>JAWDJD010000001.1:514285362-519285362 GCA_035047305.1 Bradypodion pumilum | reverse complement strand
TAATTAATTAATTTCTTTTCAGTTTGCAGAGCATGTGACTCACTCAATTATACAAAGACACATGCATCCCAAAATAGGAAGTAATAATTCCATGCCATCAAATCAATTCTGACCTATAGCAAGCCTTTCCAGGGGTTTCTAGGTTTACAGTACTCAGAACTGGTTTATCATTTCCTTCTTCTGGGGAGTGCCTTGGGACTGTGCAGTTTGCTCAAGGCTATAGAAGCTGGCTCTCCCGGGATGCACAGTGGGGAATTGAATTCCCAACCTCTGGCTCTATAACCAGAAGACTAAATCTCTGAACTATCCAGCCAGTCAAAACAGGGGGGCGGGGGAGAGAGATTTCTTCCATCAAGTTACATCACTCCCTGGTTTGGAGTTATGTAAGTTTTTAAAAGCTATGATAATTTTAATTTGCTCCTTAGAAGGTCAAATAGTAAAGATGAAGCTGAAGTACTTTGGACATCAAGTAAGAGAGGATTCACTTGAGAAAGCCTTGATGATGGGAAAGATTGAGGGCAAAAGAAGAAGGGGCGGCCTAAAATGAGATGGCTAGATGATGTTTTAGATGCAATGGGCACAGAGCAGGGCAGGTTGAGGATGGTGGAGGACAGAGGTGCCTGGAGGGCCGTGGTCCATGGGGTCATGAAGGGTCGGAATCGAATGTGCGACTGAACAACAAAAAGTTTTTATTGGCCACTGAAAAGGTGCATTAAAAGATAGAGAATGACCAACTTTAGTTTCCTAGACTGTTCTTCATTTGCTCTTACCTTTGTGATTGATATTCCAATGATGTCAGATCCAATTCGGCCAGGTTATCCTGCTATGGTAATAGAGTAGATCATACTGCCAGGGACTTAACGCTGATCATCAGATGACAGTTAACTAACCTGACAACCTTGAGGCCATGGGTAGTGAAGTCCATAGGGAAGGGTGATGGTCCAAGTGGATTAAATCCCATTTTTTAAAAAATCCATCTTGATGGAGGGAAGCAGCTTCATCAATCCTGGCCTGGGGCTAATGATGACTTTGTGCCAAAAGGGCTCAGGTCCTGGATCAGTGGTATGGGTGTCATGCTGCTATGCAAAAAGCAAATTTATTTATTTATTTATTTATTTATTTATTTATTTATTTATTTATTTATTTATTATTTTGCGCATTTATATCCCGCCCTCCTGGTGGGTAAACCACTCAAATGGAAGAGTTTTTGTTGTCAGTCGTTGTCGAACTGGTATGGGGTGAATGACACTTTGCAATATGAATTGTAATGTATTGATATATTGATTGTTGGGTTTTGTACCATTGAGGATTTTTTTACAACTGTATTGCTTACTTTGTATTATTTACTATTTGTATTATTATATTGTTATAATTGTATGTGTATTAATTTTTTGTTGTAATTATATTTATATTATTGTGTTGTAAGCCGCTCTGAGTCGGCCTTTTTGCCTGAGTCGAGCGGGGTATAAATCCAATAAACATAAACATAAACTCTACATTATATTGCTCCCTGGACAATCTTCATGGCTAATCGCCATGATGATAGCCAATATTCAGAATCAGATATGGCACAAGAAGAAGATGGGTTCCAGATATCATTTTTCTCTTTCTCACATTTCTCACTCAGCTCTATATGAAACAGGGCAGAAGAGACATCTTGAATTTGTTCTCAGTAGGTGAGTGCAGTGCATAGCCATGGATCACTGCATCTGCACCTTAGTTAACCTAGGATTCCTATGACCTGTCTTATTATGATAAAAATAAACTAGCTTTCTTATATTTTTAGACTAAGAAGTGTGGATGGGGTTTCTTTTTCAAAGGAGAAACTTCCTCTGCTCACCATTCTGATTTTCACGAGCTGATTCAATGAACTCACATATTTTTTCCACCTGCTCAACTAACCTGGAGAAATGAATGCTGTGTCTACTAGACAGGAAGGTTTTAGGAACATGCATTCGAATGTAGATGTGTGAAGGAAATGGACTAGAGACTCACGATGCAGCCATTTGGAAGAAACACAGCAAGCTGGATCAAACCCAAATCCTGCAGAATTCTGGAAGTTTTCAGGCTCTGCTTATAGCCCTGTTGGAGCTCCTAGGGAAAAGGGCAGCTAAAATATAATTAACTAGCATATTTTGCCCGGCGGTGCCGGGCTTTTTAAAATTGTGTTGGATAGTAAAGGGTGCCCTTTTTTTCTTGAACCAATGGTGCTGTGCTTTTTTAAATGGTGGTGTAAGGTTTTTTGTTTTTTTGCCTTTGAGGCGCTGCGTCCGCCTGCGGCGGACTTGCACTCCCAGTAGGGGCTTTTTTTGGCTTTGAGGCGCTGCGTCCGCCTGCGGCGGACTTGCGCTCCCAGTGGGGGCTTTTTTTGGCTTTTTTGTGTGCTGGCTTCCTCAGTGCCGGGCTGTTTGAAGTGGTTTTTTAAGTTTTTTGTTTTTGGAAATGAGGTTAGTGTGTTATTTGTGTTTGTGAAATTGTTTATTTTTTCAACTGTTTTAAACTGTGTTGTTATGTTGTTGTTTTTTGGATTTTAAAAAGAGGTTAGGTTGTTGTTGTTTTTTAATTATTGTATTTTTAAAAAGAATGTGTTACTTTGTGAATTTTTGTAAATTGTTTTATTTTGGATAATAATTTTAAAAATGTGTAAATTTATGTTTTTTTTAATTGAATGTATTTTTCATTTTTTTTATTTTTATGGAAAATTTATTTTTTATTTTATCTGTGAATTATTTTTGATTTTTTGGATATTTTTGAATGTTTTTTGAATTGATTACCCTATTTTTGGGGATTTATTGAATATTTTGGAATATTTTGGATGTTTTTCTCCTTTGGCCACTGGGTGGTGGTGTTGAGCAATTTTTTGGAATTGGGTGAGTCTCTTCTCCTCATTTCATTTCCGGGTTTCATTGGGGTAAGTCGTCTTTTGGTAAGTTCTGTCCGGGTTTTTTTTTAAGGGGGGTTTTTTGGGGTTGGGGGGCGTTCTGTTTTTGTGTATGGTTTTGGGTGGGGGTTTGTGTATGTGTGTTTTTTTTTTAAGGTGGGGTTTGGGGTTGGGGGGCGTTCTTTTTTTGTTTAGGGTTTTGGGTTGGGGTTTGTGTGTGTGTTTTTTGACTGTTTTTTTGGTTTTGGTTGGGAGTTTCTTTGAATGTTTTTGGATTGTTTTTGGTGCGTCCTTTTTTTAGGGGGGGTGCCTTTTGTTCTCACGGGCCATACTTGGTGGCCCGTGGGAAGGAAGGGCACTTGCGGCGGGGGTGCCTTTTCTTCCCATGGGCCATGCTGGGTGGCCCGTGGGTAGGAAGGGCACTTGCGGGGGTGGGGGTGCCTTTTCTTCCCATGGGCCATGCTGGGTGGCCCGTGGGTAGGAAGGGCACTTGTGGGGGGTGCCTTTTCTTCCCATGGGCCATGCTGGGTGGCCCGTGGGTAGGAAGGGCACTTGCAGCGGGGGTGCCTTTTCTTCCCATGGGCCATGCTGGGTGGCCCGTTGGGAAGAAGGGCAGTTGCGGTGTTGGGGTGTGGGTTGCTTTTATTTTTGGCACGCCGGCTGGCCCTTCGAACGGAAGGGCAGGGGTGTGGGTTGCTTTTATTTTTGGCACGCCGGCTGGCCCTTCGAACGGAAGGGCAGTGGTGGCCGGGTTTTTGTTTTTACTTGTGTTTTTCGCGCGCCGTTGGCCCTTGGAACGGAAGGGCAGTGGCGGCGGGGGGGGGTATTTTTTCCCCCACGGGCAATGCTGGCTCGCCTGTGGGGATGAATGGCAGCAGCGGGTGTTTTTTTTTTTAGCTTTTGTTTTTCGCGCGCCGGCCGCCCAGCGTTCTGCGTGCTAGTGGCGTGTAGGACGCTGGGGCTTGTAGTTTTGGCTGCGCGTGTTTGGTTTCTGCAGCGGTTTTTCTTTTGCGGCTTTTTTCTTATTGGCTGCGGTGCGTTTTCGAACGTTCCTTTTGCCGCGCCACTCAGCCTGATTGGCTCTGGCGCGGCACAGTGAAAGGAACTTTGGGAATTGAAGTTCCCTTTTTTTTGCGACTGGGGGGCTCCTGCCCCGGGTCGAAAATTTCAACCCGACAGTTACCTGCGAACCCTGTTCGGGCGAGTGAACGGAGGCTCGGACGGGGCTAGTGGGGCCTGGTGCAACATCCTTTGTCACATTCCAACGGTTAACGCACCATTTTATAGGTATAGATTAACTAATGCATCCATCCGGGCACACTTGCTAAGATTGGGTGCAAATCAAACATGCAAACACTGAACATCTAAAGCATGGAGTATATTTGGAGGCTTTGGTGCAGGCAGTCAGGTTTGATTCATTGAGATCAATTGATAACATGTACTGATGAGGAGCTAAGTTTGGTCAACAAAAAAGGCAAGATGGTGGCTTCATTTTGGCAGTTAAAGTTTGACCTGGACATGAAAGAAGAAGAACCACCTGATTTTCAAGACCAGGGGGATTCTGAGATTTACCATCCTGAAATGCTTGAAATTCTCTCTTCTTAGCAGATTAGGAAAGCTGAGTGCAGAAGAATAGATGCCTTTGAGATGTGGTGTTGGAGGAGAGTTTTGAGAGTCCCCTGGACAGCGAGAAGAACAAACAGGTCAATCTTAGAAGAAATCAACCCTTAGTGCTCCTTAGAAGGTCAAATAGTAAAGATGAAGATGAAGTACTTTGGACATCAAATGAGAAGGGAGGATTCACTTGAGAAGGCCTTGATGCTGGGAAAGGTGGAGGGCAAAAGAAGAAGGGGGCGGCCAAAGATGAGATGGCTAGATGGTATTGTGGACACAATGGGCACAGAGCTGGGTGGGCTGAGGAGGATGGTGGAGGACAGGGGTGCCTGGAGGACAATGGTCCATAGGGTCACAAAGGGCCGGAATCGACTGTGCGACTGAACAACAACAAGCAGATGCCCCCTATTGATCAGGGCCAACCCTACCATAATAATTTTGTGTCAGGGATTACTCTGGGTTGAAAGGATTTGTCAAGTTCAGCGTCTTAACCTCTAAGCCACCACAGACCCATCCCTACCACTAGGCAGGAGAAAATGGCTATTTCAAGCAGCTGGATCTGAATGTCATGAAAACGTAACACATTCTTGTTTTTTTAATTTGTTATTTTGCTGCCATGTTCCTGAAGAAATGCCTTCAGGATCTTCTGTCACATACCCAAAATGCTTGGCCGGGCCTTAGGACCTCTACATCTTGACCGGGGGGGGGGGGGAGGAGGGAAGAGGGACTCTATTTGCTGTTGTACCTCAGATACAGGATGGCCCTAGATAAGACCAATGCCTGATGCCGTTTGATCTTTCTTTTATGACAAGATTTACGCACGCCCCCCTGCCCATTGCAAGGACTACTGTTGCTATGGATCCATCTTTTGAAGGAAGAATGCAGTCCTCAGAAGTTGATTCAAAACCTTTCTATCAGCACTTCACAGAAATGACGAATAAACGCAGAACACAAACATTAAAACAATTAAGTTGATTTTTAAAACCATATGTGTGTGACTCTCTTCATATCCATATTTTACATACAGGGTGTAGTTATATCTTCTTTGAACAGAGCATAGGGCTCAACATGCATCATGTTGCTAATAGCCAATGTCACCCAGAATCTAATTTCAGAAATGGGTTCTTCTGTCAAGAAAATGCTCAACAGTAATAGAGGTAGTTTACCTTGTCAAAAAAAAAAATGATTAGAGGAAAACAGCCTTAAACTACCCAATAACATCAGAAATGGAAGGAGTACAAAAGCTATCCTGTTACTTAAGGAACTTCTGAATTTACTAGTAAAAGGGCTTATTTTACACTTGAATGAGTAATCAAGAAAATCTCATTTTCGGTTATATTTCTCATGATATAAAGGCAGAGATTCCCACTATAGGAAAGCAGAATGGTTTATTACCTTCCCTTCATTAATGTAAAAAATAAATCTTCAAAAATCATTACAAGTGGGTTTTTTCCTTCTTCCTTCCTACTTTTATGGTTGATATATAGTTCTTGAGCACCATGTGTGACAGTAGGGGAGGTAAGCAAGGGCTATATTGGGCAGGGGTGTTGGCTGTTGTTTTGGTAGCTCCATAGAGAAGTATGGGATGGTACTGAGACACACCTTTTAGTTACATCCCATTCAAATTACTCTAATGCACTCTATGTAGAAGGTATGGTGGTGGCTTGGTGGTTAAGATGCTGAACTTGATGACTGGAAGGTTGTCAGCAGTTCGAGACCCAAGTGCTGCACAATAGAGTGAGCTCCCATCTCTGTCCCAGATCCTGCCAACCTAGCAGTATGAAAACAAACAATTGCAAGTAGATAAATAGGTACCACTTTGGTGGGAAAGTAACAGCATTCCATGCATCCCAGTGTCTAGTCATGTCTGCCACATGTCCACAGAAATGTCTGCAGACCCAGACAGCACTGGCTGTTTGGCTATAAACGGAGATGAGCTCCGAACCCTAGAATCAGATACGATTGGCTTTCAAGCAAGGCCAACCTTTGCCTTTGAAAAGTATTCAAAATCTCCCTATCTCTATAACTAGGCTCTTTACTAGAACCAATAATTATTAGAACTAACTAACTAACTAACTAACTTTCTTTCTTTCTACAACAGTTTCTCTAGGCTTCTGGTCTGTTGGTTATCTATCTATATCTATACCTATAAATACAAGGGTTAACCATTGGAATTTGCTATACGTTTCTGCACCCATTCATACTATCCCGTACCGAGCCTCCTGCACTCGCCCGAACCCGGCCCGCAGGTTACTGCAGGGTTGCCGAAGGCATCAGTGGGGCAAGAGCCCCACGAACGCAAACAAAGGAAAACAACTTCAATTCCCTGCAGTCAGATCTTCTGATCCAAGGATTCAGCCCCACATTCAGAACACAAAGATATGGGCATAAGCCAGATAAACTATCCTGCTCCTTTTCAGGTTCTGAGGCTTCTTCAGTCCCCCTTTTGCCCTATCTTTGGGAGCCTCCATGCCAGGGAGGGAGTTTTAATAGTTAAAAGTGACTAGTGTTGGTCCTGAACCCAGTAGCAGCTATTTAGCAGTGAATATTTACTACTAGCTGAGCACCGGCCTTGGGGGAGGGGGGTATTTATGGCACTTGGAAGCCCCCCACACACACACACACACACACGCACCAACCCAGACTTCTCTGCGGGTTCCGCTCACACAATTGGCATACTGTCCCTGACAGAACCATCACTTGGGAGATTGCTCCTTCAGCCTTGGTTCCAAGGAGACAGAGATTGGGGAGCGAATTAATAGCCATAGTTTAATTCACCCACAGCTGATCTGACGAACAGTTCGAGCAAGAGGAAATTGGATGGCTAACTCATAAGTCATGTAATAGGTAATGTCGCACCCACGGATTATCTACAGCCCTAAAACCAACAGTGGCCATGTTTACCCCAGGATAAGCATGGAACAATGGAGTTCCCCTGTCAGTGTTTAATTTAGTTAATTAACTTCCCCGGGAGAGGTTCCCAATTAACCCGTGTAAACATGAGATGTGATTCTTGTCAGATGTCAATTCCATCACACGCAGCCTCGCTTACTCGATATATACTGATGATTTTCCCTCAATAAATCACTGGTCTTCGCTCCATCTTGCCTCGTGTCTCATTGCTTGACCAGTCTCCTCTGGGACCCAACAGCCGCTTCGCGGCCCCATTCCAACATCTGGTGACCCCGAGACGTGATTCTACTCGTGAGTAAGCGATCTTCGCGGTCCGGTTCTATGCTAGAACCGTGTCCGACTCGTCCCAGAGGACAGCGCGGCAGCTCCGGTCGGAAAGCCATCCGATCGGGAAGTCAGCTACGTGTCGAGGCACTTCAGAGAGGCATCCTACAGCTTGCTCCAAGCTCCGAGGCGGTTGCAGTACGGAAAAACGCGTTCCGCTCAGGGTCGGCTGTGAACCCCTGATTCAGCGCAGAGGCCACCAAGGGCCCGTGGCAGCAGTCCCACACTCAGAGCTCCTTCCCAGAGATTCGTCACGCAAAACCTATTGCCTGGACTCCAGACACGTCGACTCATCCCGAGAAGGAAACTTCAAAGGACCGGCAGGTAATATGGGGACTTGTCCTCAGAGGCAACGTCCATCCGCTAACCAGAGAATTCACTTAATGGAATTCAAGACCCTGGCCAGGGTAAATCAGACAAACATTCACAGCGGGGAATTAGCAAGACTTTTGGTGTACTTGAGGGATCATTGTCTGCTTTACCCAGAAGTAGGCATGCTAACCCTTCAGCTTTGGGATAAGATAGGAGTCTGCATTCAGCAACCCCCGAGAGCTCCAGATGACATAATCAGCACATGGAGCAAATGTAGGAAGCTCTTAGCAGAGGTAGACCCAGTCCGGATAGAGAACCCCCAACACCATCAGAGCCGTCAGCACCCACGGCTCTCTATCCGTCATTTCAGTTTAAGCAGGGTAGTGTAGGGAGCTTTCCGTCGGTGACAGCTGCTGACGTCACCAGCGGAATGCATGGAATGAGGAGAGCTGGCGTTTCTCTGACAGCTACGGGTTCCCAAGCTACCAAGAGTGCCCTTCAGCGCACAGTTGAGGAAGAGATCAGAAAGGGGGGTTTGCCAGCATAAGAACTAGCTAAGCTTAGCCAGATTTGCCCAATTCGCTTGGAAATAGATGCCCTCATGGGCCAGCAGCAAGTAGTTCACTCACCAGTTCCGTACAAGCTTCTCATGGCTATACGGAAGGCCATCTCAGAGACAGGACTTCAGAGTCGCTTCACTAGGGGCACGCTTCAGCAAGTGTGTGAAAACACGATGTTCATTCCGCACGACTGGAAAGCCATCATGCAAATAATGCTCAACCCCAGCCAGTATTTGCTATGGGACAGTGAGTATTGTCTCGAGGCACAGGCAAGGGCCGCCAGGATGGACGGAGCAATAATTCCTGACCAGCTATATGGCTCAGGTGCGTTCGAATCCATCAATGCGCAGACCGCCTTGCCAATTGCCACCCTTCAGTTGTCAGCTAAGACAGCCTTCAGGGCTTTTCTCAAAGTCCCAGCAACTGGCAAAGCAGCTAAAAATTACACCGCAGTCAAACAGGGCACCCAGGAGTCCTACATGGACTTTATCAATCGACTGGAAGAAGCAGTCAGTAGACAGATTGATAATGAGCAAGTCCAACAAGAGCTCATGATGAAATTGGCCAAGGACAACGGCAATCTTGACTGCCGTAAGATCCTGCAGTCACTGGGCAATCGTCCCGACCTGACTCTCACAGACATGATTAGGGCTTGCGCCGACGTTGGCACAGATTCCTACAAAATGGGTCTGTTGGCAGCAGCGGTACAAGGGGGTAGGAAACCCAAGAACAAGACCAAAGGAGCATGTCACATTTGTGGCAAGGTTGGTCATTTCGCTAGGGAATGTTGATCCAAGGGCAGTGGTCAACATGCCGGCCTTCCCAAGGATCCAACCACCCCATGTCCGAGGTGTAATAAAGGCTTCCATTGGTCCAAATTCTGTCCAAATTCGGGAAACCGGAACGCGGGCATGTCTCTGGCCCCAGTCCAAAGAAACCTCCTTTGCTCTGGGAGAGCCAGAGCTGGATTAGATTCCGATCACATTCCAGACATTTCGAAGGCGCAGGCCAGCTCCCGAGGCAGCACAGGGCTAGATTTGACTTGCCAGTTGGAAGTCACATGCGACTTGCCAGGCACAGTCTATCTGGTCAATTCCCAGTACATGGGGCCCCTGCCTAAAGGCTTCATATGCTTAGTTTTGCCTCGTAGTGTTGCAGGAGCATGAGGAATTCTTGTAATTCCGGGAGTCATTGACTCCAATTTTTTGGGTGTTCTCCAAGTTCAACTCTGGACACACCTACCCCAAACCATTCAGAAGGGAGACACGTTAGCGCAACTGATCATGGTTCCTTGTAGCTCGCCAGCAGGCAGCCAGGAAAGGCTCAGGGACAGCTCAGAGTCTGGGTCAGAAGACTGCTCGAGTGCAAGTGGGGCAGTGCAAGGAGACCAGGTCTTAGCGGCAGTGGAGACCAACATAGAGTGGAAACGGCGACCAGTCATAGAGGTATTTTTAAATAAAAAACCTTTCACTGGGTTGCTGGACACCGGAGCTGATGTCAGCATGGTCAGCTAGAGTCAGTGGCCACAGGAGTGGGCTATCGAGCTGGTCTCTGATGTGTGTGGGGTAGGCGGCATCCAAGAAGCGTTTAGAAGCCAGGAGTGGGTAGAGGTCACGATCCCTGAGGCTGACGGCACAGCAGTCATCCGGCCGCACATTCTGGACATGCACGTCAACCTTTGGGGGCGGGACATTCTGCAGCAATACCGTGCCACTCTTACCTTCAGGTAATGGCTCTACTGCTTAAATGGCTAACCAACACGCCTGTCTGGGTAGAGCAATGGCCGGTAGTAGGGGAGAAATTAGTCGCCCTGAAACAGCTGGTAAAAGAACAGCTGGACGCAGGACATATAGAGCCATCCACCAGTCCTTGGAATTCGCCCATATTTGTCATCAAGAAAAAGTCAGGGAAGTGGCGACTCCTTCACGATCTGAGAGAGATCAATAAATGTATCCAGCCAATGGGTCTGCTTCAATGCGGCATCCCGAATCCGAATATGATCGCCGAGGGTTGGGAGATCTTGGTCGTAGACCTTAAGGATTGTTTTTATACAATTCCCCTAGATCCTAGGGATAGGGAAAGGTTCGCCTTTACAGTGCCAGTCGTGAACCACAGAGAGCCTACACAACATTACGCATGGAAATATTTGCCACAGGGGATGCTCAACTCACCCACCCTGTGCCAAATTTATGTTCACAATGCACTGGCAAAGTTTCGAAACCTTCACCCCACAGCTTTAATATGTAATTTCATGGATGACATCTTGGTTGCAGCGCCGCAACTCGGCAGCAAAATGTTTAAAGACCTCCAGGCCACCCTGGGGGAAAAAGGGTTACTCATTGTCCCAGAGAAAGTTCAGAGAACCGAGCCATTTTCATACTTGGGCCACCGGCTTCTCCGTTCTTTCGCAGCACCAGTTTTGCCTCAGATCAATTTAAAGGATTCAGTCACCCTGGTAGAATTACAGCAGGTTTTGGGAAACATTAATTGGGCCAGACCGTATTTCAGACTAGATACAGATCTTTTGAAACCGCTCTTCTCGCTGCTAACGTTAGGTAAGCAGCCGGCAGACCGGATACAAATTCCTCGAGAGGCACGCTTGACTCTCGAGAAGGTCAACCAAGTTCTCAGCCAGAGATGGGTAGACAGGATTAGTCAGGGGCCATATGCTCCGATCCTGAACTTGTACATCGTTTGGACCGGATCCATGTTCACCGGAGCCCTAGGAGTGGACTCCGAGCAAGGGGCGAGTATCGTGGAATGGGTGTATTTACCACACACCTCTTCCCAAAACATCATCCCCCCTCAGGAACTGGTCTCCGCGGTGATCTACTGAGGAAGGCTGAGAGCTAGGGACATCTCAGGGCACGATTTAGCAAAAATCGTGGTCCCATTCACCAAAGAGCAAATTCAGCAACTGATGCAACTCGGTGACTCGCTTCCAATTGCCTTGGAAGGATTCACTGGATGCTTGGCATACCATTTGTCGAAAGACCCCAGACTCGTCTTGCTTCAAACGCAGCCAGTCAGCTTGTGTGAAATGATGTCACTGGTTCCACATCAGGGGGCTAGGACAGTTTTCACGGATGGGGGTCGTACTTATGGTGTTTTAACTTGGCAGGAGGACAAGGCTTGGCGCATGCTTCTAACTCTTCCACAGAAGTCCGCGCAGCGGGCAGAGTTGGCAGCGGTGAACCTCGCTTTGCACACCTTTGCCAAAGAATGCTTAAACATAATAACTGACAGCCAATATGTTAGGAATTTGCTTCACAGTCTACCGGGAGCGTACATCACTCCCGCGATAGACAAAAATTTGCTGAGTCTGTTTCTCACAACTCAATTTCACTTGCGGAACCGCACCGAAGCGCACTATATCGTCCACATCAGAAGTCACCAGGACTTGCCTGGTCCGATTTCCGTGGGCAATAGCAGAGCGGATGCGGCCGCAAAGGAATTTCAGCAATGGTCAGTTTTGGGAGTCTTCACAACTCCAATTCAAAGTCATGCATTCTTTCATCAGAATGCCGAAGCGCTCGCAAGGCAGTTCAACCTGCCCCTTTCTCAAGCCCAAAGCATAGTCCGTTCCTGTCTGCATTGTGCAGGGGCAGTAGGGGGGCCCTCGTGGGGGGTCAACCCATGAGGGACAGAGGCCAACCAGGTGTGGCAAATGGACATCACACATGTTCCGCAGTTTGGCAGATGGCAGTACATGCACGTCTGCATTGACACTTTTTCACAGTTTGTTTGGGCAACAGCCCAGAAGGGAGAAACGGCTTCCCATGTGGAGCAGCATCTCCTTTCCTGCTTCGCGGCCATGGGCAAACCACGGCACGTGAAAACCGATAATGCCCCAGCTTACAGCTCCAGGCAGCTGGCCGACTTCATGGCCACCTGGGACATTAAGCATACCTTTGGCATTCCGTACAATCCGCAAGGGCAAGCAATTATGGAACGGGTCAATCGGACACTTAAGTCCTACACTGACAAACAAACAGAAAGGGGGGAACCACCTGCCCCCCAGGGTCAGGCACAGCATCGTCTGAACAAGGTATTGTTCACGTACAATCACCTTAATGTTTTTTCAGATTGCACTCCGCAGGAGAAGCACTTCCGCCGTTCAGAAGCTCTCCCGCGGCCGATGGTGCATTACCGAGTGCCACCGGATCCTTCCTGGAAGGGCCCGGCGCCACTCGTAACATGGGGAAGAGGGTATGCTGCAATTATGTCTCCTACAGGTGTCATCTGGATTCCAGCTCAGTGTGTCAAGCCTCACTTTGAGTCCAATGGCGTGGACTCAGGCCGTTCCAGCCCCGATCCCGGAGATGGAGGACCTCACCCTGACGGGGAGAGCCAAGCGGAAGAGGTGGCGACAGCAGATGACAGCGCCAAAGATCACCTGGGGGATGGCCAAGTCCATATGCCAGGAAGCAGCGGAGGCTGTCCGGCGCGAGGACAAGGAGCCGACGCCGGAGAACATCTTGGTTGCAGCTTTTTCCCTGATTACAGCTAATTCCATGATGACCACCATCATCTTGATCCTCTCCCTACTTGCGGGGGGAGACGTTCAAGCAGCTTCGCTGGAAGCTGACAACCTGATGCCAGGCGGAGATCTCTCTGCCCGGCTGCAGTACAACGTTTGGGAAAGATTGGCGAACCTCGTCAATCAGTCCGATTTTTGCCTGAGGCAGACCACCGCTTCTGCCTCAATCCTGAACACATGCCTCATCCCGGTGTGTCACTCCCCAGATGTGCGCATAAGGAACGGTGACTGGTTGGTGAAGCGGATATTTGGTCCGTTTAACAAGACTGGCTTTTCAATGTATGCGCACTGGGGAACCCAAGTCACCAAAGCTTTGACGGCTGATGCAGCCACTCTCTATACTCCTTGAGTGGCGGTCAGCTCGAACTCTACTTGTGCTCGAATGACCGGCTGTTCCACGGTCGACAGGCCTCAGCACCGTTGCCTCAACCCCGGCAGCAGCAACTCGACTTGTGATAACCCAGAGACTATTAACTCAATGTATGTTCATGTTACCTTGCCTTCAGGATGGTTTTTTACATGCAATCAGTATACTTGGAACTACATTCCCGCAAATGTATCAGATTCCACATGTTGTATCAGTCGCTTGACATTGTTGCTTCCCACTAGAGACATGGTTGCACCAAGCACAAATGTTCCTTCACACGTACGGCACGCTCGTGCCACCCAGTTAGACAGCTCATGTGATAGTAAGATTAGAATTCTGAGCAAAGCTGAGTATGTTTCGTTAGCAGTCAGCTTGCTTGGCGTGCCAGGCTTAGCCGTAGGCAACGCTCGGAGAATTGGTCAATTGGCTTGCGCTCTGGCAAAAGCCATTAACCACACCTCCTCAGCGATAGCGCTGCTTAATCAAGAGCAGACAGAGCTTTGCCATGCCATCTTGGATAATTGAGCAGCCATCGATTACCTCCTGTTGTTACATCATTTGGGTTGTGAGTCTGTCCATGGCATGTGTTGTTTCAATCTCACGGACAACTCGCACAAGGTACAGAATCAGCTCACAGATCTCCATACCTTGGTTAAGAATATCAAGGAAGACGCTACGTGGGGGTGGTGGGATTCGTTATGGTCCTGGTTCCCATGGGGATGGTTGCAAACGACACTCAAGGTGATTGTGGGGGTGGTAATACTGGGCACAGCAGTGTGTTGTTTCGTGCAATGTATTCCCTCACTGATGTCGAGATGTCCCCCATGGAGAGAACCCCAGAATGTCATCACTCCACGTCAGCTGATGCCACTCCTACGCCGAGCCGTCTGTCAGGTCCAATCAAACAAGTAAAGGGGGAGTGCGGGTTCCGCTCACGCAATTGGCATACTGTCCCTGACAGAACCATCACTTGGGAGATTGCTCCTTCGAGCCTTGGTTCCGAGGGGACAGAGATTGGGGAGCGGATTAATAGCCATAGTTTAATTCACCCACAGCTGACCTGACAAACAGTTCGAGCAAGAGGAAATTGGATGGCTAACTCATAAGTCATGTAATAGGTAATGTCGCACCCACAGATTATCTACAGCCCTAAAACCAACAGTGGCCATGTTTACCCCAGGATAAGCATGGAACAATGGAGTTCCCCTGTCAGTGTTTAATTTAGTTAATTAACTTCCCCGGGAGAGGTTCCCAATTAAACATGTAAACATGAGATGTGATTCTTGTCAGATGTCAATTCCATCACACGCAGCCTCGCTTACTCGATATATACTGATATATATACTGATGATTTTCCCTCAATAAATCACTGGTCTTCGCTCCATCTTGCCTCATGTCTCATTGCTTGACCAGTCTCCTCCAGGACCCAACAGCCGCTTCGCGGCCCCAATCCAACACTTCTCCCTGTGACACACACACACACACACATAGACACGTGTGGACGTACCATGGTTGTTTGGAGGGTGTTTGTGTGTCTGTCTGTCTGTCTGTCTGTCTGTCTGTCTGTCTGTGAGTATTCCTCCTCATGAGTTGCTTTTTCTTCTCCCCACCCCTTGTGTGTGTGTGAGAGAGAGAGAGAGAGAGAGAGTAAGAGGGAGAGAGGTGGACTGTCCTGAAGGAAGGGGGTGGATAAAAGGTTGGAAGTTCCAACTGCCACTCAGGCCCCACACCTTCCCTATCATGTCTTTTGGCGTGCAAGGCACTATGGGGGTTGTAGTTTCTGCAGTTTCTGCCATTTTGTGGGGCCCACGCCCCCCTCTGGACTCGACATCCTGATGTTGACCTTCTCCAATGCACAAGGTAAGTGTGTGCAAAATGAGGTCGCAGATAGTAAAGGGGTGTAGATTCATATTCAGCACACACAAGGGGACATTTTTCTTTTAGATAGATAGATAGATAGATAGATAGATAGATAGATAGATAGATAGATAGATAGATAGATAGATAGATAGATAGATAGATAGATAGATAGATAGATAGATAGATAGATAGATAGATAGATAGATAGATAGATAGATAGATAGATTAATAAATTAAAGACTTTCTCCCCACTCTAAAGGCTCCCAAAAGCTTCCCCAAAGCAAATGGGAACCTTGGAACATGAATAAGGAAGGGAGGAGAGACAGAGAGTTTTAAATTATATGTTTCTGGTGTCCTGTCCAGATTACTAAAGATCAAAAGTACTCCAGATTACTTTTGAGCACGATTACCCTTGCTCAAAAGCCAGTCTTGTCTGGCTCTAGGGGGCGGTCCTCATCTTTGTTTACAGCCAAAGAGCCAATGTTGTCTGCATCTGCAGACGTTTCTGTTGTCACGTTTCTGTTGTCACGTGGCAGGCATGACTAGACACAGAAGCACACAGAATGCCTTTACCTTTCCCGCCAAAGAGGTACCTATTTATCTCCTTACATTTTTTTTGCCTTTGAACTGGTAGGTTAACAGGAGCTGGGACAGATGATGGCACTCACTCCATCACATACCACTCAGATATCGATCTGCTGACCTTCCAGTCATTAAGACCAGCATGTTAACCACTAAACCACCATGGTCCCACTCCAGTCCAGATTATGCTGGCATGAATTGGCACAATGGGATTTTTGCCTGCCACTACTGATTTATGACGCAAGGATTCTGAGTAAGAATTATTCAAAAAGAGCAAGGAAAATACTCTCTCGCTGTGTTTTATAAAAATGCTAGGCCATTAATAAAATGTCCCAATGATAAGATCTCATATTTAATGGCATATGCAAAAAAAAATTTGGAGTGTGTGTCTTCTTTCAGACTTGGTTAGTTACACTTTTCCTCCAAACCCATCAGTCCCTTTGAAAGCAGGCCTTAGCAAGCAGTCTCTGCAGAGAACTTATTTTGAGGTGACAGAAAGATGAAAGGTGTGAAAGAATTGTCAATAGCAACAGTGTGCTAGTGGTCTTATAATAGCAGGTCTAAATAGTAGAATGAGATATCTGGAGTTTAGCTTGATTCTGAGTTGGAAGATACCGGTTTTCCACCTTTAGAAATGTAGCCAGTGAAGGAGTTCAAAATGGCTCTGTAGTCATGGGGAAAGCATTAAGACTGCTATTCGTTTATTTTCCTCAGCAGAATGGTGAGGTTTCTCTTTCATGCCCTCTAAACAATAAAGGACAACATAGCCCTCTCCACTAAAATCAGGCCCATCTTGAGAAGGCAAGGCTAGTGGAAAAGGCAGTCATGCTGGGGGAAACTGGAGGCAACAGGAAAAGAGGAAAGCCAAACAAGAGATGGACTGACTCAATAAAATAGACAACAACCTTGAGTTTGCAATTGCTGAACAATGCTGTTGAGGACAAACCTATTTGAATCGCTAATTCACAAGGGTTGTAACCACACCCATGGGACAATGTGAAACAACTTCAGCCACTGCACAAGCTATGGTTTAAAACTGGCACCAACGCACACTTTTTAAAACTGTCTCAAACCTAGCAAGTGCAACCATCCTTGAGGGTATGTAAGAGCAAAATCAAATTAGAAGATGGAGGAAGGAGCTCACTAGACAATAAATAGCATTAAGGGAGGATATGGCTGAGGAACTCAACCGTTTCTATGTCTCTTGGATGACCCTGAATAGGCTGCGGGTCAGAGTGCCTGAATGCAAAACCAACTTGCTCAAGTGGGGGCTGCTGGTGGATAACAACATACAATGTGAATATGGAGAGATACAGAATCCAGCTCATTTGTTAAGAACATAAGAACAGCCTTGCTGGAACAGGCCACATCCCATCCAGTCCAGCATTCTGTCTCATACAGTGGCTCACCATTTGCTTCAGAGTATTCTCAAGCAGATGCCTTCACCTGCTTAGGATTCCCTAGAAATGGCATTGAGAGATATCCTGTCTATCTCTCCAACCCAGAGGTTGTCCTTAGGTATCCATAATTATAGCCGTTGATACCCTTGTCCTCCATGAACTTGTCTAATCCTTTCTTGAAGCTGTCAAGACTGACAGCTGTCACCACTTCTTCTGGCAGGGAGTTCCATAGACCAGTGACCCTCTGGGTGAAAAAGTACTTTCTCTTATTTGTTTTAGAACTAGTACCCAAAGGTTTCATGGAGTGCCCCCTAGTTCTAGTGTTGTGCGATAGGGAAAACAGTTTTTTCTTATCTACTTTGTCCACACCGTGCATGATTTTATAAACTTCAATCAGGTCACCTCTTAGATGCCGTCGTTCAAGAGTGAAAAGGCCCAACCGTTGCAGCCTCAGATGGTAAGGAAGGTGTTCCAGTCCCCTAATCATTCTGGTTTCCCTCCTCTGCACTTTTTCCAACTCCATAATATCCTTCTGGAGGTATGGTGAGCAGAACTGTATACAATATTCCAGATGGGGCCTCACCATAGATTTCTCTCTCACACACACACACAGAGAGAGAGAGAGAGAGAGAGAGAAGGAGGACGAGTAGCCAAATTGGAGGAGGGTTTTTAACAGCCAGTCTGACCCCAGTGAAGTAATGCCTGATGGCGGTTCTGAAGGGTGGCACGGCGTAATGGGACATGGTTTTAGTGGGTAAAAATCCCACACGCTGTGAAGCAAGGTATGGCTCCACAGTGTCTTTTGAAGATTTCCACCTGCCCTAAAACACACACACACACATACACACACACACACCTCTATCTGTTCTCCAGTGCCTTGCCACAGTCTCACCTGATAACTCCATGAATGGTGCAATGAACAGGGGCAGTGCCTCACGAAGGACATTTTTCCTAAGAAATTTGAGTCTCTCACTTGTTCGCCTTCTCCAAGGGGGGGGGGGGAATACCACAGATTACCAGTTCTTAATCCCAGTTACAAAAGGATAAAGAGGTTTTCATTCATCTGTAAAAGTTACTTGAAAAGTCTTTTCCGCTTGGTAGCTGTTGGGTTTTATTAACTTCTGGACCTCTTCACTTGAAACGCAGCCATGCAAAATATCCTATCATTTTCGCAATGACCTCCCTGATGTCAACAAGCTACACAAGAAGTTGCCACAATAGAAGGGAAAATATTACTTGCTTGTATGATGTTTTTTGTAATTTTGATTGAGGAGTGAAGGCAGCAGAGGTGCTTTGAGGGACAGCCTTGGGCAGAGACAGCTGTCGGCTTCAAAACTATTTTTAAAATCGACATTTCAGAAATCTGTCTCTTACTTTCTGACTTTTAAAACCCAGTTCCCTTTATTTTCTCTTGTATCTGGATAAGAGAAGTTTTGATTTCATATACTCTATATGCTGCTTCTACTTTCAGTATGTTTGAAGTATTTTGCTTTGCAACTCGTGTGTGTGTGTGTGTGTGTGTGTGTGTGTGTGTGTGTGTGTGTGTGTGTGTGTGTGTGTGGTGTTCAGATACCTTCAAGATGCAAAAAAATATTGTTCAGCTCGTTAAACATAAGGTGCTGGTTGTGAAGACACAAAGCATTATAATGGAACTCGGTGTTACATTTTCTGTGCTTCACTCATTCTTTAAGCTGCAAAACTGTGAGCCAAATTTCAACTGCATTTAGAAATCAGAATTAAGGACTGTTACAAACACCTTTAACATAAGAATGTAAGAAAGAGAAGGGAGAAAATGAGGACTAAGAAAGGCCCTACTTCTGCTAGACGAAGGGGTCTCCATTTATCTATTTTTCTTTTGCTGTGTGAAACTTGTTAGAGTCCATTAGCTGTACCTTCCTTCTTAACACAAAATCTGTCTTGATACTGATTATTTTCTTTGCTGATTCAATCTTAATATCTTAGGCTCTGTTTGCCCAAAAAATCGTCCATTTTGCCTGTCAATAATTTTATTTTCGAACATGATAATATAAAAGTCCCCTTCAACTGCAACTGTGGTGGTAGTGGATTAAACTAATTTCAACTGAAATTTAGGATAAACAAGTAGTAGTTCAGTACAATGAGTAGTTTATGACCCAGAGTGGTAGGTGCCATAGATCTTGGCCACGCCTTCAGCATGTAGCCCAAAGCTTTAAATTGCATAGTTACAAACAATACTGTTACTTGGTAACTAGTTACTTTTGAGGTTAACAAGGATATAACTATGTAACATTTCCAAACTGGTGCCATAAAGTTGCTTTTTTGTACCATGGATAATATTTTCAGGTTACTTCAAAAGTTAAATAAATGATAGGCAGAACATGTGAAGAACTATATGATTCCTTACAGATGAGCCTGGGTTTTAACGGCTTGAAAGAGGCCATTCTCCAGTCCCATTCAGCAGCATACCCATTAATTTGGAAGTGCAAATGTTCATCAAGCTAATTCCCTAATCTGTCCCCATGCTAAGGATTAAAGAGGGTTTAAAATGCAGGCAGCTAGATTGGAGCACATCAACAAGTGAAGGACAGGTGTTTTGTAAAGCTAATAGTTCTTCATTTCCATTCAAGATGAGACTTGCTCAAATATTTTGTGAGTAAGATAAAGGTCAAGGTCACCCTTGCTCGAAAGCCAGTTGTATCCGACTCTAGGGTGCGGCACTCATCTCTGTTTACAGCCAAAGAGCCAGTGCTCTCTGCATCTGCAGACATTTCCACTGACATGTGACATCAAATGCTGTTACCTTTTCTGCCAAAGCAGTAGCTATTTATCTACTTGCAATTTCTTGCTTTCAAACTGCTAGGTTGGCAAGAGCTGGGGCAGAGACGGGAGCTCACTCCATCATGCAGCACTCGGGTCTTGAACTGCCGACCTGCTGACCTTCTGGTCATCAAGGTCATCATCTTAACCACTAAACTACTGCAGTCACTACTTTGTGAGTAGATTACAACAATATGCTTTTCCTGGGTAAATCAGTCTCCAGTTACTGGGCAGAACTCAGAGGGGAAAGCAAAATCTAAAGGCATGGCAGATGACCTCACAGTCTTTGTTAACCAGAAGGCCCTGAAGCTTGGACTCTGAGTGGCCTTATTCTGCTACAACAGTGGTCCCATCATTCTCAAAGACATTCTTTGACAATAGAAATCCAAATAAATAAATAAATAAAATGTGAAAAACAGCTTTCCTGGTGACCATTCTTCAGACTTAAGTACTTCCCACCAGATATAGAAAAAATTACTTACTCATACTCTATCATTTTGGGGATTATGGGATCACCCCTTTGTTCTTTTAACCACAGGCTCCCTGCATTCTTTAGCCTACATTTCTTGACCCCACTGGCAGCTTGTTTGTGCCATATCCATTTCTGAATATTGGCTACCATCATGGCAATCAGCCATGAAGATTGTCCTGAGAATATACTGTAAAGCAGTGGTCTTCCATTTGCCTTCCGAATCGCAGCATGACACCCATACCACTGATCCAGTTCTGTGAGTCCCTTTCTGGTCTTGAGCCCTTTTGGCATGAAAAGTCCTCCTCAGCCCCAGGCTAGTACTGTATTGCTGAAGCTGCTGCCCTCCATCAAGGTGGATTCAAGTGAGATTTAATCCATTTGGGGACCATCACCCTTCCATGCAGAAAGAGCCTCCCAGGGCCATTACAATACAATACGATAAATCTTTATTGTCATTATCCTGTACAGAATAACGAGATTTAAAATCTACTTATTGATGTAACAAGACCTAACAAAATACAGCTCTACAAAATATATCAACATACTCCCACCCCACATATACACATTTAACCCCTGGGGGAAAAAAACCTCTAAAATCTAAATACAGAAGCTCCTTCATAAACTGCATTTCACTGCATTCAAAGCCAGAACCACTTTGGGTAGAAACTATTTCTCAAGCAGCTGGTCCTGGTCGTTATGACCCTATACCGTCTTCTAGAAGGCAGAAGCTGAAAGAGATCATTTCCGGGGTGCGTATGATCCTGCACAATCTCTACAGCTTTCTTATAACACATGTAGGCACAGATTAGTCTTCATGGTTGTCAGGTTTGTTAACCACCACCTGACGACCAGTGTTGAGTCACTGGCAGCATGGTCTATTCTACTACCATAGCAGGATAAACTGGCCGGCCAGGTTTTGACCCCATTGGCAGTTAGATTATACAGCCTTCAGACAATATAGAAGAACATATGAACATAAGAACAGCCTTGCTGGAACAGGCCACAGCCCATCCAGTCCAGCATTCTGTCTCACACAGTGGCTCACCATTTCCTTCAGAGTATTCCCAAGGAGATGCCTTCACCTGCTTAGGATTCCCTGGAAATGGCATTGAGAGATATCCTGCCTATCTCTCCAACCCCGAGGTTGTCCTTAAGTATCCATAATTATAGCCATTGATACCCTTGTCCTCCATGAACTTGTCTAATCCTTTCTTAAAGCTGTCAAGACTGACAGCTGTCACCACTTCTTCTGGCAGGGAGTTCCATAGACCAGTAATCCTCTGGGTGAAAAAGTACTTTCTCTTATTTGTTTGAGAACTAGTACCCAAAAGTTTCATGGAGTGTCCCCTAGTTCTAGTGTTGTGCGATAGGGAAAACAGTTTTTCCTTATCCACTTTGTCCACACCGTGCATGATTTTATAAACTTCAATCAGGTCACCTCTTAGACGCCGTCGTTCAAGAGTGAAAAGGCCCAACCGTTGCAGCCTCAGATGGTAAGGAAGGTGTTCCAGTCCCCTAATCATTCTGTTGCCATCCTCTGTACTTTCTCCAACTCCATAATATCCTTCTGGAGGTATGGCGACCAGAACTGTACACAGTATTCCAGATGGGGCCTCACCATAGATTTATAAAGAGGCAAAATGACACTTGCTGACTTATTTTCTATACCCTTCCTAATGATCCCTAGCATTGAGTTTGCTTTTTTCACTGCTGAGGCACACTGGGTTGACACCTTCATTGAGTTGTCCACCAGGACACCAAGGTCCCTTTCCTGGTTTGTCGCAGAGAGTTCAGAACCCATCAGTTTATAAATGTAATTGGGGTTCTGTAAGAGTGTTTCAGATGGCTCGGCCCAATAACTCCAGAGACAGTATATTATAATTAAAGTCTTTTATTCTCACTGCCCGCATGGCGGTCAGTGACTGTATCAAGGGTCAAAGATGGAAGGGGAGGGTATGAGGTTGAGGTGGTCCTTTAATAGGGTCGGATGAGGTCAGAGGCATAAGGTTCAAAGGAATAGGGTTACAGCGGCAAGGCATTGTGGTATATGTAGTTCAGGTCAGTTTGATATTACACCTGACAAAACCCCTTCTAATATCATATGGGCTGACTACATTGAGTGCATACCTGAGCTTTTATTTTCTAAGACACAAACTGCCAAACAGGTACTCATGCTGAGCTGAGGGGAGTGGCTTGGTCAGTATGTCTGCCACTTGTTCCTTTGTCTCACAATGTGTTAGCTCTATAAAGCCTTCTCTTATCATCTGTCTCACGTTTTTGCACTTGATATCTATATGTCTAGATTTCCGATTTATATTGTCACCTTTTGCTATCTCTATGGCCGCCTGGCTATCTTCGTGTATGGTGATGGGGAGCTTGGGCTTTTCCCAGATAAGGGAGATCAGTTCGTTTATCCAGATAAGGTCACATGCAGCGTTTGACAGGCAGACATATTCGGCCTCGGCGGTGGAAGTAGAAACCAGTTTCTGCTTCTCGGTGCGCCAGTATATTGGGCTGCCATTCAACATCACCATGTAGCCGGATGTGCTTTTTCTGGTTCCTAAGCATCCGCCCCAGTCAGCATCGGCGTAGCATGACAGGTTGATTTCTTCGTCTATTCGAGGGGTGAGCAGTAATTCTGCCTCCATGGTACCCTTCAGGTATCTCAGCAGTCTCTTGACGGCTGCCCAATGAAACGTCTTTGGGTTACTGGAATGGCGTGAGAGAAGGTTCACTGCCAGCGTAATGTCGGGCCTGGTCCAGTTGGCTATGTGTAACAGCGATCCAATGATGGATCTGTAGTGGCTGACGTCTTCGAACGGTTCCCCTTCCTCGTAGGCGTTTTTCAGGAAATCCGTTTGCATAGGCGTCCCACAGGGGTGAGCGTTTGACATGTTGCATCTGTCAAGGAGTTCAGCTATTTTCTCCTTCTGGGAGAGTCCAAAGCCATTGGGTATCCTTGAGACTTGCACCCCTAGGTATTTGTTCACTCCCCCCAAGTTTTTCAGGGAGAATTCATTTTGCAGTCCATGAGCGAACTCGTCGCATTTGGACTTACTTTTCCCAAAGTACAAAAGGTCGTCGACATACACTAGGACCTTTTCAACTTCCTCTGGTGATTTTCTTAGAAATACACATTTGTCGGCTTCGGTCGGGAAGAAGTTCAATTGCCTCATTGCCTCGGCCAGACACTCGTACCACCTCCTGCCAGACTGTTTTAGGCCATAGAGGCTTTTGCTGAGCAGCCACGTTTCCCCTCTGTTGCGCCCAAAACCAGGTGGTGCTCTGACGTATATTTCCTTGTCAAGGTCTGCATGGAGGTATGCTGTCTGTACATCAAACTGGTACACTTGTTCTTCGAGGATGGTTGCCATTACTAAAGCGGCCTTTACGCTTTCTGGCTTCACTGTGGGGGAGTACGTGTCTTCGTAGTCGTCAGGGTATCGTTGGGTGAACCCTTGGGCGACTAGTCGCGCTTTGTACATTACCCCTTCATTTTCCAACGATTTTACCTTAAACACCCACTTTGTTCCCACTGTCCTCTGTCCCTCAGGGACCTCAGCAGGGGCATACACTCCGAGGGTTTTGAGGCTCTCCATTTCCCTTTCCATTGCCGCCTGCCATTTGTCCTGTTCTTCGGGAGGCAGTTTGTCTATGTCATCAAAGCTTGCTGGTGTCTCGGGGTAGGTGTTTATGCCCAGCACATACTCCTTTAGCCCTCTGGGAATTTGGCCTTTGGTTGATCTGGTTGACCTGCGGGGCGCCTCTGCTGGGGTTTTTGGAGGATCAGTCTCCACAACACTAGTGGTATTTTGATGTGACTGCCTGGTCTCATCCCTCTCTGGTGGCGTGTCTGCTTGTCTGTTGAGCCTTGAGTTGGATGAGGGTGCCTTGGTTCCTTCTTGTACCGACTCATTTGTCAGTACCTCGTTTGCGTGTACCTTACTCCAGTTCGCGTGTTCATGGAACGTGGCCGACCTGGAAACCACTATTCTCAGGTTGTGGTCTAGGAAGCGGTATGCCTTCGAGCCCGGTTCGTACCCCATGAACCTTAGCTTCTTCGTTATCTTGTCCCCTTTCTTCCTTAGTTGTTTTGGTATGTGTACGTCTGCGAACACACCGAAGACGTGAAGGTGGCTCAACTTGGGCTTCTGCCTGTACATGGCTTCATAGGGCGTTTTTCCGATAACACCAGACCATAGCCTGTTCAGTGTGTAGTTGGAGTACAGCAAAGCTTCCCCCCAGTATGAGAAGCTTAGGCCTGCATCTTCAATTGCGCATCTGATCATGGTCTGGAGCACTCCGTTCCTTCGTTCGGCGACTCCATTCTGGAAAGCTGAGAATGGTGCGGTTTTGTAGTGTAGCATCCCCTTCTCGGTTATCCAGTCTTGGAACTCTTTGGACAGGAATTCCGATCCCCTGTCTGTCATCAGTTTCTTTATGTTGGTGTTGTTCTGGGTTTGCACCCTTTGGTAGAACTCTTTGAACTTGCTGAAGGTCTCGTCCTTGCTTTTGAGTGTGTATACGAAACCGTATCGGCTGTAGTCATCTACTATCGTCAAGAAGAATCTCTTCTGGCCCAAAGATCTCTCGAGTGGCCCCACCAGGTCGAGGTGGACCAATTCGAAGGGGTGGCTTGACTTCCTGGAGGATGTCTTCGGTCGTGCCTCGGTTTTCGCCTTGGAGCTTTTGCACACAGAGCACTCCAGGTAGTTCTCACAATCCTTGATCCTTAGTCCTTCTGAACATCCTAGCATCTTCTTGACAGTCGGAAAACCTATGTGTCCCAATTTCCTGTGCAACAGATGCGCACACTCATCATGTATTTGTTTCCCAATGGATACCCTCAGTGTTCTATGCTTTGCGCTGCCAACCCCTTCATTTCTTGTGGGGCTGTTGTGACCATTGTTTTTCCTTTCTGGGTCTTCATGTTCGGGTTCCCTGGGGTCGTCTACGGTGCAGTCCTGCATCTCTTCATCGTCAGTGCCGTCGATTAGGCCTATCGTGGCCTGTACATCCTCGGCTTCCTTGGCAATGAGGTACGGTAGGCCGCCTATGAGCTCCACTCTTCCAACCTGCTTTCCCCTTCTTTCGATGGACACCTTCTTGTTCTCGAAGACTATCCTGAGGCTGGGGTCTTCTGTGAGCTTGGTGGTGGCCAGGACATTATAAGGAATTTCAGGAGAGTAAAGGACGCCTTTGACCTGACCAATTCCAGGGATGAGTACGTCGCCCCTGCCTGTTACTCTTGCATGTTCCTGATTGGCGACTTTGATTCTGAAGGAATCTTCTTCAAATGAGTTGAATATTTCCTTGTGGCATGATGTGTGGGTGGTTGCCCCGGAGTCGATCAGCCACCGCTGTAGGTGTGCATTTGAAGACCTGTCTGCCTTGTGGCTGCTGGTCCCTTCACTGTGCTTGACCACGTTCACTGAGTCTGGTTTGTGTCTATCTTGCCCCTTCTGTGGCTTAAGCTCTCTCTTTGGGCTAGGTGACCTTCGTCGTCTGTCCCCCCTGTCGTTGTCACCCTTGTGTCTGCGTGGGTATTCATCCTGTGACTCACGTCTGGGTCTCGGAGTGTCCTCATAGCGTGTTAGATCGCGCGTGGGTTTGTGTTTCCTTGGTCCACATGTGTGACACTCGTAACTAGGGCTCCCCTGCTCAGGGAAACTGACTCTTTTGCGCGGCCTGTCCTCTCTGCGTATGGTGGCCCTACTTCTCCTAAGATTATCCTCAGCTATGAGTTTCTTAGTGATGTACCCCAATGTGGCATTGTTACTTCCCAAATTATCCAGCTGAGTCAGGAAGTAGTCCCAGCTTGAATCGAGGGAGTTGTATATAATGCTAATCTGGTGCTGATCTGTCACGATCTCCCCCCTTCTTATGAGGTCGGATCTCATGCTGTTTAGTTTCATCAGGTGCTCGCTCATAGTTGAGCCCTCTTTCATTTTGTATGCATACAACTCTCTCAATAGCAAGCAGGTCGTAGTCCTTTCATTGCAATAAAACATTTCATACAATATTCCCCAAACCTCATGCACAGTTAGCCCATCGGGGATACTCCCATACATTGAAGTGTCAATAGAGCTTAAAAGCAAACAGAACACTCTGTGGTGTAGTCTGTCCACCTTTAGGGTCCATGGCTTTCTTGGTGGGTCCTGGATCAGGTACAGTGCCCCCTCCCTCATCAGAATTACCTGGAATTGTTGTGCCCAGTCCATCAGGTTCTCCCCAGTCATGTGAAGGATTGGGAAGTTGTGAGGTAGTTGGCTGTGCTGGCCGGCATTGCTTCCTTTGCTGGATCTGGCCTGGTGCCCTGGACTGTCTTTATATTGGCAGTGGGGGATGGGTACACATATATTTGCTATTGGATGTCCCTTTTTCAGTTTTTCTGGTCGCCTGTAGAGGGAATTCATTGGTCCTCTGCCCATCAAGCGACCTGAGTTGACCTGCAGTTCCTCTTCTTCGCCAGAGAGGGAGTTCTCCTGCTCCTCTTGCGCCTGCGTGAATCTCATTGTTTGCTGGCTGCCGAGGTGAGCGGATCTCTGTCTCAGAGGTCCTGCTGCTTCAGGTTGGAGCGTTGGTGAGAAGTCGCTTTCCTCGCTGGAGCTGCTTTCCTCATCGGAGGGCCCTGTGGAGCTGTCGCGTGGGGGCCGCCATCTTTGCTGGACTGATGGGGGTTCGGGTCGTCGTAGCTCCGCGTGGAGTTCAGCTTCCTTCTCCGGACATTCCCTGCGCTTGGTTTGGGCAGACAGCAAGTCGTGGTAGGCCTCACTTTCTTTGTTCTGCCTTGCGTGTGCTTCCGGTCTTCCCGCGTGGATGCGTGCCTTGCGGGTCTCGCGCCCCTCCCGTTCGCGGTAGCGTGTTTCTGAGGGGGGGCTGCGTCCCCTTCGGTTGCTAGCTGGGAAGGATTTGCGGTGGCTTTCCTCCGGGGAGAGGTCGTGTCCCCTTCGGCCTTTGATTGTGAAGGGGGCCTCTGCCCATGTGAGGAGTTCAGCCCGGTTGTCAGCAGCGCCTCTCTTGGGGGCGTGGTGCCTGCTTGGGGGTCCCTGCTCCTCTTCTAGTCCCTGGGGGCTGAGGGTCGGCATGTCCCGCATTTCTAGGGTCTGTGTGTCCACCCTCCAGGGTCCCAGGGCCTTTTCTTTTCTTCGCGTGGTTGGGGCGCGCGGGTCATCTGTGGGTATTGTTGTTCCGGTGGGCCTTCCCGCCGGTGTGTTCGAATCTAGTGCCGCCGCTTGTAATTGGTCAGCTATCTCGGCTAGATTTGAACTCGGCGCGGTGCTTGGGGTTCCCGCCATGGAGGATCTCGGGGTAGAGCTTACCGTGCCGTTGGTGTGGGATTCATCTCCGGTGTTCATCAAGGCCAGTAGCTCTGCCGTGGGGATCATTCCTCTCCCGGCTATCGCCCTTTGGATTTTGGTTGTCAGGCTTTCGTCTTGGACGTCCCTTTCGGTGGGTGCCCCTCCGGTTTCGGCCTTCATTTGGCCATCTGGGTCCATCTCCGTGATGGTCCGGTTCGGGTTGTCCTCTTCCATTACCGTTTGGGGTCGTGCGATTGCCTGTTCCGGAGTATCGGGTCCAGTTGGTCTGGCTCGTGTTCTGGACCCTCCTTTGTTCTGCCGGGTTCTTCTTTTGGTCATTTGTTTTAATTTTGGAGTTGTTTGTGGGCGAACCAAACCTCTGCAACCATTTTGTAAGAGTGTTTCAGATGGCTCGGCCCAATAACTCCAGAGACAGTATATTATAATTAAAGTCTTTTATTCTCACTGCCCGCATGGCGGTCAGTGACTGTATCAAGGGTCAAAGATGGAAGGGGAGGGTATGAGGTTGAGGTGGTCCTTTAATAGGGTCGGATGAGGTCAGAGGCATAAGGTTCAAAGGAATAGGGTTACAGCGGCAAGGCATTGTGGTATATGTAGTTCAGGTCAGTTTGATATTACACCTGACAGGTTCTTTGCCCCAACATGCATCACTCTGCACTTACTAATGTTGAAGCTCATTTGCCACTGTTTTGCCCACTCCCCCAGTGTCAAGAGATCCCCCTGGAGCTCCTCACAATCTCTCACAGTTTTCACTACCCTGTATAATTTAGTGTCATCAGCAAATTTGGCTACCTTGCTTTTTACTCCTACCTCTAGATCATTTATGAAGAGGTTGAAAAGCAGGGGTCCCAGTACTGAACCTTGGGGGACCCCACTCTTTACTTCCCTCCACTTGGAGAAGTGTCCATTTAGTGCTACCCTCTGTTTCCTGTCCCTTAGCCAGTTGCTGATGCAGAACAAGACCTGTCCCTTTATTCTATGACTGGTAAGTTTATTCAAGAGCCTTTGGTGTGGGACCTTGTCAAAAGCCTTCTGAAAGTCCAGATAAACAATGTCAACTGGATCCCTCTTATCCACATGCTTGTTGACACTCTCAAAAAATTCCAACAGGTTAGTGAGGCATGATTTGCCCTTGTAAAAGCCATGTTGGCTCTCCTTTAGCAGCGCCTTCTCTTCTATGTGCCTATTAATTCTATCTTTTAGGATGGTTTCCATCACTTTACCTGGGACACATGTCAAACTGACAGGTCAGTAATTTCCTGGATCACCCCTGGATCCTTTTTTGAAAATTGGTATTACATTCGCTACCTTCCAGTCATCAGGCACAAAGCCTGATTTGAGGGAAATATTATATATTTTGGCTAGGAGATCAGCAATTTCATCTTTAAGTTCCCTGAGAACTCGTGGATGGATGACATCTGGTCCTGGGGATTTCTAAGTATTTAGCTTAACAAGACATGCAAGGACCTCCTCCCTGGTTATTTCTATCTTGCTTAATTCTTCGCTTTCCCTCCCTACGAAGATAGGCTTTGTTTTGGGCATGTGGTCTCTGTCTTCTTCAGTGAATACTGAAGCAAAGAATTCATTGAGTCTCTCTGCAATCTCTGGTTCCTCTTTAATAACCCCTTGCCTTCCATTGTCATCTAATGGTCCAATGGCCTTCCTAGTTGGGTTCTTACTTCTAATGTACTTAAAGAAGTCTTTGTTATTTCTCTGAGTATTTTTAGCTATACGCTCCTCAAAGTCTTGCTTTGCTTTCCTGATTGTTGCCTTGCATTTGTTCTGCCAGAATTTATGTTTCTGCCTGCTGTCCTCATTCCGACAAGCCTTCCATCTTCTAAATGAGCTTTTCTTGCTTTTGATCACTTCCTGAACAGCTCCTGTAAGCCTCATCGAGTCCTCTTGGACCTGGCAGTGCCCTTTTTCCTTTTGGGTATGCATTCCAATTGGGCCTCTGTTATTGTTTTTGTAAATTGTCTCCATGCCTCTTGGAGTGTTTGGACTCTCTCAATTTTCCCTTTCAGCTTCTTTTTTACTAGTTTCCTCATGTTTGGGAAATTTCCTTTTTGAAAATTTAAGGTCTCTGTGTTAGATTTTATCGGTGACTTGCGGTCTATGATCAAGTTAAACATAATTGAGTTGTGGTCACTGTTCCCTATTGGATCAGTCACATTAACATCTTGCACCAGATCCTGAGTATTACTCAGGATCAAGTCAAGGATTCTTGTACCTCTAGTTGGGTCTTCAACCATCTGTCCCAGGGAACAATCATTTAGCATATCTAGGAACTTTATCTCTTTATCATGTGCTGAACAACAGTTCACCCAGTCTATGTGAGGGTAATTGAAGTCCCCCATTATAACCAGGCTTCCCTTCTTGGATGCCTCCTTTACAACATTCTCCAACTGCCAGTCTCCCTCAGGAGTTTGGGTCGGAGGCCAATAGTATATATCTACTGTTAGACCATTCTTGTGGCCTGGTACTCTTACCCACAGAGCTTCTAATGGTGACTCCAAATCACCTAGATATTCCAATTCATATGATTTTATCACTTCTTTGACATACAAGGCTACACCACCTCCCGTTTGCCCCTTCCTATCATTCCTGTACAGTTTGTAGCCTGGGATAACTGTATCAATAAAAGTCAGAAATCCAAATTTCACATGAAAGTGATATCTTTTTCAGGGAACATTTTTAAAAGGCATGAAATTGTATTCAACTTTTTGGTGTTGCCATCCCATTCACAGGCAGGCAGGAGGGAAAGAGAAGGGGAATATTGTTTCTTGCTTTATGTTGGCCACATACATTGCTGGCTGGCACAGCAACTTGGGCATCAGGCTGTGATTCCCAAGGTCCAGAATTTGATTCCCCACCATGCCTCCTATTGAAGAACAAGCTATATAATCTTGGACAAACTGCACAGCTACAGGATATCCCTAGAACCATGATGGCGAACCTTGGCACTCCAGTTGTTCTTAGACTTCAATTCCCATACACACTGTAAACCCATTTGTGTGGATTCACAGAGACTTGGGCTTCTGGAAATTGAAGTTCAAGAACACCTAGAGTGCCAAAGTTCACCATCACTGCCCTAGAAGAAGGGAGTGGTAAACCATTTCGATATCTGGAAACCCCAGGAAAGGGTAACTGAAAGTAAGATTTGACTTGTCAGAGAGAATTATTAATAAATGACATATATGTGTGATTAACAGAGCATGAGAGAGGGGCCATTCAAGAATTACGTGATCCTCGAAGGGGGGAAGGGGTCTGCCATCTAAATTACAGAATATTATGTAGGGACAGGGGGGCAGGTCAAATATTATGTAATCCATTTGGAGCTGTTGTTGTTTCAAAACATGGCGCTTTTTTAGGTTTAAAATGATCTCTGGGAATTTTGATCCAATTTGAGATTAATGAATCCTTACCAATACGTTCTGTATTAGGCACCAATAGTGAAAAGCTCTAAAAATTAGAGTTTTGATACAAAAACTCTGGATTATGTAATTTTAAAGGAAGGGGAGTTTGAAGTGAAAATTACGGTCAGATTACATGGGGGAGGGGGTCAATTTCCCCCCAAAAAATGGATCACATAATTGTTGAATGGCCCCAGAGAAGTATGTGGGAGGAACTGAAATTAATCCTCAGATTAAGGTGAGGAAGCAAGAAAGCAATATAAAAGTGGAAGACACCAGGGAACCCTAACTCAATTTATTGCTGCTGAGCACATATAGTTTCACATATCTCACTTCCACATATTTATATAAGTATAATGTATACAGTTCATTGTTAAAAGCGAGACATTAAATGTTGCTTTTTTTCAACCGATAGATTGAATTTTTTCCCCTTCTTGGGTTGTTTCCTTGAATGTGGATAACGGTTGAGGAGAGAAGCCGAAGAAGAAAATTGGTGGGAAACTATGGCCATTAAATTCTTAAATGATAACGTTCTAATCAACCACTTTGCTCAAATTTCCTATTAACTTGAATGGTGTGTAACCTCATTCTTCTGAGTCAACAGGGAGAGAAAATTTGATGTTACTTGACATAAGTGAAGGTACATTTACTTTATGACCAGTAAAAGGTCAGGAACATTTTGTGATTGCAAGAAATTGCATCTATTTCAAGCTGCAGGCACCCTCTTACTGCCAAACTGACATGCAGAAGCTGTAGATTCATACATTTATTTATTTATTTATTTATTTTCTCTCTCTCTCTCTCTCTCTCTCTCTCACACACACACACACACACACACACACACACTGGAGAGAGAAAGAGATAGTTCCATTAAACACTTTGGTTCCCACTGATTCCCTCTTTCTCTGCCCCACTGAAGTTAGGGGCAATTGTCCATCACTCTGAGGGAGGGTGAGGGTGGTTCACCCTGTGTGACCCAGAATCAGGAGCAATACAAAATGGAGTGGAGGCTGCTCCACCCGGTCTTTCTTCTCTCTCTCTTTCAGGCAGCGCACAGAGCCAGGCACCTGGTCTTGGCACCAGCGCCCATTTTGTGGCGGCCTCCTGGAAGTGGGAAGGGAAGGGAAGGGAGTGGCCAGGTGAGGGTGGGTGAGTGGGCTGTGGGGTAGACTGCCTGCAATTTAACTCTCCTTCCCATCTATGCCCTACTCTGGTAGGGCCGCCACTAGAAAAATGACTGCTTCCCTCCCTGCTCCTCCCGGTAGCCCCGAAGGACGGGGGCTATTGGAAAATGGTGGGCAAAAGTGTGGCGGTGGTGCCAGCTCTCTCCTCCCTTTCTTCGAGATTTGGCAAGTCAACAGTTGGGAGGGGGAGGAGAGAGAATGCGTGCACTCTGTCGCACACGTGCGCTCTCTCACACACATCCGTGCCCTCACTCACCCTTCAACCATGCGCATGTGCAGTACTTTCCCCCCAAATTTGGGGGGCTTAAACTCCCAAATGGGTTTTGGGACCCCCACAGTGCTGATCTCGCAAAGCCAAGGTAGGTGATTGCCAAATTTCAGCGGGATTGGTCCAGAGGTGTGAGAGCCTTTCGAGCGCATACAAACCCAGACTTCTATTTTATAGATATAGATTTATTTATTTATTTATTTACCACTGAGGTATAGGAAAAACATAGAACAAGTTTGGTGTCTTGCACGGAAGACAATAGAAGGAGCCGCAGTAGGGCTAAACACAACTTTATTGCATGATGGTCAGGGTGAACATGCGGTAATGGTGGCCAAACAGCTCTATTTATAGTACACTGTACATTTGAATATCCCGGTGTGGTAGCTCATTGGCTACTGTCCGCGTGATGTCAGAGATCGTCACGCCCATCTTCTCCAGGTGTGGTGTGGCGGGAAGGTTTCCCGCTCTTCAGGTATTCGGGGAATCTGTACCATGTGAGCCGGATGCTCGCTACTGCCACCTGTGGCCACTTAGCTCACATCCTTAAACAGCTTGCTACAATGTGTCTCTGATTAGATACAATTGGATACATTGACTGGTTACATTCTGTTAAATGGAACCTTGCAACATTCATTCAATACATAACACCCCTCCCCCCAGGTGAGTACGAAGTCCTTCAGCCATTGAGGCTTCCCGCATGTTCGCTTTGGGCGAGTGGCGGCCGCACTTGGGGCCTGAGTCCCTGCACGCTCTTGATTACTCTGCCCTCATCCTGCAATGGGAGAGTGTAACTCATTAGCGATTGGCTGTGAGTTCTGAGCCGGGGATTGGGGAGGTCTAGGTGTGGGAGTAAACTCCAGGGATGTGAAACTGGGGTCTCCAGGGACTAAAGAAAAACCCTGCACTTTGCTTGGATGGGTGGGGGACCACTCCAAAAAATCCCCCCGGTTTCCTAACTCAAAGTCTAACAACTCTTCGAAATCCCCCTCTTCCAAGTTGTTCCTGTTACCCGGGGGGTCAAAATGATGCGGATTTATGTCATTTCCCTCCCCCTGTTGTCTGCGCCTCCCCCTTGGGATAAGAAGGTGGGGGAGAACCCTAACGCTGAATGCTCTGCTTGGTCACGCAAGTCTTGCCTTCCTACTATCCTACGCCTGAGCTGGTCGGCATGCCTCCTCCAGGGGAGTCCCGTGCTTGTCTCGACATTGTAGGAGACTGGCCCCGTTTGACCAACCACTACTCTAGGCACCCAGTTAGGTCCGCCAGCCGCGTAGTTACAGCAATGCACTGCTTCGCCGATCTTGAAAGTCTTGGTGCCTCCCGTTTCTATATTTCTACCCGTGTCCTCCACCCTGGTTGGGTCTAACCTCGAGAAGATTGTGGTGGGTTTCCTCTGCATAAGGAGTTCGGTGGGCAATAGACCCGACGCTAAGGGGGTTACAAGATACCTTAATAGAAATTGGCAAAGTTGCAAGTTCAATTCCCTGGGGCTCATCCTACGCAGTGCATCCTTTGTTGTTCGCACCAAGCGTCCGCTTGACCATTTGTAGCGGGGTGAAAAGGGGCCGTGGTTATGTGGCGAATTTTGTTAATCTCTATGAAACCCTGGAACTCCGCTGACGTGAAAGTTGTGGCGTTATCACTCACAAGTATGTCAGGTAACCCGAAACAGCTGAATACCTTCCGTAATTGTTTAATCGTCGCAGCTGATGATGTACTGGCCATCGGGATTACCTCCAACCATTTGGAGTAAGCGTCCACTACTATAAGGAAAAGGGTGCCCCTGAAGGGACCTGCGAAATCTACGTGCAGATGCGACCACGGCCCCCGGGCTGTGTCCCATTCTCTGTGCGGAAGTCGGGACTCCTCGGGCCGGGTACTCTGGCAGCTCTCGCAAATGCCAATCATGTGTTCTATGTCTGCGTCCAGCTTGGGCCACCAGACGTAACTTCTAGCTAGCGCTTTGGAGCGCACAATCCCTGGGTGGCTGATATGCAGCATCTTGAGCACCCAAGACCTCAGAACTTAGGGGATTATTACCCGCTGCCCCCAGAGTAGGCATCCCCTTTCTAAGGAGAGTTTGTCTCTCCTCCTACCAAAAACCTTAAATTCCTCCATTGGGGAGGTAGATGGCCACCCTTTTTGTACCCATGAACTGACTAGGGCCAATGACTTGTCTTTCGCTGTAGCCTTAGCGATCTCCACTGGCAGTATCGAGGGCGACTCTAGGGCCTTGATCAGGAGCACCTGGTGGTCCTGCTCTACCTCGCACTCTGGGTCCCCTGCCTGTGGGAGGGGTGATCTGGAAAGGGTGTCGGCATGGCTAATCTCCTTGCTGGGATGGTAGGTCAACTCATACTGATACGAGTTGAGGAAAATGGCCCAACGCAGCATCCTTGGGGACAAGATCTGCAGGGTTGGCTTGTTTGTGGTAAAGATCCCTAGCAGGGGCTTATGGTCGGTCACGACTGTGAATGGTCTGCCATAAAGGAAGTCATGGAACTTTTTGGTTCCTGCAACAATCGCTAGGGCTTCCCTATCTGTTTGCGCATAGTTGCGCTCTGCCTTGGACAGGGATCTCGAATAGAATGCCACCAGGGCTTCTCGCTCGCCCTCTAGCACGTGGCATAGGACTGCCCCCACCCCCACTGGTGAGGTATCACAGACTAACACAATGGGTTTCTTGGGATCGAAGTGGGTCAAGACAGCCTTGGAGGATAGAAGCTGCTTGAGCCCTCGAAATGCCCGTTACTTGCTGTCCTCCCACCGCCAAGCTGTGTCTTTCTTCAGTAGTTTGTGCAGTGGCTCTGCCACCGATGCCTTTCCCGGCACGAAAGAGTGGTAAAAGTTTAGGAGTCCTTGGAAGGACTGTAGTTCGGCCTTGGTGGTGGGGCGAGGGGCATTCTGCACTGCCGACACCTTTGACTCTGCTGGCTTGATGCCCTCAGGGGTTATCCTGAAACCCAGAAACTCTACCTCTTCAGCGAAAAACACACACTTATCCTTTCTCAATCTGAGCCCTGCTTTTTCGAACACGGTTAGTACCCGGTCTAACCTTTTGGCCAATTCCTGTCCCCCCCCCCCTCCGTTATCAAAACATCGTCAAAGTAGGGGAAAACACCTGGGAGCCCCTTCAACAACCGTTCCACGAGGGACTGAAAAATTCCTGGGGCCGAATCTACTCCAAATTGGAGGCGCGTTACTTTAAAGGCTCCCTTATGAGTAACTATGGTCTGAGCAGCGGCTGGGGTTACCATTAATTGTTGATATGCCTGTGCTAAATCTAGCTTGGCGAAACACCTCCCATGCAAAGTTGCTAACAGGTGACTTACTACCGGCACCGGGTATGCATTTGGGTGAATTGCCTTGTTAATCGTGCACTTGTAGTCAGCACAGATTCTGACCTCCCCGTTAGCCTTAAGCGCCGTAACAATGGCGGTTTCCCACTCGGTGGAGTCCACAGGTACCAAAATCCTCTGACCCACCAGTTTGTCCAGTTCAGTCTCAATTTTGTCCTTTAGTGCGAAAGGCACTCTCTGTGGCTTGAGTCTGATGGGCCGGATGTCGGGATCCATGTCGAATGAAACTGGGGGCCCCTTGAACTTCCCGAGCCCCTTCTCGAAGATGGCAGGGTGTGTGTTACACACCTCCGTGATCGGGTCAGCCTGCACGGCGTGTATGCCTCCAATGAAAACCCCCAGGGGGCCAAACCACTGTGTCCCTAGGAGGCAGAAGGACCCTTCCCTTAAGACTACTAGTGGCAGCTGCACGGCGTGCCTCTTGAACTTCACCTTGAACTCCCCCACCCCCAACACTGGGATACTTTTGCCCTGAACATCCCACAAATTAGTCTTTAGGGCCTTCAGCTTGGGGCGTGACTTGGGGGAAATGCGCAAGAATTCCCGGTGGGAGATAATGGAGTACGACGACCCCGAGTCTATGTCCATTCTAACTGGGACCCCTTGTATCAGTACCTCAACAAAAAAACGGGGGTGCCTCAAAGGCACGCTGTGAACCGCCTGGTCGTGGTTGTCGGGAACCCGTTGAGACACGCAGTGCTCCTGGAGCTCGTCATCATTGAAGATTCTGCTGACCCCGTCTGCTTTCCATTGGAACCGTTCCGCCTGGCCCTTGCCGTCATCTCGACGCCGCCTGCAGACCTTTGCGATGTGCCCGCGCTACCCGCAGTTGTGGCACTCCGCCTTCCGGAATGGGCACCGGCTCCAATCATGGGATGCCCGCATCCGTTGCAGGGGCAGTCCTCTCTGGCTCAGTCTCGAACCTCGGGCCTCCTCTGCACCCACTGCACGTCGTAGTCCTTGCTGAAGTCGGAGGTGGACGTGGTGGACTCGGAGGGCCCCTGCTCTCCGTGGGAGGAACAGCTGTGGACTGGGACCACCGGCAGGGGGGCCCCCAACCATGGTGGTCCTGGCCCGGCACACCCGTTCGTCTTGTTGCACTGACTCGGCAGCTTGGGCAATGCGCAGGACATGCTTGAAGGAGATGCTCTCGTCCTTGGCCAGTAGTTTTTTCCTGGCCCCCTCATCTCGCAGGCCCAGCAGTAGCCTGTCTCGCAGCGCCTCGCTCAGGGATGCTCCCCACCGGCAAGGCAAGGCATCCACCCTCAGGGCTGCCATGAAGTCAGCCACGGACTCACCAGCCTGCTGGCACCGCTGCTGAAATGCCAGCCTTGCCGGGAACACCGACACTTTCAGGTGGAAGTGCTTCCTCAGCTTGGCGAGGATCTCGTCTAGGGGTACCTCCCTGAGCGGCCTCAGTGTCAGGAGGTTCGTTGCCAGTTCTAGTGTTTCTAGGCCACACTGGGCCAGCAGGAATGCCCGGCACTGGGCTTCCTCCTCGATGCTCTCGAGGTCCATTGCATATAGGAACTGCTGTTCGTAGAGTTCCCATTTCTCTGACTTTGTGGTGTCGAAGGGCGCAATGTTCACTTTTCGGGATGCCATCCCATCTTCATTGCCAATTTGGTGTCTTGCACGGAAGACAATAGAAGGAGCTGCAGTAGGACTAAACACAACTTTATTGCATGATGGTCAGGGTGAACATGAAGTAATGGCAGACAAAACAGCTCTATTTATAGTACACTGTACATTTGAATATCCCGGTGTTGTAGCTCATTGGCTACTGTCCGCGTGACATCAGAGATCATCACGCCCATCTTCTCCAGGTGTGGTGTGGTGGGAAGGTTTCCCGCTCTTCAGGTATTCGGGGAATCTGTACCATGTGAGCCGGATGCTCGCTACTGCCACCTGTGGCCACTTAGCTCACATCCTTATACAGCTTGCTACAATGTGTCTCTGATTAGATACAATTGGATACATTGACTGGTTACATTCTGTTAAAGGGAACCTTGCAACATTCATTCAATACATAACAACAAGTATATTTCGGGGGAAGGGGAAGTGCAATCTCCATAGTTTGGCAGATTCTAAAGCTTGGGTCCAGGCTATGCAAAGAACTGTATCTCCCCTATGAGCAAAGGAAAGGAAAGCAATCACACTTCTATACCGCCCCATAACGCTTAGTGCACTCTCTGGGCAGTTCTCAAGTTAATTAGCATTTTGCCCCCAATCTGACTGACCTCAGAAGGCTGGAAGACTGAGTCAACCTTGAGCCCTGGTCAAGCTCAAACTCACAACCTTTTGGTTACAGGGCAGCAGTTTAACCACTGCGCCACCAGAGCTCCTATGAATGAGTCTACCTGGACCTTAAGATCTTCAGCGGATACCTTTCTCTCAGTCCCATTGCCATGGCATATTTGATGGGAACACAGGAGAGGATCTCTTCTGTGGAACCTCCCCAGGCTCTCCCTCTGGAAGTTAGACTAACCTTGTATCTTTCCATCAACAGTTGAAGACCCAATTCTTCAGCCAAGCTTTTAAGAAGTAAGGCCTGAGTCCCTAGCCTAGATGCTATTTTTGTGTGTGTTTTTAAGTGTGTTTTTAAAAGATTCAAATTATTTTTGTTAATTAATAGGGTTTTAATTGTTGCTGCATTGCTTAATTTTTTAAACCTCTAATTTATTTTGTTGTTTAGGTTATGGGTTTTAACATTGTAAGCTGCCATGGGTTTCTTCACCAGGAAAATGGCAGGATACAAGTGATAGAAATCTATACCTATAAAATGGTGCGTTAACCATTGGAATGTGACAAAGGATGTTGCACCAGGCCCTACTAGCCCCGTCCGAGCCTTCGTGCACTCGCCCGAACGGGGTTCACAGGTAACTGTCAGGTTGAAATTTTCGGCCTGGGGGCAGTAGCCCCCCGGACGCAAACAAAAAAAGGGAACTTCAATTCCCAACGTTCCTTTCACCGCGCTGCGCCAGAGCCAATCAGGCTGAACGACGCGGCAAAAGGAACATTCGGAAACGCCCCGCAGCCAATCAAAAAAAAAAGCCTCAGAAAAAAAATGCTCCAGGAACCAAACATGCGCAGCCAAAACTACAAGCCACAGCATCCTGCATGCCATGAGCGCGCAGAACGCTGAGGCAGCCGGCGCGCGAATTGAAAAAGAATTTTAAAAACCGCTGCCGCTGCGCTTTGTTCCCATGGGCCACCCAGCATGGCCCATGGAAATGAAAGGCACCCCCGCCGCCGCTGCACTTCGTTCCCATGGGCCACCCAGCATGGCCCATGGAAACGAAAGGCACCCCCGCCGCCGCTGCGCTTCGTTCCCACAAGCCACCCAGCATGGCCCGTGAAAACGAAAGGCACCCCCGCCGCCGCTGCGCTTCGTTCCCACGTGCCACCCAGCATGGCCCGTGAAAACGAAAGGCCCCCACCTAAAAAAGTAAGCACAAAAAAAACACTCAAAAACACAAATCAAAAATAGAAAAAGCAAACACAAAAACAGGCAAAAACAAACAATAAAAAACACACAGACCCCCCCAAAAAAAACTCAACCCCCCAAAGAAAACAACAACAAACAGAGAGCCTACCAAGAGACGTCTTGACTTCATGACCACCGGAACTCAAATGAGCAAAGAAAGGAAACACTTACCGGAAGCACCCAGAGGACAGAAGATAAGAAGTGTAGAGAGGAAGCAAAGCTCACCACCCCCACCCAGAGGCCACAAGAGAAAAAACATTCAAAATATTTAAAAATAAAAGATTAATTCCCAAACAAATCAAATAAGTTAGCCAAAAATTCAAAAATATTCACACTAATCTCAAAAAATTCCCCAAAAAACCAGAAATCACGTTCACTCAAAAAAACCAAAACACCAAAACAAAAAATAAAAAATGCGTAAAAATAAAGATTTAAAAAAACAAAATTAAATTTTAAATTAAAAAAAAATTTAAATCAAATAAATTAAAATAAAATTTGCATAAACCAAAATTACATTTAAAATAAAAAAAATTTAAATAAAAAATTTAAAATAAAATTTGCATTTAAAAAAAACTTCGAAAACCAATTTAAAGTGCCTGGCACTAAGGAAGCCGGCGCAAAAAAATAAAAAATAAAACACACACTGGGAGCGCAAGTCCGCTGCAGGCGGATGCAGCGCCTCGAAGCCACAAAACCACAAAATCTTTCAACACCATTTAAAACAGCCCAGCACCATTTGTACAAGAAAAAAAACGAAACCCTTTACTATCCAACACAATTTAAAACAGCCCGGCACTGCCGGGCAAAATATGCTAGTAGATCAATACAAACAGAGTGCTCCTGTATACAAGAGGGGTATATTGTCCATTTGCAATGTTAATGATTCAAAAGAGCCTAGAACCAGGATGGTGAACCTTGGCACTCGAGGTGTTCTTGGACTTCAATTCTCAGAAGCCTAAGTCTCTGTGAATCCACACAAATGGGTTTACTGCGGCACTCCAGGTGTTCTTGGACTTCAATTCCCAGAAGCCCAAGTCTCTGTGAATCCACACAAACGGGTTTGCTGCAGCACTCCAGGTGTTCTTGGACTTCAATTCCCAGAAGCCCAAGTCTCTGTGAATCCACATAAATTGGTTTACTATGTGTACGTGTGGATTCATAAAGACTTGGGCTTCTGGGAATTGAAGTCCAAGAACACCTGGAGTGCCAAGGTCCACCATCAAGGGCCTAGAACAATAACATTTAGAACTGCTTCATGTGTGATCAGATTTTAAGTATGTCTAAAATAAAGAAACATAGGAGTTTGATCCCACCTTAAGTACAGCTCCATCCAATAGAATTATGGAAAGTGTAGTCTGGTAAGGTACTTAGAATACCCTATGAAAGAACTCATTAAAAGCCATCTCCCAAACCAAAACTACAGTGGTACCTCGTACAATGATTTTAATCCATTCCACGGGGTTCGTCGTTATACAAAAAAATTGCTATATGATGCATGTATGCATCGTATAGCGATTTTCCCTATGGGATGCATCGTACAATGAATATCTCTATGGGGAAAATTGTACAACAACAAAAATTCATTGTACGATTTTTCCCATAGAGATGCATTGCATTATATAACAATTTTAGTTGTTATACAGGGCACAATGTTTTTTCAAATCCTCGTTGTTGTACGATTTAATTGCTGTACGAGGCATTCATTATACAGGGTTCTACTGTACTAGAATATGACATTTCTTTCCCCACTCCTATGACTGGATGCTTTTTCCTCCTCTTTTCTTTGAGTCCAGCAGATGGCAGTGTTACTAATTTGTGTTACTAATCTGTGTTCATGCAAGCAATAGCAAAATAATCCAAGGAATGAAAGGGCCAAAAATGACAAAATTAAAAATAAATGGGGATGATTCCAAAAATAATTTCAAGGAGGCACACTGGCACAAACTGGCTACTTGGCAGGAACTAAAGTAATCCAATGAAAAGGAGGGGGGTATCCCCTCCCAAAATATATTAAAATAATAAAAAAAGAAGATCCAAGATGGAACCAGCAGCAGGCAGACCAGGCAAGCAGTAAATGAAATCCAAGATGTATGATACTTAGAGCTCAGCAGCACACTGTAATCTCATTGACAAGAAATGACTGAAGAGGACTCATTGGTTTCCAGGCCTTTTTTAAAAATTCAAGATTCCTCTCCCTCTCCCCAGACATTTTGATTGGCTGCTGACCGAAATGTTAACTGCTTCTTTTTCATCTTCTTCAGGTGCCGAATCCATTCCAGATATTGACTATCATCATGGCGATAGTCTTCCTGTTCCTGTTCCTAAGACTCATGTTCTTTCAAGGACATGCCACACCAGTCTCTCAGGTTCTTTAGCCATGAAATTCGTCTACATCTGTTGTGTTTTAATGGTTTTACCTTCCACATGGATTACAATGTATCTGAGCCCATGTAACCTTGCTTATAGCAACAATGTAACCTTCAGCTGTATCATATAAACCCTGTAATAGGACGCGAGCTAATGACCACCAGCTGGCAGCAGCGAGCGTCCAAGCTCTCTTGGTCCGAACTCATCAAAGGCAACAGCGCGGGAAGCTTTCCCGCCACCACCTACACCTGGACAAGAAGGGCGTGACCCACAATGACGTCACGCAGACAGTAGCCAATGGGCTACCATGGCACCACGTTCAAATGTATCCCTACTGTATATAAAGAGCTATCGATCCGCCATTACCTCATGTTCCCTCTGTCCACGATGCAATAAACCTGAGTTAACCCAGCCCGAGGCTGTGTCCTGTGTCTTAGTTTAATACACTAAACTGGCGACGAAGGTGGGATATGGATCCCCACGGAGCAGCCAGGGCACAGAGCGGGTTCAACATCACCAAACCGCAAGACTGGGAGCTGTTGGAGATGGACTTCCATGCGGCGCTGGTGGAACTCAAAGTCAAGGAAGACGATGAGGAGAGGAAGAGGGCCATCCTCACCCGCATGCTTGGGATGGAGACCAAGCGGACGCTGGTGGGCATCATCGCTCCGAAGAAGGTGAGCGAATTTAAGGCGGACGACATCATGAAGCTGCTACGGGAGCGCTTCCAACCCTCAAGGGCGATGTTTCCCGCTCGGAGCGCGTTTTGGAGGCGAGTCCAAGCGCCGGACGAGTCGGTTGAGGCATTCGTGGCCGCCATGAGGGTGGCCGCCGCCCCCTGCAAATGGGGCAACATCCTAGAAATGGCCCTCAGGGACGGCGTGCTGTGTGGCCTGAAAGACAAGGAGGTGCAGCGCAGCTTGATGAATAAGGAGCCGCCACCCACGCTGGCAGAGGTCGTCGAGGCCGCAGAAGCCGCAGAGTCCACGAGTGCTGGAGTGGACGAGATGCACCAGTGGCGTGAGTGGCGTCCCAGGGCCGGCAAGGCGGAAAAAGCGGTGCATGCAACTCAACGGGCCTCAAAGTCGTCCTCAGATGGCAGCGACGGCGAGGAGGTCCAGAAGGTCCGAAAGGGCGGGCGCCGCTGCGATGGTTGCGGAGCGGCCCACGAGCGTGCGAGGTGCCCGTTTAGAAAGGCCGAATGCTACACCTGCGGCCGTCGGGGGCACATCGCCAAGGCATGCAGAAAACGGAAGGAGGGCCGGAGGCAGTCACCAGACCGTTCGACCAGGCCGGACCGTTCAGCGAGGGCCAAAGATGGCGTCCAGACCACGAGGAAGCAGGACGGCGTGGGCCGCGTCTCGGACAGCAGCGAGGACGACGTCCCAGTGCTCAGTGTGTCCGCGGAACAGTCCCATTATTTCGTTGAGGTACTAGTACAAGGGGCCCCCATCAGGATGGAAATTGACTCGGGGTCCTCCTATTCTATAATTCCCCAGAAAGAGTTTTTAAAAATCGACCCCCACGTGCGGCCCAAACTTAAAACTTTGAGGTCCACGCTACGAGATGTACAGGGGAACAGCATTCCGGTGTTGGGGGTCGGGAAATTTCGGGTTGAGTTTAAGAGACACTCTGCGGAGCTGCCCCTAGTTGTCCTCAAGGGGGGGAGTTGTAGCCTCCTAGGGACACAGTGGTTCCAGCCTTTAGGCCTGTTTATAGGGGGGGTACATGCAGTGGGGGTGAACCCAATACAAGCGGTGTGCGATGCGCATCCCGCCGTTTTTGAAAAAGGACTCGGAAAATTCAAGGGACCCCCTGTAGCCTTCGACCTAGATCCGGAGGTTCGCCCGATAAGACTCAAACCGCGCAGAGTGCCCTTCGCACTAAAGGACAAAATAGAGGCGGAACTGGACAAACTGGTGGGCCAGGGGATTCTTATTCCTGTTGATTCCGCGGAGTGGGAAACTCCAATTGTAACAGCTCTGAAGGCTAACGGGGAGGTGCGCATTTGCGCTGATTATAAGTGTACGATTAACAAGGCGATCCGCCCTAATGCTTATCCGGTGCCGGTGGTCAGCCACCTTTTGGCCAGGCTAAATGGGGGAAAGTGTTTCGCCAAGCTCGACCTGGCACAAGCCTATCAGCAGCTTCCCGTAACACCCGCCACGGCCGCGGCACAAACGATAGTCACACATAAAGGAGCGTTCCAAGTGTCGCGTTTACAGTTCGGCGTGAACTCGGCACCCGGCCTTTTTCAGTCGCTTGTGGAACGCCTCCTGAAGGGGCTGGAGGGGGTGTTACCTTATTTTGATGACGTACTAATAACAGGGGGGAGTGAGGCCGAACTGGCACGGAGATTGGACAAAGTACTAACTGTGTTCGAGAAAGCGGGGCTGAGACTGAGGAAGGACAAATGTGTTTTTTTCGAAACCGAGGTCGAGTTCTTAGGGTTCAGGATCACACCCGAGGGTATCAAGCCATCCAAATCCAAAGTAGTAGCCATCAAAAAGGCCCCTCGCCCCACATCCAAAACCGAGCTACAGTCATTCCTGGGGCTCCTCAATTTTTACCATACATTCCTCCCGCGGAAGGCGTCCGTGGCCGAACCGCTTCATCGGTTGCTTAAAAAAGAGGAGACCTGGGTGTGGGGTGACGAGCACGAGAGGGCGTTCAAAGAATTAAAGCAACTCTTGACCTCTGACGCAATTCTAACGCATTTCGACCCCAAACGGCCGGTGGTCCTAGTCTGTGATGCGTCACCGGTGGGGGTGGGGGCAGTACTGTGCCACGTGTTGGATGACGGAAGGGAGGCCCCGGTTGCATTTTATTCAAGGTCCCTGTCCCAGGCAGAGCGAAATTACGCACAAACCGACAGGGAGGCATTGGCAATTGTAGCGGGGACCAAAAAGTTTCACGATTTTTTGTATGGCCGCCCGTTCAAAATCGTGACGGATCACAAGCCCCTGTTAGGGATTTTCACGGCAAGCAAGCCCACCCCGCAGATCCTATCACCGAGAATGTTGCGATGGGCCATTTTTCTCAACGCATACCAACACGAGTTGGAGTACCGGCCCGGAAAAGAGATCAGCCATGCTGATGCACTTTCGAGATCCCCTTTGCCCTTGTCGGACGACCAAAAGGCTAGAGTAGGAAGAGACCACCAGGTGTTGCTAATCGAGGTTTTAGATGCACCCCCAATAGTTCCAGCGGATATTGCTAGGGCGACAGGCAAGGACAGAACGCTCGAGAAGGTCAGCTCATGGGTACAAAAGGGGTGGCCGGCATCATCCCCGAGCACGGAATTCGACCCATTCTTTCGGAAAAAGTTAGAGTTGTCCCTAGAAAGGGGGTGCCTGTTGTGGGGCCAACGGGTGGTGGTTCCTGCAGCCATGCGGCCGAGGGTGCTCAAACTGCTGCACGTCAGCCACCCGGGGATCGTTCGTTCGAAAGCGCTGGCTCGCAGTTACTTTTGGTGGCCACAGCTGGACGCGGACATTGAGCACATGGTCGGCACTTGTGAGGCATGCCAGGGATCCCGACCAGAGGCGGCCCGCCTCCCGCATAGGGAGTGGGACACAGCAAGGGGGCCGTGGTCCAGAGTACATGTAGATTTCGCTGGCCCATTCCGAGGAACCATGTTTCTCCTGGTGGTGGATGCGTTCTCCAAGTGGTTGGAGGTTATCCCAGTAAAGAGCACGTCCTCCGCCACGACAATTAGCCAGCTACGGAGAGTCTTTTCCACGTTCGGCTTACCCGACACCTTAGTCAGCGATAACGCGAGTTGCTTCACCTCCTCGGAGTTCGGGGCATTCATGGAAGCAAACGCCATTCGGCATGTTACATCCGCGCCGTTTCACCCGGCCACGAATGGCCAAGTGGAACGGTTGGTGCGGACAACGAAGGATGCGCTTCGGCGCATGGGCCCGGGGGACCTGAATCACCAAGTATGTCAGTTCTTGTTAGCGTATAGGGTGACCCCCTTAGCGTCAGGTTACTCGCCGGCAGAACTATTGATGCGGCGAAAACTGACCACACTTCTGTCCAGGCTGGACCCGACGAGAGTCGAGGACAAGGGAAAAAACATAGGGTTGGCAGTCTCGAAAGGGTTCGCCGCCGGCGACCTTGTTTACTGCAGGAATTATGCAAGCGCAGGGCCAGCCTGGGTGCCAGGAACGGTAATTGAGCAGACGGGGCCAGTGTCATATCGGGTGGAAACGAGCACCGGTCTCCTCTGGAGGAGACACGCTGACCAACTGAGGCGCCGAGTGAGTGAAGGGCCGAGTAGTGGGGCTCAGCAACAGGATTCAGCGATAGGGTTCTCCCCCACCCGTTTAGCCCAAGGGGGAGACATTGAGGGACATCAGTCCGAAACCGGGGGGGACAGCGGTGGTCCCGACTCATATCCTTTTGATACCCCAGTTCTATCAGAGCCCGGGGGGAGGGAAAAGGAATGTGCGGCCGCCACCGCGTCCCCCGAATGGAATTTTGATCTTGATTTTGGTTTTGCGAGCCGGGGGGGTTTTCAGGAGTGTTCCCCCACCCTTCCAAGCGAGAAGAGGGGTTTTTCGTTAGCCCCCAGTGCCCCCGGTTCTTCCCCGAGAAAGAGCACACCTCCCAACAACGCCGCGGAGCCGCGGCAAGTCACTAACAAGTCTCCCTCTCCAATTACAGGGCAGGAAACCAGGGGACAAAGAGATGGTAGCAAACCCGGGGAAAGGCAGCCCGCATCGAGACCCCAGCGTGTTCGAAATAAGCCATCTTGGCTAAGAGACTTTGTCTCCTAAGGGGGGGGAGTGTGTTGAAGTGTGGGCTCGAGACATTGTCTCGTCCTAGGGGGGAGGGATGTTGTGTTTTAATGGTTTTACCTTCCACATGGATTACAATGTATCTGAGCCAATGTAACCTTGCTTATAGCAACAATGTAACCTTCAGCTGTATCATATAAACCCTGTAATAGGACGCGAGCTAATGACCACCAGCTGGCAGCAGCGAGCGTCCAAGCTCTCTTGGTCCGAACTCATCAAAGGCAACAGCGCGGGAAGCTTTCCCGCCACCACCTACACCTGGACAAGAAGGGCGTGACCCACAATGACGTCACGCAGACAGTAGCCAATGGGCTACCATGGCACCACGTTCAAATGTATCCCTACTGTATATAAAGAGCTATCGATCCGCCATTACCTCATGTTCCCTCTGTCCACGATGCAATAAACCTGAGTTAACCCAGCCCGAGGCTGTGTCCTGTGTCTTAGTTTAATACACTAAACATCCAGGGCCTCTCTTCCCATGGATCTTTCCTTGCAGAGAAAATTGGAGTATTCTATACTTTTATGTTGTTCCTCATGATATGGCCAAGATATTGAAGCTTTCTTTGCTTAATGATCTTAATCAGTTCTTGTTCTTTATCCATCCGGCCTGACACTTCGATATTAGTTACATGGTCAACCCATGATATCCTTACCAGCTGTCTGTAGATGCACATTTCAAAAGCTTTGATTTTCTTTTCAGATGCTTTAGTCAATGTCCAAGCTATTGAATGAAATTTCTCAGAATTATTTGACATGCAAAAGCACTGAAGTTTACATTACAAAGGCACCAAAGACAAACAGGAAGCATTCATTTACCTTCTTTTATAAACACCAATCATTTGTGTTTTAGAGGCTTTCTTTTGACACTCAATGAAAGAATATAAATTTCATGAAAGAAAGCTTTCTTTGTATTTTGGGTCTTTCGTTAAAATATGATCGGATAGTCCTACTACAGACTTAGATAGACCAATGTTCAGTGAATTCTTTGGTTCGACTTATATAAACGCAACAACAGGAAATGAATGCAGCTGTATCATATGAGACAGTTATAGGATTTCGTGTGTACTCATTTAATGATAGATAAATACTGTTTCTCACAATAGTGCAGCAGAAACAAGGGTCACAGTGTTACCTAAATTTCAGACTCCATGTCTCAGAGCTGCATGCATCCAAGCCATGGAGTGAGAAATTATTTTGTTTTAATATTTAAGGAACGTTTCACGGGCAGAAGCTTTGAAAGGAGCTCAAGTGGCTAAGATGCTGACTGGGAAGCGGAAGGTCAGCAGTTCGATTCCCGAGTACTGCAGGACGGAAATGAGCTCCCGTCTTTGTCCCAGCTCCTGCCAACCTGCCAACCTATTATTATTATTATTATTATTATTATTATTATTATTATTATTATTATTATTATTATTATTATTATTATTATTATTATTATTATTATTATTATTATTATTATTATTATTATTATTATTATTATTATTATTATTATTATTATTATTATTATTATTATTATTATTATTATTACAGCCAACAAGATAACAATGCTGGATTTTGAACACTTCCCAAGCGTTTAGGACTATGTGATGTATCGGCGAATTATGCGAGCAGATCCCAGCTGACTGATGGTGATTTTGTCAATATTATTGTTGTTGTTGTTGTTGTTATCGGTGGCAGCAGCAGCATCTGTTCTATAGATGCTCTAAATTGTTCCCTTCCTTATACAGGTATACTGTATCATGTTTTTTCTAACCTTGCTTCTCCTCAAAAGTCCAATGCATATTCGACAGCTGATGTTTCTCATGACAACAGCACCCTCTACTGTTACTATACTGGGAAAATAACCTGCTTCGTTGTTTCATTTGTCAAGCTGTATGTTTTAGGTTGGGTCCCCAGGTGTTTTGGACTTCAATTCCCAGAAGAACTGATCAGTAGGTGTACTGACTTGGGCTTTTGGGAACTGAAGTTCAAGCATGCCTTCCTCCTCCTCTTCTTGTGCCATATCTGATTCCAAATATTGGCAATCCTCATGGCGAACAGCCATGAAGACTGTCCTGCGAATATGATGTTATGGCCCTTCATCTGTCTTCCGCATCACAGTGTGCCACTGATCCAGCTCCGCGAGTCACTTTCTGGTCCTGATCCCTTTTGGCACGCAAAGTCCTCCTCTTCCCCACGCCAATATTGATGAAGCTGCTGCCCTCCATCAAGATGGATCCAAGTAGGATTTAATCCATTTGGGGGAGCATAGCCTTTCCTGTGGACTTCAGCACCCAAGCCATTAGTCCTCAGGGTTGCCAGGTTAGTTAACTGCCACCTGACACTCTATTGCAATAGCAGGATAATCTGGCTAGACTTGCAAGAATGCCTAGGAACCCAGAATTGTTTAATAAAGATTTTCTCTCTCTCCTACTTTTAGTGCAAGTGTTCTTTTAGGTGCCCACAGCCACCCTGAGTGGTGATTTGCACATTTTCTGCAACAACCTGAGATGAAAACCTGATACCTCCAGCTGATTTATGATACCTGAAGCCAATGCAAGAAGTTTGGAACCTCCAGCCAAACTTAGAACAATATTTTAATGCAGATCCTAACATTGCCACATCTGCCTGTGACAATTTTTGGACTTCCCTGTTTTTTATTTCTACTCCCTCAAGCACTACAATGTTCAAATGGAAGAAAGGTCCTACTGGACGTAAAACATGCACTTTTAAAAATACTGTATAAGTATTTTAGTGGTCCAGTCAAGATATTACCCACACTTGCTTGAACGTTTCTGTTTGTTTTGACTGTGGACCCTATTCCTTCTTTCTTTCCCATTTCTCATGAAAAAATCTGGTTTTCTGCAGTCAGTTTTTACATCCTCGTTTCATGACTGGGGACAAAGTCGACTGGTTCTGAAGGGAACACTCATCCACATACAATTATGTCCCCTGTCAACCCAGTTTGCCCCACCACGATCTCTCAAACATTCTCCAATCATAACCATCTCCAAATTGGTTTCCCTCCAGATGTGCTACTCTATTTATCCCCCCTTTCCCCTAAAGCAAATCAAACTGGGGGCCAGGAAGGAGCTGGAATTCAATATGTCTCAAGGAAAACAGGTTTGAGAAAGACTGATCTACCAAAACTCTTAAAATAGAGTAATCAAAAAACAAATGAAAAATGAAGAACAGGCCACCTTGGTGTCTATTTTAATATAACATTTAAATCCTCCCCAATTATTGTTTAAGTATATGTTCATCTGTAAACTCCCATGGATGAGATTTTATAAAGGAAACATATTGACGGCATATCTCCTTTTTTTCTACTAACAGCAGCATGAGGCGAAGAGTGTTTTGGAGTGGTTTTGAGCATGATTTTGGATTAATTTTTTCAATTTTTTCATCGGAATTTTTAGAAGCATTCCTGGGATTTTTGCAGCATTCTTCAGGTTCTTGGACAATCAGGGTTGTTTGACATGTTTTTGTAATGTTTTTAGCCTTTAGACAATGATTTCTTAAAGTTCTGTCAGTTTCATGTCTGTTTCCTTGACTTTGCCCTGAAGTCTGTGCTGTTACAGTACAATGTATCTCTATGGGAACGACATTGTACGAGGCATCGCGGCTAGGATTTTGCATGCCTCATACAAAGTCCAAATCCGTATAAAGTCCAAACTTGTGGAACCAAGTTTGGATGTTGTATGAGGTATCACTGTATTTAAAACCTTTTCTCATTCCTTCAGGGCTGATCTTAAACATTTCAATCCGCTTTTAATTTCTGGGATGCAGCCTTCATTTTAGTCAACAACAGCAACCAGCTTGCAGAATATCTTCAAGAATTTTGATTTCTTCATTGTCAACATCCCCATTGTCAATGGGGTGTGTGCAGTGGTGGGCATCAGCAGGTTCACACCAGTTCACTAGAACCAGTAGCAGAAATTCTGACTGGCCCCACCCTTCCAAGTTCTGAAATAAAGTAGTCCTAATTCGGGTGCAATGCAGGGCTTCCCCCTGGCCACGGCCATCATACCATGGCCACAGTGTGGTAGTAAAAATTTTTTGGAGCCCACCACTGGTCATGTGGCGTTATTTTTAAAAAGACCCGCAGAATAGCTACACTGTCTTCTTAATATTAAACTGCTTTTACACTTTCTTCTTCTATCTTCATCAGGTTTATAATAACAACAATAAAAATTCTCAGGGCCATTTGGCATGCAGAGAACCAGTTGTTCACAATCTAAATATGGTAGCAAACAGGTAATTGCCCCTGCCAGCATTCCTCGTGACTAGCTACAGTCTGACCATTCAGAGATGAATGATTTCCCTTCTGTGCTATATGTGGCGACTTATGACAGCCATACGACACATTAAAAAAATAATTTTGGTTGCCTATCCCATTTGGACTGTTATCCAGTTGCATACAATTAAATTCTTTAATTGGTTCATTAAATCTACATGCCATTCTGGAGGGAATTTGGCACTTTTGCCTATTTAGATATGAGTGTATATGACACAGCATGCCCCATTTCACAAGACTTATATCCTACTGCATTAGAAACTATAGGGACGGCCTATCTAGAGACACAGCCTGCCTAAAACCTCTTTGTACATTTGCATTTTAATTTGACCAATTGATTCACTAAACACACTTTAAAGTTAAGTGCCAAACCAGCAACTGACGATTTAAAACAACATCTTAAACGATAGACTTCTCGCTTCCCATCATTGACAGCTGCCAATGTTTCTTGACTGTTCCTTATGAGTGTTTTGTATCCAAAGGGATAGTTTTGATTTTTCTTTCCCTCTATGGTACTGCAAAGTTTGCATTTCCAAGCGAGTTGATTGATGCAACCTTCTGATAGTTTCCGTTATTGACCTAAAATTGCACATTGGTACAAGACCCACCCACCCCTAAGCATGAGGCAACAGCATTGCATCAAAATGCCATGACCCTACTAGTCCTGTGGTGGACTTTGCCCATATTTTCTCATCCAACAGTACAGAGGGTTACAACACAGGTACGCAGTTCTACTACTGGTCCACTAAGATGACCTAAAGCTAACAGTGGTTTAGATATTTGGCTGAAGAGCCATAGGTTGAAAGCTCAATTCTCTTCCAGGAGAAGGCAATAATGAATCACTTCCCTGTATTGTCTAGCCAGAAAACCCTGGAAAGGGTTGCCATAAGTTGCAATCATTTTGATGGTGTGCAGTTAAAGTGTCATAAACAGGCAGTCTTCAAAGGCATGAGCAAAATTGCATAGCATGGAGTGTTGCACCTCTTAAGGTAGGGCCAGGGAGGAACAGAAAAGTTCAAAGTTCCTTTTGGCTAGAAGTTGAGACTTCATTACCTTTTGTTAAGCTAATAATGATGGAAAAACAAACTGAAAGAGCCAGTTTGAAGAATGTTTATGATAATAGAGTTCATCTTAGAGGATGTGGAGTCAATTGGCTTTTCTCTGCTTCTACAGATTTGGGGGTGGGGAACTGCCATAGATGTAGGCATTGCACGTGCCTGGATCCTAACCCTTCCCAAAAAAATTCTTACAAAATCTGTAAAGGTAAAGGTTTCCCTTACTCGAAAGCCATTCGTATCCGACTCTAGGGTGCATTGCTCATCTCTCTTTCAAAGCCGAAGAGCCAGCGCTGTCTGCTGCTGCAGACATTTCCGTGGTCATGTGGCAGGCATAAGTAGACACCTAAGCGCACTGCAGTGGCTCAAGTGCCTAAGATGCTGACTGAGAGGCGGAAGGTCAGCAGTTCGATTCCCGAGTACTGCAGGATGGAATGAGCTCCCGTCTTTGTCCCAGCTCCTGCCAACCTAGCAGTTCTAAAGCAAGAAATTGCAAGTTAATAAATAGGGACCACTTCGGTGGGAAGGTAACAAAATCTGAGAGGGGTGTTAATGGAAAGAAGCCATCTTGTACCTTTGTTGTGTATGTAACAGTATTACTTTAAGAATGTATGAATGTAACCTGACAATGATTACAATGTAACCCAGCTGTTAAAAGAACTGTGAGCGTTCAGCTCACATGGTTCAAATTCCCCCAATCACTGGCAGCCGCGGGAACCTTCCCACGCAAGGATCACCTGGAAGAAGATGGGCGTGACTCTGAATGATGTCACGCAGGTAGCAGCCAATGAGCTACCGTGCAACCCTTTTCAAATGTATTACTGCAGTATAAAATGAGCTGTACCTCCGCCATTACCACATGTTCATCCTGACCATCATGAAATAAACCTGTGTTTTAGCCCTCACTGCGGCTCCTTCTTTGTCTTCCGTGCAAGACACTAAATTGGCGACGAAGGTGGGATCCATGGCATGTCCCAAGATCAAACCTCACCAGTTTGATATCAGCGATCCAGAACAATGGGAGCTGTACGAGTGCCAGTTTCGGCACGCAATGGATGCTGCAGGCATCAATGACAAGGGGAAGATGCGCTCGCACTTCCTAGCCCAGGTGGGGCCGGCCACGCTGCGCATCCTGATGAACCTGGTGGCTCCCCAGAAGGTCGATGTGGTGCCCATCGACCGCATCCTGGCGCTACTGAGGGAGCATTTCCAGCCGCCCGTTTCCATTTTTCCAGCTCGGGTCGCGTTCCACAGGCGGGACCAGCACCCGGGAGAATCCGTATCTGCCTACGCGGCGGCCCTCAGGCTGGCGGCTGTAAATTGCCAATGGGAGGACCTGGACATGGCCCTCCAAGACCACATGCTGTGTGGCCTGAGGGACGAGGAGGTCCAGAGGAAGTTGATGACCCGCGACCATCGCCTCACGTTCAACGAGGTACTGCGGGAGGCCCAAGTGGCCGAGGCGGCAAGGAGCGGGGTCAGAGTGTTCAAGTCCCGAGGGGCCGCGCCTGAGAGGGCTAAGTCACCCGTGCAAGCGGCCATGCGGACTTCAGCGAAAACGGCCTGGCGGGCACACCGGTCGCCCGCAGGCACCCCAGCAACCTCCGAGGAGTCTTCCACGACGGCGGATTCCTGTTCCAGCGAGGACGACGACGTACAGAGGGTAAAGAAGCATGGAGAGAGGCACCAGACCAGCGAGCGAGGAAGCCACCGCTGCGATGGCTGTGGGGCATCTCACGACCGGATGAGATGCCCATTCCGGAAGGCCGAGTGCCACAACTGCGGCCGGAAGGGCCACATTGCCAGAGTCTGCAGGCGCGGGCGAACCGAAGACAAGGGCGCATTGAGACACCCCCAAGCACACCAACGCAAGGCAGCCGGCATCGGAAAGGTCTCAGCCAACGATGGCGCGGAAGGCATGAACCACGTGGGCCTGGAGCACCGGCGCTTCTACGTAGAGGTACTGTTACAAGGGGTTCCAGTGAGGATGGAAATAGACTCGGGGTCATCCTACTCCATCCTGTCCCAGAAGGAGTTCATGCGCATTCCCCCAAATGCACAGCCCAAGTTGCAGGCCATGAAATCGAACCTATGGGACGTGCAGGGCTATGGGATCCCAGTGTTGGGGGTGGGGAACTTCATGGTGAAGTTTAAACATTACACAGAAAAACTGCCCTTAGTGGTTCTCAAGGGGGGAAGATGTTGCCTTTTGGGAACCCAGTGGTTTGCTCCCCTGGGAATTGAACTGTCCAGCATTAATGCCATAGAGACTGACCCAATTCGGGACGTGTGCGATGCGCACCCGGACATTTTCAAGAAGGGGCTCGGGACTTACAAGGGGCCCCCAGTTTCCTTTGAGTTGGACCCAGAAATCCGGCCCATACATCTCAAGCCAAGAAGAGTTCCCTTCGCCCTCAAGGACAAGTTTGAGGCGGAACTGGACAAATTGGTGGGGCAGGGGATTCTGGTTCCAGTTGATTCAGCGGAGTGGGAAACTCCAATTGTAACAGCCTTAAAATCCAACGGGGAGGTCAGGATTTGCGCTGACTACAAATGTACAATTAACAAGGCCATTTGGCCAAATGCATATCCAGTGCCGGTGGTCAGCCAGTTACTGGCCACATTGCATGGGGGAGGTGTTTTGCCAAGCTAGACCTGGCGCAGGCGTACCAGCAGCTCACAGTAACCCCAGCTGCCGCCGCTGCACAAACTATTGTTACGCATAAGGGGACATTCAAGGTAACGCGCCCACAATTTGGCATTAATTCGGCCCCTGGGATTTTCCAGTCCCTCGTGGAACGCCTTTTAAAGGGGCTTCCAGGCATGCTCCCATATTTTGACGACGTCTTGATAACAGCGAGGAGTGAATCAGAACTAGCGAGGAGGTTAGACAGGGTCCTCTCTGTGTTCGAGAGAGTGGGACTTAGGCTGAGAAGGGACAAATGTGTGTTCTTTGCAAGGGAGGTTGAGTTTCTCGGGTTCAAGATAACCCCGGAGGGCATTAAGCCCTCCGAGTCCAAGGTTGCGGCTGTACAAAATGCCCCTCGCCCCACCGCGAAACCAGAGCTGCAGTCATTCCGAGGGCTCTTGAATTTTTACCATTCCTTCTTACCAAGGAAGGCATCCGTCGCAGAGCCACTGCACGGGCTACTTAAGAAGGAAGTGGTTTGGCAGTGGGGAGATAGGCAGGAGAAAGCATTCAAAGAGCTCAAAGCGCTCCTATCCTCGGATGCTGTTCTGACTCATTTTGACCTGAAGAAACCAGTAGTTTTGGACTGTGATGCATCACCAGTGGGGGTGGGGGCGGTGCTGTGCCACATGTTAGAGAGTGGGCAGGAAGCCCCGGTTGCCTACTATTCCAGGTCACTCTCCAAGGCAGAGCGCAACTACATGCAAACAGATAGGGAGGCCCTGGCCATAATCGCGGGAACAAAGAAGTTCCATGATTTCCTATACGGCCGTGAGTTCACGATTGTGACTGATCATAAGCCCCTTTTGGGAATCTTTACTACAGGCAAGCCCACCCCACAAATTCTCTCCCCCAGAATGCTACGTTGGGCGATTTTCCTCAACGCCTATCAGTATGAGCTGGTCTATCGCCCAGGGAAGGAGATCTCTCATGCGGACGCGCTGTCCCGATCTCCCCTCCCTAGTTTAGGAGACCCCGAATGTGAGGTAGAGCAGGACCACCAAGTCCTGCTGATCAAGTCTCTCAACTCGCCCCCCATAGTTCCGGCAGACCTTGCCAAAGCCACGGCGGCCGACAAAATCCTGTCCCAAGTCAGTTCCTGGGTAAGGAAAGGGTGGCCCACAACTCCCCCCCCCGAGGAGCATTTCAAATCATTTTTCAGGCGCAGAGTAGAGCTCTCCCTTGAAAGGGGCTGCCTGCTCTGGGGCCAGTGGGTAGTCATCCCAGAGAAGCTACGAGCTAAGGTGCTGAGGCTCCTGCATACCAGCCACCCAGGAATAGTGCGTTCCAAAGCACTGGCCAGAAGCTACTTCTGGTGGCCTCAGATAGACGCAGATATAGAACATTTGGTGGGCATATGCGAGAGCTGCCAGAGCTCTCGGCCCGAGGAGTCCTGGCTGCCCCATAGGGAATGGGATATGGCCCGTGGGCCATGGTCCCGAGTACACGTCGACTTCGCCGGCCCCTTCCGCGGGTCCATGTTTCTGCTGATAGTCGACTCATACTCCAAGTGGTTGGAGGTCATTCCCATGTCGAACACCTCATCTGCTGCAACCGTAAAACAATTGCAAAAGGTGTTCAGTTGCTTCGGCCTGCCGGACGTCCTTGTTAGCGATAACGCCAGTATCTTCACTTCTGCGGAATTCAAGGCGTTCATCAAGAGAAATGCCATCCGGCACATTACCGCTGCCCCGTTTCACCCCACCACAAACGGTCAGGTAGAGCGCCAAGTGCGCACTACGAAAGACGCACTGCGGCACATGGGTCCCGGTGAGTTGAACCTCCAACTGTGTCAGTTCCTCATCTGTTATAGGGCAACTCCCCTAGCTTCAGGACTTTCGCCGGCCGAACTCCTCATGAGGAGGAGGCCGGTAACGCTTTTTGATCGGTTGGATCCGGCCAGGGTGGAGGATGAGGGAAGGAATATAGAGATAGGGAGCTCCAAAAGTTTTGCGGTAGGGGACCCAGTTCACTGTAGAATCTACGCGACCTCGGGACCAACGTGGGTCCCAGGAACGGTCATTGAGCAAACGGGGCCAGTATCTTATAAGGTCGAGACTAGCACAGGGCTACTCTGGAGAAGGCATGCTGACCAACTCAGAAGGCGAGTTACCAGTGAAAGGGAGTCAGCGTTAGGGTCCTCCCCCACCCGCGGAACCCAAGGGGGAGACACGGGGACATCCTCGGGTACAAATGCATACCCTGAATTCTCAGAGGAGGAGGAGGATACTTTGAAAGAGTGGAATGAGTTTGATTTTATGTTACCGTACCAGGGGGTTGTCGCGGAGTGGTCCCCCACCCGTCCGAGCGAGAAGAGTTTTAGTTCAGCCCCTGGTACCTCCAGTCCTCCCAGTCCTTTTGTTTTAGAGTATACCCCATCACCAAGGCCCCCGAACCAGGCAGCAGGGGGAAGAGCACTCTCTCGATCCCCAAGAACTCCGAGTCAGGCAGCAGGGGTAGCGCAAGTACGCCTGTTGCAGGCATAAGAGACCGGGGCGAGACAACAAGGGTCTCCTCGTCGGTCCCGAGGTTCATGCTGGGGGGGTTCCCAGGCGCCACGAGCAACAGCCACGAGCAACATCTCAGCTGCATGTTCCGTTCCCTTCTCCCAATGCAAGGTTGTTGCAGAGTCAGACGACTAATGAGTCCCCCCTTTCCATTGCAGGACGAGAGTCTGCAGAACGTGGAGTCCCTAGTTCCCCTGAGCTCAGCCAAGCAGTCGTACGTCCCAAGCGCACATGCGGGAAGCCACAATGGTTGAGGGACTTCGTCCCATCCTAGGGGGAGGAGTGTTGTGTATGTAACAGTATTACTTTAAGAATGTATGAATGTAACCTGACAATGATTACAATGTAACCCAGCTGTTAAAGGAACGCGAGCTAGCTACCCATAGAGGGCAGCTGCGAGCGTTCAGCTCACATGGTTTTTGGTGTAAGGGACCAAAGACAATGAAACAGCCGAAGGGTTGGCTTAACACAGGTTTATTGCATGATGATCCGGAGGAACATGTGGTAATGGCGGATGGGTAGCTCAATATATACAGCTGGCTATACATTTGAATGTGGCTCGTTGACAGACTATTGGTTGCTGCCTGCGTGACGTCGTAGAAGGTCACGCCCTTCTTGTCCAGGTGAAGAGGTGGCGGGAATCTTCCCGCGCTGCTGATCCAGGTGAATCTGAGCCATGAGAGCTGGACGCTCGCTATTGCCATCTAGTGGTCACTAGCTCGCGTCCCCTTATCAGGTTTACATTGATACAGCTGAAGGTTATAATGTTGCACACAGAAAGGTTACATTGTTACCACATGGCTAGGTACATTGTTAAAGGCACAGCTTTACAGAACACAACATCCCTCCTCCCTAGGATGAGACGAAGTCTCTCAGCCGAGATGGCTTATTGCACGTGCGTTTGGGCCGTGATGAGGGCTGACCCCCCCCCCGGGGGCGCTACTGCTTCTTTGTTCCCTGGTCCCTTGTCCTGTAATGGGAGAGGGAGACTCGTTAGTGGCTTGCCGCGGTTTGGCGGCCTTAGGGGAAGGGAAAAACTCCATTGTGGGCAGACCGGGGGCGATCGGGGCTAACGAAAAACCCCTCTTCTCGCTTGGATGGGTGGGGGACCACTCCGAAAAACTCCCCCGGTTCTGAAAATCAAATTCTAGCTCAGTTGGGGTATCCGCATTTGTGGGGGAATTCCGCGAGATATGTATGGGGTCGGGTTCCTCCTCCTCAGAAAAATCCCCCAGGATATCTACGAGAACATCCCCCCTTTCCCCCTCCCCCCTTGGTGGGGGCCCGCGGCCCCCTTTTCCTCCGCCTTGGGCTGAACGGGTGGGGGAGAACCCTAACGCTGATTTTTTCTCTGTTTGGTCTGCGCCCTGCTCATCGGTGACCCTGCGTCGGAGCTGGTCCGCGTGCCGCCTCCACAGTAGCCCTGTGCTGGTTTCCACGCGGTACGACACGGGGCCGGTTTGCTCCACAACTACGCCCGGTACCCAGGCTGGGCCCGTGCTGGCGTAATTCCTGCAATGCACGGGGGCGCCTACACTGAAACTCTTTGTGGCCTCTAGCCCAATGTTCCTTCCCTTGTCCTCTACCCTCGTGGGGTCTAGCCTAGTAAGGATGGTGGTCAGTTTCCTACGCATTAAGAGCTCTGCGGGGGAGTATCCTGATGCCAACGGGGTCACCCTGTACCCTAGCAGAAACTGACACACTTGTAGGTTCAGATCCCCGGGGCCCATGCGCCGCAACGCGTCCTTCGTGGTGCGGACGAGGCGCTCCACTTGACCATTGGTGGCTGGGTGAAACGGGGCAGAGGTGATATGCCGAACGGCGTTAATCTCCATGAATGCCCTAAACTCGGAGGACGTGAAACAACTAGCGTTGTCGCTAATTAATGTGTCGGGTATGCCGAACGTGGAAAAGAGCCTCTGCAAATGCTTAATGGTCTGGGCCGAGGAGGTGCTCGTGACTGGGATAACCTCCAACCACTTGGAGAAGGCGTCCACGACAAGAAGAAACAGAGTGCCTCTGAACGGGCCCGCGAAATCAATGTGCACCCGGGACCACGGCCCCTTAGCCGCGTCCCACTCCCTGTGTCGAAGGCGGGCCTCCTCTGGTCTGGAGCATTGGCAACTTTCACAGGTGCTGACCATGTGCTCGATGTCGGCGTCCAACTGGGGCCACCAGAAGTAGCTCCGGGCCAGCGCTTTGGATCGCACGATGCCGGGGTGGCTGACGTGCAGCAGTTTGAGCACCCGCGGCCGAAGGGAAGTGGGAATCACCACCCGCTGCCCCCACAAGAGGCACCCCCTCTCTAGGGACAGCTCTAACTTTTTCCTGAAAAATGGGGCGAACTCCTCCGCTGGGGAGGACGCCGGCCACCCTTTCTGCACCCAGGAGCTAACTGCGGCTAACGTCTTGTCCTTCCCTGTCGCTTTGGCAATGTCGGCGGGCACTACGGGGGGCGAATCCAGCACCTCTATCATAAGAACCTGATGGTCTTGCTCCCCCTTGCTCACCTGGCTGGGCGTCAGGGGGAGGGGAGACCTTGAGAGAGCGTCCGCATGGCTGATTTCTTTCCCGGGCCGGTAGACCAACGCGTGCTGGTACGCGTTGAGAAAAATAGCCCACCTGAGCATCCTCGGGGACAGGATCTGAGGCGTGGGCTTGTCTGCGGTAAAAATGCCTAGCAGGGGTTTGTGGTCCGTTACAATGGTGAAGGGGCGGCCATACAGAAAATCGTGAAATTTTTTCGTCCCCGCAACTATCGCTAGTGCCTCCCTGTCCGTCTGTGCGTAATTTCTCTCCGCTTGGGACAGGGACCTGGAGTAGAATGCTATCGGGGCCTCCCTTCCGTCTTCCAGCACGTGGCACAGCACCGCCCCCACCCCCACCGGGGATGCATCACAGGTCAGGACTACCGGGCGTTTGGGGTTGAAATGGGTCAGTATGGCATCAGACGCTAGGAGACTTTTTAGGTCACTAAATGCCCTTTCTTGGTCATCGCCCCACTTCCATGTCTGGTCTTTTTTAAGCAGTTTGTGTAGCGGTTCAGCCACTGCTGCCTTCCGGGGGAGGAAGGAGTGGTAAAAGTTGACCAGCCCTAGGAACGACTGCAGCTCGGGCTTGGAGGTGGGGCGGGGGGCTTTCTTAATGGCGGCCACCTTGGATTTGGATGGTTTTATCCCCTCAGGAGTCACACAAAACCCTAGGAACTCAACCTCGGTCGCGAAGAAGACGCATTTGTCCTTTCGCAGTCTCAACCCCGCCTTTTCGAATATTGTCAGGACCTTCCCCAACCTCTTGGCCAATTCGACCCGTCTCCCCCCCGTTATTAACACGTCATCAAAATAAGGCAACACCCCCTCTAGCCCCTTCAGGAGGCGTTCCACGAGTGACTGGAAAATTCCAGGCGCCGAATTTACGTCGAACTGAAGGCGCGTCACCTGGAACGCCCCCTTATGGGTGACTATGGTCTGCGCAGCAGCTGCGGCAGGGGACACCGTAAGCTGCTGGTAGGCCTGTGCTAAGTCGAGCTTAGCGAAACACTTTCCCCCGTGTAACCTGGCCAGCAGATGGCTGACTACCGGCACCGGATACGCATTCGGGCGGATCGCCTTGTTGATGGTGCACTTGTAATCGGCGCATATGCGGACCTCCCCATTGGCCTTTAGTGCAGTTACAATTGGAGTTTCCCACTCCGCAGAATCAACAGGCACAAGGATTCCCTGGCCCACCAATTTGTCCAGTTCCGCCTCTATCTTGTCCTTGAGTGCGAACGGCACATGGCGTGGTTTGAGTCGAATTGGGCGGACCTCCGGGTCTAGGTCGAATGTCACTGGGGGCCCCTTGAATTTCCCCAGTCCTTTTTTGAAAACTTCGGGGTGCGCCTCGCACACCTCCTGAATCGGGTCAGTCCCAACGGCGTGCATCCCAACGGCGTGCACCCCCCCCAATAAACAAACCCAGGGGCTGAAACCATTGAGTCCCGAGGAGGCTGCAATCTCCCCCTTTAAGCACGACTAGAGGGAGAGACGCGGCGTGCTTCTTGAATTTAACCTGAAATTCTCCAACCCCCAACACTGGAATGCTGTTCCCTTGCACGTCCCGTAGTGTGGACCTCAACGCTTTGAGCTTGGGTCGCCTGTGGGGGGCAATTCTCAAAAACTCCCTCTGGGAAATGATTGAATATGAGGACCCCGAGTCAATTTCCATTCTAATGGGAACCCCTTGAACTAGTACCTCAACAAAGTAGCGGGGGTGTCCTGCGGACACGCTGAATACTGGGGCGTCGTCCTCGCTGCCGTCGGAGATGCGGCCCACGCCGTCCTGCTTCCGCGTGGCCTGAGCGCCGTCCTTGGGTCTCGTTGAGCGGTCTTGTCCCGCGGAACGGTCTGCCGAGCTTCTCCGGGTCTCGCGCCTCTTCCTGCACACCTTGGCGATGTGCCCGCGGCGGCCACAGTTGTGACACTCGGCCTTCCGAAACGGGCATTTTACGCGGTCGTGGGCCGTTCCACAGCCGTCGCACCGCCGGCTCTCTTTCCGGACCTTCCGGACGTCCTCGTCGTCGCTGCTCTCTGCGGACGACCTCGAAGCTTGCCGGGCCGCATGCACCGGAGTCTCTGCCTTGCTCGACCTCAGCCGCCAGTCCTGGAGTTCTTGTACCCCAGCCTTTGTAGCTTCCGCGGCCTGTGCCGCTCTGATGACCTCCTGCAACATGGGAGGCGGCTCTTGGTTCATTAATGTGCGCTGGGTTTCGGCGTCGTTCAGGCCGCACAGCACACAGTCCCGGAGGGTGATTTCGACATTCTTCCATTTGCACGGGCCGGCCGCCAGCCGCAGGGCCGCCACGAATGCGGCGACCGTCTCCCCGGGCGCTTGGACTCGCCTCCAGAACGCACTCCGAGCAGGAAACATCGCCGTGGCGGGCCGGACGTGCTCACGCAGCATCTGCATGAGTTCCTTGGCCTTGAATTCGCTCACCCTCCTCGGTGCGATCAGGTCCACCAAGGTCCTTTTGGTTTCTTGTCCGAGCATCCTGGTGAAGATGGCCCTTTTCTTTGCCTCTTCCATGACTTCGGACTCAATCAGTGCTGCCTGGAAGTCCATTTCGAAGATCTCCCAGTCGCCCGGTTTCCTGATCTCGAAACCGGCGCATGTCTTGGTCCCGTGGGTTGCCATGATCCCACCTTCGTCGCCAATTTGGTGTAAGGGACCAAAGACAATGAAACAGCCGAAGGGTTGGCTTAACACAGGTTTATTGCATGATGATCCGGAGGAACATGTGGTAATGGCGGATGGGTAGCTCAATATATACAGCTGGCTATACATTTGAATGTGGCTCGTCGACAGACTATTGGTTGCTGCCTGCGTGACGTCGTAGAAGGTCACGCCCTTCTTGTCCAGGTGAAGAGGTGGCGGGAATCTTCCCGCGCTGCTGATCCAGGTGAATCTGAGCCATGAGAGCTGGACGCTCGCTATTGCCATCTAGTGGTCACTAGCTCGCATCCCCTTATCAGGTTTACATTGATACAGCTGAAGGTTATAATGTTGCACACAGAAAGGTTACATTGTTACCACATGGCTAGGTACATTGTTAAAGGCACAGCTTTACAGAACACAACATGGTTCAAATTCCCCCAATCACTGGCAGCCGCGGGAACCTTCCTGCGTAAGGATCACCTGGAAGAAGATGGGCGTGACTCTGAATGACGTCACGCAGGTAGCAGCCAATGAGCTACCGTGCAACCCTTTTCAAATGTATTACTGCAGTATAAAATGAGCTGTACCTCCGCCATTACCACATGTTCATCCTGACCATCATGAAATAAACCTGTGTTTTATCCCTCACTGCGACTCCTTCTTTGTCTTCCGTGCAAGACACTAAAACCTTCCAAAGACCAACTCTTAAAGTGATAAAATGGCAAAAGACAGAGATGGTAGGAGCCCTTCAAAAGATGGCCTTAAGGGATATTGATGTGCCTGCTTTTCTTCTGGTCTCTTTTCTCATCCAAACAGAGGTAGGGAGATGGAAACCATTTCTAAGCATATGTTTATTTTGGCCAACATAGATTAGAGGACCTTTTGACCTGTTTTTCTGATTTGGGATAACTGGGTGGTATTGCCTCCCCCAATAGCACTGGGGGGCTGCATTTGGGCCCTGGGATATGTATGCAGTCTGCGGTCCATGCATTGTATACCACTGCTACAAAGGAAAGGAGTTATCCATCATTCACTCTATTGTCCTCTGTCAAAGCACATGAGTCCTGCTTTGGTTGGGAGCAGAAGCACAAAGATGCATGGCAAGCTCCCTGTCAGAAAAGATGGAGTTTAAATGGCATTAGGCACATTCCTTACTGTTTCAGTCAACATATTTTGTCCAAACCAAAAGAGTTTCTGTTCCTACCTGACTATAGTAAGATTAGGAAAGAATGAAGCCCTATTGCTTACTCAGCCGAAAATGTGTTGACAGAAAGTCATCTGCTTTTCTAGGCAAGAAGCAAGCCAAGAATTTTCTGGGCATCCTTGTAGAAATCCAGGCTATTCAGTAGCCAGGTGTGACGTGTTTCCCAAGCATTTTGCAGATAACAAAAATTTCACACATCCACGCCAAACTTGACTAGTCTTTCCTGTATTTAGATGTTTTAGATGTTTTAAGATTCTGTATGTATTTTATTGTATTTTTTATCTTTTATATTATGTACTGTGTTGTGTTGAGATTGCTTTCTTTGGTTTTAAAGAGCTTTCTCCTCTTATGTTGTTTGCCGCTCTGGGTGGCGCCAGCACCAGAAGGGCAGGATATAAATACCTAAATAAATAAATAAAATACATTTTCTCAAACAAGGCTGTCATCAAATTGTGTTACAATTTGAAACTGGCTTCCACCTATTTGGGCTGCTGTATTGTAAAAATGTAGATGCTTCCATCACTGCAGACCAAGACCATGATCATCCATACTACGATCTTCCTGATTGCTATGTACAGACTCAAAAGGACGTCAAGAAAAAAAATCAGTTTGCCCAAAATAGGGTGGTGGAGAAGAGGTTTATGAAGAACATGGACTGCCTGAAAGACAAATGAATGATATATCAAATATATCAAAACTATTAGCGATGGAGAAATTCATCCCAATGTAATGCTCAGCCATTGGCAGTATATCCTTAAAGGCCTCTTTAAAAAGGAATAATTGTAGTTTTGTTTTTTAAAAAAATATAGGCAGAGATGGAGATTTCCACAAAGTTGGTGCTGCCATAAGGTTATGAACCTTGCTACTACTTCACTCTGAAGTACTTTTATTTTTATTTTTAAAATGACCATGTTTAGCTCTACATCAACTTATCAATGCATTGGTACTAAATCATTTCTACAGAGGCAAAAAAAATATTAAAAAGAGAATAAAATATCAACTACTGGGTGGTATCAAAGAAAGGAAGCCTGGGGGCATGTATCAAATTACAGTGGATTGAGGACCAGTGTGGACACAGGGACTAAACTAATCTGGAGTCCTCAAATGGTCAACTAAACCAGTGGTGGAGAACCATACCCGTCAAACACGGCTCCAGAAAATACGGGACCTGCTACGGGCCGGGCATGCATGCACAGAAACAACTCCTTTGTGCATGCGTAGAACCCCTTTGTGCATGCGCAGAACTGCCTCTGATGGATGTGCATGTGCAGTAACCCCTTTCCCCACCATTCAAAATATGGGACGGTGGCGCGAAAGGGGAGGAACGAGCGCTGAAATATGGGAAATCCCAGCCAATATGGGATAATTGACAGGTATGTGGAGAACCTATGACACACATGCCAGAGGGGGCACTCAGCACCCTCTCTGTTGGTCGGCATGCTGTTGCCCCAGCACAGAATTCACCCTGTCTCTCTACTGAGCAGCCCAATGGGAGTACTTCCTCCTTCCCCCCAGCACAGAGTTCGCCTTGCTCCTCTGTTTGGGCACTTGGTCTCAGAAAGGTTCACCATCACTGACCTAAACTGAGCAGAACCACAAAAGAGTCTGCAAAGGAAACTAAGAATGCCAGTGGAGACACCCCCTTAGTTCAAAACCACAATAACTACCGGTGGTAGCTATTTTAGAGTGGGATCTTGCGGTTTCCCCATGCCCCGCAGGGCATGGAACGGCCCGCCAGAGGCCACCGCGGTGAGAGACGCTCCCAGCCCGTGGGCTCTGCGGCCGCCAAATTAAGGGGGGTGAATAAAATATAGGGTTTGATTCACCCAATTACCGTGACCTGACCTGCGACTCGGCCAAGTAAGCAGATAGCTGACTTCTGTCAAGCATTAAGTACATAGTTCATCTCCCAGCTCGGGAAATCCCTGGCGCAAATAAACCATGTTTGTCCCTGCCTAATCCCCAAGACAATGAGGTCCCTGAATCCATGTTTGCCCCAGCTGATTAAACTCCCCTTTGAAGAATTCCCCATTAACCCGTGTACGTGAGTGAGGTAATTTTCCTGTCAGGTGACAGCTTGCCACCGTTGCGCTTTTTTCCCTATAAATGATGTTGCCTTTTTCCAATAAAGTACTGATCTGATCTCGCTCCGTTTGCCTCGTGTCGTTACTTGATCAGTCCTCCTCCGGGCTCCTCCGGCCCCCAGTGGCCCTGATCCCTACATCTGGTGACCCCGACGTGATTTACTCGTGAGTAAAGGGACCCTGGAGAGGTCTACTCGCGAGTAACGGTCCACGCGGTCCGGTTCTGCGCTTGAACCGCGACCAAAACCAGCCCGGAGGACAGCGCGGCGCTCTGGTCGGCAGCCAGCCGGACAGAGAGACGGCCAGCGGCGAGGCATTCCAAAGAGGCATTCCTACAGCTTGCTCCCAGCTTTCGGGGAGGCTTGCGCAAAGGGAAAAACGCGTTCCGCTCAGGGCAGGCTGTGAGCCCCTGACAGCGCAGAGGCCGCCGAGGGCCCGTGGCAGAAGGTCCACGCTCCGAGGTCTACCCCAGACACCCGACGCCCGAACCTGTTGCCTGCAAAGACGCGTCGAACTTCGTCCCGAGGAGGAAACTTCAGAGGACCATCGCAGGTAATATGGGGACTTGTTCTCATAGACCAAGTCCGTCCGCTAGCCAAAGAACTCGGGAGCAAGAGTTCAGAATCCTGGCCAGGGTATTTCAGTTACGATTTCACAGCAGGGAACTAGCGAGACTTTTGGCGTACCTCAGGGAACACTGCCTACTTTACCCAGAAGTAGGTACGTTAACCCTGCAGCTCTGGGATCAGATAGGAGACTGCATTCAGCAGCCCCCCAAAGCTCCAGGAGGGATAGTTCGTACTTGGAGGAAGTGTAGGAAGCTCTTAGAACAGATCGAGCCAGTCCGGGTAGAGGCCAATGAACCCCCGTTAGAAAAGTCATCAGGCAGGCCAGTCGAGCCGACTGCGCCCACGGCGCTCTATCCGTCAATTAGCTATCAGCATAGTAGCGCAGGGAGCATTCCCGCGGTGACAGCTGCAGACGTCACCGAAGGAATGCAAGGAATGAGGGGCGCAGGCGCTTCTCTGACAGCTCCAAGCTCCCTAGTCGTGAAAAGTGCCCTTCAGCGCACAGCAGAGATAGAACTCAAAAAGGGGGAATTGTCAGCGGAAGAACTAGCTGAGCTTAGACAGATATGCCCAATCCGAATGGAGATGGACGCGCTCACAGGCGCTCAACAAATCGTCCATTCCCCAGTCCCGTACAAGCTTCTCATGGCTTTGCGGAAAGCAATCTCAGAGACAGGGCTCCAAAGCCGTTTTACCAGGGGCACGCTTCAGCAGGCGTGCGAGACCACCATGTGGATTCCCCATGACTGGAAAGCCGTCATGAGGATGATGCTGACCCCTAGCCAGTACATGATCTGGGACAGCGAGTATCGGCTCGAGGCTCAGGCCAGAGCCGCCAGGATGGGAGGCGCGGTAATTGCTGAACAGCTATATGGTTCAGGTGCCTTTGAGTCAATCAACGCTCAGATCAACCTGCCTCTCGCCACTCTCGAGATGTCAGCCGAGGCAGCCTTTAGGGCTTACTTCAAGGTCCCAGCGTCTGGCAAAGCGGCCAAAAATTACACCTCCATTAAGCAGGGAGCCCAGGAGCCCTACATGGACTTCATCAATCGCTTGGAAGAAGCAATCACCAGGCAGATTGATAACGAGCAAGCCCAGCAAGAGCTCATGATTAAGCTAGCCAAGGACAACGCCAACTTGGACTGCCGTAAGGTTTTGCAGTCGCTAGGCAATCGTCCTGACTTGACCTTAACGGACATGATCCGAGCATGTGCTGACGTTGGCACAGATTCCTATAAAATGGGTCTGCTAGCGGCAGCCGTGCAAGGGGGTAGAAGATCTCATCCTAATGGAAAGACCAAAGGGGCATGTCACACTTGTGGCAAGGTCGGCCACTTCGCTAGGGAGTGCCGATCCAAGGGAGGCGGACAAAGGTCCGGCCATTCTAAGGCTCCGAATACCCTCTGTCCGAGGTGCAAGAAAGGCTACCACTGGGCCAGGTTTTGTCCGAGTTCGGGAAACCGGAATCCGGGCACGTCTCTGGCCCCAGTCCAAACAGAGGCTTCCTTCACCCAGATCCAGAACTCCCCAGACCAGGACTAGATTCCAGGCACATCCCAGGCACTGCGAGGGCACAGGCCAGCCCCAAGGGAAGTACAGGGCTAGAATTGACTTGCCAGGCGGACGTTACATGCGACCTGCCAGGCACAGTCTATCTAGTCGACACCCAGTACATGGGACCCCTGCCCAGAGGCTTTTTAGGTTTAGTTTTGCCCCGTAGTGTAGCTGGAGCACGCGGAATTTTCATAATTCCAGGAGTCATTGACTCGAATTTTTCAGGCATTCTCCAGGTCCAGCTTTGGACACACCTGCCCCAAACAATCCACAAGGGAGACACGTTAGCGCAACTGATCATGGTTCCTTGTCACTCGCCAGCAGGCAGCCAGGGAAGGCTCAGGGACAGCTCAGAGTCCGGTTCAGCAGACCGCTCGAGCGCGAGTGAGGCAGTGCAAGGATACCAGGTCTTAGCGACAGTGGAGACCAACATTGAGTGGAAACAGCGCCCCGTTATCGAGGTATTTTTGAACAAAAGAGTGTTCTCAGGGTTGCTCGATACCGGAGCGGATGTGAGCGTGATAAGCAGGAGCCAGTGGCCTAGGGAGTGGGCCATTGAGCCAGTCTCCGATGTGTGGGGGGTAGGTGGAGTTCAGGAAGCGTTTAGGAGCCGAGAGTGGGTGGAAGTCACAATCCCAAAGGCTGAGGGCACAGCGGTGATTCGGCCGCACATTCTTGACGTGCACATCAATCTTTGGGGGCGAGACATTCTCCAGCAGTACGGTGCCACGCTTACCTTCGGGTAATGGCGTTGCCACTTAAATGGCTCACCGATACCCCGGTCTGGGTAGAACAATGGCCGGTAGTGGGAGAGAAATTAGTTGCTCTCAAGCAGCTAGTGAAAGAACAGCTAGACGCAGGACACATAGAGCAGTCCACAAGCCCCTGGAATTCGCCAATTTTTGTGATTAAGAAGAAGTCGGGGAAGTGGCGACTCCTCCACGATCTCAGGGAGATCAATAAATGCATTCAGCCGATGGGTCCGCTTCAATGCGGCATCCCAAATCCTAATATGATTCCCGAGGGGTGGGAGATCCTAGTTGTAGATCTCAAGGATTGCTTTTATACAATCCCCCTAGACCCCAGGGACCGGGAAAGGTTCGCCTTTACGGTGCCGGTCATGAACCACGGAGAGCCCACGCAGCGTTACGCGTGGAAATTTTTGCCACAGGGCATGCTCAATTCGCCTACCCTGTGCCAAATATACGTTCACGGCGCACTGGCGAAGTTCCGAAGCCTTTACCCTAAAGCTATTGTTTGTCACTTCATGGACGACATTTTAGTAGCGTTGCCGCAGCTCGGCAGCGAAATGTTTTCTGACCTCCAGGCCAGCCTGGGGGACAAAAGGCTTACTTATTGCCCCTGAGAAGGTGCAGAAGTCCGAGCCCTTCTCATACTTGGGTCACCGGCTTCTCCGCTCTTTTGCAGCACCAGTCCTGGCTCAGATAAATTTACAAGACTCAGTCACCCTTGTAGAGTTGCAGCAAGTTTTGGGGAATATCAATTGGGCCAGACCGTATTTTCGCTTAGATACGGATCTTCTAAAGCCGCTCTTCTCACTGCTCACCCTAGGTAAGCAGCCGGCAGACCGGATAAAAATCTCTCGAGACGCGCGCTTGGCGCTCGAGAAGGTGAACCAAGTTCTCAGCCAGAGGTGGGTGGATAGGATCGCCCCGGGGCCATATGCCCCGATCCTGAATTTGTACATCGTACGGTCAGGTTCCATGTTCACTGGGGCGCTAGGAGTAGACTCAGAGAAGGGAGCGAAAATTGTGGAATGGGTCTACTTGCCTAATACATCTTCTCGGAACATCGTTCCACCCCAAGAACTGGTCTCCGCGGTGGTCTACCGCGGCAGGCTGAGAGCTAGGGACATTTCAGGAAATGATTTGGCCAAAATTGTGGTTCCGTTTACCAAGGAACAAATCCATCAGTTGATGCAGCTGGGTGACTCGCTTCCGATAGCTTTGGAAGGTTTCACCGGCAGTTTAGCATATCACTTGCCCAAAGACCCCAGGCTTGTCTCACTGCAAACAGGAACAGTCAGCTTGTTCGAATTGCTCTCGCTGGTCCCGCTTCAGGGGGCCAGAACAGTTTTCTCTGATGGCGGTCGCACCTATGGTGTTTTGACCTGGCAGGAGGGCGAAGCTTGGCACACGCTGTTAACTCTTCCACAGAAGTCCGCTCAGCGGGCAGAGTTGGCAGCCGTGAACCTTGCCTTGCGCACCTTCGCCAAGGAACGTTTAAATATCATTACTGACAGTCTGTATGTACGGAATTTGCTTCACAGTCTACCGGGAGCCTACATTACTCCCGCGATAGACAAGAACTTGCTCAGTCTGTTTCTCACTGCTCAATTTCACTTGCGAAACCGCACGGAGCCGCTCTATATCGCCCACATTCGGAGTCACCAAGACCTACCGGGTCCGATTTCCGCGGGCAATAGCAGAGCGGATGCGGCCGCAAAGGAAATTCAGCAGCGTTCGGTTTTGGGAGTTTTCACTACTCCAATCCAAAGTCATGCCTTTTTTCACCAAAATGCCAAGGCACTCGCCAGACAGTTCAATCTGCCACTTTCTCAAGCCCAAGGCATAGTTCGCTCTTGCCAGCATTGTGCAGGGGCACCGGGGGGGCCCTCGTGGGGGGTCAACCCACGAGGGACAGAGGCTAATCAGGTGTGGCAGATGGATGTCACGCATGTGCCACAATTTGGGAGGTGGCAATACATGCATGTCTGCATAGATACCTTTTCACAGTTCGTTTGGGCGACGGCGCAGAAGGGGGAGACTGCCTCCCATGTGGAGCAGCACCTCCTTTCCTGCATAGCTGCCATGGGCAAACCACGGCACGTGAAAACAGACAACGCGCCATCTTACAGCTCTAGGCAGTTGGCCGCCTTCATGGCAACATGGGACATCAAGCACACATTTGGAATCCCCTACAATCCGCAAGGGCAGGCGATTGTAGAGCGGGTCAATCGGACGCTAAAGTCCTATATTGATAAACAAACAGAAAGGGGGGAGCCACCAGCCCTCCCCAAGTCACAGGGAGAAGCACAGATGTGTCTCAACAAGGTATTGTTCACTTACAATCACCTCAATGTTTTTTCGGACTGCACGCCGCAGGAGAAGCATTTCCGCCGTTCGGAAGCTCTCCCGCGACCTATGGTCCGGTACCGAGTGCCACCGGACCCTTCTTGGAGGGGCCCGGTGCCGCTCATAACCTGGGGAAGAGGGTATGCTGCAGTTATGTCTCCTACAGGTGTCGTTTGGGTTCCAGCCCGGTGTGTCAAGCCCCACTTGGAACCGCATGGCGTGGAACCAGGCCGGCCCGAGTCCGATCCCGGAGATGGAGGACCTCACCCTGACCGGGAGGACCCGCCGGAGGAAACGGCCGCCGATGCCCAAGATCACCTGGGGGATGGTCAAGGCTCTTTGCAGTGACGCCCAGGACGCCGTTCAGCGCGAGGAAAAAGAGCCGACACCGGAGAACCTCACAGCTGCAGTTTTTGCCCTGATTCACGCCAACACAGCGGCGATCACCATCATCCTGGCCCTTTCCCTGCTCTTGGGGGGAGGCGTCCAGGCTACTCCGATCCAGGCCGACGGGTTGCCGCCTGGCGAAGATCTTTCCGCACGAATGCGGTACAACTTGTGGGAAAGGTTGGCGGGTCTCGTCAACCAGTCCGATTTTTGTCTACAGCAGGACATTGGTTCTGCATCTATCCTCAGCACCTGTCTCATCCCCGTGTGCCACACTCTGGACGCGCGCACCAAGGATGGCGACTGGCTGCTGAAGGCGTTCTTTGGCCCACACACTCCTACCACCTTCTCAGCATACGCACGCTGGGGGGGAATGCGACTTGTGTCAACCTTGCCGGCTGACGCCGCCACTCTTCATACCCCCCGAGTGGCGATCAGCCCGGACGCTGCTTGCACCCGAATGACCGGCTGCGCCTCAGGCGGTCAGACTCGGCGCCGCTGCCTTGACCCCGGCAGCGGCAACTGGACTTGTAATAAACCAGAGACACTCACTTCGCTGTACGCTCACGTCACCCTACCCTCAGGGTGGTTCTTCACCTGCAACCAGTTCACATGGAACTATATTCCTGCGAATCTGTCGGACTCAATGTGTTGTATCAGTCGTTTGACACTGTTACTTCCTACTAAGGACATGATTGCCCCAAGCACAAATGTCTCTAATGTTCCACATGTTTCCAATGCTTCACATGTCTCCCCATTCGTACGGCACACACGCACAACCCAGTTAGACAGCTCTTGTGACAGCAGCTTCAGAATACTGAGTCCCGCTGAGTATGTATCCCTAGCCGTCAGCCTTGTCGGCGTGCCAGGCTTGGCCGTCGGCAACGCACGGAGGATTGGCCGCTTGGCTTGCGGTTTGGCCAAAGCCATCAACCACACCTCCACAGCGATAGCGCTCCTCAATCAGGAGCAGGCAGAACTTCGCCATGCCGTTCTTGACAATCGAGCGGCTATCGACTACCTCCTCTTGCTGCACCACCTGGGTTGCGAGTCTGTCCGTGGAATGTGCTGCTTCAACCTTACTGATAACTCCCGTAAGATCCAAAGCCAGATCACGAACCTCCACACCATAGTCCAGGGTATCACTGAGGGTTCCGCATGGGGGGCTTGGTGGAGTTCCCTGTGGAATTGGATGTGGTCATGGATTCCCTGGGGGTGGCTGCAAATGGTGCTTAAGGTAGCGGTGGGGATAGCCATACTAGGCATTACGCTTTGTTGTTTTGCTCAGTGCATTCCCTCGCTGATCTCCAAGTGCCGCCCCAGAGAGAAACTCCGTGACGTCATACCCGCTCAACAGCTGATGCCGCTCTTGCGCAAGGTCGCCAGTCAGGTCCTTAAATAGAAAACAAAGGGGAGATGCGGTTTCCCCATGCCCCGCAGGGCATGGAACGGCCCGCCAGAGGCCACCGCGGTGAGAGACGCTCCCAGCCCGTGGGCTCTGCGGCCGCCAAATTAAGGGGGGTGAATAAAATATAGGGTTTGATTCACCCAATTACCGTGACCTGACCTGCGACTCGGCCAAGTAAGCAGATAGCTGACTTCTGTCAAGCATTAAGTACATAGTTCATCTCCCAGCTCGGGAAATCCCTGGCGCAAATAAACCATGTTTGTCCCTGCCTAATCCCCAAGACAATGAGGTCCCTGAATCCATGTTTGCCCCAGCTGATTAAACTCCCCTTTGAAGAATTCCCCATTAACCCGTGTACGTGAGTGAGGTAATTTTCCTGTCAGGTGACAGCTTGCCACCGTTGCGCTTTTTTCCCTATAAATGATGTTGCCTTTTTCCAATAAAGTACTGATCTGATCTCGCTCCGTTTGCCTCGTGTCGTTACTTGATCAGTCCTCCTCCGGGCTCCTCCGGCCCCCAGTGGCCCTGATCCCTACAGGATCTGCAGTGGCTCAAGTCGCTAAGATGCTGACTGGGAAGCGGAAGGTCAGCAGTTCGATTCCTGAGTACTGCAGGACGGAAATGAGCTCCCGTCTTCATCCCAGCTCCTGCCAACCTAGCAGTTCGAAAGCAAGAAATTGCAAGTAGATAAATAGGGACCACTTCGGTGGGAAGGTAACAGCGTTCCGTGTGCTCCGGTGTCTAGTCATGCCTGCCACATGACCACGGAAAAGTCTGCAGAAGTAGACAGTGCTGGCTTAGAAACAGAGATGAGCACTGCACCCTACAGTTGGATATGACTGGCTTTCGAGCAAGGGAAACCTTTTTTTACACCAAAAATGCTATTAAGATAAACAAACTTTATTTTTTGCATGTTTGTGCAGATTTCAGCAGACTTGAGACACCAATCCACAGCTACCATCAAATGCTTTTTTGACTATGTCCTTCCCCACAGGGCATCTCGTGGGCGGAGTAAAGAAATCCTCAGCTGCATCCAATTGCTCTCTTCTACCATTCGTCAGACCAAGGGCCAACACACATTCTTTACATCTAAGAAACCTCCCTTATCTCATGACTTCTTCTCGTCAGGGACACTTAATGAAGGAAGGAAAGGAAGTAGCGTGACTTGTCTTCAAAAAGGCACCAGCGTTACACCCGAATGTAGATGTTGATTCTAGGCAGATTCTTCTGGATTGTAGGCTTCCAACACTCTTTAGCAAGAGGAGCAGAAGTCTTGGGGAGAGGGGGCATGAAACAGAAATCTCTTGAACATTATAATTTGACGTTCCCATTTCACATGAATATACAGAAGCTGCTTTTTGAGGACTAAGTGCTAAAAGATAGAATAGTAAAGGTAAAGGTTTCCCTTGCTTGGAAAGCCAGTCGTATCCAAATCTAGGGTTCAGTGCTCATCTCTGTTTCAAAGCCAAAGAGCCAGCATTGTCTGCTTCTGCAGATGTTTCTGTGGTCATGTGGCAGTCATGACTAGACACTGGAGCCTATGGAATGCTGTTACCTTCCCACTGAAGTGGTCCCTATATATCTACTTGCAATTTCTTGCTTTCGAACTGCTAGGTTGGCAGGAGCTGGGACAAAGACGGGAGCTCATTCCATCCTGCAGTGCTCGGGAATCGAACTGCTGACCTTCCGCCTCCCAGTCAGCATCTTAGCCACTTGAGTTACTACAGAATAGTAACTCTTAAATTAATTAGTAGTTTATTAATTTTAGTTTGCAGGATATACTTTTCTATGGGACAAAAAAAAAGGAAATGACATTTCACTGAGGTAGAGGATAAGACCGCATCTAGGCACATATTGCAGAAGATGACCAGTCTGACTTAGGGCTTGGAAAAGTTACTTTTTACAACTCAAAAAATTCTAGCTGGCTCATCTGTTGCACACTAGGTGTGCTGGCCCTCTGTGATTTCCCAAAATCCAGGAAGCTTGACTGTACAATTGAGGATTCATGGAGATGAACTCCAGAAAAAGTAAGTTTTCTGAGATATGGCAACTGAACCTAACTTCAACACTGTCAACAGAACAGTGTTCTCAACTAAACTTCAAAGCAGTATGGTAACTTAGACACAATGCTCTGCCTTCTACACATCACTCTTAAGGTGCCTTCCCTCTATTATCTGCTGCCTGAGGCAGCCTACTCACTTTCCCTCTTGGTAGAGCCGGGTCTGCTTTTGCAGAAGCATGAAAAGCCAGCTATCTGTAATACATAACCTATACATATTATACCACCGTAGTTCTAAACCAGCGAGAACCTAGTGTTGAGTGGGAGGTGGCCCTCCATTGCTAACAAGACAGGGTGGGGGAAATTTTACTTTTTTGGACTACACATTCTGGAAACAAATGTAATGTTAACAGTTTTTTTGGTCTTGAATAGATTATTAAAAGACATTAGATTTACAAAATAACTCCTTTTCATTTAATTACATGCACTGATTTAGCTGTCTGCATTTTAAACTCTCTTTATGACACAGAATGGCTATGGGGACTCTCCCAATGAACAGCTGCTGGCCTTCAGAAAGGGCCTTAAAACCTGCATAATGCTCTTTCCCCCAGCTTCTTTGAACTGGCTTGCAGTTCAAAAAAGCAAGCAAGCAAAAACAAACAAACTCATGCCTAAACTGTGACTGTAAACAGAATCACCCTTCTCAAAGTTTTGTTATTCACCGGAGTTTCCTGCTATTAATACCCAGAAGGATGGAATTTACAAAATGCTACATTGTAGTAAGCAACACACAATTCAAGAAACATTGCAGCTAAATGTTTCAAGACTGTTTCAAGAGCCTTGGTGGTGCAGTGGTTAAGCAGCTGTACTACATCCAAAAGTTGACCACGGTGTCCTTCTGGAACGGCTCAAAGGTTTGGGGATCCAGGGCACTGTGCTGTCCTGGTTTTCCTCATTTCTGGAGGGTCGTACCCACTCGGTGTGGTTGGAGAGTGAGAGGTCCAGCGCTAGGCCCCTACAGTATGGGGTGCCTCAGGGCTCGGTACTCTCTCTCCTCTCCTATTTAACATATACATGAAGTCGTTGGGCGAGGTTATCCATTCCCATGGGGTAAGGTATCATCAGTATGCTGATGATACCCAGTTATATATCTTGGCCCATGGGGACCCCAGTGATGCAGACAATGTCCTATCCAGATATCTGGAAGTGGTTGGGGTCTGGGTGGGGGATAATGGGCTACAATTGAATCCCTCCAAGAATGAGTGGCTTTGGATAGGGGGTCCCGCGTTATCCAGGGAGCTGCCAACTTTGGTCTTGGATGGGGCTGTTTTACCCCAGACAGACCCGGTCCGCAACTTAGGGGTCCTCCTGGATTCGGGGCTGCTACTAGCAAGTCAGGTGGCAGTTGTGGCCAAGAGGGCTTTCTCACAGCTTCGCGTCATCCGTCAGTTGCGTTTGCTCCTGGACCGGGACTCCCTGCTCAGGGTCACACATGCTCTGGTCACCTCCAGGCTAGATTATTGCAATGCGCTCTACATGGGGCTGCCCTTGTCAACCATTCGGAGGCTGCAGTTGGTCCAGAATGCAGCAGCCCGGGTGGTGATGGGGCACGGGTGTTATGCTCGTGCCTCACCATTACTTCGGGAGCTGCACTGGCTACCAGTTTGCCTCCGGGTGCAGTCCAAGATGCTGGTTTTGACCTTTAAAGCCCTTCATGGTAGTGGGCCAGGATACCTTAGAGACCACATCGTCCCAATAATGTCCGCCCGTCCAACCAGAGCGGATCGGAGGGGCTCCCTGATTGTTCCATCTGCCAGAGGGCCCCGTCTCTCTGGTACACGAAGGAGGGCCTTTTCCGTGTCCGCACCGGCCTTGTGGAACCTCCTGCCTGTAGAGTTGCGGGAGCAGATGGAGCTGCTACCTTTCAGAAAAGACCTAAAAACCTGGTTGGCGGGGCAGGTGTGGGGCCCGGATGGAAGAGTGGCCCCCGCCTGTTGTCTTATAAATTAAGCTCCCATTTCTTTTAATTGTCAATGAAGGCAGTTTTTTAATGTGGGTTTTAAAGAGGAATGGGGTAGGTGGGTTTTAATTGGTTGTATTGTTTTATGTGTGTTTTAACTTGTTGTGAGCCACCCAGAGTCGGGTTTACCTGATTGGGCGGCATATAAATTTTAATATAAATAAATAAATAAAAAGGTTGTGAGTTTGATCCTGACAGGGGCACAAGGATGATTCATCCTTCCATCCTTCCAAAGTCGATAAAATGAGTACCCAGCATGCTGGGGGCAAAATGCTAATTACTTTGTGAACCGTCCAGAGAGTGCACTAAGTGCTATGGAGCGGAGTATAAGTCTAATTGCTGTTGCTATTAGTGATTGTCTCCATGTAAAATAAATGAGCAGCCTGTGATCTGGGAACAGACCATAATCTTCTGAAGGATTTTCTCTGACATACCCACATCTACAAATCTTGCTCCCTGTTGACCTCAGAAATTATTCTGAGAGCTGGTGTGCTATTTAGAGTAGAAATTATTATTATTATTATTATTATTATTATTATTATTATTATTATTATTATTATTATTATTATTATTATTATTATTATTATTATTATTATTATTATTATTATTATTACAATAATAATAATAAGTGCCTCGAGTTACATAAAATTCGACTTTCATAATGATTTATGCTAAAACCATGTCCTGGTTTACTTTCCTATGGGTTTGCTTTGAGTTACATAAAGATTCTTTTTCCTATGGGTTTGTTTCGAGTTACGTAAAAATTCATTTCTCTATGGGTTTGCTTCAATTTACATAACAATTTTATTTTCCCTATGGGTTTGCTTCGAGTTACATAAAAATAATTTTTCCTGTGGGTTTGTTTCGAGTAAGTAGGGGTTTTACTGTAAAACAAAACACCTAACACTCAGCCGTTAACAATATACTCCCAAAAGCCTCTTTAAAAATAAATGATTTTAACTGTCTTTTAAATATAGGCAGGGATGGCACAGCTCAACTGGAAGAGAATTCCACAAAATTGGTGCCACCACCAATAAGGCTCTTCTCCAAGTCATAGCCTTGCTTGAGGTCGGCACCTGGAGCTGCACCATCTGAGAGGAAAAAGTGATGCAGACTGATGTCTTGAGGGGAAAACGTTCCACCAGGTAGGAAGGTCCCAAACCATTTAGGACTTTAAAAGTTAGAACTAACACCTTATTTATTTATTTATTTATTTATTTATTTGTTTGTTTATTTATTTATTTATTTATTATTCAATTTTATATCCCCCCTACTCAACACATGGCCGACTCAGGGCGGCTAACAACATATAAATGACCCTGGGACACCCCACAGGGTTTACAAATGAGATACAATATTCAAATTACAATAATAAATATAACAGAATATCAGCAAAACCTTGGACCTGATATGGGAAGGAACATGTAGCCAATGCAGCTCTGCCAAGGCTGGGGAGATATGATCAATTTTTTCTCACTCCAGTAATCAACCTGGCTGCTGCATTTTGCACCCGTTGAAGGCTCCGCATCAGGGACAAAGGAAGCCCCAGGCAGAGAGCATTACAGTAGTCTCAATATGTGAGACTACCAGTGAGATAGAAAACATGTGCTTTCCCAAAAGTTGTTTCTGAGATCTCTGGCTCCAAGGTGTGTGTGAACTGCCATACTTGGAACTTTCCAGAAACAGTGATTCATTTATCTCTTGCCTTTCCTATGAAAAGCTGAAGCAAGGGTACTTTGTTCCTCTCTGCTTTATCCCACACAAAAGCTCCGTGAGATAGATAGGACATGCTGTGTGTATGTGACTGGTCCAAAGACATCCAATCCAATATATTCCAAGGCTGAATGTGGATTTGCTCCCAGGTATCCCATGCCCTAGTTTGACACTCTGATATAAGGATGTGCAACTTTGACAAATCCAGAGCCTAATTTTCTGCTCCATGGATCGTTTGGTGGCTAGCCAATTCATTTTTTTAAAAAAAAAACTTAACATAGAAATGTGAGGGATTAGACTGGGATCTGCTGTGTGAAAATTGTGTGATCTGACATTGAGCTACAAGATGAGAACAGTTTGAACCATAAGTCAAAACCAGAAGCTAAGGAAGGAAGCTAGCTTCTCTACCTTGTTCCACAGGTGACCAACGTCTCGTTAAACTTCACATCATCAGCTCAAGATTCTTCTTCTGACTCTATCACAACACATTCGTCTACATTTTATTGGAGGAACAAAGATAAAGTATCTTTTAATTCCTCCCATGTCATTTCTCTCATCTTATTGTCCTCCACCCCATGAGTCACTATGAGTCTTGCAGGGGCAAGACATTATTCTCACCCGCCCCCATTGTGGCTAACAATACCTCACACAACTTCCACCTTCTCCTCCGGAGTATGCCGCCCAGAGTCTTTGGAGTTGGGCGGCAATACTAATCCACAAATAAATAAATAAATAAATAAATAAATAAATAAATAAATAACAAAAGGGTTCCTTTTTCATCCTAGATTTACTATGGTTTATACTAAGGGTACACAACTTTGAGACGCATCAGTTTCTTAAACTGTGGTTTGAAGTTGGCTTGTTACACATTGTTAGGATTAACCAAGTTTTGTCCAGATGCAAATTTCGAGCTCCTCTTTGTGGCTCAACCAATTTATTTTTATTTATTTATAATTCGAATTTCTATGCCGCCCAATCAGGCAAACCCGACTCAGAGCAGCTTACAGCAGGTTAAAACATATATCATATATAAAAACAATTAAAACTCCTAAAATACCCACCCACCTATACCCCCCCTGTTCATATTAAAAACTAACCACATTAAAACTACCCACATTAAAAGGTGGGGAGGCTTTATTTTATAAGCCAACAGGCGGGGGCCACTCTTCCATCTGGGCCCCACACCTGCCCCGCCAACCAGGTTTTTAGATCTTTCCTGAAAGGCAGCAGCTCCGTCTGCACCCGCAGCTCTACTGGCAGGAGGTTCCACAAGGCCAGTGCGGACACAGAAAAGGCCCTCCTTCGTGTGCCAGAGAGACGAGCCCCTCTGGCAGATAGAACAATTAGAGAGCACCTCCGGTCTGCTCTGGTTGGATGGACAGACGCTCTTGAGGCAATGCAGTCTCTTAGGTATCCTGGCACACTACCATGAAGGGCTTTAAGGGTCAAAACCAGCACCTTGAATTGCAACCAGAGGCAAACTGGTAACCAGTGCAGCTCCCAAAGCAATGGGGAGGCACGAGCATAACACCTGCACCAGCTGCAGCCTCGAATGGTCGTCAAGGGCAGCCCCATGTAGAGTGTATTGCAATAATCTAGCCTGGAGGTGACCAGAGCATGTGTGACCATGAGCAGAGAGTTCCGATCCAGGAGTGAACGCAACTGACGGATGACACAAAGCTGTGCGAAAGCCCTCCTGGCCACGGCCGCCACCTGATCTGCAAGCAATGAAGAATGGGGTGAATAAAGTTTCTCACCCACCCCAAACATTTTTCTTCCATACTCTTCCTCCCTTATCACTTCCCTTCTAGATTCTTAATCTAGTTTTTTCATCAGAACCGTCAGCTGCTACCTATTTTTAATATTCTTTATTGTTCTTCCATCATGAGCCTATCTTATGTACCAGCCCCCATTTAAATTGACAGATTCTTACTACGCAAATATTATGACAGCACTTCAGTCACTCAGATAAATGAAGTTAGACTTAGTGCCTGGCCATTCTGATCATTAGGGTGGTTTAATCAATTTGCAAAATGCTACAGACTCACCCTCCTGCTTCTACAAGCCTTGTTATTACTTTTGAGCTAAATGTCAATTTTGTAAATGAATGTTCTCCTTCTGAATCATCTCTCACCCTTAAAAAGAGTCAAGATAACCTCAGACAATCCAGTTATTGAGGCTGGCTCTGGCATTGTTCTGAATCTACTCAAGTTAAAATATATTAGATATTAACAGGTTTTTCTATTCTCTCAACAACTCTCGGGTTCTCGTCAGCAAAATAATTTTACTTGCCTGTCATACATGATTGTTGAGGAAATAATTTGAGGCTTAAGGGCGCAGGTAGACAGAAATGGGACTCTGGCGAATATTGGTTTATCCACATCAATCACTAATGACACGATATAGTATTTATATAGAACTTTTCCTAAGTGCTGAAAGACTGGCTGAGGAGGACTTTGTGTGCCAAAAGGGCTTAGGACCAGAAAGTGATGCGCGGAGCTGGATCAGTGGTACACATGCCATGCTGCGATGCGGAAGGCTGATGAAAGGTCACTGCATTATAATCGCAGGACAATCTTCATGGTTGGTTGCCATGATGATTGCCAATATTCAGAATCAGATACAGAAGGAGGAGGAAGAGGAAGAAGGAGGAGGAAGAGGAGGAAGAGGAAGAAGGAGGAAGAGGAAGAAGAAAGAGTGACAATGGTCACTAAGTATTATGGGAAGTATATACCATAAGTATAATTTCTATTGCTGTCAATTCTAGAAGTGTTGTAGGTCTTCATAGAACTGGTTGACTTCACCCTCTTCTGCCTCAGTGTTTGGCGCATAAACTTGGATTTCTGATTCGGACTGAGATAATTCTGTCATTTTTGAAATCGTTTCCCATTACTGCTTTCCTCACTGTCATTAGACTATAAGGGTCATTCAATTTCTTCTAAGGGATTCTTGCCCACAGTAGTAGATATAATGGTTCCCGAGTTAAATTCACCCATCCCCGTCCACTTTAGTTTGGTGTTTCCCAGGATAGCAAATTCAGTCTTTCCATCTCATGTTTGACCATGTCCAGTTTATCTTGATTCATAGATCTTGTATTCCAGGTTCCTGTGCAATATTGTTCTTTGCAGCATACTTGCAATACAGTATCTTGCTTTCGAACTGCTACATTATATCAAATGGTCCAAAGTTTGGCCAAGGATACAGCGCACACCGTCCAATATTTTGGCTATTATTTGGCATTGTAGCACCAATTTTCCTTTGAGAAAGGAAAGTCCTCCTTTTCTCCTGATCTCCTCACTGCCATTCATGGAGTTGTGAAAAGTGCAAGAAAATGCCGTCTTCAACAGGCCAAGCAAAATAAGGTTGTTCAAATACTGATGACCCAGCATTGCACCATAAAAGCAGGAATGCAATTCAGAGAAATCTAGGCGTATTCTCCCTGACTTTGGACAGGTTGTGCAAAAAGGCCAAGCTGCCAGTGCTGCAACAGTAAGTATGAAAAACTGCCAGAGAAAATTTGTGCCAGAGATTGGGAAACTCCCAGGAAAAAAAAATGTGTGTGTGTGAGTGTTGGGAATACCTTTTAATTCTGTTAAAATTCGTACCAGTGAGCTCTAAGTTTAACAGATGAATACTCCCTCCTGTTGTACTGCTTGCCTAAGTAAGTTTAGGCAGGGGCACCTAAACTATGGCCCATGGGCCAGATCCGGCCCCCGATGCCAATTCATCTGTGTGGGCGCATTTAACTTCAACTTCTGGGAGTGACGAGGGCTTTGCCAGCAGGATGAATTGGTGTCGGGGCCTGGATCTGGCCCACGGGCCGTAGTGACTGAACCATGTGACCGGCCCACGGCTGGAAAAGTCTGGGCACCTCTGCTTTAAAATGCTACAGCATTTTTGTTTATTTATATTTAGCTCAAGTAGCTAAGACACTGACTGGGAGGCGGTAGGCCAGCAGTTCAATTCCCGAGTACTGCAGGACGGAATGAGTTCCCGTCTTTGTCCCAGCTCCTGCCAACCTAGCAGCTTGAAAGCAAGAAATTGCAAGTAGATAAATAGGGGCCGCTTCGGTGGGAAGGTAAACAGCGTGCCGTGTGCTCCGGTGTCTAGTCATGCCTGCCACATGGCCACGGAAATGTCTGCAGAAGCAGACAGCGCTGGCTCTTCGGCTTTGAATCAGAGATGAGCACTGAACCCTAGAGTCAGATACGACTGGCTTTTGAGCAAGGGGAACCTTTGCCTTTACCTACCAAGGTAAGAAAACTGGTCTACCTGTTCCAGCGTTGAATCTGAGACGGCAGAATCTGAGACGGCAAGACTGAACTCTGTATGGACTCTTTGTCTTTAAAGCAGGGGTGCCTAAACTATGGCCCATGGGCCGGATCCGGCCCACAACACCAACTCATCCAATGCCAATTCATCCGTATGGGAGTGTTTTACTTCTGCTTCTGGGAGTGACGAGGACTTTGTGGGCCAGATGAATTGGTGTCAGGGCCGGATGCGGCTCACAGGCCATAGTGACTGGCCCACAGCTGGAAAAGCTTGGGCACCCCTGATTTAAAGTGCTACAGCGTTCTTTTTTGTTTCTTCTCTGATATACCTGGAGCACCAAGTTTGGCCAGCCCCGAATGCTCTTGCTTCCTCTGTGCTCTCAAAAGGCAACCGGGTGCCTGGCACACCCCCTCCTGCTCGGCTTTTCACCACCTGGTCCATCAGACACCCCCCACCCTCCCACCCACCCCCCTCCAACTCTGGACCCCTCCGTCTCTCTTTCCCTGATGGCCCGGGCGCCTCTTTCCCTCCGTCCCTCCACCCCTAGTTAGGGGGCAGATTGAGCCAAGGGGCGGATCGAGGCTCCGAGGGGCGTGTGCGCTGCCGGAAGGAGGCTCGCCCCGTCGCCGCCCCACTTTCCCCCCTTTCCTCCCAGAGGGGGAGTCGAGGCGATCTTTTGGGCGCTTGGCTGGCTGGGGATCCGGGCGGGGCCAAAGTTTTTTTGCAGCTACCACGTGCGCTGCGGGGGTGGGTCCTGGAGGGAGGGGGGGGGCTTTTTTTGTCCCCTGCCCCACCAGTCACCATCGGAGCTTCCCTGACCTCAGGATCCCGCCTCGCCCGGAGAGCCACCATGCCCGCGGAGATCCTCAGCGGAAAAGCCGTTTCCGCGTAAGTCCCCCCCAGTTGTGCGCCCTGCTCCGGCTCAACAGCCTCGGGGAGAGAAGCGCTGGCCAGGTTTTTGGGGTAGGGGTGGGGGGTACGGGGCGATGAGGGGGGGCACCATACGTCCCATCCCTTCTCCCTAAAGAGGCCCTGGCACCGCTTATTAAGGCACTGGCCAGATGCCTTACTGTGAAATAGCCATGAAAACGTCGCAATAGCAGTTCCATAATGCTTAGTGCGCTCTTTGGGCCCGTGATGGCGAACCTTGGCACTCCAGATGTTGTTGGACTTCAATTCCCGGAAGCCCCCCCTGTGAATCCACACGGATGGGTTTGCTGCGATTCATCCGGCCCGCGCTGCCCTCGTCGCTCCTGGAAGCGGAAGTAAAACGCGCCCGGATGGGCGCGTTTTACTTCCGCTTCCAGGAGCGACGAGGGCAGCGCGGGCCGGATGAATCGCAGCAAACCCATCCGTGTGGATTCACAGGGGGGGGCGGCTTTTGGGGATTGAAGTCCAACAACATCTGGAGTGCCAAGGTTTCTCCATCACGGCTCTGGGCGGTGTACAACTTAGCATTTAGCCCCCAACGTGCTGGGTTCTCGTTTGGCCGATCTCGGAAGGATTGGAAGGCTGAGTCAACTGTGAGCCCCATCAGGATCGAACTCAGAACATTCTGGTTACGGCACAGTAGTTTAACCACTGCGAAGGCTCTTTGAAGCCCAGTGCCATGGAGTTGGGTGGGACTTACTCCCAGTTAAAAGGCTGCGGTGGTTTAAGATTAAATCTGGTGCTGGTCCAGAATGTGGCTGCCCGGGTGGTGATGGGGCGCGGGCATTATGCCCATGCCTCGCCACTGCTGCAGAAGCTGCACTGGTTGCTGGTGTGCCTCCGAGTGCAATTCAAGGTGCTGGTGATTACCTTTAAAGCCCTACATGGTCGTGGGCCAAGATACTTAAGAGACCGCATCACCCCAAGGACATCTGCCCATCCCACCAGAGCAGACTGGAGGGGCTCTCTGATAGTCCCATAGCCTTTTCTGTGTCCGCTTCGGCCCTGTGGAACATCCTGCCAACTGAACTTTGCCTCCAAGCAGAGCTTCTTCCCTTCCATAAGAGCCTCAAGACCTGGCTTGCCCAGCAGGTGTGGGGGGTGGCTGGGGGGGGGGGGTGGACAGCCACCTTGGTTTGGCTTGTCTAAGTATGCCCGGGCTGCCAGTTCCTGGCAGCTTGTTATGTGGTACTTTTTAAAGAAATTTTTATAATTTTTAACTTAAAAAGTATTTTATAATGTTTTTAAATGTTTTTGAGGTTTCTTTGTTAATTTGTAAGCTGCCCAGAGTCGCCTCGGCGAGTGGGCGGTGGCATAAATGCGATTAAATAAATAAATAAATAAATAAGACACTGAACTTGACGACTGGAAATTCAACAGGTCAGTAGTTCTAGACCCTAGTGCTGCACGACAGATTTCTCTGTCCCAGCTCCTGCCAACCTAGGCTTGTCCAGAGTAGGTTGTGTGAAACATAATGTTCTTTCTTCCAACAATGGCAGACGGCTGGAATTCCAGGAAGTGAATGGGCTGCTATCCCTACCATGCGACAGATATTTTCCAGGACAGCCTAATGGTGCAGCCATGTTTGATGGAGAGATGGATGGAGTTCAGGGTTGAGCGTACCCCCTTTAACTTTTCCTAGAGTTCCTAAACCAGTCATGGTGAACCTTGGCACTCCATGTGTTCTTGGACTTCAATTCCCAGAAGCCCAAGCCCCCCGTCAATCCACACAAATGGGTTTACTGCGATTTGTCTGGCCCGCGCCGCCCTCGTCGCTCTTGGAAGCAGAAGTAAAACGCACCCGTATGTTTTGTGTACTCCTGTGTCTAGGCATGCCTGCCACATGTCCACAAAAACATCTTCAGACCGACAGCACTGGCTCTTTAACTATAAATGGAGATGAGTAACTAACCCTAGAGTCGGATACAACTGGCTTTTGAGCAAGGACAACTTTTACCGTGAGAAAGTAAGGTCTGTCTCCCAACACTGTGTCACTGACTCTCATTGTTCCTTCCCTGAAGTGGCTGCTTTACACTGTCTAATGGTAGAGCTGGCTCTATCTCAGAGTTCATGAGCTATGGCTAGCATAGAACATGTGACACTAGATTGAAGCCACAGGCAACTCTGGTCTTCTGATCCTGGCCTGCATTTCTTCACATTAGTCTGTGAGGATTTAGTGTGACTTTGGAATATTAAAAAGTAGTCCCAAGTGTTCCTGTAGAACCTATGCTAAAAAAATAAGAATACAATTTATTTTTCATCAGTCAAGGCAGGTAGTTTGACATAGTAGAGTCACTTCTTTATTGACCCCCCCTGATAATTGCTTGGGGAATGTGAGGATTTTCTTCCCAGCACAAAGGGCAGCTTGTGAGAAACAGAATAGTTTTTTTAAAAACCTGGAAGCGAAAAGAGGTCTTCTCCATGCTTTTTAACAGTAAGCTACTTAACAGTAAGTAGTATGAGTAATTCAGCCGATGTGGAGCTTCAAATGGAAATACTGCAGCACCAGTTGAAAAAAGGACGAGGAATTGGCAGAATTAAATCTGGTGCTGGATAATGAAGGTAGTGCTAGATGTGATGAGGAGCAGTTGTACATTTTGTATGATTGTTGCACTGTGTTAGAATGTAGCAACAAAAGAATAGTTTTGTGTCATCTTGACAATTTAGAAATTTTATTTATTATGGTACAGTATTAGCTTTCAAGGGGAGTAGAATCTACCCCAATCAAATGGATTCAGCTACAAAAGTGATATTTATTCATATATCTGCCCCAGTAAAGGTAAAGATATCCTTTGCTTGAAAGACAGTGACATCTCCGTTTACAGCCAAAGAGCAATCACTGTCTGCGTCTGTGGGTGTTTTTGTGCTCATGTGGCAGACATGACTAGACGCCGGAGCACATGCAGTGCTGTTACCTTTCCTGCCGAGATGGTAACTGTTTATCTACTTGCAATTTCTTGCTTTTGAACTGCTAGGCTGGCAGAAGCTGGAGCGGATGATGGGAGCTCACTTCGTCGTGCGGCACTTGGGTCTTGAACTTCTGACATACCAACCTTCTGGTCATCAAGCTCAGTGTCATAACCTCTAAGCCACTGCGGCCTCATATCTGCCTTGTTCATATGTCAATTTGAGGGGTTCTGATTTTTATTGTTTACAAGTGAAAGTATGTGGCTGCATGAGAAGGAGCAGAAATTTTCTTCCCATCATCTCTCTGTGTTCTACCTTTCCTCCAGACACCTTTTCCGTTCAGCCTGGTTTCAGTTCCAGATGCGAGATGGCTGGGGCAAAGGTTCCTACAGCAGTAAAGAACACAGCAAAAAGGTCCACTGCACAGATCAGCACATGTTGTTCTAAAATGCTGTGTTTGTTGCCAGCAATAAGCACTAACATAATTCCGAACCTTTGTGGTTGTGATAGAGAATAGCCCACAACTCGTAGATTATGTAAGATTGTTGATGTAAACGGTTAGCAGAGTGGTATGCAGTGGCCAGCAAGACGTTTGCACCTGGCAAGGTGGTCCCTTGTGGAAAAAAACAGGCAGACAGATCTTGGTGCAGAAGAAAACTCAAAGTAGATTTACTCAGGAAGTAAAAAGGTGCAAGTATATACAGTGCAACAATTGTAACACAAAACAGATATATTCTCTTGGGCTGCTCAGTTGACCTCACTGAGACAGTTCAGTTGTGCTATATACAAGTCCATACAGTTCAGTAGCAGTCCAGTCCAGCAGGGTAAATGCAAGCTGTAATTACTGACCAAGCCAAAGAGTTCTGCAACTTCTGTCCTCCTGGTGGAGGCTTACCCCAAGTAGTCCTTCTTTGTCCAGCAAGCACAGATGGCATATTAGGCAAAAGCCATCATCAGGATCAGTGCAAAGATTCAGTCCTTGTAGCAGGTTCTGGAAGGCGCAGGAATTTTCATCCAGACTGTCAGCAGAGCAAGTTGAGCAGCTATACATCTTAGCCCATGGTGACCCAAGTGATGCTGTCAAAGCCCTGTCCGGATGTCTCGAGGCTGTTGGGGTCTGGATGGGGGACAATAGGCTACAACTGAATCCTAGCAAGACTGAGTGGCTATGGGTCAGGGGTCCTGCATTATCTGGAGACCTTTCACCTGTAGTCCTGGATGGGGTTGTGTTGCCCCAGACAGACCCCGTGTTCAACTTGGGGGTCCTCCTGGATTCACGACTGCAGTTTGAAGATCAGGTGGTGGTCGTGGCTAGGAGGGCTTTTGCTCAACTTCGAGTAATTCACCAGTTGCACCCATTCCTAGACCGGGCCTCCTTACTCCTTGCACTGGTCACCTCCAGGCTAGATTATTGTAATGTGCTCTACATGGGACTGTCCTTGACAACCATTTGGAGGCTACAACTGGTCCAGAATGCGGCTGCCCAGGTGGTGATGGGACGTGGATGTTATGTCCGCACCTCGCTACTGCTCTTGGAGCTGCACTGGTTACCAGTTTGCCTCTGAGTGCAATTCAAGGTGCTGGTTTTGACCTTTAAAGCCCTACATGGTAGTGGGCCAGGATACCTAAGAGACCGCATCGCCCCAAGAATGTCTGTCCATCCAACCAGGGCAGACTGTAGGGGCTCTCTAATGGTACCATCAGCTAGAGGGGCTCGCCTCTCTAACACACGAAGGAGGGCCTTCTCCGTGTCCGCACCGGCCCTATGGAACCTCCTGCCGATAGAACTAAGGTACAGACAGAATTTCTGCCCTTCAGGAAAGGTCTGAAAACCTGGCTGGCAGGGCAGGTGTGGGGCCCCGATGGGAATGTGGCCCCTGCCCACTGGCTTATAGCCTAATCCAGTTTAGTGATCCCTTCCTCCTCCCTTCTTTATTGATAGAGATGGGTGAATTTAACTAAGTGGTTTTATCTGTTTTATTTTTTGTATGTTTTTATGCTAGTTTTATTGAAATTGTATATTTTGTGTTTTTAGATTATGCTGTTGAACCGGCCTGAGTCGGGTTGTACTTGAGTGGGCGGTATGGAAATTCAAAAATTAAATTAAATTAAATTGTAGCTGGAAGTCTGCAATCCTGCTCTGACCTAAATACACTGGCCCATGTAGCACATCAGGGAAAAGTCCCAGCACCTGTGTGCCCCTGCAGTAGGGTCTTAGAGGCATCACAGACACAATATGCCTTGCAACCAGTTAGGGTGTGAGAGGCAGACTTACATCCCCTAACAGTCTCTTATGCTAAATTGCTTTGAGTTGTGGTTGTTACCCTAGCACAGTGATGGCGAACCTTTTAGAAACTGAGAGCCCAAACCTCTGTCCATGCTGTATGCAAGCCGCTTGTCTTACCCCAGACAGGGGAGGGAGAAAGTGATCCCATTGGGCTGCAGGGAAGAGGGGTGGGGCAAACTCTGTGCTGGAGGAGGGTAGAAACGTTCCCATTGGGCTGCTGGGCAGAGGGGGCGGGATGAACTCTGTGCTGGGGGAGGGAAGAAGTGCTCCCATTGGGGTGTTGGGCAGAGGGGTGGGGCGAACTCTGTGCTGGAGCAACGGCACGCTTGCCCACAGAGAGGGCTCTGAGTGCCCCCTCTGGCACACGTGTCATAGGTTCGCCACCACTGCTCTAGCACATGAGTGGGTAGTTGTTGCTCTCCTGGTGTTGTTGAACTACTTCCCATGGTTCCTTGCTGGACTAGGCTCGCTAGACCTGATGGGAATTCTAGTCCAGCAATACCCAAGGACTACAGTTGTGAACCATTGTTCTATATCAGCCTTGAGAATTGAGTGTGGAAGTCAAATTTGCATAAAAATATGCCTAGAGACAGGCCAATAGAAATAGATTTAAGGCAAAATAAGGAATTAATACACTTAAAAATAAATAAATATCAAGTACATTATGTTCTAATTTTTTCAGGTAACCTCTTCTAAGGACAATGCCCCTAACTTTCAAACTCACTGCCTTTAACTCCCTTTAATACTCATTAACTCTGTGACTGATCAATGGAGGATATCTTGACCATATGTCATTAAATGTTTGCTTTCTTTTGTAATCCATGTGTAGCTCTGAAGTCATTTTTGATAGGTTCTGTGCTAGGGGTGCTACTTCTGGTTTTAACAGAAACCATGGGAGAAAGCAGGTTTAGCCAAAGAAGGTTTTGCATTATTATATGCTACAAAGCCTGAGGATAATTATTTTAAAAAATCAACTTTCCTGGCCCAGCTTTTAAATACGTAGAAAAATCCCACTTTCCTTTTCTCATTCCTAAAAAAACTCAAGCAAACATGGTTGTGTATTCACAATGGTATATTGTAGCATTCTCAAGAAGTAGTTTCATTAGATCTCTTTATAGGCAAATGTAACAAAGCATTTTCTGTTGATGCTAGGCTTTTAATAAATGTATGGTGGTGTTAGATTTCATGAAATCAGTTTACTTCTCATCAGATGCAAGAATCTGGCTGCAAATAGGTTAGTCTCTAGGACACAACCAAACTTTGATTAGAGTACTGTGGAAGTTTCTCTTGTGTTTTAGTGTTTCTGCTTCCAGTTTTATAGATTTCTAACAACTATTTAATCCAAATTGTTCAAACAGTCCCCAATTTTTCAGTAACCTTGAATTTGTAGTAGCCCGATGAAAATTGCCATGGACATGTTCTTTATTCTAGGATAGGAATCATTAAGAAAGGATTTGGAAATGAAATTGCTGCTATTGTAATGCCTTTATAGAAATCTGTGTAGCAAGCCCTATTCGGAATACAGAGCAGAGTTCTGGCCAGCATACTTCAAAAAGGATATTGTAAAGCTGCGGAAAAGCAGAAGGACCATCCAGAATAATCAAGGGATTGGAAGGATGCCCCAATGAGGAAAGGTTACAATACCTGGGGCATTTTAGACTAGGGAAAAAAAATGAAGGAGAGGAACATGATAAAGTTAATGGTCTCCATTGCTTGAAAGGCAGTTGTGAAAGCCAGGGATGCCCTTCTCTGTTTACAGACAAAGAGCCAGTGCTGTCTGTGTCTGCAGATGTTTCTGTGGTCATGTGACAGGCATGACTAGATGCCAGAGTGCACGGGACGCTGTTATTTTCCCAACAAAAACTGGTACCTATCAATCTATTTGCAATTTCTTGCTTTTGAACTGCTAGGATGGCAAGAGCTAGAACAGAGATGGGAGCTCACTCTGTCGCTCAGTACTCGGGTCTCAAACTGCTGGCATGCCAACCTTCCAGTCATCAATCTCTGCATCATAACCACTAAGTCACCACGACTCTTTGAGGAACATGTTAGAGGTGTACAAAAATAATGTATAATGTGGAAGAAGTAAATTGTGGAAGTTTTTGCTTTCTTCCATTCTAGAACATGGGCACATTACTGAAGCAGAATGGTGAAAGATTCAGCACAGTGCTTATGGTGTGGAAAACTGTAACAAGAAAAAAATGTTTTTAAAAGACATTTAAAAAATGTTATAGAAGTGCTCTTCTTTTTTCATGTCCAGAACTGGTGTGAGAAAGATTAGCCAGCAACTCAAGATTGCCATTGCCTAGGGTATACCCCATTGTATCCACAATCTTCGAGGAGGCGCTTTGTACTCTATAGGAGTGCTCTGTCTCTCATTAAAGTTCTTTTGAGCAGAACAACATTTGCCCACAGCATCTCCCATTAAAGTTCTTTCCTTTCCACAAACCAGTTGTCTAATTCTTGCCTGTTTAACAGAAGGGCGTTTACTGCCTAGTGGGAGCAGCTGCTGAAAAGACCCGATATCATATAATCAGTCATGCATGTTTGGGTGTTTGAAACTGAGGGGAAATGTTCCTTTAGGGAAGTGAGCTGAATAATCTGGGATTCAATGAAGCTAAATGGGCATGCTGTCATAAGAGATCATGAGATCTACTAACACGGCTGACTTTAAAAGTGAATTAGACAGAATTCCAGAGAGAATGGAGCTGGTCAGTGGCTGGTAATCACGATGGTTATTGTTGAACAGTTAGCAGAGTGGTATGCAGTGGCCAGCAAGAGGTTCACACCTGGCAAGGTGGTCCCTTGTGAGAAAAACAGGCAGACAGATCTTGGTGCAGAAGAAAACTCAAAGTAGGTTTACTCAGGAAGTAAAAAGGTACAAGTATATACAGTGCAACAACTGTAACACAAAACAGATATACTGTATTCTCTTGGGCTGCTCAGTTGACCTCACTGAGACAGTTCAGTTGTGCTATATACAAGTCCATACAGTTCAGTAGCAGTCCAGTCCAGTCCTCCTGGTGGACCCAAGTAGTCCTTCCTTAAGGTCCAGCAAGCATAGATGGCATGTCAGGCCAAAGCCATCATCAGGATCAGTGCAAAGATTCAGTCCTCATAGCAAGTTCTGGAAGATGCAGGAATCTTCGTCCAGACTGTCAGCAGAGGAATGGAGAGCATTAGAGCTCAGGCAAGTTGAGCATTGTAGCTGGAAGTCTGCAATCCTGCTCTGACCTAAATACACTGGCCTATGTAGCACATCAGGGAAAAGTCCCAGCACCTATGTGCCCCTGCAGTAGGGTCTTAAAGGCATCACAGACACAATATGCCTTGCAACCAGTTAGGGTGTGAGGCGAAGACTTACACCCCCTAACAGTTATGTATTGCTTCCAGTATCTGAGGATAGCTTATTTTTTGGTACCATGAGAGTGAGACTCGTTTCCCTTCCAGGCATTTACTTGGCCATGTGAGAACAGAGTTGTGGATTAAGCCATCCTGCCTCTTTACGTAATACATAATTTCATGTCAGAAATTATTCTGGGTTGAAAGAATTTTTGGGGAAGAAACTCTACTCAGGGAACGCCCAAATGAGGCTTCTTTTATGTCCCCAAGAGCTTGGATAGAGATGGGTGCTCAATCCATCATGCAGTACCCAGGTCTCGAACTACCGACTTGCCAGCCTTTCAGGTAACAAAACAAGCTTCTTATGCACTGAGCCACTGCAGCCCCTTCTTTTAGGCTTACTGTTGAGATGAAGTTTTGGTCTTGCCTTCTTTAGGTGCTCTGTACTTGGAGAGACTGTTCCCAGATAAAGGAAAAGGTCACCTTTGCTCGAAAGCCAGTTGTATCCAACTCTAGGGTTCAGTGCTCATCTCTATTTCAAAGCCAAAGAGCCAGTGCTATCTGCTTCTGTAGACGTTTCCGTGGTCATGTGGCAGGTATGACTAAACACCAGAGTGCACGGAACGCTATTTACCTTCCCACCAAAGTGGTACCTATTTATCTACTTGCAATTTCTTGCTGAATGGCTAGGTTGGCAGGAGCAGGGACAGAGATGGGAGCTCATTCTGTCATGCAGCACTCAAGTCTCGAACTGTTGACCTACTGACCTTCCAGTCATCGGGTTCAGCATTTTAACCACTTACCCAGACTGTTCCTACAGAAGCACTAATTTTCCACTAGAGAACCCAAACCAAGGGGGCATTTTTGGCAAGGCATTAATCAGAGCCTGGATGCTCAAAATGAAAGATGGGAGAGCAGTTGTATTATTTTGTAAAGTTATCGAAACATGGCTCTTCTTTATCAGGCTCATTCAGAAAAGTCACAAGATTGCCTCTCATTAAGTCTCATGTGCAATCAATTACCGTATATGGTGCCCCAAGCATACTCACACAACCCGTAAAACAGAAAATCTCATTATTATTATTTGGTATGCTGTTATGAGCTTTTGTTTTCTGTTGCAGCTCTAAGTTTCTTTGCTTAGAGTTTTGATCATTTACTAGCCTGCATTTTTAGAACTGTAGCTGCTGCAAATCATATTTTGACAGGGGAAATGGAATAGGGTCTATCCATAATGATATAGGACATTGGTTCCCATTGTTTTAGGCCAAGATATTCTTGGACTAAAACTCCCAGAAGTCTTTACCATGGGTTGTGCTGGCCAAGGTTCAAGGTTCCTGGGAGTTGTAGTCCAAGGCTAGGAACCACTGTTGTAGGGGATAGTCTTGTTCTTAGACTAAATCAGGGATTCTCAACCTGCAGCCCTGGGGCCGAGTGTGGCCCATGGTGCCATTTCATGTGGCTTCCCACCGTCTCCACCACACCAGGAAGTACCATGTGGTAGAGGAAGGGCAAAATGGCCGTCCAGCCCCTGAAGCTGTCTGAGGAAACATGACCCAGCCCCTGGTTTAAAAAGGTTGAGAACTGGACTAAATCCTCCATTTAACCATAGAGTTCCTCATATAATCTCGGACCTGCAGTTGCCTTGCAGCTTGAACTACTGGATTTGCCAGTGTATAAGCGCACTTCCCCCCCCCCCTTAAAATACATCGGAAAAATGGAGTGCATCTTATACTCCGATGTGTCTTATACACCAGCAAATACGGTACATCGCAGGGTTATTATAAAGACAAACTGGGATGGCCACCATGTATTCCTCATAGGAAGCGTAAAGTTAGAATATAAATGGTTAGGAAAATTGTGTCTCTTTGTAAATTGGCCAGTTTTAAACTAAAGTGGGGTCTCAATAGCCTGCAAGGCTATCTGGTGTGAACTGGTAGGAATTTTGCATTTTACCCATGTCTTTATGCCTTTTATCAGCTTTTGCCATGCTGCAAATTATAACCCGAATTCACTTGGACCATAAAGGCTAGCATGGTTCACGAGTCAAGTTTTTTCTATTAAACAGTGGAAGCCCACAGAGTCATGCCTTTATTTCCTTATAGGCAGAGTGCAGTAATAGAAATAACTGGTTAATCAAATTATTCAGTTTCCTCTCCAGATTAAATTCAACTTGATTAAGGAAAACAAGAGGGGGTTTAAGTGGCTTTTTTGTTAGGAAATGTCTATGAACTTCTGTATTAGAGGTAGAAAAGTTTGAGTCTCAGTGAATAAGATTCTGTGAAATACTAACTAACATTTGTAACATACAGTATATTCTTTTCCATGTATATTATTTTATTCATTTTCCCCTCAGTGGAAACGGTTAAAGAGATTAGATGTTGTGAAATAAAAGCAAATGGGAGAAATGATAAGTGCTGATTTACATGGTGAGTTGGTTGGTTGGTTGCAAATTTAGGAATACTTAAAGACCCCTGGTGAGCAGTGGTTAAACTGCTATACTGCAGCCAGAATGTTGTGAGTTCGATCCTGACTAGGGCTCAAGGTTGACTTAGCCTTCCATCCTTCCAAGGTCGGTAAAATGAGTACCCAGCATGTTGGGGGCAAAATGGTAACTTGTGACCCGCCCAATGAATGCTATGGGGCAGTATATACCGTATTTTTCAGAGCATTAGACACACCTGACCATAAGACGCACCCAGTTTTTAAAGCAGGAAAACAAGAAAAAAAATATTCTGAACCAAATAGTAATGTATTTGCAGCACCAACCCATGGTGGCCACAGCCCATCCAGTCCAGCATTCTGTCTCACACAGTGGCTCACCATTTGCTTCAGGGTATTATTCCCAAGCAGATGCCTTCACCTGCTTAGGATTCCCTGGAAATGGCATTGAGAGATATCCTGCCTATCTCTCCAACCCGGAGGTTGTCCTTAGGTATCCATAATTATAGCCATTGATACCCTTGTCCTCCATGAACTTGTCTAATCCTTTCTTAAAGCTGTCAAGACTGACAGCTGTCACCACTTCTTCTGGCAGGGAGTTCCATAGACCAGTAATCCTCTGGGTGAAAAAGTCACCCTTTATGTTTTCCCACAGTGCCCCAGAACAAATACTACATCAAGGGCATTATGGGAACATTAAAAGATGATTTGCTATAGTTGCCCACAGAAGCTTTAAATCCTAGGCCACAAGGAGGAAATTGAGGGAAACCCAGGACAACTATCTGTTGTTTGATGAACTGCCAGGCTCCTGGGCTACTGGGAGAGGCTGGAGCGTGCCAAGGATGGATACCAGCTGTAGATTATACACTGGCTCATCCAAAGGGGAAACATTAATTTCCTGAACATCTAGGCCATTACTATTTTGTTAAATAGAGACTCATTATAAAAGCTAGCATCACACATAAGACCTCTGACCCATCTCCATCCTTGGATTAACTTGCTGGTATCAGTGTGGTGGCTCAAGTGGTTAAGATGCTGAACTTGACGACTGGAAGGTTGACAGGTCAGCAGTTCGAGACCCAAGTACTGCATGACAAAATGAGCTAGTTCCTGCCAACCTAGCAGTTTGAAAGCAAGAAATTGCAGGTAGATAAATAGATATCACTTCAGTGGGAAGATAAACAGCATTTCATGCACTCCAGTGTCTAGACATGCCTTCCACATGTCCATGGAAACGTTTGCAGATGCAGACAGCACTGGCTCTTTGGCTATAAACAGAGATGAGCACTGAACCCTAAAGTCAGATATGACTGGCTTTCAAGCAAGGGTGACCTTTACCTATCAATGTGAGGAGGGGGGGGATATCAAGGTGTGTTGACATGGCCTGTTCGGAGTTCATCACACACATTGGTTTCTCATTTCCTGGTAAGGGTAAGACAAGAAGTAGGGCGGTTTTTTAAAAAAATAATGCTTCCCAAAATTTGTGGAAGATGTCTGTGCAGACAAGTGTATTTTCCATTTTCCAAGGGAAATGAACATATGCACCAAGCGTAAAGATGCAAAGAACCTGTCCCCTGCTTCTGATTTTTAAAAGTCTGTGGACCAGCTGTGTAACTTTGTATACTTTCTGAAGCGATTGTTCTCGTGAAAGCAAGAACTGTAACAGATACTGACAGAAAATATCTTGCCCTCTCACAGTCAGAAAACAGTTTTGCATCTTCTTTTCACACATGAAAATGAAACAAGTGAGGGTGACTTCTCTATGTTTGCTGATGAACCCTGTGATACCCAGAATTTTGCTTTATCAGATTTTTTACTTTATACTTGTTCTCTGGGATACTTACAGCTACTTTATCAAATGTGGTCCAGATCTGCCAGTCAAAATTTTGTTGCCTATTTTTACCGTACCTGATTATTGTCAATTGCACTTTATGTTCACCAGGTGGCACTAAAATGTGATTTTTAAAAAGATTCCTGTAATAGTGTTCCTGTATTCCTGTAATCTTGAGATTGACTGTAATCAGTGCTGGTTGATTTATTTTATATTTCCCCCATTCTGGTCCTTTATTGTTGTCTGGTTAGTTTTTGAATGAATTATGAATGTTCCCATTTCTATTTTTATGAACAATCCATTTCTAGATCAGTTCTATTATAAAGAAGAAGGAAGAGTATGTATGGCATTTTTTGTATAAGAAAGAATTGTGGCTTATTTTACCTCATGAAGATCACAACACAGTAGAACCCCGCATAATGGAAAAAATCGATTCTGCGAGTTGCTTCGCTATGCAGCTTTTTCGTTATGCAAAGCAAATGGGAGATGCCCCGGATAATGAACAAAAATGTTCGTTATCCGGGGTTCCAATAGACCCGGTATACCCTGGTTACCAAAAACCCCACATAACGAACGATTTTTTCCGTTATGCGGGGAAGTGCCCTTGCATAGCAAATGCTTCATTATGCAATTTTTTTGTTATGCAAAGTGTTCATTATGCAGGGTATTACTGTATAAGACTTGAATTTTGTCAACCAGTGTTCAACTCAGCCATAAACCTTATTGGGTGACCTTGGGTTGCTTGTTCTTTTCTAGTGTGTCCTACTTCTCAAGGTAGTAGTAGTAGTAGTAGTAGTAGTAGTAGTAGTAGTAGTAGTAGTAGTAGTAGTAGTAGTAGTAGTAGTAGTAGTAATTTCATGTCAGAAATTATTCTGGGTTGAAAGGATTTTTGAGGAAGAAACTCCACTGAAGGAATGCCCAAATCAGGTTCCTTTCATGTCCCCAAGAGCTGGGATAGAGAAGGGCACTCAATATGTCATGCAGTACCTGGGTCTCGAGCTGCCGACTTGCCAGCCCTCCAGCTAACAAGGCGAGCTTCTTAACCACTGAGTGACTGCAACCCCTGTTCTGAGAATAAACTGGGAGATAGGAGATTGTGCTCATTGGAGAAGACACAGTCTATAAGTGTTGGGAATAAATATATCTAATAGTAGGTCCCTTTGTATTTTTCCTGTGAAATGGCTTATACAAGTGGTACCTTGGATAAAGTCCGATTCGGATAAAGTCTGATTCGGATAAAGCCATGGTTTTCATGCACACGTGATGCATCGGATAAAGTCCAAAACCACTTTAAAAAAAGACATTATCTGAGGTATTTGGTATAGGAACCTCGGATAAAGTCAATTTTTAAGACGTTATCCGATGCATCGCCCATTTGATTCAGATAAAGTCCAAAATCAGATAAATTCCAAAATTGTGGAATGGAGTTTGGACTTTATCCGTGGTTCTACTGTATTTCTGTACACTTTCCTGAAGTCTGACCATTTATGAGGTCTCTTGAAAACTTAGCTGTTGCTCAACCCAAAGAACTGAATCTACCTTCTCTGGCTCCTGTTTTCCAGAATTCTGTCACCCCCTCAGGATGGGACCTTTCCATTAAAGTGTGGGATGTTTTAAAATGGTTTTCAATTAACGCTCTACATCTAGCATATCTCAAGCTTGGGGCCCCAGGAGTTATTGGACTTCAATTCCCAGAAGCCCAAGTCACTTCACCTGTTGATCAGGGCTTCTGGGAATTGAAGTCGAAGAATATCTGGGGCCCCAAAGTTGAGAAACCATTGCCTGTTATACTTAATCCTATTTCCCCCCAGTTTTCATACATGGCTGTTTCCTATCCTCTTCAGTATTTTAAAAGACACAGGCACTAAAGTATTAGGTCGAAGCACACCTGCACATATACAGAGCCCACCCACCCCTCCACTCTTTATCAGCAAATAGTGATGGCCAGCCCTTACAAATTTGTTTTCGAGATCAAGAAAAGTAAGGAATGGCTGGTTTTGAGTCGTGGTGCCTCCATCCATTGGAAACAAGCATCTGGATTTATGATTAATATAAGCTCTTTTATCTCATTTTAGACAAGTAAGGCAGAGACTGAAGGACCAGGTGGAAGAGATGAAGAAGAAAGTGCCCGGTTTCAGGCCCGGCCTTGCAATTCTGCAGGTAATGGCTGCATGTGAATATTTTGGATAGGTGTTATCCAAGGGAGCTTCTGGTGGGCTCAGAAACACAGGTTCCAATCTCCATATATATCATGCAGGAGTTAAGAAAAGCTAATGAAGCCATTCCCAACTTTCATCCATACTTTAAAGCAGGCATGCCCAAACTACGGCCCGTGAGCTGGATATGGCCCCTGAAGCCATTCCATCAGGCCCGCGACGCCCTCACCAAATCAGGTAGTGAATATGGATGCTTCTGTGCATGTGTGGACACAACCATATTCATTTCCTTGTTCGGCACGGACATGCTCGCGCATGTGCAGAAGCATCCGCACCAAACCAGGAAGTGAATACATCTGCGGCTGCCCAGAAACATCTGTGCCGAAGTAGGAAGTGAATATGGATGCGCATGTGCAAACACGCCCTGTTTGGAGGTGTGGTCTGGCCTGCTCAGCTGTTTTGGGGACATGGTCAGGCCCCTGGCCCAAAACGTTTGGGCACTCCTGCTTTAAAGGGTTATCTAAGATGTTTATTATATTTAAGGGATAAGGCATCAGCACTTTTGATAGCTCTTCAGAAAACCAGGAGCAGATTTGCTGCTCATGAAAAATGGAGCCAACATTGCATATAAAATCAAAAACCTACAGCTGATAGGACACCAGATTTTAATTGCTCCTATGATAATTTAATTGAGGTTTGGCAGGATTTAAAGATGGAAAAAAGGGTATAGATACAATCTGATGAAGGAAAAAATAAAGGCAATGCAAGATTTTTACCAAGAGTTGTATACAGCCAAAGATATATCAGAGGAGAGAATTTAAACTTATGTTAAAAAGTTATGGGTATTAAACTTCCGGATAAACATAAGGCTAGAATGGAACAAAAATTACAGGAGAGAAGACAGAGGGAATTATAAAAAATTTGAAAACTGGCAAGCCATGTGGGATGGATAGTTTACAGGCAGAATTTTATAAAATATTCAAAGGATTTTTAATTGCTAAATTGAAAAAAACTACTCAACAACATTCTAGAAGGGGGTAAAGTGGTAAATTTGAAAGTGTAGGCAGTTATCATGACAGTCGCCTCAGCCAATACCCTTCTTTGTAAGAGGAGTATTTTAAATAAAAATTGGAATCCCGAGGTAGAGATTAAAATACGAATAGAAAAAGCAAGACATAAAAATACGACATTTGTTAGGCACTAGACATCTAACTCTTGTTACAAAGATCTGAATAGTGAGATGTTACGTATTCCCAGTGTTGCTATATGGTACTCCATATAGCTTGGACATTGACTAAAGTATCTGAAAAGAAAATCAAAGCTTTTGAAATGTAGATCTACAGATGGCTGCTAAGGATATCATGGGTTGACCACGTGACTAATGTAGAAATATTGTGCCAAATGGATAAAGAACAAGAACTCTTTAAGATCATTAAGCAGAGAAAGCTCCAATACCTTGGCCATATGATGAGGAACAACATAAAATACTGTATAGAATACTTCAACTCACTCTGCAAGGAAAGATCCCTGGGAAAATTGGCCCTGGAATAGACAGAGATCGTGGTTGAAGAACCTGAGAGAGTGGTGTGGAATGTCCTGGGAAGGACATTTCCAAGGAGTTAAGAACAGGAAGACTATCGCCATGATGATAGCCAATATCTGAAAATGATATGGCACCTGAAGAAGAAGAAGTAAGGGGAGCTCAAGAATGCAGGGAGCAAGATGTATCTGTATACACGAATGAGGAGCAGGTCTTTTATAAAGTTAATGACGCTTAACTGCTGTTTGGCTTTCAAAACCAAAACATCCTCCAATTCTTTGTGTTGCAACAGGAATAAGTTGCAATAAAACACGTCCTTGGAAAATCCTGTTTCTGCCTCAGGAACTATGAAGATTACAGTTCAACTCAGATTTGCATTGGCAGGGTCTCACCTTCTTTTGGAGGTAGATAGCTTCCCTGGAAACCCAGATAATGGTCAGGCTTATTAATAAGATGGGTGCTAAGGGCTGCTTGTGCCAAACCTTAGAGCAGGGGTGGCCAACCTTTTTATGCTGCAGGCCTGACCGCACCCTCCAGACAGCTGAGTGGGCCAGACCACGCCCCACGCCCGGATGCAGAAGCTAGCACATTTATGGCTGTTTTAAATGTACCTACTACTGCGTTTACAACACCCGTGGGCACATTTACGCATATGTGGGCGCATTTTATGGCTGATGTAAATGTGTCTGCTTCCACTTGTGGTGGTGGTGATGGGCCACATGAAGTGGTGCCATGGGCCAGGTCCGGTCCGTGGGCTGTAGGTTGGGAACCCCTGCCTTGGTAAAGGTAAAGGTCACCCTTGCTTGAAAGCCAGCCATATCTGAATCAAGGGATCAGTGCTCATCTTTGCTTATAGCCAAAGAGCCAGCGCTGTCTGCATCTGCAGACGTTTCCGTGGACATGTAACAGGCATGCACGGAACACTGTTTACCTTCCCACCAAAGTGGTCCCAATTTATCTATTGCAATTTCATGCTTTCGAACTGCTAGGTTGGAAGGAACTGGGACAGAAACGGGAGCTCTGTCATGCCGTACCCGAGAATCGAACTCTGACCTTCCAATCAGCGAGTTCGATGTCTTAACCACTTGAACCACCACAGTCCCACCCTCCTTAGAGTCGCATGTAAAAGCAAAATGAGAAATGCCACGGAGCTAGAAGGATATCACAGGTGGACTGGAGGGTTTTAACCTTTTCAACACACACACACCCCAATCCCTCCTCTGGCAGAAGCAGGGTTGGAGAAATTTTCCAAGGTCTGTTTCCCAAATAACTGAATCAGGACTGGTAACGGGAAGCTGTTTTGAAGCTAAAGTTTGAGGCATTTGACTGAAGCCACAGGCTCTTCCCGTGATGTTAATGCTGAGCAGGTCTCGGCTTCTCCCTTTATTTGTATGGCAGTCTGTGTTAGAGGCCTCTAGGAACCACGACAGAATCTCCTAAAAGAAAGAACATAAGTGAAATAAGTATTTACTGTGATACTTGGTTGACTCTTCTCTCTGTCTCCACCCCCTTTTTCCCCATTAAAGGTTGGTGATCGGGATGATTCGAATCTCTACATTAGCATGAAACTGAAGGCTGCCGCCGAAGTAAGACTTCTTCCCATAAGACAAAACAAACAGCTTCATCTTAAATAACCTGTTAAATATGCAGCTAGTACTGGAGGGGGGTTAGGAAGGCTCCGTCTGCCTGGAGGTCATTTTTCTGGTCCAAGGACCCTCTGGCGCCATCCTCAGCCACTCCACTTCTAGAAAAGCAGCAGAATACTTCCAGGTTTAGGGAAAACAGCACGAGTGGAGTTTTAATTTTAATTTTTTTAATGCCAGCTCCTGCCAACTTATCAGTTTGAAAGCAAGAAATTGCAAGTACAGGTGAACCTCGGAAAATTAGAATATCGTGCAAATGTTCATTCATTTCACTTAAAAGGTGAAACAAATGGAGGAGATAGACTCACTACATGCAAAGTGAGAGATGTCATGCCTTAATTCATTATAATTGTGATGTACAGCATACATGAGATTATGTGATGATTATGGGGTACATGAGATTGGGGGGTTGGGGTTTTCATAAACTGTAAGCCATAAGCATCAATATTATAACAAAGTAAGGCTTGAACTATCTCGCTTTGCATGTAATGAGTCTATCTCATATATTTGTTTCACTTTTTAAGTTGCGTTACTGAACTGAATGAACATTTGCACGATATTCTAATTTTCTGAGTTTCACCTGTAGATAAATAGGGGCCAGTTCAGTGGGAAGGTAAACAGTGTTCTGTGCACTAGTCATGCCTGCCACAGGACCACGGAACCGTCTGCAGAAGCAGATAGCGCTGGATCTTCAACTTTGAAACAGAGATGAGCACTGAACCCTAGAATTGGATATGACTGGCTTTCAAGCAAGGGAAACCTTTACCTTGGTGAACACTCCAACACTGGAAGCATTCAAGAGAGAATTGGACAACTGACTGTCAGATATGCTTTGATTTGGATTCCTACATTGAGCAGAGGGTTGGAGTCGATGTCCTAAAAGGCCCTTTCCAACTCAGTTATTCTATGATTCTAAAACAAAGGGGGTTGCCTTGTTCTAGATCAGTGGTTCCCAACGTGGGGCACACGCCCCACAGTGGGACTTCGATTCCCAGAAGCCTAAGTCAGTACATTGGCTGATCAGTGCTTTGGGGAATTAGTCTTCTGGGAATTGGAAGTTCAAAAGGTTGAGAAACACTGTTCTAGATCCTCCTGGACAGAGAAATCAAGCAATCAGCTTCAAGAGATGTGGCCCACAGGTAATATATATATTTTCCTCCCTTTTGTTGCATCAAAGGTGAGCCATGTCCATAGTGCTGTCTAGCTAGTAGTGCTGTTGTGCTCAGCATATGTAGCAGGCATAGCACCGCACTGCTGACACCCCTACAATTGGGTAAAGAATGCTGCAGCGCTGTGGCAGCTGCATAGGATATGTGACACCTCAGCATGGTGGCACGAAACACCGCAGTGAGCCAAAGGATAGAAGGGGATGTTTGATGCTCACCAGTTTGCACAGCAACATTGTGCTATTGAGTGGCTTTTTTTGCACATAAGGTTTAGTGGAGGCCACAGTGAGGGGGAAAATCCTAAACTTTAAATTTGTTTAAGGTAAAGATTTCCCTTGCTCGAAAGCCAGTTGTATCCGACTCTAGGGTTCAGTGCTCATCTCTGTTTTAAAGCCGAAGAGTCAGCGTTTCCGTGGTCATGTGGCAGGCATGACTAGATAGAACGCTGTTACCTTCCCACCAAAGTGGTCCCTATTTATCTACTTGTAATGTCTTGCTTTCCAACTGCTAGGTTGGCAGGAGCTGGGACAGAGACGGGAGCTCATTCCGTTCAGCAGCACTCGGGAATCGAACTGCTGACCTTCCGCCTCCCAGTCAGCATCTGTTTATTTCAATATATATACCAGAAGAAGAGCAGAAAATCAGAACATGCTTTTATCTTCTACACAGTATATTACAGTTACAAGCAATGAAACTTTCCCTCTGGCAACAATAATGTGAGAAAATGGGCCAAGCAGCATTGGATATTTTTTTTTATTTTTAAATTTTCTCTCTTCCAAGAACTGAACACTTTCATCTCTGTTTCTCCACACACCAGTGAACACACAGTCTCTTTCAGTGCAGCTGGGGATTCAAATAGAGTCTCCGTAATATTATTCCCATAGACCAGCAGTGCCCTAACTACGGCCTGCAGGCCAATTCTGGTCCCCCACACCAATTCATCCGGCCCACGATGCCCTCGTCGCTCCCAGAAGTGGAAGTAAAACACGCCCGTATTGGTGCATTTTATTTCTGTTTCTGAGAGTGATGAGAGGGTGTTATGGGCCGGATAAATTGGTGTTGGGGGCCAGATCTGGCCCACGGTCCATAGTTTGGGCACCCCTGATTTAAGCAGAGAGAAAAATCTATCTCATCCTGTTGCAAAAAATATCTGTTGCAAAACAGATTGCAAGGTGTGTTTTACTTCCGCTTCTGGTGGGAGGAACTATGTGATCAGCCCCCTGAACCATGTGACCGGCCCACAGCCCAAAAGGTTTGGGCACCTCTGCCATAGATCTACAAATTGGGGGAAGGAAGATGTCTTGCTATGTTTAAGTGAACTGTGTCACAATTCATTCCAGCTAACGATTTTCTGTCTTTTTTTCCTAGATTGGGATCAATGCCAATCACATCAAGCTGCCCAGCACTGCAACAGAAGCTGAGGTAATCCAGTTTATTTTAAGGATATTCTTGTAAAGCATTTGATGCATACCTGTCAAGTTTCGGGAAATTTCTGTCAAACCCCTGTATTTTATTCTCTTTCCCACCATCATCCCGTGTTAGTTAGACTGCAGTTAGACTGGAGTTAGAGTGGAGGCCAGCACAGGATAAGCATGGATGTCCAATTTCCCGATTTGGCCAGGAAATTTCCCTTATTTGACAGAAATTTCCCGAAACTTGACAGGTACGATTTGATGTGTAGTAGTTACTATTGGGGCCACAATAGCTTAGTAGTTAAAATGCTTAGCTTGACAGATGGGGGGGGGTGTGTCAGCAATTCAAGACCCAAGTGCTGTGAGATGGAGTGAGCACCCATCATCTGTCCCACTCCTGCCAACCTAGCAGTTCGAAAGCAAGAAATTGGTCTGGCATCTAGTCATGCCTGCCACATAGCCACTGAAACATTTGCAGATGTAGATGGCACTAGTTCTTTGGCTGCAAATGAAGGTGAACACCACCCCCTTGAGTTGGATTCAACTGGTTTCAGAGCAAGGGAGACTTTTAGTTTGGGTACTTCATTCATTTTCATTTCATTTATTCAATTTATACCCCGCCCTACTTGGCCAGGGCCGACTCAGGGTGGCTTGCAACAGGTAAATCAAATACAGTATAACAAATGAAATACAATATATTTATGTTGTGTGTGTTCACTGCTCATTGTAGTGGTTTACAACTAAGTGAGACAGTGTATACCAGTGGTGGCAAACCTATGGCATGCATGCTAGTGGTGGCACTCGGAGCCCTCTCTGTGGGTACCCATGCGGTTACCCCAGCACATAGCTTGCCCCGCCCCCTCTGCCCAGCAGCCCAATGGGAGCGCTTCCTCCCTCCCCCAGCACAGAATTTGCCCTGCCCCTCTGCCCAGCAGCCCAATGGTAGAGTTTCCTCCCTCCACTGTTGCTGTGTTGGCACTTTGCAATAAATAAATGGGTTTGGGGTTGCATTTTGGGCACTTGGTCTCTAAAAGGTTCGCCATCACAGGTGTCTACATTCAACCAACCAAGGCAAGAAAAGACAAGAAAACCAGAAAAAGCTCATGAGGACTGAACAGGCTCAGATTCATAAAATCTAGCAGACGAGAGGATGGTTCAGTAAAATGAAGTGGATTGGGGAGGACGGTGAAGAAGTGACAGATATTTTAGAAAACAGCAGCAACTGTTTGTTGGATAGGATCTTTCCTGCAGCTCACAGTGAAATTGCCTTTAAATATTAATATGCTTGGAGTTGTGTGTCTTCCCTACCTTTTTTTATCTGCCTTTGAACAGGTGCTGAGATGCATTAATAATCTCAACGAGGACCCTGCAGTCCATGGGTTTATCGTGCAGCTGCCTCTGGATTCCAACAAACCAATCAATACCGAGAAAATAACCAATGCTGTGGCACCAGAGAAAGATGTGGATGGGTGAGTTTGCAGGTGTCATATGCATTTCATTAGCTTTAGAACGAAAACAAGGTGAGCTTTTGAATTGAGGCCAGACTTTAGTAAATAAACCAAGAAGGGGTTCAAACAGTTTTTAGCCAGATTCATGTTGTGCTTTCTTGTAGCGGAGGGCTTTGAAATGGATTTCTAGTCTCCCACACCTCAATTGGTTGTGTTTCGATTGTGTTTCTTTTATTCTCTTTTATCGTTAACCTCCTTAGGTGACAGTTCTAAGAGAAAGGCAGGATAAAGATAGAATAAAATGCAGGCTTAGGGGAGATGGTAGGACTTGCATGGAGATTTCTGTGAGCTGAGGAAGGGTAGGGGTTTCTTCAGACTTTTTTACAGGCCAGATTTGACCTGTAGCATGGTGGTCCCCTTTCGTATTGTAAGCCTTCCAACAAGCGTGATTAAGATTCTGCTTGATTCTGATTCAATCAAGCAGATTCTGCTTGATTCAGATTTGTGCTATTATGTAATAGTTGATCATAGAAGAGCTATGTCTCAGCCTATCCTGCGGAATAAGAGAAAGAACTGCATGTCCCACTAGATTTCTTTAGAAAATAACACTCCCTCCTCCACACTAGAGCTTTGGCAGTTGGGTGTTTCTTTGTGAAAGGAGACTGGTACTTTATTGAATAAAACTGTTGCTTCTAAACTTTGTTCTGGTTTGAAGCAGAGACTGTCTGGCCAGGTTATCCTGCTATGGTAAATAGAGTAGACCATATTGCCAGTGACTCAACACCAAGTGTAAGGCCACGGTTAACTAACCTGACAACCCAGAGGACTAACGGCCTTGGGTGCCGAAGTCCACAGGGAAGAGTTATGGTTCTCAAATGGATTAAATCCCACTTGAATCCATCTTGGTGGAGGGCAGCAGCTTCATCAATCCTGGCCTGGGGCTGAAGAGGACTTTGCCTGCCAGAAGGACTCAGTACCAGAAAGTGACTCATGGAGCTGGATCAGTGGCACAGGGGTCATGCTGCGATGCAATGCAGAGATTCTCTGCATTAGATTCTCAGGACAGCCTTCATAGTACAGGTACACAGAAAGAGCCTCTTCAAAGATTGTATTATTTTTGGAGCACAATCAGGTGTACCCTGCTAATGATAACCTTGTGTTGGCGGCAAATCTTTCTCAGGTGAAAGGAACTACAGAATGGACTCACCAAAAGGTGACTTCATTTTAGTTTCACGTCTGGCCTAGACATGGAAGAAAAAGAATTTGAAGCAGAGTAAAATTTATTTTGTTTTGATATATTCGAGCCTTGATTTGTTCTTCTCCCTGTTTTGCTTTCTCTTCTGCGTGTGTCTATTAGTTTGTAATCTTTCACGCTAGGACTGTTTCAGTTTCTGCACTGCATTTTGCAAAGTTTATCATTCATGATCTCTGTGTTTGGTTTGTTTTGGAAGACATTGACTCCAGTATTAGTTCAAAGCTGCATCTGTACATTATACACCAAAATGGGGTGGTTGGGTTCTCTGTACCTTAATCACCTTCAGATACACCTGACTTGGGTGTTTTGTTTTGGACTTTTCAGTTTGAGCAGTATCAATGCCGGGAAGCTCTCACGTGGTGATCTTGGTGACTGCTTCATCCCATGTACACCAAAGGGATGCATGGAGCTTATCAAGCAAACAGGTGAGTAGGAAAATGATATGTTGTATCTGGCATCTGCAGATCCTAAGCTACTTCTGGGATAACATTCCTATGAAGTATTTTAATTTAGGTGCCCGAGAAACAGATTTCATTATGCTGGGACTTGTTAGGAGGATTATAGCTCAGTGGTAGAACATCTCTGGCATCTAATCAAAGTGAGAGATTAAGTTTCAGGATGTAGAAAAATAGATAATGTCCACTTTGATCCAACATTAAAATGCCCAATGCATTTCAGCTCTCAACCTTCTTCAGGGTCTATACGTATAAAAGAAAGCAAACAATTCTTAGCATCACATTTTTTTGTTTGGTACAATCACATGTGCAAGTTAAACTTCTCAACATATATACATGTATGTGGTTATCTGCCTTACTTTTGGCATCACAAAGTAGGCTGTCAGTCTAGGCCAGGGACGCCCAAACTATGGCCGGTGCGCCCAATTAGGCCTGTACATATCATTAATGTGGCCTGTGGTGAGTACCCAGGCTCATCATGGACCGCCCCTCCTCCCGTCCCTACCGCCTGACATCAGTGGCGGCGGCGAGTGGTCTCCATTTCAAAATCTGCGCCACTAGGAGAGCCCTCTGGCACGTCCGGGATGATGTCACTGCAGCGCACCAGGTTTACCCTTCCAACGCCACAGATTTTGAAACAGAGGAGGCTCCGAAAATTTCCCCAATGTAGTGATCAGCTTTGGCAAAGGCTGCAGAGGGGATGGGACTGAACAAGAGGCTGCTCGGAGCAGCCAGGACAAAGTGCGATCGCTTCCGCTGCTGCTGCTGATGTCAATACTGTCAGCAGCGGGAGCAGCCCACCTCCAGCAAGCAACAAACAACAAAGAAAAATAAACAGCAAAATAAATACCTGATGGTGTCTGAGGGCAAGCAAACTCAAAATTAACCAGCTAAAGCAAAGGTTCTCAATGTTTTACAGCCGCAGGCCAGACCATGCCCTCTTAGATAGCTGAGCGGGCCCGACTGGTGCCGTAAAACACGTCCACAGCTGTTTTAAGTTTATTTATGATGGCCGCAGACTTATTTATGGCTGTAGTAAATATGTTTACATGGCAAAAAGAAGAGTCTGTGGCCAATTCTAATGAGGGAAGCTGGAGTGAGGTTGGGGGATGGATTATTTGGTGCTGCAGGCCAGATTCAACCTGCAGGCCGTAAGTTGCGAACCCATGAGTTAAAGTTACTTTGCTAGACTACAATTCCTGTTTGTTCCATATCTGAGGGATTCTGGAATCTGGAAGGCGATAATAAATGCTAAAATGAGTCCATGGGGCAAAAGAAAGGTTTTCAAGGTTTGATTGTGGGGATGTGACACCATCTGTTCCAAATTCTATGAGATTTTTTTATTATTTAAAAAATGACTCCAATAGAAGAAGGAAAAGTCAAGTTTTTACCTATGCTTGAAGCTGGAGGGGAGCCAAGCAGGTATTGTAGCCAGAAGAGTATATTTTGCAAGTTTCGAGTTGTGATGCCAGTCCAGAAACTGAAATTCAGGAATACCACAGCTCTGAATCTCGACATAGTTTTGAGCCTTGAGTGCTTCAATCTGATTTATAGCAGAGAGTAAACAAAACAAAAAGACAAAAAAAGTGGCACTTTAAAGACTAACTGCTGTATTTTAAGGTTAGCTTTCGTGGACCAAGTCCACTTCATCAGACATAGGAGTGAGACTTCATAGCATCAACGTACACATCAGATACAAAGGTACACAATTGTTGGCTAGTATAACAGATAGCTTTACAAATCAATGTGTTTGGCTTTTTTTTTTACAACTGGTAATGCCTGTTCTTCCGATTAGTTGTGAAACTTCGCTCTTTTGAATTGCAAATGGTTAGTAGGTAGATGCAAGTCTTCAGTCTGAATTGTGTCTTCTAGGCATTCAGGTGGCAGGCAAGAGAGCCGTGGTGATTGGACGGAGTAAGATAGTGGGGGCTCCCATGCATGACCTCCTGCTCTGGAACCATGCAACCGTGACCACCTGCCACTCCAAGACGGCATCGCTGGCAGAGGAAGTAAGGCAGGGGGACTGGATTTTTTCTCTATTTAGCTTATACTGTGATTTTCTGCTCAACAGAGTGATGGTGCTTGTAGAAGTACAGAGCATCTTCTTTTGCACAGATTGTATGAGCAAATTCCCCTTGTATCAGAAATTCTCTGCTTGTGGAAATTTAGCTCATCAAAGATAGCTTGACTTGCCTCCTGATATGGTAGACAACATACAGCATGGATTCTCAACCTGTGGCCCACCAGCCAGATGTGGCCCACAACACCATTTCATGTGGCCCACCATGACCTCCACCACACCAGGAAGTGCCATGTGGTGGAGGAGGGGCAAAATGGCCATCTGGCCCCCGAAGCTGTCTGAGGGAGTGGGACCTGGCCCCCAGCTTTAAAAGGTTGAGAATTCTTGACATACAGGAATGAATTTTTTCCCCCTTTTCTTTTCATAAGCAAAAGGAAACATTTGGATGTGATTCCAAAGAGTTTGCAGAAAGGTATATTAGTCACAGGCTATTTGGAAAATGACTTTTTGATATTCATAAATTGATCTTTGCTTCCGGAATGGAAGCTGTTGGCTGCTCAACACAGCAGATGTGCAGGCAATCATAGATTAACAATTTACCAATGTAACTGAAGGTGTTAATATTTCTGTTGACATAAAGGAAACTTCTAAAAAATTCTTCTTTTACCCTGCCACCACCACGTTTCTCTTTAAATCGAGGCATGGCTGAGGTTTGCAACATTTCATGTAAAATATATTTGCAGGTCAGCAAAGCGGATATCCTGGTGGTTGCAGCAGGCAAAGCTGAGATGGTGAAAGGGGAATGGGTTAAACCTGGTGCAGTAGTCATCGACTGTGGAATCAACCACATACCAGGTAATACCGAAAAGTTACTTTCAAAGAAAACCCACCATGTGACAGGCTTCACATGAAGCATGTGTCGATATATTCGGGTAGAGAGAGGTAACATGAATAGTGTTCATTTATTAGTATTTTCTCTGTGTATCCTTAAATCTAGGACCTGTGGTGGTTAAAATGATGAACTTGACAACTGGACTGAAAGGTCGGCAGGTCAGCAGTTTGAGACCGGAGTGTTGTATGATGGAGTGAGTTCCCGTCTCTGTCCCCACTCCTGCCAACCTAGCAGTTCGAAAGCAAGAAATTGCAAGTAGATATATAGGTACCACATCGGTTGGAAGGTAAACAGTGTTCTGTGCACTTGCTTTCTAGTCGTGCCTGCCACATGTCCATGGAAATATCTGCAGACAGAGAGTGCTAGCTCTTTGTCTATAAACAGAGATGAACACTGAACCCTAGAGTTGGATACAGGTCCCTCAAAATTTCCTGTTTGTGTGTGTGTGTGCACAGAGAAAGAGAGTGAGGTGGTGGTGGTTGTGTGTGTCTCTGTGTTTTAAGTCTATTCTTTTTCCGGATGTGAAACTGCCAAAATGAAGGCACCTTTAGGTGAATTCATTCTGCAGTTCCTTTCGCCTGACCTAGTGTGAGAAAGATTAGCTGGCACAAATTGGTTGCTGTTGGCTGGGGTACACCCAGTTGTGGGTCAAAAATAGCACAATCATTGAGGAGGCTCTTTCTGTGTATCCCGTTAAGGCTGTTGGAACTGGTATTGTTGTATTGATCAGCTATTTTCTGTGAAGAGTGGCTATGTAACCTTTAGCATGCTTCAATGTTCTCTGCTCAGTACACTCTGGAGGAGATAAAATATCTCCATTTTTCAAATTCCCTTGAGAGCGTGGGTGGTAATGACTATAACAGTGAATGCCCACACTTCAGGTGTAGTGCTACACCGCTGTGTACTTATCTCGCGTTAGGTCTCTTTTCTCCTTATTTATTGTTCGGATTTGTATATTGCCGCCCCATTCGAACGTGCGACTCTGGGGGGCATTACAACAATAATATAAAAACATACAATCTTTAAAACAATTTAGAACCCTTAAAAGCACCCTTAAGCAACACTAAAATTACTTCCCCACACCAACCATTATTAAACAGCCCTCACCAATTAAAAATCCCACCCACCCCATCTGTAGAAGGATGGAGGATCTTAAATAGCGTCTTAAATAAGCCAACCGGCGGGGGTCACAACTCCATCCGTGCCCCACACCTGTCCTACCAGCCAGGTTTTGAGTGCTTTTCTAAAGGGCAGCAATTCCGTCTGCAGCCGTAACTCTATCGGCAGGAGGTGCCAATGGTGCAGACCCAGAGAAGGCCCTCGTTCTTGTGCTAGAGAGATGGGGCCCTGTAGCCGATGGTACAATCAGAGAGCCTCTCCGGTCCGCTTTGGTTGGACGGGCAGACATTCTTGGGGAGATGCGGTCTCTTAGGTATCCTGGCCCACTACCATATAGGGCTTTAAAGGTCATAACAGGCACCTGGAATTGCACTCGGAGGCAAACTGGTAACAAGGGCAGCTCCCAGAGCAGTAGCGAGGCACGGGCATAACGCCCGGGCAGCTGCGTTCTGGACCAGCTGCAGCCTCCGAATGGTCATCAAGGGCAGCCCCATGTTGAGCGCATTACAGTTATCTAGTCTGGAGGTCACCAGAGCATGTGTGACCATGAGCAAGGAGTTCCGGTCCAGGAGCAGGTGCAAATAGCGAATTACACGAAGTCGTGCAAAAGCCCTCCTGGGCACGACTGCCACCTGCTCTTCAAGCAGTAGTCGTGAATTCAGGAGGACCCCCAAGTTGCACACCTGGTCTGTCTGGGACAGAATAGCCCCATCCAGGACCAAAGATGGAAGCTCCCTAGACAACACAGGGCCCCTAATCCATAGCCACTCAGTCTTACCGGGATTCAGTTGTAGCCCGTTGTCCCCCATCCAGACCCCCACAGCCTCCAGACACCTGGATAGGACTTTGACAGCATCACTTGGATCACCACGGGCCAAGATGTACAGCTGAGTATCATCAGCATACTGACGATAACTCACCCTGTGGGAACGGATGATGTCACCAAGCGGCTTCATGTACTCAAAAGCTCAAAAGTTGGCTTCTCTGTAATCATTTGTCCAAGTTGCAGATGAAATAACTATCTCATTGACATATCAAAGAATTAATAAGAGACCACAGTGCACAATGTAGCTTCTCTGCTTTTCTCTCCTTCCTGACACCCCAGCAATTTAAGAATCCTCGTCTCGGGTTCTTAACTAAGAGGATTACTCACACCTGTCAAGCTGTTGCCATCCTCCCACTTACCGCGCTTCCGTGAAGATTGCAGTTATATGTGATCAGTCATTTATTGTAATTATTTAATGGAAGCTTTAAAGGGTGGGGTGGGGGGCTGCATACCTATAGCTCTGTTATTTTTATTATAGTTTGGTGACAGCTAGGAGGTTCATTAATAGAATGCAGTAGCCAAACTGTTTTACAGGGAGGGAAAGAGTTCCTGTAGCAACAGCAATAGTAATCACACTTATATACCACCCCTTAGCACTTTAGTGAACCCTTTGGGTGGTTCACAACTTAATTAGCATTTTGCCTCCAACATGCTGGGTACTCATTTTACTGACCCTTGAAGGATGGAAGGCTGAGTCAACCTTGATCCCACCCATCAGGATCGAACTCATGACATTTTGGCTGTATTACAGCAGTTCAACCACTGCACTAACCCCCAGTTTCTGGTTGCCAGGAAATGTCTTGCCTCTTTTTAAAGGTAAAGGTTTCCCGTGCTCGAAAGCCAGTTGTATCCAACTCTAGGGTTCAGTGCTCCTCTGTGTTTCAAAGCCGAAGAGCCAGCGCTCTCTGCTTCTGCAGATGTTTCCATGGTCATGTGGCAGGCATTACTAGACACCAGAGAACATGGAACACTGTTTCCTTCCCACCAAAGTGGTTCCTATTTATCTACTTGCAATTTCTTGCTTTCGAACTGCTAGGTTGGCAGGAGCTGGGACAAAGACGGGAGCTCATTCCGTCCTGCAGTACTCGGGAATCAAACTGCTGACCTTTCACCTCCCAGTCAGTGTCTTAGCCACTTGAGCCACTGCAGTCCTTTCATTAGGCACGGATTTTTATAGACAGTAGCTTACGTCTTTGGATGCATCTCAAAAAGGGGGGTACAGTCCACAAAAGCTAATATAAAATTTGCCAGTCTGCTAAGGTGCTTCTTTTGGATTTGATGCCAGGAGGACAGGCTAATATGGTCATCCTTCTGGAGATTCTGGCATTTTAATTGTACCTGTCTTGTTGTGAGGGATGGAGATTTTCCGTCAGGTGTGTGAGTTTGTCCATTCATTCATTAATTCATTCAACCAGGATTGTAAACAGAGCGTGTAAGACAGTGGTTCCCAACCTTTTTTGGCCATGCAAAGCAAAACAATCACACTTATATACCATGCCCCACCTAAGTATCTCTAAAATCCTGAAGCCCACTCCCCTGTGACATATAATTCTTATTACTGAAAAAGTGAACTCATGTGGAGGAAGCCTAAAAAGCCATTCACCGTTAATAACTCATTCTTCCATTGCCCCTCTTAAAAATCAAATTGGGGGCGGTGGCAGGTGGATGGATTGGCAGTGGGAAAGGATCTGGCCCACAGGCCATAATTTGAGCACCCCGATTTAAGCAGAGAAAATGGCAATGTGGTGTGTGCCCTACATTGTGAACCACAGATTTAAATGAAGATTGAGAAAGCTGTTAAATGCCCTGGATATTTCACAGATAGAAATTACAGGATCCTGATTCTATTGCCAGGACTCTGTGCTTGTTTTGAACAAGGTTTTAGAATAACTGGCTGAGCAAAGAAAGCTCCAATACCTTGGCCATATCATGAGGAACAACATAAAGCATAGAATATTCCAATTCGCTCTGCAAGGAAAGATCCCTGGGAAGAGAGGAAGCCCTGGACGTAGACAGACCTCATGGCTGAAGAACCTGAGAGACCGGTGTGGCGTGACCTTGGAAGAAGTCTTCCAAGGAATTAAGAACAGGAAGACTACCGCCATAAACAAATAGATTTCATGTCAGAAATTACTCTGGGTTGAAAGGATTTTTGCTGGAGAAACTCCACTCAGGGGATGCCTGAATGAGGCTCCTTTCATGTGCCCAAGATCTGTCGTGCAGCACTCGGGTATTGAACCACAACCTTCCAGTCTCCAAGCTCAGCATCTTAACCACTAAGCCACCGCAGCCATGATGATAGGCAATACGTGGAATGGATACAGCACCTGAAGAAGAAGAAGGCTGAGCATTGGTGGTTCCATGGCATTTCACACAGCTTTGTTCTTTCCTCCACTGCAAAGCTCAACTTCCTTGCTGCTTGACAACAAGCTTGGGAAAAGTTTGAGTACCGGAGTTAGCTGAAGCAGAAGAGATCAAAAAAAGATGGCAAGAGTACACAGAGGAACTCTACAAAAAGGACCTCAACACTCCTGAAAATAACAATAATGAGAAATTTGAACTTGAACCAGACATTCTGGAGAGTGAAGTCAGAAAGGCCGTAAAAAGCACTGCAAACAATAAAGCTAGTGGAAAGGATGGTATTCCAGTTGAATTTTTCAAAGCCCTAAAAGATGATGGAATCAAAATACTGCATTCATTATGTCAGCAAATTTGGAAAACAAAGCAATGGCCACAGGATTGGAAAAGATCAGTGTACGTTCCAATCCCAAAAAAAGGCAATGCCAAAGAATGCTCAAATTACCAAACAATTGCGCTCATCCCACATGCCAGCAAAGTGATGCTCAAAATAATACAGGATAGACTTCAGCAACATGTGGAGAGAGAACTACCAGAGGTCCAGGCCGGTTTCAGAAGAGGCAGGGGGACTAGAGATCACATTGCCAACATACGTTGGATCATGTAGAAAACAAAGGAATACCAGAAACAAATATACTTTTGTTTCATTGACTACACCAAGGCTTTTGACTGTGTGGACCACAACAAAATGTGGCAATTAATTAAAGAGATGGGAATACCAGAACACCTCATATGCCTCATGAAAAATCTGTACACGAACCAAGAAGCAACAGTTAGGACAGAACACGGAATGACAGAGTGGTTTAGAATAGGAAAAGGAGTGAGACAAGGTTGCATTTTATCACCCTGCTTGTTCAATCTATACACAGAGCACATAATGCGCAATGCAGAGATGGAGGAATCACAATATGGGATCAAAATTGCTGGGAGAAACATCAACAATTTGAGATATGCAGACGATACCACCCTAATGGCAGAAAGTGAGGAAGACCTAAAGAACCTCTTGATTGGATTGAAGGAGGAGAGTGCAAAAGCTGGCTTGAGACTCAATATCAAGAAAACCAAGATTATGGCAACAGGTCCGATCAGTCCCTGGAAAATAGATGGGGAAGAAGTAGAAGCAGTGACAGATTTTACTTTCCTGGGATCTAAGATCACTGCAGATGGTGACTGTAACCATGAAATAAAAAGACGACTGATTATGGGGAGACAAGCGATGAGAAACCTGGGGATATATAGTGAAAAGCTGAGACATCACCTTGAAAACATAAATTCGCATAGTCAAAGCAATGGTATTCCCAGTGGTAATGTATGGGTGTGAGAGCTGGACCATTAGGAAGGCTGAGCGCAGAAGAATAGATGCCTTTGAGATGTGGTGTTGGAGGAGGGTTTTGAGAGTCCCCTGGACAGCGAGGAGAACAAATAGGTCAATCTTAGAAGAAATTAACCCTGACTGCTCATTGGAAGGTCAAATAGTAAAGATGAAGATGAAGTTCTTTGGACATCAAATGAGAAGGGAGGACTCACTTGAGAAGGCTTTGATGCTGGGAAAGGTAGAGGGCAAGAGAAGAAGGGGGCGTCCAAAGATGAGATGGATAGATGGTATTGTGGACACAATGGGCACAGAGCTTGGTGGGCTGAGGAGGATGGTGGAGGTCAGAGGAGCCTGGAGGAAAATAGTCCATGGGGTCGCAAAGGGTTGGAATCGACTGTGCGACCGAACAACAACAACAACCATCCTCCGACGAACATGAAATGTGTGTGAAATTCTGAGCAGATCCTGCTGTTTGAGAAAGCCCTAGAGATTTTTTTCTGCCCTCTGGTCTCAGCAAATGGTGCTTATTCATTACCTTATTAACAATAAAACAAATCTGAAAGGAAGAAAATTCAAGCGGGCTGAAGTGTCATTAGTGAAACTAGAAGACTGTGCTTGTTGGGTTTTTTTCTTTTCCTGCTGGAAGATAATCTAAAGCAGGAGTGCTCAAACTATGGATCCGGTCCCCACTGCCAATTCATCCGGCCCACGCTGCCCTCATTGCTCGCAGAAGCAGAAGTAAAACACTTCCATGCAGGTGCATTTCACTTCCGCTTCCGGGAGCAACGAGGGCGGCTGCGACCGGATGAATTGGCAGTGAGGGCGGATCTGGCCCACGGGCCGTAGTTTGAACACCCCTGATTTAAGCAGAGAAAATGGCAGCCTAAAATCTATCTCATCCTGTTGCAAAATAAATTGCAAGGCGCATTTTATTTTCACTTCCGGTGAGAGGAACCACCTGACCAGCCCACTGAACCATGTGGGTTCACGACCCAAAAAGTTAGGGCACTCCTGATCTACAAGTATTTTGTGCCTCCCCTTACTGATGCACTGAGCATCTTGTCTTTCCCCCTTCTCCCCTTTTTGCAGACAGTACAAAGGCCAGTGGGAAAAGGGTTGTCGGAGACGTGGCTTACAGCTCGGCAAAGGAGAGAGCAGCTTATATCACCCCAGTGCCTGGTGGTGTCGGACCAATGACCGTTGCCATGCTGATGCAGGTTTGTACATGGTTTATGGAAGGGAAAAGATTGATACAATCCCTGTTTAACATCTGCAGAAGAGTTAATGTCAACATGAAAAGGAAGGGGATCCTGTGAAGAGCCCTGGTGGCACAGTGGTTAAATTGCTGTATTATAGCCAAAACTGCTGACCTTGTCAGTTTGTTCCTTACCAGGCTCAAGGTAGACTCAACCTTCCATCCTTCTGAGGTTGGTAAAGGGAGTCCCTAGCATGTTGGGGGCAAAATACTAATTACCTTATGAACCGCCCAGAGAGTGCACTTAGTGCTATGGGACGGTAAGATTTCCCTTGCTCGAAAGCCAGTCGTATCCGACTCTAGCGTTCAGTGCTCATCTCTGTTTCAAAGCCGAAGAGCCAGCGCTGTCTGCTTCTGCAGACGTTTCCGTGGTCATGTGGCAGGCATGACTAGACACTGGAGCGCATGGAATGCTGTTACCTTCCCACCGAAGTGGTCCCTATTTATCTATTTGCAATTTTTTGCTTTCAACTGTTGGCAGGAGCTGGGACAAAGACAGTAGCTCATTCCAATTTGCATTACTCGGGAATCAAACCGCTGACCTTCCACCTCCCAGTCAGCATCTTAGCCACTTAAGCCACTGCAGTATATATGTGTAATTGCTATTGCTAATTGCTATAGAGGATCCTCCACAGCTACTGACAGCTCCTTCCTTCTGATCTTGTTTCATTTATGCAGTTAGCAAGAGGGAAGGGAGCAGGCTCCCGCGTTGCTTTCCCTTTGTGTTCACTTTAACACTTTGCAGCATGGCTGCAAATCCCTTCCCTTCTCATTGTCCAGATGTGTGCCCATAGGCGATGTGCATGCTTCATTACACCCCCTCCTTCCCATCTTTTCTCGTCTCACTCTGAAATCTAGCTGATTGCCACAGTTCTGTGTCTGCTGGGGGGCAGAGGGAGAAAACACAGCCCTCCAGAGGTTAGATGGCAGCTTCTGTCATCTGTAGCCTGGCACAGCAGCATAAAGGAATAGTTGACAGTCCAGCAGTTTCCGAGTGACTATAGCTTCCCCACCATGTTTATTTTCCTTATTTACCGACGTTTTAAGCTCCTTATTTAGTAGAGTTCTCTGGGGGATATTTGATGTGGGTTTTCTTCTTCCGTGTCTAGGTCAGACGTAAAACTGCCAAAATGAAGCCATTCTATAGTTCTGTTCACCAGACCTAGTGTGAGAAAGATTAGCTGGCACAAGGTGACCATTGTCTGGGGTTAAAAATGTACAAGGCAACCATAATACAATAAAGCAGTAACTAAAGAAAGAGGCAGGCAACATAGATCTAAAGATTTCAGTATACAGTATAGGTAAAAGTCACCCTTGCTCGAAAGCCAGTCGTAGCCAAATGTAGGGATCAGTGCTCATCTCTGTTTATAGCGAAAGAGCCAGTGCTCTCTGTCTGCAGATGTTTCCGTGGACATGTGACAGGCATGACTAGACACCAGAGTCCATGGAACACTGTTACCTTTCCCACCAAAGTGGTACCTATTTATCTACTTGCAATGTCTTGCTTTCGAACTGCTAGGTTGACAGGAGCTGGGACAAAGATGGGAGCTCATTCCATCCTGTAGTACTCAGGAATCGAACTGCTGACCTTCCACCTCCCAGTCATCAAGTTCAGTGTCTTTACCACTAAGCCACCACAGTCCCCTTTTCAGGATATAATACTAGATTAAAATCAGCAGCATGAGAAAAGTGCAAAACTGGAAATTTGTTGTTTCAGTTGCAGATGAGAGTGAAACAAATGTTGACTTGTTTTTCAGATTTTCATATTGTTTTTCTCTTACCTCTTTTGTAAACTTTTTTTTCCTGCAAGGGGCAGAAGGAGAAAGAAGCTATATGTAGAAGTCACAAAAAGCTAGGGTTTAGACAAGCTTCTGTTCCTAAGCCAACATTAAATCTTGGATTCTGTTGCTGGTTTGTAGCTCTTTAAACGGATCCTGGCTTGTTAATGGAATGAAGTTTACAGAGCACAAGAAGCTAGGTTGCAACAAACCACCCTGTGGCTTGTTGTCAATTGGAAGCACAATTGCTGTTGTTATGCTTCCTTTCTATTTATGTGGTCAAAATTAAACATTAAAAATTTAAAAAGCAATCAAAGCAAAGCAATCACACTTATCTACTTCCCCATAGCGCTCAGTTTACTTTCTGAGCGGTTCACAAGTTAATTAGTATTTGCCCCCAATATGCTGAGTACTCATTTTACCGTCCTCGGAAAGATGGAAGGCTGAGTCAACCTTGATCCCTGGCCAGGATCAAACTCACAACGTTCTGATTGTAGTACAGCAGTTTAACCACTGCGCCACCAGGGCTCCTTATTTAACCATAAAAATGGTAAACATTAAATAATGCCAGCAGTGCAATAATCTGGTTTGTTTTTAAAGAGGTTCATCTTGCACCAAATGAATCCTTTTTGATTTTTACATTGATATCCTACTTTTCTTCCAAGAAACTCGATGTGGTGTACAGTTTTTCATTTTTGTTTTTACAGTAGCTCTGTGGGATATTGCTTTGGCCATGTGAATGTGAGAAAGAGAGAGAGAGAGAATATCCAATAAACTTCATGACTGAGCAAGGATTTTTTATCTGATCTCCTGTGTTCGCATCACTTATGTTCCTCTGACTTTAAAATGGGTGAAGGGAGTTACAAGAGAATTGCATTACAAGGGAAACAATAGCTCAACTTATTGACAAGACACAGTTAAGTACAAAACCGACTAAGTGAAGCAGAAGGAAGGGGGGAAAAAAGCAAAGCAATCACACCCCATAGCCCTTAGTGCACTCTTTGGGCAGTTCACAAGTTAATTAGCACTTTGCCCCCAACATGCTGGGTACTCATTTTACCCTCTTCGGAAGGCTGGAAGACTAAGCCAACCTTGAGCCCTTGTGAAAATCAAACTCACAATCTTTTGGTTGCAGGACAGCAGCTTAACCAATGCGCCACCAAAGCAACTGTTCTTGAAAGCAGAGTAAGGAAGCTCTCAGGCATGTCTTCCTTGAGAAGACTTCCAACACTATTGGTGCCATCACTGAAAAGGCCCTGCTCCTCATACCCATTCACTCAATTTCTAATGGAAAAGAATGAAGTGGTTAGAGAGAGGTATTGATTGATTGATTGATTGATTGATTGATTGATTGATTGATTGATTGAAGTTTTATTTCTATACCGCCTTTCTTACCCAATGGGCAACTCAAGGCGGTTAACAACAATAAGTATACAATACAAAATAGAAAAATACAGGATCTAAGCAGCAGCAATAACAAAACAATAATCATATCAGGAAGAAGGCAGTCCATCACGTTCCTAGGACCTAATCAATCTGAAATTTCCACCCAAAATGGAAGGTGGGGTTTGTTTGTTTTTGCAATCAGTAGAGTCTGTAAATTTGCACATATATTTGCATATACAGGTATTTGTCTTTTGTGAGTGGGAAGATTGTGCCACCCTCTTGAAACTGTGTTTCATATCTTTGCTCTGATTTCAGTAGTTGTAGGAGACTGCCACGTGTGTGACAGAGTATAAGACAAAAACATATAGCAATGTATTGACTAACCTTCTGGACCATGCTGTGTGAGTGACAGACCTCTGTACTATTTGTTTTGTTTTTAAATGCCAATTTAGAGCACAGTAGAAAGTGCGCACCGTTTTCTGGAGAAATATCAGCCTGGCAAGTGGAATATTCAATATAACCAGCTCATCCCTAGAACTCCTGTTCCAAGGTAAGTAATGGAAAGTCTAGAGTTATAGACGATGCTAAGGGGCTGAGGTGGCTCTGTGGTTAAGAAACTTGCCTTGTTAGCTGGAAGGCCAGCAAGTCAGCAGTTCAAAACCCAGAAACTGCATGACGGATTGAGTGCCCATCCCTGTCCCAACTCTTGGGGACATACAAGGAACCTCATTTGGATGTTCCCTGAACGGATTTTCTCCCACAAAAATCCTTTCAAACCAAAACAATTTCTGACATGAAATTATTTTATTATTATTATAGATTATTCTGACTAATTTCTATACTTTATCAGAACATATGTCTTCAAGGCACAGAAAAATAAACACTTTTAAAAAGTCTTTATAGAAACTAAGATAATGTAGAGAAAGGGTATTAATTTATGTTCTGCGTTCTAGAGCATAACAGCAAAACTATGGGGAGCATCAAGCTTCATGGAGAGCACTCACAAGCCAAAAGTATTGTGCTCTTTCACAACCAGTTGGAAGAATTGTGGTGTGTCATGTCGGCTGAAAGTGTCCATTGTGAAGATTATTTTTCAAACAGCTGTTCAGTGTTAAAGACAGCAAAGTGTTTTTCTAGCCAAGAATAGAAGACATGCCATTCTTTGGTAAAAACTGTCTTCACCATCTGAATTATTATTATTATTTTTATTGTTTTCAGTGACATTGAAGTATCCCGGTCTTGCATTCCCAAACCCATTGGTCAACTGGCAAGAGAAGTTGGCTTGCTCTCGGATGAGGTGGAGTTCTATGGCAAATGTAAGGCCAAAATTTCGCTGTCAGCATTGAAGCGTCTCAAGGACCAGCCAGACGGCAAATATGTTGTAGTAACAGGGTAAGTTGTTTGGATAATTTAAATTGTTTCATTTATTAAATAGCTTTTTTGATTGGGACAGTTTGCCAGTAAAACCTTGTTTACAGAAACTTTTAATGCCTGCTTTTTTCCATTTGAAGAAAACTGCCCAAGGCAATCAACAATACATTATTAAAACACATCAAGACATAGCACAACTGAGAGCAATTTGTTGTTGTTGTGTTTCTTTTTTTTTGTTATACGCCATCAAAGTGGCTAAGCAGTTATGCACTGGAAAACTACCAGTAGGCAAGATATACAGCCCCATCAACCTTCCTACGTGTATGTTTGTTTTTTTGTTTATTTGTTTGCTGTACCATTGTGCTGCCTTTCTCCTGGCAATAGGACTCCTGTGGGCCTGCATATAATTAAAAGAGACAAGAATTAAGACAACATAAAAAGCAGTTAAAATTAGTGAGCGTGGTTTCAGAGTCCATCTTGGAGGTTATTGGTTGGGTTATCTCTCCCAGCCTACCAAAAATGTGTTGTGTCCACTGTCCACTCCCACAAGCTTGTGGGTCCATTGGACTTATGACAGTGCTTGGGGCATCAGGACTGCCACCACGGCAGTACTACCAGTACTGCAGTATAGGGCCCGTCGCTGACAGGGGCCCTGTCGCTGCCGGCCATAACAGTGTGGCGACAGAGAAAAGTATATGGGGGGAGGGCAATATGATTGCTCAGTATGGGGCCCAGAAATTTCTGATGGCGGCCCTGTGGGGCATCATGTTAGGAGCTCTATCTGTCCATCCGTCCATCTGTGTATTTATATAAAGACCAGTTCTGCTTTATATACTGCCCCATAGCACTTAGTTTGCATGGTAATTAGCATTTGCACCCAACATGCTGGGTACTCGTTTTAAGGATGGAAGGCTGAGTCAACCTTGATCTCAGTCAGGATCGAATTCACAACGTGAGCAATTTGCCTGCAGTCCAGCAGTTTAACCACTACATCACTAGGGACTCTCTCTATCTTTACCTATAAATCCGAGCGTTAACTGTTGTAATTTGACAAAGGATCCCACACCCGACCATACTATCCCATACCGAGCATTCGTGCACTTGCCCGAACTGGGTTCACAGGTAACTGTTGGGTTGAGAAATGCAGCAGTGGGGCAGGAGACCCACAAACTCAAACAAAGAAAAAGAACTTCAATTCCCAACGTTCAGTGCACCGCGCCGCGCCACAGCCAATCAGGCTGAGAGGCGCGAGCAAAAAGAACATTGGGAAATGCATCGTGGCCAATCGAAATCGAGCCACATAAAAAAAACCGCCGCACGAACGCTAACCACAAACTCAAAACTACAAGTCCCAGTGTCCTGCGCGCCGTGAGTGCACAGAACGCTGAGAAACCCGGCGCATGAAAAATAAACTTACTAAAAGCAACGGGAGTGCAAGTCCCAAGCAAGCAGACTCAGCGCCTCACAGCCACACAAAATAAAAGGCACAAAACGCCACCGCGAGACACCCACTGTCCTTTTTTCCCGGAGCAATGGGGGGAAGAGGGACTCCCTCTCCTCCATGTTACCCCGCCGAAGACACGGCGAGACCACCACCCGCCTCAAGGAAAGTTGAGCCGGGGTGGGGAAAAAAACAGAAAAACCGGAGGGGGGGGTTCAAGAGGGGGGAAAAGGTACTGGAGCATTCCCCCCCCCCTGAAAGCGAACCAATTCCCCGGGAAGCAAAGGCAGCGAACGGGGCTCCGGTCGTTGCCTTCACCTCCCGGAGGTACTCACCCGGGCGCAGCACACGCATACTGGGCTGCACATTTAAAACCTGCCCAGTGTGTGTGTGTGCGCACACCAAAACAACCCCTAAACACCAACATCACCAAAAAGAAAACAACAAAAACAAACACCACAACTATTACAAAATAATAAAACAAAAACAAATCAATAATTTAAAAAACATTAATAAACAAAAATAAATAAACCACAAAATACACAAACAAAAACTTCCACAACACCACAAAACCACAAACAAAAAAACCTAAGTACAACACGAAAAATACAAACAAACAACAACGAAATTAAACACAACCAGAAATAATCAAACCAATTAAACCAAACTAAAAATAAACCAACCACAAAAGACCAAACAGAAACACCTCCCAGCCCACCAACACAAAACCAAAACAAAGAAAACTCCCAGAAGAAAGAAAACCAGACAACTTACCAGCATGTCCTCCCTCCACAATGACCGGAACAGAAATGAAGAAACAAAGAAGACTTACCGGAAGAAGCACCACCCAGAGGCCAGAAGAGAAAAAACACCTGAAATGAAACCAAAACCCCTAGCAGCCCCACCTGCAGAGCACAATAGTAAAAACAACTCAAAAAGACTCAACAGCCCCACCTAGAGGCCATAAGAGTAAAAATAAGTCAAAAACATAGCACAAAATCACAATTTTACACAAATCACAAATATATCTATAAAAAAAACATAAAAAGATTTCTAAAATCCTGTGTTTAGTTTTAACTCAAATAAAAACCCAAAACATCTGAACACAGTTTAAAAACACTGAATGTAAAAAACATGTACTTTCACATTTTTAAAATTATTACCTACGATACAACCATTAAAAAGGTCACATACTAAAATATTATTTGGTTAAATAGGAAATTTAGAAAAAATTATATAATCCTTTGTTCTTTTTTTAATCCACAAAAAAAAAACTGATCACGGTTTATAACAGCCCAGCATCGTAACAAAAATTAACGTATATGTTAAAGCAAATATTCAAAAACACATTAGAAAAATTACAAAATACAAGTTGTTATTACTGTAAAGTATCACAACAATACTATCTATTTAACAAATGAAAACATAAAGGAATTTTGCATGAATAAAATTTTAAAAAATTTCAATTATACACTAACTTCTTTTTTACAAACATTAACAAAAAAAAACTTCCAACACAATTTAAAACAGCCTGGCAACACCGGGCAAACTATGCTAGTGTGTGTGTGTGTGTGTCTGTCTGTCTGTCTGTCTGTCAGTGGCTCAAGTGGCTAAGTTGCAGACTGGGAGGCGGAAGGTCAGCAGTTCAATTCCCGAGTATGCAGGATGGAATGAGCTCCCTTCTTTGTCCCAGCTCCTGCCAACCTAGCAGTTTGAAAGCAAGAAATTGCAAGTAGATAAATAGAGACCACTTCGGTGGGAAGGTAACAGCACTCTGTGTGCTCCGGTATCTAGTCATGTTTGCCACTAATTTACTATAGGGAAGATGTTTTGAAAAACCTCCTTGGAGAGCATGGTCTTTAGTTGTTATGTCTGACTGGCAGTTTGCTTTTAAAGGAGTTGGCATTTCTGAAAAGTCTATACGATCTTTTTCTTTTTTTTCCTTCAAATGGAAGGATCACACCCACACCACTTGGGGAAGGAAAGAGCACCACAACTGTAGGGCTTGTTCAAGCCCTGGGAGCACACCTGGGCCAAAACGCATTTGCGTGTGTTCGACAGCCTTCCCAAGGACCTACGTTTGGAATTAAAGGTATGAAGTAAAGAAAGACACACATACCCTGCCAGGGAAAGGACTGTGGCTTTGGCAGTAGAAGATACATTTTGCCTGCAGAGGTCTTGGGTTCAATACTCGACATCTCCACTTAAAAGGGTCAAATAACAAGGAGACAGAATAAGCCATCCTTCTTCTTTTGCCCAGGCCAAATTTTAAACTGCCAAAATGAAGCCACTTTCTTGGCTTTGTCATTGGCCAAATGGCTTTGTCTGGCAGTAATTGGCAGACCAGTCAATGAACTGGATTCTGTGTCTCTCCGCATTCACGCAGCATGTTTTTGTCCGCCAGGAGCCCCCACTTGAGCATGTTGGTCTTGCATTGAGGCACTCTGAGCCTCAACCTGCTCAGGGTCCTAGGGGAGATTAAGTTAATCAGCCATATCCTCTTTTAATGTTATTCCTTGTCCTGTGAGCTCGTTCACCCATGTTCTAATTTGATTTTGCTCTTGCAAAGACACAGGGAACTAAGGTAGACAGTTGCTTGCCCTGGTGTGACCTGGTTCTTAGTAGTTCTCATATTCCATTGTCAGGCTAGGGTCTAAGAAGGTTCTTTTGCAGATGCAACTGTTTCCTTCAGTTTAACTACTTGTATAGGTAGAGGTGGAGATTGAGGGATAATTCTCATCCCTGGAGCAAATTTTTGGAAAAACAAACAACTGCAGTGGGAAAGGAGCCACATGCGTTTTAGGGTTACATTGGGTTTTGGTTGGTGCGAGCAACTTTGCAGTCTTGAGAGCCAAATTGAGGGATAAAGTAGACCAGTGATGACCAGTCTTGGCACTCCAGGTGTTCTTGGACTTCAGTTCCCAGAAGCCCAAGTCAACACACCTGCTGATCAGGGCTTCTGGGAATTGAAGTACAAGAACACCTAGAGTGCCTAGGGGCCATTCAACAATTACATGATCCATTTTTGGGGGGAAATTGACCACTACCACATGTAATCCAGCCGTAGTTTTTTCTTCAAACCCTCCTCCTTTTAAAATTACGTAATCCAGAGTTTTTGTATCAAAAAACTAATTGTATCTAATTGTATCTAATTTTTAGAGCTTTTCACTATTGGTGCCTAATGCAGAATGTATCGGTGAGAATTCAATAATCTCAAATCGGATCAAAATTCCCAGAGATCATTTTTAAACCTAAAAAAGCGGCATGTTTCGAAACCACAACAGCTCCAAATGGATTACGTAATCTTTCACCTGACCACCCCCCATCCCCACGTAATTTTCCGTAATTCAGATGGCAGACACCCCACCCTCACCCCGAGGATCACATAATTGTTGATCTGTTCACCCAGATCACCTCACACCATACAATATGCAGTAGAGTTGCTGGTTTCTGCTAGTAGTTGCAGGAATAGTAGTAAAAATTAAGCCAAGAATGCACAGGTAAAAAAATACCAACAGAAGCATTTCAGTCTTGCGGGGATGCTGTTTCACCGAATATCCATAATTGAAAATATAGTTTTTATATACTGCTATGTAACGTATGCAGATATGGGGAAATGTGTAATCTAATTTCATCACTGTTAATAGAAAGCAGGGGATTTCAGAAGCAAATTTTAGAGTGTCTCTGATCCCCATTTAGAAAGGTTGATTTATTTTAAAGTGTAAATACCCCTTCTTAACTCATAAAGTTTTCAAGGTGTTAAGTATTCCCTATACCTGTACAGAAGTTAGAACATTGTGATCACCTGTTTGGGGATTATGGGATGATTTTTTTTCCATTTTGTTACAATGGGTTAGTGGTCCCCAAGACCCAACATTTGGATTTTGGGCTTCAATTCAATCAACAGTACATTGGCTGATAAGTGCTTTGGAGAATTGACTTAGGCTTCTGGGAATTGAAGTCCAAAACTCAAAGGTTGGGGCCCACTGGGTTACTAGGTACCATTAATAGTTACTGTTGTTTTATAGGTGGTGCTGCTGGAGGTGGTTATTCTCAAGTGATTCCCATGGAAGAGGTAATACTAACCCCCAAAGCTTATGCAGTTCCTGTTGTATAAAAGGTTGTTTCTTGGTGCTTATGGTTTCCATACGCTGGCCTCTCATTTCAAAACAACTTTTCTCAACCCTGTGCGTTGCATAATTTGCCAGGCCAGCCATTGCTGTCAGTTGTCGTATAGCAATACAGTATACAGAAGGTGTCAGGTTGGGCCAGAAACTGTTCTAGAATACCAACATCTCCTTCCACAGTACTTGAATGTGCATGTTCAGCTTATGCTCTGTGGTGCCTGTTAGTCATGGTTAAAGGTGGGGGATCCACCCAATTTCTGGTGTATGCCAGTTTTCTATGGGTTTAATCATAAATCTCTTTTTGCCATTTATTTTTGCAAGAAGTTTCCTTTAATGGTCTAATTTTTTTGAATGCCATTTATGAGCCAAGAATTATACTGCAATAATTTAGGAAGGGTTCCTTCTAAAGGGTAACTGTCTTGCAATTTGCATATTAGTTTGAAAATTGGAAAATTCTGGCAGTGAGTGGGGCCAAAGCAAAGCAGATAGGGCAAACTGGTTAATTCTTATCAGTTTGGATATTTTCCCAGCAAGGATATCTATCTATATCCTGTCGGGCCAAGTTTGGGGTGCAGGTAGAGGGGTGGCTTCCATTGGGTGGTTGATATAGAGGAGTATGCCTTCCCCCATGGTTCCATCGATATCTGCACCCCTTTTTAGGGGGTGGGTGTTTAATTCTGTATGTTTTATCTGTTTTTATCTGTTTTATTTATGATTGTGAACCGCCCTGAGTCGGCCTTGGTCGAGTGGGCGGTATAGAAATTTAACAAAATAAAATAAATAAAAATCTATCTATCTATCTAGCACAGCTAGTCCTAATATCTCTGATCATACTTTCATGCTGGCAAAGCACAGCTTACATCTGTGCATCTTTTACACGGGAATAAGTGTAACATGTTTCTGGGGAGGAAACCAGGGGACCATTCCGTGAAACCTCTCTCTTTTTAAAATAGCCCTCCTTTTAGTCTGATCACCAAATGAAGAATACATTACAAGAGTTTTGCAGCCAATGACCATTAAGGCTACATCTCTATCCTAGGAGAACATTTGACCTGATTCATCAGATCCCTTGTGCAGATAATAATAATTCATTGTCAGCTAGCTTAAACATTTGAAAACTGGGGCCTTAAGCTGCAGACAAAACCCTGCTCATGATCTCAGTTCGATCCTGACAGGGTTCAAGGTTGACTCGGCCTTCCATCCTTCTGATATTGGTAAAATGATTACACAACCTGTTGGTGGCAAAATGCTAATTACCTTGTGAATTGCTTCCTTTTCAGAAAGTTTTGCTATGTGAGATCCATGTGGGGTAGGGATCCCCCACCCTCTTTTTCTACTCTTTGTCTAATTGACAAAATTTATTTTTCTCACACATCACACAATAATTTTCCATCTCGCCTCCCGGAACCCTGTTCTTAATATCTCTCTCCCTGCTTTTTAGTTATGCTGTGAAAGATAAGGACATGTTAGTCAAAGGGACTGAAGTAACTGTTAAGATCTATTCTCCACCCACCATCTTTTCTCTCTCTTTTCTGTAGTTTAATCTGCATCTCACAGGTGACATCCATGCTATTACTGCAGCCAATAACCTGGTGGGTGCGGCGGTCGATGCCCGGATTTTCCATGAGGCGACACAGACTGATCAGGTAGTATTGTGCAACTTGTTATTCCCCCCCCCCCATGGCAGTGGTGGCAAATCAATAGCACAGGTGCTAGAGGGGGGCACTCTGAGCCTTCTCTGTGGGCAGACCCGCCATTGCCCCAGCACAGTGTTTGCCTTGCCACTCTAACCAGTAGCCTAATGGGAACGCTTCCTCCCTCCCCCCCCCAGCCAAGAGTTTGCCCCGCCCCTCTGCAGCACAGATGCCAGCCTGTTGAGTTTGGGCACTCTATCTCTAAAAGGTTGGCCATCACTGCCTGATCAGGCTTTCTGATACGCCAGTAATTTAACTGAGACTTAACTGGGTTCCTTGCAGCTGCTAACTGTATGTCTTACTGTTTAAGGCTTTGTATCATCGTTTGGTTCCTTCAGTTGATGGCACCAGGAAGTTTTCCGATGTCCAGATTCAGAGGTTGCAGGTGAGTTTATAGCTGCTTCTCCATGGCTGTTCCCAAGGGCTGTAAGGCATGGATATGACCTTCATATCCCACCCAATTCTACACTTTGCAGAAGAATTCTGCAGTGCTTCATATGGCAAAACTTGGTGTATGGTGCAAAATCCTCTGTACAGTGTTGAGAAAGTAGCCTTATTCTATTCAAATCCATCACAAGTCTATGCAAATCCAATTTATGCTGTTACTCTCCACAAAGGTAGTAATGGTTAAAAGGCAGAGCTTGGAAAATTAACTTTTGGGCACAGCTCCCAGAATCCCCCAGCTACTGGTGTTGACTGGGTGAGCTCTACAAGTTTAAAAGAGGGGCTATTTTGAGCGGCTTGCCCATTTGAAGAGAACGACTTGGAATTCCATACCATGCAAGGCATATATGGAAAGAGGAGAAGGACAAAGACTACGAGGCAGACCCAGAGAAAGATGGAGAGATAACACCAATTTTTTTTACAAGAATACCAAATAATGCCAATGGAGGCCGATAGAAGAGGATTAGTCCCAAGTTGGAAAGTCTGTGGGATGGAAGGAGGAAGTCTTGAATTACCAAAAAGTTCTTGTTACCGGCATAATTTATGCAACAGGATTGTGGACATTATATTATTTCTTCATAACTGTAATTTTCCAGAACCTGGAACGCCAACAGAATCTCATGCATGAGTTTAGGTGAATTGGTACCTAATAGAACTATAAATGACTATGGATGGCCAAAAGTTACGTTTTTCCATGAATTGATCTTAAATGTTCATGCTCTTTAAATTGCCTGATCCTTCTTATTCTAAGGTTGCCACCTTTTGTTCTTCCGTCCTGCTTTGCTGCCACTGGCAGCCATCAGATGATACTAAAGCCTTCTCTAACTCTCCGTCTTATTGTTTCTCTCCCTCCACCCCTATTTTCTCTTCCTTCTCAGAGACTACATATTAAGAAAACGGACCCTGAGGCTTTGACAGAGGAAGAGATAAACAAATTTGTGAGGTTGGATATTGATCCAGACAGCATAACATGGCAAAGAGGTAATGGAGGGGGGGAAATTACCCAGAGAATTGGGAATCAGAAATTGCTCACACGGGCTTGAAAGAGGGGTTGTGTTTTTGTGCATGTGGGAAGATGTTTGAAAGTTTTTTGTTGTTCAGTGGCACAGTTGATTCCGATCCTTTACAACCCCATCGACTATTGCCCGCCAGGCACCTCTGTCCTCCACCATCTTCCTTAATCTGCCCAGCTCTGTGTCCATTGCATCCATTGCATCAAGCCATTGCATCTAGCCATCTCATTTTTGGCCACCCCCTTCTTCTTATGCCCTCCACCTTTCCTGGCATCAAAGCTTTCTCAAGTGAATCCTCTCTTCTCATTTGATGTCCAAAGTACTTTAGCTTCATCTTCACTATTTGTCCCTCCAATGAACAGTCAGGTTTGATTTCTTCTAAGATCAACCTATTTGTTCTCCTCGCTGTCCAGGGGACTCTCAAAACTCTCCTCCAACACCACATTTCAAAGGCATCTATTCTTCTGCGCTCAGCTTTCCTAATGGTCCAGCTCTCACAACCATACATTAACACCGGGAATACCATTGCCTAGACTATGCGAATTTTTATTTGCAAGGTGATGTCTCTACTTTTAACTATGTTCCCCAGGTTTCTCATAGCTTGTCTCCCAAGAATCAGTCGCCTTTTTATTTCATGGCTGCAATTTCCATCTGCAGTGATCTTAGATCCTAGGAAAGTAAAGTCTGTCACTGCTTCTACTTCTTCCCCATCTATTTTTCAGGAAGTGATAGGGCCTGCTGTTGAAAGTTTAGACAGAAATAAAATTTGTACCATGCCTTTTCTTGCCTACTTTCTCTAAACCGTATCTGTTTGCTAGCAGCGCATTGATTGTGTGCATCGTATGATAAGAGATCGCTTTTAGGTTGAAAGGCGCATCAGAAATGGGTGGATCTGAAGTCAGTGGGGGGCAGGGCATGTTCTTCAGGTTTTTAGTTCAGACTTTGAAGGGGCCATCTAAATTACTGATGCAAAATTGTGTGCATTTATAGATAGGTCAGCCCCCCTGGTCTAATTCCCTTTAAAAGCCATCTAAGCTAATGGACATTACTCCATCTTGTCACAGTGAGCTCTACAGATTAATTACATCTTGGGTAAAAAAACACTTCCTTTTATCTGTCTGACATCTGCTTCTAAACAGGTTTCGTTGGCTAACCCAGGAGTCCTGGTGTTACAAAAGAGCGAGCAAAACCTCCCCATGTTCATCATAATTAATTCAGCATTGTTCATTCATCTCATCCATGTTCTGTTAATAATTGAAGCCTCTAGGTTAGGAGTGTACAGGAGGAATAGAGCTAATGAGCTTCATTATTTGGCAAGGATTTGAACTGAAGTCTCCCTAATCTGATTGCAGTACTTTAACCGTTGCCATGGGCAGATTCTCTTTCTCCCAGACCTCTCCATTTTACATAAAAACCACTTCCACTGATATTTTCAAACTTTACTGATATTTTCCTGTGATTCTAGACTGGGGTGCCCAAACTTTTTGGGCCATGGGCCGGTCACATGGTTGAGCATGCTGGTCACGTGGTTTCTCCCACCGGAAGCAGAGGTAAAACACACGTGTGGGCTCGTTATGTGCCCACACATGCATGTTTTATTTCCGCTTCTGGGAGCGGTGTGGGCCAAATGAACTGGCGTAGGGGGGCTGGATCTGTCCCAAGGGCCATAGTTTTGGGGCACCCCTGTTGTAGATGTTTTGGAATTCCTGGGTTTTTGACCACTTCCACAACTTTGCCTTTACCCTTTAGAACAAACCTTCATAAATTTTAGAATAGGTGACAGCCTTGTCGAGACACAGGGGCTTGAGCAGTCTAACTAGGCAGTGCTGTCTTATTAATGATGTTAGACCAGAACTAAAACTTACCAAAGCTTCCTCCGTCAGATCCTTAGGACCAGGTGAAAGGCACACGTCATGGTCCGCCTAGCCAGTGGAGGATGTGATATCCAAATGGCTAAAAAATGCATGCAAGTGGACTTGAATTCTCAAGTTTATTTGCATGTGTGGAATTTCTTTGCAGCAATGTCTACCAATGTGTGGACTCATCGCTGAATAACAACTCCAATGTATCCATTTTTAATGGAGAGTCTCAATGGGGCCAGGGGCCATAATCCAGGTTATGCCCAAAACCAGCAGGCAGGAATGAAGAAAGGGAGGTGACCAGAGGTTAATTGGCATTTTAGGTTTTTTAGAAAGTTTTTAACATAGTAGTTATGTACTGTAAAGAAAGTAAAGGTCTAAAAGGCGTCTTGATGAGGGTGAAAGAGGAGAATGCAAAAGGTGGCTTGAAACATAAAAAAAAGAACACAAGATCATGGCATCCGGCCCCATCACTCCCTGGCAAATCCAAGGAGAAGAAATTGAAGCAGTGACAGACTTTACCTTCCTGGGATCTACGGTATGATCACTGCAGACGGTGACTGCAGCCATGAAATAAAAAGACGCTTACCAGTACTCTGTGGGAGGCAAGCCATGGCAAACCTAAGCAGCATAATAAAAAGTAGACACATCACCCTGCCAACAAAAGTCCACATAGTCAAAGCAATGGTCTTCCCAGTAGTAATGTATGGCTGTGAGAACTGGACCCTAAGGAAGGCTGCGTGCAGAAGGCTAGACACCTTTGAACTGTGGTGCTGGAGGAAACTCTTGAGTCCCCTGGACTGCGAGGAAATCAAATCAGTCCATCCTGAAGGAAACCAACCCTGACTGATCCTTGGAAGGACGAATACTGAAGCTGAAACTCAAGTATTTTGGCCACCAAATGAGAAGAGAGGATTCACTGGAGAGGGCCCTGATGCTAGGAAAGATTGATGACAAAAGGAAAAGGAAGGGCAGAGAATGAGATGGTTAGACAGCATCATTGATGTGGTGGGCATGGATCTAGGCCACGGGTTCCCAACCTTTTCAAGCCAGGGGTCAGGTGATGCTCTCTCAGTCAGCTTCGAGCACCGGATGGCCATTTTGCCCTGCCTGCATGATGGGGGGTGGCCATTTTGTCCCAACAGCTTCAACAGGGTGGCCATTTTGTTTCTTGACTGCCCTTGGAGGGGTGGGGGCCACATGAAATGGCACCATGGGCCAGATCCAGCCCACAGCTCTTATGTTGGGAACCCCTGATCTAGACAGACTCCAGAGGATGGTGGATGACAGAGGAGCCTGGGGTTGCAAAGAGTTGAACTCAGCCGTCCGACTGAATAACAACCATAAAGGTTGCTGCAATGGATGTTTGTTAGCTAGGGGAAAAATAAGTTTAACATTTAAAATGGAAGTTGATTTTTAAAAAAGCCTCTGTCTACATTTTTTCTTTGTGGTCCCTGTGAATGCACACAGATGGGTTAAATTCTCTGCATGCAGAGAAAACTCAGAAAGTTCCAGACCTTATTAGTTGCCTGTCATCCATCCGTGCTGCAAGCCCTTACTGCTGAATGTAATGACTCGGGAAGTGGGGATCAAAGCATAAAACGTTGGATGGGGGGAGGGAACTGCCTATCCCCCAATCCTGATTTGAAGGCATAGGAATATAAGAGGTGGTGCTGCTCTTTGTTGCTGTTACCCTTTGCTGTTCAATGAGTTTTGCCCGAGACCCCCTTCTGTTGTTCTGAGCCAGTGGTGGCGAACCTATGGCACGGGTGTCAGAGGTGGCACTTGGAGCCCTCTCAGTGGGCACCCATGCAGTCTCCCCAGCACAGAGTTTGTCCCGCCCTTCTGCCCAGCAGCCCAATGAGAGCACTTCCTTCCTCCCCTCAGCACAGAGTTCACCCTGCCCCTCTGCCCAGCAGCCCAATGGGAGTGTTTCCTTCCTCCCCTGTTGCTGTACTGGCACTTTGCTATAATAAGTGGGGTTTGGGTTGCAGTTCGGGCACTCTGTTTCTAAAACGTTCGCCATCACTGTTCTGAGCTATCAGTTGAAAATATCCATGTATAATAAGAAGCTGCAGGCTGAAATTGAACCTTTCCTGTATTCTCTGATCTCTCACCACCTTCCCCTCCTGCAGTGCTGGACACAAACGACCGGTTCCTTCGCAAGATAACAATTGGCCAGTCTCCGACTGAGAAAGGGTTCGCCCGCACGGTAGGTGTCTTTCCTCTCCCCATCCCTTGGGGATATTTTACACTTTTAGAACAACAGGAAGGGATTGGACAATGTTTCTACTGTGATATTGTTAACAGAGGCAGATACTGTAATAGGTTGTGCATGTGATAATAATTTTCTGTCCTAAATCAGCTTTCAAGTCTGGCACTGTTACCCATGTCTGTTCTATAGAGGAGACTGTAATTAATCTTAACCTATAAAACCAAGGGTTAACCGTTGGAAGTTTGTATAGGTCCCTAAGCCTGGCCCTACTAACCTGCACCCACCATTCGTGCACACGGGCGAACTGGGTCCGCAGGTCAACGAAGGATTGAGAAAACCGGCAGTGGAGCAACAGCCCCACAAATGCGAAAAAAGGGAAACAACTTCATTTCCCAACGTTCTTTGTGCCGCACCGTGCCACAGCCAATCAGGCTGAGAGATGCAACCACAAAGAACATTGAGAAATGCGCCGCGGCCAATCAAAATCAAGGCGCAAAAAAAAATAACGCACCACAACCACAAATCACAAACCCATAACTACAAGCCCCAGAGTCCTGCGTGACATGAGCGCGCAGAACGCTGAGGAAGCTGGCTCCCGAAAAATTAAAAAAAGAACCTCACCGCCTCACAGCCACGCAAACACCAACCGCCCTTCTTTCCCTCACCAACGGTGCCTGAAGGTCCCGATTGGAGTTTCCCCTTTAATATCAGTAGGTGGCGGGTGGCGATCCCTCTCTCCGCTGGCTCACCTGGGGTTGGGAGGTTTGTGGGGACAAAAGGGGTATGTCCCCCCTAACCCTTCTGGACCCAGGAGACCAGGGAGAGTGGATCGATTCCCCCCTCCTAAAAAAACCTCCATCTTTAAAGAGAAGAAACCAATAGCTTCAGGAAAAATTAAGTTAAAGTTAGAGTCTTTTCGTTCTTTTAGGCCTGCCATGTGGCCCTCAAAATGGTGAGCTCAAATATACATGTTTCCCCTTCAAAGGCAAAAAAGCAAGAGACAGACAGACCTAAATAACAAAGGCTTAATACATGGAAAATAAGTCATGAGACCCTAGAGGCGGGAAGACAGAAAACTTTTCTATTGGTTAGTCAAGGACAAAATAATATTAACAACTTCCTTTAGGTTAGACTAGCATTTTTGTCTCTATGATTATTATATTAACACTCACTGCATGTTGGGATTGCCCTAAAATACTCAACACCAGCTTCCTTTGCAGGCGAACCCCCCAATAAAGGACTCAGACACCAGTGAAAGTGGATAACGGCATTGGGCCACATTTATTGATTCATGCCCTAGTCCGAATTATAAATTTCTATTGGTAATAACCAATCATAATTCTTAAGGCAAGCAGGCCGAAGTAACACTGGTAAGGTACCACCCAAAATTGCCAACGGCAATTGCTACAATGTATCCATTTGTATCAATTTGTTTGTTGACAACAAACAAATTGTTGACCGTAGTCAATATCTCACTAATGACCCCACCCTCTGACGCGTATCCGTAAAATCACGGGGTGATGCATGCTGTCTAGCTATAGCCATCACCCCGTCGCCTAGTTCGTCGTTGACCGGACAACGTTTAACCAACTTATGCCTGTCTAGTGTTGTCCAGTCAATTGCGAACTTGCCGGATACCTGTGGGTCATAATGTTTACCTTACCAGTGCTACCCGCCACACGGAGGGGCTTCAAAGAAGGCTCGACGCCCCCCCCCAGACCGTCAGCTCGGTCAACAGGCCTGCTCGCCAATCACCCAACAGGAGGTCCATACCTCCTCGCGACAGATGGACCCCATCCCCTGCATACAGGTCATAACTTTGGAGGCTAATAGCGGGGTGATGACTGACCCTCCCCCAAGCCCTGTCGACAAGGAAACGCGCCACTGCCCTATTCACCATGCGTCTAGCGCGGTCAAGGGCCAGGAGGTCAACGCCCCCCCTGTAGGCATGACGCGGGACCATGTCCGACCAAACAAGGGTTGTGGCGGGCCAGACGTAATGCAGGTAGGCGAGGTCCTCGCAAATCGCGTGCTTCAGCGACAAGCCGGTGACCTGGCCCAAATCATTGCCCCCCAGGTGTATGATCAGAATGTCAGGCGGGTCAGCAATCAGGCCTGAAAAAAGGAAAGGCAGCAGCTCCCGCCATAACATCCCAGGCTTACCATGCCATGTGAGACTTGCGTATGCACCCAGTCCCAGTTGGGGTCCCCACTCTGTCGCCGCAGCATAACGCGCTGCCCTGTGCACGTAGCTATGGCCCACCAGCCATACTGTCACCGGTGTAATACGACACCCCGGGTCTGTAAAGGAAAAATGAGGGAAATAGGTAAGGTGACCGGGTCGGTACTCACGGGGGGAGTGGGCGCACATAAAATTGAAAACATTGCGATCCCCACCGTCCCATGCTACGTATGTCAGCCCCTGAGTACCCAAAAGCTGCAGCGGTCGAGGCCGCCCCTATACGGAATGAATGAGTGCCATAGCGGGCGCCTGGGAGGCCCATACTGGCCAGTGCTTTGCCCGTCACCCTCCAAAATTGAAATTTAGTAAGGGGAGACCCATCTTGGTGACAGAAAAACGGGCCATGGTGCGTGCCACGCAGTGCCAGGAATTCCTGTAGGGCACCAACCGGACAGATGTCTGCCAAAGAACACCGTAGCAGTCGCACACCACTGCCGACGCCATGCTGATCGGTCTTAGAGGAACGTATCCTCAACTGAGCCCAGTCTTTGGCTACACAGACATCCTCGAGTTCCAGTGCCCTACGACTTGCATCCGCCTTAGACAGCATCACAAGCTCGCTGATGCGGAGCTCTCCAAAAAATGCCACCGTTGTGGCTGCATGGAACAGGGCTGCCTCATATGCATCAAAACAGAGGCAAGGCCAGCCCCGAGCCAACTGGGTAAGGACCCCTGGGGAAATCGGGTGGCGGTCGTCCGGGCAACGCCCGCGCTCACGCACCCACCCCTCCAAAACATGTCTCACACGGAAGTCAGAGGTGCTGTCCACATGACCCCCCACCTTGGCCATAAAAGCCAACGCTGAAAGCTTGGATGCTATGGTGCGAGGTGCAAGTCCCTGAGAATGCAGGTAAACCATGAACCGCAGAACATGGGTTACCGGGATTGGCCAGGTTACTGGCAATTGAAATCGAGTACAAAATGCCCTGAAAGAATTAATTGCGTGGTGATACGCCTTACGGGTGCGTGGGGCTAGTGACAGGCCAATCGCCCGGTCCACCTCTCCTTGCCAATGGTCCATATCTCCTCCGGGAGTGGCGAGGGAAATTCCTCCGCATCCGGGGCCAAGGCACGGAACCGGGAGATCTGTAGGCGGGACAAAGCGTCAGCAATATCATTATTAACCCCTGGGACGTGCCTGGCCCTGAACAGTACGTTGAGGCGCAGGCTGCGCAACACAAATTGGCGCACTAGATCCATAACCCTGGGCGATTTAGAAGTCTGTGCATTTACAATGTGGACCACGGCCGCATTGTCACACCAGAAATGCACGACCGAGTTGGACCACTCCTGGCCCCATAGCATCAAAGCACCCAGAATAGGGAAAAATTCCAGATACGTGAGAACACGCAGGCGACCCGTGCCTGCCCAGGCCGGTGGCCACCCACCATAGGCCCACTTCCCATTGAAGTACATCCCATAACCGAGGGATCCCGAGGCATCAGACTGAATCTGAAATTGAGGGGAAGCCAGGAGGTCATGCCTCCAAAATGAGACCCCATTGAAGTCCCTCAGGAACTGTAACCAGACAAGCATGTCTGCCCTGATACCCCGGGTAAGCCTGACCCTATGGTGAGGCCTGGATAATCCTGCCATAGCGTCGCACAAGCGCCGGGCAAAAGCCCTGCCCGGTGCGACCACTCTGCAGGCAAAATTAAGGTGACCATGCAGCACCTGCAGTTCCCTCAGTGATGCCTTGCGCTTGGCCAACAAGTCCGAGATAAGGGCCACTATCCTCGACACCTTATCCCGCGGTAACCTAGATGCCTGCGCTATCGTGTCAATCTCCACCCCCAGGAAGACTAGCTGTGTAGATGGGCCCTCGGTCTTTTCGGGCGCTAAAGGGACACCGAGTTCCTCCATTAGCGTCTGAAATGTGTTGAGGAGACGTGTACACGTGTCCCAGCCCCGTTCACCCCCGAATAAAAAGTCATCCAGGTAATGGGCTACAGACCGGGACCCTGACCTGCGGACGAAAGCCCACTCTAGGAAGGTACTGAAACGCTCGAAAGCCGAGCATGATATGGAACAGCCAAAAGGCATGGCCTTATCAAAATAATATTCGCCCCGAAATTTGAAACCCAGCAATTCAAAGTCGCCCGGGTGCACTGGCAAGAGGCGAAAAGCCGACTTAATGTCGCACTTAGCCAGCAGCGCACCCGGGCCACATGAGCGCACCATGCGCAGCGCGTGGTCAAAGGATGTATACCTGACTGAGCAAAGGTCATCAGGGATAGCATCATTGACCGATCGGCCGGCTGGGTAGGACAAGTGATGGATTAGGCGAAACTCGCCTGGTGACTTCTTGGGAACCAAGCCCAGGGGCGATACCTTGAGGTTAGTGAACGGGGGTGCAGGGAAAGGGCCAGCGACCCTGCCCGCATTGACCTCCTTATTAATGCTGGCGGCAGCCACTTCCTCCCTTCCCCTAAGGGACAAAAGATTGGGGGCATCCTGAGGGGACCTATCACCCATGAAAGGAATACGGAACCCCTGTCTAAAGCCCTGAAGTAGATAATCTGCATCCTCCCCCTTCGGGTACAATGCGAGCCAACGCTCCAGCATGTCCACATTAATTGGGGAGGGAGCCTTTCGGCGAACCAGCTCCATCTGTGGCAGTCTTGCCAGCACACTGTCCGCCCCTCCCTCTGCCCCGCGTCCCTCCAGGCCTGGGACAGGCAGAGGCCGCATGGGGGCCCGCACAGGTGGGACACTCATGTCTGTACTTGCAATTCTTCTTACTGCATGAACCATTCGACGAGAAAGCCCAGCACAGCAGTCGGGCTGAAACCCCCTGCCCCGCTACTTGGCGGGGAGCCTGAGCTGGAGCCACTCGCTGGACCGCATGTCCACAATGGTACCTTTCCCCTGGTGCGGGGCGCGTGGGCGTCATGTACAGCAGCCAAAGTCTCTGACATGGCTCGTCCCACCTCATCTCAGGGTGCAGTGGAATTCTCATACGGAATTCCTCGTCATAAGCCAACCACGACGGGCCCGGAAAATCAACCATCGCCCGGTAGATATTGTCCAAATACTGGACCATAGGAATTGCCAGATCCGGCCGGGCCCTCAGGTACACCGCCATGTAGATGAGGTAAGCCGGCAGCCAGTTGGCCCACGTCCATGGCGGCTTGCGACGACGTGCCTGTTCCTTATCCTTCTCATCCTGCCCCTCCCTCTCTTCCTTGGTGGGCTCCCTGTTTAGGAGTGAGAAGATATCCACATACTCCCCTCGCCATATTTTCTCTCTGGTGGCCTGTGCCAAATGGTCACCCAGTGGCAAGGAATAGCCCGCTGTTGGCAAGGCCGAGACAGGCACAGCAGAAACTGCGGGCATCTGGAAAGGGGCTTGAACTAACCCAGCCACCCCCAAAACATTCCCCACAGGGTAGGAAATGCTACCCACCCCGGGGCCCTGGGTGGTGGTTGGCATCGCCTGTTGGTGCGTCGGCGGCTGTACCGCCGGACCACCCATGCGAGGCCAAGGCCATTGGAAAGCCCCCCCCAACGTAGCCACATGTGTAGGTGCACTAGTTTGTACCGCATACTCACATGCTGCACCCCCGCGGGCCGCCCCCACCGGGGGTTCCGGCCCACTGGGGGCGTCGGAGCTCACGACCGCCGTAGAGCTCGCCGCCGGAGCTTGACCCGCGCCGGCCTGTTGGTCGGGGAGCCGCGAGGCAGTGGCCGAAGTCGCGCCACGCGCCTCAAGCTGCTCGACCCGTCCCGTCGCCTGCCGCTGCCCAGCAGACGACGCATCCAAGCGCACCCCAAAAGGAGCACCTGCGTGGCTGGCCCGAGCGAGGGAAGCCTCAAGTGCCGCCACGCGGGCCAGCAAGGCCTCGACACTGGCCTGGGGCCACGGGCCAGCCGGCCCGCCCGTTACGGGCGTGGGTACAGGCCCTTGCACCCCGGGGCCCGAATAAGGCCATGACCCCACACCCAGGCCCGGCAGGGCCGGCGTGGGCATCTGCCAAGGGAGGGGACCACACCACCCCCCAAGGCTGGAAGGCCCCGAAGTGAGCTGGGCCCCGATGGAGGAAGGCCCAGAATGAGCAGCAGGAGCGGCGTCCGCCGCTTGCGGGCCGCGGGCCGCAGCCCATACCGGACCCCTACTCGGGTCCCCGGCCTCCGGCCAGGGGGTAATAGACCCCATCCCACCGGTCCCGGTGGGAGCCAGCAAAGGCGGCTGGTGGGAAGGCGCAGCCACGGTCCTCCAACCCGGATTGCGCCGCCGCACCGCCCGGGCCGCGCTCGCGGCCGCCTTCTTCTTCGAAGGCATCTCAGATGGACCTAAGGGAAGCCGAAAAAGAGGAAAATAAGCAGCCAAAAGGCTTCCCGCTCGAGGTAAAAAGCGACGGAGTAAGAGGAAAAACTTCTCCGCTCCGTCGCTTCGCAAAATGGCAGCTCGGCTGCCTCGTGGCCACCCCTTTTATAAGGGAGCTGGCCACGCCCCTAACTACCCAGATGCCTTCGTCCTGTGGGGGGGGCTCCCGCAAAGAGCGCGGCGGCCATTTTGGCGCCGCGCTGCATTATCCACATATGCCATGGCTACCAACTTTGCTAACATGAGAAGATGGGAGTTGTAGTCAATTCATCTGAAGGGCTCCAGATTTAATAAGGTGCTAATAAGATGTATTTGCGGAGGTAGCCATAGTCTCCTGGTTCCCTCTGTTCCTGGCAGGTTTCATATGCCCAGTGTGCCTGTGCTTTTGTTTTGAAAGAGGGGAGGATATGTCCATGGCCACTCAAGGGCTCAAATGTACACCTGTCCCTCTGTCCTTTCCCGTAGAACTTTTAAAGCCGTAAAACCTGCTGTTGTTGTTCAAAAAGACCCCTTGTCAGGGGGCATTTTTGTCATGACTTAGTGGGCAAGATGCTGTCCTTGGTGACCAAAAGGTTAGCAGGTTAGTAGTTCGAGATCTGAGTATTGCATGATGGAGTGAGCTACTTTCATCTGTCCCAGCTCCTGACAACCTAGCAGTTCGAAAGCAAGAAATTGCAAATACGTACTGTAGATAAACACCCACTTTGGCAGGAAAGGTAACAGCATTCTGTGTGCTTCAGCATATAGTCATGCCTGCCACATGGCCATGGAAACATCTGCCGATGCAAACAGTGCTGGTTCTTTAGCTGTAAATGAAGATGGGCATCGTCCCCTAGAGTCAGACACAACTGGCTTTCAAGCAAAGGAGGTCTATGGCTGGGAGCTGTCCATTGTCCCTCAAATTTTAATTAAAACATTTCCACTACAGCAGGGGTCCTCAAACTTTTTAAGCTGGGACCAGTTCACGGTCCCTTTAGATTGTTGAGGGTCCGGATTATTTTCCTCCGCCCACCCAGCCTCACTGCTACTTGTCACCGTCACACATGCCTGCCTCGCTTGCCCAGCCCTGCCAGCAGCGACTCCTCACAACATCCACCCTGCCACAGTGATGTGCCAAGCTAATAGAAGGGGATAAGGAGTGTGTGTGCGTGCGCGCAGTACAGTACACACACACACACACACACACACACACACATATATTGGGGGGGGGCATTAGGAGTTTCAGTGAGAGACATACAGTCCTCAATGTTCTTGTTGCATCAAGCCGTACATGTTGCATTTTTTAAAAAAACATTTTGACCCATTCCTCTTCCTTTTTATTCCCCCAGGCCCAGTTTGACATTACTGTTGCCAGTGAGATCATGGCTGTCATGGCCCTCACGGATGGCCTGGAGGACATGAGGTGGCGCCTGGGTAAAATGGTGGTTGCTTCCAGCAAAAAAGGCGTCCCAGTTACTACAGAAGATCTGGTACATTGACCGTAATCTTGATCTGAGGAATGAATGCTCTTGCCCAAGCCCCCGTGTATCCACATGAATGGGTTTGCTGTGATTCATCCAGCTCATGTCGCTCCTGGAAGCGGAAGTAAAAGGCACCTGTAGGGAGGAAGAGTTAACCCAGAAGAGCCTTAACTGTATGGGTGCGTTTTACTTCCGCTTCCGGGAGCGACGAGGGCAGCGTGGGCCAGATGAATCGCAGCAAACCTATTCGTGTGGATTCACAGGGGCTTAGGCTTCTGGGAATTGAAGTCCAAGAACATCTGGAGTGCCAAGGTTCGCCATCACGGCCTTAGGTTGTGGGTGAGGAACATGTGGTTCTACAGATGTTTGTTCTCGCCTGTCTTTCATCAGTGACAATGGAAGCCAAGAGGTGATGAGGATTGGAATTGAGCAACATCTGGCGACCCTCACATTTCTAACTCTATGGCACTGTTTATTTCCCAAAATGTAGTCTGCCAGATGTTTCATTCAAGGGAGTGTTGTAGGAACTGAGCAGAGTTTCAGCCAGCTGTGTTCTTAAAAAGACATACTTTAGACATATGATTGGGTTTGTCCAGGAATTCATACATATTGGTTTGAAGCCATTGCTTGTATTAATGCATTATTGGGGGAATCTTTGGTATTTGCAGATATTCATGTTCTCTTAAATTATACCCGTTCTATGGGATCTAACAAATGGGTGAGAAAACTGGACTATACAAGCTCTTTTGGGTGGCTAGAAGGCACTAGTTGCATCTGAACATGTATGATACAGAAGCCAATATTGTGAGGATATTTACTTCGACATCTGAAAGGCCTATATTGATTTATATGCATAATTTGAGACGTGTGTAGTGATGATTACAACTATATTCATATAGCAAATTTATAATAGAGGCTTATAGTGAGCACTTTAATTATTGCATTTACAGTTCTTATCCCCCCCCTCTTTTTGATTGTCCTCTTTTTAAATTTTAAATCAGCAAAAATAAAAAGTAGGGAGGGGAAGACTTCCTTTGATTTCCAGATGTCATGTTACATTTAATTGGAGATTAATCACATGAAAAATTATAGGAATCAGGGTTTTAAAGTGACCCTTCTGGTTCTTCTAGCCCTGGTGGCACAGTGGTTAAACTGCTGTACTGCAACCAAAAGGTAGTGAGTTCGATCTTGACCAGGGATCAAGGTTGACTCAGCCTTCCAGCCTACCGAAGTTGGTAAAATGAGTACCCAGCATGGTGGGGGTAAAATGCTACGTGCTGTGGGGTGGTAAATAAGTGTGATTGCTTTCCTTTGCTTTGAAAAGAGTTGCTGCTGTCTTGCACATTTCCTTTGCAGACTTTGTGCCACAGACAGTATCTTCTTCATTTGTACTTCTCAAATAACAGACTGATGCACAGGTGGTTAATGCTTGTTCCTAACTTGAGCAAATGGCCAGCTTACCTGCTGTCAAAGAAGAGGAAAATCACTTTTCTCCCATCTCCCATGTCCCTTTCCCTATCTCGTGACTGCACTTACAGGGGAAAGGGGAGAAGAAAGAAGAAGCAGTGCTGTCTTTTCCCTTGACTCACAAGATACCTGCTTCCATGTCACATCCACTTCTTTGTTGTCTTTTGGGATAATGCATGATGCTTCAGGGTTCCATTACTGCCCAGCCCTTGACTATCTAATAATCTTAGCACAATGGTGCAGCTAGTGTGTCCCAAAGGATTAAGACAGAATGTTTTGAAATGCAAGTCCCCCTCAATTCCCCCCCTTTTTTTCTTCTTAGTTCCCGTTATACAAATGCCCAGGCACAGTTTTAGCAGTAGGAAAAAATTATGTTTACTTGCAAAGCTTGTAAGTAACAAGTTATCAGGTAGTTGGCAAAAATATAATACAGCAGTTCACTTCCTCTTGGTTACAATAAAAGCAAGCAGAAATATCTTGCAAGCAAATGATGGTTACAAGAGGGTCCTGAGTTTCAGAGACCAAAACATTTTGAGGCAGAAAGAGCTAGGCTAAACAACTGAGCAGTTATACAGACAGAACTAAACTACAGTGAGACACAGAGCTCAGAGTAACAAGCAGTTGCATTTGAAGGGAAGAAACATTTAGCTGCTGGTTGGCTGTTTAGATTCGAAACAGGCAATGACTATGTCAAATGTAGTCACTTCCTATGTTCATATTAGTGTACAAAACAAATACAAAGCATTATGGGATTACCTGCTATAAACTCAACACAGCTAAGAACTGAGCTGACCCTGACACAGACATCCTGATGCTTTAAACTTGCCAAGCTCTGAATCACAGTTGCAATGTGGAAATTCATGGAGAGTGATATCTCGTCAGGGCAATCCACTCCACAAATCCTGACAAGATTCTGGTTTTTGTATTTAAATAAATATATTATATTACCTCACTGGATTGCTCTTTTAGGAAATCTGAAGACTTCTGAATTGGTTAAAGCCAGCCCAGAGAAGCAAAGATGCAGGATTTATAATCTGCTTATATTTGCTTGCATTGAAATGCATGAGTGGAAGTCGCTTGTCAGTCTCATTTCCCAAGCCTTCTTGAGATTAATTATGTTTCATCTCCCTATGGCAGGAGTAAGAAGAAAGGCATTGCGCTGGTCACGATGTGCCTTTGCCCAGCTGCTGGCATATCAGTCATTGCCTGCGGGTTGCTAAGATTTGTATAAAGAAGTTTGAGTTGATTGGACATTACTTAATATGGCAATGATGATTTCAAGGCTGCAGCATTAATTAAAGCATGATTGGGCGGTGTTATATTTGAGAGATCCCAAATATACACTTCAGAGAGTAAACAAAACGAACTGCTGTGTTTTAACGTTAGCTTACATGGATCAGGTTCACTTCGTCAGACATAAGAATGAGGCTTCATGGCATCAATTTATTCACATCAGGTACAGAATGGTTAGCATAATACATAAATATACAAATCAATGTGGTTTATTACAACTAGTAATACCTGTTATTCAGATTAGTTGTTAGTTTTTCCCTTGATTCATCGATTTAATCTTTCATTCATCGCAATTCATTTTCCATTCGTTTAGCTGCCATGCTCTTCTTCTCCAGGTTCAAGCATTTATTCCAGGGATTCTCAACTTGTGGCCCATGGGCCAGATGCAGCCTGCAGCACCATTTTATGTGGCCCACCTCCACCACACTAGGCAGTGCTATGTGGTGGAGGAAGGGTAAAATGGCTGTCCAGACCCTGAAGCTGTCTGAGGGAGCGTAACCCGGCCCCCGGCTTTAAAAAGTTGAGAACTCTTGATTTATTCTATGCAGACTTAGAAAAACCACATTGATTTGTATAGCCCGTGGAGCTAAGTCATCCCCGTGGTTCACGGAAGAACTACGGGGAGCTCAAAGAGGCAGAGACGCCTTGAGCGCCGCTGGGTGAAGACCCAGAGTGATTGCAATTGGACACTAGCTAGAGCCGCTATTAGGGCCTACCTAGTGGCGATGGGGGTGGTGAGGAGGCAGTACTTCACCTCCCTTATTGCCTCCGCTGATAATCGCCCAGCCACCCTGTTTTGGGTGACCAGGTCCCTCCTGGGTAGGGCGGGGCCTGTGCCTGGTTGGCAGGGATCGGCTGAGGACTTTGCTGACCATCTGGTGGAGAAAGTCGATCGGATTCGCTCGGGGTTCAAACTTGGCGTGGACGGGGAGGGTACGGGGGGAGCCAGTGCGCAGTCTTGCGGTGTTACCTGGGATCGGTTTGATCCAGTTGCCCCGGATGAAGTGGACAGGCTCTTTGCGGCAGTCCATGCCACTAATTGTCCATTGGATCCCTGTCCCGCCTGGCTGGTAAAAGCCTCTAAGACGGTGACAGGTGGCTGGGTCGGGGTTATAATTAACGTGTCTTTTCGAGAGGGGATGTTTCCTGCACTGCTGAAACATGCTCTTGTGCGCCCCCTCCTGAAGAAGCCTTCCCTCGATCCAGCAATCCTAACCAACTACAGACCCTGTCTCCAACCTTCCTTTTTTGGGGAAGGTTCTGGAGAAGGCAGTGGCACGTCAGCTGCAGGGGGTACTGGATGAAGCGGAATATGTGGACCCATTCCAGTCAGGATTGAGACCTGGATATGGTACTGAAACTGCATTGGTTGCGCTAATGGATGATCTCTGGCGAGAGCGGGATGGCGGTCATCCGTCCGTTCTTGCTCTTCTTGACCTCTCAGCGGCCTTCGATACCATTGACCACGGTATCCTTCTGGAACGGCTCCAAGGATTGGGGATCCAGGGCACGGTGTGGTCCTGGTTTTCCTCATTTGTGAGGGGCCGGACCCAGTCGGTGTGGTTGGAGAGTGAGAGGTCGAGTCCCAGGCCCCTAAAATATGGGGTGCCTTAGGGCTCGGTACTCTCTCCTCTCCTATTTAACATCTACATGAAGCCGCTGGGTGAGATCATCCGTTCCCACGGAGTGCGGTACCACCAGTACGCGGATGACACACAGTTGTACATCTCAGGCCGTGGGGACCCCAGTGATGCAGTCAAAGTCCTTTCCAGCTGTCTGGAGGCTGTTGGGCTCTGGATGGGGGCAAATGGGCTACAGCTGAATCCAAGGAAAACTGAGTGGCTATGGATAGGGGGTCCTGCGTTATCCCGGGAGCTACCATCTTTGGTTTTGGATGGGGCTGTTTTGCCCCAGACCAACCCGGTGCGCAACTTGGGGGTCCTCCTGGATTCGCAGCTACTGCTAGAAGAACAGGTGGCGGCTGTGGCCAGGAGGGCCTTCGCCCAACTTCGGGTGATTCGCCAGTTGCGCCCGCTCCTGGACCAGGACTCTTTGCTTATGGTCACTCATGCTCTGGTGACCTCCAGACTAGACTACTGTAATGCGCTCTACATGGGGCTGCCCTTGATGACCATTCGGAGGCTGCAGCTGGTCCAGAATGCCGCGGCCCGGGTGGTGATGGGGTGTGGACGTTATGCCCATGCCTCACCACTGCTTCGGGGGCTGCACTGGTTACCAGTTTGTCTCAGGGTGCAATTCAAGGTGCTGGTTTTGACCTTTAAAGGCCTACATGGTAGTGGGCCAGGGTATCTTAGAGACCGCATCGCCCTAAGGACATCTGTCCGTCCAACCAGAGCGGACCGGAGGGGCTCTCTAATTGTGCCATCAGCCAGGGGGGCTCGCCTCTCTGGCACAAGGAGGAGGGCCTTCTCCGTGTCTGCACCGGCCCTTTGGAACCTCCTGCCTGTGGAACTGCATCTCCAGACGGAGTTGTTGCCCTTTAGGAAGGAACTAAAGACCTGGCTGGCGGGCCAAGTTTGGGGTGCGGGTGGGGATGGGGGTACCGTTGGGTGGTTGGTATAGAGAAGTGTGCCTTCCCCCAAGGTCCCTTCGGTTCTTGCGCACCTTTTAGGGGTGGGTTTTTTAACTTTTAACTTTGTTTTATTATGTGTCTTTCATGTATTTACTGTCCGCTGTGTAAACCGCCCTGAGTTGGGTTGTACCTGAGTGGGCAGTATATAAGCATGAAAAATAAATAAATAAATAAATAAATAAATAAATACTTATCTGTTGTGCCAATGATGGCCAATCTTAGATGTTCTTGGACTTCAATTTCCAGAAGCCCTGGTAATTGGAGTCCAAGAACACCTGGAGTGCCAAGGTTGGCCATCACTGTGTTATGCTAACCAACCATTCTGTACCTCTGTACCTGGTGTGTATAAATTGATGCCATGAAGTCTCACTCTTATGTCAGACGAACTGGACTTGATCCACAAAAGCTAACAGCTGGATTTTAAAGTGCCACAACTTTTTTGTTGTTGTTTACTCTGATATACTTGAAACACAAATTAAAATGGCTATCATTTAGAATATGCACTGTATCTTTGAATATGAATGTATTGTTGAACCCCAAAGACTCCAAGAGTTTGCTGAGGAACATTCAGTCCTCCAGATTTTGATGAGCTGTTATCTTCAATCGGTCCTAGCCAGCAGAACCAATGGTCAAGGATGCTGGAAAGAAAGCACTGCAACAATATTGATTCTAGAGGGCCATATATATCCCAACTCATTGTAGAGTAAGAGGGCGTTGGAAGTACCACGAATAAACGAAATTGGTTTGCCCCTACTTCCTGGCAATGTACTCCGGAACAAAATAAACAAGTGAAACAAACTGATCTCTGAATGCAACACAACAGGTGTCCAGCTGTGTTTGTCCTTTTGCATCCGATTTCTGTATAAAATTTGGGCAGATTATAGGTCAAGCATTGGGAAAGTGGAATGATTGTTTGCTTTACGGATCTTGAAATGTCAAAAACCTGAAGAAATGGGCAAGATGTGTGACTCAAGTGACTCTTTGTATTGATTCCCTTAGGGAGTGAGTGGTGCTCTGGCTGTTTTGATGAAAGAGGCTATTAAGCCAAACCTTATGCAGACCTTGGAGGTGAGCATTTATTCTATGCAGACTTTACATCTTTTCCTGGCGTTCAGAACAGTTACCAAAATAGAGTCTGTTTTTTTACTACACAAGTTTTACTAGAATTGAGAAGTGACCACTTCAAATGTTTTCACTTTTTTCTTGCCTCTCCACAACCTTTTGAAATTAATTCATCATTCAGGCCCCTGTAACCTATTAATTTTAAATAATAATGATTTAATTTAAATAACAAATAAATAGTATAATAATAATTTGTACAATAATTTCTGTCTATTCCTAGCCAACAAAGAAAGAGAATCACAGCAAGGGATTCTTTGTTTGTTTGCTAGATAGGTATGAATCAAACTTTATGAATTGTCCTACGCTAAGCAATAAAATCTCAACCATAGAATCATAGGATTTTTAGAGTTGGAAGGAGCCCTAAAGGTAATTGAAACTGACCCCGTACTGATGCAGCATAACTGCAGCTGAAGCATCTGTGAGAGAGGCCCATCCACCATCTGTTCAGAACTTTCCAATGAAGGTGAGCATATCACCTTCAGAGGTACTTCCATTTCCTGACATCTTTTACTGTCAGGAAACTCCTTATTTTTTTCATATTTAATAGAAATGCCCTTTTTAATCCTTTGAATCTGTTAGTTCACACCCTACCTCTGAGGCAAGAGAAAACAATGTTACCCCATCGTCCATGTTACAGCCTTGAAAGTGAATATCCCATTACCTGTTGGATGTCATCGCTGTCTTATAAAGTGTTCTGTAATCTATAGAACCTGTCCTCAGTCCTTTCCACCTTACATTCTCACTGATTGTTAGTTTGTGCACTTTCTTACTTGGTCTCTTTTATTGTCAATGGTGTAGGTCATAGGTTCTCAACCTTGGGCCCCTAGACGTTCTTGGACTTCAATTCCTAGAAGCCCTGATCAGCAGGTGTGTTGACTTGGGCTTCTGGTAACTGAAGTACAAGAACACCTGGGGACCCAAGGTTGAGGAATCCTGTCATAGGGAAACATCTGATTGGCATTGGCATTGGACCTGGACCTGTTGAAGACCTGGCTATGCCATTGGGTGTGGGGCATGCTTGATTCTACCACGCAAGCCTGCTGGCTCATTTAGCCTGTCTGAGGGATCCTGTTTGTTTCTGTCTGTTTCTATTTTATCGTGGGAGGGTGGGGGGAGGGTGAGAGTAGTTTTTAACAATAATCTGATTGGTTCTAAGTGTTTTAACTTTTGTTAGTGGGGGGGTAACATCTGTTTTTAGCTGCTGTTGTTTTTAGCTCATTGCTATTTTAAATTGTTTGTAGTATTGTTTCTTAGCCTTTGTATGTTGTTAGCCGCCCTGAGTAATGTTCCCCAGCAGGAGGGTGGGATACAAATCCACTAAATTAATTAATTAATTAATTAATTAATTAATTATGTTTAATTTTAAACAGACCAGTTGCTACCAGGATTTGGCCCCCACTCTTTATATAGGCACTATGTTTTCCCCCCATACTTACAGGCACTTTTTGAAAACAAAATAGCCTTTGTGCCTAGAAACAGATCACTCCTTTCTTTGACAAGATATCATTCCAGAATCAAACTTTCTCTACTCCCCATCTAAAATTTTAATATATGTAATGCTGGGGCACTTTATTAGTGCTGCATTTTTTTGTCTTCGAAATGCAGTATTTTGTACCCTTCTGCAAAAATGAGTTCCCTAAAATGTGCTCCCAAGTGGGTATATAGAGGTTTTGTGACATTCCAGATTGCAAAACAATCTTTCTTTGCCTTTTTGTTGTTGTTGTTGTTGTTGTGATTCTTGTTGTTGCTCTCCTCTGTCAGGGCGATCCAGTTTTTGTCCACGCTGGTCCCTTTGCCAACATCGCACATGGTAATTCATCCGTCTTGGCAGACAAGATTGCCCTGAAGCTCGTAGGCAAGAATGGTTTTGTTGGTAAGCCTCATTTCTTTACCATCATCTTCGTGAAGATTTAACTTTGGAAATCATTAACACAAGATTTAGTGGAAAATTCAGGCTTAAATGAATGCAGAAATGGAAAAGACAGATTCATGGAGGATTGGGGTGTCTGTGACTATTAGTCACCATAGCTCTGTTGGATCCCTCGACACCCAAAGGGGTAAAAGAGGAAGCAAAGAAGAAGAAGAAGCTCTGTTGGATCATTTGTGGTTAGAAGAAGTTGCTGCTTTGCACAACTTGCTGGCGCATGATGGTTACCTTTATGCTTTGCTGATGGCTTCCAGGAAGCACCTGGCTAGCCAGGTGGCTATAAAAAGAAGATACTGGGCTAGAGGAACAAACCATCAGTCTGCTTCTACAGGCCTTCTGTTTTTAATGAAGGAAATCTATAACCTGAAAAGCATTAAGATTACCACAGTTTTGGAGCTGTGGGTCAAATAAAGTACAGTAATGTATTTAATTTGCTGCACTTCTCAGCAGACCTTTCAATGGAAAAAATGTTGTACTAAAATTCCCAGAATCTTCTAGCCAACATTGCCATCGGTTGTTCTGACTCTTGGATCCTGAGCAATGATGTCACAGAACAAAAAAAACGACAAAAATCTCATCTAGGCTCCATGTTTCTGATCATTGGATTAAAATCATTCCCTTTGTATCATTTTGCTTTTGCCATTGTTAGGTGTTTCCCTTGACACCCAAAGGAGTAAAAGTGGAAGTAAAGAAGAAGATTCTTAGGTCTTATGTTTCTACCATAATTATGTTCACTTGTCACTTCAAACCATGGTTTGCTGCTTTAGCCATTAATTCTCCTAAAGATATTCAATCCAACCAGCTGTTTTTCTCCATTTCTGTTCTGTTTCACTCCTGCTCCTTTTATTCGTTTCTGGTGAGCAGCCGAGAAAATAAGCCAAGGATAAATCATAGTTCTAGGATTCACACATTAACAGGAGACCATGGGTTAGATAAACTGAACTTCACAAACCAACAATAAACTGTGGTTTCTGACTGTGGTTTGCACCTGGCTTAGCAAACCATGATTTGTCGCAGGAATGATTTGGACCCAACAACACACTTGAAATCAGCAGGTTAAAACCCGTTTTACTGAACCCAGCTGATGTAATTTTCAGGTAATAGGAAGGAGGGGGAGTCAAAATAATAATGGTAATAATCCTATGGATGAAATAGTTTCATCTTTTTTCTGCCTATAGTAACAGAAGCTGGCTTTGGAGCAGATATTGGCATGGAAAAATTCTTTGACATCAAATGTCGGTATTCTGGTCTTCAGCCCCACGTAGTGGTACTGGTTGCCACCATCCGAGCTCTGAAAATGCACGGTGGCGGGCCCACGGTGAGTGTCGTCCTACCTGATTAAATATATTTGTTAAATTGGAGAGCAGGCTGTGAACAGCTCTTGGAGAATCATCCAATAAAGCTTGACTCTGTGCCTGTTGCAAACTATGCAAGATGTCCTTCCAACCTGCCCTTGAGATGACAAAAGGAAAAAATTCTTCCTGGACAGCTATTTGCTGATGCTTGAAAGTTCTCCAAGTTCCTCTCTACTCAGCCTCCAAATTTCTTTTTCTGTTTCCCATCTTCTTCCCTTTCTTCCTTGCCTGGAATTCTCTCTGGGCTTTTGGATACTCATCATACTGCTTATTGTCTTTCTTAATGTCACGTGCTTACTTTCACCCTATTTTTCCAACTGCCCCTGTATCGACGGCCTGCCTGCAGTTTCTCCCCATTTCTCAATGTTTTGTTGAAAAAAATACTCCTTAATTTGCAGTTTGAGAAATGGGAATCAGAGTGCAATGGAAACCTTTCTTATCCTTAAATGCCCTGCTCTTTCTCTTTGCAGGTCACCGCTGGGGTTCCCTTACCCAAAGAATATGTTGAAGAGGTAACCATGACCTACTTACGCTTCCTTGATTTCTTTATAAGACAACCCTGTTCCCTTCCTCCTGGCCTTACCGATAGTCCTTTTTTGCCGTGATGTGATTGGCAAGTAGTTACTTTTCATTTCTGAGACCAGATACAATAATCCTGGTGGACAACTGCTTGTCAGATCCTGTTGATCTTCTGCCCACCCAAGAGCAGTCCAAAATTGTGTCGTTTAAATGCAGTGTGCACTTCTATACCTACCCTGACAAGAGAGATCACCTCTCCCTTTAACGTGATCAGTCTGTTGCCCCGACATCACCTCTCTGCAAATTAAACTGAGTATAAAAATCCAGGCCAGTGTCGTTGTTGGCTGCAGCTCAAATCCAAGAATGCATCCCCACCCCCACCCCCGAAACAGGAAAAATGCCATTGCCATGGATTTATTTAAGGTGGATCCCAGCTTGCTAAGAAGTGGCCAACACATTATGATCTTGGAGCACTCTCCTGCGGCACATATAAAATGAGACATGCAGGATTTAACACTGGGATTGCAGTGGACTGCTGTATCATTGATGATGTTATCATGGTGCGCCTTCACAGCCAGTCCATCTGGCATGGCCTCTTCCGCCTCTATGACCATTAGGAATCAGAGTTCCTCCTTCACTCATTTTGCCGTTTGGCCCAATATGATGGTTTCCAGTGGCATTTCCTCCACTGAGGGGGCCATAACCCCACCTAAAGGGGCTCATCTGCCCGTAGCCGTTGGCCCCTTTAAGGAATCAGGTTATTTACCACCACCCAACATTCGGCATTGAGTCGCTGGCTGTATGGTCTACTCCATTACCATAGCGGGATGTCTGGCCAGTGTAATACATAGAGATCTGTTGGTGCATAAAATACAGAGATGTTCAGTGAGTGGATTTTTCAGCAGCAAAGACCTTGCCTTCTAATGTGAGCTGTAACATATCATTTTTACAATGGTGCATTCTGATTGCCGGATTATCTGTTATAGCAACTGATTTACCCAGAATTTGGTACATGCCTTTTTTTTTTTCCTGCAGCTTCGCCCTCTAAGAGTTCAAGTACTTGGTGTTTTTCATGCTAATACTGTAGCTGCCTGCTGCTGCTTTCTGGAACCTTTGTTCTGCTTGAAGCTGTGCGTGTTTAAAATTAAATGTGTGGGAGGGGCGAGGGTGTATTCAGATCAGTAAAAATGGCAAATTGCCATTAAGCTAACAGTGAGACCTTTGCTCTGTGTTAGAATGGTATAAAAATGCTGAATGAGTTAGAGACCAGCTAAAATAAAACTAACATACTGGGCCCAAAAGCACCGGGGGGTGGGGGGTGGGGTAAAGAAAACCTGTCCAGCATTTTATATTAAGTTAATGGTCAAAATCCTATTGTAAACTTATGCGGATATAATATGGGTGCAAGTCACAGTGGTAAATTGCTGATAATTAAAGAATTGCTGCTGCCATTCTTTGCTTTGTGTCAGTCACATAACTTGGTGCATAACTAGGGATGCCAGTAGCAACTAATTAATCAGTCACAATTTGCCATCATAGTTTACACCTTTATACTTACCCTGGCATAAATCCACATTGTGATTCTGGCCAGTGTGTTTATTCAAGAAGATTTACATCAGTCTCCCATCTAGATTACATATTTTTATTTTTATTTTATTTTATTTTATTTTTAAATTTATATACCGCTTTCCTCATCATTTGATAACTCGAAGCGGTTTACAACAGAATACAGAGATACAAAAAACAATGCAAAATACAGAATAAGATATACAATAAAAATGTCTAATACAATATCCCCCAATACAAACAGAGGAGCACAAAAATAGAATCAATACAGAAATCAATAATACAGAAATCAACACAGAAATCAATACAGAAATCAATAATAACCATCAAATTAATAACAATATAAAATGTTAAGTTGAGGCTACAGAACTATAGCAATTAACCCTCTAAAGCGACTGCCACTACCTCCCACGGCCGACCAGTCCACAAGGAGAGGCAAAACGGAGACAGCTGAATGAGCGTCGTCATCGGCTTTTGATATCGAACCTCCCTCCAGTCACACTGCACCTTCTCCCATCGGCTCAGCCAGGAGGTATGAGGGGTACTCCAAGACTTCAACAGTTTTTGGAGAGGTCCCGAGCCACCAGCTGTGGCAAATCTCCCCATCCGCCCGCCGAGCCGGTGAAACTCGCTCTGGCGGCGGTCAAAGCAGGGCGGCTTTTCAAGGTGTCCCGGGCCGCCAGATGTGGCAAATCTCCCCATCTGCCCGCCGAGCCGGTGAAACTCGCTCTGGCGGCGGTCAAAGTGGGGCGGCTTTTCAAGGTGTCCCAGGCCGCCAGCTGTGGCAAATCTCCCCATCCACCCGCCGAGCCGGTGAAACTCGCTCTGGCGGTGGTCGAAGCGGGGCGGCTTTTCAAGGTGTCCCGGGCCGCCAGCAGTGGCAAATCTCCCCATCCGCCCGCCGAGCCGGTGAAACTCGCTCTGGCTGCGGTCGAAGCGGGGCGGCTTTTCAAGGTGTCCCGGGCCGCCAGATGTGGCAAATCTCCCCATCCGCCCGCCGAGCCGGTGAAACTCGCTCTGGCGGCGGTCGAAGCGGGGCGGCTTTTCAAGGTGTCCCGGGCCGCCAGCTGTGGCAAATCTCCCCATCCGCCCGCCGAGCCGGTGAAACTCGCTCTGGCGGCGGTCAAAGCGGGGCGGCTTTTCAAGGTGTCCCGAGCCGCCAGCTGTGGCAAATCTCCCCATCCACCCGCCGAGCCGGTGAAACTCGCTCTGGCGGCGGTCGAAGCGGGGCAGCTTTCCTAGCGGAAAGCAACAATGATGTGAAATAGCTCCTGATGAAGGTAAAAAGAAGAAGGTGCAAAAACAGGACTGCAGTTGACTATGGAAAATCAGATCTATCATCAAATATCTAACTTTAAGGTTGAAAATAAAGAAATGGAAAGTGTCAAAATAAAAATTCTGACCCTCAGTTTAATCCAGACGAAGACTACATTCCAGAAATCAAGAGAAGAATGAAATTCAGAAGAGCAACTATGATGGGATTAGAAAAAAAATCCTTATACACTATGATATTCTCAATTAATATATATAAATATAAATGCTGGACATTGAAGAAAGTTGGCAGGGGAAAACCCCAATCCATCTGAAATGTGATAATCAGAGGAGAGCTTTGCAGATACCAAAAGCCAACAGAAAGACAAATAAATATGTTCTAGATAAAATCAAGCCTGAACTCTCCCTAGAAGCTTCTTCTCTCATGTCTAGGCCAGACGTGAAACTGCCAAAATGAAGGCACCTTTTGGTGAGTTCACTCTGCAGTTCCTTCCGCCTGACCTAGTGTAAGAAAGATTAGCCGGCAACACAAGATTGCCATTATCAGGGTACACTCAATTTTGGTTCTAAAAATACCACCATCTTTGAGTGTAAGATTCATTCAGTTTACTTATTTATTTTTACTTCCCTAGAAGCAAAAATAAATAAACCAAGTCTTCAAACTTTGAGCGCATAATAATGCGCCTCAGTGGAAAACACAATAATGCTGGCATAAGCAGAAGGCAACAGGAGAAGAGGAAGATCAAAGAGATGGATTCATACAATGTAGAAACCCTTGCATTTGGGTTTTCAAGAAGTTGCACAGAGCTGGCGAGGGCAGAACCTTTTGACGGTCATTGATTCCTACAGTTGGTATATGCTTGATTTGCTCTAGTGGCCCACCACCACGCCAGGAAGTGCCATGTGGTGGAGGAAGGCCAAAAGGGCCATCCGGCCCCCAAAGCTGTCTGAGGGAGTGTGACTTGGCCCCCGGCTTTAAAAAGGTTGAGAACTCCTGCTCTGCTAGGACCCACTTGTTCCTTTTAGGAGGTCTGTATTATTCCCCCACAAACACACACCATAGCAGGATGGGTGGATGTAGACTTAACATTCTTGAAACAGAGTGTTATCAGCTTATTTGTATATGTGTTGCGCTGTACCAGATCCAATTTGTTTATCATTCGCAGCTGTAAAAAATTAAAATAGGCTCAAAGCGTACCATCTCCAGAAACTTTGGATCTGCTGCTGGGGAAATCGGTTGTTAATAACAACAGTTTGAAGTATGTCATGATGAAAATGAGCCTCGGCTTGATTTTTCTTCTTCTCACGTTGCTTCTGTTGAAAAGCTATCGGGCATTTGATTCTCTTTTATGCGAAGCTGCTTTTTCATTTCTCAAAAGTGAGAATTCTTTTATTGCAGCTGTTCCAATTTTAGGCTATTCTTTCCCCGTAGGTAGTGATTCATTCATATATATATTTTCTTTCTTTCTGGGAAACATAATAATGATACTTCTGAAAAGTACATTAGCAAAGAAAAAAGCCCTTTTTTGTAGGGGACTACCATTTTGTTGTCAATAATATTATTTAGTAATAGCTGTTTTTTCACCCAGCAGGTTGTAAAGAGACACTTGAGTCTTTGTGTCTCCCAAACTTACCTTTTCTTCTCTTTCCTTCCTTTTTTATATAGAACCTTGCGCTGCTAGAGAAAGGTTGCAGTAACTTGCGCAAACAAATCCAAAATGCCGTCACATTTGGCGTCCCGGTAGTAGTGGCGGTCAATACGTTCAAGTAAGTAGGATTACATCCTGGTCTTCTACAAAGAAATAGAGTGGCAAAACATGAGGTTGCAGGAAAAGTCATCCAGATTTTGGCCATGGTGGTCATGGGACTTTAGGAGTTGTAGTCCCCACAAAAAAAGGAACTTTTCCAAACTCTGGTTTACACAAGTTCAAACTGCATGGGATTGTGACTTTAATCCTCCCTTCCCACTTCTAAATAAAATAAAATTTAAAATCCTGCAGTGAAAGGACTAGCACCTTGAAGTTTAAGTTGTGCTGGTGGTTAAACTGCTGTACTGCAGCCAAAACATTGTGAGTTCGATCCTGACCAGGGCCAAGGTTGACTCAGCCTGCTATCTTTCTGAGGTCGATAAAATGAGTACCTGGCATGTTGGTGGCAAAATGCCGATTGCCTTGTGAACGAAATTATTCTGGGTTGAAAGGATTCTTGCAGAAGAAACTCTGCTCAGGGAACGCCAAAATGAGGCTCCTTTCATGTCCCCAAGAGCTGGGGCAGAGACAGGCACTCAAGCCATCGTGCAGTACCCAGGTTTTGAACTGCTGACTTGCCGTCCTTCCAGCTAACAAGGCGAGCTTCTTAACCACTAAGCAACCACAGCCCCTTATAACTGTACATCTTGTTTGTCTCAGAATGGCTGTTTTATCCAGATGGGTGGGGATAATTATAGAATAGATAGATAGATACTGTAGATAGATAGATAGATACTGAATTGAAACATGTTAAGCCTTTCATGTGCCACACACATTGTTAGAGTCACCACCCACCTCCTGTTATGCCATCTGCAGGTCCCTCTTACATATGTTTTCATTACATTACTGTTGAAATGTAAGGCATGGTTACCCGCTGTGACCCTGCAGCACACAGAACCATGTGCGGGAGATTTGCTGTCACAACTTCTGGCTCTCTTGCCCCATCTTCTAGTTTTTAACTTTGAATAAGACAAAGTCTTATTATACAAGTCTTGGTTATACAAGTGCCACCACCACCACCCCCATGGTTGCCAGCTGAACCGAGGGAAGTGACAACGGGATGTCATGAAGATTAAATGCTTAATGGCTTGCAGTGCGCATTAATAAAGTAAAAATTAAATCTCATTCTCCAGGCTCCAAGTTGAAGAATTTATGTTTTAAATCATCTATGGCTCACTGTAGCTGAGATGTTTTCTGTGCTCTTCCAACTCTCCTTTTCTCTACCCACTGAATCCAGTCTGGAGCCCCAAATGATATAAAACCCTCATGGCGAATCTTGGCACTCCAGATGTTCTTGGACTTCAATTCCCAGAAGCCCAAGCCCCCATGGATCTACATGAATGGGTTTACTGCGATTCATCCGGTCCGCGCCGCCCTCGTCGCTCCCAGAAGTTGAAGTAAAATGCTCCCAGTCGTTTAAGACTCTTCTGGGTTAACCCTTCCTCCATACAGGCGCATTTTACTTTCACTTCAGGGAGCGACAAGGGCGGCGCGGACTGGATGAATCGCAGTAAACCCATTCATGTGGATTCACGGGGGCTTGAGCTTCTGGGAATTGAAGTCCAAGAACATTTGGAGCACCAAGGTTCACCATCATGGATATAAAACATTTTCCAGATGGCTTTGCCCATGGTTAACTGGCCCACCTGTGTTCCTCAGGGGGTGCATAATTTTCCCCCTTTACATGTACAGTGGTACCTCATACAACAATCGCCCCGTGTAGCAACGAAATCGTACAACAGTTAAGTTTTGGGGGGAAATGGCATCCCGCATAACAATTTTCCCTATGGAAAAAAAGCATACAACAATTTTTCAATGGGAAAAAACACTTAGCGAAAAAAATTGTTGTACGATGCATCCCATAGGGAAAATCACTATGCGATGCATGCATCGTATAGCAATTGTTTCGTACAACAACAAGCCTCATGGAATGGATTAAAATTGTTGTATGAGGTATCACTGTACTTCCCTTTTGGATATTACTGGTGTACAGCGTTAATGACATGATTGTGTGTGCGGCAACGAAGAGATGGCCAACCGGTGTGTATCAAGTAGAAAATAAAGAAACCGATTGAGGCTGCATTTGGGTCAACAACAATATGTTTATGCTGATTGCAGTCATATCTTCAATAAATGATAATATTTGTGTTGTTTTCAAAGAGTTTATTCATGAGTTTAAAAAGTCCTCCGGATTTTAAAACTTTTTTCGAATACATTCTTCATCAGAAAAATAATTACTTATTAATTTTCTTAAATAGTTTACATTTAATCGTGTTCCAAACCTTTCTCAGCTTATTCTCTTATCAGGGTGAATGAACGTACGCGATTAAATGTAAACTTTTTTTTTACATCAAAGAGTGAAAAATATCATTTATGGCAAACATGACACTTTAAAATTCACTGTCATGTCCATGATGGGGCACACTTGGTTAGCTCGCCATTTGGGAGCCAGACTCCTGCTAAGTTAACAGCAGAGAAGGAGAGAAAACAGAAGAACGGGATGTCATTTCAAATAAATCAAATGCGTCCCTGTCAAAGTGTGTCCTTTCAGTTTTGCAGAAAGAAAGTCACTACAGTATGCTAACAATATGTGCTTAAAGTGAGAAATTCAACACTTGTAATCTTAAAGAAAGCCTTTCTGGCTTATTTCAGTTAATACAGAAAGCATTAATAATGTAAAACGCAAATGAACAGAATTAGTCTTAGCTAGTGAGCTTTGCTTTCAGTGAACATCCTGCTATCTCATTGTTTAGAAAAGCACACCCTCCTTGGCCCCATGCCTCGGCGTCTGGTGACATCATGCTTTGAGCAACTGGATGGAGCCCGCTATGGGTTTTTTTGTCGTGGGAAATCTCATTTTATAACTTTGGGAGAATTACATAATGCATCCCCCACCCATCCCAAAACTCCTGCTATTGGGCAATGGGACCACTTACACTATAAGCCAGCTCTTGCTTTAGGCAGTTATTTTCTTCCCGGCTCTCTTGAACAGTTTTTGTTTTCTCTTAAGTCCTCAGGAAGCTTGATACATTGCTTTTAACGAATGAATCCCACCACTTTCCTTGCTTTAGGAGTGAATGCTTTTAGGCCACTTTTTATTAAAATGTATACTATGACATGCTGAACTTGACTACTGGAAGGTCAACATATCAGCAGTTTGAGACCTGAGTGTTGCACAACAGAGTAAGCTCCCAGATCCTGCCAACCAGCAGTTAGAAAGCAAGAAATTGCAAGTAAATAAATAGGTAGTGCTTTGGTGGGGAAGGTAACAGCATTCTAGTCATGACTGCCACATGACCATGGAAAAACATCTGCAGACTCAGACAGTGCTGGCTCTTTGGCAGTAAATGGAGATGAGCACCGCCCCCTAAAGTCAGACACGACTGGATTCTGAGTAAGGGAGACCTTTACCTAAACTCTGACAACATATTTACCATATTTTTCGGACCATTAGATGCAGCTGACCATAAGACGCACCCAGTTTTTAAAGCAGGAAAATAAAAAAAAATATTCTGGACCAAATAGTAGTGTATTTGCACCACCAACCAGTGGTGGCGGTGCAGGGGAAATGGATGGGCAAGCCAATTGCACGGAAGCAGGAAGCGATGCTCTAGCCTAGCCTCTTGCTCTCCCTACAACCAGGAAATGTGGCTTCCCCCTCCATTTAGACCACATGGAGCAAGGACAAAGACAAGAAAGGTAAATGAAACCTTCTCTTTTTATGCACAGGTTTGGTTAATCACTGAAATGCATTGGGAACATACAAACAGAAAAGGTTTAGAATACAAGAAAATAATTTCCAATGCATTTAGAATGGGAAATTGTGATTTGCACCCTCTTGTGGTCAGCTGTGGTAATGTCCCACCGAACATATATTTTTCTTGCCCTGGAACAGCTGTGGCAGCAGCAGAGGAGGTCTTCAGCCAGGCGCAGCTGTTGTAAAATATCCTTTTACAGCAGCCTTGCTGGACAGCATTTGGACTATAAGACGCACCCTCATTTTACCCCCACGTGTTGTTGGTTTTTTTTGGGGGGGGGAGTGTATCTCATGGTCCAAAAAATACAATAATTGTTACCATCAGAGCCAACTCCAAAATATATCCTTTGCATTTCTTGCTAAAGGCTAGGAGACAGTTGCATAACCGAGCTTCTGCTGTAGATGACATTAAAAATGGGGAGCCACCACTCTAAAGTCCCTGCTTCTCCTAAAAATGTTCTGCTTTATTGCAATAATTCTAGAAGATATTAACTAGGAGATGTGTTGTCCAGGAAAAGATGTTTACAGTTCTTTGTCTTTTATTCTTCCATTGCCCTGACTCCAAAAGAACCAACCTGTTATACTGATTTACGGATATCTCTACAGATCCGATACGGAGGCAGAACTACAGCTGGTTATCCGGGCAGCAAAGGAAGCTGGTGCCTTTGATGCCGTGAAATGCACTCACTGGGCCGAAGGAGGGAAAGGTGCTCTTTCCCTGGCTGAAGCTGTACAGAGAGCATCGCAGGCTCCCAACAATTTCAAGTTCTTGTATGATGTGGAGGTGAGGATTTTCTATATTCATGGCTCACGTGAATATATTTTATTTACATTTCCCCTTTCTTCCAGTGAGCTCACAGACCTCCTCTTGCTGACTCTATATCAGGGGGTTCCCAACCTAAGGCCTGTGGGCCGGATCTGGCCCACAGCACCATTTCATGTGCCCCATTCACCCCTCCAAGGGTATTGAAGAAACAAATTGGCCACCCCCTTTGAAGCTGTTGGGACAAAAAATGGCCACCCCTATCATGCAGGCAGGGCAAAATAGCCAGCCGGCCCTTGAAGGTGACTGAGAGAGCGTGACCCGGCCCCTGGCATGAAAAGGTTGGGAACCCTTGCTCTATATAGTAGATCAAGCTGAGAGAGGACCGCTAGCCCAAGGCTTTGTGGTCAAGTGGGGATTTGGATCTAGCTCTCTAGTGTCCTAGTCTGGTATTTGAACTACTATACCAGTGGTTCCCAACGTTGGGGCCCACACTCCACTAGGAGATTTAAATTCCCAAATGCCTAAGTCAGTATATTGGCTGATCAGTGGTGGAGGCGGTTTCTAAATTCCCACCCTGTTCCATACTTCTGGTGGCCACTGGCTATCCATTCATACTCTAAGCAAGGGAAGGGATGCCATGTCTGACTTTCTTCCACTCTCACCCCCTTCCTGTTCCACTTTCTCCAGCTGCCGATTTTAGATAAGATCCGAATTATTTCACAGAAGATTTATGGCGCAGCTGAGGTTGATGTGTTACCAGAAGCTGAGCAGAAAATTATTCAGTACACAAAACAGGTACGTTTGTAAAAAAAAAAATAGATTCTTGTGTAGTATGTCGGGTGAGCAATGCAGTTTCTGATCTTGCTTGTGACACTAGGCTAAGTTTGGGCAGCTGCAAGCACTGTATAGTTTTGTCTTTTCTTTAGATGAGAAGCAGGTCAAAAAAATCTTGTTCCATTGGTGGGAAAGGAGTTCTCTCAGCTGTCTCAGTGACCTGCTTTTTCTCAATCAGGTGACCTGATTGAAGTTTATAAAATCATGCACAGTGTAGACAAAGTAGATAAGGAAAAACTGTTTTCCCTATCGCACAACACTAGAACTAGGGGGCACTCCATGAAACTTTTGGGTACTAGTTCTCAAACAAATAAGAGAAAGTACTTTTTCACCCAGAGGATCACTGGTCTATGGAACTCCCTGCCAGAAGAAGTGGTGACAGCTGTCAGTCTTGACAGCTTTAAGAAAGGAAAAGAGCATTCCAAATAGAGGAAGCCTTCCTCTTCAGATTGCTGCATAGAGGATGATGGAAACACAAATGCAGAATAGGTACAGCTTTCACGCTCCCTTCCCTATGCACCTATACCCATGATGTCGAACTTGATTGAGGGCAGCAGCTTCATCAATACTGGCCTGGGGCTGATAAGGACTTTGCATGCCAAAAGGGCTCAGGAGTAGAAAGTGACTCGCGGAACTGGATCAGTGGTACTATGGGTGTCATGCTGTGATGAGATAGGCAGGTGAAAGGCCATTGCATTATATTCTCAGGACAGTCTTTATGGCTGATCACCATGAGGATCGCCATTATTTGGATTCGGATATGGCAGAAGAAGAACAAAAGCTTACTCCTGCTTTCTTTCCCTGAGCTAATGAACTTAAGCTGATATTGTCTTCCATTATGACCGAATGCTTTTCAGCAACCAAATGTTGGTTACCCAACTTTGTAGTTTTGAACCTGGTGATTTTTATTTCTACTAATTTAAGTCATAAGTACTGTAAGATCTCAATCTTACAAGTACTATGCACCAGACTTTCCCGGCTGGTAATTGTTGTTCTCCTTCGTGGTCTCTGTGAACTTACACAAATGGGCTTGACGGTGCCTGCATATTGACATTGGGAAACTTCTATCCCTGAGCAGCATTTTCACTGATGTCCGGCCTGCTGTACTGCAAGCACTCAGTCACTTTCCTTCAGTTCTTTCACTGCTGAAGACCCAGATCGAGGAAGAGCTTTATGGCAAGAATAAACATTGTTGAGGGTACATAAGAGCAAAACCAAATTAGAAGATGGAGGAAGGAGCTCACTGGATAAGGAGCAGCATTAAAGGAGGATATAGCTGAGGATCTCAACCTCCCCTACGTCACTTGGAGAACCCTGAATGGGTTGAGGGTCGGAGTCCCTAAATGTAAGACCGGCAGTGGAGACTGCCGGTGGAGACAGAATCTGGCTCATTTGCCGGTCTGCCAGTTACTACCAGAAACATGGACTTAATTTTGGCCAATAATAAAGCCAAGAAAGTGGCTTCATTTGGCACCCCAGAGTTTGATCTGGACACAAAAGAAGAAGCTGAAGATCAACAGACCACCTAGAAGGGAGGTGGCCATGATGTGTGAGTTCACAGACGACCACTTGAAGATGGTAAATAACATGTCCATATGTGCCATCAAGTTGGAACCAACTTACAGCAACCCTAATAGGGCTGTCAAGGTAAGTGAGATATTTAAGGAGTGGCTTTACCAGTTTAACATCCCCAAAGAGTTTCCATGGCTGAGCAAGGATTTAAACCCAGTCCTCCTGTGTCTTAGTGTGTCACTTTATTCACTACACCACACTTTGCACAGTTCTTTCATTTTAATGTCTTAAATACTCCCATAAACTACACTATGCAGTTACTTTCTAATATTCATTCATGCTTCGTAATCAAAATTAATGGTACTTGTACTTCTGTTTAAAGACATCTGTTGTAATTTCTCTTCCAAGTGCAGGAATCAAGTGGTTTTATGTATTGTTGCTGTTTTAAAGCATGAACATTGGCAATTTAGACCTATCTTCCCTAGAGTTGCAAGTTGCATTGATAATGATCTTTCCCACTGCCACAAGATAGCTGTATTAGATCTGTCATAGCAAAAAACAACATATTAAAATTGTGATAGGATCCAATTATAGGCAGTTTCTCAAAGTTCTTGATGGAAGCTGGACCCATTCTTGGACTACTAGAAGCCAATTTGGCTATGCTAGTGGGAATATGGGACTTGTATTTACAGAAAATAATTTCCTAGCACTGATATATCAGTGGGAAAGACTATGAAAATGAGTGGTGTCCGAAAAAACATAGAATGCAAGGGGTCAGTATAAATCAGAGCCTGTCCACAGCCTGTTGCCTTCCATTTCTAAATGGAAGAGTAGGCAAGTCATTGCCATCCAACTTGGCCAGTTGGCATCTTGGCTGGTATGATGGGTGTTATGATGCCAAGAGAAATGTCTGGCTAAGGCCAGGCTAGGAAGGTCTGATTTAGATGCTTATGAAGATGAGAACAATGTGATCCATTAACAGTTGCAGTTGTTGGTAACAATGTAAACATCTTTTACCTTTAGCAATTAGGCAGAAAAGACAATAATATGCATGCAGTTAATGGAGAGAATCTGGCAGGCTGTAAAGATGAATCAATTAGTGGCAGAAATGATTTGTTGAAACCAAGGACCATGAGTGCCAAATGAAGTTTAATTGGAACAATGGTGTCTACTTTGGTTGGCATGATATTTGATTGCAGTCTTTCATGTTTTTTTGTCTCCTCTTTCTGTCCTTCATCCAGGGATTTGGGAACCTGCCCATCTGCATGGCCAAAACCCACCTGTCGCTGTCTCACGACCCAGAACTCAAAGGAGTTCCCACTGGGTTTATCTTGCCCATCAGAGATGTCAGAGCTAGCGTGGGGGCCGGCTTCTTGTATCCATTAGTCGGAACGGTAAGTGGGAACAGGATTATTTGCGTTGATTTCCATTCCATCTGCTTAATGCAGATGGAATGGAACTGCAGTGGCTCAAGTCGCTAAGACGCTGACTGGGAAGCGGAAGGTCAGCAGTTCGATTCCCGAGTACTGCAGGACGGAAATGAGCTCCCGTCTTCGTCCCAGATCCTGCCAACCTAGCAGTTCGAAAGCAAGAAATTGCAAGTAGATAAATAGGGACCACTTCGGTGGGAAGGTAACAGCGTTCCGTGCGCTCCGGTGTCTAGTCATGCCTGCCACATGACCACGGAAACGTCTGCAGAAGCAGACAGCGCTGGCTCTTCGGCTTAGAAACAGAGATGAGCACTGCACCCTAGAGTCGGATACGACTGGCTTTCGAGCAAGGGAAACCTTTACCTTTTAATGTCTGCAAAGTAACTTTTGAAAGTAACCTTCCCTGCTTCTGAACCATAAAGCCAATCCAAAGTAATTCTTTTATGTTCTGGGGTGGTTAATGTTTTTGCAATATGTTGTCATGAAGTTGACCTTTAACTTTAAAAAATCCTCTAGGGTTGGTAAGAGAGTGAGTTGAAAACATACCATTAAAAGTCTGTTGAAAATTCCCTTTAAAAGTAACTGCAGATGCTGTTTCTCTCATCCTAGGAATTTGCCATTCTTCCTCTTAGTTACATTTCTTTTGAAATGAAATGTTACTGCATTTTGGTTCCCATTGCCAAAAGGTGCAAATGGTTGCAAACCTTTGAGATTAGTGCGGCAAATGAAAGTATGTGGATTAGTAAAGGTAAAGGTTGCCCTTGCTCGAAAACCAGTCGTATCCGACTCTAGGGTTCAGTGCTTATCTCTGTTTATAGCCAAAGAGCCAGCACTGTCTGCGTTTGCAGACATTTCCATGGACATGTGGCAGGCACAACTAGACACAGAATGCTGTTTTTCCCCCCACCAAAGTGGTTCCTATTTATCTACTTGCAATTTCTTGCTTTCAAACTGCAAGGTTGGCAAGAGCTAGGACAGAGACGGAAGCTCACTCTATCGTGCAGCACTCAGGTGTTGAATTGCTGACCTGCCAACCTTCCACTCGTCAATTTCAGTGTCTTAACCACTAAGCTATTGCAGTCCCACTGTATGTGAATTAAGGTATCTGACCCTAGGGTTCAGTGCTCATCTCTGTTTCATAGCTGAAGAACCAGCGCCGTCTGCTTCTGCAGACGTTTCTGTGAATTCTTATTCCAAATTCGCAAATTGTGGATTACCAAATTCCTATTGAATCAGTGAAGCTATCCTAACTGGAGCTAATGCTTGGCCTTGTCCAAACTTTCTTTGCCACTCCTTTATGATCAGTTATACTGGGGCTAACCTGGCCATCGAATCAGGCCAAACACAATTTCGAAAGGCAAGCAACACCATATTTTAACTGCAAGTCCAAAACTCTGTGCAGAAGAAGCCAATTTGACCTCCCTTGGGAAGGAATTGCAAAGCTGCAAATGCAATCTTTGATGCGCTAATCGTCAGCTAGTCCTTCTCGCTTGATGGAACACAGAATAGATACTCTGATGAAGAGGTCCATCTTCTTATACTTTCAGACTATCATTTGCCATCTCCCAATTTGACAGTCACTGGATTCTTTGACCCACTTTGGTACTGGTATTCTGTAAACACAATCAAACCGATTAGGCGCTTTAGCATCCCACAGGTCATATTTTATTTATTTATTTATTTATTTATTTTATTTAGTCGTATTTATATATGCCGCCCACTCAGGCAGAACCCGACTCAGGGCGGCATTACAACAAATTCTAAAAACATATAAAAACACTTTAAAAACCCCATATCCCACCCATCCATCCCACCCACTCTAAAAAAGGAAGAGAGAGTTCTTAATTCTTTACGTAAGCCAGCAGGCAGGGACCGAGGGGAGTATGGGTTTCTGGATCTGGACTGGGTTGGTGGAAGATGTGTTTGCAAGTGGAAGACTGCTTCTCTTTGGGTGAGTTGGTGCGGGGAGAAATCTGGGAGGTGTGGTGGGAGTTTCATATAATACAGGTTTTTCCCCCTTTCCATCTTTCATCTATAAAGCTGAAATAACATAAGCAGTTCTGTAGTACGTTTTCTTGAACCTGCAGCCCTCTTGCAAAGTTTCCATATTGAGATTGACTCTTGATGATTTTATGGGGAATTAGTGCTGGCTTTGGGTCAAAAAAAGGAGGGAGGGAGAAAGAAACATGGTTGTTTTTTCAAGATATGTTTTTCAAAAGAAAGTAAAAAAAGAAAAGTGTTCCTTGTTATAAATAGAAAAGCACATACGGAAGATTAAAAACATTTTGTCTTGTTTCGGCATCTCCAAATTAGGACTGCCTGGGCTTTAATTAAAAATCTCCAAGGATCTTCACTAGCCTATCAGTGACCTAGTAACTTGATTTTAAAAAAAAAACTATTCTCCCTATGAAACCAAATGACATTTTTAAAAAGATATGGGTTATATTTAAAGGACAAATTGTTGAGCATGAGAAGAAGGAAAAGCCGAAAGTGTGAAGGCAGTTAATGCAATCCAGATTGTAGTCTGAATTGTAAAGGAGTTACCCACGGTGTTTGATGGAGATAGGATCTAGTATCCTGCTGTAAAGTTCAGAGTAAAAACCAGGAGTGGACTCAAAAACTCTACAAAATTAAAGTGGTCTTCCCTGGGTATGAGATAGCTTAAGAGCCCTGGACGCATGTTGGTTAACCTGCTGTACTGCAGTCAAAATGTTGTGAGTTCAGTCCTAACGGGGTTCAAGGGGGTTGACTCAGCCTTCCATCCTTCCAAGGTTGGTAAAATGAGTACCCAGTAAGTTAAGAGAAAGTACTTTTTCACCCAGAGGATCACTGGTCTATGGAACTCCCTGCCAGAAGAAGTGGTGACAGCTGTCAGTCTTGACAGCTTTAAGAAAGGATTAGACAAGTTCATGGAGGACAAGGAGATCAATGGCTATAATTATGGATACCTAAGGACAACCTCGGGGTTGGAGAGATGGGCAGGATATCTCTCAATGCCATTTCCAGGGAATCCTAAGCAGGTGAAGGCATCTGCTTGGGAATACCCTGAAGCAAGTTGTGAGCCACTGTGTGAGACAGAATGCTGGACTGGATGGGCTGTGGCCTGTTCTAGCAAGGCTGTTCTTATGTTCTTATGAGTTGGGGCAAAGTGCTAATTAACTTGTGAACTGCCCAGAGAGTGCCCTAAGTGCTATGGGGTTATATATAAGTGTAATTGCTATTGTCTTGTTTTTACTAGTGTTGGCTGAATCCCCGCCTAACCTCTCTTAGGTTGCCTGTTGCACCAGTATATAAGTGTAATTGCCATTTCAATAATTGCTAAGTTCCTGTTTGAAAGGTCTAATATTCAGATGTTCTTGAGACCAGGGGCCTTTTACTGGTCAGCACAAATAGCTTTTCAACCACCACCACCACCCCACCCCGGTGTATCTGACCTGGAAAAGAGGAAGGCCTTTCATCTCGGTGTGTGTATGTCGGTCCACTTAGCTATGCTGGGGCGTCTCTGCAAGCTTTCAAATACGCTTTGTTAATTGCCCCTCTTGTCTGTGGTTGTACTTTTTTTTTAATATTGCAGCTCCTTTACATCCCACCTGTTTCAATCTGGCAGCTGAAGAAACACTCCACATGGCTTACAAAGTGGGCTGCAATCTAGCAAAGCTTGTTATAAAAATTGCTAGTCTTTTTTGGAACTCAAAGACTCGGTGTTATTTTATAAAAAGCCAGATAGTATAGGTCCGTGATGGCGAACTTTGGCACTCCAGGTGTTCTTGGACTTCAATTCCCAGAATCCCAAGTAATCCTGTAAATCCGCATGAATAGGTTTACTGCGATTCATCTGGCCCGCGCTGACCTCATCGCTCCCGGAAGCGGAAGTAAAACGTGCCCATTCAGGAGCGACGAGGGCAGCACGGGCTGGATGAATCCCAGTAAACCCATTCGTGTGGATTCACAAGGTGCTTGGGCTTCTGGGAAATGAAATCCAAGAACATCTGAAGTGCCAAAGTTTGCCATCATGGGTATAGGTGCATAGGGAAGGGAGCGTGAAAGCTGTACCTATTCTGCATTTGTGTTTCCATCATCCTCTATGCAGCAATCTGAAGAGGAAGGCTTCCTCTATTTGGAATGTTCTTTTCCAGTGGTTGCAGCTATAGATTTACCTCTAGTGTAGGTTAGCTAGGAGCAAAATGAATGGGGGCTTTGAATAGTATTTCTTTCAATCTGCAAGCCAACAGTGTGGCACAATTACACATCAGTCAGAAGGCCATTAATAGAGTATTTCTTTTGGTGGTGTTATTGTTGCTATACTCGGCATTATTAAATCCTACTCACTCAGCGGATCTGCTTCTGCTAACACCCCTCCAACATGCTAAGATTAAGAGCAGCTCTGTAGCTTGTTTGTAGCTGGTTTCTTTGGCTTGTAGTTGTGGCTTGCAGAGGAAGCTTTATGTCACTCTTGTATTTTCTATCCTCCTTAAGCAACCCAGAGCATAGGAGATCTTATACTCTTCTGTGTTTCAGCATGTTGCCATCAGCATTCAGAGAGGGGTCATTTAAGAAAGTCCCTGTTCAGGAGAGTTTATGTATCTGTCAGGCTGGGAAAGGTAGAGACGTCTGAGCACGTGCTTCTAGATTGCCCACTCTAGGACAGTCTCAGACGTGACATCATTGCTGCACTCCCCCAGACGAAGCTGAACAACTACATGTTCAGAGATATGCTCTCAGACAGATCTACTGACCTGATGGCCGCTGTAGCCAAATTTGCCTGGATGACTACTAGGGTACGCACCATCAGGATGAATCAGCTACAGCAGCAGGTCAAAAACCAACAATAATGACTTTACTCTACACTAGTAATTATGTCTTGCATACAACTTACATAATTATACCCGCCATGTGCTCTTGTATATATAGCCATTTTATCCCTATTTTATAATTGATATTACAACTTTTAAACTGTTTTATGTGGTGTTTCATACTTTTAAATTAGATACCGTTCCTGTCCCAATTCTAGCACAAATTTACAAACTGATTTTACTCTATTTTGTTTTAATACTGATGAATGTGTTGATGAGGGTGTATCTTGTCAGCATTTCCTGGACTTAAACCCCTTGTACTGCAACTGGCCACTGGCCGCAATAAAGAATTGATTAATTGAATATCACTCTTGTACAATACAAAATGGCAACCCAGTGAAATAATTATGAACACCGTCCTAAAGCCCTGTTGCGAAGAGCCCTCATGGTGCAGTGGTTGAACTTCTATGCTGCAACTAAAGCTCTGTTCATGATCTGAGTTTGATCCTGATGGGGGTCAGGGTTGACTCAGCCTTCCATCTTAAAAGTCAGTAAAATGGGTACCCATCATGTTGGGGGGGCAAAATACTAGTTACATTCTAAAGTGCCTAAGAGTGCACAAGTGATTGAGAGGTGACTCTAGGGTTCGTTGCTTATCTCCGCTTAAAGCCAAAGAGCCAGTTCCTCCTTGGACATGTGGCAGGCATGACTAGACACTGGAACACTGTTACCTTCCCACCAAAGTGGTACCTATTTACCTACTTGCAATTTTTTTGCTTTCAAACTACTAGATTGGCAAGAGCTCACTCCATCATGCAGCACTCGGGTCTCGAACTGCTGACCTGCTGACCTTCCAGTCAAGTTCGGCGTGTTAAGCACTAAGCCATTGCAATAATGTATGAGTGCTATAGTGTGGTATATATGTGTAATTGCTATATCCATGGGCTACTGATGACCTATCCATTGAACTAGAAAGATGTCTGCATTCAGAGGTGCATAGTGAAGCTGATGCTAGATTTTTCTGTCTGTTTGCTACTATTGATTTATCAGGATCAGGACATGTGGGGTTAAAGCCCCAGAACCTTTCTGTTTAGCAAGGAATATGATGTCACTTGCCACTCTAACCTGCCAGGACTTTCTCTGTTCCCTCTGAGTTTAGCTGGTAGTCTTTACCATAAGGGTAAAGGTAAAGTTTCCCTTGCTCAAAAGCCAGTCATGTCTGATTCTACAGGGTGGAGCTCCCCTCCATTTAAGAGCCAGCATTGTCTGCATCTGCAGATGTTTCCATGGTCATGTGGTAGGCAGTAATAGATGCTGGAGCACATGGAATGCTGTTACCTTTCCTGCTGAAACACTCCCTATTTATCTACTTGCGATTTCTTGCTTTCGAACTGCTAGGTTGGCAGGAGCCAGGACAGACAATGAGTGGTCACTCTGTTGTGCAACATTCAGGTTAGCTGGCCTGCAGACCTTCCATTTGTCATGCTTAGTGTCTTAACTGCTAAGCCACCATGACCCCTTAGCCCTTAGGATCTTTGCCCCAGACAGATCTTCTGCTTGAAGAGTAAGTGGCGGTCGTGGCCAGGAGGGCTTTTGCACAGCTTCATGTCATTTACCAATTACGCCCACTCCTGGACCAGGACTCCTTGCTCATGGTCACTCACGCTCTGGTCACCTCCAGATTGGATTACTGTAACGCAGTCTACATGGGGCTGTCCTTGTTGAAATTCAGAGGCTGCAGCTGGTCCAGAACGTGGCTGCTCGGGTGGTGATGGGTCGTGGGCATTATGCTCATGCCTCACCACTGCTCCGGGAGCTGCATTGGTTGTGTGTCTCCGGGTGCAATTCAAAGTGCTGGTTTTTACCTTTAAAGCCCTACATGGCAGTGGACCAGGATACTTAAGGGACTGTGTCGCCCTGAGGTATTCCGCCCATCCTACAAGGGCAGACCAGAGAGGCTCACTGGTGGTCCCACCCACTAAAGAAGCACATATGATGGGGACCAGAAGAAGAGCCTTTTCGGTGTTTGCCCCAGACCTGTGGAACCTTTTACCATCTGAACTGTGCCTCCAGACAGAGCTGCTCCCCTTTAGGAAGGCGCATAAAACTTGGCTGTGCCTGTGGGTATGGGGCCCAAACTGCTGTGACGGCCCAATCCCTCTGGCTGATATGATGGCCTGTTGGATAACACACCTGTCCATTTTTATCCAATCCCTTCCCCCTCCCTTTTAAAACTTTTTAAACTTTTTAATCTCACTCGTTGTATTGTTAATTCTTTTTAAACAGTTTTTAAATTTTGTTGTGTACCTTATTCTTAAGGGGTTAGGGGGGGTTGGGTGGGAGTTGTTGTTTTTATCTTGTATGTTTTTTAACTATCATGTAAGCCGCCTTGGGTCATCCATGGATGAGGAAGGCGGGGTAGAAATTTAATAAATAAATAAATATTGAGAAACAAAATGGATTTCCCGTAACGTAATACATTGCTGGAAGCTATCCCTGTTGCAATGCAAAGTAATTGAGAATGCTTTGAGCTTGAATGAACAGTCAAGAGCCATTAACTTTATTTTAAAATCGTGTTCCTCAATTGTTGATAGGATTGCCAGGGGCTTGCATTTTTTATTTTCTTTATGGAAGGACTAGCTAAGTGGGAACTGACATGATACGCACCCACAGATTCCAGGCTCAATACTACTACTACTACTTGATCTGATCTTTCATTACACTGTTGCTGAATGGTGTTCTTATTTGTTACAGGAATACCACCAGTTACTTGGTGTAAGGCAATGTTACTTTGAAGGTTAAGTGAGAAATCTTATTTCTCATGCTTTGACTGTTAATAAATTCTGTAAGGCATATTCTCACAGAATGGCACTATAAATCCAGGAAAATAAAAATAAACCGTGAAATAAGGATTTTCTGCTTTCTAGTTTTTTGCCTGCTTATTTTTTCAAGCTGGTGATATAGCCAGTTGTTAGCTATTGTAGTTGGGTAGTGAGCTTATTATTCCTTTTGACAAATGTGTAGCCTTTTCCTGTAAATCAGATTTCCCTTTGTTTCTAAAGCACAGATCATTCTATCCTTTCTTATGTTGGCTTTTTGGTTGCCTGCCAGACACACTGTTCAATATCAAAGTAAAATCCCAACTGTAGAGGCAAGAGGCAGGACCATTTTAGAACAGAGTTCAAGGGGCATTTCAGGGTTGAAGAGAAATTCATATTGACCAGGACTTTGTTTGAATGTATTCAGTCCATGATCTGTGAGATTGTTGATGAAAGTATGGCTGTATTTTTTTCTATTCTCAGGGGGGAAATGCATCAAGATTAATTTATTTTTTTCCATTAAACGGGCATGACTGTATATATATGGAATGAAAATGCAGCTGTTAGTTGGCAGCAAAGAGTAAAATGTGTAATTAGGAAATGTGGGGTAGACAGAAATAACTTCCTCGAAGATTGTGGTGTTTTTGAACCACAATCGGGCGTACCCTGGGCAACACCAACCTCGTTGTGCTGGCTGATCTTTCTTACACTAGGCCCGGGTGAAAGGAACTGGTGCCTTCATTTTGATAGTTTCATGTCTGGCCTAGACACAGGAGGAGGAGAATTAGGAAAAGTACATCATAAAATGTATGCGCATGCAGGAAGATGTATCATCCAAGATCCAGAAAGCTGATGAGATTGTGAAAATGAGCTGTCAGTTTTTCACATCCACTAGAACAGCGTTTCCCAAATTTATTCTATTGTGGAATGCTTTACAAATCCTGAAATTTTAACGGATTACTTTGGTTTTTGTAACAGAAAGATAGGTTTGGATTTTTAAGTTTTAATAAAAATTAACGTAAATTCTCAGAGGTCCCCACTCACTTGATGCCCCAAATTTACTTTTGTATTCCACTCTTGGGACTGCTCAGGCGGTGAAGCCCACTGGTCTATGTGTGGTTATGCTAAGAAAGCCCCCTCCATGTTGACCCGTTAGGCTGGCAGGGCGTTCTTCTGTCCAGTTTGAACTGGCTTATAAGTAGAAGGATGGCACCCATGCTTATGTCACAGGTATCTTAGTAGCTTTTTGGGGTGGCCAATTAAAAAGTCTTGTCCTGCCACCTCCTACAACAAAACCACACACTCCTTGGTGAAGATCAAAGCCCTGCTAAAGGGGGGGGGGTGTTTGGGTGATAAGGATGGTACCTTCTCCTATTGAAACCTTCTTCACTCTGGCGACACCTTCAAGGCGAGGAAACGAAATCTAACGAAGCTCCGCTTCTGTTAGCATTCCCAAAACAAAGCAGGCTTTTTACACTGTAATCCCTTTGAAGAGCAGATGCTCTTATCAGCGTTCCACCAAATTTACTCCTTTCTCCAAGAGAGCAAAGAAAAACCGCTGGAAACAAACATCCCTTAGTAGGCTTTATTGAGCATATTTGTAAATCCAACAAATAAAGGAAAATAAACCCAATTCTAAGTCCATGTTGTAAATCCTATTTATAAATCCAAATTTTAAGTCCAAATTGTAAATCAAAATTCTAAGTCCATGCAGGCATGTTTGCCCTCATGCAGCTGTAGAGTGGATCATGAGTCCAGGTAAGAAGGCTTATTTGAAGATCTTTGTAATCCCCAACGATGTAGTAGTGGATGTAATGGACCCCAGATTTGATGTCTGTTTATATAGTATCTTGGGATCCCTGCTCCCTCCCACTGGAATTCTAAGGATGTATTAAATATTTGTTATGTCTGCTTTTTGTGCTAACCAAGATTCTCAGGTGTTACTTATCTGATTAAGATGACCATCACCTGCCTGGTATTTTAGAATGTGACCTTGACATTGGCATGCTGTCTGAAAAGATGAATGTGAGTGCTTGGGAAAATGCAAAATGGAGTCACAATTATTCTTTATAACTAAGTGTTGGACTACATAAATATATGATAGAAAGCAATCCCACTACCTTGCATACATGAATATAAAGTAACTTAATAAAAAGTAGCTTTCTGCAAGGTTCCCTGACATAAATAAGTATAAGAGTTAAGAAAAATAAACATTTATTCCAAAATTTTAGTTATACAAAACAGAACTCTTGAAAATAATAAACAGATAAACAATAACAAATAATCAATAATGTTTTAATGACTTGGATGTTTTGGGGTCTTTGAATTACACATTCCTGTAATGTCAGGAACAATATTAATAAACGTACATGGGTAAACAAAATAATACTGTTATACGTATCAAGTGATGGCAGTGCACAGTATTTGTAAAATAATGCTGCAATTTTTAATAAATAAGTAGGTATTGCCATGTACTGATATCTGTACAAAACTCTACTTCTGCTTGCTTTGAGATTGACAACTGATTTGAGAATTTGTAACTTGGCACTAGCACATCATTTTCCAGGACAATACAATTCACACATTTAAAACACAATTTAGTACAGTATTTAAAATCATACAAGGCTACTAATTTACCAGAATTTCATAAATTTTCACGGAACACTTATTGACCTTCTGTGGGACACCCGTGTTCCGAGGGACATAGTTTGGGAAATGCTACACTAAAGAATGTATTTGTCCCAGGAGCAAGCGTAAGCAACGTGAAAATCTAGGTCGTGACAAATGTATTTGTTCCTAAAGTTCTGCTATGGCTCTTGATCCGTGCCATACAGTGTATTCATTCAAGCTTTTTTTCAGGCGTAATTAGATGTTACACTGTTACTTTTCCAACCAAAGCGGTACCTATTTATCTACTTGCAATTTTTTGCTTTCGAACTGCTAAATTGGCAGGAGTTGGGACAAAGACTCATTCCGTCATGCAGCATGCAGGTCTCGAACTGCTGACCTGCCGACCTTCCAGTTGTCAATCTCAGCATCTTAGCCACTAACCATGTTACTAAACAAACAACACATCCCATGCAATTTTTTGTCAGGTTTTAGTCACCTGACATGATTTATTCCTCAACCTCCTTTTTAATCCGTTTAGTTTAGCAGTCCTTTCCCCCTGATGTTAATTATTTCATTCCTGCTCTCGTGTTCATTTTTATCCAAGTAAATCCTTCCAAAGACCTCTGTGGTTTTGTAGCACTCTAATTATATCTTTATGTCTTTTCACACATACTATATTTGTGCCATCTATCTATCTATATCTATATCTATATATCTATATATATCTATATCTATATATCTATATCTAGATATAGATCTAGATATAGATATAGATATAGATATATATATAGATATATATATAGATAGATAGATAGATAGATAGATAGATAGATAGATAGATAGATAGATATAGATATAGATATACATCTCTATGAAAGAGATGGGATGCTTGATGTTACTTTGTTAATTATTTCATTATTGTAATAAACTGTAGTCACTCGTCAAGGTCACCTTGTATTGGATCATCCGCTCATTCTAATTTCTGCCCTTGCCGCAACCAAGAATATCACAAGTTGTTCTCTGGATATGTTGTACTTTGGATGAAGATTGCATTTTTCTCACTTGTTTATTCTTTTTCCAACCCAAATGAAGACTTTCTAAGGTCCTTCTCTTCATTTTCCAAGCACCAGTTTCTAAACTAGAGCAAGTTTCTCAAAGCTTATTTTCTTATATTCTTCCAGATGAGCACAATGCCCGGTCTTCCCACTCGGCCTTGCTTCTACGACATTGACCTTGATCCTGCAACTGGAGAGGTGAAAGGTCTTTTCTAAAATGACCAATCAACAGTAAGTATTTCAGCATTGAAAATGTCCCATACTCTGTTTCAGCTCATACTGGATAGAGATGTCTGCATTGGAATTGCTAGTAGACTTCTGCAATTTTTGGACTCCCGACTCCCAGAATCCCCCCCCCCAGGCAGAATCCTAGGAGCTGCATCCCCAAAATTTGTAACTTTAAGAGTAGCTTTCATGACTTATGTTTGGGCATCTGTTTCGGGAAGAAGGAAAAGATGGAAACTAGTTGTGACATCTGGCAGTGGTAAGGTATTGCAAGAGTTCATGGAATGGGTAGTTCTTTGAGAGGCTCTCTCTCCAGAACCTAATGGGCAGCAAGACTACCTCTCCTATGAACCTTTGCAACTTGCACGTAGCCCGCCATAGTCCCTTGGTAGTCATCAGTCAGTGTAAGCTATAATGACATAAGTCAAACTAGGCATCTTCCTGTTTGATAATAAGGGACATTACAAGAAACATGTCTTGTCTTTTTTAGGTAGTGCTGAGTAACTGATGTTCCTGCAGATGATCTTGAGATGGAATTTCCATCAGCCCTAGCCATCATAGCCAGCCAGAGGTGGTGGGTGGGGGAGATATGTAGTCTAGCCATCTCTGATGATCTAGGAATTGTCCAGCTCTGCAAGATAACTATTTTCTGTTGCATCCCTCTTGACATGCAGTGTCATGGATTCTAGTAACTTCATTCCTTTTATGTTTGTAGACAATCAGAGCAATATCCATCTGAGGAACCCTGAACAAGATTGCCTACTGGATACTACGTGCCTTTTAAACGGTTTAACCTCACACATTTCGAATGAAAAAAAATAATACTGTGATTGACCACTTTTAGTTCCTGCAGATGAAAATCTGCATGGAGTTTTAAAACAGCAATTCTTTTTAAAACGGGCCCACCATGTGGTTCTTATAGCCAGTTTTTTTCCAAAACAGAGTTTTAACCTGATTAAATAAATTTTATTTGATCGATCATGTGATTTTTAACAGGCCTATTACATTTGCAGATAATAAAAGACAGCATTACTAAGTCAAATCATAGATACCTTGTTTCGGATAATGTAAAGATATGTTTCAGCTTACGGTACGTTGTGGTGCTCTGTGATCCAAAGCAAGACAGCATTTTTAAAGCACATATTTGCCATTTGAAGTTTTTATAGGCACTCCGTTAATCTTTTATTTTTAATTGTCTTATTAGAAGGACCTTTCTGATCAAAATGGTTCCCCACCCCATCAATAAATTTTATAACTTGATCAATTAAACACCACAGCCTGTAAGCACTCTTTGTTGTTAACATTCTAACATGCAAAAACAGTATTCCTGTTATTTGTTGTTACGAGTTGATTTCTTTACCCACAGTAAGACTTTTAAAACACTGTAACACGCTCAAAGCCAAGTTCCCTTTTCAACTCATGTTGCCTCAAAATTCATATTTCTTCTAAACAAGCTTCTTGACTTTTCCTCCCAAGAAAATACCGCATGGATCGATGGAGGCCATGGCTATATAGGAGCATGAATCTTGCTGCTTGGGTGCTAGCTAACTCTCTTAGCAAATTGTGCAGACCTGCTGAATTGCATATGTTGCTCACCATAACATTGGTTTTATGGATGTTCGCTATGCCCTGAAGTCCTTCTTAAATCATGGTGTCCAGAACTAGGCATAGTACTCAAGATGAGGCATAATCAGTGCTGAGTAGAACTAGTAGTTCACATGATTTGGAAACTATATTTCTGTTAAGGTAACCTGAAATAGCATTTGTCTGTTTTCATAAACACATACTTATTAACCTTTAAGGTGCTACATGATCCACTGTGGGACGGAGTTGATGGGGTTTCCTGCAAAAGACTGATAGAAAACTCTTCCTGGAAAGTTCTTGAAAATAGTTGTATGCTTATTAATGAGAACTAAAATATTAAAATGCAGGGCTTTATAGAGATTTCTTTCTGAACAGAAATTTGATAGAGACAGAAAAGCAAGTATGCTTCCTGGATTTCTTTGAAAAAACAGTCATGAACATACATCAGATGGAAATACAACTGTTATTTTGAAATCTCCTCCCATTCCACTTCTCAGGCTTTTTAGTAAAGAGCTGTCCCCACCCCTCGCAAACAATTATGAATCTTATTTTTATATGTTTCTCTGTATTAACCACAAGAGCATTGACTGAGTACCTCAACGCCTTTCAGGGAAGTTGCGCTTTATTTATGCTACAGTAGCAATAAATCTGGTAGTGTTACATTTTTCACATTAGAGAAAGTGTGGATCTGTCTCCATGTATGCACATACATATTGGGACAAGGGTAATTTATAGTCCAGTCCATGTTCCAATCAGCTTTTTGATTGTCCTCCTTCATCTGGAGAAAAACGTACATTTTAAGCAACATAATAAAGTTTGGTTTTGAACATACGAAACTTCTTTAAAAGGCATAAGAAGCTGAAAGTGTCCCTCTTTGGTACAATACGTGCCCCTAATTGCACTGGAGTACAAATCCCATAGTACCCAGACAGTGAGGCCTAGCATTACGTGGGAGGATCCTGTCACCCTGTAAAAACAGGCAAGAGGTGTCTGTATAGTCACAAAAAGTACATAAGAAGAGCCTTGGTGGAACAGTCCACAGTCCACTAGTCCAGCATTCTGTCTCACACAGTGGCTCACCATTTGCTTCAGGGTATTATTCCCAAGCAGATGCCTTCACCTGCTTAGGATTCCCTGGACATGGCATTGAGATATATCCTTCCTGCCTATCTCTCCAACCCGGAGGTTGTCCTTAGGTATCCCATAATTATAGCCATTGATACCCTTGTCCTCCATGAACTTGTCTAATCCTTTCTTAAAGCTGTCAAGACTGACAGCTGTCACCACTTCTTCTGGCAGTTAAAGCCTTGTTTAACTTCAAATAATAGAATATTTTCTTCTCCCATGTCTAGGTCAGTCAAGAAACTGCCAAAATGAAGCCACCTTTTGGTGAGTCCATTCTGCAGTTCCTTTTGCCTGACCCAGTGTGAGAAACATTAGCCGGCAACACAAGCTTGCCATTACCAGGGTATGATGTCCGGTTGTGGTTCGAAAAGATCACAACCTTTGAGGAGGCTCTTTCTTTTTTAATATTTAAAAATTAAGGATTGCATCTAGACTTCTACAGTCAACTGTAGAGTCCTGGAGGGCAGGATATATGTAGTTTTCAAAACAGGAGTCATCTTAAACAAATTGTGCAGAAATGAAAAGGAAGCATTCACGTAGCAAGGGGTCCCTCCATCCCAGTGTCTCTAATCTTGACATCAAAGTGTGCAACAGAAAACAAATGTGGGTTCAACGTGGACCCAGAGAAGAAACATTCCTGGCTGGGCAAACTGCTTTTTGCCATGGATGACCCTCTAATTCACCAGGGAAGTTTTGGGTGGTAACTCCAAAAGTCCACACCGTGCCCAGCTACCCTTGCTATTTGACAAATGTCTACATGTGGACTTAAATCAGGGGTTCCCAACCTTTTCAAGTGGAGGGCCGAGTCATGCTCTCTCAGACAGCTTCGGGGGCCGGATGGCCATTTTGCCCTGCCTGCACGATGGGGGTGGCCTGTACATTAAAAAGGAACCACACATGGCACTTCCAGGTGTGGCAGAGGCCTTAGTTTGGGAACCCCTGACTTAAATAAACAATCCTGATCTGAGCCAGGCTCCTGCATTGAGCAAGGGGTTGGACTCATTGGGCTATCCTGTCAACTGGAAGAGCCCACCATCTTTTCACTCTGAACATCATACCCAACCTCATCTTATTTTGGAAGCTAAGCAGAAGACTGTTCTAGAAGAAAATAAGTCAGCGAGTGTCATTTTGCCTCTTTATAAATCTATGGTGAGGCCCCATCTGGAATACTGTGTACAGTTCTGGTCGCCATACCTCCAGAAGGATATTATGGAGTTGGAGAAAGTACAGAGGAGGGCAACCAGAATGATTAGGGGACTGGAACACCTTCCTTACCATCTGAGGCTGCAACGGTTGGGCCTTTTCACTCTTGAACGACGGCGTCTAAGAGGTGACCTGATTGAAGTTTATAAAATCATGCACGGTGTGGACAAAGTGGATAAGGAAAAACTGTTTTCCCTATCGCACAACACTAGAACTAGGGGACACTCCATGAAACTTTTGGGTACTAGTTCTCAAACAAATAAGAGAAAGTACTTTTTCACCCAGAGGATTACTGGTCTATGGAACTCCCTGCCAGAAGAAGTGGTGACAGCTGTCAGTCTTGACAGCTTTAAGAAAGGATTAGACAAGTTCATGGAGGACAAGGCTATCAATGGCTATAATTATGGCTACCTAAGGACAACCTCCGGGTTGGAGAGATAGGCAGGATATCTCTCAATGCCATTTCCAGGGAATCCTAAGCAGGTGAAGGCATCTCCTTGGGAATACCCTGAAGGAAATGGTGAGCCACTGTGTGAGACAGAATGCTGGATTGGATGGGCTGTGGCCTGTTCCAGCAAGGCTGTTCTTATGTTCTTATGTTCTTATGTAAGGATATGGTTCCATGTTAAGTGGAAGCCAAGGCTTGCTTATTTATTGTCTTTACCACATTTTATGGCTCTCTACAGCTAGACAGACTCTCAAGGTAGTTTATGAATCAATGGAAAGCAGGTCTTGACAGTGTCTGCCCTCAGGCTTACAATATTTTAAAAAAAAATACAGCACAAAGTGAAACAGATGGAGGTGAAAAGAGAAGAGGAAAACTGGCACAGGTTCTTAATGTTATGGGAGTTCAACCATGACCAGGTTTAATTAATCTAATTATAGTACAGCAATCAGATATTCTTAGTCTCATCATATTTGTTATAATCAGTCAGGGTTTTTAGGGTGCAGAGGTCTAGCACAGAGCTTGTTGCTGTTAAAGAGAATAATTTGGACACATATTAAGCTAAAAAAAGGAAATATCTATAATGAAATCCATTTGGATATTGTGCAAAACAAAAAGATTTCTGAATTAAGTTGGAAAATCCCTGGAAATTGGGTCTGCACCTCTGTTTAATTCAAACTGGAAGAACAAAAAGAAACAAGAAGTAGCCTCAGGGAGAGGAGGAGGAAAGAATTTTAGGAATACAAATCTAAGTAAAGATCTGGAAAAGGTAACAAGGAAAACAAACCTGGCTATCTTTCTTCCTGTTGCCTGTCACACTGATGTTCATCACCTACTACTGTATGTGCTTTGCTGCTCTAGTTCAATAACCATAGCCACCTAGAACAGAAACAAACCAAATAGAAGACAAGGTTCCTGATAAATCAACTGAGCTTCCGCTCCCACCCTCTACTCTACCCCACCTTAGTTCTAGTCTGAAGGTGGCTTACTCTCCTTTGCTTCTTCTTAGGCATATAGGAGGTTGACTTATACTGAGTCCGAGCATTGCTTTATTTATATTAGTATCGCCACCACTGCAGCAGTTTTCTAGAGTTTCAAGCAGAGTCCTTCTTTTGCCCAACCTGGAGATTCCTGCTGCTCCAAAGTGATCTTCCATTCAAGTACTAACCAAGACTGATCCTACTTAGCTTCCAAAATAAGATGAGGTTGAGTACATTCAGAGTCAAAAGATGGTGGGCTCTTCCAGTTGTCAGGATAGCTGTTGACCACCTCATGGGTGGAATGAGGGAGCAGGTATCAGGCTTTGTAAAAATGACACGTTTTAAAATTCCTAGAACAGCTTTCTCAAGAATGGAGTCCTTGCGTAGGCGACATGCAGATTATATATAGCTAGCTGTTGAGGAGCAGAGATTTTTGCAGAACAAGTACATGGTTGTTGTTAAGTGTGAAAAGCTTTAAGTGTCAAGTGCTGCATTGTTCTCTGGGGTTTTTTCTTTCTTTTCAAACACAGTGTTGAAACAATAACTTGGAACGTGAATTCAAGTACAGTGTTGGCTTGTCAATTTTTATGTAGTAAGTAAAACCCCTACTTACGAAAAAAAAGTCCGTTCCGTAGACTTTTGCTTAAATCGGGGGGTTTTATGCACCTCGAAGCAAACCCATAGGAAACATTTTTTTTTACATAACTCGAAGCAAACCCATAGGAAAAATAAAAATTTTATGTAAATCATAGCAAATCCATAGGGAAATGAATCTTTGTGTAACTCTAAGCAAACCCATAGGAAATCATGTAAATCGGGACATGGTTTTAGCACAAAATCATTATGTAAGTCAAATTTTATGTAAAGCGAGGCATATGTAAGTCGGGGTTTTACTGTATTTGAAATTCGAGAACATTGTGGAAGTACAACGACAATGGAGGTGTGAATAAGCAACAGAACCTCCAACATGCCTGACCATTGTATGCATTCATGGAAAGTATGAGACACATGGTACTGTGTGCAATGTGCACAAGGGAACATCCAGGACACTATGGTCAACACTGATCAAGCAATAGTCAATCATAATCAGAAGTGTTTGGATGCCAATCGTAACCACTTTGAGGACCTCTTGTAATTGCAGAAGTCAAATATGATTTGTATTCATCTTTTGTTATTGGTATACAGGTGAAACTCGGAAAATTAGAATATCGTGCAAATGTTCATTCATTTCACTTAAAAGGTGAAACAAATATATGAGATAGACTCACTACATGCAAAGCGAGAGATGTCATGCCTTAATTCATTATAATTGTGATGATCATGACGTACAGCGTACATGGGATTATGTGATGATTATGGGGTACATGAGATTGGGGGGTTGGGTTTTTCATAAACTGCAAGCCATAAGCATCAATATTATAACAAAGTAAGGCTTGAACTATCTTGCTTTGCGTGTAACAAGTCTATACAGTATCTCATATATTTGTTTCACTTTTTAAGTTGCATTACTCAACTGAATGAACATTTGCACGATATTCTAATTTTCCGAGTTTCACCTGTATATTGAGTAGTACAATTTTAATAGTTTTTACCTTTCTTAAAATGTGTATACACTTTTGCATCCTCTGTAGAATGCGTGAGATTATGTGCATTTTCTCCCCTCCATCTCTATGGGCACCTTTGCTTTGACTCAACACATATAACTTCCATAGGACCTCACATGCCACCATTTCACACATTCCCTGGTGACGTAGCAGTTAAACTGTTGTACTACAGCCAGAATGTTGTCAGTTCGATTCTGACCAGGCCTCAAGGTTGACTTAGCCCTTCATCCTTCCAAGGTTGGAAAAATGAGTACCCAGCATGTTGGGGGCAAAATGCTAATTAACTTGTGAACTGCCCAGATAGTGCGCTAAGCACTATATATAAGTGTAATTGCTATTGCTATTCCCACATTAAGCCAAGAGTATGGATAAGGGGGATAAGGGGGATCCAGTTGACATTGTTTATCTGGACTTTCAGAAGGCTTTTGACAAGGTCCCACACCAAAGGCTCTTGAATAAACTTACCAGTCATGGAATAAAGGGACAGGTCTTGTCCTGGATCAGCAACTGGCTAAGGGACAGGAAACAGAGGGTAGCACTAAATGGACACTTCTCCAAGTGGAGGGAAGTAAAGAGTGGGGTCCCCCAAGGTTCAGTACTGGGACCCCTGCTTTTCAACCTCTTCATAAATGATCTAGAGGTAGGAGTAAAAAGCAAGGTAGCCAAATTTGCTGACGACACTAAATTATACAGGGTAGTGAAAACTGTGAGAGATTGTGAAGAGCTCCAGAGGGATCTCTTGACACTGGGGGAGTGGGCAAAACAGTGGCAAATGAGCTTCAACATCAGTAAGTGCAGAGTGATGCATGTTGGGGCAAAAAACCCCAATTACATTTATAAACTGATGGGGTCTGAACTCTCTGCGACAAACCAGGAAAGGGACCTTGGTGTCCTGGTGGACAGCTCAATGAAGGTGTCAACCCAGTGTGCCTCAGCAGTGAAAAAAGCAAACTCAATGTTAGGGATCATTAGGAAGGGTATAGAAAATAAGTCAGCAAGTGTCATTTTGCCTCTTTATAAATCTATGGTGAGGCCCCATCTGGAATACTGTGTACAGTTCTGGTCGCCATACCTCCAGAAGGATATTATGGAGTTGGAGAAAGTACAGAGGAGGGCAACCAGAATGATTAGGGGACTGGAACACCTTCCTTACCATCTGAGGCTGCAACGGTTGGGCCTTTTCACTCTTGAACGACGGCGTCTAAGAGGTGACCTGATTGAAGTTTATAAAATCATGCACGGTGTGGACAAAGTGGATAAGGAAAAACTGTTTTCCCTATCGCACAACACTAGAACTAGGGGACACTCCATGAAACTTTTGGGTACTAGTTCTCAAACAAATAAGAGAAAGTACTTTTTCACCCAGAGGATTACTGGTCTATGGAACTCCCTGCCAGAAGAAGTGGTGACAGCTGTCAGTCTTGACAGCTTTAAGAAAGGATTAGACAAGTTCATGGAGGACAAGGCTATCAATGGCTATAATTATGGCTACCTAAGGACAACCTCCGGGTTGGAGAGATAGGCAGGATATCTCTCAATGCCATTTCCAGGGAATCCTAAGCAGGTGAAGGCATCTCCTTGGGAATACCCTGAAGGAAATGGTGAGCCACTGTGTGAGACAGAATGCTGGACTGGATGGGCTGTGGCCTGTTCCAGCAAGGCTGTTCTTATGTTCTTATGTTCTTATGAGTAAACATTGACTGGAACGAATGAGCGCTCAGAAGTATGTATTTCGTTTGTAGGCAATGAAAGATTTGGTGCTGGGTGTCTCTCCTTTTAAAAGAACCAGATAATTAGAGATTACGAAAGCCAGTCGAGTCCTACTTTAGTGGGTAGTGCTCATTTCAATTTACAGCCAAAGAGCCAACAATATTTACATCTGCAGACATTTATGTGGCCATGTGGCAGGCATGACTAGACACACAGAACACTGTTACCTTTTTAATCAAAGCAGTACCAATTTTGTCTATTTGCAATTTCTTGCTTTCAAACTGTCAAGGTGGCAGGAGCCGGGACAGACAACGGATGCTTACTCCGTCACACAATGCTCGGCCCTCGAACTGCTGACATGCCATTTTGTCCAAGTGTGAACAGACTTTTCTTTATTCGTGTCAGATGCACCACCAGCATATAATAACATACAAAGCTAAAATTAACACAACAGTTCGAAAGCAAGAAATTGCAAGTAGATAAATAGGGATCACTTTGGTGGGAAGGTAACAGCGCTCCGTGCGCTCCAGTGTCTAGTCATGCCTGCCACATGACCACGGAAACGTCTGCAGAAGCAGACAGCGCTGGCTCTTCGGCTTTGGAACAGAGATGAGCACTGAACCCTAGAGTCAGACACGACTGGCTTTCAAGCAAGGGAAACCATTACCTTTACTTTTAAAACAACATAGAATTAAAAGGGTTAGATGACATCTGCCCAATATCAGGCCACATCAACAGCATTTCCTCTTGCCAACATAAGGTCCTCCTCAGTGCACGTTGAGGGGCATCGTGTGCATTGTATCATATGGGAAATAGTTTGTATTTCTCCACATTCACACAAGCTGTCATCTACAGAGAAACCCCACTTTCTAGCGGATTAGCCTTTATCTACCCCTGCACCCAGTCTATTTAAAGCATTGCACACATGCCATGGTTGTTCTTGGCCAGGCGGTAAAGAGCCGTGTGGTTCTGCCCAGTTATCTGGTAACTCCTTGCTTGCCTTCCATAGTTCTCCTTCGTATAGTTTGTGAATCCACACTCATGGGTTATGCGCCTGCGCAGAACGGCCGATCGGAGGCTTGAAAAGCTATTGGTCAAAAGTTTTGGCGGTAAGACTGCCCACCGTACCGCCCACCCTGAGGCGCCCGTGCGCCATTTTACCTCAGTTCTCTTCTTTCCGCCGTAGCAGCAGGACGATCGTTGAGAGCTTCCTCAATTTTTTCGCCCTTCTGAGGGAAAGTCTTTTGGCAAATTCCAACAATTTTTTCTCGGTGATCTTGTCCTCCGGTCAGGATCGCCACCCCGGCTCTGTCTCTTCTCTCGAGTGGATTCAGTAGCCAATTTTTTCGCATCGATCACCGTCTCCCCCCTCAAGGGGGTGGCGGCTGGTCGGCCCTTCGGGGTACTTGCCTCCAGAAACTTCCACTGGAAGAATTTTTTCCGCGGTTGATGGCTGCAGCGTTTAAACAGTGCACGGCTTGCCTTAAGAAGTTCCCGGCTTCCGACGGACACAGCCTGTGCCTGTTTTGTTTGGGAGAGTCGCATCAGAGCCAGTCTTGCCCGCATTGCAAAAAGTTTACGCGCCTCGCGGTGCAGAACCGAAGCAATCGCCTCAAGGCTCATCTGATGGAGCTCGCTCTGGCTCCCGCCGCGTCCGCTTCCACGTCCGCCGCTGCCGCCCAGCCACCGCCGGCCTCTTCCTCCGTGCTTCCGATGAGGAAGAAGAAGAAGAAGGACAGGAACGGTGAGAAGAAGCGCAAGCGTGGGTCGGAGAAGAGACGGTCGCTTCCTCCCACCCCGCGCACACCCGCCTCTCCCGGGCCTTCGCCGCCGTTCTCGACTGCTCGATGTCCTTCTCCGGGATCCTCCATCTGGGGTGGACGGTCGTCTTCCGGGTCACCTGATAAAGGACGCAGGGCTGGGGCTCCAGCTCGCCCACTTCAGGTGCTCTCCTCTCCTCCTCGGGGAAGAAATTCCTCGCCGAGGCAGGCCTCCGTCTCTCCACGGCCCAGGACACCGACGGACGACGCGGTCGTCACCGTTCCGACGACCGTTTCGCCGACACCGACGCCGGCCACCGTTTCGGCGCCCACCGTTTCGTGGGCCACCATCCCGCCGGCTGCCGGAGCTCCACCGTCAGCGGACTCGGACGCGTCTCAGATGGCCCTCGTCCGAGAAATGTTCCAGGTCATGGCGTCGTTTGCGACCAGGTTCCAGACCTCCACGCCTGCGGCCTCTGCGGCTCCGGTTCCGACCACCGCAAGCCCCGGGCATCCCGGCCCTGCCGTGGCCCCACCGACCTCCCGTGGGTCGAGTGCCCGCTCCGCCGGCCCACCCAACCCGTCATGGTGTGGTCCGGACGTTGATGCGGTGGACGCCCGTCCCGCCGGCCCGCCCAGGCCGTACTGGCGCGGTCCCGACGTGGATGAAAGACTGCCTCCCTCGTCCTCCGATGAGTCCAGCTCGTCGTCGGAGGAGGACGAGGGAGACGTCGACGCCGAGCGCACGCCGGAACAGGCTATCGGCTCAGTGGACCCACCGCGTGGTGAGGACCAGCGCTCACTGACCGCCATGCTCACGAGGCTCGGCACCGCCCTCAACCTGAAGGTCGATCAACCGCCGTTGGAGGGTGAGGATCAGATGACCGCGAAGCTCGACAGGCGTGCTGTGCGGCCGGTCCACATAACCATGCTCCCCTCCATGATGACCTCGGCGAGGGCGACATGGAAGAAACCTTTGGCGGCGCACTCCGTTTCGTCCAGGCTCGACAGCATGTACCGGGTCCTGGACGAGAACGTCGAGTTCCTGCAGGCCCACCCCCTGCCGAATTCCCTGGTGGTCAAGGCCTTCCAGCATAGGACGGCCACCAGCGGATTCCCGGTCCCGTCGACGCCGGAGGGAAAGAAACTGGACGCGGTGGGGCGTAAGTTTTACGCCACCGGCTCCCTATTCTTTCGGGCCGCCAACTACTCGGCCGCCATGGGCCTGTACCAATCTCACCTCTGGGAGCAGGTGAAGGTTGAGATGGCTAAACTGCCCGCCGACGCCCAAAAGAGGATTGACGCGCTGGCCACCGAGGGGGACTTCGTCGCCGAGCAGCTGATGCGCACTGCCCGGCATATCAACGATTATGCGGCAAAAGACATGGCCTCCGCAATCTACCTCCGTCGCCATGCTTGGCTCAGGGACACCTCCCTCGATGACGCTATGAAAAAGCTCATCGAGGAGTTTCCCTTCGACGGGCAGGGCCTCTTCGGTCAGGACACCGATAAGGTCCTGAATGAGATGCGCCAGACCAATTCCACGGCGAAGTTCCTGGGGCTCACCACGCCGGCTACTTCCGCCAGGCCGAGGTTCCAGCCCTTCACACGGCGGTTCCAGGGCAACCCGCAGCAGCAGGGACCGACGGAGCAGCCTAGATCCAGCTCCTACAAACAGCGGCGACAACACAAACCCCGCTACCGGCCCTACGGACAGGACAAACGTTCGAGCGCGAGGCCCAAGCCCCGCGTTTGAAGCTGCGACGGCCAAGTCTCTCTCGCTCCACATCCCGTACCTCCCCCTCCGGAACTTCCTCCAGGCATGGTCGGGCATCACGGACGACCAGTGGGTCTTAAAGATCTTGTCCTCTGGCTACGCCATCGAGTTCGTGCGGGTGCCTCGGGTAGGAAGACATCGTCTCACCACCTCGTCCCCCCATTTGGAGGAAGAAATATCAACCCTTCTCTCCAAGGGAGCCATCGAGCGGGTAGCACCGTCCGACTGGGACAACGGCTTCTACTCGAGGTACTTCGTGGTCCAGAAGAAGGACGGAGGCCTTCACCCTATCCTGGACCTGCGCCGCCTGAACAAATGCATCCACACCAGGAAGTTCCGGATGGTGACCCTACAGACCGTCCTCCCCCTCATCAACAAAGGGGACTGGTTCACAGTCATAGACCTCAAGGATGCCTACTTCCACGTCTCCATCCTCGAGGAACACAGACGGTTTCTCCGCTTCCGCATCGACAATTCCGTGTACCAGTACCGATGCCTACCATTCGGTCTGGCCACGGCACCGCGGGTCTTCACCAAATGCATGGCTCCGGTGGCTGCATTCCTCCGCCAACGGGGCATCAGGGTCTTCCCGTACATCGACGATTGGTTGATCGTCTCCCCCACCAAACCGTCGGCCGTTCGGGACACACAATACACGGTTCACCTCATGGAGAGTCTCGGCCTCAGGATCAACTTCACCAAGTCGAAGTTGACTCCCTCCCAGCGCGTCGAGTACATCGGAGCGGTACTCGACTCGCTTACTACGAGAGCCTACGCCCCCCAGAAACGCTTACGGGACATTGCGCAGGAGGTGAGCGAACTGCGCACCAAACCGTGCGTCCGGGCGAAGAAGGCTCAGAGACTTCTAGGCCTGATGGCCTCAACGACGGCAGTGATCCCCCATGCCAAGTTGAAATTCAGGTCCCTGCAATCGTGGCTCCTTCACGAGTTCGACGCACTTCGGGAGAGCCAGTCCAAACGGTTGACCCCATCTCCAGAACTGAGGGACCAACTGCTGTGGTGGTCTACACCACTCAACGTGGCCACGGGGAAGAGTTTCTACCCCCCGCAACCCTCGTTGCAGATACTGACCGACGCGAGCAACCTCGGCTGGGGCGCTGCTTGCGGGACTCTCACGGTCAACGACACCTGGACACCACACGAAACGGTGTACCACATAAATTACTTGGAACTGCTGGCCATTTGGAAGGCTCTGCGTTCCTTCGAGACTCTGCTCACCGGCAAGGCGGTTCAGGTGGCCTCGGACAATACCACGGCGGTGGCGTACCTCAACAAGCAGGGAGGAACACGGTCCACCACCCTCCTGTACCTTGCAGTGCAGTTGTGGGAATGGTGCCTGGAGAGGCACATTTTCCCAATTGGAGTGCACATTCAGGGCACGCTGAATGTTTTGGCAGACCACCTGAGCCGTCTCACCTCCACGACCCACGAATGGGAGCTGGACGACGGAGTGTTCCAGTCGCTTTGCGAGGCCTGGGGGACGCCGAGCATCGACCTCTTTGCATCGGAGTCCAACAGGAAACTCAGCAGGTACTGCTCCAGAGCAGGCATCGGACTGAACTCCGAAGGCGATGCCTTCATGAAACGGTGGGATCAGGACTATCTCTATGCCTTTCCTCCGTTTCCTCTGGTCCAGAAGGTACTCACCAGGATGCACCAACACAGAACCAATGCAATTCTGGTGGCGCCAGCGTGGCCGCGCCAACCCTGGTTTCCGCTACTGTTGCGCATGTCGTCGCAGTATCGCACACTGCCGGAGTCACCGACACTCCTCCAAATGGAGCACGGCCAGCTGCACCATTCGGACCTGCCCAGCCTCCACCTCACCGCGTGGAGGATAACCCCAGACTGGCCAGGATCCTTGAACTAGTGCGGCGCCCTTCCACAAGGAAGTCCTACGCTTCCAAATACAGGCGTTTTTGTGCTTTCCTGGCCTCCCGGCAAACGCCCCCCCCGCAGGTGGGACTACAGGACATTTTAACCTACCTCCTCCAGCTGGCGGAGTCTGGCCTTAGCATCACCTCCATCCGAGTGCATCTCGCAGCAGTGGTAGCGCACTCTCCTGCTGGCTCGCCCGCTTCCGGGGCCTTCCGCGACCAAACGGTAAAGCGCTTCCTCAAGGGACTAAGGAACGCTTTTCCGCCGGCCCGGACACCGACGGCTCAATGGTCACTGTCCACCGTTCTCAACGCGCTCACCAGGACCCCCTTCGAGCCCATGGCTACCGCCGATGTTCGTCTCCTCACATGGAAGACGGCATTCCTGGTGGCTATCACGTCTGCACGACGAGCTGGTGAACTGGTTGCCCTGCGAGCAGACGCACCTTTTCTCCAGTTCTTCAACGACCGCGTCGTCCTCCAAGCGGACATCACCTTCCTACCCAAGGTGGTCTCCAAGTTTCACATGGCACAAACTATCTCCTTGCCAACCTTCTTCCAGAACCCCACTAACGCCCAAGAAAGGACTTGGCACACACTGGATGTGAAACGAGCTTTATTGTTTTACACCAGCAGGACTAGAGAGTTCAGGAAGTCGCAACGCCTCTTTGTGGCTTATGGGGGAAAGTCCAAGGGTGAACCCATCTCTGCTCAAAGGTTCTCCAAATGGATCACCTCCACCATCTACTTGGCCTACGAGTCAGCCTCACTGCCACCTCCACCGCATGTCAGGGCGCATTCCACCAGGGCGGTTGCCACATCCACTGCCTTTCTGGAGGGCACACCGCTTGAGGACATATGTAAGGCTGCCACCTGGTCCAGACCTTCCACATTTGTCCAGCACTACAGGGTGGACACCAGAGCCACTGCGGACGCCAGGCTTGGCCGTGTCGTCCTCACCAGAGGGCTCCGGACTCAACGCCCCTGACGGGTCCACCTACGGGTTCTTCAGCTCATCGTGGGATCATCTCATCCGACTGCCCACCGACCAAGTAAGTGTGAGCTTGCTAATCTCCCATGAGTGTGGATTCACAAACTATACGAAGGAGAAAGTTCGGTTTCACTTACCAGTGATAACTTTCATTCTTCGAGTATATAGTTTGTGAATACACACTACCCACCCTGCCTCCCCTCTTGAGCTGCACGGATGAGATCAGTTGGTTTATCCTGTGCTTGGCTTAAGTATGGAACTGAGGTAAAATGGCGCGCGGGCGCCTCAGGGTGGGCGGTACGGTGGGCGGTCTTACCGCCAAAACTTTTGACCAATAGCTTTTCAAGCCTCCGATCGGCCGTTCTGCGCAGGCGCATAACCCATGAGTGTGTATTCACAAACTATATACTCGAAGAACGAAAGTTATCACTGGTAAGTGAAACCGAACTTTCTAAGGCGGTTGGTGGGGACTGGTTGTTGGCAGTGGGAGGGCAAAGGTTTTGAAGAAACTGTGCCTTGATTTCAGTCTCTGCTTTTTGGTGGTTGATGATGAAATAGCAGGTGTGTTTCTGAGGATCTTGCTTTGACCCCCTCTTTCTGAGCAGCACTTTCTCGAAGGAATTTTGGTGGAGGGATGCCAGCTAAGTAATGCACTTTTTGTACTGGAGTTGGTTTTAAACATCTTGTGACCAATGGGGGGGGCATGAATGGGGGGGCGGCATGAAAGGAGCCTCCAGGAAGATTGTTATTTCAGCGATTGGGCGTCCCCTAGGCTGATCCTTTCAGTCCAGAAGCACCTTCTTGAGTAGAAATGTGGACAGTCTCCCTAGCTCGCTGGTGCCTAACCTTGGCACTCCAGCTGTTCTTTGACTTCAATTCCCAGAAGCCCAAGTCAGCGCTCCTGCTCATCAGGCTTCTGGGAATTGGAGTCCAAGAGCAGCTGCTGCTGGAGTGCCAAAGTTAGCCATCACTACCTAGCTGGAAGAGGCAGGGTGGTAGTGGTGGTGGTTTACATTGGCCAATGATGGCCAACCTTGGCGCTCCAGCTGTTCTTGGACTTCAACTCCCAGAAGTCCTGATCAGCAGGAGTGCTGACTTGGATCTACTTGATTTATTGCTATTTTACTACATCAACTCTCATTACCCATAGATAAAGGAAACAAAAAATCTAAATATGTGTTAGAATGAGAGATACATAACAATGTGACAAGTAATACTCTTTTTGTGTCAAATATATTGTTTTTGTTTTCATGTATTTATCATTTATATTGTATTGTAATGTAATGATTAATGCTTATTTGTTTTTGTACTGGCTAAGACAAAATATTAGAAGAAGTCAACCCTGACTGTTCATTGGAGGGACAAATAGTGAAGATGAAGCTAAAGTACTTTGGACATCAAATGAGAAGGGAGGACTCACTTGAGAAGGCCTTGATGCTGGGAAAGGTGGAGGGCAAGAGAAGAAGGGGGTGCCCAAAGATGAGATGGATAGATGGTATTGTAGACGCAATGGGCACAGAGCTGGGCGGGCTGAGGAGGATGGTGGAGGATAAAGGTGCCTGGAGGAAAATGGTCCATGGGGTCGCAAAGGGTCGGAATCGACTGTGCGACCTAACAACAATAACTGGCTAAGACGCTGACTGGGAGGCGGAACTGGAAGGTCAGCAGTTCGATTCCCGAGTACTGCAGGACGGAATGAGCTTCCGTTTTTGTCCCAGCTCCTGCCAACCTAGCAGTTCGAAAGCAAGAAATTGCAGGTAGATAAATAAGGAGTACTTTGGTGGGAAGGTAACAGCGTTCCGTGCCTGCCACATGATGACCACGGAAATGTCTGCAGAAGCAGACAACGCTGGCTCTTCGGCTTTGAAACAGAGATGAGCACTGAACCCTAGAGTCCGATATGACTGGCTTTCGAGCAAGGGAAACCTTTACTTTTACTGTTCATAAATTTTAATTAATTAATTAATTAAATATTTTTTAAAAAAAGGAGTGCTGACTTGGGCTTCTGGGAATTGAAGTCCAAGAACAGCTGGAGTGCCAAGGTTGTCCATCGCTGATCATACGCCTTCTCCGTTTAGTTCTCGCCCACAAGATTCAGAAACGTTCCTTCTTTGGACTACAACTCCCAGCATCCCCAAGACGTTGGGGCGGATTTGGAGCAGTGCCGCGCTCCAAAGCCGGAAACGTGTTTAGAGCGCACTTGAGATTCGCCCACCCGCCCCCTTGCAAAGCAGGTGGGAACCCCCACACCACCACCACCACCAGCAGTGCTGCCCGTTAATCCGGATCGAAGCGCCGGGAACGGCGACGCTCCCACTCCCACTCCCCGCCTGCGCCCTCCTCCGGCGGGGAGTGGGAGCACCGCCTGCCTTCCTCGTTTCCTCGCCGAGGGGGGCGGATCTCGGGCAGGGGAGGGGAGGGGAGGGGAGGGGCGGGTGGTGGAGGCGCGGCTGGCTGGCTGGCCGAGGCTGAGGCTGTGCAGAGGCGCAAGGTGAGCGCAGGGATCCGCGATCGCCTCCCGGGCTCCCTCCGAGAGGGGTCGAGCGCCGGCCCTTCCCCTTTGGCAGACCCTTCCCGAGGCGAGCCCCTTGCGGCGGGTGCGGGGAGAGAGATGCGGGGGTTGGGGGGCACGATCGGTAGAAAATCCCGCGGGGGGGGGGGAGGAGGTTTCGATCACACCGACTTGCAAAGCCTGGGAGCCTTAGCGATGGGGTGGGGGATAATGGGATCGCGAGCATCTAGGGGTGCCCAGCAGCTGGGGAAGGGCATAGGGCAAGAAGGGGGAGGGGTTGCACCGGAGGGGGGGCGTGTATTGTGCAGAGGGGAGGGCACAACAATATTATAGCATTGTACTACAATATTATAGCATTGTACTGTGTTGTTGTACATTATAATGTGTGTTTTTGGTTTTTTTTGTAGATTGAATTTTGTATCTGGTATTATTGTGTATTTACTTTGTATACTGTTGGTTTATGTTGTGATATCTGTGAGCCGCCCTGAGTCGGCGTATGCTGAGTGGGCAGCATACAAATCGAATAAATCAAATCAAATCAAATCAAACCGGACCTTCTGGGTAGCTGTAGGCATCCACCACCACCCCAAGGGCTGCACCGGGACTGGAGCATCGCCTATGCATGCATGCATGCATGCATGTGCGAGTGCACATGTGACACCCGGAGTGTGACCTCTGCATGCCGTGTATCCATCGTGAATTGCTCCCCCACCACACACACACACACACACACACACACACACACACACACACACACACACACACACACACACACACACACACACACACACACACACACACACACACACACACATATATCCTGGACAGCTGGAGGTCCAGAATCGAAAGGATAGGAGGAGAAAGCAGGTGACAGCGGGGGGTTCGTCATGCCGTAAAAGGTCAAAGGGGAGGGATGGGATCAGGGGAAGGGGAGTCAGATCTGGGCTCACGCCAAGGTGGATGGGTCGGTTGGGCAGGAGAGACCCGGACTCTCCTCACCCCTCCGCTGGAATGATGCTAGAGACCCACACACAAACCACCCCAGAGAGCAAGCATAGGATCCAGTAGGACCGTGATGGCAAACCTTGACACTCCAGATGTTCTTTGACTTCAATTCCCAGAAGCCCAAGCCCCCATGAATCCACAAGAATGGGTTTACTGTGATTCATCTGGCCCGCACTGCCCTCATCGCTCCTGGAAGCAGAAATAAAATGCGCCCATACGGAGGAAGGATTAACCTGGAAGAGCCTTAACTGTAGGCACACATTTTACTTCCACTTCCAGGAGCAACGAGGGTGGCGTGGGCCAGATGAATTGCAGTAAACCCATTTGTGTGGATTCATGGGGGCTTGGGCTTCTGGGAATTGAAGTCCAAGAACATCTGGAGTGCCAAGGTTCGCCATCACGGCAGTAGGGCAATGCCAATGCCTCCTGGATCCACACACGCCTAAACCTAAAAGGGGGCTAATCAGGTCAGGATGTGTTCCCTTTCCCTTCGTTTCCTCGTTGGAAGGGGAGGGAAAGGAAATTCATCCTGATTTGATTAGCCCTCACTTTAGGTTTAGGCATCTGGCTGCACAACCAGAGGTTGGGAGGTCGATTCCCCACTGTGCCTCCCGAGGGAAGAGCCAGACTGTTTAGCCTTGGGTGCGCTGCACAGTCCCAGGGCACCCCCAGAAGAAAGGAGTGGCAAACTACTTCTTAGTCCCTTATCCTTAGGAAACCCTGAAAAGGATTGCCATTAATCAGAGATGATTTGAGATATAATTTTTATTTTATTATCTCTGAACCCCCTTGCCCATCAGCCACTGAGTGACCCTGGCCTTCCTTCTTGGTTGTCAGGTTACATTTTAAACCTTGCCAGGGCTGTGTTATCCCTGACTCCTTATTCTTTTGGGTGTACGGGAAGAGCTCCCTTCCAGCCTCAGTATACTGTCTGTAAAATGGGATTTACCAAAACCTCTTGTGCTATAAAGAAAGGGGGGGGGGGGGGGAGAGAGAGAAAGTCATGTGACACCTTTAAAACTAACAGATTTATTTCAGGAGAAGTCCTTGTGGATTATATTCCACTTCTTGAGCCATTTCTTTACTGGGGTTTTGCAGATGGGGTGGAGGGGAGGCAGATGTTCCAGGTAGACAACAGCCTGGAGTAATCCAGATGTGCTGGCTTCTCCAGCTCTTTGTTCTCTTCCTATACCTCTAGAAGAGGCCAGTTCTGCTGCAGAAATACAAGCAGACTACTTTCAGCTTTTTTCAGAAGGCGTGATTTTTGCTTTTAAGAATAGCAGTGGCAATTTTTAAAATACAATTTCGCCCAACTACAGTCTGATGCAGGTGGATTTATTTCAAGCGTGAAATTTGGTGTCTGGATCCGCGTTTATTTAGCTGTCTCCCATGGTAAGCTGCATAAAGATTACAAATCATATTATATCATAAGGGGGAGGGAGTGCCATTTACATTATTCCATAGTGCAAGCTTATTGTTGGTGAAATTGATTTTATTTAAACAATTCCCTCCTGTGCACTAGCCAGATGTGTGTGTGTGTAATGTACATATGTGTAAATGAACAGAATTAATGTGCTGTGGCTATATCTTCCCTCTTTTAGAAGAGTTATTCCATCTCATCTTTCCAAGGATGAGGCATATGTGGAAACCTTCTAAGAAAGGAAGAATAGTTCTGCCAGGCTGCTGTTCATACTAAGACAAGTGTCATTCTTTGTTAGTTAATAAATAAAAAGCCATATCTATGATCACGTTATTTTAGCCAAAAGGCATCTTAACCCAAAAGGACACAAGGAAGTATGGGGTTGTAATTGATACTCTTCTCTCAATCTCAGCACAAAAGTTCCCTTTTGAGGGGTTCAGACTGGCGGTGATGGTTGTAGGATTCTGGAGTTGTCGTTCCCACAAAGTAACTTGCCCAAGCTTTAAGTCTCAGGATGTGCCAGAGAGAGGGCTGTTTTATGTCTTCGTGTCCATGGCACTGATTCCACAGGCACTGATTCCACAGTGCTGGGTTGTTGCACCTGGTTTCATATGATGGACTCTACATGTCCCATGTTCCAAGGAAAAGATGTAAGGAGGCTCTGCTTGTCCTCTTCTAAAGATGGTGTTTGGTGCCTTTTGTGTTTGGGTAGATGGCAGACAAATTTTGCCCCAGTGGGCACAGCCAGGGAGTTGCAAGGACAGCCATGGGTTAAAAAAAAGGATATTTTTGCAGGTCCAGGTTCTCCTACTGTTTGGGGAGAGAAAAGTCACGCCCTTGACATTATCATCCTGGAAGGGAGACAACCCTGCCTCTCGCACACACACACACACAGGATGTGGTCGCAGGGGAGCCTCTATGCCATTTCCTAGTGGTTACGAGGCTGGAGAAGGAATAGGTTACAGGTGCCCAAACTATGGCCCCATGGGTCAGATCCAGCCCCCGATGCCAATGCATCCAGCCCATGCTGCCCTCATCGCTCCCTGGTTTAACCAGAGAAAATGACAGCTTAAAATCTATCTCATCCTGTTGCAAGACGGATTGTGCAAGGTGCATTTTACTTCCGCTTCCGGTGGTAGGAACCACGTGACTGGCCCATGGCCCGAAAAGTTTGAGCACCCCTGGAATAGGTCAAGTGCTACAGGCTGAGCACTTCCCCCATGTTAGAGGCTACTAACTGAAAGCCAGCCTGGTGTAGTGGATAGAGGGAGAGGCCAGGGCTCAGGAGATGGGGGTTCAAATCCCAGCTTGGCAGGTGACGTTCACTAGAGTGTTGGTAGAAATGGTAACGCTCCTTAAATATCTTGCATATTGTGAAAACCCTATTAGGGTCATTGTGAGATGGATGTGACTTGACAAGACATATCAATACTGTATTTTAAAAGAACTCTCTTGCTTTGAAGCCCCTCACAACCAAGGCAGAAGGATGTCCGGAGAAATTATGGTACGAGTGATTTCTGCAGGCATCCCTCATACCTGCCTTGAGTCCAAGAAGATCCTTCAGGGTTCACATGTTTCTCCTTCCTTAAGCAGATTCTAATTCAAGCCCCCTTAATCTTCCACCGCCTGAGGCCTCCTTCTCCTCAGCATACCTAATGGCAGGGCTGGCTCTGACATACACAGAATCAGGCAGGTAGCCATTCAATTGTGCCATGCTTCATTCTCACCCCTACATTCAGCTGAGGAGGAGAAAAACACCCCTTGTGCCCAAATTAGAAATCTTCCTCCCTCCCTCCCTCCCTCTCTTTCTTGCCCATTGGGTAAATGTTCCACTTTGGGCAGTTTACAACCAGCATAATAAAGACAGTAGTAACCCAGCAAATACAAACAAGTAACAATACAATTAAAACCATTAAAATAAAACAACAAGCAGCAGCATTCCAATAACAATGGATCACAATATAGAGCCGTGATGGCAAACCCTGGCACTCCAGATGTTCTTGGACTTCAATTCCCAGAAACCCAAGCACTCTGTGAATCCACATGAATGGGTTTACTGTGATTCATCCGGCCTGCGCTGCCCTCGTCGCTCCCAGAAGCGGAAGTAAATCGCAGTAAACCCATTCGTGTGGATTCACATGGTGTTTGGGCTTCTGGGAATTGAAGTCCAAGAACATCTGGAGTGCCAAGGTTCGGCATCACGGTTATAGAGTAAGAATGATTTTTTAAATAAAAAAACAGGGTTGTAATGTTATATTAGTAGAGTAGTTCTCCGTAGGCCTCTCTAAATAGCTCAGTTCGAAGGAGCTTCTCCTTGGCATTTCTTCCCTGCAGTTTTGAAACTGGGACAGTGGCTTATTTCTTCTTCTACTTCTGTTCTTTCTTCCACCCCATGTACCCCCAACATGTTCACACAAAGCGTAATGAGGCAAGAGGGTTCAGCCAGAGGGGAACACCAGTGGGGTCATGGCCCTCTGCTGCTGGGAGACAAATCGCTAGGAAGGAGCTGGCCAGAGGAAGCCTAGAGCTGAAGTAAGGCCACGCCACCTTCAGTCAACAAGGGGGTCCCCCCCCCCATTTCTCTCTCTTCAGCTATTAATTAGGTAAAGATCACCCATGCTAAAAAATCCAGTCATATTTGACTCTAGGATTTGGTACTAATCTCCATTTACATTCAAAGAGTGCTGTTTGTGTCTGCAGACATTTCTATGGTCATATGGCAGGCATGACGATGCTGGAGCGCATGGAATGCTGTTACTTTTCCCGACAAAGTGGTACCTATTTATCTACTTGCAATTTCTTGCTTTCGAACTGCTAGGTTGGCAGGAGCTGGGACAGAGATGGGAGCTCACTCCGTCATGCAGCATTTACCTTCCACATCACAGCATGACTCCCGTACCACTGATCCAGTTCCGTGAGTCACTTTCTGGTCCTGAGCCCTTTTGGCATGCAAAGTCCTCCTCAGCCGAGGGCCAAGATTGATGAAGCTGCTGTCCTCCATCAAGATGGACTCAAGCGGGATTTAATCCACTTGGGGCCCATCACCTGTGGCCTTCGGCACCCAAGGCTGCTAGTCCTCAGGGTTGTCAGGTTAGTTAATCACTGCATGACACTCGGTGTTGAGTCACTGGCAGTAGGGTCTACTCTATTACCATAGCAGGATCACCTGGCCAGATTTGGAGCTGTTTAATTTAATTGTTCAACTCGTATGCCGCCCCACTCGCAGAGTGACTCTGGGCGGCTAACAAAGAAACAAAAAACAATCACAATTACATGGTATCAAAAACAATTACAATTACATAATATCAAAAACATTTCAGAAGCATTTCAAAGAAACCAAATATCGCAATTACAATTATGAAATATCATACTGTCACCATACAAAAACACTTCAATAATAAACTGAGATAATTAAACCATACAAAAACACAACGTCCGATAATGGCGGTGGTGGCGGTCTTGGAGCCGCCCGAGCCACACAGCTGCTGTTCCTTCCAGGCCGGTTGGCCGAGGGAGTGTCTGGTAAGGGCGATGGTCTTGGAGCTGTTACTCATTTGTATTAATATTGCAACTTAGTCTGGGAGTTACCTCTCGGCTGTGCTCTGGGTAGATGGGGCCAGAAAATGACCCTATTCGTGCCACCACAAGTCAAGGAACCCTCACCATTGAGAAAAATGTTCTCCATCCTTTATCCGTAAACCACAAGACTCTTTGTGTCTACTCAAAAGTAAATCCTACTGCATTCGGGGAAGTTTGTTCTCAGGTCAGACTGCCAGAAGTTTCCCATCCATGCTGCTAGCATGCTGCTAGGGTTTGTTATGTTAATTATCATGCCAGTTTTAGTTAATGAGTCTTTTTGATTGAGTTTGCAAATGGATTAATGTACTCTCTTCAGATTTTTGTTTCCTTGTAAATGATCTACTTCTACATCACAGAAAGCAGTGCCTACAGGGAATCAGTCTTCCTACGTGTTGACCTTTCTAAGGTTGTCTTTGGCATATGGAGGTTTTTGTTGTTAAATAAGCACTTAAATTAATAATAATCATGGTGGATTTGATTGAAATCCATAAATCGTGACTTAAATCACTAGTCAAAAAAGACTTAATTTAATAACATGACCACACCAAGTGTACTCTTGTTTACTATAATAATAATAATAATTACATGCCATTGAATCAGTTCTGAAATAGAGCAACCCTTTCTAGACTCTCCAGGTATTAAGTACTTAGAACTAGTTTACCCTTCCCTTCTTTTGGAGGTAACCTGAGGTTGTACAGCTTGACCTTGGCAAACACAGGCTGGTCCTTATCCTGGGAGGCCCAGTGAGAAATTTAACTCACAACCTTTGGCTCTATCGTCTACTGCAATACGTATCTGAGAATACATTTTTCCTGAAACAGGAAAAATGGCATATGCCACAATGGCATTTTGAGTTGTAATGCATTTTTACTCAAAATTACTGTTGCATAGGATTTTTTTCTCCATCAACAGGCTGGACAATTTTAAAATTTCCAAGGTATATTTTAAAAATTGTTTTAAAAGCAAACACATTGATTCTTAATCCATTTCAAAACAAAGCTTTAATTCTTCTTTTGTGTCTTGATCAAACTTTGGACTGCCAAAATGAAGCCACTTTCTTGGTTTTGTCATTGGCCAAAATTAAGTCCTCATCGGTGCATGTTTCTGACAGTAATCAGCAGACAGTAAATGAGCTGGATTCTGTGTCTCTCCACATTCACACAGTGTGTTGTTGTCCGCCAGCAGCCCCCATTTGAGCATGTTGGTCTTGCATTTAGGTACTCCAACCCTCAGCCTATTCAGGGTCCTCCACGTGAAGTAGGGGAGGTTGAGTTCCTCAGCCATATCTTCCTTTAATGTTGTTTCTTGTCCAGTAAACTCCTTTCTCCATCTTCTAATTTTGTTTTGCTCTTGTGTACCCTCAAGAATGTTTCCAAACCATAGTAAAGGTTTCCCTTGCTTGAAGGCCCGTCATACCCAACTCTAGGGTTCAGTGCTCATCTCTGTTTCAAAGCCAAAGAGCCAGCACTGTCTACTTCTGCAGACGTTTCCGTGGTCATGTGGCAGGCATGACTAGACACCGGAGCGCACAGAGCGTTGTTACCTTCCCACCGAAGTGGTCCCTATTTATCTGAGTTCCCTTAGGGGAAGTAAAGTGGTATAGAAATGTGAATATAATAATAATAATAACAATAATAATAATAATAATAATAATAATAATAATAATAATAATAATAATAATAATAATAATAATAATAATAATAATAATAATAATAATCTACTTGCAATTTCTTGCTTTCGAACTGATAGGTTTTCCAAACCATAAGAAAAGCTTTAATAAAACTCTCGCACAGTTAGTCGGGATACCTTTTAAGATCACTGTGGTGTGGTGGATTGAAAATCTGCACTAGTGCAGTTGAACTGGGTTGCATTGTGTGTAACAGTGCTTTATAGGCATAAGCACAAATCCCTGTGGAGTGTGCTGCACAACTGGTTGTGCAAACATATGCTAAACTTTACTGGATATCATTGTTGCACTAACTGAGGACCTGTTCCATTGCTAGCATAACAGGCCTAGTGCTAATACTGTACTGCAGTGTCACTGGGCACAGGCCTATATTTTTAACCAATTAATTGTTGAAACTTAAAACGTGCGAACTAGTTCTGCTGAGAAGGAAGTCAGAACCTCCATTGTGCTGAGAGAGCTACTTATGTTCTAAAGCAGTGTTCCCCAACCTTTGGTTTTTGATCTTCAATTCCCAGAAGCCTAAGTCAATTTCCCAAAGCACTGATCAGCCAATGTACTGACTTAGGCTTCTGGGAATTGAAGTCCTCCTGTGGGGTGTGTGCTCTAAAAATGTGGTTTAATTCCAACATCACAGCAGGTCATTTTTTAAAACTTAGCATACTTCAGAACCCGGATCTTGGCTCGACCTTTTGACCACAAGACGGGCAGACGATGTTACAAAGTAGTTTTGGCTTTCTTTTCTCTGGATGCTCAGTTGCATTAATCTCGTATCTTCAGATGGATTACAGCAGGGGTGCCCAAACTAGGGCCCATGGGCCAGATCTGGCCCCCGATGCCAATTCATCCATCCCATGCCGGCCTCATTGCTCCCAGAAGTGGAAGTAAAACATGCACGGGTGTATTTTACTTCCACTTCCAGGAGCAACGAAGGCGGCATGGGCTGGATGAATTGGTGTTGGGGGCTGGATCCAGCCTACGGGCCATAGTTTGGGCACCCCTGTTTTAAGCAGAGAAAATGGCAGCTTAAAAATCTATCTCATCCTGTCGCAAATCAGATTGTAAGGCACATTTTATTTCGGCTTCTGGTGGGAGGAACCACGTGACCAGCCTGCTGAACTACATGACCGGCCCACTGAACCACATGACTGGCCCATCTGGTGCTGCTGTGGAGTAGAGGTTCTCCTTTACTCCTGATTTGCCCCCAATGCACATACAGTTCCCACTTTCCTTCAGAGAAGGGCAGGTGGGTGAAAAGTCCCAAATAAATGCATTTGTGGTACTGATAAAAAGACACAAAGGACACATGTTGCTTATTGTTTTATTTTACTTGTTGGCTATATTCAGGAATTCATTTTATGTTCATTTTTTATTTGTCAGTTTCCTCCATTGAGGAATATGTGGTAAATGCATGGGTAATCTTCCTCCCCTCTTTGGGTGATTTCCAGCTAGTTATGTTTCAACTCACCTGCTTCTCAGGTTTGTTGTGAGGGATAAAAATGAAGAATCTCATTGGATCTTCTTGACTTCCTTGGAGGTGGGTTGGAATGTTAATGTATTAATCTTTGGAAATTTATTTAGTTATTCATTCATTCATTCATTCATTCATTTATTTATTTATTTATTTATTTATTTATTTATTAGTCACATTTGTATTGCCGCCCACTCGGCAAGCAACTCTGGGTGGCGTACAATTACATCATGAACTACATAAATCCTTCTAGAGAACAATAAAAAAACTTAAAACCAGTAAAAAACCCAATTAAAAATACAATAAAAATTAGCCCAACAACTAAAAAGAGTGAGGGAGCGATATTACTATATCAGCCAGCAGGTGGGGGTCACCGCGTCCCCAGTGCCCCAGCCCCACACCTGCTTTGCCAGCCAGGTTTTTAGTTCTTTCCTGAAAGGCAGCAACTCCATTTTTTTTACTATGTTGGTTTCCTTTTCCAGCTCTTGGATATGTTGGAAACTGAACACTAACAACAGGATTAGGGCTGATGTTTCAAGTCAAATAAAAGTAAAGGTAAAGGTTTCCCTTGCTCGAAAGCCAGTCGTATCTGACTCTAGGGTTCAGTGCTCATCTCTGTTTCCAAGCCGAAGAGTCAGTGTTGTCTGCTTCTCCAGACGTTTCCGTGGTCATGTGGCAGGCATGACTAGACACCGGAGCACACGGAACGCTGTTACCTTCCCTCCAAAGTGATCCCTATTTATCTACTTGCAATTTCTTGCTTTCGAACTGCTAGGTTGGCAGGAGCTGGGAGAAAGACGGGAGCTCATTCCGTCCTGCAGTACTCGGGAATCGAACTGCTGACCTTCCGCCTTCCAGTCAGCGTCTTAGCCACTTGAGCAACTGCAGTCAAATACCAGGCAGATATTTGATTGCAGAACTTCAGGCTGTGCAAAACTGAAGGTCTGAGTGGCAGAGCTTTTACTGTAGTAGATTCTAGTTTTCGAAATGCTGCTGTCAAAATCTGACGATTGGTTTCCATCCCTCTACTAGCTAAATTCAGTTCCATGTGTGCACATTTGCATCAGAATACAATTCTTCATTCATCTCAGAGACATGTGGATTTGTGATTTTTGGACCACAGTCCGCAGCTGTGCTGCCGTCATAATTTGAACAATTATGGTCCCAAAATACAAACCTGCAGATCTCTAATGTATCCTGTTTGGAAGAAGCTGGGAATGGAACCTGGAACTTTCTGCATGTGCTCTTCTATGGGACCTCCAGCTCTTCTGCTTTTAAATCCTTGAAGCAGGAACTTTGGCTGAAGGACTTCAGGCAATGGGATTACCTAAACCAGGGGTGCCCAAACTATGGCCTGTGGGCCGGATCTGGCCCCTGATGCCAATTCATCCAGCCCACGCCACCCACGCCGCTCCCAGAAGCAGAAACAAAACGTGCCCGTATGGGGTGGTTTAAGCAGAGAAAATGCCAGCTTAAAATTTATCTCATCCTGTTCCAAAACAGATTGCAAGGCACATTTTACTTTTGCTTCTGGTGAGAAAAACCACGTGACTGGCCCGCTGAACCACATGACTGGCCCACGGCCCAAAATTTTTGGGTACCCCTGACCTAAAAGATGTACTGTATGGGTGTAGTACATGTGCTTAATGATTCATTCTGCAGTTGCTATGGAAAGACAAGCCAAGACTATAAATAAGCATCCCTGATACAGTTCATTTTGCCTTGTGCAGCATAACACCGTTTGCTTTAAAGGGTGCATCTCAATCCGGGTGCCCCACATGTGGTCCAGAAAACACAGGTGATCCAATACCCATCTGGTTTGGTGGATCACCTTTGGACATCAACTCTAAATATTTGGTAGGATACAGATTTTGCTCCCACTGGCCAATGCCCCACTTGACATCACAGAGCATAATGTCACACCAATACAGTACAGTGCTTCATTGAAACTCTAGGACAGTGATGGCGAACCTTAGCACTCCAGGTGTTCTTGGACTTCAATTCCCAGCAGCCCAAGTCTCTGTGAATCCACACGCATGGGTTTACTGCACATACGTATAAATGGATGTACTAATAGGTCTCTGGGTTATCTGCAGTAGATCTGCAAAGATCTTTCTCCCGGTTATTTAAGAGTGGCAGCAACTACTAACAGCTAACATGAGTAAAACATAGAGTAACCAGAATTAGATTTCTATGTGCAATGACTGAGACTTTTGTTCCTTTCTGGTGCTGAGAACAAATTTTTGAATTCAGTAGGGTTCTTTAATTATAAATGCATTTTTTGCACCAGGATTTGGCTGTTGAAACTTAAGATTCTGATTTTTAAAAAGCAAGAAGTAGATCACACAAGATTAATTTATTTTTTATTTTATTTATTCTTAGATTTATTATTCTTCTCTGCTTTGAACCTAACCTGACTATAGAACATTGTTCCATATGTGTGACTTAGGCCATCAGTAGATGGTCCAGTTATCCTGGCCTGGATTGGTCTAACTCAGGGGTCAGCAAACAGGTGTTCTTGAACTTCTATTACCAGACATCCAAGTCAGTACACCTGCTGATCAAGGCTTCTGGAAATTGAAGTCCAAAAACATCTGGAGAGCCACGTTTGCTGACCCCCTGGTCTAGATCATGCTAATCAGGGTCACTTCAAGGTGTGTTATGTCATTGGAGCAACCAGGATCACACTGTTTCTCAAGTGACCCTGTTTAGCATGAGCTAGACATAGGTCCTCAAACTTGGCTCTCCAGATGTTCTTCTACTTCAATTCCCAGAAGCTCAAGTTAGCACACCTGCTGATCAGAGCTTCTGGGAACTGAAGTCCAAGAATATCTGGAGAGCCATGTTTAAGGATCTATGTGACCAATTCCTATCTCTTTCCCCTCCTGTTTCCTCCTGTGTCCTTTGCCTAAGCCACTTAATAATCTTGAGAAATGGGAAGTCTCCTGCTTGACTGCAAAGAGGAAGGGGAAGGAAGTTTTCCATTTCTTTTCCATTGTTGCCAATTGACACAAGCACATGAGTGATGCTTTGAAAGAGCTTTTTTTTTTTAAAAAAAGTTTTGTTTCAAAGTTTACGAGCTTTAAAGTAATACCAGATTTTTGACTCCGCACTTATTTGTCTTTTTTCACAGTTCAAGGTGGTGAGTGAAAGAAGAAGAAGGAGTTTCTTTACAAAGCTGGTAAGTAGATTTGGCAGCTCTTCTGAAGTTCAGATCAAAGCTTAGAAAGGTTACTTTGGCAGGGTGAAGTGGCAGGGTGGGATACAGATGCCAGAACCCAATAGACAATATTTGGGTGTTGTATTCCACTCTGGTGGCTTAGTGGTTAAGATGCTGAACTTGACAACTGGAAAGTCGGCTGGTCGAGACCTGAGTGCTGCATGATCAAGTGATTTCCCAGCTCCTGCCAACCTAGAAGTTTGAAAGCAAGAAACGGCAAGTAGATAAATAGGTACTACTTTGATGGGGAGGTAAACAGCATTCCATACACTCCGGTGTCTAGTCATGCCTGACCTGCCACATGTCCATGGAAACATCTGCAAATGTAGACAGTGCTGGCTCTTTGGCTATAAGCAGAGGTAATCACTGAACCCTAGAGTTGGATACGACTAGTTTTTGAGCAAGGGCAACCCTTACCCTTACCTATTCCAAATCCAAGCTTTAGTGCAAACTTTGAGAAAGAAGGTGATAACTTGTAGTTTGGGTGCAGGACTTGGGAGTACAGAGGTGAAATTGTTTGGCACCTTCTGAATTAAGGACGTAGGAAATTGAGTAACAGCTCCTAGCAGTAGCTCTGTTGAGACATTTAGCCTGAAAAACTGTAAGGCTCAAAAGCTACTGGGGCAGAGGCTTCCATGTAAGGTCCTCCTCTCCTGTCATCCCCTAACTCTAACTCCTGCAAAACTTTTGTGTGTTCATCGTGAACATACCAAGGTCTAAACAGGCAGCCTTATCAAGGCCCGTTGTTCACAAAAGGTTGGGCCTCTTCACTCTTGAACGACGACGTCTAAGAGGTGACCTGATTGAAGTTTATAAAATCATGCACGGTGTGGACAAAGTAGATAAGGAAAAACTGTTTTCCCTATCACATAACACTAGAACTAGGGGACACTCCATGAAACTTTTGGGTACTAGTTCTCAAACAAATAAGAGAAAGTACTTTTTCACCCAGAGGATTACTGGCCTATGGAACTCCCTGCCAGAAGAAGTGGTGACAGCTGTCAGTCTTGACAGCTTTAAGAAAGGATTAGACAAGTTCATGGAGGACAAGAGTATCAATGGCTATAATTATGGATACTTAAGGACAACCTCCGGGTTGGAGAGATAGGCAGGATATCTCTCAATATCATTTCCAGGGAATCCTAAGCAGGTGAAGGCATCTGCTTGGGAATACCCTGAAGGAAATGGTGAGCCACTGTGTGAGACAGAATGCTGGACTGGATGGGCTGTGGCCTGTTCCAGCAAGGCTGTTCTTATGTTCTTATGTTCTTATTGTGTTCAGAAGAACACCTTTCTAGCACTTTTGCTCACAATCATACTGGTTCTGTGAAGATCTACAAGAGTTCCAGGTGAGAAGGAGATGAGGCTTAACTGCATCTTCACCTCCCAAACACCCTTTCAGTCCTGCACACTTTCAGGCTCAACACCTGAATAAAGGTAGGGTGTCGGTTGGGGGTGGAGCCTAATAGGCAAAATGCAGTAACCATGGCTCAGTAGAAGGGCACATGCTTCTCATGCAGGCTTCTGCTCCTCTTCTTAGCATCTCCATTTAAAAATGCTGAGTACCAAAATGATGGGAAAGTTCTTCCTAAATTTGAGACCAGCTGGAGAAAAGAGTAGCGAGCTATATAGATCAGGGGTGCCCAAACTATGGCCTGTGGGCTGGATCTAGCCCCTGACGCCAATTCATCCAGCCCACAAAACCCTCATCGCTCCTGGAAGCAGAAGTAAAATGTACGGGCACATTTTACTTCCACTTCTGGGAGCGACGAGGGCTTCGTGGGCCAGATAAATTGATGTTGGGGCTGGATCTGGCCCATGGGCCCATGGCCCCCTGAGCCACGACCTGCCCACGGCCCGAAAATTTTGGGCTCCCCTGATATAGACAGACAGCCTCACCTCATATCTGAGAATAGGTCAAACCACATCTCGGTGGTTTGGACTTCCAGTGCCATGAACTTCCATTGACCAATCATAGTCACGGTTAGATATTATGTAGTCCCAAACATCTGGAAAGTGAAATGTGTTCCTTAGTCCTGCTCTACAACCAGAACTGGCAGTTTTAAACATCCTCAAATTCTAGTCGAACAAACTGCAGGATCACAGTAGGAACTCTTAAATTACCAGAAATCTTGCCTGCTCCAGTCAACTCTCAGATAACCTCCTTGGGGATCTCTGTGAAATGAGATCTAGCTGTCACATGGATTATGCTGTTTATTGTTCCATAGTACTGCACCCTAATAAGAGTCAGTATGGCATAGTGAACCCAAAAGACATGGGTTCAAATCCCTCCTTGGCCATAGAAACTCATTGTGGCAATGATAAAAACTTCTGAAATATCTCCTACAGGTATATCTTGAAAATCCTTTTAAGGTAATTATAAGTCAGATGCAATTTAACAGCATATAACAAACACACACACACTTATTTGATATTTAACTACCATATCAATAAACCACTTCCCCTTAGAAGTCTGTTTAATTATCTGGAAAATTTGATTGTGTGGGTGCATTAAGCATGGTGTTATCTTCAATTTTCCTTTCTTCCCCCTCTCTTCTGCAGATGCCCACAAAGCCTTCATGTCAGCTGAGAAAAATGTTGTGTTTTATAACCAAAGGAACACTAATTGGGAAATTGATTGAAAGGCAATAAAATTCTTTCCCCTATGTCAGCCAACAGAGACAGCTTCTTGAAATGTCTTCTTTTATAGTTGGTTTCAAAGAACATCTTTGACTGGGAACTGTACAGTACATATATCTTTGCCAGTGGATGTCTCCCCCACTCCCTGGGGCTATCATTAATGGAACAGGGTCAGTTACCGTGCTGATCTGAAACCTGTTTAAAACAATTAAACTGCCACACTGTTGATGAAAGAGCATCAACATTGCATCAAGAGACAGTTAAAATCAATGCTCCTTTGTGTCAAGCTGAAGTTCAGTGTCATGTATGCAAGGCAGTGAAAACAAATCCGGTGTTAAAAGCAACCTGGTGTTCGTTGGTGATGAAGCTAAAAGGAACACTTGCTTAAGACACAATCATCCCTTCGGAAATAACTTTGCAAAAAATTACATCGATCTGGAGGACATTTTGAGAGACCCAGTGGAGGAAGCCATGATACTTCAACTGGGATTACATGTACCTTATGCTTGTCTTTTGTATGAAAGGCTAACAAAGATTATAATTTTCAGATACTAGAGTGCAAGCACCAGATATGGAGGATAAAGCTAAACAGATTCATATGGAGCGTATGCAAACGAACGTCGTTCCAGAGGAGAGCCCAGCCAAAAAGGCCTCCATTTTCTGCTTTAAAAAAAGAAAGAAACCCAGAGAAAAGATAACGGAGACAGACGAGGACTGTGAATCACTTTCCTTAAAGCCTGTCAACCAGGACTGTAACCCAGGAGGCAGCGAAGCTGATGTTTCGAATTCATTATGGGCGTCTGGAGGAGCCTGGTTAGCTTTCAAACGCCTAGTGACGTTGCGGAGAAGAGTCAAGCCTTCTCTGAAGAAACACACTCAGGGTTCCTCTGGAGAGATGGAGATGCAGGATGAAGATCTTGCCACACTACGTTGCCCTAAGGAGCATGCCAGTCTTAAAATGCCCTGCCTGAGGTTCTCCAGAAGCAGGAAGAGGCAAAGCCATCCCGAAATGACTGAGGAACTGGGGGAGAAAGCGGATGAAACAGCGAGTATTTTGATTAAGAAAAGTGCCAGTGAGCCTGAAACCATGGGCCTCGAAGGGCCATTGAGCGCTGAACAGTTCCCCAGCAGAGTCCTTGAAGAACGAGAAGGTGGCGGTGAAATTCTTAAAAACGTTGATCATGGGGAAGTCTCTGTTGGAGAGAACTCATTTGCAATAGAGTCAAGGCCCAGTCCTGACTGTTACACTGACTCTGTGGTTCAGTCGGAAATAATCCACTCTGAAAAGGTCCTTGAAACCGAACAAGAGAAGCAGATTTTTCAGCTGCATCAGGGAAGCCTCTATGGAGACCCAGAAGAAGTGGAAACCAAGAGATTTGATTTCAAGGTCGATATAAGCCCTCCCCTTCCTCAGGACCTGCCAGGAACGGAAGAAAGGGTCTTGGGAAAAGATGCTAAGTGTAGCCAGGCCACAGAAGTTGAGTTGGGATCGCTGGAGAAGGCTGCTGATATTGCGGAGGACAGAATCAGTGGCAAGGACCGTAATTCTGTTGAAGTGATTCTGCACGGCATCCCATCTGCATTGGAAGACAACGTTTCCATCTCTTCTAATGAGGAAGTAAAACGTGAAGAAAGCACACCTGCTCTGCCCGGAGTGGGGATTGTAATCACAATCACAGAAGCTGAAGATATCCAGGAGGAAGAGGAGGAGGAAGAAGTTGCTCAAATCTATGAACCTTTCTCATTCTCACAAGCCAGCAAACAGAAAGGGAAGAAAAAAGCAAACAAAAACACAGATTCTGGCACGTCTTCTAAGGTCCCGTCACCCTTAGGGAGCAGCAAGCAGGAGCCCCGGACTTCGGAGCAGTACGAAGTGCTCCTGATCGAAACAGCGGCGTCCCTGGTGAAGGGAGCCATTCAGTCCTCTGTGGAGCAGCTCCTTAATGAAATGGCTTTGGAGCAAAATAAACAAAACAGCTTTCTGTGATGACAGGTGGATGGCTCCAGACAGTCAACCTGTTGTCTGATAGCAGGAGGGCAATGGGAGTTTGAGTACTGCTATCGACTGCCACTTAATTTTCATGAGCATGTTAGTCGGAGAGGCTGTTGCTTGGATTTTCAGCAGCTTTTGGCAGAATTATTTGATTTGGGTCATGCTGGTTAATTCAGTATTAACTACGGGAAATGCTGTGAAAGTCGTGAAATGTTTAAAGTCAGCATGAGAGGCTAGAGAGGGTCTTAATCCTTTGGATGTTTGCGGTGTCTGTGATAAGCTTAATTTTGCATGTTAGTGAAACAAGTGTCGCAGGGTATGGGAATATTGAGGGCATTAACGCCTGGTGACATGTGTCAGCAGCTTGTTCTGGCTGACAGATCAAGTAAAGCCAATCTCCCTTCCTTCTCTCCCTTCCTTCATCCATTCATTTCATGTGCTGACAACCAAGTTGTTCATTGCTCATAAATATCAATGCTTGAAGTTTCTCCCTTAATTAAAATTGCAGCTAATTTTTCATGCAGAAGAAACTTCACCTCCTCAATTGCTGTAAAACAAGCTGCTGTTAAAGGTGCCAGAGAAGGACAGGTTTTTTTATTTTATTTTTAAAAATGAGATGGGAAAGTCATCCTAAAATAAGAATCATATTATTTAAAAAAAACAGTGGGGGGGGGGAAACAAGTTGCAGAGAAAGCCATTTCTGCCACGGAAGTTGCGAAATGCTAAAATACACTGGGCAAAAAATTTGATATAGCTTCGAAGCAAAAGAGAGAGAGGGAGAGAGAAGAGCAAGAGAAGAAACCTAGAAGGGCAAGTGAATGGAGAGGATGATGGAAAGAGGAAGCCTTTCTGTGATAATTTTAGACCAGGGGTCCTCAACAGGGCTGCCATCAGGGCAGTGCTACCAGTACTGCCATATAGGGCCCGGAGATGACAGGGTCCCTGCCACCACCGGCCATAACTGTGACATTACTGTGTGTGTGGGCCCCATAGGATTGCTCAGTATGGGGCCCAGAAATTTCTGATGGCGTCCTTGGTCCTCAACCTAAGGCCCATGGGCCAAATCTAACCCGCGGCAACATTTCATGTGGCCCCCCACTCCTCCAAGGGCATCTGAGAAACAAAATGGAAGTAGAGGAAAGTTAAGGCTTGCAGGAAGGAAGGAAGAAATGAAGGAAGAAATGAAGCTCCATAGTTTGTGACATCAGCTCCACCTCCTCTTGGCTCTGCCCCATGGTGACCACCAGACCACCCTTGGAAGAATGTGCTTCCTAGCAATGGCATTGAAGAGGGATCTCTGCTCCTTACCTTGAAAGATGGAGGTCTTATGAAGGTCTTGTGAAGACCTCCAAGATTTGCATCCTCAAGGCCCTATAGTGGCACCGTCTAAGCTGCATTTCCCTCATACAAACAAACGGGACTGTTTCTCCACTCACTTGCTTAGAAGGAAGGGTGGTACCTTACCCTGATGGGGGGAGGGAAGTGACCATTTTTTGTGTGTTTATCTTCTTGCTGTCTAGTTATTTTTTGACTCCTGGATTGTAACTTCCCAGAAGGAGAAAGCCAGAGGAAGAGAGTTTGGTGGGAATGCATGCATTTCCCATATCTGTCTCTCTTATCCACAACAAAGTGGGCATTCCCCACATTTGTAACTGCCCTAGACACTTTTTCAAAATTCGGCAAGTATCTGCAGACCCCGAAAGTCCAGAGATTCCTTCCAAGGCAAAACCCAGCAGTCCTACTAGGAAATTATTCGGATGTAGAAAAGTGCAATGTTCCAGGGTCTGGTAGTGCTATTCTTGTTCCTTAGAGGAGACTTTGAGTAACTCCAAACAAAAATTATAGTTCCAAGTTTGCTTTGTTTGCTACAAAGAGAAACCAAAGGGCCAATTCTCAGGTTATAAACATCAGCTTGGCAGAACAAGTAATATACTGGAATAAATACATGAAATAGCAGCACTGAAGCACAGTCATCACAACAATGCATATAGCTCCATAAAGCAATGAAAATTCATAAAAGCAAAAAAATGCCCCAAAGTTGTGACTAAATGAAGGACCCTGGTAGGTGAGCCCAAAAGCTTCTCTTCCCCTAGCAGTCTAGCCAGCCAAATGCCTAGGACAGTGATGGCAAACCTTGGCATTCCAGGTGTTCTTGAACTTCAATTCCCAGAAGCCCAAGTCTCTGTGAATCTACACAAATGGGTTTACTGTATATATGCACAGTAAACCCATTCGTGTGGATTCACAGAAACTTGAGCTTCTGGGAATTGAAGTTCAAGAACACCTGGAGTGCCACGGTTCACCATCATGGGCCTAGGATAAGCCCATAGCACCCTCCCATGGGAATTTTCCAGCAACTACTATTCAGAGACAGAGTGGGGCTTTCTGGCCAATAGGCTGTATATTAGTTCTGATAATCACTTGATGTTGGGAAAGATTGAGGGCAAAAGAAGAAGGGGAGGGCAGAGAGTGACATAGCTAGATGGTATTGTTGACACAGTGGACACAAAACTGGGTGGGTTGAGGAGGATGGTAGAGGATAGGGGTGCCTGGCATGCAGTGGTCCATGGGGTCGCAAAGGGTTGGACTCGACTATGCGACTGAACAACAACAAAATCACTAATAGACTCACCGATAGATTGGAATTTGTATAGTCTCCTTTCAGAGTCTTCTGAGGTGGCAGCCGTCACTATTTCTTGTGGCAGAGAATTATTATTATTATTATTATTATTATTATTATTATTATTATTATTATTATTATTATTATTATTATTATTACTACTACTTTAAATTTATATACCGCTTACCTTATCATTTGACAACTCAAAGCAGTTTACAACAGGGTACAGAGCTACAATAAATGCAAAAATACAACATAAACTATACAATAAAAATATCTAATACAATACCCCCCAATACAGACAGAGGAGCACAAAAATAAATTCAATACAAAATCAATAACCTCGAATTAATAACAATATATAAAATATTAAATTAAAACTACACTAACTATAGCAGTTAACCCTCCAAAGCAACCGCCACTACCTCCCCCGGCTGACTGGTCCACAAAGAGAGGCAAAACTGCGACAGCTGAATGAGCGTCGTTGTTGGCTTCTGATGCCGAACCTCCCTCCATTCACACTGCACCTCCTCCCGCCAGCCCAGCCAGGAGGAGTGAGGGGTACTCTGAGACTTCAAAAGTCTCCACCATTTTTAACCATGAGATGTGCAGTGCTTCCTCTTACCTGTCAAAGTTTTGCTTTTAAGAAATATTTCCTTTTGACTGAATAATTCCCTGCCATTTGGCTTTGGTGGATGAGCCCGGGCACTAGTATTAGGAGAATGAAAAAGAAAATTTTGCTGCATTGACTTTTCTGTGGTTATTTTCAACTGCTCATATACATCTTAATTTTATTTTATTTTAGTAAGCAAAACAGACCCAAATGGTGCAATTTGTCTGGAAAAAAGTGGGTTGGTTGCTTCAATCGATTGGTTATTTTAGTTGCCCTGTTCTACACTTTCCCTAATTTTGCAGTATACTTCTTGGAAACTGCTTGGCATCACAGAAACTCAGTCATTCATAACCCAGTCAGCCTCACAAAAGAGCTTGTTCTTTGTTCAGCGGGCACTGGAACATGGTCAATACACAGGCCAGTTGAGCTTCTAGAGCAGGGGTGCTCAAACGTTTTGGGCCACGGGCCGATCACATGGTTCAGAGGGCCGGTCATGTGGTTCAGTGGGCCGGTCGCGTGGTTCCTCCCACCAGAAGCGGAGGTAAAATGCACCTAGAAATCTGTTTTGCAACAGAATGAGATAGATTTTAAGCTGCCATTCTCTGCTTAAACCAGGGGAGCTCAAACTATGGCATGTGGGCCAGAGCTGAATGAGAAAGTGTGACCCGTCCCCGGCTTGAAAAGGTTGGGAACCCCTGGCTTAAGCCGTGTCAAGGGTTCAGGATAAAGGGGGAGGGAAGAATATAAATATGGAGAGTCTTGACATCCACACAGTGGACTATCACAGACAGAGACTATTACTCATGTTTCATACATGCAAAGCAGCAGATGTATTTGGAAATTGGGTATTTGTATATGTATATACAGTATAATAAAAGATCCCATGCAGTGTACCTCTTACCAACGGGTTTGCCTGGCATGTTTCTGCTGTTCATGAGATGCAGAAGGACTGGAGTTGCTTCTGCATCCACACTGGAATTGTCTGTGACTTGGGCTGGTGTTGGGGACAGGCGTGACGATCTTGTAACATGTTGATGGATGTTAAAATAAAATTGAAATGTACAGTGGTTTCATTCCAGTTTGCAATGGTGAGGAAGAGCTTCAAGATGACAGATATACACTCAGACATTGGATTGTTTGGGAGCTCAGTGAGGTCAGATTGCATTTTCTCAACACTGGTATGGTTCTGCATTTAAACCATTATTTACTAGGATAAAAACACTAGAATTGAATGAGTTGTGGGGTATTTTATGACATCACGAGAATCACAATATATTGAGGCTCAGGAGAAGAGTCACCAAGGTAGAAATGGTCAAAAGTGAGACACCAGCTTTGCTATGTAGCCACACTGTTTCTTCAGTATTTGTCATTTCCAAAGCAAAGGCAATGCTTTAATTTTTAGGATGCCCACCTGCTTCAGGAATTAACAGTCATATCTGCAGAAGAGAAGTAATACTTCCAGGACATAAGTGGAGAAATTCTTGAAGGACACCTACTAGATAGCAGTAGTATAAGGGAATACTGGTGGAACATCCACCTTAGCTATCGGTAGTGATATTCAAATTCACTCTGGTTAGTACTGCACTGGAGGAGATAATAACAACCTACTTCTGAATACCTTCAACACCCTATGTGAGAGAATGCAAATTAAAACAAGAGATAGTGTTGGAAGATAAGACTGCCAGGCTCTTTACTGGCTAAATAAACTTCCAAATTCAAAACCAAAACCACAAATCTGCATACCTCTATACCTTATTTTATAATTATCAGATTGAAAAATGTTCTATTCCAGTCTATTTTTGTTCATTCACCCCAAGTATCCCATTGTTTAAATTTCCATTTCTGTGTTTTGCAGTTTCGAGCTTCCCTTGATTTGTACGTTTCATGTTCCATAGTCCAATTACATGCATCATCTGAGTTCATGCATATTGTCAACTAGTCCTTTTGACTTTAATCCAGTTGCTTTATTGCTGACAGTACTATTCTTTGATCCTCCCTAACAGCTAACTGAATGCCTTTCAGCTTCGGAATATCATCTTCCAGCAACAGCAGCAGTTCCCAGACTTGCCCAGGGGAGTAACAGTTCAAAAACACACATTTATACACCTCTAATATTTTGTATGGGAAATGACAAATTCAGAATAAATGTGGCTCTCCTAGTATGGGGAGATACAGCACAATCAGTTAAAGGCTATAATGAAAAGTCTGACTGAATAATATCAAGATTTTATTGAAAACTTCTTCATATAACCATTATTCAAGTCTATGCTTCAGGTACAGAAATGAAAAGCTTTTATGTAAATGTCCAAGAAGAAATTAATTACACACCATAACAAGATGTGCTGCTGATAATCATAGACATGACTAGAATACGAAATGGGAAATAAAGCAGAGTCTTTGGGGGATTTGACCAAAGGGTTAGAAATGAAGCCAAAGAACAATTCATATTATTCTGTGAAGCCAGCAATTTGTTTATTGTAAATGTATGTATCAAGCCACTGACCTGACATTGCACATATGAATGTCACTGGATAACCAATAATATAGGAATCATCTGTTGAGCTGGAGAAGATTTGAGCATCACTCTCACATTGGCCAATTCTTAATAGCAAGCTCTCCTTCTGTCTTGTTTTGCCTTCCTTCTTGGGGTAAATATGGGCTTTGCTAAGAGCCTCCTCGAAGATTGTAGTATTTTTGAATCGGACGTAGCTTGGTAACGGCAACCTTGTGTTGTTGGCTAATTTTTCTCACACTAGGTTAAACAAAAGGAACTGCAGAATTAACTCACCAAAAAGGTGCCTTCATTTTGGCAGTTTCACATCTGGCCTAGACATTGAATCAAAAGAAGCATGAAGAGTGAAAAACAAAACATGTCCATCACTGTCAGAAACTAAGAAACAAGTGTCTGGAATGTGGAAGATCTTAGAACTGCCGTCTTGAGTGTCAGCATAGACCCATGATGGTGAACCTTGGCACTCCATATGTTCTTGGACTTCAATTCCCAGAAGCCCAAGCCCCCATGAATCCACACGAATGGGTTTACTGCGATTCATCCAGCCCACGCTGCCCTCATCGCTCCTGGAAGCGGAAGTAAAATGCACCCATCCGGGCGCATTTTACTTCCGCTTCCAGGAGCGATGAGGGCGGCGTGGGCTGGATGAATCGCAGTAAACCCATTCGTGTGGATTCATGGGGGCTTGGGCTTCTGGGAATTGAAGTCCAAGAACATATGGAGTGCCAAGGTTCTCCATTACGGCCATAGACATTTTTGATGCTCTGCGATCTTGGTCAATGAATATTTAATTCTCTGCATGCAGTATTAATGAGATGGCCTTAAATTACTACCCACAGATTACTGTTGCAGTGATCAAAACATCAGGCTTTTAGAAGGACTAGCATACAGTTTCTGAACTGTCTTCAGTAGCATCAGATGTGAAGTTTATCAGGTAAAGTTTGGATTTGCTTATGTACAGTGTATGCTTACGACTGCTAGTCTCAGCCTTTGAGTTTGTCTTTTCTTCTAACAGCCTCCGGATATTAAGCAAGTCTTGTGTTTCATGCACCAGTGAGCATTAAAGAGAAGTCAAATGGGGTGAACCTAAGATGTGTTGATGCTGATTTTAAATTCCCTGTAGCAGGAAGGAAAGAAGACTACATTGTCTCTTCTAAATAGATGAGGACACATTGCATAAAATTCAGAGACCAAAAGGTACTTAAAAGGGAAAAACAGACTTGGATCTAACAGTAATTCCTTTGCTTCCATCATTGCAATTTAGAGGGGATGATTTCTCTACCTGTGCACCCTCCCAACCACAACCAATACCACCACTGCTTTCCTCCGCAGCAGGCTTGTGGAATGACATGGGGGGCTGCAGTGGGAAGGGTTGGCCCATTAGTTAGACATCAGCATAATGTTACATGTAGGTCAAATGTTTTTAAACAGGTGCATTCGCTTGATGAAACTCACAACTGAGATCATTGCAAGGGAAGACCAGTGCTGAGTCTACATATTTTGCAACGGGTGAACGTCTAGACTACTGCACCCCTTCTCCAAGACTGTAAATTTTAAGCATGAATTTTATGCAATAAATTCCATTTCATATTTTAAGCTCTATTTTGTTATTTGAGAAGGCAGATGGAGACTACTCCCAACAGGATGAGATTCCTGCTTCTCTTTCCTCATATGCCCAAACAGTGATGCGCATAACCATAATGATTCTATTAATAGGCACAGTTTAGCTGTGAGGTCCATGTTGCTTTCTTTGCAACCCAGTATTCCCTTTGAAAGATCTAATACACTTCACCGTTAGATTAAACAAAAATGTTTTATCTTGATTCAGGGCTGCGGTGGTTAAGTTGTTAAGAAGCTCACCTTGTTAGCTGGAAGGCTGGCAAGACAGCAGTTTGAGACCCAGGTTAGGTACAGTCTTGGAGAAGAGGTGCAGTAGTATAAACGTTTGCCCCTGTTGCAAAATATGTAGACTCAGCACTGGTCTTCCCTTGCAATGACCTTTAAATCCCTTCATGGTAGTGGGCCAGGATACTTAGGAGACCGCATCGCCCCAAGGTTTTTGACCCATCTACGAGAGCGGACCGTAGGGGCTCCCTAGTGGTCCCATCAGCCAGGGAGGCATGCCTCACTGGGACCAGGAGGAAAGCCTTCTCGGTAACCGCTCCGGCCCTATGGAACCTCCTACCACATCTCCAGGCGGAGATGCCCCCCTTCAGGAAGGCCTTAAAAACGTGGCTTTGCCAGAAGGCGTGGGGTGCATCTAGTGCCACAACCCAGCCCTGCTGGCTTGTTTAGCCCTGCCTGGGTGCCCACCCCCACTTTTATAGGGACCAGGGATGTTTTATGGATATTTTATGAATGTTTTAGATAGTTTTAGTATTTGATTTTAACTAGCATGAGTGATGGGATTTAACTAATTGTTGTGAGCCTCCTTGAGCCGCTGAGGCGAAAAAGGTGGCCATATAAATTTGAAAAATAAATAAATACTGCATGATGAATTGAGTGTCCATCTCTGTCCCAGCTCTTGGGGACATGAAAGGAGCTTCCTTTGGGTGTTCCCTGAGCAGTTTCTTCTGCAAAAAATCTTTTCAACCCAGAATAATTTCTGACATGAAATTATTATTATCTTGATTCAAAAAGTAGCCTTTGGATCTGTGCTGGTAGGAAACCTCACAGAGCATTGAGAACAGCACTTCAGTATCGGTCTGGTTCTCTAGAGCAGCATTTCCCAAACTATGTTCTGCAGAACACTGGTGGACTTCAATTCCCCAAAGCCTAAATCAATACATTGGCTGATCAGTACTTTGGGGGATTGACTTAGGCTTCTAGAAACTGAAGTCAACAAATCCAAAGATTGGAAAACGCTGCTCTAGAGAAGCATTCTGGCACAGTTAAGTCTTGAAAAGTATCCATATATAATGGGGTCCCGCATTATCCCGGGAACTGCCATCCTTGGTCTTGGATGGGGCTATTTTGCCCCAGACAGAGCCAGTGCGCAACTTGGGGGTCCTCCTGGACATGTGACTCCTGCTAGAAGAGCAGGTGGTGGCCATGGCCAGGGTGGCTTTTGCACAGTTACGTATAATTCGCCAGTTGCGCCCACTTCTGGATAGGGATTCCTTGCTCATGGTCACACATGCACTGGTTACCTCCAGACTTGATTATTGTAATGCACTCTACATGGGGCTGCCCTTGACGACCATTTGGAGGCTGCAGCTGGTCCAGAATGCGGTGGCCCGGGTAGTGATGGGGTGCGGGCGTTATGTCCGTGCCTCGCCTCTGCTCCGGAAGTTGCACTGGTTACCAGTTTGTCTCCGGGTGCAATTCAAGGTGCTGGTAATGACCTTTAAAGCCCTTCATGGTAGTGGGCCAGGTTACCTAAGAGACCGCATCGCCCCAAGAGAGTCTTCCCGTCCCACAAGGGCGGACGGGAGGGGCTCCCTCTGTGTTCCATCGGCTAGAGGGGCTTGCCTCTCTAGCACAAGGAGAAGGACCTTCTCTGTGTCCGCCCCAACCCTGTTGTTGTGTATTGAATGTATTTGTAACCACACGAATGAGTGGATGTAACAATCTCCAATAGTAACACTGTAACCTTCTGTATGAGGACGCGAGCTAGTGGCCACCGGGGGCAGTAGCGAGCGCCCAGCTCACATGGTACACATTCCTCAAATGCCTTCAGCTGCGCAGGAAAGATTCCCGCGCTCACCTCACCTGGACAAAAAAGGCGTGACCAAGGATGACGTCACTTGGACAGTAGCCAATGCCTATCGAAGAGCCATATTCAATTGTATAGCCACCACATAAAAGGAGCTGTTTGTCCGCCATTACCACATGTTCGTACTGTACTCCATGCAATAAAGATGTGTTAGGCTAGCTTACAGCCGTCTCCATTGTCTTGATTCCCAAACACTAAATTGGCGACGAAGGTGGGATTATGGATTCCCACGGGGACAAGACACAGTCACAGCAACCGGTGTTCAACGTGACCCACCCCGAGCGATGGGACTGGTTCAAAATGCATTTCAAGAGTACAGTAGCGTTTGCCGGCATCACCGACGCGGGAAAGAAGAGAGGTCTTCTCATCATGATGCTTGGTTTCCACGCAGTACAAGCGCTGATGGACCTGGTGGCACCACGAGAGGTGGAACAGGTTTCGGTAACCGAAATACTGGCGACCCTGAGAAACCACTTCAAGCCCAAGGTATCCTTCTTCTCTGCCAGTTCTGCGTTCGTGAGGAGGGACCAAAAGCCGGGTGAGTCCGTATCTGAGTATGCGGTGGCCCTCCGTTTGGAGGCAACCCCATGCGAATGGCGGGAAATTCTAGTCGTGGCCCTGAGGGACAGGATGCTCTGCGGGATGAGAGATGGGGAAACCCAAAGGAAACTCATGACCCGAGGCCACGACCTCACCTTCAAAGAGGTACTACAAGAGGCCCTAGCTGCAGAGTCCACAAGGGCCGGGTACAAGCTTCTCAAAGCAAAGCCACCACAAGTAGAGGCAGCTGCATCCGCAGTCCAGGCGACTTGGAGGGCGCCCCCTGCCCTGCGCTCACCCACATCCTCAGAGACCTCTGCCACCCCAGGCTCCAGTGAAGATGAGGGAGTCCGGAAAGTCAGAAAGGGGCTGAGCAAGAAGGAAAAGGGGGTCGGCGCTGCGATGGCTGCGGAGCGTCCCATGAGCGGAGCAAGTGCCCATTCAGGAAAGCGGAGTGCCACAACTGTGGACGGAAGGGCCACATCACCAGGGTCTTCAAGCAACACCGGGACGAGAGCAAGCGCCCCACGAGGAGACGGGATGGCATCGGCAGAGTCTACGATGGCGGCGACGACCCAGAGGGGGACCACGTGTAACGAGGAGTACATGCGGAAGACGACTTGGCCGTCCACAGCGTGCCTCTAGGGCAACCACGTTTTTATGCCGAGGTACCGTTGCAAGGGGTTCCTGTTAAGATGGAAATAGACTCGGGGTCTGTATACTCCCTCATTTCCCATAAGGAGTTTTTGCGCATTCTCCCCAAGGAGCGACCCAAACTCAAAGAGATGAGGGCGAACTTAAGAGACGTGCAGGGAAATGAGATCCCAGTCCTGGGGGTCGGGGACTTCGAGATACAGTATAAGGGACTCAGAAGGAAACTCCCTCTAGTAGTTCTAAGGGAGAGGGGGTGTAATCTCCTGGGAACACAATGGTTCAAACCCCTGGACATCTTCGTAGGCAGCGTCCATGCCATCGGGGGGGGATGAGATCCAGACAGTGTGCGACGCACACCCCGAGGTATTCAAGAAGGGGCTCGGGAAGTACAAAGGGCCCCCAGTTTCTTTCGACCTAGACCCGGAGGTCCGCCCAATTAGACTCAAGCCACGTCGGGTTCCATTCGCCCTAAAGGACAAAATTGAGGCGGAACTGGACAAACTGGTGGGTCAGGGGATTTTAGTGCCTGTGGACTCTGCAGAGTGGGAGACTCCTATTGTTACAGCGTTGAAGGCAAATGGGGAGGTGCGGATTTGCGCTGACTACAAGTGTACAATTAACAAGGCAATCCGCCTTAATGCCTTCCGGTGCCGGTAGTTAGCCATCTGCTAGCTACTTTACATGGGGGAAAGTTTTTCGCCAAACTAGATCTGGCACAGGCGTACCAGCAGCTTACAGTAACCCCAGCCACCGCTGCTGCGCAAACTATTGTAACTCACAAGGGGGCATTCAAGGTAACGCGCCTACAGTTTGGGGTGAACTCGGCGCCGGGGATATTTCAGTCCCTTGTGGAACGTTTGTTGAAGAAGTTACCGGGGGTCTTGCCATACTTCGACGACATATTGATATCTGGGGGGAGCGAATCAGAACTGGCCCAGAGACTAGATAAGGTCCTTACAGTCTTCGAATCCGCGGGGTTGAGGCTGCGGAGGGACAAATGTGTGTTTCTGGCCAGGGAAGTTGAGTTTCTGGGATTCCGTATAACCCCTGAGGGGGTGAAACCCGCTGAGTCCAAAGTCTCAGCAATTCAAAATGCCCCTCGTCCCACCACGAAACCGGAGCTACAGTCCTTCCTGGGGCTGCTGAATTTTTACCATTCCTTCCTGCCCAGGAAAGCATCGATTGCAGAGCCCCTGCATAGGCTGCTGAAGAAGGATGCGGTTTGGCGGTGGGGGGAGAATCAGGAGCGGGCTTTCAGGGAACTCAAGCAGCTCTTCTCCTCAGAGGCTATTCTAACCTATTTCGACCCAAAGAAGCCGGTAGTCTTGGTCTGCGACACCTCACCGGTGGGGGTGGGGGCGGTCCTTTGCCATGTGTTAGAGGGCGGGCAAGAAGCCCCAGTTGCCTTCTATTCGAGATCATTGTCCAAGGCAGAACGAAATTATGCCCAAACAGATAGGGAGGCCCTTGCTATTGTGGCGGGCACAAAGAAGTTCCATGATTTTTTGTATGGTAGTCCATTCACCATTGTAACCGACCACAAGCCACAATTGGGTATTTTCACCTCAGACAAGCCCACTCCACAGATCCTCTCCCCCAGGATGCTTCGGTGGGCTATTTTCCTCAATGCATACAAGGGTTCATTAGAGTACCACCCCGGGAAAGACATAAGCCACGCTGACGCACTCTCAAGGTCTTCTCTTCCCCAGCTGGGAGACCCAAAGTGTGAGATAGAGCAGGACAGCCAAGTCCTCCTCATAGAAGCCCTAGATGCACCCCCCCTATACTTCCCATGGAAATCGCTGCAGCCATGGCAAAGGATAAAACTTTAGCCCTTGTTAGATCCTGGGTACAGAAGGGGTGGCCCACGGCTCCCCCCGCAGACGAGTTTGCTGCGTTTTTCAGGAAGAGGGTTGAGTTGTCCACAGAAAGGGGGTGTCTTCTGTGGGGGAGAGGGTGGTGGTCCCAGAAGCATTAAGAGCAAAAGTGCTACGGCTTTTACATGTCAGCCACCCAGGGATTGTGCACTCTAAGGCGCTGGCCCGGAGCTATTTCTGGTGGCCACAGCTAGACGCAGACATTGAAAGTTGCCAGAGCTCTCGCCCTGAGGAGTCCCGCCTTCCACACAGAGAATGGGACACAGCTAGGGGGCCGTGGTCTCGCCTCCACATAGACTTCGCAGGTCCATTCAGGGGCTCCTTTTTCCTGCTGGTAGTGGATGCATACTCCAAATGGTTAGAGGTGATTCCAATGTGCGGCACTTCATCAGCTGCAACCATAAAACACCTGTGCAGGCTGATAAGTACCTTCGGGATACCTGACGTCATTGTGAGTGACAATGCGAGTACCTTCACGTCGGCCGAGTTCCAGGTGTTTTTGGAGTCCAACGCCATTCGGCACATTACCTCAGCCCCCTTTCACCCTGCAACTAATGGCCAGGCGGAACGCCTGGTACGCACAATGAAAGAGGGGCTGTGGTGCATGGGATCTGGGGATCTGGACCGGCAGCTCTGCCAGTTTTTGTTGGCTTACCGTGTGACGCCATTGGCGTCGGGATTCTCCCCCGCTGAACTCCTCATGAAGAGGAAATTGCACTCATTGTTAACCAGGTTGGATCCCACCAGGGTGGAGGATAGGGGAAGAAACATTGAGCACAGCCCCACAAAAAACTTCCAGATAGGTGAACCTGTACATTGCAGAAACTACGCAACCACAGGGCCAGCCTGGGTGCCGGGGGTAGTCATTAATCAAACGGGACCAATGTCCTACTGTGTCGAGACCAACACGGGTCTCCTCTGGAGAAGGCACGCTGACCAACTAAGGCATCGACTGATTGGGGGGCTGGACAGAGGTTCCCAGCAGCAAAACTGAACGTTAGGGTTCTCCCCCACCCGCTTATCCCAAGGGGGAGAAAACGATGGGCAACAGTACCAAACAAGGGGGGGAGGCACAAGCTCAAACCCGTATCCCTTAGATACGCCAGTTTCCCCCAGCCCGTTCAAAGAGAGGAATGAGTTTGTCCCTGTTGTCCCAGAGTTAGATTTTGAGTTACCAAACCGGGGGGGGGGGTTCGGAGTGTTCCCCCACCCGTCCAAGCGAAGAGCGGGGTTTTTCTTTAGTCTCTTATGCCCCCGGTTTGCCCACATCCGCATCAGAAAACCTTCCTTCCCCTTCTCCTACCCAAACCAAAGCTGCGAGTCCGCAGCGAGTCACTAACGAGTCATCCTCTCCAATTGCAGGACAAGAGCCAGGAGGACACAGACAAGGGGGCACGGCCGAGTCAAGCATAACAGCCACACGCCCAAAACGCACATGCGGAAAGCCAGTTTGGTTGAGGGACTTTGTCCCATCTTAGGGGGGAGGGATGTTGTGTATTGAATGTATTTGTAACCACACGAATGAGTGGATGTAACAATCTCCAATAGTAACACTGTAACCTTCTGTATGAGGACGCGAGCTAGTGGCCACCGGGGGCAGTAGCGAGCACCCAGCTCACATGGTACACATTCCTCAAATGCCTTCAGCTGCGCGGGAAAGATTCTCGCGCTCACCTCACCTGAACAAGAAAGGCGTGACCAAGGATGACGTCACTTGGACAGTAGCCAATGCCTATCGAAGAGCCATATTCAATTGTATAGCCACCGCATAAAAGGAGCTGTTTGTCCGCCATTACCACATGTTCGTACTGTACTCCATGCAATAAAGATGTGTTAGGTTAGCTTACAGCCGTCTCCATTGTCTTGATTCCCAAACACTAAACCTGTGGAACCTCTTGCCAGCAGATCTACGGCTACAGACAGAATTGCTGCCCTTTAGGAAAGGGTTGGAAACCTAGCTGACAGGGCAAATATGGGGGGCTGACGGGGTGGTGACTCCTGCCCGTTGGCTCTACTAGTAGATTGGTTCCTCTACTGATGGGTGGGGAAGGGAGGGGTGTTTTAATTTGGGGATGTTTTTATAGAGTTTTTAACACATTTTTATTATTTTCATTGGATTTTTAGGGGTGTATGTATAGTGTTTGTGTGTTGTGAGCCGCCCTGGGTTGCCTTAGGGCAAGAGGGTGGGATACAAGTATAGATAAATAAATAAATAAATATATGGAACTATATAAGCAGACATGTTCACAGCAACATACGTGACCTTCCTCCTCCTCCTCCTGTCATTCACACAACATCTCTGCGAGGTAGGTTAAGCTAAGGGAAGAAGACAGGCTTACGGTCTCTCAGTGAGTGTTGCAACTGAGTGGTGATTTTTAGAATCTCACAATGCAGAGCAGAATTCTGCTTATTTTGTATGCAGTCCTTGGAGAAAATTTGGCAAACAAAAAAGGGTGATATGGAAAAGTCTGGGAATATGTTAATATTTGAAGAAAAATCTGAAAATTGCTATTCTAGACTACAGCATTAAAATTAGCTTGTAGCATTCATTATGGAAGCTCAGAACATCATGATCCTAGCTAGCCCATCCACCACTACCACCACCACCACACACACAAGTCCCTTGAAGGGCTGGGACTTCCAGGTAGAAAGATTTATGGCAAGTACTGGCAAATCAGAAAAGTCAGATTCTGGAAGAAGAATGACACTAAAAAATGAAGTGGGGAAGCAGAAGGCTCATCACTGCCAACAACTGATTGCGTCTCAGGAAGACTACGCCAGTTCCATCTACTTTCTCTGAATTCATTACTGTTTCTGCTACCAACAGTGATGGTGATGAAAGAGGCTCAAATCCCCAGAGGTAAGCAAACATACAACCGGTAATAGAAACCATTCTGACCTTTTAAGCATATCAGAGAATAAACAAAACAAAAGCAAGAAACATTGTAGTACTTTAAAGACTAAGTGCTGTGTTTTAGAGTTAGGTTTCTTGGATCAAGTTCACTTCAACAGACATTAGAGTAAGGCTTCATGGCATCAATTTATACATATCAGATACAGAGTGATTGATTAGCATAAGAGATGCCATGAAGCCTTACTCCAATGTCTGAGGATATAATTGGTGTGGTGGAAATTAGAGATTCTGAAACAAACATGCAAACCATATCCCCCTCCCCTCTGGACTATCAGTTGATGCCTCTGAAGAAGATACAGTGGAACCTAGTACAACAATTGCCCCGTATAGCAATGAAATCACATAACAATTAGGTTTGGGGGGTGGAAATGGTGTCCAGCATAACAATTTTTCCTATACAACAATGGTGTCCAGTACAACAATTTTTCAATGGGAAAAACACTTAGCAAAAAAAATATCATCGTACGATGCATCCCATAGGGAAAATCACTATACGATGCATGTATCGTATAGCAATTGTTTCATACAACAATGAGCCCCGTGGAATGGGTTAAAATCATTGTATGATATAGATAACAAGTCAGCAAGTGTCATTTTGCCTCTTTATAAATCTATGGTGAGGCCCCATCTGGAATACTGTGTACAGTTCTGGTCGCCATACCTCCAGAAGGATATTATGGAGCTGGAAAAAGTGCAGAGGAGGGCAACCAGAATGATCAGGGGACTGGAACACCTTCCTTCCCATCTGAGGCTGTAACGGTTGGGCATCTTCACTCTTGAACGACGGCATCTAAGAGGTAACTTGATTGAAGTTTATAAAATCATGCACGGTGTGGACAAAGTAGATAAGGAAAAACTGTTTTCCCTATCGCACAACACTAGAACTAGGGGGCACTCCATGAAACTTTTGGGTACTACCGGTAGTTCTCAAACAAATAAGAGAAAGTATCTTTTCACCCAGAGGATCACTGGTCTATGGAACTCCATGCCAGAAGAAGTGGTGACAGCTGTCAGTCTTGACAGCTTCAAGAAAGGATTAGACAAGTTCATGGAGGACAAGGGTATTAATGGCTATAATTATGGATACCTAAGGACAACCTCCGGGTTGGAGAGATAGACAGGATATCTCTCAATGCCATTTCCAGGGAATCCTAAGCAGGTGAAGGCATCTGCTTGGGAATACCCTGAAGCAAATGGTGAGCCACTGTGTGAGACAGAATGCTGGACTGGATGGGCTGTGGCCTCTTCCAGCAAGGCTGTTCTTATTTTCTTATGAGGTACCACTGTAATGAAAAATTTTACTTTTATCAGAGAGGTTTCATTCATCATGCAGTCATATCCACATGCACGCAGAAGCACACCCAAATATATTTAGTTGGACTTAATCTCAAGTGTGCAGAGTCCCCCCCATCTGCTAGAATTTGCTTGTACCATGGTAGTGTATTATCTTTTGGTATTTATTTATTTGAACTTATATCCCACCCTCTTGCCCTAGGGCAACTCAGGGCAGCGCACAATCACATAAAAATATTTTTTAAAAACCCATAAAAACAGCAATAAAAGACTCTTTAAAAAACATCCCATATCTAAAAAGACCCTCCCCTCCCCAGACTCAGTAAGAGGGACATATAACTCTAACAGAGCCAACGAGCAGTTCCACAGGGTTGGGGCAGACACAGAGAAGGCCCTCCTCCTTGTGCTAGAGAGGCGGGCCCCTCTAGACGATGGTACACTGAGGGAACCCCTCCGGTCCGCCCTGGTAGGACAGGCAGACTCTCTTAGGGCGATGCGGTCTCTTAGGTAACCTGGTATGTTGTTAACACCGCAATGCACACTTCTGCCAATTCCTTTCCCCCTTCTTACAGCTATTTCACATGTAGAGGAGGGTATGCTACAGACAAAGGAAGGCATTCAAACAGTGTGCGTGTAAATCATATTAAAAAGCTGTTTCCCAAAAGGAACTGTACAATAAAACCATGAAGCAATTCATCTTTGTTTCTCAGCTGTATTGTGACAATTTAAAAGGCACTGCAGGAATGAAATGGAGGCTTTTCTGAAAGCAACCTTGAGGAACAGCTTATTACCATGCAAATCAGGAAGAAAGTCACATCCACTTGAAAAAGTTTTAGCTTTCCAAACCCAATAACCACTTTGGTTCATGTCTTTCTCTTGGGATATTATTATGGAGCCATTACTGTCTATGCTGTATATTCTTCTTCTGCTGCCTTATCCGAATCCAAATATTGGTGATCCTCGTGGTAATAATTTCGTGTCAGAAATTATTCTGGGTTGAAAGGATTTTTGTGGAAGAAACTCCGCTCTGGGAATGCCCAAATGAGGCTCCTTTCATGTCCCCCAAGATCTAGGACAGAGACGGGCACTCAATCTGTCATGCAGCCCCCAGGTCTCGAACTGCCAACTTGCCAGGCTTCCAGCTAACAAGGCAAGCTTCTTAACCACTGAGCCACCGCAGCCCCTTATCAGCCATGAAGACTGTCCTGAGACTATAATGCAGTGGCCTTCCATCTGCCTTCTGCATCACAGCATGACCCCTGTACCACTGATCCAGTTCTGCAAGTCACTTTCTGGTCCTGAGCCCCTTTGGCACGCAAAGTCCTCATCAGCCCCAGGCCAGTATTGATGAAGCTGCTGCCTTTGATCAAGATGGGTTCAAATGGGATTTAATCCATTTGGGGACCATCACCCTTCCCTGTGGCCTTTGGCACCCAAGCCGTTAGTTAACTACTGCCTGACACTCAGTGTTGAGTCACTGGCAGTAGGGTCTACTCTATTACCATAGCAGGATAACCTAGCCAGATTTTGACGCCATATATGCCATGCTTATTAAGGACCAAGATGTTTAACAACACTCGGTTATCCCTACCATTCAGACATCTGTTGATCTATGGCTTATTTGCTGCCACAGTTTTTGAGCTGCTGTTTTCAGTAGCCTAATTCTATCAATGAGTCATAATAAGAGCAGATCCACTGAATCAGATGCTGAATGGTAAGCTCTTGGTTGTCTCATTGATCCAATGAGTCTGTTCTAGTTGGGACCAGCAATATATTTTAGATAATTATTTCTCATTCTCTTATGATGATATACAGTACAGTAAAACCCTTACTTATGAAAAAAGTCTGTTCCATAGGCTTTTGCTTAAATCGGTTTTTTATGTAACTCGAAGCAAACCCATAGGAAAAATTATTTTTTTACATAACTAGAAGCAAACCCATAGGAAAAATGAAATTTTTATGTAAATTGAAACAAACCCATAGGGAAATGAATGTTTACGTAACTCAAAGCGAACCCATAGGAAAAAGAATCTTTATGTAACTCAAAGCAAACCCATAGGAAATTGTGTAAATCGGGACATAGTTTTAGCACAAAATCATTATGTAAGTCAAATTTTATGTAACTCGAGGTATATGTAAGTCAGGGTTTTACTGTATTTTGTACAGTTGTGAGGTCCTTCTATAAAGTCCAAACAAACGAATACTGTATATAATACTTTTACTAGATGACTAAAATGTTTAACTGGTGATCTTTCAAGATCAGAAGTTCCCTTCTTCAACAGAGCATTGTAGACCTTGAGGGGATTAGGAAGAAATGGAATTTAAACAAAATCTTGACCAGATTTAGTAGATTGCATTGTTTCAGTGGTGTCGTATTTATTGTATTCTTCAATTTGATTATACAAGCCACCCATGGAAGTCCACCATGGCCAAAATCATGTTGTATTGCCTAGTAAATTGCACCAAAGTAGGTCTATTGATCAATAGGGACTTGGTAAGTGTGGGTTGCCCGTGTGAATAATTGGCCAAACCTTTCCCAAGGGGTTCGCCCGGCCTTGAACACATCCGGGGACCAATTGGGAAAGGCAATTTACGGGCTAGTTAGATAGTTTGGGGGGCAATTCATAAAGCCTTGGCTGGTGGCTACGATAGAAATAGGGCAAAAGTCAAAGGTGATGACTCTAATGGAAATACACAATCCTCCACTTCTGGCCGCGGATTAAGTTGGGCAAATAAGCTGCGCTAGAAGCAGAAGAACTAGGCACCCGGAGTCCATACACATGGACTCCGAGGTTAGGGCAGGAACAATGGGTTTCACCAACCCAAGGTAATCAGGTGCAAGTTGTCCAATTAACACCTAGGCATCTTCATAAGAACCGGCATGGCAGCTGGGCCACCGGAAGAGGTCACATATTCAAGCCTTCTGTATTAGGGGGTCACGCGCATCCTAGCTGCGCATCACCCCAAGGCAGGGTAATAAATGCATGCCACCTGACCCAGGTTGGGGCTGGACTTCACCGCACGATTGTCTCGCATGTCTTCCTTGCGGCCAGCCACTCCAACACCTGAGACCCATTGCAACAGGTAAGTCACTACCTTCATAATTTCAGCTGATCCAAATGGGCCAACTTGTTGGATTGGGGCCGTGAGGCGGCCCTTAGGGTCCCGGAGGAGACTGGTCAAGGAACGACACGAGACAAGATGGAGCGAAGACCAGTGGTTTATTGAGGGAAAATCATCATCATATATAGGAATTCAAGGCAGCGTGTGATGGAATCGTCATCTGACAGAAAATCATATCACCTGTTTACCCGGGTTAATTGGGAACTTCTCTTGGGGAAGTTAATTAACTAAGACAAATACTGACAGGGGAAGTCCATTGTTCATGGTTTACACAAGAGTAAACATGGCCACTATTTGCACTAGGGCTTGGGCTAATCTGCAAGTGTGGAATGACCTAATTCCTAACTTGGGTTAGCTATTCAACTTCCTCCTGCCAAACTGCCTGCCAGGTCAGATATGGGTGAATCAATCTTATGACTATTAATCCGCTCCCCAATTTCTGTACCTGCAAAGGCCAGTGACCAGGAGCCTCCCTCAACCGGTGTAACCTTTGTCAGGGGCAGTTAATGCCAATTGTGCTCACGGATACCACACTCCCCCTTTTCTTGTTATTTTTGGACCTGGCAGACGGCCCTGTGCAGGAGGGGCATCAGCTGGTGTGGGGGGGATGACGCTTCGGGGTTCCCTCCATGGGGGACATCTCGATAGCAGTGAGGGAATACATTGCACGAAACAACACACTGTTGTGCCCAGTATTACCACCCCCACAATCACCTTGAGTGTCGTCTGAAGCCATCCCCATGGGAACCACGGCCCCCATGAAGCATCCTCCTTGATGTTCTTGACTAGGGTGTGGAGGTCCGTGAGCTGGTTCTGTACTTTGTGTGTGTTGTCTGTAAGATTAAAGCAACACATGTCGTGGACAGACTCGCAGGCCAAATGATGTAACAACAAAAGGTAATCGATAGCTGCTCGATTGTCTAGGATGGCATGGCGAAGCTCTGCCTGCTCCTGATTGAGCAGCGCTATCGCCGAGGAGGTGTGGTTAATGGCTTTTGCTAATCCGCAAGCCAATTGACCAATTCTCCGAGCGTTGCCAACGGCTAAGCCTGGCACGCCAAGTATGCTGACTGCCAACGAGACGTACTCAGCTTGACTCAGAACCCTAATGTTGCTATCACATGAGCTGTCTAGCTGGGTGGCACGAGCGCGCCGTATGGGTGAGGAAACATTTGTGCTTGGAACAATCATATCCCTAGTGGGGAGTAACAATGTCAAGCGACTGATACAACATATGGAATCGGATACATTAGCGGGAATGTAATTCCAGGTGTACTGATTGCATGTAAAGAACCAACCTGAAGACAGGGTAACATGAGCATACATTGAACCAAGTGTCTCTGGGTTATCACAAGTCCAGTTGCTGCTGCCAGTGTCGAGGCAGCGACGCTGAGTCCGGCCGACTGCGGAGCAGCCGGTCATTCGAGCACAAGTAGAGTTCGGGCTGACTGCCACTCGAGGGGTGTGGAGAGTGGCTGCATCAGCCGGCAAAGTCATGGTTAACTGCATTCCCCAGCGAGCGTATGCTGAGAAACTTGTTGGGAGAAACGGACCGAAAATCCGCTTCACCAGCCAGTCGCCGTTCCTGGTGCGCACGTCTGGAGCGTGGCACACCGGGATGAGGCAAGTGCTCAAGATTGAGGCAGAACCAGCGTTCTGCTTCAGGCAAAAATTGGACTGGTTGACGAGACTCGCCAACCTTTCCCATAGGTTGTAGTGCATCCGGGCAGAGAGGTCTCCGCCTGGCATCAGATCGCTGGCCTTCAGTGAAGCTGCCTGAACGCCTCCCCCTGCAAGTAGGGAGAGGGTCAGGATGATGGTGACTGCCATGGTGTTGGCAGTAATCAGGGCAAAGACTGCAGACACGATGGTCTCCGGCGTCGGTTCCCAGTCCTCGCGTCGGACGATGTCCTCGGCCTCACGGCGAAGGGTCTTGACCATCCCCCAGGTGACCTTCGGCTCTGTCTGCTGTCGCCGCTTCTTCTGTCGGGTCCCCTCGGTCAGGGTGAGGTCCTTCATCTCCGGGATCGGGATCGGGTCGGTCTGGGTCCACGCCATGTGGCTCCAAGTGAGGCTTGACGCACCGGGCTGGAATCCAGATGACACCTGTAGGAGACATAACTGCAGCATACCCTCTTCCCCAGGTTACGAGTGGCGCCGGGCCCCTCCAAGAAGGATCCGGTAGCACTCGGTAACGAACCAGCGGCCACGGGAGGGCTTCCGAGTGGCGGAAGTGTTTCTCCTGCGGTGTGCAATCCGAAAAAACATTAAGGTGATTGTAGGTGAACAACACCTTGTTCAGACAATGCTGTGCCTGACCCTGAGACTTGGGGAGGGCTGGTGGCTCCCCCCTTTCTGTTTGTTTGTCAATGTAGGACTTGAGTGTCCGATTGACTCGTTCCACAATCGCTTGCCCCTGCGGATTGTAAGGAACGCCAAAGGTATGCTTGATATCCCAGGTGGCCATGAAGTCGGCCAGCTGCCTAGAGCTGTAGGCCGGGGCGTTATCGGTTTTCACGTGCCGTGGTTTGCCCATCGCCGCGAAGCAGGAAAGGAGATGCTGCTCCACGTGGGAACTGTCTCCCCTTTTTGCGCCGTTGCCCAAACGAATTGTGAAAAAGTATCGATGCAAACGTGCATGTACTGCCATCTGCCAAACTGCGGGGCATGTGTGACGTCCATTTGCCACACCTGATTACCCTCTGTCCCTCGTGGGTTGACCCCCCACGAGGGCCCCCCCCGGTGCCCCTGCACAATGCTGACAAGAGCGAACTATGCCTTGGGCTTGAGAAAGTGGCAGGTTGAACTGTTTGGTGAGCGCTTTGGCATTCTGATGAAAGAATGCATGACTCTGAATTGGAGTAGTGAAAACACCTAACACTGACTGTTGCTGAATTTCCTTTGCGGCCGCATCCGCTCTGCTATTGCCCGCGGAAATCAGACCCAGTAGGTCCTGGTGACTTCGGATGTGGGCGATATAGAGCGCTTCTGTGCAGTTCCGCAAGTGAAATTGAGCTGTGAGGAACAAACTCAGCAAATTTTTGTCTATCGCGGGAGTGATGTACGCTCCCAGTAGACTGTGAAGCAAATTCCTAACGTACTGGCTGTCAGTAATAATGTTGAGGCGCTCTTTGGCAAAGGTGCGCAAGGCAAGGTTCACCGCTGCCAACTCTGCCCGCTGCGCGGACTTCTGTGGAAGAGTTAGCAGCGTGCGCCAAGCCTGGCCCTCCTGCTAAGTTAAGACGCCATATGTGCGACCCCCATCAGTGAAGACTGTTCTGGCCCCCTGAAGTGGAACCAGCGATATCAATTCGTACAAGCTGACTGTCTGCGTTTGAAGCGAGATGAGTCTGGGGTCCTTTGGCAAGTGGTATGCCAAGCATCCGGTGAATCCCTCCAAGGCAATTGGAAGCGAGTCACCGAGTTGCATCAACTGCTGAACTTGCTCCTTGGTGAATGGGATCACGATTTTTGCTAAGTCGTGCCCTGAAATGTCCCTGGCTCTTAGCCTTCCGCGGTAGACCACCGCGGAGACCAGCTCTTGGGGGGGAACGATGTTTCGGGAAGAGGTGTTCGGTAAATACACCCATTCCACGATACTCGCTCCTCTCTCAGAGTCCACTCCTAGGGCTCCGGTGAACATGGATCCGGCCCGAACGATGTACAAGTTCAGGATCGGGGCATATAGCCCCTGAGCAATCCTGTCCACCCACCTTGGACTGAGAATTTGGTTGACTTTCTCGAGAGCCAAGCGTGCCTCTCGAGGAATTTGTATCCAGTCTGCCGGCTGCTTACCTAGCATTAGCAGCGAGAAGAGCGGCTTTAGAAGATCCGTATCCAATCTGAAATACGGTCTGGCCCAATTAATGTTACCTAAAACTTGCTGTAATTCTACCAAGGTGACTGAGTCTTTTAAGTTGATCTGGGGTAAAACTGGTGCTACGAAAGAACGGAGAAGCCGATGACCCAAGTATGAGAATGGCTCGGTTCTCTGTACTTTCTCTGGGGCAATGAGTAACCCTTTCTCCCCCAGGCTGGCCTGGAGGTTTTTAAACATTTCGCTGCCGAGTTGCGGCGCTGCGACCAAGATATCGTCCATGAAATGGCATACTAGGGCTGTGGGGTGAAGGTTTCAAAACTTTGCCAGTGCGTTGTGAACATAAATTTGGCACATGGTGGGTGAATTGAGCACCCCCTGTGGCAAATACTTCCACGCGTAACGCTGCGTGGACTCACTGTGGTTCACAACCGGCACCGTAAAGGCAAACCTTTCCCGATCCCTTGGATCCAGGGGAATGGTATAAAAGCAATCCTTGAGGTCTACGACCAGGATCTCCCAACCCTCGGGGATCATATTTGGATTCGGAATGCCGCATTGAAACGGACCCATTGGCTGAATACACTTATTGATCTCTCTGAGATCGTGGAGGAGTCGCCACTTCCCCGACTTTTTCTTAATGACAAAAATGGGTGAATTCCAAGGACTAGTGAACTGCTCTATATGTCCTGCATCTAGCTGTTCCTTAACCAGTTGCTTTAGGGCGATTAATTTATCCCCCACTACCGGCCATTGCTCTACCCATACTGGCGTGTTGGTAAGCCATTTAAGTGGCAGAGCCATTACCCGAAGGTAAGAGTGGCACGGTATTGCTGCAAAATGTCTCGCCCCCAAAGGTTGATGTGCACGTCCAGAATGTGCGGCCGGATGACCGCTGTGCCGTCAGCCTTAGGGATCGTGACTTCCACCCACTCCCGGCTTCTAAACGCTTCTTGGATGCCGCCTATCCCCCACACATCGGAGACCGGCTCAATGGCCCACTCCTGCGGCCACTGGCTTCGGCTGACCACGCTGACGTCTGCTCCGGTATCTAGCAACCCTGAGAACGATTTTTTATTCAAAAATACCTCAATAACTGGCCGCTGTTTCCATTCTATGTTGGTCTCCACTGTCGCTAAGACCTGGTATCCTTGCACTGCCTCACTTGCGCTCGAGCGGTCTTCTGACCCGGACTCTGAGCTGTCCCTGAGCCTTCCCTGGCTATCTGCTGGTGAGTTACAAGGAACCATAATCAGTTGTGCTAGTGTGTCTCCCTTGTGAATGGTCTGGGGTAGGTGCGTCCAGAGTTGAACCTGGAGAACACCCAAAAAATTGGAGTCAATGACTCCCGGAATTACAAGAATTCTGCGTGCTCCTGCTACACTACGAGGCAAAACTAAGCCTATGAAGCCTTTGGGCAGGGGTCCCATGTACTGGGAATCCACCAGATAGACTGTGCCTGGCAAGTCGCATGTGACGTCTGCCTGGCAAGTCAATTCTAGCCCTGTACTACCCTTGGGGCTGGCCTGCGCCTTCGCAATGTCTGGAATGTGGTTGGAATCTAATCCAGCTCTGGCTCGCCCAGAGCGAGGGAAGCCTCTGTTTGGACCGGGGCCAGAGACATGCCCGCGTTCCGGTTTCCCGAATTCGGACAGAATCTGGACCAATGGAAGCCTTTGTTACACTTTGGACACAGGGTGGTTGGAGCCTTGGAACGGCCGGAATGTTGTCCGCCGCTCTTGGATCGGCACTCCCTAGCGAAGTGACCGACCTTGCCACAATTGTGACATGCCCCTTGGTTTTTGTTCTTGGGTTTCCTACCCCCTTGCACCGCCGTTGCCAGCAGACCCATTTTGTAGGAGTCTGTGCCAACATCGGCGCAAGCTCTAATCATGTCCGTGAGAGTCAAGTCGGGACGATTGCCCAGTGACTGCAAGATCTTACGGCAGTCGAGATTGGCGTTGTCTTTAGCCAATTTCATCATGAGTTCTTGTTGGGCTTGCTCGTTATCGATCTGCCTACTGATCGCTTCCTCTAAGCGATTGATAAAGTCCATGTAGGACTCCTGGACGCCCTGTTTGACTGCGGTGTAATTTTTGGCCACTTTGCCAGTTGCCGGGACCTTGAGAAAAGCCCTGAAGGCCGTCTCAGCTGACAACTGAAGGGTGGCGAGTGGCAAGGCGGTCTGCGCATTGATGGATTCAAAGGCACCTGAACCATATAACTGGTCAGGAATTATTGCCCCACCCATCCTGGCAGCCCTTGCCTGAGCCTCGAGGCGATACTCGCTGTCCCATAACAGATACTGCTGGGGTTGAGCATCATCCGCATGACGGCTTTCCAGTCGTGCGGGATGAACATCGTGTTCTCGCACACTTGCTGAAGTGTGCCCCTAGTGAAGCGACTCTGTAGTCCTGTCTCTGAAATGGCCTTCCGTATAGCCATGAGGAGCTTATACGGGACGGGTGAATGAACTATCTGCCGCTGCCCTGTGAGGGCATCTACTTCCAAGTGAATTGGACAAATCTGACTAAGCTCAGCTAGTTCTTCTGCTGGCAATTCCCCCTTCCTGATCTCTTCCTCAACTGTGCGCTGAAGGGCACTCTTGGTAGTTCGGGAACCTGTAGCTATCAGAGAAGCGCCAGCGCTCCCCATTCCATGCATTCCACCGGTGATGTCTGCAGCTGTCACCGAGGGAAAGCTCCCTACACTACTCTACTTAAACTGAAATGACGGATAGAGCGCCGTGGGCGCCGATGGCTCTGCTGACGCTGGGGGTTCTTTGGCCTCTACCCGGACTGGGTCCACCTCTGCTAAGAGTTTCCTACATTTGCTCCATGTGCGAATTACGCCATCCGGAGCTTTCGGGGGTTACTGAATGCAGACTCCTATCTGATCCCAGAGCTGAAGGGATAACGTACCTACTCCTGGGTAAAGCAGGCAGTGTTACCTCAAGAACACCAAAAGCCGCGCTAGTTCTCCACTGCGAAAGCTTATCTGATATACCCTGGCCAGGGTTTTGAATTCATCCTCATGAATTCTTTGACTAGCGGACGGACGTTGCCGCTGAGGACAAGTCCCCATATTACCTGCTGGGTCCTTTGAAGTCTCCTTCTCGGGACGATTCGACACGTCTGAAGTTCAGGCAATAGGTTTTGCGTGACGAATCTCTGGGTAGAGCTCGGAGTGTGGACTGCCGCCACGGGCCCTCGGTGGGCTCTGCGCTGTCAGGGGTTCACAGCCGACCCTGAGCGGAACGCGTTTTTCCGTGCTGCAAGCCGCCGCGAAAGCCGGAGCAAGCTGTAGGATGCCTCTCTGAGATGCCTCATCGCGGAGCTCTCTTCCCAATCGGATGGCTTTCCGACTGGGGCTGCCGCGCTGTCCTCCGGGGTGATTGGGCACGGTTCTAGCATAGAACTGGACCGCGTTGATCGCTTACTCTCGAGTAGGATCACGTCGGGGTCACCAGATGTTGGATTGGGGCCGTGAAGCGGCCCTTAGGGTCCCGGAGGAGACTGGTCAAGGAACGACACGAGACAAGATGGAGCGAAGACCAGTGGTTTATTGAGGGAAAATCATCATCATATATAGGAATTCAAGGCAGCGTGTGATGGAATCGTCATCTGACAGAAAATCATATCACCTGTTTACCCGGGTTAATTGGGAACTTCTCTTGGGGAAGTTAATTAACTAAGACAAATACTGACAGGGGAAGTCCATTGTTCATGGCTTACACAAGAGTAAACATGGCCACTATTTGCGCTAGGGCTTGGGCTAATCTGCAAGTGTGGAATGACCTAATTCCTAACTTGGGTTAGCTATTCAACTTCCTCCTGCCGAACTGCCTGCCAGGTCAGATATGGGTGAATCAATCTTATGACTATTAATCCGCTCCCCAATTTCTGTACCCGCAAAGGCCAGTGACCAGGAGCCTCCCTCAACCGGTGTAACCTTTGTCAGGGGCAGTTAATGCCAATTGTGCTCGCGGATACCACACCAACTCTAACTGCAACTCACTTTGGCATGGTAAGTAAACCCATTTGAATCAATGGATTTTACAAGGAAGTTGCAGGTGCGCAACTTGGGGGTCCTCCTGGATTCGCGGCTACTGCTAGAAGAACAGGTGGCGGCTGTGCCCAGGAGGGCTTTCGCCCAACTTCGGGTGATTCGCCAGTTGCGCCCACTCCTGGACCGGGACTCCTTGCTCATGGTCACTCACGCTCTGGTCACCTCCAGACTAGATTATTGCAATGCGCTCTACATGGGGCTGCCCTTGACGACCATTCGGAGACTACAGCTGGTCCAGAATGCGGCAGCCAGGGTGGTGATGGGGTGTGGGCGTTATGCCCGTGCTTTGCCACTGCTCCGGGAGCTGCACTGGTTGCCAGTTTGTCTCCGGGTGCAATTCAAGGTGCTGGTTTTGACCTTTAAAGCCCTATATGGTAGTGGGCCGGGTTACCTAAGAGACCGCATCGCCCTGAGGACGTCTGTCCGTCCAACCAGAGCGGACCGGAGAGGCTCTCTAATTGATCCATCAGCCAGAGGGGCTCGCCTCTCTGGCACAAGGAGGAGAGCCTTCTCCGTGTCTGCACCGGCCCTCTGGAACCTCCTGCCAACAGAGCTACGTCTCCGGATGGAATTGCTGCCTTTCAGAAAAGAACTTAAAACCTGGCTGGCGGGTCAAGTGTGGGGTGCAGGTGGAAGGGTAACCTCCATTGGGTGGTTGGTGTAGAAGAACTCTTCCCCATGGTGCCTTTGGATCCTGCAGCCCTTGTTTTTAGGGGGTGGGTAGTTTTAACTGTTTTTAACATGTGTTTTTTAATTTTTATTGTGAACCGCCCTGAGTTGGTTTTGGCCGAGTGAGTGATATATAAAATGTGACAATTAAATTAAATTAAATTAAAGTTGACTCACTAAGTCTCCTTTGTTTCAACGGGCCTATTCTGGTGCAATTTACTGCGTCAAGCAATAGTTAAGGTGTCATTCTCCTTGCTTCGAAATCTTCTTTTTGTTAAATTCCCTCATAAATTTAAATGAGTCACCCTTTTGTGTGGCAAACAACCTCCTGCAGAAGAACTGTGGAGTTGGGGACACCCTTTGCAAGGGAAATGGCCCCTCAACTACTGTACTTGCACAATGGAATACAGTAGTTCCTTTTTTTCTCGGGGAAAATGTTATTTTGCTGCCATCTTCTGGTCAATCGCGTTCTAACACGAAGCTGCCACATTGCAATCTCCAGTTCTCCTTCAAAGGGAAACTTAGAATGGAAGTCAGACTTTAGACCTGGGCTTTTCAACCTATGGTCTGTGGGCCAGATCCAGCCCGCTGCACCAAATAACCCAGCCCCCGACCTCGCTCCAGCCACCCCTGCAGCTGCTGCTGGCGGAATCTTGAATCACAAAAGCTTGCACAATGTTTGATTTTTAAAGTGATCCTATAAAGGTATCACCTTTTTCCTGCATTTATTTTGGCTATGGATCACATGGCTTTATTTATGGAACTACTGAAAATACTGTGAAAAAGCTGCCCATCAATAACTCTACATGGACTTTAATATCAAGACAGCAGCACTCCAATTCGTACAGCACTACATAGGGGAATCTTTCATTTCTGGCCTGCTTAGAGTTGCCATAATTCTCTCCCACAAAACCGGGACAGAAGTATGCTTGACAAAAATGGGCATGTTATCTACAAAATAGCTTTTTTTAAAAAAAAAAATATGACAGCTATTAAACACTTTCATATTAAATATATCAATATATAAATAAATTTATTTACAACAGTTAATACTTACTGTAAACACACTGGTCACACTTATTGGACGGTGATGTGAGGCGAGGATGTTAAGATTTATCTTCAGGTATACTCCAACTCCAATGTGGCAAGAAATCGCTCGTTCGATGGCGAGAGTTGGAATTTATTCTAATGGTGTGTTATAATACACAATTAGTAAGTTTTTAAAATCCGGGACTTTAACATGATTTTTATCGAACTGGCCGGGACAATTTTCCTGACTTTGAATCCGGGACAATCCCAGTTTTCCGGGACATGTGGCAACCCTAGCCCTGCTTCTGTAGGCTTCCTGGAGGTATCAGGTTGGGAAACAGGCACTGCTGTGATCCGACCTAGAGAAAGTTCTTATTCTCCACAAATGTTAAATCCTATTAACAACCCATTACCATGAAGTGCTGTGCTAACCGGAACATGTTTAGGGTCTGATTCTGGTTCTTCTTCCATGTCTAGGCCAGATGTGAAACTGCCAAAATGAAGCTACCTTTTGGTGAGTTCATTCTGCAGTTCCTTTCGCCTAACCTAGCATGAGGAAGATCAGCTGGGAACACAAGGTGGCTGTTACCAGGGTACACCGGATTGTGGTTCAAAAATACTACCATCTTCAAGGAGGTTCTTTCTGTGTATCCTTTTAGGGTCTGGTAAGAAAAGCCACTATGAAACAGCCCACAAAGCAAGGGAATGGAATATCCAAGAGTCCAGGGGCTTGGTTGTTGTGTATGTAACAGTATTACTTTAAGAATGTATGAATGTAACCTTACAATGATTACAATGTAACCCAGCTGTTAAAGGAACGCGAGCTAGCTACCCATAGAGGGCAGCTGCGAGCGTTCAGCTCACATGGTCCAAATTCCCCAATCACTGGCAGCCGCGGGAACCTTCCTGCGCAAGGATCACCTGGAAGAAGATGGGCGTGACTCAGAATGACGTCACGGCGGTAGCAGTCAATGAGCTACCGCGCAACCCTTTTCAAATGTATTACTGCAGTATAAAATGAGCTGTACCTCCGCCATTACCACATGTTCATCCTGACCATCATGAAATAAACCTGTGTTTTAGCCCTCACTGCGGCTCCTTCTTTGTCTTCCGTGCAAGACACTAAATTGGTAGAACACTGGCCAGTCATTTCCTGTTTCTAAAGACTCGTATTTTTTGAGTTTCAAACACCTAGGGGGAAATGGCATATCAGACTCTCCCTGAAATTTCTGGTGTGTGTAAATAGCTTTTTGGGAGATGAAATTTAGGGGCCAGGTTCAGTGGTGTCGGAACTCTGGTGAGGACTTGCCCCAACCCAGCAGAACATGGTTCTTGGAGACAAAGGAAATTATAAGTAGCAAAAACCATTTTAGCAGAGATGTTCCACTTTCCTCTCTCAGAAAGGCGTCGCTTTCAAGGGGACGCCTGTGAAAGCCTATTTGCTCCATAATTATCATTTAGTTCATGTGAAAGTTGTCATCAATAGGTGTTGTGTATGTACAATGTTGCTTTAAGAAATGTATGAATGTAACCTGACCACAATTACAATGTAGCTCAGCTGTTAAGGAACGTGAGTAAGCTGCCTATAGAGGGCAGCTGCGAGCGTTCAGCTCACATGGTTCACATTCCCCAAATCACCGGCAGCCGCGGGAACCTTTCCCGCGCGAGGATCACCTGGAGAAGATGGGCGTGACTCAGAATGACGTCACGCCGGTAGCAGCCAATAAGCTACCGTGCAACAAGATTCAAATGTATGTACTGCAGTATATAATGAGCTGTACCTCCGCCATTACCACATGTTCATCCTGATCATCACCCAATAAACCTGCGTTTAGCCATCACTGCGGCTCCTTCTTTGTCTTCCGTGCAAGACACTAAAATAGGTCAATTGGGTAACAGGAGGCCTTTATCTCCTTCCAACAACCATCACAGGTGCATTTGGTGGGGACACAAGAAGGCCTTTATTGCTGCTCCCAGACTCTGGAACTCCCTGCCACTAGGGAGGCCAGGCTGGTCTTTTCTCTTCAGGCAGGATTTCCATCAGTGACTGGCTGTGTAAGAATGATTTTTAAATGAGTTTGCTTTCCCTTCTTGCTTTTAAATGGCCTTTTTAGCATCGCATTGCCCCAAGAATGTCTGCCCGCCCAACCAGAGCGGACCGGAGGGGCTCTCTAGTGGTACCGACAGCTAGGGAGGCCCACCTCTCTAGTACAAGGAGAAAGGCCTTCTCTGTGTCTGCTACGGCCCTATGGAACCTCCTGCTGGTAGAACTGCGGCTACAGACAGAGCTGCTGCCCTTTAGAAAATAACTTTAAACCTGGCTGGCAGGGCTGGTGTGGGGCAGGGATGGGGAGGTGGCCCCTGTCCGGTGGCTCATGAGATAATTGTCCCTCTCTTCAGTTGGGGTGGGTGGGTGAGTTTTTATGTGTTGATAAGGGTGGCTCAAGTGGCTAGGAAGCTGACTGGGAGGCGGAAGGTCAGCAGTTCGATTCCAGAGTACTGCAGGACGGAATGAGATCCCGTCTTTCTCCCAGCTCCTGCCAACCTAGCAGTTCGAAAGCAAGAAATTGCAAGTAGATAAATAGGGACCACTCCGGTGGGAAGGAAACAGTGTTCCGTGCGCTCCGGTATCTAGTCATGCCTAATACATGATCACGGAAACGTCTGCAGAAGCAGACAACGCTGGCTCTTCGGCTTTGAAACAGAGATGAGCACTGAACCCTAGAGTCGGATACAACTGGCTTTCGAGCAAGCAAAACCTTTACCTTTACCTAAGGGTTTTAATGATTTTTAGTGTTTTAATTTGATTTTTAGTGGATCTAATGCCGCCCAGAGTCGCCCTGGTGAGGGGGCGACTATATAAATTTGAACAAATGAATGAATAAATAAATACATAAATGTTTTAATGTACTATTTTAATGTTTTATTTGTTTAATTCTCTTTTAATGTTGTAAAAATTCTCTTAGCTTGTATGCTGTCTTTAATGATGTAAGTTGCCTTTGATCCTTTTATAGGAGAAAGGTGGAGTAAAAATATTTTAGATAAATACAATTGATGAAAATTTATTCAAGGGCCACCTTTCACATGTTCCTACTTATATACAATCTTCATCTAAGTGTAGGGGTAAACTGAGGCACTAAGAGGCCCTATTTCACCCACCCATGATCTGGAATAAAGGGACAGGTCTTGTCCTGGATCAGCAACTGGCTAAGGGACAGGAAACAGAGGGTAGCACTAAATGGACACTTCTCCAAGTGGAGGGAAGTAAAGAGTGGGGTCCCCCAAGGTTCACTACTGGGATCCCTGCTTTTCAACCTCTTCATAAATGATCTAGAAGTAGGAGTAAATAGCAAAATTATACTAAATTATACAGGGTAGTGAAAACTGTGAGCGATTGTGAGGAGCACTGGGGGAGTGGGCAAAACAGTGGCAAATGAGTTTCAACATTAGTAAGTGCAGAGTGATGCATGTTGGGGCAAAAAACCCCAATTACATTTATAAACTGATGGGGTCTGAACTCTCTGCGACAAACCAGGAAAGGGACCTTGGTGTCCTGGTAGACAACTCAATGAAGGTGTCAACCCAGTGTGCCTCAGCAGTGACAAAAGCAAACTCAATGCTAGGGATCATTAGGAAGGGTATACTGTTTTCCCTATCACATAACACTAGAACTAGGGGACACTCCATGAAACATTTGGGTGCTAGTTCTCAAACAAATAAGAGAAAGTACTTTTTCACCCAGAGGATCACTGGTCTATGGAACTCCCTGCCAGAAGAAGTGGTGACAGCTGTCAGTCTTGACAGCTTTAAGAAAGGATTAGACAAGTTCATGGAGGACAAGGGTATCAATGGCTATAATTATGGACACCTAAGGACAACCTCCGGGTTGGAGAGATAGGCAGGATATCTCTCAATGCAATTTCCAGGGAATTCTAAGCAGGTGAAGGCATCTGCTTGGGAATAATACCCTGAAGCAAAGGGTGAGCCACTGTGTGAGACAGAATGCTGGACTGGATGGGCTGTGGCCTGTTCCAGCAAGGCTGTTCTTATGTTCTTATTGGGGTCACCTGGTGTGACATGATGGTATAAAGAAAAAATTAACCTCTTCAGTGATGGCCCTAATTGTAAAAAATCCTGGAAAGGACCCAACGACCTCTCACACTATTTAGCTATAGAAATCATTAAACTATGTTATTTAACTATGTTATTTAAGACTTTCAGTTGACAAAAAATATATATTTCATGCATGTGCCAGTGCTGCTCAAGTTTAATTTATTTTCCAACTTAGAGCATGCAGCCATTGCTACTTTCTGAATTCATAAACTTCCTAATGTGACTGTTTTATTTATAACTAGCAAGGGTTGCCCGGCGTTGCCGGGCTTTTCCCCCCGTGTTTTTTAATTAAAAATGAGCCAAATTTTTTTTTGCAATAGTGTTACATTGTGTTGGAAGGTTAAATTGTGTTTTTTTTAAAAAAATTGCTTAGTCTGTAATTTTAATTTTTTAAATATTTATTTATGTTAAATTTGTTTGGCTTGGCTGTTATTAACTGTGATCTGCTTTTTTGGGTTTTTTTGAGGATTAATAAAAGAAGAAAGTATGATATAATAACTCAGCACAGGATTTTTTAAAGTTTCTATTGTATTTTATTGACATATATTTGTGATTTGTGTGAAAGTGTGTTTAGTGTAATTTTTTTACTTGTTTTTTTGGTGTGACCTTTTGTGTCAAATTGTGAATTTGTGTTTTGTTTGGGTCTGTTGTGTGTTTTTGAATTGTTTTTACTATTGTGGCCAGCAGGTGGTGCTGGTAGGGGTTATTGTATTTTGACTTTTGTTTCTCTCCTGGCCTCTGGGTGGAGCTTCTTCTGGTAAGTAGGGTCTTTCTGTATTCATTTCTTTTCCAGTCCTGGTGGAGGTAGCACCTGTTTTGGTAAGTTTGCTTGTTTTCTTTCTTTTGTGTGTGTGTGTGGGCGGGGGGGGGGGAGGGAGGGTTGGAGTTTGTATTTTTTGTCTCTTTGTTTTGTTTTTGATTGTGTCTTTGTTTACTTCGTATTGTTTTTGGTGTTTTTGTTTTTGTGTTTTTTTGGCTGTGTTTGAGTGTTTTTAGTAATTTTTAAAAAATTATTTATTTGGTGTTGGGGAAGGTACGTGGTCATTGGGGGTTTGGAAGTGTGGGCTAGGTGGTGGGGAGGGGGGCATGGTCGTTGGGGGTTAGGAAGGGTGGGCTAGGTGGTGGGGAGGGGGCATGGTCGTTGTGGGTTAGGAAGGGTGGGCTAGGTGGTGGGGAGGGGGGCATGGTCGTTGGGGGTTAGTAAGGGTGGGTTAGGTGGTGGGGAGGGGGGCTTTATTGTTTTATGGTGCTTTTTTGTGTGTAGTTGTGAAAGTAGATCGGGGTTTCCCATTTAATATCAGTGGGTGGGGCTTGCGACCCCCCTCTCTGCTTGCTCCCCTGGGGTTGGGAGGTTTGTGGGGACAAAAGAGGTATGTCCCCCCAACTCTTCTGGACCCAGTAGACCAGGCACAGTGGATCGATTCCCTCCCCCCCTCCTTAAAACAACTCCGTTTTTAAAGAGTAGAAAAGACGGAGTTTTTTTAAGGAGGGGGGTGGGAATCGATCCCCTCTCCCTGGTGTCCTGAGTCCAGAAGGGTTTGGGAAACATTCCCCTTTTGTTCCCACAAACCTCCCAACCCTAGGGTAGCCAGCGGAGAGGGGGATCGCAACCCCCACCCACTGATATTAAAGGGGAAACTCCAGTCGGGTCCTTCAGGCGCCGTGGGTGAGGGATAGAAAGCCGGCTGGTGTGTGTTTGGCTGTGACGCGGTGAGTTGTTTTTCTTTTTAATTTTTCGGGCGCCGTTTTCCTCAGCGTTCTGCATGCTCATGGCGCGCAGGACGCTGGGGCTTGTAGTAATGGGTTGGTGCTTTCTGTTTGTGCTGCGTTTTTTTTTTAAATGGTTTTATTTTGATTGGCTGCGGCACGTTTCCGAACGCTGCCCCATGCGAGAGCCTCTCAGCCTGATTGGCTCTGGCGCGGCGCGGCGCAAGGAATGTTGGGAAGTGAAGTTGTTTCCCTTTCTTCGCGTTTGTGGGGCTGTTGCCCCACTGCCGGTTTTTTCAATCCTTCGTTGACCTGCGTACCCAGATCGGCCGTGTGCACGAAGGGTGAGTGCAGGCAAGTAGGGCGAGGCATAGCAACCTATAGCCAGTTCCAACGGTTAACCCTTGGATTTATAGGTTAAGATGGTATTTAATTAATGTCACGGGTTTGTTTCTACATGGTTTGCATCTGTTATTGTTTTAAGCTCCCCTACATTTGCAAGTTTTTATCCTTGATTCAAAAAGACAGGATGCAAAATTTTAAGCATATAAGACAAAATGATGTAAGAGATCCAATCTAATGGGATGCCTTTCCAGGGGCCACTGGACTACACAGAATATCATTATTTCATTATTTGCAGGAAACAAAATAGCAACACTTTCAAACAGCTGTTTGTATATTGTCACCTGTTGAGGTTGATCGATGGTCTGGCCAAATAACAGTTTGGAGTCAGGAATCAAAGTTCAAAAGTATTTATTCTTCTTTCTTTCTTTCTTTCAGGCTCAAAACAACATGTGTATTCCTTTTTTAGCACTGCCAGTGGAAATATGTGATGCTCTTGTTTTCCTCTCAGCAGAAGAATCTTTATCTTATTATTAAAACTGAAGAGTAAAAATGATAATATTAAAATGAAATTTAAAAGATTTTATTATTCGGTAAAATTGATGCAATAACAGAAATGGTAATTCAAATATCTAAAGACCTACCCTAATTGTCTGGCCAGATTATCCTGCTTTGGTAATAAGAGTAGACCATACTGCTAGCAACTCAACACCAAGTGTCAGGCAGCAGTTAACTAATCTGACCACCCTGAGGACTAACAGCCTTTGGTGCCAAAGTCTAAAGGAAAGGGTGATGGTCCCCAAGTGGATTAAATCCCACTTGTACTCATCTTGATGGAAGGTAGCAGCTTTATCTATACTGGCCTGAGGCTGAGGAGTACTTTGCGTGCCAAAAGGGTTCAGGACCAGAAAAAGACTCACAGGACTGGATCAGTGGTACGGGGGCCACAATGCGATGCAGAAGGCAGATGAAAGGCAACTGCACTATATTCTCATGACAGTCTTTGTAGCTGATCGCCATGAGGATCGCCTATATTCGGATTCAGATACAGTAGAAGACCTACCATCAAGATCTACTCTAACAGCTGATATGGTCACAGACGCAGAATGTCCCATGTAATCTGAAAGGTTATGGGGTTTGTTTCAGTTTCCCGATACACCCTCTCTAAATTACTCCAGTCTTAGCCAGGAGCCCCCGAATTCCCAATAATAATAATAATAATAATAATTATTATTATATAACCAAAATCAAGGTCTGGTGCTGTATGTTCTTATACAAATCCACACCCCTGCACCGATCGCGCTGAAACTCGGCACATAGTACCTTGGGCTGAAGAGACGGTCACTGCCGGGGTGACAAGCACCATGGGGAGGGGTACGCCCCCTAAATCAATCCACAAAGGGGATGCCCCCACCGAAAGGAGAAAAAGCAAGGGAAAAAGTCAACCGGGGGGGGTGTGATGTCATCGCCACAGCTCAACCAATTTCCAGCTGACCAGATTTGGGGCTCCGTGACATCACAGGGCTCCCTCATACAAAGCAACTCCCCTGCACCGATAGTGCTGGAAACTGCATGCACGCTTACCTTCAACATCTGGGGTGGCCGGCGTGGGTAACCGGGTACAGACACAAAAGACCATTGCTACTGGCACAATGAAAATAATGATGTACTTGACTTCAGTAAAATAAAAATTGTATTAAGTTCATACACGTGCTTTAACAAGCTTCCTGTAAAAAAAAAATTCCAACAGTTTTGCAATATAAGTCCAATGTCAACCAAAAACAGATAAATTTTTTTCAACTTAATTATCCTCTTGTGTATTTCAAATGGGATGAAACCTCTTCAGCTAATAAACCTTTCTTGTATGTCTTTAAATTATTGAACACTCCCGATGTCTAGCCGGTTAATTTTAGACATTTCAACTTTTCATCAGGGGAGTATTAATCACATCTGAAAAATTGCAAAATTACAAAGATTAACATGTTTCATAAATTGATTCCTAAAACAAACATGCAACTCGGTACACACTATCAACCTAATGCAGCTTACCAGTTTTTTTCTATCGCGTCCTAATTTCAACAGTTTCTTTGTGGGACGTTACCTTCCCTCTGTGTTGCTAACCTTAAATAGATCAGCACATGTTAGTGCACCTGTGCTTGCTTTAGGGCCCCGCAACTCCCTGCACCAATATTATTAAAGTAGTACTCACAGAGGGATTAGCACTTAATTACATATCTGACAGGACTTACAAATTTTTGTTAAAGGAACATCCACGGGTGCCTATTTTTTACATCCTACCCAAGATACACAAAATTGTTGATGCACAAGTTAGGATCCCAGGACGTCCTATTATTTCAGGGGTAGGGAGCATTCTCGAGCCCCTCAGTCAATACATTGATTCCCACATCAGAGATTTTACTAAAGATACTAGCTCTTATATTAGGGACTCTTCAGATTTTATAAAACAGGTGGAGGGCTTTAGGGTGCCAGACACGGGTGGTTTGCTCACTATGGATGTAACAGCCTTATACACCAATGTGCCATTTGATGAAGCCAGGATAGTGGCCCAGGAAGCACTTGAGAAACGGAAAATTCAGCAACCACCTACTCATTTCTTAATCAATTTATTAGAGATTTGTTTGGAAAAGATTTGATCAAGATATGTTTTTACAGATAAAAGGCGTGGCCATGGGGTCCCCCATGGCCCCAGGTTTACCTAATTTGTATATGATTTCCTTTGAAAAAAACATCATTTTGAATGCACAACTTAACCCCTTTTTTCGAAATATTGTATTGTTTAAAAGATTTATAGATGATTTGTTTTTCGTTATAGATGATTCTTCAATAATACCAGATTTTGCTGACTGGTTGAACACACAGAACCCCAATTTAAAGTTCACTTATAATTGTGATAGGAATGCTATTCCATTTTTGGACCTGGCAGTCTTCATTGCCAAGGATCATCAGTTGTGTGTAAGACTTTATTAAAAAAGCACGGATAAGAATGCCTATTTGCCATATGAATTGTATCACCCCATACACTTGAAAAATAGCATTCCATTTGGGATATTAGCTAGGGCCAAACGGAACTCTTCATATTATGAAGACTTTGAGCAATCTGCAAAAGAAATTAGGAATAATTTGATGGATAGAGGGTATCCACAGCATATACTTGAGAATTCATTGACGAGGGTCAAACAAACTTCCAGACAAACATTACTAACCAGGCAGGATAGATCCAATGAGTCCAAAATTTATTGGTCGATAGAGTACTCTCCCAGGGCTAGAGAGATCAGAAACATAGTACATAAATATTGGTATTTGCTGTCAGATATTCCTGGGTGTCAAAACAAACCCATTATTGGGATGCGCAGGACTAAAACAGTGGGAAATATGGTAACTAGGGCAGATGTCTCTCCACGGTGTTCGTTAAGAACCAGCCTAGTTAAAGGACACTACAAATGTGGTCAGTGCGTAGTATGTAGGTTCGCATGGGAGACAAAGCAAATTAGTTTTCCTGAATCCAACTTTTATAAAACTCTCATTTTTTTCAGTAATTGCAGCAGCCAATACTGCGTATATTTATGGTTATGCCCATGCGGACTTAAATATGTGGGTAAATGCTCTCGCAAACTGAAAATCCGATTGACGGAACACCGCTCCAGGATTAGGGGGCAGGTGGAGCAAGCACCATTAGTAAATCATTATCTTGAAAAAAATCACCAGGATACAGATTTTACCTTTGTTGTTTTGGAGAAGCTGACTGTTGTGAGTGGGAGTGGGATTGATATAGAACAACTATTATTACAAAAAGAGGCATACTATATTCACAGACTAAATACCATCCACCCCAAGGGACTAAATCAGGACTCTAATCTTTCGTGTTTTCTATAAAATAATCTTTCATTACACAGGTGCAGGGAGTTGCGGGGCCCTAAAGCAAGCACAGGTGCACTAACATGTGCTGATCTATTTAAGGTTAGCAACACAGAGGGAAGGTAACATCCCACAAAGAAACTGTTGAAATTAGAAGGACGCGATAGAAAAAAACTGGTAAGCTGCATTAGGTTGATAGTGTGTACCGAGTTGCATGTTTGTTTTAGGAATCAATTTATGAAACATGTTAATCTTTGTAATTTTGCAATTTTTCAGATGTGATTAATACTCCCCTGATGAAAATTTGAAATGTCTAGGGGCGTGTCAAGATGGAGGGCTGAGAGAGGCGAACTTTTTTCCGCTCGGAATGGAGAGAAATGAAAGCGATTTTTAAAAGTCTAAATAGTTCCTGAAATCGGCAAAAAAAATGGATTAGAAAAAATAGAAGGAAAAATAGTTACGGAAAATACTTCGGAGGCTCCAAAGCAGCGCTGGAAAAAGGAGATATAACAGAGTTTCGATCTTGGAGAGAGCGGGGGGATGGGCGATCTATAATGGCGACGAGTCCCCGGAGCTCTTAAAAGAAAAACAGACAGACTGGAAACGAGAGGAGATCGGCGTTCCGGTAAAATTGTCTAAAAGTGTTGGCAAAGCGGATAAGCGGACGACCGGATCGAAAAGGGAAATCTCGGCGGGGTGGTGAAAGAGGTAAGCTGAAGCGGACTTCGCTCCCCCCCGCTGCCCCCTCGATCGGAGACGGCCGGAGCTTTGCGGAGCTGGAAAAGTGCAAAGGGGAGAAGTGGAGAAAGCAAGACGGTGAGCAGTTATGTAAAGTTTTTGAAAGAGGGAAATATTAAGGGGAAGAAAAGAGACTGAGTTTTTCCGTACTGTGTTATGCCGGCGGGAGCTGAAGCGGCTAAGTAAAGAGAACAATATAGTATTTCCTGCTTTTTTCTTTTCTTTTTTCTTATTCTTTTTTCCTTTTTGCTTCCCTCTCTCTTGGTTGCTATGTAAGCCGTGGACTTGGAGTATTGGCTTTTAAAGAAAAAGGAGCTGGTCTAAGTCTGCCCCTGCATATCCTTTTGGAGATATAAAGTGAAGCAAGACGGTGCTGTGGCTCAGTGCCCTGGGAAATAAACTGCTGTTAATCTGGAACTTTTGAGAGTAGGAGCCTGAATTCGTCAGTGTTTTTTACTTCTGTATTTATCCCATAACAGCAAGATAAAGTTGCTCTCCTTCCATTTTTTATTTTTATTTTTATTTTTTGAGCTAAAGTTTGAAGATACTTTTTTTTAACTGCTTTTATTTTAACTCCCCTCTTTTTCGCTTTGTTGGAAAAAAATTTATATATTTTTTACTATTCTTTTTTTTTAATTTACAAACACGATTTTTCTTTTTTTTTGTTGTTTTGTTTGGTTCAAAATATCAAAATATTTAAAATTTAAGAGGGAAATTAATTAGGCTTGAATTGGGATACTGACCTTTTTCTCTTCATCACCCTCACATAGAGTGGAACTGGGGTGATTACCTGTGTATACATGTGTGTGTATATGTGTGTGTAAATACACACACATATATATGACAGAGAGGGAGGGGAGGAGAGGATAGGGGTTAAACATTGTATTTTGAAATAAATATATTGAAATTGGTTAGATTTAAAATACAGGGTGAATCTTGAATGATAAATTGTTTATGTAAATTGATAAAAGGGAAGCAGTTAGAAATACATTTGGATGAAACGGCAGGGGAGAGGGAAAGAGAAGGAGAAGAAATTGGCCTGGACAAGAGAGCAAAGACCAACGTCCTCAGATAGGAGTTTCAGAAGGCTTACAAGGCTGGACGAGGAGGAAGAGGAGATGAAGAAAACAATGCAACAGGAAATAAAGGACTTGGAGGAACAGGAGACAGTGAAGAAGATGGCACAACAATTACAACAACAACAACAGCAACAGAAGACAATAATATCGCCAACTACTGTTGCTCCATCAGCGGTAAAATCAATTGTGATAACAACAGCAAAAGTTACAACAACAACAACTGCCACAACAACCGTAACAACTACAGCGGCAATAGCAGGGACAGCACCAACAATGATCGTAACTACAGCCACGGCAACAACACCAACAACATTGGCAATGGGGGAGGGGCAAGGATCCAAATCTGAATTTGAAAGTCTAAATGAGAAATTTGATAATCTGGGGAATAATATCGGAAATATGATTGATAAACTTAAATTAGACTGGAAACAAGACATGCAAAATATGTTAGTAAATATTATGAAGGGAATTGACAGCGTGAAGGAGGACATAAACAACCTCAAAAAAGAACAAGAAGTCATCAAAAAAGAACAGGCAACGACGAAAGCAGAGGTTGTGGACTTGAGAAAGAGAGAAAAGGAGAGAGAAAATAAGGTTGGAGATCATGAAAAGAGATTAGAAAATGTGGAAGAACAATTAAGAAGAACAAACGTCATAATTCGAAAATTTCCAGAGAACTCTCCAGACAAATTAAAAGAAAGAATAGTGAAATGGCTTGATGAAATTATGGAAGATGGCTTCACGCCGCAGGAGGTTGTAAATGTATTTAGATTGGGGTCAAGAAGAGGTAAAACTGGGTCACGGAATGTCATGTTAAAATTTGCTAATGTATCAGATAAATTACGCTTAATGGCGCTTATACGGGAGAAAGGAACAGAGGTTCTAAAAGTGGAAGGCCAAGATATTGAAGTGTATAATGACATTCCAATAGAGGATCGTTTCTGGAGACAATCGATGAAGCCAATTACAAAACGATTTCAGGAAAAGGGAATAAGGTATAATTGGAAATTTCCACGACAATTAAGTTTTTTTTTACTTGGGAAGACGTTATTTAATTAGTGAGGGTCCTAATGTCTTGGATGTAATGACAGATGCTAAGCTGTTGGAAGCAGGAACAAAAGAGTGGTTTGATTTGAAGGAAGAACTTATTATATCTGGTGGTTATAGAAGACGGGATAGCAATGGAAATGAGAATATGCCTAAAGGGGCGGAAGGAGGAATGGATCCGGGTGGGGAGTAGTTTTTGATCTCTCCCAAGCTCCTATGATTGACCGCACCCCCCCTCCCCTCTCTGGAACTCAGAGGCCATTTGTAAAAAGAATATGGGGAGGGATAGTAGTGGATTGTTTAATGTAATTTTTTTAGATGTTTTCTTTTTTTTCTTTTTTATTCATTTGTATAAGGTGAAGGAAATGTTATATGTTAATCACAGGTCCGTAGGAGGAAGTGGGAAGTGTAAAAAAAGGTGGGAGAAATACAATAAATGAGGAATGTAAAAGTAATGACATGGAATGTGAAAGGTACTGGTTGTCAAGTGAAGAGAAGGAGGTTGGAAGCGGCGCTTAGAAAAGACAGACCGGATGTAATCTTTCTTCAGGAGACCCATCAGAATTCGGAAAAAACTAATAAGTTATTTTTAGGATGGACTCAAGTCTATGAAAAAGCATATGGTTCTTCAAAGGCCAGGGGGGTCGCAACTTTGATATCAAGTAGATTGGGATTTGAAATGATAAAAAGTATATCAGACCCAGAAGGTAGATATCTGATAATAAAGGGAAAAATAGAAGAAGAAATAACGTTAGTGAACTTGTATGTACCAAATGAACGTCAAAATAACTTCCTAAATAAGGTATATCGAATATTAGAGAAGGAAAAAACAGCAAAAATGATTGTAGCGGGAGATCTTAATTTAATAGGATCAAATATAGACAGTACAAATACAACGAGATGTGTGGGTGGAAATAAAATGCATGTGTTAAATAATTGGTTGAAATCCTTGGGGTTGAAAGATACATGGAGGGTGCTTAAAAGATCGGAAAGAGCCTATACATATTTTTCACAAGTGTACAATACATATTCCAGAATAGATTACATATTTGTCACGGATAACTTGTTAAGTAACTTAGATGGCATAGAAATAGGAATTTTTAAAGAATCGGACCATGCAAAAGTTTTGTTGGAAATGAAAATAGATGCTATAAAGAGTACGAAAAATTGGAGATATAATGTCAGATTGTTTAGAGATAAAAAATACAAAGATCAAATGGTAGAAAAATGGGAAGAAAATTGGAAATGGAATGACACAGGGGAAGTAGGAATAGGTATAGTATGGGATACAATGAAAGCAATATTTAGGGGTGAAAGTATCAAGATGGCAAGTATTAGAAATAAACAGTTAAAAACTAAACAAGAAGAAACTGAAAAAGAGATTAAAAAGTTACAGGAGGAACATGCAAGAACTAAGGATAGAAAGGCTTACGAAAGGATGCAGGGATTAAGGAAGGAATTAATAGGAAATGATATGGAAAAGGTGAAAAGAGATTTAGTATACTTAAAAAGAGAATATTTTGAATATAGTAATAAAAACTCAAAATTGTTGTCAAGAGCGGCTAAAGAAAAAAGAAGTAGAAGGGAAATAGGGACTATGGTAGATAAGGAAGGTATAAGATATAATAAGACTAAAGACAAATGTAAAGTGATTAGAGAATTTTACCAAGATTTATATTCTAAAAAGAAGATAAATATAGATAAATTAAAGGATAGATTGGAAATGCAAATTAAAAATAAAATAAGTCAGGAGCATAAACAAAGAATGGAAGAATTAATAACTGAAAAAGAGATAAAAAAAGGTAATAAATAAATTGAAATCAGATAAATCACCCGGAGAAGATGGCCTACCCGCTGAATTTTATAAAGAGTTTAAGGATATAGTAATCCCAAAACTGTTAAAATTGTATAATGGTATTCTTATTGGGGAACAGTTACCTGTATCATGGTATAGAACAATAATTGTGTTATTACCAAAACCGGGAAAGGACTTAGAAAAAGTAGAATCATACAGACCTATCTCCCTGATAAACCAAGATGCTAAGATTTTTACGGCAATATTGGCAAATAGATTAAATAGTTTTATGGACAAATATATAAATAAAGACCAGGCCGGATTCGTGAAAGGGAGACATATGGCAGACTTAGTAAGGCGAGTATTAGATTTAATAGACGTGGCAAGACAGAATAAAGAGAAAGTAGGTTTATTATCGTTAGATATTTTTAAAGCATTTGATTCTTTACAATGGGTAACAATTAGTGAGATAATTAAGAGTTACGGATTTGGTAACAGGTTTGTAAAAACAATAGAACAATTATACCAACAAGGATATGCCAAAATTAGAGTCAATGATGGTCTCACAGAGGAATTGAGACTAGAGGCAGGAACAAGGCAAGGGTGTCCTCTATCTCCAATACTATTTATTATGGCAATGGAAATATTAGCTAATATAATAAGGGAAGATAAAAATATAGAAGGAATAATGGAAAATAAAATTAGTTTATATGCAGATGATACTTTATTAATCATGAAACAGCCTAGAAGAACTATGGAAAGGATTCAAAAACATTTAAAGGACTTTGAACAAATCACAGGCCTGAAGGTAAATTGGGAAAAATCCGAATTGATTTTAAGTAATATTGAAAAGGAAGAACAAAAGAAAATTAGAGATGAATTTAAATTGCAGATCAAAGCGAACCTGAAATATTTAGGGATAATTATCTCCGATAAATTAGAGGATCTGAAAAGATTAAATTATGACAAACAAAAGAAGGAACTCAAGGCTAAAATTCTACAGTATCAAAAACTGAAGTTGCTGCGCGTTCTGCCCCGGTGGGGGCGAAGAGAGGGCCATTCCATCGGCCTCTCACCTGGCCGGCGTCCTCCAGCCCCGCCTTCCCCTCGCCCTTGGACTTAAAAGGCGAGGGGCGCCCGGGTGAGCCTGCCGCCGCTGCGCATCCTGCCCCGGTGGGGGTGAAGAGAGGGCCATTCCATCGGCCTCTCACCTGGCCGGCGTCCTCGGGCCCCGCCTCCCCTCGCCCTTGGACTTAAAAGGCGAGGGGCGCCCGGGTGAGCCTGCCGCCGCTGCGCGTTCTGCCCCGGTGGGGGCGAAGAGAGGGCCATTCCATCGGCCTCTCACCTGGCCGGCGTCCTCCAGCCCCGCCTTCCCCTCGCCCTTGGACTTAAAAGGCGAGGGGCACCCGGGTGAGCCTGCCGCCGCTGCGCGTTCTGCCCCGGTGGGGGCGAAGAGAGGGCCATTCCATCGGCCTCTCACCTGGCCGGCGTCCTCGGGCCCCGCCTCCCCTCGCCCTTGGACTTAAAAGGCGAGGGGTGCCCGGGTGAGCCTGCCGCCGCTGCGCGTTCTGCCCCGGTGGGGGCGAAGAGAGGGCCATTCCATCGGCCTCTCACCTGGCCGGCGTCCTCCAGCCCCGCCTTCCCCTCGCCCTTGGACTTAAAAGGCGAGGGGCGCCCGGGTGAGCCTGCCGCCGCTGCGCGTTCTGCCCCGGTGGGGGCGAAGAGAGGGCCATTCCATCGGCCTCTCACCTGGCCGGCGTCCTCCAGCCCCGCCTTCCCCTCGCCCTTGGACTTAAAAGGCGAGGGGCGCCCGGGTGAGCCTGCCGCCGCTGCGCATCCTGCCCCGGTGGGGGCGAAGAGAGGGCCATTCCATCGGCCTCTCCACCTGGCCCCGCCCTCCTCTCCCGTCCCTTGCGCGGGGAGATAAAGGGCCGTGGGCCGCCGGGCCAGGCCCAGGACTGCCGCCGCCCCAGGACCATCGCCGTCTTTGGCTCCTTTGCTGTGGCTGCCTTGGCTCATGTTGAGACTGAGACGTGGACCTCCTTCCCCAAGCTGTTGGGGGAGTGGTAGCTCCTACGACTGTTCTCCAGTGGACATGGGGGTCTTGCTATGTTGGGTTTGCTGTAGTATAATTATATTTATTGCATTTTTATGACCTAGTTATGTACTGTAGTTTTTGTATTATGATATTATGCTTATCTGGATTGTTTTCCATTTTGAACTTGTTGTTTCTCTGTATTATCTTTTTATTGTTACTTTGTTGGATTATGTTGTTAGCCGCCTCGAGTTGGTCTCGGCTGAGGAAGGCGGGATATAAATTAAACTGATTGATTGATTGATTGATTGATTGTCTTGGTTTGGCAGAATAGCAATGACTAAAATGATGTTACTACCAAAACTAAACTTTTTATTCGATGCCTTACCAATCCAACTGACGGATAAAGAGATTGAGGAATTTCAAAAATTATTTGATAATTATTGTAACGGAGGACGTAGAGCTAGAATTTTTTAAAAAAATGTGGTATTTATCTCAAAAAGAAGGGGGCTTAGGAATACCTAACCTAAAGAATTATTATAAAGCATTCCAGATAAAGAACGTAGTTAAGATTTTGATGAAGGAGTCGGTTATTTGGGAAGAAATTGAAATGAAGGAAGTAAAGGAAGTGGGTAAGAGCCTCTTTTTAGACAAGGAATCAGGGAAAATATTGGTTAAAAATAGAATGATGAAATCAATGTTGGGAGTATGGAAGAAAATTAAAATGAAACTGGCCCCAAATATCTCACCGATAATTGAAATAGAAGATTTGAAAAAGTTCCCAATAAGAATGGATAATGAGATGAAAGAAATATTGTCGACAAATAAGGTTCTCCTGTTGAAAGATTGGATACGAGTCTGCAAAGATAATGAGATGAAAAGAGAGCTATATACCCGGATGAAGTTGAATTGGTTTCAGATAGCAAGGTTGAACAAGTGGAATAATAAATATTGGAGGGAACGGAGTTTGGAAAGAGATAGGACGGAATTTGAGGAATTAGTATGGAAAATAAGGAAGGAGGAAATTGGAATTAAAGGGTTGGTTAGTAAAATTTATAAAATAATAAACACAGAAGGTAAACCACAAGAAATATTAAGAAATACATGGGAACAGGATTTGAATTTGAAGATAACGGAAAAGGAGTGGCAAAATAAATGGAGAAAAAGAATTATGAGATCCCTGTCGGTTAGAATAAAGGAACATAACTTTAAAATGTTATGGAGGTGGTATCTGACCCCTATGAAATTACATCAGATAGATAAGAAAAACAATAAAACCTGTTGGAGGTGCAAAAATACTTTGGGCACATATGTTCATATGTGGTATGAATGTAAAGTGGTAGAAAAATTTTGGATAAAAATTGAGACTGAGATAGGAAAAATCTTGGGATTCTGTTTCAAATTGGGGCCAGGCACCACTCTATTGACCGATGTTGATAATGTTAATATAGACAATGATAAGAAAGAGCTGTTGTCTATGATGCTTGTAATGGGAAGATTGTGTATTGCAAAAAACTGGAAAAGTGAAGTAACGTTAAAGGTGGAAGAATGGTATGGGCAGATGTGGGATCTCGCATTGAATGAAAAATTAACATGGGAGTTAAACGTTAAGAAAGGTATAGTAAAAGAAAATAGATTTTGGAATATATGGCGAAAATTCGTTGAATATTCATTGACGAGAGATGGAACATATAAATTGACACCAGACCAAATGAAATTTTGGGAACAATAGAAACGAATGGGAGATCCCACAACCTCCTAGGACAATGTATATAGCACTGGGTGATAAAGTATGTAATTGTATGTAATATATAGTCTGTATTTTTTCTTTTTTATGAATGCAATGTTGTTTTTCTCTTCAAGGTGAATGTATTCAATGTATACTTGCTTATTTGTTTTTTCTTTTTTATTGCATTGTATTGTATTGTATTGTAATGTTATGAATGTTTAAGTTTTGTAATTTTGTTTAAAATTAATTAAAAAAAAGAAATGTCTAAAATTAACCGGCTAGACATCGGGAGTGTTCAATAATTTAAAGACATACAAGAAAGGTTTACTAGCTGAAGAGGTTTCATCCCATTTGAAATACACAAGAGGATAATTAAGTTGAAAAGAATTTATCTGTTTTTGGTTGACATTGGACTTATATTGCAAAACTGTTGGGGAAAAAAATTACAGGAAGCTTGTTAAAGCACGTGTATGAACTTAATACAATTTTTATTTTACTGAAGTCAAGTACATCATTATTTTCATTGCGCCTGTAGCAACGGTCTTTTGTGTCTGTACCCAGTTATACCGTTTGGCCGTTTTTCTGAGAACATTGATTTTTGTGTCGGCGTGGGTAACCGGCAGCCCGCCTTGGGGTCCTTGCCCCTGAAAAAGGGCTGCAACGCCCCGCCCCCCCCCCCGCGCCAGCCAGCAGAAATGACCAGGGGAGGTGACTGCGCATTCGTGAGAATCCACGCATGCACCTAACACTGCCTGGCGTTCCAGGCTGTGGCACATGCATGAAATTCCACGCATGCCCCAGTCTGCCCGGCATTCCAGGTGGCGCATGGCCTAGCCGCCAGTATGGACGGTGGCAATTACGGCCATTACGGCTACCCCCGCCCCAGCGACTACTGTTGGTAGGCGGCCACCATGGCATGGTTCCTCTGCACTCCTGAGGCAACGCCTCGGGGGGAAGGGAGAACCCACAGCCGAGGGGGTGGGCGGAGGACAGGACCAATCTGCCACCTTCCACAGGCCTCTGCGCCCCCTCCCCCCCATGGGTCCTCTGCCCACTGGCCCAAATGGAGTCTCCCTTCTGCCTGACACAACCCACGGGAGGATGGAGGGGCCAGGCTGTGATGGCTACCCACTGGCTGTAGTCGCTGGGGAGGCCACCGGCGGCAGCCAGAGTCAGGCTGAGACGGCGCCTTGCGGCGGGGCTGAGAGAGTGGCCGTGATGACAGCAGACAAAAAGGTAAGGAAGCTGGGGTGGGGGTGGGCCTGGGTCTCTCCTTGGCCTGGATAGGGTACCCCCAGGCAACGCCGAGTCCTCTGCTAGTACTTGCCTAAAGGAAGGGTTTACTCTTTGGTCCCATTTGTGTCTAATGTCCCACACATGCAAAGATTCTCATTTCCTGCCTTTTATCAGGAGTCCCCATCATTTGATTGTGCAGTTGCCTTAGTCGTGAACATGGAGTTATTTTCCTTATTTTCTGATGTGTACCTTAGAGCCCAACTGAGTGACTAAATTGACAAAACGGTTTTTACTCGATTAACCTAACTACTAAATTATGTATTGTAGCCTTACCTAATGCAGTAGAAAAATAACAAAAGCAGCATTTATTTTAAAAGTATTTCATTTTAATTTGGGAATTGTACTTTAGAGGCTCACTACACCCTAGTTTGCAAACACAGACTTCATGGTTAGAAACATTTGGGAACATAGTGGGGTGAGCATAAAACTAGTAGTAAGAAGATATAAAACCTTCTTAGAAGTGGATCAGATCAAAGGACATTTAACCTACCACTACTAATTCTGACCAGCATTAGTTTTCCCCCCTGGCTTTAGGTAAAGGTCTCCCCCGGTTCTTAAACTTACTAATGCCCACCTTACACATACAAAGCAACAAAGGATCTGCTTGCATTTCACAGTAATTCTTTCTATGGCCAATACGAGCGTGGGATATAATGCCACAGATCTTTCCTGGATTGTTGACAGGCTCTTTGCATTACTGGAGTAGCATGCTAAGGAGCCAACCAAACCAATGTGAGAAACGGAACAAGGCTTTTACAACACATATTCCAAGGAGAGCACAAAATACTTTTGGCAGTAATGACAGAGATGCAGGAACAAATGTGAAGCACGTGTAAATATAAGGGATGTGAGACGGAAAAGCTATTCTACCAGGATAGTGTCAATGCTTTCTTGCAAGAGGTCAGGATCTGACGTATTTTGTGAGTCGGCATGTGCCTGTGAGAGGGTGGTACTTTTCACCATGCTCTGAGTCCAGCTGTCACCGTACGGCTGAATCTTGGAGGCCACTGTCCCACCAACCCTCTGGCATCTACCGAACTTGAAGTGTTTACCTTTGTGTGCGTGCATGTGTTCAAGCAGCTGGCTTTTGCGGAGAAACTTGTGGCCACAGACTGCACAGCTGACCTTCCTCTTCCGGGAAAAGGAAAAATTGCAGTTTAGCTCCATAGGCTCCGTGTCTTTCGATAAGAGGGACAGCTGGCCAATTGGCAATGGCTCTAGTCCACTGCGGGCAGGATGTTCGGATGGGTGCTCGTTCTCTCTCCGAAGAAAAGGGCCAAGACAGTGGTTTTCGACCAACTCGTGATTTTCATTAGCAGGCTGGAGCTGGCTAAGGTCACTGCTCTCCAGGATTGAAGCTGGGACTCCAAAGGGCAGCGATCCAGAAACATGAGTAAACAGGTGCTCACGTAAGTGACTTCGGGATTCAAAATGCTCCCCACAATACTGGCACAGGTGGATCTTGGCTTTAGGAAAAACTGGAGCCCTGACTTCGGGGGAGGAAGAAGTGTGACTCTGTGACACCACTGGCCCTATGTCTACCTTCTCTTGTTTTATAGTCACCGGTGGGGTTGCCGTCTCTTCTGATGGTTTCACACCTGTCTGGACTGAAGAATGAGAAATCTGCTGGTCCAAAGAGCCGTCATCGAGTCCAATGGCTAGCGAGAGCTGAAGCTGAGGGTGGTCATTTTGAGTAGTCGTTCTGCTGCTGAGGGTCGTTAAATTTTCTTTTGTCTGAAGGCTTTCTTTGACCGTCTTGTGTGTAGTGGAAATCTGAATCCCATACAGGTTTGAAGAAGGCACTGCCTCTGGAGAAAGCATCTGGTTCATCTCCATGGCCATGCGGGAAAGGTAGTCCGCATGCAGGAAACGGATGCCTTCTTCCAAACGGGCACGGTTGACCATCTGTTTGGGACCTTTTCCGGTGTACATGATATGCAGCAAATAGCTGAATACGTCAGGCTGGATGTCGGTCGGCTGAATCTTTATGCATTCGCTGCTTGAAAGAAAGATGAGAGTTAAGTAAGCATATCACAGCTCAACGTCCTTTATACAAAATGATAAGGAATGAAGCACTTGTAGCAGGGTGGATTTAAATTGACCCACTAGTCAGCAAGATTACAGTCAACCCTCACATAACAATGCATTCGGATAGCATCATTTTTGCTTAACAACGCGCCGTTATGCATGTGTTCCCCCACATAACGTTTTTAGTGTCATTGTCCAGACAACAACGCTAAAGTTTCTGTGTTCATGTGGCAGGCACGACTAGACACCAGAGCTCACAGAACACAGTTACTTTTCCCGCCGAAGCGGTGCCTATTTATCTCTCTAGCACATGAAGGAGAGCCTTCTCCATGTCCGCACCAGCCCTTTGGAACCTCCTGCCAACAGAGCTATGGTTACAGACAGAATTGCTGCCCTTTAGAAAAGGTCTAAAAACCTGGCTGGTAGGTCAGGTGTGGGACCGATGGAAATGTGGCCCCCGCCTGCTGGCTTATTTCATAATCCAGATCCCCCCCACACCCCTTTCTCCCTTTTTATGGATGGGGCGGGTGGACTTAATTGAGTGGCTTTTCATCTGTTTTTATTCTTTTATGTTTTTTATCTGCCCATGTTTAGCTTTTATTGTGATTGTATATCTGTGTTTTTAAATTGTGTTGTGAGCCGCCCTGAGTCGGGTTTTACCTGAGTAGGGCGGCATATAAATCCGAAAATTAAATTAAATTAAAAAATTAAATCTACAGTACTGTACTTTCAATTTCTTGCTTTCGAACTGCTAGGTTGGCAGGTTTCACTTTCATTTTACCCTCCTTCCACACACTCAACTTCTTGTGCAGAGTCAGACACAACAATAGTCTTCAATTCACTTAGTTTTTAAAAAACTTAGCACTTAAAGAGATAAGGAGTTGATTCTGTACACATACTTTTGCAAAGGAACAGTGGAATTAAGATTTCCCCCTCAATTCTATATGTTTATTCTACAACATTTTTGCTTTTAAGAAGTGGCACATGATCTCTCAGTTTTGAGAACTATAAAACGAAGCTAGCAAAATTGCCTAATAATTTTATAAACACCTGTGATTAAAATTAAAAACGGCATGACTATACCACCTCATACTTCCTAATTAAAAACTAATCCTTATGATGAATAACCTTTGGGTTATAATAATATTTTAAACAGAAGCTATTGCCCTCAAAGAGCATTTTGCTTTAAAAAAATCAATTTTAAATAAATAATCAGGTTTTTTAATCAATAATTTTTATCTATCCAGCTTTGTAGGAAAGGCATAGGGAGCCCAGTGTTACCTTACCAACAAATGCATTTTTCATAAAATAAACTATGAGGATTACAATACACTCCCACAAGAAGGATGATGTTCAGCCCAAACTGGAAGTTATTTGTCCATATGGATGAAGTTGCAGAGGTTGGAACAGTTTTGCAACTTAAAAACAAAAGAGTTGATGTTTTCTTTTTAAAAACTTTAAAATGGTAGATAACTTACAAAGATGCACATACCTGTATGTGATATTTTAAATCACTATAAAAAAGACAGACATCTGGCTTAGTGCTAATGGTCTATTGTAGAGATGAATACACACACGCCAGGATGTAGGTGCAAGGAGGCAGAACAACCAAAAGAGGAAGCCTGCCCATATTTATTCCTAAAATCCTAAAATCACATGTACCTAAGGCAGTCACATGATTTTCACAAACTACAGGTCATGCAATACGGTCAATCTTCTAGGGAATAGGTGAAAGCATAAGAAGACATACACTGCATATACTTTATCTGGCGACAGATTGTCTGGGCCCACTTGACCTAACCTTTCACACATACAACATGTCATCCAGGCGTCTATTGGATTTTACTGGAGCCTGGTTTACAGGTTTTTTCCAGAAGGCCAGAAAGATTAGATAGAGAACTAAAGAGGGCAAAGGGATGTTTTACCATCTTCCACCAGGCAACCATTGAACGGCCTAACCTCTTCAATGTTATACTGGACCCTGTTGATCCAGCAGCTCCCTTTTGGAAGAGTATAAGAACTTAAAGCAGTTACCATTAAACTAATATATGGTTATTCCCAACAATCTATGATTATCTGCTTTTTAAAAAAACTATTGTACGCTGCCCAGAGTGGGAGAATATCCCAGATAGGTGGGATATAAATATAATAAGATGAATCTGAGAAAATCCTTCCAGAAAATCCTTCCAGATACGAGTACAAGCAATTCTTTCTTCTGCACACCACTAGGCTGAAGTCAGATAAAGCAAAACAACAACAACAACAACAGTATTTCAGTTAGGTTCTCCACCTTCCCAGCTTTGCGTTTCAGAAGATAAATACAAGTTCCAGAACATCAAACGACAATGGCCCAGTGGCAATTCTAAACCTTCTGATAGCCCATCCTTACACGCAAACATGCCTGCAGTTAAAACCTTAAATGTATCTGGAAGGCTGACATGGTCTTACCTTGTCTGATGAATAAATATCATCTTAAAATAGTTTGAAAAGGCAGCCAGGACGGCTCGGTGGGCTTTGAAGTACACATCTCCAATCGCAACCGTGCAGTCGCAGAGAAAGCCAAATTCCCGCTGCATGTTCAATTGTTGCAGGAGGATCAAGCTATGGCTGGCTGTATCCATAGTACTCCTAGGAGACAAAATGGGATCTCTTAGAGGACAGGTCAGAATAGTGACATGTGTATAAAGCAAATAACAAGCAGAGCGCAAAGCACATGTCTTTGTTGTAGAAGAACCCCACCCAGATCTTCATGCTTAATTCTCCTAGGAACGCCTGGCAAAGCTGTGAAAGATACCTTTCTGAAACCCCTCCAGCTAAGGGCAGACAGCTTTGAGCTAAAATAATTTAAAGGTCTATCTTGGCACACAGGAAGTTCCTAAGTAACAGAAACAGCTAACAGGGAGGCGAAAGCAAATATCACATTTTTACTACATTTATTCCATCTCTCTTAGGAATGTGTCTGGATCCCTAACCCAATCTGGAGAGCGATTTGTGGCTTTGGATTGTATCCTAACCCAATTCGGCCCAAACAAATTTGTATCCCATGATGTTTGATGTATGTCATGGTTGTAAAATGATTTGTAAGCCTCTTATTGACTTGTGCATAAAAAAACCCAAAATACCTGTATCTTTGTGTGTTTTTTAAATGCACTTTTGTGTATGAGAGCTGGAGATATAATAAACCTAAAGATGATACTATAATGCTATAATGAGTGTGGTATAGCGCATGGTGATAGACTAAGCCTGGGTTCGAATCCACTCTCAGCCATGGGAGTTCACTGGAGTGGAACTAGTAAAGGTCGCCCTTACTTGAAAGCCAGTCGTATCCGACTCTAGAGTCAGGTGGTCATCTCCATTTATAGCCAAAGAGCCAGCACTGTCTGTATCTGCAGACATTTCCGTGGACATGTGGCAGACATGCTTCAACATCAGAGTGCACGGGACACTGTTTGCCTTCCCATCGAAGTGGTCCCTATTTATCTACTTGCAATTTCTTGTTTTCGAACTGCTAGGTTGGCAGGAGCTGGGACAGAAACGGGAGCTCACTCCGTCGTGCAGCATTTGGGTCTCAAACTGCCGACCTTCCAGTCATCAAGTTCAGTGTCTTAACCACTAAGCCACCACAGTCCTTAAACGTCTCAGTTGCATTAAAACCCTTGAAAGCACATAACATAATGTAAAAAGAGGGGACAAACATGCCAAATTACACACAGCTTGGTTGGGGTTCCATAGTAAGCACCTTGAATTTTTATTGTTTTTCCCAACGGGGCCAAAGAAATGTGTGCCCCATCCAGTTTTATCTGTGCTCCAGATATATCGATTTGTAATTTTAATTCACTTTTCTCATGAACTGAATCTAGCCATTTCACTTTGATCTTACATAAATCAATCCAATCCAATTGATCTAGTTAATAACACCAGTGCACAATCCTACCACTGTATATACTATGGTCAGTATTCTATGAGATCACTATGCTAGTATGAAACTTTTTACTAGTAGCTGTGTACTTTCAGAGTTAGCACAAGTGTGGTATCTAACATATTTTCTGCAGGCGGTTGCACAAGAGGTTACAAAAGCAGCTACTGTAGTTGCATAACTGCTTGCATAGCACTGTAATTTGGCGTGACTACACTAGTTGGGAATTTTCCTCCATTAACATTACAGTAGAACCTCAGTTAAAAAATGGCTTGGTTAACATAAAAATCACATAACAAAAGGAAATCCATAGAAAATAGTGGCTCGGTTTATGGATTTTTTTGGAACGGATTAATTGGTTTTCAATGCATTCCTGTGGGAAACCGCGTTTCAGTTAAAGTATTTTGGTTTGCAATGCATTCCTATGGGAAATTCGATTAAAGTAATTTTTGCTGTAAGAAATGTCCCGGGGAACACATTAATTATGTTAACTGAGGTTCCACTGTATATTGGATTTTGGCTGACCAGTTTAAATAAATAATGTTATCACCAAGTTCTGACCTTTGCGTTTTCTAAAATGGTTAGCTAGCTTTCCATTATTTGTGAATCAACATACATGCTGTATTGAAAATATAAAGAAGAACCATAAATGTTTTAAAATAAATACATTTATTTATGTTAGGTATTTGTCAGCTTCCATAAAATGTTATCTCAAGGAAGATTACTGTACAAATAAAAATGCAATATAAAACATATACAGTGCATGATAAAACATGCTATAAATTTCAAACAATAAAAGAATAAACCCATAAGACAGCAGCAAATAATAAATAATAAAACTATTAAAAACCTGTTTGAACGGAAGCAGGAAACATTTGTGGATTGGAATGGACTGCTTTCAGGACCAATATTATTTTTCAATCATTTCAATGCACCTACAGCCATTCATATAAAAATGACCATACACGTTAACCACTCTCTGTAGGACTTCTCCATTCAAACAAACTTTTTAACCTATAATGGAACCCAGCTGAAATTCCTAGCCAATTAGATTTCCATCTATATATCAAGCCAATCAGGGTTTCTGACCTAGTAGAACAGGGATTCTCAACCTACGGCCCATGGGCTGGATGCAGCCTGTGAGCCCGCGGCACCATTTCATGTGCATCCCCACTGCCTCCACCACACCAGGAAGTGCCATGTGGTGGAGAATGGGCAAAATGGCTGTCCAGCGCCTGAAGCTGTCTGAGGCTTTAAACTCCTGCAGTAGAACTATATGAGCAGATGTGACCCTGTTTCCCTTTCAAATTTCTACTGAAAGTGGGTATATGGGGAACTTTATATAGTAGATCTTGTATTACCTGGCAAGCATGATGGCATAACACAGGAGTTCCTAAACGTTTTGCGGCACAGGCCAGTCGCGTGGTTGCTCCTGCCATAAAGGCATCCATGGCTGTCCTAAATGCATTTACGGCAGTGTTTTGTCCGCTTTCGGTACCAGCAAGGGCCAAATGATTTGGCACCGTGGGCTGGATCCGGCTCAGTTTGGCCACCCCTGGCATAACACAATGTAACATACAGCCTATTTGTAACTGTGCCAATTAACCTTTACCTGGAGCATAGCATTTCAGAAAAGTGATTCATAGGACCAGACAAAAAACATTCCCTCCACACAGAAACACTGGGGAGCTATCCTGGGTCTTCCCCAGCATTGTAACTTTCTTTCAAGGCAGGTCTCTCTAAAGGAGAGTTGGGAAACCTTCCTCCGTCTGTAGGCCAATTTTCTGGCTCTGGGACCCCACTGACATTGTAAGGAGTTTAACCAAAAAAATGTACCACCCTACACCCCAAAAAAACCAAACCTGGAACAATTGGAATTTACCTTCTAGTTTGGCAAAAAGGCTATTTCCTAACGCTGAAATCAAGAGGGAAGGTGAATCACAGCTCTATATTTAGCCACAGAAGTTGAGGGCTGCAAAACCGAGGATAGGGACACTGCTTGTGGGGAGCAAAATTTGCGCTCCTTCTTCATGCCCAGATCAAAATTTGGACTACCAAAACGAAGACATTTTCTTGGCTTTGTCAATGGCCAAAATTAAACTTCATCAGTATGCGACTCTGATAACAATCGGCAGACCAGCAAGTAAGCCGGATTCTGTCTCTCCACATTCGCACAGCATGCTGATGTCCGCCAGAAGCCCCCACCTGAGCATGTTGGTCTTGCATTTAGGGACTCCAGCCTGCAGCCTATTCAGGGTCCTCCAAGTGACATAGGGGAGCATGAGTTCCTCAGCCATATCCTCTTTTAATGTTATTCCTTGTCCACTGAACTCCTTCCTCCACCTTCTAATTTGGTTTTGTTCTTGCGTACCATTAAGAATGTTTATTATTGCCATAAAGCTTTTCCTGGATCTGAGCTGATTGTGGCTCATATCCGTTCAGAGGATTTCAAGTGCCATTCTCATATTTCTCTCTGCGTCTGCTGCTACCTCTCTCCTTATCTTAGGTGGAATGATACCAATAAGAGGGTATCCTTTCTCAACTGGTGTAGGTTTGAGGCATCCTGTCACCATGCATGGCTTCTTCTTCAGCAATGTCAAGTTATTTTGCGCGTGTGGATGCGCTCTATACTGGAACAACCTTTGTTATTTTTGTTGTACTATGCTGGTCTTGGAGTGCAATAAAGATTGACTGAAACAGCATACTCTGCTGTGGAGACGCTCAGGGCCAAAGCTGATCTTTCTTTATTCGTGTCAGAGGCACCACCAGCATATAACATACAAAGCTAAAATTAACAGACCTAAAACAAAAAGGAATTAAAAGGACTAGATGACATCCGCCCATATTGGGCCACATCAACAGCATTTCCTCTTGCCAACATAAGGTCCTCCTCAGTGCGCGTTGAAAGGCATCCTGTGCATTGTATCATACGGGCGATTGTTTGCTCTTCTCCGCATTCACACAGGCTACCATCTACAGGGAAACCCCACTTTCTCAGATTAGACCGTGACATTCCTACCACGGCGCACAGTCTGTTTAAAGCTTTCCACACAGGCCATGGTAGCTTGCGGCAGGGTGGTAAAGAATCATGTGGTTCTGCCCAGTTCTCAGTCTGGTAGCTCCTTGCTTGCCTTCCAAAGCGCAAGGGCGGACTTGAGGGCTGGTTGTTGTTTTTTTTTTTGGGGGGGGGGGAGCAGAAGTTATTAGAAAACTGTGCCTTGATTCCAAGTCTCTGCTTTGGTGGTTGGTGATCAGCCCAAGCTGATGTACTCAGTGTGGATGAATGGGTCCCCCATGTATGTATAGTTGTGAATTTCCTGATGATGTTGCTCCTCCTACTATCTCTGGCTTTGGCATTCAGGCAATAGTTGTGCTTACACAAGAGAGTGCCCTGCGGTGCTCCCACCCAGCTCTGGCCCCGGCTCGTTAAGGCCGGGGTGGGGACTGGGGAGAAATCGGTCCCTCCCAAGTCCAACAACACCCGCTCCCCTCCGCCTGGAGGCGCGCTTTCTCTTTTGCGCGCACATGCTAGCCTCGCTTGCTGGCTGCGCTCGGGCTTTCTAAGATGGTCGTGACTGCCTGGCGCAGGAATGGCGGGGGTTGAGTGGAGACAAGGGGAAGGAAGGAGGGCTGCTCATGGGCCAAAATCGGGCTCGGTGGGCCTGGCGAGTCTCCCCACGCTCTGCGGAGCAAGGGAAGGGCTCGGCACGTAAGGGTGGTGGTGGTGGGGGGGGACCCCTCGCCGCCTGCAGGACGCCAAGGCAGCTTGCAAAAATCGCAAACGGAAGGCGCGGCGGAGCGGAGGGGCCGGTGGGGGCCAGAAGGGCTTCTTGGAGTCATTTCCCGGAGCTAGCTGGCTGGGGACTGGGGAGAGAGAGAAGGCAGCAGCGGCGCCTCCCCGCCCGGCGCTCCGGAGGCGGCGGGCTTTGTTGGCACATAGTAGCCCGAGCGCCAGGCCTTGCCCGGGTGGGGTGGGGTGGGGGCGATTCCCCAAGGACGACGAGCGAGCGAGCTTCCCTGCTGCCCCCTTTTTTCTGCCGGACTTCCTTCCCGTTCCCGCCCTCCCTCCTCCCGCCCGTCCAGGGATGTGCAAGAAGCTCCTTACCGGAGCGGTGGGCGGCCTCCGTGTCGGAAGTGGGAAAGGGGGGGACGGGGCGACGGGGACAGGGTGAGAGGCCCGCCGCGACGAAGGGGGACGGGCGAGCGACGAGCGCCCACGCAGTTCCGGCAACTGCAGCTGTTGGCGGCGCGCGGGTGCTGGGTGGTGGGCCGTGCGCGCTCGCCTCGTTTCTCCCCCACCCACCCCACCACACACACCCCGATCTGTCAAAGGGGCCTCCCACAGACTGTGGGGGTGGAAAGGTGTGCGCGCGAGTGAGCACTATGTGCGAAAGTTGCGTCCTCCTTCCGTTTCCTTCGAGGTGATGTTGATGCTTCAGCATGTTTGCTTAGTCTTCCTCGTCTTCTCCGCACTGGTTGTTCTGCCACGTTCCTTCACATTTTTGAAATGGTAGTCTTAGTCTGTGCAAGCATATCATGGAGCCATGATGGTGAACCTTAGCACTCCAGATGTATTTACATAAGAACATAAGAAGAGCCTTGCTGGAACAGGCCACAGGAGCCCATCCAGTCCAGCATTCTGTCTCACACAGTGGCTCACCATTTGCTTCAGGGTATTATTCCCAAGGAGATGCCTTCACCTGCTTAGGATTCCCTGGAAATGGCATTGAGAGATATCCTGACTATCTCTCCAACCCGGAGGTTGTCCTTAGGTATCCATAATTATAGCCATTGATACTCTTGTCCTCCATGAACTTGTCTAATCCTTCCTTAAAGCTGTCAAGACTGACAGCTGTCACCACTTCTTCTGGCAGGGAGTTCCATAGACCAGTAATCCTCTGGGTGAAAAAGTACTTTCTCTTATTTGTTTGAGAACTAGTACCCAAAAGTTTCATGGAGTGCCCCCTTGTACTTCAATTCCCAGAAGCCCCCCCCCCCCGGTGGATCCACACAAAAGGGTTTTCTGCAATTCATCCAGCCCGTGCCTCCCTCGTCGCTCCCGGAAGTGGAAGTAAAACGCGCCTGTACGGTTAAGACTCTTCCGGGTTAACTCGTCCTCCGTACGGGCGTGATTTACTTCCGCTTCCAGGAGCGACGAGGGCGGCACGGGCCAGATGAATCACAGTAAACCCATTTGTGTGGATTCAGGGGGGCTTGGGCTTCTGGGAATGGAGTAAACAAAACAAGACAAAAAAACCGTTGTGGCGCCTTGAAGTGGACTTGATGCATTTTGAAATACATTTGTAACCTTGTGTTGCTTTCTAACCTTTCTCACACTGGGTCAGAATGAACTCACCCAAAGGTGCCTTCATTTTGGCAGTTTCACGTCCAGCCCAGCCTAGAGACAGAGGAAGAAGGACTCAAAATAAGCAAACTTGGTAATAAATCTAACCCCAACAGGGCTCTTCTGTTATTGTAAATAGCCACATTGATCTTCTGTTATTGTAAATAACTAATAGAGCTGTGCTAGCCAATCATTGTGTATCTCTGTAAAGGTTTTCCTTGCTCGAAAGCCAGTCGTATTCGACTCTAGGGTTCAGTGCTCATCTCTGTTTCAAAGCCAAAGAGCCAGCACTGTCTGCTTCTGCAGACATTTCCATGGTCATGTGGCAGGCATGACTAGACACCGGAGTGCACGGAACAATGTTACCTTCCCACCGAAGTGGTCCCTATTTATCTACTTGCAATTTCTTGCTTTCGAACTGCTAGGTTGGCAGAAGATGGGACAGAGACGGGAGCTAGCTCTGTCACGCAGCATTTGCCTTCCATATCACAGCATAACTCCCGTACCACTGATCCAGTTCCGCGAGTCACTTTCTGGTCCTGAGCCCTTTTGGCATGGAAAGTCCTCATCAGCCCCAGGCGAATATTGATGAAGCTGCTGCCCTCCATCAAGATGGATTCAAGTGGGATTTAATCCACTTGGGGGGACCATCACCCTCCCCTGTGGACTTTGGCACCGAAGGCCGTTAGTCTTCACTGTTGTCAGGTTAGCTAACCACTGCCTGACGGTCATCTTTGAGTCACTGGCACTATGGTCTACACCCATGGTGGTGAACCTTGGCATGCCATGGTGGTGAACCTTGATCAGCAGCAGTGCTGATCAGGGCTTCTGATAATTGAAGTCCAAGAACAGCTGACGTGCCAAGGTTTGCCACTGCTGGTCTACTCTATTACCATAGCAGGATAACTTGGCCAGACTCTGTTAAGTTCAATAGTATTTTAATATTGTATGTTTCATCGCATTTAAATATTTTTATTTGTGCATCTGTTGCTTTCCCCACCATTTTGTAAGCTGCCTTGGGTTCTGAGACAGGCAGAATATAAATGAATTTAAATAAATATTTTATTTTAAAATAATGCCTTTTCACTACCTTGGAATGTAATACAGAGAAGGCTGATTGTTGGCAGACACATCCTAAATCAAATTGTGAAGTTGATCCAGGACTGAACCACTACAAGTTTAGGTAGGGCACTGTCAGATATCTGAGAAGCCTTTAAGAAGAAAGAGGAAGGAAACCTGTTAAATAGAATGGTACTAAATCAGAGGAAATGGTTCCACATTATGCTCTTGGCTGGGCTGCCTTTTATGTGAAAATGTCAGGTTTGGCAAGAGGCAGACAGGCATTAGTAACTTTAAAAAAAATAGACTACTGCAGTGGCTGCCCTTGAAAATAGTACAGAAAATTCAGCAGGTCCAGCAGTTACTTTAAGGCAGTCTTTAAGAATATTTTTGGCTATTAATTTGAAATATTGGGAGGGGAGGTATTTTTGCATACAACTGCGCTCAAGTTGATTATAACAACATATTGTTATAGTGATTGTATCAGATGGGAGGGTTGTGGGGTTTGTTTCACCTTGTACATTACCCACAGTAGTGTGTATCCACTAGTCAGGTGGCATATTAATTGACTAAACAAATACACACCACTGCTCAAGGTAGTAGAGTCTAGGGCATGCGGCATGCTAAATCTTGTTATAGAATTTGCTCTGCACCCACTACCAGGTGTAAGCAAGCTACGTCTGGTGGAGAGAAGGAAGACTGTTTTGGTGCTTGAGTGTGCAGAAGAAAACCAAGCCACAAGAAGATGTGCAGTTTAGATTCAGCCAGAATTGCAGGAAACATCTGGAGAGATGGTATATTAAAAAGGTTTCTTTTGTCTGGAGTACCTCTTGTGGAACTCAGAAGGCTTTGTAGATTGTACGGCACACCCTTGCCCTAACATCTTTTAGGCATAGAGTTGGGGAACAGCACAGATCATCTGTATGAGGCCTCATAGAGATCAGAAGTAATAAAACTAATCCTAACTAGTCACAGGCAAGCTTTAGTCCAGCCCCTGGTTTCCCACTCGTTTCTGGAGACAAAAAAGTGGACGGAAGCTTCTTGAAATCTCCAGGAGAGGTAATTCAACTTTCAAATAAGGACACAAAGAGCCCTTAAAATAACAACAACAAAATCAACAATGGAAGCAAATTTTTAGTCACTTAGAATAGATATTACTTACAGGGGAGGGTCCCAAGAACAAAATGTTGACTCTTGTTTCCACCAAAATTACTAATTCCTGCTCTGGAAGGTCTAGTAAACAAGATACACATTTGTGTAGTCAAACAGCAACTTTGTAAGTGGGGCGGCATACAAGTCGAAAAATGAATAAATGGCTTGCTGTGTAGAATGTTGTGTTGCAACTTGAGCCCTTCAGGTTCAAGGGTCCTCTGAGCCATGGAACCCACCAGATAATTTTGAACCAGTCATCTCTCCCTTTCTTGTTCTAATCTACCTCACAAGGTTGATGTAAGGATAAGATGGGGCAGAGGAGAGCTATGCATTCGCAGGAGGAAAGTTGGAACATATTGCAAATTAAACCAAGTGAATAAGATAGGATTGCTTTGGAAAGAATTGTATCAAAGGCTCAGCTGGTTTTTGAAGACCAAGGATAGTAAGTACTTTTTCAAGTGCCGTATCCGATTCTGAATATTGGTATCCTCATAGCGACCAGTTACGAAGAATGTCCTGAGATCAACATACAGTAATGCAGTAGTTCACCATTTGCCTTCCAAATCATAGTGTGACACCCATACCACTGATCCAGTTCTGCGAGTTACTTTCTAGTCCTGAGCCCTTTCTGGTCTTGAGCAAAGTCCTCCTCAGCCCCAGGCCAGAATTGGTGAAGCTGCTGCCCTTCATCAAGATGGATTCAAGTAGGATTCAATCCACTTGGGGACTATCACCCTTCTCTGTGGACTTCACCATCCAAGGCTGTTACTCCTCAGGGTTGTTAGGTTAGCTAACAGCCACCTGAAGATCGGCATGGTCTTAAACAGTTCTTGTATTGCTCTTTATCCGGCGCAACACTTCTACATCAGTCACATGGTCAACCCATTAGCATATACGTATTATAGCGTACACTGTATATAATTTTTAAAAAAACATGGCCACAGAACTAACTCTATTTCCCAGTCCAGTACTTTGGATTGAGATGTTCAATGCACTGTTTAGTCATGGCGTATTGGATGTTTCAATTATTAAGGCCTGAGGAAGTAGGCAAGGCACTAAAACTACTTAAAGCTACTACAGTATCTCTCTTGTTGAATCAATGTTAATCTTGGATATTAAAACCTGCCAAAATTAAAATGATATAATAGGCCACTTGTTATCAGTTCATCACTTCAACAAGGACATGTGATTCCTTGTTTAAAAGGAACTGTAATAAGACGTAGTATTAAGAAAACCAATTTGACAATGCACGATTTAAATATAGACCTGTTGCAAACATTTCAATTTGGGCAAGCTAATTAAGTGGTGGTTAAGAAGGTGTGAAACAAACCTCCCCAAGCCATGCCAGGCGCCATCCCTCCTGATCTTGAGGATACCAATAAAGGCACAACTCTATAAAACAGACTTCAAGAATATATTCCCCAGATGTTGTTACTATCCATTTTAGTTCCCCCACTCTTATTACTGTGTTCAAGTTGGCCTATCGTCATAATGTTGTGTCTTATTGTATGAGGCTGGTTCTTGAGGTGGGGCAGTTCATTGTTTTACCCTGCAAACTGGTCAGCGTAGTGGATGCTTACTAAGGGGGGGGGGTATAAAAGCAAAAAAATAAAATACATTCTGTGGGTTTTTCTCAGCAAGCTCATGACAGCTTTGGGTGCTCTACTTCTTGCTTTTATTGTCAGTTAGTCCTATGAGAGGCCTTGCTGGAAAAGACACAAAGGCTGGGCAAAGTTGAAAGGAACAAGAAAAGAGGAAGGCTCAATTAGCGATGGACTGATGCAATAAAGGAAGTCACTACCTTGAGTTTGCAAAAGCTGAGCATACAGCAATCCCTATGAGGGAGGCTGAAAATGCAATTGGGCTTGGCCCAGGGTCAACTAGAGAAAGAGAGGTCTGATTCATTCCTGAATTTATTATTAGATTCACATTCAAAGACTAGTATAAAATTAACAGTTCAAGACTTAATGAAGAACCTTACAATTGTTAAGGCAGGGGTGGCCAACCTATGGCCTGCAAGCAGTGGTGGGCATCAGCAGGTTCGCACCAGTCCGCCAGAACCGGTAGCAGAAATTCTGGCTGGCCCCACCCATTCAAGTTTTGAAATAAAGTAGTCCTAATTCAGGTGCAACACAGGGCTTTCCCCTGGCCACGCCCACCACACCACGCCCACAGTGTGGTAGTAAAAAAAAATTTGTTAGCCCACCACTGCCTGCAAGCCAGGACCAGCCTGCTTCACCACCATGTGGCTTGCGCCACCACACTGGAAGCGGACGCATTTACAACAGCCATAAATGCAACCATCTGTAAAAACACATTTACGACAGCTGTGGACGTGTTTTACGGCAGCGCTTATGATGAGGGAACCACGTGACCAGACCGCTCAGCTGTTCAGGGGCATGGTCAGGCCCACAGAGTAAAAAGGTTGGGAACCCATGTTGTCATCTAAGTATATAGGCAGTTCCTAATAAAGCTGTTTTTTTGTAGAATTAGGTTGTTCAAATCCAATAAATCCAAAATTTTCAAATACCTAGGGAGGCCTTTAAGTATTGTTCCAATCACTATGGGTACAACAGATTTCTTCCTCCATAAATGCTCAACTTCAATGTTTCCCCCCTTATTACTGTGTTCTAGTTGGTGTGTCGTTGTAATGGTTGTGTGTTTATATATTTGACTTCTGTGTCACAGTGTGACACCAGTACCACTGATCCAGTTCTGTGAGTCATTTTCTGATCCTGAACCCTTTTGGTACACAAAGTCCTCCTCAACCCCAGGCCACTATCGATGAAGCTGCTACCCTCTATCAAAATGGATTCAAGTAGGATTTAACCAACTTGGAGACCATCACCCTTCTCTTTGGATTTTGCCACCTAAGTCCATTAGTCCTCAGGGTTGTCAGGTTAGTAAACTGCCGCCTGACGATTGGTAGTATGGCCTACTACTCTATTACCAAAGCACCATGATGGTGAACCTTGGCACTCCAGATATTCTTGGATGTTCAATTCCCAGAAGCCCAAGCACCCTGTGAATCCACACAAATGCGTTTACTGCAATTCATCCAGCCCACGCTGCCCTTGTCGTTCCTGGAAGCAGAAGTAAAACGCATCCACACGGATGCGTTTTACTTCCGTTTCTGGGAGCGACGAGGGCTTTGTGGGCTGGATGAATTGGCTTTGTGGGCCGGAGGGCAGCGCAGGCTGGAAGAATCATAGTAAGCCCATTCGTGTGGATTCATAGGGTGCTTGGGCTTCTGGGAAATGAAGTCCAAGAACATTTGGAGTGCCAAGGTTCGTCATCACAGCCATAGCAGGATAACCTGGTCAGACTTTCTCTCTCGCACACAAACGCATGCTAAAAGTTGACTCAAACCTTCCATCCTTCTGAGGTCGGTAAAATGAGTACCCAGCATTGTTGGGGGCAAAATGCTAATTAAACTTATGAACCTCCCAGAGAGTGCACTAAGCACTATGGAGCAGTATGTAAGTGTGATTGCTTTGCTAAATGAATGAATGAATGAATGAATGAATGAATAAAGTGGGGACTCGGGTCTCCCCCGACCTCATCCAGCACCCTTAAGCATTATTACACCCGTGCTGGTTTTCCAGGTGCTCATCCACACGTGCTCGACACCCTCCCCACTCCCAAACGTTAGAGTCGCAGCCGAAGAAGGGAGGGCCAGAGAAAGCCAGGATTATTCCAGGAAGCCGACGCAGCAACTGGGGGGACCAGGCGGCGTCCAGGATGGACGGGAGATGCGCCTGGGGCTGGTGGTGCCTGGCCGTCGGGGCGGCCCCCATCCCCACTCCCCGGTGGTGGTTCTTCCTCCTCTCCCTAAACCCAGTTCCAGGGAGGACAGACAGACAGACAGACAGACAGACAGGCAGGCAGGCGGGCAGGCGGGCGGGCGGGCGGGCGGGCAGGCAGGCAGGCAGGCAGGCAGGCAGGCAGGCAGGCAGGCAGGCAGGCAGGCAGGCAGGCAGGCAAGGGAGCGTCGTCGGTCTCTCTCTCTCGCGATGCCAGGCCTGGGCCGTGGCCAAGGCAGCTGCCTGCGCCAGCCAGCCGCAAGCCAGCCAGGCCAGGCGCCGCTCGCTGGCCGCCGCCCGGGCGGGGGAGGGAGGGGTCCGGACTCTGGCTCAGGGCGGTCGCGGCGGAGGAGCCGGAGCTGCTGCTGCTGCTGCTGCTGCTGCAAGAACGAGAGCAGCAGCAGGCGGCCAGGCAGGGCGGAAGTCCTTTGTTGCTGCTGCAACCGGAGGAGGGGGTGGGGAGGAGGCCCCACTGGGAGAGACACCGGACGACGACGCCACCTTCCATGCAGCGGCGCGCCCCGGATCCACTCGGGGTAAGACTTCGGGGGTGGGGGGCGATGGGGCGGGATCCGCACCCCCGTCTTGGGTATGTGGGGGAGCCCGTGGGCGCGAGAGGAAGCGGAGCCTTGGTGGCCACTTTGGGAGAGAGGCGTTTGGAGAGGTTTGCGCTCTCTTGGAGAAGAAGGGGCTTCCCTTTCCTTCCCTCCTCTCCCCCCCCCCGGCTTTCTTCTCCCCCTTCCCCGGAGGGAGAGGGGCCGGTCTGGCGCCGGTGGTGGGGTTTTTGCTGCCGCCGCCCCCCCGCCCCCCCCCCCGCTCCGCACCACCGCAGCCATGTGGCGCCTGGTGTCCTGGACGGGCCCCGCCGCCGAGCCGAGGCAGCCGTCGGCAGGGCGCCCCCTGGCGGCCCAACTTTCCCTGCCGCGGGGAGGGAAGGGCGAGCGGGACGGGACGGGACGGGACGGGACGGGAGGGATGCCAGTCGCCGCCAGCCAGGTCTGTGGGTAAAGGTCTCCCTTGCTCGAAAGCCAGCTGCGCCCGAGCATCTCCGTTTATGTATGTATTGTTTATTTATACCCCGCTTTTCTAGTGTAAAACACAACTCAGAGCGGCTTCCAATAATAAGCAACATACAATAATAAGCAGAATACAATGTACAAAAATAAGATATGATGCAAAACAAAAGCAATATACAGCGAAACGTAATAAAGATAAATATAGTACTAATGCTGTGGATGTACAGTTCACACAGTATAACACAAAAAAGTAATACAGACAACATCCTAGTCTCACCGCCTTACAAGAAAGACCGGAGGCAGCAGCAAAAGTCTGGCCACCTCTGCAGCCTTTTACGTCTTGGCAGACAACCGGTTCCCTCCCCGCGCCAGTGGTAAGGGTGACCAAAGATCCACAACATTGTTGGCGTCTCTGCACTCTGCAGACCGTGGTCACGTGACAGGCATGACTAGATGCCAGAGAGCGCACGGAACGCTATTACCTTTCCCGCCGAAGCGGTACCTATTTGTTGTTCAGTCACACAGTCAAGTCCAACCCCGTGGACCACCACATGCCAGGCTCCCCTGTCATCTGCCATCCTCCGTAGTCCGCCCAGATCTATGCCTGCTGTTGTCAACGATGCCATCTAGCCACCTCATCTTCTGCCGCCCCCTTTTGCCTTCGACCTTTCCCAGCATCAGGGCCTTCTCCAGTGAGTCCACTCTTCAGTATTTGTTGTTGCAAGGAGCAGTTAGGGTTGATTTCCTTTAGGATGGACTGATTTGATCTCCTTGCAGTCCAGGGGACTCTCAAGACTCTTCTTCTCCAGCACCACGGTCTATTTTTCTGTGCTATTTATCTACTTGTAATTTTTTGCTTTCAAACTGCTAGGTTGGCCGAGGCTGGGACAGTCGATGAGAGCTTACACTGTCACGCGGCACTCGGGTCTCGAACTGCTGACCTTCTGGCCCTCAAGTTGAGTATCTTAACCACTAAGCATGCCACTCCCCCTTACTCCATCCATGAATTCCTCCTTATTTTAACTTCCTGATCTTTGTCTCTACTATGTAGTCCCATGATGTGAAGACCAGGGACTACATAGGGACAGACCAGGGTGAAGATGTTATGGGCCATAAGGTCAAAAACAACCTATAACAGCCTTGGGGGGGGGGGGGTTAGAGTAACCAAGGTATTTAAGGAATGGCTTTTACCAGTGCCATCTCCCTTCCCCTGTGAATTTCCATGGCCAAGCAGGAATTCAAACCATGGATAGGTTGCCTCAGGTGTGTGTCATTCATTTCAATGTGACACAAACATTACTGTCTCATTCTTTGGGGGGGGGGGTTGACCTTGGATCAGCAGTCAGCCGTAGTCCCATATGAAGAGGTGACTCTCATATTTTTGGCAATATGAAACTTTGAAGGTTTCTGTTTAAGGGATCTAGAATTTTGTGCTGTACAGTCAGGAGGGCTCTCATCTGACCCACCAAAGAATCTTCATTCCCACTGTGTCATGTGAAAAGCTACCCAAAAGCAAACAAAACTAAAAACACAAGGGAGAACCAGAAGGCTGCTAGCCAAACAAAATATGCCACATGTTCACAACCAGACAATTGGATCTGCTTGTAATTAAGGATAATGTGCAGCTGACAGAATTGCTATCAAAAGGAACAGTGAGAAACGGCAGAAACGTATTTGTAAATGATGGCAAATTAAGTGAGCATGCAGAATGGGTTGTGTGCATATGTATAGGAGAAACAGGAGATGGAAAAGAACTACAATGCTGGACTGGATGGGCTGTGGCCTGTTCCAGCAAGGCTGTTCTTATGTTCCTATGTTCAAAGTAGGCAGCTCTGGGCAACAAGATGCCTTTAAAAGATCAATTCACCTTCAAGATAAAGAATCTTATGCTGTTTTAGAGATTAATGCTCAAAAGAGGTGCTTCTGGCTTGAAAGGATTAGCCATTGACAATCACCGTTGCCACCATTGCTCAGGGAATGCCAGATCTCTGAAATAGCCGATATTGGGCGGATATCATCTAGTTCCTGTTTGTTTTATATACAGTAAGTTGGTTTTAGCTTTGTATGCTATTATATGCTTTGTGGTGCCTCTGACACGAATAAAGAGATTAATGTCAGTCTGGCCAGATTATCCTGCTATTGTAATAGAGTAGACCCGTGATGGTGAACCTTGGCACTCCAGGTGTTCTTGGACTTCAATTCCCATAAACCAAAGTTAGCACCCCTGCTGATCAGGGCTTCTGGGCATTGAAGTTCCAGAACACCTGAACTGCCAAAGTTTGCCATACTGCCAGCAACTCAACACTGATCGTCAGGCAACGGTTAACTAACCTGACAGCCCTGATCGTCATGTTGATCGCCAACATTTGGAATCGGATACCGCACAAGAAGAATATGCCATTAGCCTTTGTTGACTGTAGCCTACTTGTACAGATACAACCCTCCTGGAAATGTCTTTAAAACAAAGTTTATGGCCTGACCACTACATGCAGCATTTTAAAGAAAATTGGAAGGGAGCAGTTGAAACCAGAGATTACTTGTCAGCCACTTTGCTTCAGTGGGAGACTATAATATGCAGCCCACTGTACATTTTGGAGAGGGAAAATTGGCCCCTGAACACACTGAAGTCACTCATCCCTGCAGTAATTATTGTTATATTCAGTGCTGTCCTCCCAGATTGTGGCTATGGGCTCAGAGCCTTCAGTGCTATATACTAAGTGATTTTTGTCTTGCCTTTAATCTTTCCAGATTGCTTTATTTGTTAGTGGGGGGGGAGAGAATGCTCATACCTGTATTTAACATTGGTTCTTTAAATCTACAATTTCGATATTTAGTAACTTGTGACTAAACAGTAGTTTTTAAATGAAGATTTATAGTGGGAGAAATGTGTTGGAATGTTTTTACTGCATGATATATAATCCATTTGTGGATTTGCTGGTACACTATTGTTGTTGATCAGTGTTAATCTGTCAGTCTTCTTTTGCCTGGATGACTTTCTCTGTGAAGGCTATTGCTCTTTTGAGAGTCTCCTCCATTAAGGTTATCCTTTTCGTCATTTTTTTCCATTTCAGTGTCTCCTGGTTAGTAGAGTGATTCCCAACCATTTTTTTCACTTGCATAATGCATACCCTTTCAAGCTAGCTAATGCTGGGGGATATTAGGAATTACATCTGGATGGGTGCATGCTCTCCATCCCACATTTAGAAAATTGTGTTATCTGCCAACTTTGTGTCTGTGGTGAGGGCCAATTTATGTTGAAATTCACTCCCTTCTCCCTATTCAATATTGTCTTCTTCATTAACCTTCTTAATCACTGCTTCTTCCTCTTGTTAAAGAAGGAGAATTTAGGGGAGCCCAGTCATACTAGAAAGTGAGAATCTACACTTTATACCAGCAGATCCAAGCAAGCCAGGGAATGATTTCAACCCCCCTGTAAAGATTTCTAATTCAAATTGGCTTAATGATCAGTGGAACTAGGAGATTATTTTCATACACAAAGGGAAAAACCCTCATATAAGGGTCTCCTATTTCCTTGTAAAGTACAATACAAAAAATGAATTAAACAACTAAGATAAAGTTTATTATAGGCTTATTTAGCCTATATTGGGTTTTGTCCTCTTCGTTTTTCTAACTGTGTTGGGAGGGCGGGGATTTTTTAGATGGTTTTAAAATGGGATTTTAAATGGGTCTGTTAAATTGTTTTATTGCTTTTGTTTTTAGTTTATGTTGTTGAGCCATTTCGGGTCACTCTTGAGTGAGAGAAGTGGGATAGAAATGTTTTAAATAAATAAATAAATAAAAATAAAGTTAAAGGTCACCCTTGCTCGAAAACCAGTAGTATCTGACTCTAGGGTTCATTGCTTATCTTTGTTTATAGCCGAAGAACCAGTGCTATCTGCATTTGCAGACATTTTGTGGACATGTAGCAGGTATGTCTAGACACGGAACGCTGTTTACCTTCCCACAGAAGTGGTCCCTGTTTATCTACTTGCAATTTCTTGCTTTCGAACTGCTAGGTTGGCAGGACTGGGACAGAGACGGGAGTTCATTCCATCATGCAGTATTTGGATCTCGAACTGCTGACCAGCCTTCCAGTCAGCATCTTAACCACTTCAGCCACCTCAGTCAAATAACAGTTTTCTTCTCTTTTGTGACAGTCAATATTTCCTGCCTCACTATGCCTCATATATATCATTTTTTTAATTCAATACTTCTCAATCTTTTGTTTACGAGGACTAATTTGTGATGCACAAAAGGAAAAGATGGTGGCACTTCTCCTCTCCCCCCCCCCCCTATTTTTCTTGCTATTTTGGCTGCAGCTTGTCTGTTTACTTCCTGGAGTTCATCTGCTGTGTTAGATAGATGAGAGGGTCATAGGTGTGTGAACAACGCTATTCCTCCTCTTCATACAGTACTTAAAGGGTGTAATAGAATCATTGAGTTGGGATGCTTGTGGTCATTGAATCCAGAGCTCCATTACTTTCTAAGGTAGTTGCTTTCATTGTTGAATAATTCTTATTGTCAGGAAATTCTTCTTAAGTTTAGTCCAAATTTGAATCATTTCATTCAAGTCCTCTGCTCCAGGGCCACAGCAAACTCCTTCTGAATCTTCCTGGCACCATCTCCCCAAATATTTGAAGACAGCTAACATTTCACATTTCAGTCTTTTGCAGGCTTTTACGTACCCAACATTGTTAACTGTTCCTTATGGAACAGTTCTGTACGGGCGCGTTTTACTTCCACTTCTGGGAGCGACAAAGGCAGCGCAGGTCGGGTAAATTGCAGTAAACCCATTTGTGTGGATTCACAGGGGGCTTAGGCTTCTGGGAATTGAAGTCTAAGAACATCTGGAGTGCCAGGTTTCGCCATAGGGTTTGGTATCCAGACCCTTTATCATTTGCAGCATTCCTATCAAGTGGCTGTTGGCCTTAAGATTTTGGCTTTGGCAACCATGTTAAAGATTCAATTCAAGAGCCACATTTTCATTTGTCACATAAAGTCAAAAGGCTCAAGTCACCCCTGACTCATCATTGCATGCAGTGGCGGGTACCTGAGCACATGCCCCCAGAACTGACCAAAATTAAATCTTTTTAACTGCAAGAATTAAATACGTCTCAATTTTGAATCCAAAAGTGGTTTCTTATTAGATGTTTTGGGGAATAACCCATTAATTGAAGCAGGCCAGTCCCCTGATGCTGTGTTTTTTCTCTTCCATAATGAATCTTGACTTGATTTCTCCCAAATGCCATATCAGTTGGCCTCTAACCAGTATTTCTGGTTGTGTGATGGTAGAGATACTTCTGCAAGCCTGTGAAATCTTTCCAGGACTATCGTAGCACTGAGAATACCAATGCTGAGTAAACTTGCAGATGCTAAGGCAGAAAGTCCATGCTTTAAAAAAAAAAAAAAGCTCTCCGATACAGCTTCTTGTATAAATGGATGGAGGGGTAGATACGTGGGAGGGAATGGAAGATAAATTAGAAGCAGGAAGCAAACACTGGGCTGCATTGTGGACGGTTAATGTGCGTAGAAAAGTTTCCCAGAGAGTGAGAGTTCATTTCCTCTTGAGTATTTCTCACCACATTTTTTGTGCGTGCGTGTTTGTCTATATGCGTGTTATGGCGCCTTCCTCGGTTGCTTCTCCCTTGAACTGTTGCAAACCAATATAGCTTGTGATGTCACGAGCGGCATATAAACTGAAGCTGCTGCTGCTTAGGCAACCAATGCGGAAAGGAACATGGGAGAGGCTAAAAATCTTCTTTGGCTTCAGACATGTCTGTTCATTGCAAAATTCCAACATTAAAGTTGCTGTGCTTGCCAGCAATTAGAGTGTGTGTGTGCTGCGTGCGTGCGTGCATGCATGCCTGCATGTATTAGTTAACAGAGACCACAAGTCCCGGAAGATAACAGCACTCCCAATTTCATGATCAGAAAAATGTTGACAGGCTGGAAAGGACGTAGGAGGAACTTGCAAGGATAATAGCAAAGTTTGGAAAAGAGGTCATATAAAGCAAAGCTGCCGAAACTGGGTAGGTTGTTTGCTTGGAGTGTTTTATGTCCTCTCACTTGGAACATGTCATCTCTCTCTCTCGCCTTGTGACAGACTATAAAGTTGTCAGTTTGTCTTCTAGGAGCATTGTGTGGATACTTCTGTTGGTCCAGTCATTTTGGGCTACAGTTCCCATTGGTCCTACTCTACCACACTAGTTGGAAGCTAGTGTACAGAATATGTAGAAGGACTCTAGTTGACCTGGTAGCTATGATCTCTTTCCATCCATCAGAAGAATTGGTTCGTTCATTTTCGTGTCAGAGATTACTCTGGGTTGAAAGGTTTTTGCAAGGGATGCCCGAATTAGGCTCCTTTCATGTCCCCCATTGTGCAGCTCTCAGGTATCGAACCCGTCTTTCCAATCTCCAAGCCTAGTGCCTTAACGACTAAGCCACCTAGGGAGAATTGGTATCTGTGCCTTACTAACAAACTATAGTTGAATAGGTTCATAGCTGACATCTGGCAATCATTCCTTGGGGTAGTGATGGCGAACCTTGGCACTCCAGGTGTTATTGAAGTCCAAGAACATCTGGAGTGCCAAGGTTCCCATCACTGCCTTGGGGCAATGAAATAAAGACTCAGCCCAAGAAGAGTTCATTGTGATGGTCAGTTTCTGACTGGTGTTTGCATAAGGTTTGTGTAACTCATTATGACTAATTGACAAGCTATGGCAAATGTCTTGTTAGCATGCCTGTTCATATGACTCCTAGCACCTCATCAGTTATGTACAATTAGCCACAGTACGTTTTGTGAGAATCTTATGTGAACACTAGTAAGATTCTAGCCTCCAGCCATTGCATTTGTAGAACTTGCCTCCTGCCAACCATTTTAAGCAGTAACTAAATAATAACTATAATTGTGAAAGAGCAGAGATAGTATAAAATGGACAAAATATCGACAAGATCTGGATAAGAATAATGCAGCCTGAATTTAGAAGGCCCAGATAAAGCAGCAACCCACAACAGATCTATAGTATCTACAGAACAAAGTATAAATTCAAGCACTTACAAACCTGTAGTGAAAAGATTGCAGAGTCAATGCTGGGAAAGATTTCTAAATATTGTATATACTGCATGTCACTGCCAAAATTAAATTTTTAAAAAATGCTTCCTTGAATAGATAAGGAGACGGGGTGGTTTATGCCACTATACAAGCCTGAACATTCCAAGTCTTACTCAATTTAAGAAGTTAAGCTGGGCTTAGGAGTTAAGTTGAGAAAACCATAAGGGAATCTCACAGATCTCTAGCTGGAGCTGAGAAAGAACTCTGCTTGAAACTAAGGGACTTGCCAAGTCAGCTCTGGCAGTACTGGACTAGATAGGCCAATGGTGTCACTCTGGATAAGGCCATTTTCTGTGTTTCAGGATGAGACTCTGACTAGGAATGAAATATTCAGGCAAAGCATGCAGGAAAAAGTGTTCCTTTTAGTCCATGATGGCGAATCTTGGCACTCCAGCTATTCTTGGACTTCAGTTCCCAGAAGCTCAAGTCTCTGTGAATCCACACAAATGGGTTTACTGCATGTGTTCTTCGACTTCAATTCCCAGAAGCCCAAGTCTCTGTGAATCCACACGAATGGGTTTACTGCACAATAAACCCATTCGTGTGGAATCACAGAGACTTGGGCTTCTGGGAATTGAACTCCAATAACAGCTGGAGTGCCAAGGTTCGCCATCAGTGCTTTAGGTACTTAGGTCCCAAAGCCACTTAGCATTCTCATAGACCTCCTGATGACTCTTGCCCTATTGGCAAAAGCATTTTGCTTTCTTGAAAGCGACTGCTGTGGTGCAGGTGTCATATATTGTTTTAGGGGGTGGGTAGATTTAACTGTTTTTAACATGTTTTTTTTTCAATTTTTTTTATTGTGAACCGCCCTGAGTCAGCTTTGGCCGAGTGAGCGGTATATAAATGTGACAATTAAATTAAAATTAAATTAAATATATGCAAACCTATCATATGGCAGATTATGAGCTGAATTAACACTTATTGTGTACATGTTATAGCTAAATTTCTAGCTGCAGTGTAGTTTGGAGGTCTTTCTTTCATTGAAAACTCAGTACTTTTTCTTAAGATGAGGAGTGGTGATGCTATTCTTAATTGTGAGATCATTAAAATACATTACAGCCTGTTTGGCAAGATAGCTTCAATTCCTTTCAATACAAGGTGTTTCAATTAGGAGAACGTGCTTGCACTGAGCTATATTGGCCTGAGTGTGTTGCTGCTGTTTTGTTACTTGAATTTCCTTGTAAAGTGCCCCTTAATGCTGTAAGCATTGTACAGGAATGTTACGTGCACAAACACACAGAAGGATAGGCACACACTAGTGCATGTCAGTTTGCAGCTGCAAACTGACATGCAAACATTCCAAGTCTTACTCAAGTTAAGAAATGAAGCTGGGCTTAGGAGTTAAGTTGAGAAACCATAGGGAATCTCACAGATCTCTAGCTGGAGCTGAGAAAGAACTCTGCTTGAAACTAGGGGAATATACTCTAATTTCCTTCTGAATAGAATGGAAAATATGCAGCAAAGGGGGAACCAAAAGGACCAAGGGGCTTAAACAGTCAGTCCCTAGTGAGGCAAAATTACAAAATTTGGTGGTGTTTATTAGAGAAAAGGGACTGCGGTGGCAAAGTGGTTATGACGCTGAACTTGAAGACTGGAAGGTCGGAATTCGAGACCTGAGCACTGTACAATGGAGTGAGCTCCCGTCTCTGTCCCATCTTGCCAACCTAGCAGTTTGAAAGCAAGAAATTGCAAGTAGATAAATAGGGACCACTTCGGTGGGAAAGTAAACAGTGTTCCGTGTCACATGTTCACGGAAACGTCTGCAAACACAGACACCACTGGCTCTTTGGCTATGAATGGGAGATGAGCATTGAAGCCTAGAGTTGGATACTACTGGCTTTTAAGCAAGAGCAACCTATTAGAGAAAAATAATCTTGGAGAGTGGGAATTATCTGATGTGGACAAAAAATAAAGAGCACACACCCCACAACCCCAACTCAACTTGGTTGGGATAATCCACAGAAGCTGAATGGTGTGGGAGAGCTCAGGCCTGATAAAAGAAAGTACAGTACCTCTTCACTCATTGCTGAGAAACACAATTGGGGTTTTGGGGTGCTGTGACACACACACACATCCTGCTTGTGGGCTTCCTGTGGGTAGCAAGCTGACCACATTGGAAACAGAATGCTAGACTAGGAAGGTCTTTAGTCTAACCTAGCTTTGCTCTTGTTAAATAAGAATCTATTTGCATGTTAACCTTAACACACGTAGTAAAATCTCATCAGTTGAGACACCAATCAAGCAGAGGAACCTTGAAAAGACTATAAGCAAGAAAGCAGCAGCGTCTGGCCTCTCTGTCTTGCTGTTTATCTCACTGTCTTGCTGGCTAATTTCCTCTAGAACCGTGGTTTCTAATGTGGGGCGCATGCCCCATAGGAGGGCAGTTTGATTTTTTTTGGGGGGGGGGCAATTTGAGAATGAGTTATTAACAATGAATGGCCTTTTCGGCTTCCTCAATGTGAATAGTTCACTTTTTGAATAATAAGAATTATATGTCACAGGGGGGTGGGCATCAGGATTTTAGAGATGCTTAGGTGGGGCATGGCCAAAAAAAGATTGGAAACCACTGCTCTAGAATTTCCCTGTTTCTTAGAGTTTAGCTACTACTACAGTCAGGAGAAACAGTGCAGGAAGCAGAGTTGTCAATAATTCTTGCTTTTCATCAAGACACCTGCTTCTTTGATTTCTTAAAATCCCCTCCAGTTTTCAGTAACAGTCTCCAGGCATGTTCTTGACAAAGTGTGACTGTTTTTATATGGTAGAAGATGTAATGTGTAGCCAGGCACTGAGTCACATTGTTCTCAATGACATATACTTCCTTGTAACCATCCTAAGATCACGTCTCAATGATTTTTAGTTCACTGGTGGGGGACCTTTCCCCTTGAGAGGAGGCCCAGTTGGGAAAGTGAGTGGATAAAAGTGAGTGGATCTAAATCCTTTTAGATCAAGGATTGATGAGTTGGGAATCTCAGTATAGCCAAGGGTTCTGGGAGTTCTAGTCCAAAAATTATATTTTTCAAATGATAAGAAGAACTGCAGTCTTACCTTTGATCAGTAGGCATGGAGTTTTTAGATTTACAACTACTGTACTGCAATTCACCAGGAATTCCTCCAGCCAGAATTTTAGCAGCTATAGCAAGCAAGCAAATAAATAAATAAGGAAAGAGTGTGTGCAGAATGCGTACCCACACCCCTGAAGCCTATCCCGTAATGCTCCGCACACATCTACCTTTTGTCCCCAAGATCAGCGCCGCAAGGATCCGGGGGCCGAGAGTGGGGCCTAAGCCCCACAAAATGGGGAAAATAACAGAAACTACAACTGCCATGGGAGAAAAATGGCAGTTTAACAGCCAGGCCTGGAAACAGAATGTTGGAGAGGGCTGATTTGCATGTTGAACTGCAATTGGTTGAACTTGAGAGTGAATGACTGATGGGGAAAGGTCCTGATGCGGATGGAACAAACCCATTCCATTTAAGCCTCTACAGCCCTGGAACAAGACACTTTCAATGTACATTAATGATGTGTGAGTGAGAGACAGAGAGAGTCAGGGAGTGTGTGTCTGTGTGTGTGTGCAAGACAATGCACAAGACAGTGGGTTCCAGATCCGTCACTTGTGTGTGTGGGTGTGCCTGAATGAGAGAGAGAGAGAGAGTCTCTCTGTGTTGGGGTGTATCAGGGTCCAAAAAACCTAAACATACAACAAACACCCCCCCCCCCGGCCAAGGCCGGGTAATTAGCTCTCATCCTTCCTTCCCTACCTCCCTCATTCTTACCCTCCTGTCTTCCTTTCCTCCTAAATTTCCCCCTCAATACTTACCATCCCTCCCTCATAATCACGCCAGGGTGAGTCTGCCCAGGTTCCTTTACTGAGAGCCAGGGGGCATTACAAACAGTGTGGAGGAGGCAAAAAGGGGGGGGACCTCCCCAAGCCACCCCCACCCTACGGGTTGAGCCTCCCCTCAAAAAAAATCCGTCAAAGAACTATGCTAGTAAATAAATAAATCCTAGTCCTCAGATGAGTTTCAGCACGCACATAATGTGCAGTCCTTGCAAAGGGAGAGAGTGGGTGGGATTTGCTAAGCTCTATGGGAACTACAAAGGGTTGTAAGATGGATAGTTGTTGTTTTTAGAGTAGGGGTTCCCAATCTTTTCAAGTCAACATGCCCCTTTCCATGCAATTGAATGGTGAGGGACGCATAAATTTACATTTGGAAATGGATGTTGGGGATAAGAACAATTCTTCCGTGTCTAGGCCAGACGTGAAACTGCCAAAACAAAGGCACCTTTTGGGGAGTTCATTCTGCAGTTTCTTTCGCCTGACCTAGTGTGAGAAAGATTAGCTGGCAACACAAGGTGGTCCTTATCAGGGTATGCCCGATTGTGGTTCAAAAATACCACAATCTTCGAGGAGACTCTTTCTGTGTGCCCCGATAAGAACAATGCCAGCTTGCATCAAGGGAAGGAGATGGCTTGGAGGTAGCAGAGTCCCAATGTCAGATGTTATGCAGCCTGTTGAGTTCGGAGGGGCTCTCTGATTTTCAGAACCAAAACAATTCTTCATTTCTTCTTTAGTCTCTAGCCCAGGGGTGCCCAAACCTTTTGGGTCGGGGGCCAGTCATGTGTTTCAGATGTACGGGCATGTTTCAGATGTACGGGAGCGATGAGGGCTTTGCAGGCTAGATGAATTGGCATCGGGGGCCAGATTCGGCCCACGGGCCATCGTTTGGGCACCTCTGCTCTAACCTCATCAGCCTAAAATAGGAGCAGAGCAGTCAGTAGGCTCTCCTTCCATCCGAGATTGCTTGAAGTCTCCTTCTCTCACTTGGATATGTATGCCTCCCAGAATGCCTTTTTGTTTAATTGGTCCCTGCCAAATGTGGTAATTGGTTAGAAGTGTACATAGTGGGTTGGGCCCCTGCTTTTCTGTTCTTGAGACAACGAAAACAGCTGACTTTTCCCTTTCCTTTCTGTTGATCCAGGGCTTTGATTCAAGTGGAAAATGGCAAAGACTAGCCATAGCAACTATGTCCTACAGCAACTCAACAACCAAAGAGAGTGGGGATTCCTCTGTGACTGCTGCATCGCCATTGACGATATCTACTTCCAAGCTCACAAAGCTGTCCTTGCCGCCTGCAGCTCATATTTTAGGATGTTTTTCATGAGCCAGCAGCACAGCACAGCACAGCTGAACCTCAGCAACATGAAGATCACAGCCGAGTGCTTTGATCTCATTTTACAGTTTATGTATTTAGGGAAGATTTTGACAGCCCCAGCCAACTTTGAACAGTTTAAAGTGGCTATGAACTCCCTGCAGCTCTATAATGTGCCAGACTGTCTAGAAGATATACAGGATCCAAACTCCTCTGGTTCATGGTGCACATCTTCCACTTCTAGCACCCAAAATAGCAAAATGATTTTTGGCGTGCGGATGTATGAGGACACGCTGGCCAGAAATGGGAGTGAAGCAAGCAGGTGGGGCGTTGAGCCACCAAGTTCAACTGTGAGTACATCCCAGAGCAGAGAGGTGGATGATGATACTTTGCCGTTTAGCAGTTTCTCTGAGCAGCCCTTGGAAAGCTGCAAAAGGAGCTCCGTGCCAAAACTGTCAAGCTCAAAAGATCGAGTATCCAATTCGCGGCGCTTTGGAAGAAGCTTTACATGCGATGGCTGTGGCTTCAGCTTCAGCTGCGAGCGGCTTCTAGATGAACACACCATGTCGTGCACTAACAGGTATCAGAACGCTAGGTATTACGGGGCTGGAAAAAAAGAAAGCAGCGAGAGGGACTCCGCAGAGAAAATGCCATCTTCTCCATTGGAGAAATACAAAGGAGATTCAAGCCAAGCTACAGACCAGTCTTCGTCCCCAGCATCAAACGTAACGAGTGGGAAAGGAATCTCGTTGGAGCCTGTAGGCAAAGAGCGAAGTCGAGCGGCAGAGAGGAAAAAGATTATTGTCAAGATGGAACCCGATGACCACCCTGTTGATAGCCTGAAAGAGTATGATATTATTAAGGTGATAGATGGCAATGACTCCACTGACAATGATGAACTAGATGATGATGAGACAGTTTATAGATACTACATTGAGGAAGAGATCAATGAAAAAAGAAGTGTTCGGAAAGCTATCTTAAAACCCCACATGCCTATTGATGAAGAGACTAGGAAATATTTTAGAAGCACCAGAATTCTTAACAATAAAGTAAATGTTGTTAAGGAAGTGGTGGAAAACACATCCTGTGAACTGTGTGGTCTGACAATCACAGAAGAAGACCTATCTTCTCATTACTTGTCCAAACACATAGAAAATATTTGTGCATGCGGGAAGTGTGGCCAGATATTGGTTAAAGGACGGCAGCTCCAGGATCATGCCCAGAACTGTGGTGAACCCCAAGACTTGACCAACACTGGCTTAAGGGACATGGAGGAGAAAATTAACTTGGAAGAGAGCCCTGAGGAACAGTCGGAAAACCAAGAGATGATGTACGTTGAGATGCTAGATGAGTTTGGGGACAGTCAATTCCAGATCAACAGTCTTCCAAAAAAGCACCTCTACAAGGAATCAGCTTGTCCTTTCCGGTGTCCTAACTGTGGCCTCCGTTTCGAAACAGGGAATTTGGTGGTTGAACACATGTCCAGCTGCCTGGAGCAAGATCTGTTCAAAAACGCTGTTATGGAAGAAAATGAGAGGGATCATCGACGCAAGCATTTCTGCACTCTTTGTGGGAAAGGGTTTTATCAGCGTTGTCACTTACGGGAACATTATACCGTCCACACTAAGGAAAAGCAATTTGTCTGTCAGACCTGTGGGAAGCAATTCCTAAGAGAACGGCAGTTGCGCCTTCACAACGATATGCACAAAGGCATGGCCAGATACGTCTGCTCCATTTGTGACCAGGGAAACTTCAGAAAACATGATCATGTCCGGCACATGATTTCCCATCTGTCGGCTGGAGAAACAATATGCCAGGTCTGCTTTCAGATTTTCCCAAATAACGAACAACTTGAGCAACACATGGATGTTCACTTGTATACATGTGGTGTCTGTGGCGCCAAATTTAATCTGAGGAAAGATATGAGGTCTCACTATAATGCCAAACATTTAAAAAGAACATGAACACGTACAATACTTATGAGCAAAAGAAAAGGAACACCAAAGCAAGGCAAACGTAGCCACAAAGGAAATTAAATGATGTGTTTTAAATTGTCTGATCTTGGTTTTAAAGGAGCCCTTAAATTACATGCATCTTCATTTAAAGTCTTAAAAAGTACATGGTATTGAAAAGCGCCAAATGTTTAATTACTCATTTTTAACTCCCGCCTTATGGCAATTTCTGTTTCTGGTTTTTCCTTGCTTTTTTTAATAAGATAATTTGAATAATTATTTTTAAACTCTAGACTTTAAAGCACACTGTAGTATCACCCCAGTCATGGGCTTCTATTAAACAGCTTATCAGTTACATTTGTGTAGGATATCTGCTTTTATATGTCTATGTGTTTTCTTTCATCTGAAAATTTAGATTGCATAAAGTTTAATATTTTCAGGGATAATTACTGGCAATAAGTAGCTGTTGGTCACAGACCTGCAAAGAGTCAGTTAAATGTATGGAAGTAAAGGCAACAACAAAGGTGTCTGCTGCTGTTACTGAAGCAGACAAATTTGATTGCCTCTCTGAAAATAAATGAGCTGTTTTGAATTGTACTCATTAGGTTTCTAACTTCTGTTGTAAATATAGGCCATCACTGACATCTTGCTGTTGTTTGTTTTTCATGCACCACAACACACTGGGTGTATTTAATTATTTCTGCAGTGCTGCTTTGTGATTGAATGAGGACAAGGAGAAAGATTGCACAAGGAGGAAAATTTCCCACACTAGAGCCATTGTACACATTTCTCTTTCTAGTGGAATTGTATGTACTGTATTAGTAATATGATCTAATTTTGCAGTAGGAAAAAAAATGAGATTTTGTAGCTCGAGCGCATAATAAACGTCTGGGTGAACCTCAGTTAACTTTGAATTTAAAGTACTGTACAATTGACACACACTTATGCACATATCCAGTTTATTTAATGGAATTATCAGCCTAATTATTTAGATGTAATTCCACCAGAATGAAGTCTTAGGTTTTCTATGTTTGCATTCTCCTAGGCTTAAGAAGGGGAAATGCTTAGCATTTAAGTAGTTTTTTCATTGTGATTCAGAAATAGTGGGTTTCACTTAGAACTGACAACTAGGGTTCAAGTCCCACCCTTTGTCATTTCAGACTCAGTTTCCTTTATTTACCTAAAGGAATTACAGTAAAACCCCTACTTACGAAAAAAGTTCATTCCATAGGCTTTTGCTTAAATCGATTTTTTTTGTAACTCGAAACAAACCCAAGGGAAAAATTATTTTTATGTAACTCGAAGCAAACCCTGAGGGAAATGAATTTTTACATAACTTGAAGCAAACCCATTGGAAAAATAATCTTTATGTAACTCAAATCAAACCCATAGGAAATCGTGTAAATCGGGACATGTTTTTAGCATAAAATCATTATGTAAGTCGAATTTTATGTACCTCGAGGCATTTGTAAGTCAGGGTTTTACTGTTTATTAAAGACTTGTCTGAATAAAATAAGGATCATGAAGCATTTGCCTATTGTAGGAGCTATAGGTATAAAATGAAGCTGGCTGAGTAACTGAGTCAGTTATCTGCTGCAGAGCCAGAAGTTGAGAGTTCAGTTCCCCATGATGCCTCCCAGAAGAGCCACCTTATGTAGTTGTACCAGGGTCCCCCCAAAAGAAGCAAATGGTAAACCACTTCTGAGTTCTCTCAGCTTAAAGAACCCTGAAAAGAATTGCCCTAATTCTGCAAAGAGAAACAATTTTATGTATTCAGTCCCTGTGCTACATTCTCCTAATTTGATCCTGCTTTGGTTTCCATAGGGGTGTTGCTTTGGTTTCCATAGGGGTGTTGAGGGTGACCAGAGGCCAAAGCAGATGTGCCAATAGTGGTGCCACGTTTTCAAACACAATTTTGTCTTGGCTACATGTAAAATCGGTTTGTAGTGGTGTCTCGTTGAAAGAGCAAGAAGGACATGAAGCAAAAAAGGGATTGAATCTTTTCAAGAAAATACATGGATAATGCCACAGATAAAAAGTATTAATAAAAACATTATTTTACCTATAATATTTTAATCGGGTACCTCTGGATACATTTACCTAGCATTCAGCAAATATTTTAAAATTTTTATTATGTGCTATCAAGTTTCAGTCTTCTGGCAACCCAATGAATGAGAGATCTCCAAAATGTCCTATACAACAGCCCTGCTCAGCTCCGGCAAGTTATAATCCAGTTTTCCTTTAAGAAATCAATCAGTCTCACATTTGGCCTTCCTTTTATCCTACTGCCTTCCACCTTTCTCAGCAATATTGTCTTTTCCAGTTTAAAGAATAGCAGAGGTTATAATTTATGAAGCAGAAATAAGCATGGCAGCTCAAGATACTTTCTCTACTGATCATTACACCTGTTAGAAAAAGCCCGATTGAATTCAGGAAACCACATGTCCAAGTAAGTGCTGGTGAGAGAAATATGCAAAGTTCATGCAAGGCTATCTCACACTTCAGGTTTATGAAATTGTGCTTTTTTGTAGAACTCCACACAGTTCATCAGCTAAGGAAGGAATGGGAAGCTAGGCTTGTGCTGCCATTTATACCAGATATGGTTCGTGCTGCTTTGAGGAGAAATGAAAACAGAGAGGAAATTGTGAGTCAATGAACAGGCAAGAGTGAATGAATGATGTGTTGTAGCTTCTCTGATCCTATGGTGGCCTTATTGATAGAAGTGCCTGAGGAATTGCAGTCCAAACAACTAACTTTGTAGTAGCTGAGTCACAAAGGTAAAGGTTGCCCTTGCTCAAAAGCCAGTTGTATCTGACTCTAGGGTTCAGTGCTCATTCTGTTTTATAGCCAAAGAGCCAGCACTGTGTTTCTGCAGACATTTCCATGGTCATGTGGCAGGCATGACTAGACACCGGAGTGCACAGAACGCTGTTTACCTTCCCACCGAAGTGGTCCCTATTTATCTACCTGCAATTTCTTGCTTTTGAACTGCTAGGTTTGCAGGAGCTGGGACAAAGATGGGAGCTCATTCCGTCCTGCATTATTCAGGTATCGAACTGCAAATAATCCTACTTGAAGTCATGTAAAACAAGGCTGGGTTAGATCAGGCAGCACAACTGTAGGGCAGCTTCCTACATTATTCACTTTTCCAAGTTGTGGTCAGGGCTGCACTGTAAACTACTAGCAGCAGCTCACGAGAGGAAGCTGCAGAAAGACAAATGGCCTTATGTACAGTTTATGGCCTACAGACTCCAGTGGTGGAGTTGGGACTGGGTAGGCCATTTAGACTGGTAGCACAAGACTTTTAATGTAGGTCAAGCTCTGTTTGGGAACTGTGAGAAATTGAGCTGAAACAGTATGGTATTTGAGGGGCTTTATGAGAAAAAATACAAATCTGCATAGATAGCATAAGTGAAAATGTTCTTTTTGTACCTTCCATTGGGCTTTATTTTGGCTCCAAGCCAGAAAACAAATGACAAGCTGCTTTTGATTTTAAACGCTATAGAAAACTGCATAATATCCAGGGCAAAAGTATTGACGTGTTTCAAAAAAGAGCTCCCTCGGATGGTTGATCTTAAATGTGCATGCTTCTATTTCAAATACAGAAACATTTGAAGGATGCAAATTTAGGACTTGAACCTAAATTATATGAACCTCCATTTCCAAAGACCTCTCATGAAACAACAATTAATAGTTTTATAGATACCCTTAGGTTATTTCTGTTTGTAAGTACTGAAACAGCCACATCATATGACGTAGGAATGATCACAATTCCCATCTATTTTTTACAATACAAACAGCACTTGATAACACTCCGGTACTCCACATAGTTAGCCAGTTGCCATATTTTTAATGGAAAAGAAGTACACTAATAGTATTGGAGTTATGTGCATATTTAGGGTCACTATTTGCTGCCTCAGATGGAGTAATAAATGCCCTTTAGCACAAGCCTGTTCTCAGATACCAATCCAGATTTTGCAAACAAAATTTTTAAAGAGACCTGGCACACACTATATAGAAGCACTACAGTGCACGTTTCACTTCTGCATAGCAAGGTTTTTATAGTACTGTCCAGAAGACAATGCAATATCAGCATGATGCAAGATACTATCCAAGTAATATAAGAATGTGCACTTGTTCTTCTGTGATGCAGATACTGACCAGCAAAGTAGGAGAATGCATTAAGCCTCTGAAAACTTCCAGTTTCATTAATTGAGACTATTTAAGCCTGCATTCTTTTTTGTTATCAAGCCAACCTAGACCATCAGGTTTGAGAGGCCTTTTACTTGGAGGTTGTAAACCTTCCAATGCTGGAGACAGTCAAGAAAAAATTAGACAGCCGTGTGTCAGATCTACTCTGATGTGCCTTCCTGCATCGAGCCAGGGTTGGACTCAATGGCCTCATAGGCACCCTCCAACTCAATTACAGTATTCTATGAGTCTGTGCTTAGCACCTGATTGGGACTGTAAATGCAGTGCTTTAGGTTTAATGTACTGTGATACTGCCACATGGTGTCACTGCTGCTCATCTGAAAGGGGAAAAGGCCTTATTAAAACTTTGTACCACCGGTTAAGTTGTTAGTGTTTAGCATAACCAATAATGAACATACGTTTTAATAAATGCCATAATCCAGAGCCTACAGGTGATGCACAGAACACATTATGACATATTGGACCCAGACATGCCTCCAGCTTTACATTGATCCCCAAACAATGGCAATGTTCATAATGGCAAATGGACTGGGCAAACGAAATTGAAAACAAATGGGGGGGAAATGGTTCCAAATTTAAAGGTTAAAGTGTGGGTGGCAGTAGCAAGCAGCAACTCTGCAGTACACAAGATAATGAAAGTTTCCCTGTAGCTGACAGCCTGTGTGAATGTGGAGAAGAACAAACTATCTCCCATATGATACAACACACCCGAAGCCCCTCAACGTGCACTGAGAAGGACCTTATGTTGGCAAGAGGAAATGCTGTTGATGTCACCCGATATTGGGCAGATGTCATCTATCCTTTTTAATTCTATTTTGTTTTAATTTTATTTTGTTTTAGATGTGTTAATTTTAGCGTTGTATGTTATATGCTGGTGGTGCCTCTGACACAAATAAAGATAATGAAAGAGACAATTGTGCTAATGGCATATCATGAAAATAGTGGATTGAACTCCAAGGAACTACCATTGTTATTGATGGTTATAGGAGATCTCTCTGGATGTCAAGAAAGGGTTGCCATTGTTTAAGTTCTTACCTCCCAGAATAGTTTCTTGTGAGATTTTCTATCTCAAGTTCCAAAGTAATTTAACCAGCTTTCACTGTTATTCACCCTGGCAGTGAGAAAAAATGTATTTATTCTTCCATCTGAGGCAGCAAATGGTGACGTGGCCTATTCTATCTCTCCTGTTCTTCTAACTTGCTGTTCAGCCCCTTCATGTGGTTATAAACTGGTGATGTGTTTCACCTTCAGTTCAGAATAATGACAATGACAGCAATAGTTTTCTGTATCCGAGACATATCTGTGTGTTATTATTAAATAACACGCAGAATGTATACTAACCACAAGAGGCCAGCACAGAGCAATTGTTACATAAATTGGGTCTCGAATACACCAGCAAAATCTGCCTTCACTCACAAACTCACCTACTCTTTTATTTATTGTAATAAATGGCTGATTTTGAAATCATGGAAAGCTGTTCTATCAATTCACTGACCTATGTAGTAAATCTGTGATGGCAAACCTGGGCACTCCAGGTGTTCTTGAACTTCAAATCCCAGAAGCCCAAGTCTCTGTGAATTTACACGAATGGGTTTACTGTGCGTATACAGTGGATTCACAGAGACTTGGGCTTCTGGGAATTGAAGTTCAAGAACACCTGGAGTGCCAAGGTTCACCACCACCACCATACTAAACAGTATAATATTTATAAAGTTTTGTTGTTTTTCCATAATAAAAAGTAGATTGTTAGGTTAGACTTCAATAATCGATTATTTTGAGATATGATGCTGGAGAGAGCTTTGCAGATACTCTGGACTGCCAGAAAGATGGACAAGTGAGTCCTAGAGCAAACTGGACTTGAACCTTCTTTAAAACCAAAAGTGACTGCGGCTGTTGTACTTGGGATGCATCAGGAGAAGACAAGATTTGCTAGACAAGACAATAATGATGAAAAAAAATGTTAAAGGCAGCAGGAAAAGAGAAAGACCAGATATAAGATGAGTTGATTCCCCAAAGGAAAATAGAACCTTGAGTTTGCAAGAACTGAGAAGGTTTTTTGACGACTGGTCATTTTGGAGACCACTAATTCATAGGGTCGAGGTAATTCAGAGGCGACTTGACAGCACACGACAACAACAAACTCTCACTTAGCAATAATTTGTTTTGTAAACTCATTGACAGCATGATAATAAAGCATTATATAAGGGGGAGTGGACATATCATCACAAAGTGCACCTGTGATTTATCATCATTTGAGTACAATCCCTGATACAGTTGATATACAAAGGAAAATATATTGAAAGGCTTCATTTTATTTTCCAGACAATGTGGACAATGAGCTCTTTGAAGAGGAGAAATCTACAGTACATTGTCTGAAACCAAAAGCCTTGCAGGATTTTTCAAAACTGGCTGATTATTTACACTATGCAGCAAAACAATATTTATTTATTTTATTTATTTATATTCATATTTATATAGCCGCCCAACTCATAAAGACTCTGGGCGGCATACAATCTTAAAACCCTTAAAACAAGAACAACCTCGTTAAAACAAATTACCCTGCTAAAACCCCCACACATTAAAAAGTGGAAGATTACTTTGATATTAAACCAACCAGCAGGGTCACAACATCTTCAGCAATATGTCTTAAAAATTAAATGAGAATTTTGTACATATAGTAAGAACATTTTCCTGACTGGATCTGGTGTTAGAAAGATTAGCTGGCAAGATTGCCACTCCCAGGGTATCCACAATCTTCGAGGAGGCTTTTTGAGTGTACTGCAAGTAAGAACATAATAGTTGCCTTGCTGAATTTAATTTTAATTTAATTTTTCAACTTGTTCGCCGCTCACTCAGGCAAGCCCGATTCAGGGTGGCTTACATAATCTAAAAACCCCACATAATAAAAAACAGTTAAAAACCCCCACCCACATTAAAATCACACCCGCCCCAAGAAGCAGAGAGAGGGTACATCTTATGATAAAAGCCAGCGAGCAGGAGCCACATTGCCCGTAGGGCCCCACACCTGCCCCACTAGCCAGTTTTTAAGACATTTCCTGAAGGGGAGCAATTCTGTAATCGTAGCTCTACTGGCAGGAGGTTCCAGAGGGCCAGTGCGGACACTGAGAAAGCCCTTTTCCGTGTGCCAGAGAGGCAAGCCCCACTGGCTGATGGAACAATTAGGGAGCCCCTCCGGTCTGCTCTGGTTGGAAGGACAGACGTCCTTAGGACGATGCGGTCTCTTAGGTATCCTGGCCCACTACTATATAGGGCTTTAAAGGTCATAACCAGCACCTTGAATTGCACTCGGAGGCAAACTGGTAACCAGTGCAGCTCCTGGAGCAGCGGTGAGGCACGGGCATAATGCCTGCACCCCATCACAATAACAATTATTTCTGGCTGGCAGATATGCCCAGGTTGGGCCACCAGCACGCTTTCCAGAGCACCTACTGCCAAGCAACCTGAGCCAGTTTTGCCATCCCATGTGGCAATCTTGAGAGGAGAGGCCTGATGGGGGCACCACTCCTTGGCAGGAAGGCCCTGTTTGACCAACAAGGGGGCCCATGGAAAAGTTGGGATGATGTGTGACAGAAATGGAAGGAATCAGGAGAGAGAGAACAAGAAGAGGGTTGTACCACAGGTTTAAAAAGAGATACAAGGACTTAGCATGGCCCATGGAGGATGAGTTAAACCACAAAGGCTGGGAAGGGCCCTGGATGGAACAATAGGCGTAGCAAGATGCGAAGGTCAGAAAGCATTGATCTTAATAAAGAGGCAAGGCAAGATCTCATCAGTTCTTACTTCTCAAAGGGACCTCTGATATCCCTTACTCATGGAAGGCAAGAGGGGCCAAAATCAGTTTTTCCCTTTCTCAGTCTTCAGAGACTGTATTGTTTAAATAACAAAAATTGTGGCATTTTAAGGACTAACACTTTAATTGGCATAGGCCAGTGATGGCGAACCTTTTAGAGACCGAGTGTCCAAACTGCAACCCAAACCCCACTTATTTATCGCAAAGTGCCAACACAGCAACAGGGGAGGAAGGAAACACTCCCATTGAGCTGCTGGGCAGAGGGACGGGGTGAACTCTGTGCTGGGGGAGGGAGGAAGTGCTCTCATTGAGCTGCTGGGCAAAGGGGCGGAGCAAACTCTGTGCTGGGGTGACTGCATGGGTGCCCATATAGAGGGCTCCGAGTGCCATCTCTGGCACATGTGCTATAGGTTCACCACCACTGGCATAGGCTTTTGTGAATATTGCCCTCTTCTTGGATGGGACCTTCTTTAGAATTTTAATCTGTTCAATTACCATAGCCAGTAAAAACTGCTAGGAAAATAAGAAGTTGACATATATAGTACTAAAACCCCTACTTACAAAAAAGTCCATTCCGTAGGCTTTTGCTTAAATCGGTTTTTTATGTAACTTGAAGCAAACCCATAGGAAAAATTATCCTTTTATGTAACTCGAAGCAAACCCATAGAAAATTGTGCAAATTGGGACATGGTTTTAGCACAAAATCATTATGTAAGTCGAATTTTATGTAACTCAAGGCATATGTAAGTCGGGGTTTTACTGTATATCATATCATTGATTGATCTATAAAGTCTAACAATTACAATACAATTTCAGGTATTCCTCTGTTTATCTTAGATATACCAGGGACTGAATCTGTTACCTTCCACTTACAACAATACACTCTATCAATGAAGTATGACCCTCTTATATTTGGCCTGTATTTATCTTATCTCCTTGGATCAAATTATACATTGCAGAGAGCATATCATTAGAATGAAGACTGTCTTAATTGCTGAAAGCATCTGATTATCAAATTTTCATACCTTCCATATTTTGTAAATTACCATGCTTTGTTTTGTGAGTGTTCTTTCAGAACTGAACATTGAGTTTCTTTGCAGTTTTCATTTTTTAGACATACAGTATCTCTCAAATATTAATGTGATTTTACCTGGGACAATTTATTTATAAAATGCTTAAAAGCTTTCCGAAAGTTCTCTAAGAGGACAGACTTCATCTGATTCTCTTTTAGTTTATTTTTTTGATTTATACCTTACCAAAATATTCAGGGGGGCTCAAAAACACGATAATGAGGACTAAAAATATGCCAAGCAACCCCTAGACAGCATTCCATGTCTAGTCATGCCTGCCACATGACCACAGAAACATCTGCAGAAGCAGACAGTGCTGGCTCTTCGGCTTTGAAACAGAGATAAGCACTGAACCCTAAAGTCTGATACGACTGGCTTTCGAGCAAGGGAAACCTTTACCGTTACTATTTCCTTTAAAACTTAGCCTGCACTCTACACACAAGAAAGCATGCATAGGATTACACTGCGATTTTAAAAATTTCACCGCTAATTTTTCAGAATAAAGTCAAAAATTCTGCTGTAAATTCATCAAAAATATGTCTGGTTAGATGCATTTGGATTGCCTTCACCCACCACTAAAAAAAGAATAATCTGGCAGAGAGGGGAGTACAACAGAGGTCCCTGTATACAATAACTGTAATGAGTGTAGACCTGTAAATCCTAATTAAAAACTTTAGTAATTGTTGTGTTCTAATGGTTTTACCTTCCACATGGATTACAATGTATCTGAGCCAATGTAACCTTGCCTATAGCAACAATGTAACCTTCAGCTGTATCATATAAACCCTGTAATAGGACGCGAGCTAATGACCACCAGCTGGCAGCAGCGAGCGTCCAAGCTCTCTTGGTCCGAACTCATCAAAGGCAACAGCGCGGGAAGCTTTCCCGCCACCACCTACACCTGGACAAGAAGGGCGTGACCCACAATGACGTCACGCAGACAGTAGCCAATGGGCTACCATGGCACCACGTTCAAATGTATTCCTACTGTATATAAAGAGCTATCGATCCGCCATTACCTCATGTTCCCTCTGTCCACGATGCAATAAACCTGAGTTAACCCAGCCCGAGGCTGTGTCCTGTGTCTTAGTGTCATACACTAAATTGGCGACGAGGATGGGATTATGGATCCTCAAGGAGCAGCCAGGGCACAGAGCGGGTTCAACATCACCAAACCGCAAGACTGGGAGCTGTTGGAGATGGACTTCCATGCGGCGCTGGTGGAACTCAAAGTCAAGGAAGACGATGAGGAGAGGAAGAGGGCCATCCTCACCCGCATGCTTGGGATGGAGACCAAGCGGACGCTGGTGGGCATCATCGCTCCGAAGAAGGTGAGCGAATTTAAGGCGGACGACATCATGAAGCTGCTACGGGAGCGCTTCCAACCCGCGAGGGCGATGTTTCCCGCTCGGAGCGCGTTTTGGAGGCGAGTCCAAGCGCCGGACGAGTCGGTCGAGGCATTCGTGGCCGCCATGAGGGTAGCCGCCGCCCCCTGTAAATGGGGCAACATCCAAGAAATGGCCCTCAGGGACGGCGTGTTGTGCGGCCTGAAGGACAAAGAGGTGCAGCGCAGCTTGATGAATAAGGAGCCGCCACCCACGCTGGCAGAGGTCATCGAGGCCGCAGAAGCCGCAGAGTCCACGAGTGCGGGAGTGGACGAGATGCACCAGTGGCGTGAGTGGCGTCCCAGGGCCGGCAAGGCGGAAAAAGCGGTGCACGCGACTCAACGGGCCTCAAAGTCGTCCTCAGATGGCAGCGACGGCGAGGAGGTCCAGAAGGTCCGAAAAGGGGGGCGCCGCTGCGATGGTTGCGGAGCGGCCCACGAGCGTGCGAGGTGCCCGTTTAGAAAGGCCGAATGCTACACCTGCGGCCGTCGGGGGCACATCGCCAAGGCATGCAGAAAACGGAAGGAGGGCCGGAGGCAGTCACCAGACCGTTCGACCAGGCCGGACCGTTCAGCGAGGCCCAAAGATGGCGTCCAGACCACGAGGAAGCAGGACGGCGTGGGCCGCGTCTCGGACAGCAGCGAGGACGACGTCCCAGTGCTCAGTGTGTCCGCGGAACAGTCCCATTATTTCGTTGAGGTACTAGTACAAGGGGCCCCCATCAGGATGGAAATAGACTCGGGGTCCTCCTATTCCATAATTCCCCAGAAAGAGTTTTTAAAAATCGACCCCCACGTGCGGCCCAAACTTAAAACTTTGAGGTCCACGCTACGAGATGTACAGGGGAACAGCATTCCGGTGTTGGGGGTCGGGAAATTTCGGGTTGAGTTTAAGAGACACTCTGCGGAGCTGCCCCTAGTTGTCCTCAAGGGGGGGAGTTGTAGTCTCCTAGGGACACAGTGGTTCCAGCCTTTAGGCCTGTTTATAGGGGGAGTACATGCAGTGGGGGTGGACCCAATACAAGCGGTGTGCGATGCGCATCCCGCCGTTTTTGAAAAAGGACTCGGAAAATTCAAGGGACCCCCTGTAGCCTTCGACCTAGATCCGGAGGTCCGCCCGATAAGACTCAAACCGCGCAGAGTGCCCTTCGCACTAAAGGACAAAATAGAGGCGGAACTGGACAAATTGGTGGGCCAGGGGATTCTTATTCCTGTTGATTCCGCGGAGTGGGAAACTCCAATTGTAACAGCTCTGAAGGCTAACGGGGAGGTGCGCATTTGCGCTGATTATAAGTGTACGATTAACAAGGCGATCCGCCCTAATGCTTATCCGGTGCCGGTGGTCAGCCACCTTTTGGCCAGGCTAAATGGGGGAAAGTGTTTCGCTAAGCTCGACCTGGCACAAGCCTATCAGCAGCTTCCCGTAACACCCGCCACGGCCGCGGCACAAACGATAGTCACACATAAAGGAGCGTTCCAAGTGTCGCGTTTACAGTTCGGCGTGAACTCGGCACCCGGCCTTTTTCAGTCGCTTGTGGAACGCCTCCTGAAGGGGCTGGAGGGGGTGTTACCTTATTTTGATGACGTATTAATAACAGGGGGGAGTGAGGCCGAACTGGCACGGAGATTGGACAAAGTACTAACTGTGTTCGAGAAAGCGGGGCTGAGACTGAGGAAGGACAAATGTGTTTTTTTCGAAACCGAGGTCGAGTTCTTAGGGTTCAGGATCACACCCGAGGGTATCAAGCCATCCAAATCCAAAGTAGTAGCCATCAAAAAGGCCCCTCGCCCCACATCCAAAACCGAGCTACAGTCATTCCTGGGGCTCCTCAATTTTTACCATACATTCCTTCCGCGGAAGGCGTCCGTGGCCGAACCGCTTCATCGGTTGCTTAAAAAAGAGGAGACTTGGGTGTGGGGTGACGAGCACGAGAGGGCGTTCAAAGAATTAAAGCAACTCTTGACCTCTGACGCAATTCTAACGCATTTCGACCCCAAACGGCCGGTGGTCCTAGTCTGTGATGCATCACCGGTGGGGGTGGGGGCGGTGCTTTGCCACGTGTTGGATGACGGAAGGGAGGCCCCGGTTGCATTTTATTCAAGGTCCCTGTCCCAGGCAGAGCGAAATTACGCACAAACCGACAGGGAGGCATTAGCAATTGTAGCGGGGACCAAAAAGTTTCACGATTTTTTGTATGGCCGCCCGTTCAAAATCGTGACGGATCACAAGCCTCTGTTAGGGATTTTCACGGCAAGCAAGCCCACCCCGCAGATCCTATCCCCGAGAATGCTGCGATGGGCCATTTTTCTCAACGCATACCAACACGAGTTGGAGTACCGGCCCGGAAAAGAGATCAGCCATGCTGATGCACTTTCGAGATCCCCTTTGCCCTTGTCGGACGACCAAAAGGCTAGAGTAGGAAGAGACCGCCAGGTGTTACTAATTGAGGTTTTAGATGCACCCCCAATAGTACCAGCCGATATTGCTAGGGCGACAGGCAAGGACAGAACGCTCGAGAAAGTCAGCTCATGGGTACAAAAGGGGTGGCCGGCATCGTCCCCAAGCACGGAATTCGACCCATTCTTTCGGAAAAAGCTAGAGTTGTCCCTAGAAAGGGGGTGCCTGTTGTGGGGCCAACGGGTGGTGGTTCCTGCAGCCATGCGGCCGAGGGTGCTCAAACTGCTGCACGTCAGCCACCCGGGCATCGTTCGTTCGAAAGCGCTGGCTCGCAGTTACTTTTGGTGGCCACAGCTGGACGCGGATATTGAGCACATGGTCGGCACTTGTGAGGCATGCCAGGGATCCCGACCAGAGGCGGCCCGCCTCCCGCATAGGGAGTGGGACACAGCAAGGGGGCCGTGGTCCAGAGTACATGTAGATTTCGCTGGCCCATTCCGAGGAACCATGTTTCTCCTGGTGGTGGATGCGTTTTCCAAGTGGCTGGAGGTTATCCCAGTAAAGAGCACGTCCTCCGCCACGACAATTAGCCAGCTACGGAGGGTCTTCTCCACGTTCGGTTTACCCGACACTTTAGTCAGCGATAACGCGAGTTGCTTCACCTCCTCGGAGTTCGGGGCATTCATGGAAGCAAACGCCATTCGGCATGTTACATCCGCGCCGTTTCACCCGGCCACGAATGGCCAAGTGGAACGGTTGGTGAGGACAACAAAGGATGCGCTTCGGCGCATGGGCCCGGGGGACCTAAACCACCAAGTGTGTCAGTTCTTATTAGCGTATAGGGTGACCCCCTTAGCGTCAGGTTACTCGCCGGCAGAACTCTTGATGCGGCGAAAACTGACCACGCTTCTGTCCAGGCTGGACCCGACGAGAGTCGAGGACAAAGGAAAAAACATAGGATTGGCAGTCTCGAAAGGGTTCGCCGCCGGCGACCTTGTTTACTGCAGGAACTATGCAAACGCAGGGCCAGCCTGGGTGCCAGGAACGGTAATTGAGCAGACGGGGCCAGTGTCATATCGGGTGGAAACGAGCACCGGTCTCCTCTGGAGGAGACACGCTGACCAACTGAGGCGCCGAGTGAGTGAAGGGCCGGTTAGTGGGGCTCAGCAACAGGATTCAGCGATAGGGTTCTCCCCCACCCGTTTAGCCCAAGGGGGAGACATTGAGGGACATCAGTCCGAAACCGGGGGGGAAAGCGGTGGTCCCGACTCATATCCTTTTGATACCCCAGTTCTATCAGAGCCCGGGGGGAGGGAAAAGGAATGTGCGGCCGCCGCCGCGTCCCCCGAACGTAATTTTGATTTTGATTTTGGTTTTGCGAGCCGGGGGGGTTTTCAGGAGTGTTCCCCCACCCTTCCAAGCGAGAAGAGGGGTTTTTCGTTAGCCCCCAGTGCCCCCGGTTCTTCCCCGAGAAAGAGCACACCTCCCAACAACGCCGCGGAGCCGCGGCTAGTCACTAACAAGTCTCCCTCTCCAATTACAGGGCAGGAAACCAGGGGACAAAGAGAAGGTAGCAAACCCGGGGAAAGGCAGCCCGCATCGAGACCCCAGCGTGTTCGAAATAAGCCATCTTGGCTGAGGGACTTTGTCTCCTAAGGGGGGGGAGTGTGTTGAAGTGTGGGCTCGAGACATTGTCTCGTCCTAGGGGGGAGGGATGTTGTGTTCTAATGGTTTTACCTTCCACATGGATTACAATGTATCTGAGCCAATGTAACCTTGCCTATAGCAACAATGTAACCTTCAGCTGTATCATATAAACCCTGTAATAGGACGCGAGCTAATGACCACCAGCTGGCAGCAGCGAGCGTCCAAGCTCTCTTGGTCCGAACTCATCAAAGGCAACAGCGCGGGAAGCTTTCCCGCCACCACCTACACCTGGACAAGAAGGGCGTGACCCACAATGACGTCACGCAGACAGTAGCCAATGGGCTACCATGGCACCACGTTCAAATGTATTCCTACTGTATATAAAGAGCTATCGATCCGCCATTACCTCATGTTCCCTCTGTCCACGATGCAATAAACCTGAGTTAACCCAGCCCGAGGCTGTGTCCTGTGTCTTAGTGTCATACACTAAAGTAATAAAAATTAAAAATCATTACTGAGGGCTTTGTCCAGAAGACTGATTGATTTTCTGTCAAAACTCTGTTCTGAAGCTACTGCATGGTTTGGTGATAGTGTTATGAATTGTCAGAGAATAAACAAAACAAAAAACACTATAGCACTTTAAAGACTGTTATATTTCAATGTGAGCTCTCGTGGATCAAGTGAATGGACTCACATTGAAATATAACAGTTAGTCTTTAAAGTGCTACAGCATTTTTGGGGTTTTTTTAATACTCTGATATGCCTGAAACACAGACTAGCACGGCTACTAGTCCCAAAAATTCTGTAATGAATTGATATCTGGCTGTTATGAAATAAAAGCATTTCTTTGGCTTCAAATTGGCTGTGTGTGTAATGGTATTTGATTTTAGTAGTAGTAGTTCCTTCTCATGCTGTACGGCACCCATCTCCACTACTACTGCATATCTGGCAATGAGGCTCCTCATTGCTTCTTCAGCAATAAAGTTTGACAGGGCCGTGGTGCTAACCTGACATCCAACCCTCCTCCTTTCTCAACGGGCCTTGAGACTGCCTTGTGCCAAAACTTCAGTTGTTTTCCATTTTTTAACTGCCTTCATCTGAATTCTTTTTACTTCAGATATATTGCATTCTTATTAGCACAGCAGGCAAAAATCTTGAATAGTTTCCAGAATGGTCAGTGTATAAAAATGTGCATTCAAATCCATGCTATATTCCACCCCAAAGGTAATCTGGCTTGAAAATGATCTGATACAAAATAGATCAGCTAGCAATGCAAATAGCAGTGACCTTAAATGAGTACTGGGGACTCCGGTGGCTCAAGTGGTTAAGGCGCTAAACTCGCTGACTGGAAGGTCAGAGTTTGATTCCTGGGTACTGCACGATGGAGTGAGCTCCCGTCTCTGTCCCAGCTCCTGCCAACCTAGCAGTTTGAAAGCAAGACATTGCAAGTAAATAAACAGGTACCATTTCATTTGGGGAGATAAACAGTGTTCCGTGCACTTCCGTGTTGAGCATTAAAACTTTTGCAGTGTAGAATTCTCCTGTTTAGGGTTCCAGCCATATCCTTCGGCCACTCTTAACTAACTCTTTTTTCTCCCTATTTTCTGCCTCCTTCCCTTCATACAATCAAACATCATTGTGGGGTTGCTTGGCATATTTTTAGTCCTCATTATCGTGTTTTTGAGCCTCCCTGAATATTTTGTCCCCTTAATGATTTTTTGTGTGTCTGCCAACCTTGTGGTTTCTCTGACCATTGTTTTCATGTGTGAATGGTACATTTTGAGCACATATTTGGAGAATGAGTTCACTGTTAGTAAATAACAGCAGTGCCAAAAAAACAGTGGCTCTCCAGAGTCCAGATGTTGTCAAACTCCAGTTTGGGAAACATTGTTCTCAATTAACCAAGCTAACAAGACTTTGGGAAATTGAGAACAATGTTAGAAGTAGCAATTTTATCAAACCCAGAAAATCAGATTCCTAGCCCTTACTATACAAGATGTTTTTAAAAGCATGTGCAGCTATCGTCTATATGCAAAATGCTACATTCAAAACCTCAGAACTTGGAATGTTACTTTAAAGAATAGATATAATAGTACCCTGAAGGCATCCATAACTAAACAACAGTAGAGTGATGCTGTGGGTTACATTCATCACCTATGGATGGATGTGATCCACAGCTGTTTTTCTAACACCTACCGATCACAACCATCCACACATTTTACCAACATTTGTATCCTGCCTTTCAAGCTACAAATTCTTCCAAGGTGGTTTATATACAAACCACAATGATATATTAATTTTAAAAAGAGAGATAAATTAGCAATACCTGTATTAAAAATTTGCAATCCATAAGGGTCCTCTCCCAGCAGGTGGTAATAGATAGGGTGACAGAAGCATACCCACTACTGCTGTGATGGCGAACCTCGGCACTCCAGCTGAATCCTAAGCATTCACGCAGTAAACCCATTCATGTGGATTCACGGAGACTTGGGCTTCTGGGAATTGAAGTCTAAGAACAGCTGGAGTGCCAAGTTTTGCCATCACGGCACTAGAGTACCTGCCTGAGGTGGATTTTGCCTGGTGGCTTCCCTCTTAATATTAGCCTTCACCAGTATAAAGTGACTATTCAGTCACATCCTGTTCTCTGTGAAACTTTGACCTAAATCTAGTTTTTAGACCTGGCCCATAAGAGCAGATCCATCAGACAAGAGCAAGTCCAATCTGAAGGCAACTGATTGATTTTGACTGGGTTACTCTGGTTTGATTAATAACTGGATTTTAAACGTAAAGGTTTCCCTTGCTCAAAAGCCAGTCGTATCCGACTCTAGGGTCCAGTGCTCATCTCTGTTTCAAAGCCGAAGAGCCAGCACTGTCTGCTTCTGCAGACGTTTCCGTGGTCATGTGGCAGGCATGACTAGACACTGTTACCTTCTCACTAAAGTGGTCCCTATTTATCTACTTGCAATTTCTTGCTTTCGAACTGCTAGGTTGGCAGGAGCTAGGACAAAGATGGGAGCTCATTCCATCTTGCAGTACTCGGGAATCAAACTGCTGACCTTCCGTCTCCCAGTCAGCATCTTAGCCTCTTGAGCCACTGGATTTTACTCACGGTTTTATTTCTCCGTCTCCTTTATACTTGCAGGTGTTAGTCTAATTGCCCCAGTATTCCTAATCCTACTTTGCCCCCTATGTGCCTGCAATCTCTTTTATTTTTTCACTCCATTTTCGTTGCTGCTTTCCACATTTAATATGGCAATTAGAATACAGTACTGTATTTAAAAGAATAGACGCCTTTGAAATGTGGTGTTGGAGGAGAGTTTTGAGAGTCTCCTGGACAGCGAGGAGAACAAATAGGCCAATCCTAGAAGAAATCAACCCGGACTGCTCATTAGAAGGTCAAATAGTAAAGATAAACATGAAGTACAGGTACTTTGGACATCAAATGAGAAGGGAGGATTTACTTGAGAAGGCCTTGATGCTGGGAAAGGTGGAGGGCAAAAGAAGAAGGGGGAGGCCAAGGATGAGATGGCTAGATGGGATTGTAGACACAATGGGCACAGAACTGGGAGGGCTGAGGGGGATGGTGGAGGATAGAGGCGCCTGGAGGACAATGGTCCATAGGGTCGCAAAGGGTTGGAATCGACTGTGCGACTGGACAACAACAAAAAAGAATCATGTAGGAGCCCTGGTGGTGCAGTGGGTAAGCTGCTGTCCTGCAACCAAAAGGTTGTGAGTTCGATCCTCACCATGGCTCAAGGTTGACTCAACCTTTCATCCCGTTGAGGTCGGTAAAATGAATACCCAGCATGTTGGGGGCAAAATGCTAATTAACTTGTGAACCGCCCAGAGAGTGCACTAAGTGCTATGTGGGGCCGGTATATAAGTGTGATTGCTTTGCTTTATGTAGTCCAGAATCCTGGTTTGAACTGTGGTTACTCCACGAGATGGCTGCCAAGAAACTTGCTGCTGGGCATGAAGGCAGCAGCCTTTTTATATTGTTTCTGTCCTACCCCTCTACTCTTCAGATACACTGCCTCTTGATATGGAAGTTCCATTTACTCCTATGGGGTTTTTTGCCGCTATACCTTTTTAAAGTCGCCTCACGCCAGTATCTATTACTATCTGCTGCGACACAGTGACTTCCCTAAATGTAGCGCGTTCTTGTATGAAGAAATATTTCGTTCCGGATGCCTTGACAGAAAAGGCTGTCAGTTGAACGCAATGGCGTCGAATATTCGCGCGGAATTTTCTATCCGTTTTTCCACACGTAATTTGAGAAGCCTATTTTAAGCTTCATTAGGTCCCCACCCCCACCCCGGTTTCCATACAAGCAAGCCGAAACCCATGTGGAGATGCATCCCGATTCTGGATCAATTAAACAATCTTTAATCGCCTTCTGAGGGGGAAAGAAAAGTTATGTCCGCATTCTTCGTACACCTCGCATAATTTGATACCTTCCCTCGATGAAAACCGCTGTATCGTCGCCTCCCAGTGTACTAAATAAACAGAAACCCACATGAAGTGGATACTTCTTAAATTTTGTTAGTGGGGAAAAAAGCAATATTAAAATATTACAATCCATAGGGGCTGCGGTGGCTCAGTGGTTAAGGAGCCCGCCTTGTTAGCTAGAAGGCTGGCAAGTCAGCAGTTCGAGACCCGGGTACTGCATGACGGATTGAGCTCCTGCCTCTGCTTCTTAGGGACATGAAAGGAGACTCATTTGGGCGTTCCCAAATCATTTCAACCCAGAATTCCTGACACGAAATTATTATTATTACAATTTATAAGTGTGTGTTTTCCCCCCAGCAGGTGATGATAGGGGAACAGAAGCCGCACAGTGGGAGTGGTTATTCAGTCACGAGTCAAACGCACTCTGTACGCTCTCAGAGGCACCTTGTTCACGCTTATGTGGGGCTGAACCTGTAAGCTAAATAATACAGTTTAAGGCAAATCCTTTCACTACGTTTTTCCTACGCAAAACTTTATTTCCTACACGCAGGATATCTCTCAATGTCATTCCCAGGGAATCCTAAGCAGGTGAAGGCATCTGCTTGGGAATACCCTGAAGCAAATGGTGAGCCACTGTGTGAGACAGAATGCTGGACTGGGTGGGCTGTGGCCTGTTCCAGCAAGGCTGTTCTTATGTACATGCGTACACCGATTCGGTGTCGCCGAATCTTCCGGACGCAGCGAGAAGCGAACAGAAGGCGCTCTCGAGCTTCAAAAGTTAAATAAAAACCTGTCAAACTCCCCGTTCAAGTCGCGAGACCGATGGGCGGGGCCCCAAGCGGCTCGCGCAATTTGCATAACGGCCGCCTCCAGGGCGTCTCGAGACCGCCCATGTGTGATCCCCTCCACCCTCGCCCCCTCTTTCGGCTTCGTTTTGTGCGTTCTTATTGGTCGATAAGGACATCAATCCTTCTAGTCTGAGCAACGCCTCCTCCAGACTGGAAGCTTCTGGCCTTGCACGGAGAGAAAAGGCGGGGCCCGTAGCGAAACGATTGGTCAGAGGGCGCTGAGAAGCGACGTGATTTGTCGGCCGAGTTCTGGCAAGTTCCAGAACCGGGCGCGCGGAGAGTATAAAAGCTGACCGGAGCGGCGCAAACGGGCAAGTTGAGCAGAGCTTCGCAGCTGAACGTTGTGAGTTTACGTTTGGTTAAAGCCGTGTCTCGTCTCTCTGTCTGTCTGTCTGTTGGAGCTCGTAGAGTGTCGCGTCGCTGCTGCAGCCATGTCGGGGAAAACGCCAGCCATTGGCATCGACCTTGGCACCACGTACTCCTGCGTGGGCGTCTTCCAGCACGGGAAAGTCGAGATCATCGCCAACGACCAGGGCAACCGCACCACGCCCAGCTATGTGGCCTTCACCGACACCGAGCGCCTCATCGGGGATGCGGCCAAGAACCAGGTGGCCATGAATCCCAACAACACCATCTTCGACGCCAAGCGCCTCATCGGCCGCAAGTTTGACGACCTCACCGTGCAGTCCGACATGAAGCACTGGCCCTTCCGCGTAGTGAGCGAAGGCGGGAAGCCCAAAGTGCAGGTCGATTACAAGGGGGAGTGCAAGAACTTCTTCCCCGAGGAGATCTCTTCCATGGTGCTGACCAAGATGAAAGAAATAGCCGAGGCTTACCTGGGCCGCAAGGTCCAGAGCGCGGTCATTACCGTGCCAGCCTATTTCAATGACTCCCAGCGCCAAGCCACCAAGGATGCAGGCACTATCTCGGGCCTCAACGTCCTGCGCATCATCAACGAGCCGACAGCCGCTGCCATTGCTTATGGCTTGGATAAGAAAGGCAGCAGAGCTGGGGAGAAGAACGTGCTGATCTTCGACTTGGGCGGCGGCACCTTTGATGTCTCCATCTTGACCATCGAAGATGGCATCTTTGAGGTGAAATCCACAGCTGGGGATACTCACCTGGGCGGTGAGGACTTTGACAACCGCATGGTGAGCCACTTTGTGGAGGAATTCAAGCGCAAGCACAAGCGCGACATCGGAGGCAACAAGAGGGCTGTCCGGCGGCTCCGCACTGCCTGTGAGAGAGCCAAGCGCACCCTCAGCTCTTCCACCCAAGCCTCTATTGAGATCGACTCTTTGTTTGACGGCATCGACTTCTACACATCGATCACCCGTGCCCGCTTTGAGGAACTCAATGCTGATCTTTTCCGTGGCACTCTGGAACCTGTGGAGAAGGCTTTGCGGGATGCCAAGCTTGACAAAGGGCAGATCAATGAAATTGTGTTGGTTGGCGGCTCCACCCGTATCCCTAAGATCCAGAAGTTGCTGCAGGACTTCTTCAATGGCAAAGAACTCAACAAAAGCATCAATCCTGATGAGGCTGTGGCCTACGGTGCAGCTGTGCAGGCTGCAATCCTGATGGGTGACAAATCTGAGAATGTGCAGGATCTGCTGCTCCTTGACGTGGCACCACTGTCCCTGGGCATCGAGACAGCTGGTGGTGTGATGACTGCCTTGATCAAACGCAACACCACCATTCCTACGAAGCAGACGCAGACCTTCACCACCTATTCAGACAACCAGAGCAGTGTGTTGGTGCAGGTATACGAGGGGGAGCGGGCCATGACGAAGGACAATAACCTCCTGGGCAAGTTTGACCTCACAGGCATCCCACCAGCTCCTCGTGGTGTGCCCCAGATTGAAGTCACTTTTGACATTGACGCCAATGGCATCCTCAACGTCACTGCGGTGGACAAGAGCACCGGCAAAGAGAACAAGATCACAATTACCAACGACAAAGGCCGCCTCAGCAAAGACGACATTGATCGCATGGTGCAAGAGGCCGACCACTACAAGGCGGAGGACGAGGCCAACCGGGAGCGGGTGGTGGCCAAGAATTCCCTGGAGTCCTATGCTTATAACATCAAGCAGACTGCCGAAGACGACAAGCTGAAAGGCAAGATCAGCGACCAGGACAAGCAGCGGGTGCTTGAAAAGTGCCAGGAGGTGATCAGTTGGCTGGATCGCAACCAGATGGCCGAGAAAGAAGAGTACGAGCACAAGCAGAAAGAGCTGGAGAAGCTGTGCAACCCCATCATTGCCAAATTGTACCAGGGGGCTGGTGCTGCAGGACCTGGTGGGGCTCCAGGGGGTGGGCCAACCATTGAAGAAGTGGACTAAGCCCCCAGAGGCTGGACTTGGTGGGTCGCTGCCCCTTGCTGTTGTTGTTTGCTCCATTCAGTCATTCTGTCTCATTGCTAGTGGGGATTTCTTGTGGGAAGATGCGGGGAGGTGTGTGTTAAACTTGCTCTCGGCTTCATCGGGAGTTGCCAACTTAAAAGTTTATGTTGATGGCAATGTTCTTTATTCACACACCCATGCTAGTAAGTGAATTTTCTGTTCATGTTCACTGTTAAAACTTGAGCGTTATAACTGAGAGGAAAAACATTTCAGGAGAGTGCGGGAAATGTTACATGTTTTTTTAATTTAAAAAAAGCATTGCATTTTTATATCTTTTTGGTCTAGTTATTCTGAAATTTTGGTATTAAAAGTTACTTGAACTGTAAAGCCAGCTTCTGTTTCTCTTTCTTTCTAGAAGGATACTTTCAATGGGGTGGGAGGGTTGCCAGATGTGGGTCAGCTGAACCCTGAGCATTTTAATGGAAGAACAAAAGCTTGTAAATTTGAAATCATGAAAATGGTATGGTGTTAACATACAAAAGTATCTTTTGGATGGTTGGTGCTGTACCAATTTTGGGGCATCGAAAGAAGAGAAGATGAATATTGCTGATTTGGCAGAAGTTCATTTGAAACATATTTCCAGCAAATTATTTCTCTTAGGTTATCCATCTCACTGAGCAGGTGTTGATGGGGCTTATGTGGGGTAAAGTGTCTGTCCTGTTTTCATCAGGTAAAGGCAGTTAAAGCTTTCTCCTACTGTATCTTTAATGGTGAAGTAAGGGGTTAAAGATTTGGCAGCACACTAGTGCCACCTGATGGCATGTGGTAGAAGAAGTAAAGGTTTCCCTTGCTCGAAAGCCAGTCGTATCTGACTCTAGGGTGCAGTGTTCATCTCTGTTTCAGAGCCAAAGAGCCAGCACTGTCTGCTTCTGCAGACGTTTCCGTGGTCATGTGGCAGGCATGACGACACCGGAGCGCACAGAACGCTGTTACCTTCCCACCGAAGTGGTCCCTATTTATCTACTTGCAATTTCTTGCTTTCGAACTGCTAGGTTGGCAGGAGCTGGCATGAAGACAGGAGCTCATTTCTGTCCTGCAGTACTCGGGAATTGAACTGCTGACCTTCCGCTTCCCAGTCAGCGTCTTAACCACTTGAGCCACTGCAGTCCCTGTGGTAGAAGAAGAGAGTCAAAAATGGACTAAATTTCTCTAACTGTTGGCAAGAGGCAAGGGAATAGAACAGCTTCATTACATTAGAGGGGAGGTGACTTTCCAATTAATTTTACTGTTTTGTTAAACCTGTTCAACAGCTAAAACAGTTTGTGGGTAGGGTGGAGTGGATGCAAGTGTTGAACAAACTGGTTTGGTATCTTGTTTCTCATTATACAAAGGGGGTTGGAAAGACTATAAAACCAAGTTCGTGTGGTGTGGGAGAAGGCTGCTTTGGTCTGCTTTCAGAAAACACCTTAAATACTAGTAAGTTATGTGATGTATGCTTTGGAAGACATAGCCCGTGTCTTCAGATGTATCTACTGCTCCAGGTTACAGATGTTTTAAATCCAGGATTTGTTTGGTATAGTGCTGCTGCAGTGAACAGCACCTAGTACCATGATGGCGAACCTTGGCACTCCAGATGTTTTTGGACTTCAATTCCCAGAAGCCCAAGCACCCTGTGAATCCACATGAGTGGGTTTACTGCGACTCATTCTGCCTGCGCTGCCTTCGTCGTTCCCGGAAGTGAAAGTAAAACACGCCCATACGAAGGAAGGGTTAACCCAGAAGGGCCTTAACCATCCGGGTGCGTGTTACTTACGCTTCCGGGAGCGACGAGGGCAGCGTGGGCCGGATGAATCGCAGTAAACCCATTCGTGTGGATTCATAGGGTGCGTGGGCTTCTGGAAATTGAGGTCCAATAACATCTGGAGTGCCAAGGTTCACCATCACAGACCTAGTATTTGTCAGCTTGCAAGTAACTTCTTGTCATTCAAACTCCTTTTTTGTAGCTCTGTAGATAAATATATGAATTGTCCACCTCTACAATACTCTTAAAAGGAACTGCTATCATTCTGCAAAGATTATTCAGAGATCTTGGATCTGCTGCCATGAGCTTTTTCTGAGTAATGTGAAAGTGGAACAAGTAAGAGTTGGGAGAAGAAACTGACGTATGTCTCCTGAAAACTGACAGAACTCTTAGCACGATGCAATCTAGTCACAGCAATCTTAACATTTGCTAAAGATCAGTGCATATTTCTTCATATAGCTCACATTAGCAATATATTTTAATTTAGATAGCCACAGCTATAATATTTCTGCAATATATGTAAAACACTTTCCTATTTTGTTTGCCTTTGTGGGATTACTAGATGCAAATATGCATCAATTGCTACCTTTAAAAATTATTATTTTTTGGATCACATTGTAAAAAGAAAAGCAGCAAGTGTTAAATAGAAAATCCAAGTACAAAATGCTCAGAGTTTTGGAGGCCATAAAATGGCACATGTGCCTGCTGCAAGGGAATCCAGGAGTTTTTCTTACAGAAGAAAAAACAGTGCTATGCAGGACATGCTGTATGATACTTCTTTGAGCTTACCATTTGAACTCACAAGATGATAGCTTACATCACATGATTAGGAGTGTGGAAATGAGAAGTTTTTATGGGGGTTATTTGGCTTAAGAAAGCTGCCTTGTTTTGGACAAGTGGCAGAATTTCCTGGCCAATGAGGCCAGTAGCCATTTAGCCGGGTGATTTTGGCACTAAAAGTCCAAAAGAAAGCACTGCTTATACTAGCAATCACTCCTGTAATGAACAAATTGCACAGAAGTGCAAACTGATTTATTATAGTTCTTCCGTATCCGAATCTGAATGTCGGCGATCAGCCATGAAGACTGCCTTGAGAATATAATGCAGTGGCCTTTCATCTGCCGTCCACATTGCAGCATGAAACCCATACCACTGATCCAGTTCTGTGAGTCACTTTCTGGTCCTGAGCCCTTATGGCACGCAAATTCCTCATCTGCCCTAGGCCAAGTTTGATGAAGCTGCTGCCCTCCATCAAGATGGATTCAAGTGGTATTTAATCCACTTGGGGTCCGTCACCCTTCCCTGTGGACTTCACCACCAAAGGCCGTTAGTCCTCAGGGTTGTCAGGTTAGTTAACTGCCGCCTGACAGTCGCTGGCAATATGGTCTACTCTATTACCATAGCAAGATAACCTGGCCAGATTGGCATCACTGCTGCACTGAACAAATTGCACGGAAGTGTAAATTGTTTTATTATAGTTTGTCTTGCCTTTATTATACAGTAGTTCTGTTTCACCCTTATTCAGTCCAAACACTAGCTTTGGCAAAGTAGTGGTCTGCCACAGAAGTGTAGAACTTTTTTTTTTACATTTATGAGCACTTCTGCATGCCTGGAACTATTCCTGATACCTTTGGCCTAACTGCACAGTAAGAATCTGGTTGACCCCCATTGGGTTTAGTTCTGTGAAACTGTGTTTGGACTTGAATGTAGTCTGTTCTGATGGTATGCAAAGAGAGAATTAGTTCTGCCACTGAAATAGAAAGGATTGACATTCAGATAGTGATGGTGACATATGGAATGGCATGAGAACAAATCAAAGCTGTTTAGGAGGCAAAATCAGGTTTCGGATGCCAGAAAACCATATGAGGATATGGTGAGGATAGTGGATCCTATTTAAGAGAATGAGGAACACCTTACAGTAGTGCCAAAAATGTCCCTGGCTCCGTTTGTTTCTGCCTGGGCTCTAGTCAGAACGTTGCTCTTGACCTTTTCAAAGCCTAAATGCCCTCCTGGGCGGCTGCCATCTTTTACAGTGAATAGATGCTAGGAGAGAGGGGTTACCAGAGGACTCCTGTAATTGGAAATCAAGCTACCTAAAGTACTTTGGCTCCTGCCAACCTAGCAGTTCGAAAGCAAGAAATTGCAAGTAGATAAATAGGGACCACTTCGGTGGGAAGGTAACAGTGTTCCGTGCGCTCCGGTGTCTAGTCATGCCTGCCACATGACCACAGAAATGTCTGCAGAAGCAGACAGCACTGGCTCTTCGGCTTAGAAACAGATGAGCACTGCACCCTAGAGTCGGATACGACTGGCTTTCGAGCAAGGGAAACCTTTACCTTTACCTTTAAAGTACTTTGGACATTACAATGAGAAGAGAGGATTCACTTGAGAAAGCCTTGATGCTGGGAAAGTTGGAGGGCAAAAGAAGAAGGGGGCGGCAAAAAATGAGATGGCTAGATGGTATTGTTGACACAATGGGCACAGGGCTGGGCGGATTGAGGATGGTGGTGGAGGACAGGTGCCTGGCGGGCGATGGTCCATGGGGTCGCAAAGGGTCAGAATCGAGTGTGCGACTGAACAACAAAAAAGTTTCTGGATTAGAAATCGCCATTTTTGTTTAGGAAGGTAGGTCAAATACAACCGTGGGACAGCAGGATAAATTCAAGATCTAAACTATGCTTTCTACCTTTATCTAACATGTTAAGGAAAATGGGACATTTAGAACTAATCTGAATAAAAAACCAGGCATCAGCTGCTACTACCAGCTGTAGGAAGCTGCATTGATTTGCATGCTTATCTGTCATTCTGATTAATCACTCTATGCCTCTGTATCTGGTGTATATAAATCCATGCCTTGAAGTCTCACTCCTATGTCAGATGAAGTGGACTTGATCCACGAAAGCTCACATTAAAAATATAGCAGTTAGTCTTTAAGGTGCTGCAGTGTTTTCCCCCCCTGATATGTTAAAGAGGGACAGCGTTCTCATTGTCCACTAAATAGTCCCTCAAAGCTTGTGAAGCTGCTGGAGTATGCAGTTGTTAGACTCTTGCTCAATTGACTCTCCACATTGCCATCCAAATCCAGCTGTTGCAACTGGCTATCCGAAAGTCTTGGTGAGGGATAGCTCCATTAAGATCACAAAAACTAGACTCCGGAAATAAACACAGCCTCTTGTTTCACTTTTGCCTCTAGGACTGTGATGGCGAACCTTGGCACTCCAGATGTTCTTGGACTTCAATTCCCAGAAGCCCCCGTGTGTCCGCATGAAGGGGTTTATTGCGATTCATCCAGCCCGCGCCGCCCTCGTCGCTCCTCGAAGCGGAAATAAAACGTGCCCGTCCGGGCTTCCAGGAGCGACAAGGGCGGCATGGGCAGGATGAATCTATCTGATTTAGCTCTGCCAGTTTTAACTTTCTGTGAAGTGGGTTCTGGGGTATAAAAAGTCACAAGGGCAAAAAAGAAGGAATAGCATGTCTTGTTTTAGGGGAATGTCTCTCAGAAAAGCGAATAATCTTGATGAGCTGCCTTTTCTGCCTTTAGTTTTATCAGTGCACTGATCAATTTTTCAATAATTGTCGCAGTTTGGACAAGAAACAAAACAAAAGTAAAAACACAGAAACAAAACCATTGCGGCATCCTAAAGACTAACAGCTCTATTTTAATTTGAGCTTTCATAGATCAAGTCTACTTCCTCAGACAGATTGATACCATGCAGGTGAAGGCATCTGCTTGGGAATACCCTGAAGGAAATGGTGAGCCACTGTGTGAGACAGAATGCTGGACTGGATGGGCTGTGGCCTGTTCCACCAAGGCTGTTCTTATGTTCTTATGTTCTTATGTTCTTATGTTCTTATGTTAACCACATACAGTATAGCACTTTGATGCCACGTAAACTATCATGGTCTCTCTCTCTTCGTGTCAGAGATTACTCTGGGTTGAAAGGATTTTTAGGGGACATCCGAATGAAGCTCCTTTCATGTCCCCAAGTGCAGCTCTTGGGAATCAAAACCCGACCTTCCAGTCTCCAGCTCAGCATCTTAACCGCTAAGCCACCGAGGGAGCTGCAACTGATATGGTGCCTCCCACAGAATCCTGGGATTTGTAGTTTGGTGAAGTGTTTAGAACTCTGTGCTAGAAAGCTAGAGTTGCTCTTCCTAGAAGTTCTGTATCTCTCCACATTTACACCGCATGTTGTTGTCGGCCAGCAGCCCCCATTTGAGCATGTTGCTCTTGCATTTAGGGACTCCAACCCTCATCCTATTCAGGGCCCTCCAAATGACATAAGGGAGGTTGAGTCCCTCCTTTAATCATTCTTTAATGATTCCTTGCCCAGTGAGCTCCTTCCTCCATCCTCTAATTTGGTTTTGCTCTTGTATACCCTCAAGAATGTTTGTTCTTGCCATAAAGCTCTTCCCGGATCTGGGTACACAGAAAGAGCCTCGAGGAAGATTGTAAATACAATTGGGCGTACCCTAGGCAACTAATCTTTGTAACACCAGGTCAAACCAAGCCAAAGTTTTAAAAGTAAAATTCAGTTAGTGAATAGCACTTCGTCCTTCTCATGCCCTGCCTGCATTTCCATATAAGGTCCTAAAAGAGTGGCATTTGATGCCCGTGTGTTGGGTGAAAATAGCAGTACAGGTGGGGGCAAAACTGAATATTCATACATGTACAAGCATGCACTCAGAAGGCGGCAGGCAAGCATTGGGATATCCACAAGGTAAGAAAGGACTGCAGTGGCTCAAGTGGCTAAGACGCTGACTGGGAGGCAGAAGGTCAGCAGTTCGATTCCCGAGTACTGCAGGACGGAATGAGCTCCCGTCTTTGTCCCAGCTCCTGCCAGCCTAGCAGTTCGAAAGCAATAAATTGCAAGTAGATAAATAGGGACCACTTCGGTGGGAAGGAAACAGCGCTCCATGCTCTCCGGTGTCTAGTCATGCCTGCCACATGACCATGGAAACATCTGCAGAAGCAGACAGCGCTGACTCTTCGGCTTTGAAACAGAGATGAGCACTGAACCCTAGAGTCGGATACGACTGGCTTTCAAGCAAGCGAAACCATTAAGAAAGGAATAGAGATGGCAGGTCTGAATGGTCTCTGATAAGAATGCATGGGTTTGACTGGGCTGGCACCTGACTTTAACACCCTAAAATCTACTCCAGAAAGTCCCTTAACTCCTCTCCTAAGCTGATTCGGTGGCAAAAATCAAAACCAAATTAAAAGATGGAGGAAGGAGCTCAGTGGACGAAGAATAACATTAAAGGAGGATATGGCTGAGGATCTCAACCTCCCCTACGTCACTTGGAGAACCTTGAATAGGCTGAGGGTCAGAGTCACTAAATAGAAGAACAACATACTCAAGTTGGGGCTGCTGACAGACAACACACTGTGTGAATGTGAAAAAATATCATAATCCGGCTCATTTACTGGACTGCGGATCACTACCAGAGACATGTACCAATGAAGATTTAATTTTGGCCAACGACAAAGCCAAGCAAGTGGCTTCGTTTTGTCAATCCAAAAGAAGAAATGGCAAGGATCCTGCAGAGATTTTTTGCCTTTGTCTTCCAATACTTTGGGACAGTGGTGTGCTCCAAAAAAATGTATTACCAAACTGTGGGCATGGCATGGTGGACGTGGCCAGGGGGAAAGCCCTGCGTTGCACCCGAATTAAGACTACTGTATTTTATTTCAAAACTTGGATGGGCATGGCCAGCCAGAATTTCTGTTACCGGTTCTGGCGAACTGGTGCGAACTTGCTGATGCCCACCACTGCTTTTGGGACCAAATCCTGTGCATAAACCTGGGAATCCACTTCTGGCCTTGAGCAGTGTGCTTTCTCTCAGGTTAGTTTTTCATCTGCCAAAGAAGCATTTTTAAAATAATGCACAGGGCCATTAAACAAGATGAAGGACGACGCCAAAGGCTCAGAACGCGACATAAATTATAAAGGGAGATAAATCGGGGGGGGGGGGGAGAGACAGGGTTGCATAATTTGCACGTGCCGAATGTGTTTCTAACTGTGTCTCCTTATGGCATCTTAATAATTAAAAGTAATTTACTATGCAAAGCAAATTCCCAGCAACATCAAAGTTATGGCCATCACTTTAAATTAAAAAAATAGCAAAGAAACAAATGTAAACTTTCATTAGTATAAGAAACTGGCTGTTCTATTGTTGTAAACACAAGCTGTCTTCTCATAATGACTATCTTTCATCAGAGGACAGACATCTGAGTTTTACCCAAGAGCTAAATTCATTTTGTAGAAGCCATAGGATTATTTCATTTTATAAAACATTTCTTCTTCTTCAAATACAAGGGGATGATTCCACACTCTTAATTAACTTCTCTGGTTTTTTTATTCTTAAATCCTTGATGTCCACCCAATATTGCCGTGATGGCGAACCTTGGCACTCCAGATGTTATTGGAATTTAATTCCCAGAAGCCTAAGTACCCTGTGAATCCACACAAATGAGTTTTCCGTGATTCATCCGGCCCACGCTGCCCTCATCGCTCCCGGAAGCGGAAGTAAAATGCGCCCGTACGGAGGAAGAGTTAACCTGGGAAAGTCTTAACTGTACTGCCGTTTCTGGGAGCGATGAGGGCAGCGCAGGCCAGATGAATCGCAGTAAACCCATTTGTGAGGATTCACAGGGTGCTTGGGCTTCTGGGAATTGAAGTTCAAGAACATCTGGAGTGCAAAGGTTCGCCATCACGGCAATATTGCCTTCGTCTTGAATCCCGAAAACTTTTAAGGATGCTAATGCTGCAATTTACATCTACACTGATAGGCTACTCACCCAAACCTTTCAACAAAGATCTGGAAACCACTTTTCAGCTGCAAAACAGTGAAAACAGCTGATATGCAGGGGAAGCAGTGTGTGTACAGGTAGGTAAAGGTAGAGCTCAAAAGCCAGTCTCCCGTGCTCAAAAGCCAGTCGTATCTGACTCTAGGGTTCAGTGCTCATCCATGTTTATAGCTAAAGAACCAGTGCTGCCTGGTTCTGCAGACATTTCCATGGACATGTGGCAGGCATGACTAGCCACCAGAGTGCACAGAACACTGTTTACATCAGTTGGCACAGCCAGCGATGAAGGATAATGGGAATCATAGTCCAAGAAGCTCTGTAAAAGTAAAGGTAAAGGTCTCCAGTTCAGCCAGTCGTCTTCCCCTCACCCCACTTTACTTTACAATGAAGAGAGTAGAGAGACCCACCTCACAAGCCATGAAGGACAAAACCAGCCTCCGTTCTAAGTTGTTTCAGAATGAGATAAGACGTTGGCAAAGATGTTGGGGGGGGGGGGGGGATGCTGGCATGTCCAGGGCCAATTCTCAGTTTCTCAGGCTGATTCTGAAGAAACAGAAATGTCAAGGTTGCTTTCAAGCTCTCTTTTGATCCATTAGCAATACTCTCCACAGACAGTCCTCAGCAGATTGCTGAAGCAAGGGGCATTCCTCCTGTGCAGATAGGATATGTGAGCAAAAAAAGGGTAAGGAATGCAATAAAGCAGAAAGTCTAAGAGCGATTCCCATAGCAAATGCTTAAGGCAATCACTAGATTTTGGTATACTCAACACTTTTCCTGCTCCTCTGCAGAAGGGCAGGGAAAAATGAAACAATTTTTTTCTTGTCTGCTAGACCATCGCTGCAGTGGCTCAGGTGGCTAAGACGCTGACTGGGAGGTGGGAGGTCAGCAGTTCAATTCCCAAGTACTGTACTGCAGGACAGAATGAGCGCCCGTCTTTGTCCCAGCTCCTGCCAACCTAGCAGTTCGAAAGCAAGAAATTGCAAGTAGATAAACAGGGACCACTTCGGTGGGAAGGTAAACAACGTTCTGTGCACAGCGCTGGCTCTTCGGCTTTGAAACAGAGATGAACACTGAACCCTAGAGTTGGATACGAATGGCAAGGTCTCCCTTGCTCAAAAGCCAGTCGTATCTGACTCTAGGGTTCAGTGCTCATCCATGTTTATAGCTAAAGAACCAGTGTTGTCTGGTTCTGCAGACATTTCCATGGACATGTGGCAGGCATGGCTAGACACCAGAGTGCACGGAACACTGTTGAAACAGAGATGAACACTGATCCCTAGAGTTGGATACGAATGGCTTTCGAGCAAGGGAAACCTTTACCTTTAGACCATCGCTGATGCAGTAAGAATATTTTTTATTGATCAGCACTACACTCAAGACAATTTTTTTTTTAAAAAAAATTCTAATTGATCCAGCAGACTAAAAAAAAAAGTAAATAATTTACCTGAGTTTGTTGATTTCCTGAAGTGGCTCATATATTAAGGAGCCCTGGTGGCGCAGTGGTTAAACGTCTGTACTGCAACCAAAAGGTTCTGAGTTCAATCTTGACCAAGGCTCAAGCTTGACTCAGCCTTCCATCCTTTCGAGGTTGGTAAAATGAGTACCCAGCATGTTGGGGCAAAATGCTAATTAACTTGTGAACCGCCCAGAGAGTGCACTAAGCCCTATGGGGCAGTATATAAGTGTGATTGCTTTGCTTCGTTTTACTTCACAATACCAGAAATAGTGTTGTTTGAGATCCATATCTTATTTGGATGGGAGGATCTCAACAAATGGCATATTGCTCCTCTTCCTGACTTCAAGCTACCCTATTTAGATGGCATCAGCCTGCGCCAAAAGTGCTGGTGCAGCTGCACTTTAATGAAAAGGTGTGCAAAGGAGTGATTAAACATCAGCTACACACACTTTTAATGTGTGAATGGAGGTGAAAATAGAAAGTATGATATTGTAACAGGCAAATGTGCTGATCCTTAATGTCCTTTGATGCAGCCTTATAAAAGCTTTCTTTTCCTGTCAAACCGGTCTCTTTTCTTCTCTGCCAAAAATGCAGGCCAACAAGGAATGAATGTGGGTTAAATGGAAAAGTAGGTAGCTCAAAGAGTTTCATGAGAGGTGATCTTGATTTCTGTCCCTTAGGCAGGGAGTGGCTTACAGTAAACAGACGGCAACATTTGGCAGGTAAATGGCCAGCACAGAAATAAATGAACGGCAGCTGCTTAACTTGGAATAAATTCAGCACTGCATGGTAGGGTGGAAAGGTAGCAAGGCAATAATATTCTCCTTGAAACTGGAGACCTTAGCAGACCTTTTACGTAAATATCAGCATCAAGGAAAAGACTAGGGCACCTCATGAAGATGCATTTCCCCCCTGTTTATTTCCGGCTTCCTTTCCATCATCATCATCATCATCATCATCATCATCATCATCATCATCATCATCATCATCATCATCATCATCATCATCATCATCATCATCAGTAGTAGTAGTAGTAGTAGTAGTAGTAGTAGTAGTAGTAAAAGTCACAGACCCTTTGAGCATTTGATGAAATCCGACTTCAAACCCAGAAAGATTCACATAAACACATACATATCCAGTTTTCTTACTCAGGCAGTTACTATGAATTTGTCAAATAATTGATTGCGTTGATCTGTAGTTACATACAAGGGGCAGTAACTGGCCTTTGGCTAGGTCACTCAAATCCTCAATTAACCCATTAGCAGATGTGTAATGCCACAATGTTTATTTTTCATCCATCTACTCTGTCCCAGCTCCTGCCAACCTAGCAGTTCGAAAGCAAGAAATTGCAAGTAGATAAATAGGTACCACTTTGATGGGACTGCAGTGGCTCAAGTGCCTAAGACGCTGACTGGGAGGCGGAAGGTCAGCAGTTCAATTCCCGAGTACTGCAGGACGGAATGAGCTCCTGTCTTTGTCCCAGCTCCTGCTAACCTAGCAGTTTGAAAGCAAGAAATTACAAGTAGATAAATAGGGACCACTTCAGTGGGAAGGTAACAGTGTTCCGTGTGCTTCGGTGTCTAGTCACACCTGCCACATGACCACGGAAACGTCTGCAGCAGCAGACAGCGCTGGCTCTTCAGCTTTGAAACAGAGATGAGCACTGCACCCTAGAGTCGGATACGACTGGCTTTCGAGCAAGGGAAACTTTTGATGGGAAGATAACGGCGTTCTGTGCACTACGGTGACTAGTCATGCCTGCTTCGTGTCCATGGAAACATCTGTAAACGCAGACAGCGCTGGCTCTTTGGCTGTAAATAGAGATGAGCACTGAACCCTAGAGTCAGATACGATTGGCTTTCGAGCCATACCTGTCAACCGCGGCTCCGGAAAATACGGGACCTCCACAGAACGGTTCTGTGCAGGTCGCCTTCTACGCATGCATAGAAGGCTTTTACGCTTGCGTAGAACCCTTCTACGCTTGCGTAGAACCCTTCTGCACATGCACAGAAGGCTTCTACGATCCCCTTCTGCGCAGATCGCCTTCTACGCATGCGTAGAAGGGTTCTACGCAAGCGTAGAAGGTGATCTGCGCAGAAGGGATGCGCAGTACCTCTTCCCCCCCGCTGCCAATTCCAGGGTTTTGGAAGCTGCGGGCGGGAAATGGCGCAAATCGGCACCAAAAATTGGGAAATCCCGGCCAATCCAGGAAGGTTGACAGGTATGTTTCAAGCAAGGGAAACCTTTACCTTACTAGCCATTTACAATTCAACAGAACCAAACTTAACGGCAATAAATCTGAACCCCAATGAGGGACCTCCTGTTATTACTAGTTGTAAATAGTTACACTGGTTTGAAAACTTATCTGTTGTGCTGGACAACCATTGTATACCTTTGTGCCTGATAGGTATAAATTAATGCCATGAAGTCTCACTCCTATGTCTGATGAAGTGGACTTGATCCACAAAAGCTCACACTAAAATACAGGAGTTAGACTATAAGGGGCCACAATGTTTTTGTCTTTTTTAAATTTTGTTTTGTTTTCTCTCTGATATGCTTGCACAGACTAACATGGCTACCACTTCGAAAATTTTAAATAGGAGGGGAGACGATCTTGACAATGACTTCATGTGTCACAAACATCTTTAACTTTGGCATAGTTGTCAGAGAGTAATATACTTCTTCTGGTACTGCTGTAGGGTCTCTTAAGCTTTACAGAGCTTGCTTTTCAAACATCCTTTGATTTGGTCCTGTGAAAAAAAGGAATTTCCTGGATGCTCAAAACAGGGCAGCATGCATGGTTCTTTCTAGATGACACTTATTATAAGCAAAACTTGCAAAGTTTATTTCTTTGGACGATAGCTCGCCACATCACGTGAGCTGACCACCATCCAGGGAATCTGCAAGTTGTGGCCCAAAAAAGGTAATCCGAGCTTTGTGTATCAAAAGAATTTTAAAAATAAGTTATAATAGAATTATGTGTCGGCAAGTCAGTTCTGATTTATGGAGAATCTTTGCAGGGTTTCTGTGTTGAAAGGTTTAGTTGAACAAGTGTAATGTAAATAGCAGGATCAGCATCCTTAAGATTTTTTGTGATATAGAGGACTCAGTAGCATTTTGCCTTTCTTTGCTTCAGGGACTGTGCAGCCTGTCATCTTCTTTTGTGTCCCCATCAAACCCTGGACTGCCAAAATGAAGCCATTTTCTTGTGTTTGTCATTGGCCAAACTTAAGTCCTCATTGGTGCATGTTTCTGGCAGTAAATGGCAGATCAGTAAATGAGCCGGATTCTGTATCTCGCCACATTCACACCATATGTTGTTGTCCACCACCAGCCCCCACTTGAGCATGCTGGTCTTACATTTACCCGCTTTAACCCTCAGCCTATTCTGGATGTTTATGTTTATTGGATTTATACCCCGCTCTACTCAGGCACAAGGCTGACTCAGAGCGGCTACAACAAATTAATATACATACAAATTACAACAATATAATGATACACATAATCACAGATACCAAATCCTCCAAGTGAGGATAATCACAGATACCAAATCCTCCAAGTGAGGATAATCACAGATACCAGATCCTCCAAGTGATGTAGGGGAGGTTAAGTTTCTTAGCTATATCCTCCTTTAATGTTGTTTCTTGTCCAATGAGCACCTTCCTCCACCTTCTAATTTGGATTTGCTCTTGTGTACCCTCAAGAATATTTGTTCTTGCCATAAAGCTCTTCCTGAATCTGAGTTGGTGGACTTGAGGCTCATATCTGTTCAGTGGATGTTGAAGGTCATTCTCTTGCTTAGTTCTCTCAGCATCTGCTGCTATTTCTCTCCTTATCTTAGGTGGAGCAATACCAACAAGAGGGTATATTTTCTCAACTGTTGTAGTATTTGAGGCATCCTGTCACAATACGCATGGCTTCATTAACAGCAATGTCAACATGTTTTGTGCATGTAGATGCACTCCATCCTGGAGCAGCATACTCTGCTGTGGAGACGCTCAGGCCCAAAGCTGATGTACGCAGTGTGAATGGTTGAGTTCCCCATTTACAGTTTGTGAATTTCCTGAGTTTCCTGATGATGTTGTTCCTTGTACTAGCTTTGACTTGGGTATTCTGGAAGTGCTCCTTAAAAGAGAGTGCCTTGTCAAGAATCATGCCAGGCTATCCAAGGATACACAGGCTGGCTCTTTTGGGAGCCACAGTGGGAGGTAGAACTCCCACCCTCTGGCTCTCCTAAATCACAGAGCTACTAAAAATTAACCCTGTGTATTTAACTGAGGATGCCTTTAATTACAAATATAACAATAATGCAGCAAGTCTGAATTAGCACAGGCAGATGGCAACGCAATGATCATAGGTGCAACCTGGTCTTTTAATCTTGTTCTGGAATGTTTATGAAGCACTCACTGCCTGTGGCTCAACTCCAAGCCCTCCTTTGTTTCCAAATTTGCCTCTCTTCTTGTGCTTCATAAAAAAATGCAGCAATGCTGCCAAGGTTCCAGAATATTCTTGGCAGGACATAATATGGACACAAGATACACTGCGCTATGGTCAGAAAAAGTTCACACACAACACAAGCAGGTGAGCAAACAAAGCTTGGAGCTACCCTTGCTAGTGGATATGAACTATCCCTAAGATCTGTTTGTTTGATGTAGGCAGATTGATTGCACACGAGTGGGCAGATGGGCTAAACACTACTTTATTGTAACATGGTCAATCTGTACATGAGGCAATGCCGGAGCCTTGCCCCTTTATATATGGTACCTGATACATTTGAATCTCTCCCGAAGGCGCCTATTGGTTACATCTTTCTGACATACTGCATACCTGACATAGTTCACCTGTGGCGGGAAGGTTTCCCACACTAGTTACTCATTGGGTGAATTGGAGCCACGTGAGCTCCATCAGCTGTGCTAATGGCGAGCAGCTGAACTGCATGCATACACAACATCCCTCCCCCCTAGGATGGGACGAAGTCCCTCAACCATTGTGGGGGCCGGCGGGCGCTCTCCGGTCGGCTGGTCAATTCAGCGGTGCTTCCGGAATTAGCTGTTGCACCTGAACCTTCCCTCCGGGAAAACTGCAGTGTCCCATCGAACCACGGCAAGGGCAGGGATGGGGTATCTCTGTGTCGGGGAGGATGGGGGGACCTCTGGGACAACTCAAAACCCCGCTGCTCACTGGGACGAGTGGGGGAACACTCACAAAAACTCCCCCCATCCTGTAACAAAAAAATCAAACTGGGGTTGCTCATCTCCGGGTTGGGAGATGGTCTCCTGTAGGTCTATGCGGCCTGTTAAGCTGAGTCCTGTATTCCCCTCTTGGGTTACGCGGGTGGGGGGCAACCCTAATGCTGACTCGTCAAAATACCCACTTTCCTCCGTGGCTCCCGTGGCTCTTCTCCTAAGCTGATCGGCGTGTCTCCACCACAGCAACCCCGACCCCGTCTTTACTTGGTATGATACGGGCCCGGTTTGTACCACCACTTCCCCGGGTACCCACACTGGCCCTAAGCTCACGTAATTTTTGCAGTATACTGGATTGCCTGCCCTGAACACTTTCCTCTGCTCTACCACTACATTCGTGCCTCTATCCTCCACCCTGGAAGGATCCAATGTTGTGAGTCTTCTTCGCATCAGAATCTCCGCGGGGGATTGTCCCGACGCAAGCAGAGTAACCCTATAGCACAGGAGGATTTTGCAGAGCTGTAGCTCCAGATCCCCCCGGACCCATCCTCCTTAGTGCCTTCTTTGTAGTGCGGACCAGGCACTCTACTTGACCGTTTGTGGCAGGGTGAAATGGAGCGGAGGTAACGTGCCTGATCGCATTCCGTTTGAGGAATGCCTGAAATTCGGCGGACGTGAATGTGGTCGCGTTATCTGAAATTAACACATCGGGCAGGCCAAAACACGTGAACACCTTTCTCAGGTGTTTGACTGTGGCTGCGGAGGACGTGTTTCGCACTGGAATGACCTCCAGCCATTTCGAGAATGCATCAACCACTAACAAGAACATTGTACCCTGGAAGGGCCCCACAAAGTCCACGTGGACCCTTGACCACGGTCTGTGGGCTGTGTCCCACTCCCAGGGGGTAATCTGTGCTCCTCGGGCCGTGAGTGTTGGCAACTCTCACATGCACCCACCAACTGCTCTATATCCTTATCTATGTTGGGCCACCAGAAACAGCTCCTAGCCGGTGCTTTCAACTTCACGATCCCCGGGTGACTCGTGTGTAGCAAACGGAGCATCTTGGCTCGAAAAACCTCTGGAATTACTACCCTCTGGCCCCAGAGGAGGCATCCTCTCTCGAGCGAAAGCTCGAAATGTTTCCTGAAGAACGATGCAAATTCCTCAGATGGGGACATTGTGGGCCAGCCCTTCTTTACCCATGCCAACGCCTGGGACAAAACCTTGTCTTTGGCGGTTGCCTTGGCGATATCTGAGGGCACGATGGGGGGGGGCGAGTCGAGAGTCTCGATGAGCAGCACCTGGTGATCTTGTTCAACCTTGCGCTTGGGTTTCCCCAGCTCCGGCAGGGGAGACCTGGAAAGCGCATCCGCGTGAGCGATGTCTTTCCCTGGGCGGTGTACCAGTGTGAACTGGTATGCGTTTAAGAAAATCGCCCATCGTGGGGATAGAATCTGGGGAGTGGACTTGGCCGTGACAAAGATTCCCAGGAGGGGCTTGTGGTCTGTGACAATGGTGAACTACCTCCCGTACAAGAAATCATGGAATTTCTTAGTTCGTGCGATGATTGCGAGGGCTTCCCTATCCGTCTGTGCATAGTTGCGCTCTGCTTTCGAGAGGGATCTCGAGTAGAACGCAATCAGTGCCTCCCTCCCATTCTTGAGCACGTGGCAGAGGACAGCCCTGACCCCCACCGGTGAGGCATACACACAAGTACTATGGGCTTTCTGGGGTCGAAATGAGTTAATATTGCCTCGGAAGAGAGGAGCCGCTTTAACTCATTGAACGCCTGCTCTTGACCCCCCCCACCAGACTGCATCCTTCTTCAGTAAGCGGTGCAGCAGCTCCGCCACTGATGCCTTCCATGGGAGGAAGGAGTGTTAGAAGTTCAGGAGCCCTAAGAACGATTGTAGCTCTGGTTTGGCGGCTGGTCTGGGGACATCCTGTACTCCACTGTACTCCAGCAACTTTGGATTTTGATGGTTTTACCCTGTCGGGGGTGATTCGAAACCCCAGAAACTCAACCTCGTTTGCGTAGAACACACATTTGTCCCTTCTCAGGCGACCCAGCCCTCTTGAACACAGATAGTACCTGGTCTAACCTCTGGGCTAGCTCTGACTCATCCCCAGCTGTTATCAATACATCGTCAAAATATGGCAATACCCCAGGGAGACCCTTAAGGAGGTGTTCCACAAGCGCCTGAAATATCCTGGTGGCTGAGTTCACGCCGAACTGGAGGCGCGTCACCTTAAACGCACCCTTGTGCATAACTATCGTCTAGGCAGCTGGGGCCGCAGGTGTAACCGTTAACTGTTGGTAAGCCTGTGCTAGGTCCAACTTCGCAAAGCATTTACCCCCGTGTAACTTGGCCAGCAAGTGGCTAACTACCAGCACAGGGTAGGCATTGTGGCGAATTGCCTTATTGATAGTACACTTGTAATCAGCACAAATTCTAACCTCCCCATTAGATTTCATGGCAGTTACAATCGGTGTCTCCCAATCTGCAGAGTCCACCAGAATCAAAATCCCCTGGCCCACCACTTTGTCCAGTTCCGCTTTGATTTTGTCCTTTAGTGCAAAAGGCATTCTTTGCGGCTTGAGACGTATGGGGCGAACGGAAGGGTCAATATCAAAGTCTACTGGAGGCCCCCTGTACTCCCCAAGTCCTTTCTCGAAGACCGTGGGATGTGCATTGCACACATCCTGAATGGGGTCACCTCGGACGGCGTTGATGCCAGTCAGTGCAATGCCCAGTGGTTCGAACCACTGGGTCCCTAGAAGACAACTGGAACCCCCCTTAAGAACCACCAAGGGCAGCTTCCTCATGAAGTTTTTGAAACGGAGGGTGAAATTGCCCACCCCCAGGATCAGAATGTAGTTACCCTGAACAAGCAAGTTCATCCGGAGGCCTCTCAGTTTGGGGCGGTCCCTAGGGGGTATTGGCAGAAACTCCATCTGCGAGACTATGGAATAGGCGGTCCCTGAATCCACCTCCATCTTTACCTGGACCCCCTGCAACAGTACCTTCACAAAAAAAGGGTGCGTAGGTCCGACACACGTCTCACCACAGTGTCCCCCACATGCACTTTCCGGACATCCTCGTCCTTCCGGCTGTAGCGGCTGGTCCGGTCACGGTCTCGGCTTCTGCGTTGTCTGCACACCTTCACTATGTGTCCCAAACGTCCGCAGTTGTGGCACTCTGCCTTCTTGAAGGGGCATTTCTTTCGTTCGTGTGAGCCCCCGCACTCCTCACAGCACCGGCTTGCTTTGGTGGTGTCTCTCTTTTTAGATGGCCTTTTCCTCACTTTCTGGACCTCTGGTTCGCTCTCGCTGGATCCCGAAGAGGACGTGGTGGCTGCTGCCACGTCTCTCGACTCTGTGTATGGTGTGACGAACAGCTGTGGGCTTGCACCACGGACGCTGAGCTTCCTGGGGCTGCGGACCTCATCCTGCATGCCCGTACTCCGTCTTTTACCGCCTCAGCAGCTTGTGCGGCCCGCAAGACCTGCTCGAACGTGATGTCCTCATCTCGGCCCGTTGTTCCTCCCACCAGAAGTGGAAGTAAAATGTGCCTTGCAATCTGTTTTGCAACAGATATGTTTTGCAACAGGATGAAAATTTAGGTTGCCTGCCATTTTCTTTCTTTTTTTAAATATTTTTATTAAGTTTTTCAAAAAAAAATACAAATGATATATTAAAAAAATACAACAAATACAAGAAATTACAAATCAGAAAAAAAGAAAATCACATTACATTAATTTGTTGTATTACAAATTATAACACCCAGTGATATTTACAAACCATGAGGATCGAATTTCTAATTTAATTTCCCCAGAAACTCATATGTTGAGGTACCGGCTTATCCCCTTTATCACTCACAAGGACAAATTCCACAAATGGTTTCCATATTTCCCAAAAATTGTTCTCTTTTAAGATACCTTTCTTCACATTCAATTCACATGTCAATTTATCATTTAATGCAATTTCCCACATTCCTTTATACCATTCATCAATTTTTAACCTTAAATCACTTTTCCATTTTCTCGCTATACACAGTCTTGCAGCTGTTAACATTATTGACACCAGTTCTTTTTTGTTTGTACTCATATTTATATCATCCAATCCCGTCAGCAAGGCGATACCTGGCTCCAGTTTTATATCGACTTTAGTAATCGCTGAATATTCTTTCTCAATTAGTTTCCAAAAAAATTTAACCACTTTACAACTCCACCACATGTGTTCATATGTTCGAAACTCACTTTTACATCTCCAGCAATCTCTTGATTTACTATTATCCATTCGATACAATTTAACTGGAGTCAGGTACCACCTCCACAATATTTTATAATTATGTTCTTTTAATTTTACAGAAAGATTTTTCATAATTCTTCTCCTCCATTTATTCTTCCACTGTGATTCCGAAATTCTTATATTTAAATCTTCTTCCCATAGTGTTCTCAACACATTTTGTGAGCTTTCATCCTTATTCAAAATTCTATATATTTTACTTAATAAACCTTTTATCTCCATTTCTCCTTTTCTTATTTTACAAATCATCTCCTCAAATTCTGTTTTCCCTCTCTGTAAACTGAGCTCCTCATTATATCTCTTCCCCCATTTTTTTAACCAAAATTATTTGTAACCAGTTCAATTTCATCTGTTTAAACACTTCAGCTCTTAATTCCAAGTTATCCATCATTTTTATCCAATCTTTTAACAGAAACACATCATTTCTCAGAAGTATATCCTTTATTCTTTTGTCTACTTTCAAAGGGAAAGTCTTAACATCTTCCAAATCCATTACTGGGGAAAGTCCCGGCACTATTTTCTCTTTAATATTTTTCCAAACCTCCATCATTGCTTTCATTGATGGATTATTTACCTTTATTTTCATCCCCTTATCCAAAAAAATTGCCTTCCCAAATTGTTGTAATTCTTTTATTTCTATCTCGTCCCAAATAACATCAGGTTTTGTTATAATTTTTACAACATTTTTAACTGAAATGCTCTGTAATAGTGTTTAATATTTGGAATACCCAATCCACCTTCTTTTTGCGATATATACCATAAACTTTTTGTAATTCTCGGTCTCCCCCCCCCCCCCCGTTACAAAAAGTATTTATCATGCTCTGAAAAATCTTTATATCTTTTTCTTTTAAGTGAATTGGTAGGGCATCAAACAAAAAAATTAATCTTTGGCAATAATTTCATTTTACACAAAGCTATCCTACCAAACCAAGACAAATTTAACTTATTATATTGCTTTATTTTCCCCTTTATTTCCATTCTTTGTTTATCATAATTTAGTCTCTTAAATTCTTCTATTTTATTTGCAATATTAATTCCCAAATATTTCACACTATCTTTAATTTGTATATTATATCTTTTCTTTATCTTTTTTTGATCTTCTTCATTTCCATTACAAATAATCATTTCAGATTTATCCCAATTCACTTTTAAACCCGTCATTTCCTCAAATTCCCTCAAATGTACCTGGATATGTTCCATTGTTTTCACAGGGTTTTTCATTATGACCATTGTATCATCAGCATATAAACTAATTTTTACTCCTTCTATTCCCTCAATCTTTCTATCTTCTCTTATAAGTGTCGCTAATAATTCCATGGCCATCACGAAAAGTATAGGCGACAATGGATAACCTTGCCTAGTACCCGCTTCTAATTTTATATCTTCTGTAAATGTTTCATTCACTTTTACTTTAGTTATTCCTTCTGATATAGTTGATCAATTAAATTTATAAATTTCATACTAAACCCAAACTTTCTTATAATTTCTTTAATTGTAATCCATTGCAAAGAATCAAAGGCTTTAAAAATATCTAAAGAAAATAATCCAATCTTTTCCTTTTTTTGTTCTGCTATATTCACCAAATCAATTACCCTTCTAGTAAGATCTGCCATATATCTACCCTTCAGAAAACCAGCCTGATCCTTATTTATATATTCCTTCATGAGTTCATTTAGTCTATTCGCCAATATTGCAGTAAAAAATTTTGCATCTTGATTAATCAATGAGATTGTCCTATAAGACTTTATCTTATTCAAATCTTTCCCTGGTTTAGGAATCAAAGCAATTACTGATCTATACCATGAAGTCGGTAATAAACCTCCATCCAATATATAATTAAACAGCTTCAGGAGTCTTGGTATTACCAATTCTTTAAATTGTTTATAAAATTCCGCTGATAATCCATCCTCGCCAGGCGCCTTACCACTTTTCAATCTCTGTATCACCCCTCTTATCTCTTTTTCTGTTATTTGTGTTTCCATTCTATCTTTATGCTCCTCCTTTGGTTGCCTGCCATTTTCTGTGCTTAAACCAGGAGTGCCCAAACTATGGCCCACAGGTCAGATCTGCCCCAACACTGATTCATCTGGCCCGTGCCGCCTTTGTCCCTCCCAGAAGTGGATCGTACGGGTACGTTTTACTTCCGCATCCAGGAGCAATGAGGCGTGTTTTACTTCCACTTCCGGGAGTGAAGGGGTGGTGTGAGCCGGATGAATTGGCATCGGGGACCGGATCCAGCTGCAGGCCATAGTTTGGGCACCCCTGAACTAAGTCTAAGAGTAATGTGTGATACCAAAGTCATTCCCGCTCTGTATTTTGCACTCACTGCCTGGCCTTTGGACAGAAATTCTGTGATTCTATTGTGTGTTAGCTTGTACATGCATATACATACTCAACAGTGAGAACTTAAGTGCACGTAATTCAATATGCCCAATGTGTTGACTATTAATTAAAATATCATTATGAAAAATGGTCCACACATGGTCACATTTTCAAGAGCTGCTGCAGTTCACTGGTGGAACCAGGGTGGTGATGAAAAATGTTACTCACCTTTTTTTTGCAAACAAATTGGAGAGATTACAGTTCTGCTTTATAGGCCTTCATGTACCTTGTACTGTGGGACTGTGATGGCTTAGTGGATAAGATGCTGAACTTGATGACTGAAGGTTGGCAGATCAGTAGTAGTTTGAGACCTGAGTGCTGCATGATGGAGTGAGCTTCTGTCTCTGTCCCAGCTCCTGCCAACCTAGCAGTTCAAAAGCAAGAAATTGCAAGTAGATAGATAGGTACCACTTAGGTGGGAAGGTAAACAGTGTTCTGTGTGCTCCGGTGTCTAGTCATGCCTGCCACATGTCCACAAAAACATCTGCAGATGCAGACAGTGCCGGCTCTTTGGCTATAAACAGAGATGAGCACTGAACCCTAGAGTCGAATATGACTGGCTTTTGAGCAAGGGTGACCTTTCAATTCAATTCAATTCAATTTTAATTTATACTCCGTCCTACTCAGCGCAAGGCCGACTCCGGGCGGCATCAGAACATATCACAAAATTACAGAATACAGTTCAAAAATACTATATACAATTATACAAAATTCATAACAAAATCAAACTCAAACCCCCCAATAACAGCAATAAAAAATACAGACAGGCACACGGAATCTGGCCCATGCTCCCTGAAAAGTCTAGAACCCAGCGCTGCAGCTGAGACCAAAGCCCAACCACCAAGCGTCCAAAGTGTCCCCAGGAGGCACAACGCCATCCCCCCAAGGTCCTCCGAGTGAACACCTGCCTCCCATTCCCGGGCCAGGTGTCAAAGGCCCCAGGAAGAGGCAATGCGGCTGCGGGGCTCCGGTGTCGTCTCCCTTTATGCGGGTGGACAAGGCTCGGAGGGCGAGGAGATGCACCTGGCTCCCATTCCCGGGCCAGGTGTCAAAGGCCCTGGCAAGAGGCAACGTGGTGGTGGTGGTGGTGGCGGTGGTGACAGTGGCGACGGGACTCCAGTGTCCTCTCCTGGGCAGGCGAGGCGAGGAGACACACCTGCCTTCCATTCCCGGGCCAGGTGTCAAGCACCCCGGAAAGAGGCAACACAGAGGCGGAGGCGCTCTGGTGTCGTCTCCCTTTATGCTCTCCAGGCGGGCGAGGCTTGGAGGGCGAGGAGACACACCTGCCTCCCATTTCCGGGCCAGGTGTCAAAGGCAACGCGGCGGCGGCGGCGGGGCTCCAGTGTCATCTCCCTTTATGCTCCCCGGATGGGTGAGGCTCAGAGGGCGAGGAGACACACCTGCCTCCCATTCCTGAGCCAGGTGTCAAGGGCCCCGGGAAGAGGCAATGTGGTGGCAGCGGCGGGGCTCCGGTGTCGTCTCCCTTTATGCTCTCTGGGCGGGCGAGGCTCGGAGGGCGAGGAGACGCAACTGCCTCCCATTCCCGGGCTAGGTGTCAAAGGCCTTGGGAAGAGGCAACCTTTACCTACCATGTACTGTATTTTTTTATTATGTTAACAAGAATAACAAAACTCATTTCCCACCAAACTCTAATCACAATCATTTGTGCAATATTATAATCTGATCACAGATTGCACTGAGGTGAATGTGTCTCTTAATTTGCACTACATTCCTCTGGAGAGGTGCTATGTCAAATTATACATTTTTTGTGAAAGACCTGTACTCTCATTTTGTGTCCTTCCTGCCATGTTCTTTCAATAAAGTTTTTTTTTAAAGGTCCTACTGAATTTAAATTAAATCTGCCTTTAAAAAATTTAAATCAGACAATTCAGTGAAAGCTTAGACTGGACAGCCTTTTGAACAGATGACATTTTTAAAAAGGGGATCTTCCTCTGTTTAGTGTATGGGACCAAGGACACCAGGACAGCCGAAGAGCTGGCTTAACACAACTTTATTACATGCTGGTCAGAGGGAACATGTGGTAATGGCGGACGAACAGCTCAATATATACAGTGGCTATACATTTGAATGTGGCTCCTTGATAGCCTATTGGCTACAGGCTGCGTGACGTCATTGCAGGTCACGCCCTTCTTGTCCAGGTGAAGGTAGTGGCGGGAATCTTCCCGCGCTGTTGTTCTAGGTGAGTCTTGGACCAGTGAGCTTGGACGCTCGCTATTGCCATCTAGTGGTCACTAGCTCGCGTCCTATTAAGGTTACAGTGATGCAGCTGGAGGTTACAATGTTACACATAGAAAAGGTTACATTGGATACACATGGATAGGTACATTGTTTAAAGGCACAGGCTTTAGGACACAATACCCCTCCCCCCTAGGATGAGACGAAGTCTCTTAGCCAAGATGGTTTATTGCACTCGCGTTTGGGCCGCGATGTGGGTTGGCCCACCCGGGGGCCGCTCCCGCTTCCTTGTTCCCTGGACCCTTGTCCTGTAATGGGAGAGGGAGACTTGTTAGAGGCTTGCTGCGGTTTTGCAGCTTTAGGGGAAAGGGTAGATTCCGTTGTGGTTGAACCGGGGGCACCAGGGGCTAACGTAAAACCCCTCTTCTCGCTTGGATGGGTGGGGGACCACTCCGAACCCCCCCCCCCCGGTTCTGAAAATCAAAATCAAACTCTGTTGGGGGATCCCGCGGGATATCTACGAGGACAAATTCCTTCTCCTCCCCCCTTGGTGGGGACTCTCGACCCCCCTCTCCTCCCCCTTGGGCTAAACGGGTGGGGGAGAACCCTAACGCTGATTTTGTATCCGTGTTTCCGGCGCCCTGATTCCCTGGGACCCGGCTCCGGAGCTGGTCCGCGTGCCGCCGCCACAGTAGACCTGTGTTGGTCTCCACGCGGTACGATACGGGACCGGTCTGTTCCACAACCACCCCCGGCACCCAGGCTGGCCCCGCGCTGGCGTAGTTCCTGCAATGTACCGGGGCACCCACGCTGAAACTCTTGGTGGCTTCTAACCCTATGTTCCTCCCCTTGTCCTCAACTCTTGTGGGATCTAGTCTAGTGAGTATGGTGGTCAGCTTCCTGCGCATTAAAAGCTCCGCAGGGGAGTAGCCTGACGCTAGCGGGGTCACCCTGTACCCTAGCAGAAACTGACACACTTGCAGGTTGAGGTCCCCGGGGCCCATGCGCCGCAGCGCGTCCTTCGTGGTGCGTACGAGGCGCTCCACTTGGCCATTAGTGGCCGGGTGGAAAGGGGCGGAGGTGATGTGCCGGATGGCGTTAATCTCTGTGAATGCCCTGAACTCAGCGGACGTGAAGCAACTAGCGTTATCGCTAATTAGAGTGTCGGGTATGCCGAACGTGGAAAAAATTCTCCGCAAATGCTTAATTGTCGCGGCCGAGGAGGTGCTCGTGACTGGGATGACCTCCAACCACTTGGAGAAAGCGTCCACAACAAGGAGAAACAGGGTTCCTCGGAACGGGCCCGCAAAATCTATGTGCACCCGGGACCACGGCCCCTTAGCCGCGTCCCATTCCCTGTGGGGAAGGCAGGCCTCCTCCGGTCTGGAGCATTGGCAGCTCTCGCAAGTGCCGACCATGTGCTCGATGTCGGCGTCTAACTGGGGCCACCAGAAGTAACTCCGGGCCAGCGCTTTGGAGCGCACAATTCCGGGGTGGCTGACGTGCAGCAGTTTAAGCACCCGCGGTCGAAGGGATGTAGGGATCACCACCCGCTGCCCCCACAAGAGGCACCCCCTCTCTAGGGACAGTTCCAGCTTCTTCCTAAAAAATGGGGCGAATTCCTCTGCTGGGGAAGACGCCGGCCACCCTTTCTGTACCCAGGAGCAAACCGCCGCCAACGTCTTGTCCTTCCTTGTCGCTGTGGCAATGTCGGCGGGCACTATGGGGGGCCAATCCAAAACCTCTATCATGAGCACCTGGCGGTCACGCCCCTCTCCGCCCATCTGGCTCTGCGTTAGGGGAAGGGGGGGCCTTGATAGGGCGTCCGCATGGCTGATCTCTTTCCCGGGCCGGTACACCAACGCGTGCTGGTAGGCGTTGAGAAAAATGGCCCACCTAAGCATCCTCGGGGATAGGATCTGTGGCGTGGGCTTATCTGCGGTAAAAATGCCTAGTAGGGGCTTGTGGTCAGTCACGATGGTGAAAGGGCGGCCATACAGAAAATCGTGAAATTTTTTGGTCCCCGCAACTATCGCCAGCGCCTCCCTGTCTGTCTGGGCGTAGTTTCTCTCCGCTTGGGACAGGGATCTGGAGTAAAACGCTATCGGGGCCTCCCTCCCGTTTTCCAACATGTGGCATAACACTGCCCCCACCCCCACCGGGGATGCATCACAGATCAGTACCACCGGCCGTTTGGGGTCGAAATGGGTCAGAATGGCGTCAGATGCCAGGAGTTGTTTCAGTTCCATGAATGCCCTCTCCTGGTCATCGCCCCACTTCCATGCCGCATCTTTCTTGAGCAACTTGTGAAGCGGCTCAGCCACCGCAGCCTTCCGTGGAAGGAAGGAGTGGTAGAAATTTAAGAGCCCTAGGAACGACTGCAACTCGGGCTTGGATGTGGGGCGAGGAGCTTTCTTGATGGCGGCCACCTTGGATTTGGACGGTTTGATCCCCTCGGGTGTTACTCGGAACCCTAAGAACTCAACCTCCTTCGCGAAGAAGACGCATTTGTCTTTTCGCAACCTCAACCCCGCCTGTTCGAACGCCGCCAGGACCTTGTTTAGCCTTTCAGCCAACTCAACCTCACTCCCCCCCGTTATCAATACGTCATCAAAATATGGTAAAACGCCGTCCAGCCCTTTGAGGAGGCGTTCCACGAGCGACTGGAAAATTCCAGGCGCCGAGTTCACGCCGAATTGGAGGCGCGTCACCTGGAACGCCCCCTTATGCGTGATTATGGTCTGTGCAGCAGCTGCGGCAGGGGTTACCATGAGTTGCTGATAGGCCTGTGCCAGGTCGAGCTTAGCGAAACACTTTCCCCCATGCAACCTGGCTAGCAAATGGCTGACCACCGGCACCGGGTACGCATTAGGGCGGATTGCCTTATTAATGGTGCACTTATAATCGGCGCAAATGCGAACCTCCCCATTGGCCTTCAATGCTGTGACAATTGGAGTTTCCCACTCCGCGGAATCAACAGGAACAAGAATCCCCTGGCCCACTAATTTGTCCAGTTCCGCCTCTATTTTGTCCTTGAGTGCAAAAGGCACCCGGCGCGGTTTGAGTCTGATTGGGCGGACCTCTGGGTCCAGGTCGAACGTTACTGGGGGTCCATTGAATTTCCCAAGTCCTTTCTTGAAGACTTCGGGGTGCGCGTCGCACACCTCCTGTATCGGGTCAGACCCAACGGCGTGCACCCCCCCAATGAACAGACCCAGGGGCTGAAACCATTGAGTCCCGAGGAGGCTGCAATTACCCCCCTTAAGAACGACTAGGGGGAGTTCCGCGGCGTGCCGCTTGTACTGAACCTGGAAATTCCCAACCCCCAACACCGGGATACTGTTCCCTTGCACGTCTCGAAGCGTGGACCTCAACCGTACGCGGGGGGCGATTCTCAAAAACTCCCTCTGAGAAATGATTGAGTAAGAGGAGCCAGAGTCAATCTCCATCCTAACAGGGGCCCCTTGCACCAGTACCTCAACAAAGTAACGGGGGTGTCCCACGGACACGCTGAAAACCGGGGCGGCGGCGTCGCTGTCGTCGGAGATGCGGCCCACGCCGTCCTGCTTCCTCGTGGGCCGGGCGCCATCCTTTAGTCTCGTCGAGTGGTCTGGCCTCGCTGGGCGGTCAAGCGAGCTCCTCCGGTCCCTCGCTGGGTGGTCGGGCGAGCTCCTCCGGTCCTTGCGCCATTGTCTGCAGACTTTGGCTATGTGCCCGCGTCGCCCGCAGTTGTGGCACTCGGCCTTTCTGAATGGGCACCTGGCACGGTCGTGAGTCGCTCCGCAGCCGTCGCAACGCCGGCCCTCCTTCCGGACCCTCCGGACGTCCTCATCGTCGCTGCTTTCGGCGGACGATTTCGAAATTCGCCGGGCTGCGTGCACCGAACTCTCTGCTTTGTCGGCCTTCGGCCGCCAGTCCTGGAGCTCTTGCACCCCTGCCTTCGTGGCTTCCACGGCCTGTGCCGCTTTCAGGACCTCCTGCAACGTGGGGGGCGGCTCCTGATTCATTAGCGTGCGCTGAATCTCAGCGTCCTTCAGGCCGCATAGCACGCAGTCCCTAAGGGTGACTTCCAAATTCTCCCATTTGCACGGGCCGGCAGCCAGGCGCAGGGCCGCTACGAAAGCGGCGACCGACTCATGAGGCGCTTGGATGCGCCTCCAAAACGCGCTCAGAGCGGGGAACATCGCTACCGAGGGCCGGAAATGGTCTCGCAGCACCTTCAGGAGCTCCTTTGCCTTGAATTCATCTGCCTTTTTGGGTGCGATGAGGTCAATTAATACCCTCTTGCCGTCGTGCCCGAGCATTCTGATGAGGATGGCTCTCTTCTTTGCCTCGTCCGTCACCTCGAACTCCACCAGCGTGCCTTGGAAGTCCATTTCGAAGAGTTCCCAATCTTGCGGTTTCTTGATGTCGAAACCGGCGTATGTCTTGGTCCCGTGGGCAGCCATTATCCCACCTTCGTCGCCAATTTAGTGTATGGGACCAAGGACACCAGGACAGCCGAAGAGCTGGCTTAACACAACTTTATTACATGCTGGTCAGAGGGAACATGTGGTAATGGCGGACGAACAGCTCAATATATACAGTGGCTATACATTTGAATGTGGCTCCTTGATAGCCTATTGGCTACAGGCTGCGTGACGTCATTGCAGGTCACGCCCTTCTTGTCCAGGTGAAGGTAGTGGCGGGAATCTTCCCGCGCTGTTGTTCTAGGTGAGTCTTGGACCAATGAGCTTGGACGCTCGCTATTGCCATCTAGTGGTCACTAGCTCGCGTCCTATTAAGGTTACAGTGATGCAGCTGGAGGTTACAATGTTACACATAGAAAAGGTTACATTGGATACACATGGATAGGTACATTGTTTAAAGGCACAGGCTTTAGGACACAATACCCTGGCAGTCCAAGATGGAGGACATGTGGCCATCCTACACCCACATCTCTCGCAATAAAGATACTGGGCCTCAGAAAGGAGTGTGAAGCATTCATTGCTCAATCACATAATGCAGGGCCATGATGGCTGCCTCTAATCTTTCACCAGTTTGACCTTTTGTATATGGGTTTGTGCTGACAAGCTGGATGGATAGCTCAGCAGTTGATAAATATGCATAAATGGTGCCAAAGGATGGCTGCAGGGCCAGAGACTGGGAGTTTAATTCCCCACTGTGCCTCCTGGGAGAAGAGCCAGCCTGCTTAGACATGGGCAAGCTGCATAGTATTAAACCACATCTGATCACTCTCTACCTAGAAAACCCTGGAAAGGATCGCCACAAGTCTAAACTGACTTGACATCACACAATTTATTAATTATTATTTGCTGCTGGGGATGGAAAAGAAAGGAAGTCTTGATGTTTCTACTGTTGAATAATGGGATAATAGGGTGGAGGGTATGATTATTTCAAGCCTTTTCATGTCCTAATTGTAATTGATAGGCAACTATAATAATAGGTTCTAATTCCTAATTTCCATAGATTCCTTTTCAATCCCACTGAAACAAGCATGTCTAGCTGGCTATGAATTTATGCAAACACATCCACAATGATTAACATTATATCAATGATGTTATGTGCCATCAACTTGGTTCAGAGTTATGGCAACCTCAATAGACTTTTGAAAATACTGTACTGTATATAGAACATGCTCGAGGAGTGGTTTAGTGGTCCCAAGTGGGGATTTGAATCCCATATGTTGGAAGTTCTTGTCTCAAACTCTATATATTGTACCACACTAGTGTCATCCTCAATGAGATCCCCCATTTATTATGTCGATTAGAGGGATGCAGATTTGTGTTTTTGGATTGCAACTCCCAGAATTCCCCAGGCAGCTAATTTTGGGTATGGTGATTAAAAAAATCCCAGCAAATAACAGTTGATGTTCAGTCGCACAGTCAAGTCTGACTCCCTGTGATCCCATGGACGACAGCATGCCAGGCTCCTCTCTGTCATCCGCCACCCTCCGGAGTCTGCCCAGATTTACGCCCACTGCATCATAATGCAGTGATCTTAGATTACAAAAAAGCAAAGATTATCACTACTTCCATTTCTTCCCCTTCTTTGCCAGGGAGTGATGGGGATAGAGGTCATGAATTTTGCACCTACTCACTATGGCGAGTGGTAGGGCCAACAGTGTTTTGTGTTGCTAACCTCTTTTATCCCACTCCAGCGCACACAAAAACCAAAGAAAACTACTTTTATAATGATTGACTTATCATTTAGTCTGGTTTTATTTAAAGCTATTATTTGTATAGTGCTTTGTTTTCTACCCAGAATCGAATTGGTGGGGTTTTTTCAACCTTGGGCCTCCAGGTGTTCTTGGACTTCAATTCCCAGAAAACCAAGTCAGCACTCCTGTTGATCAGGGCTTCTGGGAAATGAAGTCCAAAAACACCGGGGGTGGGGGCTAAAGTTGAGAAACCCTTAGTATTAAAATCCATTTTCCCAGCCATACGACACCCCCGTTCCCCCTGAGAAGGCTTTATTTTAAAAACTGCACGGGACCATCCCTCATCATCTTTCCGTGACGTCCCCTTCCCAATACTGTATTTATATTCGATTCTGCTCCGTTGGGCCAGTTACAAAATCGTCAGAAGCGTCCCCGAGCGTTGGCTGCCGCATTGCATGACGGGGCTTGTAGTCTCTATATAAAGTGGAAGGGAGGCGTTGCTAGGATACCCCCACCCCCCCAGTAAACAAGGCATCATCATCATCATGTCGGATATCCAGTTTCTGGAGTTGCCCAAGGGAACTTTAGTGCCTGTGAGTTTTACACTCCCGGGTGTCTGTGCAATTTCAGTCTTGGTTTCTTTTGTCTAGTCTAGTGGCTGCTGCACAGCTCATGAATTGGGGATTTTGGGTACCATAGACTTCTTTTTTGGGGGGGCGGGGGGCGGGGGACAGATAGGAGATTTTACTGCAGAGTGCAGGGGGTCCTTCTGGGAAGGAACATCATCTGGCTGCTTTTGATGAATATGGAGTTTTCTCTGCTGATGGGGCACGGGGAGGCACTGTTTATGAAAATGTATGCCACCCCCACCCCCCAAAAAAATCTTCATGGTCCCCACAAGGATCTTCCTTTGCTTTTGCTGGGGCAGTCTAACACAGCTGTCACTTCAGAAGCTTCTAGAAAAAAATGATGGCTGTGCTGTAGCATCTTAGCAATCACACCTATATACGGCCCCATAGTGCTTAGTGCACTCTCTGAGCGGTTCACAACTTAATTGGCATTTTGCCCCCAACATGCTGGGTACTCGTTTTAGCAACCTCAGAGGATGGAAGGCTGAGCCAACTTTGATCCCCGTCAGGAATGAAGTCACAACATTTTGGCTTCAGTCGGGTTTACCTGAGTGGGCGGCTTATCAGTGTGAATTACAATAATAATATAATAATAAGTAGTGCGGTGGCTCAAGTGGTTAAGGCGCTGAACTTGATGTCTGGAAGGTCAGCAGGTCAGCAGTTCGAGACCCAAGTACTGCACGACGGAATGAGCTCTCATCTTTGTCCCAGCTCCTGCCAACCAAGCAGTTCAAAAGCAAGAAATTGCAAGTAGATAACTAGGCACCACTTTGGTGGAAAAGTAAACAGGGTTCTGTGTACTCCGGTGTCTAGTCATGCCTGCCACATATCCATGGAAACATTTGCAGACACAGACAGCACTGACTCTTTGGCTATAAACAGAGATGAGCACTGAACCTTAGAGTCGGATATGACTGGCTTTCGAGCAAGTGCGACCTTTGCCTTTACAGCAGTTTAACCACTCTACCACCATCTTCCGTACTTATCAAAGAATGTGTCTCTTTAAAAACCAAAGGTGTTTGCTTCTGTGTAGGATTGCTTTACAGTTCTTCTTTGAAACACATTAGTTTTGTACTTAAAAGAGCCCCGCCCTTCCCAGTGTGTGTATAGCTATACTCACATACAAACACACACCACCACTGGTATTGTCCCAGAACTGGTAACAGACCTTGCAAATGACCAGGTAGCATCAGAACCTTGTTGTAAATAATGATATATTTTTTAAAAATATATTTATATTCTCTCTGCCTCCCAAAACAAAAACACAAGCCAATGGACAAGAATGTTTGTTAAAAGATGCAAATAAAAACACAATAATTCATGGTATTAAGGCGAAACTACAGATCATAGCACTAAAACACAACTAATTTGAATTAAAAGTAATATAAAAGTGTTCCAGTAAAAAACATGCAGCACCCAATACTTAAGCTCTTATGTGTGTGTATGTATATGTGTATGTTTTGTGTTATCAAGTCAATTCTGATTTATGGTGACCCTTTTCTAGGGTTTTCTAAGTAGAGAATAATGAGAAGTGGTTTACCATTGCCTTCTTCTGGGAGCATCTTTGGACTGTGCAACTTCTTCATGGCTACACTGGCTGGCTGTTCTCCCAGGAAACACAGCGAGGCCTCAAACTCAACATCTGGCTCTGAACCACTGAACTATCCTATCTTAGCCAACGGAAATCGACTGTATCATCTAATTTAAATTAGGAATAAACTAGACACTTCACTGTGCATCGTGGGATTGAAAATGCGAAAAGGTCCTCTCTCATCCATGTGAGAGCTTGTATGACAGTGGTGGCAAACTTATGGCACATATGCCAGAGTGGGCATTCAGAGCCCTCACTGTGGGCATGCACACCATCACCGCAGCATAAGTTCGCTCTGCCCCAATGCCCAGCAGCCCAATGGGAACACTTCCTCCCCCCAGCATAGAGTTTGTCCTGCCCCTCTGTGTTAAAAAACTTGTTGAGTTTGGGCACTCGGTCTCTAAAAGGTTCGCCATTACTGTTGTAAGATGTTGTAGTGAGGATGCCAAACTGAGACTTGAGGAGAATCTGATACTTAAGAGCAGAACTACCTATATGATAATATTATGTAGCTTTGACCTGAATATAGTATTGGTTAGATTTGGGCAATAATGCAAACTGGGGATCAGTTAACATAAGAACATAAGAACATAAGAACAGTTGATGGGAATTATTGTTCAACAACATTTGGAGGGCTCCAGTTTACCTGCAAAAACCCAGTCACCTAGTTTGTTCTCACTCCAGTTAGCCAAACAAACAGCTAGTAAATTATTTTAAAGCCTTTTATGATTTTAAAAACATCAGTCAACAGAATTGACTTCTGAAATTATTGAACTTTTTCTAGCTGAAGATCTATCATGCAAAGCATAGGTTTAATTAAGTTACTGTAATGTAACACCTATTTATTTTAAACTTTTCACAGCTTAAAAAAGTTCACCCTGGCTTATGGTACTGGAAAGAAGATACTCGGTCGCTTGAATTTGTAAGGTACTTATTATGCACACATTCTCTCTCTCTGTCTCTCTAACTATTTTATTAATTGCCAAAATAATTTTTTGTATTTCATGAGGATCTTTCTTTATTATTTAAAAACTTCATTCTTATGGTCTAATTTACAGAACTCCTTACTATATTAAAAGCAGAGTACAAGCCATACATAAATGCAACAAAATCTAAAGCAGTTCATTGAGAAACAGGGCAATAGGAGCAGAATCACTCCTTAGCACTTATTTATTCTGCAGTTTGGAAGCAGAAAATGTCTGTACCTGGTGCTGATTAAATAGATCCCACCAAGATATCACTGTGAACACCCAACCCTTTCATTCTCTGAGGCAGCTTTCCATGGTGATTGTAGATTAATTAAGGCTGCATTAATTTATAAATGTAAAAACATGGATGTAGCTCTTTTGAAAATGAACAAAAACCTTGAGTGATTCAGGTGAAGCAAAGTAAGGCGGCAGAAGACTGGTTACTGTGCTATCAGTGGTTTCTTACAGTGAGATCTTCAGGGGTGGGTGCATGGATTCCCATTCCCTTTCTTCCTGATGGTCCTTTTTCATCCCAGAGGAGTGCAGGGTTTGCTGGGAGCCTTGTGCATTTTGTTGTTCAATTGCACAGTCGAGTCCGATGCTATGCAACCCCATGGACCACCGCACACCAGGCTCCTTTGTCATCCTGCGTAGCCCACCTAGATCTGCACCCACTGCGTCAACGATGCTATCTAGCCATCTCTGTCACCCCTTCTCCTTTTGCCTTCCATCTTTCCCAGCATCAGGGCTTTCTCCAGTGAGTCCTCTCTTCTAATTTGATGGCCAAAGTACTTGAGCTTCAGTATTTGTCCCTCCAAAGAGCAATCAGGGTTGATTTCCTTCAGGATTAACTGATTTGATCTCCTTGCAGTCCAGGGGACTCTCAAGAGTCTTCTCCAGCAACACAGTTCAAAGGCATCTATTTTTCTGCGCTCAGCCTTCCTTAGGGTCCAGCTCTCGCAGCCATACATCACTACTGGGAAGACCATTGCTTTAACTATGTAGGGTGATGTCTCTATTTTTTTATTATGCTGCCTTGGTTTGCTATAGCTTGCCTGCCAAGGAATAAGTGTCTTTTTATTTCATGGCTGCAGTCACCGTCTGCATTGATCTTAGATCCCAAGAAGGTGAAGTCTGTCACTGCTGCCATTTCTTCTTGTGCATGCTGTAATATAAAACACTGCTCTCCAACTCTTTCTTGAATTTAGAATTACTTAAAAAATGGGTGTTGTTTTTTTAAAACCACTCCTGGTTGAACATCTCTTTTGGACCACTTTTTGGGTATGTTTTCTGTGCTAATTAATTGAAAATTGAAAGCACCTGAAGTAATAACAGAGAAAATATACATGAAAGGAAGTGTTATGGTGCTGACCTATGTAAAAGTAAAGGTTTCCCTTGCTCGAAAGCCAGTTGTATCCGACTCTAGGATTCAGTGCTCATCTGTTTTAAAGCCGAAGAGCCAGTGCTGTCTGCCTCCGCAGACGTTTCCGAGGTCATGTGCCAGGCATGACTAGAGACACCGGAGTGCACAGAACGCTCTTACCTTCCCACCGAAGTGGTCCCTATTTATCTACGGTACTTGCAATTTCTTGCTTTCGAACTGCTAGGTTGGCAGGTGCTGACCTATGACCACCCCACAATGAGCAGCAGCAAGAAGAAGAGGAGGAGGAGGAGGAGAAGAAAAGTACACAAAATCAGGGATTTTGTGACTTTAAACCAAAAACAGCTTCATATGCGTGCAGGGAAGAATACTAATAGCATCAGTGCTAAGTCTGGTGCAAAAGCTGGAAATAAAGAAAGCAGCTGGGGTGGGGGTGGGGATCAGTTGTAATGTGGTGCTAAAGGAAAGGTTTATGCATATCCTGGACTGCAAGAAAGATGAACAAGCGGGTCCTAGAGCAAATCCAGCCTTAGTTGTCTCTGGAGGCAAACATGATGAAACAGGCTGTCCTGCTTTGGGCTCATTGTGAGAAAGCAAAAAAGGGCTGTGGTGGCTCAGTGGTTAAGAAGCTCGCCTTGTTAGGTGGAAGGCTGGCAAGTCGGCAGTTTGAGACCCGGGTACTGCATGATGGATTGAGCGCCTGTCTCTGTCCCAGCTCTTGGGGACATGAAAGGAGCCTCTACTCTCGTGGGGTCTAGCCTAGTAAGGATGGTGGTCAGCTTCCTACGCATTAAGAGTTCTGCGGGGGAGTATCCTGACGCCAACGGGGTCACCCTGTACCCGAGCAGAAACTGGCACACTTGCAGGTTCAGATCCCCGGGGCCCATGCGCCGCAACGCGTCCTTCGTGGTGCGGACGAGGCGCTCTACTTGGCCGTTGGTGGCCGGGTGAAACGGGGCGGAGGTGATGTGCCGAACGGCGTTGATCTCCATGAATGCCCTAAACTCGGAGGACGTGAAGCAACTAGCGTTGTCGCTAATTAATGTGTCGGGTATGCCGAACGTGGAAAAGAGCCTCCGCAAATGCCTAATGGTCTGGGCCGAGGAGGTGCTCGTGACTGGGATAACCTCCAACCACTTGGAGAAGGCGTCCACTACGAGAAGGAACAGGGTGCCTCTGAACGGGCCCGCGAAATCAACGTGCACCCGGGACCACGGCCCCTTAGCCGCGTCCCATTCCCTGTGGGGAAGGCGGGCCTCCTCTGGTCTGGAGCATTGGCAACTTTCACAAGTGCCGACCATGTGCTCGATGTCGGCGTCCAGCTGGGGCCACCAGAAGTAACTCCGGGCCAGCGCCTTGGATCGCACGATGCCGGGGTGGCTGACGTGCAGCAGTTTGAGCACCCGCGGCCGAAGGGAAGTGGGAATCACCACCCGCTGCCCCCACAAGAGGCACCCCCTCTCTAGGGACAGTTCTAGCTTTTTTCTGAAAAATGGAGCGAACTCCTCCGCTGGGGAGGACGCCGGCCACCCTTTCTGCACCCAGGAGCTAACTGCCGCTAACGTCTTGTCCTTCTCTGTCACTTTGGCGATGTCGGCGGGCACTACGGGGGGCGAATCCAGCACCTCTATCATGAGAACCTGATGGTCCCGCTCCCCCTTGCTCACCTGGCTGGGCGTGAGGGGAAGGGGAGACCTAGATAGAGCGTCCGCATGGCTGATCTCTTTCCCGGGCCGGTAGACCAACGCGTGCTGATACGCGTTGAGAAAAATGGCCCACCTGAGCATCCTCGGGGACAGGATCTGTGGGGTGGGCTTATCTGCGGTAAAGATGCCTAGCAGGGGCTTGTGGTCCGTTACAATGGTGAAGGGGCGGCCGTACAGAAAATCGTGAAATTTTTTCGTCCCCGCGACTATTGCCAGTGCCTCCCTGTCTGTCTGTGCGTAGTTTCTCTCCGCTTGGGACAGGGACCTGGAGTAAAATGCTATCGGGGCCTCCCTTCCGTTTTCCAACACGTGGCACAGCACCGCCCCCACCCCCACTGGAGATGCATCACAGGTCAGAACTACTGGGCGTTTGGGGTTGAAGTGGGTCAGTATGGCGTCGGACGCCAGGAGGCTTTTTAGCTCGCTAAATGCCCTTTCTTGGTCATCGCCCCACTTCCATGCCTGGTCTTTCTTTAGCAGTTTGTGCAGCGGTTCAGCCACCGCTGCCTTCCGGGGGAGGAAGGAGTGGTAAAAGTTGAGCAGCCCTAGGAACGACTGCAGCTCGGGCTTGGAGGTGGGGCGGGGGGCTTTCTTAATGGCTGCCACCTTGGACTTGGATGGTTTTATTCCCTCAGGAGTCACACAAAACCCTAGGAACTCAACCTCGGTTGCGAAGAAGACGCATTTGTCCTTCCGCAGTCTCAGCCCCGCTTTTTCGACTATTGTCAGGACCTTCCCCAACCTCTTGGCCAATTCAACCCGACTCCCCCCCGTTATTAACACGTCATCAAAATAAGGCAACACCCCCTCCAGTCCCTTCAGGAGGCGTTCCACGAGTGACTGGAAAATTCCTGGCGCCGAATTCACGCCAAACTGGAGGCGCGTCACCTGGAACGCCCCCTTATGGGTGACTATGGTCTGCGCAGCAGCTGCGGCAGGGGACACCGTAAGCTGCTGGTAGGCCTGTGCTAAGTCGAGCTTAGCGAAACACTTTCCCCCGTGTAACCTGGCCAGCAGATGGCTGACTACCGGCACCGGATATGCATTCGGGCGGATCGCCTTGTTGATGGTGCACTTGTAGTCGGCGCATATGCGGACCTCCCCATTGGCCTTTAGTGCGGTTACAATTGGAGTTTCCCACTCCGCGGAATCAACAGGCACAAGGATTCCCTGGCCCACCAATTTGTCCAGTTCCGCCTCTATCTTGTCCTTAAGTGCGAACGGCACCCGGCGTGGTTTGAGACGAATTGGGCGGACCTCTGGGTCCAGGTCGAATGTCACTGGGGGCCCCTTGAATTTCCCCAGTCCTTTTTTGAAAACTTCGGGGTGCGCCTCGCACACCTCCAGAATTGGATCAGTCCCAACGGCGTGCATCCCAACGGCGTGCACCCCCCAATAAACAAACCCAGGGGCTGGAACCATTGAGTCCCGAGGAGGCTGCAATCTCCCCCCTTGAGCACGACTAGGGGAAGGGACGCGGCGTGCTTCTTGAATTTAACCTGAAATTCTCCAACCCCCAACACTGGAATGCTGTTCCCTTGCACGTCCCGTAGTGTGGACCTCAATGCTTTGAGCTTGGGTCGCTTGTGGGGGGCAATTCCCAAAAACTCCCTCTGGGAAATGATTGAATATGAGGACCCCGAGTCAATTTCCATCCTAATGGGAACCCCTTGGACTAGTACCTCAACAAAATAGCGGGGGTGTCCTGCAGACACGCTGAACACTGGGGCGTCGTCCTCGCTGCCGTCGGAGATGCGGCCCACGCCGTCCTGCTTCCGCGTGGCCTGGGCGCCGTCCTTGGGTCTCGTTGAGCGGTCTTGTCCCACGGAACGGTCTGCGGAGCTCCTCCGGGTCTCGCGCTTCTTCCTGCACACCTTGGCGATGTGCCCGCGGCGGCCGCAGTTGTGGCACTCGGCCTTCCGGAACGGGCACTTTACGCGGTCGTGGGCCGCTCCACAGCCGTCGCATCGCCGGCTCTCCTTCCGGACCCTCCGGACGTCCTCGTCGTCGCTGCTCTCTGTGGACGACCTCGAAGTTCGCCGGGCCGCCTGTACCGGAGCCTCTGCCTTGCTCGACTTCGGCCGCCAGTCCTGGAGTTCTTGGACCCCGGCCTTCGTAGCTTCTGCGGCCTGGGCCGCTCTGACGACCTCCTGCAACGTGGGAGGCGGCTCTTGGTTCATTAATGTGCACTGGGTCTCAGCGTCGTTCAGGCCGCACAGCACACAGTCCCGGAGGGTGATTTCGGCATTCTCCCATTTGCACGGGCTGGCCGCCAGCCGCAGGGCCGCCACGAATGCGGCGACCGTCTCCCCGGGCGCTTGGACTCGCCTCCAGAACGCACTCCGAGCGGGAAACATCGCCGTGGCGGGCCGGACGTGCTCACGCAGCATCTGCATGAGTTCCTTGGCCTTGAATTCGCTCACCCTCCTCGGTGCAATCAGGTCCACCAAGGTCCTTTTGGTTTCTTGTCCGAGCATCCTGGTGAAGATGGCCCTTTTCTTTGCCTCTTCCGTGACTTCGGACTCGATCAGTGCTGCCTGGAAGTCCATCTCGAAGATGTCCCAGTCGCCCGGTTTTCTGATTTCGAAACCGGCGCATGTCTTGGTCCCGTGGGCTGCCATATCCCACCTTCGTCGCCAATTTAGTGTAAGGGACCAAAGACAATGAAACAGCCGAGGGGTTGGCTTAACACAGGTTTATTGCATGATGATCCGGAGGAACATGTGGTAATGGCGGATGAGTAGCTCAATATATACAGCTGGCTATACATTTGAATGTGGCTCGTCGACAGACTATTGGTTGCTGCCTGCGTGACGTCGTAGACGGTCACGCCCTTCTTGACCAGGTGAAGAGATGGCGGGGAATCTTCCCGCGCTGCTGAACCAGGTGAATCTGAGCCATGAGAGCTGGACGCTCGCTATTGCCATCTAGTGGTCACTAGCTCGCGTCCCCTTATCAGGTTTACATTGATACAGCTGATGGTTATAATGTTGCACACAGAAAGGTTACATTGTTAACACATGGCAAAGGTACATTGTTAAAGGCACAGCTTTACAGAACACAACAGGTAGCAATTCATCTGGCCCATGCTGCCCTCATTGCTCCCGCAAGTGGATGTAAAATGCGCCCCACATGGTTTGGGACTTCTCTACCTGTTGGAGGACATTTCTCAAAGCGTAAGTACTTAACCAACCCATTCTTCCCCAACTTGGCGGTTACATCTGCCCATACTGATAGAGGCTAGGAAGGAAGTAACTAGAAGATGAGCCTTCTCAGTAGTGCCTGTCACCATATGGAACGCCTTACCACAGGAGGTGGGCCAGATTTTCCCCCTCCTGGTTTTCAAAAGACCCTTGAAGACAGAGTAATTGAGGGAAGCTTCTGGAGATTTCCTCCCCCTCCAAGAGTAATCTATGCTTCTAATGTCTGTTGCTGGCTTAATGTGTGTAGTACTGCAGCCAAAACTGCTGATGTTGTGAGTTCAATCCTGATAAGGACCAGGCCTGAGGTTGGTAAAATGAGTACCCAGTGTGTTGGGTGCAAAAGTGCTAATTAACTTGTGAACCCCCCTGTTGTGTTCTGTAAAGCTGTGCCTTTAACAATGTACCTTAGCCATGTGGTAACAATGTAACCTTTCTGTGTGCAACATTATAACCTTCAGCTGTATCAATGTAAACCTGATAAGGGGACGCGAGCTAGTGACCACTAGATGGCAATAGCGAGCGTCCAGCTCTCATGGCTCAGATTCACCTGGATCAGCAGCGCGGGAAGATTCCCGCCACCTCTTCACCTGGACAAGAAGGGCGTGACCTTCCACGACGTCACGCAGGCAGCAACCAATAGTCTGTCGACGAGCCACTTTCAAATGTATAGCCAGCTGTATATATTGAGCTACCCATCCGCCATTACCACATGTTCCTCCGGATCATCATGCAATAAACCTGTGTTAAGCCAACCCTTCGGCTGTTTCATTGTCTTTGGTCCCTTACACTAAACACCCAGAGAGTGCACTAAGCAATATTGGACAGTACTGTATATAAGTCTAATTGCTATGGCCATTAATAATAATAATTTTGTGTCAGAAATTATTCTGGGTTGAAAGGGTATTTTGTGGAAGAAACTCTGCTCAGAGAATGTCCAAATGAGTCTCCTTTCATGTCCCCAAGAGCTGGGGCAGAGATGGGCACTCAATCCATCAAGCAATACCTGGGTCTCGGACTGCTGACTTGCCAGCCTTCCAGCTAACAAGGCGAGCTTCTTAACCACTGAGCCACACCAGGCCCCCCGCTATGGCCATTGTGATTGCTTCTATGAGTATTACGTATTTAACTTGATTTGTATTGAACTTTGTACATGCTTTCCAGAGCTGTGAATTGATTGCTAGATGTGTGGGATATACGTTTAAAAATGAATGAGCGAATGAATGACTTTCTCTAAGAACAGACGCTCCATCTGCATAAGACCTATTCATATCTGTTGTAATAATGAACTACTAATCGTCTTGCTTGGGGAACTGTAGTTATGTAGGACAAAACGTAGCTGTTCTAAGTTTTGTTCTCCATAGTAGCCAAAGCAATAGTAGTGGCTTGGGTTAGACCAGATTTGCCAGGATATGCTTGTCTCTTGGCAGTAAAAACAGCGTCCTTTTGAATTGTCTTGAAATGTAAGCCATGTAGGTGTATGCATTGCTTTCTGCAAAAATGTTATTGTTTCTGTATTGCAGTGCCCAGTTCAAGGAGGAATCTAAAGAACTCAAGGAGAAGACCAAGAAAGGTGGCAAGGCCATCCACTTCCAGGACTCTGGAGCAAAACCACTGGACAGGTGCTCCTTTTTTGAGGGGGGGGGGACTGTTATGTATGTATGTATGCATGTTCATTATACTGTAAAGGCAAGAATGTAACCACTCCAGATACAAACGATATCAGCTGTAATGGAACGCGAGCAGACAGCCCATAGAGGGCAGCTGCGAGCGTTCAGTCTCACATGGTTCACATTGCTCAATCACGGACAGCCGCGGGAAAACCTTCCCCGCATTCAGCAGCAGGAAAGGAGGCGTGCCTGGGCGAGGCCACGCCGGTAGCAGCCAATGAGCTACCGTGCTACAAGATTCAAATGTAGAGAGCTACCGTATATATTGCGATGCATCCCCGGTGGGGGTGGGGGCGGTGTTATGCCACGTGCTGGAGAACGGTAGGGAGGCCCCGATAGCTTTCTACTCTAGGTCCCTGTCCCAAGCGGAGAGAAACTATGCTCAGACAGACAGGGAAGCACTAGCAATAATTGCGGGGACCAAGAAATTTCATGATTTTGTGTACGGCCGCCCCTTCACCATAGTGACTGACCATAAGCCTTTGCTAGGCATTTTCACCGCAGATAAGCCCACACCCCAAATCCTGTCCCCGAGAATGCTCAGGTGGGCCATTTTTCTCAACGCGTATCAGCACGCGTTGGTATACCGGCCCGGGAAGGAGATCAGCCATGCTGACGCCCTGTCGAGGTCCCCCATTCCCCGGGATTGCTGCCACGTGGGCGAAGTAGAGAGGGACCACCAGGTCTTAATGATAGAGGTCCTAGACTCCCCTCCAGTAGTACCGGCCGACATCGCCAAAGCGACAGGCAAGGACAAAACGCTGGCCACAGTTTGTTCCTGGGTACAGAAAGGGTGGCCCGTGTCTTCCCCAGCAGCGGAATTCGACACATTTTTCAAAAAGAGACTAGAGTTGTCCCTAGAGAGGGGTTGCCTTTTGTGGGGACAGCGGGTAGTGATCCCCACGTCTCTCCGGCCGAGGGTGCTTAAACTGCTGCACGTCAGCCACCCGGGGATCGTCCGCTCTAAGGCACTAGCCCGCAGTTACTTTTGGTGGCCCCAGCTAGACGCCGACATCGAACACATGGTCGGCACTTGCGAAGCGTGCCAAAGCTCAAGGCCAGAAGAGGCTCGCTCGCCACCTAGGGAGTGGGACGCAGCAAGGGGGCCCTGGTCCCGAGTACACGTAGACTTTGCTGGCCCGTTCAGGGGAACGCTTTTCCTCCTCGTGGTGGACGCGTTCTCCAAGTGGTTGGAGGTCATTCCAGTCTCGAGCACCTCCTCGGCCACAACAATTAAACAGTTAAGGAGGGTCTTTTCCACGTTCGGTTTACCCGACACCCTCGTCAGCGATAACGCTAGCTGTTTCACGTCCGCCGAGTTCGGGGCATTCATGGAGCGCAACGCCATTCGGCACGTCACCTCTGCCCCCTTTCACCCGGCCACCAACGGCCAAGTAGAGCGCCTCGTGCGCACCACGAAAGACGCGCTACTGCGCATGGGTCCCGGAGACCTCGACCTGAAATTGTGCCAATTCCTGCTTAGATACAGGGTCACCCCATTAGCGTCAGGGTACTCCCCCGCAGAGCTGTTGATGCGCAGGAAGCTGGCCACGGGAATCTCCAAGCTAGACCCCACGAGAGTAGAGGACAAAGGGCGGAACATAGGGGTGGAACCCACAAAGAGTTTCAGCGTAGGCGCCCCGGTGCACTGCAGGAACTACGCCAGCGCGGGGCCAGCCTGGGTGCCGGGCACCGTAGTAGAACAAACCGGCCCCGTCTCATACCGCGTAGAGACCAGTACAGGTTTCCTGTGGAGGCAACACGTGGACCAACTCAGGCGTAGGGTCCCCGGAGAGCAGGACGGAGACGAGAATAGCATCGAATCAGCGTTAGGGTACTCCCCCACCCGTTTAGCCCAAGGGGGAGGAAAAGGGGAGCATGGGTCCCCACCAAGGGGGGAGGAAAGGGAATCGATCCACAGAGATTTTTTGCGGGAGTCCCCGACAGAAAGGAGGAGCCCCGATCACACACATACCCCGCGGAAGTTTCCCCGAAATACAGATGCCCATAGAAGTTTAGACGTTGATTTACAGTACCAGGGGGAGTTAGCGGAGTGGTCCCCCACCCGTCCTAGCGAAAAGAGGGGTTTCAGTTCAGCCCCTGGTACTTCCAGTCCCAGTAGCCCCTGTGAGTTAGAATGCAATATAGCGCCAATTTCCCGGAGACCGACACCTCCAAGACGGGAGGCATCAGCGAGTCCGCCCACCACAGTCTCAAGGTCCCCCGAGCAGGGATCAGAAGGTAGCCGATCCACAAGGGCGACCTCATCGGTTCCGCGGTTCACAATAGGAGGGTCCCCGGGGTCCGAGAGCAACAGGCAGGGGTTCACCTCCCAACTGTTCATTCCATTCCCATCCCCGAGCGCAAGGCAGGCACGGACGCCCCACAGAGCCACTAACGAATCCCCGTTTCCCGTTGCAGGACAAGCACCCGCGGAGTCAGGGATCACAGGCTCTCCAGTACTAGGGCAGACGCAAGCACGCCCCAAGCGAACGTGCGGCAAGCCACAATGGTTGCGGGACTTCGTCCCATCCTAGGGGGGAGGGATGTTATGTATGTATGTATGCATGTTCATTATACTGTAAAGGCAAGAATGTAACCACTCCAGATACAAACGATATCAGCTGTAATGGAACGCGAGCAGACAGCCCATAGAGGGCAGCTGCGAGCGTTCAGTCTCACATGGTTCACATTGCTCAATCACGGACAGCCGCGGGAAAACCTTCCCCGCATTCAGCAGCAGGAAAGGAGGCGTGCCTGGGCGAGGCCACGCCGGTAGCAGCCAATGAGCTACCGTGCTACAAGATTCAAATGTAGAGAGCTACCGTATATATTGAGATGTATCACCGCCATTACCTCATGCTTCACTGGAACCTCATGCAATAAACCAACCCTTCGGTTGTCCGGTTGTCTTTGGTCCCATACACTAAAGGGACACAACAGAGTTTTAGCTCCACACCTGTAGCTTGTGAATCTCACTTAGCGTCAGTGGTGTACTGCTCCAGGTTTCCACCCGATCCCGGGAACTGGTAGCGGAAATTTCTCCAGGCCACGCTCACTTGGCCGGCTATGCCCACCTCCCCACCCCAGGCTAGAGATGTGAAGGCCTGGAAAAAAACCGAAAAAATTCGGGGGGAAACTGTTTTTTCCCCGTTTTTCCCCTGAAGCCTCCCCCCCCCCAAAAAAATTGGAAATTGAAAAAATTAAAAAAAATATTATGGAATGTTTTATTTTAACATGATGAATAAAATATTTTAAGATAAGGCTGGGTTCAAATATTTTTTAATCATTTCTAAAATATATATGTATGGTATCAGATTATTCTAATTTCTGTGAGGAGCAAGTCCTAGGTTCCATAGTTATATTTTATGTTTCTAGAGTAACCGAATGACTTTCAATCTGGAAAAGAAAAAAGAAGTGTTAATGTAGCATTTTTTTCAATTTTTCCAAAAATTTCCGTTTCCCCTGAAAAAACAAACAAACATTCCCCCCCCCCCGAGTTTCAAAATTTTGGAAATTTTACATCTCTACCCCAGGCCATGGTGTGGCCGGCCAAGTGGGCATGGCCCACAGAGTTAGCCACGCCCAGGGTGAGGGTAGTAAAAAAAATTGCAGTACAGTGCTGCTTAGGGTGCAAAACATGCTGTTTTCAAACCCTGGACAGATTGTTCCCATCTGGTGGGAACCTTGAGAAAATTATTTTATGGCATGGAATTGAATTGAATTTTACACTTGTATCCCGCCCCTCTAGGGAACAATACATCCCTACTCGAGGCGGCTAACATCATAAAATCCCTCATACAACAAACAAAACTTATTCAAAACAATTGCACCCCATAAAACTTACAAGAATAACTTACAATCAAAGCCGACCATTATAATGGGCCAGAGTATCGCGGTCAAGAGACCTGACCACACAGCCAAATTGGAAGGAATATGCGCCGGTCCCAATCTAAAAGCCAGGGATTGGCAAGACCACCTCGAAAAGCAATGTCTTCAGTTGCTTTTTAAAAGACTGGAGCAAAGAGTCCTGGCGCAGCTCACGTGGGATGGCATTCCACATCATTGGTGCCACCACCGAGAAGCCACCACCGAGAAGCTCCAGAAGGAACTAAGCTTTCCTGACTCTCTCAACCACTGGCTGTTCTTGGAACTGTAGTCTAAAAGAGAAACTTTGCTGGAAACGTAGTGCAAGAAGTCTCAACTTTAATCGTTGTTTCCTTAATAGGAGTCAGGTGGCAGGTGCTAGGAAATCTTCCTCTTGTTTAGACTCTGCTCAAAAGGAAAAATAGTCTACATGGACAACTAGTCTGATTTTCTATAAGACCTTTGTTCCAGGTGACACTGACAACAATTATTTCCATTGGTGGTAAGGTTTGAAAATAATTGTTCTAGGTGTGTGATGGCGAACCTTGGCACTCCAGGTGTTCTTGGGCTTCTATTACCAGAAGCTCAAGTCGGCACTCCTGCTGATCGGGGCTTCTGGGAATTGAAGTTCAAGAACAGCTGGAGTGCCAAGTTCGCCATCACTATTCTACTGGTAAAGTTCTCCCTTGCTTGAAAGCCAGTCATGTTTGATTCTAGGGAGTGATGTTCATCTCCGCTTAAGAGCCAATGCTGTCTGTGTCTGCAGATGCTTCCATGGTCACGTGACAGTCATGACTATATGCCAAAGTGCACGGAACACTGTTACCTTTCCTGCTAAAGTGGTGCCTATTTACCTACTTGCAATTTCTTGCTTTTGAACCGCTAGGTTTTCAGGAGCTGGGGTGGACGATGGGAGCTCACTCCATTGTGCAGCAATTCGGTCTTGAACTGTTGACCTTCTGGTCATCAAGCTCAGCTTCTTAACCACTAAGTCACTATGGACCTAATTGTTCCAAGCACCAGGAAAGCAAGGGATACTATCTTACATTTCTTGCTCTTAAATCTGGGTAGTACAGTTTGTGCTCTGTCCATACACTCATGTTTGGAGGAACTTACCAGTCTCCATTTTTATGTTTTGCTGACTTTGCAGTTTTAAAATTATTGAGCAAAGTTCTGTTGCGTAACTTTGCACCCAGTGCAGGTCACACTGGGTACCAAAAATACTTAACTTACACTAGTGAAAACCCTTCCTATCCCCTCACTTTAGGTTCTGAGAGTCCCTCAGGTTTCCTTTTGCTCCAGGGAAGATTTTGGAAGCTGCAAGACGGGGGTTTGGGTAGAACCTTTTAAAAGCCAAAATTTGCAACTGGGTCAACAGAAGTAGGTGAGGTTCTCAAAAGCTTTCCCAAGGCAAAATAGAGCCTGGAGGCGCTTTGGAGTTTAAAACCGGGGGATAGAAAGCTTATAATTATTTCAAATTAAATGTTTTTAGAATCTGATCTAAGTTGTGCAAGGTGCAAGGTTATCAGCTGGATCCTGCCCATTGGGTTATCTGAACCTCTGTTTTGAGACTAATAATGGTTATAGCAGAATAGACCAGTATCTGTGGTGCTCTAGAGTAATGCACACACAGATTAGGAGAAATAGTTAGTTTACAATTTGTTAATAGAGTAGGATTTGCTTATATACTTGTTCTTGGTTCTTGACATCGTTATTCAGTGAGGAGTCCACACATTGGTAGATGTCTCCATGATGACATTTCATACATGCAAAAGGACACGAGAAATCAAGTCCATTTGCTTGTGATTTTTAAGCCATTTGGATATCACGTCACCCACTGGCTAGGCGGACCATGATGTGTGCCCTCCGCTTTCACCCTGCCCAAGGGATCTGACAGAGGACCCTTTGGTGAGTTTTAGTCCTGGCCTAACATCATTGACAAGTGATGAGCAACACTGCCTAGTAAGACCACTCAAGCCCCTGCGCCCCAACAAGGCTCTCACCTAGCATGTGTAGAGTAGGATTTGTTTAATGGAAAGACATTTGAATAAACGGATCTGGAGTTTTCTTGCCTACATTTTGCAAATGGTTCACTTGCCCTCCAATTTCTACATAATCGAGGTGACTCAGAGAGTGGTGCTTTTTGTGTTTCTAAGTGGAATATAAGCTTTGTTATCTTTGATCTTGTTTGTAGGCCAAGTCCTAATATGTTACGAGATTTATATGCTATATATCCTCCTTTCCAAGATGAGAAGCCAACTCGACCAGGCAAGCGAGGACAAAATGAACTGATTACTCTAGAAGATGTTAAGTGTAAGTAATTGTATTGGGTAATTTATGCATTGATTTCATACAACATGCCTGTGATTGGTTGGGCCATGTTAGTGAAGCTTGGCACTCCAGCTGTTCTTGAACTTCAATTCCCAAAATCCCTGATCAGCAGGAGTGCTGACTTGGGCTTCTGGTAATTGAAGTCCAAGAACACCTGGAGTGCCAAGGTTCGCCATCATTGGTTTAGGGTGTTCTGATTCAGAGATACCTGGAATTAACACGTCATTGTCTATATAGACAAGGAATCATAAAATGAAAGCACAGAAATAAATTTTCTGTTCCTTCCATCAGGAATAGTTGTGTCATTTGCTTATCCAAAATCAGAACTACCATCCACTGTATATCTCTTTATGTAAAATTTTGTAGCACAGGCCAAGATAATATACAGATGTTCGAGAGAAAGGTCCCCCTTAGCAGTGCTGTGGTGGTGCTAGGGCTTGCAGAGTTGAATCTCCGGGACTTTCTGAGTAGCAGAGACTGTGAAATTTCCTGACATGCTCCTCTGGCTTCCCTGTTGTTCCTTTGCCCATTGAACAAATAACTAGACACTGTGCCAGAGAGAAAACATAATGGCATGCATCACAGCATGATGTTGGCATCCTCTTTCTTGTACCTTCTCTATAATATTTTGGATGTTCTACTGGTTTTTTACTTCCATTTAATTAACAAAACTCTTAATGAGCCAAGGGTTTGGCAAAAGAACTTGAATGTTTCATGAAGCATGGAGGTAATTACCTTGAAGTTTTAGGCTTGTAGGCCTTTTCCCCCCTTATAATTTTGCTATTATGTTTTGCTTCTTCTTTGTGTTTCCTGGGATTCACCCAATTGGATTCCTCTGTGCTTGTCTAGACATTCTTTGAGAGTAATCCAGGGCACGTTTTACTTCTGCTTCCAGGAGCAGCGAGGGATGAATTGGCATTGGGGGTCGGATCTGGCATGCAGGCCATAGTTTTGGGACCCCTGGTTTAAGCAGAGAAAATGGCATCTTAAAATCTATGTCATCCTGTTGCAAAACAGATTGCAAGGCACGTTTTACTTCCACTTCTGGTCGGAGGAACCACATGACTGACCCAAGGCCCGGAAAGGTTGGGCACCCTTGCTTTAAAGCATTGTTCCATCCTCCCTAATGCACCTACTTCTCTACCCAACAGCTGTTTCTCTGTTCCCTCTCAACTCTGGCCAGCACCTCCTGTTGTGAGCTCTAATTAATTGTTATTAATTGTTAATCAGAATAATAGCATCCCAATCTTAATTGCCAAAGCAATTCAGAAATAGAAAATAGTCCAGTCATTCCTATGTTGCATAAGAAAGGAGATGTGTTATAGTGGACCCAGGTCTTCCCTGGGCTGGCTGGGGATGATTGTAGTCCAATACCTCTGGAGAGTACAGGCTTTGGTAGAATGGAGGCAGAGTGGAGATCGGCAAATTGTGGAGATCTGCAGGTGCAGCCATAGCCAGTGCAGAGGAATACTGGAAGTTGCAGTCCAGCAACATCGGGAGGTGGACAACTCAGACTGCATGTCAAACTAGGGCTGAAAAGGTCTAAATTCAGATGCCCATTGGGCTTATCTGGGGCTGGTAATTACCAAGGTGTGTTGATCACTAGTTCCCAGAATTTCCAGTTAACATAGTTGTTTTAGTGATTTTGGGACCATAGTCCAAAAGGTGCATTTGGCCATGTTATCCTGCTATATTAATAGAGTAGACCATACTGCCAGCGAAGTGAGTGGAGTGTCACACGGCGGATAACTAACCTGACCACCCTGACGACTAATGGCCTTGGGTGTCAAAGTCCACAAGAAAGGTGATGGTCCACAAGTGGATTAAATCCCACTTGAATCCATCTTGATGGAGGGCAGCAGCTTCATCTATACTGGCCTGGGGCCGATGAAGACTTTGCGTGCCAAAAGGGCTCCAGACCAGAACATGACTCGTGGAGCTGGATCAGTGGTACGGGGGTCATGCTGCAATGCGGGGGTCATTCTGCAATGCGGAAGGCAAATGGAAGGCCACTGCATTATATTCTCAGGACAGCCTTCATGTCTGATTGCCATGAGGATTGCCAATATTCAGATTTGGATACGGCAGAAGAAGTCCAAAAGAGCAGCCTGCACACCTATAGTAATTGCCTCTCAGATTACCTTGCAGATGTAGTAGATTTTAAATTGATGGGCCATCCTGAAGTCATTGAACGTTGAGATGTAAAGCCACACTGAAATAATGATTTATATTAATACTCTTTAAACTTAGGAACAGAACACTTCACAGACCTGTAGGAAGGCAGTAATGCAAACCTTTAATGTACGTACCCTGTTCATTGGACATTTTTAGATGCAGCTTTGTTTCTGGCCCATGAAGATGATTCCTTCAGCATCCCTTCTTTCTCTGTAGTCATGAGGTACATCATCTGATATTTCTGTTTTACTGTCAGTTGCTTAGACATCTGTTTTGTTAAAACAGTGCACGCAAGCTAAACAAGAAGCCAGACTTGAATGTGGGAGTTATCAAATCCTGTCTTTTCCCTGTCACCACAATTTGGTGAAGCAATTTTCACATATTTTCACAGTAGAAGAAGTGGCAGAAATCCTGGCTTCCTTGATGTTAGGCAAATTCCCTGGTGAGATTCATGGGGCTGCTTTGTATGACTTTGCCATTCCCAGGATAAAATGGTTTTGACCATAGGGGTCACCCATTTTGGGAAATCACATTAGTCAGTTGTATGAACTCTTTAGTTTGGGGAGGAGAATGTTTATCTCAGACAACAGCCAATCTGTGGGCCTGAGGATGATATCGCTAAACTACCTTGTAGAGTTGCTGGGATGATTATGGGGACAGTACTTTGTAAATGCACATGATACTTTAAAGCAGGGGCACCCAAACTTTGGGCCAGGACCCTGATCATGCCTCATGAGCATGTGTGCTTTGCACAAGCACACAAACACGCGTGCTCAGGGCATGTTTGTTCATGAATGTCCATATTCACTCCCTGGTTCAGCATGGACGCTTCTGCACGTGTGCGAAAGTGTCCATATCCTGGTTCAGCGAGGACCCTTCTGCGGATGCATGAGCATGTCCGCACCAAACCAGGAAGTGAATATGGATGCGTCCGCGTATGCACAGAAGCTTCTGTATTCACTTCCTGGTTTGATGAGGGTGTTGTGGGTCTGATAGAATGGCTTCGGGGGCTGTATCTGGCCCGTGGGTGGTAGTTTGGGCATGCCTGCTTCAAATCACAATTCCAAGTCCCTAAGACAACCACAACCCTAAATCACATTAGGTTGGGGGAAAGGGTCCTTGGACCTAAAATGACTCTAGAGCAGGCATGCTCAAACTATGGCCTGTGGGCTGGATACAGCCCTCAAAGGCATTTCATCAGGCCTGCAACACCCTTGCCAAACCAGGAAGTACATGTGTACACTTCTGCACATGTGCGAAAAGTGGCCATTTTACTTCCTGGGCACGGATGCTTCTGTGAAGTAAAATGGCTGCTTTCAGCATATGCAGAAGCATCTGTGCCAAACCAAGAAGTAAAATGGCTGCTTTTGTGCATATGCAGAACCGTCCGTGCCAAAGCAGGAAGTAAAATGGCCGTTTTTCTCGTATGTGCAGACGCACCCGTGCCAAACCAGGGAGTAAAATGGTCAAGCATGTGCAAACACGCCCTGTTCCAGGGCGTGATCTGGCCCGCTCAGCTGTTCCGTGGGCGTGGTCAGACCCCTGGCCCAAAAAGTTTGGGCACCCCTGCTCTAGAGGGCAATTTTAAAGTTTAAATCTGGAAGGTTCTGGGATAGCCTTCTGAGGTCTGGGAAGATAGGAAGCCCTCCGACTTATGGAAATTGCCTTTCCCATCCCAGTTCTAATGACATTTCCTAATGACATTTTCATCACACCTTTCCTCCACGATGCACATCATTATCACCCACAGTTTATCTTTACAACAGCCCTGTGGAGTAGGCCAAGCTGCAGGAGAATAACTCTGTGTCAAGGTTACCCTGTAAACTTGATGAATTGTTCCCGACGAAAGGTTCATTTTGTAAAATCTTGTGGTGATGAAGTTGCTTGCTTGATCCTTGTGTCTAATGTTGGAGATGCCATCTTTCATTCATGCGTTTTAAAGAGGGAGTGCCCTTTCACATGCTGCCTTATCTACCCCCTCTCTTTGCCCCCTGGCCTTGCCCTATACAGACAGCTGAACAGAGTTAGAGGTAGGCTTCTGAAGAGGTAGAATCCCTTGTGCCAATTGAGTTGGAGGGTAGAGATGGCCATTTATGAACTCATTACCTCCATTAAAACAACAGGAACCGTTTTCTCCAGGTAAAAAAAAAAAAAGTGCAAATGGGAATGGCCTAAACTTGTTTCCATTCATTGGACCACTTCGGTGGCAAAAGATCTTGGGGTTATGAAAGGAGCCTCATCTGGGCGTCCCCTGAGCGGAGTTTCTCCAGCAAAAATCCTTTCAACCCAGAATAATCTCTGACACAAAATTATTATTATTACTGGGCCTACCCTGCTGCTTTTGCACATGCAAAACTTACCATCGTTAGCCAAATTGTCCTGCAAATAAAACTGGTGGAATTAATCTCTTTTTATACATTAATTGTTATTGATTCAATTATTAAAAGCACACTTTGGCCCAAGTCATAGCTTCAATTACTGTATTATGTTTACCCGTGTGATGTTTGATTTTTTTTTTTTATAAAAAAAAATCTGCTCCAGGTGTAAGCAGCTAGACGATTTCCTTATGGCGCTACTCTACTACATGTCTTTTTATTTGGAAAAGATAACTCTGGAGGAGAAGCCCAAATCTACTATGGGGTAAATAAATTTTATTTTCTATATGACTGAGAAGATTCTTATCGCCTCCTAGAACTCTGCTCATCCATTTTGTCTTTTTCTACTCCATCCTGGCTCCATTCATCCCTCAGATGGTTTCTGACTTCTTTGTATATAAGGAAATGAAGGCCAACGCCCTTAATGTTTTAAGGTCAGTCCTACCCCCTTCTTCATAGCAATTTAGTTCCATAAACCTTGGTTTCTGGAAACCTCTCCCCAATTGTAACGCTGGTAAGCAAGGGAAAATTTCAGGTACATGTGAAGAATGGTTGACAAGCCTCTTTCGCCACACATTTGTCTAAAGCTGACTAAATCAGAGGTGCCCAAACCATGGCCCATGGGCCGGATCCAGCCACCAATGCCAATTCATCTGGCTTGCACTGTCCTCGTCACTCCCAGAAGCGGAAGAAAAATGCACCTGGATTTTACTTCCACTTCTGGGAGAGACAAGGGCGGCGTGAGCTGGATGAATTGGCATTGAGGCCAGATCCAGCCCATGGTCCATAGTTTGGGCACCCCTGGTTTAAGCAGAGAAAATGGCAGCCTAAAATCTATCTCATCCTGTTGCAAAACAGATTGCAAGGTGCGTTGTACTTCTGCTTCTGGTGGGAGGAATCATGTGATCAGCCCCCTGAACTATGTGACCGGCCTATGGCCCAAAATGTTTGGGCACCTGTTATGTATTGAATGAATGTTGCAAGGTTCCCTTTAACAGAATGTAACCAGTCAATGTATCCAATTGTATCTAATCAGAGACATATTGTAACAAGCTGTATAAGGATGCGAGCTAAGTGGCCACAGGTGGCAGTAGCAAGCATCCGGCTCACATGGTACAGATTCTCCGAATACCTGCAGAGTGGGAAACCTTCCCGCCACACTGCACCTGGAGAAGATGGGCGTGACGATCTATGACGTCACGCGGACAGTAGCCAATGAGCTACCACACCGGGATATTCAAATGTACAGTGTACTATAAATAGAGCTGTTGTCCGCCATTCCTTACCATCTGAGGCTGCAACGGTTGGGCCTTTTCACTCTTGAGCGACGGCGTCTAAGAGGTGACCTGATTGAAGTTTATAAAATCATGCATGGTATGGACAAAGTAGATAAGGAAAAACTGTTTTCCCTATCACACAACACTAGAACTAGGGGACACTCGATGAAACTTTTGGGTACTAGTTCTCAAACAAATAAGAGAAAGTACTTTTTCACCCAGAGGATCACTGGTCTATGGAACTCCCTGCCAGAAGAAGTGGTGACAGCTGTCAGTTTTGACAGCTTTAAGAAAGGATTAGACAAGTTCATGGAGGACAAGGGGATCAATGGCTATAATTATGGATACTTAAGGACAACCTTGGGGTTGGAGAGATAGACAGGATATCTCTCAATGCCATTTCCAGTGAATCCTAAGCAGGTGAAGGCATCTGCTTGGGAATACCCTGAAGGAAATGGTGAGCCACTGTGTGAGACAGAATGCTGGACTAGATGGGCTGTGGCCTGTTCCAGCAAGGCTGTTCTTATGTTCTTATGTTCATTACCACATGTTCACCCTGACCATCATGCAATAAAGTTGTGTTTAGCCCTACTGCGGCTCCTTCTATCGTCTTCCTTGCAAGACACTAAATTGGCGACGAGGATGGGATGGCATCCTGAAAAGTGAACATCGTGCTTTTCGACACCACGAAGCCAGAGAAATGGGAACTCTACGAACAGCAGTTCCTATATGCGATGGACCTCGAGGGCATCGAGGAAAAAGCCCAGCGCCAAGCATTCCTGCTGGCCCAGTGCGGCCTGGAAATGCTAGAGCTGGCAACGAACCTCCTGATGCCAAGGCTGCTCAGGGAGATACCCCTAGACGAGATCCTCACCAAGCTGAGGAAGCACTTTCGCCCGAAAGTGTCGGTGTTCCCGGCAAGGCTGGCCTTTCAGCAGCGGTGCCAGCAGGCCGGTGAGTCCGTGGCTGACTTCGTGGCAGCTCTGAGGGTAGCTGCCGTGCCTTGCCGGTGGGGAGCGTCCCTGAGCGAGGCGCTGCGAGACAGGCTCCTGCTGGGCCTACGAGATGAGGGGGCCAGGAAAAAATTACTGGCCAAGGACGAGAGCATCTCCTTCGAGCATGTCCTGCGCATCGCCCAAGCCGGCGAGTCAGTGCAACAAGGCGAACGGGTGTGCCGGGCCAGGACCGCGGTGGCTGGGGGCCCCCCGCCGGCAGTCCCAGTCCACAGCTGTTCCTCCCACGGAGAGCAGGGGCCCTCTGAGTCCACCACGTCCACCTCGAACTTCAGCGAGGGCGAGGACGACGACGTGCAGCGGGTGCAGAGGAGACCCGAGGTTCGAGACCGCGCCAGAGAGGACCGCCGCTGCGACGGATGCGGGGCATCCCACCCTGCCCATTCCGGAAGGCGGAGTGCCACAACTGCGGGCGGCGCGGGCACATCGCAAAGGTCTGCAGGCGGTGTCGGGATGACGGCAGGGGCCAGGCGGAACGGCCCCAACAGAAAGCAGAATCTTCGACGACGATGAACCGCAGGAGCACCGCGTGTCTCGACGAGTTCCCGACAGCCACGACCAAGCGGTTCACAGCGTGCCTTTGAGGCAACCCCGTTTTTTTGTTGTACTGATACAAGGGGTCCCAGTTAGAATGGAGATAGACTCGGGTCGTCGTACTCCATCATCTCCCACAGGGAATTTTTGCATATTCCCCCAAAGTCACGCCCCAAGCTGAAGGCCCTTAAGACCAATCTTCAAGGGAAAAGTATCCCAGTGTTGAGGGTGGGGGAGTTCAAGGTGAAGTTTAAGAGGCGCGCCGTGCAGTTGCCCCTAGTAGTCTTAAGGGAAGGGTCTTGCTGCCTCCTAGGGACACAGTGGTTTGGCCCCCTGGGGGTTTTCATCGGAGGCATACACGCCGTGCAGGCTGACCCGATCACGAAGGTGTGTAACGCACACCTTGCTGTCTTCGAGAAGGGGCTTGGGAAGTTCAAGGGGCCCCCAGTTTCATTCGACATGGATCCCGACATCCAGCCCATCATACTCAAGCCATGGAGAGTGCCTTGCGCACTAAAGGACAAAATTGAGACTGAACTGGACAAACTGGTGGGTCAGGGGATTTTGGTACCTGTGGACTCTGCCAAGTGGGAAACCCCCATTGTCACGGCACTTAAGGCTAACGGGGAGGTCAGAATCTGCGCTGACTACAAGTGCACGATTAACAAGGCAATTCGCCCAAATGCGTACCCGGTGCCGGTAGTAAGTCACCTGTTAGCAACCTTGCATGGGGGGAGGTGTTTCGCCAAGCTAGATTTAGCACAGGCATATCAACAATTAACAGTGATCCCAGCTGCAGCCGCCACTAAAAACCATTGTTACTCATAAGGGAGCCTTTAAAGTGATGCGCCTCCAATTCGTCATAAATTCGGCTCCAGGAATTTTTCAGTCCCTCGTGGAAAGATTGTTGAAAGGGCTCCCAGGGGTTTTCCCTTACTTTGATGATGTCTTGATAACGGCAGGCGGGGCGGGGGGAGCAAGAATTGGCCAAGAGGTTAGACCGGGTACTAACCGTGTTCGAGAAAGCGGGGCTCAGATTGAGAAAGGATAAGTGTGTGTTTTTCGCTGAAGAGGTAGAGTTTCTGGGTTTCCGGATAACCCCTGAGGGCATCAACCCAGCAGAGTCAAAGGTGTCAGCAGTGCAGAACGCCCCTCGCCCCACCACCAAGGCCGAACTACAGTCCTTCCTAGGACTCCTAAATTTTTACCACTCTTTCCTGCCAGGAAAGGCGTCGGTGGCAGAGCCGCTGCACAAACTACTCAAGAAAGACGCGGCTTGGCGGTGGGGGGACAGCCAGGAATGGGCATTCCGAGGGCTCAAGCATCTTCTATCCTCCGAGGCTGTCTTGACCCACTTAGATCCCAAGAAACCCGTTGTGTTAGTCTGTGATGCCTCACCGGTGGGAGTGGGGGCAGTCCTATGCCATGTGTTAGAGGGCGGGCGAGAAGCCCCGGTGGCATTCTATTTGAGATCCCTGTCCAAGGCAGAGCGCAACTGCATGCAAACAGATAGGGAAGCCCTAGTGATTGTTGCGGGAACTAAGAAGTTCCACGACTTCCTTTATGACAGACCATTCACAGTCGTGACCGACCATAAGCCCCTGTTAGGAATCTTTACCACTAACAAGCCAACCCCGCAGATCTTGTCCCCAAGGATGCTGCGATGGGCCATTTTCCTCAACGCGTATCAGTATGCGTTGACCTACCGTCCCGGCAAGGAGATCAGGCATGCCGATGCCCTTTCCAGGTCACCCCTCCCACAGGCAGGGGACCCAGAGTGCGACGTAGAGCAGGACCACCAGGTGCTCCTGATCGAGGCTCTAGAGTCGCCCCCGATACTGCCAGCGGAGATCGCTAAAGCTACAGCGAAAGACAAGTCATTGGCCCTAGTCAGTTCATGGGTACAAAAAGGGTGGCCAGCAACCTCCCCTATGGAGGAATTCAGGGTATACGGCAGGAGGAGAGACGAACTCTCCTTAGAAAGGGGTTGCCTACTCTGGGGGCAGCGGGTAGTAATCCCCAAAGTTTTGAGGTCTCGGGTGCTCAAAATGTTGCATATCAGCCACCCGGGAATCGTGCGCTCCAAAGTGCTAGCTAGAAGTTATGTCTGGTGGCCCAAGTTGGATGCAGACATAGAACACATGATTAGCACCTGCGAGAGCTGCCAGAGCACCCGCCCCGAAGAGTCCCTACTTCCTCACAGAGAATGGGACGCAGCCCGGGGGCCTTGGTCGCGCCTGCATGTAGATTTCGCGGGTCCCTTCAGGGGCACCCTATTCCTGATAATAGTGGACGCTTACTCCATGTGGTTCGAGGTAATCCCGATGGCCAGTACATTGTCAGCTGCGACGATTAAGCAATTACGGAAGGTATTCAGCTGTTTTGGGTTACCTGATGTACTTGTGAGCGATAACGCCACAACTTTCATGTCAGCGGAGTTCCAGGGTTTCATAGAGATAAACAAGATTCGCCACATCACTTCTGCCCCCTTTCACCCCACTACAAATGGTCAAGCGGAACGTTTGGTGCAAACAACAAAGGACGCACTGCATCGGATGGGCCCCGGGGAGTTCAACTTGCAACTATGCCAATTCCTATTAAGGTATTGTGTAACCCCTTTAGCGTCGGGTTTGTCGTCAGCCGAACTCCTTATGCGGATGAAACCCGCCACAATCCTCTCGCATTTAGACCCAACCAGGGTGGAGGACACCGGTAGGAACATAGAAACAAGGGGCACCAAGAGTTTCGGGATCGGCGAGGCAGTGCATTGCCGGAATTATGCAGCCGGTGGGCCTACTTTGGAGCCTGGAGTAGTGGTCGGGCAAATGGGGTCAGTCTCCTACAATGTCGAGACAAGCACAGGACTCCTCTGGAGGAGGCATGCCGACCAGCTCAGGGGTAGGATAGTAGGTAGGCAAGACAGGAGTGACCAAGCAGAGAATTCAGCGTTAGGGTTCTCCCCCACCTGCTTATCCCAAAGGGGAGACACAGACCACAGGGGGGAGGGAAATGACACAAATCTGCATCCTTTTGACCCCCAGGGTTACAGGAACAATTTGGAAGAGGAAGATTTCGAAGAGTTAGATTTTGAGTTAGGAAACAGGGGATTTTTCGGAGTGGTCCCCCACCCATCCGAGTGAAGAGCGGGGTTTTGTTTTAGTCCCTGGAGCCCCCGGTTTCACGTCCCTGGAGTTTACTCCTACACCCAGACCTCCCCAATCCCCGGCTTAGAACTCGTGGCCAATTGCTAATGAGTTACCCTCTCCCATTGCAGGACGAGGACAGAGTAATCAAGAGCATGCAGGGACCCCAGGTCAAAGCACAGGCTGCCACTCGCCCAAAGCGAACATGCGGGAAGCCTCAGTGGCTGAAGGACTTTGTTCTTACCTAGGGGGGAGGGGTGTTATGTATTGAATGAATGTTGCAAGGTTCCCTTTAACATAATGTAACCACTCAATGTATCCAATTGTATCTAATCAGAGACACATTGTAACAAGCTGTATAAGGATGCGAGCTAAGTGGCCACAGGTGGCAGTAGCGAGCATCTGGCTCACATGGAACAGATTCTCCGAATACCTGCAGAGCGGGAAACCTTCCCGCCACACCGCACCTGGAGAAGATGGGTGTGACGATCTATGACGTCACGCGGACAGTAGCCAGTGAGCTACCACACCGGGATATTCAAATGTACAGTGTACTATAAATAGAGCTGTTGTCCGCCATTACCACATGTTCACCCTGACTATCATGCAATAAAGTTGTGTTTAGCCCTACTGCGGCTCCTTCTATCGTCTTCCTTGCAAGACACTAAAGCATCCCTGGTCTAAATCCAAGTGCCTGGACCCAAGTGCAAGCACCGTTGTACCTCACATACCACTGGTGAAGATTCCAAGCCTCTCCAAGCCTGACAGCAGCCATCCTTTGCATCTTGCTTCGCATATTGAGTGAATGAGTGACTAGGTACGTCGGTAGGTGAGTGGGTGGGAGGATGGATGAATGGATAATTTTTGTACCCTATCAGTAAAAAAACATAATATTTGCTAGGGTGTATTTTTGGTCTCCCCATAATCAGTCGTCTTTTTATTTCATGGCTACAGTCGCCATCTGCAGTGATCTTAGATCCTAAGAAAGTAAAATCTGTCACTGCTTCTACTTCTTCCCCATCTATTTTCCAGGGACTGATCAGACCTGTTGCCATTATCTTGGTTTTCTTGATATTGAGTCTCAAGCCAGCTTTTGCACTCTCTTCTTTCAATCCAATCAAGAGATTCTTTAGGTCTTCCTAACTTTCTGCCATTAGGGTGGTATCGTCTGCATATCTCAAATTGTTGATGTTTCTCTGTTGTGTTCTGTAAAGCTGTGCCTTTAACAATGTACCTAGCCATGTGGTAACAATGTAACCTTTCTGTGTGCAACATCATAACCTTCAGCTGTATCAATGTAAACCTGATAAGGGGACGCGAGCTAGTGACCACTAGATGGCAATAGCGAGCGTCCAGCTCTCATGGCTCAGATTCACCTGGATCAGCAGCGCGGGAAGATTCCCGCCACCTCTTCACCTGGACAAGAAGGGCGTGACCTTCTATGACGTCACGCAGGCAGCAACCAATAGTCTGTCGACGAGCCACATTCAAATGTATAGCCAGCTGTATATATTGAGCTACCCATCCGCCATTACCACATGTTCCTCCGGATCATCATGCAATAAACCTGTGTTAAGCCAACCCTTCGGCTGTTTCGTTGTCTTTGGTCCCTTACACTAAATTCTCCCAGCGATTTTGATCCCATATTGTGATTCCTCCATACCTGCATTGCGCCTTATGTGCTCTGTGTATAGATTGAATAAGCAGGGTGATAAAATGCAGCCTTGTCTTACTCCTTTTCCTATTCCAAACCACTCTGTCATTCCGTGCTCTGTCCTAACTGTTGCTTCTTGACTCAAGTACAGATTTCTCAGGAGGCATATGAGGTGTTTTGGTATTCCCATCTCTTTAATTACTTGCCACATTTTGTTGTGGTCCACACAGTCAATAGCCTTGGTGTAGTGAATAAAACAAAAGTAGACTTGTTTCTGGTATTCCTTTGTTTTCTCCATGATCCAACGTATGTTGGCAATGTGGTCTCTAGTCCTCCTGCCTCTTCTGAAACCGGCCTGCACCTCTGGTAGTTCTCTCTCCACATGTTGCTGAAGTATATCCTGTATTATCTTGAACATCACTTTGCTGGCATGTTTTAAGGGCCTCATCAGACAACCACTTTGCTTTCTTATGCTGCTTTTCTTTTGGTATGGTTTCTCTTGCTGCCTCCTGCATGATGTCCCACGTCTCTGTCCATAATTCTTCTGGTACTCTGTCCATCAGGTACAGGACATTAAATCTGTTCATGACCTCCACCGTGTATTCTTTAGGGATGTTGTGTAGGTCATATCTGTCTGGTCTAATTGTTCTCCCCATTTTCTTTAGTCTAAGCCTGAATTTTGCAATCTGTAGGTTGTGATCATGAAAAGCAGAGACATCACCTTGAAAACAAAAGTTCACATAGTCAAAGCAATGGTATTCCCAGTGGTAATGTATGGGTGTGAGAGCTGGACCATTAGGAAGGCTGAGAGCAGATGAATAGATGCATTTGAGATGTGGTGTTGGAGGAGAGTCCTGAGAGTCCCTTGGACAGCAAAGAGAACAAATAGGTCAATACTGGAAGGAATCAACCCTTTCATTGGAAGGACAAATAGTGAAGATGAAGCTAAAGTACTTTGGACATCAAATGAGAAGGGAGGGCTCACTTGAGAAGGCCTTGATGCTTGGAAAGGTGGAGGGCAAGAGAAGAAGGGGGCGTCCAAAGATAAGATGGATAGATGGTATTGTGGACACAATGGGCACAGAGCTTGGCGGGCTGAGGAGAATGGTGGAGGACAGAGGTGCCTGGTGCCTGGAGGAAAATTTATTTATTTATTTATTTATTTATTTATTTCAGTGTCTATACCGCCCACTTGGCCAAGGCCAACTCAGAGCGGTTCACAGCATAATAAAAACACAATTAAAAACATAGTTAAAACTGTTTTAAAAACTACCCACCCACTCACTAAAATGCATCACAAGGTTTGAATTCTAAGCAAAAAGTATTCTCTCATTCCTGGCATTTGTATGATTTCTCTCCTGTGTGAACTCTTTCATTATTCACATGGAATGAATTCCAAACAAAACATTTCCCGCACTCCAGGCACTTAAACATTTTTTCTCGTGGCATTTGTACATTTTCTCTCCTGTGTGAATTTTCTGATGTTTTGCAAGCCCTGGTTTCTGAGCAAAACATTTCCCACTCATTTGGCATTGAATGGTTTCTCTCCTGTGTGAACTCTCTGATGTGTCACAAGGCTTGAGTTCAGAGACCCTGCTGTCGCTCCGCCGCCCTCTCGAGGGTCGAGCAATCGCTCCGCTGGCCTGGCCATAATGTTTTGGCACGGTCCAGACATCGACCCACCCAGGCCATACTGGTGCGGTCTCGATGTGGCTTCCAGAGTTCCCCCCTCATCTTCCGATGATTCCAGCTCGTCTTCGGAGGAGGAGGAGGGGTGTGTGGACGCGGAGAAGAAGCCCGATCAACTGATTGGTGCTGTCGATCCGCTCAGAGGAGAGGACCAAAAATCTCTCATGGCAATGGGAACTGCCCTTAACATACGGGTTGACCAGCCGCCATTGGAACGTGAGGATCAGATGACGGCAAAGTTGGACAAGAAATCCATCCAACCCGTCCACATCACAGTGCTCCCTGTGGTCGCAAAGGGTTGGAATCAACTGTGCGACTGAACAACAAATTTTTTGGTTCCAGCAGCAAACCAACCAACCACAATTTTTGTTAGTCAGTTGCACAGTCGAGGCTGACTCTTTGTGACCCCATGGACCACTGTATGCTAAGCTACTCTATCACCAGCCATCCTCTGTAGCCCACTCAGATTTACGCCCACTGCGTCAACAGTGCCATCTAGTCACCTCATCCTCTGCCACCCCCGTCTCCTTTTGCCACAGTGGTTCACAACAAATGGCTAAAACATTTGGACTTTCATTTAAACCTGTTCAAGTGACAATTTGCAGATTCCTCATACTTTTAAATCTAGGTTTATATCAGTGTTTCCCAATCTTTGGTGTTTGGACTTCAATTCCCAGAAGCCTAAGCCAGTTCCCCAAAGCACTGATCAGCCAATGTATTGACTTAGGCTTCTGGGAATTGGAAGTCCACCGATGGGGCATGGGAACCACTGGTCTATATGGAATCTAGAACAATATGTAATTGAGGTGGGTGGGTGGGAACAGTTGGAATCCTGGTATATGAAGGTTAAACTGGTAAATGCCTTATATTAGGGTTTCCCAACCTTGGGCCTCCAAGTGTTCTTGGACTTCAATTGCCAGATGCCCTAGTTAGTACACCTGTTGATCAGGGCTTCTGGGAATTGAAGTCCAAAAACATTTGGGGATGGCTCAGTGGTTAAGAAGCTCGCCTTGTTAGCTGGAAGGCTGACAAGTCGGCAGTTTGAGACCTGGGTACTGCATGACGGATTGAGCGCCCATCTCTGTCCCAGCTCTTGTGGACATGAAAGGAGCCTCATTTGGGTGTTCCCTGTATGGAGTTTCTTCCACAAAAATCCTTTCAACCCAGGATAATTTCAGACACAAAATTGTTATTATCTGGGGGCCCAGGATTGAGAAACCCTGCTTTACAGGTATGTCCTATATGGTCCCAACTTCTACCTTTTTTGTTTTATTTTTGAACTTACCATGATGGTGCCTTAAACCACAACTTTGGGCAACATCAGAATGTGTGTTTCCTTCCTTTTTCTGTTGACCTGTCTGGATGCTTTCCAATCTCCTCCTGCCCTTTGTTTGTGAGTGTGGCTTTCTCCGTCCTATTGCACTGCCTCATCTGTTAATGATAGCCTTGCGTGGAATGTATCTGCTTGCCCAATAGAAGTTCTTCTTGGCCAACCAAAGTGTGCCATCCCTGCCTTACACTTTTAAAAATTATCTTAAGGTGTTCCAGTTTCTTTTTCTTTGTTTCTTTCCCTTTCTTTGTCAACCAGAAATCCCAGTGCCATGGAAAAGAAGGAGATAAAGCAGAATCAGATTAACCTGGCAGTGACCAAAAAGCATCTAGCCGAGGTGTACTGTATCCTTATCCTTGGATTAGGGATGTCGGAGCAGCACCACATGGCTTGTGGAAAGTAAGGCATAGGCTGTGGGCTCGGGAATGTGTCCTTGCATTGCGTTGTGTAAACTATTCAGTCTTTTTTTAGTTATGAAAAGCTGTGGGAAATAATAGGAGGTTTACTAGCAGAAGATTTCATTGTTTGAAGTCATGGTCCATCTTATCAATGAGATCGAATGACACTGAATCATAAAAATCTGACCTAGTGGTGCCCTAAATCTTAGTTGTGGCCTTAAATCTGATTTGAACTGGCAGGGAAGCATAAGTCTGTGCTGGGGTGACTGCACGGGTGCCCACAGAGAGGGTTCCAAGTGCCACTTCTGGCACACATGCTATAGGTTCGCCACTACCTTATAACTTCAGGGATTTGACATTTTTGGGCTGAAAACACCCCTGTAACCTTGGGAAACTGCTACAGCAGAGCCAAAGGGGTGCCATAACGCAAGCCGCACAAAGTTCTAGAAGGTACATTGCTTCTCCCCAAAATTCTTCAGGACACACCTTAAGATGTGGTAGGGCAAAGCCTTCACTCATCGTGATAATTGGGGCCATCCCGGGCGAGGTCCTGTTGTTACCTGTGGGTGTTGCTCAGCTGCAGGTTCTATAATGATGTCGCATCAGCTATTCTTATAGCATTTCACCTGGGAAGTAGTTTTCCTTGTTGATTAGGCAGGGAGAACCCATGCCAAAACAGTGGTTAGATCTGGATTGAGGACAGGCCGTAAACCACACTTAAGTGCTATGCAAGTGAGAATGGAGGTGAATAAAATGCTTGGAGAACAAACTGGAATGCCTGGTACTAAATAGTGATTCACACAACACACACACCCAGCACAACCACATATTATACATACACCAATGCGCATACACACCCATCCACCTACCACTGTCCCCCAAAACACAGTACACACCCAGACCTTATCCACTGCAGATTAAATATATACTGTATATAGGCTGCCACCTTTTGTGTTCTTTGCCCTAAGAGAAATGTGTCAGCTCTTTCTTTTGTTATATTTCCCACATCCGGAAAAGCCAAGCTGCTGATTTACCATGATGCCTGCCTAACAAAGGTAGCAACCCTTAGCGGTGGCTGCTACTCATGTCTGAGTAGACATTTCCCCCCCTGGAACTCAGGAAACATTCCACCACTCTGAATTTGTTTAAGGTGGACCCCAGCTTGCCATGAAGTGACCCACACACTGTGATCACGGAGCCATCTCCTGCAGCACGTATGAAATGAGACATGCAGGATTTAACACCGGGACTGCAATGAATGCAATGGATTGCCGCAGCCTTGAGGATATTAACAAGGTGTGCCTTCACAGCCAGTCCATCTGACATAGTCTCTTCCGCTTCCATGACTGTTGGGAATTAGAATGGTGAAGTGGTTCCTCCTCCGCTCATTTTGCCATTGGGCTCAATATGATGGTTTCCAGTGGCATTGCCTCCGCTGAGGGGGACCATTAACCCACCTAAAGGGGCTCATCTGCCTGTAGCTGTTGGCCCCTTTAGGGTGTCAGGCTATTTACCACCGCCCAACACTCGGCATTGAGTTGCTAGCTGTCTATGATCTACTCCTGTGATGGTGAACCTTAGCACTCCAACTGTTCTTGGACTTCAATTCCCAGAAGCCCAAGGCCCTGTGAATGGGTTTACTGTGTATGCACAGTAAACCCATTCGTGTGGATTCACAGGGACTTGGACTTTTGGGAATTGAAATCCAAGAACAGTTGGAGTGCTAATGTTTGTCATCACTGGTCTACTCCATTACCCTAGCAGGATGTCTGGCCAGATGTGTGGTAGAAACTATTCTGTGATAAAAGGGTGCTTATTGCTTTTCTGCATCCTTTCTGTGAGGGTGGGGGGAGTGAAAAGTTGGGCTTTCTCGAAAGATGAATTGAAAGCCAAGAATAACTTGAGAGGTAGTTTGAGAAGCAATAAATGTTTGCATAGATTGATTAATTAAAACAGAGGTGATGGGTTTACTTTATCTGCCAGCTTTTCTTCTTCTTCTTCTTCTTCTTCTTCTTCTTCTTCTTCTTCTTCTTCTTCTTCTTCTTCTTCTTCTTCTTCTTCTGCTGCTGCTGCTGTATCCAAATCCGAATACTGTATCGACGATCCTCATGGCAACCAGCCACGAAAACTGTCCTGAGAATATAATGCAGTGGCCTTTCATCTGCCTTCCACATCACAGCGTGACTCCCATACCACTGATCCAGTTCCGCCAGGCACTTTCTGGTCCTGAGCTTTTAGGACTACAAAGAAACCTCATCAGAATAAAGTAGAAAATCCCTGCCAGTATTTCACTTCTCTCCCACCATCCCTTTCTTGACCTTCCAAAAGAGCTGCTGCTGCTTCAAGTGTCATATCCGATTCCGAATATTGGCTGTCATCATGGTGATCAGCCATGATGATTGTCCTGGGAACAATATAATACAGTGGTCTTTCATTTGCCTTCCACATCGCAGCATGACCCCCGTACCACTGATCCAGGTCCACGAGTCACTTTCTGATCGATCCTGAGCTCTCTTGGCATGCAAAGTCCTCCTCAGCCCCAGGCCAGTATTGATGAAGCTGCTGCCCTCCATCAGGATGGATTCAAGCAGGATTTGATCCATTTAGGAACCATCAGAAAGGGCTTTTTTTTGTTCAGTTGCACAGTCGAGTCCGACCCTTTGTGACCTCATGGACCACCGCATGCCAAGCACCTCTGTCATCTGCCATCCCCCGTAGCCTGCCCAGATCTGCACCCACTGTGCCAACGATGCCATCTAGCAATCTCATCCTCTGCCACCCTCTTCTCCTTTGGCTTTCGATCTTTCCCAGCATCAAGGCCTTCTCAAGTGAGTCCTCTCTTCTTATTTGGTGGCCAAAGTACTTGAGCTTCAGCTTGAGTATTTGTCCTTCCAAGGAGCAGTCAGGATTGATTTCCTTTAGGATGGACAAAGGACAAAGGCTACATGAATCTTTGAATAACACTGAAAGGACCAGTGATCTGATCCAGCTGTCCTCTCAGATATTTTCATGCCGTGATGCAGCTCATTGAGAATTCTTCTCTGTGGAATGTGACCCCAAAGTGGAGCTTTTTTCTCTGTGTCTCCATTTCATCATTTTTTCACTCTTCTCTTTTAATTCTCATACTTTCTTTCAGTATTGGGATTTCCCCCCCTTTGCTCCCATTGTATGCAATACCTAAGTTTATGGCCGCTCTAAAGCCCATTTAAAAAGTAGATCAGCTGCAGGGAAGAACAAAGACTATACATTCAGGCAGGCAACCCACATGACTTGTTCCCAGTCATGCCTCAGTGTATGTCCTTCATCCTAGGTAGAGAGCTGGTCTATTTTCTTGGCAAAGTAGGATGTGTTAAAAATAAACATTTCTAAAAAATTTTTTCCAGTGTTATATATATCCAGGTTATCCTGCTATGGTAATAGAGTAGACCGCACTACCAGCGACTCAACACTGAATGTCATGCAGCGGTTAACTAACCTGATAACCCTGCATGCCTGTCAAGTGCGGCTCCGGAAAATACAGGACCTGCACAGAAGCCTTCTGCGCAGAAGCCTTCTGCGCATATGTAGAAGCCTGCACATGCATAGAAGCCTTCTGCGCAGAAGCCTTGTGTGCATGTGTAGAAGCCTTCTGCACAGAAGCCTTCTGCGCATGCGCAGAAGGGTTTTGCGCAGAAGGACATGAACAGTAACTACTTCCCCCTGCTGGTCAAATTACGGGATGGCGGCAGCCGGCGGCTGGTAAGTGGCTGAAGTGACGTGGAAATATGGGAAATCCCGGCCAACCTGGGATACTTGACAGGTATGCAACCCTGAGGACTGTCAGCTTGGGTGCCAAAGCCCACAGGGAAGGGTGATGGTCCCCAAGTGGATTAAATCCCACAGTGTTTCGTTCACTCCAGCATCTAGTCATGCCTGCCACATGACCATGGTAACGTCTGCAGACACAGACAGCACTGGCTGTTCGGCTGTAAATAGAGATACGCACCATACCCTAGCCACGACTGGCTTTCAAGCAAGGGAGATTTTACCTTTATCTTACAGTCCTTCTTATTTACTCCTGGGTAACAAAATGAACATGGCATGAGGTATAGGCACGTATGTAATGAATGGGGCTTATTTTGGAGAAATAGGGCGTGAGATTGCAGGCAGCAATTCTATACCCTTATTTACCTTGGTATAAGACCAACAATGGGATTACTTCTGAGCAGACACACCTAGAATTTGCATTGTATGTCTCATTGACTGAAATCCTGTACAGGTTGGCAGAATGTGAAGTTTTGTTGGGTATTACACCCAGGCAGCTAGCATTGCACTGTCGATCATGCTATGCTTGTTGTGCAATTGAATGCTTGGTTCACAGTTGTACAGTTGATGCCACTATTGCACAACTGGGCACATGGTTTATGCTGGGACGGTTGTGCACCACACCCTTGGAAATGCCTTATGGACATAACATCCCTCCCACCACCAGTTTTGTCAGCGCCACAGCTTCATGTTATGCACATGTAGATACACCACAGGTGTTTAGTTACTGAAGTTTTAGTTTTTGCTGAATTTTAGCCAATGCTTTTAATAGACTTGTAAAGGCTAGAGCAGATGTTGCTCCTCTGAGTAGAGAAACCTCAGATGGTTCAGAGTAGCAGTGACCACAAGGGTATCTATCCTCTTTCATTTCCTCAACCTGTACTGCCGTGGTGAAGGCCTAAATGCCCACGGTTGCATGTACAAAGGAGAATAGCTCCACGTCCCCCATAATCAAGGCATGACTATTTTCCTCCTGAATAGGAAGTATGTCACGGTGACCCCAACAGCTATTTGAGATGTTCAAGGTGGACTATAGCAATAGCAGTAGAGGAAATGCCACTGGAAACCATCATACTGGGTCCAACGGCAAAATCAGTGGAGGAGCAACCACTTCACTATTCTGATTCCCAGCAGTCATGGAGACAGAAGAGGCCATGCCAGATGGACTGGCTGGGAAGGCACACCTTGTTAATATCCTCAAGGCTGTGGCAGTCCAGGTGTCAAATCCTGCATGTCTCATTTCATACATGTTTTACGTCTGGCCTAGACATGGAAGAAGAAGTCCATTGTTTTAGCAATGCCACAAAACTATATGTTGTTCATAAGGAGAGAAATGGCTTTCATGTAAGTCTCATCTGCCCTCTGTTGCTTCCCACCCTTGTCCTCCCTGTTCCTTGTTTTAGGAGGAAAACATCAACATCACAGAAAGACAGAGAATTCTTTGAGGTAAGTGGGTGCCTAGAAGATCACAGGGCTAGGTGAATTCACGGCTACTTAGCGGCTAAGATTCATAAGAACAGCCATGCTGGATCGGACCACAAGTCTATAAAGCCCTGCATTCTGTTCACAGTCTCCAACCATTTGCCCCGCGGGAAACCCAGCAGGACGTGAGCTGAACGCCACCCCACATCGCACTCTATATTTATACAGCAAGAAACTGAGCAGGACAGCCCCCCCACCCCACCCCACCCCGGAGGTTTATGGTCTGTGTGCAGTTATCTAGGAGTACCACTTATATCCAAAGACCTTCCTTCTAAGTAGACCAGAACTCAGAGAAGATATGGTGTAATAAGCTACACCTCTCAGAATTCCCCAGGTTAATTTGGCCACGCTAGCTGGTGAATTCTGGGCGTTACAGCCCGACAGTCACATTGTGACACTTCAGAGCCCACAGGGATGGGATCGTACAGTTCTTTCATGGTTTTATTGCAGGGGTGTCCAAACATTACGAGCCGTGGGCCGGTCACGTGGTTCAGGAGGCTGGTCACATGGTTCAGCGGGCCGGTCATGTGGTTCCTCCCACCAGAAGCGAAAGTAAAACACACCTTGCAATCTGTTTTGCAACAGGATGAGATAGATTTTTAGGCTGCCATTTTCTCTGTTTAACCCATGCCACCCTTGCCGCTCCTGGAAGCGGAAGTAAAACATGCCCATACAGGCGCGTTTTACTTCTGCTTCCAGGAGCAACAAGGGCCGGATGAATTGGTGTTGGGGGCCAGGTCCGGCCCAAGGGCCATAGTCTGGGCACCCTTGCTTTATTGGCATATTTGAGTGTGAGAAGGACCCTCTTCTGAGCATTTTGCATTATGAGTCCCAGAAAGGGTGGTGGCTCTTGTAGATTATATCGCTTTTCCTGTTGTGTAGGGAATATTATTCTTAGGTACCAGCTCTCCTCCCTGTCGCTGTTGCCTTCCTTTTACAAATGCAAGACTCTCGCGTACAGTTGCTGGCTTTGTGAAGTTTCATTTCTGCTAAAAAATAAAAATACACGCTGATGCCCCCCCCCCCACTTTTTTTCTTTTTTCTTTTTTTGCATTTAGTGCTTGTACAGATTTGCTGCTTATCTGGCTTTCGTGACGTTCCGACAGAGGAACCTGAAGGAAATCCAGGAGGAAGTTGGGAGAATTCTCCGCTCTAACATATTCAATCCTGCTCTGAGAACGAAAACGCAACCGGAGGAGTTTTTAAAAATTGCTCTCAGTAAAGAAGTGAAGAAAACCACCCTCTCCTTCCGCAAGTATGACTTGCTTGGCTTTTTTCTGTTCCACCTTGTGTATCCCAGCAGGTGGGTTATAAAACTGGAAGGCTCGCCAAGAAGCATCTAGTGCAGGGTTCCCAATCTTTTCAAGCTGGGGGCTGGGTCACGCTCTCTCAGTCAGCTTTGAGGACCGGATGGCCATTTTGCCCTGCTTGCTCAATGGGTGTTATGTATGTATGTGTGCATGTTCATTATACTGTAAAGGCAAGAATGTAACCACTCCAAATACAAACGATCTCAGCTGTAAAGGAACGCGAGCAGACAGCCCATAGAGGGCAGCTGCGAGCGTTCAGTCTCACATGGTTCACATTGCTCAATCACGGACAGCCGCGGGAAAACCTTCCCCGCATTCAGCAGCAGAAGAAAGATCTGCATTCAGCAGCAGGAAAAGAGGCGTGCCTGGGCGAGGCCACGCCGGTAGCAGCCAATGAGCTACCGTGCTACAAGATTCAAATGTAGAGGGCTACTGTATATATTGAGATGTATCACCGCCATTACCTCATGCTTCACTGGAACGTCATGCAATAAACCTGTGTTAAGCCAACCCTTCGGCTGTCCTGTTGTCTTTGGTCCCATACACTAAATTGACGACGAAGGTGGGATATGGCTGCCCACGGGACCAAGACATGCGCCGGCTACGAGATCAGGAAGCCGGGAGACTTGGAGCTGTTTGAGATAGACTTCAACGCAGCGCTGGTGGAGCTCGAAGTCTCAGATGAGGCCAAGAAGAGGGCCATTTTCGTCCGCATGCTCGGACACGAGACCAAGAGGACCTTGGTGGACCTGATCGCGCCGAGGAAGGTGAGCGACCTCAAAGCCACAGAGCTCCTGGCGGCGCTGCGCGCCCACCTCCGGCCGGCAATAGCGATGTTCCCCGCTCGGAGCGCGTTCTGGAGGCGAGTCCAGGCGCCCGGGGAATCGGTCGCTGAGTTCGCCGCGGCCCTGCGGCTGGCCGCCGGCCCATGCAAGTGGGAGACCCCAGACGTCACCCTCCGGGACTGCCTGCTCTGCGGTCTGAGGGACACAGAGACTCAGCGCGCGCTGATGAAAAGGGAGCCGCCTCCCACGTGGCAACAAGTCCTCGACACGGCACAGGCCGCGGAGGCCACGACTGCCGGGGTGCAAGAGCTTCAGGACTGGCGCCCGAAGCCCGCCAAGGCAGAGAGCTCGGTGCGCGCGGCCCGGCGAGCTTCGAACTCGTCTGCGGAGAGCGGCGACGACGAGGACGTCCGGAGGGTCCAGAGAGAGGGCCGGCGCTGCGACGGCTGCGGCGCCGCCCACGCCCGCGCCAAATGCCCATTCCGCAAGGCCGAGTGCCACAACTGCGGCCGGCGCGGGCACATCGCCAAGGTCTGCCGGAAACGGCGCGAGGCCACAAGGAGTTCTCCAGACCGCTCGGCGAGGCAGGACCGCACCACGAGGCCAAAGGACGGCACCCGGACCACGAGGACGCGGGACGGAGTAGGGCGCATCTCCGACGACAGCGAGGACGACGCTCCGGTTTGCAGCGTTTCCACGGAGCACCCCCGTTACTTCGTTGAGGTAGTAATACAAGGGGCCCCTGTTAGAATGGAGGTGGACTCGGGTTCTTCATATTCTATTATTTCCCAGGGAGAGTTCATGAAAATCGCCCCCCGCATGCGGCCCAAGCTCAAAGCGTTGAGGGCCACACTGAAGGACGTGCAGGGGAACTGCATCCCAGTGTTGGGGGTTGGGAAGTTCCAGGTCCAGTTTAAAAAGCACGCCGCAACGCTTCCCCTAGTCGTCCTCAAGGGAGGTAAATGCAGCCTCCTCGGGACTCAATGGTTCCAGCCCCTGGGGTTGTTCATTGGGGGGGTGCACGCCGTGGGAGCACACGCCGCCGGGACTGATCCAATACAGAGCGTGTGCGACGCGCACCCCGAGGTTTTCAAAAAGGGGCTCGGAAAATTCAAGGGCCCCCCAGTGACTTTCGACCTGGACCCTGGAGTGCGTCCAATCAGACTTAAACCGCGCAGAGTGCCTTTCGCACTAAAGGACAAAATAGAGGCGGAGTTGGACAAATTGGTGGGCCAGGGGATTCTTGTTCCTGTTGATTCTGCGGAGTGGGAAACTCCAATTGTAACAGCGCTCAAGGCCAACGGGGAGGTCCGCATATGCGCTGATTACAAGTGCACCATCAATAAGGCGATCCGCCCTAATGCGTATCCGGTGCCGGTAGTCAGCCACTTGTTGGCCAGGTTACACGGGGGGAGGTGTTTCGCTAAACTTGACCTGGCCCAAGCCTACCAGCAACTCCCGGTGACCCCCGCCGCAGCTGCTGCACAGACCATAGTCACCCACAAAGGGGCGTTCCAGGTATCGCGCCTCCAATTCGGCGTGAATTCGGCGCCCGGGATCTTCCAGTCACTCGTGGAACGCCTCCTGAAGGGGTTAGAGGGGGTGTTACCCTACTTTGATGACGTATTGATTACAGGGGGGAGCCGGGCCGAATTAGCAAGGAGGTTGGGAAAGGTCCTGACAATATTCGAAAAAGCGGGGTTGCGGTTGCGGAAAGACAAATGCGTTTTCTTCGCAACTGAGGTTGAGTTCCTAGGGTTCCGTGTTACTCCCGAGGGAATCAGGCCATCCCAATCCAAGGTGGCCGCCATCAAGAAGGCCCCTCGCCCCACCTCCAAGCCCGAGTTGCAGTCGTTCCTTGGACTGCTCAACTTTTACCACCCCTTCCTCCCGCGGAAGGCAGCAGTAGCGGAACCGCTACACAAATTGTTAAAAAAGGACGAGGCATGGAAGTGGGGCGACGACCAGGAGATAGCTTTCAATGACCTGAAGCGACTCCTGGCATCAGATGCGGTACTGACCCACTTCAATCCCAAACGCCCAGTGGTCCTGATATGCGATGCATCCCCGGTGGGGGTGGGGGCGGTGTTATGCCACGTACTGGAGAACGGGAGGGAGGCCCCGATAGCGTTCTACTCTAGGTCCTTGTCCCAAGCGGAGAGAAACTATGCTCAGACAGACAGGGAAGCACTAGCGATAATTGCGGGGACCAAGAAATTTCATGATTTTGTGTACGGCCGCCCCTTCACCATAGTGACTGACCATAAGCCCCTGCTAGGCATTTTCACCGCAGATAAGCCCACACCCCAAATCCTGTCCCCGAGAATGCTCAGGTGGGCCATTTTTCTCAACGCGTATCAGCACGCGTTGGTATAACGGCCCGGGAAGGAGATCAGCCATGCCGATGCCCTGTCGAGGTCCCCCATTCCCCGGGATTGCTGCCACGTGGGCGAGGTAGAGAGGGACCGCCAGGTCTTAATGATAGAGGTCCTAGACTCCCCTCCAGTAGTACCGGCCGACATCGCCAAAGCGACCGGCAAGGACAAGACGCTGGCCACAGTTTGCTCCTGGGTACAGAAAGGGTGGCCCGTGTCTTCCCCAGCAGCGGAATTCGACACATTTTTCAAAAAGAAACTAGAGTTGTCCCTAGAGAGGGGGTGCCTTTTGTGGGGACAGCGGGTAGTGATCCCCACGTCTCTCCGGCCGAGGGTGCTTAAACTGCTGCACGTCAGCCACCCGGGGATCGTCCGCTCTAAGGCGCTAGCCCGCAGTTACTTTTGGTGGCCCCAGCTAGACGCCGACATTGAACACATGGTCGGCACTTGCGAAGCGTGCCAAAGCTCCAGGCCAGAAGAGGCTCGCTCGCCACATAGGGAGTGGGACACAGCAAGGGGGCCCTGGTCCCGGGTACACGTAGACTTTGCTGGCCCGTTCAGGGGAACGCTTTTCCTCCTTGTGGTGGACGCGTTCTCCAAATGGTTGGAGGTCATCCCAGTCTCGAGCACCTCCTCGGCCACAACGATTAAACAGTTACGGAGGCTTTTTTCCACGTTCGGTTTACCCGACACCCTCGTCAGCGATAACGCTAGCTGTTTCACGTCCGCCGAGTTCGGGGCATTCATGGAGCGCAACGCCATTCGGCACGTCACCTCCGCCCCCTTTCACCCGGCCACCAACGGCCAAGTAGAGCGCCTCGTGCGCACCACGAAAGACGCGCTGCTGCGCATGGGCCCCGGAGACCTCGACCTGAAATTGTGCCAATTCCTGCTAAGGTACAGGGTCACCCCATTGGCGTCAGGGTACTCCCCCGCAGAGCTGTTGATGCGCAGGAAGCTGGCCACGGGAATCTCCAAGCTAGACCCCACGAGAGTAGAGGACAAAGGGCGGAACATAGGGGTGGAACCCACAAAGAGTTTCAGCGTAGGCGCCCCGGTGCATTGCAGGAACTACGCCAGCGCGGGGCCAGCCTGGGTGCCGGGCACCGTAATAGAACAAACCGGCCCCGTCTCATACCGCGTAGAGACCAGTACAGGCTTCCTGTGGAGGCGACACGTGGACCAACTCAGGCGCAGGGTCCCCGGAGAGCAGGACAGAGACGAGAATAGCATCGAATCAGCGTTAGGGTACTCCCCCACCCGCTTAGCCCAAGGGGGAGGAAAAGGGGAGCATGGGTCCCCACCAAGGGGGGAGGAAAGGGAATCGATCCACAGAGATCTTTTGCGGGAGTCCGCGGCAGAAAGGAAGAGCCCCGACCACACACATACCCCTCGGAAGTTCCCCCGAAACACAGATGCCCATAGAAGTTTAGACGTTGATTTACAGTACCAGGGGAAGTTAGCGGAGTGGTCCCCCACCCGTCCTAGCGAAAAGAGGGGTTTCAGTTCAGCCCCTGGTACTTCCAGTCCCAGTAGCCCCTGTGAGTTAGAATGCAATATAGCGCCAATTTCCCGGAGACCGACACCCCCAAGACGGGAGGCAACGGCGAGTCCGCCCACCACAGTCTCAAGGTCCCCCGAGCGGGGATCAGAAGGTAGCAGAACCACAAGGGCGACCTCATCGGTTCCGCGGTTCACAATGGGAGGGTCCCCGGGGTCCGAGAGCAACAGGCAGGGGTTCACCTCCCAACTGTTCATTCCATTCCCATCCCCGGGCGCAAGGCAGGCACGGACGCCCCACAGAGCCACTAACGAATCCCCGTTTCCCGTTGCAGGACAAGCACCCGCGGAGTCAGGGATCACAGGCTCTCCAGTACTAGGTCAGACGCAGGCACGCCCCAAGCGCACGTGCGGCAAGCCACAATGGTTGCGGGACTTCGTCCCATCCTAGGGGGGAGGGATGTTATGTATGTATGTGTGCATGTTCATTATACTGTAAAGGCAAGAATGTAACCACTCCAAATACAAACGATCTCAGCTGTAAAGGAACGCGAGCAGACAGCCCATAGAGGGCAGCTGCGAGCGTTCAGTCTCACATGGTTCACATTGCTCAATCACGGACAGCCGCGGGAAAACCTTCCCCGCATTCAGCAGCAGAAGAAAGATCTGCATTCAGCAGCAGGAAAAGAGGCGTGCCTGGGCGAGGCCACGCCGGTAGCAGCCAATGAGCTACCGTGCTACAAGATTCAAATGTAGAGGGCTACTGTATATATTGAGATGTATCACCGCCATTACCTCATGCTTCACTGGAACGTCATGCAATAAACCTGTGTTAAGCCAACCCTTCGGCTGTCCTGTTGTCTTTGGTCCCATACACTAAAATGGGGCAGCCGTTTTGTCTCTACAGCTTCAAAGGGGCAGCCATTGTGTTTCTCAAATGCCCTTGGAGGTGTGGGGAGGCACATTAACTGGCACCGGGGCCCGGATCTGGCCTGTGGGCCTTAGGTTGAGAATCCCCTGATCTAGTCCAACTCTGCCAAAGCAGGGAAAATCTGTAGAGTAAGGGAGGAGATTAATGATACAATTTTAATCCCTGCTTGGCCACAGACATTCAGGGAGGAGGTTGGAAATGGTAAAACCATTAACTCGAAGATCCTGTTTGGTTTCAGGCCCACTGTTGACAGAGAGCTCTTGATTGCTTTCTCTTCTTCAAGTGCTGTATCTGATTCTGAATATCGGCTATCCTCATGGCAATCAGCCATTAAGATTGCCCTGGGAACAATATAATGCTGTGGCCTTCCATTTGCCTTCTGCATCGCAGCGTGAGACCCGTACCACCGATCCAGTTCTGCGAGTCACTTTCTGGTCCTGATCGCTTTTGGCAAGCCAAGTCCTCCTCTGCCCCAAGCCAGTATTGATTAAGCTGCTGTCCTCAATCAAGATGGACCCAAGTGGGATTTAATCCACTTGGGGACCATCACCCTTCCCTGTGGACTTTGGCATCCAAGCCGTTAGTCCTCAGTGTTGTCATGTTAGTTAACCACTGCCTGACTATTGCTGGTTTGTTGCTGGCAGTATGGTCTACTACTCTATTACCATATCAGGATAACCTGGCCAGACTATTCCTGATTGCTTACCCTATAGAAAAAGTCACCGTCAAAAGAGAAATTATTGCCAGCCTCCGTGCTGGGCGTTATCCCCATTCAGCTATTTTTCTTTGGTGTAAATTATGCCTAGAAGACACAGATCTGTTTTTAAGAGTTAGTGTAAGTTTTTTTTAAAAAAAAGTTATGAATGTGGCAAAACAAAGCAAAAAGCAATGACACTTCTATACTGCCCCTTAGCGCTTAGTGCAGTCTCTGGGTGGTTCACAAGTTAATTAGTATTTTGCCCCCAACATGCTGGGTACTCATTTTACTGACTTTGGAAGGAGGGAATGCTGAGTCACCTTCAACTCTGATCAGGATCAAACGCACAACCTTTTGTATACAGTACCACAGCTTTTAACCACTGCGCCACCAGTGTTTCCCTTCACAACAAGCCCTTCCTCAGACCGTTCTGTTCTTCATTGTTAATTGAGATCTGCTCCTGACTCCTCTTTCTGTGGGTTTTAATTCTTTTTTCTTCTTCTTTAAAGGCACACAAATATCAAACATCCAGCCATAAGAAGTGTCATGGATACACGGTCACCTGTGCTTAGCACTTTGCTGCCTATGCCTAAAGACAGTGCTCAGTACCTTTTCCAGGACCATTACCTTCATCCTGGCAAAACTGCTCCAAGTTTTAGTCCTGAAGAACTGCCAGAGTTGTCCTCCATCGTGATGGCATCCAAGTAAGAAGCAAGGGCAGTGTGTTGTGGTGTTACAGCAACCAACCTGGGGTTCTTTAGTGTAAGGGACCAAAGACAATGAAACAGCCGAAGGGTTGGCTTAACACAGGTTTATTGCATGATGATCCGGAGGAACATGTGGTAATGGCGGATGAGTAGCTCAATATATACAGCTGGCTATACATTTGAATGTGGCTCGTCGACAGACTATTGGTTGCCGCCTGCGTGACGTCGTAGGAGGTCACGCCCTTCTTGACCAGATGAAGAGGTGGCGGGGAATCTTCCCGCGCTGCTGAACCAGGTGAATCTGAGCCATGAGAGCTGGACGCTCGCTATTGCCATCTAGTGGTCACTAGCTCGCGTCCCCTTATCAGGTTTACATTGATACAGCTGAAGGTTATACTGTTGCACACAGAAAGGTTACATTGTTACCACATGGCTAGGTACATTGTTAAAGGCACAGCTTTACAGAACACAACAGGTTCATAATAACAGCCTTGCTGGAACAGGCCAAAGCCCATCCAGACCAGCATTCTGTCTCTCACAGTGGCTCCCCATTTGCTTCAGGGTATTCCCAAGGAGATGTCTTCACCTGCTTAGGATTCCCTGGAAATGGCATTGAGAGATATCCTGCCTATCTCTCCAACCCGGAGGTTGTCCTTAGGTATCCATAATTATAGCCATTGATACCCTTGTTCTCCATGAACTTGTCTAATCCTTTCTTAAAGCTGTCAAGACTGACAGCTGTCAGTCTTGACAGCTCCCATCAAACCTACACTGAACGAGGAGAGCATCTGCTTATGTCCAGATGATGCTTGGCTCATGTTATCGAACACCCATTTGTTACATTCACCTGTTTGCATTTTTACACTTTCCCATCCAAACAAGTGAAAACAAGGGACCTGGTTACTGGAAGTGTCTCCACTGAACGTATCCTGATTCAGTTTCAACACTCAGAGGACCTATCCTCACATCTTGTTGAATTATGACAGGGGTGCCCAAACTATGGCCCGTGGACCATATGCGGCCCCGATGCCAGTTCATCCAGCCCATGTCGCCTGCATCACTCCCGGCAGCAGAAGTAAAACATGTCCAGACAGGCGCATTTTACTTCCACTTCTGGGAGTGGCGCAGACCGGTTGAATTGGCGTTGGGACCGGATACGGCTTGTGGGCCATAGTTTGGGCATCCCTGGTTTAAGCAGAGAAAATGGCAGGTTAAAATCTATCTCATCCTGTTGTAAAACACAGACTCAAGGTGCGTTTTACTTCCGCTTCCAGTGGGAGGAACCACGTGACTGGCCCGCTGAACCACGTGGGCACCCCTGAGTTATGGCGACAGAGCTAGGAGTTACAATAAAGAAAGTTGTTTTAGCAATAGCTGAAGCACAGAGGAGTGATATAGTCATGGGCCAAATCACTTCTTTTATACTGTAACTGTAATTGTTTTTAGCTGCTGTTACACTACTTAGGCTTTCTATCGCAGATCGGTGTTTATCCTAGCTGCACACTCTACTTGAGTGGATGTAGCCTTCTTAAATGAAGACTCTTTAGGCAGGAGTAAGCAAAGTGCTGGCCATAGACCAAAACCACCCTCAACGTACAGTTTTCTAGGGATCCCCAGCTTCTACCCACCATCTTGAAAAAAGTTGTTCCAAAATTGCAAATTTTGCCACCGTGGCGCGGGGGCTTTGTGGGGACATCATTTGAGTGTTTGTTCTCAGGATAGGGACTGTGGTGGCTCGATTGGTTAAGATGGTGAACTTGATGACTGGAAGGTTGGCCTGACAGCAGTTTGAGTCCCGAGTACTGCACGATGGATTGAGCTTCCGTCTCTGTCCCAGCTCCTGCCAACCTAGCTGTTCCAAAGCAAGAAGTTGCAAGTAGATAAATAGGTACCACTTCGGTGGGAAGGTAAACAGCATTTCGTGCTTTCCCGTGTTGAGACATGCCTGCTACATGTCCACGGAAACATCTGAAGAAACAAACAGCGCTAGCCCGTTGGCTGTAAACAGAGATGAGCACCGAACCCTAGAGTCAGATACAACTGGCTTTCGAGCATGGGCGACCTTAACCTTTGCCTAGTGCTTTGTCTTCCCAGTTGGCTTACAAAAATGTCTTGCGTTCTTCAACAGGATTGGCATTATTGGATGCCTGCGGAACAAATTCATCCCTCACACACTCCAGCCTGTCGGGGACCTGGAGGATGGAAATGAGGACAGAGAAAGCCTGCGGTCCAAGACCAGCGCCTCCTCTCTCGTGACACGAGAACAGACCAGCGCTACAAAGAGCACTCACAGCACTGGAAGCCGCCCATCCATGGTGATCTCAAGGACTACCACTGAAGCAGATTACTCTGAGAGCCCCTCGCAGCATTCCTAAGCTGCCCTTAGGGCTTCATTTCTCACAGTATGCAATAAATCTCTTTCAAACTTCTATGGGTCAGTGTTAGCATTGTATCCCTTATTACTCAAGAGGAAATATGGGTAACGTGATAGGAAAAGTAAAGAAATATGATGACCTCTTAAAAGAATCATGGTGAACCTTGGCACTCCTGGTGTTCTTGGACTTCAATTCCCACAAACCCAACTCTCTGTGAATCCACACGAATGGGTTTACTGCAGTTCGTGTGGATTCACAGAGACTTGGTAAACTCATTAGTGTGGATTCACAGAGACTTGGGCTTCTGGGAATTGAAGTCCAAGAACAGCTGGAGTGCCAAGGTTCGCCACCACAGTCTTAAAACTTGTAACCACCTTTGCTTTAGGAAATGGCTCAAAAGTTTTAAGCGAGAACATGCTTCCTTAGATACGGAGGTGAAAGTGTTGGTGGAAAAGTCACTTAACAGCTGATCAAAAGAAAGTATTCCCTGATTCTTTCAAGACAGGACCAGTGTGAGTTGTTTAGGTCAACTTGTTGCAATAAGTTGTTCAGGTAATTCAAATGACCCTGTGCACAAGGGAACTTGCAAAAGTGGCTTTGACATGCTTGGTGGTAAGTCTGGTCACCTGACCAGGTACATGACTAGATCTTGTCACACATGGGCAATTCCTTTCATGATTTCCCTTGCAAGCAAAGTTTTCTACTGTAATTTGAAAAGGATTCTGGCTCTAGACTCTGTATAATGTGTCCACAGTCGGTATTTGTAGAAACTCCTGTTCAGCTATCTCACATTTTCTGCATTCCTATGATTCTTTCTTTGTATCCAGGAAGATTAAAATGAAAATGACTTAATACGATTTCTTTATTCACAACAGTACAAAAACAGTAATAAAGACAGAAGTAGACTTCACACTTTATATTGGTTTTATTCCAGAAGATAACTATTGCCTCTTGAAGCAAATTAAGGTTGTAATATATGTACTGTCTTCTTCTTCTTCTTCTGCCATATCTGAATCTGAATATTGGCAATCCCATGGCAATCAGCCATGAGGACTGTACTGAGAATATAATGCAGTGATCTTCCCCAAATTTCCGCATCACAGCGTGACCCCCATACCACTGATCCAGTTCCGTGAGTCACTTTCTGGTCCCGAGCCCTTTTGGCATGCAAAGTCCTCATCAGCCCCATGCCAGTATTGATGAAGCTGCTGCCCTCCATCAACATAGATTCAAGTGGGATTTAATCCACTTGGGGACCATCACCTGCCCCTGTGGACTTTGCCACCCAAGGCCATTAATCTGCAGGGTTGTTGGGTTAGTTAACCACCACCCGACACTTGGCGTTAAGTTGCTGGCAGGATAACCTGGCGAGATTACATATGTAGTGTACTTCTGTAAAAATACTTATACAGTGGCAAGTCATTTGCGACTTACCCTCCTAAGGTTTTCTAAGTATAAAGTACTAAGATCTGGATTACGAGTCCCATCTTCTGGTGGGGCACTAGGACTGTGCATTTTGGCCAAGGCTGCACAGGTCTCAGGTCACATAACAAGCTAATACGCATGTGCTGAGTAACCCTGGCTGAGCCTCCTCTTTCGGGAAGCCACTGTGAGAATTCGACATCTCATCCCCTGGCTCTGAAGCCAAATACTCCAACATACTGAGTCATAGCAGCATATATCTATATATAGTATTTTTTGACTGACCAGTCTTCTAAAGGCTAATGAACAAACTTTTAAACAGTGTAGAGAAGTGGAACCATTAAAATCATTATTCAAACATAGTTTAAAGAGCTAAATTGAAAAGATTGGTTTTCAAATGCTTTCTGTGGACAGTGAAAGTAGCAACTGATCATAGTCTCAAGGGAAGTACATTTCATAGCTTGGAGTGACACAACAGAGGGACTCTTTCTATTTGCCCATCAGGTGGATCTTTACAGGAAAGCCATCTTGCAGAGAGCTTTTCCTGAAGATCATTTTGACTGGTCAGATTCATTGCTATTAATCCTCGGGGTTGTAAGGTAGTTAACTGCCACCTGACGATCAGCACTGAGTCGCTGGCAGTATGGTCTACTCCTGTCATGGTGAACCTTGGCACTCCAGGTGTTCTTGGACTTCAATTCCCAGAAGCTCAAGTCAGCATTCCTGCTGATCAGGGTTTCTGGGAATTGAAGTTCAAGAACAGCTAGAGTGCCAAGGTTCATCATCAATGGTATTCTACTCTATTACCATAGCAGGATAACCTAGCCAAACTTGCAGTAGACTGTAATTGCCAGCAGCAAATGGCCACTAGTTAATGAATCACATTGTGTTTTCTTCATCCTCTGCCAGTCTGTGATTTTACACCATTGCACTTACACTGGCATAAATAACTAATAGGAATTTGGCCTTTTTCATTGGCTAGCTGCCCATGTCCTCATCTTACTTACTCACATTGTGCCATTTGACTGTATGCCTATAACCAGTGCTCTAGCTAGCAAACGGAGAATGTCAAGGTCAGAGGCTCAGAAACACTGAGGGAACTTCTGGGAGTCTCTGGATTAGAACCCTTTTGAGGTACTTTGGTGTCTTTTCCAGGAGACATAGAAGGAGTCGCAGTAGGGACTAACACAGGTTTATTGGTTGATGATCAGAACGAACATGTGGTAATGGCGGAGATACCTCACATTATATACAGTAGTACAATACATTTGAATCTGGCTGCATGGTAGCTCATTGGCCGCTACCGGCGTGACGTCATCCGGGTCACGCCCATCTTCAGTGGTGGATCGGTAGTAGTTTGTTGTTGCGGGGAGTTCCCGCGGCTGCAGGTGATTTGAGGAATGATAACCATGTGAGTTGAACACTCGCAGCTGCCCTCTATAGGCAGCTTGCTCGCGTTCCTTTAACAGCTGGGTTACATTGTGATTGTGGCCAGGTTACATTCATACATTTCTTAAAGCGACATTGTACATACATATCAAGCAACATTGTACATACACAACATCCCTCCCCCCTAGGATGGGACGAAGTCCCTCAACCATTGTGGCTTGCCGCACGTACGCCTGGGGCGAGCGGCCGCTTGGCTTAACACAGGGAAGCCTGGCTCTGCGGAGTCCTGTCCTGCAACGGAAAGGGGGGACTCGTTAGTGGCTCGGTGTGGGCTCTGTGGTAACCTTGCATTGGGGGATGGGAATGGAATGAACAGTTGGGAAGTGAACTCCTGCCTACCGTTTGAGGAGCTAGGGGTCCCTCCAGCACGAATCTCGGGACCGACGAAGAGACCCTCGTGGTCTCGCCACCCCCCGTTCCCTGCCTGGGAGTTCCGGGGACTGTGGTGGGTGGGCTCCCCCCCCCGATGCCTGCCTTGGGGGTGTTGGTTTCCGGGGAGCTGGAGCTATGGTATATTCTAACACAAAAGGACTGGGGGGACTGGAGGTACCAGGGGCTGAACTGAAACCCCTCTTTTCGCTAGGACGGGTGGGGGACCACTCCGCTACACCCCCTGGTACCGCAACTCATAATCATCATCAAACTGATCCCTCTCTTCCAAAGTATCCTCCTCTGTGGTTGAGAACCGAGGATATGCATTTGTATCCCCGGGTTCCGCCGTGTCTCCCCCTTGGGTAATGCGGGTGGGGGAGGACCCTAACGCTGAATCCCCTTCACTAGTGACCCGCCTTCTGAGTTGGTCGGCGTGCCTCCTCCAGAGTAGACCCGAGCTAGTCTCGACCCTGTAGGACACTGGCCCCGTCTACTCGATGACTGTCCCTGGAACCCACGCTGGCCCTGACGCCGCGTAATTCCTGCAGTGAACCGGGTCCCCTGCCGAAAAACTTTTGGAGCTCCCTCCCCCTATGTTTATGTTTCTCCTTCATCCTCCACCCTGGACAGATCCATCCGGTCAAAAAGTGTTACCGGACGCCTCCTCATGAGGAGTTCGGCTGGGGAAAATCCTGAAGCTAGGGGGGTTGTCCTGTAGCAGATGAGAAACTGACACAAATGAAGGTTCAACTCACCGGGGCCCATGCGCCGCAGTGCGTCTTTCGTAGTGCGCACTTGCCGCTCTACCTGACCGTTTGTGGCGGGGTGAAACGGGGCAGCGGTAATGTGCCTGATGGCGTTCCGCTCAATGAACGTCTTGAATTCTGCAGACGTGAAGGTACTAGCGTTATCGCTAACAAGGACGTCTGGCAGGCCGAAACAGGCAAAAAGCTTGCGCAACTGCTTGATGGTTGCGGCAGAGGAGGTGCTGTTCATGGGGATTACCTCCAACCACTTGGAGTAGGAGTCGACTACCAGCAGAAACATGGACCCACGGAAAGGGCCAGCGAAGTCGACATGGATCCGGGACCATGGCCCGCGGGCCGTATCCCATTCCCTATGGGGTAACCGGGACTCCTCGGGCCGAGAGCTCTGGCAGCTCTCACACGTGCCCACTAAATGCTCTATGTCCCCGTCTATCTGGGGCCACCAAAAGAAACTCCTGGCCAGAGCCTTGGAGCGCACGATCCCGGGGTGGCTGGTGTGCAGCAGTCTCAGTACCTTGGCTCTCAGTTTTTCTGGGATAACTACCCGCTGGCCCCAGAGTAAGCAGCCCCTCTCCAGCGAAAGCTCTACTCTGCGCCTAAAAAATGGCCTGAACTCGTCATCGGGGGGGGGGGTTGTGGGCCAGCCCTTCCTAACCCAGGAACTAACTTGGGCCAGCATCTTGTCGGCCGCCGTGGCCTTGGCGAGGTCGGCCGGGACAATGGGGGGCGAGTCGAGGGACTCGATTAGCAGGACTTGGTGATCCTGCTCTACCTCGCATACAGGGTCCCCTAGACTGGGGAGAGGAGACCTGGACAGTGCGTCCGCATGGGAGATCTCCTTCCCTGGGCGGTAGACCAGCTTGTACTGGTAGGCGTTGAGGAAAATGGCCCAACGCAGCATCCTGGGGGATAGAATTTGCGGTGTGGGTTTGCCGGTAGTGAAGATCCCCAGGAGTGGTTTGTGATCGGTCACTACCGTAAACTCGCGGCCGTATAAAAAGTCGTGGAACTTTTTCGTTCCGGCGATGATGGCTAGGGCCTCCCTATCAGTTTGCGCGTAATTGCGCTCGGCCTTTGAGAGGGACCTTGAGTAGTACGCTACCGGGGCTTCCCTCCCGCTCTCCAACACGTGGCACAGGACTGCCCCAACCCCCACTGGGGACGCATCACAGACTAAAACCACTGGCTTTTTCGTGTCGAAGTGGGTCAGGACAGCATCCGAGGACAGGAGTGACTTGAGCTCCTTGAACGCTCTCTCCTGCCTGTCCCCCCACCGCCAAACCGTGTCCTTTTTAAGTAGCGCGTGCAGTGGCTCCGCGACCGATGCCTTCCGAGGCAGGAAGGTATGATAAAAATTTAGGAGCCCTAGAAATGATTGTAGCTCCGGTTTTGCGGTGGGGCGAGGGGCGTTTTTTACGGCCGCAACCTTTGACTCAGAGGGCTTGATCCCGTCCGGGGTTACCTTAAAACCTAGAAACTCGACCTCCCTCGCAAAGAATACGCATTTGTCCCTCCTCAGTCGAAGACCTGCCCTCTCGAACACTGAAAGGACCCCATCTAGCCTCTTTGCTAACTCTAATTCGCTCCCCGCTGTTATCAACACGTCGTCAAAGTATGGGAGGACGCCTGGAAGCCCCTTTAAAAGGCGTTCCACGAGGGCCTGGAAAATTCTGGGGGCCGAATTCACGCCAAACTGAAGGCGCGTTACCTTAAACGCCCCCTTGTGCGTCACTATCGTTTGCGCTGCGGCAGCAGCCGGGGTTACAGAGAGCTGCTGGTATGCCTGGGCCAGGTCTAACTTTGCAAAGCACTTCCCCCCATGTAACGTGGCCAGCAAGTGGCTGACCACGGGCACCGGATATGCATTTGGCCGAATGGCCTTGTTGATGGTACATTTATAGTCTGCACAAATCCTGACCTCCCCGTTTGCCTTAAGGGCTGTAACAATTGGCGTTTCCCACTCCGCCGAGTCAACTGGAACCAAAATCCCCTGCCCCACCAATTTGTCCAGTTCCGCCTCGATCTTGTCCTTGAGTGCGAAGGGCACTCTCCTTGGTTTGAGGTGGATGGGCCGGATTTCTGGGTCCAGCTCGAAGGAAACCGGGGGCCCCTTGTATTTCCCGAGCCCCTTCTTGAAAACGTCCGGGTGCGCGTTGCACATGTCCAGCATTGGGTCAGTCTCGATGGCGTTAATGCCGGATAGTTCAATTCCCAGGGGAGCAAACCACTGCGTTCCCAAAAGGCAGCACCTCCCCCCCTTCAGGACCACTAAGGGCAGTTTCTCGGAGTAGTTCTTGAACTTCACCTTGAAATTCCCCACCCCCAACACCGGGATCCCATTCCCCTGCACGTCCCGTAGGTGTGACCTCATGGCCCGGAGCTTGGGCCACTTATCTGGGGGAATACGCATAAACTCCTTCTGGGACAGGATGGAATAAGATGACCCCGAGTCTATCTCCATCCTCACTGGGACCCCTTGCAACAGTACCTCTACGAAAAACCGCCGGTGCTCCAGGCCTTCCTCACTGTAGCTGGCTGCGACCTTCCTGGTGCCGGCCGCCTTTCGTTGGTGCGTCTGAGGATGGCTGGAACTCCCCTTGTCCTCGACTCGCCCGCGCCTGCATACTCGGGCGATGTGCCCCTTTCGGCCGCAGTTGTGACACTCGGCCTTTCGAAACGGGCACCTCGTGCGGTCGTGGGACGCTCCACAACCGTCGCAACGGCGGTCCTGCCGTTCTCGGGTCTGCCGCTTCTCACCACGCTTCTTGATCCTCTGGACGTCGTCGTCCTCGCTGGAGTAGGGGTCCGCTGTGGCGGACGACTCCTCGGACGACGTTGGTGTGCCGGCGGGCGGCTTGGGGGCCCGCCAGGCCGCCTTCGCTGGTGTCCACCGGGCCGCCTGTACTGGTGACTTGGCCCTCTCGGACGCGGCCCCTCGGGATTTGAACAGCCTCACCCCGCTCCTGGCCTCCTCGGCTGCTTGGGCCTCCTGCAGTACCTCGTTGAACGTGAGGCGTTGGTCGCGGGTCATCAGCCTCCTCTGCAGCTCCTCGTCCCTCAGACCACACAACATGCGGTCACGGAGAGCCTGGTCCAGGTCATCCCACTGGCAGTGGACCGCCACAAGCCTGAGGGCCGCCGCGTAGGCGGACACGGATTCGCCCGGTCGCTGGTCTCGCCTGTGAAACGCGACCTGTGCTGGGAAGATCGAGACGGGCGGCTGGAAATGCTCACCCAGTCTCTCCAGGATACGGTCGATGGGGACCTCGTCTACCTTCCGGGGGGCCACCAGGGTCATCAGGATCCGCAGCGTGGCCGGCCCCACTTGGGCCATGAAGTGGGAGCGTATCTTCGCGTCGTCGTCGACGCCCGCGGCTTCCATCGCGTGCCGAAACTGGCACTCGTAGAGCTCCCATTGTTCGGGCTCGCTCACATCGAACTGGTACGCCTTGACCTTGGGATTCGCCATCGATCCCACCCTCGTCGCCAATTTGGTGTCTTTTCCAGGAGACATAGAAGGAGTTGCAGTAGGGACTAACACAGGTTTATTGGTTGATGATCAGAACGAACATGTGGTAATGGCGGAGATACCTCACATTATATACAGTAGTACAATACATTTGAATCTGGTTGCATGGTAGCTCATTGGCCGCTACCGGCGTGACGTCATCCGGGTCACGCCCATCTTCGGTGGTGGATCGGTAGTAGTTTGTTGTTGCGGGGAGTTCCCGTGGCTGCAGGTGATTTGAGGAATGATAACCATGTGAGTTGAACACTCGCAGCTGCCCTCTATAGGCAGCTTGCTCGCATTCCTTTAACAGCTGGGTTACATTGTGATTGTGGCCAGGTTACATTCATACATTTCTTAAAGCGACATTGTACATACATATCAAGCAACATTGTACATACACAACAGGTACACACATAAATGAAGGTGTCAGTGGCCCCAATAACTGCCAGTCAACAACTGGGCTTTGCAAATACTAAAATCCTATCATTTTAAAGTTTTTTTAAAATATAATGTCCGGCTGGACATTCCACTACGGTAATGGAGTAGACCGTACAGCCATCAACTCAATGTCAAGTGTTGGGCAGCAGTAAATAACCTGCCTCCCTAAAGGGGCCAACAGCTACAGGCGGATGAGCCCTTTTAGGTGGAGTGATGGTCGCCTCAGTGGAGGGAATGCCACTGGAAACCATTATATTGGACCCAACAGCAAAATGAACAGAGGAGGAACTGTGATTCCCAACAGTCATGGAGGTGGAAAAGGTCATGCCAAATGGACTGGCTGTGAAGGCGCACCATGATAATATCCTCAAGGCTGCGGCAGTCCATTGTAGTCCCGGGGTTAAATCCTGCATGTCTCATTTCTTATGTGCTGCAGGAAATAGCTCTGTGATCATAGTGTGTGGGTCACTTCTTGGCAAGTTGGGATCCACCTTAAACAAATTCACACCAATGGCATTTTTCACGCTTTAGGGGGAAAATGCATTCTTGGATACGAGTTGCAGCCGACGAAAGTTTTAAAACTATAAATACACCAATACAAACCATAACACAGAAGCAGAGCTGTTGTTACCAGCCTGCTTTGGGCAGGAATTTGGAAAGAAGCACACATTCTTCTTTTCAGACCAAGTGTGTGTTCCAGAGGGTGGGCATGCCGGCCTTTGTGATGTTTCTCCCCCTTCTGCAACTAGTGTGGAACTAGCACATCTCCCCTTCTGCCTCTGCCTTCTTCCATTTGCTGGGCTAGCACTGGTAAAAGCCCAGCAGAGGGGCAGTACTGGCGGAAGAGCCATTTCCAATCCCTTGCCAAGCAGGAGGTTCAGTGAGTGCCAAGCTGGCAAGGGCTGATACCTAATTAGCAAGATTTCCTGGCTGAGCAAAAGGATTTCAATGGCAAGAAATGCCTTTTGGACCTCTCACCTCTGGGGAAGTGTAGCGACAGGTCCTAATAGGGGTGCGGCATGCTTGCTGAAGCATGCAACTTGCTGAGAAATGGTTCCATAGGGGGGTGAATCATCCTTCCAAACCGGGGACAGTGAGTCAAGGCAGGAGCAGTGCTATTCTCACAAGCTTCTGATGTGCCTGTCTCTTATGGCGTTGCCCAGGAGCGGGAGAGAAATAGCCATGCTGGATAATGACACAGTACAGCTGGGACCCATAAAAAGCAGGTGCTTCATTACAGCGACCCGCCTGCTTTTTGAACACCCTCTGCCCCATTGTGTCTTTGGATTTGTACTGACCTACCCTATACACTGCATAACTTCAGAGTTCCATGTTAGTCTGGAATTTGTTGTAAAATTAACAAGAGTTTTGTAGCAACAGACGAAAGAGGTTTATTTGTCATAAGCTTCTGTGGAGAGCAGCCCAGGTCTCCAGAAGCTGAAGGTGCCAAAGGACTCTTGGATAGTAATAACCAAGGCATTCCATCTAATCACATGTGTTAAATGAGTAGTAATTAAAAAAACAAAACAGCCCAACCAACACAGTCTCTAGACTAGTGGTTCCCAACCTTTTTTGCCCATGCCCCACCTAAGCTTCTCTAAAATCCTGATCCCCACTCCCACCCCACCGTGACATATAATTCTTATTATTCAAAAAGTGAACTCCTATTCATGTGGTTGTTGTTGTTCAGTCGCACAGTCGATTCCGACCCTTTGCGACCCTATGGACCATCGTTCTCCAGGCACCTCTGTCCTCCACCATCCCCCTCAGTCCTCCCAGTTCTGTGCCCATTGTGTCTACAATGCCATCTATCCATCTCATCCTTGGCCTCCCCCTTCTTCTTTTGCCCTCCACCTTTCCCAACATCACGGCCTTCTCAAGTGAATCCTCCCTTCTCATTTGATGCCCAAAGTACTTTAGCCTCATCTTTACTATTTGACCTTCCAATGAGCAGTCAGTGTTGATTTCTTCTAAGATTGACCTATTTGTTCTCCTCGCTGTCCAGGGTACCCTCAAAACTCTCCTCCAGCACCACATTTCAAAGGCATCTATTCTTCTGCGTTCAGCTTTCCTAATTGTCCAGCTCTCACATCCGTACATTACCACTGGGAATACCATTGCTTTGACTATTCTAATTTTTGTTTTCAAGGTGATGTCTCTGCTTTTCACCATGTTCCCCAGATTTTTCATGGCTTGTCTCCCAAGAATCAGTCGCCTTTTTATTTCATGGCTGCAATCTCCATCTGCAGTGATCTTAGATCCTAAGAATGTAAAATCTGTCACTGCTTCTACTTCTTCCCCATCTATTCTCCAGGAACTGATCGGGCCTGTTGCCATTATCTTGGTTTTCTTGATATTGAGTCTCAAACCAGCTTTTGCACTCTCCTCCTTCAATCCGATCAAGAGATTCTTTAGGTCTTCCTCACTTTCTGCCATTAAGGTGGTGTCGTCTGCATATCTCAGATTTAGGAAGCCTAAAAGGCCATTAACTTGGTCTAAACAAGAACCATTAAGAAATGCAATAAATAAATAAATATCACTGTTAATAACTCATTCTGGAATTGCCCCCCCCCCCTAAAAATCAAATTGCCCCCCTGTGGAGCATATGCCTCCCATTGGGAACCACAGCTGTAGACACGTACATACCAAGAGGGCTCTGAATTATATCTGTTAACCTCAACTAGTGGAGATTTGTTGAATTACTGGGACTGGTTATATTGACACTTATAGGAATTCTTTTAATTCAATGAGTCTATCCTAATTTGGACTTAACAATTTAATTTAGCCTTTAGAGATGACAACCAGAAATCAAATCTGAGCAGGTAGCCTCAGGGGAAGATCCTGTGTCTCTACCTAATGGTACCAATGCTACTCAGAAAATCTAAGATTGATTTCTAATGAATCCACTGCCAAACTGGCCAGTTTATCCTGCTATGGTAATAGAGTAGACCATAGTGCCAGCAACTCAATGCCAATCAACAGGCAGCAATTAAAAAAAAAAACCCTGACAACCCTGAGGACTAAAGGCCTTGGGTGGTGAAGTCCACTTCATTCAACTCTTCTGGCTTTCTCCTCCCATTGCTGCCCAGCTATGTTGTACTTCTACACACTATGAGGCCTGCTTATACTACCTTCCTGTGTGTGTTCGTGGAGCAGTTTTGGCTATTTTAAGACTCGCACTACTCAGGAGATGAATTAGTATATGGTGTGCAAGACTGAGGCTGGTTTCTCCCATTGAAGTGCATCTACCTTGTCAAAACCACATGCATCTGTGCTAACTTGCTAACAAGTGACCCTCCCTCCTTTGCTAAGCATCTCTATTTTTTGCGATCTGAGCCACTGCAAGGGCATCCATTCAGACCATTTATCTTCAGATGAAAGCTGTAATCCTAAACACACAAGCAGGCCTGCAGTGACTCATCATCGCAAACACGCCAGACATTCCCTCCTTTAGTATCTCACAGAGTTCTGGTGGGGGAAGTCACTTTCTGCCTTTTTCCTTTCCTTTTTTAATTTCTGATTTAAAACCAAAGACATAAAAAGTTCAAAATAGAGCCTGATTCAGACATTCTTTAGCTTTGGGTAGACAAAGGGCATCATATCATATATTGGAAGGCAGCTCCTAACATCCCTTTCTGCTAGTTGTGTTCGTAAAGCAGATGGGAGTTGTGATCCACCAAAATCTGGAGGCACATCTTTTGATTGCCTGCTTCCAGATATGGCTGGACTGCTAAACACCCTTCAGTCCAGCCAGCAGCAAGCGTCCAAGAGTCTCCATTCTTTCTTCTATGACTTTTCCTTCCTTTTGCTCCCCTTACACAGGAAAATTTTGTTTTAGTGGTTGTAACTACCAATACCATACAAGGCATATGTGGAAAGAGGAGAAGGACAGAGATCACGAGGCAGACCCAGAGAAAGGTGAAGAGATGACATCAAAGACATATTGCAAGAACACCAAATAACACCAGTGGAAACTTCTAGAAGTGCCAGAGCAAGAACCTTGTATCTCCCTCAACAGAAGAAGAAGAAAAAAAGAGTAATAATAATAAGAGGTGGCGGTGGCGGTGGTTATAACTTGCTATGCATGTTTGAGAACAGGATGAATAAATAAATACCATTACAAATATGCCAATAATTAGATTAAAGAATAAGGTAGCCATGTAATTAATCCAAAGAGATAAGAGTTTGAGGTTGGGTAATTTCTTTATTGGACCAATAAAAAAAATTCTGTTTGTTCTTCATCATGCCAGGATGTCTTGAAACTGAAACTCCAGCAAGGTTTGCAGATTCCACATGAAACAAAGGTGCAAGGTATTGATTTCTTGGATTCTTGGATCTTCATGCATTCCAGATCTACAGGGGTTCAAGCCAGACTTCTTTCTGCAAGAAAAGAAAAAAGGAAAGACTGTTAATGGTTTCCTATAGATTCTGCATACTGTACTTCAGTTTGCTTTGCTGGCAGTCTGGTTCAAAAGTCATAGACATTACATCTGGCTCCATTCTGGACAATTTACCTTCATCCCAAATGTTATTCTATCTTTGCCTTTTGATGAGTTCTGAAGAACATGAGGCTTCATTTATTGGATTTAATGGTCAAGGAAATTGGAACTTTTGGTCAAATAAGATCCCTCCCACCAATGTATCTTCCACATCTGTTCAACAGCAGATCAGTTTATACATGGGTCATAACTAAGACCATAAGAAATTCACTCACACTTAGTGGGTGGAGTCAAGTGTTGTCCGACACATTTTCCCTACTTTTGTCGTCCTGCCAAGTCAGCTCCAGATTATGGTGAAGTTGTGCTTAGTAAGGCTATTAACAAATAAAATAAATTTCATGTCAGGAATCAATCTGGGTTGAAAGGATTTTTGCTGGAGAAACTCCGCTCAGGAGATGCCCGAATGAGGTTCCTTTCATGTCCCCAAGATCCGTTGTGCAGTACTCGGGTATCAAACCCTGTCCTTCCAGTCTCCAAGCTCAGCATCTTAATCACTAAGGCACTCCAGTGCTACAGAAGGCTACAGCAGGTAGTGTAGATTGTGAACATTTAAAATATGTACTGTGCGCCTGTTCCATTCAAAGGCAGCTAAAACTAAAGCAAAATTATGCTTTTGGCTCCCTCTACTGCTTGCTTCAAGGTTAACAGCCACATAAGAAGAGAATGGATAGTTCCAATGACAGCAGCTACTGGGTACTATGATGTTAGTGACACTGATAGAGGAAGCAATAATATTTAACACTCAAGCTAGCCATTGTTAGTATTGCCTAGAGCAGTGTTTCCCAAGCTTTGGTTTTTGGACTTCAATTCCCAGAAGCCTAAGTCACTTCCCCAAAGCACTGATCAGCCAATGTGCTGATTTAGGCCTCTGGGAATTGAAGTCCCCGTGGGCCCCACGTTGGGAACCACTGACTTAGTGGGTAGCAAAGGTAAACCAGTGCTCAATCTTCTTTACCATGAAAGCCCTATGATGAGACAGTTTAAAATGAAATCAGAGATAGTGCTGGAACATGAGATTCTCAGGTTGGAGAGCAGACAATCAGCTACCAGAGAAGAGCAAGTAAAAATAGCACTGTTAATTTGTCAAAAGCTTTGCATCTACAGTATCCCCACCATCTACCAAGGAAGTTACCCGATTGCAAAACGAGGTAAGATTAATTTGGCAGGATTTGTTTCTTGACAAATCCATGTTGACTACCAGCAATTACATTATTTTCAAGATGCTTGCAGAATGACTGCTTTATAATTTACTCCGGATTTTCCCCTAGGATTGATGTCAGTCTAATTGGTCTGTAGTTCCCTGTTTTGCCCTTTTAGAGGATAAGGACAACATTAGCCCTCTTCCAATAATCAGGCATTTCACCCATCCTCCATGATTTCGGGAAAATGACAGACAGTGGTTCAGAGATATCTTCAGCTAGTTTCTTCAATATCCTTGGATGCAGCTTGTGTGGTTCTGGGGATTTGAACTCATTCAGAGCAGTTCGGGATTCCTTGACTATTTATCAATCTCAAGCTGTCATCCTGACCCCACCCTTTGTACTTCACATTTGCCTGGAGAGTCCTACACAGTACTAACCTTTTGAGGAAAGATGACCTGAAGTAGGAAGGGAGCACTTTTGGCCTTTTGTTATCATTTCCCCATCCCTGTTGAATAACTGAGCTATTGTTTCTTCTCTCTGTCTTTTGTTACAGACACCTGAAGATGTCAAATCATCACCAGCTTTTGCCTCCCTAACACCCTCAGTGCCATTCTTTGCTATTTGTCTGTCCTCTTCTTTTGTAGAGTCTACAAAAGTGCCATTTTCTTTGTTTTTAGCTCTATACTGAGCTTTTTGTGAAGCCATAATGGTCTTTTTTTTTTGCTGTCTTCCACCTTTCTTGCTTGTGGTCATGGTTTGAAATTGTGTGTTTAGGACAGGGGTTCCCAACCTTTGCAAGCTGGGGGCCGGGTCACATTCTCTCTGTTAGCTTGGTGGGCCGGATGGTCATTTTGCCCTGCTTGCACAGTGGGTGGGGGCAGCCATTTTGTCCCAACAGCTTCAAAGGGGCAGCCATTTTGTTTCTCAAATGCCCTTGGAGGCATGGGACCCCCACATGAAATGGTGCTGTAGGCTGGATCCAGCCCACGAGCCTCAGGTTGGGAACCTCTGCTTTAGAATTTCCTTTTTTAGAAACTCTCACCCATCTTGTACTCCTTTGCCTGTTAGGATCTCCTGCCATGAGACTTCAACTAGTACTGTACTGTCCATACCTGTCAAGTATCCCGTATTGGCCAGGAAATACCATTTTTTTGCCCCTCTTTCCCGCCGTCATCCCGTATTGGAGCGCCAGAAGAGTTGCTGCACATGTGTGCCCATCAGAGGCAGTGGTGCGCATGCACGAAGGGGTTGCTGCGCATGCACGAAGGGGTTGCTGCGCATACACGAAGGGGGTGCTGCACATGTGCACCCAGAGAATTTCCCGTATTTTCACAGGCAACACTTGACAGCTATGGTACTGTTGTTGTTGTTGTTGTTGAGTCGCACAGTCGGCTCCGACCCTTGGTACTCCTTTGCCTGTTAGGATCTCCTGCCATGAGACTTCAACTAGTACTGTACTGTCCATACCTGTCAAGTATCCCGTATTGGCCAGGAAATACTGTTGTGAGTTTATTAAAATTGGCTTTCCTAAAGTCTAGTGTACACCATACCGTCAAGTTTCGGGAAATTTCTGTCAAATAAGGGACATTTCCCGGCCCAAACGGGAAACTGGTCAGCTATGCTTATCCTGTGCAGGCCTCCAGTATAACTCCAGTTTAATTGCAGTCTATCTAATATGGGATGACGGCGGGAAAGAGTGTAAAATATGGAGGTCTGACAGAAATTTCCCGAAACTTGACAGGTATGGTGTACACGTGTAGCAACCCACTGCTTTTGTTTCCTTTGAACTCAAGAACTCACATAGTACACATCCCTTTCCCCCAGAGTCCCTCTTGGAGTTACTTCTACCACCAAATCACCTCTATTGGTCAGAATCAAGTCAATGATAGATACTCCTCTAGTTTTTTCCTCTGCTTTTTAAAGAAGATAACCAGCCACAAAAGCCAGGAATTTCTTGGAAACGCCATAATGCATATATAAACTATTTCTAATTTGCTTTTAATTTTTTAGAATAAAAAATATCCAAAAATAATGCAACATACAGTATTATTTTTAAAAAATTCTTGTGTGCATTTAAATTTTTAGAAACAAAAATAACTCATGATTCCCCACCCCTACAATGCATTACAGTAAGGAGAAACATTAGTAAAAGATATCATTGCTATTTTAACTCAAAAAGCAGCAACATGAAAGCAGAAATAATCTAGTCAGAATTGACTGGACAGCATACCGCAATATCAAATCAAGGCCGATAGGCTTAGGGTTGGAGTGTCTAAATTTTAGACCAATGTGCTCAAGTGGGGCTGCTGGTGGCCAACATCACTCTGTCTGTGTGAATGTGAAGAGATACAGAGTCTGGCTTATTTGGTGGTCTGCTGATCTTTTTTATCGTGTTAGAAGCACACAAAGATGCTTTCTGGGTTGAAAGGATTTTTGCTGGAGGAAACCAGAGACATGTATCGATGAAGATTTAATTATGATCAATGACAAAGTCAAGAAAGTGGCTTCATTTTGGCAGTCCAAAGTTTGATCTGGACATGAAAGAAAATCCTACTTATTCTGATATTGCTGCCAAACATTGTTAATTTGGGTTGTTTACTTTTAAGGAGATATGTTCAACAAGAGGGAAGGGGGCTGTGGTGTCTCAGTACTGGTAGTTAAGAAGCTCACCTTGTTAGCTGGAAGGCTGGCAAGTTGGCAGTTCGAGACCCAGGTACTGCATGGCAGTTTAAGCGCCTGACTTTGTCCCAGTTCCTTCCTCTGTCCCAGTTCATATAATATTTTTACATATTGTAAGCCACCCTGGGTGGCGCTTGCACCAAAAGGTTGGGGTATAAATGTAAGTAAATAAATAAATTCCTAAGGGATCTTTCCTTGCAGAGTGATTTGGGAGTACTGTATTCTATAGTTTATGTTATTCGTCATGAAATAGCCAAGGTATTGGAACTTTCTTTGCTTAGTGGTCTTAAAGCAGGGGTGCATACCTGTCAAGTATCCCGTATTGGCTGGAATTTCCTGTATTTCACCGCTTGTTCCTCCCCTTTCCCACTGCCGTCCCGTATTTTTAACGGCGGGGAAAGGAGTTACTGTGCACGCGTACCCATCAGAGGCAGTTCTGCACATGTACAAAGGGGTTCTGCGCATGTGCAAAGAGTTGTTGCTGCGCATGCGCGCCCAGGCCAGAGCAGTTCCCGTATTTTCTGGAGCCGTGCTTGATGGGTATGGGGATGCCCAAACTACTGCCTGGGGCCTGAATCTGGCTTCCGACGCCAATCCATCCACCCTGCGAAGTCCTCATCGCTTATGGGAGCGATGAGGGCATCATGGGCCGGATGAATTGGCATCAGGGGCTGGGTCCGGTCCCTGGACCATAGCGACCGGCCCCCTGTACCACAGAACTGGCCCAAGGCCCAAAAGGTTTGGGCACCCCTGCCTTAAAGAGTTACTGTTCTCTATCCATTGGGCGCAACACTTTTACATTAGTCACATGATCAACCCATGATATCCTTATTTATTATTTTTATTTATTTTAGATTTGTATGGCCGCCTTTTCGTGGCCGTCTGTAGAAGGCAATAGTAAAGGTTTCCCTTGCTCGAAAGCCAGTCGTATCTGACTCTAGGGTTCAGTGCTCATCTGTTTCAAAACCAAAGAGCCAGCGCTGTCTGCTTCTGCAGATGTTTCTGTAGTCATGTGGCAGGCATGACTAGACACCGGAGCGCACATAACGCTGTTACCATCCCACCAAAGTGGTCCCTATTTATCTACTTCCAATTTCTTGCTTTCAAACTGCTAGGTTGGCAGGAGCTGGGGCAGAGAGGGGAGCTCATTCCGCCCTGCAGTACTCGGGAATCGAACTGCTGACCTTCCGCCTCCCAGTCAGCGTCTTAGCCACTTGAGCCACTGCAGTCTGTAATTACAATACTGTAATAGAAAAGACAATTAATGCCCGGAAAGGCGAAGAAGAGGGAGGCCAAAATAGGAGACCCACTGACTCGTAAAGGAAACCACAGCCTTAAGCTTGCAGGGCTGTGTAAACTAAAAGGCCTTTTAGGGCTGACGAGGGTCTCCATTAGTTGAGGGCACATTTCCAAGCTTTGCTCGCCTGACCGCCGTCTCGGGCCGGGCGCGGGCGAGCCCCGCCCTCTGAAGGCCGGAAGCCTCGCGTAGTGCCTTTGGCGCGAAGGGCGAGGCAGGCCTCCATTTCCCGTCAGCCACTGGGGTCCTGGGGAGGGAGGGGAGATCAGTTCAGGGTCTGATCAGGACACGAAAGAAAAGAAATAAGGGGGTGGTGGTGGAGAGAGAGAGAGAGTGTGTTGAGTTAGGTCTCGCGAGAAGGAGCGGGATTTGGTCCGCGGAGCTCCTCCCCTTCTTGGGTCTGGCCGCGCCGGCGCCGCCCACCCAGCCAGCTGAGCGAGGCCTGCATTGCCCTGCTGGGAGAGGGAGGGGAAAGAGAGCCGCTCGCCCGCCTGAGAGACAGAGAAGGCGGTTGGTTGGTTGGCCGGTCGGTCGGTCAGTCAGTCAAGCAGGCAGGCAAGGCAGGCAGTCAGCCGCCCGGGCCGGAAAAAGGGGCGGCGGGGGCGGGCGGGGGGTCTCTGTGGTGTGTGTGTGTGTGTGTGGGGCGCCTCCTCCTCCTTCCGCAGGCGAGCGAGAAGATGCCGGGCCCGGGCGTGCGGGCGTGCGCGGCGTGCGGCTGCTCTGAGATCGAGGTGGACTCGGCCCGAGGGGACGCGGTGTGCACGGGCTGCGGGTCGGTGCTGGAGGACAACATCATCGTCTCCGAGGTCCAGTTCGTGGAGAACAGCGGCGGAGGCTCCTCGGCCGTCGGGCAGTTCGTCTCCCTCGACGGTGGGTGGAGGAGGAAGGGAAAGAGGGCTCCTCTCGGGGGAATAGCGTGTGTATTACTTACACACACACACACACACACACACACACACACACACACACACACACACACACACACACACACACACACACACACACACACACACACACACACACACAGAGGAAGGGAAAGGGCTCCTCTCGGGGGGGGGATAGCATGTGGGAGTGTGTGTGTCTGTGTAAGTAATATTGTGTGTGTGCAATATTGTCTTTGTGTGTATAATATTGTGTGTCTGCGTAATATTGTGTGTGTTGAATATTGTGTATGTAATATTGTGTGTGCAAGTGGCTAAGACGCTGACTGGGAGGCGGAAGGTCAACAGTTCGATTCCCGAGTACTGCTGGACGGAATGAGCTCCCGTCTTCGTCCCAGCTCCTGCCAACCTAGCAGTTCAAAAGCAAGACATTGCAAGTTGATAAATAGGGATCACTTCAGTGGGAAACGTAAACAGTGCTCCGTGCGCTCCGGTGTCTAGTCATGCCTGCCACATGACCACGGGAACGTCTGCAGAAGCAGATCGCTGGCTCTTCGGCTTTGAAACAGATGAGCACTGGACCCTAGAGTTGGATACGACTGGCTTTCGAGCAAGGGAAACCTACAGTATATGTAATATGCGAGTGTGTATGCAATATTGCGTGTGCTATTGTGTGTGTGTGTCTGTAATATGCAAGTAATATTGTGTGATTGTGTATGGAATATTGTGTGTGGAATGAGTGTGTGTATATGTGTAATATTGTGTATGTGGAGTTGTGTGTGTATGATGGAATATTGTGTGAGTGTGTATGGAATATTGTGTGAATATATGTGTATAATAATGGTAATGTGTGTGTGGAATGTCTGTATGGAATATTGAGTGTGTATGTGCATGTGTGGAATATTGTGTGTATGTGTGTGTGTGTGTGATTCAGGGTTCCCCAAAGAGGGAGAAGAGGAGGACCGCTGGCACACTATGGGTCATGGTGCTGATGGTGACCTTGATGGCCCCGTAGTGGTGGGGTTTTGAGGAGCAGAGGTTGGATAATATGAGGCTGGGAACGGAGCATGGGGAGAGTTTTGTTGTTACTTGAATTTTGCACCTCTTTCCTTGCTGGGTGTTCTTGTGGTTGTTGTATTTCCGCCACTACCTTAGATTGCATACGTTGGCTTTGGCCTTGAGCTTCTCTATTGAAGAGTGTGCTGCTCTGGAAACAATACACACGAAACAAGTTGACATTGCTGTTGATGAAGCAAGGTGTATAGGGGCAGGATGCCTCAAACTTACATCTAATCCTGGGGTGCCCAAAATGTTCGGGCTGCAGGCAAGTCATGTGGATCCTCCCAGTGGAAGCGGAAGTAGAACGTACCCGTGCATGGGCAACATGCTGCTGTAAATGCACCCGTGGGTGCAGCCGACAGCCGCAGGTCATTTATGGCAACATTTTGCGCATGCACGAGTGCATTTTAGCTCTGCTTCCAGGAGCGTGCAGGCAACATGGGCTGGATAATTTGGTGGCATGGGCCAGATCGGGTCCACAGGCCATAGTTTGGGCACCCCTGATCTAATCCAATATCGATGTGTCATTGTTTATCTAAAGTGTTCCACACTTTGCTTCCATCTCTAGCCAAACAACTTTTCCACCAGCTCATCTCATCGTTGTTGGGGTCTGCCTAGTGGTTTTTTTTGTGGCCCCTTGGTATCCAGTCTGTTAGCTGACAGGTCCATCTGTTATCTTTTAAGCAGTTGAGATGGACTGTCCATCATCAACCACATCACGCAGTCCAGTTCTTTGGTGTAATTCCTTATTGCTGACCTTACCCCTTTTACTCCGCACATCCATCTTTCCATTGCTCTTTGGGTTACCTCCAGTTTTTCTTCCTCCGATTTTGTAATTGCCCACATTTTGGATGCATACAACATTGCTGGTATCACTGCCATATTGAATACATTTCCCCTTATATTCATTGGCAAACTATCATCTGTTAGCAGTGCTTGGTTTATATTAAAGGCAATCTAAGTTGCTTTTTGTCTTCTTATCCACTCACCACAGTGAACGTTATCTGATTGGATTTGCTGACCAAGGTAGACTTAATCAGCTACTTCTTCAATCTTGGCTCCATTTATAGTGATGGAACCCTGAGCACATGGACCTTTTCTCATCCATTTCCCCCCCCCCCCTTAAATTCATTTCCAGTCCAACATGTTTAGGAGAGTTAACTAACTGCTGGAGGTTATATTATAGATCATCAGGGTTGTTTGCAATAAGGATGCCATCAGGGGCTGCAGTGGTTAAGGAACTCACCTTGTTAGCTGAAAGGCTAGCAAGTCGGCAGTTCGAAACCCGGGTACTGTGTGACGGATTGAGTGCCCGTCTCAGGAGACTCATTTGGGTGTTCCCTCAGCAGTGTTTCTCCTGCAAAAATCCTTTCAAATCAGAATAATTACTGACATGAAATTATTATTATTATCAGCAAACAGAAGATGGGTCAGTCTTTCTCCATCAACCTGGAGGGGATAGCATGTGTGAGTGTGTGTGTCTGTGTAAGTAGTATTGTGTGTGTGCAATATTGTCTTTGTGTGTATAATATTGTGTGTCTGCGTAATATTGTGTGTGTTGAATATTGTGTATATAATATTGTGTGTGCAAGTAGCTAAGACGCTGACTGGGAGGCGGAAGGTCAACAGTTCGATTCCCGAGTACTGCTGGACGGAATGAGCTCCTGCCTTTGTCCCAGCTCCTGCCAACCTAGCAGTTCGAAAGCAAGACATTGCAAGTTGATAAATAGGGATCACTTCGGTGGGAAACGTAAACAGCGTTCTGTGCGCTCCGGTGTCTAGTCATGCCTGCCACATGACCACGGAAACGTCTGCAGAAGCAGACAGCCCTGGCTCTTCGATTTAGAAACAGAGATGAGCACTGCACCCTAGAGTCGGATACGACTGGCTTTCGAGCAAGGGAAACCTTTACCTATCCTGTATTAATGCTTCTCATGACATTGACATATGCTGGATTTATCCTGGCTTTGTTTAGCGTGTTTTGAGTAGCATTTGTCTCGGTAATCCACAAATGCAAGGCATACTTGCACCCTGTATTCTTGTGCTTTTCTCTAGTAAGTTGTCTGATGGCATGAATGTGGTCGAGAGTGGAATAACCTCTTCTAAAGCCCGCTTGAGGAAGATAACCTAGCCAGGAAGAGGGTAGAAGACCAATCTATTGACTTATTCTGTTGTGATCTCCTCTGCTCCCCAGGGCCTTAGGCAAATGCCACCCCCTACCAATCATTTGTCTCCTGATTCACCACCCCACACCTTATTAAGAAAAAAAAATCCTGGGGAAAAGCACCAAATTGAATTTGAGATTCACCTCTTTGATGGTTTAGAGCAGACCCCATATCATTGATCTAATTCTAAAGTCTTTCTCTGCTGGATTACCTACATCCTTATTATACTTTTAGATGACTTTTCAGCTGCAACATTGGGTCAAAAGGGCAATCTGAGTTATCAGTAGGATGGGACATATTGGCCAGCCATTGCAGCCGGGGTTGGCCTAAGGGCAAAAAACTAGTACTCCCCACTTATCCAAGTCAAAGTATGATAAAGTAGAGCTACAAAATAATTAACAGTGGCTAATTATTTCAAGCTACAGTGGAACCTCATACAACAATTGCCCCGTATAACAACAAAATCGCATAACAACTAGGTGTTGTTGTTTTTTTGGGGGGAGAATGGTGTCCCGCATAACAATTTTCCCTATGGAAAAAATCGTAGAACAATTTTTCAATGGGAAATCCACTTAGCAAAAAATAAAAAATCATCGTATGATGCATCCCATAGGGAAAATCGCTATACAGTACGATGCATGCATCGTATAGCAATTGTTCCGTACAACTACGAGCCCCGTGGAATGGATTAAAATAGTTGTATGAGGTACAACGATCAGATGAGAAGAGAGGATTCACTTGAGAAGGCTTTGATGCTGGGAAAGGTAGAGGGCAAAAGAAGAAGGGGTGGCCAAAGATGACTAGATGGGATTGTAGACACAATGGGCACAGAGCTTGGCGGGTTGAGGAGGATGGTGGAGGACAGGGGTGCCTGGAGGACAATGGTCCATAGGGTAGCAAAGGGTCGGAATCGACTGTGCAACTGCACAACAACAACAAAAAATGAGGTACCACTGTATTTTGTTTCTTTAGGGAGAACTTCCCAATAGTATATCTTGTCTTGTCTATGGCATTGATAACACAAATTGGTAGCTACCATTTTGTTGCTTTTTCAGTAATGTCATGGGCTGGAGGTTTGGTATGTTGAAAGGATGGCGTTATTGACCAAGGAAGAACTGCTTGAGGAAAGAAGGCATTGAAACTCTCATAGAGTCAGGACCCAGATAATGGTAAAGCCTTGAGTTGTGTGTGTGCGTGTGTGTGTGTGTGTGCGTGCGTGCGTGCATGCACGCGCGCGCTTTGGGACAGAGTGTGTAGAATGTGCTTAGGTAAAGGTAAAGGTCGCCCTTGCTCGAAAGCCAATTGTATGTGACTCTAGGGTTCGGTGTTAATCTTTGCTTACAGCCAAAGAGCCAGTGCTGTCTGCATCCACAGACATTTCTGTGGACATGTGGCAGGCATGACTAGACACCGGAGTGCACAGAATGCTGTTTACCTTCCCACTGAAGTGGTAACTATCTACTTGCAATTTCTTGCTTTTGAACTGCTAGGTTGGCAGGAGCTAGGACAGAGATGGGAGTTCACTCTGTTGTGCAGCACTCAGTCATCAATTTCAGCATCTTAACCAATAAGCCACCACAGTCCTCTAGATCAGGAGTAGGCAAACTATGGCCCGCAGGTGGGATCTGGCCCATGGTGCCAAATAATCTGGCCCCCGCCCTCGCTCCAGCCCCCGCTACTGGGATCGGCCACAGACTAATTTATGGCAGCTATAAATAGCGGCCGGGGGGGGGGAATAACCATTCCGGCCTCCTCAACTGTCTGAGGGAGCATGATCCGGCCCCTGACTTAAAAAGTTTGGCAACTCCTGCTCTAGATTAATGTGCTTCATTATGGATTAAATGAAAGAAGTTGCCGAATTTTCTGTCAGTGTCAGTCAGTCAGAAGTTGCCTGAAAGAGAAGCTGTAGGATATAAACCCATGGAGAAGGGCAGACTGGACAGTCCTCCTCCCAAAGTCACAACTAGGAAATTGACAAGAATTGCCACCTCAGGATCATTCTGCTTTTCCATTTTTTTTAATGGGATGCAATTTCAGTTTTGATCATTTAAGATTTGGCTTTATTTATTTATTACATTTATATCTCACCCAGCTGGGATGTTTTCTCACTCTGGGCGGGTTTGCCAGTTGTGTTGATGATTGTGTATGTGTACAAAAGGTGGATGGTCATTTGGTGAATGAAATTGTCCTTTGGTGAATTTATTGTTAAATAAAGTTGGAAAGCCATTGTAACTCATTGTAACTCTTGTCCCATGTTTGGGCAGTAAGTGTGAAGGTCTGCCTTGTTTTGTTTTATTCCCCCCCAGGAAGCGACTAATGCTATTTTCCCTCTTTTACACATCCAGCAACCCTGAGAGATGGGTTAAGTTGACAAATGATGATTGATCCAGGTTCACTCAGTGAGCTTAGTGAAAACAATTGCACATTGCCTCTGTCCATGTTTATAGCTATCTATCATGTACACACTAGTAAGCTGGCTTCAGTTTGGGTTACATTTCTTTCTTCTTCCCCATTGATTCTAGCATGTAATGTGACTCCTCTTCCTTCAGCACTGAATTTTGCCTTGCATAGTGTGCGATGGCGAGTGCCGGCAGGTTAGTCTTCTTCCGTGTCTAGGCCAGACGTGAACCTGCCAAAATGAAACCATCTTTGGTGAGTTCATTCTGCAGTCCCTTTCGCCTGATCTAGCGTGAGAAAGAGTAGCCAGCAACACAAGGTTGCCGTTACCAGGGTCCGCTCGATTGGGGTTCAAAAATACCATGATCTTTGAGGAGGCTCTTTCTGTGAGGAAGGATGCTTTGTGTTATTGAAAAAAGGGAGGCTGTTTCTAGTGCAAAAGGTGGCCTGTTTGAGATGGTGGCAGGAGTGGGATGAAATAGGAAGGAGAAATGGCAAGATTGGGAACTGAACATCATGTAATAAGCTTGCCAAAGGATTGAATATGGGGCACATTTTAGCTACCTGGGTGGGAGGAATGTGGAGTGCTGTGAAAGAGCAGGTGATGTGGAGTGAATTGATAATAGTGGTATATAGTTCTATTGTTGCCTGAGTAATGGTTGGCATTGGTCATACTGATCCCTATTCTGATGGGAATAATGTGCTGTTATTTAATTTCTTGGCTTTCTGGACCATCTTGATGTTAGAGATGTAAAATTTCCAGACATTTTGAAGCTCGGGGAAAAAAAACACATTTTTTTCCGGGGTGGAAACGGAAATTTTCGGGAAAAAATGAAAATAATCTGATACCATGCATATTTTTTTAAAGAAATGATTTATAAAATATTTGAACCCCACCTTATCTTAAAATATTTTATCCACCATGTTAAAATAAAATAATATAATTTTATTTTTTCAATTTTTCCAATTTTTTTGGGAAAAAACAAAAAAGGCTTCAGAAAAAAATGGGGGAAAACCGGTCCCCATCCTCTGATTTTTCCAGGTTTTTTTTCCTAGCCTTCATATCTCTATTTGAGGTAGAAGAGAGCAGCTGAGTGAGTGTAGAACCAGAGAAAGCAAGGAAGGATAATATTGTATAGGGGAGACCTCATTAGCTGTGAGGCTGCAGAACATGGATTGGTGGGATAGGAACAGAATGATGATGGGGTTTTGGTAGGAAGGAGGTTGCAGTGTTATATAATGAGATAAAGATTGAGTGAGGATTTCAGCAAGATGAGATGTAACTGAGTTCAGTTGGAGAAAAGCAATGAAGAATCCTGAATGGCTACCAAATTTTATTTGGCATTAGCTTTTGTGGACTTCAACTCAGTTCATCAGAAGTATGGAGTGTTGTGTCAGTTGGCAGATTACTATACACATAAGGGGCTGCGGTGGATCAGTAGTTAAGAAGCTCACCTTGTTAGCTGGAAGGCTGGCAAATCAGCAGTTCCAGACCCAGGTACTGCACGACGGATTGAGTGCCCGTCTCTGTCCCAGCTCTTGGGGACATGAAAGGAGCGTCATTTGGGTATTCCCTGAGCATAGTTTCTTCTGCAAAAATCCTTTCAACCCAGAATAATTTCTGACATGAAATAACAACAACAACAACAACAATAATAATAATACACATAATCTGAGTGAAAGAATTGGTGGGTGCAGACCTAATGAGAGGGATGAGGGGTGAATAGAAATGCTAGAAGTACAAACAGGGAGCATAACATTAAGTGTGACTGTAGTAAACAGTGTTTGTGGTTTACTAAGACATCATTGTATAGATGAGCTAGTGTAGTGTGATTAAAAAAACAACAACTTGTGTCTGTTCCAGCCACAAGAGTTAGAGTGAAGCACTTGGTAAGTGTTTGTGAGTGGAGTGTTATAACCAGAGGGAACTGAAATACAAGAAATTTAGTGATCATTACCTCAGTGTTGATTGTTAGCAAACAGTGACTAAAATACTGTTGCTTAGCATAGTATATTGCAATTAGAATAAACCCATTGTATCAATGGAAGTTATAGAGGAATTGATTCACCAAATTCTCACTGATTCAGCAGGCTTTTCTAGTTGTGATTTACTACACTAAGCAAATGGATTTCAGCCAGTAGTTAAATGTAGTGGTAACACATACTCTTTATTGATAGGTTAAAGTATAAGATGTGATTTAAAATCCTTTGTCTCTTCATTTGGTAAGAGAGAAAGTTGTGGCAGTTCAAGACCCGAGTACTGCATGATGGAATGAGCGCCCGTCTCTGTCCCAGCTAATCAAAGTTTGAATTACTTCCTTTTCCTGGGACTGCATCGTATTTCATCTACTCTACTAATATACATTATTATCCTTCCTAATTGGTTAGGCGAAGACTTATGTCCTAACATACTTTATGTGCTGCCATTACCACCAGAGAGCAGCACTGCAGTAGCTTAGTGGTTAAGATGCTGAGCTTGGAGACTAGAAGGTCGGGTTTCGATACCCGAGTGCTGCATGACAGATCTTGGGGACATGAAAGGAGCCTCATTCAAGTGTCCCCTGAGTGGAATTTCTCCAGCAAAAATCCTTTCAACCCAGAGTAATTTCTGACACAAAATATATTTATTTACCACTAGAGAAGGTCTTGTAAAAAAAAAATCCAAGAAATGTGTGTGTGTGTGTGTGTGTGTGTGTGTGTGTGTATATATATTCTTTATTATCAAACTGAATCAAACTTCAAGGAACACTTGAAAACATGATGTAACGTATATTACATGGTTGCCTTTTTAAAAGGCAACTTGAGACTGCTGCAGCTGCAAAATTCAGTTCTGAGAGGGATGGAAAAATTGTTACATGCCTATAATTTGTGAGTTGCACATTGCACACCCTGGGTTAAATTAAATAACGATGGATTCTATTTGTGCTAGCCCTTGTAATTGCACTTTGTTAAATCTGGAAACTCGAGCTGGAAACAGGCATCCATTCCTGTGTGGAAGATAGAATTAGGCACGTGCTTGCTTTAGCAATGTAAATTGGACAGCAATTTCCCTTTAGATTGATTTTGGCAGAGAGATGAGGTTTCTCTCTCCTATAGTGATTTGTGGGTCATGAAAAAAATTGAAAATTTGGAATCTCTGCTGAAGTTAAAGTGGAAATCCTGGGCCCCCTTTAGAGGATGTAATAGTCTAGCCTCCATCAGGCAGGGAACCACAAGTTCCTCATCCTTGCAGTACAGGCTTCTCAGGTGGACAGTAGCCTTTTGAAAGGTCTCTAGTTTTTGCATAAAAGGAAACATGTTAGTTAATGACCATTAACATTTTTGCAGTATCCTAGCTGTGTTGCATGAGGGAGGGAGCTCCTATCTCTGCCTACGCTCCTGCCAACCTAGCAGTTTGGAAGCAGGAAATTGCAAGTAGATAAATAGGTACCCTTCCCTGTGGACTTCACTACCCAAGGCAGCGAGTCCTCAGGGTGGTCAGATACTTACTTTATTCCTTTATCTTCCCACGGTCTTAATACAAATGTTCTAGAGTAATATTGATTGTGCATATGTTGAGAGTGTGTGGCTTAGTGGTTAAGATGCTGAACCTGATGACTGGAAAGGTTGGCAGATCAGCAGTTCGATTCCCGAGTACTGCAGGACGGAATGAGCTCCCACCTTTGTCCCAGCTCCTGCCAACCTAGCAAGAAATTGCAAGTAGATAAATAGGGATCACTTTGGTGGGAAGGTAAACAGTGTTCCGTGCACTTCGGTGTTTAGTCATGCCTGCCACATGTCTATGGAATTGTCTGCAGATGTAGACAGCGCTGGCTCTTTGGCTATAAACAGAGATGGGCACTGAACCCTAGAGCCAGATGTGACTGGCTTTCGAGCAAGGACAACCTTTACCTTTACCTGAGTGTGTGTAGAATAGATGCTCCCCAGGAGAGAATTCATGATATAGGAGTGGTTTCCTCTTTCTTTGTTACATGGCTTCCTCCAGGTGTCAGTCTTGTATCAGGTTTCAGAGCAGATTCTCTTTCTGGTGGCCTTTTTCTATGCAGCCTTCAAGTCAGCAAAAATGACTTGCTTGAAATGCTGCAGTAAATACTTTGGCATTTAAAAATACGGTACAGTGGAACCTCATACAACAATCACCCCGTATAACAACGAAATCGCATAAGAATTAGTTTTTTTGGGGGTGGGGGGTGGGGGAATGGCATCCTGCATAACAATTTTCGTACAACAATTTTTCAGTGTGAAAAACCACTTAGCAAAAAAAATTGTTGTACGATTCATCCCATAGGGAAAATCGCTATACGATGCATGTATGATACAGCAATTGTTTCATACAACAACGAGCCCTGTGGAACGGATTAAAATCATTGTATGAGGTACAACTGCATTTGTTTTCTAATTGATATAAATGTGTTTTTATGGAACTGTTAGTGATTACCTGTACATTGCTACCAACAAATGGTTGGTATGAGGTACCACTGTATGATGAATTCTGCAGTTTGTGGCCAGCCTGCATTTATTTCTTCTCACCCCCCCCCCTTTTTTTGGGTGGTGGTGGTGGTAAGATCTGTATTCTGTCCAGAGGAGGAACCTCAGTCTAAATTTAGCTCATTTAGCTCTAAGAGGTGACCTGATTGAAGTTTATAAAATCATGCACGGTGTGGACAAAGTAGATAAGGAAAAACTGTTTTCCCTATCGCATAACACGAACTAGGGGGCACTCCATGAAACTTTTGGATACTAGTTCTCAAACAAATAAGAGAAAGTACTTTTTCACCCAGAGGATTACTGGTCTATGGAACTCCCTGCCAGAAGAAGTGGTGACAGCTGTCAGTCTTGACAGCTTCAAGAAAGGATTAGACAAGTTCATGGAGGACAAGAGTATCAATGGCTATAATTATGGATACTTAAGGACAACCTCCAGGTTGGAGAGATAGGCAGGATATCTCTCAATATCATTTCCAGGGAATCCTAAGCAGGTGAAGGCATCTGCTTGGGAATAATACCCTGAAGGAAATGGTGAGCCACTGTGTAAGACAGAATGCTGGACTGGATGGGCTGTGGCCTGTTCCAGCAAGGCTGTTCTTATGTTCATGGGTTGCTTAGATCAGGAATTCGCAACCTACGACTCCTGGGCCGGATGTGGACCATGGAGCCATTTCATGTGGCCCTCCACCCTTGTTGCCACCGTCACCCAGAAGGACTGAAAAGGCATCAAAAGCCAGTGAAAACACACATGAGAACTCGCTGAAAACGCACATTTTTGTGCGAGAATTCATGCGGAACCATGTGACTGGCCTGCTCAGCCATCTGAGAGGAGTGATCCGCTCCATGTCCCAAAAAGGTTGAGAAAGCCTGGCTTTAGATAGTTTGGAAAAGGGAGTGGAAAGAAAGGGTTTGATAAAACTAGTCAATGATAGGTGTACAGATCTATCCACATTTATATAAAATAGGTTGAGACTAGTATGATAGGCTTTCAAAGAATGTCTTCTTAAGAATAGGTTTAATTTCATACTGAATAAAAAGACCCTTACATAGAAATAGAGAATAATTGAGTTGGAAAGAACCTAAAAGGCCATTCAATCCACACACACACCCCTGCTCAAGGCAGGAACCTAAAAGCAGATTCTGACAGATGGTTGAATGCCTCTACCATTGGAGCACTCACCACTTCCCAAGGTCATTGGTTCCATTGTTGTACTGCTCTCACATTAAGACATTTCCCCTGACATTTTGCTTATCTGGCTTCCTGTAGTTTGAGCCCTTTATTACATGTCCTTCATTCTGGGATGATTTGAGAATACAGTAGAACCTCGGATAACATCCAAACTTCATTCCACAAGTTTGGACTTTATCCGATTTTGGACTTTATCTGAATCAAATGGGCAATGTATCAGATAACGTCCAAAATTGGATGTTATCTGAGGTTCCTATACCAATACCTCAGGTAATGTCCATTTTTACCGGTTTTGGACTTTATGCGATGCATCACGTGTGCATGAAAACCGTGGCTTTATCTGAATCGGACTTTATCCAAGGTACCACTGAGTGGTACCTCGGTTAACGTAAGTAATGCGTTCTCCAGGATGTTTCTTACAACGAAAATTACTTTAACTGAATTTTCCATAGGAATGCATTTTCTCATAGGAATGCATTGAATGAAATTTCCTATAGGAATGCATTGAATGCAGTTTCCCATAGGAATGCATTGAAAACCAAAATACATTAACTGAAACGTGGTTTCCCATAGGAATACACTGAAAACCAATTAATTGGTACCAAAAAAATTCCGTAAACCGAGCCATTATTTTCTATGGATTTCCTTTTTGTTATGTTAACCGAGCCATTTGTTAACTGAGGTTCAACTGTACTCCAGTGATTAAGGTTTTTGTATGTGCTTTAGTCACGTAGAGCTGTAGAAGATGACAGAGTCTGAGCTTCATGATGAATATTGGGGGATCATTAGTTAGGGTAAGAGGAGCCTCTGTGTCTGATACTACTGAAGCTTGTTAGGGTGAAACACTCAGAAAAAGGCATATTAGTGTGGGGGGGGGGAACCCAAATAAATAAATAAAACAAAAACACTGCAGCAGAGCCATTGCATGATTTATTGTGATGCCTCTATTCTGTTATTTGACAAGCTTTTTCTTTTTTCTTTCTTGTAGCAACTGGAAAATCACAAACAGTTGGAGGCTTTCATGTCAACTTGGGAAAAGAATCACGGGCACAGACACTGCAAAATGGTAACTTGTTATAATTTATTCAAAACCTAAAAAATAAAGATAAGATTGTCCTGAATAATTCCATTGTAAATCTTTTTTTTGGTCTCAGTTGTGTTTGCTTTAGCTTTGGGACAAATAACTGTTCTTGGTAGACAAGTATTTTGTTGCTACTCTTTGAAACTTTTCATATAGTGAGTTTTTGTTAAATATCACGCAAGAAACAAAGCAAAAGTCACAATGGTGTCACAATGTTTTTGTTGCCTTTATTATTATTATTTTGTTTTTACAGTAATACCTCATACAAAGTCTGTTTCGTACAACATCGAATTCATACAACATCGCCTAATTTCTTGACTTTGTATGAGGCATTGGGGTTTTCCCCAGGTTGCATTGTGCCTGGGCAGTATAAAAGGCAGGACACATGCGTGCATTGCTCTTGTGGGTTTTGCACGAGGTGAAGAGTGTTTAGGAGTGGTTTTGAGCATGATTTTGGATTCTTTTGGATTTTTTCATCAGAATTTTTAGAAGCATTCCTGGGATTTTTGCAGCATTCTTCAGGTTCTTGGACAATCAGGGTTGTTTGACATGTTTTTGTAATGTATTTAGCCTTCAGACAATGATTTCTTAAAGTTCTGTCAGTTTCCTGTCTGTTTCCTTGACTTTGCCCTGAAGTTTGTGCTGTTACAGTACAATGTATCTCTATGGAAATGACGTTGTACGAGGCATCGCGGCAAGGATTTGGACGTTGTATGAGGCATCGCGGCTAGGATTTTGCATCCCTCATGCAAAGTCCAAATCCGTATAAAGTCCAAACTTGTGGAACCAAGTTTGGACGTTGTATGAGGTATCCCTCTTTTGATTCTCGTTTGAGATGGCAGTCATTTCAAAAATTACATTTTTGTTGAATTCAACTGAAAATGCATCAGAAGGCCTAGCGGGGTGAGAGGCAAAAGTTTTTACATTGATGGGGGATCTTTAGGAGGAATGTTTATTTATTTATTTGAATTTATATTGCCACCCCCTCGCCAAGGAGACTCTGGGCGGCTCACAAATATAAACATGACATAATAAAACAGGAACCTCAAACTTTAAAAACCCGTTAAAACCATTAAAAACCCTCCCAACAACCACAAATTAAAACTGAACTAAAAACCTGGATGGCCCGCATTATATAAGCCAGCGAGGAGTGGGGAGGTACCACACCGGCAGCACCCCATACCTCTGCTGCGCAAGCCAGGTTTTCAGATCTTTCCTGAAGGTCAGCGGCTCTGCCTGGAGACGCAGCTCGATCGGCAGGAGGTTCCATAGGGACGGAGCAGAGACCGAGAAGGCCCTCCTTCTAGTGGTAGAGAGGCGAGCCTCTCTAGCTGATGGCACCAATCACATTTATATTCTGTTTTTCCTCTAGTGAGGAAGGTGGAAACTTCTTTCCCTACTTCATCTTCACAAAAGCCCTTTGAGGTAAATCAGGTGAGAGTACAATTGATCCAAGATCAGCCAGTGAGTTTCTCGACTGAGTAGGATTTGAATCCCTGTCCCCTGAGACCTAGTTCAGCGTTCTGACCTTAATGGGCTCAGATCTCTTCTGGAAGAAAGGTGTTCACAATGTGCTGAGTGAGAACCATCTGAAATAAAACTGGAACATTTCACTAGTAGCCAACATGGGACTAGTTGGGCCGCAGGTACTGCTGTGTAGGGTGATAAGAACCTGCTCTTGGAGAAAGTTGGGTTCTTAAGGATTTCAGATATTATCTCTGTGATGTGGGACTCAGCCTGCCTCACATTATATAAACACTGTTTTACCAAATCAAAAGCTGCTGTAGCAAAAAACATTTCAGCTGCTGGGATAGGTAGCTTTAGACGCCCCATTTGTTTTAAGAATGTCTCTCTGCAATCTCACCAAAAGCTTCTGTCTTGGCAGAAAAAAGTCTTTGAATGCTTTTCTCAACCCCACCATCTTTTGGGACAACGATTATCTAATCCTTGACACTATTAAACTGATTTAAGCTGTTTTACTTCTACTATACAAAAGAGAAAGAAGAAAGAAAACAAAATGCTTTGCTAAACTGCTGCATAAAGAAGCAGACCTTTCATGGAATTGTAGGGTTTTGTGGTTTAATCTAATGCTGCCGTACTGTCAGCACATAGTGGACATGTTCTTTCACTGAGTGGGAAGGAATGCAGTCTTTAATCTCTGCTACAAGCCCTTCCTTGGCTCACTGCCTCTCTTTCTCTCTTTGTGAGAAACACTTTCCAAGCTGTGTGCATTGGTGGGCTGGCAGCTCATTCAGGTGCTGAAAGAACACTGTGTGAATGTGTCCTGTATGTTTGGATGAGGATATCCTTTTGACGTCTATGTGTCAGGGTGTTAGTGGGGGATTGCTTAATTTTTCCCTGTGCTTATTTGCCCTAAGGCAGTAAACGACTAGAATAGTAGTAGAAAATGTTGCAATTTTTAGAATCTGTGTTTGGCGATTAATTATTTGTTAAGGTTCATAGCAATCCCTGTTTCTTGTTTTGACTGTGTGTTATAAGAGGTCTCTTAGAAGCTCTTCAAAGTATTGTTTCTAAGCATTGTATGAGATACGATAAGATCATGTTATCACAAATATGAAAAATTTAAAGAAGAATGAAAATTTTATTTCAAGCCATGCGTTCTATCGTGGAAACAAAGCAGTGCCATTTTAAAAATTGAAGGAAACATTGGGCTTCTTTGGAGATTTAGTAGAGCTTTCTTGGGGAGAATATTAAGATAATTGGACAGGCTTCTCTGAAAGGAAATTTCACTTGACATTTGCTTGTGATCTATCACGGGGTAGTGCTTAGAGAATTCTGTGACAATGATTCTCAATCTTTAATTGTCTACATATCTTTGACTTGAATTCACAGAATTCCTGACCATTCTGGCCAGGGCTTCTGGGTATAAAACAATTGGAGAACCAAAATTTGAGGACCAGTGTTCTAGTCTAGAACACCATTTCACTTGATGCAAAGCTATAGTAGTAATCAGAACTGGCCTGAGGCAATAATGAACTAAATGTACACTTGATGGTGCATTCTGGAATCAACTGCAGGAGTGACATGGAAGGTGCTGAAGAGATTTCTCACTATGACAGGAAGGAGCTTCCAACAGAATTCTCCTTTCTAAATCAGGAGCAGAGGGGGAAACAAATAGAGCCAAGTACCAGCCTGAAAATCACATAAACATATTAATCCATTTGCTTGTAAGATCAAATATTCTTCACCTATAATCTAAGAAACAAATCAGATCTCTTGAGTTCTTGGCAAGAAATGATGTTGAATGCGTAATTGTAAAAGACATATTGGAAAAGAAATTTTTCCTGAACTAGAGCTCTCAGAATATAAATATGAATATATGTAGTCCAAAAAGGAAAGTTTCCAATATCAGAAAGGAGTTTACTCATGAGTAGGTCTTCTTGTCCACCAATGGTTGCTTCCCTGCTTCCAAGCTGCTGCCTTCTAGCTAAGCAACCCAGGTAATTAGATTAGTGTAGATAAGGTAGTGTAGAGCCAAGTAAACACTCCAGGCCTCTTCAGGTATTTTAAAAGTATATTGTAATCAAAGTAAGTTACAGAAGAAAATTAATAAAAAGTTCAGGAAGCACACCAAAAAAAAGAAAGTTGCTCTATGGAGAAAGCCCAGTGCCCACTCCCCTGCCCGGCTTAAGCAATTACATGCTTGCAGTTCACCATTAGCTCAGAGCCTTCGATCGAGAGAAACTCTTGGCCCCCACCTTCCGGTTTTTATCTTCTTACACATGATCCACTCCCTTGCCATTCCCTTAAAGGAATCCAGCCAATAACCATAGAGCATAACATGTCCATTATACATTAAGCTCCATCTCTTCCAAACCATGAGGCCAGTATGTTTACACATTCCAGTCCCTTTGGTATGTGAGAAAGGGGTCTCCCACTGACTGAAATCTCCATCTTGGATGAGGCTAAAACCAAGGCATAAATTCTCCCCTGACATCCAAGTCTGGGATTCAGGAAGTTATAGTCTGAAGATCAACTTTTCGGTGCTCTGCTATATTACAATAAGTTAATAATATTGTTGTTCAGTCACACAGTCGAATCAACACTTTGCGATACCATGGACTGCCACACGCCAGGCTCCTCTGTCATCTGCCATCCTCCATAGTCCACCCATATCTACACCCACCACGTCAATAATGCCATCTAGCCATCTCATCCTTTGTCACCCCCTCTTTTGCCTTCAATTTTTCCTAGCATCAGGGCCTTCTCCAGTGAATTCTCTCTTCTCATTTGGTGGCCAAAGTACTTGAGTTCGATGAGGTTATGGGCTATGCCATGTAGGGCCACCCAAGACAGACAGGTCATAGCGGAGAACTCAGACGAAACAGAATCCACTGGCAACCCACGCCAGTAAATTTGCAGAGAGAACCCCACGGACAGTATCAAAAGGCTCAAGTTAATAATAAGAAGGTACAAAAAAATGAAGGTGATTAACATTGCTCGGACTGACAGATGTCACATGGTTGTCAATGTTATGAAATTCTAGTATTTATATTTGCTTAATGGAAAACAGAATGCTAAGCTAAAAGGAAACAACAGCTATATAAGTTAGCCTTGAAATATTCTTAGTTAATATTGCAGATCCAGTCCTATTTGCTCTTTCTTGGGAATAGGCCCAATTGAATACAGTGGTTAGAATCTCACTACTAGTGGACAGGCTCCTTGCGGTGGTCCGTGCCACTAATTGTCCATTGGATCCCTGTCCCACCTGGCTGGTAAAAGCCTCTAAGACGTTGACAGGTGGCTGGGTCGGGGCTATAATTAACGCGTCTTTTCGAGAGGGGATGTTTCCTGCACTGCTGAAACATGCTCTTGTGCGCCCCCTCCTGAAGAAGTCTTCCCTCGATCCAGCAATCCTAACCAACTACAGACCTGTCTCCAACCTTCCTTTTTGGGGAAGGTTCTGGAGAAGGCAGTGGCACGTCAGCTGCAGGGGGTACTGGATGAAGCGGAATATCTGGACCCATTCCAGTCAGGATTCAGACCTGGATATGGTACTGAGACTGCATTTGTCGCACTGATGGATGATCTCTGGCGAGAGCAGGATGGCAGTCATCCATCCGTCCTTGCTCTTCTTGACCTCTCAGTGGCCTTCGATACCATTCACTACGGTATCCTTCTGGAACGGCTCCGAGGATTGGGGATCCAGGGCACGGTGTGGTCCTGGTTTTCCTCATTTCTGAGGGGCCGGACCCAGTCGGTGTGGTTGAAGAGTGAGAGGAGGAGTCCTAGGCCCCTAAAATATGGGGTGCCTCAGGGCTCGGTACTCTCTCCTCTCCTATTTAACATCTACATGAAGCCGCTGGGTGAGATCATCCGTTCCCACGGGGTGCGGTACCACCAGTACGCGGATGACACACAGTTGTACATCTTGGCCCGTGGGGACCCCAATGATGCAGTCAAAGTCCTTTCCAGCTGTCTGGAGGCTGTTGGGGTCTGGATGGGGGCAAATGGGCTACAGCTGAATCCTAGCAAGACTGAGTGGCTATGGATAGGGGGTCCTGCGTTATCCTGGGAGCTACCATCTTTGGTTTTGGATGGGGCTGTTTTGCCCCAGACCAACCCGGTGCGCAACTTGGGGGTCCTCCTGGATTCGCGGCTGCTGGTAGAAGAACAGGTGGCGGCTGTGGCCAGGAGGGCCTTCGCCCAACTTCGGGTGATTCGCCAGTTGCGCCCGCTCCTGGACCGGGACTCTTTGCTCATTCATGGTCACTCACGCTCTGGTGACCTCCAGACTAGACTACTGTAATGCGCTCTACATGGGGCTCCCTTGATGACCATTCGGAGGCTGCAGCTGGTCCAGAATGCCGCAGCCCGTGTGGTGATGGGGTGTGGACGTTATGCCCATGCCTCACCACTGCTTCGGGGGCTGCACTGGTTACCAGTTTGTCTCCGGGTGCAATTCAAGGTGCTGGTTTTGACCTTTAAAGCCCTACATGGTAGTGGGCCAGGGTATCTTAGAGACCGCATCGCCCTAAGGACCTCTGTCCGTCCAACCAGAGTGGACCGGAGGGGCTCTCTAATTGTGCCATCAGCCAGGGGGGCTCGCCTCTCTGGCACAAGGAGGAGGGCCTTCTCTGTGTCCGCACCGGCCCTTTGGAACCTCCTGCCTGTGGAACTGCATCTCCAGACGGAGTTGTTGCCCTTTAGGAAGGAACTAAAGACCTGGCTGGCGGGCCAAGTTTGGGGTGCGGGTGGGGATGGGGGTACCGTTGGGTGGTTGGTATAGGGAAGTGTGCCTTCCCCCAAGGTCCCTTCGGTTCTTGCGCACCTTTTAGGGCTGGGTTTTTTAACTTTTAACTTTGTTTTATCATGTGTCTTTTATGTATTTACTGTCCACTATGTAAACCGCTCTGAGTTGGGTTGTACCTGAGTGGGCAGTATATAAGTGTGAAAAATAAATAAATAATTAATAAATATGTCTTAGTGTAAACTCAGTTTATACAAATATCAGTGGTAAATTGATGTCAGTGAAGTCATTGTTTGTATATCAGCTGCTGTGATTCACTGGGGAATAGTAAACACCTGTACTGACCTCTTAATTTGCAGCAAGTTGCCATTAAAAGTTTGGTTGATTAGGTTAGCTTGCGCTTGATGTACAGTATTCAAATGTTTTCCCCTGGGCTATTGTGGCAAGATCATCAGCATCGATGAAGCTCCTGGAGTGTAGTAATGTTTGGTGTATTAAAAAGTAATGATGATGGAACACTATCCTGTGGGACACCATTCCTTTGACTCCTCCACTGACTGTGTTTCTGTTGAAATTCAATAAAGAATCTCCGGTTTCGAACAGCAACCTTTTCTATTAGTTTGTGATAAGAACATAAGAACAGCCTTGCTGGAACAGGCCACAGCCCATCCAGTCCAGCATTCTGTCTCATACAGTGGCTCACCATTTGCTTCAGGGTATTATTCCCAAGCAGATGCCTTCACCTGCTTCTTCTGGCAGGGAGTTCCATAGATCAGGGATCCTCTGGGTGAAAAAGTACTTTCTCTTATTTGTTTGAGAACTAGTACCCCAAAGTTTCATGGAGTGTCCCCTAGTTCTAGTGTTATGCGATAGGGAAAACAGTTTTTCCTTATCTACTTTGTCCACACCGTGCATGATTTTATAAACTTCAATCAGGTCACCTCATAGACGCCATCGTTCAAGAGTGAAGAGGCCCAACTGTTGCAGCCTCAAATGGTAAGGAAGGTGTTCCAGTCCCCTAATCATTTTGGTTGCCCTCCTCTGCACTTTTTCCAGCTCCATGATATCCTTCTGGAGGTATGGTGACCAGAACTGTATACAGTATTCCAGATGGGGCCTCACCATAGATTTATAAAGAGGCAAAATGACACTTACTGACTTATTATCTATACCCTTCCTAATGATCCCTAGCATTGAGTTTGCTTTTTTCACTGGTGAGGCACACTGGGTTGACACCATGATGTTTAATAAAAAGACTAAGATTGTCCAAATTCTTGTATTTATGATCGCCATGTACAGGTATGAAATCTGGACAGTAAAAAAAGCTGGCAGGGAATAATGACTTATTTGATATACAATGCTGGAGGAAAGTTCTGCAGGTACCCGAGACTGCCAGAAAGTCAAAAAAGCGGGTCCTAAAACAAATCAATCCTGAGTTATCTTGGAAAGCAAAAAAAAAATATGAAGCTGTGGCTGACCTACTTTGGGTACATTGTGTGACAAGATTCTCTGGAGAAGACAGTAATGCTGGGAAAGTTAGAACGGAGCGAGAAAATGTGAGAAGTATTGATTCCCCAAAGGAAGCTATAGGCTTGAGGTTGCAAGAACTGAATAGTTGAGGACAGGACATATTGGAAATCCCTCATTTATAAGGTTGCCTTAAGTTGACAACACCTAAGAACAATAGAACTTTTTGAGTAGCAATTGATGGCAGATGGTGTCATAGGCCACTGTAAGGTCAATGAATGCTGCTCCAGTTACTTTATGTGTTTCAAAACCATCCTCTCCATTTTAAATTAGATTTTAAAATTTGAGCTGTATGGCTCTTGCCAGGTCTAAATCCTGCCTGTTCTGAAATTAGAAGTTCAATTTTATAGGCTAGTGAATTTTCATAGCTGAACAGGGATTCAAACCTAAGCCTCTTGAGTCCCAGTGTATTACTTTATCCACAACACCACACTGGGAATCCCTTCCCCCAGTTGGTTTATGCTGGTATAAATATGAAATAGCTCAGACCCCCTAGAACAAGAGTGGTGAACTCTTGCCTTAGAGAACACAAGAACTTTGAACCAAATTTGCAGATGCTAAAAATCACTGCTGGTGTGCCACATTTGGATCACTGTATTCAACCCATGAACTGCATAGTGTCCAGCCTTTATATATAAGACTAGCAAAGGTTGCCCGGCGTTGCCGGGCTGTTTTAAATGGTGTTGGAATTTTTTGTTGTTGTTGTTGTTAATGTTTGTAAAGAAGAGGTTAGTCTATAATTGAAATTTTTTAATTTTTTATTTATACAAATTTTTTTTGATGGCCTGTTATAAACTGTGATGAGTTTTGTTTGGTGTTTTGGTTTTGTGGATGAAAAAAAGAATAAAGGATGATATACTTTTTCGAAAAACTCTTGGGGCCTTTTGTGTGGGGCTATTGTGTCTTTCTGAATTTTTTTATTATTATTGTGGGCAGCAAGTGCTGCTGGTAGGGGTTATCTTGTATTTTGACTGTTTTTTCTCTTGTGGCCTCTGGGTGGAGCTTCTTCCAGTAAGTAGTCTCTTTCTTTATTCATTTCTTTTCCAGTCGTTGTGGTATGAGGTCGTGTGGTGGTGAGTTGGCTGTTTTTCTTTATTTGGGGTGGTGGTGTTTGGCTGGGTGCTGGGTGTGTTTGGAAATGTTTGTTGTTGTTAACTTTTTTGGTGTTATTTTTGTTTGTTTTTGTGTATTTTTGAATGTTTTTGATTGTTTGTTTTTGTGTTTTTTGGTGTCCTACGGGGGGAGGGATCCCCTCTCTGCCGTCTCCCCTGGCTCTGGAAGGCTTTGGGGGACAGACCCCTTTTGTCTCCCCAAACCTTCCAGACTCATGGGACCCAGGAGAGGGGATCAAATCCAGGCTACCCTCTGATATTAAAAGGGAAATCTAAATTGGGGATTCCCCTTTAATATCAGTGGGGGGGGGTTGTGATCCCCCTCTCCGCTGGCTTCCTTGGGTTTGGGAGGGTTGGGTGGACAAAAGGTGTCTGTCTCCCCCACCCTTCCGGACCCAGGAGAGCCATTGGAGAGGGGGATTCCCCCCAACTCCGTTTTTAAAGAGAAGTAACCACTTGGTTTCTTCTCTTTAAAATGGGGCATGTGTGTGGAAGGGGAATCCCCTCTCTGCCGGGTCCCCTGGGGTCAGGAGGGTTGGGGAGACAGCCTCCTTTGGTCCCCCCAACCCTCTCAACCCCAGGGGAGCCAGTAGAGAGGGGGAGCACAACACCCCCGCCCCCACTCAGTGATATTAAAGGGGAAACTCCGATTAGGAGCTTCAGGCGCCGATGGGGAGGGGGGCTTTGGTTCCCGCGGATTGTCGGACTTGCTCTCCCGGTGTTTTTGTTTTATTTTTTGGGCACCGGCTTCCTCAGCGTTCTGCGCGCTCATGGCACGCAGGACGCTGGGGCTTGTAGTTATGGGTTTGTGCTTTGTGTTTGTGCTGCGTTTTTTAAACGGTTTTCTTTTGATTGGCGCGTTTCCGAACGTTCCTTGCGCCGCGCCATGCGAGAGCCTCTCAGCCTGATTGGCTCTGGCGTGGCACGGCGCAAGGAATGTTGGGAAAGGAAGTTGTTTCCCTTTTTTCGCGTTTGTGGGGCTGTTGCCCCACTGCCTGTTTTCTTAATCCTTTGTTGACCTGCGGACCCAGATCGGCCGTTTGCACGAAGGGTGAGTGCAGGCAAGTAGGGCGAGGCATAGCAACCTATAGCCAGTTCCAACGGTTAACCCTTGGTTTTATAGGTTAAGATTGGTGAACCTTGGCACTCAGGTGTTCTGGAATGTCAATTCCCAGATGCCCTGATCAGCAAGAGTCATACCTGTCAACCTTCCCGGATTGGCCGGGATTTCCCGATTTTCGGCGCTGATTTGCACTATTTCCCGCCCGCAGCTGCCAAAACCCCGGAATTGGCAGCGGGGGAAAAAGAGGTACTGCGCATCCCTTCTGCGCAGATCGCCTTCTGCGCATGCGTAGAAGGCGATCTGCACAGAACCACAGGTCGTGTAGAAGGCGACCTGTGCAGAACCGTTCTGCGCAGGTTCCATATTTTCCGGAGCCGCGGTTGACAGGTATGGCAAGAGTGCTGTCTTGGGCTTCTGGTAATTGAAGACCAAGAACAGCTGAGCTGAGCTGCAATGCCCGGAACGATCGAGCAAATGAGCGAGGCTCTGTGTTCCTCTCCCTGCCTTCCTCTGCCAAAGATAAGATTACAAAAGCAGCTCAGCTCCATTGACAGCGGAGCTGCCGTGGCTTAGAGGTTGCAATTTTGCCTTGTAAGCAGGAGGTTGTTGGTTCAAATCCAGAGGGGAGTTGAAATTAGAAGGCGAGTGGGAACATATATATTTTGTTAGGGTTAGACGCCCTCATCACTCCTTGTCCAGCGCCTTTTTAGCATAGCCAGCACGCCCCTGGCCTGGATTATCACTGTTATTTGAGGCATAGGTGACCTTGATAGCTAGAAGGACCTTTTATCTGCCTTAGACTGATGTTCTTAACTATGTACCTGTCTAAGTCAGAGATAGCCTGGCCACAAATACTCTGATAACTTTTGTTGGATTATTGCAATGGACTGTATATGTTGCCTTTGAAAATAGCTTGGGAGTTTTTAATCAATTCAGAATAGAAGCGCTGTATCGTTAACTGGAGCTCGATGATATGATCCTGTGATACGAGTGTTTTATTCAGTGCCACTGTTTACTAATCTGCTGCTGAGTCCAAAGCAAAGTGGTGACCTTTAAAACCATAAAGCTGGAGTGTCAATAAAGTATAACCCATGAACTACATATGACCCTGCTTTTTGCAGTCTCTCTGGGCTCCACAGAATCCCCAGTGACCTGGGGCAAATATATATATGAAAACCATAAAAACTTTTTTTCTTTTCTTGAACTTATCTGGAGCAATAGATTTTGAAATAGTAGAAGTTAGCGTACTGCCCCTCCCAAGTTGTCCCTGATATACATATAATTTTGGGCTAATCAGGGCCCTCAGAATATGTATATAGATTATCTGATTCATTTTAGCTGTGGTGGGGAACAGTGATGTACATGAACAGTTCTTCTTCAAGTCCTGTATCTGATTCTGAATATTAGCTATCACCATGGCGATCAGCAATAAAGATTGTCCTGGGAATAATATAATACAGTGGACTTCCATTTGCCTTCCACATTGCAGCGTGACACTTGTACCACCAATCCAGTTCCATGTGCCACTTTCTGGTCCTGAGCCCTTTTGGCACACAAAGTTCTGATTGGTCCCAGGCTAGTATTGATGAAGTTGCTGCAGTCCATTAAGATGGATTCAAGTGGAATTTAATCCACTTGGGGACCATCACCCTTCCCTGTGGACTTCACCACCCAAGGCTGTTAGTCCTTAGTGTTGTCAGGTTAGTTAACTGCCGCCTGACGATCGGCGTTGAGCTGCTGGCAGTATGGTCTACTTCATTACAGTAGCAGGATAACCTGGCCAGATTGGTACATGAGCAATTGTGCATCCAAATTAAGAATGGAACTGTCATTGATCTTTGATGCTTTTTCACTCCTCCTAGAATCTTCTTACTGTTATATTGAACCAGCATCTTATCTCCCTTCCCCAAATTTTTGCCATCCTTCTGCGCAGGTCACTTCTATGCATGCATAGAAGGCTTCTACGCATCCCCTTCTGCACAGAAGCCTTCTACGCATGCGTAGAAGCCTTCTACTCATGCGTAGAAGGGTTCTATGCATGCGTAGAAAGGACCTGCGCAGAGGGGATGCACAGTAACTCCTTCCCCCCCGCTGCCAAATTATGGGGTAGCGACAGCTCCGGGCGGGAAATGGAGAAAATCGGTGCAGAAATATGAGAAATCCCGGACAATCCGGGATACTTGACAGGTATGCCTTAAGTCTGTCACAGACAAAATCTAGAAGGAACCTTAATCCAAGTACCTTTTAGAGGGAAGAACTTTCTGGAACTGACAGCTCAAACCTTTCAAATTGTGTCATCCATTAGTTGCTCAAGACTGTTTACTTTCCTAAAGCTTCCAAATGGTAAAAACCAAAAACACATCTCAAAGATATTTGATGATGCTCTGGGTGGATGCACATCAAGAACTATCTGGACTGAGAGGATATAGGAGCAGGGGTAGGAGGATAATGAATTGTGTGTTTTAGAAAGCAGTTGTTGAGGGAGATAATATTGCTCATCATCTTGTGCTTACGTTAATCTTATTTTGCAGTAGTTTATACACTTGCTATTGATCTGAAGGGAGATATTTTCAGAGGAACTTTGTTTTCACATGTTGTTAGGCTTATTGTTACATGGGAATCAAAAGCGCAGTTAATGTTGGTGCTGTCATTGTTGCCCCATGCTGAATAGAGCACTTTCTTTGTATTATGCATGAGGTAGAAGCTAAGTGTCGTAAAGCAATTTTTAAAAAGCTCCATTACATTGAGAGCTTTTTTCCCTGTGGAGAATTAGATGTGCAGTCTGTGTTGGCAAATTTAGTGATTAAACGAGTTTTGGTTGAAACCGTATTTAAAAACACAGTTAACAGCATTAAATTTCCTGGTGGGTGGGAGCTGTAAGTTGTACGTTATCTCAGTTTTTTTCATCATGTTAACTCTGTGTGTGCCCATTGTAGGTTAGCAGGTTTTCAGCTGAATAGTTGTATAAAAAGAAACATCTTCGTAACTTTAGCTCAGAACTTTGAAAAGTTTAACAGCTTATATGACTTTGTACTGAATAGCACAGTGAACATAACAATAGGAAATCTCTTTCAACTGAAAGACCAAAATTGAATCCAGAAGAGTCCCCAGGAGCCATATTCTGTTGGCAAAAAGATGGAACCAAAATACAACTGAAGTTTGGCTTAAATTTAAAGCTTTTATATAGGTAAACTCAGAGTGACTTCTATTCTAGAAGAGGCGTTTGAATCTTTTTAGAATGAGGAACAACTTGCTTGAACACTAGAAAGCCAACTAACGATATTGTGTTAAGAGAAGTGCCTTATGGGGAAGCCCAGAGTTGGAGTTTGGAGTTGCAGGACAGCCAGATTTAGACCTGTGACCTAAAAACGTATTTAGTCCTGCCTGGATGTTTTTTTAAGGGGATTGGGGAGGTTTTATAGGCGTTTTTAGATAGTTTTATAGTACAGTATACAACCCCGTATAGCAATTTTAATCAGTTCCACGGAGCTGATCGCTATGCGGTTTTCGTCATCGTATGATTTTTTCCCTATGGGAAAAAAACCGTACAGCAATGTTGGGCGCTAAGCGGTTTTCCCCACTGGATTTTCCCATAGGAACGATAGCTATGCGGAACGGCTATTCCCCCTCCAAGCCTCATCGCTATGCGATTTCATCGCTGTATGGGTGATCGTTATACGGGGTTCCACTGTATTTGGTTTTAATTAGTATTGGATATGGGTTTTAACTAATGTTGGGTCGCTGAGGCGAAAAGGACCGTTATATAAATCCAATAAATAAATAAACAAATAAACAAACAAATAAGTAAAAACAGTGTGTAAACCAGTTTGGCTTTTTAGCCTTGCTTTGGTACCCACTACTTAAAATAAATTGTATAGAGGTAAGTGCGTGCAGTTCTATGTCACTGAGTAAAGGGGCTAGCAATCATCCTTCTTTGGCCAGGAGATAGACACAAAGTCACATTGAGTTTAGTTGTTCCCAGGGCTCTTGCTTGATTAAAGAAATCTTAATACGATTGATTAGCTAAACCTCAGATGTTGACACAATAATGTTTGCAAGTGAAAACAAACAGTATTTCTGATATAGAGTCACTTTGTCTGATTTTTGCTGATATATCAGTTTGCTTATATATTGTTTTGCTGACGTCTTTGATATTATATGTTTCTGATATGTTCTGAGGTAATATTGTTTACTGATATATTGTTTTGCTGATATATTGTTGATACTTTTGATATTTATTGTTGATATTGTATTATTTATTTGCTTTTTGCATTACTGTATTATTATTTGTACTTGTGTATTTATTGTATTGTTTTCCTATTGTTTGCTGCTTTGAGTCACCTTTGGGCTGAGGGAAGCGGGATATAAATCAAAGCTATTATTATTATTTTTAGGTTATGCGCATTGCAAGAATGGAGATTTTAGGAGCGCCATTTCCTCTTGAGTAATATAGGAGAGATCCTTCTTCAGAGATAGTATCTGTCAGATGCAGTTTTTTATATTTAAGACTGATCTGCTATCTGTTTAATTTTTAATTAGTCAAAATGCTTTTAGTTGGCTAATTAACAAAACATTGGTGCTCTAAGGCCTTCATGATGATGCATTTATTTTATCTCAGTAGTGAAATTCTTTGGCTTACAGCTACATATGGGCTTAATGCATTGAGTTGTCAGCTATCATATCTTGCCACAGTTATTTATGAAGTCTTTTGCACTCAGGGGACTTTATTTTTACACTTTATCTTGTGAGTGACCTTCTAGGTTCACAACATCCACATACTATGTAGAACTATGACTCAAATATTGTAACTTAATATTCCTTGAGAAACAGACCCTGATATACTGAAATTTAATTTTGTTTCTTGGTCAATGGCAAGGATTCTGGCTGGGTAACTGAATTACTTCCATCCATACACCCCACATAACTAAACTTTGCAGTGGTTGCTGCCAAGCATCTGCAAATCTTGCAGAAAGCAATAAAGGATATACAGGAAAAGTATGTAGTGAATTTTGCCCAGATTTGCAGTACTCAAACTTTACATTAAAACTACACATTATAGAAGAAGGGCACTGTTTTAAGATATTACATCAGCCAGCTGTGTCTGCTTTTTCTGTCCTGCTTCTTTTATGACTTTCAAAAAACTGGTGTCAAAGTTGGCACAAGGCTCTAGACCAGTGGCTCCCAATGTGGGGCTCTCGTCGCACAGGGGGACTACAATTCCCAGAAGCCCAAGTCAGTACATTGATTGATCAGTGCATTGGGGAATTGACTTAGGCTTCTGAGAATTGAAGTCCAAAAATCAAAGGTTGGGAAATGCTGCCCTAGATTCTACAGTGGCAAAAATCCTGCTGCCTAGCACAGTATATCATGCTAGAGTAAGCTTATTGAATCAATGGGGATTTGGTTGAATCAACTCCTCCATAGATTCCATTGGTTCAAATGTATCTACTCCAACTGTGACTTCCTATGCTAAAGGAAGTTTTTGAATCTGTGGAATTTACAGAGAGTTGACTTAATACATCCCCATTGATTTCCCTCCCCATTGATTGAATGGGCCCAACCAGGTATAATTTACTGTGCTCAGCATCAGAATTTTGGCCAATGTTAATACAGCACTGTTTTAAGGTGTTGTCTTAGAGTTTTCAAATAACATTTTGGCATGGCATTTGGTTGTTTTACCAGGTTTAATAAAGACAGTTTGGGTTGTTTGTTTGTATGACATCAGGTGACATGACTATTTTCTACTTTTTATGGCATTTATCCAGTATGTTTTTTGGATGTGTGACGATTTGTTTTGCTTATTACCATATGTGGAAGGGAGTACCTAATTTTTGACTGAGAGGTGGTTGTGTTGGCAATATTTACAAAAAGGCCACAGAGTGCATTCTTTAGAGCTGTGATGGCAAACCTTGGCACTCCAAATGTTCTTGAACTTCAGTTCCAAGAAGCCCAAGCTGCTGTGAATCCACACAAAGGGCTTTATTGCGATTCATCTGGCACGCACGTTTTACTTCTGTTTCAGGGAGTGACGAGGACGGTGCAGGCCAGATGAATCACAATAAACCCCTTCGTGTGGATTCATGGGGGCTTGGGCTTCTGGGAATTGAAGTACAAGAACATCTGGAGTGCCAAGGTTCACCATCACAGCTCTAGAACAAGGGTTCTCCACCTTTTAAAGCCATGACCCTCAAACAGCTTAGTGGTCTGGACTGGTGGTTTCCCCCACCTTAAATGCTGCCGTAAAATGCATCTATAGCTGTCATAAATGCATTTACGACAGCCGCAGGTGCATTTATGGCTTTTGCAAATGCATCTGCTTCTGGCGGCGGCGGTGATTATGTGGGCCACATGAAATGGTGCTGCAGGCTGTATGTTGAGAACCCCTGCTCTAGAGAAAATGAAGAACCTGAGAGAGGAAGGGCATAAAGCAGTGTTTCCCAACTTTTGGGAAGCCTAAGTCATTTCCACAAAGCACTGACCAGCCAATGTACTGACATGGGCTTCTGGGAATTAAAGTTTCCCTGTGGGCAAAGGACCCCACATTGTTTGTATGACATCAGGTGACATGATGGGGACACATTGGGAACCAGAGGCACAGACCTTGGTTGAGATGCCTAAATAGTAGAAGAGAAGAATTTGTGAAAGAAGAATTTGGAAGTTTTCTCTCAGATGAGTAATTATTTAATATTTATTTATGAGTAATTATTTAATATTTATTTAAGAAATATTTGTACTGTTTGTCATAAAATCTGTACCAAAACAATTTACAAATTAATATATCAATGAGAATTAGAATGTACAAAACATATAAATTAAATAAATGCATATTCAATTATCACATGATTAAATAATTTCAATAAGTATATGAAATTCAAAAAGTTTGTGAAATAATTGAACAGCAGTGCAACAGAAAACAAAACCTTTTGAAGTGCAACAGTACAATTAATAATTATGTTAGATAATTTTTGCCCAATAATAGGCAACATCAAACACATTTGGGGAAGTTACAAATCAGGTTTTCCACAGTCCATGTTTGAGTGCATAAATTACACTGGCATAGATATTACTTAGCCACTTCTTTCAAGTTCTTTCAAGTTTTAGATCAATCTCCAGCCTTCCCTTTCTGGGGAAGGTGTTGGAAAGAGCAGTGGCACGGCAGCTCCAGGGGGTTCTGGATGATATGTATTATCTGGACCCGTTTTAGTCAGGATTCAGGCCCGGCTATGGGACCGAGACTGCATTGGTCGCACTGTTGGATGATCTCTGGTGGGAGCGGGACAGAGGCAACCCCTCTGTTCTTGCTGTTCTTGACCTCTCAGCTGCTTTCGATACCGTCGGCCATGGTATCCTTCTGGGCCGGCTCCGAGGTTTGGGGGCCCAGGGCACGGTGTTGTCCTGGTTTTCCTCATTTCTGACGGGTCGGTCCCAGTCGGTGTCTTTAGAGAGCGAGTTGTCCAGTCCTAGGCCACTCCTATGTGGCTCGGTACTCTCGCCTCTGCTGTTTAACATCTACATGAAGCCACTGGGTGAGATCATTCCCATGGGGTTAGGTATCATCAGTATGCGGATAATACCCAACTGTACATCTCGGCCCCTGGGGACCCAGGTGATGCAGTCGAAGTCCTGACCAGGTGTCTGGAGGCTGTACGGGTTTGGATGGGGGACAACGGGCTTCAGCTGAATCCTGGCAAGACTGAGTGGCTGTGGGTTCGGGGCCCCGTGCTGTCCCAGGAGCTACCAGCTTTGGTTCTGGATGGGGCTTCTTTACCCCAGACAGATCCGTTGCGTAATTTGGGGGTCCTCCTGGACTCGTGACTACTGCCCAATGAGCAGGTGGCAGCCGTGGCCAGGAGGGCCTTTGCACAACTTTGTGTGATCTACCAATTACGCCCGCTCCTGGACCGGGACGCCTTGCTTATGGTCACTCATGCTCTGGTCACCTCCAGATTGGATTACTGTAATGCGCTCTACGTGGGTCTGCCCTTGTCGACCATTCGGAGGCTTCAGCTGGTCCAGAACGTGGCTGCCTGGGTGGTGATGGGGCGCGGGCGTTATGCTCGTGCCTCACTGTTGCTCCGGGATCTGCACTGGTTGCTGGTGTGCCTCCGGGTGCAATTCAGGGTGCTGGTTTTGACCTTTAAAGTCCTTAATGGCAGTGAACTGGGTTACTTACGGGACTGCATCTCCCCAAGGCATTCTACCCTTCCTACGAGGGTAGACCAGAGAGGCTCTGTGGTGGTCCCCTTGACAAGAGAAGCACATCTGGCTGGGACCAGGAGAAGAGCCTTCTCGGTGTCTACCCCAGCCCTGTGGAACTTCTTACCTTCAGAACTGCGCCTCCAGATGGAGCTTCTCCCCTTTCAGAAGGCCCTCAAGACCTGGCAGTGCCAGCGGATCTGGGATCCATCTGGTGGTACAGCACAGGTCCGCTGGATAGTCTAGTTGGCGCAAGATTACAGGTCATTGCTGGAGTCGTCAGTTGTTTTTATGTAGTAGTATGATTTTAGCTTATGGTTTTAGCTTGTTAGTTTTTATTGTTTTTATCTTCTCTTAAGGGGTTGGGGAGGTTTTGGGCTGGGTTTCTAAGATGTTTTTATGATTGCATGTATTTCTTTGTAAATGTTGTTAGCCGCTCTGGGTGGCGTTCGTGCCAGGAGAGCGGGATATAAATGAATGAATGAATGAATGAATGAATGAATGAATAAATAATAATAATAATAATAATAATAATAATAATAATAATAATAATAATAATAATAATAATAATAATAATTATAATTATTATTATTATAATTATTATTATTATTATTATTATTATTATTATTATTATTATTATTATTATTATTATTATTATTATTATTATTATTATTATTATTATTATTATTATTGAAGAGCACTGGTGGTGCAGTGGCTAAGCTGCTGTACTGCAGCCAAAACTTTGTGAGTTCAACCCTGATGGGGATCTAGGTTGACCCATCCTTCCATCCTTCCAAGGTCGGTAAAATGAGTACCCATCATGTTGGGGGCAAGATGCTAATTACTGTATTTGCTGGCGTATAAGATGCATCGGAGTATAAGACACCCCCAGTTATTTCCAAAATAGCCTACTATAGGCCACTATATACAATACAAGATACACACCATTTTCCAGTGTATTTTAAGTGGGGAGTGGGTCTTATACGCCAGCTAATACGGTAACTTGTGAGTGCACTAAATGCTATGGGGCAGTATATAAGTGTACAGTGAAACCTCGTATAATGAAAATAATTCATTCTATGAGGCTGTTCGCTATGCGATTTTTTCATTATATGATTTTTTTGTATAACAAAAATTCCTATGGAAAAAATCATATAATGAAAATTTCTATGGAAAAATACATATAACAATTTTTCCCCCAAGCGGATTTTCCCATATAAGTTTTTGTTATACAGCACGAGTTTTCCCCATAGAGACGCCACTTCGCATAGTGAAAATTTTTGTTTTGTGAGGCACCATGTTTTCCCAAAACAAATTGTTATATGATTTTTTTCGCTATATGAGGCATTTGTTATATGAGGTTCTACTGTAATTGCTATTGCTGTTTGTAAGGGATTGTGTTAGGGCAACCTCACCCCCTTTTCCTAGGTCCACTTTGGTTCTGCCAACTCAGCTCAAATTCTGGAGTGACTTTCAAGCTGACTCAGTTCTTTGTGTGCCAAGGAGATACACTTTTTGGTTTTTAAAATGCCACTTTCTCCATTCTTTACCATTCATCTCTTTAAAATGTGTATGAAAATAAAAATATCTCAAACTGGAACTAAAGTGATAAAAAGTGCATAGGTAAAGGGGCCTTGGCACTCTTACAAGTTTAGATGCAATGTGTATTATCTTTAAATATTCTAAAGAAATGCTAAACCATGCTTTTGCACGGAGATGGGCCGAGTGTGTGTTACGGGCTGCATACTGCTCTGACACCATCTGTTTTTGGGCTCCAGATGGAAATCGCATCTTAAAACTCCTGTCAGGGCCATTTTGGCATTTAGAATAAAATTTGCTTCACTGACCCGGTTTTAGGACAACAAAGAAAGTGTCTGCTTGCTAATTTAGGAGCTAAAATAATGATGATGATTTTTTAAAAGTATAGGTTTGAGGGATATTCAGCTCTTTAGGTTTAGAAGAGAACATAATGGCCCCTCCGCTATCAGGAGTTGTCTATGAGAATAAGATGACCGCTCCCTTGGGTCATATGTTCCATCATCCCTTTCCTTTAGGACTACGATGAGGTGATAAAATATTTCCAATTCTACTTTAATTGCAGCTTGATCCCTACATTGCAGATGATTTTGACGTTTGGGTAATGAAAATGAGCTAACCTCATAAATGATTGATGCTTTTTTTTTGTTTCTGCTAAGCATAGTTAAAGTTCACCCCAATTCTTTTGATTTTTGTTTGATTTAATTTGTCTTAATTTATTTCTGTGTGGTTTTGTGCTGGCACAAAGGGAAGAATAAGACACAAAGGGGCTGCTGTTTGAAGCGAGATTAATCGGGACGGCATGGCAAATGCTGGTTAATAAACAGAAATGAGATTGTTTGAACTACTTGTGACAACACTGAAAGAGTAGCATGTGGGCTAGATGTGTTCTTTTCACTCTAGAATACGGTGTTAGATTTTATTTCTGAGCTAGCCATCTATCTTTATATCTTTCAAACCTGAGAAACATGTCATCCATCACGGACAATGAAACTTAAAATCTTCATGTGGGGGTGGGGCAGTTATTACGTTAATGATCCTAGTAAGTGAATTTGTTGAATTTTAGGTACAAGATTGTTTTGGATCAAATGTCAGTTCTTCATCCCACCCACCACCCACCCCCAATCTTGAAAAACTACAAACATTTCTTGAGTAGGTAGTCTTGTTTCTTCCCTGCTTGTTGTACACAGAGGTGTATAAGAAAACATCAAGCAATATAGTTATTTTGTGGGCATTGGAAACCCTATACGGAGAAGGAAATGTCTGGATGTTCCACTGTGGAAAAACAGGCAAAGGAAGATGTGAGCATTGTTTTCTGAGCCTTTCCTATTCATTTCACTAGTGTAGATTGCCACCTTCTGAACTCACTATGCCTGGAAGAAGCAGCGGTTGAAGTTTTTTATTATAAGTGTTTGCATGTGACATGTACCTGTATTTCAGCCTTCAGAAACATGTGCTTTCCGACATTTATTTTATTTGTTTATTTATTTGTTCCAATTTCTAAAGCCGCCCCAATCACAAGGACTCTGGGCGGCTTACGCTACGACCCCCCTTAATAAATAGACCCCATTTAAAATAGTAACTCCCTTAAAACCCCGTTAAAAAAATCCACCCGCACATGTTGAAGAAGGAAGGATGGCTCTTATTTAACCAGCCAGCAGGCAGGGGCTATTTCTCCACCAACCCTCCACACCTGCCCCGCCAGCCAGGTTTTCAGTTCTTTCTTGAAGGGCAGCAGTTCCGTCTGTTGCCTCAGTTCCACTGGCAAGATATTCCAAAGAGAAGGCCCTCCTTCTTGTGCTAGAGAGGTGGGCCCCTCTAGCTGATGGCACGATTAGAGAGCCCCTCCGGTCTGCTCTGGTTGGTCGGGCAGACAATCTCGGGGTGATGCGGTCTCTTAGGTATCCTGGCCCACTACCATGTAGGGCTTTAAAGGTGACTAGCAGATTTTGCCCGGCGGTGCCGGGCTGTTTTAAATGGTTTTGGAAGGGTTTTTTTCTTAATGTAAAGAGCCGGGCTGTTTTAAATTGTGTTGTAAGGAATAATTCTTTTTGGTAATTTATGTAAAAAAGAGGTGTGTTGGTGGTTAGGGGTGGTTTTGGGTGTGCACAACCACCACTACCCATACAATACCACTCCAACCACCAACACACACATTAAAAATTCCTGGCAAGGCAGGAGTGGTGTGTGTGTGTGAGAGAGAGAGAGAGAGAGAAAGAGAAGCAGTGTGTGTGTGTGTGTGTGTGTGTGTGTGTGTGTGTGTGTGTGTGTGTGTGTGTGTGCATTGTCCCCCCAACCCTTCCAGAGCCAGGGGACCCTGCAGAGAGGGGATTCCCTCCCCCCACAGGAGACCCCATTATTAAAGAGAAGAAACCAAGCTCTTTATTCTCTTTTAAAACAGAGTGTTTGGGAGGGAGGGAGGGAGTGTATTCGATCTCCTCTTCCTGGTCCACTGGGTTTGGTAGGGTTGGGGGTACAAAAGGGGTCTGTCCCCCCAACCCTTCCAGAGCCAGGGGACCCAGCAGAGAGGGGATCATCCCCCCCCAAAAAAACCACTCCGTTTTTAAAGAGAAGAAACTAAGTGGTTTCTTCTCTTTTAAAATGGAGTGTGTGCGTGTGTGTGTGTGTGTGTGTATTCGATCTCCTCTCCCTGGTCCCCTGGGTTTGGTAGGGTTGGGGGGACAAAAGGGGTCTGTCCCCCCAACCCTTCTGGACCCAGCACCTTTCATTGCCTCCCTCACCCACCCCCTAACCCTTACCTAACACTTATCTTTTCCTGGCTCCCTCCAGCTGCGTCTTTCAAAGTCTTTCCCTCTGGCTCCCACCATTTTTTTTAAAGTCAGCACGCGTTCCCAGCCTCCTCTGTGCTCGTATCCCTCAGCCTGATCGGCTGAGGGGTTGCACAGTGCAAAGGATGCTGGGAATTGAAGTCCTTTTTCTTTATTCATGTTTGGGGGGCTCCTGCCCCACTGCCACATTTCTCAAACCGACAGTTACCTGCGAACCCGGTTCGTGTGAGTGCAGGGAGGCTCGGTCGGGGCTAGTGGGGCCTGGTGCAACATCCTTTGTCACATTCCAACGGTTAACGCACAGATTTATAGGTATAGATGACCAGCACCTTGAATAGCACCCAGAGGCAAATTGGCAGCCAGTGTAGCTTCCAAAGCAGTAGAGTTCAGATCCAAGGATGGTAACTCCCGAGATAACACCGGGCCCCTGACCCAAAGCCATTCTGTCTTGTCAGTGTTCAGCTGTAACCCGTTGTCCCTCATCCAGACCCCAACAGCTTTCAGACACTCAGACAGGACTTTGACAGCATCACTGGGATCACCACGAGACAAGATGCACACTTGGGTGTCATCCGCGTACTGATGGTACCACGCCCCTTGGGAACGGATGATCTCACCCAGCGGTTTCATGTAGATATTAAATAGGAGAGGAGACAGTACCGAGCCCTGAGGCACCCCATATTGAAGTGACCTAGGGCTGGACGTCTCACTCTCCAACCACACCGACTGGGTACGGCCCATCAGAAATGAGGAAAACCAGGACCACGCAGTGCCCTGGATCCCCAATCTTTGGAGCCGTTCCAGAAGGATACCGTGGTCGATGGTATCAAATGCCGCTGAGAGGTCAAGGAGAGCGAGAATGGTTGGGTGACCTCCATCTCGCTCCCGCCAGAGATCATCCAACAGTGCGACCAATGCCATCTCAGTACCATGCCCAGGTCTGAACCCTGATTGACAGGGGTCCAGATAATCCGCTTCATCCAGGACACCCTGTAGCTGATGCGCCACCGTCTTCTCCAGAACCTTCCCTAAAAAGGAGGTTGGAGACCGGTCTGTAGTTAACTGGAATTGCGACATTATCAAGTTGGGGCTTTTGAAAAAGCACAGCTAATGTTGGCTAAGTTTGAAGTTATGGAGAAATCCTTTTGTTTTGATTGTTTTTTCAGCTTAACACACTTTGATCTACCATGTTTTCCCGAAAATAATACATACCCATAAAATAAGTCGTAGCAGGATTTCTAAGCATTTGCGCGATATAAGCCATATCCTGAAAATAAGACATAGCGATAGGCGTGGTGTGGCAAATGGGCTCTGCGCATGCGCAAAGGGTTCTGTGCACATGCAGAGGGGTTCTGTGCAGAGATGTAAAATTTCTGAAAATTTTGAAGCTCAGAATAAACCCGGCTTTTTTTTTGGGGGGGGGGAATGGAAATTTTTGGAAAAATTGAAAAAAATGCTACATTAGCGCTTATTTTTTCTTTTCCAGATTGAAAGTCATTCTGCATTGGAGAGTTCAGTTTGTAACCTAGGACTTGCTCCTCACAGAAATTAGAATAATCTGATACCATACATTTTTTAAAGAAATGATTTATAAAATATTTGAACCCGGCCTTATCTTAAAATATTTTATTCATCATGTTAAAATAAAAAATTCCATAATATATTTTTAATTTTTTCAATTTTCCCAATTTTCCAGAAAAAAACAAAAAAGGCTTAAGGAAAAAAAACCGACCCCCCCCCCGAGAAAAACAAAACGGCTTCCCCCCCCCGAATTTTCCCAGTTTCTTCTGGGCCTTCACATTTCTAGTTCTGCGCACGCACAGAGGGGTTCTGCGCATGCTCAAAGGATAGACTTCCGGGTTTGGAGAGTTATGACAATGTTCCAGAATAATATAATAAAAAATAAGACATCTCCTGAAAATAAGCTGTAGTGTGTCTTCTTGAGGAAAAAATAAATATAAGATAGTGTCTTATTTTCGGGGAAACATGGTAGCATGTTCTGTTTCTTGGAACATTTCCAAGCGTTTGGAATCTTTTGTGTTGCTGCTGCTTCTCCTTCTTCTATACACAAGATATTCGAGGAGTAGTTTACCATTACCACCTCCTCCAGTGAATTTCTGTGATCAATAAGGGATTTGAACCCAAATACTCTATTCACTCTACTAGGTTTGTTGTTGCCAGTGCTTTTTAGGGCTCTCCTGACTTCATGCTCCAGAATGTCTGGCTCAAGTTCAATGTTCTCATCACTGTGATTACACAGGTTTGCAAAAAATAAATCAGCTGCATAGGATATTTTTGGTAAATTTTATGTTTTCTAGTGTGCTGAATCCAAAAATGACCTCGACCCCCCCATCATGTACAGTTCCTCCCCGCAAAACATGAGGGTTTTGCATTAAAAAAGCATAAGAGTGATGAGAAAATCACTATTTTATTACAATGAACTAAACATATTTGTTATAATTAAACAAACAATTTCTTCATAATATATACTTAACATTCCGTGTTCACTCTTTTTGTCTGTGAAACCTTTTCTTTTCTTTTATGCTCCTCCGAACATGCTTTAGCTTCCCATTTTCTGTTTCCCGTTTGAGCATCCAACAGTAGTCAGCTAGCATATTGAAGTTCCATCTTCCTTAGTAGCATCTCTCGATATCACGGACATCCTGGTGAAATCTTTCACCCTGTTCTTCACTGTAAGCTCCCAAGTTTTCAAGAAAATAGTCGACACGGGAGTGGTAAGAAATAAACTTTTAAGGCCATCTTGCATCCTTGAGCTTTATACACATTCAACATGCATTGTACAGTACAATGGTTTTGTAGTGAGGGTCTTTAGGATTCCCTAAAAACTTTTGAACTACATCTTTGAAAGAGTCCCAAGCTTCCTTTTCTTTTTCTCCCATTGTTTCTAAAAAGAGGGGATCGGATAACAGTTTTCGTATGCCAGGGCCAGTAAAAACTCCCTCTTTTAACTTGGCTTCAGACAGTTTTGGGAACTTGGAGCACAGATACAGCGGTACCTTGCATAATGAAGGATTCGTTATGCAAGGGCGATACCCTGCATAACAAAAAAATTGTTATGCGGTATACCCGCTCAATGGGAACCCCGGTTAAAATGAACATTTTCCCCGTTATGCGGGGTATCTCTCATAGGGAACCGCATAACAAAAAACCCCGCATAGTGAAGAGCTCCATGGAACGGAGTTTTTTCGTTATGTGGGGTTCTACTGTATCTGAAACATTCCCATCTTTTGGCAGTGATTTAACAGACTGCTTCATAAGCCCTAAGTTAACATGAAGAGGTGGCAATAAAACCTTTTCTGTTGGAACCAAGGTCGTATTAATGACGTTTTCCCCACCGAGGATTAAGACTTCTCGAAGAGGCCAGTCAGTTTTTGTCCAATGAAAGTCTCTGGCTTGACTATCCCACGAACATAGGAAGCAGGGATATTTTGTATAACCCGCTTGCTGGCCTAATAACATGGTTAATATTTTAAAGTCACCACAAACCATCCAGCGATGTTCTTGATATTTGATTTTGTCAAGAATCACAGTTAAATCATTATAATTTTCATCCAAATGCACTAAGCATCCTATTGGAAGTGATGCAAATGTATTTCCATTATGCAGCAAGAAAACCAAGATAATTGCAACAGGCCCTATCACTCCCTGGAAAATAGATGGTAGAAGCAGTGACAGACTTTACTTTCTTAGGATCCAAGATCACTGCAGATGGTGATTGCAGCCATGAAAAGGGGCGACTGATTCTTGAGAGACAAGCTATGAAACCTGGGGAACATAGTGAAAAGTAGAGACATCACCTTGCAAACAAAGGTCCACATAGTCAAAGCAATGGTATTTCCAGTGGTAATGTATGGTTGTGAGAGCTGGACCATAAAGAAAGCCGAGCGCAGAAGAATAGACGCCTTTGAGATGTGGTGTTGGAGGAGAATTTTGAGAGTACCCTGGACATCAGAGATAACAAATAGGTCAATCTTGAAATAAATCAACCTCGACTGCTCCTTTTAAGGTCAAATGTTGAAGATGAAGCTAAAGTACTTTGGACATCAAATGAGAAGAGAGGATTCACTTGAGAAAGCCTTGATGGTGGGAAAGGTGGAGGGCAAAAGAAGAAGGGGGAGGCAGATAATGAGATTGTTAGATGGCATTGTTGATGCAATGGGCACAAAGCTGGGCAAGTTGAGGAGGATGGTGGAGGATAGGGGTGCCTGGAGTTTAGGAAGGAAGTTAGTTCTACAATACATCACTTTTTAGGGCTAGATTTCTCAGTTGTGGCTTCGTCTTGTTTAGGGTTACAGGCTCTGCATGTGTAAGAATGTGTTCTGCCTTGGCTTTAGTATGTTGTAGGAAAACATGTACTGTACTTTGCTTCCAAACGAATGTGGAATATGCTCTGCCTGACATCTCAAAGCATCTGCAAAACTGGGGGCTGAGATATAGTTGCTCCCCTTCGCTTTTTCATATATATAAAAGTGATATATAAAAGTGATGTGTTGTAGAACTAACTTCCTTCCTGAACTCCTATTTTGAAATAGCTAAACTGCCGGATTACAAAAATTAGGTTAACTAAAGATGGGTCCACCTTCTTTCTTTAAAACACACACACACACACACACACACACACACACACACACACACACACACACACACACACACACACACACACACACACACACACACACACACACACACACACACAGTATATATAAAAATTTGTAGGTTTGTTAAGATGAAGTCATTGCTGCTTTGCAAACTTCTGGTTATCCCCGCTGGCCTTCCTAAAACCATATGTTTGTTTTTAGCTCTACTGTTCTTATTAGCGATTTAGTTTATAATCTCTCCCTCAGCCCCCTGAAGCAGGGAATGTCTATAAATTTTTGGCTTACAGTTGTAACTATTTGTAAGTTTTTGGACTGCACTTTCAAGTTGTCCTGGCTACTGTAGTCAGTGGTGAGAAATCATGGGAGTTTAGTTAGAAAACATGTGGAGGACTGTAGTTGCACATCTTTTCTATGGAGTGTAGTGTTTTACCATTCAGGTTTCTAATGTGTAAGTAGAAATCAGCACATTCAGTTAGCATTGAAATGATACATGTCTTTGTGTGTGTGTTTTACAGGAAAACGTCAGATTCATCATTTGGGAAACCAGCTTCAACTTAATCAGCATTGCCTTGATACTGCCTTCAACTTTTTCAAGATGGCAGTAAGTAAGCACTTAACCCGTGGGAGGAAGATGGCTCATGTCATAGCTGCGTGCCTCTACCTGGTGTGCAGGACGGAAGGCACTCCACGTATCCTTTGACTGTTGAACAACAGCTGGGTTGGGGGGAAAATAGCAGAAATAAGATGCATTTCCTAGTAAATGTAGCTGAGAGCAAGCTTTGAATCTTTTCCCTCTCTGCTCAGCTTTCATTTTCCTTGCTGTTGCTGAGATGGTCATCTATTTTTAATTTTTACATTCCCACTTTGACTTTGTTATCCATTCTCATTACCCTTTTCTTTGTTTCTTGACATTTCTTGGGATTGTTTCGTTCTTTTGTGTTATTGCCAAAAATGAATGCAGATTTTGATGCCTACATCTATACCTATAAATCCAAGGGTTAACCGTTGGAACTTGTTATACGTTTCTGCACTTGTCCATCCTATCCCGTACCAGCCTCCTGCACTCGCCCGAACTCAGTACGGAGGTCACTAAATTTTTGAGAAACGCGCCAGTGGGTCAAGAGCCCCACAAACGCGAACAAAGGGAAACAACTTCAATTCCCAACATTCTTTGCGCTGCGCCACAGCCAATCAGGCTGAGAGGCGCGAGCAAAAAGAGCGTTGAGAAATGCGGCATGGCCAATTAAAATCGAGCCGCAGAAAAAAACCGCTGCACGAACGCAAACCACAAATGCAAAACTAAAAGTCCCAGAATCCTGCACGCCGTGAGCGTGCAGAACGCTGAGAAAGCCAGCGCGTGAAAAATAAAATTACAAAAAGCAACGGGACTGCAAGTCCCCAGCAGGCAGACACAGCGCCTCAACAGTCATGCAAAACAAAAAGCCACAAAACTCCACTGCGAGACACCCACCGGCCTTCTTTCCTGGAGCAACAGGGAGAAGAGGGACTCCCTCTCCTCCACGCTACCCCGCCGAAGACACGGTGAGACCACCACCAGCCTCAAGTAAAGTTGAGCTGGGGTGGAAAAAAAACCCCCAAACAGGCAGCAGTTCGTCAGGGGAAGTACCCTCCCTGGCTGGTGACTGGCTGATGCCTTTGTACTTCCGAATACAAAAGCAACAGTCAGCAATCTGGAAGGAAGAGCACCACCCCTTACGGATTCCTGCCTGCCCATCTCCAGTTAGGTAAGCCAGGAGAAAAAGGAGATAGAGAGCAGAGAACCATCATTAGGCACAGATAGCTCTTCTCTGCCTCCTCCTTCTCCCCCGACCTACCTAACGAACCTTCCCGGGAGAAGAACGGGCTGACTACCTCCCCCTCCTTTCCTCCATTGCTGCATCGAAACCAAAATTCAAAGCAGCAATGGGGTAAAGAGGAACCGACAGGCAGCCCGTTCTTCAGAAGTAACCACCAAAAACAAACACCAAAATTAATAAAAATAATAAAACAAAAATAAATCAATAATTAAAAAAACCAGTAAACAAAAGAAAAACCCACAAAATACACAAACAAAAACATCCACAATAACACAAAACCACATACTAAACACCTAACTACAACACGAAAACCCCCACAAATTACACAAACAACAACTAATTACACAAATAAACAACAAAATAAGAAAAATTAAACAAGACCAGACATAACCAAACCAATTAAATAAACCTAAAACTCAACCAAAACAAAAAAGAACAAACAGAAACACCTCCCAGCCCACCACCACAAAAGCAAAACAAAGAAAAACCCCAGAAGAAAGAAAACCAGACAACTCACCAGCACGTCCTCCCTCCATGATGACTGGAACAGAAATGAAGAAACAAAGACGACTTACCCAGAGGCCAGGAGAGAAAAAACAGTGAAACTAAAACAAAACCACTAGCAGCCCCACCTGCAGGGCAGAATAGTAAAAACAACTCAAAAAGACACAACAGCCCCACCTAGAGGCTACAAGAGTAAAAACAAGTCAAAAACAACAATAAATCAAAAGTTTACACAAATCACAAACATATGTCAAAAAATAAATAAAATAAAAAGATTAATATCATCCTGTGTTGAGTTTTAACTCAAATAAAAACCCAAAACATCTAAACACAGTTTAAAAATATGTAATGTAAAAAACATGTACTCTCACACTATTAAATATATTACCTACGGTACAACTATTAACAAAACAAAAACAAACTAAAACATTATTTGGTTAAATAAAACAATTTGAAACAATTATATCATCCTTTGTTCTTTTTTTAATCCACACACCCCCCCCCCCCGAAAAAAAAAGCTGATCACAGTTTATAACAGCCCGGCAACGCCGGGCAACCTATGCTAGTAGACATAAGAATAACAATAACAGCTGTTTTGGGGGGGGGGGGGGAAACAACCAAACAAAAACCAGCATACTTGATTGCAAATCTGATAAAATTGCTTTGCAGGTACTTTATAGAATACGGGGTTTAAAAATAAACAGTAGATTGATGAGGAGGAATTTATGTTCCTACTGAACATGGATTGTAGCTCCCATCATCTTTGCTACTTAGTATAGCAGCATCTATACTGTGCCTGGTGACGCACTGGTTACACATCTGTTGTGCAGTGGTCTAGCACATATGTGGAATCAAGCCTTTGGATTCAGACCATGCACATTCCCCCCCAACTCTCTTGATTTCTGTATTTTATGCATCAGGATTTTCTGAAGGCATCCCTTGTTTCATCTTTGAATGTAATTTCAGTGTTTTAAGTGTGTCGTTTCCCTAGGTTCATAAAATTGGTCATAAATAAAATGTCATGTAAATGACATTTGCAAAGTAGCTAGCACCTGCTAGTTTATGATCTTTCTAGAGGCGTTCATGGATAAACAAAAAGTCTCCATATGCTGGTGTAAATTTATTGTTCTCACACTGCAGTTATCTAGTTGCAAACATAATGAAAGGATTTGTTGAAAAGATAATGGTTAATCATTTCCAAAGACATTTGCACCTACCTACAACTTGTTACTGTTTGCAAGGTAAGCTGGATACATGTATATGGATGGGAAAGGAACAGTTAAATTAGCCATTTCTGTTGTTTCATCGTTAAGAAGTGCTTCAATTTCCCCCTTGTAGTTTCCTTGACATTCAGCCCCTAGGAAAAAAGTAGTAAAGAGAGGCCATCTGTCTTGGTGAACTGTATGGGTCTGTTACATAAAGCAGTAGCAGGAACTGGATTGGATAACTAGTTTTGCATATATGACAATCTGTGTCTATTAGAACACATTCTGGAGAGTTCCACATAGGTTCTTAAGCTGCCCAGAGTAGAATTTTAATATTGTATTTGCTGATGTATAAGACCCACTTTTCCCTTTAGAATACACAGAAAAATGGAGAGCATCTTGTACCGTATATAGTGGCCTGTTTTGTTTTTAACATGGTGCGTCTTATTCTCCGATGAATCTTATACGCCGGCAAATATAGTATAACAAACAAATTCTCTGCCTGCTCCTTGCCAGAAACTCATTAAAGGAACTGTTATGAAGAATTGTATTCCTTCCCTTCCAACCTCTTCAGCATTCTTAGTCTGTCCCCTCTTGATGGGCAATGAGATGAAGGGAAAGAAACCCTCATAATGAGGGGTGGTACTCTCTGTTTTGCTTACAGATGGTTTTTGGTTCAACCCTGACCTCCTAATTAAAAGGATGTCCTGACAGGTAGGAAGAATTTTTGTATAGAGACACAACAGCACCTGCCAGCTCAAGTAAGTGAGTGTTTAGTGGGCGGATTGCCTTTTCTGATAATGAGGTTTATCTGACTCCCTCCTCCACAACAGTCCTGGCTGCTTTGTGTTTATCAGAGCTTCAACCTGTTTCTGGTTTGCCCAGCCTTTTCACCCCTCCCAGGTTGGGGGATGCTCTGTAGAAGATATTTGAGGGGATTATTATAATGTGTCTTACTGTATGTATAGTGTAGTCTCATGAGATTATATGTAGGAAGAAATTGTCATTTATTGTGCAGATTGCATAGAGTGTTCTTCCCATATGGATACATAAAGCTGCTGTACATGAATTCAGACCTTGGCTTCATCTGACCTAGTACTGTCTGTCCTGTAAGTAGCTCTTCCTGGTCTCAAGAGAGAGTCTGTCTTAGCCCTGTCACCTGTTCTGGTTGGATGGTAGATAGCAAGGATTTCACCTGAGGATTAGAGAGTGCAGAGCCACCCTGCTTATTCATCTTATACACAGAGCACATAATGTGTAATGCAGGGATGTACGAATTGCAAGTTGGGATCAAAATTGCTGGGAGAAACATCAACAATTTGAGATAAGCAGATGATACCACCCTAATGGCAGAAAGTGAGGAAGACCTAAAGAAAATCCTGCTTAGGTTGAAAGAGGAAATTGGAAAAGCTGGTTTAAGACTCAACATCAAGAAAACCAAGATAATGGCAACAGGCCCCATCAGTCCCTGGAAAATAGATGGGGAAGAAGTAGAAGCAGTGACATATTTTACTTTCTTAGGATCTAAGATCACTGCAGATGGTGACTGCAGCCATGAAATTAAAAGACGACTGATTCTGGGGAGACAAGCTATGAGAAACCTGGGGAATATAGTCAAAAGTAGAGACATCACCTTGCAAACAAAAATTTGCATAGTCAAAGTAATGGTATTCCTGGTGGTAATGTATAGTTGTGAGAGCTGGGCCATAAGGACAGCTGAGCGCAGAAGAATAGATGCCTTTGAAATGTGGTGTTGGAGGACAGTTTTGAGAGTCCCCTGTACAGCGAGGAGAACAAATAGGTTGATCTTAGAAGAAATCAACCCTGACTGCTCCTTGGAAGGTCAAATGTGAAGATGAAGTACTTTGGACATCAAATGAGAAGAGAGGATTCACTTGAGAAAGCCTTGATGCTGGGAAAGGTGGAGGGCAAAAGAAGAAGGTGGACAAAAATAAGATGGTTAGATGGTAATGTTGATGAAATGGACACAGAATTGGGCGGGTTGAAGAGGATGGTGGAGGACAGAGGCGCCTGGAGGGTGGTGGTCCATGGGGTCACAAAGGGTCGGAATCGACTGTGCGGCTGAACAACAAGAAGAGCCTGAGTCCTGTCAGTAAGCTTCAATCCCCTCCTCCTTTTAAATGGAAAAGTTGATTTGCTGACTTCTTCCTGAACCCAACGAACCAGTATAGTGTTGTATATTTTGGATGAATTGCATGCAGGAACATGTGCTATTACCTTGTCAGGAGAGTGGAGACCTGAGTGCTGCATGATGGAATGAGTGCCTTACTCTATCCCAGCTCCAGCCAACTCAGCAGTTTGAAAGCAAGAAGTTGCAAGTAGATAAATAGGTACTACTTCAGTGGGAAAGAGAATAGTGTTCTGTGCGCTCCAACTTCTAGTCATACCTGTTACGTGACCACAGAAATGTGCAGATACAGACAGCGCTGGCTCTTTGGCTGTAAACGGAGATCAGCACCTTATCCTAGAGTCGGATATGACTGGCTTTCAAGCAATTGAGACTTTACCTTTACCTAAATGCTTGCAAAAAGAGCTTTTCTTGTAACCCTCCCAAAAGGGAAAAGGCTGTGCTTAAAAACAAAAACTTTGCAAAATAAGCACAGTGGAACAGTTTGTTCATCTTCTATTAATACCTAATTTTACTATTACCTGTAGGCTATTTTGAAATGTTTGGAGCTGCCAGTAATGCATTTAGGTCTTTCCCACTTGTAGACCTTTTCCACACTATGGCAGATGACGCAGGAGAGAAATCTAACCTCCTTCCTCCCAGCACTTTCGCCCTGATATGAACAGCACTTTCTTCAGAAGAAGAAAAATATCCCCTGGGAAGGATGCAGTTATCTTCTTCAAATCTGTAGGAGATTCTACGTGTAGCTCTCTTTTGTTGAGGAGCCTATGGATGCTCTAGGTGAGTGATGGCCAACCTTGGCACTCCAGCTGTTCTTGGACTTTAACTCCCAAGAGTGCTGACTTGAGCTTCTGGTAATTGAAGTCCAAGAACACCTGGGGTGCCAAGGTTCACCATCACTGCTAGGTCTTGTCAGTTGAGGTATAATATTTTACTTTTGTTGCAAGTATCAGCACGTTTTTCAAATCTGACTTTAATCTCCTATTTGGAAAAGTTACAGACGGGTGCTAATCAAAACATTTCTAGCTTTGCTGTCCTTGTACAGTATATATTACAACATGATTAAAAATCAGTTTTTGCTGCAGTTCTCAAGTGAGATAGCATGCTGTAAATGAGCTGAATTTAGTTTTTGACATGTGTGATGTACTGTGTGATATGTAGCAGAAACAATAATAGGTTTATGTGGTATTTTCCAAGTGGGATGTTTAATGCTTTTTAATAGAGGAGAATGTAATGAAAACTGCATGGTAAGGGATGGAAAATTGAATTTTGTATGTTTGTACTTTTTGTCTGTGCTTTTCATGGTTTCATGAGAGATGAAATAGTGTGGCAGTGTCTCCTTCGTGCGTTGTCTTAGTATATTTCTACAAATCAGTATGATTCTTTCTTCATATCAGAGTGTTTCACTAAAGCAAAATGGTGTTTTGTTTGGTTTATAAATCTATGTTTATATACACACAGTCAGTTGATCTGCCAAAGTTTCTATCTTGTCCTCTTCTATGTAATCTGAAAAAGCTTCTTCGAAGATTGTGGTATTTTTGACCCACAATTTGGTGTACCCTGTTAATGGCCATCTTGTATTGCCAGCTAATCTTTCTCACACTAGGTCAGGCAAAAGGAACTGCAGAATGAGCTTACCAAAAGGTGCCTTCATTTTGGCAGTTTCACGTTTGGCCTAGAAACAGAAGAAGCCGCCGCCGCTGACAGCGGCATTGGCCAGGGGTGGGTGGTGGTGGCGGTGGCGGCGGCAACCTGCCAATTTTGCTTTCTCCATGCTTGAATTTTGGTAAATTATAGGCAAAAGCAATCAGAAATTAAACTGGTTCACACATTCTTAGTAATGAGAACTAGTTCAATCAATTTCCCTTTATGAAGGAGAGAAGGAGCAAGGGTTGGTAACAGATAGAGTGTACATCTCTAAATAACAACTTCTAAAAATCTAGATGGCAAAAATACTACTAAAGATACTGTCCCTGCCCTTGAAAACTTTGCATTGCTCTCTTTTGCAAACCAGACTTAAACAAAGTTCTGTAAGAGTATGTATATTTTGAGATAGATTACTATTAAATATGTGAAAATACTGTATATCTTTGGGGTCCAAAGATAAGACAACCTGAAATGCACATTGTGTTATTGTGTGCTAGATGCACAAGTGACTTTAAATTGTATTGTGGGGAGAGATCATCACATATGACAGTAATACTGTTGTACCAAGAAAAGGAAAAGTAAGGGAGAATCCCAGTTTTTGAATTGCATATTTTAAGAATTTAGAAGTTTATTATATGGTCATATTTGTAATTGTTGAGGATGTTAATGCAAGTGCCTCTAAAGAAATGAGCTGAAGTCTACAAAAACTTAAATAAATCTTGTTAGCCTTTAAATTGCCATTAGACTCTTCGTTATCATTACTTCATCGTTACTTCATTGTTACAGATCTTGGAGACATGAAAGGAGCCTCATTTGGGCATCCCCTGAGCGGAGTTTCTCCAGCAAAAATCCTTTCAACCCAGGGTAATTTCTGACATGGAATTTATTTATCGTTACTTTTTTCTAATTAAGAATTAGTATGCTGGATATTACCCATAAAAATAATTCATAATAAAAAAACAACACAATTAACAGCTCTGGAAGAATGTGGAAGACTCCCACCCCAGTCAGGACTGATAGGCAAGCCTCATTCAGGAGAAAAGGGAAGAAAAGTAACTAGGATGCGAGGGGTTGTGCTCATGTTCTTATTTTGGTCTGGCAAAAAGAGGAGAGATACCAAACTGTTTCCTCTTGGACTGAAGCAACAGATGGCTCTCCGTGTGAACTTTCTGTAGACAGGAATAACTGCAGCTGGTGATGGAGAACATGAAGGATGGGCCCTGTACATTTGACAAATGGGCTTTAATTTTCCGTGCCGCACCCATGCTGGGACATACAGTAGTCCCTATGGGAGATGGAGATATCCTGATTTTTCCTCCTGACTCACTGTGGAAAGGGAATGGTTCTTTCCATTGGGGACAGGATACGGGTGTGGAAAGGTGTTTTTCTAAAAATCTGTTAAACCTGCTTGTTTACAAGTCAGCCCTCTTTTTCACACTAGAACACAGCTGGATGAAGTAACACCTTGGAATAATTTCAGACCATGCAAAAGTCTCTGAGAATAGATTTTTTTCCAAATGTAGGGACTCAAAGCCATAATGTTGGGAGGAGGGAATTGACATTTTAAACTCAGCTTCTTATAGGTGCGTATCTTCTCTTTCTGCTCTGACCAGGTTCAATTTTTGAATCAGAGTGGGTGCAGATAAGGAGTGTGTTGTGCAGACAGCTCAGTATCAACTCTGTGAAAAGCACGCATGTGTCTTAGGTTAAAAACTGCCAGGCATCAGAGAGATGCACTGGTCTGTTTTTCTAGAGCTCCGTGAATATTGGTTTGTCAGCTGTTGGAGTAAGATAAGCCTTCCACCTTCTTTTAAATCCTGTACCGCTGTACTGGTCTCAGGAAGAGTAAGGTCTTTTCTCATTTGCTGCCTTATGTAAAGATGTCAGTAAGACAAGAAACAGCTCAGAATTTTCTTTATTATTCCTTCCTTTTTAGAGATTGGTATTTTTCCTCCAAGGTGGCTTACACACATCCTCCACCATCTTCATCTTCATCATCATTATCTCCGTGGCTGGATTGCTCAGTGGTTTGGCTGTGAAGCAGAGGTTGGGAGTTTGATTCCACACTGTACCTGGTAGAAGAGCCAACCTGTGTAAAGGGTTAAGCTGTACAGTCCCAGGGCACTCCCCAGAAGTAGGGAATGCTGAGCCACTTCTGAGTACAGCCAAACCGCTACATACGAATTTAATTCGTTCCTCGAGGTGGTTGTATCTTGGGAAAAAAAATTCATCTTGAATTTCCCATAGGAATGCATTGAATGCAATTGCCCATAGGAATGCATTGAATTTCATATTTTGAAAAATCCTATTGAAAATTTGTTTCTCGAACCTGATTTCCCCCCCAGAGATTGCCGCATGTATCTTGGGTTTTTCTTAAGTTTAGCCGTTCTTATCTCAAAGTTTGACTACTCTCTTCCAGAAAACCCTGGTAAGGGTTTCCAAAGGCCAGAACTGACTTGATGACATATTATTTTTCTTCTTGTTGTTATCATTAATCATCCAACTTAACAGCAACCCTTTTCAGGGGTTTTCTACACAGGCTGGCTCTTCTCCTTGGAGATGCAGTGGGGAATTGAACTTTTAAATGACATTTAAAAGAGCTAAAGTCCAAAACAAAACAAAACATATTTGAAATTAGCAGAGTTATTTTGAAATACCAACTGGAATATCTCAAAGGCTTTAGGCTAAACAAAGCATATTTTCAGACTGTTCCTTAAAGTTTCCCAGTCCTTTGGTATAAATGAAAAAAGCCCTTAAAAAGTTTTTCTTAAAGTGTTGTTTTATTGTTTTCATTGTGTGTTATGTTAGAACTTTTACGTCTTTTATACCACTATCGTAAGATGAAGGACGGGGTAAAAATATTTAAAGTTTTTTACTTTTTGGGCTGCAGGCCGGCCATGTGGTTCAGTGGGCCAGTCACATAGAAGTAAAACGTGCCTTGCAATCTGTTTTGCAACAGGACGAGATAGAGTTTTAGGCTGCCATTTTCTCTGCTTAAAGCAGGGGTGCTCAAACTATGGCCCATGGGCTGGATACGGCCCCCAACACCAATTCATCTGGCCCACACCACCCTTGCTGCTCCTGGAAGCATAAGTTAAACTAGCCTGTATGCATTTTACTTCCGCTTCCAGGAGTGGCAAGGGCGGATTGGGCCGGATAAATTGGTGTCAGGTGCAGTATCTGGCCCACAGGTCATTGTTTGGACTCCTGAGTTAGAAGATCTGGAGAGAAGATCTGGAGAAGATCTGCTGGCATCCTTGGCAGATCGTGTGGTTAGTTCTAGTGAATGGATTTGTGTACGCCTATGCCAGAGCAATGAAATCTGCTCTGTAGCTCCCACAATCTCCTAACAAGTATGGTTACTGTATATCGTTTAGCTCAATAATAATAATAATAATATAATAATAAAAAATAATTGTTTCTAAATTCTGATCCCTGCTTTAGCCTCTGCCCTCTTTTTCAGTGCTCTAATTCTGGGGTCCGCAAACTTGGCTCTCCAGGTGTTCTTGGACTTCAATTCCCAGAAGCCCAAGTCAGTACACCTGCTGATCAGGGCTTCTGGGAATTGAAGTCCAAGAACATCTGGAGAACCAAGTTTGCTGACCCCTGCAATCTGTTGATGACCTTTCATTCATGTCATTAGAAGAAACAGCTGTCTGAATGCAAAGAGCTGCTTACAGGGTATTGCCATTCTGTGTTGAAATAAATGGCTTCAACAGCTGATTTTAGCCATTGCTCACCCACATTGCCAAATGTCATAATTTTATTGAGCTGAGCAGATGTATTCCCTGATGTGATGATGATCATGTAGGAGCTTGTTTTCCTGCCAGGCTTAAACCTTCATGGGCTTTTAGAAAGTTGCTGAAGCATTTTTATTTTTCTGGCACTACTTCTTTTGTGGACTTCTTACTGAGACTACATTTATTTTATGCAGTGGTTGGATTTTAGCAGCTTTAGTTCCACTTCTGAGCACATCATAACTTTGGGACCTGTCCCCACTCTCTAGTTCCAGGCAATAAAGGCTAATGCTATGATGATTTGCAAAGAGTGGCGGAACACTTGCTATAAAAAGTGGTATTGCCTTATTTTTGGAGCAAAGCGGAACAAACATTTTTAAAGGCAAATCACAAAGTGCAAAAAGTCACATAATGTAGGGGAGGCTTTATGGGTACATCTGTGCAAGCTTTCATGCCAACTTCTGCATGTTCAGAAAGAAACAATGACTGCAGCCTGTTATTACTCAAATGCATGGTGCAGTTGTGTCCTGCTGTTTATTTCCCTCCCTTTCAGATTTCTGTTTAAGATAGAATGCATTTTGACAAAACAAGTTACAAGAAACCAGTGGTCATGTTGTAGGGGGAAATATAGGGATGGTTATGCAAGAAGGAAAAGTTTTGCAGGCTATGATTCTATTACCTATTATGTTAGCTTAGACAATAAAATGGAAAGTGTCCCATTTTTAATGTTTTCTTGACTTATTTGCATGTTTCATAGTCCATTCTGAGGCCAGAAGTATATTTATAGTACACAGTTACAGCAGTTTAATATCATTTAACTGGAATTTTGGGATTGCTGGAGATTGATAATTCTCTGCTTCTTGCCTGTCTTTACAATTTTAATGTGTTTCATCTGTCATCCTTCTTGGTGTTTCTTTTCTTTTGACTACAGGAATTGTCTTTTTACTTTCTTCCCTAATGATGTCTGTGGTTTCAATCCACAGTTCTTCTGGTTACTGGCCAATTGAATTTCACACTGCATATCTGTTCCTTGTATGGAATTTAAATTCACCAGGAAGTATATTTAAATTATATTTCGGCATTGCAATTCTTTTAATGTTCTTTTTCAGCTTTATTCTAATGTATATTGACAGTTTATGACCAGTGTCACTATCTACTTGTAGTCGTCTTTGACAGTCAGAAAACAGCTTCTTCACCTCCTGCTTCTAGTTATGTAGTCTGTTAGATTTTTAAATTTACCATTGTGTGGCACTAATGTGTATAGCCATCTATTTGGTTGCTTGAAGGATGTATTTACAATAACCAGATTTGTATAATTAGGAGTCATTCTCCCTGCTTAATTTCTGTCTCCTAGGTTAATTTTTCCCCAAAAAACATTGTTCCCTACTTTTGTTTTCCAGCATGCCTTGTTTTCATGTGTGTGATCGGTTTCTTCCTGAATGCTTGCTGAAAAGCTTTTGATTCCCTCTTTTTCAGCATCTGTGGCTGGAGCATCTGTTAATAGCTTCTCCCAGAGTCTGATTGATATTATTCTGTCATACCTTGCATTAAAACCTCAAACTGTCTGTGCTATATCTTGCCTCAGTATCAGAGCCACTTCATTTCTTCTGAGTCTGTCGTTTCCAGAGTAGAACACCTAGTGGTTGTCTGATTGAAAATATCCCAATCCAGTCCATTTCAGTTCCTTGTAACAAGCACTGCATTGTTTATAGATTTCATTTGTTGTTTTATGATTTCTAGTCTACCTTGATTCATACTTCTCATGTTACATGTTCCAATTGTTTGTGTTGTATCACATTGGACTTTCATTTCACTCTTCTGCACAACATCTACTAGACATCCCTTCGGCTTCAATTTAGCTGCTTCTTAGCAGTAGAGATATTTGTAGTTGTCCTTTCCTTTTCCCCAGTAGCTGTTTGAGTGCTTCCTGACTTGGGTAATTTCATCTTCCAGCATTATCTCTTGTTTCATTCTGGTTTGTGTCATCATAGGGTTTTCATGGAATGGGAAAATTCAGCGGGTGTTTATCATTGCCATGTACTGTGCAGTACTAGCAAAGTTAGTTTGAGGGCCACTGTCAGTGGCACCTTCACTAATGTTGCTACCTGATAGTTGTTGTCACCATCAGTATTGTATTGTAACTATCCAGTCCAGGGGACAGCTTAGGGGCCACCGGTGCCCTCTTGCCTTTCCCTCTTACATAAAACAGTAGCTGCTCTCCTTCAAGATATTACCCCTCTTTGTACAGTTCTGATGGCTGCTCTCTGACTTCACCCATTAATCCTCCCTCCCAGGGAACACATTGCATTAGAAGTAGTAAAGGTAAAGGTCACCTTGCTCGAAACCCAGTCGTATCTGACTCTAGGGTTCAATGCTCATCTATGTTTATAGCCAAAGAGCCAGCACTGTCTGCATCTGCAGACCTTTCCATGGACATGTGGCAGGCATGCCTCAACACTGGAGTGCATGGAACGCTGTTTACCTTCCCACCGAAGTGGTATCTATTTATCTACTTGCAATTTCTTGCTTTTGAACTGCTAGGTTAGCAGGAGACAAAAAACCAATTTAACAGTGTTTGGCAGCAATATCTGAATATGGATGGGAGGAGATGATTAAGGAAGGTTGTGAGCATATGAAAGGGATATAAAAGAGAAGTTAGAGCAAGAATCCTCTTTTCTGCTGAAAACTATGCATGCACACCTTCTTGCTACGTGACTTCTGTGATTTCAAGTGCAGTAGAGGCATTGCCTCTTGCAGGGCTCCTGTGTTTGAATTACTGGCAAGAGAGGGAGTTACAATGTTTTAAGTTTGATCCTGATGGGGCACAAGGTTGTCTCAGCCTTCCTTCCTTCCAAGGTCAGTAAAATGAGTACCCAGCATTTTGGCTGCAAAATGCTAATTGCCTATGAACCGCCCAGAGAGGGCACTAGCTATGTGGTGGTAATTGCGTCAGTGGCCGTGGCCATATTTTTTAGACTGCCAGCCTCTGGCAGGACTCCTGTGTTTATATTACCTACAGGAGACATGGCTGTGGTGGCTCAGTGGTTAAGAAGCTCACCTTATTAGCTGGAAGGCTGGCAAGTCAGCAGTTCAAGACCCGGGTACTGCAAGACGGATTGAGCACCAGTCTCTGCCCCCAGTTCTTGGGAACACGAAAGGAGCCTCATTTGGGCATTCCCTGAGTGGAGTTTCTCCTGCAAAAGTCCTGTCAACCCAGAATGATTTCTGACACGAAATTATTATTATTGCTTGCAGGAGGAAGAGGCAGGGAACTCAGACAGCTGGTCATGTGGTTCACCCTTCTCCCTCCCAAATGATGTAATATCTGGCTATTAGGAATGATCTCCTCCTCCTCTTGAAATCTTACTTCCTTTATACGTCATTGCTTTTCCATGCAGCTGAAGGTGGTATTTTGTTGTTGTTCAGTTGTACATTCAATTCTGACCCTTTGCGACCCCATGGAACACAGCCCTCCAGGCTCCACTATCCTCCTCAACCTGCCCAGCTCTGTGCCCATTGAATCTACAATAGCATCTATCCATCTCATTCTCTGCCGCCCCTTTCTTTTTTTGCCCTTCACCTTTCCCAGCATCAAGGCTTTCTCAAGTGAATCCTCTCTTCTCATTTGATGTCCAAAGTACTTCAGGTTCATCTTTACTATTTGACCTTCTAGGGGGAATCAGGGTTGATTTCTTCTAAGATCGACCTATTTGTTCTCCTCGCTATTCAGGGGACTCTCCTCCAACACCACATTTCAAATGCATCTATTCTTCTGCGCTCAGCTTTCCTAATGGTCCAGTTTTCACAACCATACATTACTACCGGGAATACCATTGTCTTGACTATGCGAATTTTTGTTTGTAAGGTGATGTCTCTACTTTTGACTATGTTCCCCAGGTTTCTCCTAGTTTGTCTTCCAAGCATCAGTCGCCTTTTTATTTCATGGCTGCAGTCACCATCTGCAGTGATCTAGGATACTAAGAAAGTAAAATCTGTCACTGCTTCTACTTCTTCCCCATCTATTTTCCAGGTACTGATAGGGCCTGTTGCCATTACCTTGCTTTTCTTAATGTTGAGTCTCAAGCCAACTTTTGCACTCTCTTCTTTCAACCTAAGCAGGAGCTTCTTTAGATCTTCCTTACTTTCTATCATTAGGGTAGCGTCATGTGCATATCTCAAATTGTTAATGTTTCTCCCAGCAATTTTGATCCCAAAAATGTGATTCCTCCATCCCTGTGTTGCTCATTATGTGCTCTGTGTATATAAGTTGAATATGCAGGGTGACAAAATGCAGCCTTGTCTTACTCCTTTTCTTATTCCAAACCACTCCGTCATTCCATATTCTGTTCTAACTGTTGCTTCTTGACTCATGTACAGATTTCTCATGAGGCATATAAGGTGGTATATCTATTTCTTTACACATTTTCCATCCTGGTAGCAAAAGCTGCAAGTTTAAGCTGTGAAAAGTACCTGACCCAGAGTCACTCAGTGAACTTCATGGCTAAGTGAGGATGTGAATTTAATTATTTCCAGACCCGCACTCTAACCATTATACTATACTAAATAATTAAATGCAAAAGCAGAGTTGGAGAGAGACAGTAAACCTGTTCTTGTAGTTGCTTCTTTGGAATCAATTCCTAGCCAGAAAAATGACAGTCTTTATGTTGGACTCGTAGCAAAATCTACAACAGCGTGATCTGTATAAAAAGGACTTGACTCTCTTTCCCCCATTATATTGCTAGCAGTTATTATTTTACTAGAGGCCAATTATACCTACAATCAATGCATATTTTTTGTGAGGAACTCTGCCAGCTGAGATAAGTTCACAATGTCTCTTTCATTTAAAGAGAGAAAAGGGTGGGAAAGAACCTTGATAATGAAAAGAACACTTGCTGTGTTGTAAAGTAGACCGGGATAAGTGTCTGCCATCTTTTGAAGGTTAAGAGGCACAACATTTGATGATATGAAATATTCTGCTCTTTTTTTGGTCTCCATTAGGAGTTTTCTTAGTGGAAGTCTGTATACTTGTCATTTGAACATTTTGGAATTGAAAGGGTTTTCTCATCTTTGTCAATAAGAAACTTCTGTTTTTCCATATTCTGTCCTTATGATAGCTTCTTGTTCACATTACAGGGGTATCTCGGATAACGACAAAACTTGGTTCCCCAAGTAGCGTCGTTAACTGATTTTTTGTCGTTATGTGATCCCTGTGGGAGATACCCCGCATAATGACAAAAAACAACAACGTTGTTATCCGGACAATGACAAAAAACGTTATCCGGACAATGACAAAAAAACCTTGTTATCCAGATAATATTTTTTGTCGTTATGCGGGGCATCACATGGGGCGTGGCGGACACGTTGTTATGCGGTTTCGACGTTATCCAAACGGGTCGTTATCCGAGGTACCAATGTATAAGTAACACTTCAAGAAAATCAAGTGATGAGGTACAGTCATTCTTTCAGAACCACCCATAGTTTTTCATTATCCATACAGTCAAAAACTTTACTGTAGTCTATGAAGTACAGACTGATTTTTAAAAAAATCTTGAGTAACTTCCTTGTAGGAAAACAGTTTGAACATCAGGCATATTTAGCTCCCTAAGGCCTTTGTTGCCACACCTTGAGCCTCACTTTGCTTACATGGAAAACCAGAGCAATGATCCTATAGCCGTGATGACAAACCTTGGCACTCCAGCTGTTCTTGGACTTCAATTCCCAGAAGCTCAAGACTCTGTGAATCCACACAAATTCACAGAGACTTGGGCTTCTGGGAATTGAAGTCCAAGAACAGCTGGAGTGCCAAGATTCGCCATCACTGTCCTATAGTTACTAAGCTCCTTGGCATCTCCTTTGTTGAGAATTGGAATGGCTGTTGAGTGTTGCCACTCTGTAGTCCATTGTTTTGTTTCCCATATTAGTTGGCATATTTTTGTTAGGATTTAGAATGAGTCAGTCTTTGGGGCTTGAAAATTTATTAATTATATATCTCGGAGGTGTAGGAAGGAGGTGGTGAATTGTAGGGTGAAACAGTTGTAGTAATTGGAAATACTTTCCTGTTGAGTATGTTCTTTGACACTCCTTGGTCATACTTTTTGAGTGATCTTTGTCAAAATTGAATTGTTAGGGAATGCTGTTAGGGAATGCTGTGCAAGGATTTTCAGTTTGCACATGTTGAGTTGGAAAATGGCACAGTATGAAAGGCCAGAGGAGAGTTTTCCTCTAATGCAGTGTTTCCCAACCTTTGAGTTTTGGACTTCAATACCCAGAAGCCTAAGTCAATTCCCGGAAGCACTGATCAGCCAATGTACTGACTTAGGCTTCTGGGAATTGAAGTTCCCTTGTGGAGTGTGGGCCCCACTTTGGAAACACTGCTCTAGAGCAGGGGTGGCCAACCTACGGCCGGCCCACAGCACCATTTCATGTGGCCTACTGCCACACTTGCCGCTAGCAGAAGCGGATGCGTTTACGGCAGCCATAAAATGTGCCCACACGTGTGTAAATGTGCCCGGGCTTGCCGTAAATGCACCCGCGGCTGTCATAAACATGTTTACAACAGCCACAGATGTGTTTTATGGCAGTGTTTACAGCAGGAGGAGCCATGTGACTGGCTCTCTCAGCTGTCCAGGAAGGGGGGGGCTGGTCTGGCTCATGGTGCAAAAAAGGTTGGGAACCCCTGCCTAGAGCATTCTTAATTGAATTCTTTTTTCTAGCACATGGTATTCTTTGTTTCATAGTTGGCACAGTTGAAAATCCCATCAGTATATAATTAGGATGTTCTCTATCATTCCCTGAGGTTTTTATATTCTTGAGCAACTTGGTTGCAGTTAGTGTACATTTTTAGAGGAAAACCCACTTGTTCTCCTTGGCTGGACAGTGTGCTATAACATACTGTTGTAAAATGATGTCCATCTTGATAGATTTCTAAATCTTGCTAGCTATAGGGTATGTTCAAGCATTGTGGTTACTTTACGTCACGGCACATCAGAAATTTCCTGGAAAGAAAATGTACCATGGGTTATTTCAGCACCCAATGTTCATAGTCCCAAGCTATGTACTAACACATGAAGTTCTTCTTTCATATCTTCCACATGAAAATCCAATCCAGATATTACAAATATGAAAAAGCAACTTCTACATTGCTCTTTTCTCCCTTTATATGTAAGTTTTCCTTGATAATTGTCAGTATTTTCCATTCTTCATAATGAATAGCTGGCATTGATCTACATAGGGAGAAATGCTGATAACCAGAGCTATGAGTGGCTATCTCTGGAAGCTGCATTATGGCCTTCTTTGGTGTAAAAAACACCATTGAGCGAGGCAAGTGGGTGCTCCAAATTCTTCAAGGCAAAACAAATCTTTTTAATAGTAAGAGAAGGAAATCATCTACATTCAAGATGGTAAAGGCACATATTGGCTGAAACTGATAGGAGTTGTACTGTACTACTAGATATCCAGAAGATATAAGGTTTGGAAAGGCCATTGTGTTTGCCCCCCCCCCCCTTAGTACCATATCAGTGAGTATTGCTTTTGCTTATGGGCCTTTCTAAATCACTTCGAATGCTGATATTGTCATGAAAAGGTTAGCCAAGGACAGTTTGCCAGGTTTTGCAAATGTGCAATTTTCTTTGAGATTTCCAAATAGTTAATTATATTGATGACAACTGTAGAAATAAATAGATCTTTTATTTGCATTGGATTTGTGAGTAGAACTAGCACATTGCTTGGAGCTATTTCCCCCCTCAAACAAGGTTTCCTACAAGCAGCTGTATCTGGTGAAATCTTTATCCTGGAACCCATACCAAATGCGACCAGGGTTCATTCTGTAAACAAACCTTTTCAGGTAGCATCTGCTTCTGATAGAGATTTCTGTGGCCTTTTGTTTTTTTTAAATATGAACACCTTATCCTCTAAGGACAACTTGTTTTCTGTTTACTTCTCAGATGAACTTAAAATGCATCTGTGCTTTTCTTGCGGTTCATTATGCCATCCTCATTTTAGAGAACTGAATGCAGCACCATAGAGCTAATTGGTCAACCTCCACTCTATATGCAGACTCATAATTGTCTCAAATGAGACCAATGACCATTGTGTCATCTGTGAACTTCAAAACTGAAAGAGGGGTCTTTGGATCATTAATATAAAGCAGGGATTCTCATCCTGTGGGTAGGATGCAGCCCACGGTGCCATTTCATGTGCCCTCCCCACCACCTCCACCACATCAGGAAGTGCTATGTGGTGGAGGAAGGGCAAAATGGCCATCCAGCCCCTGAAGCTGTTTGAGGGAGTGTGACCCGGCCCCCGGCATAAAAAGGTTGAGGACTCCTGATATAAAGGGGAAAAAAGCAGAGTGAAAGCATGGAAATCAGAGTAGTGCTTGTACTGATTGTCTGAATACTAGATGAAAAATTACCTACCCTCACCTGCTGCCTCCAATTCATAAAAAAACCTAATCATCCACTTATGGATGTGGGCAGGCCCAGTGAGCTGTGTCAGTTTAGTATAAAGAATATCTGGAATAATGGTGTTAAACCTGAGTAGAAAAAGAATCCCTGGGAATCAAGGTGTTATAAAATAGAATACGATGCCATATTATTGGCATTAAGTGCAGATCTGTTTGGCTGATAGGCAAATTGCAAGGGATACAAGGGATCAGTAACATCTTTCAATTGCAAGGGATTAATTTAATTTAATTTTCACATTTGTATGCCACCCAATCAGGAAGCCCAACTCAGGGCGGCTCACACAATAATCATACTATATATATATGTGTGTGTGTATATATATGTGTATATATGTATATGTATGTATGTGTGTATATATATATATATACACACACACAAATACTGTATACAATATACTGAATACACAATACATAATAATTAGACAGTATTCAATAACATCAGATCAGTAACATCTTTCAAATGAACCAATACCAACCTTTCAAAGACCTTCATGACCACAGATGTCAAAGCAGCAGATCTATAGTCATTCAGTGCACTAATAAGATGCCTCTTAGGAACCGGTTGATGGTAGAATGCTTGAAACAAGAAGGAACATCACACAAGTCCCAACGATCTACTAAAATCCATATAAAAATTAGGGTTAATGGTATAGCACAAGTTTCAAACACAAAGGGAGTCACACCGTCTGGCCCATCTGCTTTTCTGATCTTTTGTCTTTGAAGGAAACTTCATACTTCTTGTTCCATAGTCTTCAATGGTGGAGGCTCAAGAGAAATATGGGTTGTTCTAGACTAGGCATGCCCAAACTTTTTGGGCTGTGGGCCAGTCATGTGGTTCAGCGGGCCGGTCATGTGTGTCCTCCCACTGGAAGCGGAAGTAAAACACACCTTGCAACCTGTTTTGCAACAGGATGAGATAGATTTTAAGCTGCTGTTTTCTCTGCTTAAACCAAGGGTGCCCAAACTATGGCTCACTGGCCAGATCTGGCCCCTGATGATGATTCATCTGGCCCACACCACCCTTGTTGCTCCCAGAAGCGGAAGCAAAACGCATATGGGCACGTTCTGCTTCTGGTAGCAATGAGGGTCATGCAGGCCAGATGAATTGTCATCAGGGGCCAGATCTGGCCCACGTGCCAGGGTTTGGGCACCCCTGTTCTAGAGGAAACAGCTGTTGTTGAGGTGTCTGAAGTGGAGCAGTTAGTGGACGGTGATAATAACCGCTTCTCAAACCTAAAATAAAACCTGTTCAGACTATCTGCAAATTGACAGCTTTCCTTAGCAAGAGGAGATGGTCTCCTGTAACCAGTGATGTTTTGTAGACGTCTCCACATCAAAGTGAGGTCATTGGCAAAAAACTGACTTTCCAGGTTTTCAGAGTAGCTCCTTTTTGATCTCTTTCGTCAAGGCATTTCTAGCCTGGTTGTAGAAAATTCTGTCCCTTTCCTATAGGCCTCTTCTTTGGTGGGACAAAGCTGCTTAAACTTCACTGTGAACCAAGGCTTGCTACTATATAGGCCAGTTGTGGCGAACCTTTTGGCACGTGTGCCAGAGGTGGCACACAAAGGCCTCTCTGTTGGCACGTGTACCATTGAGGGGAAACCTAGCCTGACCAGCACCACTTTCCCACCACTCCTCTCCCTCTGCCAATGGGGTGACGAGAGGGGAGCCTGAAAACCCGCCTGGGAGGTGGTGGCAGGGTGAGGTGAAGTGACAAGACACCTACCCCTCCTAGGAGGTGGGTGCACCTGCAGGGTAGCACACCCAAATGACTTTGCCGGAGGTGTGCCACTGACATCATTTGGGTGTGTGGGCACGCAAGGTGCCTGCCCGCTCACTGTCACTTCCTCCTTGGACACTCGGTCTCTAAAAAGGTTCACAATCACTGATGTAGGCAAACCCTCCTAGAGGGTGCACACATACTCTTACAAAAGCTGATAGATAATGTTATAGTGTCAGTAAGTTCATCAAAATTCACCAAAACAGCTTAAAAAACCACTCCAGTCTGTATCATCAAAACAGGTTTGCAACTATAACTTCTCAGACCATTTATTCACTGTTCTGATTGCACACTTACTGCCTTTAGCCTCTGCTTATAGTTTGGCATAAGATGAATCATACACAAAATGTATTAGTCATATTATCTTCCTTGCCTCTTCTACCTATTTAGACAAGAAATCCTGCTGGTTCTAACATAGTCTATGAGCATGCTGACTAGAGAATTCTGACAGTTATGGTAAAATAAAGTTTTGAAACATTGAGCAGAAAATGCATCTTGTTTGCAGAAATCCCTGAGGAGACAATTGCTTGAGTTTTTTTTGGGAATGTTTGCCATCAGTGTAATATAAGGCTGATATAGGTTGGAGATGATTCACTATATATACTCGAGTATAAGCCAACCTGAATATAAGCCAAGGTACCTAATTTTGACCTGAAAACCTAGGAAAATAGATTGACCCAAGTATAAGCTGAGGGTGGGAAATGCAGCAGCTGCTAGTGAGTTTCTATAATCAAAATACATGAAAATATGGTATCATTAATTAAATTGTTGGCACATCTCAATCCGGCATAGTTCTTGGACCCTCATGGTCATTGACTCAAATATAAGCCGAATGCCCTTTTGGGGGCTCATTTTGGGGCTAAAAAACTCAGCTTATACTCAATTATATACAGTAAATCTTTTCTTGGTGCATGACTGGACAGGCAGTTAACTAGCAGCTAGTGGCATTGTGGACTGGCATCCATTGTACTTGACAGATGTTTGTTAACCCCTCATTTCCCTCTCTAGATCTTTTCTCTCTTGATGAAGATAGTAGGAAGAGGCAGTGGGCATTCTGGAAATGTAATAACTATTTCTTAGGAGTAGCTTTCCTTTCCTTTTCTTTTGAAGAGTGGGGACTTCAAAACACTATGACATGATAATCTGATTTGAGTACAGTGGAACCCTGAATAACGACAAGACTTGGTTCCCCAAGTTGCGTCGTTGTTCGGATTTCATCGTTGTTCGGGCAGAATTTTTTGTAGCCCATTTTGGGGTCTCTGCCACCCCTGCCACCTCCAGGAGGCTTGGGGTAGCCGATGAGGCTTTTTCCATATGAATTATGGAAAAAGAGTACCAGAAGAATTATGGACAGAGACACGGGACATCATGCAGGAGGCAGCAAGAGACACCATACCAAAAGAAAAGAAGCATAAGAAAGCAAAGTGGTTGTCTGATGAGGCTCTTAAAAAAGTCCAAGGAGAAAGGAAAAAATACAACCACCTGAATCCAGAATTTCAAAGAAAAGCAAGGAGAGATAAGGAAAAATACCTGAACGAACAGTACAAAGAAATGGAGGAAAACAACAAAAGAGGCAGGACTAGAGATCTTTTTTAAAAAATGGGGAAAATCAAGGGAACATTTAAGGCAAAAATGAACATGATAAGGGAGAAAGATGGAAAAGAGTTAGCTGAAGCAGAAGAGATCAAAAAAAGATGGCAAGAGTACACAGAGGAACTCTACAAAAAGGACCTCAACACTCCTGATAATAACAAAAATGAGAAATTTGAACTTGAACCAAACATTCTGGAGAGTGAAGTCAGAAAGGCCCTAAAAAGCACTGCAAACAATAAAGCTAGTGGAAATGATGGCATCCCAGTTGAATTTTTCAAAGCCCTAAAAGATGATGGAATCAAACTACTGCATTCAATATGCCAGAAAATTTGGAAAACAAAACAGTGGCCACAGGATTGGAAAAGATCAGTGTACATTCCAATCCCCAAAAAAGGCAATGCCAAAGAATGCTCAAATTACCGAACAATTACGCTCATCCCATATGCCAGCAAGGTGATGCTCAAGATAATACAGGATAGACTTCAACAACATGTGGAGAGAGAACTACCAGAGGTGCAGGCCGGTTTCAGAAGAGGCAGGGGGACTAGAGACCACATTGCCAACATACGTTGGATCATGGAGAAAACAAAAGAATACCAGAAACAAGTCTACTTTTGTTTTATTGACTACACCAAGGCTTTTGACTGTGTGGACCACAACAAAATGTGGCAAGTAATTAAAGAGATGGGAATACCAGAACACCTCATATGCCTCATGAGAAATCTGTACACGAACCAAGAAGCAACAGTTAGGACAGAACACGGAATGACGGAGTGGTTTGGAATAGGAAAAGGAGTAAGACAAGGCTGCATTCTGTCACCCTGCTTATTCAGTCTATACACAGAGCACATAATGCGCAATGCAGGGATGGAGGAATCACAATATGGGATCAAAATTGCTGGGAGAAACATCAACAATTTGAGATATGCAGACGATACCACCCTAATGGCAGAAAGTGAGGAAGACCTAAAGAACCTTTTGATTGGATTGAAGGAGGAGAGTGCAAAAGCTGGCTTGAGACTTAATATCAACAAAACAAAGATAATGGCAACAGGTCCGATCAGTCCCTGGAAAATAGATGGGGAAGAAGTAGAGGCAGTGACAGATTTTACTTTCCTGGGATCTAAGATCACTGCAGATGGCGACTGTAGCCATGAAATAAAAAGATGACTGATTATGGAGAGACAAGCTATGAGAAACCTGGGGAATATAGTGAAAAGCAGAGACATCACCTTGAAAACAAAAATTCGCATAGTCAAAGCAATGGTATTCCCAGTGGTAGTGTATGGGTGTGAGAGCTGGACCATTAGGAAGGCTGAGCGCAGAAGAATAGATGCCTTTGAGATGTGGTGTTGGAGGAGAATCCTGAGAGTCCCTTGGACAGCAAAGAGAACAAATAGGTCAATATTGGAAGAAATCAATCCTGACTGTTCAGTGGAGGGACAAATAGTGAAGATGAAGCTAAAGTACTTTGGACATCAAATGAGAAGGGAGGACTCACTTGAGAAGGCCTTGATGATGGGAAAGGTGGAGGGCAAGAGAAGAAGGGGCGTCCAAAGATGAGATGGATAGATGGTATTGTGGACACAATGAGCACAGAGCTTGGTGGGCTGAGGAGAATGGTGGAGGACAGAGGTGCCTGGAGGAAAATGGTCCATGGGGTCGCAAAGGGTTGGAATCGACTGTGCAACTGAACAACAACAAATCAAATTTGATGCACCACAACTAACAGGTTGTTATATGCTGCGATATATGTTGTTATATTATACCACCTTCACAGAACCTACTTCAGTTGAATTCTCACCCACAGCCTCAGGCTGCCTTTCAGAACAAAGGAACAATTTGGTGCTTTGCCTGGGCCACTCAGAAATTATTCTGGGTTGAATGGATTTTTGCTGGAGAAACTCTGTTCAGGGGATGCCCAAATGAGGCTCCTTTCATGTCCCCAAGAGCTAGGACAGAGACAGGCGCTCAATCTGTCATGCAGTACCCAGGTCTCAAACTGCTGACTTGCCAGCCTTCCACCTAACATGGTGAGCTTCTTAACCACTGAGCCACCGCAGCTCCTACCCAATAGATGCTAGGCCTGAAGGGAATCAATCAATCAATCAATTTTTATTACAGTCTGGCCTGAAGGGTAAACACATTAACAAATGTGTAATGCCACAACTGTTGTCTTGCATCCATTTGCTATTTTACAGGGAGATGCTTCACAACTAATCTGAATAACAAGTATTACCAGTTGTAAAAACACACACATTGATTTGTATACTTATCTGTAATGCTAAACATTCTTTACCTCTGTACCTGATGTGTATAAATTGATGCCATGAAGCCTCACTCCTATGTCTGACGAAATAGACTTGTTCCATGAAAGCGAACATTAAAATACAGCAGTTAGTCTTTAAAGTGCCACAATGTTTTTGTGTTTTTCTTTTGTTTACTCTCTGATATGCTTGAAACACAGACCAACACGGCTACTATTCAAAATAAAAATAAAATTTCAACTATGAAGTACAGTATGTAAGATGTTGAAGAGGCGGTTTATCTTTACTTCTTCCCACCACTGAGTTTCCATGGCCAAGTGAGGAATTTGAACCCAGATCTCCTGAATTCTAGTCCATCTGTCTGTCTGCTACTGGGGTAGCTTTTTGTTGATTTAATCAGACACAATAGCATGAGATAATCTTGAGGGCTAGTTCATTGCTTTTGCTGTAGGTTTCAACATTTGTAACCAGGTTTGAACTTTGATGGGGTTTTAGCATTTCTCTGTTCTTTATGTAGCCCCTTTTTTGATGGATATGAAGTGTCTGTCTGTACTTAGACCTACCAAAGAGCCTTGCCAAAAGGGATAATCTTGCATACAAAAGGAGCAGGAGTTGGGAGTTGGGAGGGAGGGGGCTCAGTGCTTATATGAGTATTATTGAAATGGACCCAATGAAAGGGGACATAAGTTGGTTTGTGTTTTGCATTCTAGCTTCAGCAGAGATCTCAGCTAGAACTTGCTTTATCTTTATGACCTTTCCTCTTCCAGCAAATTGTTGGGAATTAGCTCACAATTTCTATGAGTCACAGTCCTAAACTTCAGTATTATTTCCTCTCTCACTCACTGTCTCTTTTTCTTTTAGAAAAGCTGAAAACAAAGGGAAGTTTTTGTAACTGCTTCCTACTAGTAATTGTTCTCATAACATGCTTAACACTGGACAGCCCATGGGTAGGGAATGACACATTTCCTCTTTGCTGTGGCAACCTAGCATTAAAGCATTGCCAGATACTGCTGCAGGCACTCCTAAAATTGGCACTGTCAGCCTTTCTTAACCTTGAACGGACCTTGGAATTTTTCTCATTAAAGAATAGTGCAAATTTTTTTTTGCAATAACTATAATGAATTAGTAATAATCTTCAGTGCTCTTGTTTATTCAGGCTCTGTTGTTCTCTCATTGGTTTCTGCGGTGGCTCAGTGGTTAAGAAGCTGGCCTTAGTTGGAAGGCTGGCGAGTTGGCAGTTTGAGACTCAGGTACTGAATGACGGATTGAGCATCCGTCTCTGTCCCAGCTCTTGGGGACATGAAAGGAGCCTCATTTGGGCATTCCCTGATTGGAGTTTCTTCCGCAAAAATTCCTTCAACCCAGAATAATTTCTGACACTAAATTATTATTATTATTATTATTATTATTATTATTATTATTATTATTATTATTATTATTATTATTATTATTATTATTATTATTATTATTATTATTTATTATTTATTATTATTAATTATTAATTATTAATTATTATTATTATTATTATTATTATTATTATTGTTGTTGTTATTGTTATTGTTATTGTTGTTGTTGTTGTTGTTGTTGTTGTTGTTGTTGTTGTTGTTAGTTTCTTTAAAGCAGTGTGTATGTGTGTTTAAAGATGAAATTAGTCGGAAAGTATACATAATATACAAAACAGTTAAGGATTCTGTGTTGTTGAGACCTCAAGGTATGTTTAGTGTGCATATACATTCTTTGCTGAATTGTTCTTAATAATGACCAGGTATTCTTATCTTCTCTGTGACTCAGTGGACACATAGATAAAATGAGGCTAAGAAACAGGAGACCTCGTATACAGTATATTGTGGTGTTCTCTAAGACTCTGAGGAAAAATCGTCTTATTGTTGGACTTGATGTGGTGCATTAATCAGAACATTTGGTCATCATAACCCTGATCAGTGTGGTTGACAACTGGTAGATCAGTTGTGGATCACATGCTTTACATATAGAAGGTCCCATCCTTAGATTTTAGCATTACTGTACAGTATCTGGTTTTATGAATGGAGATGATTTTGGGATTAGGATTTGAGGAAGTCACAGTTCAGATTTCTCTTAACCATGAAGCTCAGGGCTGGCACTAGCATCCCTGATCCTTGGGGAGAATCAAGGGCGTTGACACAGAATCTGAACCTCCTCCACAAAGCTTGTTTTGGAGATAAAATGCAGAAGGAAAGAATAAAATACCAGTATTGGCTGCTATACTGTTGCCCTTTTATGCCTGCATAAGGGAAATCATGGGGACTGTGGTGGCTTAACGATCAAGACAATGAACTTGATGACTAGAAGGTTGGCAGGTTAGCAGTTCGAGACCCGAGTGCTCCATGATGGAGTGAGCACCCGTCTCTGTCCCAGCTCCTGCCAACCTATCACATCAAAAGCAAGAAATTGCAAGTACTGTATTTTCTGGCGTATAAGACTACTTTTTAACCCCGAAAAATCTGTGCCAAAGTCGGGGGTTGTCTTATAGGACAGGTACTTAACTGCAGCTTGTTTCCCCTTGCTTTATATGTCCGGCGCATATTGTGGGGGGTGCCGCGGCCGAGTCCCTGCTCTGTGCGGGGAGTATGAAGCAAGGGGAAGCAAGCTGCACACATCTTCCTGTACCTCGCGGAGGAGAACGTGAGCGTGGATTGGCTCTCCACCAGAACCTGCCCATTCGACTCGGAGGGCTGTGCGTCTTCGGGTTGAGTGTGGGTTAATTTTTATTTGGTGTGCATTGGAAGAGAGGTAGTCTTATACGGCAAGTATATTCCAAACTCTATATTTTAACTGGAAAAGTTGGGGGTCGTCTTATACACCCAGTCGTCTTATACGCCGGAAAATACGGTAGATAAATAGTACCACTTCAGTGGGAAGGCAAACAGCATTCCATGCACTCTGGTGTCTAGTCATTGTCACAGAAACGTCTATAGACACAGACTGTGCTGGTTCTTTGGCTATAAACAGACATAAGAACATAAGAACAGCCTTGCTGGAACAGGCCACAGCCCATCCAGTCCAGCATTCTGTCTCACACAGTGGCTCATCATTTCCTTCAGGGTATCCCCAAGGAGATGCCTTCACCTGCTTAGGATTCCCTGGAAATGGCATCTCTCCAACCCGGAGGTTGTCCTTAAGTATCCATAATTATAGCCATTGATACCCTTGTCCTCCATGAACTTGTCTAATCCTTTCTTAAAGCTGTCAAGACTGACAGCTGTCACCACTTCTTCTGGCAGGGAGTTCCATAGACCAGTAATCCTCTGGGTGAAAAAGTACTTTCTCTTATTTGTTTGAGAACTAGTACCCAAAAGTTTCATGGAGTGTCCCCTAGTTCTATGCGATAGGGAAAACAGTTTTTCCTTCTCTACTTTGTCCACACCGTGCATGATTTTATAAACTTCAATCAGGTCACCTCTTAGACGCCGTCGTTCAAGAGTGAAAAGGCCCAACCGTTGCAGCCTCAGATGGTAAGGAAAGTGTTCCAGTCCCCGAATCATTCTGGTTGCCCCCCTCTGCACTTTTTCCAGCTCCATAATATCCTTCTGGAGGTATGGCGACCAGAACTGTACACAGTATTCCAGATGGGGCCTCACCATACATTTATAAAGTGGCAAAATGACACTTGCTGACTTATTTTCTATACCCTTCCTAATGATCCCTAGTGTTGAGTTTGCTTTTTTCACTGCTGAGGCACACTGGGTTGACACCTTCATTGAGCTGTCCACCAGGACACCAAGGTCCCTTTCCTGGTTTGTCACCGAGAGTTCAGACCCCATCAGTTTATAAATGTAATTGGTGTTCTTTGCCCCAACATGCATCACTTGCCCCAACATGCACTTACTAATGTTGAAGCTCATTTGCCATTGTTTTGCCCACTCCCCCAGTGTCAAGAGATCCCTCTGGAGCTCCTCACAATCTCTCACAGTTTTCACTACCCTGTATAATTTAGTGTCGTCAGCAAATTTGGCTACCTTGCTTTTTACTCCTACCTCTAGATCATTTATGAAGAGGTTGAAAAGCAGGGGTCCCAGTACTGAACCTTGGGGGACCCCACTCTTTACTTCCCTCCACTTGGAGAAGTGTCCATTTAGTGCTACCATCTGTTTCCTGTCCGTTAGGCAGTGGCTGATCCAGGACAAGACCTGCCCCTTTATTCCATGACTGGTAAGTTTATTCAAGAGCCTTTGGTGTGGGACCTTGTCAAAAGCCTTCTGAAAGTCCAGATAAACAATGTCAACTGGATCCCCCTTACCCACATGCTTGTTGACACAATTCCAACAGATTAGTGAAGCATGATTTGCCCTTGTAAAAGCCATGTTGGCTCTCTTTTAGCAGCGCCTTCTCTTCTATGTGCCTATTAATTCTATCTTTTAGGATGGTTTCCATCCCTTTACCTGGGACACATGTCAAACTGACAGGTCGGTAATTTCCTGGATCACCCCTGGATCCTTTTTTGAAAATTGGTGTTACATTCGCTACCTTCCAGTCATCAGGCACAAAGCCTGATTTGAGGGAAATATTATATATTTTGGCTTGGAGATCAGCAATTTCATCTTTGAGTTCCCTGAGAACTCGTGGATGGATGCCATCTGGTCCTGGTGATCTGTTAGCGTTTAGTTTAACAAGACATGCAAGGACCTCCTCCCTGGTTATTTCTATCTGGCTTAATTCTTTGGTTACCCTCCCTACGAAGATAGGTTCTGTTTTGGGCATCTGTTCTCTGTCTTCTTCAGTGAATACTGAAGCAAAGAATTCATTGAGTCTCTCTGCAATCTCTGTTTCCTCTTTAATAACCCCTTGCCTTCCATTGTCATCTAATGGTCCAATGGCCTTCCTAGTTGGGTTCTTACTTCTAATGTACTTAAAGAAGTCTTTGTTATTTCTCTGAGTATTTTTAGCTGTACGCTTCTCAAAGTCTTGCTTTGCTTTCCTGATTGTTGCCTTGCATTTGTTCTGCCAGAATTTATGTTTCTGCCTGCTGTCCTCATTCGGACAAGCCTTCCATCTTCTAAATGAGCTTTTCTTGCTCTTGATCACTTCCCGAACAGCTCCTGTAAGCCACATCGGAGTCCTCTTGGACCTGGCAGTGCCCTTTTTCCTTTTGGGTATGCATTCCAATTGGGCCTCTGTTATTGTTTTTGTAAACAGCCTCCATGCCTCTTGGAGTGTTTGGACTCTCTCAATTTTCCCTTTCAGCTTCTTTTTTACTAGTTTCCTCATCTTTGGGAAATTTCCTTTTTGAAAATTTAAGGTCTCTGTGTTAGATTTTATCAGTGACTTGTGGTCTATGATAATTGAGTTGTGGTCACTGTTCCCTATTGGATCAGTCACATTAACATCTTGCACCAGATCCTGAGTATTACTCAGGATCAAGTCAAGGATTCTTGTACCTCTAGTTGGGTCTTCAACCATCTGTCCCAGGGAACAATCATTTAGCATATCTAGGAACTTTATCTCTTTATCATGTGCTGAACAACAGTTCACCCAGTCTATGTGAGGGTAATTGATGTCCCCCATTATAACCAGGCTTCCCTTCTTGGATGCCTCCTTTACAACATTCTCCAACTGCCAGTCTCAAGAGTTTGGGTCGGAGGCCGATAGTATATGCCTACTGTTAGACCATCCTTGTGGCCTGGTACTCTTACCCACAGAGCTTCTAATGGTGACTCCAAATCACCTAGATATTCCAATTCATACGATTTTATCACTTCTTTGACATACAAGGCTACACCACCTCCCGTTTGCCCCTTCCTATCCTTCCTGTGCAGTTTGTAGCCTGGGATAACTGTATCCCATTGGTTATCATCTGTCCACCAGGTTTCAGTGATGGCAATAATATCAATATTCTTATCTATTGCTAAGTATTCCAGCTCCCCTATTTTGTTCCGGAGGCTTCTGGCATTTGTATACAAACATTTATACATTTAAGGAACCACCAGAGCCATGGTTCCTTTGCCGGCTCCCTTTGCTGATGTTAAGTACATTGAGTTTTGCTCTGTAATGTTATGATATTATGGTATATTTTTTTTGCACTAATTTGTAAAGTTGTAACTTGTAATCTTTTATTGTATGCTATTGTATTTGGTGTGTTAATTTATTATATTGTATTTAATTTTCCTGTTGTAAGCCGCCCTGAGTTGGCCCTGGCTAAGTAGGGCGGGGTATAAATCAAATAAATGAATGAATGAATGAATTTATATATGCTTTCCTGATACAGTCTTTTGAGTCCAGTTGCATTGTTAGACTGCCTCTTGCATCCTTCTACTAGAGTGCTGGTGACTAGCTCCTTGCTCTGCTCAGTAATTTTTGCATCCTCCTCACTACTCAAGTACACACTTCCTCGAACCGGATGCTGCCTAGCTCCTGTCGGCTTTCCCCCAGTTATCAGTTTAAAAGCTGCTCTGCAGCCTTTTTGATGTTGAGTGCCAGCAATCTGGTCCCATCATGGTTCAAATGCAACTCATCCCTCCTGAACAGATTTGGCTTGTCCCAAAATGTTCTCCAGTTCCTGACAAATCTGAAGCCCTCCTCTCGACACCACCGCCTCATCCACGCATTGAGGCTTCTGAGCTCTGCCTGCCTGGTAGGTCCTGCGCGAGGGACAGGCAGCACTTCTGAAAATGCTACCTTGGAAGTCTGGGACTTCAATCTTCTTCCTAACAACCTGAATTTGGCTTCCAGGACAGACCACTTGGCCTTCCCAACATCATTGGTACCAACGTGTACCATGACAACTGGCTCGTTCCCAGTTCTCTCTAACAATCTATCCAGATTTCTTGTGATGTCTGCAACTTTTGCACCTGGCAGGCAAGTCACCGTATGGTTATCATGTGCATCACAAATCCATTTCTCTGTATTTCTAATTATTGAATCGCCTAGTACAAGGAGCCTCTCTCCTGCAATCTGTTCATCTACATGCACCTCATCAACCATATTAAGGGAGAGAACCTCAGTTTGTTCCTGTTATTTATCTTCCTGGATCTCATCAAGTGTGATGAAGGAGAGATCATCAGGTGGAACCAGTTGTTCCTCTGTGTGTTCCTCGTCAGGTGTGATGAGGGAAAGTGCCTCAAATTTATTTTGTAATTTCAGACTCTCAGAGTGATCCCCTACTCTTCTCCTCCTTTGAGTCACATTCCTCCAAACATCTCCCTCCTGAGTTAAAGGGCCTTCTCCCTCAGAACTGTGCCCTGTCTCTTCTTTGTCCAGCATAGTCTGCTCCGCTCTGTCCAAGAACAGCTCAAGCTCCTTAATTTGTTGATGGTTAGATATGCGGGCCTCTAGCTGCTGGACCTTCTCTTCTAGTAGTGCAACCAGCTTGCACTTGCTGCAAGTGTAGTTCTCCATATGCTTGGGCAAGAACACAAACATGGTACAAGTATTGCAGGTAACTACAACTGTTCCCTCCGAATCCATTTTAACAAGTGCAGTATTCTGGGCCTCAAAAATGTACAAGTTTACTACCTTTCTATCTAGTAGGACTATATTCTTCCTTTGTTCCTAGTTTGCAATCTCGCGGGCCTCTAAAGCAGCTCTATTCCAACTGCAAAACTTACCAGTGCTCACTTCCTTTGTTTGGCTCTCCTCAGCAGCAGCTCTGCTTAAGAGCACATGCAGAATCAAAAGGGCTGACCCTGAAAGAGCTCAGAGCTTTTAAAGGTTAGTGTGGCAACGCCCCTATGAGTCACAGTTCAGGGAAGGGCCTGGTGTGGCTCTGCCCCCCTGCTTCCTGTTTCAGGAAGCTTCTAACTGCTTCCTCTGTTTGAACAGAGGTGGCTCTCAGCAGTTTAAATTATCAATTTAAATTAGTGGAGGCCTCTAAAGCAGCTCTACTCCAACTGCAAAACTTACCAGTGCTCACTTCCTTTGTTTGGCTCTCCTCAGCAGCAGCTCTGCTTTAGAGCACATGCAGAGTCAAAAGGGCTGACCCTGAAAGAGCTCAGAGCTTTTAAAGGTTAGTGTGGCTCCGCCCCTATGAGTCACAGTTCAGGGAAGGGCCTGGTGTGGCTCTGCCCCCCTGCTTCCTGTTTCAGGAAGCTTCTAACTGCTTCCTCTGTTTGAACAGAGGTGGCTCTCAGCAGTTTAAATTATCAATTTAAGTTAGTGGAGGCCTCTAAAGCAGCTCTACTCCAACTGCAAAACTTACCAGTGCTCACTTCCTTTGTTTGGCTCTCCTCAGCAGCAGCTCTGCTTTAGAGCACATGCAGAATCAAAAGCACTGAACCCTAGAGTCGGATACGACTGGCTTTCAAGCAAAAAGAGTGACCTTTACCTAAGGGAAATCATTTAACTCCTGATGGCAAATTGCTGCTTATAAATGGAAGGATTGGTTGTATTCCTGAACAGATGCCTAATTGTATGATTGGTTCACTCTCAGGAGTACAACCAGCACCTCATTCATGAACAGCACTTTGCTTCCACATCTTAGACAGTTTTCCTTATTAAAGCATAAATTGTCAATAGAATTCTGGCCACTCTCTGTGTTTCTATATTGAAACTATAGAGCAGGGGTGCCCAAACTTTCCCCGCCAAGGGCCTGACCATGCCTCCTCAGAAAGCTGAGCGGGCTGGTCACGTGGTTCCTCCTAGTGGCAGCAGTGCATTTTAGTGTGCTTTTGCAGTCTCTGTCGCTTCCCATGGTGGCAGGAGTGAGAGCAGCACATTTTTGCTGAATATTTGGAAATTTTTGCTGAATTTCTTAGTGCAATTTTGCAACTTCCAGCAGTGATGGGTCACTTCCGGTGTCAGCAGCAATCTGGCCTGTGGGCCGGATCTGGCCCACGGGCTGTAGTTTGGGCACCCCGTTATAGGGCTATATTTGGTGAGTTGCTACTGAAATCTCCCTATCAAAAGCATTGTTATAGCCAGCCAGTGTTATCATCGTTTTCCTGCCAGGGGCCAAGCCCTCTCCCTACACTTCCTGCCAGTGGCCGTAGGCATGTCTGGTCCCTGGACTTACCTGTCCACGCTTTCCCCCTGCTGTTCTGGGACAGGCTTCGCTGGTCTCCAGGGCAGCAGAAGCCTTTGCGGAGGTGAATCGCAGTATTTTAATTTTTTTCACTGCTTTGAAATCCACGGCACTAAGAGAGGTCCCTTGGTGCGCGGTAATGGCACCAGCCTTGGCGTGCGACACTAGGAGAGAAGGTGGGGGAAAGTCCTAGAGGTGGAGGGGTGACCACCGTGGGCTGCATTAATGATATGCATGGGCCAGGTTTGGCCCATGGGCTGGGGTTTGAGAACTGCTGTGTTAGAGGGAATAATGGGCAGGAGATTTTGAAGGGCCAGTATCATGCTTGCATTGCAAAATGGTCATAAGAAGAGGGGAATAGTAGCATTAAGGGGAGTGCAGTAATCCAAGGAAAAGTATGCTCTGCTTGTTCATTCCAACTGGGTGAACTGGTTGAGTGTTGTCTCAGCAACATGTGACTGAGACACACCTGGCTTTTGTTGACTATGAGTAGGTTGTGCTGGTGCAGATGTTAATAGGTTAATGCAATCTCTTGATTAAACATCCGCATATATTAGATTTTCCTGGAGGAGAGGTGCTTATTGACCTTGGGTTGATAAGATTCAACAGAAGCAAGTAAATTGAGTCAGCTGAGTATTCATTTATTATGTTCCTTTATCTGCCTAACATTTGTGTGTCATGCTTCTCTTTCTATTGGAAAGCTGGAGGCATTCTGCACTTTGCTAACCAGGTGCTTAATTTTAAAATCTATAATGGGAAGAATAACTTTCCTCACAGGAGTTTTCTTGCTTTGGCTCTTTATGATTTCGATGTTCCTCTCGATTGAAAGGCGTACTTGTCCAAAGTAGTACATTGCTCAGAGTTGCAGCAGTCACTTGTGTAGGTGGTAAAGCTGAGGCTGAAGAAATAAGTGACTGAAAGCCAAAATGGGAATATGACAATAGGCTGGGAAAGAATGCAGATTCTTTGGCAAATGCTCAACATGGACAGATTATTAGCAAGTATGTCAGGGCCAAATTTTGTGTGTGTGTGTGGGAGAGTCAGGGGATTTTATTCTGCTCACTGTGGGAGTTGAAAAGTGTATATGTCTAGCCCTACTCCACATCATTTGCCACATAAGGACTGGGACGTTCAGTCTGATCACACTTTATTTTGCTTGTTTATTTAATTAAATCATATTGAGTTAGATGTTAATGTACAAAGGAGATGACCAGTGCTTAAATTGGAGGGGATGGGATGGGGTGCCTTCCTAATTTAATTTGCAGCAGCCTCCCTTGGATATTCTGCGCTCAGTCTTCCTTATGGTCCAGCTCTCACAGTAATGTATGGCTGTGAGAGCTGGACCATAAGGAAAGCTGAGTGCAGAAGAATAGACACCTTTGAACTGTGGTGCTGGAGGAGACTCTTGAGAGTCCCCTGGACTGAAAGGAGATCAAATCAGTCAGTCCTGAAGGAAATCAACCCTGACTGCTCATTGGAGGGACAAATACTGAAGTTGAAGCTCAAGTATTTTGGCCTCCAAATGAGAAGAGAGGACTCACTGGAGAAGGCCTTGATGCTCTAGGAAAGATCAAGGGCAAAAGGAGAAGGGGGCGGCAGAAGATGTGGTGGCTGGATGGCATTATTGATGATGTGGGTGTAGATCTGGCCAGGCTGCGGAAGATGACGGATGACAAAGGAGCCTGGCATGCGGTGGTCCATGGGGTCACAAAGCGTCGTACACAACTGTGTGACTGTGCAACAAAAACCCTTGGATAGTCACCTCAAATCAGGGGACTGCCTGTTTTATTAAAACGAGCTGATAAAGATTGAGGCTTTTATTAAACTCCCTTCCAACTTTTCTATGTAATTTTATCAGTGAGTCTGATATGGGGGCTGCCATTTTGATATCAAGCGTGTATTTCCCATAATATTCAGTTTTGTCCTGAAATTGGTGAGCATGATTGGCTGGAAAATTGATTGAATCTTTAACAGTCTTGTCATCCTAAAATACCAGAAATCTCAACCCAGGGAGAGTGTGTGTGTGTGTGTGTGTGTGTGTGTGTGTGTGTGTGTGTGTGTGTGTGTGTGTGTGTGTGTGTGTGTGTGTGTGTGTGTGTGTGTGTGTGTGTGTGTGTGTGTGTGTGTGTGTTGGAAAGATTCTTACCTCTGTCATTTAAGAAATTTGGATAATAAAATGAGATGTTCTCTTGATTATGCTTTCAGAATAATTTGCTTTTGTCTTTTCCTAGTTAACCGATCAGTTTGCAATAGATCAAGAAATTAGTATGCACTTAAGTTCCTTCACTGTTTCTCAGACATGCTTCTTGACCTCAGCGACCTCCTTCAGGTATTGTATCTCTTAAATATTCTGTTCAAACATTAACCCTTGCAAACAAATGTAAGCAAAGAGCGAAAAGTGTGTGGATTCTAGTCAGCAAACTGTAATTATCTCTCTTTTTTTGGTTTTTTAGCTGTGCTGGACAGGAAAATCACAGGGATGGTAAATCAAGGATAATTGTCCTATGTGTAATTAGAGATCAAGTGTTTAGTGTTTTGCTTTTTCTGTGTAAATAACAAATAAACAGTTGGTGCAATCATGTTGCTAATGATTATGATGCCATTGCAGCAACTCAAGGTCATATTTGATGTGTGTGTGTGTACACATACATACAGAGAGAGAGAGAGACAGACAGACAATGTCACCAGAGATTTTAAAGGTTGCTTTGAAAGTAATATGATGGCAGAAAGTTTACACCAGTGATGGTGAACCTTGGCACTCCAGGTGTTCTTGCACTTCAATTACCAGAAGCCCAAGTCAGCACTCCTGCTGATCAGGGCTTCTGGGAATTGAAGTTCAAGAACAGCTGGAGTGCCAAGGTTCGCCTCCACTGGTCTCCACTATGGATGCATGGGAGAGTTTGTGTTTCCTTTCCCTAAACTGAGGTAGGCAAAGAGTGATTCAGGGCTTTATGTTTTACCCAGGATGCCTCCCGCCACTCTCACAAACCCTTGCGAAAAACATTTTCTGTTCCTGGAAGCATTCATGAGTGATGGTTATGCAACAAAACAATCTATCGGGCTTCAAATCCCATGTAAACATAAGTAAATAATGCTAGAGGTAGCATTCCCCACATTATTTCATTCTAATGTTTTAAATTGTTATTCTTCATTTTAAGAGCTTGTATGTCGTGATGGGTTCTGGAGGTAAAAAAAAAAACCTCTCCAAAGTTGTCCACCACAACCCAGAGTGTTATGACTGAGGGCTGGATGAGCTTCTGATCTTTCTTGTATTTATATGTTAGCAAACAGAGTGAAACATGCTGAACATTCTCCAATAGGTACATTAAAGAGTGTAATCTCAATTGCTAAAAATATATGTATCGTGTGCGTTGGATGTTACTGTCCCATATCAAAATATATTCTGTGTGCAACTCAGCCAACAGAGGTTAATTTTGGCTTATGCAGCTGTCTTTAGTAATTGGCACCCCTCATTGGCTGACTAGAACTTCAAAGAACATTCTGGAATTGCAGTTATTTAACATCTTTTCCATTCTCACAGTGCAATCCCACGCATACTTACCTGGGATGAAGTCCTCATGTGCTCATGGAGGCTTATTTCCAAGTAGGCAGAAATATAGTGCTGTGCATCCTAAAAATAGACTCCAAGGAATAGGGTCAAGCAGGAAGGAGAGAAGGTGGGGTTACAGTTTGTCTCTTGTTGGATTTTATTGTATGAAACAATTGTTGTTCGTATCATTATTCTGTGCTTGTCAGCGATGAGCATTTCTGCTGAAGTCACACAAGACCCTTCTTTGACATTTGTAATACTCCCTGACAAAATGGTCCTCATAATCCCCTGCCTTTTCAGACTAAACAAATTTTAATATCCTGTATCAAAATAGGGGACAGTTTTCCTTTCCCAAACCCACTAGGCCATGGGTACTCAATCTGTGGCCTGTGGGCCAGATCTGGCTCGCGGCACCATTCCATCCAGCCCACCCCTCTCGCTGTCACCACCATCGCCTTCGCTGGTTCTGCTGCCACCGCCACTGCCCTTGTCCCCTCCACCTGGCTTGTCGTGTCCCTAACACCACTCCATAACCGATTGGATGTTGTAAGAAGGCTTACAACATCTGCCACGCTACAGAGTGGGTGTTAGGGACATGCCAAGCCAGGAGGAGGAGGGGACAAGGATTGAGGTGGTGGTGGCGGAAGCGGCAGATGCCTGCGGCCACCTGTGTCTTTCTTGGGGTGGACAAGAACAGTCAGGACCCCTCCTTAACCCACCACAGGTTGGTAAGCAGGGAAGCGGCGATGGGGTGAAGGGGGGGGAGTGTTGGCGGGCTGGATTGGTGACATGAGGGGAGTGCTGTTGTGGGCGTGGGGGGAGTGTTGGCAGGCCAGACTGGTGGTGTGTGTGTGGGAGTGGTGTCGGTGTCGGTGTGGGGACACGCACCACTCTGGCCTGGCAACAGTCTGAGGGGGTGTAATCTGGCCCACGGCTTTAAAAGGTTGAGAACCCCTGCACTAGGCCATATGTCCAAACCTAAAACAGGATAGGACTGGCACTTTCTGTTTTTGTAATACTGCAACTGATTTTGCTTTGTGGAACAAGACTTCAAATTTCAAAAAAAAAAAAAAGAAGAGATGTTAGTAGAACTGGCAGGAAGCATTATTGTATAAACTGATTGTCAGGAGGTGGTATTAAACAGAGATGAGCCCTAGAGTCGGATACGACTGGCTTTTGTCGGTTGCAGGTTTTGCCTTGCAGTAGGGTCCGGGCAGGTCGAGGGACGTCTGAAACAGCGCGGATCGGGTTCCCCGGCCTTCCCAGGGGCGAAAGCCAAAATGGGCAAAAAAAAAATATCCATCACGGCGGAGTTTTTTCCACCCATTTCGGGCTCTCTGCCCCCCCCCCCCGGCGCTGGGAGGGCCAGGGGACCCGTTCCGCACTATTTCCAGCGTCCTCTGACCTACTCAGGCGCTGCTGCAAGGCAAAACGCTGGGGAAAAAGTCCTTCGTCGGCTGCAGGTTTTGCCTTGCAGCAGCGCCTGGGAAGGTGGTAAGATGTCGGAAACAGCGCGAATTGGGTCCCTTGGCCCTCCCAGAAGAGCAAACATTCCCTTTCCACTCCTTCTGCTGCTATTTATTTCTTTCTGATACCAAACCAAACCACCATTCCAAAGAAGAGTGGAAGGCAAACAAGAGGTGGTGCTCCTTGATAAAATCACTACTTATGCACAGGCAGAAAAGGCAAGAAGGTTCTAAAAGTTGACATTGATTCCCTGCTAGAGAATGGCACCTGATAACATTAACAGGTGATAATGTTAATCCAAAAGCTAACCCATTTATTATTGGGATGTCTGACACCAGCATTTTCCATACGCTTCTGATGATCAAGTGATCCCAGAGAACCAACTCCATCCCATTGTTAGCTATGAAGATATGCTGCACTTTCTTTTGTCTTGGAAGCCGCTGGCTCCCTCTGTCTTTCCAGGCTGACTGCTTCGATCAGCTACCTGCTAAAGTATGGTAGTTCGAGACCATCCACTGCCAGCACTAAGATTGGGACACCCAACAATATCAAATGGAATCCAACCGACAACTGAATCCAATACCTGGATTCAATTCTGCTCTTCCCTAGTCTCTGGCTGTAAATGACAGGCAGAAGGGAAATGGGTCATACTCTACTCTTTATTTCTAGGCAGTAAAGGCAAAGCAAAAGAATCTGGCTCAAGTGTCCTTCTATTTCTGCCTTCGTCCAATAAGCAAAGCTACTCAGGCTCAAATTGCAAAGAATGATGGTACATCTGTTTATTTAAAGCAGGGGTAGGCCAGTATGACATGGTATGGCATGTGACCCATCAAGATTATTATTATTTTTTTGTAGCTCAGACCCTGACCAAAAAGTGGTTTTCCTGGAAAAGACAAAGGAAGGTGAATAGCTTTTCTGGAAATCTTTAAGGAATTGTGATTACCAAATGCCAAAACTCGCAATTTTTCAAACCCATGTGTGGGCTTGCAAGCACTTCTGGATTCATCTATCACCCCCTCCCCATATTTTTGGCGGAAAGACCCCGAGACCCACTGAAACTGCATCCCTGGCTCTGTCCCCTCGAAAAAAAGTCGGATCATATGTTAGCAAAAGATTGTTATGGAATGTTCCCCATTTTACCACCGCTTTCAGTGTCAACCTTGGGTTCTGATGTCCTACTGACAGGTAGAGAGGCAGACATAAGACAAACTGAAATAAAATGGTGGGAGGGAATGATATTGTAAACCAAGGTTGAGCCATAATAATGTGTGGACCACAACAAGATGTGGCAAGTAATTAAAGAGATGGGAATACCAGAGCACCTCATATGCCTCCTGAGAAATCTGTACATGAACCAAGAAGCAACAGTTAGGACAGAACATGGAATAACAGAGTGATTTGGAATAGGAAAAGGAGTAAGACAAGGCTGCATTTTGTCACCATGCTTATTCAACCTTTACACCGAGCACATAATGCGCAGTGCAGGGATGGAGGAATCACAATATGGGATTAAAATCGCTGGGAGAAACATCAATAATCTGAGATATGCAGACGATACCACCCTAATGGCAGAAAGTGAGGAAGACCTAAAGAATCTCTTGATTGAGCTGAAGGAGGAGAGTGCAAAAGCTGGCTTGAGACTCAATATCAAGAAAACCAAGATAATGGCAACAGGCCCCATCAGTTCCTGGAAAATAGACGGGGAAGAAGTAGAAGCAGTGACAGATTTTACTTTCTTAGGATCAAAGATCACTGCAGATGGGGATTGCAGCCATGAAATAAAAAGGCGACTGATTCTTGGGAGACAAGCTATGAGAAACCTGGGGAACATAGTGAAAAGCAGAGACATCACATTGCAAACAAAAATTAGAATAGTCAAAGCAATGGTTTTCCCAGTAGTAATGTATGGATGTGAGAGCTGGACAATTAGGAAGGCTGAACGCAGAAGAATAGATGCCTTTGAAATGTGGTGTTGGAGGAGGGTTTTGAGAGTCCCCTGGACAGCGAGGAGAACAAATAGGTCCATCTTAGAAGAAATTAACCCTGACTGCTCATTGGAAGGTCAAATAGTAAAGATGAAGCTAAAATACTTTGGACATCAAATGAGAAGGGAGGATTCACTTGAGAAGGCATTGATGTTGGGAAAGGTGGAGGGCAAAAGAAGAAGGGGGAGGCCAAGGATGAGATGGCTAGATGGTATTATAGACACAATGGGCACAGAGCTAGGAGGGCTGAGGGGGATGGTAGAGGACAGAGGCGCCTGGAGGAAAATGGTCCATGGGGTCGCAAAGGGTCGGAGTCGACTGTGCGACTGAACAACAACAACAAAACCCTTTTTTAATAAGCCATATACCTATGCCAAGATCTGGTGGATTCATTTCACCTATGAGTAAAGGCTACCCCTTGAAATGCAAAGAACAGAAATTCTCTAAAGATACAGTGCAATGCCTGGGGAATGGGCAGCTTTTGCAAAAGGCCAGAAAACATTTGTGGATATGAGGATCTTGACTGACCTTAAACTCACCCAAATTGTCCATCCAGACTATAAAGAGATAAGCAATTTCCAGGTATGGGAAGGGTTCCCTTTCCTTTCTGTCTTAGAAATTTACTTTATACCGGATCACACTATTTCTTCATCTAGCTCAGTACTGCCTACTCAGATTGGCAGTGGCTCCATAGGATTCACACACCTCCCCATAGCTGATCCTGGTGAAAGCAGAGATTAAACCTGAGATCCCTCCCTAATTACCTACAGGGGAGAGACCTAGGTTTAGGCAAAGTCACCACATTCAGCAGCAGTTATGCAAGAAACCACTTCCTGCCTGAGGGAGGGTAGTAAGGTAAAGATCCCCCCTTGCTCAAAAGCAGCCGTATCCGACTCTAGGATTTAATGCACATCTCTGTTTATTAGCCACTGTCTGAATCTGCAAACATTTTCATGGACATGTGGCAGGCATGACTAGACACCAGAGTGCATGGAACGCTGTTTACCTTCCCACTGAAGTAGTACCTATTTATCTACTTGCAATTTCTTGCTTTCGAACTGCTAGGAGCTGGGACAGACAGGAGCTCACTCCGTCATGCAGTACACGGGTATCGAACCAGTCTTCAAGCTCAATGTCTTAACCACTTGAGCCACTGCAGTCCCTAGGGAATCTCAAGCCACAGAAAAGGGGAACTGAAAATGGAAGATGTTGAAACCTACAGACAATATGTAGCCACTGGATTTGAGGCAGCAGTTTGTTGAGGAAGTGCTTGTGTTTGAATTATCTTCCTATTTTAAAACAAAACTTTCTCTTCTTGACATGTCACATAAAAGCTACTGTCCTTTTGAAAATATGGAACAAGTATAAATATCCCATTATGCCTTCCCTTTCAATCTCTGTTATGTAAAAGAAAAACTACACCACTTAATGTGCTTAACAGTGTCAGAAAGTTCAGATACAGGTTTAATGACCTGTGTGGAGAGAACGTTCTTATAATCTTTGCAAATTCTACCGTGATTATAATTTTCCATACACAGACACACCAAAAATGGAAATTCCTCATTTAACACTTCCAAAAACTACATCACAGGTCACATTTCAGCTATTAATTAGCTGGTTATTTTCCTAACAAGTGCAATAAGTGGATTGATTAATGGATTGATTGGTTACACTTGTATACTGCCCATCTGGAATATACTCCCAATATAGGCAGTTCACATAATTAAAATGCCAGCAATCAAATGCATAAACAGTAATACCTCGAATAACGACCACATAACACAGTTATGTATACAGTTGCTCTGAGTAATCCTAAAAATGTTGGTGGGTTTGCTAGAGCAGATATTGGATGACTACCTTGAGCCATAAGACATAAGAGGCTCCATCCCAAGTTGTGTGAAGGTGATCTGGAGTCTTCAGAGTAGAACTGGATAGCTCATGTTTTGCTACAGCAGCAAAGTGGGAGAGATTAATCTATAAATGGTATCAAGCAGCCTTGTGAATTTGTGGGTGTGCGTTGTGTTGTTTTCCTCCAACAACTCTTAACATAACTTGAGATCTGCCAAGCTTGATGCTCATTTTTCAGCATCACAGCTTGCATTCTTCCTTATTCTGATTTTATAAAACAAGATGTCTGGTGTAGATTTTTACAGGCTGTGGCTTGCAGATACGATGTACTGCTGGTGGGGGAATACCCACAGAAGCCAAGACTTGAAAGGTATTTAAATAGATCATTGTGCAGAAACTTCATTCCAAATTGACACCTAAAATTTGAAAAAGTAGAAGTGAAGGACATACATAGGTTTGAAGCTTAGCACTACAAATGCAGAGAATACTAACAACTCCCATTCACTAGAGCCATGATGGCGAACCTTGGCACTGTGGATGTTCTTGGACTTCAATTCCCAGAAGCCCAAGCACCCTGTGAATCCACACAAATGGGTTTACTGCGATTCATCCAGCCCACGCTGCCCTCTGGCCCCCAATGCCAATTTATCCAGCCCACAAAGCCCTCGTCGCTCCCGGAAGTAAAATGCACCCATACTGGCATGTTTTACTTCTGCTTCCAGGAGCAATGAGGGCAGCGCGGGCCGGATGAATCGCAGTAAACCCATTTGTGTGGATTCACAGGGTGTTTGGGCTTCTAGGAATTGAAGTCCAAGAACATCCGGAGTGCCAAGGTTCAACATCACGGCACTAGAGTTCCCCACAAAGGCAACCCTCAGCCTTTGGAGACATTGTCTGTGCTGCTTGAGTTGGTATGGCATGAGTGGATAATATATAGAGACATTTAAAATCTATACCTATAAATCTGTGCGTTAACCATTGGAATGTAACAAAGGATGTTTAGCCAGGCCCCACTAGCCCCGACCGAGCCTCCCTGCACTCACCCGACCGGGGTTCACAGGTAACTGTCGGGTTGAAATTTGCGCCAGGGGGGGCAGGAGCCCCCCGGATGCAAACAAAAAAAGGGAACTTCAATTCCCAACATACCTTGCGCGGCAAAAGGAACGTTGGGAAACGCGCCACGGCCAATAAAAAATAAGCCACAGGAAACAAACCGCTGCAGTAACTAAAATCGCGCATGCCAAACTACAAGCCCCAGCGTCCTGCGCGCCATGAGCGCGCAGAACACTGAGGCAGCCCGTGTGCGAAAAATAAAAGTAACCCGCGGCCGCTGCCTTTCCTTTCCATGGGCCAGGCATGCAGCCTGGCCCGTGAAAAAAAAAGATCCCCCCTCCACGGCCCTTTCCTTTCCACGGCCCAGGCATGCAGCCTGGGCCGTGAAAAAAAAAAGACTCCCCCCCATGGCCCTGCCCTTTCCATGGGCCAGGCATGCAGCCTGGGCCGCGGAAAAGAAAGACACCCCCCCGCCCCTAAAAAAGTAAACACAGAAACATCCAAAAACAGTCAAAAATACTCAAAACCAAAAAGACAAAATAGAAGAAGGAAACAAAACATTCAAAAACAAACAAGAAAAAACACACAGACCCCCCCAAAAAAACGCAAAACAACCCCCCCCCAAAAGAGAGAGAGCTTACCAAGAGACGTCTTCACTCCATGACGACCGGAACTAAACTGAGGAAATAAAGAGAATACTCACCAGAAGAAGAAGCCTCACCCAGAGGACAGTAGAGAAAAATTGTAGAGAAGAAGAAAAGCTCACCAGCCCCACCCAGAGGCCACAAGAGAAAAAACATTCAAAAATATTGAAAATAATAAGATTAATTCCCAAATCAATGAAATAAGTTATCTAAACATTCAAAAATATTCACACTAATCACAAAAAATACAAAAAAAAAAGAAATAGCTTTTCACTGAAAAAACCAAAACAAAACATCTAAGCACAGTATGGAAACATTAATTAAAAAACCACATATTCTTACACATTTTAAAAATTATTATCCAAGGCACAACTATTTTAAAAAAACACATAGTAACACATTATTTGGTTAAATACAATAATTATAAAAAATTATATCATCCTTTCCTCTTTTGAAAAACCAAAAAAACCAAAAAAATGCGTAAAATAAAGATTTAAAAAACCACAATTAAAAACTAACCTCATTTGCATAAACATAAAACAAAAACCTTCCAAAACCATTTTAAAGAGCCCGGCACTGAGGAAGCCGGCGCGCAAAAAATAAAAATCAAAAGACATTGGGAACGCAAGTCCGCCGCAGGCGAACACAGCGCCTCAAAGCCACAAAATCACAAAACCTTTCAACACCATTTAAAACAGCCAGGCACCGCCAGGCAAAATCTGCTAGTACAGTATAATTCAAAGGCTAAACTGATAGGAAAGGAAGGGAGCTGCAATACAAGTTGAACTGCCACCTTATAAAACTGTCTTGATCTCTCTTGGCTGGCACTGTTACCTGTTAATCATTATCTTCTCCCTGAAATATATATTTTGTCAGCTCTAGAATGAAACCTTTTTTTTTACATTGAGCTTTAGAAAGCTGGTAACCTAACATGGTTGTTGAGTGCTGAGGGGAGTCCACTAGCTCCCCTCTCTTGTCTCTTGAATCACAGAAGTGCAATTGTATGAGAAGACTGTTGTAGTGTATATGGATTGCCTATCCATGTAAGCCAAAATTCTGGCTCCTGCTTCCTATGGAGACACTGACTGGGTATAGTAGTTTTTTGTTCCCCAGCCAACTACCTTTCTGTGATGAAATTAACCACAAAGAAGGGCAGAGCAGGTGTGCTTCCTATACGTTAAAGTCTGATTAAGCAGGGTTTTATTTATTCCTTATCTTTGAGGTTGTTTCTCTAGATGTAGTTGATTGTAAAGTAGAGTGAAGGGTTTTCAGACTCCTCCACCCCCAAGTGACATTGATTTAACTCAGGGGTTCTCAACCTTTTCAAATCGGGAGCCAGGTCATGCTCCCTCAAACAGCTTGTGGGGCGGACTGGTGGTCCAGCTGCCGCTGCCACTGGAATCAGTTGCAGACTCATTTAAGGCTGTCGTAAATGCATCTACAATAGCTTTAAATGAGTCCGTGGCTGTTGTAAATGCATTTACGACAGCCGTAAATGAGTCTGTGGCTGATTTCAGCAGCAGCGGCAACTGGTATGAGGGCTGGATTATTTGGCACCATGGACCAAGACCGTAGGTTGAGAACCCCTTATTTAACTTGAACAACCCAGTGTTTGATATGCTGACTATCAAATTTTGTCATGATATCTTAACTCTGGAATTATAGATGATAGAGCAGAGGGGAAATATTGGGTTCTTCTTTTTGTTCTGCTGTATCCGAATCCGAATATTGATGATCCTCAAGGCGATCAGCCATGAAGACTGTATGACTACATTATATTCATGAGAATATAATGTAGTGGCCTTTCATCTGCCTTCCTCATCGCAGCATGACGCCCATACCACTGATCCAGATCAGCGAGTCACTTTCTGGTCCTGAGTCCTTTTGGCATGCAAAGTTCTCATCGGCCTCAGGCAAGTACTGATGAAGCTGCTGCCCTCCAGCTCTAGAGCGGCTGTTTCCATTCTTTGTGATGGAGGCACTCAGAGCGCTGTCACCCATCCTGTACCAAAACGCCACCCTCGTCGCTTTCAGAAGCGAAAGTAAAACACGGACACATTTTACTTCTGCTTATGGGAGTGACGCGGAAGGCGTGGACCACATGAATTGGCATCGGGGGGGGGCGGATCTGGCCCACAGGCTGTAGTTTGGGCACCCCTGGTTTGAGCAGAGAACATGGCAGCTTAAAATCTATGTCATCCTGTTGCAAAACAGATTGCAAAGACATGTTTTACTTCCGCTTCCAGTGGGAGGAACCGTGTGACTGGCCCGTGGCCTGAAAAGTTTGGACACCCCTGCTCTAGGCCAAGAGGCACTTGTGAGCCTGGTAATAGGATGGGATGATATCCCTACATTTGCATAAGCATGTTATTTTATGCCCTTCCCCTGCAATCAACAAATTTAGAGCCCAGGGACCTGAAAGAGAGCCCCAATATCCATATCTCCAATATTCATTTTGGCTAGGCTACCAAGGCATTCTCTTGATGTGAGTACTGCAGATGGATGGATCACTGAAGCTAAGAGTGCAGCGGTTTGTCTAAGTGACAGATGCGAGAGGCATTTATGAGTCACAGCTCAGTCTCCTAACCATTATGCTGTGAAAAGCTTTCATTGCCTGTAAGGAGGGTATGAGACCTGTTGTAGGAAAGAAATTCTTTCTAGAAGGCGGTCTGTGACACATTCCATGTGAAAAGGGGAAGAATTTTGGATAAATTCAAATGACCAAATAAAATATTATAAATGAAAGGAACACTGTTTCATTTGAAATGGGCCTGTGGAGTGGATAGATCTAAAACACCTGCGTTAATGTAGAATGAATTGGCATAATGCAGCATTTTACCCCTTTTATTGATTCACTTTCAGTGACTCATATCATCTAACCCCCTTTCTCTCCCCCCCCCATTTTGGTATGCTAGAGAGTACTGGAAAGAATAAAGCCCCCATTTGAAGTTATTAATATTTTATAATTTGAAAATGAAGTGTGGGCATGTTTCCTCCAGTTAAAACAGAAGTTCTCAACCATTTAAAGCCGGGGGCAGGGTCACACTCCTTCACACAGCTTTGGGGGTCGGACGATCATTTTGCCTTTCCTCAATCACATGGCACTTCCTGGTGTGATGGAGGCGGTGGGGGCTCACATGAAATGGTGCCATGGGCTGCATTCGGCCCATGAGCCACAGGTTGAGAATCCCTGAGTTAAAGCATCAGTAACACTTCCTTGCCATAGGAGGCTAAACCAACTTCTTATTGCTGACTTTTTGTATAAATTTTTGCACAGGCATTAAACATGTATGAAGTTTATGGAAAAACCCAGTGGAGCAACACAACGCTGTGCAGTGCATGGCAGACTTCCCACCTCAATTGATGGCAAAGTAAACACTCTGAAATTTTTACATAAGAGCATAGACTAGCTTTTCCCACAGGGCCTTGATTTCAAGCGTTTTGTGTGTAGCTAAGGTGTCTGCCTTGGTCTTTAGTGCAAATGGAAGAAGGTGGGATACAGGAGTGATAGAGATAGGGTTTAGAATTGAAGGTGGTAAAAAAGGCATTTCCTGTGTTCTTCCTGTGCGGAAAGGCCACTTGCTGAGTGGTAGAATAAAAGCATCTCCCATTAGGAGGATGAGGTAGCATCTGAAAAGGACTAGAATATGGGACCCTGGAGATCCACTACTGGTCAGAGTAGTAGATAATAATGGGCTAGATGGAAAAAAGTGTGATCCGGTATAAGATAGCATTTATCTTCACCCACTTTTCTCAGTACATTTTTGGTCAGATAGTGAAAAAGGAAATGACTCCACTAACAGTGGCTTCAACCCTTCTAATTGTAAATCTAGCGAAGCATGCAGGAGGTGGTTTTAAAACACATAAAATACAGGTGAAACTCGAAAAATTAGAATATCGTGCAAACGTTCATTCAGTTCAGTAATGCAACTTAAAAGGTGAAAGAAATATACTAGATAGACTCATTACATGCAAAGCGAGATAGTTCAAGCCTTACTTTGTTATAATATTGATGCTTATGGTTTACAGTTTATGAAAACCCCAAACCCCCAATCCCATGTACCCCATAATCATAACATAATCTTATGTACGCTGTGCGCCATGATCATCCCAATTATAACGAATTAAGGCATGACATCTCTCGCTTTGCATGTAGTGAGTCTATCTCATATATTTGTTTCACCTTTTAAGTGAAATGAATGAACATTTGCATGATATTCTAATTTTCAGAGTTTCACCTGTATCTGAAGCAGCATTTGCTGACCTTACAGCATCATCCACCAGTCAGTTGCCATTCAAAAAGCTCTGCTTCCTCATGAACTAACAGAAATTATCACTGTTCTACTTCAAAATTGAATGTTAAGGAAGGCACAGTCGCTGGAGAAATCAAATGAACAGTCTCCCGCAGGGTAGTGTCCTAACATTACTTTTTAGCATTTACACAAATGATCAACTGAAGTTTTCATATCCCAGTAGTTTCATCTATGCTAGTGGTGGTGAACCTATGGCACGTGTGCCAGAGGTGGCACTCAGAGCCTTCTCTGTGAGCACCCACGTGCTTTTCCCAGCACAGAGTTCGGTCCGCCCAGCACCCCAATGGGAGTGCTTCCTCCAGCACAGAGTTTGGCCTGCCCCTCTGCCCAGCAGCCCAATGGGAGCGCTTCCTCCCTCCCCCCAGCAGAGTTAACCCCGCCCCTCTGCCCAGCACCCCAGTGGGAGTGTTTCCTTTCTTCCCTGTTGCCGTGTTGGTACTTTGCGATAAATAAGTGGGTTTGGGCTGCAGTTTGGGCACTCGGTCGCTTAAAGGTTCGCCATCACTGATGTATGCTGATGATTTTGCCTTGATGGTAGAACAGGAAACCTTTGAGTTCATCAAGCACCTGCTAACCTCCGCCTTTTGTTATAAAAAACAAGCAGCTGAAATCACACCTTTTGAAAACATACATCTGTGCCTTCCACTTAAAGAGCAGGGAAGCATAGATGAAGCTGCAAGTTTGATTTTGATTTGGTTTAGTTTATATACCTCTTTTTTCAACCCCAATGGGTGACTCAAAGTGGTTCACAAGAACAAACAGTAATACAAGCATATAAATACAGCATAATTCATGAAAACAACAAAATAATACAAAATATCAATATAGAATTAATACAATCAATATGAATTACAAACAACAAAACAATAAAAGTTACCTGGAAAAGCAAAGTTTTGGAACATTGCCATAGCCCAGAATATCTGGGCATCACCATGGATTGCACCTTGACCTGCAAAAAACAGTGGTTAAACACCAAACAAAGTTGCTGCCAGACATAACATACATTGTAAACCGGCTGGCTCGTTCTGGCTCCACACCCACAAACAATAAGAACAACAGCTTAGTTCCCGTGCTATGCCACAGTAGAAGATGCTAGCACCATATGGTAATAATCAGCACTTGTCAAACCAGTGGATGTAGTCTAAACTAATCATACAGGATTATTACTGTATTTTCTGGCGTATAAGACTACTTTTTAACCCTGAAAAATCTGTGCCAAAGTCGGGGGTCGTCTTATAGGACAGGTACTTAAATGTAGCTTGTTTCCCCTTGCTTCATATGTCCGGTGCATATGGTGGGGGGTGCCGCAGCCGAGTCCCTGCTCTGTGCGGGGAGTATGAAGCAAGGGGAAGCAAGCTGCACACATCTTCCTGTACCTCGAGGAGGAGAACGTGAGCATGGATTGGCTCTACACCAGAACCTGCCCATTTGACTCGGAGGGCTGCGCGTCTTCGGGTTGAGTGTGGGTTAATTTTTATTTGGTGTGCATTGGAAGAGAGGTAGTCTTATACGGCAAGTATATTCCAAACTCTCTATTTTAACTGGAAAAGTTGGGGGTCGTCTTATACGCCCAGTCGTCTTATACGCCGGACTGAAACCTACCCCCATGGAAAATGTCTACTATTTGGCTGGCTTTGCCCCATCTGGAAGTATATCAAGGTGTGCTAACAAACAATGAACAAAATAATGCAGTACCAAACAATTGACTTCATGGACACAAATTTCCTAGTAAAAGTTGCCCTTGCTTAAAAGCCAATAATATCTGACTCTAGGGTGTGTTGCTCATCTCCGTTTCCATGGACATGTGACAGGCATGACTAGACAGACACTGGAGTGAACGGAACATTGTTTACCTTCCCATTGAAGTGGTACATACTTCCTCTACTTTCATTTTCTTGCTTTTGAACTGCTAGGTTGGCAGGAGCTGGAGCAGAGACAGAAGCTCACTCTGCCGTACAACACTCAGGTCTTGAACTGCTCACCTACCAACCTTCCAGTCCTCAAGTTCAGCTTCTTAACTTCTAAGCTATCACAGCCCTTTTACTATATATAGACGTGCATATGTTGCACGACACCAGTACTATAGATTCAGGGTTAACTGTCCCAAAGTTGAAAGCAAGTGTGGGGGCAGTGGATAAAGTGCTGGACTAGGATTCAGGAGATACAGAATCTAGCTCATTTACTGGTCTGATGATTACTGGTCTGCTGAGGACTTAAGTTTGGCCAACGACAAAGCGAAGAAAGTGTCTTCATTTTGACAGTCCAGGATTTGATCAGGACACGAAAGAAGAAGTCCCCTTCAGTATATCAGTTTAGAAAAAGATATACTGTATATATTACAAAGAGTTTGCAAAATGGGATGTGTTCTGGAGCAGTGGTTAAACTGCTGTAATGTAGCCAGAATGTTATGAGTTCAATCCTGACTAGGGCCCAAGGCTGACTCAGTCTTCCATCCTTCCAAGGTCAGTAAAATGAGTACCCAGCATGTTGGGGGCAAAATGCTAATTAGTGTCTCCATCCGTGAGGACAACATGCTCTCAGCTAATCCAAGTCTCAATAAGTTTGCCAGTCATTTGTGGGAAGAAATCTGAATCTAAGACGGGTTCCCAACTGCACCTAGAAGTGGAAGCGGACGCGTTTACGAGGGCTGTAAAATGCACCCGTATAAATGTGGTTATGTCAGCCGTAAATGCACCTGCGGCTGTCATACACTCAGAAGTGGGCACATTTACTTCCGCTTCCGGGGGCATGGTTCAGCCCACTCAGCTGTCCGGGGGGGGCATGGTCAGGCCCGTGGCGTAAAAAGGTTGGGAACCCCTGATCTAAGACATGTATATACTTCTGTACTTAATGCATTGATCTGCAAGATTGATACAGATTATACTTGCCCTATTTTTCAAACCTAATGACAATACAGTAAAAGAACCAAGATAGTTTTTCAAATATTTTTAAGAGTCTTGTTTTCTGTTAGGTAGGAAACTATGACTTCCTCTTCTGTAGCTCTGATAGTGCTATGTATCAGTATTCTGGTACCAAGTGATGGAATAGTAGTGGCTTTATAGTTTGACTGACACCTGCGTGTGAACTGATTTAAGTTGTAATTCAGGTTAACAAATTTGAGAATTTCCTAGATACTTTAACGACAAATCAGGATCCCATCAAAAAGACCATGCCTGCAGATTTTCTGGCATCTGTCTGAAGGAGTCTTTTGTTCTGTTCAATGTTAAGTGGTGGTTTTGTATCTGCGTTTCTGCAAGGCGTGCCATCCATTTTTTGGCATATATCAGGGGTGTCCCAACTATGGCCTGTGGGCTAGATCCAGCCCCAATGCCAATTCATCCGGCCCACACCGCCCTCGTTGCTCCCGGAAGTGGAAGTAAAATGCTTATGGGTGTGTTTTACTTCTGCTTCCAGGAGCAATGAGGGCAGTGCAAGCTGGTTGAATTGGGGTTGGGGGCTAGATCTGGCCCACGGTAGTTTGGGCACCCCTAGTTTAAGCAGTGAAAATTACAGCCTAAAATCTATCTCATCCTGGTGCAAAACAGATTGCAAGGTGTTTTACTTCCATTTCTAGTGGGAGGAACCATGTGACCGGCTTGCAACCCGAAAAGTTTGGGCATCCCTGGCATATACCCTCACATGCCAGAGCTCCCTGTGCTCGACTTCATAACATTCTGGACTGTCTCTCAGACTTTAGGAGATTTGGCAGTCAACTCACCTGACTGGTTAATAAGCTCAAGTAAAATTGATGTGCCTCCCCCCCCCCCGAATAGTCAGGTTTCTTCTTCCGTGTCTAGACCAGATGTGAAACTGGCAAAATGAAGGCGCTGTTTGATGAGTTCATTCTGCAATTTCATTCACCTGATCTAGTGTGAGAAAGATTAGCTGGCAACACAAGGTTGCTGTTACCAGGGCATGCCCGATTGTGGTTCAAAACCCCCACAATCTCCAAGGAGGGTCTTTCTGTAGTCAGGCTATGGTTTGGGAACAGGTTAGCTGTGGAAAGGCACTCTTGCAACACAAATAGAAGGAATGTTTTGCTACTGTGCAATCCACCGTGGATTTTTTTTCATGCCAGTAAAATGGATAAATAGTCATTGGCTTTTCTACATAATTGATACTTTTGTATTTGAAAATGTTAGCTTAAAAAGAAATATATCATTTTTCAGGAGAGTTTCATGTGTGTACTCATATGTAACTTTTGCTGTTTAATTTAAAACCACCTCTCTCATTTTTTTTACAGGTGAATGTCTACGTCCTGGGGAAAACTTTCCTTCTGTTGGCCAGAGAGCTCTGCATAAATGCTCCAGCTATAGGTACTTTTTAATAAGAGTTGGCTTTCGGTACGTGGGTATTTCTGTGACATGATTTCGTGGCACTTTCTCAAAGCTAAAACATTTATATAATGCATTTTAACATGTATTTACAAAGATTTCAAATTAAACCCAGAGGCATCCAGAAATGAAAGCAGTAAATTAAGGCAGAAGGGTAAAAAAAAAGTCTTACAGCTGTTTCTTTTTTCACACTAGGTCAGGTGGAAGGAACTGCAGAATGAACTCACCATAAGGTGCCTTCATTTTGGCAGTTTCACATCTGGCCAAAGAGGAAGAATCAGTTTCTCTTACTATTAGTGTGAGTAAATTAAACCTTCCTTTTCCAATTACTGCAGTCTTTTATAAGTTTGAGTAAATGAATGGATCAATACTGTTGTTGCATTCAAATTCAATAGAATTAAAACTAAGTTAATTGCAAGGAAAATTAGATATGAATAGGAGTTACCCCTTTACCAAATGTTGAAAGTATGTGGCAGTTGAACCACAAACCTTGCTTAGCATATTTTTGTAGCATGTGTGTGTCTCTTGTTCCTTGGATGAAGCTAAAGCACAGGGTATAATTCATTTCATTACAATCCTCAACATGTGTCCTGTGTGCTCAAACTGGGCTGTGGTGGGTAAACACAGATGGATAGGTGAACAATCTGCTTGATTCCATGTATCTTCAAAGAGCTATGTTATGTTAGACAGAGTCACTCAATATTGTAATGCTAAGGCAGCGATTCATCAACAGTCTTAAGAGAAAATCAAAGTAAATCTTGGCAGTGGTAGTTAGACTTCATCTGCAGTTCTACTTGCTGAGAGGAGTTGTAATACTGGTGGCTATTCATTGATTCTTTATGCATTGTTTCCTTGAACAAAGTCGGGAGAGATTGAAGTATACAAGAGGATCTTTGTAGTGAGAGATGTACTCCCACTCTGAAGAGAGTGAGATCATACACTTTGCCAACAATGGCTTTTACTGAAGTTGTACTGTGGCTGGCACTCACCCCCATAAATAGATCACCTTTGATACATTAGTAGTGATAACAGCTTTATGTTGCTGATGAAATTATCGTTTCTCATCTAGAAGTATATAATAACAATAATTGTGTGTCATTAAGACAATTCTGACTTATGGTGACTCATTCCAGGGCTTTCTAGTTAGAGACTACTCAGAATTAGTTTGCCATGCATTTCTTCCATGGGCATCCTGGGACTGTACAGCTTGCTTAGTGCCACACCGGGTGGCGCTTCTGGGATGTGCCTCAACTCCCAACTTCTCTGCTGCCAGATTCCTAACTTACTGAGCTATTCAGCCAATTCTAGATCTAAAAATTGCCTAATTTACTGTTACAAAGTCAAAAATGAAACCCAAATACTCTTTGGCTGTTGACCAAAATTTATCTGCATTTGCTTTTTACAAGAAAGTCAATCATCATCATCAATCAAGGCACTTGTCTAAGCATTCAAAACAAGTCTCATAATGACTAATTTCTGACATCTACATAATCATTATTATTATTACAGGATGTTAAGCATATCCAAAGCACTTCACATAAATTATCTCAGTCATCTCACAACAATTCCATTAAGTAGGCCAATGCTAGCCCAAAGTAACATTATAGGGAGGGTGAAGCTCAAAATATCCATCTGGGGAGATGATTATACAGGTGAAATTAGAACCAGGGAAGTCCTGGCTGACAATACTAGTTGTAGTGCCATGCCAGTGATGTCTTATATGATTACTAGAATACTACGTTGTTGTTTTATAACAAGATATATAGGACATGATTCTGAGATCTGCTGCAACATTAGTTCAGTTGGTTGGGACCAAAAGTGTAGCAACCGTAAAAACTACCCTTTGAGTGTTTTACACTGCTTGGTTTGGAGACTGCATTGGGAGTGTTATCTTACTCTGACATAATGAATGCAGCTTCATATAAACCAGCGAAGCATAGTAGTAAAGCATCTCAAATATTACTTGACAGATTTTTGTCGTCTCATTTATAGCAGCCATGCTATGTGGTTTTGATAGATTTGGTAACAATATCACCTAGAATTCAGAATGGTATTTGGGGTACTGTGTATGTCGACTCCTGACTTTTCCTTTAGCAGCTGTGCCTTATGGCACATTACAAAAATATTAAATTTATTCAGTTATATGTGCCCAGAGGGCAACTCAACTCCCAAGCCTTTTAGTGAAAACAAAGCCCAAGCCTTTTAGTTACCCATAACTAGCTGCATCCTTTTTAAGTGTAGAAATCCGATCCATTCCACATTTAAGAACTGGTTTGGTATTGCATTCCCAGTTTACCCTAGCTTAGATGCTTCTGAGTTAGAGGTGAAAGCTTGGCATGAGAATGTCACAACAGTGTTTTACATTATTCGTTTCTAAAGACATAGCAGATTGGAAACACAGAATTCAGAGGAAGAATATCACATCTGCCTCAATAAGCTCTGCAATCAGAGGTAGATGTATCCTGCTTCCTGTTCTGTCAATTCAAAATAACTTGAAAGTAACTTAAAAATAATCATCCGATTTATTTAGCACCTCTTTCTATGGGGTTATTGTAAAATCTAGATTTAGGATGTTACTTTAAAGTACTGTATGTATGGACCTGTGTTTGGTTGCTAGGAAGTAAATCCCATTGCTTAAAATGACTTACTCTCTGTAAAGCATGCATAGGATTGCAGCCTAAATGTCATTTTTACTTTGTCCTTGATTATGAAAACCTGGTGAAGGTACTTGTTTGAGTTGTAATACAAGATGTGTAACAATAAGTGTCATTGAACTCATGGAATTCAGTACTGAAAACTTGTTCACTGACAGAAAGTAGTTATCCTGATGGTTGCCTGCTTATAGCTATTAGCTAAATATGCAGTAAGAGATAGTAGGACTGGGTTGCTAAAGCCATTTTTAGTGGCTTAGCTCCTTTTGGAACAGGAGAATGAAAGGATCTGAGATATCTGTTGAAATCAAGTACTGTAGCTTGAATTATACAGCTATAGAAAATTCTCTGTACTATGTACTTGCATATTTCCACATCCAGAAAGACTGATTTTCTAGAAAATAACATTTAGTGTGGAAAAACACAATAGGGCAGGCTGGCAAGGTCTGTACATTTCAGCAAATTGGAATACAATAGCAAATAAATCACCTATGCTTCCAATGTTTCGCAATGCAATGTGGTCTTAAATCTTAGTGATGCCCATACGACTTAAGTTTGTAGAAGTGGGTGGAGGAATGTAGCCTCAGATTAACCCTTAAAAGTTATATATATATATTTTGCAGACATTAATGTGAAAACAAGTGATAGGACTATCAGTAATGATCAAAGCGCAGAAGCAGTTTAGGACAAGTAAAAATGTTTTATATTCAACAGATTCTCAAACCGCTCTACTTTAGAACATTCTGTTTGAGTCAGCTGCAGTCTGCAAGTTAGTTATCTATATACAAAATAGATGCACAACACGTGCAGTTTATTAAAATGTCCCGCTCCTGCATTTTGCAGTTTAATAATTAAGTCAAATAGCTTATGAATAAATAAAATAAGATTAAATTCAAGAGCATTCCTTCACTTAGATTGATAGCTGATGGTAACGTAAGTAGGTAGGTAAGTAATGCAACATTCCCTAGTGCTCGGAAGTCTTTCAAAGTCAAATCAAAATATCCTTTAATGGACAAAGCAGCCCTGGAGTACAATCTAAGTGAGATGCGTCATGCATAGAAAATGAGCTCAGGTATTTGGCCTCCTTGGACTCCGGTGCCATTGGTGCTGTCTGAGGAGCATTGGAATTGGAAGGTCACTTTCCCACACTGCACCTCAGTCATTCCCTCTTGTCCAAAATAACTGAGTTCATTGCCATCCAGAATGGCACTTACGTTGTAAAAAGTGTCTTGTTCAACCTGTACAGGATGCTCAAACCATACTGAAAAAGTGTTGCTAGATCCATCAGAGGTAAACTTTGTCAAGTTTTGGGCAAGAACAACTCCCAGCCGTTTCAGCTCTATTTTGACGCTGTACTCGGCCTTCCCACCGCTTGATCCGTACAATCCCAGTCCGGCTATAAATATCCTTTTATCTACAGCAAATTGGATGCTGTCACATCGCCCTCGGTACCTCCACTGATTGCTGCGATAGGCAGAGGATTGAAACCGATGGCACCTCTGAGGTACGAGTCCTTTTCTCTTGGTCAATGGAAACTCTAACTGGGGTTTGTTGGCCGCAGTATACCATAAGAAAATATTATGTCTTTCCTCAAGGGTTAGGATGTCCGATTGAGCAGCCCCATCAGCAAACTCTTCCAGAGTCATAGTTGGAATCCGTACCAAGTATAAAGCTTTCCCTAATACATTCCGCTTGTTCCTTGGTGTGATCGGCAGTCCTTGTCTTTTACATTCAGCCTCGGCCCAGTTCAGAACGGCCTCAAACACCACAACCTCCTTTGTGTTCAGCGCTTCCCGCGTCACGATGATCTCCAGTGTCTGTTGATCTATTTCGCAGAAGCCTTCCGATTTCAGCGCCATCTCAGCCTGAGCATCAATCACTTCCCAGCAACGCTGGGTCAGCTCTGGCTCCTCAAAGAGCCTGCTCTGAGATAGCAGGACACAAGCGTTCTTGGCCTCTAAACTTGTCTCCAGAAAATTGACGCAAGCCTTTGCTAACGCCGGGACAATGTATTTCTTGGCTGCATACAAAGTTGCTAGCACAGTGTCTGCTTCCAGGTCAATTTCATCACTATACATGTACCTGTTGATATATAAAAAATATATATCCCAATTTTAAAATCAGAATTGGGGTTTTATTTTTCTTTAACAGCTAATAACTTAACATCAAAATCATTTTCAAAGACTTTTTAACACACATTTCTCAGGTAGCAAAATAATACTACAAATAATTCATTGTTCACATGAGATTTCTCCAAGCCATCTTTACTGCTACTTACTTTAACAAGATCAAGAAGGCTGCAGGCTCCACGTCTGGAATATGGATTTCAGATTTGACCTCTGCAAGATCACCGTAAAACATAGCATAGAAGACAGAGCTACCAACTGCCAAAACATACTATATTGAAAACAAATAAACATCTGTCAGTTATGCTGGCATAGGGAACATAAACTTGACAAGTATACATTAGACTAAACATCTTAGTTCAGATTTATTTTACCTAAAGGTATGTTTTATTCCCTCAGGCAACAAATAACCTCTCCCAACATCATAGCCCTGTTGACGCAGTGGTTAAATAACTGTACTGCAGCCAAAACATTGTGAGTTTGTTCCTGACAGGGATCAAGGTTGACTCAGCCTTCCAATCCTTCCGAGGTCAGTAAAACGAGTACCCAGCATATTGGAGCCAACATGCTAATTAACTTGTGAACCACTTAGAGTGCACTAAGCACTATAGGGGAATATATGAGTGTTATTGTTCACAATAGTAGCATACTGAGCTGAGATACAATGTACTTTATATCCTTTAGATAACCATTTTTAAAATAATCAGACCAATGTCTTAGGTCATGACCTATTTAATGAAAGAATCAAAGCTATTGAAAAAGCTACAATTGTCTTTTCATAGGCACCAGATATAAATATTACAAACCCATTCCCGTTACAACCCAAGAGAAGCAATGTATGAATACATAATGTCACTAACCTTGTGAGCAGGAACTTTCTTGGATGCCCCCACTGGGCCCACAATAAAATGCACATCAGCCATCAGTTCGTTATTGAACATGAGAGCGTTCCTGCAAGTTTGCAAAAAAAGGAGCCACAGTTAAAACTAACCGGGTAGACCTATGGCAAGAATGTTGCCCTTGCTTGTTGTCCAAGCAGATCCTTGAACAACTGAGTTGGAAGTGGCCTTTTAGGCCATTGAGTCCAACCCCCTGCTCAATGCAGGAATCTGAATCAAAGCAGCTCTGACAGATGGCAGCCTAATTCTCTCTTGCAATTTTTGAAGTGGTAGGCGTGTTAGTCTGAGCAAGCATATCAGAGAATAAACAAAATAAAAGACAAAAAACGTTTTGGCACCTTAAAAACCAACTTCTGCATTCAAATGTGAGCTCTCCCTCTAATGTCTGGTGAAGTGAACTTGATGCACAAAAGCTCACATTTCAATACAGGAGTCCGTCCTTGAGGTAGGGACCGAGGTGGCTCAGTAGCTCACCTTGTTAGCTGGAAGGTCACAAAGCTGGCAGTTTAAGATCCGAGTACTGCATGAGGGAAGGAGCGCCCGTCTGTCCCAGCTCCTGCCAACCTAGCAATTTGAAAGCAAGAAATTGCAAGGCAATAAATAGGTACCACTCCAGTGGGATAAAGATCTTGGGGACATGAAAAGAGGCCTCATTCAGATGTCCCCCAAGCAAAGTTCCTCCAGCAGAAATCCTTTCAATCCAGAAAGCACCTTTTTGAGCTTCTGACTCAATAAAAAAAGTCTTTTAAGGTGCCACGATGTTTTTTGTTGTTTTGTCTACTCTGATACAATTTCCCCTTGAATGTCTCCAGCATATGAGTGCTCACCACCTCCTGAGGGTCATCAGTTTCATCAGGGGGCTGCAAGGGCTCAGCTTGCCTGGAAGGCTGACAAGTGGGCAGTTCGAGACCCAGGTACTGCATGATGGATTGAGCACCTGTCTCTGTGCCCAGATCGTGGGGACATGAAAGGGGGCCTCATTCGGGTGTCCCCAGAGTGGAGTTTCTCCAGCAAAAATCCTTTCAACCCAGAATAATTTCTGACACGACATTGTTATTATTATCAGTTCCATCGTTGTACTGCTTTAAGAGGCTTTCCTCCTGATATTCAGGCTCTTGTTGTTCAGTTGCACAGTCAAATTTCGACCCTTTGCGACCCCACGGACCATTGCCCTCCTGTTCTCAACCCGCCTGGCTCTGTGTCCACAATACCATCCATCGATCTCATCTTTGGCCGCCCCCTTCTTCTTTTGCCCTCCGCCTTTCCCAGCATCAAGGCCTTCTCAAGTGAATCCTCCCTTTTCATTTGATGTCCAAAGTGCTTCATCTTCATCTTTACTATTTGACCTTCCAGTGAGCAGTCAGGGTTGATTTCTTCTATGATTGGCCTATTTGTTCTCCTCGCTGTCCAGGGGACTCTTAGGACTCTCCTCCAACACCACATCTCAAAGGCATCTATTCTTCTGCACTCAGCTTTCCTAACGGTCCAGCTCTCACAGCCATACATTACCACTGGGAAGACCATTGCTTTGACTGCGGATTTTTGTTTGCAAGGTGATGTCTCTACTTTTGACTATGTTCCCCAGGTTTCTCATAGCTTGTCTCCCCAGAATCAGTCGCCTTTTTTATTTCATGGCTGCACTCTCCATCTGCAGTGATCTTGGATCCTAAGAAGGTAAAGTCTGTCACTGCTTCTACCTTTCCCCATCTCGATCTGGCTTATTTCCAGACCCTTTTTATCCTGACCCCTGCCTGGCCCAGGGGCTGCTGCCTGCTCTCCTCCTCTTTCCGTGGCCTGCCCCCCCGCCCCCCCCGGGTCGTCCTGCCTGCCCTGCAGGGGGCGCCTTACCTCTCCCGCAGGGTGGGGTGGAAGGACTGCCAGTGGGCGCTCTCCACGTTGTTGTTGTTGAGGTTCTGCAGCGGCGGCGGCGGCGGGGACGGAGGCAGCAGCGCGCTCTGCTGGAGCTGGAGGGCGTTTCTCTTGCTGTTGGCGGCGGCGGCGTTGCTGTTGCTGCTGTTGGCGAGGTTGGTGCTGTTGTTGGCGCTGGCAGGGTAAAGTTCCGCAGCCATCTTCTTGTGCAGGGCCAGGGGCAGGATCTCATAGCATGCCGCCGGCGGCCCCTTGCCGTGCCCGGGCCCCCGGACGCTCTTTTTGGACTTCTTTAAGGTCTCTGGAAGCAGAAGAAAGAAAGTCAAACACTTCATGATCCGCCCCTGGAAGCAACCATGGTCCAGAGTGGCATCGGCGGGCGGAAGGGAGGGAGATCCACCCCCCTTTCCTCCTCCTCCTCCTCCTCCGCACTTGCTTCGGATTACGGAGCACCTGGGGGTGGGTGGGTGCGTGCGTGCGTCAAACGCTCTGGACTCGCGGGCGCTGGGGATATGCCCTCCTCCGGGACTCTGCGCCGCTCACCTGGTGGCCCCCGGGGGGCGCCCCGCTTTCGATCCCGCCCGAGGCACGGCGCCCGCCCCGGCGCCCAGTTTCTTGCGTGGGGGCGAGCGGCCCCGGCAACGCTCAGGGCGGGGAGGAAGCAGGGAACTCAGTGTTGTTGTTGCCGCCTCCTCCTCCTCCTCCTCTGCAGGGCGAAGGTTGGACATCCGCGGGAACGAAAGCCGCCGCCAACAGCACCGATCGAGTCCCCGGACGCTTAGCCCTCCGTCCAAAGGGGCCGGCCAGTCAAGCGCGGTAAAATCCTAGCGGGGGCGGGCGGGGGGGGGCTCCCATCCCGACGTGGCTATTGATTGTTTTTTTAAAAAAAATTGCAATGGAAATTCTCCACTTCTACTCCCCCTTTAAAAAAACAAACAAAAAAACAATCCGTCTCTTGCGCCCGGAGGGGCCGGGGGTGGTGTCTGGCGCGCTCCTCCTTGGCTGATCTCCCCCCTAGCCTTAGTGGCTTCAGCCACAGCGGCGGCTCCTGTTCTTCCTCGCAGCGTCGTGCCGGGCAAGGCCAGGAGCGGGGCTGGGCGCCCGTGGCCGTCCGCGTGTGAGCCAGCCGCCTCCTCCTCGCGTGTCTGCGCTTGCTCCGCTGGCTCTCGCCTGTGCTGTGCCTGCCACTGCCGCGCTCCCTCTCCTCTCCTCTCCTCTCCTCTCCTCTCCTCTCTTGCCTGCCTACTAGTCCGCCTCCTCCTCCTCCTCCTCTCCTCTTGCCCCTTCAAATAGGCAGCCGCAGCTCCGCGCGTCATCTGGGCCTGCGCCAATGGCGAAGCGGGGGCGAAGGAGGGGGAGGGAGGGGCCCGACGGCTTCCCCTCCCTCCCTCGCCACCCCTCCCCTGCCAGACAATATGTCATTCTTCTCTTCACTTCCCCTCCCTCCCTCCCATCAATCCGGCCCCTTTTCCTCCGTGGAGGAGATTTACAGGAAACACAAACTCGCCCTCCCAGCCGAGTGGGGAGAGGGTGAGACAGAAAAAGGTCTGCAAGAGACGAAAGCAAATACCCCCCCCCCAAATACACACAACAACAATAACAACAACACACACGCGGTGGTCGTTGGGAAGCAGAAAAAAGCATTGCTTGTCACCGTGATGGCGAACCTTGGCACTCCAGATGTTCTTGGACTTCAACTCCCAGAAGCCCAAGCCCCCTGTGAATCCACACGAAGGGGTTTACTGCGATTCATCCGGCCCCCTGCTCTCGTCGCTCCCGCGGAAGTAAAACACGCCCATACAGTTAAGACTCTTCTGGGTTAACCCTTCCTCTGTACGGGCGCGTTTCACGTCTGCTTCCGGGAGCGACGAGGGCAGTGCAGGTCGGATGAATCACAGATCGCAGTAAACCCATTCGTGTGGATTCACAGGGGGCTTGGGCTTCTGGGAACTGAAATCCAAGAACACCTGGAGTGCCAAGGTTCGCCATCACGGCTTGAGAAAGAGACTCTGCAAAGTCTGTCCAAGTCCAGGTCTTGGGAAAGAAGTCACCAAATTCGGGGATCTGACAGTTCTGTCGGCTTTGGAGGAGGGGTGTGTGTGTGTGTGTGTGTGTGTGTGTCAGTGTTCCGGTTTCAACCCCAGCCCCCATTCCCTCGGCGTGGAAAATTCCGCCCCGCCCCGCCCCGCCAACACACACTTGGCAGCAGCGCTCGCCTCGTGTGTGTGTGTGTGTGTGTGTGTGTGTGTGTGTGTGTGTGTGTGTGTGTGTGTGTGTGTTTCGTGGCTGCACACACTCCTCTCTCCTCCGCCTGCCCCGCGGGGATGATGATGGCAAGGCGTGGACAGTGCCAGGAGGGCCTGGCCGGGACCCGCCTGCCTCTGGCCAGATGCGCCCCGGTGGCTTTCAGGACTCTTCTTGAGTCGCCGCCTGCCCAATGGGCTCCTGACCAGCCCCGATCCCGTGGCCAGGCAAAAACGGCAGGGGAAGGACCGCTCCGGGCAACCGCCTCTGGACGCGGAGGAGGCGGGGGGGGGGGAGCTGCAGCAGCAGCAGCAGCAGCAGCAATAGCGGTGGAGGGGGGGGGCTGTTTGCAGTTGGCAAACTCGGCGGCCTCGGCCTCCCCTCCCGCACCCTCTTCCTCCTCCTCCTCCTCCTCCAAGGGCGCCCTTGCTTGGCCCCCGTCCCTGCCTTACCTGCTGGCCGCCTCCTCTGCGCTCGATCCCGCCGGGGAAAGTTTGCAGGTTGGGCTCGTCGCCCGCCGACTCAGAAGCCATGATCGCGGCCGGCGAAGGCGCAGCGGGAGCAGCATCCGGCGGGCGGCCAAAGGGGGGGGGGGCGGGGGGGGGAAGAGAGGCAGGCCGGCCTCGAGCGTCGCGGCGGCCATGGGGTGGCTTGTCTCGCCAGACCGGAGGAGGGCGCCGGTGCTCCTTTCCCATTCGGTGGTCTGATGAACGCCCTCCCCGCCCGCCTGCCCGGGTTTGGTTTGGCAGGGATCGCGCGCGGGCGAGGCTTTCCAAACTCCCCAATCTGGTGATGGGGTGAGGGACTTACTGGCAGATCCCGGCACAGAGATCTTCTCGGCGACGATTCCCTTTCTTTCTTTGTTTCGAGGTGCTACAGCACAGCAGAATCCTTTGTTGTTGCATTATTATTATTATTATTATTTTTGCTGCGACAGATTTAGCAAAAGGCTTCCCGCTGGAGTCAATATAGGTCACCACGTGCCTTTTTTGCTGCATAGATCCCTTTGAAACGGTTTCGGCTTTGGTTTGCAAGGCATGGATGGATGTGACACCGCAAAACATTAAAGCATGAGATTTTGTTCTTCCCCACCCTCCAAACATAGCCCTAATTTTTTATCAGTCAAAGCAAACAAGCAAAAAACCTTGCAGGTTGTTGTAAGCCTATGTGCTTCTACCAGGTATGCAGCCATACCTGTCAAGTATCCCAGATTGGCCTGGATTTCCCGTATTTCCGCTTCGGTTTTCTCAATTTCCCGCCCGGAGCTGCCTCTACCCTGTAATTTGGCAGGGGGGGAAGGAGTTACTGTGCATCCCTTCTGCGAAGGTCCTTTCTACGCATGCGTAGAACCCTTCAACGCATGCGTAGAACCCTTCAACACATGCGTAGAACCCTTCAACGCATGCATAGAAGGCTTCTGTGCAGAAGGGGATGCGGTTCTGTGCAGGTCCATTCTACGCATGTGTAAAAAGCCGCCTACACATGTGTAAAAGCCTTCTACGCATGCGTAGAAGCAACCTGCACAGAACGTTTCTGCGCAGGTCGCTTCTACTCATGGGTAGAAGGCTTTTACACATGCGTAGAACGGTCTTGCGCAGAAACGTTCTGCGCAGGTCCCGTAATCTTCGGAGCTGCGCTTGACAGGTATGTATGAAGCCTTCCTGAGTTATGTTTCTTACTCATGATTAACCCCAGTGAGGAACTCCTTGACAAATAAAGAGAAACAAAAATAACATTTTCACAAACTGTTACAGATGTAAGGTAGGTGTGGGCAGGTGTCTCCTGCTGGACAAATTCTGCCCATTTTCATCATGCAGTCTGCTGTAGGCAAGGGCCATTCCCTGAATCCATGCCTGTCCTCCCATTCCCTGCTCAATCTCCTAACTCTCTCCTTCCCTGCTTGATGAGGAAATCCTTTCAAAGCAGCTGGTTATTTCTGAGACTACTGATCCCCAGAATCCTCCATTCTGGGGATTTGCCATATACTCTACTATAAATTTAATCGTATTTAGCCGTGGGCCATCCAAACAAAACATGGTAAAACATAAGGAAATAAAACTACACAGGGGTATATTAAAAAGTGCAATTTAAATAAAGCTCTAAAATCGTTCTGGTAGATATATGCATTAAAAACTGATATAAGGAAGAGAATATGAAATATTAAGATTCAGAAAACGACCCTGAATTACCCTGAACATTTCATTTACATAGAAGAACTGGCAGAGCAAACAGAAACCATGTAGGTGACAAAAGGCTGACTATCATCTGCAGATTCTTAACGTAGGAGGCAATAATACCAGAGAGAAATATTGTATATATACTATTGTATATAAGGTGCAATATAGAATGTATTATATGCCATCCTCAACCTGGCCACAACCCAAAACAGATTTGTTGTGAAAGTGGAACACTCAGACTCTTCTTTCTGAATAAGCAGTTGGCATTGACCTGGAATCTTAGTTTAGCGTACATGGAAGTAGGCCTGCTTTTTGAGATATTTCACCCTAGTGATTTTTATTTTATTTTTGTAAAGTAGGTGAGAAATGAGAGATATACATAACCCTTCTATCTTTATCTATATCATGGGTTCTCAACCTTTTTAAACCAAGGTCCAGGTCATGCTCCCTCAGACAGCTTTGGGGGTTGGATGGCCATTTTGCCCTGCCTGCCACATATGGCACTTCCGGGTGTGTTGGAGACGGTGGGGGCCCATATGAAATGGTGTTGCAGCCTGCATCCGGTCCCCAGGCTGTAGGTTGAGAACCCCTGATCTATATTCTGATGAAATCCCCAGTTTTTTCTAGGTGAAGATCTGCCCATATGCTATCAATGTCTTCACCGAGAGGCTGCAATTCCTTGCCTGTTTTTGGTAAAGTTGTGCCTAACCTAATTTCAGTTACTAGTGCTGGCATTGTTAGGAAACTCATTCATCTTCCAGATCAGGGGTAACTAACCCTGACTCTCCAGGTGTTCTTGGACTTCAGTTCCCAGAAGCTCAAGTCAGTAAACCTGCTGATCAGGGCTTCTGGGAATTGAAGTCCAAGTTTGCTGATCTCTGCTCCAGATCATTCAGTTTCACCCAATGTCTAAAATAAGTCAAGTTGATCCTAGTAGCAATGGAGGGCAGTACTAATTCTGTTATAGGATATGTGGCTGTTGTGTTGAAGAAAGTCCAAAAATATTTCTTGAGTTATTTGGCTAATTTAGATCTTTCACTCCAGATTTCTGCCCCGTAGAATAAATGTGTTACGGTTTTACCTTTAATTATTTTAAGTAAGAGATTTTAAGCACTGGCTATTTCTTGGACAGAAGAATTTGTGCAGCCTCATGACAGTTTTGTTGCTTGACAACAACCTAAGTTATTTATGTACACCAGCCTGGTCTCACTGATTTCCATCCAAGGCTCATTTGAATTGTTGAGGCCTCTTCCCAAACATTCCAGCTTTAGATCTGAATTAATTAGTAATCAATTTTTTATCCTTACATATGGAACCAAGGCTAGCCAATAGTCTTCTGAGACCTGTTCTATTAAGAGGTTAAAGAACCAGGTCATCAACAAAATAATAATAATAAGTGGCTGCTGTGGCTCAGTGGTTAAGAAGCTCATAAGAACATAAGAACAGCCTTGCTGGAACAGGCCACAGCCCATCCAGTCCAGCATTCTGTCTCACACAGTGGCTCACCATTTCCTTCAGGGTATTCCCAAGGAGATGCCTTCACCTGCTTAGGATTCCCTGGAAATGGCATTGAGAGATATCCTGCCTATGTCTCCAACCCGGAGGTTGTCCTTAGGTATCCATAATTATAGCCATTGATACTCTTGTCCTCCATGAACTTGTCTAATCCTTTCTTAAAGCTGTCAAGACTGACAGCTGTCACCACTTCTTCTGGCAGGGAGTTCCATAGACCAGTAATCCTCTGGGTGAAAAAGTACTTTCTCTTATTTGTTTGAGAACTAGCACCCAAAAGTTTCATGGAGTGTCCCCTAGTTCTAGTGTTATGCGATAGGGAAAACAGTTTTTCCTTATCCACTTTGTCCACACCGTGCATGATTTTATAAACTTCAATCAGGTCACCTCTTAGACGTCGTCGTTCAAGAGTGAAGAGGCCCAACCGTTGCAGCCTCAGATGGTAAGGAAGGTGTTCCAGTCCCCTAATCATTTCTGGTTCGCTTTGTTAGCTGGAAGGCTGGCAAGTTGGCAGTTCGAGATCCGGGTACTGCATGAAGGATTGAACACCTGTCTCTGCCCCAGCTCTTGGGGACATGAAAGGAGCCTCATTCGGGCATTCTCTGAGCGGAGTTTCTTCCGCAAAAATCCTTTCAACCCAGAATAATTTCTGACACAAAATAAATTTAAACAAAAAATAAAGCTGTGATCTTACAAGAGCTCAAAAAGAGAAGACATCCTTGTAACAATGTCATTACAAATAGAAAAGAAATGATACTAAAAGACAACACCGTTTATGGGAGTTAGTTCAAAAAAGGAACTCTTCCACACACTTACTGTTGAAAGGTATTGTGAGGACATTCTACAAGTGACACTGACGCTGCTTCTCTGAGACAGGATGATAGGGTGACAGAGAGACGGGTAACATGGCAGAGAGGAAGAGAGAGAGAGCTGATGTGATGTGACAGACAGAGAGGCAGATGGAATGAGACTGCAAGGAGGGAGTGTACCAATGCGTGTTGCAGCTCATCACACAGTGGGAAACCAGTTAAACTAGGTCTTATGCTTGTTCCACTGCCAAACAGCTACTCATGCACCTTTTAAAAATAGGTGCGTTTGGCATTACAATTTGATTTGGTAGTTGGAAGAAAAGGGTCAGAATCTGATTGATTAATTTTTGTATGTGCCAAAGCCATTCCATATTTATTGTGGCTCCATTAGGTTTTTAAGCCATGTGAGACGTTCAAGGAATGGTCTTCTGTTTCCTCTGTGCCTGAGCAGGGATTTGAGCTCAGCTCTCTTGAGCCTTAATCTGACACGCTATTTGCTATGACACATTGGTCTTCATTGTTAATTGGTTAGTTGTGTGTGTTTGAACACATCACGGGATACAAACCACAATTTGTTAATCCTGGGATTATTACATCTTCAGAGTTCTTGGTTTCTTTGGTGAGTTTAACTTGACACTTAATATAAATAAATTAATTTTGTGTCAGAAATTACTCTGAATTGAAAGGATTTTTGCTGGAGAAACTCCACTCAGAGGACGCCAGAATGAGGCTCCTTTTATGTCCCCAAGATCTGTCGTGCAGTACTTAATATGAAGCACTGACTGGTATTTGCCAGACAGTGTGTGAGCATGAATTTTTGGAACAACTACAGTGCAAATGAGGTGAGGAACAGAGCCCTAAGTAAAAATATGCATTGAATAGTCAGCACCCCATTTTTGGAGTCTCATTCTGTGACTTAATGAATGTCTTTGCCTTAATATTGTTAATGTGTTTGAAAATGTTTTGTAAAATATTTTTCCTTTGGTGGCTTACAGGCAATAACACTGCAGTAGAGCCATTGAAATAAGCATCTTCTTGGCTAGAATCAAATTGGATAGTTACAGAAGAAATCTCAGCAATTGTTGTGGCTAATTGAGGTGCTGATGTCATGTTGGCCATGTAGCTGGTCTTTCTCCTCACCAATTAGCTGTAGCAAATTCCACAGTTCCTTTAGTGTGCATACAAATAGTCAATGGGATTTTGGGCCTTGCATTTATCACACACGTGCATCATATAGCATTTACATATGGAATCGGTATAATAACAATAACAGTTGCATGCTGACGAGTTGATGCCAACTTATGGTGACTTTTTCCAGGATTTCTAGGTAGGGAATTCACAGAAGTTGTTCCTCATTGTCATCATTTTTGTTGGCTGAAATATTTAGTATTTGCTTTTAATATGGATAATATATTTTCTTAAATCTTTGATTTGTAAATATGTCAGTCAGTCTGTCTGTCTGTCTGTCTGTCTGTCTAATAAACTGCTTATTTAGCAAAAACTTTACTCTTTGTGGTTTACAAATAAGTAAAATACAGTAAAACCCCATATAATGAAGGGCTCTTATAATGAAAAACTTGTATAATGAAAGGAATTTAAAGAAAATGTTGCCTTGTATAACGAAAAAATTGTTATACAAAGCAATGTTTCTCCCAGGTGTTTTTTCCCTGAGGTCTCGGTGGTTTTCAATGCATTCCTATGGAGATTTTTGTTATACGAATTTCATAGGAAATTTCATGCTTTGTATAACGAAAAACTGCATTGCTAAAAGCCTCACGGAATGAATTATTTTCGTAATATGAGGCACTACTGTACATTTATACAAAATAATAAAACATAGGATAAATCCAAATATAAGAATAAAAGTATAATAAAATACAAGCCAGACATAGAACAATATAGGTGGCAGTGCTAGCACCAAAGGATAAAGGTTTTTGAATATTATTCAGTTCATCCATGGAGGACATCTACAAATGCTTCTCATCAAAGTTCAGTTTTTAAAATCATCTTGACGATATGAAGGGAAGGGGTCTGACCTATCTTGTGTGCAAGAGCATTTTACACTGTAGCTAAATATTTGTACCTGCATCATAGATAAATAGCAGGACACATGGTAGGTTTTCCTTTATAAATACAACTCAGGTGGTGTTAATTTACTCACCATTTTTACCCTGATGTGCTCTTTGTTGATGTACAGACATTTTTCCATTGTCTTGAGCGTGAATATATGTGGTCATATTTTGATTATAAAAGTAAGTAAAAATAGCAAGATAACAATTGCCACTAGCACTTAGCAGTAAATGAAGCTGCTTTTATTAGTTATGAATCCACAACTATTTAGATCAGTGTTTCCCAACCTTTGGTTTTTGAACTTCCATTCCCAGAAGCTTAAGTCAATTCCCCCAACACATTGATCAGTTTATTACTTATAAACCGCTTTGAGTTCCCCTAGGGGAAGGAAAGTGGTATAGAAATCCAAGCATCATCATCATCATCATCATCATCATCATCATCATCATCATCATCATCATCATCATAATTAATAATAATAATTAATAATAATTAATAATAATTAATAATAATTATAATGTACTGACTTAGGCTTCTGGGAACTGGAGTACCCCTGTGGGGCCTGGGGCGCCATGTTGGGAATCACCGGTTTAGATGAACATTTTCAAGTATTCTTATGAATGGAAGAATTCAGGCAGGGTATCAACCATGGGAAGTGCTCTGCCTATAGTAGTTTAGGTATCAGATTGTGGAGGCAGAGGTTGGGAGTTCAATTCCCCCACTGGGCCTCCTTGGAGAAGAACCAGCCTGTGTAGAGGTGGGCAAGCTGCCTAATTCCGGGCTGCCCCCAGAAGAAGGGAAGAAGGGAATGGTATGCCATTTCTGTATATTCTCTCTACCTAGAAAACCCCGGAAAGAATCACCATAAATCAGAACTGACCTGGTGGCACACAAATTATTATTTATTATAAGAGTTAACAATTTATCCAGTGGGAAATAAGAAGCTGACATTCCTATAAAGAAGCAGAAACACAGAAAACAAAGCTTTTCAAATTATTAACTTGACTAGAAGTTGGTCCCCAAAAGAGCACAATTGAGACCGCTTTCTTCATCTGGAACTGAAAACACAATAGAAAATGATCTGATCATGGCATAATTGCTTCACTTTGCACTGCATTGTTAAGTATATGAAGCTGTGTTCCTCAGTGAAGAAGGAGGTTCCAATTTGTAGCCATCAAAGGCTGAAGCTAGTTTGACATAAAAATACAACTTTGAAATATACTTAATAGTTTAAAAGGGACCCATAGTTGTTCCTTGTGGTCTCCATGAACCCACACATTAGATTTTTTCACTCTTGTGTGGATGGCGTTGAAATATTCTAGAACTGTAAGCATAAGAGTATTAGGCCACTGGGGGCTCTCCCCAATACATATGTTCGTGGCTCAAGCGGCTAAGGTGCTGACTGGAAGGCGAGAGGTCAGCAGTTCGATTCCCAAGTACTACAGGACGGAATGAGCTCCCGTCTTTGTCCCAGCTCCTGCCAACCTAGCAGTTCAAAAGCAAGAAATTGCAAGTAGATAAATAGAGACCACTTCAGTGGGAAGGTAAACAGTGTTCCGTGTGCTCTGGTGTCTAGTCATGCCTGCCACATGTCCATGGAAACGTCTGCAGAAGCAGACAGTGCTGGCTCTTCAGCTATGAAACAGAGATGAGCACTGAACCCTAGAGACGGATACAACTGGCTTTTGAACAAGGGTGATCTTTACCTTTAATGGTTCCCATCAGTTCCTCCCCCCCCCCTCCACTGAGCTTTGCGAACGCAGCTGTAAGATCCCCCCCATAGTCTTCTACTGCAGTGGCACCTCGCTTTATGAATTTAATACGTTCCATGGGATGTTTCGTATTGTGAAAAAATTCATAAAGTGAAATGCGGTTTACCATAGGAATGCATTGAAAATTGTTCCCAAACAATTCGTAAAGGAAAACGTGGTTTCCCATAGAAATGCATTGAAAACCAATTAATCCGTTCAAAAAAAAAGTAAACCAAGGCATTATTTTCAATGGGTTTTCATTTGTAAAGTGAAAATTAAGTTAACCAAAGCGTTCATAAAGCGAGGTACCACTGTGTTGCTATCTGAATACATCAGCCATCTTGGTAGATTTTACTGTGTGTGCAAGGGCAATCACACACATGATTTTTTTTCTTTTATTGGCCACTTATTGTTCAATTGATTATGCAACTAGGGCACGGGTGGGCGTGGGACAGGAAGTCAACAAAATAGCCAACATTTCTCATGCGGTGATTATGGAACAAGCAGCCAGAGAAATAAGTAGCACTGCTTGCAAGATTTTGGTCAGGTAATCCAGCGGGATACTGGTTATTGTTAAACACATTAACCATAGGCTTGTTATTCACTGACACTCTTCAATTGGTGGAAATGCAGTGGAAACAGATGGTCACAGAGAGTTGGAGAGAGGACTGAAGTTGAAATAATCTGTACTTCTCTTGTGCATTACTGCATCTACAGGAAATAAGCCCTGAAGGCTTGGGGCAGCTTTCCAGAACAGCATGGGAGGTGCTGCTGAAAGGCCACTGCGTTACATTCTCAGGACATTCTTCATGGCTGATCGCCATGATGATTGCCAATATTTGGATTCGGATATGGCAGAAGAAGAATAGGTCATATTTTGTCAGTGAAATCAGAAATCAGAGAAGGCTTGGTGAAGGCCAGGTTCACCAGCAACTGGCTTTTGTTTTGTTGCAGATCCATGCTTATATATTCCTCGCTTTGCACACATGCTGGAGTTTGGCAAAAAGAACCACGAGGTCTCCATGACGGCACTCCGGCTCCTGCAACAGATGAAACGAGACTGGATGCACACGGGGCGACGGCCATCGGGACTGTGTGGCGCAGGTATTGCACAAACAGAAAACGTAGTGGGTGTTTTCTTGCCATGCATATTTACTTTGATTTAATGGTTTGGTTGCGAGGGTTGCTCATGGACTGCCAGGTGGCGGGGCTCCATACCCCAGGATTTCAGGTGGGACAATATAGTGATGAATTGCCTATATCGATCAGTTGACTAAAAATTTTGTACTTGGATGGTAACTTTTTGATTAACTGCTTTCTGTCGCTACTGTACATGAATTTGGCAGCATGTTTCCAAGTTCCTATGTTATAGGAGAGGGAAAAACATTGTCAACTATTTTTATTGTGTTCCGCATTTCACAAACGTCTGTTAAAATTTCAACCCAAAGCTAGATGGTTGACGTTGGGTTACCCCTCCAAACCGTCCGAAAGGATATAGTTGGAGCAGAAGTAACATTTATCATATTTAAGATGAGATGTAGCATGCATGAGTCATGTGTAGATTAATCTTTGTAATCTAGGCCAAACTATCCCATAAACAGAGGACAAGAACAAATCTGATGTGGGACATTGAAGAGCACACAAAAAGGATGGCTGTAGAAAATGTAAAGAAAGCTATTTGAGCACCTCTTTCTCACTTCAAATTCAAGTAAATGGAGGCAATTGCACAGGACCGGCACAGTGTTGCTTTTTTTAAGGGGAGAATTCAGAGCCAAGAACTGACAGATAGAAAGCAGTACTTAAGCCATTCCCTTGGATGCACTTGGTAACAGTATTGGGATGGTGTGGGTGGGAAATATGTGATTTCCTTGATGATCCAAGGCCACTGGTGGGGAACCTGTGGCATGCATACCAGAGGTGGCACTCCTAGCCCTCTTTGTTGGCACGGACACTGTCGCCCCAACACAGAGTTTGCTCCACCCCTCTGCTCAGAAGCCCAATGGGAGCACTTCCTCCCTCCCCCAGCACAGAGATTGCCCCACCCCTCAGCCCAGCAACCCAATGGGATCACTCCCCCCCCAGCACAGAGTTGGTCCCAACCCTCTGTTTGGGCACTTGGTCTCTAAAAGGTGCTAGGCCCATGAAGGCAAACCTTGGCACTCCAACTGTTCTTGGACTTCAGTTCCCAGAATCCCAAGTCCCTGTGAATCCACATTAATGTGTGGATTCACAGAGATGTGGGCTTCTTGGAATTGAAGTTCAAGATCAGCTGGAGTGCCAAGGTTTGCCATCACTGTCCTAGGCGTTGGGCATTGACACAATCTCATCCCTTCACCCACAAAGCTATAGATTCATATCTGCTTGAACAGTATTAAAAGGTCAGTTATTCTAATGCCTTTGCAGTACCCCACATCAAGGCATAATGATTAAAGTCCAGAGCATTGGAAAATTGCTTTTCTTGGGATACAATTCTAGAATCCCCCCAGAATTCTCATGTTAGGGGATTTTGGGACCTATAATCACAAGGGGATTTTGGGACCTATAATCCCACCTCTGTGTGCAGAAGGAGGAAACCAGTGGGGGCAAAAAGTTTTTCTTTTTTTGATAGGTCAGGTACATTGAAATAGTAGTTTGCATTTACCAAAACTCTGCTGCAAATGGCTTAATTTTACTGAATGCAAAGTAAGTTTTTATAAAATTCTGGTTTATAAATCACTCTATATTCAAGCCTGGAGCTAAGCATCAATATTTCAAAATTAATATGAGAATTATAATTTCAGATGGTTCTCTGCATGACTCACCATGTTCCTTTGCTTTCCATTGAGCTACCTTTTGATGTGGCACTTTCCCTGTTTGTGCTCTAGCTCTCCTGGTTGCAGCAAGAATGCATGATTTCCGGCGCACAGTTAAAGAAGTCATCAGAGTGGTCAAAGTGGGCGAATCTACATTAAGGAAAAGGTATGTTGCTGGTTTTTCCTGCCCCCCATTTTACTTGTAACTCCAAGCTTACTTGTGAGATTTAGCTTTGGCATGGGAGGTTTTCCCTTTCTAGAAATATATCATTTGTCCTGACATGGGGACAAAAGCAGAAGGCCCATGGAGACCATACACTCAATTTGCAGGTGTGAATTACAATGCACATCAGGGCCAGGGTGGCCCTGTGAGAGACCGGCCGCAGCTATATATAGAATATTGCTGGGAAGGGCTCTTCTAGTTTCTCTTGAGGTCTCCTGGTGATGCCGGAGTTTGTTTGTTTGTTTACACTGGAACCATGATAGCAAACCTTGGCACTCCAGATGTTCTTGGACTTCAATGTCCAGAAGCCCAAGCACCCTGTGAATCCACATGAATGGGTTTACTGTGATTCATCCGGCCCACGCTGCCCTCGTTGCTCCCGGAAGCGGATGTAAAATGCGCCCGTACGCGTTTTACATATCTAAAACAAACAGGGGACATGAAAGGAGCCTCCCCAATGAATGCTATTTCAGGCGATCGGGCATCCCATGCACAATGACTGCAAAGAGACATTTATAGCTAAAGAACCAGCGCAGTCTGCATTTGCAGATGTTTCCAAGGTCATGTGGCAGGCATGACTAGATGCCAGAGTGCATGAAACACTGTTACCTTTCTTGCTGAAGCAGTACCTATTTATCTATTTGCAGTTTCTTGCTTTTGAACTGCTAGGTTGGCAGGAGTTGGGCAGACAATGGGCGCTCATCCATTGTGCAGCACACGGGTCTCAAACTGTTGACCTGCCAACCTTCCAGTTGTCAAGTTCAGCGTCTTAATCGCTAAGCCACTGCAGTCACCTTTGTTCCTAAACAGGTAGCTAGTTGTAACTTAGATGGTGCCTCATTTCACAATATTGAATGGAAAGAATTGCATTTGGACCATGGCTTCCAGCATGTGTATCTTGGTTGGATTTATCTCAGCCCTGGGCAATGATACGTTACATTCAAGCCCATCGGATCCTAGTGATTGGGGATTTTTTTTTCTTATTGCATGCAGCATCATTAAGGAGTATCTACAGCAGCATTTCCCAAACTATGTTCCGCGGAAGCCAAATTCCCAGAAGCCAAAGTCAGTACATTGGCTAATCAGTGCTTTGGGGAATTGATTTAGGCTTCTGGGAATTAAAGTCCAAAAACCAAAGTTTGGGAAACACTGTTCTACAGGATGGAAGTAGGCGCTCTACTGCTGTTTGTATTGGCATTCCCATCAGCCCTGGTAAGAAGGGTTAAAGATGATGAGAATTGTATTCCTAAATTTCGAGATGGGCCCAGATTGCTTACCCTTTCTATAGGACACAGAGTTGGCAAATCTAATGGGGGAGGGGGAAGGAGTACTGAATTTACATTGTCCCTAAATCCTAGTGCAGTGATGGCGAACCTATGGCATATGTGCCAAAGGTGGCACTTGAAGCCCTCTCTGTGGGCACTCGTGCAGTCACCCCAGCACAGAGTTTGCCCCACTCCTCTGCCCAGCAGCCCAATGGGAGCGCTTCCTCCCTCCCCCAGCACAGTGTTCATCCCTTCCCTCTGCCCAGCAGCCCAATGGGAGCGTTTCCTTCCTCCCCTGTTGCAGTGTTGGCACTTTGTGATAAATAAGTGGGTTTGGGGTTGCAGTTTGGATACTCGGTCTCTAAAAGGTTTGCCATCACTGTCTTAGTGGGTGTTAAGTTGCTTTATCAGCCTTATTTTAAATAGATCTTCATTTCAAGCAGTGCTTTAAAGAGAAATCATGAGAACTCAGTTATACTCAGTTAAGGATCATGTCTATTTAGATGCTCATGCAGAATTCCAACAAATGCTGGCTTTTCCATTCACTGCATTGATCAGCTTCTAGATATGTAAGAGCTTTTTCCCCTAGCGAAGTGAAAAGAGAAGCCTTAATGCAATAGATAGAAGGAGCACTAAGTTATCTTTGAAAACTGTGCTTGAAAGGAATTGCTGATTTGTAACAGTCATATAAAAATAAACAAATTTTACTGAGATTTAAGGCAAAAATCCAGTTGCCTTTCATTTAATATGCTGTCACAAAAAGTAATATGGCTTCAATTTGAATGCCGTGGACTTCTAAAAGAAGAAAAAACATGAGAAGTTATCTGCTTTTTCCAATTTGTATTAGGGAAACCGATTCTCCATGCAGTTTTCTAATGGTTGAAAGAAGTCTCTTTAATCATTGGCCTTTGAAATGTTTCAGAGTTTGATACAAACCAGAGCGTAGCTTGTGCAACAGTGTTCAACTTTATAAAATAATGCCGTGCCATTGATGAATGGATTGTGTTATGGAAATTTTCCATGTAATTCTGCATGTTCAGATCAGTAGTCAAAGCATTGCTCTTTATTTTTCACACAAAATGGATTTTAGGTAACATGTTTTCTTTAGTGAAGCAAATGGTTGGTCTTGTGAAACAATTTTATACTTTGAAACTGGCACTAACTAGGAATTCTGTAGTTAATTCCATCAGGCAGGTGGCAGGATATTAAGGACCTTTCCATCCCCATGTCAGAAATAACCCAAGAACATAAACAACCGGTGGATAGTTTTGTTTAGTGTTTCTGTTCCTGCTACTCCTAGAAAAAGGTTAAACTGGAAAGCATATACAAATTCTACGCTTGAAGATTGGTACAAAGAATTATGGGATATGGCGATAAATGAAAAAGTTGACATGTGAGCTGAAAATTAAAAAAAGGTCTGGTGGAAATCAATACGTTTAATGATATTTGGGGGGGAGTGTATCAACTATGTATTTGTCAAGGGAAAGGGTCAAGAAGTGTACAACTTTTGGAAATAGGTGATTTCTTTTAAAAAAAACTATAAGGTTTTTCTTTTTCTTTCCTTTGGAGCAATTTAAAATGTCTTCTGGTGATGGGTATACATTTGTAATTGTATCACACCAATAGGTGTACACCAATAGGGTGGGGTATAAATAAACTAAATAAACAAATTACAAATACAATTTGTGAATTGTATTGTTTACTTTATTTTTTTAGTATTATGTTTAAACAAAAAAGTTTGAAAAAGAAAAAGGTTAAATTAAATTTTCCTTGTAATAAAATACAAGTAATGGCTGAAATGAGCTGGCTGGATAGCTTAGTGGTTTACGCATGAGTGCATAATGGCAGAATAGCCAGTCGGAGTGGCGTTGGGCAATCTGCATAGTCCCAGGAGAAGGAAATGGGAAGCTACTTATGTGTATTCTCTACCTAGAAAACCCTGGAATGGGTGGGTCACCATAAATCAGAATTGACTTGACAGCATGCCGTTATTATTATTATTAGTGGCTGAAATAGAAGATGTTGGATGATAGTTACTATTTCAAAATGTTGTATTTTATTCTTACTTCCATTTATGTCTTGTGAATAGTTGACAACTCTGCCGTTGGAAGCAAATAAACATTTTACTTGATTCCTGAGTAGCTGACATGAATCTTAAATATTAGGGCTTTGGGCAGAGCAAATAGTTTTAGTGATTAATCATCTACTTTTTTAAAACTGATGGCTTCATTCCTTGATTTGATTTGAATGTATCTAAATATTGGCAAAGCCTAAACATTACAAGAGCATCAAATCAATTATAGCAGTTGGTTTTTAGAGCAGGAGTCAATGCCTTCCTCTGAGTAGGAGATTACATTAAATCCTCCCAGCCCATTGTGCCATACCATCACCTGTCCTGCTCATACTTGACTGTTACCAATAAGGTTTTAGAAGCAGCCATCTACATTCCAGTGTGTCTACTTTCCCTAAAATGATGGGATGGAAGAGAGCACCATTCCTTGTGATGGTATGAATTTTTGGTGGCATGATTATTCCTGCAGCATGCGGCTGATTTCTGCAGTGGCAGCAAATGAGGGTGTTGGAGGTTGCAGAAATAGACAGGGCCCAGCTGGTGTATAGACCATATATTAGTGATGGGAAACATTTTAGATACTGAGTGCCCAAAAAGAGGGGCAGAGGGAGGGAGAAAACACTCCCATTGGGCTGTTATGCAGAGGGGCGGAATGAACTCTGTGCTGGGGAGGGAGGAAACACTCCCATTGGGCTACTGGGCAAACTCTGTGCTAGGGGGAGGGAGGAAGCTGTCCCATTGGGCTACTGAGCAGAGGGGCAGGGCAAACTCTGTGCTGGGACGACGGCCCACGTGCCAACAGAGAGGTCTCTGAGTGTCCCCTCTGGCACTCGTGCTACAGGTTCACCACCACTGTCATGTATGGTCCCCTGTTGTTTCAGAGTGACACTACTTTTGAATTTCAGTGTCTATATAGTGTCATGCCAAGATATAGTCTATTTAGTCTGCCAAGATAACACACTAGTCATAGCAAACACCCTTTCCCAGCAACACAAGAGGAGACTCTACACATGGACATCACCAGATGGCCAACATCGAAACCAAATTGACTACATACTCTGCAGCCAAAGATGGAGAACCTCCATACAGTCAGCAAAAACAAGACCTGGAGCGGACTGTGGCTCAGATCACAATCTACTGATTGCAAAATTCAGGCTCAGACTGAAGAAAATAGGGAAAACTAATAGGCCGGATAGATATGATCTAGACAACATACCCAGGGAATACACGGTGGAGGTGAGGAACAGATTCAATGGTCTGGACCAGATGGACAGAGTACCAGAGGAATTATGGACAGAGATGAGAGACATTATGCAGGAGGCAGCAAGGAAAACTATACCAAAAGAAAAGAAGCGCAAGAAAGCAAAGTGGTTGTCGGATGAAGCTCTTAAAATAGCAGAGGAAAGAAGGAACGCAAAAGGCAAAGGAGAAAGGAAAAAATACAATCACTTAAATAAAGAATTTCAAAGAAAAGCAAGGAGAGATAAGGAAAGCTACCTAAATGAACAGTGCAAAGAAATAGAGGAAAACAACACAAGAGGCAGGACTAGAGATCTCTTTAAAAAAATTGGGGAAGTCAAGGGAACGTTCAAAGCAAAAATGATCACGATAAAAGACAAAGATGGCAAAGAGTTAGCGGATGCAGAAGAGATAAAGAAAAGATGGAAAGAGTACACAGAGGAACTTTACAAAAAAGACCTAAACACCGCGGATAATAACAATGAGGGGGAAATTGAACTTGAACCAGACATCCTAGAGAGTGAAGTCAGAAAGGCCCTAAAAAGCACGGCAAACAACAAAGCCAGTGGATATGATGGTATCCCAGTTGAATTCTTCAAAGCCCTAAAAGATGATGGAATCAAGCTACTACATGATATATGCCAGCAGATTTGGAAAACGAAACAGTGGCCACAGGATTGGAAAAGATCAGTATATGTCCCAATCCCAAAAAAGGGCAATGCCAAAGAATGTTCAAATTATCGAACAATTGCGCTCATCCCACAAGCTAGCAAAGTAATGCTCAAGATAATACAAGATAGACTGCAGGAGCATGTAGAAAGAGAACTACCAGAGGTGCAGGCTGGATTCAGAAGAGGCAGGGGGACCAGAGATCACATTGCCAACATACGTTGGATCATGGAGAAAACAAAGGAATACCAGAAACAAGCTTACTTCTGTTTCATTGACTACACCAAGGCCTTTGATTGTGTGGACCACAACAAAATGTGGCAAGTAATTAAAGAGATGGGAATACCAGAACACCTCATATGTCTCATGAGAAATCTGTACATGAGCCAAGAAGCAACAGTTAGGACAGAGTATGGAATGACGGAGTGGTTTGGAATAGGAAAAGGAGTAAGACAAGGCTGCATTCTTTCACCCTGCTTATTCAACTTATACACAGAGCACATAATGCGCAATGCAGGGATGGAGGAATCACCATATGGGATCAAAATTGCTGGGAGAAACATCAACAATTTGAGATATGCAGATGATACCACCCTAATGGCAGAAAGTGAAGAAGACCTAAAGAAGCTCCTGATTAGGTTGAAAGAAGAGAGTGCAAAAGCTGGCCTGAGACTCAATATCAAGAAAACCAAGATAATGGCAACAGGCGCTATAAGTCCCTGGAAAATAGATGGGGAAGAAGTAGAAGCAGTAACAGATTTTACTTTCTTAGGATCCAAGATCTCTGCAGATGGGGATTGCAGCCATGAAATAAAAAGGCGACTGATTCTTGGGAGACAAGCTATGAAAAACCTGGGGAACATAGTGAAAAGTAGAGATATCTCACTGCAAACAAAGGTCCGCATAGTCAAAGCAATGGTATTTCCGGTGGTAATGTATGGCTGTGAGAGCTGGACCATTAGAAAGGCTGAGCGGAGAAAAATAGATGCCTTTGAGATGTGGTGCTGGAGGAGAGTTTTGAGAGTCCCCTGGACAGCGAGGAGAACAAATAGGTCAATATTAGAAGAGATTAGCCCTGAGTGCTCCTTAGAAGGACAAATAACAAAGATGAAGTTGAAGTATTTTGGACATCAAATGAGTAGAGAGGATTCACTTGAGAAGGCCTTGATGCTGGGGAAGGTGGAGGGCAAAAGAAGAAGGGGAAGGCCAAAGATGAGATGGCTAGATGGTATTGTAGACACAATGGGCACGGGGCTGTGTGGACTAAGGAGGATGGTGGAGGACAGAGGTGCCTGGAGAGCGATGGTCCATAGGGTCGCAAAGAGTCGGAATCGACTCTTTGCGACTGAACAACAACAACAACAAATAGTGTCATGATTATAGACACTGTTAAACTTATTTTGATTGAGAGAAAGTCCAAGATTTCTAAAAACAGGAATTGGAAGCTGCAATACAAATTTCCTGTTCTTGAGTTGACCAACAAAGCAGTTTGTAAACTCTGTCTTCCCTGAATATATATGATCACTTGATAAACTTCAGAGTAAGTCAAAACTTCCTACAAGGTGAGATCTGCTATAGTAACTGCTTAAAATTAAAGCCCACTATGTTAAGTGATTTTAAAGTATGCAACCTAGAAAATAGACACTTTTGCACAATTTCCATTTTAGATGGATGGATTATTGATGCACAGCCTTCATTTTATTTGATTGACAGCAAACGTGTTGTGTCATAGTGGGAGCGCATTCATTTGAGCAGTTGTTTAAAATGAAGGAGCATAACTGCAAAATTTGTGCTTTGAAATGTTTACTCAGGTCACGCACATCAACTAAATTGACAGTGTTACTTACTTTGACGAGGTAAACGTGACAGCTGAATTATTTCAGGGAGCTATAATTACAACTGTATTTATCACAAATCCATAAAACATGATTGATGTTTCTAAAATAACCCCCCATTATGGTGCATTTATCACAGGCATATTCAAAACAAACCTTTCTGAGTAAGCCTTCCTTTAACTAACCAGTATTTTTTTCTTTAAGCTTTCCCTCTTCAGCCATTTAGATTCTTTAGCTATCATTAAGTAGAACTTAAGTGATTTAATAAGCACATATCTTACATATTTTTTTAAAAAACAACAACCTTTCAGAACATTATATTTGTACAGTATCTAAAGTTTAACCCAAGGAGAGAAGAAGTGCAGATCATTTTCTGATTTCTCTCTTTGTCTGTACTCTTCTCAGCTCAGTGGATCTAGTATAGACTGGGTTTTTGTACGTAAAGCCATCGAACCCTCCTGGTGCAGTGGTTAGGAGCCAATAATCTGCTCACAATCTGAGTCTGATCCTGATAGGCTCAAAATTGACTCAACCTTTCATCTTACCGAGGTCACTAAAATCAATAGCCAGCCTGTTGGAGACAAAATGCTAATTAGCATATTTGCCAGCACATAAGACACATCAGAGTATAAGACGCACCCCATTATTATTAAAATAGCTCACTATAGGTCACTATATACAGTTTAAGATGCAGTCCATTTTTCCAGTGTATTTTAGGCGGGGGGGGGGGAGGTGAGTCTTATATGCCAGCAAATAAGGTACTTTGTGGACCACCCAGAGAGTGCTTTAAGTATTATAGGTAAAGGTGTCCCTTGCTTGAAAGCTAGTCATATCTGACTCTAGGATGCGGTGCTCATTTCTGTTTACAGCCAAAGCAGACATTTCTGTGGTCATGTGGCAAGTATGACTAGATGCCTGAGTGCTGTTACTTTTCCAGCCAAAGCGGTACCTATTTATCCACTTGCATTTTCTTTTGAACTGCTAGGTTGGCAGGAGCTTGGATAGAGATGGGAGCTCACTCTGTAGTGCAGCACTTGGGCCTTGAACTGCTGACCTGCTGACCTTCCAGTCATCAAGTTCAGTGTCTCAACCAATAAGCCACCGCAGTTCCTGGGTAGTATAAAAGTGTAAATGATGTTGCTACTGCTAGAGTATGCCATGTTCAATCCTAGATACTACTGGTTTGGGTAAGAAAAAGGCTCTGACTGAAACCCAGGGGAGTTCTTGCTAGGCAGTAATGATAATACTGAGCTAGAGAAGCCAATGGTCTGATTCAGTGTAAGGCAGCTTCCTAGGTACCTATGTTGCAGGATGTTCTTCTGGTTGGCTCCTTAGTTTCTTTCTTAAGAATGTACAGGATACAAGTCAAGGGCACATTTGTGCATTTCTGGGAGGAGTCCAAGAAAGTAATGTTTCTAAGCTGTGCTTGAGTCTGTACAGATAGAGTTTTATTTTTGTTCCTTGACTGTTATATCTCAAAAGGGTTAGACAGCAGGTTGAAGCCACAGCCACAGCTACTGCAGTTCCAGTGATCTTCCAAGTTTTGTCCATGATGAAGTTTAGCGAGTAAACCACCTTGTGAAGGCCATGACAATCCAAGTTACTTTCCACCTGGAAACTCTTGCATTTGATCTTGTGTTTCTATTAATTGCTGAGATGCAAGTCTCCTTTTCAACATTACAGTCTCCTTTTCTAAATGATGTGCTCTCTTATGAAGAACCTCTCCAGAGAACATGCACCTGACCAGGCCAAGAGAACTTAAGAGTTTCCACAGAATGTAGGAAAACACACTGTATGGTTGTCATACCTAAAATATAATTCAGCTGCTGGGCTCTTCTTCTTTTTCTTCAGGTGCCATATCTGTCCTAGATATTGGCTATCATCATGGTGATAGTCTCCCTGTTCATAACTCCTCGGAACAGTTCTTCGAGGACATGCCACACCAGTCTCTCAGGTTCTGTTTAACAGCTGGGATCTAGAAAACTGAATTCATGGGTCAAGAGTAAAATGCAATTACTCCTCTCTTGTTACAAGTGCAATAAATGATACATACTTAATGATCAGCCTGATCAGGAAGCCTCTTACTCCAGGCAGCCAGTAACCAGGCTGGACAGATGGGGCTATACCAGAGGCCAGGAATCATTATGGTCTGGTAACGTCCTGTAGTCTTGTTGCTTGTATCATTGTGAAGCAGTGGTCAGATCACTTCTCAATTCTGGCTCTAAAAGCTCCTGATAAGGAGATGTAGGTTAAGAAGAGGGACAATTGGGTTTAAAGTATATTTTATCCACAAATGTACCTCCTTCCAATATGATGTGGGTATGATTGCATTTCTGAAATAATGCATAGGATGCAATTATGATCCCCTCCTATCTTTTGCTAACACGCCACAAATATTTTCTAAACATAAAATGTCATGTGTTGGAACTTTTGTATGCAAAGCATGTGTTCTGCATCAACCTCTATCCAAATGCTGAAGGCTCTAATACCCACATCTGGCAGTTTCTAAAGATGCATTGTAGCAATTGTTTGAAAGTGTATGGTTAATTTATAGCCAGTCACTTTAGTTTTATTTTTGCATAGAGGCAAATCTGTTTGTGGAGACCACAGAGCACATAATTCTGTGCATACTAACAAAGAATGCTGTTGGGAGTAGAGGAAAGGTGGAATCCTGTTTCTTTGCTTTGTGATGCATCATGTTCTGGAAGTCACCAGTCCGTGGGTGTGTATTAGACAGCAGGCAAGATGATTAAAGGTTATATTAAGCACCCAGAAGAAGAAATAACCACATTGGTGGTTAAAGAATATGTCTCAGTCAAGATAGATCTTGAATCAGCTGTTAAACAGATGGCTGACTTATGGAATTTGGGATGTTACCAAAAAGAAAAGAATGTTTGCTATGAATGGAAGTGCATGGCTTTATTTGATATCTGGCTACAGATTCCACTGGAGATCCACCAAGAATTGCTTTGCTAAATTAAGTAGCATCCTGAAATACATATTAAAACCCTTCCAAAGCGGTATCATTAATTCCATCACAAGCATCTTGCCAATGAGCTAAACTGAGATCAAGTTCAGATAGCTTCCTAATTTCTTGCAGCAGGTTAGTTGAACAAGCTCTCTGTTTTCCCTGGGCAAGTCTTCACATTTCAGGAAACAATGCACTACAAAGATAGGAAGAACAGGTAGATCAGTAGTCTTAGGTACTTTTATTTTCACACTTGCAATAGTGTCGCTTTGACAGTTCTGATCACAAAAATCAGTACCAAAGGACAGAAAACAATCACACAGTGCCCCCCTCCCAGTTTAATCACTGATGCATAAATGAGCTCGAAGGAATTTGAGTCTCCAAAGATTTCTCTGGCACAGTCTTCAAGAGGATTACAAGTTGTGTTTCTCTAATTTGGCAGATTCGCTTCTGCTTTTGTTCGATTTAGAAGGCGATTGCCTTTAGAGTTCAAATCTTTGGAGCACCTTGGAATTGATACCAAGCCTCATTATGTACATGTAGCTGAAAACAAGTTTCTTCATCAGTCAAATGCTCATTGTCCTCAGTGGCATGGGATGTTCGGGAGTTTAAAGCTTGTCTTGTCCAGAACAAGCATTATAATACTGTATAAGAACTCTCATTGTATTTTCATTTCATTTCATGTTTAATTTATATACCGCCTTATTCAAACCCAACGGGTGACTCAAGGCGGTTACCAGCAAATAAACAGCACAATGAAATACAAAAGCAATACAGTATAAGGATTGACAATAAAATATACAATAAAAATATAGAAACAAAAAGCAAAAATACATTTCAGTACAAAATCTCAATATAAATACAGAATTTAACAATACAGTACAATTGGAACATAGTACCAAAAACACAGTAACACAGCACAATATCAAATCAGGATACATTACAGTTCAAAAACATTACATGAACATAATGTCAGTCTAAATACAAGGTCAAATTTCAGTTCAATCAATATAACATATTCTTAATAATAAATTACAAAAATATAAGGCCCAGCTGGCCAAGAGAAAAGTCCGGTCTCCAGCAGCGGGGCAAAAGCGGCGGTTGTCCATCATCTCCTCTCGAAACCTGGCGAACCGGAGCCGGGGGGAGGAGTCTGGGATGGCGAGGCATCCACGGCACAGGTCTTTTTGTAGCCACGGAGCCCGAGCCCACATGACTCGACTTCCCCCATAGCAACTGGAGCTGGGGGGGGGAGGAGTCCGGGATGCCGGGGCGTCCACGGCGCACAGGCCGGATCTGACCCCCAACACCAATTCATCTGGCCTATACCACCCTCATCTCTCCTGGAAGTGGAAGTAAAATGTGCCCGCACTGGCACATTTTACTTCCACTTATGGGAGAAACGAGGGTGGCGTGGGCTGGTTGGATGAATTGGTGATGGGGGCCGGATGCGGTCTGTGGGCCATAGTTTGGGCACCCTTGGTTTAAGCAGAGAAAATGGCAGCCTAAAAAATTATCTTATCCTACTGCAAAACATCTGTTGCAAAACAGATTGCAAGGCGCATTTTACTTCCGCCTCTGGTAGGAGGAATCAAGTGACCAGCCTGCTAAACCACGTGACCGGCCCAATGAACCATGTGACTGGCCTGTGGCCTGAAAAGTTTGGGCACCCCTGCCTTAATGGTTTAGAATCAGGATGTTTTTGTTTTCCCATACAAATTTGTTCACTTGTGAAAATAACAGAAGGAGTCTCTGTTACCTGTTTGCCTTTCCAAGATTTGTTTCTTGGGGTCCAGGGAAAGTGAGGGTGCTTGTGTTGTGTGAGTCGCTCACACCTAAGTTGCACAGTTTTTCTTCACAAAGGATAAAACATTCTTTAAAAGCAGAAGATAGTTATTTGAAAAATGAGTATAAAAGTCAACACTATAAAACAGATTGGGAACAACTTTAAACACTAGCGTTAAAAACAACTGATAGCACAAAAACCATATGAAGCATATGCTGAAAGGTCGTCAGAGATGCAGGCAGCTTGGCCTTCCTTGAGAGAGAGTGTCCCACCTGCTCCTTTGTCCAAGGGATGAGAACAGTACCGAAGTGGAGGATGCTCTTGGGTAATTGGCATTGTGACATATAGAAAAAGCAAGGATATCAATGAATAGGTGTAAAGGGGTCATTTGATACTGAGTCCAACACTTATGAGGTGTAGTATATTTTGAGAATACTTGTATTTGATCCTTTTAAATATATCTTTAACAGTTTGTAGCATAAGAAGTGGTTGTTCCATGAACTGTGTAAAGCTATTGCTGCATGGAAAGATGTGAGGTGCAAGCCAGGAAATCTCTTACTCTTGCTCTCAGACTTACGCAATGGCTACCAGAAAGTCATTCCAGCCTCTTCAGTTGTTCCAAAGTATGTCTTCTACAGATATCTTGGAGGAACATACTAGCCCTATGGTGGCGAACCTTGGCACATGTGCCAGACGGAGCACTCAGAGTCCTCTCTGTGGGCATGCATGCCGTCGCCCCAGCACAGAGTTTGCCCCTCCCCTCTGCCCAATAGCCCAATGGGAGTGCTTCCTCCCTCTGCCCAGCACCGAGTTTGCCCCGCTCCTTTGCTCAGCAGCCCAATGGGAGCGCTTTCTCTCTCCCCTGTCTGGAATAAGGTGGGCGGCTCACATGTGGCATGAGGGTGCGGCACAGATGGCAGCCTGTTGAGTATGTGGTGAAGGTGAGTTGTTTTTTCTAAACTAAAACCTCAGTGTTCAGATTAAATTGCCGGGTTGGCACTTTGGGATAAATAAGTGGGTTTTGGGTGGCAGTTTGGGCATGTGATCTCTAAAAGGTTCAGCATCACTATACTAGCCTCACTCCCTCTGCTGTTGCATTTCACACCTTACATCTTTGCATGGCCAAAGAGGGGGATCTTTGCAGGCTCTCTGTGCAATTTAGAACATTCATTCTCTCTCTCCTCTCCTTTTTGAAGTTTTGACCCATGTGAAGAATTTACACAGACAGATGACTGCATGTGAAGCACATGTGCTTGACGAATAACTGCATAGGTCTTCTGAGTGCAGGTGCCTCGGTGGCGCATGCGCCAAAACAGTGGGGTATCAATGTAAATAAAAAATAAATGCCTCCAAGCAGGTTATAGAGTATAATGCTGATTTTTGTCAAAGAATGCTGCAGGAGTATGTGAAGGACACTTAAAATACAGCATATAAATGGGACATCATTCATTGCACTTGTAACAAGAGTGGAGGAGTACTGCAGGAGTATGTGAAAGACACTTGAAATACAGCATATAAATGGGACATTATTCATTGCACTTGTAACAAGAGTGGAGTAGAAGTTTAGTATAGTAACATGAGAAGACTTGCACTGGATCAGACCAAAGGCCTCTTTAGTTTAGGATTTGGTTCCTACTATAGCTGGCCAAAGCTACTTAAATACCACCCCTTAGCACTTGGTGTAATCTCTGGGTGGTTCGCAAGTTAATTAGCATTTTGCCCTCAACACGCTGGGTACTCATCTTACCAATGTTGGAAGGATGGAAGGCTGAGTCACCTTTGATCCCTGGTCAGGAGCGAACTCGCAACCTTTTAGTTGCAGTACAGCGGTTTAACCACTGTGCCACCAGATATCCTCAGATGGAAAAGCCCTCAAGAAGGACCGTGGAGTGTGGGTGGAGAACCAGCCTCCTCCTCCTTGTATATATGCAGGCACATGATCTCTGATACTAGAGACCATGCTTGGTCATTATGACTGCTAATCACCAGTAGCCCTGTTCTCTATGAATGTGTCTCACCTATCTTAAAAGCCATTTTGATTACCCCATTCTCAAAGCATGTTCAGCCATCTGTATAGACATGGTACTATATTTCTTTCTCTCCTTACTAGCCAGCCATTCAGCTTCAGTCGATAATCCAGTTGCAGAGAGGGGGAAAAACGCCTCCCTCCACATATGTGGCTAAATCATGTCTCCTCTTCCTTGTCTTTTTTCTGAGCTTAAACACCCGAGAGTTATAGTCCTTCCTCACAGAGGGGCAGAGTTTGCCCCCAACCTTTTGACCACTTTAGAAGCTGTTTATTGTACATTGTAAAAACACAGCGCTTGAAGAAATCTATCAAGTGAACAGTGTTGTGAATACCAATGGGCCAGGATACCTTAGAGACCGCATCGTCCCAAGAGTGTCTGCCCGTCCAACTAGAGTGGACCGGAGGGGCTCTCTAATGGTGCCATCAGTTAGGGGTGCACATCTGTCTAGCACCCGAAGGAGGGCCTTCTCCGTGGCCGCACCAACTCTCTGGAACCTCCTGCCAACAGATCTAAGACTTCAAAGAGAATTGCTGCCCTTCAGGAAAGGATTGAAGACCTGGCTGGCAGGGCAGGTGTGGGGCCCGAATGGGATCACGGTCCCCGCCTGCTGGCTTACGTAAAGAATTAAGAACTCTCTCTTCCTTTTTTAGAGTGGGTGGGATGGATGGGTGGGATAAGGGGTTTTTAAAGTGTTTTTATATGTTTTTAGAATTTGTTGTAATGCCACCCTGAGTCGGGTTCTGCCTGAGTGGGCGGCATATATAAATACGACTGACTAAATAAATAAATAAAAATATATATAAATAATTCCTCTATTGTAATGGAGTAGAGTGTACAGCCAGCAACTCAATGTTGAGTGTTTTGTGGTGGTAAATAACCTGACTCCCTAAAGTAGCCAACAGCTATAGGCAGATGAGCCCTTCTAGATGGGGTGATGGTCCCCTCAGTAGAGGAAATGCCACGAGAAACCATCATATAGGGCCCAGTGGCAAAATGAGCGGAGGAACTCTGATTCCCAATGGTCATGGAGGCGGAAGAGGCCATGCCAGATGGACTGGCTGTGAAGGCGCACCTTGATAATATCCTCAAGGCTATGGCAGTCCATTACAGTCCCAGTGTTAAATCCTGCATGTTTCATTTAATATGTGCTGCAGGAGATGGCTCCGAGATCATAGTGTGTGGGTCACTTCATGGCAAGCTGGGATCCACCTTAAATTCATGCCAATGGCGGTTTTCCTGCTTCAATGCATTATCGGATACGAGTTGTAGCCGATGACGATGAGCAATGCTGATTTTATTTATTTATTTTCATGTTTTTGTTAATCTCAAATATTTATTTATTGTTTTTATGCCCACATGTCCAAAGTGGTTTTAAAAAATAAAACACCCTTTGAAACCAATTTTAAAACCATTTTTGGAAACCAACTGTTAAACTCTGGAGGTCATATGAAACAGTAGAGTTTTTACTTCTGTCTGAAAGCTCAGTAAGAATGGGCTTCTCTGTGTATGAAAAGGATTCCATCTTTCAGCTTTGGGGTCAAAACATGGGGATGAAAACAAGTTATTCTATTATTAGTTTCTCTTTGCCACTGACAGTTCTTGTACTGTATTAGATTGGGCATTCCCTCCCCCTCTCCATAAATTTCTTTTACTTGTGTTCAGAAAAAGCAGGGAAGGAGTTGTTGGTGGAGGTTTGCGTGTGTAATGTTACATGTTCATTCCCAAACACATCAAGTTATAGGATGTTGAGTAAACAGTCTTGGATAAGATCTGTTCTTTAAATCCCACATGTTTCCTGTTGAGTAGGGCTGGATGGCTTAGTGTTGGTTAAAATGGAAAAATGAAGCTATCACATATGCATATGCAATTAATTATGCATCAAAGGTCACATATTTATTTATTTGCTTGTCTGCTTGCCTTCTAAAGGGAACCAAGGTGGTTTTCACTATTAAAATCTGAATCACGGATGTTATTGGGGGGTTTATATGGGAGAACCATTGGTTTGAAGCCATCTGTTTGGCAGAAAGGGGGTCAGTTGAATTATTAAAAATTGTATTGGCCAGATTCTTCACATCATTTTGTTCCAAGCTGGAAAGTATCTATTCTGGGTTGGTTTCTCTGTTGTGGGATTCCTTCACAGAAATATTTGCATTAACCAATATATGTATGTTTTTAGACTTACTGAGTTTGAAGACACACCAGCAAGTCAGCTAACAATAGATGAATTCATGTCAATTGATTTAGAAGATGAATGTGACCCTCCATCGTTTACAGCTGGTCAACGAAAGTTAAAGATTCAACAGGTAAAATGCTTTTAGTTGGTCATTGTTTTATTTCTTCCTTTTGTGGGTAGATATGCAATTTTCTGATCATGCTGTCAGTCTAGATTATCTTGTTTTCCTTTCTCATTAGGAAAACTGAAACTATGAAGATCAAGGAAGTACATAAATGCACATGCAATGCTGACAAAATCATTTAGTTAGAGTGGACTGCTCCAACACCATTAAAATTCATAAAAATTTTGAGAAAGTTTAATCACTACTGAGATCTGGTTGGATTCTGACACAGTTATTGAACTGATGAAGAAACTATTTTATTTAAAAGCTTGCTGAAGTAAAGACGTATTCATCATTCTTCTAAACCAGGGGTGCCCAAACTAAGGGCCGGATGAATGCCAATTCATCCAGCCCACGAAGCCCTTGTCGTTCCCGGAAGCGGAAGTAAAACATCTGAACATTGAGAGGTCCTGCACCTGATCAATTTTTGATTTTACTTGAAGACCCGCTTCTGTTTAATGTCTGTGCAGCAAAGACATTCCTTGGTCTGAGTTATTGTTGCTTTTAGTGTTAGTTTCTTCAGAAACGAAATGGTTGAAAATACTATGGGTTAGAGAGATAATTACTGGTGTTGTCAACAATATATTTTTGTTACAGAAATATAGTGTTTTACCTTATTAAGTGTGCCAGCGTTGTTGTTTCATTCTTCTGGCATGGCCTCTTCCGCCTCCATGACCGTTGGGAATCAGAGTTCCTTCTTCACTCATTTTGCCGTTGGATCCAATATGATAGTTTCTTGTGGCATTTCCTCCACTGAGGGGGCCATCACCCCACCTAAAGAGGCTCATCCATTCGTAGCTATTGGCCCCTTTAGGGAGTCAAGTTATTTATTGCCGCCCAACACTCGGCGTTGAGTCGTTGGCTGTATGGTGTACTCCATTGCCATAGCAGGACGTCCTACCGGACTTCAGATCAGCTTGTATATGGAGTTCTTAAGACGCCTTGAGCAGGTGATCTATCATGCTATTCACTGAAAAGAAATTCTTACACAATCCTATGCAGGGTCCAAACGCAAGGATGTAATATTTATGGCAATTATTTGGGCCTCTCTCAGTTTTTCTGGTGAGGATTGTATTTTTATGAAGGCTACCCAGTCTCCCTGTTACCTTTATAATTATTTTGTATTCTTGAGTCTGGGAGCAACGTGACTGTTTGTGCTATAGAGGTATGAAACTGTTGATAAGAGCATGGGCAGTGTTAAATTGAATTCAGATTCCTAGGAAACTTCTTCACATCTCTCAGTTGCTTGGGATTTGTTAGTATGTTTGATCTGCAAACATACTTAGTAGCATATTCAAATAGCAGATTTAGCTGGGCTATTCAGTATTCTTCTATTTGTATTAGCACATCACAAATTTCCCCCCTAATCCCGGGATATTGATACTTTGCTGGATTATCCAGTGACCAGATCCTATAGAAGGCAACTTTCTGTGTTCCCATTTCCTGTTACGTCTGTTCTGTGCTGGGTGATATTATTATGTTGTTATTATTTTTCTTTAAATTTAAATTTTACTTTTCATAAAAATATACACAAAAAATATAAAAAGCAAAACAATAGAAAAAACACAACAATATATGACTTATTACAAGATTCGCATTAATTAGCCATCCTTGTTTATATTTCATAAAACAAATACAGTGGTACCTCGCTTAGAGAGCATAATGCGTTCCACGGGATTGCTCTTTAAGCGAGTTTGCTCTTTAAGCAAAACACCATTGTAAATGACCAACTGTGACTTCTGGTGCGGGGGTTGAGGGGCGTTGCAAATCCCAGTTTAGTTGTTAAGCGAGTTTTGGGTTGGTTTTAGTTGTTAATCGAGGTGACCATTCAGAGAAAATTCTGCTCTTTAAGTGAGTTAGTCTCTAAGCGAGGCGCTCTTTATGAGAGGTTTTACTGTATGTTATTATTTCTGTGGAGTCATCAATGTGTATGATAGTTTCCATAAACAAAACAGAACAAATTCATGTCCCAAGGAGCTTATGCTTTGAAGGAAGTAAGGTTCAAAGACAGTGAAGGAAGAAAGGCAGAGATAACAAGGAACGAACATTATTATTATTAAAAGAACGTGCTAGAGGCATCACAGAACGGATTTTTAAGGAAAGGATCTTTCTCACCTCTCACACAAACCCTTTTAAAAAAGAAATATGAAAATATCATCTCATAGTTCAGTGATGGTGAACCTTGGCACTCCAGGTATTCTTGAACTTCAATTCCCAGAAGCCCTCATCAGCAGGAGTGCTGACTTGGGCTTCTGGGAATTGAAGTCCAGGAACACCTGGAGTGCCAAGGTTCGCTATCACTGTCATAGGTCGTCTGCAAGGAAGCACCAGTTATGGGGGCAGCAAGGAATAATGGATAGAACCATTTGATATTGAGAATAAGCCTCGTTCTAGTGTCCCTTTTGGACAGGAGAAAGGACGATAATGTTGGTAGAATGAAGATTGTGGGCCGGAGTACAGTAGCCAAAACGTTATGCCTTTGGAAAGTTTTAAATAATGTGCTGAACAAGGAAAACTTCCTTTTTTTGCCTTGCATGTTCTGGAATCCCTCAGTTTATGTGGTCAGTAGGAATACTAGGTGGAGAACTATGAGACTTGTAGTCCCAAAAAGGAAAATTTCTAAGGCTGGATGCTGAGTGGAGAAGGTGGCCAAGACCTCAGGTTAAGGTTTTGAGAAAAAGACTCACACAGTTTGAGCAACAGGGTTGGTGAATTTTGGACAGAAAGGGAAAGGATTGAGGTGTGACAAGGGAATGTCTTGCGAGAAGACCATCGGAATATTGTTTTGATTCCAGCCTCATGTTGGCTTTCATGTTCTGTGCTTGCTCCTATCTGGGAGATGGTTGTTGGGCCTGAGTGTCCACTCAATCTGCAGAACTGTTACCGTTGTTTTTTTGCTTTGTTTCTGGCTGTACATAAGTTCTCCCCACACCTCATTTCACAGTGTTCTAACAAATTTATTCTGACCTACAAGATTTGGAATCTTTCATTTGATATAGAGCTAAGCTTATTTGGTTGCATGTAGATCCCTTCTCATCTGTGTGCCACATTCATTCTTCCACCCCAGTTAGCAAAAGACACAGCTGGAAAAGTATTTGCTTGTTAATTGGATCCCACTCAAAAACCTTTCTCTTTTCTAGTTCTTTTCTCACTGGAGATGCCCGGAGGTAGCAAAAAAAAAAAAAAAAAAAGAGGTGGTGGTGGTGGAGTACACAGATTTTTATGTTTTAATTGGTCCAACTTAAATTAACTGCTACAATTAATTATAATCAAATAGTGTTGGAGTTGCTCCAAAAAAGTGCTTGCCAAGAACATTACTAGAGTCAGTTTCTGCACTGATAGATATTTCTGAACATTTACTAATTTTGTGTACAAATGATAATGGGTAAGTGGCTCAAGTGGCTAAGACGCTGACTGGGAGGCGGAAGTTCAGCAGTTCGATTCCCAAGTGCTGCAGGATGGAATGAGCTCCCATCTTTGTCACAGCTCCTGCCAACCTAGCAGTTCGAAAGCAAGAAATTGCAAGTAGATAAATAGGGTCCACTTCGGTGGGAAGGTAACAGCGTTCTGTGTGCTCCGGTGTCTAGTCATGCCTGCCACATGACCATGGAAACGTCTGCAGAAGCAGACAGCGTTGGCTCTTCGGCTTTGAAACAGATGAGCACTGAACCCTAGAGTCGGATACGACTGGCTTTCGAGCAAGGGAAACCTTTACCTTAAAAAAGAAAACCTTGGTGCTGTCTTGAAATCCCTCTCCAGATGCTTCTGCAGAGATGTTTGGGCTGTTTTTCAAAATCTTTTGAAGTGTGACATTTTGTGTCCTTGGCAGATCATTGTTGAACCACAGCTTGAAAAACTAATTTTTCCATAACAGCTATAGCATTCTGGGAATTGTAGTTTTTTTAAAGAAAGGGATTGTTTTGGAGATCTAAAAGTAGTTGTCCTTTTAGTTTCTAATATGGAACTGCCCCGTAATGGGAGGTACAGTATTTGGGGATTATTCAACAGTCTCATTTTGAAATGGGGTACAGAAGGTGCCTAGTGTTCCAGTCTTACCTTCACACAAAACGTGTGTATAGAGTTGTTGCTTACATAGCAGAACATGTGCTTAATATGAAGAAAGTTCCTGATACTTTGTTTACCATCTCCATTTGAAAAGATCAGGTGGCAGGTGATGGGCAAATTGTCCAAGTTGTTCTGACTCTGGTCAGAAGTGTAATTTCCAGATTTCAACTCTTGTGAAGTTCTAATCCATACCCACCAGAGGTGATATCTGAAGGTTTCGCTTGAATCTGCAGCCCCCCTTTTAAAACTTGCTTTTAACAGTGGCATTTCACATGCACATCTGGCCACAGTTTTGTCTGTACCGCCTATTGCTCCTAACAGCTTCATGATGCTTAGCTGAAAAAGACCTGTGTGAAGTCCAAAGCTATTTTATGCTTGTGATGTTTTAAGTAGTCTTGCTTTCGGAGTGTGTACAAGAACCACAAACCTTTTTTTCTTTTTTTGTTTTGTTTTGTTTTGTTAGATTTATCAAATAGACATAGTGTCTTGCAACATTTGGAGGAGAATGGTTTGGAGAAATTTGATTCAAGGGAGAGATAGCAGTTTGTACATTTACATTTGCTGTAAAGAAAACAGATAAGAGAAGGTTATTTGCTGTCTGAAAATCAGGATTTGAGGCCATCTTGTTAAATCAATTGTCTGCACTTTATTAAATCCTGCAAACAGATCTATATTAATGGAAAGAGAAGTTTACTGTTCAATACCCATGGAAGACAGTGGACTCGGGCACTTATGTTTTTGCACTGATTCAGCAACAGAAAAGCTTGCATACTGAAATTATGGAGACCAAATTGGAAATCCTGTTAAATATCAAGTCCTATAAATGTCATAAATTAAGTGTGATATTTTGATAAGCAGCCAGTTTGTGACGGCAATAAATGCAACTGGTGTCCTTGTGACATTTATGGCAGTCATGGATAGTTAAATGCGAACCCAATCAGTTGCAATTTCTCTATTAAAGGCTGTTACATTTTCATTATTCAAAATGTATGCTCTCTCCATTCACTTTGGCATGTTCTTTGTTGATCAACTTCTAATGCTCTAAGTCACTGTTTTCCAACTTTTGGTTTTTCGACTTCAGTTCCCATGGGCCCCACGTTGGGAACCACTGCTCTAGGTGCATTAAGAAAAACTATACAGTAGCTCATAGAAACTGCCTTTTTAATTACACTAGCACAAATTCAATTTTGCTAGCAGGTATACGTTTAATTGAAGGATTAATGCAAGTTAGTGTCCAATGCCAGTTCTGTTACATAAGTACCAGTAGTTGCACAATATAGATCAGTGTTTCCCTTCCTTTGGCTTTTGGACTTCAATTCCCAGAAGCCTAAGTCAATTCCCCAGAGCACTGATTAGTTAATGTTCTGACTTAGGCTTCTGGGAATTGAAATCCCCCTGTGAGACATGGGCCCCATATTGGGAACCTCTGGTATAGACTGTGCATTTGCAGAAGTACAGTACTGTACTGTACTTCTACTACTGCTTGCATAGTGCTGTAACCAGTGCGAGTAGGTAGTGGGAATTTTCAATCTATTGCTGTGATACTGTTTTTGGCCCTGTTTGTCCACCAAGCACAGTACTGTCTGCTCTGGTTACACTGCACAACAATGATTTTGCTACTGGAAATAACACATGTGATTTACATGATATCTAGTGTGCTGGTCCCAAATCTGAACTCAGAATTTGTCTTTCACGTACAGATTTTAAGGCGTGCTATAGCTGTTCAAATGGTCAGTAATTGGGTAATGTACTATTTTTTAACATGGGAACATTATAATAGTTGCAACTACCACTATGCCTGCTGCCGCCTAAGCTGAATCATGTCCCCTGGTGGCATGCATGTTCCAGCAGCAGCTGGGCATGTCTGGGCAAGTCAGTTTGCTGACGTCAGAAATAGGTAGATAAGGCGAGATGGACCAAGGGCTTGTCTCTAGCGTGAAACCATCTTATTGGATAGTACAGCTAGGCCATAGTGAGTCTGTTTTGAGCTAAAGATGAGCAGGTGCAGCTGTGTTAATAAAGTGGACAATTCTTGCAACATTTATGGCAAATGTACCCCGCGTGATCAATGCCAGAACCTAACCAAGATCCTCACTTAAGATCCTGATGTCCTAGGCAGAATCGGACTTCAGATTTGGATTCAGCGCAGTTGATTTAGTACAGGACACATGGATTAGACCAAGTAGCAGACTTTTTGTGTGTGTGATGCAATGTTATTAGCAAGTGTGCTGTACTCAGGCAAGTGGTCTTTTTATATATTTTGCTCCCTGGCCCTTTTAATTGCAGGTGTTAGGGATTGAACCTCGAATTTCTTGCAAGCAAGTCATGTCTTCTGCTATTGACCTGATACTTGTCACAGACGATAAGTGACTTTGCACATGTTTTATTTATTACCAGTCATTATATATGAAGCAGGGGTGCTGAGGCTGAATGAACTCAGATTGTGGAGTTCTTCCAGTCCAATCTACTACTTTTAATTGAACATACTCCAAGGGCAGCCTGTGGATGGAGCCCAAGATATGTGGTTCCCTTCATTAGCCATGATCTATTTGTAGTGCATTCCTTAGGAATTGTGCAAAGTACTGTGGACTGAGTGCATTAAGTTGTTGAAGTGAAACAGAATGGTTGAATTTTTTTTGGTGTGTTTAGATATTTGCAAATTAGATTATATTGCAAATGTACACTGGCTACTGGGACACACCGATGATTTTCAAAAGTACATTTGTTTATGCGTGTTATACATTACAGGAACGTCTTCCACTTTGTGAATCATGAAAACCTTCAGATCATTCTTTAAAAAATTGATAGACCAGAATATTTGATTTTCTTGATGCATAGCCTATAGTTTGCACAGAATATGGAGAAACAGAATTGTTTGCAGTTGGCAAGAAGGTCAGGCAAGGGCATATCGTTTTCTCTGTCAGTCTAGCATATATGCATAACACATCAAAAAGAATAGATTCAAATGAAGAAGAAAAATTGGTGAAAGAAACAACAATAATTTAAAATATACATGTGGCATTATATTAGTTATGTGCCATCAAGTTGTAACTGACTTACAGTGATCCTAATAGTTAAATAATTTAAAATAATTAAATTATTATTTTAATAAACCTAATAATTTAAGGAGTGGTTTTCCCAGTTCCATTCTTTTAGTGAATTTCCATGCCTAAAGTGAAGATTTTAACTCTAGTTTCCAGAGTTCTAGTCCATCATTCTACCTACTACTAGACTACTGAGTACCAGTAGAAATACTGATGATTGGAAATGACTGCCAGTGAAGGCAAAAGAATAAAATGCAAAAATAGGATTTGAGTTCAACATTAAGAGGGCAGAAACAATAATTTGACAGGAATTCAATAACTTTAATGTTGACCATGTAGAAGTCAACTTATTAACTTTCTAGACCTTGGTTCAGACATTAGACAAAATGGAGACTGCAGCCAAGAAATCCTAAAAAGATTGAGATTGAAAAGGACAGCTATGAAGGAGCCAGAAAATATCTTTTAAGCCAAGGCCAAGATCACCCATACTGTGGTATTTATTCCCAGTTACTTTATACTGATATAAAAGCTAGACGATGAAGAAAGGTGACAGAAAACGATTCAGTTCCTGAATTGACTTGACAAAGGAAAGTACAGGTTGGAGAGTGCAAGACCTCAGTAGGGATAGTAATGAATGATTAATTCCTAGGTTTGCCTAAGTGAGGAGCAACTTGGCAGCACCTCACACACACAAATAATTGCAAACTGCAAATTGCAGAGGTACAGTCATGTGGCCAGAGCTTGGGTTTTGGATTTGGGAAACAGATTCAAATCTTCATTCTGTACTGAATATCAGTTGACAGCCTGTTTTGTTAAAATTTTATTTAGAGGGCTCAAAGATCTAACTTAGTTTATATTAACATTAGTGGGTAAAGTTTTCAATTCATTGAGCTAAATATTAAGGGTGATACTAAGTGGTATAGGGCAGTATATAAGTATAATTACTTTGCTTTATTAATGGCGGTACAGTATTGTGATAAAATTACTGTGCATGAAAGTATCTGTCATAATGGAGAGAGGTCCAATTCCATGCAGCACATATGGTACACAGTAAGTGCCTCCTTGAAGATTGTGGTATTTTTGAACTACAATTGGGCCACTGTGCACTGCTAATCTTTCTCACGCTAGGTCAGGCGAAAGGAACTACGGAATGTACTCCCCAAAGGTGGCTTCGTTTTTGCAGTTTCATGTCTGCCCTAGACATGGAAGAAGAAGAAGAAACAGTCATTCAAATAAATGTATGACCTGACTTCTCTATATTATGGCAACCATGATGCTAGTTTGTGCTAATGGGCACAGAGGTTTGAATAGGATACAACTCTTAAGTTTTTAGTTAGTTTTAAAGGAAGACATAGGAGAAAATGCTGTATAGTACTGTGGTTGATTACATTCTCCCTTGTGGCATTTTGTTACTTACTCCTTCTCGTTGGCTTTTTGTTTGTTTAATTTGGCTTTCCTAAATTGGCACGTTCCAGATGCTTTAGAGTAGAAATTCCACAATCCAACAGTAAGATATCTAATTCATCATACTCGAAAGTGTCAGGTTGGAGAATGGTGCCCTAAAGCTTAGGTCTAACAACCTGATCAATTAAGCTCAGCTGCTGATCTGTGTTGCATTGTTCTTTCTCATTTAGATCAATCAGTAAAACCAGAGAAGAGAGTTCTTAAGCAGAAGTATTTGGAGTGTCTCAGAGTATACACAGAACATTTTTCTGCATTGTAGAATGGCCTCTGACTCCCCATAATGTAGTATAGGTTATTTGTATGAAGCATAGTTGAAAGTGGAAATTAGTCTCATTGTGTGAAGAGGGGAAGAAAAATTACTTACCTTGTTCTGTTTGTAGATAGTCCCATTCAGTTGTGCCAGTTTCATGCTACAGCCAAGGAATTATTTTAAACAAAAAGAACATGCCCTGCCAGCTACTGTCACTGCTGTGATCACCACCCTTCTTTTTATGGTAATGTCTCACAGTCACTCTGGGCCTTTACCGGTGATTCCAGCCCCAGTAGAAAAACTCCACTGAAACTATTACAAGCTATTAAAGTTATGGTTTAATGTTAAACTAATTAGACCTTAATGAAGTTCATGCATCACGTGAATATTGTTTGAGCTTCATTAGGTTAAAAGTTAATTGATTAGCCTAATTAATTAAAATAATTAGTCCATTCTAGGTTCTGCACTGTTGCCTAAATCAGTTTCTGTAACGAATGGTGAGTTTATCTTCCGATCTCACCCTAAACTCCCAATATTCCCTCCCCAAATCTGTGGTTCATACGTCTGGATTGCATTGTTTTTCTACTTTCTAGAAAGGATTTGAGAATCTTTTTGGGAAATGCATATCCAGGCATTTATATGAGCCAAATGAAAGTCAACCACCCTGGCAGGAGTGCCATAATGGAAGTAAACCAAAGAAAGGGTACCGTATTTAAGAGAAATTTTGGGGGCATATGGAATCTTTTTGTAGAATACGCATTGACTAATGAAGATGGGATCAAGCCCAACCCGGAAATGTGTATATTTTGGACAAGTTAACTAAAAAAATGAGGAAATGGTTGAACTACACATTCGTCACAGATTCCTTTGTACAGCATGGGTGTTTGTTTTTTTCGTTTCCTTTTCTGTCTTGTTCTTTTTTATTTTCTTTGTTATTAATATTCATTGACTGTAAAACTGCTCGAAATCCATGCTCAAACAAGTTATGTTATGTAGGCTATGTGAATAAAATTATAAAAATGCCATAATGACTGACAGGATTGCATTTGTTTGTTTGTTAGTTAGTTAATTTCAAAGAATATCATACAGGTGAAACTTGGAAAATTAGAATATCGTGCAAATGTCCATTCATTTCACTTAAAAGGGTGAAACAAATATATGAGATAGACTCACTACATGCAAAGTGAGAGATGTCATGCCTTAATTTATTATACAGTAATTGTGATGATCATGGGGTACAGCGTACATGAGATTATGTGATGATTATGGGGTACATAAGATTGGGAGGTTGGGATTTTCATAAACTGTAAGCCATAAGCATCAATATTATAACAAAGTAAGGCTTGAACTATCTCGCTTTGCGTGTAATGAGTCTATCTCATATTTGTTTCACCTTTTAAGTTGCATTACTAAACTGAATGAACATTTACACGATATTCTAATTTTCCGAGTTTCACCTGTAAAGGCTATTTCTGAAATTTTTCTGAATTACCATGTTGAAGTGTGGATTTCGTTATATTGCGTAGGATTTTAAGCTACGTTTTAAATCTGCTCCTGAAATTTTCTATGCTAGATCATAGGACTAATTTAGTCATACAAACTTTTACAAATATAATCCTGGGATAATAGATTAGAATCCAGCTGATGGTTTTTAATGTCATTGGGTCTACTGCATGATATGTCTTCGGTAGAATTAGTGTGCATTTGTAAGTCTTCCCGGTTCACTTTTAGATTATTTTGTTCATTTCTTTCTCTTTCTCTCCTTTTCTCAGCTTGAGAAGGAGCTGTCAAGAAAGCTTGAAGAGTTGGAAGGTAATGGCTATATTTCATAGAATGTTCTTATTTATGTCACATTTCCATTACACAGTGGTGACACTTCTTTGAATTTACTGCAGGTGAAATATCGATTTACCAAGATGAGATTGAGATTGAGTTGGAGAATAGCAGGCCCAAAGCCAAAGGAGTTTATGCAAATTATAGTAAAGATGGTAAGTCTATTCTGTAATTTGTAATATGTTAAAAATGACAATGATTTTAGAATAGTTTTGTATTTCAGGGACACAAATGTTTAATTCTGTGCCATCAAATAATTTCCAATTTAAAGCATGCCTTTTCACGGTTTTTCTAGGCATAGTGTAGGCATAGTGTGTTTGAAAATGGCTTACCATTCTCTTTTTCTGAGCTTTTTCTGGGACTGTGTAGCTTGCCCAAGGCTAAATAGGCTGGTTCTTCCCTTGGAAGTACAGAGAGGAATCAAACTCCTGATTCTGCAATCAGATACCTAACTTACTAAATTATTGAACCAACCAGATGTGTATAAATCAAGCTTTTGTATAGAGAAGGAAGTCTTGAGATGGGAAGGGACAAGCTGAAAGGCATGAAAAGAAATGGGTCTTCTGGTACAGTCTTCCTCAATCTTGTGCCCTTCAGATTTTTTTGAACTACAAGTTATCTTAATAACTAACCAGTGTGGTCATTAATCATGCTGTTTTAGAATGGATGCAAATTATAACCTAGAATATCTGAAAGACACCTTGCTCCTTCGGCCCTCAAACACCAATTTTTAGTTCATTACAATTAAATGGCAAGATGCAGAGATAATTCATAGTGATATCAATCCTCTGCAGAAACCAACATGTGTTTGGAGGGGAGGGCTCCAGAACCACAGAAATGCATTAATGGAATGAAAGAGAGGAGAAGAGGTGTGAATGGAGAGCAGGACACACCGAGTTTGTATGCAGCAAGGAAAGTGCAGAATTACCAACTCATTTAGTTTACACCTTATGAAATGTGACCGAAAGTCTCCATTTTTATATGATGGGGGAAATGATATACAGCTTGCCCCCTATCTGCGAGTTTATATCCATGGTTTCAGTTATCTGTCGGTCTAAAAATAGTCAATTTAAAAAAATCCTGAAATACACGATACATATGTATTTCTGTGGTGCATTACCAGGGCTGGCCACTAGAGGCCATTGTTTACAGTGTAAAATGTGGGGTTTTATGTTATCCATGGTTTCTGGTATCTGCAGAAGGCATCGAACATATTCATCACAGATATAAGGAGGGGCCTGTATTGGACAAAATAACAAAAACAAAACAAAAAAGATAAAAATCTTATAACACCTTAAAGACTAATTGCTATTTTTAATGAACTTTTGTGGATCAAGTCCACTTTCTCAGACATATGAGTGAGACTATATGACTGCCATATTTATACATGACCTTACGACCAGTAGTGGTTCAGATGATGAACAAAGTTTCATTAGTAAAGGAGTAGGCTATCAGTCTGTGAATAATATTAGTTAAGTTATCAGTTTACAAGGTAACAGTAGCATAGTTAAGGGGTTCATAACCTACAGCCTGTGGGTCAGATCCAGCCTGCACCACCAAATAATCTAGTCCCCAATCTCGCTTCTGCTGCTGCCATCCTTGCTGCTGGAATTGGCCGTGGACTCATTTACGGCCATGTAAACGCGTTTACACAGCTGTAAATGAGTCTGTGGCCATCGTAAATGCATTTACTACAGCCATAAATGAGTCCATGGCTGTCGTAAATACGTTTACGACAGCCACAGATGCGCTTTACGGCATCAGTCCAGCTTGCTCAGCTGTCTGATTGGGTGTTGTCCGGCCCACGGCTAGAAAATGTTGAAAACTCCTGGCGTAATTGATGCAAGTGGCAAACTGTGGGAGTCAATATAGGACTTCAGACTTGATGATGATGTAGGATGATGTATTGATATTAAGTCCTTTCAAGTGGGTCTCCAGCTGAGATGAGGTATATGCAAATTGACATTCATTCACAACCTGATAGACTGTTCTGTTACCAATGAACTTTTGTCACTTTGTTCACCTAGTCAAGGGGCCATGTGTAAATTATTGCAGCCATACGGTCTCACTCTTATTCTGAAGAAGTGGATTTGATCTACGAAAGCTCACATTAAATATACAACTGTTGATCTTTAAGGTGCCTCAATATGCCTCTGTTTTTTTGTTTTTCTCTCTGATGTACTTCCGTAGACTAACACAGCTACTTCTTTGGAAGGGAAATGAGCCAATGTTTTTGATTGTCAAGTACCGTTTGCTTGATAGAAGGAGGATGAATAAACTTCTGGTAGATCTTATATGAGAAAGAACTAGTGATCATGAGCCCTATGGAAGTCACATGAAACCCCTGACAGCATAAAGTACACCTTGAATGTTACATGCTTGATAAAATTATTTGATTGCTCTGCCTTTAAAGGTTCTGTGGAAGATAGTATCTCGAGTATATTTGGAGAAGAGGAAGGTGAAGACGAAGAACTGGAAGCGGCTGCAAATCATTTAAATAAGGACTTTTACAGTGAACTTATTGATAATGACAACTCAAAAGAAAAAGAAACTTCTGTAAGGCCGCCTGCTTTGGAGTCACTTCTTGGCCCCCTTCCTACGGCAGCCAGTCTTGGGATAACGGAGTCTATCAAAGAGTGTATACTGACAAAAGATCGAGATCATAGTAAGTACGAAATGAGTTAGATGTTTGAATTGAGTTGTGATACATGGAAAAGCTATAATTGTCTGCTGTGGATTTTCACCTCTGTTTGCCAAAGAAGCGTTGAGTATTCTGTGAGAGGGAATGGTGGTAAACCTTTATGTCACTGTACCGTATATGCTTTAGTATAAGATGAGTTTTTTAGTTTCAAAAAAGGGACATGGCTTGTACTCGGGTCAATGAACACGAGGGTAGGAAGATGCGCTGGATTGAGATGTGCCAACAATTTAATTAATTTTAACATCTTTTCATTATTTTGATTATTGAAACTCATCAGCAGCTGCTGCATTTCCCACCCTCGACATTATACTTGGGTCAATCTATTTTCCTGGGTTTTCAGGTCAAAATTAGGTACCTCAGCTTATATTCGGGTCAGTTTATACTCAGGTATATGCAGTAGTTGAATTAGTCCATAGGTTTTATGTGCTGAGAGTTTCAGATGGAGTGAGAGAGCCCGTAGCAACTGCACAAGGGATACTATGCTTCAATTTGGGCTGGAGAACCTTTTGGTCTCCTAATAATTTGAACTACAGTTTCCATAATCCTTCAGCATTGGCTAGCCAGGGGTGGGGCTCATGGGAATTGCAGGCCATAACATGAAAAAAATTCAGTGCCCTGACCTAGATAATGTGTAATATTCATAATATGAACATAAAAAGTGTAGGCCATCTTCCTGTGATGCTTAGTTTTACATCTCTTGAAAATAGATTTGGAGCGAACAGCCTTTATAGTAACATATGTTGTCCATTCAATGAACCAGAATCGTTTTTCTTCTGTACCTGAGAACTATTAAAGTCTAGGCTGAGAAGATATAGCCTAAACATTTTCTTTATTACATGCTGCCTATGCATCCTAATTGCCTTCTGAGGATTTATGAATATTGGGCTGGATGCTTTTGAAATATTTGTAGTTGTCCTAATGCTTTGGGCTCAGTTTGTGCAGAAGTGATGCTAGCTATTTATCACATTGGCCTATTTGTACTATGCGGCATTGTCTTCTCTCGGAATAGTGTGCGGTTTATTATACCTTTGACTCATCTAGTGCCACTGAAATACCATTTTGTAGGCTTCCTTGCTAGGCTGTAGCAAAAATAACTTTCCAGAATATTAAGGTATGTCGATCCTTAGTCATATCTTAAAATCAGTTGCTGAAATTCTGCTGCTTAGTGTAATAAGTTGCACTAGAGTAAGCCCGCTGAATCAGTTGAGATTGGATGATTCAACTCCTCTAAGTACCACTAATACAAATAGGCTTACTCCAGTTGTGACTTTCTTTAGCAAGTTGCAACTAAAGGAGTCACATTTGAATGAATGGAACCTACAAGGGAATTTACTTAGAAAATCCTCAATAATCCAGTGAACCAATTTAACACTAAGCAATAAGGTCTCAGCCAGTGTGTGGCCATCCTTAACCTTTAAATGTGTGTGTGCACGTGCACACATGTTCCCCACCCTATACCCGTACCTTTATTTTAAAGTGTCAACGCTTTATTTTAACAGTGTCAATAGAGTGGTAGATTTCAGACACAGAAAGCATACAGGCTGCATACTATTTGTGCCAAATAAATGTTAAAAATATGTGGCCTTTTTAAAATCCCTCACGATTTGTGTACTCTAGGAAGATGGCAAAGATGTTTAGGTCACTGCAATACTTTCATCTTTTATTTACTTAAGAAAGTTTGCTTTAAGATATATATCAGCCTTTGTTTTGATTTTTGCCTCAAAGTAAATCATGCTTCTTCCCAGTAAAGTCTTTGATCTTTGCTGCTCCTCTTTTGCTCTAGCAGAAGTAGGCATTATTTTTATATTTCTTAGCACTGGTTGTCAAAATCCTTTAGCGTGAGACTTCTTAAGCATGTGGTTGCCCAAACGAAACCCCCTGAAAATGTGCAAATTGCTTTCAATGTTTACTTAATGTATCTTCCATGTACCCATATCATGTTAAAAAGGCCACTCTTACTAAATCTCAGTCAAAGCAAGCCTTTTGACTCAGACCTTGTATGTACAGCTCATAAATTTGGCAGTCTTTATAGACTCTCGTATCTGTGATTGAGCCTTCATTAAGTCGTTAATGAGCTGTGAAAATCTTGTTCCAACCAGCATAATAATGGAACTTTTCTTCCACTTCCCCCACTTCTGTCTTCATCCTTTGTTATAAATATAAATGATGTGATATTGTCAATTAATAAATGTGCAGCTTACACTTAAAAACTTATGTTCTTATACATGTTCTTTTGAACAGCAAAAGGATCAAGTTGAAGGCAGTTTTGTATGGGCGTCTTTTTAGTGAAGAAACATGCATTTGAATCAGCAGTGCATGTTAATTAAACATACGTGGTTCTTTGAGGTTTCTACTAATAAATGAAACCAGAGCATGAAAAACTTTGAGCTACAGCTGCCAACTCTGGCTAGGAGATTGGGAAAGTTGTATTTCAAAAAACTGATTTTCTAAGATCTGGTTAAGAATAATTTTGGTGCTTAGTGTGAAATCTTTAAGAACCTAAAAGGGACTTCATGCATTCATTATAAAATGGAAAAGAGAAGTTATTAACATGCCTTCTGTTTCATGTATAAAAAGGTCTCTTCAATTAGGTTTATATGTGCAATCAGAATAATAGTTATATCTGTATAGGTAATGCTGAGTTGAATGGGGCAAAGATAGCAATGCTTGTTACTTAAGGTAAAGGTAAAGGTAAAGGTTTCCCTTGCTCGAAAGCCAGTCGTATCCGACTCTAGGGTGCAGTGCTCATCTCTGTTTCTAAGCCGAAGAGCCAGCGCTGTCTGCTTCTGCAGACGTTTCCGTGGTCATGTGGCAGGCATGACTAGACACCGGAGCGCACGGAACGCTGTTACCTTCCCACCGAAGTGGTCCCTATTTATCTACTTGCAATTTCTTGCTTTCGAACTGCTAGGTTGGCAGGAGCTAGGATGAAGACGGGAGCTCATTTCCGTCCTGCAGTACTCGGGAATCGAACTGCTGACCTTCCGCTTCCCAGTCAGCGTCTTAGCAACTTGAGCCACTGCAGTACCTTGTTACTTAAAGGTACATCTTTTTCCTCAGGTCATAACCCCATGCTTTAAGTTTAACAAAGAGGGTCCTGCTGACAACATAGCTGTCAACCGCGGCTCCGGAAAATACAGGACCTGCGCAAACGGTTCTGCGCAGGTCGCCTTCTACGCATGCGTAGAAGGCTACACCGCTTGCGTTGCCTCCTACGCAAGCGGCGTAGCCTCCTACGCAAGCAGCGTAGCCTTCTACACATGCGTAGAATGGGGCTACGCAAGCGTAAAACCCTTCTACACATGCGTAGAAGGCAACCTGCGCAGAAGGGCTGCGCAGTACCTCCTTTCCCCCGCTGCCAAATTCCGGGGTTTCGGCAGCGCGGGGCGGGAAATAGTGCAAATCGGCGCCAAAAACCGTGAAATCCCAGCCAATCCGGGATGGTTGACAGGTATGGCTGATAATGGTACCATTATCAGGCAGGAGATTGAATTCCAACTAGGGACCACAGGGTTACCAAATTCAGGGCCTCTTTCTCTGTAGCCACTTAGAGGAGAGAGATGAGTTCAATGAGACAGTTGTGATGATGACTGTAAGCCTCTGCTTGGCAACTTATTATCCCAGCACTTCAGTCTACCTTAGATTTTTGCAGAGAAATCAAAATCAGAAGCCACTAAAATTCCAAAGTTTCCAGCAATAAGTTGTGGCAAGACCAGCTGCTAGTGTGAACTGCTAGGTAGCTCAATGATTTAGGTACTGTATCTGGTTGTGGAGCCACAGCTTAGGAGGTTATTTCTCCACTACGTCTCCTTGAAAGGGACAGGACTCCATGATCCACAGGTTCTCTTCTAGCTCTGCAGTTATATTATTGATAGTGACAAATAGTAGTACCACAAAACCTTTTTTTGAAAGGATTTTTGTATTTATTTTAAAAGGGCAAAAAAAGTTTAAGGGTACGAAAGGCAAAATGAAAAAAGTTTCCCAAAACAATAGAACAAATCACAGAGGAGGAATTTTGATCAATCAAGAGGAACACTCCAGAAAATAAGGATGCTAGCTAGCCTAATAGTCACACCTTAGTTAAGAGACGTTTTTTTTCTGGGATAAACACAGAGCACAACTGTACCCTGCACAGCATCAAAGAATGGAAAACAAACAGTAGGTGAGCCAGAATTCCTCCTAAAAGGCAAGCTCAGCTCATGGACAAAGCTGTCACCTTCTGAGTGAGATTGAACCAACTAATTAAATTTCTATCTCTCTGATATTCCTTAAATAAACTCTCTTATAGTTGCAGAAGTCTGACGTGACTTGTATTCATCTTTTGTTATTGGTATATATTGAGTTTTACAATTTCAATACAATTTGTCCTTTCTTAAAATGTGTACACATTTTTGGAACCCTCTATATGTTAAACACAAAGGCCATTCTAATGGCCTAGCTGTATATTCCTCCCTGGAATATCATGGCTGATGGTGTCATTCATTAGTTATGGCGCTTTTAAGGATGATGATGTTTTCTAACACTTTCCCTCCCTTCATACACTTCTAATATTGTGTAGTAGAACCAGAGCTCTCAGGATGGAAACCCTGGGATCTTCTTATTGACTGAGACTATGAATCGTTCCCCCACTTAGGATTCCCTGTTTCCTCTGCACTTAAGCTTCCATGGTAACTTGGAGATAGAATTTCCTAGGAACCATACATTCTTTATTATATACTAGCAAGGGTTGCCCGGCGTTGCCGGGCTTTTTTCTCCGTGTGTTTTAATAAAAATGAACCAATTTTATTTTTGCAATAGTTTTAAATTGTGTTGGAAGGTTAAATTGTGTTAATGTTTTTTAAAAATTGCTTAGTCTGTAATTTTAATTTTTTAAATGTTTATTTATGTAAAAATTTTTTGGCTTGGCTGTTATTAACTGGGATCTGCTTTTTTGGGTTTTTTTGAGGATTAATAAAAGAAGAAAGTATGATATAATTTTTTCAAATTGTTTTATGTAAGTGAATAATGTTTTAGTTTTTTGAATTTTTTTAATTAGTTGTACCGTAGGTCATAATTTTAATAATGTAAAAGTAAATGTTTTTTACATTCAATGTTTTTAAAATGTGTTTAGATGTTTAGAATTTAAATTTGAGTTATAACTCAGCACAGGATTTTTAAAAGTTTCTATTGTATTTAATTGACATATGTTTTAGTGTAATTTTTTTACTTGTTTTTATTGGTGTGACCTTTTGTGTAAAATTGTGAATTTGTGTTATGTTTTTGATTTGTTTTTACTCTTGTGGCATTTTATTTGGAGCTGTTGTGTGTTTTTGAATTGTTTTTACTATTGTGGCCAGCAGGTGGTGCTGGTAGGGGTTATTGTATTTTGACTTTTTTTTCTCTCCTGGCCTCTGGGTGGAGCTTCTTCTGGTAAGTAGTCTCTTTCTTTATTCATTTCTTTTTTAGTCCTGGTGGAGGTAGCACATCTTTTGGTAAGTTTGCTTGTTTTCTTTGTTTTGTGTGTGTGTGTGTGTGTGTGTGTGTGTGGACGGGGGGGGGGGTTGGAATTTGTATTTTTTGTCTGTTTGTTTTGTTTTTGATTGTGCCTTTGTTTACTTCGTATTGTTTTTGGTGTTTTTGTTTTTGTGTATTTTTGGATGTGTTTGACTGTTTTTAGTAATTTTTTAAAAAATTATTTATTTATTTGGTGGTGGGGAAGGGACGTGGTCATTGGGGGTTAGGAAGGGTGGGCTAGGTGGTGGGGAGAGGGGCATGGTCGTTGGGGGTTAGGAAGGGTGGGTTAGGTAGTGGGGAGGGGGCATGGTCGTTGGGGGTTAGGAAGGGTGGGCTAGGGGGGGCGTGGTCATTGGGGTTAGGAAGGGTGGGCTCGGTGGTGGGGAGGGGGGCTTTAGTGTGTTATGGTGCTTTGATTGTGTGAAGTCGTGAAAGTAGATCGGGTTTCCCCTTTAATATCAGTGGGTGGGGGTTGTGACCCCCCTCTCCGCTGGCTACCCTAGGGTTGGGAGGTTTGTGGGGAGAAAAGGGGTATATTGCCCCAACACTTCTGGAACCTAAAGATTAGGCACAGTGGCTCGAATCCCCCCCTCCTTAAAACCACTCCGCTTTTAAATAGAATAAAAGGCGGAGTTGTTTTAAGGAGGGGGAGGGGTGGGATCGATCCACTCTGCCTGATCTTTTGGTTCCAGAAGTGTTGGGGCAATATACCCATTTTCTCCCCACATACCTCCCAACCCTAGGGTAGCCAGCGGAGAGGGGGATCGCAACCCCCCACCCACTGATGTTAAAGGGGAAACTCCAGTCGGGAGCTTCAGGCGCCGTGGGTGAGGGAAAGAAAGCCAGCTGGTGTTTGCTTGGCTGTGAGGCGGTGAGTTGTTTTTCATTGGGGGTTAGGAAGGGTGGGCTAGGTTGTGGGGAGGGGGGGCGTGGTTGTTGGGGTTAGGAAGGGTGGGCTCGGTGGTGGGGAGGGGGGCATGGTCATTGGGGGTTAGGAAGGGTGGGCTAAGTGGTGGGGAGGGTGGCTTTAGTGTGTTATGGTGCTTTGTTTGTGTGGAGTTGTGAAAGTAGATCGGGTTTCCCCTTTAATATCAGTGGGTGGGGGTTGTGACCCCCCTCTCCGCTGGCTACCCTAGGGTTGGGAGGTTTGTGGGGAGAAAAGGGGTATATTGCCCCAACACTTCTGGAACCTAAAGATCAGGCAGACTGGATCGAATCCCCAACCCCCCTCCTTAAAACAACTCCGTTTTTAAAGAGAAGAAAAGACGGAGTTGTTTTAAGGAGGGGGGGTGGGGGATCGATCCATTGTGCCTGATCTTTTGGTTCCAGAAGTGTTGGGGCAATATACCCCTTTTCTCCCCACAAACCTCCCAACCCTAGGGTAGCCAGCGGAGAGGGGGATCGCAACCCCCACCCACTGATATTAAAGGGGAAACTCCAGTCGGGAGCTTCAGGCGCCATGGGTGAGGGAAAGAAAGCCGGCTGGTGTGTGCTTGGCTGTGAGTTGTTTTTCTTTTTCATTTTTCGGGCGCCGGTTTCCTCAGCGCTCTGCGCACAGGACGCTGGGGCTTGTAGTTATGGGTTGCTGTTTTGTGTTTGTGCTGCGTTTTTTTAAAATGCTTTTCTTTCGATTGGCTGCGGCGCGTTTCCGAACACTGCGCCGTGCGAGAGCCTCTCAGCCTGATTGGCTCTGGCGCGGCGCAAGGAATGTTGGGAAGTGAAGTTGTTTCCCTTTCTTCGCGTTTGTGGGGCTGTTGCCCCACTGCCAGTTTTTTCAATCCTTCGTTGACCTGCGTACCCAGATCGGCCGTGTGCACGAAGGGTGAGTACAGGCAAGTAGGGCGAGGCATAGCAACCTATAGCCAGTTCCAATGGTTAACCCTTGGATTTATAGGTTAAGATTGCTCCATAGCGTTGTAATGTGAAGCATTTGAGGGCATGTTGGTCTTGAATAGGCAGTTAAGAACCATTGGCTTTATACAAGACATGTTCCTGGTAGAAGCCAAGACTCCTGGAACTCATTTGTTGATATGAATCCATCCAACTACCTGCATTTTTGGACTTCTCTTTGGAAGAAGATAGCTATGATGACTGTTAGAATGAATACCTATGCTTCCAAATGTGCTATTATGCCACAGCTTTTAAGCAGGAGAAATTTGTGTACTGGCTACCGTTGGGGCAGACTGAGCAGTTGGATCCCTCCTTCTGCTCTCCCTATAGTTATTTTTTGAACTACCATTGCCAGAATCCCCTAGCCAACGTAGCGAAAGGTCATGATTTTGCTGCCATCTAACATACATAAACCTTTCCTTTTTTATTCTTTGTTCACTGCCAGTGGAAAATTGTGCCATACACAGCTATTTGGGACTGCATTTTTATTTTCCACATAGATGTACCACTCCTTGAGATGCATTTATCATTTTGATGAGCTACTCTATCATCATATACAAGAGGGGTGTTCAGGGGCACGATCAAAGAGATGAAGATTAGAAGAATTTGACCTATAAATGGTCAAGGGGCCCAGGGAGAGACCTGTGGCTCAGTAGATGGATTGTATCTTTTGTCTATACCTCCTGAGCTTATAACAGTCAATTATTTGGATGAGCAGTCACTGGGAGATAGGAAAAAGAATTACTCCCTTCCCTCTATTCTCTCTTTGTTTCCTTTAACTCAGAAACCTCTTATTACAATGGCCATAAAAAGTGATCATATTGATCTTGATTATTACAGAAAATGAAAGCATAGAGATCAAATGGAGATCAAATAGAGTTTTCATTGGCTTCAGGTGAAAACGAAACCCCATTAAAGAACGGTTATTTCAGCATTTATCGCTGCATTAACTTAAGTGTCTAGCTTGTAACCTCCAAGATCCAGCACAGTATTCTGCACAGAGAGGAGTCATCATTTCTTTTTGCATCATGGAAGAAAATTTATTAAATAGTATTGAGGAAGTTGCAACCCTCACTCTTGGCAGGAGATGATACAAGGGAACACAGGCAGAACTTTGCTAGGGTCAACTGCTTTGAAGAAAGCACGCCAAATGATTGATCAGCCATGTTTTATTTGGTTTACATTTTTACCTGGAATGACCTCTGTTTATGACTCTGACCTCTTCACGCCCACTGGAAAGTTAATGCAAAGCTTTGGAAATGAGGTCCCCTATTCATCAATTACATTGACAGTACTATCATCCTAAGCATTTTTAAAAATCATATTCAAAATACTTAAACTAGCCTTGTCTAGTCTGGTACTGTACTCTCAAGATTTGTGGACTACTTCCAGGAAACACAGCTAGCAATTTTTGGAGGACAGTAAGATAGGGAAGCTGTGCTGTGGGGAGAAAAAACTATGGGTCATTCTCTTAGTACGGGGGTGCCCAAACTTTTTGGGCTGTGGGACAGTCACATGGTTCAAGGGGTTGGTCACTATGGCCCAGGGGCCAGATCCAGCCCCCAACATCAGTTCATCCAGCCCATGAAGCCCTCGTTGCTCCCGGAAGTGGAAGTAAAATGCACCTGTATGGGCACATTTTACTTCCGCTTCCGGGAGCGACGAGTGCTTTGTGGGCCGGATGAATTGGCGTCGGAGGCCAGATCCAGTCCCTGGGCCATAGTTTGGGCACCCTGTCTTAGTATAATGCAGTTTTTTTTAAGGAACTCTGACATTCTATATATCGAATACAATGAAATAAAGTTTGGTACTCAAATTTGGTATTCAAGTTTGGTACTGGAAGCAATGATCTGAGTTTCTACCGTTCCTACTGTTTGTCAGCCCTTTAGTGGGAAAGTCTGGGATATTTCTGGCATGCTGCTTTTGCACAGGCTCAGAGTTCCTATTTTTTGTTGTGGCTTTTCTGACCAGTTGGATGTTCAGTCTGATGATACCAGCCAGATCCCACAAGCCTGTCGTACCCTGTAAAACCTTCATGTTTGATCCTGCACTTCAGTTTGAGCCGCTCATACTTAGGGTTGAGTTGTTTTACGTACATTTCAGGAACTTGTGTTTTTTGCCTGAAAGCAAGAGGCAGATCTGTGTACTGCAACAGGTCTTTTCAGAATGAGATACCTGCAATTCCCTCTACAAAATCAGTATATCTTGCTACACTTAACCTGATACTTGAGTTACTAGTGCCTTGCTCAGTCTAAAAGCTTTTGTCTTGGAGCTGGGTTTTACTGAGAGTCTCATGGCCGCAACAACATATGGATTTAAAAAAAACCTCTGATTTCTGCCCCAATCCCATTTTGTGTACCACATTGTCTGATTAAGACAATCCAAACATTTGAACACTTATAGAATGTTAAGAGATCTCCCTTATGTATTTTGGTTTTATTTTGTTCTCATGGATTACGACAGATTTTTATCCATGGGAGAATGCACAGAACAAATTTACTTCATCTTGCTCTGTAGCCTTCTCCCTTTATACCCCTTGTTTTCATGCTCCAAAATCTGCTCATCACTCCTTCATCAATTGTGTCATCTGCCTTTTGGCTGTTGAGTCTTAATTTTAACTAAATCCAAGCTAGGGCTTGTCTTTGTCTGTCTGAGGCTTGATATTAATGGGGTTTATCACTCCAAGAGAGGAGCGGATTGCCCCTAAAACAAAATGTCCCAACATCGCTACAAGCAAAATCTGGAGAGAGTGGTTGCTCCAGACGTAGTCCTTGATGTGCTGTTTTGTATGGTTGTAACCTGACTGAGGATGTAGAGGTGCTGCTTCTCAAATGCTTCAAAGCTAGGAAGCATAGCAAACACTGTAGAAGAAGATACCCGCATTCAAAAAAACTTAGGTCAGCTGGAGTGGTGAACCAAAATGAACAAAAGATTTAGCAGAGTAATTCAGGTGGCTCAAGTGGTTAAGATGTTGAACTTGAAGACTGGAAGGTCAGATTCCCGAGTCCTGCATGACAGTGAGCTCTCGTCTCTGTCCCAGTTTCTGCAAACCTAGCAGTTCGAAAGCAAGCAATTGCAAGTAGATAAATTGGTACTGCTTAGGTGGAAAGGTAAACAGCATTCTGTGCACTCAGGTGTTGAGGCATGCTGCTACTGCTGGCTCTTTGGCTATAAACAGAGATGAGCACTGAACCCTAGAATTGGATACAACTGGCATTTTGAGCAAGGGCCACCTTTACCTTTACCTAACCCAGTGGTGTTTCCTAACCTTTGGTTTTTGGACTTCAATTCCCAGAAGCCTAAGTCAATTCCCCCGAAGCTCAGATCAGCCAGTGTACTGACTTAGGCTTCTGGGAATTTAAGTCCCCTGTGGGGCGTGGGCCCCATGTTGGCAACCACTGCTCTAAACCTAAAAAAATGGGACTGGGGAAATTGGTAACAATGTGTTTGAAAAGGATCGTTTTAGTGAGCCAGTAATGCAACATAGCAGCCAGAAAGGTTAATGTGATATTGGACAACATTAATAGAAATGTAATGTCTAGTTCACACAAAATAACAATTCCACTCTATGTTGCTTGGGTGAGGCCATGTTTGGACTACAATTTACAGTGCCTCCTTTTGAGATGGAAATTGATAAGTCTTGCCAGGTAGCCGTATTGGGGTGTTTTTTTGGCAAGGCGGGATGTTAGTTTGGAATGGGTGGTTTCAAGAAGGAAAATTAAGGTGGAGAACCTTCTTGCCTACAGTGCATAGCTGTCAAGTATCCCTTATTGGCAGGAAAAAAACCCCTTATTTTACCCTCTTTTCCGCCATCACCCCTTATTAATTAGATTGCAGTGCCCTATTGCCGCCATTGGAGGGCAGCACAGGATAAGCATAGCTATCAAGTATCCCTTATTTGCCAGGAAATTTCCCTTATTTCCAAATCCAAAACTTAACAGGTATGCTACAGTGGTCTTCTTCCGCTTGAAACCTCAGTAACTGTAAGATGTAAAGTAACCATTATGAGAAGAATTGCAGAGCTAAATGTAATGAGTATTTCTGCTATTAAACCTGTATTATTTTCAGACATCAGTCTAGAATTTGATGAATTCTAAAGAAATTAAGTTGAGTGCTAAAATGGCAATGAAATGTACATGTATTTATATAGGCATATAAAATAGCATTTTACATAAATTCTATGTAATATCTGGCTGCAAGTTCTGTAATTATAATGTTCACCACATCAGTAGGTAAAGGAAGCAACATTTTGTTGATAATCGCTAAAGCTGTTGGCCAGTTCTTCAAAGTCAAAGGAATCACATCAGCAACCTCAAAAGTTTTTTTTAATTTGCTTCTACTATAATTTATGATCTCACTGAATGATCAGTTGCCTATGCTCTCCACCTGGCTCAGTTGTAATTATGATGGTTAACTAAAGGTTTGATGTGGAGAGAGGTGAAAGTAATCAATGAAAAACAAAGACAAGCAATGAAAGCATAGAACTATCATTAAAGGGCAGAGGCAATGAGCAAGAACAACAGATTCCTGGTGGTTAAGACTGTTGGAGAACAGGGAGATGGGGTTGATCCATAACTTACAGGCATGCTGTGGGTTTTGCAAGAAAAGTAAATTATCAGTCATTTTATTCTAAATACAGTTAACAGTTCTTGCCAAGGAAGGAAGAGATGAAAAGAAAGATGTAAAACCAGTACAGACAAAAACACCACTAATACTTGACGGATCTGGTGCACACTGAAAGCACTGAGTGACCAGGAGGAGTTTTGTGACTACTTCTGTCAAGGAAAGCACTACCTAGTGCAGTCATGGTGAACCGTGGCACTCCAGCTGTTCTTGAACTTCAATTCCCAGAAGCCCAAGTCTCTGTGAATCCACATGAATGGGTTTACTGTGCATATGCACTGTTCTTGGACTTCAATTCCCAGAAACCCAAGTCCCTGTGAATCCACACAAATGGGTTTACAGCACATATGTGCGGATTCACAGAGACCTGGGGTTCTGGGAATTGAAGTCCAAGAACAGCTGGAGTGCCAAGGTTCGCCATCATGGACCTAGTGTGTGGCAATGAGAGATCTTTTTGCACTGCTGGCACCTTTTCCCCTTGTAGGAGAGGACGAGTAGGCTTGAAGTAATGAAGAGGAACTGCAGCAAAGTGAACCTACATCCTGGTAAAACATCTTTCCTTGTTGCTGCCCCATATTCCCAACCAGGTATGGATTTAGCAAAGGCAACTACACTTCTATACCACCCCATAGCACTTAGAGCACTCTGTGCAATTCACAAGATAGCATTTCCCCCCACAACATGCTGGGTACTCTTTACTGGCCTTGGAAGGATGGAAGGTTGTATCAGCCTTGATTCCCATCAGGATCAAACTCACAATGTCAACTGCAGTTTTGGCTGCAGTACAGCAGTTTAACCACTGTGCCACAAGGGCTTATCTGTAGATAACTTACCTGGAGTCGGCGTCGGCTTCTTCTTCTTCTTCCATGTCTAGACCAAACATAAAAATTCCCAAATGAAGGCACCTTTTGGTGTGTTCATTCTGCAGTTCCTTTCCCCTGACCTAGTGAAGACATACCACGTGAGCTCTTTCTGAATGAAAGACCGTTTGGAGTATAGAATGTCTCGCTTACTACAGGTGGAATGGTAGAATATACCCTGTTTGAAGGGGAGATATTATATCATTCATTAGACTTCTAAAAATTGCCACCCGCCTCCTTCTCTAGCTTTTGACCTGTACAGTTCTTGATCTGACTGGATACCAGAGGTCTCTTTCAGAAGGAGTTCTGAAAATTACTGTGGCATGAGTAGGCCAAGCTTCTTTACCTAAAATACATTGCAAAATGGGGCTGCAGTCTCAAGTGTAGGTTTCAAAATTCCACTTTGCTTACTTTGTGTTAATTGACATGTATCTTCCAGCTTTCTTAGAAGCCTGAGAGTCACTCAGCATTCTCCCTTCTCTTGCCCACCTCCACTGAAACACCTTCATTTTAGGGGTGTGTGTGGAGATGGTTGTGCATAGACGTGTAGCAGATTCCCCCCGCCCTCAGAGAACTTGGATTGAAGTTTAGTCTGCAGACCAGGTGAATAACAATATTACCTAGGGGCTTGAACATGCTATCCCCAGATTGCAGTCCGATAGTTAAATGCTCATGTTTGATTTTGAAGGTATTTATTTGCATTATTTTAAAAATTATACAGTATATCACCTGATTTAATGTAGGCAGTCAACAATCATATAAAACATACTGTATACTGGTTGCCACTCACATCTGCAAGGGATATATTGCAAAATCTATTGCAGATACTGTACCTGAAACTGTGGATAACAGTGAACCCTATATTTTTCATTGTAGACAGTGGCTTCTAGTGGCCAGCTCTGGTAATGCACTGTAAAAATTCAAATATATTATGAATTCCAGGGTTTTAAAACTAAATAATGTATTTATAGACCTTACAATACACACACATGAGCAAAGAACTTAAATAATAATAACTACATCCAGCAGTTACATATCAAATACACAGCAATTAAATAACAGCATTAAGCAAAGGTACTTTAGTTGTATTAAGGATCACCACAAGCCCACATCCATGTTCAGCCCGGAGGGACATAACCCATTTGACTAATGGTAAGCTTCCAGTGGGAGATAATTTGATCTGATCAGGGTAGAATCCATTCTGTTTCGATACCAGTAGTCTTTAATCTATTTGTCAGTTTTTCCACTTCTTCAAAGACTGATAGACATGTACCTTATATTTATGTTATACACACCTGGTTGGAGTTTCATATACATTTTCTTGCCTATAGCTCAAATGATGTACAGTGGAATTTTGAGTTATGAAATTAATGTGTTCCTTGGGACGTTTTGTATTATGAAAAATTTGTAACTTGAAGTGTGGTTTCCCATAGAAATGCATTGAAAACCGTTTTTTCTGACCTCTGGAAAGGATTAATTGGTTTTCAGAGCATTCCTATGGGAAACTGCGCTTTGAGTTACAAATTATTCATGATTTAAAATCTGCAACTTGAGGCATTATTTTCAATGGATTGCCTTTCGCATCGCAAAAATTATGTAACTCGAGGCATTCGTAACCCGAGGTTCCATTGTACTAAAAAGAAAGTGCTACTCTTAGTTTTCTAATAAAACTCTCACCCAATTAGGGTGGGCGGGCAGAATTACAGGCCACTGCCTTGGTCTGTTTTGGTTGTTTTTTTTTATGCTGCTCACCTTCATTGGCAACATTTAATTTTACAAGTGAGTGGGGAAAGCCTGTCCTTGTTTTACCATTAGGTTCCTGTTAGAAATATGCAAGTTATGTAACCTGTTTGTTTGGGCAGAGCAAGTGAAATGTATACATGCATCATATCAGCTCCATTACAGTGTGTCGGTCCCCGCATCTCCCCTGCTTCAGCCTGAGCCATAATTGAAATTCAGAGAACTAGCACATCGTAAGCACCAAACTGCTAATTTCTCATGTGAGTTAGTTTATTCTCTCTGCAGCTGTCCCTGCTGCTTGCTACTCCCCCCCTTTCCACCACATTAAAGTTACTTGTCTATTTCTGTCTCATGCCTGCCTCATAAAGCCGAACGTATCCTTCCAATGATTTTGCTTAAATGTATAGTCCCAGCCATGTGGAATCTACCTATTGTTAGTTTAAAATTGTGCCTCATTCTCTTTCATTAAGCCTTCGAACCACTTTTCCTTCTGGTGAAGGCATTTGGGCACATGCTGTCGTTACTTTAATTAATCTAGGGAAATCATGCATTAAAATAAACCTATAGATTTGCTTATATTTTTAGAGACTTAAGCTGTTAATGTAGCATAGAATGTAGAAAATCACGTGGTTTTTTTTTGGGGGGGGGGACACAACTCCCCAAACCACCCCCTTGACATGTAGAGTGGGGAATTCTTGGAGTTTTATTTGAAAATGGTATCTCTTCTAAGCTCAAACAGCAGAGCAAGTACTGTAAGGTAAAGGTAAAGGTTTCCCTTGCTCGAAAGCCAGTCGTATCCGACTCTAGGGTGCAGTGCTCATCTCTGTTTCTAAGCCGAAGAGCCAGCGCTGTCTGCTTCTGCAGACGTTTCCGTGGTCATGTGGCAGGCATGACTAGACACCGGAGCGCACGGAACGCTGTAGACATAGGTATATATATACTAGTATTTTCTTGTTGTTTCAGTTTAAGCTGACCACATAGCTCTGGCAACCAAACAGTACAGATCAACTGGTTATTTTCTTTTGAGAAGCCCTTGACCTTGTGCGTGTCTATGCCACAAAAGATGACTGCAATTGGTGGAATCCCAAATCATGCATTTCCTTTGCTTCCCCCCCCCCCTTCCCATGAAGCTTTCTCATCTCACTAGCAATATCAGGATTTGTTCTGGGTTACTCATGAACAAATCTGATTTACTCTTCAGAGAGTCTCTCAAAGCACAACCCAGATGTTCAGATGTAGGATCAAAGCTAGTTCATACAGGCGTTCCACAGAAGTTAAGGAAAGGTTCTACGTGGCCATACTTGCAGCCAGCGACTAACATATTGCTCAGAGAGTGATTATAGAAATACTGTAAGGCGTAAAATGGCTATTACATGTAGGCATAAATAATTGAGATTATCAAGATCATTTTGATTAAAGCTATCATTTAACCTCTTCTTGTCCTTAAGAAATGGAATGCTACTAATACATTCCCCCTTAAATTATAAGCTTTGTCTTTCTCTTGTTTGATGTTGATAAACTACATGGATTTAGAAAACAAGAGTATGTAATACCTTAATTTGATGGGGTTTGGATTCACTCTTGTAAAATCTAATTCCTGCATTCTCTATCTCAAGTTAAGTAAAACGGAAGGGTGAATATAAATCCACCCTGGACGAGCTCCCCAAACATTCATTGCGCTACAGCCTGCACCATCTCTGCAGTTCTATCTTCTCAGCAAAATGTATATTGTATGCTATTTTTCTTACATGAAGAAGAAAACTTTGTCATCTCTCTGTCTCCCACATCTCAAAACTCTTGCATCTGCAACTAATTGTGGATCTCCACAGGTTTTTACCTGCATCTCTGATTGATGTTTGTCACCTTGACCAATCATGAGCAATTATGGGAGCTGCAGTCCAAAAACATCTGGTGGGCCACCGCTGCCCATTTTGATTTAAAGTTATCTATGGCACGGTTGTTGACAGTTAAAATGCAAAGGTACAAAAATATGCCAGGACATAAGAAAATGACTTGTTGGTAGATCAGGGTGTCCATAATCATGTGTTCAGTAATTTAATTTAATTTAATTTTTCTGGAGATGCTGACATTAGCAAAAAGTACAGGTTCTGAAGCAGACACCCAGCTTTGTTGCTAATGAGTTACGAAGAATTTAGTATTTTCTTTTAGGCCGATCTAAAAGTTGCAATCACGTACCATATTTGGTGGCATATAAGACACATCAGAGTATAAGACGCACCCCATTATTACCAAAATAGCCCATGATAGGCCACTATATACAGTACAAGACACACTCCGTTTTCCCAGTGTATTTTAAGGGGTGGTGGTGGATCTTATATGCCAGCAAATACAGTAATTATAACGAGTGAGAACTTCAGCAAAGTCACAGTGATCAAAATGTGTACTTTGGGGGGGGGGGGCAACTAAAGCTATTTACAACTTTATATAAGTTGTAAGGCAGAAGGTCAGCAGTTCGATTCCCAAGTACTGCAGGACGGAATGAGCTCCCGTCTTTGTCCCAGCTCCCACCAACCTAGCAGTTCGAAAGCAAGAAATTGCAAGTAAATAAATAGGGACCACTTTGGTGGGAAAGTAACAGCGCTCCATGCGCTCCGGTGTCTAGTCATGCCTGTCATATGACCACAGAAATGTCTGCAGAAGCAGACAGCGCTGGCTCTTCGGCTATGAAACAGAGATGAATACTGAACCCTAGAGTCGGACACGACTGGCTTTCGAGCAAGGGAAACCTTTACTATAACATTTCCCAAATAATGACTGTGATGAAAACTTGCTGATGAGACAATGAAAGTGAGCGACAGGACTCCATTTCATTGGGAACATCTCGCCAGGGTTTTCATATATGTTGGCTTATGATTGCATTATCATTTATTGCTGTCCCTTGTGTTCAGCTCAGTTTTTCTGTCTTTGGTACCACATGCGGCACAGGTGCAGTGAAACTGCTGTAGGCTGGGAACTGCTTGCTTTGAGACGAGTGTAATCCAGTGGATAATGTCATGGCCACAGATTTGAGAGTCCTAGTTTCAGTCCATGGCTAATTGCAAACAAGACTGCCAAATCTGGAAGGAGGAGGAGGAGGGGATGTGAATGCTTTTTCAAAATGAAATAACTTCAGAATTATCTGCCAAAGTCAATTGGCAGTAGGTACAGTGCCAACAAAAGGAAATATTTTATTTAACGCACCATTGACTTGGCTGCATTCCCGTATACACTTACCTGGGATTGAGTTTGCTCTAGTTCACTGGGCTTTATTTTTTTGGACAGACATAATTACAGTTACATTATTAAGGAGTCTTACTGCCAAGGTGTTGTTATTGTCTTCTCAGACTTATACCTAAGAGCAAGAAGTACCTCTCAGTCCCAACCAGCTAGATGGCTATGATCAAAAATACTGAGTGATGACTATGTTTTTTGTGATATTCCTATGGTCAGTGGACAGGCTGGTATTGAAGACCATTAGTTGAAGACCATTTGTAGTACCAGGTGTTAGAAATGTAAATATTGGCTTATTTTGTTCTCAGAGGTGAGGCTGAATATTTTCCAGTTTTCTTCCTGCTGAGTGAAATTGTGGACATTTTTGTGCATCTTCTTCCCTTTTTACTCTTTCTAACTAACAAGTAAACAGGGGTAGATAAGAAGGAACAAACTGTATAACATGGGGAGGGGGGTTAATATTTTACTAATTTTTAAAATAAAGTTTTGACTGCAAAATACACATTTCTCATACAAAATGGATTTCTGCAAAAATCGAATTGCTGATAGAGAAAAAGTCTCCACTTTTTTATTTCTGTGTAGGAGTGAGAATTCTTGCAGAGGTTTGATCCTCTTTTCAACAGGATGTCTCAATGTGTCGTTTGGGACAAGAAAATTTATGGATATTCATTATAGTCTTACTAGTCATGCCTTCGATTGGATCTGGAAAAGACGGTTTTATATATGTGTCTGGCAGAACAGTATTTTCTGATGGCAGTCTTCTAATTTGAAGTGAGGGCAGAAGGCCATTGCCTGTTTGAAGGCTGCAAATATGCCATGCTTAAAGATAGGGTACTGTGAGACGAGAAGCAGATGCAAATTCTTCTTCTTTCTTCTTCTTTTTCTTTCTTCTTCTTCTTCTGTTGTTGTAGTATCTAAATCTGAATACTGTATTGACAATCAGCCATTAAGACTGTCCTGAGAATATGATACGGTGGCCTTCCATTTGCCTTCCGCATCGCAGTGTGACACCCGTACCATTGATCCAGTTCCGTGAATCACTTTCTGGTCCTGAGCCCCTTTGCCACGCAAAGTCCTCCTCAGCCCCAGGCCAGTATTGATGAAGTTGCCTTAATCCACTTGGGACCATCACCCTTCCCTGTGGACTTCGGCACCTAAGGCCATTAAGCAGAAATTTCTGGGCCACATACTGAGCAATCCTATTGTCCACCCACCCACCCCGCATACAGTAATGTCACAGTTATGGCCGCTGCTGGCAGGGCCCCTGTCAGCTCCGGGCCCTATACTGGTAGTACTGCCCTGATGGCAGCCCTGCCATTAAATCCTCAGGGTTGTCAGGTTAGTTAACCTCTGCCTGACACTCGGTGTTGTCACAGTAAGGTCTACTCTATTACCATAGCAGGATAACCTGGCCAGAGAGATGCAAATTTCTTCCATAGTTGCTTTTTTTTTTTTTTGCTAGTTTAGTTTGTGTTTCAAAGCATATCGGAGAATAAACAAAAACACTGCAGCACTTTAAAGACTAACTGTTATATTTCAGTGTGAACTTTTGTGGATCAAGTCCATTTCATCGGCACAAAGGCACCCCAGCAACTTCAGCTGTTTCTTTCTTAAATTGGATTATCTGTCTCTTAATCCTTTTTAATCATTCTGTGTGTCCCCAGTCAAGGTTGTTAGAAGACTAAAAAGGGGATTGTTAGAGGAATAAAAAGAGGATTTATTGAAGCAGGACACAAATGTGAAATTGTGTGCGTTTGGCGCCAATACAGTGGAGTTTCCCTCCACCGCAAACTACCTCTGGTCCTGAAACTGGCTTGTGCTATCATAGTCGTGTCCTGGACTGTGTGTGTGCTAAAGGCGTCCATCTAGCGTCTGAAAAATTTTCCCAAAGGAAACCTTTCTTTGTGCTGAGATTCTGAGCTGTGCTTCTGTGGCTTCAGACACAGAGTCTCATAATGATGTTGAAGGTTTGGCAATTGCAGGCTGCTTTGTCATGGCCCTGCTGCATTTCCTCCCAGCCCAAGGGTTGCTTGGCTGGACTGGCCAAGTGTCAAGTTTTGGTTTGGTTGTAAAGATGCTTCTGAGGTTGACTTCTAAAGCTTTTTTGGGAGCAAAGGCCAAGTTTTTATCCAAGCTGTTAATTTTCTAGAGCTCTTTGCCAGCAGATGCATCACTGTCATACCGAGTTGTGTGTCTGTGTGTGTGTAAATCTCTCTCTCTCTCTCTCACACACACACACACAGTTTCCCTTTAAAATAATTTACAGTTTTTAGTCAAAGTGCAGAATAATATTCCTCTTTTGATACTGAATCCTCTTTCTGTTTGGGAAGAAACACGTGTGTGTGTGTGTGTGTGTGTGTGTGTGTGTGCGAGAGAGAGAGAGAGGAGAGAGAGAGAGAGAGAGAGAGAGAGAGAGAGAGAGAGAGAGAGAGAGAGAGAGAGAAGAGAGAGAGAGAGAGAGAGAGAGAGAGAGAGAGGAGAGAGAGAGAGAGAGAGAGGAGAGAGAGAGAGGAGAGAGAGAGAGAGAGAGAGAGAGAGAGAGAGAGAGGAGAGAGAGAGGAGAGAGAGAGAGAGAGAGAGAGAGAGAGATGAGAAGAGAGAGAGAGAGAGAGAGAGAGAGAGAGAGAGAGAGAGAGAGAGACTGGGTCTCATACATCCCTCTCCCTAAGCAAAATTATACCACAGCTAAATAACTTGGCAGGGCATGCACACACATCTCCCCTGATGCCATAATTAAATTTGTGAGTGTGTTTCCATCTTGTGTCATTTTACTAATAAACACTCCTTGTGGAGACCTTTTTTTGCAAACTGTCACACCTCTTTGTCCGCTTCTCACACTAAAGCCCCCCCCCCCTTTTTTTTAGTACCCTGCATGTTTTTAGCCTTTCAGTTCCATTACCTCAAATGCATATTTCGTGGGTACGTGAGAGGTGGGCCTTTTCAATGACTAACTACTCCAGAGGGGTAGGACTACCTCTTAAGGTGCAAGCGCTCAAGTGGCTAAGATGCTGACTGGAAGGCGGCAGGTCAGCAGTTCGATACCTGACTACTGCAGGACGGAATGAGTTCCCGTCTTTGCCCCAGCAGTTTGAAAGCAAGAAATTACAAGTAGATCAATAGAGACCACTTCAGTGGGAAGATAAACAGCGTTCCGTGCGCTGCAATGTCTAGTCATGCCTGCCACATGACCAAGGAAAACGTCTGCAGAAGCAGACAGTGCTGGCTTTTCGGCTATGAAACAGAGATGAGCACTGAACCCTAGAGTCAGATATGACTGGTTTTCGAGCAAGAGTGACCTTTACCTTTACCTAAGTAACCCTCCTCTCTTTTGTTCCTTTGCTGGTAGGCAAATACCTTTTTGATCAAGTGGGCTTTCAGTAGTTGATTGAAGAAAGGAGCTTTAATTGGTGGGTGCTTTGGGTCATACCCGTCAAGCGTGGCTCCCAAAAATACGGGAAATTTCTGTGCACGCGCAGAACCCATTTCCGCATACGCAGAACACGTCTGCAGAACACGTCTGTGCATGCGCAGAACACATTTGCATGTGCGCAGAACACTTGCATGTGCGCAGAACACATTTGCGCATGCGCAGAACACGTTTGTGCATGCACAAATGGGTTCTGTGCATGTGCAGTAACCCCTTTCCCCGTCGTTCAAAATACGGGACGGCGGTGGGAAAGGGGAGGAACAAGCGCCAAAATAGGGGAAATCCCGGCCAATACGGGATACTTGACAGGTATGCTTTGGGTAGGTGTAACACTTTTTGCTGAACTACATTTCATTTGATTGTGTTTTTATAATATACAATAATTTGAGGGGGGCATAACTCAGACACCCTAAATTCACACTTTACCAAATTTGGAGAGGGTTTGGAGGAGAGTCAGCAGAAGACACTTGCCAATTTTGGTGTGTCTAGGTGAATTTTCCCAAAACCAGCTTGTGGTGGCCTAAGACATTTGCCCTATACCAGTAACGGCGAAATTTGGCACTCCAGCTGTTCTTGAAAGTCAATTGCCAGAAGCCCAAATCTGTGATTCCATCGTGTGGATTCACAGGGACTTGTGCTTCTGGGAATTGAAGTCCAAGAAGAGATGGAGTGCCAAGGTTCGCCATCACGTCCCTATATTGTATCTCATTGTATTTCAATGGTAACTTTTGACTTTATCTTTTTATATCTGTTTTTTAAAAAACTTGTGACCTGCATTTTGGGACCAGACAAGATAGAAATCGTATTGAGTCAATAAATAACTCAGACATAAAGTTAACAGACGTATTGTTTGTGTAGTCAGGTTTACCAGTTTCCTGCTTAGGTTGCCAGTAGTTTGGACACGTCAGGTATAACCTCTTAGCTTGCTTCTATATTACATATCTGTATTTCAAGATAAAACAGGTTTCTGATGCAGTTGTCATGCAGCTGAACTCATTTTCTCATTACACAGTTGATGAGTCATAGCTTTTTGACCTTTCTGGTTGCTTTTTAACATTAGTGCTAAGGAGATGCCAATCTGAGGATTTAGTGACATTGATGGCAAGAAAGATCTTAAAACGGTGTTAAAAAAACAGATTAGCAGAGAAATGGTTGTGCTGCATAATGTGAAAACTTCCAATAGTTTTATAAACTCCTAGGACTGTGACACAAAAAAGAGAAAGTGAACACTTTTAGTGTTTAAGGCAGGGGTTTTCAGCCTATGGACCCGGCCCATGGTACATTTCATGTGACCCGCCGCCACCACTGGAAGTGGAAAGTGGACGCATTTATGACAGCCGTAAATGTCATAAATGTGTTTACGACAACCACGGATGCGTTTTACGGCAGTGTTTATGGCGGGCGGAACCACCATTTTGGCCTGCTCAGCTGCCCACGGATTAAAAAGGTTAAAAAACCCTGGTTTAAGGGAAATACAGAAATGCCAAATAAAATAAAGCATAAAGTGACATATATACGCTTTAGTCCTTGATACTATAAGTTTCAAAAACACAACTTTTAACCTCCATAAAGCTGTTCCTTTATGTAATACCCTTGAGCACCCACCATGTGCTTGAGTTTGCATATGAGAGAGAGAGAGAGATTGAGAGAGAAAGAGATTTTGGTGCGGCATTTATTTCTGTGTGGTTTAATTCCCTGCTCTACAATTAGAGTCTGCACAATGAGTTTCCATCTGTTTCTAACCACTCAAGAGTTTGAGAAAAGTTATTGGTGAATAAATTAATTTTCACAATCTCTGGAAGGGATGATGTGACTAGTAAGTGAACATGCATGTTTGCTCAAAATGCTTGACTGGTCATAGGTCCCATTTAGTGGTCACCGTGCAACCCAGCTCGAGCCAAGTTGAATCTGCAGACGTCACACATAGTACTGTGTTGAATACTGAATCAACCTGTTTTGTTTCCTTTGCTGACTTCCGACAAAAATCTTGGAACAGCAGAATCTGGCAGCAAAACGAAGCAGGCTGGGAGTTTCATGGAGATCTGTGAGAACCAAAGAGACCTGAAGAAAGAAAGATATGTCCGACTCTAGTTCTACATTTACTCACTGGCAATCAGCCTTTCCTGACATATTGTTGACATTTCCCCCCACTTCTTCCTAGGACTAGGCTGGGCTGTGAAACCTAAACTCCCCTGCAAGGTCAGACAGTTTGTAATCCAATTAGCCTAATCCCTGTTTAAACCATTCTTTCTTTGTTTTAAATACCACGTGGCAGGATTTGGGGATGGGAGGTGAAGCTTCTGTGTGTTGCATCATCATTTTTCGTGCTTTCTTTTATCCCCACGCCAGCTAGGGGAAAAAAGAGTCCCATATAACTTGAAAATTTGACTTCAACAGTTTTGAATGTGTAAGATGCTAAATTTGACGACTGGCAGGCCAGCAGTTCGAGATCCAAGTGCTGTGTGATAGAGTGAGCTCCCGTCGTCTGTCCCAGCTCCTGCCAACCTAGTGGTTCAAAAGCAAGACGTTGCAAAGAGAGAAATAGGTACCACTTCGGTGGGGAAGGTAACAACATTCCGTGTGCTTCAGCATCTAGTCATGTCTGCCACATGACCATGGAAACATCTGCAGACGCAGACAACGCTGGCTCTTTGGCTGTAAACGGAGATGAGCACCACCCCTAGAGTTGGACACGGCTGGCATTTGAGCAAAGGAGACCTTTACCTTTATGTATTAATTTATTTACTTTGATTAATATCCTGCTTTTCCTGTTAAGAGTTCAAGGTGAAAGTACATGGCTTTCCTTTCCGCATTCCTGTCTTTACAGCTAACCTGTGACAGAGTCCTGACCAGATTTTGGAACCCTGACTGAGGGATTTGGGGGAATTGCAGAATAAAAAGCACGTTTTTCAAGCTGTGTTTGTAAACGTCAGAGATAATGCTGTTTTCCACAAATTGGTGCTCTCCAAATGTGTTACATAATCCTGCTATCAGCTTCAGTTTTGTTTCTTGGTTGCCGAAATGGAGTAGGGCAATGCGGGGATCAGCTTTTCACTAACTGGACCATGAAAGCCACATGAAATGAGGAATAAAAGTTTATAAATAGGATGATAAATAGAAGCATGCCTATTTGTGAATAAAAATTGAATTTTCAGGGACTAGACTGTCGTATGGATCACACTATGGAAATCTGTGTTCGTTCATTTCATTTCATCTCATGTGTACTCCACCTTTTCACTACTAAATAGTGCACCAGGCAGCCTACAGTCACAATATTTCCAATTCTTTACATCATTGTCACACAGAACTGGTTGTCCAGAATCTTCTTGGTGTTTGTGTAAGGTTTATGTAACTTGCCAATTGAGGCTAATTGTTGAAGTGCAAGACCAATCTTATGCTTGTTTGTGAGGCCTGGTTGCACACCTGTTTGCCTAGCTGGCAGCTTGTCAGTTAGCCATAGCAAGTTATGCAGCCTTTACATGAACATCAGTGTGATTCCAGTAAGTATGTTTTATATGTTAACCATTACAGAATCGTATAGCACAGATGATTTCATGATGTTATAGTATTTATTAACAGCCTGGCATAGAAAAATTGAGTTGTATTGAACTGGACATACTTTCAAGGAGTCCCTGAAATCCATTTATGCACTGGCTGTAGAAACATCCCTATTTGGCATAGGTTTGCATTCCTGTTTTAGAAATAAGCAATCTCCCTCAAATTGTGATGTTTCCAGAATGTATTTCAACTCATAATGGATGCTGGGGTGGGGTGGAGGAGGAGGAATAAAATGAGACAAAAATCTGTTTGATTTTTAAAGTGGCAACTTGCTAATTGGAAGTAACAGTGAACATGGTTCTTCTTTGTGTACTCTGTGAATACCCACTTTTGGGTTCTGCGCCTGCGCGGAGCCGTGAAGCCTATGCCCCCATGAATCCGCACGAATGGGTTTATTGCGACTCATCTGGCCTGCCCCGCCCTCGGAAGCGGAAGTAAAACGCGCCCGTCCAGGAGCGACGAGGGCAGCGCAGGCCGGATGAATCGCAGTAAATCCATCCATATGGGTGCATTTTACTCCCGCTTCCGGGAACGACAAGGGCAGTGCGGGCCGGATGAATCGCAGTAAACCCATTCGTGCGGATTCATGGGGGCTTAGGCTTCACGGCTCTGCGCAGGTTCCACACAGGTGTGTTTTACTTCCGCTTCCGGGAGCGACGAGGGCAGCGCGGGCCGGATGAATCGCAGTAAACCCATTTGTGTGGATTCACAGGGTGCTTGGGCTTCTAGGAATTGAAGTCCAAGAACATCTGGAGTGCCAAGGTTCACCATCACGGGCTTAGGAGGTTAATGGGTGTGTGCAGTTGGTGGCTCCTTGTCGTTTCACCATCAAAGTACTCCTCTAATTTGCTTACAGAATTGATAGCCGAAAGGAGTACCCTTTCCAAAAACCCAGAAGTCTGTTTCCACCTGTATCCTTTGAGTTCCTTTGGTGAGTGGGTGGGGGAAGAAGAAGTAGAAAGTCAAAATCTGAAAAGAACCACATCAAAACCATTCAGATCTTTGCTCTTTCAAGATTCTGAGCCAGAGGGGGATGGTCACATCTGTCTTTCTAGTAGACTACATTTGTGGTGGGTTCCTCTCCCACCCTCCTACTCTGCCCCAAGATAACCACATTATTGAGAAGCTCATTGAACATTTGAAAAGAAAGGAAAGGGGGGCACCTTTTTTTTTGCCTAAAAAGAGTCCATTGGGAGAGAGCTCTTTTAAATGGGCAACAGATGGACCTCTCTCTCTAGTGAGTGCAGATAAACTGGTTTCATTGATGATTGCAGCAGTGGCGTTTGCTGTTGCACATCAGAACAGCTGTTTTTCTTTCTTTGAGGATTACCATGGATGTTATTATATAACAAAACCAGTTTTGTTTAGCGGGGGACATAAAACCTGGTCATTTGGATGTCACATGTACTCTCAGCAAATCTCGAGACGGTAATGAATGCTTTTTAGATGGGCTGAAGAGTGGCTTTTTGCAGGCAGGAAAAAGTAGCCTTCAATTACTCTCTGTCTTGTTTCTCCTGAGCGCAAGTCATATTTATTTCGGATCACCTCCTTTTAGATCCTTTTCCTGCAATTTGGCAGTTGGCAAATGAGTTCTTTGCCTTTGACGCTGATGGAGGAAAGAACCGGCAGCAAACTCCACAACAAATTTAAATTAAAGTGTTGAGATAAAAACCGATTTGCTGCACATGGAAATGGTCAAATTTCATACTATTATATCATCTCCATTTGAGGTACTTCCCCCATTCCTGTTTTCAGTAACATGATGAATAAGTATGGGAAGATTAGTTTGGAAAGCATACTCCCAAATTCAATCTTGCTGTAGTTGTTATATGCTGTCAAGTTGTTTCTGAGTTATGGTATGACTCCGTAAATTAATTACTTCCAAAAGGATCCAATACAATATTATTAACATCCCTACTCAGGTCTTCCAAACTAAAGACTGTGTCCTTTCCTATTGCATTACTCCTTCTCATGTAAGGTCTTTTTGTTTTCCTTATGCTTTCTTTATTTTTTTTTTGAAGAATTGATATCTCTCTTGTACAATATGTCTCAATCATTTTAGTTTGTAATGAGGGTCCAAGTTTCATCTGATATAAGTCCAATGTACTGTACCTGGGTTTTCCCAGGTTTGAGGAATCCTGATCTAAGATATTCATATCCTCCAACACCGTATTTCAAACATCTAGTTCCACTGTCTAGCCTTCATGTCTGCACATACTAGTTGGGAATAACACATAGATAGCCTTGATCTTGGTTTCCAGTGACTCATTTATTCTGAAAGATCATTTCTAGTTCTTTCATAGCTACCTCGAAGTCCTAACCAGGTGTCTGGAGGCTGTATAGGTCTGGATGGGGAACAACGGGCTTCAGACTGAGTGGCTGTGGGTTCGGGGGCCCGCGTTATCCCGATTGCTACCAGCTTTGGTTCTGGATGGGGCATTGCTGCCCCAGACAGATCCAGAGCGTAACTTAGGGGCCCTCCTGGAATCGCGACTACTGCTCGAAGAGCAGGTGGCAGTCGTGGCCAGGAGGGCCTTTGCACAACTTCGTGTTATTTACCAATTAGGCCCGCTCTTGGACTGGGACTCCTTGTTCATGGTCACTCACGCTCTGGTCACCTCCAGATTGGATTACTGCAATGCGCTCTACATGGGGCTGCCCTTAATCATCATTCGGAGGCTTCAGCTGGTCTAGAATGCGGCTGCCCAGGTGGTGATGGGGAGGGGGCGATATGTTCATGCCTCACCACTGCTTCGGGAGCTGCATTGGTTGCCAGTGTGCCTCCGGGTGCAATTCAAGGTGCTGGTTTTGACCTTTAAAGCCCTACATGGCAGTGGACCTAGATACTTAAGGGACCACGTCACCCCAAGGTATTCTACCCATCCTACTAGGCAGACCGGAGAGGCTCAGTGCTGGTCCCTTCTACAAGAGAAGCTCACCTGACGGGGACCAGAAGAAGAGCCTTTTTGGCTGCTGCTCTGGCCCTGTGGAACCTCCTTCCACCTGAAGTGCCCCTCCAGTCAGAGCTGCTCCCTTTTAGGAAGGCCATGAAGCCCTGGTTATGCCAGCGGGTGTGGGGGCTGGCAGGTGTGATGGCCCAGTCTCACTGGCTTATGTAGTACCTTCATTTGACCTGTCTGACTTTATTCTCCTCCTCCCCCCCCCTTTAAAAAAAACTCCTTTTAATTCCTGTTTTAATTCCTTTTGTCTTCTTAAGGGGTTAGGGTGGGTATTGTAGGATTTACCTGTTTTATGATTCCTTAGATAGGGGTTTTAATAGTGTTTTAATTTTAGATGTCTGTTAGGGTTTTATTATGATATGGGACTTTCTTTGTAAGCCGCCCTGAGTGGGCAGCACCACCAATAGGGCAGGGTATAAACTAACTAACTAACTAACTAACTAACTAACTGAATGAATGAATGAATGAATGAATGAATAATTAAATAAATAAATAAATAAATAAATAAATAAAAATACCTTTCTAAGTCAATCTTATTCTTCTTGACTGCAGTGCTTTGTTGATATTTTTTCCTAGCACTGATTTCATTACACGTATTCTGACTCCCGAAGAGGCTTGCTCAAAGAATGTCTGCTGGGCAAATGGTATGATGGGCTTAGTAATTTCAAAGCTTCCTGCCAGTATGTATTTTCAGTTATTGAAAAATGGTGTTCCAGAAGAATATATTGCTTTGGCAAGGGCTTGATCATTTTTTCCCTGATCTTCAGGTGTCATCTTGTCTACAAATGAAGTTACTGAATATTTTTTTGATGCAGTTGTTTTCAATATTTGTTTACTTGAACTTGCTGCTGACAATACAACACTTGTAATGCTGCTAATATTACATTGAGGAAAGCAAAGTGCACATTCATCATTATGGTCCTCTTCACTTAGATCCGCAAAGGATTTTTAAATATCTGCAGGGCACTTGTTACATACAAGAATGTGTTTTGTCATCCTGGCAGCATTTGGAAATGCATATTTCATCTGACAGCATTTGCAAATCACATTTTTCTTCTCAGGAGAACTTGTAATGTGAAAAAGTCTCCATATGCTAGATATTGGCCCACCATTTTCCTGAGGGAAGTAGGAAGAAAAAATAATTTAGTGACTAGCTTGTAAGAAAACACTTAAGCGATGATTTGGGTTGAGGGAAATAAAGAACCAGATTTGTAGTGATTGAATTGTTATTCACATAAAGGTTATAAAGATAAACCAATGTAGCTAAAATATGGCTCAATTTTCTGAAATCAGATTAATTTAAACATTTTAAAATTAAGTATATACGTTTAGGTCCTTTCTGTTGCTCTGTACTTCTTCCTTTCATTGCTTTGAAGCCTAGTGAAAAAGGACAGAACAGAACCAAACAGCCATCCGTAAGCAAAAACGAAACTGAAATCTTTTTCTTCTCTTGTGACAATACAAGTGTCCCCCTAAAGCAGGGGTCTACAGCGACCAAGCTGTGTACCAGTACTGGGCAACGGGCTGTCCCAAACCAGGCCGCGGTGGTGAGTGGTGCTGGGAGCCCTGATGACAGCCTTCTGCCCTCAACATGCTCCGCCGGGTCTGTCCGGTGAACAGAGCCAGAGCATGGGTTTCAGATCGGCAGGTGGCCAGGCCCCTCCTCCACATTGCTTAACTATGGAAGGGCTCCCCCCCCCGTGTGCAGTGTGATGCCTTACTGCCCGAGTCAAACAGTGTTGCTGGCGGTTGGCTGGGTCCCTCCTCATTTTGAGCAACGCTTGAAACATCCAATCCCACCATCCCCACTTACCGGTCTGTGGAAAAATTGTTTAGCATGAAACTGGTTCGTGGTGCAAAAAAAAAGTCGGGGGGGGGGTGCCCTAAAGGAGAAAAATGTGTCTTCCTCTTGCATTGGAGAATTCAGTTCATAATATCGGACTTGCTTGTCCTGAGTACACAGAAATTAGAACAATCTGATGTTGTACATAGTTTTTAGAAATGATTTGGAGAATATATGAATACCCTATCTTAAATATTTTATTCTTCATGCTAAAATAAAGCATTCCATAATTGATTTTTATCCTTTTTTCAATGCTTTCAATTTTTCGGGAGAAAAAAAGAAAAGCTTCTGAACTATCTCCCCTGGGGAAAACCCCCCACAGTTTTCCCTCCTGAATTTTTCTGAGCTTTCCCCGGACCTTCATATCTCTAAACTCAGCAGAAGATTCTTCTTCTTCTGTATCTAGGCCAGACGTGAAACTGCCAAAATGAAGGCACCCTTAGGTGAGTTCATTCTGCAGTTCCTTTTACCTGACCTAGTATGAGAAAGATTAGCCGGCAGCACAAGGTTGTTGTTACCAGGGTATGGCCAATTGTAGTTCAAGAATACCACAATCCTCAAGGAGGCTCTGAGCTAGTTAGACAAACATCTGGCGAGTGGCCATGTTGGCTGGCAAATTCTTGGAACTGTAGTCCAAAAAGCTAAGGCCTAGGTACAGTAAAATGCAGTAAATGAGTGGTGTGAAGTTGCTACTTGATGTACTGGTTCTTTCTTTAGCCTCCAAACTGGAGAGAGAAATCAGGCCACCTTTCTGTCTCCCTGCGTTTCTAATCCACTGAAGGCACATGAACTGTTTTTTATAGCAACATTTAGCACATTAGTACAGGTAGTTGGTTCACTGAATGACATCATAGACACCGAGATAAACTAGCAATTTCTCAGTGACAGTGTAGTTCCCCTAAAGTTAAATAAGATATATTATCAGTGGAACCAAATCTACCTTCAAGATAAAGGAGAAGTGGCAGAGTAAGGTTTGATAGTGGTTAAGATGCTGAGTTTGATGACTGGAAAATCGGCAGGTCAAGAGTTTGAGACCTGAGTGTTGCGCAATGTAGTGAGTGCCCATCATCTGTCCCAGCTCTTGCTAGCAGTTCAAAATCAAGAAATTGCAAGTCGATAAATAGGTATGGCTTCGATGGGAAAAGTAACAGTGTTCCGGCATCTAGTCATTCCTGTCACATGACCACGGGAACATCTGTAGACACAGACAGGCTCTTTAGCTATAAATGGAGATGAGCACTGCACCCTAGAGTCAGACACGACTCTTAGATTCAGTTGGCTTAATTGCTTTGTGTCATGGTGGTTGTTCAAGTCCTCCAAAGGACAAAGTACTGCTCAGCATTTTTTGTGTTTCTTGGGTCTTGAAGCAATTTGTGTGAAGTCAGCCAAAAATATATATATTATTGACTGAATTTGAGGAACAGGCATTTTTTCGCATTTAGGAATGGATTTGCCGAAAGCTGTTTCCCTCCTCCCCAGGTGTATGTTAAGTTGCGATCTAAAATTTTGCACACGCTGTGGAATCGGATGTCATGTTTGCTGAGTTGTTGAGTAAAGCTCATGACTAAAACATACCGTTAGAAAAACTTTTCCAGAGGCATTTTCAGTCAATATATTACCATAAAATAGCCTGCAGCAAAGATGTGTTGTCTGATTTAGTCCGAGGAGAGTGGAATGATAAAGTTAGCAACATATCTTAGTTAGCACCTGTGTGCAAAAACGTGGTCCAAGTATGTTTAAATCTTTCCCCTTGCGCTAAGGCAAGAAGCTTAGGTCGCCTTGGAGGATTTATGGGCACCTGTAACAATAGGTTGGCTGGACAACCCAGGCATCAGATGTGTGCCGTTTAGGTAGCGCCGAGCCAAGTAAACCACTCCAAGTCTCTTCAGGTATTTTATAAATGCATTGAAAGCATAGCAAGGTACAGGAAACAGTCCATCAAAAGAACAAGAAGCAAGGAAATGAACCAAACTGGTTCTCTAAGGGATAGCCTATACCTGTAGGCCTATAGCCCCCCTTCTCTCAAGCTTCTACATCTTGGCAGCTTGCAAACCACAGCATTCCAGAGAATGTCTCTGTGTCGGCTTGTGTGCGTGCGTGCCTCTCTGGGTTATGTCTCCTCCCACAGGGTCCACCTTTGGCCGGCCCCCTCAGGGATTCCAACCAGTGATCTTACAGCAAGACATGTCAATCACGCATTAGATTTCGGTTCTTCTAAACCATGATGAGGCATATTTTCCACACTCCCCCGATTTGAAATCGCCATTTTGGATGGAACAAAGTACACCGTGTACTTTGTTCTGTCACAGCACCCTTGTAACCACGTTCTTCCCCCTTGCAGCGTGGAAGTCCACTGGCATGATTTTTTAATGCATACCCTTCCTCAAACTGCTGCTATTTTATTTTTCCCAACCAGCCATTATAATTTACTCAGTACTTCCATTATTATTATTATTATTATTATTATTATTATTATTATTATTATTATTATTATTATTATTATTATTATTATTATTATTATTATTATTATTATTATTATTATTATTATTATGTGGCAGGCATCACTAGATGCATGGAACACTGTTACCTTTCCCGCCAAAGCAATGCCTATTTATCTACTTGCAATTTCTTGCTTTTGAACTGTTAGGTTGGCAGAAGATGGGCCAGATGACGGTTGCTCACTCTGTCACGCAGTATTTGGGTCTTGAACTGCTGACCTGCTAACCTTCCAGTAGTCAAGCTCAGCATCTTAACCACTAAGCCATCACGGCCCTAGCTGAGTATGTTGCCAAACTGTAAATCCCATAAGATAGAATCAGTATAATTAAAGTTGCATAGAATTGTATTTAAATATAAAACCATGTTGGTGTTACGTGCCATCACATTGCCCCCATAAATCAGTGATCTCCAAAATGCAAGTTGTATGTAAATCACAGTTACTTTTTTTGTTTTGCTGTCAGCCGCTCCCCACTCCCACTTTTAAAGGAACGTTGCCAGATTGCAAACTGGAGGCCCACACATTTAAAATTGTCTTTAGGCAATTGCCCTCTCCAGGCTTGAAATAGTCTCTCTGTCTGGTGTTCTTGTGCTAATGTAAAGAACAGAGTTTCAGATATAAATGCTTGAGGAGGAGAGGGGTGCAGGTAACCAGACCTGCGAAGTAGGATCGGGGAAACCTAAGCTCCCACTCACTCTTACCACAACATTGTGGAACTGAAAACCAGGCATGCATTGCCCAGGTTTCATAGGGATGTAAGAGAAGCCATACTGACTCATCTAGTCCAATGTTCTGTTTGCACAATGACTGTCTCAGTGCTGCAAGATATTAAGTGCAACTGTACTCTTCATCTTATATTCTCCAGCAGCTGATGTACAGAGGCATACTGAGTCTGGTACTGGCAGTGATATAATAATGTTATAATGATTGAGAAAAATGCAGTGCACACCCCAAAAAATCTGTGCCAAAGTCGGGGGTCGTCTTATAGGACAGGTACTTAACTGCAGCTTGTTTCCCCTTGCTTCATATGTCCGGCACATATGGTGGGGGGTGCCGCGGCCGAGTCCCTGCTCTGTGCGGGGAGTATGAAGCAAGGGGAAGCAAGCTGCACACATCTTCCTGTACCTCGAGGAGGAGAATGTGAGCGTGGATTGGCTCTCCACCAGGACCTGCCCATTCGACTCGGAGGGCTGCGCGTCTTCGGGTTGAGTGTGGGTTAATTTTTATTTGGTGTGCATTGGAAGAGAGGTAGTCTTATACGGGAAGTATATTCCAAACTCTATATTTTAACTGGAAACATTGGGGGTCGTCTTATACGCCCAGTCGTCTTAAATGCTGGAAAATACGGTATATTTTTTGGGGAAGGAGAGTTCCATTGAAGTTCATCATCATTTTCATTCCACAACAACGGCCTACTTTGCATATCACAACATGATGGCCAGAAACTGATTGCTTATATACGAATCAAAATGCAGACTCCTTAGCTAGCTGCGATTAGCACAATTTTACTTAATGCTGCCTACATAATGGCCAAGGTGCACAATGGCTTAGTGGTTAAGACACTGAGCTTGAAGATCAGAAGGTCGGCAGGTCAGCAGTTCAAGACCTAAGTGCTGTGTACAAGAGTGAGCGCCCGTCGTCTGTCCCAGCTCCTGCCAACCTAGCAGTTCGAAAGCAGAAAATTGCAAGTAGACAAATAGGTACCAGTTTGGCAGGAAAGGTAACAACATTCTATGGGCTCCGGCATCTAGTCATGCCTACCAGTTGACAACAGAAACGTCTGCAGACGCAGACAGCGCTGGCTCTTTGTCTGTAAATGGAGATGAGCACCTCCCCCTAGAGTCAGATACGACTGGCTTTCAAGCAAGGGCAACCTTTACCTTTACATAATGACCACTATGTCTATTTGTGTACAATAAAATGCCACTTATTTGTAGAATAGATATGAGATGGGAATCGACACCTTCTCTGTGTATGTGAATGGGTGTCCGGGACCCCAGCATCCATATATTTATCTAATTACTGTACCTCCAAAATTCATCCAGGTTAGTCAACGCCATGGCGTCTTGTCTTAGTAAATGCCACACTCTGTGTGGTACGAAGAAGTGCTTTCTTTCATCTGTGCTGACTCTCCGTCCCATTCTGCTCCAGTGGATGACCCGGCTGGCTTCTTGCATTATGCCTTGTGTGAAAAACCTTATAGTCCTTTTCTATGTTTTCCCTTTCAAATTGAGGTACATTGGGGCCATGTGGTTAGTGTCTGCAGAAGTAGCAGCATGAGCCTGGTTACAGCGGCTGAATTTACTTGGTGATCTTATGCAGATGTGTCCACGTCATCTCCCACATTTCACAGCCGTGCAACAAGCAAAACAGATGCTGTGATGATTTGGGTGTATTTACAGTAGCATTCATCACTTATATTGATGAGGGCAGCAGCTGTTTCTGGGCTTCGTGTCCTTGACTTTGGAGCATTTAAAAGTTCCTAACCTCTCGTTCCTTCTCTTTGTACTTAATTGAGTGTTTGTCATGGAATCATATTAACGGTGATTGTCCAGGAGATAGGGGTGGGCGAAGCTTTGCTGAAGTCTATTTGTTACACTAATTAACTGCAGGGGCAATTTGTGTTTGCACACGGAAGAATAGAAAAGTGTGGTTAGCAGGGAACCCCTCTTTTCTCCCCACCTTTTTTAATTTTGTTGGGTCCTGTCCTCTGAAAGATTGCTTTGTTAGCAAACCAGTTATCAGAACAACTGTATTTCTGAGATGATTAAAGCCAGGGTTTGAATCAGAGTTGATTTGGAATAAATTGCACACTCTTAATTAAAATTATATTTTGCTTCTGCTTAGATGAAAATTCTGAAGATGGTGAATTGGATCTAAGTGGAATTGATGACAGTGAAATAGATATGGTAAGACTTTCCCCCAGCATCACGATAATTATCTCTCTGCGCATGTGATTCTGTTAAAAAAATGTAACATGTTTTAAAGGGCTAGGATTTTTTTTGTCTTTACCCCCAGAGTTCAAGAAATCTGATAAAAGTCTTCTGTTCTAGGGATGCATTATGATTAATTGTTTATTTTGCGGTGGTTATGTGCCATCAGGTTGCTTCAGACGCAGCATTGACCCCATCACTTAGTGACTTCCAGAGGTCTTTAGTAGCCCTATTCAAAGCCTTAGGCCGACGTTCCATCCGTTGAATCAATTCATCTCATGTTGGGTCTTCCTTTTTTCCATGCTATCTTCTATTTTTGATTTTAATGGTGAGAATGAGAATTGTTATCGTCATCATTATCATTAGTTAACTTGTGAAGATCCCTGAGAGTGCACTAAACGCTATGGGGCGGTACATAAGTGTGATTGCTTTGCTTTGCTTTAGTCTTCTGTAGCAAAACTTTTGATGAATCTTGTGGAACTGTATGAACTGACAGCTTTATTTAGCATAAATGATAATGATGATGATAACAACGTTATTTACCATAATGATAATGATGACGATAACAACAATTCTCATTCTCATTATTAAAACTATAGGACAATTCACTGGAAGCATGACGATCCAGCTCATAACCTTCCAGTCTGAAGAAGCAGGTGACAAAATGGTGTACTGTACAAGTGAAACTTGTCCCTCTTAAAATAATAAATAAATAAATAAATAAATAATAATAATAATAATAATAATAATAATAATAATAATAATAATAATAATAAAAATAAAAATAAAAATAAAAATAAACTTTAATTTATACCCCGCCCTCCTGGTGCAAGCACCACTCAGGGTGGCCTACAACATACAATACACAAAGTCCAAGAAATACAAAAAGTACAATAAAAATACAGTAAAAATACAATGGCATATCAGGGTACAACAATCACCCCGACAGCGGCAATAAATAAATCCCTGATTAATGTGTTGCAGGACTCTTTGCTGTTATCTGAATGTTGTCAAGGGGAATTGGGACCCATGTGTTGCATACACAGTGATCAGTCTGGGTTCAGTGGAAAAGTGGGGATTGTGCCTCGTTTCTCTTAGGGGAATTATATCTTCTCCTGTGGTTTCTCTTTCTTCATTTCTCTTCTTGCCATCTCCATATCACTTCCTTGTCTCCTTCTTTTACTTCCTTTGCAACATCACTGGCTCTTTCCATCCTTTTCGCTACCCAGAAGTCCCATCTAGGCGAATAAATGGTTCTCAGAAAGGGGAAGGTAGATGGGGATTAGAAATGGGGAGACATGTGGACAAGATGCAGCTATGAGAATGCATTGCCAGTTCTATGCCAGCTGTTAAAAGCACTGTGTTTTTGTCTGTGATTCTAGTATATACTTAACGATTCGGAAACCAAAATAAAAGCAGAACTGTGGATTAAGGAAAATGCAGATTATTTGAAGGAACAGAAAGGTAAGCAGGATGCTTGAGGCTATTTTCCTGATAACTGTGGAGTCTTTATTTATAACAATATATGTGATGCCTTCATGACACCCTTTACACCAGGGTTTCCCAGCCTTTGGGCCCCCAGGTGTTCTTGGACTTCAGTTCCCAGAAGCTCAAGCCAGCATACCTGCTGATCAGGGCTACTGGGAATTGAAGTCCAAGAAGATCTTGGAGCCCAAGATTGGGAAGCCTTGCTTTACATCAGGGGTCCCCAACCTTTTCAAGCTGGGGGCTGGGTCACACTCTCTCAGTCAGCTCTGAGGGCTGGACAACCATTTTGCCCTGCCTGCATGATGGGGGCAGCCATTTTGTCCCAATAGCTTCAAAGGGGTGGCCATTTTGTTTCTTGAATGCCCTTGGAGGGGTGGGGGGCCACATGAAATGGTGCTGTGGGCTGGATACGGTCCACGGGCCTTAGATTGGGAACCCCTGCTTTACACTGTGCTTCACAAAATAGATAAAAAGATATAAGATTTGGAGATGTGATTAATTAGTTCACTTAATTTTAAATGTCTTTTTTAAAAAGCACAGATGTTTTGGGTGTATAGGTTACAGTATGACTGGGGAGGCCTAGTTTCAATTGCTCATGTAGCTGCAGAGCTCATGGGGCACCCTTGAGCTACTGTCTGCATCTTAACCCATGTCACAAGTACAGTATATTTTATCTGTACAGCATTCTTCCTTCTGGTTGAATAGCAGGACAAAGGTGAATCCAGATTCCTAAATCAGACTTCATACTGACCTGCTGTAGCTCCATCTTGTTAAGATTTAACGTAGAGTTATTTGTTAACATAAGGTCCTGTGTTACCTGTGAAGAGATCACAAATATGCCCTCTTGCTTAATCACTTTCATATCCATCAATAGAGCATAGAGATCCCTTGGTCCTCACAACTCTCAGTAGAACACATGAGGTTGAGTTCAATCCAGTCCTGCTCTAGACTGAAATTTTTATGCATATTCTCCAAATTCTTCCAGTGGTAGGGGTTGGACTAGATCCATGATGGTGAACCTTGGCACTCCAGGTGTTCCTGGACTTCAATTCCCAGAAGCCAAAGTCTCTGTGAATCCACACGAGTGGGTTTGTGCAGTAAACCCATTTGTGTGAAATCACAGAGACTTGGACTTCTGGGAACTGAAGTTCAAGAACAGCTGGAGTGGCAAGGTTTGCCATCACAGGACTAGATGATGTTTAGCATTCAATTTTGTTGTTATATGCCCGTGATGCCACTCCAGCTGTTCTTGGACTTCAATTACCAGACACGCAAGTCAGCACTCCTGTTGATTAGGGCTTAAGGGAATTGAAGATCAAGAACAGCTGGAGTGCCAAAGTTCACCATAACTGTGATATGCCTTCATGTCAGAACTGGCTTCTAGTCACCCTAATAGGGCTGTTAAGGTCAGTGAGACATTTAAGAAGTGAGACTAGTTCCACACTCCCAATGAGTTTTCATGGCTGAGATTTGAACCCAGACCTCCTGAGTCCTCATCAATCACTTTAACCACTACACCACACTGAGTATCCATTCCTTTTATGTAAGAAAATATCAAAATCTCCGACCTTTCTTCCAGGTTGTTGCTCGACAACATATACAGGGTCCCCATTGTTGGTGGGCTAATAAATCCAATTGTGGCTATACCAATCCTATGGTGGAGCAGAAATCTCTTCCCAGAGCCACTTCATAAACCTCATGAGCTTGTTCTGTACAGGATAGAACTCAGGAGCAGTATGTATCCCTTGTCCTCCTCCCTCACTACTTTGCATTGTGATCAGTGGCAGGAGACTAGCCACACCAACTCCAAAATTGGCATATTTAGGCCTCCGTCAGGGACAAGTCAGGCGAAGAGGCAAGCCACCCTCAACATGCCCATCATTCCTGGCAGAACATCTACCCCTGCGGAGTTTTATTGTATGTGACACCATCTGGCAGCTTAACATGTCTTACGCGGCCCTCCTACTTCCACTGCTGGCAGAATGGCACTTGCGTAAGTCTCTCTTGGGCTGATTCCTTCAGATAAATAACAGAAATAGCAATGTGTCTGCTAAAACATTGATTCTCAATGCACACTAGTAGCGGGACATGGAGGTAGTTCAGACAGGACACAGGGTTGTGATAATAGTTACTAGAAATGTATTTTTCTGCCTTCATCTCTGTCTTTGACTATAAGTGTGACATGCCATCTCCTACCAAGACTACCTGCTATGGATTCTGTTGACCTCTGTGTTCTAGTAGTAACACTGGACCACTTAGAGCAGTGGTTCCCAATGTGGGCCCCACGCCCCATGGGGGACTTTAATTCCCAGAAGTTTAAGTCAGTACATTGGCTGCTCTTTCCCTTATCACACCTGATGAGGAACACACAGAGGAACAACTGGTTCCACCTGATGATCTCTCCTTCATCATACTTGATGAGATCCAGGAAGATGAACAACAGGAACAAATTGAGGTTCTCTCCCTTAATATGGTTGATGAGGTGCATGTAGATGAACAGATTGCAGGAGAGAGGCTCCTTGTACTAGGCGATTCAATAATTAGAAATACAGAGAAATGGATTTGTGATGCACATGATAACCGTATGGTGACTTGCCTGCCAGGTGCAAAAGTTGCAGACATCACAAGAAATCTAGATAGATTGTTAGAGAGAACTGGGAACGAGCCAGTTGTCATGGTACACGTTGGTACCAATGATGTTGGGAAGGCCAAGCGGTCTGTCCTGGAAGCCAAATTTAGGTTGTTAGGAAGAAGATTGAAGTCCCGGACTTCCAAGGTAGCATTTTCAGAAGTGCTGCCTGTCCCTCGCGCAGGACCTACCAGGCAGGCAGAGCTCAGAAGCCTCAATGCGTGGATGAGGCGGTGGTGTCGAGAGGAGGGCTTCAGATTTGTCAGGAACTGGAGAACATTTTGGGACAAGCCAAATCTGTTCAGGAGGGATGGGTTGCATTTAAACCATGATGGGACCAGATTGCTGGCACTCAACATGAAAAAGGCTGCAGAGCAGCTTTTAAACTGATAACTGGGGGAAAGCCGACAGGAGCTGGGCAGCATCCGGTTCGGGAAAGTGTGTACTTGAGTAGTGAGGAGGATGCAAAAATTACTGAGCAGAGCAAGGAGCTAGTCACCAGCACTCTAGCAGAAGGATGCAAGAGGCAGTCTAACAATGCAACTGGATTCAAAAGACTGTATCAGGAAAGCATATATAAATGCTTGTATACAAATGCCAGAAGCCTCCGGAACAAAATAGGGGAGCTGGAATACTTAGCAATAGATAAGAATATTGATATTATTGGTATCACTGAAACCTGGTGGACGGATGATAACCAATGGGATACAGTTATCCCAGGCTACAAACTGTACAGGAAGGATAGGAAGGGGCAAACAGGAGGTGGTGTAGCCTTGTATGTCAAAGAAGTGATAAAATCTTATGAATTGGAATATCTAGGTGATTTAGAGTCACCATTAGAAGCTCTGTGGGTAAGAGTACCAGGCCACAAGGATGGTCTAACAGTAGGCATATACTATCGGCCTCCGACCCAAACTCTTGAGGGAGACTGGCAGTTGGAGAATGTTGTAAAGGAGGCATCCAGGAAGGGAAGCCTGGTTATAATGGGGGACTTCAATTACCCTCACATAGACTGGGTAAACTGTTGTTCAGCACATGATAAAGAGATAAAGTTCCTAGATATGCTAAATGATTGTTCCCTGGGACAGATGGTTGAAGACCCAACTAGAGGTACAAGAATCCTTGACTTGATCCTGAGTAATACTCAGGATCTGGTGCAAGATGTTAATGTGGCTGATCCAATAGGGAACAGTGACCACAACTCAATTATGTTTAACTTGATCATAGACTGCAAGTCATTGATAAAATCTAAAACAGAGACCTTAAATTTTCAAAAAGGAAATTTCCCAAAGATGAGGAAACTAGTAAAAAAGAAACTGAAAGGGAAAATTGAGAGAGTCCAAACACTCCAAGAGGCATGGAGGTTGTTTACAAAAACAATAACAGAGGCCCAATTGGAATGCATACCCAAAAGGAAAAAGGGCACTGCCAGGTCCAAGAGGACTCCAATGTGGCTTACAGGAGCTGTTCGGGAAGTGATCAAGAGCAAGAAAAGCTCATTTAGAAGATGGAAGGCTTGTCCAAATGAGGACAGCAGGCAGAAACATAAATTCTGGCAGAACAAATGCAAGGCAACAATCAGGAAAGCAAAGCAAGACTTTGAGGAGCGTATAGCTAAAAATACTCAGAGAAATAACAAGGACTTCTTTAAGTACATTAGAAGTAAGAACCCAACTAGGAAGGCCATTGGACCATTAGATGACAATGGAAGGCAAGGGGTTATTAAAGAGGAAACAGAGATTGCAGAGAGACTCAATGAATTCTTTGCTTCAGTATTCACTGAAGAAGACAGAGACCACATGCCCAAAACAGAGCCTATCTTCGTAGGGAGGGAAAGCGAAGAATTAAGCAAGATAGAAATAACCAGGGAGGAGGTCCTTGCATGTCTTGTTAAGCTAAACACTAACAAATCACCAGGACCAGATGGGATCCATCCACGAGTTCTCAGGGAACTTAAAGACGAAATTGCTGATCTCCTAGCCAAAATATATAATATTTCCCTCAAATCAGGCTTTGTGCCTGATGACTGGAAGGTAGCGAATGTAACACCAATTTTCAAAAAAGGATCCAGGGGTGATCCAGGAAATTACCGACCTGTCAGTTTGACATGTGTCCCAGGTAAAGTGATGGAAACCATCCTAAAAGATAGAATTAATAGGTACATAGAAGAGAAGGCGCTGCTTAAGGAGAGCCAACATGGCTTTTACAAGGGCAAATCATGCCTCACTAATCTGTTGGAATTTTTTGAGAGTGTCAACAAGCATGTGGATAAGGGGGATCCAGTTGACATTGTTTATCTGGACTTTCAGAAGGCTTTTGACAAGGTCCCACACCAAAGGCTCTTGAATAAACTTACCAGTCATGGAATAAAGGGACAGGTCTTGTCCTGGATCAGCAACTGGCTAAGGGACAGGAAACAGAGGGTAGCACTAAATGGACACTTCTCCAAGTGGAGGGAAGTAAAGAGTGGGGTCCCCCAAGGTTCAGTACTGGGACCCCTGCTTTTCAACCTCTTCATAAATGATCTAGAGGTAGGAGTAAAAAGCAAGGTAGCCAAATTTGCTGACGACACTAAATTATACAGGGTAGTGAAAACTGTGAGAGATTGTGAAGAGCTCCAGAGGGATCTCTTGACACTGGGGGAGTGGGCAAAACAGTGGCAAATGAGCTTCAACATCAGTAAGTGCAGAGTGATGCATGTTGGGGCAAAAAACCCCAATTACATTTATAAACTGATGGGGTCTGAACTCTCTGCGACAAACCAGGAAAGGGACCTTGGTGTCCTGGTGGACAGCTCAATGAAGATGTCAACCCAGTGTGCCTCAGCAGTGAAAAAAGCAAACTCAATGTTAGGGATCATTAGGAAGGGTATAGAAAATAAGTCAGCAAGTGTCATTTTGCCTCTTTATAAATCTATGGTGAGGCCCCATCTGGAATATTGTGTACAGTTCTGGTCGCCATACCTCCAGAAGGATATTATGGAGTTGGAGAAAGTGCAGAGGAGGGCAACCAGGATGATTAGGGGACTGGAACACCTTCCTTACCATCTGAGGCTGCAACGGTTGGGCCTTTTCACTCTTGAACGACGGCGTCTAAGAGGTGACCTGATTGAAGTTTATAAAATCATGCACGGTGTGGACAAAGTAGATAAGGAAAAACTGTTTTCCCTATCGCACAACACTAGAACTAGGGGACACTCCATGAAACTTTTGGGTACTAGTTCTCAAACAAATAAGAGAAAGTACTTTTTCACCCAGAGGATTACTGGTCTATGGAACTCCCTGCCAGAAGAAGTGGTGACAGCTGTCAGACTTGACAGCTTTAAGAAAGGATTAGACAAGTTCATGGAGGACAAGGGTATCAATGGCTATAATTATGGCTACCTAAGGACAACCTCCGGGTTGGAGAGATAGGCAGGATATCTCTCAATGCCATTTCCAGGGAATCCTAAGCAGGTGAAGGCATCTCCTTGGGAATACCCTGAAGGAAATGGTGAGCCTCTGTGTGAGACAGAATGCTGGACTGGATGGGCTGTGGCCTGTTCCAGCAAGGCTGTTCTTATGTTCTTATGTTCTTATGACTTAGGCTTCTGGGAACTGAAGTCCCAAAAAATAAAGGTTGGGAAATACTGACTTAGAGTTTCATTTGATGCCATGTACTGTACTGCCAATGTATTGTAAATATAATACCAGAATGCCTTTAGATATGTTGATGTCTTTCCCTAAAGAGATGCGCCTTTTGTTTCTTTTGCAATAGAGCACTGGCTTCTTAGATGGAAAGGATGTAACTAAGAGCCACTGTTCTAAAACAATATCTCGATTTGAGTTGCTGCATTTTTCCATCTGTCTCTTTGCAGAAAAAGAAGCAAGGATAGCAAAAGAGAAAGAGCTTGGGATTTATAAAGAACATAAGGTAAATTTATCAGAATAAGCAAATCATATTTCTGGTCTCCTTTGCTTCAGATTTTCTATGCTTCTGGGCTATAGTGACTTATAGGAGGCAGGAAGTACTCACTCTTACCTCACTGATGTCTAATTACAAGACGTTTAAGAAAGTAACACAGCTTGCAGTGCTATATTACTTGTCAAAAAACTAGCTTTCTGGCAGCAAGGATAATGTGCATCAGTTTAAGCTCTGTCTTCCATTACTTGTTCGTCTTCAAGTCTGGAGTGGGAAAATTAGCTAGAGCAGATGTGCCTTAACTTTTTGGGCTGTGGGCCAGTCACGTGGTTCAGTGGGCCGGTCACGTGGTTCAGCAGGCCAGCCATGTGGTTCCTCCCACCGGAAGTGGAAGTAAAACGTGCCTTGCAGTCTGTTCTGCAACAGGATGAGATAGATTTTAAACTGCCATTTTCTCTGCTTAAACCAAGGGTGCCCAGACTACAGCCTGGGGGCCGGATGTGACCCCCGACACTAATTCATCCGGCCCACACTTCCCTCGTTGGAAGCAGAAGTAAAACGTGCCCATACTTTTCAGATTCCCATTAGAAAGGGAAATCCTTGGCAGTGTACAGGAAGTGTCTCCTTCCCTTTCCACCTTGTTTTATCACTTTTCAGCTTCAGTTGAAGTGAGTGCACTGCTCCTCCCGCCTCTGGCTGTACACTCACATATGCCTTTGGGAAGAAACAAAAGCAGAAAAGTTATTTCTGACTCTGGCTAATTATCTACTCCAGAACTGAAGAGGAACAATTCAGGGACAAATTTCTAAATCCATCATTTCTAAATCTGGCCATGTGGGAAGGATTGGCCCCATGTTTGTGGAGTGCATCCCTGGCAGTCTCACTTCTGTGAGAAAAAGATGGGGCAAATTGCCAGAGTCCTGATGCAAACATATGTCTTGTTATTGCTAACAGTGATTTTTTTTATTTATTTTTTTTTTGGGGGGGGGGGTTAATGTTCACTTTTAGTCCAAATACAAACTGAAGTGTAGTTCAGCTTCCTAAACTAAGCTCCATCCCTAGAATCACTGGATTGAAAGACATCTACACAGAGGTCTGATTTTCATCTTGCAAAAAAAGAGGTCAGCATAGTGGAGAAATGTGGTTCATTGGGAACAGGTTGGTAAAGGTTGCCCTTGCTCAAAAGCCAGTGGTATCCAACTCCAGGGTTCGGTGCTCATCACAATTCACACCCAAAAAGCCACGCTGTCTGCATCTGCAGACATTTCCATGGACGTGTGGCAAGCATGAGTAGATGCTGGAGCACACAGAATGCTGTTACCTTTCCTGCAGAAGCAGCACCTCTTTATCTACTTGCAATTTCTTGCTTTTGAACTGTTAGGTTGGCAGGAGCTAGGACCTGATGACAGGAGCTCACGTCATCATGCTGCAGTCAGGTCTCGAACTGCTGACCTGCCAACCTTCCATTCATCAAGTTCAACATAGCCACTAAGCCACTAGTGCAGAACAGCTTCCTATTTTTGTGTTGCTTTCTTTCTCTTTATTGTGCGTGACTTTCTGACCTTGTTGTTGCTTGGAGGAACGCATGTGATTTTCACAGAAGCTCCATGATCCCAAATGCATTTACTGGCAAAGTTTCAATGCTAAATATTCCACTTGGCTGCCTGTATTGAGCTGTAGAATGGCTGTCCTGTGGGAACTCTAGAACACAGCTCTGTATTTTTACTTAGACTACCACTGTATCCCTAGAGCTGCATATGGTAGCAATGAATGTAATGCCACGTGGTATTTCGTTTCCATTCCAGCATCAGAAATTAACACTTCCTGTGAGTTTTTATATCTGCTTGTTTCTGCTGGCAGGGTTGGAATGATATTTTTAGCAAGAGTGTAAATCTTTTTTCCCCTTTCTCTTCCCCCATATTTACAATTTATAAAAGGTACTAATTGGAACCATTCCTCTGCACCTGGGACAAGGCTAGGTTGTAAGAATAAAGAAATGAAGCATAAGCCAGAGGGAATTGATGAAATTCCTGAGAACTAAGAAAAAATGGGTAGTATTGGATTGGCAAGCCGAAAAGATTGTCACTGGCTGCAGAAGTTCAATTCCCCACTGTGTCTTCTGATTGAAAAGCCAGCCTATGTAACTTTGGGCAAGCTGCACAGTTCCAGAGTGCCCGAAAAAAGAAAACAGTAAACCTCTTTTAAGTACAGTGGAACACCGGATAATGACAAAACTTGGTTCCACAAGTTGTGTTGTTTTCCGGTTTTTGACGTTCTGAGATCCCTATGGGAGATGCCCCGGACAACAACAAATTCGCCAAAAACCGTCGTTCTCCTTCGTATAGTTTGTGAATCCACACTCATGGGTTATGCGCCTGCGCAGAACGGCCGATCGGAGGCTTGAAAAGCTATTGGTCAAAAGTTTTGGCGGTAAGACCGCCCACCGTACCGCCCACCCTGAGGCGCCCGCGCGCCATTTTACCTCAGTTCTCTTCTTTCCGCCGTAGTAGCAGGACGATCGTTGAGAGCTTCCTCAATTTTTTCGCCCTTCTGAGGGAAAGTCTTTTGGCAAATTTCAACAATTTTTCTCGGTGATCTTGTCCTTCGGGCAGGATCGCCACCCCGGTGCTGTTTCTTCCTTCTGGTAGACTCAGTTACCTACTCGCTTCGGTCACCGTTTCCCCCCTCAAGGGGGTGGTGGCTGGCCAGCCCTTCGGGGTAACCGCGTTCCAGAAACTTCCATTGGAAGAATTTTTTCTTTGATGGCCGCGGCCTTCAAACAGTGCTCGGCTTGCCTGAAAAAGTTTCCGGCTTCCGACGGGCATAGCCTCTGCCTTTTCTGCCTCGGAGAGTCTCATCAGAGCCAGTCTTGCCCCCACTGCAAGAAATTCACCCGTCTGGCCGTGCAAAACCGGAGCTACCGGCTCAAAGCGCACCTGATGGAACTCTCTCTGGCTCCCGTTGTGGCCGCTTCTACCTCGGCTAGCGTCTCTCAGCCTCCGCCGCCTTCGACCTCTTCTTCCGCCACCATCAAGAAGAAGAAGAAGAGGGACAAGAACTGAGACAAGAAAAAGAAGCGCGGGTCGGAGAAGAGGCGATCGCTCCCGCCTACTCCGCACACCCCTGTGTCTCCAGGACCTTCGCCACCATACTCGGTCGCGAGATGTCCGTCTCCTGGGTCCTCCATCTGGGGAGGACGGTCCTCCTCGGGTTCGCCTGAAAAAGGACGCAGGGCTGGGGCTCCAGCTCGCCCACTTCAGGTACTCCCGTCACCGCCTCGTGGGAGGGCCCGCTCGCCTATGAGGCAGGCCTCCATCTCCCCAAGGCCCAGGACTCCGACGCTCGACGACGCGGCGATCACCATGCCGGCCACCATTTCGTCGCCGATTTTACCGGCCACCGTTTCGTCGCCGACCCAGCCAGCCACCGTTTCGTCGGCCACCGTTTCGTCGCTCCCGACGGTGGGGGACCCATCCCACAGGGAGTTCCTGAAGGAGATGTTTGAGGTCATGGCTCAGACTTTTGCCAACCGGTTTCAGACCTCCATGCCTGCGGCCTCTGCGGCTCCGGTACCGACCACCGCAAGCCCCAGGGATGCTGGCCCTGCTGTGGCCCCACCGACCTCCCGAGGGTCGAGTGTCCGCTCCGCTGGCCCACCCACATCGTCGCAGGTTGGTCCAGTCGTTGAAGCGGTGGACTCCCATCCCGTCGGCCCGCCCAGGCCGTACTGGCGCGGTCCCGACGTGGATGTAAGAGTTCCTCCCTCGTCCTCCGATGACTCCAGCTCCTCTTCGGAGGAGGACGAGGGAGACGTCGACGCCGAGCGGACGCCGGACCAGGCCATCGGCGCGGTTGACCCACCGCGTGGTGAGGATCAACGCTCGCTCACGGCCATGCTGACGCGCCTGGGGACCGCGTTGAACCTGAAGGTGGACCAGCCGCCACTGGAAGGTGAGGACCAAATGACCGCAAAACTGGACAGGCGTGCGGTACGGCCGGTCCATATCACCATGCTTCCGTCCATGCTGACGTCGGCGAAGGCAACATGGAGGAAGCTGGTGTCGGCACACTCCGTTTCGTCCAGGCTCGACGGCATGTATAGAGTCCTGGACGAGAACGTCGAGTTCCTGCAGGCACATCCCCTGCCGAATTCCCTGGTGGTCAAGGCCTTCCAACACAGGACGGCCACCAGCGGGTTCCCGGTTCCGTCGACCCCGGAGGGGAAGAAGCTGGACGCGGTGGGCCGCAAATTCTACGCCACCGGTTCCCTCTTCCTCCGTGCCGCCAACTACTCGGCTGCCATGGGCCTGTACCAGTCTCACCTCTGGGAGCGGGTGAAGGCCGAAACGGCGACGTTACCTGCCGACGCCCAGAAACGGATCGACGTGCTGGCATCCGAGGGCGATTTCCTGGCGGAGCAACAGATGCGAACCGCCAGGCATATAAATGACTATGCGGCGAAGGACATGTCGTCTGCGATCCTGTTCCGCCGCCACGCCTGGCTTAGGGGCACCTCCCTCGATGACGCTATGAAGAAGCTCATCGAGGAGTTTCCCTTTGACGGGCAAGGCCTTTTTGGGCAAGACACGGACAAGGTCCTCAATGAAATGCGGCAGACCAACTCCACCGCCAAGTTCCTGGGGCTCACCACGCCGGCTCCGCCTGCCAGGCCGAGGTTCCAGCCCTTCACGCGGCGCTACCAGGGGAACCCGCAACAACAGGGTGGCCCCGTAGAGCAGCCCAGATCTGGCTCTTACAAACAACGACGCCAGCACAAGCCGCGCTACCAACCCTACGGACACGGCAAGCGTTCGGACGCTAAGTCCAAGTCGCGCGTTTGAAGCTGCGACGGCCGAGTCTCTCACGCTCCATCTCCCGTACCTCCCCCTCCGGAACTTCCTTCAGGTATGGTCGGGCATCACGGACGACCGGTGGGTCTTAAGGATCTTATCCTCTGGCTACGCCATCGAGTTCGTGCGGGCGCCTCGGGTAGGAAGACATCGTTTCACCACCTCGTCCCCCCATTTGGAGGAACAAATATCAACTCTTCTGTCCAAGGGAGCCATCGAGCGGGTGGCCCCGCCCGATTGGGACAACGGCTTCTACTCGAGGTACTTCGTGGTCCAGAAGAAGGACGGAGGACTTCGCCCGATCCTGGACCTGCGCCGCCTCAACAAATGCATCCACACCAGGAAGTTCCGGATGGTGACCCTGCAGACCGTCCTTCCCCTCATCAACAAAGGGGACTGGTTCACAGTCATAGACCTCAAGGACGCTTACTTCCATGTCTCCATCCTCGAGGAGCACCGGAGGTTCCTTCGATTCCGCATCGGCGATTCGGTTTACCAGTACCGATGTCTACCGTTCGGTCTGGCCACGGCACCGCGGGTCTTCACCAAATGCATGGCTCCGGTGGCCGCCTTCCTTCGCCAGCGGGGAATCAGGGTCTTCCCATACATCGACGACTGGTTGATCGTATCCCCCACCAGCTCGTCGGCCAGTCGGGACACGCAGTTCACGGTCCACCTCATGGAGAGTCTCGGCCTCAGGATCAACTTCACCAAATCGAAGCTGATCCCCTCTCAACGCGTCGAGTACATCGGAGCGGTACTCGACTCGCTTGCCACCAGAGCCTTTGCACCCCAGAAGCGCCTGCAGGACATCGCGCAGGGAGTGAACGACCTACGCACCAAACCGTGCATCCGGGCGAAAAAGGCTCAAAGACTGCTAGGCCTTATGGCCTCAACGACGGCTGTGGTCCCTCACGCCAAGTTAAAGTTCCGGTCCCTACAGTCGTGGCTTCTGCACGAATTCGATGCGCTCCGGGAGAGTCAGTCCAAACGGCTAACTCCGTCCCCGGAGCTGAGGGACCAGCTGGTGTGGTGGACGACACCACTCAACGTGGCAACGGGGAAGAGTTTTTACCCCCCGCAACCCTCGCTGCAAATATTGACCGACGCAAGCAACCTCGGCTGGGGGGCTGCCTGCGGGACTCTCACGGTCAACAACCCTTGGTCGCCTCAGGAGATGGTGTACCATATCAACTACTTGGAGCTGCTGGCCATTTGGAAGGCCCTCCGTTCCTTTGAGACCTTGCTCATGGGCAAGGCGGTCCAAGTGGCCTCGGACAACACCACGGCTGTGGCGTACCTGAACAAGCAGGGAGGAACACGATCCACCACCCTTCTTTACCTCGCTGTGCAACTCTGGGAGTGGTGCCTGGAGAGGCACATTTTCCCGATTGGAGTGCACATTCAGGGCAAGCTGAATGTCCTGGCCGACCATCTCAGCCGCCTCACCTCGACGACCCACGAATGGGAACTGAACGACGAGGTGTTCCAGTCGCTCTGCGAGGCCTGGGGGACTCCGAACATCGACCTCTTCGCATCGGAGTCCAACACGAAATGCCACAGGTACTGCTCCAGGGCGGGCATCGGTGCCAACTCCGAGGGCGATGCCTTCATGAAACGGTGGGATCAGGACTATTTCTACGCTTTTCCTCCGTTTCCCCTGGTCCAGAAGGTCCTCACCAGAATGCTCCAGCACAGGACCAGAGCCATCCTAGTGGCCCCAGCATGGCCTCGCCAACCATGGTTTCCGCTGCTGTTGCGCATGTCATCTCAGTATCGCACGCTACCGGAGTCACCGACGCTCCTCCAGATGGAGCAGGGCCAGCTCCACCACTCAGACCTGCCCAGCCTCCACCTCACCGCGTGGAGGATAACCCCAGACTGTCCAGGATCCTGGAGCTAGCCAGGCGCCCGTCCACAAGGAAGTCCTACGCTTCCAAATACAGACGCTTTTGTGCTTTCCTGGCATCTCAGCAGACCCCCCTCTCGCAGGTGGAACTGCAGGACGTCTTGACCTACCTCCTCCATCTGGCGGAGTCTGGCCTCAGCATCGCCTCCATCCGAGTACACCTCGCAGCAGTGGTGGCTCACTCTCCAGCTGGCTCACCCGCTTCTGGCGCTTTCCGCGACCAAACGGTGAAACGCTTCCTCAAGGGATTGCGGAATGCCTTCCCGCCGGTCAGGACTCCGACGGCCCAATGGTCACTCTCTACCGTCCTTAACGCGCTCACCAGGACTCCTTTCGAGCCCATGGCTACCGCGGATGCTCGTCTCCTCACATGGAAGACGGCCTTTCTGGTGGCCATCACGTCTGCTCGACGAGCTGGTGAACTGGTCGCCCTGCGGGCGGACGCACCCTTTCTCCAGTTCTTCAATGACCGTGTGGTGCTGCAACCGGACATCACCTTCCTCCCCAAGGTGGTCTCCCAGTTTCATATGGCACAGACTATCTCCTTGCCAACATTCTTCCAGAACCCCGCTAACGCCCAAGAAAGGACTTGGCACACGCTGGATGTCAAACGGGCTTTATTGTTTTACACCAGCAGGACAAGGGAGTTCAGGAAGTCGCAACGCCTTTTCGTGGCGTATGGGGGCAAGTCCAAAGGTGAACCCATCTCAGCGCAGCGGTTCTCCAAATGGATCACCTCTACCATCTACTTGGCCTACGAGTCGGCATCGCTGCCCCCTCCACCGCATGTCAGGGCGCACTCTACCAGAGCGGTTGCAACATCCACGGCTTTTCTGGAGGGCACACCGCTTGAGGACATCTGTAAGGCTGTCACCTGGTCCAGACCTTCTACATTTGTTCAGCACTACAGGGTGGACACCAGAGCCACTGCGGACGCCAGGCTTGGCCGTGTCGTCCTCACTCGGTGTCTCCGGGCCCATCGCCCTTGACAGTTCACCCTGCCTGACGGTCATCATCTTCATCGTGGGATCATCTCATCCGACTGCCCACCGACCACGTAAGTGTGAGCTTGCTAATCTCCCATGAGTGTGGATTCACAAACTATACGAAGGAGAAAGTTCGGTTTCACTTACCAGTGATAACTTTCGTTCTTCGAGTATATAGTTTGTGAATACACACTACCCACCCTGCCTCCCCTCTTGAGCTGCACGGATGAGATCAATTGGTTTATCCTGTGCTTGGCTTAAGTATGGAACTGAGGTAAAATGGCGCGCGGGCGCCTCAGGGTGGGCGGTACGGTGGGCGGTCTTACCACCAAAACTTTTGACCAATAGCTTTTCAAGCCTCCGATCGGCCGTTCTGTGCAGGCGCATAACCCATGAGTGTGTATTCACAAACTATATACTCGAAGAACGAAAGTTATCACTGGTAAGTGAAACCGAACTTTATCCGGTGCATCGCTACCAAATGCACGCATAATGACATTTTGTGTCATTTTTCCATCGTTATGTGGGGCATCACATGGTGCATAACGAAAGCATCGTTATGCGGTTTTGCTGTTGTGCGAGCGTGTCGTTGTCTGGGGTTCCACTGTACTTTATACTTAGTAAACTCTGACAAATGTCACCATAAGTCAGAATCAGTTTAACACAGGAGTTCTCAATCTTTTAAAGCCGGGGGTGGGGTCATGCTCCCTCCGACAGATTCGAGGGCCAGATGGCCATTTTGCCCTTCCTCCTCCCCATGGCACTTCCTGGTGTGGTAGAGGCAGTGGGGGGGGGACATGACATGGAGGGCCACATCCAGTCCATGGGCCACAGGTTGAGAATCCCTGGTTTAACAGCATAATAAAGAGATTGACAAAACATGGTGGTCATGCTGCCCCCACCTCACTGTTGCCATTTCCCTTTTACCAGCCCCATTGTTTAACTCAGGGGTGCCCTAACCTTTTGAATCACATGGTTCAGAGGGCCAGTCACTATGTCCCACAGGCCGGGTTTGGCCCCCGAAGACAATTCATCCGGCCCACGAAGCCCTCATCGCTCCCAGAAGCGGAAGTATGGGTGCGTTTTACTTCCGTTTCTGGGAGTGACGATGGCTTCGTGGGCCGGATGAATTGGCTTTGGGGGCTGGCGTAGTTTGGGCACCCCTGGTTTAACTTCTTCCTTTTCTTTTCATCACCATCACCTTTCCTGTTTCTTTCATCCCTCCTTGCCTTCTCTGCCTCCTTCCCTTCTGCCACTGTTGTGACGGTAGCTGTGTGCCTTCTCTGGAAAGTAAGACCAAAACACTAACACAATGTTTCTCAACTTTGGACTCCCAGAAGCCCAAGTCAGTACACCTGATCAGAGCTTCTGGGAATTAAAGTCCAAGAACACTGGGGTTCTTCTTCTTCCATGTCTAGTCCAGATGTGAAACTGCCAAAATGAAGCCACCTTTTGGTGAGTTCATTCTGCAGTTCCTTTTGTCTGACCTAGTGTGAGAAAGATTAGCCAGCATAGGCTGGCAATTGCCCCGGGGTATGCTTGATTGTGGCCTGCCTAAAGATGCTTTTAATTAAGCTGTATTTTATGTCACCTGTAAGCCGCCCTGAGTCTCTGTGGCGAGCGGGCGGTGATACAAGTCAAAAAACAATAACAGATAAAACTACCACAATCTTTGAGGAGACTCTTTCTGTGTACCCCAGCCCAAGGGTGAGAACCTATGAAGATGTCCTGCTCCAGAGTAACTGTGCCACCTCTGTTGCAAGCTGATCCCATGTGAGTCATGATGATGAAACTCCTAACTGAGTAAAAAGTGAATATACTGATCTCATCTGGTTTTGGAAGCTCAGAAGTGTCAGACCTGGTTAATACTTGGACAGGAGAGCAGCTGGAAACACCAGGATTCTCATTGCTGAGTTAGGGGAAATCCTGTCTGACACTCCAAAGAGCCACTGCTAGTCAGAACTGATAGTACTGAACTAGGAGGACTGGTAGTCTTACTCAGGATAAGACCGCTTCCTACGTTTCTAGCAAACTGCATGCCAGTCTTTGATCTCGATAACATTATCCCGATTGCTCCCTAATGGTGTTGATCTTTATGTTTCAATCAAGCCCAAGAAGTCCGCAAAGAAACGGGAGCTGATCCAGGCCAGCACAGCAGGAGAGGCCATTGAAAAAATGCTGGAGCAGAAAAAGATCTCAAGTAAAATTAATTACAATGTGTTAAGGGACCTCAACAGTAAAGGAGAGGGCACGGAGAAGAAGGACGAGGAGTGCACTGTTGACAGCAGCAGCACCAAGAAGCTGTCAAGAAGGAAATCTCTGGCAACTCGGAATGTGGCCAACTCTGTCAACAGTGTGGGGAAAAGGTATGGCAACTGTTCATTTATTGCTTTCTCTCTGTGCAGCACTCTGTACATCCAGTAGCAATAGCAATTACAGTTATATACTTCCCCATAGTGCTTAGTGCACTCTGGGTGGTTCATTGCCATGATCCCAAAGTGATGAAGGCTATCCTCTTCTCCCTTTGCTTTGCCCCAAGGGAATAGCTTTGTTAGTGTGGGTACCATGAGAAGAATTGTGAACCTGGAAATATCTGAAAGATATCAGGGCTGCAGTGGCTGAGTGGTTAAGCAGCTCGCCTTGTTAGCTGGAAGGGCCAGCAGTTCGAGACCCGGATACTTCATGGCAGTTTGAGCGCCCGTCTGTCCCAGCTCCTGCCAACCTAGCAGTTCGAAAGCAAGAAATGGCAAGCAGATAAACAGGGACCACTTTGGGGACATGAAAGGAGTTTCTCCAGCAAAAATCCTTTCAACCCAGAATAATTTCTGTCACAAAATTATTATTATCAGCATTTTACCCTGGAAGGATGGAAGGTTGAGTCAACCTTGCCACCCCATCTGGATCGAACCTACAACGTCAGCAGTAGTTTGGGCTGCAATACAGCAGATTAACCACTGTGCCACCAGGACTCGTCCAGATATTGTTAGCCTTTCTTTCACACTTAAATAATATTAGGGCTCTTGCATTTACAGCATATTAGCATGTAGGGCTAGAATAAATTCTCCTGTGCAGGGGCGAACTCTGTGCTGGGGGAGGGAGGAAGCACTCCCATTGGGCTGCTGGGCAAAGGGACGGGGTGAACTCTGCTGGGGGAGGGAGGAAGCGTTCCCATTGGGCTCCTCTGCAGAGAGGTGGGGCGAACTCTGTGCTCGGGGGATGGCACGTGTGCCCGCAGAGAGGGCTATGAGTGCCACGTCGGGCATGCATGCAATAGGTTCCCCACAACTGCCCTAGATATTTGGAAGTTTTAAATTTATTAGACTTGAGTATCCTAACTTTACAAACAACAACTTTACTAGGAACTGCCAATATACTTAGATGTTACCTTAAAAGTTCTTAGGTCTTGAACTCTTAATTTTATACCAGTCTTTGACTGTGAATCGAACAGTAGAGTTTAACAACAACAACAATGACAACGACAACAGCAGTGATGATGATGTGGTGCAATCAGGTTGGTTCCAACTTATGGCAATCCTTTCTAAGGTTTTCTAGGTAGAGATAGTTTATCTTTCCCTTCTTCTGGGAATACACTGTGGCTCATCAAGTTGCCTATGACTATATAGTCTGGTTTTTCTTCCTTAAGGCAAAATGAGGAATCAAACTCTCAAACAGCTAGACATTTAGTCAAAGTTTGCTTTAAAATAACAAGGATGGCTATTTGTCATCAGAAAATCCTTTAGTAGTGACATCCCTTAGTTGCATGGTGTGGGTGTCCTGTGAGTATCTTCTCCTTACTTTACAATGCATGTTTGCTACAAGTCTATTTATTTCTATTAGACCTAGCACTGCCTGCAATGTCCACCCAACTCAGCTGCCAGCAGCTATTTTGGATATGACTTATTGATGTGTTGTTCACAACTGAGAATATTTGATTTTGAAATGAAACTTCACAGTTACTATAGACATTCTCTCCTATGTCCGTAATGCTCATAGCATGATGATTTGACAGGGGAAGACCTCTGTTTTGTATGATCTTTGAATTATGTTTGTGTACGAGAGCCGGTGATAACTGTTGTCTTCTGTTCTCCATGTAACTCCACTGATGGACCTCTATGGGTTACAGTTTAGATCAATAGTTTAGATCCATAGAAGAAATACTCCAGACATCTTGACTTCTAGCATATTATTGCAAATAAGCAACATCAAGGAAGGCAGTAAGAGGAAATAGTCAACAATAATAAGTTTGCTGTTTGTTGTGTATTGTGGGGCACACACAAAAGAACTTTTCAGAGGTTTTCCTCTGTATGATTCATCCACTATTCTGAAACATTTAACTGCTTCTTTAGGAACTGGCTATAACTCAGTGCTTGAGCACATAACTTTCTATGCAAAAAAAACCCCCACACGCATTCTGTCCTCAGCATTTTTTTAATCAAAAGAGTCAGTGAGAGGTATGCATGGCAAAGACCTCTGGTTGAGGTACTGGACAACTATTGCAGGTCAGATCTTGGAAGTAACTTCTTAGAAACATGCATTTACTGTCTATATTTCCTTACAATTTTCAGTAATGATATTAAAATGTGTTGCTTTAATCATAAAGGTCACCATCCGGTAGTAGTGGCTCAGTAGAATCGCATGGAAACAGCTAAATTCCACCCAGAACTTGGAAATGTTATTTTGGACAAGGGTATTTTGGGAAACACAGTCCAAAAATAACACTTCCAAGTTCTGATCTCCATCTGCATTCCCTAAAATATCTCTAGAGGGCTGAGTTTTGGAACAGCGCAGAGGAGAGGAAAGAAGAAGTTCGTTCTGCATGTACAATGTATAATTATTCTGGGTTGAAAGGATTTTTTTTTTTTTGCAGAAGAAACTCCGCTCAGGGAACACCAAAATAAGACTCCTTTCATGTCCCCAAGAGCTGGGACAGAGACAGGCACTCAAACCATCATGCAGTACCCAGATCTTGAACTGCCCACTTGCCGGCCTTCCAGCTAACAAGGCAAGCTTCTTAACCACCGAGCCACCACAGCCCCTAATTATTTGATAAAGTTAAAAATTTATTGGCAGATTAAGCAATGGATAAATTAATAAACAAATTCCATTAGACTATAATAACTTAATTTTAAAATATTTTATTTCTTTAGCATTTTAACATTAGATTGTTAGTGCTAACAATAACATTTCTTAGCTCTGGTCAGGGTTTATTGTACTGAACAAAATGAATGGATGATCTGCTTCTGTACAAAGACAGTATTATATGATCAAAGGGTGTGGAAGTGCATGTAAATGTAAAAAAAAAATCACTTTTGAAATGCAGCATGTCATCTTCTAAGGACTTGGCAAGTGTGTAGATTATTTTTATTTTCTCAAGATTAAAGGTTTATAGTAGGCATTTTGACCCACCCACCCGTTACTCGTAAGCATAATGCATCTTATACAGTATGCATAAATTCCTTTGTTCAACATTATTCCTGGATGTAATGCATAAATTCGTTTGTTCAAGTTTGCTTCTCCAAGATGTTAACAGATAAATGCATTTTTCCAGCAATAGAATAATCACAGTAATTTATGTGCAATTAAGAACAAAATGTGCTACTCTTCTCATTTGATGATGAAGCCCTTTCCTTCCAGAAGTCATAATCATAGATCTTATAAGCCATTTAATGTACGGTGATAAATAATCTTCTTTAGATGTTTGAAATATTTAATGATTTTCTTTATCTAATAGAAGCTGAAGTTGGTTAAATAAACACTGTGAGATGTATGCTTTTTCATTCAGTAGTAGCTTCAAACAACCAAAAAGACAACTGTATATATAGGCATCAATAATATAAAAATCAAATCAATGTAATTGTAGGCAGGAGATGGAGAAGCTGCATTCTCTCTGACAAAACAAGAACAGGAGCACATGGTGGCACTGATCATGAATTGATAATATCCAATATTAGAAAAAAGCTGGGGAAAAACCCACTTATTGAAATGTAGTGTCAAAATATTATTTAAACAAGATTCCTGATGAATTTAAAGTCCACATAAGGAATAAATTTGTATTACTAAATTCCATTGACTAGGAATTTAATAATACAAAAAACTGTAGAGTAAAACCAGAGATATTATTAGGGAAGAATACAAAAAAGCAATTTTTGTAGCTAAAAGAAAAGAAAAACCTATCTGAACAACAGGAAACACTCAGAATTATAAATGACAAGTGAGAAGCAAAAGTAAAAGGTGTCAGAAATAGAGTCAGAATTCATAATACTGTTTTTGAAAGAGAACTATCACCATAACCAGTGCAAAGAAATAGAGAATAACAGAAGGGGAGCACACAAGATATCTTCCAGGAGATCCAAGAAATCAAAGGGAAATTAAAGCCTACATTAGAGATGTTAAGTAGCCATCAAGGAAGCATACTATCTGACCAGGAGAAAATAAAGAGAAGATGGGAACAATATACTGAAGGCCTATACAGTAGAGAGAAAGGGATGACAGACTCCATTGAAGAGAGATCTAAAATGAAGAATGTGCAGTTCTAGAAAGCAAAGTAAAAACATCTCTGAAAGTAAAACTGTTTCAAGCTACAGAGATTAAACCTGTCAAAATCCTAAAATGAATATGCCAGCAAATATGGAAAACCAAACAGTGAGCCACAGACTAATAATATTCCATATGCATGCCAGTCCCCAAGATAGGAGATGCGATGGAGTACAGTAACTGGAGGGCAATTGCTTCAATTTCTCATGAAAACAAGTTGACTCTCAAGGTGTTGCAACAAAGCTTTTACCTTATATAGAGCAAGAAATGCCTGATGTTCAGGCTGGATTCAGAAAAGGAAGAGGCACTTACAATCCTAGATACTTGAGTGAACCAGAGGAAGATTAATCTGTGCTTGATACACTACAGCAAAGCCTTTGTGTGGATTGTAAGAAACTTTGGGTTGCGCTTAAACAAATGGGTGTGCCTCAACTCTTGATTGTCTTGAATTGATGCAATAGTGTGGTTGGATGGCTGTCATCTTCTCTTTATTTAAGTTCCCTAAGTTGACAGGAGGAGCCAGCTAGAAACATTCAGCCTGTTTGTAATAGCAAGCAGTTTGTTCCTAGTAAACCAGGATTTGCTAGAATTCTGGCTTACTGTTGTATCTGAATGCAACTAGTGTTTCTTTACAAGCTATGATTTATAAATTGAGAGCTAAGATCAACTGTGGCTGAACAATTTTCCTGCACATTAACCAACCTTGATTAATGCCATTCTCAGATTATTTTTTGCGAGGGTGGGGCAGAGGCTATTCTTCCATGTCTAAGACAGACGCAAAACTGTCAAAATGAAGCCAACTTTTGGTGAATTCGTTTCGTAGTTCCTTTCACCTGACATTGTGTGAGAAAGATGAGCTGGCAAAACAAGGTTGCCGTTGCCTAGGGTTCCCCCCATTGTGGTTCAAAAATACCACAATTTCCATGGAGGCTCTTTCTTGTGTACCCTGGTGGTGGCTATGAAGAGTAGGTTTATAAATCTGGTTAATTGAACATTTTTCATAAGACGGAACCTGGCAAATGTTAACCATCATTCAGTTAACATCTTTACAACAACAGTGAAATGATTTAGCATGCACCTTGTAACACCAGATGTTAACCACTGGTGTTACGTTCTGCATTCGAAATTGCCTCAGTGATGTTGTAAAGAAGGAAAAATGGATACTCAAGGGGAAAGGAAAAAAATAGTTGTCACCCATTTCCAAAAGTGGCAAATGACTTGGTGATGTGTCAGGTTTTCAAATACACTGGTACCTCATACAACAATTTTAATCCGTTCTACGGGGCTCGTTGTTGTACGAAACAATTGCTATACAATACATGCATCATATAGCGATTTTCCCTATGGGATGCATTGTACAGCAAAAAAATTTTTTTGCTAAGTGGTTTTTCCCATTGAAAAATTGTTGTATGATTTTTTCCCATAGGGAAAATTGATATGCAGGATGCCCCCCCCCCCCAAAAAAAAACCCTAATTGATATGCGATTTCATTACTATATGGGGCAATTCTTCAAATCTAAACGAATGACACACACACACAACATTAGCATTTACATAAGTAAATGCTAGAGTTGATCACATGGAGATTTTCACAGGTGTTGATGACTACCGCAGCAGCGTGGGAACAAAGAAGCATATGGATCTTGTTTATGGCCATACATATGCCAAGAAATAGGCATGGAAAAGCTCTTGGTTCTGTCGGCACAGATGCAGAATTTTGCCTACAAAATGAAAGAAGTATTTGTCTCCAGCTTTTGTGAATATTCTTTTTGTCATCATATTCATGGCATGAACGAAGCCTTTTCCTCTTTTGCCTGGCAATGCACCAGAGACAACTTTGCAGGACTATCCATATTTCTGTAGGAATAGGTGGGTTATCCTTTCTAACCTTAATCTTTTATATTCTTTATTAATGCTTGCAGTTCATATTTTCAGAGCAGACTATTACCATAACAGGATAACCAGTGACTCAATGCCGAGTGTCAGGTGGTGGTTAACCTGACAACCCTGAGGACTAACGGCTTTGGGTGCCGAAGTCCACAGTGAAAGGTGATGGTCCCCAAGTGGATTAAATCTCACTTGAATCCATCTTGATGGAGGGCAGCAGCTCCATTAGTCCTGGCCTGGGGCTGATGAGGACTTTGCATGCCAAAAGGGCTTCGGACCAGAAAGTGACTCGTTGAACTGGATCAGTGGTATGGGTCTCATTCTGGGATGCAGAAGGCAGATGAAAGGCCACTGCATTATATTCTCAGGACAGTCTTCATGGCTGATCGCCATGAGGATCGCCAAGATTTGGATTTGGATTCGGATATGGCAGAAGAAGAACAGTCCCGATTAGAAGTCAAAATCAGCTACATTATTTTTTTTTCTGGGAGAGTATAGTTATCAGTGCCAAGTCAAGGAGTATGGTGCCTGATCATTGTTCTAGTAGACCTCCAGAACCTTGTAGACTTCCAGGGAAAAGTCAGAAGTCTACCTTGTCACAGCTAGCATATCCCAATAAAGGGTTAAATCTAGAAAGAAATCAGACAATCATATCAACATCCATTTGGCTATCAAGGTATAAGTCTTTTCATTGTTGCATTGATTCCAAGTAACATCAGCTTGTCTACTCCTACAAACCTTATCTATATTGCTTCTGTGTTCCATAAGCACACAAATACAGGTACCGTACTTAAAAGTTCTGAAATTACCCAAAAGCTTTACAGGTGTGAAAAAACTACACACAACTACCTAAAAATAGATAAAAATGAAACTTAAGTTGCAACAAATAGTTAAGTAATGTTAAAACTAAGATTAATTGAAAGAGCTTACATTCTAAAATGCAGGAGTTTATAGCCTAAAAAGGAACATTGAAAAAGCAGAGAATAAGTTTCTAAAATACATCATTTTAAAAATAAAAAGCATTGTAACTTTGAGCAATCTTTAGCGTTAAGGTTAGTAAATCAACACACCCCAAAATTCTAAATTCTCACCCAACTAAGCCAGTATGAATCTGTGGAGGAAAATCCATGTCTTTCTCTTATGCTTCTGTATGCTGCTACTACATGTCTGCAGAGTGTGTGGCGTGTCATGTGAAGTTGTGTTGATCCTTTGTCTTGCCTTATCTTTTCTGGCTATTTATACTCTTATCTGGCCATTATGTATACTCTTATCTCCACTTTATTTAGGGCTTGGAGGTTTAGGAGCTTGGTGTACCAAGGAAACTTTTTTTATTAGGAATTTCTAAGTATTGTAAGTATTAGGGCTTGCAACTCAGAATCTGGCAGTTTGCCATTATGACAATAAATGTTTTTTCATTGACTGACATTTTGCAGGCCTGGAGGAATTAAGGCTTGTAAACTAAAGGTTTTGGTATGCTAAAATGCTGTACAAGCAGAGTACTATAGCTATAGAGAATGCAAATTATAGAACCTGTAGATGCCATCTCTGGTCATATTACACATTGTAACATAAATTCCAATTACTGTACCATCAACAACGCATTCAGATAGCATCATTTTCGCTTAACAACACATCGTTATGTACCACGTGTTCCCCCGCATAACAAAGTTTTTAGTATTGTTGTCCAGACAACAACGCTAAAATAACCATCATTATATGGACAAAAATGTCATTATGCGGGAAACTCCATAGAAACCCGCATAACAACAAAAATCGATTAGCAACGCTACTTGGGGAACCAAATAACGTCGTTATGCGAGGGTCTACTGTATTTCACTTCTCTTTCAGTTCTCTTCAACAGCTCGACTGTCAGCCATGGAAGAAATTGTTTTGTCAGGCAATGTTTATGTACAGGGACCGTCCTTTCAGACTTGACTGAGACAAGCTGATTGTTTTGTAGCTACTCTGAATAACTGCTGTTCAAACCTCATTTATAAGCATAGCATATATTTTCAGAATCACATTGTCTATACCCACCTTAATTATTTTAGTAATTTATGTACGCAATATACCACATCATAATCACAGGATAATTCTTTGTTTTTAATACACAAGGGCTATTGTGTTGCCCATTGCTTGCACTCTCTGCGGAATTATTCTGTTGGATGAACAAAATTCTGATACTAGTACAGTAGACCCTTGCATAATGACGTGGCTTGGTTCTCCAAGTAGCGTTGCTAAGCGATTTTTGTTGTTATGCGGGTTTCTATGGAGTTTCTCACATAACGACGTTTTTAGCATTGTTGTCCGGACAACGACACTAAAAACGTTGTTATGCGGGGGAACATGTGGTGCATAACAATGCGTTGTTAAGCGAAAATGATGTTATCCGAATGCGTTGTTATGTGAGGGTTGACTGTATAGGATTTGTGATCCAATTATTTCTCATTACTTTTAGTGATCCACAGACCCACAGCAGAACAGAAATGAATAAGGGGTTAAAAGATAAACATAAATAAATTATGGTGTTTTTTTAAAATAAAAAAGTGGGTACAGTGCATTATGTTATCTTTCTCTGAAATGCTATATTAATGATGAGAACGAAATGGATGTATAGCCAGAATTTGAGAAAACATCCTATTCTGATGTTGGAAATTCCATTTGCTCAGTTAATTGGCACTGTTGGGTGGACACAGAGATAACCATTAGATTTGTTTATGATCAGGGATCAAACAAATCTGAAAAACAGCTTCAGTGGACATGAATTATATTGCCCGTCTTATCATAGTTTGACAGAAATAGATATTGTAGGGTTGAGCTCAGGTTTTCAAACTCAGGGAACTTCATATGAGTTTCTTTTGATTTTTTATGCAACTGTGTTGCTGCAGAATGTCATGTGCTGGTAGAGAGGAAAAAGCAATCATGTCTTTTTCCAAACATTAAATTAGTTTGCAGAACAATAGGCAATTTTAAAAAATAGAAATGGACTCATCTTTGTCCATTTGTCCATTAATGATATACTATACATTAAAAGCAAACGGGTATATGTCATGGGAAAAACTCTGCAAGATGTAGACAGAGCCTAAAGACATTTTTTTCTGAATGCATGAAGGATTGTATTAATACTGGGGACCTGGAGATGGACATAAAGTTTCTTCTCTGAACATTCCCACCAGTGGGAAATCCACTAGAACTTCACTTGCTGAGTAGGAAAAATCTGAAAACTTTCTAAGCCCATCTGACCGAACAGATTTCCCATGTTTCTGTGTTTGGGATCCCCCTGAATTTAGCTTTACATATCAGCAATCAGAAAATCAACCCTGACTGCTCCTTGGAAGGGCAAATACTGAAGCTGAAGCTCAAGTACTTTGGCCACCAAATGAGAAGAGAGGACTCACTGGAGAAGGCCCTGATGCTGGGAAAAATCAAAGGCAAAAGGAGAAGGGGACCGGCAGAGGATTAGTCGGCCTACAAACTGAGTAGGGCGGGGTACAAATTAAAATTTAATCTGATCTAATCAGATGCCATCGTTGATGCAGCGGACATAGATCTGGGCAAACTATAGAGGATGGGAGATAACAGAGGAGCCTGGCGTGCTGTGGTCCATGGAGTCGCAAAGGGTTGGACTCGACTGTTTGACTGAACAACAATGAACAATCAGCAATAGTAATTACACTTATATACCACGCCAAAGTGCTTAGTGCACTCTCGGGGTGGTTCACAAAGTACAGTAATTAACATTTTTGCCCTCAACATACTGGGTACTCATTTTACCGACCTTGGAAGGCTGAGTCAAGCTTAAGTCACATCAGGATCAAGCAGTTTTGGCTTCAGTACAGCGGTTTATCTACTGCACCACCAGGTGTATGCACAGAGTTTTTGAGTATATCATTTCTCCAGAAGCATTATATGCAATACATAGTAATCTTTGTAGATCTTTTCTAGAGGTTGATCCTTTTGGGAAGATATAGTGCCTTAAGTAGTCATTTGTAATCATCCCAAATGTGTAGGGACCTTGTAGTCATCTCAAATTCTAACTTTGCAGTTACAGAGTTTTAGAGGTCAATAGCAAATATTTTTTAATCTGTAATGTTTTATAATCTATAAAATGTCAGTGAAAATGCCTTGCCTAAATTGATGGAGATGGAAGAATGGTGAAGCAATATACATACTTCGAAGGACTGTTTGGATTTATTACTAAATTAACTTGTCTTTTTGTTTTGTTTTGTTTAGGAAGGATTACAATTCCAAATTATCTCCTTCCTTTCAAAAACATTTCTCCATTTAAAAATATTTACTGAATTATTCTAGGAATGGTGTCCAAAAAGTAACTTTTCAAAGCACTCACTTGATGTATTAAATTGTTTTTGTGTGGAGTCTGACAGATCTGAATTCCATACTTTATTGCTCTTTGCATTCCACCAAATGTTTTCCACAGAGGTTAGAAAGGAGGAAAGGACTTGTGATTGAAATGGGATGTGTTTGATTCTCAAAGTAATGCTTAGCTGCCTAATTGAAGCTAGTAAAATAATTGCACAGACTCCTATGAATGACCTTCAGTGGAGCTAATACATGCACTCCATTGCGCATAGTTGAACCGACAAGGAGGATAAAGGTAAAGGTCGCCCTTGCTTGAAAACCAGTCGTATCCACCTCTTTGGTTCAGTGCTCATCTCTGGTTATAGCCAAAGAGCCACACAGTCTGTGTCTGTAGACGTTTCCGTGGACATGTGGCAGGCATGACTAGACATTGGAGTGCACAGAACGCTGTTTACCTTCCCACCAAAATGATACCTGTTTCTCTACTTGCAGTTTCTTGCTTTGAACTGCTAGGTTGGCAGGAACTGGGACAGAGACAGAAGCTCACTCCACCGTGCAGCACTTGAGTCTTTAACTGCCAACCTTCCGGTCATGAATTTCAGTGTTTTAACCACTAAGTTACTTTAGTCCCAGAACGGACGAGGAACTGCTCTTCAAAAGCCTCTTTACTGATGTTGTCTGGCTAATGCTGTTGGTTATTTTTGTTTTAAATAAGGAACAAAAAAAAATTTATTGAGAGAGATCAGAGCGCTAAGTATGATTTAAATAAATTAAAGTTGTACTAATTTTCTAATACAGTATTAGAGTTTGGGTAAGCATTGGTTTTGCTCTGGCCTATCATAAGCCAAACCAGTGATGACATTATGGGCTCCTGTCAAAATGGAGATTTACTTCCTCAGAGATAAAGTAGTTAAGAGTTGTTGGGGATAGTGGATAATGGTTACATTGGGAAATGGTCTTGGCAGAGATGCCATTTAAGTATGAGTTTGAGTGGAGAATACAAAGACTGCAACTTGGGTGGTAGATTTCACAGTTGGGTTCAAGACCAACTTCTGGATATATTTCATGGCTAATCCTCTCCTGCCTTCAAGTAATGATAGGAGTCCTCTTTACTGGATGAAAATTTTTATTGTTAAAGCAAGTTTTATTAACAGCTGCTTTCATTCATAAGAGAGTTTATGCTTTCATCCTTAGGAAGGAATTGTGTTTGCAGCATTACAGTTCACAAAAGAAGAAAGTTGAAGGAACTTCTATTCCCTTAGAGCTGGAATTAGGCCCTTGCCATCTTAACGTTGGTAGCAGTACTTCAGTACATGTATGCAGGAGGGACAGTGGACAAGAAAATTCTCCCTTTTCATTATTTTCTAGATAGAGAATACACTGAAGTGGTTTATTATTCCTCTCTTCTGGAGGTGCCATGGAACTATGCAACTTGCCCAGGGCCATATAGCTCACTCTTCTGGGAAGCATAGTGGGGAATCAAACTCTCAACCTCTGGCTCTGAAGCCAGATACTTAAGTCTCTCAACTATGCAGCCCGCTAGTAATATTCCATACCTCACATTTTATTTTGTCTCCTGAATTATTTTCTTTAAGCCATATATCTCTCTGCACCAGGGAAGGGCTTTGAAAGATGGTGTTTTCTTGAGATTTGGTTCTCGACATGTTTGGATTTAGAGAGACTTTAAAGCAGGGGTTGGCAACCTTTTTAAGTCAGGGCCCGGGTCATGATCCCTCAGACAGTTGAGAGGGCTGGACTGGTGTCCCCATTGCTGTAAACACGTTCGCAGCTGCTGTAAACATGTTTACGTCAGCCATAAACTCTTCTGCAGCCACCGTAAGCACATCTGTGGCCACTTCTGGGGGCGGGGCAGGGGCGGCACCTGTTGTTGGAGCAAGGGCACGGGCCTGATGATTTGGCACTGTGGGCCAGATTAGGGCCATGGGCCGTAGGTTGCCGATCTCAGCTTTAAGGCTTTCATTCTCTGTGGTTGACTCCTGCTCTGGTACCTTGTTTTTCTAGACACTCATAAGCACACTGGGAAAGCAGCATCCAATTCGACCTGTGCTTTTATTATTATTGTTGTTGCTTGACTTGACATTTTGAATATTTGTAAAGGTTACTGTGTTTGCAGTACTCCTTTAGACAATAGACTGCAGAACCATAAAACAAAGAGCACTTGATAGCATTCTTGATTGGGCATTTCATAAGATGGATTTGACCTAAACTGTTTAAGGTTTTAGGTAGGGAGCCAGTAACCTGTTCTTACTGAGAAAAGCACACTCCTTGTAGTTTATTCCCAGTGAGAACATAGCTGCCATGTTCTGAAACATCTACAGTTTCCTGAAAGTCTTTAAAATGTGCCACATACGTCATCAGGTAAATGTCACATTGGGTGGAACCTGCTCTTGTTGAATGTGTTGCAAGAGAGAGATACAGAGGTTCTACATCCTGTGCTAAATAATCACACAGGGTCTGGTAGAAATGAAGGACTGTCCCTCCCATCCATTCTGTAAAACAGGGGTCCCCAACCATTTTTGCACCACAGACTAGTTTTATGCTAAACAATTTTCCCATTGACTGATCAAATGTGACTGATCCAAAGTCATGAAGTGGTGTTCATTACTAAGTCAAAATTTGAGTCCAGGTCTCTTAAGTCCTAGTCTAACACTCTAACCACTCTATCACACTGGTTCCAGCATCTAGAGTGGGAGGAAGCAGGTTGCATTATCACCCCAAAAACTTAGACTTCCATAACTCCAAAAAGTGTCTGGGGTATTGCCCAGTTAGGTCAGCCTCAGTCTCAACTCAAGGGCTTCTGTGAAGACTTCTTTTGTGTCCTGATCAAAACCTAGACAGTCTAAATGAAGCCATTTTTAATTTTTATTTTTTTTTCTTTATCATTGGCCAAACCCAAGTCCTCAGTGGTGCATGCCTCTGGCAGCAATCAGCAGACCAGTAAATAAGTCAGGTTCTGTATCTCTCCACAGTCAGTTCCTTGTACTAACTTTGACTTAGGTATTCAGGCAGTGGTGCTTAAAAGAGTGTCCTGTCAAGTGTCACACCGAGATAATTTGGTGCTGGACAATGCTGTAATTGGTTCCATTGCCACGTAACATCCAACTCAACCCTTGTCTCTCTGTTTCGAAGATAGAAACCACACGCTTGAGTCTTGCTTAGACTAGGCTTCAAATGGTTGATGTTGTAATGCTGTCCTAATTCTTCAAGTGCTCCAGTAGGTATTCCAGCTACCTCGTCAAAGCTTGATCGTTGAACAGCCGTTGCTGTGTTGTTTGCATAGATGAACAATTTTGATCATTTGTATATATGTATTATACAGTGTTGGGGACAATACACTCCCTTGTGGGCCGTCCATTCTTCTGCAACCTCCATCTGCTGTTCTTTCTATTCATCATCACATACAGTAGAATCTCCAGTTAGCTGCCAATGACCCTAGTAAGCTTGTTATCCTTGGTAAGCTTATTTATTTTATGGAGCAGAATGCTGTGTTCATGTGAAGTGATCTTGTAAAGAAGCAGCCCTCAGCTTAAGTACTGGAAACTCTTGTGGGATCGATCTGAGAGTCGGGGTGGGGAGTGGGGGCAGGAATATAATTGCATAAAGGAGCGAGCACATGTGGAATTCACACTGGTCGCTGGAAGATCTGCTTTCAAATATGGTTTCATTTGATTTCCACGGAGGGGCATGGCACGGTTTAAAAAACCCTCTCTCTCTCTCTCTCTCTCTCTGTGTGTGTGAGAGAGAGAGAGAACTGGGTCTCATACATCCCTCTCCCTAAGCAAAATTATGATACCACAGCTAAATAACTTGGCAGGGCATGCACACACATCTCCCCTGATGCCATAATTAAATTTGTGCTATAGTATTGGCAATTAGTATGCAGGTATGGCTTCCCATTATCTTTCCTTCTAGGTAAGCATAGGCAGTTTGTCACAACAAAATAAGCTTATAGACAACACAGTGGTTTATGATTGATTAAAACTGGCAGATTTATTTCGCCTTCAATTTTTTCCATTAGCACTCTTATTGACTGTTCGGCAGAGCGAAGATTGGCTAGTGGGAATGGGCTAGCACCTTTTTTTGCTTTTGCTGTTGCTGTGACCATTGTTATTACTAGAGAAATTTAGGAGGGGGTTAACTGAAGTTTAGGGTGAAAAGAAAGGGAAGAGAAAGAAATAAAGACAGATGCACAGGTAAGAAACTGCTGCTGGATGGAAACTGTTTGAAGATACTGCAAAAGATTAGTATATAAAAAGGCTTGTTTTGTCTAACATCCTGTTTCCACTGTGTCCCACCAGAAGCCTCTAGGAAGCCTTACCTATTTCAAGATACTGTACCGTATTTCCTCTTGAGAATGGCAGCTGCTGTCAAAATAAGCACTTCTATCTCATGTCATTGAGTTTTGATTTTCTTAACTGATTTATACTGCCTGGGGAAATTGTGATAGCTGCAGTCCAAAGAACTCCTCTTTCCCCGTTGTGAGTTTGATGTTAGGCAAATAAAAGTCCGGGAAATACGAAAGAGTGGAGATTGGCGAACAGGGCTGGAGAACTGGTAGGAAGGCAGTTGAGCTTAGCCTTTCCCCTATATCAGTGATTGTGAACCTCTTGGAGAGTGGCCTCACACTGCATGTGAGCCACCTGCCATATCCCAGACAGGGGAAGGAGGAAGCACTCCCATTGGGCTTCTGGGCAGAGGGGTGGGTGAACTCTGCTGGTTGGAGGGAGGAAGCGCTCCAGTTGGGCCACTGAGCAGAGGGGCAAGGCAAACTCTTTGCTGGGGGCTCTGAGTGCCCCCTCTGTCACGTGTGCCATAGGTTCGCCACCACTGCCCTATATGCTGTTTTCCCCTGTAAAATGACCAATCTGTTCCTACTGTTGCCGCTGCGCAAACCATCGTCACACTCAAGGGGGCATTCAAGGTAACGCGCCTACAGTTTGGCGTGAATTCGGCCCCCGGGCTTTTTCAGGCCCTCGTAGAATGCCTTTTAAAGGGGTTTCCAGGTGTGCTCCCATATTTTGACGATGTTTTGTTAACAGCGGGGAGCGAATCGGAACTAGCAAGAAGGCTGGACAAGGTCCTAACTGTATTCAAGAAAGCGGGACTGAGGTTGAGAAGGGATAAATGTGTGTTCTTTGCGAGGGAGGTTGAGTTTCTCGGGTTCAAAATAACCCCAGAGGGTATCAAGCCATCCGAGTCGAAGGTTGAAGCTGTGCAAAACGAACCTCGCCCCACCACGAAACCAGAGTTGCAGTCATTTTTAGGGCTCCTGAACTTTTACCATTCCTTTTTGCCAAGGAAGGCATCTGTTGCGGAGCCACTGCATGGGTTACTAAAGAAAGACGCGGTTTGGCGGTGGGGAGATAGGCAGGAGAAAGAGTTCAAGGAGCTCAAGGGGCTCTTGTCCTCAGATGCCGTTCTGACCCATTTTGATCCACAGAAACCTGTAACCTTGGTGTCTGATGCATCACCAGTGGGGGTGGGGGCTGTACTGTGCCACGTGAACGGTCGGGAAGCCCCGGTGGGCGGTATATAAGCATAATAAATAAATAAATAAATAAAATACTTCTCCTTCGTATAGTTTGTGAATCCACACTCATGGGGTTATGCGCCTGCGCAGAACGGCCGATCGGAGGCTTGAAAAGCTATTGGTCAAAAGTTTTGGCGGTAAGACCGCCCACCGTACCGCCCACCCTGAGGCGCCCGCGCGCCATTTTACCTCAGTTCTCTTCTTTCCGCCGTAGCAGCAGGACGATCGTTGAGAGCTTCCTCAATTTTTTCGCCCTTCTGAGGGAAAGTCGTTTTGGCAAATCTTAACAATTTTTCTCGGTGATCTTGTCCTCCGGGCAGGATCGCCACCCCGGCTCTGTCTCTTCTCTTGAGTGGATTCAGTAGCCAATTTTTCGCATCGATCACCGTCTCCCCCCTCAAGGGGGTGGCGGCTGGTCGGCCCTTCGGGGTACTTGTCCCCAGAAACTTCCACTGGAAGAATTTTTTCCGCGGTTGATGGCTGCAGCGTTTAAACAGTGCACGGCTTGCCTTAAGAAGTTTCCGGCTTCCGACGGACACAGCCTGTGCCTTTTTTGTTTGGGAGAGTCGCATCAGAGCCAGTCTTGCCCACATTGCAAAAAGTTTACGCGCCTCGCGGTGCAGAACCGAAGCAATCGCCTCAAGGCTCACCTGATGGAGCTCGCTCTGGCTCCCGCCGCGTCCGCCTCCACGGCCGCCGCTGCCGCTCAACCACCGCCGGCCTCTTCCTCCGTGCTTCCGATGAGGAAGAAGAAGAAGAAGGACAAGAACGGTGAGAAGAAGCGCAAGCGTGGGTCGGAGAAGAGACGGTCGCTTCCCCCCACTCCGCCCACACCCGCCTCTCCCGGGCCTTCGCCGCCGTTCTCGACTGCCCGATGTCCTTCTCCGGGATCCTCCATCTGGGGAGGACGGTCGTCTTCCGGGTCACCTGAGAAAGGACGCAGGGCTGGGGCTCCAGCTCGCCCACTTCAGGTGCTCTCCTCTCCTCCTCGGGGCAGAAATTCCTCGCCGAGGCAGGCCTCCATCTCTCCACGGCCCAGGACGCCGACGGACGACGCGGTCGTCACCGTTCCGACGACCGTTTCGCCGACACCGACGCCGGCCACCGTTTCGGCTCCCACCGTTTCGTGGGCCACCATCCCGCCGGCCACCGGAGCTCCACCGCCAGCGGACTCGGATGCGTCTCAGATGGCCCTCGTCCGAGAGATGTTCCAGGTCATGGCGTCGTTTGCGACCAGGTTCCAGACCTCCACGCCTGCGGCCTCTGCGGCTCCGGTTCCGACCACCGCAAGCCCCGGGCATCCCGGCTCTGCCGCGGCCCCACCGACCTCCCGTGGGTCGAGTGCCCGCTCCGCCGGCCCACCCAACCCGTCATGGTGTGGTCCGGACGTTGATGCGGTGGACGCCCATCCCGCCGGCCCGCCCAGGCCGTACTGGCGCGGTCCGGACGTGGACGAAAGACTGCCTCCCTCGTCCTCCGATGAGTCCAGCTCGTCGTCGGAGGAGGACGAGGGAGACGTCGACGCCGAGCGCACGCCGGAACAGGCCATCGGCTCAGTGGACCCACCGCGTGGTGAGGACCAGCGCTCACTGACCGCCATGCTCACGAGGCTCGGCACCGCCCTCAACCTGAAGGTCGACCAACCGCCGTTGGAGGGTGAGGATCAGATGACCGCGAAGCTCGACAGGCGTGCTGTGCGGTCGGTCCACATAACCATGCTCCCCTCCATGATGACCACGGCGAGGGCGACGTGGAAGAAACCTTTGGCGGCACACTCTGTTTCGTCCAGGCTCGACAGCATGTACCGGGTCCTGGACGAGAACGTCGAGTTCTTGCAGGCGCACCCCCTGCCGAATTCCCTGGTGGTCAAGGCCTTCCAGCATAGGACGGCCACCAGCGGATTCCCGGTCCCGTCGACGCCGGAGGGAAAGAAACTGGACGCGGTGGGGCGTAAGTTTTACGCCACCGGCTCCCTATTCTTTCGGGCCGCCAACTATTCGGCCGCCATGGGCCTGTACCAATCTCACCTCTGGGAGCAGGTGAAGGTTGAGACGGCTAAACTGCCCGCCGATGCCCAGAAGAGGATTGACGCGCTGGCCACCGAGGGGGACTTCGTCGCCGAGCAGCTGATGCGCACTGCCCGGCATATCAACGATTATGCGGCAAAAGACATGGCCTCCGCAATCTACCTCCGTCGCCATGCTTGGCTCAGGGACACCTCCCTCGATGACGCTATGAAAAAGCTCATCGAGGAGTTTCCCTTCGACGGGCAGGGCCTCTTCGGTCAGGACACCGATAAGGTCCTGAATGAGATGCGCCAGACCAGTTCCACGGCGAAGTTCCTGGGGCTCACCACGCCGGCAACTTCCACCAGGCCGAGGTTCCAGCCCTTCACACGGCGGTTCCAGGGCAACCCACAGCAGCAGGGACCGACGGAGCAGCCTAGATCCAGCTCCTATAAACAGCGGCGACAACACAAACCCCGCTACCGGCCCTACGGACAGGACAAGCGTTCGACCGCGAGGCCCAAGCCCCGCGTTTGAAGCTGCGACGGCCGAGTCTCTCTCGCTCCACATCCCGTACCTCCCCCTCCGGAACTTCCTCCAGGCATGGTCGGGCATCACGGACGACCAGTGGGTCTTAAAGATCTTGTCCTCTGGCTACGCCATCGAGTTCGTGCGGGTGCCTCGAGTAGGAAAACATCGTCTCACCACCTCGTCCCCCCATTTGGAGGAAGAAATATCAACCCTTCTCTCCAAGGGAGCCATCGAGCGGGTAGCACCGTCCGACTGGGACAACGGCTTCTACTCGAGGTACTTCGTGGTCCAGAAGAAGGACGGAGGCCTTCGCCCTATCCTGGACCTACGCCGCCTGAACAAATGCATCCACACCAGGAAGTTCCGGATGGTGACCCTACAGACCGTCCTCCCCCTCATCAACAAAGGGGACTGGTTCACAGTCATAGACCTCAAGGATGCCTACTTCCACGTCTCCATCCTCGAGGAACACAGACGGTTTCTCCGCTTCCGTATCGACCATTCCGTGTACCAGTACCGATGCCTACCGTTCGGTCTGGCCACGGCACCGCGGGTCTTCACCAAATGCATGGCTCCGGTGGCTGCATTCCTCCGCCAACGGGGCATCAGGGTCTTCCCGTACATCGACGATTGGTTGATCGTCTCCCCCACCAAACCGTCGGCCGTTCGGGACACACAATACACGGTTCACCTCATGGAGAGTCTCGGCCTCAGGATCAACTTCACCAAGTCGAAGTTGACTCCCTCCCAGCGCGTCGAGTACATTGGAGCGGTACTCGACTCGCTTACTACGAGAGCCTACGCCCCCCAGAAACGCTTACGGGACATTGCGCAGGGGGTGAGCGAACTGCGCACGAAACCGTGCATCCGGGCGAAGAAGGCTCAGAGACTTCTAGGCCTGATGGCCTCAACGACGGCAGTGATCCCCCATGCCAAGTTGAAATTCAGGTCCCTGCAATCGTGGCTCCTTCACGAGTTCGACGCACTTCGGGAGAGCCAATCCAAACGGTTGACCCCATCTCCGGAACTGAGGGACCAACTGCTGTGGTGGTCTACACCACTCAACGTGGCCACGGGGAAGAGTTTCTACCCCCCGCAACCCTCGTTGCAGATACTGACCGACGCGAGCAACCTCGGCTGGGGCGCTGCTTGCGGGACTCTCACGGTCAACGACACCTGGACACCGCACGAAACGGTGTACCACATAAATTACTTGGAACTGCTGGCCATTTGGAAGGCTCTACGTTCCTTCGAGACTCTGCTCACCGGCAAGGCGGTTCAGGTGGCCTCGGACAATACCACGGCGGTGGCGTACCTCAACAAGCAGGGAGGAACACGGTCCGCCACCCTCCTGTACCTTGCAGTGCAGTTGTGGGAATGGTGTCTGGAGAGGCACATTTTCCCAATTGGAGTGCACATTCAGGGCACGCTAAATGTTTTGGCAGATCACCTGAGCCGTCTCACCTCCACGACCCACGAATGGGAGCTGGACGACGGAGTGTTCCAGTCCCTGTGCGAGGCCTGGGGGACGCCGAGCATCGACCTCTTTGCATCGGAGTCCAACAGGAAACTCAGCAGGTACTGCTCCAGAGCAGGCATCGGACTGAACTCCGAGGGCGATGCCTTCATGAAACGGTGGGATCAGGACTATCTTTATGCCTTTCCTCCGTTTCCTCTGGTCCAGAAGGTACTCACCAGGATGCACCAACACAGAGCCAATGCAATTCTGGTGGCACCGGCGTGGCCGCGCCAACCCTGGTTTCCGCTACTGTTGCGCATGTCGTCGCAGTATCGCACACTGCCGGAATCACCGACACTCCTCCAAATGGAGCAGGGCCAGCTGCACCATTCGGACCTGCCCAGCCTCCACCTCACCGCGTGGAGGATAACCCCAGACTGGCCAGGATCCTTGAACTAGCGCGGCGCCCTTCCACAAGGAAGTCCTACGCTTCCAAATACAGGCGTTTTTGTGCTTTCCTGGCCGCCCGGCAAACGCCCCCCACGCAGGTGGGACTGCAGGACATTTTAACCTACCTCCTCCAGCTGGCGGAGTCTGGCCTCAGCATCACCTCCATCCGAGTGCATCTCGCAGCAGTGGTAGCGCACTCTCCTGCTGGCTCGCCCGCTTCCGGGGCCTTCCGCGACCAAACGGTAAAGCGCTTCCTCAAGGGACTAAAGAACGCTTTTCCGCCGGCCCGGACACCGACGGCTCAATGGTCACTGTCCACCGTTCTTAACGCGCTCACCAGGACCCCCTTCGAGCCCATGGCTACCGCCGATGTTCGTCTCCTCACATGGAAGACGGCATTCCTGGTGGCTATCACGTCTGCACGACGAGCTGGTGAGCTGGTTGCCCTGCGAGCAGACGCACCTTTTCTCCAGTTCTTCAACGACCGCGTCGTCCTCCAAGCGGACATCACCTTCCTACCCAAGGTGGTCTCCAAGTTTCACATGGCACAAACTATCTCCTTGCCAACCTTCTTCCAGAACCCCACTAACGCCCAAGAAAGGACTTGGCACACGCTGGATGTGAAACGAGCTTTATTGTTTTACACCAGCAGGACTAGAGAGTTCAGGAAGTCGCAACGTCTCTTTGTGGCTTATGGGGGAAAGTCCAAGGGTGAACCCATCTCTGCTCAAAGGTTCTCCAAATGGATCACCTCTACCATCTACCTGGCCTACGAGTCAGCCTCACTGCCACCTCCACCGCATGTCAGGGCGCATTCCACCAGGGCGGTTGCCACATCCACTGCCTTTCTGGAGGGCACACCGCTTGAGGACATATGTAAGGCTGCCACCTGGTCCAGACCTTCCACATTTGTCCAGCACTACAGGGTGGACACCAGAGCCACTGCGGACGCCAGGCTTGGCCGTGTCGTCCTCACCAGAGGGCTTCGGACTCAACGCCCCTGACGGGTCCACCTACGGGTTCTTCAGCTCATCGTGGGATCATCTCATCCGACTGCCCACCGACCAAGTAAGTGTGAGCTTGCTAATCTCCCATGAGTGTGGATTCACAAACTATACGAAGGAGAAAGTTCGGTTTCACTTACCAGTGATAACTTTCGTTCTTCGAGTATATAGTTTGTGAATACACACTACCCACCCTGCCTCCCCTCTTGAGCTGCACGGATGAGATCAGTTGGTTTATCCTGTGCTTGGCTTAAGTATGGAACTGAGGTAAAATGGCGCGCGGGCGCCTCAGGGTGGGCGGTACGGTGGGCGGTCTTACCGCCAAAACTTTTGACCAATAGCTTTTCAAGCCTCCGATCGGCCGTTCTGCGCAGGCGCATAACCCCATGAGTGTGTATTCACAAACTATATACTCGAAGAACGAAAGTTATCACTGGTAAGTGAAACCGAACTTTCCCTCTACTTGATGCTACAAGTATACATTTGGAAACCATGGCTGATAGCAGAATGGGAAGGGAAGCTGCAGACTACTTCTTGGCAAACTATCTACCCATATCACACTGCATAGTAATAGAGGAATGGCAACCTGGATCCCCTGGGGCATTTTTCTACTCCTAAATGTTATGCTTCTTCAGGATTGTTCCTGCACATATGGCTGTATCTATTGCAGCAAATGCATCAGAAAGCATAGTTGCAAAATCCAGCAATGATGTGAAATTTCCATCCATTAAGCAGCAGCAATAAATGCTGATGTGAAAGCAACACATTGTTCTTTTCAAAGAGCAATGAATGCTCCAGGCATGTAAGAGAGTTTATGCTGACGATAGGCAGGGTTATACCACCATCTGATGAAGAGCAGCTGTTCTAATGAATAAAAATGTACCTTTCGTTGGTAAGTACTCTGTTGTAATTTTGATTTATTTATTTTTTAAAAGTACTCTTTTGGAGTACAAGTATGATCTCTGCCTCAGGAGTATGGCTGATGGGGCATGTGTCGAGATACTGCATTCCAAAAAAAGTTACTTTTAAAATCTTTGGCCATTGTTATAGAAATACAGATTTCTAGGTCAGGCTGTCTGTACACCTAGCCCAGGATTGTCTACTTTCACTGGCAGCAGCTAGCATTATGTCAAGCAGAGGTCTTTCAAGTGCTGCCTATTACCTGATCTTTTTAGGTGCAAATGAAATTTAGATTGACATAAACTGGAGTTCCTCCCTACTTATGTTGTTTTCTCTCCCTAAGCTGTGCTTCCTGTCCTAAGTTATTTTCTTAACAGTGGGGATGAAAACGTTCCTTAAAGTTGGCAGCGCAGGCACCGTGATCTTAACGTTTATCTCCCACAGCTATCTATTTGTCCTACTTAACAGCATTTTCCATGTTGTAACAAAGGGATGTCTAGTAGCTACTTGAATAACCTTGTTGCTTTTGGATACCTGGCCAGACTTCTGCTCAGCACCTTCTCAGTGTGGTTTTCAAGAAGGCTGCCAGTTGTCTGCTTGAGCACCATCTGTTCCCATGGCAGTAGCTGCCATCTAAAACAGGTCACGGGAGGGGAAAACTTGAGAATCTGATGTTATTTGCAGATTGGAAATATGTTTTTCACCACTTCGACATCTTTCTGGTGACATTTGAAGAAAGCTCAGATTTCTCAGGGCCAAATAAAATCCATTATTACCTTTTCTGACTGGGTTGTTGTTGTTGCAACTCATGGTGCTAAAAGCAACTCCTATGGCACAGATGTATTGGAGGCATGCATGGAGAGAAAGGGTTTAGTTTTCTTCACAGGCATGCAATTCTTTGAAGCAAATCCCCTGATTTCCTCTGCTATTATTAGGCACAGAGAGGAAAACATATATTTTCTATATGCAATAGTACTTCTCTGGGGTAAAAGAGGCAGGATTTGCACTTGGAAATAAGCTTGGGAAAGGGATTAATCCCCGCTAAGTGGTATCATTTCAAAGCTCAGCCCCATTTAGGTTCCCCCAAAGTACTTTCCTATCCATGTTACACATAGTTTGTTCCTCAGATCATTCTCTTTTATCATGATGAGGAATTATGGAGTCATAAGGAATGATACTGTTGATAGGCATTGCCCACAAAACTTGATTTTGGATCAGTATGTATATTTGTTTTTCAGGAGCTGTGGTGGCTTAGTGGTTAAGATGCTGAGCTTGACAACTAGAAGGATGGCAGGTCAGCAGTTCGAGATCTGACTGCAGCATGATGAAGTAAGCTGTCATCTGTCCTAGCTTCTGCCAACCTATCAGTTTTAGAGCAAGAAATTGCAAGTAGATAAATAGGTACAGCTTCAGCAGGAAAGGTAATGGCATTCTGTGTGCTCTAGCATTTAGTCATGCCTGCGACATGACCACAGAAACATCTGCAGATGCAGACATAAGAACATAAGAACAGCCTTGCTGGAACAGGCCACAGCCCATCCAGTCCAGCATTCTGTCTCACACAGTGGCTCACCATTTCCTTCAGGGTATTCCCAAGCAGATGCCTTCACCTGCTTAGGATTCCCTGGAAATGATATTGAGAGATATCCTGCCTATCTCTCCAACCCCGAGGTTGTCCTTAAGTATCCATAATTATAGCCATTGATACTCTTGTCCTCCATGAACTTGTCTAATCCTTTCTTAAAGCTGTCAAGACTGACAGATGTCACCACTTCTTCTGGCAGGGAGTTACATAGACCAGTAATCCTCTGGGTGAAAAAGTACTTTCTCTTATTTGTTTGAGAACTAGTACCCAAAAGTTTCATGGAGTGTCCCCTAGTTCTAGTGTTATGCGATAGGGAAAACAGTTTTTCCTTATCTACTTTGTCCACACCGTGCATGATTTTATAAACTTCAATCAGGTCACCTCTTAGACGTCGTCGTTCAAGAGTGAAGAGGCCCAACCGTTGCAGCCTCAGATGGTAAGGAAGGTGTTCCAGTCCCCTAATCATTCTGGTTGCCCTCCTCTGCACTTTTCCCAGCTCCATAATATCCTTCTGGAGCTATGGCGACCAGAACTGTACACAGTATTCCAGATGGGGCCTCACCATAGATTTATAAAGAGGCAAAATGACACTTGCTGACTTATTTTCTATACCCTTCCTAATGATCCCTAGCATTGAGTTTGCTTTTTTCACTGCTGAGGCACACTGGGTTGACACCTTCATTGAGTTGTCCACCAGGACACCAAGGTCCTTTTCCTGGTTTGTCGCAGAGAGTTCAGACCCCATCAGTTTATAAATCTAATTGGGGTTCTTTGCCCCAACATGCATCACTCTGCACTTACTAATGTTGAAACTCATTTGCCACTGTTTTTCCCACTCCCCCAGTGTCAAGAGATCCCTCTGGAGCTCCTCACAATCTCTCACAGTTTTCACTACTCTGTATAATTTAGTGTCGTCAGCAAATTTGGCTACCTTGCTTTTTACTCCTACCTCTAGATCATTTATCAAGAGGTTGAAAAGCAGGGGTCCCAGTACTGAACCTTGGGGGACCCCACTCTTTACTTCCCTCCACTTGGAGAAGTGTCCATTTAGTGCTACCCTCTGTTTCCTGTCCCTTAGCCAATTGCTGATCCAGGACAAGACCTGTCCCTTTATTCCATGACTGGTAAGTTTATTCAAGAGCCTTTGGTGTGGGACCTTGTCAAAAGTCTTCTGAAAGTCCAGATAAACAATGTCAACTGGATCCCCCTTATCCACATGCTTGTTGACACTCTCAAAAAATTCCAACAGATTAGTGAGGCATGATTTGCCCTTGCAAAAGCCATGTTGGCTCTCCTTTAGCAGCGCCTTCTCTTCTATGTGCCTATTAATTCTATCTTTTAGGATGGTTTCCATCACTTTACCTGGGACACATGTCAAACTGACAGGTCGGTAATTTCCTGGATCACCCCTGGATCCTTTTTTTTGAAAATTGGTGTTACATTCGCTACCTTCCAGTCATCAGGCACAAAGCCTGATTTGAGGGAAAGATTATATATTTTGGCTAGGAGATCAGCAATTTCATCTTTAAATTCCCTGAGAACTCGTGGATGGATGCCATCTGGTCCTGGTGATTTGTTAGTGTTTAGTTTAACAAGACATGCAAGGACCTCCTCCCTGGTTATTTCTATCTGACTTAATTCTTCGGTTTCCCTCCCTACGAAGATAGGCTCTGTTTTGGGCATGTGGCCTCTGTCTTCTTCAGTGAATACTGAAGCAAAGAATTCATTGAGTCTCTCTGCAATCTCTGTTTCCTCTTTAATAACCCCTTGCCTTCCATTGTCATCTAATGGTCCAATGGCCTTCCTAGTTGGGTTCTTACTTCTAATGTACTTAAAGAAGTCTTTGTTATTTCTCTGAGTATTTTTAGCTATACGCTCCTCAAAGTCTTGCTTTGCTTTCCTGATTGTTGCCTTGCATTTGTTCTGCCTGAATTTATGTTTCTGCCTGCTGTCCTCATTCGGACAAGCCTTCCATCTTCTAAATGAGCTTTTCTTGCTCTTGATCACTTCCCGAACAGCTCCTGTAAGCCACATTGGAGTCCTCTTGGACCTGGCAGTGCCCTTTTTCCTTTTGGGTATGCATTCCAATTGGGCCTCTGTTATTGTTTTTGTAAACTGCCTCCATGCCTCTTGGAGTGTTTGGACTCTCTCAATTTTCCCTTTCAGCTTCTGTTTTACTGGTTTCCTCAACTTTGGGAAATTTCCTTTTTGAAAATTTAAGGTCTCTGTGTTAGATTTTATCAGTGACTTGCGGTCTATGATCAAGTTAAACATAATTGAGTTGTGGTCACTGTTCCCTATTGGATCAGTCACATTAACATCTTGCACCAGATCCTGAGTATTACTTAGGATCAAGTCAAGGATTCTTGTACCTCTAGTTGGGTCTTCAACCATCTGTCCCAGGGAACAATCATTTAGCATATCTAGGAACTTTATCTCTTTATCATGTGCTGAACAACAGTTCACCCAGTCTATGTGAGGGTAATTGAAGTCCCCCATTATAACCAGGCTTCCCTTCTTGGATGCCTCCTTTACAACATTCTCCAACTGCTAGTCTCCCTCAAGAGTTTGGGTCGGAGGCCGATAGTATATGCCTACTGTTAGACCATCATTGTGGCCTGATACTCTTACCCACAGAGCTTCTAATGGTGACTCCAAATCACCTAGATATTCCAATTCATACGCTTTTATCACTTCTTTGACATACAAGGCCACACCACCTCCCATTTGCCCCTTCCTATCCTTCCTGTACAGTTTGTAGCCTGGGATAACTGTATCCCATTGGTTATCATCCGTCCACCAGGTTTCAGTGATACCAATAATATCAATATTCTTATCTATTGCTAAGTATTCCAGCTCCCCTATTTTGTTCCGGAGGCTTCTGGCATTTGTATACAAGCATTTATATATGCTTTTCTGACACAGTCTTTTGTGTCCAGTTGCATTGTTAGACTGCCTCTTGCATCCTTCTGCTAGAATGCTAGTGACTAGCTCCTCGCTCTGCTCAGTAATTTTTGCATCCTCCTCACTACTCAAGTACACACTTTCCTGAACCGGATGCTGCCCAGCTCCTTGAAACAAAGATGAGCACTGTCTCCTAGAGTCGGACACGACTGCTTTGCCAGCCAGGTTTGAAAGCAAGTAATGTACTGAGTACAGTAGAGCCCCGCCTAACGATGCATTTGTTGAATGACATTTTTGCCTAATGACTCATTTTTTCTAATCACGTCATGTAATTATGCGCGAGGTGACTTTTCAGAAAAAAACTCGATGTTGACCTCACCCTCCAGCCTTCCGGGGAGAGAAGCGGCCAAACGCGTGGCCACTTCTCCCACCGGAGGTCCGGAGGGTGGTTTGTTTTGGGTAAGAATGTGGCACTTGCTGCGTTCTTACGGAAAACAAACTACCTCTGAGCGGCGCCGGTTTCTTTTAGGTTGGAACACGCGTCATGCCTACCACATGTCCACGGAAACATCTGCAGATGCAAACATCGCTGTCTCTGGCTATAAACGGAGATGAGCACTGAACCCTAGTCAGATACAACTGGCTTTTGAGAAAGGGTAACCTTTACCTTTCAACTTAACTTTTACAATGTTGTTAGGATTGAAGACAGTTTTTCCATTCCCACCCCCATTGTGAACCTTGTAGTGATTTTCTCTGAGGATACGCTTCATGTGTTAGGAGTATAACAATCTTTCCTTTTAGCAACCAAAAAAAATATGACTGTAGACTGGAACAAATGTTCTATAAGCAAAAAAGAAATCTCTCTTGATCTTTTCTGAACATTTTTCCAGGCTCTGCTGGCCCTTTTTTTCTATTTTCTCCAGTAAATTGGTCAGCTTAAACGTATCATCTTCTTTGTCCTTCATGCCTTTTCGTCCTCGACTTTCTAGGCTATCTTACAAAATGTCAGTAAAAACCTTACCCAGATTTAGTGACATTTTGTACAGTTCACATTGAACTGCTTACTAGACAGGATGGATGGATAAAGAGCACAGTAATAGCACTATTATTATTATTGCATTTAATACTATTAACATTACTATTTTTATTTCTACTACCACCACAACTATAACTACAATGATGACAACTATTACATAATAACTAAAAGGGTCATTTTATGTGTTATATGTTAGCAAGGCGCCTTCAATCTATGATGACCCTATCACGAGTGTCCTTGAAAATGAGCTGTCATTAACAGCTTTGTACAGTTCTTGCAAACTCAAGGCTATGGTCTCCTTTGTTGAGTTAGTCTGTCTCATATTTGGTCTTCCCCTTTTCCTGTTCCCCTTTTGTTAGCATTGCTGCTCCCCCGCCCCCAGCCAGTCTTGTCTTCTCATGATTTAGCCAAAATATGATAGCCTCAGTTTCACCATTCAGAAGACAATAGCACATAAACAGATAACAGGAACCATCAATAACCTTGCAGCCATGTGTTTTAAATTCGAAATACGACAATGAAATGGCAGACATGCATGTTTCTTATATGGAGGTATACTCAGCCAGGTTATCCTGCTATGGTAATAGAGTAGACCATACAGTACTGCCAGTGACTCAACGCCGAGTGTCAGGTGGCGATTATCTAACCTGACCCTCCTGAAGATTATCGGCTTGGGCACCAAAGTCCACAAGGAAGGGTGATGGTCCCTAAAGGTCTCCCTTGCTCGAAAGCCAGTCGTATCCGACTCTAGGGTGCAGTGCTCATCTCTGTTTCAAAGCCGAAGAGTCCGCTATCTGCTGCTGCAGACGTTTCTGAGGCCATGTGGCAGGCATGACTAGACACCGGAGCGCACGGAGCGCTGTTACCTTCCCTATTTATCTACTTGCAATTTCTTGCTTTAGAACTGCTGGGTTGGCAGGAACTGGGACCTAAGTGGGTTAAATCCCACTTGGATCCATCTTGATGGAGGGTTAAATCCCACTTGGATCCATCTTGATGGCTGAGGATTACTTTGCCTGCCAGAAGGACTCAGGACCAGAAAGTGACCCGCAGAACTGGATCAGCGGTGCGGGTGCCATGCTGCAATGCGGAAGGCATATAAAAGGCCACTGCATTATATTCTCAGGACAGTCTTCATGGCTGATCGCCATGATGATCGCCAATATTCAGATTCGGATACAGCAGAAGAACGAGAAGAAGAATACTCAACCCCTTCCAGGCACTCCCAAAATGGATGAGAGCCTTGCTGGGGGAAGAGGGGGATCCCAAGGAAAAAAATGGGGAGCTTGAGAGAAGTGTGAACACATTTTCTTCCCACCTGCAGTTTTTGCAAGTTACTTTCTTTGTTATCTTTGCACATCTGGGGCCAGGCCAGACTTTTGCCAATAAAAAAAAATCTCAAAGCATTCTCTTTTCTCTCTCCTTCACACTCATATCTCTCAGACCTGCAAATAATTCAGACTGTTCCAAGAGATTAAAGTTCTTGAGGGATATACTCTCTCTTGCTGTTTGATCACTGTATAGTGATAGCCCTAGAGAGGAGGAATTTCTGCATATGGAGCGAGCCCTGGGGCACAATGGGAGGAGGTGGGGGAAGAAACCTTGTAGAATCACTCATTATGTGGTTCGCCTCCCCCCTCTCTGAAATGTTTTTATTATACTGTATCTGACACCACTGGGGACTTGGGAGGATCTTCTATAACTTGATTATAGATTAGAGTGGCCTTTTTTTTAATAAGGGAGTAGTGGCGGTGTAAGGCTGATAACCCAGGCAAAATAAAGTTGTTAATTATCCTCCTTCAGTCCTGTCCTACTTCCTGAGAACAGATATACATTTGGTTGTAAGGTTGCTTTTTTTACTTTGAAGAATATGTGGTGCTTGAAGGAATGAATGGATGGGTGGATGGATGGAGTGTTTTCTTTTCCACTCAGATACCCTTTGGGAAGGTAAACAGCATTCCATGCGCTCCGGTGTCTAGTCATGCCTGCCACACGACCACGGAAACGTCTGTAGAAGCAGACAGCACTGGCTCTTCAGCTATGAAACAGATGAGCACTGAACTCTAGAGTCAGATACAACTGGCTGTATATTTCTGCAAGCCTTGGGGTTCCCCGAGTCTATCATCTGGTTTGGGATGCAGACATGTTTTTTCTTCCATATATTTATTATCTTTTTGTATAAGTTTATTGTTTGTGCTTTCTAAATCATAAGAAGAAAAAGAGCCAACAGCTATACAACCCAACATCAGATTTAGAGGGAATGACGACTCCATGTTTAGTAGATTTATGCCACTGGCTATTAGTCATTAGTGGGAGTTTTGTCTTCATGTCCCACTCCGGGGGCTTCCCGGAACACATGCTTTGCTACTCTTGTAGGAACAATGTGCTCTAGATTTGCTGTGGAAGAGCCATGGGAGGGTTTTGAATGCCAGGCAGTCTGATTCAGCTTAACTTACATATGTGCAAGTGGAATGGCTGCTATTTCTATGCCAGTCCAAGTGGCTAGAAAAGGAAGGGTAAAAGAAACAGGCTGTGCGAGTTGTTACTTTCCCCTTTGAGGTAAATGAGACTTTCAATGTAGAGTTGCCGCACTGCATCAGCTACAGGGACAGAACCGTGCGACTGTGTAGCCTGAGGAATACCTTGGGTTGTATTTAGCAAAAACCTTTATTTGCTGAGTAGAATATGGCACCCTTCCAGCAGGCCCTGTTGCTGTAGTATATGCGTTTGCTGATGTTTTGTTTTGCTCACATTTGCTCTAAAGGCAAGTTGTCAAATTTATTAATAGCAACCTTTGAAGTTAGGACACCAGCCTTGGCTTAATCATCTATTTGTGTGCACCAGGAATCCTTCTGGGCGGTAGAGGGATGGGTGCAGCACAAACCCGCATGAAAGCATCCTGCCAGCTAACGCATTCTCCTTTCCATTTTTAAAGTCAATAGCATCTTTTAACAGTATTAGCTTTCTGTACTGTCCTCACCGTAGCTGCTTTTGTACATGTGTGTTTGTTGGATAGATGTTTAGAATAATTAACAAAAAAAGGAAAATTACCTACAGTGCCACATTCACATCTCTCAGCATCAGTTAACATTTCATTGTCTTCCACCCATTGAGCAATATCAATATGCTATTAAAATATTTCCCACATCTAGAAAGAAGTAGCCTTTTATGAAAATTAACTGTAGCAAACATAACATTTAACCATGTTTAGTGCTAGTCATGGTTGGTTGCCTAAAGAATGGGTAAGATCCTAGAGCCGTGATGGTGAACCTTGGCACTCCAGATGTTCTTGGACTTCAATTCCCAGAAGCCCAAGCCCCCATGAATCCGCACGAATGGGTTTACTGTGATTCATCCGGCCCGCGCTGTCCTTGTCACTCCTGGAAGCGGAAGTAAAATACGCCTGTACCATAGCTGTCAAGTATCCCTTATTGGCCAGGAAAACCCCTTATTTTACCCTCTTTCCCGCCGTCATCCCTTATTAATTAGACTGCAATGCCCTATTGCCACCATTGGAGGGCAGCACAGGATAAGCATATCTGTCAAGTATCCCGTATTTGCCGGGAAATTTCCCTTATTTCCAAATCCAAAACTTGACAGGCATGGCCTGTGCAGTAAACCCATTCGTGCAGATTCATGGGGGCTTGGGCTTCTGGGAATTGAAGTCCAAGAACATCTGGAGTGCCAAGGTTCACCATCATGGTCGGGAAAGTGTGTACTTGAGTAGTGAGGAGGATGCAAAAATTACTGAGCAGAGCAAGGAGCTAGTCACCAGCACTCTAGCAGAAGGATGCAAGAGGCAGTCTAACAATGCAACTGGACTCAAAAGACTGTATCAGGAAAGCATATATAAATGCTTGTATACAAATGCCAGAAGCCTCCGTAACAAAATAGGGGAGCTGGAATACTTAGCAATAGATAAAAATATTGATATTATTGGTATCACTGAAACCTGGTGGACGGATGATAACCAATGGGATACAGTTATCCCAGGCTACAAACTGTACAGGAAGGATAGGAAGGGGCAAACGGGAGGTGGTGTAGCCTTGTATGTCAAAGAAGTGATAAAATCGTATGAATTGGAATATCTAGGTGATTTGGAGTCACCATTAGAAGCTCTGTGGGTAAGAGTACCAGGCCACAAGGATGGTCTAACAGTAGGCATATACTATCGGCCTCCAACCCAAACTCTTGAGGGAGACTGGCAGTTGGAGAATGTTGTAAAGGAGGCATCCAGGAAGGGAAGCCTGGTTATAATGGGGGACTTTAATTACCCTCACATAGACTGGGTGAACTGTTGTTCAGCACACGATAAAGAGATAAAGTTCCTAGATATGCTCAATGATTGTTCCCTGGGACAGATGGTTGAAGACCCAACTAGAGGTACAAGAATCCTTGACTTGATCCTGAGTAATACTCAGGATCTGGTGCAAGATGTTAATGTGACTGATCCAATAGGGAACAGTGACCACAACTCAATTATGTTTAACTTGATCATAGACCGCAAGTCACTGATAAAATCTAACACAGAGACCTTAAATTTTCAAAAAGGAAATTTCCCAAAGATGAGGAAACTAGTAAAAAAGAAACTGAAAGGGAAAATTGAGAGAGTCCAAACACTCCAAGAGGCATGGAGGCTGTTTACAAAAACAATAACAGAGGCTCAATTGGAATGCATACCCAAAAGGAAAAAGGACACTGCCAGGTCCAAGAGGACTCCGATGTGGCTTACAGGAGCTGTTCGGGAAGTGATCAAGAGCAAGAAAAGCTCATTTAGAAGATGGAAGGCTTGTCCAAATGAGGACAGCAGGCAGAAACATAAATTCTGGCAGAACAAATGCAAGGCAACAATCAGGAAAGCAAAGCAAGACTTTGAGGAGCGTATAGCTAAAAATACTCAGAGAAATAACAAAGACTTCTTTAAGTACATTAGAAGTAAGAACCCAACTAGGAAGGCCATTGGACCATTAGATGACAATGGAAGGCAAGGGGTTATTAAAGAGGAAACAGAGATTGCAGAGAGACTCAATGAATTCTTTGCTTCAGTATTCACTGAAGAAGACAGAGACCACATGCCCAAAACAGAGCCTATCTTCGTAGGGAGGGAAACCGAAGAATTAAGCAAGATAGAAATAACCAGGGAGGAGGTCCTTGCATGTCTTGTTAAGCTAAACACTAACAAATCCCCAGGACCAGATGGCATCCATCCACGAGTTCTCAGGGAACTTAAAGATGAAATTGCTGATATCCTAGCCAAAATATATAATCTTTCCCTCAAATCAGGCTTTGTGCCTGATGACTGGAAGGTAGCGAATGTAACACCAATTTTCAAAAAAGGATCCAGGGGTGATCCAGGAAATTACCGGCCTGTCAGTTTGACATGTGTCCCAGGTAAAGTGATGGAAACCATCCTAAAAGATAGAATTAATAGGCACATAGAAGAGAAGGTGCTGCTAAAGGAGAGCCAACATGGCTTTTGCAAGGGCAAATCATGCCTCACTAATCTGTTGGAATTTTTTGAGAGTGTCAACAAGCATGTGGATAAGGGGGATCCAGTTGACATTGTTTATCTGGACTTTCAGAAGGCTTTTGACAAGGTCCCACACCAAAGGCTCTTGAATAAACTTACCAGTCATGGAATAAAGGGACAGGTCTTGTCCTGGCTCTGCAACTGGCTAAGGGACAGGAAACAGAGGGTAGCACTAAATGGACACTTCTCCAAGTGGAGGGAAGTAAAGAGTGGGGTCCCCCAAGGTTCAGTACTGGGACCCCTGCTTTTCAACCTCTTCATAAATGATCTAGAGGTAGGAGTAAAAAGCAAGGTAGCCAAATTTGCTGACGACACTAAATTATACAGGGTAGTGAAAACTGTGAGAGATTGTGAAGAGCTCCAGAGGGATCTCTTGACACTGGGGGAGTGGGCAAAACAGTGGCAAATGAGCTTCAACATCAGTAAGTGCAGAGTGATGCATGTTGGGGCAAAAAACCCCAATTACATTTATAAACTGATGGGGTCTGAACTCTCTGCGACAAACCAGGAAAGGGACCTTGGTGTCCTGGTGGACAGCTCAATGAAGGTGTCAACCCAGTGTGCCTCAGCAGTGAAAAAAGCAAACTCAATGTTAGGGATCATTAGGAAGGGTATAGAAAATAAGTCAGCAAGTGTCATTTTGCCTCTTTATAAATCTATGGTGAGGCCCCATCTGGAATATTGTGTACAGTTCTGGTCGCCATACCTCCAGAAGGATATTATGGAGTTGGAGAAAGTACAGAGGAGGGCAACCAGAATGATTAGGGGACTGGAACACCTTCCTTACCATCTGAGGCTGCAACGGTTCGGCCTCTTCACTCTTGAACGACGACGTCTAAGAGGTGACCTGATTGAAGTTTATAAAATCATGCACGGTGTGGACAAAGTAGATAAGGAAAAACTGTTTTCCCTATCGCACAACACTAGAACTAGGGGACACTCCATGAAACTTTTGGGTACTAGTTCTCAAACAAATAAGAGAAAGTACTTTTTCACCCAGAGGATTACTGGTCTATGGAACTCCCTGCCAGAAGAAGTGGTGACAGCTGTCAGTCTTGACAGCTTTAAGAAAGGATTAGACAAGTTCATGGAGGACAAGGCTATCAATGGCTATAATTATGGCTACCTAAGGACAACCTCCGGGTTGGAGAGATAGGCAGGATATCTCTCAATGCCATTTCCAGGGAATCCTAAGCAGGTGAGGGCATCTCCTTGGGAATACCCTGAAGGAAATGGTGAGCCACTGTGTGAGACAGAATGCTGGACTGGATGGGCTGTGGCCTGTTCCAGCAAGGCTGTTCTTATGTTCTTATGTATGTTCTTATGGTCCTAGGGGTACAATGAAACATTTTAGAAAAGTAAAGCATGGTTAAATAGTAAGCTTGCATTGAGCCACCAAGAGCATAGATCCAGACTTTGTAAAACTGAGAAGGAATAATTCTAGTTAGCATTCCCTCTTTTTGCATAATATGTAAATCCATCACTACATAAAAAGGTCTTTAAACAACAATAAGTGATTTTCTCGTGATAAATTTACCTTAAAGCTAAAGAATGAGTACTTTTTAAAACTATGATATTCATAAAGAAAAAAGGGATATCTCTTTGCAAGTGAAGCTGAAATTTTGTCTGATACTTTATTGCTGTATTCTATGATGCCTATCTTTATGCTTTTTCACTGAGAAGTTTTGCAAGGTGTAATACAGTTTCCCTAACACATTTAGATATTGTGCTTATCTCTTTTGCTTTATGAATCACCCAACTTGTCCCTGTTCATAAAGTAGTTTTAGATGCATCTCATGAGGTATAGGCTGATGAACACATTTACTGGTATGAAGATCAATTATACTTCCCACTTCCATTTTCTCAGATTCAGTTCCTCAAGTACATCCAAAATCATATACTGTATAGGGTGATAAAAGCCCCCCTTTCCCTCCAATTGACAAATGCTTTTACCATTTATTTATTTATTGAGAAAAAGACCTTTCCTGAGCCTCATTCACTATCTATTATACTTTATCGTGTGATCTCTCTAACCACATGCTTATGCTCTTGAATGAAGAGTAGTTGTTCATAAAGCGCTAGAACATGAAACAATCAGATCAGGAGCTTAGTAGAAAAGGGAAACTTCCATTATAAAACTGTTAAATTAACAGTTTTAAACTAAGCATGTCAACCGTATTCAGATATTGCTTGGCATAGATACAGGGGCATTTATGGTCCAGGTTCATAGTCAAGAGCAGTAAAGTTCCAGCCTGAATGACATCATGCGCTCATGTTTACCTGCAGTGCTAATTGCAGAAAACTATCTTGTGCTCGGGAACAAAAAAAAAAACCTATGTCTAATAATAAATATATATTAAACCCTAGCTTAGGGGCTGTGGTGGCTCAGTAGTTAAGAAGTTCACCTTGTTAGCTGGAAGGTCAGCAAATCAGCAGTTCAAGACCTGAGTACTTCATGACGGAAGGACCACCCCACTCTGTACCAGTTTCTGCCAACCTAGCAGTTTGAAAGCAAGAAAATGCACGTAGATAAATAGGGACCACTTTAGTGGGAAATGATCTTGTGGACATGAAAGGAGCCTTATTCAGGCATCCCCTGAATGGAGTTCCTCCAGCAAGAACCCTTTCAAACCAGAAAGCACCTTTGTGAACTTCTGACATGATTTAAAAAAAAAAAACCAACCCTAGCTTATACTTTGCCATGTTCTTATATGGCAAGAAGATCCTACATAGCTTTCATTGAAAAGAGGCGGCTTTTAATTCTTGTGTGTAAGAATTTTGAGGTACATGGCAAATCTGAAAAGCAAAACATTTGCCGTATTGTTGTCATATTCCCGATTGACAGATGCAGTGCTAGAGATAAAAATGGCATGCGTTGTGCTACTCATGTTAGGGTTCTGTCCTCTTGAGTCTGTGGAGCTTTATTATTAAATCATAGTTGCTAACACAGTTGACGTTGCCAGGATTTGAAATTTTAAATCAGGCAAGAAAAACAGCAACAGAAGAAAACTAGATGCTACGGCAGCTTAAGAAAAGTAAACAAGAACAGTGAACCCCCGCCTAACGACACGTTCGAATAGTGTCATTTTCGATTAATGACGCTACTGACGCATCCCCACAGGATCATTCGAATAATGCCAAAAACATCATTATTCGAATAACGACGGTTTTTTGTCATTCGAATAACGATGTTTTCTGCATAACGACGCTTCTTGGGGAACCAAGTAACATCGTTATGTGAGGGTCTACTGTAATTCCGAAGGCAAAATTTGAAAGCCCTCATTTAAAATACAAAGAAAGGTATCTTCTCTTCCTTATTTCCTCTTTTACCCCTTCGGGTGTTGAGGGAGTCACAAGGTTCTTATTCTGGTACTGCTAGCAGCCTCCACCAGTGTTATTTAATGTTTTTGTAATGTTTCTTTGATGTTATCTCTCCACCTTCCTTTGGCTCTGTCTTGTACTCTTTGTCCTTCTCTTTCCACATATGCCTTATAAGGTATGGAATTCGAACACAATCTCTCTAAATGAGCAGACCACCTTTATTTGTTGACTCTGTATGTAGTTTAAGATTGGTTCTATTCAAATTATTTCCTTTATAATCTCATTCCTGATTTTATCCCTTCTGGTCACTCCAGCATCCTTCCTTGGACATCTCATTTCCATGGTGATCAACTTTTGTTTATGTTTTAAGTGTCCATGCTTGGCACTGGTGACATAAGGTGGGAATGAACTTGCTTTGTATGAGATGTTTCTTTGTGCTGGTCAGTGTGTTATAAGAGTGGAGCTAACTCCCAATATTTGAATTGCCTTACTACACCGTATGTTAATCTCTTTGTCCATTTTGCCATCTTCAGTCAATGTTCTCCCTAGAAATGTGTGAAGTAGTAGGCGTGTTAGTCTGTGCAAGCATATCAGAGAGTAAACAAACAAACAAACAAAAAAGTCAGAAAATGCTGTGGCACCTTAAAGACTAACTCCTGTATTTTAATGTTAGCTTTCGTAGATCAAGTCCACTTCATCAGACATAAGAGTGGATATCATGGCATACATTTATTAATATCTAGTATAGAGGCCCAGAGTAGCTGGGCAGAGTTGATTGGTTCAAGAGATGGATATGCATCTAGTATAATGTTGTTCCTAGATATTTCAACTCTGCCACTTGTTTTATACCTGTTCCCTCTATTGTGATATTTAAAGTACAGTATGCTGTTTCCTTCTAATTGCCATTACTCCTGTCTTCTTTTATTGAATTCTCATATCATTTATCTTGCATTCTTGGTTCATGGACATAAGGTTTTGCATGTAATGAAGAGAGGTATTCAATACCACTAGGAAGGTTCCCTTCCATTGACCTTCTTGCATACACGTACTGTATTGACATTCTTTTACCCGAATCAAAGTGAGAAAGGCCCAATGTTAGAGAAACAGGAGTTCCCGGGCCTTTCCAATGTCTCTCTTTCTAAACTTAAACTTCAGAAGCACAGTCTCTAAGGGATTTCCTACCCACTGGAATTATTATTATTATTATTATTATTATTATTATTATTATTATTATTATTATTATTATTATTATTATTATTATTATTATTATTAAATCTGTATGCCGCCCACTTGACAACGTGACTCCGAGCAGCTCACAGAAACAACAGAGCATCTTAAACACATATACATCTTACAACACGATAAAATACCATAGAATAACAGTAAATAAATCACAGTATCATATAAATCATAAATTACAGCATCATAAAACATTACAAAAAAGGGGGAAAACATTCATTAAAAAACAGTCACCGCACAAATCGGACCAAGGCGCCACAACCAAAACCGTTGGTGGGGCCCAGAGGTTGTCATTGTCATCTTCTATCGCCTGCAGCCATGGCGGCTCTTTATCCCCACAGCTGTTGGTGGGGCCCGAGGTTGGCATCGTCATCTTCTGCCGCCCACAGCCTTGGCGGCTCTTTATCTCCCCCCGCCCCCCCGCTGTTGGTGGGGCCCGAGGTTGGCGTCACCGTCTTCTGCTGCCCGCAGCCATGGAAGCTCTTTATTCCCCCCCCCACACCATTGGTGGGCCGCGGGGTTGGTGTCATCGTCTTCTGCCACCTGCAGCCACGGTGACTCTTTATTCCCCCCCTCCCCCGGCTGTTGGTGGGGCTCGGGGTTGGCGTTGCCGTCTTCTGCCGCCCGCAGCCACGGCTGCTCTTTATCCCCACCAGCCATTGGTGGGGCCTTGGGTTGGCGTCATTGTCTTCTGCCACCCGCAGCCATGGTGGCTCTTTATTCCCCCCTCCCCTGGCCGTTGGTGGGGCCATAAGAGTTACATTAACACCTTAAGGGTTATAACCCCTTGGTTCCAAGTTGCAGATGGAACACTCTTGTATCTGTCAGAAGCTTTTGTCAGCAGAATGAGGAGGGGAAGAAAGCCTTCCGTGCACTCTGGTGTGTAGGCATTTGTGCTACATGTCCACAGAAATGTCTGCAAATGCAGATAGCACCGGCTCTTTGGCTGTAAACAGAGATGAGCACTGAACCCTAGAGTCTGATACAACTGGCTTTCAAGCAAGGGCAACCTTTACCTTTAAGGCTATTTGTTGCAGGGCAGGCACCTTCCTCCAGTGTCCCTAACACTTGAAGGTCAGTTAGATCTTCACATATAAAGTGTGAAGACTGAAGAGGAGACAGTAAGAGTATTCATCTGACTTCAGAAGTTCTATGGTCATGACCTTTTTTGGGAGGTCTGCAAGCATTTCATTCAAATGCTCACACACAGAAACAGCCTCCTCAAAGATTGTGATATTTTGAACCACTATTGGGCGTACCCTGGTAATGACAACCTTGTGTTGCTAACTAATCTTTCTCACACTAGATCAGGCGGAGGGAACTGCAGAATGAACTCACCAAAAGGTCCCTTTATTTTGGCAGCTTCACGTCTGGCCTAGACCTGGAAGAAGAAGAAGAAGAATCTCTTCTTTGGAGCATCCCATTCAACACTTTAGTGGGTAGCTCATGCCTGCCACATGACCATAGATACGTCTGCAGAAGCAGTTAGCATTGGATCATGGGCTTTGAAACCGGGGGTTTCCTTCCCGGGGGGGGATGGGGCACGTGTCCCTGGGTCGCAGCGCCTGTGATGTCACTGAGGCTGGAGTGAGGGGGGATTTTCCCCCTCCACTCCGGCCCCATAGACCACACTGTGGCCCGTCGGTGAAGGGGAACGCAGCCTCGTTTCCTTTCACTGACGGGCAATACCTGTGGTGTCTATGAGGCGGGAGTGAGGGGGAATTTCCCCCCTCCACTCTGGCCCCATAGACAACATCGTGGCCCTCGGTGAAGGGGAACACAGCCTCGTTTCCTTTCACTGACGGGCAGCGCTTGTGGTGTCTATGAGGCGGGAGTGGGGGGGGGATTTCCCCCTCCACTCCAGCCTCATAGACAACACTATGGCCCGTCAGTGAAGGGGAATGCAACCTCGTTTCCTTTCATTGCCAGGCAGCACCTGTGCTCCCCCGGGGCTGTGTGGGCGGGGCGACAGCACTCGGGCCCAGGGCCGTGGGTTGTCGCACCGCATCCCCTGGTCAAGGGAAGGCATGGCATGCTGACTCAGCAGCAGCAGCAGTTGGCGTGGGGCATGTACACTCCGATCCTCATGCCGGATTGGCTGAGGCGTGCCATGGAGGACGCTGGGACTCATAGTCTATGCTTTTTTTTGTATTCGTGGGGCAGAGGCCCAACTCTTGGCTTCCGGATCCTCGTGGCGCTGATCTCGGGGACAAAAGGTAGGTGTGTGCGGAGCATTACGAGATAGACTCCAGGGGTGTGGGTACGCATTCTGCACACGTACGGCCACATTCCGTCCTTATAGGTATAGATAGCTTAAAACCCAATATTACTACAATCTTCAACTTGCAGTCCTCTCTAGGTATCTGGCCCACTGAATGTAATGGGGTGTACCTCTAGGTAAATATGCATTTGTATTGATGTTCATGTGTGTGCAGAACAAAACTGGATGAAACATTTCCTCTGCTGAAGTGCTGAGAAGTTAATGTGCTTCTCAGAGAGAAGTTGATTTCCCCTGTTGTAACTTGCGGGAAAGCTGGCTCATGAATACCTAAAAGTCAACTGATGATGCTGTATGCTTCAGATGTGTCTGTTGGTTTGAAGGTCTATGTCAATGTGGACCTGTTTGTCACTACTGCTTAGGTATCGTGAGATGAAGGACAAAGAAGAAGAGTGGAGGTAAACAAATAAGTCAGAATCAGATGGCAGGCAAGGAGGAAAGTTGGCAAAAGAAAACAAACAGCAGCTGTCTCAGACAGGCACACCTTGATCTAAAACTGCTGACTTGCCGACCTTCCGGTCGCCAAGCTCAGCATCTTTACTACTTAGTCACTGTGGCCCGCTGCTTTATATTACCAGCATATAGCTATCTTTATTGGTAAGATTACTCAGACATAGAGTTGTGTCACTGCCAGTCTGTAACCTTAGACCAAAAAATTAATATCCCTGGGGTCTGATTTACATAGCAGATGCATGGAAACTTAGAGCCCAGGATCCAACAGTCTACTTGTAGCAAGGGAGGTTATCCAGGGGGTTGCAAAGAATATTGGGGTGAATACTGCATATATTTGGGGTGGTCTGTTGTTTTGAGCTAGTCCTGTGATATATCACCTATTTAGTGAAATTTGTAAGTTGGGCGGGTTGAGAGGGATGGTGGAGGATAGAGGTGCTTGGCGTGCGATGGTCCATGGGGCAGCAAAGGGTTGGAACCGACTGTGCGACTGAACAACAACAACAAAAGTGTAATTTGGGACAATGGAGCATGTCAAAGGATAGACCAATCTAACCCATTTATTAAGACAAATACTTTTATTGTTTAGAATTCATGTCATGGATGCATTGATTGGATTGGGAGCAATTCTTGACAGGTTGTTTTGACAAGAGTGTGTAATTTTACTAGAACACTTACCTCCCTCGGTTCTGGCGATAATTCTATTGTTCCACTTCTCCTTGGGCCAAAACCTATTTCTAGAGACTTGTAAAAACGAGGTTTGCCTTAATTGGATAATATAAATTATAAATTAGTAGGGATGATTTATGCCTTATAATTAGCCAGGACTAAAAAATAATCACAAATAAAACTTGGAGTTCTGTTGATTTCCATAAGGCCACAGAAATGTGCAGCAAACTATGCAGAAGTAGAAATCTTCTTCTTTGTGGTCTCTGTGAATCACACACGGGTTGTAAATCACACCCATGCATGAAACCTATGTGTGTGAATTCACAGATGACCACTCGAAGAACCATAGTTAAGGTAAGTACTGTAGTCTGTCCTTTTCCAACCATTGATTTTACTTTATAGTTAAAGTTAAAGATTTACATTTGTGAGAGTGTGCATACATATGTGCACATAGGCCTCCTTTTCATACTTAACTGCTAATGTCGAGGGTTCAGCCATCATAGCATCATGTGCTTTTTAAATGGTAAACTGAAGCAATGAATCTTGCATTACCTTTAGGTAATTAAAGTCTCTGTGGAATGTTACTGGAGATGGATGGCTATTAGATCCTCCCCACCCTTTTTCATCTTTCCCCTCATTATCTTTCTACAAGGCCTGATTTTCATGAAACACATACCTACCGATAAAACAAATATTGGTTAACCTTATTGTTGGAAGCACAAAGAGAATGAATGAATTATTGTTGATCATTTTGCATTAGAGCACATGCTGTCAGAACTCTTAGTATAATCCAGAGTGCTCTAAACTTAGAAACCCTGGAAATGGGTCACCAAAAGGTGAAATTGGCTTAATTTTTGTTGTCATTTCCATGTATTTACTTTTTATTATTTATTTCCTGCCCGCCCGCCCCTTTATCCAAAAGAGGTCCCAAAGCTAGATTCTTTTCTAGCTCTACTTGGAGATGCTCAGGATTGAACCTAGGACCTTCTGTATGTAGAAGGTTTTGCCAAATAAATCCAGATGAGGAGAAAAGCATCTCAGAGGAGAGAGACTGGGTGGAAGGGGTAAATCAGATGTACCCCTGCCATTATAAAATTGTGTGATTCACAGAGACCACAAAGAAGAAGATTTCTTCTTCTGCATAGTTTGCTGCACATTTCTGTGGCCTTATGGAAATCAACAGAACTCCAAGTTTTATTTGTGATTATCTTTTAGTCCTGGCTAATTATAAGGCATAAATCATACTACTAATTTATAATTTATATTATCCAATTAAGGCAAACCTCGTTTTTACAAGTCTCTAGAAATAGGTTTTGGCCCAAGGAGAAGCGGAACAATAGAATTATCGCCAGAACCAAGGGAGGTAAGTGTTCTAGTAAAATTACACACTTCATTATACATTGGTGCTGTAGACCTTCAACAATCATCTAACACAAGAGTTTACATTTCACTTATAGTAAATTCTAGAGCAGTAGTTCCAATATGGGACCCATGCTCCACAGGGAGATTTCAATTCCCAGAAGCCAAAGTCAATATATTTGCTGATCAGTACTTTGGGGAATTGACTTAAGCTTCTAGGAATTGATGTCCAAAAACCAAAACTGCTCTAGAGTCAGATTCTAGAACCTCTTTTAATTCCTCCCCCCCCCTTCCTTTTTCCAAGATACTAAAAGGTGTGTACATGGCTCCTCATCCGCTTTTTTAGCCCTGTTGTTATAGTGGTGCAAAGTGAAGCGGCTTAGTTTAACCTCTTATGTCATGGTGGTCATTGGGATGTCAAATTTTGATTTATAAATTCATAGCAGATAAATACAGTTGATGACCATGGCACATTTATTGTTGTTGCTTTCCCCGGTCTTTGTTCACTTCAGCAATTCAATTTATGTAGTCTTCTGTCCTGTCAGAAACTATTATTTTGAAACTTCTTTTACGCAGTTATGCCAGAGGACAAACCTAGATGTTATCCTCTACAGCTCAATTGAAGGCAGAACATGAGCTAAGCATATTCCAGGATAAGCAGACAGGATGACATTCCACCCCCACCCCCCTAATTCTCAAGAGAAGGTCATGTTTGTCAGCTTTCAAAGTTAAATAGCTTGGTTGATGGGTGTATTTACATAGTATTTAAGTCATTAAACCAGTAGTTATGGTGTTCCTCAGTAGTTTGTCTGAAATCTCAGATGGGTTTAATTCTTAATCAGCTAAACCTTAAACTGATGTCGTGTCCGGCCCTTATAAAGAACAGTCCAGCAAACGATGAACAGAACAACGAATAACAGTTTCTTATAAAGTCTTTCTGGTTACTCTTACAAGAAATAGCCGGACCTCAGATGGCTACACAAGTCCCATGTAATCGGTTTCTCTGAATTCTACCGTACTGAGCTACACCTTACGTATAGAGAAGACCCCAGGTTAGCCTGGCATGGTCTAACTTGCAACGATAATGAGAAGCATAGATCCGGCCCCGGCCCCACCCTTCTTTACCCGTGGGGCTTATATAGGGTCTCTCCGGCGGTGACTCTTTGATACAGTGTAGTAACCTGCCGGACAACCTTAACTAACCAATCATAACATGATATACCACTTTTAACCAATCACGAACAGGATCCAAAGTTGCACCCAATCATTGAACTCTAATAAACATAAAGAGCGCGCCCAGAAGGGAAGAATACGCGCCAAATCTAGCTGCTAATGTTGATTGTGGGAAATCGCCATTTTGTCTTTGCAAAGTGTTACTGGAGCAACCTGCAATTAACTTGAATACACAACAACTGATTAATTTGTGAGGGAGAAATTTGGTGTCGTTATTACATAAAAGGGGATTATTTCTATTTCTATTTTGTCTGTCAGATTTAATGTAACAAAAAAATAATAATGGAACTTTTTTTTTTTTTGCTTCCTGTTGGATCGACCACTTCTATCAAGTTTCTGATTCCATTCTATCTTGAATCAGTTAAAATGTGAATGTGATGCAAGGGAGAGTGTCAGGACAAGTTTGTTCAGATGCCACTAGTAAGATGGATACTTTCCCCCATATATTCTGTGTTCTTGCCCTTTTTATACAACTGTAAGAGAGTGTTTTATCAAATCTTTCTTTGGTTTTCGGGAAATACCATTCTCTGAAGAGCTTGTTGCTACACTATTAGAAGATAAAAATTATTATATCTCTGTAGCAGTTGCTAACTTTTTTTGCTGCTATTCATTTCTTCAAGACAATTGAATCACCTTATGGCTCTTAAAAATTCTGTTTCTGCTACTAAGGATTTTTTTCCTAAGCTTTTAAGGGAGAAAAAGAAAGGAAAATTGCTTAACCAAGACAACATTTTCTAATTAATTCTTAGAATTAGTTCTTAGTCCTTTATTTTCAGTCATTTCTGCCAATCATAGTTTAAACACCAGAACTGTGTCTTTGAGGGCATTGTTTGATCTACAGTGATGTGCAATTTTAAAAATATTTGATAGTATATGTTTTAGGCTGCAGTCTGATTTGCAATTAGGTCCAGTCTAAGCTCATACTTCCAAATAACTACAGAAATAAAATTTCTGGAAATTTTCAAGACTGTGGCAGGAGAATGATTTTCCCCCTTGGATGTTTTTGGAGGGTGGCTTCAAATTTGGGGGAAGCAAGAAACAAACAAGATTTACAATACTTACCTTCATTCCAAACCTAGATTTACTTTCCTGCTGTAGTGACATTAAATGCTTACTTCATAAATTATTTAACATATACAATCTACTCATTGATATGTCTGTGAACTTAAAATATAAAGGGCTTAATTGTATGCAAACAAAACTCTATGACTATACCCTGTATTCACAGCTATAGAAGCTATAGCGCTCTTGTGATTTCACAGAGGTGAGTGGGCAAGAGTTGGGAAAGGGATTCTTTTTCCTTCTCAGACTTTGTGCCACTGCTGCTAATATCTGTGCAGCAAGAAAGCTCGGTTGTAATTCTGATCTGCTCCAAAGGACATGCTGGGTCCAAAACTGGTGTACCAAGGAGAGCCAGAGGAGAGGAGATGGCAGAGAGATCTGGGAGGACATACTTTGGCTCACCATGTCATTGGGAGCATCACTTGTGTCCATGTATGTATTCATACATATACACAACTCCTTTTCTGAGTCCTACTGGCAAGGGGTGGAGATTGGTGTGCAGGCATTAAAGTTCCTCTACACACAGAAATCCATGTTCCCCCAAGATTTGTCTGGAGACCCAGAGATTCATAGCAATTCCAGCTGGTGCCCTGAGATCTCTCGACCCTACCTAAGGGTGACTCTCACTTGCCAAAGTCCCAGTCTTCTAATCCAGTGATGGCTAACCTTGGCACTCCAGGTGTTCTTGAACTTCAGTTACCAGAAGTCCAAGTCAGCGCTCCTGTTGATCACGGCTTCTGGGAATTGAAGTTCAAGAACACCTGGCGTGCCAAGGTTAGCCATCACTGTTCTAATCTAATGGATTAGCTGGAAGACTGAACAAGAACAGACCACATTAGTGCATTCAGCTTTGTTACCAGTGGTACCTCTTGCATAGCTGCCACCTCCTCCTCCTTCTTGTTTTGTTGTTGGTTAGTTGGGTGGATGGTTGGCCTGCTATGCTATGCTGCCTAAAGAGACTTGGGGACTTTAGTCCAAAATGAAATCATCTATCTATTTTCAGTGAATTTGTCTACTCCGTTTTCAAGCCACTAAAACCTAGGCCCGTGATGGCGAACCTTGGCACTCCAGATATTCTTGGACTTCAATTCCCAGAATCCCCCGTGAATCCACATGAATGGGTTCACTGCGATTCATCCGGCCCATGGCGCCCTCGTCGCTCCTGGAAGCGGAAGTAAAATGCGCCCGTACGGAGGAATAGTCAACCCGGAAGAGTCTTAACCGTACGGGTGTGTTTTACTTCTGCTTCCAGGAGCGACGAGGGCGGCGTGGGCCAGATGAATCGCAGTAAACCCATTCGTGTGGATTCACGGGGGATTCTGGGAATTGAAGTCCAAGAACATCTGGAGTGCCAAGGTTCGCCATCACGGGCCTAGGCTTTATCACCATATTTACTGAAAGCAAATTATGGAAATTATGTGTTTTGTGTAGAATGGCGCTGCTGAATTAGGTACTTTCATTAAGCTCCTTGTTAATAATCCTCCATGACAAAACAAAAATCTGAAAAAAGGAATGAATATATGTTGCGTGCACTAACTGTGGGAATACACGCCTGTAACAAAATTGGAGAAAGGACTTGGCCTGCTATTTCCTGTGAATCTTGGAACTAAAACATCAGTATCTTGCTCCGAAACCAGTTTAGGAAACAGATGTTTTTTGACAATGACGTATCGTGGTAGCTGTGCTCCTTGTTGGCTAATGGAGATGAAAGAAAGAGCCAGTATTTGCAGCCATGGCAGCCAGCAATTTACTGTCCCGTATGGCTGAAGCTGTTCTTTTATAAGGAGGTCAGGGTATTTGCAGAATTGGAAAGAAACATACGTCTGTGACAAGCCTTTCGTACATCACATATTGTAAAAACAGAGAATCTCCCCCTTGAGATAGCATGAACAGCAAGATACAAACGATTTTCTCCTCTTTAAAAAAAAAAGCAGGGAGGGAAAAGGGAAGAAAGAGAGAAATAAATTATATAGGATACACTGGGGGAAGGTAAATTGGTAAAGTTAGTACTCGAGGCTTATTGCCTGGGGCTTCCCTTCTTATATTCTCCCCCAGGATCCCATGCCTTTAGTTCTGCTCAGGATTGCTGAAGAACGGGTTTTTGGGGTTGCGGTCCCTCCTTTGTTGAATTAACTTCCAAGGGAAGCTTGTCTGGCTAGGTGCACAAAAGGGAAATAAAAAAGATTAGTGGCCTATGCATGCATGGTGTCTGAGTGGAGAGATGTGTTTCTCACCTTCCCATGTCACTACAGTTTTGTATTAAGCAGTGGATTTGATTTTCACAAGATTCAGGACAAGACAATGGGTGCTCCTTCATACTATGCTGGTGGCGGCCCAAAACATTTTGCTGCCTAAGGTACTGTATAAGACGAAATGGCATGCACAGACATATGCACACATATGGTCTTCCCAGTAGGGGAATGGTTTTCCCAGTAGTAACGTATGGCTGTGAGAGCTGGACCATAAAGAAGGCTGAGCGCAGAAGAATAGACACCTTCAAGCGCTTTTGCTGGAGAAGACTCTTGCATGTCCCCTGGACTGTAAGGAGATCAAATCAGTCACTCCTAAAGGACTGCTCCTTGGAAGAACAAATGCTGAAGCTCAAGTACTTTGGCCACCAAATTAGAAGAGAGGACTCAGTGGAGAAGGCCTTGAAGATGGGATCAAAGGCCAAAGGAGAAGGGGGTGACGGAGGATGAGGTGGATAGATGGCATCAATGATGCAGAAGGCGTAGATCTGGCCAGACTATGGAGGACGACAGAGGAGCCTGGCTTGCTGTGGTCCATGGGGTCACAAAGGGTCGGACTCAATTATGTCTGAACAACAAAACACAGACACACCGTTCCTCAGTTGTATTCCCTGGCAGCAAGTGAGTCATAGAACAGGCTATAATGGTACATGTAATTCCACCTTTCTAATAGAGAATTCAGGAGGGATAACTGGGCAATTGCTTGTGTCCCTTTTGAGATCTGTGTGAAGCAATTGCCTCACTCTGCCTAACGATAGTGCTGCTCCCACAGTGTGCACAACAATGAATATATGTACAGGTAATTCACTTTCCAAAAATGTGACAGTCACCACTAACTTAGATGTCTTTTGTGAAGAAAAAGCTATGACTCACCCAAAATTGTGATGGCCCTACAGAACCTCAGAGAAGTGCCTGGAATAATTACTTTTTAGACTACAGATCCTAAAATTCTCTAAACAGTGTGTGGAATTCTGAGGGTTGTGGTCTACAAAAAGGTACTGCATGAATGAGAAGGAACATGCTGCTGAATATTAACCTTTGTTGAGTAATTGCAGCAGAAGATGCTAGTAGGTTGCCTGGAGGTTCCTTGTGTGTCAGGAACAAATTTACTCATGAGTAGTCTTCCTGTCCACCAGTGGTTGGTTCCTGCTTCCAAGCTGCCATCCTCCAGCTAAGCAACCCAGGATACTAGATTAGTGTTGATAAGGTAGCGCAGAGTCAAGTAAAAACTCCAGGCCTCTTCAGGTGTTTTTAAAGTATATTGTAATCAAAGTTACAGAAGAAAGTTTATCAAAAGTTCAGAAAGCACATCAAAATAAAGAAAGCTTCTCTAATTGAGGAAGCCCAAAGGGCCCCTCCCTTCTCTTAAGTCTCTACATTTTTCTCAGTTCACAGCTCACCCTTAGAGAGAAGCATCCAGTCAAGAGAGTGTCTTGTCTCCTCCCTCTGGGTTATATCTCTTCCCTCAGGGCCACCTCCTTGCCATTCCCCTAAAGGAATCCAGCCAATGATCATACAACATAACATGTTGATCGCACATTAGGTTTCATTTCTTCCAACCCATGAGGCCAGCACATTTACACATTCCAAATTATCTAAGGTATGTGCTAAAGGTTCTCCCACACATTGAAATCTCCATCTTGGATGAGGCTAAAACCAGGGCACAAATCCTACTCTGACACCTAGTTAGTCACTGTGAGAAGCAAGATGCTGAACTAGATTGGCCAGATTCGGAAAGGCATTTCTTACATTGTTCAATTCAGTTCTTTGAGGAATCATGAAAAGGCTTCTGTTAGGTTCACTTTTACTTTTCTTTTAAAAGACAGCGGTGTGACTGGCTTCCTTCTTTCATGGTGTTTTAAATGATATCTCAATATTTTATCCTTTTGTGTTAATAGTTTCATTGCTCTTTTTATGAATATATAAGCTGTTACAAGAACTTATGACTCATGTGCTAATTTAAAAACAAGTATATGCTATAGTAATTTGATAGCAAGTACACACGTTATTTTCATAAGAACATAAGAACAGCCTTGCTGGAACAGGCCACAGCCCATCCAGTCCAGCATTCTGTCTCACACAGTGGCTCACCATTTGCTTCAGGGTATTATTCCCAAGCAGATGCCTTCACCTGCTTAGGATTCCCTGGAAATGGCATTGAGAGATATCCTGCCTATCTCTCCAACCCGGAGGTTGTTCTTAGGTATCCATATGTCAGTCCTCTTTCATGTCCCGATCAATCCCTGGACTGCCAAAATGGAGCCACTTTCTTGGTTTTGTCATTAGCCATAATTAAATATTTGTCGATAGATGTTTCTGGTAATAATCGGCAGACCAGTAAATGAGCCGGATTCTGTATCTCTCCACATTCACAGCACGTGTTGTTGTCCGCCAGCAGCCCCCACTTGAGCATGTTGGTCTTGCATTTAGGCATTCTGACCCTCGGTATGCAAGTGATGTAGGGGACGTTGAGTTTCTCAACCATATCCTCCTTTAATGATGTTCCTTGTCCAGTGAGTTCCTTCCTCCATCTTAGAATTTAGTTTTGCTCTTGCATACCTTCAGGAATGTTTGTTCTTGCCATAAAGCTCTTCTTGGATCTGAGCTGGTGAACTTGAGGTCATAACTAAATGGAAACCTCCAAGTGGAGGGAAGTAATGAGTGGGGCCCCTCAAGGTTCAGTCCTGGGACCCCTGCTTTTCAACCTCTTCATAACTGATCTAGAAGAAGGAGTAAATAGCAAGGTAGCCAAATTTGCTAACGACACTAAATTATACAGAGTAGTGAAAACTGTGAGAGATTGTGAGGAGCTCCAGAGGGATCTCTTGACACTGGGGGAGTGGGCAAAACAGTGGCAAATGAGCTTCAAGACTAGTAAGTGCAGAGTGATGCACGTTGGGGCAAAAAAACCCAATTACATTTATAAACTGATGGGTTCTGAACTCTGCGACAAACCAGGAAAGGGACCTTGATGTCCTGGTGGACAACTCAATGAAGGTGTCAACCCAGTGTGCCTCAGCAGCGAAAAAAGCAAACTCAGTGCTAGGGATCATTAGGAAGGGTATAGAAAATAAGTCAGCAAATGTCATTTTGCCTTTTTATAAATCTATGGTGAGGCCCCACCTGGAATACTGTGTACAGTTCTGGTCGCCATACCTCCAGAAGGATATTATGGAGCTGGAAAAAGTGCAGAGGCGGGCAACCAGAATGATTAGGGGAGTGGAACACCTTCCTTACCATCTGAGGATGCAACGGTTGGGCCTCTTCACTCTTGAACGACGGCGTCTAAGAGGTGACCTGATTGAAGTTGATAAAATCATGCACGGTGTGGATAAAGTAGATAAGGAAAAACTGTTTTCTCTATCGCACAACACTAGAACTAGGGGGCACTCCACGAAACTTTTGGGTATTAGTTCTCAAACAAATAAGAGAAAGTACCTTTTCACCCAGAGGATCACTGGTCTATGGAACTCCCTGCCAGAAGAAGTGGTGACAGCTGTCAGTCTTGACAGCTTTAAGAAAGGATTAGACAAGTTCATGGAGGACAAGGGTATCAAGTGGCTATAATTATGGATACCTAAGGGCAATCTCTGGGTTGGAGAGATAGGCAGGATATCTTTCCAGGGATCCTAAGCAGGTGAAGGCATCTGCTTGGGAATACCCTGAAGGAAATGGTGAGCCACTGTGTGAGACAGAATGCTGGACTGGATGGGCTGTGGCCTGTTCCAGCAAGGCTGTTCTTATGTTCTTATGTAACTGTTCAGAAAATGCTGAGGGTCATTCTCTTGCTTAGTTCTCTCAGCATAGTCAGCAATGTGCTTGTACCACAGTTCCTAACAACTCTCCTAATTCAGTGATGACGATATTGATTGTAACATTTCTTAAATCAAGATTTGCAACAGTGAAGGCTAACTATTTTCTGGATCAAGCACATGTTTCTTGTCTCTTAAACAAGTGTCAGTGGATTTAGTTTTCTCCTAAGTGCTTTCTGAACGACCTGTTCTTAATTGGGAAAGGAATCTGTCTTCAGGGTTTCCTTGGGAAATGGGATTTCTCTTTTAATGCTGGATACCTTCATCACACTCCAATTGCAGTGTTGATCAGTATAATCACTTCTTTGAAATGAAGACCTTTAATATCTTCTGTAGTAATGTTTAATGATGTGAAGATACTACCGAGTGGTTCTTTCTTTATTCATATTAGAATGCTACGCAATTTAAAATTATAGAGGTATATGAAATACAGATAACATTCGGACAAAGGAAAATAATAAAATAGTAAGATTCTTGACCAAAAGAGGGCTACTTTAATAGTGTTATCTTGGCTGTTTACCAAATTTTCTTTTGTACACATTACAGAGCATAAATTGTATGCACATAAATACTACATTGATTGTATTTCTCCAATTTGTCTTGCATCTAAGTACTGTAACACCATTTTACTTGATTATTTTTAAAAATATATTTCTACTTTGTTTAGAAGTCTATTAAGTAAGTCGCAGTTGATCTAGCCAGAGTCTTTTCCTGATGGAAGGTAATCCTGCATGATTCATTAAGAGCTACATATACTACTTTGGCATGTGATGATTTTGGCATATTTTGCTCTGGAGCAGCACAGAGACAGAGTTTATCTAACAAAACAAAAGGGAAGAAATGCTGTGGCACCTTAAAGACTAACTCCTGTATTTTAATGTTAGCTTGCGTGGATCAAGTCCACTTCATCAGACATAAGAGTGGATATCATGGTGTGTGTGTGTGTGTGTGTGTGTGTGTGTGTGTGTGTGTGTGTGTGTGTATGTATGTGTATATATATATATATATATATATATATATATATATATATATATATATATATATATATATATATATATATATATATATATATATATATATATATATATATATATATTATAGACACTCAAAGTGGCTGGCTTAAGTTGGTTGGTCTAGCTGTTTTAATTTTAGCTTTGTATGTTATTATGTGCTGGTGGTGCATCTGACACAAAGAAAGAAAGCTGTTTCACTCCTTTCTTCACAGCTGTTAAGTCCTTTCCTTTTTCACTGCTACTACCTTTACTCCATCCTTCTCTTCCACAACCACAAAACACCAGCCTCTTCTTAATTATTCTCGACCCCAATCTACCTGTGAAATAGAGGTCTTGAATTCCAAATCCTCAGGCCACCCTGCCCTCTGGGATCTCCTCCACAGTGATATCTGTTAGAATAGTTCATTTGCTGGGCTACCATTCTTTAGTAGTCCCATCTCTGTCTGTTAGATAAAAGACCACTTTTTATACATTTAAAAGGTAACTATCAAAATTAATAGGTACTGTACAGTAGTCTTCCAAAGATCATGTTCCCATCACTTAATAGTGTTCCACTCTTACCATGAGTTCCTGACCATCTGACTTTCAATTTCATGCTTTTCCTTTGTGTATTTATGGAAATCTACTGTGTTCAATGGGCTTTACTCCGAGGTACCTATGGAGAGAATTGAATTTTCAGAATAAGTAAATCATATTTATTCAGACAATGGAGTTTGGAGAATTTAAAACAAAGCACCACACCCAATGGGGATTTGATTTTTTGCATAGTATGTTGTTTATTTATCTGAGTGTCTGGAACATTTCAAATATTTTTCATTGGTTCATAACACATGAAACACCGCTGTGAATAGGAGAAACTGGATAAAACTTGGTTCATCCACATTTTAAAAATAATCTTTTTAATGTATTTTCCCCTTCCTTGAAGGTCTAGGGTGGCTTACTGTAATTATACTATACAAATAATACTGTTGTAATAACCTCCCGCACTACATTCCCTTTGTGTATTCAGAGCCCAAAAATGTCTGCATCCTCTCCTTCCAACCTCCCCTCCCACCTCAGTGAGCTTCAGAAAAATGCTAAAGAGTGTTCATAATAAATTTAAACCAGTGAGACTATCCAGCAATGTGCACAAACATGTGGCCTCACGATTAATTTTTTGGCCATTTTGGAAGGTAGGTTCTAAATCTAACTGCCTCTGGGACTGCAGCTTTATAGATCATCACAAGGAGGACGCACATCTGCCACCTTTGAGTGCTACTTTTCATATCCGTCCATAGCCATTGGTTAAGCTGCCTGGAAATGAGTAAATGTACAGCCATTGCATCTGAAGGGTACTGTTGCTATATGGCTGAGTGTGGAGCATTACACTAGCTTAATTCCCTTGGGCTGTCAGTTGTTCAGGATCTTAATGCTGCTCTCAGGTGTACTTCCCTGCAGCTCTGCCAAGTCTTTGAATTTTAATATTCATAGATAATGAAAGCCTTAAGCTCTTCATGCATTAACTTGGATCGATCTCCCCAAAGCAAAGTGGCCTTTTTTCTTTCCCCCTCCTCTGCCTTTTAAGAATACATTTTCTTTTAAAATATTGAATAACAGTTCATTAAGCAACCTAAAACAGAAGGATTTGAGAGAGAGAGAGAGAAGCAAATGTGTCTGTTACAACATGTACAGCTACAAAACAGTATCTGTCTGTGTGCATTAAAATAACACATTTAGGATTCTCGGATCTTTACACCTACCTGCAAACACCCATGGATATTTTATTTAGAATGAATAAAAATTATTCCTTGCTGAGTGGTCATTTTTTTTTTGGGAGGAATCTTCTGTGCTAGTCTAGAAAAACTGAGTGCTTCTTTGAAAGAGAGGACCAACAGATTTAATCCATTTAGGGACCATCACCCTTCCATGTGAACTTCGCCACCCAAGGCCTTTAGTCCTCAGGGTTGCCAGGTTAATTAACCACTGCCTGATGATCTGCGTTGAGTCACTGGTGGTGTGGTCTGTTCAATTACCATAAAAGGATAACCTGTCCAGACACTGACAAGGAAATACAATATGTGTAAAAAGTAAAAACAGGCCACATACAACCAGACATTATGACCGTTGAGCAGGAAGTATCCCTTCTAGACTGAAAAGCAAAGCAGAGATCGAAGCACTGAAAAACTGATTTAAAAAAGAAAGGTTGCATATAAAATATAATAGAGAAGGAAGGTTGGTTGGTTGAAATCCAGTTGATAGTCCTAGCTAGAACAGAGTAGGCTCACTGATGCAGTGGGATTTATTGTGTTGACTGAATCAGCAGTAGATTCAGGGAGTCTGCGCTGGTTGGGAAAAGTGTTTGGGTTTAGGCCATTGTCTCTCGATTCCCTTTCAAAGCAAGTATTTTCCAAAAAGTATTTATCCATTGTGCTTTGCTGAATCCCTTGCAGCTTTGTTTTATTTGGTTGCCCATATAATATTATGCAGAGCATAAATCTGGGTGTTGAATACCAGCATTAAAAGAGATAACAGCCTTACAGTAAGAGCCCTTCTGTGCATTAAACTCAGGCTTAACCCAGTGTGGGAATGGTTAATGCATGGCTGCGGCCAATCTTGGTGCTTAGGGGGTTCAAATTGATTTGGTAGGGGCTGGCAGGTTTGTTAGTCCTCTTTGTGTTCAGAACAGAAGGTGTGGTTAAAGGGATAAGAGGAATGCTGTCATCCAGTGGTGCTTTCACCTAGTTTCCTTAGGTTGCATCTCTGCACAAGTACGTTCCACTTTTCTGTGTACCTTTTGTGATTAAACAGTAGGCTTTATTTACATCCACCCCATCAACTTTTCTGCATAAGCTCTTCCACCCCCAGTTTTATATAAGAATGGGGCAGGGTCATGAACGCTTCTGTGTGTGTCATAGCTTGGTTGGTCATGATCTTTGTAATACTTTATATTTTTAAATCAACACTTTAAATACTCTTGGTCTGTAGTAAAGAGGGGGAGGAGGGTAATGTGAAGAAACCTACCTGAAATAAGGTATCTGTGTGACTGCCCTTGATGATGTCTTAGAACAGGGATTCTCAACCTGCGGTCCATGGGCCAGATGCGGCCCATGGCGCCATTTCATGTGGGCCCCCACCGCCTCCACCACACCCGGAAGTGCCATGTGGTAGAGGAAGGGCAAAATGGCTATCCGGCCCCTAAATCTGTCTGAGGGAGCGTGACCCAGCCCCCGGCTTTAAAAGGTTGATAACTCCTGTCTTAGAACATTGGTATCGTAATTAGGGAGTCGTGTCCCCTCTGGGGTTGTGAATAAATTCCAAGTGCGACAAAGGGTTATGACGATTTTCACAAATAATCCCCCCCAAGATCAAACTCCCCCCCTCTCTAAATTTCATTCATCAAAACCAAAATAAGTTAACTAGTTTTTTGGTGTTTGTTTTCAGTTTAATAATGGAATTTGTTGTTAAAGGGAGGCTCGTTGATGTTAAAGAAAAAGTGGGAAGATCAAAAAAGGCTATTGATACCAAAGGACTTAAGAACTACTGCCTTAAAAGAATCATTAAGTAAGGAATACAGCTGTTGCACAAACTGGGACTACAGACTCATTCTGGCCTTTATGGGTCATATTATAATGGCCTTGAAACAACTTATTTGGCTAACTAGGAGTTAATTCTGGTGGTTTCTTTGTAAAGGTACTCCCTGAGTTTGCAAATCTGACTTCTGTTTTTATGAAGTTCTATTTTAAAATTGAGACTGAGGTGGCTTAGTGGTTAAGATGCTGAACTTGACGACTGGAAGGTCAGCAGTTTGAGACCCGAGTGCTGCAAGACGGAGTGAGTATCCATCTCTGTTCCATCTTCTGTCTACCTAGCAGTTCGAAAGCAAGAAATTGCAAGTACAGTGGAACCTCATATAACGAACGCCTCATATAACAAAAAACTCGCACAATGAAAAGAGACTGAAAAACCCATGGCGCCTCGCATAACGAAAATTTTCGCTATGGGAAAATGGCGCTCCGTTGTATAACGAAAATTTATATGGGAAAACTCGCATAACAATTATTATTTTTTTGTTATGTGAGTTTTTCCATAGAAATTTTCATTATACGAGTTTTCCCACAGGGATTTTTGTTATATGAAAAAAATTGTATAACAAAAAAATCGCATAGTGAACGAATTCGCAGAAAGAATTATTTCTGTTATACGAGTTTCCACAGTAGATAAATAGGTACCGCTTTGGTGAGAAGGTAAACAGTGTTCCGTGCACTATGGTGTCTAGTCATGCCTGCTACATGACCACAGAAGTGTACGCAGACAGTTCGGCTATAAACAGAGATGAGCACTGAACCCTAGAGTCAGATACGACTGGCTTTCGAGCAAGGGCGACTTTTACCTTTGCCTTATTTTAAAATTGTAGTTAGTATTTTTATTTATTTATTCAACTTACGTTACTAATTATTTCTACAGAAGAGCAAAGTACACATTTTATGAATGAATAAATAATGTATACTCGCATGTTCATTAAAATGAGACTTACTCAAGATGAGCTTGATTCTGCAAGATTTTTGTTGTTACTGGAAACGGGGGAGTTGCCAGGGGCTTCTTATTCAGTTGTTCCTTACTGGGGTTGCTCTTGCTTGATCTTTGCTTCTATTCTAATTCTCTCCAGGTAACTTCTGTGGACTATAGATTTCTTTTGTGTGTTTCCCCTCATTTTCTAGGAGTGCCATGCCTAAGGCTGCCATCTCAACCTGTTGTTTTATATTTGCTACATGAAGCTCCGTCTCTTTGTATTATATCAAGGGTCTAACAATTTGAATTCTTTCATTTAGGTTAAGACCCTTGATTTCGCCACAGCTAGCAAAAAAACCTGCAACGGAAGAGGTATGTTATTTGCTTGACATTTTTTTAAAAAAAATTCCCAATACCTGGAGAGACCTATGAGGTTTATTGCCCTTGCCTTCCTCAGCAAAGTTAGATTTACAGTGGTACCTTGAGTTATGAATTTAATGCATTCTCCAGGACGTTTTGTATTATGAAAAATTTGTAACCCGAAATGTGGTTTCCCATAGGAATGCATTGAAAACCTTATTTTTTGACCTCTGGAATGGATTGATTGACTTTCAGTGCATTCCTATGGGAAACCACATTTCGGGTTAAAATTTTTAATTAATTGCCTGAGGCATTATTTTCAATGGATTTTCATTCGAAATCCGAACATTTCATTACCCGAGGCGTTCGTAACCCGAGGCACCACTGTCCCTTAGTTATTCAAAACATATTTATGACCATGGCATTGGATGTCCCTTAATTTTTTTTACAAGTGTCTTTGACTGGAGATATTTCCATCAGTCATAAAAGGCCTGCAGAACAACCATTGATATCCTCAAGAATTACAGAAATAGTATGATCCGTTTTTTCCACATGCAGAGGTTGAGGAACCTATGAAACCCAGTTCTTTCAGACTAGAATGGGTAGATAGTTTTTTGCCCCTATGGTAAGAACAGTCAATCTGTTCCTAGTTTAAGTTTACTATTGATTAGGCATTTTCTTTGTTCCAAAGTTTGTTACAGAATGTGGCTGCCCGAGTGGTGATGGGGTGTGGGCGTTATGCCCGCACCTCCCCACTACCCCGGGAGCTGCACTGGTTGCCAGTTTGCCTCCGGGTGCAATTCAAGGTGCTGGTTTTGACCTTTAAAGCCCTATATGGCAGTAGGCCAGGTTACATGAGAGACCGCATCGTCCCAAGAATGTCTGCCCATCCAACCAGAGTGGACCGGAGGGGCTCCCTAGTTGTGCCTTCAACTCGAGGGGCTTGCCTCTCTGGCACACGAAGGAGGGCCTTCTCCGTGTCTGCTCCAGCCCTATGGAACCTCCTGCCAACAGAATTGAGGCTACAGACAGAATTGGAAAAGGTTTGAAAACCTGGCTAGTGGGGCAGGTGTGGGGCCCTAATGGGAATACAGCCCCAGCCTGTTGGCTCATCTCCAGCTAGAGTCCAGTTTGTGCCCTCCTTCTGTGTTTTTTGTATTCCCCCCTCCCTTTTACTTTTTAGTATTTAGTTTTAGTTTTAAATGGGGTGGGAGTAAGAGGGTGGATAGTTGGGTGGATGATGGGGTTTTAACCTGTTTTTTACATTTTTTTAATTGTTGTACGCCACCCTGAGTCGGGTTTTTACCTGAGTGGGTGGCATAAAAAATGAAATAAATAATAAAATAAATACTTCTTGCTTGAATGATTTGATTACAGTAAGACCCCTACTTGTGTAAAAAGTCTGTTTCATGGGCTTTTATGTAAATCTTTTTTAAAACTTAAATCAGTCTTTTACTTAACCCATAGTAAAAATGAATTTTTACATAACTCAAAGCAAACCCATAGGAAAAACGAATTTTTTTACTTAATTTGAAGCAAACCCATAGGAAAAATGATTTTTTTTACCTTACGTAACTCGAAGCAAACCCATCGGAAATTGTGTTATGTAAATCAGGACATTTATGTAAATCGGGACATGGTTTTAGTGCAAAAATCATTATGTATGTCAAATTTTATGTAACTTAAGGCATACGTAAGTTGAGGTTTTTGTGTGGTTTATGGACTGGCTTTTGGAAGCACAATGAAGCAGAGACTGGTTATTGGGTGACCTCTGGTTTCTTCTAGAGGTGTCGTTTGGAAAACAGGTTAAGGCCTTGAACACAAGACCCCTTTTTGCTTTTTCACCCTGTAGATTGAGTTATGAGCGTCTGGCCAGGTTATCCTGCTATGGTAATAGAGTAGACCATACTGCCAGCAACTCAATGCCAAGTGTCAGGCGGCAGTTAACTAACCTGACAACCCTGAGTACTAACAGCCTTAGGTGGAGAGGTCCACTTTTAAGGGTGATGGTCCCCAAGTGGATTAAATCCCACTTGAATCCATCTTGATGAAGGGCAGCATCTTCATCAATACTGGCCTGGGGCTGATGAGGACTTTATGTGTTAAAAGGGATCAGGATCAGAAAGTGACTCACGGAACTGGATCGATGGTATAGCTGTCATGCTGCGATATGGATGGCAGATGAAAGGCCACTGCATTATATTCTCAGGACAGTCATCAGGGTTGATTGATATGATGGTCGCCAATATTTGAATTTGGATACAGCAGAAGAAGACTGAATAATAGCTCAATGCAAAGAACATACAAGTCCTAACCAATGGTTCCTAAAATGTGTAGAATAAACACGAGGGGGCTACAGTAGTAATGATCTCTCCATCCCTCAGTCTGTTGCTTCTATATGTAGATGGAGGCAATGGGAAATGGGAAAACTCCTATACAAAAAGACTTAGCACTTGAATTCTATCTCTGTTTTTCCATGATTTAAACTCATATCTACCACTTCCATGGACAACAGACTTTGAGACTTTGGTCCTTTGTGCACAGGTGAGTGGCAGAACTAGAGACAGATGGACAAAGAGCTTCCATGATGAGTCTACCCATGAAGCAAATGTCCGAATATGGCCATATGTGATGGCTTATGTCCATATTTATATAGCTGTCTGTGTGTCTGTCTATCTGGTCACTTGTATGCAAAATTGTTTCTTTTATGCTCACCCCTCCACAATACAAATTTGAGAACACTTGCACTTTTTTGAAACTTTGTACCACCACTTCCTTCTCCCTGGTCTCTTAAGCAGAACAAACCACCCATATCATTGCAGATTTAAAAACCAAGCTGTTGTTTGGGTTGTCAGGTGGAACCTAATTCTCAACACTTTGCTAAATGAAGTCTTTGAGAATTTCCTATTTAAAACGACTAAAAACACATAATTCCCAAACATCTCCCTAAAACAGCTTGTGCTTCTGTTAGAGGAAATACTTTTCTTTTTTTTTAAAAAAAAAAATATCTATGCCATCCTCATTAGAAAAACCTGCACATTTTTAGTACAGAGACGTTCAGGAAATGGACATGATAATTAGAAGAAGGTCATGTTTTAATTAGGACTGTGGGATTTTAAAAAATAATGGTTCAGTTGTAGCTCCGTTAAATCTAGCCATTCTTCTGTGAAAACACCGAAGGCAGATGGAAATTCCTGGCATAACAATTTATATAAATTGGGATTTCACTTTTGCTACTGCCACGAGGTCTGTTTCTTTTGATACCTGAATTCCCTGCAGTCGCGTCCTGGGCTTCTTGAGTTGCATAATTGTTCCAGGAAGCAAACGCAGGAGCAACATGAAAGGAACAAGCTCTTATCCCCCTGACCTATTACTATTAGGATTCTCTGAGGCTCCATTTGGTGGTCACAGCCTGCCTACTGGCAATGGTAGGGGAGGTTGGAGACCATCATGTAACCCGCTAGCTTCTACACTGGCTGTTTGATGCCCGTTTGAATAATCTGCTTTCCGTCATAGGCTGCCCTTTGAATGCTGTTTCTATGCAGAACATTAACATTCTGCAGCTGCCTGTTTCAAGAAAATAATCATACTTTCCTGACTTTATAATACCACCAATGGTGCTGAGTATACCTTCTTTGCTCTACAATTTGTGCAGTGCTACAGACTCCAAACAGAACTTGGAAAAGTTACTTCTTTCCCCTGCCATTTCTAGAGCAACCCAGTTATGTGTATGTTCTGCCATTGAGAAGGAAGGGGCCCTCCTCCTAATTAAGTAGTTTTATTGACCTGCATCCTGCATTTACAGAGTTCATATAAAGGTGACATTCAATACATTTTCTGTTGTATAGACAGTTGCATAATTTTCACTCGGCCTGGATGATGTTGCATTTAAGCCATTCTTTCTCAATGTACATAATTTCAAAATGAGTATTATTTGCATATATATATTTTTCTTGTGTTCTTTCTCTCTTTTTGGCATGGGAATGGATGAAAGATCTCATCAGCTCTGAATGTCCAGGGGAGAGTAGGATGTCCCTCAGAAGAACTGTGGACCTCCTAAGTGGAAGGTGTGATGAGAGAGACAGCAGGGAACCAATTTAGGGAAAGTTTTTCTCACCTTCCCTTGGTGATTGAAAAGCAAAAAAAAAAGCAAGAGGGAAAGAAAGGGGTTTCTAAAACAATTACTTTTCTCGGCCTTTGCAGGCAGTCCTTAAGAATACTCAGACAGAAGCCCAAGGGGTTGAAAAGCCAGCAAACGTGGTGGTGGAAACTGGCCCTGTATCTTATAACCATGAAGAGGATGCAGAAGAAGAAGAGGTGGAAGAGGAGGAGGACCATTGTGTAAGCGCCCTTCAGATGATGGGAGGAAACGGTAAGCATACGTTTTAACATTTTAAAGACCTGTCTGCAGCAAAGGTCCATCTAGTCCAATGGCGGTGAACCTTGGCACTCCAGGGGTTCTTGAACTTCAATTCTCAGGAGTGCTGACTTGGGCTTCTGGTAACTGAAATCCAAGAACACCTGGAGTGCCAAGGTTCGCTACCACTGATCTAGTCCCTCAGCTGCCCTTCCCATCAGCATCTATGATAGTTTGTCACCTTTCTGATGATATTGTTCCTACCATTGTAGGCAGCAGAGAGATCCCATTGGAAGGTTTTGTGCTTGGACTATACATGTCAAACTTGTGAGTCCCCTCTAGGGTGTGTCTAGGGTGTGGGCCAAAGACAAATCACAGTTTGCTTGTTCTGGCAAGATGGCAAAAGCAATCCCTCTTCAGATGTTGCTGACAATGTCTTTACCGAGCAAATTAAAAAGGGAAATGCATAGCCCATCCTTTTTGTCCTTAGACAGAAGATGTTGAATTTGAAGAGAAGAGATTCCTGTTCACCTGGAGGCTCTACACACAGGCAGGAATCTTGATTTTCCAGCATTTCCCAAATGCATGCAAACACAAATCTTTACTCTTCAGGTGCATTGTTTTTCATGTAGCTAGGTAATCCAGCTATTTTTGTGTGTGATAAAGATATGTAAGTGAGTCATGCTGCACCTAAGCATCTCTAAAATCCTGATTCCCCCCTGGATGACATATAATTCTTATTATTCAAAAGTGAATTCCTATTCATGTGGCGGAAGCCTAAAAGGTCATTCATTGCTAATAACTCATTCTCAAATTGCCCCTCTTAAGAATCAAACTGTCTCCTGTGGGGTGGGTGCCCCACGCTGGGCGCTGCAGGTGTAAGGGTAGAGCAAATGTATTGATTGCTTGCTCATGTAAGGCAAAACAGTGGTTTGACAAAATCCACTGGAAGCTGTCAACGGGTACCCAATTCAAAAAACCCTGTAAAGCCGTGATGGTGAACCTTGGCACTCCAGATGTTTTTGGACTTCAATTCCCAGAAGCCCAAGCACCCTGTGAATCCACACGAATGGGTTTACTGTGATTCATCCGCCCCATGCTGCCTTCATTGCTCCCGGAAGCGGAAGTAAAATACGCCCGTAAGTTAAGACTTCTGGGTTAATCCTTCCTCCATATGGGCGCATTTTACTTCTGCTTCCAGGAGCGCTGAGGGCAGTACAGGGTTGGTGAATCGCAGTAAACCCATTTGTGTGGATTCACAGGGTGCTTGGGCTTCTGGGAATTGAAGTCCAAGAACATCTGGAGTGCCAAGGTTCACCATCATGGCTGTAAAGGCTCAGGAAGAGAGAAGGAAGGTGAACTCCTTCACCTTGAGACCCAGTTGTTCATTCACCTGAAAGCGGTCAGCTCCCAACTCTTTGGACGCAGTAGTGTTCTTGCTGCAGACATGTTGTGACATTCGCCGTCAGAAGACTAATTGCTTCGCCACCATCATCCCAGCTGCAGTAAGGACAACCTGTCTCAGTGAACAGTTAAAGACCATTTGTGACAATTGAAGCCAGTAGACAGTCATTTCCATTTGCTTAACCTCTCGTTTGTATTTGGAAAGTCTGCACTCTAGAGTGGCAAACTACATCTTGCTACAAACCTCAAACAATGGATGGGTTTAGGTGTATGTCAGTAATTAACCAGGATTTCCAAGGGTGCAGGTTAGCTTCACTTGCTTGGTTAATTTAAAAGAGAATGCCAGGTCAACATGAGTGTATGGTGACTTTGCTATTATTAAGGTATGATCATTCTCAGTTCAGAATGTGTGTTTTTTAAACCTGGCCTGTGCAGAGGTTGCACCTTCTCATGTGTCAGTGAGGTACCAAATTATGCTTTCCCCAACTTACTTTGCCCCTCGGAAGGACTTCTCTATCAGCAGACGCCATTTAGCATGCATGGTCTTTCGACACAATACTGTGTTTTGTCTGCAAATGTTTTCCCATTAGACTTTCCATCTGTGGCATTTTTCTTCCTGCTTTTATGAGTAGTGGCATCAGTCTAACACCCCATAGTCTATTAAATCTTCATGGCCAGCTTCTGCCTATCTTTCTCTTTTAAAATTCTGGCTTCCCTAAAAGGAATTGTGTTCATAAGCTTATATGTTCAGTACTTAATGTCCCTGCAGAGTACTATAAAAAGTGCCTTGGAGCTAATCATATTGTTTTATATGCTATTGTTTATATTATTCAGAAGAGGGTGTTTTCAGTCTCTTATCCCAAAGGCCGCAAGCTAATAACAGTAACAAAGTCTTGCCTAGTGTAGCCAGTCAATTAGTCAATTTTTTGCCCCTCTCCATGTGCTTCCAACATAACATTTCAAATGGGTAGTACATTGCTTCCACATAGTGCTCACACTTTCACTACATTTTCAGAGATAGTGAGGCTCATGCTTCACTTGCACAACAACAGCGGCAGTGGCAGCAGCAACAACAACAACAACACAAATTCAATTTATGGCAACCCTTTCCAGAATTATATTGATATAGAGTAATCAGAACTGGTTTTGATTTTGATTTTTAATTTGTATCCGCCCTTCTCAGCTTGCGCCGACTCAGGGTGGCTAAACAACGTATCAATAGTACAATAAAATCAGTACAGCAAGAATAATAAAAAAACCAAATATCATCATATCAAAATATCAATAAAAACAGTAATTCAAAAACAAAATGCAGCAATACAATATCTGAACAGGCAGTAATAACAATACACTAGTCAGCCCATGGCCCTTTATCCTCCCCCCAGAACAGTCCGAGACATTTCCCACCACTCGAGTAGTTGCCGAGCTATCAACTAGCATAAAGATGGCAATGGTTCTTACTATCCCCCACCATAGCGCCAGCCACTATGCATGCTCTCACCTCCCATGGTCGGCCAGGCCACATAAGAAACCGGCTGGCAGAGCGATGGGAGTGATTGGCGCTCAACATGTAGCGGCAGGGGGAGTCCAACAGAAACCAATGCCTTGGCTCCCACCCTTTGTAGCCCTCACCCCGCCACAGGTGCAAGTCTTTGGCAGTGGGGACGAAGAGGCAGCATTTCTCCCCTCCAGGCAGGTGGTCACGGGAGAAGACCGGCCAGGGCTCCCCGCCCTTTGTAGCCCTTTACTTTTCCCTTCCTCGGGGAGAGCCTTGGGACTGTGCAGTTTACCCAACGCTACACAGACTGGCTCTTCTATAAGGCAGAAATTAAATTTCCATCTCAGGTACCCAATGCACTGAGCTATCCAACCAGCTTCATTGCCTTACCCTCATTTGCATTTGTGTGTGTTGATGGAATTTGATTTCTGTTTAACTGATCTCCTAGGTCCTTTATGGTGAACCTTGGCACTCCAGGTGGTTTTGGACATCAATTCCCAGAAGCCCAAGTCTCTGTGAATCCACACAAATGGGTTTACTATGTGATGCAGTAAACCCATTCACAGAGACTTGGGCTTTTGGGAATTGAAGTTCAAAAACACCTGGAGTGCCAATGTTCTCCATCACTGTCCTAGGTATTCCTTCCAATCCACTGTGGGCTGGCTAGTCTGAGCAGCTGTCCCTTGAAGTTCCGTATGTGGTTTTGGTGGGTTTTAAAAAAGAAATTTTTAAAAGAAATGTGATGTGTTTTATTGTTTTACTGTAAGCCGCCCAGTGTCACCTTGGCGAGTCAGGTGGCGTTAGAAATATGATAGATAGATAGATAGATAAATAAATAAATAAATAAATAAATAAATAAATAAATAAATAAAGGTGGGATCTGCTGGAATGATCAAAGCAGTACATTTCATGTCCCTGTTTTAAATAAATGTTGTTTAAAAAAATTAAATTTACGTGGTGGTTAAGATTCTGAGCTTGATGACTGGAAGGGTGGCAGGTCAGCAGTTTGAGACCCAAGTGTTGCATGACGGAGTAAGTGCCCATCATCTGTCCCAGTTTCTGCCAACCAAGCAGCAGATTAATAGGCACTGCTTTGGTGAGAAAGGTAACAAAATCCTGTGTGCTCTGGTGTCTAGTCGTGCCTGCCACATGACCTCAGAAACATTTGCAGATGCAGACAGCACTGGCTTTTTGGCTATAAACAGAGATGAGCACCGCCCCCTAAAGTCAGACATGAATGCCTTTCAAGCAAGGGAGACAGACCTTTACGTAAAGTGGGAATAAAGTGAGGCTGAGGATAAATTTTTGATGATATTAAGAAGAATAACAGAAGACAGTGGTGCAGCCTGTTAAGTGGTGTGTAAGTGGATATGCACAGCATGGGGAAAAATCAGGTATCTATGTATACAGTCGTAAAGGTAATGGTAAAGGTTTCCTTTGCTCGAAAGCCAGTCGTATCCGACTCTAGGGTAGAGTGCTTATCTCTGCTTCAAAGCCAAAGAGCCAGCACTGTCTGCTTCTGCAGACGTTTCTGTGGTCATGTGGCAGGCATGACTAGACACTGGAGTGCACGGAACGCTGTTTACCTTCCCACCAAAGTGGTCCCTATTTATCTACTTGCAATTTCTTGCTTTTGAACTGCTATTACTGTGTTGAAGCTGTTTGTTACCATATAAATCTGTACGTCTAGCCAAAGCCTTGACATGGAATTCACTAATTGTGAGGTCTGACTCTGTCACGCAGAGAAGGCTGACACTGGAGTGTTGGTTATTTATAGTGTAAATGTCTCAGCACCATTAATTTAGCAGTGGATGTTGATTTCAACTTTCGTGTGACTTCTATAGAATAATCATAACAGACTGGTTAGATCTGAGTGGCAAGCAATCACTCAAACTGTTGGAAACTCTTGTTTCCCCACCAGCACATATGATTAGAACTGCATTCCTAGAGAACTGCACCCGAATAGGCGTGACCGTCTGTGCCAAAGAAAATTCATAATAATAATGGTGATGATTGTAACTGCACAAAATTATTCACAGGTCGTTGAGCTATTTCTCCTCAACTACAGTATTTTTAGATCATTTAGAACATATTTGTTCATACCTCTATTATGTAGCACTGACAACTTTGCATTAGGAAGCACACATGTATTGTAAAAAATATAGGTGTACATAATTGGCAGAATAAGAATTGTTTCATTTGCCTGTTCACAAAAACTCAAAACAAAAATGCCTTCTATCCTGATAACTATATGAGAAAGACTTTAACTTAGTACTTCCCTCCCTCCTCCTCCCTCTTTTTTAACACCTTGCCTGATGAAGGAGTCTCATGGTTCTGAAAACTTGTGCATGGTTTTGTGCTTGCTTTGGGGAAAAAATAATAAAGGTATTAAATAAATGTCTCTTTGAATTGACTGTGGAAACAGGGGACATAAAGTTTGAATCCCCACTTGTGGGAGAGAAGCTTTCTGTAAGAAGTGCCAGAAAAATCAGCCAGCATGTGTGTGGCTAATGGACTATGTCCACTACCATTGATGCAGTTTTGGGTGAGCTGTGCGAGCATCACTAGAAGGAGCACCTATTAAACCACTCTGAGCACTTTACAAACAAAACATTCTAGAATGGTCGCCATAAGTCAAACTGAACTTATCACAATATGATTTCTTAATTATGAAAATTGTTGCCTTAATGTGGAGTTTATATTTTGAATTTGCTCATTAGGCTATGGCCATATCAACAGTTTAGCAGAAGAACATAAGAGAATCTTGATAGTGAAGACCAAAAGCCCTATTAGGAATATCATCCTGTTTTGTTCAAGAGCCAGTCAGATGCTTTCAGAACACCAGAAGCAAGATACACGCACAAACAGACATGTACATTTTGTGCCTGTGCTTTCATTTTAAGGCCACGTTTATTGGCAGGTTAATTAAAGCTCCAACTAGCTTGTTTATCTCTTCATTGAAATGCTTAATTTGGTTGCTTGTTTGCTTCATTGAGCTCCACGTATCTGAGACATACTTAACATTTTGCTTATTGTAGATATATACTCCTTTGCATCTTTTTGAGACCTTCTTCTCAACACTTTGTCCTTTTGACTCCATTTCTCTGTGTCTTCTGCCCAGTCTGAATCCTGTGCATGTTCAACTGAAAAAGGACCCTTTCCACCGCCTCCCTTTTCAAGTACAGGCCACATTTCTGGCCCTTCATTCTAATCATTTTACTTCCCCTTTGTGTTTCCAGATTATGGCTGTGAGGTGGATGATGAAGAGGTCTACTAATGCCTTTGCACTTCCAGACAGAGACGGTGAAAGAAGCTACTTAGCAACGTAAACAAGCCCTCCTGCAATCTAAACAGAAGCTCGCCCGTTCATAGTGGACTCTAGTCCACTTCCATTGAGCAGCAGCCTGGCATCGGATCATGTCCTGCGGACCTGCAGGCTGGGCTTCTGCTTTCGAATACTTGAAATGTTTCTGGATCACGTTGTGGGACGGGAGAAACCGAAGCACCAACTCCGCAAAGCCAAGAGGAGGCACCAAATGCCTGGCACAGTAACAACATGTGGTGTAAGAGCTGTCTTGTGATGGATCTGAAATCAGTCACCTTGCTATAAAACCACAGAGAAATAAGAGGAGCAGATCCTTCTGTGGGAAGCCATTGGATTTGCATTGCTTAAACTGGAGATGATGGAAGCTGATTCACCAGGACCAGAAACCTGCCCCTGCCCTGCCTTATGTTGTGCTGGGGGGAAACTAATACAGAAATAGCTTTGGTGGTTGTGATTCTCCATGAAAGCCGTCCTGGATGTGAGATAGGTACAGCATACCCCTAAAATCAGACAATTGTTGGGCCAGAGTCTCCTTCCTACTGTAAGACAGTAGCAGAACTTTTTGGATGTGTGAGAAAATATCCTGGAGAAGTAACAGGAGGAAGATTCCTTTCTGGTTTGTGGCATTAAGAGCTGGAGCCTCAGGAACAGTGGCACGCACTGAGCATCTCAGTAAGAAAAGAGACATTATCCGATTCAGCAGGAGTTAAACCAGGCCTTTCTGATATTCACTGCTTCTGTTAGATAAAGCAAAGCTTGGGGAATGGACTTTTGGATTACAACTCCCAGAATCCTCTGATCACCAGGGTGAATGGATTGTGGGAATTATAGTCCAAGAAGAACAGTTTTCTAAGCTCTATGTAAGCTAAGCGCAGAGTAAGTGAAAGATGGGCAAAGCCTAGTAGAACATCTCTGGATTTTCTGCTGTATCGTAGGCAGTCTATTTTAAAAATAAAGTGTTGCTCATCTGAGAGTTCTCAGTTTTTAACTTTAGCCAATCCAAGCCAGTCTGAGCTTGGTGAAACAGATTGCTGCATTTTCATGAAGATGTAGTGGGTGTTTTTATTTTGTTTTATTGCAAACACGTTTACCTTCTCCTCCCCTTGATTTAATTTAATTTAATCCCATTTAGTAAGATTGGGATGTGTGGATTGAGAGCTCAGCCATGCAAAAAGCTGGACCGAGCCCGGCCATCTCTCCCTTTTGCCCAGTCAATTTGATTGCACTAGCTGACAGAATGCACAGTCTAATGAATTTAAGGTTAACACAGAGAAGCACTATCCAGTCCCAAACTCAACGAGAATGACCTTTCCCAATCTTGCTTTAATAGGACTGTGGCTTGTATGTTAATTGCAAAGTGTGTATATGACTCATCTGACTTTATAGCACTGCTGCATTTATTTGCCGTTGGGAGGCAAAGCATGAATGCCGCTTGGGTTGTCCTCATCCGTAATTCTTGGCAGAGAGAAAGGATACGCACCAAATCTGCCATGGAAAATTGATTCCTTGCTCTTATTCAGATAAACAAAGACATACCCAATCCTTCATGTTGTCCATGTCCTTGTTAGAAGTCAGAGCCACCTCTTTCTGTGCCAGTGTTCTGTTTTAATAGCGTTCTGGGCTGCAGTATCATTTTACTTCTTCCAGTTGGAACGGGACTTGTCCCCCAAATCCCAGACCCTTACTTTCACTTGGATGGTAAATTTGGATTTCAGGCAGATCATGGCTGTGATCTGGCTGTGGAATTTACTGTGCTGTAACTTATCAGTTGAATATCCGTGTGGCTCATTTCTTTATGGTCAGTGTTTGCTAAAGCAGCATATCACATTTGTTCAGCACAAGAGGGACAGAAAGCAACCTTCCATCGTTTTAGGACTCAACTATTGGAAAAAATGTTTGATGCTCCAGTAGCTGGGATAACAACTGTTGTGTCTTTTGGCTGATTTTGTTCCAAATGAGCAAATTCTCCTCGCAATGACTCTGCCACCTATTTTAATCAGAGGGACCGTTTTAATGAAATTGCCATAACTTGAACATTACATTAATAGCTAAGATCCTGTTGCGTTGGTGTGTCGAAGGCAACTAACTAATCCAGGCTGTGACTTTGAAGGGTGCAATGCCCGCTTGCTTGCCATGCCCTTGCGAATCCTAGCTTGGACGTGTGGATTGCCAACTAGAAACAAGTGGATATTATGCTATTTGCATTGTACCTGTGTAACAAAGCAATAGGATTTCAGCCGTCACGTCAGAAGGGTGGGGGTTAGAATGAGGTGGAAACACATCTGGGGGCTGCCCAATCCAGGTAGGCTGCAGATTTCTGATATTTTGGGAATGATTTTCGGGAGAGAGAGAGAGAGAGATTGAAAGCCCTGTATCTGAAGTTTCTGATTCAGCATTGGATTAATCCTTTAGCAGTCCTATTGTTGATGAAAAGAACTTGAGTCAATAGACAAGGGGATTCTGCACCACCCCAAACCTCTGCCGTCCCTTCCACTATTTAATGCTTCAGCGCTCTCAGTTTGATTGTTTGAGTTGGGATTTAGAGGACCAGTTTAAACACAGGGTAGATAGCTGTCATTGAGTCTCCTGACTCTCAAATCATTGCAAAAAAAACAACAACCACTTCAGACACATAAAGTGAACCTTTTCCCGTTGTAATTTTTCCTGTTCTAACCTGCCCCTGGCTACAATTTGCATTAGGAAAATCTCAAGGACAGTTAAAAAACAACAACCTTCCCTTGCATTACCAATCTATTGCAAATCCTCCTTTTCATAAGGCTTCTTTTTGCCAAAAATATATGCTTATAAGAGATGCAACTTGGTATCTTTCTTATCTGTTTAGTCTTGCTGTTAGAGGAAACAGATAAGCAACTTTCAGCTGCTTAACATTACAGTCCTGAACATTCAGGTAAATTATCCCTTTAGAACAGTGTTTTCCAACGTGGGGCACACACCCCACAGGGGGACTATAATCCTCAGAAGCCTAAGTCAGTACATTGGCTGATCAGTGCTTTGGGGAAATTGACTTAGGCTTCTGGGAATTGAAGTCCGAAAAACAAAGGTTGGGAAACACTGCTTTAGAATTACTTTTTATTCCTCGTGTGCTGCTCAGCACACAATTTTATAACTTTAGAAATGGTGGAAATGTAAAACTGGAAATGACTCCCTCTGCTGTGCCCAAGAACACCTACTGTTTTGTACCTCATATTCTAGATCAGGGTTTCTCAACCTTGGGCCCCCAGATGTTCTTGGACTTCAGTTCCCAGAAGCCTTGATCAACCGGTATGCTGACTTGGGCTTCTGGGAATTGAAGTCCAAGAACACCTGGGGGCCCACGTTTCAGAAACCCTGTCCTAAAGCTTGACTGCACCTGTTCTTTCTAGAAGTCACAGTGAAGAGAGGCAGGCCATTGGATCTAATGAATAAAAGAGAATCAGCCATTGTTTCTGAATCGAGGTAGGACTAAAAGGGGGATGGGTTGGGGGACATGGACACATGTAACCCTGCATCCCTTCATCCCACTCTGTCTGGACATCAGGCTGACGTCTGCCTGTGGAGCTGAACATGTATATGATGCTTCTATGATTTGGAACTGTGCATTGCAGAGCTCTTGATCGCCGAAGCCCTGTCAGCACATTTGGCTGGACATGCTGACCAGTTCCATCTCTGATCTCCCATCAGAACACACAACAGCCTGAGAGACTTCCAGGTCATGTGGAGACAAGGGCCAGGGCTTGCATGGTTACTCCCAATCCCAATCCCTACCTTTGTGCCTCACCTGGAGCTATAAGTGCCTGGAATAGGATTTATGATCTGCTGTCTCACACGTCAGGCACTTGTGTTGTGTGAACTAGGGTGGCCCTCCACGTGATGCTGGACTACATCTTCCATCAGCCCTTGCCAGCATAGCCAGCTTTGAGGAAGGCCAGGAGTTGCAGCCCAGTCAATATCTCAAGGGCCCCATGTGGCTTTGTGTCTAAGAACCAAACATCCATCTATAATCCCCAAAACAAATAGAAGCCACTGTGGAGGAAGAATTGAGCACTAATGCAGTGGCCAGAAAGTGAGGTTTAACCCTTTCCTTTCTTCCCATAATCCTGGAAGTAATACTACCCTGAAGCTTCTGTCCAGATTGGGAAGAGATCGCTGCTTGACCCCAATGGGAGATCTACAGCCAGTACAGGATATAGGTTCAGAAAAGGAGATTGTTGTTGAGACTGGACTAGGTAGAAAATAGTTAAAATCCCCTGCCTTCTCCATTCCAAAATGATTGTCATCTATCTCTCTGCAGCAGCTCTTACTACTGGCACGTGTAAGGATATTACATGCAAAGAGTAATGTAACTTCCAGTCAGGTTTATGCCTATTCCTCTAAATAGGAGATGATTGACCAGCCAATGAAGGATTCCTTTAAATAGGAGATGATCAACCAGCCAGCAATGGAGCATACCTGTCAACCGCGGCTCCGGCGAATCTGGGACCTGCGCGGACTGGGTTTGCGCAGGTTGCGTTGTACGCATGCACGTGGAAGGCTATGCCGCTTGTGTAGCCTTCTACGCACGTGGCGTAGCCTTCTGCGCATGCGTGGAAGGGAGCTACGGAAGTGTAGAGCCCTTCCACGCATGCAGATGGGCTGCGCAGTGCCTCCTTTCCCCCACTGCCGAAAACCGGGGTTTCGGCGGAGCGGGAAAGGGCAAAAATCGATGCCGAAAACCGGGAAATCCTGGCCAATCCGGGAAGGTGGACAGGTATGCAATGGAGCCCTTCAATAGTTGGCTTTCCCCAATCTCAAGTCCCTACAATGCCCTCAACACTGGCCAGGGTTTAGGATAGCAGGACTTGTAGGGGCAAAACAGTTGAAGAGACTTAAGTTCAATGTGGTCTTTTAGAAGAGGGGGATGTGTTCTGATTGCCATTTTAACACAGCGTTGAGTTTATAGAGAGTTTCAAACTTGTCTCACAGATCCCTAATTCATTCAAATGCTCTATAAGGATTTCTTATGCTTACTTCCCCTTGGTGTAAGTAAACTCAGGGAATGCCAAGGGATTAGAAGATACCATTTTCTGTTTTCATAACTGCTTAGGCAAATGTTAAAAATCCAAGTTTCACTTTCAGCTCTCATCTGATGCAGTTAATATCTCGTATGAAGCTTTTTGCTGGATTTCCCTGGAAGTAATTTGGATTTTGCTACAGTCCAGATTTAAATGGCGATGAAAGCCATTTGAAGATTAGTTGGCTTTAGACGGGCTAAAACCATCTATAGCAGTGGTTCCCAATGTGGGGCTCAGGCCCCACTGGGGGACTTTAATTCCCAGAAGCCTAAGTAAGTACATTGGCTAATCTGTACTTTGGGGGATTGACTTGGCTTCTGGGAATTGAAGTCCAAAAACCAAAGTTTGGGAAACACTGATCTACAGTCTGAAAGGATAGTAAACTCTTAGCATCGAGCTTTCCCTGGTGATCATAAACCCGTATTTTTCAAGGGTTTCAATTGCAGGAAGAACTTTGCACCATGAAGGCTTTCCTTTTCTGATTCTTGCTCTCCACTTGAAGAGCAGGCATAATCCCATCCTCATGGCTTAAATCCCTATTGTGAATGTCTGAATTAAGACGCTGCCCATGTGGGCAAAACAGCAGTCAAAGTTGTCTCTCTCCTGTAAATCATGGCAGCATCTCTGCACCGGTGCTAACTGGGCTTTGAAGAACAATATGAGAGGAAGAAATGTTGATGATGACCCATATATTCATGGTGCTGACTGTTATCCCCTACATCTTGTTTTTATGTGCTTGGTTGGTTATTTTTCAATGAGAAATATCCTCATCAGCACAGAAAGTCTTAATTGGGAGCCCATTACCTTGTTCAGGTGCAGTTTCCATTTTAGTAATTGCAGTATTGTTTGCTTTCTGTCTAGATCAGGGATTCTCAACCTGCAGCCTGTGGGCTGGATGCGGCCCACGGCACCATTTCATGTGGCCCCCCACCGCCTCCACCACACTCGGAAGTGCCATGTGGTGGAGGAAGGGCAAAATGGGCATCCAGACCCCGAAGCTGTCTGAGGGAGCGTGACCCGTCCTCTGGCTTTAAAAGATTGAGAACACCTAGTCTAGATTGTGGAGGTGGGGGTGGTTTACATCAACTCATGCTGTTTTATGTGTTATTGATTGCAGTGCATCTGTAATGCTCAATGCCATTATTAACCAAACTAACTTGTTACGCAAGAGCGCCGGTGAATCAGAAGGCTGTGGCTCTTGGACAGTGATCAGGAACCATGTCTCAGTGTTCTGTTTTTCCATGAACAAGTGTAAAATAGCTGTAAATATTTTAAAGTCATTTTTTATTATGTGTTCTTGCAAATACTAGCCTTCTATTGTTTGTTGTTATTTTTTAAACTACTGTTTAACTTCAACGTGACTCAGTCAGCATTGTACAAAATACTCCTGTGCATATCCTATTTTGTCTTTAAGAAGCAAAGTGTTTCTAATTATTTCTGTGTTTGTGTGTATTTATTTCCCTTAAAATAGATTTTGTTTTCCACGTGAAGGGACAATCTCTTTCCAAATCAGTGTCTGAAAGGTGATAAGAAAACATTCTAAAAGTGATTCTTCTCTACTCTTTTTGCAAGTGACTTACCAAATGAGAGAAAAATGAAATTCAGAATTACAGTAAAACCCCGACTTACAAATGCCCTGAGTTACATAAAATTCGACTTACATAATGATTTTGTACTAAAACATGTCCCGATTTACACGATTTCTTATGGGTTTGCTTTGAGTTACATAAAGATTCTTTTTCCTATGGGTTTGCTTTGAGTTACGTAAAAACTCATTTCCCTATGGGTTTTCTTCAATTTACATGCAAAATTCATTTTTCCTATGGGTTTGCTTCGAGTTACATAAAAAAACGATTTAAGCAAAAGCCTACAGAACTGACTTTTTTTTCTCGTAAGTAGAGGTTTTTACTGTATTCTATTTTAAAACTACACTACATGATTTCTACAACCCTAGTTTGAAAGAAAGAAATTACAAGTAGATAAATAGATACTGCTTTGGTAGGAAAGGCAACAGCGTTCCATGCGCTCTACATGTAGTCATGCCTGCCACATGACCATAGAAACGTCTACAGATGCAGACAGCACTGGCTCTTTGGCTGTAAACAGAAATGAACACCCCCACCCCTAGATTCAAACGTGACTAGCTTTCGAACAAGGGCGGCCTTTACCTTAGTCTCAAGGCTTAGTCTCAGTTAGGTTCATTATTATGACAGTCTTTCCTTACTCCTACCCAAACCATGTCCACTGTCTCACCCAAATCTGTAATCTAAAGCAGAATTTTCATTAGGCTCATAGCTTTTACTCTGGGCAGCATTTCTGGTATCAGGAATCATAGGAATGGTAGCTTCCTTTTAATTCCCAGTGTCTGTAATCCACAACAGAAATGAGGTCCATAATGAAAGCCCTGTTTCTGGTGCTCACTCTGCTGCTGAAATGTTTTGGTGCACTCCAGTAGCCAGGGAATATTTGATGGCGAACCTTGGCTCCCGGATTTAAAAGGGTGTGTTTTACTGTATGGGCGCGTTTTACTTCTGCTCCCGGGAGCGATGAGGGCGGTGTGGGGTGGATAAATCGCAGCAAACCCATTCTATGGATTCACAGGGGCTTGGGCTTCTTGGAATTGAAGTCCAAGAACATCTGGAGTGCCAAGGTTCACCAGCACAGTCCTACACTACTAGTTACGGTACTACACTGGCTCTTTGGAAACACTGGCCCTGCAGATATTTTCGTCTATAGCTGGATTTCTCAACCTTTTAAAGCCGGGAGCCCGATCATGCTCCCTCAGACAGCTTCAGGGGCCGGACAGCCATTTTGCACTTCCTCCACATCATGGCACTTCCTGGTGTGGTGGAGGCGGTGGGGGCCACATGAAATGGTGCCACAGGCCGCAAGTTGAGAATCCCTGGTTTGCAGGTTCACCAGTCCCTGATAATTGGCTGTGCTGCCTGGGACTCCCAGAGGTTAACATTCACAACATTTCTACTACTAAGGTACTTAATGTTTCATCACAGTTACAAGATGGAGGTTACTTGGCTGAGTAATACTACAATGGAGAAGGATCTTGGAACTGTTGTAAATCACAAGCTAAATATGAATCAACAGTGCGATGTGGCTGCAAAAAAAAGTCATCACCGTTGTAGACTGCACTAACAGAAGCACAGTATAGTCTCCAAAACCTGTGAGGTACTAGTCACCACTAGATAGACCACATCTAGAGTACTGTGTCCAATTCTGGGCACTACACTTTAAGAAAGATGCAAATAAATTAGAGCAGATACAGAGAAGAGCAGGAAGGGTGATCAGAGGACTGGAAACTAAGCCATATGAGGAAAGACTGAAGGAACTGGGCATGTTTACCCTTGGGAAAAGGAGACTGAGGGGGAATATGATAGCACTCTTCAAATACATGAAAGATAATCACAAAGAGGAAGGGAAGGATCAGGATGCGTAATAACAGGCTGAAATTACAGGAAGCCAGATACAGGTTGAATATTAGGATAAACTAACAGCAGTATGACATTGGAACCAACTACCTCGAGGGGTAGTGAGCGCTTCAACACTGGAAGCATTCAAGAGAGAATTGGACAACCATCAGTCATGTCTGCTCTGAGTCGCATCCCTGCATTGAGCTCGGGGCGGGACACGGCCTAAAAGGCCACTTCCAACTTGGTGATTCTATGATCACACCTGCCTTCTTACTACCATAATCACTATGTTGCCTAAAACCAGTGAGAATTATAGACCAACATATCCAAAAGGCTTTATAATGTGGTACTTAATCTGTTCCAAAGTAGATTATTAGGGTAAGTAGCCCTTGATCTGAGCAGCTGGTGGCTTCAATCTTACCTTTTCGCATCACACACACACACACACACAATCCTGCCATTAACTCTTGGTCCATTGAAACGAACATCTCCGGGTGATGTCAGCTTTCAAAGTCCAGAAACACTCACAGCACCGCCAATTATCATGAACTGGTGAACCTGCAAACCAGGGATTCTCAACTTGTGGCCTGTGGCACCATTTCATGTGGCCCACCACCACCATCTCCACCACACCAGTAAGTGCCATGCGGTGGAAGAAGTGCAAAATGGCTGTCCGGCCCCCGAAGATGTCTGAGGGAGCATGACATGGGAATGGAGTACCAAGACAGTGCTACTCCATTCCCACATATTTGGGCGCCAAACCCTGATACCAGAGGATGGACCCTTGTGATGTACCTGCAGGCATCCACTGAATTCATTCTGTCCAGTTTCCTGACCTTTCTCCTGGCTTTTTAGCATGAGATTGTTTCAAGTGCAGTGCAAAAACAGAAACACTTTTATGCCAAGTCAGTGAACCCTAACCAACAGGTAGGAATAGGTGGAGATGGGTGCCAAGGATTCGAAGCCGTTTCACACCAGAACTCACACCATGTCCTTCTTTAGACACTACATCCCCAGAGATTTTATAAGCACTCTCTGAGATGTCAGCCTGCCCTTGGAGACTTGGCAACCCTACACAAATCTGCTGTCTGAAATCCTTTGACTGGATGATGAGAAACTGAAGCTGGGACTTTCAATGTAAACTGGTCAAGACTCATGGCTTTATTCTGTTGCTGGCCACGTAATTCCTGCTTGCTCACAAATACGCACGCTTTACGGTATGTTCCCCTTTGTCTTGGCCAAGATCTTATTAATTTTCATGGCCCCATAAAGTTGTTTGCTGCGAAGGAAGAACATGCAACTAATGGATGCACTGGAATCTTACCTCTGTTTTATAGTGAATACTTGAGACACAAAATGCTAACAAATCGGAACGCTACATTAAAAAAAAAAACCTTTTCAAAGCTGGAAAGCTTGTGCTAAGAGCTTAGCTATGCAGTCAGTATTTTTTATAGAATAAAATAGAAGTGGCGATGCATTTAAGAATTAGGAGATGTTCAAAAAAGCCCAAAGTCTGAAGTCGCTTTAATTAGTAATGGAAATAAATATCCTGGATTTTCAGGGGTGGAGAATGGCATTCTTTTTCATGCTGCTTCCTACCTGCCATCAATGGAAGGATCTCCCATCCTCCCTTTTAGTATATGTTTAGTTATAGAACACAACATTACAGCATCAGTAAAACTTTATTAGATGGCAGATGGTTCCTACAGTCTTTCTAAACATGATAATGAAGGAACTACAGCCAGGCTTTTAAAGTTACACTTCAGCAGATCATTAACTACTGAAATCTTAAAGGATTCCCTCCCTCTTTCTTTCATATCATCAGGTTCTAATTCAATTCTCTACCTTTCCTCTTTTTTAAAAAAACAACAACCATGAGATTATCTTTGAAGAAATGGGACATGGAGAGATACACTAGCGTTATCATCTTAAAGGATTGTTGCTACAAGTTTGTGTAGGTTTGCCAAGTCTTAGGGGACAGGTTGAAATGATTTACACACGAAATGGTGAGAAAAAACAACCTGCCCATTGTTGGACAGATGGCCCCATCGCTGCTTCAGAGATAGGCAAGGTGAAGCCCTCCATATCTGTGTGACTGTAAGTCCCATCATCCTGCTGATTGATACTGCCAGTGGTGGCTGATGGGGTTTGTATTCCCAAAGATGTGATGACAGCTTGGTCTCCTGCTGTTACTCCGTCACGGGCACGTAATGCCTAGTTAAGTACGCCCAAGATTGCAGGCTTTAAAAATTCCTGTTTTTGGATACATAATATGTATTAAAGAGGCTTGTGACCTATCAAAACATTTAGCAGATTTAGTAAAGCAAGATTTCGAAGACTTGATGCATGAATCTGGCTTATGTGTTGCCCTCCCTCCAGTTCTCTAAGGGATGAAACACTCCAACAAAACACTCTAGAAAAGAAGTCACCAGGGTCACCTTGGCTTTTTGTAATATTTGCAGTAACGCATGCTCTGGTCACCTCCAGACTTGACTATTGCAATGCGCTCTACATGGAGCTGCCCTTGATGACCATTTGGAGACTGTAACTGGTCCAGAATGAGGCTGCCCCGTTGGTGATGGGGTGCGGGCAGTATGCGCGTGCCTCACCACTGCTTTGGGAGCTGCGCTGGTTGCCAGTGTGCATCCAGGTGCAATTCAAGGTGCTGGTAATTACCTTTAAAGCCCTACATGGTAGTGGATCAGGATACTTAAGAGACCGAGTCACCCTGAGAACATCTGTCCATCCCACCAGAGCAGACCGGAGAGGCTCTCTCATTGTGCCATCTGCTAGGGAGGCTCGTCTCTCTAGCACCAGAAGGAGGACGGCCTTCTCTGTGTCTGCTCCGGCCCTTTGGAACCTCCTGCCAATTGAGCTGCGTCTCCAGATGGAGTTGCTGTCCTTCAGGAAAGGGCTAAAAACATGGCTGGCAAAGCAGGTGTGGGGCACCAGCGATGTGGTGACCCCTGCCTGCTGGCTGATTTATTAAGAACACTCACTCTTTTAATCTCTTTTAATCTGTAGGGGTCGGGGTAATTTTTGGTGGCAGTTTTAATGTTTTTTTTATTGGTTTTTAAATGTGATTGGTTTTATTTTCTGTGAGCTGCCCAGAGTCTTCGGAGTTGGGCGGCAATATAAATCAGAAAAATCAATAAATACATAATTTACAGAGACAGAGCCCTGGACATAGCAGACAAATCCAGTGATGAAGGAACAGTTTAAGTACTTACTGTAGCTGCCATGTATCTTATGGGGGTGAAAAGGAAGCATGAATTCTAAATTGTTTACTTAGTCCAACCTCTGTACCTTCATCTTATCTTAAAAGCTGCACTCTTTTGTTGATGAAGACAATTGGCCCCATTTCCATGGAAGGCAGACCCCAGGCAAAGATCTCCAGATGATCAGTTAACCTTACTCATTCCCAACACAGACACATTTCTGGAGCATAATGGGCCATCTACACTTCTTTGTCAAGTACAGTGGTAATCCACACAAAGTGGCCATGTCATAGAAACCAGAGAGGAAATGTATAAAGCTACACACATACTAAAGAGGGCTTAGGTGCACATTTGAGATTACAAAATTTGTCCGTTGTTTGAAAAGTCTTGGGTCTACCGATGACATCAGGGCTTTCTTTTCCAGTGAATGTTAGAGTGGAATGGAATTATTCATCTTTGACCTTGGCATTGTCATTTTTACTATGAAAAGCTTTCATTCGATATGTTTATTATGAAGTTCTACTACATTAAAGATGTGCCATCTTCAAAGCAGATCAGGCATGGTCCAGCGGAAATAGAACATACTTTTAAGGCTTGTTGATTTCTAGTGGGAAGAGTTGTGCGTGGGCTTAATTTCGTTCAGTAGAAACCTCTCGGGTGTAGAAGTGAACTAAATTCAATTGGATTCTGCTCCGTGTGCGCGGGTGCCAGCATCCTCGCAGCTTAACTAGTGCTTCCTCCAGGCAGCAGTTGCTTTGCTGAATTTGCCTTGCTTCAAAGCTATGGTGGTTTACCGTGTGTGCTCATTAAGGTACAAACCCTCATAGCTGCAGAGGAAACTCCACAGTCACCATGTCGTGAAATTTTGAGAGACATATTGGGGACTAGGCACAGCTTCCAGGGCCTAAATGGTACGTCTGGAGGGCCTTCATCACAACTATAGGATTAATATTTCACTGCCTCTTTTCCTACACCTATTCAGATGAAGTCACCTCTCCACGTCTCCATCACCCAGCCAGACTCTCCTGAGCCCTAGTCTGTCCCCCTGTTGACCACACTGTGTTGATAGCTTTGCTTTCCATTAATTTATCTCATTTCCTTTTAAAGCTATCTAAATGAACAGCAGTCACGACTTCTTGTGATAGGCATTTCCAGTATTTGACTGCATTGTTGTCCAGTCGCACAGTCGATTCCGACCCTTTGCGACCCTATGAACCATTGTCCTCCAGGCACCTCTGTCCTCCACCATCCTCCTCAACCCACCCAGCTCTGTGCCCATTGTGTCTACAATACCATCTAGCCATCTCATCTTTGGTCACCCCCTTCTTCTTTTGCCTTCCACCTTTCCCATCATCAAGGCTATCTCAAGCGAATCCTCTCTTCTCATTTGATGTCCAAAGTACTTCAGCTTCATCTTTGCTATTTGACCTTCCAATGAGCAATCAGGGTTGATTTCTTCTAAAGTTGACCTATTTGTTCTCTTCACTGTCCAGGGTACTCTCATATCAGAGGACTGCATACCTATGACAAAATTATGTCCTCTTGTCCATTCTGACTCTCCCAGGACATAGTCCTCACTGAGGTAGAGTGTTGTGCTAGAGGAAGAGGGGCTTCTTCCTAACCCCATTTCCCCTGCATATAATGTTTATCTCCACTATCACATCTCAACATCCCCATATAATTTGCTTTTCCCCTCCTCCTCCTCCTGTATCTGATTCCAAACATTGGCTATTATCATGGCCATGAAGATTTTCCTGGGAATATAATGATGTAGCCTTCCATTTGTCTTCCGCATCACAGCATGACACCCATACCACTGATCCAGATCTAAGAGTCACTTTCTGATCCTGAGACCTTTTGGCACACAAAGTCCTCATCAGCCCCAGGCCAGTAGTGACGAAGCGGAGATTTAATCCATTTGGGGACCATCACCCTTCCCTGCAGACTTCGCCATCCAAGGCCATTACTCTAGGGTTGCCAGGTTGGTTAACCACAGCCTGTTGATTGGTGTTGAGTCACTGGCAGCATGGTCAAACTCCAATGTTTCTCAACCTTGGCTCCACAGGTGTTCTTGGACTTTAATTCCCAGAGGCCCATGACAGCACGCCTGTTGATCAGGGCTCCTGGGAACTGAAGTCCAAGAACATCTGGGAACCTGAGGTTGAGAAACCCTGGTCTACTCTATTACCATAGCAGGATAACCTGGCAAGATTTCCTCCCTTAAATTGAAAATACTGTAACCTTTCCTCACATGGAAATTACTTCAATTCCTAAATTGCCTCCTTTACCCTTTTTACGTGCAGGGAATTTCACGAAAGGGAGCCAAAGTGCAGGGATCATTCCTCTGAGACCCTGCAACTGGAACATGGGGTTACAATGTCCTTTTTCCCCTAGGAGCCACCAAGATAATGCTTCCCAATCCTGGGTTGTGAATCTCTCACCGTATCCTATGGGGACCCCGATGGTCCCTCTGGTATTGTTTTCTTTTTGTGCTGTGGTTTCTCCCTCATTTCTCTCCCCCACGCTCCATCTTTCCCACTTTGTTTTGCATTGGAAACATGCCATGAATCTGAAATGTAGTCTGAACGGTTATCCTGCCTGCAAAATGTAATTTGATTCTTTCCCCCCTCTTAATGTTTGATGAGAACCCCTTTGTATTTTCATGCTTTAATACAATCTGGCACATAATTACAAATGACTCACCGATAATCTCAGTCATGGGGCTCTCTGAAATTAGATGATAATTCAGCCCCAAATCTGTGTAAGAAGATGATGATTTATAATTATTCTGAAGAGATTCTTCCCTTCTGCTTTTCCTTTTTTCTGCCTGGCAAATGGACTGAGGCCAAAAAAAGTATTCTGAACCCTTTTGCCTCTCAGAAGGATCCCTGTACATTTTCATCAGCACAGATATTTATGTAACTTCTCTGACAGATGGGATTGGATTGGGGAGGGGAGGGTATCTTGGCTGCACCAGCTTGGAAGTGAATCAGAGTATAATAAAAATGAGTTACAAATAAATAGTTACTTGTAATTGATTCATCCCCCACACAATTTCTTCTTCTTCCATGTCTAGGCCAGACATACTATGGCACCTTTTGGTGAGTTCATTCTGTTGTTCCTTTTACCCTACCTAGTGTAAGAAAGATTAGCCACCAGAGTATTCCCGATTGTGGTTCAAAAATGCCACAATCTTCGAGGAGGCTCTTTACGTAACATAAGAACAGCCTTGCTGGAACAGGCCACAGGAGCCCATTGAGTCCAGCATTCTGTCTCACACAGTGGCTCACCATTTGCTTCAGGGTATTATTCCCAAGCAGATGCCTTCACCTGCTTAGGATTCCCTGGGAATGGCATTTATTGAGAGATATCCTGCCTATCTCTCCAACCGGAAGTTGTTCTTAGGTATCCATAATTATAGCCATTGATACCCTTGTCCTCCATGAACTTGTCTAATCCTTTCTTAAAGCTGTCAAGACTGACAGCTGTCACCACTTCTTCTGGCAGGGAGTTTCATAGACCAGTGATCCTCTGGGTGAAAAAGTACTTTCTCTTATGTGTTTGAGAACTAGTACCCAAAAGTTTCATGGATTGCCCCCTAATTCTAGTGTTGTGCGATAGGGAAAACAGTTTTTCCTTATCTACTTTGTCCACACCGTGCATCATTTTATAAACTTCAATCTTAGACGCCGTCGTTCAAGAGTGAAGAGGCCCAACTGTTGCAGCCTCAGATGGTAAGGAAGGTTCTCCTTCGTATAGTTTGTGAATCCCCACTATTGGGTTATGCGCCTGCGCAGAATGCCAATCGGAGGCTTGAAAAGCTATTGGTCAAAAGTTTGGGCGGTAAGACCGCCCACCGTACCGCCCACCCTGAGGCGCCCGCGCACCATTTTACCTCAGTTCTCTTCTTTCCGCCGTAGCAGCAGGACGATCGTTGAGAGCTTCCTCATTTTTTTCGCCCTTCTGAGGGAAAGTCTTTTGGCTAACTTTAAATAATTTTTCGGTGATCTTGTCCTTCGGGCAGGATTGCCATCCCGGTGCTGTTTCTTCCTCCTGGTGGACTCAGTTGCCTACTCGCTCCGGTCACCGTTTCCCCCCTCAAGGGGGTGGCGGCTGGCCTGCCCTTCGGGGTGCTCACCTTCTCGAACCTTCCGTTGGAAGAGTTCCCTGCCTCCGACGGGCATAGCCTCTGTCTTTTTTGCCTGGGAGAATCTCACCAGAGCCAGTCCTGCACTCACTGTAAGAACTTTACCCGACTTGCAGTGCAGAACCGGAGCAACCGGCTGAAAGCGCACCTTATGGAGCTCGCTTTGGCTCCCGCCTCGGCTGCCTCTACTTCTGCTGGTGCCTCTCAGCCCCCTCCGCTTCCTGCTTCTTCTTCAACTCTCTCCATCAGGAAGAAGAAGAAGAAGGATAAAAATGGGGAGAAGAAGAAGAAACATGGCTTGGAGAAAAGGCGATCTCTCCCGCCTACGCCTCGCCCTCCCATCTCTCCGGGGCCTTCGCCTCCCTTTTCGGTCGCGAGATGTCCTTCACCCGGATCTTCGATATGGGGCGGACGGTCTTCTTCGGGATCTCCTGAAAAAGGTCGCAGGGCTGGGGCTCCAGCTCGCCCACTGCAGGTACTCCCGTCTCCTCCTCGTGGGAGGGGCCATTCACCCACGAGGCAGGCGTCCGTCTCCCCGAGGCCTAGGACTCCAACAATCGACGAACCGGCAGCTACCATGCCAACTACCGTTTTGTCTCCGATCCTCCCAGCCACCGTTTCGTCGGCCACCGTTTCGTCCCAACCATCGGCGGCGGATGCATCCCAGATGGAGTTCTTTAAAGGGATGTTCCAGGCCATGGCAAAATCGTTTGCCCAGCAGTTCAAGGCCTCCATGCCTGTGGCCTCTGCGGCTCCGGTGCCGACCACCGCAAGCCCCAGGGATGTTGGTCCTACTGTGGCTCCACCAACCTCACGAGGGTCGAGTGTCCGCTCTGCTGGCCCACCCATATCGTCTTGGTGTGGTCCAGACGTCGATGCAGTGGGCTCCCATCCCGTCGACCTGCCCAGGCCATACTGGCGCGGTCCCGACGTGGATACCAGGATTCCTCCCTCGTCCTCCGATGATTCCAGCGCGTCTTCAGAGGAGGACGAGGGGGACGTCGACGCCGATAAGACGCCAGACCAGGCCATCGGCGCGGTTGACCCACCGCGTGGTGAGGATCAACGCTCGCTCACGGCAATGCTGACACGCTTGGGGACCGCCCTGAACCTGAAAGTGGACCAGCCACCACTGGAGGGCGAGGACCAAATGACCGCCAAACTGGACAGACGGGCGATTCGACCGGTCCATATCACCATGCTTCCATCCATGTTGACGTCAGCAAAGGCAACATGGAAGAAGCCAGTGTCATCACACTCCGTTTCGTCCAGGCTCGACGGAATGTACAGAGTCCTGGACGAGAACGTTGAGTTCCTCCAAGCACACCCCCTGCCGAACTCGTTGGTGGTCAAGGCCTTCCAGCATAGGACGGCCACCAGCGGTTTTCCAGTACCTTCGACTCCGGAAGGGAAGAAGCTGGACGCGGTGGGGCGCAAGTTTTACGCCACCGGTTCCCTCTTCCTCTGAGCCGCCAATTACTCGGCTGCCATGGGCCTCTATCAGTCCCACCTCTGGGAGCAGGTGAAGGTCCTGGCGGGTAAGCTACCCGCCGACGCTCAGAAGGGTTTCGACGTGCTGGCGACCGAAGGGGACTTTCTGTCGGAGCAGCAGATGAGGACGGCCAGGCACATCAATGATTACGCAGCTAAGGACATGTCTTCTGCCATTCTGCTCCGTCGTCATGCCTGGCTCAGGGGCACCTCCCTCGATGATGCAATGAAAAAGCTCATCGAGGAGTTCCCGTTCGACGGGCAGGGCCTGTTCGGACAGGACACCGATAAGGTCCTGAACGAAATGCGGCAAACGAACTCGACGGCCAAGTTCCTGGGGCTTACCACGCCGGCTCAGCCTGCCAGACCTCGATTCCAACCCTTCATGCGGCGGTATCAGGGAAACCCGCAGCAACAAGGTGGCTCGATGGATCAGCCTATGTCCGGCCCCTACAAACAGCGGCGCCAACACAAGTCCCGTTACCAGCCTTACGGGCAAGGCAAGTGTTCCGACGCGAAGTCCAAGTCCCGAGTTTGAAACCGCGATGGCCAAGTCTCTCTCGCTCCACCTCCCATACCTTCCCCTTCGGAATTTCCTCCAGGTGTGGTCGGGCATCACGGACGTCCGGTGGGTCTTAAAGATCTTGTCCGCTGGTTACGCCATCGAGCTCGTGCGGGTGCCTCGGGTAGGAAGACATCGTTTCACCACCTCGTCCCCCCATTTGGAGGAAGAAATATCAACTCTTCTGTCCAAGGGAGCCATCGAGCGGTTACCACCGCCCGACTGGGACAACGGCTTCTACTCGAGGTACTTCGTGGTTCAGAAGAAGGACGGAGGACTTCGTCCAATTCTGGACCTGCGCCGCCTAAACAAGTGCATCCACACCAGAAAGTTCCGGATGGTAACCCTGCAGACCGTCCTTCCCCTCATCAACAAAGGGGACTGGTTCACAGTCATAGACCTCAAGGACGCCTACTTCCATGTCTCCATCCTCGAGGATCACAGGCGGTTCCTCCGCTTCCGCATCGGCAATTCTGTGTACCAGTACCGGTGTCTACCGTTCGGTCTGGCCACGGCACCGAGGGTCTTCACCAAGTGCATGGCTCTGGTGGCTGCTTTCCTCCGTCAGCGGGGAATCAGGGACTTCCCGTACATCGACGACTGGCTGATTGTCTCCCCCACCAGTTCGTCATCCATTCGGGACACACAATTCACAGTCCACCTCATGGAGAGTCTTGGCCTCAGGATCAACTTCGCCAAATTGAAGTTGATTCCCTCTCAACGCGTCGAGTACATTGGAGCAGTACTCGACTCGCATGCTACCAGAGCCTTCGCCCCCCAGAAACGCTTGCAGGACATTGCACATGGGGTGAGCGACTTTCGCACCAAACCGTTCATCCGGGCGAAAAAGGCACAAAGACTTCTAGGCCTCATGGCCTCAATGACGGCAGTAATCCCTCACGCCAAGTTGAAGTTCCGGTCCCTGCAGTCGTGGCTCCTTCACGAATTCGACTCGCTCCGGGAGAGCCAGTCCAAACGGTTGACTCCGTCTCCGGAACTGGTGGACCAACTACTGTGGTGGACGACACCACTCAACGTGGCCACGGGGAAGAGCTTTTACCCTCCGCAACCCTCGTTGCAGGTATTGACCGACGCAAGCAACCTCGGCTGGGGGGCAGCTTGCGGGACTCTCTCGGTCAACAACGCCTGGTCGCCCCAAGAGATGGTGCACCATATCAACTACTTGGAGCTTTTGGCCATTTGGAAGGCCCTACGTTCCTTCGAGACCCTACTCACAGGCAAGGTGGTTCAAGTGGCCTCGGACAATACCACGGCAGTGGCATACCTGAACAAGCAGGGAGGAACGCGATCCACCACCCTTCTTTACCTTGCTGTGCAACTCTGGGAATGGTACCTGGAAAGACACATCTTTCCGATTGGAGTGCACATTCAGGGCAAACTGAATGTCTTGGCCGACCACCTCAGTTGTCTCACCTCGACGACCCACGAATGGGAACTGGACGACGGGGTATTTCGGTCGCTTTGCGAGGCCTGGGGGACGCCGAGCATCGACCTCTTTGCGTCGGAGTCCAACAGGAAATGCCACAGGTACTGTTCCAGGGCAGGCATCGGACTGCACTCCGAGGGCGATGCCTTCATGAAACGGTGGGATCAGGACTACCTCTACGCCTTTCCTCTGTTTCCTCTGGTCCAGAAGGTCCTCTCCAGGATGTACCAACACAGGACCAACGCAATTCTCGTGGCTCCAGCATGGCCTCGCCAACCCTGGTTTCCGCTGCTGTTACGCATGTCGTCACAGTATCGCACGCTGCCGGAATCACCAACGCTTCTCCAAATGGAGCATGGCCAGCTTCACCATTCGGATCTACCCAGCCTCCACCTCACCGCGTGGAGGATAACCCCAGACTATCCAGGATCTTGGAGCTAGCACGGCGCCCTTCCACAAGGAAGTCTTATGCTTCCAAATACAGACGCTTTTGTGCTTTTCTGGCATCCCAGCAGACGTCCCCTCCACAAGTGGGGCTGCAAGACGTCTTGGCCTACCTCCTCCATCTGGCGGAATCTGGCCTTAGCATTACCTCCATCCGAGTCCACCTCGCAGCGGTGGTGGCTCACTCTCCGGCTGGCTCGCCCGCTTCTGGTGCCTTTCGCGACCAAACGGTGAAGCGTTTCCTCAAGGGACTGCGGAATGCCTTCCCTCCGGTCAGGACTCCGACGGCACAATGGTCACTGTCTGCCGTTCTCAACGCGCTCACCAGGACTCCTTTTGAGCCTATGGCTACCGCGGATGCTCGTCTCCTCACGTGGAAGACGGCTTTTCTGGTGGCTATCACGTCTGCTCGACGAGCTGGTGAACTGGTTGCTCTGTGGGCAGACGCACCGTTTCTTCAGTTTTTCAATGACCGCGTGGTGCTCCAAGCGGATATCACCTTCCTTCCCAAGGTGGTCTCCCAGTTTCATATGGCTCAGACTATCTCCTTGCCAACTTTCTTCCAGAACCCCACTAACACCCAAGAAAGGACTTGGCACACGCTGGATGTGAAATGAGCTTTATTGTTTTACACCAGCAGGACAAGGGAGTTCAGGAAGTCGCAACGCCTTTTTGTGGCTTGTGGAGGAAAGTCAAAGGGTGAACCCGTCTCTGCCCAGCGGTTCTCCAAATGGATCACGTCTACCATCTACCTGGCCTACGAGTCGGCCTCGCTGCCACCTCCGCCGCATGTCAGGGCGCATTCTACCAGGGCGGTTGCCACGTCCACTGCTTTTCTGGAGGGCACACCGCTTGAGGACATATGTAAGGCTGCCACCTGGTCCAGACCTTCTACATTTGTCCAGCATTACAGGGTGGACACCAGAGCCACTGCGGACGCCAGGCTTGGCCGTGTCGTCCTCACCAGGGGGCTCCGGACTCATCGCCCTTGACAGTTCAACCTACCTGACCATCATACTCATCGTGGGATCATCTCATCCGACTGCCCACCGACCAAGTGAGTGTGAGCTTGCTAATCTCCCAATAGTGGGGACTCACAAACTATACGAAGGAGAAAGTTCGGTTTCACTTACCAGTGATAACTTTTGTTCTTCGAGTATATAGTTTGTGAATACACACTACCCACCCTGCCTCCCCTCTTTAGCTGCACGGATGAGATCAATTGGTTTATCCTGTGCTCGGCTTAAGTATGGAACTGAGGTAAAATGGCGCGCGGGCGCCTCAGGGTGGGCGGTACGGTGGGCGGTCTTACCGCCAAAACTTTTGACCAATAGCTTTTCAAGCCTCCGATCGGCGTTCTGCGCAGGCGCATAACCCAATAGTGGGGATTCACAAACTATATACTTGAAGAACGAAAGTTATCACTGGTAAGTGAAACCGAACTTGTTCCAGTCTCCTAATCATTCTCTTTCTGTGTAACTCCCCCCAATAACTAAGTTATAACTACATTATATTACAATTGCCTATTCTCCCCCAGTGGCTTAGTGGTTAAGGCACTAGGCTTGGAGAATGGAAAGATGGGTTCGCTACCTGAGAGCTCCACAATGGAGCCTCATTTGGGCGTCTCCTGCAAAAATCATTTCAACCCAGAGTAATCTCTGACACGAAAACGAATGATTACAATTTCAAATGTAATGAGAGTTCACTTCATGTCACTGTAGAGTAACTGTCATGTTTTAGTTACTTCCAGAGCCTGGGAGATTCCTGGAAAGTTTATATAATTCATAATTTAGTTGCAAAAATTCCAGTTCCAACTCCAGCCTAAATTCTTCAATAGGCTTTTAGCCAAAAGTAATTATTTCATATTATTTGTTGTAGCATTTCAAATGTAACTTCTTGCTGTTACTTGCTGCACTGCTCAAAATACTTTGTTATATTACTCATTGTGTTGCTCACTTTTCTCTGCTTAGCTTCTTTTTTTATAGAAAAAAATAACAAACTTGTAGCTGATAAGAGAGTAACATAAAACTTTGAAAAATCCTATCATACTGTTTCTAATTTTTTGAAAATGAATTCTTAAAGTAAGAAGCAGTTACTTATTACACTAATGAAAACCATTTCTTTCCCACTACTTATGTTACTTTCAGAATCCCCCAAAGCAACTAATTAGAGATATTTTAGAAGCATATCAGAGAGTAAACAAAACAACAACTAAAAAGGCAAAAAGCCATTGTGGCACCTTAAAGACTAACTCCTGTATTTTAACACTAGCTTTCGTGAGTCAAGTCCACTTCCTCAGACATAAGAGTGAGACCTCATGGCATCAATGTATACACCTCAATTAGAGATAATGTTTGTAAAGGCTGGCCATGATTTATGATCATGCAAAGGGTGCCTTTTCGAAAGTGTTGAGGTTAGGTTCTCCACCCATTCAGAACACAATTGCTTATAGCTTTTGCTATGCCTGGAGGGAGTGTGTACAGGCGCGTGCAAGCAGCCTTTATGACTTGGCTTGTCAGACACATTTATCACATGTGTACCCCCCCCCCACCCTCTCCTGACGTTTAAAGGAAGCCCTTGTCATCTCCTCCTCTTCTCAGTCTCATCTGGTGGAGCAACAATCAAGTAACAGCAGGTCAAAGAGGGGCTAGCTCTGCCAGTCCTTCAAAAACTCAAAGCTTGAATGAAGAAAACAGTTCAGATCTGCTTGCTGAGGAGAAGCCCACTGATGGACTGCAGGCATTCTCTTCAAAGCAAAGACAAGTCAGGAAGGAAACGCTTAGATCACTTGGAACGGAAACTGTGGGTGTCACGGCTGATTCTGAAATGGTAAACTCTGAGGGTGTCAGTGCTTCAACAGAGCTTGGAAATGGTACTTTTGAGTTCTATGTCTCCCAGAACCTGTGGTGGCTTAGTGGTTAAGACCCTGACCTTGTTTCCTGGAAGGTTGGCAGGTTAGCAGTTCAATACCTGAGTCTCTGTCTCAGCTCCTGCAAACCTAGCAGTTTGAAAGCAAGAAATTGCAAGTAGATAAATAGGTGGAAAGGTAAACAACACTCCGTGCACTCCAGTGTCTAGTTATGCCTGCCACATGTCTATGGATATGCCTGCAGAAGCAGACAGCACTGGCTCTTTGGCTATAAACGGAGATGAGCACTGAATCCTAGAGTCAGATATGACTGGCTTTCGAGCAAGGGCAACCTTTACCTTTACCTTTACCTCCCAGAATACCACAGATGTTCTGGAGGATTCTGGGCCATGTAGTCCAAAAACGGTAACTTTGCAATGGCTTGCTGCTATCTTCGAAAAGAGGATTGCTCTCTGGTATTCTTCAAAGCAAAGATGGACCTCTGTCAATGTGGACATTTGGCTGTTTTATGCTTGGGGTTGGCTATGTCAAGCTTTTTGTTGTTGTTCAGTCGCACAGTCGATTCCGATCCTTTGCGACCCTATAGACCATCACCCTCCAGGCACCTCTGTCCTTCACTATCCTTCTCCCGCCCAGCTCTGTGCCCACTGCCTCCATGATGCCATCTAGCCATCTCATCTTTGGTCGCCCTCTTTTTCTTTTGCCCTCCACCTTTCCCAGCATCAAGGCCTTCTCAAGTGAATCCTCTCTTCTCATTTGATGTCCAAAGTACTTTAGCTTCATCTTTACTATTTGACTTTCTAAGAAGCAGTCAGGGTTGATTTCTTCTAAGATCAACCTATTTGTTCATTTCTTAAATAAGAATTTACCAACATTGGCAAAGTTCTGGGTGTTGGAGGTATTCGGCACTTAAAATACTCATGTATGGGTGAAACACAGGGCCTGTCTACATTTATTTGGAGAAGAGTCTTCTCGGTGGCGGCACCAATTTTGTGGAACTCCCTTCCAGTTGAGCTGTGCCAGGTCCCAACCTTGCCTATGTTTAAAAAACAAAACAGTTGAAATCATTTTTAAGCCGCTTTTGAGAATGTTTTGTCAATGATTAAGCATTAGGTATTTTATTTTATGTCTCTGCATCGCCAATAGGTTTTTCTGCATTTTTTTAAAAAAAATTGTGACTGTTTTTAATGTGTGAGTTTCATGTTGTTAGCCAGCCAGAGAAGGAAAATCTCCTAGATGGGTGGGGTATAAGTATAATAAGTAAGTAAGCAAATATATAAATAAATAAATATTTTAAAAACCCACATATTTGCATCCAATTTGCCAGGCTGAACACTGATTTAAATATCAATGGCTACGTGACTGACAACTAAGTGTGCATTATTTTGGCCACCAAGTGGGTTATTTGAAACCATCCTTTGAGAATTGTTTATTTTACAAATATTGGTGTAATTTGCATTGATATGGGCTGTGTGCATCAGTGTTTGTCTGGGATTACCTAGAAAAACTAATCGCGGTGGCAGGGATAGGCTCTAGCTGATTGATGGAGATTGGCTCCAGACTATTATGGACGTGCCAACCAATTCAAATGTCATGTGGCCTGAAACTGAAATTAAAATCTTCTGATTTTGGCTGTATGTTCTGGAGCAGTATAGCTATGCTCTGAAGCTAACAGGTTCAGAGTTTTGAGAGCTCATCTCTTTTAAGAGCTGTTGTTTAATTTTTTTCCCTATTTTTGTTGTTCAGTTGCACAGTTGAGTCTGACCCTTTGCGACCCCAAAAACCATCGTAGGCCAGGCTCCTCTATCTTCCACCCTCCTCCTCAGCCTACTCAGTACTGCACCCATTTCATTGACAATGCCATGTATCCACCTCATCCTCTGATGCCCCCTTCTCCTTATTCCTTCTATCTTTCCCAGCATCAAGGCCTTCTCCTGTGAGTCCTCTCTTCTCATTTGATGGACAAAAGACTTGACCTTCATTTTCCGTATTTGTCCCTCCAATGATCAACCTTGTTGCTGTTGAACTATGGATAGCTTTTATCTGGGAGGGCTCCCATCTTTTACAGCTACCTGACAGGTAAACAGTTCAAAGTGGAACTGAACCTACCGTATTTTCCGGCGTATAAGACTACTGGGCGTATAAGACGACCTGTTGGAATCGGGGCCGCTGAGGGCCGGAGGTCCCGGAGGAGACTGATCAAGAAACGATACGAGGCAATATGGAGCGTGATCAGATCAGTGGTTTATTGGGAAAAAGGCTTCATCATATATAGGAGTAAAAGCGCAACGGTGGCAAAAACAGTCATCTGACAGAAATCACATCACCTGTTTACTCGGGTTAATTGGGAATCTCTCGGAGGGAAGTTAATTAACTTGGCCAAACACAGACCGGGGAAAACACCATTGTTTGGGGATTAGGCAGGGGTAAACATGGCCTCTGTTTACACCCGGGGTAAAGTTGAGCTCGGAGATGAGTGATTACTCTAATGGGTAACTGGGTTAGCTATTCGCTCTCTCAGCAGATCCGCTGGTCAGGTCAAGGAATTGGGTGAATCAAACCCTATCATTTATCCACCCCCCTTAATTTCTCTGCCCGCAGAGCCCAAGGCTCAAGGAGCGTTCTCCCGAAGTGGCCTCTGCGCGGGCCGTTCCATGCCCCTGGGGCATGGGGAAACCACAACGACCCCAACTTTTCAAGTTAAAATATAGAGTTTGGAATATATAAGACTACCCCTCTTCCAACGCCGGCAGACAGCCAGTGCCTGCCTACACTGCCCCTTTAAGGCGGCCCACGGCCCTTTATTCCTCCCAGTAGGAGCGCCGCCACAGCTGCAAGGGGTCCTGCCTCTCCCTCCCTGCTCCTACCAGGAGGGCTAAAGGGCCATGGACCGCTGGGGCCAAGCTTTTATTCTAAAGCTTAGAAATAACTACCAGTAATTATCAAGTGGCTAAGATGCTGACTGGGAGGTGGAAGGTCAGCAGTAGATAAATAGGGAAGGTAACAGCGTTCCGTTCGCTTTGGTATCTAGTCATGCCTGCCACATGACCACGGAAAGGTCTGCAGCAGCAGACAGTGCTGGCTCTTCAGCTTTGAAACAGAGATGACCACTGCATCCTAGAGTTGGATACGACTGGCTTTTGAGCAAGAGAAACCTTTACCTTTACCTATTATTATTATTATCATGAAAGCAAGAAATTGCAAGTAGATAAACAGGGACCACTTTGGTGGTAAGGTAACAGCATTCCGTGCACTCCTGTGTTCTGAAGGCAACAGATCGTTTCATGTCCTATGGTGCTATCTGCCACTTTTTACATCAGCTCTCACAAAAATTCATGCCTGCCACATGTCCATGGAAAACGTCTGCAGAAGCAGACAGCGCTGGCTCTTTGGTTTTGAAACAGAGATGAGCACTGCACCCTAGAGTCGGATACGACTGGCTTTCGAGCAAGGGAAACCCTTTACCTTTACCTTTAAGCCATGAGCATCAATATTAAAGTAAGGCTTGAACCATCTCACTATGCGTGCAATGAGTCAATCTCATATATTTGTTTCACCTTTTAAGTGAAATGAATGAACATTTGCACGATATTCTAATTTTCCGAGTTTGACCTGTAAGTAAACCAGATAGACGTCTCTCGACCCGGGCCAGTGGAGGGGTGGGGGGTGGGGGTCTGGACTCCCTCCTGCCCTCTGAGCACGACGAGACTCGCCTTTTTTCCCCGTCCTTCTCCTCCTCTTCTCCCCTCAGCGGGGAAACTCGGAGACTTCAGGGCAGATTCAGAGCAGAGCTGCGATTAGCAGCCGCTTTAAGTGGATGAGAAAGCAGCAGCAAAGCTTGGGCGAGGGCGCTGCTTCCCTCCCTCCCTGCACGCTATAGTCGGCTACGACTGGCTTTCGAGCAAGGGAAAACCTTTACCTTTACTAAATAGGGGCCACTTCGGTGGGAAGGTAACCGTGTTCTGTGCACATGACCACGGAAATGTCTGCAGAAGCAGACACAGCGCTGGCTCTTTCGGCTTTGAAACAGAGATGAGCACTGCACCCTAGCCGGAGGAGTGAGGAGGAGGAGGAGGCGCGACGGAAAGGTCTCCGGATCAAGGGGCTGCCTGGATATCACTACTCTCAGCCTCGCAGCAGTGGTGGTGGATGGCTTTCCCCGCCAGTCAGCTGGTCCTCCACCTCACCTGGGGGGGGGGTGAGGAGGAGCAGCAGCAGCAGACCGGTGGGGAAACCCACCACAGCCGTGAGGCTGAGGGTGGTGATATCTGGGCGGACCCTTGCTCCGGAGACCTCGCAGCAGCTGACCAGCGGGGAAAGCCACCTGCCCCCACCACTGCTGCAAGGTCTCCGGAGCAAGGGGCCGCCCAGATATCACCACCCTTAGCCTTGCAGCAGCGGTGGCGGATGGCTTTCCCCGCCAGTCAGCTTGTCCTCCACCTCACCACCTTGGGGGGGGGGGGTGAGGAGAAGCAGCAGCAGCAGCTGACTGGCAGGGAAAGACACCCGCCCCTGCCACCGCCGCGAGGCTGAGGGTGGTGATATCCGGGCGGCCCCTTGCTCCGGAGGCCTAGCGGCGGCAGCGGCAGATGGCTTTCCCTGCCGGGCGGCCCCTGGCTCCATAGTACCCGGTGTATAAGACGACCCCCGACTTTGGCACAGATTTTTCGGGGTTAAAAAGTCATCTTATATGCCGGAAAATACGGTATTTACTTGTCTAGTGCAAACTGAAGGATTTTCCAAAAATCTGCTTCTTTTTCTTTGGTTGTGTGGGCACATATGCTCAGTCTGGTTTTAATTTGCTCTGTTCACCATCCAAAGTAGATGGCGAGAAAGATGAGTTATCAGTCAGGACAAAAAACCCTATTGCTCTCTAATAAAAATGCCCATGTCTAGTGATAGCTTTAAAAGAGGAACATGATGTTGTTTTGTAACAATGTTTAGTGATGGAGCCATCTGAGAGCTTTCAAAGGCCAGATGTGCCCTGAGTTTCATTTATTATTCAGCTGTAACAAATAAAGTCTCTTTTTATACTCTTGTTTCCTTGCTATAGAATTATAACAAAAATCAGATAGCTTCTCTTATTCAATAAAGTCTCTATTGTCAAAACTCCAAATTTCTCAACGTAGTGTATTGTGTTCAAGTCTCAATAAACAAATTTTTTTTTGAAACTGGAATTTATACAAACTTCTAATATCCACAAAAGTATAAGGACCGTAATGGTCTTAAAGTGGTGCGGTGATCCACCTTAGCAATGATAATTTCTCATGCAGTACTGTACTCACAAAATTGGTGGCGTTCAACAACTTCGGCATGGGACCACCCACTGTTAATCCAAACGTTTAAGTGTAATAAGTTCTGACTCGAAGCCCACCCAGTTTGGAGGCTTTTCACATTTAGTTTCTTCGGGAGAATAATTGAAAAAGTTTTATCTGTGGAATTAACAAATAAGGTTTTCAATATACTATCAAAGCAAACCATATCTAACAGCTAGTACGGTGACATATTGTATACACCAGAGAACCCATACAGTTTAGCGTTACCTTATCACAGCATCCCTCGAGCCTCCTCCTGATTTCTTTATGCTGCTCATTCACAAGCCTAATTTAAAGGTTACACTCAAACCCAGCCAGGGACAATTACCCTAATTTAAAACCACACATTGCCCAGGCAACAAGACCAGCTGCAAAATCAATGGCAACAAGTAAGTTTTACAAAAAAACATGACAAGTCCATGTCCTGATTTAGTCCGTGAGGGTACATTATATTGAGGCGATGGATATAAAACGCTTCCCTCTGTAACAAGTGTTTTTCAATGTCCATTGAGTATGCCTCGTATGTTTAACCCTCTCAAGAACAACAAATCTAAACTGAGTGTCAAGGTGTTTCTTTTCCATATAATGGGCTGTGAATGGTGCCTGCAGGATCTGGCCCCTGATTCTAGAGCGGTGCTCTGCTAGCCTCACCTTAAGTTTTCTGGAAGATTTGCCCACATATTTCAGTCTGCAAGGGCAGAGCCAGAGATACACACAATAGGTTGATTCACAGGTTAAAATCCTCTAGAATCTTATGAAAATTAAAGTCCGGAATTGAGACACTTTTCATTTCCCAAGCATTCTTGCAGACTCCGCAACTCCCACACTGAAAATGCCCCCTAATTATGCTCTTACTCGTGTCTTCCCTAGGCATTATATCAGTCCATGTAATAAGGTTCCCTAAAGTTTTAGTTTGTCAGAACCGAATAATGGGTCTAACCTGGCATCCTGGTATGTCTGATAATAAAAACCAGTATCTATTAATGATTTTTTGTATTTCTCTAGCTCTAGGGGAATATTCTGTTGACCACTGGATCCCCTCCCTGTCCTTCCCCTGTTGTCTCCTCGGTAGTGCGTCCCTCGGAATGTTTCTTATATTAGTAAGCAATTTATTCAAAATCTCTATGGTTTACCCCCTCTGTTGAAAGTTATTCCTAATCTGGGTGGCAGAAGCCTCAAAATCCTTCTCACTAGAGGAGTTCCTTTTCGCTCTTGAAAAAAATGCCATATGGAATCCCGTTTCTAAGATGTGGCGGATTAAAAGAACCATAAGGTAGGTACGCATTCCTGTCTGTTTTTTTCTTATACAATTTCATCCTAAGTTGGCGTTCTTCAGACATGTACACTACAAGATCTAAGTGCGGCTCCGGAAAATACGGGAACTGCTCTTGCCCAGGTGCACATGCGCAGCAACAACTCCTTTGCACATGTGCAGAACCACTTTGCACATGTACAGAACCCCTTTGCACATGTGCAGAACCCCTTTGCACATACACACCACTGCCTCTGATGGGCATGCATGCACTGTAAGCCCTTTCCCCGCTGTTCAAAATACGGGATGGCGGCGGGAAAGGGGAGCAACAAGCACTGAAATACGGGAAATCCTGGCCAATACAGGATACTTGACAGGTATGCTTATTACTTACTTACTCCAGCATATATTTGCCAAAACCTCAGTGATATTACTAGGTCACAAAATATATAATATTTGTCCCTGTTTGTGAGTTGATCTCTGTTTCAAATAATGCTTATTACTTTTCCAAGTCTGCTTCTTGAACTTTGGCTGTCGTCAGAATGAGATGTAACATTAATTAGTAAGGGATTTGCTGTAGATACAAGAGGTATGCAAATTTGGTTTTTTTTTGTTTTTTTTTGACGATAATTAGGTTGTGATCCAAAACCCTGAATCTGCACACCTCAGGTAGATAGGGAATAATTTCCAGTGAGGAAAAAGAAATAGAAATACACCCACTGCTCCCCAGAAAAGCGATTTAGAAAAACAATGATCATTTCAACATGTTATATCATGTGATGATAACGTTCTCTTGCATACATGTATTCTTTCCCAATAATAGCAGTAAGGAAAAGTTTGTTGCAATGCAGACTTAAAGGGTTTTCTGCTATCAGAAGCTGGCAGGTCAATTCTATCTCTCTTTTTTTAGTGTCTCGCATGGAAGACAAAGAAGGAGCCGCAGTGAGGGCTAAAACACAGGTTTATTTCATGATGGTCAGGATGAACATGTGGTAATGGTGGAGGTACAGCTCATTTTATACTGCAGTAATGCATTTGAAAAGGGTTGCACAGTAGCTCATTGGCTGCTACCTGCGTGATGTCATTCTGAGTCACGCCCATCTTCTCCAGGTGATCCTTGCGCGGGAAGGTTCCCGCGGCTGCCGGTGATTGGGGGAATTTGAATCATGTGAGCTGAACGCTCGCAGCTGCCCTCTAAGGGCAGCTAGCTCGCGTTCCTTAAACAGCTGGGTTACAATGTAATCATTGTCAGGTCACATTCATACATTCTTAAAGTAATACTGTTACATACACAACACTCCTCCCTCCTAGGATGGGACGAAGTCCCTCAACCATTGTGGCTTCCCGCATGTGCGCTTGGAGCGTACGACTGCTTGGCTCAGCTCAGGGGAACTAGGGGCTCCGCGTTCCGCTGACTCTCATCCTGCAATGGAAAGGGGGGACTCATTAGACATCTGCCCGGGACTCTGTGACAACCTTGCGTTGGGAGAAGGGAATGGAACATGCAGCTGAGAAGGGAACCCCTGCCTGTTGCTCGTGGCGCCTGGGGACCCCCTCAGCATGACCCTCGGAACTGACGAAGAGACCCTTGTTGTCTCGCCGCGGTCTCTTGCACCTGCAACCGGCGTACTTGCACTACCCCCTGCTGCCTGGCTCGGAGTTCTTGGGGATGTAGAGAATGAACTTCCCCCTGCTGCCTGGTTCGGGTGTCTCGGTGATGGGGTATACTCTAGAACAAACGGACTGGGGGGGGCTGGAGGTACCAGGGGCTGAACTAAAACCCCTCTTCTCGCTTGGACGGGTGGGGGACCACTCCGCGACACCCCCCTGGTATGGTAACATAAAATCAAACTCATTCCACTCTTTGAAAGTATCCTCCTCCTCGTCTGAGAATCGAGGGTATGCATTTGTATCCGGGGACGTCCCCGTGTCTCCCCCTTGGGTTACGCGGGTGGGGGAGGACACTAAGGCTGACTCCCTTTCACTAGTGACTCGCTTTCTGAGTTGGTCAGCGTGCCTTCTCCAGAGTAGACCTGTGCTAGTCTCGACCCTATAGGACACTGGCCCCGTTTGCTCGATGACCGTACCTGGGACCCACGTTGGTCCCAAGGTCGCGTAGTTCCTGCAGTGAACTGGGTCCCCTACCGAAAAACTTTTGGAGCTCTCTATCACTATATTTCTCCCCTCATCCTCCACCCTGGTCGGATCCAACCGATCAAAACGTGTTACCAGCCTCCTTCTCATGAGGAGTTCGGCCGGCGAAAGTCCTGAAGCTAGGGGAGTTGCTCTATAACAGATGAGGAACTGACACAGTTGGAGGTTCAACTCACCGGGACCCATGCGCCGCAGTGCGTCCTTCGTAGTGCGCACTTGGCGCTCTACCTGACCGTTTGTGGCGGGGTGAAACGGGGCAGAGGTAATGTGCCAGATGGCATTCCTCTCGATGAAAGCCTTGAATTCCGCAGAAGTGAAAGTACTGGCGTTATCGCTCACAAGGGTGTCCGGCAGGCCGAAACAACTGAACACCCTGCGCAAGTGTTTAATGGTTGCGGCAGATGAGGTGCTAGTCATAGGGATGACCTCCAGCCATTTGGAATATGAGTCGACTATTAGCAGGAACATGGACCCGTGAAAGGGGCCAGCAAAGTCGACGTGTATTCGGGCCCACGGCCCACGGGCCATGTCCCATTCCCTATGGGGCAGCCGGGACTCCTCGGGCCAAGAGCTCTGGCAGCTCTCGCACGTGCCCACTAAGTGTTCTATATCCGCATCTATCTGGGGCCACCAGAAGTAACTCCTGGCCAGTGCCTTGGAGCGCACTATTCCCGGGTGGCTGGTATGCAGTAGCCTCAGCACCCTTGCTCGTAACTTCTCTGGGATGACCACCCGCTGGCCCCAGAGGAGGCAGCCCCTTTCAAGGGAAAGCTCTACTCTGCGCCTGAAAAATGATTTGAATTTCTCTTCGGGGGGAGTAGAGGGCCATCCTTTTCTTACCCAAGAGCTGACTTGGGACAGAATTTTGTCAGCCGCCGTGGCTTTGGCGAGATCTGCCAGAACTATGGGGGGGGGGGTGAGTCGAGAGACTCGATCAGCAGGACTTGGTGGTCCTGCTCTACCTCGCATTCGGGGTCTCCTAAACTAGGGAGGGGAAATCGGGACAGTGCGTCCGCATGGGAGATCTCCTTCCCTGGGCAATAGACCAGCTCATACTGGTAGGCATTAAGGAAAATCGCCCAACGTAGCATCTGGGGGACAGGATTTGTGGGGTGGCCTTGCCTGTAGTAAAGATTCCCAAAGGGGGCTTGTGATCAGTAACCACCGTGAACTAGCGGCCGTATAGGAAATCGTGGAACTTCTTTGTTCCTGCGATTATAGCTAGGGCCTCCCTATCTGTCTGCGCATAGTTGCACTCCGCCTTTGAAAGTGACCTGGAGTAGTATGCCACCGGGGCTTCCCGCCCGCTCTCTAACACGTGGCACAGCACCGCCCCCACCCCCACTGGTGATGCATCACAGACCAAAACTACTAGTTTCCTCGGGTCGAAATGAGTCAGAACAGCATCCGAGGATAAGAGCGCCTTGAGCTCTTTGAATGCTTTCTCCTGCCTATCTCCCCACCGCCAAACCGCTTCTTTCTTAAGTAGCCCGTGCAGTGGCTCTGCGACGGATGCCTTCCTTGGTAAGAAGGAATGGTAAAAATTCAGGAGCCCTAGGAATGACTGCAGCTCCGGTTTCGCGGTGGGGCGAGGGGCGTTTTTCACAGCCGTAACCTTGGACTCGGCAGGCTTAATGCCCTCCGGGGTTATCTTGAACCCGAGAAACTCAACCTCCCTCGCAAAAAATACACATTTGTCCCGTCTTAACCTAAGTCCCGCTCTTTCGAATACAGAGAGAACCCTGTCTAGCCTCCTCGCTAGTTCTGATTCGCTCCCCGCTGTTATCAAAACGTCATCAAAATATGGGAGCATGCCTGGAAGCCCCTTTAAAAGGCATTCCACGAGGGACTGGAAGATCCCAGGGGCCGAATTTACGCCGAACTGTAGGCGAGTTACCTTAAATGCCCCCTTATGCATTACGATGGTTTGCGCGGCGGCAGCAGCTGGGGTTACTGTGAGCTGCTGATACACTTGCGCCAGGTCTAGTTTGGCAAAACACCTCCCCCCATGCAACGTGGCCAGTAAGTGGCTAACCACTGGCACCGGATATGCATTTGGCCGAATGGCCTTGTTAATTGTACATTTGTAGTCCGCACAAATCCTGACCTCCCTGTTGGATTTTAGGGCTGTAACAATTGGAGTTTCCCACTCCGCTGAATCTACTGGAACCAAAATCCCCTGCCCCACCAATTTGTCCAGTTCCGCCTCAATCTTGTCCTTGAGGGCGAAGGGAACTCTTCTTGGCTTGAGACGTATGGGCCGGATTTCTGGGTCCAACTCAAAAGAAACTGGGGCCCCCTTGTAAGTCCCGAGCCCCTTCTTGAAAACGTCCGGGTGCACATCGCACACGTCCCGCATTGGGTCAGTCTCTATGGTGTTAATGCCGGACAGTTCAATTCCCAGGGGAGCAAACCACTGGGTTCCCAAAAGGCAACATCTCCCCCCTTGAGAACCACTAAGGGCAGTTTTCCTGTGTAATTTTTGAACTTCACCGTGAAGTTCCCCACCCCCAACACTGGGATCCCATAACCTTGCATGTCCCGTAGGTATGATTTCATGGCCCGCAACTTGGGCCGCGCATTTGAGGGAATGCGCATGAACTCCTTCTGGGACAGGATGGAGTAGGACAACCCCGAGTCTATCTCCATCCTCACTAGAACCCCCTGTAACAGTACCTCTACGTAGAAGCGCCGGTGTTCCAGGCCCACGCGGTTCACGCCTGCCGCGTCGTCATTGGCTGAGACCTTTCCGGCTGCCTTGTGTTGGTGTGTTTGAGGGTGTCTCGATGCGCCCTTGTCCTTGGTTCACCCGCGCCTGCAGACTCTGGCGATGTGGCCCTTCCGGCCGCAGTTGTGGCACTCGGCCTTCCGGAATGGGCATCTCATCCGGTCGTGAGATGCTCCACAGCCATCGCAATGGTGGCTTCCTTGTTTGCTGGTCTGGCGCCTCTCTCCATGCTTCTTTATCCTCTGTACGTCGTCGTCCTCGCTGGAGCAGGAGTCCGCCGTCGTTGAAGACTCCTTGGAGGTCACTGGGGCGCCTGCGGGTGACTGGGGTGCCTGCCAGGCCGTTTTCTCCGATGTCCGCTGGGCCGCTTGCACGGGTGATTTGGCCCTCTCAGGTGCGCCCACTCGGGACTTGAAAATTCTAACCCCGCTCCTCGCCGCCTCGGCCGCTTGAGCCTCCCGCAGTACCTCATTGGACGTGAGGCGATGGTCTCGGGTCATCAGCTTCCTCTGGACCTCCTTGTCCCTCAGGCCACACAGCATGTGGTCTCAGAGGGCCGTGTCCAGGTCCTCCCATTGGCAATTTACGGCCGCCAGCCTGAGGGCCGCCGCGTAGGCGGATACGGATTCTCCCGGGCGCTGGTCCCGCCTGTGGAACGCGACCCGGGCCATTACATACACAACACTTTTTCTTTTTTATTGTTTCCTTAAACTGACTGCTCTGATCATGGAGTCTTAATGTTAAGGGTGCGCATGTTTCTTGTTACATAGAAAGAGAGAAAATATTCCACTGAGAGATAGATGTTGGGCAGGATTTTGTTACCTATCCTACTTCTCTTATGCTTCAACATTACATTTAGAATTCTGTGAACTGTGTAGGATGAAAATGTAAATGCACGCTTACCTAGCAGTAAGTTCTGGTGGTAACTGGGGCTTCTTCTTCTTGTTGTGCCATTTCCGATTCTGAAAACTGGTGATCCTCATGGTGATTAGCCATGAAGACTGTCCTGAGAATATAATGCAGTGGCCTTTCATCTGGCTTCTGCATTGCAGCACAACAACCCATATCACTGATCCAGTTCCATGAGTCACTTTCTGGTCCTGAGCCCTTTTGGTATGCAAAGTCCTCCTCAGCCCCATGCCAGTATTGATGAAGCTGCTGCCCTCCATCAAGATGGATCCAAGTGGGGTTTAATCCACTTGGGGAACATCACACTAACTGGCTGACTGAATGAGGCTCATTTCATGTCCCCTATTGTGATGCTCTTCAACCCAGAGTAATCTCTGACACAAAAACACACACATCCTAACTGGATGGTGGTACTTCCTGGTGTGGTGGAGGTGGTGGTGGGCCACATGAAATGGTGCTGTGGGCCGCATCTAGCCCATGGGACACAGGTTGAGAATCCCTGTCCCAGAGTCAGACACCATTGGTTTTCAAACAAGGGAGACTTATGTAGAGATTGAGGGGTACTGATGAATAAGAAGATACTGCTTTGTGAGTTCAAATACCAGATCTTTCATGGGTCATCAACCTAAAGGATGGATGCAGGGTTTGTTTTGTTATCTCTCATACTCAAAACTTTAAAATCTCATGTGCTGGTGAGCAAGTTCTTTGCTTAAAAATGAAAATCTAATCCACCTCCACTTCCTATTGCTTCTGGTCTTCCTGGGATATTGGGAGAGGTGTTATTTTTAGTTTGATATTTAGAAAGCCCTTTGATGGTGAAGAGTCAGCTGTACAGTAAATGTACTATTATTTTATTAGTCATGCAGCCTAATTATCTTGACTTGAGAGCAGCAAATGAGAAACAGAAAGCAAAAGCAATTGATCAAGAGGGGTTGAAAGAGGGCTCCTCATTATCGCAATAAAAGGTCTGTTTCAGCAGTCTCCCCTTTTTGATACTGCCAGCCATGCTGCTGTTAGTAGCCATGGAAAAGCAGTTTGTATTTACCACCTATTTTCCAATGCATTAATCCAATTCAGCATCTGCGTGGCCATTAGCAAAAGTGTGGCTGTACCTTCTAGTTTCCTATAATGGGGAAGAAACTGCAAGCACCGTCCCTGCCTCTTCCTTTTCAAATTATACATGAACAAATGCTCAAATTGTTTTGTCTTAGAAGAGGGGTGCCCAAACTTTTCGGGCCGTGGGCCGGTCATAAGGTTGAGCGGGCAGGTCATGTAGTTCCTCCCCAGATAGGAAAAACCGTTTGAAATAGTGACTGTTTTATCTCAAAAATGGTATAGAATAAAGTGTATCCGGCTCGGTAAAGAGTTGATGTAGTTTATTCTTCTTCACAAACATTGTTCATAATTCTTGATAACAAAAATAATTCCATTATTATAATTCTTGATAACAAAAATAATTCCTCTGTGGGTAAGAATAAACGATACACTGAAACAGCTATGATTTTCTCTTGATAACAAAATTGATTCCTCTATGGGTAAGTATGAATGATTCACTGATACAGCTATATTTTTCAAAGTCGATACCAGTTATTTCGACCTTTCGAATAACTTTTTCTTCTTCAGGAAATCTGCCCACAAACATAATTGTACATAAACATAATGATTAGCATGGCAAAGTAATAGAGAGAACTGTTACATATGAATACGTGTTAAATATATATCTCTGCTATGCATCTAATATGTAGCTACAATGCTATGTGAAGAAAGGCAAAAGCTTACCAATATGTAAAAAGGTCTCTTAACGTCGCGTCCTAGCCTCCGCTCATTCTATTAGGTGCATATGGACGTTGATAATGAATGTGAAGCAGCTGCCTTTATGCTAGTGAAAAGTGACTCACGTGTAACCAATTGTTGTAAGCTCCCGAAACCACCTACTGTAGCCGCAAAAACTTATGACCTAGAGTGTTGCCTATAGAAATGCTGCAAGATCGTGCTCCTGATTTAATCCTTTTGGATACATGGTATCAAAGAGGTGAATAAAAAATGCTTCACGCTGTCTTAATCTTTTGTTCATATCGCACCTCTCAAATAGCCTTGGTCTGACCATTTCTAATGCTACAAAACGGAAATCCCTGTCTGAGTGGCATTTTTCCATATAGTGAGATACTAATGGTGCATCTGTCACCTGGTGTCTGATTTTGGACCTGTGTTCTGAAATCCGCTGCCTCAGTGGCCGACTGGTAAGTCCCACATAACGCATCTGGCAGGGGCATTCCCACATATAAGTCACGCATCTGCTGGCACAACTGGTGAGGGATCTCAAGGTAAAAATTGATTGCTTCTTTGGAATATAAATGTCTTTAGTTTCCCAGCAAAACTGACACACTATGCATGAATGACACTTGTAGTGTCCCCTTGGAAACATTTTATCATTGATAATGGTTCTGGCAGTATGGTCCGAACGTACGAGAATGTTACTAATGGATTTGGACCTTCTGAAGCCAATCATCGGTATCTCATTACAGCCGGGGAGGTGACTGACCAAATGCCAGTGTTTATAAATGATGTTCTTTATTTGATTAGCTGCTGGTGAAAACTCAAAGCAGCACCTGATGAAATTACCCCCTCCCAGTTGTTTCCTTTCTAGCAACTGCTTTCTGGGTGTGTCCCTTACTTTCTGAAGAGCTGTGTTAACCACGTGCGTGGGGTAACCTCTATTTTTAAGTTTTTTCTGGATCACCAGGGCGGATTTATTGAAGTCCGCGGACTCCGTGGAATTTCTCTTGGCACGGGTAAAAAGGCCAAATGGAATGTTGTTTCTAACAAAGGCTGGATGATAAGAAGAGTATTCTAAGTACGGGTTCCTATCCGTTGGTTTCCTATATAGCCTAACCGCTATTCTTCTAGACTCAGAAATGTACACCTCGACATCCAAAAATGGAATGGAGGCAGTATCAAAGTGAGGGGTGAACCACAAATTACTGTCAATGGAGTTAATCCATTGTACAAATTCAGTAACAATATCCTGAGAATCAAGAATGAAAAATGTCATCTATGAATCTGCCATAGTGGATAATATGTGACAGAAAAGGATTGGAGGCTTGATTATACATTTGTTGGCTTTCAAAATTGTTCAAATACATGTTAGCCACTGAGGGGGCCAGGGGGCTCCCCATGGCCATGCCCTTAATCTGCATGTAATAGGACTTTTCAAATCTAAAATAGTTATGTTCGAATATTATGTCCAATAAATCCATTAAGAAATGGGTCGGGGGGAGCAGCGAATCTCTGGTGTCTAACTTGTCCTGAACTATCGTTCTTGCCTCCTCGAGGGGGATATTAGTATACAATGCCTCCACATCGAGTGTTAATAGTACCCCTTCTTTAGATACCTCCAAACCCTCAACTTGAGAAATAAAGTGTGTGGTGTCTCTTATAAATGAGGGAGTTTTTCTCGCATATTCATTAATGAAGGAATCCACATATTTAGCGATGGGCTCAAGGGCGGAATTTACTCCAGACACGATAGGTCTTGCACCCTCTGCATTCTTCTTATGGATTTTAGGAATGAGATGAAATATGGGGGTTCTCGGATATTCATTGTATAAGTACCTCGCGGTCTTCTGCGTAATATATCCTAGAGCAATGCCCTCATATACCACCATTTTAATAATGTTCATTACATGATGAGTAGGGTCATGACTAATATTTTGATATGATGACTCATCGCCCAACTGCCTAGCTGCCTCTGCTGTATAATCTGAGGTATCTAACACAACTATTCCTCCACCTTTATCCTCCTGCTTTATAACAATGGAAGTATCTTGGGCTAAGTTTTTTAGAATTGTGTGATCTTCTCTAGACAAATTACACCAACCTTTGATCTGGTTATTTTCAATGTTGCCAATGTCCCGAATTACCTGTTTATGAAAAACTTCAATGGCAGGGTCGCCGACCACCGGGTTAAACTGAGATTTGGGCTTGAACATATCCCTAGATTGTACATCCACTCCCCTGAAAAAAACTTTCAGTTTAAGCAATCTAATAAGTTTAAACACATCCACCCGTGTATTAAAAGAGTGATAACAGGGAGTGGGAACAAAAGTAAGACCCAGTGAAAGAAGACATACCTCATTAGTAGTTAAAGGTCTAGAAGATAAGTTGAAAATTACGTTTTCCTGCCCCCCCCTCAAGGTCCTTCTTTTCCCTAAAAAAGAAGAGCTAGAACGTTGCTGAATGCCCTGTCGGTTCCTTGTTCTAAAGTCATATGATTTTTGTTGATGAGACTCATCGAAAGAGGTGGACGGGGCATCAGAGTCCGATGTTTCGAAGTCCGAGGAATGCGTCTGGTCCTTCCAGGTGACTCGTTTAACCCACGTAGAACCTTGTTGGAAGCGCCATCTGTATACTCTCGCTGAAGAATAATCCTGTGTATCCCTCTGGAATTTATTCTTCTTAAATTGTATAAGGGATTCTCGGAACTGGTGAATTTTATTATTGACTTCCTCTAATGATTTTTCGTAGATATGGTCATCGACTTCTGATTTGAGAGATGTTTGGAGCTTGTCAATATCTTCATGTACTAAATCCAATTCTTTATGTGATTGTTCGATAATAAGTAGAATGAGGTCGAACGAGCAGCGGTCTAAGATAGCTGCCCACTTCTCTGTGAATTCTTTATCTTGGCTAAAAAGGGTGGGGCCCTTATTGATTCTTAAGCCTCAGGGTATCCTGGAAAGCCGGTGGTAGTCGGCCAAAAACAAAGCATGCATTTGAAATCTAACTTGTTTCTTTTTTAAGGTCTCTAATGTGGCAAAATCACTTGTGATTCATCTGGCCCACACTGCCCTCATCGCTCCTGGAAGTGGAAGTAAAATGCGCCTGTACGGTTAAGACTCTTCCGGGTTAACTCTTCCTCCGTATGGGCACATTTTACTTCTGCTTCTGGGAGCGACAAGGGCATCGCGGGCTGGATGAATCACAGTAAACTCATTCGTGTAGATTCACAGGGTGCTTGGGCTTCTGGGAATTGAAGCCCAAGAACATCTGGAGTGCCAAGGTTCGCCATCACAGGCCTAGACATTCTAGGGGACATTTAGATGATCTTCCCAATGTAGCCAACTTCCTCCATCAATGCCACTCTGGCATGAAGGGTATATAAAAAGGGCGGCCTTTCTTCAGAGAATGTGCAGAGAATGTTTTTCTCAGAAATTATTCACCAAATTGAGGAGGTCAACCTGTGCTCACGCTAAAGCTCCATGACCAACTGTGAAATCCCTCACTCTTTTTTCCTCTGCATTTTAATTTTATTTTTCAAGTTAGCAAGTGTCAACTGAGAATTGACAGTGCCTAATCCTTTCAACCCAGAATAATTTCTGACACAAAATTATTTATTATCTTTAGATGCGAAATGTCTGTGGTGGTTAAGACACTGAGCTTGACATTTAGAAGGTTGTCAGGTCAGCAGATTGAGATTGGAGTGCTGCGTGACAGAGAGCACTCCCGTCATCTGTCCCAGCTGCTGCCAACCTAACAGTTTGAAAGAAAGGAATTGCAAGTAGATAAATGGGTACCACTTTGGTGCAAAAGGTAACAGTGACCTGTGCATTCCAGTGTCTCTTCATGCCTGCCAGTGCTGCCACATGACCATGGCTCTTTGACTGTAAACAGAGTTGAACAACCGAGAGTTGGATACAACTAGCTTTTGAGCAAGGGAGACCTTTACCTCTACTTTATTAATCTTTAGAAGCAGCACAAGTGTTGATTCACACAAAAAAGTACATATCATGTGTGAAAGCTACATGCCATCATTAGTCATCACCAGCAAACAACAGGGATTTCTAGGTAGGGCTGGGAAAGAATCCCTCCCCTAAAAGCCATTGCTGCCAGTCATAACTGGTGACAACTAGACCAGAGGAGCCAATGGTGTAACTCAGGAGTAAGGCAGCTGCTTCTTTGGCCATGTTCATGCCACTCAAGACCAAGAGCCTTGTTGCCTATCTAAAGGGGGCTACTGTACTGTCACGTATTACTTCCTCCTCAACCCTCCACCTTGCCTCTTCTCTCCGTCCTGCTCGTGACCCAGCCCCCTTACCACTTATCTCCTCCTGTCTCCAAGGCTCAGTGGGAAATAAGATGAAGTAAGAGTGGGAGAGAGAGAAAGCAGACCCTGCTCATTACTGAGGTGATGTGGAGCTAAATGAAGCCAGCCCATCCTTGCGGGCAAAACAGCCTCTGACACAGCCGGCTCAGAAACTGTCCAGTCATTTCGCCTGCAGGGACAAGCTCTTTTTCTCTGAAAGCTATACATACAGTGTACAGAACAGAAGGAGGGAAACCCAACCAGCCTGCCTTCTTGAAAAAGGTTGATAACCTCTTGCAAAATATTTGAAAAATAATGTTCCACCAGATGAGGCAGGAGATGCTTTGATGTTTGAGGCAGAGTAGCAAACGGTATCCTATGGTGTGTTTTTTTAAAGCGACATACGTTCATTTTCAAATGATGGTATGTTTAGTGTATGAGAGTCAAGACACACGACACAGCCAAAGGCTGGGTTAACTCAGGTTTATTGCATGGTGGACAGAGGGAACATGAGGTAATGGCGGACGAACAGCTCTATATATATGGTAGTAACGTATTTGAATGTGGCTCCACGATAGTCCATTGGCTACTGGCCCGCGTGACGTCATGGCGGGTCACGCCCTTCTTGTCCAGGTGTAGGTAGCGGCAGGAAACTTCCCGCGCTGCGGTCTTCGATGGGTTTGAACCAAGAGAGCTTGGACGCTCGCTGCTGCCAGCTGGTGGTCATTAGCTCGCGTCCTATTACAGGGTTAATAGTGATACAGCTGAAGGTTACATTGTTACTCATAGGCAAGGTTACATTAGTTCAGATACATTGATATCACATGTGGAAGGTTACACTGTTAGAACACAACACTCCTCCCCCCTAGGATGAGACGAAGTCTCTCAGCCAAGATGGCTTATTTCGAACACGCTGGGGTCTCGGCGCGGGCTGCCCTGCCCTGGCTTCGCTCCCTCCTCCTTGCTCCCTGGCTTCCTGCCCTGTAATGGGAGAGGATGACTTGTTAGTGGTTTGCCGCGGCTCTGCGGCGTTGTTGGAAGGTGTGTGCTTTGTTTGGGCCGAACCGGGGGCACTAGAGGCTAACGAAAAACCCCTCTTCTCGCTTGGATGGGTGGGGGAACACTCCAAAAAACCCCCCGGCTAGTAAAATCAAAATCAAAATCGGATTCGGGGGAAGCGGCGGCGGCGGCGGCCGCACACTCCTTTTCCCTCCCCCCGGGCTCTGATAGAACTGGGGTATCAAAAGGATATGAGTCGGGATCACTGCTTTCCCCCCTGGCTTCGGACTGGTGTCCCTCACTGTCTCCCCCTTGGGCTAAACGGGTGGGGGAGAACCCTATCGCTGAATCCTGTTGCTGAGCCCCACTGATCGGCCCCTCACTCACTCGGTGCCTCAGTTGGTCAGCGTGCCTCCTCCAGAGGAGACCGGTGCTAGTTTCCACCCGATATGACACTGGTCCCGTCTGTTCTACTATCGTCCCTGGCACCCAGGCTGGGCCTGCGTTGGCATAGTTCCTGCAGTGTACAGGATCGCCTACGCCGAAACCTTTCGAGACTGCTAAACCTATGTTCTTCCCTTTGTCCTCGACCCTCGACGGGTCTAACCTGGACAAAAGCGTGGTCAGTTTCCTCCGCATCAGCAGCTCAGCCGGCGAGTATCCAGACGCTAAGGGGGTCACTCTGTACGCTAACAGAAATTGACAAACTTGGTGATTTAGATCTCCCGAGCCCATGCGCCGCAGCGCATCTTTTGTTGTGCGCACCAACCGTTCCACTTGGCCATTCGTGGCCGGGTGAAACGGCGCGGATGTGACATGCCGAATTGCATTTGCCTCCATGAATGCTGCGAACTCAGCGGACGTGAAGCAACTAGCGTTATCGCTGACCAGAGTGTCGGGTAAACCGAACGTGGAAAAGACCCTCCTTAGCTGGCGAATGGTAGTGGCGGAGGATGTGCTCTTTACCGGAATGACCTCCAGCCACTTTGAGTATGCATCCACCACCAGGAGAAACATGGTCCCTCGGAACGGGCCAGCAAAATCTACGTGCACCCTGGACCACGGTCCCCTTGCTGCGTCCCATTCCCTATGCGGGAGGCGGGCCACCTCCGGTCGGGAGCACTGACATGCCTCACAAGTGCCAACCATATGCTCTATGTCGGCGTCCAGCTGGGGCCACCAGAAGTAACTCCGGGCCAACGCCTTGGAACGGACGATTCCCGGGTGGCTGACGTGCAACAGCTTTAGCACCTTCGGCCGCAGGGACGTAGGAACCACCACCCGTTGGCCCCACAAAAGGCACCCCCTCTCTAATGACAACTCTACTCGCTTTCGGAAAAATGGGTCGAATTCCGTGCCTGGGGATGACGCCGGCCACCCCTTCTGCACCCACGAGCATACTTTCTCTAGAGTTCTATCCTTTCCGGTCGCCCTGGCAATGTCGGCCGGTACTATTGGGGGTGACTCTAAGACCTCTATTAGCAATACCTGGCGGTCTCTTCTTACCCCTGCCTTCTGGTCGTCCGACAAGGGTAACGGCGACCGTGAGAGCGCGTCTGCATGGCTGATCTCCTTCCCTGGCCGGTATTCTAACTCATGTTGATATGCGTTAAGAAAAATAGCCCACCGCAGCATCCTCGGGGACAGGATCTGTGGCGTGGGCTTATTTGCAGTGAATATTCCTAACAGGGGCTTGTGATCAGTAACGATCTTGAACGGGCGACCATACAGAAAATCGTGAAATTTTTTGGTTCCCGCTACTATCGCTAGTGCCTCCCTATCGGTCTGTGCGTAATTCCGCTCTGCTTGGGACAGGGACCTTGAATAAAACGCTATCGGGGCCTCCCTTCCGTCGTCCAACACGTGGCAAAGCACCGCCCCCACCCCCACCGGGGATGCATCGCAGACTAAAACTATGGGCCGTTTGGGGTCGAAATGAGTCAGGATAGCCTCGGATGTGAGGAGTTGCTTTAACTCTGTGAACGCTCTCTCTTGCTCGTCACCCCACAGCCATTTTTCCTCCTTTTTAAGTAACCGATGGAGCGGCTCGGCAACCGACGCCTTCCGTGGAAGGAAGGTATGGTAGAAATTGAGAAGCCCCAGAAACGACTGTAGCTCGGTTTTGGAAGTGGGGCGAGGAGCTTTCTTGATGGCGGCTACCTTAGATTTGGACGGCCTAATTCCTTCGGGCGTGACACGGAACCCTAAAAACTCAACCTCTGTTTCGAAAAATACACATTTGTCTTTTCTCAGTCGCAGCCCCGCTTTCTCGAACACGGTCAGGACCTTATCCAATCTGTGAGCCAGCTCGGCCTTACTCCCCCCCGTTATCAACACGTCATCAAAATATGGCAACACCCCTTCCAGCCCCTTCAGGAGGCGTTCCACTAGCGACTGAAAAATGCCGGGTGCCGAGTTCACGCCGAACTGTAACCGCGACACCTGGAACGCCCCCTTATGTGTGACTATCGTTTGTGCCGCGGTTGTGGCGGGGGTTACCGGGAGTTGCTGGTAGGCCTGTGCTAAATCGAGTTTAGCGAAACACTTTCCCCCATTCAGCCTGGCCAGAAGGTGGCTGACCACTGGCACCGGGTATGCATTAGGGCGGATTGCCTTATTAATGGTACACTTATAATCAGCGCAAATGCGCACCTCCCCGTTAGCCTTCAGTGCTGTTACAATTGGAGTCTCCCACTCCGCGGAATCCACAGGAACAAGAATCCCCTGACCCACCAGTTTGTCCAGTTCCGCCTCTATTTTGTCCTTTAGCGCGAACGGCACCCTGCGCGGTTTGAGTCTTATCGGGCGGACCTCCGGGTCTAAGTCGAAGGCTACAGGGGGTCCCTTGAACTTTCCCAGTCCACTTTTAAAAACGGCGGGGTGTGCGTTACACACCGCTTGTATTGGGTCCTCGCCTACAGCATGCACCCCCCTATGAACAGACCTAAGGGCTGAAACCACTGCGTTCCGAGGAGGCTACAACTTCCCCCTTTGAGCACCACTAGGGGAAGTTCCGCAGAATGTCTCTTAAAATGAACCCGGAATGTCCCGACCCCCAACACTGGAATGCTGTTCCCCTGTACGTCCCGTAGTGTGGCCCTCAATGCTTTGAGCTTGGGCCGCATGTGGGGGTCGATTCTCAAGAACTCTCTCTGGGGAATTATAGAATAGGAGGACCCCGAGTCAATTTCCATCCTAATAGGGGTCCCTTGTACTAGTACCTCAACGAAGTAATGGGCCTGTCCCGCAGATACGCTGAACACAGGAGCGTCGCCCTCGCTGTCGTCCGAGATGCGGCCCACGCCGTCCTGCTTCCTCGTGGTCCGGGCGCCATCTTTGGACCTCGCTGGACGGTCCGGTCTGGCTGAGCGGTCTTGCGACTGTCTCCGGCCCTCTTTCCATTTCCTGCACGCCTTGGCGATGTGCCCCCGACGGCCGCAGTTGAAACACTCGGCTTTCCTGAATGGGCACCTCACGCGCTCATGGGCCGCTCCGCAACCATCGCAGCGGCGCCCTCCTCTCCGGACCTTCTGGACCTCTTCGCCGTCGCTGCTTTCTGAAGATGACTTCGAGGTCGGTCGGGTTGCATGCACCGACTGACCGGACTTCCCGTGCGACGAGTTTTCCGCTTTGCCGGCCCTCGGACGCCACTCACGCCACTTGTGCATCTCATCTACTCCAGCATTCGTGGATTCCGCGGCTTCCGTGGCCTCTACAACCTCTTCCAGTGTGGGTGGTGGCTCCTTGTTCATGAGGCTGCGCTGCACTTCCTTGTCCTTCAGGCCACACAGCACTCCGTCCCTGAGGGCCATCTCTAGGAAGCGGTCCCATCTACAGGGGGCGGCGGCTACCCTCATAGCCGATACGAAGGCTTCTACCGACTCGTCCGGCGCTTGGACTCGCCTCCAAAACGCGCTCCGAGCGGGAAACATTGCCCTCGAGGGTCGGAAACGCTCACGCAGCAGTTTCATGATGTCACCGGCTTTGAAATCACTCATCTTCTTCGGTGCAAGAATGCCCACCAGCGTCCGCTTGGTTTCCATTCCAAGCATGCGGGTGAGGATGGCCCTCTTCCTTTCCTCGTCGTCTTCTTTGACTTTGAGTTCCACCAGTGCCGCCTGGAAGTCCATCTCAAAAAGCTCCCAGTCTTGCGGTTTGGTGATGTTGAACCCGCTCTGTGTCCTGGCTCCATGGGGATCCATGATCCCACCTTCGTCGCCAATTTAGTGTATGAGAGTCAAGACACACGACACAGCCAAAGGCTGGGTTAACTCAGGTTTATTGCATGGTGGACAGAGGGAACATGAGGTAATGGCGGACGAACAGCTCTATATATATGGTAGTAACGTATTTGAATGTGGCTCCACGATAGTCCATTGGCTACTGGCCCGCGTGACGTCATGGCGGGTCACGCCCTTCTTGTCCAGGTGTAGGTAGCGGCGGGAAACTTCCCGCGCTGCGGTCTTCGATGGGTTTGAACCAAGAGAGCTTGGACGCTCGCTGCTGCCAGCTGGTGGTCATTAGCTCGCGTCCTATTACAGGGTTAATAGTGATACAGCTGAAGGTTACATTGTTACTCATAGGCAAGGTTACATTAGTTCAGATACATTGATATCACATGTGGAAGGTTACACTGTTAGAACACAACAGTATGAAAAGAAACCTGGGAATCCATTGGACCAGCAGATCACTGCAGATCTGTGGAGACAGTAGGTTAGGGGGTTTCTTACACACCATGGGCTCATTTCATGCAGTATTGCAGAAATGAATGGGAGTCTAGGACTTTAGGCAATTAGCTTTTTCTGGAGACACAGGGATTGCACATAGAATCTTTTGAATGTGAAGCATGTCTTCCTACCATTGAGGGTAATAGAAATTTGGCTCAATGTAACACTAATTCTTTTTAAATTGTCCTTCCTTCTTTCCATACACACATACAAGAGATGTGCAGTCTGCCTCCTCGTACGCAATCACTACCTTGATGAGCTTCTTGCTACAAGACAAGAATAACAATAATAATACTCTTCAACTTGGCCGAGGTTATTTGAGCCTGCAAATGAGGGCACTGAGCAAAGGATGATGCACTGATACACTCAACATGGGCTGAGCTGGGATTCCATCTGGAGTGACGTAAACATTTGGATGCAGGTGTGCAGCAATCAGACAAAAGCCTTGGACTGAAATCCGGGGATGATTAAGCACACAACAGGCTATCAGAGGAGAGAAAGCATTGCAAGGTCAGGGGTCTGGCAAAGCAGGAGGTGTACTCCACCCACCATGAAAGCTGGTTAATGCTTCACTCAAAGGTGCCACTTCATAGGATATCTTTTCCCCAGCCAGTGACTGTGAAGGGGGGAAAGCAGAGAAATGACACATTGTCAATCATAACAGGTGACATTCCTATGCCTTGGGGTTGTATTTGAAGGAGTTTTTCTCCTGTTAAAATTTAGCCAACATGTTGGAGTGAAAATGTTTTCTCCCCAAATACTTAGGCTGTGAAAATATTTATATTAACTGCCCAGAGTAGGATAAAATCATAGATTTCATTTCATTTTCATTTCAAGTTTAATTTCTATACCGCTTTACTCAGCCCAGTGGGCGACTCAAAGCAGTTCAACAGATACAATACAGTAGTACAGTAATACAGAGTAGTACAGTAATACAAATAAATATATAAATCAACACAATCAATAATACAATGATGCAGCCAAAATCAATAAATACATAAAAATACAAAGATTCAGTAATGTAACAGAATCCCTACATCACAGCAAATGCCATCTGCAGCCAGTCCAAGACACCCCCCCCCGTGACTCTTCATCCGGGGAGGGGGGGAATGGAGGGCATGGCAATGCGGCAGCGGTGGCAACCAACCGACCAACCAACCAACCAATCAACCAACCAATCAAGTCTAAAAATTCTTGTTTGATGCCATTGATCCCCTTTGGTTGTTCTTGATCTGTCAGCTGAGGGTGAAAGGTTCTCATAGCCTAAGGGTGATTAGGCCTCTAGGGTAATCTCTGTTTGGCCAGGTTCTCCTGTTATGGTAATAGAGTAGACCTTTCTGCCAGCAACTCAATGCCAATCATCAGGTGGTGGTTCACAAACCTCACAAACCTGAGGACTATCCAGTTGAATCCATCTTGATGGAGGGCAGCAGCTTCATCAATACTGGCCTGGGGCTGAGGAGGACTTTGTATGCCTAGAGGGCTCAGGACCAGAAAGTGCACTGGATCAGTGGTACGGGTGTCACATTGCGATGTTGAAGGCTATTGGAAGATCAATGCCTGATGGGGCTCAAGGTTGAATCAGCCTTCCATTTTACTGAGGTTGGTAAAATGAGTACCCAGTACCTCGCGTTTTACTTCCACTTCCAGGAGTGACGAGGGCGGCGCGGGCTGGATGAACCACAGTAAACCCATTCGTGCGGATTCATGGGGGCTTTGGCTTCTGGGAATTGAAGTCCGAGAACATCTGGAGTGCCAAGGTTCACCATCACGAGGCTACAGCCTTGGCTAATTCTCCCAGCCTTTGCCAAAGTCATGCCCTATGGATGGTTTGGGGCTGCTAACCCCTATCAACTCCAGCCAGCATCACAGGAAGACAGAGATGGCAGGAGCAGTACTCTGGGAGATTTTGAAGGCATTAGAATGGGGAAGGTTAATATGCTCTGGTTAAATCTCCTGTTATTTTAATTGCTTGCTGCTAATTACCTGTCAGTGTGATTTCAGAACCCATCAAAATTTGTACAGAGGTTGTTTTTAGCACTTGCCTTCAGCCCTAGTTGCACGGGCACTCAGCTGATTCATCAAATTACAGTTTGCAGCATTATGCACTTATTTATTTATTTGCTTGCCTTCTTGCTACACTATCTTTTCTTTCCTGCAGTGAGTTCAAGATTAGCCCTTACTTAAACCTCAAAACAACCCTGTGGGGTAAGTCACATAGAGAGTGTGTAGCTGGCCCCAGGTCACACAGTGTGTTTTCTGGTTTACTGGGAACATGAGAGTCTCTTTCCCATATTTCACTCTAGAGCAGTGGTTTCTACCATGGGGCCCAGGCCCCATAGGGGAGGGGGCATTGGCTGATCAGTGCTTTGAGGAATTGACTTAGGCTTCTGGGAATTGAAGTCCAATCACCAAAAGTTGGGAAACACTACTCTAAAGGATGGTGCTGTGACACCTACACTTGACTGTATCAGCAGTCAGGTTGGATTCCTGCTGCGTGCCCAGTTGTGCAAGAGGACACACAACCAAGAAAGCTACTGGCTTCTTTTTGATTAGCAACAGTTCACCACCGGAATCTATGTGATATCACTTGTGATGTAGCTTATGCATGTGATTGCAAATAGGATTCAGGATGATGGGTGTTGTGCTACCTTCAGTGGCAGTGAACGAATCACCCACGTGTACTGTACTTTTATTTACTCTCCATCTTCCCTCTTTCTTTTCTCCCCTGATGGTAGGAGAAATCGTGCTACAGGTCCAAGTTTGGAACTTTGCTTGGAAATTGTGAATACTGTATCTCCCTAGTAATATCATTCATTGTTGAAGACCTGAAATGAGGAATCAAAAATCTATTAGTGTAATGCAGTTACTGCTCAGTCGAAACATCTTGTCTCCAAAGTGGATCTGGGCCCTATGTTCCAAGGACACCATAGGACTAAATATTTAAACTGTACACTACTTTGTACTTATGTAAGTGGTCCCACGAGTCATTTCAGCTAGCTATTTCAAGGTCATACATTTGACCTTAACAACTAGGCAAAGGGTAGATTGGTTTCTGCTTTCTAGATGAGGAGAGAATAATTTAACAGTGACATTTCCCCACCATGATTCGTTTTTGCTGAGGAAGCGTTAACATGATAAACCTTTTTATTCTCCACCTTTTGATAACCCCACGGGGCCCTGAAATGCTATGGCCATAGGGTCTTAAGCAAAGCTGCAGAATTCAAGAAAGGCTAATTAAATTATTTCAAAACCCATGTTAGAAATACAATTTTATAGGATAGAAAATCATCATGACTTCCATTTCAGGGGATGGCGTACGAGAATGAAGTCTGTCCTGGGGAGCATGGATGAATGGGACAAAGGGCAATTCTTGAATCTTATGAATCCTGGATGTTTTCTGTGATTTACTGTAAAGTTTGACACCCTATGTCTACACTATTAACACCCCAGATGGGCAAACTGGATGACATTGTTGAAGACTTGAAATGAGGTCTATGGAACTCCCTGCCAGAAGAAGTGGTGACAGGTGTCAGTCTTGACAGCTTTAAGAAAGGATTAGACAAGTTCATGGAGGACAAGAGTATCAATGGCTATAATTATGGATACCTAAGAACAACCTCTGGGTTGGAGAGATAGGCAGGATATCTCTCAATGCCATTTCCAGGGAATCCTAAGCAGGTGAAGGCATCTGCTTGGGAATACCCTGAAGCAAATGGTGAGCCACTGTGTGAGACAGAATGCTGGACTGGATGGGCTGTGGCCTGTTCCAGCAAGGCTCTTCTTATGTTCTTATGATATTTAACCTGTTTAAAAAGACAAGGCTCAAACCTTAAGCAGGCTTTTCTGGATTCTTGTTCTAGCTCTTCGGTAAGATAGGGAAGCAAACCGAAATGCCTTTTATGCTGAAAATTGATTAGGGGGAACAACTATAAAACTAATCTCGCTTTAGATATTGCATTACAATATATTTCATCATGTATTTTCCTGAAACCTGAAAACATATGTATAGATTGAGCTATTATTATGTGCAGAGAGAATACAGCTTCTTTAGATCCTGCTTCAAGTGACACAGTCTATTTAAATTTTAAATTGGTAAAATATTCACAATAATAAGCACTTTCTTGGCTAATGTCATTTGTCTTGTGCCAAGGCCATTGACATTTGGTGACCCTGATTTCATGGGTAATAAATAAGAAAGTGAAGAAGACCTAAAGAGCCTCTTGACAGGGCAAAAGAGGAGAGTGCAAAATCCGGCTTGAAACGCAACATAAAAAAATAATCATGGCATCTGGCCCCATCATTCCCTGGTAAATAGAAGGGGAAGAAATGGAAGCAGTGACATACTTTATTTTCTTGGGATCTAAGATCATTGCAGATGGTGACTGCAGCCATGAAATTAAAAAAATACTTCTTGGGAAGCAAACTATGGCAAACCTAGGCAGCATAATAAAAAGTAGACACATCACCCTGCCAACAAAAGTTCACATAGTCAAAGCAATGGTATTTCCAGTATTAATGTATGGCTGTGAGAGCTGGACTATAAAGAAGACTGAGCGCAGAAGAACAGTGGTGCTGGAGGAGACTTTTGAGAGTCCCCTGAACTGCAAGAAGATTGAATCAGTCCATCCTGAAGGAAATTAACTCAGACTGCTGCATGGAAGGAAAAACATGGAAGCTGAAGCTCAAATACTTTGGCTACCTCAAAGAGGTGAAGATGAATGTGGTATACTACTAAGTCATATTGAAATAGTATTTTTCAAGATATTGTATTTTTATTTTTTTATTTGTATTTTTTAGTTATTATATTGTATTAGTGAATAATTGGTTATATTTTGTATGTAAGGCGTGTACTTTTTATGTATTATGGTTGTTATTTTTTATTTGTTGTATTATTGTTAAAAAATTTACAATAAAAATTATTTTTTTTAAAAAAAACAAACTTTGGCTATCAAATGAGAAGAGGGGACTCACTGGAGAAGGTCCTGATGCTAGGAAAGTTTAAAGGCAAAAGGAGCTGCACTGGCTGCCAGTATGCTTCCAGGTGCAATTCAAGGTGCTGGTTTTGATCTTTAAAGACCTTCATGGTAGTGGGCCAGGATACTTAAGACCGCATCACCCCAAGGTTTTCGACCTGTCCAACAAGAGTGGACCGCAGGGGCTCCCTAGTGGTTCCATCAGCTAGGGAGGCACATCTTACTGGGACCAGGAGAAGAGACTTCTTGGTATCTGCACCAGCCCTAAGGAACCTGCCACTTGAATTACACCTCCAAGTGGAGCTGCCTATTTTCAGGAAGGCCTTCAAAACATGGCTTTGCAGCAGGCCTGGGGAGCATCTAGTATTATAACCCAGCCCTGCTGGCTTATTTCACTCTGTCTGAGGTTTCCTCTTGCCCGGATGTCCCTCTTTTAATGGGAGCGGGGATGTTTTTATGATGTTTTAGACAGTTTTGTGTTTGGTTTTAATGAGTATGGGGAACAGATTTTAACCAGTGTTGTGAGCCGCCTTGAGTCGCTGAGGCGAAAAAGGAGGCCATATAAATTTGAAAATAAATAAATAAATAAATAAAGGAGAAAGGAAAAAATACAGCCGCTTAAATAAAGAATTTCAAAGAAAAGCAAGGAGAGATAAGGAAACCTAACTAAATGAACAGTGTAAAGAAATAGAGGAAAACAACAAAAGAGGCAGGACTAGAGATCTCTTTTTAAAAATTGGGGAAGTCAAGGGAACGTTCAAAGCAAAAATGACCACAATAAAAGACAAAGATGGCAAGGAGTTAGCAGATGCAGAAGAGAGAAAAAAAAGATGGAAAGGGTACACAGAGGAACTCTACAAAAAAGTCCTAAACACCCCGGATAATAACAATGAGGGGGAAACTGAACTTGAACCAGACATCCTAGAAAATGAAGTCAGAAAGGCCCTAAAAAGCACTGCAAATAACAAAGCCAGTGGAGATGATGGTATCCCAGTTGAATTGTTTAAAGCCCTAAAAGATGATGGAATCAAGCTATTACATGCTATATGCTAGCAGATCTGGAGAACAAAACAGTGGCCACAGGATTGGAAAAGATCAGTATATGTCCAAATCCCAAAAAAGGGCATTGCCAAAGAATGTTCAAATTATCAAACAATTGCACTCATCCCACAAGCTAGCAAAGTGATGCTCAAGATAATACAGGATAGACTGCAGCAGCATGTAGGTATTTCCGGTGGTAATTTATGGCTGTGAGAGCTGGACCATTAGAAAGACTGAGCGAAGAAAAATAGATGCCTTTGAGATGTGGTGCTGGAGGAGAGTTTTGAGAGTCCCCTGGACAGCGAGGAGAACAAATAGGTCAATATTAGAAGAGATTAGCCTTGACTGCTCCTTAGAAGGACAAATAACAAAGATGAAGCTAAAGTATTTTGGACATCAAATGAGAAGAGAAGATTCACTTGAGAAGGCCTTGATGCTGGGGAAGGTAGAGGGCAAAAGAAGAAGGGGACGGCCAAAGATGAGATGGCTAGATGGTATTGTAGACACAATGGGCATGGGGCTGTGTGGACTAAGGAGGATGTTGGAGGACAGGGGTGCAATGGTCCATGGGGCCGCAAAGAGTCGGAGTCGACTGTGTGGCTGAACAACAACAAAATAAATAAAAGGAGAAGGAGGTGGCAGAGGATGAGATGGTTAGACAGCATTGTTGATGCAGTGGGCGTAGATCTGGGCAGTCTCTGGAGGTTGGTGGATCTTGGTGTAATGTGGTCCATGGAGTTACAAGGAGTCAGATTCGACTGTGCGATTGAAAAACAACAACAAAATCTACCCTGGGGGTTTAGTCTGAACTTTGAAAGGAGCTATCCATGCTTCTGAACCTCCACTTTGGATAGTTCCTTTAAATTTCAGGCTAATGTCTTGACTGGAACTTTATAACACCAGCCTCCAGTGGCAAGGGGCAGAGAATTCTGAATATAACTCCTAAAATTTCCCACTCAGCATGGTCAGTGGGGGATTCTGAGAGCTGTTGCCCAAAATGGCAACTTTTACAAGCACTGGCGTGAGCTAAACATCCTGGGGGAAGAAGCTATTTCTGTAGCTGTGTGCTTCGCACATAGCATCACATACTGTTACCAGGAAATATAGTCTCCTTTAAAAACACTGCATTACCGAAATGGCTTTTCTGGCTCTGAGGGGGAAGAAAGATGAGCTGTAAATGGTGCCTTTCTCAATTTTGCAACAAATGTTTCCCAAAATGTGATGGGAGGGCAAAACTCTATTGCCTGTTCTAGAGATGTGACTATCCTTGTGGAGGTGGAGAAATCTCCCCCAGTTTACTGTCTCCCATATTCTTTCTTTGTTATTTAATCACCTCACTTATAGAGAAATCTCATGGATTTTGGTGATTTCTTCTCCAAAACCAAAAATAAAAATGAGGCAATATTTTCAGCTATTTATAAGGGGCTAAAGTTATTACCCACATCAGATTTCTAGCATGGAGAATGCCAAATTACCTGTATGTCTATGTATGGTGCATTTCTTAAAGATGAGGAGCTTGATATTGTTCATGTCATTTTATAAAGTGCGCAACCAGGTTGGCCAGACCTCAAGGCACCAGCTGGAGCCTTAGGGAATCCACCTTCTACTTGTCCCTACCATCAGTCGGCCCAGAAACACGTTCTAATCCTCCCCAACCATTTCCTGCTGTGACTCTGTGACTTCACAATGTTGCCGAAAATGGGCAAATTTCAGCTTGTGGGACTGTGGGTACCAAAAGGAATACAAGCTGTGGGTTCCGCGCACACAATTGGCATACTGTCCCTGACAGAACCACGGCTTGGGGGAACACTCCTTGGAGCCTGGTTCTGAAGGGACAGACATTGGGGAACGGATCAATAGTCATAGTTTAATTCACCGATCGCTGACCTGGCAGGCAGTTTGGACAGTAGAGGGCAAAAGATCACTGGGTGATGAACTCGATAAGCATGTTATGGGTATTCTTGTATCCACAGAGACTCTGAGCCCAAGAATCAACTTAGGCAGATGTTTACTCCCGATAGCAGTAGACAATGCATGTCCCCCGGTAGTAAATTAGATAGATAAGGAACTTCCCCCTGGTGAAGTCATCCCTGATGAGTAACTTGTGTAATCTCAAAATGCAGACTTGCAGTTTTCCTGTAACGACCACCTTCAACCTATGCACGTGGTCGAGCTAGGCAGGGTATAAAGATTAGAGCCTTCTGATCAATAAATGGCTGGTCTTTGCTCCATCTTGCCTCATGTGTCTTTACTTGACCAGTCTCCTCCGGGACCTTCCAGCCCGTATCGGGCCCTGATCCAACATATGGTGACCCCAACGTGATCCTAAGCAACATGATCCAGGCCATCCAGCCCGACATGATCCTATTCGTGAGTAGCGACATCCTTGGTCCGGTTCTACGCCAGAACCACGTCCAAGTCTTCCCAGAGGTTGCGGAGCAGTTCAGGTCGGAAAGCCATCCGATCTGAATTCAGCTACGCTAAGAGGCGAGGCATTCCAGAGGCAGAGCATGCTCCAAAGCTCTGAGGCATCTTGTGCATCGGGAACACGTTCCGCTCTGGGTCAGCTGTGAACCCTGACACCATCGCAGAGGCCACCGAGGGCCTGTGACGGCAGTCCACGTTCCAATTCCTTCCCAGAGGTTCGTCACACCGAATCCAGTTACATACATATAGACGTGTCAACTCGTCCGGCGGAGGCAGCTTCAACGGACCGGCAGGTAATATGGGGACTTGTTCACAGAGGTCAAGTCCGACCGCTAACCAGAGAGCTCACTTAATGGAGCTCAAGGCCCTGGCCAGAGTAAATTGTACTCGCATTCACAGCGCCCAGTTAGTGGATCTTTTGGTGTATTTGGGTGAGCACTATCCAGAAACGGGCATGTTAAGCCTCCAACTTTGGGACAGGATAGGGACCTGCATTAAGCAAGAACCAAGAGCCCCAGCTAAGGTAATCAGCACGTGGAGTAAGTGTAGAAAGCTCATCGCAGAGGTAGACCCAGTCCGGATAGAGACCGAGAACCCCCCAGCGCAGTCAGAACCATCAGCCCCGATGGGTCTCTATCCGACAATTCAGCTAAAACAGGGAAGCTTAGGGAGCTTTCCTTCAGCGGCAGCTGCAGACGCCACTGAAGGTATTCAAGGTTTGGGAAACGCTGACGGTTCCCAGACAGTTAAAAGTTCCCAGACAGTGAAAAGTTCCATTCAGTGCATGATAGAAGAGGAAACCATCAAAGGGGAGTTATCAGCGGACGAACTAGCTGAACTTCGTAGTTGTGCCCAGTCCGCATAGAGATGGACGCCCTCACGGGTCAACAGCAAACAATCCACTCGGCGGTTCCGTACAAACTGCTCATGGCAATACGGAAAGCAATTACAGAAACGGGACTTCAGAGTCGTTTCACTAGCAGTACACTTCAGCAGATTTGTGAGACAATGATGCTCATTCCATACGACTGGAAGGTCGTCATGAGAATGATGCTCAATCCAAGCCAGTATTTGCTATGGGACAGCGAGTAACGACTTGAAGCACAGGCAAGGGTTGCCAGGATGGGAGGAGCGGTAATTCCTGACCAGCTATATGGGTCGGGTGAGTTTGAAACCATCGATGCGCAGACCGCCTTGCCAATCACCACGATCCAACTGGCTGCTGTGACAGCCTTTAGGGCTTATCTCAAGGTCCCGGCAGCTGGCAAAGCAGCCAAAAATTACACAGCAGTTAAACAAGGGGCCCAGGAGTCCTACATGGATTTTATTAACAGATTGGAGGAAGCGATAGGCAGATAGACAATGAACAAGCCCAGCAGGAGCTTATGATGAAGCTGGCTAAAGACAACGCCAACCTTGACTGCCGTAAAATCTTGCAATCACTGGGCAATCGTCCCGAATTGACGCTTACTGACATGATCAGGGCTTGCGCCGACGTTGGTACAGATTCCTATAAAATGGGTCTGTTAGCAGCAGCGGTGCAAGGCGGTAGGAGACCCAAAGGCAAAACTAAGGGAGCATGTCACACTTGTGGCAAGATTGGTCATTTCGCTAGAGAATGCCGATCCAAGAAGGGTAATGGCCAAAACACAGGTCGTCCCAAGGCTCCGGCCACCCCATGTCCACGATGTAACAAGGGCTTTCACTGGGGCAGGAACTGTCCGACTTCGGGAAACCGGAGAGCGGGCTTGTCTCTGGCCCCGGTCCAAACAGAGACCACAGTCGCTCTGGAAGAGTCAGAGCTGGATTAGATTCACGGAACATTCCACCCTGCATTCCGGAGGCACAGGCCAGACCTAAGGGCAGTACGGGACTAGATTTGACTTGCCAGTCAGAAGTCACGTATGACTTGCCAGGCACAGTCTATCTGGTTGATTCCCAATACATGGGACCCCTGCCTAAGGGCTATATAGGTTTAATTTTGCCCCGCAGTATCGCAGGAATATGAGGAATCCTTGTGATTCCAGGAGTCGTTGACTCCAATTTTTCGGGTGTACTCCAGGTTCAACTTTGGACACACCTACCACAAACCATTCACAAAGGAGACACGTTAGCGCAACTGATCATGGTTCCTTGTCACCCGCAAGCAGGCAGCCAGGAAAGGCTCAGAGACAGCTCAGAGTCCAGGTCAGCAGACCGCTCGAGCACAGAAGGGACAGTACAAGGATACCAGGTCTTAGCGACAGTGGAAACCAACATAGAGTGGAAGCGGCGACCAGTCATAAATGTATTTTTGAACAAAAAACCTTTTGACGGATTGCTAGATACGGGAGCTGACGTCAGCATGGTCAGCCAGAGTCAGTGGCCACGAGAGTGGACTCTCAAGCCGGTCTCTGAAGTGTGGGGGGGGTAGGTGGCATTCAGGAAGCGTTTAGAGGCCGAGATTGGGTGGAAGTCACGATTCCCGGAGCTGACGGCACAGCGGTTATTTGGCTGCATATCTTAAACGTGCACGTCAATATCTGGGGGTGGGACATCTTGCAACAGTATCGTGCCACTCTTACCTTCAGGTAATGGCTTTACCACTCAAATGGCTTATCAACACGCCAGTCTGGGTAGAGCAATGGCCGGTCGTAGGGGAAAAATTAGTCACCCTAAAACAGCTGGTTAAAGAACAATTAGACGCAGGGCACATAGAACAATCCACCAGTCCCTGGAATTTGCCCATATTCGTCATTAAAAAGAAGTCAGGGAAGTGGCGACTCCTTCACAATCTAAGAGAGATCAATAAGTGCATTCAGCCAATGGGTGCGCTTCAATGTGGCATCCCAAATCCGAACATGATCCCCGAGGGTTGGGAGATCCTGGTCGTAGACCTGAAAGACTGTTTTTACACCATTCCTTTAGATGTAAGGGATCGGGAAAGGTTCGCTTTTACGTTGCCAGTCGTGAACCACAGAGAGTCTACGCAAAGTTTCGCGTAGAAATATTTGCCACAGGGGATGCTCAATTCACCCACTCTGTGCCAAATTTATGTTCACGACGCACTGGAAAAGTTTCGAAACCTTCACCCCACAGTCTTGGTATGTCATTTTATGGATGATATTTTGATCGCAGCGCCGCAACTCAGCAGCAAAATGTTTAAAGACCTCCCGACCACTCTGGGGGAGAAGGAGTTACTCATTGCCCCAGAGAAAGTTCAGACAATTGAGCCTTTTCATACTCGGACCATTGGCTTCTCCCTTCTTTCGCAGCACAGTTTTGCCACAAATTAACCTCAAAAATTCAGTCACTCTCGTAGAATTGCAACAGATTCTGGGGAATATCAATTGGGCTAGACCGTATTTTAGGCTAGATACAGAACTCTTGAAGCCACTCTTCTCGCTGCTAACGCTAGGTAGGCAGCCAGCAGATCGGATACACATTCCGCGAGAGGCTCGCTTGACTCTCGAAAAGGTCAATCAAGTTCTCAGCCAGAGGTGGGTGGACAGGATTAGTCAGGGGCCATGTGTTCCTGTTCTGAACCTGTACATAGTCTGAACTGGAGCCATGTTCTCCGGAGCTCTAGGCATAGACTCGGAGCGAGGGGCGAAAATCATGGAATGGGTGTATTTACCACACACCTCTTCCCGAAACATCGTCCCTCCACAGGAACTGGTTTCCGCGGTGATTTACCGAGGAAGGTTGAGAGCAAGGGATATCTCAGGGCACGATTTAGCGAAAATCGTTGTTCCATTCACCAAGGATCAGGTCCAGCAGCTAATGCAGCTCAGTGACTCACTTCCGATTGCATTAGAAGGATTTACAGGATCTTTGGCATACCATTTGCCAAAAGACCCCAGACTTGTCTCGCTTCAGACACAGACAGTTAGCTTGTGTGAGTTATTGTCCCTGGTTCCTCTTCAGGGAGCCAGGACAGCGTTCACTGATGGGGGTAGAACATATGGAGTTCTTACTTGGCAAGAGGGACAGGCTTGGTGCATGCTTTTGACTCTTCCACAGAAATCCGCGCAGCGGGCGGAATTGGCAGCAGTGAACCTTGCCTTGCGCACTTTTGCCAAGGAATGCTTGAATATAATTACAGACAGTCAGTATGTCCGGAATTTTCTTCACAGTCTACCGGAAGCCTACATCACCCCTGCGATAGACAAAAAAACTTGTTAGGTCTTTTCCTCACAACTCAATTTCATTTGCATAACCACACTGAAGCGCTCTATGTCGCCCACATCAGAAGTCACCAGGATTTACCTAGCCCGATTTCCGCGGGCAATACCAGAGCGGATGCGGCCGCAAAGGAAATTCAGCAGAAGTCAGTTCTGGGGAGTCTTCATGACTCCGATTCAAAGTCATGCATTCTTTCATCAAAATGCTAAAGCACTTGCATGGCAGTTCAACCTGCCACTTTCCCAAGCTCAGGGCATAGTCCGTTCCTTCCCACAATACGTAGGGGCAGTGGGGGGGCCCTCGTGGGGGGTCAACCCACGAGGGACAGAAGTCAACCAGGTGTGGCCGATGGATGTCACACACGTTCCGCAGTTTGGGAGATGGCAGTTCATGCACGTCTGCATAGACACGTTTTCACAGTTTGTCTGGACTACGGCTCAGAAGGGAGAAATGGCTTCCCACGTGGAGCAGCATCTCCTCTCCTGTTTCGCGGCCATGGGTAAACCACGGCACATGAAATCTGACAATGCTCCGGCTTATAGCTCCAGGCAGCTGGCCACGTTTATGGCCACCTGGGACATTAAGCACACTTTTGGTGTTCCGTACAATCCGCAAGGGCAAGCGATTGTCAAGCGGGTGAATCGGACGCTCAAGTCCTACATTGGCAAACAAACAGAAAGGGGGGGGGGAAATAGCCCTCCCCAAAAATCAGGGTCAGGCACAGCATTGTCTGAACAAGGTACTGTTCACGTACAACCACCTCAATGTTTTTTCAGATTGCACTCCGCAGGAGAAGCACTTCCGTCGCACGGAGGCTCTCCCGCGCCCTATGGTGCGTTATCGAGTGCCACTGGATCCTTCTTGGAGGGGCCCGGCACCACTCATAATGTGGGGAAGAGGGTATGCCGCAATTATGTCTCCTTCAGGTGTCGTCTGGATTCCAGCTCATTGTGTGAAACCTCATCTTGAGCCCAATGGTGTGGAGCCAGGCGTTCCCGAACCCACTGCCAGAGATGGAGGAATTGACTCTGATGGGGGAAACCAGGCAGAGGAAGTGACGACAACCGATGCCAGTGCCGAAGATCACATGGGGAATGGTCAAGTCCCTGTGCCAGGAGGCGACTGACATCGCGTGGCAGCAGAATGCAGAACCAACTCCAGAGAACATCGTGATTGCGGTTTTGTCCTAGATCACCTTTAATTTTTTGACGACAATCATCTTGATTCTTTCCTTGCTTATGGGGGGAGGGGTTTAAGACGCTTCATTTGAAGCAGAAAATTTGATGCCTGGTGGAGACCTTTCTACCCGGCTGCACTACAACATCTGGGAAAGATAGGCGAACCTCGTCAATCAGTCCGATTTTTGCCTGAGGCAGGCCACCGATTCTGCCTCTCTCCTTAGTACTTGTCTCATCCCAGCGTGTGTGCACATCAGGCATAGTGACTGGTTAGTGAAGCAGATATTTGGCCCATTTCACAAGATCATGTATTCGACATATGTGCACTGGGGAACCAAGGTCACAAAATTCCTACCGGCTGATGCGGCTGCTCTGTGCACTCCCCGAGTGGCGATCAGCCCGAACTCAACTTGTGCTCACATCACCGTTGCCTCGACCCCGGCAACAGCACTTGGACTTGCAATCACCCAGAGACTATTGACTCAATGTTTGTTCATGTCACTTTGCCTTCAGGCTGGTTTTTTACATTTAACCAACACACATGGAACTATATTCCCGCAAATGTATCTGATTCCTTCTGTTGTATCAGTCGTTTGACACTGTTGCTTCCCACAAAGGATATGGTTGCCCCAAGCACCAACATATCTGCCCACACTCATGTCACCCAGCTGGATAGTTCATGTGACAGTAACATTAGGCTTTTGAGCAAAGCTGAGTACGTCTCATTAGCGGTCATTTTGTTTGGCGTGCCAGGCTTAGCCATAGGCAACACTTGCAGGATTGGTCAACTGGCTTGCGCGTTGGCAAAAGCCATTAACCACACCTCGTTGGTGATAGCGCTGCTCAATCAAGAGCAGACGGAGCTTCATAAGAACATAAGAACATAAGAACAGCCTTGCTGGAACAGGCCACAGCCCATCCAGTCCAGCATTCTGTCTCACACAGTGGCTCACCATTTCCTTCAGGGTATTCCCAAGCAGATGCCTTCAGCTGCTTAGGATTCCCTGGAAATGATATTGAGAGATATCCTGCCTATCTCTCCAACCCGGAGGTTGTCCTTAAGTATCCATTATTATAGCCATTGATACTCTTGTCCTCCATGAACTTGTCTAATCCTTTCTTAAAGCTGTCAAGACTGACAGCTGTCACCACTTCTTCTGGCAGGGAGTTCCATAGGCCAGTAATCCTCTGGGTGAAAAAGTACTTTCTCTTATTTGTTTGAGAACTAGTACCCAAAAGTTTCATGGAGTGTCCCCTAGTTCTAGTGTTATGCGATAGGGAAAACAGTTTTTCCTTATCTACTTTGTCCACACCGTGCATGATTTTATAAACTTCAATCAGGTTACCTCTTAGACGTCGTCGTTCAAGAGTGAAGAGGCCCAACCGTTGCAGCCTCAGATGGTAAGGAAGGTGTTCCAGTCCCCTAATCATTCTGGTTGCCCTCCTCTGCACTTTTTCCAGCTCCATAATATCCTTCTGGAGGTATGGCGACCAGAACTGTACACAGTATTCCAGATGGGGCCTCACCATAGATTTATAAAGAGGCAAAATGAGACTTGCTGACTTATTTTCTATACCCTTCCTAATGATCCCTAGCATTGAGTTTGCTTTTTTCACTGCTGAGGCACACTGGGTTGACACCTTCATTGAGTTGTCCACCAGGACACCAAGGTCCCTTTCCTGGTTTGTCGCAGAGAGTTCAGACCCCATCAGTTTATAAATGTAATTGGGGTTCTTTGCCCCAACATGCATCACTCTGCACTTACTAATGTTGAAACTCATTTGCCATGTTTTGCCCACTCCCCCAGTGTCAAGAGATCCCTCTGGAGCTCCTCACAATCTCTCACAGTTTTCACTACCCTGTATAATTTAGTGTCATCAGCAAATTTGGCTACCTTGCTATTTACTCCTACCTCTAGATCATTTATGAAGAGGTTGAAAAGCAGGGGTCCCAGTACTGAACCTTGGGGGACCCCACTCTTTACTTCCCTCCACTTGGAGAAGTGTCCATTTAGTGCTACCCTCTGTTTCCTGTCCCTTAGCCAGTTGCTGATCCAGGACAAGACCTGTCCCTTTATTCCATGACTGGTAAGTTTATTCAAGAGCCTTTGGTGTGGGACCTTGTCAAAAGCCTTCTGAAAGTCCAGATAAACAATGTCAACTGGATCCCCCTTATCCACATGCTTGTTGACACTCTCAAAAAATTCCAACAGATTAGTGAGGCATGATTTGCCCTTGCAAAAGCCATGTTGGCTCTCCTTTAGCAGCGCCTTCTCTTCTATGTGCCTATTAATTCTATCTTTTAGGATGGTTTCCATCACTTTACCTGGGGCACATGTCAAACTGACAGGTCGGTAATTTCCTGGATCACCCCTGGATCCTTTTTTGAAAATTGGTGTTACATTCGCTACCTTCCAGTCATCAGGCACAAAGCCTGATTTGAGGGAAAGATTATATATTTTGGCTAGGAGATCAGCAATTTCATCTTTAAGTTCCCTGAGAACTCGTGGATGGATGCCATCTGGTCCTGGTGATTTGTTAGTGTTTAGTTTAACAAGACATGCAAGGACCTCCTCCCTGGTTATTTCTATCTGGCTTAATTCTTCGGTTTCCCTCCCTACGAAGATAGGCTTTGTTTTGGGCATGTGGTCTCTGTCTTCTTCAGTGAATACTGAAGCAAAGAATTCATTGAGTCTCTCTGCAATCTCTGTTTCCTCTTTAATAACCCCTTGCCTTCCATTGTCATCTAATGGTCCAATGGCCTTTCTAGTTGGGTTCTTACCAGCTTCGTCATGCTATATTGGATATTCGAGCAGCTATAGACTACCTCCTACTCTTACACCATTTGGGTTGCGAGACAGTCCATGGCATGTGTTGTTTGAACCTCACAGACAACTCTCGCAAGGTACAAAGTCAGATCACAGATCTCCATACCCTGGTTAAGAATATCAAGGAAGATGCCACGTGAGGGTGGTGGAATTTGCTATGGTCGTGGTTTCCATGGGGATGGCTTCAAACAATGCTCAAGGCGATTGTGGGTGTTGCAATTTTGGGGATAGCGGTTTGCTGCTTTGCACAATGTATTCCCTCATTGCTGTCAATGTGTCCCCCATGGAGAAAACCTCAGAATGTCCTCACTTCACGTCAGCTCATGCCACTCCGACAGCGAGCCGTCTGTCAGGTCCAATCAAACAAATAAAGGGGGACTGTGGGTTACACACACACAATTGGCATACTGTCCCTGACAGAACCACGGCTTGGGGGAACACTCCTTGTAGCTTGGTTCCGAAGGGACAGACATTGGGGAGCGGATCAATAGTCATAGTTTAATTCACCAATTGCTGACCTGGCAGGCAGTTTGGACAGTAGAGGGCAAAAGATCACCGGGTGATGAACTCAATAAGCATGTTATGGGTAATCTTGTATCCGCAGAGACTCTGAGCCCAAGAGTCAACTTAGGCAGATGTTTACTCCCAATAGCAGTAGACAATGCATGTCCCCCAGTAGTAAATTAGATAGATAAGGAACTTCCCCCTGGTGAAGTCATCCCTGATGAGTAACTTGTGTAATCTCAAAATGCAGACTTGCAGTTTTCCTGTAACGACCACCTTCAACCTATGCACGTGGTCGAGCTAGGCAGGGTATAAAGATTAGAGCCTTCTGATCAATAAACGGCTGGTTTTCGCTCCATCTTGCCTCATGTGTCTTTACTTGACCAGTCTCCTCCAGGACCTTCCAGCCCGTATCAGGCCCCGATCCAACAACAAGCACCAAAAGTAGGAGAAAAGAGAGAAAGGCTTTTGTTCTTTTCATGGATATGGACTCTTTGCCTTGTAGCAAAGAGCTAAAGCAGGGGTTCTCAACATTTCCATGGGTGTGTTTCCGTGTTTCATTGCCGCAGGCTGGATGGAACGGCATTGGGGGCCAGGGCTGGCCAAATGGAACAGCATCAGGGGCCGGGGCTGGCCCACAGACCAAAGGTTGTGAATCCCTGAGCTAAAGAGACAAAGACCTTGTATTAAACAGGTCCCAGGTAGACAGCAAATAGTAAACACATAAAATTCACAATAGGTCAGAGCTAATGTGACCATGTTCTGTTGCATACCAACTCAATTCTTTTACCTGCTTCCTGGCACATGCACAGAGGCATGGGGAGGGAGGGCAGGGGGACTTTTTACCTTTTAATTCAAAATCGTTTTTTTGTTTTTTTGGTTACTGTTGTGTTTGGAATATTGTGCCTTTAAGTAATGTAACACTCGAATGAGTGGATATAATAATCATCAGCTGTAACACTGTAACCTTCTGTATCAGGACGCGAGCTAGTGACCACTAGGGGCAATAGCGAGCGCCCAGCTCACATGGTTCCAATTCCCCAAATACCTACAGCGCGGGAAGATTCCCGCCACCACCTCACCTGGACAAGAAGGGCGTGACGGGGAATGACGTCACGCAGACAGTAGCCAATGGGCTATCGAGGAGCCACATTCAAATGTATAGCCACAGTATATATTGAGCTGTTCATCCGCCATTACCACATGTTCCCCCGGACCATCATGCAATAAAGATGTGTTAAGCCAACCTTTCGGCTGTTTCTATTGTCTTGGTTCTCATACACTAAAGTTACAAGAACAATACACGGGATCAGACCCTAATCTCCAGCTTTGTCCCAGAAAACTCATGGAGGGAATGCTGCTGACCAGGCAAACAGGAACTGTTTCTGTAGTCCAGAAAAATATCATTTCTAACCCTTGGCTATAATGAAGCAACAAAATAATAAAAATAAAAGCCCACTTCCTTCGTATTTTGCAGTTCAAACCTGACTCCTAGATCAGTTCTGTTAGTGAAATCTGCCCTCCACCTCATTGTAAAACATCTTCAACTTTCCCCTCACTCTATCTCCATGATGGCGAACCTTGGCACTCCAGATATTCTTAGACTTGAATTCCCAGAAGCCCCCATGAATCCACACGAATGGGTTTACTGCGATTCATCCAGCCCACGCCGCTCTCATCGCTCCTGGAAGCAGAAGTAAAACACACCCAGAGCGACGAGGGCGGCATGGGCCGGATGAATCACAGTAAACCCATTTGTGTGGATTCACGGGGGCTTCTGGTAATTGAAGTCCAAGAACATCTGGAGTGCCAAGATTCACCATCACAGCTCTGTCTTAACACAGTTCAGAACAGATTGCTTTGCAGGGCTGGGTGGAAAGAGGAATGACATGTCATGAGATGGGGGATAGTCATAGTTCCATCATTGATGGACATAAAAGAAAGCCCCCAGTTTTAACCTAAACAAGTTCAGCAATGTCACATATTTGTGCTCTCTCTTCCCCAACAACCGTAGATTTCCAAAACATCTAGACTGGCCCACATCACTACAGCCAAATTTAAAAACCGCCCCACTTACCAGTTTGCACCCACTAAAATGGACTTTTTTAAAAAGCAGCTACTTTGTAATTACTAGCTGTTTATTTCCTGTCTCTGAGCAAGCCAATACAAAACTACATTTTCTAATAATTTAAACTTAGTACATTTAAAAATAACAAAAAAAAATCTGACTTCCACAGACAACAAAAATATATATAATCTTTAGAACGCATATAGAGCTTTTTCATCTTCAAAGTGGTTCCCAATCAGTAACTAATTAATCCTCACTACCCCTGTGAGGTAAATATATGCATTATGCATTTACACAGAGGCTATGTTTGATCTTTTCCCTAACAAGTCCCTAAAGCCCAGAAATTCACAGGGAAAAACAGGGCAGGGGAGAAAAGAATATTAAGCCTGGCTTTGAAATCTGACATACTTTTATTGGCATATCACGTTTAAAGGAGGAAAAAATACAATTGCCAGGAAAGCCCCTTCCCTCAGAAGAGTGGGGTCCCCCCCCCACTTTTAAAGCAGAGCAGTTTCATGCATATTATATCAACATATCTGTAGGGTAATGGAAACATCAGATGCAGAATCAACAATCATCTTGCTGCTAGATCTTGTAAAAGTAAATGATTCACTGCTCTTTGATGACGAGAAGATACTTCTTCCATGATAATTGAGTAGCTGGTGACTTCTGAGCTATGGCCGGGAAAGTGAAACAGTGGGGGTGACAAATTAGCACAGTCAGGAGAAGCTTTCTGGGAGTTGTAGATCAAAAAAAGTAATATTTCCCATCTTCTGAACAGAAGGTAAACAAACCTGAATCTTACTGCTCAGTTTTGTCGCTGGCTTCCTAAGGATTTTTACAGCCATAGAGCCAGTGATGCACTGTAAAAAAATTTACTACCCACTCGGTGGACGTGGCTATCTGTGGGCATGGCTATCTGTGGGCGTGTCCTCAACCCCCCCCCCCTGAAACCTAGCTTGCTCTCTTGCTTCACGGAGATGATGATGAGGAGTCCCAAAGCAGCGGCGCTGCTGGGAGGTGAGCGGGGCAAGTTGGTGGGCTGGCACTGGCCTCCCCCTCCCAGCACCGCCAAAACGCGTCCTTGCCAGCGGCACTGCTAGGAGGTGAGCGGGGCAGGTTGGTGGGCTGGTACTGGTCTCCCCCTCTCAGCGCCGCTGGAAACGCCTCCCATTTGCCTTGCCCAGGGCTGAAGGCACAAGGGAAGTGCGGAGATTAAAGCGTGCCTTCAGCCCTGGGTGAGGCAAATGGGATGCATTTCCGGCAGCGTTGGGAGGGGGAGGCTGAGAAGTGGCCGTGGCTGGCCAAGTAGGTGTGGCCTGATATTTCTACCAGTTCACTAAAACCGGCTACAGTACAACACTGCATAGAGCTTTTTGAAAACTCATTACTTCCTGTTAAATCAGAGAATTTGGAATAACACAAATTCATAGGGATGTCTCTCTGTGATTACTGGCCATTATGGCTTTTTAAAGAATCTCAGTTGCAGACAGCGCTGGCTCTAAATGGAGATGAACTTCATTTCCTAGAGTCGGACACTGGCTTTCAAGCAAGGGGAACCTCTAGCTTTACCTACAGTGGATAAAGTGACAAATTAGGACACAGGAGGCTGGAGTTCAAATCCCCACTTAACTCATGAATACCCAGGAGGGCTGTGGAAATCATAAAACCACTTCCAAAACATCTCTGTTATCTTTTAAGCCCTGTTAAAGTTGCTGTGGGCAAAATGCTAATTAACGTGTGAACCACCCATAGAGTGCACTTAGGGCTACGGGGTGGTATATAAGTGTGATTGCTTTGCTATGCTATAAATCGGTTCCATTTTGACATAACACCAGCAACAATAACATTATTGGAACCAGGTTACTTCTAAGCTCTAATCTGAAGGGGTCTTAAAATACAGTCATCAGTCTGAAACCACCCTCTGTTTTGAAGAACTGTCTGAATTTAGTGTATGCAACTAAGACACAGGACACAGCCTTGGGCTGGGTTAACTCAGGTTTATTGCATCGTGGACAGAGGGAACATGAGGTAATGGCGGATCGATAGCTCTTTATATACAGTAGGAATACATTTGAACGTGGTGCCATGGTAGCCCATTGGCTACTGTCTGCGTGACGTCATTGTGGGTCACGCCCTTCTTGTCCAGGTGTAGGTGGTGGCGGGAAAGCTTCCCGCGCTGTTGCCTTTGATGAGTTCGGACCAAGAGAGCTTGGACGCTCGCTGCTGCCAGCTGGTGGTCATTAGCTCGCGTCCTATTACAGGGTTTATATGATACAGCTGAAGGTTACATTGTTGCTATAGGCAAGGTTACATTGGCTCAGATACATTGTAATCCATGTGGAAGGTAAAACCATTAGAACACAACATCCCTCCCCCCTAGGACGAGACAATGTCTCGAGCCCACACTTCAACACACTCCCCCCCTTAGGAGACAAAGTCCCTCAGCCAAGATGGCTTATTTCGAACACGCTGGGGTCTCGATGCGGGCTGCCTTTCCCCGGGGTTGCTACCTTCTCTTTGTCCCCTGGTTTCCTGCCCTGTAATTGGAGAGGGAGACTTGTTAGTGACTAGCCGCGGCTCCGCGGCGCTGTTGGGAGGTGTGCTCTTTCTCGGGGAAGAACCGGGGGCACTGGGGGCTAACGAAAAACCCCTCTTCTCGCTTGGAAGGGTGGGGGAACACTCCTGAAAACCCCCCCGGCTCGCAAAACCAAAATCAAAATTAAAATTACATTCGGGGGACGCGGCGGCGGCCGCACATTCCTTTTCCCTCCCCCCGGGCTCTGGTAGAACTGGGGTATCGAAAGGATATGAGTCGGGACCACCGCTTTCCCCCCCGGTTTCGGACTGATGTCCCTCAATGTCTCCCCCTTGGGCTAAACGGGTGGGGGAGAACCCTATCGCTGAGTCCTGTTGCTGAGCCCCACTAACCGGCCCTTCACTCACTCGGCGCCTCAGTTGGTCAGCGTGTCTCCTCCAGAGGAGACCGGTGCTCGTTTCCACCCGATATGACACTGGCCCTGTTTGTTCTATTATCGTTCCTGGCACCCAGGCTGGCCCTGCGCTTGCATAGTTCCTGCAGTAAACAAGGTCGCCGGCGGCGAACCCTTTCGAGACTGCCAACCCTATGTTTTTCCCTTTATCCTCGACTCTCGTCGGGTCCAGCCTGGTCAGAAGCGTGGTCAGTTTTCGTCGCATCAAGAGTTCTGCCGGCGAGTAACCCGACGCTAAGGGGGTCACCCTATACGCTAACAAGAACTGACACACTTGGTGATTTAGGTCCCCCGGGCCCATGCGCCGTAGCGCATCCTTTGTTGTACGCACCAACCGTTCCACTTGGCCATTCGTGGCCGGGTGAAACGGCGCGGATGTAACATGCCGAATGGCGTTTGCTCCCATGAATGCCTCGAACTCCGAGGAGGTGAAACAACTCGCGTTATCGCTGACTAAAGTGTCGGGTAAGCCGAACGTGGAAAAGACCCTCCGTAGCTGGCTAATTGTCGTGGCGGAGGACGTGCTCTTTACTGGGATAACCTCCAGCCACTTGGAGAACGCATCCACCACCAGGAGAAACATGGTTCCTCGGAATGGGCCAGTGAAATCTACATGTACTCTGGACCACGGCCCCCTTGCTGTGTCCCACTCCCTATGCGGGAGGCGGGCCGCCTCTGGTCGGGATCCCTGGCATGCCTCGCAAGTGCCGACCATGTGCTCAATGTCTGCGTCCAGCTGTGGCCACCAAAAGTAACTGCGAGCCAGCGCTTTCGACCGAACGATCCCCGGGTGGCTGACGTGCAGCAGTTTGAGCACCCTCGGCCGCATGGCTGCAGGAATCACCACCCGTTGGCCCCACAGCAGGCACCCCCTTTCTAGGGACAACTCCAGCTTTTTCCGAAAGAATGGGTCGAATTCCGTGCTTGGGGACGATGCCGGCCACCCCTTCTGTACCCATGAGCTGACTTTCTCGAGGGTTTTGTCCTTGCCTGTCGCCCTAGCAATATCGGCTGGTACTATTGGGGGTGCATCTAAAGCCTCAATGAGTAACACCTGGCGGTCTTTCCCTAATCTAGCCTCCTGGCCGTCCGACAAGGGCAAAGGGGATCTCGAAAGTGCATCAGCATGGCTGATCTCTTTTCCGGGCCGGTACTCCAACTCGTGTTGGTATGCGTTGAGGAAAATGGCCCATCGTAACATTCTCGGTGATAGGATCTGCGGGGTGGGCTTGCTTGCCGTGAAAATCCCTAACAGGGGCTTGTGATCCGTCACGATTTTGAACGGGCGGCCATACAAAAAATCGTGAAACTTTTTGGTCCCCGCTACAATTGCCAATGCCTCCCTGTCGGTTTGTGCGTAATTCCGCTCGGCCTGGGACAGGGACCTTGAATAAAATGCAACCGGGGCCTCCCTTCCGTCATCCAACACGTGGCAAAGTACCGCCCCCACCCCCACCGGTGATGCATCACAGACTAGGACCACCGGCCGTTTGGGGTCGAAATGCGTTAGAATTGCGTCAGAGGTCAAGAGTTGCTTTAAGTCTCTGAACGCCCTCTCGTGCTCGTCACCCCACATCCAAGTCTCCTCTTTTTTAAGCAACCGATGAAGCGGTTCGGCCACGGACGCCTTCCGCGGAAGGAATGTATGGTAAAAATTGAGGAGCCCCAGAAATGACTGTAGCTCGGTTTTGGATGTGGGGCGAGGGGCCTTTTTGATGGCTACTACTTTGGATTTAGATGGCTTGATACCCTCGGGTGTGATCCTGAACCCTAAGAACTCGACCTCGGTTTCGAAAAAAACACATTTGTCCTTCCTCAGTCTCAGTCCCGCTCTCTCGAACACAGTTAGTACTTTGTCCAATCTCCGCGCCAGTTCGGCCTCACTCCCCCCTGTTATTAATACGTCATCAAAATAAGGTAACACCCCCTCCAGCCCCTTCAGGAGGCGTTCCACAAGCGACTGAAAAAGGCCGGGTGCCGAGTTCACGCCGAACTGTAAGCGCGACACCTGGAACGCTCCTTTATGTGTGACTATCGTTTGTGCCGCGGCCGTGGCGGGTGTTACGGGAAGCTGCTGATAGGCTTGTGCCAGGTCGAGCTTAGCGAAACACTTTCCCCCATTTAGCCTGGCCAAAAGGTGGCTGACCACCGGTACCGGGTATGCATTAGGGCGGATCGCCTTGTTAATCGTACACTTATAATCAGCGCAAATGCGCACCTCCCCGTTAGCCTTCAAAGCTGTTACAATTGGAGTTTCCCACTCCGCGGAATCAACAGGAATAAGAATCCCCTGGCCCACCAATTTGTCCAGTTCCGCCTCTATTTTGTCCTTTAGTGCGAAGGGCACCCTGCGCGGTTTGAGTCTTATCGGGCGGACCTCCGGGTCTAGGTCGAAGGATACGGGGGGTCCCTTGAATTTTCCAAGTCCTTTTTCGAAAACGGCGGGATGCGCATCGCACACCGCTTGTATTGGGTCCACCCCCACTGCATGTATTCCCCCTATAAACAGGCCTAAAGGCTGGAACCACTGTGTCCCTAGGAGGCTACAACTCCCCCCCTTGAGGACAACTAGGGGCAGCTCTGCAGAGTGTCTTTTAAACTCAACCCGAAATTTCCCGACCCCCAACACCGGAATGCTGTTCCCCTGTACATCTCGCAGCGTGGACCTCAAAGTTTTAAGTTTGGGCCGCACGTGGGGGTCGATTTTCAAAAACTCTTTCTGGGGAATTATGGAATAGGAGGACCCCGAGTCAATTTCCATCCTGATAGGGGCCCCTTGTACTAGTACCTCAACAAAATAATGGGACTGTTCCGCGGACACACTGAGCACTGGGACGTCGTCCTCGCTGTTGTCCGAGACGCGGCCCACGCCGTCCTGCTTCCTCGTGGTCTGGACGCCATCTTTGGGCCTCGCTGCACGGTCCGGTCTGGTCGGGCGGTCCGGTGACGGTCTCCGGCCCTCCTTCCGTTTTCTGCATGCCTTGGCGATGTGCCCCCGGCGGCCGCAGGTGTAGCATTCGGCCTTTCTAAATGGGCACCTCGCACGCTCATGGGCCGCTCCGCAACCATCGCAGCGGCGCCCCCCTTTTCGGACCTTCTGGACCTCCTCGCCGTCGCTACTCTCTGAGGATGACTTTGAGGCCCGTTGAGTTGCGTGCACCGACTTTTCCGCCTTGGCGGCTCTGGGACGCCACTCACGCCACTGGTGCATCTCGTCCACTCCAGCATTCGTGGACTCTGCGGCTTCTGCGGCCTCGACGACCTCTGCCAGCGTGGGTGGCGGCTCCTTATTCATCAAGCTGCGCTGCACCTCCTTGTCTCTCAGGCCACACAGCACGCCGTCCCTGAGGGCCATTTCTAGGATGCTGCCCCATTTGCAGGGGGCGGCGGCCACCCTCATGGCGGCCACGAATGCCTCGACCGACTCGTCCGGCGCTTGGACTCGCCTCCAAAACGCGCTCCGAGCGGGAAACATCGCCCTCGAGGGTTGGAAGCGCTCCCGTAGCAGCTTCATGATGTCGTCCGCCTTAAATTCGCTCACCTTCTTCGGAGCGATGATGCCCACCAGCGTCCGCTTGGTTTCCATTCCAAGCATGCGGGTGAGGATGGCCCTCTTCCTCTCCTCATCGTCTTCCTTGACTTTGAGCTCCACCAGCGCCGCATGGAAGTCCATCTCAAGCAGCTCCCAGTCTTGCGGCTTGGTGATGTTGAACCCGCTCTGTGCCCTGGCTGCTCCTTGGGAATCCATTGATCCCACCTTCGTCGCCAATTTAGTGTATGCAACTAAGACACAGGACACAGCCTTGGGCTGGGTTAACTCAGGTTTATTGCATCGTGGACAGAGGGAACATGAGGTAATGGCGGATCGATAGCTCTTTATATACAGTAGGAATACATTTGAACGTGGTGCCATGGTAGCCCATTGGCTACTGTCTGCGTGACGTCATTGTGGGTCACGCCCTTCTTGTCCAGGTGTAGGTGGTGGCGGGAAAGCTTCCCGCGCTGTTGCCTTTGATGAGTTCGGACCAAGAGAGCTTGGACGCTCGCTGCTGCCAGCTGGTGGTCATTAGCTCGCGTCCTATTACAGGGTTTATATGATACAGCTGAAGGTTACATTGTTGCTATAGGCAAGGTTACATTGGCTCAGATACATTGTAATCCATGTGGAAGGTAAAACCATTAGAACACAACACTGAATGAAGGCTCAGGGTGGCCCATAAGTCCCTACCCCAGACAGGGGAGGTAGGAAGTGCTCCCATTGGACTGCTGGGCAGAGGGGTGGGGTGAGCTCTGTGTTGGGAGGAGGGAGGAAGCACTCCCATTGGACTGCTGGGCAGAGGGGTGGCCCAGCATAGAGTTTGCCCCACCCTTCTGCCCAGCAGTCCAATGGGAGTGCTTTCTCCCTCCCCTGTCTGGGGTAGGGACTTACAGGCCAACCTGTAGTTTGGCCAGTGGCCCATCAACATTTAGCATGGGGCTGAGTGATGTCCTGCCCCCCTTGACTACAATTCCCATCAGCCTTAGCCAACTTATCCAATGTTGAGGGATGATAACCCTCCAGTACAAGGGAGAAATAAATGAAATATGGTTATCCACTGATTAGACCAGAAGCCCCCATACTTTTTGGGCTGCTGGCCGGTCATGTGGTTCAGCGGACCGGGCACGTGGTCCCTCCCACTGGAAGCAGAAGTAAAATTCACCCGTGCATGTGCAGAACGCTGCTGTAAATGCACCCACGGCTGTTATAAACATGTTTACGACAGCCACGGGTGCATTTAGGCAGCATTCTGTGCATGCGTGGGTACATTTTACTTCTGATTCTGGTAGCAGCGAGGGAAGCGTGGGCAGGATGAATTGGCATCAGGATCGGATCCGGCCCACGGGCCGTAGTTTGGGAACACCTGGATTAGACACGTCAAACACTGCAGTTCTATATTTGTGTTCAACACACACTGTAGGAATCGGGGCCGCAGAGGGCCGGAGGTCCCGGAGGAGACTGATCAAGAAACGATACGAGGCAATATGGAGCGTGATCAGATCAGTAGTTTATTGAGGGAAAGCTTCAACATATATAGGAGAAAAAGCGCAACGGTGGCAAAACCGTCATCCAACAGAAATCACATCACCTGTTTGCTCGGGTTAATTGGGAATCTTTCTTGGGGAAGTTAATTAACTGGGGCAAACACAGACATGGGAAAACACCATTGTTTAGGGATAATGCTGGGGCAAACATGGCCTCTGTTTGCATCTTGGATAAGACGGAGACTCAGAGATGAGGGATTACTCTAATGGGTAACAGAGTTAGATATTCGCTCTCTCAGCAGATCCGCTGGTCAGGTCAAGGAATTGGGTGAATCAAACCCTATCATTAATCCACCCCCCTTAATTTCTCTGCCCGCAGAAGCCACCGCCGGGAGCCTTCTCACCTAAGTGGCCTCTGCAAGGGCCGTTTCCATGCCCGGCGGGCATGGGGAAACCATATTACACAGGAGTAATCAAATTGTCGCAACACTGACGGAAAACAGGCTTGCATACTAAATCTCTACAACGGTCGCGCTAGGACGGCCTTTTTCAAAGTTTGTAAACATGCAAGCGAAACTCTCTTGCTGTTGTTATTTGTGAAACTAAAATCACATGGATTATCTCAGCTTTGGGGAGGGGAAGGGGATGCGTTCATGACTGTTTGTCAGACTCAGTTCTAAACATTATTTCCATTAAAACAGGCCACAGGGCGAGGCAGTTGTTGTTGGTAATGGGCTAGACTGGTGGGGGGGGGGGAATGTTCCTCTGATAAGCAATTTTTTTTGAAAAGTCAATAGTAAAGCAATTTACTGCACTTAAAAGGCTTTTTACTACCTCTCTGGAAAAGTCGGAGTGGGATGGAGTTGGGTTGGGTGGTGGAATAGCACAGAATTGGTTTGTGTTTCAACCATCTGTGGTGATGAGAAGTTTACATCCAAGGCCCCACAGAAAAAACTCACCTACTTTGTTTATTCATTTTAATAATAACGACTTGCTTGCTTTTCGACAGGAGGCAGGTAATTTGAAAAAGGCAATTACACCTGTTTCCCCCAGCAATCTCCAGCTGCTTTTTGTATTGGGAAATCATAAACCGCGGCGGATGCGTTCATTTGGGCTTCGTCATCAAATTGGTGGCACGGCACCAAACAGCTGTGAATAATTTCGTACAATTTTAAAAGGAAAGGGTGTTATAGACCCTGCGTTGGGCATGCTCAAGAGAGGTTGAAGGTGTCAAATTCAGAAATACACAAACTTCCCAATGAACTTTACTAAATGACCGGCCAAGCATGTTGTCTCCCTGTATCAAATTTTGTTAAATACCTCTGGAATAAGGGCTTAACTTGCTTTAACTTGTTTTTTTCCCTCCCTGTGGGCCTTTCAGGTGCTAACTGCATTTGCTGGACCTCTTTCTTCCATCCCTGCATCCACAGTCAAGGCTGCACATAATTAGGTAGCAAAGGTCTCCCTAGCTCGAAAGCCATTCGTGTCTGACTCTAGGGGGCGGTACTTATTTCCATTTACAGCAGGGGTGCCCAAACATTTTGGGCCATGGGCCGGTCACGTGGTTCAGGAGGCTGATCACTACGGCCCAGGGGCTGGATCCGGCCCTGACGCCAATTCATCTGGCCCACGAAGCCCTCATCACTCCCGGAAGCGGAAGTAAAATGTGCCAGTACAGGTGCATTTTACTCCCATTTCCGGGAGCGACAAGGGCTTCGAGGGGCAGATGAATTGGGATCAGGGGCCATAGTTTGGGCACCCCTGTAATACAGCCAAAGAGGCAGCACTGTCTGCATCTGCAGATGTTTCCATGGTCATGTGGCAGTCATGAATTGATGCTGGAGCGCACGGAATGCTGTTACCTTTTCCACCCAAGCGGTACCTATTTATCTCCTTGCAATTTCTTGCTTTCATACTGCTAGGCTTGCAGGAGCTGGGACAGACAACAGGCTCTTACTCCATTGTGTGGGGATAGGGAATACAGATAAATGGTTATTCGTCTTTCCTAGGATCATTTCTTTCACTTCCCTTAAGTCAGCGTCTGAGTCCTGTAACCCTCATCACCAGGATAGGTTACCCATGTTGGCCCCAACTGTGAGGACCTCAAGGAGGGCTGATTTGCCCACACAGAGGGCAACAATGGCAGTTCCTTCTCCTCTTCTTGGAGAGCTGCTTCCTGCTCCTGGATTCCCCTGCTGAATGTTTAGCTAGGTGAGCTTCCCCAAGGTCTACCTCTGACCTTCCTGAGGTCCTAGGTGAAAGTGAGATGGTGCTCCAACAAGAGTGACTATACCACTATTTCTCCCTCCCCCTTCCCCTCTACCACCACCACGACCACCACGATGATGGAATGCACAAACCTTGCAATAAAAAGTTTTGTGTCACAAATTACTCTGGGTCGAAAGGATTTTCCTGGAGAAACTCCACTCAGGGGATGCCCAAATGAGGCTCCTTTCATGCCCCCAAGATCTGTCATGCAGCACTCGGGTATCAAACCCCGACCTTCCAGTCTCCAAGCTCAGCGTCTTAACCACTAAGCCACTGCAGTTGCTGCTGAATTCAGCTAAATATTCAAACCAAATGATGTGCATGGTAGCTACCTAGATTACAGTAGATTGATTCTTTATTCTTCAATTTTATTAGTTGCCCTACATCTAAAAAGCCCCACACAATACAAAGGAAAATGAAACGCATGCTTAAAAACAAAACAAAACGACAGGAATAGCATGACCCACAGTCAATGAAGAACAGCCCAGACTGGAAATGAGCATTAGAAGAAGAGGAGGTAAAATCAATTGTTAGATCAACCCATTAAGGATGATGATGATGCAGAGATGATGATGTCATCTGAAAAACCTTCAGGATTTTCTGCATCTACTGAGTTTAGCTACACCCTTCCTGAGAGCTGGGTCTGTGACAGTGAGGTTGTGAGGACAACTCTCTCCCATAACAGTAAATTATTGTGAATGACTTTTCTGTTGAAATGGTGTGTTGGAAAGAATTCTGTGGTAGTGTTATGTATGTATGTATGCATGCTCATTACTGTAAAGGCAAGAATGTAACCACTCCAGATACAAACGATATCAGCTGTAAAGGAACGCGAGCAGACAGCCCATAGAGGGCAGCTGCGAGCGTTCAGTCTCACATGGTTCACATTGCGCAATCACGGACAGCCGCGGGAAAACCTTCCCCGCATTCAGCAGCAGGAAAGGAGGCGTGCCTGGGCGAGGCCACGCCGGTAGCAGCCAATCAGCTACCGTGCTACAAGATTCAAATGTAGAGAGCTACTGTATATATTGAGATGTATCACCGCCATTACCTCATGCTTAACTGGAACCTCATGCAATAAACCTGTGTTAAACCAACCCTTCGGTTGTCCGGTCGTCTTTGGTCCCATACACCAAAGGTAGACAGTGAATAAGCAATTAGGATCCATTAGATTTGCAATAGACCTGCTCCTGCTGAAGTTGACCAATACTAGAATTTGTGTTTGTTTTTTTAAATAGGAATTCATGCAGCCACTTTTGTAAAAGCACTTTACTTGGGGGTTGGGCTTCGGGGTCTGGCATCATGAGCCCCTGCACTTCCAAACTGACCACTCTGCTACTAAATAATACTTAAAAATCACAGCACTCCCAACACAAACTAGATAAAGCCTCTCGTGACCTGTTTTGAGAGGGTAAAGGTTTCCCTTGCTCGAAAGCCAGTCGTATCTGACTCTAGGGTACAGTGCTCATCTCTGTTTCAAAGCTGATGAGCCAGCGCTGTCTGCTTTTGCAGGCATTTCCGTGGTCATGAGGCAGGCATGACTAGACACCGGAGCGCATGGAACGCTGTTACCTTTCCACCTAAGTGGTCCCTATTTATCTACTTGCAATTTCTTGCTCATTTCTCTATAGGAGCTCTCGTGGTGCAGTGGCTAAACTGCTGTACTGCAACCAAAAAGTTATTTCGATGCTGACTAGGGCTCAAGGTTGACCCAGTCTTTCATCCTTCTGGGGTCAGTAAATGATCATTTCAGAAATGATCCTTTTTTAAACCCTTTCCAAAGCTGTGTCACATACAGATAGATGAGTCTGGTGAAATAACCAAAAGCAATTAAAACATTTCTGCTGTATATTTCGCTGGTGTCGAAATGATCAGTTCCTTTACTCAGAGATATGACTTGGAAGGAGGAGTTTAATGAAGATGATTTACAGAAAGAAACTTTTAAATAAAAGTTGAGAAAGGTCATTGAGTCCTGCCATCAGATAGCAACCAAATAATGAAACAGATGGCAAATGTGCCCCCAGGAGGAAAAGGACCTCGTGGTCTGAAAAAAAGGTTTGGGAGAGGGGGAACAAGATAGAGAATATTGTTAATGTAGATGTAAAGTTAGTGTGTTAGCAGCCAAAATTGGAGAAGAATTAATAGGATTGCTGTGTCAGACTGATGGGAGACTGAGATGCAGGTACAATATCTGCTCACAGCTGAAAGTTCATTCATTCATTCATTCATTCATTCATTCATTTCCTGCCTATAATTAGTGCAGAGCAATACTCTAGGTTGGGGTGCCCAAACTATGGCCCCTGATGCCAATTCATCCAGCCCATGCTGCCCTCATCGCTCCCGGAAGTGGGAAGTAAAATGCATCCATACGGGCATGTTTTACTTCCGCTTCCGGGAGCAAAGAGGGTGGTGTGGGCCAGATGAATTGGCATTGGGTCAGGGTGTCAGATCCAGCCCATGGGTCATAGTTTCATCACCCCTGGTTTAAGCAGAGAAAATGGCAGCTTAAAATCTATCTCATCCTGTTGCAAAACAGACTGCAAGGTGCGTTTTACTTCCATTTCCGGTGGGAAGAACCACGTGACCAGCCTGCTGAACCACGTGACTGGCCCACAGCCTGAAAAGTTTGGTCACCACTGCTCTAGGCAGTTCACAATAAAGTTAAAAGACAACAAGAGATACACACATAGATAAAATAAAAGCAAACAGATTAACCCACAGTACTGTGTAAAAATCTTAGGGCACACTAACTGGTATGGAGAACATTCAATATGATTTGGGGAGCATAGCTCAGCCCCAGAGTCAGCTCGATGCACCAACATTGGAGAACGTCTTCTCTTGAATCCTCCAGGTTTGGTGAGGTTTGGAGTAAGGGCTTTCACTGAATTTCCCCCAAACCTGGTGGTGGTGGGCCTAAGACTTTTCCACAATACTGTATCTCAAAGGCTTGTTGTGAAACGTCACAACTAAGATATATTTCAGGCTGTTTTTCAATCAAACCTGCAATGTCCTCCCTTGATAACTAAAGCATGGTGTCTAGACACGTGAACAAGGGCTAGTGCAACCATGCAACTGAGCACAGAAATAAGCATGCTGATATGGTAGCACCAACCAACACCTCTTTGACAGACTTCAAGTGGGGAAAAATCTTAGTATTGAATGCTATGCTATGTTAAAAGCTCCAGATATGGGGGGGGGGGGGGAGGTGGGATGAGCAAGAATCCTTATCCCTGAAATATTAGATTTCTCATGGCAGGGAGTTCTTTTATTTGTTTTTTCCACATGGGAAAACCATATAGACAATAGTGGTTTTGTTGTTGCAATGAAGTCCCTGAAATTTCAAGACATGTTAGTCTCTAAAGACGTAGTTCCCAGCGTGAGGCACACGCCCCACAGGGGGGCAATTTAAGAGGGGCAATTCAAGAATTTTAGACCAGGTTAATGGTCTTTTAGGCTTCCTCCACGTGAACAGGAGTGTACTTTTTAAATAATAAGAATTCTTCTTCTGTGTCTAGGCCAGATGTAAAACTGGCAAAATGAAACCACCATTTGGTGGGTTTATTCTGTAGTTCCCTTCACCTGACCTAGTGTGAGAAAGATTAGCTGGCAACACAAGGTTGCCGTTACCAGGGTATGCCCGATTGTGGTTCAAAAAGACCACAATCTTTGAGGTGAAGAGCCTTGTTGGGGCGCAGGGGCTTGAGCGGTCTAACTAGGCAGCGTTGCCCATTTCTTGTCAATGATTTTAGGCTGGGACTAAATTGGGCAAGGTGAAAGCGGAGGGCACATGTCATGGTCCGCCTAGCCAGCAGGTGACGGTGTTATTCAAATGCTTAAAAAATGCATGCAAATGGACTTTATTTCTCAAGTCCATTTTCATGTGCGGAACGTAGTTGGAGATGTCTACCAATGTGCGGACTCCTTGCTGAATAATGACTCCAGGGTATCCAAGGACGGGGGGGGGGGGGGGGGAGGAATCAGAATTTTAGAGATGCTTAGGTTGGGAAGCGCTATTCTAAAGAGGAAAGAAGCTTCCGCATTTGAGACATCTAACTTTCTGAGCTTTGCACTTTCAGCACATGTAAAATTTACTTAAAGGGTAAAAAGGCTGAAGCAATTTGTGCCCCAGTTGAATTAATTTGTGCTCCAGACCCCAACATAGCTATAAATTTGCTTCGCTTCATCCCAGCTCCAAATCTTGCCCTTCTGCTTTGATGTAGATCTCCTACGAATCGGATCACACCAGGCTGACTCAGTTTGCAAGATCTGGGATATGCCCAAAATTTACACATAGCCCTGTTCTTTGCTATTGAGCAAATTTTAAATATGTGTGAAATTTTTCTGGAAGCATTAGAAAGTTTTCTTCTCCTTGAGCAAGTTTTTAGCCAGAGTCGAGAAAAGTTAATCCAGTTTTGGATTGAACTGATATTTAGTCCTACTTAGGACAGACTTAGTGAAATGAGAAAATGGGACAGTCTGGTATAACTCCAGGTTTCGAAGAGAACCCACGTGATGTTTCAACATGTCATAGCGGTGACCCTGGCCATCTGACAGTTATTGTGGTGGGGGTGTATTCCCCTTGGTAGATTCAACCATGCCTCAAAGGTGTTGGCTAGCGGTCCAGAATGGTTCTCCATTCTGGAACCACAGGCCAGCTAAGTGGGGTTGGTTACTCAGGCAATACACCTGGCCAGTGCATTGTTCTAACATGACCAACTTTGACATGAGCCCAGGCAGCTGTGTTGTTGTATTTAAAATAGCTAAAGGAGCATCAAAAACATGGGCTTCAGTCCCCCGCACACCATTGGACTCTGCTATGGTAGTGGTAGGATCTCCCGATGGCAAGAGCCTGCTAAAATCTTGTGGGAGATGATGCTTAGATCCGCCATGTGTGCAGTATGGATCAACCAAGTAGCCAAGTAAGTAGTTTGAAGAGAAACAATTAAAGAAGTGGAAGGGAAACCCACCAGCAGTCCAGGCGGTAGGAGGTATCCTGTCTCCAGTGAGCAATGGACATCCATGCCCAGGGGATTTGGAAAGCTGAACGGTTGCTAGGTGAGAAAGATGAGAAAACCATGTGGGAGACAGATGGGGAATATTGTGTCCTAAGAGAGGCACGGTTAAGGGAAATGGGGAAAAGAGCAGTCTGTGCTGTTTTTTAAGTATAAAAGGAGTATAACTGTTTCAAAAAACACAACAAACCAGAACAGATGGAGTGCCAAGAAAAGAAAGCTCGAATAAATATTTAATGCTCTGTTTCTTTTCTCTCCATGCACACATTTCATTTAATTGTTTAATTTTCATTATTAGCCCCAAACCCTAGCGGAGGCTAGGGAAAGGAATGTGAAGAAATTCAGAAATCATACAGAAGGGGCACTCTATCTTTTAAATACCTGAAGGTAATGGGGCCTTACCACCCTCAAGGATTTAGTTTTTTTTTTTAATTAGAAGGGGAACTCTAGCCATAACTGACTTACTTGCTTTTGTTTTTGGGAGATTTTAGGACGTCTTTGCTGTCACCACAGGTTCAAAGGGCAGAACATGGACTCCCCAGACTTGCCAATGACAAGCATCTGTCTTGTCAATGATGATTCTGTCCTCAGATCAAGAGCAGGAAAAGGTGGGATAGATATGGCACCAGGTGGACTCGATGTTCCTCCTTAAAGCTGTTCGGCCATGTCTCACCTGTCTGCATTCTTCTCCCTGTTCTACCTTTCAGATGATGCACTTCTTCCTTGTGGCTTCTGACTTTCATTCTTGATTGTTTGGGATGCAACCTTCTTCATTCCTCCTCCTCCTCTTACCCTTTGAGGTGTCAAGGGTCTCTCATCTGTGGCAATTCCATTTGACAAAGAAGAGCAGCATCTTTAAAATCTGTTCCTGCATCACTGCCCTGACTAGCATGTTATTGCTCATATTCTTCTTTCTATTCTTCTTCTGCCGTATCCGAATCCGTATCTTGGAGATCCTCATGGTGATCAGCCATAAAGACTGTCCTGATAATGGTCTTTCATCTGCCTTCTGCATCGCAGCATGACACCCGTACCACTGATCCAGTTCTGTGAGTCACTGAGATCCTGAGCCCTTTTGGCACGCAAAGTCCTTATCAGCCCCAGGCCACTATTGATGAAGCTGCTGCCCTCCATTAAGATGGATCAAAGTGGGATTTAATCCACTTGGGGACCATCACCTTTCCCTGTGGACTTCACCACCCAAGGCCGTTAGTCCTCAGGGTGGTCAGGTTAGTTAACCGCCACTTGTGTTGAGTCCCTGGCAGTATGGTCTACTCTATTGCCATAGCAGGATAACCTGGCCAGAGACCCATTGCTCATATACTTAAAAGAAAAACTTGTTTACCTAAAAGTCATATATATTACTGGTAAATACACTATTGATTTCAATGACATAGATCTTTGCATGAAGCATCTTGCTGTTTATCTCTCCATCTAAGCGGATCTGCAGGGCTGTTGTGAAAATAAAACAGGACCACCACCACCCCCTTCTTCACATGCTGCCTTGAGATCATAAAAAAATCATACTTGACTGATCATTAAAAAATCATACTTGACTGAATGGATGTTGATGACAGTGACAAGAGAGGAAAGGAGACTAGTACGATGCATTGTTAACCCTTTGCACCTTTTCTTTATGTTGTGAGAAAAATCAAAGGCTTCATTTCAGTTCTAATGGATGAATGACACATAGTAATTCTGAGCTAACAACGTTTACCATTCCTTGGGTGTTATGCCAACCATTTTTACAATCCATCCAAAGCAACAAGACAAAAGAGATGTTTGGCAACGTAACAAAACAGGACATATGTTCAGCCCAAATGTCCATGCCAAAAAGCATGGGAGGAAATCTCCATCCAGCAGGCCTCAGCACGGTAGGTAGGTAGCAAATGTTTGCTTTTTGAATTAGGAACATTTATTTACTTGTGTGTGATTGTATGCATGAACAAATGGATCGATTTTGGGAAATTCACACTGCAGGTGTAGAAGCTCAGGGACAACAAAGGTGATGGATACAGAGATGGAATTTTACCTGGCAAGGGTCCCAATCTGGGCCAGTTCCCCCTGCATCTAGTGAAAGTAGAATAAAGGTAGAAGTTCCCTGCTCCTGGATTCCCCTGCTGACTGTTTAGCTAGGTCACGGTGAGCTACCCCAAGGTCTATCTTGGACCCCAAGGTCTACCCCCACCACCCGACAGGAGTGACTGCTCCACTGTTTCTTCCTCCCCCTTTTACCACAACCACAACTCCCATGATGGAATTCACAAAATGTTATGTATGTTAGCCGTGTTTTCTGACAGGAGTGGAATGTATCTTTTCTCATATATCTATTCTTATGCAAATAAGTGGATCGAAAAATGTGCACACTCTGTTAGCCAATGGGCTTGTTGTATTATTGTTACTGTTTATAGTGTATATAAGTCGGAGTTTTGCCCCATCCAAACTGTGTTCAAACCCCACTAATAAAGAGCTGGATTTCACTACTTCATTCGTCTGCTTCTTCATTCCTTGAACACTAAATTGGCAACGAGGATGGGATGGCGTCCCCACACTGCAGCAACATCGGCCCATTCGACCCAGCACATCCAGAGAAATGGGCAACATACGAACGCCGGTTCCGCCATGCAATGGCCTCGCAGAAGATCACCGACGGAAACCAGAAGCACTCCTCTGTCCTCGCTCAGTGCGGTTCTGAGACGCTTGAGCTGGCAACCCACCTCGTTCTCCCAAGGGACATGGATGTGGTGCTGCTTGCAGAAATCATGTCCGCACCGAGGAAGCACCTGTAGCCAGAGGTCTCGATCTCCCCGGCCAGGGTGGCCTTCCACAGAAGAGAGCAGCGACCTGGTGAATCCATTGCAGACTATGCTGCCACGCTGCGCATTGCTGCTGCCCCATGCAAGTGGGACAACATTGAAGAAGCACTCCAGGAACGTCTGCTGGCCAGCAGGAGGGACAAAGATGCTCAATGTCGCCTCATGATCAGAAAGTTGCTAACCTTCACGGATGTCCTAGAAGAGGCAGTAGCGTCTGAGGCCGCACGGTCCGGGATAAAGCTTTTTCGGCATCGCCACTCCACCACCAGTGCCACCGACTCAGCTGTGCAAGCTCAGCAAAGTTCACCTTCATCCTACTCAGCATCACCTGGTTCTACCTCTTCATCGGAGTCCAGCGACACAGAGGGAAAAGTCCGAGAGGTCCGACGAAAGCACCAAGAGCACCGTGACGATCGGGAGAACAAATTCCTTTGCAAGTGTGATGGCTGTGGAGCCCGGCATGACTGCAAGAAGTGTCCCTTCCACACCGCAGAATGTCACAACTGTGGGCGAAGAGGGCACATTGCTAAGGTATGCCGACAGCGAAAGCAAAGACCTCCAGCACCTGTGCCCAAGAAGAGTCATCACCGCAACACATCCATCGCCAAAGTGTCACCCGAGCCTGAGCCGTGCAAATTGGGCATTGTCAGCGAGCATTTCTTCGCAGACCTGAGCCTGCAGGACGTCCCCTTCAAGATGGAGGTGGATTCAGGTACTATCTTTTCCATAATCCCACAGCGGGAGTTTTTGAGGATTCCCCCTGCATCTCGGCCCAAGCTTAAATCCTTTAAAACTTCCCTCCGGGGTGTGCAAGGTTGTCAGATTCCGGTCCTGGGGGTGGGTAATTTCTTGGTTAAATTCAAAAACATTCGCACCTCCTTGCCATTGGTTGTAGTTAAGCAGGGCACTAACTGTCTTATTGGTACCCAGTGGTTTAGGCCCCTGGGAATCCGGCTTTCTGGCATCCACACAATAGACTCTGACCCAATCCGGGATATTTTGTGCTGCACATCCTGAGGTATTCAAAAAGGGTTTAGGTTTATACAAAGGACCCCCTGTTGACTTTGAGTTTGACCCAACCATCCGGACCATCCGGATGAAGCCACACTGGGTACCCTTTGCTTTAAAGGAGAAGATAGAAGCCGAGCTGGACAAACTGGTGGGGCAGGGCATCCTAGTGCCGGTGGACTCCGCAGAGTGGGAGACTCCAATAGTGACTGCTTTGAAAAGTAACGGGGAGGTCAGGATATGCGCTGACTACAAGTGTACCATCAATAAAGCTATTCACCCGAACGCATATCCTGTGCCCATGGTAAGCCACCTTCTTGCCTCCATGCAAGGAGGAAATTGCTTCGCAAAACTTGACCTTGCCCAGGCTTACCAACAATTAAATGTGTCTCCTGCTGCTGCCATAGCCCAGACCATAGTTACGCATAGGGGGGCATTTAAGGTAACTCAACTACAATTCGGGGAAAATGCGGTCCCTGGAATATTTCAATCTCTTGTAGAATGTATTTTAAAAGGTTTGCCCTGTGTCCTGCCATATTTTGATGATGTCCCGATCACTGCTAAGGACACCGTTGAACTAGCGGCCAGGCTCGATCGAGTCCTCTCACGTTTCAAGAGGGCCGGACTACGTCTCAGAAGAGACAAATGTGTGTTTTTGGCACAGGAAGTGGAGTTCCTGGGGTACCGCATTACACCCCAAGGTATCATGCCCTCTGACTCCAAGGGGACGGCCGTGCAGAATGCAGTCAGGCCGAAATGTAAAGTCGAATTGCAATCATTTCTAGGATTGTAAAATTCTATCACACTTTTCTCCATTGCAAAGCCTCAGTTGCCGAACCATTACATCGGCTTCTTAAGAAAGATACTGTTTGACACTGGGGCCATTGCCAGGAGAAAGCGTTCCTAGAACTCAAAAGGCTACTATCTTCGGATGCTGTATTAACTCATTTTGATCCTAACAATGAAGTTGTATTTGTGTGTGATGCATCCCCTGTGGGGGTGGGAGCTGTGTTATGCCATGTACTGAGTGACGGGTGGGAAGCCCCCGTAGCATTCTATTTCCTCTCAGGAATGGGATTCTGCTTGGGGCCCATGGTCCAGGTTGAACATAGATTTTGCAGGTCCATTTAGGGGTGCCCTATTTTTGTTGGTTGTAGACTCATTCTCTAAGTGGCTGGAAGTGATTAAAGTGCCTAATACCAATTCAGCCACCACGGTAATGTACCTGAGAAGGCTGTTCGCAGCATTTGGACTTCCAGATGTGCTGGTGTCAGACAACGCGTCCATGTTCACATCTGCAGAATTTCAATCCTTCATGGAAAGGAATGCAATTAGGCACATCACTGCTGCCCCATTCCACCGAGCCACAAATGGCCAGGTGGAGCGGCAGGTGCGCACAACTAAAGACGCACTTCTGCATATGGGTGAAGGGGATTTGGAGCTCCAGCTATGCCAGTTTCTTTTCACGTATAGACTCACCCCCCTTTGCCTCAGGGCTGTCCCCTGATGAATTGCTCCAGCGAAGGAAACTGTCATCCTTGCTGGACAGATTGGATACCTCTAGGGTGGAGGACAAAGGCACAAATATAGCGATCCAACACCAGAAGGGTTTTTCTCCGGGAGACCCTGTACATTGCCGCAATTATGTAGCTGGTAGTCCTACGTGGGTGCCTGGGTTTGTGATCGATCAGACTTGTCCTGTTTCTTACAGAATCGAAACAGCCACTGGTCTGATCTGGAGGAGGCATGCGAATCAATTGAGACCCAGAATACTGGACCCACAGGACGAATACAGACACTCAACGTTAGGGTTGGCTCCCATCCATTTAAACCCAGGGGGAAGAGGTAATAGTCAGCAGCCAGCCAACATTGACCCAGAAGTGTCTTCTAGGAACTGATTTCAAGGGGAATTTGTGGAATGCTCCCCTATTCCGGCCCGGTGTACCCCTACACTGTCCCAGCCTAGCACTCTGGATTCCTTTATTGATGATGACCAATTTTGTTCGGAGTCGCCCTCCACTCTTAGTACACACAGGATGGACCCTGAGTTGTCTTATTCATCCACAGAATTAGATTTTGTTTTTCAGCGATCCCCTGCTCCTCCATCTGACAAACGGGGCTTTAATTTGGGTTAACAATCCTTCCCCTCTAGTCAATGGGAGCTCAATCAATCCTGCAGCTCTCAGGTCTCGAACTGCTGACTTGCTGACTTTCCGGTCATCAAGCTTACTTACTCAGTAAGTAGCCACTAGGTCACCACAGGCCCTACCATCCACTGCATCTGCTCTAGTGTAAAAATAAGGGGTGGGGGAGCTACAGTGCTACATTAAAACAATCCTGTATAGAATATAGATTAAACCCTACTCTCCATGTAAATAATATGACTGGTTGTTCTTAACAAATACAAGGACTTTTGTCCTGTCTCCAAAAGGGTTCTCTTTCTCTCCCCTATCCAGCCCATCTCACCCTATTCCTTTTATTCTTGCAAACTACAAGACCCCAAAGCCATATTCTGAGCCACAGCGGGGGGGGGGGGCATTGACATCATCTCCTGCTGGCGGTTGCTGAAATGAGACCTAAAAGACAGTGACTGCTTTTGGGCTGATTTGCTGCTTCCAAACATGTGTCCAGAGGAATGTTTGTGGAAGGAAGCTGGCAACAGCCTAAACATTACATTACGGATGGAACCTGAGATGAGTTCAGAAGAGAATCTGCAGCCTTTAACACAAAGGACTTTTGTGATGACTTATTCTTTATGTTTCAGGGCAAATTAACCAGTGATGGCGAACCTTGGCATTCCAGATGCTCTTGGTCTTCAATTTCCAGAAGCCCAAGCCCCCATGAATCCACACGAATGGGTTTGCTGCGATTCATCTGGCCCACACCGCCCCGTCACTCCTGGAAGCAGAAGTAGAACGCACCCATATGCGTATGCTGTATCCTATTCTGAATATTGGCCATCATCATGGCGATCAGCCATGAAGATTATCCTGGGAAGAATATAATACAGTGGCCTCCCATTCGCCTTCTGCATCACAACATGACACCCGTACCACTGATCCAGTTCCATGAATCATTTTCTGGTCCTGAGCCGCAGGGCCATAGCCAGGGGGGACAGGGGGGCAAAAACCTTCCTGAGCTAACAGCCCCCCTACCCACCATGTGATGCCAATGTTATACATGTGAGTGTGACATTGTTGCCCCCCCTGAATTTTTTGCCCCTCCTGAAATTTTTTCGCCCCCCCAAATAATAATAATCTAGAATCCTGGCTACGGCCCTGCTGAGCCCTTTTGGCACACAAAGTCCTTCTCATCCTCAGGCAACTATTGATGAAGCTGATGCCCTCCATCAAGATAGTTTCAAGTGGAATTTAATCCACTTGGGGGACCATCACTCTTCCCTGTTTGCTACACAAGGTTGCTAGTCCTCATGTTGTCAGGTTTAGTTGTCTGCTGGCCCACAGGGACTCATCCCAGTGCGCCCAAGAGACTGGAGCCCCCCAGAGGCAGGCAGAGGTAATGGGAATATATGGGATTTCTCCCCCGAACCCCCCATAGGCACCCTCATCACTTTCTGTCCACCACCCTCCCAAGGTGCCCAGCACACCCCTGGTCAGGTTAGTTAACTGCTGCCTGACGAGTGGGGTTGAGTCGCTGGCAGTATGGTCTACTCTATTACCATAGCAGGATAACCTGGTCAGACAATGGATTCTTGCCTCTCCCTCCCCCCCCAAAAAATATATTTCTTTAGACTCCAGCTCTCCTTTGGATACCCTCTTTATCTGGGGAGGGGTGGGGGAGGACATGGACTGCAATTATTTTTTTAAATTGGTCCCAGGCCCTTTTAATACCCCAAAATACCAATTTTTCAAACTGGAAGTAGACTTTTTGTTACTTACAGATTTACTTTTTGTGGTATCCATACCCCCCACTTTTTGTTTTGCATTATTGATATCCTATCTGGGTCCTGGAGAGTTCCAGGGCAGAAGATTATTTATTTATTAATTTTATTTGTATCCCACCCTCCTGTTGGGAACACCACTCAGGGTGGCAACCCCTCCAGAGTTGCCCATCCTGATTTGTAAACGTCAACCTAATTCATAAATATTAGATATTCTTGCATATGGATAAAATATTATCGAGGTGTATTTTTTGAGCCCCCAATCTCATGTTAGCAAGCTCCCTCACTAAATTATTGCTCTTGGAGTCTTTGATTTCAGGTTCCATTTTAGGTCTCTCTTTAAGTTTGCTGAGAGAGGACTGTGGTGGCTTAGTGTTTCAGATGCTGAGTTTGACTACTGGAAGATTGGCAGGTCAGCAGCTCAAGACCCGAGAGCTGCGTGATGGAGTGAGCTCCCATCGTCTGCCCCAGCTCCTACCAACCTAGCAGTTCAAAAGCAAGAAATTGCAAGTAGACAAATAGGTACTGCTTTGGTGGGAAGGTAACAATGCACTCCGGTGCCTAAACATGCCTGCCACTGGACCATGAAAACATGTGCATATGTAGACAGCCCTGGCTCTTTGGCTGTAAATGGAGATGGGCACTGAACCCTGTCTGGTTTTCTAGCAAATTTTACCTTAAGTTTGCTGAACCCATTGGAGTGGTAATCTGTGCAAAATAATAATGAATAACAAAGGCAGGGGAAAGGAGGGTTTCTAAATTCTACAGGAATTGTCTAGACCCCACTGGGGTAGCTTTTTGTGCTTCCCCCCTTGGGTTGCAGCTTTGCCAGTAGCAAGGTCTCCATACTGAGCATTTTCGCTGTCCTTCGGCTGGGTAACAACAGATGCAGGAAACTTAACTCATACTTACCTGGAGAAGCTGGAGTGATTATGTCACCACTTAACATCTGCAAGCTGTTAATGCTGCTAATGATTTATATGGAAGGTTTATCGGTTTTCCTTCCACAGCACATAAACAAGGCTTTTTCACAGCGGGAAGCCTCCAGGTCCCTGCTGAAGTTAGCAGTTGCTGCAAGTATCTGCAGAGACATCTTAACCATCTTTCTGTGCCATTCTGGCAGTGCTCTGCCTTTTTCAGGATTCAGCACATCAGAGAGAAAAGAGGGTTTCCCTCTGAGCAAGACGTTTCTTATTCCTCTTAGTGGAACGCTAGCACGGTTGGAAGGAAGGCGAACCGGAGGAAACCATTGTACTAAAACAGGGGTGCCCAAACTTTTTAGGCCATGGGCCGGTCATGTGGTTCAGTGGGCCATGTTGGGGATGTAAGTCTTCGCCTCATGTCCCAACTGGTTGCAAGATATATTGTGCCTGTGGTGCTTTAAGACTTTACTGCTGAGGCACTCAGGTATTGTGGTTTTTCTAGAGAGCTCTGTGGCCAGTGTATTTATGCCAGAGCAAAGCCACAGACCTTCAGCTCCAATGCTCAACCAGCTCCAATGCTCAACTTGCCTGAGCTACAATGCTCAACCTGAGCTACCATGCTCATTTTGCCGGAGCTCTGATGCCCAGCTACTGCTTCAATGCCTCGTTTTCTGCCAATGGTCTGTGTAAGAGTGTTTCAGATGGCTCGGCCCAATAACTCCAGAGGCAGTATATTATAATTAAAGTCTTTTATTCTCACTGCCCGCATGGCATTCAGTGGCTGTATCAAGGGTCAAAGACGGAAGGGAAGGGTATGAGGTTGAGGTGGTCCTTTAATAGGGTCGGATGAGGTCAGAGGCATAAGGTTCAAGGGAATAGGGTTACAGTGGCAAGGCATTGTGGTACATGTAGTTCAAGTCAGTTTGATATTACATCTGACAAAACCCCTTCTAATATCATATGGGCTGACTACATTGAGTGCATACTTGAGCATTTCATTTTCTAAGACACAAACTGCCAAACAGGTACTCATGCTGAGCTGAGGGGAGTGGTTTGGTCAGTATGTCTGCCACTTGTTCCTTTGTCTCACAATGTGTTAGCTCTATAAAGCCTTCTCTTATCATCTGTCTCACGTTTCTGCACTTGATATCTATATGTCTAGATTTCCGGTTTATAGTGTCACCTTTTGCTATCTCTATGGCCGCCTGGCTATCTTCGTGGATGGTGATGGGGAGCTTGGGCTTTTCCCAGATAAGGGAGATAAGTTCGTTTATCCAGATAAGGTCACATGCAGCGTTTGACAGGCAGACATATTCAGCCTCGGCGGTGAAAGTAGAAACCAGTTTCTGCTTCTCGGTGCGCCAGTATATTGGGCTGCCATTCAACATCACCATGTAGCCAGATGTGCTCTTTCTGGTTCCTGAGCATCTGCCCCAGTCAGCATCGGCGTAGCATGACAGGTTGATTTCTTCGTCTATTCGAGGGGTGAGCAGTAATTCTGTCTCCATGGTGCCCTTCAGGTATCTCAGCAGTCTCTTGACGGCCGCCCAATGAAACGCCTTTGGGTTACTGGAATGGCGTGAGAGAAGGTTCACTGCCAGCGTAATGTTGGGCCTGGTCCAGTTGGCTATGTGTAACAGCGATCCAATGATGGATCTGTAGAGGCTGATGTCTTCGAACGGTTCGCCTTCCTCGTAGGCGTTTTTCAGGAAATCTGTTTGCATAGGCGTCCCACAGGGGTGAGCGTTTGACATGTTGCATCTGTCAAGGAGTTCAGCTATTTTCTCCTTCTGGGAGAGTCCAAAGCTATTGGGTATCCTTGAGACTTGCACCCCTAGGTATTTGTTCACTCTCCCCAAGTTTTTCAGGGAGAATTCATTTTGTAGTCCATGAGCGAATTCATCGCATTTGGACTTACTTTTCCCAAAGTACAATAGGTCGTCGACATACACTAGGACCTTTTCAACTTCCTCTGGTGATTTTCTTAGAAATACACATTTGTCGTCTTCAACTGGGAAGAAGTTCAATTGCCTAACTGCCTCGGCCAGACACTCGTACCACCTCCTGCCGGACTGCTTTAGGCCATAGAGGCTTTTGCTGAGTAGCCACGTTTCCCCTCTGTTGCGCCCCAAACCAGGTGGTGCTCTGACGTATATTTCCTTGTCAAGGTCTGCATGGAGGTATGCTGTCTGTACATCAAACTGGTACACTTGTTCCTCGAGAATGGTTGCCATCACTAAAGTGGCCTTCACGCTTTCTGGCTTCACCGTGGGGGAGTACGTGTCTTCGTAGTCGTCAGGGTATCATTGGGTGAACCCTTGGGCGACTAGTCGCGCTTTGTACATTACCCCTTCATTTTCCAACGGTTTCACTTTAAACACCCACTTTGTTCCCACTGTCCTCTGTCCCTCAGGAACCTCGGCAGGAGCGTACACTCCGAGGGTTTTGAGGCTCTCCATCTCCCTTTCCATTGCCGCCCGCCACTTGTCCTGTTCTTCGGGAGGCAGTTTGTCTATGTCATCAAAGCTTGCTGGTGTCTCGGGGTAGGTGTTTATGCCCAGCACATACTCCTTTAGTCCTCTGGGAGTTTGGCCTTTGGTTGGCCTGGTTGATCTGCGGGGCGCCTCTGCTGGGGTTTTTGGAGGCTCAGTCTCCACAACACTAGTGGTATTTTGATGCGACTGCCTGGTCTCATCCCTCTCTGGTGGCGTGTCCACTGGTCTGCTGGGTCTTGAGTTGGATGAGGGTGCTTTGGCTCCTTCTTGTACTGACTCATTTGTCAGTACCTCGTTTGCGTGTATCTTGCTCCAGTTCACGTGTTCATGGAACGTGGCTGACCTGGAAATCACTATTCTCAAGTTGTGGTCCAGGAAATTCCAGGTCTTTGGAATTTTTTGAGAGTGTCAACAAGCATGTGGATAAGGGGGATCCAGTTGACATTGTTTATCTGGACTTTCAGAAGGCTTTTGACAAGGTCCCACACCAAAGGCTCTTGAATAAACTTACCAGTCATGGAATAAAGGGACAGGTCTTGTCCTGGATCAGCAACTGGCTAAGGGACAGGAAACAGAGGGTAGCACTAAATGGACACTTCTCCAAATGGAGGGAAGTAAAGAGTGGGGTCCCCCAAGGTTCAGTACTGGGACCCCTGCTTTTCAACCTCTTCATAAATGATCTAGAGGTAGGAGTAAAAAGCAAGGTAGCCAAATTATACAGGGTAGTGAAAACTGTGAGAGATTGTGAGGAGCTCCAGAGGGATCTCTCGACACTGGGGGAGTGGGCAAAACAGTGGCAAATGAGTTTCAACATTAGTAAGTGCAGAGTGATGCATGGTGGGGCAAAGAACCCCAATTACATTTATAAACTGATGGGGTCTGAACTCTCTGCGACAAACCAGGAAAGGGACCTTGGTGTCCTGGTGGACAACTCAATGAAGGTGTCAACCCAGTGTGCCTCAGCAGTGAAAAAAGCAAACTCAATGCTAGGGATCATTAGGAAGGGTATAGAAAATAAGTCAGCAAGTCTCATTTTGCCTCTTTATAAATCTATGGTGAGGCCCCATCTGGAATACTGTGTACAGTTCTGGTCGCCATACCTCCAGAAGGATATTATGGAGCTGGAAAAAGTGCAGAGGAGGGCAACCAGAATGATTAGGGGACTGGAACACCTTCCTTACCATCTGAGGCTGCAACGGTTGGGCCTCTTCACTCTTGAACGACGACGTCTAAGAGGTGACCTGATTGAAGTTTATAAAATCATGCACGGTGTGGACAAAGTAGATAAGGAAAAACTGTTTTCCCTATCACATAACACTAGAACTAGGGGACACTCCATGAAACTTTTGGGTACTAGTTCTCAAACAAATAAGAGAAAGTAATTTTTCACCCAGAGGATTATTGGTCTATGGAACTCCCTGCCAGAAGAAGTGGTGACAGCTGTCAGTCTTGACAGCTTTAAGAAAGGATTAGACAAGTTCATGGAGGACAAGAGTATCAATGGCTATAATTATGGATACTTAAGGACAACCTCCGGGTTGGAGAGATAGGCAGGATATCTCTCAATATCATTTCCAGGGAATCCTAAGCAGGTGAAGGCATCTGCTTGGGAATACCCTGAAGGAAATGGTGAGCCACTGTGTGAGACAGAATGCTGGACTGGATGGGCTGTGGCCTGTTCCAGCAAGGCTGTTCTTATGTTCTTATGAAACGGTATGCCTTCGAGCCCGGTTCCTACCCCATGAATCTTAGCCTCTTCGTTATCTTGTCCCCCTTCTTCCTTAGTTGTTTTGGTATGTGTACGTCTGCGAACACACCGAAGATGTGAAGGTGGCTAACTTGGGCTTCCGCCTGTACATGGCTTCATAGGGCGTTTTTCCGATAACGCCAGACCATAGTCTGCTCAGTGTGTAGTTGGAGTACAGCAAAGCTTCCCCCCAGTATGAGAAGCTTAGGCCTGCATCTTCAATTGCACATCTGATCATGGTCTGGAGCACTCTGTTCCTTCGTTCGGTGACTCCGTTCTGGAAGGCTGAGAATGGTGCGGTTTTGTAGCATAGCATCCCCTTCTCGGTTATCCAGTCTTCGAACTCTTTGGACAGGAATTCCGATCCTCTGTCCGTCATCAGTTTCTTTATATTGGTGTTGTTCTGAGTCTGCACCCTTTGGTAGAACTCTTTGGACTTGTTGAAGGTCTCGTCCTTGCTTTTAAGGGTGTATACGAAACCGTATCGGCTGTAGTCATCAACTATCGTCAAGAAGAATCTCTTCTGGCCCAAGGATCTCTCGAGTGGCCCCACCAGGTCGAGGTGGACCAATTCGAAAGGGTGGCTTGACTTCCTGGTGGATGTCTTTGGTCGTGCCTCGGTTTTTGCCTTGGAGCTTTTGCACACGGAGCACTCCAGGTAGTTCTCACAATTCTTCTGAACACCCTAGCATCTTCTTGACTGTCGGAAAACCAATGTGTCCCAATTTTCTGTGCAACAGGTGCGCACACTCATCATGTATTTGTTTCCCTATGGATACCCTCAGTGTTCTATGCTCTGTGCTGCTAACCCCTTCATTTCTTGTGGGACTGCTGTGATCATTGTTTTCCCCTTCTGGGTCTTCATGTTCAGGTTCCCTGGGGTCGTCTGCGGTGCAGTCCTGCATCTCTTCATCGTCAGTGCCGTCGATTAGGCCTATCGTGGCCTGTTCATCCTCGGCTCCCTTGGCAATGAGCTATGGTAGGCCGCCTATGAGCTCCACTCTTCCAATCTGCTTTCCTCTTCTTTCGATGGACACCTTCTTGTTTTCGAAGACTATCCTGAGGCTGGGGTCTTCTGTGAGCTTGGTGGTGGCCAGGACATTATATGGAATTTCAGGAGAGTAAAGGACGCCTTTGACCTGACCAATTCCAGGGATGAGTACGTCGCCCCTGCCGGTTACTCTTACATGTTCCTGGTTGGATTCTGAAGGAATCTTCTTCAAATGAGTTGAATATTTCCCTGTGGCATGATGTGTGGGTGGTTGCACCGGAGTCGATCAGCCACCGCTGTAGGTGTGCATTTGAAGACCTGTCTACCCTGTGGCTGCTGGCCCCTTCACTGTGCTTGACCACGTTCACTGAATCTGGTTTGTGTCTATCTTGCCCCTTCTGTGGCTTAAGCTCTCTCTTTGGGCTAGGTGACCTTCGTCGTCTGTCCCCCCCCTGTCGTTGTCGCCCTTGTGTCTGCGTGGGTACTCGTCCTGTGACTCACGTCTGGGTCTCGGAGTGTCTTCGTGGCGTGTTTGATCGCGTGTGGGTTTGTGTTTTCTTGGTCCACATGTGTGACACTCGAAACTAGGGTTCGCTTGCTCAGGGAAACTGACTCTTTTGCGTGGCCTGTCCTCTCTGCGTATGATGGCCCTACTTCTCCTAAGGTTATCCTCAGCTATGAGTTTCTTAGTGATGTACCCCAATGTGGCATTGTCACTTCCCAAATTATCCAGCTGAGTCAGGAAGTAGTCCCAGCTTGAATCGAGGGAGTTGTATATAATGCTAATCTGGTGCTGATCCGTCACGATTTCCCCCCTTCTTATGAGGTTGGATCTCATGTTGTTCAGTTTCATCAGTTGCTCACTCATTGTTGACCACTCTCTCATTTTGTATGCATACAACTCTCTCAATAGCAAGCAGGTCGTAGTCCTTTCATTGCAATAAAACATTTCATATAACATTCCCCAAACCTCATGCACAGTTAACCCATCAGGGATACTCCCATACATTGAAGTGTCAATCGAGCTTAAAAGTAAACAGAACACTCTGTGGTGTAGTCTGTCCACCTTTAGGGTCCATGGCTTCCTTGGTGGGTCCTGGATCAGGTACAAAGCCCCCTCCCTCATCAGAATTACCTGAAATTGTTGTGCCCAGTCCATGAGGTTCTCCCCAGTCACGCAAAGGATTGGGAAGTTGTGAGGTAGTTGGCTGTGCTGGCCGGCATTGCTTCCTTTGCTGGATTTGGTCTGGTGTCCTGGGCTGTGCTTATATTGGAAGTGGGGGATGGGTACACAGATATTTGCTATTGGATGTCCCATTTGCAGTTTTTCTGGTCGCCTGTAGAGGGAATTCACTGGTCCTCTACCCATCAAGCGACCTGAGTTGACCTGCAGTTCCTCTTCTTCGCCAGAGAGGGAGTTCTCCTGCTCCTCTTGCGCCTGCGTGAACCTCATTGTTTGCTGGCTGCCGAGGTGAGCTGATCTCTGTCTCGGAGGTCCTGCTGCTTCAGGTTGGAGCGTCGGTGAGGAGTCGCCTTCGTCGCTGGAACTGATTTCCTCGTCGGAGGGTCCTGTGGAGCTGTCGCGTGGAGGCCGCCATCTTTGCTGGACTAATGGGGGTTCGCGTCGTTGTAGCTCCGGTTCCTCGGGTCATGGCTCCGCGTGGAGGTCGGCTTCCTTCTCCAGACATCCCCTGCGCTTGGTTCGGGCAGACAGCGAGTCGTGGTAGGCCTCACTTTCTTTGTTCTGCCTTGCATGTGCCTCCGGCCTTCCCGCGTGGGCGCGTGCCTTGCGGGTCTCGCACCCCTCCCATTCGCAGTAGCGTGTTTCTGAGGGGGGCTGCATCCCCTTCGGTCTCTAGCTGGGAAGGGTTTGCGGTGTCTTTCCTCCGAGGAGAGGTCGTGTCCCCTTTGGCCTTTGATTGTGAAGGGGGCCTCTGCCCATGTGAGGAGTTCGGCCCGGTTATCAGCAGCGCCTCTCTTGGGGGCGTGGTGCCTGCTTGGGGGTCTCCACTCCCCTTCTAGTTCCTGGGGGCTGAGGGTCGGCATGTCCCGCATTTCTAGGGTCTGTGTGTCCACCCTCCGGGGTCCCAGGGCCTTTTCTTTTCTTCGCGTGGTTGGGGCGCGCGGGTTATCTTTGGGTATTGTTGTTCTGGTGGGTTTTACCGCCGGTGTGTTCGAATCTAGGGCCGCCGCTTGTAATTGGTCGGCTATCTCGGCTAGATTTGAACTTGGTGCGGTGCTTGGGGTTCCCGCCATGGAGGATCTCGGGGTAGAGCTTACCGTGTCGTTGGTGTGGAGTTCATCTCCGATGTTCATCAAGGCCACTAGCTCTGCCATGGGGATCATTCCTCTCCCGGCTATTGCCCTGTGGATTTTGGTTGTCAGGCTTTCGTCTTGGTCATCCCTTTCGGTGGGTGCCCCTCCGGTTTCGGCCTTCGTTTGGCCATCTGGGTCCATCTCCGTGATGGTCCGGTTGGGGTTGTCCTCTTCCATTACCGTTTGGGGTCGTGCAATTGCCTGTTCCGGAGTTTCGGGTCCAGTTGGTCTGGCTCGTGTTCTGGACCCTCCTTTGTTCAGCCAGGTCCTTCTTTTGGTCATTTGTTTTAATTTTGGAGTTGTTTGTGGGCGAACCAAACCTCTGCTACCATTTTGTAAGAGTGTTTCAGATGGCTCGGCCCAATAACTCCAGAGGCAGTATATTATAATTAAAGTCTTTTATTCTCACTGCCCGCATGGCGTTCAGTGGCTGTATCAAGGGTCAAAGATGGAAGGAATGGGTATGAGGTTGAGGTGGTCCTTTAATAGGGTCGGATGAGGTCAGAGGCATAAGGTTCAAGGGAATAGGGTTACAGTGGCAAGGCATTGTGGTACATGTAGTTCAGGTCAGTTTGATATTACATCTGACAGTCTGGACTAGGAATTCTGCAAGTCCAAGAACCAACTACAAGAACTGAATCTCCAATTTGCTCCGAGGAAAGACATCTGCCTAACTTGTCTGTTTACTGCAAGGAAAGACTACTCGAGGGTTAGCTGTGGAGCTGTCTGACTTTACTTGTGGCACAGCTTGTTTTTGGACTGCTACTGAGCTGTGTAGAGACTTATACCCATTAACACAACTGTACCTTCTCAGTGGAGCTAATTGAGAAAAACAAGAGACTAAATCTGTTTTCTGTTATTGCACTGTATATATATTTGCACCACTTGCTTCCAAGCAAGCCTGTTTGAGTTATCACCTGCACCAAGACCTGTCAGCTTGTTGGTTGCACAAGGATAGGAAACATCCCCTGGGTGCGAATCTTCTAGTCTGCCACTGCGCACTACTCTGCTGTACGCGGTTAACTCCGTGGACACCATCAGGCCAGTCATATGGTTCGTCCCACTGGAAGCAAAAGTAAAACATGCCTTGCAATTCGTTTTGCAACAGGATGAGATAGATTTTAAGTTGACATTTTCTTTCCTTAAACCAGTGGTGCCAAAACTATCGCCTGTGGGCTGTAGTTTGGGCACCTCTGTACTAAAAGAAGACTCACAAAAATGAGAGGTAGAAACTGTTCAAACAGCTGATTGCTATAGGTACCTGGAAACTTCTCAGTTAGGGTATCTTGGCTCTGCTTAAATGCGATCAATGAAGAAGAAGCCTTCTGTTTCTCAAGGAGGACAGCTTCTTGACTTGAACAGCTCTTACCTTTAGGAAACATGTCCTAATTTGTCCTTAGCATCTGCTTCTTTTCAGTTTACACACATTAGGTCTAGTCCTGCCTTCAGGTGCAATAAAGAACATAGCTCCTTAAATCAAGGATTGTGAGGAGATAAGAGGCTGGAAATCTTACTTTTATGGAGGCTGGAAATCTTACTTTTATGGACTAAAAGCCTTGGAATCCCTTTCATAAATGTCAAGTGACCAAGGGCATTATAACCTGTTCAGCTCTGAAATAATTAGATGATTCTTTGGATCCAGAATCTGCCAGGCAAGGATAAAAGGGGAGTCCCTATCTGAAGGCTCTGATCCCACAAAGGAATCTTGCTGGCAGAATGGAGATTACATTGATCTTTTGAAAGATTATCTTGAACAGTGGGAGAAGGAACAATTGGGAGCTGCTTCTCCTTCTCCTTCTCCTCCTTCTCCTCCTCCTCCAGCTCCTGCTGTCAAACTTTAAACTGCCAAAATGAATTCTTTCCATAGTTCCTTTTGCCTGACCTAGTGTGAGAAAGATTAGCCAGCACAAGGTTGCCATTGCCCGAGGTATGCCTGATATTAGTTTAAAAATATCACAAGGTAGTTCGGGCTATGAGAGTGAGACTGGTCCAAGATCACCCAGGTTCATAGTGGGGATTTCAATCCAGGTTTTCCAAGTCCTTTAACTACCACAACATTCTGGCTTACATATTGGCTTAATATAGCTTTTCATGGCATGGAGATAAACATCCTTCCTTGTTTAGTGGTTGTAAATCAAGCCACTCTTATAACCACAGATCTGAGGGCCAGATGGAAAACTGACAACTGTGTTTGAAGGCATTTGTGATCAGATCTGGGCAACGATGACCTTTTGGGTGACAACTGTCAGAATCCACCAGTATTTATGATCAGGTAACTCATAACCACACTGACATACCATACCTATCAAATTCAGTCTGAATTAAGCAAAGCCTGCATCATGAGGCCTGCTGTGTGTTTGATGCAGTAGCAAATTATTGGATATTTATAGTAAAACGTAGCAATTTGGTGCAGAGCTTCTGTCTATTGAAAGAAAACAAAAGCTAAGAGAGCTGTTAATTAAACGGAGAAAGCATCCATTTAATTGCTTCTGGAAATCCAAGAAAGATAGATCAGAAGATAAATCTTGATCCAGTTTACAAAAAGCCCCTAGAACTGCATGAAAGTATTTATGCTTGCAGACCTTAGAGAGGAAACTTGCTAACCACCCTCAGATGGAAGTAAAACCTAAGTGAAACAGTCTCCAGATCAACAAGTAGTTACTTAAAGACCAAAAGACTGAGATAACCAAAGGTCCAAATTGTACAATAGCTTTGTCTTTTAATAATTAAAAACTTAATTGTTTTGATAGATGTGGATTTTTAAAAAAATAATGTTATTATTTTAATGTTTTTATTTTTAAATAATATATAAGCCATCTTGAGTCCCTCTACAACAGGGGTTCCCACCTTTTATATCATATACTAGCATAGGTTGCCCAGCGTTGCCGGGCTGTTATAAATTGTGTTTAGCTTTTTTGTTTTTTTTTAAAGTTAAAAATCAACAGAAGATGCTATAAATTTTTTTATTTTATTTATTTAACATATGTTTGTTATTTATGTAAACTTTTGATTTATTGTTTTTTTGACTTGTTTTTACTCTTGTGGCCTCTAGGTGGGGCTGTTGTGTTTTTAACTTGTTTTTAATATTTCGGCCTACAGGTGGGGCTGTTGGTTTTGGCTGCATTTCACGTGTTTTTTCTCTCCCGGCCTCTAGGTGGAGCTTCTTCCGGTAAGTAGTCTTCCTTTGTTTCTTCATTTCTGTTCCAGAGTCGTGGAGGGAGGACGTGAGTTCTCTGGGTTTTTTTATCTTCTTTTTTTTGGTGTTGGACTGGTAGGTGTTTCTATTTCTTCTTTTGTGCTTTTTTGGGTTTTAGATGTGTTTAATTGTTTTGTTTATTTCTGGATGGTTTTTATGTTTCTGATTTCTTTTGTGATTTGTTTAATTTGTGGTATTTTTGTTGTTTGAGTTAGGTATTTTCATGTTGTAGTTAGGTATTTTTCTGTGCTTTCATGGTATTTTGGGTGTTTTTGTTTGTGGATTTTGTTGTTTATTGTTTTTTTGGTTAATGAGTTTGATTATTTATTTATTTATTTGTGTTTTGTTATTTTTGGTGTTTGGTGTTTTGGGTAAATGTTTGTTTTTGTTGTTGGTGTGTACTTTTGTGTGAAGAATGGGCTGCCTGTCGGTTCCTCTTTTCCCCATTGCTGTTTCGAATTTTGGTTTCGATGCAGCAATGGGGAAAAGGAGGAGCCAGCAGTCAGCCCATTCTTCCCCTGGTAAGGTTCATTAGGTAGGTTGGGGGAAAAGGAGGCAGAGAAGAGCTATCTGCCTGACGATGGTTCTCTCCTCTCTGTCTCCTTTTTCTCCTGGCTTACCTAACCGGAGATCGGCAGGCAGCCATCCGTAAGGGGTGGTGCTCTTCCTTGCGGATAGCTGTCTGCTGCTTTTGTGTTACCTCCGTCGGAAGTACAAAGGCAGCAGCCAGTCATTCACCAGGGAGGGTCCTTCCCCTGACGAACTGCTGCCTGCTGGTGGTATTTTTTCCACTCCGGCTCAACTGACCTTGAGCTGGCGGTGGTCTTGCCATGTCTTTGGCGGGGTAACATGGAGGAGAGGGAGTCGCTCTTCTCCCCGATGCTCCGGGAAAGAAGGCCAGTGGTGGTCTCGCTGTGGTTTTTTGTGGGTGTTTGTTTTGTGAGGCTGTGAGGTGCAGCGTCTGCCTGCTGCGGACTTGCGCTCCCATTGCGTTTTTTAATTTTAATTTTCGCACACCGGCTTTCTCAGCACTTTGCACGCTCACGGCGTGTAGGACACTGGGACTTTGAGTTTTGTGTTTTTTGTTTGTGTTCGTGTGGCGGTGTTTTTCCTGCGGCTCAATTTTAATTGGCCGCATCACGTTTCCCAATGTTCTTTTTGCTTGCGTCTCTCAGCCTGATTGGCTGAGGGGCGGCACACAGGAGTTTGGGAAGTGAAGTTCTTTTCCTTTTTTCACATTCGTGGGGCTCCTGCCCCACTGGCACCTTCGGCAACCCTGCAGTAACCTGCAGGCCAGGTTCAGGCGAGTGCAGGAGGCTCGGTATGTGATAGGATGGACGGGTGCAGAAACATATAGCAAGTTCCAACGGTTAACCCTTGGATTTATAGGTATAGATCATATGATATCATTTTTATTTATATACTGCTTTTTTGGCCTGAAGGCAACTCAAAGCGGTTCTCAAACATATTACAAAAGACAAATACCATACAGTAATCCTAAATTTAGCAAAAATACAACAATATTATAAATATCTCTCAACAAAAAAAGGACAATACTTTCCAGCCCCCAGCAGAATAGATGGCTGGGTCGTGCTCCCTCAGTCAGCTTCGAGGGCCGGATGGCCATTTTGCCCTGAACTTCAGAGTGGGGGCAGCCTTTTGACCTAACAGCTTCAAAGGGGTGGCCATTTTATTTCTCAAATGCCCTTGGAGGGGTGGAGAACCACATGAAATGGCGCCATGGGCCAGATTAGGCCCATGGGCCTTAGGTTGGGAACCCCTGCTCTACAAGGAGAAAGGCATATTGAAAATAAAATAAAATACATACTTAAATTTTGGGGAAACCCATGTGATTTCAGCTAGAATAACAGTTCATATGGCATTCTAGGGGAAATCAAACTGGTATCACAGAATTGTGGTTCCAGCAGACCTTTGAGTTCTGAAAAATAAGCTTTGGAAATGAAGCCCATGTTTATATCCAGAAGGCTCCACACAGTTGACCAACTACAAAAGAAAACAAGCTAATTTTGTAATTTTGGTCTGTCCTGCTAGGTTCATGCCTTAGGTGGTTAAAATGCGGAGCTGGATGACTGGAAGGTTGTCAGGTCACTAGTTTGAGATCTGAGTGCTGCATGACAGAGTGAGCTCCCACCGCCCGTCCTTGCTACTACCAACCTAGCAATTCTAAATCAAGAAATTGCAACTAGATAGTAGATAAATAGGTACTGCTTTGGCAGGAAAAGTAACAGTGTTCAGTGCACTCCGGCATCTAGCTATGCCTGACACATGACCACAGAAATGTCTGCAGACATAGGCAACACTGTCTCTTTGGCTGTAAACAGAGATGAGTACTAAACTCTAGAGTCGGACATGACTGGCTTTCAAGCAAGGGAGACCTTTATCTTTTATAAAGTTCTAAACAATTTGGGACCTTATGGGTGGTTGATACCTTGAGAGCTGTTGGTATTTGACAACAGCCAGGCCTTCACTGAGGTGGCTCCTTCTTTATGGAATACTCTCCTGCTAGAGATACTCCAGGTCCTCTCCCTTTGGATCTCTTTATAGTAGCTTTATAGTAGCTATTGAAGTGGTCCTCACATGTTATATTGTAGTATATTTAAGTAATAGATGTTGAAGGTGTTTGTTCTGTTCTATTTTGATTATATTTTCTGTTAAATTTATATGAATTTATCTCAGTCTGACTGTTTTTGTGTGTTTGGATGTGATTTTGCTTTTACAAGCCACCCAGAGTTGTGGTTTTGCTAGGTGGGTGGTGTATAATTTAAATGAACAACCAACCAAATGTTGTGCTGGTCAAAATCTAGTTCAAAATAAGGTAAAGGTAAAGGTTTCCTTTGCTCGAAAGCCAGTCATATCCGACTCTAGGGTTCAGTGCTCATCTCTGTTTCAAAGCCAAAGAGCCAGCGCTGTCTGCTTCTGCTGACGTTTCCATGGTCATGTGGCAGGCATGACTAGACACCGGAGCGCACGGAACGCTGATACCTTCCCACCAAAGTGGTCCCTATTTATTTACTTGGCAGGCAATTTTTTCACTAGGAACACCAGCCCTATGCTCATATTTAGACTCACCCCGTAATACAAAACTAGTTCTGAGAAGTTTCTTTCCCCTCCAGTGGATTTAACTGGAGAGCAAAATTGCATTAGTAGGCTTTCTTTGTGACAGAGTTGGGCACTTCTGCCTTTCATCTTTGAAGTCAGCAGAAAGCTCCTCAAGGCAAGTTTCAACTCTGGGCACAACTCCCTTGCCTGCCCCCTCCCAAATTCTCATCCTTATTATTCCAAAATAAACTTCCCCAGTGTAGGGTTTAGCATCTTCTAAGCTCACCTGTTAATTTACAACTCGAGCCTTTGAACTTTTTTTTTGTGTATGGGAGGTTTCCAGGCCTGCTCCTCTCCGCAGAACTGAACCCAACAAAGGCGAAGGCTCATGTTGAGGTGCTGGAGACGACGGGTCTCTTTCCCTCCCTCTGCATAAAGGGGCTTATTGATGGAATCTCACACACAAAAGGGTGGCTTTTTGCCAGGAACAATGACAGGGGGACTTAAAAGGAAAATCTGGAGTTGTACAGTGCTTTGAAGTTGAGGAGGGGGGAAAAAGCATCTCAATTGATGCTGATAATGGAAATGCCACCCTCCTGCTGATTAGGTTTGCCACGACCTGGTATTCTGCTTTTTGCTGCTGTTATTGTCTGCATCATGTCCATCTGTTCACTCAAATGAGCACTACAGTAAAGAGAAACTTTAACTCTTACGTCAAGTTGAGACAAATTGATTGAGGAGCAAATAACTCCTTTTTGCCCCAACATACCTCTTTTGTAAACTAGCCAAATTTACTTTTGCCCATGCATGAGGAGGAAGACATCACCAGGGTAGATTCAAGTGGAGAGGAAAGCACAGAGCAGTGGTTAAAGTGAGATAAATAACAGGTGGGTGTTGTGTGTGCTTGTGAAGGGCGACCTTTACCTTTACCTAAGACATGCAGGTGGCACTATATGAGGGTGTAAAACAGCAATGACTTGAAATAGCTGCTGACGGAGGTCGAAGAAGAAAGTGCAAAAACATGACGACAGTTGAACACGATTAAGAAGACAAAAATAATGATTACAGAAGAACGGCTCAGCTTTAATGCTGAAAATGAATAGATTCACGCTGTTAAAGCTTTTCTACATTTTGGTTCAATCGTCAGTTGAAATAGAGACTGAGAAATAAGAGGGAAACGTGGAAGTGCAGCTCTGAAGGAACGAAAAAACCTTCATCTGTGTCACTGGGGACAGGTTATTTTGACTAGCCCAGGGGTGCCCAAACTTTTTGGGCTGTGGGCCGGTCATATGGTTCAGTGGGCTGGTCACATGGTTCAGCGGGGCAGTCACGTGTTTCCTCCCCCTGGAAGTGGAAGTAAAACATACCTTGCCATCTGTTTTTCAACAGGATGAGATAGATTTTAGGCTGCCATTTTTCTCTGCTTAAACCAAGGGTGCCCAAACTACGGCCCGTGGACTGGATCCGGCCTCTGATGCCAATTCATTTGGTCTGTGCTGCCCTCATCACTCCTGGAAGTGGAAGTAAAATGCGCCCGTACGGAAACAGAAGTAAAGCGCGCCTGTACACACCCCTGAGCTAGCTGAACTTCTGTTCAGATTGAGGCATTAAGTGGCAGATGCTGGGAAGCAACTCTGACAAGATTTAGAAGAACTCAGTGTGGTGCAGAGGGTGGTGTACTACTGCTAGAACTGCCAACTTTTATATCAGGACTGGGAACAGGAGGGAAATTGTTCCTTGTTTCCCAGATGGTTGGGGACGATGCGGGTGCAAAACGGGGGGGGGGGGGGACAGTGAAGAACAACCAAGCCTCCATTCTTCCAAAAGGATTTTGTGTGAGATAAGAGATCTCCTGCAGACCGAAATTGTTCTTTCAACCCTTGAAAGCAGATTCTGGATCTATACTAAGATTGATGCACATCTTTTACCATTTAAAGGAGCTCAGCATTTAATGACATGCTAAATGTCTCATTTAGTTTAACCTTGAAAACTTTGTGAAGTCTGCCCCCCCTCCTCCTTGCTGTTGACAGTCTTCAATTGATTACTTGCTGCTCTGGTGTCATACAAATTCTGTTTGCCAGTATCTTCACTGTGAGAGTTTACAAATGTCACCAGTCATGTATGCCTTTATTGTGGGAGTTTAGAAATGCCATTGGTTTCTTTCCATCAATAGACTGAAAAGTTCGACACAAATATTTTGTTGATCAGTACAAGAAACCACTAGACTTTGCACTGTTGGATTCTGCCAATTAATTACATGTTCTACAGAGAATAGATTGTTTAGTAGCTTTCGGGACTGATGGTTTCTCAGAGAGTATTTTAAGAGTAACGTTGGAATGAGCGAGAAAAGCCATGTCCTGGCTACAGCTTGGGGAAAATGTGTTTTTGGACTGCAACCAGTGGTGGGCATCAGCAGGTTTGCACCAGTTCACCAGTTCCGGTAGCAGAAAATCTGGCTGGCCCTGCCCACCCAAGTTTTGAAATAAAGTAGTCCTAATTCAGGTGCAATGCAGGGCTCCCCCCCCCAGCCATGCCCACCATACCCATACCCATGCCCACCATGCCATGCCCACCATGTCCACAGTGTGGTAGTAAATTTTTTTGGAGTCCACTACTCATTGCAACACCCAGAATATCATATCCGGTGTGGATGTTGTCCATATTGGGTGAAAAAGTCTAGCAAGCCTAGCCCAAAAATCAATTTTTTCAGCCTCTGGGTCCAGTTCTATTGATTTGGGTGCTACTGATATTACTCACTAACAAAACAGTTAAAGTGATTTCCCAAGATTTCTTCATATGCCGCATTCATTCCAGATTTTGGCTGTCATCATGGCGATAGTCTTCCTGTTCTTAACTCATCGGAACAGTTCTCCCAAGGACGTTCCACACCACTCTCTCAGGTTCTTCAGCCACAAAATCTGTCAAACATCCAGGGCGTCTCTTCCCAAGGATCTTCTTTTGCATAGCAAATTGGAGTACAGTATCCGATACTTCATTTTGTTCCTCATGATATGCCCAAGGTATTAGAGTTTCCTTTGTTTAATGGTCTTAAACAGTTCTTGTTCTTTACCCATCCAGTGCAACACCTCTACATTAATCACAGGGTCAACCCATGATATCCTTAGCATCTGTCTGTAGATCCACATTTCAAAAGCTTTGATTTTCTTTTCAGATGCTTTAGTCAACATCCAAGCTTCAACTCCATACAGAAAGGCTAGGAATACATAACATCTTACTATTCAGATCTTTATAGCGAGAGTTAGATCTCTAGGTAAAGGTAAAGATCTCCCTTGCTCGAAAGTCAGTCGTATCTGACTGTAGAGTGCAATGCTCATCTCTGTTTACAATCAAAGAGCCAGTGCTGTTTGCATATGTAAATATTTCCATGGTCATGTTTCAGGCATGACTAGATGCTGGAGTGCACGGAAGGCTATTACCTTTCCTGCCAAAGCGGTACCTATTTATCTCCTTGCAATTTCTTGCTTTCGAACTGCTAGGTTGGCAGGAGCTGTGACAAATGACAGGAGCTCATGCCATCGTGCAGCACTCTGGTCTCAAACTGCTGATCTGCCAACCTTCCAGTTGTCACGTTTAGCTTCTTAACCACTAAATCACCACAGTCCCATAGTTAGATCTCTACTGCATAGCAAATATTGCATTTTTATGAAAGTAAGCAAGATATGCCTTTCCAATGATTGGATCCCCTATAACTCAGTGGCAAAAGGGTTAGATAATTTCATTGGCTGCCTTCTAAGTCGCTGCCAGAGGTGTACATAACATGTCTCCCTCCATCCGGCTTTAAAAAGCGGTTTTGCAGAAAGGCAGAGAAGCAGCTGGTGGTGTGGTTCATGACTCACGTTTCCTTCAGAAAGAGCAAAGCCCCCACCCAGCTGGACATCATGATGATAGATTTTATGGATTTCTCTCTCTCCCTTCCAGTCCTGCTAGGAGGAGAAGGCCGTTAAAAACCTTACAATAAGCTGCCTTGCTTTAGTTTAGTATATGGTTAACGTCTCCCCTAGCTAATCCCTCTGCCTTTGTTCTTTGAGAAATCTACTGAATAAGTCGCTTGTTTCACAGTGGTGGGCCTCTTTTCCGCTCTGTTTTATGTATAGCTTAGAAGCAGAGTATAGTGTACCCTGCCAGATGTTGGCCTTCCCCCACCCTGCTCTGGCTCCTTTTTGCTAGAGAAGGAAGTAGCCAGCTTCAGCATTTGCACCTCATGTCTAGCTGCAAATAATGTAGGATTGTTTCTAAGAAGCCCTAACAACAGGGGAATGAATGACACCTTAACGGCAAAGTCGCGCTACATTTCTATGGTTAAATGATGATTGACAGATCTCCACGATGTTGCATGTGAATGTACTGCAATGAACCTGAGAGCTTAGCAGGCTTTTAGGGGAAGTATGTGAAGCTTGAAAAATAAACATATTCCATGCTATAATACAGGGGTGGCCAAACTAAGACTCACGGTCTGTATCTGACCCCCAATGCCAATTCATCCAGCCCGCGCCACCCTCATCACTCCTGAAAGCGGAAGTAAAATGTGCCCATACTTGTGCTTTCGGGAGCGATAAGGGCAGCATGGGCCGGATGAATTGGCATGGGGGCCCAGATATGGTCCACGGGCCATAGTTTGGTTTAAGCAGAGAAAATGGCAGCTTAAAATCTATCTCATCCTGTTGCAAAACAGATGGCAAGGTGTGTTTTACTTCCATTTCCAGTGGGAGGAACCACATAACCGGCCCACTGAACCACATGACTGACCCACTAAACCACATGACCGGCCTGTGGCCTGAAAAGTTTGGGCACCCATGCTATAATAGAACCATAGAATAATTAGGTTGGAAGGGGCCTTTTAGGCCATTGAGACCAACCTCCTGCTCGGTGCAGGAATCCAAATCAAAGCAGATCTGATAGATGGCTGTTCAATTTTCTCTTGAATGGTTCCACTTTTGTACTGCTCTAACCTTTAGGAGGTTTTTCCTAATATTCAGCCTATATCTGGCTTCCTTTATTTTGAGCCTGTTATTACGTGCCCTGCACTCTAGGATGATGGAGAACAGATCCTTCCATTATGCTTTATGATTATCTTTCAGGTATTATATTCCAGGTATTTCAGCAGTTCGATTCCTGAGTACTGCAGGACAGAATGAGCTCCTGTCTTTGTCCCAGCTCCTGCCAACCTAGCAGTTCAAAAGCAAGAAATTGCAAGTAGATAAATAGGGGCCACTTCGGTAGGAAGGTAACAGTGTTCTGTGCGCTCCAGTGTCTAGTCATGCCTGCCACATGACCACAGAAATGTCTGCAGAAGCAGACAACGCTGGCTCTTTGGCTTTGAAACAGAGATAGGAACTGAACTCTAGAGTCGGATACGACTGGCTTTCGAGCAAAGGAAACCTTTATCTTTACCTATCCAATTCCAAATATTCGATCATCATGGTGATCAGCCATGAAGACTGTTCTGAGAATATAATGCAGTGGCCTTTCATCTGCCTTCTGCATCGCAGCATGACACCCGTACCACTGATCCAGTTCTGCAAGTCACTTTCTGGTCCTGAGCCCTTTTGGCACACAAAGTCCTCCTCAGCCACAGGCCAGTATTGATGAAGCTGCTGCCCTCCATCAAGATGGATTCAAGTGGGATTTAATCCATTTGGGGACCATCACCTTTCCCTGTTGACTTCACCAAGACCACTAGTCCTCAGGATTGTCAGGTTAGTTAACCGTCACCTGATGCTCGACGTTGAGTCGCTGGTAGTATGATCTGCTCTATTACCATAGCAGGATCACCTGGCCAGACTCCAAAGTAGGGATTTGGTGAGTCAAAACCTATGTAAGTTATATTGATTCAATGAACCTACTCTAGTTGTGACTTACTGCTGGATTTTAGCCAATGGGTCTGCCTTAAATAGGAATGGGGACTAAGAAAAGGATGCTGGCCAATATTTTTAATTTGGGAAATGAGGGAGGAACTGTGGCATGACTAGATGCCAGAGCACATGGAATTCAGTTACCTTTCCTGCCAAAGTGATACCTATTTATCTACTTGTAACTTCTTGCTTTTGAACTGCTAGGTTGGCAGGAGCTGGAACAGACAATGGGAGCTCACTCTGTCACACAGCACTTGGGTCTTGAACTGCTGACCTCGGGTTTTGACAATTAAGTCACTGCACCCCATTGGTGCCACTGTTATACTCCCCTTATAGTTCCTCCTCCAAAAGCCATAACTGTCTTAGCATCAAAAACACCCTTCCAAGTAGTTCTAGATTGAATGACTCTTCCAATCAAAATCCTCATATTTCACCTTCCAAATGCCATCATCTTCATCATAATTTGAGACAGGTTTCAAAATGATATGAAGTTGTTCCGTTTATGGAAATGGGTGATGGGTTAAAATAAGGTTAGGAAACCCTGTTCTGTTGCCTCCAAAACATAATGATAATTTTGAAAACATTTCACTCAAAGAGTTTTTGGATTTGATCATTCCTCAGCAAAACACAGAAAGTGTTTTATTTGACAGCTTTGAAAAGCACCTCTGTGAGATTTGTTTGGGGGTGGGGAGAAGCAGAGAAATCAAAGACCGACAGAGCAATTGTCCAGAGTAAATGGAAAGAATCAGACACAAAGAACAACAAAGAAAAAGGGGGGAACAGGCCAATTCACAAGTGTTTGTCCTTAAATCATCTGGTTTTTTAAAAAATGTTTGCCGTACAAGTGTAGTCAGTGTGAATCAAACAGAAGAACAAAGCGAATAAGAGGCTTCCAAGTCTTGCAGAATGGGAAAGGCTAGCGCTCATAGATGCCATCACCTAGAACCATGATGGCGAACCTTGGCACTCCAGATGTTCTTGGACTTCAATTCCCAGAAGCCCAAGCCCCCTGTGAATCCACACAAATGGGTTTACTGCGATTCATCTGGCCCGCACTGCCCTCATCGCTCCTGGAAGCAGAAGTAAAATGCGCCTGTACGGAGGAAGAGTTAACCCGGATGAGTCTTAACCGTACGGGTGTGTTTTACTTCCACTTCTGAGAGCGATGAGAGCAGCGCGGGCCGGATGAATCACAGTAAACCCATTTGTGTGGATTCACAGGGTGCTTGAGCTTCTGGGAATTGAAGTCCAAGAACATCTGGAGTGCCAAGGTTCACCATCACAGACCTAGAAGAACTTGGGCAAGGAAGGAGCAAATGAACTTAGAGGTTGATGGACAAAAGGAAACACAATTTTTTTCTGCTGGGAATTGCATTTCAGTGGTTGGAATGATGCTACCTTTCCATCTATACAATATACTGTATTCACAGTCCATGTATCATTCTGCGAACTACAAACTAGATCAGCTTACTTGAAGATTTGGCCAGTACAAATCAACTTTGATCTTTTACTAACAATAATGATTGTGCGCTGTCAAGTCAAGTTGGCCTTATGGCCACCCTTTCAAGGGTTTTCGAGGTGAAGGGTATACAGAAGTGGTTTACCATTCCTTTCTTCTGGGGTGTGTGTGTGTGTGTGTGTGTGTGTGACCTGAGAGTGCATAGCTTGCCCATGGCTACACAGTGTAGTTCTACTCTCAGAAGGCACAATGAGGAACTGAATTCTCAACCTCTGGCTCCGCAGCCAGATACCTATCTGATCTCCTACAAGGACATGGAATTCTGCCCTGAGGACAATAAACTGTCCATTCTTGATCAGGATCAGCCCCTTCAGATCAGAGTAAGTTGTGTTCACAAAAGCGTTCTACTTCTTGAACTTTGTTTGTTCACTGTCTTGGTTACATGTTACCCATCCCACCTTACCATAGATTGTCTGGTGCAGTTCTTTACCTCCAGAGTTGGGAAACATATCTGTGGTGAATTAAACATGATAATAACGAAACCTTTACTTTTGTGTTAAACAGGAAGAATGCACCTACTATATATTAAAAAAACCCGACAATTTGGAAAGTAGCAGTAAACTTTTTAAAATGTTACTCTCACAATGTTATTTTTTTTAGATGACTCACACGAATCTAAGTGACGTCTTCTCCTCTCTCGTGCTGTGCTTTAAAGCATTTCCATTCCATTTCTATTTGCCAAGAAAATCATATCTTGTTTGCCCATCTGACCTCACAGCTTTGGGTATTCAGCTCAGTTCCTTCTTCCCTTTGGTCTGGAGGGAGTTGTGTATGTATGTATGTTTATATGCACCGTCATTTCCATTCCTTTGGTTGATGTGCCAACTTCACGAGGTCATCGGGACCCAGCATCGGACCAAGACCATAAAATAAGTTTGGGAAAACAGAGGATGCAGGCAAACTGAAATAGAAGGCAGTTTTTTTTTTCATGAGAGACGGAAGCATTCTTCAAGGAAAGAGGAGAACGATGCTGAGAGAACCAGTGGTAGATGGCCTCCAGCTGGGGATGAATTGTACAGCATGGGCCATTACGCTTTTAGAAATGCATTAAAACTTTCCTGTTTTTAAGGAGAAGCCACAAGGTTCATCAGCATTTTGTCCAATCTGTGTAGGTCTAGACTCTAGGAGGTTAGGTGAGAGATTACCAATAACAATACTAACTCCTTGTATAAATAAATGAATGTAAACAACAACAACAACAAACATGTATTATCTACTTTCCTTTATAAACATCACAGAGTGAATCATAATGAAAACATAAAATCTATTAACACTTTAATGGTTCATGATGAGGACTGTGGGGTCTGTTTTCCCTATCGCACAACACTAGAACTAGGGGGCACTCAATGAAACTTTTGGGTATTAGTTCTCAAACAAATAAGAGAAAGTACTTTTTCACCCAGAGGATTACTGGTCTATGGTACTCCCTGCCAGAAGAAGTGGTGACAGCTGTCAGTCTTGACAGTTTTAAGAAAGGATTAGACAAGTTCATGGAGGATAAGGGTATCAATGGCTATAATTATGGGATACCTAAGGACAACCTTCGGGTTGGAGAGATAGGCAGGATATCTCCCAATGCCATTTCCAGGGAATCCTAAGCAGGTGAAGGCATCTGCTTGGGAATACCCTGAAGGAAATGGTGAGCCACTGTGTGAGACAGAATGCTGGACTGGCCTGTTCCAGCAAGGCAAAGGCTGTTCTTATGTTCTTATGGGCTCGAGTGGTTAAGACCCTGAACTCACTGAGTAGAAGTTTGGAGTTCAATTCCTGGGTACTGCATGATGGAGTGAGCTCTAGTCTCTGTCCCAGCTCTGCCAACCTAGCAGTTCGAAAGCAAGAAATTGCAAGTAGATAAATAGGGACCACTTCAGTGGGAAGGTAAACAGCATTCCGTTCACTCTGGGGTTGAGGCATACCTGCCACATGTCCACGGAAATGTCTGCAAATGCAGGTTCTTTGGTTCTTTGGCTATAAACAGAGATGAGCACTGAACCCTAGAGTCAGATATGACTGGCTTTTGAGAGCAAGGGCAACCTTGACCTTGACCTAAACTTTATGACAGCCCCCCCCCCCCCAAAGCAGAAACTACTGACCCACATAAACCTAACAGTTCTAACAGTCTCCCTCTCTGCTGGCAGGTGGTCACTGGAAAGCTACTGAATTTAATTCAGTAGCTTTCACGTTTTCAGATTCAAGTTTTCAGATCAATCAACTTCTCCCCCACCCACCCCCGAGCTTTTGCACAATGAAAGAGAAAGCTCAGAAAAACATTAAATCTCTGGGAAGATCCATTTCTCACTTGGCAATACGTTAGCTCAAAGGGAACATGGATGTGTGGGGGTGATAAGCAAGATCATTCTTCTTACAGTGTTTCCCAACCTTTGGTTTTTGGACTTCAATTCCCAGAAGCCTAAGTCAATGCTCCAAAGCACTGATCAGCCAATGTACTAACTTAGGTTTCTGGAAAATGAAGTCCCCATGTGGGAACCACTGCATCTAGTGGATGGAAACATCCTCATGCTCTAACTCCTGATCCCTGTGACAGGAACAAGACTTGACCTAGCTAAGAAGGGACCATAGTATGAAGGTTGGAAGTGGTTGGGAGGGCAGTAGGTCACCCACACCCATGGTAAATATTGATAGACAACTGATCAAACTAAATTTGAACCAGACAGTTCTTCAAAACAGAGGATGGGTTCTGACTGATGACTGTCTTTTAAGACCCCTTCAGATCAAAGCTCAGAAGTAATGTGTTCTAATAAAAGAAAGAGCTTCCTCGAAGATTGTTGTTGTTCAGTTGCACAGTCGATTCCGACCCTTTGCGACCCCATGGACCATTTTCCTCCAGGCACCTCTGTCCTCCACCATCCTCCTCAGCCCGCCCAGCTCAGTGTCCATTGCATCTACAATACCATCTAGCCATCTCATCTTTGGATACCCCCTTCTTCTCTTGCCCTCCACCATTCCCAGCATCAAGGCCTTCTCAAGTGAGTCCTCCCTTCTCATTTGATGTCCAAAGTACTTTAGTTTCACTATTTGTCTCTCCAATGAACAGTTAGGGTTGATTTCTTCTAATATTGACCTATTTGTTCTCTTTGCTGTCCAGGGGACTCTCAGGACTCTCCTCCAACACCACATTTCAAAGGCATCTATTCTTCATTCCCTGGTAACAGCGACCTTGTGTTGCTGGCTAATCTTTCTCACACTAGGTCAGGCGAGGAGAAATGCAGAGCAAGCCCAGCAGGCGGTGGCTTTGTTTTGCCAGTTTTGTGTGTGGCCTTGACATGAAAGAAGAAGAATGTTATTGTTGCAGCTGCTGTTATGCCAAACTGGAACCGATTTATAGTGATTTTAACAGGGCTGAAAAGATAACTGAGATGTTTAAGAAGTGGTTTTATGATTTTCACAAACCTAGTAAGCTTTCGTGACTAAGCAGGGATTTGAACCCAGGCCTCCTGCATCTTAGTCTGTCACTCTATTGACATTAGGTAAAGATAAAGGTCTCCTTTGCTCCAAAGCCAGCTGTGTCTGACTCATCTCTGTTTACGGCCAAAGAGCCAGTGTTGTCTGCATCTGGAGACATTTCAATGACTAGACGCTGGAGTACATGAAACACTGTTACCTTTCTCACCAAAGTGGTACCTATTTATCTACTTGTAATTTCTTGTTTTCAAACTGCTACGTTGGCAGGAGCTGGGACAGACAATGGGAGCTCACTCTATCACTCAGCACTCAGGTCTAAAACTGCTGATCTGCTGACCTTTTGGTAGTCAAACTCAACATCTTAGCCACTAAGCCACCATGTCCCTCTATCCAATATAATGTCGCCCTTACTCGAAAGCCAGTCGTATCCACTATGTCACATGCAAAAGTGATATTATCTGTTAATTTATTATTTTCTGCAGCAATGACGCAGTAGGACTGGCAGGTTTTGTTAATAAGATACCAACAGCACATTATTAGAACTGGGGGTTCTTTAAGTGCTACCCTATGAATGAACAGCCTCCAAAGGTCCTATGATTAACAGCCCTGCTCAGCTCCTGCGAAGGAAAGGTCATGGCTTATTTTATTGGCAAATGCTTTATTAACACATTATTTTTAAAAGTAATGTCAATGCTGGGGTGTTAAGATATAAAACCACGTTTCAAGCTCTGCTTCAGATCGAGGATGGCACTCTGTAAAGAAGGACGCACGGACCCTCTAAATAACACTAAAATCCAAATAATTCCAGAAACAACAAATGCGTCCTTAACTTGGACATACAGTAGAACCTCAGATAAAGTCCAAACTCTGTTCCACAAGTTTGGACTTTATCCAATTTTGGACTTTATCCGAATCAAATGGGCGATGCATTGGATAACATCCAAAAATGGACTTTATCCGAGGTTCCTATACCAAATACCTCAGATAACGTCCATTTTTTTAGTGGTTTTGGACTTTATGTGTGCATGAAAACCTCGGCTTTATCCGAATAGGACTTTATATGAATCGGACTTTATCCGAAGTACCACGGTATGTAAATTTGTGAATCAGGTCTTCCCTAAGCAGTTCAAATTGCCCTCCTCCTGACAGGTCCAATAAAACAGTGGTTAACTGATGTACCAAATAAAACCTGTAGCCGTTAATGGCAATATCTTTAACGAAAAGGGAATTATGTTGCAAGTTCCTGCTTTCCACTTTAACCTGTGCCATTTTAATCTTCCTGTGTTTTGGAATGAAAATTTGGCCAACAATTCACTTTATCCTCCCCCTCCGGGCCCCTTAATGTTTTAAATATCTGCAAAAATTACTTTCTATTTAGGCTTAATTTATGGCGAAGCTGTGCCGTTTCCTGCCAAACTCTGAACTCCATGCTGCTATTCATGTCACCTCCCTCCTCCTCAAGCCAGTAAGCGCTCAATCGTAACTTTATCTTCCCCTCACCAGTCTCCGGCCTATTAAACTTAATCACCTTCATATATAGTATTACCATTCAGCTAATGAAAAATAGTTGTCTCCCAAGGTGACGTGTTATAAGGATCGCTGTCTGTGTAGCCACAGTAACCTTTTGTTCCTTTAAGCCTCCCTCCCTCCTCTTTCCCCCCAAACCCCCTTCAAACACCATTCATGTACATTAATTTTGCACAGAGAGGAGAAAGAGCAAAACAAGAACAGAAAGAAAGAAAGAACGAGAGGGAGATGTCTTGTGCACAAAAAAAGTGTGTCAAATTAAGGGAAATCTCCCTAAAGAAATCTTTACTATTCACTCCTATAAATTATCAAATGGCAAGGGAATGCATTATTCTGTGTAAAAAAGGGTTGGTTGCCTTCATTTGGAAAGATGCCAGATAGAGGCACTTTAATTTATATTGAAGGCAAGCGGGGGAATAAAATGCACTTATTTCTGACATAACCCTCTGCTGTTGCTGCTCTCCCTGCCATCGCTCTCTCTTTGTGTGTTATACACAAACATGTACTCACAATGTGCATCTCTGTGTAAAGGCAGTGAGTCAGTACTCACAGAACGACTTTTAAAAAATAGATTTGTTACAAAGTTCATTTAAAAAAAAAACCTAAAGCAATTTGTTACTATGAAGTTTGTGAATGAATTTAGTAACTTGTTACAATAATCATTATGTAGTTTTTCTGTAGAATGCCATCATTATCATCATCTTTAAGAAAGGTGCTCATAGTATTGTGGCATATAATTGCTATCCATCGCTGGAAAGATTTTTGCAAAAATCCTGCTCTGTTTCCTGCAAATTATCTCCAAAAGGTACTCCCCAGAATCTCAATGTGGTTTCTGTATTTCCCGAGGCACAACGGACATGATTTTTTGGGCAAGACACCTTCAGGAAAAATGCAGAGAACAACAGAACCTGCTCTTTTTAGTATTTTATGATCGGGAAAAAGCTTTCGATTCTGTCCTGAGACCTGCTACGTGGACTGTGCTGAGACGCTTTGGTTGCCCTGAGCGTTTTGTAGATCTGGTCCAGGCACTTCATGATGGCATGTCTGGGAGGGTTCTCCATCAAAACAGCATATCAGATGGCTTCCCAATCACCCATGGATTAAAGCAGGGTTGTGTGCTTGCTCCAACCCTTTTTGCCCTTTACTTGGCTGCCATGCAGTATGTAAGATCTAATAACAACACAGGTATAAAGATTAAATATCGCTTCAATGGAGGACTCTTTAATTTGGCTAGACTACAATCCCGAAGACTAACCAGTGTTAACAGGATAATGGAAATGCAATATGCCGATGGTACTGCATTGCTTGCTCTCACATGTGAGTTGCTGCAATAGTCAGTCAACTGTTTCAAAAATGAATGTGATCGTTTTGGCCTCACCATAAATGCTCATAAAACCAAGGTACTTGCACCACATTGCCCCAAGGACAGCCCTTCCAGAGTTCAATATTACCATCTCAGATTCAACACTGGAACAGGTAGACCATTTTACCTTGGTAGCATCCTGTCTAAAAACTGCACCTGTAAACAAGATTTGATGAAGAGAATGGGTGCTGCCCATTTTGCCTTTGATCATCTATCACACAGGGTAGATTTAACAGTTTATACAAAGCTCATGGTATACCAAGCTGTTGTTACCTCAACGTTATTATATGGCTGTGAAACATGGACCCTCTAGCGCCAAGACATCAAAAAGTTTGAGCGCTTTCACCAACTAGAGCTAAGGTCCATCTTGAACACCAAGTGGGATGACTATGTCACCAACATTGCAGTTCTCGAGAAGGCACATGTAAATAGCATTGAAGCTTCAATCATAGCCCATCATCTTAGATGGATAGGACATGTCTGCCATATGGATGGTTCCAGGCTTCCTCATCCAATTCTTTAGGGGGAATTTAGATCCAGTACAAGAACTCATGGAGCTCCTTTGAAGCGTTATAAGGACCAGCTGAAATAAACCATGAAGGTGCCATGTATAAGCCCACAAACCTGGAAGGCAGCAGCCATAGATCACCCACTTTGGCCCCAAACCACCTCTGCTGCTACCGATCACTTTGAAAGAGAATGCCACAGACATGAAGAGGCTTAGTGACAAGCACAGAAGCTTCATCAAACTCAACTACGACCTCCACCATCTGTGTGTGGTTGCATGTTTCATGTCAGGATTGGTTTATTGAGTCATCAGAGACACATCCATCAACTGAAAAAAAGGAGTTCATTAAACTCAACCATGCCCTCCACCATCTATTCAGTGTAATGTGTGTGGTTGTATGTTTCATGCCAAGATTGGCTTATTGAGTCACCAGAGACACATCCATCAATGGAGAAAATAACGAATTTCAGGGGAAATGGATGCTCGGATAAGAGTAGTAGCTGCTGCTGCCAATGACAACAAGTTTTGCTGTTGTATTTTTGAAGGAAGATTCCATTCCCTTAGGATTTATCAGAGAATGTCTTAAAATCCCACTGAAAATGCTTCTAAATTTTCCTTTAGATTTTTGTAAAAATGAATTTTCAAAGGTAACTACATATCACTACCCCTTGTACACATAAAACATCATTCATATCTGTTAAATTATTTCTGAATTTTAACTTTGTTGAAACTTTTTAATGTAGTTTTACTGCATTCTTTAACATCTCCCTTGGGTATTGGAACATATATTAAACATTTCCACTCTGTGGACCAATGTTTTATTTGTCATGTATTTTTCCATGTGACATATTCTTGTTAGGATTTTGATACATTTTGTCTTTGTAGCTTGAAATAGTTTTGCTAATTTCCCAACACTGCTGGTGATTTATTTCTTCTAACTGATTTGGCTATGGCTTTCACTTTGCTTTCTAAAATTGCAGGCTCTTCATTATAGGATTCTTATTCAAAAGCATCTGTCATCCATGCATCTCTTATATATTCACCACACTCCTGGTGACATTGCTCTTAGTTTCCTAATTCACTCAAACAGCTCTCATCATACATATTAAGGTGTGCCTTAAACCAGGGGAAGCATTGATTACCACCAATGAATATAGTGCTGATGTGAGTGTAGTGCTGAAGGAAATCTTTCTAAGTCTGCAGGAGAAAAACCCAATGGCCAGTTCTGTTTGAAAACACATCTTCAGTGTGAAAAGTAATTCATACACAACCCATATTTAGAAGCAACTTCATGATTGTTGTGATTTGCCTTCTGTGATGCATCTATATTGAATATACTGTAGAGGCATAAAATCATATGGTATCTGGGGAACACAATACAAAAAGCCCTGAATTTTGTCCTAACCATTAATGCTTCTGTAAGTGGAGGAGCATCTAGGACATCTTCCAATGTCAAAATCAGTTTGATGGTCAAGAAGCTTTGGAAAAAGGTGAACTTTCAGATATCATGGTCCAAAACTGCTTAAGTGTTTCAGGCATATCAGAGAATAAAAAAAAAACAAAAATGCTGTAGCACTTTAAAGACTAACTGCTTAAAGGTTTGTAAGTAACAATACCTTGGAAACAGACAGGAAAAGAGGCATAAATGTAAATACAGATAGCAAGAGCAATTACACTGATATACTGCCCATAGCAGGTTGTCTTAGTGGTTAAGACACTGAACTTGATGACTGGAAGGTCAGCAGATTGAGACCCGAGTGCTGCACTACGGAGTGAGCTTCTGTCTCTGTACCACTTCAGTGGAAAGGAAAACAGCATTCCGTACACTCCGGTATCTTGTTGTGGCTGCCACATGACCACAGAAGTGCTGGTTTTTTATGTCAGGGATTTCATAGCTGGGATGAATTTATTTTATTCTTTACTACGTTCATTTAAAGCATAATATGCCTATTTTATCATTCTGCTTTCATTTCGCTAGTTTGTTTAATTTTGCTTGGCATGATCGGATCCATTTTGGAAGGCTTCAGTACGCAAAAGCTGACTTCTGATCGATTAAACACGGCAGGTCATCCTGACCTCCGTTCACAGACAGCAAAGCTGAGAAAATGTCTGTTCTCAGGAGAATCACCTGGGAGAAGCATGATTCTCAGACAAACCACCTGTCGGAGTGCGTGAGGCTCACGTAGAGAGATGAGAACTTAGATTAAATGTTCTAGTCTCATACCAGACTTCAAAAAGAGTTGTCTGTCACTCAAGATAACACTGCATGCGTTCTCATCAAGAAACATATAAAAACCGAAGCTCTGAGCCCTGGAAAGATGTAGCAGAACAGCTAGAGATGCTGTCCTTTTGCTTCCAGCCTGGATCTGAACCATGAACTCAGATGGGCTTAGCCACACTCTTTTAGAAATGTATTCTTTTAGAACTTAGGTTTTCTTTCTTAGAAAAATGTCTTTTATTTAGATTAGTTTAGAGAGGATTTTATTCTATATTTTGGAACTGAACTTTTACTTCATTAAATCTTCAAAACGGACTTATTTTGTCAAGAGCGGTTTTCTAATTCCTTTCAGACAGAAGGGAGCTGAAAGGGAATTTTTCAGATAAGGCCTTGTTACTTCACAAAAATGGACGCTTTGTGCATTTAGAAGTGCAGCTGGGCCGAATAAACATCGAAGGTAATGGGGAGAGAGACTTCTGTGTCTCGCATTCTCAGGACTGTGTGTTAGACTTCCACAACCTTTACTGAAACATCTAAGGCCAAATTCCAACAGAAAGCCGTGATAAGGGTGGAAAGTTCTAATGGGGAATTCAGCTACCCGTCCCGGAGGGCTTTGCAGAAATAGTCTCTCTGTGATATTTTATAAATCACCGTCACTACCTATTGGAACTGGGACTCGCCTCCAGCTGCCTCTGGCCAGGACTTAAAAGGCCGTTGAGGCAGCAAAACTTCGCCGCCACCTCCGGCCCTCCTGGTGGGGCGGAGGGACCCCCCACAGTGCCAAACGCCAAGACCCCCACCAGCATTCCTGGGACCTGGCTCCAGCTGCCTCCAGCCAGGACTTAAAAGGCCTTTTGAGGCAGCGAGACTTCGCCACCGCCTCCAGCCATCCTGGCAGGGCGGAGGGACCCCTGCAGCACCGAACGCCGAGACCACCGCCGGCGTTCCTGAGACCCGCCTCCAGCTGCCTTCAGCTGCCTCCGGCCAGGACTTAAAGGCCGTTGAGGCAGCGAGACTCTGCTGCCATCACTTTTCACTTTGTATTGTATTACTGAGTTATTATTGTTACTGTCTGCTTATGTATTTTTGCCCTTGCTCTATGCTATATTGTATTTTATTTTTGCTACATTGTATTTGCTATTGTATTTTTTGCTATATTGTATTTTGTTTGATGTGTTGTGAGCCACCCTGAGTCGGCAGGTGCTGAGAAGGGCGGCATACAAATCAAATCAACATAAACATAAACATAAACATCTCCTTCTCTAGTTTTCCCTGTGTGGGTAAACTATGTGAAGGCACCCTTTTGCTATGCTACTAAAGTCCGCTTTGCTTACTCTCGCTGAGTCAGGAAACCATCCTAGTTCGGGGACAAGGTGACCAGTTCCAGCCGGTCAGTGAGGGCAGGTGGAAAAGTAGCCAGCGGGGCAGTCTGGTTCCTGAGTTGGTGGGTATTTGAGACCAACGGAGGCCTAAAGCCAGCCATGATACTTTACTTTACTTTACTTTACTTTACTTTACTTTACTTTACTTTACTTTACTTTACTTTACTTTACTTTACTTTACTTTACTTTACTTTACTTACTTAATTTCTATACCACTCATTTGGGTGGTATCCCACTCTGGGTGGTGAACAAACAGATAACAAATAACACCAGAAAACACAGCAAATCAAAACAAACAAACAACAAATATGTCACAAACTAAACTAAACTAAAGTAACTAGCATCTGAGGGCAAAGGGCAGTGATGGTGAACCTTTTAGAGACTGAGTGCCCAAACTGCAACCCCAAATCCACTTATTTATTGCAAAGTGCCAACATGGCAACAGGGGAGGGAGGAAGCGCTCCCATTGGGCTGCTGGGCAGAGAAGCAGAATGAACTCTATGCTGGGGCAACCACACGGGTGCCCACAGAAAGGGCTGAGTGCCACCTCTGTCACGCATGCCATAAGTTCGCCACCACTGGTCTACACCCCATGGTGGAAAGACAACAGCCAGGGAACTTGCCTAACCTATCTAGGTAAGAAGACCAGGGTTCCCAACCCCCAGCCCGTGGGCCTAATCTGACCCATGCATATCATTAATCCTGCCCATGGTGGCCACCTGGGCACCTCTAGACCTGCCCACCACCACTGGAAGTCACAATACATCACTTACCATGGTGGAGCTTACGTCAGCACCCGGGATCCCAGCATGGAACCAGGAAGTCGGTCACTGTTGCGCTTTAGCTGACAAAGTGCAGCTGAGAAGCAACGGAAAAATCCCAAACTGGAGTGAACATGCTCCAAAAAGCCTCCCGCCACCCTGGAAAGCAGCAGAGCCTGTCCCAGAACCCGCTAAAATGGTACAATTCCTGCTGCTGCCACCACCAATAACAATGACAACGAAAACGTAAGTAGTGGGTGCAGCCATGCCTCCAGCCCCCACAGCTGAGCTCGGTGGCGAGAACTGGCCCCTGACAAGAAAACATTGGGAACCCTTGCTCTAGACACTGAGAATGTCTCAAAGTACAGTATATCTGATTTTTACAAACATAAATCTTATAGGCAGAGCTGATAGGAAGCAAATGTATCAGAAACAATTCTAGTGTTCCAATGTTCAAAAGATGTTTCTCCTTTACTTTACTTTACTTTACTTTACTTTACTTTACTTTACTTTACTTTACTTTACTTTACTTTACTTTACTTTACTTTACTTTACTTTACTTTACTTTACTTTACTTTACTTTACTTACTTAATTTCTATACCACTCATTTGGGTGGTATCCCACTCTGGGTGGTGAACAAACAGATAACAAATAACACCAGAAAACACAGCAAATAAAACAAACAAACAAACAAACAAACAAACAACAAATATGTCACAAACTAAACTAAACTAAAGTAACTAGCATCTGAGGGCAAAGGGCAGTGATGGTGAACCTTTTAGAGACTGAGTGCCCAAACTGCAACTCCAAATCCACTTATTTATTGCAAAGTGCCAACATGGCAACAGGGGAGGGAGGAAGCGCTCCCATTGGGCTGCTGGGCAGAGAAGCAGAATGAACTCTATGCTGGGGCAACCACACGGGTGCCCACAGAAAGGGCTGAGTGCCACCTCTGGCACGCATGCCATAAGTTCGCCACCACTGGTCTACACCCCATGGTGGAAAGACAACAGCCAGGGAACTTGCCTAACCTATCTAGATAAGAAGACCAGGGTTCCCAACCCCCAGCCCGTGGGCCTAATCTAACCCATGCATATCATTAATCCTGCCCATGGTGGCCACCTGGGCACCTCTAGACCTGCCCACCACCACTGGAAGTCACAATACATCACTTACCATGGTGGAGCTTACGTCAGCACCCGGGATCCCAGCATGGAACCAGGAAGTCGGTCACTGTAGGATTGGGGCCGTGAAGCGGCCCTTGGGGTCCCGGAGGAGACTGGTCAAAGGAACGACACGAGGCAAGATGGAGCAAAGACCAGTGATTTATTGAGGGAAAATCATCAGTATATATTATGTCCAAGGCTGCGCATGGTAGAATGGTCACCTGACAGAAAATCACATCACCCATTTACCCGGGTTAATTGAGAACCTCTCTTGGGGAAGTTAATTAACTAAGACAAACACTGACCATTGTCTGAGGCTTAGGCTAGGGTAAATATGGCTTCTGTTTGCATCTGGGATAAGACGGAGACTCGGAGATGAGGGATTACTCTAATGGGTAACAGAGTTAGATATTTGCTCTCTCAGCAGAACCGCTGGTCAGGTCAAGGAATTGGGTGAATCAAACCCTATCATTAATCCACCCCCCTTAATTTCCGTACTGGCAAGCACCTATGGAGAGGTGTGAAACTAACAATGGCTGGAGATAGCCGGCCACCGGGTGCTCAATCTTTCCAAGCAATGGGCCGGTGCAAAACATGGGCCGGTCTGGCTTCCTTTGGTGGAAGCTGGCCGTTATTAACAATATACAGAAATTCAAGTGTCCCTTGCAAATCCCAACTGGAGCATTGTACAAGACATGTATAAATAAGGAGCAGCTACAGATAATAATAGCAATAAAAGACATTCAGCAGCTTTTCGAAGGATGAGGCTTCTCTTCTTGGTGGGGTTTCATGTGTAACTTTAGCTTGGAAAAGTCTTGTTTTGGGGAAAAGCATGGTCCTCAGAAGTAGCACTGAGTATGCAAAAATGTTCATAGAAATGTCTTTGGAGATGTAAGTCATAAAGGAAGACGGACAGCTGATGACATCCAGGACAGTGACTGGTGCCGCTCTTTGCAATCATCCGGGTCTGACTCTGGCCTCTGGGACCTGCATGGGGAAGAGACTTGTTTGGGAGATAAAAATTCTGAAAGAGTTAGTTAGTTTTTGCACTTATAGGATAGCAAGTCTGAAAGAGTTAGTTAGTTTTTGCACTTATAGGATAGCAATTGCTGTGCAACTATGGGATGTTGTTCCCCCCCTTTTTGTTTGTTTGTCAATGCAGGACTTAAGCGTCCGAAAGACCCGTTCCACAATCGCTTGTCCCTGCGGATTGTACGGAACGCCAAAAGTGAGCTTAATATCCCAGGTGGCCCTGAAGAGGGCCAGCTGCCTGGAGCTATAAGCTGGGGCGTCAGCGGACTTCGTGTGCCGAGGTTCGCCCTTGGCCGTGGGAAAGGAGATGCTGCTCCACATGGGGAGCCGTTTCTCCCTTCTGTGCTGTTACCCAAACAAACTGTGGGAAGGGATTAATGCAAACGTGCATGTACTGCCATTTGCCAAAATGTGGGGATGTGTGACGTCCATTTGCCACACCTGAATGGTCTCTGTCCCTCGTGGGTTGACCCCCCACGAGGGCCCCCCCGGTGCCCCTGCACGATGCAGGCAGGGACGGACTATGCCTTGGGCTAGGGAAAGTGGCAGGTTGAACTGCCTTGCGAGCGCTTTGGCATTCTGAATTGGAGTAGTGAAGAACAAACTTAGCAAATTCTTGTCTATCGCGGGAGTGATGTATGCTCCCGGTAGACTGTGAAGCAAATTCCTAACCAACTGGCTGTCAGTAATTATGTTTAAGCGTTCTTTGGCAAAGGTGCGCAAGGTGAGGTTCACGGCTGCCAACTCTGCCCGCTTGCGGAAGAGTCAGGAGCGTGCGCCAAGCTTGGTCCTTTTGCCAAGTAAGAACCTAATATGTGCGACCCCCATAAGTGAAAACTGTCCTAGCCCCCTGAAGGGGAATCAGTGACATTAATTCACACAAGGTGACTGTCTGCGTTTGAAGCGAGATGAGCCTGGGGTCTAATGGCAAGCCTTGGCGCATGAAGCGCCCTCTCAAGAAGGCTCCCCTGCGCACATCCATTCATGGTGTGCGTGCACACTTTTAGAAGGGTGCCCGATGGTGGCTTAGCCTTTTGCCTGTGCTTAGACTAGCAGCAAAAGGTGAAGGGGTGGCCTAAAAAATGCCTGTATCTGATTGAGGGTGTGACCTGACTGCACTCTTAAAATGGTCCTAGGCAGTCCTGGCTAATGGGTGGCACTCTGCACATGCTCAGGAGCTTAGGGACTAATCCTTCCTCTGTGCTCTGGAGTTTGCAAAATGTGTCTGCTTACTAGAGAGGGTGCTGCGGGCCAGGTGCCATGCTTAAAATGACCTAAGACTTATGAAAACAAGCCAACTATGACGTGCCAGCGGTAAGGAAATAATACACAAAAATGAAAAGACACACAAGTTAAACATTTCCAGCAGGGAGTCCCACTGGCGAAAGGAGGAAAGACAAGTCAGAAGTTAGCACAATGAGAATGCAACAACTCTTATCATGATGAAATCAGATTAGGTCAGGTAACTAAGACAACCGGGTCCTCCTGTTAAGAAATACCTATCAGTAATTAACCCTGGAGCATGTGAAAGGAAGGAGTGTAAGGCTGTAGAAATAAATAAATTGGTTACTATTCCTGGAGAGGAATTTTGTTCCTGTAAAAAAGGTAAGCATTTTCTGAATATACAGAGCGCAAGAATGTTTGCGTGCTTTTTCCTGTGAAAGGGGTACAATGAGTGAGTTACTTTACACAGATTAAAGTCAAAATACCAGAGCAGTATCTTTCCTAAGAGAATGAAGGAGAGTTAGAACGATTCTCAACCTGTGGCCAGATGTGGGCAAGTGGGCCGGAGGCAGCCCACGTTGCTCTGCCCCTACCCCCACCAAGCCAAGAAGGGCTGTGCGGCGAAGGAAGGGCAGGGTGACTGTCCGGAACCCCAGAGCTGCCTGAGGCCCCGGAACTTTGGCCCCTGACTTTAAAAGGTTGAAAACCGAGGTTACAAGATGATAACACAATACGCACATGAAGACAATGCAATTCTCTCACTCCTAGTGGGATACGTGACTCCAAGACGCTAAGAGACATTCAAAAAACCTTAAAACACAGAGATGGGGGTTTGAGGAACACAGACGTAGGGAGGGGCCCCATAGCTTATGATCTAGTGAGGAAAACTCATAGAAGTGATTTTTGTTTTCAGATCGCGCTTCTGAAAAGAAAAATTTGTTTTCCTGAGTGGCGAGGGTTGCAAAACCGGTTTCCAAGAGTGACTTAATCCTTTGACAAAGAAAAAGTCTCAAGGGAAGAAGGGGGAATCACCCCGCCCTATTGCAGGTTAGGATTCCCCCCCCTCTCCTGCCTAAGCTGCTAAGCAGGCAAGGCAAAGGGTTTTGTTCATCATGCTTTCTCAAACCTTAAATAGTTCCTGCCCATGAACAGAGTGCAAACTGTTTAACACATATTTCACAGTGACATTACCACGCAGTTACACACAAGGAACACTTTTCCAGTCATACTGTGGTCATAGAGACAAGGCTTTTGCAATCATACACAGTTCTTGCAGTCATACATTCAGTGGTGCACCACGCATACACACATTTATTTACGCATTCGCACATTCCTCCCCTGATCTGCAGTGTTCTATACTACACATGAGGAGATGACTAATACACAGCTGGCTATTTTACAACCATCTGGGTGCTTCTACTTAGGGGCAAGTTTCTCTGGGCTACTTCCAAGGTGAGACCAGCAGCTTCTGCCTGTGCCTTGGGGGAACTCGGGGTACTATTGCTGGGATGGTTCTTCTGGCATAGCCAGGGCGATGGCTGCCTCCTTTCTAGCCTGGGCCAAATGCATGCCAGAGTGGCCATTTGGCGTTAAGACAACCTTTTGAGAATCTGCCTGGTCTAGATTGGCTTTCTCTTCTAAGGTGTCTCATTTTACCACACTGGAAGCAGGCGCCTTGGGGTTTTGGCATTGCTCTGCGCCTGAGTGTGGTAATGGGTCTGCTCTGGACGCTGGCCACCCTTTTTGCACCCAGGAGCTGACTAGAGCTAGCGTTTTGTCCTTCCCGGTCGCCTTGGCGATGTCTGCGGGCATAATGGGGGGCGAATCCAAAACCTCTATCAGGAGTACTTGGCGGTCTTTTTCTTCCTCGCCCATGGTGCTACTAGTGAGGGGAAGGGGAGACCTCGACAGGGCGTCCGCGTGGCTTATTTCTTTCCCTGGGCGGTACACCAACGCGTGCTGATACGCATTTAAGAAGATGGCCCACCGTAACATCCTAGGGGACAGGATCTGAGGTGTGGGCTTGTCCGCAGTGAATATGCCTAGCAGGGGCTTGTGGTCAGTAACTATAGTAAACGGGCGGCCGTAGAGGAAATCGTGGAACTTCTTAGTCCCCGCTATTATCGCTAGCGCCTCCCTGTCTGTTTGGGCGTAGTTTCGCTCAGCCTGGGACAGGGACCTGGAGTAGAATGCTACTGGGGCCTCCCTCCCGTTCTCCAGCACGTGGCACAGCACCGCCCCCACCCCCACTGGGGATGCATCACATATCAAAACCACCGGCTTCTTGGGGTCAAAATGGGTGAGAATGGCATCAGATGCTAGGAGTTGTTTCAGCTCAACGAACGCCCTCTCTTGGCTCTCGCCCCACTTCCACGCCTCGTCCTTTTTGAGCAGCTTATGCAGCGGCTCCGCTATCGAAGCCTTCCGAGGCAGGAAGGAGTGGTAGAAATTTAAGAGCCCTAGGAACGACTGCAATTCGGGCTTGGCGGTGGGGCGAGGGGCGCCTTGAATTGCGGCTACCTTGGATTTGGAGGGCTTAATTCCCGCAGGGGTTACCCGGAAACCCAAGAACTCAACCTCTTTTGCGAAGAAGACGCATTTGTCTTTCCGCAGCCTCAACCCCGCCTTTTCAAATACCGCCAGTACTTTGTCTAGCCTTTCAGCCAACTCCTCCTCGCTCCCCCCGTTATCAATACGTCATCAAAGTATGGCAAGACCCCATCCAGTCCTTTCAAGAGGCGTTCCACAAGCGACTGGAAAATGCCGGGCGCCGAGTTCACGCCGAACTGCAAACGCGTTACCTGGAACGCCCCCTTATGCGTGACTATTGTTTGCGCAGCAGCTGCAGCTGGGGTTACTGAGAGTTGCTGATAGGCCTGCGCCAGGTCAAGTTTTGCGAAACACTTTCCCCCATGTAATCTGGCCAACAGATGGCTGACTACCGGCACCGGATACGCATTAGGGCGGATCGCCTTATTAATGGTGCACTTATAGTCAGCACATATGCGAACCTCCCCGTTGGCCTTCAGTGCAGTCACAATCGGAGTCTCCCACTCCGCGGAATCAACAGGAACAAGAATCCCCTGGCCCACCAATTTGTCCAGTTCCGCCTCTATTTTGTCCTTTAGTGCGAAAGGCACTCTGCGCGGCTTGAGTCTTATTGGGCGGACCTCCGGGTCCAGGTCGAACGCTACTGGGGGTCCCTTGAATTTTCCAAGTCCTTTCTTGAATACTTCGGGGTGCGCGTTGCACACCTCCTGTATTGGGTCAGTCCCAACGGCATGCACCCCCCCCAATGAACAAACCTAGGGGCTTAAACCATTGAGTCCCGAGGAGGCTGCAACTTCCCCCTTTGAGAACAACTAGGGGCAGTTCTGCGGCGTGCTGCTTGTACTGGACCTTGAATTTTCCAACCCCCAACACCGGAATGCTATTACCCTGTACGTCCCGCAGCGTGGACCTCAACGCTTTGAGCTTAGGGCGCACGTGGGGGGAAATTCCCAAGAACTCCCGCTGGGACATGATTGAGTAGGAGGAACCCGAGTCTATCTCCATCCTAACAGGGGCCCCTTGCACCAGTACCTCAACGAAGTAACGGGGGTGTCCCAAAGACACGCTGTACACTGTGGCATCGTCGTCGCTGTCGTCGGAGATGCGGCCTACGCCGTCCTGCTTCCTCGCGGGCCGGGCACCCTCCTTGGTTCTCGGCGAGCAGTCTGGCGAGCCTTTCCGGTCCCTGCGCTGCCGTCTGCAGACCTTGGCGATGTGCCCCCGGCGGCCGCAGTTGTGGCATTCGGCCTTCCGGAACGGGCACTTGATGCGGTCGTGGGCCACTCCACAGCCGTCGCAGCGTCGGCCTTCCTTCCGAACCGTCCGGACATCCTCATCGTCGCTGCTCTCCGTGGAAGATTTTGGCGTCCGTCTGGCCGCATGCACCGACCCCGCTGCCTTGTCGGCCAGTGGGGGCCTTTCTCTGAATCCCTTGACTCTGGCCCTCGTGGCTTCCGCGGCCTGCGCCGCCTTCACAACCTCGCGCAACGTCGGGGGTGGCTCCTGGTTCATTAGCTTTCGCTGAACCTCCTCGTCCCACAGGCCGCACAGCATGCGGTCCCTGAGGGCGATTTCCAGGTTTTCCCACTTGCATGGGCCGGCGGCCAACCGCAGGGCCGCTGCAAAGGCGGCGATGGACTCACCGGGCGCTTGGACTCTCTTCCAGAACACGTCTAGAGCCGAGAACATCGAAACCGAGGGCTGGAAATGGTCACGCATCGCCTTCAGGAGCTGCTTGACCGTCAGTTCGCTCACCTTCTTCGGTGATACCAGGTCCACCAATACTCTTTTGGCAGCATTCCCAAGCATCCGGGTGAGGATGGCCCTCTTCTTTCCCTCGTCCGTAATGTCGGACACCACCAGCGCATCTTGGAAGTCCATTTCAAAGAGTTCCCAATCTTCCGGCTTGTTGATGTCGAAACTGGCATGACTAGCGTGTGTCTTGATCTCATGGGAATCCATAATCCCACCTTCGTCGCCAATTTAGTGTATGAGAGGCAAGACACAGGAACAGCCGTAGTACTGGCTTAACACATCTTTATTGCATGGTGGTCTGGGGGAACATGCGGTAATGGCGGACGAACAGCTCAATATATACGGTGGTTATACATTTGAATGTGGCTCCACGATAGCCCATTGGCTACTGCTGGCGTGACGTCATTCCAGGTCACGCCCTTCTTGTCCAGGTGAGGTAGTGGCGGGAATCTTCCCGCGCTGTAGTTCTTTGGGGATTGGAACCTTGTGAGCTGGGTGCTCGCTATTGCCACCAGGTGGACATTAGCTCGCGACCTAATTACACGGAATACATTGATACAGTTGGTGGTTGTTTTAATGCATAGAACTAAGAACACAACAGGAGCCCTGCGTGGCCAGGGGCCATGCAGGTTTCTGTGAGCAGTGGGCGCGGAGCAGCCCTGCCTGAACATGTGTCTGCCTTCAGATAGGCTGAGCACAGCAGTTGGGCGCTAGCTAATTGTGCCACTGGCAATTTCCCCGTGAATGGATCTTCCTCACCCATGCGCTGAATGGAGTTCTTTCTTTGCAGGGAACTTTTAACTGTCAGAGAAGCGCCAGGGCCTCTCATGCCATGAATTCCTTCAGTGACGTCTGCAGCTGTCACTGAGGGAATGCTCCCTACACTGCCCTGCTTAAGCTGAAATGACGGATAGAGACTTCTTGGGGCTGATGGTTCTGACTGCGCTGGGGGTTTCTGGGTCTCTATCCAGACTGGGTCTACCTCTGCTGAGAGTTTCCTACATTTGCTCCATGTGCGAATTACGCCTCTCGGAGCTTTCGGGGGTTGCTGAATGCAGTCTCCTATCTGATCCCAGAGCTCAAGGGTTAACGTACCTACTTCTGGGTAAAGCAGGCAGTGTTCCCCCAGGTACATCAAAAGTCTCGCTAGCTCTCCGCTGTGAAAACGCAACTTAAACACCCTGGCCAGGATTTTGAACTCTCCCTCACAAGTTCTTTGGCTAGCGGATGGACGTTGTCGCTGAGGACAGGTCCCCATATTACCTGCGATGGGTCCTCCGAAGTTTCCTCCTCGGGACGAGTCGACGCGTCTTTGGGCAAGTAATAGGTTCTGGCGACGATTCTCTGGGTAGAGCTCGGAGCGTGGACTGCGGCCATGGGCCCTCGGTGGCCACTGCGCTGTCAGGGGTTTACAGCAGACCCTGAGCGGAACGCGTTTTTCCGTAACCTGCAACCCGCCGCGAAAGTCGGGAGCAAGCTGTAGGATGCCTCTCTGTAATGCCTCACCACGTAGCTGTCTTCCCAATCGGATGGCTTTCCGACTGGGGCTGCTGCTCTGTCCTCCGGGATGATTGGACACGGTTCAAGCGCAGAACCGGACCGTGTGATCGCTTACTCTCGGGTAAGATCACGTCTCGGGGTCACCAGATGTAGGATTGGGGCCATGAAGCGGCTCTTGTGGTCCCGGAGGAGACTGGTCAAAGGAACGACACGAGGCAAGATGGAGCGAAGACCAGTGATTTATTGAGGGAAAATCATCAGTATATATTATGTCCAAGGCTGCGCATGGTAGAATGGTCACCTGACAGAAAATCACATCACCCATTTACCCGGGTTAATTGAGAACCTCTCTTGGGGAAGTTAATTAACTAAGACAAACACTGACCATTGTCTGAGACTTAGGCTAGGGTAAATATGGCTTCTGTTTGCATCTGGGATAAGACGGAGACTCGGAGATGAGGGATTACTCTAATGGGTAACAGAGTTAGATATTTGCTCTCTCAGCAGAACCGCTGGTCAGGTCAAGGAATTGGGTGAATCAAACCCTATCATTAATCCACCCCCCTTAATTTCCGTACTGGCAAGGGCCAGTGGCCAGGAGTCTGCTCAACTGGTTTAACCTCTGCCAAGGTCCCGTGCCAATTGGGCATGGGGAATCCACAGGTCACTGTTGCGCTTTAGCTGCCAAAGTGCAGCCGAGAAGCAACGGAAAAATCCCAAACTGGAGCGAACATGCTCCAAAAAGCCTCCCGCCACCCTGGAAAGCAGCAGAGCCTGTCCAAGAACCCGCTAAAATGGTACAATTCCTGCTGCTGCCACCACCAATAACAATGACAACGAAAACGTAAGTAGTGGGTGCAGCCATGCCTCCAGCCCCCACAGCTGAGCTCGGTGGCGAGAACTGGCCCCTGACAAGAAAACATTGGGAACCCTTGCTCTAGACACTGAGAAAGTCTCAAAGTACAGTATATCTGATTTTTACAAACATAAATCTTATAGGCAGAGCTGATAGGAAGCAAATGTATCAGAAACAATGCTAGTGTTCCAATGTTCAAAAGATGTTTCTCCTTACTCAAAAAAGACCTTAGCATTCACTGTCCCAATCCTCCCCTCCCCCTCTCACTTTTGGGTAAGTTCATTCTGCAGTTCCTTTTGCCTGACCTAGTGTGAGAAAGATTAGCCAACAACACATGGTTGCCATTACCAGGGTACGCCGAATTATGGTTCAGAAATACCACAATCTTCAAGAAGGCTCTTTCTGTGTACTCAAATGATGTCTCACAAGATGCAATTCTCCTGTCTTGGGCGAAACTCCTGGCCTTCAATTTCTGGTCCCTGTAACATTTACAATTCTTTACCTCCAGTTGGAGCAATACATGGACTCCCTTTGTACTTGTCAAAGTTTTTCTCATTTTACTGGAACATAGTTCAAGAGATTTCCTTCTTTCCTGCTCACATGAGAGATTGCTAGAATCTGCTTGGACAGCACCTTTTTTAGCTAAAGAAATGTTATTAACTTTTAAAAACAAAAATGTCTTATTTTTTTAAAAAAAATCTGTAACAACAAAAACAAGCAAAGCACCACTGGTCTCTCTTTTTTAAAATTACACATTGGCTGAAATTCTGTTTTTTAGTGTAGTACTGTGATGGCGAACCTTGGCACTCCAGCTGTTCTTGAACTTCAATTCCCAGAAGCCAAAGTCCCTGAGAATCCACACAAATGAACCCATTCATTTGGAGTCACAGGGACTTGGGCTTCTGGGAACTGAAGTTCAAGAATAGCTGGAGTGCCAAGGTTCACCATCACTGGTGGAGTGAGGCATGCTACAGTAGTCTCAGCTAAATCAGTGCGTATTTGGTGAGTCAACTCCTCTGTTCATTCCATTAATTCAAATGGGCCTCCTAAGGTTGCAATTTATTGTGCAACAAGATTCAGCCATCATTTTCCTCTCTTAAAAGATTTTAGACTGTTCCACCTCACTTTTTTTAAAAAAAATATTCCTCATTGGTTGTGTGCATTTTCAGTATAATAACAAAGGGAGAGAGGAATTTCTGGTGATGGAGGGGAATGTGAAACCATGCCATGTTAGCTGCAATGATAATTGAAAATGTGGCAACAATCTCCTTTCTTATTGAGGATCTCTTTGCATGAACATCTGTAAAACATCCAAACCTTTCATGTGGTGTTCATTTTCTTGATGGCGCATCTGGAGGCTCAGAGTATATGGTGGGAGTGGAAGACGGAAAAGGAAGTTCACAAGTTAGTTGTTATGGAAACTATTTATGTTTTCTTTCTTTCTTAATCAGACAAACCCTGATGCCTAAACAATGTTTACATTTGCCAAAGCCACAAGCATTGCTATCAAATACTCAAAACTTTGCAAAGTACTTTACAGTAAATTCTTTCTTCTTCGTATCTGACCTGTTTCAGATATTTAATATTATAGTCATCATATTGCCAGTAGTATTTTTGGCAGTAGGTTTTGCTAATAGTATCACAACCAAGATGAGCAGTAAATGTGGACAGAGGTGCCTGGCGGACAGTGGTCCATAGGGTCACAAAGAGTTGGAATTGACTGTGCGACTGAATAACAGCAAAACATCTCCCAGCATCTGCATCATCTCCCACCAGTTGCTTTATGGTTAAGGTTAATAAGGAAATGACAAATGGAAAGGCAAAAATGTTACATATCAACCTCGCTATAAAAACAGTGTGATTTGCTCAAAGAACATATTAGTTTCCCAAATGTACATTTTTACATTGTGCATTTGAGAAGCAAGCATACCAGAAGATAGTGTTAGGCTACAAACATAATGACCAGTTGATCATTCTAATGCTCAGTTCTATTTCTACCGTAAAAAACAGTTCTTCGTATTACCATGCCATGTTGCCTTTTTCATCCCACTACTTTTATGCCAGTCTTTATATTATTGGTGGTTATCAATCCTGCAGTCATGTCTCTTTGTTTTCCTATAGCAATGCCCATGGGTCAGTGGTGGCGAACCTATGGCACGCATGCCAGAGGTGGCACTCGGAGCCCTTTCTGTGGGCGCCTGTGCAGTCACCCCAGCACAGAGTCTGCCCAGCAGCACAATGGCAGCGCTTGCTCCATGCCCCAGCACAGAGTTAACCCCCACCCCTCTGCCCAGCAGCCCAATGGGAGCACTTCCTCCCTCCTCCCAAGTGTAGAGTTCACTCTGCCCAGCAGCCCAATGAGAGTGCTCCCTCCCTCCCCTGTTGTTGTGCTGGCACTTTGCGATAAATAAGTGGGTTTGGAGGTTGCAGTTTGGGCACTCGGTCTCTAAAAGGATCGCCATCACTGGTGTAGACCATTCCACTGGACCCTTGCCAACTCATCTTATTATATTTATTCATTTTCTTTTATTATCTATTTATTTAATTTGTATTTATTTATTAGTTTACTTCTATCTAGATTTGCCTCAAGGTCTTACAAATGGCACTTCCTTTTCCTACTTTATCTTTACAACAGCTCTGAGAGGCAAGTTAGGCTGAAAGACAATAACTGTCCCAAGGTTAACCAAACAGTTTCATGGGGAAAATTGGAACATAGAGATCTGGGCTCCCAGGCAAACACTCAAACTACTGTGTCATTTTGGCTGTGCTTGTGGCAAAAGGCATTTTTAACAGCACAGGTGTTGTATTTTCCATTCATGTTTTCAAATTATGTTACAGTTTATTTGTGATGTTTTTCATGTTGTTTATTTCTACGATGTAACTGGCCGCCACTATGAGTCCCATTTGCAGAAGAAAGGTAGGACAGAAGTGGAAGAAATCAGTCAATGAATAAAATATTTATGACCTGCACTAAGTGGCTGGTTTAAGTCCATTTGGAATGCCAACTGGTGACCTACTCAACCTCCCTTGACTGATATGGCTACTCCAAGCATGAATTGGACACCCTACTAGGGACCAAAAATGATTTTTTTTCATGCTTGCTATTTGGTATATTATTATTCTTTTGTGTCCCGATCAAACCCTGGACTGCAAAAATGAAGCTACTTTTTTTGGCTTTGCCATTGGCCAAACTTAAGGCCGCAGTAATCGGCAGACCAGTAAATGAGCCAGATTCTGAATCTCTCTACATTCACACAGCATGTTGTTGTCTGCCAGCAGCCTCCACTTGAGCATGTTGGTCTTACATTTAGGGACTCTGGACCCGCAGCCTATTCAGGGTTCTCCAAGTGACTCATATTATAATGTGTTATTTTTGTAGACTGAATATTGTATTATTGTGTATTTACTTTGTATATTGTTGATTTATGTTGTGATTTGCAGGCGCACCCCCCCAATAACGGACACAGACAACATTGAAAGTGGATAACAGCAAAGGGCCACATTTATTGATTCAATGCCCTAGTCCGAATTATAAATTTGTATTGGTAAAATGACCAATCATAATTCCTAAGGCAAGCAGGCCGAAGTAACACTGGTAAGGTACCACCCCAAAATTGCCAACGGCAATTGGTTACAATGTATCAATTTGTATCAATTTGTTTGTTAACAACAAACAAATTGTTGACCGTAGTCAATAACTAACTCATGACCCCACCCTCTGACGCGTATCCGTGAAATCACAGGGGTGATGCATGCTGGTTAGCAATCATCATCACCCCATCGCCTGGTTCGTCGTTGACCGGACAACGTTTAACTACTTTATTCCTGTCTAGTGTTGTCCAGTCAATTGCGAACCTGCCGGATACTTGTGGGTCATACTGTTTACCTTACCAGTGCTACCCGCCCATGTGACCAAAGTCAACAGTAGGAACGAAGAAAGACCCCTATATCAAACCATAGCAACAGTGTGGGATGGGCAAAAAAGCCAGGACCCGAAGCCAATATGGGTCCCAACCAAAAATTCCCACCCGGCCCCGAAGCGACCATAATCACACTGTTAACTAGGGAGGGGGTGGAGGGGAAAAAACTTCTCCGCTCCGTCGCTGAGGCAAAATGGCAGCTCGGCTGCCTCGTGGCCACCCCTTTTATAAGGGAGCTGGCCACGCCCCTAACTACCCGGATTCTCTGTCCTGTGGGGGGGGCCCGCAAAGGGCGCGGCGGCCATTTTGGCGCCGCGCTTGCATTGCAGGCGCACCCCCCCAATAACGGACACAGACAACATTGAAAGTGGATAACAGCAAAGGGCCACATTTATTGATTCAATGCCCTAGTCCGAATTATAAATTTGTATTGGTAAAACGACCAATCATAATTCCTAAGGCAAGCAGGCCGAAGTAACACTGGTAAGGTACCACCCCAAAATTGCCAACGGCAATTGGTTACAATGTATCAATTTGTATCAATTTGTTTGTTAACAACAAACAAATTGTTGACCGTAGTCAATAACTAACTCATGACCCCACCCTCTGACGCGTATCCGTGAAATCACAGGGGTGATGCATGCTGGTTAGCAATCATCATCACCCCATCGCCTGGTTCGTCGTTGACCGGACAACGTTTAACTACTTTATTCCTGTCTAGTGTTGTCCAGTCAATTGCGAACCTGCCGGATACTTGTGGGTCATACTGTTTACCTTACCAGTGCTACCCGCCACACGGAGGGGCTTCACAGAAGACCTGACGCCCCCCCCAGACCGTCAGCTCGGTCAACAGGCCTGCTCGCCAGTCACCCAACAGGAGGTCCATACCTCCTCGCGACAGATGGACCCCATCCCCTGCATACAAGTCATAATTTCGTAGACTAATATCGGGGTGATGACTAACCCGTCCCCAAGCCCTGGTGGTAAGAAACCGCGCCACTGCCTTATTGACCGCGCGCCTAGCTCGGTCATGAGCCAGGAGGTTAACGCCCCCTCTGTAAGAGTGGCGCGGAACAATGTCCGACCAAACCAGGGCTGTGGCAGGCCAGACATAATGCAAGTAGGCGAGGTCCTCGCAAATCGCATGCTTGAGCGATAAGCCGGTGACCTGGCCCAAATCATTGCCCCCCAGGTGGATGATTAGAATGTCAGGCGGGTCAGCCCCCAGGCCAGAAAAAAGGAAAGGCCGCAGCTCCCGCCATAACATCCCAGGCTTACCATGCCATGCGAGACTGGCGTGGTCACCCAGTCCCAGTCGGGGTCCCCACTCTGTCGCCGCAGCGTAACGCGCTGCCCTGAGCACATAGCTGTGGCCCACCAGCCATACTGTCACCGGTGTAATACGACACCCAGGGTCTGTAAGAAAATTGAGAAAAAGGGAGGTAAGGTGACTGGATTGGTACTCATGGCGGGAGTGGGCGCACATAAAACTGAAAACATTGTGAGCCCCACCTCCCCATGCTGCGTATGTCAGCCCCAGAGTACCCAAAAGCAGCTGCTGTAGAGGCTGCACCAATACGGAACGAATGTGTGCCATAACGGGCACCTGGTAGGCCCACCCTGGTGAGGGCTCTGGCTGTCACCTTCCAAAACTGAAATTTAGTAAGGGGAGACCCATCTTGGTGACAGAAAAACGGGCCGTGGTGCATGCCACGCAGTGCCAGGTATTCCTGTAGGGCACCAACCGGACAGATGTCTGCCAAAGAACACCGTAGCAGTCTTACTCCACTGCCTACGCCATGCTGATCTGTTTTAGAGGAGCGAATCCTCAACTGGGCCCAGTCTTTGGCGACATAGACATCTCCGAGTTCCAGTGCCCTACCACTTGCATCCGCCTTAGACAGCATCACGAGTTCGCTGACGCGGAGCACTCCAAAAAATGCCACCGTTGTGGCTGCATGAAAAAGGGCTGCCTCATAATGATCAAAACAGAGGCCTGGCCAGCCCCGGGCCAACTGGGTAAGAACCCCTGGGGAAATAGGGTGCCGGTCGTCCGGGCAACGCCCTCGCTCGCGCACCCACCCCTCCAAAACGTGTCTCACACGGAAGTCAGAGGTGGTATCCACATGACCCCCCACTTTGGCCATAAAAGCCAACGCCGAGAGCTTGGATGCTATGGTGCGAGGTGCAAGGCCCTGTGCATGCAGGTGAACCATGAACCGCAGAACATGGTCCACCGGGATAGGCCAGGTCTCTGGCAAGTGAAATTAAGTAGCAAAAGCCCTATACGAATTGAATGCTTGTTGATACGCCTTACGCGTGCGTGGCGCTAGTGACAGGCCAATCGCCCGGTTCACCTCTCCTTGCCAATAGTCCACATCTCGTCCGGGAGTGGCGAGGGAAATTCCTCCGCATCCGGGGCCAAGGCGCGGAACCGGGAGATCTGCAGGCGGGACAAAGCGTCAGCAATATCGTTATTAACCCCTGGGACATGCCTGGCCCTGAACAAGACGTTGAGGCGCAGGCAGCGCAGCACAAAATGGCGCACTAGATCCATGACTCTGGGCGATTTAGAAGTCTGTGCATTGACAATGTGTACAACGGCAGCATTGTCGCACCAGAAATGCACCACCGAATTAGCCCACTGTTCGCCCCATAGCATCAAAGCCCCCAGAATGGGAAAAAATTCCAGGTATGTGAGATCCCGCAGGCGACCTGTGCCTGCCCATGCCGGTGGCCACCCACCATAGGCCCACTTCCCATTGAAGTACATCCCATAACCCAGGGATCCTGAGGCATCAGACTGGATCTGGAAATTGGGGGATGCCAGGAGGTCAGACCTCCAAAATGAGACCCCATTAAACTCCCTCAGGAATTGCAACCAGACGAACATGTCTGCCCTGATACCCCGGGTAAGCCTGACTCTGTGGTGGGGCCTGGATAACCCTGCCATGGCGTCGCATAAGCGCCGGGCGAAAGCCCTGCCCGGTGCGACCACCCTGCAAGCAAAATTGAGGTGCCCATGTAGCACCTGCAGTTCCCTCAGGGATGCCTTACGCTTGGCCAGCAATTCCGAGATAAGGGTCACTATCCTGGACACCTTATCACCCGGTAACCTAGAAGCCTGCACTACTGTATCAATCTCAACCCCCAGGAATACTAGTTCGGTCGACGGGCCCTCGGTCTTTTCGGGCGCTAAAGGGACACCAAGTTCCTGCATTAGCGTCTGAAATGTATTGAGGAGACGTGCACACGTGTCCCAGCCCCGTTCACCCCCGAATAAAAAGTCATCCAGGTAATGGGCTACAGACCGGGACCCTGACCTGCGGACGAAAGCCCACTCTAGGAAGGTACTAAAACGCTCGAAAGCCGAGCATGATATGGAGCAGCCAAAAGGCATGGCCTTATCAAAATAATACTCCCCTTTAAATTTAAAACCCAGCAATTCAAAGTCGCCCGGGTGCACCGGCAAGAGGCGAAAAGCTGACTTAATGTCGCACTTGGCCAGCAAGGCACCCGGGCCACACGAGCGCACCATGCGCAGCGCATGGTCGAACGATGTATACCTGACCGAACAAAGGTCATCAGGTATCGCATCGTTGACCGATCGGCCGGCTGGGTAGGACAAATGATGAATAAGGCGAAACTCACCTAGGGACTTTTTGGGAACCAAACCCAATGGCGAAACCTTAAGGTTGGGAAAAGGGGGTGCGGGAAAAGGTCCAGCGACCCTGCCCGCGTCTAATTCCTTTTTAATGCTGGCCGCGGCCACCTCCTCCCTTCCTCTGAGGGATAAAAGGTTGGGAGCATCCTGAGGGGATCTATCACCCATAAAAGGGATACGAAATCCCTGCTTAAAACCTTGGATGAGATACTCTCTGTCTTCTCCCCTTGGGTACGATGCGAGCCAGCGCTCCAGCATGTCCACCTTAATTGGGGAGGGGGCCTTTCGGAGAACTAGTTCCATCCGTGGCAGGCTTGCCAGCCCACTGTCCACCCCTCCCTCTGCCTTGCGCCCCCCCAGGCTTGGGACAAGCAGAGGCTGCATGGGGACCAGAACATGTGGGACACTCATGCTTATACCTGCAGTTCTTTCGACTGCAGGAACCATTGGACGAGAAAGTCCAGCACAGCAGGCGGGCTGGAACCCCCTGCCCCGCCGGTTGGCGGGTAACCTGCGCTGGAGCTGCTCGCTGGACCGCATGTCCACAATGGTATCTATCCCCCGGGGCAGGACGTGTGGGTGTCATATACAAGAGCCACAGTCTCTGGCACGGCTCATCCCATCTCATCTCGGGGTGGAGGGGAATCCTCATACGGAATTCCTCATCATATGCTAGCCATGAGGGGCCCGGGAAATCTACCATCGCCCTATATATGTTGTCCAAATATTGGACCATGGGAATAGCTAGATCTGGCCGCGCCCTCAAATATACCGCCATGTATATTAAATAAGCGGGGAGCCAGTTGGCCCAGGTACGCGGCGGCTTACGGCGGCGTGCCTGCTCCTTGTCCTTCTCATCCTGACCCTCCCTTTCTTCCTTGGTGGGCTCTCTGTTCAGGAGTGAGAAGATGTCTACGTACTCCCCTCGCCATATCTTTTCTCTGGTAGCCTGTGCCAAGTGATCACCCAGTGGCAAGGAATACCCTGCCGTCGGCAAAGCCGAAAAGGGGATAGCTGGCCTATCAAAAGGGGCCTGAGTTAACCCTGCCACCCCAAGTACGTTCCCAGCAGTGTAAGAACCGAGGCCCACCCCAGTGGGCATGGTGACAGTAGTTGTCGCCGGGTGGGTCGCCAGCGGCGTAGCCCCTGCACCACCCGCGCGAGGCCAAGGCCACTGAAAGGCCCCCCCTATATTGGGAATGTGTGTGGATGTACTCGTTTGCACCATATACTCACATGCTGCACCCCCGCGGGCCGCCCCCACCGGGGGTTCTGGCCCACTGGGGGCGTCGGAGCTCACGACCGATGAAGAGCTCATCACCGGGGCTTGACCCGCACCAGGTTGCTGGCTGGGGAGCTGCGAGGCAGTGGCCGGAGCCGCGCCACCCGCCTGCAGCAGCTCAACCCTCCCCGCCGGCCGTTGTCCTGCTGCCGATAGCGCCTCAAAAGGTACCCCAAAAGGGGCGCCTGCCTGACTGGCCCGGGCCAAAGACGCCTCCAAGGCCGCAATACGGGCCAGTAAGGTGTCTACATTGACCATGGGCAAAGAGCCGGCCGGCCCGCCTGACCCTTGCATGGGGACAGGTCCCTGCACCCCATGGCCCATATATGGCCATTGGCCAGGACCGAAGCCCGGTAGGGCTGGTGAGGAAACCTGCGAAGGCAGGGCGCCGGGCCACCCCCCAAGGCTAGAGGGCCCCGGGAGAGGCTGCGGCCCGAAAGCAATAGGCCCAACGGATTGGGCAGGAGGAGGAGCGGTGTCCACCGCTCGCGGGCCGCGGGCCGGAGCGCCCTCCGCGCCCGCACTCTGATCGGGGAAGCCACCAGCCCCGGCCGGGGATGGCAAAGGTGGCTGTTGAGGAGGCGGCACCACGGTCCTCCGACCTGGGTTGCGCCTCCTAACAGCCCGGGCTGAATTCGCAGCAGCCTTCTTTTTGGAAGGCATCTCAAGCAAAAAAGGGAAGCTAGCTAGGCAAAATCGACCCAAAAGGCTTCCCGGTGATACCAACGAGCGACGGAGGCGCAGGGAAAAAACTTCTCCGCTCCGTCGCTGAGGCAAAATGGCAGCTCGGCTGCCTCGTGGCCACCCCTTTTATAAGGGAGCTGGCCACGCCCCTAACTACCCGGATTCTCTGTCCTGTGGGGGGGGCCCGCAAAGGGCGCGGCGGCCATTTTGGCGCCGCGCTTGCATTCTGTGAGCTGCCCTGAGTTGGCGTATGCAGAGTGGGTGGCATACAAATCGAATAAATCAAATCAAATCAATCAAATCAAGGGTGACCTTTACCTTTATTGTTGTGTAAATAACCAAAAAAGTAACTTTTCAAAGTTCTAGGTTCAAGTAGGAATTGAACATCTGAGGAACAACTGCAGTAAGACCATTCAGAGCTTGGAAGAATTACTTTGGAGAATTACAGTTCCCTGAATTTGACTGGGATTCAGGTTAAACATCCATAGATTTGCATTTTTGGACCATAACACCCAGAATTCTGGGTGCTGCAGTCTAAAACACTCAACTGCCCATCTCTGGTTGTTCCTCATAAATGTAACTTTTTGAAGCTTGAGATTTGGCTTCATGTTATTATAACTGTCATTAATAAAATGCATTGGAAACCCACCCACCCCATCACCCCCATGAGTGATGTCTGCTACTTCTGGTATTAATTGCAATGTGTGTTTTATTCTCTGCTCACATTTGGATTCAAACTTTGTGGCCTCTGCCGAAATTTGGGGATTAATGGAGACAGTCATGCACTGCTGAATGCAACTAGTCAACCATGGATTCGAATGAGCTTTAGCTGCTTTTGTTTGCAATCCTACCATGTCAGGTTTATTAAAGCAATTGTAGCAAATGAATAGAAACGCTGTGTTCTCTCCATTGACATGGATTGTTCAGTATTAACAGAAGAATAAAGCTCAGAGAAATTAAGGTGGAGGTTATGGTTTTGGGTCTTGTAGTGCTCTAAGAATGCTCTATGGCAAACTTTGCAAAAGTTACTTTAAAAAAAATAGCTCTGAGTTAACAGGGCTGGAAGTGATGCATGCTGTTCTAAGCTCCAATACTAGACTACATAGGTTAAATAAATGTTTGGCCTTGACTAGAGAAGGCATGTGTGATATGGAAAGGACTTGTTACATAACACTAATGCCAGTGGGTTTATTCTGGTTGCATGGTAACATAATTCAACAGATCTGCTCCACTTGGAATCAATTTGAGTTTTGACTTGTGGACCTGATCCAGCAGGGGATTTCATAAACCAATCCCCTTTTCAAAAAAGGTAACAATTCTCCATTCTTACATTAAAAACCCTTTAAAAGAAACATAATTCCAAAACACTTTCAGCACAATAAATAATCTAGACACTCTGAGAAACGTTTCTTTCTGTTCCATCTGTACTGTGCCTTTTCATTTTGCTGCTTTTGTGGCCTAGTAAAAAGCCACAATAGTTGATTGACAAGGGAAATTCTTCGGACAAAAGCTCCAGAATTCTTTAGTATGGAAACCATTTATTGGGTGGGTTGGGTTCTGTTGTTATATATGTATTTGTTTTGCTATTATATTCATGTTATTATTCAATGTTTTCATTGTGAAACTCCTACAGTAGTGTCTTAATGCTAATTATGTCAGGTGAGAGATAGATAGAACTTATCAGTTCTCCAGATAAGACAAATACGAAATGTACAAATATTAAATGTATCTCCCCAGAGGAAATGGTACACCCCAGAAGAAGAAAATGGTAAACCATTTCTGAGTACTAACTACCTAGGACAGGGATTCTCAACCTGCAGCCCATGGGCCAGATGTGGCCCATGGCACCATTTCATGTGGCCCTCCACCACACCAGGAAATACCATGTGGTGGAGGAAGGGCAAAATGGCTGTCTGGCCCCTGAAGCTATCTGAGGGAGTGTGACCTGGCCCCCAGCTTTAAAAGGTTGAGAACTCCTGGCCTAGGATATGGTGCACGTGCGCATGCACATGCACGCACACACCATGTCGCCAAGCATCTGGAGGAAGTTGTCCAAACCGCAAATGAGAGTGTTGTCAAAATTCGTCAGTGGCTCTCATTAGCTGGCTTGCACGTAGCAAATCAAAAGACTGAGGCAGTTCTCGTGACCAGTAGGAAAGCTAGGGAGACCATCACCCTTACTTTTGGAGGCTGCAGTATACTCTCATAGCCATCACTACGATATCTGGATGTCCAGATAGACGTTAGGCTATGCTTCGATGAGCATTTGCAAATTGTGAGCGCAAGGGCTGGAGCAGTATGTAATGCATTGACAAGGATCATGACAAATATTGGAGGCCCACGATAGACTCGCCGAAGACTCCTCTCGAGCATTGTTAGTTCCATGTTGCTGTAAGTAGCCCCGATCTGGTCAGAAGCCATGGCAAGGACATTGTGCATGCGACAAATAACTTCAATATACCATAGGAGTGCCCTGCAGGTGGCTCAGGCATTTCGAACCGTTTCGTACGATGCCGTGTATGTCATTGCTAATATGATGCTGATCCATCTGATGGCAAAGGAACGGGCGGAGATTTACCAATGAAGGCAAGAAAATCAGGTGATGGAATGACGCACAATTGCCATGGAAGCCAGGATAGAGAGGACAGCGCGATGGCAGGAGATTTGGGATACATTGACCAAGGGACGGTGGACTCATTGTCTCATCCTGGACATTAATGCGTGGTTAACAAGACAGCATGGAGAGGTGGATTACTACCTTTGGTGTTCAGTGACCAAGACAATGGAAGCAGCCGTAGCCTGGCTTAACACATCTTTATTGCATGGAGTACAGTACGAACATGTGGTAATGGCAGAGGTACAGCGCTTTTATACTGTCACTATACATTTGAATGTGGTTACACAGTGGCCCATTGGCTACTGTCAGAGAGACGTCATCCTGAGTCACACCCCTCTTGTCCAGGTGTATCTGTGGCGGGAAGGTTTCCCGCGGCCGGGGTGATTGGGGAATATGAACCATGTGAGCTGGATGCTCACTGCTACCACCACTGGTAGCAGTTTGCATTATTATGCAGCTGGATACAATGTCTCAATACAAGCTATGATAAGTATGCATTTCCTGTAGAACCGGTTACATTCATCTTTAAAGGCACAAGTATATAGTTACAATCCATACACAACACTACCTCACGCAGCTGTTGATGGGGCATGGCTGCTTCAGAGCCTACCAACACCGATTTTGGCTGGATGATGATGCTTCGTGCCCCGTCTGTCAGCCCGAGCAGGAAGATGCAGAGCATGTGTTTTTTCACTGTCCATGTTTTGATGCAGAACAGGAAATTCTACAGAGACATTTTTGATGACAGCTGTTTCCGGAAGACATCATCAGTGAGATGTTGAGCAGGGAGACTTCCTGGGTCACGATGTCTAATTATGCAGCAGCTGGGGTCATATTGGAACTTAGACTGAGATGAAGGCAGCCATAGGCATAGAGGAGGGGGGCGAGTAGTCAAATTGTAGGAGGGCCATGAGGAGGCCATAAGGAGGACCTCACCACCACCTTGTTCCACAGCCCACGCCATCGGCTGCGGACGAGGTTTAGCTGCATTGGACTTTCTCCTTTGACCTGCCCCCAGTCTTGAGGTAGATGAGAGACAGTTGTGTGGCATGGATGGACGGCCATAGGAGCATCGTTAACGTCACCACTGGACTTTCCTCTTTTGGCCTCTTCCCAGCCTTGAGGGAGATGAAGACTTTCCCGGACGTCCCCTTGGCCATTGGCTTGGAAGGAGGTGGCTGGGTCAGTGTTTTTCTTGTGATGTCTTTTGCTTTTTCTTGGCGCATTGTTTGATTGATACTGTGTATCTAATATTATGTGTATGGTATATATGTTATTTGTAATTTTGACTTGTCCATTGCTACATTGTGTTTTATCTTTGTCATATTGTATAGTTTGTATTTTGTTTTTGCTACATTGTATTTTGTTTGATGTGTTGTGAACCGCCCTGAGTCGGCATGTGCTCAGTAGGGCAGCATACAAATCAAATAAACATAACAGCTAGTCTGTCCCCTGCGAAGTAATGCCTGACGGCGGTTCCGCAGGGGAGTGAGATGTAATGGGAGGTGGTTTTAGTGGGTAAAAAATCCCACACACTGTAAAGCAAGGGCTCCACAGCGTTTTTTGAAGATTTCCACCTGCCCTAATTAAACAAACAAACAAACAAAACACACACACGTGTGGGGTAAAGGTCACCCTTCCTCAAAAGCCAGTTGTATCCAACTCTAGGGTTCAGTGCTCATCTCTGTTTATAGCTAAAGAACCAGCACTGTCTGTGTCTGCAGATGCTTCTGTGGACATGTGGCAGATGTGACTAGACATGGCAGATGTGACTAGACACTGGAGTGCATGGAATACTGTTTACTTTTTCACAGAAATGGTACCTATTTATCTACTTGTAATTTCTTGCTTTTGAACTGCTAGGTTGGCAGGAGCTGGGCCAGAGACGAAAGCTCATGCAGCACTCAGGTCTCAAACTGCTGCCTTGCCAATCTTCCAATCATCAAATTCAGCGTTTTAACCACTAAGCCACCGCGGTCCCTTCAAACAAAGTCAACACTTTGTTTGTTTTCAAGATCCCTTTGTGCAGATAAGCTTTTGTGTGTGGGGTGGGTGGGGAATGGAGAGATATCTCTCCTAGTTCAGGTGCTGGCGGCAGAACTACTTTTCACAGAATCATATTGTGGGAGGGGGCTTTATAGGCTCTTTTAGTGTCTGACAGATAATGTAGATTAATTAAAAAGGCTAACGTGCATTTCAGCTGCACCTCTAGAACTGCAGTATACTGGAATAAGAAAAAGGTGTTTCTATGTTTAAATAGCATGACCTGAAACTTTAAAAAAAGAACCTTAATATGCGGGTTCCTAGGTGGGCAACACTCCATGGGAATTATGTGTGTTATATGAGGTCAAATTGGAACTAATGTATTGCAACTCTAATGGGGTTTTTAGGATAAGTAAGGTAGTTCTATCTCCTTAGTGATTTTCCATGCCTGAGCAGAGATTGTAATTCTGATCTCCCTAATCCATCACTATCCATTTCACCACATGGGGTGTCTGAAACAGCTGTCTAGTGGTATCACAGTACTAGATAAACTGAATGTCAGCAGGTCTGTTCAAGCGCCAATTGCACCTACCTTTTTGTAACTCCGGTTACGCTAATCCTGTCCTGTGAGGAAGCAGAAAAGAAGTCTTTGCCCCTTTTCATGACAGCTCTTCTTCTTTAGGTAAAGGTAAAGGTTTCCCTTGCTCAAAAGCCAGTCGTATCCGACTCTAGGGTTCAGTGCTCATCTCTGTTTCTAAGCCGAAGAGCCAGCGCTGTCTGCTTCTGCAGACGTTTCCATGGTCATGTGGCAGGCATGACCAGACACCGGAGCACATGGAACGCTGTTTACCTTCCCACCGAAGTGGTCCCTATTTATCTACTTGCAATTTCTTGCTTTCGAAATGCTAGGTTGGCAGGAGGTGGGACAAAGATGGGAGCTCGGGAATCAAACTGCTGACCTTCCGCCTCCCAGCGTCAAGGGAGATACAAGGTCCTTGTTCTGGCACTTCTAGCGACCTTCACCAGCATTATTTGGTGTTTGATGTAACAATATGTCTTTGATGTTATCTCTCCACCTTCCTCTGGGTCTGCCTCAGGGGCTTTGTCCTTCTCCTCTTTCCATATATGCTTTGTAAGGTATGGAATCCCATTCTCTCCAAATGGGCAGACCACTTTATTTTTTTTTTGTCTCTGTATGTAGCTTAGGAATGGTTCTATTCCAGTTCTGTCCCTTACAGTCTCATTCCTGATTTTATTCCTTCAAGTCACCCCAGCAGCCTTCCTCAGACATCTCATTTCTGTGTTGACCAACTTTTGTACATGTTTTGTTGTAAGTGTCCATGTTTGGCACTGGAAACATAAGGAGGGAATGAATATGCTTTGTATTAGGTGTTTCTTCATGCTGGTCAGTACATATTGCCTTATGTTATAAGAGAGGAACTGTCCCAATATTTGGCCTGCCTTACTGCACCAACAGCTCTTTAAATATTTAAATATTGCTATTACGTCACTAATTGTTTGTTGTTTTTCTTCAGGCTCTGCAATCTCAGTTCTGTTGACCACAAAGCTGACAGTTTTGAGGCTTTGTTTTTGTGCCATTGCCTGGAGCTCAGCGATTTTACCATTTTGGATCATAATGTCTAGAATCCCCAGCCAGCACAGCTGGAAGCTGTAGTCCTTTAGAAAATTGTTTCCCACCTCTGGCTCTTACTTAGTTTACCACGTCCTTCTGCCTACTTCTGAGAGCTTCTTCACCCATAGTAGAGCTTGAAATTTCAATTTTTTGCCATATTTTGTCACACTGCTGTGGTGGGGCATCATTTTTATTTTCCTTGAAATGCAGGCTGTGTGAAAGTTGACTTTCCTGAAATATATCCCAGCAGGCTATATTCTGAGAAATGAAGATAGGTTTCACAGGAGGGCTTTTGTTTGTTCCACCATCCCATGACTGGCATTATTTCTCAATTGCTATACTGTATTTCTTTTCTGCCTCTTCCTGCGAATCATGGCTCACAACTGTGCTTTTCTGAACGAGTGAGGAGGGAAACTCATCACCTCTTTAGTGTAAGGGACCAAAGACAATGAAACAGCCGAAGGGTTGGCTTAACACAGGTTTATTGCATGATGATCCGGAGGAACATGTGGTAATGGCGGATGAGTAGCTCAATATATACAGCTGGCTATACATTTGAATGTGGCTCGTCGACAGACTATTGGTTGCTGCCTGCGTGACGTCGTAGAAGGTCATGCCCTTCTTGACCAGGTGAAGAGGTCGCGGGGAATCTTCCCGCGCTGCTGAACCAGGTGAATCTGAGCCATGAGAGCTGGACGCTCGCTACTGCCCTCTGGTGGTCACTAGCTCGCGTCCCCTTATCAGGTTTACATTGATACAGCTGATGGTTATAATGTTGCACACAGAAAGGTTACATTGTTAACAAATGGCAAAGGTACATTGTTAAAGGCACAGCTTTACAGAACACAACAACCTCGCTTTTAGAAAGGAAAGCAAAACCAAATGATAAATATACTCCACAGGATGGCAATATGCAATATCCATTCCAGTTCCCAAGAAAGGAGACATCAAGGAAGGCAGCAATTATAGGACCATTGCTTTAATTTCCCATGCAGGTAATTGATGCTCAAGGTACTGCAACCTTTTACTTTATATGAAGCAAGAAATGCTTGATGTTCAAGCTGGATTCCGCCGTCTCTCCCGCGACCCACTCCATCGGCCAGGATGAGAGGCAGTAGTTGCGGACGCCGTCATCTCCCCCCCCCCCGTCCTGCCTGGCCTGGGGGTTAAAAGGACGCCCACAGCCACTAGTCTGGACTGTTTGGATGCCGAGGCGCTAAGCTCCTTCCCCTGGTCCAGCCGGCTGGGGGGAGTGGGAGCACCTGTCCCGGCTCCTGTGGCCATAAGGCGCTGAGCTCTTTCACCTGTGCCCGCCCAGTCTTGGTGGCAAAAGATGGTTCCCACAGCCACAGCTGTGGACTTCCACCTTACTGGGAGCAGAGCACTGCATCTTTTCCCCTTTGGCCATTTTGATGCTGAAGGAGGATAAAGGGCCACCGGGGTCCTGAGGCGGCTGAAGATGCCGTCAAGGATGTTGAGCCTGGGCTCCATCGGGTAATTTTAGCCCCGGGCTCCATCATGTATGCTGTAATATTGTACTGCAATTATGTAACTTTGTAATTTGTAACTATACTATACTGTGTATTCTTTATTGTAAACTGCCCTGAGTCACATTTTTGTTGAGTAGGGCAGGAAGTTAAATCTAATAAATGAAATGGAAAATGTGTGAAGGGATGGAATAAGAATGAATTGGCCTTCTCAGGCCCTTAAAAGCCAACCCTAAACATTTTGGTGGCAAGGTGGATATGGGTTCAAGTGAGGAAGGACTCCCGTCTCTGTACTATACAAGAAAATATCCTGGAAAGATTAAAGATGTTGTCGTCATTATTATTATTATTATTATTATTATTATTATTATTATTATTATTATTATTATTATTATTATTATTATTATTATTATTATTATTATTATTATTATTATTATTATTGTTATTGTTATTGTTATTGTTATTGTTATTGTTGTTGTTGTTGTTGTTGTTGTTGCTGTTGTTGCTGTTGTTGTTGTTGTAATTATTATTATTATTATTATTATTATTATTATTATTATTATTATTATTATTATTATTATTATTATTATTATTATTATTATTATTATTATTATTATTATTATTATTATTATTATTATTATTGTTATTGTTATTATTGTTATTGTTATTATTGTTATTGTTATTGTTGTCGTTGTTGTCGTCGTTGTTGTTGTTGTTGTTGTTGTTGTTATTATTATTATTATTATTATTATTATTATTATTATTATTATTATTATTATTATTATTATTATTATTATTATTATTATTATTATTATTATTATTATTATTATTATTATTATTATTATTATTCAACATCACCTGTTGAGTTCCCAACTCTCCTGTCATCGTTATTCCATACCAAGGGGTTATATTTAAAGTTTCTCAACCTTTCTAAAAGCTGCTTTTTCAAATGTGGAAAGCAGATTTTGACAGATGGAGTAGTGGCTCAGGAGCCCTCTTGTTCAGAATAATTCCTGTTTGCTCTTTAAAAGCCTCTGTATGCTACCTCCAGCGTCCTACTTGTTTATCTAGAGGCGCCTGGTTGCCACATTTCTGTCTTTGTCAAATAAAGCAATGTGTTCTCCTCAGACAGGGACAGCAGTCTGTGAGCTGTATTTACCTGAGTCTCATTTTCCTGGCCATTGTAAACCTGTTTGCTTGTGTGTGCGTGGGGTCATAAAGCTGCCCTCCCTCTCGCCTGTTGTCTGGAAACATGCAGGACATAAGAGCTGTTTATTTCCTTCCCAGTTTTGGAGGCTTTGTGGCTCCATCTGATCTTTCAAACACAGGCTCCTTTTTGTGAAGTGATTTATCTTTTTTCTATAGGTCCATCTTCTTCTTTTGGTGGAGGAAGGACAACCATCTTTGTTTCTTCAATGCCACCATTCAGTTTACCAACTTGTAGTAGAGGTGTAGGCTTCTTTTGCTGAGGATGTTCACAAATCACCTTTCTCCTCTCCTCCTTCAGTTGTATATTTGGCTCAGCAAATGGTTTATTTTCAAAACCAAGTAATGCCCCACAGGATGGCAATGCACAATATCCATTCCAGTTCCCAAGAAAGGAGACATCAAGGAAGGCAGCAACTATAGGACCATTGGTATTTTTGGATAAAGAAAGGAGTAAATTAGGTGTTAAAAACAAAATGATGAAGGCAACGTTAGACACATGGGAAAAGGTTTAAGAAAAAAAAACCTTAGTCCCTGATATATTTCCGATTATAGAAATAGAGGACTTCAAAGTGAAGGAGATTTTGGTTAAAAACGATATTATCTGGTTGAATGACTGTTTAAACATCTGCAAGGATAAACAGAAAAAAACTGAGGTTTACTCACAGCTGAAATTGAATTGGTTTTAGACAATAATGGTAAACAAATGGAACAGTAATTATTTGGGAAATGTTAGCCTGGAAAGAGACAAGACAGAATTTAAGGTAATATTTTTGAAAATTAAAAAAGGAGAAATGGACATAAAGGGATTGGTGAGTAAAATTTATAGAATGTTAAATAAAGAGACTAACTCACAAGAAACACTGAGAAAAAATTGGGAGCAAGATCTTAATGTCAGTATCACAGAACTGGATTGGAAAAATAAATGGGAAAAAAGGATTATGAGAACAATGTCAGTCAGAATAAATGAACATAATTTTAAAATGCTTTGGAGATGGTACCTGACCCCAGTACGATTACATCACATAGATAAAAATAAAAGTCCAATGTGTTGGAGATGTCAAAATAAATTGGGACTATATGAGCATATGTGGTGGAGCTGTAAAGTGGTAAATGAAATTTGGGGGTGTTATGTACTGAATAAAATGTGACTAGTACCTTTAACTGCTTGTATCCAGCCATTGTATCCAACAACTGTATCCATTGTTAGCAATCAATGACTCATTGTAACAAGCTGTTAAGAACAATACTGCTCGCGCCAGCAGCAGTATCACCACCTTTGCAGATGCTCGCACCAGTAGCAATATCACGTACCTGTTCGCCAATAGCAGTTTCATCTACAGTGTGCTATAAATAGTGCTGTTTGGTCCACTTGTGTGTCATGTTCACTCTACTACGATGCAATAAACCTGGTTTTAGCCCTTACTGCGGCTCCTGCTTGTCTTCTGTTGCAAGACACTAAATTGGCGACGAAGGTGGGATGGCGTCCCGACAAGTGAACATCACGCCCTTCGACATCACAAAGCCAGAGAAATGGGAACTCTACGAGCAGCAGTTCCTCTACGCTATGGACCTCGAAGGCATCGAGGAGGAAGCCCAGCGCCGGGCATTCCTACTGGCCCAGTGCGGCTTAGAGACTTTGGAACTGGCCACCAACCTCCTGACGCCGAGACCGCTCAGGGCCGTGCCCCTGGAGGAGATCCTCGCCGAGTTGAGGAAGCACTTTCAGCCAAAAGTGTCCGTGTTTCTGGCAAGGTTGGCATTTCAGCAGCAGTGCCAGTGGGCCGGTGAGTCCGTGGCAGACTTCGTGGCAGCCCTGCGGGTGGCTGCCATGCCTTGCCGGTGGGGAGCATCCCTGAGTGAGGCGCTGAGAGACAGGCTCCTGCTGGGCCTGCGAGATGAGGGGGCCAGGAAAAAACTTCTGGCCAAAGATGAGAGCATCTCGTTTGAGCATGTCCTGCGCATCGCCCAAGCCGCTGAGTCAGTGCAACAAGGCGAATGGGTGTGCCGGGCTAGGACCGCCGCAGTTGGGGGCCACCCGCCGGCGGTCCCAGTCCACAGCTGTTCCTCCCATGGAGAGCAAGGGGCCTCCGAGTCTACCACGTCCACCGCCGACTTCAGCGAGGACGAGGACGTGCAACGGGTGCAGAGGAGACCGGAGAGGTGAGACTGCGCCAGAGAGGACCGCCGCTGCGATGGATGTGGGGCATCCCACAACCGGAGCCGATGCCCATTCCGGAAGACGGAGTGCCACAACTGCGGGCGGCGTGGGCACATCGCAAGGGTCTGCAAGCGGCGTCGAGATGATGGCAAGGGCCAGGCGGAACGGCCCCAATGCAAGGCAGACGGGGTCGGGCACATCTTCAACAACGAGCCCCAGGAGCAATGCACATCTCGACGGGTTCCCGAGAACCGCAACCAGGTGGTCCACAGTGTGCAGTTGCAGCGGCCCCAATTTTTTGTTGAGGTACTGGTTCAGGGGGTCCCAATAAGGATGGAGATCGACTCGGGGTCGGCGTACTCCATTGTCTCACACAGGGAATTTCTGCGTATTCCCCCGAAGTCACGGCCCAAGCTGAAGGCCTTTAAGACTATTTTGCGGGACATTCAGGGCAAAAGTATACCAGTGTTGGGGGTGGGAGAATTCAAGGTTCAGTTTAAGAGGCGCTCTGCGCAGTTGCCCCTAGTAGTTCTAAAGGAAGGGTCCTGCTGCCTCCTGGGGACACAGTGGTTCGGGCCCCTAGGAGTTTTCATTGGAGGCATACACACCGTGCAGGCTGACCCGATCACGGAGGTGTGTAACGCACATCCTGCTGTCTTTGAGAAGGGGCTAGGGAAGTTCAAATGGCCCCCAGTTTCTTTCGAGTTGGACCCCGACATTCGACCCATCAGGATGAAGCCAAGAAGAGTGCCTTTCGCACTAAAGGACAAAATAGAGACTGAACTGGACAAATTGGTGGGTCAGGGGATTTTGGTGCCGGTGGATTCCGCCGAGTGGGAAACCCCCATTGTTACGGTGCTTAAGGCTAATGGGGAGGTTAGAATCTGCGCTGACTACAAGTGCACGATTAACAAGGCAATCCGCCCAAATGCGTATCCAGTACCAGTGGTAAGCCACCTGCTTGCAACCCTGCATGGGGGGAGGTGTTTCGCCAAACTAGACTTGGCCCAGGCATACCAACAATTGTCGGTAACTCCAGCTACAGCCGCCGCTCAGACAATTGTGACCCATAAGTGAGCTTTTAAAGTGATGCGCCTACAATTTGGCGTAAATTCGGCTCCGGGGATCTTTCAGTCCCTTGTAGAAAGGTTGTTAAAAGGGCTCCCAGGTGTTTTCCCTTACTTTGATGACATTCTGATTACAGGGGGGGGAGGGGGAGCAGGAATTAGCCAAGAGGTTAGACCACGTGCTAACAGTGTTTGAAAAAGTGGGGCTCAGGCTGAGATAGGATAAATGCATATTTTTTGCTGAGGAAATAGAGTTTGTGGGTTTTAGAATAACCCCTGAGGGCATTAAGCCAGCTGAATCCAAGGTATCGGCAGTGAAAGATGCTCCTTGCCCCACCACCAAGCCTGAATTGCAGTCCTTCCTAGGACTCCTTAACTTCTATCACTCGTTCCTCCCGGGAAAGGCATCCATTGCGGAGCCATTGCATAGATTACTCAAAAAGGATGTGGCTTGGCGGTGGGGGGACAGTCAGGAACAGGCATTCCGGGGGCTCAAACAGCTTCTATCTTCCGAGGCTGTGTTGACCCACTTCGACCCAAAGAAACCCGTTGTGCTGGTCTGCGATGCCTCACCGGTGGGGGTGGGAGCAGTCCTCTGCCACATGCTAGAGAACCGGCAAGAGGCCCCAGTGGCATACTATTCGAGATCCCTGTCCAAGGCAGAGCGCAACTACGCGCAAACTGACAGGGAGGCCCTAGCGATCGTTGCAGGAACCAAGAAGTTCCACGACTTTCTCTACGGTAGGCCATTCAAAGTCGTGACCGACCACAAGCCCCTCTTAGGAATCTTCACTACAGATAAGCCAACCCCGCAGATCTTGTCCCCAAGGATGCTGCGTTGGGTGATCTTCCTCAATGCGTACCAGTACGCACTGACCTACCGCCCCGGCAAGGAGATTAGTCATGCCGATGCTCTTTCCAGGTCACCCCTCCCACAGGCAGGGGATTCCGAGTGCGAGGTAGAACAGGACCACCAGGTGCTCCTGATCGAGGCCCTAGAGTCACCCCCAATCCTGCCAGCCGAGATCGCCAAGGCTACGGCGAAAGATAAGTCGTTGACCCTAGTCAGTTCATGGGTACAGAAAGGCTGGCCGGCAAGCTCCCCTATGGAGGAATTCAGGATTTACGGTAGGCGGAGAGATGAGCTCTCCCTAGAAAGGGGCTGTTTACTCTGGGGGCAGCGGGTGGTAATCCCCGAAGCTCTGAGGTCCCGGGTGCTAAAGATGCTGCATATCAGCCACCCAGGGATCGTGCGCACCAAGGCGCTAGCTAGGAGTTACGTCTGGTGGCCCAAACTGGACACAGATATAGAACACATGGTAGGCACTTGCGAGAGCTGCCAGAGCACCCGCCCCGAGGAGTCCCGACTTCCGCACAGAGAATGGGACATGGCCAGGGGTCCGTGGTCACGTCTACACGTGGATTTTGTGGGTCCTTTCAGAGGCACCCTTTTCCTCATAATAGTGGACTCCTACTCCAAGTGGTTGGAGGTAATTCCAATGGCTAGTACATCATCAGCTGCAACGATTAAGCAATTACGCAAGGTATTCAGCTGTTTCGGTTTACCTGACGTACTTGTGAGTGACAACGCCACAACTTTCACATCAGTGGAGTTCCAGGGTTTCATAGAGATTAACAAGATTCGCCACATTACTGCGGCCCCATTTCACCATGCTACAAATGGTCAAGTGGAACGCCTGGTGCGAACAACGAAGGACGCACTGTGTAGGATGGGCCCCGGGGAGTTGAACCTGCAACTCTGCCAATTCCTGTTAAGGTACCGAGTAACCCCCTTAGCATCAGGGCTCTCGCCCGCCAAGCTCCTCATGCGGAGGAAACCCGCCACGATTCTCTCAAGGCTAGACCCAACCAGGGTGGAGGACATGGGTAGAAACAAAGAAATGGGGGGCACCAAGAGTTTCGAGATCGGCCAGCCAGTACATTGCCGAAACTATGCGGCTGGCGGCCCAACTTGGGTACCGGGAATAGTGGTCGGACAGACGGGGCCAGTATCCTACAATGTCGAAACAGGTACAGGGCTCCTCTGGAGGAGGCACGCCGACCAACTTAGAGGCAGAGTAGTGCAAAGGCAAGGCGCTAGTAGCCAGAGGGTTCTCCCCCACCCGTTTATCCCAAGGGGGAGACACTGGCCACAGGGGGGGGGGAGGAAAATGATACAAACCCGCATTCTTCAGACATGCCGGATAACAGGGACAATTTGGAAGAGAGGGTTTTCGAGGATTTGTTAGATTTTGAATTAGGGGACCGGGGGGATTTTTCGGAGTGGTCCCCCACCCATCCAAGCGAGGAGCAGGGTTTTTCTTTAGTCCCTGGAGGTCCCCCACCCATCCAAGCGAGGAGCAGGGTTTTTCTTTAGTCCCTGGAGCCCCCGGTCTCACATCCCTGGAGTTTACTCCCACACCTAGACCTCCCCAATCCCCGGCTCACAACTCGCAGCCAACCGCTAACAAGTCATGTTCCTCCAATGCAGGAACTCAGTCACGTTCCTCCAATGCAGGAACTCCCGCCCGGAGTGCGGCCACCACTTGCCCCAAGCGAACGTGCGGAAAACCTCAATGGCTAAAGGACTTCGTCCTCATCTAGGGGGGAGGGATGTTATGTACTGAATAAAATGTGACTAGTACCTTTAACTGCTTGTATCCAGCCATTGTATCCAACAACTGTATCCATTGTTAGCAATCAATGACTCATTGTAACAAGCTGTTAAGAACAATACTGCTCGCGCCAGCAGCAGTATCACCACCTTTGCAGATGCTCGCACCAGTAGCAATATCACGTACCTGTTCGCCAATAGCAGTTTCATCTACAGTGTGCTATAAATAGTGCTGTTTGGTCCACTTGTGTGCCATTTTCACTCTACTACGATGCAATAAACCGGGTTTTAGCTCTTACTGCGGCTCCTGCTTGTCTTCTGTTGCAAGACACTAAAGGGGGAAAATAGAAAGTGAGATTTCCAGAATTTTTGGGGAGAACATAAAGCTGGGGCCAGCTACAGTTTTGCTGACAGATACAGAAAACATGAGTTTAGGAAAGGATAAAAAAGAGTTGCTTTCAATATGTTTGATAATTGGAAGACAATGTATAGCGAGAAAGTGGAAGAGTGAACTGACACTGAAGATAGAAGATTGGTATAGGGAAATGTGGGAGATAGCTTTGAATAACAAATTAACCTGGGAGCTTTTGGTGTTCAAGGAATAAAGATGACTCGTATGAAGTAGTGAAATTCAGCTCTGAATCGCCTTGACAGTTACAAGCATAGTTATCATACAAAACAGAGCTGAACAAGAAAAAGGGTATAGTAAAGGAAAATAGATTTTGGCAAATTTGGCATTTATTTGTAGAATCCACCGGTGACGGAGGTGACCGAAGCAAGCCAGTACCGGAACTCTATAGTTTTTGGAAACAGTGAATAAATGAATGACACTGCATCCTCCAGGGCAATGTACAGTCACATTAGGTGAATTAGTATTTCTGTTTAGATTTTATGAATATGGTCAAGAAAAGAATAAATAGGGTATATAGGAACTTAAATATTTTTTTTCATAGTATTTAGATTTTAGAAAGGAGAGTTAACAAATTGATAAGATAAGGTAGATTGAAATTAGATTGGTTAATTAAACCTATTACTCTATTGATAATTATTAGTTGATTAAGGATGTAATGTAATGTGGAACAGTACAATTAAGGTGTATTATTTGTATCTCATTATTCTTAGTTTATATGGCTATCTTATCTCTATATTCTTTTTTATGTATTTCCTATCTTTGTAATTGTTTATGTAATTTTTCTTCATATATTTATTTTGTATTTTTAAAACACAATAAATTTTATATATATATATATATATATATATATATATATATATATATATATATATATATATATATATATATATATATATATATATATATATATATATATATATATATATATATATATATATATATATATATATATATATATATATATATATATATATATATATATATATATATATATATATATATATATAAAAATAAAAAGAAAGCTAGCCTAAAGAAGTGGATTTTGATCCACAAAAGCTCATGCTAAAATATATTTGCTAGTTCTTAACTGACTGGACAGTGCACAATTATTATTAAAGTGCCACAATATTTTGGTTTCTATTTTTTTCTTTACCCTTCTTAAGTTTTGTGGACATCAAAATAAAAATATCAGTGATGGTGGTGCTACTTGTAACTAACTAGCTGGTGCTGGTTGGTCTAACCAACATCTGTACACTACTTTCCAGCTGTTTGACGGTCTACATGTGGGTCATCTTACTATTCAGTAAAGATTTCCCTTGCTCAAAAGCTAGTCGTATCCAACTCTAGGGTTCAGTGCTCATCTCTGTTTCAAAGCCGTAAAGCCACAAGCAAAATACTAGTCTCATTGGTCCTCATATTTCAGAAGAAAAGAATGTGGTCTTTCTAGGCTCAAGGACAGGGCTACCCCTTTAAAGAGAAGGATTTTTAAAAATCTTTAACCACTGCACAAAAAAGGGAATTTCAACATATGTTGCTTGAATTACAAGAGGTGTGTGGTGAAATTCTGTCTTTGACAAAGGTTTGAAAGGTATAGGTGTCCTGTTTTCCTTTCCATATGGATGATACCTTCCATGTGGACTGGGAGATATATGGCCCTCCAGATGTTCAGGTTGCAGCATTCAACACCTTTCCTACCCAACAGCTGGGCTAGGATTGAACATAGGTGCAATCATCAACATTTGGAAGGTCTCATATGCTATGTCCTTGGTATAAATGATGCCAAAAATAAAAGGAAAGACCTTGGAGGATCTTGGCAGGGTCAAGATAGCTCAGCTGACCCTCTTGTTTCTATTCATATTAGTTTGCTTTTAGATGTGGAACTGTCTTCAGGAGTTCTTCCCCTTCTCTCTCCCCCCCCCCATCCTGTGTATAAAGGGTTGTGAAAACATAATACCTCTGCAGGTTTATGGATGTAGATCAGAGAAGAGACGTGTACGTTTCCTTTTATGCATAATCTGCTTTGGTTATTAAGTTTCCACAGATATTGAGGTGTTTGCTCCCCGTTCTTGTCTTTTCAAAGGGATGCAAAGCGGAGGTTGGGAATAAAACAAAAGCAACCCTCTCCAGGAGGAGACACAGAAAGGAGAGTCCAAGGTTAAGATCAATCCAAATGTTACAAGCTTTCAAATCCTCTGGAACAGGTGGCCAGTTAAAACAACAACCAAGAAGAGACTGGGGAAAGAACCAAGAATTCAGCCCAAAGTGCTCTAAGGCCCGCAGCCAAATGAGGGGCCTGCCCACATTGGCCTTACTGCAGGCTGGGATCTGGATTCATGGGGTCACTTGAAGATGGGGGATGGAGCTAAATGACATTTAGCCTCCTCTCCTCATCCAAAGAGTACCAATTTCCCATATTATGAAGTGGCTGACAAATTGAACACAAATTGAAAGTAGCCCCCTCCCCCTTCCCTAATTTTATTGCTGTTGTGCTGCATTGCTTAAGTGACAATATGCTCTACTTTCCCTATTACTTAAGTCAGGGATTCTCAACCTACAGCCCAATGGTGCCAAATAATCCAGCCCCCACCCTCACTTGAGCCATTGCCACCACTGCCACTGGCAGAATTGTCCATGGACTCATTTACAGCCATCGTAAACATGTTTACAGCAGCCACAAACTTATTTGCAGCAGCCATAAACAGTGTCCCCCTCAACTGTTTGAATGAGCGTGATCCGGCCCCCAATTTAAAAAGGTTGAGAACCCCTGACTTAAGTGATCAAATAGGACCGTGATGGTGAACCTTGGCACTCCAGATGTTCTTGGACTTCAATTCCCAGAAGCCCAAGCACCCTGTGAATCCACACGAATGGATTTACTGTGATTCATCCGGCACACGCTGCCCTCGTCGCTCCTGGAAGCGGAAGTAAAACTCGCCCGTATGGAGGAGGGGTTAACCCGGAAGAGTCTTAACCGTACGGGTGCGTTTTACTTCCACTTCCGGGAGTGACAAGGGCAGCATGTGCCGGATGAATCACAGTAAGGCAGATTAGTGCCCTACTTGGCAGTTCACAAGTTAATTAGTATTTCGACCCCAGTGTGCTGGGTACTCATTTTACCAACCTTAGAAGGATGGAAGGCTGAGTCAACCATGATCCATGGTCTGGATCAAACTCACAACCTTGAGCCAGCCTTCGAATAAGTGGCTGTTTCAAAACAACAGGTCCCCACCCACCCACCCTCATCCCTGTAGTGTGCAATCTCATAAGAATGAATACTCATTTTCTTCCTACATGCATTTTTTTTTATAATCCAGTCAGAACAGGGCACTCTGTATAAACATATGAATGCCAATGCTTCAGTGTGCCTCAGTGGGCAAATAAAATCAATATTCAGTTAGTGATTTCGACTCTTTGAGCTATCTGTGCAGGTGGCTGAAGAGGTTAATTGGAGGTTAAGTTTGGCTTGTCTAAGCTCTCACTTGCTGCTGGTAGCATCTTTGGAATGGATCTGATGATCTGTGGCTAAGAATACCAGAATGGCAACCATGGGACTCATTTGTGTATAACTTTAAACAGTTACATTTCAGAACTAATTTATGGGTGGAGCAGTTGCTGTGTTATTGCATCAAAAGCAACAGAGAGTGTTGTGGCACTTTAAAAACTAACAACTTCCATTGGGCATAAGCTTTTGAAGATCGTGCAGCCCATTTCAACTGCTGATAAAGAATGCTGCAGCCCATGACATTCTGTGTGGAAAGAAGAAAAGTGGGCACAGCCTATGAATGTGATTGCCAAATAAAATTTGCAAGCCTATAACAGTGATGGTGAACCTTTTAGAGACTGAGTGCCCAAACTCGGTCAGCCATCTGCGCCGCAGAGGGGCGGGGTGAACTCTCTGCTGGCAGAAGGGAGGAGGTGCTCCCATTGGGCTGCTGGGCAGATGGGCAAGGCAGATGGGAGAGAGGAAGCGCTCCCATTGGCCTGCTGGGCAGATGGGCGGGGCGATCTCTGTGTTGGAGCCACAGTGGCAATGCACATGCCCACAGAGAGGGCTCTGAGTCGCACCTCTGGCACACGTATCATAGGTTCACCACCACTGGCCTATAAGGTTTCACAAAAGGCATTTTGTGGACTTCAACAAGACAGAAACTGCAAGCCTGAATAGCAGGCTGGGAGTTTCTTAAACCTATAGTCCAAAAAAGTAATTCATTTTTTTTAAAAAATAAAATAATATTACATAACATTACTCATATCACATTACAAAACACTCCTTATACATTTTAGTACATATCTTCTTACTGTATAACACATAACAAGGTACACTCTCCACCCCCGGGGAAAAAGTAATTTTTCAAAGCTTCCTATGATCACTTTTAAAGCTGCTGTTGCAGTCAGTAAGATATCAGGCAGAGATAACATTTTGCCTCCATAGGAGCCCTGAATTTTTACTGAAAGCTTTGGCAGATGGTGTTGGTGGTAATAAGAGAAGTGATAGAAAAGAAATTAGTTGGGCTTCCCTCTTCATATGAAAATATTCATTCTTCAATCCTCCCACTTCTGGCTGAGATTGGCAAAAAAGATAAAATGAGTCTTGCTTAGGGAGTCTGTAGGTTTCCAAGCTTGGGGATGCATTTTGGGAAAGAAAGACAGTGCATTTAAAACCATATGTAGTTTTGAGAAATACTTTAACATTAGCAAAATGCATACAAAAATACAGCATGTACATTTTGGAGGAAGGGGAAGTACAAAAATGGTATTTGGAATGAAAATATGATTTGTAATCTTATTTGAAATGAGAATGAGAAGAGACTGTTTATGTCATTCTGAGAAAGGCAGGGGGAGGGAAAATGAGAGCGAGATTGGCAGATATTCAAAACTGTAAGAGGCTTGGTTGATACTGTGTAATATCTACTTGGTGATGTAGCTGGTACAGTACTTGTCTTTATGAAGTGTGTAGATGTACAGAATTCTGTGCCTATGAAGGCATTGTAAGCTAGCATGTAGCAATAGCAATTGCACTTGTACTTCGTGCACTCTCTGGGTGGTTCACAAGTTAATTAGCATTTTGCCACCAACATACTGGGCACTCATTTTACTGACCTTGGAAGGATGGAAGGCTGAGTCAACCTTGATCCCCGTCAGGCTCTAGTTCACAATGGTTTTGGCTGCAGTACAACAGATTAAACACTGGCCCACCAGGGCATGCACCTTTGTGGGGTTTGTCCTTGTGCCTCCATACTGTGATACTTTCAAGGAAGGAAATAATTGGATCACCCTTATCCTCTGGATACTATTCAGTAGCATCAGCTAAACATTCCTTTTCACTCTCTGCAATAATAATAATAATAATAATAATAATAATAATAATAATAATAATAATAATAATAATAATAATAATAATAATAATAATAATAATAATAATAATAATAATAATAATAATAATAATAATAATAATAATAATAATAATAATAATAATAATAATAATAATAATAATAATAATTTTGTGTCAGAGATTACTCTGGGTTGAAAGGATTTTTGCTGGAAAAACTCCACTCAGTGTGGGCCAGAGATCAGTGGGCTTGCTCTGGGTTTTAGTCTGAACTTTAAGTGAGTTATCAAAAGCATTAGACCTATTTTGATGGTGGTTTCAGTACCCTGAGCTCTGACTTAACCTCAGAGAGGGTCAATCACCCCCACACCCAGTCTCCACTGACTACAGGATTCATGCAAGATCACGCTTCCTATAAAGACCTAGGCCTCTCAGAAAGCACCGAGACACTTTCCTTTTTGAACAGGAAGCAAGGACTGAGTTAAGCCTTCATTAAGTTGTGTGAAATGTAGATGTCTGTCTGTGGGCTGCATTTCCCAGAATTCTGTCTAGAGAAATTCTGCCTGGAGAATTCTGGGAGTTGGAAACCAAAAAGAATGGTAGACCCATCCCAGCCAAACCTTGCAACACCTTTGATGACTTTACTATAGGGGTGCCCAAACTTTTTGGGCCACAGGCCTGTCATGTGGTTCAGGCCTGCAGGCCAGATCCAGCCCCCAACGCCAATTCATCTGGCCCATGAAGCCCTCGTTGCTCCCGGAAGCAGAAGTAAAACGCGCTTCTGGGAGCAATTAGGGTTTCGTGGGGCGGATGAATTGGCGTCAGGGGCCGGATCCAGCCCACCGGCCGTAGTTTTTGGCACCCCTGCTTTATTACAAAGAAGCCATCATTTCTCTGATGACATGTAGGTGGATAAATGAATGTTTCAATGAGTGTTTATTTCACTCCCCTTCCTTGACAAAGAGGCACCAAACATTGTCAGAACTATGTACATTATTTCCTGGGGTTTTCTGTGATTCTCCATGAATAGTGCCAAGAAGAGGGGGGAAAAAACCCAATAGAAGCTGTGGATTGCCCAGGCCACTGATTGGACAGCAACCTTTCCCAATGGGTTTGTCGGGCTATGCAAACAGGCTCGAGACCAACCTTACTCGACTGGAAAGGAAATTGGGTACGGGGTTAATAGTAATAGGGAGCAATAGTGACTCCATGTTTCCTTGGCTGAGGGCACTGAAAGAGGTAGGACGAATGTCAGGAGGAAAGAGACCCAAGGTCTCGTAAACAGCATACGGTATCTAGCTCACGTCCGAGTAAAGGGCTGAGCAGACACCAACCACAGCTAGACCAAATAGTTATGCATAGGTACACAGAGTCTTCTAGGACTTAGATAACACGAAAACAATGAGTCTCACCACAATCTGCTGATTAGACTGCCTATGGGCAACCTGGGCACGCAGGCTGGTAAGTGTAACCCAACCAGCCGAGTGCCACGTAGCAAGCCTTCTGTCACAGGGGTCTCACACGGGTTGTGCATGATGACTCCCAATTATAGTCAATAAATACAGACCACCCGAGTAATCGGGGCTGGCCTTTACCATCATAGCCTCGTCTCTCGCACCTTCCTTGAGTTCAGCACCATGACTCCCGCGGACCATTAGAACAAGAAGCGTTTAACTTTTAACCCCCACCCCAAGAAATTCAAATGAGTATAGAAAATGGTCTATCTCTAGCATTACTCTTATGCTAATCTAATACCACACTGGTTTTCCTTCTTATTTCACTGATTTTTCCCCTTCATTTGTCCCTGAAAAATTTGTTAGACCTGCACATTCACATTTGTATTATTGTAATACCTGTAGACTCAATAAAGGAACCTTAATTTTCTTGTAGAAAGGGGGGGGGGGAGAGAAACGATTTTGATTCAAGGAGAATAATGTACCTTATAGAAAAAAATTGCTCAATGTACCTGCAGGGATTTTCCAGCAGCTGAACGGAAAGTGTCCTTGTGGAAAGGCCGCTAATGGATTTTAGGATCTGCTCACTTTATACTGTCGCTTCAGATTAAAATGGCTTAATTGACATTTGAGGAGGAAAGTACATCCTGGTTGCTGAAATCAGGGGAATCCACATACCACTATATTCAAGGAAACAATCAGGCTCTGAAATACTGTACAAAGATTTCAGTCCTTCAGAGCTGTGCCCAGCTCAGAATTTGGAAATGTTATTTTCCTGGATTACCAGAATTCCCTCGCTAGCCTGACTGCTGGAGGGAATTCTCAGATCTACTGTCCAAAAGGGATGATTTTTCTCAAACGCAAAGCTGATAAGGCATCTAGGGCATATAGTACTTTCTATTTCTTCCACTTTCTTTCCAAAGCAGCTGCTGGAAGGTCTGACAATTAGTCCTTTAAAGTGCCACAGTCTCTCTCTCTCTCTCTTGTCTGAAAAGTCTGCACAGGCTGGCATGGCTACCATCCCGAAAACAACAACAATGGTGTGGATTTGAAATGAGGAATTGGGATAAGGTGAAGGTAAAGGTCTACGTTGCTCATAAGTTAGTCATGTCTGACTCTAGGGGCGGCACTCACCTCCGTTTACAGCCAAAGAGCCAGCGCTGTCTGTATGGTCATGTAGGAGACATGGCTAGACACTGGAGTGCACAGAATGCTGTTAGCTTTCCTGCCAAAGTGGTACATATAACATATTTATCTACCTGCAATTTCTTGTTTTCGAACTGCTAGGTTCTGGTTGTCAAGCACAGCTTCTTAACCACTAGTAAAGGTCATCCTAGGGTGCCTTAATTCCCCCCAGTCCGTGCTTTCCTGATCTAAATAAGCTTTCCTATTTCTAAGAAAAACATGAAGGACAAAGGGGTAACTGTTACTTGCATGCACCCAAGCTAGTTGTGTTGAACATGTGAAGATTAGAATACAGGTTCATCCCATTTTTCTCCCCTGTCAAGTGACTTATGGCATGTGCAAATTCCATTTTTAGTACCTTTCTTTCCAGTGACAGAATTCTGTAAAGGTCACCCTTGCTTGAAAGCCAGTTGTATCTGACTCTAGGGTTCAGTGCTCATCTCTGTTTATAGCCTCTGTCTGTGTCTGCAGACATTTCCTTAGACATATGGCAGGCATGACTAAACGTCAGAGTGCACAGAATGCTGTTTACCTTCCCATCAAAGTGGCCCCCATTTATCTACTTGTAATTTCTTGCTTTCGAACGGCTAGTTCAGTAGGAGCTGGCACAGAGACAGGAGCTCACTCCATTGTGCAGCACTCAGGTCTCGAACTGCTGAACTGCCGACCCTCCAGTCATCAAGTTTAGCATCTTAACCACTAAGCCATTGAAATCCTGTAGGTTCATATTTTTCAGGTTTTGCCGAGAACTCTGCCTTTCACTTTCTACTAAAGTGCCAGTACTTGCCATTGGGCTGATGATGGCTCAGTTACTGTATTCCTATAGGATTCTGCAATCTATCCAACCATAGAATTCTATATGCCTGAGACATCACTTGGGAAGTTATTTTTTTAAAAGAAGAATTAATATAATGATGTGATGAAGCCATTCATACCTGAGCAGTGGTAGAGTGATGCCCTGTGATCCATATCATCAACCTATCATTATCCCATTATGAGTAGCTCCAACATTTCATCATATTCATCCTTCTTCAAAAGAATGTTCTAATCTTGATCTTTATATACCTCCCTGGTTATTACATCTACAGGTCCCAAAAATAGGCAGACTCTGACTGATGTATTTTTATTTTATCAATTATTTTTATATACTGCCCTACTGGCTGAAGCCATGCAGGGCAGTGAACAAACATACTGTAATTGCAATAGGAAATTAAACTAGGTAGTGGTGGTCGTCAATAAAATGTACTGTATGTCCTGACGCACTGAGATGTTGATGCATCTTGTTTTTAGGTGCTGTCAAATCATCTCCAATTTATGGTGATCTTATGAATGAGAGATCTCCAAAATATTCTGTCCTCAACAACCCAGCTCAGCTCTTGCAAACCCAAGCCTGTGGGTTCCCTCACAGAGTAAATCCATTTCATATTTGCTCTTCCTCTTTTCCTACTGTTTGCAACCTTTCCCAGTATTGTCTTTTCCATAGAGGCTTGCCTTCTGTTCTCACAGTAGGACCAATATAAATAGAGGAAGTACAAACTATCTCCCATATGATACAATGCACACAATGCCCCTTAATATGCATTGAGGAGGACGTTATGAATGCTGTTGATGTGGGCAGATGTCATCTAGCCCTTTTAAATTCTATTTTGTTTTTTAGATGTGTTAATTTGTATATTATTATTATTATATATTATATTATTATATGCTGGTGGTGCCTCTGACACGAATAAAGAAAGAAGTAGGGTGACCTCAGTTTTATTTATTTCATTATTAGTTCAGGTTGATTTGCTCTAAGACTCACTTGGTTGTCTGTTTGGAAATCCGGGGTATCAACAGAGCTCTCTTCCAGCATCGTATTTCAAACATACCAATTTTTTTCTTGTAAGCTTTCTTTACTGTCCAGCTTTTGCTTTCACAGACATACCTGTCAACCTTCCCGGATTGGCCGGGATTTCCCGTTTTTCAGCGCTGATTTGCGCCATTTCCCGCCCGGAGCTGCCAAAACCCCGGAATTTGGCAGCAGGGGGAAAGAGGTCCTGTGCATCCATTCTGCGCATGTCGCCTTCTACACATGCATAGAAGGCTTTTACGCTTGCGTAGAACCCTTTTACGCTTGCGTAGAACCCTTCTACGCATACGTTGAAGGCTACACATGCATAGAAGGGTTCTATGCAAGCGTAAAAGGGTTCTACGCAAGCATAAAAGCCGTCTACGCATGCGTAGAAGGCGACTTGCACAGAACCGTTCAGCGCAGGTCCCGTATTGTCTGGAACTGCGGTTGACAGGTATGTTCATAGATGATCATTGGGAACACAATTGTATGATCTTTACAGTACTTATATACTACCCCATATCACTTAATGTACTCTCTGGGTAGTTCAAAAGGTAATTTGCATTTTGCCCCCAACTTGCTGGGCACTCCTTTTACCAACCACAGGAGGATGAAAAGCTGAGCCAACCTTGAACGCTGTCAGGATTGAACTCACAACCTCAGTAGTTTTGACTACACTACAGCAGTTTAACCACTGTGCCACCAGGGTTGCACTGGTCTTCAGTGAAACATTCTTACATTTGATGAACCTTTCCAATTCCTTCATTCCTGCCTTTCCAAGTCTCAATCTATTTCTGATTTCTTAGCTGCAGTCGCCTTTTGGGTTGATAATTGAACTCAGGTATACAAAATCTCTGAATATCTCAATTTCATCATTGTTGGCTGTAAAGTTGTGTAGTTCTTCTCTTGAGATCCCCCCCCCCCCCCGGCCCAAATGTTCAGGGGAAATCCTGCTTTGCTACTTTCTTCTTTCATTAAAAGTCATTTCAAATCATTGACACATGAAGATGCCCCATTGGGGGAAAAAAGTTAATAGCTATGAGATGTATGGAAGGTGAAAGCACCACTTCCCAATAATTAGCAATATTTGTATATCGATATTTATTTTTCTCCCAAAGTGTATTTTGTGCAAAACGTACTTTGTACAAAATACAAAATTTTTGCACAAACCCCCGTCTATGAATTTTTCCACAGTAAAATCACACATTATGAAAAGTAGACAAAAGCTCTCACAATTTTGTTTTGATTAGTAACAAGAACACGTATGAAACATTTCATTCTCATCTGCAAGAATGACAACAGTGAAGATTTTGGTGGCTGGGGTGATTACTCGAGACAGCAGTAAAATGTAATTTTTCTGAGCTCTGCAATCTATTTTGTCATAGGGTATGTATGCCTTTTGATAGTCCTTCGTTTTCAGAACCTACACAGTGAAATGGGAATTCTCAGACTGGGAGAATGTGAGCTAATAACATTAAAAGGTATGGATAGGAAATATAGATCTATATGGTATATGATGGATATCAGCAGGGTTGTTCTGATACATACCTGGGATTAGGATTGCCATAATTCTCTCCCACCAAACCGGGACAGCCATATGACATCATTGCATTCTCCAAACTGAGCATGTGTCACGGAGACCGCAGTTCTAAGACCCTACAGAATTCCCGCCCAGGGCGGGCAGCCAGTCACCATCAGTTTTAAAAAAGCAGTAGCCAAGAGGTTGTTTCCCATATGATTCTTCTTGCAAAAGATGATTATTTCCCATCTCTGCCCCAGCTTCTGCCAACCTAGCAGTTTGAAAGCAAGAAATTGCAAGTACAGTACTGTAGATAAATAGGGACCACTTTGGTGGGAAGGTAAACAGCATTCCATGTACTCGTGTCTAGTCATGCCTGCCACATGACCATGGAAACATCTGCCAACACAGACAGCACTGGCTCTTCAGCTATGAAGCAGAGATGAGTACTGAACCCTAGAGTTGGATACGACTGGCTTTCGAGCAAGGGTGACCTTTACCTTTTTTAAAATTTCTTGGGCCACTCTTTAAACCGCCCTTCCTCCCCCTGAGGTCACCCATCTCCTCTTCACACACACACACACACACACACACACACACACACACACACACACACACACATTGAAGTAGACTCGCCCTCAAACCCCACATGAGGATCCCTTGGAAGAAAATTCTAAGGAGGGGCCCGGAACGGCAATAAAGCCCATGGAGCCTCCGTTTCCCTCCAGAAGGAGAAAAGCAGGAGACAGGAAGGGACTTATTTTGCAACGGACAACTCTTCACTTTCTGTCCTCCCTCTCTAGGAATAGCAACTCTATGAAATTAACCCTTTGTTTCTGGGATTTTTACATGTTTTTTCTTGAACCGGCCGGGACTGCTTCAACCCGGGAAAATCCCGGGAAATTGGGACATATGGCAACTCTACCTAGGATTCCATCTGCACATGAAACAAGCTGTTGAAATTTGAGATACACATCTGGTTGAGCTGTAGGAATTGCTAATACAGAGAACAGCTGTAGGAACAATGAAATATTGCTTTTATTGTTTCATGGTTAGATACGATCAAGATTCCAATGATCTTTGTGTGTTCTACCTTGGAAATACATATAGATGTAATATAGTCCTCTGTCTCATCAAGATATTGAGTATTTTGTTTAATTATTGTTTAGATAAAAGAACCTTAGGGACTGCAGGGGCTCAAGTGGTTAAGATGCTGAACTTGATGACTGGAAGTTCAGAATTTGATTCCTGAGTACTCCATGACAGGGAGTAATCTTTATAAATCTATGGTGAGGCCCCATCTGGAATACTGTGTACAGTTCTGGTCGCCATACACCCAGAAGGATATTATGGAGCTGGAAAAAGTGCAGAGGAGGGCAACCAGAATGATTAGGGGACTGGAACACCTTCCTTACCATCTGAGGCTGCAACGGTTGGGCCTTTTCACTCTTGAACGATGGCGTCTAAGAGGTGACCTGATTGAAGTTTATAAAATCATGCACAGCATGGACAAAGTAGATAAGGAAAAACTGTTTTTCCTATTGCTCAACACTAGAACTAGGGGGTACTCCATGAAACCTTTGGGTGCTAGTTCTCAAACAAATAAGAGAAAGTGCTTTTTCACCCAGAGGATTACTGGTCTATGGAACTCCCTGCCAGAAGAAGTGGTGACAGCTGTCAGTCTTGACAGCTTTAAAAAAGGATTAGACAAGTTCATGGAGGACAAGGGTATCAATGGCTATAATTATGGATACCTAAGGACAACTTCCGGGTTGGAGAGATAGGCAGGATATCTCTCAATGCCATTTCCAGGGAATCCTAAGCAGGTGAAGGCATCTCCTTGGGAATAATACCCTGAAGCAAATGGTGAGCCACTGTGTGAGACAGAATGCTGGACTGGATGGGCTCTTGTGGCCTGTTCCTGCAAGGCTCTTCTTATGTTCTTATGACTTGGCTGGTTTTGGGCACTCTGGGAAGGAAGACGAAGAAGAAGAAGACGATGATGACTGAGTTGTTGGGGAGATAAACTGGAAAGAAGAAGGTGGATTCATTTTGGCAGTTTAAAGTCTGACCTAGACATGAATCAAGAATAAGAATGAGGAGGAGGAGGAGGAGAAGAAGGAATAAAACATCTAGGGCTGGCAATTGGGACCTGCAAATTACCTATGCCTGAACCTTTGCCTCACCTGCCCAGCTTTCCAGTTTTACAAAGGCAATTTTGCTGGCAACGGAGAAGGGAGATTGACAGATGGGGCTTGCAGAGGCATGGGGCAACATTGTAAAGCAGCACTCAAGCATGCCTTTGAAGTTTCTTCTCCCCCATCTAATAATGCCGCAGAATCTCTGGATTTTATTATCTTCAGGGTGACCTTTTCCTAAGCTAGCAGTTGTGACCTTGGCACCAGCACTGAAATAGATCTTTCTAAACCTGCCAACTTAACTGTAACCACATTATTGGGATGGCAACCTGGTGGGGGAGGGGAGAAGAGAAAAAGAATGTGCTTCTTCCACCCGGCAATGGGTTTGATTTTTTGCTATTCAGTTTCATTTGTAGCCCTTTAATGGACTGTGCATGCTTTCGTTTGGCTCCCAGATTTATTGCGAATACTGTTTTTCTTTTATTACCTTGTGCTTTTCGCCTTCACTTCAATTTCTGAAGGGAAGATTTGCTTTGTCTATTGCTTCTGTTTTTTGAGTTAAATTCCCTAAGTCTATGCCTTTTTGGATTTGTGAAACACACACACACACACACACACACACACACACACACACACACACACACACACACACACACACACACACACACACACACACATTATCCTCTTTTTCTCATTATTTCTTTTTTCGCCTACTTTTGACTTCGCCTCCCTCCCTGTTCCATAGTTTGCTAATAATCTTACCTGGAAGCGTTTACACACAGATTCCTAATAAGTAGTTTCGAAGCTGGTGAAATTAAAGCGGGGTAAGGGAGGTGGAGAGAAAAAAGCACACAGAAAAAGCAAAATACTGTGACACATTAAAGACCAATAGATTTTAGGCCAGTGTGAGTTTCTGTGGACCAAAATCAGAAAGACATTTGAAGAAGTGGGTTTTGATCCATGAAAGCTCGCACTGAAAGCTCATGCTGAAATAATTCTCATAGCCTTTGAAATCCACAATGTTTTGATTCCTTTCCTTTTGGTTCCTTTCCCCAAACAGCAAGAAATCTCTGACCAATGTGTGTTGGAAACTTAGTTTAAACCAGAATGCCACAAAGAAAGAAAGAAAGAAAAAAGAAAGAAAAAGAGAGAGAGGACCCAATTTGAAGAGCTTAACAGAATTCTGTTTGCTTATGTGATATCATAAAGTTAATCAGATTAGCGTCTTCTGTTTCTAGGTGGCTCCCATTTACATGTGTAGTGTTGTGCTGGTTGCAAAATCTGTTGTGTGACTGTTGTGTGATAGACAGTGCTGCAGGGATGGAAAACTCATGCATGGTTGCCAGGGCCGTAGCCTGGGGGTGGCCAGGGCTTTGCCCACCCTGAGTTAGCAATTTGCCCACCCTCAAACTCCTGGCTGCTTATATATATGACACATATTTATGACATTGTTGCCCACCTTGAAAAAATATTTACCCACCCACATCTAGAATCCTTTCTATGGCTCTGATGGTTGCCCTTTTGTGCTTGGGACACATAATAGGATGTTGCTTTCCCTTCAATACATTTTTGACATTTTGAGGAAGGGAAAAGAGAATTATTTTGTCAAAAACAGTTAAGGGCTTTCTGCCCACCTTTTACTGTGTCTGTCTTTCGGAAGGTAATGAATGAGCTGCTACTGTTGCTGTAAGTGTTTGTGGCTCTAAGTCATGAAGACCACCCAGGGTGATGCCTTATACTGAGCACCAGATAACATCAAAGTTCTGTCTAGCTCAACACTGTCTACGCTGATCATCAAGAGGTCTTTGTGGTTCCAGACTTACTGGCTACAACAGTCTTCCATTAGCAATTCTGGATGCAAGAGCATCCCAAAGCCTATGAAGCTTTCTAATCCACACTTGCACATGCACAAACAAAACTGCTTAAACACATTTGAGTCATTGGCAAGGCAGGAATGAGTTGACAGAATCCATACAATTTAAAAAGTGCACAAATAAATTTGGCTAAAAGAATCTGAGAAAAACAAGAACAAAGTTCTGTGGAGTATAAACGATAAAATATTTGATTGTGAGTTGCTTCAAATTTCTAAAGCCACATTATTTGTGGTTGGATGGCTTGCATGATTCAGTGTGCAATAAAAGGTCTCATCCTCCACCAAAAGTGGTTCATTCTCCACCCCTTCTTGCAGAGAGCAAGGGGTGCAGGACGTGCCTTGTGTTCCACATCACACCATCATTGTCTCCTTTTCTCTCTTTGTATTACAGTTTTCATTCATCCACTTCAATATTTTATCAAGGGAAATGTGCTCAGTTTATATTCTTCTTAAGTCCTTTTTGCAGCTCATATTCTTTAGGGCTGTTTATTTTGTCAGTATTCCGTAATATTCATTTTCTTTCTCTTGCATGTATGCATGGACACGTACCGCAAACATTTAAGTTTAAACCATTAATGCTGCGCAAGCAATAGCCTTTTGGCTCAAGAAAGGGATGAACATCAGGCTTCAGGCTGGGTAGGTAAGGTGGTGGTCAAATTCTTAACCTTACACAACACATTGAGGATGGCTTCAAAAGAAAGCCAATTACTGGAGTGGCTTTCATTGACCTAGCTGCAGCATATGATACTGTCAATCATAGGATTCCGCTCTGTAAAATAAATAATCTTACCAAAGATAACATGCTTAATAGGGTCATTGGCAGCTTACTTCAGAACCAGAGATTCTATGTGATGATGAATGGAAAGAACGGCAGATGGAGGTTGCAGAAGAATGGACTGCCCCAAGGAAATGTATTGTCTCCAATACTGTAAAACTCATGAAAGCTGACAGAACTGGACCCAATATACAAATGATCAACCAGTTCCTGACAATACAAAATTGTTCATCTATGCAGATGACACAGCAATGGTTGTACACAGATCAAGCTTTGTTGAGATAGATGGAGCACTTGAAGAATTAGGACAGTATTATAACATCAACCATTTGAAGCCTAATCCAAGCAAGATTTAAGTGTGTAATTTCCACCTTCGAAACTGAGAGGCAAGAGTTGAGTTGGATGTTACATAGCAAGGGAACAGATTATAGCATTGTTCAGCACCAAAATACCTCGGTGTGATGCTTGACAGGACACTCTTTTAAGCAACTCTTCCTTAATACCAAAGCCAAAGTTAGTATAAGGAACAACATCATCAGGAAACTCACAAACTATAAATGGGGAACTCAACCTTCCACACAGCGTACGTCAGCTTTGGCCCTGAGTGCCTCTGCAGCAGAGTATGCTGCTCCAGTATGGAGTGTTTAGTGTATAAAACTAAGACACAGGACACAGCCTCGGGCTGGGTTAACTCAGGTTTATTGCATCGTGGACAGAGGGAACATGAGGTAATGGCGGATCGATAGCTCTTTATATACAGTAGGAATACATTTGAACGTGGTGCCATGGTAGCCCATTGGCTACTGTCTGCGTGACGTCATTGTGGGTCACGCCCTTCTTGTCCAGGTGTAGGTGGTGGCGGGAAAGCTTCCCGCGCTGTTGCCTTTGATGAGTTCGGACCAAGAGAGCTTGGACGCTCGCTGCTGCCAGCTGGTGGTCATTAGCTCGCGTCCTATTACAGGGTTTATATGATACAGCTGAAGGTTACATTGTTGCTATAGGCAAGGTTACATTGGCTCAGATACATTGTAATCCATGTGGAAGGTAAAACCATTAGAACACAACACCCCTCCCCCCTAGGACGAGACAATGTCTCGAGCCCACACTTCAACACACTCCCCCCCCTTAGGAGACAAAGTCTCTCAGCCAAGATGGCTTATTTCGAACACGCTGGGGTCTCGATGCGGGCTGCCTTTCCCCGGGTTTGCTACCTTCTCTTTGTCCCCTGGTTTCCTGCCCTGTAATTGGAGAGGGAGACTTGTTAGTGACTTGCCGCGGCTCCGCGGCGTTGTTGGGAGGTGTGCTCTTTCTCGGGGAAGAACCGGGGGCACTGGGGGCTAACGAAAAACCCCTCTTCTCGCTTGGAAGGGTGGGGGAACACTCCTGAAAACCCCCCCGGCTCGCAAAATCAAAATCAAAATTACCTTCGGGGGACGCGGCGGCGGCCGCACATTCCTTTTCCCTCCCCCCGGGCTCTGATAGAACTGGGGTATCAAAAGGATATGAGTCGGGATCACTGCTTCCCCCCCCGGTTTCGGACTGATGTCCCTCATTTTCTCCCCCTTGGGCTAAACGGGTGGGGGAGAACCCTATCGCTGAATCCTGTTGCTGCGCCCCACTGACCGGCCCTTCACTCACTCGGCGCCTCAGTTGGTCAGCGTGTCTCCTCCAGAGGAGGCCGGTGCTTGTTTCCACCCGATATGACACTGGCCCCGTCTGCTCTATTATCGTTCCTGGCACCCAGGCTGGCCCTGCGCTTGCATAGTTCCTGCAGTAAACAAGGTCGCCGGCGGCGAACCCTTTCGAGACTGCCAATCCTATGTTTTTCCCTTTATCCTCGACTCTCGTCGGGTCCAGCCTGGACAGAAGCGTGGTCAGTTTTCGCCGCATCAAGAGCTCTGCCGGCGAGTAACCCGACGCTAAGGGGGTCACCCTATACGCTAACAAGAACTGACATACTTGGTGATTTAGGTCCCCCGGGCCCATGCGCCGCAGCGCATCCTTTGTTGTACGCACCAACCGTTCCACTTGGCCATTCGTGGCCGGGTGAAACGGCGCGGATGTGACATGCCGAATGGCGTTTGCCTCCATGAATGCCCCGAACTCCGAGGAGGTGAAGCAACTCGCGTTATCGCTGACTAAAGTGTCGGGTAAACCGAACGTGGAAAAGACTCTCCGTAGCTGGCTAATTGTCGTGGCGGAGGACGTGCTCTTTACTGGGATAACCTCCAGCCACTTGGAGAACGCATCCACTACCAGGAGAAACATGGTTCCTCGGAATGGGCCAGCGAAATCTACATGTACTCTGGACCACGGCCCCCTTGCTGTGTCCCACTCCCTATGCGGGAGGCGGGCCGCTTCTGGTCGGGATCCCTGGCATGCCTCACAAGTGCCGACCATGTGCTCAATGTCCGCGTCCAGCTGTGGCCACCAAAAGTAACTGCGAGCCAGCGCTTTCGAACGAACGATGCCCGGGTGGCTGACGTGCAGCAGTTTGAGCACCCTCGGCCGCATGGCTGTAGGGACCACCACCCGTTGGCCCCACAACAGGCACCCCCTTTCTAGGGACAACTCTAGCTTTTTCCGAAAGAATGGGTCGAATTCCGTGCTTGGGGACGATGCCGGCCACCCCTTTTGTACCCATGAGCTGACTTTCTCGAGCGTTCTGTCCTTGCCTGTCGCCCTAGCAATATCGGCTGGTACTATTGGGGGTGCATCTAAAACCTCAATTAGTAACACCTGGCGGTCTCTTCCTACTCTAGCCTTTTGGTCGTCCGACAAGGGCAAAGGGGATCTCGAAAGTGCATCAGCATGGCTGATCTCTTTTCCGGGCCGGTACTCCAACTCGTGTTGGTAAGCGTTGAGAAAAATGGCCCATCGCAGCATTCTCGGGGATAGGATCTGCGGGGTGGGCTTGCTTGCCGTGAAAATCCCTAACAGGGGCTTGTGATCCGTCACGATTTTGAACGGGCGGCCATACAAAAAATCGTGAAACTTTTTGGTCCCCGCTACTATTGCTAATGCCTCCCTGTCGGTTTGTGCGTAATTTCGCTCTACCTGGGACAGGGACCTTGAATAAAATGCAACCGGGGCCTCCCTTCCGTCATCCAACACGTGGCAAAGCACCGCCCCCACCCCCACCGGTGATGCATCACAGACTAGGACCACCGGCCGTTTGGGGTCGAAATGCGTTAGAATTGCGTCAGAGGTCAAGAGTTGCTTTAGTTCTTTGAACGCCCTCTCGTGCTCGTCACCCCACATCCAAGTCTCCTCTTTTTTAAGCAACCGATGAAGCGGTTCGGCCACGGACGCCTTCCGCGGAAGGAATGTATGGTAAAAATTGAGGAGCCCCAGGAATGACTGTAGCTCGGTTTTGGATGTGGGGCGAGGGGCTTTTTTGATGGCTACTACTTTGGATTTGGATGGCTTGATACCCTCGGGTGTGATCCGGAACCCTAAGAACTCGACCTCGGTTTCGAAAAAAACACATTTGTCCTTCCTCAGTCTCAGCCCCGCTTTCTCGAACACTGTTAGTACTTTGTCCAATCTCTGTGCCAGTTCGGCCTCACTCCCCCCTGTTATTAATACGTCATCAAAATAAGGCAACACCCCCTCCAGCCCCTTCAGGAGGCGTTCCACAAGCGACTGAAAAAGGCCGGGTGCCGAGTTCACGCCGAACTGTAAACGCGACACTTGGAACGCTCCTTTATGTGTGACTATCGTTTGTGCCGCGGCCGTGGCGGGTGTTACGGGAAGCTGCTGATAGGCTTGTGCCAGGTCGAGCTTAGCGAAACACTTTCCCCCATTTAGCCTGGCCAAAAGGTGGCTGACCACCGGCACCGGGTATGCATTAGGGCGGATCGCCTTGTTAATTGTACACTTATAATCAGCGCAAATGCGCACCTCCCCGTTAGCCTTCAGAGCTGTTACAATTGGAGTTTCCCACTCCGCGGAATCAACAGGAATAAGAATCCCCTGGCCCACCAATTTGTCCAGTTCCGCCTCTATTTTGTCCTTTAGTGCGAAGGGCACCCTGCGCGGTTTGAGTCTTATTGGGCGGACCTCCGGGTCTAGGTCGAAGGCCACAGGGGGTCCCTTGAATTTTCCAAGTCCTTTTTTAAAAACGGCGGGATGCGCATCGCACACCGCTTGTATTGGGTCCACCCCCACTGCATGTACTCCCCCTATGAACAGGCCTAAAGGCTGGAACCACTGTGTCCCTAGGAGGCTACAACTCCCCCCCTTGAGGACAACTAGGGGCAGTTCCGCAGAGTGTCTCTTAAACTCAACCCGAAATTTTCCGACCCCCAACACCGGAATGCTGTTTCCCTGTACATCTCGTAGCGTGGACCTCAATGTTTTAAGTTTGGGCCGCACGTGGGGGTCGATTTTCAAGAACTCTTTCTGGGGAATTATGGAATAGGAGGACCCCGAGTCAATTTCCATCCTGATAGGGGCCCCTTGTACTAGTACCTCAACGAAATAATGGGACTGTTCCGCGGACACGCTGAGCACTGGGACGTCGTCCTCGCTGCTGTCCGAGACGCGGCCCACGCCGTCCTGCTTCCTCGTGGTCTGGACGCCATCTTTGGGCCTCGCTGAACGGTCCTGTGACTGCCTCCGGCCCTCCTTCCGTTTTCTGCATGCCTTGGCGATGTGCCCCCGACGGCCGCAGGTGTAGCATTCGGCCTTTCTAAATGGGCACCTCGCACGCTCATGGGCCGCTCCGCAACCATCGCAGCGGCGCCCCCCTTTTCGGACCTTCTGGACCTCCTCGCCGTCGCTGCCATCTGAGGACGACTTTGAGGCCCGTTGAGTTGCGTGCACCGATTTTTCCGCCTTGCCGGCCCTGGGACGCCACTCACGCCACTGGTGCATCTCGTCCACTCCAGCATTCGTGGACTCTGCGGCTTCTGCGGCTTCGACGACCTCTGCCAGCGTGGGTGGCGGCTCCTTATTCATCAAGCTGCGCTGCACCTCCTTGTCTTTCAGGCCACACAGCACGCCGTCCCTGAGGGCCATTTCTAGGATGTTGCCCCATTTGCAGGGGGCGGCGGCTACCCTCATGGCGGCCACGAATGTCTCGACCGACTCGTCCGGCGCTTGGACTCGCCTCCAAAACGCGCTCCGAGCGGGAAACATCGCCCTCGAGGGTTGGAAGCGCTCCCGTAGCAGCTTCATGATGTCGTCCGCCTTAAATTCGCTCACCTTCTTCGGAGCGATGATGCCCACCAGCGTCCGCTTGGTTTCCATCCCAAGCATGCGGGTGAGGATGGCCCTCTTCCTCTCCTCATCGTCTTCCTTGACTTTGAGTTCCACCAGCGCCGCATGGAAGTCCATCTCAAACAACTCCCAGTCTTGCGGTTTGGTGATGTTGAACCCGCTCTGTGCCCTGGCTGCTCCTTGGGGATCCATTATCCCACCTTCGTCGCCAATTTAGTGTATAAAACTAAGACACAGGACACAGCCTCGGGCTGGGTTAACTCAGGTTTATTGCATCGTGGACAGAGGGAACATGAGGTAATGGCGGATCGATAGCTCTTTATATACAGTAGGAATACATTTGAACGTGGTGCCATGGTAGCCCATTGGCTACTGTCTGCGTGACGTCATTGTGGGTCACGCCCTTCTTGTCCAGGTGTAGGTGGTGGCGGGAAAGCTTCCCGCGCTGTTGCCTTTGATGAGTTCGGACCAAGAGAGCTTGGACGCTCGCTGCTGCCAGCTGGTGGTCATTAGCTCGCGTCCTATTACAGGGTTTATATGATACAGCTGAAGGTTACATTGTTGCTATAGGCAAGGTTACATTGGCTCAGATACATTGTAATCCATGTGGAAGGTAAAACCATTAGAACACAACAGAGTGCATCCACACACACAAAACAAGTTGACATGGTTGTTAATGAGGCTATGTTTATAGTGACAGGATGACTCAAACCTCCACCAGTTGAGAAAATATACCCTCTTGTTGGTATTGCTCCACCTAAGCTCAGGAGAGACATAGCAGCAGATGCTGAGAGAACTAAGCAAGAGAATGACCCTCGACACCCTCTGAATGGATATGAGCCTCAAGTCCACTGGCTCAGGTCCAGGAAGAGTTTTATGGCAAAAACAAATATTATTGAAAGGAACAATATTAAAGGAGGATATACCTGAGGAACTTAACCTCCCCTGCATCTCTTGGAGGACCCTGAATAGGCTGAGATTTGAAGTCCCTAAATGCAAGACCAACAAGCTCAATTGGGGGCTTCTTGCGAACAATATGCTGTGTGAATGTGGAGAGATACAGAATCTGGCTCATTTACTGGTCTGCTGAATACTGCCAGAAACATGCATAATGAGGACTTAAGTTTGGGCAATGAGAAAGTGAAGAAAATGGCTTCATTTAGGCAGTCCAGAGTTTGATCAGGACATGAAAGAAGAAGGGACGAACTATGTTGCATATAAAATTTGTGGAAGCTGGCAGAACTGGACCCAGACCAGATGCAGAGATGAGCAATGGGGAACGTTTGCAGATACAAACTTCTTACATTTGCCCACCCTTTTCATCATGGGAAACCTTCCCTTCCCAATTTGGAAATGTTTGGAACCGAATCCCGAATCTCTCACTTGTCATGCAGCCACTCTTTGACTGAGGCAGTACAAAATTTCTATTGCTGCAACTTGCAGGTTTTACAATTCTGAGATCAATTGTGGAACACGCTATGAGTGTATTAGCCCAGTTTATCACCCATTGCCCGACACCCTCCATGTAAGGAGACCGAGTCAAGTCATTGGAGGTAAAAAAGCAATAACAACTTTATTAACCAAAACCCTACTGAACACCGGATAGTCACTGGGGCAGATGTAGTGTGAGTGACAAATAAATTTTCTAACCTTTTAATGCCCTTACTAAATTATGAGAAGTGGCCCAGGGCCAGGCCACATCTCAGTTCCCAGATGTGGAGAATAAACTGTTAGCAGAAGACTATCCAGCCTTCTGATCATGTTTTACCAATTAAGAACTAAACAAGTATCACTGCAGTGGCTCAAGTGGCTAAGATGCTGACTGGGAGACGGAAGGTCAGCAGTTCGATTCCCGAGTACTGCAGGACGGAATGAGCTCCTATCTTTGTCCCAGCTCCTGCCAACATAGCAGTTCTAAAGCAAGAAATTGCAAGTAGATAAATAGAGAACACTTCGGTGGGAAGGTAACAGCCTTCCATGTCTAGTCATGCCTGCCACATGACCATGGAAATGTCTGCAGAAGCAGACAGCGCTGGCTCTTTGGCTTTGAAACAGAGATGAGCACTGAACCCTAGAGTCGGATACGACTGGCTTTTGAGCAAGGGAAACCTAAATCTCCCCCAATGTGAGGTTACTTACTTCCAGCTGCCCAGACCTAAAATTATGCTTTTTTGATGTTCAGTTGCACAGTAGATTCCGACCTTTCACAACCCCATGGACCACCACCCTCCAGGCCAGAGATGGGCAGTCTTTGCCCTCCAGCTTTTCTTGGACTTCCATTCCCAGAAGCCCGTCAACACAACAGCTGGTCAGGGTTTCTGGGAATTGAAGTTCAAGAACAGCTGGAGGGCCAAGACTGCCCATCACTGTTCCAGGCACTATATCTTCAAAGCCTCCATATGAATGTGTTGAAAGCACTTTCCTCTATAGCCGCATGATTGCTCAGGTTTTGTGCCCCCCTTTCTTCTCACCATCACTTGTCTAAGGATGGAAGAGGAGACTTGACAATAATGAATCACAGGACTGCTGCTTTTATCTCAGTGACTGGTATCTTAACCATATTGTCCAACGTTCAAGGAAGTAGACTTTTCAATGCATTAGTTTTGGGATTTCCCCCCTGATGATTGCTGTAGCCACTGGAGTGCTTCGAAGGAGAATTCCAGTCCAAGACCTATATTGATATGTCAACTTTATCATTCTAATGTCTAAGTTTCCCAGATCAAGAAACTTGGGGTTACAATTCACAGATCTACCCCTCTCCACCCAACACCCCCTTCTTGATGTTGCCTTCATTTTCCTCTTATCTTGAGCAATGCTCTCAAAGATGAGTCTTCTTGTTTGGTCACCTGAGAACGCTGCCTCATTAACATGCACAGGAGTTGATCCTGTGATCAGCCACCAAAAGTGGTTCATTCTCCATCCCTTTTTGCAGAGAGCAAGGAGTGCAGAACATGGCTTGGGTCCCATATCACATCATCATTGTCTCCTTCTCTCTCTTTGTATTACAACTTTCATTCATCAGCTTCAATATTTTATCAAGGGTAATGCACTCTATTTATATTCTTCTTAAGTCCTTTTTGCAGCTCATATTCTTCAGGGGTGTTTATTTTGTCAGTATTTCTGTAATATTCATCTTCTTTCTCTTGCGTGTACGCATGGACACGTACCACAAAGCATTTCAGGGTGAATAGACAATGTTCTCTTTAATTTTGGGGACAAGGAAGCATATTTAAAATTCCTAGAAGTAAATGTAACCTGAGACAAGGTCTATACATGTAACCTTGTGATGTGTAAGCTCTCCTGCAAGCACACCAGGCCTGACTTTCATTTATTTATGCAAATATTGCATGTAAACGTAAGTAGGGCTGAGCTCAAACAGCATCTCTCTTCCCCTATTAGTTTTTCCACTCTTGCAAAACAAACAAGGAAAGCAAAATAGGATGCCGTTCTCTGCTGTCTTTTCACTCCAAAGATTAATGATTCACAAATGACTCTCCTGAGTAGCAGTAGAAGTATTGTTGTGTTACACCACAGTACTTGCACGTTCTATGAGTCTGTGCCTTCTGCATCATGCACAAATATTGCTTCATTCATAATCATAATGTCTTGTTGTATGGGTGGAGATGGTGTCCGGCCAGGTTACCCTGCTATGGTAAGAGAGTAGACCATACTGCCAGCGACTCAGTGCGGAGTGTCAGGTGGCGGTTAATTAACCTGTCAACGTTGAAGACTATCAGCCTTGGGTGCCGAAGTCCACAGGGAAGGGTGATGGTCCCCAAGTGGATTTTATCCAACTTGAATCCATCTTGATGGAGGGCAGCAGCTTCATCAATCCTGACGAGGACTTTGCGTGACAAAAGGAAAAGGACACAGGACCAGAAAGTGACTCACAGAACTGGACCAGTGGTACTGGTGTCATGTTGCGATGTGGAAGGTAGATGAAAGGTCACTGCATTATATTTTCAGGACAATCATCATAGCTGAATGCCATGAGGATCACCTATATTTGGATTCAGCTATGGCAGAAGAAGAATTACAACCCCCACAATTTACAGTCCTTTACTAGCCCAGATGGGACCTGAAATACAGAACATTTGCAACATTAATTGCCCCCAAAACATATCCATTAGCTATATAGCACATTGGATCAGTCATTTGTTGATGGTGATCACCATCCTTGTCTGGAGGTGCCTGTGCCTCCACTGAAGAACCCGCTTCGGGATCTGTGTGCGATACTGGACCTGGCTATCTCCATGAAGAAGGAAATATCTGCCATAGTCAGGTCAGCCTTTTCCCATCTTAGACAGAGCACCCAGCTTCACCCATTCCGGGATAGGAAATCCCTCTTGAAACTAGTTCACATTTTGGTAATCTTGAGATTTGATTATTGGAATGCGCTGTATGTGGGGTTACTTTTGAAGATGATACAGAAACTGCAACAGGTATGAAATGCGGCTGTGGGGCTGCTGTTAGGGTTGAGTAAATTTACTCACAGTTCCCTAATACTGGCTTATTATTAATTAATTAATTTATTTATTATTTAAAATTTATATACTGCTGCCCAATTCGAGTGAGCAACTCTGGGTGGTGCAACAACAACAACAACAACAAAAATCACTACAATCTTAAAACTTTAAAACACTAAAATTTTGCCCCCCACCCATCAATTATTTAAAAGGTCACAGTTAAAAAGCGACTAAACGTGACTAAAAAAGCAGAGGCCTAGACTATATGAGCCAGCTTTTTTTTTGGGGGGGGGGTGTCACCACACCTGCAAAGAACTGAAAACCTGGCTGGCAAAGCCTCCCCCTCCCAGCAGCGTTGGCAACATTTCCCATGTGCCTTATCCTGCCAGGGCCGAAGGCGCACGGAAAGTGCGGAGGAGACAGTGCACCTTCGGCTCTAGCTGGGTGAGGTGCATGGGAAACATTGCTGGCGCTGCTGGGAGGGGGAGGCCGCCCAGCCCACCACCCCACCCACCTTCCATCAGTGCCGGTGGCGGCTGCTCTTCCTCCTCCTCCTCTTCTTCCTGGCTCCTGGTCATGTGTGGAGTACGGGAAGAGGAGGAGGAGGAGGTGGGCATGGTGTGGAAGGGAGGTGGGCATGGCCAGCCAAGTCTGCTACCGGTATGGTTGGACAGGACAGTTCCGGCTTCAGTGCATCACTGCATGTAGGGCTTTAAGGGTCATGACCAGCACCTTGAATTGCACCCGGAGGCACACTGGTAACCAGTGCAGCTCCCAGAGCAGTGGTGAAGCATGGGCATAACATCCGCACCCCATCACCACCCGGGCAGCTGCATTCTGAAACAGCTGTAGCTTCTGAATGGTTATCAAGGGCAGCCCCATGTAGAGCGCATTACAATAATGAAGTCTGGAGGTGACCAGAGCATGTGTGACCATGAGCAAAGAGTCCCGGAGTTACCTACATCGGTTGCCTGTAGGCTTCTGTGATTAATTCAAGGTGTTGGGTGTAATGTATAAAGCCCTAAACAGTTTAAGGGACTGTGGTGGCTCAAGTGGTTAAGACACTGAACTTGACAACTGGAAGATCGGCAAGTCAGCAGTTTGAGACCCGAGTACTGCATGACGGAATGTGCTCCCGTCTCTGTCCCAGCTCCTGCTAACCTAGCAATTGGAAAGCAAGAAATTGCAAGTAGATAAATAGGTACCACTTCGGTGGGAGGGTAAACAGCATTCCATGCACTCCGGTGTCTAGTCATGCCTGCCACGTGTCCATGGAAATGTCTGCAATGCTGGCTCTTTGGCTATAAACAGAGATGAGCACTGAACCCTAGAGTCAGATATGACTGGCTACCGAGCAAGGGTGACCTTTATTTTTGCCTTACAGGAATCTTTCTGAAAGAAATGGTTCTGCCTCAATGCTTGATTGGCCTGATGCATAACCTATGCCAAAGGTTGGCAAAGATGTCAGGCAAGAGTACATTTCGATCCCTTCTGTGTTGAACCTTATGCAGACTATACCATGCAGAAATCTCAATTGGATTGAGGTGAACGAGTAGAAAATGATGGAAGAAATGTGAATACTTTAAGATATGCTGATGACACTTTAAGATATGCAATAATGACTTGAAATGACTTTTTGGTGAAAGTAGAAGAAGAAACTGCTGCTGTTTAACATTAAAAAAATGACAACAGAAGAACTATAACATTAAAGTACACAATGAAGAAAATGAAATTGTCAACGGTTTATGTACCGTATTTATTCGTGTATAACGCGCACTCGTGTATAACGCGCACCCCTAATTTTCCATGAAACCTCGGTATAAAATTATATCGGTGAAAAAGCTTGTTCATAAGAGCACGCCTTAAAACATTGAGGGAGGGGGGGATAATCAGACCCACCTGTTGCAGGGTAAAGAAAATGCAATCCGAAACGAGCACTTCCGACCCCCAGGAGCCTCGCTCGAACTGCGAGCTACCTCCGGGCCATGCCTCGTCTCCCGCGCCACCCAATCAGATCCCGTCAATTTCTTCAAAGCCACACCCCCGCCTCCCCTTCAATAGACAGCCGACCCAATTCTAAAAAGGAAGTAAAAGAGGCTCGCGACGGGGGTGGGACACCAGTCCTCGTTTATAATGCGCACCCCAACTTTGATTTCTTTTTTTGGTATAAAATTTTGCGCGTTATACATGAATAAATACGGTATGTTGGTTCAGTCATCTGTTCAAATGGAGATTGCAGCCAAGAAATCAGAAAATGGCGGACACTTGGAAGGGCAGCTATGAAGGAACTATAGTAGAAGAGATGATCAAGTGTAAGGATGTGTCACTGGAGATACAGAATCTGGCTCATTTGCTGGTCTGCCAATTACTATTAGATACACGTACCGATGAGGATTAAATTTAGCCAACGACAAAGCCAATTTTTGGCAGTCTAAAATTTGATCTGGACATGAAAGAAGAAGACGACTGGAGATAAAGGCCAGGTTCATCCACACTTTTGGATTCCCAAATACTGCGTACTGATTGGACAATGAAGAAAGCCGACAGGAAAAGAATCAGTTTGTTCACAAATATGGTTCTGGAGGTGAGTTTTAAGATACCGTACCATGGAACTCTAGCAAAACAACTTGGTTCTCCAAGTATATCATGAGAAGACAAGACTCTCTAGAAAACACATCAATTCTGGGAGAAGAAGAAGACCAAATATAGGATGGATTGACTTCATTAAGGAAGTAATGACCTTGAGTTTGCAAGATCTGAGAAGGGCTCAGATAGGGGTTTTTTTTTTAGATCGCTCACTATGTTGGAGGCAAAGTTGAGCCTTGAGGTCTAAGCAGACATATTTGACTGATGTGCTTTTGAACTCAGATAGTCACTGCTGCTTCAGTGTTATTTTTAAAAAATTCAACACTTCTTTAAATAAAGGAATGTTCCTCCACTTTCTTTCCCCCCTTTACTTTCCATACTTTAAGAGTTCTCTAAAAATAGCTTTAACAGCTGAGAGCAGAATTATAGTATTTAGAATAGGCTTTTCGAGGGGAAGGAGAAGCATGTGGTTTACAGTCTGTGATCCCAGATGAACTGTTAGATCTTGGGATTCTTTGGGTTCGCAGATGGTAATGATCATACTGTATGTATTGAGTTTAACTGAGTATTCTGGCAGTTCCCAGAAGTGGTTTAATGGTGTTGTCTAGCTTTCTTCAAGCTTTGCAGGCAATCACATGCAACTCTGCTCAGCTTAGAAAAATGGAGTGAGGTATGATAGAGGTGTATTTAAATATGTGTCAGGGACTGGTGAATGGATGGCTGACAGGTAACACAAACACCAGGACTCAGGGCAATTAGGTAACAGGCCAAACAGTAACCATAACACAGTCTAGAGTCCAAGTGAAGCCGGAGATACAGGATTAGACCAGATGATGAAAGCATAGTCCAAATCCAGTAGTAAGTCACAATTAGAGTAAACCTATTAAATCACTGGAACGTACATCAGTCAAGCAGTTTGTTCATCCAGGATTTGAGTAGATCATAATAATAATAAATGATATACTTTAATTTATATACCGCTCTACTCGCCCAAAGGCGACTCCGAGCAGTTTACATTGGCGCATGCTGTCTGCACAGCAGACAGCAGCAAACATAAACAAGAAAATACAATATAAAATATACAAAAAGTGTCAAAACATAATTAAAGTTACAATCAAAAGAAAGCAGTGATGAAATAGAAACAAAGACAAGATACAAACAATAAAGCCCAGCCAGGATAAAAGGTAAACGTTCCTCAGTTACGTCAAAAGGTCCCCAAGTGGCTTCAACCCCCCCCCCCCGGGGCGATGGTGTGGCTCCGGGGAAGCACAGGACCTCTGCGGTGGTGGCGGCGGCTTTTCACCCTTCTAGCCAAGCGTGGCTCGTAGAGGGTGGCAGCGGCTGCAAGTGCAGGTGAGCTGGGCTCAATTCCAGGCAGGCAGTCCAGGGCGGAGGAAGGCACCAGCGTCGGGAGCAGCCCCGCGGCGAGATCTTTGTAGCTGCAGGGGTCTGACGCAGCTGACCCCCATTTTGCCCGTAGGCAGTCCAGGGAGGGGGAAGGCAACCGGCATTGGAAGAGGCCCCGTGGCGAGATCTTGATGCTGGCAGGTGCCACTCGTTCCACCAGCTAGCTGCTGGTCGAAAGCCCTGCCGGGCTTGGTGGAGGCTGGGGTGGCTTTTGAGGGCGATGGAAAGCCCTCAGGTGCCGCTCATTCCACCGGCCGGCTACCGGCCGAAAGCCCCGCCGGGCTTGATGGAGGCTGGGGCGGCTTTTGAGGGCGATGTCATGTATGTTAAGGAGACTAGGGTGATGTACCTTTGGTCTTATAGTCCATCCGTCCATCTATCTTACAGTCCAAGACCAGCATAGTACAACAAAAGGAACAGAAGTTAAAATGAGGGTACTTAAATATATCAAGAGACAGAAGTTAAAATGAGGGTACTTTTAAATATATTTTAAAAAGGAGTGTTTCTGCTCAGAGTTAAGGAGTAGTAAAATAGTACATAAAATTAATAATGTTACAACTTGTATAGATTTTTGACTCACCAAATTCTCATTCATTCAATGGGGATAGAGTAACTGCTTTAGTTGTGCCTTACTACTTATTTAGATTTCATCCAATGAAGAATAAAATTGGATGCAAAAATAATCTCCAAAAAACAAACAAACCCAAAGCCATTCATCAGTTATAGTTCAGAGCATCAGATACAACAAAGACCAAATGCAGAGCTGCCTCCTGCCTTAAGAAAGAGGTTGCATTTGAAGACCACAATGATCACATCTAGATCCATGATAATTTTGGAAACCTGGATCACAGCTTCAAAAAATGTGCCTGAAAATTAGAACTCTATTCTAAGATATATGACTTGAAAGTAGTAAATAAATATGCTTTTGAGATGGTGTTGTTTTCATAACAAGAGTTTAACAAACTCACACATGAGTAGGAATATGAGTAGGAATTACTATCCTTTTTGGGATGCAGGGCGTATGTTTACCACATTTCCCAGTCTTCCAACTTACTCTTTACAGTTGTTTTAAGGCATTTTAGAGGTCATTTGATTGGAATTACGCAAGTTTTATGTTCTTTATTTTTTATATTTCAAGGGAAAAGTAACAAAAAGGGTTTTTTTCTGGCAGTGATAATAGTGAATGCTAAAATGAGGAGGACCTTAAAAACAACTTACATAAAAGTGCTGGCTGGAGAATTTAGTGAGTTAGTTATCTAGCTACAGAGCCATAGGTTGGGGGTTTAATTCCTCACTTTGTCTTCAGAAGAGCCATCCTGTGCAGCCATAGGCAAGCCGCACAGTCCAGGATGCTCTCAGAATAAGAGAATGGTAGACCCACTTGTGTATTATTAATTTGGATTTATATGCCACCCACTCTCAGATGCGACTCAGGGCGGCTAACAACAATATCACATCCAATACAATATAAAACAAGATACAATTAGCAGAATACAATTAGCATACAACAATAAAAGTCACCCAAGTCAAAACAAGAATTCGATCGCAAGAGTCCAGGCCTCTCTCTCTAGAAACCCCTGGGCCACTAGGGGTTTCTAGAGAGTTTCTAGTGGGTCACTATAAGTCAGAATTGACTTGATGGTACACTATTGGTTATTGTTATTACATTGAAGGACTTTTAAAAGGCAACTTTCAAAGCTAAAAACGTCCCATTGCTGTACAGTCTGTACTTGAAATCTATGGGCTTAAATCCAAGTACTTGTTCCAACTAGACCAGAGGCACTGAATCAATTGCTGAATGATGAATCAAAACCTGCATATATTCCATTTTTTTAAAATTGGCCTTCTCTAGTTGCAACTATCCACTGGATTTAGGCCAATGTATGAGTATTTAGCTGTCCCTACTTGGCCTTCATAATCTTTGAGTGGGGAGAAAAGTGAAGATCTAACTAAAGAAACCAAAGCCAAGCAGATGTGCAGAGGGAGTATAAGGTAATAGCAATGTTTGCACCTGAAATTGCTATCTCTCCAACGCTTGAAGATTAACAAAAGGTTGCCATGCCACATCCTAAGGAGGAGACCTATTACTTGCTTATCTCACATTACAGATGCTGTAATTCTCCAAAGACAAACTAGCGCATGTGCGCACGCACGCACTCGCACACGCACGCACACACACACACACACACACACACACACACACACACACACACACACACACATTATGTAAATCAGGGAAGGGACTGTCTTCCGATCACAGATGGCCGGAGAAAGAAAATTGACCTTGGGCTGAATCAGAACTGCAGCCAGTATAAAAATAAGAAAACTTTGTCATGCAGGCAGCACATATGGCAGTGAAAAAACAGAGACAGCTTGATCTTGAGGCAAGGTGTAGTAGGAGCAGCAGTTGCTCAATCTGAGAATTAATAGGGTTGGAATAGATTGGCTAGGTTTGTAGGTTTGCCTAGTTTATGCGAGGTGAGGATATTTACTCATTTTATTCGCTACTGTCTAGGGTGGCAAGGCCCAGCTGTCTTTCTCCACTCAACACAAACATAATATATACACCGTACTTACTGGCGTATAAGACTCACTCCTCCCCTTAAAATACACTGGAAAATGGAGTGTGTCTTGTACTGTATATAGTGGGCTATTTTGGTAATAATGGGGTGTGTCTTATACTCTGATGCATCTTATACTCCAGCAAATACGGTATCTACCTACCTGCCTGCCTACCTACCTACCTATCTATCCATCGAGAGAGGAAGAAGAGGAAGAGGAAAAATTGAAGTAAGTTATATTTAAACAAAACATGTATTTTGGAGCATTTGGCTGTGATCCATTTTAAAAAACAAATCACTTTACTTAATATGCTGCCTTTCTCTGCATTGGGGATGAAATCAGTTAAACGAACACAATAGTCACAATTTAAAACATCACACAATATTAAACAAAAAAAAACCCAGTTCTATTTACAACCACAATTAAAAATCCTTTTAAAATGCAGCATTTTAAAATTCCTAAAGCCCTCTCATATCCAAATCACTGGAAAGCCTTCTTGAAAAGGAAAGTCATTTGCATGCTGGCAGAAGCACAAGCAGTGCCATATAGGATCCCAGCCAGAAGTAGTTTAAGATTCCCTTTCTTATGGCGGTGCTTTGGGACTTCTGCGGTTTGCCCAAGGTTACATTGGCTGGCTGTTCTTTTAGGAAGCACAGTGACGACGAATCAAACTCCCAACTACTGGCTCTGTGGCCGGGTGCCCAAATCAATGAAGTGTCCAGCCAATGCAGTTTGTGGTAGGAAATGTCTGCACTGATTAATCTGCAGCAATTTGCTGCTGAAAGTTATTTCCTTGGTTTTCCACCTGAGAAATGTGGACTAGGATTCTGTCCAATGTATTTAACATGTGAAGAGGAGAATGTGGTGAGTACAATTTCAATTTTCTTATGGAAGAGACCAAACTGAATGTAACTCCTCCTCTTCAGAACATCTCTTTAGAATTTTTTTTAAAAAAAGCCCAGCTTGTCAAAACCAATGCTTTGAATCCAGCCCCAATTTTACCTGATGGGATCTATAAGCAGAAAAGGTTTGAAAGGGAAATGGTTGGCTGGTAAAGTCAGCAATTTCTTCCCACCCTACCCTCACCCCTGCTTTTGCTGCCGTTGCTGTTATTACAGTAAAACCCCAACTTACAAATGCCTTGAGTTACATAAAATTTGACTTAAAATGAGTAAATATCCTCACCTCGCATAAAACCCCAACTTACAAATGCCTTGAGTTACATAAAATTTGACTTACATAATGATTTTGTGCTAAAACCATGTCCTGATTTAGACTATTTCCTATGGGTTTGCTTCGAGTTACATAAAAATTCGATTTAAGCAAAAGCCTATGGAACGGACTTTTTTCGTAAGTAGTTTTTTTTTTACTGTATATTCAAAAGAAAGGAAGAACTGTTTGAAAAGTTTTAAATCTTAAACTATAGCCCTAAACTCTACCCCACCTAACATGCTGCCTAGGGAAATCTTGGAAGCTGTAATTTTAAAATGTAACTCTTCCAAGCTAGGCAGCACAGTTGCTTGTGAGATTTTCCACTTCAAATGCTAAAGTAACCTGGCCAGCCATGGGTATTCTGTAATCCTGGGGTGGGGGTGGTCAGCCTCAGGCAGCAAAAAGTCTTGAACAGCACCTGGCTCTAATTGTGCCAAACAGCACGAGATTGAAGAGCCAGGACTGGTGAATGCCATACTTACCACATTGGCTGCTAAAAAGTAGCCCAAATTTGTTGACTCCTCAGGATACATAACAGGCTACCAGAGACTCATAAATACAACACAGACAGAAGGAAATAATCTCTCTTGGGTTCTTGGTCGTTCGTCTTCCCTGCATGCAAACAATGTTCTGTCCAAATGAGATCATAACTTTGAATAGCAGAAGATTCAATTTTGTGCTACTGAAGGGCAATTAACTGAATCTTTGCGGCAAATAAAAAATAAATAGAAGGGTGGAGGTGACATGCTTTGAGGATCATGAAAATGTCCGGCCCTCTAAATTAACATTTTGTGCCACATTAAAAAATAGCTGCACAAAAAGCAGGCTGTAGCAGTCCATTGAATAATGCAGTGGAGCTTAGCTGAACGGGCAGTTGGGTGAGTAAAAGGGTGAGATGGAGAATAATAAATGGTGGTTGCTGTGCCATAGATATGGAGATAATGAAAACAGCCACACTGTGCAATGAAATTCCTGACTTGCACATGCATTAAAACTGCATAAAACTGAGAGGTCTGACGAATGTAACCAAAAGAACCCTGGATGGACTCCCATGTATTCCAGAGCAACAAATTCTATTTTAGTGTGCACTGCAGTAAATAAATACATAAAGCCTGATAGAAATGAAGGCTTGGATATTAACAATCAAATATTGGCTTAGAACTTTAAACAGAGTGGTCCTTTGAATCCTGTTAGTACATCTTAAAAAATATTCTTATCTTTCATCTTGGTTTTCTTGTATAATAAATAAGCTTAAACAAATTGGGATTGCTATTGATGATTTATTTTTAACAAATGAATGAGCAGTATTTATAACTATTAAAGGTAAAAGTCACCCTTGCTAGAAAGCCAGTTGTATCTGACTCTAGGGTTCAGTGCTCATCTTTGTTTCATAGCCGAAGAGCCAGCACTGTCTGCTTCTGCGGACGTTTCCCTGGTCATGTGGCAGGCATGACTAGACACCGGAGTGCACGGAACGCTGTTTATCTTCCCATCGAAGTGGTCCCTATTTATCTACTTGCAATTTCTTGCTTTTGAACTGCTAGGTTGGCAGGAGCTGGGACAGAGACGGGAGCTCACTCCATCCTGCAGTATTCAGGTATCAAACTGCTGACCTGCCGCCTTCCAGTCAGCATCTTAGCCACTTGAGCCACTGCAGTCCCATTTATAACTATTAAGCAGAAACTTTTAGACCTATTATGTTCACCCATTATGTTAGGGTAAAATGGCACATTAGTTTTATGACATAATGATTCCAACTCACAGAAGTTGTGGAATGCCATTCCACTTGAGCTGTGCCAGGCCTTCACTCCAGTCCTTTAAAAAACAACTGAAGAGACTGATTTTCAAGGAGGCCTCTGCAAATGTCCTGCTGATCCTTGGTGTTCAGATTGGGTCCGGCGCATATTCCTTCAATTTGGTGGCATGGGCAGGTTTCTTGTCCATGGTACGTTGGCCCATTAGAATGGTCAGCTTTGTTTGTAAGTTATTATTGTAAGTTTAATGGGGTGTAATTTTGTTTAATAAATTTTGTTTGTTGTACGAGGGATTTTATGATATTAGCTGCTTCGAGTAGGGATGTATTATTCCCTAGAAGGGCAGGATACAAGTGTCATATACTACTACTACTACTAACACTAACAATGACGACGACAACAACAACAACAACAACAACAACAACAACAACAACAACAACAGAAGAAAAAGAAGAAGAATATTCTTTCTGGCCAGGGTAAACTCCTTTCCCTCAGAGTTGCTTTTAGTGAGGTAAAATTGCACCTAAATATTAGAGGTTTTGCTCTTGCAGATCTCTTGAGTCAGCCCAACATATTCAATCTGAACCACTTATATGAATCTCTTTTGCCAAGAACTTATCTTAAATCCATGGGTCTCAATGTGGGGCACACACTCCACAGGAGACAATTTGGTTTTTTTTTAAGGGGGCCAATTTGAAGCTTGTTTAGAACAAGTTAATGGATTTTTAGGCTTCCTCTACATAGCAGTTCACTTTTTAAATAACAATTCTGTAATTATATGTCATGGGGGAGTGGTGTCATCGGGATATTAGGAAGGCCTAGAAAAAATACTACTGTTGTTGCCGGTTAAAGTTAGCAAGAGAGGTAAGCGATCAATAGTTTGACTTAGTATAAGGTAAGGTAAAGGTAAAAGTTGCCCTTGCTCAAAAGCCAGTCATATCTGACTCTAGGGTTCAGTGCTCATCTGTTTATAGCAAAAGAGCCAGCACTGTCTGCATCTGCAAATGTTTCCATGGACATGTGGCAGACATGCCTCAACACCGGAGTGCACAGAACCCTGTTTACCTTCCCACCGAAGTGGTCCCTATTTATCTACTTGCAATTTCTTGCTTTTGAACTGCTAGGTTGGGAGTTGCTAGGACAGAAATGGGATCTCACTCCATTGTGCAGCACTTGGGTCTCAAACTGCTGACCTGCCGACCTTCCAGTCATTAAGTTCAGTGTCTTAACCACTTAAGCCACCATGGTCCCATTGTGCTATCTTACCAATACCGATTAAGTGAGTCTCTGCCTGAAGTTTCACAAATAGTTGCTCAATTTCTAGATAAAGTACAGTACAGTAAAACCTCGCATAAAGAGCGCCTCACTTGGAGGCTAACTCGCTTAAAGAGCAGAATTTTTTCCAAATGGTCACCTCATAGAACAGCTAAAAACTCACTTAACAGTTAATTTGGGGTTTGCAATCCCTCCACCAGAAGTCACGATCGGTCACTTAACTGTGGCTATTTCCAAGTGCTTCACTTAAAGAGCAACTCACGTAAAGAGCAATCCCATGAAATGCATTATCAGGGTTGCCACAAATTCCTATTGATGAAATTCCCTGACTTTTCCAGGATTTCCAGGCCAAATTTTTAGATTTTCCCTGACACTCCCCATTTCTTTGCTTGAAGCATCGACAGAGTGACTTTTCTAAACATTTGAAACAGTCCCTTGATATTGTAAAGCTAAAATGAGTATGTGGATGGTGAAAACTTGTACCCCACCCTACTCAGCACAAGGTTGACTCAGACAATTAAATGCATGAACTTGCTAAACATTTTAATGAAAAGAAAACAATGAACAGTATTTATAAATGGCACATTCTACTCCCAGTAGGGTAATGCACCTGCGTAGGACTCCGTTCAGAATGTACCAGAGCTTTGAAAAAAGGAGGGAAAGTACATTAGTACATGGCCCCTCCCCATCCCTATATATTTCTGGTGCTGAACCTTCCCGCCTTAGTCCATTACAAGCTAGTACCAGGAACCCCTCCAGACCGAAGAGTGGGGAGGTAGGGCAGGGATGTGTGAATACGAGATGTCTGCTTACCAGATGGAGGGTCCGCGTCTGGTCACCATACTTCTGGATTTAAAGGGTCGAAGACAGCACTGCCCTCCCAAAGCGGGTGTCCCTGGTTGACCTTGTGTCCAGCCTGTAGTGTTGGATGGAGGTGAGTGGTTGGGACCAGGTGGCAGACTTGCAAATGTCTTCGACTGGTACTCCTTGCAAGAAAGCAGTGGAGGACAAGACAGCCCTGGTGGAATAGGACCTGACTTGGTCTGGGGGGGGGGAGAGGACAGTCTGTATGTTTAGTGTAAGGGACCCAAGACAATGAAACAGCCGAAGGGTTGGCTTAACACAGGTTTATTGCATGATGATCCGGAGGAACATGTGGTAATGGCGGATGAGTAGCTCAATATATACAGCTGGCTATACATTTGAATGTGGCTCGTCGACAGACTATTGGTTGCTGCCTGCGTGACGTCGTAGGAGGTCACGCCCTTCTTGACCAGGTGAGGAGGTCGCGGGGAATCTTCCCGCGCTGCTGAACCAGGTGACTATGATCCATGAGAGCTGGACGCTCGCTACTGCCCTCTGGTGGTCACTAGCTCGCGTCCCCTTATTAGGTTTACATTGATACAGCTGATGGTTATAATGTTGCACACAGAAAGGTTACATTGATAACACATGGCAAAGGTACATTGTTAAAGGCACAGCTTTACAGAACACAACATCCCTCCCCCCTAGGATGAGACGAAGTCTCTCAGCCAAGATGGCTTGTTGCATGTGCATTTGGGCCGTGAAGAGGGCTGCCCCCCCCGGGGGCATTACTGCTTCTTTGTTCCCTGGTCCCTTGTCCTGAAATGGGAGAGGGAGACTTGTTAGTGGCTTGCCGCTGTCTGGCGGCCTTAGGGGAAGGGAAAAACTCCATTGTGGGCAGACCGGGGGCCGTCGGGGCTAACGAAAAACCCCTCTTCTCGCTTGGACGGGTGGGGGACCACTCCGAAAAACCCCCCCGGTTCTGAAAATCAAAATCTAACTTGGTAGGGGTACCCGCATTTGTGGGGACTTTCCATGAGATATGTATGGGGTCGGGTTCCTCCTCCTCGGAAAAATCCCCCAGGGTATCTATGAGGATATCCTCCTCCCCCCTTGGTGGGGGCCCGCGGTCCCCTTTTCCTCCCCCTTGGGCTGAACGGGTGGGGGAGAACCCTAACGCTGACTTATTTCCTGCTTGATCAGTGCCCTGCTCATCGGAGACCCTGCGTCGGAGCTGGTCCGCGTGCCGCCTCCACAGGAGCCCTGTGCTGGTTTCCACGCGGTACGACACGGGGCCGGTTTGCTCTACAACTATGCCCGGCACCCAGGCTGGGCCCGTGCTGGCGTAATTCCTGCAATGCACGGGGGCGCCTACACTGAAACTCTTTGTAGCCTCTAGCCCGATGTTCCTCCCTTTGTCCTCTACCCTCGTGGGGTCTAGCCTAGTAAGGATGGTGGTCAGCTTTCTGCGCATTAAGAGCTCTGCGGGGGAGTATCCCGACGCCAATGGGGTCACCCTGTACCCTAGCAGAAACTGACACACTTGTAGGTTCAAATCCCCTGGGCCCATGCGCCGCAACGCGTCCTTCGTGGTGCGGACGAGGCGCTCTACTTGGCCGTTGGTGGCCGGGTGAAAAGGGGCGGAGGTGATATGCCGAACGGCGTTAATCTCCATGAATGCCGTAAACTCGGAGGACGTAAAACAACTAGCGTTGTCGCTAATTAAAGTGTCGGGTATGCCGAACGTGGAAAAGAGCCTCCGCAAATGCCTAATGGTCTGGGCCGAGGAGGTGCTCGTGACTGGGATAACCTCCAACCATTTGGAGAAAGCGTCCACTACAAGGAGGAACAGGGTGCCTCTGAACGGGCCCGCGAAATCAACGTGCACCCGGGACCACGGCCCCTTAGCCGCGTCCCATTCCCTGTGGGGAAGGCGGGCCTCCTCTGGTCTGGAGCATTGGCAACTTTCACAAGTGCCGACCATGTGCTCGATGTCGGCGTCCAGCTGGGGCCACCAGAAGTAACTCCGGGCCAGCGCCTTGGATCGCACGATGCCGGGGTGGCTGACGTGAAGCAGTTTGAGCACCCACGGCCGAAGGGAAGTGGGAATCACCACCCGCTGCCCCCACAAGAGACACCCCCTCTCTAGGGACAGTTCTAGCTTTTTTCTGAAAAATGGAGCGAACTCCTCCGCTGGGGAGGACGCGGGCCACCCTTTCTGCAGCCAGGAGCTTACTGCCGCTAACGTTTTGTCCTTCCCTGTCGCTTTGGCAATGTCGGCGGGCATTACGGGGGGCGAATCCAGCACCTCTATCATGAGAACCTGATGGTCCCGCTCCCCCTTGCTCACCTGGCTGGGCGTTAGGGGAAGGGGAGACCTAGATAGAGCGTCCGCATGGCTGATCTCTTTCCCGGGCCGGTAGACCAACGCGTGCTGATACGCGTTGAGAAAAATGGCCCACCTGAGCATCCTCGGGGACAGGATCTGAGGGGTGGGCTTATCTGCGGTAAAGATGCCTAGCAGGGGCTTGTGGTCCGTCACAATCGTGAAGGGGCGGCCATACAGAAAATCGTGAAATTTTTTCGTCCCCGCGGCTATCGCTAGTGCCTCCCTGTCCGTCTGTGCGTAGTTTCTCTCTGCTTGGGACAGGGACCTGGAGTAAAATGCTATCGGGGCCTCCCTTCCGTTCTCCAGCACGTGGCACAGCACCGCCCCCACCCCCACTGGAGATGCATCACAGGTCAGAACTACTGGGCGTTTGGGGTCGAAGTGGGTCAGTATGGCGTCGGACGCCAGGAGGCTTTTCAGCTCACTAAATGCCCTTTCTTGGTCATCGCCCCACTTCCATGCCTGCTCTTTCTTTAGCAGTTTGTGTAGCGGTTCAGCCACCGCTGCCTTCCAGGGGAGGAAGGAGTGGTAAAAGTTGAGCAGCCCTAGGAACGACTGCAACTCGGGCTTGGAGGTGGGGCGGGGGGCTTTCTTGATGGCTGCCACCTTGGACTTGGATGGTTTTATTCCCTCAGGAGTCACACAAAACCCTAGGAACTCAACCTCGGTTGCGAAGAAGACGCATTTGTCCTTTCGCAACCTCAGCCCCGCCTTTTCGAATATTGTTAGGACCTTCCCCAACCTCTTGGCCAATTCAGCCCGACTCCCCCCTGTTATTAACACGTCATCAAAATAAGGCAACACCCCCTCCAATCCCTTCAGGAGGCGTTCCACGAGTGACTGGAAAATTCCAGGCGCTGAATTCACGCCAAACTGGAGGCGCGTCACCTGGAACACCCCCTTATGGGTGACTATGGTCTGCGCAGCAGCTGCGGCAGGGGACACCGTAAGCTGCTGGTAGGCCTGTGCCAAGTCGAGCTTAGCGAAACACTTTCCCCCGTGTAACCTGGCCAGCAGATGGCTGACTACCGGCACCAGATATGCATTCGGGCGGATCGCCTTGTTGATGGTGCACTTGTAGTCGGCGCATATGCGGACCTCCCCATTTGCCTTTAGAGCGGTTACAATTGGAGTTTCCCACTCCGCAGAATCTACAGGCACAAGGATCCCCTGACCCACCAACTTGTCCAGTTCCACCTCTATCTTGTCCTTAAGTGCGAACGGCACCCTGCGTGGTTTAAGGCGAATTGGACGGATCTCCGGGTCCAGGTCGAAAGTCACTGGGGGCCCCTTGAATTTCCCCAGTCCCTTTTTGAAGACTTCGGGGTGCGCCTCGCACACCTCCTGAATTGGATCAGTCCCAACAGCGTGCATCCCAACGGCATGCACCCCCCCAATGAACAACCCCAGGGGCTGGAACCATTGAGTCCCGAGGAGGCTGCAATTTCCTCCCTTGAGCACGACTAGGGGAAGGGACGCGGCGTGCTCCTTGAATTTGACCTGAAATTCTCCAACCCCCAACACTGGAATACTGTTCCCTTGCACGTCCCGTAGAGTGGACCTCAGTGCTTTGAGCTTGGGTCGCTTGTGGGGGGCAATTCCCAAAAACTCCCTCTGGGAAATGATCGAATATGAGGACCCCGAGTCAATTTCCATCCTAATGGGAACCCCTTGGACTAGTACCTCAACAAAGTAGCGGGGGTGTCCTGTAGACACGCTGAACACTGGGGCGTCGTCCTCGCTGCCGTCGGAGATGCGGCCCACGCCGTCCTGCTTTCGCGTGGCCTGGGCGCCGTCCTTGGGTCTCGTTGGGCGGTCGTGTCCCGCGGAACGGTCTGCGGAGCTCCTCCGGGTCTCGCGCTTCTTCCTGCACACCTTGGCGATGAGCCCGCGGCGGCCGCAGTTGTGGCACCGGCCTTCCGGAAGGGGCATTTCACGCGGTCGTGGGCCGCTCCACAGCCGTCGCATCGCCGGCTCTCCTTCTGGACCCTCTGGACGTCCTCGTCGTCGCTGCTCTCTGTGGACGACCTCGAAGTCCGCCGGGCCGCCTGTACCGGAGCCTCTGCCTTGCTCGACTTTGGCCACCAGTCCTGAAGTTCTTGGACCCCGGCCTTCGTAGCTTCTGCGGCCTGGGCCGCTCTGACGACCTCCTGCAACGTGGGGGGCGGCTCTTGGTTCATTAATGTGCGCTGGGTCTCGGCGTCGTTCAGGCCGCACAGCACACAGTCTCGGAGGGTGATTTCGGCGTTCTCCCATTTGCACGGGCCGGCCGCCAGCCGCAGGGCCGCCACGAACGTGCCAACCGTCTCCCCGGGCGCTTGGACTCGCCTCCAAAACGCACTCCGAGCGGGAAACATGGCCGTGGCGGGCCGGACGTGCTCACGCAGCATCTGCATGAGTTCCTTGGCCTTGAATTCGCTCACCCTCCTCGGTGCAATCAGGTCCACCAAGGTCCTTTTTGTTTCTTGTCCGAGCATTCTGGTGAAGATGGCTCTTTTCTTCGCCTCTTCCGTGACTTCGGACTCGATCAGTGCGGCCTGGAAGTCCATCTCGAAGATCTCCCAGTCGCCCGGTTTCCTGATTTCGAAACCGGCGCATGTCTTGGTCCCGTGGGCTGCCATATCCCATCCTCGTCGCCAATTTAGTGTAAGGGACCCAAGACAATGAAACAGCCGAAGGGTTGGCTTAACACAGGTTTATTGCATGATGATCCGGAGGAACATGTGGTAATGGCGGATGAGTAGCTCAATATATACAGCTGGCTATACATTTGAATGTGGCTCGTCGACAGACTATTGGTTGCTGCCTGCGTGACGTCATAGGAGGTCACGCCCTTCTTGACCAGGTGAGGAGGTCGCGGGGAATCTTCCCGCGCTGCTGAACCAGGTGACTATGATCCATGAGAGCTGGACGCTCGCTACTGCCCTCTGGTGGTCACTAGCTCGCGTCCCCTTATTAGGTTTACATTGATACAGCTGACGGTTATAATGTTGCACACAGAAAGGTTACATTGATAACACATGGCAAAGGTACATTGTTAAAGGCACAGCTTTACAGAACACAACAGTATGCCAGGTCAATTGTCATGGCAATCCACTTAGATATCCATTGGGATGCAACAGCAGTACCCTTCCTTGGGCCGCCATAGGCAACAAAGAGTCTGTTTGATGATCTGAAGGATTTGGTCCTGTCCAGATAGAACAAGAGGGACCGTTTGACATCTAGCATGTGAAAGGATCTTTCCACGGGCGTAGATGGATTAGGGAAGAAGACCAGTAAATTCACTGGTTGTGAGATGTGAAAGTCGGAGATGACCTTCGGGAGGAAGTCCAAGTCCAGGTATAGTGTGACCCTGTCATGAAGGAATTGCACGAAGAGTTGGTCAGACCGAAAGGCCGCAATTTCGGATTCCTGGCGGGCAGAGGTAACCGCTACTAGGAACACCGTTTTCAGCGTAACACATTTAATGTCGACAGATGCCATAGGCTCGAATGGTGGGTAGCGTAGGTGGTGAAGAATTAGACTTAGAAACCATTGTGGAACAGGCCTTTTTGGATGAGTAAACTTGTTCCGGAGGCCCTTGAGGAATTTTTTGACTGTTGGATTTTGGAAGAGTTGAGAGTGGATTGGATGATGTTGCTGATGCGCAACTATGGCAGCAAGAGCGACCTTGATGGATGAGTGGGCTTGAACAGATTCAGCAAGGTGTAACAGGTAAGTAAGAACTGAGCAAACTGTAAACTCTTGAACAACTAGGCCGCCGTGAGAAACAAACTGGAGGAACAACTTGTACTTGTAAGAATAGTCTGTTGGTGGAGGGTTTTCTGCTTGCAACCAGGATGCTGGCGATCAGAGGGTTATCCTCCAGGAGGAGGAGGGGAGGTCCGCATGTAATACATGGCCCCTGTCCTGGTGAATCAGGTCTGGTTGACTTGGGAGCCTGATGAAGTTTACCGCCATCTGTTTGAGGATCGGAAAACATGGTTGCCTGGGCCACCATGGTGCGATCAGGGTGATGTCGGATCTGTCCCTTCGCACCTTCACCAAAGTTTGTGCGATGAGTGGGATCAGTGGAAAAAGGTACGTCAAGTGGTCCGTCCATGGCAGCATGAAGGCATCCCCCAGTGAGTGACAGCTGGCTCCCACCCGGGAGCAGTATAGGAATGTGGTCTGAAGTTCTGGAGCAGGCACGCTTGCATAGGTCACATTCTGAGACGGGCATGTTGAACTACTGACACCGTGGAAGCCATGCACCCGAGAAGCTTTTGGGCAACGAGGTTGTGCGACCCAGCAGGAAGTAGTTCACAAGCTTCTTTATCTTCTGGATCTGTGGGGTGGGGAGGAAGGCTTTGGCTGCCCTGCAATCCATGGTTGCCCCTATGTATGACACCACCTGTTGAGGGGTGAGAATGGACTTCTGCTGATTGATGGTGAGTCCTAATCTCGACATGAGGTTGACTGTGAGAAGCACAGCTTTGAGTGCTTGTGTTTGAGATGGCGCTGACAAGAGCCAGTCGTCCACAGATTTGAAGAATTTCCACTAGGTAATATTTGAAGAACTTCCACTAGGTAATATTCCCCATGGACCGGAGGTGGGCTGCTACTGGTGCCAGGCATTTGGTGAATATGTATGGGGCAGTAGCAGGGTCAAATGGAAGGACCCTGAACTGGAACACATGCTGCCCTAGCGCAAAGCGGAGGTAGCGGCAGTGGCAGTGCCGCATTGAAATTTGAAAGTATGTGACTCGAAAGTCGATGACTGCGAACCAATCATTTTGCGGGAGTAGTGGCAGGATGCCCTGCAAGGTGACCATTTGGAACTTTCACTTGGTGATGAATTTGTTCAGACGTCTGAGATCAAGGATGGGATGCAATCCTCCATCCTTCTTTTCGACTGTGAAGTAGCGGGAGATGAAACCCTTTCTGTTGTGTGGATGGTGGATGGGTTCTATGGCATGCTTGTCCAGCAAAGTGGTGACCTCTTCTTGAAGAACCTGAGAGGGAGTAGTGGTTTGAACGAGTCCAGTAGGCGGGAGCCGTTCGAATTCTATGGCATACCCATGTTTTATAATGGTGAGGACCCATTTGTCCATAGTGATGGACTCTCATGCTGGTAAGTACGACCGAAGAGTAGGAGGACATGATTGCTGGAAGGGGAGTGGGTAGGGAGATGTGGGTAGAAAGTCAGTTGTGGCTCTTGTGCTTTGTTGCCGTGCTGAGGACAAAAGGGTTGCTTCTGATGTTGTTGGCGCTACCCGAATGGAGCTTTGGACCTGGGTCCGGAGGAGGAGTGATGCTGAGCGGTGTAGGATTGAAAAGGGTGATACTGGTGATGTTGGTAGCCTTGTTACTTATTGTAGTAGGGCTGGTTCAGCACTAGCTTCTTAGCTGTGTTTTTCTTTTTCTGCAGGTTTTCCATGATGTCATCCTTACCTGTGTTAAAAAGGCCTTTGCTGTCAAAGGGAAGATCCTCTATGCAACATCTGGCATCATCAATCAGGCCAGCAGAGCGCAACCATGAGTATCTCCCAGTGACGATAGCGGTCGCCAGGCTTCTAGAGGCAACATCCATGGAGTGGCTAGCAGACTTGATTTGTTGTGCGGCTAGTAAGGAGCCCTCCTCCATAGGTGCCCTTGCTGCAGACCTGGAGTCCTCTGGTATGGATTCAAGCAAGGGCTCCAATTTGTCCTATAGGTGCGCCTGATATGCACCCATCATAGCCTGATAGTTCGCTATGCGGATAGATAGTGATGAGGACAAAAACAAGCAACGCTCCAAGTGATCTAGCTTCTTACCCTCTTTCGAGGCTGGAGTGGCGACCTCACGATTCCTAGCCTTCCCCTGGGCTGTCTTCACTACAGTGGAGTTGGAAATTGGGTTCTTTAATAGAAAACCAGATCCCTGATCGAAGACTCTGTAGAATCCTTCGATGCAGCGAGAAACATTCTGAGAAGTGGAGTGTTTTGACCAGATTTCCTTTCCCAGGTCAATGAGGGACGGGAGCATCCCCATGGAATACTCACTGCATGCCTTGCTGGGAGCAAGCTGACTCCTGCTTTATTGTGACATGCACTGCCGCCAGCCACTGCAGGTGCACTGCCGTGCGGCCCCCTCCTTTCTAACTCTTGCTGCGTCCGCGTCTAGTCTCAGCGGCGGCGCCTACGGGTGCGAGTGGGTGAGAGGCAAACTCCAATACCATGGATATGAACTAACACAACTGAACCGATCATGGGTAGTATCTTACGCAATGTTTCACTAACATAGTCAAAAATCCAATTTTTCCCCTGACTAGCTACATTTCTCCCTGACTTTTCCCAGATTTTCAGACCATTTTTCTTTTTCCTGACTTTTCCCTGATTTCCAGGTTTTCCAGATTTGTGGCAACCCTGATTATGCTCTTTAGGTGAGGTACCACTGTACTTAATAGACATGGCTACTGTAATTCCTAACAATCTGTTGTGTAGCAAGGTATGGCCAGTTCTGGTTGGAATTGTTGGAATGCCTATGCAAATTTTATTAATCCTTCTTTTTGTCTCCTTTTTAAATTCCAATAAAGGTTTAATAACAATTTTTTAAAAAACAAATCTGTGACTTTGTAAAGATGAGCACATTTATGATGGCATAAACCTGCATGCAGCTGAGAACTGCAATAGACAAAATGAATAAGCCTCAGCTGTGGTTCATTACAGCTATTGCCAATGACAAAAGAAGCTTGGATGTATTTTGCTCTCCTGAGCTGAGAAGTTATTTCCTCAAAGGTCAAAAGATCCCTTCTCCAGCAAGTCGCAGTAGCTGCTATAAATGTTTTAGCAGCAGAAACAAAAAGCATCACACTTTTTGACTCCGTTAAGTAGGTGCGAAAACACATCCCGTGCTTTCCTGTAGATGGTTTCTGCCTTGTTGAAAAGTGACATTGTGTGTTGTGGAGACTGATCTGCAAAAACCCCACACAACCCAGATTGGGATAGTTTAAGAGGCTACACTGCATGCTTTTGCGTGTGTGTCAGGAAAAGAAAAACGCACAGGGAGAAACAATAATCAAATAGCAGAGCATGTGTGGAGGGTTGGATCCAAACCTAGGGTGAAATGCAAGCTTAAAGGTCTCTCTTGTTCGAAAGCTAGTCATGTCTGACTCTAGGGGGCAGTGCTCATCTGTGTTTATAGTCAAAGAGCCAGCGCTGTCTGCAGATGTTTCTGTAGTCATGTGGCAGGCGTGACTGGATGCCAGGGCGTATGGAACACTGTTACCTTTCCCAAGGCTGCCATTAGGGACAAGGGGGACTGCCATCCGGGGCCCGGAGCTGGCAGGGGCCCGACGGCGCTGTGTTAATTTTTTTTTAAAAAAGTAATTTCAATTTTTTTAATTTTTACTTTTTTAAGCACAGCACACGGCGCCACTGTGCATGCCCCGCCACCGCCAGAGGGCTCCGCCTCGACCCAGAGCAGCATGGCTAGGGGGAACTTGCTGCCAGGTGTGCTTCTTCCTTAGGCTCATCTGTACTTCCTGTGCACGGCCTTCGGCAATGCTCCCCACACGCACCTCGCCCAGAGCCGAAGCCCAAAGGTGCACAGGAAGCAGCCCCAGTGCGCAGTCTCTTCTGGACCAGGGCCGGCATGCCTCGTGGGCTGAAGCCTTAACCACGAGGTGTGCCGGTCCTGGTTCAGAAGAGACCACGTATCGGGGCTGCTTCCTGCGCACCTTTGGGCTTCGGCCCTGGGCGAGGGGTGTGTGTGGGGCATTGCCAAAGGCTGCGCGCAGGAAGTATAGATGAGCCTAAGGATTCAGGAAGAAGCGCAAGTTCCCCCTAGCCACGCTGCTCTGGGCAAGTGGCGGCGGCAGGGCAGAACGCAGGTGAAGCGGCGGTTCCCCCTCCCCGGCGCAGGAAAGACGGAGGCTGGCAGTGGCTTCAGCTCCTCGTCGTGGAGGCGAAGCTGCACCTTCTGGTGAGTTTCTTCTCTTACTCTTTCTCTCTCTGTGGGTGGGTGGGATGGAGGGGGGAGGGGTGTGTGTGTGTGAGAGAGAGTAAAATGGGGGATGTAGGGTGGAGTGTGTGTGTGTGTGTGTAAAATGGGGGCGAATAGAGGTGTGTGTGTGTGTGTGTGTGTGTGTAATGATGAGCTCCCGTCATCTGTCCCAGCTCTTGCCAACCTAGCAGTTCAAAAGCAAGAAATTGCTAGTAGATATCCTTATTTATCTACTTGCAATTTCTTGCTTTCAAACTGCTAGGTTGGCAAGAGCTGGGATGGATGATGGGAGCTCATCATTAGGAACGTAAATAGCGTTCTGTGCACTCTAGTGTCTGGTCATGCCTGCCACATGTCCATAGAAACATCTGCAAATGCAGACAGTGGCTGTAATCAGAGATGAGCACTGAACTCTAAAGTTGGATACAACTGGCTTTCAAGCAAGGCTTAAAGACTAACTGCTGTATTTTAATGTGAGCTTTTATGGATCAAGTCCACTGGCTCTTTGGCTGTAATCAGAGATGAGCACTGAACTCTAAAGTTGGATACAACTGCCCATTGATTTCTTTTGGGAAACTGTGTATTCCACCCACTGCCGCCGCCCCAATGCGAGGAGAGAGAAAACGGCTCTGGCCGTTAAGCTGAGCATCTTAACCACTAGGCCACCACCACCCTCCAAGCTTATATTCGCAGACTTCCATTAATGCAGTGGGATGTCTTCATTCTTTTCTTGTATTCCATTATTGAGGTTCCACAACTGAGAAAGCATTGCCCATTGTTGGCACATGGCGTACCAAAATGACTTGGATTTCAGGTCACCAACAGGTTTGATATATGGAGAAATACTTCCCCAGGCTCTGAGGAAGCTGAGACCTTAAAGGTAAATCCAAGCTCTTTAACTCAGGCTCAGAATGAAGTAGGCAGTTAATGCCGCTGCTTCAGCATTAGTGCAATTTGATCCTGCCTGGCTGTGACAAGTACAATTTTGCCTCTGGCATTTCTGCACTAGCTCCTTGTGTAAAACGCATTGCCATTCTGCTGTACATATGACAATTGTCCACAATTATGATGTAATTGGTACATGGCTAGACAACAATAAAGAGAGACAGACGGAACGGAGATACGGTAAGTGCAGATAGCCTCTCCCCTGATTCGTTTGAAGGTATCTATTATCAATTTGAGTTAAATGCAACATGAGACTGCTACACATGCACTGGCAGGATGGGCAAAGCCCTGTTGAAATAGAATGAAATAGAAATATCATTTTCTCTCCCACACAGGTGAGACCTAAATAAATAAATAAATAAATAAATAAACACCAAGGATTTTTTCAAAGGCTGCAATTCGGTGTTGCAAAGGGTGATAATTACCATACTCCTGTAGTTTTATAAAGCACATACACACTTATTTGCAATATAGCTATTTCTGGCTAGTATAGATATAAAACATATTTTACTATGGACCTCCAAGCAGCAATAACAATTTTTATTATTCCTTCCTAAAGATAGATTTTGGGTTGTATTTGTCTGAATTAAAAAAAAACCCAAATTCCTTTAGCTTTTTCTTGGGGAAGCTTTGTGTGTCCCCCCCTCCCCCCGCCCAAAACTGACTTTCTTTTGTGTGTGAATTAATGACACCATTTGTATTTGAAGGCTGTACCAGGAGGATGACATTCATTTTCTGAATCTCAGCGGGTTTTGTGGTATTATTTTCTTCCACATGCATCCACAGAAGGATGCACAGTGTGGTTGTGGACAGAATCAACCATTATAGGTAAAGGTAAAGGTCACCCTTGCTTGAAAGCCAGCTGTATCTGACTCTAGAGTTCAGTGCTTTTCTCTGTTTATAGTAAAGTTTCTTCAAAATATCATAATAAATCAGGTAGAATTCTTCTTCAAATATAAAAATCTTGAACAATATTAGCAGTAATATGAACAATATAGGGGCAATATAAATCCAAAGTGAAGCGAGACTGTTCTGGTATAACCAGCCTTTCACATATAGCTTCCTCAGGATAAAGAGTCTGTGGTATGTGTTAAAGAGCCTTTAAATGTGTGTTCTATTAGTGCTCAACATAAATTTTTTGTACATAATAATTTTCACCTAGTTCTCACTGTGAATATTGAAACATTGTGAAATCATCACCCATTTTGGATTTATTAAGAAGACTACCTTGCTGCAAGAGTTGCTATTACTGTGTTTTGATTATTCATTTTTGATTATTAATCTGTGAAATATATAACAGAAATTTTTATTTTTGAATCTGATGCAAGGATTCTTATTTTTCATTAAATTCTTCTGAATTAAGAACATAACATAAGAACATAAGAACAGCCTTGCTGGAACAGGCCACAGCCCATCCAGTCCAGCATTCTGTCTCACACAGTGGCTCACCATTTCCTTCAGGGTATTCCCAAGGAGATGCCCTCACCTGCTTAGGATCCCCTGGAAATGGCATTGAGAGATATCCTGCCTATCTCTCCAACCCGGAGGTTGTCCTTAGGTAGCCATAATTATAGCCATTGATAGCCTTGTCCTCCATGAACTTGTCTAATCCTTTCTTAAAGCTGTCAAGACTGACAGCTGTCACCACTTCTTCTGGCAGGGAGTTCCATAGACCAGTAATCCTCTGGGTGAAAAAGTACTTTCTCTTATTTGTTTGAGAACTAGTACCCAAAAGTTTCATGGAGTGTCCCCTAGTTCTAGTGTTGTGCGATAGGGAAAACAGTTTTTCCTTATCTACTTTGTCCACACCGTGCATGATTTTATAAACTTCAATCAGGTCACCTCTTAGACGCCGTCGTTCAAGAGTGAAAAGGCCCAACCGTTGCAGCCTCAGATGGTAAGGAAGGTGTTCCAGTCCCCTAATCATTCTGGTTGCCCTCCTCTGTACTTTCTCCAACTCCATAATATCCTTCTGGAGGTATGGCGACCAGAACTGTACACAATATTCCAGATGGGGCCTCACCATAGATTTATAAAGAGGCAAAATGACACTTGCTGACTTATTTTCTATACCCTTCCTAATGATCCCTAACATTGAGTTTGCTTTTTTCACTGCTGAGGCACACTGGGTTGACACCTTCATTGAGCTGTCCACCAGGACACCAAGGTCCCTTTCCTGGTTTGTCGCAGAGAGTTCAGACCCCATCAGTTTATAAATGTAATTGGGTTTTTTTGCCCCAACATGCATCACTCTGCACTTACTGATGTTGAAGCTCATTTGCCACTGTTTTGCCCACTCCCCCAGTGTCAAGAGATCCCTCTGGAGCTCTTCACAATCTCTCACAGTTTTCACTACCCTGTATAATTTAGTGTCGTCAGCAAATTTGGCTACCTTGCTTTTTACTCCTACCTCTAGATCATTTATGAAGAGGTTGAAAAGCAGGGGTCCCAGTACTGAACCTTGGGGGACCCCACTCTTTACTTCCATTCACTTGGAGAAGTGTCCATTTAGTGCTACCCTCTGTTTCCTGTCCCTTAGCCAGTTGCTGATCCAGGACAAGACCTGTCCCTTTATTCCATGACTGGTAAGTTTATTCAAGAGCCTTTGGTGTGGGACCTTGTCAAAAGCCTTCTGAAAGTCCAGATAAACAATGTCAACTGGATCCCCCTTATCCACATGCTTGTTGACACTCTCAAAAAATTCCAACAGATTAGTGAGGCATGATTTGCCCTTGCAAAAGCCATGTTGGCTCTCCTTTAGCAGCGCCTTCTCTTCTATGTGCCTATTAATTCTATCTTTTAGGATGGTTTCCATCACTTTACCTGGGACACATGTCAAACTGACAGGCCGGTAATTTCCTGGATCACCCCTGGATCCTTTTTTGAAAATTGGTGTTACATTCGCTACCTTCCAGTCATCAGGCACAAAGCCTGATTTGAGGGAAAGATTATATATTTTGGCTAGGATATCAGCAATTTCATCTTTAAGTTCCCTGAGAACTCGTGGATGGATGCCATCTGGTCCTGGGGATTTGTTAGTGTTTAGCTTAACAAGACATGCAAGGACCTCCTCCCTGGTTATTTCTATCTTGCTTAATTCTTCGGTTTCCCTCCCTACGAAGATAGGCTCTGTTTTGGGCATGTGGTCTCTGTCTTCTTCAGTGAATACTGAAGCAAAGAATTCATTGAGTCTCTCTGCAATCTCTGTTTCCTCTTTAATAACCCCTTGCCTTCCATTGTCATCTAATGGTCCAATGGCCTTCCTAGTTGGGTTCTTACTTCTAATGTACTTAAAGAAGTCTTTGTTATTTCTCTGAGTATTTTTAGCTATACGCTCCTCAAAGTCTTGCTTTGCTTTCCTGATTGTTGCCTTGCATTTGTTCTGCCAGAATTTATGTTTCTGCCTGCTGTCCTCATTTGGACAAGCCTTCCATCTTCTAAATGAGCTTTTCTTGCTCTTGATCACTTCCCGAACAGCTCCTGTAAGCCACATCGGAGTCCTCTTGGACCTGGCAGTGCCCTTTTTCCTTTTGGGTATGCATTCCAATTGAGCCTCTGTTATTGTTTTTGTAAACAGCCTCCATGCCTCTTGGAGTGTTTGGACTCTCTCAATTTTCCCTTTCAGTTTCTTTTTTACTAGTTTCCTCATCTTTGGGAAATTTCCTTTTTGAAAATTTAAGGTCTCTGTGTTAGATTTTATCAGTGACTTGCGGTCTATGATCAAGTTAAACATAATTGAGTTGTGGTCACTGTTCCCTATTGGATCAGTCACATTAACATCTTGCACCAGATCCTGAGTATTACTCAGGATCAAGTCAAGGATTCTTGTACCTCTAGTTGGGTCTTCAACCATCTGTCCCAGGGAACAATCATTGAGCATATCTAGGAACTTTATCTCTTTATCGTGTGCTGAACAACAGTTCACCCAGTCTATGTGAGGGTAATTGAAGTCCCCCATTATAATCAGGCTTCCCTTCCTGGATGCCTCCTTTACAACATTCTCCAACTGCCAGTCTCCCTCAAGAGTTTGGGTCGGAGGCCGATAGTATATGCCTACTGTTAGACCATCCTTGTGGCCTGGTACTCTTACCCACAGAGCTTCTAATGGTGACTCCAAATCACCTAGATATTCCAATTCATACGATTTTATCACTTCTTTGACATACAAGGCTACACCACCTCCTGTTTGCCCCTTCCTATCCTTCCTGTACAGTTTGTAGCCTGGGATAACTGTATCCCATTGGTTATCATCCGTCCACCAGGTTTCAGTGATACCAATAATATCAATATTTTTATCTATTGCTAAGTATTCCAGCTCCCCTATTTTGTTACGGAGGCTTCTGGCATTTGTATACAAGCATTTATATATGCTTTCCTGATACAGTCTTTTGAGTCCAGTTGCATTGTTAGACTGCCTCTTGCATCCTTCTGCTAGAGTGCTGGTGACTAGCTCCTTGCTCTGCTCAGTAATTTTTGCATCCTCCTCACTACTCAAGTACACACTTTCCCGAACCGGATGCTGCCCAGCTCCTGTCGGCTTTCCCCCAGTTATCAGTTTAAAAGCTGCTCTGCAGCCTTTTTGATGTTGAGTGCCAGCAATCTGGTCCCATCATGGTTTAAATGCAACCCATCCCTCCTGAACAGATTTGGCTTGTCCCAAAATGTTCTCCAGTTCCTGACAAATCTGAAGCCCTCCTCTCGACACCACCGCCTCATCCACGCATTGAGGCTTCTGAGCTCTGCCTGCCTGGTAGGTCCTGCGCGAGGGACAGGCAGCACTTCTGAAAATGCTACCTTGGAAGTCCGGGACTTCAATCTTCTTCCTAACAACCTAAATTTGGCTTCCAGGACAGACCGCTTGGCCTTCCCAATATCATTAGTACCAACGTGTACCATGACAACTGGCTCGTTCCCAGTTCTCTCTAACAATCTATCTAGATTTCTTGTGATGTCTGCAACTTTTGCACCTGGCAGGCAAGTCACCATACGGTTATCATGTGCATCACAAATCCATTTCTCTGTATTTCTAATTATTGAATCGCCTAGTACAAGGAGCCTCTCTCCTGCAATCTGTTCATCTACATGCACCTCATCAACCATATTAAGGGAGAGAACCTCAGTTTGTTCCTGTTGTTCATCTTCCTGGATCTCATCGTGTGATGAAGGAGAGATCATCAGGTGGAACCAGTTGCTCCTCGGTGTATTTCTCATCAGGTGTGATAAGGGAAAGAGCCTCAAATTTATTCTGTAATTTCAGACTCTCAGAGTGATCCCCTACTCTTCTCCTCCTTTGAGTCACATTCCTCCAACCATCTCCCTCCTGAGTTAGTGAAGGGCCTTCTCCCTCAGAACTGTGCCCTGTCACTTCTTTGTCCAGCATAGTCTGCTCCGCTCTGTCCAAGAACAGCTCAAGCTCCTTAATTTGTTGGTGGTTAGATATGCGTGCCTCTAGCTGCTGGACCTTCTCTTCTAGTAGTGCAACCAGCTTGCACTTGCTGCAAGTGTAGTTCTCCATATGCTTTGGCAAGAACACAAACATGGCACAAGAATTGCAGGTAACTACAGCTGTTCCCTCAGAATCCATTTTAACAAGTGCAGTATTGTGGGCCTCAAAAATGTACACGTTTACTACCTTTCTACCTAGTAAGACTATATTTTTTTTGTTCCTAGTTATCAATTTAAATTAGTGGAGGCCTCTAAAGCAGCTCTACTCCAACTGCAAAACTTACCAGTGCTCACTTCCTTTGTTTGGCTCTCCTCAGCAGCAGCTCTGCTTAAGAGCACATGCAGAGTCAAAATGGCTGACCCTGAAAGAGCTCAGAGCTTTTAAAGGATAGTGTGGCTCCGCCCCTATGAGTCACAGTTCAGGGAAGGGCCTGGTGTGGCCCTGCCCCCCTGCTTCTGGAAGCTTCAAACTGCTTCCTCTGTTTGAACAGAGGTGGCTCTCAGCAGTTTCAATTATCAATTTAAATTAGTGGAGGCCTCTAAAGCAGCTCTACTCCAACTGCAAAACTTACCAGTGCTCACTTCCTTTGTTTGGCTCTCCTCAGCAGCAGCTCTGCTTAAGAGCACATGCAGAGTCAAAATGGCTGACCCTGAAAGAGCTCAGAGCTTTTAAAGGATAGTGTGGCTCTGCCCCTATGAGTCACAGTTCAGGGAAGGGCCTGGTGTGGCCCTGCCCCCTGCTTCTGGAAGCTTCAAACTGCTTCCTCTGTTTGAACAGAGGTGGCTCTCAGCAGTTTCAATTATCAATTTAAATTAGTGGAGGCCTCTAAAGCAGCTCTACTCCAACTGCAAAACTTACCAGTGCTCACTTCCTTTGTTTGGCTCTCCTCAGCAGCAGCTCTGCTTAAGAGCACATGCAGAGTCAAAATGGCTGACCCTGAAAGAGCTCAGAGCTTTTAAAGGATAGTGTGGCTCCGCCCCTATGAGTCACAGTTCAGGGAAGGGCCTGGTGTGGCCCTGCCCCCCTGCTTCTGGAAGCTTCAAACTGCTTCCTCTGTTTGAACAGAGGTGGCTCTCAGCAGTTTCAATTATCAATTTAAATTAGTGGAGGCCTCTAAAGCAGCTCTACTCCAACTGCAAAACTTACCAGTGCTCACTTCCTTTGTTTGGCTCTCCTCAGCAGCAGCTCTGCTTAAGAGCACATGCAGAGTCAAAATGGCTGACCCTGAAAGAGCTCAGAGCTTTTAAAGGATAGTGTGGCTCCGCCCCTATGAGTCACAGTTCAGGGAAGGGCCTGGTGTGGCCCTGCCCCCTGCTTCTGGAAGCTTCAAACTGCTTCCTCTGTTTGAACAGAGGTGGCTCTCAGCAGTTTCAATTATCAATTTAAATTAGTGGAGGCCTCTAAAGCAGCTCTACTCCAACTGCAAAACTTACCAGTGCTCACTTCCTTTGTTTGGCTCTCCTCAGCAGCAGCTCTGCTTAAGAGCACATGCAGAGTCAAAATGGCTGACCCTGAAAGAGCTCAGAGCTTTTAAAGGATAGTGTGGCTCCGCCCCTATGAGTCACAGTTCAGGGAAGGGCCTGGTGTGGCCCTGCCCCCTGCTTCTGGAAGCTTCAAACTGCTTCCTCTGTTTGAACAGAGGTGGCTCTCAGCAGTTTCAATTATCAATTTAAATTAGTGGAGGCCTCTAAAGCAGCTCTACTCCAACTGCAAAACTTACCAGTGCTCACTTCCTTTGTTTGGCTCTCCTCAGCAGCAGCTCTGCTTAAGAGCACATGCAGAGTCAAAATGGCTGACCCTGAAAGAGCTCAGAGCTTTTAAAGGATAGTGTGGCTCCGCCCCTATGAGTCACAGTTCAGGGAAGGGCCTGGTGTGGCCCTGCCCCCCTGCTTCTGGAAGCTTCAAACTGCTTCCTCTGTTTGAACAGAGGTGGCTCTCAGCAGTTTCAATTATCAATTTAAATTAGTGGAGGCCTCTAAAGCAGCTCTACTCCAACTGCAAAACTTACCAGTGCTCACTTCCTTTGTTTGGCTCTCCTCAGCAGCAGCTCTGCTTAAGAGCACATGCAGAGTCAAAATGGCTGACCCTGAAAGAGCTCAGAGCTTTTAAAGGATAGTGTGGCTCCGCCCCTATGAGTCACAGTTCAGGGAAGGGCCTGGTGTGGCCCTGCCCCCCTGCTTCTGGAAGCTTCAAACTGCTTCCTCTGTTTGAACAGAGGTGGCTCTCAGCAGTTTCAATTATCAATTTAAATTAGTAGAGGCCTCTAAAGCAGCTCTACTCCAACTGCAAAACTTACCAGTGCTCACTTCCTTTGTTTGGCTCTCCTCAGCAGCAGCTCTGCTTAAGAGCACATGCAGAGTCAAAATGGCTGACCCTGAAAGAGCTCAGAGCTTTTAAAGGATAGTGTGGCTCCGCCCCTATGAGTCACAGTTCAGGGAAGGGCCTGGTGTGGCCCTGCCCCCCTGCTTCTGGAAGCTTCAAACTGCTTCCTCTGTTTGAACAGAGGTGGCTCTCAGCAGTTTCAATTATCAATTTAAATTAGTGGAGGCCTCTAAAGCAGCTCTACTCCAACTGCAAAACTTACCAGTGCTCACTTCCTTTGTTTGGCTCTCCTCAGCAGCAGCTCTGCTTAAGAGCACATGCAGAGTCAAAATGGCTGACCCTGAAAGAGCTCAGAGCTTTTAAAGGATAGTGTGGCTCCGCCCCTATGAGTCACAGTTCAGGGAAGGGCCTGGTGTGGCCCTGCCCCCTGCTTCTGGAAGCTTCAAACTGCTTCCTCTGTTTGAACAGAGGTGGCTCTCAGCAGTTTCAATTATCAATTTAAATTAGTGGAGGCCTCTAAAGCAGCTCTACTCCAACTGCAAAACTTACCAGTGCTCACTTCCTTTGTTTGGCTCTCCTCAGCAGCAGCTCTGCTTAAGAGCACATGCAGAGTCAAAATGGCTGACCCTGAAAGAGCTCAGAGCTTTTAAAGGATAGTGTGGCTCCGCCCCTATGAGTCACAGTTCAGGGAAGGGCCTGGTGTGGCCCTGTAGGAATGCATCTGGATTCTGTCTTGCCTGTCTTCTGACACATTTTGTAAACAAGGCCTCTTTGCTCACTGAGAGACAACGCTCCTTATCTCTCCCTTCTTTGGGTTCTGACATTCTGATTGATTATATAGCTTAAGTTTCGTTTCTGGTATACAATGCTTGCCCAAGGTTCGTTTCTCGCTCTCTCTGCCTAAATAAAGAAAAGAAGTCAGTAGCGTTTGACCAGCCAAAGAGAGCAGTCGTGTCTGCTTTTGTCTGTCTCTGTTTCTCCCTACTTAAAGCCTAATGAAGCAGGACTTCATGGGACTGATTGCTATCTTAAAGATCTGAGGATATAACTGCTGCTAATGAGGCTGACTGAATAAAGAAGATATCTTTACATGAAGCAGAATTCCATCAAGTGGCGCTCCGTGTGACGCTTTGAACTACAATGAGAGAGCCTGCTGTGAAAGCTGCTTCAGCAATTAACACCTCATAATCGACCGGGGAAGGTCTTCATTCACCTCCGACCAGGAAGGTCCGACCGGGAAGGTCATAAATCAAGCGCTTGAGAATTACAACAGGGTGAGTGAAAATGGGATGTTTGCTTTCTTCAGAAATGCAGGAACTTTGTAAAGATATCTCAGATCTTTTGCATGAGAATGGGCGAAAGGTAGATGAGAAGAAGATACAGCAGCTGGTTAAAGTTATAGCAAAATTCTGTCCTTGGTTTAAATATGAAGGTCTGGACTTAAAACAGTGGAAACAGATTGGGAGAGAAATGCAGAAGCATAATGGAATTTCTAGATCAATATTATTTACTTGGGAGGAAGTGAGAGGCTGCCTTCAGAGACTTACTCCAAAAAATATTTTATTGTCTCAAAGACTTGATGGCCCCCTCCCACAGCTTTTGCCTTCAGAGAAAGGGGGGGCCATGGCAACCATGGCAGCCAGGGCAACTGCTCCTCCATCATATGAGAAACAACAGCTTCCTGATGGTGGTGGAGGTGGAAATGGAGATGGGACATTATGTCCTGACTTGCAATTATGTCCTGACTTGCAACAATCAAGTGCTTTTAGCCCTACAAAAGACCTGTTCTCTGCTGCTTTAACGACAGCTGTGCTGGAGATGGAACCTGTTGATGTATATCCAGCGAACAGAGAGCCGCTGGCAAATGAGACTGTTGCAATACAAATGCCAGCTGATGGGGAACAAATGGTAGGGAACTCATCACAGATTGAAGCTGTTAATGCATGCAGAGTGGCAGGAAGCAAGGACTGTGTTTTAAAGAGCAGCTTAGGGGATCTCAGCCCCCCCGTGAATCAACCCTCATCACAAAAGCAGGAGAAGCTGAGTAGTAAATTTGATACCTCACGTTTGGGCAGGAAGATCCTACAGAAATGGAAGGATGGCCCAAAGGCGGAACGCACAAGAACAAAGACAAAAAAGGGGTGCAAGTACAAACTAACAGATGCAGGTTGTCATAAGGTTGAGAATCATATGCTGGAGATGAAAGAAATACAGAGAAAGAGGGGGGTTAATATTTCCTGTATGGATAGCAGGCTGTGGCAAAAATACAAGGAGGAAGAAGACATACAGTTTTTTGCTGATTTTGAACTGCCCAACCCACAAACAAAGAGATACAGAGTGAGTTGTCCCACGTTTCAAGCATCAGGATTGCAGGGAAAGCAACTTGGACTTCCCTGTGATTTTCTTCTGTGTGAAAATTACTTGCAACTTCTGGAGAAGTCTTGTGCCTTCACACCTCCTCGGCCTGCCTTACTGCAGATGGGTGTGGCTGGAGCATGAAGGAATGTGTGTCTGCCTGAAAAGCTGAAAAGGGGGGGTTGTGTGGGATTGTCTTGTGAAGTCAGTGAGACTTAATTTATGGCTTAATTTCAACTTGCCATGCCAAGAAATGTGCTGGAGAAATAGTGTTTTGTGTTTAAATTGTCTTCAATCAAGATTGGGACTTTTTAATTTGGACATTTTAATTGGACTAAAAAGTTTGTGTGGACTTTAAAGAAGAATTATAAAACCTGACAGCCTTTTTAAGAAATTGTCTACCTGCTCATGCTAATGAGATTTGTACTGTATTTGAGTTACCATGCTATGTTGATTATAAGTTATTGAATGCCTCTTTCACTTTACATCCAGTGGGAGAAGAAGAAATTTAATGCCTTACTCATGTAATTGGGTAGTAAGAATTGCTTTCTAGAATGCTATAGAGGCCTCCTTCATGTAAGGAAGAAAAAAAAAATGTTCATGTCTTGTTTATGCTTAAATGTTTTGCTTATTCTTTTGCAGGAGAAAGATCTGTCTTTGCTTATGTTATGTATTGTCTTATGAAACTGCATACCTTCAGAAGCACATGGCAGAGTTTCCAGTACTCTACACATGTAAATGGGTTTGTGATATTGCATTTGTGTTATATGTCACTCATGTTTCATGTTTAGTTATATGGTACTAGTAATAACAGGGCATGCTCCTGTTTCTTAGGGGAGTGTCTTCTTAAGCCATTGGTCATCTATTGGCAACAAGGGGATCCTGAGTGGAAGGATTCCTGCTGGAGCAATCCGCCCATGGAGAAAGGTTACTCAGCTCCAGGATGGTGGTTCACCAGTAAACTAAATGTGCTGACATTTGTTATTTTCTTTCTTACTGTGCTTCCAGCTGTAAGAACAATGCCTCATGGGGGCAACCCCAACTTTTGGATTCGTCATGTTAACTATATGTTTGAGGTTCATGGTAAGAATGCAACGTTATACTATGAGCATCCATTGGCAGTGTCTCAAATGGCCTTTCTTCCGGCATTGTTCAACACGCCAGAGTTGGTTATTGGACATTTGCAACATGTTGATAGGTCTACACTCTTCTCTAATCCTCCAGAACAATTTAACAACACCCGTTGGCGAAGCATGACATTCAAGAAATACACTAAAGGACTTTGTTTCTGTTGTCATAGTTCTGGAGTCTGGAATAGTAAATGGAAGTACTGGACTCAAGCGAAAAAGGTTTTGCAGAATGTAGGCAATTATACGGGTTGTGATGATTATTTTTGGTTATGGGGTAGTTATAACAGTTCTTATAAGCTTAATTATACCTTGTTTAACACTACTATTGAAGATATATATGATGTATTTCCTATGTTTACTCCTGATTATTCTGCTATAGATAGTGGTTCAATTTGCAATGGATGGCAAATCAAGGATCCTAACATGTGGTTCTTTTTTAATGGAGTTGCCACGAATTTCCATCCAGGACAATATCAATGTGCAGCATTGGGTTATTTTACCTGAATAATACTATTGAGAAAGAACTTCAGAATTTACAGGAGAGCATTACTAACAATGTACGCACTGATGTTAATCTCTTTGATTGGGTGACTTCTTGGTTGCCTGATTTATCTGTCCTTAGACAAGTTTTCTTTTATGGGTTTATTATTATTATCTGCTTTATACCTTTGTATTTTTGCATTACTTGTATTCCTAATCTTATTTCTATGTGTAACACATGTCCACTGCGTAGAAGGGAGACATCGAGTTTTGCACGACGGCAATTGTACTCAATGAGGTATCATCCTTCGGAACAAAGTACCATGAGTCAGGAGGGGTACGATGTCCAGGAGGACAGTGATGATGTATATGATGACATGCAGGGGTATGATTAGCTGTCCCTCTCTCAAATTTAAATGAAAAAAGGAGGACATGTAGGAATGCATCTGGATTCTGTCTTGCCTGTCTTCTGACACATTTTGTAAACAAGGCCTCTTTGCTCACTGAGAGACAACGCTCCTTATCTCTCCCTTCTTTGGGTTCTGACATTCTGATTGATTATATAGCTTAAGTTTCGTTTCTGGTATACAATGCTTGCCCAAGGTTCGTTTCTCGCTCTCTCTGCCTAAATAAAGAAAAGAAGTCAGTAGCGTTTGACCAGCCAAAGAGAGCAGTCGTGTCTGCTTTTGTCTGTCTCTGTTTCTCCCTACTTAAAGCCTAATGAAGCAGGACTTCATGGGACTGATTGCTATCTTAAAGATCTGAGGATATAACTGCTGCTAATGAGGCTGACTGAATAAAGAAGATATCTTTACATGAAGCAGAATTCCATCATGGCCCTGCCCCCCTGCTTCTGGAAGCTTCAAACTGCTTCCTCTGTTTGAACAGAGGTGGCTCTCAGCAGTTTCAATTATCAATTTAAATTAGTGGAGGCCTCTAAAGCAGCTCTACTCCAACTGCAAAACTTACCAGTGCTCACTTCCTTTGTTTGGCTCTCCTCAGCAGCAGCTCTGCTTAAGAGCACATGCAGAGTCAAAATGGCTGACCCTGAAAGAGCTCAGAGCTTTTAAAGGAATTACTTCCATCCATCGCCTCAAGCGGTTTTTGTGTTGTTGCTTGCTTCACACCGTTTGGCCGGTACTGCGGTTCTTTCCCCTCTAGTTGATGGCACAACTAAAGAGCCCCTTCAATCCGCTCTGGTTGAATGGGCAGACACTCTTGGGGCGATGCGGTCTCTCAGGTATCCTGGCCCACTACCATATAGGGCTTTAATGGTCAAAACCAGCACCTTGAATTGCACCCGGAGGCAAACTGGTGACCAGTGCAGCTCCCAGAGTAGCGGCGAGGCATGGGCATATCGTCCACACCCCATCACCACCTGGGCGGCAGCATTCTGGACCAGCTGCAGCCTCCGAATAGTCATCAAGGGCAGCTCCATGTAGAGCGCATTACAGTAGTCTAATCAGGAGGTGACCAGAGCATGAGTGACCATGAGCAAGGAGTCCCGGACCAGGAGCAGGCGCAACTGGTGAATCACCCAAAGTTGGGAGAAAGCCCTCCTGGCCACAGCCACTACCTGTTCTTCTAGCAACAGAAGGACCCCCAGGTTGCGCACCGGGTCTGTCTGGGGCAAAATAGCCCCCTCCAGAACAAAAGATGGTAGCTCCTGGGATAGCGCGGGGCCTCTTAGCCATAGCCACTCAGTCATGTTGTGATTCAGTTGTAGCCCGTTGGCCCTGATCCAGACCACAACGGCCTCCAGACACCTGGATAGCATTTCGACAGCATCACTGTGATGTACAACTGAGTGTCATCCGTGTACTGATGGTACCGTACCCCATGGGAACGAATGATCTCACCCAGTGGATTCATATAGATATTAAATAGGAGAGGAGAGAGCACCGAACCCTGAGGCACCCCATATTTGAGGAGCCTAGGGCTGGACCTCTCGCTCTCCAACCACACCGACTGGGTCTGGCCCTCCAGAAAAGAAGAAAATCAGGACAACACAGTGTCCTGGATCCCCAGTCCTTAGAGCTGTTCCAGAAGGATACCATGATCGACGGTATCGAAGGCCGCTGAGAGGTCAAGGAAAGCAAGGACGGATGGATGACCTCCGTCCCTCTCCCACCAGAGATCATCCATCAGTGCGACCAATGTCATCTCCATACCATGTCCAGACCTGAAACCTGATTGAAAGAGGTCCAGATAATCCCCTTCCTCCAGGACACTCTGCAGCTGGCGTGCCACCGACTTCTCCAATAACTTCCCCAAAAAGGGAAGGTTGGAAAACGGCCTGTAGTTGGTAAGGACAGCTGGGTCAAGGCATGTTTTCTTCAGGAGGGGGTGCACCAAAGCATATTTTAGAGGCGCAGGAAACACCCCCTCCCGCAAAGATGCATTTCTTATTGCCCCGACCCAGCCTCCTGTCACCACCTTGGTTAACCAATGCTCCCAGTCTCATATCCCTCTGGATGTGTGCAAAGTATCTGAAATATTTCACAGATTGCAGGCCACAGAACAAAGTGTGTGTTGAGGCACAATGTGCATTTGCCAGATTTCCTTGAACCATAACCAACCCTCCGACCAGTCACAGCATAGTCAATTGGACCTGCTCTTAAAAGGTGCATTTTTGGCGTCTTTAGTGTAAGGGACCAAAGACAATGAAACAGCCGAAGGGTTGGCTTAACACAGGTTTATTGCATGATGATCCGGAGGAACATGTGGTAATGGCGGATGGGTAGCTCAATATATACAGCTGGCTATACATTTGAATGTGGCTCGTTGACAGACTATTGGTTGCTGCCTGCGTGACGTCTAGAAGGTCACGCCCTTCTTGACCAGGTGAAGAGGTGGCGGGGAATCTTCCCGCGCTGCTGATCCAGGTGAATCTGAGCCATGAGAGCTGGACGCTCGCTATTGCCATCTAGTGGTCACTAGCTCGCGTTCCCTTATCAGGTTTACATTGATACAGCTGAAGGTTATAATGTTGCACACAGAAAGGTTACATTGTTAACACATGGCTAAGGTACATTGTTAAAGGCACAGCTTTACAGAACACAACATCCCTCCCCCCTAGGATGAGACGAAGTCTCTCAGCCAAGATGGCTTGTTGCATGTGCGTTTGGGCCGTGAAGAGGGCTGACCCCCCCGGGGGCGCTACTGCTTCTTTGTTCCCTGGTCCCTTGTCCTGAAATGGGAGAGGGAGACTCGTTAGTGGCTTGCCGCGGTCTGGCGGCCTTAGGGGAAGGGAAGAACTCCATTGTGGGCAGACCGGGGGCAATCGGGGCTAACGAAAAACCCCTCTTCTCGCTTGGACGGGTGGGGGACCACTCCGAAACCCCCCCCCCAGTTCTGAAAATCAAAATCTAACTCAGTAGGGGTATCCGCATTTGTGGGGACATTCCGCGAGATATGTATGGGGTCGGGTTCCTCCTCCTCCTCAGAAAGATCCCCTAGGATATCTACGAGAACATCCTCCTCCCCCCTTGGTGGGGACCCGCGGCCCCCTTTCCCTCCCCCTTGGGCTGAACGGGTGGGGGAGAACCCTAATGCTGATTTTTCCTTTGTTTGGTCTGTGCCCTGCTTATCGGAGACCCTGCGTCGGAGCTGGTCCGCGTGCCGCCTCCACAGGAGCCCTGTGCTGGTTTCCACGCGGTACGACACGGGGCCGGTTTGCTCCACAACTACGCCCGGTACCCAGGCTGGGCCCGTGCTGGCGTAATTCCTGCAATGCACGGGGGCGCCTACACTGAAACTCTTTGTAGCCTCTAGCCCAATGTTCCTTCCTTTGTCCTCTACCCTCATGGGGTCTAGCCTAGTAAGGATGGTGGTCAGTTTCCTACGCATTAAGAGCTCTGCGGGGGAGTATCCTGACGCCAATGGGGTCACCCTGTACCCTAGCAGAAACTGACACACTTGTAGGTTTAGGTCCCCGGGGCCCATGCGCCGCAACGCATCCTTCGTGGTGCGGACGAGGCGCTCTACTTGACCGTTGGTGGCTGGGTGAAACGGGGCGGAGGTGATATGCCGAACGGCGTTAATCTCCATGAATGCCCTAAACTCGGAGGACGTGAAACAACTAGCGTTGTCGCTAATTAACGTGTCGGGTATGCCGAACGTGGAAAAGAGCCTCCGCAACTGCTTAATGGTCTGGGCCGAGGAGGTGCTCGTGACTGGGATAACCTCCAACCACTTGGAGAAGGCGTCCACGACAAGAAGAAACAGGGTGCCTCTGAACGGGCCCGCGAAATCAACGTGCACCCGGGACCACGGCCCCTTGGCCGAGTCCCATTCCCTGTGGGGAAGGCGGGCCTCCTCTGGTCTGGAGCATTGGCAACTATCACAAGTGCCGACCATGTGCTCGATGTCGGCGTCCAGCTGGGGCCACCAGAAGTAACTCCGGGCCAGCGCCTTGGATCGCACGATGCCGGGGTGGCTGACGTGCAGCAGTTTGAGCACCCGCGGCCGAAGGGAGGTGGGAATCACCACCCGCTGCCCCCACAAGAGGCACCCCCTCTCTAGGGACAGCTCTAGCTTATTCCTGAAAAATGGGGCGAACTCCTCCGCTGGGGAGGACGCCGGCCACCCTTTCTGCACCCAGGAGCTGACTGCCGCTAACGTCTTGTCCTTCTCTGTCGCTTTGGCAATGTCGGCGGGCATTACGGGGGGCGAATCCAGCACCTCTATTATAAGAACCTGATGGTCCCGCTCCCCCTTGCTCACCTGGCTGGGCGTTAGGGGGAGGGGAGACCTTGATAGAGCGTCCGCATGGCTGATCTCTTTCCCGGGCCGGTAGACCAACGCGTGCTGGTACGCGTTGAGAAAAATGGCCCACCTGAGCATCCTCGGGGACAGGATGTGTGGGGTGGGCTTATCTGTGGTAAAGATGCCTAGCAGGGGCTTGTGGTCCGTTACAATGGTGAAGGGACGGCCATACAGAAAATCGTGAAATTTTTTCATCCCCGCAACTATTGCTAGTGCCTCCCTGTCTGTCTGTGCGTAGTTCCTCTCCGCTTGGGACAGGGACCTGGAGTAAAATGCTATCGGGGCCTCCCTTCCATTTTCCAGCACGTGGCACAGCACCGCCCCCACCCCCACCGGGGATGCATCACAGGTCAGAACTAACGGGCATTTGGGGTTGAAGTGGGTCAGTATGGCATCGGACGCTAGGAGGCTTTTTAGCTCACTAAATGCCCTTTCTTGGTCATCGCCCCACTTCCATGCCTGGTCTTTTTTTAGCAGTTTGTGTAGCGGTTCAGCCACCGCTGCCTTCCGGGGGAGGAAGGAGTGATAAAAGTTGAGCAGCCCTAGGAACGACTGCAGCTCGGGCTTGGAGGTGGGGTGGGGGGCTTTCTTAATGGCTGCCACCTTGGACTTGGATGGTTTTATTCCCTCAGGAGTCACACAAAACCCTAGGAACTCAACCTCGGTTGCGAAGAAGACGCATTTGTCCTTTCCCAGTCTCAGCCCCGCTTTTTCGAATATTGTCAGGACCTTCCCCAACCTCTTGGCCAATTCGACCCGACTCCCCCCCGTTATTAACACATCATCAAAATAAGGCAACACCCCCTCCAGTCCCTTCAGGAGGCATTCCACGAGTGACTGGAAAATTCCTGGCGCCGAATTCACGCCGAACTGGAGGCGCGTCACCTGGAACGCCCCCTTATGGGTGACTATGGTCTGCGCAGCAGCTGCGGCAGGGGACACCGTAAGCTGCTGGTAGGCCTGTGCTAAGTCGAGCTTAGTGAAACACTTTCCCCCGTGTAACCTGGCCAGCAGATGGCTGACTACCGGCACCGGATATGCATTCGGGCGGATCGCCTTGTTGATGGTGCACTTGTAGTCGGCGCATATGCGGACCTCCCCGTTGGCCTTTAGTGCGGTTACAATTGGAGTTTCCCACTCCGCAGAATCAACAGGCACAAGGATTCCCTGGCCCACCAATTTGTCCAGTTCCGCCTCTATCTTGTCCTTAAGTGCGAACGGCACCCGGCGTGGTTTAAGGCGAATTGGGCGGACCTCCGGGTCCAGGTCGAATGTCACTGGGGGCCCCTTGAATTTCCCCAGTCCTTTTTTGAAAACTTCGGGGTGCGCCTCGCACACCTCCTGAATTGGATCAGTCCCAACGGCGTGCATCCCAACGGCGTGCACCCCCCCAATAAACAAACCCAGGGGCTGGAACCATTGAGTTCCGAGGAGGCTGCAATCTCCCCCTTTAAGCACGACTAGGGGGAGGGACGCGGCGTGCTTCTTGAATTTAACCTGAAATTCTCCAACCCCCAACACTGGAATGCTGTTCCCTTGCACGTCCCGTAGTGTGGACCTCAATGCTTTGAGCTTGGGTCGCTTGTGGGGGGCAATTCCCAAAAACTCCCTCTGGGAAATGATTGAATATGAGGACCCTGAGTCGATTTCCATCCTAATGGGAACCCCTTGGACTAGTACCTCAACAAAGTAGCGGGGGTGTCCTGCAGACACGCTGAACACTGGGGCGTCGTCCTCGCTGCTGTCGGAGATGCGGCCCACGCCGTCCTGCTTCCGCGTGGCCTGAGCGCCGTCCTTGGGTCTCGTTGAGCTGTCTTGTCCCGCGGAACGGTCTGCTGAGCTCCTGCGGGTCTCGCGCCTCTTCCTGCACACCTTGGCGATGTGCCCGCGGCGGCCACAGTTGTGGCACTCGACCTTCCGAAACGGGCACTTTACGCGGTCGTGGGCCGCTCCACAGCCGTCGCACCGCCGGCTCTCTTTCCGGACCCTCCGGACGTCCTCGTCGTCGCTGCTCTCTGTGGACGACCTCGAAGCTCGCCGGGCCGCTTGTACCGGAGTCTCTGCCTTGCTCGACTTCGGCCGCCAGTCCTGGAGTTCTTGGACCCCAGCCTTTGTAGCTTCCGCGGCCTGGGCCGCTCTGACGACCTCCTGCAACGTGGGAGGCGGCTCTTGGTTCATTAATGTGCGCTGGGTTTCGGCGTCGTTCAGGCCGCACAGCACACAGTCCCGGAGGGTGATTTCGGCATTCTCCCATTTGCACGGGCCGGCCGCCAGCCGCAGGGCCGCCACGAATGCGGCGACCGTCTCCCCGGGTGCTTGGACTCACCTCCAGAACGCACTCCGAGCGGGAAACATCGCCGTGGCGGGCCGGACGTGCTCACGCAGCATCTGCATGAGTTCCTTGGCCTTGAATTCGCTCACCCTCCTCGGTGCAATCAGGTCCACCAAGGTCCTTTTGGTTTCTTGTCCGAGCATCCTGGTGAAGATGGCCCTTTTCTTTGCCTCTTCCGTGACTTCGGACTCAATCAGTGCTGCCTGGAAGTCCATCTCGAAGATCTCCCAGTCGCCCGGTTTCCTGATTTCGAAACCGGCGCATGTCTTGGTCCCGTGGGCTGCCATATCCCATCCTCGTCGCCAATTTAGTGTAAGGGACCAAAGACAATGAAACAGCCGAAGGGTTGGCTTAACACAGGTTTATTGCATGATGATCCGGAGGAACATGTGGTAATGGCGGATGGGTAGCTCAATATATACAGCTGGCTATACATTTGAATGTGGCTCGTCGACAGACTATTGGTTGCTGCCTGTGTGACGTCTAGAAGGTCACGCCCTTCTTGACCAGGTGAAGAGGTGGCGGGGAATCTTCCCGCGCTGCTGATCCAGGTGAATCTGAGCCATGAGAGCTGGCCGCTCGCTATTGCCATCTAGTGGTCACTAGCTCGCGTCCCCTTATCAGGTTTACATTGATACAGCTGAAGGTTATAATGTTGCACACAGAAAGGTTACATTGTTAACACATGGCTAAGGTACATTGTTAAAGGCACAGCTTTACAGAACACAACAGCGTCCAACCTCTTTATGTGTCTCAGACTACAATTCTCAGAACAACTGAGGTTGTTCTGAGGTTGTGGGTTGCTTTGTTGAGCTAATTCCTCTCATCTCATGTCTTCCTTTTTTGTTCAACCACATCCACCTTTTCTCAGTGTCATTACCTTTTCCAGTGAACCTTGCTGTCTCTTGATACGTCCAAAGTATGTGCAACAGAATGAGCTCCTGTCATCTGTCCCAGCTCCTGTCAACTTAGCAAATTGAAAGCAAGAAATTGCAAGTAGATAAATAGGTACAGCTTCGGCAGGAAAGGTAACAGTGTTCCTTGCACTCCGGCATCTCGTCATGACTGCCACGTGACCGCAGAAACAATCTGCAGACACAGACAGCCCTGATTCTTTGGCTGTAAATGATCAGAAAAAACCGACTTTCAAGCAAGGGAGACCTTTACCAGGGGTGCCCAAACAGTTTTGGGCCGTGGGCTGGTCACGTGGTTCAGGGGGCTGATAACTCTGGCCAACAGGCCAGATATGGCCCCCAACACCAATTCATCCAGTCCACGAAGCCCTTGTTGCTCCCATATGGGTGCGTTTTACTTCCACTTCTAGGAGCAATGAGGGCTTCGCGGGCCAAATGAATTGGTGTCTGGGGCCGGATCTGGCCCCCAGGCATAGCTTGGGCACCCCTTCCCTTTACTATCATTGTTTGAGGGGCCATATCCAGATGACCCTTCATTGTCCTGGAGGGAAGAGATAAGTGGGGTTTCCACAAGGTTATAAATCTGGTCCTGCTGTTGTTCAAAATCTTTGTGAATGACTCAGATGGAGGTGTGCAGAGATGCTTGTGAGATCTATCACTGACACTGAACTGGGAGAAAAACACAGCTTGTTTTGAAACATCTGCATTCTGGCTTGCATTTGGAGCCTTCAGGAACTTTTCCTCGTCCGACTTGTCACCCCTTGTGCTAGCAAAGCAGTGAGGGAAGAGTAGCGTGATCCTTCTGACTGCAACGATGATTCTGCATCACAGAACGACTTAATAGGACTACTTTTGCTTTCTAAATGAAATGGCACCAATTCTTTCCTTAGGATTCTCCAACCACTGGGCTGACTCAGTTAGTTCACAAAGGTCCATTTGGCGTGATGTTAAAGTAGACAATTGTATGTCAAGCAGCTTGCCCTGCCAGTTAAACTAGCCTGCTCCATTCCAGCAGTTGCAACCCATTGCCAGCATTGACATGAAAGCTAGAATGGATGGCCCAGTTGACTTTTGTACATGGAAAAAGCAGAAAACTCTCTTGTTCATTACCTCAGATAGCAACATGGCATGGTTCAGCCCTCCTTCTTCCTCTACACACCATATCACACACTTTGTCCATATTAGAATTGGCTGTAAAATATTAAGAGTGTGACCCTCTGGGAGGCTAGCTTAGAGTGTTCCTTCTCAGTCTTCTGAGCAAATACCTTTTGGCAATTATTATTCTTTTGTGTCTAGTGCAGACCTTAAACTGCCAAAAATGAAGCCACCTTCTTGGCTTTGTCATTGGCCAAACTTATATCTTCATCATTACATGTACTAACTGGCAGACCAGCAGATGATCTGGGTTCTGTATCAATCTACATTCACACAGCATGTGGTTATATGTCATCAACCCGCAGTTGAGCATGTTGCTCTTACATTTAGAGACTCTGACCCTCAGCTTTTTCAAAGTCCTCCAAGTAACATAAGGGAGGTTAAGTTCCTGTTGTGTTCTGTAAAGCTGTGCCTTTAACAATGTACCTTTGCCATGTGTTATCAATGTAACCTTTCTGTGTGCAACATTATAACCATCACCTGTATCAATGTAAACCTAATAAGGGGACGCGAGCTAGTGACCACTAGAGGGCAGTAGCGAGCGTCCAGCTCGCATGGATCATATTCACCTGGTTCAGCTGCGCGGGAAGAGTCCCCGCCACCTCTTCACCTGGTCAAGAAGGGCGTGACCTCCTACGACGTCACGCAGGCAGCAACCAATAGTCTGTCGACGAGCCACATTCAAATGTATAGCCAGCTGTATATATTGAGCTACTCATCCGCCATTACCACATGTTCCTCCGGATCATCATGCAATAAACCTGTGTTAAGCCAACCCTTCGGCTGTTTCATTGTCTTTGGTCCCTTACACTAAATTGGCGACGAAGGTGGGATATGGCAGCCCACGGGACCAAGACATGCGCCGGTTTCGAAATCAGGAAACCGGGCGACTGGGAGATCTTTGAGATGGACTTCCAGGCCGCACTGATCGAGTCCGAAGTCACGGAAGAGGCGAAGAAAAGGGCCATCTTCACCAGGATGCTCGGACAAGAAACCAAACGGACTTTGGTGGACCTGATTGCACCGAGGAGGGTGAGCGAATTCAAGGCCAAGGAACTCATGCAAATGCTGCGTGAGCACGTCCGGCCCGCCACGGCGATGTTTCCCGCTCGGAGTGCGTTTTGGAGGCGAGTCCAAGCGCCCGGGGAGACGGTCGCCGCATTCGTGGCGGCCCTGCGGCTGGCGGCCGGCCCGTGCAAATGGGAGAATGCAGAAATCACCCTCCGAGACTGTGTGCTGTGCGGCCTGAACGACGCCGAGACCCAGCGCACATTAAGGAACCAAGAGCCGCCTCCCACGTTGCAGGAGGTCGTCAGAGCGGCCCAGGCCGCAGAAGCTACGAAGGCCGGGGTCCAAGAACTTCAGGACTGGCGGCCAAAGTCGAGCAAGGCAGAGGCTCCGGTACAGGCGGCCCGGCGAACTTCGAGGTCGTCCACAGAGAGCAGCGACGACGAGGACGTCCAGAAGTTCCGGAAGGAGAGCCGGCGATGCGACGGCTGTGGCGCGGCCCACGACCGCGTGAAATGCCTCTTCCGGAAGGCCGAGTGCCACAACTGCGGCCGCCGCGGTCACATCGCCAAGGTGTGCAGGAAGAAGCGCGAGACCCGGAGGAGCTCCCCAGACCGTTCCGCGGGACGAGACCGCCCAACGAGACCCAAGGACGGTGCCCAGGCCACGCGAAAGCAGGACGGCGTGGGCCGCATCTCCGATGGCAGTGAGGACGATGCCCCAGTGTTCAGCGTGTCTACAGGACACCCCCGCTACTTTGTTGAGGTACTAGTCCAAGGGGTTCCCATTAGGATGGAAATTGACTCGGGGTCCTCATATTCAATCATTTCCCAGAGGGAGTTTTTGGGAATTGCCCCCCACAAGCGGCCCAAGCTCAAAGCATTGAGGTCCACACTACGGGACGTGCAAGGGAACAGTATTCCAGTGTTGGGGGTTGGAGAATTTCAGGTCAAATTCAAGGAGCACGCCGCGTCCCTTCCCCTAGTCGTGCTCAAGGGAGGAGATTGCAGCCTCCTCGGGACTCAATGGTTCCAGCCCCTGGGGTTGTTCATTGGGGGGGTGCATGCCGTTGGGATGCACGCTGTTGAGACTGACCCAATTCAGGAGGTGTGCGAGGCGCACCCCGAAGTCTTCAAAAAAGGACTGGGGAAATTCAAGGGGCCCCCAGTGACTTTCGACCTGGACCCAGAGGTCCGCCCTATTCGCCTAAAACCACGCCGGGTGCCGTTCGCACTCAAGGACAAGATAGAGGCGGAACTGGACAAATTGGTGGGTCAGGGGATTCTTGTGCCTGTAGATTCTGCGGAGTGGGAAACTCCAATTGTAACTGCTCTAAAAGCCAATGGGGAGGTCCGCATATGCGCCGACTACAAGTGCACCATCAACAAGGCGATCCACCCGAATGCATATCCGGTGCCGGTAGTCAGCCATCTGCTGGCCAGGTTACACGGGGGGAAATGTTTCGCTAAGCTCGACTTAGCACAGGCCTACCAGCAGCTCACGGTGTCCCCCGCCGCAGCTGCTGCGCAGACCATAGTCACCCATAAGGGGGCGTTCCAGGTGACGCGCCTCCAATTCGGCGTGAATTCGGCGCCAGGAATTTTCCAGTCACTCGTGGAACGCCTCCTGAAGGGACTGGAGGGGGTGTTGCCTTATTTTGATGACGTGTTAATAACAGGGGGGAGTCGGGCTGAATTGGCCAAGAGGTTGGGGAAGGTCCTGACGATATTCGAAAAGGCGGGGCTGAGGTTGCGAAAGGACAAATGCGTCTTCTTCGCAACCGAGGTTGAATTCCTAGGGTTTTGTGTGACTCCTGAGGGGATAAAACCATCCAAGTCTAAGGTGGCAGCCATCAAGAAAGACCCCCGCCCCACCTCCAAGCCCGAGTTGCAGTCGTTCCTAGGGCTGCTCAACTTTTACCACTCCTTCCTCCCCCGGAAGGCAGCGGTGGCTGAACCGCTACACAAACTGCTAAAGAAAGAGCAGGCATGGAAGTGGGGCGATGACCAAGAAAGGGCATTTAGTGAGCTGAAAAGCCTCCTGGCGTCCGACGCCATACTGACCCACTTCGACCCCAAACGCCCAGTAGTTCTGACCTGTGATGCATCTCCAGTGGGGGTGGGGGCGGTGCTGTGCCACGTGCTGGAGAACGGAAGGGAGGCCCCGATAGCTTTTTACTCCAGGTCCCTGTCCCAAGCAGAGAGAAACTACGCACAGACGGACAGGGAGGCATTAGCGATAGTCGCGGGGACGAAAAAATTTCACGATTTTCTGTATGGCCGCCCCTTCACCATTGTGACGGACCACAAGCCCCTGCTAGGCATCTTTACCGCAGATAAGCCCACCCCTCAAATCCTGTCCCCGAGGATGCTCAGGTGGGCCATTTTTCTCAACGCGTATCAGCACGCGTTGGTCTACCGGCCCGGGAAAGAGATCAGCCATGCGGACGCTCTATCTAGGTCTCCCCTTCCCCTAACGCCCAGCCAGGTGAGCAAGGGGGAGCGGACCATCAGGTTCTCATGATAGAGGTGCTGGATTCGCCCCCCGTAGTGCCCGCCGACATTGCCAAAGCGACAGAGAAGGACAAAACGTTAGCGGCAGTAAGCTCCTGGCTGCAGAAAGGGTGGCCCGCGTCCTCCCCAGCGGAGGAGTTCGCACCATTTTTCAGAAAAAAGCTAGAACTGTCCCTAGAGAGGGGGTGTCTCTTGTGGGGGCAGCGGGTGGTGATTCCCACTTCCCTTCGGCCGCGGGTGCTCAAACTGCTTCACGTCAGCCACCCCGGCATCGTGCGATCCAAGGCGCTGGCCCGGAGTTACTTCTGGTGGCCCCAGCTGGACGCCAACATCGAGCACATGGTCGGCACTTGTGAAAGTTGCCAAAGCTCCAGACCAGAGGAGGCCCGCCTTCCCCACAGGGAATGGGACGCTGCTAAGGGGCCGTGGTCCCGGGTGCACGTTGATTTCGCGGGCCCGTTCAGAGGCACCCTGTTCCTCCTTGTAGTGGACGCTTTCTCCAAATGGTTGGAGGTTATCCCAGTCACGAGCACCTCCTCGGCCCAGACCATTAGGCATTTGCGGAGGCTCTTTTCCACGTTCGGCATACCCGACACGTTAATTAGCGACAACGCTAGTTGTTTTACGTCCTCCGAGTTTAGGGCATTCATGGAGATTAACGCCGTTCGACATATCACCTCCGCCCCTTTTCACCCGGCCATCAACGGCCAAGTAGAGCGCCTCGTCCGCACCACGAAGGACGCGTTGCGGCGCATGGACCCCGGGGATCTGAACCTACAAGTCTGCCAGTTTCTGCTAGGGTACAGGGTAACCCCTTTGGCGTCAGGATACTCCCCCGCAGAGCTCTTAATGCGTAGGAAACTGACCACCATCCTTACTAGGCTAGACCCCACGAGGGTAGAGGACAAAGGAAGGAACATCGGGCTGGAGGTTGCAAAGAGTTTCAGTGTAGGCGCCCCCGTGCATTGCAGGAATTACGCCAGCACGGGCCCAGCCTGGGTACCGGGCGTAGTTGTGGAGCAAACCGGCCCCGTGTCGTACCGCGTGGAAACCAGCACGGGGCTCCTGTGGAGGCAGCACGCGGACCAGCTCCGACGCAGGGTCTCCGACGAGCAGGGCACGGATCAAGCAGGGAATCAGTCAACGTTAGGGTTCTCCCCCACCCGTTCAGCCCAAGGGGGAGGGAAAGGGGACCGCGGGCCCCCACCAAGGGGGGAGGAGGATGTTCTCGTAGATATCCTAGGGGATCTTTCCGAGGAGGAGGAACCCGACCCCATACATATCTCGCGGAAAGTCCCCACAAATGCGGGTACCCCTACCAAGTTAGATTTTGATTTTCAGAACCGGGGGGGGGGGTTCGGAGTGGTCCCCCACCCGTCCAAGCGAGAAGAGGGGTTTTTCGTTAGCCCCGACGGCCCCCGGTCTGCCCACAATGGAGTTTTTCCCTTCCCCTAAGGCCGCCAGACAGCGGCAAGCCACTAACAAGTCTCCCTCTCCCATTTCAGGACAAGGGACCAGGGAACAAAGAAGCAATAACGCCCCCGGGGGGGGGGCAGCCCTCTTCACGGCCCAAACGCACATGCAACAAGCCATCTTGGCTGAGAGACTTTGTCTCATCCTAGGGGGGAGGGATGTTGTGTTCTGTAAAGCTGTGCCTTTAACAATGTACCTTTGCCATGTGTTATCAATGTAACCTTTCTGTGTGCAACATTATAACCATCAGCTGTATCAATGTAAACCTAATAAGGGGACGCGAGCTAGTGACCACCAGAGGGCAGTAGCGAGCGTCCAGCTCGCATGGATCATATTCACTTGGTTCAGCAGCGCGGGAAGATTCCCCGCCACCTCTTCACCTGGTCAAGAAGGGCGTGACCTCCTACGACGTCACGCAGGCAGCAACCAATAGTCTGTCGACGAGCCACATTCAAATGTATAGCCAGCTGTATATATTGAGCTACTCATCCGCCATTACCACATGTTTCTCCGGATCATCATGCAATAAACCTGTGTTAAGCCAACCCTTCGGCTGTTTCATTGTCTTTGGTCCCTTACACTAAAGTTCCTCAGCCACATCCTCCTTTAATATTATTACTTCTTTGCTGAGTTCCTTCCTCCATCTTCTAATTTGATTTTGCTCTTGCGTATCCTCAAGAAAGTTTGTTCTTGCCATAACACTCTTCCTGGATCTGAGCCAGAGGACTTGAGGCTCATAGTCATTCAAAGGATGTTGAGAGTCCTTTTCTTGCTTAGTTCTCTCAACATCCGCTGCTACTTCTCTCCTTATATTAAGTGGAGCAATACCAACAAGAGGATAAATTTTCTCATCTGGTATAGGTTTGATGCATCCTATCACTATATGCATTGTTTCAGGCAGTGCTGCTTAAAAGAGAGTGTCCTGTCAAATGTCACGCCGAGGTATTTTGGTGCTACTTCTTCTTCTTCTGTGTCTAGGCCAGACGTGCAACTGCCAAAATAAAGGTGAGTTCATTCTGCAGTTCCTTTCGCCTGCCCTAGTGTGAGAAAGATTAGCCAGCAACACAAGGTTGCCATTACCAGTGTATGCCTGATTGTGGGTCAAAAGTACCACAATCTATGAAGAGGCTCATTCTGTTTACCCTGTTTTGGTAACGAACAATGCTGTAATTGATTCCCTTGCCATGTAACATCCAACTCAACCCTTGCCTCTCGGTTTCAAAGGTGGAAAGGGCACACTTGAGTTTTGCTCAGGTTAGGCTTCAAATGTAATTTATTTATTTATTTTATTTATTTTTCACGCTTATATACCGCCCACTCAGGTACAACCCAACTCAGGGCGGTTTACATAGCGGACAGTAAATACATAAAAGACACATGATAAAAAAGTTAAAAGTTTAAAAAGTTTTAAAAAAACCCACCCCTAAAAGGTGCGCAAGAACCGAAGGGACCTTGGGGGAAGGCACACTTCTCTATACCAACCACCCAACGGTACCCCCATCCCCACCCGCACCCCAAACTTGGCCCAGTAATAGTGTAATACTGTCCTAATTCTTCAAGTGCTCCAGTATGTTTTCCAGCTATCTCATCAAAACTTGACTTGTGTACAGCCATTGCTGTGTTGTCTGCATAGATGAACAATTTTGTATTGTCAGGAACTGGTTGGTCATTCATGCATATTTTATACAATGTTAGGGGTGTGTGTGTCAATACACTTCCTTGGGGCAGTCTACAGTATTCTTCTGCAACCTCCATCTGATGTTCTTGCCCTTCATCATCACACAGAATCTACAGTTCTGGAGTAGGCTGCTAATGACCTTAGGAAGCTTGTTATTTCTGGTAAGATTATTTATTTTACCGAACAGTATACTATGATTGACATTATCCTACCATTGCAGTTAGATCAATAAAAGCCTATTTTGGCAATTGGAAAGCTGCTAAAGAAAGGGATTTTAATGTGATGGTGTATGATTTTATGGGTAAGCTTTGGCAATCACCTTTAAATCAGTTTTAAGACCAATTTAAGAGCGGACCGGAGGGGGTCTCTAATTGTACCATTGGCTAGAGGGGTTCGCATCTCTAGCACAAGAAGGAGGGCCTTCTCTGTGTCCGCACCAGGCCTTTGGAACCTCCTGCCAACAGAGTTACAGCTCCAGATGGAATTGCTGCCCTTTAGGAAAGAACTGAAAACCTGGCTGGTGGGGCAAGTATGGGGCACTGATGGAGGTGTGACCCCCTCCTGCTGGCTCGTATAAAACATAATTAAGATCCTCCCTCTTTTTACAGATGGGGTGGGTGGGATTTTAATGGGGATGGTTTTTAATCTAAGAGACCACATCATCCCAAGGTGTTCAACCCGTCCTATGAGGGCGGACCATAGGGGCTCGCTGGTGGTCCCATCAGCCAGGGACGCACATCTTACCGGGACCAGGAAGAGAGCCTTCTCATTGTTGACCCTGACTCTTTGGAACTGCCTGCCACCAGAGCTGCATCTCCAGGCAGAACTGGATCCCTTCAGGAAGGCTCTGAAAACCTTGCTTTGCCAGCAGGCATGGGATGCATCTGGGAGCACATCTCAGCCTTGCTGGCTCATTTAGCCCTGTGGAGTTTTAATTAAGGGGTTATGGTTTTTTTTACAGATTTTAATTTTTTATCAGTTTTATCAGTGGGTTTTTAATCGTATACATTGTTTTATTTGATGTAAGCCACCTTGGGTCACTGAGGCGAGGAAGGTGGCCGCTAAATTGAACAAATAAATAAATAAATGATTTTATCGTGGATGTTTCTTATGTTTTTATGCTTTTATTTGTCAGCCGTCCAGAGTCGCTTCGGCGAGGGGGCAGCGATACAAATGTGAAATCAAAGTAAATAAAAAAAATATTATTTTGGGAGGACAATTTAAAATGTTAGAGAATTCTATTTTTATTTAAACTTATTCTCAATCTTGTGGTAAGCTACTTTAAGTTCCCAGTTTACAAAGAAAGTCAGGGTATCATCAATGAAATAATAAATTAATTAAACTGGTTGCTCAAATTAACACAATGTGCTATTTGTTAGTCTGGCTTGTCTCTGAAATATTTCCATGGGAGCTAATGACTCAGCCTACCTGAAGCATTCTTTCTTTTCTTCAAGTACTCCCACCATGACCACGGCAGTAAGAAAATACTGGTTACAGCATTATTACAAAAGACACAGAAAGCTGCTCTGGCGGTTGGCCCAGAATTGTGGTATTTGCGGCCTTGAGGTCACAAACGGCAACAAAACATCCTCTGCTCTGTTTGGGATAAAATTTTTGAAAATGCCTTTTGACTTGGTTCTCTCTCCACTTACAGGAATGCTTTACAACAAAGGGAAACACACAGGAAAGGAACAAAGAAAGTCTTGTCTTGTAAGGTTTAAACTATGTGTGGTGAGGAGAAGTAGGGAGGAAAGATTTTTGTGTGTTTTATTTTGATCATGGACTAAATCACAGACCATGCTTATGTCAGCATAATGCTATGGAAGAATGCATAGGTTTGTTGTAAATGTGCAAATTAAAGGTTACCAACCAGTAGTCTTTAAGTCAAATCTGGGCCCATTAAGTTGCCACCTTCCTGCTCAAAGTAGTAGTGGTAGTGGTAGTGGTAGTGGTAGTGGTAGTGGTAATGATGATGATGATGATGATGATGATGATGACGACGACAGTACAACTAATAGTTCTGATGTCCAGAAGATGTATAATACTGCATTTTTGGATCATCCGTAAATGATACCATGTATGGAGGTGGAGGATGGGAGAAGAACAGAACACCATGTGGGGTAGTGGTTCCCAAACTTATGGCCCCAAATGTTCTTGGACTGCAACTGTCAGAAATCTTGGCCAGCACTGCCAATGCTGAAGGCTTCTGGGAGTTTTAGTCCAAGAATATCTGGAGTTGCAAGGTTGGGTATCACTGGTGTAGAACTTTCCACTTTGGTCTTCTTTGGAAACAGATGGAGCAGTTCTCTTGGTAGTAAATCCACCTTCTCGCCCATTAAAGGTGAAGGAAACCCATTTTCACCTGTCATGGTGTATGTACCCTGCCTCAACTTAGTTAACATTTTTTTTGCTAGAGGTTGTCTTCGCTTTTCTAGCCAGATACATCTCTCAACCAGTGGACGGGTGGGATTTTATCTAAAAAGGTGTTAACCTCCATTCAATATTAAAGAAAAAAGAGTACAAAAAATCTTTTTAAAAGGTGATGATATTAAGGCAGAACAATAAGAAATGTTTCCTTCCCTGGGCTTAACTTAAAACAAAATATCAAGGTCTTCTGAGTAACCAACACTAATGCTTTCTCCTTGTAAAATGACGCATCAATTGCCCATTTTCAGTGGCCATAGACTTGTTGTTGTTGTTGTTGTTGTTGTTCAGTCGCATAATCAATTCGGACCCTTTGCAACCCATAGACCATCACACGCCAGGCACCCCTACCATCCACCATCCTCCGTAGCCCACTCAGCTCTGCACCCATTGCTTCAACAATATCATCTAGCCATCTCATCCTCTGCCGCCCCTTCTCCTTTTTCCTTCGATCTTTCCCAGCATCAAGGCTTTCTCGAGTGAGTCCTCTCTTCTCATTTGGTGTCCAAAGTACTTTAACTTCATCTTCAATATTTGTCCTTCAGGGTTGATTTCCTTCAGGATTGACTTGTTTGATCTCTTTGCTGTCTGGGGTACTCTCAAAATTCTCCTCCAGCACCACATTTCAAAGGCATCTATTCTTCGATGCTCAGCTTTCCTTATAGTCTAGCTCTCACAACCATACATTACTACTAGGAATACCATTGGTTTGACTATGCAGACTTTTGTTGGCAGTGTGATGTCTCTATTTTTTATTATGTTCCTTAGATTTCTCATAGTTTGCCTCCCAAACATTAGTAAAGGTAAAAGTTTCCCTTGCTTGGAAGCCAGTCATATCTGACTCTAGGGTTCAGTGCTCATCTCTGTTTCAAAGCCGAAGAGCTAGCGCTGTCTGTTTCTGCAGAGATTTCCATGGTCATGTGGCAGGCATGACTAGACTCCGGAGTGCACGGAACGCTGTTACCTTCCCACCGAAGTGGGATTTAATGAAATTAAAAGGCGAATTAATCGCCTTTAATTTCATGGTTGCAGTCACCATCTACGGTAATCTTTGATCCTAAGAATGTAAAGTCTGTCACTTTAGTGTAAGGGACCAAAGACAATGAAACAGCCGAAGGGTTGGCTTAACACAGGTTTATTGCATGATGATCCGGAGGAACATGTGGTAATGGCGGATGAGTAGCTCAATATATACAGCTGGCTATACATTTGAATGTGGCTCGTCGACAGACTATTGGTTGCTGCCTGCGTGACGTCGTAGGAGGTCACGCCTTTCTTGACCAGGTGAAGAGGTGGCGGGGAATCTTCCCGCGCTGCTGAACCAGGTGAATATGATCCATGAGAGCTGGACGCTCGCTACTGCCCTCTGGTGGTCACTAGCTCGCGTCCCCTTATTAGGTTTACATTGATAAAGCTGATGGTTATAATGTTGCACACAGAAAGGTTACATTGATAACACATGGCAAAGGTACATTGTTAAAGGCACAGCTTTACAGAACACAACATCCCTCCCCCCTAGGATGAGACGAAGTCTCTCAGCCAAGATGGCTTGTTGCATGTGCGTTTGGGCCGTGAAGAGGGCTGCCCCCCCCCGGGGGAGTTATTGCTTCTTTGTTCCCTGGTCCCTTGTCCTGAAATGGGAGAGGGAGACTTGTTAGTGGCTTGCCGCTGTCTGGCGGCCTTAGGGGAAGGGAAGAACTCCATTGTGGGCAGACCGGGGGCCGTCGGGGCTAACGAAAAACCCCTCTTCTCGCTTGGATGGGTGGGGGACCACTCCGAAAAACCCCCCCGGTTCTGAAAATCAAAATCTAACTTGGTCGGGGTACCCGCATTTGTGGGGACTTTCCGCGAGATATGTATGGGGTCGGGTTCCTCCTCCTCGGAAAGATCCCCCAGGGTATCTATGAGGATATCCTCCTCCACCCTTGGTGGGGGCCCGCGGTCCCCTTTCCCTCCCCCTTGGGCTGAACGGGTGGGGGAGAACCCTAACGTTGACTGATTCCCTGCTTGGTCTGTGCCCTGCTCGTCGGAGACCCTGCGTCGGAGCTGGTCCGCGTGCCGCCTCCACAGGAGCCCTGTGCTGGTTTCCACGCGGTACGATACGGGGCCGGTTTGCTCCACAACTACGCCCGGTACCCAGGCTGGGCCCGTACTGGCGTAGTTCCTGCAATGCACGGGGGCGCCTACACTGAAACTCTTTGTAGCCTCTATCCCGATGTTCCTTCCTTTGTCCTCTACCCTCGTGGGGTCTAGCCTCGTAAGGATGGTGGTCAGCTTCCTGCGCATTAAGAGCTCTGCGGGGGAGTATCCTGACGCCAAAGGGGTCACCCTGTACCCTAGCAGAAACTGACACACTTGTAGGTTCAAATCCCCTGGGCCCATGCGCCACAACGCGTCCTTCGTGGTGCGGACGAGGCGCTCTACTTGGCCGTTGGTTGCCGGGTGAAAAGGGGCGGAGGTGATATGCCGAACGGCGTTAATCTCCATGAATGCCCTAAACTCGGAGGACGTAAAACAACTGGCGTTGTCGCTAATTAACGTGTCGGGTATGCCAAACGTGGAAAAGAGCCTCCGCAAATGCCTAATGGTCTGGGCCGAGGAGGTGCTCGTGACTGGGATAACCTCCAACCATTTGGAGAAAGCGTCCACTACAAGGAGGAACAGGGTGCCTCTGAACGGGCCCGCGAAATCAACGTGCACCCGGGACCATGGCCCCTTAGCCGCGTCCCATTCCCTGTGGGGAAGGCGGGCCTCCTCTGGTCTGGAGCATTGGCAACTTTCACAAGTGCCGACCATGTGCTCGATGTCGGCGTCTAGCTGGGGCCACCAGAAGTAACTCCGGGCCAGCGCCTTGGATCGCACAATGCCGGGGTGGCTGACGTGAAGCAGTTTGAGCACCCGTGGCCGAAGGGAAGTGGGAATCACGACCCGCTGCCCCCACAAGAGACACCCCCTCTCTAGGGACAGTTCCAGCTTTTTTCTGAAAAATGGGGCGAACTCCTCCGCTGGGGCGGACGTGGGCCACCCTTTCTGCAGCCAGGAGCTTACTGTCACTAACGTTTTGTCTTTCTCAGTCGCTTTGGCAATGTCGGCGGGCACTACGGGGGGCGAATCCAGCACCTCTATCATGAGAACCTGATGGTCCCGCTCCCCCTTGCTCACCTGGCTGGGCGTTAGGGGAAGGGGAGACCTAGATAGGGCGTCCGCATGGCTGATCTCTTTCCCGGGCCGGTAGACCAACGCGTGCTGATACGCGTTGAGAAAAATGGCCCACCGGAGCATCCTCGGGGACAGGATCTGAGGGGTGGGCTTATCTGCGGTAAAGATGCCTAGCAGGGGCTTGTGGTCCGTCACAATGGTGAAAGGGCGGCCATACAGAAAATCGTGAAATTTTTTCGCCCCCGCGACTATCGCTAGTGCCTCCCTGTCCGTCTGTGCGTAGTTTCTCTCTGCTTGGGACAGGGACCTGGAGTAAAATGCTATAGGGGCCTCCCTTCCGTTTTCCAACTCGTGGCACAGCACCGCCCCCACCCCCACTGGAGATGCATCACAGGTCAGGACTACTGGGCGTTTGGGGTCGAAGTGGGTTAGAATGGCGTCGGACGCCAGGAGGCTTTTTAGCTCACTAAACGCCCTTTCTTGGTCATCGCCCCACTTCCAAGCCTGCTCTTTCTTTAGCAGTTTGTGCAGCGGTTCAGCCACCGCTGCCTTCCGGGGGAGGAAGGAGTGGTAAAAGTTGAGCAGTCCTAGGAACGACTGCAACTCGGGCTTGGAGGTGGGGCGGGGGGCTTTCTTGATGGCTGCCACCTTGGACTTGGATGGTTTTATTCCCTCAGGAGTCACACAAAACCCTAGGAACTCAACCTCGGTTTTGTCCTTTCGCAACCTCAGCCCCGCCTTTTCGAATATTGTCAGGACCTTCCCCAACCTCTTGGCCAATTCAGCCCGACTCCCCCCTGTTATTAACACGTCATCAAAATAAGGCAACACCCCCTCCAGTCCCTTCAGGAGGCGTTCCACGAGTGACTGGAAAATTCCTGGCGCCGAATTCACGCCGAATTGGAGGCGCGTCACCTGGAACGCCCCCTTATGGGTGACTATGGTCTGCGCAGCAGCTGCGGCAGGGGACACCGTAAGCTGTTGGTAGGCCTGTGCTAAGTCGAGCTTAGCGAAACACTTCCCCCCGTGTAACCTGGCCAGCAGATGGCTGACTACCGGCACCGGATATGCATTCGGGCGGATCGCCTTGTTGATGGTGCACTTGTAGTCGGCGCATATGCGGACCTCCCCATTGGCTTTCAGTGCGGTTACAATTGGAGTTTCCCACTCCGCAGAATCTACAGGCACAAGGATCCCCTGACCCACCAATTTGTCCAGTTCCGCCTCTATCTTGTCCTTGAGTGCGAACGGCACCCGGCGTGGTTTTAGGCGAATAGGGCGGACCTCTGGGTCCAGGTCGAAAGTCACTGGGGGCCCCTTGAATTTCCCCAGTCCTTTTTTGAAGACTTCGGGGTGCGCCTCGCACACCTCCAGAATTGGGTCAGTCCCAACAGCGTGCATCCCAACGGCATGCACCCCCCCAATGAACAACCCCAGGGGCTGGAACCATTGAGTCCCGAGGAGGCTGCAATCTCCTCCCTTGAGCACGACTAGGGGAAGGGACGCGGCGTGCTCCTTGAATTTGACCTGAAATTCTCCAGCCCCCAACACTGGAATACTGTTCCCTTGCACGTCCCGTAGTGTGGACCTCAATGCTTTGAGCTTGGGCCGCTTGTGGGGGGCAATTCCCAAAAACTCCCTCTGGGAAATGATTGAATATGAGGACCCTGAGTCAATTTCCATCCTAATGGGCACCCCTTGGACTAGTACCTCAACAAAGTAGCGGGGGTGTCCAGTAGACACGCTGAACACTGGGGCGTCGTCCTCGCTGCCGTCGGCGATGCGGCCCACGCCGTCCTGCTTCCGCGTGGCCTGGGCGCCGTCCTTGGGTCTCGTTGGGCGGTCTCGTCCCGCGGAACGGTCTGGGGAGCTCCTCCGGGTCTCGCACTTCTTCCTGCACACCTTGGCGATGTGCCCGCGGCGGCCGCAGTTGTGGCACTCGGCCTTCCGGAAAGGGCATTTCACTCGGTCGTGGGCTGCTCCACAGCCGTCGCATCGCCGGCTCTCCTTCCGGACCCTCTGGACGTCCTCGTCGTCGCTGCTCTCTGTGGACGACCTCGAAGTTCGCCGGGCCGCCTCTGCCTTGCTCGACTTTGGCCGCCAGTCCTGAAGTTCTTGGACCCCGGCCTTCGTAGCTTCCGCAGCCTGGGCCGCTCTGATGACCTCCTGCAACGTGGGAGGCGGCTCTTGGTTCATTAATGTGCGCTGGGTCTCGGCGTCGTTCAGGCCGCACAGCACACAGTCTCGGAGGGTGATTTCGGCGTTCTCCCATTTGCACGGGCCGGCCGCCAGCTTCAGGGCCGCCACGAACGCGGCGACCGTCTCCCCGGGCGCTTGGACTCGCCTCCAAAACGCACTCCGAGCGGGAAACATCGCCGTGGCGGGCCGGACGTGCTCACGCAGCATCTGCATGAGTTCCTTGGCCTTGAATTCGCTCACCCTCCTCGGTGCAATCAGGTCCACCAAGGTCCTTTTTGTTTCTTGTCCGAGCATTCTGGTGAAGATGGCTCTTTTCTTCGCCTCTTCCGTAACTTCGGACTCGATCAGTGCGGCCTGGAAGTCCATCTCGAAGATCTCCCAGTCGCCCGGTTTCCTGATTTCGAAACCGGCGCATGTCTTGGTCCCGTGGGCTGCCATATCCCACCTTCGTCGCCAATTTAGTGTAAGGGACCAAAGACAATGAAACAGCTGAAGGGTTGGCTTAACACAGGTTTATTGCATGATGATCCGGAGGAACATGTGGTAATGGCGGATGAATAGCTCAATATATACAGCTGGCTATACATTTGAATGTGTCTCGTCGACAGACTATTGGTTGCTGCCTGCGTGACGTCGTAGGAGGTCACGCCCTTCTTGACCAGGTGAAGAGGTGGCGGGGAATCTTCCCGCGCTGCTGAACCAGGTGAATATGATCCATGAGAGCTGGACGCTCGCTACTGCCCTCTGGTGGTCACTAGCTCGCGTCCCCTTATTAGGTTTACATTGATACAGCTGATGGTTATAATGTTGCACACAGAAAGGTTACATTGATAACACATGGCAAAGGTACATTGTTAAAGGCACAGCTTTACAGAACACAACAGTCACTGCTTCTACTTCTTCCCCATCTATTTTCCAGGGAGCGATAGGGCCATAGACTTCTGTCACAAAATCTATTCAAGTGAAATACCTAAAAATTGGAATTCTTTTCAGTTCTAAAACTACAATTCCATAATGACTTGCACACTTCTGGGAAATGTGGACAACATGCTTCATACATTTCTAAATTGCGTAGAACTGCACTTTAGCTGACTGGGATATTTGTGCATTAATACCCTGATTGTTGACATGGCTAGATAGATAGGAGCAATTCAGTAACTGTCTTCTGTGGAAAGAAATGATTTTATTTGAAAATTATAAGAGTTCACAACCACCGCCACCACATTTATATAAACATGATCAAGGAACTGCCATTGAACTGTTAGGGAAATAACAAAAAGATAAATGTGGAAATGATGTTGATTCATTTGCCTGTCTGAAGCTCACCCCACTGCATTTTCTTTTCCTTAATTACATGAAACTTCAAGGCAATCTCCTCCATTACACTACAGCCACCAGTCATTAGCTATTCTCCAGCTGGCTTAGATGTCACACTTCCCCTCCTGCTCAAAGCATGGGAGATCATTCCAGTCTATCACGTGTGTGCTTCAACGAGGAATAATTGGCCTGCCATGTATCAATGTGGATTTCCTGCATGGATGAACATTTCTAATGTAATGGCTTTGCAAGATTTCTCCTGGAAAGAAAACCCTTGTTGACTCCCTTTCCTGGTATACTAACTGTTGTTTAATCCTAAATGCCCATCTGTTTGGGCTGAAATCTTTGTCATGGTTAAATAGGAGCAATTTAGCAATTACCTTCTGGTAATGGAATTGCCTTCATTAGAGTATTGACTCCCCTTGCTCCAGATGGGTGATGGCTGGTGATGTCTTAATCACACAAGATCACTCTGTGGGGTTAGATTAAATTTCCAGACTCATCTCTCATGAGATGTATCTTCCTTCTACGCTCAAGTCTTCTCCCTCTCCACTGCATGCGTACGTAATATCATAACCTAAGTATTCTCTGCCTTATGCATTAGGTAAGGAGGGGGATGTCTCTCAGGGCAATTAACCCCTAGCTGTGCCTATCTCATAAACTTTCTCAATCAAACCATTAAGAGAATTGGAATGTCAAAATGTTTACTTTAGAAACCTAACTCCTCAAACTGACTTCCACCAGAGATTTTCTGCTGTAAAACATTTTATTACTGGTTGTAAATAACTCATTGATTTCCATGTCCATTGAACCTCAACCAGCTACTCTGGGTCTCCATACCATGTATAAATGTATACCATGATATACACTCTTATGTCTGATGAAGTGGACTTGGTCCATGAAAGCTAACGTTAAAATACAGGAGTTAGTCTTTAAGGTGCCACAACTTTTTTTTTTGTCTTTTGTCATGTTATGTTTACTCTTTGATATATATCCCTTGGCCTACAAAATGTAGAAACCACTATGAGAGAAAAAAAATCATTTTATATGAAAAAGGACATTTATCTATTTGCTGTTAATCATATGTTATGTTGTTTGTTGTTGTTCAGTCGCACAGTCGGTTCCGACCCTTTGCGCCCCTATGGACCATTGTTCTCCAGGCGCCTCTGTCCTCCACCATCCCCCTCAGCCCTCCCAGCTCTGTGCCCATTGTGTCTACAATGCCATCTAGCCATCTCATCCTTGGCCTCCCCCTTCTTCTTTTGCCCTCCACCTTTCCCAGCATCAATGCCTTCTCAAGTGAATCCTCCCTTCTCATTTGATGTCCAAAGTATTTTAGCTTCATCTTTACTATTTGACCTTCCAATGAGCAGTCAGGGTTAATTTCTTCTAAGATTGACCTATTTGTTCTCCTCGCTGTCCAAGGGACTCTCAAAATCCTCCTCCAACACCACATTTCAAAGGCATCTATTCTTCTGCGTTCAGCCTTCCTAATTGTCCAGCTCTCGCATCCGTACATCACTACTGGGAAAACCATTGCTTTGACTATTCTGATTTTTGTTTTCAATGTGATGTCTCTGCTTTTCACTATGTTCCCCAGGTTTCTCATTGCTTGTCTCCCAAGAATCAGTCGCCTTTTTATTTCATGGCTACACTCCCCATCTGCAGTGATCTTTGATCCTAAGAAAGTAAAATCTGTCACTGCTTCTACTTCTTCCCCATCTATTTTCCAGGAACTGATTGGGCCTGTTGCCATTATCTTGGTTTTCTTGATATTGAGTCTCAAGCCAGCTTTTGCACTCTCCTCCTTCAGCCCAATCAAGAGATTCTTTAGGTCTTCCTCACTTTCTACCATTAGGGTGGTATCGTCTGCATATCTCAGATTGTTGATGTTTCTCCCAGCGATTTTAATCCCATATTGTGATTCCTCCATCCCTGCACTGCGCATTATGTGCTCTGTGTATAGGTTGACTAGGCATGGTGACAAAATGCAGACTTGTCTTACTCCTTTTCCTATTCCAAACCACTCTGTCATTCCGTGCTCTGTCCTAACTGTTGCTTCTTGGTTCATGTACAGATTTCTCAGGAGGCATATGAGGTGCTCTGGTATTCCCATCTCTTTAATTACTTGCCACATCTTGTTGTGGTCCACACAGTCAAATGCCTTAGTGTAGTCAATAAAACAAAAGTAAACTTGTTTCTGGTATTCCTTTGTTTTCTCCATGATCCAACGTATATTAGCAATGTGGTCTCTAGTCCCCCTGCCTCTTCTGAAACCAGCCTGCACCTCTGGTAATTCTCTTTCCACATGCTGCTGAAGTCTGTCCTGTATTATCTTGAGCATCACCTTACTAGCGTGTGGGATGAGCGCAATTGTTCGATAATTTGAACATTCTTTGGCATTGCCCTTTTTTGGGATTGGGACGTATACTGATCTTTTCCAATCCTGTGGCCATTGTTTTGTTTTCCAAATCTGCTGGCATATTAAATGCAGTAGTTTGACGCCGTCATCTTTTAGCGCTTTGAAAAATTCAACTGGGATACCATCATCTCCACTAGCTTTGTTGTTTGCAGTGCTCTTTAGGGCCTTTATGACTTCGCTCTCCAGGATGTCTGGCTCAAGTTCTACTTCTTCATCATTGTGATTGTCAGGCGTGTTGAGGTCCTTTTTGTAGAGTTCCTCTGTGTACTCTTTCCATCTTTTCTTAATCTCTTCTGCATCAGCTAGCTCCTTTCCTTCTTTGTCCCTTATCATGGTCATTTTTGCTTTAAATGTTCCCTTAATTTCCCTGATTTTTTTGAAAAGATCTCTGGTTCTGCCTCTTTTGTTGTTTTCCTCCATTTCTCTGCACTGTTCTTTTAGGTAGTTTTCCTTATCTCTCCTTGCTTTTCTTTGAAATTCTGTGTTCAAATGATTGTAGTTTTTCCTTTCTCCTTTGGCTTTTGCGTTCCTTCTTTCCTCTGCTATTTTAAGAGCTTCATCAGACAACCACTTTGCTTTCTTACTCTTCTTTTCTTTTGGTATGGTTTTCTTTGCTGCTTCCTGCATGATGTCCCTCATCTCCGTCCATAGTTCTTCTGGTACTCTGTCTACCGAATCTAAGCCATTAAATCTGTTCATCACCTCCACCGTGTATTCTTTAGGGATGCTGTCTAGGTGATATCTTTCTGGTCTCCGTGTTTTCCCTATTTTCTTTAGTCTAAGCCTGAATTTTGCGATCAATAGGTTGTGATCTGAGCCACAGTCTGCTCCAGGTCTTGTTTTTGCTGACTGTATGGAGGTTCTCCATCTTTGGCTGCAGAGTATGTAGTCAATCTGGTTTCGGTGTTGGCCATCTGGTGATGTCCATGTGTAAAGTCGCCTCTTGTGTTGCTGGAAGAGAGTGTTTGCTATGACCAGTGCATTCTCTTGGCAGAAATCTATCAATCTTTGTCCTGCTTCATTCTGTGTTCCAAGACCAAATTTGCCTGTTATTCCCTCCACTTTTTGATTTCCTACTTTGGCATTCCAATCTCCTAATATAATTTGGACATCATTTCTTGGTGTCTGTTCTATGAGGTGTTGTAAGTCCTCATAGAACTGGTCCATTGTGGCTTCATCTGCACCAGTGGTTGGTGCGTATATTTGGATCACAGTGACATTGAAAGGTTTGCCTTGAATTCTGACTGACATCATTCTGTCATTTTTGAGATTGTATCCCATTACTGCTTTTCTCACTCTTTTATTGACAATTATGGCTACTCCATTTCTTCTAAGGTTTTCTTGTCCACAGTAGTAATGATGGTTTCCAGAGCTGAATTCACCCATCCCTGTCCATTTTAGCTCACTGATGCCCAAGATGTCAATGCTTATTCTTTCCATCTCATTTTTTACCACTTCCAGTTTACCTTGGTTCATTGATCTCACATTCCATGTCCCTATGCAGTATTGCTCCTTGCAACATTGCATTTCCCCTCCCCCTTTCCTGTCCCTCCCCTTCCTCCCCTCTGTGGTGTTAAGCATCCTGTATCACCTAGCCTGCCCTTTTGTTTTGCCTTTTGTTTTGGTCCATAGGGTTCTCTTGGCAAGATTTGTGGCGTGGTTTGCCGGTGTCTACGCCATTTTTCTCTCCTCATACATTTTATCTCAGTTTTTAAAAGTTTAAAACATTTAAGACAACATATTATCATGCATATTATCACACTTTAAAACACAGTCTCTATGTCAGTTTCTATGTTTAGTCAGTATAAAGTCTCTATGTCAGTTGCTATATTAGGTCTTCTACATTTGCATATCAGCTACTTATCCTTTGCCTGGGACTCTGGCTCTCCTCCTCCTCCTCACCCCCACCCCCCCTGGGGGTGGCTGTCCAGCGGTGACGGCGGCAGGCCCCTTTGCCGCTCGCCCGGCTCTCTCCTCACCCCCGGCTGGGGTGGCTGCCCGGCGGTGGTGGCGGCGGCAGGCCCCTTTGCCGCTCGCCCGGCTCTCTCCTCACCCCCGGCTGGGGTGGCTGCCCAGCGGCGGCGGCGGCAGCAGGCCCCTTTGCCGCTCGCCCGTATGTTATGTTAGGATGATGCATATTATTATGTTTCTCATTAATGGTTATGCAAGACAAAAATTCAGTGCTGTTGTTGAATTATATTAAAGTAAAGGTCTCCCTTCTCAAAAGCAAGTCATATCCAAATCTAGGGGATGGTGCTCAGCTCCGTATACAGCCAAAGAGCCAGTGCTGCCTTCATGTGCAGATGTTTCTGTGGTCATGTGTCACACACGACTAGATGATGGAGCACATGGAATGCTGTTATCTTTCCCACTGAAGCGGTACCTATTCATCTATTTTCCATTTCTTGCTTTTGAACTGCTAGGTTGGCAGGAGCTGGAGCAGATGATCAGAGTTCACTTCACCGTGTAGCACTTGGGTCTCAACCTGCCAACCTGCCAACCTTCAGGTTCAGCATCATAACCACCAAGCCACTGCAGTCGTGAATTATATTATTATTATATTTATCACTTGTGATCAATATGTGATTATCATTCATGTTTTGGATTAGAATTGGAACCAAATGTGTTCCCCTCAATCTTACAAATGAAATCTCTAGATAGTCCTTGGCTGCTATTATTATTCCTAGTAATATCCGTTTTCTAAAATGCTTGTGTTTGGCCATCTTGAACAGCAAGATGTTCATATGCTGGAAACCTATACACAATTTTGTGAGAGAGGTCTCAATAATAAATAAGAAACAGTGCTGTGTAAAGAGGCCTAATGCATTTTGAGAACATTCCTTCTTAGAAGTAATGCTAAAATGCAGCATTTCTAAATCGTTAATTGGCATTCACCCACAGAGGGCTGTGTCTGCCAAAATTCCCTTGAAGACAGCTATTACAGAGCAGAGCTTGGGAAAGTTACATATTTCTTTTGACTATAGTTCATAGAATCCTCCTGGTAGCAATGAGTTATTGTTCTAAAATTTAACATTTCCAAGCTTTGTTTCAGACAAATTGGCTGTCTGCCACCGCTGTCTTGCCCAAGTCTGATGGTTTTGTTCTGCCGATGCATCTGAGGATTCGGAGCTGGGCTCCGATGTGTTCGTTGAGCCCGGTCCGTGTTAGGACTGCTTATGGGCGTTGAGCCATGGCTCCGTCCCCACTCCCCCCTCCCCCTTTTTTGGATTATTTTGTAAACTGCAAATAGTTTCTGATGCATTTTTTTGTTATTGTATCTTGTTATTGTATTCTGATACTGTATTGCTATGTCATTTTTACATTTTGTACTTGTAAACTTGTATTTTTGTCTTGGACCTTATAATCATTGCCATGTAACTTTGCATTATTGTATTTTTGTATATTTTTGAATGCTGTGAACTGCTTTGGGTCGTTGCAAAACAAGGAAAGTGGTATATAAAAATAAATTCAAATTCAAAATGTCTCCTGTTTGCCATATAGATAGCTGGGGAAATGGAGAAGTATGTCTCACCTTTTCACTAATGTGCACTTTTCCAACAATAAATGAGCCAAGATACTATTCTATACTTCAATAGTTGCATGTTTCTGAATTGTGCAATATGATCCAAAAACATCTGTAACATGTGCACCTTAGGGGAAAATGCATTGAAGAAAATGACACGCAAAAGTAATGGGGAAATTGCTTGCAAATCTTAGACAAAACAGCATACAAATATGTAGAAGAAGAGAACATGAAAATACACATGAATTTTGAGGTAGCTCTTAAATATAATGATCTCAAATAGATACCAAAAGGAGAAGAAACAATTTTCTTATCAAGTCTACCTAAATCTAACACTGATGGATTCATGTGTCTTGGATAGTCAAGGACCCTGTTTATTAGGAGTAAATAAATCTCTAACAATACCTGTTTCAGTCCATTTTTCTATCCCTCATAGATTGAACTCCCTCTTGAAGCAAAAAATAATTAAACTGAGGGTATTGTACCTAAGACAGATCATGAGAAGTCAGGATTCATTGGGAAAGTTAGGTTAGAAAAAGAGATTGGCAGTGAGAAACTTAGTAGCCCAAACAGAAGATGAAGTGAACTACAGCCTTAATTTGCAGAATCTCTTGAGGATTGTTGATGGTAGAATATTTTGGTGGTTATTCATTCATATTATTGTTATTTCATCCCATCAAATCACCTCAAACTCTATGAATGAATGAACTCCAAAATGCCCTCTCTTCAAACAACCCTTATAAACTCAAACCTATGGGTTCTTGTAGCTAGCCAACCCCTTTGATACTTGGCTTTCCTCTTTTCCTGTTGCTCACAAACTTTCCAACCATTATTGTCACTTCCATGAATCTTGGCTTCTCACAATGAGTCCAAAGCATGACAGCCTCAGTTTTGTCATTTTTGATCCCAGAAATAGTTCAGGATTGATTTGATCTAGGACCCACACTCATTTTTCTTGAGGTTCAGGGTATCCAGAAAGTTTCCTCCACTACTACATTCCAAACTACAGCTCAACCCTCTCCCCCAATATCCATTCAGTCTCCATAGTTTCAATTATCTGTGGTTCTAAAAAACTCAATTAAAAAAATCCCCAAGATACATAAAATACATGGATTTCTATGATGCTTTACCAGAACTAACCACCAGGGACCACTGTCTGCAATGTAAATATAGGGTTCACTGTTATCTGCTGTTTCAGGTATCCAGAGTAGGACATAAGAACATAAGAACAGCCTTGCTGGAACAGGCCACAGCCATCCAGTCCAGCATTCTGTCTCACACAGTGGCTCACCATTTGCTTCAGGGTATTCCCAAGCAGATGCCTTCACCTGCTTAGGATTCTCTGGAAATGGCATTGACAGATATCCTGCCTATCTCTCCAACCCGGAGGTTGTCCTTAAGTATCCATAATTATAGCCATTGATACCCTTGTCCTCCATGAACTTGTCTAATCCTTTCTTAAAGCTGTCAAGACTGACAGCTGTCACCACTTCTTCTGGCAGGGAGTTCCATAGACCAGTGATCCTCTGGGTGAAAAAGTACTTTCTCTTATTTGTTTGAGAACTAGTACCCAAAGGTTTCATGGAGTGCCCCCTAGTTCTAGTGTTGTGTGATAGGGAAAACAGTTTCCCCTTATCTACTTTGTCCACACCGTGCATGATTTTATAAACTTCAATCAGGTTACCTCTTAGACATCGTCATTCAAGAGTGAAGAGGTCCAACCGTTGCAGCCTCAGATGGTGAGGAAGGTGTTCCAGTCCCCTAATCATTCTGGTTGCCCTCCTCTGCACTTTTTCCAACTCCATAATATCCTTCTGGAGGTATGGCGACCAGAACTGTACACAGTATTCCAGATGGGGCCTCACCATCTTAACCTATAAATCCAAGGGTTCACCGTTGGAACTGGCTATAGGTTGCTATGCGTCGCCCTACTGATCCGCACCCACCCTTCGTGCGCACGGCCGAATTGCCTACGCAGGTCAACGAAGGATTTAAAAATCCGGCACGGGGGCCTCAGCCCCACAAACGGCAAGAAAGGGAAAGAACTTCACTTCCCAACATTCCTTGCGCTGCGCCGCGCCAGAGCCAATCACGCTGAGAGGCTCTTGCACGGCGCAGCGTTCCGACACGCGCCGCAGCCAATCGAAAGAAATGCATTTTAAAAAAACCCAGCAAAAACACAAAGCACAAACCCATTACTACAAGCCCCAGCGTCCTGCGCGCCATGAGCACGCAGAACGCTGAGGAAACCGGCGCCTGAAAAATTAAAAAGAAAAACAACTCACCGCGTCACAGCCAAGCACACACCAGCCGGCTTTCTTTTCTATCCCTCACCCACGGCGCCTGAAGGACCTGACTGGAGTTTCCCCTTTAATATCAGTGGGTGGGGGTGGCGATCCCCCTCTCCGCTGGCTAACCTAGCGTTGGGAGGTTTGTGGGGACAAAAGGGGAATGTTTCCCAAACCCTTCTGGACTCAGGACACCAGGGAGAGGGGATCGATTCCCACCCCCCTCATTAAAAAAACTCCGTCTTTTCTACTCTTTAAAACGGAGTTGTTTTAAGGAGGGGGGGAGGGAATCGATCCACTGTGCCTGGTCTACTGGGTCCAGAAGAGTTGGGGGGACATACCTCCTTTGTCCCCACAAACCTCCCAACCCCAGGGAAGCAAGCGGAGAGGGGGGTCGCAAGCCCCTCCCACTGATATTAAAGGGGAAACCCCGATCTACTTTCACAACTACACACAAAAAAAGCACCATAAAACAATAAAGCCACCCTCCCCACCACCTAACCCACCCTTACTAACCCACAACGGCCATGCCCCCCTCCCCACCACCTAGCCCACCCTTCCTAACCCCCAACGACCATGCCCCCCTCCCCACCACCTAGCCCACCCTTCCTAACCCCCAATGACCACGTACCTTCCCCACCACCAAACAAATAATGTTTTAAAAATTACTAAAAACACTCAAACACAGCCCAAAAGACACAAAAACAAAAACACCAAAAACAATACGAAGTAAACAAAGACACAATCAAAAACAACACAAACAGACAAAAAATACAAACTCCAACCCCCCCGCCCCCCCCACACAAAACAATGAAAACAAGCAAACTTACCAGAACACGTGCTACCTACACCAGGACTGGAAAAGAAATGAATACAGAAAGACCCTACTGACCAGAAGAAGCTCCACCCAGAGGCCAGGAGAGAAACAAAAGTCAAAATACAATAACCCCTACCAGCACCACCTGCTGGCCACAATAGTAAAAACAATTCAAAAACACACAACAGCCCCAAACAAAACACAAACTCACAATATTACACAAAAGGTCACACCCAAAAAAAAGTAAAAAAAATTACACTAAACACACTGTCACACAAATCACAAATATATATATGTCAATAACATACAATAGAAACTTTAAAAAATCCTGTGCTGAGTTATTATATCATACTTTCTTCTTTTATTAATCCTCAAAAAAACCCAAAAAAGCAGATCACAGTTAATAACAGCCAAGCCAAACAAATTTAACATAAATAAACATTTAAAAAATTAAAATTACAGACTAAGCAATTAAAAAAAAACAACAACACAATTTAACCTTCCAACACAATGTAACACTATTGCAAAAAAAAAGGGCTCATTTTTAATTAAAAAACACGGGGGGGAAAGCCCGGCAACGCCGGGCAACCCTTGCTAGTAGATTTATAAAGATTACTCCCTGTCATGGAGTACTCAGGAATCGAACACCGAACTTCCAGTCATCTTAACCACTTGAGCCCCTGCAGTCCCTAAGGTTCATTCTGGTCTCAGAATGTATCCCACGTGGATTGGTGGGGGACTGTAAGCAATTTTTTCCCCTGCCAGTTTTCTTCACTGTCCAGTTGTCACACCCATACATAGGAACTGGAAACACAATAGTTTGGATTGTCTTGGTCTTGGACTCTACTATAATGTCCTTACACTTGAGGAGCTTTTCCAGTTCCTGCATTGCTGCCCTTCTCACTCTCAATCTTCATCTGATTTCTTGGATTTAACACTGTACCAAGGTATACAAAAATCTTTAATGATTTTAACCTTTTCATTGTTGACATTAAAGTTGTGTAGGTCTTCTGTAGTCGTGAGCTGGAAAAGGCACATCAGTTAGAAAAGCACATAGCAACAACCATGGATAGGTCTTGAGCAACATCTCTAATTAATAACAAGCAAGGAGATGATATAGAGCTTAACATCAACACTGTATTATCATACAACAACTCTTCCATTCTGGCAGGTTTTGGCACGGAGGAGTTGTCAAGGTGTGGGAAGACGAAAAGGAGGTTGTTCTCTGTAGAACATAATAACTCTGCTCTAGGCATGGGGAAGAGCGTGGGAGGCATATGGGGTTAGCTGGGGAGAGGAATTATGTTTAAATATATATATCTGTTGACAAGGGGATACACAGAGAAATGGTGAGGGCTTTTGGAAAGATAGACGCTTCCACCCTTTGTTGCATAAAACATGTGATCCCAGAAACAAGCTGTGACAATTAGTGACCTGAGGTGAAGGCTCATGCTGTCTTTCCTGTGTTTTCATTCTCCGCCTACGCAAAGAAAGCAGGAAGGAGTGTTTAACTGTAAAAGGACAGGGTAATTGTGATGCTCTGGAGTAGTCCCTGCCTCCCATTCCCTGAAAAAGCCCATAACTGCCTTTGTTTGGGCTAGAAACCCTTTCCAGGTTCAGAATATTTGATATCTTTTTGCCCAGAGGCAGAGAAACTATAACTGGAAAATAAATAAGTAAATGGTGATTCTTTTCTGGCTAGCTACCAGTTATTAACTCAGGGAAACAGATGCTTTTGTTGAAAGGTGTGTGTATGATTGTGTGTGTGTGTGAGAGAGTGAGAGTGAGAGAGTGTGTTGTTGATCTGTATATTGATGGAAACTTTCTGTAACAAAGGTGAGGAGGTAAATTAAACTCATCCTGAGAAAATGCAGTGCTATTGTCCTTACCCAAGGAAAAGTTGAAGAATGTTATAGTGCTCTCAGCATAAGACAACAACACATAGTTTGAATGTGGAAAGACACAGAGTCTGGCTCATTTACTGGTCTGCCGTTTGCTGCCACAGACATGCACCAATGAGGGACTTGGGTTTGGGCAATGAAAAAGCGAAGAAAGTGGCTTCATTTTGGCAGTCAAGGGTTTGATTGGGACACAGAAGAAGAAGGAGGACCCCCTGCTGCTCTCCCCGCTGCCCACTCAACTGACGCAGGGATGGGAGCCAGCACAGCTGTGGGCGCTGTCACCTCCCTCCTTGCCCTGCCCAGCTGAAGGGTTCAAGAGATGCCCACAGCCACGGAGGAGGACCCCCTACTGCTTTTCCTGCCACCCACTCCACCGGCGTGGGGATGGGAGCCAGCGCAGCTATGGGTGCCATTGCCTCTGTCCTGGCCCCACCCGGCCGGAGGGTTCAAGAGACACCCACAGCCATGGAGGAGGACCCCCTGTTGCTCTCCCCGCCGCCCACTCAACCGGTGCAGGGATGGGAGTCAGCGCAGCTGTGGGCACCATCACCTCCCTCCTGGCCCTGCCTGGCCAGGACTTAAGGCCGTAGAGGTGGCAGGACTTTCATCACCACCTCCGGCCTCCTCTGCGGGGTGGTTAGGTCCCATAGTGATGGACGCCAGGACAGACCATCTTTGACGGAGTCCCGGGTCCTCGCTCATGCGTCCGGCCAGGACTTAAAGGTTGTAGAGGCAGCAGGACCATCACTTCCCACTTTTGGACTTTTGGGGGGCTGGAGTGAGTTGTGTGCTGTATTACTGAGGTATCACTGTTACTTTTTTTCTATTTAGTGCTTTGCTCTTGTTATATTGTATTTTTGTTTTTGCTGTATTGTATCTTTATTTGACTGTGAGCCGCCCTGAGTCAGCCTGTGCTGAGTAGGGCGGGATACAAATCAAATAAACATAAAGAAAAAGAAGAAGAATTAGAATTGTTTTTGTGCAAGTTAAGCAAAATTGTGCAAATATCACAGATGAAGCAGTGAAACAAATCACGTGAAACAATGACTTCATTGTTACATGGGCTATTGAGGACAAGAAGCATTTGATGAGTTGTTTGCATCCTGTCCAAGAATTATATATTTTGTGTTTGCTGCGTAAGTGCATGTGGATGTGTTTTTTTCTCAAAGGGAAGGGACAGCAATCTATGCAGGAGTAAATTGAGCAAATTACAGAAGTGGTCTGAAAAAGACAGCATTCCTTGTTCTCACTTGGGATCAAGAAATATTGCAAGGCTTCAAAACTCCTTATCAAGATGTCTCCTTGAGTCAAAACAGCCTGCATAGATGAGAAGAGCTTAGTGAGTATTATTTACAGTCTTCAGGGCAGGATTCTGTGTGTTTGCTAAAATAAACTTGTCACAAATAAAGCTGGATACTGTACCCTATGCTTGTGGTTCTGTGCAAATTAAGGAGATTTGAATTTTTCAACCTGTGTCATATATTCAGTTCCTGCTTGTGATGGAAAGCAGGACTGTTGGGAACAAAAACGTGTTCTCTTCTGCCAGGTGAACATCAGTTTGTTCAGACCCCAGCTAGGATTCATGTCTGCAAAATGGAGAATCTGCTTTTCCTATTCCTGGTAGAATGTAACCTCAAACCATTTGAGAGGCTGCAGATATTTATTCACCAGCACATCTTATGTCATGACATTAAGATTCATTCTTCAGTTCCTTTGGTTCAGTCTGGTGTTAGAAAAATTAGCCGGCAAGGTTGATGCCATGGTATGCCCAATGGTATTCACAATCATCGAGGGGGCTCTTTCTGTGTACCCCTCAAGTCTAGTAGCTCAGATCCAGGGAGAGCTTTATGGCAAGAACAAACATTCTTGAGGGTACGCAAGAGCAAAACCAAATTAGAAGATGGAGAAAGGAGCTTCATGGAAAAGGAACAAGATTAAAAGAGGATATAGTTGAGGAACTCAAACTACCCTAAATCACTTGGAATATCTTGAATAGGCTGAGGGTTGGAGTGCTGAAATGTTAGGCCAACATGCTCAAGTGAAGGCTGTTGATAGACAACAACATGCAGTGTGAATGTGGAGAGATACAGAATCTGGCTCATTTACTGCTGTTGGTTACTGCCAGAAACATGCACCGATGAGGTCTTAAGTTTGATGACAAAGCCATGACAGTGGATTCATTTTGGCAGTCAGTCTAGGGCAGGGATTCTCAACCTGTGGTCTGTAGGCCTGATGCAGCCCACGGCACCATTTCATGTGACCCCCCTACTGCCTCAACCACACCAGGAAGTGCCATGTGGTGGAGGAAGGGCAAAATGGCCACCTGGCCCCCAAAGCTGTCTGAGGGAGTGTGACCCGGCCCACGGCTTTAAAAGGTTGAGAACCCCTGGTGTAGGGTATGATTAGGACATGAAAGAATAATAATTTTAAGATCAACCTATTTTTTCCCACTTCCCCTGCCTGTTTTTTGTAACATTTTACTTGAAGAGATCTAGAGTTCTTGAAATCTGACCCTGATTTTGTGCCAATGAAGTTATTACCACAATATTACGTGTTTCTCAAGGGAGGGATTGCTTTGCCATCCTCTGAATTCTAGTGTCCCCATGATTCTGCCATCCTCAACATGTTATTGATTGATTGATTGGCCAGATTCAGGACAAGCCACTGTACCCCAAGATTTCCTCTGATGCTGGAAGGTTGCAGTAACCTTTGCAAGTGACCCAAACTTTTATTGAAGGTAGCTCGGTCTCTGTTGTGGCTCGGTCAACTGTTTGTCGAGCGAGTGTCATGCGGCGATGATCAAATCTGCCAGGCGACATGCAGTGATTAAAGAAGAGCAGGTTCATGATCTATTAAGATTTGAGCAAATTACAGCAGTGTTAATTAAACATCAGCTCCCTGGATGATCCTGCACTGCAGATGGCACCCTGCAGATGCAATCCTACTATTGATATTCATAGAGCTACCCAGGCCTTTAACTTTGCTCCTGCTGATCGACAGAGCAAATTCCTTTAACCACATCTTTGGTTTTCTGATGTGGAGGAAGGGGAGGGCAAGCGAGATCTTAAAAAGGAATTATAGATGGGGGAAACCTCCCTAAGAGAGTCAAACTTCAATTCCTGCCTTCAAAGAGTATCAATCTTTCTTTAGTCTGCAGTCCTAAACACATCACTGGGATTTAACTAGTGCTTAAAATTTGTTCAGGATGTACAGTATCAGATACTGAGTTTAGCATTGCCAGCAAGAAATAAAAACATTGCTGAAGGAAGGAAGGAAGGAAGGAAGGAAGGAAGGAAGGAAGGAAGGAAGGAAGGAAGGAAGGAAGGAAGGAAGGAAGGAAGGAAGGAAGGAAGGAAGGAAGGAAGGAAGGAAGGAAGGAAGGAAGGAAGGAAGGAAGGAAGGAAGGAAGGAAGGAAGGAAGGAAGGAAGGAAGGAAGGAAGGAAGGAAGGAAGGAAGGATATGTATATGATAACTTTCATTCTGTGGGGCTGTTTACCTTTTATACATATTATTCCAATATAAACATGCATTAACAGAAGCATAGTCTCCAAGACCCAGGAGGTACTAGTCCCTCTCGATTCAGCACTAGTTAGACCACATCTAGAGTACTGTGTCCAATTCCGGGCACTGTACTTTAAGAAAGATGCAAACAAATTAAGCAGTAGAGGAGAGCAGCAAGGGTGACCAAAGGATTGGAAACCAAGCCTGTTGTGTTCTAATGGTTTTACCTTCCACATGGATTACAATGTATCTGAGCCAATGTAACCTTGCCTATAGCAACAATGTAACCTTCAGCTGTATCATATAAACCCTGTAATAGGACGCGAGCTAATGACCACCAGCTGGCAGCAGCGAGCGTCCAAGCTCTCTTGGTCCGAACTCATCAAAGGCAACAGCGCGGGAAGCTTTCCCGCCACCACCTACACCTGGACAAGAAGGGCGTGACCCACAATGACGTCACGCGGACAGTAGCCAATGGGCTACCATGGCACCACGTTCAAATGTATTCCTACTGTATATAAAGAGCTATCGATCCGCCATTACCTCATGTTCCCTCTGTCCACGATGCAATAAACCTGAGTTAACCCAGCCCGAAGCTGTGTCCTGTGTCTTAGTTTCATACACTAAATTGGCGACGAAGGTGGGATAGATGGATCCCCAAGGAGCAGCCAGGGCACAGAGCGGGTTCAACATCACCAAACCGCAAGACTGGGAGCTGTTTGAGATGGACTTCCATGCGGCGCTGGTGGAACTCAAAGTCAAGGAAGACGATGAGGAGAGGAAGAGGGCCATCCTCACCCGCATGCTTGGAATGGAAACCAAGCGGACGCTGGTGGGCATCATCGCTCCGAAGAAGGTGAGCGAATTTAAGGCGGACGACATCATGAAGCTGCTACGGGAGCGCTTCCAACCCTCGAGGGCGATGTTTCCCGCTCGGAGCGCGTTTTGGAGGCGAGTCCAAGCGCCGGACGAGTCGGTCGAGGCATTCGTGGCCGCCATGAGGGTAGCCGCCGCCCCCTGCAAATGGGGCAACATCCTAGAAATGGCCCTCAGGGACGGCGTGCTGTGTGGCCTGAAAGACAAGGGGGTGCAGCGCAGCTTGATGAATAAGGAGCCGCCACCCACGCTGGCAGAGGTCGTCGAGGCCGCAGAAGCCGCAGAGTCCACAAATGCTGGAGTGGACGAGATGCACCAGTGGCGTGAGTGGCGTCCCAGGGCCGGCAAGGCGGAAAAATCGGTGCACGCAACTCAACGGGCCTCAAAGTCGTCCTCAGATGGCAGCGACGGCGAGGAGGTCCAGAAGGTCCGAAAAGGGGGGCGCCGCTGCGATGGTTGCGGAGCGGCCCATGAGCGTGCGAGGTGCCCATTTAGAAAGGCCGAATGCTACACCTGCGGTCGTCGGGGGCACATCGCCAAGGCATGCAGAAAACGGAAGGAGGGCCGGAGGCAGTCACCGGACCGTTCGACCAGGCAGGACCGTTCAGCGAGGCCCAAAGATGGCGTCCAGACCACGAGGAAGCAGGACGGCGTGGGCCGCGTCTCGGACAGCAGCGAGGACGACGTCCCAGTGCTCAGCGTGTCCGCGGAACAGTCCCATTATTTCGTTGAGGTACTAGTACAAGGGGCCCCTATCAGGATGGAAATTGACTCGGGGTCCTCCTATTCCATAATTCCCCAGAAAGAGTTCTTGAAAATCGACCCCCACGTGCGGCCCAAACTTAAAACATTGAGGTCCACGCTACGAGATGTACAGGGAAACAGCATTCCGGTGTTGGGGGTCGGAAAATTTCGGGTTGAGTTTAAGAGACACTCTGCGGAACTGCCCCTAGTTGTCCTCAAGGGGGGGAGTTGTAGCCTCCTAGGGACACAGTGGTTCCAGCCTTTAGGCCTGTTTATAGGGGGAGTACATGCAGTGGGGGTGGACCCAATACAAGCGGTGTGCGATGCGCATCCCGCCGTTTTTGAAAAAGGACTTGGAAAATTCAAGGGACCCCCTGTAGCCTTCGACCTAGACCCGGAGGTCCGCCCGATAAGACTCAAACCGCGCAGGGTGCCCTTCGCACTAAAGGACAAAATAGAGGCGGAACTGGACAAATTGGTGGGCCAGGGGATTCTTATTCCTGTTGATTCCGCGGAGTGGGAAACTCCAATTGTAACAGCTCTGAAGGCTAACGGGGAGGTGCGCATTTGCGCTGATTATAAGTGTACAATTAACAAGGCGATCCGCCCTAATGCATACCCGGTGCCGGTGGTCAGCCACCTGTTGGCCAGGCTAAATGGGGGAAAGTGTTTCGCTAAGCTCGATCTGGCACAAGCCTATCAGCAACTCCCCGTAACTCCCGCCACGGCCGCGGCACAGACGATAGTCACACATAAAGGAGCGTTCCAGGTGTCGCGTTTACAGTTCGGCGTGAACTCGGCACCCGGCCTTTTTCAGTCGCTTGTGGAACGCCTCCTGAAGGGGCTGGAGGGGGTGTTGCCTTATTTTGATGACGTATTGATAACAGGGGGGAGTGAGGCCGAACTGGCAAAGAGATTGGACAAAGTACTAACTGTGTTCGAGAAAGCGGGACTGAGACTGAGGAAGGACAAATGTGTCTTTTTCGAAACCGAGGTCGAGTTCTTAGGGTTCAGGATCACACCCGAGGGTATCAAGCCATCCAAATCCAAAGTAGTAGCCATCAAAAAGGCCCCTCGCCCCACATCCAAAACCGAGCTACAGTCATTCCTGGGGCTCCTCAATTTTTACCATACATTCCTTCCGCGGAAGGCGTCCGTGGCCGAACCGCTTCATCGGTTGCTTAAAAAAGAGGAGACTTGGATGTGGGGTGACGAGCACGAGAGGGCGTTCAAAGAATTAAAGCAACTCTTGACCTCTGACGCAATTCTAACGCATTTCGACCCCAAACGGCCGGTGGTCCTAGTCTGTGATGCATCACCGGTGGGGGTGGGGGCGGTGCTTTGCCACGTGTTGGATGACGGAAGGGAGGCCCCGGTTGCATTTTATTCAAGGTCCCTGTCCCAGGCAGAGCGAAATTACGCACAAACCGACAGGGAAGCATTAGCAATTGTAGCGGGGACCAAAAAGTTTCACGATTTTTTGTATGGCCGCCCGTTCAAAATCGTGACGGATCACAAGCCCCTGTTAGGGATTTTCACGGCAAGCAAGCCCACCCCGCAGATCCTATCCCCGAGAATGCTGCGATGGGCCATTTTTCTCAACGCATACCAACACGAGTTGGAGTACCGGCCCGGAAAAGAGATCAGCCATGCTGATGCACTTTCGAGATCCCCTTTGCCCTTGTCGGACGACCAAAAGGCTAGAGTAGGAAGAGACCGCCAGGTGTTACTAATTGAGGTTTTAGATGCACCCCCAATAGTACCAGCCGATATTGCTAGGGCGACAGGCAAGGACAGAACGCTCGAGAAAGTCAGCTCATGGGTACAAAAGGGGTGGCCGGCATCGTCCCCAAGCACGGAATTCGACCCATTCTTTCGGAAAAAGCTAGAGTTGTCCCTAGAAAGGGGGTGCCTGTTGTGGGGCCAACGGGTGGTGGTTCCTGCAGCCATGCGGCCGAGGGTGCTCAAACTGCTGCACGTCAGCCACCCGGGCATCGTTCGTTCGAAAGCGCTGGCTCGCAGTTACTTTTGGTGGCCACAGCTGGACGCGGACATTGAGCACATGGTCGGCACTTGTGAGGCATGCCAGGGATCCCGACCAGAAGCGGCCCGCCTCCCGCATAGGGAGTGGGACACAGCAAGGGGGCCGTGGTCCAGAGTACATGTAGATTTCGCTGGCCCATTCCGAGGAACCATGTTTCTCCTGGTAGTGGATGCGTTCTCCAAGTGGCTGGAGGTTATCCCAGTAAAGAGCACGTCCTCCGCCACGACAATTAGCCAGCTACGGAGAGTCTTTTCCACGTTCGGTTTACCCGACACTTTAGTCAGCGATAACGCGAGTTGCTTCACCTCCTCGGAGTTCGGGGCATTCATGGAGGCAAACGCCATTCGGCATGTCACATCCGCGCCGTTTCACCCGGCCACGAATGGCCAAGTGGAACGGTTGGTGCGTACAACAAAGGATGCGCTGCGGCGCATGGGCCCGGGGGACCTAAATCACCAAGTATGTCAGTTCTTGTTAGCGTATAGGGTGACCCCCTTAGCGTCGGGTTACTCGCCGGCAGAGCTCTTGATGCGGCGAAAACTGACCACGCTTCTGTCCAGGCTGGACCCGACGAGAGTCGAGGATAAAGGAAAAAACATAGGATTGGCAGTCTCGAAAGGGTTCGCCGCCGGTGACCTTGTTTACTGCAGGAACTATGCAAGCGCAGGGCCAGCCTGGGTGCCAGGAACGATAATAGAGCAGACGGGGCCAGTGTCATATCGGGTGGAAATGAGCACCGGCCTCCTCTGGAGGAGACACGCCGACCAACTGAGGCGCCGAGTGAGTGAAGGGCCGGTCAGTGGGGCGCAGCAACAGGATTCAGCGATAGGGTTCTCCCCCACCCGTTTAGCCCAAGGGGGAGAAAATGAGGGACATCAGTCCGAAACCGGGGGGGAAAGCAGTGATCCCGACTCATATCCTTTTGATACCCCAGTTCTATCAGAGCCCGGGGGGAGGGGAAAGGAATGTGCGGCCGCCGCCGCGTCCCCCGAATGTAATTTTGATTTGGATTTTGCGAGCCGGGGGGGTTTTCAGGAGTGTTCCCCCACCCTTCCAAGCGAGAAGAGGGGTTTTTCGTTAGCCCCCAGTGCCTCCGGTTCTTCCCCGAGAAAGAGCACACCTCCCAACAACGCCGCGGAGCCGCGGCAAGTCACTAACAAGTCTCCCTCTCCAATTACAGGGCAGGAAACCAGGGGACAAAGAGAAGGTAGCAAACCCGGGGAAAGGCAGCCCGCATCGAGACCCCAGCGTGTTCGAAATAAGCCATCTTGGCTGAGAGACTTTGTCTCCTAAGGGGGGGAGTGTGTTGAAGTGTGGGCTCGAGACATTGTCTCGTCCTAGGGGGGAGGGGTGTTGTGTTCTAATGGTTTTACCTTCCACATGGATTACAATGTATCTGAGCCAATGTAACCTTGCCTATAGCAACAATGTAACCTTCAGCTGTATCATATAAACCCTGTAATAGGACGCGAGCTAATGACCACCAGCTGGCAGCAGCGAGCGTCCAAGCTCTCTTGGTCCGAACTCATCAAAGGCAACAGCGCGGGAAGCTTTCCCGCCACCACCTACACCTGGACAAGAAGGGCGTGACCCACAATGACGTCACGCGGACAGTAGCCAATGGGCTACCATGGCACCACGTTCAAATGTATTCCTACTGTATATAAAGAGCTATCGATCCGCCATTACCTCATGTTCCCTCTGTCCACGATGCAATAAACCTGAGTTAACCCAGCCCGAGGCTGTGTCCTGTGTCTTAGTTTCATACACTAAAAAGCCATATGATGTAAGGCTGAAGGAATTGGGCATGTTTAGTTCTGAGCCAGAAATGAAGAGAAAATACAAATGGATATTCCTGGAAGCCTCTGGTTTGCTTTATAAATATCCTACTGCAACATTTGACACCAAAATACCTTTCAGTACCAGAAACAATCTTCTGTCCCGCTCCAGTTTCAGTTCTTCTCTCTCTCTCTTGCAATATTGGTGGTCAATGCAGCTTCTGCAAGATACTAGGAGCAGAAATTTGGTGTCCTGACCTGCCAACATTCCTTGTTCAAGAAACAGAAGATTGTCTCCTCTAAAGTAAGATGCATGAACCTTTGCCCCTAACTTTCCCACTTCCATGTAGGTTTCAAAGTGCCAACATGGAGGTGGAGCACCAAACACACAACAGAAAGGGATTGACAAGTATTCTGGTGTTTTCCAATGTCATGTTTCTGATAGCTGAATGACCTCTCCTTTCCTCATATATGTGCGTGAAAGTTAAGGTGCATTTTCCACTCCCAAGAGGCTTAGCTGTTAGAAATGCAAGAAAGTTGGCAATTATTTTTTAAATCACAGCATCCCAATTCTGTAGCTGCTTCCCAGGGAAAGTTAGATTAATCCTTTGTTGCATTGTTTGTGGTGGAAGGTAAGAGATTTCTATTCTGTTTAGACTTTGAATGTCTTTAATAAGAGTCTGAAGGTGGCTTGATTTGGGCTGCGTGGGCAGTTTGAGAGAGAATTTATTTCAAATTGTTTTAACATTTCCCCCATATTAAAGGTAAGTGTCTTCCTTGTTCGAAAGTCAGTTGTATCCAACTATAGGATTTGGTGCTCATCTCCAGACTCTGTTTACTGCCAAAGAGCCAGCGCTGTCTGCCTCTGCAAACATCTGTGGCCATGTAGCAGGCATGGAATGCTGTTACCTTTCCCCTCAAAGTGGGACCTATTTATCTACTTGTAATATACACATATACATATACACACACACACACACACACACACACACACACACACACACACACACACACACACACACACACACACACAGGTCGAACCTCTGACCTGCTGACCTTCTGGTTGTCAAGTTTAGTGCCTTAACCACTAAGCCATCACTGCCCCTTTTGCCCATATTGCTGATGTAGAAATTTTTCAGTCAGTCATTCAGTCAATCAACAGCTGATGTACCCTTTTCCTGTGAAATAAAATTAGAGTTACTTTTGATACCTGTGCAAGTCAGTGGTGTTTCTATGTACATCTGTGTTGTAGGTGGTGATGTGGTCCAGAATTCTGTTCTGTATGCGAGAAGCAAAATGCTGCTCTGTTGTTTGAGACGGAGATGCCGAAATTGTGTTGCAACATGCAGGGCGGTGGTGGGATTCAGCAGGTTCACCCCAGTTCGCCAGAACTGGTAGCAGAAATTCTGGCTGGCCCCGGCCATCCAAATTTTGAAATAAAGTAGTCCTAATCCGGGTGCAATACAGGGCTTTCCCCCTGGCAACACCCACCATACCCATATTTGTCAAGCGTGGCTCTGGAAAATCCGGGAACTGCTCCGGCCCAGCCACGCATGCGCAGCAACAACTCCTTCTGCGCATGCGCAGAACCTGTCTGTGCAGAACCCATGCACAGTAACTACTTCCCCCACCAGTCAAATTACAGAATGGTGGCGGGAGATTGGAGCAACGAGCGCTGAAATATGGGAAATCCCAGCCAATCCAGGATACTTGACAGGTATGACCATACCATGCCCACAGAGTAGGTAGTAAAAACATTTGAACCCCACCACTGGTGCAGGGCTTACACTTGTGGAAGTGGCTGCTAGTTCTGTTGCTTGCACAACAGATTGTTTTGCAAGTGGTGAAGATTAAGAGGATTCCAAGCCAGGAGTGGAAAATGACAGGCCCAGAGCAATAATAATAATTTTGTGTCAGAAATTATTCTGGGTTGAAAGGATTTTTGCTGGATAAACTCCACCCATGGGACGGCCAAATAAGGCTCCTTTCATGTCCCCACAGATCTTTTCCCACCAAAGTGGTCCCGATTTACCTATTTGCATTTTTTTTCTTTTCAAACTTCTAGGTTGGCAATGATTGATATGGCTGCAATGGAGAATTGTTCCTTCTTCAGGCTTTTTCATCCTTCCTCTCCTGGCCCGGCCGGTCAGCGAGAGTGGTAGCAGCTGGCCTCGCAGCTCCGGGGCTTCAAAAACACCACCACCATCATCACTGTGAAGGCACCGCGCTCCTCTCCTGGCCCGTCCGGTCAGCGAGAGTGGTAGCAGCTGGCCTCGCAGCTCTGGGGCTTTAAAAACGGCGCCTCTATCACCGCTGTAAAGGCACCGCGCTCCTCTCCTGGCCCGGCCGGTCAGCGAGAGTAGTAGAAGCTGACCTCGCAGATTCAGGGCTTTAAAAACAGCACCTCTATCACCGCTGCGAAGGCACCGCGCTCCTCTCCTGGCCTCTCCTGGCCCGGCCGGTCAGTGAGAATGGTAGCAGCTGGTCTTGCAGCTCCGGGGCTTCAAAAACAGCGCCTCTATCACCGCTGCGAAGGCACCGCGCTCCTCTCCTGGCCTGGTCAGTCAGTGAGAGGGGTAGCAGCTGGCCTCGCAGCTCCAGGGCTTCAAAAACGCCGCCACCATCATCGCTGCGAAGGCACCGCGCTCCTCTCCTGGACAGGCCGTGTGAGTCACCACCGGCGCTTTACCAACCGACACCTGTTTGGTCTTCCCTTTGGTCTGGTCGCCCCTGGGAGTTGCAGCTGTTGGTTGTTCCCATGGATAGGATGACAGGAGCCATCGTCAACATAGTTCCAGCTGATGCCATGGTCACCGCTTGGAGTCAGCTGCGTTGGGTTGGAGGGCGATGGGACTATTCAGGTCCACAACTTTGTTGTCCTGCCGGACTCTGAAGGCAGGCAGCCATGGCTGGTTACTTTGGTTACTGTCTGGGATGTTGTTGGGGTGGGGAGGGGTGGGGAGGGATGGGCGTGGGGTGGGTTGTTACGTGTCGGGATAATTCTATTCTATGTTGTGATACTATGGTATATTTATTTTGTACTGATTTGTAATTTTTGTAATTAGTAATTTGCAATTGTATGCTATTGTATTTTGTGTGTTGTTTATATTGTTATACTGTATTTCATTTGTTATACTGTATTTGATTTACTTGTTGTAAGCTGCCTAGAGTCGGCCCTGGACCGAGTAGGGCGGGATATGAATCGAATAAATGAATGAATGAATGAATTCTTTCTTCTTATGATATTCTGTTTGATGCTGCATATGCTGATGCCATTGTGCAACTGAGCCAATCAATCAATCAATCAATCATCATGTGAACATCTTGAGGGAAATTTGTTGTGTTTTGTCTGGATTAGGGATGTGAAAAATCTGTCAATGCTGATTTCATTAGGTTTCTCAAAATGGCTTTCTTGTCTCATTTCTACTTCCACTTTGCGGAACTGTTTATGCCTTTGTGTATGGAAACATGCTCATATTTTCTTCCTCAGTGAACCTATGTTTCTATAAACTCCCCTCACACTGTATGTTTCAATGCATTTTCCTCATCTTCTAAAGTACATTTGTGCATTTCTCAAATATGTAAGTTCTCTCTTGTATGAAAGCCAGTTGTGTCTGATTCTAGGGTTCAGTGCACATCCCTGTTTACAGCCAAACAGCCAGCACTGTCTGCATCTGCAGATGTTTCCGTGGTCATGTGGCAGGCATGACTAGATACCAGAGCACACACAACACTGTTCACCTTCCCACCAAAGCGGTACGTACTTATCTACTTGCACTTTCTTGTTTGCAAACTGCTAGGTTGGCTGGAGCTGGTGCAGACGATGGGAACTCACTCTGTCCTGCAGCACTCACGTCTTGAACTGCTGACCTGCTGACCTTCCAGTCAAGTTCAGTGTCTTAACCAATAAGCCACCACAGTCCCTTCCTAGTGAGTGACTGTCTAATTAAAAAAAGTGGGATGCCCTAGAACAAATATATACCCTGGCCTCGATGTGGCAAAGGGAATATCTTTCCTTGCCAATCAACTGCCCAGAGTAGTGGACTTTCAGTAGTACAAAAAGACCGAACAACAGAAAGATGGTAAAATATTTTGCATATTCGGCCTGTGTACATCCTGTTTACAATATCCAGCCCTGGAGAGTCTGAATTGGGGGATGGAAGCAGAAATTTGACTTTCAAACTCCTCAGATTTCAAACCCTGGTCTATAAGATTGTTTTGTGTGAACACATTCCACTGGGTGTGGGGAATTGCTTGTGGGATTGCCCATCTGCTCCATGTTTCATCAAGGGGATTCTGGTCGCATGTATTAACAACCATTTTGTTTCCTGCTAAATTTAGATTTCTAACATCTGAAATGGATGTCATCACTTTGGTAAATAAAGATGGGAATTTTGGCAAATTCACATCAAAGACTGACCCAAATGAAATGCTCATATTTCTGAGCCAGCAAAATTAAGTAGGTGCAGATTTTAAGGAGGCCCAGAGGATAGGGTTGCCATATTTCCTGGAAAACTGGGATTGTCCCAGATTCACAGTCGGAAACATTGTCCTGGCCAGTTAGTTAAAAATCATGTTAAAGTTCTGGAAGCCCTTTGCAGAGAGGGGGGGAGAGAGAGAGAGAGAGAGAGAGAGAGAGAGATTGCTTTTCTCAGTATTTATCTGCTTTCATAGCTCTATGGAAATCCTCGCTCTCCAGGTGTGACATTACTGTAGGCTTTTCCCCTCCTCCTTAGCCATGGAGGTCTTGGGCAAAGCAGCCCTTTGAGACCCGCAGCAGCAGCTTTCTGAGAGTTTCTGGGCAGCTGCGAGCATCTGGCTGGAGAAGTCCCAAGTGGCGAACAAGCAGCTGCTTGGAGGATTCCTGTAGAGCCTCCCAGCTTCAGCCCTGAGCCAGTGTCCTGGGGAGCCCAGGAACACCCAATCAACGGGTGCTGGAGGCTGCATGGGAAGCTTTCTGCTCCTCGGAGGACTGGGAGGGGCTTGGGCTAGAAGGCCCCATGGGGGGAGCGAAGAGCTGGAAGGGGTGATCTGGACTCTCATGCCCAAAGATGTCCTCCCACCACGCCTGCCCACCTGCCAAGGAGCTGGTGCTCAAATTTGACTGAGCATCATAGAATCACTGGGTTGGAAGAGGCCTTTTAGGCCATTGAGTCCAACCCCCTTGTTCAATGTCTCGGTGTTGTGGGAGAGAATTATGGCAAGCTTACCAGAGGAGATCTTGTTTCTCCTTGTCTGCCATTTAGGTATTAAACATGAAAAGTTGTCAAAAAAGGAAAGGATAGGAAGGGGCCCTATAATTCAGTGCCATCAAGATGGATTCAAAGGCAGACTTTTAAGAGGTGAACACTCAAAGCTCTCTGCCTGAATTTTAATACAGTACCTTGGTTTCTTTCAATTGTCGTGAATCTGGCATGGTCATGTTTGTTTTGAAGCTGTAAACTAAAACCTCATCTATTGCTGCTCTGTTCCAGAGGGTTTGAATTTCATTTCTCTGTCTCAGTCTTGGCTGTATGTATTCACAGGGGAACTAAATTAAAATGCCTAATTATCTTCACCGAAGGGGGTTATGAGACCTTCCCCATATATGCTATAATCCTATGTTTTTCAGAGCAGTGATGTTTAAGCAAAGAGAATGACTCATTTGAACCATGGCTCAAATGGGCATTAGAGGTTCCACGTGAACACAGGAGGTGAGCTATCAGAAGATAAAGACATCAACAATTGTCCCCCTAGTCTCTCCAACAGTCTAGAGTGCAACCTGTCATTAATACTAAGCTGCAAGTGTGACTCATGAATGTTAATATGGCATGCTATTGAGTATGCCAGTGTGCATGTGTTTGTGAACACGAGTGACTGAGCAGGGGATTGCTCAAGTGTGGGATGGCTTAAAATTAGCAAACAAGGATTCCTACTGGCACTGATCTAATGATGTGGTAAACTCTACGGACTTTTCAGGTCCAAGGCTGGCACTGAATGCAGACACAGTCAGAGGAAATGGTTTTAAGCTTGCTTGTTTTGCAGATTGCTCCAAAATGATTTACTCCCCATGTTAACTAAGGATTGCAAAGGGTCTCTTAGCCCAGAGGGTCAGAAGTTGCTTTTGCAATCTCCTTTGTAAAGGGGGATTCTCATGATCTACCTCACAGGTAGGATAACGTACAGCATAATCCAAAGGTCTTCTTCATAGATAACTTGATTTTCTTTGCATAGGCTGTGATTCTTAATCACACAGAACTCTACAGGCTAGTCAGAAATTATCCCAGAAAGTTCAGAGAATCCGTGAAAGAAAACCCAGAAGGCACAATCTAGAAAGTTATAGCTCACACTCAAAAGCACTCCAGTGAGCTTTGAAGTCAATGACTGCATTGTCCTTTGGGACATCAATATTACTCTTCCTTCCTTCTTGCATCAGAAGTAGTGTAATAAATAAATCGATCAGATCATTGTTGCCCAATTTTAGTATATGGGACCAAAGACAACAGGACAGCCGAAGGGTTGGCTTAACACAGGTTTATTGCATGATGTTCCAGTGAAGCATGAGGTAATGGCGGTGATACATCTCAATATATACAGTAGCCCTCTACATTTGAATCTTGTAGCACGGTAGCTCATTGGCTGCTACCGGCGTGGCCTCGCCCAGGCACGCCTCTTTTCCTGCTGCTGAATGCAGATCTTTCTTCTGCTGCTGAATGCGGGGAAGGTTTTCCCGCGGCTGTCCGTGATTGAGCAATGTGAACCATGTGAGACTGAACGCTCGCAGCTGCCCTCTATGGGCTGTCTGCTCGCGTTCCTTTACAGCTGAGATAGTTTGTATTTGGAGTGGTTACATTCTTGCCTTTACAGTACAATGAACATGCACACATACATACATAACATCCCTCCCCCCTAGGATGGGACGAAGTCCCGCAACCATTGTGGCTTGCCGCACGTGCGCTTGGGGCGTACTTGCGTCTGACCTAGTACTGGAGAGCCTGTGATCCCTGACTCCGCGGGTGCTTGTCCTGCAACGGGAAACGGGGATTCGTTAGTGGCCCTGTGGGGCGTCCGTGCCTGCCTTGCGCCCGGGGATGGGAATGGAATGAACAGTTGGGAGGTGAACCCCTGCCTGTTGCTCTCGGACCCCGGGGACCCTCCTATTGTGAACCGCGGAACTGATGAGGTCGCCCTTGTGGTTCTGCTACCTTCTGATCCCCGCTCGGGGGACCTTGAGACTGTGGTGGGCGGACTCGCTGTTGCCTCCCGTCTTGGGGGTGTCAGTCTCCGGGAAATTGGCGCTATGTTGCATTCTAACTCACAGGGGCTACTGGGACTGGAAGTACCAGGGGCTGAACTGAAACCCCTCTTTTCGCTAGGACGGGTGGGGGACCACTCCGCTAACTCCCCCTGGTACTGTAAATCAACGTCTAAACTTCTAGGGGCATCTGTGTTTCGGGGAAACTTCCGAGGGGTATGTGTGAGGTCGGGGCTCTTCCTTTCTGCCGCGGACTCCCGCAAAAGATCTCTGAGGATCGATTCCCTTTCCTCCCCCCTTGGTGGGGACCCATGTTCCCCTTTTCCTCCCCCTTGGGCTAAACGGGTGGGGGAGTACCCTAACGCTGATTCGAGGCTATTTTCGTCTCCGTCCTGCTCTCCGGGGACCCTGTGCCTGAGTTGGTCCACGTGTCGCCTCCACAGGAGGCCTGTACTGGTCTCCACGTGGTATGAGACGGGGCCGGTTTGTTCTATTACGGTGCCCGGCACCCAGGCTGGCCCCGCGTTGGCGTAGTTCCTGCAATGCACCGGGGCGCCTACGCTGAAACTCTTTGTGGGTTCCACCCCTATGTTCCGCCCTTTGTCCTCTACTCTCGTGGGGTCTAGCTTGGAGATTACCGTGGCCAGCTTCCTGCGCATCAACAGCTCCGCGGGGGAGTACCCTGACGCCAATGGGGTGACCCTGTACCTTAGCAGGAATTGGCACAATTTCAGGTCGAGGTCTCCAGGGCCCATGCGCAGCAGCGCGTCTTTTGTGGTGCGCACGAGGCGCTCTACTTGGCCGTTGGTGGCCGGGTGAAAGGGGGCGGAGGTGACGTGCCGAATGGCGTTGCGCTCCATGAATGCCCCGAACTTGGCGGACGTGAAACAGCTAGCGTTATCGCTGACGAGGGTGTCGGGTAAACCGAACGTGGAAAAGACCCTCCGTAACTGTTTAATTGTTGTGGCCGAGGAGGTGCTCGAGACTGGAATGACCTCCAACCACTTGGAGAACGCGTCCACCACAAGGAGGAAAAGTGTTCCCCTGAACGGGCCAGCAAAGTCTACGTGTACCCGGGACCAGGGCCCCCTTGCTGCGTCCCACTCCCTATGTGGCGAGCGAGCCTCTTCTGGCCTGGAGCTTTGGCACGCTTCGCAAGTGCCGACCATGTGTTCGATGTCGGCGTCTAGCTGGGGCCACCAAAAGTAACTGCGGGCTAGTGCCTTAGAGCGGACGATCCCCGGGTGGCTGACGTGCAGCAGTTTAAGCACCCTCGGCCGGAGAGACGTGGGGATCACTACCCGCTGTCCCCACAAAAGGCAACCCCTCTCTAGGGACAACTCTAGTTTCTTTTTGAAAAATGTGTCGAATTCCGCTGCTGGGGAAGACACGGGCCACCCTTTCTGTACCCAGGAGCAAACTGTGGCCAGCGTTTTGTCCTTGCCGGTCGCTTTGGCAATGTCGGCCGGTACTACTGGAGGGGAGTCTAGGACCTCTATCATTAAGACCTGGTGGTCCCTCTCTACCTCGCCCACGTGGCAGCAATCCCGGGGAATGGGGGACCTCGACAGGGCATCCGCATGGCTGATCTCCTTCCCGGGCCGGTATACCAACGCGTGCTGATACGCGTTGAGAAAAATGGCCCACCTGAGCATCCTCGGGGACAGGATTTGGGGTGTGGGCTTATCTGCGGTGAAAATGCCTAGTAAGGGCTTATGGTCAGTCACTATGGTGAAGGGGCGGCCGTACACAAAATCATGAAATTTCTTGGTCCCCGCAATTATCGCTAGTGCTTCCCTGTCTGTCTGGGCATAGTTTCTCTCCGCCTGGGACAAGGACCTAGAGTAGAACGCTATCGGGGCCTCCCTCCCGTTCTCCAGTACGTGGCATAACACCGCCCCCACCGCCACCGGGGATGCATCGCATATCAGGACCACTGGGCGTTTGGGATTGAAATGGGTCAGTACCGCATCTGATGCCAGGAGGCGCTTCAGGTCATTGAAAGCCATCTCCTGGTCGTCGCCCCACTTCCATGCCTCGTCCTTTTTTAACAATTTGTGTAGCGGTTCCGCCACTGCTGCCTTCCGCGGAAGGAAGGAGTGGTAAAAGTTGAGCAGTCCAAGGAACGACTGCAACTCGGGCTTGGAGGTGGGGCGAGGGGCCTTCTTGATGGCGGCCACCTTGGATTGGGATGGCCTGATTCCCTCGGGAGTAACACGGAACCCTAGGAACTCAACCTCAGTTGCGAAGAAAACGCATTTGTCTTTCCGCAACCGCAACCCCGCTTTTTCGAATATTGTCAGGACCTTTCCCAACCTCCTTGCTAATTCGGCACGGCTCCCCCCTGTAATCAATACGTCATCAAAGTAGGGTAACACCCCCTCTAACCCCTTCAGGAGGCGTTCCACGAGTGACTGGAAGATCCCGGGCGCCGAATTCATGCCGAATTGGAGGCGCGATACCTGGAACGCCCCTTTGTGGGTGACTATGGTCTGCGCAGCAGCTGCGGCGGGGGTCACCGGGAGTTTCTGGTAGGCTTGGGCCAGGTCGAGTTTAGCGAAACACCTCCCCCCGTGTAACCTGGCCAACAAGTGGCTGACTACCGGCACCGGATACGCATTAGGGCGGATCGCCTTATTGATGGTGCACTTGTAATCAGCGCATATGCGGACCTCCCCGTTGGCCTTGAGCGCTGTTACAATTGGAGTTTCCCACTCCGCAGAATCAACAGGGACAAGAATCCCCTGGCCCACCAATTTGTCCAACTCCGCCTCTATTTTGTCCTTTAGTGCGAAAGGCACTCTGCGCGGTTTAAGTCTGATTGGACGTACTCCAGGGTCCAGGTCGAAAGTCACTGGGGGGCCCTTGAATTTTCCGAGCCCCTTTTTGAAAACCTCGGGGTGCGCGTCGCACACGCTCTGTATTGGATCAGTCCCGGCGGCGTGTGCTCCCACGGCGTGCACCCCCCCAATGAACAGTCCCAGGGGCTGGAACCATTGAGTCCCGAGGAGGCTGCATTTACCTCCCTTGAGGACGACTAGGGGAAGCGTTGCGGTGTGCTTTTTAAACTGGACCTGGAACTTCCCAACCCCCAACACTGGGATGCGGTTCCCTTGCACGTCCTTCAGCGTGGCCCTCAACGCTTTGAGCTTGGGCCGCACGCGGGGGGCGATTTTCATGAACTCTCCCTGGGAAATGATAGAGTATGAAGAACCCGAGTCCACCTCCATTCTAACAGGGGCCCCTTGTATTACTACCTCAACGAAGTAACGGGGGTGCTCCGTGGAAACGCTGAAAACCAGAGCGTCATCCTCGCTGTCGTCGGAGATGCGCCCTACTCCGTCCCGCGTCCTCGTGGTCCGGGTGCCGTCCTTTGGCCTCGTGGTGCGGTCCTGCCTCGCCGAGCGGTCTGGAGAACTCCTTGTGGCCTCGCGCCGTTTCCGGCAGACCTTGGCGATGTGCCCACGCCGGCCGCAGTTGTGGCACTCGGCCTTGTGGAATGGGCATTTGGCGCGGGCGTGGGCGGCGCCGCAGCCGTCGCAGCGCCGGCCCTCTCTCTGGACCCTCCGGACGTCCTCGTCGTCGCCGCTCTCCGCGGACGAGTTCGAAGCTCGCCGGGCCGCGCGCACCGAGCTCTCTGCCTTGGCGGGTTTCGGGCGCCAGTCCTGAAGCTCTTGCACCCCGGCAGTCATGGCCTCCGCGGCCTGTGCCGTGTCGAGGACTTGTTGCCACGTGGGAGGCGGCTCCTTTTTCATCAGCGCGCGCTGAGTCTCGGTGTCCCTCAGACCACAGAGCAGGCAGTCCCGGAGGGTGACTTCTGGGGTCTCCCACTTGCATGGGCCGGCGGCCAGCCGCAGGGCCGCGGCGAACTCAGCGACCGATTCCCCGGGCGCCTGGACTCGCCTCCAGAACGCGCTCCGAGCGGGGAACATCGCTATTGCGGGCCGGAGGTGGGCGCGCAGCGCCGCCAGGAGCTCTGTGGCCTTGAGGTCGCTCACCCTCCTCGGCACGATCAGGTCCACCAAGGTCCTCTTGGTCTCGTGTCCGAGCATGCGGACGAAGATGGCCCTCTTCTTGGCCTCATCTGAGACTTCGAGCTCCACCAGCGCTGCGTTGAAGTCTATCTCAAACAGCTCCAAGTCTCCCGGCTTCCTGATCTCGTAGCCGGCGCATGTCTTGGTCCCGTGGGCAGCCATCATCCCACCTTCGTCGCCAATTTAGTATATGGGACCAAAGACAACAGGACAGCCGAAGGGTTGGCTTAACACAGGTTTATTGCATGATGTTCCAGTGAAGCATGAGGTAATGGCGGTGATACATCTCAATATATACAGTAGCCCTCTACATTTGAATCTTGTTGCACGGTAGCTCATTGGCTGCTACCGGCGTGGCCTCGCCCAGGCACGCCTCTTTTCCTGCTGCTGAATGCAGATCTTTCTTCTGCTGCTGAATGCGGGGAAGGTTTTCCCGCGGCTGTCCGTGATTGAGCAATGTGAACCATGTGAGACTGAACGCTCGCAGCTGCCCTCTATGGGCTGTCTGCTCGCGTTCCTTTACAGCTGAGATAGTTTGTATTTGGAGTGGTTACATTCTTGCCTTTACAGTACAATGAACATGCACACATACATACATAACACCAATAACAAACAATAATAAGAGCTTTTGGAGTAGATAACATGAGATTGTCATTGTACACATTCTGGAGTGTACAATACACTGACGTAAGTGTGATGTTGCAAGTTTTTCTCTGTACTCACAAAAGATTGTGTCAGTGCAAAGTCCTCATTTTCTTAGGATCACTTGATTCACAAGCACAATGCACATAAAAACATCCAGTGAGCGGGTAATGAGTGAGGATAAATACCCAGGTTTTATGTCCCTTCACCTATATCAGAAATTTAAACTTTCTCCTCCACTAGTGGTCTTGTGTATCTTGAGATTTCTTTCCCTGTCTGCCTGAGTGTAGCTCTAGGAGACATCCATTGCTGCCTTGTGATCTGGCAACACAAGTTGAAAGGCTAAGATATTAGTCTTCTAAACAAATAAACAAACAATACTGGGATGATTTGGAAAGTGACTGAGTCAAAATTGGTTTTCAGACTTAGACAGATTTTTTAAAATTAAAACTGAGAATAAACCTAGACTTCTTGCTTGGAGTGCCCAGTAAGTTGCGTTATTATTCTACAGGATTTATAGCTTCCTTCCAAACTACATTTATTTAATTTGGATCATGTGGACATTTATATTGGTCTCTGTGGCCAGTGTTGACGGTTGAAATATGATTCAGGCCTCTAGGGGATTTTCCTGACATGGCTGGTTTCTCTCTTTTCCCTTGTCTCCCAATCGATAGATTTCCTGTTGATACAATGGCAACTAATGACAATGTGTTTCTTCCAAAGATTGAGAGATGTATTAAATGAAGGTGTTAAGTGATTATTGCCTCAGGTTGCATAACTAGAAAATATAGGCTGCTGTATGTTGCTGCATAGTTTTTGTTTGCTTGTGTTTTCTTTTCCTCCCTTCAGCCTAACCTATAAAGTGACTCCTGAATGATTGATTGTGAGCTTGTGGCAAGAAAGTTCCAACTTCTCGCACAATAGTCCTATGCATTCAAGATTTCAAAGTCAAATAAAGCAGAGAATTGTGCTATTCATAATATAGAAAAATGCAGCTCAAGCTGTGACTTCAGGAGAACCACAGGATGGAAGAAATATCCCAGCCAGGAAGCCATATAACTTGAAGTTGGGACTTGCCTTGCAAGTATGATCGCCCTGAAGAGAAAACAGAGAGGTGTTTCATTAAAGCAAACCCCCATGCCCTAACTACAAAAGAGGACTTTAGATGAATCCTAAGGGTTGGAAAAGTTACCTTTCTTGGACACAGTTCCCATAACATCTCTGGCTAGAGGGTGATACTAAGGAATCCAGACCTCTAACTACCTCTTTGATTACCCAAGACATCAGTCCTCTACTAGTTAACTTTGGATCATGTGAAACTGGCATATGGGAGGAGAGGACTGAGGAATGGAGAAGAATGTCTTGTACAGTGGAACCTCATACAACAGTTGCCCCGTATAGCAACGAAATCGCATAACAATTAGTTTGTTGTTGTTGTTGTTTTTTTGGGGGGGGAATGGTGTCCCGCATAACAATTTTCCCTATGGAAAAAATCGTATAACAATTTTTCAATGGGGAAAAACACTTAGCAAAATAAAAAATCCTTGAGTGCTAAAGTCCAAAGGGACGGATGATGGTCCCCAAGTGGATTGAATTCCACTTGAATCCATCTTGATGGAGAGAAGCAGCTTCATCAACACTGGCCTGGGGCTGAGGAGGAATTCGTGTGCCAAAAGGACTCAGGACCAGAAAGTGACTTGCGGAACTGGCTCAGTGGTACAGGTGTCACAATGCAATGCAGAAGGGAAATGGAAGACCACTGCATTATATTGCTCCCAGTACAATCTTCATTGCTAGTCGCCATGAGGATAACCAATATTTGCAAATGGCAGAAGGAGGAGGAGGAAGAGGAGGAGGAGATGATGATCTTTGTGCTTTGCAACATTTCAATTTCCTGGATCAAAGCGAGTCAATCTGCCCTAGATGGGGCTCTGATGACAAGTAACCTTTCCAAGGTCCCACGGGAGACAGGATACTTGATCAGATAGATCAGTGATGGTGAACCTTGGCACTCCAGCTGTTCTTGAACTTCAATTCCCAAAAGCCCTGATCAGCAGGAGTACTGACTTGGACTTCTGGAAATTGAAGTCCAAGAACAGCTGGAGTGCCAAGGCTTGCCATCACGGAGATAGACCATTGTTCTGAGCCACTGACCCTGGAAGCTCAAGCATTCTGATAACTGCAGCTTGAGAAGATGTTTCCATCCAAACATTGTAAAGCAACACTTCTTATCTAAAGAAATGTGCCCCTCCAACCCTATACTTTGCTGACAGGCTCATAAGGAACTAAAGGTTGGTGTAGTCTGAAGTTTAATGATGATCCTATTACTGAAAAGGAAGATTGTGATTGCACAAGCATTGGTAGGGCCATCTCTAGACATGTTGCTGTCTAAGGTAGAGGAATAAATTGTCCTTATGCTGCTTCATCTTAAACTGCAAAGGACTCAATGCCAGCAAAAGCGTTTTGGTGCATGAAACAGAAAACCCCACAAGCCATTTCCCCCATCACTCATGGTAAAGATAAGATCATAATAGGTTAAATAATTGTGAATTGTTTCCTCTTTTGTGACATCTAAAAATCTGTCCCTTCACTTTGCCCAATGGTAGGGCTGGCCCTGAGAGATCAGCTTGTGGACAAATACACTGTACGTCAGAACTGAGATGGGCCTTCATGACATTTCTGTACTGCATCCCCCACTACTGGCCAATATCAACAATACTGAAATATACTGAGAATTGCACAATACTATCTGGAACGCCACATTTTAGCTATCCACATTTTAATACCAGACTCTATCACAAATGTCTGGTAGGTTTCAGACAAGAGGCATTCACTAGGAGAGCCAGAAAGTATATACATATCCCTGAATGGCTTGCTTGGCCAGGTGTCTTTACTTTCCAAAGCAGTCTGCTGTTTGAAGGGCTTTCTGAGAACAATAGCCTGCCTCAAGTCACTGTCTGTTCGTAGGTCTATCTCTATGTTGTCCATCAACAATTACAAGTTACAGAGCAAGCATTATCATGTGAGAATATGATTTGCATGTAGATTGATACCTGATCCACTCTGTGTCTTTTTTGGAGATACTCCAACCTGATAAGGATTGATTTAATTAATCCTGGTTTAGGTCACTATTTATGTGTTTTTCATTCTCTGGGGAAAAAACAACTTCTAAGAATAGAGAAATGCAAATGACAAGGCAGGGTGAAAGCCTCAGATTCTGGTAGCACTGAAGCAGTGGTGGGCTCCAAAAACTTTTACTACCACACTGTGGTTGTGGTATGGTGGGCATGGACAGGGGGTAAGCCCTGAATTGCACCTGAATTAGGACTACTTTATTTCAAAACTTGGATGGGCGGGGCCAGCCAGAATTTCTGTTTCCGGTTCTGGCAAACTGGTGCGAACCTGCTGATGCCCACCACTGCCCTGAAGTACAGGCAGGATGGCCAATGCAGAGGCCATCTATAGAGGAGATTCCAGAGCAACAAGGAGAAAGAAAGGTGGAAGAAAGTCCTCAGTCCTGTCACTTCAACTTCTGCCCTTTCTCTCTCCTCAGTCCCTTGTTCCTGTGGCTCCCTCCTGCTGCCGCTGTGACTACTAGGGCGTTGGATGTTCTCTACTGTGGTGATTTAATCAAAGGTTTTGCAGCAGGAAAGACAATGAAGGTTCACTTCTAAGGTAAACAGCATGATCTCCCTTCCCACCAGTACCAACTCACCTTCTTCCTTAGTCATACCTGTCAACTTTTGGATTTGAAAATAAGGGAAATTTTGGCCACACCCCTTTGTGGGTGTGGCTAAATCTGTGGGCGTGGCCAAATATAGCCATGTGACTTGCTGGGCTCTAGTCATGCCTGCCACATGGCCATGAAAATGTCTGCAAACACAGACAGCTTTGGCTCTTTGGCTGTAAATGGAGATGAGCACTGCAACCTAGAGTTGGATACGACTGGCAGATTTTACTTTTTTAGGATCAAAAATCTCTGCAGATGGTGATTGCAGCCGTGAAATAAAAAGGTGACTGATGTTTGGGAAACAAGCTATGAGAAACCTGGGAAACATAGTTAAAAGTAGAGGCATCAACTTGCAAACAAAAAATTGCATAGTCAAAGCAATGGTATTCCCGGTGGTAATCTATGGGTGTGAGAGCTGGACCATTAGGAAAGCTGAGCGCAGAAAAATAGATGCCTTTAAAATGTGGTATTAGAAATAGGTCGATCCTAGAAGAAATCAACCATGACTGCTCATTAAAGGACAAATAGTAAAGATGACACTAAAGTACTTTGGACATCAAATGAGAAGAGAGGATTCACTTGAGAAGGCCTTGATGCTGGGAAAGGTGGAGGACAAAAGAAGGGGGTGGCCAAAACAAGATGGCTAGATGGTATTGTAGATGCAATGGGCACAAAGCTGTGTGGGCCAAAGAACCCTTTCCCCATTTTCTTGGGGGACTTTTGTTTTGTTTTCTTTCTTGTTTACTCAGTGGTTTAAGTGACTAAGATGCTGACTGGGAGGCAGAAGGTTAGCAGTTCGATTCCCGAGTACTGCAGGATGGAATGAGCTCCCGTCTTTGTCCCAGCTCCTGCCATCCTAGCAGTTCGAAAGCAAGAAATTGCAAGTAGATAAATAGGGACCACTTTGGTGGGAAGGTAACAGCGTTCTGTGTGCTCCAGTGTCTAGTCATGCCTGCCACATGACCATGGAAATGTCTGCAGATGCAGACAACGCTGGCTCTTCGGCTTTGAAACAGAGAAGAGCACTGAACTCTAGAGTTGGATATGATTGGCTTTCAAGCAAGGGTGACCCTTTACCTTTACGTAACTCAGATCCCCTTACACAACCGTGCAAGCACACTGGATCGATGAGCTCTGATAATTTTCCCCATGAATTTTGGATCTGCTCTCTCGTACAAAAAGCAGCTTCTTGCTCTAAAAATTGGCTGCTGTAGGAATCTATGACTGTGATGGCGAACCTTCGCACTCTAGATACGACTGGCTTTCGAGCAAGGGAAACCTTTACCTTTAGCATATAGTGATCAAACACCATCCCCGCCACCCTCCACCCCTCCCAAGTTAACTCTAGAACAGAAACGGAACCCCCCTCTCTGTCTCATATAGTGTAGGAATCTATGACTGTGATGGCGAACCTTGGCACTCTATAGATACGACTGGCTTTCAAGCAAGGGAAAACTTTACCTTTAGCATATAGTGATCAAGCACATACCCCATCCCACCCCACCCCTCCCAAGTTAACACTACAACTCTAGAAACGGAATCCTCTAGCCAGGACAGAGGCAGGGCAGAAACAGCTCAATAAAGCATGATAGTGAGAGAGAAGTCTCTGCCCCCAGACCAAGAGCTGATTTGCCCCTGCATATATGAAACATCGCTCACCTCTAGAATAGACTCCCATCCCTCCCAGGTAGCACGGTGGCTCCGACCAAAAACGAAGCCGCCATATTGGCCATGTGGTTGGCAGGAAAATGAAAGAGAAACTCAGAACGCCTTCTCTCTCTCCCCTTCCACATGCGAAAAGCCTGCCACACAGTGACCTCTGGTGGCCGGAAAAAAAATACTGCAGCTTCACCTGTGAGGGCTCCGGTCAGGATATATTTTTTAAAAATAAGGGAAAATATGGGGAAATTAATGAAATGGGAGGAGGGCGGGAAGAGGGGTAAAAATAAGGGGTTTTCCCAGGTAAAACGGGATGGTTGACAGGTATGTCCTTAGTCCATCTTTTCCTTTCCCTGCTTGTACCTGACAAATACTGAAAATGAAAGCTCTATGGTGGGTGCCACTCTGCACAATAAGAAGTGGTGGGCATCAGCAGGTTTGCCCCAGTTTGCCAGAACCGGTAGCAGAAATCCCGTCTGGCCCCGCCCACCCAAGTTTTGAAATAAAGTAGTCCTAATTTGGGTGCAACACAGGGCTTTCTCCCTGGCCAGGCCCACCATACCATGCCCACAGAGTAGATAGTAAAAAAAAATGAATCCCACCACTGCAGAAGATCCCTGATTGGTATTCAAATTTGCTGTGAAGTTTGGCCCTGTTTAGTTGCAAGTGGTTAGTAAAGGTAAAGATCTCCCTTGCTCAAAAGCTAGTCGTATCTGACTCTGGGGTGCAGTGCTCATCTCCATTTACAGCCAAAGAGCCAGTGCTGTCTGTGTTTGCAGATCTTTTCATGGTCATGTGGCAGGCATAGCTAGATTGCCCACCCAGTCACATGGCCATGCCTACAAAGTAGGCCACACCCATAGAGTAGGCCATGCCCACAAAGAAGACCGCTCCCACAAAGCAGGTCATGCCCACAGTGTGGTAGTAATTTTTTTTGGAGCCCACCACTGATAAGAACCACTGCCTCTTCACCCCACCTTCTGGTTTTTCTGGAAACACACAAATACCCATAGATTACATCACCCTGCCAACAAAAGGCCGCATAGTTAAAGCAATGGTCTTTTTAGTAGTAATGTGAGAGCTGGACCATAAGGAAGGCTGAACGCAGAAGAATAGACACCTTCAAACTGTGGTGCTGGAGAAGACCTTTGAGAGTCCCCTGGACTGCAAGGAGATCAAATTGGAAGGACTGAAGCTAAAGTACTTTGGCCACCAAATGGGAAGAGAGGACTCCCTGGAGAAGGCCCTGATACTGGGAAAGATCATAGACAAAAGAAGAAGGGGATGGCAGAAGATGAGATGGTTAGATGTCATCATTGACACAGTGGGCATAGATCTGGGCAGACTACAGAGGATGGCGGATGACAGAAGAGCCTGGCATGCTGTGGTCCATGGGGTCACAAAGGGTCGGACTTGACTGTGCGACTGAACAACAAAACATTCATATTTCTGCATTTGTTGAAGGGCAGTTTATATCCCTTCTCTTTTCAGGATGAGATGTACTGTATTTCTGTTTAAATTATAATAGTTTCTAAAAGTGTGCCTGCCTATACATATTTAGATTTTATGCAAATCTGTATCCTCTTTTGTTCTTGTTGGGTGATGAATTTCCTTTCTTTGATAATATACAGGTGGTTACACAAACTGAGTTTCACTGGTTTCATTTCCCCCCATTCATTATAAAACAACTGCTGGCCTATATTTAAAATTCTTTTTGCTAAACTCTAAGAAACAAGTCAGTGATGAGAAATTTGGTGAGGACATCTGAGGAAACAATGAGAAACCATAAATCAGTATGCTGATGACACACGGCTCTAACTCTTCTTTTCTTCATCTGCTGGTGAAACTGTGCAAGTTCTAGACCACTACTTTTCCACAATTTTGGGCTGGATAAATGCCAACATCTAGTCTAGGTGGGTTTGCTCTCTTCATGAAAGATTGGGTATGTAGCTTGAGGGTGGACCTGGCCCTAGCCTTATCAATGGAGATCAGTGGAGGCTCAGATTTCATCCGGTTTCAGAAGCACCTTTTATTATCTTTGGTTGATTGCCCAGCTGTGCCCCTATCTGGACAGAAAGTGCATAAACACTTTGGTATTCTCAAAATACCACTTTGCTATTCTCAAAAATAGATTACCATAATTTTCTCTATATTGGGTGCTCTTGAAAACAATATGGAAGTTTTAGCAGATCAGAATGCTGCTGCCAGACTTACTGTTGGGACCTGGCTTTTGTTCACCACTTACAGCAGGGGTGCCCAAACTATGGCCCATGGGGCAGGATTGCTGCCGACACCAGAAGTGACCTGCCACTGCAAGTCACAAAATAGCACTGAAAATGCGCTGAAACACTGCGAAAAGCCACAAAAATTCAAAAGAAGTGGCAAAAATGTGCTGCCCTTGCCCCTGCCACCATGGGAAGCAACAGAGGTGGCAAAAACTCCCAATAATGCATAGTGAATTCTCGCGCTGCTGCCATTGCTGCTGGGAGGAACCATGTGGCCAGCCTGCTCAGTTATCTGAGGGGGCGTGGTCAGGCCCCTGGCGGTAAAAGATTGGGCACTCCTGACCTAGAGAGTGCTTGTTCACTATGGGGCAGTATAAGAATGCAATGAATGAGTGAATCAATCAATCAATCGATACAGATAGCCAAACATAAATGGAATTATTTACAACAGAAAACATAGTATGCTTATTCAAAACTAGGTCCCACTGTGATTCTAAAAGATACTTAGTAAGAGTACTTCTTAATGCATGGAAAATTAAACAACACATAATATTGCTATCTGTAAAAGGGGATATTTTGCATGTTTATGTTCTTTTCAGTGACATCAGAGCTTTTGCACTCTCAAGGTGTCCATATATGCCAGCCTTATAGAGGGCAGACCTCTATCTGAAGAATTGCTCAATGCAAGTCTAGTTTAAAGAGAAAGAGTCCTAACAAGGGAGAACCAAATAGCCTTGTAGTTGGCCATCAAAAGTTAATGACAAGTTAAAGCAGGCTAAGTAGCTGTCAGAGAAATCACTTGATCACAGTCTTCCCCATTATTATGTCCAAGATCTCACTATAATCTCACCACTGCAATGCATTAATGGTCATCCTCTCTTTGTCTTTGATAATGCCGACAAATATTTAAAGATGTGGCTTCAAGGTTGTCCTTGCCACATGTATTTTGAGCCTAATTTCATCTTGCATGACCCTGCTGAGATGACTGTATGATGTAGTCATCTACTTCGTTCTTTTGCAAGAAACTGGATTATCTCACAGCTATTCTGACGTATTGTTCCACAGGAGACAAATGGCGTTCCAACAGGTTTGTGGATCCTGCTGGATTATTTCCTGTTCTTTGCAAATATTGCTTTAACAGATAGAAGGTAGAGAACTTCGATTTCAGTTCAAAATTACATGCTTGCTTAAAAGTCTTCGGAGAGCAGCCAATAACTATGTTTCAGTGCAACAGCTGGAAAGACAGCTTGTTCAGAGAATGTCCCTTTTTCTGCAGTAAATAAAGTTGGGAAACGTGTAAGTGTGTGAGTGTCATTTTCATTCTCAAGTTTATTATGTCAAAGATGAAGAAATTTCTGGGTCTGTATATTTTGCTAAATCTATCAATGAACAGGCCCACCCCTATTTGTACCAGCCAAATTTGACAGGGGCAGCTGTTTCTGCCATATGGGTGTGAAAGATGATGATCCCTTGAGAGAGAAAAAGAGGTGGCAATGTGTATCGTGAACTTGTGTGGGTCAGTGTACAACAGTGATTCTAAAACTAAACTTGTACGAATGACACACTCAAAGCCTGTTGGCCCAGATAGATCAATCTGTCAGTTTCACTTTCTTGTACATTCAGTGCTTTTGAAATGGGATTCTTTCTGAACTCTTTCACCCTCTAATAAAACGAAATGTGAGCATGTTCATAAATACTAATAAAATATGAATTGAAATAAAAATTTGCACCCTGCTCCATAAGACTGAGGTGGTTAAGACACTGAACTTGATGACTGGAAAGTCGGCAGGTCAGCAGTTCGAGACTCGAGTACTGTACTGTATGACTGAATGAGCTCCCGTCTCTGGCCCAGCTCCTGCCAACCTAGCAGTTCGAAAGAAAGTAATTGCAAGTAGATAAATAGGGGCCACTTTGGTGGGAAGGTAAACAGCGTTCCATGCAATCCGGTGTCTAGTCATGCTTGCCACATGTCCACGGAAATGCCTGCAGACACAGACAATGTTGGCTCTTTGGAAAAGTTACTTTCTAAGACTATGGTTCTTAGAAACAGTAAAAAGCCATAGCCATGCTGCCTGGATAGTTCTGGGAACTGTAGTCTAAAACGTAACTTTCCCCAAGCATTGAAATGAAACAGGAGACTGAATTAGATGGGCCATTTGTCTGAGCCAGCAGGCCTCTTCTTGAATTCTTATACTCAGTTTTTCTCTCTGTTTCTTCTAGCTTTCTCATTCTGCCAAGAAAGCTGCTATCCTCATTCATCTTTGCTAAAGCAAAAAGGATGAAAGCAAGTGGGAAAGGTTCCCTTTATGTTTTAAGAAATAACTCCTGCCCATAATGATCCTGGCCAAGAGTTGGTTCTTCAAGCATTTCTTACAGGAAGATTACATTACCATGACTCCCACCCGCTAAGCAGTCTTAATAGGAAAGGAAAGAAAAGGAAAGGAAACCTCTGTAAAATCTCCACCTGGTGCCAGAATGGCTACTACTAGCTCACCAATTGGCTTGGCCTAAGGTTTTCTTCCAAAATACAGTACTAAATTCTCCACAGCTCCTTACATTCATTGACATCTCCCTTCGCTCATGTTAATGGATTATCAACGTGTTCATTGATAAAGTGGTAGCCCTGGGACATCTTTTGTAGTTATTTATTTAGTTTATCTCCTACCTTGGTCCTTTTACTGGGAGTAAGGCAGGATAGACATAAAGTGAATAAAAAAAATAGTACTCAAGGTGGCTAACAATAAAATGCAAATGAAACAAGAAAGGTCTTGTTGAAAACAGTTTATTAAATGATTTTATCCCTAGGTTTCCTAGGGCTGAATGCAGCAATCCTACCTCTTGCACCATGCCCCTTATTTTGCATGGAGAATAGGACTGGCTACTGTAAAGGTAAAGGTCTCCCTGGCTTGAAAATCAGTTGTGTCCAACTCTAGGGGTGGTGCTCTCCTCCATTTACACCCAAAGCGCCAGTGCTGTCAGCATCTGCTGACGTTTCCATGGTCATGTGGCAGGTATGACTAGACACCGGAGTACATGGAACACTGTTACCTTCCTGCCAAAGCAGTACCTACCGTATTTATCTACTTGTAAGTTTTGCTTTTGAACTACTAGGATGGCAGGAGCTGGGACAGACGATGGGATTTCACTCCTCTGTAGTACCCTTGGGTACTATTTTTATTTTTTTAATTTTTTTACTTTATGTCTATCCTGTCTTTCTCCCAGTAGAAGGACCAAGGTGGGAGATAAACTAAGTAAATAACTACAAAAGATGTCCCAGGGCTACCACTTTATCAATGAACATGTTGATAATGAACACGTTGATAATCCGTTAACATGAGCGTAGGGAGATGTCAATGAATGTAAGGAGCTGTGGAGAATTTAGTACTGTATTTTGAAAGAAAACCTTAGGCCAAGCCAATTGGTGAGCTAGTAGTAGCCATTCTGGCACCAGGTGGAGATTTTACAGAGGTTTTCTTGTGTTTTGAACTGCCAGCCTTCTGGTCTTCAAGCTCAGTGTCTTAACACTTCTGGCTATTGCAGAGCTTCATTAAAACGATTTGTGATTGTGGACACATGGATGCACAGAGAATGTAGAGCACACAACCACTTGGGTTCAGGTTAAATAGAATGGTCCTTCTTCTTTCCAATGCATGGCATACATAACTAGTAACAACTGAATGCAGTGTGTCAATTCTTGATTACTATCCTTTCCACAATTGTATAGTTATAGATTCCTTACAAGTAGTTTTTCATTCCCTTCCTCCATAGGCTGGCTGTTCTCTCAGGAGATGCTCAGCCAGGTAAACCTCTCACTGGACTATCCAACATACTATGGCATACATAGGGAGGCGTAAGGAACTGCCCCAAACAGGACATTCCAACAGCATAACAGGCAGCCATCTGGGCTGAACAGTGTCACATTTATGCAGAAGAAGCATAAAGTAGTTTGCAGAATGCATCCTCTTTGCTCTTTTATTAGCCACTATACCTAAATACTGTATTACAAAAACACCTGACATATTGCTGCAGTCTTCTGCACAAAATGGAAGATCCACAAGGCAGCTAAAAAGGTATCGTCAGCAGCACTTGAATTAAAAAAATCTTTGACGTTTCTTGATATGGGTTTCTTTTTTAAAAAAATTTTTTTTTATAAAAGGAAAATAATACATAAAAGAAGAAAGACATCAATACATAATACAAAATAACATAAAAGTACAAATTACAAGTAAAAATTAAAAATAAAATCACATACTTAAAAATACAATAATAACAGATAGTGTATATTCACTTTACCTTATTTGAACCATCTTGTTTAAACATAAACTATTTCAATGTAAAAAATACACTATGTTAAAAAATAAATCTGAACATAAGATAATGCCCCAGTGCTATGTACATTGCCTTGGGAATTGCAGAGCTGCCCAGGATCACATATTATAACCAAAAGTTCATGTGGCTTGGGGCTGGTCTGCCACTTTTACCTTCAGACAATGTATAAACCAGAAATGGCTTCCAAATAATTCCAAATTTGTTTTTATCTATCATACCTCTTTTTATTTTCAATTCCATTGTTAACTTATCATTTAATGCAAGTTGCTACATTTCTCTATACCATTCTTCTCTATATATACCTATAAATCTGTGTGTTAACCGTTGGAATGTGAAAAAGGATGTTGCACCAGGCCCCACTAGCCCAGACCGAGCCTCCGTGCACTCGCCCGACCGGGGTTCGCAGGTAACTGTTGGGTTGAATTTTGCGCCAGTGGGGCAGGAGCCCCCTGACTGCAAACAAAAAGAAAGGACTCAATTTCCCAACGTTCCTTGGGCCGTGCTGCAGCACAGGCAATCAGGCTGAGAGGCGCGAGCAAAAGGAACGTTCGGAAACGCGCCGCGGCCAATCAAAATGAAACCGCAGGAAAAAAATGCTGCACAAATGGTAAACACAAACCCAAAACTACAAGCCCCAGCGTCCTGCGTGCTATGAGCACGCAGAGCGCAGAGGAAGCCGGTGCGTGAAAAATAAAAATAAAAAACACACTGGGAGTGCAAGTCTGCCTCAGGCGGACGCAGCGCCTCAAAGCCACGCAAACACCCGCTGGCCTTCATGCATGGAGCAACGGGAAGGAGGGGGACTCCCTCTCCTCCACACTACCCTGCCGAAGACACGGCGAGACCACCACTGGCCACAACAAAAGTTGAGCTGGGGTGGAAAAAAACCACAACAACAGAGGGAGTTCAAGGGGGGGGGGGGAAGGTATTGATACCTTCGTGCCCCCCCCTGAAAGCAAAACAATTCCTCTGGAAAGCAAAGGAACTGGACGCCGCTCTGCCCGGTGCCTTTACTTTCCGAGTAAGTGCTTCACTTTCAAGGGAGGGCGAAGGCATCATTGCCTTCCCCACCTTGAAAGTGAAACAATTCCTCCGCAAAGCAAAGGCACCGGACGGGCGCTCCGCCCGGTGCCTTTACATTCCGAGTAAGTTTCGCTTTCAAGGGAGGGCGAAGGCATCATTGCCTTCGCCAACCCTTGAAAGTGAACCCATTCCCAGGTAAGCAAAGCCAGCGGACGGCGCTCTGCCCGCTGACTTTACTTACCCCAAAGGTTTTTCGCTTTCAAGCAGGGGCAAAGGCAATGGTGCCTTGCCCCCCCTTGAAAGTGAACCCATTCCCAGGTAAGCAAAGTCAGTGGACGGTGCTCCGCCCGCTGACGTTACTTACCCCAAAGGTTTTTCGCTTTCAAGCGGGGGCAAAGGCAATGGTGCCTTGCCCCCCCTTGAAAGTGAACCAATTCTCAGGTAAGCAAAGCCAGTGGATGGCGCTATGCCCGCTGACTTGACTTACCCCAAAAATAAACCAGTAATTCAAAAAAACAAAAACAAAACCAACCACAAACATCACAAACAAAAACATCCAAAAATAACCAAAATCAAATCCAAAAATAACACCAAGAAGAAAAACACAGAACCCCCCCCAAAAAAAAAACCAAACACTACAAACCCCCAAAAGAAATTAAACCAGAGAACTCACCCAAACGACCTTCCTCCATGACGTCCGGAACTGAAATGAGGAAAGAAAGTGACACCCAGAGGCCAGTAGAGAAAAACAGTCAAAGTAAAAGAAAACCTCAACAGCACCACCCAGAGGCCACAGGAGAAAAAAGAGTCAAAAATATTCACAAAAAAATCTAAAATTTCTAAAACATTTCTTAAATCCTGTGTACAGTTTTCGTTCAAAAAACAAAACAAAATCTAAACACAGTTTAAAAACATTGAATTTAAAAAAACACATACTTACATATTTTTAAAATTATTATCCAAGGTACAACTATTAAAAAAAATTCACATAGTAAAACATAAAACATTATTTGGTTAAAAAAAATAATTGTAAATTTTTTTATCATCCTTTCCTCCTTTTTTTAATCCAAGAAAAATACCAAAAAAAGCTGATCACAGTTTATAACAGCCCTTGCGTATAAATAAACATTTTAAAAATCTCAAAACCTTTCAACACCATTTAAAACAGCCCGGCACCATTTGTTCAAGAAAAAAAAAACCCAAACCCTTTACTATCCAACACAATTTAACGTCTTTTTATATAACAATACACATTAAAAAAACCTTCCAAAACAATTTAAAACAGCCCGGCACCACCGGGCAACCTCTGCTAGTCTACTATAGAATCGTTCTTCCAATTTCTAGCAATACATTGTCTTGCAGTTGTCAATATTATTGTTAACAGTTCTTTATTATGTTCTTCCATATTCATATTGTCAAATTCCATCAATAAGGCGGTACCTGACTCCAGCTTAAGGTTATTTGTGATATTTCATTTTCTATTTTAAGCCAAAAAGCTTTAACCACATCACAACTCCACCACATATGCATACCTGTCAACCACCCCGATTTGGCCAGGAAAACCCTGTAATTCAACGTCGATTGACGTCATAACCCGGCCCCCGCTGCCAAAACCCCGTAATTTGGCAGCGGGGGAAATGCTTTCCGCGCATGCGTGGAAGGGTTTTACCCCTTCCACGCATGCGCGGAAGTGCTACGCCGCTTGCATAGGGGCTGCACAAGCAGCGTAGCACTTCCGCGCATGCGTGGAAGGGGTAAAACCCTTCCACGCATGCGCGGAAAGCGACTTGCATACAAGCAATGTACGCAGGTCCCGTTTTTCTGGAGCTGCGGGTTGACAGGTAAGCACATATGTTCATAAGTCCCCGTAACAGTCTTACATCTCCAGCACATTTTCGTTTTCGTACAATCCATCTGATTTAACCTAACCGGTGTCAGGTACCACCTCACAACATTTTATAGTTATGTTCCATGACTCTCACAGACATAGATCTCATAATTATTCTTTTCCATTTATACCTCCAACTTTCCTCTGAGATTCTAATATTCAGATCCTTTCCCCATTTTTTTCTTAATGTTTCCTGTAATCCATCGTCACCATTTAACATTTTGTACAATTTACTGACAAGGCCATTAATTCTTACCTCTCCCTTCCTTATTTTAAATACCAACTCTTCAAAACCTGTCCTTTCTCTTGTTAAACTAGTCTCCAAAAAATATTTGTTGTTCCATTTATTCAATAAAATAACTTGAAACCAGTTCAAATTCATTTGTTCATAAATTCCCAGTCTTTTTTCTTTGTTTTTACATATCTGAATCCAATCCTTCAGCAGGAATACATCATTTTTCAAAAGCACATCCCTCACCTTCCTATCCATCTTCAATGGAAAATTCCTCAAATCTTCCATTTCTGTAATTGGGGACACATCTGGAGCTAACTTTGTTTTCAATTTCTTCCATAAATTACAATGTTGTTTTTATCAATCTATTTTTAAATTCAATTTTTGTTGATACTTTGTCCAAAAAAATTGCTTTACCAACATGTTTCACTTCCTTCATCTCCATTTCCTCCCATATCATCTCTTCTTTCATTAAAATTTTTGCCACATTTTTAATTGAAATGCCTTTTAATAGGTATCAATATTTGGTATTCCCAATCCACCAACTTTCTGTGCTAAATACCACAGCTTTTTTGATATTCTTGGTCTCTACCACCCATTACAATAGTCATTCTTTTATCTCGTTATCCTTAAGTTGTATTGGTAAAGCATCTAACAAAAAGTTTAATTTCAGTAATAATTTCATTTTACACAGTACAATTCTACCAAACCAAGACAGGTTCAGCCTCTTATATTGTTGAATTATTCCTTCATTTATTTTTTCTGTTTTTCATAATTTAACTTTATTAAATCCTCAAATTTATTTTATATATTTATCCCCAAATATTTCAAATTATCCTTAGCCTGAATATGATATTTTAATTTAATCTCTTCTCTTTTCTCTTTATTCATGTTACGAAATGTTACTTTCGATTTATCCCAGTTTGTTTTCAATCCAGTCATTTCCCCAAATACTTTAAGATGTCATTGTATTTTCGCTAAGGCTCCTTTTGGATCTTTCATAATTATTAGGGTATCATCTGCATACAAACTAATTTTATTCCCTTCCAATCCTTCAATGTTTTTGTCTTCCCTTATCATGTTTGCCAATAATTCCATTGCCATTATAAATAATATTGGTGAAAGTGGGCAGCCCTGACGTGTTCCAGTCTTAAGCTCTACCTCTTCTGTAAAAGCTTCGTTTACTCTCACTTTAGCGAAACAATGTTGATATAATTGGTCTATAGCCCTTTTAAATTTTGTACCAAACCCATAATTATTAACCATCTCTTTAATTGTAACCCATTGCAACGAATCAAATGCTTTGTATATATCCAAAGATAATAATCCCACCTTCTGTTTAGTTTGAAGTGCTGAATCTATTAGATCTACTACCCTCCTTGTTAAGTCTGTCATCTGCTTCCCTTTTAAGAACCCTGCTTGGTCCCTGTTTATGTAGTCTATCATAAAGCTATTCAACCTTTTTGCAATAATGCCTGTAAATATTTTAGCATCTTGATTTATTAATGAAATTGGTCCATATGCTTCTACTTTCGTTAAATCTTTCCTAGGCTTAGGAATCAATACAATTATAGTCCTGTGCCATGAAGTCGGCATCATTTCTCCTTCCAAAATAGAATTAAACAGCTTCAAAAGTCTAGGACCTACCATTTCGTAAAACTCTTTATAAAACTCGGCCGGCAGTCCATCCTCTCCAGCAGATTTCCCTCCTTTCAACTTCTTTATGACTTCTTTAATTTCCTTCTCAGTTATCCTTTCCTCCATTCTATTTCTATGTTCCTCTATTAATTTAATTTTAGAACCCTTCTCTAAATATTTTTTCAACTTTTCCACATTAACTTCTTTTTCTGAATATAATTCTTGATAGAAATCTTTTACAATTTTAAGTTTATCTTTTGTTTTATTGCATCTAATACCTTCTCTGTTTATTAATGTTCCCATTTCTCTTTTAATCTTTTTCTCTTTTGCTGCCCTAGCCAATAATTTTGAGTTCTTATTACTATATTCAAAATATTCTCTCTTCAAATAAATCAAATCTCATTTCACCTTTTCTATATCTTTCCCAATCAGTTCAGCTTTTAGTCTCTGCATCTTTTCATAAATCTTTGTATTCTTGGTCTTACCATGTTCTTTTTGGAGCTGTTCAATTTCCTTTTCCAAATCCTTTTGTTTATTCTTCCACTGTCTATTTTTAATACTAGCTAATTTAATACATTCTCCTCTAAATACCGACTTCATGGCATCCCACACTATATTATATTTCACTTCACCCATATCGTTCCATTGCCAACATTCCTCCCAATTTTTCATTATTAATTCTTTATTCTTAGGGTCTTTAAATAGATTTATATCAAATCTCCAATTATTTCCTCCCTGATTCTGTCCCTCCAAACCTAATTCTAATAACACTTTTGCATGGTCTGATTCTTTAAAAAGACCCACTTCCATCTCTTCCAGATTTCTAACCATATTTTCCGTAACAAAGATATAATCCAATCTAGAATATGAATTATGAACTTGAGAGAAGTAGGTATACAATCTTTCTGACCCTTTAAGTTCTCTCCATGCATCTCGCAATCTCAATAGTTGCATTTTTACCCCAAGTCTGTATTTAGTCACATTTGTACAATCTATATCAGATCTTATTAAATTAAAATCACCTGCAACAATCATTTTTATTGACCTTTCTCTATCTATTATTCGATAAATTTTCTCCAAAAATTTATCTTGGTGTTCATTTGGGGCATACACATTAACCATTGTAATCTCTTCATCTTCAATTGTTCCTTTCACTATCAAGTATCTACCTTCTGGGTCAGAAATACCTTTTGTCATTGTAAAACCCAATCTATTTGAAATCAAAATCACTACCCCCGTGCCTTTGATATACCAAAAGCTTTTTCATAAATTTGTGTCCATCCCAAAAATAGTTTATTTGTGTCTTCCAATTTTTGATGTGTTTCCTGCAGAAAGATTACATCAGGTTTATCCCTTCTAAGGGCCATTTCCAACCTTCTTCTCTTCACTTGGCAGCCAGACCCTTTGACATTCCAAGACAATATCTTTACACACTTCGTAATTAAATTTCGTTAGGTCCTCCACAATTTCCCAAGGTGTGCATTTAACTAAACATTTAAACCCATCTACCCTACATGTAAACATACACACACACACACACACACACACACACACACACACACACACACACACACACACACACACACACACACACAAAACCTCCGCCATCTCCCCCATACTCTTTCTTTACGGACTAAAGAAAAGCGGCTCTTGTCTTCCAAAGATGGCGGGGAGACGTGTAAGACGTTCAGACTTTTTATATTCTTCGCTCTAACCGCTCTTCCCATTTTATAGCTTCATTTCTCATTTTTCCTCCTCTTCCACCACCCTCAAACCCTTCCCTGTCACTCCAGCTACTGTCCCTTCCATGGCACCCCTTTCTTCTGCTTCATCTTTCCCCTTCTCCTCACCTCCCAAGACCTCCAACTCCTCCCTCTGTTCACCACGTTCTTGAGTACCACTTTGAATCAGACCAATTACTCTCAAATATTCCATTGCATCCATCTCTGAATCAATCACATGCATTTTCTTAGCATAAAAAAACTCAGCTGTTGGGGAAACCTCCAATTATATCTAATTTCTTGTTCTTTCAGGATCTTAGTAACCGGCTTCATCTTATACTTCCATATTCTCTCATCAATTGCAATGCCATTGTAAATTTCAATATCTTTTCCATCCATCTTTAAAACGCCAGATCCAGCTTGTTTTATAAATTCCATCACTTTCATTTTATCTCCCAAATTTGAAAATTTCACCAACACATTTCTTTGCTCCTCTCTCCCTCTCCTTGGTCCAATTCTGTAGGCACTTGCAATGTTTCTTTTGTTATTGGAAAGGTTTAGGAGGAAAAAAAATAAAAGGGGTTAAAGAGTGCAGAATGGGAAAAAAGAATTGGAGTTCTACTTTCTTGTGAGCTAATTCGACAGATTGCTATGACAACAGCAAACAGATTGTCCACTTTGTTGATTATGTTATAAATAAATACCAAAAAAGAAAAAAAGATAGAAAGAGAGTAATCTCTTATAAAAACTGCACACTGTGCTGCTAACATGTGCATGCTAGCACTGTGGCTCTGGGTCTATATTTCCCTTGCAATTTGTTCTTAGGTAAATGTAAAGGTCTCCCTTCCTTAAAAGCCAGTCTTGTGCTACTCTAGGGTTTAGTGCCCATCTCTGTTTAAAGCCAAAGTGATAGTGCTGTCTGCGTCTGCATATATTTCCGTAGTAATGTGGCAGGCATGACTAGACTAGGATGCCATTAGCTTTCACACCAAAGCGGTACCTATTTATCTACTTAAAATTTCAAACTGCTAGATTGGAAGAAGCTAGGACAGATGATGGGAACTTAGCTTGAGAGAAATGTAAGATGTGAGATGTGGGTAAAGAAGACATATTATTATAGAATGTAAGTCATATTCTTCTCTACCACCACCACCATCAGTACTAGTAATAGCAGTAGTTCTAGTAATTGTTTATTTTGGTGCCATTTTGCTGCCACAGACCTGATCTATCACAAGCTATTTCTAATTTTTCTCAAATAACAGATATTGTCACCAATAATTTGGAAAAATGTCCTTTTGGGATGATAACTTTCCCCTGCAGGAAGTTGCTGGTGAAATTTGTTTGTTCATTTTTTTAGTATTTTTGAACCCCAACTGGCCACCTTGTGCCAGCTAATCTTTCTCACAGTAGGCCAGGCAAAAGGAACTGAAGAATGAACTCACCAAAAGATGGCTTCGTTTTGGCGCTTTTACATCTGGCCTAGACATGGAAGAAGAAGAACTGTAAAAAAAAGAAAAAGAGCAGAGATATCTGCTTAGTCTTACCCCTTTCCTTGGACAAGAAAACCAATCTGTCTGTCCTCTTCTTGGTTAAATGAAATGAACAAGTAAGCAAAAATTTTTTTAAAAAAAATTAAGAGTACATGCTTGTGTCCTTCCCTTTTATATGATGTTGTTGTTGCTCAGCTTTCCTTATGGTCCAGCTCTCACAACCATACATTACTACATTCTGTTTCCCAAATTTCTCATAGCTTGTCTCCCAAGAATTAGTTGCCTTTTTTCATGGCTGCAGTCACCATCTGCAGTGATCTTGGATCCTAAGAAAGTAAAGTCGGTCACTGCGTTTACTTCTTCCCCATCTATTTTCTTGGGACTGATAGGGCCATTATCTTGGTTTACTTGATGTTGAGTCTCAAGCCAGCTTTTGCACTCTCTTCTTTCAACCTAAACAGGAGCTTCTTTAGGTCTTCTTCACTTTCTGCCATTAGGATAGCGTCATCTGCATATCTCAAATTGTTAATGTTTCTCCCAGCAATTTTAATTCCAAGTTTTGATTCATCTAGTCCTGCATTGCGCATTATGTGCTCTGTGTGTAAGTTGAATAAGCAGGGTGACAAAATGCAGCCTTGTCTTACTCCTTTTCCTATTCCAAACCACTCCATCATTCCGTATTCTGTCCTAACTTTTGCTTCTTGACTCATGTACAGATTTCTCATGAGACATATAAGGTGTTATGGTATTCCCATCTCTTTAATTACTTGACACATTTTATTGTGGTCAACACAATATATAACATGGAGCTACATCTTCACACATCTGTATTTGGAGAGAGAAAAATGGAGGAGAGAGGAAAGGTGGCTTACAAAGGAACAATAGGGAGAAAGTACTGAGGCCTGGGGAAGAAATGTCTAAAGTTAGTCTCAGATACATAGAATGCTCCTTATGGAGCTGTGGTGGCTCAGTGGCTAAGAAGCTTGCCTTGTTAGCTAGTAAGCCAACAAGTCAGCAGTTCGAGACCCGGGTACTGCATGACGGATTGAGCACCCGTCTCTGTCCCAGTTCCTGCCAACCTAGCAGTTTGAAAGCAAGAAATTGCAAATACATAGATAAATAGGGACACTTCGGTGGGGAAAGGAGCATCATTCGGACGTCTCTTGAGCAGAGTTCCTCCAGCAAAAATCCTTTCAACCAAGAATAATTTTTGAAACAAAATTATTATTAGCATGCTCCCTGGTGATACTTAGCATTACAAGAGAAGCATGCAAGTGGTAATTTCCCCAAAAGAAGTTTCTGTTTTTGACGTTCTGTAAGCCACCCAGATGGGCGGTATATAAATGAAATAAATAGATAGATAAAGAAACAACTAAACAAATAAATAAAATTAAACAGGTTTTATCAAATGATAAATTCATTGCACAATGGAAGAAAGTAACATTTGTAACACTTTACTGGGAACTAAAATCAGTGGGCCCCCCTTTTTTCCTGATCGCTTCTTTAGGGCCACCCTATGAACTATAATTATATGTAATCACTGTTTACTTGTCTGGTAACCAGCATGTCTCATACACAATGAGGAAGGAAGCAAAACCTGTGCTTAGCAGGTGTGGAAATGGCAATAACAACATTGTGGCTATTTTTGTATGTGTGTACTTTCCAGTCAATTTCGACTTCTGGTGATTGTTGTGTATTGAGGCACTGTTGCAAGTTGCGCGGGTAGCGCCTAGCAAGGAAAAAATGGCGGTTTCCCGCCATCCAAATTAGGAGACAAAAAGGGCTCAAAATCGCCATTCCAGGGCACGCTCATTATGCTAATCATAGCCCTGTGATTGGTTACAGTTTTGGATCCTTGTTATGTATGTATGTGTGCATGTTCATTGTACTGTAAAGGCAAGAATGTAACCACTCCAAATACAAACTATCTCAGCTGTAAAGGAACGCGAGCAGACAGCCCATAGAGGGCAGCTGCGAGCGTTCAGTCTCACATGGTTCACATTGCTCAATCACGGACAGCCGCGGGAAAACCTTCCCCGCATTCAGCAGCAGAAGAAAGATCTGCATTCAGCAGCAGGAAAAGAGGCGTGCCTGGGCGAGGCCACGCCGGTAGCAGCCAATGAGCTACCGTGCTACAAGATTCAAATGTAGAGGGCTACTGTATATATTGAGATGTATCACCGCCATTACCTCATGCTTCACTGGAACATCATGCAATAAACCTGTGTTAAGCCAACCCTTCGGCTGTCCTGTGGTCTTTGGTCCCATACACCAAATTGGCGACGAAGGTGGGATGATGGCTGCCCACGGGACCAAGACATGCGCCGGCTACGAGATCAGGAAGCCGGGAGACTTGGAGCTGTTTGAGATAGACTTCAACGCAGCGCTGGTGGAGCTCGAAGTCTCAGATGAGGCCAAGAAGAGGGCCATTTTCGTCCGCAAGCTCGGACACGAGACCAAGAGGACCTTGGTGGACCTGATCGCGCCGAGGAGGGTGAGCGACCTCAAGGCCACAGAGCTCCTGGCGGCGCTGCGCGCCCACCTCCGGCCCGCAATAGCGATGTTCCCCGCTCGGAGCGCGTTCTGGAGGCGAGTCCAGGCGCCCGGGGAATCGGTCGCTGAGTTCGCCGCGGCCCTGCGGCTGGCCGCCGGCCCATGCAAGTGGGAGACCCCAGACGTCACCCTCCGGGACTGCCTGCTCTGTGGTCTGAGGGACACAGAGACTCAGCGCGCGCTGATGAAAAAGGAGCCGCCTCCCACGTGGCAACAAGTCCTCGACACGGCACAGGCCGCGGAGGCCACGACTGCCGGGGTGCAGGAGCTTCAGGACTGGCGCCCGAAGCCCGTCAAGGCAGAGAGCTCAGTGCGCGTGGCCCGGCGAGCTTCGAACTCGTCCGCGGAGAGCAGCGACGACGAGGACGTCAGGAGGGTCCAGAGAGAGGGCCGGCGCTGCGACGGCTGCGGCGCCGCCCACGCCCGCGCCAAATGCCCATTCCGCAAGGCCGAGTGCCACAACTGCGGCCGGCGTGGGCACATCGCCAAGGTCTGCCGGAAACGGCGCGAGGCCACAAGGAGTTCTCCAGACCGCTCGGCGAGGCAGGACCGCACCACGAGGCCAAAGGACGGCACCCGGACCATGAGGACGCGGGACGGAGTAGGGCGCATCTCCGATGACAGCGAGGACGACGCTCCGGTTTGCAGCGTTTCCACGGAGCACCCCCGTTACTTCGTTGAGGTAGTAATACAAGGGGCCCCTGTTAGAATGGAGGTGGACTCGGGTTCTTCATACTCTATCATTTCCCAGGGAGAGTTCATGAAAATCGCCCCCCGCGTGCGGCCCAAGCTCAAAGCGTTGAGGGCCACACTGAAGGACGTGCAAGGGAACCGCATCCCAGTGTTGGGGGTTGGGAAGTTCCAGGTCCAGTTTAAAAAGCACACCGCAACGCTTCCCCTAGTCGTCCTCAAGGGAGGTAAATGCAGCCTCCTCGGGACTCAATGGTTCCAGCCCCTGGGGTTGTTCATTGGGGGGGTGCACGCCGTGGGAGCACACGCCGCTGGGACTGATCCAATACAGAGCGTGTGCAACGCACACCCCGAGGTTTTCAAAAAGGGGCTCGGAAAATTCAAGGGCCCCCCAGTGACTTTCGACCTGGACCCTGGAGTACGTCCAATCAGACTTAAACCGCGCAGAGTGCCTTTCGCACTAAAGGACAAAATAGAGGCGGAGTTGGACAAATTGGTGGGCCAGGGGATTCTTGTTCCTGTTGATTCTGCGGAGTGGGAAACTCCAATTGTAACAGCACTCAAGGCCAACAGGGAGGTCCGCATATGCGCTGATTACAAGTGCACCATCAATAAGGCGATCCGCCCTAATGCGTATCCGGTGCCGGTAGTCAGCCACTTGTTGGCCAGGTTACACGGGGGGAGGTGTTTCGCTAAACTCGACCTGGCCCAAGCCTACCAGCAACTCCCGGTGACCCCCGCCGCAGCTGCTGCACAGACCATAGTCACCCACAAAGGGGCGTTCCAGGTATCGCGCCTCCAATTCGGCGTGAATTCGGCGCCCGGGATCTTCCAGTCACTCGTGGAACGCCTCCTGAAGGGGTTATAGGGGGTGTTACCCTACTTTGATGACGTATTGATTACAGGGGGGAGCCGGGCCGAATTAGCAAGGAGGTTGGGAAAGGTCCTGACAATATTCAAAAAAGCGGGGTTGCGGTTGGGGAAAGACAAATGCGTTTTCTTCGCAACTGAGGATGAGTTCCTAGGGTTCCGTGTTACTCCCGAGGGAATCAGGCCATCCCAATCCAAGGTGGCCGCCATCAAGAAGGCCCCTCGCCCTACCTCCAAGCCCGAGTTGCAGTCGTTCCTTGGACTGCTCAACTTTTACCACTCCTTCCTTCCGCGGAAGGCAGCAGTGGCGGAACCGCTACACAAATTGTTAAAAAAGGACGAGGCATGGAAGTGGGGCGACGACCAGGAGATGGCTTTCAATGACCTGAAGCGCCTCCTGGCATCAGATGCGGTACTGACCCATTTCAATCCCAAACGCCCAGTGGTCCTGATATGCGATGCATCCCCGGTGGGGGTGGGGGCGGTGTTATGCCACATACTGGAGAACGGGAGGGAGGCTCCGATAGCGTTCTACTCTAGGTCCTTGTCCCAGGCGGAGAGAAACTATGCCCAGACAGACAGGGAGGCACTAGCGATAATTGCGGGGACCAAGAAATTTCATGATTTTGTGTACGGCCGCCCCTTCACCATAGTGACTGACCATAAGCCCTTACTAGGCATTTTCACCGCAGATAAGCCCACACCCCAAATCCTGTCCCCGAGGATGCTCAGGTGGGCCATTTTTCTCAACGCGTATCAGCACGCGTTGGTATACCGGCCCGGGAAGGAGATCAGCCATGCCGATGCCCTGTCGAGGTCCCCCATTCCCCGGGATTGCTGCCACGTGGGCGAGGTAGAGAGGGACCACCAGGTCTTAATGATAGAGGTCCTAGACTCCCCTCCAGTAGTACCGGCCGACATCGCCAAAGCGACCGGCAAGGACAAAACGCTGGCCACAATTTGCTCCTGGGTACAGAAAGGGTGGCCCGTGTCTTCCCCAGCAGCGGAATTCGACACATTTTTCAAAAAGAAACTAGAGTTGTCCCTAGAGAGGGGTTGCCTTTTGTGGGGACAGCGGGTAGTGATCCCCACGTCTCTCCGGCCGAGGGTGCTTAAACTGCTGCACGTCAGCCACCCGGGGATCGTCCGCTCTAAGGCACTAGCCCGCAGTTACTTTTGGTGGCCCCAGCTAGACACCGACATCGAACACATGGTCGGCACTTGCGAAGCGTGCCAAAGCTCCAGGCCAGAAGAGGCTCGCTCGCCACATAGGGAGTGGGACGCAGCAAGGGGGCCCTGGTCCCGGGTACACGTAGACTTTGCTGGCCCGTTCAGGGGAACGCTTTTCCTCCTTGTGGTGGACGCGTTCTCCAAGTGGTTGGAGGTCATTCCAGTCTCGAGCACCTCCTCGGCCACAACAATTAAACAGTTACGGAGGGTCTTTTCCACGTTCGGTTTACCCGACACCCTCGTCAGCGATAACGCTAGCTGTTTCACGTCCGCCGAGTTCGGGGCATTCATGGAGCGCAACGCCATTCGGCACGTCACCTCCGCCCCCTTTCACCCGGCCACCAACGGCCAAGTAGAGCGCCTCGTGCGCACCACGAAAGACGCGCTGCTGCGCATGGGCCCCGGAGACCTTGACCTGAAATTGTGCCAATTCCTGCTAAGGTACAGGGTCACCCCATTGGCGTCAGGGTACTCCCCCGCAGAGCTGTTGATGCGCAGGAAGCTGGCCACGGTAATCTCCAAGCTAGACCCCACGAGAGTAGAGGACAAAGGGCGGAACATAGGGGTGGAACCCACAAAGAGTTTCAGCGTAGGCGCCCCGGTGCATTGCAGGAACTACGCCAACGCGGGGCCAGCCTGGGTGCCGGGCACCGTAATAGAACAAACCGGCCCCGTCTCATACCGCGTGGAGACCAGTACAGGCCTCCTGTGGAGGCGACACGTGGACCAACTCAGGCGCAGGGTCCCCGGAGAGCAGGACGGAGACGAAAATAGCCTCGAATCAGCGTTAGGGTACTCCCCCACCCGTTTAGCCCAAGGGGGAGGAAAAGGGGAACATGGGTCCCCACCAAGGGGGGAGGAAAGGGAATCGATCCACAGAGATCTTTTGCGGGAGTCCGCGGCAGAAAGGAAGAGCCCCGACCTCACACATACCCCTCGGATGTTTCCCCGAAACACAGATGCCCATAGAAGTTTAGACGTTGATTTTCAGTACCAGGGGGAGTTAGCGGAGTGGTCCCCCACCCGTCCTAGTGAAAAGAGGGGTTTCAGTTCAGCCCCTGGTACTTCCAGTCCCAGTAGCCCCTGTGAGTTAGAAGGCAATATAGCGCCAATTTCCCGGAGACCGACACCCCCAAGACGGGAGGCAACAGCGAGTCCGCCCACCACAGTCTAAAGGTCCCCCGAGCGGGGATCAGAAGGTAGCAGAACCACAAGGGCGACCTCATCGGTTCCGCGGTTCACAATAGGAGGGTCCCCGGGGTCCGAGAGCAACAGGCAGGGGTTCACCTCCCAACTGTTCATTCCATTCCCATCCCCGGGCGCAAGGCAGGCACGGACGCCCCACAGAGCCACTAACGAATCCCCGTTTCCCGTTGCAGGACAAGCACCCGCGGAGTCAGGGATCACAGGCTCTCCAGTACTAGGTCAGACGCAAGCACGCCCCAAGCGCACGTGCGGCAAGCCACAATGGTTGCGGGACTTCGTCCCATCCTAGGGGGGAGGGATGTTATGTATGTATGTGTGCATGTTCATTGTACTGTAAAGGCAAGAATGTAACCACTCCAAATACAAACTATCTCAGCTGTAAAGGAACGCGAGCAGACAGCCCATAGAGGGCAGCTGCGAGCGTTCAGTCTCACATGGTTCACATTGCTCAATCACGGACAGCCGCGGGAAAACCTTCCCCGCATTCAGCAGCAGAAGAAAGATCTGCATTCAGCAGCAGGAAAAGAGGCGTGCCTGGGCGAGGCCACGCCGGTAGCAGCCAATGAGCTACCGTGCTACAAGATTCAAATGTAGAGGGCTACTGTATATATTGAGATGTATCACCGCCATTACCTCATGCTTCACTGGAACATCATGCAATAAACCTGTGTTAAGCCAACCCTTCGGCTGTCCTGTGGTCTTTGGTCCCATACACCAAAATCCTGTTCCCCATTGGTTAATTACATACATACCCTGTTATGATTGGTTATTTGTGGTTATCCAACGGGTTGCTACTTTGTATCAGGGAGCCATCACCGGGGAGACACTATATAAGCCCCACGAGTAAACAAGGGTGGGGCCGGACCGGATCTATACTACCAATTCTGCTCAGGTTGCCAGCAACGTGCTAAGCCTGGGTCTCCTCCACTATGCTACCGCTCCTGGTGTAGCTAGTCCTTGCCCCCTACATGGCAGATTCTGGAGGGACTGATTTCATGGGATTGTATAGCCATCTCTGTGTCCGGAGCACCTTGTAAGCATAACCTAAAGACTGTTGAATAAATACTTGTTGCTGTTCTGTTCATTGTTGTCTGGACTGCTGCTTATAAGGGCTGGATATAACAGTGACCCTTTCCAAGGTTTTCTAGGTAGAGAATACACCGAAGTGGTTCTGGGAGTGCCTTGGGGCAGTGCAGCTTGCCCATGTCTACACAGGCTGGCTCTATGTGCAGGAGGCACAGTGGGAAATTGAACTCAACTCTGGCTCTGGAACCAGATGCCTAAACCATTGAGCTATCCTGAAAATTGCTAAATTCTGATATATATTTTATATGTTTTTTCTTACTTTCTAAGTTGTTTTGTGGACAATATGTAGGAAAACAGTAAATAGATTAAAACTGACAATGACAGAAGGGGTGGTGTTGGTGGTGTTAGTGATGGAGGGAGTGAAGAGTGAAGAAGAATGAATATGAGGATGAGTAACAACCAGCCAGTATCTACTTACGTAGTTGGTCAATGTTTGCATACACATGGCCATCATTTCAGCTAATAATTAATAGTAATTTGAGTTGCTTTTTGACCCTTTCCTCCTCTTCTTTTCTGAGCTCATATAGGTTTTCTGCATGTCAAAAGTTAGTTCATACTAATCAGTCAGTGTGGTTATAGTGTCATGCAAATTGCTACTCATTAGGGACCAAGTCAATACCGTTAAACAATTACCACCGGTGACCTGACTGGATTTGGCTTCAGTTCTCTGGGGATGAAAGGCCAATTAATCAAGAGCATCACTATTAGAACATCTGTTGCTGTAAAAAACAATCACACCAAAAAGGCAACAAGGCTCATAATGGATCAATTCAATGGAAGGTTAAAGGATGAAATAAATTAAAGCTTCCGTGGAAGTAAATATAGCCTATGTAAGTCAAGAGAAAGGGAGGGGAAGAAACAGAGAACAGGATGGAAGTAGGCTTGAACTAAATGAGAGGTCTGCTATGATTCAGTAGCTTTCAGCTGAAGCCACAGAAGTCTTCCAGAAGTTAAGACAATGTAGCAGATAAAAGTCTGAGTTCAGAGATGGATTAAACATTGACGTAGAATGGGCATGTGTCCTACATTAAGCCATCATTGAAATGCAGCCTCTGTTTCACAGGCAGGCTGTACAATCAAAGAGGGGAAACACATACGAAGGAAGAACAAAGGCATAGAAATTGCCGTGGTACATTTGGAAGTAATCTCCACAGCCAGCCCTCCTTCACAAGCCGAGTCCAAAAATGCAGGTAGCTAGATGGAACATATGTACAAAGGCAGAACTTTTTTAAATGGCTCCTATTTATTTATTTATTTTAACTTCTGATTCAAGAGCAATCCAGTTTCAAGCCCTTTGCATAATAATAGGGATAGCTTGTAAAAATAGCCAAATTCTGTCGCTTAGTGTGAACCAAACCATAACTGTCAGAATGTAACTTCCTGAAAAACAAGATGTCCTCCACTGCAATTCTTGTGGTATATGATGCATGCATAAATCCAGCATGCATGCACACACCTGAGAATCACAGCAGGAATATTTTTTGCTAGGGAGGAATGGAGTGGATGTTACAGTTTGGCTTATAAACAGCAAGATTTTGGCCAATATATCGGTCCGAGAAAAATCATTTCCCAGCAATCCTGAAGACTGCAGATAAGGTCAGGGACAAGAGGAAAGCTAATTTGTGTTGAGTGGGATGATCAGTGGTCCAAAATGCAAGTTATATAACAATTGAGTTCACTATGATTTGTGTCCAAATTTCCATTTTAAAAGCCATTCCTCTTTAAGAATTTATTTTATAAAAACCCTTGTCAAATCCACTTCTTTGCTAGAACTTCTCTACTGTAGCTTTTTTAAAATTTGGGATGAAGTTTCCAGTTAGCACAAAACTAATAGTTCCAATGGGAATAATAGCTTCAAATGGGAAATGCCACGGTGTTAAACTCTACCCCCTGAACAAGGCAATATTTAAAAACATACCATGTTTCAGGAGGCATGGGTACAAGAGGGACAAGAGTAGCATCACACAGAATGGAAAAACACACCAATAAAATAAGTGCATGAAAAGTGCATTAATATGCTTTGTCTGGAATAGCCCATAGTATACTAAGTAAATGCAGAGTGAAACACACTCTACTAGCAGGAAAAAAAATGTCACAAAGCACTGTTTGATGTTAAATCTACCACAAAGCACAGCCACAATATTTACACTATGGGATTTATGTCTGATGAATCACTGATCTAAAACATATGCAAACAGAAATTAGCTGATGGAATTTAGCTGCCACAAATTATAAGAGACGGAAATATTTTACACTGACGTTGTTGCTGTTGTTTGGAGAGAAGCATAACATTCAACCATCTATATCTACGGTTTGTATGTAGGGAGCAATCAGGAATGTGCTATGTTTTTGGTGGATTTGGAGTGGTTAGGTCAGAATTAGGGTGTTAGGGTCTCTCTTTTCACTTCCATTTGGCTTCACCATCTCTTTCCTCCTTGTCCTTCTCCTTTTTGCTTTCATACCTGTTCTGTCCTTCTTGTCTTGGATTGCCTCCTGGGTGTAATTATGTCTTCAGATTAAAGCTTCCTGTGGTCTATATACAGTCCTCTATTATCTGGAGGGAAAGCCACTGAGAGGCCTATGTGATCTGACATTCATGGGTGTAAGCCATCCATGCAACGGAGGGAGCTTGGTTAGGAAAATGTCTGATATGAAATTTTACTTACAGGATCCATCAAAAGGTTACAGCCATAGAACAGGGCCCAGGAGGAGTGATGCCAAATGTCCTTGGTAGCAGCTTCATTCATTCATTCAATTTTTGTACCAGCCATCTAACCAGACTTCAACTCTGAGTGGTTTACGATAATAATAGTTATAGAAAATGAAAATAATTTAAGACAATACTATGGCAAATACCAGATCTAGATTTCATATAATGCTAAAACCAGCAGACCCCTGTAGGATGCCTAATAGGAAAAACAATAATCATGCCAATGGAGGATAAATCAAGGTTTGGGCAAAATATTATAAAACACCTCCTCAAAAAGTTCAGTTTTTAAAAGCCTGCAGAAGATTTGAAGTTTTGGGGCCAGCTGAATGTGGACAGGTAAACTATTTCAGAATGCTGGGACCACCACAGAAAAGGCCCATACCCTTGTAATGGTATTCTGTACCTCCCTTGTGGTGGGCACTCTCAGTTGACCAGTTGGAAAAGTTGTGTTCTCTGAGCAGGGTTCCTCAAAGACAGATATTGCAGCAGGTATCAAGGTCCAAAACCATTTACAGCTTTGTATGTTAGAACCAGAACTCTGAATTGGGCACAGAAACCTACAGGTAGCCAGTGCAGGCAAGCCAAGGTCAATGAGGTGTGGTCAAATCTCGGCAACCCAAACATGAGTTTCCCATTGTCATGAGAGATCTATCTAGGAATAGGCAGAAATGGGTGAACTACCTAAGATGGACAAAGGCAAACTTGGCCATGTCAAATATTTGGTTCTCCAAGGAGAGAGCCAGGTCCTGGATCAAACCCAGATCCCAAACCCAACCCTTCAGTGTAGATCAGAGGTTCCCAACCTAAGACCCGTGGACTAGTTTTGGCCTATTATGTCATTTCATGTGCCCCCCACCCCTCCAAGGGTATTTGAGAAACAAAATGACCACCCCTTTAAAGATGTTGGGACAAAATGGCCACCCCATCATGCAGGCAGGGCAAAATGGCTGTCTGGGCCTCAAAACTGACTGAGAAAGCATGACCTGGCCCCCAGCTTGAAAAGGTTGGGAACCCCTGGTATAGATTCACCCACCCAAGCAAAGGATTCTCCAACCAACAGGGACTCTATCTTTTCTGGATTCAGTCTCAACCTATTATCCCTCATTCCATCCATTATCATAGCCAGGCAACAATCCAGGACCTGGACAGAATCTTCTGCAGGTGATTAAAGGAGAGATAAAGTTGCATATTATTTACATATTGTCATCAGGATATTTCAAATCTCTGATTTCATATACTGTATATACTCAAATGTAAACCATCCCGAATATAAGCCGAGGTACCTAAATTTGACCTGGAAACCCAGGAAAATAGATTGACCTGAGTATAAGCCGAGAATGGGAAATGCAGCAGCTGCTAGTGAGTTTCAGTAATTGAAATAAATGAGAAAACAGTAAAATTAATCATTTTAATGGTTTTTAAGAACTGTATTTGCACCACCCACCAGTGGTAGCGCTGCTGGTAAAGTGGGTGGGCAGGTCAATTGCACTGAGGCAGGAAGTGTTGCTCTAGCTTAGCCTCTTGCTCCCCCTGCAAGGAAGGAGAATGGCTTCCTCCCTCCATCTTGGCCACATGTAGCAGGGACAAAGGCACGAATGTATGGTAAGTGAGATCCTTTCTTTTTCCACACCAGATTGGAAGGGTGACACAATTTCATTGTAGATCCTCTTTCTTCACCTATGGTTTTCCATAGGAATTAATTGAAAACATACTTCAGAATAGGAGAACTTGAGTTTCAATGTATTCTAATGGAAAATCGCGATTTGCATCGTCTTGTGGCCAGTTGTGTAATTGTGCCTCAACTTCTTTTGCCACAAAAGTCCTGAAATTTACTTTTAAAATGCCAGAATTACTAAAAAAACCCACCCTCGTGGTTGTTGACCCATGTATAAGCTGAGTCCCCTTTTTGGAGCTCATTTTGGGGTTAAAAATGTGGCTTATACTCGAGTATATATGGCAGGTATTGAACAGCTGAGAGAGATGATCAGTCACTGAAGTACCCCGTGTTGTTGTATCTAGGGGGCTGACATAGTCTTCTCCCCTGGAAAACTCTGGACACGGGCATCCAGAAAATACTGGTGTCAGTCCAAGGCCAAACCTCCAATGCCCACTCCCAAAAGCCTGTCCAAGATGGTGAACGGTAGCAAAAAGCTTACCTTTCAGTAGATCCAGCAAGAGTGTTCTGCTTTCTGTGATTTCAAGCATTTGTGGAAGATCTTGTAAAGCAGGGGTGCTCAAACTATGGCCTGTGGGCTGGATCTGGCCCCTGACACCAATTCATCCAGCCCACACCACCATCGCCACTCCCAGAAGAAGGAAAATGTGACCATATGGGCCATAGTTTGGGCACCCCTGCTTTAAGTAGAGAAGATGGCAGCTTAAAATCTATCTCATCCTGTTGCAAAATAGATTGCAAGGCACATTTTACTTGCATTGCTGGTGGGAGGAACCACGTGACTGGCCCACTGAACCATGTGACCAGTCCATGGCCTGAAACGTTTGGGCACCCCTGTTGTAAAGCATCCTAAATGGATACAAGGGGCAACCTGTAATTGATTTTTGAGAACCAGTGTTGTAAAGGACCACCTGTCTAGGAATGGGCAACAGCTGGGCAATTTGCCTCAACTGATAATAGGCAGATCTGGACACAGCAGATATTTGCAATTCTATTGAAAGATCTGGGTCCAGAATAATTATCATGTTGTGTAAAAGCTCCCCAGAGAACCAAACAGGAGAACTTCCCAACAGTATCTCTGTCTTGTTTGGATTCAGTTTCAACTTATTTGCCCTCATCCACTCCATCACTGAGGCCAGGCAGAGTTCTAGGACTTCAACCAACAGCATCCACTGCAGATGAGAAAAAGGAGAGATAGAGCTGTGTGTCATCGGCATACTTGTGACACCAGACTCAAAATCTCCAGATGACTTCTCCCAATGGTTTCACATAGATGTCAAAAAAGCACTGGAGAGATGGTTGAGCCCTGCTGGGCCCATATGGAAGTACCCAAGGGATCAAAATAGCAATTACACTTATATACTACCCCATAGCTCTCAGTGCACTCTCTGGGCAGTCCACAAGTTAATTTGCATTTTGTCCCCATCATGCTGGATACTCATTTTACCAATCTCAGAAGGATGGAAGGCTAAGTCAACCTTGAGCCCTGGTCAGGACACAGTTTAACTACTGTGCCATCAGCACTCTTCATTAAGTTGTACCATCTGGATATGATTGTTGAGGAATGCCAGATCTCCAATATCTAACCCCAACAATTGTTCCAAGAGGATAAGTGGTATCAAAAACTCCTCTTTAAATTGAGCTGTAAAGACATTCAAACAAAAGATGCCTTCAAACAGAAAATGCACAGTTGACAGCCCTTCAAGCAGATGAGTGAGCTCAGGCAAATAGGACACAAAGCCTCTCCAGTCTTATTTTGTTAATTTTTCATTTGTAACAGAATGGCAAAAATTCTGTTGCTAAGTGTAGTAAGTCACATTAGTGTAGGCTTATTGAATCCTTGGTGGTTTGCTAAGTCAATTTCTCTGTAAGTTCCTCTTGATTCAAATAGGCTTACTCAAGTCATATTTAATAACTTTAAAGTAAGTCACAACTACAATAGGCCCACTTGAATCAATGGAATCAATGGATAAAGCAAAGAAAGTGGCTTCATATTTGCAGTTCAGGGTCTGATCAGGACACTAACTAACTCACTCACTCACTCACTCACTCACTAAATCTATATATATAAAAGAGAGGTGTGTGTGTATGTACCGCATGCGTTTCCACACCCCTGCACCAAATCCCTTGCGATTCGGCACCCACCCACCTTGGGAATCCCAGATGGGGATGGTCGGGGTCCAGGGGGAAGATGTGGGGTGCACGCCCCACAAAACAGGAAAAAAGGACAGTGCATGTGTGTACTGCTGATCACATGCACAATCATTCATGCCAAGTACAAAAGACGCAAGTGCACACGTGCACCAGACCTCACGCATGCCGAAAACAAACCACCCTCAGAGACACTATGCACCAACACCATCCACACATAGACAGCAGAGCGGCACGGGGGAAACGCACTGCCTCACAAGACACACCCAAGCATCCGGCACCATTAATCGATCAAAACGTGGACAATGGACACCCAAGCATGCACGCAACAAAGCCTATGGAAGGGAAGGGCTGGCACAGCGAAGCCGGGTAATCAGCTAGTAAATAAATAAATAAATGGAACTAAGGTGGCATTGAGTCCACACTGATATAATCTTACTACACCAAGCAAGTGGGAGAATGAGCAAATCAATTCTTACTTCACAAGAATGTGAGTTATTTCATGCTACACTTGGCAGGATAATGATTTTTTTCCAAAAGTTGCAAAATGGTGTAAGTTGCACATAGAATACTGGATGTGCTTTGCTTCCCAAGATTAAAAGATACTGTACTAATTTTCTACAGAGACAGTTTGCCTGAAATATGGAGGTATCAACAGGATAAAAAAATTAAGGTAAGGAACCTTGTGAAGCTAAAAAGGCCTTCATCAGAATAAGAATTTTGCATGTCTTCTTTACATCAATGTACAAGTTCTCTTGGAGGTCATCCATGTATTGCTACTGTTTCTTCTTCTCCCTTGCCCCGAAGGTAGTGCCTTTCTCAGCTATGTGGGCATAAATACCTTAGCACACAAGTCCATTGTAATTTGTTGTACACAGTGCTTAGTATATCTGGAAAAATAAAGTGGTAACTGTCCAGAGTTAGCCTGCTCTCTGGTAAGGTTAAGGTTGTCTGTTGTGTTGTGTTGTGGGTTGATTGAAAGCCAGTCATATCTGACTCTAGGGTGTGGTGCTCATCTCCAATTACAACCAAAGAGCCAGCGCTTTCTGTGTCTGCAGACATTTCTGTGGTCATGTGGCAGGTAGTGCACTGAATGCTGTTTACCTTCCCACTGAAGTGATACGTATTTATCTACTTGAAATTTCTTGTTTTCGAACTGCTAGCTTGGCAGGAGCTCAGACAGAGATGGGAGTTCACTCCGTCATGCAACATTCGGGTCTTGAACTTCTTACCTGCCGACCTTCCAGTTGTCAAGTTCTGCGTCACAAGCCAAATGCAGTCCGTTATTCTATAGATAGGCAGCAATAAAAGAGAATTTTACAGTAAGATGAAACACCAATAGCGAGGCATGAAAATAATTAAATAGGAAACTGTTTGAGACTTTCACGAACATGCAATAAACTGAATATGATTTAAACAAATGAGTAAAGAACTAGACGAGGCCTTTTAAACAACAAAACACAACATAATTATGAAATCATTTCCCCCCCTTACACAAGCTTTAGCTGAGATATTAGCAAATCCCCCTCTCCCCCAATTAGCATTTTCTGGTGCTTGGGATTGTTTCTAATGAAAAGCAATGGTTTCCCTCAGGAGAAATACTTGTTTACTTGTCAATGCAGCCATGACACAAATAGCAGCTGCTGTTTTATATGCTGCTGTAATAATGTTTGAAATCATTTAGACTTTTGCTTTTCTTAGGTGCTCATAGAACTTCATATACATGATGTCAGTCATAAGTTACAAATATTACTTTTTTGCGACTACAACTGCCAGAAGCTGGCTGGGGGATTCTGGGAATTATAGTCCAAAGGAGGCGGGGAGAGTGAGAGTGCCATATTTGCCGGACTATAGTAAAGGTAAAGCCAACCTTGCTCGAAAGCCAGTCGTATCTGTCTCTAGGGTTCAGTGCTCATATCTGTTTATAGCTGAAGAGCCAGCGCTGTCTGTATTTGCAGATGTTTATTCCGTCATGCAGTACTTGGGTTTTGAACTGCTGGCCTTCTGCCTCCCAGTCAGCATCTTAACCACTTGAGCCACTGTAGTCTTGACATATAAGATGCACTTTCCCCTCTTAAAATACACCAGGAAAATGGAGTGCATCTTATACTTTGATGCATCTTATATGCCGGCAAATACGGCATATTCCTGACTTCTGATTTTGGTACACAGAAGCACAGGACAAGACAGTTGTCTTGTACTGAGTCAGAATCTTAGTCTCTTTAGCCTCTTATTTTCAACATCCACAGGTCGTATCTCTCAAGGGTTTCAGAGCAGATTCTTGTGTTTGTGGTCATGTGGCAGGCATGAAGCACACAGAATCCTGTTACCTTTCCTGCCAAAGTTTACCTATTTATCTCCTTGCAATTTCTTGCTTTCAAACTGCTAGTTTGGCAGGAGCTGGGCTCACCCCGCCATGGAGTACTCGGGAATCGAACTGCTGACCTACTGACCTTCTGGTCATCAAGATCATCATCATGGCTCTCAATACATTAGGTACACAGACCACATATATGTGACCAGAAGCCATGCCCTTGCAAAATGCCTGTTGAGAGTGCTTGCCAAGAGGAAATACCCGTGTGTGCAGAGCAACATGTTCAGGAGAGGTTAAGGAAGGGGAGTCCATTGTGTTCAGTCAATTGTGCAGTTTTTAAAAGCAAACTCTTATGTTTCTCCTAATTGTCCTCAGACTGTTTGGCCTCAGAACTTTAATCCAGACTTTCAGGCCACCCTGATCACCTAATGAAGCCGATGGTATAGCTCTCATTATGATCCTAAAAGATGAGGAATCAACTGGGTGCCCCAAAGGTGCTTATTGGGCATAATAAATAGTGCTTCAGATTGGCAACTAGCCACTTCACGGCTAATTCTAAAGCAATAATGCATTGCTAATAACAAATCAGAATGGTCCTCCTGCCACAAAACCTAACAAAGGGCCTGGAGAGACTGAGGAAAGGGAGATACCCCTATGAAACCTAAGCTCTAAATTGAATTAATATAGCTTAACCACTTCAAAGATGTATTCCCTGTTTTATAAAAGGTTACCTTTCTGTATAAATTACTCCAGAAATACCTAAGAAGCACAAAATGGACCTTCTGTGTTAGAACTAATCACAAAGATGTTATAGATGGTAATGGAATCATGTCACATCACAGGCAGGAAGGTGATCAAAGTGTTAACATAAATTGCAAGGTCACCTTGAATTGAAGCTACTGTTTTGTGCATTAAATACTCTTCTTCCAGACATTCAACATTAGCCTTAACTGCTGAGAATGGCAGCTGAGGTAAAGGGAAGAGAAAGGTTATGTTCTGTTAGGGTTGGGGGATTGTAAAACATGACTCTTTCCTTGGCTGCTCATATTGCTTACTTCGCTCTACTAAGAGTGGACAATTGAGAATGAACTCAGCCATGCAAATGGGGTCAAGTGTACTATTAGTTGGCTAAGAGAGAACATCTCAGGCACAGAGGGGAGAGGTGCGCCTGAAGGATTCTGTATTATTGTGTAAATCATCTTCCTTTGGATAATTTCTAGTGCCCAGAGCCTTTTTTCAAGAGGTTATCTATCTGGTAGTGTGTGGAAATGTTATTTCCCCCTAGACTACAGTTCCCAGGACCTGTTGAGGCAGCTTGAATTTTTTATGGGCTCTACTGTTAAGGCGAGGTTTTAGAAAGCCTACAACAGGAGTCCCCAATCACGGGCTGTCCTGAACTGGGCGGTGGAGGTGAGTGGCACTGGGAGCCCCGATGACAGCCTTCTGCCCTCAATGTGCTCCACTGGGTCTGCCTGGAGAATGGAGCAAGAGCACGGGCTTCAGACACAGCAGATAGGCAGGTGGCCGAGGCCCCATCCTCCACATTGCTTAACTACAGCAGGGCTCCGCTCCCCACCTGTGTGCAGTGTGATACCTCACTGCCCAACTCAAACGGTGTGGCTGGCAGGTGGCTGGGCTCCTCCTTGTTTTTGAGCTACAGCTCAAGAACAAGGAAAATTTGGAAAAAATTGTTTAGCATGAAAACGGTTTGTGGTGGTGAAAAAAAAGGTTGGGGGACCCCTGACATACAAGACAAATTTTGGATGGCTGGTAAACAATCTGTGATTTGTTACCGTGATTTTCTGCATTTTGGGTGGAGTTGCTTATCTACAGATATTTGTGCATATTGTCGCCCACCCACCACTGGAATTGACTGGATACAGCGAAACTATTGGCTGGATACAACAAAAGTATCCGAGAAAGATCTCTTCTTGGTTCAGGGATTGTGAGAAACTGGATGGTGAGTAGGAGTCAGGATGCAAATCTTTGTTTATTTTGTCCTTGCAAAAGGGAAGAGAACATTTCAAATGTTTTCTCTCCATAAACCAAGAGTATAGAATTTTATTGCATTTTTTTGAATTTCAGTACACCTTTTTTTGCAACAACAAAACAGCTTCAGGTTTTTTTTGCACTATTTTTCTACAAAGAAACTTTGTATTGTGCATAGAAACCATGTGTTTCACACAAAATACAAAAGAAATAAGTGAAGGACAAGGAGTTCTTTACACAAAAAGCAAAAGTTATTTTGCTAAGGCTCTCCTGATAAAATGGTGCTGAAAGCATAAAAATCAGGCACCAGGCAACCGTTTCTTCATTGAGATTTCCCGAGCTTCTAATATGTCCTTTTTGATTAACTTCAAATGACAAACTTCAGTTTAAGGTACAATAAGGTACAATGTACAGTGGTACCTCAGTTTACGAATTTAATGCATTCTCCGGGACATTTAGTATTGCGAAAAAAAATCATAAACTGAAATGTGGTTTCCCATAGGAATGCATTGAAAATCTTTTTTCTGACCTCTGGAATGGATTAATTGGTTTTCATTGCATTCCTGTGGGAAACCACGTTTTGGTTTACAAATTTTTCAAAATTAAATTCATAAACTGAGGGATTATTTTTAATGGATTTTCATTCGTAAACCAAAAATTACGTTAACCAAGGCGTTCATAGAGTTTGTCCTATTGAAAGGGAAAGGTCAGATGGCAGTGATTGAACCACTGTCTTTTTGGATGGAAATGAGGTGTGTTAACTAAAGTTGATAAAATAAATTTCATGTCAGAAATTACTCTGGGTTGAAAGGATTTTTGCTGGAGAAACTCTGCTCAGGGGACACCCAAATGAGGCTCCTTTCACATCCCCAAGATCCATCGTGCAGCACTCGGATTTTAAAACCCAGCCATCCAGTCTGCAAGCTCAGCATCTTAACCACTAAGCCACCACAACTGAAAGATCAGAAATAGGATAGATATTTTCAAGGTCCTGAAGGTGGTAGAGGTCACATAATTTGTATTATAATTTATATTATAATGCTGCGTACGCACAGTAAACCCATTTCACAGTAAACCCATTTGATTCACAGAGCTTTGGGCTTCTGGGAATTGAAGTCCAAGAACAACTTGAGTGCGAAGGTTTGTCATCTCGACCTTAAAGAGAACCAAGAGTGTGGTTTTTCTCATTCTTGTCTACAAGTGAGGCATCTCATGTAACTTGAAACTTTTCCACGGAAGTGTCCCGTCCAAAGAGCTTAAAAAATCATCAAGACTTCAGCAAACTTATCTCTGTTGTTACTTTTGCCCAGAGATGGGAAACTGTTTTTTCAAAGTGTGTAACTGCCTCTGCTTCACAATGTTTGTCAACTTCTTACATGCTGGTTGTTGGGATTCTTAGAGATACTCTTACCTGCTCCTAAAAAATATCAATATTTCTTGTACCCCGTGGCTCTACCTAGATAGGTATCTAGACTGTAACAAATCCTATTTTCTGCCTAGTTCTCAGCCTTCCCACATTCCACGAACCAGATTTTGCAGCCGATAATTGGCCTTTCTGGGGCTGCATTTGAAAGAGTAGGATGCTACAGGCGTGCACTGCTCTTTGGAAGGTGTTTACAGGTGTCAAATTGTTGAGAGATCTTTCCCGTGACACATCAAGCAGAGCTGAAGGAAAGAAAAATGATCTTTGAATTGCCCACTCACCGCTTCAGGGCACCTGGGGCACAGAGAATGGAGTATGTAAAGTACAGAGTAAAAACATAAACTGTTTTTCTTTCATGGCAAAGGGTCCTTCACATGGATGGATTCTGAGTATTCCTCAAGTTGACTTAATGTCTCATGGTGACTACGTTATGCAGTGTGGATGCAACAACAGAATTATACAACTGTCATGTATAATACACATGACAGTTGTCAAGCTTATTGTTTTGTTTTCTTTCCCACGCATCCCCAAGAACAAATTACTATATATTCTCAATTAACTTGTGAACCACCCAGAGAATGCACTAAGAGCTATGGGGCCGTATATAAGTGTAATTGCTTTGAATTCCTTTTTGTATTATTTTCTGCCTTACCCTGGGACCATGATGGTGAACCTTGGCACTCCAGATGTTCTTGGATTTCAATACGCCCGTATGGAGGGAGAGTTAACCCAGAAGAGTCTTCACCGTATGGGCGCATTTTACTTCCGCTTCCAGGAGTGACGAGGGCAGTGCGGGCCGGATGAATCGCAGTAAACCCATTCATATGGATTCACAGGGTGCTTAGGCTTCTGGGAATTGAAGTCCAAGAACATCTGGAGTGCCAAGGTTCTCCATCATGGCCCTGGGAGGTGGCTGCTTGCTGGCATGCTAGGACTTTATACTCCAAATATAATGGAAAAACCTAGCAATGCTTTCAAAACTGATTATTGATCAGTCCACACCTGTTGGGGCTGCGGTGGCTCAGTGGTTAAGAAGCTTGCCTTGTAAGCTGAAAGGTCGGCAAGTTGGCAGTTTGAGACCCGAGTACTGCATGATGGAATGATCACCCATCTCTGTCCCAACTCCTACCAATCTAGCTGTTTGAAAACAAGAAATTGCAAAGAGATAGATAGGGACCACTTTAGTGGGGAAAAGATCTTGGGGACATGAAAGAAGCCTCATTCAGGCATCCCATGAGTGGAGTTCCTCCAGCAAAAACCCTTTCAACCCAGAAAGCACCTTTGTGTGCTTCTGACACAATAAAAAAAATCTAGCCTGTTTATACTTTACAAGTTTAAATCATACAAGTTTTAACATTTGAGAAATGAAAAATGAGATTTCATTATGAATTACTGCTTATGATTAACAGTAAATTAATTTCTTTTTTCTTTACCTTCATTATGGATGTGTTTGGTACAAATCATCCTTCAAACTCTGCTGCCTTTAGTTGCAGAAGGCAATGAAAATGCTTCTTTGCACCACTCAGAAATCTTGTTTTAGGCAACCTTTGAAAGTAAAAGGGTTAAAATAACAGGCTTTGCAAAAAGGACGACTTCATATGAAACCTGGACCCAATTTCAGTTGCTAGTCCCACTGCACAAAAGGAACTGAATATGATGATGATGAGTCCCACTTAACGAAACTAATTCAATCAGTTGCTGAATTGTGAGTAAACACTTATGTAAACCTCACTTGCCTATTTAGCTTAGTAAATTGCAATCAGAATCGGCTCATAGAATCAGTGATTTGGAGAAAAAACTCTTCCATAAATTTCATTGATTAAATGGGCCTACTCTAGTTGCCATTTACTGTGGTAACCAACAAGATTTTACCCATTCTTTCTTTATTTGTGTCAGATGCACCACCACCATATAATGACACACAAAACTAAAATTAACACATCTAAATACAAAATAGAATTAAAAAGGGCTGGATGACATCTTCCCAAAATCGGGGCACTTCAGCAGCATTTCCTCTTGCCAAGATAAAATCCTCCTCAGTGCACGTTGAGGGGCACTGTGTGCATTGCATCATATGGGATATAGTTTGTACTTCTCTGCATTCACACAGGCTGTCATCCACAGGGAAACCACCCTTTCTCAGATTACCCCTTGATCTTCCTATCCCGGTGCACACAGTCTATTTAAAGCTTTCCACACAGGCCGCACATTTTACCCATTGATTCAATAGTTCTCATGGTCTTGAGAGTACCAACTGGCCTTTGTATCACTAACCAACAAGGAAAGCTAGAAGAGTCAAACATGTTGAATTCTACTTAACCCATTTTCAGCATTTCTTCCAGAGCTTGGAAAATTATTTTAAAACCCCAAAAACGGTCTGTTGAAATTTCAAGCCACCTGCATAGTAGTTACTTTCCATTACAGTTATAATTTTCAATAGGCAATCAAAATGACACCTGGTTTTATCTTTGCTATTGGGAAGAGAAATTAATTACAGTAATACCTCATACAAAGTCCGCTTCATACAACGTCAAATTCATACAACATCGCCTAATTCCTTGAAAAAAGTTACCTCATACAAAGTCACTGCGACTTTGTATGAGGCATTGGGATTTTCCCCAGGTTGCATTGTGCCTGGGCAGGATAAAAGGAAGGACACATGCGTGCATTGCTCTTGTGGGTTTTGCATGAGGCAAGGAGTGGTTAGGAATGGTTTTGAGCATGATCTTGGATTTTTCTATTTTTTTGTCAGAATTTTTAGAAGCATTCCTGGGATTTTTGCAGCATTCTTCAGGTTCTTGGACAATCAGGGTTGTTTGACATGTTTTTGTAATGTTTTTAGCCTTTAGACAATGATTTCTTAAAGTTCTGTCAGTTTCCTTTCTGTTTCCTTGACTTTGTCCTGAAGTCTGTGCTGTTACAGTACAATCTATCTCTATGGAAACGACGTTATACAAGGCATCGCGGCAAGGATTTGGACGTTGTATGAGGCATCACGGCTAGGATTTTGCATGCCTCATACAAAGTCCAAATCCATATAAAGTTCAAACTTGTGGAACCAATTACTTGTATCACTGTACAAGTAATTTGTTATTTGTAAGCAGCGATTTTCGCATTTCAATGGTTTCTATGCCTATGTGAGGGTCTCTGTGGCTTAGTGGTTAAGATGCTGAGTTTGACAACTGGAAGGTAGGCAGGTCAGCAGTTCGAGACCTGAGTGCTGTATGACAGAGTGAGCTTCTGTCATCTGTCCCAGCTTCTGCCAACCTAGCAGTACAAAAGCAAGAAATTGCAAGTAGAGAAACAGGTACTACTTTGGTGGGAAAGGTAACAACATTCCATGTGCTCTGGCATCTAGTCACGCCTGCCACATGACCAGGGAAACATCTAAAGATGCAGATGGCACAGGCTCTTTGGCTGTAAATGGAGATGTGCCCCCTAGAGTCGGATACAACTGGCTTTCGAGCAAGGGAGAACTTTACCTATGTCATTCCTGAACTTCAGTGTTCTCTTAGATACACAACAACATCAGCAGTGTTGAGCTGTTCCAGGTGCCCACAGGTTCCCGGGCACCGGTAGCAGAAATCCCCCCAGGCCACACCCACTTGACCGGCCACGCCCACTTCCCTACCCCAGGCCACTGCATTGCCCACAGCGTTAGCCATGCCCACAGAGTTAGCCACGCCCATGGTGGGGGTAGTAAATTTTTTTGCAGCGCATCACTGAACATCAGTAGACCCTCACTTTGTCCACCAGTGTCACATTCAGTTTTTTTCCATGACTTTTTGCCCCATCTCCCCAAATCATTCTTTCCTAAATTAGATGTGCCAAAGTTTTTTTAAATTGTTGATGAAGAACAAAGGCATTTCTATAATCAGCCATGTGAAGTATGCATGTTCACACCTATTTATAGCTGCTAATTTTCTTTTCATTACAGTCGATTTGCAGGGAGCACAGCTTGAAAAAGAAAAACCCCAGGGTTGTTGGATTGCTTTCTTTTTTATATAAACTAAAACTAAGTACATAGTATTTTAATTAGTATTCCCAAAGGTTTTCAATGGCAATCAAACACAATTTATTTTATTAACAGTCTTCTGTAACATTAGATGAATTATTATTTTATATGAGTGTACTGCTTAAATATCAGCAGGAAAAAACAGGATGCATAGAAGAGAGAGTTTCAAAGCTAAAATAAATAGAAATTGTTTTTGGAAGGGGAATGTCATGGCTCTCAGGTTCAGCGTCTCTACTCATCTTTGCTTATCCTAAGGTGGGAGTCCCCAGGGAGCAGCCAGATGTGGTGAAGGCTATGCATCCTGACTGGAGCTATAAAACTCCCAAAACACTACTGTCCCAGACTTGCCAGTGTTGCAGGGAGTCATCAAAACAAAAATCTACAATGCAAGGTACTTGAAGTGCTGACCCTGTGAGGTATCTGCCACTATCTCCCCCCCCCCCCACTATTTCCAATAGGCCAAAGACTCAGAGCTAAAAATCCAAACAGCTGTTTGAAAATATTTTTGCATATTATTAAACAGGAAAAAAGATGGGACAAAAGTGTAGGAATCGGGGCCGCTGAGGGCCGGAGGTCCCGGAGGAGACTGATCAAGAAACGATACGAGGCAATATGGAGCGTGATCAGATCAGTGGTTTATTGGGAAAAAGGCATCATCATATATAGGAGTAAAAGCGCAACGGTGGCAAAAACAGTCATCTGACAGAAATCACATCACCTGTTTACTCGGGTTAATTGGGAATCTCTCGGAGGGAAGTTAATTAACTTGGCCAAACCGGGGAAAACACCATTGTTTGGGGATTAGGCAGGGGTAAACATGGCCTCTGTTTACACCCGGGGTAAAGTTGAGCTTGGAGATGAGTGATTACTCTAATGGGTAACTGGGTTAGCTATTCGCTCTCTCAGCAGATCCGCTGGTCAGGTCAAGGAATTGGGTGAATCAAACCCTATCATTTATCCACCCCCCTTAATTTCTCTGCCCGCAGAGCCCACGGCTCAAGGAGCGTTCTCCCGAAGTGGCCTCTGCGCGGGCCGTTCCATGCCCCTGGGGCATGGGGAAACCACACAAAAGGGCAACAATTCGAAATGGGTACACACACACAAAAGGGAGCAATTACAGAGGCCAGACTTAGAACAAGTCAAGAAGACCACACTAGAAAATAACAACGCTAGCTAGGCTATCTAATACCACTTGGCAGATAGCCAAGTTAGTTTTGAGGCAAGCACAGAAAGCAACTCTTCCCAGTTCAGCAGTGAAGAATAACATACGGACATCAGGTTAGGTAGTGTTTCTCCTAAGAGGCAAGCTCAGCTTGTGGAAAAAGCCCCTCTTCTTCTGAGTGAGACTGTGGCAACTAACTTACTATCTCTTTATTTTACCTCAAGTAGCCCATTCAGTTAATATGTAGAATTCATTTCAGATATTATCTCAGACAAACATCTACCATTAGCATGTCTTCAATGAAGGAAACAGACATGTTTTTGAAGTCAAAAGCAAGATTTGAGATGTTAGACCAGCGGTTCCTAACCTTTTCAAGCCGGGGGTCGGGTCATGCGCTTTTAGTTAGCTTCGAGTGCCACATGGCCATTTTGCCCTGCCTGCATGATGGGGGACAGCCATTATGTTCCAATAGCTTCAAAGGGGTGACCATTTTGTTTCTTGAATGCCCTTGGAGGGATGGGGGGCACATGAAATGGTGCCATGGGCCAGATATTGCCCACAAACCTTAGGTTGGGAAACCCTGTGTTAGACCTTTTTGTCATTTCATTTCATTTCAGAAGATAGAGTTGTAGATATCTTCTTCAGAAAGGAGATCAACTGAAGGTGTTATTTCCCTTTTCTCATTAGAATATATGGACAACTAGTTCCTCCCAGGCATGTACACAGAAACCATCAAAGCTTCTAGCAGAAGAATTCTATGTTTTATGACCCTCCAGTTTCTCAATTTCTCCACAGGAAGATTTCTAAAATGAAGTATAGCTTAAGGATCAGTACTATAATGGTACATTTTAAAGTGTACAAGCTTATGAAAGCATTTTAAAACTTGAACCCTCACAGCAAGGAGCAGTGGTGTACAGCATATTGCCCATTTTGTTAAGCTCATGATGAATCCTAATAAATTGCAAACTCATGAGTGTCATAATGAGCATGTTTCAGACTCAGTGGTACTTACTTCTGGCTTCTAATCTTCAAAACCTGTGGAACTATCAAAAAGATTCTTCTTCAACAAGCTGAAATGTAAATCTTAGCTTAGAAATGCTTGGCATTTAGAAAGGAAGTACATTTAAGCTGCTGGTGTGAATCCCGGGCCTCATTAAAGAAAATGAGAGAGGTATCCAGGTTCTGTAAACATTATTTTCCTTTGTCTCTGATTTTATTTTTGTTAATTCATTCTTCTTCGTTTGTGTCCAGGTCAAACTTTTAACTGCCAAAATGAAATCACCTTTTTTGGCTTTGTTGTTGGCCAAATTTAAATCCTCCTCAGTTCACGTTTCCCATAGTAATTGGCAGATCAGTAAATGAGCAGGATTCTCTCCACACTCACACAGTGTGTTGTCCTCCGGCAGCCCTCACTTGAGCAGGTTGGTCTTACATTCAGGCACTCCCATCCTCAGCCTATTCAAGGTCCTCCAAGTGACATAGGGGAGGTCGAGTTCCTCAGCTACAGCCTTCTTTAATGGTATTTCTTGTTCTGTGAGCTCCTTCCTCCATCTTCTAATTTGGTTTTGTTCTTCAATACCCTCAATAATGTTTGTTCTTGCCATAAAGCTCTTCTTGAATCTGACTCGAGTCAGTGTATTTGAGGCACATATCTATTCAGAGGATGTTGAGGGTCATTCTCATGCTTAGTTCTCTCAGCATCCACTGCTATTTCTCTCCTTATCTTAAATGGAGCGATACCATACCTGTCAAGCACGGCTCTGGACAATACGGGACCTGCACAGAAGGCTTCTGCACAGAACCCTTCTACGCATGCATAGAAGGGTTCTGCGCAGAAGAGGATGCGCAGTAACTACTTTTCCCCCACCGTCAAATTATGGGATGGTGGTGGCTCCGGGTGGGAAAGTAGAAAAAGCGACATTGAATTACGGGAAATCCCAGCCAATACTGGATACTTGACAGGTATGAGCGATACCAATAAGAGGATAATTCATGAAGAATATTTATAAAACATGGAGGCTTTGTTATCACCTTGGCTGTCTGAGTGAGCAAGGTGAGGCTATCGGTTACCAAGTACTATGTCTTCAGCTTTGAAACCAAGTTCTTTTTTTTTATTATTTAATTTTTTAAAAAAATTTCTCGATACACATTCAATAATTAAAAAAAACAAGAGATAACACACAGAACAATATAAGAAAATAAAGGACAAAATACACAATAATATAAATAAACAGAGAAGGAGAGAAAAGAGAAGGGGAAAAAAAAAAGAAAAGAAACAGAGCAAAATATCACCACGTGCTATATACAATGCTACGGAGACAGAATTTCCCCTTTTATCTATTATCGTCTCAAAAATGCAATGTAATCCGGCACCGGCAATTGCCCATGACCATTAATCAAGGTATAATCTATCAAACATTTCCAAATTTCCTGAAATTTGCTTTCATTAATTAACCCTTTTCTTAAATTTAACTCCCAGGTAAGCTTATCATTCAGCGCAGTATTCCACAACTCCTTATACCAATCCTCTATTTTTGGGGTAACATCACATTTCCAATATCGCGCTATACACTGTCTAGCACTGGATAACATAATTGCTAACAATTCCCTTTTTTGTTGCTCTACCACCTCCACATCTGTTAACAAAATTAAAATTACATCCAATTTCATTCTTACATCTAGAATTCTCCCAATTTCGTGTTCCACCTTCAACCAGAATGGGTTCGTCTCTTTACACCCCCACCACATATGCTCATATGTTCCAATTTCCCCCTTACACCTCCAACAAAATTTCGACTTTGTATTATCAATTTGGTGTAGTCGTACCGGAGTCAAGTACCACTTCCACAATAATTTATAATTGTGCTCTTTTATTCTTACAGACAAAGACCTCATTATTCTCCTTTTCCATTTAGCATTCCACTGCTCGTCTGTAATTATGATATTCAAATCTAGCTCCAATGTTTCTTTTAAAGCTTTCTGATGCTGATCTGAGTCATCTAAAACCTTATATATTTTGCTTACTAACCCCTTAACTTTTACCTGCCCACTTTTTAGACTAAGTACCAACTCTTCAAATTTCGTCCGCTCCCTATCCAAGCTCGTTTCATCTAAATATCTTTTATTCCAACTGTCAATAGACATCAGTTGAAGCCAATTCAATTTAAGTTGTCTACCTAAATCTAACTTTCTTTCCTTGTCTCTACATGCTATTATCCAATCCTTTAATAAAGTTATATTATTCTTAATTAATACTTCTTCTAATCTCCTATCCATTCTCAGTGGGAATGATTTCATATCACTCAGGCCTAATATTGGCGACAACCCTGGTGCCAATTTATTTTTCAATAATGTCCAAGTTTTTAAAAGAGCTTTTAACAATTTATTTGTAACATTAATTTTTACTTTCCCTTTGCCCAAAAACATTAATATTTCTTCACCCAGTTTCTCTCGCAATTCAATTTTTCCCCAAATCGATTCTTCTTTCACTAATATTTTACAAATATTCTTCAATTGAAATGCCCAATAATAATTTTTAATATTTGGAATTCCTAACCCGCCCTTTTTTTGTGATGAATACCATAAAAACTTTGGTATCCTAGCCCTTTTTCCACCGTTACAAAAATTATTTAATATAGTTTGAAAAACCTTTAATTCCTTCTCTTTCATGTATATTTGCAGGGTATCAAATAAGAAATTTAATTTGGGTAAAAGCTTCATTTTACATAGCGAAACACGTCCAAACCACGACAAATTTAGCTTCGTATACCGTAAAATCATTTCTTTTAATTCTTTTTCCAATTTATCATAATTTAACCTCTTTAAATCATCATATTTATTTGAAATGTTTATCCCCAAGTATTTTATATTATCTCTAATTTGTATTTTAAATTTAGCCTTTAAACTTTCTTGCATGTCCAAATCCACATTAAAAAAAATTGCTTCTGACTTATCCCAGTTTACCTTAAGTCCCGTCACCCTTTGAAAGTCCTCTAAATGCCCATATATCTTCCCTAGTGCATTCTGTGGATTTTTTATTGTTATTAGGGTGTCATCAGCATATTGGCTAATTTTTATACCCTCAATTCCAATTAATTCCTTATCTTCCCTTATTACATTAGCTAACAATTCCATGGCCATTATAAATAAAGATGCCGACAATGGATCTCCTTGCCTTGTGCCCGCTTCCAATTTAATCTCCCCTGTTAATTCCTCATTTAATTTAACCCTAGCCGAACCTTGCTGATACAACTGCTCAATTACCCCACAAAATTTTTGTCCGAATCCATATTTCTTTATAATTTCCTTTATAGTTATCCATTGGATCGAGTCAAAAGCTTTGAATATATCCAGGGATAAGAAACCCACATGCTCCTCTTGTTCCTGAGCAATAATTGTCAAGTCAACCATCCTTCTCGTCAAATCCGACATATACCGATCCCTCATAAATCCCACTTGATCCTTATTAATGTATTTGCCACTAAAACTATTCAATCTATTAGCTAAAATTGCCGTAAAATTTTTTGCGTCCTGATTCATCAGGGAAATCGGTCTGTAGGATTCAATTTTTTCCAGATTTTTCCCTACCTTTGGAATTAAAATTATAATTGTACTATACCATGATTTAGGAACTCTCCCTCCCTCCAAAATATAATTAAAAATCCTTTCCATTTTTGGTAACAACATCTCTTTAAAGTCTTTATAGAACTCCACCGATAAACCATCCTCGCCTGGAGCCTTGCCTATCCTTAACCTTTTTATGACCTCCTTTATTTCCTTTTGTGTTATCTTTTCATCCATATAACTCCTATGCTCCAAGCTTAAATTTATTCTTGACCACTTATCTAAATATCGCTCTAATTCATCCTTATTTACGTCCTTCCTCGAATACAATTCCTGATAAAAAGCCTTGACAATTTGAATTTTATCTACTAACTTATTACACCTTCTACCATACTTATCTATCAAAACTGAAATTCCTCTTTTATCTTTCTTTTCTTCAGCCGCTCTAGCTAATAGCTTAGAATTTTTATTACTGTACTCGAAGTAATCTCTTTTCAAATAAATTAAATTCTTCTTTACCTTTTCAATATCTTTTTCAATAAATTCTCTTTTTAATTTTTGCATTTTATCTAATATGTCCCTATCTCCCGTTCTTGCATGAATATCCTGCAATTTCTTTATTTCGTCCTCTAACTCTTTTTCCTTTTCCTTATTTTGCCTATTATTAATACAAGAGAGCCTAATGCTTTCTCCCCTAAATATTGCCTTCATGGTATCCCATAATATTCCATCATTTACATCCTTTGTATCATTAATTTCCCAGCATTCTTCCCATCTTTTTATTATCGTTTCCTTACTCTTTTGATCTCTATATAACCTTGTATCATAGCTCCATGTACCCCTTTTTTGTTTTTCATCACTTAGTTTAAATTCCGTAATTATTTTAGCGTGATCAGATTCCTTAATCATACCAATTTCAATATTTTCAACCTTATCTATCATACTTTCTGAAGCCAAAACATAGTCAATTCGTGAATAAGAATTATGCACGTGCGAAAAAAATGTATATCCCCGTTCTGAACCTCTAATTTTCCTCCAAACATCCTGTAATCCCGTTATTTTTAACCACCTATCCATCACCCTATTAGCACATGTACGCTTAGCCACATTTGTAGTATCCAAACCTGATCTGATCAAATTAAAATCTCCAACCATTATTAACTTGGACACCCTTTCTAATTCTATACTTTGATACACCTTATCTAAAAATTCCTCCTGTTTTTCGTTTGGCGCGTATACATTAACAAAGGTTATATCCTCATTATTAATAAATCCCCTTGTTATAAGAAATCTCCCTTCTGGATCTACAACTGTCTTTACTTTTGTAAATCCTAACTTTTTTGATATTAATATGGCAACCCCTCTTGCCTTAGACGTACCCAATGCCTTCTCATAATATTCTATCCCCTTTATATACAATTTATTTACATCCTCACTTTTTTGATGCGTTTCTTGCAAGCATATCACATCTGGCCTATCTTTCCTAATTACCGCTTCCAGACGTTTCCTCTTAATAATACTGCCGGTGCCTTTCACATTCCATGATAACACCCTAATCGATTTCATAATTCTTTATTACTTTTCGCTTGCAACAATTCCATCTCCTACAAGCATGTGCTAATCCAACCCACAAAACATAAGCAGACAGCTGAACATAAAACATAAAACAATAAATCATCACCCTCCCCGCCATTTCGAGACGAAAAAGAAAAACACCCCTGAAAAACAAGGGGGGAGGGGGGGAGGGGAGACAACACTCACAAACCAAACCACCACTTCTCCTGCCTAATTACCCATTCTAAATACTATTTAATTTTTCATGCCACCAATTCCACATGAGGATTCTATCATCGCTTTATATTGTGCCTTACAGTTACTTCAATTGCAATTTTTACACCGTTGTATCATTCCACACTACCTAGTTCATCCTGGCTAGACAACGCCACCTTCATATCCTTCATCCGCTCTTCCTCTTCCCTGTCATATGTTGTATAAACCCCTGCTATTATCAGCTCCTCTTTAAGATCTTCCCATTCCTTGGAGTTTCGGTCGATTATCTTTGCCTCTGCAAGTATGTCTAAGACATATGACCCATCCCTCAACACGTATGGTTTTCCAGATACTATGAATTTTAGCTTTTTTAAGGCAAGCCAAAAATAAACAATTCCTTTTTCCCTCAACTTCCTGGTTACTGGTTTGATTTGTGTTCTCCATGTTCTCTCGCCAATAGAAATATCGTTATAGATCTCTATACTACTCCCTTCCATTTTCAATATACTTGACCCAGATTTCCTGATATGTCGCATTAACATCACCTTCAAACCTTCACTAGCAAACCTCAATAGCACATTTCTGTCTGCTGTATTATGCTTCTTAGACCCTAATCTATGCACACTTAATACATCCTCAGCCTCAAACTTCCTATCCATACCTAAATCATTTAACCAACTCATTATTCTGGCCTTCAACTGATCAGGGCGGGCCTCAGAAACATGCCTAATTATAATATTTCTTTTTCTAGATTGGTCTTCAAGTAACTCCAGTCTCACTTCATGATCATCCACTTTTACTTCTCTCCCTTTAGCTTTTTCCTGCACCTCTTGGACATGTCTCTTTACATTTTCAACCTCCTTTGAAATTGAACCCATTCCTTCTTTTACATCATTCACCTCTTCCATTATCTTGGCAATTTCAACTTTAGCTGATTCCATCAAACCTGTCACCACTGACAGCATTTTTTGCTGAAAAGCCTCAAAACTCTCTTGCTGCAGTTTAATAAATTCTTGATTATCCCTCGCTCGCTGCTCTTCTAAATTTTGGAACTTGGTCTGAAGGTACTTCTCAAGACTATCTAGTCTCATTTCAATAGAGCCTCTACATTCATTCACATCAGGGCTATCCCCTTCCACACTTTCCTCTACACCTCCTTCTATTACTTTCTTTCTTATAGCTCCCCGAGCATTGGCCTCTTTAAATTCAATTTGCTGATCCTCTTGATTTATATCTAACTGTTGTAATTGCTGTTTCTCTTGTACTTTCTTCTTTGCTGCCATGCTTGCTCTAAGCCTATCTAGCTCCTCAGCTTCCAAAATTTCGTCCTTTAAGGACTTCCTTCGTTCCTCACCACCTGCTCTTACTAATCTACCTGTTCTTAGCCAAATTGGATCTATTTCTATCTCTTCTCTCTGCTGCTTTCTTTTTTCTTTTCGACTCATTCACTCTATTCTAAAATAGTCCTAACCAGGTCTACACAACTTTATCCACGCTTTTAGCCAATACCCTATACAATTGTCGCCTTATGCCCCAATACATAAACAACCATATTTTACAATCCCTTTTATAATTAACTTCAACCACTATGGACTTTCAAGTTAATCCAGCTCATTACTCTTCACAAGGCAAGTATACAAAACACAGGTCTTGAAGAAAGAAAAAAAATGTTCCTATAGTCCAACCAGTTGAGCAGTACACAGCTGCACTTGATGATAAAGCAACTCCAGGGCTAGCCTTGATTTTATCACTGTCCTTGGCACAGCAGCTGTGAAAACTATTTTTTTTCTTCACTTTCTTTCTTCTTTCTTCTTTCTGCCACAGTCAAAATCACAGTCACAAATTGCCCTCCACCGCTTAAGCACCAGCTCTATTTTACACCCCCACAATGGTCCAATGATCAGGGCTCATGGAAGGACCCTGCCCAACAGTCACTCAAACACTATATCCTCTGCCCTTCCAGCACACCACTTGTAAAACAAGTTCAACACAAACCAAGTCCAAGTTCCAAGGATAGAAGAATAACACTCCTTAAGGACTTCCACACTTTCAGCCAACGCTCAGTAGTATTTTCGGGGGATGCACATCCAACCAATGCACTGGTCAACACGGGCTGCCCAGACTCCTGCTCCGGATTAGGGCCCTTTGGGATCAATTGGGACTCACTTTCGCACCCCCCCAATTGACTCCCCTCAGACCCCTATCCCCACAGAGTAACGACTCCTTCTCCGCCCAACACAACCAGAGCACTCTCCTGACCACTTTGCGTTCCAGCGTCCCCAAACTCCAAGCGGCGCCGAGACTTCAGCCGCCCACAAAAGCGCTTATCCTTGCCAAGACCTCCCTCCTAAACTCCGTCCTCTGTTCTCCGGCAGCGCCACTCCAGCCGAGACCAAAATCGTTATTTCCTTCCACCCTGGAACTCTGCACGCGAGATCATGCTCGGCTCTCCTCCTCTCTCCTCTGCTCCACTCCGCCACTCGAGTCTCCTCCAAGCGCTGCCGAACCCCAGACTTTGCCAAGATTCACTTCTCTCGAACACAGCTATTGCCAGCTCCCAAGGAAGCGCTTCTCTTTGCTGTCACCTCTGCTCGTAAACTCCATTCTCCAACAGCACCACTAACTCGGCTCTCTGCACTTTAGAAACAGCTGCAACAGTTTTACTCTCCCCCGTTGTCCTCCAGGCTCCAAATACCTCCAGTTACAATCTACCAACTTCACATTCCTTCCAGAAACATTTTCCTTCAAAAACGTAACAATTTAGCATTATATATCCACATTTGTGGCTCCCCTTTCCAGGCAGTAGTGAGAAAAACGATGTGCTCAGTCTGCCATGATGCTCCTCCCCCGAAACCAAGTTCTAGAGTGGCATTCTCCTGCATTCCTTTTTCTTTATACTTTAATTAAAAAATCAGATCCCTTACCCTATGTGTAAGGTCAGTTTGATGGGCACTTATGAGCATGACATGAGTGAACACAGGTCTAGTTCTTGGATTGAAATGCACTGGACCTTTCTCATCACCTGATCATTTGACCAGGATGGCCACAATATGGTCAGGGGAGAATTCCAACAGCCCTCAGTCTCACTAAAAAAATGTTTTCCTTATAATTTGCAATAAAAAGATTAAAGAGTGGAAAAAATAAGAGTATTTTTAAAAGGGAAGGAAGGAACAGCCAATGACTGCTGTTTTTCCATCGCTTCTGGCAGAAACTTGACAGGGCTTTGGATACTTTATTTAGTTTCTGACCTTGGATTATGCTAGTTGTAATGCTGTGTCCTTGTTATTGGGTGGGGTGGGGGGGAGGAGGGGGATGTTTGGGGCAACAATTCCACAATCTGCATTGTACTTTTAATCACATTGCAAAGTCCTTGGAGAAAAGGAGGATCCAAACTGACAAATAAATATGATGTAAGTCCATAAAACCAGTAACATCAGTATCAGGATATTCCAAATATTGATCAGGAAGGAGCTGGTTGCTGAGTTCAGAGCCTAGAGTCTAAATATTCCTTTTGCGAACCCTCCTCTGATTGATCTTAGCAGACTGTGTGTAGTTTTTTTAATGGCACAAATCAAAACGTTTTTACACCTGCTTTGCCAGTAGCTTCTCTACTGATAATGTCATTCCCTCCTCTAGCAAGTGGGAACTAGTTAATAGAGTGTTGCTGAAATGATGCCCTGAAAGAAATGGGGAAACATAAATGCAATAATGAGTCCAGATTTCCTTCCCTTTCCTTTCAGTACAAAATGTCTTTGCTGCAGGGAGAAAAATAATAATATCGGAGAGATTGTTGTATCCGGGTCAGCTAAAGGTTGCTTTTTGTCAGTCTAGGAATGAAACAATAACAAACAAAGTTGGTTGACATTGTCTGAAAATTAACCAGCATCTTGGAACATTTACTTGGGGCAATAATTCCAGCCACCCATTAGATCCCCCCAAGAAATATCCCAGATGGGAAGTTATTTATGGAATAAAGGGTGGGGGTATTTTTTTTAAAAAGAATTTTCTTAGGATTAATGATGGGTGGAGCTCTTGGGCAGTAGCATAAACAAGTAGCCTGTTAACCTCAAACTAGTTATTAATCCATTAGAAAAGCATCTGGAGGGATTTTTATTACTGTGACAGGATAATGATAAAAGAGGTATATGGGATCTTTTTATGAACCTAACATACTTCTGGTATGGATCATTTCTGGAGAATTAGTTCATTTCCCCGGAGTTAGCTCAGATACTGTTATTTGATTGGTGACCCACAAGTCGAGAGAGGAAGTAGCCAACATAATGAGAACATTATTGTTATTCTTGAAAAACAAAGGCAAAAAGAATGAATTCCTGGTGTAAAGGCAGCTGCCTCATGTCTTTGTTCTTGAGAATGATTAGGGGACCGGAACACCTTCCTTACCATCTGAGGCTGCAAGGGTTGGGCCTCTTCACTTTTGAATGACGACATCTATGAGGTGACCTGAGTGAAGTTTATAAAATCATGCACGGCGTGGACAAAGTAGATAAGGAAAAACTGTTTTCCCTATCACATAACACTAGAACTAGAGGACACTCCATGAAACTTTTGGTACTAGTTCTCAAACAAATAAGAGAAAGTACTTTTTCACCCAGAGGATCACTGGTCTATGGAACTCCCTGCCAGAAGAAGTGGTGACAGCTGTCAGTCTTGACAGCTTTAAAAAAGGATTAGACAAGTTCATGGAGGACAAGGGTATAAATGGCTATAATTATGGATACCTAAGGACAAACTCCAGGTTGGAGAGATAGGCAGGATATCTGTCAATGCCATTTCCAGGGAATCCTAAGCAGGTGAAGGCATCTGCTTGGGAATACCCTGAAGCAAATGGTGAGCCACTGTGTGAGACAGAATGCTGGACTGGATGGGCTGTTGCCTGTTCCAGCATGGATGTTCTTATGTTCTTATGTCCTTATATATTCTTATGAGTACAGGAAATAATGCTGGGAATGCCACTAAAAAGTTCCTCAGTCATTTGTGCAACCTCTTTATCTATCTATCTATCTATCTATCTATCTATCTATCTATCTATCTATCTATCTATCTATCTATCTATCTATCTATCTATCTATCTATCTATCTATCTATCTATCTATCTATCTATCTATCTATCTATCTAAGTAAATTTTTATCACATCTTTCTACCTGTAGAGGAACTCAAGATGGCTGATGAAGGATGCAAAAACATGCTCATAAATAGATAATTTAAACTGTAAATGCCATATTAAAAAGTGAGAAACATTAATTAGTAAAAAGCACAAGCTAAAATCCTGACCAAAACCATTTAAAGGTACATTTTGAAAAGATAAAAGAATTAGTCCCTTAAAGTCCCTTCCTCAGCCATAGTTTAAAAACCTCCCTGAAAGCTTTGACTGCCTCGTTTCCTGTCGAAGGGAGTTCCATAACCTGAGAGTGGCCACCAAAAGTGTCGTCTTCTGTGTCTACAACAATGTGTCTGTGTGGTTAGCAGAACTTAGAGAAGGACCCTCCTGAAGGTCTTAAAGCCTGGAGGTGTGTGACTTACTGGTATGGAATGAAGGAGTCTCTCAAATAGTCATAAGTATAATTATCAACTACAGCATCCAAGTCTCAGAAGATCTGAGACATCTGTATTCCTGGGACATCTCATCTACTTCTTCTTGGCAAGGTGAATTTTTCCTTGGCCATTATATTTATTGGACTATTTTAAAATTTAACCATAATATTAAAAATAAATGAGCTTTCAAATATAGCAGGAACTTCCCCCACTTTTACAGAAAAGCTTGAGGAGGCAGAGAATCAGAAAAGCACAGGAAACATACTTATTATATTTTGCAGTGCAAGGAAGTATGTTTCGGTCATGTCTCAAAATGGAAGATGCAAACTTGTCTCAGCTCGATATGTCCTCTTTTACCACCACCTCCTCCTCTTCTTCTACTGATTTTGAATAGTACTGTATCCAATTCTGGATATTGGCTATCATCATGGTGATCAGCTATGAAGATTATCCTGGGAACGATATAAAGCAGTGGCCTTCCATTTGTCTTCCATATAACAGTGTGACACCCGTACCCCGATCCAGTTCTGCAAGTCACTTTCTGGCCCTGAGCCCTTTTGGAATGCAAAGTCCTCCTCAGCCCCAGGCCAGTAGTAATGAAGCCGCTGCCCTCCTTCAAGATGGATTCAAGTGGGATTTAATCCACTTGGGGACCATCACCCTTCCATGTGAACTTTGCCACTCAAGGCCATTAGCCCTCAGGGTTGTCAGGTTAGTTAACAGCTGCCTGAAGATTGGAGTTGAATTGCTGGCAGTATTGTTTGCTCTATTACCGTAGCATGATAACCTGGCCAGACATGTCGATATGTCCAGTTTTCCCTTAATTGCTTTAGGGTCAATTGTCTTTAGGGCCGGAGTTGGCAGCCATGCATTGTGTTGAAGCATACCGTGACATAGCCCTCTGGAATCAGAAAAATTAGGGATTAAATTTGGTTGGCCCATTAAGAAGAAGATGTCGATTACAGGCAAATTAAGAATATTGCCTAACAGAGAAAGATGGAGGCTTCCTATGGGAGATAGATAGATAGATAGATAGATAGATAGATAGATAGATAGATAGATAGATAGATAGATAGATAGATAGATAGATAGATAGATAGATAGATAGATAGATAGATAGATAGATAGATCAGGGGTGCCCAAACTATGGCCTGCAGGCAGGATCCAGCCCACAAATCATCCAGCCCCCGCTGCCCTTGCCACTTCCAGAAGCAAAAGTAAAACACGCATGCACATAACGCTGCTGAAAATAACCCACGGCTGTGTTTACGACAGCCACGGGTAATTTATGGCACCATTATGCACATGCATGGGCACGTCATGCATCCACACATGCACGTTTTACTTCTGCTTCAGGTGGGAGGGCCACGTGATTGGCATGCAACCCAAAAAGTTTGGGCATCCCTGGATTAGAAGATAGATGGATGGATGGATAGATAGATAGATAGATAGATAGATAGAGAGAGAGAGAGAGAGAGAGAGAGAGAGACCTTGGAACAAAAAAAATTAAATCTCAGACTACTTTTCTTCTCTTCCTCCCTTCCAATCCTTTTCCTTTTAATGTCTAGTCGTTTGGATTGTCAGCCTGAGGGTAGGGCCTGTCTCTTTATTAATATTTGTGAGCCACACTGGGAGACTTTTTATAGCTTAAGGGTGGGATTAAAATCTTTAAATAGATAAGTATATATTTAGAGATTTATTTTAGAGATTTAGATGTATCTTTATTTAGAGGGTTACTTCTTGGAATATCTGAATAAATACATAAATCCTGTTGCCTTTGTGATTTACAAATACACAGACAAAAATAAACATGGTGGTGGCTGAGCTTTGTTGTAGAAGTGAATGTTAGGCACTTTAAAGTGTAGCAGAATGGGAAGAGGTGCCACTTGACCCTACGTGACACTTTCATGCCTCTGTTGTGTTCTGTAAAGCTGTGCCTTTAACAATGTACCTTTGCCATGTGTTATCAATGTAACCTTTCTGTGTGCAACATTATAACCATCAGCTGTATCAATGTAAACCTAATAAGGGGACGCGAGCTAGTGACCACCAGAGGGCAGTAGCGAGCGTCCAGCTCTCATGGATCATATTCACCTGGTTCAGCAGCGCGGGAAGATTCCCCGCCACCTCTTCACCTGGTCAAGAAGGGCGTGACCTCCTACGACGTCACGCAGGCAGCAACCAATAGTCTGTCGACGAGCCACATTCAAATGTATAGCCAGCTGTATATATTGAGCTACTCATCCGCCATTACCACATGTTCCTCCGGATCATCATGCAATAAACCTGTGTTAAGCCAACCCTTCGGCTGTTTCATTGTCTTTGGTCCCTTACACTAAATTGGCGATGAAGGTGGGATATGGCAGCCCACGGGACCAAGACATGCGCCGGTTTCGAAATCAGGAAACCGGGCGACTGGGAGATCTTCGAGATGGACTTCCAGGCAGCACTGATCGAGTCCGAAGTCACGGAAGAGGCAAAGAAAAGGGCCATCTTCACCAGGATGCTCGGACAAGAAACCAAAAGGACCTTGGTGGACCTGATTGCACCGAGGAGGGTGAGCGAATTCAAGGCCAAGGAACTCATGCAAATGCTGCGTGAGCATGTCCGGCCCGCCACGGCGATGTTTCCCGCTCGGAGTGCGTTCTGGAGGCGAGTCCAAGCGCCCGGGGAGACGGTCGCCGCATTCGTGGCGGCCCTGCGGCTGGCGGCCGGCCCGTGCAAATGGGAGAATGCCGAAATCACCTTCCGGGACTGTGTGCTGTGCGGCCTGAACTACGCCGAGACCCAGCACACATTAATGAACCAAGAGCCGCCTCCCACGTTGCAGGAGGTCGTCAGAGCGGCCCAGGCCGCAGAAGCTACGAAAGCCGGGGTCCAAGAACTCCAGGACTGGCGGCCGAAGTTGAGCAAGGCAGAGGCTCCGGTACAGGCGGCCCGGCGAACTTCGAGGTCGTCCACAGAGAGCAGCGATGACGAGGACGTCCAGAAGGTCCGGAAGGAGAGCCGGCGATGCGACGGCTGTGAAGCGGCCCACGACCGCGTAAAGTGCCCCTTCCGGAAGGCCGAGTGCCACAACTGCGGCCGCCGTGGGCACATCGCCAAGGTGTGCAGGAAGAAGCGCGAAACCCGGAGGAGCTCCGCAGACCGTTCCGCGGGACAAGACCGCCCAACGAGACCCAAGGACGGCGCCCAGGCCACGTGGAAGCAGGACGGCGTGGGCCGCATCTCCGATGGCAGCGAGGACGACGCCCCAGTGTTCAGCGTGTCTACAGGACACCCCCGCTACTTTGTTGAGGTACTAGTCCAAGGGGTTCCCATTAGGATGGAAATTGACTCGGGGTCCTCATATTCAATCATTTCCCAGAGGGAGTTTTTGGGAATTGCCCCCCACAAGCGACCCAAGCTCAAAGCACTGAGGTCCACACTACGGGACGTGCAAGGGAACAGTATTCCAGTGTTGGGGGTTGGAGAATTTCAGGTCAAATTCAAGGAGCACGCCGTGTCCCTTCCCCTAGTCGTGCTCAAGGGAGGAGATTGCAGCCTCCTCGGGACTCAATGGTTCCAGCCCCTGGGGTTGTTTATTGGGGGGGTGCACGCCGTTGGGACTGATCCAATTCAGGAGGTGTGCGAGGCGCACCCCGAAGTCTTCAAAAAAGGACTGGGGAAATTCAAGGGGCCCCCAGTGACTTTCGACCTGGACCCGGAGGTCCGCCCAATTCGCCTAAAACCACGCCGGGTGCCGTTCGCACTCAAGGACAAGATAGAGGCGGAACTGGACAAATTGGTGGGTCAGGGAATCCTTGTGCCTGTTGATTCTGCGGAGTGGGAAACTCCAATTGTAACCGCTCTAAAGGCCAATGGGGAGGTCCGCATATGCGCCGACTACAAGTGCACCATCAACAAGGCGATCCGCCCGAATGCATATCCGGTGCCGGTAGTCAGCCATCTGCTGGCCAGGTTACACGGGGGAAAGTGTTTCGCTAAGCTCGACTTAGCACAGGCCTACCAGCAGCTTACGGTGTCCCCTGCCGCAGCTGCTGCGCAGACCATAGTCACCCATAAGGGGGCGTTCCAGGTGACGCGCCTCCAGTTCGGCGTGAATTCGGCGCCCGGAATTTTCCAGTCACTCGTGGAACGCCTCCTGAAGGGACTGGAGGGGGTGTTGCCTTATTTTGATGACGTGTTAATAACGGGGGGGAGTCGGGTTGAACTGGCCAAGAGGTTGGGGAAGGTCCTGACAATATTCGAAAAAGCGGGGCTGAGACTGCAGAAGGACAAATGCGTCTTCTTCGCAACCGAGGTTGAGTTCCTAGGGTTTTGTGTGACTCCTGAGGGAATAAAACCATCCAAGTCCAAGGTGGCAGCCATTAAGAAAGCCCCCCGCCCCACCTCCAAGCCCGAGCTGCAGTCGTTCCTAGGGCTGCTCAATTTTTACCACTCCTTCCTCCCCCGGAAGGCAGCGGTGGCTGAACCGCTACACAAACTGCTAAAGAAAGACCAGGCATGGAAGTGGGGCGAGGACCAAGAAAGGGCATTTAGTGAGCTAAAAAGCCTCCTGGCGTCCGACGCCATACTGACCCACTTCAACCCCAAATGCCCAGTAGTTCTGACCTGTGATGCATCTCCAGTGGGGGTGGGGGCGGTGCTGTGCCACGTGTTGGAAATCGGAAGGGAGGCCCCGATAGCATTTTACTCCAGGTCCCTGTCCCAAGCAGAGAGAAACTACGCACAGACGGACAGGGAGGCACTAGCAATAGTCGCGGGGACGAAAAAATTTCACGATTTTCTGTACGGCCGCCCCTTCACCATTGTGACGGACCACAAGCCCCTGCTAGGCATCTTTACCGCGGATAAGCCCACCCCACAGATCCTGTCTCCGAGGATGCTCAGGTAGGCCATTTTTCTCAACGCGTATCAGCACGCGTTGGTCTACCGGCCCGGGAAAGAGATCAGCAATGCGGACGCTCTATCTAGGTCTCCCCTTCCCCTAACGCCCAGCCAGGTGAGCAAGGGGGAGCGGGACCATCAGGTTCTCATGATAGAGGTGCTGGATTCGCCCCCCGTAGTGCCCGCCGACATTGCCAAAGTGACAGAGAAGGACAAGACGTTAGCGGCAGTTAGCTCCTGGGTGCAGAAAGGGTGGCCGGCGTCCCCCCCAGCGGAGGAGTTCGCTCTATTTTTCAGAAAAAAAGCTAGAACTGTCCCTAGAGAGGGGGTGCCTCTTGTGGGGGCAGCGGGTGGTGATTCCCACTTCCCTTCGGCCGCGGGTGCTCAAACTGCTGCATGTCAGCCACCCCGGCATCGTGCGTTCCAAGGCGCTGGCCCGGAGTTACTTCTGGTGGCCCCAGCTGGACGCCGACATCGAGCACATGGTCGGCACTTGTGAAAGTTGCCAATGCTCCCGACCAGAGGAGGCCCGCCTTCCCCACAGGGAATGGGACGCGGCTAAGGGGCCGTGGTCCCGGGTGCACGTTGATTTCGCGGGCCCGTTCAGAGGCACCCTGTTCCTTCTTGTAGTAGACGCTTTCTCCAAATGGTTGGAAGTTATCCCAGTCACGAGCACCTCCTCGGCCCAGACCATTAGGCATTTGCGGAGGCTCTTTTCCACGTTCGGCATACCCGACACGTTAATTAGCGACAACGCTAGTTGTTTCACGTCCTCCGAGTTTAGGGCATTCATGGAGATCAACGCCGTTCGGCATATCACCTCCGCCCCGTTTCACCCGGCCACCAATGGCCAAGTAGAGCGCCTCGTCCGCACCACGAAGGACGCGTTGCGGCGCATGGGCCCAGGGGATCTGAACCTACAAGTGTGTCAGTTTCTGCTAGGGTACAGGGTGACCCCATTGGCGTCAGGATACTCCCCCGCAGAGCTCTTAATGCGCAGGAAGCTGACCACCATCCTTACTAGGCTAGACCCCATGAGGGTAGAGGACAAAGGAAGGAACATCGGGCTACAGGCTACAAAGAGTTTCAGTGTAGGCGCCCCCGTGCATTGCAGGAATTACGCCAGCACGGGCCCAGCCTGGGTACCGGGCGTAGTTGTGGAGCAAACCGGCCCCGTGTCGTACCGCGTGGAAACCAGCACAGGGCTCCTGTGGAGGCGGCACGCGGACCAGCTCCGACGCAGGGTCTCCGATGAGCAGGGCACGGATCAAGCGGGGAATAAGTCAGCGTTAGGGTTCTCCCCCACCCGTTCAGCCCAAGGGGGAGGAAAAGGGGACTGCGGGCCCCCACTAAGGGGGGAGGAGGATGTTCCCGTAGATATCCTAGGGGATCTTTCTGAGGGGGGGAGGAACCCGACCCCATACATATCTCGCCGAATGTCCCCACAAATGCGGATGCCCCTACTAAGTTAGATTTTGATTTTCAGAGCCGGGGGGTTTTTTCGGAGTGGTCCCCCACCCGTCCAAGCGAGAAGAGGGGTTTTTCGTTAGCCCCGATTGCCCCCGGTCTGCCCACAATGGAGTTTTTCCCTTCCCCTAAGGCCGCCAGACAGCGGCAAGCCACTAACAAGTCTCCCTCTCCCATTTCAGGACAAGGGACCAGGGAACAAAGAAGCAATAACGCCCCCGGGGGGGCAGCCCTCTTCACTGCCCAAATGCACATGCAACAAGCCATCTTGGCTGAGAGACTTCGTCTCATCCTAGGGGGGAGGGATGTTGTGTTCTGTAAAGCTGTGCCTTTAACAATGTACCTTTGCCATGTGTTATCAATGTAACCTTTCTGTGTGCAACATTATAACCATCAGCTGTATCAATGTAAACCTAATAAGGGGACGCGAGCTAGTGACCACCAGAGGGCAGTAGCGAGCGTCCAGCTCTCATGGATCATATTCACCTGGTTCAGCAGCGCGGGAAGATTCCCCGCCACCTCTTCACCTGGTCAAGAAGGGCGTGACCTCCTATGACGTCACGCAGGCAGCAACCAATAGTCTGTCGATGAGCCACATTCAAATGTATAGCCAGCTGTATATATTGAGCTACTCATCCGCCATTACCACATGTTCGTCCGGATCATCATGCAATAAACCTGTGTTAAGCCAACCCTTCGGCTGTTTCATTGTCTTTAGTCCCTTACACTAAAGCCTCAAAATCAGAAAACAAAAATACAGTTTCCATATATCAGAAATAGGAGTGTTGTTGTGAAAAGCCCAGACATGAAGAGTTTAGCTCCATCAGTCTACCTAGCTATGGGATGCTTTCCACCTATTACAGGAAGCTACTGGGTGTTGAATGGACTGAGGTGGCTCAAGCGGTTAAGATGCTGAACTCACTGACTGGAAGGTTGGAGTTCAATTCTCGAGTACTGCATGACAGAGTGAGCGCTGGTCTCTGCCCCAGCTCCTGACAACCTAGCAGTTTGAAAGCAAGAAATTGCAAGTAGATAAATAGGGACCGTGCACTCCGGTGTTGAGGCATGCCTGCCACATGTCCATGGAAACATTTGCAGATGCAGACAGTGCTGGCTCTTTTGCTATAAACAGATGAGCACTGAACCCTAGAGTCAGATATGACTGGCTTTCGAGCAAGTGTGACCTTTACATTTACCTCACCCTATACTAAGTCAAACTATTGATCTCTTACCACTCTTGCTAACTTTAACTGGCAACAACAGTAGTATTTTTCCTAGGCCTTCCTAGACATCCCTAGTATCTTATATCCATGTATGAGGCCATGCCTCTGTGTAGCCTCCAAAATCAGATATCTATCTATCTATCTATCTATCTATCTATCTATCTATCTATCTATCTATCTATCTATCTATCTATCTATCTATCTATCTACCTACCTACCTACCTACCTACCTACCTACCTACCTACCTACCTACCTGCCTGCCTGCCTGCCTGCCTACCTACCTACCTATCCTCCAGAGATGTTTGAGTAGAAGGTACCATAGAAAGATTTACAGCACCAAGGACATCTAGTTGGAAGAGACTTATAGAGGGAGGAAGAATTAAGAAAGCCCTTGGATGCTTTAGGGGTCATCCTGAATCCTCTGAACATTAGCAAGATAGGAGATCTGCTGTCCTAGAGTACCAAACTGGGAGCCCCATGTGATTGTTGCACCTCTGTTGTGTATGTTAACTGTGTTTTGTGTCAGGAGCGGAATGTGTCTTTTCTCATGTATCTATTCTTATGCAAATAAGTGGATCGAAAAATGTGCACACTCTGTTAGCCAATGGGCTTGTTGTATTATTGTTACAGTTACTGTTTATAGTGTATATAAGTCCGAGTTTTGCCCCATCCAAACTGTGTTCAAACCCCACTAATAAAGAGCTGAATTTCACTACTTCATTCGTCTGCTTCTTAATTCCTTGAACAAGAAAACCTCTGAGATGGATAGCTGATATTGGGAAGCATAAGGACCACCCCAAGGGTCAGAGGGTCTTCCCACAGTATATATCTCTCTACAAATACAGGGGTCGCTCTGGAGATAGCATTTTTAGCAAACTGTAACAAAGTTAACATTTGGATTTTGACCAGAAAATTCTGAGTTCTCATTTTACTAACATTGAAAGAATGGAAGGCTGAGTCAACCTTGTTCCCCATCATGATTGAACTCACAACATCAGCAGTTTTGGCTGCAGTACTGTATAGCGGTTTAACCACCATGCCACCAGGGCTCATGTATTGTGATCATCACACTAGGTCAGATAAAAGGAACTGCAGAATGAACTCACAAAAAGATTCCTTCATTTTGGAAGTTTCACATGTGGCCTAGACATGGGAGAAGAAGAAACAGCCTGCAAGAAGTTTCAGATTTCCCTTTCCAAAGATGGAGACGGAGCGATCTTACCTTGAAGGAGGAGAGGTGGTAGGGCAGTGATGGCGAACCTTGGCACTCCAGCTGTTCTTTAACTTCAATTCCCATAAATGGTTAAGAAGCCTGCTTTGTTAGCTGGAAGGCTGGCAAGCCAGCAGTTCGAGACCCGGGTACTGCATGATGGATTGAGTGCCCATCTCTGTCCCAACTCTTGGGGACATGGAAGGAACTTCATTTGGGCGTTCCCTGAGCAGAGTTTCTTCTGCAAAAATCTTTTCAACGCAAAAAAAATTCTGACATGAGATTATTAATAAATAAATAAATAAATGAAATAAATTATCTTGCAAATGTACTTCCAGTCACAGTAGAAATTTAGACAGCCCGCATTTCTCTGGTTCTGTGCTCTGGTGTTGGCAAGTGTTTTGGGGCAGATCGGGGATTTATAGCCTTCCCATTTCTCCCCAAAAGCTCCACATTTGGGGGTGGGTTGGGGAAATATATGCCAGCAATATATATTTTCTTTTGCATTTAAATCAATGGGAGAGGTGTAAAAGCAAAATTAAAAACAAAAGTGAAAGACCTGACTTATTTTGTCTTACCATAAGTTTTGGATGAAGTAGTTTTTCTGTGTCAGTTTAATTGCTCTAAAGGATATTTTCCTTGGAAGCAACACAGGTTCTCTATCTTCTCCAAAATGCACTTTTTCTGGACATTCAGTTCAAATGTGCCTGAAATAGCAGGCAGCTCTTCTCCCAGCTTTCTGATGTAATTCCCGAGAGACAGTAACAGAGGGAAATATTACCCTCGTTGGGACCAACGCTGTGTGAGATGGAGTTGTGATTACTGTACCGAATTGAGGCTGGAGTTGCTAATCCATTTGAAACAGCCACATCAGGCAGGTTAAGCAAGCTGTCTGCTGTTCAAAGAGGAGTCCATCGCCTGCGGGGAAAATGCTGGCTTGCCAGACAATATGAGAGAGGAGGAAGAAACAGAGTGGGACGCAGAAGGTGGGGGTGGACAGGGATAAGGGAGAGGAATGTGCCGTTAGCTTCTCTCCACCTCTGCTTTCTGTCACATTTTGTTACGCGCCATCATGTCGTGGTGTTGTTGGGAGCTGTGAGAAACTGGCGAACGGCATATGTAGCTGTTGCAGGAAATGTTCAAAAGAAAGCCGTGGCCAACAAATAAAAAAGATAAATAAATGAAAGACTGTGAAAGGCAAGAGGAGCCTAGAGGAGGGACTCGCTTACTGACCCTTACAATGTACCCATCTGCAGTGGGGACCTTGGGTCCACTTTGGCCAAGGTTGTTGTTTTTTTGTAGACACTTAGTTGCCCTGTACAACACAGAGCTTTCTGAGCCAAAGAGACTCTAGGGGGGAGCAAAGAATAGGATAGAAGACACGATGGAGGCATCTGAAATAATCATAACGCGATTAGTTTGGTGTAGATTTTCCCAACACATATATATAGGGGAAAGGCGGAGGAGGGGGAGAGTGAGAGATTTGGCATGGAAACTTGGCCTAAATTAAGAAAGCAGGCTGGGAAAATGTCCCAAGCATGAGAGGTATTTCATTGCATTATATAGGATTAATTTTCCAGAAGCTGGTTTGGATAGCCAAGCTGTGTCCCTTCTGTTACCCCTGATTTATAGAATGTGTTGAAAATAAGTAGCTTATAATGACTACTCAAAGCCCAGGAATTCCTGTAAAGCTGGCTGACCATTGACATGAGAAACAGCAAAAGTGATATCATGTGAAAAGTACTGGATTGAGCAAAGAAATCATATTAAGTAAATGTTAACGTTGCGGCGTTAACTTCCTGTTCCACCAGATTTGCTCACTGTATCAGGTTGAAACTGAGCAGTCATCAGTGCAATGCTACTTCACAAGCATTTCTGAATGTTCGGGGTATTTTGTCCTTTGAAACACCCCTGATCACTATGTTTGTGTTACAGCAGGAGGGATAGGTCTGAAGCTAAACTTATAGATTTAATTTCCATTTAGTGCTACTGACTCATTTTCAGCACCTCTGTACCCATTTAATCAACTTTCCCATGCAACTGTTTTTTTCTCCTTAAATGCTTTGTCCAGTTCTGGAAATTGCACATTAAGAAGAATGCCAACAAACCAGAACAATTTCAGCAGAGGGCAACAAGGATGATCGGGGACTGGAAACCAAGCACTGTGAGAAAAGACTAAAACAACAGGCCATGTTTGAACTTGAGAAAAGAAGACTGAGAGGGGATATGATAGCACTCTTTAAATACCTGAAAGATTGTCATAGAAAGGAGGTGAAGTATCTTTCCTTGATTATTCCAGAGCAGAGGACATGCAATAATGAGCTCAAGTTACAGGAAGCCAGATTTTGGTTAAATATCAGGGAGAACTTCCTAACTGTTAGAGCAGTATGACAACAGAGCCAGTTATTTAGGGAAATGATGAACTCTCCTATGCTGGAGGCATTCAAGAGAAACTTAGACAGCCATCTGTCAGATATACTTTGATTCAGATTCCTGCTTTGAGCAGGGGGTTGGATTTGATTGCCTTATAGGTCCTTTCCAACTCAATTATTCTATGATTCTTGCTCACTCAATGGTTTTTGAATCTCATTTGCAAGCAAACCTGTGGATCAAAGAGTAAAATGGAACCAAACAATGGTCATGTCATATTGGTAATGGATGACTTTCCTGGGAATCGGAAACATGGGGGAATCACTCTTTATAAGTCAACTAGCTGATTGCCCGGCCTTGCCAGGGGTTATTGATTTTGTTTTTAATTGTGGGAAGGTATGTATGGGAGGGCGAGGGGCAGGTATCCATCAGGGGAGGCACTCTCCCTGGCGGATCCCTGCCTGGCGCCTTTGCATTTCTCCCTCAGCTGTTTCGAGGGGTGCACACAGTGATTTTTTTTGGGCATGCACAGACTGTGCTGCACGTGGGATTCTTTTTTCCTTGTGTGCGCGTCTTAATGGCGACAGTGCGTGGACCTTTCTCCCCCCCCCCCGTTTGCATGCATGCAGTATTTTTTCTGTTTTAGTGGGGCTAATGCCCCACCCTCTGCCACCGGACCCTCATGGCGATGATCTCAGGGACAAAAGGTAGGTATGCACAGCGCATTACGGGATAGGCTGGATGGGTGTGGAAATGCATTCAGCACACGCACGGCCCAACCCCTTTCTTATAGGTATAAATTGCAAGATGGACATTAGGGGATAAATATATAACCAGTCATGTCTGACTCTAGGGATGGTGCTCATCTCCATTTACAGCCAAACAGCCAGTGCTGTCTGTGTCTGCACATGTTTCCATGGTCATGTGGCAAGCATGACTAGATGCCGGAGTTCATGGAACACTGATACATTTCCTGTCAAAGCTGTACCTATTTATCTACCTATAATTTCTTGCTTTGGAACTGCTAGGTTGGCAGGAGCTGGGACAGGTGACAAGTGCTCACTCCATTGTGCATACTTTGGACATATCAAGAGAAGGCAAGGTTTGCTGGAAAGGCAATGACACTGGGGAAAGGTGGATGTGAAGAAAAAAAAGGAAAACCTGAGATGAGAGGAATTAGCTCAACAAAACAACCCACAATCTTGAGTTTCCAAAACCTAGCTGCAGTGGCTGAATGTCTGAATCTTTTGGAAAACATTAATTCACCAGGTTACTGTAAGAAGCAACTTGAGGGCACAAAATCATTATGTTATAAAAAGTGGGACAGGGTGGAGACTTGGTTTTAAAGCCCCATAGCCTGCATTCTGTCTTGTTGTGAAATGGAGGGAAAGCTATAGACAATGCTCATCCCATCTCTTGTTGTGTCAAGGCGGCCCTACAGCCATGACCTGAGGGGGAGTTAGGAATGTCTATTTTCTTCTTCTTCACATGTTGTATCCATTCCGAATATTGGCTGTCGTCATGACAAAAGTCTTCCTGATCTTAACTGCTTGGAACAGTTCTTCCACTGACATTCCACACCAGTCTCTCAGGTTCTTCAGCCACGAGGTACGTCTACGTACAGGGCCTCTCTTCCCATGGATCTTCCCTTGCATAATGAGTTGGAATATTCCATTCTTTATGTAGTTCCTCAGGATATGCTCAAGATATTGGAGCTTTCTCTGTTTAATGGTCTTAAACAGTTCTTGTCCTCTATCCATCTGGCGCAACACTTATACATTAGTTACATGCTCCAACACTTATATATTAGTTACATGCTCAACCAGTGATAATTTTAGCAGCTGTCTGTAGAGCCACATTTTGAAACTTTCAATTTTCTTTTTAGATACTTTAGTCAGTGTACAAGTTTCGACTCCATATAACAACACTGGGAATACGTAACATCTCACTATTCAGTTCTTCATAGTGAGAATTAGATCTCTACTGCATAACAAATGTTGCATTTTTATGAAGGTAGATCTTGCTTTTTCTATTCACATTCTAATTTCTACTTCATGATCCCACTTTCCATTTAAAATACTCCTCAAATAGAAAAAAAAATACCCACTCTTTCGATTTCTTTTGTTCCTGCCATTTGCTTGCAATGATTTGGAGCTTGGCTTATAACAAGATATTTAGTCTTTTTGATGTTGAGATCAAAACCATATTCAGTTCTTGGACCTCTAACTTGATCCAGCATCACCTGAAGATCTGAAAGATTTGTGGCCAGCCCCACTGTGTCATCAGCTTATCTGATGTTTTTCAGGTATTCCCCATTAATTCAAAAGCCAATGTTTAAATCTAACAGTGCTTCTGAAAAAATACTCTCAGAATGTATATTAAACATTGTCGGGGACAACACACAACCTTATTGTACACCTCTGCAAATTTGAACCTTCTTTGTCTGTTTCAGTGGAGGTGAACCTACGGCACGCATGCCAGAGGCGTCACTCGGAGCCCTCTCTATGGGCAACCCTGCAGTCACCCCAGCACAGAGTTTGCCACCCCTCTGCCCAGCAGCCCAATGGCAGTGCTTCCTCCCTCCCCCCAATAGAGTTCCCTCTGCCCCTCTACCCAGCAGTCCAATGGGAATATTTGCTTCCTGTCCTGGTGCTGTGATGGCACTTTGCGATAAATAAGTGGGTTTTGGGTTGCAGTTTGGGCACTCAGTCTCTAAAGGTTTGCCATCACTGGTCTATTTTTTTCTCCCTGCTAACATTGTGGATTGAGGCCCGATGTAACCCCAGTGGAGGGGAAACCCCCACAAAACGTCCAGGGCTCCCTCACTGGCCAACCAAATTCTACTTTGGTGCATGGGAGCAGAACAGAGCTGAGGTGCCCAGAAGTCTTGTCAGGCTGTCTGTTGTGCTGCCGAGGAGAAGATCAAGCCTGCAGGGAGAATGGAGAAAATCTTCTTATTTGACCTTGAGAAAGATATAGCAATTCATGAAAAGGAGTCCTTGACAAGCATACTACCACTATTGGATCCATGCCTCAGCTTGAATGGTCATTGCTAGGCTTATGCAGCTCTAACCTCTTTTAATACATTGAGAAGAAAGACAGCATTATCCAAATGCATATTTATGGAAATTCCCAACCTTTTATTTGACTGTTTTCTTGTAGGAAAGGGATTTCCTGACCTTTCTTCCACCTGGCTACCTTGTTTACTGCTGCTGTACTATGTTTGGACTCCTCTGGCCATCCTCCTGTCCTTTCAAACATTGCTTTTTTTCACCAACTTCTTTTCTGACAGAGAATTTTAGAGCCTCTTTTCTGAAGCCTTCCTCTTCAGTGCAAGATAAGGGCCTGTCAGGTTTCCTGATGAGGAGGGACCCCACTGGGAGAACATCAGCAAACCTCTCGGCTGAAATTGGCGTGCTTTGAGGAGTTTGCTGGCTGGCATTAGCAACACAGTTCCCTGCAGGTCTAATTATTTTTACTAGACAAAGTCCCTTTGCGAAGAAGAAACAGCTTAGTCTACATAAGGGCTTCTCTCCTTGCAAAAATGAAAACACTCCAGGAAAAAAATCATAAAAATAAAGATATGACACAGTGACACTAATAGAATTGCCATGCTTTCTCTCTTAGATATAGAAAAAAGGAGGCTGAAATCCTATTGCACTAGAGCAGTGGTGGCGAATCTATGTCATGCGTGCCAGAGGGGGCACTCAGAGCCCTCTCTGTGGGCACATGTGCCACCACCCCAGCACAGAATTTGCCCCTCCCCCTCTGCCCAGCAGCCCAATGGGAGCGCTTCCTCCTTCCTTCCAGCACAGAGTTTGCCTCGACATGTTGGCACTTTGCGATAAGTAAGTGGGTTTTGGGTTGCAGTTTGGGCACTCAGTCTCTAAAAGATTTGCCATCACTGCACTAGAGTAAGCCCATTGAACCAGTGGGGATTTGGTGAGTCAATTCTTTCATAAATCCCATTGATTCAAATTAGCTTAACCTAGTTGCGATTTAGGAAAGCATAGTAAGTCACAACTAGAGTAGACCCATTTGAATCAATGGAACACATGAAGGAACTGACTGACCAAATCCATACTGATTCAATGAGCCTACCCTATTGCGATAATGGATCACACTAAGCAACAGGATTTCAAACAGACACAGAAAGAATACATGCTTTCTTGGTGTAAGAACAACTATATATGTGGATGTGAATGCATATGCAGTGCCTTTTAACCATTGCATTATTAACAAAGGGCAGTGATGGTGAACCTTGGCACTCCAGATGTTTTTGGACTTCAGTTTCCAGTAGGCCTGATCAGCAGGAGTGCTGACTTGGGCTCCTAGTAATTGAAGTCCAATAACACCTGGAGTGCCAAGGTTCACCATCACGAACATAAGAAGACAATTAACTAAGTAAAATAAAGGTATCATTTAGATGATAGATTTACTAGAATGTCCCTTCATTCACCTCAGCTGTAAACAAAGGTTATCTCACAGGTGAACTGTAATGTCACCAAAGGAGACCTGTCATCTAAGATTTTTTTTACTACCTGAACTATAACATGGAACTTAGCATCATAGAATAATAGAATAACTGAGTTGGAAGGGACCTTTTAGGCCATCGAATCATGGCAGGATATTAACTTCTTAAAGTTGCCAGGAAAAGATATTATATAGGGACACTAGCATAGGTTGCCGTGCTGTTATAAATTGTGATCAGCTTTTTTGGGTTTTTTTGTGGATTAAAAAAAGAACAAAGGATGATATGTTGTTGTTCAGTCACACAGTCGATTCCGACCCTTTGTGACCCTATGGACCATTGATCTCCAGGTACCCCTGTCCTCCACCATCCTTCTCAGCCCGCTCAGCTCGGTGCCCGCTGCATCCACAATGCCATTCAGCCATCTCATCCTTGGCCGTCCCCTTTTTCTTTTGCCCTCCACCTTTCCCAGCATCAAGGCTTTCTCAAGTGAATCCTCTCTTCTCATTTGGTGTCCAAAGTACTTCATCTTCATCTTTACTATTTGACCTTCTAAGGAGCAGTCAGGACTGATTTCTTTCAAGATCGACTTATTTGTTCTCCTTGCTATCCAGGGTACTCTCAAAACTCTCCTCCAACACCACATCTCAAAGGCGTCTATTCTTCTGTGCTGAGCCTTCCTAATGATCCAGCTCTCGCATCCATACATTACCACCAGGAATACCATTGCTTTGACTACATGGATTTTTGTTTGCAAGATGATGTCTCTACTTTTCACTATGTTCCCCAGGTTTCTCATGGCTTGTCTCCCTAGAATCAGTCGCCTCTTTATTTCATGGCTGCAGTCACCATCTGCAGTGATCCTAGATCCCAAGAAAGTAAAATCCGTCACTGCTTCTACTTCTTCCCCGTCTACTTTCCAGGTGCTGATAGGGCCTGTTGCCATTATCTTGGTTTTCTTGATGTTAAGTCTCAGGCCAGCTTTTGCACTCTCCTCCTTCAATCCAATCAAGAGGTTCTTTAGGTCTTCCTCACTTTCTGCCATTGGGGTGGTATTGTCTGCATATCTCAAATTGTTGATGTTTCTCCCAGCAATTTTGATCCCATATTGTGATTCCTCCATCCCTGCATTGCGCATTATGTGCTCTGTGTATAGGTTGAAAAGGTAGGGTGATAAAATGCAGCCTTGTCGTACTCCTTTTCCTATTCCAAACCATTCTGTCATTCTGTGTTCTGTCCTAACTGTTGCTTCTTGACTCTTGTACAGATTTCTCATGAGGCATATGAGGTGTTCTGGTATTCCCATTTCTTTAAGTACTTGCCACATTTTATTGTGGTCCACGTGGTCAAAGGCCTTGGTGTAGTCAATAAAGCAGAGGTATACTTGTTTCTGGTATTCTTTTGTTTTCTCCATGATCCACTGTATATTAGCAATGTGGTCTCTAGTCCCCCTGCCTCTTCTGAAACCTGCCTTCACCTCTGGCAATTCTTTCTCCACATGCTGCTGAAGTCTATCCTGTATTATCTTGAGCATCACCTTGCTAGCGTGTGGGATGAGCGCAATTGTTCGATAATTTGAACACTCTTTGGCACTACCCTTCTTTGGGATTGGAACGTATACTGATCTTTTCCAATCCTGTGGCCACTGTTTTGATTTCCAGATCTGCTGGCATATCGAATGCTGTAATTTGATTCTGTCATCTTTTAGAGCTTTGAAAAATTCAACTGGGATAACGTCATCTCCACTAGCTTTGTTGTTTGCAGTGCTTTTTAGGGCCTTTCTGACTTCACTCTCTAGGATGTCTGGCTCAAGTTCAATGTTCTCATCATTGTGATTATCAGTGGTGTTGAGGTCCTTTTTGTAAAGTTCCTCTGTGTATTCTTTCCATCTTTTCTTAATCTCTTCTGCATCAGCTAACTCCTTACCGTCTTTGTCCCTTATCATGGTCATTTTTGCTTTGAATGTTCCCTTGATTTCCCCATTTTTTTAAAAAAGATCTCTAGTCCGGCCTCTTGTGTTGTTTTCCTCTATTTCTTTGTACTGTTCAATTAAATAGATTTCCTTGTCTCTCCTTGGTTTTCTTTGAAATTCTGTGTTCAAGTGACTGTATTTTTTCATTTCTCCTTTGCCTTTTGCATTCCTTCTTTCCTCTGCTATTTTAAGAGTCTCATCAGACAACCACTTTGCTTTCTTATGCTTGTTTTCTTTTGGTATGGTTTTCCTTGCTGCCTCCTGCATGATGTCCCGCACATCTGTCCATAATTCTTCTGGCACTCTGTCTATCAATTCCAAACCATTAAATCTGTTCCTCACCTCCACCGTGTATTCCTCAGGGATGTTGTCTAGGTCATATCTGTCTGGCCTGATTCTTTTCCCTAATTTATTTAGTCTAAGTCTGAATTTTGCTATTAGTAGATTGTGATCTGAGCCACAGTCTGCTCCAGGTCTTGTTTTTGCTGACTGTATGGAGGTTCTCCATCTTTGGCTGCAGAGTATGTAATCAATCTGGTTTCGATGTTGGCCATCTGGTGATGTCCATGTGTAAAATCGCCTCTTGTGTTGCTGGAAGAGAGTGTTTGCTATGACCAGTGCGTTCTCTTGGCAGAACTCTATCAATCTTAGCCCTGCTTCATTCTGTGTTCCAAGACCAAACTTGCTTGTTATTCCATCTACTTTTTGATTTCCTACTTTGGCATTCCAATCTCCCAAGATAATGTGGACATCATTTCTTGGTGTCTGTTCTATGAGGTCTTGTAGGTCCTCATAGAACTGGTCCACTGTGGCTTCATCTGCACTAGTGGTTGGTGCGTATATTTGGATTACAGTGATATTAAAAGGTTTGCCTTGTATTCTGACTGACATCATTCTATCATTTTTGAGATTGTATCCCATTACTGCTTTTCTCACTCTTTTGTTGACAATTATGGCTACTCCATTTTTTCTGAAGTTTTCTTGACCACAGTAGTAGATGTGATGGTTTCCCGAGTTTAATTCACCCATCCCTGTCCATTTTAGCTCGCTGATTCCCAAGATGTCAATGTTTATTCTTTCCATCTCATTTTTCACCACCTCCAGTTTTCCTTGGTTCATCGACCAAGGATGATATAATTGTTTCAAATGTTAACCAAATAACATTTTAGTATGTGCCTATTTTTGTTAATAGTTGTACTGTAGGTAATATTTCTGAAAATGTGAAAATACATGTTTTTTACATTCAATGTTTTAAAACTGTGTTTAGATGTTTTGGGTTTTTATTTGAGTTAAAACTCAACAGAGGATGCTATAAATAATTTTCTTTTATTTATTTAACATATGTTTGTTATTTGTGTAAACTTTTGATTTATTGTTATGTTTTTGAATTGTTTTCACTCTTGTGGCCTCTAGGTGGGGCTTTATTGTTTTTGAGTTGTTTTTACTATTCTGCCCCGCAGGTGGGGCTGTTAGTGGTTTTGTTTTCATTTCACATGTTTTTTTCTCTCCTGGCCTCTAGGTGGGGCTTCTTCTGGTAAGTAGTCTTTGTTTCTTCATTTCTGTGGAGGGTGGACGTGCTGGTGAGTTCTCTGGGTTTTCTTTCTTCTGTGGTTTATCTTTGTTTTGTTTTTGTGGTGGTGGGCTGGGAGGTTTTCTGTTTGTTCTTTTCTGGAATTGTGGATGTTTTTGTTTGTGGATTTTGTTGTTTTCTTTTTTTGTGTATTAATGGTTTTTTAAATTATTGATTTATTTGTGTTTTATTAATTTTTATTAATGTTGGTGGCTGTTGTTGTGTATTTTTGCATGAGGAACAGGCTGCCTGTCGGTTCCTCTTTTCCCCATTGCTGCTTCGAATTTTGGTTTTGATGTAGCCATGGGGGAAAGGAGGAGCCGGTAGTCACCTGGCTCTTCCCCCGGGAAGGTTGGTTAGGTAGGTCGAGGAAGAAGGAGGCAGAGAAGAGCTATCTCTGCCTGATGGTTCTCTCCTCTCTGTCTCCTTTCTCTCCTGGCTTACCTAACTGGAAATCAGCAGGCAGTTTTTTTCCCACCCCGGCTCAACTGACCTTGAGGCCAGCGGTGGTCTCACCGTGTCTTCAGCGGGGTAGTGTGGAGGAGAGGGAGTCCCTCTTCTCCCTGTTGCTCCGGGAAAGAAGGCCAGCAGGTGTCTTGCGGTGGATTTTTGTGGCTTGTTTGTTTCGCGAGGCTGTGAGGCACTGCGTCTGCCTGCTGGGGACTTGCGCTCTCGTTGCATTTTTAAAGTTTATTTTTTATGCGCCAGCTTTCTCAGCTTCCTGCACGCTCATGGCACGCAGGACACTGGGGCTTGTAGTTTTGCGTTTTTGGTTTGCATTCGTGCGGCATTTTTTTCCTGTGGCTTGATTTTCATGGAGGACAAGGGTATCAATGGCTATAATTATGGATAGGTAGGATATCTCTCAATGCCATTTCCAGGGAATCTTAAACAGGTGAAGGCATCTGCTTGGGAATACCCTGAAGGAAATGGTGAGCCACTGTGTGAGACAGAATGCTGGACTGGATGGGCTGTGGCCTGTTCCAGCAAGGCTGTTCTTATGTTCTTATGATTTTAATTGGCCGCACTGCGTTTCCCAATGTTCTTTTTGCTGGCGCCTCTCAGCCTGATTGGCTGTGGCACAGCACGGTGCAGAGAACATTGGAAAGTGAAGTTCTTTTCCTTTTCTCATGTTCGTGGGGCTCTTGCCCCACTGGCACCTTTCTCAACCCTGCAGTAACCTCTGGATTGGTTTCAGGCGAGTGCAGGAGGCTCGGTATGGGATAGGACGGACGGGTGTAGAAACGTATAGCAAATTCCAACAGTTAACCCTTAGATTTATAGGTATAGATTAGTAATCCTCAATGCTTAATCACAATCTCTTTATGTCTAGTTTTAAGGTTTTGGTTTGGATACTACTTTTTGGAGCGCCAGAAAATGAGCTTTTGTCTTCCATGTGACAGTCCAGAGATCTGAAGATATTTGCCATATCATCTCTTGCTTTCTTTTACATTAGTTTTTTGGGCTGTCAGTGCAACTTATGGGATCCACCTGGTTTGTCCAGGCAGCATATCATGATGGAATGTAGACAGCAACAGGCTCATGTTGCCCTGTGAACAGGGCCTCAAGATTGGACAAACATAGTCAACAGAAGAAACCAACATGAACAAAATCAGCTCAATCTTTCAAGACAGTGCTTGGAAATCATGTGGAATTGTCGTCACGAGTCCTTTCCATGGGCACCCCATAGTTTCTCTTGCAAAGCCCCATGCTTCTGGTGTTTATCCATTCAATAATTAATTCATTGATTTACAAACATGCTGTGTACTTTACCAGGGGGCATTTTAAAAACTAGGAAGCCATTATCTTCTAATGGCTTTCCACTCCCCTGAACCTGCTAAATGTGCAAGTCCTGGAGGCCATGCCACTTGAGTCTGTCAATCAATAATTCAAGCAATGTAAAGCAGTTTTCCTCCTCACCTCCTTCCTGCTAATAAAAGGCTTAAATCAGGGAACGTGCCCAGAAGGGAGTATCTCTTACAGGCGTTTCTCATGGCCATAAGTAGAGATCTTGGATCGTGGGAAAATATCTGCAGGTAAACTTTGATCAATACCTAAAGGGTGGTCTTTGATTTCTAGGGTACCTCAGGGTATCTCACGCTGCAATTAGGCATCTTATCAAAGTTTTCCAGTAAAACCTGAGATTACAATGGGCAGAAAGTGAACACGATGAGAATTTCAATCCAGACAGGCTTGGGAGATGGTTTACCAACCTGCTCTTAAAGTGTAGTTCTTTTCTGTTTTGTAGGTCATGGGAATGTGTAAACTTTCACTGACACTGTATGAGCTGAAATTCTTCTTTGATCAGGAGAAGCCTGTTCAGTTTGCTGAGCAGGGGAAGTACGAGCCCTTCTCCAATCTCACAATTTTATTTGTCTCTTTCCCAGTTATTAGAAATGTTGCTTTATTTTTGTGCCACAGCTCCAAGAAAATGCCAGCTAGTATTGCAACTGGCTGAGTGTTTTTCAAAATTATCCTTCAAAAAAGCAATGCTTTCAAATTATAATTCCCTCCCACCTCCCCCCTTTAATGCCAGGTAATGGGGAGGGATATTTTGATCAACCATCATGATGGTGTATTCAGTTTAAGAACTTTTATTCCCATAACAGAAGGAATGTATTTATCTATTTGTTTACTTAGATTACAAGGAAAACAGGAAGCTAATAAATGTGTGTATGTAGGGTAATAATCAAGAACTTCGGTGGTTTAGTGGTTAAGATGCTGATCTTGATGACTGGAAGGACGGCAGGTCAGCAGTTTAAGACTTGAGTACTGCACAAGTCATCTGTCCCAGCTCCTGCCAAACTAGCACTTTAAGAACAAGAAATTGCAAGTAGATAAATAGGTGCTGTTTTAGCAGGAAAGGTAACAGCATTCCATGCACTCTGGTGTCTAGTCATGCCTGGCACATGACCACAGAAATGTCTGCAGACGCAGACAGCGCTGTCTCTTTGGCAGTAAGCAGAGGTGAGCACTGCCCACCAGAGTTGGGCACAACTGGTTTCCAAGCAAGGGAGTCCTTTACCTATTCTCTCCAGAGGGAGAAAGGAAAGACAGACATTCACTTATATGGAAGAAACCATGTGCCACACTTTACAGAGCCTGTGGGTAGCTCGTGGACTAGGATAGAGGGCACTCACTCTCATTTTCAGATGGATCACTCTTTCCCCCAGTCACAATTCATTCCTGGACAGCTTCAATTTACTAATCAATTTGGTGTATTGGATAGATGCTCAAACTAGAACTCAGGAAAGCTGGGCATACCTGTCAAGTATCCCGGATTGGCCAGGAAATCCCGTATTTTGGTGCACGTTCCTCCCCTTTCCCGGCGCTGTCCCATATTTCAAACGGCGGGGAAAGGGGTTACTGCACATGTCCGCACATGCAGAACCCACCTGCACATGCACAAACATGTTCTGTGCATGTGTAAAGGGGGTTCTGCGCATGCACAATGGAGTTTTTCCTGCACATGCGCACCAGGGCCGGAGCAATTTCCATATTTTATGGAGCGGTGCTTGACGGGTATGAAGCTGGGTTCAAATCACATTCGGCCATGGAAATTCACCATGAATGATAATTCAAGTCATCTTCCAAAAAAGAGCTGTCCAAGGTTTGGCTTGCAGTTTCTGAATTGCGACGAGATATGTGAGATGTTAAAAGAATCATATATATGATTCTATGCTGAGATCCATTGTATTTTCATTTTATTGTTGTAATCATGTTCATAGGTGGCTGGATAGACCAGTGAGTTAGGCTTCTGACTCAAGGATTCTGAAAAACATAACATCAGCCACACATCCAGTTTCTTTGCAATTCCTGCTGACTTTTTAGGTGTGTTGAAAGATTACAGATTCAAGTAGATCTCTTGTCCCATGTACTGTAAAACGGCAGCACAGCTTAGGAGTTAACATCTATGGGCCAAGCGAAATGAAACACTGATCCTGTATCTAAAAGCAGTGCTCCCTCAAGTGGCAAAAAGTTTAGGTAAGCACATTAAAGGCAGAGGCATGATTGATCATCGGAACATAAAAACCAATTTCTGTTGAAGGCCTGCTTGCAAACATGAATAACAAGCGCAATTGCATTGCTGGGCAGAAAACAATATAACAGTAATGTTTCCCCTAGATGCTCATTTTAGAGCTGATAGTTGGGAGGTCCAGGTTCAAATCCCAATGAGCCACAAACTGTCTGAGTCATTCTAACTCAACATGAGCCCACAGGGCTCTTATACCGTAGGATGAGAGCTGATGAACTCACTGAAGGAGAAACAGAATGAATGAATGAATGAATGCCAATCATAGCTTGACTTTGAGCTTCCTGATATCAAATTATGATGGAGGAATGCAAATTATAGCTATTCTTATCTTGAGGATATTTTACTCTACAGAGAAGACAGAGCGAGACATAAATAAGATATACAGGAGCTCTGTTTTAGACACCAACATAATAGGGCAGGGGATCGATTAAATAAGCCTCCTATACCATGGGGAAAACTTCAGGATCCCAGAGGTTTTTCCATAGATTTAGGGTGGAGAAGAGGCATTAAGGGGGATTAGTGCCATAATTGAGTTTGTAGCTTGAACTTAATCATCTATGAACCATTAAGGCCAAATAGGTATTCTTTTTCCATTGCCCTTGATTCTCAACATTTCTCACTTTGCTCCCCAGTGGTCTATTATTATTATTTCTTCCCTCTGTCCTATTTTTTTCATCTTAAATATGATTGAACATAAGAGCTTGAAGAGATAAGAATTTATACCCAATTATCTTAACCTGATCCTATTATTTTCAAGGAGAGCTCACATTACTACAGTGAAATCATGTAATTTAGCAATGCAGTTTTCTAAAAAATGCATGTGATGTTAACATGGCAGGTTTTTTTACTACTTCTCTCAGTTGCAAATATTTCCATATTTCTTCTAATGTTTTGAATCAGGGCCTGAACTGAAAAGTTCACAAAGCTTAAAAGAAGTTACTCTTTTTTGGACTTTAAAAAAGTGAAGGAAGTTTGTAATGAGCAGGGGTCTCTGGGGGTTGTACAGCAAAATGAATAACCAAAATAAGATAAAGTCCAATGTTTCATAGCCTTCATCAGGATTGGGCTTATCTCACAATCTGTTGGAGGACATCCACAGTCCAGTTCTGCAGAACTGCACATCCAAGACCCAAGTTCATGTTCAGAGGGATTGAAGTAAATACCTGTATGTGGCCAATGTAATTGTATAGGTTGTTTGCAAACACTTGTGAAAGTTCTATAATTTCCTCTAAGTCCGGGGTTCCCAACTTTTTTGCACCGCAGGCAAGATCACGCTCCCCCCTCATGTGGTTTTCCTGCCATAAACGCTGGTGTAAAATGTGTCTGCAGTTGTCGTAAATGAATTTACAACAGTCACAGGTGCATTTACAGCAGCGTTTATACATGTATGGTTGTATTTTATGACTGTCATAAATGTGTCTGCTTCTGCTTCTGATGAGTACAGCAGTGGGCCACATGAAATGGTGCTGTGGGCCAGGTCTGGCTGGCCCATGGATAATAGGTTGGCCACCCCTACTCTAAGTGGATATTGGTGACTGCTCATACAGGGTAAGGAGAGGAGACAACAACCACTTCTCTTGGTGTTACAGAATCTTAGAAACAGATGATGGGGCAGCATAAATGCCTCTTCTCCACCCTAAATCTATGGAAAAACCTCCGGGATCCTGAAGTTTTCCCCATGGTATAGGAGGCTTATTTAATCGATCCCCTTTCCATCTCTCTCAGTATCTTTCTATGTGTGGGCAAGTGGGTGGGTTCGCCATAAATATTTTTGAAAGTTTGTTTATTTGAGCCAAAATAAATGCTACCTTATGTATGGTCCGGTTGTTTTGCTATGGTAATAGAGTAGTAGACAATACTTCCAGTGATTCAATGCTGAGTGTCAGGTGGCAGTTAACTAATCTGACAATCCAGAGGACTAATGGCCTTGGGTGGTGAAGTCCCCAGGAAAGGCTGATGGTCTCCAAGTGGATTAAATTCTACTTGAATCCATCTTGATGGAGGGCAGCAGCTTCATCAATACTAGACTGCAGCTGATGAGGACTTTGTGTGTCAAAATGACTCAGTACCAGAATGTGACTCACAGAACCAGATTAGTGGTATGGGTGTCATGCTGTGATGTGGAAGGCAGATGAAAGGCCACTGCATTATATTCTCAGGACAGTCTTCATGGCTGATCGCCATGAGGATCGTCAATATTCGGATTGCCAATATTTGGATTTGAATATTGCAGAAGAAGAGGAGGAGGAGGAGGAAGAAGAAACCTACTTGCTAGAAACATAAATTCTTTCATGGAGAGGAAAGAGTCAAGCTGAACAATGCCTGTGCACATTTCTGTATCTACATACTTATGCATCCCATCTGCTTTACATTTAGGTAAAGGAATTTGTTTGTGCATTGATTTAATTTTTTTTTTGCAGCACTTGATTTTCCACAGAATTATATCTCGTTGTTTATAGAATTTATGACAAGATGATCATTATATTTGCAGCTCATCACAATTGGTTTCCTTTAATAAGGAGGGACAATGTGCCAAAGTTGGTTGTGGTGGGTATTTTGAGACAAAGCTTGATTAGCGTATTACCTCAGGATGAATTTCCCACATGGAATTGCTAATAATTAGCTGCGGATATAATTCTGGCAAGGCTGATGGGAATAAGACTTAATTTACATATAAAAGTCATGCTAATTCCAAAACACAATTCATGCTGACTAGAGGTCAGGCAGTTGGTCTGTTCCACAAAGACTTGAGAAATTTCACTGATAGTGTTTACACAGAAACAAGTCTTGCTTCCTTTACTGTGAACTTACTTGCTAGAAAGTATATTTGAGTGTTGTTGTTTTTAAAAAAGGAACTATGTCCATTTCTTTTAGACCCCGAGTAGGCTGAGGAGTGGAGTTCCTAAATGCAAGACCAACATGCTGAAGTGGGGGCTGCTAAACAACAACAACAACAACAACAACAACAACAACAACAACAACAACAACAACAACAACAACAACAACAACAACAACAACAACTTCTTCTTCTACTTCTTCTTCTTCTTCACGATCCTCATGGTGATCAGCCATGAAGACTATCTTGAGATTATAATGCAGTGGCCATTCACCTGTCTTCTGCATCGCAGCATGACCCCTGTACCACTGAGCCAATTCTGCGAGTCACTTTCTGGTCCTGAGCCCTTTTGGTACACACGAAGTCCTCCTCGGCCCCAGGGCAGTATTGATGAAGCTGCTGCCCTCCATCAAGATGAATTCAAGTGAGATTTAATCCACTTTGGGACTATCACTCTTCCTTGTGAATTTAGGCACCCAAAAACATTAATCCTCAGGGTGGCCAGGTTTGTTAACCACTGCCTGACACTCGGCTATTACCATAGCAGGATAACCTGGACAATCTGGCCAGGTTAGCAAGTCTCACTGTTATGTCATCAGACATAAGAGTGAGACTTATGTCTGATGAAGTGGACTTGATCCATGAAAGCTAATACAGTAGAACCCCGCATAACAAAACAAAAACAAAAACAAAAAACCTCTGTTCCACGGAGCTTTTCACTATGCAGGTTTTTTTCGTTATGCGAAGCAAATGGAAGATGCCCTGGACAACAAACAAAAAAGTTCGTTATCTGGGGTTCCCATTGACCAGGTATACCCTGGTTACCAAAAAAACACCCCACATAACGGGGAAAAAATCATTATGCGGGGTATCGCCATTGCCTAACGAATGCTTCTTTATGCGATTTTTTCATATACAAAGCGTTCTTTATGCGAGGTGCCACTGTATTAAAGTACAGCAGTTAGTCTTTAAAATGCCACACTATTTTTTGTCTTTTTGTATTGTTTTGTTTACTCTCTGATATGCTTGAAACACAGACTAACACAACGACCATTTCAAAAATCTATATCAAGGTTTCTCAACCTTGGACGCCCAAATATTCTTGGACTTCAATCAAAGAAACCTCAATCAGCAGGTGTGTTAACTTGGTTTCTTGATAATTGAAGGCCAAGAACATCTGTGGGCCCAAGGTTGAGAAACTCTGATCTATATTATTTGGTATTGATTGATTTTTAAGTTATGATATAGTATTGTTTATGCTGAATTAGATTTTTTTGTATGGTTGATCTTTGTAAATTGTTAGCCACCTAGAGTAGTGCTTGCGTTTTTTTTAACCCTAAGTGGGGCTGGACATAATCCTAATAAGCAAATAAATAAATTATCACCAGCAGTTTGAACTGAACCTGGAAGCAGACTGGAGCTATGTTGCTTTTGGAACCTGGAAGTTGTCCTTTATCTTGAGAACAATTACTGATGACACTTCTATCTTCTATTCCTCAACTCACAATCATTTCCAATTTTAAGCTAAAATTTGTGCTCAGAGTTCAGTTTCAAACTGATGTGTGGAAACTCAATTAGAAGGTTGTGCAGCTTTCTTCCACCTCAACAAAAGCTTATGGTGAATTTCCAACCTCAGATTCCTCCTCCCTTCACAGCGGGAATCTTAATTCTTGGAGAAGATGGTTGTTTGAAAAGTGATAAGAATGAGCTGAACGCAGAGAAAGAGAGGGAGAGAGGGAGCAAAAGAGAGGAAGTCTGTCTGTCTATACCTGTGATTCCCCAAGTAGGAAATTTGAAAGAAACAGACAGAAAGATAAATCACTATTTTGAAGATGTTTCTCAGTATATGTGGGAGTTTGTTTTGGTTGCTTGCCTGTCTCACTGTCAGTAATAAAAACATATAATAAAAGCATCAATGGCAACAATAGGTGTCTGGAAGAAAATCATGCTGACAGATGGCATGGCTCTCTTTCAAGCAGTACCAAAGTTGTTTGGAAGGAAAACAAGAAAGATGCAAGACTGCTCAGGGGGAATCACATGGAAAATGGTGTATACTCTTCTTCAGGCTGGAGAGAGGAACCATTTTTAATTGTTCACTGCATCAATTGACTACAACACTTTTGGGTTGCAGTTCAACCCAGATATTCCTTTTGCTTCTGTGACTGCAGGGTACCTGGTAAAGTATAACCCTCTAGATCAGGGATTCTCAACCTGCAGCCCGCAGGCCGGATGCAGCCCGTGGTACCATTTCATGTGGCCCCCAACACCTCCACCACGCCAGGAAGTGCCATGTGGTGGAGAGAGAGCAAAATGGCCATCCAGCCCCCAAAGCTGTCTGAGCATACCTGTCAACCCGCGGCTCCGGAAAAACGGGACCTGCACAGATCGCTTGTGCACAGGTCACACAAATTACGGGGTAATCCTGGCCAAATCAGGATAGTTGACAGGTATGTGTCTGAGGGTGCATGACCCAGCCCCTGGCTTTAAAAGGTTGAGAACTGCTCTAGATAGACACATCAGATAAGAAACGACGCAAAAGTAAAAATGAAACGAAAAGGAATTCCAAAAGGAAGTCAGCTGAGTGAGGTAGGCTAGCCCTGTTCATCATGACCTGCTGCCAGTCTGTGGTGTGAAGAGACCTCCATCATTATGTGAAGAGGCCTCCTCTTCTGTTTAAATCACATGCCGCTTTTGCTTCTAAGGACCAGTTCCCTCTCTGACTCTACCTGTTATACAGAGGGTGTCAAAATATATACCATAATTCAATTCAAATCCCAAAAATAAGACACAGACAATATCTATGTCTTATTTATGGGATTTGAATTGAATTACGGTAGTGATGTGGAGTATGACATTCCTCATTGTGAGTCCCAAGAGAATAACCAGACTATATAGCCATGAGCTAGCTGAACAATCCCAGGGTTTCCCCAAAAGAAGGGGGTGGTAAGCTTCTTCTGGGTATTCTATATCCAGAACACTCTGAAAAGAATCATCATAGTCGGAAAATAAAAACTGACTTGCTGGAATATCATCGTCGTCCTCGTTGTGGTTGTTGTTGTAATACTCACACACACGCATATATATATATATGTGTGTGTGTGTACTATACCTACAAATCTTTTTTGCTATGTAAGGTGTGAAAACTAGATAGAGAAGAAAGTGGTTTGTGGGACATGGGTTGCAAATTGTGTGTAAGTTCTCTGTTGGCTCGCACAATTTGAAACCCATGCCCAACCAATCACTCTCTCTATCTTGAGGCATTGTATAAAATGATGTAAAATATGGGATCAAGATTGCTGGGAGAAACATCAACAATTTGAGATATGCAGAGGATACCACCCTAATGGCAGAAAGTGAGGAAGACCTAAAGAAGCTCCTGATTAAGTTGAAGGAAGAGAGTGCAAAAGCTGGCTTGAGACTTAATATCAAGAAAAACAAGATAATGGCAACAGGTCCGATCAGTCCCTGGAAAATAGATGGGGAAGAAGTAGAAGCAGTGACAGATTTTACTTTCCTAGGATCTAAGATCACTGCAGATGGTGACTGTAGCCATGAAATAAAAAGACAACGACTGATTATGGGAAGACAAGCTATGAGAAACCTGGGGAATATAATGAAAAGCAGAGACATCACCTTGAAAACAAAAATTCGCATAGTCAAAGCAATGGTATTCCTGGTGGTAATGTATGGGTGTGAGAGCTGGACCATTAGGAAAGCTGAGCGCAGAAGAATAGATGCCTTTGAAATGTGGTGTTGGAGGAGAGTCCTGAGAGTCCCTTGGACAGCAAAGAGAACAAATAGGTCAATATTGGAAGAAATCAACCCTGACTGTTCATTGGAGGGACAAATAGTGAAAATGAAGCTAAAGTACTTTGGACATCAAATGAGAAGGGAGGACTCACTTGAGAAGGCCTTGATGCTGGGAAAGGTGGAGGGCAAGAGAAGAAGGGGGTGTCCAAAGATGAGATGGCTAGATGGTATTGTGGACACAATGGGCACAGAGCTGGGCGGGCTGAGGAGTATGGTGGAGGATAGAGGTGCCTGGAGGGCAATGGTCCATGGAGTCGGAAAGGGTCGGAATTGACTGTGCGACTGAACAACAACAATAAAATGATAAAATGATTGCCATGGAGTCCTACTCTTACATCTGAGAAAGTGGAATTGATCCATGAAAGCTTCCATTAAAGTATAGCAGTTAGTCTTTAAGGTGTCACAATATTTGTCTTTTCTTTTTTCATTTTGTTTTGACTTTTGTTTTGTTTTGCTTGTTGTCTGATATTTCTCCTCCCTCTTATCTTTGCAGATTGCACCAGCACATAGGGAAACAATGAGGAAGTGTCAGGGGTGGTGTTACAGCTCAGCCATGGGTCTGCTGCCAGAGTGTAGACAGCAATCTGTTGTCCTATTATATCAAGTATGAATCTGGTAAGCAGAAAAGGATCCTTCAATGCATTGCATACAACACAATTTATGCATCGTACAACTCCAAGGCCTTGCACACTCACTGGTTTTCAGAAGTATCACCTCTTTACCATCTTTCTTTCCTTTAAAAGAAAGGCCTGACTATAATCCATCCTTTTTACTGCTGAATTATGAATACCAAATAAAAGCACGTTAAAAGCCTAAGTGGGTATTTATGTACCCTATGAAGTGTTTCTAATGTCTGTTTAGCCAACGTTGATGGATCTGGGTTATTTTCACAAGTAAACCAGGCGATGAGGGCTTCTGTTGCCTTGAATTTATTTCTCTGTGACACATGGAACATAATGCACCACATTGGGTGACGTGAACTCAGTTTCATTGGTCCATGGGGTGCTGAGAAACAGAAGCAAAACAAATTTAATATTCTGTTTGAGTTTCCTGTGGAAGAGAAACTGTGGATGGTGATGAAATGTGGTTAAACTGATGATTATTTATTGAGCTTGGCGTGTGTTGTGCCCTCTGTCGAGGCCTTTCCTCTTGTATTCACACGTTGGAGACATCTGTATCCTACATTAAAACATGATAGACCTCACCCTGTCCTTCAGCCATTTAGCAGTAGTTTACATTCCTGTTGCTTTGGAATGAGCCCCATGTTGGTGTGCAGGAGGAACTGTTAGGCTGAAACTGATTTTTCTGGGTCAATGTGTATTTATTTATTTACATAGCTACTTTACATCTTGTTTTCCTCATCTTATATGGATACTTTTAATGTGGATCATAGTTTTAGCTCATTGTCAGGCACTGAGCAGGGGACAATCAGACATTTTGAAGACAGGGTGATTGGAAACAAAGAGGAGCAGAGGTGTAACCTCATGGCCTCCTCAAGCCAGACTGAAGGAAAGTAGGGTGAACCTACCTGTACACCTTTTATAGCATTCCTGTTAGCATTGGATTGGTCTTCTGACATTACCTGACTTCTCAGGTCAGGCAAATGACACCTAGAGCACCGCTGGGTCCAGAATGCGGCAGCCCAGGTGGTGATGGGGTGTGGACATTATGCCTCACCACTGCTTCGGGAGCTGCACTGGTTACCTGTTTGCCTCCGGGTGCAATTCAAGGCACTGGTTTTGACCTTTGAAGCCCTATGTGGTAGTGGGCCAGGATACCTAAGAGACCGCATCGCCCTAAGGATGTTTGTCTGTCCAACTAGAGTGGACCAGAGGGGCCCTCTAATTGTTCCATCAGCCAGAGGGGCTCGCCTCTCTGGCACAAGGAGGAGGCCCTTCTCTGTGTCCGCACTGGCCCTCTGGAACCTCCTGCCAACAGAGTTACATCTCCAGACGGAATTGCTGCCTTTCAGAAAAGAACTCAAAACTTGGCTGGTGGGCCAAGTGTGGGGTGCAGGTGGAAGGGTAATCTCCATTGTGTGGTTGGTATAAAGGATAATTCCTCCCCCATGGTCCCTTCTGTCCCTGCACCCTTTTTTAAGGGGGTGGGTTAGTTTTAATTAATTTTATCATGTTTTTATTTGTGATTGTGAACTGCCCTGACTTGGCCTCGGCCAAGTGGGGAGTGTAGAAATTGAACAAATAAATTAAATTAAAAGCCACTTTGTCAAACATAGGATAACAATAGTCAGAGGTGTGACTGGTTGCTTCCTCTCCCAACGAGCATCACCAATGGTACACCAATAGTACAACAACCTCGTGGCCAGGGGGAAAGCCCTGGGTTGCACCTGAATTAGGACAACTTTATTCCAAAACTTGGATGGGTGGGGCCAGCCAGAATGTGCTACCAGTTCTGGCAAACTGGGGCAAACCTGCTGAATCCCACTACTGGGAGGAAGGAGCTAACTGAAGAAATAATAACTTTAGAGGAGGATATTGGTGAGGAACTGTTGTGTATGGATTGTAATGTGCCTTTAAGTCAATGTAACCACACGAATGAGTGAATATAACAATCTCTAAAAGTAACACTGTAACCTTCTGTATTGGGACGCGAGCTAGTGACCACTGGAGGCAGTAGCGAGTGTCCAGCTCACATGGTACAAATTCTCCAAATGCCTACAGCCGCGGGAAGATTCCCACCACTGCCTCACCTGGACAAGAAGGGCGTGACTAAGGGTGACATCACTCAGACAGTAGCCAATGAGCTACCGAGGAGCCACATTCAAATGTATAGCCACTGTATATATTGAGCTGTTCTTCCGCCATTACCACATGTTCCCCCTGACCATCATGCAATAAAGATGAGTTAAGCCAGACTTCGGCTGTTTCTATTGTCTTGGTTCTTGAACACTAAATTGGCGACGAAGGTGGGATGATGGCTTTCCACGGAATCAAGACAACACAGACCGGTTTCGAATTCAACAAACTGGAGGAATGGGAACTGTTCGAGATGGGTTTCAAAAGCGCACTGATGGTGTCCGACATCTCAGACGAGGGGAAGAAAAGGGCCACCCTCATCAGGATGCTCGGTTTCCCGGCCATGAAGATTTTGGTGGACCTGGTGTCTCCAAGGAAAGTAGATGAGGTCCCGGTCAAACAGCTCCTGAAAGCCCTGCAGGACCACTTCCAGCCCACGGTTTCGATGTTTTCGGCTCGGGACGCCTTCTGGAAGAGGGTGCAGTCCCCTGGTGAGTCCGTGGCTGCCTTTGCAGTGGCCCTCCATCTAGCCGCCGGCCCATGCAAGTGGAAGAACCTAGAAATCGCCCTCAGGGACTGCATGCTGTGCGGCCTGTGGGACGAGGAGACCCAGCGGAAGCTGATGAATAAAGAGCCGCCCCCAACGTTACAAGAGGTCCTGAAGGAGGCGCAGGTGGCAGAAGCCACAAGAGCCGGGGTTAAGGGGTTCAGAACAAGGCCCCCACAACCCGAGAGGGCAGCAGCCCCGGTGCAAGCGGCCAGGCGGGCGCCACACTCCTCCACGGAGAGCAGCGAGAATGAGGACATCCGGAAGGTGCAGAAGGATGGCCGACGTTGCAATGGCTGCAGGGCGTCCCACGACCACAGCAAGTGCCTGTTCCGGAAGGCCGAGTGCCACAACTGCGAACGGTGGGGCCACATCGCCAAAGTTTGCAGGTGACAGCGCGGAGACCACAAGGGCTCAACAGACCATCCCCCAAGGAAGCAGGAGGGCGTCCGGCCCTCGAGGAAACAGGACGGCATGGGCCGTGTCTCCGACGACAGCAATGTCGAGGTACATGGAGTGTACCGGCGCGTCCCCAGCAACAACAACACGGTGGTCCAAAGCGTGTCCTTGGGACACCCATGTTACTTTGTTGAGGTACTGTTGCAAGGGGTCCCCATTAAGATGGAGATAGACTCGGGTTCCTCCTATTCCATTATTTCCCAGAGGGAGTTTTTGCGAATTTCCCCCAACGTGCGGCCCAAACTCAAAGCACTGAAGTCTACGTTGCGAGACGTGCAGGGAAATAGCATCCCGGTGTTGGGGGTGGGAAAATTCAAGGTGCAATACAAGCAACACGCCTCGGAGCTCCCTCTGGTTGTTCTCAAGGAGGGGGCCTGTTGCCTCCTGGGGACACAATGGTTTAAGCCCCTGGGGTTGTTCATGGGGGGGGTGCATACTGTCAGAACTGATCCAATACAGGAGGTGTGTAACGCGCATCCTCAGGTATTCAAGAAGGGACTCGGAAAATTCAAGGGCCCCCCAGTTGCGTTCGACCTGGACCTGGAGATCTGGCCGATAAGGCTCAAATCTCAAAGGGTGTCTTTTGCTTTAAAGGACAAAATAGAGGCGGAACTGGACAAGTTGGTGGGCCAGGGAATTCTAGTCCCAGTTGATTCTGCGGAGTGGGAAACTCCTATTGTAACAGCGCTAAAGGCTAACGGGGAGGTTTGAATTTGCACTGATTACAAATGTACAATTAACAAGGCAATACGCCCAAATGCGTATCCGGTACCGTTAGTCAGCCACTTGTTGGCCAGGTTACATGGGGGAAAGTGTTTTGTGAAGTTGGACCTGGTGCAGGCTTACCAGCAACTTTCAGTAACCCCAGCTGCAGCTGCTGCACAGACGATAGTCACCCACAAAGGGGCGTTTAAGGTGATGCGCCTACAGTTTGGCATAAATGCGGCTCCAGGCATCTTCCAATCATTAGTGGAGCGTCTTTTGAAGGGTTTGGAGGGGGTCTTGCCATATTTTGATGACATATTGATAACGGGGGGGAGCGAGTCAGAATTGGCCAAAAGGCTAGACAGGGTACTGACAGTATTCGAGAAAGTGGGTTTGAGGCTGCAGAAAGACAAATGTGTGTTCTTCACAAAAGAGGTAGAGTTCCTAGGTTTCCGGGTAACCCCAGTTGGCATAAAACCCTCTGAGTCAAAGGTGGCCGCTGTTCAAAATGCTCCTCGCCCCACCACAAAAGCCGAATTGCAATCGTTCCTGGGGCTCCTGAATTGTTACCATTCCTTCCTGTCTAGGAAGGCATCGGTGGTGGAGCCACTTCATAGATTATTAAAGAAGGATGAGGTTTGGCGATGGGGCGAGAGTCAGAAGAGAGCATTCAATGAGCTGAAACAATTCTTATCCTCTGAGGCCATCCTGACCCATTTCGATCCCAAGAAGCCAGTGGTTCTGGTATGCGATGCCTCACCAGTGGGGGTGGGGGCGGTCCTGTGCCACGTGTTGGACAGTGGGCGGGAAGCCCCAGTGGCATTCTACTCCAGATCCCTGTCAAAGGCAGAGCGTAACTATGCACAGACAGACAGGGAGGCACTTGCAATAATCGCTGGAACAAAGAAGTTTCATGACTTTCTATATGGCCGCCCCTTCACCATTGTGACTGACTACAAGCCCCTGCTAGGCATTTTCACCGCAGACAAGCCCACACTGCAGATTCTGTCCCCCAGAATGCTGAGATGGCCATTTTTCTAAACGCGCACCAGAACATGCTGGTTTATCGCCCCGGAAAGGACATAAGCCATGAGGACGCACTCTCGAGGTCACCTCTGCCTCACATGGGCAACCCGCGTGTGAAGTGGAACAAGATCACCAAATACTCATGATAGAGGTTCTGGATTCACCCCCAATAGTACCCGCGGAAATCGCCAAGGCGACAGGGAGAGATAAGACGTTGGCTCCAGTGAGCTCCTGGGTGCAAAAAGGATGGCCAATGTCTTCTGCCCAGTGGCAGAATTTGCCCCATTTTTTTAGGAAGAGGTTAGAACTGTCCATGGAGAGGGGTTGCCTCCTTTGGGGCCAGCTGGTGGTCGTCCCTGAATCTTTGAGAGCAAGGGTGCTCAAACTACTGCACGTCAGCCATCTGGGAATTGTCTGCTCCAAGGCTTTGGCCAGGAACTATTTCTGGTGGTCCCAATTAGATGCTGACATAGAGCACATGGTGAGCACTTGCGAGAGTTGCCAAAGCTCTCGGCCCAAAGAGTCCCGACTTCTGCACAGAGAATGGGACGCAGCCAAAGGGCCGTGGTCTCGCCTGCACATAGATCTCGCAGGTCCCTTCAGAGGTTCATTTTTCCTCCTCATAGTGGATGCTTATTCCAAGTGGTTAGAAGTTATCCCAGTGGCAAACACCTCATCAGCCGCAACCATTAAGCAATTGTGCAAGGTGTTCAGCTCATTCGGGATACCCGACGTACTTGTGAGTGATAACGTGAGTAGTTTCACGTCCGCCGAGTTCCGGGCATTCATTGACATAAATGCCATCCGGCACAACACCTCCGCACCTTTTCACCCAGCAACAAATGGTCAGGTAGAATGCCTCGTGTGTACAACAAAGGAAGCACTGAGGCGCATGGGCCCCGGGGACCTGAATCTACAGTTATGCCAATTCCTGCTGGGTTATAGGGTGACACCGCTGGCGTCAGGTTACTCGCCCGCAGAACTCCTCATGTGCAGGAAGCTGACCATGATACTGACGGCTAGACCCCACAAGGGTGGAAGACACTGGGAGGAACATTGGGATAGCGGGCACCAAGAGTTTCAAAATAGGCGCCCTGGTCCATTGCAGAAATTACGCAACTGCAGGACCAGCCTGGGTTCCGGGGGTAGTCATTGGACAAACTGGACCTTTGTCGTACTGCGTTGAGACCCAGCACAGGCCTACTCTGGAGGCGACATGCAGACCAACTCTGGCGATGGGTTCCCGGTAGTCAGGGCACGGAAACCACGCATCAAGGCTCAGCGTTAGGGTTCTCCCCCACCCGTTTAGCCCAAGGGGGAGGAGAGGGGGACCAGCGGTCCCCACCAAGGGGGGAAGGGAATAAGTTTGTCCCCGCAGATATCCTGGTGGATGCCCCCACAGATATCCCAGAACATGAGTTTGACTTTGAGTTGCAAAACCGGGGGAGTTTTTTGGAGTGGTCCCCCACCCATCCAAGCGAGGAGCTGGGTTATTCGTTAGTCCCCAATGCCCCCGGTTTTCCCACAATGGAGTTTACCCCTACCCCAAAAGCTGCAGAACCGCAGCAAGTCACTAACGAGTCTCCCTTTCCTGTTGCAGGACAAGAGCCCAGGGAACACAGAAGCGATAGCTCCCCGGGACAAGCCAGCCAGCCTTACGCCCAAAACGCTCATGCAGTAAACCACATTGGAAGAGAGACTTTGTCTCATCCTAGGGGGAGAGGGGTGTTGTGTATGGATTGTAAAGTGCCTTTAAGTCAATGTAACCACACGAATGAGTGAATGTAACAATCTCTAAAAGTAACACTGTAACCTTCTGTATTAGGACGCGAGCTAGTGATCACTGGGGGCAGCAGCGAGCATCCAGCTCACATGGTACAAATTCTCCAAATGCCTACAGCTGCGGGAAGATTCCCGCCACTGCCTCACCTGGACAAGAAGGGCATGACTAAGGGTGACATCACGCAGACAGTATCCAATGAGCTACCAAGGAGCCACATTCAAATGTATAGCCACTGTATATAATGAGCTGTTCGTCCGCCAATACTACATGTTCCCCCTGACCATCATGCAATAAAGATGAGTTAAGCCAGACTTCGGCTGTTTCTATTGTCTTGGTTCTTGAACACTAAAGGAACCTGACCTCTCCTACCACACTTGGAGGGCCTTGAAGGGTCATAGTGCCAAATGTAAGACTAATATGCTCAAGTTACTAACATGCTGCTGGCGGACAACAACACACTGTGTGAATGCGGAGAGATATCAAATCTGGTTCATTTGTTAGTCTGCCAATTACTACCAGAAACATACACCAATGAGGACTTAGGTTTGGCCAATGAAAAAGCCAAGAAGGTGGCTTCATATTGGCAGTCCTGAATTTGACCAGGACATGAAAGAAGATTAAGAAGAAGAGTTTTAGAAAGTGTACATTTTTGGATACATTTAAGGATGTTGGTTAAAATCTTATTAAGGTTTTATGCCAGGGGTGCCCAAGCTTTTCAGGCTGTGGGCCAGTCACGTGGTCCAGATGCAGCCCCCAATGTCAATTCATCCAGCCCGCGAAGCCCTTGTTGCTCCTGGAAGTGGAAGTATAATGTGCCCGTACGGGCGCAACTTACTTCCGCTTCCAGGAGCAACGAGGGCTTTGCGGACCAGATGAATTGGCATTGGACACCGCATCTGGTCCCCAAGCCATAGTTTAGGCACCCCTGTTTTATGCCAATGTATTGCTAGCAACACCCACCTCATTGGCCAATAGCCACAAGTTAAAAAATTAGTGAAGGCATTTGCTGTTTTGTGTTCAGTTGCATGATTTGGTGTGCAACAGCTAGGCGCCTGTACTAACTTTTTAATTTGTGGCAATTTGCCAACAGAATTTAAATCCATTGCATTAATATGGCAGATATTAATTGATAGGATTTTAACCAGTATTTCTGTTTTTTTTCTACCATGGATAGAAAGCAGTAAGTTCCTAACCTGTCAATGAACCAATTTCTCTTTCTTTCTCTCATTCACCCTGCCCACCTCTCATTCTCTCCCTCTCATATACATTTCTCTAAAATTGAGATTTGATGGACATCTGAAATGCTCATTTCAACTTTTGATTAAATCTGGACAAGGACTTTAGATCCAAGGAGGTGATGATATGAACATTCCTGCTTTGTGATGATAATCTGATGGTGTTAATGAGGAGAAAGCAGAAAAATCTTGCATGCTATACTTGGCTCTTTGAAGTAAATATTAATTTCCAAATCATCTTTTTCATCATAATGGAGAAGATGACTTTTCTGGACTTAAAAGTTGGTCACCATGGAAATGAGATTTCTGAGGAAGGTTGCTGGAGTGACTAGGAGGGATTAAAATCAGGAATGAGATTATAAGGAAGAGAATTGGAATAGAACCAATCTTAAACTACATACAGACAACAAATATAGTGGTTTGCCCATTTGGAGAGAATGTCTTGGAATTTTGTATAATACAAGGCATATGTGGAAAGAGGAGAAGGATGAAGAGCATGAGGGAGACCCAGAGGATGGTGGAGAGAAATATTACAAGAACACCAAATAACACCAATGGAGGCCGCTACAATGGCCATAGCAAGAACCTTGTATCTCCCTTGATACCCAAAATGGTAAAATAGGAAGTAAAGAGGAAGAAGAACAATCAGATAGGTTGTCTGGGTACTTAGACAAGGAAGAGGATAATTACTTGTGGTCCAGACTTAGTTTTTTGCGTTGTGGAACTACAAATGGCTGGGAAACTTTGAGAGCCGCAATTCAAAAAAGGAGGTTTTGCAAATTCTGTCCATGGACGGTTACACAAACTGGGCCCAAGTCACAGCCAGAACTGCTGACTTTAGGTAAAGGTTGCCCTTGCTTGAAAGCCAGTCATATCCGACTCTAGGATTCAGTGCTCAACTCTGTTTATAGCCAAAGAGCCAATGCTGTCTGTGTCTGCAGAAGTTTCTGTGGACATGTGGCAGGTATGACTAAACACTGGAGTGCACAAAATGCCGTTCCCCTTCCCGCTGAAGTGGCACCTATTTATCTACTTGCAATTTCTTGCATTTGAACTGTTAGGTTGGCAGGAGCTGGGACAAAGATGGGAGCTCATTCTGTCATGCAGCACTCAGTTCTCAACTGCTGGCATGCTGACCTTCCAGTGATGAAGTTTAGCATCTTAACCACTAAGCCGCTGCAGACTTTACTCCCATGTTAAATAGGACCACATCTTTAGGAAGAGGGAAAGGGACAAACACAAATAGCATAGTGCGGAGCAATGGAATAATCTGACCCTCAGGAGTCATAGGGAATACAGAAGGAAAGGACATGGGAAAGGAATCCATTTGTCATCATGAGGGCCATCCTAAAGACATTTTCACAACCCTACCTAATGGGATTTAAACTAAAGCGGAGCAAAGCGGAGCAAAGCAGAGCAGAGGTGACCCACTTACCAAGTAAAAAAAAGCATCACACTGAAGCTGTGATGCTCCAAGTTCTGTGCATCATCACAGCAACACATCTCTGTAGAGAAAGTGGTGTATTTCATTCCAAAAGATGAATCCTGGTTACTCAATTAATGCAGGGCTGAAATGGTTTGCTGTTTTTCTTTCATGGATACTTTTGGCAAACACGGGTGGGGGCACACACAATAACGTGTGGTTCTCTTCACTCTCACATTTCTTATGAACATTTTGACACATTCATTTAAATTGCCCTCAGCTGACCTCACCCTTAGTTGCCCTGATTTGCTGCTGGTGATGTCATTACAAAGACAATCTCTTGCTTCATTCATGGCATCAGAAAAGAGAAGTCTTAGACAAAGGGCAGAATAAGCCAATTGACTTAATAGTTGACACCAGATCTCCAGGCTTCTTTTACTTGTTTAATTTCCACCCCCAGCCCCATTTAGCAATAGCAATTGCCAGGAATCAAATTTACTCACGAGTAGGACTTCCTGCCCACAAGTGATTGGTTCCTGCTTCTGAGCTGCCACCCTCCTAGCTAAGCAACCCAGGATATCAGATTAGTGGAAATAAGGTAGCACATAACCAAGTAAACACTCCAGTCATCTTCAGGTATTTTAAAAGTATATTGTATTCAGCGTAAGTTACAGATGAAAGTTTAACAAAAGTTCAGAAAGCACACCATAGCAAAGAGAGCTTCTCTAATTGAGGAAGCCCAAAGCCCCCCCCCCAACTTAAGCAATACATGTTGTCTGGTTTCCTACCATACTGTGGGTGTGGCCATGTGACTGGGTGGGCATGGCCTGTTGGCCATGTGTTAGATCCGGCCCTTATAAGGTGTTCCAGATCCTGAGATGGCTATACAATCCTAGTGGAGTCAGTCCCTCCGGACTCTTACCTGGCAATGGACAATAACTAGTTACCATAGAAGTGTAGCATAATGGAGGGCCCCAGGCTTAGCACTACCCGGCTACCTGTATGGAGTACATAAGAACATAAGAACAGCCTTGCTGGAACAGGCCACAGCCCATCCAGTCCAGCATTCTGTCTCACACAGTGGCTCACCATTTCCTTCAGGGTATTCCCAAGGAGATGCCTTCACCTGCTTAGGATTCCCTGGAAATGGCATTGAGAGATATCCTGCCTATCTCTCCAACCCGGAGGTTGTCCTTAGGTAGCCATAATTATAGCCATTGATAGCCTTGTCCTCCATGAACTTGTCTAATCCTTTCTTAAAGCTGTCAAGACTGACAGCTGTCACCACTTCTTCTGGCAGGGAGTTCCATAGACCAGTAATCCTCTGGGTGAAAAAGTACTTTCTCTTATTTGTTTGAGAACTAGTACCCAAAAGTTTCATGGAGTGTCCCCTAGTTCTAGTGTTGTGCGATAGGGAAAACAGTTTTTCCTTATCCACTTTGTCCACACCGTGCATGATTTTATAAACTTCAATCAGGTCACCTCTTAGACGCCGTCGTTCAAGAGTGAAAAGGCCCAACCGTTGCAGCCTCAGATGGTAAGGAAGGTGTTCCAGTCCCCTAATCATTCTGGTTGCCCTCCTCTGTACTTTCTCCAACTCCATAATATCCTTCTGGAGGTATGGCGACCAGAACTGTACACAGTATTCCAGATGGGGCCTCACCATAGATTTATAAAGAGGCAAAATGACACTTGCTGACTTATTTTCTATACCCTTCCTAATGATCCCTAACATTGAGTTTGCTTTTTTCACTGCTGAGGCACACTGGGTTGACACCTTCATTGAGCTGTCCACCAGGACACCAAGGTCCCTTTCCTGGTTTGTCGCAGAGAGTTCAGACCCCATCAGTTTATAAATGTAATTGGGGTTTTTTGCCCCAACATGCATCACTCTGCATGTAATGGCCATGTGAACACGAGGGCAGATGCGGTCTGGTCCCACCCTTGTTTACCCGTGGGGCTTATATAGTGTCTCCTCGGCAGTGGGTCCTGGATACAAAGTATCTAACCAATCATAACATGGAATATATGTAATTAATCAAAGGAGAACAGGATCCAAAACTGTAACCAATCACAGGGCTTGGTTTAGCATAACAAGCTGCCCTTTTGCAAGGGTTAGGCACCACTTTAGGCTTCTAGTTAGAATGGTGGGAAACTGCCATTTTCCTCTTGCAAGAGCGCTCATTGCGCTACTTGCAAATGTGCTTCAATACACAACACCATGTGACTGCTCTTTGCTATAGAGCTATGAAAATAGAAGCCTCTTCTATTTTCATCGCTCTATAGCAAACCTCTGAAGCCATTTTCCCCTTGTCCAAGGCTTTTCCAGGGCTCCATTTCACCCCAAAGTGCCTCCCCAGCCACTCCAGAGGGGTGAAGGAGGAAATGGAGCCAGTCCCCTCTGAAGCCTCTTCTATTATTATTATTATTATTATTATTATTATTATTATTATTATTATTATTATTATTATTATTATTATTATTATTATTATTATTATTATTATTATTATTATTATTATTATTATTATTATTATTATTATTACTACTACTACTACTACTACTACTACTACTACTACTACTACTACCACCCCGCCCTCCTGGTGCACGCACCACTCAGGGCGGCATTACAACACACAGAGAAAATTTTAACAGTATATAAAAAATTAAACAATACATAATGCACACAGGTTACAAGTTACAAATTACAGGTCATAGAATACAAAAAATACAATATTAAATACAGGATACAATATTAAGCTAGTGGAAATGATGGTATCTCAGTTGAATTTTTCAAAGCCCTGAAAGATGATGGAATCAAACTACTGCATTCAATATGCCAGCAAATTTGGAAAACAAAACAGTGGCCACAGGATTGGAAAAGTTCAGTGTATGTTCCAATCCCCAAAAAAGGCAATGCCAAAGAATGCTCAAATTACTGAACAATTACGCTCATCCCACATGCCAGCAAGGTGATGCTCAAGATAATACAGGATAGACTTCAGCAGCACGTGGAGAGAGAACTACCAGAAGTGCAGGCCGGGTTCAGAAGAGGCAGGGTGACTAGAGACCACATTGCCAACATACGTTGGATCATGGAGAAAACAAAAGAATACCAGAAACAAGTCTACTTTTGTTTTATTGACTACACCAAGGCTTTTGACTGTGTGGACCACAACAAAATGTGGCAAGTAATTAAAGAGATGGGGATACCAGAACACCTCATATGCCTCATGAGAAATCTGTACATGAACCAAGAAGCAACAGTTAGGACAGAACACGGAATGACAGAGTGGTTTGGAATAGGAAAAGGAGTAAGACAAGGCTGCATTTTCTCACCCTGCTTATTCAATCTATACACAGAGCACATAATGTGCAATGCAGGGATGGAGGAATCACAATATCGGATCAAAATTGCTGGGAGAAACATCAACAATTTGAGATATGCAGACGATACCACCCTAATGGCAGAAAGTGAGGAAGACCTAAAGAACCTCTTGATTGGATTGAAGGAGGAGAGTGCAAAAGCTGGCTTGAGACTCAATATCAAGAAAAACAAGATAATGGCAACAGGTCCGATCAGACCCTGGAAAATAGATGGGGAAAAAGTAGAAGGAGATGAGCCAAGATGGCGGCGCGTTCAGACGCTGCAGCTGAGAGCTCCTTGCTTTTGAGAAAGGGTCAGTTAAGTAGGGTTATTTATAGCAGTCAGGAATTGTTGTTTTATAGAAGCAGAAGTGGAGACTGTGTTATGTGTGGAAAACTGTGTGAAAAACTGTGGGCTTGCAAGATCCCAGAAATCATAAATCATCAAACCTGGAGGAAGACAAGGAGCAGGAGGAGGAGGAGAGAGCGAAGGCAAAAAAGAGGTTGTAGAGGTAATGGCCATGTGAACACGAGGGCAAAGATAAGAAAACAACGCTATAAATTACCTCTCCCAAGTATTTTCTATTCCAATGCGAGGTCTTTGGTAAACAAACTTGACGAGTGGAGGCTGCGTGTTGGAGCTGAGGGAGACTTTCGGGATTGCTGTGCATTGCTACTCACAGAGACATGGCTTAACTCTTTCATTCTCAACACAGCTATTGAATTGCAAGGCTATACTACACACCGGTTGGACAGGACAAAGGATTCTGGCAAGAAACAAGGTGGGGGAGTGTGTATCTTCGTAAATCACAACTGGTGCAAGGACTTGGTCAGGTTGGATAGCCACTGTTCCCCGGAGGTAGAGTTTTTAATGATTAAATGTAGACATTTTTATCTCCCCCGGGAATTTACAGCAGTAGTATTAATGGTGGTGTATGTGGCACCAACTGCAAATGCACGTATGGCCATGGATATTTTGTATGAAAACATCAATACTAAACTGAGCAAATACCCAGAGGCCGTGCTGATCATCGCAGGAGACTTCAATCATACAGACTTGAAGGCAGTATTCCCAAAATTTCATCAGCACATTAAATGTGCAACTAGGGGGAGAATACTCTTGACAAGGTGTATACGAACATTAAACGGGCATATGAGGTTAAGCCCCTGGCACACCTTGGTAGGTCAGATCATGTGTCCCTGCTTTTGACACCAGCATACACACCCCTTAGGAAACAAGCCCTGATACAAACACGGACTGTTACTGTGTGGCCTGATGGAGCCTCTCAGCAGCTGCAGGACTGTTTCCAGGAGACCGATTGGAATGTGTTTGGCCATCAAGATCTGGAGACCTACACATCAACAGTCCTGGATTATATTAGATTCTGCACCGCCAACGTCACCAGGGAAAAGCATGTAAACATGAATCCAATCAGGAAGCACTGGATGACGAGTGAAGTTCAGAGACTGTTGAAGGCCAGAAACTTTGCTTTTAGAACTGGAGACCGGGTATTGTATAGTATAGAAAGGGCGAACCTGAAGAGGGGTATAAAGAAGGCAAAAGCTGTGTATAGAGAGAAAATTGAAGATCACCTGAGTAGTCACGACACCAGGCAAGTGTGGCAGGGGATCCAGCACCTTACTGACTACAAACCCAGTAATTCATCGCCTGTAGAGAGCAGTGCTTTTCTGGTGGAGGAGCTGAATACCTTCTTCGCCCGATTTGAGGTGACACCAGCAGTGTCATCAGTGTTGCCAGAGTCATCATCATTACTCCCCTTAGGGAATGTTGCCAGGGTGGAAGAGGGAGAAGTGAGGCGAATATTAAAAGGGATAAATGCGAACAAATCTATGGGTCCTGATGGGGTGGCTGGTAGGGCACTGAGAGACTGCTCAGAACAGCTGGCAGAAACTTTTATGAAGATTTTTAATCGGTCTTTGGCCCTAGCCATTGTCCCACCTTGTCTGAAATCCTCTACTATTATACCTCTGCCTAAAAAGCCTAACATAGATAGTCTGAATGACTTCCGCCCTGTGGCGCTTACACCTGTCATAATGAAATGCTTTGAAAAGTTGGTGCGGAACCGTATTATGGCTTGTTTACCAGTTGGACCTGACTCTTGTCAATTTGCATATAAGAGCAAGAGATCCACGGAGGCTGCTGTGGCTACGGCCCTACATGCTGTTCTGACCCATTTGGAGAAACAAGGGACTTATGCGAGACTGTTATTTGTAGATTTTAGTTCTGCTTTTAATACTATTATTCCGCATAGACTGGTGCCCAAATTATTAGATCTGGGGCTTCTGCCATGCTTATGCAGGTGGATACTAGATTTTCTATCAGATCATTCCCAACACCTCAGGATGGGCTCTCATGTCTCTGCAGATCTCAGTATAAGTACGGGGACGCCACAGGGGTGTGTGCTGAGGCTTCTGTACACGCTATACACATATGATTGTGTTCCCAGTTACCCCAGCAATAAGATCATCAAGTTTGCAGACGACACAACGGTGGTGGGTCTGATTACTGCTGGGGAGGGGGAGTCGGCTTACAGGAAGGAGGTTGAGATGCTGACGGAGTGGTGTAGAGAAAACAATTTATTTCTCAATGTAAAAAAGACAAAAGAGATCATTGTGGACTTTAGAAAATGCAAATTGAACATCCAGCCACTTATTATTGAAGGGAATTGTGTGGAACAGGTCTCTGTGTTTTGATTTCTGGGAATGGAGCTGAGGGATGATCTAACATGGGAAGCAAACACCAAAGCTCTGATGATAAAGAGAGCACAGCAGAGGTTATACTTCTTGAGAATCCTCAGGAAGAACAATCTTTCAAAGGACCTGCTGTTGGCATTCTACCACTGCACCATAGAGAGTGTGTTAACCTATGGTCTGTGTGTATGGTTTGGGAGTTGTACAGCTAGGGAAAGAACAATGCTGTCCAGGCTCATAAAGACTGCGGCGTGGATAATCGGGCGTACTCTTCCCACTCTAGATCAAATCTATGCCACCAGGTGTTATAAGAAAGCTGTAGAGATTGCACAAGATAGTACGCACCCCGGGAATGATCTCTTTCAGCTTCTGCCTTCTAGAAGAAGGTATAGGGTCATAAAGACCAGGACCAGCCGCTTGAGAAATAGTTTCTACCCAAAAGCGGTTCTGGCTTTGAATGCAGTGCAATGCAGTCTATGAGGGAGCTTCTGTATATAGTTTTTAGAGTTTTAGAGTTTTTAGAGTTTTAGAGTTTTTAGAGTTTTAGAGCTTTTAGGGGTTAAATGTGTATATGTGGGGTGGGAGTATGTTGATAATTTTGTATAGTTGTATTTTGTTTAGGTTTTGTTGGGTTGTTAAGTGTCCCCCCCCCCCCAAATCTCGTTGTTCTGTGCAGGACAATGACAATAAAGATTTATCTATCTATCTAGAAGCAGTGACAGATTTTACTTTCCTGGGATCGAAGATTACCGTAGATGGTGACTGTAGCCATGAAATAAAAAGACGACTGATTATGGGGAGACAAGCTATGAGAAACCTGGGGAATATAGTGAAAAGCAGAGACATCACCTTGGAAACAAAAATTCGCATAGTCAAAGCAATGGTATTTCCAGTGGTAATGTATGGGTGTGAGAGCTGGACCGTTAGGAAGGCTGAGCACAGAAGAATAGATGCCTTTGAGATGTGGTGTTGGAGGCACTGCTGGACCCTGCAGGCACTGCTGGACCCTGACGAAGTGGCAGCGGTGGCAGATTTTAAATCTGGAGGAGGGGGAGGTGTACAGGTGGTTGGGGCCAGCCATTTTAACTACCGGTAAGTGTGTACTGGTGTGAACCTGCTGATGTCCACCACTGATGTTGTCTAATTTCACAGCTCACCTTCCCAGTGAAGCTTTGGATGAAGAAAGCATCTTGGCTCCTCCCTCTGGGTTTTATCTCCTCACACAGAGTCCACCCCCTTGCCATTCCCCTAAAGGAATCCAGCCAATGATCATACAGTATCGCATGTCCATCATAAATTAGGTTTCATTTCTTCTAACCCATGAGGCTAGCATGTTTTTAAATTCCAATCCTTTAAAGGTATGTGCTATAGTTCCCCCCATGCATGGAAATCTCTATTTTAGAATGTGGCTGAAGCAGGGCACAAATCCTGTCCTGACAGCAATTACACTTATATATCTCCCTATAGTGCTTATTGGGACTGTGGTGGCTTAGTGGTTAAGATGCTCAACATGATGACTGGAAGGTCAACAGATTAGCAGTTCAAGGCCCCAGTGCTGCACAACGGAGTGAGCTCCTGTAGATCTACAAAATCTCAGGGAATAGGATGTTGCTCACCTGGCAAATCTATTATGCAACAGACACTTACATTTCACCGTCATGCTGTGCCCATGATTGAATGGGATCCCTTAATGAGGAAAAATCAGTACTAAGTGAAACAGGATTTTAAGGAGTTGAATATTAACAGTCTTAGACTGAAATTCTATTCATACGTACCTAGGAACAATTCCCACTGAACATAGTGTGACTTGCTTCTGAATAGGCAGGCATAAAATCTAGCTGTTTATCCTTTTTCAGGAGAGACAGAAGTTTATAGTTTCGATCCAACAATGGGACTTAACAAAGATTCAATGCAACCTTCATTAAAATTAATGCCTAGTCTTCATAAAGAATATGGGAAGCCATTCAGGTTGTTGTTCTTACTTCGCAACCGGACGGGATAAGGATTTTGTTTTTTAAAAAGGCAATTATATACATTAGCAATTCTAGCAGAAGGACGAGGCATAATTTCACAACGGCTCCCCACTCCCACCGTTTCCCCCGACGGGTGTAATTTTCAGAGGGTGCTTCACGAGGGCCTTTGATGGCTGTTTTCCCTCCAGTTTGAGAAGCTACACTATAATTTTGTACGAAATTCAAGATCAGTATATCTATAATATCTTATGAATAATTTACACTGCCAGCCTTTCTGTGGCAGAAGACTAAACTAATTAGGACCTGAAGGAATTTCCATGTGTTTAAGCCACATTATATCTTCAAGGTTTTACCAGTTCAAAGACGTCGGCTAACTTTGGGCTTCTTATGTGTTAATGGCACCAGGAAAAACAAGTTTCATGCCCTTGTTTTAGCCTGAGATGCAAAACAGCTAATGAGGAAGGACAGCATGGGTTGTCTATAAATGGGCTTCTTGCTGCTTATCAGCACAACGAGGAAACTTGCAAGCCTGGCCAGAATAACAGCATTTCTTGCAATCAACTTCTCACATTTCCCTTTCTATTCTTCTGCCCTGAACAACTAGACTACAGTGATACACTCCAAGTAGGGCTGCCCTTGAACCCTGCTCAGACGTGCCAGCTTATAAGAAACACTATTTCTGGTGTCTTAACGGAAACAAAAATGCTGGAATATATTCCTGCTGCCAGTTTGTTTCTGGGCCCCATTCACCTATCCCTTCCAAAAGTAGAGTCATCACCTTGCAAACTAAAATTCACATAGTCAAAGCAATGGTTTTCCCGGTGGTAATGTAAAGATGAAGCTAAAGTACTTTGGACGTGAAATGAGAAGAGAGGATTCACTTGAGAAAGCCTTAATGCTAGGAAAGGTGGAGGGCAAAAGAAGATGGGTGCAGCAGAAAATGAGATGGCTAGATGGTATTGGAGATGCAATGGGCACAGAGTTAGGTGGGTTGAGGGAGATGGTGGAGGACAGAGGTGCCTGGCGGGCAATGGTCCATGGGGTCACAAAGGGTCAGAATCGACTGTGCCACTGAACAACAACAAATCCTTTCCAAGGATTAGATTTAGGGTGTAAAGAGGAGAAGAGTTGGAGGAGAAAAAGTGAGAATGTGTTATCGTAGAAACTTAACTTGGAATACATTCAAGGAAAATTTAAATGGAGTATGGATCCATGGAGTGATTCATTCTGGATTTGAAGAGGAAATGGGTCAAAGTTTCAGCCCATAGCAATATGAGCAACACACTTCATTGCCGGACCCACCCCCCAATAAGGAGACGGACACTGTGCTGGGTTTAAACTGGGACACTTTTATTAATCATAATTCAATAATGCAAGCGGGCCACCATAGCACTGGTAAGGACGAACGGTTATAACCAATTATATCGACCCCCAACAGAAGCACAAATGACTTAACCTTTGCTTCTGACATGAGTCCGGTGAACTGGAAGGTTTGGCAAGCTGTGTCTAGCATAGCCTCACCTTGTTCCTAAAACACACATGATTGGCTACCCGAGTTTCCCTCTATCTTATCCTTCCTGTGGCCAACCAAGTGTGCACCTGCCGGACTCGTAGGGGTCACCCAGTGCCACCTTACCAGTGCTAGCCGCCAAGTGACCAAAAAGACAGGGAACAAAAACTACCCCGGTACTCGGCCATCAGCGACAGTGTGGGATGGGCGAAAACAACAAGAACGAAATGGCCAATCTAGGGTCAAACAAAAATTCCCATCCAGCCCCAAAGCAACCAAAAAACTCACACTGACACCTAGGGAGGGGGTGGAGGGCAAACGTTGCCTGGCCCAGTCGAGGGAAAGGAGGAAGAGTGGTCGGAGCCTCTCCTTTTCAAGGAAGGCCTGGCCCCCGCCTCTTCTGCCCCGTGCCGCCTCCCATGGGGCGGGGCCGGCAAAGCGCGCGGCAGTGAAGCCGCGCTGCCGCGCGTTCCTTTGGATGAGCCTGATATATAGGCTTGTATGCATTGTATGTCGAGCTGTTACCCACCATTGGCCAAACCTGGATTGTTATAGTCTGAAATAGATCAGGTTTCCTCCTGTTATGTGCTGAATAGAATGTGACAAGTACTCTTTAACTGATTGTATCCGGCAATTGTATCCATTGTAAATAATCAGAGACACATTGTAGCAAGCTGTTAAGAAAGTATCCAGCTCACATGATACAGATTCCCCTGAATACCTGAAGGGGGGGAAACCTTCCCGCCACACCGCACCTGGAGAAGATGGGCATGATGATCCATGACGTCACGCGGACAGTAACCAATGAACTATCATTGTACAGTGTGCTATAATTAGAGCTGTTCGGTCCACCATTACCTCATGTTCACTCTGACTATCATGCAATAAAGTTGTGTTTTAGCCCTTACTGCAGCTCCTTCTTTGTCTTTCGTGCAAGACACCAAATTGGCGACGAAGGTGGGATGGTGTCCCAAAAAGTGAACATCGCACCCCTCGACACCACTGTTGTGTCCTAAAGCCTGTGCCTTTAAACAATGTACCTATCCATGTGTATCCAATGTAACATTTTCTATGTGTAACATTGTAATCTCCAGCTGCATCACTGTAACCTTAATAGGACGCGAGCTAGTGTCCACTAGATGGCAATAGCGAGCGTCCAAGCTCATTGGTCCAAGACTCACCTAGAACAACAGCGCGGGAAGATTCCCGCCACTACCTTCACCTGGACAAGAAGGGCGTGACCTGCAATGACGTCACGCAGCCTGTAGCCAATAGGCTATCAAGGAGCCACATTCAAATGTATAGCCACTGTATATATTGAGCTGTTCGTCCGCCATTACCTCATGTTCCCTCTGACCAGCATGTAATAAAGTTGTGTTAAGCCAGCTCTTCGGCTGTCCTGGTGTCTTTGGTCCCATACACTAAATTACACCACAAAGCCAGAAAAATGGGAACTCTACGTACAGCAGTTCCTCTACGCTATGGACCTCGAAGGAATTGAGGAGGAAGCCCAGCACCGGGCATTCCTACTGGCCCAGTGCGGCCTAGAGACTTTGGAACTGGCCACCAACCTCCTGACGCCGAGACCGCTCAGGGAGGTACCGTTAGATGAGATCCTCGCTGAGCTGAGGAAACACTTTCGCCCGAAAGTGTCAGTGTTCCCGGCAAGGTTGGCGTTTCAGCAGCGGTGCCAGCAGGCTGGTGAGTCCATGTCAGACTTCGTGGGAGCCCTGCGGGTGGCTGCCATCCCTTGCCGGTGGGGAGCATCCCTGAGCGAGGCGCTGAGAGACAGGCTCCTGCTGGGCCTGCGAGATGAGAGGGCCAGGAAAAAACTACTGGCCAAAGACGAGAGCATCTCGTTCGAGCATGTCCTGTGCATCGCCCAAGCCGCCGAGTCAGTGCAACAAGGCAAATGGGTGTGCCGGGCCATTCCCCCAAAGTCACGCCCCAAGCTGAAGGCCCTTAAGACTAATTTGCGGGACGTTCAGGGCAAGAGTATACCAGTGTTGGGGGTGGGAGAGTTCAAGGTTCAGTTTAAAAGGCGCTCCACACATTTTCCCCTAGTAATTCTAAACGAAGGGTCCTGCTGTCTCCTGGGTACACAGTGGTTCGGGCCCCTGGGGGTTTTCATTGGAGGCATACACACCGTACAGGCTGACCTGATCATGGAGGTTTGTAACGCACACCCTTCCGTTTTTGAGAAGGGACTCGGGAAGTTCAAAGGGCCCCCAGTTTCCTTTGAATTGGACCCCGACATCCGACCCATCAGGATGAAGCCAAGGAGAGTGCCATTCGCACTGAAGAACAAAATTGAGACTGAACTGGACAAACTGGTGGGTCAGGGGATTTTTGTACCGGTGGACTCCGCCAGGTGGGAATCCCCCATTGTTACGGCACTTAAGGCTAACGGGGAGGTCAGAATCTGCACTGACTACAAGTGCACGATTAACAAGGCAATTCGCCCAAATGCATATCCGGTGCCAGTAGTAAGTCACCTGCTAGCAACCTTGCATGGGGGGAGGTGTTTCGCCAAGCTAGACTTGGCCCAGGCATATCAGCAATTGTTGGTAACCCCAGCTACAGCCGCCGCTCAGACAATTGTTACCCACAAGGGAGCCTTTAAGGTGACGCACCTCCAATTCGGCGTAAATTCGGCTCCGGGGATCTTTCAGTCCCTCGTAGAAAGATTGTTGAAAGGGCTCCCAGGTGTTTTCCCCTACTTTGACGACATTCTGATAACAGCGGGAGGGGAACAGGAATTGGCCAAGAGGTTAGACCGGGTACTAACAGTACTCGAGAAAGCGGGGCTCAGGTTGAGAAAGGATAAGTGTGTGTTTTTCGCTGAGGAGGTAGAGTTTCTGGGTTTCCGAATAACCCCTGAGGGCATAAAACCAGCAGAGTCCAAGGTAGCGGCAGTGAAAGATGCTCCTCGCCCCACCACCAAGGCTGAACTACAGTCCTTCCTAGGACTCCTAAATTTCTACCACTCTTTCCTACCGGGAAATGCATCGGCAGCAGAACCGCTGCATAGATTACTCAAAAAGGATGCGGCTTGGCGGTGGGGGGACAGCCAGGAACGGGCATTCCAGGGGCTCAAACAGCTTCTATCTTCAGAGGCTGTGTTGACCCACTTCGACCCAAAGAAACCCGTTGTGTTGGTCTGTGATGCCTCACCGGTGGGGGTGGGGGTGGGGGCAGTCCTCTGCCACATGCTAGAGAGTGGGCGAGAAGCCCCAGTGGCATACTATTCGAGATCCCTGTCCAAGGCAGAGCGCAACTATGCACAAACAGACAGGGAAGCCCTAGCGATTGTTGCAGGAACCAAGAAGTTCCATGATTTTCTCTATGGCAGGCCATTCAAAGTCGTGACCGACCATAAGCCCCTCTTAGGAATCTTCACCACAGATAAGCCAACCCCACAGATCTTGTCCCCAAGGATGCTGCGATGGGCGATCTTCCTAAACGCGTACCAGTATGCATTGACCTACCCGGCAAGGAGATCAGCCATGCCGATGCCCTGTCCAGGTCACCCCTCCCACAGGCAGGGGACCCCAAGTGCGAGGTAGAACAGGACCACCAGGTGCTCCTGATCGAGGCCCTAGAGTCACCTCCAATTCTGCCAGCAGAGATCGCCAAGGCTACGGCGAAAGACAAGTCATTGGCCCTAGTCAGTTCATGGGTACAGAAAGGCTGGCCGGCAACCTCCCCTATGGAGGAATTCAGGATTTACAGTAGGCAGAGAGACGAGCTCTCCCTAGAAAGGGGCTGCCTACTCTGGGGGCAGCGGGTAGTAATCCCCGAAGTTCTGAGGTCCCGGGTGCCCAAGATGCTGCATATCAGCCACCCGGGGATAGTGCATTCCAAGGCGCTAGCTAGGAGTTACGTCTGGTGGCCCAAACTGGACACAGATATAGAGCACATGGTAGGCACTTGCGAGAGCTGCCAGAGCATCTGGCCCGAGGAGTCCCGACTTCCGCACAGAGAATGGGACACGGCACGGGGTCCGGGGTCACGTCTACACGTGGACTTCGCGGGTCCTTTGAGGGGTACCCTTTTTCTTATAATAGTGGACTCCTACTCCAAGTGGTTGGAGGTAATTCCGATGGCCAGTACATCGTCAGCTGCAACGATTAAGCAATTACACAAGGTATTCAGCTGTTTCTGTTTACCTGACGTACTTGTGATCGATAACGCCACAACTTTCACGTCAGAGGAGTTCCAGGGTTTCATAGAGATTAACAAAATTCACCACATAACTGCGGCCCCCTTTCACCCAGCTACAAATGGTCAAGCGGAATGCCTGGTGCGAACAACAAAGGACGCACTGCGTAGGATGGGCCCCGGGGAATTGAACTTGCAGCTGTGCCAGTTCCCATTAAGGTACCATGTAACCCCCTTAGCGTCGGGGCTCTCACCCGCTGAGCTCCTCATGCGGAGGAAACCCGCCACGATTCTCTCAAGATTAGACCCAACCAGGGTGGAGGACACGGGTAGAAACATAGAAACGGGGGGCACAAAGAGTTTCGGGATCGGCCAGCCAGTACATTGCCGAAACTACGTGGCTGGCGGCCCTACTCGGGTACCTGGAATAGTGGTCGGACAGACGGGGCCAGTCTCCTACAATGTCGAGACAGGCACAGGACTCCTCTGGAGGAGGCACGCCGACCAACTCAGAGGTAGAGTAGTGGGAAGGCAAGACATGAGTGACCAAATGGAGCAGTCAGCATTAGGGTTCTCCCCCACCCGCTTATCCCAAGGGGGAGACACAGACCACAGGGAGGAGGGAAATGAGACAAACCCACATTCTTTTGACCCACCGGGTAACAGGAACAACTTAGAAGAGAGGGATTCCGAGGAGTTGTTAGACTTTGAGTTAGGAGACCGGGGGGATTTTTCGGAGTGGTCCCCTACCCATCTAAGCGAAGAGCTGGGTTTTTCTTTAGTCCCTGGAGCCCCTGGTTTCACATCCCTGGAGTTTACTCCCACGCCTAGTCCTCCCCAATCCCCGGCTCACGACTCGCAGCCAACCGCTAACGAGTCACTCTCTTCCAATGCAGGGACTCCGGCCCGAAGTGTGGCCACCACTCGCCCAAAGCAAACGTGCGGAAAGCCTCAATGGCTAAAGGACTTCGTCCTCACCTAGGGGGGAGGGATGTTATGTACTGAATAGAATGTGACAAGTACTCTTTAACTGATTGTATCCGGCAATTGTATCCATTGTAAATAATCAGAGACACATTGTAGCAAGCTGTTAAGAATGCTACTGCTGGTGGCAGTAGCAGTATCCAGCTCACATGATACAGATTCCCCTGAATACCTGAAGGGCGGGAATCCTTCCCGCCACACCGCACCTGGAGAAGATGGGCGTGACGATCCATGACGTCACGTGGACAGTAACCAATGAACTATCACCCGGGTTATTCAAAATGTACAGTGTGCTATAAATAGAGCTGTTCGGTCCACCATTACCTCATGTTCACTCTGACTACCATGCAATAAAGTTGTGTTTTAGCCCTTACCGCGGCTCCTTCTTTGCAGGCGCACCCCCCAAAGAAAGACTCAGACACCGGTATATGGATAAAGGCATTGGGCCACATTTATTGAATCATGCCCTAGTCCGAATTATAAATTTCAATTGGTACTCAGCCAATTATAATTCTTAAGGCAAGCAGGCCGCAGTAACACTGGTAAGGTTCCTCCCAAAATTGCCAACGGCAATTGGCTACAATGTATCCATTTGTATCCATTTGTTTGTTACGACAAACAAATTGTTGACCGTAGTCAATAAACTATCTACTGACCCCACCCTCTGACGTGTATCCGTCAAATCACGGGGTGATGCATGCTGAAGAGCTCCTGCCATCACCCCATTGCCTGGTTCGTCGTTGACCGGTCAACGTTATTAAACTTGTACCTGTCTAAGTGTTGGCCAGTCAATTGCGAACCTGCCGGATACCTATGGGTCATAAATATTTACCTTACCAGTGCTACCCACCACACGGGGAGGCTTCAATAAAGACTCACCGCCCCCCCCCAGACCATCAGCTTGGTCAACAGGCCTGCTTGCAAATCTTCCAAAAAGAGGTTCATACCTCTAGCCGACAGATGGACCCCATCCCCTGTATAAAGATCATAATTTTGTAAACTAATGGTGGGGTGTCGGATGACCCGCCCCAAACCCTTGTCTGCAAAGAACCGGGCAACTGCCCTGTTCACCGAGCGACAAGCATGGTCAAGGGCATGGAGGTTAATACCCCCTTTGTAAGCATGACGCGGTATGATGTCCGACCATAGCAGCGTTGTGGAAGGCCACACATAATGCAAATAAGCTAGGTCGCTGCAAATCGCATATTTTAAAGAAAGGCCAGTGACCTGGCCTAGGTCATTGCCCCCGAGGTGCAGCACCAGGACATCAGGCGGTTCAGCATCCCTGATGGAGAAAAGGAATGGCAACAGTTCCCGCCATAACATTCCATGCTTACCAAAGCACCTGATACATGCGGAGGCACGTAGTCCAAGCTGGGGTCCCTACTCTGTCGCCGCAGCGTACTGCGCTGCCCAGTGCACATAGCTATGGCCCACCAGCCATACTGCCACCGGTGTGCGGGGACACACAGGATCTGTAAAATAAAACAGAGAGAACGGTGACTTATCTGGTACTCATACCTGAATAGGGCGAACATATAATGTAAAACACTTAGATCCCCATCTCCCCATATGGCGTATATCAGCCTCAGAGTACCCAAAAGCAGCCGCAGTAGAAGCAGCCCCTATTCTAAAAGAATGGGTGCCGTAACGAGCCCCGGGGAGGCCAACACTGGACAGTGCCTTACCGGTCACCTTCCAAAATTGAAATTTAGTCAGGGGAGACCCATCTTGGTGGCAGAAAAATGGGCCAGGGTGCGTGCCACACACTGCAATGAACTCCTGTAGGGCACCAACCGGACAGATGTCTGCAATGGAACATCGTAGCAGTCTAACACCACTGCCTACACCGTGCTGATCAACTTTTGAGGACCGTATCCTCAACTGAGCCCACTCATCAGAGACATAGACATCTTCGAGTTCCAGTGCCCTACGAGCCGAATCCGCCTTAGACAGTAGTACCAACTCACTGATGCGGAGCGCTCCAAAAAAAAGGCCACCGTGGTAGCCGCATGAAAAAGACCTGCCTCATACCTGTCAAAACACAGGTCATGCCAGCCTCGTGCAAGGTGGGTAAGGACCCCTGGAGAAATTGGGTGGCGAGTGTACGGGCGGCGTCCACGTTCCCGTGTCCACCCCTCCAAAACATGTCGTATCCGGAAATCAGTTATGTTGTCAGCAAAAACCCTCACCTTGGCCATGAATGCCAGTGCTGACAGCCTGGATGCTATGGTGCGGGGAGCTAGGCCCAGGCTGTGTAGGTAAACCATAAATTGAAGAACGTGTTCAACTGGAATGGGCCACACTTCGGGCAACCGGAGTTGCACACAAAATTGTTTAAATTGATTAAATGCGTGTTGATACGCCTTACGCGTGCGGGGCGCGAGTGACATGCCGCTCGCCCGGTTCACCTCTCCTTGCCAAATGTCCAAATCTCGTCCGGGAGTGGCGAGGGGAATTCCTCCACGTCCGGAGCCAAGCCGCGGAACCGGGGGATCTGCAGGTGGGATAAAGCATCAGCAATATCGTTATTAATGCCTGGTACATGTCTGGCCCTAAAGAGCACATTGAGGCGCAGGCTGCGTAACACAAACTGGCGAACTAACCCTATGACCCTGGGCGATTTAGATGTCTGAGAATTGACAATGTGGACTACCGCAGCATTGTCACACCAAAAATGGACTACTGAATTGGCCCACTCCTCACCCCATAGCATCAAAGCTCCCAGTATCGGGAAGAACTCGAGGAATTTGAGAACGCGTAGACGATCCATGCCCCGCCATGCACGATCCGTGCCCCGCCATGCTGGAGGCCATTGGCCGTAGGCCCACCTCCCCTCAAAATAAATCCCGTATCCGAGGGACCCAGAGGCATCCGACTGAACCTGAAACCTAGGGGAGACCAAGAGGTCAGACCTCCAAAACGATACCCCATTGAATTCCCGCAGGAACTTAAGCCAAACCAACAGGTCAGCCCTCATGCCCCTGGTCAGTTGGACCCTGTGGTGGCACCTCGATAGCCCAATCATGGCGTCACATAGGCGTCGAGCAAAAGCTCTGCCAGGCATGACCACCCTGCAGGCAAAATTAAGATGACCATGTAGAACTTGGAGCTCACGAAGTGACACCTTATGTTTGGCCAGCAAGGCCAAAACCATCGCAGAGATCCGTGTGACCTTGTCCATAGGTAACCTGGATGTCTGCGCGACCGTGTCAATTTCAATACCCAGAAATGTGAGCGTAGTTGATGGGCTCTCGGTCTTTTCGGGCGCTAAAGGGACACCAAGTTCCTGCATTAGCATCTGAAATGTAGTGAGGAGACGCGTGCACGTGTCCAAGCCCCGTTCACCCCCGAACAAAAAATCTTCGAGGTAATGGGCTACAGACCGGGACCCAGACCTGCGAACAAAGGCCCACTGGAGAAAAGTGCTAAAGCATTCAAATGCTGAACAGGAAATAGAGCAGCCAAAAGGCATGGCTTTATCTACATAATATTTTCCCTGGAATTTAAAACCCAATAACTCAAAGTCACCCGGGTGCACTGGCAACAACCGGAATGCCGATTTAATGTCACATTTCGCCAGAAGTGCACCCGGGCCACAAGCGCGCACCATGCGCAGGGCCTGGTCAAATGAAGTATACCTGACCGAACAAAGGTCATCAGGAATGGCGTCATTGACCGAATGACCCGCCGAGTATGATAAATGGTGAATTAGACGAAATTCACCAGGGGCCTTTTTGGGAACCAAACCTAAAGGGGAAACCTTAAGATTGGGAAAGGGAGGCCTAGAAAAGGGGCCAGCTACCCTCCCTGCATTTACCTCCTTGGCAATACTTAGGTTGGCCACCTCCTCCCTACCCTTCAGGGAAAGCAAATTAGGAGCATCTTGGGGTCCCCGCACCCCCTTGAATGGGATATGAAAACCGCACTGGAAACCTTCGAGTAGGTACCTCGCCTCGTCCCTCCTCGGGTAAGTCGAGAGCCACCTCTCTAACAGAAATATGTTAACCGGGGAGGGGGGCTTTTGACTGACCAGCTCCTTCAGCGGCAGTTCTGCCAGCTCCCTGTCCACCTGTACCTCTGCCCCGTGACCCACCAGCTCGCGGACACGCAGCGGCGACGTGGGGGCCAGCGCAAGAGGGACACTCGTGTTTGTATCGGCATTGTCTTCTATTGCATGCGCCATTGGCCGAGAAACTCCAACACAGCAAGCGGGCTGGAACCCCCTGCCCCGCCAACTGGCGGGGAGCCTGCGTGGAGTAGCTCGCTGGACAGCATGGCCGCAATGGTACCTCTCCCCAGGCGCCGGGCGCGTGGGGGTCATGTATAAAAGCCACAACTTCTGGCATGGCTCATCCCATCTCATCTCCGGGTGTAAGGGCACCCTCATCCTGAATTCCTCATCGTAAGCCAACCACGATGGGCCAGGAAAATCCACCATCGCCCTGTAAATATTGTCCAAATATTGGACCATAGGAATGGCCAAATCGGGCCGGGCCCTGAGGTACACCGCCATATAAATGAGATATGCGGGTAACCAGTTGGCCCAAGTGCGCGGTGGCTTGCGACGACGAGACAGCTCTTTGTCTCTGTCATCCTGCCCCTCTTTCTCTTCCTTGGTGGGCTCACGGTTCAATAGGGAGAAAATATCGACATACTCCCCCCGCCAAATCTTTTCCCTCGTGGCCTGGGACAAATGATCCCCGAGGGGCAAGGAATACCCTGCCGTCGGCAATGCTGACACCGGCACGGTATTCACACGGGGCATCGGCAGCAGTGCCTGTACAGTCCCTGTGATGCCCGGTACAGCCCTGGGGGCGGAAACCCCCTCGCCCAATGTTGTGCTAGTATGGGACCCAGTGGCACCAGGGTAAGCTGGGAACTGATACCCACCCGCCTCGACGTGACGAGGCCATGGCCACTGAAAAGTAACACCTGAAGTGGACTGTGATGTGGGGACATTAGCTTGAACCTGATACTCACTGGGTGCACCCCCGTGAGCCGCCCCCACTGGGGGTTCCGGCCCACGGCGGGCGTCGGAGCTCGCGACTGCAATCGAGCTCTGGGGCCACATCTGGCCACTCCCCGGCTGTAGTTCAGGATGAACGGGGAGCTGCGAGACCGCGCAGGCCGGAGCGTCTCCAGCAGCTCAACCCTACTGGCCGCCTGCTGCAGAGTGGCAGCCGTCAAGGTGGCAGGCAGGCAAAAGGGGGCCCCAGTCGGCAGTGAAGCCCCCCCCCTGAGGGGTTGTTTGTGACCCCCAAGGATGCTTCCAGCACGGCTAAACGTGCCAACAATGCATCCACAGTCGCGGAACCCCCGGTATAAGGCGGGCAAGGTGGGCCACACGGCCCACTGGGTGATACCCTGGGGACCCCCATCTGGGAGCCATGTCCTGAATAGGGCCATGCCCAAAACTCCGGCCCATGAGGGGCCGGAGGCAAGCCCTGCTGGGTGACCACACCAGGCCCTCCCCCATTGTCTGGACCCATGGCCGGCAATTGCGGGCCAGGGGCCGAAGCCCCTGTAGGGCCATCCTGAGGCTGGAGAGCCAAGGGCCATGCCCTAATCTGCCCCATCCCACCGGTAACGGTGGGTGCAATCGATGCGGGGCCCTGTTGCAGGGGCGCAGTCGCGGTCCTCCGACCCGACTGCTGTCCCCTTGCAAGCGCAGGGCCAGGCATGTTCCTCCCTCTTGGCCACGGCTTGGTCGCCGTGGCCTTCCTCTTGGGAGGCATCGCTGAGAAGACGATCCCTTTCCGGGGGTTACAGCGCCGAAATGGCTAAACAGCCGAAGACTGAAGAAAAGAGGACTGAAGAAACGAAGAGCGACGGAGAAAACTTCTCCTCTCCGTCGCTTCTTCTAAAATGGCAGCTCGTCTGCCTCGTGGCCACCCCTTTTATAGAGGGGTGGCCACGCCCCCTAACTCACCCGGATGTCTGCGTCCGGGTGGGGGGCCCCCGCAAAGAGCGCGGTGGCCATTTTGGTGCCGCGCTTTCATTGTCTTCCGTGCAAGACACCAAACCTCCCTTCATCATGTCTTCAAATCAGTCTAAAAGTTTAAAAGGTTACAGCTGTATTTGTTTTCCAGTTCAAGCCAATGGAAGGCCAGCAACCTGAATTCACAGATCAAGCACAGACAGAATCAGATGTAGCACAGATTGCTGTGAAATAAATTTGGGTTCATTCCAAAGCCGAAAATTGACTACTGAATGAAATCAGGAGTCCTATGAACAATCCTTATTTATGCGTACACACATGCATGCAAGGGATGTGAAGAAATCTCACAACATTTCCCTCTCCTCTTGAAATTGGCTCTCTTAACACATACTGAGCCAACACTAGCTTCCATGAGAACTCCTGCCTCCAGTACAAGAACAGAGACAGCTGTTTTCCCATCATGGGTTGGGAAATGAGCACAGATTGCTTCCATACAAAAATAGTGTCTTCCATACAAAAATAGTGTCAAAGCACATGCGTACAACAAGGAACAAGATATGGGACGTTTGCTCAGAAAGATGGAAATAATCTATCCAATGCTTCTAAAGTTCAACACAGTAATAGATGCTGCAATTTTGTTCAAAATACAGACCAAGATAACATCTTTCACTATAATTGCCGCTAATTCAGATATCCCAGAGTTTTGATCCTTCTGGCTCTGACCACAAGAAATTGTCTCAGTGCCTGGAAAAGTTACCTTCTTGGATTACAACTTCATATGGTCACTGAATATGTGATAGAGTAAGGAGCATCTCTGGTCAGAGTGAGTAGAAGGAAGCAAACAGATCTCCTCATGATGTTTTAGACTAGAGAATGAAGGAGAAGAAGTAATATGGACTCCATAGTGAAAGGCAGATTCTAAGGTTCATGGTTAACATGAGACTTTTTTGGATTGCAAAAAACAGAGAATGGAGAACAAGTCCATGTAAGAGTTTATAAATAAACAATACAACGTATAATGTTCTTCTAACTGCTATGAGAGAAGAACCAGTCATGGGACACTGGAGATCTTCTAACCAGTGGTGGGCATCAGCAGGTTCGCACTAGTTTGCCAGAACCGGTAGCAAAACTTCTGGCTGGCCCCGCCCATCCTAGTTTTGAAATAAAGTAGTCCTAATTCAGGTGCAACACAGGGCTTTTCCCCTGGCCACCCCCACCATACCATGCTCACAGTGTGGTAGTAAACATTTTTGGAGCCCGCCACTGCTTCTAACTGCTATGAGAGAAGAACCAGTCATGGGACACTGGAGATCAACCCAGCTGTGAGATGACCTGTGCTAGATTCATCCAACAGATTTACCGCAAAGCATATGTAATATGGTGCAATGATAAATGTATGCTGTCAAGTTGATTCTGACTTGCGGTAACCCTTTTCCAGGCTTCTCTAGGAAGAGAAAACACAAAGATGGTTTAACATTCCCTTTTTCTGGGGTGACCCTGGGACTGTGAATCTTGCCTAAGGTCACATCAGGCTGGCACTTCTAGGCTGCACTGCGGGGACTTGAATTCCCAACATTTGGCTCCACAGTCAGATATTTAACTCATTGAGCTATCCAGCCAGGGGAAAACTTAACTGTTCCCTGTGGACTGATCTTTTGGCAATGCTAACGTGCATCTTAGAATCTGATCTGGAAGAAGAGTCAACTCATGTGTGCTCAATACAATTGTCCAGTGGAACTATTAAATTATTTTTAAATGTCTACCTGCAATCCTTTTTTCAAAAAGATTCTCAGAGGTTTACAAATGCATTACATAATGCAGCTAAATCCATTCTATACAATGCATTAAACAACATCTGAAGGGGTCAACATGGGGGACCCAAAATTAACAAAAACAACAACTCATAATTGTTCCTCCCATGGGTGATGGGGGAGGAAAAGAGCTTCAGCATAATTATAATGCAGAGATAAAAGCTATTCACTCTATGTCCTTCTCAAACAACAAAGTTTGGGGCAAACATCTAAATACCTAATAGGTCTGGAGCTTGGGCATTTTCAGTGGAGAAGGCATTCTACAAACCTGGGTTCAGTCACTGAAAAGTCCCTGCTCTTTGTTGCTACACCCTTTACCTCTGACAACTAAAGGCAAACAAATTAGCCCAGCTCTCTGCTTTTTTGGGATTCTCTTTGCAGGTGTGACTAGGAGGTCTTTCATTGTGATCTTCATTTCAAAGCAAACCTTGCTATACTGATGCGTAACTCAATGCTACTGAGAGATCAACTTTGCACGGTGGAACTATTGGCAGAATCTATTACATTCTACTAATTAGTGGGTCAAAAATGGCAGTTGCTAAGAAATGTCTGCCGAGCACTGAAAGAATTGCAGGGCATGAAGAAGGAGAGCCCAGCTTCCTTGATTGGGGTCTTCTGATCATAGCATAACACTCTCTCTGGATATTTTACACATCAAAGAAAAGAGTGGAAATGGACAGACATGAAAAGGGGGCAGCAGCTGCCAGATTAAATGCAAACCTTTCATTAAAGATGAAGGGCAAAAGGCGGCCCTGGAAAGTCGGATGGAAGAACTAGCTTTGAGTGAGAGCTTATCCTCTCTTGCTTTCTCCATTTCCCCCAGAGCTGCACAATTCACTTGATTTTTGGGGAATGCAGAAACAAAAAAGTGGACACACATAAGTGAAAGAGTCACACCCTGGGACAAAACAGGATGGAGGTGGCGTGGCTGGTGTTGTGTTCTGTAAAGCTGTGCCTTTAACAATGTACCTTTGCCATGTGTTAACAATGTAACCTTTCTGTGTGCAACATTATAACCATCAGCTGTATCAATGTAAACCTGATAAAGGGACGCGAGCTAGTGACCACTAGATAGCAGTAGCGAGCGTCCAGCTCTCATGGCTCAGATTCACCTGGTTCAGCAGCGCGGGAAGATTCCCCGCGACCTCTTCACCTGGTCAAGAAGGGCGTGACCTTCTACGACGTCACGCAGGCAGCAACCAATAGTCTGTCGACGAGCCACATTCAAATGTATAGCCAGCTGTATATATTGAGCTACTCATCCGCCATTACCACATGTTCCTCCGGATCATCATGCAATAAACCTGTGTTAAGCCAACCCTTCGGCTGTTTCATTGTCTTTGGTCCCTTACACTAAATTGGCGACGAAGGTGGGATTATGGCAGCCCACGGGACCAAGACATGCGCCGGTTTCGAAATCAGGAAACCGGGCGACTGGGAGATCTTCGAGATGGACTTCCAGGCAGCACTGATCGAGTCCGAAGTCACGGAAGAGGCAAAGAAAAGGGCCATCTTCACCAGGATGCTCGGACAAGAAACCAAAAGGACCTTGGTGGACCTGATTGCACCGAGGAGGGTGAGCGAATTCAAGGCCAAGGAACTCATGCAGATGCTGCGTGAGCACGTCCGGCCCGCCACGGCGATGTTTCCCGCTCGGAGTGCGTTCTGGAGGCGAGTCCAAGCGCCCGGGGAGACGGTCGCCGCATTCGTGGTGGCCCTGCGGCTGGCGGCCGGCCCGTGCAAATGGGAGAATGCCGAAATCACCCTCCGGGACTGTGTGCTGAGCGGCCTGAACGACGCCGAGACCCAGCGCACATTAATGAACCAAGAGCCGCCTCCCACATTGCAGGAGGTCGTCAGAGCGGCCCAGGCCGCAGAAGCTACGAAGGCCGGGGTCCAAGAACTCCAGGACTGGCGGCCGAAGTCGAGCAAGGCAGAGGCTCCGGTACAGGCGGCCCGGCGAACTTCGAGGTCGTCCACAGAGAGCAGCGACGATGAGGACGTCCGGAGGGTCCGGAAGGAGAGCCGGCGATGCGACGGCTGTGGAGCGGCCCACGACCGCGTAAAGTGCCCGTTCCGGAAGGCCGAGTGCCACAACTGCGGCCGCCGCGGGCACATCACCAAGGTGTGCAGGAAGAAGCGCGAGACCCGGAGGAGCTCCGCAGACCGTTCCGCGGGACAAGACCGCTCAACGAGACCCAAGGACGGCGCCCAGGCCACGCGGAAGCAGGACGGCGTGGGCCGCATCTCCGACAGCAGCGAGGACGATGCCCCAGTGTTCAGCGTGGCTGCAGGACACCCCCGCTATTTTGTTGAGGTACTAGTCCAAGGGGTTCCCATTAGGATGGAAATTGACTCGGGGTCCTCATATTCAATCATTTCCCAGAGGGAGTTTTTGGGAATTGCCCCCCACAAGCGACCCAAGCTCAAAGCATTGAGGTCCACACTACGGGACGTGCAAGGGAACAGCATTCCAGTGTTGGGGGTTGGAGAATTTCAGGTTAAATTCAAGAAGCACGCCGCGTCCCTTCCCCTAGTCGTGCTCAAAGGGGGAGATTGCAGCCTCCTCGGGACTCAATGGTTCCAGCCCCTGGGTTTGTTTATTGGGGGGGTGCACGCCGTTGGGATGCACGCCGTTGGGACTGATCCAATTCTGGAGGTGTGCGAGGCGCACCCCGAAGTTTTCAAAAAAGGACTTGGGAAATTCAAGGGGCCCCCAGTGACATTCGACCTGGACCCGGAGGTCGGCCCAATTCGTCTTAAACCACGCCGGGTGCCGTTCGCACTTAAGGACAAGATAGAGGCGGAACTGGACAAATTGGTGGGCCAGGGAATCCTTGTGCCTGTTGATTCCGCGGAGTGGGAAACTCCAATTGTAACCGCACTAAAGGCCAATGGGGAGGTCTGCATATGCGCCGACTACAAGTGCACCATCAACAAGGCGATCCGCCCGAATGCATATCCGGTGCCGGTAGTCAGCCATCTGCTGGCCAGGTTACACGGGGGAAAGTGTTTCGCTAAGCTCGACTTAGCACAGGCCTACCAGCAGCTTATGGTGTCCCCTGCCGCAGCTGCTGCGCAGACCATAGTCACCCATAAGGGGGCGTTCCAGGTGACGCGCCTTCAGTTCGGCGTGAATTTGGCGCCTGGAATTTTCCAGTCACTCGTGGAATGCCTCCTGAAGGGACTGGAGGGGGTGTTGCCTTATTTTGATGACATGTTAATAACGGGGGGGGGAGTCGGGTTGAATTGGCCAAGAGGTTGGGGAAGGTCCTGACAATATTCGAAAAAGCGGGGCTGAGACTGCGAAAGGACAAATGCGTCTTCTTCGCAACCGAGGTTGAGTTCCTAGGGTTTTGTGTGACCCCCGAGGGAATAAAACCATCCAAGTCCAAGGTGGCAGCCATTAAGAAAGCCCCCCGCCCCACCTCCAAGCCCGAGCTGCAGTCGTTCCTAGGGCTGCTCAACTTTTACCACTCCTTCCTCCCCAGGAAGGCAGCGGTGGCTGAACCGCTACACAAACTGCTAAAGAAAGACCAGGCATGGAAGTGGGGCGAAGACCAAGAAAGGGCATTTAGCGAGCTAAAAAGCCTCCTAGCGTCCGATGCCATACTGACCCACTTCAACCCCAAACGCCCAGTAGTTCTGACCTGTGATGCATCTCCAGTGGGGGTGGGGGCGGTGCTGTGCCACGTGTTGGAAAACGGAAGGGAGGCCCCGATAGCATTTTACTCCAGGTCCCTGTCCCAAGCGGAGAGAAACTACGCACAGACAGACAGGGAGGCACTAGCAATAGTCGCGGGGACGAAAAAATTTCACGATTTTCTGTACAGCCGCCCCTTCACCATTGTAACGGACCACAAGCCCCTGCTAGGCATCTTTACCACAGATAAGCCCACCCCACAGATCCTGTCCCCGAGGATGCTCAGGTGGGCCATTTTTCTCAACGCATATCAGCACGCGTTGGTCTACCGGCCCGGGAAAGAGATCAGCCATGCGGACGCTCTATCTAGGTCTCCCCTTCCCCTAATGCCCAGCCAGGTGAGCAAGGGGGAGCGGGACCATCAGGTTCTCATGATAGAGGTGCTGGATTCACCCCCCGTAGTGCCCGCCGACATTGCCAAAGCGACAGAGAAGGACAAGACGTTAGCGGCAGTTAGCTCCTGGGTGCAGAAAGGGTGGCCGGCGTCCTCCCCAGCGGAGGAGTTCGCTCCATTTTTCAGAAAAAAGCTAGAACTGTCCCTAGAGAGGGGGTGCCTCTTGTGGGGGGCAGCGGGTGGTGATTCCCACTTCCCTTCGGCCGCGGGTGCTCAAACTGCTGCACGTCAGCCACCCCGGCATCGTGCGATCCAAGGCGCTGGCCCGGAGTTACTTCTGGTGGCCCCAGCTGGACGCCGACATCGAGCACATGGTCGGCACTTGTGAAAGTTGCCAATGCTCCAGACCAAAGGAGGCCCGCCTTCCCCACAGGGAATGGGACGCGGCTAAGGGGCCGTGGTCCCGGGTGCATGTTGATTTCGCGGGCCCGTTCAGAGGAACCCTGTTCCTTCTCGTAGTGGACGCCTTCTCCAAGTGGTTAGAGGTTATCCCAGTCACGAGCACCTCCTCGGCCCAGACCATTAGGCATTTGCGGAGGCTCTTTTCCACGTTCGGCATACCCGACACATTAATTAGCGACAACGCTAGTTGCTTCACGTCCTCCGAGTTTAGGGCATTCATGGAGATCAACGCCGTTCGGCACATCACCTCCGCCCCGTTTCACCCGGCCACCAATGGCCAAGTAGAGCACCTCGTCCGCACCACGAAGGACGCGTTGCGGCGCATGGGCCCCGGAGATCTGAACCTGCAAGTGTGCCAGTTTCTGCTAGGGTACAGGGTGACCCCGTTGGCGTCTGGATACTTCCCCGCAGAACTCTTAATGCGTAGGAAACTGACCACCATCCTTACTAGGCTAGACCCCACGAGGGTAGAGGACAAAGGAAGGAACATCGGGCTAGAGGCTACAAAGAGTTTCAGTGTAGGCGCCCCCGTGCATTGCAGGAACTACGCCAGCACGGGCCCAGCCTGGGTACCGGGCGTAGTTGTGGAGCAAACCGGCCCCGTGTCGTACCGCGTGGAAACCAGCACAGGGCTCCTGTGGAGGCGGCACGCGGATCAGCTCCGACGCAGGGTCGCCGATGAGCAGGGCACAGTCCAAACAGAGGAAAAATCAGTGTTAGGGTTCTCCCCCACCCGTTCAGCCCAAGGGGGAGGGAAAGGGAGCCGCGGGTCCCCACCAAGGGGGGAGGGGGATATTCTCGTAGATATCCTAGGGGATCTTTCTGAGGAGGAGGAGGAACCCGACCCCATACATATCTCGCGGAATTCCCCCACAAATGCGGATACCCCTACTAAGTTAGATTTTGAGTTTCAGAACCGGGGGGGGGGGTTTTCGGAGTGGTCCCCCACCCGTCCAAACGAGAAGAGGGGTTTTTCATTAGCCCCGACTGCCCCCGGTCTGCCCACAATGGAGTTTTTCCCTTCCCCTAAGGCCGCCAGACAGCGGCAAGCCACTAACAAGTCTCCCTCTCCCATTTCAGGACAAGGGACCAGGGAACAAAGAAGCAGTAGCGCCCCCGGGGGGGGGTCAGCCCTCTTCACGGCCCAAACGCACATGCAACAAGCCATCTTGGCTGAGAGACTTCGTCTCATCCTAGGGGGGAGGGATGTTGTGTTCTGTAAAGCTGTGCCTTTAACAATGTACCTTTGCCATGTGTTAACAATGTAACCTTTCTGTGTGCAACATTATAACCATCAGCTGTATCAATGTAAACCTGATAAAGGGACGTGAGCTAGTGACCACTAGATGGCAGTAACGAGCGTCCAGCTCTCATGGCTCAGATTCACCTGGTTCAGCAGCGCGGGAAGATTCCCCGCGACCTCTTCACCTGGTCAAGAAGGGCGTGGCCTTCTACGACGTCACGCAGGCAGCAACCAATAGTCTGTCGACGAGCCACATTCAAATGTATAGCCAGCTGTATATATTGAGCTACTCATCCGCCATTACCACATGTTCCTCCTGATCATCATGCAATAAACCTGTGTTAAGCCAACCCTTCGGCTGTTTCATTGTCTTTGGTCCCTTACACTAAAGCTGGGTTAAAGAAAAAGCAAAGGCTGAGCAGACCTGCATAAGCAGTAGTTGCAAGGATAGAGGAGGATGGTGGGCAGGTCATGGGACAGGAAAAAATGCTCTGAAGAGGAGACATAGTTAGAAAATACTGTATAGCAAGATCCCTCATAACCAGCCTATTGTTTATCCATCTAGCCTACTAGGTAAAGGTAAAGGTAAAGCTTCCAAAATCAGACGAGATCAGACATGTTCAGGGTGGTATGGCCATAGGCAAAGGTAAAGGTAAAGCTTCCGAGATCAGATGAGATCAGACATGTTCAGGGTGGTATGGCCATAGGTAAAGCTAAAGGTAAATGTAAATGTAAAGGTAAAGGTCCACCTTGCTCGAAAGCCAGCCATATCCAACTCTATGGTTCAGGGCTCATCTCTCTTTACAGTAAAAGAGCCAGTGCTGTGCATCTGCAGACGCTTCCGTGGACATGTGGCAGGCATGACTAGACACCGAAGTGCATGGAACACTGTTTAAACTTCCCACTGAAGTTGTACCTATTTATCTACTTGCAATTTCTTGCATTCAAACTGCTAGGTTGGCAGGAGCTGGGACAGAAATGGAAGTTCTTTCCGTCATGCAGCACTTGAGTCTCAAACTGCTGACCTGCTGACCTTCAGGTTGTCAAGTTCAGCGTCTTAACCATTAAGACACTGAAGCCCCTATCTAGCCTACTACAGTCATACTATTTAAACTCGTGGAAAGTTTCCTATCTCCCCTTATGACACTAGCAAATGTACCCATCCTTGTATGAGTTAAAAGTCCACAAGTTCTACTATCACTCTCTTTCCTCTTTTGTATCTCTCTCTCATCTAGTTCCACCTCCAATGCAGTCCTCTGTTTTCTTCCACCACCCCAATGTTCTTCATGCTTACATTTGCTTTCCTCCAACCCAGTAACCAAGGTATAACTTCCTTTTACCTCTTTGGAGTGAAGTCCTAGCAGTTCAGAAACAGAAACTGTAGTACAGTATAGGATTATGAGACTGTTGGAAACAACACCTCTCTTAAATCCATATCTTGCTTGTTTTGTTCCTTGCTATGACTAGTCTGCTGTGTATGCCATTGGTCCATCTTGACTTCATCTCTTGAAATTTTCTTGCTTGTTTGCTAGTTATTACTGGACTGGCTAAATCAGTGTTTCCCAACTGTTGGTTCTTGGACTTCAATTCCCAGAAGCCTAAGTCAGTACATTGGCTGATCAGTGCTTTTGAGAATTGAAGTCCAAGGACCAAAGGTTGGGAAACACTGAGTTAGATCCTAGGATGTTATTGAACTTTGACTTTGGATCCTTCTCACTTGAATTTCTAGTAGGAATATTTGCTTCTTGACCTTGACTTTCTTCTCTGGATGTCCTTGTTGTGATCATTTATTTGTAGCACTGTTGTCAGAACAGACAAGTTGAGAATCACATTGTGCTATTCTCCATCTTAGCTCCTAGGTATACTTGTACTACACCTTCTGTCAGGTGGTATTACTTGGTTTTCTTTCAACATGGTGCAGCATGAGGGGACTTGTAGTCTACTACCGGTAACAACGTTGGGAAAGACTGGCTCTATTTAGTTTAGCAGTGTCTCCCTGCATATGCAGGTAGAAGACTTTCTTTATGTAACTGTCTTTTAGTAATTGTCTGCTTCTTTTGTATGTTATAATCAGTGTCTCAAGTTTGGTGAACGTTCACCCTAGTGTTAGTTATAATTTTGTCTACACTAAGAAGTATTAAATGTCAGTCCAATTAACTGAATTTTATGCAGCAATTCTTTACGCTCTTTTCTGTGTAAGAACATAAGTTCTGCAGAGCTCACAGGGTCTTACTTCTAAACAGTAATATAAAGAGATTTGGAAATCCAGGAAAAGAAATGAAACTTCTCTCTGGAAAGAAAAAGTCCCCCTTTCAGTATCTTCCTCCAAGAAATAGCTAGGGCAGTCCCTCCCCTCAATTTTCCTCATATTTCCCCCTAGGGACTTCACATTTTTAGCGACGTAAGCCAGTATCTATTTGCTGGTTCCAATTACTGTAGACCAATCGACTGAATGGGATTTATAGAAGTCTTGACCTACCACTCACAGCTAATTCAGTAAGTCTAGTGTCTAGCTGAGACAAGCAGTAGGATATTGGCCATAGAGAACTGTGCTGTTAACAAGCCAACAAGAATGTGTTAACCTTTAGAATCAGCTCTTGGAAAGACACACAATCTATAAATTCTCCTTCCTCCATTCCCATGGGAATAGTAGCTGGATCGACTATGATTGATGCCAGCAGAAGATTACCACATTCGGGACTGATCACCATATGGACCTCTTTTACAGTTTTAAGGCAAAAAATATCTCTGTTATCAAAGATTAATAACAGTTCGATTCCTGAGTACTGCACAACAGATTGAGCTCCCGTATCTGTCCCAGCTCCTGCCAACCTAGCAGTTGGAAAGTATGAAATTGCAAGTAGATAAATAGGAACCACTTTTCATACCCGTCAAGCACGGCTCCAGAAAATACGGGAAATCACTGCACATGTGCAGTCTTGCATGCTCAGTAACCCATTTGCGATGGGCGCGCATGCCCCGCCATTCAAAATACAGGATGGCACCTGGAAAGGGGAGGAACGAGCCTAAATTACAGGAAATCCTGGCCAATATGGGATACTTGACAGGTATCCACTTTGGTGGGAAGGTAAACAGCATTCTGTGCACTCCAGTGTTGAGGCATGCCTGCCATGTGTCCATGGAAATGTCTACAGACACAGACAGCACTGGCTCTTTGGCTGAAAACAGAGATGAGCACTGAACCCTAGAGTTGGATATGACTGGCTTTCGAGCAAGGGTGAACTTTACCTTTATTGTTTCTCTCCCATTGTCCATCACTTTAGCCTTCCTTTTCCGGATACCTATTCAGGTATAGCGCAACAGCTGTTCCCTTGAGGGAAGAGGTCTCTTCAAAAGGGTAGCTGCCTTCAGAAGGACTCCTACTGTTAAGAGAAGCTTTTGGCTATACATATGCCAGCCTGTGAGGGAATAGGCACCATCTGGTGGGAAGTAAAAACAAGAACGAGGAAATAAAGGAAAGAGACTAAAGTTTTGCTCTTTGGAAGGGAAAAGATTCTTCTGTCTATTCTGTATGCAATCCAGGTTAAAGGATCAGTTGAGAGAAGACTTCCTCGACACCCGATGGGGTAAAAAAAGGAAGCAAAGAAGAAGGAGAGAAGACTGACCGTGGATCTCTGCTGGGCTCAGAGATTGCAGCTCTAGATTTAGGAAAGCGGAGGATTTCCATGTTTATGAATTCTGAGATGAATGGATTTCATCCAAACCTTCCAAACGAATGTGCGGACCAGAGCTTGTAGACACAGTACTTCATTTTTTAAAAAAAAGCAAACATGTTAAAGCATGTAACAAATTGCTTTTTAAATAGTGAGAAGATAACATATTCAGAACATGTGTTTTTTTTAAAAAAAAAAATATTGAAAATGATCAGAATAGTGTTGTCAGGTCACACGTCAGTAAGGGAAACAGTGGAAGCCATGGTGGCAAATTGCTGTTAATTAACAAGGTGCCAACTGTATTCCTGGTCACCAAGATATAATACACAGCGTCTCATATGTATATTGACAGCAGAATTGTAGCTAGCATGCTAACATTTTTATAAGGAGCATGGAGAAGGCAATACTGTATATAATTGCTGTGAATGGTGAGTCACAGCCAAAGAAACTGCTGCTTCTTCTGGACGGTCAAGGGAGTGAATCAAAAGTGCTTCCCTGGTCATGGAAGGCCAACTGCCATAGAAACATCTATCCTTGGGCCATAGCTGTCAAGTATCCCTTATTGGCCAGGAAAACCCCTTATTTTACCCACTTTCCCACCGTCACCCCTTATTAATTAGACTGCAATGCCCTATTGCCGCCATTGGAGGGCAGCACAGGATAAGCATAGCTGTCAAGTATCCCTTATTTGCCAGGAAATTTCCCTTATTTCAAAATCCAAAACTTGACAGGTATGCCTTAGGCAATGGCTAACTTCCAGAGCTCTGAGAACCACATATGCCCCCCCCCCAATATTTTCTTTATTGTTATGTTTTCTTTAAACTAAAAACTCACCACTGCACATTTTAGGCACTTGCAAACAAAGTGAAATGGAGGGAAATAAATTGAGAAGGACCAAAGATGCTTTCTGTCCAAAATGTTTCTATATGCACCCTATCAGGCACAAGGCTGGGTTTAAAACTTGGAGTATTGTGTGGGACTTGGAGGTAAAAGCTACATTTGAGCTGCTGGGGGCTGCATGCAAACCATAAGTCACGCTTTGCCCACTCATGTTTTGGGTCTACCTTTAGGTGACCCTCACAGGGAGCTGATTTTGGATGCCACGAGAAACAATATAAATTGCCTAGTTATTTACTGCAAATCCATCAAATTTTGTCTATAAAATTGGAAATGTGTCCTAAAATAGCATTATTAATTGACTTTGGAAGTAAGCAACCAGAATGGAATAAGAAAGAGATGATTATTATATTGGTAACAACTTTGAGATTGATTGATGTTAAAAAATGGAAGTTGATTGTGAATTTGAACTAGATGATTGGTACAAAGAGATATGGCATATTGCAATAAATGCTAAAGGAAAATGTGAATTAAAATGAAAAAAGGGATTAGTAAAATACCCTTGACTTTAGAGAAATATGGGGAGAATTTATACATTATGCATTAGTGGAAGGGGAAGGAGTAAGGCCAGAACAAAATCTTTTATCTTTTTGAAATGAGGGGACAAATATACAAGTAAAATGTAAAAAAAGAGAGAGAATCATTACCTGAAAGTCTCTAACAGTGGTGGCGAACCGATGGCATAGGTGTCAGAGGTGGCACTTGGAGCCCTCTCTGTGGGCACCTGTGCAGTCACTTCAGCACAGAGTTTGCCATGCCCCTCTGCCCAGTAGCCCAATGGGAGCACTTCCTCCCTCCCCCCAGCACAGAGTTCATTCTGCCCCTCTGCCCAGTAGCCCAATGGGAGCCTTTCCTTCCTCCCCTGTTGCTGTACTGGCACTTTGCGATAATAAATGGGTTTTGGGTTGCAGTTTGGGCACTCAGTCTCTAAAAGGTTTGCCATCACTGGTCTATAATGTCCCACTAGTGCTAGGTGCACATGATAGTATAATATACATTTGTTAAGATTTTTGTTTATTTTTTTACCTAATTGTATGACATTTCCTTTTGTTTTATAAAAATAAAATATAAATACATTGCCTAGTTATTAAGGTTTTTTAATAAAAAAATCTATTGAAACAAAACCATTTGGCTGTCTTGCTTCCTTGACTTGGGTGAGCTGGGGATGCCACTCATTGCTCTGCTTCAGGCAGCAAGGCATCTTGTGCTAGCTTTTAGGAGGTGACTGGGTGCAACCCAGCTTGCACTGAAGAACATGTGTGTCTTTTAATGGAGAGGAGGAGGAGAAAGAAGAACCTTCTCGAGTTTTCCAAATAGTTTCCCGTCTCTTCTGACTAGAGTTGCCATATGTCCTGAGTTCCCAATATTTTCCCGGCTGGTTCAACAAAAAAAAGTAAAAATCCCAGAAACAAAGGGTTAATTTCATAGAGTCGCTATTCCTAGGGAGGGAGGACAGAAAGTGAAGAGTTGTCCATTGCAAAATAAGTCCCTTCCTGTCTCCTGATTTTCTCCTTCCAGAGGGAAACGGAGGCTCCATGGGCTGCATTGCCTTGTGCTAGGTAGGCAGGAGCAGGGGCAGAGATGGGAAAAGAAATAAAAATAGAACCATCAAGCATCATCTTTTTGCAAGAAGAATCATATGGGAAACAACCTCTTGACTATAGCTTTTTTAAAACTGATGGTGGCTGCCTGCCCTGGATGGGGATTCTGTAAAGTCTTAGAGCTGCGGACTCTGTGACACATGCACAGTTTGAAGAATACAATGATGTCACATGGCTGTCCTGGTTTGGTGGGAGAGAATTATGGCAACCCTACTTCTTACTAACACCAATCTTTCTTCAACTTAGACTGATATATTCTTAGAATTGTTGATATCAACGCTAGGTGAGAGCCTAGTCAAGGTGCGGGGGCTTGAGTGGTCTAACTAGGCAGTGTTGCCCATCACTTGTCAATGATGTTAGGCCAAGACTGAAACTCACCAGTGCATCCTCTGTTGGCTTCCTTGGGCAAGGAACATGTCATGATCCACCTAGCCAGAGGGTGACACGCTATCTAAATGGCTAAATATACACATGCTTGTGGGCTTGGTTTCTCAGGTCCATTTGCATGTGCCAAATGTAATTGTGGATATGCCTACCAGTGTGTGGACTCCTCACTGAATAACGACTCCTTCCGACATTTACTTGTTGACAATCTGAGAAAAGAAAGAGAGTACAGCTTGTCTCAGTGAGCTTCTAGACAGCTCTGTGGTTTAAATGTGTGGTTATGCAACCATAGGTTGGGAGTTTGATTCTCTACTGTGGCTCCTTGATAGAGTGGGACTTGATTATCTTCTTCTAGAGATAAGAGAGCATCCATGTTTCCCTTTATCTCCACCTTAATTAGCTTGAATTAGGGTTCATATCATTTTCCTTACCTTGATCTATTTCTCTAATAAACACTATCTGTCTTGATATCTTAGATTAAGAATCACAGAAGTGATTTCTTTCCAAAGGGGAAAGAGTGCTCTGCTAATCATTCTGACAGTCAATAGATACATCTACAAGTTAATTAGTTGTTGTTTTCTGCTGCTTGTTCTGCTAACAGGTAAAAGGAGGCATAAGCTTAATGTGAGATGTAAACTAAGCTAAGAAATAGCTTGTATTTTGTATTTTGCTGGCTTGCCTGTCCCAAAGGTGACTCTACTCTGGCCCTTAACGTGATCAGACAGATCCTTGTTGTTGCTGTTATAACTCAGCTTGCTGTTGGCAAAAGCCTTTGTTCTTATTTTGTTAAGTCAGAAACATAACAAAGATCTATAAATTTAGACATGGTGTAGGAAAAGTAGATAGCAAGAAATATTTCTCACTCTCATATAATTCTAGAAAATGGACTTGTTCGCTGGAATAAAGGTAAAAATAAAGGTCTCCCTTGTTCAAAAGCCAGTTGTGTCCAACTCTAGGGGGTGGTGATAATCTCCATTTACAGCCAAAAAATTAGCATTGTATTTATTTATTACTGGCATAGGTTGCCCGGCGTTGCCGGGCTGGTATAAACTGTGATCAGCTTTTTTGGTTTTTTTTGTGGATTAAAAAAAGAACAAAGGATGATATAATTGTTTTAAATTGTGTTATTTAACCAAATAACATTTTAGTATGTGACTTATTTTGTTACTAGTTGTACCGTAGGTAACATTTTTAAAAATGTGAAAGTACATGTTTTTTACATTCAATGTTTTTAAACTGTGTTTAGATGTTTGGGGTTTTTATTTGAGTTAAAACTCAACAGAGGATGCTATAAATCTTTTTATTTTATTTATTTAACATATGTTTGCTATTTGTGTAAACTTTTGATTTATTGTTATGTTTTTGACTTGTTTTTACTCTTGTGGCCTCTAGGTGGGGCTTTTTGGTTTTTGACTTGTTTTTAATATTCTGCACTGCAGGTGGGGCTGTTAGTGGTTTTGTTTTCGTTTCACATGTTTTTTTCTCTCCTGACCTCTAGGTGGGGCTTCTTCCAGTAAGTAGTCTTTGTTTCTTCATTTCTGTTCCGATCTCGTGGAGGGAGGACGTGCTGGTGAGTTCTCTGGTTTTCTTTCTTCTGGGGTTTTTCTTTTCCTTTTGTTTTTGTGGTGGTGGGCTGGGAGGTGTTTCTGTTTGTTCTTTTGTGGTTTGGTTGGGTTTTAGGTTTGTTTAATTGGTTTGTTTATTTCTGGTTTGTTTAATTTTTGTGATTTTGTTGTTGTTTATTTGTGTTATTTGTGGTAGTTGTGTTGTTAGAGTTAGGTATTCTCGTGTTGTAGTTAGGTGTTTTGTCTGTGCTTTTCTGGAATTGTGGATGTTTTGTTTGTGGATTTTGTTGTTTTCTTTTTTGCATTAATGGGGTTTTTAAATTATTGATTTAATTTGTTTTATTAATTTTTATTAATGTTGGTGTTTGTTGTTGGTGTGTACTTTTGCGTGAAGAACGGGCTGCCCGTCGGTTCCTCTTTTCCCCATTTCTGCTTCGAATTTTGGTTTTGATGCAACCATGGGGAAAAGGAAGGAGCCGGCAGTCAGCTGGCTCTTCCCCCGGGAAGGTTCGTTAGGTAGGTCGGGGGAGAAGGAGGCAGAGAAGAGCTATCTGCCTGACGATGGTTCTCTCCTCTCTGTCTCCTTTCTCTCCTGGCTTACCTAACCGGAGATCGGCAGGCAGCGATCCGTAAGGCATGGTGCTCTTCCTTGCGGATAGCTGGCTGCTGCTTTTGTATTTCCTCCATTGGAAGTACAAACAGCAGCCAGTCATTCGCCAGGGAGGGTGCTTCCCCTGATGAACTGCTGCCTGCTGGTGGTATTTTTTTCTACCCCAGCTCAACTGACCTTGAGGCCAGTGGTGGTCTTGCCGTGTCTTCGGTGGGGTAGCATGGAGGAGAGGGAGTCCCTCTTCTCCCCGTTGCTCTGGGAAAGAAGGCTGGTGGTGGTCTCGCCATGGTTTTTTGTGGCTTTTTGTTTTGCAAGGCTGTGAGGCGCTGCGTCTGCCTGCTGGGGATTTGCACTCCCATTGTGTTTTTTAATTTTATATTTCGCGCACTGGCTTTCTCAGCATTCTGTGCGCTCACAGCATGTAGGACGCTGGGACTTTGAGTTTTGCATTTTTGGTTTGCGTTTGTGCAGCATTTTTTCCCCTGCGGCTCGATTTTAATTGGCCACGCCACGTTTCCCAACGTTCTTTTTGCTTGCACCTCTCAGCCTGATTGGCTGTGGCGCAGCGCGGCACAGAGAATGTTGGGAAGTGAAGTTCTTTTCCTTTTTTTGCGTTCGTGGGGCTCTTGCCCCACTGGCGCCTTTCTCAACCCTTCAGTAACCTCTGGACCGGTTTCGGGCGAGTGCAGGAGGCTCAGTACGGGATAGGATGGATGGGTGCAGAAACGTATAGCAAGTTCCAACGGTTAACCCTTGGATTTATAGGTATAGATATGTTTTACAGGGTTTTTGAGCTATCTGCGCCAACTGGTGTTTGGGTGTTTTGATTATAACATTTTATTGTATGTTTTTTATTTATTTAATGCATGTAGATTGTTAATTGGGCCACAGTAGCTTAGTGGTTAAGATGCTGAGCATTGACGATCAGAAGGTTCACAGGTCGTCAGTTCGAGACCCAAGTGCTGTGCAACCGAGTGAGCTCCTGTCATCTGTCCCAGCTCCTGTCAACCTAGCAGTTTGAAAGCAAGAAATTGCAAGTAGATAAATAGGCACAACTTTAGTAGAAAAGGTAACAGCGTTCTGTGCACTCTAGTATCTAGTCATGCCTAACACATGACAACACAAATGTCTGCAGACGAAGACAGCACTGGCTCTTTGGCTGTAATCGGAAATGATCACTGTGCCCTAGTGCACCGCAGTCAGACATGACTGGATTTCAAGCAAGGGAGACCTTTACGTAGGGCTGTTAGTTGGTACTCATTGTGGTATAGTGGTCAGAGTAACAGACTAAAACTCAGGGGGCCTAGGTTCAGCCGTGGAAGCTTAAAGGTGTGTGGAATATCTCATTTTATTTGAAAGCATTGCCTATTAGGATCTCTATAAATCGGTACCGATTTGATGGCATATAAAACCAAAGTGCTGTTAAAGGCAGCCAATCAGGATGGCTTCATCATCACCAGTATCAAAGGCAGTGAGCTTCTTTAGGGAAAAACAGACATACTGTAATAGAAAGAAGGGAAATCCTTGAGGGTTGACCATGCATGAATGATTGAGCAGGAGTTTCTTTATATCTCAGAGTCAGCATATAAACTTGCTTTGTTTTGTAATTGATCTTCTGGACTTAAGCACAGGATTCCTTTGAAGTCTGCTGTCTTAGAAATTTTGTCTGAATCACATCTCTCTGACACAAACATGCTTTCACCTACAATAATGTGGTTTTATTGTGTGAAATGCCTCTCTTTCTGACTTTTGTATCAGTTGGTGGGAAAAAGATTCCAATGTTTTCATGTCTTACAAGCTCCCCATATGCAACTGACAGGGGTATTATGTGAACAGAGTCTGGACTAGCATGGCTTTTCTTACATTGTTATCTTGCTGCTGATCCTTGGGCAGGTTCTAACCAAAGATGGAATACAGAATCATAGAATCACAGAATAACTGAGCTGGAAGGAGCCTTTTAGGCCATCACGGCCAACCCCCTGCTCAATACAGGAATCTGGCTTCCTATAGCAGGGGTGCCAAAATATTTGGGCTGTGGGCCGGTCATGTGGTTCAGCAGGCTGGTTGCATGGTTCTTCCTACCAGAAGCGGAAGTAAAATGTGCCTTGCAATCTGTTTTGCAATAGAATGAGATACATTTTAAGCTGCCATTTTCTCTGCTTAAACCAGGAGTGCCCAAACTATGGCCTGTGGGCCAGATCCAGCCCCTGACACCAATTCAACCAGCCCGTGCCACCCTCATCACTCCCAGAAGTGGAAGTAAAATGCACCCATATGGACGCGTTTTACTCAGGGCCATAGCTGGGGGGGGGTGGCGGCGGTGGCAAAAGCCTTTCTGGGCTAACAGCCCTTCCCCCCCACCCCACCCTGTGGTTCCAATGTTATATATGTGAGTGTGACATTGTTGTCCCTCCTGAATTTTTTTGCCCCTCCTGATTCTTTTTGGCCCCCTCCCCAAATCTAGAATCCTGGCTGTGGCCCTGGGTTTAATTCCACTGGGCTGGATGAATTGGTGTCAGATGCCGGATCTGGCCAACAGTCCATAGTTTGGGCACCTCTGTCCTATAGTTTCAGCTCATTATTACACATCCTGAACTCTGAGATTATGGAGAACAGATCCTTCCCTTCCTCTTTACGATTATCTTTCAAGTATTTGAAGAGTGCTATCATATCCTCTCTCAGTCACCTTTTATCAAGGCTAAACATGTCTTCAGTCTTTGCTCATATGCCTTGGTTTCCAGTCCTCTGACCATCCTTGTTACCCTTCTCAGGTACAACCCAACTCAGGAAGGTTTACATAGCGGACAGTAAATACATAAAAGACACATGATAAAAAAGTTAAAAGTTTTTAAAAAAACAAAACCCACCCCTAAAAGGTGCGCAAGAACCAAAGGGACCCTCGGGGAAGGCACACTTCTCTATACCAACCACCCAATGGTACCCCCATCCCCACCCGCACCCCAAACTTGTCCCGCCAGCCAGGTCTTTAGTTCCTTCCTAAAGGGCAACAACTCCGTCTGGAGACGCAGTTCCACAGGCAGGAGGTTCCAAAGGGCTGGTGCGGACACGGAGAAGGCCCTCCTCCTTGTGCCAGAGAGGCGAGCCCCCCTGGCTGATGGCACAATTAGAGAGCCCCTCCGGCCCGCTCTGGTTGGACAGACAGACGTCCTTAGGGCGATGCGGTCTCTAAGATACCATGGCCCACTACCATGTAGGGCTTTAAAGGTCAAAACCAGCATCTTAAATTGCACCCGGAGACAAACTGGTAACCAGTGCAGCCCCCAAAGCAGTGGTGAGGCATGGGCATAACGTCCACACCCCATCACCACCCGGGCCGCAGCATTCTGGACCAGTTGCAGCCTCCGAATGGTCATCAAGGGCAGCCCCATGTAGAGCGCATTACAGTAGTCTAGTCTGGAGGTCACCAGAGCGTGAGTGACCATGAGCAAAGAGTCCCGGTCCAGGAGCGGGCGCAACTGGCGAATCACCCGAAGTTGGGCGAAGGCCCTCCTGGCCACAGCCGCCACCTGTTCTTCTAGCAGCAGCCATGAATCCAGGAGGACCCCCAAGTTGCGCACCGGGTTGGTCTGGGGCAAAACAGCCCCATCCAAAACCAAAGATGGTAGCTCCCGGGATAACGCAGGACCCCCTATCCATAGCCACTCAGTCTTGCTAGGATTCAGCTGTAGCCCATTTGCCCCCATCCAGACCCTAACAGCCTCCAGACAGCTTGAAAGGACTTTGACTGCATTACTGGGGTCCCCACGGGCCGAGATGTACAACTGTGTGTCATCCGCGTACTGGTGGTACCGCACCCCGTGGGAACGAATGATCTCACCCAGCGGCTTCATGTAGATGTTAAATAGGAGAGGAGAGAGTACTGAGCCCTGAGGCACCCCATATTTTAGGGGCCTAGGACTCGACCTCTCACTCTCCAACCACAGAAAGATGTTTGCATCTTTCTTCAAGAGCGGTGCTCAGAATTGGACACAGGACTCCAGATGTGATCTAACTGGTGCTGAATGGAGGGGGACTAGACTAGGTGCAGAGACACTGCCATTGTAAGAATGTTTCTACAAGCACGTACCTATTCAGTTATTTGCTCACTATCCTGCACCCAACACATCCTCTTTGTGCATAATTTGCAAAGTTATGCCACAGAGTGCAAAGGGTATTGTATATTAGCTCTATCTCCTTAATTAGTACACTGCAATAAACTCTTAAGGTATGATGATTAAGAAGAAATCACCCATAAATGAGCCGCTGTGGACCGGTTGCATTGGCAAGACAGTTACTTGGTCATATCGCAGTCCCATGTACTTTCTGTTAAGTTTAATTACTGCTATTAAATCAGTCAGGGGCAGTTAATCTTCCCTGATTGAAATAGAGAAATGAACCAGGGTATTGCAGTGGCATTGTAATGAGATATGTTGCTGATAGGGCAGAATCACACAATAAGCGTAGTTTGCTTCTGCAACTCTGAAGGTGTCCCCTTAAGCTGCAAGCAAACAATCCGCTAGGCAGATGTTTAATACCATCCGGCAATATCTCCGAAGTGCAGCGATACTGTGGTAATTGTAAGCTACATAAATAGCTTGAGTGGCAATTCCATATTTTATGAGAAGGAAGTGGGCTGGGGGAACTTTGCTACAGCAGGAAGGAATATTATATTGATGAGAATTTTGGAAACTAGTGGTAAAATAACTACCCACGCTCCAAGCTGAAAATAATTATTTCTTGTGTTGTTTTATTTTACTGTATGGTGTATTTTATTTTATACCAGCCAGAATAGATAGATAGATAGATAGATAGATAGATAGATAGATAGATAGATAGATAGATAGATAGATAGATTTGCCTTTAAGCCAATGAACTTGACTAAATTGTTAATGATACATTCCTCTTATCTCTGTGGATAAGGTGACTGATTTCTGCAGGGCTGAAGACTTTCCTTCTTGAGGTCAATTAGCATCCACATGAAGGTTCATGCTCTCCAAAGTTCCTTTCTCCCCACATTTCTGTTTTTAAAATAACAAATCATTTGTTTCTTTTATGGAGAGAAAGTGCCAACTGAAGAGCTGGAAAAGATTTCAAGTGCCATTTCTCCAGTCCCCTCGTCAGCTGCTACTTGAATCCAAGCATACATTTCCCCTGGAAGTCATTTTCTCAGACGATGGATGAGTCTCTGGCGACTCCATAAACTGATCCTGGCATGAAACGTACCACACAGTGTGCACCGAATAGATGTAGTTATTTTAGTTGAGTTTGACAAAGCTTTCGTGTTTGTCACTTGGCCTCTTCATGTCTGTGGCACTCTCCTTTGAAGTGACCGGTAGCAGCAGAGATGATTTGGTGCCAAAGTGGACGATCTATGGCTGCTGCCTCCCACTTTTGGGGGCTTATACCTGACACCTTCATGGTTTGTTTCAGCTGGTCCTTATAATGCTTCAAAGGAGCTCCACATGGTTTTGTACTGGAGCTAAGTTCCCCATAAAGAATTTGATGAGGAAACCTGGAACCATCCATGTGGCAGACATGTCCATCATCTAAGATGATGGCCTATGATGGAAGCTTCAATGCTATTTACATGGGCCTTCTCGAGAACTGCAATGTTGGTGACATAGTCATCCCACTTGGTGGGACCTTAGCTTCAGTTGGTGAAAGCACTCAAGCTTTTTGATGTTTTAGCGATAGAGAGTCCATGTTTCACAGCCATACAGTAATGGTGAGATAACAACAGCTTGGCATACCATGAGCTTGGTCTGGATTGTTAAATCTTTGTTAATGAAGACCCGGTGTGAAAGATGACCAAAGGCAGAATGGGCAGCACCAATTCTCTTCACCACATCCTGTTCACAGGTGCAGAAAATCTACAGCTAACACATCCTTGAGAGGTGGCCATCCATCATATGCTTTGCATCCTCCAAGGAAGGAGAGGCCACCATCTTCAGAGATAGTTTGCTCCATAATCTAACACAGGGTTTCCCAACCCTGGGCCTCCAGATATTCCTGGACTTCAATTTCCAGTATCCCTGATCAGCAGGTGTGCTGACTTAGGCTTTTTGTAATTGAAGTTCAAGAACACCTGGGCACCCAAGGTTGGGAAACTCTTGTCTAACAGCTCTTACTACTGGGAATTTCTTATAAAAAAGGGAACCAAAGGATCTGCTTATCAAGACATGCATCCGATACTAGCTGAAGCTTCTTGAACAGTTTCTGAAGGCAAATTGTTGCAATCAGATCCATGGGTGATGAAGACAAGAACTTTGGTCTTCAAGAGGGGCCTCTCATTTATTTTTAAGAAGATGGGTAGACTCTGGAAATATGGGTACAATAGGCAACCAAACGCAGAACCTCACCACTTCTTTAACCGTTGAAACCTTTTCATACAGCATTAAAAATGTATTCATAGAACAGGAAATAGCTGGCGCCATTCCAAGGACTTTGGATAGAAGACAATTAGCACAACCGAGACCAGGCAGGGGAGAGGGGTGGGGGAACTGCTTCCAGAAATAGACATGAATGAAAAGATATTTGAATGTGCACTTTAGTTATTGGTTTGATCCAAGGGAACATTTGTTTCTTGTTCTTCTTGGTTGGAAACTCTCCACCAGCAATGCTTGGCTGGTTTGGTTTCTTTTGTAATTAGTTTCTCCCCCTTCTGCAGTGAAGTCATGGATACGCAGAACTCATTGTGTTTTCCCCTTTTCTTTTCCAGGAGGCCTTTGTTTGGCTTAATGGCAGATAAAACAAGAAATGTTGCAGCTATCAAACGAAAATAGACATGCAGCATTCTCAGAGTCCTTTAACCTTCTCTCCCTTTGCAGCGGTAATTAAAGAGGAGGGCTTTAAGACCTTGCCTTCTGCAGTCACTCGAACAATTAAAAGGATATATTTAGTCGGCAAGGAAAGGCTTCAAAGGATAATATTTCAAAGTGGTGAAGGATTTGCAGGGGCCATAAATGTTCTTTTACATATTGTGCTGAATGTTTGTCCACTCTACTTTTTATGTTGGAACTAGTGTATCAGATGAGAATAGAAGAAATATTTACCGAAAAACTGTCAAAACTGCATCTGCTATGTTTACATTGTTTTCTGCCATTGCTGATTTTTTTCCTTAAATTCTGCTGTGCTTGTAGCTAATCAGTGGTCATATAAATGTAATGGTATCTTGACTTATAGCTAATCAGATGGGCACTTGTCCTGTTGTTTGGCAACCTAGCAGCTTGAAGCAAGAAATTGCAAGTAGATAAATAGGTACCACTTTGGTGGGAAGGTAAACAGCATTCTGTGCACTCCAGTGTTTAGTCAGGCCTGCCACATGTCCATGGAAACGTCTGCAGCTGCAGACAGCACTGGCTTTTTGGCTATAAAACAGAGATGAGCATTGAACGCTAGAGTCAGATATGACTGGCCTTTGAGCAAGGGCTACCTTTACCTTGGTGCACTGCAGGGATGAGTTGGTGTATTCTTTTTTTTCTAGTGATGGCTTGTGACAGAGATGGGTTTGTCCCCTACTTGAGTTGTCCAAAGATCAAAGATAATGGGCAGATGTTTAAAGTAAAAACGTGATGGAAATCTCCTGAATCTACAGCTTCTCTCCCTTCCTCTCTTTTTAAAGTGAAGATCTAGTGATTAATTAGGGTTGCTGCTGGATTAGTAGTTCATTAAAACTAAAGAGGAAATTGTCCTGGGAATATGAGCCTTGAAGTACCACCTCTGTCAATGCAAGGTCAAACTGATTGCAGCTGCTTAATTTAGGGATTTATACCAACAGTTGTGACAGAAGTCCACCTGGGCTTTTCTATACATACTTTATATACTGATGCTGATATGCAATACATTGATGCCACATACAATGTCCAAACTTGGTTCCACAAGTTTGGACTCTATACGGATTTGGACTTTGTACGAGGCATGCACAATCCTAGCCGCAATGCCTCATGCAACGTCCAAATCCTTGCCGTGATGCCTCGTACAACGTCGTTTCCACAGAGATACATTGTACTGTAACAGCACAGACATCAGGGCAAAGTCAAGAAAATAGACAGGAAACTGGCAGAACTTTAAGAAATCATTGTCTAAAGGCTAAAAACATTACAAAAACATGTCAAACAACCCTGATTGTCCAAGAACCTGAAGAATGCTGCAAAATTCCCAGGAATGCTTCTAAAAATTCTGATGAAAAAAATCCAAAAAATCCAAAGCTGTGCTCAAAACCACTCCTAAACACTTTTCGCCTCATGCAAAACCCACAAGAGCAATGCATGCATGTGTCCTGCCTTTTATACTGGCCAGGCACAATGCAACCTGGGAAAAACCCCAATGTCTCATACAAAGTCGCACGACTTTGTATGAGGCAACTTTTTTCAAGGAATTAGGCGATGTTGTATGAATCCGATGTTGTTTGAAACGGACTTTGTATGAAGGATTACTGTATATTATTTGATAGTCTTTGTTGGGCTATGCGGAACTGAGTCTAATTTGAGTTTAGGGTAGAAATTACCTATCCCAGTGATGTGGAAGGCCTGCTGAAAATGGATTGATCTATCAGTGTTGCTTTCCCTCACACTATGTGGCTTTAAATGCTTAACACTCAGGTTATTTCTCCAATGTTTTTGGAGATTTTTTCACCGTTATATTAGGTTCATTCCAAAATACGAACAAAAGTAAATGGATATCTCTCAGTGCTGGGCAAGTTCATTAGGTACAGCTCTTCTTGGCATGGAAAGACCCAAGTGTTCCTTACCTCCTATGGCATTCATGAAGAGGCTGGTTGATATCTGAAATTCTGGGAGTGCCCCTTCGCAGGGGTACCCCTCACCTGAAATACCTGAAATCCAAAGTCTGGAGCACCCACAATGGGTGGGTCCAAAAGCCCTGGAAATACATGTTAGTCAATTACCTTAAAATAAAATGTTTTGGTATCAAAACCCTCTGGCCGAGATGGAATCATGACCAATAAGCAACAAATTGTGGTGGGGAAATAAAAGTTTTTATTGTATATGGCCCAAGAATATTTATGCAATGAAAATGCCACCACAGGACTTCCCACAGTCAGTCCCAAACAATTCAAAAACAGGTATATTTATACACAGGTACAAAAGGGGTTAGCTGCAGATTGTTATGTAGGTATGGGAAGCAAGAAGTTACACTATACAATCAAACATTTATCACCAACAAAAGTTGCAAAATATTTCTATGTTTGAACAATTAGAGTACCCTGGACAGCAAAGATAACAAATAGGTCAATCTTAAAAGAAATCAACCCCGACTGCTCCTTGGAAGGTCAAATATTGAAGATGAAGTTAAAGTACTTTGGACTTCTAATGAGAAGAGAGGATTCACTTGAGCAAGCCTTGATGCTGGGAAAGGTTGAGGGCAAAAGAAGGGGGTGGCAGAGAATATGGCTAAATGGCATTGTTGATGCAATGGGCACAAAGCTGGGTGGGTTGAGGAGGATGGTGGGGGATAGGGGTGCCTGGTGTGTGGTGTTCCATGGGGTCGTGAAGGGTCGGACAACTGAACAACAACAAATATGAGCATAACCCATATAATGTGTGCACTCAGTTACATAATCCATATAATGTATGCACTCAATTACATATAAGGTCAAAAGTCCGCAAGAGTTAAAGAGATAACAAGTCTGTGTTGACTTTCCAAAAAGAACCCTAATGTGTGGTGGCCCTTGCGAATATCCTGAGAGAGGTAATCTTCCTGATGGCCATGACTCTTGGGCATGTCGAGGGATGTCACCCCATTGATAAGATGCAACAGGCATTATCCTTTGTTTGGTGTGGCAAATGTCCTCCATCCGGATTTCATTTTGGACGATTGGATTAATCCAGAGTCCATGGTAATTTTGATGCAGCCATCTGGCCGGCAACACTCCTGACAGGTTTGTCAACCTGTCGTCTTTGTCTCTTTAAGAAGGTAGTGTATTCTGGGTCTTGCAAGTGAGTTTGCTCATTTCCTAGGTTAAAAAACACAATCTGAAAGCGTTAAAAACATACTGCCATTATGTGCTCAACATTCATACAGCACACATGTTGAGAAGTAAGTTCCCCCCTTTTGCAACCAAATAAAACAAACCCGGACTTTCTACGAGATTTCTGTGACAAGATATGTATTTTTGAACATTATTTTTATTTCGCTGGTGCCCCATCACTGGCTCACATACTTGACCTTAATTGAAACTTCTACTTTTACTTGTTGCATTCTTGCTTTGATCAATAGGCGGTTGCCCTGTTGCTTACAACGGTCACCGCTAAGGGATCTCTCATGCTGAAGCGGTCTTAGATCTTATCCGCCTCTGAGAACCAGAAAGGCGGATAGCTTTCAAAGATGTCCCAGCCATGTATTCCTATGGAGATCAGGCCACTGTTGGCGGAGAAGGGGGAGTCCAACGTATGTTAAATCTCTGTGTTTCCTGGGCTTACTGGGCAGTTTCGGTGACACGTGTATGCTTGTGCAGATGTGTGAATGTGTACTGCTTGTGTACTTTATCATGAAGGGGGCAGGGGCAACCAATGGTTAGAGTGGGAAATCTTTATTAATGACAAATAAAAAAAATGGAACCTTTCATGGTTGAGGGGGGCGGGGGGATGTGACAATCAAAAAAAGGTAAAGAGAGGGAAACCAATCTCTAAAAGTGAATGTTTGAAGGACAAATGACCAAGGATGATTGAATGACCATGTTTGTCATTCAGAGTCTGGTAGACATCTCTTCAGGCTTTTGAAAATCTCCTGAGGGCAGCCTCAGAAGGCTGAAATACATCAGCAGCAGAAAATAAAGGGCACATGCTTTTGCAACATGATTTTTGTTCTATCCCTTTGTTTTCTTATTCTGGTGGATAAGTGACAGAGTTCAAATGCCCAGACATTTATTGAAGTTGTCAAAATGAATGAAGAGATTAACATATGGTGCAGTAAGGCAAACCAAATATTGGGACAGCTAGTTCCGCCCTTACAACATAAGGCAATACCAACCAGCACAAAGAAACACCTCATACAAAGCATATTCATTTCTATCTTGTATTACCAGTGCCAAACATGAACAATTACAAGAAAACATAAATGAAAGTTAACCACCATGGAAATGAGATGTCTGAGGGAGGCTGCTGGAGTGAATAGAAGGGATAGAACTAGGAATGAGATTATAAGGGAAAGAATTTGAATAGAACCAATCTAAAACTACATACAGAGACAACAAATAAAGTGGTTTGCCCATTTAGAGTGAATGTCTTGGAATTCCCTACCATACAAGGCATATGTGGAAAGAGGAGAAGGACAAAGACCATGGGGGAGACCCAGAGGAAGGTGGAATGATAACATCAAAGAAATATTACAACAACACCAAATAATGCCAGTGGAGGATACTAGAAATTCCAGAGCAAGAACCTTGTATATTCCTCAACACCTCAAGGGGGGAGGAGGACGAGGAGGAGAAACCTACCTGCTAGAAACACAAATAATCTCAGGAGTCCACAGAATGGAGTCATGGCAGTTGAGATGGCATCAGCCTGGCACAACTGGGTAGTGTGGATTCAGTCTTTGGAAGACACATCATCATGCTTTTATCCATCAAAAATTCCAGCCTACTTTGATTTAATTTTTCACCTCTCTTTAATGAGTGCAAAAAGAGCAACCACAATAGAGGACCTTGCAAGTTTTCTCCAGGAAAGCATCCATTTTTGTACAGAAAACATTTGCTCGGTAGAAATGGCCGGTGCCCACCACAACACCAAGCAGCTATGTGTGCCTAATTTGAAGAATTGCCTCTTAAGGCTTTAGGACCATTTTTTTTTTTTAAAAAAACCAGCCATATTCCTACAATATGCCCTTGCTTTACAATGTTTCCCCTCCAGCAAGAATCCCTCATGAGCAAATGCATGGAGCAGATGCTTTCTGGAATGAAGTGTCCTGAAGTCCCCTTTACAGATTAGAAATTGGGGACAGAGGCAGGAGAGAGTTAGAGAGAGATTTCACATAAAACACTCAATTGCAAGAAGTCAATAATTTTTATCCAATTAGGCATGATGATGCACAGTCCCTGCCACCCTGTTACAATTCAAACAGGTTAGGCACAGCTGTAATGGAACAATGACGCCATTGCTTCTCCAGAAAGCTTTAGATGAAACAGAGCTCTGCCTTCAGGCCTGACAGAGCCAGAAATATAATAATTGTTCTTCTGCCCAGCAGAGATAAAAGAGAGAAAGAGAACTCCTTGGATTTTTTTTTAGGGGGTGGGGCATATGTTGCACTCTGGTTCAGAACAATGGCATTTCTATTTGAGAACTTTCAAGAAATGGAAATAGCCTTTCCTTCTTCAGTCTGAGAGCTTTCAAGAAAATTGCTTTTTCGGTCTTCTGTTCTGCTGAGGGAAAATGCAGGAGTACTGCAGTCAGGGACGCACTGCAGCACTAGGTTCTGTCAGGTTCTGCAGAACCGGTAGGTAGCGGAAATTCCCCCAGGCCATGCCTACTTGGTTGGCCATGCCCACCTCCATAGCCCATAATGCAGGATGTTTGGCCACACCCACAGATTTGGCCAGCCCACAGAGTAGGTAGTAAAAATTTTTTGCAGTGCATCACTGACCGTAGCCAGATGTGGTTGGTGACAATGGCTCTGATTTCAGAGATGCTGTTACTATGTTCTGGGTTTTAGTCCAAACTTTTCAGGAGTTGCCAAATAATTACACATATATACTCATTCCATAGCACTTATTGCACTCTCTGGGTGGTTCACAAGGTAATTAAAATTTTGCCTCAACATGCTGGGTACTCATTTTACTGACCTCAGAAGGATGGAAGGCAGAGTCAACTTGGAGTCCCATTGGTACGCAATGTGAGCAGTTTGGGCTGCAGTACAGAAGTTTAACCACTGCACCACCAGGGTTGTTGGTGGCAGCTCTGAATTTATTTCACAATAGACTCCAGCACCTTGCATAACACCTGTAATATGTAGGCTAACCATTGGGGTGGATGCACAGCATCCCAAACTGGAACCATTAGCTGCCACTAACCACAGCAGAGGAAACCTCCAATCCCCTACTATTGTAGTTGTGATGGCCAAGTTACATAATAAGGGGAATATGCTGCTTTCCATCCAGGCATACAGTTCCTTTAGTGAACAATCAGACATGCAAATGAAGCTCATCTTTACCTTTCATTGACCAATATCCAGGGTGCTTGCAGAAGTCCTGGCACTTGTAGTGCAGGTCCTAGATGGAAACCCCCTGTAGGTAAAGAGTGAGGTCTCCACAAACCCCTGAAGCTATATGTTGGCTATATGTTGTAGCCTGCTGCTAAGGCCATGCAGGATGGAAGACTTTGTAGGAAAAACCATTATGCTGTTGGATTTCAGCAGGTAGCAAAAAAAGGGGGGAAAAGAAAAATGATTTTTTAAAACCTTGGCCATGGCCTGCCAAATGATCTTTGCCAGGTCATGGGAAAGGATTACCACAGGCTCAGATCCAGGAAGAGCATTTTGGCAAGAACAAACAATCTTGAGGGTACACAAGAGCAAAACCAAATTAAAAGATGAAAGAAGGAGCTCACTAGAACAACATTAAAAGAGGATATAGCTGAGGATCTCAACCTCCCCTATGTCACTTGGAGGACCCTGAATAGGCTGAGGGTTGGAGTCCCTAAATATAAGACCAACATGCTTAAGTGGGGGCTGCTGGTAGACAACAACATGTGGTGTGAATGTGGAGAGACACAGGATCCGGCTCATTTATTGGTCTGCTGATTGCTGCCAGAGGCATGCACCAAGGGGGACTTGGGTTTGGGCAACAACAAAACAAAGAAGATGGGTTCATTTAGGCAGTCCGGGGTTTGATCAGGACACAAAAAAAGAAGACCTGGATTCTAGGCTTGTGTTATGTATGTACAATGTTGCTTTAAGAAATGTATGAATGTAACCCGACCACAATCACAATGTAGCCCAGCTGTTAAAGGAATGCGAGTAAGCTGCCCATAGAGGGCAGCTGCGAGCGTTCAACTCACATGGTTCTCATTCCTCAAATCACCAACAGCCGCGGGAACTCTCCCGCACAAGCAAACAACTACTACTGGAACCGAGGGGGGGGGGCGTGACTGGGACAACGTCAAGCCGGTAGCAGCCAATGAGCTACCGTGCAACAAGATTCAAATGTATTGTACTACCGTATATAATGTGATGTATCTCCGCCATTACCACATGTTCATCCTGATCATCAACCAATAAACCTGTGTTAGTCCTTACTGCGACTCCTTCCTTGCCTTCCGTGCAAGACACTAAATTGGCGACGAAGGTGGGATAATAGCGAATCCCAAGGTCAAGCCTTACCAGTTCGATGTCAGCGAGCCCAAACAATGGGAGCTCTACGAGTGCCAGTTCCGGCACGCAATGGAAGCTGCAGGCGTCGACGACGACGCGAGGATGCGCTCCTACTTCCTGGCCCAGGTGGGGCCGGCCACGCTGTGCATCCTGATGAACCTGGTGGCCCCCAAGAAGGTGGAAGAGGTGTCCATCGACCGCATGCTGGGGCTGCTGGGCGACCATTTCCAGCCCCCCGTGTCGATCTTCCCGGCCCGGGTCGCGTTCCACAGGCGAGAGCAGCGACCGGGCGAATCCGTGTCCGCCTACGCGGCGGCCCTCAGACTGGCAGCGGTGCACTGCCAGTGGGACGACCTGGACCAGGCCCTCCGAGACCGCATGCTGTGTGGCCTGAGGGACGAGGAGCTTCAGCGGAAGCTCATGACCCGCGACCAATGCTTCACGTTCAACGAGGTGCTGTGGGAGGCCCAAGCGGCCGAAGCGGCCAGGAGCGGGGTCAGAGTGTTCAAGTCCCGAGGGGCCGCATCTGAAAGGGCCAAGTCACCAGTACAGGCGGCCCGGCGGACACCAGCGAAAACAGCCTGGTGGGCCCCCAAGCCGCCCGCCGGCTCACCAACGGCATCCGAGGAGTCGTCCACCACGGCAGACCCCTGTTCCAGCGAGGACGACGACGTCCAGCGGGTCAAGAAGTGAGGAGAGAAGCGACAGACCCGCGAGCGGCAGGACCGCCGCTGCGACGGTTGTGGGGCGTCCCACGACCGCACGAGGTGCCTGTTCCGGAAGGCCGAGTGTCACAACTGTGGCCGAAAGGGGCACATCGCCCGGGTGTGCAGGCGCAGGCGAGTCGAGGACAAGGGAAATTCGAGTCATCCCCAGACGCACCATCGGAAGATGGCCGGCACCAGGAAGGTCTCAGACGACCACAGCAAGACAGGCGTGAACCGCGTGGGCCTGGAGCACCGGCGTTTTTTTGTTGAGGTACAGTTACAGGGGGTCCTAGTGAGGATGGAGATAGACTCGGGGTCGTCCTATTCCATCCTGTCCCAAAAAGAATTTATGCGCATTCCCCCAAGTTGCGGGCCATGAGGTCACACCTACAGGACATGCAGGGGAACGGGATCCCAGTGTTGGGGGTGGGGAACTTCAAGGTGAAGTTCAAGAACTACTCTGAAAAACTGCCCCTAGTGGTCCTCAAGGGGGGGAGGTGCTGCCTTTTGGGAACGCAGTGGTTCGCTCCCCTAGGAATCGAACTGTCCGGCATTAACGCCATAGAGACTGACCCAATGCAACGCACACCCAGACGTTTTCAAGAAGGGGCTCGGGACTTACAAAGGGCCCCCGGTTTCCTTTGACCTGGATCCAGAAATCCGACCCATACGCCTCAAGCCAAGAAGAGTGCCCTTCGCCCTCAAGGACAAGATCGAGGCGGAACTGGACAAGTTGGTGGGGCAGGGGATTTTGGTTCCAGTTGATTCAGCGGAGTGGGAAACGCCGATTGTGACCGCCCTTAAATCAAACGGGGAGGTTAGGATTTGTGCAGACTATAAATGTACGATTAATAAGGCCATTCGGCCAAATGCATATCCGGTGCCCGTGGTCAGCCACTTACTGGCCACGCTTCATGGGGGGAGGTGTTTTGCCAAGCTAGATCTGGCGCAGGCATATCAGCAGCTCTCTGTAACCCCGGCTGCTGCCGCTGCGCAAACGATTGTAACGCACAAGGGGGCATTTAAGGTGACGCGCCTTCAGTTTGGCGTGAATTTGGCCCCCGGAATTTTCCAGTCCCTCGTGGAACGCCTTTTAAAGGGGCTTCCAGGCGTCCTCCCATACTTCGACGATGTGTTGATAACAGCGGGGGGCGAGTCAGAATTAGCGCAAAGGCTAGACAGGGTCCTTTCAATATTCGAGAAGGCGGGCCTCCGACTGAGAAGGAACAAATGTGTTTTCTTTGCAAGGGAGGTCGAGTTCCTTGGGTTCAAAGTAACCCCGGAAGGCATCAAGCCCTCCGAGTCCAAGGTTGCAGCTGTGCAAAACGCCCCTCGCCCCACCGCGAAACCGGAGCTGCAGTCGTTCCTAGGGCTCTTAAATTTTTACCATTCCTTTCTGCCGAGGAAGGCATCCGTTGCTGAGCCACTGCACGCTTTATTGAAGAAGGAGGCGGTTTGGCGGTGGGGAGATAGGCAAGAGAAAGCGTTTAGGGAACTGAAGGCACTCCTATCCTCAAGTGCTGTCCTAACCCACTTTGACCCTAGAAAGCCAGTAGTCCTAGTCTGTGATGCGTCCCCGGTGGGGGTGGGGGCGGTTCTATGCCACGTGTTGGAAAGCGGGAGGGAAGCCCCGGTAGCGTACTACTCAAGGTCCCTCTCGAAGGCTGAGCGCAATTACGCGCAAACTGATAGGGAGGCCCTAGCCATTATAGCGGGAACGAAAAAGTTCCACGACTTTTTATACAGCCGCGAGTTTACGGTAGTGACCGATCACAAGCCACTTCTGGGGATCTTCACTACCGGCAAACCCACACCGCAAATTCTCTCCCCCAGGATGCTGCGTTGGGCCATCTTCCTCAACGCCTACCAGTACGAGCTGGTCTATCGCCCAGGGAAGGAGATCTCCCATGCGGACGCACTGTCCCGATCTCCCCTCCCTAGTGTAGGAGACCCCACATGCGAGGTAGAGCAGGACCACCAAGTCCTACTGATCGAGTCTCTTGACTCACCCCCCATCCTCCCGGCCGACCTCACCAAAGCCACGGCGGCCGACAAGACGCTGGCCCAAGTTAGTTCCTGGGTGAGGAAAGGGTGGCCCACTGCTCCTCCCGAGGAGAAGTTCAAGCCATTTGTCAGGCGGAGAGTAGAGCTTTCCCTGGAAAGGGGCTGCTTACTCTGGGGCCAGCGGGTAGTGATCCCAGAGAAACTGAGGGCCAAGGTACTAAAGCTACTACATACCAGTCACCCGGGGATCGTGCGCTCCAAGGCTCTGGCCAGAAGTTTCTTCTGGTGGCCCCAGATAGATGCGGATATAGAACGTTTAGTGGGCACGTGCGAGAACTGCCAGAGCTCTCGGCCCGAGGAGTCCCGGTTACCCCATAGGGAATGGGACACGGCCCGCGGGCCATGGTCCCGGATTCATGTTGACTTCGCTGGCCCTTTCCGCGGGGCCATGTTTTTGCTGGTAGTCGACTCCTACTCTAAATGGTTGGAGGTAATCCCCATGAGCAGCACCTCCTCTGCGGCAACAATTAAACAGTTGCGCAAGCTCTTTGCCTGTTTCGGCCTGCCAGACGTCCTTGTTAGCGATAACGCTAGTACCTTCACGTCTGCAGAGTTCAAGACGTTTATCGAGCGGAACGTCATCAGGCACATTACTGCTGCCCCATTTCACCCCACCACAAACGGTCAGGTAGAGCGTCAAGTGCGCACTACGAAAGACGCACTGAGGCGCATGGGTCCCGATGAGTTGAACCTTCATTTGTGTCAGTTCCTCATATGTTACAGGACAACCCCCCTAGCCTCAGGATTTTCCCCAGCCGAACTCCTCATGAGGAGGCGTCTGGTAACACTTTTTGACCGAATGGATCCGTCCAGGGTGGAGGATGAAGGAAGGAATATAAACATAGGGGGAGAGGGCTCCAAAAGTTTTCGATAGGGGACCCGGTTCACTGCAGGAACTACGCGGCCTCGGGACCAGCGTGGGTTCCAGGGACAATCATTGAGCAGACGGGGCCAGTATCCTACAGGGTCGAGACTAGCTCGGGTCTACTTTGGAGAAGACATGCCGACCAACTCAGAAGGCGAGTCACCAGTGAAGGAGAATCAGCGTTAGGGTCCTCCCCCACCCGCATTACCCAAGGGGGAGACACGGCAGAACCCGCGGATACAAATGCATATCCTGGGTTCTCGACCACAGAGGAGGATACCTTGAAAGAGAGGGATCAGTTTGTTTGTGATTATGATTTACAGTACCAGGGGGGTGTAGCGGAGTGGTCCCCCACCCGTCCTAGCAAGAAGAGGGGTCAGTTCAGCCCCTGGTACATCCAGTCCCCCCAGTCCTTTTATTTTGGAATATCCCATAGCGCCAGCTCCCCGGAGGCAAACACTCCCAAGTCAGGCAACCGGGGGGAGTCCGCCCACCACAGTCTCTAGAACTCCCGGGCAGGCAACCGGGGGTGGCGTGGCCACGAGGGCCTCTTCGTCGGTCCCGAGATTCGTACTGGGGGGAACCCCAAGCTCCTCAAACGGTAGGCAGGGCTTCACTTCCCAACTGTTCATTCCATTCCCGTCCCCCAATGCAAGGTTACCACAGACCCCACACCGAGCCATTAATGAGTCCCCCCTTTCCGTTGCAGGACAGGACTCTGCAGAACCAGGCTCCCCGGTTTTAAGTCAAGCGGCCGCTCGTCCCCGGCGCACGTGCGGCAAGCCACAATGGTTGAGGGACTTCGTCCCATCCTAGGGGGGAGGGATGTTATGTATGTACAATGTTGCTTTAAGAAATGTATGAATGTAACCCGAGCACAATCACAATGTAGCCCAGCTGTTAAAGGAACGCGAGTAAGCTGCCCATAGAGGGCAGCTGCGAGCGTTCAACTCACATGGTTCTCATTCCTCAAATCACCAACAGCCGCGGGAACTCTCCCACACAAGCAAACAACTACTACTGGAGCCGAGGGGGGGGGGGGCGTGACTGGGACAACGTCACGCCGGTAGCAGCCAATGAGCTACCGTGCAACAAGATTCAAATGTATTGTACTACTGTATATAATGTGATGTATCTCCGCCATTACCACATGTTCATCCTGATCATCAACCAATAAACCTGTGTTAGTCCTTACTGCGACTCCTTCCTTGCCTTCCGTGCAAGACACTAAAGCTTGTATTGTGGGATTCCCCTCATCCCTGTTTCCAAGATACAGTTCTGGTCTATCTTCCAACCCTTCCTCTGCAGTGATGGCTAACCTTGGCATTCCGGCTGTTCTTAGACTTCAATTCCCAGAAGCCCCAATCAGGAGGAGTGCAGACTTAGGCCTCTGGTAATTGAAGTCCAAGAACAGCTGGAGTGCCAAGGTTAGCCACCAGCACTCTATGGCATCACAAGGACCTGGTCCTTTGACACCAAAATACCCCAGGCTTTGGCCATAAAATCTCAGGGAATGGCTTGCTGCTGACCCGGCATCCAGATGCGCTTGTATGCACTGACTAGTGGCAGCATTCTATAGATGCAGCAAGTATCAGTAGAGAAAACCTTCTACTGATATATGACAAGTTAAAAAACCCTGAGCCACTGAGATGCATTGGGTCACAGTTTCCATAAGCCTCAACTCTTTCAACTGATGTTCAAGGATCATAAGATTTACCATCTTATATGTTTGGAGGGTAACAGATAAGCAACCCTAGATGCTTGGTGCTCTCTTTGTTCTTGCACAATTAAAGTAAAGGTCGCCCTTGCTCGAAAGCCAGCTGTATCCAACTCTAGGGTTCAGTGCTCATCTCTGTTTATAGCCAAAAAGCCAGCGCTGTCTGTGTTTGCAGATGTTTCCATGGACCTGTGGCAGGCCTGCTTAGACACTGAGGTGCACGGAATGCTGTTTACCTTCCCACCAAAGTGGTACCTATTTATCTACTTGCAATTTCTTGCTTTCGAACTGCTAGGTTGTCAAGAGCTGGGGCAGAGATGGACAGTCATTCTGTCATGCACTAAGGAGATAACTATTCTTTCTTTCTTTCTTTCTTTCCTTCTTTCTTTCTTAAGTAGGTGCTTAAATGTTTGAATACTCCTCTATACAGATTAATTCCCTTTACATTAAAAGCTAGATAGCAGGGACAAGAGGTTTTGTTTAAATCTTCTTCTCCTCCCCCCGCCCCCCCCCCCTTGAGCCCTGGTGGCACACTGGTTAAACTGCTGTACTGCAACCAAAAGAGCCTGACCAGGGCTCAAGGCTGCCTCAGCCTTCCATCCTTCTGAGGTCGATAAAATGAGTACCCAGCAATTTATAATGGGGAACTAGGCCTGTTCCACCTCTGGATTTTTTAAAAATATGTATTTATTCTTTTTTCCAACTATTTTTTCCTCTCTAAGCCATTTTTCTCCATCTGGGGTAGCTAATGTTGTGTTTTTAATTGTAATCACGAAATGCAATCTAAACAATTGTGATTTATTGTTTTGTTTTAATTGGTTCCTGCTAGATGGAGATAATCTCAACAGAGGCTCCCCTCTTTATATGATTACTGCTTTTGCTTTACTTCCGAACAATCCAATTTTTTCTCTTTAAAAATGCACATCTAATTAAAGGACAAGTTGCTTAGCAGATAGTCTTTTAAATGCATAACTGATTATCTCTTTCCTGTAATTGCTGGTTTGTCTATCTCAATTTTGATTGAGTTGGCAGCCAATGAAATATTCTTTAATTAATCATTTTCATCTGTACCACTTGGGAAGAAAATATGTTTCACTTTCTGTCTTAATGCATTTCCTTCCCATTATGTAATCTTTCTCTTACTGCATTTATTTATTTATTTATTTATTTATTCATTCATTCATTCATTCATTCATTCATTCATTCATTCTTCTTCTGGCCAACCTTTTCATAAGACTTGTGAAGGATATGTTGAAAATTTATAAAACCCATGTTAGTCTGCAGGGCCTTTATTGTGGTGGTACCTCCAGGGAAAATACACCCGATCCTCTCTTAGACCCAGTAAGTGAAATTATTTAATGTTCCAAAGAGAATTTTATCAACTGTGGTTCTATCTGGTGATCAGTTGGTTTTAAATGATACTTCTTTATCCAAAGCAAGCAAATTTCTGAATACTATTAACAGCAAGGAAGAAAACAAAGTGTGAAAAATTAATATTCTTCTGAGCTCAAAACACTTGCCTCATCAGTTTGGGCAGCTAAATTGATCTCTAGCTTTACTGATGACAGAACAGCTAACAACTAATATGTGCAAAGAAGCAAAGTTTAACTGTAGAAAAAGGATAGGAGGAGATTCATTAAAATCTTAGTATCATGTGGGGAAAATAATATTTTGGAGGTTCAAATCAATACATGAATTGAAACACATGTATTTTTGTAGTGGAATATTAGATTCCCAGAAATGTAGAGCTTAGAAATTTATTTCCAAGAATAATTGCATATAATAACATATTGACGCCATTAGTAAGATGGTGGACTGGGTTTGAAACTAGCTTTTGGGGTTGTTGTTGAGTTATTTATTAGAATAGTCAAATTTCTCTTTTAGCGAGTACAGTCTTCATTGGAAGATCTATCAGGGAACAATTTTCATTTCTCAGGTTATTTTCCAGATGAAGGGCTGTCTATGCCAAGTCTGATTGAAAGATAAAGAACTAGAAGGAAGGAGATAAGAGACCCTGAAGTTGTCCAGTCATCACTAACAGCACACAGATGTCAGCTCAGTAACAGAGATGCAGCTTTCAATAGACCTGAATTAAAGGGGCTAGATAACCGTTAGATAGCTCAGTATGTTGAAGCACCAAAGGGTAAGTGTGTGTGTGTGTATGTGTGTGTGTGAGAGCATGATTCCCAATTGTGACTTCTGAGAGAATAGCCTGCCTCTATAGGAGCTTGATGACAAGAAGGTCAGCAGTTCAAGACCCGAGTGCTGTGTGACAGAGTGAGCACCCATTGTTTGACCCAGCTCCTGCCAACCTAGCAGTTCGAAAGCAAGATGTTGCAAACAGATAAATAGGTACCACTTTGGCAGAAAAGGTAACAGTGTTCTGTCCTCTCCAATGTCTAGTCATGCCTCCCATGTGACCACAGAAACATCTGCAAATGCAGACAGTGCTGCTTCTTTGGCTGTAAACAGAGATGAACTCCGGCCCCTAGAGTTGGACACATCTACTGTAGCTTTCGAGCAAGGGAGACCTTTTACCTTTATCTTATAGTCATGGGTAAGCTGCATAGAAGAAGGGAATGTGCACTTCTGTGTATTCTTTACCTGGAAAAGGTCGCCATAAGTCAGAATTGACTTGCCATGCAGTTATTATTATTGTTATAATTGTTACATCTAAATTAGGGTATGTAATTCTATGCAAATCAGTGCCTTATTTTGCCCTCTGTCTCAGTTGACTCAACCTTACCATCCTTCCAAGGTCAGTAAAATGAGTACCCTGCATGTTGGGGGGCAAAATACTAATTACTTTGTGAACTGCCCAGAGAGTGCACTAACCGCTATGTATTTAAGTGTGATTGCTTTGCTTCGATGTTAAGTGGCTATCCTTTTTCATAACTGAAGGTATGATCACACCACTCTATAGTACGTATCTGGACTGTTTCTGGCATGATCTGGTGTAAGCTGTTTTCCAGCGATCATACAACATATGGGCAAGAGCACTCCAGCCAGATCCCAACTGGTACTCAAGCTGGACTTTTCCAGTTCAGCACTATGGCTACTTCTTTTGAGGGGCTGAACTGAAGTAATTCCCCAATCAACAGAAGAGTTCTTTCAGGAAATCGCTCCAGGCAAAGTGACCCTTTCCAGTGTGATTAGATGTGTACCTGTCTTGCCATCTGATTTCACCCTTAAGAGGCCATGGCTCCCTTCTTTTGTGGGTGCTCAGGCCAGGATGCAGCCTGTGAATTACACCAATCAGAAGATGGTGCAACTCAGTATTAGTGCACTTGGGATTTCCTGCAGTGCTGCCGCTTGCATGTGATGGTAATTCATAAGTGGAATTCCATCCCCCCCTTTTGGATCAGGGTTCCTCAAACCTGGATCTCCAGGCAGTGGTGTGCTGCTCCTGGTGTGCCCAGGTACGGGCGTACCGGTAGCAGAACTGGCTGGCCACACCCACCTCCCCACCCTACCCCGCCCATCTCCTCCTCTTATCTCCACACTCCAGGTGCATCCAGGAGCCTAGAAGAGGAGGAGGAAGAGCTGCCAGAGCACGGGAGGAGGAGGAGCCATGGGCCCAGCATAGCTGCACTGCCACTGTCACCTGGGTGCTCCCCTTGGCACCACCGGCACTACCCCTTGCAGGGAGCAGGTGGCAGGGCACTTTGGCAGCTGCTTTTTCTCCTCTTCCATGCTCGGGACAGCAGTGGAGCCAAGGGGAAAGTCTGGGTGGTAGCGGTGGCGACACGGCCATGCTGGGGCCCAGCTGCGTCTGCTCTTTCTCCTCCTCCTGGGGAGCAGGAGGCAGCAGCTCCACTGCTGGAGCAATGCATCAGGCCTGCCCCAACTACAGTGAGAGAAAGAAAGTGGAAGAGGCAAGTGGTATCTCTATTCCAAATGCCTTTCCCCATTCTCTGCCTTAGCTTTTCATAATATGGTGATTTTTATGGAACTTTTTTTTACACTTATATCACTTAGTTGTGTACTGTCTTAGCCTTGTGTACCTCAATTTCATTTTTTAAAAAATCTGTGTTTAAGACAAGACCACCGAAATATCCTCTTTATATTGCATGCAAATATACTTGACGCCAATTGGCTTGCTATCTCTTCCCTTAACACCCTCTTTTCCAGGAGAGGGAAGAGACAATGGAAGGCAGATGAAAGGCCACTGCATTATATTCTCAGGACAGTCTTCATGGCTGACCGCCATGAGGATCGTCAGTATTCGGATTGCCAATATTTGGATTTGAATATGGCAGAAGAAGGAGGAGGAGGAGGGGGACAAATACTGAAGCTGAAGCTCAAGTACTTTGGCCACCATATGAGAAGATAGGACTCGCTGAAGAAGGCCCTGATGCTGGAAAAGATCAAAGACAAAAGAAGAAGAGGGCAGCAGAGGATGAGATGGCTAGATGGCATCATTGACGCAGCGGGGATAGATCTGGGCAGGCTACGAAGGATGACAGAGGAGCCTGGCGTACGGTCGCCCATGGGGTCACAAAAAGTCAGACTTAACTGTGCAACTGAACAACAAGTCAGCACACCTGCTGATGAGGGCTTCTGGGAATTGAAGTCCAAGAACATCTGGAGAGCCAAGTTAGAGAAACTCTGTTTTAGGCAGAGAAGCAGTAAAGGCCAGTTGTGTTTGCAAGCAGTGTTGAATCTTGAGTGATTTTCTTCTGTTCTCTCAACACAACCATCTCACACAATTCTTGCAAGCCTTTCATAGTTTGATGTTCCCCATTGAGCGGAAAAAATGTTGTACCTCCAAAGAGTGGGACATAATGGACTAGCAACTAAACCAAGGCAGCTGAATTAAGGATAATAAAGCTGGGGAAAATCATAAAACAGACAAGAATTACCACATGAGTAAGAAGACCATTCAAGGCCAAAGAACTGCAGAAAACTATCCTGTAATGTGCTTTTCAAAACCATCTGTGCAAGGTGGAATATTGCTGCGAGGCTAGCGGCAAACAGGGCTAGAGAATGGAGCTGCAGGGGTGTACAGATTTTCTTCAGCTAGGCTAGCCTACTTAGACACAGAAACAGAAATTAAGCCTATTAGAAATAGAAAAGGCCTGGCATGGCAGAGGAGGAATGCGTCTGATCACCCTATTGTTGCCCATAAAATTACCTGCCCACCCTTTTCTGGCTTTCAACAGCAGCTTGATTAAGGATCATCAGAGTGTAAGAAAAAGTGCCTTATACTCAGAGCTTGAGAACTGGCACTTTTTAAAAGAAAAGCAAATCTGAGGATCCACAGCAAAGCAACCGTGATTCTTGCTGGGGGGATTCTGAGGTTTGTAGTCCAAAAAGATAATGCTTCTCATTTCTGCTAATATTGAGTCCGAAGCAGTATCTATTTATCTAGTTGCAATTTCTGTTGACTACACTGGAAAAGGGCAGTTTAGAGGGCTTAGCAGTCCTGTTTTCTGAACCCAGAATTCCACCGGGACTATAGGTCTCCCTTGTTGAAAAGCCAGTTGAATCTGACTCTAGGGGGCAGTGCTCATCTCCATTTATCTGTGTCTGCAGACATTTCCATGGTCATGTGGCAGACATGACTGAACACTGGAGTGCACGGAACACTGTTACCTTTCCTGTCAAAGGGGTACCTATTTGTCTACTTGCAATTTCTTGTTTTCGAACTGCTAGGTTGGCAGGAGCTGGGACACTTGATGGGAGCTCCCTCCATCGTGTATAGCTCGTATCTCAAACTGTGGACCTGCTGACTTTCCGGTCATCAAGCTCAGCATCTTAACCACTAAGCCACCATGGCCTCCCAGGACTATATGGGCCACAAGGGAAGAGAGAGAAGTTGCCATGGGTCAGTTTCTTGTTTGAACAATGCCTTTTTGTGTTATGTGGTACAGTAGTGGTTGATCTTGTGTCTTATTGTCTAAAGCAATGAATCATTGCCTCTGGAGGGATCCAGGAGTGGTAATCACCTTTTCTTCAGTGCATCCATGAGGTCCTGTAGGGCTGGTGTCTCCGAAAACCACCTTTAGGGCAGCATGAACTTGCCAAATTTCATGGAGATGAATAACTCCATTCCCCCCATCAAATGACAAATGCTCACATGACCTCATTCAAGTGAATTAGAATTCTAGATATTCAGAAATCTGCACATGAGCTTAAGTTGGAGCCCAATTCTGAATCAGGGATGGGCATGTTGGGTTGGATTTGGTTCTTACTATGTAATGTTTACTATTTTATGAGCTTGACTTATTCCACTGGTTGCTAGTCAGCCTGCTTTTGTTTGGGATTGGTCAGCAAGTGGTAAATGCAGACTTTATTGTGTAGTCTAATTGCTCAGGCACAGAGCTTTGAAGGAACTGAGCATCTGGAGGGAAAACATTGTAGTAGTAAAAATGCATACTCACTTTGTTTCAACCCTTTGTTCTTGAGACTTCTAATGTTGACTTCATTTCTTAAAGTGTGTTCACTTTAAGCTCATGTCTGCTTAGAAGAGTTTACATACTCTCACACCTACTGTATATCATTTCCTTCCCTTTTCACTATGCTTGTACTGAAGTGGTATTCTAGTCTCAGAGTTCTTTCTGATTCTTCAGACTAAAGATCCATCCTCTTGAAATGACCTTTTTTCAGTAGCAATTGCACACATCCCACTGCTCTCCACAGTTCAAATGATCTCTGTAAATTTAGCTTTCAGTCAAGTTTTTCCATCCTAATTTCATCTCAATCCTTTCCCATCTCCTTTCTCTGGTAGTTTTGTCCCCTTCCCTGCACTGATTGATTGATTGATTATTTTGTATCATTGAGATGTAAGGCTAAGGGTAAAGCTATGATTCCTTCAGCACATTTTTTGAGGAGGTGCTCCCCCCGGTGGTAAAAGAGATCTGTTTATCACACCATGCATGTTCTTTGCAAGTACAGTACTGTACGGCAAAGGAATTACAACAATGCCTTATGTCCATAAACCAAGGATGCAAGATAAATAATATGAGAATCACTAAAGAGAAGTTTGAGGTAATGTCAATTGAAAGGAAACAGTATGCTTTAAATATCGTAATAGAGGGAACAGGTATATAACAAATGGCAGAGGTCAAATACCTAGGAACAACATTAACTGAAGATGGCAAAATGGACGAAGAGATTAACATATAATGCAGTAAAACAAACTAAATACTGGGGCAATTAGCTCCACTCTTACAACACAAGGCAATACCTACCAGCACAAAGAAACACCTCATACAAAGCATATTCATTCTCGCCTGATGTTACCATTGCTGAACATGAACACTTAAAACAAAAACATAAGCAAAACTTGGTCACCACGGAAATGAGATGTCTGATGAAGCTGCTGGAGTGACTAGAAGGGATAAAATCAGGAATGAGGTTATAAAGGAAAGAATTTGAATAGAAGCTATCTTGCACTACATACAGAGACAACAAATAAAGTGATTTACCCATTTGGAGAGAATGTTGTGGAATTCCCTACCATACAAGGCATATGTGGAAAGAGGAGGACAAAGACCATGAGGCAGACCCAGAGGAAGGTGGAGAGATAACATCAAAGAAATATTACAACAATATCAAATAATGACAGTGGGGGCTGCTACAAGTGCCAGAACAATAGCCTTGTATCTCCCTCAACAACTGAAGGGGTAGAAGAAGAAGAAGAAATAATAATAATAGTATCTGATAAGGTGAATATGATTTGTTACACTGCCTTCTGCTCATGCAAGGATAGGCATGATAGAAATGCATGTGGCTTTCTTTCTTCACAATGACCTTGTGAGGTGGGTCAGGTTAAGAGAGTGTGACGCACAAGAAATCATGGAGAGAGTTTCATGACCAAGAGGTGGGGACAGAACTAGATTTCACAACTACCAGTCCCGGATTCTAACTAACTACAGTACTATGCAACTCTAATCCACATTTATGATCAGTTTGCTGCTATTCCAAGGGCAAAATTGTAGGCAGTCATATTTTAGTGTCTGCTTTCAGCGCTCTATATGTACCTGCACATGTGTAGTACGATGTCAAAAATGATGCGTTTACGACAGCCATGGGTCATTTACGGCAGCGTTATGCACATTTTAATTCCACTTGCAGGGGCAGCGAGGGCTGGATTAATTGATACCATGGGCTGGATCTGGCCCACGGCTCATAGTTTGGGCACCTCTGGCTTAAGGAATGGGAAATATTAGGAGAATAACAATGTGTTTTGTCTTAGTATTCATATCTAGAAGCCCGGTAATGTCGGTAATGTCGTTTCTGAGCAGAGCTTTTCATTTAGTAAAAAGCTTTGTGCTGCTTATGGTTTGCCTCTCCGAAAGCATCTGCCTCGGGCAGATCTTTTATTTTTCACATCATGTTTTTCAAATTGTTCCATTCAAGGGAATTGATCACCTTGAAAGCATATATCTATGTATCCTTTCCATGTTACTACCAGTGCCTCTGGCCATAGGAAAATAATAACAGAAGCAATGCAGAATACACTGACAATTAGGCAGGAAAAAACCGCCCTACAAATGTTTTGCTCCAGCCGGATGGGAGAAGAGGGGGAGAAAAGAAGATATCCAGGCTTCTTTTCTTTTTCTTTTTTTGAAGGTTTAAAACAATTATGCTTATTATGCAACAGAATAATTGAACTCCCTTTTGGTACTCTGTAAGACTGATGGCGTTGGTTTGACATAGCACAAAATACAAGAATGCAAGAGAAATAGCTCACACAGCAAAGAAATAGGAGTTTTAAGCAGCCTTAATTGTGTTTTTTTAAAATGCCAGAGTTTCCTCTCAACTCGTCCCCATTCTATTTCCACTCTTCCAAGAATATTGGCAGAAATAAAGTTGCCTGCAGGACAATTGATGGGTATTTTTATCTGGTTTGCCACTCAATGAAGGGGTTGGGGTGGGGACACACAAGAAGCCTTTTATTCAACAGAGGATTGTCTTAAATCAAATCCAATCTCCACTTAGCTTCCAGCCTCTATTAAAGTGCCTTTTGAATTGATTTTTTTTTTGGTAAAATTTGATTGGTTTTTAGGGTTTATGCACTTGCACAAACTTTGAGAGAATGAGAAAGAGAGCGAGCGAGAGAGAGAAAATTACAAGGGCACAGCTTTAATTTGTCTGCTGTCACAAAAAAAGTCAAAGATTAACTCCTAATTCCTACATTTGAGATTTATAGTTTCCCTTTAGGATTGAAGGGAATGAGAGTGAAAGTCTTTTTTAATCCAGCATTCCAATTCTGATTCAAATTAATCAGATCCTTCTGGGAAGGCTGGGATATAGTAAGCAGAGTTATGTCCTCTTTCAATTACACAGATCTGCAACCCAAAAACTGCATTGCAATTTTTTACTGTTTCTTATAGATTTTTACTTGGTGAAACCGAGAAAAATAATTAAAAAAAATCCATCTCGTCAAATTTTCTTGCAGAACTCGTGTTTTTAGTTTAATTTAGCATGAAGATTGCCTTTAACCCACAATCTGATACTGTATTCTATTCTTGATTCTAAAAACCCTTTCCAAAAATATTTCTTACTTTCATTCAATATTTATTAGAGCTAGAATCAAGAATAATGCAAAGATAAAATAAGAGGAATGGGGATGGGGGGGAGGCGAGTGTAGTAGTGTAGGTTTAGTGGTATGAGGAAGCTCAGATGACCATGTCCCAACAGGTTTATTTTGTTTGTAGCAAAAGGTGAACATATTCAGGAATCTTACTGGCTGGGTTGAGCATGTTTCGACATGTTCTCTGGGGTATTATAAATGAGTATGAATACGCCTACTGTCAGATTTGCTCTTGCTTCAACATGCTTTATAAGTTCAGGATCTTGGTTGCTGTATGAGCCACACTCAGTTTACATCCTGCATTCAAACGTGACTGTGCTTGTTTCTAGTTCTGTATTATGGCTCTAAGAGGTTGTGTTATTTCTCTGGACAACTTTGTTTCATTTGTGGTGAATACACTATTAAAATCAACAAAGAAACAAGAGATTTTGTGAAGAAAGTGTATTTTGCTTACTTCAAGCTGAAACTTGGGGATCAAGACAAAGCATGGGCTCCTTATAAGGTGTGTAGAAGGTGCAAAGAAGATCTTCGTTTGTGGTTTAAAGGTAAGAAAACCTCATTCCGTTTTGGCCTTCCTATGATGTGCCATGAACCGCAAAATCACACTACCGACTGCTTTTTCTGTTCGGTAGATGTGAAAGGCTTTAATACAAAAAAGAAAAAGAAGATATCTTACCCAAACCTTAATTCAGCTATTTGTCCAGTGCTTCATAGCTCTGAAATACCAGTTCCACACCCACCTTCCAGTTTGGATAATATCCTGAGTGATTCAGAGGATGGAGACACATTGCCTTCCCAGGACAAATCTAGCTCAGATTTTTCTGTTGATGAGGTACCTCAACTTTTTTTTTTCAGAGCGAGCTCAATGGCCTAGTTAGAGATTTAGGCCTTTCCAAAGATTCAGACGAATTGTTGGAGTCCAGACGAACAAATAAAAACCTGCTGTCACCTGGAACATCATTTTCGTGGTACAGGCACCAAGAAAAGAATTCACTCAATTTTTCTCCAAAGATGGAAATCTCATTTATTGTAGTGATGTTCAAGGGCTAATTAAATGCTTTGAAATAGAATATGATTCATCTGAGTGACGCCTATTCATTGATTTGTCTAAAACAAGCCTCAAAGCAGTCTTGCTGCACAATAGAAATACATTTGCATCACTTGGTGCATTTGGATGATTTAACTGTGATTCTTGACAAAATCAAATATTGAGAACATTGCTGGATGGTTTGTGGAGACTTTAAAATACTAACCATGTTGTTAGGCCAGCAGGCAGGTTATACAAAACATCCCTGCTTCCTATATTTGTGGGACAGTCGAGCCAGAGACCTCCATTGGACAAAAACTGACTGGCCACTTCGAGACTCCTTTATCACCGGAGGAAAAAGCATTATTAATTCAACCTTGGTTCCAACAGAAAAGGTTTTATTTGTCTGTTTTAAAAAGATTTCCAAGGCAGCATCTATTTCCATATTTGATAGTAATGGGTTATATAGTGTAAATCATTTCTATTTCCAGCATAGCTCTTTAGGTAAAGGTAAAGGTTACCCTTGCTTGAAAGCCAGGCATATCCAATTCTAGGGTTCGGTGCTCATCTCTGTTTCATAGCCAAGGAGCCAGCACTGTCTGCTTCTGCAGACGTTATAGCTCTTTGCTGGGTCATAAATGAAACAGTTACATTTTACAAATGAGCACTGAAACCTAATAGTCTGTGGGGAACAAATTCTAATGCAAATCCCATTAAAGTTTACCTCTGTGGCTTCATCCCCTATTTCACCCAATGTCCTCTGCAGAAGTAAGAATATTAATAAACACTATCCTGTCTTGTGAAAAAATCAGGTGGATTAATTGTTGCATCCCTGTATAATGTGGAAGACTAAATACACAAGCTTGAGTTTACAATTGCTAGGCAGTTTGTAGAGGGAGATCTCTCATTCCTAGAGTCACCATAAATTGGATGTGATTTGACAGCATATAACAACAATAACATACAGTGTTGTACCAAATTCAGTGCTGATTGCCCACAGGAAAAATAGGATATTTGCCAAGTCCAGAAGGTGACCACCAAAGCATCCTGCATGGTGATATTAATTCACTATTTATTATAATTTGCTATTTTTAATTTTGCTTTTCCAATGAGTGATCCCAAGTTTTAACCATCTGCCATCTATGGATTTGCTGAAACTCAGCAGTAAAATCAATTTGCTGAGCATTGGTACAGTTGGATGGGAACTGTTTAATGTTGGCCAAAGCTGTCCTGCTGCTTGAGGTAGAAGGACATCTGCCACCACCTACAGAACACCACCATGTCTGGTTATTCACAACAAAATATTGCACAATTTATCTCTGCATTCTTCCCTATGCCTGGCTCTGATCACCCCATGAACTAGCATACCTGTCAAATGCAGCTCTGGAGATTACAGGACCTGCACAGAACGTTTCTGCGCAGGTCTGTTGTACGCATGCATAGAAGGCTTTTACACATGCGTAGAACGTTTCTATGCATCCCCTTCTGCACAGAAGCCTTCTACGCATGCGTAAAAGCCTTCTATGTATGTGTAGAAGTGAGCTGCGCAGAAGGGATGCACAGTAACTCATTTCCCCCTGCTGCCAAATTACGGGGTAGCGGCAGCTCCAGGTGGGAAATGACAAAAATCGGCACAAAAATACGGGAAATCCCGGCCAATCCGGGATACTTGACAGGTATGAACTAGAAATAAGAGCTTTTTAGTGAGCTAAGGTCTGGCTTCTAGCGGATGTCCCTTCAAAACCAAGCGTAGAAGATCCAGGGAAGTCCTAATCATACAGAGGGTAACAAGATAGCCAGAATGTGTGGCACCAAGGCTAGCTCCCTGTGAACACTTTGTTCCATAGATGTCTGTGGCTGACCTGGATTTGAACTGAGGTATGCTGTAACTTTTGTCTTCGTACAAATTTATCTAGGCTCTGTTCTTTCCATCAAGGAAGCCTTAATGGGACAGCTCTCTGGCCTGGAACCAGGCATTTCATTTCCTCTTCCTGCTTTGGCAAGATATGTGGATGTTGATGAACCCACACCTACATCTTGAAGAGTGGAAATCATAGAGGATGATGTACTGACCCAATGCTGGCATTGAACTGCAGATTCTGTCAATGTTGTCATCTGTGCATGCATTCCTTTTCTTTATACCTCAATGTTTCACCAGTAAAAGGAGATAAGACAATGCACAAAATATTGGAAAGTTGAGTACAGTAAAACCTCACATAAGAGTGCCTCGCTTAGAGACTAACTCGCTTAAAGAGCAGAATTTTCTCTGAATGGTCACCTCGCTTAACAATTAAAACCAAACAAAAACTTGCTAAACAACTAAATCGGGGTTCGCAATCCCTCCCGCCAGAAATCACAATTGGTCACTTACAATGGTGTTTCACTTAAAGAGCAAACTCGCTTAAAGAGCAATCCTGTAGAATACATTATGCTCTTTAAGCAAGGTACCACTGTATCAAGACAGCTTAAAAATACAGCTACAATATTTTTTTAAAAAATTGAACACATCACATATTGAAACTACTGAATAAAAACCATTTGTAGGCATTTATGCCATTTCCCATTTGACCCATGTCCCATATATGAATCAACCTGTCAGACTAAAGTAAAGAGTGGGGTCCCCCAAGGTTCAGTACTGGGACCCCTGCTTTTCAACCTCTTCATAAATGATCTAGAGGTAGGAGTAAAAAGCAAGGTAGCCAAATTTGCTGACGACACTAAATTATACAGGGTAGTGAAAACTGTGAGAGATTGTGAGGAGCTCCAGAGGGATCTCTTGACACTGGGGGAGTGGGAAAAACAGTGGCAAATGAGCTTCAACATTAGTAAGTGCAGAGTGATGCATGTTGGGGCAAAAAACCCCAATTACATTTATAAACTGATGGGGTCTGAACTCTCTGCGACAAACCAGGAAAGGGACCTTGGTGTCCTGGTGGACAACTCAATGAAGGTGTCAACCCAGTGTGCCTCAGCAGTGAAAAAAGCAAACTCAGTGCTAGGGATCATTAGGAAAGGTATAGAAAATAAGTCAGCAAGTGTCATTTTGCCTCTTTATAAATCTATGGTGAGACCCCATCTGGAATACTGTGTACAGTTCTGGTCGCCATACCTCCAGAAGGATATTATGGAGTTGGAGAAAGTACAGAGGAGGGCAACCAGAATGATTAGGGGACTGGAACACCTTCCTTACCATCTGAGGCTGCAACGGTTGGGCCTCTTCACTCTTGAACGACGACGTCTAAGAGGTGACCTGATTGAAGTTTATAAAATCATGCACGGTGTGGACAAAGTAGATAAGGAAAAACTGTTTTCCCTATCGCACAACACTAGAACTAGGGGACACTCCATGAAACTTTTGGGTACTAGTTCTCAAACAAATAAGAGAAAGTACTTTTTCACCCAGAGGATTACTGGTCTATGGAACTTCCTGCCAGAAGAAGTGGTGACAGCTGTCAGTCTTGACAGCTTTAAGAAAGGATTAGACAAGTTCATGGAGGACAAGGGTATCAATGGCTATAATTATGGATACTTAAGGACAACCTCCGGGTTGGAGAGATAGGCAGGATATCTCTCAATGCCATTTCCAGGGAATCCTAAGCAGGTGAAGGCATCTGCTTGGGAATACCCTGAAGCAAATGGTGAGCCACTGTGTGAGACAGAATGCTGGACTGGATGGGCTGTGGCCTGTTCCAGCAAGACTGTTCTTATGTTCTTATGTTCTTATGACTCCAATTGACTTGAGATGGAAAACCTAAATAACCACAATGTTCTTGTTTTTGCACTTATTTTCATGAAAAATGGGCATATGATAGACCATAAAGAGGGAAATAAACCTGTCAGATCAGAGGTTTCTGTACTTTGTTGTTTTGTGTCATTAAGCTGGAACTGAAGTATAGTGACCCTGATAGGACTTCTCAAAGTAAATGAGCTATTTAGAAAGTAGTTTTATCAGTTCTGTTTCAATTTGCTTTTCAACAAGATCAGCAAGAATGACAAGGAGGAGGGAGAAAAAGGCCAATGCATTTTGAGCTCCCACTTGATTTGATTTGTGCTCCAGATACAAAATCATGTCTAAATTCACTTTCCTCCACTCCAGAGGTGAATGTAGCATACTCTGCTCCAATTAGGAGCTCTATAGATCAGTTTGTATCATGCCAATTTCCTTAGTAATTCAGGATTTGAATGAATATGATGTATGGACACCCCGCAAAAACAACAACAACAACAACACTGTCACACCTCCTCCTGAATACCCAAGAAGGGAAGGATAGAGAAGGATAGAGGTCTTCCTTGCTTCAAAGACTGTCGTATCCAACTCTAGTGGGCATTGCTTATATCCATTTACATCCAAAGACCCAGCGGTGTCTGCATCTGCAGATGTTTTGTGGTCATGTGACAGACATGACAAGATGCTGGAGTGCATGGAACAATGCTACCTTTCCTGCCAAATTGGTATCTATTTATCTACTTGCAATTTCTTGTTTCCAAACTGCTAGGTTGGCAGGAGCAGGAACAGATGACAGATGCTCACTCTGTTGTGCAGTGCTTGGGTCTCAAACTGCTGACCTGCCAACCTTCCAGTCATCAAGTTGAGCATCTTAACCACTAAGCCACTGCAGTCCTAGAATAGAGGTAGGAAAGTACAATCTGATGCCACATATCAATTTCATAGTAAGGCTGGCCCTGGCTTGTATGCATTCAGGGATCTCTGAGATTCCTTCTAATTGTATCATTTCTGATGAAATCAAACTAAGGTAAAGCCATATTGCACATCCACTAACACAATTCAGGTGGCTATTAATGTACCTCCACAGAATCTCATTTCTACCTTCCTCAAATGGAAGGCTTGCAGTCACATGTCAAAACTGCTGTGATTTAGCATGTATAAATCAAAGGGAACAGGAGCCGTGGTGCCATTAGGGCCATGTTTCCTCTTAATGCACTGGGGGCTTTGGGGTATGTTGTCTGTTTCAGCGCAGCAAAGCCACACATCCTGGGACTAATGAAAAGAAAACAGGGAGGAATCTAATTTTGCCAGTTTTGTTCAAAGGATACTTTCTGGGGAGCATTAATTTTATGACATCAGAGCATATGGCAGTCTGGCTTGATTTTATCAAGGACAGCCTTAAAGACCAGCACAAACACATCACTGTGCTTTCAAGATGACATGAGACAAAATTGGGATTATCTAGGAAAGAAAACAAAATATGGGCTTGAAATTTAACCTATCCAGTTTCATTTCTCTCTTTCCTTTTAGAAGGAGAAATCTGGGGATAATGCAGTCTGATATCACGACAACAGCCACCATCCATTCATCATCCAAATAAAACAGTAGGAAGAATTAGGGTTTAGCTACATCATAATTTATCCCTTGTTCTGTCTTGCGGGGGCTATGGTGGCTTAGTGGTTAAGATGCTGAGCTTGACGACTAGAAAGTCGGCAGGTCAAGAATTCAAGACCCAAGTGCTACATGATGGAGTGAGCTCCTATCATATGCCTCAGCTCCTGCCAACCTAACAGTCCAAAAGCAAGAAATTATAATATATAAACAGTGTGGGAAAGGTAACAGTGTTCCTTGTTACTTTACTTTGGTATTTATATACAGATACAGTGGTACCTCATACGACAATTTTAATCTGTTCCACGGGGCTCATTGTTATAGGAAACAATTGCTATATGATGCATGCATCATATAGCTATTTTCCCTATGGGATGCATTGTACAATGGTTTTTTTTGCTAAGTGATTTTTCCCATTGAAAAATTGTTGTATGATTTTTTCCATAGGGAAAATTGTTATGTGGGACACCAATTCCCCCCAAAACAACAACAACAACAACAACAACAACAACCCCTTAATTGTTATGTGATTTCGTTGCTATATGGGGCAATTGTTGTATGAGGTTCCACTGTATATGTATTTTATAAATGTATGACTGTTTTTAATGTGTGAGTTTGTGCTGTTAGCTGCCCAGAGTAGGAAAATCTCCTAGCTGGGCAGGGTGGTGGTGGTGGTGGTGGTGGTGGTGGTGGTGATGATGATGATGATGATGATGATGATGATGATGATGATGATGATGATGATGATGATGATGATGATGCAGACAGTGCTGACTCTTTGGCTGTAAACAGAAATGAGCCGGACAAAACTGGCCTTCGAGAAAGGAAGAACTTGTCCTCGCCTTTCTCTTGTTGATGGATTCTATGGTGATTACACAGTGTATACATAATCAGAAACCAGGCTGGTCATTTGAACACCTTTTGTTCTCCAGCATAGGCTACTGTTCTTTGGAAGTGATTAAAAGCATGTAGTGTCATTTTGGTTTTGCAGCATGATTTTTTCCAAACCACCAGTGGTGGGTGTGCTCCTCAGGTGATACTTTGGTGACATTTTCAGGTGTAGAAATTTTTGAAGTGGTAGCTGTGCTAGTCTGTGAAAGTATATCAGAGAGTAAACAAAACAAGACAAAAACAACAACACCTTAGAGACTAACTCCTGTATTATTATTATTATTATTATTATTATTATTATTATTATTATTATTATTATTATTATTATTATTATTATTATTATTATTATTATTATTATTATTATTATTATTATTATTATTATTATTATTATTATTAACACCACCAGGTGTTATAAGAAAGCTGTATAGATTGCAAAAGATAGTACGCACCCCGGGAATGATCTCTTTCAGCTTCTGCCTTCTAGAAGAAGGTATAGGGTCATAATGACCAGGACCAGCCGCTTGAGAAATAGTTTCTACCCAAAAGCGGTTCTGGCTTTGAATATAGTGCAATGCAGTCTATGAGGGAGCTTCTGTATATAGTTTTTAGAGTTTTTAGGGTTTTAGAGTTTTTTGAGTTTTAGAGTTTTTAGGGGTTAAATGTGTATATGTGGGGGGGGGAGTACGTTGATAATTTTGTATAGCTGTATTTTGTTTAGGTTTTGTTGGGTTGTTAAGTGTTTTTCCCCCCCAATCTTGTTGTTCTGTGGAGGACAATGACAATAAAAATTTATCTATCTATCTATCTATCTATCTATCTATCTATCTATCTATCTATCTATCTATCTATCTATCTATAGATAGATAGATAGATAGATTATCTATAGATAGATAATCTATCTATCTATCTATCTATCTATCTATCTATCTATTATTATTATTATTATTATTATTATTATTATTATTATTATTATTATTATTATTATTATTATTATTATTATTATTATTATTATTATTATTATTATTATACCGCTTTTCTTCCCCTAAGGAAACTCAAAGCGGTTTACATAATGCAAAATACAATATCTAGAATACAAAAGCAACATACAAAATCTAAATTCTCCCAATATAAAAAAATGACAAAAAATTGACAATGTATTTCAATGTTAGCTTTCATGGATCAAGTCCACTTCGTCAGACATAGGAGTAAAACTTCATTATGGCATTGTTTTATACATACCAGGTACAGAGATACACAATGATTGGCTAGCATAACAGATAGCTATTTACCACTAATAATAACAGAAGATCATTGCAGCTATTTACAACATAAACAACAGAAGATTGGGGTTAGATTTATTACCATGAACTTTGTTTCTTTTGAGTTATAGTTAGAGGATGGATGCAAAATAAGCATTCTGGCATCACACATCTTCTAATGAGTAAATTGAGGGTGGTTAATTCAGGAATTGTAATATACAGATGCCTGTCTCAAATCATTTTAATATAGCTAGACTTCATCATAATCATCATTTCATTTATATCTTTAGCGTCTTGCAAGGAAGACGATAGAAGGAGCCACAGTAGGGCTAAACACAACTTTATTGCATGATGGTCAGGGTGAACATGCGGTAATGGCCGACAAACAACTCTATTTATAGTACACTGTACATTTGAATATCCCGGTGTGGTAGCTCATTGGCTACTGTCCACGTGACGTCATAGATCGTCACACCCATCTTCTCCAGGTGCGGTGTGGCGGGAAGGTTTCCCACTCTGCAGGTATTCGGAGAATCTGTACCACAAACATTTGCACCAAAGAGGTGGGCTTTTCCTAAGACTGTGGAATCCAGAGTTGATAACCATTGGATGCCAGCTGGTGCCATAGATGGTATAGAGGGGCAAGTGGAGAGCATGCTACACACCTAGGAATAAATGGGGTTGCCTTGAACAAGAAGGCTACTGAACTGTGACTGGGATGAGGGAAAATAAAGAATTGAACTGTTTCAAGAATGGACCACGGTGGCTTAGTGGCTGAGCTTGATGCCGGGATGGTCGGCAGGTTAGCAATTCGAGCCCCAAGTGCTGTGTGACAGAGTGAACTCCTGCCATCCATCCCAACTCCTGCCAAACTAGCAGTTCAAAAGCAAGAAATCGCAAATTGATCAATAGGTACAGCTTTTGTGGAAAAGGTAACAATGTCCTGTGTACTCTGGCATCTAGTCATGCCTGCCCCAAGGACTACAGACATGTCTGCAGATGCAAACAGCACTGGTTGAACATGGAAACGTTTGCAGACACAGAAGGTGCTGGACCATTAGCTATAAGTGATAAGCACAGCCCCTTGGAGGAGTAGATGACGGGCTTTCGTGCAAGAGAAGGGTCTCAAGAACAGCAAAAACAAAATTTCTCTGAATCCTTCTTTAGTGTATGAGAATCAAGGCAGCCGAAGGATTGGCTTAACACAACTTTATTGCATGGTGGTCTGGGGGAACATGAGGTAATGGCGGACGAACAGCTCAATATATACAGTGGCTATACATTTGAAAGTGGCTCCACGATAGCCCATTGGCTATTGCTGGCGTGACATCATTTCAGGTGATGCCCTTCTTGTCCAGGTGAGGTAGTGGCGGGAATCTTCCCGCGCTGCAGTTCTTTGGGAATTGGAACCGTGTGAGCTGGGCGCTCGCTATTGCCACCAGGTGGTCATTAGCTCGCGTCCTAATTGCAACGGGTTACATTGATACAGTTGGTGGTTGTTTAAAGGCATAGAATTGAAAACACAACATCCCTCCCCCCTAGGATGAGACGAAGTCTCTCATCCAAGATGGCTTATTGCAAACGCGCTTTGGGCGTGCTGCTGGCTGGCCTGTCCCGGGAGTGCTACTGCTTCTCTGTCCCCTGGCTCCTTGTCCTGCAACGGGAGAGGGAGACTCGTTAGTGATTTGCCACGGCTCTGCGGCTTTTGGGGAAGGGACAGAAAAACCGGGGGCACTGGGGACAAACGAAAACCCCCGCTTCTCGCTTGGATGGGTGGGGGACCACTCCGGAAACACCCCCCCCCGGTTTTGTAAATGAAAATCAGAATTATCCCCTAGGGTGTCATTAGAAGGATTCCGCAGGATATCTATGAGGACAGATTCGGATTCCTTCCCCTCCCCCCTAGGTGGGGACCACTGGCCCCCCTCTCCTCCCCCTTGGGCTGAACGGGTGGGGGAGAACCCTAACGCTGAATCCTTTTCCACGCCGTCTGCGCTCTGGTGTCCCGGAACCCTGCTGCGGAGTTGGTCTGCATGTCGTCTCCAGAGTAGACCCGTGCAGTATGACACGGGCAGTATGACACGTGCAGTATGACACGGGACCCGTCCGCTCAATGATGACGCCCGGGACCCAGGCCGGCCCCGTGCTGGCGTAATTCCTGCAGTGCACCGGGGCACCGACTTCGAAACTCTTTGTGTCCACCAACCCGACATTCCTCCCTGTGTCCTCCACCCTCGTGGGGACTAGCCTGGTCAGAATCGTGGTCAGCTTCCTACGCATTAAGAGCTCTGCGGGCGAATACCCAGAAGCTAGGGGGGTCACCCTGTAGCCCAGCAGGAACTGGCACACTTGTAGGTTGAGATCCCCGGGACCCATGCGCCTCAGCGCGTCTTTGGTGGTGTGCACGAGGCGCTCGACCTGGCCGTTCATTGCCGGGTGGAAAGGGGCGGAGGTGATGTGCCGAATGGCATTGATCTCGGTGAATGCCCTGAACTCTGCGGACGTGAAACAACTAGCGTTATCGCTAATTAGGGTGTCGGGTATAACGAACGTGCTAAAAACCCTACGCAAATGCTTCACTGTTGTTGCCGGGGAGGTGCTCGTAACTGGAATGACCTCCAGCCACTTGGAGTAAGCATCAACTACGAGGAGAAAAAGTGTCCCCCTGAATGGGCCCGCAAAATCAATGTGCACACGGGACCATGGCCCCTTTGCTGCGTCCCATTCCCTGTGTGGCAGACGCGCTTCCTCGGGTCGAGAGCATTGGCAATTCTCGCAAGTGCCCACCATGAGCTCGATATCGGCGTCTAGTTGGGGCCACCAGAAATAGCTCCTGGCCAGGGCCTTGGAGCGTACAATACCGGGGTGGCTGACGTGCAGCAGTTTGAGCACCCTAGACCTCAGGGAATCGGGGACTACCACCCGCTGGCCCCACAGAAGGCACCCCCTCTCGATGGACAACTCTAGCCTCTTCCTGAAAAATGGGGCGAACTCTGCTGCCGGGGAGGACGCCGGCCACCCTTTCTGCACCCAGGAGCTGACTAGAGCTAGCGTTTTGTCCTTGCGGGTCACCTTGGCGATATCTGCGGGTACAATGGGGGGCGAATCTAAGACCTCTATCAGGAGCACTTGGCGGTCCTGTTCCTCTTCGCCCACGAGGCCGCTAACGTGGGGCAGGGGAGACCTTGACAGGGCGTCCGCGTGGCTTATTTCCTTTCCTGGGCGGTACACCAACGCGTGCTGATACGCGTTTAAAAAAATGGCCCACCTTAACATCCTAGGGGACAGGATCTGCGGAGTGGGCTTGTCCGCAGTGAAAATGCCTAGCAGGGGCTTGTGGTCGGTCACTATGGTGAAGGGGCGGCCGTAGAGGAAATCGTGGAACTTCTTAGTCCCCGCGATTATTGCTAGTGCCTCCCTGTCTGTCTGGGCGTAGTTTCGCTCTGTCTGGGACAGGGATCTGGAGTAGAATGCTACCGGGGCCTCCCTCCCGTTTTCCAGCACGTGGCACAGCACCGCCCCCACCCCCACTGGGGAAGCATCACATATCAGAACCACTGGTCTCTTGGGGTCAAAGTGGGTGAGAATGGCATCAGACGCTAGGAGCTGTTTCAGTTCAGTGAATGCCCTCTCCTGGCTCTCGCCCCACTTCCACGCCTCGTCCTTCTTTAGCAACTTATGAAGCGGCTCCGCTACCGAAGCCTTCCGAGGCAGGAAGGAGTGGTAGAAGTTTAAGAGCCCTAGAAACGACTGCAATTCGGGCTTGGAGATGGGGCGAGGGGCATTTTGAATTGCGGCTACCTTTGATTTGGAGGGTTTGATTCCCGCAGGGGTTACCCGGAAGCCCAAGAACTCAACCTCTTTTGCGAAGAAGACGCATTTGTCTTTTCGTAACCTCAACCCCGCCTTTTCAAACACCCCCCAGTACTTTGTCTAGCCTTTCAGCCAACTCCTCCTCGCTCCCCCCCGTTATCAATACGTCATCAAAGTATGGCAAGACCCCATCTAGCCCCTTTAAGAGGCATTCCACGAGCGACTGGAAAATGCCAGGCGCCGAGTTCATGCCGAACTGTAGGCGCGTCACCTGGAACGCCCCCTTATGAGTGACTATTGTTTGCGCAGCAGCCGCAGCTGGGGTTACTGAGAGTTGCTGGTAGGCTTGCGCCAGGTCAAGTTTTGCGAAACATTTTCCCCCATGTAACCTGGCCAACAGGTGGCTGACTACCGGCACCGGATATGCATTTGGGGGGATCGCCTTGTTAATGGTGCACTTATAGTCAGCGCATATGCGAACCTCCCCGTTGGCCTTAAGCGCAGTTACAATCGGAGTTTCCCACTCCGCGGAATCAACAGGAACAAGAATCCCCTGGCCCACCAATTTGTCCAGTTCCGCCTCTATCTTGTCCTTTAGTGCGAAAGGCACTCTGCGCGGCTTGAGTCTTATTGGGCGGACCTCCGGGTCCAGGTCGAACGCTACTGGGGGTCCCTTGAATTTTCCGAGTCCTTTCTTGAAAACTTCGGGGTGCGCGTCACACACCTCCTGTATTGGGTCAGTCCCGACGGCATGCACCCCCCCAATGAACAAACCCAGGGGCTTAAACCATTGTGTCCCGAGGAGGCTGCAACTTCCCCCCTTGAGAACAACCAGGGGAAGTTCCGCGTCGTGTCGCTTATATTGGACCTTGAATTTCCCAACCCCCAACACCGGAATGCTATTTCCCTGTACGTCCTGCAGCGTGGACCTCAACGCTTTGAGCTTAGGGCGCACGTGGGGGGAAATTCCCAAGAACTCCCGCTGGGACATGATTGAATAGGAGGAACCCGAGTCTATCTCCATTCTAACAGGGGGCCCTTGCACCAGTACCTCAACAAAGTAACGGGGGTGTCCCAAGGACACGCTGTAAACCGGAGCGTCGTCGCTGCTGTCGTCGGAGATGCGGCCTACGCCGTCCTGCTTCCCCGCGTGTCAGGCGCCCTCCTTGGCCCACGGCGAGCGGTCTGACGAGCTTTTCCGGTCCTTGCGCCACCATCTACAGACCTTGGCGATGTGCCCCCGGCGTCCGCAGTTGTGGCACTCGGCCTTCCGGAACGGGCATTTGATGCGGTCGTGGGCCGCTCCACATCCATCGCAACGTCAGCCTTCCTTCCGAACCCTCCGGATGTCCTCGTCGTCGCTGCTCTCGGTGGAAGATTTCGGCGTGCGCCTGGCCGCCTGCACCGAGCCCGCTGCCTTGTCGGGCTGTGGAGGCCTTTCCCGGAATCCCTTGACTCCGGCCCTCGTGGCTTCCGCGGCCTGCGCCACTTTCACGACTTCTCGCAGCGTCGGGGGAGGCTCCTGGTTCATCAACTTCCGCTGAACCTCCTCGTCCCACAGGCCGCACAGCATGCGGTCCCTGAGGGCGATCTCCAGATTTTCCCACTTGCATGGGCCGGCAGCCAACCGCAGGGCCGCTGCAAAGGCGGCGATGGACTCACCAGGTGCCTGAACTCTCTTCCAGAACGCGTCTCGAGCCGAAAACATCGAAACCGAGGGCTGGAAATGGTCGCGCATCACTTTGAGAAGCTGTTTGGCCGTCAATTCGCTCACTTTCTTCGGCGACACTAGGGCCACCCATACTCTTTTGGCGGAATTCCCTAGCATCCGAGTGAGGATGGCCCTCTTCTTTCCCTCGTCCGTAATGTCGGACACCACCAGCGAATCTTGGAAGTCCATTTCAAAGAGTTCCCAGTCTTCCGGCTTGTTGATGTCGAAACCGGCATGTGTCTTGATCTCGTGGGAAGCCATAATCCCACCTTCGTCGCCAATTTAGTGTATGAGAATCAAGGCACAGGAACAGCCGAAGGATTGGCTTAACACATCTTTATTGCATGGTGGTCTGGGGGAACATGAGGTAATGGCAGACGAGCAGCTCAATATATACAGTGGCTATACATTTGAAAGTGGCTCCACAATAGCCCATTGGCTATTGCTGGTGTGACGTCATTTCAGGTCACGCCCTTCTTGTCCAGGTGAGGTAGTGGCGGGAATCTTCCCGCGCTGCAGTTCTTTGGGAATTGGAACCGTGTGAGCTGGGCGCTCGCTATTGCCACCAGGTAGTCATTAGCTCGCGTCCTAATTGCAACGGGTTACATTGATACAGTTGGTGGTTGTTTAAAGGCATAGAATTGAAAACACAACACCTTCTTTCTTGCCATGAGATCAGAATTGAGGGAAGATATCTTGTTGTTTGGAAAAGTTCCTGTTTAAGACCACATGTCTCAATATACTCCACAGTCACTGGCTGTATTGGCTAGAGAAGGATTCTGGGACATTGGGAAAAACCCCAGTGACTACCAAGCCAAGGCTTTTCTTTTTGAACTGTGCCTGATGCATTACTTATGAGCTCTCAACAGGTTCTTTGTCAAAGATAGTTATCAAAACACTGTCAGGAATCCAGGCAAGTTTAGTGTAAGGGACCAAAGACAATGAAACAGCCGAAGGGTTGGCTTAACACAGGTTTATTGCATGATGATCCGGAGGAACATGTGGTAATGGTGGATGGGTAGCTCAATATATACAGCTGGCTATACATTTGAATGTGGCTCGTCGACAGACTATTGGTTGCTGCCTGCGTGACGTCGTAGAAGGTCACGCCCTTCTTGACCAGGTGAAGAGGTGGCGGGGAATCTTCCCGCGCTGCTGATCCAGGTGAATCTGAGCCATGAGAGCTGGACGCTCGCTATTGCCATCTAGTGGTCACTAGCTCGCGTCCCCTTATCAGGTTTACATTGATACAGCTGAAGGTTATAATGTTGCACACAGAAAGGTTACATTGTTAACACATGGCTAAGGTACATTGTTAAAGGCACAGCTTTACAGAACACAACATCCCTCCCCCCTAGGATGAGACGAAGTCTCTCAGCCAAGATGGCTTGTTGCATGTGCGTTTGGGCCGTGAAGAGGGCTGACCCCCCCCGGGGGCGCTACTGCTTCTTTGTTCCCTGGTCCCTTGTCCTGAAATGGGAGAGGGAGACTCGTTAGTGGCTTGCCGCGGTCTGGCGGCCTTAGGGGAAGGGAAGAACTCCATTGTGGGCAGACCGGGGGCAATCGGGGCTAACGAAAAACCCCTCTTCTCGCTTGGACGGGTGGGGGACCACTCCGAAACCCCCCCCGGTTCTGAAAATCAAATTCTAACTCAGTTGGGGTATCCGCATTTGTGGGGACATTCCGCGAGATATGTATGGGGTCGGGTTCCTCCTCCTCCTCAGAAAGATCCCCTAGGATATCTACGAGAACATCCTCCTCCCCCCTTGGTGGGGACCCGCGGCCCCCTTTCCCTCCCCCTTGGGCTGAACGGGTGGGGGAGAACCCTAACGCTGATTTTTCCTCTGTTTGGTCTGTGCCCTGCTCATCGGAGACCCTGCGTCGGAGCTGGTCCGCGTGCCGCCTCCACAGGAGCCCTGTGCTGGTTTCCACGCGGTACGACACGGGGCCGGTTTGCTCCACGATTACGCCCGGTACCCAGGCTGGGCCCGTGCTGGCGTAATTCCTGCAATGCACGGGGGCGCCTACACTGAAACTCTTTGTGGCCTCTAGTCCAATGTTCCTTCCTTTGTCCTCTACCCTCGTGGGGTCTAGCCTAGTAAGGATGGTGGTCAGTTTCCTACGCATTAAGAGCTCTGCGGGGGAGTATCCTGACGCCAACGGGGTCACCCTGTACCCTAGCAGAAACTGACACACTTGTAGGTTCAGATCCCCGGGGCCCATGCGCCGCAACGCGTCCTTCGTGGTGCGGACGAGGCGCTCCACTTGGCCATTGGTGGCTGGGTGAAACGGGGCGGAGGTGATGTGCCGAACGGCGTTAATCTCCATGAATGCCCTAAACTCGGAGGACGTGAAACAACTGGCGTTGTCGCTAATTAATGTGTCGGGTATGCCAAACGTGGAAAAGAGCCTCCGCAAATGCCTAATGGTCTGGGCCGAGGAGGTGCTCGTGACTGGGATAACCTCCAACCACTTGGAGAAGGCGTCCAGTACAAGAAGGAACAGGGTGCCTCTGAACGGGCCCGCGAAATCAACGTGCACCCGGGACCACGGCCCCTTAGCCATGTCCCATTCCCTGTGGGGAAGGCGGGCCTCCTCTGGTCTGGAGCATTGGCAACTTTCACAAGTGCCGACCATGTGCTCGATGTCGGCGTCCAGCTGGTGCCACCAGAAGTAACTCCGGGCCAGCGCCTTGGATCGCACGATGCCGGGGTGGCTGACGTGCAGCAGTTTGAGCACCCGCGGCCGAAGGGAAGTGGGAATCACCACCCGCTGCCCCCACAAGAGGCACCCCCTCTCTAGGGACAGCTCTAGCTTTTTCCTGAAAAATGGGGCGAACTCCTCCGCTGGGGAGGACGCCGGCCACCCTTTCTGCACCCAGGAGCTAACTGCCGCTAACGTCTTGTCCTTCTCTGTCGCTTTGGCAATGTCGGCGGGCATTACAGGGGGCGAATCCAGCACCTCTATCATAAGGACCTGATGGTCCCGCTCCCCCTTGCTCACCTGGCTGGGCGTCAGGGGGAGGGGAGACCTTGATAGAGCGTCCGCATGGCTGATCTCTTTCCCGGGCCGGTAGACCAACGCGTGCTGGTACGCGTTGAGAAAAATGGCCCACCTGAGCATCCTCGGGGACAGGATCTGTGGGGTGGGCTTATCTGCGGTAAAAATGCCTAGCAGGGGCTTGTGGTCCGTTACAATGGTGAAGGGGCGGCCATACAGAAAATCGTGAATTTTTTTCGTCCCCGCAACTATTGCTAGTGCCTCCCTGTCTGTCTGTGCGTAGTTTCTCTCCGCTTGGGACAGGGACCTGGAGTAAAATGCTATCGGGGCCTCCCTTCCGTTTTCCAGCACGTGGCATAGCACCGCCCCCACCCCCACCGGGGATGCATCACAGGTCAGAACTACCGGGCGTTTGGGGTTGAAGTGGGTCAGTATGGCATCGGACGCTAGGAGGCTTTTTAGCTCACTAAATGCCCTTTCTTGGTCATCGCCCCACTTCCATGCCTGGTCTTTTTTTAGCAGTTTGTGTAGCGGTTCAGCCACCGCTGCCTTCCGGGGGAGGAAGGAGTGGTAAAAGTTGAGCAGCCCTAGGAACGACTGCAGCTCGGGCTTGGAGGTGGGGCGGGGGGCTTTGTTAATGGCTGCCACCTTGGATTTGGATGGTTTTATCCCCTCAGGAGTCACACAAAACCCTAGGAACTCAACCTCGGTTGCGAAGAAGACGCATTTGTCCTTTCGCAGTCTCAGCCCCGCTTTTTCGAATATTGTCAGGACCTTCCCCAACCTCTTGGCCAATTCGACCCGACTCCCCCCCGTTATTAACACGTCATCAAAATAAGGCAACACCCCCTCCAGCCCCTTCAGGAGGTGTTCCACGAGTGACTGGAAAATTCCAGGCGCCGAATTCACGCCGAACTGGAGGCGCGTCACCTGGAACGCCCCCTTATGGGTGACTATGGTCTGCGCAGCAGCTGCGGCAGGGGACACCGTAAGCTGCTGGTAGGCCTGTGCTAAGTCGAGCTTAGCGAAACACTTTCCCCCGTGTAACCTGGCCAGCAGATGGCTGACTACCGGCACCGGATATGCATTCGGGTGGATCGCCTTGTTGATGGTGCACTTGTAGTCGGCGCATATGCGGACCTCCCCATTGGCCTTTAGTGCGGTTACAATTGGAGTTTCCCACTCCGCAGAATCAACAGGCACAAGGATTCCCTGGCCCACCAATTTGTCCAGTTCCGCCTCTATCTTGTCCTTAAGTGCGAACGGCACCCGGCGTGGTTTAAGACGAATTGGGCGGACCTCCGGGTCCAGGTCGAATGTCACTGGGGGCCCCTTGAATTTCCCCAGTCCTTTTTTGAAAACTTCGGGGTGCGCCTCGCACACCTCCTGAATTGGATCAGTCCCAACGGCGTGCACCACCCCAATTAACAAACCCAGGGGTTGGAACCATTGAGTTCCGAGGAGGCTGCAATCTCCCCCTTTAAGCACGACTAGGGGGAGGGACGCGGCGTGCTTCTTGAATTTAACCTGAAATTCTCCAACCCCCAACACTGGAATGCTGTTCCCTTGCACGTCCCGTAGTGTGGACCTCAACGCTTTGAGCTTGGGTCGCTTGTGTGGGGCAATTCTCAAAAACTCCCTCTGGGAAATGATTGAATATGAGGACCCCGAGTCAATTTCCATCCTAATGGGAACCCCTTGGACTAGTACCTCAACAAAGTAGCGGGGGTGTCCTACGGACACGCTGAACACTGGGGCGTCGTCCTCGCTGCCGTCAGAGATGCGGCCCACGCCGTCCTGCTTCCGCGTGGCCTGAGCGCTGTCCTTGGGTCTCGTTGAGCGGTCTTGTCCCGCGGAACGGTCTGCTGAGCTTCTCCGGGTCTCGCGCCTCTTCCTGCACACCTTGGCGATGTGCCCGTGGCGGCCGCAGTTGTGGCACTCGGCCTTCCGAAACGGGCACTTTACACGGTCGTGGGCCGCTCCACAGCCATCGCACCGCCGGCTCTCTTTCCGGACCCTCCGGACGTCCTCGTCGTCGCTGCTCTCTGTGGACGACCTCGAAGCTCGCCGGGCCGCCTGTACCGGAGTCTCTGCGTTGCTCGACTTCGGCCGCCAGTCCTGGAGTTCTTGGACCCCAGCCTTTGTAGCTTCCGCGGCCTGGGCCGCTCTGACGACCTCCTGCAACGTGGGAGGCGGCTCTTGGTTCATTAATGTGCGCTGGGTTTCGGCGTCGTTCAGGCCGCACAGCACACAGTCCCGGAGGGTGATTTCGGCATTCTCCCATTTGCACGGGCTGGCCGCCAGCCGCAGGGCCACCACGAATGCGGCGACCGTCTCCCCGGGCGCTTGGACTCGCCTCCAGAACGCACTCCGAGTGGGAAACATCACCGTGGCGGGCCGGACGTGCTCACGCAGCATCTGCATGAGTTCCTTGGCCTTGAATTCGCTCACCCTCCTCGGTGCAATCAGATCCACCAAGGTCCTTTTGGTTTCTTGTCCGAGCATCCTGGTGAAGATGGCCCTTTTCTTTGCCTCTTCTGTGACTTCGGACTCAATCAGTGCTGCCTGGAAGTCCATCTCGAAGATCTCCCAGCCGCCCGGTTTCCTGATTTCGAAACCGGCGCATGTCTTGGTCCCGTGGGCTGCCATATCCCACCTTCGTCGCCAATTTAGTGTAAGGGACCAAAAACAATGAAACAGCCGAAGGGTTGGCTTAACACAGGTTTATTGCATGATGATCCGGAGGAACATGTGGTAATGGCGGATGGGTAGCTCAATATATACAGCTGGCTATACATTTGAATGTGGCTCATCGACAGACTATTGGTTGCTGCCTGCGTGACGTCGTAGAAGGTCACGCCCTTCTTGACCAGGTGAAGAGGTGGCGGGGAATCTTCCCGCGCTGCTGATCCAGGTGAATCTGAGCCATGAGAGCTGGACGCTCGCTATTGCCATCTAGTGGTCACTAGCTCGCGTCCCCTTATCAGGTTTACATTGATACAGCTGAAGGTTATAATGTTGCACACAGAAAGGTTACATTGTTAACACATGGCTAAGGTACATTGTTAAAGGCACAGCTTTACAGAACACAACATCACAGAACACAACAGCAAGGGAAACCAGCCATCTCCAAAACAGTTTCTATAATTAAGAAAAGATTAAGTGTTGTTTTTAAAAGTTGCTCATCTGAATCTGACAGTTTCCAACAGCTCATTTACCTTCCCAATGACCTTATTGCCCCTCAATTACAAGGATATTGCACTGTAGTTTTCAACTATTTTAATAGTTGCCTTTTCTCCTCAGGAAGAGGAAGAGAGAGGTGGTGATCTTTGACAGAAAAAACTACAATTCCCAAAATCCATTTTGGTGCAGCCATGATGGTTCAAATGTCATGAACTCCACAACATGGTTTGCCCTTGGTGCAGTTGTGGGTTGCCCACGGGAATAGTTGGCCAAACCTTTCCCCAGGGGTTTGCTCGGCTTTCAACAGATCCGGGGGCCAACCGAGCTTGGCAGGAAAGGCAATTGGGGTGCGGGCTAGTTAGCTAGTTTGGGGGTTAAATCATAAGGCCTTGGCTGATGGCTACAGTAGAAATAGGGCAAAACTAAGATGATGGCTCTAGTGGAGCAACGCGATCTTCAGCTGCTCGCTGCAAATTAAGATGGGCAAACAAGCCAAGCCAGATAGCGGACAAAGTTAGGCACCCGGAGTCAATGAACGTAAGGCTCCGAGATAGGGCAGGAACAATGGGTTTCGCCAGCTCAAACCTTAATTAACTGCGAGCTGTCCATTAACCACAGGGCAAGGTCCAAGAGCAGGCATTGTCCTGACCACCGGAAAATGCCATGTATGCAAGCCTTCTGTATTAGGGGGTCACACACATCCTACGCACGTATCACCCCAAGGCAGGGTAATAAATAAGTATCCCCGACTTTGTTCGGGGCTGGACTTCACCGCACGATTGTCTCCGCGTGTCTTCCTTGCGGCCAGCCATTCCTACATGCGGTAGTCCAGAAAAGTAACTTTTCTAAGCTTTGTACTCCTCCATCTCGGATATAAAGGCTTCTGGTGATAGTAATCTGGAGCTTTCAGGTAGGAAACTACCTTGATGTCAGTGGTAGGTACAGGAAAGATGGAAAGAAGTAAATTTTCCTGGGCTGAGAGAGAAGATTACCAATAAGGGATACAATGTGCCAAACATCTCCTCAAGTTGTCAATCCAGGATGTATTTTTTGTTCCCATTTTATTTTATTTACATTTCACAGATCTTTCAAGGGGCACAATTACTATCTCATCCAGCTAAGGCTGGTCAACAAAGGTATTTATTATCCTGTGCAGGTACAATATTATTCTGATTCTTCAGACTTTGTCAAACATTAGGAATTAGCTAACTGGTTTTATTGAGAGAAAGAATAATATTTTTTAAATAGTTAATTATACCTAAACCAAAATATTGGTTTTCTCTAACATAAATATGCATAGAAGATGTGTAAAACAAAATAAAGTACAGAAGTACTTATCCCTTTTAAAATAATAAATATGGCAAATTTATTTCAGCAGCTACTCAGGGGTTTGAGTCCATTCCCCCTCCAACTGCAATTTGCTTTGAACATTGATTTAGTTTCTTTGCTTAAGTGTTCAATGCACAGATCTCAAACTTTCTTCTTCTTTTATTATTTTATTTATTTTAGAAAAATTTAAGGTTAAAGGTTTCACTTGCTCGAAAGCCAGTTGTATCCGACTCTAGGGTGCAGTTTCAAAGCCAAAGAGCCAGCGCTGTCTGCTGCTGCAGACGTTTCTGTGGTCATTTGGCAGGCATGACTAGACACCGGAGCGCACGGAATGCTGTTACCTTCCCACCAAAGTGGTACCTATTTATCTACTTGCAATTTCTTGCTTTCGAACTGCTAGGTTGGCAGGAGCTGGGACAAAGACAGGAGTTCATTCCGTCCTGCAGTACTCAGGAATTGAACTGCTGACCTTCCGCCTCCCAGTCAGCGTATTAGCCACTTGAGCTAAAAATTAGAAAAACTATAAATTACTAATAAAAACATCAACACAACATTTTTAAAGTAAAGGTGTTCCCTCCGTTCATTGGGAACCAACAGACTTTCATTCAGTTTCCGAAATTGCCTCAGTTCTTGGGAGGGTGTCGGCCTTTTCCTCTTTATTCTCCTTACACCTTAAACTCTTTCCTTACTATTAGTTTAATATGTTTGGCATGGCTTTATTCTATCCACTTTTGGCCCTGGTGGTGTTCTATGCTAACTCTCATCTCCTCGTTCTGCAAGACATGGCTTGATTCTCATGAATCACTTTGACAGTATGCCTGGTGCAAAAAAGCTACTTCCGGGGTCTGTCAGCCTCTTATTTGCTAGCTACAGACCCAAATGAGTTTAGATCAATAATTAAACAGAAGTTATTTATAGATTACCAAGAGATCTGGGGGCTCCAGGGAGATCTTGCTCCCTTTTAGTCATGGGGCTGACATGCCTTCTATTTAATGATGGAATGCACTACTAAAGACTGTTAACTATAGAGGGGGAAATCCCACCCCCGAAAGAGTTTAATATTCTCTTAATTTATTAGAGGACAGACATATAAAATATAAGATGTTGCTCCTGCAACACTGTTGAAGTGGAGTCTGTTTTGTGAGTCTGTTTGGCTTGTCCTTTTCAAATGCAACTTTTGCTAGAAGGCAGAGAAAGACCTAATATATCCCATTATTTGATACTTACCTGCCAGCTTTTCAGAGTCTCTGATAATTACTTTGCTTCCAGGCTCTAGCAAATCAGTCACTGAGCCAGCAGCAAAGTTCTTGAACATGACTGTTCTCGCTAGACCCTATATGACTCTTTGGATTTTTCTATACTCTTAATGTTTCATAAACATTATGTACTCTTAATGTTTCATAAATACCATTTCATAAAATGGCATTTCTAGATTATTAGCGTGCATTTAATTATTAGCGTGCATTATTAGTGTGCACGATAAAGTGGTTTGCTAACTTTACAAAGAGAATATGCTAGTGAACCAGGAGCGGGGGCCGCCCTTGCTTGAAAGCCAATCGTATCTGACTATAGGGTTTGGCGTTTATCTCTGTTTACAGCCAAAAAGAGAGTACTGTACTGTCTGTGTTTGCAGATGTTTCTGTGGTCATGTGACAGACATGACTAGATGCCAGATCATACGGAATGCTGTTTCCTTTCCTGCCAAAGCGGTACCTATTTATCTACTTGCAATTTCTTGCTTTCGAACTGCTAGGTTGGCAGGACCTGGGACAGAGATGGGAGCTCACTCTGTCATGCAGCACTCGGGTCTCAAATTGCTGACCTGTCTCATTCAATGTCTTAACTATCAAGCCACTGCAGTCCCAGTGAACAGGGGCCACAGGAAAAGTCTGTGTTGCTCTTCTAGATGATACTTGAAGCAAGGAGATCCTTCTATGTCCCTTTACTACCTCCTGCAAGGGAGCAATCAATTATCTATATTAACTGATAAAATCAATAGCCTTAAAATGGTACTCTATCTAGGACTATTATTGATAATCACATGCTATCAAATAGCATTTGACATGGTGTTCCTTTCCAGAGTTTTATAGGTGCAGCTCAGTGGTTTTATCTGGCTGTCAAACCAGAGGCTGGGAGTTCTCCTTGGAGAAGAACCCAGCAAGAAAATAGAAAGCCCCCATAAGAAGTGAGTGGTAAACCACTTCCGTGTATTCTCTACCTAGAAAACCCTGGAGAGAATCACTATAAGTTGGGCTTGATGGCAACATACATACATAAATTTACCATCAGCTTCTTTCTGGAGGTGCACTAGAGCTGTTTAGCTTGACCACAATAAAAGCCATCTTTGGTCATGATTAATTCAGAACCCTGTTTAAAAGCATGAACCTTAACGGCTATGAGATTAACTTTTGGAAAACTGATAGTAAAATTGAATTAGAAGAATGGCATAGAGCAGGGGTTCTCAACCTACGACCCGGGGGCCGGATGTGGCCCACAACACCATTTCATGTGGCCTCCCTCTACCTCAACCACATCCGGAAGTGCAATGTGTGGCAGGCAGGGCAAAATGTCCGTCCAGTCCTCGAAGCCATCTAAGGGAGCATGACCCGGCCCTTGGCTTGAAAAGGTTGAGAACCCCTGGTATAGAGACATTTGGAATATTGAAGAATAAACAATAAACTAACATCAGAATTATTAAAAAAAGGATTTTTAAAGAATCCATTTGTGTGGATCCACAGGGAATTGAAGTCTATGAATACCCATTTATGTGTATTCACAGAGACATGGGTTTCTGGGAACTGAAGTTCAAGAACACCTGGAATGCCAAGGTTTGCCATCACTGCTCTAGGCAGTGGTTCCCAACATGGGGCACACACCTCACAGGGAGACTTCAATTCCCAGAAGCCTAAGTCAGTACATCGTCTGATCAGTGCTTTGGGGGATTGTTGTGTATTAAGGCACAATTGCAAGTAGCATGGGCAGCGCCTTGCAAGAGGAAAATGGCGGTTTCCCGCCATCCAAATTACAAGCCTAAAGTGGCGCGAAAAACCCCTGCACAGGGCACGCTCATTATGCTAATCCAAGCCCTGTGATTGGTTACAGTTTTGGATCCTGTTCTCCATTGGTTATTTACATACATACTCTGTTATGATTGGTTAGTCATGTTTATCCGGCAGGTTGCTACTTTGTATCAAGGAGCCACCACCGAGAAGACACTATATAAGCCCCATGAGTAAACAAGGGTGGGGCCGGACCGTATCTACACTTCCCACTCCGTACAGGTAGCCAGCAAGTGCTAAGCCTGGGTCTCCTCCATTATGCTACACTTCTATGGTAGCTAGTTATTGCCTCCTACACGGCAAGAGTCCGGAGGGACTGATTCCACTGGGATTGTATAGCCATCTCTGTGTCTAGAGCGCCTTGTAAGCTCACCTCTAAAAGACTGTTGAATAAAGACTTGTTGCTGTTTTGTTCATCGCTGTCTGGACTGGTGCTTATAAGGGCCGGATATAACAGGGATTGACTTAGGCTTCTGGGAAATGAAGTCCAAAAACCAAAGGTTGGGGAACACTGCTACAGTGATCAAAGTAAAGAAGTCCAGCTGGGTGATGTATTTTTCTTGTTATATTGATTATTTGTGGTATTAAATATATATTAAAAAATCATTAGCCATATGTAGTGCAGGAGTTAAGCATTGCCAGTTGCTCTTAACTACTTTCAAGAGCTGTGACAACTTTCCCGACATACAGAAAGTGGGCATTTATCACACCCAGCTCCATTCTCCTTATTTAATCTCTTAAGCACATTTATAGGCTTAAGCATTTGGACTTGCTGAATCCCCATCAGCAATTTTGAAAAGCAATTATTTTGAATCTGCTCAATATATATATATATAGAGTGAGAGAGAGAGATACAGATATTTTTACTTTATCCGAGAGATTCTGCCCAGCAACTACCGCAATATTAGAAACAGGATAAATCGTACTGAAATATTAATTGATAAGATTTATGACCTTAAAAACACGATTAAGAAGGCTTGGGTGTAATGCAGATGCCATTTAATTCTGGCCATGGGGGACATGGGATTTTAATGAAAGGGTGTTAATTAGGAATTCACTATCTCTAGCATAGGGACTGAGGCTTTAGTAAAGAAGAAAAAGAATATAATCAGTTATGCATTTTGCCCTGGAACATTGAAGAAAAAAACTGCTCCATGGTTTATAAATGCTACACAAATTCCTTTTGAAAAGCGAGTTTTAGGGAAAGGGGCTGTCCTGCCACCCTGTGTCACTGTGCCATTTCAGAGCTAAGGTATCTGGGGCTATGAATGATAGAGCTATTTTATTTAGCCTTCAAACTTCTGTCATGTTTCTACTGAAAGAAGGAAATAAATAAATGGGGATAATGACATGAGAGGGGAGAATAATCCATAACAGTGGTGGTGAACCTGTGACACATGTGCCAGAGAGGGCACTAAAAGCCCTCTCTGTGAGCATGTGTTCCGTTGCCCCAGCACAGAGTTCACCCAGCCCCTCTGCTCAGCAGCCCAATGGGAGCACTTCCTCCCTCCCCTGTCTGGGTTAAGGTGGTCAGCTCACATGAGGCATGCAGTGTGGTGCGGACAGCAGCCTGTTGCAGTTTAGGCACTCGGTCTCTAAAAGGTTCACTATCACTGATCTAACTGTATAAGGAGGCCTTGCATGCAGCAAGCCACAAAAAATATATTCTCCCTGATTATTTTAAAGGCAAGCTGTCCCATCCTACCATTCTTGAACCCTGTCTTCATAGCTCCATCTATCTTTGGAAATAGATAAACATTGGCCTATTTCTGGCATTTAGTTTGATTAGCATGTCCTTGCATATGTCTCTCTGTCGGTCTGGCCGGACATCCTACGGCCCTCAGCGGCCCCGATTCCTACAGTAATGGAGTAAACCAATGGCTACGTATAGATGAGCCCCTTTAGGTGGGGTGATGGCCCTCTCAGTGGAGGAAATGGCAATGGAAACCATCATATTGGGCCTGTTAGGATAATAGGGCTTGTAGTCCCTTTACCTAGTATTGTATTGGTGCGCAGGTTGTCCCTTTAAGAGCTCCTCTGTGTGATTCCCCAGGTGCAGCAGATCACAGAGTGACTGTTATGTATGTATGCATGTTCATTATACTGTAAAGGCAAGATTGTAACCACTCCAGATACAAACGATATCAGCTGTAAAGGAACGCGAGCAGACAGCCTATAGAGGGCAGCTGCGAGCGTTCACTCTCACATGGTTCACATTGCTCAATCACGGACAGCCGCGGGAAAACCTTCCCCGCATTCAGCAGCTGAAGAAAGACCTGCATTCAGCAGCAGGAAAGGAGGCGTGCCTGGGCGAGGACACGCCGGTAGCAGCCAATGAGCTACCGTGCTACAAGATTCAAATGTAGAGAGCTACTGTATATATTGAGATGTATCACCGCCATTACCTCATGCTTAACTGGAACCTCATGCAATAAACCTGCGTTAAACCAACCCTTCGGTTGTCCGGTCGTCTTTGGTCCCATACACTAAAGTGACTCAGCAGTTTCCTACTATATATGAATGCACTCTGAGCATTCTCTTGGGCAACATTATCAAGGGCTGCATTACTTTGGGCTATGCTATACTGAGATGCATCCCCAATGCTATACTGAAGGGCTATGCATGAATGTATGTTTTATTTATATACCGCTTTTCTTATTTAAAAATAACTCAAAGCGGTTCACAATATAAAAATACAAAATTATACAATAAAAATATACAGTCATACGTATCAAAAGTACAAAAACAAAGAAAAACAAAATACAACAATAATCTACAAATTCATCACAGTATCACCAAGTAAGCAAGGCACAATATACTAGTCACGACGAAGACACGGTTGGAGGTAACTCAACGACCACAATTTGTCAGATACAATATCAGCAATGTCAACAACATAGGGTAATAAGGGCATAAGTACAGCAAATATACAAAAATACATACAAGGTATACAAAGTATATAAAATACAATATCATAAGCAACCAGAGCAAAAATAATCTAATCAAAAAAGAAAGGTTCAGAGATGAATTCAGTAACCAAGACACTCCTTAAAGAGAAGGTCTCAGGCCACCATTCTCCTCCGCCCTGCTTTTCAGCTCCCGCCGATGTTGGGGCAGGGGCCCGGGGTGTGGCGGCTCAGTGTCCAGGGCTGCCAGGGGTGTGGCCACTGCCCAATTCCCTCGCCGCCTCTCAGTTGTCGCCGATGCCAGTACGGGCCCCCGGGGGTGTGGCGGCATATACTGTTATGCTGCTTAAGCTAGCTTGCCGACTGCACTAAGTTGCTTGCTCACTCTGCTGACCTGGCTAACATCTATCTCCTGGAAAGAAGCTACTGCACAGAGATAAACTTTGCAAGGACTGGTTTGCTGTTTTGCTTTGCCTTTCCTTGGATTCTTGTTATCTCCTTTGGACTGCTGCCAACTTTGCTGAGAGCCGTTTATCTCAAGCATGTGTTTTGTTTCCTCTTGTGTTTGCTGAAGCTGCAATTAAAACTTTTTCCTTTCTGCTTTTACTGCGTGCTTGTCTGTGTGAAGTTTCTCCCACCTGACGCTGCGTGCTACAGCTTTGTCGCTTCGCTCTGCTATACACATCCAAGCCACATTGGAGTACCCCAGTGTACCCCAACACGCTATCAGGGCCCAATATCAAAATGAGCGAGTAGGAAGTCTGATTCTCAACGGTCATGGAGGCAACAGAGGCCATGGCAGATGGACTGGCTCTGAAGGTACACCTTGTCAATATCCTCAAGGCTGTGGCAGTCCATTGCAGCCCCGGTGTTGAATCCTGCATGTCTCATTTTGTGTGTGCCACAGGGGATGGCTCCGAGGTAATAGCGTGGGGGTCACTTCTTGGCAAGCTTGGATCCACATTAAACAAATTCAAGCCAGTGACATTTTCCCATCTTATTTGTTTGTTTCGTTTGTTTGTTTGCATTTGTATTGCCGCCTTCTCGCCAAAGCGACTCTGGATGGCTCACAAGTATAAAAACATGATGTTACTACACAGTCATAAAAACCTTATTTAAAAACCATTAGAAAACCATTAAAATCATTAAAATGACATAAGATATCAAGATATCACCCCGAACAAACCCCATTTAAAACCCCAGGCAGTTCTCATATGATCCAGCGTGGTGGGGTTACTGCACCAACAACACCCAACACCTGCCAAGCAAGCCAGGTTTTATGGTCTCTTCTGAAGGGCAATAGTTCCTTATTATGATTATTATTTAATAAATTTTATTACATTTTAACATAAGAAAAATAATAATACAAATACAAAAATTACATAAACATAATAAGTAAAAAATAACAATAATACTTTAAAAGAAAATTGATACAAATCAATCATTTCAATACATCCACAATCTCTTAACCATTCTATTTATTCAGGTGTGTGTGTGTGTGTGTGTGTGTGTGTGTGTGTGTGTGTGTGTGTGTGTGTGTGTGTGTGTGTGTGTGTGTGTGTGTGTGTGTGTGTGTGTGTGTACACACACACACACACACTGTCCTTGAATCTACCACTTGTCTTCTATTAACTTATTTATTCCGCCAAAAACTCATTACCTCATGTACAGATTTGTCTCCTTTATTTTTTCCAATGTATGTTGCAGAAATGGCTTCCAAATGTCCCAAAATCTATTTTGTTTTAAAATCCCTTTTTTTTAATATTTAAATCCCATGTAAGTTTTCCATTAAGCGCCATATCCCAAACATCAATGTACCATTTACTCCAGTCAAAATTCAAACCACCTTTCCAATTTCTGGCAACCTGCTGTCTTGCTAATGTTAAGAAAATAGAAATAAATCCTGTTTATTTATTATTTCACCTAAATTCAAATCCTCTAAATCAGTCAAATTCATTTTCCCATTCAATTTTAAATTAATATTCAAAATTCTGACTATTTCTTGTTCAATTTTATACCAAAAATCGGAGAAAATTTTACAATCCCACCACATATGTTTATACGTCCCTGTTTCCCGTTGACATCTCCAACATTATCTATTTGGTTTAGTCCAACTGGTGTCATATACCATCGCCACAAAATTTTATAATTTTGTTCTTTATTCTTTGTAGACAAGCTTCACATGATTCCTTTCCCTCACTTTTCTTTTCCATTTTCCCCAGTTTTCTTCAGAAATGCTTATATTTAAATCTATTTCCCACATTCTTTTAAGGGCATTCTGGGGTTCTTCAGTACAATTTCTCATTTTATACAACTTGCTCACTACTCCTTTTAAGGGCAATAGTTCTGCCTGGAGATGCATCTCAGTTGGCAGGAGGTTCCATAGGGCCGGAGCAGATACCAAAAAGACCCTCCTTCTGGTGCCAGAGAGGCGAGCCTTTCTAGCTGATGGCACCATCAGGGAGCCTCTCTGGTCTGCTCTAGTAGGACGGGCTGATGTCCTTGGGATAACACAGTCTCTTAAGTATCCTGGTCCACTACCATGTAGGGTTTTAAAGGTCATTACCAGCCCCTTGAATTGCACTCAGAGGCACACCTGCAGGCAGTGCAGCTCCCGCAACAGGGGTGAGGCATGGGCATAGCGAGAGCACCGAGTCCTGCGGCACCCCATGTTGGAGAAGCCAAGGGCTGGACCTCTCGCTCTCCAACAACACTGACTGGGTCGGGCCCCTCAGAAATGAGGAAAACCAGAACCATACCATGCCCTGGAACCCCAATCCTCGGAGCCATTCCAGAAGATAACGTGGTTGATGGTATCGAAAGCCACTGAGAGGTCAAGAAGAGCAAGGACAGATGGATTACCCTCATCCTGCTCTCACCAGAGACCATTCAATAGTGCAACCAATGCAGTCTCAATACCATATCCGGGCCTGAAGCCTGACTGAAAAGGGTCCAGATAATCTGCTTCATCCAGAACCCCCTGCAGCTGCCACGCCACTGCCTTCTCCAAAACCTTCCCCAAAAAGGGAAGGTTGGATATAGGGTGGAAGTTGGCCAATACTGTAGGGTCGACAATGGCTTCTTCAGGAGAGGGCACACCAACACACATGTCAATGGTACAGGAAACACACACTCTCCCAAAGAAGCATTAATTATTGCCCCAACCCAACCGCATGTCACTGCCTTGGTCATTTTAACTAACCAGGTGGGACCATACCTGTCAACCTTCCCGGATTGGCCAGGATTTCCTGGTTTTCGGCGTCGATTTTTGCCCTTTCCTGCTCCGTGCTGCCGAAACCCCGGATTTCAGCAGCGGTGGAAAGGAGGCACTGCGCAGCCCATCTGCGCAGGCCGTGTTGCACGCATGCGTGGAAGGGCTCTACACTTCCGTAGCTCCCTTCCACGCATGCGTAGAAGGCTACGCCGTGTGCGTAGAAGGCTACGCAAGCGGCATAGCCCTCCACGCGCATGCGTACAACGCAACCTGCGCAAACCCAGTCCGCGCAGGTCCCGGATTCGCCGGAGCCATGGTTGACAGGTATGGGTGGGACACGTATCTAACAGGTGAGCAGTAGCATGAACAGAGCCAAGGAGCCTGTCCACTTCCTCAGGGACAACTGGATCGAACCAATCCCGGATAACATGGCAAGATTGTGATCCAGTCAACTCCAGACTCTTCATATCCATTTGCTTAAACTTTGCTTAAACTTTGAGCAAATCTGAGTGATTTTCACCGTCAGATAATCAGCAAAGTCATCAGCTTACCCCCCGCCATCCAGGTTCAGGTCTCCTTCTACCACGGATATCCGCAGTGAAATATTGACAATTCAGGGGGGAAATGCATTCTCAGATATGAGTTGCAGTCAACAATGGCGCATATGTATAAATGGAAAGCACAACAGCTGACACCCCCCCCCAACCCCCCAAAAAAAGCACTTTTAGGACTTCTTAAACTGTTCTTAAAAGATCTGTTTTTAAGCTCCCAATCTTCCCGGACCAATTTGGATTTCACTGTTATACTCAATGTGGGGCTTTGCACCCCACTTGGGGAAAGCTTGAATTAGGAATAAGCCTGATGCTGACTGATTTGTATGAGATTCAGACAGATGTGCATTGGTCAGATTTAATTCCAGGGCAAAGTAAAGCAAAGTACAAATGGATTTGAATCTGGAGTAGAAATCATCTCTCATGGTGCACAAATTCCCACCAACATCTTTTTAAATTAAAGCTAACTTTAAGCCTGTATGATATGCAAACTCCCAAAGAGACTTGTTGGGAATCAGGTTTACACCGCTCTTTACGGTCTTGTCATGTTTCTCAATTTCTTGCACATGGGTACAAAACAACAAAAGGTGCTACAGCCACTTTAGGTTTTCAATAGAGATCAGTGCACATTTAGGACACAAATTGAATCCGATCTGGGCCAAATCATTCCAAGCCGAACTGGGGTCCATTCTGAAGCTGTATTGTTGTGCTTATGGAACATGTAGCAATGTAGATGAATAACATTTGCAGAATTATTCAAGCTGATTTTGCCTAGAATTTCTGCAACACTGAAAGGACTGAGCCTTTGACACCCAGATGACTTTAGATATGATTGCAGATGAGTACCTTGGGTACCGTGCAGTCATTATTCAGTGAGGAGTCCTTGCATAAGTAGATGTCTCCATTATGCCAATCTGCACAACTTCTGTCCATAGCGATCTGTCCCTGGCAGTTCTTCTCCATGCTGATCCAACATTTTTCTTGAGAAAATCTTCCCATCTGTGATGTGGTCTTCCCCTAGGTCTTTGGGATCTCTCAGATACCAATTCATTATTCTGGCACTCCATGTATTGTCATGTGTGTGCAACATGGCCAGCCCACCTTAATTTGTTCATCAGGTATTCTGTCTTTTAGCAGTGATTTTTGCCTGATGTCCTCATTTTTTACTGTGAAGTGAGATTCCGTGCATTGATCTCTCCATTGCTTGTTGTGTTACTTGCAGCCATTTTTCTTCTGCAGCTGTTAAAGCCCATGTTTCACTGGTGTATGCCATTGCTTTCAAGACCATAGAATTGAACCGATTTGCCTTTGTTTCTGGTTTAACTTTTGATTTCAAGATGGCTGACACTTCTCTGAATTTACCCCACACTGCTTTCTGTCTTTTAGATATTTCTTCTTTCAAATCATTGTCCATCCTGACTGCTTGACCCAAATAAATGTAGCTTTCCACTTCTTCTATTTGTTCTTTACCGAGTTTTATTCCATCCAAGGAATAAAACTTGGAGATGAGTGCCTGGTTTTATTCTGGATTTCATTACTGGGATAAATCCCAGCTGTGACGAACACAGATTTCTGATTTTTCCCTAAAGGTCCATAAAACTCTGTAGGACTCTTGGGGCAAGGATTGGGTGCTGACTCCTCATCCCTGTATGACCATTTTTGAGTGAGACATCTCTTCTGCTCCAAAGTCTCTTATGGTGATCAACACAGAATTCATGCACCCAAGCACTGATCTGGATTTAAACTATATACAGAGATAACAAATAAAGTGTTTTGCCCATTTGGAGAGAACGTCTTGGGATTCCACACCATACACGGCATGTGTGGAAAGGGGAGAAGGACAAAGAACATGTCCAGGATGGTGGACAGATTTAATTTTAATTTAATTTAATAGTCATATTTATATATGCCGCCCACTCAGGCAGAACCCGACTCAGGGCGGCATTACAACAAATTCTAAAAACACATAAAAACACTTTAAAAGACCCATATCCCACCCACTTTAAAAGACCCATATCCCACCCACCCATCCCACCCACTATAAAAAGAAGAAGAAGAGAGAGTTCTTAATTCTTTACATAAGCCAGCAGGCAGGGACCGTGTTCCCATTCAGGCCCCACACCTGCCCCGCCAGCCAGGTCTTCAATCCTTTCCTGAAGGGCAGCAATTCTCTTTGAAGTCTTAGATCTGTTGGCAGGAGGTTTCAGAGAGTTGGTGCGGACACGGAGAAGGCCCTCCTTCGGGTGCTGGACAGATGTGCACCCCTAGTTGATGGCACTATTAGAGAGCCCCTCCGGTCCGCTCTGGTTGGATGGGCAGACACTCTTGGGACAATGCGGTCTCTAAGGTATCCTGGCCCACTGCCATATAGGGCTTTAAAGGTCAAAACCAGCACCTTGAATTGCCCCCGGAGACAAACTGGTAACCAGTGCAGCTCCCGAAGTAGCAGTGAGGCATGGGCATATCGCCCACATCCCATCACCACCCGGGCTGCTGCATTCTGGACCAGCTGCAGCCTCCGAATGGTCGTCAAAGGCAGCCCCATGTAGAGCGCATTACAATAATCTAGTCGGGAAGTGACCAGAGCATGGGTGACCATAAGCAAGGAGCCCCGGTCCAGGAGCATGCGCAACTGGCAAATCACCCAAAGTTGGGCAAAAGCCCTCCTGGCCACAGCCGCTGCCTGTTCTTCTAGCAGCAGCAGCAAGTCCAGAAGGACCCCCAAGTTGCGCACTGGGTCTGTCTGGGGCAAAACAGCCCCATCCAGTACCAAAGATGGTAACTCCCTGGATAACACGGGGCCCCTTATCTACAGCCACTCTGTCTTGCTGGGATTCAGCCGAAGCCCATTGGCCCCCATCCAGACCCCAATGGCCTCCAGGCTTCCAGATAGGATTTCAACAGCATCACTGGGGTCCCCACGGGCCGAGATGTACAACTGGGTGGCATCCGCGTACTGATGGTACCCGCACCCCGTGGGAACGAATGATCTCACCCAGTGGCTTCATGTAGATGTTAAATAGGAGAGGAGAGAGCACCGAGCCCTGAGGCATCCCATACTTGAGAAGCCTAGGGCTGGACCTCTCACTCTCTAACCACACCGACTGCAGATAACAGCAAAGAAATATTACAAGAACACCAAAGAACACAAGTGGTGCTAGAAGTGGCAGAGCAAGAACCCTGTATCTTCTTCAAACACCTGGAGGAGGAGAGGGGGAAGGAGGAGGAGGAGAACTGGACTAAAGATCTTCTCATTGACTAATATGGCCAGAGGGTTTTACTCAGATCACCCAGTTACACAACCTCACTTACCACAACTGGGGCTTCAGTCTATCCTCATGGTGACTGCTTTCTAAAATTCTGAAATTTAGGATTTCAGAAATATATCAAGTCAGTTCCTTGGTTCATGGTGATCAGTTCTTAACATATGTTGATTAGAGAAGTAGTGGGAGCTCCTATCCTACTTTGTGACTGAATAAAGGTTTCCCTTACTCGAAAGCTAGTTGTATCCAACTCTAGGGTGCAGTGCTCATCTCTGTTTCCAAGCCGAAGAGCCCAGTGCTGTCTGCTTCTGCAGACGTTTCCATGGTCATGTGGCAGGCATGACTAGACACCGGAGCACATGGAACGCTGTTACCTTCCCACCGAAGTGGTCCCTATTTATCTACTTGCAATTTCTTGCTTTCGAACTGCTAGGTTGGCAGGAGCTGGGACAAAGACGGGAGCTCATTCCGTCCTGCAGTACTCGGGAATCAAACTGCTGACCTTCCTCTTCCCAGTCAGCATCTTACCTACTTGAGCCACTGCAGTATGCAATAAAGGGCATACAAATATGTGCCACTTCAGCCCTTCCTGTTTAGGAGATTCCGACCTGCTCAGTCTGTGATACTAAAAACAAAAATAAAAAAGCCAAACAAATTCCCACACATTATTGCATTAATTCACTAGTTCTATAACCTGAGGTGAGCAATGCAGCACTGTGGGACTGCGGTGGCTTAGTTGTTAAGATGCTGAATTTGACAACTGGAAGGTCGGCAGCTCGAGACCCGATTGCTTCATGACGGAGTGCTGCACGACGACTGTCCCAGCTCCTGCCAACCTAGCAGTTTGAAAGCAAGAAATTGCAAGTAGACAAATAGGTATCACTTCGGTGGGATGGTAAACAGCATTCCATGCACTCAGGGGTCAAGGCATGCCTGCCACATGTCCATGGAAATGTCTGCAGATGCAGACATGCTGGCTGTTTGGTTATAAACAGAGACTAGAGTTGGATACGACTGGCTTTCGAGCAAGGGCCACCTTTACCTATGCAGCACTATCAATTTGGAAGATGTGGTTCATTGTAAGAAACATGGGGGTTGAGAAGAAAGACAAATCGATTGAGGAGGTACATGGAGGAAGAATGGTTTTGCTAATCACCTGAGAGTGTTAAGGCCAGCAGCAGAATCCTAACAAGAAATTTAAAAAAGAGAGAAAAAAAATATCACTTTTAATTATCCCTCTCCCCCATTCAAATAGCTGACACCATTTTCAACCCCCTGAATGCTGAATAGGATACAAAGGATCTTTTGTAGTTTTGGTTATACTCTTGAGGTGTACCCTATGGTTGATCAGGCACATCACTACTCCCATACCCATCCTGGCTGGGTAGTTCAATGTCTTAGGGATTTGCCTACGGAGCGAGTTTGGGAGTTCAATTCCCCACTGTGTCTACTGGAAGAAGAACCAATCCATGTAGCCTTGGACGAGCTGCATAGGATGTCCTCAGAAGAAGGAAATGGTATACCATTATGATAGCCAATATTTGGAAACGGATACAGCACATGAAGAAGAAAATTCCTGAATGCTCTTTACCTTTAAAAGAATTTATCCTGGAAATGATTGCCATATGTCAGGAGTGATTGACAGCACATGATTGTGATCCTCTGAATATTGATTTTTTTTAAAAAAAAAACCCGCTCATTTGGTCCATGTTTACGTTTCACTGTATACATGTCTAATGGCAATTATTGGATTGCCCAAAAAAGTGACTGGTCCACATTTTGAAATTGGTCTAAATTAACAATGGGCTATGCAGTGATGATGAAATTTAGCACTCCAGATGTTCTTGAACTTCAATTCCCAGAAGCCCTGATCTGCAGGAGTGCTGACTTGGGGTTCTGGTAATTGAAGTCCAAGAACACTACTGGGCTATTGTGTCCTTCCAGATGGTTTTTTAGTTTACAACTTCCAGGAGGTTTACCTGAGAGATACATCTGGACAGACAAAGCAACTAGTTCACATAGTGTCAAGTGTGACTGGCGAACAAGCTTCAAAGTTATGAAGATTGCAACAAAACTTTGTGGACTCTCTTCTTTACTAAAAATAAAAGCAGCGATTTTGCATATACAGTATCCTCACTCCATCTATATCGAGGCAATTTTCACTGAGCAGTGGAATGAAACATTCTGGGTTCTGTTCCTAGCCAATGTGTTGTTAATTTTGTGATCTCCTTATAATTAGTTCATTTTATTTGGTAGTGTAACTAAGCAGCTATATTGCTGTTTAAAGTGGTATGCGTTTTGACATTAAACTAAAGAATCTAATTTTGTTGTCAAATGTTACTTTGGTTTATAACATAATTTTATATATATCTCTCCCAACTGGTTTTCATTTCACTTTCTTGCTGGAATCTGCTTTATAAGCATAATGTAAAGGGTTCCCTGGAGTCACAAAAATGAGTTTTGTATGTCCCTTGTCTAATTAACACTATGTACATTCCTTAGCTCCTTATAATTTACTCTGGTATGGTGTGCATGAGCACTTGATTGGAAAAATAATGTAATCTTAGAATCAATGATATGAAAAATTACCTCCTCAACCTCTCTGAATAATATTACGAGGCTTTTTTTTAAAGAAAGAAAGGTGGATATATACAATGATAATGCAGGTGTGAAAGGGTTTGGTAAAATTAGAAAGCTGATTCAAAGATTTCAGAGGGTGGGGTCTATTTAAGCTAATCATATAAATTACTATTCTCTCAACTTTATCGAAATTCTAAAACAATATCAGCATAAAGACGTAAACGCTAAATTTTACTAGAGGAATATGAACATTATTAGGCTTTCACAAAATATAAAGCTTTCCTTGCAGCTTGAAAAAAGTTACTTTTTTGAAATTGTGTCACCACTAATCTCACTGGTCCTGCTTGCTGCATGATTATGGAAGGTGTAACCACAGCAAATCAGATTTTCAGAATGCTAGCTATTTTATGCTATATCAGACCATTAATTCTTCAAACTCTAGCCCAGTGGTGGTGAACCTATGGCACAAGTGCCAGAAGGGGCACTCAGAGCCCTCTCTGTGGGCACGTGCACCATCACCCCAGCACAAATTTTGTCCCACCCCTCTGCCCAGCAGCCCAATGGGAGTGCTTCCTCCCTCCCCCAGCACAGAGTTTGCCCCGCCCCTTTGCCCAGCCGTCCAATGGGAGCACTTCTTCCCACCTCCCCTGTCTCAGGTAAAGTGGGCGGCTCATGTGCAGTGTGCAGTGCAGATGGCAGTTTCAGCACTCAGTCTCTAAAAGGGTTTCCATCACTGCTCTAGCCTCTACTAGGCTATCATTCCCCCCATGTCTTTTTGGCACCTCCTGTAATGTTTTCTGATGGGAACTAACTGATGTTTTTTCCAACCTCTATTCACACTTTCCTTTACTTCCTTCTTAAGTTTGTCCTCTTTCCATCCTCCTGTTCTCTACACTTTATTTTATTTTTCCTCATGGTTTGCTTGCTAACTCTTCCAAGCTTTACCCTCTTCCTTTCTAAAGAACACCCACTCTTTTAATCTGTTGTCCCCAAGAGGCAGCATCAGTCCAGTTGTTACTTTCCCACCCATACAATTTGAGTTCTCCATTACTCTGAACTGGGGTGCTTCTCTCTCTCTTTCTCCTAGAGAAAAGAATGCAATAATACTTTCCTGCCCTCTGTCTTTTTAAGGATTACTAGAACGCCGGGCTGTTATAAACTGTGGTCAGCTTTTTGGTTTTTTTTTTGTGGATTAAAAAATGAACAAAAGATGATATAATTGTTTCAAATTGTTTTATTTAACCAAATAATGTTTTAGTTTGTGGGTTGGTTTTTTTAAATAGTTGTACCATAGTACCTTAGCAGGAATTGGCACAATTTCAGGTCGAGGTCTCCGGGGCCCATGCGCCGCAGCGCGTCTTTTGTGGTGCGCACGAGGCGCTCTACTTGGCCGTTGGTGGCCGGGTGAAAGGGGGCGGAGGTGACGTGCCGAATGGCGTTGCGATCCATGAATGCCCCGAACTCGGCGGACGTGAAACAGCTAGCGTTATCGCTGACGAGGGTGTCGGGTAAACCGAACGTGGAAAAGACCCTCCGTAACTGTTTAATTGTTGTGGCCGAGGAGGTGCTCGAGACTGGAATGACCTCCAACCACTTGGAGAACGCGTCCACCACAAGGAGGAAAAGTGTTCCCCTGAACGGGCCAGCAAAGTCTACGTGTACCCGGGACCAGGGCCCCCTTGCTGCATCCCACTCCCTATGTGGCAAACGAGCCTCTTCTGGCCTGGAGCTTTGGCACGCTTCGCAAGTGCCGACCATGTGTTCGATGTCGGCGTCTAGCTGGGGCCACCAAAAGTAACTGCGGGCTAGTGCCTTAGAGCGGACGATCCCCGGGTGGCTGACGTGCAGCAGTTTAAGCACCCTCGGCCGGAGAGACGTGGGGATCACTACCCGCTGTCCCCACAAAAGGCAACCCCTCTCTAGGGACAACTCTAGTTTCTTTTTGAAAAATGTGTCGAATTCCGCTGCTGGGGAAGACACGGGCCACCCTTTCTGTACCCAGGAGCAAACTGTAGCCAGCGTTTTGTCTTTGCCGGTCGCTTTGGCGATGTCGGCCGGTACTACTGGAGGGGAGTCTAGGACCTCTATCATTAAGACCTGGTGGTCCCTCTCTTCCTCGCCCACGTGGCAGCAATCCCGGGGAATGGGGGACCTCGACAGGGCATCCGCATGGCTGATCTCCTTCCCGGGCCGGTATACCAACGCGTGCTGATACGCGTTGAGAAAAATGGCCCACCTGAGCATTCTCGGGGACAGGATTTGGGGTGTGGGCTTATCTGCGGTGAAAATGCCTAGCAAGGGCTTATGGTCAGTCACTATGGTGAAGGGGCGGCCGTACACAAAATCATGAAATTTCTTGGTCCCCGCAATTATCGCTAGTGCTTCCCTGTCTGTCTGGGCATAGTTTCTCTCCGCTTGGGACAAGGACCTAGAGTAGAACGCTATCGGGGCCTCCCTCCCATTCTCCAGTACGTGGCATAACACCGCCCCCACCCCCACCGGGGATGCATCGCATATCAGGACCACTGGGCGTTTGGGATTGAAATGGGTCAGTACCGCATCTGATGCCAGAAGTCGCTTCAGGTCATTGAAAGCCTTCTCCTGGTCGTCGCCCCACTTCCATGCCTCGTCCTTTTTTAACAATTTGTGTAGCGGTTCCGCCACTGCTGCCTTCCGCGGAAGGAAGGAGTGGTAAAAGTTGAGTAGTCCAAGGAACGACTGCAACTCGGGCTTGGAGGTGGGGCGAGGGGCCTTCTTGATGGCAGCCACCTTGGATTGGGATGGCCTTATTCCCTCGGGAGTAACACGGAACCCTAGGAACTCAACCTCAGTTGCGAAGAAAACGCATTTGTCTTTCCGCAACCACAACCCCGCCTTTTCGAATATTGCCAGGACCTTTCCCAACCTTATTGCTAATTCGGCCCGGCTCCCCCCTGTAATCAACACGTCATCAAAGTAGGGTAACACCCCCTCTAACCCCTTCAGGAGGCGTTCCACGAGTGACTGGAAGATCCCGGGCGCCGAATTCACGCCGAATTGGAGGCGCGATACCTGGAACGCCCCTTTGTGGGTGACTATGGTCTGCGCAGCAGCTGCGGCGGGGGTCACCGGGAGTTGCTGGTAGGCTTGGGCCAGGTCGAGTTTAGCGAAACACCTCCCCCCGTGTAACCTGGCCAACAAGTGGCTGACTACCGGCACCGGATACGCATTAGGGCGGATCGCCTTATTGAGGGTGCACTTGTAATCAGCGCATATGCGGACCTCCCCGTTGGCCTTGAGCGCTGTTACAATTGGAGTTTCCCACTCCACAGAATCAACAGGGACAAGAATCCCCTGGCCCACCAATTTGTCCAACTCCGCCTCTATTTTGTCCTTTAGTGCGAAGGGCACTCTGCGCGGTTTAAGTCTGATTGGACGTACTCCAGGGTCCAGGTCGAAAGTCACTGGGGGGCCCTTGAATTTTCCGAGCCCCTTTTTGAAAACCTCGGGGTGCGCGTCGCACACGCTCTGTATTGGATCAGTCCCGGCGGCGTGTGCTCCCACGGCGTGCACCCCCCCAATGAACAACCCCAGGGGCTGGAACCATTGAGTCCCGAGGAGGCTGCATTTACCACCCTTGAGGACGACTAGGGGAAGCGTTGCGGAGTGCTTTTAAACTGGACCTGAAACTTCCCAACCCCCAACACTGGGATGCGGTTCCCTTGCACGTCCTTCAGTGTGGCCCTCAACGCTTTGAGCTTGGGCCGCACGCGGGGGGCGATTTTCATGAACTCTCCCTGGGAAATGATAGAGTATGAAGAACCCGAGTCCACCTCCATCCTAACAGGGGCCCCTTGTATTACTACCTCAACGAAGTAACGGGGGTGCTCCGTGGAAACGCTGCAAACCGGAGCGTCGTCCTCGCTGTCGTCGGAGATGCGCCCTACTCCGTCCCGCGTCCTCGTGGTCCGGGTGCCGTCCTTTGGCCTCGTGGTGCGGTCCTGCCTCGCCGAGCGGTCTGGGGAACCCCTCTTGGCCTCGCGCCGTTTCCGGCAGACCTTGGCGATGTGCCCGCGCCGGCCGCAGTTGTGGCACTCGGCCTTGCGGAACGGGCATTTGGCGCGGGCGTGGGCGGCGCCGCAGCCGTCGCAGCGCCGGCCCTCTCTCTGGACCCTCCGGACATCCTCATCGTCGCCGCTCTCCGCGGACGAGTCCGAAACTCGCCGGGCCGCGCGCACCGAGCTCTCTGCCTTGGCGGGTTTCGGGCGCCAGTCCTGAAGCTCTTGCACCCCGGCAGTCGTGGCCTCCGCGGCCAGTGCCGTGTCGAGGACTTGTTGCCACGTGGGAGGCGGCTCCTTTTTCATCAGCGCGCGCTGAGTCTCGGTATCCCTCAGACCGCAGAGCAGGCAGTCCCGGAGGGTGACTTCTGGGGTCTCCCACTTGCATGGGCCGGCGGCCAGCCGCAGGGCCGCGGCGAACTCAGCGACCGATTCCCCGGGCGCCTGGACTCGCCTCCAGAACGCGCTCCGAGCGGGGAACATCGCTATCGCGGGCCGGAGGTGTGTGCGCAGCACCGCCAGGAGCTCTGTGGCCTTGAAGTCGCTCACCCTCCTCGGCGCGATCAGGTCCACCAAGGTCCTCTTGGTCTCGTGTCCGAGCATGCGGACGAAGATGGCCCTCTTCTTGGCCTCATCTGAGACTTCGAGCTCCACCAGTGCTCCATTGAAGTCTATCTCGAACAGCTCCAAGTCCCCCGGCTTCCTGATCTCGTAGCCGGCGCATGTCTTGGTCCCGTGGGCAGCCATCATCCCACCTTCGTCGCCAGTTTAGTGTATGGGACCAAAGACAACAGAACAGCCGAAGGGTTGGCTTAACACAGGTTTATTGCATGATGGTCCGGTGGAGCATAAGGTAATGGCGGTGATACATCTCAATATATACAGTAGCCCTATACATTTGAATCTTGTAGCACGGTAGCTCATTGGCTGCTACCGGCGTGGCCTCGCCCAGGCACGCCTCTCTTCCTGCTGCTGAATGCAGATCTTTCTTCTGCTGCTGAATGCAGATCTTTCTCCTGCTGCTGAATGCGGGGAAGGTTTTCCCGCGGCTGTCCGTGATTGAGCAATGTGAACCATGTGAGACTGAACGCTCGCAGCTGCCCTCTATGGGCTGCCTGCTCGCGTTCCTTTACAGCTGAGATACCTTGTATTTGGAGTGGTTACATTCTTGCCTTTACAGTACAATGAACATGCAAACATACATACATAACACATAGGTAATATTTTTAAAAATGTGAAAGTACATGTTTTTTACATTCAATGTTTTTAAACTGTGTTTAGATGTTTGGGTTTTTATTTGAGTTAAAACTCAACAGAGGATGTTATAAATCTTTTTTTAAAATATGTTTGTGATTTGTGTAAACTTTTGATTTATTGTTATGTTTTTGACTTGTTTTTACTCTTGTAGCCTCTAGGTGGGGCTGTTGTGTCTTTTTGAGTTGTTTTTACTATTCTGCCCTGCAGGTGGGGCTGCTAGTGGTTTTGTTTTAGTTTCACTGTTTTTTCTCTCCTGGCCTCTGGGTGGGGCTTCTTCCAGTAAGTCATCTTTGTTTCTTCATTTCTGTTCCGGTCGTCGTGGAGGGAGGACGTGCTGGTGAGTTTCTGGTTTTCTTTCTTCTGGGGTTTTTCTTTGTTTTGCTTTTGTGGTAGTGGGCTAGGAGGTGTTTCTGTTCGTTCTTTTTGTTTTGGTTGAGTTTTAGGTTTGTTTAATTGGTTTGGTTATTTCTGATTTTGTTTAATTTTTCTTATTTCGTTGTTGTTTATTTGTGTAATTAGTTGTTTGTTTGTGTAATTTGTGGTTTTTTATGTTGTAGTTAGGTGTTTTGTATGTGGTTTTGTGTTATTGTGGATGTTTTTGTTTGTGAATTTTGTGGTTTTTTGTTTATTAATGGTTTTTTACAATTATTGATTTATTTTTGTTTTATTTATTTTTATTAATTTTGGTGTTTGTTTTTGGTGGTTACTTTAGTGTGAAGAATGGGCTGCCTGTTGTTTCCTCTTTTCCCCATTGCTGCTTTGAATTTTGGTTTCGATGCAGCAATGGGGGAAAGGAGGAGGAGGCACTCAGCCCATTCTTCTCCCAGGAAGGTTTGTTAGGTAGGTCGGGGGAGAAGGAGGAGGCAGAGAAGAGCTATCTGTGCCTAAAGATGGTTCTCTTCTCTCTGTCTCCTTTTTCTCCTGGCTTACCTAACCGGAGATGGGTAGGCAGAGATCTGTAAGGGGTGGTGCTCTTCCTTCCAGATTGCTGGCTGCTGCTTTTGTATTCGGAAGTACAAAGGCATCAGCCAGTTATCCGCCAGGGAGGGTGCTTCCCCTGATGAGCTGCTGCCTGTTTTTTTTGGGTTTTTTCCATCCCGGCTCAACTTTCCTTGAGGCCAATGGTGGTCTTGCCGTGTCTTCAGTGGGGTAGCATGGAGGAGAGGAAGTCCCTCTTCTCCCCATTGCTCTGGGAAAGAAGGACATCTCGCGGTGGCATTTTGTGGCTTTTTGTTTTGCGTGGCTGTGAGGCGCTGTGTCTGCCTGATGGGGACTTGTGCTCCCATTGTTTTTGTAATTTTATTTTTCGCGTGCCAGCTTTCTCAGTGTTCTGCATGCTCTTGGCGCGCAGGATGCTGGGACTTGTAGTTTTGCATTTGTGGTTTGCTTTCGTGTGGCGGTTTTTTCTGCAGCTTGATTTCAATTGGCTGCACCGCATTTCCCAATGTTCTTTTTGCTCACGCCTCTCAGCCTGATTGGCTGTGGCGCAGCATGCACAGAGAATGTTGGGAATTGAAGTTGTTTCCCTTAGTGCACTCTTTGGGCAGTTCACACTGGCGTGTTTCTCAACCCTTCCGTAACCTCCGTACCGGGTTCGGGTGAGTGCAGGAGGCTCAGTACGGGATAGTGTGGATGGGTGTGGAAGCGTTTGCCAAATTCCAATGGTTAAACCTTGGATTTATATTTATAGATGCTTCTTCTTTTGTTCTTCCATAGCGCTAATCTCACTTCCTCTGGTCCAAAGCTGTACTATAAATAAATGCTTTCAGAAGGTTTCAAGAAGAAATGGGGGGAAGCACTTGACAAAGTGAAATAAGAACACCATCATACAGATGTTGGGGAAAATACTGAAAATATCAGCCAAGTGTTTAAAGGCCAGCTGATACTTCATTTGGAAGGGGCCGGGGCCTCTGTGTTGTTGATATCTGACAGTAGTGCTTTTCCAAGACATGTTTTCCTAAGACACAGTTTGAAATCCCACCTGTCTACTACCCTGAATACTTGTCTGCTTTCATAAGTTAACCAGGGTCAAGTCTATGGAAGACCCCCAAGGAACATGGGCTACTTTTCTAGGAAGGAGAAAAAGTTGAATGGTGTTAAGCACATGTTTTATGTGCAGGTTCCATCTCCAATATCTCCAAGTAGGGAGAGGAAAGAATTTTATCAGGAAGCCCAGAGAGTGGGTCTTCTTCTTCTTTCCTGTCCAAATCAAACTTTAAATTGCCAAAATGAAGCCGTGTTCTTGGCTTTGTCATTGGCCAAACTTAAGTCCGCATCGGTACTTGTTTCCAGTAGTAATAGGCAGACCAGTAAATGAGCCAGATTCTATATCTCTCCACATTCACACTCTGCTTTGTTTCTGTGATGGAATCTGGAACCTTCTGCAAGCAAGGCAGGTCTCATACAACTGAACTATAGATGTTCCTTTGGCCGTTATTTCTTGTGGCAGTGAGTTCCACCTACTATATGACATGTAATAGATTTAAGGAATTTGTTGTAATGCCATGCGATAGTGACCGTTTTCAGATATGAATTCTGGTGGTTCAGTGATTAAACTGCTTTACTGCAGCCACAACGTTGTGAGTTTGATTCTGACCAGGGCTCAAGGTTGATTCAACTTTCCATCCTTCCAAGATTGGTAAAATGAGTACACAGCATATTGGGGGCAAAATGCTAATTAACTTGTGAACTGCCCAAAGAGTGCACTAAACGCTATGGGGCAGTACATAAGTTTAATTGCTATTAGCTAGGTTTAAAGGGTATTTGACACAAATTCATAGTTTATCAGTGATTAGTTGTGCACTTCTGCTATGTTGCTAATGGATGCATTCAGCAATGTTACCCGTAACATGTCCCACACCGGAACCAGGGATCGATTTGCACATAAGCCCCATCTAGCTACTTGAAGGGTTCATAAAATTGCATTGGGCACCATATGTATTGACTGCCTTCACTTAGGCAAAATACAGTCCATGACTATTTTGTGCAGTGAAAAGGACCCAAGCCAGGAAAATAATAAAAGCACTTAGATAACCTTTTCTGCAAATGGTAGGAAATATGGTGCATTTGCAGAGTCTGGCCCACTGTGAAATGCAGTGATAGAAAAACAGAAGTCTCTCTGCTCCCAGAAATGCTCCACTTCTTTGACCTTCCAAAGAATGAAGTCTTCAATTTTCTCTGCCCCCCCCCCCCGCACTCCTATTTACTGTTTGTCACCCTTCTTCTCTTCTTCTGGTCGGCAGTTGGAGACCCAACTGATCTCCAACTTCTGGCTGGTCAGCAGTTGGAGACCCAAGTGCTGCATGACAGAGTGAGCTTCCATCTCTGTCCCAGCTCATGACAACGTAGCTGGCTCTTTATAGCTTTATAGCTATAGAGATGAGCACTGAACTGTAGAGTCAATTATGAATGGCTTTCAAGTAAGGGTGTCCTATTAGCTAATGATGCTTCCTCTTCTTCTTCTAAAAACTCCTGGTCTTTTCTGCTCTTAGGGTTAGATTTAGGAGCTGCCTTCCCTTCAAAAGGGCAAGTAATGGAGAGAAAGGCCATCTCAGAAGCAGCAGCGGCTCTTCCAAATCTTGAGCTGACAGCAAAGAGATGTCTGTTACTAAGAAGGCACCTGCCACACCAGTTGGAAATATGGCCCTGTCTGAAAGGGATTTGCTTAGCAGCAGAGCCGGGATGTTGCCCTGCTGCTGATGTAAATTCATCCCTTTTCATAAAAGGAAAAGATCAGTATCAGACCAGATGCTGAGCTACAACAATAAGACATGCTGCTGATTGTGGCTGATATGCCATTTGTCACATCACATCACTCCCGCTCCAAACTCAGGGTGACAGTTCATGAATCACAGACACCGGCTATTGAATGAAACTTGTCTCCAAGGAAATCATATCTGGATTACGTTTAATATATAGGAATATACATATTGCTGCCTTAATCTCTGACTGAAAAAAATACAGGGTGCCCAACAGCATTAGCTGGGATTACAGAAAACTAGAGCTATGCCCATCATTATGATGAGGCACTCTGTCTGTGTGTGCATGTCTGCACATGTACATGCATGTCCATGGGAACCCAAAGGCCTTTGAGGTACGTTGATATACAGCAGTCATGAGTTGCAAAGGGTCTCTGGATATTTTAAGTGACTCACAGGGGAGGTGAAGACACATCTTATCTTCTGCTTTGACTGTACTATCATTGGGTTTCCAACCTTGGCCCCCCAGATATTCTTAGACTTCAACTCCCAGAAGCCCTGATCCTCATGTGTGCTGACTTGGGTTTTGGGAAATTGAAGTCCTAAAACACCTGGAGGCCCAAGGCTGAGAAACCTTGAATTCTAGAGCTATTATCTAGAGCAGAGGTCAGCAAACTTGGCCCTCCAGGTGTACTTGGACTTCAATTACCAGATGCCCAAGTCAGTACTGTTGATCAGGGCTTCTGAGAATTGAAGTCCAAGAACAGCTGGAGAGCCAATTTTGCTGACCCATGACCTAGAGCTATAAATCCTTGCTTGTCTCACACTCTACTGCAGAGGTTGGAAACTTATAGCCCACCCAGGACTTATTTTGAGGTCCCAAGGCCAGCTGTGACCCCCTTCCAAATTTTGAAATTACAGTTTAAATGTTAAACATTAAAAATGAGAGGCTGTTAGAAAAGCTTTATCATTTCCACCAATGGGTGGTGGAGTGAAGAGCTATCCTCATGTTTGGTGATGTGTGTCCTTCTTTCTGGTGACCTCTGCATGGCTTGTCCTACCCTCAGTGAATTTCCCTGGCAAAGCATGGGAACTTTGATTGACAAATGTGTCTAATCAGCCCTCTCTTATTTTTATAAGTGAGTGGTTTTGGATGATTGTATTAAATTTTTGAAGAAAAGATACAAACCATACACACACTGAAATAACTATTGGTGTATGGGAGGAAACATTCCTTAGATAGCCAGTCACTGAGGAAAAGCCTGCATTGCAGGAAGAAAAAGGCATTTGCTTGCTTGAGGTAGAACAGCAATGATGGGGCTAGCCTTGGCTTGATTCCTCTGGGAGGGAGTTCCAGCTACCCCCATGTTTGACATATGACCCTTGATTGGTTGGGAAGAAAGAAGAATGAAATGTTAAGAATGGCGGCAAAGCATCAGCATATTCAGACTGTTAAGAGGCCTGGAAAACACATATAAACAAACATATATGAAAAATCACAAACAGAGTGGTGTGCGTGTATTGAAAGCAGACCCACTGAACTCTTTGACAGCCTGCTTTTCTCTGTAAAAAAATTGTGAGCATTGACATTAGACAAAGCATGAATGGCGGCAGCAGTAGTGGCAATGACAGAGCTTTGGTGGAATTGTCATTTATTTTGGACAATGACGCAGACTGGATTCACCAGAGAGTTCACCTCAAAGAGGTAGGAGGAGAAGGTGTATAGGCTTACAAGAGCTGTCTATGACCTCTGCTCCCAACTTCATTGCTCCTTGTTGAAATATAAATGACATTCAAGAGGAATATACCAGGGCGCATGCCAGTGTGTTCAGGAGATGTGACAGGTTGCATGCTAGGGTGAGCTAACACCTATGGCACTGAATAATTTAGCAGCTGCAGGCTCTTGCCTTTGTTTGTTTCCACATACCTTGGACTGACAGAAAGAAACATGTTTTGTTCCAGCTTGTGTCCTGCTTAAAGGGCAAAAGTCCCACTTGTCACTTTTTGGTACTGTATCCTCACAGCCCCACGTGTGCAGGTTGGTGGATCGGTAGGTTGAGGAGTGTTAGGAGAAGCTTTTTTGCAGCTAAAAAGTGTGAATACTCTAGTTGACCTCCAAGTTATTGGTAGAAAAATGTGTCGGAACACAAAACCAACCTGGCTGAATCACATCAAAGGTATGTCTAGCAGTACATTCTGCGGTTCATTGCAAGCAACAGTCAGAACTTGCTTCTAGAAGATGACAGGCAGAATGTGAAATTCATGTTTCCTCCAAGGCAGTTTCTCCAAAGCAGCTGTTCTCAAAAGTGTGACATTGGGGGTGGACAAAAAAGTGTGACTTTTTAGATAATGTCAGACAGCAAGACTGCTATCTTCACCATGGGCTATGCTGACAAAGGCTGATGTATGTAGTACACAAGAAAAAAAAACAGAACAGCAACAGAAGACTGCTCTGAAAACTGAACTGGAAACCATTTTGTCCTGTGCCACCTTCGCCAAAATCCTGTTGGTACCCCAACTACAGTAGACCTGTTGAGTCAATGGGACTTACACAACTGCCCATTCACCATTCAAAAATTGATTTGATTGGTTCACCCTAGTTAGGAGTAACAATAAGATTTAAACCCTAGTAAGTACACAACAATTTTGATTATGAGTGCTGCATATCATTACTATTTTATGTGTTTTAATTCATTTTAATTTGTCTAACTGTTTAATTGTTTTAATACTGTTACATGATTTTCATTCCATGCTTTATTGTGTTTTTAGTTGCTTTAGGTTTTTAAAAATAATTTGTGAGTCACACTGGGTTCATTCCCTGGGATAAAGAAAGCATAAAATTTATAATAAATTTATCTTAACCTATAAATCCAAGGGTTAACCGTTGGAACTTGCTATAGGTTGCTATGCCTCGCTCTACTTGCCTGCACTCACCCTTCGTGCACACGGCCGATCTGGGTCCGCAGGTCAAGGATTGAGAAAACAGGCAGTGGGGCAACAGCCCCACAAACGCGAAAAAAGGGAAACACCTTCCTTTCCCAATGTTCTTTGCGCCGCGCCCACCACAGCCAATCAGGCTGAGAGGCGCGACCACAAAGAACATTGAAAAACGCGCCGCAGCCAATCAAAATTGAGCCACAGCCAAAAAAAAAACGCACCACAAACACAAATCACAAACCCATAACTACAAGCCCCAGAGTCCTGCATGACATAAGCATGCAGAACGCTGAGGAAACCGGCACCCGAAAAATTAAAAAGAAAAACAACTCACCGCCTCACAGCCAAGCACACACCAGCCGGCTTTCTTTCCCTCACCAACAGCGCCTGAAGGTCCCGACTGGAGTTTCCCCTTTAATATCAGTAGGTTGGGGGTTGCGATCCCCCTCTCCGTTGGCTCCCCTGGGATTGGGAGGTTTGGGGGGACAAAAGGGGTATGTCCCCCCCCCCAACCATTCTGGACCCAGGAGACCAGGGAGAGTGGATCGATTCCCCCCCCTCCTAAAAAAAAACCCAGTCTTTAAAGAGAAGAAACAAAGCGGTTTCTTCTCTTTAAAAACGGAGTTGTTTTAAGGAGGGGGGGAATCGATCCGCTCTCCCTGGTCTCCTGGGTCCAGAAGGGTTGTGGGGGACATACCCCCTTTGTCCCCCCAAACCTCCCAATTCCAGGGGAGCCAGCAGAGAGGGGGGTCGCAAGCCCCACCCACTGATATTAAAGGGAAAACCCGATCTACTTTCACGACTCCACACAAAGCACCATAACACACTAAAGCCCCCCTCCCCACCACCTAGCCTACCCTTCCTAACCCCAACGACCATGCCCCCCTCCCCACCACCTAGCCCACCCTTCCTAACCCCCAACGGCCATGCCCCCCTCCCCACCACCTAGCCCACCCTTCCTAACCCCAACGACCATGCCCCCCTCCCCACCACCTAGCCCACCCTTCCTAACCCCCAACGACCATGCCCCCCTCCACACCACCTAGCCCACCCTTCCTAACCCCCAACGACCATGCCCCCTCCCCACCACCTAGCCCACCCTTCCTAACCCCCAACGACCATGCCCCCCTCCCCACCACCTAGCCCACCCTTCCTAACCCCCAACGACCATGCCCCCCTCCCCACCACCTAGCCCACCTTTCCTAACCCCGACCATGCCCCCCTCCCCACCACCTAGTCCACCCTTCCTAACCCCCAACGACCATGCCCCCCTCCCCACCACCTAGCCCACCCTTCCTAACCCCCAATGACCATGCCCCCCTCCCCACCACCTAGCCCACCCTTCCTAACCCCAACGACCATGCCCCCCTCCCCACCACCTAGCTCACCCTTCATAACCCCCAACGACCATGCCCCCCTCCCCACCACCTAGCCCACAGTTCCTAACCCCCAATGACCATGCCCCCCTCCCCACCACCTAGCCCACCTTTCATAACCCCAACGACCATGCCCCCCTCCCCACCACCTAGCCCACCCTTCATAACCCCCAACAAAAACAACTCACCACCTCACAGCCAAGCAAACACCAGCTGGCTTTCTTTCCCTCACCAACAGCGCCTGAAGGTCCCGACTGGAGTTTCCCCTTTAACATCAGTGGGTGGGGGAGTTGCGATCCCCCTCTCCGCTGGCTACCCTAGGGTTGGGAGGCTTGTGGGGACAAAAGGGGTATGCCCCCCCAACCATTCTGGACCCAGGAGACCAGGGAGAGTGGTTCGATTCCCCCCTCCTAAAAAAAACTCCGTCTTTAAAGAGAAGAAACCAAGCGGTTTCTTCTCTTTAAAAACGGAGTTGTTTTAAGGAGGGGGGAATCGATCCACTCTCCCTGGTCTCCTGGGTCCAGAAGGGTTGGGGGGGGCATACCCCTTTTGTCCCCACAAACCTCCCAACTCCAGGGGAGCCAGCGGAGAGCGGGGGTCGCAACCCCTCACCCACTGATATTAAAGGGGAAACCCCGATCTACTTTCATGACTCCACACACTCAAAGCACCATAACACAATAAAGCCCCCCTCCCCACCACCTAGACCACACTTCCTAACCCCCAACGACCACGCCCCTCTCCCCACCACCTAGCCCACCCTTCCTAACCCCCAATGACCATGCCCCTCTCCCCACCACCTAGCCCACCCTTCCTATTCCCCACCGACCACACCCCCTCCCCACCACCTAGCCCACCCTTCCTAACCACCAACGACCATGCCCCCTCCCCACCACCTAGCCCACCCTTCCTAACTCCCAACAACCATGCCCCTCCCCACCACCTAGCCCACCCTTCCTAACCCCCAATGACCATGCCCCTCCCCACCACCTAGCCCACCCTTCCTAACCCCCAATGACCATGCCCCTCTCCCCACCACCTAGCCCACCCTTCCTAACCCCCAATGACTACGCCCCCTCCCCACCACCAAATAAATAAATTTTTAAAAATTACTAAAAACACAGTCAAAAACTTCCAAAAATACACAAATACAAAAACACCAAAAACAATACGAAGTAAACAAAAACACAATCAAAAACAAAACAAACAGACAAAAAATACAAATTCCAACCCACCCACCCCGCCCACACACACACACAAAAGAAAGAAAACAAGCAAACTTACCAAAAGATGTCCTACCTCCACCAGGACTGGAAAAGAAATGAATAAAGAAAGAGACTACTTACCAGAAGAAGCTCCACCCAGAGGCCAGGAAAGAAAAAACAGTCAAAATACAATAACCCCTACCAGCACCACCTGCTGGCCACGATAGTAAAAACAATTCAAAAACACACAACAGCTCCAAACAAAAGGCCACAAGAGTAAAAACAAATCAAAAACATAACACAAATTCGAAATTTTAGACAAAAGCTCACACCAATAAAAACAAGTCAAAAACATTACACTAAAACACACTTTAACACAAATCACAAACATATGTCAATAAAATACAATAGAAACTTTTAAAAATCCTGTGCTGAGTTTTAACTCAAATTTAAACCCAAAACATCTAAAAACATTGAATGTAAAAAACATTTACTTTTACATTATTAAAATTATGACCTACGGTACAACTAATTAAAAAAATTCAAAAAACTAAAACATTATTCGCTTACATAAAACAATTTGAAAAAATTATATCATACTTTGTTCTTTTATTAATCCTAAAAAAAAACCAAAAAAAGCAGATCACAGTTAATAACAGCCAAGCCAAAAAATTTTTACATAAATAAACATTTAAAAAATTAAAATTACAGACTAAGCAATTAAAAAAAAACATTAACACAATTTAACCTTCTAACACAATTTAAAACAGCCCGGCAACGCCGGGCAACCTCTGCTAGTAATAAATAAATACATAATGACATTTCCCTCTTACCCCCTTCTTCCATCAACTTGTTACAAGCAGAAATAACCAACATGTTATCCTCCAGCTGTCAAATAACATATACTGTCAAACAATATACTGTTTGAGGCTAATTTTTGGAATGATAACTGATCTATGTTCAGCATTCTAAATAGTAAGCTGGTTAATGACCCATGGTAAACTTTGGGCCAGTTCTGTTTCTAAAGGGTGTGTGTGTTCCAAGCAAAGTTCCCTCTGTGGTCCCTCTTCTGTCTTGGTGGGTCTTGCTGGACCTTTTGGGCAGCAGAGTGAGGGACAGCAATGCCCCGAATCAGTGCTAACCAGTTGGGAGCCACCATTATAATTTCCCACCATGCCTCCAATATATAACATTGTCTTGAGGCATCCTAGGAAATTACCATGGCTGTTCCCATTTCTTGATGCTTGTAGCCGAGGGCAGATATCAGCTGTAGTTGTTCCTGGAGCCCTGTGAACTACCCAAGGACATCAGTCCTGAACAGACCTATTTGTAAAAAAAATCTGAAAAATGGGGGTGGTGGGTGGGAAGATGCCTCCTCAAACAGAGATAGCAGATGAGTGTGACAAATGGACAAGCTGAGGAGGCAGGCTCGCTTGCACAGGGACCAACTTACAATGTGCAGATCCAAGAGTATTCTGTCTTACCAACCAACCAAAGATAGACCCCCCTCCTTAAAATAGAAACCAAAAACGACAAAAAAAACACAAATATAATGCTTTGTAAAATTGCAAGGTTAACATCACTTAGTTTATTTGGATGGTTTTGTGGTTGGAACTGATGGTGGTGATTTTCAGAATGTTCAATCACTCATCCATCCTGAGGATCACAAAGACTTTACCCAGGTACAGAAAGCCTCAGCCCTGAAAGACTAGACTAGACTACTGTAATGCGCTCTACATGGGGCTGCCCTTGATGACCATTCGGAGGCTGCAACTGGTCCAGAATGTGGCTGCCTGGGTGGTGATGGGGTGCAGGCACTATGCCCGCACCTCACCACTACTCCAGGAGCTGCACTGGTTACCGGTGTGCCTCCGGGTGCAATTCAAGGACCTGGTAATGACCTTTAAAGCCCTACATGGTAATGTACCAGGATATCTAAGAGACCACATCACCCCAAGAACATCTGTCCATCCAAACAGAGGGGACCATCTGCTAGAGGAGCTCGTCTCTCTAGCACAAAGAGGAGGGCCTTCTCTGTGTCCACACAGAGGTATGGCTGCAGATGGAATTGCTGCCCTTTAGGAAAGAACTGAAAACCTGGCTGGCAGGGCAGGTGTGGGACATCGATGGAGGGGTGACCCCTGCCTGCTGTCTTGTATAATTAAGATTTCTCTCTCTTTTTTAATGGATGGGATGGGGTGAGTGGGTAAATCATTGCAAATTTTAATGGGGTTTTAAAGGGTTTTTAGTTAGTTTTTGACATTATTGTTAATTGCTGTTAGCCGCCCAGAGTCATTGCCAAGTTGGGCGGCAATAGAAATTTGAAGAGTAAATAAATAAATAAATGTAGGAAACTTTTAATTGAAGGTAAAAGGCTGTGGATGATGACACCATCAGCTTTATGCTTGTGGAGATGTGCCAACTGGACTCCAGCCAACATATTACTTTTTAAAACAAATTTAACTTTTTGATTTCTACTAATTTCAAAATAGTGTTCTATATTTTACCCTTTTTTCACAAGGACTGCCCATTTCTAGCTATGTCTGGTTTCAGCAAGGGCTGCTTTTCATACTAGCTCAGCAAGAAGTATTTTCAGTGCTTAGCCCATGTGCTTCAATTCTGTGACATGTGTTAACTTGACCAGTGATGCAGAAGCACAAGCAATTCCCAATTGGAATAAACATTGGTGGGTGTTACTTGACCCTTAATATCTGGGCCCAGACTTGAAATGACAAGCAGAGTTTTCAGGAAAGAAGGTTTTTCTTTAGTTTATTGTTTTGTTTTCCTCCCACCATCTGTTCTTCAAAACCAACTGACAAGGGAGGTTCTACCTCTGCGGTTGTTTCATAGGAAGGAGGATTAGGGCTGGATTTGTTGACCCTGTACTGATGGAAGTGTTGGCTGACTTGATCCATTGGTGACTAGCACTGAAAACTTGCATCTGCTGAGCTTGTTGGAGCATATCAACATTTTAGGTTCCTAGAACTGGGTAGTTCAAAGCCAAGAATTAGATCCAGGCCACAAGAAAGAATGAGGGCAGAGGGAAGGCAAGGAGAGAGGAATGCAAGTAAATAAGCCCTATTGTTTTTCACACTTAAAGAAGAATGGTCAGTATTTCAGGTCCCATTGCAAACTGTTTCCCCTTTTTGTCACTTTTGTATTCTTATTCACATTCTATTACTGTGAATTTCAACTCTCCATTTTTTAAAGTAATAATCATATTTTATAACATACTAGCATTTTTTGCCCGGCGCTGCAGGGCAGGTTTTTTGTGTGTGTTGGTAGTTGGGGTGGTTTTGGGGGGTACACACACACACACACACATGCAATACACACACACAACACAAACACACACAAAACACAATACACACACAACACAATACACACACAACACAACCACACACACATGCAATACACACACACAACACAACCACACACACAATACAAACACACACAACAATACACACACACAACACAATACACACACAACACAACCACACACATACACTCACAATACACACACAACACAACCGCACACACACGCACACACGTGCATACGGCCCTTGCCTGGAGGGGAAGGGGGCTCCCTTCCTCTGTCAGGCAAGGGCCCCCTCCTTTCTGCAATCCCAATGAAGCCGGCTCAGGCTGGGCTGCAGTGGCGCGGAAGGCAAGTGGCCCCACTCAGAAGGCTGTGCCGGGGAGGCGCAGAGTGCGATCGGCCCAGTTGGCAAGAGGTAAATGGGGTGGAGGACAGGGACTGAGGGGGGGGATGGGTAGGGGGTGGGTTCATATTCCCCCTTTCTCTTCCCAGATCAGGGTGGGTGTCCTCCACCCCACTTACCTGTTGCTGGCTTGGCCGTTGCCTCTCTGCGCCTTCCCAGCGCAGCCTTGCGGACTAGGCCTCTCACCTTCCATGCCTCCATGGCACAGCCTGTCCTCCGTCCCCACCAGCGCTGATGCCTTCACCGGTCGGGCGGGGGCACCAAAAGCAGGCAGCCCAGCCGGTAACCAACATGCCTGCCCACCTGCCATGGTGGAGGCCGGCTTTCAGCGTGGCTGCCACCCCGCCTCTTCCGTGCGCTCATCTGTTGTCTTCCTTACTCTCTCGTGCACTCGGACTGGGCTCCCGATTGGCTGTGGCTGGCTGCACACAGGGAATGCTGGGGGCTGTAGTCTTTTCTTTGTTTCTTGTTCGTAGGGTGGTTGCCCCACTCTCGACAGTCGGACTCTTGCGGCAATGCTCACAGGGTCATTAGGTACGGTAAATGTGGGCGGCTCGGTACAGGATGGTTGGGCCAGGTGTGGATGTGCATGCCAGACACAAACAGCCCATGCACCTTTTTATAGGTATAGATTCAATACCTGATATCCATCACTTTCTCTTATAGTATTATCAAGAATAATCAAAATTATCAAAGTAATCACCCCTGTGTTATATACAATGTCCTGAATTCACCACTTACTTTCAAGTCATCTTACTTTCCCCAGAAACTTAATGTGTCCAGTGCTGGTTTATTCCCTTTATTCTTCTTCAATATATGCACCAAGAAAGGTTTCCAAATATCCCAAAAATTATTTTCTTTCGTTATTCCTTTTAAAAAATTAAATTCACAAGTAAGTTTGTCATTTAGAGCTGTGTCCCAAATTTCCTTATACCAATTTTCTACTTCTAAATTCATATTATTTTTCCAATTCTTTGCAATCTCTTGCCTTGCTACCATTAAAAAAATTGATATCAAGTCTTTCCTGTTTGCACCCAAATTCTTGTCTTCTAAATCTACAGTAGACCAGTTCTATGAGGACCTACAACATCTTATAGAACAGACACCAAGAAACGATGTCCACATTATCTTAGGAGACTGGAATACAAAAGTAGGAAATCAAAAAGTGGACGGAATAACAAGCAAGTTTGGTTTGGGAACACAAAACGAAGCGGGGCAAAGACTGATAGAGTTCTGCCAAGATAACACACTAGTCATAGCAACACAAGAGGAGACTCTACACATGGACATCACCAGATGGCCAACATTGAAACCAAATTGACTATATACTCTGCAGCCAAAGATGGAGAACCTCCATACAGTCAGCAAAAACAAGACCTGGAGCAGACTGTGGCTCAGATCACAATCTACTGATTGCAAAATTCAGGCTCAGACTGAAGAAAATAGGGAAAACTAATAGGCCGGATAGATATGTTCTAGACAACATACCCAAGGAATACATGGTGGAGGTGAGGAACAGATTCAATGGTCTGGACCAGATAGACAGAGTACCAGAACAATTATGGACAGAGATGAGAGACATTATGCAGGAGGCAGCAAGGAAAACTATACCAAAAGAAAAGAAGCGCAAGAAAGCAAAGTGGTTGTCGGATGAGGCTCTTAAAATAGCAGAGGAAAGAAGGAACGCAAAAGGCAAAGGAGAAAGGAAAAAATACAATCACTTAAATAAATAATTTCAAAGAAAAGCAAGGAAAGATAAGGAAACCTACCTAAATGAACAGTGCAAAGAAATAGAGGAAAACAACACAAGAGGCAGTACTAAAGACCTCTTTTTAAAAAATTGGGGAAGTCAAGGGAACGTTCAAAGCAAAAATGACCACGATAAAAGACAAAGATGGCAAAGAGTTAGCGGATGCAGAAAAGATAAAGAAAAGATGGAAAGAGTACACAGAGGAACTTTACAAAAAAGACCTAAACACCCTGGATAATAACAATGAGGGGAAAACTGAACTTGAACCAGACATCCTAAAGAGTGAAGTCAGAAAGGCCCTAAAAAGCACGGCAAATAAAGCCAGTGGAGATGATGGTATCCCAGTTGAATTCTTCAAAGCCCTAAAAGATGATGGAATCTAGCTACTACATGCTATATGCCAGCAGATTTGGAAAACAAAACAGTGACCACAGGATTGGAAAAGATCAGCATACATTCCAATCCCAAAAAAGGGCAATGCCAAAGAATGTTCAAATTATCGAACAATTGCGCTCATCCCACAAGCTAGCAAAGTGATGCTCAAGATAATACAAGATAGACTGCAGGAGCATGTAGAAAGAGAACTACCAGAGGTGCAGGCTGGGTTCAGAAGAGGCAGGGGGACCAGAGACCACATTGCCAACATACGTTGGATCATGGAGAAAACAAAGGAATACCAGAAACAAGCTTACTTCTGCTTCATTGACTACACCAAGGCCTTTGATTGTGTGGACCACAACAAAATGTGGCAAGTAATTAAAGAGATGGGAATACCAGAACACCTCATATGTCTCATGAGAAATCTGTACATGAGTCAAGAAGCAATAGTTAGGACAGAGTATGGAATGACGGAGTGGTTTGGAATAGGAAAAGGAGTAAGACAAGGCTGCATTCTGTCACCCTGCTTATTCAACATATAAACAGAGCACATAATGTGCAATGCAGGGATGGAGGAATCACAGTATGGGATCAAAATTGCTGGGAGAAACATCAACAATTTGAGATATGCAGATGATACCACCCTAATGGCAAAAAGTGAGGAAGACCTAAAGAAGCTCCTGATTAGGTTGAAAGAGGAGAGTGCAAAAGCTGGCTTGAGACTCAATATCAAGAAAACTAAGATAATGGCAACAGTCCCTATCAGTCCCTGGAAAATAGATGGGGAAGAAGTAGAAGCAGTAACAGATTTTACTTTCTTAGGATCCAAGATCTCTGCAGATGGAGATTGCAGCCATGAAATAAAAAGGTGACTGATTCTTCGGAGACGCTTGTATGAAAAACCTGGGGAACATAGTGAAAAGCAGAGATATCTCACTGCAAACAAAGGTCCACATAGTCAAAGCAATGGTATTTCCGGTGGCAATGTATGGCTGTGAGAGCTGGACCATTAGAAAGGCTGAGTGAAGAAAAATAGATGCCTTTGAGATGTGGTGCTGGAGGAGAGTTTTGAGAGTCCCCTGGACAGCGAGGAGAACAAATAGGTCGATATTAGAAGAAATTAGCCCTGAGTGCTCCTTAGAAGGACAAATAACAAAGATGAAGTTGAAGTATTTTGGGCATCAAATGAGAAGAGAGGATTCACTTGATGCTGGGGAAGGTGGAGGGCAAAAGAAGAAGGGGACGGCCAAAGATGAGATGGCTAGATGGTATTGTAGACACAATGGGCACGGGGCTGTGTGGACTAAGGAGGATGGTGGAAGACAGAGGTGCCTGGAGAGCGATGGTCCATAGGGTCGCAAAGAGTCGGAATTGACTGTGCGACTGAACAACAACAACAACAAATCCATTAATAATACTGTTTTTGCATCTAATTTAACCATGATACCCATTATATCTTTAATTTCTTTTTCAATTTTTGCCCTAAATTCTCTGGCTATTCTGCAACTCCATCATATATGCTCATATGTTCCCAAACTCTGTTGACATCTCCTGCAAGTTGAAGATTTACTCTTGTCAATTTGATATTGACGAACTGGAGTTAAATACCATCACCGTAGTATTTTGAAGTTTTGCTCCTTAACTTTTATGGACAGATTTCTCATAAATCTACTTAAACATTTGCTCTTCCAATTTTTCCCCTGAAATTTTTATGTTCAGATCAGTCTCCCAATTTTTTAAAATGTATTTTGTGGCACTTACCTTTACCTTAACATTTCACTCTTCAAATTTGACTAAACCACACTACCACCACGATCACAGAATTAAAATCAGTTTTTCTTCTGCTAAACCCCATATTTGCTTAAAAGCTAACTACCACTTTGTTCTAGAAAATGATATCTTTAAAAAGTAAAAGCAGTAAAATGAGCTATAACCACCCTGACATGAAATGATGCATTTGGGGATGTTGAGGGTAAAAAAAATGGAAGCTGCCAGGAGATAGCCTGTCTTGCGCTACAACAATGAAGCCTCCTCTTCAAGTAGTTTTATGGTTTATTCAACTAGTTATCACAGTTTAAGAAGAATGTCAACAAGCTGGGACATGACCAGATGAGGGTGGCAAAAATGGTGAAGGGTAAGGAACCCAAGGCTGGTTGTTCTTCTTCTTTTGTGTCTAGGTCTGACTTTAAATTGCAAAAATGAAGCTACCTTAGCTTTGTTGTTGACCAAACTTAAGTCCTCATCGGTACATATCGGTACATGTTTCTGGTAGAAACTGGCAGACCAGTAAATGAACCAGATTCTGTATCTCTCCACATTCACACAGCATGTTGTTATCTGCCAGCAGCCCCCACTTGAGCATGTTGGTCTTCCATTTAGAGACTCCAACCCTCAGCCTATTCACTGTCCTCAAAGTGACACAGGGAAGTTAATTTCCCCTGCCATACCTTCCTTTAATGTTGTTCTTTATTCATTAAGCTCCTTCCTCCATCTTCTAATTTGGCTTTACTCTTGCATACCCTCAAGGAATGTTTGTTCTTGCCATCAAGCTCTTCCTGGATTGAGTCAGCAGACGTGAGATCATAACCATTCACAAGATGTCGAGGGTCCTTCTCTTACTTAGTTCTTTCAGCATCCACTCTCCTTATTTTAGATGGAGCAATACCAATAAGAGGATATATTTTCTCAACTGGTCATACCTGTCAAGTTTTGGATTTGGAAATAAGGGAAATTTCCTGGCAAATAAGGGATACTTGACATCTATGCTTATCCTGTGCTGCCCTCCAATGGCGGCAATAGGGCTTTGCAGTCTAATTAATAAGGGATGACGACAGGAAAGAGGGTAAAATAAGGGGTTTTCCTGGCCAATAAGGGATACTTGACAGATATGGTGTAGGTTTGAAGCACCTGTCACTATGCACATTGTTTCATTAACAGCAATGCCAACTTGTTTTGTATGTGTGAATGCACTCCATATTGATGCAGCATAATCTGCCACAGAGACGCTCAGAGCCTAAGCTGATGTAGTCAGCATGGATGGTTGCCCAAGCCTGGTGAGGAGCAATGAAAAGCTTCTTGTGTTTAGCCTGGGGAAGAAAAGCTTATGAAGTAATAAGAGAACCACCACCTCCAATTATCTGTAAAGGCTGCCACATTGCAAATGGAGTAGGGTTCTTTGAACCAAAGGATTAGATTCCCACAGGAATTCCAGCTAAACATTAGGAACTACCTCATGGTAAGAGCTGTTGGCAGTGATGTAGGCTGCCTGAGAGGGTTGTCAACTCTCTTTCCCCTGAAGTTTTTAAACAGAGATGTGATGCCTATCTCTCAAGGATGCTCTAGTTCAGTGATGGCAAAACCTTGGCACTCCATGTGTTCTTGGACTTCAATTACAGAAGCTCAAGTCAGCACTCCTGCTGATCAAGGCTTCTGGGAATTGAAATTCAAGAATATCTGGCGTGCCAAGGTTCACCATCATTGCTCTAGTTGTAGGTTTCCTGTCCCCATTGGGGTTGGACTAGATCAGGGGTTCACAACCTAAGGCTTGTGGGCTGGATCCAGCCCATGGCACCATTTCATGTGGGCCCCCCAACCCTCCAAGAACATTTTAGAAACAAAATGGCTGCCCCTTTGAAGCTGTTGGGGCGCAATGGCCAACCCCCATCATGCAGGCAGGGCAATATGGCCATCTGATCCTTGAAGCTAACTGAGAGAGCATAACCCAGCCCCCGCTTGAAAAGGTTGGAAACCCCTGGACTAGATGACCTTTGGGAATCCTTACAAGCAATAAATTTTATTTATTTATTTATTTATTTATTTAAGTTTATATGCCGGCCAATCAGGAGAACCCGACTCAGGGCGGCGTACAACAGTTAAAAATGTGTAAAAACAGATTTTAAAATCCCAAATCGTCCACTCACTTCCCCACCCTACTACCCCCCACCCCAATTAAAAGAATAAAAAGAAATAAAAGGGAAGCGGGGGACAACAACACAAAGGGAGGGATATTAACTAAGTATTAACTGGGGATAAGCCAACAGGCTGGAGCCGTATTCCCATTAATACATCACTGACTCTTAGGTCCAGAGCTAGGACCTGAGCAATGGGGTTCCATAACTCCAGTCCGAACATCTGGTGTACACCTTTGATAGTGACAGTGATGACATCAACACCACCATCACCATCACGGAACAATAACAACAAAAGCAGCAGCAACAACAACTTTTCCAAGATCTGTTTCTAGAGTGTGGGTCTTATAATAATTAGACATTGCAAATCTGTGAATTTTACTTTATCTCACAGTCAGATTTTGCAAATATTGGATAAATTTGACTAAAACATAAATGGAAGAATTTTTTCACTTATTCTTAGGAGCTGAGCAGATACTTCAGCACTGCATTCTTTAATTTTAAATTTTGGCAAATTCTGGTTCAAAAACAACTGGAAATGAAATCCCCACTTGGTTTTTTACAGGTAACTGAAGAACTCTCAGGGTTTTAGGGGAATTTGCAAGAAATAATGTAAATTGCACTTATATTTGGATTTAAAATGGGGATGCTTTGAGGCATCTTTAAGCAAAACTACATGGTCCACCGTGCCCCCATAGAACATACCTGTCCAGCACAGCTCCGGACAATATGGGACCTGGCCAGGACCATTCTGCGCAGATCCCTTCTATGCATGAGTAGAAGCCTTCTACGCATCCCCTTCTGCACAGAACCCTTCTACGCATACATAGAAGGCTTCCACGCATACGTAGAAGGCTTCTACGCATGCGTAGAAGGGACCTGCACAGAAGGAGATGCCCAGTGACTACTTTCCCCCCACTGCCAAATGACGAGATGGCGGCGGCTCCGGGCAGGAAAGGAAAAGCGGCACAAAATACGGGAAATCCCGGTCAATATGGGATACTTGACAGGTATGCCACAGAATTGAGCACAGCAAGGACATATTCGGCAGAGGTCATTGAGGGCTGAGAAGAAAGAGAAAAATTACTCCGGGAATCAGCTAAAAACTGATTATTTGGTGCCCCAAATGAGTAACACCTATGAAAACAGAACTAACTTCAAGCAGCGTCAAAACAGTGCCAGATATTTGGTGAGGCAAGTATTAATTTGGCTGCTCATATTTTCTGCTCTCCCTTCACCCTGCTTGCTATTTCAGTTTGCTTATTGGACACTGGCCACTTAAAGTGAAATTCATTATAAGAGGCTCCCTGTGGGCAAAGATTCAAAGAAGCTTAATACTGATCATTTCCTGCTTTTTAGTGTGTGTGTGTGTGTGTGTGTGTGTGTGTGTGTGTGTGTGTGTGTGTGTGTGTGTGTGTGTGTGTGTGCGTGTGCGTGTGTGTGTGTGTGTGTGTGGAGTTACACTGTCAGCTCTCCACAAGCTAGTACCACCAGCCCCATTTCATCACAGAAGGAAGGGAAAGGCAGCATGAAATGTCCTGCGGAAAGTGGCACACTCAAATTGAGCCGTCACACTGCAGTGTTGCCGAGAACAACTGATTGTAAATGATTTTGTTTTCAGATGGAAACATCGACCCTCATTCAGGTCGATGCTTTTAATAATAGCTCTTGCTTTGGCTTGGAAAGTAATTTGCTGCTTCTGTCAGGGCAGGATTCTGGAGACACACCAGCTGCTAGATGAGCTCAAGGTGAATTCAAGAAGCTCTTTGCTGCCAGTTAGCTGCTGCCAGGTGAAAGCCACAAAAAGCTGTCACAGCTATACTCTTTAAAGAAGCCTTTAATGATATCCTCCCAATGGCTAGTTAGTAATTATTTAAATTTTGATTCACCATCCTCAAATATAGCTAGTGGGGTACACAGAAAGAGTCTCATCAAAGATTGTGGTATTTTTGAACCATAATCGGGTGTACCCTGATAAAGGCTACCTTGTGTTGCTGGCTAATCTTCCTCACACTACAGGGTGGCCCATAAGTCCCTACTCGGCCTGTAAGTCCCTACCTGCCCTCCCCATGGGCATGCACCACACCCCTATGCTCAGCAGTCCAATGGGAGTGCTTCCTCCCATTGCGGCAACCAGAATGATTAGGGGACTGGAACACCTTCCTTACCATCTGAGGCTGCAACGGTTGGGCCTCTTCACTCTTGAATAACGGCGTCTAAGAGGTGACCTGATTAAAGTTTATAAAATCATGCATGGTGTGGACAAAGTAGATAAGGAAAAACTCTTTTCCCTATCGCACAACAATAGAACTAGGGGACACTCGATGAAACTATTCGGTACTAGTTCTCAAACAAATAAGAGAAAGTACTTTTTCACCCAGAGGATTACTGGCCTATGGAACTCCCTGCCAGAAGAAGTGGTGACAGCTGTCAGTCTTGACAGCTTTAAGAAAGGATTAGACAAGTTCATGGAGGACAATTATGGCTATAATTATGGATACCTAAGGACAACCTCCGGGCTGGAGAGATAGGCAGGATATCTCTAAATGCCATTTCCAGGGAATCCTAAACAGGTGAAGGCATCTGCTTGGGAATAATACCCTGAAGCAAATGGTGAGCCACTGTGTGAGACAGAATGCTGGACTGGATGGGCTCCTGTGGCCTGTTCCAGCAAGGCTGTTCTTATGTTTTTTTATGTTATGTTCTCCCAGCACAGAGTTCATCCTGCCCCTGTGCCTGGCAGCCGAATGGGAGCTCTTCCTCCCTCCCCCAGCAGAGCCCTACTCTCTTTGTGGCTGGGTAGGGACTTACAAGTCAGGTAAAAGGAACTGTTGAATGAACTAATCTAAAGGTGGCTTCAATTTGGCAGTTTCATGTCTGGTCTAGACATGGAGGAAGAAGACATAGCTAGTTATTTTGACTGCTTTTGTTATTGTGGGGTTTTTTTTAGACAATTGTATATGTGACTTTTTAAATTGTTGTAAGTTACCCGAAGAGGGGCAAAATATAAATATAACAAGGTAAAGATCTCCCTTGCTCAAAAGCACATCATGTCCAACTTTAGCGGGCAGTGTTCATCTCCGTTTACAGCCAAAGAGACGGCAATGCAGACGTTTCCCTGGTCATGACTAGACACCGGAGAGCACAGAATGCTGTTATATTTCCCACTGAGGAGGTGGTACCTATTTATCTACTTGCAATTTCTTGCTTTCGAACTACTAGGTTGGCAGGAGCTGGGATATGTGATGGGCGCTCACTCCATTGTGTAGCACTTGGGTTTCAAACTACTGACCTGCCAACCTTTCGGTTGTTAAACTCAGTGTCTTAACCTCTAAGCCACTGCAGGCCTAATGTAACAAGCAAGCAAACAAACAAACAAAAATGACTCTCTCTGTACACTTAGAATGAGGCATCACCTATGTCCCATCACATATAGCAATCACTACTTTCTCTTCCATGGGAGATTAACAAAGCTCTGTCATGTATTCAGGAGTTCCAATGGTGAGGATAGTTATGAGCTATCGTCCAACACTGCAAGAATTGCCTGAAAAATCCTGTTGTAGTCCAGAAACCAATATCTGCACACCTCTGTTGTCTATACATAAGAACATAAGAACAGCCTTGCTGGAACAGGCCACAGCCCATCCAGTCCAGCATTCTGTCTCACACAGTGGCTCACCATTTCCTTCAGGGTATTCCCAAGCAGATGCCTTCACCTGCTTAGGATTCCCTGGAAATGATATTGAGAGATATCCTGCCTATCTCTCCAACCCGGAGGATGTCCTTAAGTATCCATAATTATAGCCATTGATACTCTTGTCCTCCATGAACTTGTCTAATCCTTTCTTAAAGCTGTCAAGACTGACAGCTGTCACCACTTCTTCTGGCAGGAACATAGACCAGTAATCCTCTGGGTGAAAAAGTACTTTCTCTTATTTGTTTGAGAACTAGTACCCAAAAGTTTCATCGAGTGTCCCCTAGTTCTAGTGTTATGCGATAGGGAAAACAGTTTTTCCTTATCTACTTTGTCCACACCGTGCATGATTTTATAAACTTCAATCAGGTCACCTCTTAGACGTCGTCGTTCAAGAGTGAAGAAGCCCAACCGTTGCAGCCTCAGATGGTAAGGAAGGTGTTCCAGTCCCCTAATCATTCTGGTTGCCTTCCTCTGCACTTTTTTCCAGCTCCATAATATCCTTCTGGAGGTATGGCGACCAGAACTGTACACAGTATTCCAGATGGGGCCTCACCATAGATTTATAAAGAGGCAAAATGATACTTGCTGACTTATTTTCTATACCCTTCCTAATGATCCCTAGCATTGAGTTTGCTTTTTTCACTGCTGAGGCACACTGGGTTGACACCTTCATTGAGCTGTCCACCAGGACACCAAGGTCCCTTTCCTGGTTTGTCGCAGAGAGTTCAGACCCCATCAGTTTATAAATGTAATTGTGGTTCTTTGCCCCAACATGCATCAATCTGTACTTACTAATGTTGAAACTCATTTGCCACTGTTTTGCCCACTCCCCCAGTGTCAAGAGATCCCTCTGGAGCTCCTCACAATCTCTCACAGTTTTCACTACCCTGTATAATTTAGTGTCGTCAGCAAATTTGGCTACCTTGCTTTTTACTCCTACCTCTAGATCATTTATGAAGAGGTTGAAAAGCAGGGGTCCCAGTACTGAACCTTGGGGGAACCCACTCTTTACTTCCCTCCACTTGGAGAAGTGTCCATTTAGTGCTACCCTCTGTTTCCTGTCCCTTAGCTAGTTGCTGATCCAGGACAAGACCTGTCCCTTTATTCCATGACTGGTAAGTTTATTCAAGAGCCTTTGGTGTGGGACCTTGTCAAAAGCCTTCTGAAAGTCCAGATAAACAACGTCAACTGGATCCCCCTTATCCACATGCTTGTTGACACTCTCAAAAAATTCCAACAGATTAGTGAGGCATGATTTGCCCTTGTAAAAGCCATGTTGGCACTCCTTTAGCAGCGCCTTCTCTTCTATGTGCCTATTAATTCTATCTTTTAGGATGGTTTCCATCACTTTACCTGGGACACATGTCAAACTGACAGGTCGGTAATTTCCTGGATCACCCCTGGATCCTTTTTTGAAAATTGGTGTTACATTCGCTACCTTCCAGTCATCAGGCACAAAGCCTGATTTGAGGGAAATATTATATATTTTGGCTAGGAGATCAGCAATTTCATCTTTAAGTTCCCTGAGAACTCGTGGATGGATGCCATCTGGTCCTGGTGATTTGTTAGTGTTTAGTTTAACAAGAAATGCAAGGACCTCCTCCCTGGTTATTTCTATCTGGCTTAATTATTTGGTTTCCTGCCCTACGAAGATAGGGTCTGTTTTGGGCATGTGGCCTCTGTCTTCTTCAGTGAATACTGAAGCAAAGAATTCATTGAGTCTCTCTGCAATCTCTGTTTCCTCTTTAATAACCCCTTGCCTTCCATTGTCATCTAATGGTCCAATGGCCTTCCTAGTTGGGTTGTTACTTCTAATGTACTTAAAGAAGTCTTTGTTATTTTTAGCTATACGCTCCTCAAAGTCTTGCTTTGCTTTCCTGATTGTTGCCTTGCATTTGTTCTGCCAGAATTTATGTTTCTGCCTGCTGTCCTCATTCGGACAAGCCTTCCATCTTCTAAATGAGCTTTTCTTGCTCTTGATCACTTCCCGAACAGCTCCTGTAAGCCACATTGGAGTCCTCTTGGACCTGGCAGTGCCCTTTTTCCTTTTGGGTATGCATTCCAATTGAGCCTCTGTTATTGTTTTTGTAAACAGCCTCCATGCCTCTTGGAGTGTTTGGACTCTCTCAATTTTCCCTTTCAGCTTCTTTTTTACTAGTTTCTTCAACTTTGGGAAATTTTCTTTTTGAAAATTTAAGGTCTCTGTGTTAGATTTTATCAGTGACTTGCGGTCTATGATCAAGTTAAACATAATTGAGTTGTGGTCACTGTTCCCTATTGGATCAGTCACATTAACATCTTGCACCAGATCCTGAGTATTACTCAGGATCAAGTCAAGGATTCTTGTACCTCTAGTTGGGTCTTCAACCATCTGTCCCAGGGAACAATCATTTAGCATATCTAGGAACTTTATCTCTTTATCATGTGCTGAACAACAGTTCACCCAGTCTATGTGAGGGTAATTGAAGTCCCCCATTATAACCAGGCCTCCCTTCTTGGATGCCTCCTTTACAACATTCTCCAACTGCCAGTCTCCCTCAGGAGTTTGGGTCGGAGGCCGATAGTATATGCCTACTGTTAGACCATCCTTGTGGCCTGGTACTCTTACCCACAGAGCTTCTAATGGTGACTCCAAATCACCTAGATATTCCAATTCATACGATTTTATCACTTCTTTGACATACAAGGCTACACCACCTCCTGTTTGCCCCTTCCTATCCTTCCTGTACAGTTTATAGCCTGGGATAACTGTATCCCATTGGTTATCATCCGTCCACCAGGTTTCAGTGATACCAATAATATCAATATTCTTATCTATTGCTAAGTATTCCAGCTCCCCTTTTTTGTTCCGGAGGCTTCTGGCATTTGTATTCAAGCATTTATATATGCTTTCCTGATACAGTCTTTTCAGTCCAGTTGCATTGTTAGACTGCCTCTTGCATCCTTCTGCTAGAGTGATGGTGACTAGCTCCTTGCTCTGCTCAGTAATTTTTGCATCCTCCTCACTACTCAAGTACACACTTTCCCGAACCGGATGCTGCCCAGCTCCTGTCGGCTTTCCCCCAGCTATCAGTTTAAAAGCTGCTCTGCAGCCTTTTTGATGTTGAGTGCCAGCAATCTGGTCCCATCATAGTTCAAATGCAACCCATCCCTCCTGAACAGATTTGGCTTGACCCAAAATGTTCTCCAGTTCCTGACAAATCTGAAACCCTCCTCTCGACACCACCGCCTCATCCACGCATTGAGGCTTCTGAGCTCTGCCTGCCTAGTAGGTCCTGTACGAGGGACAGGCAGCACTTCTGAAAATGCTACCTTGGAAGTCCGGGACTTCAATCTTCTTCCTAACAACCTGAATTTGGCTTCCAGGACAGACCACTTGGCCTTCCCAACATCATTGGTACCAACGTGTACCATGACAACTGGCTCGTTCCCAGTTCTCTCTAACAATCTATCTAGATTTCTTGTGATGTCTGCAACTTTTGCACCTGGCAGGCAAGTCACCATACGGTTATCATGTGCATCACAAATCCATTTCTCTGCATTTCTAATTATTGAATCGCCTAGTACAAGGAGCCTCTCTCCTGCAATCTGTTCATCTACATGCACCTCATCAACCATATTAAGGGAGAGAACCTCAGTTTGTTCCTGTTGTTTATCTTCCTGGATTTAATCAAGTGTGATGAAGGAGAAATAATCAGGTGGAACCAGTTGTTCCTCTGTGTGTTCCTCATCAGGTGTGATGAGGGAAAGAGCCTCAAATTTATTCTGTAATTTCAGACTCTCAGAGTGATCCCCTACTCTTCTCCTCCTTTGAGTCACATTCCTCCAAACATCTCCCTCCTGAGTTAGTGAAGGGCCTTCTCCCTCAGAACTGTGCCCTGTCTCTTCTTTGTCCAGCATAGTCTGCTCCGCTCTGTCCAAGAACACCTCAAGCTCCTTATTTTGTTGATGGTTAGATTTGCGGGCCTCTAGCTGCTGGACCTTCTCTTCTAGTAGTGCAACCAGCTTGCACTTGCTGTAAGTGTAGTTCTCCATATGCTTTGGCAAGAACACAAACATGCCACAAGTATTGCAGGTAACTACAGCTGTTCCCTCAGAATCCATTTTAACAAGTGCAATATTCTGGGCCTCAAAAATGTACACATTTACTAACTTTCTACCTAGTAAGACTATATTCTTCCTTTGTTACTAGTTTGCAATCTCGCGCGCCATTAGGCGTGCGGGCCTCTAAAGCAGCTCTACTCCAACTGCAAAACTTACCAGTGCTCACTTCCTTTGTTTGGCTCTCCTCAGCAGCAGCTCTGCTTAAGAGCACATGCAGAGTCAAAAGGGCTGACCCTGAAAGAGCTCAGAGCTTTTAAAGTCACTATGAGTCACAGTTCAGGGAAGGGCCTGGTGTGGCTCTGCCCCCCAGCTTCTGGAAGCTTCTAACTGGCTTTCTCTGTTTGAACAGAGGTGGCTCTCAGCAGTTTAAATTATCAATTTAAATTAGTGGAGGCCTCTAAAGCAGCTCTACTCCAACTGCAAAACTTACCAGTGCTCACTTCCTTTGTTTGGCTCTCCTCAGCAGCAGCTCTGCTTAAGAGCACATGCATAGTCAAAAGGAGATACAGTATCTCCTATGCCAGTGATGGTGAACCTTGGCTCTCCAGGTGTTCTTCAACTTCAGTTACCAGAAGGCCAAGTCTGCTCTCCTGCTGATCAGAGCTTCTGGGAATTGAAGTCCAGGAACACCTGGATTGCCAAGGTTAGCCATCACTGTCTCATGGGATAGCATCTGGTGGGGGGGGTGTCCTTCTTTCAGGGAACTGAATTTGACGGGCTCAGACACAACATACTACAACTCATTTATCATGAGCATATCCAAGCTTCAACCCATTCCCCACACATGCTGACCTTAGAAAAATAACATATTGGAAAGAAAATGTTCTTAATGTAGGGTTGCCATAGGTCCCGGAAAACTGGGATTGTCCCGGATTCAAGGTCAGAAAAATTGTCCCGGCCAGTTCAATAAAAATCATGCTAAAGTCCCAGATTTTTAAAACTTACTGTTTGTGTATTATAACACACCATTAAAATAAATTCAAACTCTCGCCATCAAACGAGCAATTTCCTACCACATTGGAGTTGGAGTATACCTGATGACAAATCTTAAGGTCCTCACCTCTCACCACTGCCTGATAAGTGAGACCAGTGTGTTTCCTGGAACTGAGGATGTTAAGAGTTGACCACGATGCGACTTCTCAGAAGTACAACAGATTATCTTACAGTAAGAATTAACTGTTGTAAATAAATTTATTTATGTATTGATATATTTAATGTGAGTGTTTTATAGCTGTCATTATATTAGGTTTGTTTTTTAAAAGGCTATTTTGTAGATAACCTGCTCTTTTTTGTCAAATATACTTCTGTCCCGGTTTTGTGGGAGAGAATTATGGCAACCCTATTTTAATGCTATCTTGGGAGATTTAATAGAAAATGTGTTAATTAAAGAGAAAGGTCATTTGCCTACCACCACCCCAAGTTGCAATTGTGGAGGGGTTGAAGGGCTTCAAAAGGTGGGGTGGTATCTCTGATGTTCCCAGTATCCCCTGAGTGGAGCTTCTCCAGCAAAAATCCTTTCAGCCTAGAATAATTTCTGGCATGAAATAATAATAATAATAATAATAATAATAATAATAATAATAATAATAATAATAATAATAATAATAATAATAATAATAATAATAATAATAATAATAATAATAATAATAATGATGATGCTAGGTTGCTCCTGCCAACCTAGCAGTTCAAAATAATAATAATAATAATAATAATAATAATAATAATAATAATAATAATAATAATAATAATAATAATAATAATAATAATAATAATAATAATAATAATAATAATAATAATAATAATAATAATAATAATAATAATAATATTATTATTATTATTATTATTATTATTATTATTATTATTATTATTATTATTATTATTATTATTATTATAGTGGAAGAAAGCATTATTTGTTTTCTCTATTTGTTTATTTGAGTATGGATATAGGTTAAGAGTTAACATTTAGTTATAATGTTTTGTTACGTTGTTTGTTAGATTTTAAAATTAAAGAAATACAAAATATGAAGAAAAGTGAAAACAAGAGCCCTGGTGGTGCAGACGTTAAACTGCTGTACTGCGGCCAAAACTGCTGACATTGTGAATTCGATGCTGTTGGAGCTCAACCAAAATTCCCTTCCATTTTTCTAACACATTTTCAGGCAGAATTTAGGCTTTTGTAGCAGTAGGTATCTTCTTGGGATCACTTTAAAAAATGAAATGATGTGGGAAGATGTAGTCAGGCATCATTTTATTTTCATAGACTATATCTTGGGAAAATGCTCCTTAAATGCAAGGAAAGCAAAAGAAAACATGGTAACCAGTAGTCGGCAGCCTTTGAGAAGAAGCAAAAACCTTGTGGCAGCAGCCTTGAAAACAGAGCTGATTCTCCTTGTTTTTTATCCACTGAGATTTTATTGTCTCTGGTGCTGTTTTTTTACAGATTCATAAAGCAACAATAACACTGACCATGTCCGACAGATTTTACAATCTAAACCAGGAGTTCTCAACCTTTTAAAGCCTGGGGCCGGGTCATGCTCCCTCAGACAGTTTTGGGGCCGGATGGCAATTTTGCCCTTCCTCCATCACATGGCACTTCCTGGTGTCGTGGAGGCAGTGAGGGGGGACGGCACGTGAAATGGCACTGTGGGCCGCAGGTTGAGAATCCCTGACCTAAACAATCCCTGTGGGTAGCAACAGAGGGAAATGAGGTAAGGGCCATTCAAAGGCAACATGAAACATGGGGGAAAGGTGGGAAATAAATCCTTTTATATATGTCAGCAGAATTTGAAAAAAGCTTCTGTTTTCTAGTTATCATCCCTATTTCCTACAATTCCCTAACATTGGCAGTGAGCAGTGAGAGATTGTAGGAATGATAACCAAACAGCAGTTATTTTTGTTTTCAAAGCAATTACATTTACAGTGGTGCCTCGGTTTACGAATGCCTCGATTAACGTAATTTTTGGTTTACGAATGAAAATCCATTGAAAACAATGCCTTGGTTTATGGTTATTTTCTTCACAATGCGAAGCAAGTTTCCCTATTGCAAGCAGTGGCCTCTAGTGGCCAGCTCTGGTAATGCACCTGCAGAAATACATGTACAGTGTTACCTTGGTTTATGAAACCGCCCAGAGAACGCATTAAATTCGTAAACTGAGATACCACTGTATATACTGCCCCGTAACATTTAGTTCACAAGATAATTAACATTCCCCGCCCACCAATATGGTAGGTACTCATTTTACCAACCTTGGAAGGATGGAAGGCTGAACCAACCTTGAGCCCTGGTCAGAAGCAAACTCACAACCTTTTGGTTGAAGTACAGCATTTTAACCACTGTGCCTCCAGGACTCTCTTTTCCTAACCTGAGTGCTTGTTAGCAGCCAGGAAATCTCCCAGCATTGGCTGGTTAGCAGGGGGATCGCTAATACAGTTTCTAAAAGGGTGGATTAGGTACCATTTTAAAACCATAATTGGGCTCACATTGTGTGTGGTGACATGAGTCACTGCGTGCGGATTTGATCTGGTTTTTCCTGCCAATGTCATTGTGGCCCAGCGTTCACCCTGATGCCACTGTGTTAATGAGAAGCAAATGAGACAGCAGGAAAGCAAGCAAGAGAAATAGGGAAATGGGCCCGACGACCTAATTGGCGTATTTTGCAAAGGAGGAAAATTGGGTCAGGCTGAGAAACGCTGTCCTCTTTTCCTCCGCTTCCCTTCTGGAGAGAGCAAGGAGCAATTCCAGATCCAATTTCTCTTCTTGTCTCATCTCCTGGCCCCCGCGGGCTCTAACCTGAGATGCAGAGAGCAATCTCTTGCCCTGAGAATACCCTTTCAGGGTCCCGACAGGAATGGACAGACAGCAGCAAAAGCTGCAATTTGCCATATTTTGCCTGCTAAAAGCAAAGGGCAGTTATAGCCACAGGGCTTGCAAGCTGCAAGAAGAAAAACGAGCTTATCTTTGCAGAGTAATCTCTAAAGAGGCAGCAGCCAAGAGAATCCTGCAAAGACCTGGCTTTCAGCATTTGGCAGCTGCCCTGTTAGTCCCTCCCTTCCTCCCAGGGGTTTGGTCCTATAAAGATCACTAAGAGCTACATTAAACTCATGGCTATGAAGTACCCGTTCCCTTTAGTAAAGTCATTGGCATCCTGCGACCCACAAGTCAAGAAGTAAAGCAAACGTATCAGGGAAAGGGAAAGGCTCGAAAGCAAGTCATATCCGACTCTAGGGTCCGGTGCTCATCTCTGCTTATAGCCAAAGAGCCAGTGCTATCTGCATTTGCAGATGTTTCCGTGGAGATGTGCAGGTATGACTGAACACCAGAGTGCATAGAATGCTGTTTACCTTCCCACCAAAGTGGTACCTATTTATCTACTTGCTTTCGATCTGCTAGGTTGGCAGGATCTGGGACAGAGACGGGAGCTCACTCCACCATGCAGCACTCAGGTCTCGAACTGCTCACCTGCCAACCTTCCAGTCATTGAGTTCAGTGTCTTAACCACTAAGCCGAGTAAGGCAAACTTATTCTGCAACTGCTAATCAGACAAAGCGGTGATGATGGCAAGCTTCCTTTCAGTGTTTACCTATCTAAGAGTAGGTTCTTAACACAAAACTATTGGCTTTTTTCTGTTTTTAGTACTATTTATAATCTACTAATGTTTCACATGATATTCATTTAATTCTTTTTTTAAAATGGTAGTAATCTGTGGTGCCGTATAAGGTTGAGACGCTGAGCTTGGTGACCTGAAGGTCAGCAGTTCGAGACCTGAGTGCTGTGGGGCAGAGTGAGCTCCTGCTGCTGCTTGTGTCGTGAATGGCTGTCTTGAATTTTAAAGCAAGATTAGCATAGGAATTTTTGTGGTCCCTCCTCCATTACCTTACCTGTCATCACCTCCAGGTTTCAACATTAATGCTTTTAAAAAACAAAACCTTGCCTTTTGTCTGCACCCAGAGCAAGCTGGAGCTTGCAAACCTGCAGTCCAGGGGTGGCCAGGTTTAGATCTATCTCTCCATCCATCAGCAATTTTGCAAACACAGAACACAGGAACTGTGGAAATCCCAGAGTGGAACGATGTATTTCGAGTCCCCATTGTCAAGGAAACCTTTTGACTATTGCATCAAAAAAGCAAAGGTGACCCCAGGCTGTTTGGGTCTAACATAACAGCTTCCACTTTTCAGGGTGACTGATGTTCTGCAGAAGGAAAAGAGTTGAAGTGGTGGAAATGTCACAAGAGAATCAAGCCAGCTCAAGACATTTGGCTGCTTGAGGCAAAGGGGCAAAAGGCCACCTGTCCCCATCTCATGTACAAAAGCTAAACAGACAGTTAGTTGAATATTATTCCCTTTTGTATTCTTAAAGCTGAGCCTAGCTCTGACAGTAAGTGTCTGGTGCCTTTTCTAAATGATTCTCTTTATTCCTTGCACTTTATGGTTGTTGCCCATTCTGAGATATTTTGAAGCTAAAATGTATGCTGTCTGGCCAGGTTATCTTGCTATGGTAATAGAATAGACCAGCGGTGGCAAAACTATGGCATGCATGCCAGATGTGGCACTCCAAGCCCTTTCTGCTGGCATATGAGCCGTCACCCCAGCACAGAGTTCGACCTTCCCCTTGTCCAGCAGCCCAATGGGAGTGCTTCCTCTCTCCCCCAGCACAGAGTTCACCCCGCCCCTCTGCCCATCAGCCCAATAGTAGTGCTTCCTCTCTCCCCCAGCAGTGTTCACCCTGCCTCTCTGTTTGGGCACTCTGTCTCTCAAAGGTTCATCATCACTGGACTAAGCCATACTGCCAGCATCGTCAGCCAGCAGTTAACTAACCTGGCAACCCTGAGGACTTGGGTGGTGAAGTCCACAGGGAAGGGTGATGGTCCCCAAGTGGATTAAATCCCACTTGAATCCATTTTGATGGAGGGCAGAAGCTTCACCCATACTGATGAGGACTTTGTGTGCCAAAAGGACTCAGGATCAGAAAGTGGCTCTCAGAACTGGATCAGTTGTATGGGTGTCATGCTATGATGAGCCAAAAGTACAGTAATACTTCATACAACGTCCGCTTCATACAATGTCAGATCCATAAAACGTCGCCCAATTCTTGGGGAAAAGGTGCCTCATACAACGTTACCGGACGGTATTAGGGCCCCCGGTGTGGCAAAATACTCTGAAGTTGGCTGCCGCTGCCTCCTCGCCTCAGCTCTCTCCCCAGTCCTGCTTGGCCGCAGGAGTTTGGACTTGCAGCACTGCTTTGTTGCCCTGCTCTGGCTCTTTAGTGTCTTGCACGGAAGACAATGAAGAAATCGCAGTGAGGACTAACACAGGTTTATTGGTTGATGATCAGGATGAACATGTGGTAATGGCGGAGGTACAGCTCATTATATACTGTGGGACATACATTTGAATCTCGTTGCACGGTAGCTTATTGGCTGCTACCGGCGTGACGTCATTCTGCATCACACCCATCTTCTCCAGGTGATCCTCGCGCGGGAAGAATTCCCGCGGCTGCCGGTGATTTGGGGAATGTGAACCATGTGAGCTGAACGCTCGCAGCTGCCCTCTATGGGCAGCATACTCGCGTTCCTTAACAGCAGAGCTACATTGTAATTATGGTCAGGTTACATTCATGCATTTCTTAAAGCAACATTGTACATACATAACACCCCTCCCCCCTAGGATGGGACGAAGTCCCTCAACCATTGTGGCTTGCCGCACGTGCGTCTGGGGCACGCGGCCGCTTGACTTAACACAGGGGAGCCGGAGGCTCCTGGTTCCGCAGAGTCCTGTCCTGCAACGGAAAGTGGGGACTCATTAGTGGATCGGTGGGGACTCTGCGACAACCTTGCATTGGGGGACGGGAATGGAATGAACAGTTGGGACATGAACCCCTGCCTACCGCTTGGGGAGCTTGGGGTTCCCCCCAGTACGAACCTCGGGACTGACGAAAAGGCCCTCATGGCCTCGCCACCCCCCGTTACCTGCCCGGGAGTTCTAGAGACTGTGGTGGGCGGACTCCCCCCCGTTGCCCGACTTGGGGGTGTTGGTCTCTGGGGAGCTGGAGCTATGGTATATTCTAAAACAAAGGGACTGGGGGGACTGGAGGTACCAGGGGCTGAACTGAAACCCCTCTTTTCGCTAGGACGGGTGGAGGACCACTCCGCTACACCCCCCTGGTACTGCAACTCATAATTATAATCAAACTGACCCCTCTCTTTCAAAGTATCCTCCTCTGTGGTCGAGAACCCAGGATATGCATTTGTATCCGCGGGTTCTGCCGTGTCTCCCCCTTGGGTAATGCGGGTGGGGGGGACCCTAACGCTGATCCCCCTTCACTGGTGACTCGCCTTCTGAGTTGGTCGGCGTGCCTTCTCCAGAGTAGACCCGAGCTAGTCTCGACCCTGTAGGATACTGGCCCCGTCTGCTCAATGATTGTCCCTGGTACCCACGCTGGCCCCGAGGCCGCATAGTTCCTGCAGTGAACTGGGTCCCCTACCGAAAAACTTTTGGAGCTCTCTCCCCCTATGTTTATATTTCTCCCTTCATCCTCCACCCTGGACGGATACATCCGGTCAAAAAGTGTTACCGGACGCCTCCTCATGAGGTGTTCGGCTGGGGAAAATCCTGAGGCTAGGGGGGTTGTCCTGTAACAGATGAGGAACTGACACAGATGAAGGTTCAACTCACCGGGACCCATGCGCCGTAGTGCGTCTTTCGTAGTGCGCACTTGGCGCTCTACCTGACCGTTTGTGGCGGGGTGAAATGGGGCAGCGGTAATGTGCCTGATGGCGTTCCGCTCAATAAACGTCTTGAACTCTGCAGACGTGAAGGTACTAGCGTTATCGCTAACAAGGATGTCTGGCAGGCCGAAACAGGCAAAAAGCTTGCACAACTGTTTAATGGTTGCCGCAGAGGAGGTGCTGTTCATGGGGATTACCTCCAACCACTTGGAGTAGGAGTCGACTACCAGCAGAAACATGGCCCCGCGGAAAGGGCCAGCGAAGTCAACATGAATCCGGGACCATGGCCCGCGGGCCATGTCCCATTCCCTATGGGGTAACCGGGACTCCTCAGGCCGAGAGCTCTGGCAGCTCTCACACGTGCCCACTAAACGTTCTATATCCGCGTCTATCTGGGGCCACCAGAAGAAACTCCTGGCCAGAGCCTTGGAGCGCACGATCCCCGGGTGACTGGTATGCAGTAGCTTCAGTACCTTGGCCCTCAGCTTCTCTGGGATAACTACCCGCTGGCCCCAGAGTAAGCAGCCCCTTTCCAGAGAAAGCTCTACTCTCCGCCTGACAAATGGCTTGAACTGTTCCTCGGGGGGAGTAGTGGGCCACCCTTTCCTCACCCAGGAACTAACTTGGGCCAGCATCTTGTCAGCCGCCGTGGCTTTGGCGAGGTCGGCCGGGAGAATGGGGGGTGAGTCAAGGGACTCGATCAGCAGGACTTGGTGGTCCTGCTCTACCTCGCATGTGGGGTCCCCTACACTTGGGAGGGGAGATCGGGACAGCGCGTCCGCATGGGAGATCTCCTTCCCTGGGCGATAGACCAGCTTGTACTGGTAGGCGTTGAGGAAGATGGCCCAACGCAGCATCCTGGGGGATAGAATTTGCGGTGTGGGTTTGCCGGTAGTGAAGATCCCCAGAAGTGGCTTGTGATCCGTCACTACCATAAACTCGCGGCCGTATAAAAAGTCATGGAACTTTTTCGTTCCCGCGATGATGGCCATGGCCTCCCTATCAGTTTGCGCGTAATTGCGCTCGGCCTTCGAGAGGGACCTTGAGTAGTATGCTACCGGGGCTTCCCGCCCGCTCTCCAAAACGTGGCATAGAACCGCCCCCACCCCCACTGGGGACGCATCACAGACTAGGACTACTGGTCTCCTAGGGTCAAAGTGGGTCAGGACAGCACTCGAGGATAGGAGTGCCTTCAGCTCCCTAAAAGCTTTCTCTTGCCTATCTCCCCACCGCCAAACCGCCTCTTTCTTCAATAGTGCGTGCAGTGGCTCAGCAATGGATGCCTTCCTCGGCAGGAAGGAATGGTAAAAATTTAAGATCCCTAGAAACGACTGCAGCTCCGGTTTCGCGGTGGGGCGAGGGGCGTTTTGCACAGCCGCAACCTTGGACTCGGAGGGCTTGATGCCTTCCGGGGTTATCTTGAACCCAAGGAACTCAACCTCCCTCGCAAAGAAAACACATTGTCCCATCTCAGTCGGAGGCCCGCTTTCTCGAATATTGAAAGAACCCTGTCTAGCCTTTGCGCTAATTCTGACTCGCCCCCCGCTGTTATCAACACATCGTCGAAATATGGGAGGACGCCAGGAAGCCCCTTTAAAAGGCGTTCCACGAGGGATTGGAAAATTCCGGGGGCCGAATTCACACCGAACTGCAGGCGCGTTACCTTAAATGCCCCATTGTGCGTTACAATCGTTTGCGCAGCGGCAGCAGCCGGGGTTACAGAGAGCTGCTGATATGCCTGCGCCAGATCTAGCTTGGCAAAACACCTCCCCCCATGAAGCGTGGCCAGTAAATGGCTGACCACGGGCACCGGATATGCATTTGGCCGAATGGCCTTATTGATCGTACATTTATAGTCCGCACAAATCCTGACCTCCCCGTTTGATTTAAGGGCCGTAACAATCGGCGTTTCCCACTCCGCTGAATCAACTGGAACCAAAATCCCCTGCCCCACCAATTTGTCCAGTTCCGCCTCGATCTTGTCCTTGAGGGCGAAAGGCACTCTTCTTGGCTTGAGGCGTATGGGTCGGATTTCTGGATCCAGGTCAAAAGAAACTGGGGGCCCCTTGTAAGTCCCGAGCCCCTTCTTGAAAACATCCGGGTGTGCGTTGCACACGTCCCGCATTGGGTCAGTCTCTATGGCATTAATGCCGGACAGTTCGATTCCTAGGGGAGCGAACCACTACGTTCCCAAAAGGCAGCATCTCCCCCCCTTGAGGACCACTAGGGGCAGTTTCTCGGAGTAATTCTTGAACTTCACCTTGAAGTTCCCCACCCCCAACACTGGGATCCCATTTCCCTGCACATCCCGTAGGTGTGACTTCATGGCCCGCAGTTTGGGCCGCGCATCTGGGGGAATGCGCATAAACTCTTTTTGGGACAGGATGGAGTAGGACGACCCCGAGTCTATCTCCATCCTCACTGGGAGCCCCTGTAACTGTACCTCTACGAAGAAACGCCGGTGCTCCAGGCCCACGCGGTTCACGCCTGCCTCGCTGTGGTCGTCTGAGACTCTCCTGGTGCCGGCCGCCTTCCGTTGGTGCATCTGGGAATGGCTCGAATTGCCCTTGCCCTCGACTCGCCCGCGCCTGCACACTCGGGCGATGTGCCCCTTTCGGCCGCAGTTGTGACACTCGGCCTTTCGGAACGGACACCTCGTGTGGTCGTGGGATGCCCCACAACCGTCGCAGCGACGGTCTTGCCCTTCGCGGGTCTGCCGCTTCTCTCCTAGTTTCTTTACCCGCTGGACGTCATCGTCCTCGCTGGAGCAAGGGTCTGCCGTCGTCGACAACTCCTCGGACGCCATTGGTGTGCCGGCGGGCGGCTTGGGGGCCTGCCAGGCCGCTTTCGCTGGTGTCCGCCGGGCCGCCTGCACTGGTGACTTGGCCCGTTCGGACGTGGCCCCTCGGGACTTGAACACTCTGACGCCGCTCCTGGCCGCTTCGGCTGCTTGGGCCTCCCGCAGTACCTCGTTGAACGTGAGGCGGTAGTCGCGGGTCATGAGCTTCCGCTGAAGCTCCTCGTCCTTCAGACCACACAGCATGCGGTCTCGGAGGGCCTGGTCCAGGTCGTCCCACTGGCAGTGCACCGCTGCAAGCCTGAGGGCCGCCGCGTAGGCGGACACGGATTCGCCCGGTCGCTGGTCTCGCCTGTGGAACGCGACCCGGGCCAGGAAGATCGACACGGGAGGCTGGAAATGCCCGCCCAACAGCTCCAGAATGCGGTCGATGGGCACCTCGTCCATCTTCCAGGGGGCCACCAGGCTCATCACGATACGCAGCGTGGCCGGCCCCACCTGGGCCAGGAAGTAGGAGCGCATTCTCGCGTCGTCGTCTACGCCCGTGGCTTCCATCGCGTGCCGGAACTGGCACTCGTAGAGCTCCCATTGTTCGGGCTCGCTGACATCGAACTGGTAAGGCTTGACCTTGGGATTCACCATTGATCCCATCCTCGTCGCCAATTTATTGTCTTGCACGGAAGACAATGAAGGAGTCGCAGTGAGGACTAACACAGGTTTATTGGTTGATGATCAGGATGAACATGTGGTAATGGCGGAGGTACAGCTCATTATATACTGTGGGACATACATTTGAATCTCGTTGCACGGTAGCTTATTGGCTGCTACCGGCGTGACATCATTCTGCGTCACGCCCATCTTCTCCAGGTGATCCTCGCGCGGGAAGAATTCCCGCGGCTGCCGGTGATTTGGGGAATGTGAACCATGTGAGCTGAACGCTCGCAGCTGCCCTCTATGGGCAGCATACTCGCGTTCCTTAACAGCAGAGCTACATTGTAATTATGGTCAGGTTACATTCATGCATTTCTTAAAGCAACATTGTACATACATAACAGGCTCCCTGTCTCGCTCGGGAACCCATGCCATCAGCTCCCGGGAGTGTAGCCAATGGCTCTCTGGCTCTCCGAGCAGGACAGCCCGGAGAGCGAAGTCAGCTGTGGGGGGTGGGGGGGGTGGCAGCGTCTCCCACCTGTCTCCACTCCCGGGAGCTGATGGCATGGGCTCCCGGGCGAGACAGGGAGCCTCTCGCGGTGGCGGTATACTCCTCCCTTTTCTGCTCTCTGGGCGGGCCAGCCTGAAGAGCGAAGTCAGCTGCCGGGGGGGGGAGCGTCTCTTACAATATACAGTATCTCTATGGGAACGACGTTATACAAAGCATCGGTGGCAATAATTTGGATGTTGTATGAGGCATCGCAGCTAGGATTTTGCATGCCTCATACAAAGTCGGAATTCATACAATGTCCTAAATTGTGGAACCAAGTGGGTAAAACTTGGCCAACCAAATAATATTGCAATTCAGAGTTGGGGGGAAACATTTCTGGGTGGCCAGGCAGATTGTGAAATGTACCCCATCAATGTAGCTTTTTGCACCTGATTTGCAACTGTATCTGTTATACTAACCAATCGTTGTATACTTTTGTATCCCTACATGCTCATGGGGCCATTTATAAATTAATGCCATGAAGTTTCATTCTTATGTCTGAAGATAACATAAAAATTTAGTAGTTCATCTTTAAGATGCCACAACATTTTTGTCTATTTTATTTTATTTTTGTGTTGCTTTATTTACTGTCTGATTTGCTTGCATAGCAGACGGGCACCCCTTCAACGGAGGAGCAGATTCCTGAAGAACCTATCAGACTTATCATCAAGAGACATGGATTGACAAATAGATGCCTTTGAAATGTGGTGTTGGAGGAGAGTTTTGAGGATCCCCCTGGACGGCAAAGAGAACAAATAGGGTACAGAGAGCATAACAACATTATTTTTACAAAGTAACATAGTCAACTGTGGAGGAAGACCATCCGGGCGGGAGGAGGTTTAGTGTCTTAGTGTCTTGCACGGAAGACAAAGAAGGAGCCGCAGTAGGGGGCTAAAACACAGGTTTATTTCATGGTGGTCAAGATGAACATGTGGTAATGGCGGAGGTACAGCTCATTATATACTGCAGTACATACATTTGAATATCGTTGCACGGTAGCTCATTGGCTGCTACCGGCGTGACGTCATTCTGAGTCACGCCCATCTTCTCCAGCTGATCCTCACGCGGGAAAGGTTCCCGCGGCTGCCGGTGATTTGGGGAATGTGAACCATGTGAGCTGAACGCTCGCAGCTGCCCTCTATGGGCAGCTTACTCGCGTTCCTTAACAGCTGGGTTACATTGTAATCATTGTCAGGTTACATTCATACATTCTTAAAGTAAGACTGTTACATACACAACAGGAGGCCAGCCATTTGCCTCGCCGCGAGCTCTCCCGAGCCCAGACGCCACCAGCCCCAGCCGGGGGGGGGGTGTGAAGAGGAGGAAGACCAGCTGGGCGGGGGGAGGCCAGTCATTTGCCCCGCCGCGAGACCTCCCGAGCCTGGACACCACCATCCCCAGCCTCCAGGCACCAACCGAGCGCCGAAGGAGAGGACCAATTGGCAGAAGTGTAGCGATGCCTGGCCGCTAGGGCGGCGTTAGAGCCCAGAGGAGACTGATCAATGACAACACGAGGCAACAGGAGCGAGATCAGATCAGTAGTTTATTGGAGAAAGGCAACATCATTTATAGGGAAAAAAGCGCAACGGTGGCAAGCTGTCATCTGACAGGAAAATTACCTCACCCACGTACACAGGTTAATGGGGAACTCTTCAAAGGGGAGTTAATTAACTTGGGGCAAACATGGGTTTAGGGACCTCATTGTCTTGGGGATTAAGCGGGGACAAACATGGCTTATTTGCGCCAGGGATTTCCCGAGCCGGGAGGTGAACTATGCACTTAATGTTTGACCGAAGTCAGCTATCTGCTTACTTGGCAGCGTCGCAGGTCAGGTCACGGTAATTGGGTGAATCAAACCCTATATTTTATTCACCCCCCTTGATTTGGCTGCCCGCAGAGCCCGCGGCTCAAGGAGCGTCCTCCTGAAGCGGCCTCTGCAAGGGCCGTTTCCATGCCCGATGGGCATGGGGAAACCGCATCTCCCCTTTATTTTCTATTTAAGGACCTGACTGGCGACCTTGCGCAAGAGCGGCATCAGCTGCTGAGTGGGTATGACGTCACGGGGTTCCCTTCTGCGGTGACACTTCGAGATCAGCGGGGGGATACATTGAGCAAAGCAACAGACGGCAATGCCTAGTATGACTACCCCCACCACCACCTTGAGCACCGTCTGAAGCCACCCCCAGGGGATCCACGACCACATCCAGTTCCACAGGGAACTCCACCAAGCCCCCCATGCGGAACCCTCGGTAATACCCTTGACTATGGTGTGGAGGTTCGTGATCTTGCTTTGGATCTTACGGGAGTTATCAGTAAGATTGAAACAACACATTCCATGAACAGATTCGCAACCCAGGTGGTGCAGCAAGAGGAGGTAGTCGATAGCCGCTCGATTGTCAAGAACGGCACGGCGAAGTTCGGCCTGTTCCTGATTGAGGAGCGCTATCGCTGTGGAGGTATGGTTAATGGCCTTAGCCAAACCGCAAGCCAAGCGGCCAATCCTCCGCGCGTTGCCGACGGCCAAGCCTGGCACGCTGACAAGGCTGACTGCTAGGGATACATACTCAGCGGGACTCAGTACTCTGAAGCTGCTGTCACAAGAGCTGTCTAGCTGGGTTGTGCGTGTGTGCCGTGTGAGCGGGGAGACATGGGAAACATTGGAAACATGTGGAACATTGGAAACATTTGTGCTTGGGGCAATCATGTCCTTAGTAGGAAGTAACAGTGTCAAACGACTGAGACAACACATTGAGTCCGACAGATTCGCAGGAATATAGTTCCATGTGAACTGGTTGCAGGTAAAAAACCACCCGGAAGGTAGGGTGACGTGAGCGTACAGCGAAGTGAGGGTCTCTGGTTTATTACAAGTCCAGTTGCCGCTGCCGGGGTCAAGGCAGCGGCGCCGAGTCTGACCGCCTGAGGTGCAGCCGGTCATTCGGGTGCAAGCAGCGTCCGGGCTGACCGCCACTCGAGGGGTATGAAGAGTGGCTGCGTCAGTCGGCAAGGTTGATGCAAGTCGCAGCCCCCCCCAGCGTGCATATGCCGAGAAGGTGGTAGGAGTGTGTGGGCCAAAGAACGCCTTCACCAACCAGTCGCCATCCTTGGTGCGCGCGTCCAGAGTGTGGCACACGGGGATGAGACAGGTGCTGAGGATAGATGCAGAACCAATGTCCTGTTTCAGGCAAAAATCGGACTGGTTGACGAGACCCGCCAACCTTTCCCACAAGTTGTACTGCATTCGTGCAGAAAGATCTTCGCCAGGCGGCAAACCGTCGGCCTGGATTGGAATAGCCTGAACGCCTCCCCCCAGAAGCAGGGTGAGGGCCAGGATGACGATGATCGCCATGGAGTTGGCATGAATCTGGGCAAAGACTGCTGCTAAGAGGTTCTCCGGTGTCGGCTCCTTCTCCTCGCGCTGGAGGGCGTCCTCAGCCTTACTGCAAAGCGCCTTGACCATCCCCCAGGTGATCCTCGGCGCCGCCGGTGTCCGTCTCCTCCGGCGGGTCTTGTCGGTCAGCGTGAGGTCCTCCATCTCCGGGATCGGACTCGGGTCGGCCTGGGTCCACGCCATGCGGTTCCAAGTGAGGCTTGACACACCGGGCTGGAATCCAAACGACACCTGTAGGAGACATAACTGCAGCATACCCTCTTCCCCAGGTTATGAGCGGCACCGGGCCCCTCCAAGAAGGGTCTGGTGGCACTCGGTACCAGACCATCGGTCGCGGGAGAGCTTCCGAACGGCGGAAATGCTTCTCCTGCGGCGTACAATCCGAAAAAACATTAAGGTGATTGTAAGTGAACAATACCTTGTTGAGACACATCTGTGCTTCTCCCTGTGACTTGGGGAGGGCTGGTGGCTCCCCCCTTTCTGTTTGTTTGTCAATATAGGACTTTAGCGTCCGATTGACCCGCTCTACAATCGCTTGCCCTTGCGGATTGTAGGGAATTCCAAATGTGTGCTTGATGTCCCAAGTAGCCATGAAGGCGGCCAACTGCCTGGAACTGTAGGCCGGCGCGTTGTCCGTCTTCACGTGCCGCGGCTTGCCCATCGCCGCAATGCAGGAAAGGAGGTGCTGCTCCACGTGGGAAGCCGCCTCCCCTTTCTGCGCCGTTGCCCAAACGAACTGAGAAAAAGTGTCAATGCAGACGTGCATGTACTGCCATCTGCCGAACTGCGGCACATGCGTGACGTCCATCTGCCATACCTGATTAGCCTCTGTCCCTCGTGGGTTGACCCCCCACGAGGGCCCCCCCGGTGCTCCTGCGCAATGCTGGCAAGAGCGGACTATACCTTGGGCTTGAGAAAGCGGCAGATTGAACTGTCGAGCGAGTGCCTTGGCATTTTGATGAAAAAAGGCATGACTTTGGATTGGAGTAGTGAAAACTCCCAAAACTGAGCGTTGCTGAATTTCCTTTGCCGCCGCATCCGCTCTGCTATTGCCCGCGGAAATCGGACCCGGTAGGTCTTGGTGACTTCGGATGTGGGCAATATAGAGCGGCTCCGTGCGGTTCCGCAAATGAAATTGAGCGGTGAGAAACAGGCTGAGCAAATTCTTGTCTATCGCGGGAGTGATGTAAGCTCCCGGTAGACTGTGAAGCAAATTCCTTACATACAGACTGTCAGTAATGATATTCAAACGTTCCTTGGCGAAGGTGCATAAGGCAAGGTTCACGGCTGCCAACTCCGCCCACTGAGCGGACTTCTGTGGAAGAGTTAGCAGCGTGCGCCAGGCTTCGCCCTCCTGCCAAGTCAGGACACCATATGTGCGTCCCCCATCGGTAAAAACTGTCTTGGCCCCCTGAAGCGGGACCAGCGAGAGCAATTCGAACAAACTGACTGTTCCTGTCTGAAGTGAGACAAGTCTAGGGTCTTTGGGCAAATGGTATGCTAAGCTTCCAGTGAATCCTTCCAAAGCGATCAGAAGCGAGTCACCTAGCTGCATCAGCTGGTGGATCTGTTCCTTGGTGAACGGGACTATGATCTTGGCTAAATCGTGCCCAGAAATGTCCCTTGCTCTCAGCCTGCCGCGGTAGATCACCGCGGAGACCAGTTCTTGGGGCGGAACAATGTTCCGAGAAGAGGTGTTCGGCAAGTATACCCACTCCACAATTTTCGCTCCCTTCTCTGAGTCTACTCCTAGCGCCCCCGTGAACATGGATCCTGACCGTACGATGTACAAATTCAGGATCGGGGCATATGGCCCCCGGGCGATCCTATCCACCCACCTCTGGCTGAGAACTTGGTTCACCTTCTCGAGCGCCAAGCGCGCGTCTCGAGAGATTTTTATCCGGTCTGCCGGCTGCTTGCCTAGGGTTAGCAGCGAGAAGAGCGGTTTTAGAAGATCCGTATCTAAACGAAAATACGGTCTGGCCCAATTGATGTTCCCCAAAACTTGCTGCAACTCTACAAGGGTGACTGAGTCTTGTAAATTTATCTGAGGCAGGACTGGTGCTGCGAAAGAGCGGAGAAGCCGATGGCCCAAGTATGAGAAGGGCTCGGTTCTCTGCACTTTCTCAGGGGCAATGAGTAAACCTTTGTCCCCCAGGCTGGCCTGGAGGTCAGAAAACATTTCGCTGCCGAGCTGCGGCAACGCTACTAAAATGTCGTCCATGAAATGACACACAATAGCTTTAGGGTAAAGGCTTCGGAACTTTGCCAGTGCGTCGTGAACATAAATTTGGCACAGGGTGGGCGAATTGAGCATGCCCTGTGGCAAAAATTTCCACGCGTAACGCTGCGTGGGCTCGCCGTGGTTCACGACCGGCACCGTAAAGGCGAACCTTTCCCGGTCCCTGGGGTCTAAGGGGATTGTATAAAAGCAATCCTTGAGATCTACGACTAGGATCTCCCACCCCTCGGGAATCATGTTCGGATTTGGGATGCCGCACTGAAGCGGACCCATCGGCTGAATGCATTTATTGATCTCTCTGAGATCGTGGAGGAGTCGCCACTTCCCCGACTTCTTCTTAATCACAAAAATTGGCGAATTCCAGGGGCTTGTGGACTGTTCTATGTGTCCTGCGTCTAGCTGTTCCTTAACTAGCTGCTTGAGGGCAACTAATTTCTCTCCCACTACCGGCCATTGTTCTACCCATACCGGAGTGTCGGTGAGCCATTTAAGTGGCAACGCCATTACCCGAAGGTAAGCGTAGCACTGTACTGCTGGAGAATGTCTCGCCCCCAAAGGTTGATGTGCACGTCAAGAATGTGCGGCCGAATTACCGCTGTGCCGTCAGCCCTTGGGATTGTGACTTCTACCCACTCTCGGCTCCTGAACGCTTCCTGAACGCCTCCGACCCCCCACACATCGGAGACCGGCTCAATGGCCCACTCTCTTGGCCACTGGCTCCTGCTTATCACTGACACATCCGCTCCGGTATCGAGTAACCCTGAGAACACCCTTTTGTTCAAAAATACCTCGATAACGGGGCGCTGCTTCCACTCAATGTTGGTCTCCACTGTCGCTAAGACCTGGTATCCTTGCACTGCCTCACTCGCGCTCGAGCGGTCTGCTGAACCGGACTCTGAGCTGTCCCTGAGCCTTCCCTGGCTGCCTGCTGGCGAGTGACAAGGAACCATGATCAGTTGCGCTAACGTGTCTCCCTTGTGGATCGTTTGGGGCAGGTGCGTCCAAAGCTGGACCTGGAGAATGCCTGAAAAATTCGAGTCAATGACTCCTGGAATTATGAAAATTCCGCGTGTTCCAGCTACACTACGGGGCAAAACTAAACCTATAAAGCCTCTGGGCAGGGGTCCCATGTACTGGGTGTCGACTAGATAGACTGTGCCTGGCAGGTCGCACGTAACGTCCGCCTGGCAAGTCAATTCTAGCCCCGTGCTGCCCTTGGGGCTGGCCTGTGCCCTCGCAGTGCCTGGGATGTGCCTAGAATCTAGTCTAGCTCTGGGGAGTTCTGGATCTGGGCGAGGGAAGCCTCTGTTTGGACTGGGGCCAGAGACGTGCCCGGATTCCGGTTTCCCGAACTCGGACAAAACCTGGCCCAATGATAGCCTTTCTTGCACTTCGGGCAGAGGGTGTTCGGAGCCTTGGGACGGCCGGACTTTTGTCCGCCTCCCTTGGATCGGCACTCCCTAGCGAAGTGACCGACCTTGCCACAAGTGTGACATGCCCCTTTGGTCTTTCCATTGGATCTTCTTCCCCCCTGCACCGCTGCCGCTAGCAGACCCATCTTGTAGGAGTCTGTGCCAACGTCGGAGCATGCTCGAATCATGTCCGTTAGGGTGATGTCAGGGCGATTGCCCAGGGACTGCAAGACTTTACGGCAGTCCAAGTTGGCGTTATCTTTGGCTAGCTTAATCATGAGCTCTTCCTGGGCTTGCTCATTATCAATCTGCCTGCTGATTGCTTCTTCCAGGCGATTGATGAAGTCCATGTAGGGCTCTTGGGCTCCCTGCTTAATGGCGGTGTAATTCTTGGCCGTTTTGCCAGACGCTGGGACTTTGAAGTATGCCCTATAGGCAGCTTCGGCTGACATCTCTAGGGTGGCGAGAGGCAAGTTGATCTGAGCGTTGATGGACTCAAAGGCACCTGAACCATACAACTGGTCAGGGATTACCGCGCCTCCCATCCTGGCAGCCCGAGCTTGCGCCTCCAGGCGGAACTCGCTGTCCCAAATCATGTACTGGCTGGGGGTGAGCATCATCCTCATGACGGCTTTCCAATCGTGAGGAATCCACATGGTGGTCTCGCACACTTGCTGAAGCGTGCCCCTCGTAAAACGGCTTTGGAGCCCTGTCTCTGAAATTGCTTTCCGTAAAGCCATGAGAAGCTTGTACGGGACTGGGGAGTGTACTATCTGCTGTGCGCCCGTGAGCGCGTCCATCTCCAAGCGGATGGGACAAATCTGTCTAAGCTCAGCTAGCTGTTCAACTGGCAATTCCCCCTTCTTGAGTTCTATCTCAGCTGTGCGCTGAAGGGCACTCTTCACGACTAGGGAACCTGGGGCTGTCAGAGAAGCGCCAGCGCCTCTCATTCCTTGCGTTCCCTCGGTGACGTCTGCAGCTGTCACCGCGGGAAGGCTCCCTGCGCTACTCTGCTGATACTTGAATGTCGGATAGAGTGCAGCGGGCGCAGTCGGCTCGACTGGCATGCCTGATGGCTTCTCTAACGGGGGTTCTTCCGCTTCTACCCGGACTGGCTCGATCTGCTCTAAGAGCCTCCTACATTTCCGCCATGTGCGGACTATCCCTCCTGGAGCTTTCGGGGTTTGCTGAATGCAGTCTCCTATCTGATCCCAGAGCTTCAGGGTTAACGTACCTACTTCTGGGTAAAGTAAGCAGTGTTCCCTGAGGTACGCCAAAAGTCTCGCTAGCTCCCTGCTGTGAAATCGGAAATTAAAAACCCTGGCCAGGATTATGAACTCTTGCTCCCGAGTTCTTTGGCTAGCGGACGGACTTGGTCTATGAGAACAAGTCCCCATATTACCTGCGATGGTCCTCTGAGGTTTCCCCCTTGGGACGAAGAGCGACGCGTCTTTGCAGGCAACAGGTTCGGGCGACGGGTGTCTGGGGTAGACCTCGGAGCGTGGACCTTCTGCCACGGGCCCTTCTATCGGCCTCTGCGATGTCAGGGGCTCACAGCCTGCCCTGAGCGGAACGCGTTTCCCTCTATGGCAAACCTCTCGAAAGCGGGGAAGGAAGCGGTAGGAATGTCTCTCTGGAATGCCTCGCGGCGGGCAGTCCTCTGTCCGGCTGGCTGCCGACCAGAGCGCCGTGCTATCCTCCGGGCTGGCGGGTCGCGGTTCAAGCGCAGAACCGGACCGCGTGGAGCGCTACTCACGAGCAGACCTCTCCGGGGTCTCTTACTCACGAGTAAATCACGTCGGGGTCACCAGCTGTAGCGATGCCTGGCCGCTAGGGCGGCGTTAGAGCCCAGAGGAGACTGATCAATGACAACACGAGGCAACAGGAGCGAGATCAGATCAGTAGTTTATTGGAGAAAGGCAACATCATTTATAGGGAAAAAAGCGCAACGGTGGCAAGCTGTCATCTGACAGGAAAATTACCTCACCCACGTACACAGGTTAATGGGGAACTCTTCAAAGGGGAGTTAATTAACTTGGGGCAAACATGGGTTTAGGGACCTCATTGTCTTGGGGATTAAGCGGGGACAAACATGGCTTATTTGCGCCAGGGATTTCCCGAGCCGGGAGGTGAACTATGCACTTAATGTTTGACCGAAGTCAGCTATCTGCTTACTTGGCAGCGTCGCAGGTCAGGTCACGGTAATTGGGTGAATCAAACCCTATATTTTATTCACCCCCCTTGATTTGGCTGCCCGCAGAGCCCGCGGCTCAAGGAGCGTCCTCCTGAAGCGGCCTCTGCAAGGGCCGTTTCCATGCCCGATGGGCATGGGGAAACCGCACAGAAGAAAAGAAGGCAGAAGAAAAGAAGGCAGAGGAAGAAAACCAGAGGGTGAGACTCAGAGCCCCAAGCAAAGGATAAGTAGCTGATATGCAGAAATGTAGATGACTTAATATAGTAACTCACATAGAGACTTTATACTGACTTAATATAGCAACTCACATAGAGACTGTGTTTAAAGTGTGATAATATGCATGATAAAATGTTGTTTAAAATGTTCTAAACTTTTAAAACTGTGATAAACTGTATGAGGGGGGGAAATGGCATAGAAACCGGCAAACCACGCCACAAAGCTTGCCAAGAAAACCCTATTGACCAAAACAAAAGGCAAAACAAAGAAGCAAGCCAGGTGATACAGGGTGCTTAGCACCACAGAGTGGAGGAAGGGGAGGGACAGGAAAGGGGGAGGAGAAATACAGTGTTGCAAGGAACAATACTGCATAGGGACATGGAATGTGAGATCAATGAATCAAGGTAAACTGGAAGTGATAAAAAATAAGATGGAAAGAATAAGCATTGACATCTTGGGCATCAGTGAGTTAAAATGGACAGGGATGGGTGAATTCAGCTCTGGAAACCATCATATCTACTACTGTGGACAAGAAAACCTTAGAAGAAATGGAGTAGCCATAATTGTCAATAAAAGAGTGAAAAAAGCAGTAATGGGATACAATCTCAAAAATGACAGAGTGATATCAGTCAGAATTCAAGGCAAACCTTTCAATGTCACTGTAATCCAATTATACGCACCAACCACTGGTGCAGATGAAGCCACAGTGGACCAGTTCTATGAGGACCTAGAACACCTCATAGAACAGACACCAAGAAATGATGTCTAAATTATGTTAGAAGACTGGAATGCCAAAGTAGGAAATCAAAAAGTGGAGGGAATAACAGGCAAGTTTGGTCTCGGAGTACAGAATGAAGCAGGGCAAAGATTGATAGAGTTCTGCCAAGAGAACGCACTGGTCATAGCAAACACTCTCTTCCAGCAACACAAGAGGCGACTTTACACATGGACATCACCAGATGGCCAACACTGAAACCAAATTGACTACATACTCTGCAGCCAAAGATGGAGAACCTCCATACAGTCAGCAAAAACAAGACCTGGAGCGGACTGTGGCTCAGATCACAACCTACTGATCGCAAAATTCAGGCTCAGACTGAAGAAAATAGGGAAAACAAGGAGACCAGAAAGATATCACCTAGACAGCATCCCTAAAGAATACACGGTGGAGGTGATGAACAGATATAATGGCCTAGACTCAATAGACAGAGTGCCAGAAGAATTATGGACAGAGATGAGGGACATCATGCAGGAAGCAGCAAAGAAAATCATACCAAAAAAAAAGAACCGTAAGAAAGCAAAGTGATTGTCTGATGAGGCTCTTAAAATAGCAGAGGAAAGAAGGAATGCAAAAGTCAAAAGAGAAACGAAAAAATGCAATCATTTGAACACAGAATTTCAAAGAAAAGCAAGGAGAGATAAGGAAAACTACCTAAAAGAACAGTGCAAAGAAATGGAGGAAAACAACAAAAGAGGCAGGACAAGAGATCTCTTCAGAAAAATCTGGGAAATAAAAGGAACATTTAAAGCAAAAATGACCATGATAAGGGACAAATACGGAAAAGAGCTAGCTGATGCAGAAGAGATTAAGAAAAGATGGAAAGAGTACACAGAGGAATTATACAAAAAGGACCTCAACACTCCTGATAATCACAATGATGAAAAAATTGAACTTGAGCCAGACATCCTGGAGAGCGAAGTTATAAAGGCCCTAAAGAGCACTGCAAACAACAAAGCTAGTGGAGATGATGGTATCCCAAATGGGGTATGGGCGTTATGCTCGTGCCTCACCATTACTTCGGGAGCTGCACTGGCTACCAGTTTGCCTCCGGGTGCAGTTCAAGGTGCTGGTTTTGACCTTTAAAGCCCTTCATGGTAGTGGGCCAGGATACCTTAGAGCCCGCATTGTCCCAAGAGTGTCTGCCCGTCCAACCAGAGCGGATCAGAGGGGCTCTCTGATTGTTCCATCTCCCAGAGGGGCTCGTCTCTCTGGCACACGAAGGAGGGCCTTTTCCGTGTCCGCCCCGGCCTTGTGGAACCTCCTGCCTGTAGAGTTGTGGGAGCAGATGGAGCTGCTACCTTTCAGAAAAGACCTAAAAACCTGGTTGGCAGGGCAGGTGTGGGGCCCAGATGGAAGAGTGGCCCATGCCTGTTGGCTTATAAATTAAGCCCCCATTTCTTTTAATTGTCTTTTTTTAATGTGGGTTTTAAGAGGAATGGGGTAGGTGGGTGGATATGTTGGGTTTTAATTGGTTTTAATTGGTTGTACTGTTTTATGTGTGTTTTAACTTGTTGTGAGCCACCCAGAGTCGGGTTTACCTGATTGGGCGGCATATAAATTTGAATATATAAATATATAAATAGATAGATAAATAAATAAATAAACTTGGCCATATCATGAGGAACAACATAAAATATAGAATACTCTAACTTGCTCTGCAAGGAAAGATCCCTGGAAAGTGGCCCTGGACATTGATGGACTTCATGGCTGAAGAACCTGGGTGACTGGTGTGACATGTCCTCAGAAGAACCTAGCAGTTTGAAAGCAAGAAATTGCAAGTAGATAAATAGGTACAACTTCGGTGGGCATATCAGACTGTGGGCACATAAAGTCTGTGGTTCTCCTAGCACAGAAAACTCAATTCTTTGGTCCAGATCATGGCTTCAATCCTGACATCTTCTTTGGAGTCAATTGCAGACACAGATTTCGAATTTGTTCTGCTGGAATGATTCCACTGTGTCCCACTTCCCACAGCCTCCTTTCAATTTTGTGGAACAAATATACTCTCTGGTGGAAACAACGGCTCTATTTTTTTTTTAAAGTTCAACCTGAAATGTTGTCTTTTATATTTCCTCTGTCAGCCTGCTTTTGCCTCCCAGGTCCTTGAACAGAATAAGCGGCAAAGCTGAATGCCCTATTTATTTGTCTGATGCTAGTCCTAACAATGGGTGCTAATGTTCAAAAACACAGTCGTCAGATCACAAGAAGAAGGTTGAGTGTTTCATATTATTATTACTTCCAGGTGTCCAAAGAAACAAGGGCTCAAAGTTTAACTCCTTTCTTGGATCAGCGTTGGCTATGGCTCTCTGTGCTTTGGCACTTACTGGTTAAACATGTTGAAGGTTCAAAGTCTCATCGAGGGAATGAAGGAGAGATATTTTCCTTCCTCATTTGTGTAAAAGACAACCTGAGCCCAGCTGGAAATCTATGCTTATTGCATCCTTGGAACTGGAAATCAAAGGGAAGCTGGGGGGGAAAGAACAACATTCCCAGCCTCCTACTGGCTGAAAACATGTTTCTTTGGAAGGAGCGGAATAAGACCCTTGGCTGTGAGTTAGGATGGGTCACTGGCAAAGAAAGCAACCTCACGGAGCTATTTGTTTACAACAAGCTGTCCTGGAGAGAGAAATCAGCAGAACCACACACAGAGAGTTTGTTAACTCTGGACAGGGAAGCAAAAATACCTGATGATGGGGAAAGGAAGAGGCAAAACACATTGAATTCTGTCCATTAACTATATCAAGACTGGTGACAAAGGTCTTCATTTGCCTCAGCAGCAACAATTGCACTGCAAATTATTATGCTTGTATCAAGGATGGGAGAAAGCTGTGGTGGTTTAGTGGTTACGATGCTGAGCTTGACGACCAGAGGGTCAGCAGGTCGAGACCCAAGTGCTGTGTAATGGATTGAGCGCCCATAATCTGTCCAGTTCCTGCTAACCTCTGTCCAGTTCCTGTTTGGAAGCAAGAAATTGCAAGTAGGGAAACAGGTCCACAGCATTCCATGCGCTCTGGCATCTAGTCATGCCTGCCACATGACCACGGAAGCATCTGCAGATGCAAACAGCACTGTCTCTTTGCCTGTAAACAGAAATGAACACTGCCCCCTAAAGTCAGACACAACTGGTTTTCAAGCAAGGGAGTCCTTTACCTTTACCTATCGAGGTTGAGAAGTAGGTTCTAGACCAGTGGTTCTTAACCTTGTTGGTGGTACTGAACCCCGCAAGTTTCATATGTGCGTTCACCGAACCTTCATAGAATTTGCCATAAATACCCTGGTGAACGAAACGGATACACACACACCTCCACCGAACCCCTGAGACTGACTCACTGAACAAACCCAGACTGACTCACTGAACCCCTGGGATTTAATCAAACCCAGGTTAAGAACCACTGTTCTAGATTAAATTCAGTCTGAAATATCTCTGAATGCCCCCCAAAAAAACTTTAAAAGAATATTTTTAGGTGCTAGAAAGTTTCCCATTTTTACCAAAAATGTTAACTTATGAATGTAATAACCAGCAGAGCACCCTCGCTTTATTGTGAAACTGCTTTTTAACATTTGCAAAAGAGAATGTTCTTCTGAATGAAGTCAGAATGATATTATCTTGAATAGAATATCTTGTACTCTGGAAGAATAGGAACCTGCTAAAACTCTAAGAAGAACCAGGAGCATATTACTTTGATGAGTCACATTTGAACCACTTGAATGACACAACTTTGATGCTGATAATGAAGGAAATGAAATTGTCAGATTTGTGTGCCTTGGTTCATTCATCACAGGAGACCGCAGCTCAGAAATCAAAAGAAGACTGAGACTCAAAAGGGCAGCAAGTGAAGGAATTAGAAAATATAATCAAGTGTGAAGATGTACCACTGGAAACCAAGGCCAAAACCATCCACACTCTTGTATTCCCAATCGCTATGTGCTAGTGTAAAACCTGGACAGTGAAGAAGGCTGTCAGAAAATTCATCGATTCAGTTGTACTATGGTATTGAAAGAGAGCTTTGTGGGTACCTTAAACTGGGAAGCAGAAGGTCAGCAGTTTGATTCCCGAGTACTGCAGGACGGAAATGAGCTCCCGTCTTCATCCCAGCTCCTGCCAACCTAGCAGTTTGAAAGCAAGAAATTGCAAGTATATAAATAGGGACCACTTTGGTGGGAAGGTAAACAGCGTTCCGTGCACTCTGGTGTCTAGTCATGCCTGTCACATGACTACGGAAATGTCTGCAGAAGCAGACAGCGCTGGCTCTTCAGTTTTGAAACAGAGATGAGTACTGAAACCTAGAGTTTCTCTGGCTTTTGAGCATGGGAAACCTTTACTTTTACCTTTAATAGGAGTTTCATGGTAGGTAAAATTTTAAGGAGTCATTTTATGATTTTCGTACCCTCAGTGGGTTTCTGTGGCTGAGTGGGGATTTGAACCATGCCCTCCCGAATTCTAGTCTGTCACTATATCCACTACACCACGCTCAGTACCTACACTTGTAGTTAGTGAGAAATACTTCAGGAATCCCACATGGAGAACCATTGTTTTTCTAAGGGCACAGTAGGAGACTTGACTGAATCCACTGATCAAATTATAAGGAACAAGATATACATCCCTTCTTCAAGTTAACTCTGCTTATCTCCAAAATATGAAAAGAATCTGCTCAGAAACACCAAACCAGGGATTTATCAGTCTAACAGGAGGACTTGCTGTCAGTTTGAATGGTGGTTTGAAAACAGCTTCCTGATACATTAAGAATAGAAACTAAAAATTTATGGCTTTAGTGTCTACATCTCTGGCAAGAAATAGAGACACACCAGTGTGGAGAGTTTAGTCATGCTGTCAGGATTCATACTTCCTGGGTCAGAAGTATAAATCTCTGTAGTTTGGGCACCCCTGCTTTAGCCTAAGGCAAACTTTTAATGGCCTAATCACTTCTCCTCCTGTTTAGATTAACATCTTTTCTCCTTTCCATCTAAATGACTGCCTGTCTCCCAACATCCCAGTCACTTCCTTTTCCCTGTGTTGCTGCTGTGGGCATGGGGGCCATTCAACAATTACGTGACCCTTGAAGGGGGAGAAGGGGTCTGCCATCTGAATCATGGAAAAATTATGTGGGGTGGGGGTCAAGTCAAAGATTACGTAATCCATTTGAAGCTGTTGTGCATTAGGCTCCAATAGTGAAAAACTCTAAAAATTAGAGTTTCGATACAAAAGCTCTGGATTACGTAATTTTAAAGGGGAAGGGGTGGAAGCTAAAATTATGGTCGGATTACATAGGGGGGGGTGGTCAATTTCCCCCCAAAAATGGATCACATAATTGTTGAATGGTCCCATGGAGCTAGGAAATCACATCTTTTCTAGTGATATCTTTTATATGGGGTTAGGGTAAAGGAAAAGATATTCCTTGCTCAAAAGCCAGCCATGTCCGATTGTATGGGATGGTGCACATCTCTGCTTACAGCCAAAGAGCCAGTGCTGTCTGAGTCTGCCAACATTTCCATGGTCATGTGGCAGGCATGACTAAATGATGGAGCTCACGGAACACTGTTACCTTTCCCGGTGAAGCGGTCCCTATTTATCTATTTGCTAGTTTGGCAGGAGCTGGGACAGGCAATGGGTGCTCACTACATTGTGCAGTGTTCGGGTCTTGAATTGCTGACCTGCCGACCTTCTGGTTGTCAAGCTCAGCGTCTTAACCATTAATTCACTTCCACCCTCAACACAACTCCAAAACAGGAGGATGGACACATTCTCTTATGTCACTGTCATAAGACATCTTTCTCTACCCCTTCCTGTCTGGCCAGCAGAAAGATTTAATCCTGACAAGGGCTGACATCAGAAATTTCCTGGCCCGGTGCACCCCCTATTTTAGCCATGCCCCCCTGGTTTCTGCGCATGCATGGTCTGTTTGCGCATTTGTACATTGGTGGTTTCCTGGCGCCCCCACGCCCCCATGGTTTTCTGTGCATGTGTGGTCTGTTTGCGCATGCGCACATCGTTTGTTTCCTGGCTCCAATGGGCCCCCGTCATCTCTGGGCCCAGGATGGGAGCCCTACTTGTCCCCCCCCCCCGATTGTGGCACTGATCCTGACACCTCCAGTGATGGCCAGGGGATAAGAAAGATGCCACTCTCAATCCTGGAAAGCCACTAGCAGTCTGAGGAGACAATGATGGTTAAAAAGGGGGCTGGATGGGGGATTTTGGTGCCAGTTGTCCTATTGTCCACTTTTCCAAGCATTGAAATGAGTCAGTGGTCAGATGTGGACTAAGACCTTTAGTGTATGGGACCAAAGACGACCGGACAACCGAAGGGTTGGTTTAACACAGGTTTATTGCATGAGGTTCCAGTTAAGCATGAGGTAATGGCGGTGATACATCTCAATATATACAGTAGCGTTCTTCATTTGAATCCTGTAGCACGGTAGCTCATTGGCTGCTACCGGCGTGGCCTCGCCCAGGCACGCCTCCTTTCCTGCTGCTGTTTGCGGGGAAGGTTTTCCCGCGGCTGTCCGTGATTGCGCAATGTGAACCATGTGAGAGTGAACGCTCGCAGCTGCCCTCTATAGGCTGTCTGCTCGCGTTCCTTTACAGCTGATATCGTTTGTATCTGGAGTGGTTACAATCTTGCCTTTACAGTATCATGAGCATGCATACATACATACATAACATCCCTCCCCCCTAGGATGGGACGAAGTCCCGCAACCATTGTGGCTTGCCGCACGTTCGCTTGGGGCGTGCTTGCGCCTGCCCTAATTCTGGAGAGCCCGTGATCCCTGACTCCGCGGGTGCTTGTCCTGTAACGGGAAACGGGGATTCGTTAGTGGCTCTGTGGGGCGTCCGTGCCTGCCTTGCGCTTGGGGAAGGGAATGGGATGAACAGTTGGGAGGTAAATCCCTGCTTATTGCCCTCGTACCCCGGGGACCCTCCTAGAGTGAACCGCGGAACTGATGAGGTCGCCCTTGGGGAACGGCTCCCTTCTGATCCCTGCTCGGGGGACCTTAAGACTGTGGTGGGCGGACTCGCTGATGCCTCCGGTCTTGGAGGTGTCGGTCTCCGGAACATGGGCGCTATGTTGCATTCTAACTCACAGGGGCTACTGGGACTGGAGGTACCAGGGGCTGAACTGAAACCCCTCTTTTCGCTAGGACGGGTGGGGGACCACTCCGCTAACTCCCCCTGGTACTGTAAATCAACGTCTAAACTTCTATGGGCCTCTGAGCCTCGAGGGGACTTCCGCGGCTTCCGTGGGGTATGAGTGTGGTTGGGGCTCCTCCTTTCTGACGGGGACTCCCGCAACCCGGGGCTCCTCCTCTCTGGCGGGGACTCCCGCAAAAGATTTCTGTGGATCGATTCCCTTTCCTCCCCCCTTGGTGGGGACCCATGCTCCCCTTTTCCTCCCCCTTGGGCTAAACGGGTGGGGGAGTACCCTAACGCTGATTCAATGCTGATCTCATCCGCGTCTTGCTCTCCGGGGACCCTATGCCTGAGTTGGTCCACGTGTCGCCTCCACAGGAACCCTGTACTGGTCTCTACGCGGTATGAGACGGGGCCGGTTTGATCTACTACGGTGCCCGGCACCCAGGCTGGCCCCGCGCTGGCGTAATTCCTGCAGTGTACTGGGGCGCCTATGCTGAAGCTCTTTGTGGGTTCCACCCCTATGTTCCGCCCTTTGTCCTCTACTCTCGTGGGGTCTAGCTTGGATATCCCCGTGGCCAGCTTCCTTCGCATCAACAGCTCTGCGGGGGAGTACCCTGACGCTAAAGGGGTGACCCTGTATCTCAGCAGGAATTGGCACAGTTTCAGATCGAGGTCTCCGGGACCCATGCGCAGTAGCGCGTCTTTCGTGGTGCGCACGAGGCGCTCTACTTGGCCGTTGGTGGCCGGGTGAAAAGGAGCAGAGGTTACGTGCCGAATGGCGTTGCGCTCCATGAATGCCCTGAACTCGGCGGACGTGAAACAGCTAGCGTTATCGCTGACGAGGGTGTCGGGTAAACCGAACGTGGAAAAGACCCTCCTTAACTGTTTAATGGTTGTGGTCGAGGAGGTGCTCGAGACTGGAATGACCTCCAACCACTTAGAGAACGCGTCCACCACGAGGAGGAAAAGCGTTCCCCTGAACGGGCCAGCAAAGTCTACGTGAATTCGGGACCAGGGTCCCCTCGCAGTGTCCCATTCCCTGGGTGGCGAGCGAGCCTCTTCTGGCCTAGAGCTTTGGCACGCCTCGCAAGTGCCGACCATGTGTTCGATGTCGGCGTCTAACTGGGGCCACCAAAAATAACTGCGGGCTAGTGCCTTAGAGCGTACGATTCCCGGGTGGCTGACGTGCAGCAGTTTAAGCACCCTCGGCCGGAGAGACGTGGGGATCACTACCCGCTGTCCCCACAAGAGGCAACCCCTCTCCAGGGACAACTCTAATCTCTTTTTGAAAAATGTGTCGAATTCCGCTGCTGGGGAAGACACGGGCCACCCTTTCTGCACCCAGGAGCAAACTGTGGCCAGCGCTTTGTCCTTGCCTGTCGCTTTGGCGATTTCGGCCGGTACTACTGGAGGGGAGTCTAGGACCTCTATCATTAAGACCTGGTGGTCCCTCTCTACTCCGCCCACGTGGCAGCAATCCCGGGGAATGGGGGACCTCGACAGAGCGTCGGCATGGCTTATCTCCCTCCCGGGCCGGTATACCAACGCGTGCTGATACGCGTTGAGAAAAATGGCCCATCTGAGCATTCTCGGGGACAGGATCTGGGGTGTGGGCTTGTCTGCGGTGAAGATGCCCAGCAAAGGCTTGTGGTCAGTCACTATGGTGAAGGGGCGGCCGTACACGAAATCATGAAATTTCTTGGTCCCCGCAATTATTGCTAGCGCCTCCCTGTCCGTCTGAGCATAATTCCTCTCCGCTTGGGACAGGGATCTAGAGTAGAAAGCTATCGGAGCCTCCCTACCGTTCTCCAGCACGTGGCAAAGCACCGCCCCCACCCCCACCGGGGATGCATCGCATATCAGGACCACCGGGCGTTTGGGATTGAAGTGGGTCAGTACAGCATCTGATGCCAGGAGTCGCTTCAGGTCATTGAAAGCCTTTTCCTGGTCGTCGCCCCACTTCCATGCCTCGTCCTTTTTTAACAATTTGTGTAGCGGTTCCGCCACGGCTGCCTTCCGCGGAAGGAAGGAGTGGTAGAAGTTGAGCAGTCCGAGGAACGACTGCAATTCGGGCTTGGAGGTGGGGCGAGGGGCCTTTTTGATGGCGGCTACCTTGGATTGGGCTGGCCTAATTCCCTCGGGAGTGACACGGAACCCTAGGAACTCAACCTCTGTAGCGAAGAAGACGCATTTGTCTTTCCGCAACCTCAACCCCGCCTTTTCGAATATTGTCAGGACCTTTCCCAACCTTGTTGCTAATTCGGCCCGGCTCCCCCCTGTAATTAATACGTCATCAAAATAGGGTAACACCCCCTCCAACCCCTTCAGGAGGCGTTCCACCAATGACTGGAAAATCCCGGGCGCCGAATTCACGCCGAATTGGAGGCGCGAAACCTGGAACGCCCCTTTGTGGGTGACTATGGTTTGTGCAGCAGCTGCGGCGGGGGTCACCGGGAGTTGCTGGTAGGCTTGGGCCAGGTCGAGTTTGGCGAAACACCTCCCCCCGTGTAACCTGGCCAACAAGTGGCTGACTACCGGCACCGGATACGCATTAGGGCGGATCGCCTTATTGATGGTGCACTTGTAATCAGCGCATATTCGGACTTCCCCGTTGGCCTTGAGCGCTGTTACAATTGGAGTTTCCCACTCCGCCGAATCAACAGGAACAAGAATCCCCTGGCCCACTAATTTGTCCAATTCCGCCTCTATCTTGTCCTTTAGTGCGAAAGGCACTCTGCGCGGTTTAAGTCTGATTGGACGCACTCCAGGGTCCAGGTCGAAAGTCACTGGGGGGCCCTTGAATTTTCCTAGCCCCTTTTTAAAAACCTCGGGGTGCGCGTCGCACACGCTCTGTATTGGATCAGTCCCGGCGGCGTGTGCTCCCACGGCGTGCACCCCCCCAATGAACAACCCCAGGGGCTGGAACCATTGAGTCCCGAGGAGGCTGCATTTACCCCCCTTGAGAACGACTAAGGGAAGCGTTGCGGTGTACTTTTTGAACTGGACCTGGAACTTTCCAACCCCCAACACTGGGATGCGGTTCCCTTGCACGTCCCTCAGCGTGGCCCTCAACGCCTTGAGCTTGGGCCGCACGCGGGGGGCGATTTTCATGAACTCCCCCTGGGAAATAATGGAGTATGAAGAACCCGAGTCCACCTCCATTCTAACAGGGGCCCCTTGTATTACTACCTCAACGAAGTAACGGGGGTGCTCCGTAGAAACGCTGCAAACCGGCGCGTCGTCCTCGCTGTCGTCGGAGACTCGCCCTACTCCGTCCCGCGTCCTTGTGGTCCGGGTGCCGTCCTTCGGCCTCGTGGTGCGGTCCTGCCTCGTGGTGCGGTCCTGCCTCGCCGAGCGGTCTGGAAAACTCCGGGTGGCCTCGCGTCGTTTCCGGCAGACCTTGGCGATGTGCCCGCGCCGGCCGCAGTTGTGGCACTCGGCCTTGCGGAATGGGCATTTGGTGCGGGCGTGGGCGGCGCCGCAGCCATCGCAGCGCCGGCCCTCTCTCTGGACCCTCCGGACGTCCTCGTCGTCGCTGCTCTCTGCAGACGAGTTCGAAGTCCGCCGGGCCGCGCGCACCGAACTCTCTGCCTTGGCGGTCTTCGGGCGCCAGTCCTGCAGTTCGTGCACCCCGGCCGACGTGGCCTCTGCGGCCTGTGCCGCGTCGAGGACTTGTTGCCACGTGGGAGGCGGCTCCCTTTTCATCAGCGCGCGCTGAGTCTCTGTGTCCCTCAGACCGCAGAGCAGGCAGTCCCGGAGGGTGACGTCGGGGAGTTCCCACTTGCATGGGCCGGCGGCCAACCGCAGGGCCGCGGCGAACTCATCGACCGATTCCCCGGGTGCCTGGACTCGCCTCCAGAACGCGCTCCGAGCGGGGAACATCGCAATTGCCGGCCGGAGATGGGCGCGCAGCGCCGCCAGGAGCTCTGTGGCCTTGAGGTCGCCCACCTTCCTCGGCGCGATCAGGTCCACCAAGGTCCTCTTGGTTTCTTGTCCGAGCATGCGGACGACGATGGCCCTCTTCTTGGCCTCGTCTGAGACCTCGAGCTCCACCAGCGCAGCGTTGAAGTCTATCTCAAATAGCTCCAAGTCTCCTGGCTTCCTGATCTCGTAGCCGGCGCATGTCTTGGTCCCGTGGGCAGCCATATCCCACCTTCGTCGCCAATTTAGTGTATGGGACCAAAGACGACCGGACAACCGAAGGGTTGGTTTAACACAGGTTTATTGCATGAGGTTCCAGTTAAGCATGAGGTAATGGCGGTGATACATCTCAATATATACAGTAGCGTTCTTCATTTGAATCCTGTAGCACGGTAGCTCATTGGCTGCTACCGGCGTGGCCTCGCCCAGGCACGCCTCCTTTCCTGCTGCTGTTTGCGGGGAAGGTTTTCCCGCGGCTGTCCGTGATTGCGCAATGTGAACCATGTGAGAGTGAACGCTCGCAGCTGCCCTCTATAGGCTGTCTGCTCGCGTTCCTTTACAGCTGATATCGTTTGTATCTGGAGTGGTTACAATCTTGCCTTTACAGTATCATGAGCATGCATACATACATACATAACAGACCACATCTGATGTTAGCTTGTAGGGGAGTAGAGAGCAACCAGATCCTGTTTTCCAAAGGCATTGCCAAGGCTGCAGAATCTTATGTGCGTTGAGGGCCTTATTCCCACTGGTTTAATCTCCAGAATGAGGAGGCTGAAGCACAGAGTGGATGAAGCCACAGAGGAAAGGAGACTATTCCTCCCTCCCTCCCTCCACTTTTCTTTCTCTCCTTCCTTCCTCCTCTTCTCCAGAGATCTGAAGGTATCTCTTGTCAAGGACCTCACAAACTATACTACAGGCCACATGTGTGAGGTATAGAGCTGATTTCTACCCCCAGGCGCCACCAGCAGCTGCCCTAGTCCTTCAAATGTGAACTAATGAGTGAGGGGAGAACCTCCTTCCAGCTGCCATAATTCTAATTTCTTGCTTTCAGTTTTGAGGGCTTGAGGGATTGGGCTGCCTGTGCCATAATATATAGCAAAACTGCAACAATTTGAGGCCTCCAGGGGTGAAAAATAACATTTTCCTCCCCCTCCCCACCCCCAAATTTCACTTCAGAAGCTGTTAAAATAGCCCTGGAGGTTATACCTAGCCTGTGGGTGTTGAATAACACAAACTGATTTTTCACAGAAAATACCTTATGATTTTTCTCCCTTATTTTCTCTCTCTCTCTCTCACACACACACTGTTTCCAACCTGATCAGAGACATTTTCACGTAATTAGTTTTCTGAACCACTGTAACAGAGGAAGGACGTTTCTGTGATTCAGCCACTTAAAAAAATACAGAATTATTATTTTGAAGACTGTGGTAGTCCTCTTCAAGCAAATACCCCAAAGACAGGCAGTAAGCTTTCGCAAGCTAGCTCAAATCCTTAGACTTTTATCCCATTTTCTGGAATCATTCCAAAAGCCCAGATATTTCCTGCTCATCTCTCTCTTGGCCAGAGAGATAAAGGGTGCTATTGGGATGAAAAGCCATCCAGCTAGGATATCCAACCCTTCAATGCCTAAAGAACTCCATTTTTGCACAAATGTACAAAAAAGAAAAGAGAAACTTGAAAGCTGCTAACAATATGGATGGAAAGGATTCATCATATGTTTTTAGGGATTTTTTTTTTTTGAAATTCCTCTTTAAATTTGTTGGGATTGTCAGCATTTTATGCTTGTTTTTACCCAGATACACAGCCATTTTTATCTTTACTGGACTCTGAGTAAGCTGCATTTTACAACCATGGGTTTGATTAGGGTCTAATGTTTACTCTCTTTCTAGAGAAGGTGACAAGGTCAGAAGACCCATCTGTTGACAGCTCCCCCGCCCCAGCCCAACTTTATACCCAGCTAAGTGCCAATCTACTGGGAGCAATGCAAAAGCAACTATAAACCAGACAGCGGCATCAGAACACTCATAGACTAGTCATTTTCTCTGATTTATGGAAGCAACTCATGCCAACAGATTGCCATCAGTAATAATTAACAACCCAATCCACAACTCAGGCTCCTAAGCTAAAGCAGTCAGACTTAAACCAGATAAATCCCACTAGTCTAAATCCAAGTACTTTGACTTAACTGGATTTGGGATTGGGCTGCCCAGCTTCTCAGTAGTGGAAATAAAACTGATATTTCCAGAGGGCATTTTCTGTGTCATTTTGTTGTAGCAAAGTCCTGTGGCCCATTTGAAAATATTGTATTGGTGAGTGTATAATCTTCTATAAGACCAAAATTAGGCACTGCAGTGGCTCAGTGCTTAAGAAGCTCACCTTGTTAGCTGGAAGGCTGGCAAATCGGCAGTTTGAGACCCGGGTACTGCATGACGGATTGAGCGCCCATCTCTGTCCCAGCTCTTGGGGACATGAAAGGAGCTTCATTTGGGTGTTCCATGAGCAGAGTTTCTTCTGCAAAAATCCTTTCAACCCAGCATAATTTCTGACACAAAAATTATTATTCGAGCAAACTTTCAACAGAAACATTCTTGTTCACCAACAATATTATTGTCTTGGTATTATTGTGGTATTTCTGTATGATACATTCTCCCACAAACAATACATATACAGTATCATCATCATCATCTTCATCATCATCATCATCATCTTCTTCTTCTTCTTCTTCTGATTGAAGTTTATAAAATCATGCATGGTGTGGACAAAGTAGATAAGGAAAAACTGTTTTCCCTATCGCATAACACTAGAACTAGGGGGCACTCCATGAAACATTTGGGTACTAGTTCTCAAACAAATAAGATAAAGTACTTTTTCACCCAGAGGATCACTATGGAACTCCCTGCCAGAAGAAGTGGTGACAGCTGTCAATCTTGACAGCTTTAAGAAAGGATTAGACAAGTTCATGGAGGACAAGGGTATCAATGGCTATAATTATGGATACCTAAGGACAACCTCTGGGTTGGAGAGATAGGTAGGATATCTCTCAATGCCATTTCCAGGGAATCCTAAGCAGGTGAAGGCATCTGCTTGGGAATACCCTGAAGCAAATGGTGAGCCACTGTGTGTGACAGAATGCTGGACTGGATGGGCTGTGGCCTGTTCCAGCAAGGCTGTTCTGCCATATTCGAATCCGAATATTGGCCATCATCATCATGGTGATCAGCCATGAAGGCTGTCCTGGGAAGAATATAATACAGTGGCCTTTCATCTGCCTTCCGCATCACAGCATGATACCCATTCCACTGATCCAGTTCTGTGAGTCACTTTCTGGTGCTGAGCCCTTTTGGCACACACAGTCCTCATTAGCACCAGGCCAGTATTGATGAAGCTGCTTTCTTTATTCGTGTCAGATGCACCACCAGCATATAATAACATACAAAGCTAAAATTAACACATCTAAAAACAAAATAGAATTAAAAAGGAATAGATGAAATCCACCCAATATCAGGCCACATCAACAGCATTTCCTCTGTGCCATTACATTTCTTCAAAAACTGCATAGTGATGTGAAAACTGGGAAAAAACCTTATGTACATCTGAATAGACATGAATACATAGAAAATTAAATTAATCTTTAAAAATCTCAGTTTGTGATTATGGGATATTGTGGTTCTGTATCCACAATTCAAATCACCAAGAAATGGCCAAATGCTGCTGTACAAAGTTGTGCCTATGTTGCCAGCATTTACGTAGCAAAGGGCAGCCTGAGTGTTGACAACATCAATGGCTGCAATCGCTTGTACACAACAGACAGAACTAAGCTACAAATTTTTATTTGAGGATTTAGAATTGCCGTGTAGAATACTGTTTGGCTCTGCCAGCAAAACAATGACAATGAAAGGTAATTCACAGCTAAAGCATTCCTGACAGAAACAGTTTTCGAAACCACCGGTGAATTTGAGTCAACCACCTCCCAAGGCAATCCATTCCATTGGTGAGCATCTGTTTCTTACGTTCTTCTCATGTATATTCAAAAGTATCACTTGACTAACAGAAGGTGCATTTCCTTCTCTCTGGGCAAGTTCCAGATAACCTCCCAAGACCTTCTCCAAGCTCACATTGCTTTTGCTATCCAAAGTATACAGCCTGTGTCTCTTTGTGCACAGCTCATATGCAAAGGGATCCAAACTCACACCTCAACAGTCCTTAATGATATGGGCTCTCAAGTTCAGTTCAACACTCTCTTGTTTTGCCAGTAAACCTTTCATGCATGGGCCCTTTTTTAGATCTTCCACTGCCTTTGAACAAGATCCAGAGGAAGAGGTACAGAGAAGAAATACTCCATTTGGAACAGTCCAATTTTTTTTCTTCATGTTTGCTTTCTTTCCCTTTCCCTTTTATTTTCCTTATTCAGTAAAACCTCACATAAAAAGCGGCTCGCTTAGAGACTAACTTGCTTAAAGAGCAGAATTTTCTCTGAAAGGTCACCTCACTTAACAACCAAAACCAACCAAAAACTTGCTTAACAACTAAATTGGGGTTCACAAACCCACCCGCCAGAAGTCACAATTGGTCACTTACAATGGTGTTTCACTTAAAGAGCAAAGTCTCTTAAAGAGCAATCCCTTGTAATGCGTTATGCTCTTTAAGCATGGTACCACTGTATCTGTAAAGAGGAGAAGAGAGAGAGAATATGGGGGGGGGGGTCCATCATCAGTGGTGGCTGCTACTCATGTCTGAGAATACATCCCCCACACACACACACACACACACACAAAATCATTTTCAGGGAAAATGCCATTGGCGTGAATTTGTTTAAGGTGGATCCTAGCTTGCCATGAAGTGACCCACACACTATGATCACGGAGCCATCTCCTGTGGCACGTATGAAATGAGACATGCAGGATTTAACACTGGGACTGCAATGGACTGCCACAGCCTTGAGGATATTAACAGGGTGTGCCTTCACAGCCAGTTCATCTGACATGATCTCTTCTGCCTCCATGACCATTGGGAATCAGAATAGTGAAATGGTTCCTCCTCCACTCATTTTGCTGTTGGATCCAATATGATGGTTTCCAGTGGCATTTCCTCCACTGAGGAGACTATCACCCCACCTAAAGGGCTCATCCGCCCGTAGCAGTTGGCCTTTTAGGGAGTCAGGTTATTTACTGCCAGCCAACACTTGGCATTGAGTCGCTGGCTGTACTGTCTACTCCAATACCATAGCGGGATGTCCGGCCAGACTTCTGCCAAAAAAAACCCCAAAACACCCAGAAGAATAGAGAAGGAGAGAAGGAATACGTTACTTGCATAACCAGCAATTTCTTAAAAACCATTTCAGTAACTAAAATTATGTTGTGTAGCTACACCTGCATAATGTGCAACCCACTGCAACATTTGCACCATGTCCAAGAAGCAGTTCTGTTAGTGGAGCTGGACAGTCTCTCGTTCAGTCAGTTGTATGGTTGCACAATCAGAGACATAAACTGCTTTGGTGTAAATCCCCTTGAATTTTAGCTGGTGTAACTTTATTCTATGCCACGTCCAACAGGACTGCATTCCATAAATCATTAACAATAAAAGGGATACTTTTTATACTTTAAAAAAAATCCTATGTACATATATCAAATATTCTGTGGTATGAGACACTTTCCTTATGAACTGAATTGTTATACTACAGATAAACCTTTCAGGTTAGATTATCCATAGCTCTGGAATTGTGTGTGTGAAGTGAAATGATTGCTTCCTAATGATAGATTGAGTCTGACAGGAAACAATTGATCTCTCTCAAAGACACCTGATAAATTTGCAGTGACTGTCAGTTATTTCACAGCAAGCTCTCTCCTTGAGGCATATGATATCTCACATCCAATTCAGATGGAATTATTTTTTGTGCAGGGAACCCATAGCTGTTCCTAGTTCCTGGTGGAAAGTGTATAGACAATGCCTTTAAGTTATCACATCTATTCCTGGAAAACCATTTATCCTGCATTCAAATAACAAAGCTGAAATGCTGAGTGGGATGTGATCTTCTGTACTGGGTCAAGAACTTCTTTTGGCAATTAAAAAAAATTGAATCATATTTGTGTTCATCATGAGCACATAGGAAGGTGCTGCCTTTTCTTATCTCTGTCTATTTGCAAAAGCTACAAATACATGAGTTTTTATGTTACTTCCATTTTCCTCCACCACATGGCACTTTCTGGTGTGGTGGAGGTGATGGGAGGCCAACATGAAATGGTGCTGCAGGCTGCATCTGGCCCATGGCCCACAGGTTGAGAATCCCTGTCTTACACCTTACTTCTCTTGTATGTAAAAAAGAACTGAGAACACACATTGCCTTTTAATGTAACATAATAATTCAACACGACTCCTTTTAAACATAGTAACACTTTGTCAACATTACTCTTTCTTTCTTACTTATCTTAGAATCCCAGAAATTAAAGTACTCCTGACACAGGTTCCATCTGACCTCTGTTCAAATACCACCAAGGTTGGAGATTCCATGGAACTGTTGAACAACTCTTGCTACCCAAACATTCTTCCTAATATTTAGACAAAATCTCCTTTCCTGTAATTAGAATCCACTATGTTACATCCAAGCTCTTGAGTTATAAAAAACAAGCTAACTTTGTTTTCCACATGGAGCTACTGAAAATATTTGAAGATGGTTATCCTATTGCCTGTCAGTATTCCTATCTCTAGACTAAACATACATACAGAGAAACCATTCTATTTTTAAGTTGAAAAACTCTTTCTTGCTTCAACTATTTTTTTTTACTAAAAAAGCATGAGAGGGAAGATGCCTACCCTTCATTTGTGTAGAGCTGTGATGACGAACCTTGGCACTCCAGGTGTTCTTGGACCAAGTCCCAGAAGCCCGGGTCTCTGTGAATCCACATGAATGGGTTTACTGTGCATGTTCTTGGACTTCAGTTCCCAGAAGCCCAAGTCTCTGTGAATGGGTTTATTGCGCATTCACTACTGTGTACACACAGTAAACCAATTTGCGTGGATTCACAGAGACTTGGGCTTCTGGGAATTGAAGTCCAAGAACACCTAGAGTGCCAAGGGTGGTAATCACTGTTTTAGACTGTTCATTAACATAGCAATGAAGTGCTATGAGTATGAGAGGGCATCTGGGAGACTCAATCCCACATTTTCCAGATCATGGTGAAAAAAAGTCATTGTTGGAACAACCAAAGGATCCTCTGGTGTCTGGACCAACATGGGACACTTATATTCCAGCTAAAGACAGACCCCCACCACATGCCAAGCCACCTTGCCTAAGAAAGGTGAATGGGAATGAGTTACTAGTAGCAAAAGTAACACCTTAACAGTAACAGTAATTAATTCTTTTGATGTCTGAAATCTTGTTAACAGTAACTACTTGCAAAGTTACTTGAAGGGAAAGAGGAATAGTATAAAAATGGTATGGATTAAAGTTGGAGATTGTTTTTTAGTTGCTCAGTATAAAATGTTTTGGCCTGGCTTCAGAAGCTGCTTTTTACTGATTTAAGCCAATGCTCTATCTAGCTCAGTGGTTCCCAGAGTGGGGCACATGACCCACAGGAGGACTTCAATTCCCAGAAGCCTAAGTCAGTACATTGGCTGATCAGTGCTTTGGGGAATTCACTTAGGCTTCTGGGAATTGAAGTCCAAAAGCCAAAGTTTGGGAAACGCTGGTCTTCAAGAGCCACCAGATGTTTCTGGACTACAGTTTTCCTCATCCCATTTTATTGCCCATGCTGACTGGGACACCTTGGATTTAAAATCCAAAACATCTCAAGGGCCAAAGATCCCCCACCTTTGCTCTCGGTTGAGAAAGAGATGCTATCCAAGGCTTCTTATCAAGCTCTTTGCCATGTTTCTCTAAAGACAGGTGAAAGAGGGATACAGTGGCCAGGGCTTCTTCTGAGGACCCTGCATTCAGAGTCAAGCTATACTAGATGCTTAGTTTTGTGACTGGAATGGGAAGTTGGCAGCACTCAAAGATTCTGTAAATGAATATGCAAAGAAAGCCTTTCTTAATGACCAATCAGAAAACAAATGGCAGATAATTTGCAATACACAGAGATTGCAAGCATTAGCATAAAGAGTAATTATTATTTTGTGCTTGGGAAAGAATATGTGTCTAATGATATTCTAACTCAGGGGTGCCCAAACCTTTTGGGCTGTGGGCCGATCTCGTGGTTCAGTGGGCTGGTCACATCGTTCAGTGGGCCGATCGAGTGATGAGGGTGACGTGGGCTGGATGAATTAGCATTGGGGGCTGGATCTGGCCCACGGGCCGTAGCTTGGGCACCCCTGTTCTAACTGTATCACATAGGAATTTTAGATGGATTGATTTCCTTAAGATAGTGCTAAACAGTTTCCTGAAATATCCACAGAAGCACAACAGGCAGAAATTCTACTTATGCATCTGTTTCCAGGGTGGAATTGTCATAAGAGTTTGGCAGAATTTCACCTGGCAAGTTTTAGGCTGTAAAACAGTATTTCAAGGCAAAGAAACCTGCAAGAGGAAAAGGTCGGGGTGACCTTCCTTTTAAAAAAGATAGATAAAGAAAGAAAGAAACATTGTGCAATCTGGGAAATGGAAATTGGGAAGGAGAAGAACTTGGTAACGTTACTTTTTCAGACTGCATTTCCCAGAAATCCTCAGCCAGCACAGCAATAATCATGTTCAAGGGGGGGATCCTGGAAATTACAGTTCAAAAAGGACTTTTCACACATTTTAGGAAGCAGCTCTACTTCCTTCAGCAGCTGTCTGCACCTCCTTCAATTGAGACATACTTCCCTCTCAGAATGGGACAGTATGCCTGTACATGATTCTTCTTCTTTTCTGTCCAGATCAAACTTTGAACTGCCAAAATGAAGGCAATTTCTTGGCTTTATTGTTGGCCAAAATTAAATCTGCATTGGTACATGTTTCTGGTAGTAATCGGAAGACCAGTAAATGAGACGGATTCTGTATCTCTCCATACTCACCCAGTATGTTGACATCTGCCAGCAGCCCCCACTTGATCGTGTTGGACTTACATTTAGAGACTCCAACCCTCAGCCAATTCAGGGTCCTCCAAATGACATAGGGGAGTGTTAATACGGTCCTACTTTCAGGGTACATGGATATGCTGGACAGAAGACCTGTGGTCATATGGACTGGTTTGGACTGCAGATGTGAGGCCTTGTAGACTGAAATGGGAACTTTAGAAATGGCCTGCCTATGAAATGGCGTGGAAGAAATCTTTGGTTTGTTTGATAAACAGCAAATAAGGACTGAGGATTTTTCCAGCCTGGACTTTTGCACAATGGAATGTGCAGAGATATGGGATTGCTGTGGCAACCTGGCTCTCATAGAGCTGAAGACAAAGGAACATTATGGATAGGCTGAAAGTTGGATATTTTCAGTAGTGAAAGGCCCAGAGTGTACCCTGATAAGATACTATGACCGCGATGGCAAAACTTGACACTCTAGATGTTCTTGGACTTCAGTTCCCAGAAGCCCAAGCCCCCATGAATCCACAAGAAGGGGCTTACTGTGATTCATCCAGCCCACGCCACCCTCATCATTCCTGGAAGCGGAAGTAAAACGCGCCCATACGGGTGTGTTTTACTTCCGCTTCCGGGAGCGACGAGGGTGATGTGGGCCAGATGAATCACAGTAAACCCCTTTGTGTGGATTCATGGGAGCTTGGGCTTCTGGAAATTGAAGTCCAAGAACATCTGGAGTGCCAAGGTTCACCATCACAGTGCAATGATCACATCATATGCTGTAGGACAAACAGATGATTAAGCCTCTGGGAATAAAAACGCGTCTTTCACACTCAGGGTTCTGCTATTTGCCAATACAGAACTAAAGGTTAGGGGTACAGTCTGAATGCTGCTGGAGAGAAGAGACTTAGATACACACTCATGCATACTCACATGCTTCGCAGCTCACTTTTTCTCATGTAATTTTATGCTTGCAGATTTTTGACTGTTCTGGGATCTTGAGCCTTGGTTTGCTGTGACAATGGGGTAGATAACTCCTTCTGGAAGACTTTACATCTATTTTACTGTCTTATTGCTGGGAGAAACATCAACAATCTGAGATATGCAGACGACACCACCCTAATGGCAGAAAGTGAGGAAGACCTAAAGAATCTCTTGATCGGTTTGAAGGAAGAGAGTGCAAAAGCTGGCTTGAGACTCAATATCAAGAAAACCAAGATAATGGCAACAGGCCCGATCAGTTCCTGGAAAATAGACGGGGAAGAAGTAGAAGCAGTGACAGATTTTACTTTCTTAGGATCTAAGATCACTGCAGATGGAGATTGCAGCCATGAAATAAAGAGGCGGCTGATTCTAGGGAGACAAGCCATGAGAAACCTGGGGAACATAGTGAAAAGCAGAGACATCACCTTGAAAACAAAAATTAGAATAGTCAAAGCAATGGTATTCCCAGTGGTAATGTACGGATGTGAGAGCTGGACAATTAGGAAAGCTGAACGCAGAAGAATAGATGCCTTTGAAATGTGGTGTTGGAGGAGAGTTTTGAGGGTACCTTGGACAGCGAGGAGAACAAATAGGTCAATCTTAGAAGAAATCAACACTGACTGCTCATTGGAAGGTCAAATAGTAAAGATGAGGCTAAAGTACTTTGGGCATCAAATGAGAAGGGAGGATTCACTTGAGAAGGCCGTGATGTTGGGAAAGGTGGAGGGCAAAAGAAGAAGGGGGAGGCCAAGGATGAGATGGATAGATGGTATTGTAGACACAATGGGCACAAAACTGGGAGGACTGAGGGGGATGGTGGAGGACAGAGGCGCCTGGAGAACGATGGTCCATAGGGTCGCAAAGGGTCGGAATCGACTGTGCGACTGAACAACATTTATTACTTACACACACACACACACACACACACACACACACACACACACACACACACACACACACACACACACACACACACTTTCCTTCTGATTCCTCCCATCTAGTTTCTCCTGGATCAATTATCCTGCACTTTTCCCTAAGTCTTCAGGAATCTGTTCCTTGGAATAGGTAGCTATACGGTTTTCTTTCTTAATCTTTAGGCCAAAGACTGCTGCAACTATAGGGCTGATGGAAGATTAGGAGCAAATATAGTGTTTTATAAAAAGGCTGATTGTGGTTAACTTTGCACACTTGTAATTTCATTGATACTTTTCTTATAATTGCATTGTAATTCATTGATTTTTCTTGAGATTTCTCTTATTCTGTGCCTTCATTTCATAGATTTTAATCCTTATTTATCTTCTGTAATTTAAATAGACTTTTCTATTAATTGTAACTGAAATAGCCTAATTTTATCACTGGTTAAGCTCTCATTCTCGCACTGGGGACAGAAAGGACCCACATTTTGAGGGAGGTTGAGTTCCTCAGCCATATCCTCCTTTAATGTTGTTCCTTGTCCAGTCAGCATCTTCCTCCACCTTCTAGTTTGATTTTGCTCTTGCGAACGTTTGTTCTTGCTATAAAGCTGTACATGGTATAAAGTAAGAATGCTTCTGAAACTAATCATTGATTTCCCCTCACCTCAGATTTCCAAATCACTGGTTGTTGACACAGAATGTAGGCATTAGGAGTCACCTTCATGTTCCATCTTTTGGATGCACGAGCAATGGGCATCAGTCATGCACACTGATTATGCAGCATATATAGCCCCACCAACCCAGATGCGCTACACATGTTCAGAGGGAGCAGGTGAAAAGGAGCCCTGGTGGCACAGTGGTTAAACTACTGTGCTGCAACCAAAAGGTTGTGAGTTTGATCCTGACCAAGGCTGAAGATTGATTCAGCCTTCCATATTTCTGAGGCTGGAAAAATGAATACCCAGTGTGTTGGGAGCAAAATGCTATTTAACTTGTGAACCGCCCAGAGAGTGCATCAAGCTCTATGGGGCGGTATATAAGTGTAATTGCTTTGTTTTGTGAAAAGGCAGTGACTGCAAGGAAAAAGTAGTACAACAGGAAAAGCCAGGAAGTTCTAGAGTGGGCAGTGCCCAAAGCCTGCCATGCCAGGAAAGAAATGTTTAGCACAGAAGTGTTTTATTCATTCATTCATTCATTCATTCATTCATTCATTCATTTATATTTATTTATTTTAGATTTATATACGGCCCTATCCAATGGACTCTGGGCAGTGTACACAAGTTAAAACCAATATAAAATAATTTAAAAACCCTTAATGTCTTAGAGACATCCAGGAGCAGTGAATTTTGCATAGGGTGTGCAGAGTGGACTATAATGATTGAACACAGAAGCATCCGGTGGCTTCTGATTTGCTTTTAACACATCGTTTTGAGCCTTTTCCAGGGCTGGTGTGGTCCAAGGTATGGGGCATGCTGGAGTCAAAAATATGACCCGTGCGCCCACCAAAGTTGTTCACCCCTGTCTAAAGATCAATAGTGTCATGGAGCTAGATAGACACCTCAAGAAACGTTGGGTCTGAGTTGTAACGGGTGACTTTCCAAAATTATGACCTATCCCTGCTGAGTTGTATGCCTTGGAGATCTGCAAGTCTTACCGAGAAACCCATGGAAGACTTTTGTCTGCAGAAAGGGTGGGTCCTCGTTGTGCAGAGAACTTTTAAGGCTGGCATTTTACTCTCTCATTAAACAGGCTGATGCAGTTCTTTTCTGACCACAAGATTAATGATGCCAAGCTCAACATTATGTCACTGTCCCAAGGGTTACAGAACAATGTCTTCCCAGTATTATTATCTGCTTTCATCTTGGTATTTGTTTACATGGGCATTAGCATAGAGTCAGGTTTAAGTAGATTACAGTGAAGGCGTGGTGGATACATCTGCTTTTCAGAACTGTGACTTACTGGAAGGAAGCAACTCCCAAGTACGATGAGTTTTTATGAGTTCGTAAGTGACCTTTATCAAAGTTTCTTGTAATCACGACAATAAAAAAGACTGTACATGTCTGGAATGGAGCCATAGACACACACCCCAATTTTTTCTTGTGTTTTAGAAACAACTTTTGGAAAGTGGAATCCTATCCAAAATAGGGTTTTTGTGTTGGATCGGGGCCGTGGAGCGGCCCTTGGGGTCCCGGAGGAGACTGGTCGAGTCCAACAAAAATGCACATTTTTGTTGTACTGGTCATCGACCGCAATAAAGTTTGGTTGATTAATTGATAGGGTTTAGAGGTCAGATACAAGAAAGCCACATCCAGGAGTCAAGGGACAAAACCAGTAATTAGGATGAAAGGATGTATCAGTGGAAGTGTCAGGATCAGGACAAGGTCCAATTGTTGTCAAAATGGGCAAATTACAGCTCATGTGGCTGTAGGTATCAAAAAGAATACAAACACCAAAGGTAAGAGAGAGAAGGGCTTTATTGTACTTATGCATCCGGGCTCTTCTCCTTGGAGTGAGGAAACAAAAGTCTTTTTATAAAGAAGGATGAGACATCCCAATACAAAACTTTCACAATAGACCAGAACTTGTCTGGCCCGGCTCCCTTACCTTGAACCAAGTTCTTTTGTGTAACAACTCAGGCCTTCTACCTGCTTCCTGGCACGTGCACAAAGACATGGGGATGGGCCAGGGGGTGGGGCTTTTGCCCTTAGGTCACTTAAAGTTCAAAATAACTTTTCTTCGGCTACCAATGATAACTTTTGGGATCAGAATTCAGGGTGAAAAGATGACCTATTTAGACTGTTTGATTTTTAATTTTGCAGATTGCCATGACATAGTGAGCCTGTGACTCTTAAAGATAATAATCACTGCATAGACCTGTATTCAGGCAATATTCAAATTACAACCTGGATTCTGACCACTGTTTCTTCTACAGGAAATCCATGCAGGGGCAACGCAGGGGTTAAAAGCATCTGGGGGGGGGTAATCTTTCCTCATTCCATTCTTGTGTATGAAATTGAAAGATATCAAACTTTTTCTCACCATTGGGTGAGACAATCACAGTTTTTGTCTATCAAAGTTAGAAAAAGACAGACAAATAATCCCTACAAAGGGACACAGCACTGCTTAGGAGACCTTGCTGTCGAGCTAATTTTCAATCAGTATGAGGAACCATTTTCTACTTCTACTTAGGTTTCCCTTGCTCGAAAGCCAGTTGTATCTGATTCTAGGGTTCAGTGCTCATCTCTGTTTCAAAGCCGAAGAGCCAGCGTTGTCTGCTTCTGCAGACATTTCCGTGGTCATGTGGCAGGCATGACTAGACACCGGAGTGCATGGAACACTGTTTACCTTCCCATTGAAGTGGTCCCAATTAGCTATTTGCAATATCTAGTTTTCGAACTGCTAGGTTGGCAGGAGCGGGAAAAAGATGGGACCTCATTCCGTCCTGCAGTACTCGCGAATAGAACTGCTGACCTTCCACCTCCCAGTCAGCATCTTAGCCACTTGTGCCCCCAAAATAGCCAGCAGTCATTTTGTGTGAACGGAGCATTCCAGAGTCTGAAACTGAATGGCCACCATGTGTCTTCTCCAACAGAATACAATCCTGTACTTGAGGCCCACTGACCCAATGGGGATATAGTAACACTTATGTAGGTTTTTTAATTCAACAGTTTTATTCTAAATCAGATTAACAATTTGGTTGGTTTTTCTATGCAAAGTATTTACCATCTTCAGAATTTCAGCAGATATTAGCAGTATGCTGCCAGTCAATCTGATGAACTGTTCTTATCCCCCCTGCTTCTTCTGAAATGTCAAAAGATTAATGAAGGGCAGCACATGGAGATATTGAAAAATTCCAGATGTCACCATATTTGCCATTTGAAAGATAAACTTTAGTCATTTTCCAAGCTGCCGTTATGTAAATACTACTGCTAATCATCTCATTTGTAAGGGACATTTTGGTACAGCTGTTGAGAAAATAAGCAATGACTGTGTTTAGATTCATACTGAAGGTCAAGAAAAAGAAGAAGAGGAAGAGGATGAAGAAGAAGGGTACCTCTTGTGTAGCATCCAGTTTTTTTGTCTTCTTGGGATACTCACAGTCTTTCAGTTCAACCTACTTCGCAGAAATGATGCTAGTAAAGATGGTTGACTCCTATTTCAAGTTGGCTATGAATCCACTATGTCTTTTAGTCTGTACTTTTCAGGAGTTGCCTAAAGTGCTGAACCCTATCTTTAAAATAGGTTAAGTACTTTTAATAACTCCCACTTAATAACTCCTCATTCACTGGAGTCAACAACTACTACAGGAAATGCCTGAGACATCTTTTTGCTCAATTGTGCAGGTGTCTATTCAGAAATAAATTCTGTCAAGTGCAATGGGATTTACTCCCTATTTAGTGTGAAAGGGTTACAGGTGAGCAAGACTCCATTTTCTTATATTTCAGGATCAAAATCTTACAGTGGAGTATGGTCTCTTATGATGTCATGGGCATGTTCTTTTGGATGACTCAGGCAAGGGTTGGCAGAGGGTCAGAACTGGTTCTGTGTCAGATGATTGCATCATTCCTTGCCATGATCTGATTAGCATGAAAGGCACAAGTGTGCACTCCAACTCTCTCTCACTCCTGGCTTGTTGGTATATCAGCAAAATGCAAGCACTGTAAGCATAGCATCTTCATGTTGAGTTTGTTCCTCTGACTACTAGCTGCAAAGAGGAAGAATGAGCGCCCAGTTTCTAAAGCCACCTCACACATACTAAATCAGACTTTTCCCCTCCTTCAGCTGTGGCCTTTGTGAGATTTGTGAGATGGTGAGATCACAGCAAGGTTCTAAAACTTTAGGTCATCTCCCCAAAAGTGGTATGTATCAGATTCTTCTTTTTGTGCCATATCCAAATCAAAAAACAGTAAAACCTCAGATAATGAAATAAATGTGTTCCATGGGACTTTTCGTTCTACAAAATTTTCATAATGTGAAATGCGTTTTCCCATAGGAATGCACTGAAAATTGAAACTTCTGTTCTGGACGGACACACACATACACACGGGGAAAAATTCCCAAATTGCTAGAACACACATTAAAAGGTAAAGATCATCTACCTACCTTTCCACCCAAATGCAAAGTGCTGAAATGTGGTGGTGGTGGGGTGCAATCATGCTGGGTTTTTTTTCCAGATGCATTTGCAGCTTCCATGGCGGCAGTAGGTGGGGGAGCATTTCCGCTTTGCTCCCAGAGCTTACATTGGTGGCAGCAGTGGAATCGTGCTTCCCATGGCAGCAGGGTGGGTTGGGGGAGCATTTTCTCCACTTTTTTTAAAAAAATGTTTGGGGCTTTTCCAGGCCGAAACAGCACTTCCAGTTTCTCCGATTCACTTCCAGTTTTGTTTTTGCTCCTCCAAGGGTTTCCCTTGGATGTGGGGTGGGGTGCTTGGGGAAACATTTTTGTGCCATTTAAAAAAAAATAGGGGTTTTTTTTGGCAAGCAAAAAAAATTTGTTATCCAAGGGTGCAATTTCCCTTCAATTTCCCATCGTTATGCAATTTATTTATTTTTTGCATTATCAGAACCCTTCGTTATCTGAGGTTTTACTGTATTGGTTATCAGCAATGGGGATCAGCCAAAAAGATTGTCCTGAGAATAAAATGCAGTAGCCTACCATTTGCCTTCCACATCCACTGCTTCAGTTCCACAAGTCCCTTTCTGGTCCTGAGCTCTTTTGGCGCACAAAGTCCTTGTCAGCCCCAGGCCACTATTGATGAAAGGCTGCTGCCCTCCATCAAGATAGATTCAAATGGGATTTAATCCACTTGGGGATCATCACCCTTCCCTGTGGACTTTACCACCCATGACTGCTAGTCCTCAGGTTTGCCAGTTTAGTTAACCTAACAGCGTTGAGTTGCTGGCAGTATGGTCTACTCCATTACCATAGCAGGATAACCTGGCCATACTGGGATGTATCAGATTACCACTTTAAATAGCTTGGAAGAAAAAGAGCCCTTAGAAATGATATCAACTGTTTCCAGGCAAGACAGAGATAATGGTATATGAAGCCCTGAATGTCCTTATCTGAAGAAGCTGCATAGCTATGTATAACTCTTGTTACTCCATCTACTGAGGGAGGTGGGATTCATGTTAATAAGTATATTGGTCTTTGGTTTTCCTTTCATTTTTGCAAGCTTTGATAAACTTTTCACAAAGAAAGAAAGATAGCCTTTGTTTTATAATACTGCTCTATTTTGCATAATCTGGTGAAATAAATAGATAATAATAGGCACACAAAGGGGATTGGTGAGAAATTAGCACACACCCATAGCTCTTCCAGCTAACCTGACAACAATGTAATAGATAGTTTATTCCAGTTTTTGTTGTTGTTCAGTCGTACAGTCGATTCTCATGCGACCCTATGGACCATTGTCCGCCAGGCATCTCTGTTTATTCCAGTGCTCAGGGATATATCTTTGGGACAGATTCCTCTCCTGGTTTCCCAACAGCACCATCATTAAAACAATAGTGGTTGCAATTGGTGTGATAGAAGGGTTATTATGGCTTCAATTCTTCACCAGTTTGTTCTCTATTAATCCCCTTACGCAAGGCATCTGTGGACCAGAAGGCTTCTTCTCCCCCTGCCTCTGAGGGCACAAAAGATTTCTCCGCACAAGAGGAATGACAGTGTGAGAACCTTTGTCTCCTGTGAAAAGGGGCAATGCAGGCCTTTTGTCAGCCTTTGTCTCCTTGTGAGGAGAAGAATGAAAGGGAAGCTTTCATGCACGAACCAACTGCTGAAAGGCCACACAATACTGTAATATTTGGGCTCTGACACTACTTCAGCCCACCATGTTTACTACAGAAAGAGCTACTCAAGTACTGCTTGAGAAAACTGGCATAAAGTTTTCTTGGTTGGGTCCAGGAGCATTGTGTCCATCTTCAGTATTACAGTAGACCCACGCATAACGACATTTCTTGGTTCCCCCAGTAGCGTTGTTATGCAGAAAACATAGTAATGCAGGTTTTTATGGAGTTTCCTACTTAACGACGTTTTTAGCGTCGTTATCCGGATAACAACAGTTATTTGTAGTGTCGTTATCTGGATAACGACGCTAAAACATCGTTAAGCTGGGGAACACGTGGCGCATAACGACGCGTCATTAACCCAAAATAACGCTATCAGAACGCATTGTTAAGCAAGGGTTCACTGTATTATTATAATATTATAAATACAAATCAACCATTTGGATCACAATCAAGGACTGGATTAAAATTAACAGTTCAAGCCCTAACCAAGGACATAACAGCTATTAAGGTAACGTCTGAATATATATGCAGTTCCCAGAAGAGTTGTTTTTTTTTTTTGGAGAGTTAGGATGTTCAAATCAGATAAGTCCAAAATTTACAGATATCTAGGGAGACCTTTAGGTATTGCTCCAAGGGCTCCGATCACTATGGGGATAGCAACAGATTTCTTCCACCATAGACGCTCAACTTCAATTTGCAAATCACAATATTTTGTAATTTTCTCCAGTTGTTTGTCTTCAATTCGTGCATCTTCTGGTATAGCAATGTCAATAAACCAGACTTTCTTCTTCTCCACAACAGTTATATCAGGTGTGTTGTGAGGCAGATGTTTATCTGTTTGAATTTTATAGTCCCACAGGATCTTGACTCTCTCATTTTCCAAAACTTTCTCTACTTGATGTTCTCAATAAGAACATAAGAATATAAGAACATAAGAACAGCCTTGCTGGAACAGGCCACAGCCCACCCAGTCCAGCATTCTGTCTCACACAGTGGTTCACCATTTGCTTCAGGGTATTCCCAAGCAGATGCCTTCACCTGCTTAGGATTCCCTGGAAATGGCATTGAGATCCTGCCTATCTCTCCAACCCGGAGGTTGTCCTTAGGTATCCATAATTATAGCCATTGATACCCTTGTCCTCCATGAACTTGTCTAATCCTTTCTTAAAGCTGTCAAGACTGACAGCTGTCACCACTTCTTCTGGCGGGGAGTTCCATAGACTAGTGATCCTACATAACATAAGAACATAAGAACAGCCTTGCTGGAACAGGCCACAGCCCATCCAGTCCAGCATTCTGTCTCAAACAGTGGCTCACCATTTCCTTCAGGGTATTCCCAAGGAGATGCCTTCATCTGCTTAGGATTCCCTGGAAATGGCATTGAGAGATATCCTACCTATCTCTCCAACCCCGAGTTTGTCCTTAAGTATCCATAATTATAGCCATTGATAACCTTGTCCACCATGAACTTGTCTAATCCTTTCTTAAAGCTGTCAAGACTGACAGCTGTCACCACTTCTTCTGGCAGGGAGTTCCATAGACCAGTAATCCTCTGGGGAAAAAGTACTTTCTCTCGTTTGTTTGAGAACTAGTACCCAAAAGTTTCATCGAGTGTCCCCTAGTTCTAGTGTTGTGCGATAGGGAAAAACAATTTTTCCTTATCTACTTTGCCCACACTGTGCATGATTTTATAAACTTCAATCAGGTCACCTCTTAGATGCCGTCGTTCAAGAGTGAAGAGGCCCAACTGTTATGGAATACTGAACTAGACAAAATCACATTCCACACGCTAAAGACAAATTTAGGAGTTTTATTTGTTAATATTTGTTAATATTTGGCCAAACAGATTCAGGAACGCTTTACCAAGCTTTTAGTCCCTGAATGAAAATACATTTTCAGAGCCATCTTTTTATAGCATAAAATTTGGAAATTCCTACACATTACATCACTATGGGATAAGCCAAAATTATTAATTAATCTTCTGACAGTTCATTAAGTTCAGGTTAGAACATTCCGTAATTGTTATTTAGATCATGTTATATAAGGAACATGTCTCATGTCACATCATGTCATGTCACACAAATATTATTTACGGTTCCCTGTCAGCTGTACAAACTGTGCTGAGCTTGTGGACACAAAGCCTTCTGTTTACTTTAGCCTTGTCATCAGTTCTATATGATAGGTCAATCTGATCTGTTTAACTTTACAGAGTACTGAGAAAATAATTTTTACTTTTAAAACAGAATTAATATTATCTTAATATCTTAATTCTTTCACCCCTATTTCATTCCCTCCTGATTTCTTGAAAACTATTAAAGTTTAATAACTTTTTCACATAAACATTTCTATCATGTTGATTGCCGATTCCTCAAGCTTCGGCTGGGCGTTTTGACAGCTTCCAGTCTGTGCATAACGCCAAGCTGCCGTCTTGTCTCTTGTGTTGATTATTTATCTCCTGGCCACCGCCGCACACCTGGTCCCACTGGGGGCGAAGAGGCTTCCCGGCCATGCCACCGGCCGGAGCCCTGGGCCCCGCCCCCCTCGCCCTAGGACTTGAAAGGCGAGGGGGATGCCCAGCGGAATGCCACCGATGCACACCTGGCCCCACTGGGGGCAAAGAGGCTTCCCGGCCATGCCACCGGCCGGAGTCCTGGGCCCCGCCCCCTTGCATTAGGACTTGAAAGGTGAGGGGGATGCAAAGTGGAACGCCACCGCTGCACACCTGGCCCCACTGGGGGCGAAGAGGCTTCCCGGCCACGCCACCAGCCAGAGCCCTGGGCCCCACACCCCTCGCCCTAGGACTTAAAAGGCAAGGGGGACGCCCAGCGGAATGCCATCGCCGCACACCTGACCCCGCTGGGGGCGGAGAGGCTTCCAGGCCCCGCCCTCCCCCTTCAAGGGTCTCTGAAGGCATGGGAATTTGTGGGTGGTTCTAGCTGATTTGTATTTATTGCATTTTTGTATTGTAGTTGGTGTAATACCATGTACTGTTGTGTAATTTTGCATTGTTGTTTTGCTTGTGAAATTGTATTTTGCTTTGTATTGGTGCTATATTGTATTTCTGTACATTATGCATTGTGAACCGCTTTGGGTTGTCTGCTAGACGAGGAAAGCGGTATATAAGAACAAATTTCAATTCAATTCAATTCAATTCAATTAAGCAAAATCTATGCATTCCAATCTTTCCAGGGTCTTAAACTGCAAGAAAAAAGATACTATCGACAGTATATAGTTCAATGATCCATCTTATCAATGTTTAACTATAACCGATCTCCTGGCTTAAAGCCATGAGTTGCCGTGGAGATGGGGAGGGCAAGCCTCCTGCACTGATTCACATATTGATTTCTACTGCAGTGACTGAGTTAATAATTTCCTTCTAGCGGGCCAGATCTGGCCATCTGTATGTGTTTAGGACAGAAATTCAAATGGGGAAATAGGATACTTTGTACAGAAGGGAGTTCTCATATCATGCATTGTCATTGGCTAAAAAAAACCTGGACTTATTGATTTACTTTTATACAATTCCGCAATGCTTTCAACAATCCCACTTGCTTTCTCAACCTCTTCCTAACTGTGGATTAAATGAACAAGGATGACTCCACTAAGCCTCCCTGCTTTAAGTAAGTATTTCCTTACTGGCTTTTCATTTTATTTTTGTGTACTTCAGATGTTTTATATTTTCAAGTCCTCAAATTCTTTAATCAAATACAACTCCCGTGTTTGTTTGGCTGTTTAAACATAGCTGTTTTTCGCTTTGCTTCTTCTGCTCCTTTTTTTGCCAACTGTGCCTTCTGTTTTCTGATTAATTGCAAGGGATCTAGGCATTCTGGGCAGCTTTGATCAGTCTTTGATTACTAACCCATAAATGTCCCTTGTTTTCCAAATCATCTGGAGGGCATGGCCAGTATGTACCTGTTCGTCTGCAGAAAAAATAAACTTTTTGCACAGGCCTTCAAGTTCCTCTGGAGTTAGGCAACTGGCCTGTGACATTTACACTTTATTTCTGCGTACTTTCACATACTGCCTGAAAAAGTTGGGACAAACCTAGTAGCCTTAAAGCTTGGGGCTGACTAGGGATTCAAAATCTTGGGGTTAGCTATCAAGTGCTCAGCTGTTTGTTTGTTTGTTTTTTTCTTCTTCTTTTCTTCTTTTTTCCCCCTGGGATTTCCCAAATTCTTCTGGTTTCTTCAATCATCTCATTCCTCTCTCAGGGTAATTCCTCTGCCAATGGCCCTCTTGCTTGCAGTAAGCACACTGATTGTTGCCTCTTCCCAAAGCAAGGGCGATCATCTCAGCTCTTTTATATTCTCTCATATTCTCCTTCTCTTCCTCCTCCTCCCTATTAAAGTAGACCTTCCTCGCAATTTGCACCAGTTCGCTTGTGTTCTTTCCCAATGCTCCTTCCAGCTTTTGTAACTTTTTCTTTATATCCGGTGCACTCTGTGTAAATCTTTCATTTAACATCTGGCGGTTTTCAGGATCTTCCATATTAATCCCTGTGTTCACTTTATAAGCCTCAATTAACCTGGCTAAGAAACTTTCAGAGGATTCTTCTTTCTCCTGAATTATATTAGCAGGTTTGCTAAAATTGACATGACCTTTTGCTGCTTCCTTTAAGCTTTCCAAAATCAAATATCTGTACTGTTGAAGACTTGTCCTGTGTGTTGAATCATTAGGGTCCCAATTTGGGTTTTGTTCAGCAGCTGCCGCCATACGCACTACAGTCTGATTTGCGTCTGGGAAATTTCTACGAAGGATCCTGTCTTTTACCAGTTTCAATTTTTGCTTATCCTCCATATTAAGGAGCGTATTTATTATTTGCTGCATATCACTCCATGTGGGATTATGTGTCTGGACTATGGTTCCAATTAGTTCAATCACCTCATTTGGCTTGGTACTAAAAGGTCCATAATGCTGTTTCCAATTTAACAGGTCTGTTGTGGTAAATGGTATATATTGGAAGATTGACTGATTTACTTGTTCATCATCTTCCCTCATATGGCTGGTTATCATTTCCCTCAGTGGGGCCACTATCTCTTTTCTTTTCTTTTTCATCGCTGGCATGACGTGTGCCATTGGGGTGTTCGGAGGTGGCTCCCTACCAGCTTCATTGTTATAGGGAGAAGATTGGCTGTACCTTTTGAATTTTTCTTCTCCCTGTTCAATTACATCTTTCAAGATATTAGTTACTTTTCTTAGTTTTTCTGTGGTTGGGGAAGTCTCACTTCTGTCTGGGGTCTGAAATCTTCCTGCAGAGTGACTGCTTCCTGCATTTGCAAATGCAAGGTCTGGATAAATATGTGGAACTTGGCCATCTTGTGGCGCTGATTTGGCATGACATAAGGTGGAGGTCTTTAAAACAGAATTTCATCTTTTTCATTTCTGTTTAAAATTTTCAATCTTTCTTCTGTGTGCCATTCTATTTCTGGGGTATTGGGTGTTCTGACCACTTTCCTACCTAATTTAGATCTCTTATCTTTGGATTTCTTTTCCTTCATTAAATATGCTTTTACACATTCAGCCTGGCATTTCCGTAGCAAGGGGGGGTGTCATGGCTTTCTGTATTATAGCTTGCCATGCTGATATATAGGGATACTGATCCCATTGTTTATTCTGTGTTATTCTTCGAAACACTCTATTTATAAGACCCAAATCTAAGGAGCCTTCTGGAGGCCACCCTACTTGGAAACTGGGCCATTCATATTCACAAAACTTTCTTAACTTAAATTTTGTTACAGGGGGTTCATGTGTCTCTGGTGTAAATATCTCAAAGTTCTCAAGGAAACACCATAGTGGCGTTCTTGGAACACTACTAGCACCACCCATCCTAAACTAAACACTACCACCGGCCTGGGGCACCCAAAAAATTCAAGGGCTACCGTCAGGGGAATGCGATGGTTTAACTACCCACACAATATAAATTTTACACACACAAAAATCAGGTTCGCTGCCCTGATTTTTCCAGGAACACTAGGTTACCGCCTGTGGTTCATTAAGGACTTAGGAATCGCCGTCCCGTCCCCTTGAAGGTGATCAGGCTCTACTTCCACTCCTAAAATGAGTGGGCACACATAAGTATACTTCTACAGTTTCATACAGTTTCATACTTGCCTGCAGGCTTTTGAAAATCCACCGTCTTAGCCTTCCGGATCCTTGACTGGTCTGTTTCTTCTGACAGTTACTCGCCACCTCTTCACTGATTTCCTAGAGTAGATCAAAGGTCTACTATGCCGGCATTTTAGGTTATCCCTGGAGAGGCGTCATTTTATCCCATCAGGAACAGCCGTCTAGAGTGACAATGGCACCTGCTATTTGTCAAGTCAGTCCCCGGCGGAGTTCGCCAAAAATGTTATGGAATACTGAACTAGACAAAATCGCATTCCACACACTAAGACAGATTTAGGAGTTTTATTTGTTAATATTTGTTAATATTTGGCTAAACAGATTCAGGAACACTTTACCAAGCTATTAGTCCCTGAATGAAAATACATTTTCAGAGCCATCTTTTTATAGCATAAAATTTGGAAATTTCTACACATTACATCACTATGGGATAAGCCAAAATTATTAATTAATCTTCTGACATTTCATTAAGTTCAGGTTAGAACATTCCGTAACTGTTATTTAGATCATGTCATATAAGGAACATGTCTCATGTCACATCATGTCATGTCACACAAATATTATTTACAGTTCCCTGTCAGCTGTACAAACTGTGCTGAGCTTGTGGACACAAAGCCTTCTGTTTACTTTAGCCTTGTCATCAGTTCTATATGAACGGTCAATCTGATCTGTTTAACTTTACAGAGTACTGAGAAATTTTTTTTACTTTTAAAACAGAATTAATATTATCTTAATATCTTAATTCTTTCACCCCTATTTCACAACCATTGCAGTCTCAGATGGTAAGGAAGGTGTTCCAGTCCCCTAATCATTCTAGTTGCCCCCCTCTGCACTTTCTCCAACTCCATAATATCCTTCTGGAGGTATGGTGACCAGAACTGTACACAGTATTCCAGATGGGGCCTCACCATAGATTTATAAAGAGGCAAAATGACACTTGCTGACTTATTTTCTATACCCTTTCTAATGATCCCTAGCATTGAGTTTGCTTTTTTCACTGCTGAGGCACACTGGGTTGACACCTTCATTGAGCTGTCCACCAGGACACCAAGATCCCTTTCCTGGTTTGTCGCAGAGAGTTCAGAACCCATCAGTTTATAAATGTAATTGGATGTTTTTGCCCCAACATGCATCACTCTGCACTTACTAATGTTGAAGCTCATTTGCCACTATTTTGCCCACTCCCCCAGCATCAAGAGATCCCTCTGGAGCTCCTCACAATCTCTCACAATGTTCACTACCCGGTATAATTTAGTGTCGTCAGCAAATTTGGCTACCTTGCTTTTTACTCCTACCTCTAGATCATTTATGAAGAGGTTGAAAAGCAGGGGTCCTAGTACTGAACCTTGGGGGACCCCACTCTTTACTTCCCTCCACTTGGAGAAGTGTCCATTTAGTGCTACCCTCTGTTTCCTGTCCCTTAGCCAGTTGCTGATCCAGGACAAGGCCTGTCCCTTTATTCCATGGCTGGTAAGTTTATTCAAGAGCCTTTGGTGTGGGACCTTGTCAAAAACCTTCTGAAAGTCCAGATAAACAATGTCAACTGGATCCCCCTTATCCACATGCTTGTTGACACTCTCAAAAAATTCCAGCAGATTAGTGAGGTATGATTTGCCCTTGCAAAAGCCATGTTGGCTCTCTTTTAGCAGCGCCTTCTCTTCTATGTGCCTATTAATTCTATCTTTTAGGATGGTTTCCATCAATTTACCTGGGACACATGTCAAACTGACAGGTCGGTAATTTCCTGGATCACCCCTGGATCCTTTTTTGAAAATTGGTGTTACATTCGCTACCTTCCAGTCATCAGGCACAAAGCCTGATTTGAGGGAAAGATTATATATTTTGGCTAGGAGATCAGCAATTTCATCTTTAAGTTCTCTGAGAACTCGTGGATGGATGCCATCTGGTCCTGGTGATTTCTTAGTGTTTAGTTTAACAAGACATGCAATGACCTCCCCCCTGGTTATTTCTATCTGGCTTAATTCTTCGGTTTCTCTCCCTACGAAGATAGGCTCTGTTTTTGGCATGTGGTCTCTGTCTTCTTCAGTGAATACTGAAGCAAAGAATTTTTTGCTTGATTTTTACTGCATTCAAATCCAAACTTCTGGCAAAGTTTCCAATGGATAATTTTTGTAACCATGTTATGGCATTACAAATAATCAATCTGTGAAATTTTGCTACATCCACTGATCAGATGATCTACTGTTTCACCCTTTTCATTACAAAGTCGGCATTTGCTATTGTTGGATACATGCTGTATTTTTGTTTTCATGGAATTTGTTGCCAAAACCTATTCCTGAGCTGCCAAGATAAATCCTTCTGTTTCCTTGTTCAAAACTCCTGCTTGTAACCAACCCCATGTAAGCCATCTCCATGGGTAAGCCTTGCCTTCTACATTTTTCAAATATTGACCAAACATAGGCTTGTTATTCCAGTTTGTAGCTCGACTGTCTTTCGTTTCCTTTCTGTATTCAGCTTTCTTCTTCATTGTTTTTAAAAGTCCTCCTCTGTTCACTTCCTGAAGCATAGGCTCTTCACTTTTCTTAATGTAGCTTTTCTTTTCTTCCTCTACTGTCTGTTTTAGTACTACTACTACTACTACTGCCACCACCACCACCACCACCACCACCACCACCACCAGTAGTAGTAGTAGTAGTAGTAGTAGTAGTAGTAGTAGTAGTAGTAGTAGTAGTAGTAGTAGTAGTAGTTAAAGAAAAAGCAATGCTATTTCTTGGGTTAGGGAAAGAACATCAAAGCCTTCTGTATTCAGGCCACGATACCGCCAAATGTATATGGGCAAACAGATTGTGGAGTATCTATTGATCTCAATAGACTCTGTCTCCTACATCTTCATTGTGTCTCCACCAAAGCATGCCAGACATTACTCAAACAGGAAGTGGTTGCACTTCTTGTTTCCCAGTCCAGTCCTTGCTTCCAACCGATGGACCTTGTGTCAAGATGGATATTTGTCCTACTTTATTTGAGACTGTCCTCTTGTTTGAAGACCTGTCTGAGTGCAATTCTGTTCTGGAAGACACATTCCATCCATCCCTAGGTGCATAACATCTCATTGCTGCAGGGATAAGTAACTAGAGTGGGCAGAGGGACCCTGTAGTGGCTTTACAAATTACCAAAAATTCCTATAACCAAATTTTTAAATGGAACTGACTAAAAACCATTGTGAATTTGTTTAAAAATGGGAGCGCTTCTTCCTTCCTCATGGGAGTCGGAAGTGGGGGACAGGGAGGGCTGACCTCCCCCCCAAAAAAAATTCCATGCAGCCACGGGCCCTTATGGAGGAACTAGGAAGTCTCCTCCTCTCACCACCCATCTCAGTCAAGGCCTTTTGGAAGGATCCGCCTCACCCCTCCTCCCCATCCAATCTCAGTCCGGGTCTTTTGGAAGGCTTCGCCTCACCCCTCTTCCCCATCCAATCTCAGTCTGGGCCTTTTGGAAGGCTCTGCCTCACCCCTCCTCCCCATCCAATCATAGTACAGGCCTTTTGGAAGGCTCCGCCTCACTCCTCCTCCCCATCCAATCTCAGTCTGGGCCTTTTGGAAGGCTCCGCCTCACCCCTCCTCCCTATGCAATCTCAGTCCGGGCCTTTTGGAAGGCTCCGCCTCACCCCTCTGCCTCACCCCTTCTCCCTATCCAATCTCAGTCCGGGCCTTTTGGAAGGCTCCGCCTCACCCCTCCTCCCTATCTAATCTCAGTCTGGGCCTTTTGGAAGGCTACGCCTCCCCCTCCTCCCCACCCACTCACCCCACACCGGATATTAGGCCTTGCACCAGCCCACCACGCCACGTGTGGACCTGCAGCACTCCAGGCCCAGGCAGCTAGCCCAGCCAGCACACGAGGAGGCCACAGGCAGAGAGAGGGACGAGGCCTGAGCAAAGGGATCCAGCCTTGCGTCTGCCCAGGGGACATGAACGCCGAGCAGGTAGGCATTCTCTCATGGGCAGGCTACCGATAGGAAGGGCGGTGTGTGTGTGTGGGGATACGGAGGACAGGTAAGAATGCAGGAGTGGGGGAGGGGTGAGAGAGGGGGGTCGGGTGAGTCATGAGGGGGGAAGCATGCTTGCCACATGTTTACATGAAGGATTTTTATTTTTTTTAAAAAAAGACATGCCTGCCACATGACCTGTTGGCTCTTTGGCTTTGAAACAGATGAGCACTGAATTCCAAGAATCTGATATAAATGGCTTTGGTGCAAGGGAAATGTTTACCTGAAGGATTTTAATTTTTTTTAAAAAGGTATACCTGCCACATGACCTGTTGGCTCTTTGACTTTGAAACAGATGAGCACTGAATTGCAAGAGTCTGATATAAATGGCTTTGGTGCAAGGGAAATGTTTACCTGAAGGATTTTTAATTTTTTTAAAAAAGACATGTCTGTCACATGACCTGTTGGCTCTTTGGCTTTGAAACAGATGAGCACTGAATTGCAAGAGTCTGATATAAATGGCTTTGGTGTGTTTAAGATTAATATGTCATTTATTGATAATATTTAGATTATTCATTGACATTTTGGTAGTGTATTTATTGGTGTGTTATATGTTTTAATACAGTAAAAAAATAATTAAAAAATTAGAAGGAATGAGTAGTCTTCATTAATAGAAATTAAATTTCACTTGTTTCCAGCTTGCTTTTCCCCTTCTGATGCAATTCTCACATCTTCATATGCTCTTTTAGTGAAATTCAAGTCTCTATCCCCCTAATCTGCACTCCCACCAACCCGCAAAAAATGAAGGCCCTTTTCTTAGGAACAGGGCCCTTTTCAAGGTTGCCCCCCCCCAGCAAAATTAGTTCCTATGCCCATGCTCCTCCAGCACAGAGTCCCCCCCCCACTCTGCCCAGCAGCCCAATGGGAGCATTTCCTTCCTCCCCTGTTGCTGTATTGGCACTTTGCAATAAATAAGTGTTTTTTGGATTGCAGCTTGGGCACTCGGTCACTAAAAGGTTTGCCATTACTGCTATAAGCTATAAACTAAGAAAGGAACAGATGTTATATATTTTCTTCCTGTTTTCCAAATTTATAGAAAAATATATTGAGGGTGTGTGTGTTCTCACCCCCAAACTATACTCACCTCCTCTGAAATCATGATATCCTGGGGGAGAAGGAGGGAACATGGCATAACCCATCGGCTAAGAATCGCCACTCTAGTTCTCACTGGATTGCAGTTCCAATCATCCCCTACCAGTGATGATAGGGCTGGTGGAAGTTACAGCCCAACAATATGGGAAAGCTTGTCATCTGCAGCTGGCTGAAGCCATTCAGAAGTCCTCAACAGAATAATAACAATAATGTGCCATCAACTCAATTCAAGAGAAAGGTAGCCTATAAATATAGCAAATAAATAATATATACTCAACGTACCTGATATAACTGTTGTGGAGAAGAAATAATAAATAAACTCCAGTTTTTTAAAGAGAATATACAGAAGCACAGTACTTTACCACACCCTTTTTCTGGGTGTGCACTGTTTACCCATGCCTATACAGGTTGGCTCTTCTCAAAGGAGGTACAATGGGAACTAAACTACATAACTAAATGGAGCTATCAAGCCAGCTACTGAGCTATCAATCCAGCTATTAATCATAGAAGTGGGAGAGTGGTTTCAAATACCTCCATCATTGAACATGGAAGCTATCAAAATGTCTGCCTCTCTTCCTTGAAAACATTACATTGCAGACAATGTCGCCTACTCTGGTAATTCACCATATGAATACATATATATTATGGGGAAAACTTTGGAGGAAACCAGCTACTAGATGGTTTGATTATATATATTATGTATTTCAGAGATTTTTATTGAATATTTTTATACCTGTGGATGCTGAACCCATGGATATTGGGAGGGGAACTGTAACGTTGGGAAATGTGGAAGGGAGCAGGATGAGAGAAAGACCCAACATGAGATGGATTGACTCTGAGATGGTAGCACAGGCTTGAGTCTAAGACTCTAAGCACTCAACAGGGCTGTTAAGGACAGGTAGTTGTTGTTGTTGGTTTTTTTGGAGATCTTTCATTCTTAGGGTTGCCATAGGTCAGAGATGAGCTGATAGCATGTAAAAACAACACCAAATGGACATCCACTATTTGGGAAGGCAGTAAATTATTTCTCCAATAACACATTTATTAAATCAGTGTGGCTTTTTTATATGTGAGGAAGATAATTTCTAGTTCACAAGGCTTGCTCTGGTAATCCTTCAGTCACTAGCGAAGTGAATGGAGCTTTTGTCGAATGAGAGCCAGTGAGGAAGACAAATACAAAACATTCATTAGAACTGCTTGCTTTGTCATTGCAATCAGAGGGTGTTAACATTTGCTGTAATATAAGCCCAGTCAATTCATACGGGAGAGGTGTTGGCAATGAAACGCCCCTTTCAATATAAGTCAAGAGACCCAAACATCCTCTACAGAAGGCAGCCGATGCTGCAACCCTCTAACAATCTGCTTCTTGTCAGGATTTGACAGCACTTTGAAACATAAAATGATCTCAAAAACAGCAGTGTCTGCTCAGGCTGATCATAAATTACTCCTTTTTTCTTGTTTAAGTGGGGCTTTCAGAATTGACAGCAGGAAATAATGATATTATACTGATGTAGGAAAATTTTCGAATCCCTAAAGATTTTGAAGCTCTACATGAGCAGAGATTCATTGCACAGCTCTGACTGCGTATGCCATTCACCAATATTCTTCAGATGAACCCACAAGGGGTCTACAATTGAGACGTTAGCAAGATTGAGAAAATCTGCATGCTGAAATACACCATTGCACTAACTCTACCTTCCAGGACTAAAGTATAATGATTTTTCACTTAGACACCAGACGGCTTTTGTATTATTTAGTGTATGGTCTATGCAAGATGGTGTTGGCAAGCGGTTAGAATTAAGCTTCTTCTTCCTTCCTTCCGCTTTTACCCCATCAGGTGTCAAGGGATAGAATTAAACACAACTAAAACAATTCAGGGGCATCCGTGTAGCTATGCAGCAGAGTCAGGAGCTATCATTTGCCTAGAACAGGGCAACACTAATAGAGATCTTGATTTACAGGATTTGTAGAATCACATCTGTTCCTGAACTGCACAATTTCATTTTTGCTGATGCAAACGTTTCATGTTTTTTTAAAATCCTCAGAGTGCTAATTTTTCATGGGGATAAGGTTTGTTTTTGTTTTACAAAACAGAAGGATATTCAAAACATGCAGTTTGAAGTCCACAACCATACGTATGTTTTTACTCATGGTGGTGTTTGATCTCCGGGAATCTGGCATAGCATTATCATGCCTGTATGCAAAATTGCATAAGGAAGGCTGAGCGCAGAAGAACAGACGCCTTTGAATTCTGAAAGAAGTGATAAAATCATATGAATTGGAATATCTAGGTGATTTGGAGTCACCATTAGAAGCTCTGTGGGTAAGAGTACCAGTCCACAAGGATGGTCTAACAGTAGGCATATACTATCGGCCTCCGACCCAAACTCTTGAGGGAGACTGGAAATTGGAGAATGTTGTAAAGGAGGCATCCAAGAAGGGAAGCCTGGTTATAATGGGGGACTTCAATTACCCTCACATAGACTGGGTGAACTGTTGTTCAGCACATGATAAAGAGATAAAGTTCCTAGATATGCTAAATGATTGTTCCCTGGGACAGATGGTTGAAGACCCAACTAGAGGTACAAGAATCCTTGACTTGATCCTGAGTAATACTCAGGATCTGGTGCAAGATGTTAATGTGACTGATCCAATAGGGAACAGTGACCACAACTCAATTATGTTTAACTTGATCATAGACCGCAAATCACTGATAAAATCTAACACAGAGACCTTAAATTTTCAAAAAGAAAATTTCCCAAAGATGAGGAAACTAGTAAAAAAGAAGCTGAAAGGGAAAATTGAGAGAGTCCAAACACTCCAAGAGGCATGGAGGCTGTTTACAAAAACAATAACAGAGGCCAAATTGGAATGCATACCCAAAAGTAAAAAGGGCACTGCCAGGTCCAAGAGGACTCCGATGAGGCTTACAGGAGCTGTTCGGGAAGTGATCAAAAGCAAGAAAAGCTCATTTAGAAGATGGAAGGCTTGTCCGAATGAGGACAGCAGGCAGAAACATAAATTCTGGCAGAACAAATGCAAGGCAACAATCAGGAAAGCAAAGCAAGTCTTTGAGGAGTGTATAGCTAAAAATACTCAGAGAAATAACAAAGACTTCTTTACTTCTAGAAGTAAGAACCCAACTAGGAAGGCCATTGGACCATTAGATGACAATGGAAGGCAAGGGGTTATTAAAGAGGAAACAGAGATTGCAGAGAGACTCAATGAATTCTTTGCTTCAGTATTCACTGAAGAAGACAGAGGCCACATGCCCAAAACAGAGCCTATCTTCGTAGGGAGGGAAAACGAGGAATTAAGCCAGATAGAAATAACCAGGGAGGAGGTCCTTGCATGTCTTGTTAAACTAAACACTAACAAATCACCAGGACCAGATGGAATCCATCCACGAGTTCTCAGGGAACTTAAAGATGAAATTGCTGATCTCCTAGCCAAAATATATAATCTTTCCCTCAAATCAGGCTTTGTGCCTGATGACTGGAAGGTAGCGAATGTAACACCAATTTTCAAAAAAGGATCCAGGGGTGATCCAGGAAATTACCGACCTGTCAGTTTGACATGTGTTCCAGGTAAAGTGATGGAAACCATCTTAAAAGATAAAATTAATAGGCACATAGAAGAGAAGGCGCTGCTAAAGGAGAGCCAACATGGCTTTTACAAGGGCAAATCATGCCTCACTAATCTGTTGGAATTTTTTGAGAGTGTCAACAAGCATGTGGATAAGGGGGATCCAGTTGACATTGTTTATCTGGACTTTCAGAAGACTTTTGACAAGGTCCCACACCAAAGGCTCTTGAATAAACTTACCAGTCATGGAATAAAGGGATAGGTCTTATCCTGGATCAGCAACTGGCTAAGGGACAGGAAACAGAGGGTAGCACTAAATGGACACTTCTCCAAGTGGAGGGAAGTAAAGAGTGGGGTCCCCCAAGGTTCAGTACTGGGACCCCAGCTTTTCAAGCTCTTCATAAATGATCTAGAGTTAGGAGTAAAAAGCAAGGTAGCCAAATTTGCTGACGACACTAAATTATACAGGGTAGTGAAAACTGTGAGAGATTGTGAGGAGCTCCAGAAGAATCTTTTGGCACTGGGGGAGTGGGCAAAACAGTGGCAAATGAGCTTCAACATTAGTAAGTGCAGAGTGATGCATGTTGGGGCAAAAAACCCCAATTACATTTATAAACTGATGGGTTCTGAACTCTCTGCGACAAACCAGGAAAGGGATCTTGGTGTCCTGGTGGACAACTCAATGAAGGTGTCAACCCAGTGTGCCTCAGCAGTGAAAAAAGCAAACTCAATGCTAGGGATCATTAGGAAGGGTATAGAAAATAAGTCAGCAAGTGTCATTTTGCCTTATAAATCTATGGTGAGGCCCCATCTGGAATACTGTGTACAGTTCTGGTCGCCATACCTCCAGAAGGATATTATGGAATTGGAAAAAGTGCAGAGGAGGGCAACCAAAATGATTAGGGGACTGGAACACCTTCCTTACCATCTGAGGCTGCAACGGTTGGGCCTTTTCACTCTTGAACGACGGCGTCTAAGAGGTGACCTGATTGAAGTTTATAAAATCATGCACGGTGTGGACAAAGTAGATAAGGAAAAACCGTTTTCCCTATCGCATAACACTAGAACTAGGGGACACTCCATGAAACTTTTGGGTACTAGTTCTCAAACAAATAAGAAAAAGTGCTTTTTCACCCAGAGGATTACTGGTCTATGGAACTCCCTGCCAGAAGAAGTGGTGACAGCTGTCAGTCTTGACAGCTTTAAGAAAGGATTAGACAAGTTCATGGAGGACAAGAGTATCAATGGCTATAATTATGGATACTTAAGGACAACCTCCGGGTTGGAGAGATAGGCAGGATATCTCTCAATATCATTTCCAGGGAATCCTAAGCAGGTGAAGGCATCTGCTTGGGAATACCCTGAAGGAAATGGTGAGCCACTGTGTGAGACAGAATGCTGGACTGGATGGGCTGTGGCCTGTTCCAGCAAGGCTGTTCTTATGTTCTTATGTTCTTGAACTGTGGTGCTGGAGAAGACTCTTGAGAGTCCCCTGGACTGCAAGAAGATCAAATCAGTCAATCCTGAAGGAAATCAACCCTGACTGCTCCTTGGAAGGACAAATACTGAAGCTGAAGCTCAAGTACTTTGGCCACCAAATGAGAAGAGATGACTCACTCGAGAAGGCCCTGATGCTAGGAAAGATCAAGGGCAAAAGGAGAAGGCAGCAGCAGAGGATGAGATAGTTAGACAGCACTGTTGACTCTGTAGGAATGGAGGGGGGGACTACGGAGGATAGCAGATGACAGAGGAGCCTGGTGTGCTGTGGTCCATGGGGTCACATAGGGTTGGGCTAGCCTGTGCAACCGAAAAACAACAATGCAAAATTGCAACTCTGTCATTCCTGCCATTGAACCCAGTCAGATACCACAAATGGCTCAACCAATCCAGTAGCTTCACCCCAACAAGGAAGCAAGATCAAGCAGCAGCAAGAAGCCTGCCAGCAGTTTTGGCTGCAGTACAGCTGTTTAACCACTGGGCCACCAGGCATCCTGTTTTTCTCAGCTTCTTAGTAACTTCTTTCTTTGCTCAAAGGAGCCTCTCAGCTTCATTCAAATTTAATCATACTTAGTCTCAGTGAAACTAGGGATGTCATACGTAACGGAAAACCAGGAATTGCATGGGTTTAACCTGTCCCGGCCCGGTTCAAAAAGAATCATTTAAAATTCCCGCTTTTCAGATCAGGTGGGTTTGAAGAAAAATATGCACTTTTTTCTTGCAATAGAGCTGCGCTTCTATTGAACACCAGCAGGTGGCGAAGCAATAGTAAAGGAAGACAGCAAAAAAAAAAGGCGGACCATTTTCTTGCTGCCTCTATTGAAGTCGCAGCAGCAACAGCTTGCAGAATGAGCTCCCGTCTTTGCCCCAGCTCCTGCAAACCTAGCAGTTTGAAGGCAAGAAATTGCAAGTAGATAAATAGGGACCACTTCGGGGAGAAGGTAAGCAGCGTTCCATGCACTCCAGTGTCTAGTCATGCCTGCCACATGACCACGGAATACGTCTGCAGAAGCAGACAACGCTGGCTCTTCGGCTTTGAAACAGAGATGAGCACTGAACCCTAGAGTCAGATATGATGGGTTTCCAAGCAAGGGAAACCTTTACTTTTACACATGGCAGTCCTGGTTTGGGAGGATAGGATTATGGTAACCCTAAGTGAAACCAATGAGGCTAATGCTGTGTAATGTTGGACCTGGGCCATCTGGGTGCAAGTCCTTAATGAGCCAAGAAAACTCAAGAATTAGACTTGGGTCAACCTCTCCCCTTCTCCTGTCCTACCTTAGGAGGGTTGTTGTGATAAGTGTAAAAATCCACATTGAAAGATTCTACTCAGATGTTTGGTTTCTCTCTCTCCAGATTTTTGGCAGTATGGAAGTTCTCCCATTGCTTTTTCTGACTTTTAATGGCCAATAATGCTATTGTTGTGTGCTATCAAGTTGAAACATATTTATAGCAACCTTAATAGGGCTTTTGAGGTAAGTGATATATTTAAGGGCTAGTTTTACCAGTTCCACACTGCATGGAATTTCAAAAACTGAGCATGGATTTGATCGTAAACCTATGTTGCCCTACCTATTTTACCACACTGGGTATTCAGCCAGAGATAGGTCCTTTAAATACCCACACTTAGCCTGTTTACATAGGGTGAGGTGAACATTCAAATAAATAATGAAGTCCATAAATGCAAAAAAGATATATTTAAAGACCTACCAAATTGGTCCCGGGGTGGGGTGTGTTTGTGACAGCACACGTAGTGGTGACATTTATGAGCAAACCTGGACTTATTTATGAATTCCAACTTATTTCTCAGCTCTAGCAGTTGGCCTCTGATATATGTGGCAAGCATTGTTATTAATTTATTTCTGCAGACAGAAGGTAATATCTTTCTGTAACATTGCCTGTCAACTCTGCTATATAATGCACAAGTCATTTTGTCTTATTTAAAGCTTCCCCTCTCCCTCCTGTTCCCCTGCATTTTGCCTTCCCACTGATTTTTCAAGGACAGCTCTGCCCCTAGTACTGTAATCTCATCAGAGCATTCGTATTGAGCAATACTGGCGAGTTAGATATTTCTCTAATACACAGAGGTGTCATTCAAGAACTGGGAAAAGCACACCTTATTCCAACCTTACCTGCATTATAATAGGCATGGTTGCAAATGAACATGGCAAAAGTCCATCAAGGGGTAAGATAGAAGGAGGACATTGTAGGGTGAAAGCAAAATAAAATGTTTCATATGAAATTTGTTTTTTTATTGATATTCACCTGTAGGTGAGTTGCACATCTATCTAGCGCTTCACTGCGGTGGCTCAAGTAGTTAAGATGCTGAACTTGATGACTGGAAGGTAAGGAGGTCAGCAGTTCGAGACCCAAGTACTGAATGACGGAGTGAACTTCCATATCTGCCCCAGATCCTGCCAACCTAGCAGTTTGAAAACAAGAAATTGCAAGTAGATAAATAGGTACCACTTCAGTGGGAAGGTAAACAGTGTTCCGTGCACTGGCTCTTTGGCTGTAAACAGAAATGAGCACTGAACCCTAGAGTCGGATACAACTGGCTTTCAAGCAAGGGTGACCTTTACCTTGTGCCATGATGGCGGACCTTGGCACTCCAGATCAGTGGTGTGCTGCTCCTGGTGTGTCCCAGTACATGCATAGAGGTAGCAAAACCAGCTGGCCGTGCTCACCCACCTCCCCACATCAACCCACCCACCTCCTCCCCCACACTCTGGGTGCATCCAGGAGCCTAGAAGAAGAGGAGGAAGAGCCACCAGAGCCAGGGAGGAGCCATGTTGGGTTCCCCTGGGTGGAGGAGGAAGAAGCACAGCTGAGCCCAGCATAGCTGTGCTGCTGCTCCCCTTGACACCACCGCTGCTCCTTGTGAGGAGCAGGGAGCAGGGCACTTTGGCAGCTGCTCTTTGGCAACTGCTCTTTCTCCTCCTCCGCACTTGGAACAGCAGCAGAGACAAGGGGAAGGTCTGGGCAGTAGCAGTGGCAACGTGGCCATGCTGGGGCCCAGCCATGGCTGCTCTTTCTCCTCCTCCTCCTCCTCCTCCTCCTCCTCCTCCTCCTCCTCCTCCTCCTCCTCCTCCTCCTCCTGGGGAACAGGCAACAGCAGCAGCTCCACTGCTGGAGCAATGTAGCAGGCCAGCCCCAGCTGCAGTGAGAGAAGGAAAGTAGAAGAGGCAAGTGGTATCTCTATTCCAAATGCCTTTCCCCATTCTCTGCCTTAGTTTTTCATAATATGGTGATTTTTTCATGGAACTGTGTTTTTACACTTATATCACTTAGTTGTGTACTGTCTTAACCTTGTGTGCCTCAATTTCATTTTTAAACAATATGTGTTTAAGACAAGACCACAGAAATATCCTCTTCATGTTGCATGCAAATATACTTGACACCGATTGGCTCACTGTCTCTTCCCTCTCCTGGGAAAGAAGGTGTTAAAGGGACAATGCTTTTTTTGTGTGCCACCTAAATGCATGCTTGCGCCAGAACGGCTGGGTGAGGGCCAGGTGGGGAGTGAAACTGAAGTTGGGTGGTTTCTGTAGGGGAGGAGGGGTTGTGAAGAGTTGTGAAGGTTTGCACTGTTCTGATGGGAAAATGGGAAAGAATTCCCTGCCAGTTTTAATCCCATGTGTCATCATGGTGGAATATTTGCAGGGGAACAGGGGAAGGAAAATGCACTGTACATTCACTCACAGGTAATGCACACTCAGAGGGTGAAGTGCATAGGTTCTAAGATTAGATTTGTACAGCAAGAAAATTGTGTCCTAATCTGAGCTCTCGCTGCCACAAAGGGTGGGAATGGAAATTTTTTTATGAACATTCTGAGATAATTTGAAATCTTTATCTGCAGTGGCTCAAGTGGCTAAGACGCTGACTGGGAGGCAGAAGGTCAGCAGTTCTATTCCCGAGTACTGCAGGACAGAATGAGTTCCCGTCTTGGTCCCAGCGCCTGCCAACCTAGCAGTTCGAAAGCAAGAAATTGCAAGTAGATATATAGGGACCACTTCGGTGGGAAGGTAACAATGCTCCGTGTGCTCCGGTGTCTAGTCATGCCTCCCACATGACCACAGAAATGTCTGCAGAAGCAGACAGCGCTGGCTCTTCGGATTTGAAACAGAGATGAGCACTGAACCCTAGAGTTGGATACAACTGGCTTTCAAGCAAGGGAAACCTTTACCTTTACCTATCTGTAGATAAAGTTTATCCATATAGACGCATTTTACTTCCGCTTCCGGGAGTGATGAGAGGGGCGCAGGCCGGATGAATCGCCGTAAACCCCTTCGTGTGGATTCACGGGGCTTGGGCTTGTGGGAATTGAAGTCCAAGAGCATCTGGAGTGCCAAGGTTCGCCATCACGGACCCAGTGGTTGACTGACTAGATCACCTAGCATCTGCAAAGTGATTGTGAGGAGAAAGAAATATCCACTAGTTAAAATATCTTAGAAGTGGATAGAAATAGTGACAGAGGGCAAACAGTATTTCTCAGTACTATATGATTGTATGCATTTGCTGACTAGCTAGCCTTCTAATATCCTGCAGTGACACAGACATCTGATATCAGTGATTTCCAGCTTGACTGTAACTTAGTCAAGTTGCTACTTTTGGGGAGGATGAGCCCTCCTGTTTCCCTAGGTAGCTTGGCTGCTTTCTTCTCTGCGGGACTCTCCACATCTACTGAATTTTACCAGAAATTCAAAACTCTGCAATAGATACTTTAAGAATCCTAATGGGATTGCCGTAAACCAGAATCAACTTGATACCACTAAATTATTATATTGGAAGCAATGCACTTTTTAAAAATGATATGAAAGGAGAAGGAGTGAAATGCCTTTAACAGGATCAGTTTGTAACAAGAGTGGAGGGGAATCTTAACATTGTTAAACTTTCTCTCTTTCTCTGGCATCTATCTTCTGTTGTATTTTTAAAATGTGTAAATTAGAAAAATGATAAAGAGCTGAAGTAGTTCTGTAAACAGTGAATATTGAGATTTAACTTCTCTCTTAAAACCACCATACTTACTTATTAACTGGGATCTTTTCTGGAAACTATCCAACTCTAGGGTTCGGTGTCAAAGAGCTAGTGCTGTCTGTGTCTGCAGACGTTTCCGTGACAGGCATGACTAGACACCGGAGTGCACGGAACACTGTTGCCTTCCCACCAAAGCAGTACCTATTTATCTACTTGCAATGTCTTGCTCTTGAACTGCTAGGTTGGCAGGAACTGTGACAGAGGCAGGAGCTCACTCCATTGTGCAGTACTCGGGTCTCAAACTGCTGACCTGCCAACCTTCCAGTCATCAAGTTCAGCATCTTAAGCACTAAGCCTCTGCACAAGTCCTTGGAAACTATATTACATCAGCCTATTTCAGACAGAAGACTTAGGAGGATGGTGATCCTCAACTCGTTATTTGCCAAAGAGTGAAAATGGAACCATTCCACTAAACCAGTAATAAGTGGGTACTAGTTCTCAAACAATTTGGGTACTAGTTCTCAAACAAATAAGAGAAAGTACTTTGGGTACTAGTTCTCAAACAAATAAGAGAAAGTACTTTTTCACCCAGAGGATTACTGGTCTATGGAACTCCCTGCCAGAAGAAGTGGTGACAGCTGTCAGTCTTGACAGCTTTAAGAAAGGATTAGACAAGTTCATGGAGGACAAGAGTATCAATGGCTATAACTATGGATACCTAAGGACAACCTCTGCTGGGTTGGAGAGATAGGCAGGATATCTCTCAATATCATTTCCAGGGAATCCTAAGCAGGTGAAGGCATCTCCTTGGGAATACCCTGAAGGAAATGGCGAGCCACTGTGTGAGACAGAATGCTGGACTCGATGGGCTGTGGCCTGTTCCAGCAAGGCTGTTCTTATGTTCTTATGTTCTTATGTGGTTTCAGAGTGTCATTACATGCATTCGTGTTAAAATTAAGACAACCCCACAGCTTCCTTGGCAAATTCATTTTTGCCTTGATGAATTCAGATGCCAGTTATTTTATTTTAGGATGCACCTATTTGGTTGTTTTACTTTTATTTTGTTGTTTTTATTATGAGATTTTGTTATTTGTCTGTATACTGCCCAGAGTGGAAAATTTCCCAAATGGGCAGTATAAAAATGCAATCAATCAATCAGATTCAGTCAAACCACTGCAAAATGAAGTAATATGAAAAGTACAACACTTGCTTCCTGCATAGTTTATATTGTTTTATGGTGTTTAGTTGTCTAATCTATATTATGCTGCTTACAACCTTAGTACTTGTGTATTTTTATAACTCTTGTACACTGCCCAGACATACTAGTGACATACTAGTTGAGTGGTTAAAAAAAAGTGGAATGAATGAATTAATGAATTCTCTATAACCAGTGCCTTGCTCTTACCATATGTATTGTCATGGGACCTGGTACTGTACTGTTGTTATGTGCTGTCAAGTTGCTTTTGACCTCTGGCAACACTATGAATTAATTACCTCCTGTTATTAACCTATCTCCTCAGATTTTGCAAACTAATGATGGCATCCTGTATTGTAGCACTGTGGCTATATAAATTGGACAAACAAACAAACAAATCTATTAAGACAGGTCGACAGTTTGAGACCCAGTGCTGCATGATTGAGTGAGCGCCCATCTCTGTCCCAGTTCCTGCCAATCTAGTAGTTCGAGAGCAAGAAATTGCAAGTAGATAAATAGGTACAGCTTTGACAGGGAAAGTAACAGAGTTCCATGCACTCCAGTGCCTAGTCATGCCTGCCACATGTCCACAAAAACATCTGCAGATGCAGACAGCAGTGGCTCTTTGGCTATAAACAGAGATGACCACCCAACTCTAGAGTCAGATACGACTGGCTCTTGAGCAAGGGTGACCTTTACATCTGTCTGTCTGTCAGTCTGTAATGGATGGCAACCTTCATTCCTTGCTAGATATTAACTAGAGAAGACTCCCTCTTCCCCAAGATTTCCCACTACCACCTTTTTACCAAAGACAACTAAAACCTTAGCTGTTTCAAGGTGCGTAGGATGTGCTCTAGGTTTTACCTGGTTGACTTTGCACCACAACCATCCCAGGTAGATTCTAAAAAAACAAAAATAGTGTAGTTCTGTCGTCCTTAATATGCAACTGATACTCATCTTTCGTTAAAAAACTGTTTTAGCTATACGTTTGTCAGCTGCTTGAGAAGGCTATTTTAAATTGAACAGCAGACATTTTTAATATATATATATTTTAAAAAAACAGAATAATTGTCTTTTCATTTCCTTTTCATTTCCTTTTCTTGTCAACCAGCCTGGGGGTCTGTTGTCAGGGGGAAAGATAGCACATATACATTCTAAATAGTTTTTTTTAAAAACCTCTACCCTAATAAAAGGTTTAAGGAAGCATACTCAAGTCTTCCCAAAATGAGGACAAAGTAAAAGAGATGAAGCAGAACTGGATGATTAGAAAAAATATATGAGGATTTTTTTTATTGACCAATGGGATGCCCCTATTTCTATGACTGAAACTACAACTTGAAAAAGTGGCCTGCCTGGCCAAAAAAAGTAACTTTTTCACGCTCTTGTTTCAACCTAGGAGGATGTGCATTTCTGCTGGCATATATGGCTAGAGCTAGACAACACTAGTTGTGGCAGTTCCAGGATGTCTTTGTTATGTTTTGTTCTGTCAAGTTGTAACCAACTAAAAGTAAAGGTTCCCCTTGCTTGAAAGCCAGTCATGTCCAACTCTAGGGGATGGTCCTCATCTCCGTTTACAATCAAAGAGGCTGTCTGTGTCTGCATTCATTTCCATGGTCATGTGGCTGGCATGACAAAACAATGGAGTGCATTGAATGCTTTGACCTGTCCTGCCCAAGTGGTACCTATTTATCTACTTGCAATTTCTTGCTTTCAACCTACTAAATTGGCAGGAGCTGCAACAGACAATGGGAGCTCACTCCATAGTACAGCACTTTGGTCTCGAATTGCTGACCTTCTGGTCATCAAGTTCAGCATCTTAACAACTAAGCTACTGTGGACCTAAGGAACCAACTTAGAGCAGTCCTAGTGGAGCTTTCAAGGTGAGACCTTTAGGAGTGGTATTATGAGTCTCTCACCCCAAAACAGTTTCCACGGCTGAGCCTGGATTGAAACCCGGGCTTCCTAGTCCTTCACTTTATCCACTACACCACACTGGATTCCAGTATGTATCAGCATTCTGCATTTTTAATATTTGGTGGGTTGTTATGTCCATGGATACATGCCTGTTAGGATTGCTTGCATGGGGAAAATGCTAGAATGATCAACAGACAGATGTTGGAATGCTCATACATGGTGCTAAATGCTGAATGGTTGGTGAGGATGAATAGGGAAATGGGACATGACAATTGGAGGTGTTCTTGGTATGTGCTATCATGTGGCCACAAACCTATGGTAGCCCAATGAATAAACAATCACCAAAACCTCCTATCCTCAACAGCCCCCCCCTCCTCCTGTGCCTGCCAGCCAGCATGCCTGCCTTTAGCTTTCTCCTAAAACCAGAATCCATTATGCATCAATCGGTTGTCTCCTCTTCACATACTTAGTGAAGGAAGGTGTGGCTGGCTCAATGCCAGAACTTAGAAAAAATACAATTTCTGGACTTGTTGTGTTCTGTAAAGCTGTGCCTTTAACAATGTACCTTTGCCATGTGTTATCAATGTAACCTTTCTGTGTGCAACATTATAACCATCAGCTGTATCAATGTAAACCTGATAAGGGGACGCGAGCTAGTGACCACCAGAGGGCAGTAGCGAGCGTCCAGCTCTCATGGCTCATATTCACCTGGTTCAGCAGCGCGGGAAGATTCCCCGCCACCTCTTCACCTGGTCAAGAAGGGCGTGACCTCCTACGACGTCACGCAGGCAGCAACCAATAGTCTGTCGACGAGCCACATTCAAATGTATAGCCAGCTGTATATATTGAGCTACCCATCCGCCATTACCACATGTTCCTCCGGATCATCATGCAATAAACCTGTGTTAAGCCAACCCTTCGGCTGTTCCATTGTCTTTGGTCCCTTACACTAAATTGGCGACGAAGGTGGGATATGGCAGCCCACGGGACCAAGACATGCGCCGGTTTCGAAATCAGGAAACCGGGCGACTGGGAGATCTTCGAGATGGACTTCCAGGCTGCACTGATCGAGTCCGAAGTCACGGAAGAGGCGAAGAAAAGAGCCATCTTCACCAGGATGCTCGGACAAGAAACAAAAAGGACCTTGGTGGACCTGATTGCACCAAGGAGGGTGAGCGAATTCAAGGCCAAGGAACTCATGCAGATGCTGCGTGAGCACGTCCGGCCCGCCACGGCGATGTTTCCCGCTCGGAGTGCGTTTTGGAGGCGAGTCCAAGCGCCCGGGGAGACGGTCGCCGCGTTCGTGGCGGCCCTGCGGCTGGCGGCCAGCCCGTGCAAGTGGGAGAATGCCGAAATCACCCTCCGGGACTGTGTGCTGTGCGGCCTGAACGACGCCGAAACCCAGCGCACGTTAATGAACCAAGAGCCGCCTCCCACGTTGCAGGAGGTTGTCAGAGCGGCCCAGGCCGCAGAAGCTACGAAGGCCGAGGTCCAAGAACTTCAGGACTGGCGGCCGAAGTCGAGCAAGGCAGAGGCTCCGGTACAGGCAGCCCGGCGAACTTCGGGGTCGTCCACAGAGAGCAGCGACGACGAGGACGTCCGGGGGGTCCGGAAGGAGAGCCGGCGATGCGACGGCTGTGGAGCGGCCCACGACCGCGTGAAATGCCCCTTCCGGAAGGCCGAGTGCCACAACTGCGGCCGCCGCGGGCACATCGCCAAGGTGTGCAGGAAGAAGCGCGAGACCCGGAGGAGCTCCGCAGACCGTTCCGCGGGACAAGACCGCCCAACGAGGCCCAAGGTCGGCGCCCAGGCCACGTGGAAGCAGGACGGCGTGGGCCGCATCGCCGACGGCAGCGAGGACGATGCCCCAGTGTTCAGCGTGTCTACAAGACACCCCCGCTACTTTGTTGAGGTACTAGTCCAAGGGGTTCCCATTAGGATGGAAATTGACTCGGGGTCCTCATATTCAATCATTTCCCAGAGGGAGTTCTTGGGAATTGCCCCCCACAAGCGACCCAAGCTCAAAGCATTGAGGTCCACACTACGGGACGTGCAAGGGAACAGTATTCCAGTGTTGGGGGTTGGAGAATTTCAGGTCAAATTCAAGGAGCACGCCGCGTCCCTTCCCCTAGTCGTGCTCAAAGGAGGAGATTGCAGCCTCCTCGGGACTCAATGGTTCCAGCCCCTGGGGTTGTTTATTGGGGGGGTGCACGCCGTTGGGACTGATCCAATTCAGGAGGTGTGCGAGGCGCACCCCGAAGTTTTCAAAAAAGGACTGGGGAAATTCAAGGGGCCCCCAGTGACTTTCGACCTGGACCCGGAGGTCCGCCCAATTCGCCTTAAACCACGCAGGGTGCCGTTCGCACTTAAGGACAAGATAGAGGCGGAACTGGACAAGTTGGTGGGCCAGGGGATCCTTGTGCCTGTAGATTCTGCGGAGTGGGAAACTCCAATTGTAACCGCTCTAAAGGCCAATGGGGAGGTCCGCATATGCGCCGACTACAAGTGCACCATCAACAAGGCGATCCGCCCGAATGCATATCCGGTGCCGGTAGTCAGCCATCTGCTGGCCAGGTTACACGGGGGAAAGTGTTTCGCTAAGCTCGACTTAGCACAGGCCTACCAGCAGCTCACGGTGTCCCCTGCCGCAGCTGCCGCGCAGACCATAGTCACCCATAAGGGGGCGTTCCAGGTGACGCGCCTCCAGTTCGGCGTGAATTCGGCGCCTGGAATTTTCCAGTCACTCGTGGAACGCCTTCTGAAGGGATTGGAGGGGGTGTTGCCTTATTTTGATGACGTGTTAATAACGGGGGGGAGTCGGGCTGAATTGGCCAAGAGGTTGGGGAAGGTCCTGACGATATTCGAAAAGGCGGGGCTGAGGTTGCGAAAGGACAAATGCGTCTTCTTCGCAACCGAGGTTGAGTTCCTAGGGTTTTGTGTGACTCCTGAGGGAATAAAACCATCCATGTCCAAAGTGGCAGCCATTAAGAAAGCCCCCCGCCCCACCTCCAAGCCTGAGTTGCAGTCGTTCCTAGGGCTGCTCAACTTCTACCACTCCTTCCTCCCCCGAAAGGCAGCGGTGGCTGAGCCGCTACACAAACTGCTAAAGAAAGACCAGGCATGGAAGTGGGGCGATGACCAAGAAAGGGCATTTAACGAGCTGAAAAGCCTCCTGGCGTCGGACGCTATACTGACCCATTTCAACCCCAAACGCCCAGTAGTTCTGACCTGTGATGCATCTCCAGTGGGGGTGGGGGCGGTGCTGTGCCACGTGTTGGAAAACGGAAGGGAGGCCCCGATAGCATTTTACTCCAGGTCCCTGTCCCAAGCAGAGAGAAACTACGCACAGACGGACAGGGAGGCACTAGCAATAGTCGCGGGGACGAAAAAATTTCACGATTTTCTGTACAGCCGCCCCTTCACCATTGTAACAGACCACAAGCCCCTGCTAAGCATTTTTACCGCTGATAAGCCCACCCCACAGATCCTGTCTCCGAGGATGCTCAGGTGGGCCATTTTTCTCAACGCGTATCAGCACGCGTTGGTCTACCGGCCCGGAAAAGAGATCAGCCATGCGGACGCTCTATCTAGGTCTCCCCTCCCCCTAACACCCAGCCAGGTGAGCATGGGGGAGCGGGACCATCAGGTTCTCATGATAGAGGTGCTGGATTCGCCCCCCGTAGTGCCCGCCGACATTGCCAAAGCGACAGAGAAGGACAAAACGTTAGCGACAGTCAGCTCCTGGCTGCAGAAAGGGTGGCCGGCGTCCTCCCCAGCGGAGGAGTTCGCTCCATTTTTCAGAAAAAAGCTAGAACTGTCCCTAGAGAGGGGGTGTCTCTTGTGGGGGCAGCGGGTGGTGATTCCCACTTCCCTTCGGCCGCGGGTGCTCAAACTGCTGCACGTCAGCCACCCCGGCATCGTGCGATCCAAGGCGCTGGCCCGGAGTTACTTCTGGTGGCCCCAGCTGGACGCCGACATCGAGCACATGGTCGGCACTTGTGATAGTTGCCAATGGTCCAGACCAGAGGAGGCCCGCCTTCCCCACAGGGAATGGGACGCGGCTAAGGGGCCGTGGTCCCGGGTGCACGTTGATTTCGCGGGCCCGTTCAGAGGCACCCTGTTCCTCCTTGTAGTGGACGCTTTCTCCAAATGGTTGGAGGTTATCCCAGTCACAAGCACCTCCTCGGCCCAGACCATTAGGCATTTGCGGAGGCTCTTTTCCACGTTCGGCATACCCAACACCTTAATTAGCGACAACGCTAGTTGTTTCACGTCCTCCGAGTTTAGGGCATTCATGGAGATTAACGCCGTTCGGCATATCACCTCCGCCCCGTTCCACCCGGCCACCAACGGCCAAGTAGAGCGCCTCGTCCGCACCATGAAGGACGCGTTGCGGCGCATGGGCCCCGGGGACCTGAACCTACAAGTCTGTCAGTTTCTGCTAGGGTACAGGGTGACCCCGTTGGCATCAGGATACTCCCCCGCAGAGCTCTTAATGCGCAGGAAACTGACCACCATCCTTACTAGGCTAGACCCCACGAGGGTAGAAGACAAAGGAAGGAACATCGGACTGGAGGCCACAAAGAGTTTCAGTGTAGGCGCCCCCGTGCATTGCAGGAATTACGCCAGCACAGGCCCAGCCTGGGTGCCGGGCATAGTTGTGGAACAAACCGGCCCCGTGTCGTACCGCGTGGAAACCAATACGGGACTCTTGTGGAGGCGGCACGCGGACCAGCTCCGACGCAGGGTCCCCGATGAGCAGGGCGCAGACCGGGCACAAACAAAGTCAGCGTTAGGGTTCTCCCCCACCCGTTTAGCCCAAGGGGGAGGGAAGGGGGACCGCGGGCCCCCACCAAGGGGGGAGGAGGATATCCTCGTAGATACCCTGGGGGATCTTTCCGAGGAGGAGGAACCCGACCCCATACATATCTCTCGGAAGGTCCCCACAAATGCGGGTACCCCCACTAAGTTAGATTTTGATTTCCAGAACCGGGGGGGGTTTTTTGGAGTGGTCCCCCACCCGTCCAAGCGAGAAGAGGGGTTTTTCGTTAGCCCCGACGGCCCCCGGTCTGCCCACAATGGAGTTTTTCCCTTCCCCTAAGGCCGCCAGGCAGCGGCAAACCACTAACGAGTCTCCCTCTCCCATTTCAGGACAAGGGTCCAGGGAACAAAGAAGCAATAACGCCCCCAGGGGGGGGCAGCCCTCGTCACGGCCCAAACGCACATGCAACAAGCCATCTTGGCTGAGAGACTTCGTCTCATCCTAGGGGGGGAGGGATGTTGTGTTCTGTAAAGCTGTGCCTTTAACAATGTACCTTTGCCATGTGTTATCAATGTAACCTTTCTGTGTGCAACATTATAACCATCAGCTGTATCAATGTAAACCTGATAAGGGGACGCGAGCTAGTGACCACCAGAGGGCAGTAGCGAGCGTCCAGCTCTCATGGCTCATATTCACCTGGTTCAGCAGCGCGGGAAGATTCCCCGCCACCTCTTCACCTGGTCAAGAAGGGCGTGACCTCCTACGACGTCACGCAGGCAGCAACCAATAGTCTGTCGACGAGCCACATTCAAATGTATAGCCAGCTGTATATATTGAGCTACCCATCCGCCATTACCACATGTTCCTCCGGATCATCATGCAATAAACCTGTGTTAAGCCAACCCTTTGGCTGTTCCATTGTCTTTGGTCCCTTACACTAAAGGACTATAATGCTCAGAAACTTCTAAGGGGTTCTGGCAGTTCTAGTCTAGCAAATGTCATATTTTAGAGCTTTCCCCAATCAATTTAGCTAACTGAGACAGAACAGGAAATAGCACCTCTTTCCTCTGCATACACTGAAGTTAACATACCTATCACCTAAAAACATCCAGGTTATTTTGGTATGTGATTGGGGAAATGCCAATTGCCACTGTTTCCCATGTTTTGTAGCAAAAAGTACTGAGAGTAAGCAATTGAAAATGTCCAAAATGCAGTGCCTGTGGAGGCTGCGACCAACATCTGTATAAATAAAGCAGGAGTGTGGTCCTGTGAGTCCCAAATGCATTTCCAAGCACCAGGACAAGGCCACACAGCCCCCTGGCTCACGCCTACCATCCGCATCCCAGATTGCATAGCCAAAATCTGGGGGCCTTGGGTGGGTCATGCACCCCACAAACAGAAAAAACAACTATAAGCCCCACAAACCCCTGCGCCACACACCAGCCAATCAGATTGGCTGGCACAAGCCACAGCGCCATGCACCAGCCAATCAGATTGGCTTGTGCAAGCAAAGGAGAGGCGGGGCTGGGGATGCACACAGATAGAATGGAAACAGCCCATTCGCGCTCTGTTCAGCCTCCCTGAGAGGCGAGGACTGAAAGCGGTGCTCTGTTCCACCCTCAACTCACCGGGGGGGGGGGGACAAACAACATCCCTGTGAGGTGAGGATGAATTATGGCATTCCGTTATGCCCTCGCCTCCTGGGGGAAACGAGCCACATCCACGGGAGGCAAGGGCAAATAACGGCACTCTGTTATGCCCTTGCCTCTTGAAGGGAAGCAAATGCCTACCCGGGGGGGGGGAGGCTAAGCGCGCCTGCCATCGGCCCTCGCCTCCCGGGATAAATGAGCCACTTCCCCGGAAGGCCAGGGCCACATGCGCTGCCGCCGTGTGTGAGTGTTTGTGTGTGGGTGTGGGTGTGGTTTTGCATGCATTGGTATTTGTGTGTGTGTGTGTGTGTGAGAGAGAGAGAGAGGGTGAGTGAAAGAGAGAAAAAATGGGTGAGAAAAATGGGTGTGTGTGTGTGTGTCTATGTGTGTGTGTGAGAGAAAAAGAGACAAAGAGACAGGCTGGGTGCATAAGTGCCTGTGTGTGTCAGTGAGTGGGTGAGTGAGTGAGTGAGTGAGTGAGTGAGAGAGAGGGAGAGGGAAGGCATGGGTCCCACCTGTCCAAAGGACGGGCACCTATGCTAGTCTATTTATAAAACAGAGGTGTCGTCAAGTATGTTCTTTATACAAATCCACACCCCTGCACCAATCGTGGAGGAAAGGAGAGAGGCTGCCAGGGACACTCAGGAGAGGAAGCAGGCAAGTTCTCTTGCTAAGTGGGTAGAGAGTTCGCAAAACAGAGAGTTTACAGGCTGGAGACACCTGCTATCTTGGTGAAGCCATCGAAGCCACCCTGAGGGTCTCGATGCCCTCTGAGGGAACTTTGGGCCAATATAAAAACACAGTGGTGACAAAAACTGGAGCAAGGCCACGTAACCGGCTAATAAATAAATAAATAAATAAATAAATAAATAAATAAATAAATAAATAAATAAATAAATAAATAAATAAATAAATAAATACATACATACATACATACATACATACATACATACATACATACATACATACATACATACATACATACATACATACATACAGTGTTGGTATGAAGATACAAGCGAATAGAAAACCAAGAAACCATCTTGCCTGTGAGCTTACATAAATTCATGGAGCTGTGTCAAGATATTACTTACACTGAGAAACCCTTCTTCTTGCAGCAGCAGAGTGATACGGGAAGAGTGACATGAGTGACAATTTAAATTTGTTCAATGCCAAGAGGCACAGGCTTATTTTGACATGTGTACTTTGCAGCTGAGATACACACCATACACTGACTTCCCGCAATGATCATTTGCTGAATAGGGAACAGACTGTGCTTCTCATAAAAGGGAGAAGAACAGATCTGTGGAAAGGAAAAAGGGAAACAACATAATTTGGCAAGTGGCAACTGTTAGCCTGAAGATACATTGCTATGTTATTATTTTGTGCATTCAAGTGAGAACCAGAACAGGTTAGTGTACACCCCAGTGAGGTTCTGTGGCTGAAGGGAGGGGAATCAAACTCAATCTTCCTGAGTTCTAGTCCACCCTCTATTCATTACTCCACTCTGGGTCCAAACAATGCTATAGTCCTACATTTTATGCTTTGTTGCTAGTGCTAAACTGCCAATGGTGCAGTTAGATAAATAGGGACCACTTTGGAGGGAAGGCAAACAGCATTCCGTGCACTCCGGTGTTGAGTCAGGCCTGCCACATGTCCATGGAAACATCTGCAGACACAGACAGTGCTGTCTCTTTGGCTGTAAACAGAGATGAGCACTGAATCCTAGAGTCGGATACAACTGGCTTTCGAACAAGGGCAACCTTTGCCTATAGATATAGATAGAAGGGCTGCAGCGGCTTAGTGGTTAAGATGCTGAGCTTACTAACCGGTTTGGAAGGTCGGAAGATCAGCATTTTGAGACCCAAGTACTGTGCAACAGAGTGAGTTCCTGTCATCCATCCCAGCGCCTGCCATCCTAGCAATTTGAAAACAAAAAATTGCAAGTAGATAAATAGGTACTGCTTCAGTGGGAAAGGTAACAGCATTCCATGTGCTCCAGCATCTAGTCATGCATGCCACATGACCACAGAACATCTGCAGACACAGACAGTGCTGGTTCTTTGGCTGTAAAAAGAGCAAGGGAGACTTTCACCTTTACTGTATCTTTACAGATATAGATATAGATTCTTTCTTTCCAGCTGTGTCTCCCCATTCTCTTTTCCCCAACATCTTCCTTTCATGTTCTTACTATTTCCTCCCCTAATGGACGTGGATCCTTCTCATGTATAAATAATAATTAAAATAAAAATCAAACCACCATATGTCGAAAGCTGCTTGTCCAAACTGTCATCTCTGGCTGGCAACATTGATTCACTGTGAAATATCCTCTTCTCTGATCCTCTTTCAGTTTTGTGAGAGGCAGCCTTGAAGTACTGCACACAGACACATTTAAAGCGCAGATTTGGACTATCACCATAAATAAGATGCACTATACATGTCAAAACAAGTTGTTATGTAATAGACATCTCGGTAGTTGCATTTACCAGCAGCATCCTTCACAAGACATCAGGGGGAAAAGGAGCGCTCCCTCTGATATGGAAATATCTCCTCCAGCGCATCAATTATGCCTTAGTGCTTCAATTGCCTGAAAAGTGGGGCAGTCCCACAGGTCTTTGGAGCCATCAGAGAGATAACTCCTGCACATTTTAATGATTTCCTCTATTTTCTTCACAAAATATTAACTATACTGACGCGAGAGCCACAGTTTAGGGAGAGACTGAAGTCTCTCTGAGCTGCCAACGATCCAAGTTAAACTGGGATGGAGGACCTGGCTTGGTTTGCCAATGAGTTAAATGAATTCTTAAGTACCCCATAAAGTGAAAACTCCATACATGGCTCCAGAGCAAAACCAAACATGGCACTTTCCTCTTTTATAGGCCATTTTGGCAGCTCCCCCGGTGGCTTAGTGGCTAAGGCATTAGGCTTGGAGACTGGAAAGACGGATTTGATTCCCAAGAGTTGCACGATGAGGGACATGAAAGGAGCCTCATCCAGGCATCCCCTGCCAAAACCCTTTCAACCCAAAGTAATCTCTGGCACGAAAACGAGCCCATTTTGGAAGAGGAATGATTCTAGGAGCAAGATTGGATGTGTGTTCCTTTCCAACAGAGACAGGAAATACTACTTCTTTGCAGTGGTGGGCTCCAAACATTTTTACTACCACACTGTGGGTGTGGTATGGTGAGCGTGGCCAGGGGGAAAGCCCTGCGTTGCACCCAAATTAGGACTACTTTATTTCAAAACGTGGATGGGCGGGGCCAGCCAGAATTTCTGCTACTGGTTCTGGTGAACTGGTGCGAACCTGCTGATGCCCACCACTGCTTCTTTGGACTACAACTTCCAGTACAGTACAGACACAATTGCTATTTCTCAGCTGTTCTAACATGCACATTTGATGATGTTGAACTATCCCCTTTTGTAATCTCTACCCACCAAGGATTTTGAGGGGGATTATCTACAATGGGATTTGTATGGGGTAAGCATACCACTCCCTAGCACTTAGAGCACTCTCTGAGGAGGGGGTGGTGGTGGGTGCATTCAAAAGGCAATTAGCACTTTTGCCCTCAACAGGCTGGTTACTCATTTTACACAGCACATTTTACTTCCACTTCTGGGAGTGACGAGGGCAGCGCAGGCCAGATGAATCGCAGTAAACCCATTCGTGTGGATTCACAGGGTGCTTGGGCTTCTGGGAATTGAAGTCCAAGAACATCTGGAGTGTCAAGGTTCGCCATCACAGGTCTAGCCAAATTAAAGACTCCTCTGTTGAAACGGTATTTAATCTCTACACCTGTGTTGTCATTAGGAGTTTTATATTGCATGGCAGCAAAGTAGAGGGCAAGAAAGGTTGGAGCAAGCTCACAACCCTGCTTCAATCTCATTGATAGTGCGAACTAGATCCCACCTGATTTAAATTGTGAGATGAACCTGGGGTTGAAAGAGCAGAGGAAGACATTTTGGAGATCATTCTTATCACAGCCCTTTATTTGGGTGGGCATGCTGGAAGCCTGTTTGCTATCACATATCAGGCAGAAAATTTGTGAACCAGCCTTGTTTAATATAAATTAAATGGTCAAAAACCTATTTAGTTTCTACAACAGCATAATGCAATTGGCATAAATAGCGTTAGTGAATTGCCACAAACCAAGAAGCTGACTTGATCAATACCTACACTATTGTCTCAACTTACACCAGTTCAACAGTGAGAATTACATTAATAGTGGATGCTAATAGGACTTTTGAGGTCCACTGTGGCTTAGTGGTTATGACACTGAGCTTGGCGACCGGAAGGTCGGCAAGTCAGCAGTTCAAAACCCAAGTACTATGTGACAGAGTGAATTTCCCTTGTGTATCCCAGCTCCTGTCAACCTAGCAGTTCAGAAACAAGAAATTGCAAGTAGATAAATAGGTACCATTTAAGCGGAAAAAGTAACAATGTTCTGTGTGCCTTCCGCGTGACCATGGAAACGTCTGCAGGAGCAGACAGTGCTGAATCTTTGGCTGTACACGGAGATGAGCACCACCCCCTAGAGTTCGACACGACCAGCTTTCAAACAAGGGAGACCTTTACCTTTACCTAATAGGACTTTGGCTACCAAATAAACATACATATTTCCTTGGGAGGAGAATTTTGGAAATGTGTTACTTTTATGGACTACAGCTCTGAGAAACCTTCAGTTGGCAATGACCGCATAGCCACTCAACTGAAAAAGACTGACTAAACACACACAGGGCGGTGCTGTGAAAATGTTACTCCAGAAACCAGTTGTACTTTTGCCCTTGGATTGGAAGGATGAATGTGTGTTCCAATTAGTTTTCAACCTCTCCCCCAACCCCCTCTGCCATAAGTTCTCTTCCTAGCATTTGGTGTCATGACTTGGGAAATCCTGTGCTGAAGAACTGCGGTTGTTTGGAAGATGTAAGAAGCCCACACAAACAAGGGACAGCTCCTAAAACATTGGACATCTGGGGGCCATCTGAAGGATGTAGGCTCTTTCAGGAAGCCTGGTTAGGGAAATGGACGAAATGATTCGAAATGTCTTCTCCTGACATCTGTGATTCTTAACTCATCTGGGTTTATTTGGGGAGTGTCTTTCTTTAATCACTCAGTTGCGGCTTCCCCTTCCATTCTCCTGTGTCTTCCTGGCTTTGTTGAAACAGGGTTGGTGGGGGTCATGCATGTGAGTGTCTTAGGGCGGAAAGGGAAAAGGGCAGGGAAATGGTTCTTTTGCTTATTTTTTAAATGTCCCTCAGGGGGAAGTGCTCTCTGCAAGGCACATTGCTCAAGTTCTCTTAACAGTCGACTGGAGTGTAAACACGGAGCAATTTTCACACAAAAAGCTTTCCTTCAAAAGAAAACACCCCAAGCACAACTTTTCTACTTAAAGCAGTGGTGGAGAACCTAAATTCTCATAAGAACATAAGAACAGCCTTGCTGGAACAGGCCACAGCCCATCCAGTCCAGCATTCTGTCTCACACAGTGGCTCACCATTTGCATCAGGGTATTATTCCCATGCAGATGCCTTCACCTGCTTAGGATTCCCTGGAAATGGCATTTATTGAGAGATATCCTGCCTATCTCTCCAACCTGGAGGTTGTCCTTAGGTATCCATAATTATAGCCATTGATACCCTTGTCCTTCATGAACTTGTCTAATCCTTTCTTAAAGCTGTCAAGACTGACAGCTGTCACCACTTCTTCTGGCAGGGAGTTCCATAGACCAAATTATCATGCACACATTTTCCCATCACAGCACTGGGGCAGGGAGAACTTCTCTTGTCTTCCTTCAGTCTATCGCCTCATTAACGCCAATATTTACAAAAGATGATCAGGCATTGATAGCAAGTACAGCTAAGGAACTACAGCAACACCTTACATCCATGAACCATAAATGCAAGAAAAATAACATGAGAATCAATAAAGAGAAGATTGAGGTAATGGCAATTGGAAGGAAACAGCGTACTTTAAATATCACTCGAAGAAGAACTGTTTTTATAGCATTTCCAATGGTTTTGGTTTTGGTTTACATGATTGCTAAGACATCTATCTGTAGCTTTAATTATGCATTACTGATGCTGTTAGTACGTAGTATACTACTACTACTACGTAGCAGCTCACCTGCCCATTAAAATCCTGTCAGAGCCTTCCTCTCTAAGCCTTCTGACAAATTCCATCTTCAGCCTTTTGGAGACATTCCCCTCCATGGCTTTACTCATTCTTCCTTACTGCTTTTGATGCCTAAAGGCCACTCTGGGAAGAACTAGAGCAGGGGTGCCCAAACTACAGCCCACAGGCCAGATCTGGCCCCCAACTCCAATTCATCTGGCCCGTGCTGCCCTCGTCGCTCCTGGAAGCAGAAGTAAAACAGGCCTGTATGCATTTTACTTCTGCTTCTGGGAGTGATGAGAGCAGCATGGGCCAGATGAATTGGCATAGGAGGCCAAATCTGGCCCATAGGCCATAGTTTGAGCACCCTTGGTTTAAGCAGAGAAAATGGCAGCTTAAAATCTGTCTCATCCTGTTGCAAAACAGACTGCAAGTCACATTTTACTTCCGTTTCTGGTGGGAAGAACCATGTGACTGGCCTGCTGAACCACATGACCGGCCCACGGTCCAAAAGGTTTGGGCACCTCTGAACTAGAGATTTTCTGTCATGACCGCTGTTGTGTTCTAATGGTTTTACCTTCCACATGGATTACAATGTATCTGAGCCAATGTAACCTTGCCTATAGCAACAATGTAACCTTCAGCTGTATCATATAAACCCTGTAATAGGACGCGAGCTAATGACCACCAGCTGGCAGCAGCGAGCGTCCAAGCTCTCTTGGTCCGAACTCATCAAAGGCAACAGCGCGGGAAGCTTTCCCGCCACCACCTACACCTGGACAAGAAGGGCGTGACCCACAATGACGTCACGCAGACAGTAGCCAATGGGCTACCATGGCACCACGTTCAAATGTATTCCTACTGTATATAAAGAGCTATCGATCCGCCATTACCTCATGTTCCCTCTGTCCACGATGCAATAAACCTGAGTTAACCCAGCCCGAGGCTGTGTCCTGTGTCTTAGTTTGATACACTAAATTGGCGACGAAGGTGGGATGATGGATCCCCAAGGAGCAGCCAGGGCACAGAGCGGGTTCAACATCACCAAACCGCAAGACTGGGAGCTGTTGGAGATGGACTTCCATGCGGCGCTGGTGGAGCTCAAAGTCAAGGAAGACGATGAGGAGAGGAAGAGGGCCATCCTCACCCGCATGCTTGGAATGGAAACCAAGCGGACGCTGGTGGGCATCATCGCTCCGAAGAAGGTGAGCGAATTTAAGGCGGACGACATCATGAAGCTGCTACGGGAGCGCTTCCAACCCTCGAGGGCGATGTTTCCCGCTCGGAGCGCGTTTTGGAGGCGAGTCCAAGCGCCGGACGAGTCGGTCGAGGCATTCGTGGCCGCCATGAGGGTAGCCGCTGCCCCCTGTAAATGGGGCAGCATCCTAGAAATGGCCCTCAGGGACGGCGTGCTGTGTGGCCTGAAAGACAAGGAGGTGCAGCGCAGCTTGATGAATAAGGAGCCGCCACCCACGCTGGCAGAGGTCGTCGAGGCCGCAGAAGCCGCAGAGTCCACGAATGCTGGAGTGGACGAGATGCACCAGTGGCGTGAGTGGCGTACCCGAGCCGGCAAGGCGGAAAGGTCGGTGCACGCAACTCAACGGGCCTCAAAGTCGTCCTCAGAGAGCAGCGACGGCGAGGAGGTCCAGAAGGTCCGAAAAGGGGGGCGCCGCTGCGATGGTTGCGGAGCGGCCCACGAGCGTGCGAGGTGCCCGTTTAGAAAGGCCGAATGCTACACCTGCGGCCGTCGGGGGCACATCGCCAAGGCATGCAGAAAACGGAAGGAGGGCCGGAGGCAGTCACCAGACCGTTCGACCAGGCCGGACCGTGCAGCGAGGCCCAAAGATGGCGTCCAGACCACGAGGAAGCAGGACGGCGTGGGCCGCGTCTCGGACAACAGCGAGGACGACGTCCCAGTGCTCAGTGTGTCCGCGGAACAGTCCCATTATTTTGTTGAGGTACTAGTACAAGGGGCCCCTATCAGGATGGAAATTGACTCGGGGTCCTCCTATTCCATAATTCCCCAGAAAGAGTTTTTGAAAATCGACCCCCACGTGCGGCCCAAACTTAAAACTTTGAGGTCCACGCTGCGAGATGTACAGGGGAACAGCATTCCGGTGTTGGGGGTCGGGAAATTTCGGGTTGAGTTTAAAAGACACTCTGCGGAGCTGCCCCTAGTTGTCCTCAAGGGGGGGAGTTGTAGCCTCCTAGGGACACAGTGGTTCCAGCCTTTAGGCCTGTTTATAGGGGGAATACATGCAGTGGGGGTGGACCCAATACAAGCGGTGTGCGATGCGCATCCCGCCGTCTTTGAAAAAGGACTCGGAAAATTCAAGGGACCCCCTGTATCCTTCGACCTAGACCCGGAGGTCCGCCCGATAAGACTCAAACCGCGCAGGGTGCCCTTCGCACTAAAGGACAAAATAGAGGCGGAACTGGACAAATTGGTGGGCCAGGGGATTCTTATTCCTGTTGATTCCGCGGAGTGGGAAACTCCAATTGTAACAGCTCTGAAGGCTAACGGGGAGGTGCGCATTTGCGCTGATTATAAGTGTACGATTAACAAGGCGATCCGCCCTAATGCATACCCGGTGCCGGTGGTCAGCCACCTTTTGGCCAGGCTAAATGGGGGAAAGTGTTTCGCTAAGCTCGACCTGGCACAAGCCTATCAGCAGCTTCCCGTAACACCCGCCACGGCCGCGGCACAAACGATAGTCACACATAAAGGAGCGTTCCAGGTGTCGCGTTTACAGTTCGGCGTGAACTCGGCACCCGGCCTTTTTCAGTCGCTTGTGGAACGCCTCCTGAAGGGGCTGGAGGGGGTGTTACCTTATTTTGATGACGTATTAATAACAGGGGGGAGTGAGGCCGAACTGGCACAGAGATTGGACAAAGTACTAACTGTGTTCGAGAAAGCGGGACTGAGACTGAGGAAGGACAAATGTGTTTTTTTCGAAACCGAGGTCGAGTTCTTAGGGTTCAGGATCACACCCGAGGGTATCAAGCCATCTAAATCCAAGGTAGTAGCCATCAAAAAGGCCCCTCGCCCCACATCCAAAACCGAGCTACAGTCATTCCTGGGGCTCCTCAATTTTTACCATACATTCCTCCCGCGGAAGGCGTCCGTGGCCGAGCCGCTTCATCGGTTGCTTAAAAAAGAGGAGACTTGGATGTGGGGTGACGAGCACGAGAGGGCGTTCAAAGAATTAAAGCAACTCTTGACCTCTGACGCAATTCTAACGCATTTCGACCCCAAACGGCCGGTGGTCCTAGTCTGCGATGCATCACCGGTGGGGGTGGGGGCGGTACTCTGCCACGTGTTGGATGACGGAAGGGAGGCCCCGGTTGCATTTTATTCAAGGTCCCTGTCCCAGGCTGAGCGAAATTACGCGCAAACCGACAGGGAGGCATTGGCAATTGTAGCGGGGACCAAAAAGTTTCACGATTTCTTGTATGGCCGCCCGTTCAAAATCGTGACGGATCACAAGCCCCTGTTAGGGATTTTCACGGCAAGCAAGCCCACCCCGCAGATCCTATCCCCGAGAATGCTGCGATGGGCCATTTTTCTCAACGCATACCAACACGAGTTGGAGTACCGGCCCGGAAAAGAGATCAGCCATGCTGATGCACTTTCGAGATCCCCTTTGCCCTTGTCGGACGACCAAAAGGCTAGAGTAGGAAGAGACCGCCAGGTGTTACTAATTGAGGTTTTAGATGCACCCCCAATAGTACCAGCCGATATTGCTAGGGCGACAGGCAAGGACAGAACGCTCGAGAAAGTCAGCTCATGGGTACAAAAGGGGTGGCCGGCATCGTCCCCAAGCACGGAATTCGACCCATTCTTTCGGAAAAAGCTAGAGTTGTCCCTAGAAAGGGGGTGCCTGTTGTGGGGCCAACGGGTGGTGGTTCCTGCAGCCATGCGGCCGAGGGTGCTCAAACTGCTGCACGTCAGCCACCCGGGCATCGTTCGTTCGAAAGCGCTGGCTCGCAGTTACTTTTGGTGGCCACAGCTGGACGCGGACATTGAGCACATGGTCGGCACTTGTGAGGCATGCCAGGGATCCCGACCAGAGGCGGCCCGCCTCCCGCATAGGGAATGGGACACAGCAAGGGGGCCGTGGTCCAGAGTACATGTAGATTTCGCTGGCCCATTCCGAGGAACCATGTTTCTCCTGGTGGTGGATGCGTTTTCCAAGTGGCTGGAGGTTATCCCAGTAAAGAGCACGTCCTCCGCCACGACAATTAGCCAGCTACGGAGGGTCTTTTCCACGTTCGGCTTACCCGACACTTTAGTCAGCGATAACGCGAGTTGTTTCACCTCCTCGGAGTTCGAGGCATTCATGGGAGCAAACGCCATTCGGCATGTTACATCCGCGCCGTTTCACCCGGCCACGAATGGCCAAGTGGAACGGTTGGTGCGTACAACAAAGGATGCGCTGCGGCGCATGGGCCCGGGGGACCTAAATCACCAAGTGTGTCAGTTCTTGTTAGCGTATAGGGTGACCCCCTTAGCGTCGGGTTACTCGCCGGCAGAACTCTTGATGCGGCGAAAACTGACCACGCTTCTGACCAGGCTGGACCCGACGAGAGTCGAGGATAAAGGGAAAAACATAGGGTTGGCAGTCTCGAAAGGGTTCGCCGCCGGCGACCTCGTTTACTGCAGGAACTATGCAAGCGCAGGGCCAGCCTGGGTGCCAGGAACGATAATAGAACAAACAGGGCCAGTGTCATATCGGGTGGAAACGAGCACCGGTCTCCTCTGGAGGAGACACGCTGACCAACTGAGGCGCCGAGTGAGTGAAGGGCCGGTTAGTGGGGCTCAGCAACAGGATTCAGCGATAGGGTTCTCCCCCACCCGTTTAGCCCAAGGGGGAGACATTGAGAGACAGCAGTCCGAAACCGGGGAGGAAAGCGGTGGTCCCGACTCATATCCTTTCGATACCCCAGTCCTATCAGAGCCCGGGGGGAGGGAAAAGGAATGTGCGGCCGCCGCCGCGTCCCCCGAATGTAATTTTGATTTTGATTTTGGTTTTGCGAGCCGGGGGGGTTTTCAGGAGTGTTCCCCCACCCTTCCAAGCGAGAAGAGGGGTTTTTCGTTAGCCCCCAGTGCCCCCGGTTCTTCCCCGAGAAAGAGCACACCTCCCAACAACGCCGCGGAGCCGCGGCTAGTCACTAACAAGTCTCCCTCTCCAATTACAGGGCAGGAAACCAGGGGACAAAGAGAAGGTAGCAAACCCGGGGAAAGGCAGCCCGCATCGAGACCCCAGCGTGTTCGAAATAAGCCATCTTGGCTGAGGGACTTTGTCTCCTAAGGGGGGGGAGTGTGTTGAAGTGTGGGCTCGAGACATTGTCTCGTCCTAGGGGGGAGGGATGTTGTGTTCTAATGGTTTTACCTTCCACATGGATTACAATGTATCTGAGCCAATGTAACCTTGCCTATAGCAACAATGTAACCTTCAGCTGTATCATATAAACCCTGTAATAGGACGCGAGCTAATGACCACCAGCTGGCAGCAGCGAGCGTCCAAGCTCTCTTGGTCCGAACTCATCAAAGGCAACAGCGCGGGAAGCTTTCCCGCCACCACCTACACCTGGACAAGAAGGGCGTGACCCACAATGACGTCACGCAGACAGTAGCCAATGGGCTACCATGGCACCACGTTCAAATGTATTCCTACTGTATATAAAGAGCTATCGATCCGCCATTACCTCATGTTCCCTCTGTCCACGATGCAATAAACCTGAGTTAACCCAGCCCGAGGCTGTGTCCTGTGTCTTAGTTTGATACACTAAAACCGCCTGCCTTCAGAACATGACTGTGGTGTGAATGGCTGGTTCTCCACACCCTGAGTCTTTGGCCAAAGATGTTGTGTGAGGTACTGCTCAATGTCTTGAGAGGCATCCACCCACAATACCTTGGTCTCGAAGATGCAGGCCTTCACCAAACAGTATGCTGTGCAACAACCATGCTCCAAAGGCAACCAGGCAGTGGGCAGTCATGCAAAATAACCCATTGTCCTCTTCTTCATCCTCCTTCTCACCCCACCTCAAGACTTCCTGCAGAGGTCTGAGGGTTATGGTAGGGGACCAGGTAGTGTGAATAAGCATTGGCAGCCATGCTTCTGCCCCAAAACATTCTACCACCTGTGGCAACTGCCTCACATTGATTAATGATTCAGCTGACCTGTCCTTTCCCTGCTGGGGATAATGGGTCTTGTAGTTCTGGATTCCAAACATTCCACTAAGACCTTGGATAGGCACTCTGCCACCTCAGCTACCTCTAGCCATGCTGCATTCCTCTGTCCCCAAGGTAGTTTTATAACCAGGGGAAGGAGAACACAGAGATGGTGGCTTGCAGAATGGAGCAAAACAAAGACTTCGACTGAGGGCTTTGCTGACGCCGATCTTGTTTGGATGCATTTGTTATGGCCCAGACACCGGCTGCACTGCCCAGCCAGCAGCTGCTGCACCAAAAAGTAAGAGAGAGTCTTAGAGTCAGTTTATAGGATTGAAGCAGGGTTGTTGCCAGAAGAGTCAAGAGTCAGCTCCAGGTCTCGCAGTGTCAGGGTCCAAGTAGGGAAATTGGTCCGACAAAGAGCTTGCCAACACCCTAGCTTTAAGGAGACTGAGACCCCACAGCTGAGGGCCAGTTCAAGAGGCTTGTCCGGGCACTCCTTCTCCTCAGCTGTAAGGTATGTTTTAATGAGGTCCTACATCTCTCAGAGGTGCTGGCTTGCTCTTCATCATTCCGATGACGATGGCCTACCTGTCAAGCTCTGATCATCTGGCCTGGCTTGGCCCTTAGGGACCAGCTGCAGGGCTGGTGCCAGATCCATGTTCTCCTGCTCGGCATTATGAACTGGGCTGGCCATGGCCTGAGGGACTGGCAACAGGTCCTCCTCAGGCTCCAGATCAGAGCCAGCAGCAGGCAACTGGGCCAGATGACTGTCCTGCTCCTCCTCGCACCCAGGGCCCCAGGTCACAACAGGATTGGAAAAAGAGTGTTTACTGTTGTGTGTCTCTTTGCTGAAGTACTTGTGACTCTTTTGAAAAACCAATGGAAATTGCTGGGGTCATATCTCCAACAGAAACACTCTTGGGATACTTCAAGCATGTCATGTTGTAATATTGTACTTTATAAATGGCAATGGGTGAGGTTGTTCCATGGCTCTGTAGTTTAAAGAAAAGAGATTGTGTGATATTGAATAGCATCTTTGCACTTTTACATGCCCTATAAAAATGTAGATCAATGCATCTTTGGAATATTTTTAATGTATCCCTTGAAAAGGGAGTGTTTTATGTGCCAGTGTTATTTAGTTTACCATAATTTAGCAAATTCTGTATATACTGTGTTATCTTTCCCCTCCCCCAAGAATTTTGGGAACTGGGACAGATAAATCCAACAAAAACAACCACCCTTGTCTGAATCTACTGGGGTCACTTTTTTATTCTATTCCAGGGGTTCTCAACCTGAGGCCTGTGGGCCCATTGCACCATTTCATGTGCCCCCCCCATCTCCACCAAACCAGGAAGTACATGTGGTGTAGGAAGGGCAAAATGCCCCCCCGGCCCCCGAAGCTGTCTAAGGGAGCATGACCCAGCCCCACAGTGGCAGAAAGAAATCGATTCTCAATTTGGGAGATTTGTGGTTAAGACGCTGAACTCAACAACTGGAAGGTCGGAGTTTGATTCCTGAGTACTGCATGGCGGCGTGAGCTCCCGTCTCTGTCCCAGTTCTTGCCAACCTAGCTGTTTGAAAGCAAGAAATTACAAGTAGATAAATAGGGATCACTTCGGTGGGAAGGTAACAATGTTGGCTCTTTGACTGTACACAGAGATGAACACTGAACCATAGAATCAGATACAACAGGCTTTTGAGCAAGGGCAACCTTTACTCTTTACCTAATTATCTTGACATTACATGCCTGCCAACTAAAGTTCACTGTTGCGAAGAGATTCATGGCGATTTTGAGCATTTCACAGGAAAGCTAGCTCAACATGCTTTGGGCTGATTTCTTGATATTTTGTCTGGGAGTGTGCATGTGTGTGTCCGTGCATTGCTTTATCTGGGAGAAAGTAGATACTGGAACACTATTCAGCCGCCATACTGTCAGCAATTCTTGAGTTGTTATAGGAATGTAATTGTTTTTCAACAAAAGGCTAATACTGTGTTCCCAGATTCTAGCTATTTCTTATATCTAATCTATAAAAGGAGTCCCAAGCTAACTGAAGCGCTTTAGGCAGGCATTGTATTATAGCGAAGGCCTCCACAATGCTGGGAATAAGCCAGCAACAAGCTTTTAAGGATGACTTGTTAGAAAGAAATAGTACTTACCAAGTGCATAGGTTGACATGCCAAACTCCTTCTGCAAGGCCAAATCTTTTTTGCTTTGCTGGATGTTTTTATTGCAATGAGACCAAATGGCTAAAATCAGTATCATAACTAGCCATTTTGACAACCGGGGCAAGTGACACCATCTCCTATATGCTTTGAAATGAAGCGTGGCTGTGAAACTGCACCCCAAAAAATGGAGGGGAAGAGATAAAGCATATGCTTCCTGAAAAAAAGGAAAGTAAATACGGCCAGGAGAGTTGCTCTTTAAGCAAAACACTTGGAAAAAGGGCCACAGCTGCCATTGTAAGTGATCAATTGTGACTTCTGATGGGGGGATTGTGAACCCCGATTTATTTGTTAATGGAGTTTTTGGTTAGTTTTAGTTGTTAAGCAAGGCGACCGTTTAGAGAAAATTCTGCTCTTCAAGCGAGTTAGTCTCTAAGCTAGGCGTTCTTTATGCGAGGTTTTACTGTACTTTCTTTCTCTTGGCAGTGGGGCTAAATAAAAAATATTTGCGTGTTTACAATATTTAAAACACAGTTGAAAAGAGTAACTCTTTTGACTTAAGGCAGGGGTTCTCAGTTTCTTCGTGCCATGGGTAGCTGAGTGGGGTGGACACATGGTTCCTTCGCCGTAAATGCTGCTGTAAAACACATCTGCGGCTGTCATAAAGACAGTCATGGGTGTATTTATGGTTTGTTTCTGGCTGTTTTTGCTAATTCTGCCACTTCTGGCAGTAGCAGGAGCAAGGGCAGGACGTTTCCAGCTGTTTTTGCCATTTCTGGTGGCGAGCCACATGAAATGGCACCACGGGCCGTAGGTTTCGAGGCCCCTGACTTAAGGACTCAATCTTAGTTATCAAAATCCTGTTGAAAGAGGGAAATAACATATTTAACTGTCATTGAATGGGGCAATCTAACATCCCAAAGGAAGAAAATCCCATAACCTAGGTGGAGACACAAAGAAGGCCCTCTCTTGTGTCCTTGTCAAATGCACCTGTAATGGCAATGAAACCAATAGACACCTTCCTTACCATCTGAGGCTGCAACGGTTGGGCCTCTTCACTCTTGAACGATCGCGTCTAAGAGGTGACCTGATTGAAGTTTATATAATCATGCACAGTGTGGACAAAGTAGATAAGGAAAAACTGTTTTCCCTATCGCACAACACTAGAACTAGGGGGCACTCCATGAAACTTTTGGGTACTAGTTCTCAAACAAATAAGAGAAAGCACTTTTTCACCCAGAGGATCACTGGTCTATGGAACTCCCTGCCAGAAGAAGTGGTGACAGCTGTCAGTTTTGACAGCTTTAAGAAAGGATTAGACAAGTTCATGGAGGACAAGGGTATCAATGGCAATAATTATGGCTACCTAAGGACAACCTCCGGGTTGGAGAGATAGGCAGGAAATCTCTCAATGCCATTTCCAGGGAATCCTAAGCAGGTGAAGGCATCTGCTTGGGAATACCCTGAAGCAAATGGTGAGCCACTGGGTGAGACAGAATGCTGGACTGGATGGGCTGTGGCCTGTTCCAGCAAGGCTGTTCTTGTGTTCTTAGGTCTCTTCTGAAGATCTTAAAGGCTAGTAAGGCTACTATAGGGAGAGCCTGGGCACAAACCTACAGGGCTTTATAGATCAGAACCAGCACTTTGAAGAGCTGGTTATGGCCTATAAAGTTAAGTGACAGCTGTGCCATGAAGGGTGCAGGAACCATACCTGACATGATCCTATGACACATGGGTTCTGCTCCTCCATCACATTCCAGCATGTTGCAGAAATGGAAGCTAGGACATGGCAGAAAGGAACAACACTACAGAACAAGTTAGTCTCAGTTCATTACTTCCATTTGTTCTATGGCTGAAGTTAAATGATTGCAATCAAGAGAGAACAGTGGCAGAAAGAAATCGATGCTCAAGATTAAGGACACTTCAGGGCCACAGGCAGCTTGCAAGTTTCCAATAAAAGAAGGTGACAGCTCAGAGAAAGGAAAGCACAAAGACCTAGGTGCTATTTGATACCACAGTCTAGCCAGGTTATCCTGCTATGGTAATAGAGTAGACCATATTGCCAGGGACTCAACACTGAGCGTCAGGCAGCTGTTAACTAAACTGACAATCCTGAGGACTAGCAGCCTTGGGTGGCGAAGTCCACAGGGAAGAGTGATGGTCCCCGCAAGTGGATTTAATCCTACTTGAATCCATCTTGATGGAGGGCAGCAGCTTCATCAATAGTGGCCTGGGGCTGATGAGGACTTTATGTGCCCAAAGGGCTCAGGACCAGAAAGTGACTCACAGAACTGAATGATTGGTACAGGTGTCACACTGCAATGCAGAAGGTAAATGGAAGACTGCTGCATTATATTGTTCCCAGGACAATCTTTATGTCTGATTGCCATGAGGACAGCCAATATTCAGAATCAGATATGGCACAACAACAACAACAAGAAGAAGATTTGGTACCACCACTTCCAGCTCTGGTAAAAATTCAGTTCTTAGTGTAAAGTGGTATTGGTCAGAACCCAACTGAATATTTATGCTACCATATGTGCAGTGGTATCAAACAGGCACTGCTAACTAGTCCTGCTTGGATTTCTACTAGCATGCCTAAGCATTCAATTGGATTCTCATCCCTGAATCATTTTAAACTTCCGCTATCTTAAATAAACAGCAGCCATGTCACTTACAGGTATATAGGCAGTCTTAGAACACAGAATGAAGCAGGGCAAAGGCTAATAGATTTTTGCCAAGAGAATGCCCTGGTCATAGCAAACACCCTCTTCCAGCAACACAAGAGGAGACTTTACACATGGACATCACCAGATAGCCAACATCGAAACCAGATTGATTACATACTCTGCAGCCAAAGATGGAGAACCTCCATACAGTCAGCAGAAACGAGACCTGGAGCAGACTGTGGCTCAGATCATAATCTAATGATTGCAAAATTAATGCGTAGACTAAAGAAAATAGGGAAAACAATTAGGCTAGACATGTATGACCTAGACAACATCCCTAAGGAATACACAGTGGAGGTGTGGAACAGGTTTAATGGCATAGACTTGAGACTATAGACAGAGTACCAGAAGAATTATGGACAGAGGCGCAGGACATCATACAGGAGGCAGCAAGGAAAATCATACCAAAAGAAAAGAAGCATAAGAAAGCAAAGTGGTTGTCGGATGAGGCTCTAAAGATAGCAGAGGAAAGAAAGAATGCAAAAGGCAAAGGAGAAAAAAAAATTCAATCAATTGAAAGCAAGGAGAGATAAGGAAACCTACCTAAATGAACAGTGCAAAGAAATAGGTGGAAACAACACAAGAGGCAGGACCATGATAATGGACAAAGATGGCAAGGAGTTAGCTGATGCAAAAGAGATTAAGAAAAGATGGCAAGAGTACACAGAGGAACTCTACAAAAAAGACCTCAACACCCCTTATAATCACAATGATGAGAACATTGAACTTGAGCCAGACATCCTAGAGAGTGAAGTCAGAAAGGTCCTAAAAAGCACTGCAAACAACAAAGCCAGGAGAGATGATGGTATCCCAGTTGAATTTTTCAAAGCCCTAAAAGATGATGCGATCAAATTATTGCATTCTATATGCCAGCAGATTTGGAAAACACAACAATGGCCACAGGATTGGAAAATATCAGTATATGTTCCAATCCCAAAAAAGGGTAATGCCAAAGAATGTTCAAATTATCGAACAATTGCGCTTATCCCACACACTAGCAAGGTAATGCTATCGAACAATTGCGCTTATCCCACATGCTAGCAAGGTAATGCTCAAGATAATACAGGATAGACTTCAGCAGCATGTGGAGAGAAAATTACCAGAAGTGCAGGCTTGGTTCTGAAGAAGCAAGGGGACTAGAGACCACAATGCCAACATACGTTGGATCATGGAGAAAACAAAGAAATTTCAGAAACAAGTCTACTTCTGTTTCATTGACTACACCAAGGCCTTTGACTGTGTGGACCACAACAAAATGTGGCAAGTAATTAAAGAGATGGGAATACCAGAACACCTTATATGCCTCATGAGAAATCTGTGCATGAGTCAAGAAGCAACAGTTAGGACAGAACACGGAATGACGGAGTGGTTTGGAATAGGAAAAAGAGTAAGACAAGGCTGCATTTTGACACCCTGCTTATTCAACTAATACAATGCAGGGTTGGACAAATCGCAAGTTGGGATCAAAATTGCTGGGAGAAACATCAACAACTTGAGATACACAGATGATACTACCCTAATGGCAGAAAGTGAGGAAGACCTAAAGAAGCTTCTGCTTTGGTTGAAAGAAGAGAGTGCAAAAGCTGGCTTGAGACTCAACATCAAGAAAACCAAGATAATGGCAACAGGCCCGATCAGTTCCTGGAAAATAAATGGGGAAGAAGTAAAAGCAGTGATAGATTTTACTTTCTTAGGATCAAAGATCACTGCAGATGGGGATTGCAGCCATGAAATAAAAAGGCAACTGATGCTTGGGAGACAAACTATGAGAAACCTGGGGAACATAGTTAAAAGTAGAGACGTCACCTTGCAAACAAAAATTTGCATAGTCAAAGCAATGGTATTCCCGGTGGTAATGTATGGTTGTGAGAGCTGGACCATTAGGAAAGCTGAGCGCAGAAGAATAGATGCTTTTGAAATGTGGTGTTGGAGGAGTTTTGAGAGTACTGTGGACAGCGAGGAGAACAAATAGGTCGATCCTAGAAGAAATCAACCCTGACTGCTCTTTGGAAGGTCAAATAGTAAAGATGAAGATGAAGTACTTTGGACATCAAATGAGAAGAGAGGATTCCCTTGAGAAAGCCTTGATGCTGGGAAAGGTGGAGGGCAAAAGAAGAAGGGGGTGGCCAAAAATGAGATGGCTAGATGGTATTGTAGATGCAATGGGCACAAAGCTGGGCGGGCTGAGGAGGATGGTGGAAGACAGAGGTACCTGCTGGGCAATGGTCCATAGGGTCACAAAGGGTCAGAATTGACTGTGTGACTAAATAACAAAAATGACAAAGAGTATTTTTTCAAAACATAGGGAGATCTAAATATTCCTTAAGGTTTATCAGGAGTGGAGAACCTTTGGGCTTATGGTTAGATTTGGGCTTGGTCTTTCTGGGCCTTTGTAAAGAGTGATGTGGCATTTTTATTGCAGCCTGTTGGATGGGGAGAGTGGAGGGAGAGAAAGGTTGAATGGAAAAATTGTGGAGGATATAGCGGAAAGAGACAGAGTGATTGAAATTTTTTTCTCCTTACTTTCACCCCTCACTGCCTCCCTTCTTTAGCCTGCAGCTCCCACAGATTTTATCACTGGGGAAATGAAGCATTCAACAGGCAAAGTTCTGCTACTCCTGGTTTAGATGACCTGTTAGGTTATTGCTATCTATCTTTGTTGTAGACTGCAACTTCTATCTAAGATTGCATTTTTCCCTGAAGCAGGAAAAATGCCATTGGTGTGAATTTGTTTAAGGTGGATCCCAAGTTGCCATAAAGTGACCCACAAACTATGATCATGGAGCCATCTCCTGTAGCACATATGAAATGAGACATGCAGGATTTAACACTGGGACTGCAATGGACTGTTGAAGCCTTGAGGACATCCCACCATGATAATGGAGTAGACCGTACAGCCAGCGACTCAGAGCCAAGTATTGGGCGGCTGTAAATAACCTGACTCTCTAAAGGGGCCAATGGCTATGGGCAGATGAGTCCCTTTAGGTGGGGTGATGGTCCCCTCAGAGGAGGAAATACCACTGGAAACCATCATATTGGGCCCAACAGCAAAATGAGAGGAGGAGGAACTCTGATTCTCAACAGTCATGGAGGCAGAAGAGGCCATGCCAGATGGACTGGCTGTGAAGGCACACCTTGTTGCTATCTATATGATCAAGAAATCAGTAAGTTTACAAAGAAAAGTTTGTTTATTACAATCCTTAGTTGTCTCATAATCAAGATCTGTGAAGAATGAATAAGCAAAACAAGCCAGGAATCAGAAGTCTATGGTTTATCTATTTGGGATTAGGAGTGACAATCAAAACTGCCCATCATACCTCATTTTGGTGGGGACACCAAAGTTTGATGGAAGCCCTTATAGAAAGGTAAATACAGCAGGTGTCCCTCCATGTAATCAAGCCACAAGCTACTGAAGGGTTGAAAGATTGAAAGCATCATTTTGGATGGTATCTGAAAATAACCAGCAGCCAATGCACACGATAAAGGACTGCCAAGGTATTGTAATTAGTAATAATTATCTTGCTATCCTGATGGTTCCACTCTTTCAGATCATTCTGGACTGCTGTATGTGAAACTTTTGGACATACTGCACTGTTATATTCAGAACTGCATTGCCTTCAAAGGCAACCTGAGAGAGAATACATTAAGTAAAGGTCTCTTTCAAAAGCCAGCCGTGTCCAACTCTAGGGGATGGTGCGCATCTGCATTTACAGTCAAATAGCCAGTGTTGTCTGCTTGTGCAGACGTTCCCATGGTCATGTGGCAGTCATGACTAGATGCTGGAGCACATGGAATGCTGTTCCCTTTCCTACCAAAGCGGTACATATCTATCTACTTGCAATTTCTTGCTTTCAAACTGCTAGGCTGGCAGGAGCTGGGAGAAACAGCAGGTGCTCACTCCATCATGAAGCACTCGGGTCTCAAACTGCTGACCTTCAGCATTTAATCACTAAACCACTGTGGACCCATAAAAAACATTACAATGGTTAAAAAAAGAGTTGTGAACAACTGTCAGAAAGCACTATCTGTCCGATTTAGGATACAGCTCGTATCTTTGCCATTTGATTTTATGTTTTAATTATAATACTATAATTTGTTGCACATTTTAGTGTTGATAGCCATCTTGAGCTCCACAGGCACACACACACACACGTGTACATAATAGCTAAGATGTAATACAGAAACTAAAAGAAACCGCAGATTGGATTGGCATCTGAGCAGCCAGGTCACCTGCCTCTAGCAAGGTCAGCTCCCTGGTGCCTTCCTTCTGCCATGTCAAGCTGAGAGAGGATAGGTAGGAGCACTGGGGGTGGCTTTGGAAAGCTGCCTCCCTGCCTCCCTTCTCATGGCTTAGCCTAGAGCGTTATGAAGTGCCCAATAGATGCAACAAATGATCCATTTAATGCCTGATGGGCTTGCGTGAAATCTCTTTATCCCTCTGCTGCAATTCCGCAGACACCAGGGGAATGAAAACAGCCATATGTTCCAGTTGTTACTTTCCTCTTGCTCTTCCTCTCCCGGTTTACAAAACCCTAAGATCTCCCTGCTTCACTGATCAATTTGAATAACAGGTTGGAATGGTTATCTCCTTGGCTTGTTGTCCTTGGGTGTGTTTAATTTGGTGTTTAATTTTTATTTTGTTGTTCTTTTATTTCAAAGAGCTTGTTCTCAGCAGGAATGACACATCTTCAGAACCCTCCATTTGCAACATTGCACCTCTCTTTAAAAGCTTCCCATTGTCTCTGTGGCAAAGCCTTGTTGAAATCAAGACTGGCTTGGTCTTTTTTAATGCAATTTTATTTTCTCCTAAGCCACTTTTAAGCTTTGTGACAGGTTAATGCTTTTCTGTGTCTGTGTCTTCTCCTTCTTTTTTTTCTTCTGTCTCTCTCTCGCTTCCCTACCCAGAGACGGTACGTTAGTGTGTTACTGGGAAAATACTTTATTTTGCTTTGCCAGCAGAATTTCCATTTCGGTTTCTGCCAATTGCCATACAGTGAAAGAAAAAGAAAATCGGGAGTGGGGGAGAAAATCCCACTAAGCTGGAATGCTTTGCAGCTGTGGAAACCTATAATAACTTCTGTCGGATTACAACTACATCAAAGGTATTATATGTCCCTGAGTAACACATATTTACAGGGCTTTTCAACAGCTGTGTAATTAGTTCTGGATTACTACTTTCCTCCACCACATCTTTAAATAACCATATTTGAGAGGGGGAAAACACTTTCATATATTCAAAGGAAGGGAGGGATTCTCATTCTGCTCTGTCTGATTAATCTCTCCATCCCTGCAAGATGGCAAAATATTATCATCATTATTCTTTCTTATTTACCTCTATCTTTCATACATAAAATAGCTTTGTGTTGTCTGTCTAGTAATTCTTCACAAGGATGGTAGGAGACAGGTAGGTCTTCCCTTGAAAACCTAGACTAGAGATAAATTGCATCCACATCTTCTCAGTCAAGATACCTGTTATACTTGCCAGTGTTTATGAGTGAGATAGCATTAAAGCTGTAGCAAGCAAGGTCCAGAAGTCCAGGCTATGTGGCACTGGATAAAGAAGTCTCGGAGGATTGCTATCCAGTGTCCAAAGGCTTAGCTACCCATATCCCCCAGCTTGTTTCCTTGGTATTCGTCACAGACACTGTATTGTTGCCTTTATGGAAGAGTCAACTGCTAGATGTATAGACCAGGATTCCTCAAACTTGGCTCTCCAAATGTTCTTGAACTTCAATTACCAGAAGCCCAAGTCAGCACACCTGATGATCAGGGTTTCTGGGAATTGAAGTCCAGGAACGTCTAGAGAGCCAAGTTTGAGAAACTCTGGTATAGTCAATTATAATAATTACATTCCGTCAAGTGACTTCTGACTTATGGTCAGGTTTTTCTAAGCAGGAAATACCTCTGCCTTCTTCTGGTGGTGCCCTGGGACTGGCTGTTCTCCCAGGAGGCATCAAGAAGACTAACCCTTCACTTCATTGCTGCTTCCCCGAATCCTGGCCAAACAGGAAGGGACTCATCCTGTTTTGTTCTTGTTTACAAAATTGTATTTGGGCAAAACTGCAATATCAAAAAGAGCACCTCTGAGCATGTGAAGACTTCTGTAATATGAAAGTTGGACTTCCTGGTTAAAGCATGTAAAGAGATGAAGCCCAGCTCTTCTCTCTTGAGAAATTGTACACCACTTGCATAAAGGATCGGTCGGGGCTTAAGTCCCTCAACATCTCTCCTTCTCTTCCTAATGTGGTTGCTCAGTGGTTAAGAAGCTCACCTTGTTAGCTGGAAGGCAGGGCCAGATTTAAGCATAGGCTACCTAGACTGCAGCCTCTGGGCCTGCACCACAAAGCCCCCCCCCCCTCCGCACCATGTGATTCTACGTCAATTTTTAAAATCAGGTTTTTTTGTTTTAGTAAATAAATAGTTTGGTGATCATAATCATCATTTATCATTTTCATTTGGTTTAACTAAATGTGGTGTTTGGGTGTTTGACCAGTCCGACAAGAATATCTCCTCCCACTGTCTGCAGGCCCAGAGCAAATGACTTTTGTATCTTCTTGGCAATTTCTAGCAAGATTCTGGACCTTGAAGGAATTTTGCACTCTCAGGTTCTGCATACAACCCTACAGGTAGGCTGCTATCATTGCAGCCTACCTGGCTCCATTGCTTGAGGAAGGTTGGGTTTTGTTTTGTTTTGTTTTGTTTGGAATGACAACTCTCAGATGCCTCCAGCTACTACAGATACTAGTCATGCTGGCCAATACTCCCCTACCCCCACCCCCCTCTTTTTAGTATAATCTGGGAGTTATACTTTTCCACACTCTAAGATAAAAGGCTCAGTTTAATTTTACTGCCCATATATCTTGCTTTTATTTTCATTCATAATTCATAATTCCTTCTACCCCATTTCTACTTTCATTTGAATTCTTAAAATTTGTATGAACGTTTATGTTGAAGTAGTACTTTATTATATAGCTTTCCCCCATATTTTTCTCATAAAATGCAAATTTCTTAATGTATTTCCCCCATAGTAATTTCCAAGTACATTTTATCCTAAACTATGAATTTACATTATTAACGGTATACCATCTAGTCAATTCAACTTTATGGCAATTCCTTCCAAGGCTATCTAGATGGAGAATATACAGAAGTGGTTTTCCCATTCCCTTCTTCCTGGGGTGTCCTGGGACTGTGCAGTTTGCCCAGGGCTACCCTGAATGGCTCTTCTCCCTGGAGGCACAGCGGGGAATCAAACTCCTAACCTCTAAACCTCTGAGCTATCCATTGATGAATAACATTTCTCTCTTAGGATTATGCCTTCTAGAACCTCCCAGTCAGTATAAAACCTATTCTATTAGATTGGATTAAGAGACACTAACAATAAAATGTAGCTGAACACACATGGGAATTCATATACAGTATTTAGATGAGATAACTCATACTTCATGATAAAATATTCTTCCCAATTGGTATTTATATTTTGATACTTGTCTGATCAGAAACAAAATGGCACATAAACCTGAAAATGGGACCCAATGTAGAGATGGATGAACATGTGGGAAATGGATATAGGTCAGAAAAAGAACCAAACATCTGTCCAAATTTATAACTCTACTGTGGCAACATCTGCAACAACCAATTACTGTAAGATTTTGAAAGTAAAATACCAAGTCACTAGGCATCCAGTTCTACCAATGCTGTTATGAGCCAGAATGGGCTTAGGGTTTTGTTTTGTTTTTGCTTATGCTGTCTATGTAGGTGATTCACACCAGGGAACCTGCCAGCTCCCATGGAGGTGGGGGTGTCAATGCCCTGAATAACTTCCAAAATCAGATGAGATTGGGTTTGTTCATGTTGGTATTGACATAGGTGTTCTGACCATCGAAGTTTAAAATATATACATAACATATAATTTTATTTTAAAATTTTAAATTATTTTCATATTATTTGTTGTCTTTTAAAATAAATTTTATTTTTAAAAATAGTCAAGTACTTGGAGTTATAGGGATAATGATTGAACAATGAACAAGACAGTTTGCTGGGAAGCTCATAAATGCCAAAATTTGGTATTGTCCTGTGAGCAACCTCAGATGCAGCCAATGATGCTTGAACGTTGCAGAGTGTGTGGATAGTCTGGCCAAGTAGACTGGGGGAAAAACCCAACTAATGTTAAAGAAAACTGCTACGTTCTCGCTTTTTTCCCCTGAGTGATTGCTGGTCTGAAGCCTGTCTTGCCAAAAGAGAAAGGAATGATCTCTCCATACCTCCCTAGTTTCAATAGTGTTTCCCTCCTTTTTTAATAAAAAAAGGAGGGATGCTTCTAGGCTAAGACCACATGAGCTGAGGTGAGGAGCTCTTTCAAGAGCTCTTTAATAAATTAAGGCCTTTCCAGATGGATCTGAGCTCACAAAGAGAAGATCCACAGGCTGATCCTAAATCACTCTAAGACCCTATTGATTTTGAGTGCCAGGAAGCTGCGCTGCTTGCTTGCATTTGATGGATATTGCATTATATATCCTTTGCAGCACACAGTGGGATTTTAACAGCACCAAAATGTAATTTCAGCACAAACTCTAAAAGTCATTAGGACTCCATCTTCTTTTTCTCCCATCCCCTTCCTTGCCATACAGAGTGTCTCAAGCCGAAAGGCAGTCCCTGAAACAATTTCAAAGAATATATGCCATCCCCATCCACCACTGCCAGCTGCAAGAACACTTACCAAGGACGCTAGAGAAATAATCTGCCTCTCAAAGGCAGCTGTACCCAAATCTGGGTTGGGAATTCTGGGATCTTGCTTCAAAAGAGTCCCTACAATTAATGGACAACAGGGAGAGAGAGAGAGAAAGGGAGAGACGCTAACAAACTGCATGGAAAATCAGAGTTCAGAAAGCTTATTGTTTTGAACTACAGTTCCCAGACTCTTCCAGCAAGTGTGGACAAACTTTTACCATGCTCTGCACACAGTTGCAAACCATATGTGCAGAATTGGTCAAGCAGAGCTAGGTGTCAGTCTGGCTGGCATATGTTCTGATTTGTTTCTACTGTTGAAATATATACTCAGAACTGGACCACGTGAATTGTATGGTATTAGCAGCTGTAATAAAGGGGTACACAGAAAGAGCCCCCTCAAAGATTGTGGTATACTTGAACCACAATCGGATGTACCCTGGTAATGGCAACTCCATGTTGCTGGCTAATCTGTCTCACACTAGGTCAGGTAAAAGGAACTGCAGATTGAATTTGCCATTAAAAAGACATTTTTATGGACTCAATTCAAATTCTCTTATTCACTCAGGTGGCGTTGCTGGTGGGAGGACTCTTGGGGATGTAGTCCTAAAAGGTAATTTTTCCAAGCTCTGGGTTGAACATTAGACCTTTGTATGCAATGCATGTATTCTCTTATTTAATGGCAACCCTTCCTATAGGCTGATTCTATGAAAGTAATTCCCAGACCTCCATTAAAAATATCCTGCTTTCTAAGTCAATGAATAATTGCCCTTTTCTGTTTCCATGAAGCTGAAGTTGCTTCCTTATTCCCACTTTCCAGTACTTTTTTATGCTGCAATTTCAAAACACAGCTCAAGTATTCAGCAGAAAAATAACTGGAAGTTTCTATGCCCTTGAATCCTCAAATGATGCACATAACAACTAAAATTTTGACAGTAACTAGTTAACTGTAACTAGCAAGAGGGTGTGGGGTGTGGGTGGGGGTTATCAGTAATATAATTAGTAGTTATGAAGTCAATTTTTAGGTTTAATGGGTAACTCCTACATTACATCATACCTGTCAAGTATCCCGGATTGGCTGGGATTTCCAGTATTTCCTCGCTGCTTCCTCCACTTTCCTGCCACCATCCCGTAATTTGACCGGTGGGGAAAGTAGTTACTGCACATGTGCATATGCACAGAATCCTTCTGTGCATGCGCAGAACCTTCTGTGCAGAAGGGTTCTGTGGAGAAGGGTTCTGTGCAGGTCCCATATTTCCCGGAGCCGCGCTTAACGGGTATGCATTACATTAGTGTGATGAGTGACATCTAAGTACCTTCAAAACATGCCTTTAAAGGGCATTTAATGGCATTTTAGAGACCTCACAACAGAATTTTTCCACAGTTTGTGCTATTCTCAGTTTTAAGTTTCATGGGGCATAATTTTTGGTTTTATCCTTCACATTTCTTGAATTATTTCCAAGATATAATATTCGAACTTGTCAGAGCCAGAGAGTATTTCTCTATATTTCTTCCTAAAGATAAAGCAGTGCATTAATAAAATGCAACAAAACAAGTTACCTTTGAGATCAGAGCAGTGATAACTGTGGCAACAACCTGGCATCCAAGAAGTAATGAGGAATGCAACAAGTTAGTTTAAAATTTTAGTCAGGCTCAGGTAGCTATAATTTATTGCATTTCACCATGACTGCTAACTTCTGTGATTGTTTGGGTAGAAAACACAACAGCCAGTGGTGGACATAGCTGGAGGGCGAGAGGTTGAACCAGGATGAAGTGAGAGGTCATATACACAGAAAGAGACATGTTCTTCCTTACAGACTGATACACATGCACGCACAGAGAAAGAGAGACATGAAATATTCCAATCAACATAGCCTTTTTAGCTGAATGATTGATGTAGACTGGCACAAACTGTCCTGCCGACCAAGGTAGAAGAAAAAGATCATCCCTCAATGTGATGGGCACATCATAAGACAAGACTAGATGAGGAAGACAGGACCACAGGAAACGTGGAGGACAGCAGGAAAAGAGGAAAACATGAGATGGACTGGGTCAGTAAAGGAAGTTTGCAAGAGCTGAACAGTTGAGGGAAGGACATTCTGGAGACAACTCAGTTGTAAGGATCTTGTAAGGAGAAAGACTTAAAACATGGGATTGCCACCTCTCCAGTCAGGCCAACATTCTCAACCTGCTGCTTGGTTTGAGGGTTCTTGGGTCTACAACAATGTGGGAAGGGCTTTTTGGCTTTCGCCCCAGGATACCCTTGGAGCAGATCTTGTAAATAGCCATCCAACAAGTGGCTGGGCTGAGGAAGTGCCTCTTCATAGAATCATAGAATAACTGAATAGGAAGGGGCCTTTTAGGCCATCGAGTCCAACCCTCTGCTCACTGTAGGCATCTGAATCAAAGCAGGTATGACAGGTGGTTGTTCAATTCTCTCTTGAATTCTTCCAGTGTTGGAGCACTCACCACCTCTTGAGCACTCACCATCTCTTCAAGAAACAACAGGTTGGGTATAAACAAACAGTATCAGACTAGTTATTTGTGTTTCCATGCCTGTATTTCTCTGGGTAAAGGGATGTTAGATCCCCCCTAATGCTTTGCCTTCTGGCATTTAATTCATCATTGCTGCAGACAGAAGACTATAGTCTTTGGGTTTTTTCTTCAGTCAGCAATTAGAAAGCTGGAAGTTCTCAGTAATTTACAAAGAGGCCTCATTAAGCCCCACTTTAATAGGGTCAGGATTCTGTGCTAAATAATTGAAGAGAGAAATACAACAAGAGAGAGAGAGGCTTTGCTTTAAAAGAAAATGGTTCTAAAGGTTTAGGACCTGGCTTGCTTCTAGAAGTGTTCACCAATGGAAGAAATCATAGTTGATTGGTTTATATGAGCTCTAGTGGGCTAATCAGTTAAATAAATAAACTGATTATGTGCAGATGGATGTAGAAATATATCTGTAGGATAAAAGGCAAACATTATTGTAGAGACAGGACATGGTTCGTGATAAAATCACATCTTTTGCCTGCAGAAGTCCGAATTTCAATCCTAACCATCTCCAGGGTGTGCTAGGAAAGAATCCTGTTGAAAAGCCTGGAAAGCTATTGGCAGTCAGAGTTGACAATTCTGGCCAAAGGAATCAACAGTCTGACAAAGTACAGTATAGAGAGCTTTCTATGCTCCCCTTAGTTTTAAATGATGCACATATGCAGTATATCAAGCACTATTTTAGGGGGAAAAAACATACTGAAGAAATAATCTGTTCTACAACCCTGTCCCATCCACCCACCAAAACTTCATTAAAAGTGAACGATTAGCTGATAAAGCCTTCTTGTGCCCTCTAGTGGCAAAATAATTAAAAAACAAAAAACAATTTGGGGAATTAAGGACCCCATGAACACAAGTGGCCCTGGAAACATGGCAAAATTGATACAATGCCATCTAGAGCAGGGGTTCTCAACCTACAGCCTGTGGGCCAGCCCTGGCCCCCAACGCCATTCCATCATGCCCATGGCAATGACCCCAGAAGCGAAAGCAGATGCATTTACAACAGCCGTAAATGTACCCACGCATGTGGAAACGTGCCCACCTCAGTTTACGGCAGTGTTTGTAGCAGGGGAAACCACATGTCTGGCCCACTGAGCTGTTTGAGGGGGAGTTGTCTGGCCCATGGCATGGTAAGACTGATCTAGAGGATAGCAAAGTTTTGGAACCATTTTCCTCTCCAAGAACAATTTCAAATTGGAGATCCTGGGGGGCATTAATTGTCAGGGATCTCTTTGGCCCCTAGGCTGAACTAGAGTGGCTTTGGGCAGGACAGGACATGCCAAAAGAGGCTTGAAACCTGTTTGCATTATTATTTTTCAGTAGAGGGGAATCACTCATATCAGCCCATCCTACTCATCAAAGTGGGCTTCTCATATTGCCTTGCTAATTAATAACATTACGCTGCTAATTACTAAATGTGATGTGCTTCTCACTAACCTTTGGCTTGTAATTATCCTTGTAATGATTTAGCAGTTAAAATGTATCTTTGCTTACCTCTACCATACACAAAAACCTATATAAAGAAAATAACAAGAGTGCTATTTCTTAAGACTGTTAATACATTAACTTGTTAGCAATCAAAAAAGGAGGGGAATTCGTGGGATTCATTATTATTCATATGCAGGATGTGCCAATTTTCATGGCATACTTGAGCTACCCTGCTCTACTAGAGGCCATTCATTGCCCAAAGCTAGTTGAGAACGGAGAGGTTTAAATTAGGGATCCTTTAGATTCAAATGGCCTTGAACTCCATAGCTAAATTGGGTTGATTTGGACAGAGTTTGAAGAGGTACAGAAAGGATGTTTTGAAAGAAACCTGGTCTGAATCATTGCACTTCTGAATCCCATGAAAAAAGTGTGCATGGGATTTAGATGAATCTCAAAGAAAATCAGTTCAGTTCAGAAGATGAACAACCTGTAGCACCATTTCTTCAAAGCAGATCACTCAAAATATTGAATATTTTGAATATTATCTTGAATATTTAGTGCCAATCTGGTTTCAAAGAGAAAGATATAAGGTCTCCAAAAATTAACACATTTCCCAAATCCTCCGTATATGGAAAACAGCCGGCTGGGTTAAGCAGAGGAGAAAGATGAAGGGCTGGTAGTTATAGCTTCTAGTTACATGGGATGGTTTTATCAAGACACTAGTTCCTGTTCAGGGCCGCAATGGCTTGGTGGTTAAGATGCTGAGCTTGATGACCAGCTAATCGAGATCCGAGTACTGTGCGATGGAGCCAGCACCACTGTCTGCCCTAGCTCCAGCCAACCTATCAGTTTGAAAGCAAGAATTTGCAAGTAGATAAGTAGGTACTGCTACAGTGGAAAAGGTAATAATGTTCCTTTTGCTCCAGCATCTAGTCATGCCTGCTGCATGACTATAGAAATATCTGCATACACAGACAATGCTTGCTCTTTGCCTGTTAAGGAAGATGGGCACTGCCCCGTAGAGTCAGACATGACAGGCTTTCGAGAAAGGGAGGCTTTTACGTTTACCTAGTTCCTGTTGAGTGCTTCTTACTAGCAATCTCTCCCAAGAGAAGGATGCTTTTTAAAAAAACAACACAGGAGGTTTGGGTGTATTTTCATTTATATCCCACCAATTCGCTGAAGAGCTCAAGGCAATATACAGCTCTCTCCTCCTTCCTGTCACTCTCAAATCAACAGTCCTTTAAGGTCAGTTGGAAAAAAGTATACAAAATTTAATAGGGAAGATGCTGACTGGGAGGCGGAAGGTCAGCAGTTTGATTCACGAGTACTGCAGGACGGAATGAGCTCCCGTCTTTGTCCCAGCTCCTGCCAACCTAGCAGTTCGAAAGCAAGAAATTGCAAGTAGATAAATAGGGACCACTTTGGTGGGAAGGTAAACAGCGCTCCGTGCGCTCCAGTGTCTAGTCATGCCTGCCACATGACCATGGAAACGTCTGCAGAAGCAGACAGCCCTGGCTCTTCGGCTTTGAAACAGAGATGAGCACTGAACCCTAGAGTTGGATACGAATGGCTTTTGAGCAAGGGAACATAAGAACATAAGAACAGCCTTGCTGGAACAGGCCACAGCCCATCCAGTCCAGCATTCTGTCTCACACAGTGGCTCACCATTTCCTTCAGGGTATTCCCAAGCAGATGCCTTCACCTGCTTAGGATTCCCTGGAAATGGCATTGAGAGATATCCTGCCTATCTCTCCAACCCGGAGGTTGTCCTTAAGTATCCATAATTATAGCCATTGATACTCTTGTCCTCCATGAACTTGTCTAATCCTTTCTTAAAGCTGTCAAGACTGACAGCTGTCACCACTTCTTCTGGGAAACCTTTACCTTTACCTTACTTCCCATAAAATGAAACAAATCCACACAGAAGCAACACAAAAATAATTTTGAACTGGAAAACAGAAGATATCCATAGAAATGAATGAAAAGAAAAAGGGGTCCAACGGTGCAAACAGTATTAGTCAAGAAAAACCGTTGATGGCACAAGTCTTATGTACAACCCTTATTTGCAAATAACGTTTGTTTCATTCCACCTAAATAGGTGTAACTATAATCAAAGTCGATAAGAAAATTCTGACTCTGAATAAAGATGATTTGAAACCGTTGGTCTTATTTTGTAATGACTGTACAGAAACAATAAATGCTGTGTTCAACACTATTCCAAAATGACTTAAAGTAGATGAAATTCTCTCTCTCGTTGTCCCCAGCCGAGGCTCCAAAACTTTAAACAAATGCGGAGTCGAAACTCCAAAGTCTTCTATTAACTCCCGTTGTCCTCTACCGAGGCTCTAACAAATAATTAATGTGGAGTCAAGGCTCCCACACATTAACAAGATTGATTGTAAAGTCCGTAGTACACTCCCGATGTCTATCCGGTTAATAGACCTTTCATGTATATTTCGTCAGGGGAGTAACCTTTTTGTCTGTAAAGTTATACAAAATGCATATTTGTTATTCGGCGCACAAAAATATACAGGCATGCATGCTACCACACATTGTTCTAAAACAATCCACACAAAGTTCCCTCCAATACCTTGTATCACATTCCTTTTGCCTCCTTCATTTTCTCTCTATGGTGCCTGAGGACGTTATCCGCTCTCCAAACCACTCTCTCTTAAATTGAACTAGCCGACTCCTCCCTGCTCCCGCCAACTGTTTGATTGCATATTCGCTACTGCTGCATGATCCTAAGTGATCACAAAAAGCACAGAAGGTCCGACTCATGATTTAACCCTTTCAGATATAAAGTGCTCAATCAATGTATATAATAGGCTTCCTTTTGTAACAATATTTTTTCTATATCTACCCCACTGCCACTAAACACACTTAGTTTCTCCAGAACCACGAATTTGAACTCAGTGTCCTGATGTTGCTTATTGATATAGTGATTCACTAGCGGTGCCTGCTCTACTTGGCCTCTGATTCTCGAGCAGTGTTCAAACATCCTGATTTTCAGTTTTCGTGAGCATTTTCCCACGTATTTCAGGCCACATGGGCACAGCCATAGATACACGCAGTATTGACTGTTACAGTTGCTGAAAAACCCTAAGGTCTTACAAAAATCTAGTTCCGGAAATTCTATTTTCTGGGTCTCCCATGCAAACTTACATACCCCGCAATGTCCACATTTATAATGTCCTTTTACCAAACTGCTCCAGAACCTGCTGCGTGGTGTCACATCAGCCCGAGAGATCAAGTTCCCCACTGTACTGGTTCTTCTAAGCCCAATAATTGGTTTTACATCACACCCCAGAATGTCTGAGAGTAAAAGCCAGTACTTGTTAATAATAATCTTCTTGATGTCCCCAGCCCTAGATGAATACTCAATAGATCATTGTATACCCTGTCTATTCATTTTTTCTTGTCTCGTGAGTAGGATTTCCCTAGAGATTCCTTTCACTTTAGCCAATGACGTATCCACCACCTGTGCAGGGTACCCCCTATCCATTAGATTTGTCCTGATGACACAAGCCGATTCCTCAAAATCACCATTCCTAGAAGAATTTCTTTTCGCCCAAGTGAAAATTCCGTAAGGAATATTGTATTTGCAGAGGCAAATTCAGGGAACCCCCAATCAGGTAGTATGGGGGCTTGCGTGGGGGGGGGGAGGCAAAACTCATCTGTCAGGCAAAGAGCTCAGGTGGAGTTGCTCAAGGGCCTGGCCAGGCTATTTTGCATAAGGGTACGAAGGAGCAGCCTGATGGAACTCGTGGTGCATCTGGGGGAACACTGTCTGTTCTACCCAGAAGCAGGCACAATGGATCCAGAGATTTGGGACAGAGTAGGGAAATGCCTTAAGGAAGAACCCCGAGTGCCCGCTAAAATCATAGGGACTTGGAGCAAGTGTAGACAGATAATTGCAGCAGTCATTCCAACCCAGGTAGAGACCGAGAAACCCCCAGCGTATATAGAACCATCAGCCCCAACGCGTCTCTATCCAACCATCCAGTTCAGACATGGGGGCTTAGGGGACTCCCCTTCCGCAGTAGATGCCGAAGCCGCAAGAGTCGGCAGAAGCCTAGGGAGCGCAGGCGCTTCCCAGGTCACTAAGAGTCCCTTCCAGCTAATGGTAGAAGAGGAGTTGCGCAAGGGGGAATTGCCGGCCGCAGAACTGGCCGAGCTCCAGATGTTATGTCCAGTCCGCTTAGAAATGGATGCCCTCATGGGCAATCAGGTGGCGGTATACACGCCTATTCCATACAAGCTGCTTGCGGAAATCTGCAAAGCCATCACAGATACAGCCATCATGGCAGAGACCCCGAGAGACCATTACATCCAAGCAGATCATGCTTTACATCTACCGTGCCCTCAGCCATGCTGATTTAACTAATAAAGGAAGGGGGAATGTGGGTTGCCCATGTGAATAATTGGCCAAACCTTTTGTTGTGTATGTACAATGTTGCTTGATATGTATGTACATTGTCGCTTTAAGAAATGTATGAATGTAAACCTGGCCACAATCACAATGTAACACAGCTGTTAAAGGAACGCGAGCAAGCTGCCTATAGAGGGCAGCTGCGAGTGTTCAACTCACATGGTTATCATTCCTCAAATCACCTGCAGCCGCAGGAACTCCCTGCAACAGCAAACTACTACCGATCCACCACCTTAGATGGGCGTGACCCGGATGACGTCACGCCGGTAGCAGCCAATGAGCTACCATGCAGCCAGATTCAAATGTATTGTACTACTGTATATAATGTGAGGTATCTCCGCCATTACCACATGTTCGTTCTGATCATCAACCAATAAACCTGTGTTAGTCCTTATTGCGACTCCTTCTATGTCTCCTGGAAAAGACACTAAACCTTTCCCAAGGGGTTTGCCCGGCCTTCAAAAGATCCAAGGACCAACCGGACTTTGCTGGAAAGGCAATTGGGGTATGGCCTAGTAAGATAGTTTGGGGGGCAATTCATAAAGCCTTGGCTGATGGCTATGATAGAAATAGGGCAAAAGTCAAAGGTGATGACTCTAATGGAAATACACAATCCTCCGCTTCTGGCCGTGGATTAGGCTAGGCAAATAAGCCATGCCAGACAGCAGAAGAATTAGGCACCCGGAGGCAATACACATAGACTCTGAGATTAGGGCAGGAACAATGGGTCTCGCCAGCCCAAGGTAATCAGGTGCGAGTTGTCCATTAACACCAGGGTAACTTCCAAGAGCTGGCATTGTAGCTGGACCACCGGAAGAGGTCATGTATGCAAGCCTTCGGTATTAGGGGGTCACGCGGATCCTAGGCGCGCATCACCCCAAGGCAGGGTAATAAATACGTACCACCCAACCCAGATCAGGGCTGGACTTCACCGCACGATTGTCTCGCGTGTCTTCCTTGTGGCCAGCCACTCCAACACCTGGGACCCATTGCAACAAATACTAAAAATTCCATCACACCAAGTTTTGTAGCAAAACTCTTGTTTTTAATTTAATTTAGCGTGAAGTTAGCCTTTAACCCAAAATCTGATATCTTATTCTTGATCCTAAAAACCCCATCCAAAAAAATATTTCTTACTTTCATTTAATATTTATTAGAGCTAGAATCAAGAATATTTCAAAGAAAAAATAAGAGGAATTGGGGGGCGGCATGCAGCGTAGTCAGTGCATCAGCAGGTTAGCACCAGTTTGCAAGAACCAGCAGCAGAAATTCTGGCTGGCCTCACCCATCCAAGTTTTGAAATAAAGTAGTCCTAATTTGGGTGCAATGCAGGGCTTCCCCCCTGGCAACGCCCACCATACCACGCCCATGGTGTGGTAGTAAAACTTTTGGAGCCCACCACTGGGTGTAGTGTAGGTTTAGAGGTGCGGGGAAGCTCAGATGATCATGTCCCAACAGGTTTGTTTTGTTTGTAGCAAAAAGTGAACATATCCAAGAACCTTACTGGCTGCGTTGAGCAGGTTTCAACATGTTATCTAAGGTATTATAAATGCGTATAAACATGCCTACTGTCAGATTTGATCATGTTTCAACATGCTGAATAAGTTCAGGATCTTGGTTGCTGTATGAGCCACACTCAGTTATATCCTGCATTCAGACATGACTGTGCTCATTTTTAGTTCTATATTATGGCTCCAAGAGGTTGTGTTATTTCTCCGGTCAACTTTTGTTTCATTTGTGGTGAATACACTATTAAAAGTCAACAATACTGATTGTATTGTAATATTGACATGTTGTTTAGCCGCCCTGAGTCAGCGCAAGCTGAGAAGCGCGGGATATAAATTAAAAATTGAATTGAATTGAACAAAGAAACATACGTGATTTTGTGAAGAAAGTGTATTTTGCTTACTTCAAGTTGAAACTTGGGGATCAAGACAAAGCATGGGCTCCTCATAAGGTATATAGAAGGTGCGGAAGAAGACCTTCATTTTGTGGTTTAAAGGTAAGAATACCTCATTCTGTTTTGGCATTCCTATGCTGTGGCGTGAACAACAAAACCATACTACCGACTGCTATTTCTGTTTGGTAGATGTGAAAGGCTTTAATACAAAAAATAAAAAGAAGATATCTTATCCAAACCTTAATTCAGCTATTTCTCCAGTGCTTCATAGCTCTGAAATGCCAGTTCCCCACCCACCTTCCAGTTTGGATAAGATCCTGAGCGATTTGGAGGACAGAAACACATTGCCTTCCCAGGACGAATCTAGCTCAGATTTTTCTGTTGATGAGGTACCTCAACATTTTTTCTCAGAACAAACTCAATGGCTTAGTTAGAGATTTAAACCTTTCCAAAGATTCAGCCAAATTGCTGGGGTCAAGACGAACAAATAAAAACCTGCTCATTTTCGTGGGTACAGGTACCGAGAGAAAGAATTCACTCAGTTTTTCGCCAAAGATGGAAATCTTGTTTATTGTAGTGATGTTCAAGGGCTAATGAAGTGCTTTGAAATAGAATATGATTCATCTGAGTGACGCCTATTCATTGATTCATCTAAAACAAGCCTCAAAGCAGTCTTGCTGCATAATGGAAATACATTTGCATCACTTCCTATAGTACCCCCGGTGCATTTGGATTAAAACTATAGTGATTTTACTGTGATTCTTGACAAAATCAAATATCAAGAACATCGCTGGATGGTTTGTGGAGACTTTAAAATACTAACCATGTTGTTAGGCCAGCAGGCAGGTTATACAAAATATCCCTGCTTCCTATGTTTGTGGGACAGTCGAGCCAGAGACCTCCATTGTACAAAAACTGACTGGCCACTTTGAGACACCTTAATCTCCGGAGGAAAAAAACCATCATTAATGCGACCTTGGTTCCAACCATATCTGTCAAGTTTCGGGAAATTTCTGTCAAACCCCCGTATTTTACACTCTTTCCTGCCACCATCCCGTATTAGTTAGACTGGGGTTAGACTGGAGGCCAGCACAGGATAAGCATACCTGTCCAGTTTCCTGTTTTGGCCGGGAAATTTCCCTTATTTGACAGACATTTCCTGAAACTTGACAGGTATGGTTCCAACAGAAAAAGTTTTATTGCCACATCTTCATATTTAATTAGGGCTTATGAAGTAATTTGTTAAATCACTGCCAAAATATGGGGAATGTTTCAGATATCCATGTTCCAAGTTCCCAACACTATCTGAAACCAATTTCAAAGAGGGAGTTTTTACTGGCCCCGACATACGAAAACTGTTATCCGATCCCCTCTTTTTAGAAACAATGGGAGAAAAAGAAAAGGAAGTATGGGACTCTTTCAAAGACGTAGTTCACAGGTTTTTAGGGAATAGTAAAGACCCTCACTACAAAACCATTGTACAACACATGTTGAATGCATATATAGCTCAAGGATGCAAGATGAGCTTAAAAGTTCATTTCTTACGCTCCCATGTCGACTATTTTCCTGAAAACTTGGGAGCCTACAGTGAAGAGCAGGGTAAAAGATTTCACCAGGGTGTCTGTGATATCGAGAGATGCTACCAAGAAAGATGGAACGTCAATATGCTAGCTGACTACTGTTGGATGCTCAAACGGGAAACAGAAAATGGAAAGCGAAAGCATGTTCAGAGGAGCATAAAAGAGAAGATGAAAAGGTTTCACAGACAAAAAGAGAGTGAACATGGAATGTTAAGTATATATTATGAAGAAATTGTTTGTTTAATTATAAGAAATATGTTTAGTTTGTTGTAATAAAATAGTGATTTTCTCATCACTCTAATGCTTTTTTAATGCAAAACCCTCATATTTTGCAAAAAAAAACCTGTATGTGATGGGAAATTGAGGTCATTTTTTGATTCAGCACACTAGAAAACATAAAATTCCTATGCAGCTTATTAGTATTAGTATTAGTATTAGTATTAGTATTAGTATTAGTATTAGTATTAGTATTAGTATTAGTATTAGTATTAGTATTAGTATTAGTATTAGTATTAGTATTAGTATTAGTATTATTTTGCAGACCTGTGCAATCATTTTACAAACACAACACACGTTGAAAATACCTTTGTGCTAAGCCAGTGATGGCCAACCTTGGCACTCCAGGTGTTTTTGAACTTCAATTCCCAGAAGCCCTGATCAGCAGGTATGTTGACTTGGGCTTCTGGGAATTGAAGTCCAAGAACATCTGGAGTCCCAATGTTGGCCATCACTGCATTAAGCTATTGACACCTAGAGCCAGCCCAGAATGCATGGAACTGTATGTGCTGAGGCATTAAAGTTGTCTCTCTCACAAAAATCAAACATTTAGTGATAATATAGTCATGATGTAGTAAAAACACCCTTCCCCCCTTTTTTGGTGTCCATCTCAATTTTCCACAAGATAGAAAGTGGTTCTACCAATTTCACACAATCTCTGTATTTTCCAGGACAATCGTGTGCAGACATTTCACTAGTTGGGTTCCATGTGAGCATGTGTCAGACTCTGATACATAAAAGTGCTTCTGAATGGTGGGGGAAGAAGAAAGAAAAGGAGCCAAGCCTTCCAGTTCTTACGATAAGATGCCCATGGGCAGAATGTGTGTCAATCAACTCACGGTTTCAGCATCACTGGAGCCCACAGAATGAGTTGAGGAAGAAATGATACACAAAGCCCTTGTGCAGAAAAAGAGAGATGAACTCAAGCGGAAATACCATTGTTGAATGCCACTCAAAAGAAAAGCTCCCTGGAGTGGTGACGGTATCCCTACTGGCTTGCAGTAAAAGCAGGCTTTTGCTGCCACCGACTGCGAACTTTGACACTTGATTGTGCCATACCTGCTGAGTGACTGACAGAAGGTTGTGAAGAAGGTCTCCTTGTTCTCTGAGCAACCCTAGAGATCTACAGAAAGAGAAGGAAAGTGACAGGATCTGAAAAATGAGAGCTGATGGTTGCAGCTTCTCTTTTGGTGCAGAGAAGGCCAGGGATCAGAAGGCTTGGCATGGGCATAAACTATTGGATCAGTCTTATTACCCAAAGTTCACTCTGGGGAAAATTTTGAGGGTGGTTTTGTTTCATGGCCGGGGGAGTTATGACGGGTAGAATTGTAAAGCAAAGAGGGACTTGTGGGCGAGAATTGAGAAGTGTTCCTTTTTGAGATAGCAAGAGCTTGGAAACATTAGTATGAAAGCAATAGGGCTTGTGGTGGCCTAATGGTAAAAACGCTGAGCTTGATGACCAGAAGGTTGGCAGTTCGAGACCTGAGAGCTGCGCAATGAAGAGAGCACCACCCATAATCTACCCCAGCTCCTGAAAGCAAGAAATTGCAAGTAGCTAAATAGGTACTGCTTCAGCAGAAAAGGTAACCACCAAGAGCGGCAGACAAGATAAAATAGGAATGCACTTAAACAGGAGATAATCTAAAAACATTACAAAGAGCAGGATACAGTAAATACAAAAAAGTACTTACTTAATCATAAGACAGCTAAAACCCACCAGCACCCTCCCTAACCCCTTAAGAAGATAAAAGATAAAAAGATTTTTTAAAAAAACTATGAAAAAGGCATAAAACAATACACAATCACATAATAACATTCTAAGAAATCACATCAATAGCCTGAGGCAACTAGACTAGCCAGCGGGCCTAGGCCGTTCTACAAGTTGGATCCCAGACCCTCTGACACAGCCAGGTCTTCAGTGCCGTCTTGAGAGGGAGCAGCTTCGTCTGGAGGTGCAGATCTGGGGGTAAGAGGTTCCACAGGGCCAGTGCACACACGGAGAAGGCTCTTCTCCTGGCCCCAGTCAGATGAGATTCTCTTGTCAACGGGACCACCACAGAGCCTCTCCGGTCTGCCCTCGTAGGATGGGTAGAATACCTTGGGGTAACCTGGTCCACTGCCATGAAGGGCTTTAAAGGTCAAAACCAGCACCTTGAATTGCACCCGGAGGCAAACTGGTAACCAGTGCAACTACCGGAGCAGAGATGAGGCATGAGCAAAGTGCCCTCGCCCCATCACCACCCGGGCAGCCGCATTCTGAACCATGAAATTTTATTTATTACTTGCACTGCCTGCTGTTGTTAAAATGGTTGACCTTTCAAGTCATGGTTAAAATGTTTCACAATGTTTTACAAGCTTTCCAGGCGTTAGCTTTGGGAAATATGCAGATTTGCGTTTTTGGACTACCATACCCAAATTTTTCCAGGGGCTTTGTTGCCTGGGGACATTTGGCAGCTATACACTGAAAATTCAAATCACCTTGTACTAAGCCAGACCACTCATCTGCCTGGTCTACCTGGTACTTTCTAGATGTCCAAGCTCTCAGGTAAAGGTATTCCATAACTTGGTGCTTTCTGGAAGCTATGTCATGGAATGTAGGAAGGCCACATCTACTTAATGGACACAGTTTTTGAAATGCTGTTGTTGACAGCAAAACAGCTGATTATTATTATTTTTGTTCCTTTGTGGGAGGGAAAAAAATCTCACAGCTGTTATATCATTTTTAAAAAAAATTAAAAAAACAGATTTGGCTTCTCTATCTTTGCATAGCTTTTTAGTGTTATTCTACAATCTGGAATTCATACTGGAAGTGGAGTCGAGCATTATTGGAGCAGCAGAATAAGAATAGAGTAGAACTGGGGCAGGGGGTGGGGGTGGGAATCTAATCATGCCCCCTGATTTTAGTTCTTGCTTATCTTGTTCTTAGTTCTTATTTAAGATCAAAAACAATAAATTACACATGGAAAGGTAAATTATGACCAGCGTACTACTGCGGGAACACATAGTGAAAGAGTAGTTGTATAAGCATTACGCATCCCATTCTGGCAATTTAATGTGGCCACTTGTATGGCCAAACCTGTAACTAGTATGAGAACAGAGGGGGATATTTATGCAATTTTTTTCCTCTCTGCATTTCTGAAGCAGATTAGTGGCTTAAATGTTTAACATGGGAGTTCTCAACCTTTTAAACTGGGGGACGGGTCATGCTTCCTTAGACAATTTTTGGGGGCAGATGGCCATTTTGCCATTCCTCCACCACATGGCACTTCCGGGTGTGGTGGAGGTGGTGGTTGACCACATGAAATGATGCCACAGGCCACATCTTGCTCATGGGCTGCAGAATCCCTGGTTTAACACATCATTTGAAGCGATGCTTCCTTACGTAGTGAAAGTCATCTGTTTGTCATATAAACTTTCCCCTTTCCACAATCTTGCATTCTAGGCAGCTTTGTTAGGAGAAGGTAAACACAGACTTGATTTGCAAGTTTGATTATTGAGGAACTACTCTCTGAGGAATCATATTGAGGGAGTTGAAATAGTCTAGTTGCAGGGAATACACATTTGCCCTCCTTACTTTTTTAAAAAATAATTTTTATTAATTTTTAAAAAATATATAAAGTAAATGTATGAAAAATAACAGATAAAGTGTAGAAAAATACAAAATATATACAAGAAAAGAAAAATCAACATATGTAAAAATATATATCATAATTTAATTTTTTACATATATTTGCCTTACTTCCTAGCCTCAACACTTGTACATAATTAGAATAAATTCATTGAAACCAGCGGCACGTATGCACTTGTTCCATTGATTTTGGTTTCTATGTCTCGATACAGCCAATAAGTGATGTATGTTATTTATTAAACTTTTTGAAATATCTCAGAAAAGCAGATGTGATAGGGCTTGGTAATTAGATAGGCTTAGCTGGTATGTTAAAATGCAGATGCATAGCCCAAGAAAAATGTCATAATCAGCAGATATGTCATTATTTTAAGCAATCATGTATGTGTATGTCTATATGTTATTTTTTTTTCATCCATGATAACATTGCAACCTCATGTTCTCTGTTATCTTTTTCACTCTTACGATGCCTTTCACATGTCAGGTCCCTAGCTGGGTCTCTACAGTTTTGAATATTAGACAAGCAGACTGGTTGTCTTTAAGCAATTGTAGAAGGCAACGCTGAAGGAAGCAGCAGCCAAAACGGCATCCACTGAAGACATTCAACAGATTAGGGGGCAGCAGCAGAGTGTGCTCAAGCTGTTATCCTTCTGTCTCCTTTTTGAGTGTATTTATTGTTCAAGGCATGCCATGAGACAAGCTGCGGAAGACGCCTCACATTGAAGGGATTCTCGTGTCTTTGGAGGAGTGCAAGAAATATCAATTTGGAATGCCTAATACCATGATGGCAAACCTTGGCACTCCAGATGTTCTTGGACTTCAATTCCTAGAAGTCTAAGCCCCCGTGAATCCACAAGAATGGGTTTACTGTAATTCATCGTCACTCATGGAAGCGGAAGTAAAATGCTACCGTACAGGTGTGTTTTACTTCTGCTTCCAGGAGCGATGAGGGCAGCTCAGGCCGGATAAATTGCAGTAAACCCATTCTTTTGGATTCACGGGGGCTTGAGTTTCTGGGAATTGAAGTCCAAGAACATCTGGAGTGCCACGGTTCACCATCACAGGCCTAATATGTCAGTTTCTTTGGCTGTGTGCATGAGAGACTCAACATTATGCAGAAGCAGATAGCTCCATCTGGCCCTAGAACTCCTCACTACCATGATGGTTGACCTCATCTTCAGCCAAGATGCACCCTTTGACTAGGATGTCCATTCCTTCTTCAAATGGAGGACACCTTCAAAAGAGCTCTCAGAATAGGGAGCCAAGGCACATAGAGCCATTGTGTAAAGTGTTGTACTTCCTCCTCCTCCTCCTTATTCAGTGTCTAGGCTAGATGTGAACCTGCCAAAATGAAGGCACCTTTTGGTGAGTTCATTCTGCAGTTCCTTTTGCCTGACCGAGTGTGAGAAATATTAGCCGGCACAAGGTGGCCATTGCTTGGAGTATGCCTTACTGTGTTTCAAAAATACCACAATCTTTGAGAAGGCTCTTTCTGTTTACTTTTGGGTGCTGCTTGATTACTGTGATGATTTCAGGGGTTTTCTGGTTTAATTAGTTTTTACTGCTACATGCTAATGACCTTGAATGCTTTCTTACTTTCAGTTGAGAGGTGAGACATAGCAAACAGAAAACAAATGCACAAATAAGCTTACTTGCGATTATCACCTTTTAGCTGAGTGTACTATTGTCACATCTTTATTTACATGTGTTTAAGTGCTGGAAAGGTTGGCATGATAGAGTGAGTCCCATCACCTGTCCCAACTCCTGCCAACAGCATTTCAAAAGCAAGAAACTGCAAGTAGATAAATACAGTAAGTACTGCTTCAGCAGGAAAGGCAACAGTGTTCCATGTGCTCCAGGGTCTAGTCATACCTGCCAGATGATCACATATCTGTAAACAGAAATGAACATTGCTTCCTAGAGATGGACATGATTGCTTTTGAGCAAGGGAAACCTTTATTTCTACTAAGTGCTTGCTGGCTAGCTCAATGGTTTAGAGCAAGGGTCCCTAAACTTTTTAAACCAGGGTTCAGTTCATGCTCCCTCAGATGGTTGAGGGGCTGGACTGGTGTTCCTCCCACTGCTGCTTTCACCAGTGGCGGCAACCACCCTGAACTCACTCCACTCACTCCTCCACTGCCAGCGGCAACCACCTCAAGCCCACCACACGTTCCCCCCATCCACCGCTTCCCTGCTTACCAGCCTTGAGGAGCTGCATGGCATGGGTGAAGGAGGGGTCCAGGCTGTCCTTTGCAGCCAGAGCAGCTGCTGGGAAAGTTGCACTTGGCCATAACGGCTGCCGGGAATGCCACCCACCAGGAAAGTCATGCTCGGCCAGAACAGCTGCTGGAAACTTTGGCCACAGCTGTAGACAGCCGCCGGAAAAGCTGCACTCAACCAGAGCAGCCACCAGGAAAGCAGCGCTCAGCCAGAGCTGCCACCAGAAATGCCAGCCACAGCTGCAGGCAGCTTCTCCAGTGGCTGCTCTGGCCAAGCGTGATTTTCCCAGTGGCCGCTCTGGCCGAGCACGGCTTTCCCAGTGGCCACTCTAGCCAAGCACGGCTTTTCCGGTGGCCGCTCTGGCCGAGTGCAGCTTTTCTGGCTGTGGCCACTGGGAAAGCTGTGCTCAGCCACTCTATAGTTTGGGGACCCCTGGTTTAGAGAGCAAACAAAACAAAAATGGACTTGACCCACAAAAACTACCATTAAAATACAACAGTTAATCTTTAAAGTGTCTCATTTTTTTTCATAGCCCCACAAGTTGTTGTGACTATTAAGTCATCTATTATGAACCTAATGGGTTTATTTCAAAAGTTTGATGGTTTGGTGAAAGAAAATTTTGTAAGTGGTGGTTTATAGTCACTGTGCAGTCAGTCACTGAACTCAGTTGTTATTATTTCCCCATTGTTCTCCTCTGTCACTGCTGTGGACAGAATCTGGAGATCTGCTCTGGCAAACACTGCACTTCCATATTGCTGGTGGCATTGTTTGACAATTAATCGCATTCCATGAACTTTAGGGTGTTCAAATGGCGCACACCTTGAAAAGTGCTCACAGAATAGGGAGCCCAGGCACATAAAGCATTCCAGTTTAGGGTGTTTTCATCCCTACAGTAATAATTGGGGTGCCCAGGTGGACAGAAGAAAGGTGAGCATTTAGAATAATTGTATATGTGGTTTATTTAAAATGTATGCACAGGAAGAGTAAGCAAATGTACAATATTCAAATGGACCTGCAAATGATTTGGTTACTGTCATGCTTAAAATGGATGGTGAGAAGGCAGAGACAGAGGATTAGATGAGAACAATGGATCGGGAAGCAAAAACCAGTATCTAATGAAGAGATAGAAGGACAATAAGAGCCTTAGAAATTTAGGGGCCGAGGTGGATTGGGAACAGAGTTGACAGAGTAACAAATTGGGCTCATAAAGACACAGCCTCTTGAGAAGTAAGAAAAAGAAGGAACAGATAGACTGAGTGATATATAGAGTACAAATATTATCTGTTCTAACAGATTGTTCCTCAGAGACAGTGATTGGAAAAAGCTACTTCTTTCGACTTCAGCTCCTAGAACAGGAGCCAGGACACTGGCAGGAGCCTTTTGAGCATTGTACTTGGGAGAGGTAATTTCCCCAGCTGTGCTCAGAGGTTTGCTGTGAACCCACTAAGAGCTGAGCAAGAGTCTCCATAAGTCAGAGACACATAACCACAATAAATGATATCTTGAGGGCAAATTCCTTGCCTTTGGTGTTATGAGCTGGTTGGGTCTTTCACCAGCTCAACATTTCACATTTTTTCTTTACTATTAAAGAATCATGGCACACACATCCAGATGGATTGTGTTCATGGCCTGGTGCTCTAGTGAAAAGCAGAGCAAAATTAAGGGGTGGTCCATGTATTCTTGTCATTCATTTAAGGATGGAAGAGAAGCTCCTGAGCCATGCTCATCTCCATGTTTGCCTGGAGGGGCCCGAAAGCAATATTAATGGGAGGAGGAGAAGGAGGAGAAACTGGCCTCAGCAACTTCAAACTTTGATAATACAGTAATACCTCATACAAAGTCCGCTTCGTACAACATTGAATTCATACAACATCGCCTAATTTCTTGAAAAAAGTTACCTCATACAAAGTCGCTTGACTTTGTATGAGGCATTCGGTTTCTCCCAGGTTGCATTGTGCCTGGGCAGTATAAAAGACAAGACACATGCGTGCATTGCTCTTGTGGGTTTTGCACAAGGCAAAGAGTGTTTAGGAGTGGTTTTGAGCGTGATTTTGGATTTTTTAAATTTTTCATCAGAATTTTTAGAAGCATTCCTGGGATTTTTGCAGAATTCTTCAGGTTTTTGGACCATCAGGGTTGTTTGACATGTTTTTGTAATGTTTTTAGCCTTTAGACAATGTTTTCTTAAAGTTCTGTCAGTTTCCTGTCTGTTTCCTTGACTTTGCCCTGAAGTCTGTGCTGTTACAGTACAACGTATCTCTATGGAAATGACGTTGTACGAGGCATCGCAGCAAGGATTTGGACATTGTATGAGAGGCATTGCGGCTAGGATTTTGCATGCCTCATGCAAAGTCCAAATCCGTATAAAGTCCAAACTTGTTTTAGTGTATGCAAACCAAGACACGGACACAGCCTCGGGCTGGGTTAACTCAGGTTTATTGCATCGTGGACAGAGGGAACATGAGGTAATGGCGGATCGATAGCTCTTTATATACAGTAGTAATACATTTGAACGTGGTTCCATGGTAGCCCATTGGCTACTGTCTGCGTGACGTCATTGTGGGTCACGCCCTTCTTGTCCAGGTGTAGGTGATGGCGGGAAAACTTCCCGCGCTGTTGCCTTTGATGAGTTTGGACCAAGGGAGCTTGGACGCTCGCTGCTGCCAGCTGGTGGTCATTAGCTCGCGTCCTCTTACAGGGTTCATATGATGCAGCTGAAGGTTACATTGTTGCTATAGGCAAGGTTACATTGGTTCAGATACATTGTGGAAGGTAGAACCATTAAAACACAACACCCCTCCCCCCTAGGACGAGACAAAGTCTCGAGCCCACACTTAAACACACTCCCCCCCCCCAGGAGACAAAGTCTCTCAGCCAAGATGGCTTATTTCGAACACGCTGGGGTCTCGATGCGGGCTGCCTTTCCCCGGGTTTGCTACCTTCTCTTTGTCCCCTGGTTTCCTGTCCTGTAATTGGAGAGGGAGACTCGTTAGTGACTTGCCACGGCTCCGCGGCGTTGTTGGAAGGTGTGCTCTTTCTTAGGGAGGAACCGGGGGCACTGGGGGCTAACGAAAAACCCCTCTTCTCGCTTGGATGGGTGGGGGAACACTCCTGAAAACCCCCCCCGGCTCGCAAAATCAAAATCAAAATTACATTCGGGGGCAGCGGTCGCGAACTCCTCTCCCCCTTCCCCGGCCTCTGATAGGACTGGTGTATCAAAAGGGTATGAGTCGGGGCCGCTGCTTTTGCCTTCCCCCCTTGCTTGGGACTGTTGTCCGCTGCTGTCTCCCCCTTGGGTTAAGCGGGTGGGGGAGAACCCTAACGCTGAATCCTGTTGCTGAGCCCCACTGACTGGCCTACTCACTCGGTGCCTCAGTTGGTCTGCGTGCCTCCTCCAGAGGAGGCCGGTGTTAGTCTCGACTCGGTACGACACTGGCCCCGTCTGTTCTACAACCGTCCCCGGTACCCAGGCTGGCCCCGCGCTGGAATAGTTCCTGCAGTGAACAGGGTCGCCGGCGGCGAAACCTTTCGAGACTGCCAACCCTATGTTTTTCCCTTTATCCTCGACTCTCGTCGGGTCTAGCCTGGACAGGATCGTGGTCAGTTTTCGCCGCATCAAGAGCTCTGCCGGCGAGAAGCCTGACGCTAAGGGGGTCACCCTATACGCTAAGAGGAATTGGCATACTTGGTGATTCAGGTCCCCCGGGCCCATGCGCCGCAGCGCATCCTTTGTTGTACGCACCAGCCGTTCCACTTGGCCATTCGTGGCCGGGTGAAACGGCGCGGATGTGACATGCCGAATGGCGTTTGCCTCCATGAATGCCCCGAACTCCGCGGAGGTGAAACAACTAGCGTTATCGCTGACTAAAGTATCGGGTAAACCGAACGTGGAAAAGACTCTCCTTAGCTGGCTAATTGTCGTGGCGGAGGACGTGCTCTTTACTGGGATAACCTCCAGCCACTTGGAGAACGCATCCACCACCAGGAGAAACATGGTTCCTCGGAAAGGGCCAGCGAAATCTACGTGCACTCTGGACCATGGCCCCCTTGCTGTGTCCCATTCCCTATGCGGAAGACGGGCCGCCTCTGGTCGGGATCCCTGGCATGCCTCACAAGTGCCGACCATGTGCTCAATGTCCGCGTCCAGCTGTGGCCACCAGAAGTAACTCCGGGCCAGCGCCTTTGAACGAACTATGCCCGGGTGGCTGACGTGCAGCAGTTCGAGCACCCTCGGCCGCAGGGACGTAGGGACCACCACCCGTTGGCCCCACAAAAGGCACCCCCTCTCTAGGGACAACTCTAGCTTTTTCCGAAAAAATGGGTCGAATTCTGTGCTTGGGGACGATGCCGGCCACCCCTTCTGTACCCATGAACTAACTTTCTCTAGCGTTCTGTCCTTGCCTGTCGCCCTAGCAATGTCGGCTGGTACTATTGGGGGTGCGTCTAAGACCTCAATTAGCAACACCTGGCGGTCTCTTTCTACTCTCGCCTTTTGGTCGTCCGACAAGGGCAAAGGAGATCTCGAAAGTGCATCAGCATGGCTGATCTCCTTTCCGGGCCGGTACTCCAACTCATGTTGGTATGCGTTGAGAAAAATAGCCCATCGCAGCATTCTCGGGGACAGGATCTGCGGCGTGGGCTTGCTTGCCGTGAAAATCCCTAACAGTGGCTTATGATCAGTCACGATTTTGAACGGGCGGCCATACAAAAAATCGTGAAATTTTTTGGTTCCCGCTACTATTGCTAATGCCTCCCTGTCGGTTTGTGCGTAATTGCGCTCCGCTTGGGACAGGGACCTTGAATAAAACGCTACCGGGGCCTCCCTTCCGTCATCCAACACGTGGCAAAGCACCGCCCCCACCCCCACCGGGGATGCATCACAGACTAAGACCACCGGCCGTTTGGGGTCGAAATGCGTCAGGATTGCCTCAGATGTTAAGAGTTGCTTTAGTTCTTTGAACGCCCTCTCGTGCTCGTCACCCCACATCCATGTCTCCTCCTTTTTAAGTAACCGATGGAGCGGTTCGGCCACGGACGCCTTCCGCGGGAGGAATGTATGGTAAAAATTGAGGAGCCCCAGGAAAGACTGTAGCTCGGTTTTGGATGTGGGGCGAGGGGCCTTCTTTATGGCTGCTACTTTGGATTTAGACGGCTTAATCCCCTCGGGTGTGATCCGGAACCCTAAAAACTCGACCTCAGTTTCGAAAAAAACACATTTGTCCTTCCTCAGTCTCAGCCCCGCTTTCTCGAACACGGTTAGTACTTTGTCCAATCTCTTTGCCAGTTCAGCCTCACTCCCCCCTGTTATCAACACGTCATCAAAATAAGGCAACACCCCCTCCAGTCCCTTCAGGAGGCGTTCCACAAGCGACTGAAAAAGGCCGGGTGCCGAGTTCACGCCGAACTGTAAACGCGACACCTGGAACGCCCCTTTATGTGTAACTATCGTTTGTGCCGCGGCCATGGCGGGGGTCACAGGAAGTTGCTGATAGGCTTGTGCCAAATCGAGTTTAGCGAAACACTTTCCCCCATTCAGCCTGGCCAAAAGGTGGCTGATCACCGGCACCGGGTATGCATTAGGGCGGATCGCCTTGTTAATTGTACACTTATAATCAGCGCAAATGCGCACCTCCCCGTTAGCCTTTAGAGCCGTTACAATTGGAGTTTCCCACTCCGCGGAATCAACAGGAATAAGAATCCCCTGGCCCACCAGTTTGTCCAGTTCCGCCTCTATCTTGTCCTTGAGTGCGAACGGCACCCTGCGCGGTTTGAGTCTTATCGGGCGGACCTCCGGGTCTAGGTCGAAGGCTACAGGGGGTCCCTTGAACTTTCCGAGTCCTTTCTTAAAAACGGCGGGATGCGCATCGCAAACCGCTTGTATTGGGTCCACCCCCACTGTATGCACTCCCCCTATGAACAAACCTAAGGGCTGAAACCACTGTGTCCCTAGGAGGCTACAACTTCCCCCCTTAAGGACAACTAGGGGCAGTTCCGCAGAATGTCTCTTAAAATTGACTCGAAATTTCCCGACCCCCAACACCGGAATGCTGTTTCCCTGTACGTCTCGTAGCGTGGCCCTCAACGTTTTAAGTTTGGGCCGCACGTGGGGGTCGATTTTCAAGAACTCTTTCTGGGGAATTATAGAATAGGAGGACCCCGAGTCAATCTCCATCCTAATAGGGGCCCCTTGTACTAGTACCTCAACGAAGTAATGGGACTGTCCCGCGGACACGCTGAACACTGGGGCGTCGTCCTCGCTGTCGTCCGAGACGCGGCCCACGCCATCCTGCTTCCTCGTGGTCTGGGCGCCATCTTTGGGCCTCGCTGGACGGTCCGGTCTGGCCGAACGGTCTTGTGACTGCCTCCGGCCCTCCTTCCGTTTTCTGCATGCCTTGGCGATGTGCCCCCGACGGCCGCAGGTGTAACACTCGGCCTTCCTGAATGGGCATCTCGCGCGCTCATGGGCCGCTCCGCAACCATCGCAGTGTCGACCACCCTTTCGGACCTTCTGGACCTCCTCGCCGTCGCTGCCTTCCGTAGACGACTTTGAGGCCCGTCGAGTTGCGTGCACCGCCTGTCCGGACTTCCCGTGCACCGAATTTTCCGCCTTGCCGGCTCTAGGACGCCACTCACGCCACTGGTGCATCTCGTCCACTCCAGCATTCGTGGACTCTGCGGCTTCCGCGGCCTCTACGACCTCTGCCAGCGTGGGTGGCGGCTCCTTGTTCATCAAGCTGCGCTGCACCTCCTTGTCTTTCAGGCCACACAGCACGCCGTCCCTGAGGGCCATCTCCAGGATGTTGTCCCATTTGCAGGGGGCGGCGGCTATCCTCATGGCGGCCACGAATGCCTCAACCGACTCGTCCGGTGCTTGGACTCGCCTCCAAAACGCGCTCCGAGCGGGAAACATTGCCCTCGAGGGACGGAAGCGCTCTCGCAGCAGCTTCATGATGTCGTCCGCCTTAAATTCGCTCACCTTCTTCGGAGCGATGATGCCCACCAGCGTCCGCTTGGTTTCCATCCCGAGCATTCTGGTGAGGATGGCCCTCTTCCTCTCCTCGTCGTCTCCTTTGACTTTGAGTTCCACCAGTGCCGCCTGGAAGTCCATCTCAAGCAGCTCCCAGTCTTGCGGTTTGGTGATGTTGAACCCGCTCTGTGCCCTGGCTGTTCCGTGGGGATCCATAATCCCACCTTCGTCACCAATTTAGTGTATGCAAACCAAGACACGGACACAGCCTCGGGCTGGGTTAACTCAGGTTTATTGCATCGTGGACAGAGGGAACATGAGGTAATGGCGGATCGATAGCTCTTTATATACAGTAGTAATACATTTGAACGTGGTTCCATGGTAGCCCATTGGCTACTGTCTGCGTGACGTCATTGTGGGTCACGCCCTTCTTGTCCAGGTGTAGGTGATGGCGGGAAAACTTCCCGCGCTGTTGCCTTTGATGAGTTTGGACCAAGGGAGCTTGGACGCTCGCTGCTGCCAGCTGGTGGTCATTAGCTCGCGTCCTCTTACAGGGTTCATATGATGCAGCTGAAGGTTACATTGTTGCTATAGGCAAGGTTACATTGGTTCAGATACATTGTGGACGGTAGAACCATTAAAACACAACACCTGTGGAACCATGTTTGGACGTTGTATGAGGTATCACTGTATATTCATTTCCCCCCTGTCAGCTATTTTAATAACACCTAATTCCAAGAGACTTTACAGCTAAAGTGTCGATCCAGGTAGCAGTGGTGGCTGAAAACTGCCCATAGCCACCTCTTCCACAATGCCTTGGCCCTGAGGATCCTTGGAGCCACGTAGATAACTGTGCAGATGAACTGTTTTAAATGGGCTCTAGTATAAACAATTAAGTCCCATTTTGAGAGAGCATTTTTGAGAGGGGGCCTTCCACCTGTCCTCTCTTCTTCAAGTGCACATTTTTGGTCTACTTCCCCCCTCCTCCCGATAGGAATTCCTACTTTACCTTCTTAGGATCCAAGATCACAGCAGATGGTGACTGCAACCATGAAATAAAAAGGCGACTGATTCTTGGGAGACAAGCTATGAGAAACATGGGGAACATAGTCAAAAGTAGAGGCATCACCTTGCAAACAGAAGTTCCCATAGTCAAAGCAATGGTTGTATGGTTGTGAGAGCTGGACCATTAGGAAAGTGGAGCGTAGAAGAATAGATGCCTTTGAAATGTGGTGTTGGAGGAGAGTTTTGAGAGTACCATATGGGTGCGTTTTACTTCCACTTCCAGGAGTGACAAGGGCAGTGTGGGCTGGATGAATAGCAGTAAACCCATTCATGTGGATTCATGGGGGCTTGGGCTTCTGGGAATTGAAGTCCAAGAACACATGGAGTGCCAAGGTTCGCCATCACAGATGTAGTCCAAAGACTCTGAAGCACTCTACCAGGCTATGAAAGTAGCCAAAGGGGGAACAAGTCCATTTTGGGCAGCAGCCAGTGTGTGGGAACGGTGGCTGTAATACTGCCATCATTACTCGCCTGTCTGAAGAGACGGATTCACCCTGCCTAACTCCTGGCCCAGCCCTGCATGCCTACAAAAGCAATATAGGAAGGGATTTAGTCCCCAGGAGTCAAGAAGGAAGGAACTGTTTTTTTGCTGCCCAATTGGCAACTCGTACTTAGGCTTGGAGCCCTGCAGTTTGAGATTCACGAGGCACTGGAAATATGAGTGCATGTTTAAGCTGAAGACAAGCTTAACAATTGGGCGCCCATGAGTAACACAGCCACTTTTGAGTGCTTAAGCTTTCCAGTTAACTTGATCAGGAGTGGAGAGGAAGGTTTAACCAAACAAGAAAAGACCCCATTCAGGCTGGGCGGGACAGCAAGCACATAGAAGCTGCTGTGTGCTTCCCACTGCTGAGAACCACAAAAGAAGGGGTGAGTTATTTACAAGCCCCATTGTGCTACACTCAGTGCAGACCCCTCTGAACAACAGTTCAATAGCTTTGGGACCCAGAAGTTTCCCCAGCCAGCAAGATGCCAGGTGGGAATGGGTCCTAAACCTTTGCAAAGATCTTTCTAGAAGTTTATTTATTTAGCGTATGGCACTTGTACACATTGAGTCAACATATAACAAGAAAGAATATATATATAAACAGTATAAAACTAAGCATTAATTTATAAACATACATCTAAACAATCTACATATTCGATTGCACCAGGATTCACCCTTAAAATATCTTCTCTATTGCCCACATATGCTCGAAGGCTACATTATTGTATAATATATTGCATAGAGGCCATTCAACAATTATGTGATCTTTTTTTGGGGGGAAATTGACCCCCTCCCCCCTATGTAATCTGACCGTAATTTTAGCTTTGACCCCCTCCCCCTTTAAAATTACTTTTGTATCGAAACTCTAATTTTTAGAGCTTTTCACTATTGGTGCCTAATGCACAACAGCTCCAAATGGACTACGTAATCTTTGACCTGACTCCCCCCCCCTGCCCACCCCCATGTAATTTTTCCATAATTCAGTTGGTAGACCCCGCCCTCCCCTTTCAAGGATCACATAATTGTTGAATGGCCCCATAGTCTGTCATGGTGCCCTGTACTCACATGCTGGTGATGGTATTTTCCCACATTTATGTATCTTGCGAGGTTGATTAAAACCGAGTGTTGTTTTGGCTACACATTAAAAGTTCTGGTACTGTTATGGCACTTTTCCCAACCATTCTGGTCTCCATGCATCCTACAGGTTGAGCTCTTTGTTGCCTCCAAGAGTGGTGCTGGATAAAGGTGTTAATATTCAGGTCTAGAAGTCTCCAGCTGTAACCACATCATTGACAGAATCTGCCATATGGAGCTGCGGAGAAAACCAAGACAGCCAAACTAATGGCCGGTCATAAAGACACTATTGAAATGGGAAGTAATGTTAGGTCTTTGACTTTTGCCTTAGGTTGTTTTAGGGGAGGAAAACCATTAAAAAGAGATTGAGAGTCTCTCCAACAGATGTGGAATAGACAAGGAAATCCTAGGTATACAAGACTGAAAGCAAACTTGCCATTCAATGGACATGAAGGATGTATGAAGAATCTGCTTTCAGTCTGAGATTTTACAGATGTCTCCCAGTCTGCATATTCCACACCAGAAACAAACATTGCAAACATTACAGACAGCCAGATATTAGAAAAGGAAAATCCTTGACTCGCAAACATTTGAGTGTCATATGAACAGTTTTCTTTCTCCTACAAGAACTCGCACATGAGCATTTTTTCCTTTGGTTGTTGATCTTTTGTATTTCAGCATAGGGTTCCCTTCAGGCCTGATTTCTCAAACATGTTGATTCATTGCAATTTTCAGCTGTGATTAATGTGTTTTAACTTAGTAAAGGTAAATGTCTTCCTTATGGTGGAGGGATGGAGGTAGATTGAAAACTAGTTGGAAACACATTTATTTCTCCAACCCAAAGGTAAAAATACAACTTGGTTCTGGTGTAACATTTTCACAGTCTTTCTCACATCAGTGGCCATGCAGTCATTGCCAGCTGACGGATTCTCAGAACCGTGATTAAAAAAACCCACACACATATCCAAAGTTTGCTTCCAAGTAAATATGCATGTTTTATTGGTAACCATTTTGGTTTTTTGATCTGCTAGGTTGGCAGGAGCTGGAACAGAAGCTCGCTTCATCACACAACACCCGGGTCTCAAACTGCTGACCTGCTGACCTTCCAATTGTCAAACTCAGCATCTTGACCACAAAGCCACCATGGCCCACAACAGCTAAAAAAGCTAATGAAATCTAAAACGTGCCCCTTGAAATCATGAAGTAGGCTTTTAAAAGGTGGGGGGGGGAGAGATCTTCATTTGTAGTACAAAGATCTGAAAGGGTGCTTCTAAATGTTACTTAAATGACTGTAAGCCCATTTAGTGTAAGGGACCAAAGACAATGAAACAGCCAAAGGGTTGGCTTAACACAGGTTTATTGCATGATGATCCGGAGGAACATGTGGTAATGGCGGATGGGTAGCTCAATATATACAGCTGGCTATACATTTGAAAGTGGCTCGTCGACAGACTATTGGTTGCTGCCTGCGTGACGTCGTAGGAGGTCACGCCCTTCTTGACCAGGTGAGGAGGTCGCGGGGAATCTTCCCGCGCTGCTGAACCAGGTGACTATGATCCATGAGAGCTGGACGCTCGCTACTGCCCTCTGGTGGTCACTAGCTCACGTCCCCTTATTAGGTTACATTGATACAGCTGATGGTTATAATGTTGCACACAGAAAGGTTACATTGGTAACACATGGCAAAGGTACATTGTTAAAGGCACAGCTTTACAGAACACAACAGCCCAGCAGATGCCTGTGGGAGAGTTTGCTATTGTGAAAGAGGCGTCACTATGTTCAACCACACAGGCTTTCATGTGCTTCTATGGAGTTTTATGTTCAATGTGCAAACACTAAACTGACAATCAGGGATAACACTGGGAAAGGGACTTAAATGCATGTTTCAATCCAGAATCTTCCCTGCTTTTAGGAACAAATATCCACACAGGGCCAGTCTTTATGTGTGGATATGTGTTTCTGTGTTTGTATCTGTCTGTGGCCAGGCTTGTTCTGTGAACATAGAGGAGAACACAACAATTGCATAAGCCCCCAAGAGCCCTTTGGGTTCATAGGTTGTACCTCCTCTTAAGCTGCATTAGCAATTCAGCTGTGATGAGAGAGAGAATGGAAAGTTAACTAAGTTGAGCGCATGGCCGCATATAATCATTTTTACCGGAGGGGGGATCAGCTGCTCTGAACAGATGTTTGACCAGCCCACTGTTCAGAGGGAAGAGACAGCCTCAATGGAACATGGCCCCAGACATGCACTATTAAAGGCATGATCTATGGTCCTTGGAAGAGAAACCTCATCAAAGCCAGAGACAATGGCAACAATGCCCCTTTTGCCTCCTTGGCATGCTTTGTATTCACATTGCTGTGTGTGCCTCACAGGATCTGTGCTTTAACATTCAGAACAGGCGCAAAGATGTCCAAAGTGATTTCATGAGTTCAGAGCTGCCAAACGTGGCTTCATTAGGCAATTGATTCAAAGTTGGATGTTTCAGCACTGATCTTGTAACACCTGTTCAGAACCCGAAAACCTTATTACAAAAGTGATTGTGTTTCATGTCTTGGGTTTTTTTTAAAAATGTCTTTGTTCCCCACAAATAAGATGTTCTTAATACACATTTGGTGGCAATGCACGTACACACTTGTGAAGAATTGTTTTTAATTTAAACAAAACAATGCATTTCATCAGTGATGATTTACTTACTTACTTGGTTGATCTATGTTTCACATGTCAGTGCTCATCACAGTTTATAGCCACAGAGCCAGCGCTGTCTCCATCTGCAGATGTTTCTAGGCATGACTAGACACTGCAGTGCACAACATTGTTACCTTTCCAGCTGAAGCAGTACCTATTTATCTACTTATAATGTCTTGCTTTTGAACTGCTAGGTTGGCAGGAGCTGGGATAGATGATGAGGACTCACTATGTCATGCAGCACTCAGGTCTCGAACTGCTGACCTGTCAACCTTCCACTGTGAGGCTCAGTGTCTTAACCAATAAGCCACTACAGCCATAAGTCTTTTAAAATGAGATTACAACATGTACTGACAATTTCTATTGTTAGGTATATGTTCAAGGCATCTATCAAGTCTGCTTGAAAACTTCTCCATTAGCTGAGTGTTCCCCAGAGGTCCAACTCTAGATTTTGGAGGGGCACACCCACTTTCCTGACCTAACCAGAATGAGACCTGGTGGTTAAGCTGCTGTCCTGCAACCAAAAGGTTGTGAATTCAATCCTGACCAGACATAAGGATGACTCAGCCTTCCATCCTTCTGAGGTCAGTACCCAGCATGTTAGGGGCAAAATGCTAATTAACTTGTGAACCACCCAGAGAGTGAACTAAGGGATATAAGTGTGATTGCTGTTTTGCTTTAATCTAAATCAGGGATATTGTAAATCAGGGGTTCCCAACCTATGGCTTATGGGCCAGACATGGCCCATGGCACCATTTTATGTGGCCTGTTTACGCTGCCACCTCACCCAAAAATGGAAGCAGGCACATTTATGACAGCCATAAAATGCGTCCATGCATGCGTAAACGCAGTTACTTCTGCCATAAATGCACCCACGGCTGTCGTAAACACGGAAGCAGGTGGATTTACATCCGCTTCCAGGGTGTGTGGCCCAGCCCGCTCAACCGTCCAGGGGGCGTGGGCAGGCCCACAGGGTAACAAGGTTGGGAACCCCTGTTGTAAACCGAGAAAAGCTCCTTTGAGCCCTCTGGTGGCATTTTTAAAAAATAGTTCTTGCATTTTGTGGGCAGTGAAATATGGCTCTACCTTCCACAACCCCATTTGTGTAAATTGTTCTGTCCTCCCTCTCTCTCTCAAGAACCTAACTAAAGTACGTCAAATGCTCTTAGACACTGAAAGAAAGCTGCTGTTTTAGGTTTGTATCACCCATGCAGATTCATTTGTAGATCATCCTGGTTTCAGTAGGAGAGATTTAAAGGTGCTTTTAAAAAGTTCCATGTCTTAGTTACTTATTTGACAAAAGTAACTTCTATCAGGCTGCATTAGCAATTGTTTCTGAACAAATGGTGATCTCAGGTTTTAGTGAATATTGAACCTGTGACAGTTGGACTATAAACTGAACAAGAAAAACAAAAGAGAGAGAATGAATAAGCCTGCGTCTGTTTGCTTATGCAATAGCTCTGTTTGCATATGCAAATATAGGAGTTTATAGGAATACTGAGTGATTGCATATTATTATCACCCACCTGTCGCAATTTCCTTTGAAATTTCATCTCTTTTATCTGCAGTTTTCCATAGATATTATCTAAAAATCTAGTATGTGGTTTCAATATGCTTTACCACAACTTTGCATAATAAAAGAAATCATATTTAATATCCAGCAAAGGCAATGAATCATACGGGACATAACTCGAGCTTCGTTCTGAACATCATTTGGATTTCTTCTTGGGTTCCCCCCTCTTCATCTTAAAGGTTTACTATATTTTTGGTCCTGTCATAATAAAACCCTACACTTTGATTTTAATGGTGTGGCTGCAGTGGCTCAGTGGTTAAGAAGCTTGCCTTGTTAGTTTGAAGGCAGGCAAGTTGGCAGTTTGAGACCTGGGTACTGCATGATGGATTGAGTGCCCATCTCCGTCTCAGCTCTTGCAGACATGAAAGGAGCCTCATTTGGGCGTTGCCTGAGGTACTTCCACAAAAATAATTTCTGACACATTAATAATAATAATAATAATAATAATGATAACAACAACAACAACAACAACAACTACTACTACTACTACTACTACTACTACTAGCCGAATACTCGGCTTCGCCCGGGGTGCTTATTTTGAGTGTGTAGCGCATCCGAACGTGATGTTCACAGGCAGGAGACGCCTGGCCCAAAGATGCTGCGCCGGCCTCCTCCTCACATAGGTCCACCCACCTATGTCGGGCACAGCGTCACCTCAGACATCCTCAGCTCATCCCGGGCCGGGCCTTGCATCATCCCCCATCTTGGCATCCTTCTCCTCCGTCTCGCCCTCATCATCCTCCATCCTTTCCTCCCTCTCCTTGCCCATCACCGTCGGCTTTCCTGACGGCTGTCATAGGCCGCAGGCAGCCCCCTCCTCCCCCCACTGTGACCCCTTTGTCTCCGCCATGCCGCCGATGCCACCACAGCCAACAGTACTGTTGCTTTCCCCCTTCCCCTTATGGACTGACTGTGCACGCGCCTGCAGGGCATTGTGGGGCGTACGCAGTTCTTTTGTCCTTCCATGGCCAATGGTCCTGTTGCTGTCCCCTTCCCCTCATGGACTGCTTGCGCACACGCCTACAGGTCATTCTGGGAAATGTAGTTCCCTGTCTCCCCCACACATGTGCAGTTCTTTTGTCCCATTTTTGGGGGTGCATGCCCCACCTTTGCCTGTGGGACCCTGACAGTGACTGTCTCCCATGGCCAAGGTAGGTGTGTGCCACGTTTCAGCGGCCCGAAAAGGGGTGCTAGTAAGAGCACTCAGAAATAGGGCTGTGCTTGGAGAATGGAGTGCATCTTACCTGTGGAAATCTACACATCCAAACTTATTCTAACATGGAAGGTTACGTTCATCTTCAGGTTTATTTTTCCATTAACCAAAGTGGCTTGCATTATATCTGTAATCAAATCTCACAGCTGTAGGTTCTCAGAAAGCATTTTTAAAATGTTACCTCCATTACTCAGTCAGTCAGTCAGTATTTTTTGTATGTGGGATTTAAATCACCCTTGAGTTTCTTTCCCACTCTACTTGGTAACTGCAGAGAGGAAAAAAAAAAAGGAGGAGCCAATAACTTTGTCATCCATGCATCTTGGCCAATACAGTCACATTCTGTGTCAGGTTCAAGGTGGCTGTGCTGTCCTTAAAAGCCCTAAACGGTTTGGGATCTTCCTATTTGGCAGAGCGTCTACCCCTCAAAAACCAGGCCCACTTCACCCGCTCTTCTCTTACATCTCAACTCCAAGTACTGACTTCCAGGTTTGCTAGAAAGTCCATTACCTGTCGGAGGGCTCTCTCAGTGGGAGCCACGGCTAACTGGAATGTTCTACCTGGGGAGCTGCATTTGATTGACTCTTTAGGGTCCTTTAAGAAGCAACTGAAAACTTTTCTTTTTGAGGAGGCCTTTGGCAGCTTGTTGAAGTTTAAATAGGAGACTGTTGTGTATGAAACAGTATTGCTTTAAGAATGAATGTAGCCACTGCAGTGTCCGAATGTAACCTAACAGTGAACACAATGTATCTCAGCTGTAATGGAACGCGAGCTAGCTACCCATAGAGGGCAGCTGCAAGCGTTCAGCTCACATGGTACAAATTCCACAATTACCATCAGCCGCAGGAACCTTCCTGCCCAAGGAACATCTGGAGAAGAAGGGTGTGACTTCGGATGATGTCACGCAGGTAGCAGCCAATACGCTACCGTGTAACCAGGTTCAAATGTATGGTTGCAATATAAAAGGAGCTGTACCTCCGCCGTTACCACATGTTCATTCTAATGGTGTGCCAAGACTTCAGCTGCTTCTATTGTCTTGGTTCCAGTACACCAAATTGGCGATGAAGGTGGGATATGGCGTATCCCAAGATCAAGCCACACCAATTCGACATCAGTGATCCTGAGCAATGGGAGCTGTACGAGTGCCAGTTCTGGCATGCAATGGATGCTGCAGGCATCGACGATGAAGGGAAGATGCGGTCGCATTTCCTAGCCCAGATCGGGACGGCTATGCTGCGCATCCTGATGAATCTGCTAGCTCCCTGGAGGGTCGACGCCGTGCCCATTGACCACATCCTCACAACGCTGAGGGAACACTTCCAGCTGCCCATCTCTATTTTTCCGGCCCGGGTTGCATTCCACAGGCGAGACCAGCACCCGGTAGAATGCATTTCTGCCTACACGGCGGCCCTCAGGCTGGCGGCCATCCACTGCCAATGGGAGGACCTGGACATATCCCTTCGAGACCGCATGCTGTGCGGCCTAAAGGATGAAGAGGTCCAGAGGAAATTAATGACCCGCAACCATCGCCTCACGTTCAATGAGGTACTACAAGAGGCCCAGGCGGCCCAGGCGGTGAGGAGCGGGGTCTAAGTCTTCAAGTCTTGAGGGGCCACACTTGAGGGGGCCAAGTCACCAGTACAAGCAGCCCGGCAGACCTCGGCACAAGTGGCCTGGCGGGCCCCCCGGTCGCCCACCAGCACTCCATCAACTTCCGAGGAGTCGTCCGTGACTGCGGGCTCCTGCTCCAGTGAGGATGACGACATGCAGAGAGTCAAGAGGCAAGGAGAAAAGAGCTGAACCTGCGAGAAAAGAAATCACCATTGCGATGGCTGAGGGGCATCTCACGACCGAAAGAGGTGCCCATTCCGAACAGCTGAGTGCCACAACTGCGGGTGGAGAGGCCACATCACCAGGGTCTGCAGGTGCCGGCGAGTGGAGAACAAGGGCTCATCGAAACATCCTCAAACACACCAACGCAAGGCGGCCAGAATTGGAAAGGTCTCGGCTGACGACGACACAATGGCCGTGAACCGCGTGGCCCTGGAGCACCGGCGTTTCTTTGTAGAGGTACTGATGCAAGGGGTCCCGGTTAGGAAGGAAATAGACTCAGGGTCATCCTACTCCATCCTTTCCCAGAAGGAGTTCCTGCGCATTCCCCCAAATGCGTGGCCCAAGTTGTGGGCCATGAAATCGAACCTACGGGACGTGCAGGGTTATGGGATCTCGGTGTTGGGGGTGGGAAACTTCACGGTGAAGTTTAAAAGGTTCACGGAAAAACTGCCCCTAGTAGTTCTCAAGCAGGGGTCTCGCTGCCTTTTGGGAACCCAGTGGTTTGCTCCCCTGGGAATCGAACTGTCTGGCATAAACGCCATTGAGACTGACCCAATACGGGATGTGTGTGATGCGCACCTGGCAGTTTTCAAAAAGAGGCTCGGGACATACAGAGGGCCCCCAGTGTCGTTTGACTTGGACCCAGAAATCCGGCCCATACAACTCAAGTCAAGAAGAGTCCCCTTCGCCCTCAAGGACAAGATTGAGGCGGAATTGGACAAATTGGTGGGGAAGGGGATTTTGGTTCCAGTGGATTCTGCGGAGTAGGAAACTCTGATTGTTACAGCTTTAAAGTCCAACGGGGAGGTGAGGATTTGCACTGACTACAAATGTACAATTAACAAGGCCATTTGGCCAAATGCATATCCGGTGCCAATAGTTAGCCATTTACTAGCCACTTTACATGGGGGTAAGTGTTTTGCAAAGTTAGACTTGGCACAGGCGTACCAGCAGTTCACTGTGACCCCAGCTGCTGCCGCTGCGCAAACCATCGTCACGCACAAGGGGGCATTCAAGGTAACGCGCCTACAGTTCGGCGTGAACTCGGCCCCCGGACTCGTCCAGTCCCTCGTGGAATGCCTTTTAAAGGGGTTTCCAGGCGTGCTCCCATATTTTGACGACGTTTTGATAACAGCGGGGAGCGAATCAGAACTAGCAAAAAGGCCAAGGTCCTAACTGTATTTGAGAAAGCAGGACTGAGGTTGAGAAGGGATAAATGTGTGTTCTTTGTGATGGAGGTTGAGTTTCTCGGGTTCAAAATAACCCCAGAGGGTATCAAGCCATCCGAGTCCAAGGTTGAAGCTGTGCAATACGCACCTCGCCCCACCGCGAAACCGGAGCTGCAGTCATTTTTAGGGCTCCTGAACTTTTACCATTCCTTCTTGCCAAGGAAGGCATCTGTTGCGGAGCCTCTGCACGGATTACTAAAGAAAGACACGGTTTGACGGTGAGGAGATAGACAGGAGAAAGCGTTCAAGGAGCTCAAGGGGCTCTTGTCCTCAGACGCCGTTCTGACCCATTTTGATCCACAGAAACCTGTAACCTTGGTGTGTGATGCATCACCAGTGGGGATGGGGGCTGTACTGTGCCACGTGTTAGAGAATGGGTGGGAAGCCCCAGTTGCCTTCTATTCCAGGTCACTCTCAAAGGCGGAGCGCAATTACGAGCAAACAGATAGAGAGGCTCTGGCCATAATCGCGGGAACAAAGTTCCATGATTTCCCGTATGGCCGCCAGTTCACAATTGTGACCGATCACACACCCCTTTTGGGGATTTTTACCACAGGCAAGCCCACCCCACAAATCCTGTCCCCCAGAATGCTGCATTGGGCGATTTTCCTCAACACCTACCAGTATGAACTGGTTCACCACCCAGGGAAGGAGATCTCCCATGCAGATGCCCTGTCCTGATCTCCCCTCCCACAATTAGGAGACCCCAAATGCGAGGTGGAGCAGGATCACCAAGTCCTGCTGATCGAGTCTCTCGACTCACCCCCCTGCAGACCTCGCCAAAGCTACAGCAGCCGACAAAGCCCTGTCCCAAGTCAGTTCCTGGGTTAGAAAATGGTGGCCCACAACTACCCCCAAGGAGGAATTCAAACCATTTTTTAGACGCAGGATAGAGCTTTCCATTGAAAGGGGCTGCCTCCTCTTGGGCCAATGGGTGGCCATCCCAGAGAAGCTACGGCCAAAGGTGCTCAGGCTACTGCACACCAGCCACCCGGGGATAGTGCGCTCCAAGGCTTTGGCCAGGAGCTATTTCTGGTGGCCCCAGATAGACGCTGATATAGAGCATTTGGTGGTCACGTGCAAGAGTTTCCAGAGCTCTCGGCCCAAAGAGGCTCGGCTACCACACAGGGCATGGGACACGGCCCGAAGGCCATGGTCCCGGGTGCACATCGATTTCACTGGCCCTTTCCAGGGTTCCCTTTTCCTGCTGATAGTAGACTCGTATTCCAAATGGCTAGAGGTTATCCCTATGTCCTCATCTGCGGCAACCATTAAAGAATTGTGCAAGGTGTTCAGCTGCTTCGGCCTGCCGGACGTGCTCATGAGCAATAACGCCAGTACTTTCACGTCTGTGGAATTCAAGGCGTTCATCGAGAGGAATGCCATTCAGTACATTACCTCTGCCACATTCCACCCCGCCACAAATGGTCAGGTAGAGCGCCAAGTGCGAACTACGAAAGATGCACTGCGGTGCATGGGTCCCAGAGAATTGAACCTCCAGCTATGCCAATTTCTCATTTGCTATAGGGCAACTCCCCTGGCTTCAGGACTTTCGCCGGCTGAACTCCTCATGCGGAGGAAGCCAGTAACACTTTTTGATCGGTTGGATCCAACCAGGGTGGAGGATGAGGGAAGAAATTTAGAGATAGAGAGCTCCAAAAATTTTGTGGTAGGGGACCCGGTTCATTGTAGGAATTACGCAACCTCGGGACCAACGTGGGTTCCAGGAGTGGTTATTGAACAAACGGGGCCAGTGTCGTACAGGGTTGAAACCAGTACAGGTCTGCTGTGGAGAAGGCACGCTGACCAACTCAGACGGCGAGTTACCAGCGAAAAAGAGTCAACTTTAGGGTTCTCCCCCACCCATTTAGCCCAAGGGGGAGACACGGGGATCCCCCCAAATACAAATGCATATCCTGGATTCTCATATGGGGAGGAGGATACTTTGGAAGAGAGGAATGAGGAGTCATCTGATGAGTTTGATTTTATGTTGCCATACCAGGGGGGGGGTGTCGTGGAGTGGTCCCCCACCCGTCCGAGTGAGAAAAGGGGTTTTAGTTCAGCCCCTGGTATTTCTAGTCCTTCCAGTCCTTTTGTTCTAGAGTTCACCCCATCACCGAGACCCCCGATTCAGGCAGCAGGGGGAAGTACAGGTTCGCCAGTTGCAGGCACAAGAAACCAGGGCGAGACAGCAAGAGTCTCCTCATTGGTTCCTAGATTCATGCTGGGGGGGTCACCAGGTGCCACAAGCGACAGGCAGGGGTTCACATCCCAGTTATATCTCCCGTTTCCCTCTCCAAACGCAAGGTTGCCACAGAGTCCCCGCCAGGCGACTAATGAGTCCCCCCTTTCCGTTGCAGGACGCCACAATGGTTGAGGGACTTCGTCCCATCCTAGGGGGGAAGAGTGTTGTGTATGAAACAGTATTGCTTTAAGAATGAATGTAGCCACTGCAGTGTCCGAATGTAACCTAACAATGAACACAATGTATCTCAGCTGTAATGGAACGCGAGCTAGAGGGCAGCTGCGAGCGTTCAGATCACATGGTACAAATTCCCCAATTACCATCAGCCGCAGGAACCTTCCCGCCCAAGAAACATCTGGAGAAGAAGAGCGTGACTCCGATGACGTCACACAGGTAGCAGCCAATATGCTACCGGGTAACCAGGTTCAAATGTATTGTTGCCATATAAAAGGAGCTGTACTTCCGCCATTACCACATGTTCAGTCTTCCGGTGTGCCAATAAAAATGTGTTAAGCCAGACTTTGGCTGCTTCTATTGTCTTGGTTCCAGTACACCAAAGAGACCCTCCCATCGTGGACACTGGAGCTAGTGATCCTTGATGCTGATTGGACTGGGTCGGTGAGGTTTTTTTATGATTTTGTGGTGGTAGTTCTGCTTTTTTAACATTGTGAGCCACCCAGAGTGGGAGGGCATCCCAGATGGGCAGGATATGTCGAATAAATAAATAAATAAATAAAAATATAACTGCACAGAATTGTTTTATAAGCTGAACAAAGTCAGCATCAATCTAAGCCTCCTGTGTGGGAGACATCATCCTAAACCAATATCTTGTATGAGGGTGTGAGCAGAATGTGTTCCAGGGATGCATGCGTCCTTCTTGCAAACATGTGTTTTTATATTCTCTCCACCACTGAATTTCTGATTTAGGGCAACAGCCAAAAAAATTGTGTTTTGACATTAAAACCAGATGCATGGGAAACATGGACTTTATTTTCTAAGTCATTTGCTATTGTTGCAATGATTCCAGGAACACTGTGGTACTGAAAAACAAATGTCCACAGACTATAGACCTTGTTTTAAAGAAAACAGTGGCTAGCATTTTAAAACAAATTGGCAAATTTCCTCAGCACAGCAGCAGAAAGTGCAAAAGCAAGATCCAACTTCATAAAAATGCAAGATTTCTTATGCAGTAGAGATCTAACTCTCACTAGGACTATCCTAATTCTTCTTCTTTTGTGTCTGAAGGACTGCGGTGGCTTAGTGGTTAAGACACTGAACTTGATGATTGGAAGGTTGGCACTTGGCAGGTCAGCAATTCAAGACCTGAGTGCAGCACGATGGAGTGAGCTCCCATCTCTGTTTCAGCTCCTGCCAACCTTGCAGTTTGAAAGCAAGAAATTGCAAGTAGATAAATAGGTATCACTGTGGTGGGAAGATAAACAGTGTCCCATGTCTAGTCATGCCTGCTACGTGTCCATGGAAACATCTGCAGATGCAGACAGCACTGGCTCTTTCGCTATAAATCGAGGTAAGCATGAACCTTATAGTCGGATACTTGCTCACCCTTGAGGAAGGGTGACCTTTTTACCTTTCATATTTAAGTCATACTTCATTCTGTAGTTTATTTATTTATTTATTCTTCAAAATTCTATTGCTGCCCAACTCAACAATGACTCTGGGCAGCTAACAACAATTAAAAGCAACATCAAACTAATTAAAGTAAAGGTAAAGGTTTCCTTTGCTCGAAAACTAGTCGTATCCGACTCTAGGGTTCAATGCTCATCTCTGCTTCAAAGCCGAAGAGCTAGCGCTGTCTGCTTCTGCAGACATTTCCATGGTCATGTGGCAGGCATGACTAGATACCGGAAATTCTAAATAATTTACCCACTCACCCCATCCATTAAAAGAGAGAGAGAAATTTTAATTATATAAGCCAGCAGGCAGGGATCACCCCTCCATCGGTGCACCAAACCTGCCCTGCCAGCTAGGTTTTCAGTTCTTTCCTAAAGGGCAGCAATTCCGTCTGCAGCCATAGGTAAAGGTAAAGGTAAAAGTAAAAGTTTCCCTTGCTTGAAAGCCAGTCGTATCCGACTCTAGGGTGCAGTGTTCATCTCTGCTTCAAAGCTGAAGAGCCAGGGCTGTCTGCTTCTGCAGACGTTTCCATGGTCATGTGGCAGGCATGACTAGAGTGCACGGAGCGCTGTTACCTTCCCACCGAAGTGGTCCCTATTTATCTACTTGCAATTTCTTGCTTTCGAACTGCTAGGTTGGCAGGAGCTAGGACATAGACGGGAGCTCATTCGAACTGCTGACCTTCCACTTCCCAGTCAGCATCTTAGCTGCTTGAGCCACTGCAGTCACCTTCTTTTTCCTCTGTGTCTAGATCAGACATGAAACTGCCAAAATGAAGGCACCTTTTGCTGAGTTCATTCTGCAGTTCTTCCCACTTTACCTAGTGTGAGAAAGATTAGCTGGCACAACAAGGTTGCTGTTGCCTGGGGTCTGCCCAAATGCCATACAAAAATACCACAGGATCTTTCAAAGAGGATCTTTCTTTGTACCCCAAATATTTGAATAGTGAGATGTTAGGTTTTCCCAGTGTTGCTATGAGGAGGCAAAGCTTGGACACTGACTAAAGGTTCTGAAAAGAAAATAGAAGTTTTTGAAATGTGGATTTACAGGCGGCTACTAAGAATATCCTGGGTTGACCATGTGACTAATGAAGAAGTGATGCGCCAGATGGATAAAGAACAAGAACTCTTTAAGACCATTAAGCAAAGAAAGCTACAATACCTTGGCCATATCATGAGGAACAACATGAAGTATAAAATACTCCAACTCACTCTGCAAGGAAAGATCCCTGGGAAGAGAGGAAGCCCTGGACTTAGACAGACCTCATGGCTGAAGAACTTGAGAGACTGGTGTGGAGTCCGAGAAGTTCTGAATGGGGAACACTATTGCCATGACGATAGCCAATATTCAGAACAGATATGACACTTGAAGAAGTGATCCCTCTCACTCAATCCACTAAAACCGTCCAACCATGTCCTGTATGCCTTTGGTATCCAGCAAGGCTTTCCAAACAAATGCAGTGCAGTTTATTATTGTGCCATAATTCAAACTCCTGAAGGTTAGATAATAATAGATGGAAAAGGAGCTCTCAAGAGGAGGCGGTGAAATAAAATTTGAAACCCTCACATGGGAATTGATCTTGATCTCCCAGCAGGCTTTGAATTGAGGCTACTGTATCTTTCAAATTCCACTACTCAAAACTGGGCAGGCTTATTTCTCCACAGCAAGCAAACTAACAAAAGGACTTTCTCTCCACCCCTTTACCACCCAGAAGAAGAAGGAAAAAAAGGTTTGGGAACCATAAATATCCCAGCTGCCCTGATGTTCAGGTTCCCATGGCATAAATTTCACTAAAGCATTCTCCCCGCCCTCCCCATGCTCAGTCACACTGAGATAAACGCAGTGCTTAAAACCTGATTAATTTTCGCCAAGGGACAAATAGATTAATATCAACTATAGCTTTGTAACAATTAATGTGACAGGCAGCAGAAGATTAGCTGTATCGCGTGGAACACCGTCATGTCATTTATAGAGGCAGGTGCTTTTGAGCTCTCTGGCCCGCTCAGTAGGTTTACCTCCCCCGTCCCCACTAAAGAGATAGTTATTGTGCCATGGTGAAAAGAGCAGCTGCTGTTCCTGAGTTTTCTTGTCAGCCTTCGCTTTCTGACGTTGGCGTGGCATTAAGAGGACAATCTTGGGCCTTAATTACCCATAAGCTTCACATCAGAATGGCCGCATTGGGATGCCCTTCAGAAGAAACCTGTTTAGCCTGTGTATTATTATTCTTTGCTTCTGTCTTGGGAGAGCAGATCCCTTTGAGAACATTCAAAGAAGCCCTGTGGACTTGAGTCAAAAGTTGCCGAATTAAACACAACCTCCTAGTCCAGTGGTGGCAAACCATGGCACTCCAGGTGTTCTTGGACGTCAATTACCAGAAGCCCAAGTCAACACTCCTGCTGATCAGGGCTTCTGGGAACTGAAGTTCAAGAACACCTGTAGTGCCAAGGTTCGCCACCTCTGTACCTAGTCTGACTTCTTCAACGAGGCTTACACAACAGAGAGCTCCCAAACATTCAGATATAAGTAAGCAGACACCTATCTGAGAGTGGAGGGTGGAGAGGGCAGGGGAAGTGCCACAAGAGACATCTTTTGTCAGGGTACAATTTGGGGTATAGTTGTACTCCTGAAAGGGCTGCAATTTTACACACACATTTCTGTCTCAGACATAATTTGTGTGAATAAATAAATGAAAATAGACCATTATGTCTGTAAAACTCTCCAGAAGAAGGTAGAATAAGGATGAATTAGAGTGCAGCCAGACAGTGACAAATGTGTGTGTGTAATTTCATTAAAGTAGGGGTTTCCAACCGAAGGCCCACGGGCCAGATCCAGCCCATGGCACCATTTCATGTGCCCCCCACCTCTCCAAGAGGATTCAAGAAACACCCCTTTGAGCTGTTGGGATAAAATGGCCACCTCCATCATTCAGGCAGGGCAAAATGACCGTCAGGACTTTGAAGCTGACTGAGAGAGCGTGACCTGGCCCCCAGCTTGGAAAGGTTGGGAACCCCTGCATTAAAGGGTTGCTTTAATGGAAGTCATCTCTGTTAAAACAACCATTCTTTCCATTGTGGAATTGCTCCACCTGGGCACCCAACTGCTGTTTTTATGCCATAAACAGAACCGTATCCTGACTGCAGGATCTGCCCATGCTCACAGGTACATACAATCAGTGGTGGGCATCAGAAGGTTCGCACCAGTTCGCCAGAACCGGTAGCAGAAATTCTGGCTGGCCCGACCCATAAAGTATTGAAATAAAGTACAGTAATACCTCATACAAAGTCCACTTCGTACAACATCGAATTCATACAACATCGCCTAATTTCTTGAAAAAAGTTACCTCATACAAAGTCGCTCGACTTTGTATGAGGCATTGGGTTTTTCCCAGGTTGCATTGTGCCTGGGCAGTATAAAAGGCAGGACACATGCGTGCATTGCTCTTGTGGGTTTTGCACGAGGCAAAGAGTGTTTAGGAGTGGTTTTGAGCGCGATTTTGGATTTTTTTAAATTTTTCATCATAATTTTTAGAAGCATTCCTGGTTTTTTTGCAGCATTCTTCAGGTTCTTGGACAATCAGGGTTGTTTGACATGTTTTTGTAATGTATTTAGCCTTTAGACAATGATTTCTTAAAGTTCTGTCAGTTTCCTGTCTGTTTCCTTGACTTTGCCCTGAAGTCTGTGCTGTTACAGTACAATGTATCTATATGGAAACGACGTTGTACGAGGCATCGCGGCAAGGATTTGGATGTTGTATGAGGCATCGCAGCTAGGATTTTGTATGCCTCATACAAAGTCCAAATCCATATAAAGTCCAAACTTGTGGAACCAAGTTTAGACGTTGTATGAGGTATCACTGTAGTCCTAATTTGGGTGCAATGCAGGGTATTTCCCCTGGCCTTGCCCACTACACCATGGCCACAGTGTGGTAGTACATTTTTTTGGAGCCCACCACTGGGTACAATGTCTTCTTTTACTTTGCTTCTGGTAAACCTGCTGACAGGTAAACACTCACTGGTGGTTACAGCGGCTGTGACCCATTGTGACTGTGTGTATATCGAAGCCTAAGCCAGCAGCAGCACTTGGGAAAGCTCAGGTTCAGCTCTACCATGAACTGATGGAAGATAAGAATTTCTCTGAAGTGGAGACTAGAAACATCAGCAGCCCATCACTCTAAAGGCCTGGGGACATCTTTGTATTGACCTTTATGCTTATGCCAACTCAAAGGCTTAGTTACCCAAGGTATGACTGCCCCCTAGCATCCACATCTGGAACTACAACCTCTGTGTTAGGTCTATATCACCTTCTTGGGGATTAACTTTAGGCAGCAGAAATTCAAGATTTGGGCTTTGAGGCTGAAGTCAACACTCTTACAAAGGGTGAGTGATTACTCAGAAAGCATCAAGTGATGGAGGCGGCAGTTATAATAATTTCATGTCATAAATTATTCTGGGTTGAAGGGATTTTTGCTGGAGAAACTCCGCTCAGGGGACACCTGAATGAGATTCCTTTCAATTCCCCAAGATCTGGTCCCTATTTATCTACTTGCAATTTCTTGCTTTTGATTTGCTAGGTTGGAAAGAGCTGGGACAGAGACGGGCGCTCAAACCATCATGCAGTACCTGGGTCTCAAACTGCCAACTTGCCAGCCTTCCAGCTAATAAGGCAAGCTTCTTAACCACTAAGAACATAAGAACATAAGAACAGCCTTTTTGGAACAGGCCACAGCCCATCCAGTCCAGTATTCTGTCTCACACAGTGGCTCACCACTTGCTTCAGGGTATTATTCCCAAGCAGATGCCTTCACCTGCTTAGGATTCCCTGGAAATGGCATTGAGAGATATCCTGCCTATCTCTCCAACCCGGAGGTTGTCCTTAGGTATCCATAATTATAGCCATTGATACCCTTGTCCTCCATGAACTTGCCTAATCCTTTCTTGAAGCTGTCAAGACTGACAGCTGTCACCACTTCTTCTGGCAGGGAGTTCCATAGACCAGTGATCCTCTGGGTGAAAAAGTACTTTCTCTTATTTGTTTGAGAACTAGTACCCAAATGTTTCATGGAGTGCCCCCTAGTTCTAGTGTTATGCAATAGGGAAAACAGTTTTTCCTTGTCTACTTTGTCCACACCGTGCATGATTTTATAAACTTCAATCAGGTCACCTCTTAGACACCGTCGTTCAAGGGTGAAGAGGCTCAACCGTTGCAGCCTCAGATGGTAAAGACGGTGTTCCAGTCCCCTAATCATTCTGGTTGCCTCCTCTGCACTTTTTCCAACTCCATAATATCCTTCTGGAGGTATAGCGACCAGAACTGTACACACACAGTGTTCCAGATGGGGCTTCACCATAGATTTATAAAGAGACAAAATGATACTTGCTGACTTATTTTCTATACCCTTCCTAATGATCCCTAGCATTGAGTTTGCTTTTTTCACTGCTGAGGCACACTGGGTTGACACCTTCATTGAGCTCTCGTCCACCAGGACACCAAGGTCCCTTTCCTGGTTTGTCGCAGAGTTCAGACCCCATCAGTTTATAAATGTAATTGGGGTTTGTTTTTGTTTTTTGTTTTTTTGGCCCAACATGCATCACTCTGCACTTACTAATGTTGAAGCTCATTTGCCACTGTTTTGCCCACTTCCCCAGTGTCAAGAGATCCCTGATCAAGAGATCACTGAACCACCGCATCCTCTCTACATAACAGGAGGGCTTTTCATAATCATAATTGTGTTTCTGGATGCTGGTTTTTAGCTGAGCACATTTGTTTTTAAAATTTTAAATGTTTTAATAATTTCATGTATTTTAATTAATACTATAGTCTAATCATTCTTCTGTACAATTTCTCTAGCTTTTTTTCTATATATTTATTTACATTGATAGCCAACTTGAGTCTCCCTCACCATCAAGAGAAAGGCAGCCTATAAACCAGACAAATAAAATAAATAACTCAGAGTCTTTTTCCTTCTCTTTTTAAAACCAAGGATAATAGATTGTTCTAATATATCATGATACCGAAGTGGTCACAAAGAATATGATGGCTGCAGGGAACTGAATTGTGTTTGTTATAACTTACTTAATGTGCATAGTTATCTTCCAGGTCTGCAACTCTGCAGTTTCAGAGCCAGAACCTGAAACCAGGAACAGATTCTCAAGCAAAGCGTAGAAAAGAAGCAGAATAGATTCTGGAAACCTGACTGTGGAAGTGGGTATTGCGGAGTCCCAGTAAGTTGGCCTGGAAGCCAGATAAAACTGGATAACTAGTTAATTATTTGAAATCAAAATTGGAAAAGGGGCAGTATTATTTTAGCAACTAGTGGGCATGCAGTAAAACACACTCTGCAACTATAGTGCTCATCGCTATGTTATCTATGGCTCACATTCCCTTTAGGGCAGAAGTAGGAAAAAGAAATTACAAGTAGATAAATAGGTATGGCTTTTATGAGAAAGGTAATTTTATTGTAATTTTTATTATATTGTTAGCCACCCTGAGTGGTGTACCCACCAGGAGGGCGGGATATAAATGTGCAAAAATGAATAAATAAATAAAAGGTAACAGCATGACCATGGAAACATGACTAGTTGTGTATGTTTCTGAAGCAAGTTGGTCCTATGAATTAGTGACTTCCAAAAGAATTTGTCCTTAATCCTGCTGAGATTTTGCAGACTCAGAGTTGTGGCTTCCTTGATTGAATCCATCCATCTCATATTTGTCTTCCTCTTTTCCTGCTGCCTATAGTGTTTCCCAATATTATTTTCTTTTCCAGTGAACCTTGCCTTCTCATGATATGTCCAAAGATCAATGGACTCACTTTAGTATTTTTTGTCTCTGGAAGCAGTTCAGGCTTGATTTGATTTAGAACCTATTTATTTGTCTCTGTGGCAGTCCATTAGATCCATAAAGCTCTCCTCCAACATCACATTTTGGGGAAATTGATTTTCTTCCTGTACACTTTCTCATCAGAACATCACAGTTGGGAATGTCATTGTGTGGGTGATCTTGACAAACATTAAGGATCTTTTCTAGCTCTTTCATAGCTGTCCTTTTGAGTCTCAACCTTCTCCTGATATCTTGGCTGCACTCTACACTTTGATTTATGATTGAACAAACAGGTTTCATGCTTTCAGGATCCCCCTGCACTCTTGAAACCCTAAAACTGAGATTTGAAAAAAATGAGATCCAAAATGTTTTGAGGTATGAAGGTCATGGAAAGGAGTGTAGACCTCCAAGCTCTGGGAGCAGATGAATTTGGGCCCCAATTCTATTTTAAATTAATCTGACATGATGAAAGTTATCTTTCCTACTCCTCTGATATGTGAGATCTATCTCCCCATCTGGAGATCCAGAGAAGCACAGCCGTTCCCTCAGAATCTGGCCAGAGCCCTGAAATTTGGGCACTTTCAACATCTGTGGGGGACATCAGGTTGAGAGAGAGAGAGAGAATTGTGGGTACTTGTTAATATTTTACATAAAGACATTGAATTATTTTAATTAAAAATGAACTGTGGACTAGCAGTTGCACAACTAAACATGTATATCAGGAGTGGCCAAACCACGGCCCATGGGTCAGATCTGGCCCACAGCATCAAATCATCCAACCCACGCCACCCTCGCTGCTGCTGGAAACGGAAGAGGACATGGCCCATGCATGCACCATGAGTGGTGCTTGCACCAATAGGGCAGGGTATAAATATAAACAAATAAATAAATGTGCAAAATGCTGCCATAAATGAACCCGCTACTGTCGTAAATGTGTTTACGACAGCCACGGATGCATTTTATGGTGGGAGGAACCATGTGATCCGCCCACACAACTACATAACCATCCCGTGGCTCAAAATGTTTAGAAACCCCTGGTGTATATAGAAAATACCAGTTTTTCTGTGTGCCTTTAAGGTATGAATGATTTTAATCCCTTGGGAGGTAGCTGATTATGTCTTTGTATTTCAGAAAAGTCACATTGTACAAATCAGTTGTTAATTCAATTAGTCATGACCAAAAAATGTAGTGAAACATCCATGAGATATGTTTGGCAGTCAGTTAAGTATGGGTGACTGAGCAAAGAGGGTTGGCCCCAGTCACGGACTTTGATTTTTAATCCTTGATCCTCCAAGTTTCCCTCCTTTTGAACTAAAAAAGAAATCTGACTTGCCCTTTATTTTTCAGAAGAGGAAATTTTATTGCTACAGACATTGGTATGGGTGGTCATTTGTGTAAAGTCAATTCTTTTTGCCTGACTAACAAGTCCGATGTTTAAGTGCGGTCCCTCATTCCAGCCCTTCAGGTACATCTCTGGGCCCTGAGCGGCAGATCCGGAGTGTCCCCGCCCTTAGGCTGCTGCTGGTGAATGCCAGGTCGGTATGTAATAAGGCCCCCCTGATTCAAGATGCCATCCAGGAAGGGCTGGCCGACCTGGCATGCATCACCGAAACCTGGCTGACGCCTGAAGATGGAGTACCTCTTTCGGACATGTGTCCAGCTGGGTTCGGTATTTGGCAACAGCCTAGAGGTGAGGGGAGGGGCGGTGGTGTCGCCATTGTTGCCAGGGAGTCTTTGGGAGTTGCTAGGGCCACTGCTCCACAAGTGGCTGGTTGTGAGGCCCTGCTTCTACGGTTGGGCCCCAAGGGTCAGTTGGGGATCTTACTCCTGTACCTGCCCCCTTGCAGGGTAAGGGATGCCCTGCCTGAGCTCCTCGAGGCCGCCTCGATGCTGGCGTTGGAGTTCCCGAGACTTATGGTTCTGGGGGACTTCAATTTGCCATCGCTGGGAATGGCTTCTGAGGTGGCAAGGGAGTTCATGGCTTCCATGGCAGCCATGGGCCTGACTCAGGTAGTTCGGGGTCCGACCAGGGGCAGTGGTCACATGCCAGACTTAGTTTTCTTGTCGGAGCAGTGGCAGAGTGATCTAAGATTACAGGATTTAGTCATCTCACCTGTGCCATGGTCGGATCACTATCTGGTGACTCTTGACTTTCTGGGGGCGATACTTCATCGTAGGGAGGCAGGGCCGATTAAAATGGTCCGCCCTCGGCGACTAATGGATCCAGACGGATTCCAGAGGGAACTGGGGGAAGTTCCTCTGGATCGGCTACACGATTCACCCGGGGCACTCGTCGACCTGTGGAATAGGTCGACAACAGTAGCCTTGGATGAAATCGCGCCACTGCGGCCTCTCCACGCCCGGGGGATTAGGTCATCTCCGTGGTTCACAGATGAACTGCGTGAACTCAAACGGGCAAAGAGACGCCTAGAGCGCCGCTGGGCGAAGACCCGGGATGACTCCGATTGGACACTAGCTAGAGCTGCTATTAGGGCATACCTAGTGGCGATGGGGGTGGTGAGGCGGCAATACTTCACCACCCTTATTGCCTCCGCTGATAATCGCCCAGCCGCCCTGTTCCGGGTAACCAGGTCCCTCCTTGGTAAGGGGAGATCGGTGCCCGGTTGGCAGGGTTCGGCTGAGGACTTTGCTGACCATCTGGTGGAGAAAATCGATCGGATTCTGTTGTGTTCTGTAAAGCAGTGCCTTTAACAATGTACCTTTGCCATGTGTTATCAATGTAACCTTTGTGTGCAACATTATAACCATCACCTGTATCGATGTATGCTTAATAAGGGGACGCGAGCTAGTGACCACCAGAGGGCAGTAGCGAGCGTCCAGCTCTAATGGATCATAGCCACCTGGATCAGCAGCGCGGGAAGATTCCCCACGACCTCCTCACCTGGTCAAGAAGGGCGTGACTTCCTACGACGTCACGCAGGCAGCAACCAATAGTCTGTCAACGAGCCACATTCAAATGTATAGCCAGCTGTATATATTGAGCTACCCTTCCGCCATTACCACATGTTCCTCCGGATCATCATGCAATAAACCTGTGTTAAGCCAACCCTTCGGCTGTTGTGTTGTCTTTGGTCCCTTACACTAAATTGGCGACGAGAGTGGGATGGCAGCCCACGGGACCAAGACATGCGCCGGTTTCGAAATCAAGAAACCGGGCGACTGGGAGATCTTCGAGATGGACTTCCAGGCCGCACTGATCGAGTCCGAAGTCACGGAAGAGGCGAAGAAAAGGGCCATCTTCACCAGAATGCTCGGACAAGAAACAAAAAGGACCTTGGTGGACCTGATTGCACCGAGGAGGGTGAGCGAATTCAAGGCCAAGGAACTCATGCAGTTGCTGCGTGAGCACGTCCGGCCCGCCACGGCGATGTTTCCCGCTCGGAGTGCGTTTTGGAGGCGAGTCCAAGCGCCCGGGGAGACGGTCGCCGCGTTCGTGGCGGCCCTGCGGCTGGCGGCCGGCCCGTGCAAATGGGAGAACGTCGAAATCACCCTCCGAGACTGTGTGCTGTGCGGCCTGAACGACGCCGAAACCCAGCGCACATTAATGAACCAAGAGCCGCCTCCCACGCTGCAGGAGGTCGTTAGAGCGGCCCAGGCCGCAGAAGCTACGAAGGCCGGGGTCCAAGAACTCCAGGACTGGCGGCCAAAGTCGAGCAAAGCAGAGGCTCCGGTACACGCGGCCCGGCGAACTTTGAGGTCGTCTACAGAGAGCAGCGACGACGAGGACGTACAGAGGGTCCGGAAGGAGAGCCGGCGTTGCGACGGCTGTGGCGCGGCCCACGACCGCGTGAAATGCCCCTTCCGGAAGGCCGAGTGCCACAACTGCGGCCGCCGCGGGCACATCGCCAAGGTGTGCAGGAAGAAGCGCGAGTCCCGGAGGAGCTCCCCAGACCGTTCCGCGGGACGAGACCGCCCAGCGAAACCCAAAGACGGCGCCCAGGCCACGCGGAAGCAGGATGGCGTGGGCCGCATCACCGACGGCAGCGAGGACGATGCCCCAGTGTTCAGCGTGTCTACGGGACACCCCCGCTACTTTGTTGAGGTACTAGTCCAAGGGGTGCCCATTAGGCATGGAAGTGGGGCGATGACCAAGAAAGGGCATTTAGTGAGCTGAAAAGCCTCCTGGCGTCCGACGCCATACTGACCCACTTCGACCCCAAACGCCCAGTAGTTCTGATCTGTGATGCATCTCCAGTGGGGGTGGGGGCAGTACTGTGCCACGTGCTGGAGAACGGAAGGGAGGCCCCGATAGCATTTTACTCCAGGTCCCTGTCCCAAACAGAGAGAAACTACGCACAGACGGACAGGGAGGCCTTAGCGATAGTCTTGGGGACGAAAAAATTTCACGATTTTCTGTACGGCCGCTCCTTCACCATTGTGATGGACCACAAGCCCCTGTTAGGCATTTTTACCGCGGATAAGCCCACCCCTCAAATCCTGTCCCCAAGGATGCTCAGGTGGGCCATTTTTCTCAACGCGTATCAGCACGCGTTGGTCTACCGGCCCGGGAAAGAGATCAGCCATGCGGACGCCCTATCTAGGTCTCCCCTTCCCCTAACACCCAGCCAGGTGAGCATGGGGGAGCGGGACCATCAGGTTCTCATGATAGAGGTGCTGGATTCGCCCCCCGTAGTGCCCGCCAACATTGCCAAAGCGACAGAGAAAGACAAAACGTTAGCGACAGTAAGCTCCTGGCTACAGAAAGGGTGGCCCACATCCTCCCCAGCGGAGGAGTTCGCTCCATTTTTCAGAAAAAAAGCTAGAACTGTCCCTAGAGAGGGGATGTCTCTTGTGGGGGCAGCGGGTGGTGATTCCCACTTCCCTTCGGCCACGGGTGCTCAAACTGCTTCACGTCAGCCACCCCGGCATCGTGCGATCCAAGGCGCTGGCCCGGAGTTACTTCTGGTGGCCCCAGCTAGACGCCGACATTGAGCACATGGTCGGCACTTGTGAAAGTTGCCAATGCTCCAGACCGGAAGAGGCCCGCCTTCCCCACAGGGAATGGGACGCGGCTAAGGGGCCGTGGTCCCGGGTGCACGTTGATTTCGCGGGCCCGTTCAGAGGCACCCTGTTCCTCCTTGTAGTGGACGCTTTCTCCAAATGGTTGGAGGTTATCCCAGTCACGAGCACCTCCTCGGCCCAGACCATTAGACATTTGCGGAGGCTCTTTTCCACGTTCGGCATACCCGACACGTTAATTAGCGACAACGCTAGTTGTTTCACGTCCTCCGAGTTCAAGGCATTCATGGAAATTAACGCAGTTCAGCATATCACCTCCGCCCCTTTTCACCCGGCCACCAACGGCCAAGTAGAGCGCCTCGTCCGCACCACGAAGGACGCGTTGCGGCGCATGGGCCCAGGGGATTTGAACCTACAAGTGTGTCAGTTTCTGCTGGGGTACAGGGTGACCCCGTTGGCGTCAGGATACTCCCCCGCAGAGCTCTTAATGCGCAGGAAGCTGACCACCATCCTTACTAGGCTAGACCCCACGAGGGTAGAGGACAAGGGGAGGAACATTGGGCTAGAGGCTACGAAGAGTTTTAGTGTAGGCGCCCCCGTGCATTGCAGGAATTACGCCAGCACGGGCCCAGCCTGGGTTCCGGGCATAGTTGTGGAGCAGACCGGCCCCGTGTCGTACCGCGTAGAAACCAGCACAGGGCTCCTGTGGAGGCGGCACGCGGACCAGCCCCGACGCAGGGTCTCCGATGAGCAGGGCACTGATCAGGCAGGAAATAAGTCAGCGTTAGGGTTCTCCCCCACCCATTCAGCCCAAGGGGGAGGGAAAGGGGACCGTGGGCCCCCACCAAGGGGGGAGGAGGATGTCCTCATAGATACCCTGGGGGATCTTTCCGGGGAGGAGGAACCCGACCCCATACATATCTCGCGGAAAGTCCCCACAAATGCGGGTACCCCTACCAAGTTAGATTTTGATTTCCAGAACCGGGGGGGGTTTCGGAGTAGTCCCCCACCCGTCCAAGCGAGAAGAGGGGTTTTTCATTAGCCCCAACGGCCCCCGGTTTCCCCACAATGGAGTTTTTCCCTTCCCCTAAGACCGCCAGACAGCGGCAAACCACTAACGAGTCTCCCTCTCCCATTTCAGGACAAGGGACCAGGGAACAAAGAAGCAATAACGCCCCCGGGGGGGCAGCCCTCTTCACGGCCCACACGCACACGCAACAAGCCATCTTGGCTGAGAGACTTCGTCTCATCCTAGGGGGGAGGGATGTTGTGTTCTGTAAAGCAGTGCCTTTAACAATGTACCTTTGCCATGTGTTATCAATGTAACCTTTGTGTGCAACATTATAACCATCACCTGTATCAATGTATGCTTAATAAGGGGACGCGAGCTAGTGACCACCAGAGGGCAGTAGCGAGCGTCCAGCTCTAATGGATCATAGCCACCTGGTTCAGCAGCGCGGGAAGATTCCCCGCGACCTCCTCACCTGGTCAAGAAGGGCGTGACTTCCTACGACGTCACGCAGGCAGCAACCAATAGTCTGTCAACGAGCCACATTCAAATGTATAGCCAGCTGTATATATTGAGCTACCCTTCCGCCATTACCACATGTTCCTCCGGATCATCATGCAATAAACCTGTGTTAAGCCAACCCTTCGGCTGTTGTGTTGTCTTTGGTCCCTTACACTAAAGATTCGTTCTGGATTGAACCCTGGCGTGGATGGGGAGGGTCGGGGGGGTGCCGGTGCACAGTCTTGCTGTACGATCTGGGATCAGTTTGATCCTGTTGTCCCTGATGAAGTGGACAGGCTCCTTGCAGCTGTTCGTGCCGCTACATGTCCTTTGGATCCCTGTCCCACTTGGTTGGTGAAAGCCTCCAAGGAGGTAACAGGTGGCTGGGTTGGGGGGATAATAAATGCCTCGTTACGGGAGGGGGTATTTCCTGCACAGCTTAAACATGCCTTGGTGCGCCCCCTCCTGAAGAAAATGTCCCTCGACCCAGCTGTCCTTAACAACTACAGGCCAGTTTCCAACCTGCCCTTTTTGGGTAAGGTTTTGGAGAAGGCGGTGGCGCGTCAGCTGCAGAGTGTCCTGGAGGAAGCGGATTATCTAGACCCCTTTCAATCAGGGTTCAGGCCCGGGTATGGAACGGAGACGGCATTGGTCGCGCTGATGGATGATCTCTGGCGGGAGCGGGACGGGGGTTGTCCATCCGTCCTTGCTCTTCTTGACCTCTCAGCGGCCTTCGATACCGTCGACCACGGTATCCTTCTGGAACGGCTCGAAGGACTGGGGATCCAGGGCACTGTGTTGTCCTGGTTTTCCTCTTTTCTGGAGGGCCGTACCCAGTCGGTGTGGTTAGAGAGTGAGAGGTCCAGCCCTAGGCCCCTCAAGTATGGGGTGCCTCAGGGCTCTGTGCTCTCTCCTCTCTTATTTAACATCTACATGAAGCCACTGGGTGAGATCATTCGTTCCCACGGGGTGCGGTACCATCAGTACGCGGATGATACTCAGTTGTACATCTCGGCCCGTGGGGACCCCAGTGATGCTGTTGAAATCCTATCCGGATGCCTGGAGGCCATTGGGGTCTGGATGGGGGCCAATGGGCTTTGGCTGAATCCCAGCAAGACAGAGTGGCTGTGGATAAGGGGCCCCGTGTTATCCAGGGAGTTACCACCTTTGGTACTGGATGGGGCTGTTCTGCCCCAGACAGACCCAGTGCGCAACTTGGGGGTTCTTCTGGACTCGCGGCTGCTGCTAGAAGAACAAGTAGCGGCTGTGGCCAGGAGGGCTTTTGCCCAACTTCGGGTGATTCGCCAATTGCGCACGCTCCTGGACCGGGGCTCCTTGCTTATGGTCACCCATGCTCTGGTTACTTCCCGACTAGATTATTGTAATGCGCTCTACATGGGGCTGCCCTTGACGACCATTTGGAGGCTGCAGCTGGTCCAGAATGCAGCGGCCCGGGTGGTGATGGGGTGTGGGCGATATGCCCATGCCTCACCGCTACTTCGGGAGCTGCACTGGTTACCAGTTTGTCTCCGGGTGCAATTTAAGGTGCTGGTTTTGACCTTTAAAGCCCTATATGGCAGGGGGCCAGGATACCTTAGAGACCGCATCGTCCCAAGAGTGTCTGCCCGTCCAACCAGAGCGGACCGGAGGGGCTCTCTAATAGTGCCACCAACTAGGGGTGCACATCTGTCTAGCACCCGAAGGAGGGCCTTCTCCATGTCCGCACCAACTCTCTGGAACCTCCTGCCAATAGACCTAAGACTCCAAAGTGAACTGCTGCCCTTCAGGAAAGGAGTGAAGACCTGGCTGGCAGGGCAGGTGTGGGGCCCGAATGGGACTATGGTGCCCGCCTGCTGGCTTTTATAAGAACTCTCTCTTCTTCCTTTTGTATAGTAGGTGGGATGGGTGGGCGGGATATGGGGTTTTTTTAAAGGGGGTGGGTTGTGGGTTTTTATGATGTTTTTTATGTATTTCTAGAATTATTGTAATGCCGCCCTGAGTCGGGTTCCGCCTGAGTGGGCGGCATATACAAATATGACTATAAAATAAAATAAAAAATAAAAATAAGTGTAAGCTAATGAAAATAGACTTATCTATGAAGTGGTTGATGGTTGACACTAGTTCTCTATTCTATACATGCTTCTCCTCTCAATATTCCATCGCAATCGAAGGTTTGGATTACAATTCCCATCAGCCAAGCCAGGATGGGAAAGGTTCAGGATGATAGCAGGTGTAGTCCAGAACATGAGGAAGGCATGAATTGGGAAGAACAAAGCAGATGGAGCTGGAGTGATTTTTTGCCACTGGATTTTACTGGATTTATCAGAGGATGTCAATCAAGCCTTGACCCACAACCCATTCTGATCTAATCACTCTATGACTCTGTATCTGGTGTATATAAGCTCATGCCTTGCTATTTCATTCCTATGTCTTGCTCCACGAAACCTCACATTAAAAATATGGCAGTTAGTCTTTAAAGTGCTGCAGTGTTTTTGTTTTGTATTTACTCTGTAAATGCAACACCACCACCCCTCTTACAGTTCTCACAGCTCCACACCGAAAGTATTGCATTTGCTAGGGTAACCTCATAGCCTCCAAGCTTTCTGACATCCTCTATAAAGTTTAGGTTCCTGCTTCTGAATGTTTAGGTCCCAAGTTGCCCAGACTTTTTGCGCCGTGGGCTGGTCATGTGGTTGAGCGGGCTGGTCATGTGGTTCCTCCCACCAGAAGTAGGAGTAAAACTCACCCACGTATGTGCATAATGCTACCATAAATCTATTCACAGCTGTCAGAAACATTTAGGGCAGCATTTTGCGCATGCATGGGCACATTTTATTTCCGCTTCTGGGAGCGGTGAAGGCAGTGTGGGCCAGTTTATTTGGTGCTGTGGTCCAGATCCAGCCCACAGGCCATTGTTTGGGCACATCTTAGGAGATGGAGAAGCTTTTGGTACATAAACATTAAAGATACTTTCTTTTTTTAAAAAAAATATTTTTATTATATTTTAATGGTACATACAATACAAAACCAAAAACATACATAAAATATAAGTACATTAATATAACTAAAATACACATCATTAAAAAGAAATAAGAATAAGAAAAAAAGACTCATCGCATCCTATCCTAATACATTTTTCGTCTAACCTTATTATTTAAACACCACTACAATATTCTGGATAGGTGACCATTACACTAACAAAATTAAATTCCACCCGGTGTTTATATACAATATCCTGGAGAACTCAGAATGACGCATTATTTTACCTCCAAAAACTACTTTGATCAGGTACAGGTCTCTTTCTTTCTCCTCCCATAAGTGCATGATCCACAAATGGCTTCCAAATATTCCAAAATCTATTTTCTTTTAATATACCCCTTTTTTCTTTTATCTCCCAAGTCAATTTATCATTCAATGCCAAATTCCACATTTCTTTGTATCACTCTTCCGTCTGAATGATTACATCATTTTTCCAATTTCTAGCAATACATTGTCTGCCCATTGTAAGCATTATTTCTAATAACTCTCTCTCCTCCTTATTTAAACAAAAAAATTCCACATTTGTTAACATGGTGATAACGGACCCCAGTTTAATTCTTTTACCCATTATTTCACCCATCTCTTTTTCAATCCTTTCCCAAAAATCTTTTACCACTTTACAACTCCACCACATGTGTTCATATGTTCCTATTGTATCTTTGCATCTCCAACACATTCTATCCTTTTTATTATCAATTTGATGTAACCTCACTGGGGTCAGATACCACCTCCATAACATTTTATAATTGTGTTCCTTTATTCTAACTGACATAGTTCTCATTATTCTCTTTTTCCATTTGTTTCTCCATAAATCATTATTTATCTTTATTTTCAAATCTTCCTCCCAACTTATTTTCAAATCCTCCTGTGGATCGCCCTCCTTATTTACAATTTACTAACTAAACCCTTAGTATTTTTGTCTCCGTTTCTAATTTTTAAAACCAGATCCTCAAATTCTGACCTTTCCAAGTCATATTCTCTCATATATTTACTATTCCATCTATTAATTTCATTATCTGAAACCAATTCAGTTTTAATTGATCAAACAAATTTATCCTAATAGTAGCATCCCTACAGGCCCGTAACCAGTCTTTCAACAGGAAAATTTCATTTTTATCCAATACTTCCTTTACTACATTGTCTATCTTAATCGGAAAACCCGCCATATCTGACAATTCCATAATCGGAGACACATCCGGGGCCAGATCCTTCTTCACTTTCTTCCATACACTCATTAATCCTTTCATCATAGTACTTCCCGTTGGTAATTTTCCAAAGTTATTCCCTAAAAAGACCATTTTACCTATATGTCCATAGTCCTTCATCTCAATTTCCTCCCAAATTACCTTTTCCCTTGCCAAGATCCTCACAACATTCTTAATTTGAAACGCTTGGTAATAGACTCTCAAATTCAGCATTCCCAATCCACCTTCTTTCTGCGATAAATACCATAGTTTTTTAGGCAGCCTTGTCCTCTTTTCACCATTACAAAAATTATTAACCATTTTTTTAAACTCATTAATTTCCTTATCTTTCAATTGAATTGCCAATGCATCAAATAAAAAATTAATTTTAGGCAACAACATCATTTTAGTAAGTGCTATTCTCCTGAACCATGACAGTTTCAATTTTTGAAAAGTTTGTATTCTATTTTTAATTTCCAATTTCAAACTGTCATAATTCAATCTTTTAATCTCTTCCAATCTGTTAGATATAACTATTCCCAAATATTTCAACTTATCTTTAATTTGAATATTACCCTTTCCCATTATCTTCTTCAAATCCTCTTCTTTCATATTGCAAAACATCATTTCTGATTTATCCCAGTTTATCTTCAGACAGGTAACATCCTCGAAATCCTTTAAATGTTCTCTAATTCTATCAATTGTCCTCTCCGGATGTTTTACTATCAACATAGTATCATCAGCATACATACTAATTTTGTTTCCCATAATCCCCTCTATTATTCCATCATCTCTTATAGCTTTTGCTAATAACTCCATTGCCAATACAAACAAAATTGGTGATAAGGGACAGCCCTGTCTCATTCCTGTCTCCAATTTAATCTCATCAGTAAACTCTTCATTTACTCTGACAGTAGCTGTTCCTTGCTGCTATAATTGATCAATCACCCTTCTAAATTTATCCCCAAATCCACAATATTTGATTATTTCCTTAATTGAGATCCATTGTAAAGAGTCAAATGCCTTTAATATATCCAAAGATATTAATCCCACCTTTTCTTTTGTTTGACTCACAATGTCTATTAAATCCACTACTCTTCTAGTTAAATCTGCTATTTGTCGCCCTTTCAAAAAACCCACTTGATCTACATTTATGTAATTGCCCATGAAATTATTAAAACGATTAGCCAATATTGCTGTGAAGATCTTGGCATCTTGATTTATCAATGAAATTGGTCTATAAGATTCTATTTTTTCCAAGTTCTTCCCAGGTTTTGGCAACAATACAATTGTGGTCCTATGCCATGAAGTCGGGATTTGCCCACCATCCAAGATATAATTATATAATTTTACCAATTTTGGTACCAATATGTCTTTAAAATCCTTGTAAAAGTCGGCAGGCAATCCGTCCTCTCCAGGAGCTTTCCCCAACTTCAAACCAGCAATTACCTCCCTTACTTCTTTTTCAGACACTTGATCCTCCATTCTATCTTTATATTCCTGTTTTACTACACCAACACTGTGCTTCTCTAATTGCTTTTTGAGCTTCTCCAAGTCTAATTCTTTTCTTGTGTATAAAGCTTGATAAAATTCTTTCACTATCTTACATTTATCCTTAATTTTATTACATCTTATCCCTTGCTTATTAACCAAAATTCCAATTTCCCTTTTTTCCTTCTTATCTTTTGCTGCTTTTGCCAATAATTTCAAATTTTTATTACTATATTCAAAATAATCTCTTTTTAAATACACCAAATCCCTTTTCACCTTTTCAATATCTTTACCTACCAATTCAGCCTTCAATCTTTGTAAGTTTGCAAAAATCTTGTTATCCATCCTTGAATGCTCCTCCTGTAACTGCTTTATCTCATTTTCAATTTTATCCTGTGCTAATTTATAATTTTTATATCTATTACTTGCAATCTTAATATATTCCCCTCTAAAGACCGACTTCATGGCATCCCAGACCATATTAAAATTTACCTCATCATTATCGTTCAGTTGCCATATTTCCTTCCAACTTTCCATAATTTGAGCCTTACTCTTTTGGTCTTTAAATAAATTAGCATCATATCTCCAACTCCTTCTCAATCCACTCTCTTTCTGTATTTTCATTCCTAAAACTACTTTAGCATGGTCAGACTCCTTAAAAATTCCAGTTTTCATCTCCTCCAAATTTTTAACCATATTTTCAGTTACAAATATGTAGTCTATTCTGGAGTATGAATTATGAGCTTGTGAAAAGTAGGAATATCCCCTTTCTGACCCCTTAAGTTCTCTCCAAGTATCTTTCAAACCTAATGCCGCCATCCAATTGTCCAAAACCCATCCTTTAATACCTCTTCCACATCTTAATATGTTTGTACAATCCAAATTTGATTTTACCAAGTTAAAATCTCCAGCCACAATCATTCTTGTTGTTTGTTCTTTTACCAAAATCTTTCGCATTTTTCTAGAAATTCAGTTTGATGTTCATTTGGGGCATATATATTCACCAACATTACTTCTTCATCATCTATTTTCCCTTTTACTATCAAATATCTACCTTCTGGATCCACTATAGTATTTAATATCTCAAACCCCAATCTAGTCGAGATTAGAATTGTGACTCCCCTAGCTTTAGATCTACCGTAAGATTTTTCATAATATTGCATCCATCCTAAAAAGATTTTGTTTGTATCTTGAGATTTTTGATGAATTTCCTGTAGAAAGACTATGTCCGGCCTATCTTTCCTCAGAGCTGATTGTATCCTCCTCCTCTTAATTAAAGATCCTGTGCCCTTTACATTCCATGTTAACACTTTAATAGCTCTCATGATCTAATAATTTACCACCGATTCCGCCACTTCCAAGGCCTCCAATAGGCGTGCTACCTAATAACCCATAATTGTTGAAACAAAAAAAACAAAACATGGAACATTCATTCTTTCCCTCCCCACTTTCCTCGTCAAAAAGTCGCCTTCATCTTCCAAAGAAGGGAGGGGGGAACATGTAAGAAGTGCATGGTAATTGTCGCTCTAGCGCCATTAAACATTTCTTAATTACCTAATTTAACTCTTTAAACTTTCGCTCAAGCCTTCCTCCAACACAGTCAATGAGAACACATTTTCTGCTACATCTGGTTGTCCTCCTCCCGCAGCACCACCTTCATCTGCACCATCAAATTCTCTTCTTATAGCTCCCGAATCCAACAAATCTTTCCTTAATGTCACCCATTCATTTGATCCCACCTTAATCAAGTCAATTAAACTCAAAAGTTCCAATGCATCAGTCTCCGCATCAATCACCTGCATTTTTTGTCATAGAAGAATCTTAATTGTTGTGGAAATCGCCAATTGTATTTTATCCCTTTCTTTATCAGAAATTTTGTAACAGGTTTCATCTTATATCTCCAACCACATTCGTTGATCGAAATATCATTATATACCTCCACATCATTCCCATCAATTTTTAGAGCGCCAGAACCAGCTTGTTTTAGAAAAGCCATTACCCTCAACTTGTCCCCCAAATTTGCAAACTTAACCAAAACATTTCTTTGAACAGCTTTCCCCTTCCTCAGCCCCACTCTGTAAACACTTACAATATCTTCATCAACAAAATCTTTCCCCATTTTTAGACTATTTAGTCAATCAACTATTCTATCCCGTAAGTGGTCTGGCATTCTTTCCAAAACATGATGAATCAATATATTATGTTTTCTCATCAATTCTTCCATCACATCTATCCTCTTTTCATGCACATCCAATCTCTTCTTAGACTCCTTCACATCCTCCTTAACCCCTTTTATTTTCCCTTGCATCTCTTTCATTTCACCTTGCATCAACTTAACATTTCCTTCCAATTTTTGAACTCATATCCACTTTTTTAGAAAAATCAAAAAACATTGAAGCCAATTTGTCTTGTCTCCCCAACATTTCACTTTTATCCTTAATCCTTGCCTCTTCCATATTTTCAAATTTCTGAAACAATTTACCAAATTCACCCATTATTTGTGACTGATCAAATGCTGTTGGTTCGGGGGATGATGATGTTGATGGGGTTGGTGATGGTGCGTCAGCTGCAGCTGGTTTATCTTTCTTCTTAGCTTTCACCACCGGCTCCTCCTCCTTCCCTTTTCCCTTTGCAATCTTGTCCATAGTAACGTCACACAAAAGTTTCAATGCTGCTACAGTCTTAGCTCTTCTAGGCCTCTGTCCTTGGAACTGATCCAGCTCTTCAGCACTCCAAAGCTTCCTTCCAGTTGCTATGATGATTCAGTGTAACCAATGATTCCAGTCAAATTATATCCAAAAGCCCAAGAGACTAAAAAAAAGAAAAGAAAAAAATCCAGGGAAAGAGACAAATCCACAAATTGTAACTTTTGATGCTGTTACTGTAACTCCGAAGGTGGTGGAATTATAATCCAAATAAGCGATCCTGAAGCACTCCACTTTTGAACTAAGAAATCTGCATTCCTAGGATCCAAACAAAAAAGGGAGGGGGAACGGTGGGGGGATGAAAAAAAGAAACCCCCCCCAACTCCAAACCCCACTAGTACTTCAGGTGGTTCCAGTTAAAAAAGAAAAAAAACTTCCAAACGGAGCAGATCCAACCAAATGAGGCAAAAGACAAGAGCACTGGGAAAAGCAAAAAATACCTCCAAAACCTTCTTTTAAAACTCCAAGCCGCGGCAGCAGCTTTCAATCACTTCCAAAATACAAACACGAACAAATCCAAAGCTCTCTTCCTCCCATTCCTTCGTACTTCACCGCCAAAAGCTTCTTTCCAAACTCCAGCCTTTGTTCGCCTTTCGACTCTATCAGCACCTTTTTAACTTTCGTTCTTCGCCGCCATTACTCCTTCTCCCCTTCTCCCCCTCTGTAACTTCCATGCTTCTTCACAGCCTCCACACTCCTTCTTGCAAACTTACTTTTTCCTTCTAGACTTCCTTCCTCAGCCGCTGCCTCAATTCTTTTTGATTCCATTTAAATTCTGGGCTCCAAAGTCCACTTTCTTTCAGTTATAGAGGTCCCGTCCAGCCTCGGAACGGCTTGGTCAGCACAAAATTCGCTGCACCTCCCTTGCCGCCCGATCTCCAGACTCCGACCTCAATCTCTGCCAGATTCAACCCCAGGTATTTAGGGCTTCAGATTACCCCCTTTTTAAAACCAAAATCCTCATTACTTTAGGATTTACGCTTTAATTCCACATAATCCAGCGCGAGCGAACCGATCTGCGTGTTACTCCATCGCACTCCTAGCCACGCCCCTAAAGATACTTTCTTGCCAATATCCAGTCTTAAGGAGCCCATACGTAAACAGTAATGTAGTGGTAAATTGGGAAGGCAGAGGTTTGTTGCTGCTCACTCCTCCTAGAGAGTCCAAAAATACAGGCAGTTGGATTTGGATCATATTAACAAATGATGAGCTGGTCTCTTCTAAAGCTAATGGCTAAACACTTGTGTAAATGGAATGCTGCAGGCCATCACAGCAGATTGCCACTAATTAGTGAGGTTCCGTTTCAGGTCTGCACCCAGGACTTAGTTAATTAGTAAAAGTTTAGTACCTCACTTGTGTTATTTCATTTAAGCAGTGATCTCAAATGCCCTTTCAAGAGCAAAACCATCCTGAAAGATTTATTTTCTACACAATTATTATTTCAATATACATTTGAGTGTGGATCCTCCCCAATACAGTTTAATGTAGAAAAGGTATCAAATATAATTGTTAAAGAACATACCTGAAACTGACGTATATTAGAAATGCATTTTAGGGTGTGTCTTTGCAGCACCTTGGCCTATGATGCACGATTCTTTCCTTTCCATTTCTCTTTCCTCCATCCTAATCATGGCAAAATAATCTATTCTATACCTATAAATCCAAGGGTTAACCATTGGAACTTGCTATACGTTTCTGCACCCGTCCATCCTATCCCGTACTGAGCCTCCTGCACTCGCCCGAACCCGGTCCGGAGGTTAACATAGGGTTGAGAAATGTGCCAGTGGGGCAAGAGCCCCATGAATGCGAACAAAGGGAAAGAACTTCAATTCCCAATGTTCTTTGCGCCGCGCTGCACCACAGCCAATCAGGCTGAGAGGCGCAAGCAAAAAGAACGTTGGGAAATGCGGCACAGCCAATTAAAATCGAGCCACAGAAAAAAAGCCACATGAACGCAAACCACAAACGCAAAATTACAAGTCCCAGTGTCCTGCGCGCCGTGATCACGCAGAATGCTGAGAAAGCCGGCGTGCAAAAAATAAAATTACAAAACTCCACGGGAGCACAAGTCCGCTGCAGGCAGACGCAGCGCCTCACAGCCTTGCAAAACAAACAAGCCACAAAACTCCACCATGAGACACCTGCTGTCCTTCCTTCCCGGAGCAATGGGGAGAAGAGGGACTCCCTCTCCACCATGCTACCCCACTGAAGACATGGCGAGAACACCGCCGGCCTCAAGGAAAGTTAAGCCGGGGTGGGGAAAAAACCAGAACAGGCAGCAGTTCGTCAGGGGAAGCACCCACCCTGGCGGATGACTGGCTGATGCCTTTGTACTTCCGATGGAGGTAATACAAAAGCAGCAGCCAGCAATCCGCAAGGAAGAGCCCCACCCCTTGCAGATCGCTGCCTGCCGATCTCCAGTTAGGTAAGCCAGGAGAGAAATGAGACAGAGAGGAGAGAACCATTGTCAGGCAGAAATAGCTCTTCTCTGCCTCCTCCTTCTCCCCTACCTACCTAACAAACCTTCCTGGGAAAAGAACGGGCTGACTGCCAGCTCCTCCTTTCCCCCATTGCTACATCAAAACCAAAATTCAAAGCAGCAATGGGGAAAAGAGGAACCGACAGGCAGCCTGTTCCTCACACTAAAGTAAACACCAAAATCAAACACCAAAATTAATTTAAAAATGATAAAACAAAAATAAACAAATAATTTTAAAAAATGGTTAATAAACAAAAAAGTAAACCACAAAATACACAAACAAAAACATCCACAATACCACAAAAGCACATACAAAACACCTAACTACAACACGAAAAAACCCACAAATTACACAAACAAACAACACCGAATTACACAAATAAACAACAATGAAATAAGAAAAATTAAACAAAACCAGAAACAACCAAACCAATTAAACAAACCTAAATCTCAATCAAAACAAAAAAGAACAAACAGAAACACCCCCCAGCCTACCACCACAAAAACAAAACAAAGAAAAACCCCAGAAGAAAGAAAACCAGAGAACTCACCAGCACGTCCTCCCTCCATGACGACCAGAACAGAAATGAAGAAACAAAGACTACTTATCGGAAAAAGCCCCACCTAGAGGCCAGGAGAGAAAAAACACTTGAAATGAAACCAAAACCACTAACAGCCCCACCTGCATGGCAGAATAATAAAACCACTCAAAAACACAACAGCCCCACCTAGAGGCCACAAGAGTAAAAACAAGTCAAAAACATAATAATAAATCAAAAGTTTACAAAAATAACAAACATATGTTAAATAAATAAATAAAAAAATTATAACATCCTGTGTTGAGTTTCAACTCAAATAAAAACCCAAAACATCTAAACACAGTTTAAAAACATTGAATGTAAAAAACATGTACTTTCACATTTTTTAAAATATTACCTACAGTACAACGATTAACAAAAAAAACCACAAACTAAAACATTATTTGGTTAAATAAAACAATTTGAAAAAATTATATCATCCTTTGTTCTTTTTTTAAACCACAAAAAAAACCCAAAAAAGCTGATCACAGTTTATAACAGCCCGGCAACACCGGGCAAACTATGCTAGTATATATATAAAACAGAGGTGCCCTCTAGTATATGAAGAATACAAATCTACACCCCTGCACCGATCATGCTGTAACGTGGCACACACGTACCTTGGGTGTGCTGGATGGTCACTGCAGGGGTCATGAGCCCCATGGAGGGGTGTATGCCTAAATTGATCTGCAAAGGGAAGTATACTTGACAGGAGGGTGTGTGTGTGTCACAGTGGTAGTATCCATAGTGATAGCCCCAGGTAGGTCACCCAATTGTGACATCATTGCGATGTAATTGAGCTGGGCAGGGGCCTGACACAGGTGGCCGGACACATAGTGATGCTAATGTCATAGCCCCAGGTAGGTCATCCGAGCAAGGCCAGGTAATCCAGCTGCCCACCAACAAGCAACCCAGGCGAAGCCGGGCACCCAGCTAGTGAAATGATAAAACTAAAATGGGGGGGGGATTTTCTCCTCCTTCCTTTTGGGGAGGAGAGTACTGTAGTTCACAAACAGCAAGACATTTTTTTTCTTTGAAGCACCCCTGCTTTGAAATTTTAATACAACAAAATCTCCCTAGGTATAGGATAAGGCTTCCCTGCTCTGCTCATAGAGGCTGGTTCTTTAATAGCATTCATCGCGCTTGGTTAAGAGCAGCTTCAATCAAAACTGTCTCAAATTCATTCCTCTCTAAAAAGGTTTCTCTGCTGGATACTAACTGCTTGAGTAATTTTAACCACTCTCCCCTTTCTATCTGCAAAGGCCATAGTTAGAATAGCCCACTAAAATTATTTATCGAAGGGCATCTGAAAGGTTGGAGAGCGAGTAGCTTATTTGCACCATGAACTGATTCTTTGGCAAGATACAAAACTTTCATTAGGAAGCATTACTTGAAATTCCACTAATTCAATTTCCCCTATTGCTTTCAATAGTGGCACAGTCTGGAGGCATACGGTACAGCAACATTGTTGACGCTAAAGCAGGTCTGTGTTTGATCATGCCTCAATGGACAATCGCCTCCAAGGTCTAACATATGCTGCTTTGCACTCTCCAAGAAAAATGTGAGATAGAAATATAATATTCCACCTTTGCACAAAAAATTGTTTTGTGCCTTGGTCCGTCACCCTTCTGCATCTTACGTGTACATCCAGTTTTGCTCAGACACAGTTTGCTGTTGTGTCCAGACTATAAAACTGTAGAATAATTTCAGATCAAGATTGGTACATGACACAGATAAGAAGCAGAAAAACTATTTGTATAATACAGTGGTTCCCAACATGGGCCCCACACCCCACAGGGGGAACTTCAGTTCCCAGATGCCTAAGCCACTAATTGGTTGATCAGTGCTTTGGGGAATTGACTTAGACTTCTGGGAATTGGGATCCAAAAACCAAAGGTTGGCAACCACTGGTCTAATAAGTTATGGGTTATTAATAAACCAAGATTTACTAGACTGAAAACATTAAATCTGAATTAATTAATTACCATTTTTTGAAAAAGAATAAAGAACAAAAGAAAACATTAAAGATGGTCACTCAGTGTTATGTTCCCACATCTCACTTTCATCTGATGCAAACATATTGTATAGCTTTTAATGAAGCATTCAAAGGAAAAAGAGAAAGAGGGTGTGACTACACAAAAATAAAAATGCAAATAGATCCATGTGAAGTTGCACGTGAAGTTGGATTTTACCAGGTGAATCCGCTTTAACCACCTGTGAATCAGCAGAGGAAATTAACAATCCACCTTGTTTGCAGCTTGTTAAAATAGCAGGGCTCTGACCATATTTGCAGTAGTTGCTGCTTACCTCAATAAAGCTGCCAGTTAGCAGTTTCATCCTTGCTCTCTGCTGACTCCTTGCTCTTTTTTTAATCCTTTGATCTCCAGCTGCCCTAGTATATCAGCACTTCCACTATGCCTCTAATAAACAAATAAATTGTTTTGAGACAGTAAAAAAAAAATACAGATTGGAGGGAAACTCTAGATTGGTTTGCACTGATTGTGTAGTCATCAGAAAATTACACACATCAGACTGTTCCAGAGCATTTGCTGCATTATTTGTCAATGTAATTGCAGTGGCTCAAGTGGTTAAGATGCTGAACTCGAAGATTGGAAGATCAGAGTTGAATTCCCGTGTACTGCACTAAAGAGTGAGCTCCTGTCTCTGTCACAGCTCCTGCCAACCTAGCAGGTCAAAAGCAACAAACTGCAAGTAGATAAATAGGTACCACTTTGGTGGGAAGGTAAACAGCATTCAATGCAGTGAGGTATTTAGTCATGCCTGCCAAATGTCCATTGAAACGTCTGCAGACATAGACAGCGCTGGCTCTTTGGCTATAAACAGAAATGAGCACCGAACCTGAGAGTCGGATACAACTGGCTTTTGAGCAAGGGTGACCTTTACCTAATAATCTCTGATGGGGCTGTATATACTGTATATATAACAAACTAGCTGCTTACCCGGCCTTGCCCGGGTTTTCTTTTTGCCTGTCTGCCCAGGGAGGGTGTGGCTCCTTCAACCACCAGGGCTCCTGCTGAGGCATCCTGGGTCTGGCCCGTGGCCTGTACACTGCTCCCACATCATTGATGGCTGGCTGCCGCCAACGCTGCTGGCGGCGGAAGGGGGATTCATAGCTGGGCCTACTGCAAAGCTGCCGCTCCTCGCCGCTCCTCCCTCCAGGCCATTGCCGGCCGAGGGCGTGTGGTGGCGGTGCAGTGTGCAGTGGCTGCGGTAGCTGCAGTGGCAGTTTTATGGCCAGCCCCACTGTGCAGCTGGTGCGCCTCGCCACTCCTCCCTCCAGGGCTGGGCCGGCCAAGGGAGTCCGGTGGCAGACGGGCATTTGGCTGTGGCGGCAGCAGTTTTAGGTCTGGGCCTGCCACACAGCTGCAGCCCGGTCAGTTGTCTGAGGGGGCTCAGCAGAGGGATCCCATTGGTGCATACCTGTCAAGCTTTGGATTTGAAAATAAGGAAATTTTTTGGCCACACCCCTCTGTGGGTGTGGTCAAATCTGTGGCTGTGTCCAAATATAAGCAAGAGAAGGTGGGACCAAATGTCGACAACAGCGCAGAAAAAGAGAAACCATTTGGTAAGCACAAGTAAAAGTTTCTTTAATCCACTTAAAGAAACTTTTACTTGTGCTTACCAAACGGTTTCTCTTTTTCTGCGCTGTGTCCAAATATAGCCATGTGACTTGCTGGGCTCTAGTCATGCCTGCCACATGGCCATGAAAATGTCTGCAAACACAGACAGCACTGGCTCTTTGGTTGTAAATGGAGATGAGCACTGCACCCTAGAGTTGGATACGACTGGTAGATTTTACTTTCTTAGGATCAAAGATCGCTGCAGGTGGTGATTGCAGCCATGAAATAAAAAAGCGACTGATGCTTGGGAAACAAGCTATGAGAAACCTGGGGAACATAGTTAAAAGTAGAGGCATCACCTTGCAAACAAAAAATTGCATAGTCAAAGCAATGGTATTCCCGGTGGTAATGTATGGGTGTGAGAGCTGGACCATTAGGAAAGCTGAGCACAGAAAAATAGATGCCTTTGAAATGTGGTGTTAGAAATAGGTCGATCCTAGAAGAAATCAACCACAACTGCTCATTAAAGGTCAAATAGTAAAGATGATGCTAAAGTACTTTGGACATCAAATGAGAAGAGAGGATGCACTTGAGAAAACCTTGATGCTGGGAAAGGTGGAGGACAAAAGAAGGGGGTGGTCAAAAATAAGATGGCTAGATGGTATTGTAGATGCAATGGGCACAAAGCTGTGTGGACGAAAGAACCCTTTTCCCATCTTCTTGGGGGACTTTTGTTTTGTTTTCTTTCTTGTTTACTCATTTTTAATTTTAAAAAATTTCTGGGAAGCAAAGAGCACAATAGTAAACCAACCCCCTAGGGTGAACTAGCCCTGCACGTGGCTAGACACACACACACACACACACACACACCATTAGGGTGGAGAAGCAAGGGATTAATTCCCCCAAATTAACCAATCTATTTGTTCCTCACTGCAACCAGTTGAAGCACCAACACCTGAGAATGTCGGATCCAGCTTAAGGAAGGGAATTAGTAAAGAAGTAAAAAGCAACCTCTGTAGTTTCCAAGCCTCCCAGCAGCTGAGGAGTTAATCTCCATATATGAAAAATCGCTCACCTAGAGTAGACTCCCATCCCATGGTGGCTCCGACCAGCAGCAGCAAAAATGAAGCCTCCATGACCATGTGGCAGGGAAATGAAAGAGAAACTACAGAAGCCCCACCACCACCACCACCACCACCTTCTCTCTCTTTCCACAAGCAAAAAGCCACAGTGACCTCTGGTGGCAGGAAAAACATACTGCAGCTTTGCCTGTGAGGGCTCCGGTCAGGATTTTTTTTTAAAAAAAGGGATATTACGGGGAAATTAATAAAATGGGAGGGGGCTGGAAGAAGAGTAAAAATAAGGGGTTTTCTCAGGGGAAAGGGGATACTTGCCAGGTATGCATTGGTGCAGTGGCTGGACTGGCCTGGCCTTGCTGCAGCCCAGCCCTGCTGTTGGTTTGCCTGCCACTGCTGCCACCTCCTCGCGTGCTGCTACCTCTGCCTCCGTCATTTTGCCCGCTGTCGCCTCATCCATTGCCTCCTTGGCCTTCGACGCACACGTGCGCACACGGACTTTCACACGTACACACTACCACCTTTCCTGGCTTTTTGGCCCTTTTGGGGGGGCATAAATCCCCAAATGGGGTTTGGGACCCCAAATTTGTATGTTTCCTGTACATTTTCCAGATCTTTTCATTGGTGAAGTGGTTTTCACCAAAAAGACTCACTTACTGTTTTTACTCACACACACACACACACACACACACACACAATCCTGCTAACTATTGATGATCAACAACAACAAAAAAGTGTTGGCCTTTCCGTTTTTCCAGAAAGGAAAAACTCTCAAAAGCATATCATTTTCTGAGTACGTGTTCTGATACTTTCAAGGAGAAAGCTGTATTTCTTGCACCCACCCTTAATATGTAATTCTTTAGAATAGCTGGTGTGGTGAGATGGCGTGGGGGTGTGTGTGTGTTGCTATCTGTAAACATGACATGACATGAATTCTGCAGGAAAGGGGATTGGAGGAAAACTGGTATGGCTAATTGAGTAGGCCTCATGAATAGAGTGACAATTTTGAACTGCATTGCCCAATTGGCTATGCCAGCTGCTGAAATTCTGGGAGTTGAAGTCCCCAAAAGTCACTTTTCCAAACTATTCTGTGAGAATCTCAATGAAGTCCAACTTTAATTGTTTGGAATAATGAGTATCACATACCGGCAACATCTATTTCTGCAAATCTAGTCATTGTACTTTATGTAAACCAATGATGCATTCTCTTTTCAATGCCTACATTTCCCAGGGCCTGGATCATACCTATCAACCTTCCCAGTTTGGCCGGGATTTCCCGGTTTTCGGCGCCGATTTGCGCCATTTCCCGCCCCGCGCTGCCGAAACCCCAGAATTTGGCAGCAGGGGAAAGGAGGTACTGCGCAGCCCTTCTGCGCAGGTCGCCTTCTACGCATGCGTAGAAGGGTTTTATGCTTGCATAGAACCCTTCTATGCTTGCGTAGAACCCTTCTATGTATGCGTAGAAGGCTACGCATGCGTAGAAGGGGGCTATGCAAGCATAAAACCCTTGTACGCATGTGTAGAAGGCGACCTGCGCAGAACCGTTCTGTGCAGGTCCCAGATTGGCCGGAGCCGCGGTTGACAGGTATGGCCTGGATATAAAATCAGTTTTTGCAAACTCTCCTTACAGAGAATGACCCACGACACCCTCTAAACAGATATGAGCCTCAAGTCCACCGGCTCAGATCCAGGAAGAGCTTTATGGTAGGAACAAACATTCTTGAGGGTACACAAGAGCAAAACCAAATTAGAAGATGGAGGAAGCAGCTCACTGGACAAGGAACAACAGTAAAGGAGGATGTAGCTGAGGATCTCAACCTCCCCTATGTCACTTGGACCCTGAATAAGTGGAGGGTTGGAGTCCCTAAATGCAAGACTGACATGCTCAAGTGGAGCAGATGGTGGACAACAACACATGGTGTGAATGTGGAGGGATACAGAAGCCAGCTCATTTACTGGTCTGCTGATGGCTACCAGAGGTATGCACCGATGAGGATGTAGGTTTGGGCAATGACATAGTGAAGAAAGTGGCAGTCCATGGTTTGATCGAAAGAAGAAGAAGCAGTAGAAGCAAAAGAAAAAGAAGCAGAAGAAGAACTCTGCTTACACCATCATTTCAAAAGGCAAAAGGCATCAGGTTGATCACAAGAGAACATCATAGCTTAGGCAAGAGAGTGGGCTTTTAGATCGCAGCATGTATTGCTTATTTCAAAATGTGGAACATCAGCTCCATTGGGTTTGGAGCCCTGCTCATTCCACTCATCTTGTTGTCCAGCCCCACACCCCCAAACAACTGCTTGAAAGTTATAAGAGTGTAAGAATATCCATGTTTGTTCAGAACAGCCTACCTCATCCAGCATTCTCCATCCCTGGTGACAAGATATCTGCCTATGGAAATCCCCCAAGCAAAGAGAGTGAGTTTTTGTTTCAAGTTGTCCTTTCTTTGTTCTCAGAAGATTCCCATTGAAATAAATTATTCAAGTAGCTTTAAAAATGTTGAACAAGGCTGGTATCATTCAAAGATTTCTACCAAAGCATCCATGCATTCAGTAATATCATACAGCAAACAGAAGCAAGATGGATATAGAAAGTTCCTCACCCATGAAAGTCAGTAAGAAACTATTTAAGCAATCTCCCTTGTGCAGGAGAAAGGAAAAACACGGGCAAATCACTCACATCATAAGTACAGAGGAACAAGAGACACCGTCAATAAATGGCATTTCTCTGTCCCTTGGCGGCATTACTGCCTGCTTGATCTACTAGCTATACTCAAAACTAGAGTCTGGACTGTGGTTAATCTCCATCAATCTCAGTTTAGTGACTCTGTTTCACATTTCTTGAGATTTGGGCCTATGGAATAATAGGACACCATCCCTGAAGAACTAGCTTGTTGCCTGTTAAAAAGAAAGATAATGTTAAATGTCACTGTTGTGATGGCTGATTCACCATTTTTATCACTTTCTTGCTACATTAACTTTTGCAGAGGAGAAAATAAGCTGACCAAAAATGAGATGCCCCTCTCTAGAGTTTTTCACTTCATCAAAGCCTTTCAGGAGCCAAGTGCAACCTTCTTGTTGGTAGCAATGTACAGGTAATCAACTAACAATTCCATAAAAACACATTTATAATATCAGTTAGAAACCAAATACAGTCGTACCTCATACAATGATTTTTAATCCGTTTCACAGGTCTTGTTGTTGTACGAAACAATTGCTATACAATGCATGCATCATATAGCGATTTTCCCTATGGGATGCATCGTACAACATTTTTTCCCCGCTAAGTTATTTTTTCCATTTAAAAATTGTTGTACAATTTTTTCCATAGGAAAATTTTTTATGCGGGACACCATTCCCCACCCCGCCCCGCCCCCCAAACCTGCCAACGTTGCAGTTCAAAAGCAAGAAATTGCAATTAGGTAAATAGATACCCCTTCGGCAGGAAAGGTAAAAGTGTTCTGTGCACTCTAGTATCTAGTCATGCCTGCCACATGACCATGGAAACATCTGCAGATGCAGACATCAGTGGCTCTTTGGCTGTCAACGGAGATGAGAACTGCACCCTAGAGTTGGATATGACTGGCTTTCAAGCAAAGGCAACCTTTACCCTCAATTTAAAAGTTACTTTTTTGGATCACAGTTCCAGGGTTCCAGGGTAGCTAAGAGGAAAAAAGGAACTTGCCTAGTTTGCAGGAAGGTAAAACATTTTTTAATTACAAAAAAATATTTATCATGCCTCGTATTACAAGAGAAATCTCAGTGGACTGGAATGCTTGTCTACAGGGGACAGGTTTTTGTATCCTGCAAGAAAGTGGGAGGTTGAGTGTACTAATTGCCAACACTTGCAATAGTAGGAAACTCACAAAACATGACAAAATTTAGTAGGACTTCTTAGGACAGTGATGGCATAAACACAGTAAACCCATTCGTGTGAATTCACAGGGACTTGGGCTTCTGGGGATTAAAGTCCAAGAACAGCTGGAGTGTCAAAGTTTGCCATCACGGCCCTACGACAAATTATGGGACTGTGAGCCTTCAAACTAGCAGGAGGTAAAGCACTTCTTCACCTCCATGTTGTTCCTGCACCACTTGTTCAAACTGTTTAAAAAAGTGCCCCATTGCACTGAACAAGTTGCGAAGATTCCCTGCAACTTGCATGGGGCAACAAGTTCTGATGGAAGTTTCTTCCATAGACTCTTCTTGAAAGAAGCGTCCATTGGAACTACTGTAGTCTTCATGAGTTTCAGGAAATCCTTGCGACTCCCACAACACAACTAGGTGCTTTTCTAATGGTTTCGAGAAGTAGCATGGGAACAACATGGAGTTGAAGGGATCTTCTACCTCATGCTGGTTTGAAGGTTCACAGTCCCATAATTCATCCTGGGGGCTCCTGCTAAATTATGCAAATGGGAGTTCATCTCTGTTCAGCATTCTTCGTTTTCTCCCCCCCTTTCGCTTGGTTACCTTTGAAGCATGCTCAGTTAGGTGACATCTCAGAGTTATTTATTTATTGTATGATGAACTTCATTAATTTTGATATATACAGTAAGCACAAATTATCCATCTCAAGTTCCTAGCTAGAGTTTCACGTCTAGGTTTGAAAGCCATTGAAGGGCTTCATTTGTGGCACTATGCAAGTCCTCCAATGGTCCTCCAAACGCACATAAAGGACACCTGAATATAATGTGGTCCATGGTTTGGTCTTCTCCACAGTCATACTGTGGAGAGGACTTCCATCCCCATGTGAAGAGTGGCTCCACATCTACTACACCTGGTCCTCACTCTGTTCAGCATCCTACACTGCCATCTCAGAAGGGAAAATCCAGCTGGCCATTCACAGGGATTTTTGATTATGTGATGATGGGGAATCAGAGATAGAAGTTGCCAGAGTTCCATCCAGGAATCTGAAATATTGAAATAGACTGGCCTCATCATGGTACATCCCAGGCAAAGTGACTTTAGTGTATGAGAGTCAAGACACACGACACAGCCAAGGGCTGGGTTAACTCAGGTTTATTGCATGGTGGACAGAGGGAACATGAGGTAATGGCGGATGAACAGCTCTATATATATGGTAGTAACGTGTTTGAATGTGGCTCCACGATAGCCCGTTGGCTACTGGTCCGCGTGACGTCATGGCTGGTCACGCCCTTCTTGTCCAGGTGTAGGTAGCGGCGGGAAACTTCCCGCGCTGCGGTCTTTGATGGGTTTGAACCAAGAGAGCTTGGACGCTCGCTGCTGCCAGCTGGTGGTCATTAGCTCGCGTCCTATTACAGGGTTTATAGTGATACAGCTGAAGGTTACATTGTTACTCATAGGCAAGGTTACATTGGTTCAGATACATTGATATCACATGTGGAAGGTTACACTGTTAGAACACAACACTCCTCCCCCCTAGGATGAGACGAAGTCTCTCAGCCAAGATGGCTTATTTCGAACACGCTGGGGTCTCGGCGCGGGCTGCCCTGCCCTGGCTTCGCTCCCTCCTCCTTGCTCCCTGGCTTCCTGCCCTGTAATGGGAGAGGATGACTTGTTAGTGGTTTGCCGCGGCTCTGCGGCTTTGTTGGAGGGTGTGGGCTTTGTTTGGGACGAACCGGGGGCACTAGGGGCTAACGAAAAACCCCTCTTCTCGCTTGGATGGGTGGGGGAACACTCCAAAAAACCCCCCCGGCTAGTAAAATCAAAATCAAAATCGGATTCGGGGGAAGCGGCGGCGGCGGCGGCCGCACACTCCTTTTCCCTCCCCCCGGGCTCTGATAGAACTGGGGTATCAAAAGGATATGAGTCGGGATCACTGCTTTCCCCCCTGGTTTCGGACTGATGTCCCTCACTGTCTCCCCCTTGGGCTAAACGGGTGGGGGAGAACCCTATCGCTGAATCCTGTTGCTGAGCCCCACTGATCGGCCCCTCGCTCACTCGGTGCCTCAGTTGGTCAGCGTGCCTCCTCCAGAGGAGACCGGTGCTAGTTTCCACCCGATATGACACTGGTCCCGTCTGTTCTATTATCGTCCCTGGCACCCAGGCTGGGCCTGCGTTGGCATAGTTCCTGCAGTGTACAGGATCGCCTACGCCGAAACCTTTCGAGACTGCTAAACCTATGTTCTTCCCTTTGTCCTCGACCCTCGACGGGTCCAACCTGGACAAAAGCGTGGTCAGTTTCCTCCGCATCAGCAGCTCAGCCGGCGAGTATCCAGACGCTAAGGGGGTCACTCTGTACGCTAACAGAAATTGACAAACTTGGTGATTTAAATCTCCCGAGCCCATGCGGCGCAGCGCATCTTTTGTTGTGCGCACCAACCGTTCCACCTGGCCATTCGTGGCCGGGTGAAACGGCGCGGATGTGACATGCCGAATTGCATTTGCCTCCATGAATGCTGCGAACTCAGCGGACGTGAAGCAACTGGCGTTATCGCTGACCAAAGTGTCGGGTAAGCCGAACGTGGAAAAGACCCTCCTTAGCTGGCGAATGGTAGTGGCGGAGGATGTGCTCTTTACCGGAATGACCTCCAGCCACTTTGAGTATGCATCCACTACCAGGAGAAACATGGTCCCTCGGAACGGGCCAGCAAAATCTACGTGCACCCTGGACCACGGTCCCCTTGCTGCGTCCCATTCCCTATGCGGGAGGCGGGCCACCTCCGGTCGGGAGCACTGACATGCCTCACAAGTGCCAACCATATGCTCTATGTCGGCGTCCAGCTGGGGCCACCAGAAGTAACTCCGGGCCAACGCCTTGGAACGGACGATTCCCGGGTGGCTGACGTGCAACAGCTTTAGCACCTTTGGCCGCAGGGACGTAGGAACCACCACCCGTTGGCCCCACAAAAGGCACCCCCTCTCTAATGACAACTCTACCCGCTTTCGGAAAAATGGGTCGAATTCCGTGCCTGGGGATGACGCCGGCCACCCCTTCTGCACCCACGAGCATACCTTCTCTAGGGTTCTATCCTTTCCGGTCGCCCTGGCAATGTCGGCCGGTACTATTGGGGGTGACTCTAAAACCTCTATTAACAATACCTGGCGGTCTCTTCTTACCCCTGCCTTCTGGTCGTCCGACAAGGGTAACGGTGACCGTGAGAGCGCGTCTGCATGGCTGATCTCCTTCCCTGGCCGGTATTCTAACTCATGTTGATATGCGTTAAGAAAAATAGCCCACCGCAGCATCCTTGGGGACAGGATCTGTGGCGTGGGCTTATTTGCAGTGAATATTCCTAACAGGGGCTTGTGATCAGTAACGATTTTGAACGGCCGACCATACAGAAAATCGTGAAATTTTTTGGTTCCCGCTACTATCGCAAGTGCCTCCCTATCGGTCTGTGCGTAATTCCGCTCTGCTTGGGACAGGGACCTTGAATAAAACGCTATCGGGGCCTCCCTTCCGTCGTCCAACACGTGGCAAAGCACCGCCCCCACCCCCACCGGGGATGCATCGCAGACTAAAACTATGGGCCGTTTGGGGTCGAAATGAGTCAGGATGGCCTCGGACGTGAGGAGTTGCTTTAACTCTGTGAACGCTTTCTCTTGCTCGTCACCCCACAGCCATTTTTCCTCCTTTTTAAGTAGCCGATGGAGCGGCTCGGCAACAGACGCCTTCCGCGGAAGGAAGGTATGATAGAAATTGAGGAGCCCCAGAAACGACTGTAGCTCGGTTTTGGAAGTGGGGCGAGGAGCTTTCTTGATTGCGGCTACCTTCGATTTGGACGGCCTAATTCCTTCGGGCGTGACACGGAACCCTAAAAACTCAACCTCTGTTTCGAAAAACACACATTTGTCTTTTCTCAGTCGTAGCCCCGCTTTCTCGAACACGGTCAGGACCTTATCCAATCTGTGAGCTAGCTCGGCCTTACTCCCCCCTGTTATCAACACGTCATCAAAGTATGGCAACACCCCCTCCAGCCCCTTCAGGAGGCGTTCCACTAGCGACTGAAAAATGCCGGGTGCCGAGTTCACGCCGAACTGCAACCGCGACACCTGGAACGCCCCCTTATGTGTGACTATTGTTTGTGCCGCCGCTGTGGCGGGGGTTACCGGGAGTTGCTGGTAGGCCTGTGCTAAATCAAGTTTAGCGAAACACTTTCCCCCATTCAGCCTGGCCAGGAGGTGGCTGACCACCGGCACCGGGTATGCATTAGGGCGGATTGCCTTATTAATGGTACACTTATAATCAGCGCAAATGCGCACCTCCCCGTTAGCCTTCAGTGCTGTTACAATTGGAGTCTCCCACTCCGCGGAATCCACAGGAACAAGAATCCCCTGACCCACCAGTTTGTCCAGTTCCGCCTCTATTTTGTCCTTTAGCGCGAACGGTACCCTGCGCGGCTTGAGTCTTATCGGGCGGACCTCCGGGTCTAGGTCGAAGGCTACAGGGGGTCCCTTGAACTTTCCCAGTCCACTTTTAAAAACGGTGGGGTGTGCGTTACACACCGCTTGTATCGGGTCCTCCCCTACGGCATGCACTCCCCCTATGAACAGACCTAAAGGCTGAAACCACTGCGTCCCGAGGAGGCTACAACTTCCCCCTTTGAGCACCACTAGGGGAAGTTCCGCAGAGTGTCTCTTAAAACGAACCCGGAATGTCCCGACCCCCAACACTGGAATGCTATTCCCCTGTACGTCCCGTAGTGTGGCCCTCAACGCTTTGAGCTTGGGCCGCATGTGGGGGTCGATTCTCAAAAACTCTCTCTGGGGAATTATAGAATAGGAGGACCCCGAGTCAATTTCCATCCTAATAGGGGTCCCTTGTACTAGTACCTCAACGAAGTAATGGGCCTGTCCCGCAGATACGCTGAACACAGGAGCGTCGACCTCGCTGTCGTCCGAGATGCGGCCCACGCCGTCCTGCTTCCTCGTGGTCCGGGCGCCATCTTTGGACCTCGCCGGACGGTCCGGCCTGGCTGAGCGGTCCTGCGACTGTCTCCGGCTCTCTTTCCATTTCCTGCACGCCTTGGCGATGTGCCCCCGACGGCCGCAGTTGAAACACTCGGCTTTCCTGAATGGGCACCTCACGCGCTCATGGGCCGCTCCGCAACCATCGCAGCGGCGCCCTCCTCTCCGGACCTTCTGGACCTCTTCGCCGTCGCTGCTTTCGGAAGATGACTTCGAGGTCGGTCGGGTTGCATGCACCGACTGACCGGACTTCCCGTGCGACGAGTTTTCCGCTTTGCCGGCCCTCGGACGCCACTCACGCCACTTGTGCATCTCGTCTACTCCAGCATTCGTGGATTCCGCGGCTTCCGCGGCCTCTACAACCTCTTCCAGTGTGGGTGGTGGCTCCTTGTTCATGAGGCTGCGCTGCACTTCCTTGTCCTTCAGGCCGCACAGCACTCCGTCCCTGAGGGCCATCTCTAGGAAGTGGTCCCATCTGCAGGGGGTGGCGGCTACCCTCATGGCCGATACGAATGCTTCTACCGACTCGTCCGGCGCTTGGACTCGCCTCCAAAACGCGCTCCGAGCGGGAAACATTGCCCTCGAGGGTCGGAAACGCTCACGCAGCAGTTTCATGATGTCCCCGGCTTTGAAATCACTTATCTTCTTCGGTGCCAGAATGCCCACCAGCGTCCGCTTGGTTTCCATTCCAAGCATGCGGGTGAGGATGGCCCTCTTCCGTTCCTCATCGTCTTCTTTGACTTTGAGTTCCACCAGTGCCGCCTGGAAGTCCATCTCAAAAAGCTCCCAGTCTTGCGGTTTGGTGATGTTGAACCCGCTCTGTGTCCTGGCTCCATGGGGATCCATTATCCCACCTTCGTCGCCAATTTAGTGTATGAGAGTCAAGACACACGACACAGCCAAGGGCTGGGTTAACTCAGGTTTATTGCATGGTGGACAGAGGGAACATGAGGTAATGGCGGATGAACAGCTCTATATATATGGTAGTAACGTGTTTGAATGTGGCTCCACGATAGCCCGTTGGCTACTGGTCCGCGTGACGTCATGGCTGGTCACGCCCTTCTTGTCCAGGTGTAGGTAGCGGCGGGAAACTTCCCGCGCTGCGGTCTTTGATGGGTTTGAACCAAGAGAGCTTGGACGCTCGCTGCTGCCAGCTGGTGGTCATTAGCTCGCGTCCTATTACAGGGTTTATAGTGATACAGCTGAAGGTTACATTGTTACTCATAGGCAAGGTTACATTGGTTCAGATACATTGATATCACATGTGGAAGGTTACACTGTTAGAACACAACAGTGACACAGTCACAGCTAAATAGTCTACACATTAGAATGAGACCAAACTGCCACATGCAGTCTCCCAGTCAAAAGCTATGTGGAAGAAGACATCTCAGAATGATCTGACTACTGCTTCTAGAACTTTCCATGCAGTTCAACCTATACCAGCAGAAGAGAAATAGCTCAAGGAAGGTAAAGGTAGCTTGTTGCTTCTATGAATTTGTATGCCTACTTTTAAACGGTGTCAAGGCACATGAGTGAAGAGATGGGACCCAGTTTCTTCTGAGAGGCAACCTGAACATCTGGACTGATGGAGCGTGATCATTCTTAGCCCCAGGGATATTTGCTTTCTGTTCCATTGCCCTGTATATGAACACTGAAGGCTGAAGTATTTTTTATAAGGCTGAAGATAGATATGGATTAAAATGCGCATCAGCTGTTCAGGAAGTGATCAAAAGCAAGAAAAGCTCATTTAGAAGATGGAAGGCTTGTCCGAATGAGGACAGCAGGCAGAAACATAAATTCTGGCAGAACAAATGCAAGGCAACAATCAGGAAAGGAAAGCAAGACTTTGAGGAGTGTATAGCTAAAAACACACAGAGAAATAACAAATACTTCTTTAAGTACATTAGAAGTAAGAACCCAACTAGGAAGGCCATTGGACCATTAGATGACAATGGAAGGCAAGGAGTTATTAAAGAGGAAACAGCGATTGCAGAGAGACTCAATGAATTCTTTGCTTCAGTATTCACTGAAGAAGACAGAGACCACATGCCCAAAACAGAGCCTATCTTCGTAGGGAGGGAAACCGAAGAATTAAGCCAGATAGAAATAACCAGGGAGGAGGTCCTTGCATGTCTTGTTAAGCTAAACACTAACAAATCACCAGGACCAGATGGCATCCATCCACGAGTTCTCAGGGAACTTAAAGATGAAATTGCTGATCTCCTAGCCAAAATATATAATATTTCCCTCAAATCAGGCTTTGTGCCTGATGACTGGAAGGTAGCGAATGTAACACCAATTTTCAAAAAAGGATCCAGGGGTGATCCAGGAAATTACCGACCTGTCAGTTTGACATGTGTCCCAGGTAAAGTGATGGAAACCATCCTAAAAGATAGAATTAATAGGAACATAGAAGAGAAGGCGCTGCTAAAGGAGAGCCAACATGGCTTTTGCAAGGGCAAATCATGCCTCACTAATCTGCCAAAGGCTCTTGAATAAACTTACCAGTCATGGAATAAAGGGACAGGTCTTGTCCTGGATCAGCAACTGGCTAAGGGACAGGAAACAGAGGGTAGCACTAAATGGACACTTCTCCAAGTGGAGGGAAGTAAAGAGTGGGGTCCCCCAAGGTTCAGTACTGGGACCCCTGCTTTTCAACCTCTTCATAAATGATCTAGAAGTAGGAGTAAATAGCAAGGTAGCCAAATTTCATGACGACACTAAATTATACAGGGTAGTAAAAACTGTGAGAGATTGTGAGGAGCTCCAGAGGGATCTCTTGACACTGGGGGAGTGGGCAAAACAGTGGCAAATGAGCTTCAACACTAGTAAGTGCAGAGTGATACACATCATACCTGTCAACCATCCTGATTTGGCCGGGATTACCCCGTAATTCGGCGCCGATTTATGCTATTGTGTTGCTGCTGCTGCCAAACTGGGACTGCTGCCTGAGCCACTCCCAGAGCCCTTGCCACCGGCTCCGGGAGGAGAAACAGCTGCGCCCAGCGCCCCTCCCCTTGGCCATCGGGCAGGGAGTTTAAAAGGCGCTGGAGGCACCAGAGCTGCCGCTGCTGCCGCTGCTGCCGCTGCCACCTCAGCAGTTTTTTGGCAGGCGGGGCTCGCAGTGAAGATGCCGAACATCGCCACCGCTGCACCTCGGGCCCACCTTTCATCACTCGCCTCCGGCCAGGACTTTAAAAAAGCTGTGTGAGGCACTAGAACTTTCATTTTTGTATTTTTATCTGCTGGGGGGGCGGGGGTAGGATTGAGTGTGTGTGACAGTTGATGTTGTTAGTGTGGTTGTAGTGCAATCACACTTTATATTGCCTATATTGTGTTTTTGTATTATTGTATTTTGTAACTGAGAATTGCCACTTTGTGGAAATTTCTATTGTACCTGTAATTTATTTGTGTTTCTGGGTTTACATTGTATCTTTACTATTTGTTTGGGACCGGATTGTCCTCTTCTTTGGCTTTGTTAGGGACGTATGAGCTATGGGGTTATGTTTTGGGGACATTAGTAGTTGTGGGATCGTGTTTATGTTTGGGTCTGTATTAAACGCGGTAATGTTGTATTGTTAACATTGTAGAAATTGCCATTTTGTAGAGAATTCTAGTGTAATTGATTTGTATTACCTGTATTGTACTTACTGTTGGTTTTGTTTATATTTTGACTGTATATTGTGTTTTTGATTATGTTGTAATGCCGCCCAGAGTCGGCCATGTGCTGAGAGGGGCGGGGTACAAATTAAAATTATTATTATTATTATTATTATTATTATTATTATTATTATTATTATTATTATTATTATTATTATTATTATTATTATTATTATTACCCGACCCGCGCTGCCAAAACCCCAAAATTTGGCAGCGGGGGAAAGGAGGCACTGCGCAGCCCATCTGCGCAGGTCGCGTTGCACGCATGTGTGGAAGGGCTCTACATTTCCGTAGCTCCCTTCCACGCATGCACAGAAGGCTACGCCGCCTGCGTAGAAGGCTACGCAAATGGCGTAGCCCTCCACGTGCATGCGTACAATGTGACCTGCACAGACCCGGTCTACCCAGGTCCCGGATTCACCGGAGCCGCGGTTGACAGGTATGATGCACATTGGGGCAAAAAAAACCAATTACATTTATAAACTGATGAGGTCTGAACTCTCTGCGACAAACCAGGAAAGGAACCTTGGTGCAGTGATGGGCACCAATTTTTTTTACTACCACACCATGGGTGTGGCCTAACTGGTAGGCCTTGGCCTAACTGGTGGGTGTGGCCTAACTGGTGGGTGTGGCCTAATCATGGGTGTGGCCTAATCAGTGGGCATGTGACTGGGTGGCCAATCTAGTAGTCATGCCTGCCACATAGCCCATGAAAACATCTGCAAACACAGACAGCACTGGCTCTTTGGATGTAAATGGAGATGAGCGCTGCACCCTAGAGTCAGATATGACTGGCTTTTGAGCAAGGGCAACCTTTACCTTTACCTATTGTTAGATCCAAAGCTGCCAGACGTATCTGATTCTAGTGTTCAGTGCTCATTTGTTTATAGCCAAAGAGTCAGCACTGTCTGTTTGTAGATGTTTCTGTGGACATGTGGCAGGCATGACTAGACACCAGAATGTTGTTACCTTTCCCACCAAAGTGGTTCCTATTTATCAACTTGCGGTTGCCAGGAGCTAGGACAGAGACGGGAGCTCAAATGGTCATGTCGGCCTTCCAGCTAACAAGGAAAGCTTCTTAACCACTGAGCTCAAGTGGCTAAGCATGGGATATGACTGGCTTTCGAGCAAGGTAAATGTATCTCTTGCTTGAAAGCCAGTCATATCCAACTCTAGGGTTCAGTGGTCATCTCTGTTTTACCGTGGAGCTCCCTGGGCCACCTGCAGTCTACCTCAAAGCAGCAGTGAGTCTTTAAGGTGCCACAACATTTTTTTTTTTACTCTCTGATATGTTTGCACAGAATAAATGGCTACCAATTCTAAAGTTTTATTCGGTGCAAAGCAGATCAGGAGGTAAACAAAAAAAATGTTGTGGCACCTTAAAGACTCACTACTGTTAAGGGAGCTTCACGGCCCTCATTCCCCCCTCCACCACCCCCTGGGAAATCCCTTTAGCCTCTGCTCACACACACACACACACACACACACACACACACACACACACACACACACACACATATATGGGGGGAAGTAAACAAAACAAAAAGACACACTTACCCAGAAGGCGCCATGTCGGGCTGCTCCTTCCTCTTCCTCCTGGCCCACGGGGGGAGGAAGGAGTGCTCACATGACAGCTTTGGCTCTCCCTTCCTCCTCTAGTCCTCTAGTGAGTCCAGCGCAGCGCCTGCTGCTGCTTCCCGCCCACCTCATCCCAGGATAGCGACGACGGCTCTTCCTTCTCCTCCTCCAGAGCAGCTGCTGCTGCCTCCTTAATAGGCTGCAGGTGCCACTCGGGTGGTGGTGGAGGTGGCGGTATCTGCACGCCTGGCCCTGGGGGAAGGGGATGGGGAGCTGATGTTGCGCCACCCAGAGCAGCTCACCCGCCCCTGCCGCCACTCCCCTTGCCTCCTCCTAGCAGCAGCAGAAGCAGCAGCAGCAGCACAACTTTCGCGATGCCTGGACCTAGCCAGGTCTACTACCGGTCCGCTCGGACCGAGGAGGACCGGCTGATGCCCAACACTGCTTTGGTGTCCTGGTGGATAGCTCAATGAAGGTGTCAACCCAGTGTGACTCAGCAGTGAAAAAAGCAAACTCAATGCTAGGGATCATTAGGAAGGGTATGGAAAATAAGTCAGCAAGTGTCATGGCCAGCCAGGTCTACTACCGGTCCGCTCGGACTGGGGCGGACCGGCTGATGCCCAACACTGTTTTGGTGTCCTGGTGGACAACTCAATGAAGGTTTCAACCCAGTGCACCTCAGCAGTGAAAAAAGCAAACTCAATGCTAGGGATCATTAGGAAGGGTATAGAAAATAAGTCAGCAAGTGTCATTTTGCCTCTTTATAAATCTATGGTGAGGCCCCATCTGGAATACTGTGTACAGTTCTGGTCGCCATACCTCCAGAAGGATATTATGGAGCTGGAAAAAGTGCAGAAGAGGGCAACCAGAATGATTAGGGGTCTGGAACACCTTGCTTACCATCTGAGGCTGCAACGGTTGGGCCTCTTCACTATTGATCCTAGGCATTACACAGCTTTAAAGGGGTTCACAGAAAGAGCCTCCTCGAAGATTGCGTTATTTTTGAACCACAATCGGGCATACCCTGTTAATGGCCACCTTGTGTTGCCAGCTAATCTTTCTCACACTGGGTCAGGCCAAAGGAAATGCAGAATGAACTCACCAAAAGGTGCCTTCATTTGGGGAGTCTCACATCTGGCCTAGACAGGGAAGAAGAATAGCTTTAAAGCAGTTTAATGAGACCACTATCATATAATGCAGAGGCTTCCCCCAAAACCTATGCACACACTAAAGCAGGGATTCGCAACCTGCAGCCAGCAGGCCAGATGCTGCCCACTGCACCATTTCATGTGGCCCCACCACTGCCTCCGCCACACCTGGAAGTGCCATGTGGTAGAAAAAGAGCAAAATGGCCATCCAGCCCACAAAGCTGCCTGAGGGAGCGTGACCCGGCCCCCGGCTTAAAAAGGTTGAGAACTGCACTAAAGCAATACAGATAACAGACATAATGTTAGTTTATTCACTCAAAGGTGAATAAATTTATACCATTTTCTTCATGCCACAGAAGGTGAGGGTGAAGCAATAGACAAATCATTCTTACATGGCTACAAGGCGGATGGAGATAGAAACACCATCCACTAATTGTGTGATTCTTTAGCACTATAGGATTGATTTCTCCAGATAACCAGATGCCATTAGTTGATTAATACTTCTACAACATGGGATATATAGAATTTACAGCTTAGTTCATGACTTTAAAAAGGTTGCTAAAATCCCTTTAGTACACTTTTTAATACAGTGACGTGAAAAGGAGTTAGTGTTGTTAGTGTCATCAAAATTGCCTTCGATTAATGTCTTCCCCCCTTTTTTTTTTGCAATGCACTTCTTGTACAGAGCGTGGAGACATCTGATGCAAAAGGAGGCCTTTGAACAACAGCCGTCTGCTTTTGCTAGTGGCATCAGACCCATTGAGTAGACCCGTCATGGCGAACCTTGGCACTCCAGATGTTCTTGGACTTCAATTCCCAGAAGCCCCTGTGAATCCACATGAATGGGTTTACTGCAATTCATCCGGCCCACGCCGCCCTCAGCACTCCATACGGACACGTTTTACTTCCGCTGCCAGGAGCGACGAGGGTGGCATGGGCCAGATGAATCGCAGTAAACCCATTTGTGTGGATTCACGGGGGCTTCTGGGAACTGAAGTCCAAGAACATCTGGAGTGTCAAAACCTCTCCCTCCATCTTTGGAAGGGAGGAATAGAACGCAAGATCAAGCAATTAGAGTGTGGGGTAAAGTGGAAGTGAAAAATATACCCACTCAATGTACAATGAAACCCTTTCCTTACAGTCTTTCCAAACTGCCCAAACATCAGCATCTAGCAGACCTTAGAAGCACTGTTTCCATTTTTGGTACACGTTAGGGAATTATACAATGGTTTTTCACCTCCAGGACATCAGCTGCTCAGACATTCAGTTTTACAACCACTGCAACATCTGGTATGGGAAGGGAACTTGTTTGCTAAGGGATGCTTATGTCATCACGCAAAAATCCTTTCAACCCAGAATAATTTCTGTTACGAAATTATTATTATCACATAAATGAATAGGATCCTGGGCATTAAAAATTCCTTTAGTGGCTTAGTGGTTAAGAAGCTGAACTTGACAACTTGAAGATTGGTGGGTCAGCAGTTTGAGACCCAAGTGCTGCACAACAGAGTGAGCTCCCATTTCTGTCTGAGCTCCTGCCAAACTTGCAGTTCAACAGCAAGAAATTGCAAGTAGGTAAATAGGTACTACTTTGGCAGGAAAGGTAGCAGCATTCCATGCACTCCAGCATCTAACCGCTAAGTGGAACCAACATTTTAGATCACCCACGTGCAGTTCAGGAAGAAGGGAAGTACAGTAAAAACCCGACTTACAAATGCCCCGAGTTACATAAAATTCGTCTTACAAAATGATTTTGTGCTAAAACCATGTCCCGATTTACACAATTTCCTATGGGTTTGCTTCAAGTTACATAAAGATTCTTTTTCCTATGGGTTTTCCTATGCTTCAATTTACATTAAAATTTAATTTTTCCTATGGGTTTGCTTCAAGTTACATAAAAATTCGACTTAAGAAAAAGCCTATGGAACAGACTTTTTTCGTAAGTACCTTTAGGATTTTTACTGTACAGTAATACAACAGTCAGAAGGAGCCCTGGTGGTGCTGTAGTTAAACTGCTGTACTGCAGCCAGAAGGTTGTGAGTTTGATCCTGGCCAGGACTCAGCCTTACATCCTTCTAAGATCAGTAAAATGAAGACCCAGCATGTTGAGGGCAAAATGCTAATTAACTTGTGAACTGCCCAGAGAGTGCACTAACTGCTATGGGGCCATATAAAAGTGTAATTGCTGTTACTATTGCTATATCATCATGCCTGCCATATGACCATGGAAACATCTTCAGACAGGGAGTGCTGGCTCTTGGTTGCAAATGGAGATGAGCACCGCACCCTAGAATCAGATATGACTGGTTTTCAAGCAAGGGATACCTTTACCTAGGAGGAGACATTTAAGTTAGTGTTATAGGGGGGAAGTGCTTGTTGTTCAGTCGCATAGTCAATCAATCAATCAATCAATCAATCAATCAATCAATCAATCAATCAATCAATCAATCAATCAATCAATCAATCAATCAATTTTTAATTTGTACCCCGCCTTTCTCAGCCAAGGCTGACTCAAGGCAGCAAACAACATATTCATACAATATAACAACAAAGTAATAATATAAAAGTACAATAAATTCAAGATAGAGAGCAATACAAGTAAGCATAATATCAAAATACAAAAATACACAGTATAGTTACATCATCAAAATACAGTAAATATAAGTGTAATACAACGAACCCAGCGTAGCAAGATCCCCATGTCCGCTGGAAAAAGTTGCAGGAGCTACCGGGGGAAGGAGCTCTGCGCCTCGGCCATGGCAGCAAAGGCGGCCACGGCAGTCCAGTTGGCCCAAGGGCGGCAGCAGCTGCAAGGGCACCCGCGAAGGTCTTCATGTCGGCATCGGCTCCAGCTGAGACAAAAAAGGGGGTTAGTCCCAGGAGCCGCAACAGCAGTGGGACACCAATCAAACCCCACCTGGCTCGGTGGCGGCTGGAGCGGCTTTTGAGGGCGGTGGAAAGGGTCCAGTCCAACCCTTTGCAACAACACAAAATTCTCATAACCAAAACTCTCAAAAAGAAATAAAACCAGAAAAAGTAGTGCTGGCTTCATCATTCTCTTTGTTTTCTTGAACTTCATTTTATTCCTACTTTAGCCAGTTTTTCCTGTGTTCCTCAGCCTCAACAGGTCGAAGCTATCTTTCAGCCTGTCATAACCGTGTACTGATGTGACATCCTCAGTTAATTTCCTACTAGGCAACCACACTTCAGCTGTATTTATTGGCACATAGGGAAGTGCATGACATAGTAAAGACCAGACAGATCATTTTTCAAACACGCTCAGGGATATATCATAAAGTATCTCCCAGCCGCTCTCGGGTAGGGAGAAGAGGCGGGGGAATGAAACCTTCAATACAAGAGACAAATGAAAGATCAAAACACCTTCCAGAAATAATCAATACACTGTTATTCCACACCCTACAGAGACAGTGCTACCTTCAAAACCAGAAACTCCATGGAGAAATTAGTCTCAGAGAAGGCTAGCCACGGTTGCCCACTCCTTGCCATTTCTAAGAGAGTAAATATTAATTTGCCTGACGTTTGACAGGCTGGAGGTAATGAAAACACAGTGCAATAATAACAACATCTATTCAGGAAAATATGTTGACCAAATCAACAAATTACAGCACTCAAGAAGATTTGTGAACTAAATGATCACTGAATTATTTTTTGGAAATGATTTAATACTATTTTTCCCCTTGGACGTTTATGAGGGAAATGTATGTAACAGCAAAACAACATACAATATGATATTTACTAAATGTATTTTTAGATTGTACTGTTCTTTCTTTCTTTCTTTTGCAGGAAAAATGTCATTGGCATGAATTTGTTCAAAGTGGATCCCAGCTTGCCATGAAGTGACCCACACACTATGATCTCGGATCCCCTGTGGCACACACAAAATGAGGCGTGCAGGATTCAACACTGGGACTGCAATTGACTGCCACAGCCTTGAGAATATTGGCAAGGTGTGCCTTCAGAGACAGTCCACCTGGCATGGCCTCTTCTGCCTCCATGACCGTTGGAAATTAAAGGTCTTCCTCAGCTCATTTTGCCATTGGGGCCAATATGATGGTTTCCAGTGGCATTTCCTCTACTGAGGGGGACCATCACCCTACCTAAAGGGGCTCATTTGCCCATAGTCTTTGGCCCCTTAGGGAGTCAGGTTAGTTAACCGCCGCCTGACTCTCGGTGTTGAGTCGCTGGCTGTATGGTCTACTCCATTACCGTAGTGGGATGTCCAGCCAGACATGACCCATTTAGTACTTGCTCATCTGTGTTACAAGCTGAACCATTTAGTACTTGGCTTTTAACAAAGATGAGCATTGAACCATTCAGTTGAATACGAATGGCTTTCAAGAAAGAGGTGTAAAAAGCTGGTTAACACAGTGGTTTAGGTATCTGGCTGTGGAGCCAGAGGTAAAGAGTGTGATTCCCTACTGTGCCTCCCAGGAAAAGAGTCAGCCTGTGTAGTCATGGGCAAACTGCACAGTCCCAAGTTGCTCCCAGAAGAAGGGAATAGTAAACCCCTTCTGTGTATTCTCTACCTAGAAAATCCTGGAAAGGGTCTCCATAAGTCAAAATCAACTTGATGGGAACATCCTTCATCATCATCATTGAGGTGTGAATGTAAGAACTATACTTGAGAAATGTTCTACTTATTTATTTGTGGAAAGTGTTTAGCTATCTCTCCCATCGTGTGAAATTCTATGGTAGCGAGAGCAGCAATGTTTTCCTGCTGCCTGAGGCAGGAAGCAAAGTACTTCTTCTCTCCTACATTGCAGCATCCATTCCTTGCCGGAGAAAGAAGAGGAAACATTAAAGCAGGGGTGCCCAAGCTTTTGGGCCATGGGCCAGTCGCGTGGTTCAGCAGGCCGGTCACATGGTTCCTCCCATCAGAAATGGAAGTAAAGCATGCCCATGCATTCACAAAACACTGCTGTAAATGCGCCCATGGCTGTTGTAAATGTGTTTACGACAGACACGAGTATATTTGCGGCAGCATTCTGTGCATGTGTAGGCGTGTTTTACTTCCGCTTCTGGGAGTAGCGCAGGTGGCACAGGCCGGATGAATTGGTGTTGGGGGCTGAATGAATTGGCGTCAGGGGCTGGATGAATTGGCATCAGGGGCCAGATCTGTAATTTGGGCATCCCAGCATTAAAGGCTTCACTTGCACCTGCCAACCCCATAAAAAGTATGAAGAAGCAATACTTGAACCCAGTCCCTTGCTGATGTCCAGATGGAAGGAGGAGGTACAAGAGAAAACCTCCATAGCAGTGCCACCTAGGAAGGGTAGAGAATGGCATGTTTATCATGCCCTGCAACCTACCTTCTGAGAAGACTGCCAAATACAAGCTATTGGTGTTCCGGCTGGCCCAGAATACAGTTCCATAAAGATAAAAAAGGAATGGATTTGTGGCCCACATGGTCTGGGATATTCAAGGGAGTTGTTGGCCTGACTCTGTCTTCTCCAATCCTACTTGCAGATGCCAGAGATTGAATCTGGGACTCTCTGCACAAAAAGCATAAAATTTATATGGAATTAGGTGGCCCTTCCCTGGCAATCAGATTGCGGTAGAAGAGACCTTGCTTTCTAGGCATCCACAGTCCCTTATGAACCATGAACCTTTCAAATATTAAACTGAAAGGTATGAAAAGTGAGTTGCTCTGAATCTTGAATGAACTATTGCTTCCTCTTTTTGCTGTCTGAATCAGTGTGGTGTGAAATTTGATAGATTTGATCTGGCATAAGCAAAGCCTACGGCTTGAATGGTAGACCATACGGCCATGAGCCTGTACCATAATGCCTACGCTAGTACAATTCAGTGGTTCGCTTCATTTGCACATTGAGTTTAACAGTGAGGAGGCATCATTGCTCAGAGGTAGCTATAACAAGACCAAGCGCTACAGGAAGCAACTGTAAGAGTGAAGAAGCTATTGAAAATAGCAAATTCTGAAGCTTGCCAAGTCTTAGTTTACCAACTCCTGTTTCAAAGTTATCCCTACCTTGGTCTCAAGAAGAGGAATTGGGTGTCATCAAATCTATTCCAAGATATGGCAATCTTTGCCAGGAAATTTTGAAATCAGATTACTCAGAAGGAGTTTACTATTCCTTCTTCTGGATTACCCTGTGGCAAAGGTTATTCAGGCTGGCTCTTCCTCCAGAGGTGCAGTGTGGAATCAAACTCCCAACCTTTAACTCTACAGTCAGATATTGAACTCACTGAACTATCCAGCCAGCTGTCTCCAGAAAGGAGCTGGCAAATCTCAGCACAAGTGATGCTGAAGAAGGGAAAAATTCTATACAGTATCATGTCTGGTACCCATATCTTGCCTATTTCCAAGGCACACTAAAACTCATCAGTTCAGAAGAAGACTATTGCATTTTGCACATATAGTGTTTGTTTAGGTCAGAGGTGCCCAAACTACGGCCCATGGACCTCATCTGGCTCACTGTGCCAAATCATCTGGCCCTCGCTGTCCTCGCCACTCCTGGAAGCAGAAGTAAAATGTGCACATGCATAATGCTGCCGTAAATGACCCTCAGCTATTGTAAATGTGTTTATGACAGCTGTGGGTCATTTATGGAAGCATTATGCGCATGTGCAGGCATGTTAATCACATGCACATTTTACTTCCACTTCTGGTGGGAGGAACCATGTGATTGGCTCGCAGCCTGAAATTTTTGGGCACCCCTGATTTAGGTGATAGTGTTGGAGAGAGCAAGAGCCCATCTTCTGTGTAACATCACATGTTCTTCCCCTAATTGTGGATTTTGGCCCAGCAGTCTCATAGAATTGCAAGCACTTGAAACTGTTGACAATACAAGTGGATGTTAACTTGGCATTCAAACTAGATAGTTTGGAAGGATACTGCAGAGTTAGGGTTGTCATACATCACGGAAAACCAGGATTGTCCTGGATTTAAGGTCGGGATCCTTGTCCCGCCCAGTTCAATAAAAATCTTGCCAAAGTCGCAGATTTTCATCAGGCTTGCCTCTCCTCTCTTTCTGAGCCTTCCCCTCCTGCCGACACAGATTTCAAGAGAGAAGGAATGGCACGAAGGTGACTTGAAGCATACCCACATGGATTTTGCAGCAGGGCTTCGCATAGGGCATTTGCTTATCAAGTCCAGACCCTTGACTTGCCCGCCTTGGCTCTCCACTTCCTCCCTGGCTGTCCCCGTAGAAGTGGGGCAAGGAGTGGCACACATCCCACTCAGCCTCCTTTGCCTCCCTGTTGATTGGCAAAACTTGGGATGCCTCGGGGACTCTCCTTCTTTCCTTCCACCACCACAGAGGTGCTGAGCTGGGATCGGTTTTGAGCCTGCAGCTCCGAGCCAGAGAGGGAGATGAGTCCCGTGATGGCATCTGGGTTTCCCTGTCTGGATTCCCTTCAGGAAGACCCTGCCTTCAAGATGAAAGTGCCAACTTCTCAGGTAGGGTTGCTTGTTTTGGGATTCCTTTTACCAATTGTTTTGGGATTCCTTTTACCAATTGCTGAGAAGGTGTTGACCTGACAACCTGTTCAGCGGAGAGGGGACCCCGGCTTGGGGGAAGACCGAGAGCAGCGTGGGAGCAAGGGTGGTGGTGGGAATCCGATGGGTCAATGGAAGGCAGGGATCCCCGACGACCCACCCCCTTCTTCCCTCCCAGGCGATGGGGAGAGGCTCCTTCGGAGCTGCCTGGTGCCTTGACCTACCTTCTCCCCTGGCCTGGATGGTGGGGTAGAAAGGGGGGGTAGGGTTGCCATAAGTCAGAGGCAACTTGATGGCATGTAACAACAAAATATCAACAAGGAGGGACCAAGAGCCAGTTTGTGATGTAAATTGGGGGTGCGCATGAGCAGTTTGAAGAAGGCAATGACATCACGTGGCTGTCCCAGTTTTGTGGGAGAGAATTATGGCAATCCTATGCAGAGGGAATCACCAAAGTGATCAGGTAATCACCTGGTATTTGGCTAAGGTTTGAGAGTTTCATAAGGAGCAGTTGATTTGACATTGCAACTCTACCAGGTGTCTCCTTTCTTTATGGCAAGACAGGATACAGCAGGTGATGATAGTGGAGCACCTTGTTTTATTTAGCAAAGTACAAGATATTTCTAAGCCTGCATAAGGCCAAGCTGCCATGTGACAAATCCTGCTGTTTGAAGAGAGCATCCACAGAAACATGTATAAATACCCAGAAGAGTGTTGAATAGAAAGAAAGCTGGACTGCTTGTACAGAAAGCATTGCCAGCAAGCTTGCACATAGTACCTGCCAAGCATCTATCATGTAGGCCAAACAAGTGTTTTTTTTGGCTAGAGCTGAATCAAAACACTGGCCTTCCATCACCTCTTTTGCAAGCAGCAAATTACATCTATGTCTCCAGGAATTTAGAAAGGGCTAGTGGGGAGTAAGAAATGTGAACAAGAGTAGTTTTGGACATATTTGCCCCTCATTGGCATGTAATCCCCTCACTATTGAAGACCATGTTGTTGTTTACAAGCAAGTTCCTTCAATGGCTTTTTCCTATAGCAAATATGTTTTTTCCCTCTTTAATACACCAGATGCTTCCATCTTTCATTTCTCTTTGCCATCTCAACTGGCACATTCCAGTTTTGTTCATACATCATGGCTTCACTCCCTTACTTAAATACTACATCAAAGTATCTGGCTGCTTGAAGACAGAGGAAACAACACCTAGAAACTTGGCTCATCTTGGATGAGCAGAGTACATGCGACTGGCTGAAGAGGTGACTAAATGAGCATTTGCCCTGCTGTTTGGTCCACCATGAGGGATGGGCTGATTCACTCATTTTTCTAGCAACCAAGCAGTGTAAGTGCCAGTGCAAAGAACCTGTCCCCAAAGCTTTCCTATATTGCACATACTGGAGGCTAAATTTCATGTTGGGATACATCGTTCCACAAAGAAATTATTAATATTTGAATTGTTTGCTCCTGAAGTTCCTCTCATGCTCAGCATGCTTTCCATAATTACTCAGAGCAAAGGTTTTAGCTAAAAATGAAAAAAGATATTTACCCACGATATGCTCAGAAATCTTAACAGGATGGTTTCAGGTTGGTTAGAAGAGGATGAAGATTTAGTTTAGTTACAAGGAAAAATGAAGAATGTTTCTTCCATTGCAGCTATGAGGCTGGGTGGGGGAATACAGAGAGAGTTTAAAATGGCTGCATCTCCCTCAAGAAGAAACAGGCAACTTCTCCCAACAAACAGACAAGGAATTAAGGTTAGGCAATCAAATTTCAGGTGGGGAAGCAGGAGCTTTTTCTGGTTGGTTAGCAAACAAAACATGCAAGCAAGTTAATATGGGTAACAGATGCTCCCTCCTCCCAAGGATTATATGTTAACACTTTGCATGCTGAATTGCTATATCCCAACATTTCAGAGTGCTCAAAATCAGGACCCTGGGCAACATGTTTTGAGTAATAATAGTGGTAGATCCAAGGAGGGTGAAATTAACCACTCCCCAGAACAGAGATTAAGGAAGGTAAAGTGTAAGATATCAAGCATCAGAGAAAATATCTGGCTCTCAAGATCAAAAGTAAGACTTTGACATGGCCCTATTGTTGAGTTTATGTTGCAGTTCATAACATCGTTAGAATAAAAGCTCTTCTGCTCCGTACTTTTTCTTTGGCTCTTATGCCTGGACTGGTTTGAAACTCCTTTGCCCATGAAAGACCTGGAAAAGGTGCTGGACATGATACTCCAAATCAAGCATTGGAGGGTATGGTCTGGGAAGAAAGAGTCTTGTTTTGTAATTGTTTACTCATTTTCACAGCAGTAGCATGAAGTCACACTCATCAAGAAGTCACGACACAAAAGTCTGCAGCAGATTTCTGTGTCCATTAAAATGTGCTTAATGCATTGCTTCTCCACCTACACATTTCCAGACCCAGTAGAACAGTGATTCAGTCTCATTAAGAAAGAACATTGAACCCGGCCGATACAGACAGAAACACAGAAGTGCATTTTCCCCAACAGCGTAATCAATAAGCCCATTAGGTTGCTTGGCAGATTTCTCAGAAATCCTCTGCAAGGCTTCTTCTTCTGGAAGCAAAAAGAAGAGAAAAATGCCTAGCAAAGTCTGTGGTTGTTTACATAAGGTCACTCTTTTCTCAGTTGCCTTTTGGTGTCTCTGAATGCAAACATGGAAGGGCATTAGGGTGCAGGAGACCGGAACTGGAACATTGTCATTCTGGAGAGCATCCATGGTATAGTGCAGGGGTGCCCAAACTATGGCCTGTGGGCCAGATCCAGGCCCCGTCGCAAATTCATCTGGCCCACACCACTCTCACTACTCCTGGAAGCAGAAGTAAAATGTGCACATGTGCACGCATGCACAGAATGCTGCCATAAATGCACCCGCGGCTGTCATAAATGTGGGTGCATTTATGGCAGTATTCTGTGCATGCGTGGGCACATTTTACTTCTGCTTCTGATGAGAGGAACCACGTGATCGGTCCGCTAAACCCTGTGACCGGCTCATGGCCCAAAAGGTTTATGCACCCCTGGTATAGTGGATAGAGTGCCAGACTAAGACTCAAGGGTTCAAATCCTTTCTTAAGACATGGAAACTCCCTGGAAGGTAGCAAAGGAATGGAATGGTGCTGGAATGACATCATTCTGGAATAGCCTTTTCTTGCTGGTCTTTATAACAAAGTAAATGTTGCTATCCTCAAGATCAATACAATACAAGCCTTACTGTGGTATCCGCGAGCACAATTGGCATAACTGTCCCTGACAGAGGTTACACCGGATGAGGAAGACCCCTGGTCACTGGCCTCTGCGGGTACAGAAATTGGGGTGCGGATTAATAGTCATAAGATTGATTCACCCATATCTGACCTGGCAGGCAGTTCGGCAGGAGGAAGTTGAATATCTAACTCAAGTTAGGAATTAGGTAATTCCACACTTGCAGGTTAGCCCAAGCCCTAGCGCAAATAGTGGCCATGTTTACTCTTGTGCAAGCCATGAACAATGGATTTCCCCTGTCAGTATTTGCCTTAGTTAATTAACTTCCCCAAGAGAAGTTCCCAATTAATCCGGGTAAATGGGTGATGTGATTTTCTGTCAGATGACGATTCTATCACACGCTGCCTTGAATTCCTATATATGATGATGATTTTCCCTCAATAAACCACTGGTCTTCGCTCCATCCTGTCTCGCATCTTCTTCTGACCAGTCTCCTCCGGGATCTCAAGGGCCGCTTCACGGCCCCAATCCAACATCTGGTGACCCCGACGTGATCCTACTCGTGAGTAAGCGATCTACGCGGTCCGGTTCTACGCCAGAACCGTGTCCAATTCATCCCGGAGGACAGCGCGGCAGCTCTGGTCGGAAAGCCATCCGGCCGGTGTGACAGCTACGCGGCGAGGCACTCCAGAGAGGCATCCTACGGCTTGCATCGCGGAAACGCGTTCCGCTCAGGGGCAGGCTGTGAACCCTGATTCCAGCGCAGAGGCCACCGAGGGCCCGTGGCAGGAGACCACACTCCGAGCTCCATCCCAGCGATTCGTCACACTGAGACCTATTGCCTAAAAGGACGCGTCAAAATCGTCCTGAGAAGAAGCCCTTCGAAGGACCCGGCAGGTAATATGGGGACTTGTCCTCAGCGGCAATGTCCATCCACTAACCAGAGAATTCATATAATGGAATTCAAGGCCCTGGCCAGGGTATATAAATTACGCCTTCACAGCGGGAAGTTAGCGGAACTCTTAGCGTACCTGGAGGCCAATTGTCCGCTTTATCCAAAAGCGGGTGTGCTTGACCTCACACTTTGGGATCGGATAGGAGCCTGCATTTGGCAAGCACCAAAAGCTCCAGACAGCATAATAGGCACATGGAGCAAATGTAGGAAGCTCTCAGCAGAGGTAGACCCAGTCTGGATAGAGACCCAGAAACCCCCAGCGCAGTCAGAACCATCAGCCTCAATGAGTCTCTACCCGTCATTTCAGCTTAAGCAGGGCAGTGTAGGGAGCATTCCCTCAGTGACAGCTGCAGACGTCACTGAAGGAATTCATGGCATGAGAAGCCCTGGTGCTTCTCTGACAGTTAAAAGTTCCCTGCCAATTAAGAACTCCACTCAGGGCATGGGTGAGGAAGATCCATTCATGGGGAAATTGCCAGTGGCACAATTAGCGAGCACCCAGCTGCTGTGTTCAGCCTATCTGAAGGCAGACACACGTTCAGGCAGGGCTGCTCAGCACCCACTGCTCACGGAAATCTGCACGGCCACGCAGGGCTCCAGAGCAGACCCATTACCACACTCAGGCGCAGAGCAGTGCCAAAACCCCAAGGCGCCTGCTTCCAGTGTGGAAAAATGAGACACCTTAGAAGAGAATGCCAATCTAGACCAGGCAGATCTTCAAAAGGTTGTCCGAAGGCCAAATGGCCACGCTGGCACTGGAAAGGAGGCAGCACCAAGATCCGCGAGTCCGGCCCTCCAGCATGCATCTGGCCCAGGCTAGAAAGGAGGCAGCCATCGCCCTGGCTATGCCATCCCAGCAATAGTACCCCGAGCTCTCCCAAGGCACAGGCAGAACCTACTTGTCTCACCTTGGAGTACCCCAGAGAAACTCACCCCTAAGTAGAAGCACCCAGATGGTTGTGATAGCCAGCTGTGTATAAGTCATCTCCTCATGTGCAGGATAGAACACTGCAGATCGGGGGAGGAATGTGCGAATGCGTAAATAAATGTGTGTATGCGTGGTGCACCACTGAATGTATGACTGCAAGAACTGTGTATGATTGCAAAAGCCTTGTCTCTATGACCACAGTATGATTGAAAAAGTGTTCCTTGTGTGTAACTGCGTGGTAATGTCACTATGAAATATGTGTTAAACAGTTTGCACTCTGTTCATGGGCAGGAACTATTTAAGGTTTGAGAAAGCATGGTGAGCAGAACCTCTTTGCCTTGCCTGTTTAGCAGCTTAAGGCACCCAGGCAGCGACAGCAGGAAGTGGGAGGGAATCCTAACCTGCAATAGGGCAAAGTGACCCCCTTCTTCCCTTGAGACTTTTTCTTTGTCAAAGGATTAAGCCACTCTTGGAAACCGGTCTTGCAATCCTTGCCACTCAGGAAAACAGATTTTTCTTTTCAGAAGCGCGATCTGAAAACAAAAATCACTTCTATGAGTTTTCCTCACTAAATCATAAACTATGGGGCCCCTCCCTACGTCTGTGTTTCTCAAACCCCCATCTCTGTGTTTTAAGGTGTTTGAATGTCCCTTAGCGTCCTTAAGTCACGTATCTCACTAGGAATGAGAGAATTGCATTGTCTTCATGTGTGTACTGTGTTATCATCTTGTAACCCCGGTTCTCAACCTTTTAAAGTCAGGGGCCAAGTTCCGGGGCCTCAGGCAGCTCTGGGGGTCCGGACAGTCGCCCTGCCCTTCCTTCGCTGCACAGCCCTTCTTGGCTTGGTGGAGGTAGTGGCAGAGCAACGTGGGCCACATCTGGCCCACTTGCCCACATCTGGCCGCAGGTTGAGAATCGTTCTAACTCTCCTTCATTCTCTTAAAGAAAGACACTGTTCTGGTAATTTGACTTTAATCTGTGTAAAGTAACTCACTCATCGTACCCCTTTCACAGGAAAAAGCACACAAACACTCTTGCGCTCTGTATATTCAGAAAATGCTTAATCGTTACCTTTTTACAGGAACAAAAATCCTCTCCAGGCCTTAAAAATAACCAATTTGTTTCTTTCTAAGTCTTAAGTTGCTTCCTTTCACAGGCTCCTGAGTTAATTACTGGTAGGGATCCCTTAAAGGAAGGACCCCAGCCAGCGGTCTTAATTATCTGACCTAATCTGATTTCGTTATGATAAGAGTTGCTGCATTCTCATTGTGCTAACTTCTGACTTGTCTTTCCTCCTTTCGCCAGTGGAACTCCCTGCTGGAAATGTTTAACTTGTGTGTCTTTTCGTTTTTGTGTATTATTCCCTTACAGCTGGCACGTCCTAGTTGGCTTCTTTTTAATAAGTCTTAGTCGGTCATTTTAAGTATGGCACCTGGCCCACAGCACCCTCTCTATTTGAGCAGACACATTTCACAAACTCCAGATCACAAAGGGAGGATTAGTCCCTGAGCTCCTGAGAATGTGCAGAGTGCCACTCATTAGCCGGGACAGTCACGTCATGCGCCAAGGTTTGCCATAAGACCCCAGACTCATCTCACTTCAAACGCAGACAGTCACCTTGTGTGAATTAATGTCACTGGTTCCCCTTCGGGGGGCTAGGACCCCCTTTTTTATTTAAAAAATGGCCATTAGAAGGTCAATTAGGGCTTTTGTTGTTGTTCAGTCGCACAATCGATTCCGACCCTTTGCGACCCTATGGACCATCGTTCTCCAGGCGCCTCTGTCCTCCACCATCCTCCTCAGCCCTCCCAGTTCTGTGCCCATTGTGTCTACAATACCATCTATCCATCTCATCCTTGGCCTCCCCCTTCTTCTTTTGCCCTCTACCTTTCCCAACATCACGGCCTTCTCAAGTGAATCCTCCCTTCTCATTTGATGCCCAAAGTACTTTAGCCTCATCTTTACTATTTGACCTTCCAATGAGCAGTCAGTGTTGATTTCTTCTAAGATTGACCTATTAGTTCTCCTCGCTGTCCAGGGTACCCTCAAAACTCTCCTCCAACACCACATTTCAAAGGCATCTATTCTTCTGCGTTCAGCTTTCCTAATTGTCCAGCTCTCACATCCGTACATTACTACTGGGAATACCATTGCTTTGACTATTCTAATTTTTGTTTTCAAGGTGATGTCTCTGCTTTTCACTATGTTCCCCAGGTTTCTCATAGCTTGTCTCCCAAGAATCAGTCACCTTTTTATTTCATGGCTGCAATCCCCATCTGCAGTGATCTTAGATCCTAAGAATGTAAAATCTGTCACTGCTTCTACTTCTTCCCCATCTATTTTCCAGGAACTGATCGGGCCTGTTGCCCTTATCTTGGTTTTCTTGATATTGAGTCTCAAGCCAGCTTTTGCACTCTCTTCCTTCAATCCGATCAAGAGATTCTTTAGGTCTTCCTCACTTTCTGCCATTAGGGTGGTGTCATTTGCATATCTCAGATTGTTGATGTTTCTCCCAGCAATTTTGATCCCATATTGTGATTCCTCCATCCCTGCATTGCGCATTATGTGCTCTGTGTATAAGTTGAATAAGCAGGGTGACAGAATGCAGCCTTGTCTTACTCCTTTTCCTATTCCAAACCACTCTGTCATTCCATGTTCTGTCCTAACTGTTGCTTCTTGGTTCATGTACAGATTTCTCAGGAGGCATATTAGGGCTTTACCATAAAGGAAAAACAGGAGGAACAGGAAAACCCTTCAAGGTCCAGGGGTGGATGTGTGCAGCCCTAGAATTCCTGCAGATTGCCCACATCTGATTTAAAACCTAGGCATCCATTATCTAGATGCAGAGGCCGCTGGCTCAATCTGAAGGTGTTTGTGAATATGATAATGAGCCAAAGTACATGCAGCTCTCTCCCTAGTCCCCTGATACTTGGCTTTTTGGTGCATTGGCGCTGGGCCCATTGTACCATTTGAAGGACAGTAGGGAATGGAATGCCTTCAACAGATGAGGCTTCTTGTTGTACAAAGCCTGGTAGTACCAAGCCTAGAGGAGACCTCATTTTGCCCACTTGTGGATGCCCTGCCTCTGTGACATCACAACCATACATGCAGGTACCAGATTTGGCCCTGAATTCTAACAGAATTGTGTGCTGTTGTTCTAGCCAATGATGGCAAACCTTGGCACTCCAGGTGTTCTTGAGCTTCAATTCCCAGACTCTCTAATCAGCAGGAGTCCTGACTTGGGCTTCTAGGAATTGAAGTCCAAGAACACTTGGAGTGCCAAGTTCACCATCACTGGTCTAAACTCAGTCTGGCCAGGTTATCCTGCTATGGTAATAGAGTAGACCATACTCCCAGTGACTCAATGCTGATCATCAGGCAGTGGTTAACTAACCTGACAACCCAGAAGATTAACAGCCTTGGGTGCCGAAGTCCACAGGGAAGGGTGATGGTCCCCAAGTTGATTAAATTCCACTTGAATCCATCTTGATGGATGGCAGCAGCTTCATCAATACTGGCCTGGGGCTGAGGAGGACTTTTGTGCCAATAGGGCTCAGAACCAGAAAGTGACTTGTAGTACTGGTTCAGTGGTATGCATGTCAGTCACACTGCAATGTTGAAGGCAAATGGAAGTTCACCGAATTATATGGTTCCCAGGACAATCTTCATGGCTGATCTCCATGCAAATATTCAGAATCAGATATGGTACTTGAAGAAGAAGTTGGTCTACCAACCCTAGAGATCCATGCACAGGGTATGTTTTTCACGTGTTCATTTCAGCGGCCATTTCATTTCCTAATCTTGTGATGTTTCAGAAATTTATCACATAACGAATTGCAACTGCACAGGCCTTCCTGAACCAGATTGCAGGAACAAAACGAGGAACATTCTTGTCTGCGTGTTATTGACCCTTAGGACAAGATGCTTATAAAAGAAGAAAAGGTCTCTTTCTGCCCAGATCTCAGCGTCGCTTCATTCCCCAAGCAGCCTTTCAGCTCCATTTGTCCTGTACTTACTATAAATACTTGAAAGGCAAACCAGGGTCTTTGTCTGAGTAACTATCAGATCAGAAATTGGAAACTTTTTCAGAATAATTAGGAGTCGTTATATTAGCAAGAACCCCAAATAGTTAACATTATACTTACATTTTAAAAGTAACTTGGCTCTCCCATTTCTGCAACATAACTTTTAAAATAGTTTAAAGGCACTTATATATGTTAAAAAATCTGAATGCTGAAATGCACATCACAGTGGCATAAGGCATATTCTCCCACATCAACATTGTCATCTCTTTATTGGACTAGAGCAGGAGTTCTCAACCTTTTAAAGCCAGGGGCTGGGGCATGCTCCCTCAGACAGCTTTGGAGGCCGGATGGCCATTTTACCCTTCCTACACCACACAGTACTTCCTGGTATTGTAGAAGTGGTGGTGGGGCCACATGAAATGGTGCTGCAGGCCGCATCCAGCCTGTGGGCCACAGGTTGAGAATATACCATGAGGGAGCAATACAAGACTGATCACCTGGACCATCTGATATTCCTCCACTGCCATTAGGCTACTGTTCCCAAACCTGCTTTTCTGAAACAAATCTTAACAATCCTTTGATGAGTATGTACAAAAACCACTTCCCTGCTAATTTTTTTCATCCAGAGTGCTCTCTCACTCACTCTATGTCCGTGATGGTGAACCTTGGCACTCCAGATGTTCTTGGACTTCAATCCCCAGAAGCCCAAGCCCCCATGAATCCACACAAATGGGTTTGCTGTGATTCACCCAGCCCATGCCGCCCCATCGCTCCTGGAAGCGGAAGTAAAATGCGCCCAGAAGCGACGGAGGTGGCATGGGCTGGATGAATAACAGCAAACCCATTTGTGTGGTTTCATGGGAGCTTGGGCTTCTAGGAATTGAAGTCCAAGAACATCTGGAGTGCCAAGGTTCGCCATCACTGCTCTATGTTGTCTAAATGGGAGGTAATTGAAGGCTTCCAACAGAGAAGCGGTGACCAGAGAACATGGGAAGCACCATGGTGCCTAATTCTGTCCATCTGTGAAAACCAAAGATTAAAAATACCACTTTTCTAGAAAAGATAGGAAAAAACACACATTGAAAATTACAGGGAATATCATTGTACTAACTAAAACAAGATGAATGTTTGCCAGACATTATACAACACCACTGATAAATCAGACATGTTACAGAAAACAAATGATCTGTCTGGAACAGTCCTTTGTTGTACATTCATTTTTAGAAAATAAATTAACTACCGGTCACTAGTTATCTGTCACAGGTTTCTTCACTTTCTTCTCCTTCGTCAGATTTATTCAACAGATCTGTTTCTGTCAGGCAGCCTTTTCTTCCAGCCTATCTTCTGTTTTCCTCTACTTTGGGTCAAATTACATGTTGTGCTACAGAGGAAGGTTAGCAGTTCAATCTCCAGTATTGTTAGGTAGAACGGGGGTGGGGGAGCAACCTTGCTTCCAAAACCTTGGAAAACTCCAGATGATACTGGGCTAGGTTGTTTGAAAGTTTAGCTTAGTAATAGAGCAGATTTCTATGTTCTTATATATACAAATTGTTTTGAAAGCTACCCTGTGCAAAGTGGTATAGTGTATAAATTGCCTTCACTTTTGTTGTACTCAAAAGTAAAGCTGCAAGTAATGGTCTCCTCACATGGATATCTCTGAAGATCTCAATGACCTAACAGGCTTATAATGAGACAAGTGGTTTCTTTAGATAGTCAGACTATAAGGTATTTAGGCTTTACAGTTTAAATTCAACACCTTGAATTGGATCCAGAAATCCATTAGGTATTCTTTAATTATTTGCTTCTATGATGTCAATACTGTACACCTGGGGTGCTTGAACTACAGCCCGTGGGCTAGACCCAATCTGCGGACCCATTCCACTTGGCCCACCACCTACCCTGCCACAACCAGAAGTGGATGCACAAACACACCCGCACCGCACCCGAAATTGGATGTGGACGTGCCCGCACAAACCATTGAACATTCAAGCTGCCTGTTCTGTCCCCCTCTTCCTGTGCGTCCATGGCTCTCTCAGTCTTCCCCCTTGCCATTTCCCCTCTCTGAAGGCAGGAGGCTGGGAACTCCAGCCTTCTTCCTTCTCTTCCTCCTCTGTCTGGCTTGCCTGAAGGAGTGGCAGTCCAAGGTTGCCCATCCAGAAGTTGTCTTGCTCATGTCACATGAGCACTCCTTCCTCTTCCTCTCCACTCCATCCATTCATTCCTTGCTGTGGGTTCTAAACTGCCTCCCTCCCTCCCTCACTCTCTCTCCCATTCTCTCTCTCTCCTGCTCTCTCTCTCTCCTTCCCCCTCCCTGCCTTTGTTGCGCATTGGGGCATTTGGTGCTTCTTTGGTCAACTTTCATGGCCTTTTTTCCCCTGGCCACCCAACTGCCTGACATTTTCCTTCTTTCTTCTTCTTGCTTTGGTTCTTCTACCCACCCATTCCAGGACTTGGCTTGCCAACTCCCTGACTCTTAACATGGTGGCCGAGAGTGGTGGTGCATGTGTGAGTGATGGGATGTCATCTGGCTGGGACATTACGGCTAGAGGGAAGCCAGTTTCCTCACCCCGCTCAGAGAGTCATGTCAGGAGAGACTTTTTTCCACCTTGTATCCCCTTTTCTCTTCCACCCAGAAGTGGATGCGGATGCGGATGTGCCCGTGTATGCAGTATGCGCCCATACTGTACTCAGAAGTGGATGTGCATGCGCATGCACAAATGTGACCCTTCTGCTGTCAAGGATGTGGTCAGGCCCACTCAGCTGTTCCAGGGGTGTGGTCATGCCCATGGCATGAAATGTTTGGGCACCCCTGCTGTACACCATTAAACAAGTTAGCTCCTGTGTGTTCCATCAACTCTAAGTCCCAGACATTTTCCAAATGTAGCACCCCGTAGAAAACAGTGCAGTAGTCAGGATGCAGTGTAACTGCAGCTTGGACGACAATCAGCTAGTAAGGTCAATTCATGAAATTTTGTAACTGGTGTACTAAGTTGTGTGAAAGTGTTCTCAATACCACTGCTACCCTGGAAACAAGAGACAATCTGAAGATGTGCTCTCTGTAGTCCAACTTTTCATTGCTTCCTCATCAGCAAGATGATGCAGTTTGTATTCACAGTTGAGAAACGAGGACCAAGCCCGCATTAGCCAAAGCAGAAAATTCACTTAGAAGCTTACACTACTGGGAAAGATTATAATAAAATATAGATGAATGTTCCATGCAAGAAGAAAATAAATGTCTTGCGATATGGCAAAGTGCTTGGGCCAGACAAGAGTACTTGTGGGGCTTGGATAAATTAAGATGTAAACAAAAACATTCACCTCCTTAGGCTGAGGGAATAAGCAAATGCCACCATCACTGCCTGACTCTCAGCCAGTCTTAGGTCACGTTTGTGTCATATTAAGCTCAAACACAACCTCTGGTGGCATTAGATCGTGACTCTGAGTTCCATTCACTGGACACAGAAAATAGAAATTTGAGACATAACGCTTAAAAAATGTAGTGTATGAAGCAATTTAGTTTTCAGTAGAAAGTTGAGCAAAGACTTTGGTCTTTTTGTTTAGTGTTTTAACTTGATGCCCCTATAACTATTCGCACCCAAGCAAATCTCAGCAGGTGGGTTTTCATCCGGGGGGGCATCATCCAGTGTGGGCTCCAAAATAATTTACTACCACACTGTGGGCGTGGTATGGTGGGCGTGACCAGGGGGAAAGCCCTGTGCTACACCTGAATTATTTCAAAGTTTGGATGGACGGGGCCAGCCGGAATTCCTGCTACTGGTTCTGGTGAACTGGTGCGAACCTGCTGATGTCCACCACTGGCACCACACTATGGCAGTGGCTAAATTCTGCTGGGGACCTAGCATGGGCAGTATAACCCTAACAACCTGGACGGAGGCAATAAGAAGGCAGCCCCTTCACCGTGCTAGGGTGCTGAATACCAATCACCTGCAAACCAAAATGTAACTGGTTTAAAAGAAACATACAAATCAAAACCTGATGGATTTCACTGATGTCGACCAGGTGAGCAACAAAGGTCACGACTTATGGAATGTGGAATGTAAGAGGGGTTGCAGGCAAGGAGGTGGAGTTGGTCAGAGAGATCAAGAAGACCTGAGTCCAGTTCCTGGCCATTACAGAAACCAAGATGCTGGTTTGGCCATGTCAACCGAATGGCTGACACCAGGATACCAAGGCAGGCATGGGAGGCCCAAGTGCAAGGTTCAAGACATCGAGGTAGGGCCCACATCAAGTGGATTGACAACATCAAGGAGGCCCTCCAAGTTCATGGGAGTGACCTGAGGTGAGCCATTGAGCTGTATAAGGAGAGATCCCAATAGAGATCCTTTGTGGAATCCTCTGTCTACACCCTAAGGTAGAAGAGGAGGTAAGTAAGTAAGTAAGTAAGTAAGTAAGTAAGTTAGTTAGTTAGTTAGTTAGTTAGTTAGTTAGTTAGTTAGTTAGTTAGTTAGTTTTAACTTGATTTAGTTTGTCTGTATCATGGATTTTCAACCAGCAGGGCAGACTGTAGATTAATCTTCCTCAACCTGGACCACTATAGCTTTAATTTATTTGTTTTATTGTTAAATTTATATACCACCCATCTAGGGCAGTTTACATGTTTTAAAACAAAAACAATCAAAGAGCAAAAAAATAACAATATCGGCAGCAATATTCTCAAGCAGCTACATAAATAAAAAGAGTACCGTATAAATTAAGAAAAACAAGATGGGCAAAATAACAAAATACACAAATTTAAATTCTAATAAAATGAAACTATTGTCTTAATTGGTTGGGAGGAGAATGCTCTTGCAGGCCTCCTTTAAAAAAACTTTGTTTTAAGATGTTTCTTAAATTCATCCAGGGATTGAGCCTGGCACAGCTCTATTGGCAAGGTATTCCACAGTGTGGGTGCCACCACCAAGAAGGCCCAGCTTCTCATTGGAGTCTTCCTTACCATACTCGGTGTTGGCACCTGGAGCTGCATTGTTTGAGAGTCTCAGAGGATGCAGGCAGATATTCTTTGGGAGAGACATTTGGTAGTTATTATGTCCATTAAGTTGCATCCAAATTATTGGTGATCCTAATGCATTTTAAAGGTATGAGAGACCATCAAGTAGTGGTTTTACCATTGTCACACAAACTCCAGTGTGTTTCAGTAGCCAAATGGGGCTTTGAACATATATTTCCTGAGTACTAATGCAATGTATTTTTCAGTCAGACACCACAGGAGAGAGGATTGAAGGAGAGGACTGGCCTACAAGAGGCAGTTGATCTCTTAGCAGTGTCACCCTTGAGCATACACTGAGAGGAATTTTCCCTTCTAGTTGGGGGAGTTAGGGGGGAGGGTTCCCCAAACACAGCATTTCTCATTTCCCCTCATTTTCCGGGTCAAAGAAAATAAAGAGAAAGGAAGAGAAATAGATAACTGTAACTGAGACCAATGACAATAGTCGATCATTCTCTTTCCAGAATGACTCAAGAGATGCCTTCTGGAGATTCATGACCAGCATTGCAATGCAGCAGTATCCACTTCCACATATTGCCCAGTAATTGGTATCTGTAAAAGGCTCCCTGCACTGCTGAACAGGGAGATGTTTATTATAGTGTCGAGGCAGGCATTAACCAACCCTGCATGGTGGCCTGTCTATGAGCTTTTGGCCTAAAGAGGGCTGTTTTTCCTTAAGAGGTTTTACTGCTTCAGCAGACAGTGTTTTGAGATGTGCTGGCCTCTCTCTATCCAGAACTATATGGGAATTAAAATGGCAATGCTGGACTTCTAGAAATGTCCACTATTCCTAGATAACAGATTTTATGCCTCCTCCCTCTTATGACACTTTCAGAGTCCAGCTAACCAGGGGTTAGATAAAAATTATCTCACAGGAAGAGACTCCAGCAAAACTTGATAATGCTCCTTTGCAAAGAAACGAAACCTAAACGAAGTCTTCTTCTCCATTGGAATTCACTCCTCCTGACAGAGACCTTAATTTATAGCCTCCCTCTCCCTGGTCTTGTATGCTGGATTCTAGGAATTCGCCTCTTTAAGGTTCGAGGAGAATAAAGGTATGCCACTACGTTTCATCAAATATAGCAGCTTTTTATTGGTACAAAAATGAGGAAAATAGCATACGGATAAAGGAAGTTCAAATACAAACATAAAACATAAAAGAAATAGAAATGGCTAAGCTAGCTAAGTAGATAAAAAGTTGGGTCCTTTTAGCCCCCATAAATATTAGACCTGCAGTCTAACATTTAAGGCATATTGAAAAGGGAAATGGGCAGAAGGACCCCAGGCCATGGGGTGTCTGCTGCTGAGGTGCTAAAACTCTCAGTGTATATATGTTTTCCCCCACTCACACCTCCCCTCTCAAGTAAGTGAAAATTCCCCAAATATGACATGAGGAGACAAATGGCTGAACACCTGGACATCCAGCTGCGTGTTATGCACCTGAATCTTACGTGAGATGGTTATCTTAGATTGCATCTTGGTATCTTCATGTGATAGATCAAACTGTCAGATTCCCAGACTAAGTGTCCTTGGAACTGGCTTCCATGAGAATGTGGGAGCATGGGGCACTAACTAACACCTGGGTATGCAGCAATCTACGGGATTGGCATTACAACTTAAGCACTAATTGGCTAAACATTCCTCTACTTCACACAGGGTAAATGAAAATTAATGGCATCCTCTGAATTCCCATTACAGTATCCACTTCCACATATTGCCCAGTAATTTGTTTACAGCAGCATACCTTACGTACTTACGTACTTACTTACTTACTTACTCACTCACTCACTCACTCACTCTCCTGTCTTTCTACTCTTAAGAAATTCAAGGTGGCTCACAGTTAAAACAAAGCAATAATCATGATTAAAAACATTGTAAGACATAATATTCGAAAATAATTAAATACATACTAGTATTAAAACCCTCATGGTAATCCATGGCCATCCTGCACCATAACTCCACATTCCTTTGTCAATAATAGTGCTTCAAATGGACCCAGAGTATGCATGTAAGTATGGACTGCATTTGTTGCCTTTAGCTAGTTAAATGGGGTTAACAGGAATGTTACATTTATATTAGATTTCAAAAGTAACAAGCAGCAGTTACAATGTTACTTCTTGTGAAACATAACTTTTCTAGTTACTTTGAGAGTTACTTTTAAAGAGTATTTAATGGCATTTTTAGAAGAATTTTGACAAAAATTTGGCAAGGCATATGTCATTCTCCTACTCATTCTAAGTGACAAGAAAAATATTGGGCTTTTCTCCCCCATCCCCCCTTCATCATTATCAATATCAGAATTGACCATTAGAGCTAATTGGAGACTATTTACTTGCATTTGCCGGCTGCTTGTAAGGGCAACACAATGCACTCATAAATGTGCAATGGAACAAGTTTCTTTCGTTAATGGAGTAATACTAAGAGCAATCTAGCTTCTCTCTCAAAATAACCTTGTTGTAAAGGATCAATAACAACAACAAAAGCTGAAACATTATATAATGGAATATAATTAGAGAAAGAATCTGTTGCATATCAATCTTGGAAATAGCATGGTACAGTATTTTATTGTCTGGGGTGGGTGGGGGTGAATTAAGTATAAAGGCTAGCCTCACTCTTGCACTGAGGGAGAGAGTGGGGGAAGGAGCGAGGGAAGAAAGCATAAAGAAATCTGCTTCTCTCAAAAGCCAGACTCTTCCTTAAACTCATCAGTCCATCATTCACAAAGCCAGTAGATAGTTCCCCCGTGGTCTTTGATGTTCATCGATCTTCCAGGTGTCCGTGTGGATTCTTTGAAGCATCCGCTCCTCAGTGGAAATAAAATGTCTGCTCATGCAGTGGGTTGAGGAGTCTTTTAGATCGCTTGAAGGTTAATTCAAGGTTGGCATCAGGATGTATGTTTCTCTGCTTCACTGTGAGCACATGATTAAGTCACAACACTTAGCATTTATATTGCATTTCAACACAAGCTGGAGCAACACAGATCTCAGTTGTTACCTTTATGGCCTAGAGGATTGCAAAAATGTTGGGCACGGGATGTCCCCAGTAGACTTCTTCTTGTGCCATATCCAATTCTGAATATTGGCAATCATCATGGCAATCAGCCATGAAGATTGTCCTGGGAACAATATAATGCACTGGTTTTCCATCTGTCTTCTGCATTGCAGAATGACACCTGTACCACTGATCCAGTTCCGTGAGTCACTTTCTGGTCCTGAGCCCTTTTGGCATGCAGAGACCTCATCGGCTCCAGGCCAGTATTGATGAAGCTGCTGCCATCCATCAAGATGGGTTCAAATAGGATTTGACCCACTTGGGGACCATCACCCTTCCCTGTGGACTTTGTGACCTGAGGCCATTAGTCTTCAGGGTTGTCAGGTTAGTTAACTGCCACCTATTGATGGACATTAAGTCATTGGCAGTATGGTCTACTCCTGTGATGGTGAACCTTGGCACTCCGGCTGTTCTTGAGCTTCAATTTCCAGAAACCCAAGTCTCTGTGAATCCACACAAATGGGTTTACAGCACATACATGCAGTAAGCCCATTCATGTGGATTCACATGGACTTGGGCTTCTGATAATTGTAGTCCAAGAACAGCTGGAGTGTCAAGGTTCGCCTTCACTGGTCTACTCTATTACCATAGCAGGGTAACCTTGCCAGACTTATAGTAGACATCTAGACAACTATTTTGAATTATTTGCAAATGATGAAATGGGGGTGGGCAGAAGTGAGATGAGTGAGGAAAGAAAGTGGCTTATTAGCAGCATTGGCAAATTCTTGTTCTGGCAACAGGTATTTCTTTCACACACACTCCCCAGAAACAAAGCTACGTTGAGCTTCTAGCATTCACAAAAACACCAATGGTGTGTGTGTGATTGTTTCATGCCTAAAAACCAACAATATGGAGAGAGGAAAAGAAAAATAAAGAGAGAAAGCCATTATTAAGATGCTCAGATTGTATCCATTATTGATTCCTTTCCTCTGAGACCAGGGGCTCATGGGCCAGACCCGGCCCACAACACCATCAGCCCACTGCTGCCTCCACTGTACCCTGAAGCAGAAGTGGGCACATTTATGACAGCCATAAATGCACCCACTTCTGCTTCCGAGGTCGTGGTCCAGCCTGCTCAGCTATCAGGGGACAAGGTCAGGCCCGCAACATAAAAAGGTTGGCCACCCCTGCTCTAAAACCTTCAACACACAAGAAAATATATTAAAATGCTAGTAAGATACTTGAAAACATATTAAACCTGTCTGAATTTTGTCCTCCAATTTCTCTTAAATCCAGAATTCCTCCTTCCAGCACTGTAAAAAAAAAATTGTAGTCCTTCCCCCCAAAAATATGAACAAACAAAGAAACCACCTTTTCCAAGCTTGGATTGTTTCCTTGGTAGTCTACCTAAGGAGCCTGACCTATTCAGTGGTGATATTTATAGTCTTAGTAAACACAAGTCCACAACATATGATACCCGCTTTATTCAGGGGATGAAAAACAAGGCAACAAATCTGAAAAGAGGAGTTGATGGGATGCTTTTTGGCCTGTAGGAGACTGGTTCTTGTTTTTTAATGCTGGGCTGAAGATTAGAGCTACACCGACTCCTTTTATCTGCAGTGTTCAGCTTCCTTGCAGACTGGATTAGCCAAAGTAGAGAATTGTCGTATTTCTGAGTCACGGTCTCATTATGTCACAGATTCTGCCAGGCTCACCCTAATCACCCTGATGAGTATAAACTCCAAGAAAAGCACAGGGGGGATTGCAAGGGGGGTGGGAGCTATCAGCTAACTGCTTTCCATTGTGTCCTTGATCTCCTATGTTTTTTTAAAAAAAAATAAAGAGAGAAAACCATTATCAAGATGCTCAGATTTTTTTAAAAAATAAACAATAATACAAAGCCTGAGCATTTGTTTCAGTCAAAATTTAACACTCCCTTTCGTGCCTTGGGGATGACACAATGTGTGTTTCTCGGGATCCATCTACGCTTCTCTCTTGTCATTATAGCAATTTGAATAAGCCTGCTTGTGAAAAATATCCCTGTGCTACGATGCTGATGCTAATGTTGAATAGCAGCCTTTATGTCTAAGGATGGAAAACTTGTGGATTAGACTAAATACCAAAACATCAGTTATGGACTCTCAACTGCAGAGAGAAGGTTGCTGTAAGCGGCTTAGGGGGGGAAACCCCACCCCCTCTCCAAAGCCTCTTGCGGTTCTCAGAAGAATTGCCATTAACTTTAATGCCCGTTAGATTAGGCACATAAAGTCAAAAGTAGAGCTACCATTAAATGATGTCTTTGTCTGATTATGTTCAGTCCGTCTGGACTTCTCCTCCAAAGCCTTTTTGTTGGGAAAAATTGCTATTGTTTTGTGTCATACAACCCTATTGTTCCTACAAGCTGGATTCCACCCCCACCCACCCACCTTGGATCTTTCCTTCTTTATAATATTCTGTTTTCATGTAGCACAAGGCATTCAGTTTTTAAACCCACGGGTTCTGTCTGGTTTTCATCCCAGCCATTATTATTTTTTGCATTTTCATTTGAGTTCCTCTGAGCATGAGCAGAGTTCTTTTCCACCAAGAATCTGGACAGTGTTTCTAAAATTATCTCAGTGGTCCTTGCCAGAGCTTGCAGGTTGTGCTCCAAAGTTTGAGATGGTTAATCATTCTTCATTGTTTTCTTAAGCATTGAAAGGCAACGATAACATTATTTTCTAAGAATAATGAACAGACTCCCTAAAGGGTCATAAGAACATAAGAACAGCCTTGCTGGAACAGGCCACAGGAGCCCATCCAGTCCAGCATTCTGTCTCACACAGTGGCTCACCATTTCCTTCAGGGTATTCCCAAGGAGATGCCTTCACCTGCTTAGGATTCCCTGGAAATGACATTGAGAGATATCCTGCCTATCTCTCCAACCCCGAGGTTGTCCTTAAGTATCCATAATTATCCTTGTTAAGTGTGCAGCAAGGTTGTGTTATAGGTGCTGTGGTGGCTTAGTGATTAAGATACTGAACTTGATGGCTGGAAGGTCAGCAGATCATCAATTTGAGAACCGAGTGCTGCACGATGGAGTGAGCTCCTGTCTGTCCCAGCTCCGGACAACCTAGCAGTTCAGGAAAAAGAAATTGCAAGTTGATAAGTAGATACTGCTGGAAAGGTAACAATATTCAATGCGCTCCAGCCACATGAATACGGAAGCATCTGCTGATTTAATTTAATTTAATTTAATTTAATTGTTAAATTTCTATACTGCCCACTCGACCAAGGCCGACTCAGGGTGGTTCACAATCATAGATAAAACAGATAAAACAGAATTAAAAACCCACCCCTAAAAAGGGGTGCAGGTACCGATGGAACCGTGAGGGAAGGCATACTCCTCCATATCAACCACCCAACGGAAGCCACCCCTCTACCTGCACCACAAACTTGGCCCGCCAGCCAGGTTTTTAGTTCTTTCCTAAAGGGCAGCAACTCTGTCTGGAGGCGCAGTTCTACTGGCAGGAGGTTCCAAAGGGCCGGTGCAGACATGGAGAAGGCCCTCCTCCTCGTGCCAGAAAGGCGAGCCCCCCTGGCTGATGGCACAGTTAGAGAGCCCCTCCGGTCCGCTCTGGTTGGACGGACAGACATCCTTAGGGCGATGCGGTCTCTTAGGTAACCTGGCCCACTACCATATAGGGCTTTAAAGGTCAAAACCAGCACCTTGAATTGTACCCGGAGGCAAACTGGTAACCAGTGCAACTCCCGAAGCAGTGGTGAGGCATGGGCATAACGTCCACACCCCATCACCATCCGGGCCGCCACATTCTGGACCAGCTGCAGCCTCCGAATGGTCATCAAGGGCAGCCCCATGTAGAGCGCATTGCAATAATCTAGTCTGGAGGTCACCAGAGCATGAGTGACCATGAGCAAAGAGTCCCGGTCCAGGAGCGGGCGCAACTGGCGAATCACCCGAAGTTGGGCGAAGGCCCTCCTGGCCACAGAAAGCATTGGCTCTTTGATTGTTAACGGAGATGAGCACCGAACATTAGAGTCAGACATGACTCGCTTTTGAGCAAGGGAGACCTTTACTTTACCATCTTGTCTCAAGAGGTGCTTATTTGCTTTGCCAACACACAGACTCTTCCTTGTCTTATTTTCTTCTGACTTTTGAAGTTTGCCTGACCAAAACTGTGGCTTTTATCATTGCTGCAGACTGTCATAGAAGAAAATGGCAGGTCAAGATAGACAACTTGGTAGGCAAATTTCGTGCCCCCTCAGAAAAATACAACAGCTAATCTTGGGAAGATAGAAAGCAAACACCTGCCATTGAACATATGCTAATGAGTTTAACCTTTGTGTTGCTGTGTGAGCACATCCTTTGTTCTGAACAAAGGTTAAACGCATTAGCATATGTTCAATGCCAGGTGTATTTATTTATTTATTTATTTATTTATTTATTTATTTATTTATTTATTTATTTATTTATGGATTTATATCCTGCCCTTCTGATGGGGAACACCATGTTTTGTATCTTCCAAAGTTTGCAATTAAAAAGGGGAAATTCACAGCTAATCTGAATAACAGCCAGAAATCATCTACCATTGTATGTAGCCACATTGATTTGTATGCTTACCAATCACTCTGTACCGGATCTCTGTACCTGATGTGTATAAATTGATGCCATGAAGCCTCACTCCCATGTCTGATGAAGTGGACTTGATCTACGAAAGCTCACATTGAAATACAACAGTCTTTAAAGTGCTACAGCATTTTTGTTTTGTTTATTCTCTGATATTCCTGAAACACAGACTAACACGTCTACTATTTTAAACAAAAGGGGGGGGGGGTAATATTGTTTCCTTCACAACAAATATTAAAAAAAAGCTGAGGTGCAGCTTGCCAGCCTCCACAAAGTCTGTTGTTATTAAGGTTAGTTTAGTGTTCTGCTTCTCGTGTAATAACAAACTACAGTAATTAACTTCATCACATGCTGAGTTTTAGTTTTTCTTGCTTTATCAAGCATGGAGGAAGTCATGATTGTTGCTGTGTAGCAAAGAGGGACATCTAGTGGCTGAATTCCACACAACATGCTAAAATGATAAATGATTCTAAAAATGTTTTGTTTTTAATCTACAACTCCCAGTATTACTTTGGCAGCATGGCTGCGGGATGTATCTAGAATTTTGGGATTTGTAGTCCAGAAACACAAATTTGCACATTTCTCACCTTTTAGATAGAGTTAAGAAGAGAAATAAACAGTTTTCAACAACCAAAGATGGTGCAAGTAAGAGGTACGAAGTGGGATATAGAGTAAAACCTCACAAAAACTCACTTAACAACTAAATTGGGGTTCACAATCCCCCCTGCCAGAAGTCATGATTGATCACTTACCACGGCGGCAGCTTTGTTTTTTCCAAGTGTTTCGCTTAAAGAGCAACTCGCTGAAAGAGGAATCCTGTGGAAAGCATTATGCTCTTTAAGCAAGATACCACTGTACATTGTGCCTTTATTTCTGATAGACATTTCTTGACCATAAAAAATGTATTTTAGCTTCTTTATGTGACAGATATTTGAAATCTAAGAGTGAGGATGATATATAATGACATTTTAGTCATCAGAGCAAAGATGGAACATTTTTAAAGAAATGAGAACTTTATTCTTCTAGACTAGAGAAGACTAAGCAAAGTCTGGGTATGTGAAAGTTCTAGAAGCAAACACATTGTATGTCAGGTGCCTAGATTGGCTGGGATAAACTTTTTTATTTTTGATGCTGATCAGGGCTGTAGTAATTGTGGAAGAATGGTGATTTTATGTTGCTGTTGATTTGATTTTCTTTGGACAGAACCACAGTCCTATTTATTTATATATTTATTTATTTATTTTACTAGATTTATATTGCCTCCCACACCAATGCCCGAGTCATTCCTTTGTGTGACATTTGAACAAACACATCTTTAACTTTTTCATGGGAATCAAGGACCTTCAGGGGAGTTATTGTGTCAAAAGTAATTTTTCCAAGATTTGCATAAAACCTATGATGGGTTGGAGGTAGTTACTGTCAGATGAGGAATGAAAAATAGGGATGTTAGGACCTAATTTCAGTGTTCTCAGACTTATTTCCAACTCCTAGATAAGAGACAATAGTTAGGAACAATAGGAAGTTGACCAGATGGTTAAAGTGCTGAACCCACAAAGCTGCTTGGCCAAGAGAAACAATATCTCCTCTTCCCTATGATTCAGTACTTGTGTTTGGACAGCAATTTAGGGACTCACTGGTACAAAATCTGAAATTGAAGGGTCAGCTGTGTATCACATAGCTGGGCAAATCATATTATTCAAAGAGCTTCTAGTTCTCCTTTAAAATGTTGCGGAACCCGCTAGCATATAGCTGGTAAGTCTAGGGTAGCGATGAGGAAACTGGGTACCACTAAATGTTGTAGGACTGAAATTTCCATCATCCTTTTCCATTGGCCATGCTGCCTGCTAGGATTGATGGGAATATATATCTAAAAGACTACAGTTCTCCTGTCTCTGCTCTAGAGGGTGAACTACCTATTACTCCAACTGCAGAGTGAGCACCTTATTTAGTCTTAGACGTAGATCCTCACATGCTATGTAGCATATTGGGTAACAAGGAATCTCCAGATATAGGTAAGAATAAAAATTAAATGTCCATTTCTTCTTCTTGTGTACAAGCACTTGCTTAAAACCCTGTTGGAGCAGCATTCATTTTCCACTTTCTCATTCCAGGCCTGAGCAGCTTGCTCCAGCCCATACTTTGCAGACTAATCAGAATGTTTCTGTTGAATGAAGCCAGGTGGGTATTGCATGTACAGTTCCTCTGCAAACTGTCCATGTAGACACGCAGTCTTGACATCTAAGTGCTTAAAGTCCATCAGTTTGGAGGCTGCTACACTCAGGAACATTCTTAGAGCGCTTGACAACAGGAGCAAAGGTTTCCTTGAAGACTACTCCATACTTCTGCAGGAACTTATCATGGAGGATAAGGGTATCAGTGGCTATAATTATGGATATGTAAGGACAACCTCCGGGTTGGAGAGATAGGCAGGATATCTCTCAATGCCATTTCCAGGGAATCCTAAACAGGTGAAGGCATCTGCTTGGGAATACCTTGAAGCAAATGGTGAGCCACTGTGTGAGGCAGAATGCTGGACTGGATGGGCTGTGGCCTGTTCCAGCAAGGCTGTTCTTATGTTCTTATGTAACTCTTTTGTAACCAATCTTACCTAGTAGCTCTCCACATCTATTTCTGAACCTCGCTTCACCTTGAAGATCCACTTGAATCCCATGACTGTCTTGCCTGGTGGTAGTTTGGTCAGCATCCATGTCTCTTTCAATGGTAGTGCTTCTATCTCTACTCTTACAGTTTCTCTTCTTCTGGCATCTTCAGCTAGTAACATCTGTTCACTTTCCTCCCAAAACACTGGCTCATTAATTTGTGATGACTTGGCAAGAGAGGTGAGGCAAGGAGGTGGTACACCTTTGGTGAGTCATGGTGAGCATCTGGTGGCTGTCTCTGGAGTGGCATCAATGTCTTTTTCAAAGGTTGGGAAATTGTATGGGCATCAGTGGAACAAGAAGTAATTGATTCTTGGGAAGAGGATCTCAGATTCAGAGTCACACTCATTCATTCTCACATGATTCTCAGTCCATTTTCTTTCTCATGTAGTTCTTACTTTTATAGATTTTGATAGCTCTGGAGCCTTTGGGCCTTAGTTTATCTTGGGGGGGGTTTCTTCTACTTTTCCCCAACGGGATCCTCCTGGATCAATTTTCTTGCAGATTACCCTAAATCTTCAACGGCTTAATCCTTGGAATATGTCTTTTTCAATCTTTAGGCCAAAGACTACTGAACATGGTGATCTTCAACTAGAGCCGTGATGGCGAACTTCAACTAGAGCCGTGATGGCAAACCTTCTTGGACTTCAATTGCCAGAAGCCCAAGTCAGCACTCCTGCTGATAAGGGCTTCTGGGAATTGAAGTTCAAAAACAGCTGGAGTGCCAAGGTTTGCCATCACTGAACTAGAGGGATGGTGGAGATTGAGAAAATATAGTATTTTACAAAACAGCTAACTATGATTAATTTTGCACAACTGTCATTTCCTCTGACACTTGAATCCAGATAGTTCTCCTCTGTGCTGTTCATTTGGTCATTGTACTGTTAGAAATTCATTGATTTTCCCTTTATTTTTTATGCTGTGTCTCCATTTCATAGACCTTGTTCCCTGTTTATCTGCTGCAATTTAAATAAAACTACAAATTATTTGCACCTATTAATAGCCTCAGATCATCTCTGGATACATGTTTCATCTACTGGGGCAAATAAGCAATTTTATTTTCACTAAGGAGAATGATAATCTTATATATTTGCACCAATACCTCTTCTTTCTTGTCCTTTGCTTGTTTATTATTTAGAGCAGGATCTCCTCCCAGTTAGACCCTTCTTCCCCAATATTTGCCTAAAGATAGAATCTTCTAGAAACTGAATTGGGAATTGCTCTGGTGACTCATGGCACCTCAACATGTCCACTACTGTACACTCTCTTCCTGATTCCCACATCTACTTCCAACTGTGATGGAATGGGTCACAAGCAGTGATGCACTGCAAAAAATTTTTACTACCCCCACTCTGGGTATGGCTAACTCTGTGGGCATGGCTAACTCTGTGGGCCATGCCCACTTGGCCAGCCACACCATGGCCTGGGGTAGGGAGGTGGGCATGGCTGGCCAAGTAGGCGTGGCCTGGGGGAATTTCTGCTACCGGTTCCCGGGATCCGGTGGGAACCTGGAGTAGTACACCACTGGTCACAAGTTATACTATATGGAGTCTCTTTGGTTTTTAAACTGTCTTAGAATGTAGCTTTGCTTCTTTGCAAAGGCCTCATAATTCTTTCTGCTTCACTTATCAAGCAGGTGTGCTTAGTGGAAGCTTCTCAGAGCTTCAGGCCTATGTTTTATCTCTTTTCCAGGCCTGGAATGTTCACTTGCATCAACATCCCAAGCCTGGGAACACCAGACATTTGTTATGGGAACCAGGGAGTGTTTATACAATCCTCAGACTATAATTGGCTGTGTGCTAATTAGGAGAGCCAAGCTCATGTACCTTCTTTTAGACACATGGTTTAGAGAATAGATTCGATTTTGGGGATTTCTGAGAGCTACATCTCAGAAGGGAGAGTGGAACTGTAACATCTAGCCCTGACTCCAACCCAAGCTTAGTCATGACCAACTTGGTACCCGGCTTCGCTTGGGGGGGCTGCGTGGGAACCGCTGGCCTTGGGTGCTCTGGCACGCAGAGGTCGATGCCATGGGCCTGCTGGGGGTGGTTTTGCCAGTACTGGAGGCTTTCCTTGCAGGGGTGGGTGTAAGGAGGTTTGCTGGGTGGGCCTGGGCGTGTCCTCAGTATCATCCTTTCTCCCCTCCTCCTCCTTCACATCTCTCCTTCCATCCAGGCCCCCTTTTCTTTGCCCTCCCTCCTTCTCTTTTTCCTATTCTTCCTCTGTCACCTTCTTTCCCTCCCCCTACTTCTCTCATTTCCTCCCGCTCTTCTTCCTTCCGACTTCTGCTCATTCCATTCCCCTCCTCTGCCACCTCTCTTCCATCATTCTTGTTTTATGCCTCATCCTCCTCTCTTTTTTTGCTTCATCTCTTCTCCTGTTCATTTTCCTGTTCGCTCAACCCTCCTCGTCCTTCTCTATGTCTCCTGTTCCAGCCATTCTCTTCTCTCCATTCCTTGTCTTTAGTGTAAGGGACCAAAGACAACGAAACAGCCGAAGGGTTGGCTTAACACAGGTTTATTGCATGATGATCCGGAGGAACATGTGGTAATGGCGGATGGGTAGCTCAATATATACAGCTGGCTATACATTTGAATGTGGCTCGTCGACAGACTATTGGTTGCTGCCTGCGTGATGTCGTAGAAGGTCACGCCCTTCTTGACCAGGTGAAGAGGTGGCGGGGAATCTTCCCGCGCTGCTGAACCAGGTGAATCTGAGCCATGAGAGCTGGACGCTCGCTATTGCCATCTAGTGGTCACTAGCTCGCGTCCCCTTATCAGGTTTACATTGATACAGCTGAAGGTTATAATGTTGCACACAGAAAGGTTACATTGTTACCACATGGCTAAGGTACATTGTTAAAGGCACAGCTTTACAGAACACAACATCCCTCCCCCCTAGGATGAGACGAAGTCTCTCAGCCAAGATGGCTTATTGCATGTGCGTTTGGGCCGTGATGAGGGCTGCCCCCCCCGGGGGCGCTACTGCTTCTTTGTTCCCTGGTCCCTTGTCCTGTAATGGGAGAGGGAGACTCGTTAGTGGCTTGCCGCGGTTTGGCGGCCTTAGGGGAAGGGAAAAACTCCATTGTGGGCAGACCGGGGGCGATCGGGACTAACGAAAAACCCCTCTTCTCGCTTGGACGGGTGGGGGACCACTCCGAAAAACTCCCCCGGTTCTGAAAATCAAATTCTAACTCAGTTGGGGTATCCGCATTTGTGGGGGAATTCCGCGAGATATGTATGGGGTCGGGTTCCTCCTCCTCAGAAAGATCCCCTAGGATATCTACGAGAACATCCTCCTCCCCCCTTGGTGGGGACCCGCGGCCCCCTTTCCCTCCCCCTTGGGCTGAACGGGTGGGGGAGAACCCTAACGCTGATTTTTTCTCTGTTTGGTCTGTGCCCTGCTCATCGGAGACCCTGCGTCGGAGCTGGTCCGCGTGCCGCCTCCACAGTAGCCCTGTGCTGGTTTCCACGCGGTACGACACGGGGCCGGTTTGCTCCACAACTACGCCCGGTACCCAGGCTGGGCCCGCGCTGGCGTAATTCCTGCAATGCACGGGGGCGCCTACACTGAAACTCTTTGTGGCCTCTAGCCCAATGTTCCTTCCCTTGTCCTCTACCCTCGTGGGGTCTAGCCTAGTAAGGATGGTGGTCAGTTTCCTACCCATTAAGAGCTCTGCGGGGGAGTATCCTGACGCCAACGGGGTCACCCTGTACCCTAGCAGAAACTGACACACTTGTAGGTTCAGGTCCCCGGGGCCCATGCGCCGCAACGCGTCCTTCGTGGTGCGGACGAGGCGCTCTACTTGACCATTGGTGGCTGGGTGAAACGGGGCGGAGGTGATATGCCGAACGGCGTTAATCTCCATGAATGCCCTAAACTCGGAGGACGTGAAACAACTAGCGTTGTCGCTAATTAATGTGTCGGGTATGCCGAACGTGGAAAAGAGCCTCCGCAAATGCTTAATGGTCTGGGCCGAGGAGGTGCTCGTGACTGGGATAACCTCCAACCACTTGAAGAAGGCGTCCACGACAAGAAGAAACAGGGTGCCTCTGAACGGGCCCGCGAAATCAATGTGCACCCGGGACCACGGCCCCTTGGCCGAGTCCCATTCCCTGTGGGGAAGGCGGGCCTCCTCTGGTCTGGAGCATTGGCAACTTTCACAAGTGCCGACCATGTGCTCGATGTCGGCATCCAACTGGGGCCACCAGAAGTAACTCCGGGCCAGCGCCTTGGATCGCACGATGCCGGGGTGGCTGACGTGCAGCAGTTTGAGCACCCGCGGCCGAAGGGAAGTGGGAATCACCACCCGCTGCCCCCACAAGAGGCACCCCCTCTCTAGGGACAGCTCTAACTTTTTCCTGAAAAATGGGGCGAACTCCTCCGCTGGGGAGGACGCCGGCCACCCTTTCTGCACCCAGGAGCTAACTGCTGCTAATGTCTTGTCCTTCTCTGTCGCTTTGGCAATGTCGGCGGGCATTACGGGGGGCGAATCCAGCACCGCTATCATAAGAACCTGATGGTCTCGCTCCCCCTTGCTCACCTGGCTGGGCGTCAGGGGGAGGGGAGACCTGGATAGAGCGTCCGCATGGCTGATCTCTTTCCCGGGCCGGTAGACCAACGCGTGCTGGTACGCGTTGAGAAAAATGGCCCACCTGAGCATCCTCGGGGACAGGATCTGTGGGGTGGGCTTATCTGCGGTAAAAATGCCTAGCAGGGGCTTGTGGTCCGTTACAATGGTGAAGGGGCGGCCATACAGAAAATCGTGAAATTTTTTCGTTCCCCGCAACTATTGCTAGTGCCTCCCTGTCTGTCTGTGCATAATTTCTCTCCGCTTGGGACAGGGACCTGGAGTAAAATGCTATCGGGGCCTCCCTTCCGTCTTCCAGCACGTGGCACAGCACCGCCCCCACCCCCACCGGGGATGCATCACAGGTCAGGACTACCGGGCGTTTGGGGTTGAAATGGGTCAGTATGGCATCAGACGCTAGGAGACATTTTAGTTCGCTAAATGCCCTTTCTTGGTCCTCACCCCACTTCCATGTCTGATCTTTTTTTAGCAGTTTGTGTAGCGGTTCAATTCCTGCTGCCTTCCGGGGGAGGAAGGAGTGGTAAAAGTTGAGCAGCCCTAGGAACGACTGCAGCTCGGGCTTGGAGGTGGGGCGGGGGGCTTTCTTAATGGCGGCCACCTTGGATTTGGATGGTTTTATCCCCTCGGGAGTCACACAAAACCCTAGGAACTCAACCTCGGTCGCGAAGAAGACGCATTTGTCCTTTCGCAGTCTCAACCCCGCTTTTTCGAATATTGTCAGGACCTTCCCCAACCTCTTGGCCAATTCGACCCGACTCCCCCCCCGTTATTAACACGTCATCAAAATAAGGCAACACCCCCTCTAGCCCCTTCAGGAGGTGTTCCACGAGTGATTGGAAAATTCCAGGCGCCGAATTCACGCCGAACTGAAGGCGCGTCACCTGGAACGCCCCCTTATGGGTGACTATGGTCTGCGCAGCAGCTGCGGCAGGGGACACCGTGAGCTGCTGGTAGGCCTGTGCTAAGTCGAGCTTAGCGAAACACTTTCCCCCGTGTAACCTGGCCAGCAGATGGCTGACTACCGGCACCGGATACGCATTCGGGCGGATCACCTTGTTGATGGTGCACTTGTAATCGGCACATATGCGGAGCTCCCCATTGGCCTTTAGTGCGGTTACAATTGGAGTTTCCCACTCCGCAGAATCAACAGGCACAAGGATTCCCTGGCCCACCAATTTGTCCAGTTCCGCCTCTATCTTGTCCTTGAGTGCGAACGGCACCCGGCGTGGTTTGAGTCGAATTGGGCGGACCTCCGGGTCCAGGTCGAAAGTCACTGGGGGCCCCTTGAATTTCCCCAGTCCCTTTTTGAAAACTTCGGGGTGCGCCTCGCACACCTCCTGAATCGGGTCAGACCCAACGGCGTGCATCCCAACGGCGTGCACCCCCCCCAATAAACAACCCCAGGGGCTGGAACCATTGAGTCCCGAGGAGGCTGCAATCTCCCCCTTTTAGCACGACTAGCGGGAGGGACGCGGCGTGCTTCTTGAATTTAACCTGAAATTCTCCAACCCCCAACACTGGAATGCTGTTCCCTTGCACGTCCCATAGTGTGGACCTCAGCGCTTTGAGCTTGGGTCGCCTGTGGGGGGCAATTCTCAAAAACTCCCTCTGGGAAATGATTGAATATGAGGACCCCGAGTCAATTTCCATGCTAATGGGAACCCCTTGAACTAGTACCTCAACAAAGTAGCGGGGGTGTCCTACGGACACGCTGAAAACTGGGGCGTCGTCCTCGCTGCCGTCGGAGATGCGGCCCACGCCGTCCTGCTTCCGCGTGGCCTGAGCGCCATCCTTGGGCCTCATTGAGCGGTCTTGTCCCGCGGAATGGTCTGCTGAGCTTCTCCGGGTCTCGCGCCTCTTCCTGCACACCTTGGCGATGTGCCCGCGGCGGCCGCAGTTGTGGCACTCGGCCTTCTGAAACGGGCACTTTACGCGGTCGTGGGCCGCTCCACAGCCGTCGCACCGCCGGCTCTCTTTCCGGACCCTCCGGATGTCCTCGTCGTCGCTGCTCTCTGCGGACGACCTCGAAGCTCGCCGGGCCGCATGCACCGGAGTCTCTGCCTTGCTCGACTTCGGCCACCAGTCCTGGAGTTCTTGGACCCCGGCCTTTGTAGCTTCCGCGGCCTGTGCCGCTCTGACGACCTCCTGCAACGTGGGAGGCGGCTCTTGGTTCATTAATGTGCGCTGGGTTTCGGCGTCGTTCAGGCCGCACAGCACACAGTCCCGGAGGGTGATTTCGGCATTCTCCCGTTTGCACGGGCCGGCCGCCAGCCGCAGGGCCGCCACGAATGCGGCGACCGTCTCCCCGGGCGCTTGGACTCGTCTCCAGAACGCACTCCGAGCGGGAAACATCGCCGTGGCGGGCCGGACGTGCTCACGCAGAATCTGCATGAGTTCCTTGGCCTTGAATTCGCTCACCCTCCTCGGTGCGATCAGGTCCACCAAGGTCCTTTTGGTTTCTTGTCCGAGCATCCTGGTGAAGATGGCCCTTTTCTTTGCCTCTTCCGTGACTTCGGACTCAATCAGTGCTGCCTGGAAGTCCATTTCGAAGATCTCCCAGTCGCCCGGTTTCCTGATTTCGAAACCGGCGCATGTCTTGGTCTCGTGGGCTGCCATCATCCCACCTTCGTCGCCAATTTAGTGTAAGGGACCAAAGACAACGAAACAGCCGAAGGGTTGGCTTAACACAGGTTTATTGCATGATGATCCGGAGGAACATGTGGTAATGGCGGATGGGTAGCTCAATATATACAGCTGGCTATACATTTGAATGTGGCTCGTCGACAGACTATTGGTTGCTGCCTGCGTGACGTCGTAGAAGGTCACGCCCTTCTTGACCAGGTGAAGAGGTGGCGGGGAATCTTCCCGCGCTGCTGATCCAGGTGAATCTGAGCCATGAGAGCTGGACGCTCGCTATTGCCATCTAGTGGTCACTAGCTCGCGTCCCCTTATCAGGTTTACATTGATACAGCTGAAGGTTATAATGTTGCACACAGAAAGGTTACATTGTTACCACATGGCTAAGGTACATTGTTAAAGGCACAGCTTTACAGAACACAACATTGTCTCACACACACACACACACACACACACACACACACACTTCTCTGCCCTGAACCCCCTTCCTTTGCACCGCACACACACACACACACACACACACACACACACACACACACACACACACACACACACACACACTCACCTTGCCCTTCTCGTGCCCCCTTTCCTTCCACCCCGCACACACGGACACACTTACACACAAACAGACACACACCCAGCATTCCTTTTTTCCTCCCACTCTGCGCAACGTGGCTCTCATGTTGGTGACCTGCTGGAGGATGAGCTCCATCGCTGTTCCTGGAGGCCCACTGTGGCCATTGTTTTTTCCCTGGCTGCTTCCCCCATAGCGAGGCCCGCCTCGCAACTGCTGTCCGCGCCTCTGCCTGAGCAATGGAAGGGCCAGGCCAGGCTGAGTCCACGGATTCACTGCACCCCATAGTGGGGCTTCCCGGCTGCCCAAGCCGCTCCGTCATGGCTGACGGAGCAGCTTGGACATCCAGGAAGCCCCATTTTCGGTCACAATGGCTCTGCAGACACGGCCTGGTCCGGCCCTTCCGTGACTCAGGTGGAGGCGCTGGTGGCAGCCACAGAGTAGGCGTCCTCCGTTTGTGCCTCCACCTGAGCGATGGGCCGGGTCAGGCTGAGTTTGCTGAATCACCACACCCTGTAGTGGGGCTTCCCGGATGCCCATGCCACTCTGTCATTGCTGGAGGGTGGGCCCCTCTCTCCCCACTGAGGGCAATGCCGATGGGCCTCTCTCCATAGCCCTGGGCTCTCCTGCTTGGGGCACAGGATCTCCTCATGGCCATGTTCATAGCATGCGGCAACCATTGGTTCAGTGGTCACACAGCTGTTGCCCTGCCTCTTCCTCGCTTGTTCTGGCTCCTGTGATTGGCTGTGGCATGCAGCAGTAGCTTCTAGGAGTTGTAGGGTTTTTTGGTCCAATTTTGTGGGGTGCAGGGCCCCCCATTGTGGTCCGGAACCTGACATTGACCTTTTCTGATGTGCCAGGTAAGTGTGTGCACAGTTTGGTCACGGACACTACAGGGGTGTGGATTTGTATTCAGGACCCACAATGGGACATGAGTGTGTATTTCCCTAACTGTCCTTTTTGATTGGAATGGTTTTGCTGGATTTTCTTGTATCCTTAACCAATGAACGAACTGCTATTTCTACATTATGCTTCGAGAACAATAAACATCTTTTACTTCATCAACAACGTCTGTTTATTGGAAGAGGGGGTAAGACAAGAGTTAAGCCATAAGCCACATGCTACCATGTACATATAAATATTATTCTCTCCATTATTTTCTGGGCTCTGTACAATTCAGGTAAGCCCCAGGTTGCTACAGGTATTTGCAGGACGGCATTTAGGTGACATGAATTTGGAGTCGTGGTTTCCACACAGAGCAGGCAAGGATGCTCTGAAAGGAACGGGGAGATACCAAGGCAAGGGTCAGGCCAAAGCCTATCTGTCATACCATCTATTGCAAAGATAAAGGCAAAGTTGGGAAACAAAGTATGGAAGTGGCCTAGATGAATTCTCGAGAGAAGCAGAAGAGTAATTCCCAGGTCAGATCAATTCAAGTTGGTTTTCAAATCCTGTAGAGTTCTCCAAACCTTTTCTTTCCTCTGTGAAGATCTTACCAACACATGGGTCATAGAAAGTCCTGATAGCCAACTGTTTCATAATCTGAAGAGCTGCTCTAGTGGTAAAGCAAAGCATAGTGGATACTTATTTTACCAACCTTGGAAGGATGGAAGGCTGATTCAACCTTGATCCCTGGTCAGGATCGAATTCACATCCTTTTGGTTGTAAGATAGCCATTTAACCACTGTGCCAGTGAACACAGAATGTCCACACTGAAATTCCAGTGTCCCTGTTTGAAATCCCCCCCAGTAGTATCTCAGATTATGTGAATACATCGCTTGACCCACATCTTTGCCCCACATGATGGGTTTCTGCCCATGATAGTCATAATAGTCATGTTCTAGATTTCTCTTTCTAAATATTATAACAAAGGCATAATACTGGTAGAAGTGTGAGAGGGCTGAGCTTGCAGCAATCCTTCTCATTCATCAGCCTGAAGACTGTTTCTTCCCATTTGCATGCCAGAGGCATCCTGAGGCAGACCCATGTGGTGTCCTTGGAGACACTCAACTTTGTCTCCCACCCACCAGCCACCAGGAGGTCAGGACTCTTGACAAGCTCTCTCACTTCCATCAACAAATTACAGAAATTCAATAGGTACCTGCTGTTAGTAATAATGTAATTAACCACTGAGATGCAGCTTTTCTCATTGGCTGATTCATGAGTCTGCTGCGTTTGATCCCAAAATAGCATAATCTGCTCAGCCAACGCAAAGACTCTGATTTCCATATTTGCCTAGAAGCAATAAACAAGTTTCCCTTTATTCGCCTGGCTAGGGTGGCTCGTTATTGTTTTCATAAGAACATAAGAACAGCCTTGCTGGAACCGGCCACAGACCATCCAGTCCAGCATTCTGTCTCACACAGTGGCTCACCATTTGTTTCAGGGTATTCCCAAGGAGATGCCTTCACCTGCTTAGGATTCCCTGGAAACGGCATTGAGAGATATCCTGCCTATCTCTCCAACCCGGAGGTTATCCTTAAGTATCCGTAATTATAGCCATTGATACCCCTGTCCTCCTTGAACTTGTCTAATCCTTTCTTAAAGCTGTCAAGACTGACAGCTGTCACCACTTCTTCTGGCAGGGAGTTCCATAGACCAGTGATCCTCTGGGTGAAAAAGTGCTTTCTCTTATTTGTTTGAGAACTAGTACCCAAAAGTTTCATGGAGTGTCTCCTAGTTCTAGTGTTATGCGATAGGGAAAACAGTTTTTCCTTATCTACTTTGTCCACACCGTGCATGATTTTATAAACTTCAATCAGGTCACCTCTTAGACGCCGTCGTTCAAGAGTGAAAAGGTCCAACCGTTGCAGCTTTAGATGGTAAGGAAGGTGTTCCAGTCCCCTAATCATTCTGGTTGCCCTCCTCTGCACTCATCTTACCTCAGTTCCAAGAATCTTTATTGAACGCCGAATTTTGACAAGGCAACTGGTAAATCATAAGCCAAGGATGCCGTGGTGATGGGTGTTTGTATAATCTCAATTGATGCTTTGTCTCCTGAAATTAAGAAGTCGTAATTAACTCGTCCAGTGCCATCGGCTGAAAGGATCATTTTGACAATAGCTTCATGCATGCACGCACATTTGCTCAAAAGGAATGGAGCTCTCCATTGTCTTTCCTTACCGAGTGGCAAAGCTGCTTGGGCAAAACAGGTGACATTAGTCAAAACCCCTTGTTGTAAGGATGTCTTAGGAAATGAGATATGGTTAGAGCAGAGGCACAGGCTGAACTTTAGCAGCACCATGGGGAAAACAGTTCCAGCTGGGCTCCCGCCTCCCCCGAATGGGCAGGCCAGGGAAGGGAGCCGAAGATTTTGTGGTGGCTCCTGGGGCTCGATAGTGGCGGCTATTCATAGCCCCACCGCGGGGAAAACAGTTCCAGCTGGGCTCCCACCTCCCCTGACCGGCGGGCCAGGGGAGGGAGCCAAAGATGTTGATTCTCAGTCTTCACTTCTCCACGCTAAACATATTTGCTTTCCTCAACCATTCCACATCAGGCTTCATTTCCAGAACGTTTATCACCTCTATTGCTCACTTCTGGATGTGTGTCAGCTTTTCTAGATCCTTCTTAACAGTGCTTCACAAGAAGACTAATTAGATCAGACCCAAGAATTCTAATAAGAGAGGGGGTATTTTCTAGAACTCAGAAAGGTCACATGTTTAGACTTTAGTTCAGAGCATGGTTTATCGATTCTGGGTACTGAAATCCAAAACAACTTTTTAAAGTTCTGTGAATTTCGCATCTTGTTATGTGAAATCTGGCACTATCCAGGAGTGGCATTTTGTAGCTTCTGGCATTTTATCTTTCTATTATTATAATATTACCATGTTAGGAACACAAGGTCTTGCAAGATCTCAACAATACTGTGACACCAGATATCTTAATTTGTAGTATAATTCCCCATCCTGTGTGTTGGAGATTGAAGAGGAAGAAGGAAAATGCCCGTTTTAGATGTTAGATTGCCTAATTTCTTCAACATCTGGAGCAATGAAACACAAGCTTCTGCTATCCGTATATTCTGCCAACTGGGAGAATGTGCCTTACAGATTTACAACACTTTTGATTAGCCCACCGTGTGTTTGATGCAATATGTGGGTGGAGGGCCCAAGCAAATTATGTGTTCCAGATCAATCTGTGGAGAAATTAAAAGGCTTCTGAATATAATCTGGGCAAGAGCCAAGAATGGAGCAGCAGACGGTAATTCAGCCCTGCTGTTTGAACATCAACCTCATTTTTGAGATCCTGGATGAAATATGCTTTGGCAGGGAATACGGCAGAGCATCTCTTGAAGCTATCCTGGCAGAAATGATCTGAACTAATGTCACACATGTAGTGCCAGGATCATTCAAGATATTAAGCCAAACACACCTGCTGAGCCCCCACACCCACTGTAGCACAGTATCCTTACATCTCTAGTTCTCTTCTTTTGCAAAATTTGAGAACACAAAGTGTGTGGTGTGTGATGTTCTCATGCGGCTTGAACTTTTATACTTGTCCAAGCAGGAGAAATGGGATGCTATGGGATAGAGGCCTACAATAAGGAGAGATCACAGAGCTAGGGGGGTGAAAACCATTTAAATTTTGTTTTCATTCATCCGAATTTTAGTAGCATTCCGATCCCATTCTGACTCCATGTTCCAATATTCATCCACTTGTTCAGTCTTTATTACATATATAGTACCATGCAAAAGCCTTAGACCACTAACAGGTGTTTTGGGGAAAATTCAGTGAGTTATTTAGGGGTCAAAACTCAGGCCCCAAGCCACCTGGACACACCAAAATTGGAGAAAGTCTTCTGTTGGCTACTAAAATCTGCTAAGGGAGTAGGGGAGTGGCTAAGAAATATCATTAATGTCTCCTTGGCTGAGGGTGTTATGCCCTCTAGACTAAAGGAGACAGCTATGATCCCACTCCTGGAAAAAACAAATATGGCCACAGATGTCATGGACAACTATAGACATGTGGCAATTATCCCTTTTTGGGGTAAGGCCACTGAGAGGGTTGTGCAGACCAAACTGCAGGGGTTCTTGAATGAATCCAACTGTTTGGACCCATTCCAGTCAGGCTTTGGGCCACACCATGGCACCGAAACCATGCTGGTCGCACTGCAAGATGACTTGCTCCGGAAGGCTTTGTCTATCCTGGTACTTCTGGACCTCTCGACAGCTTTTGATACCATTGACCACAATATCTTGCTAGGGGGCGATTATCAGAGTTGGGGGTACGAGGCCCTGTTTTTACAATGGTTTTGTTCCTTCCTCAGCAATTGACCCCAGAGAGTCCAGCTTGGGGAATATTTGTCAGTTCCGTGGACTCTCCAATGGGCATACCTGTCAAGTATCCCGTATTGGCCGGGATTTCTCGTAATTTTTCACCACTTTCCCTTCTTTCCCGCTCGGAGCCACCACCATCCCATAATTTGGTGGCAGGGGAAAGTAGTTACTGCACATCCCCTTCTGCACAGGTCCCTTCTACGCATGCGTAGAACCCTTCTACGCATGCGTAGAAGGGCTCTGTGCAGAAGGGGATGCATAGAAGGCTTCTACGCATGCGTAGAAGGGACCTGCACAGAATGGTTCTGCGCAGGTCCCGTATTGTCCGGAGCCGTGCTTGACAGGTATGCCAATGGGGTGTGCCTCAAGGGTCGATTATTTCCCCAATGCTATTTAATATCTATGTGAAGCCACTGGGAGGAGATTTGGAGTATGCTGTCACCAATATGTGGATGACACGCAACTCTATCTCTCCTTGACATCATCTGCAGTGAAAGTGGTCCAGTGCCTGGCTGACTGCATGGCCGCGGTGTTGGAATGGACCAAAGCTAACAATCTGAGACTGAACCCAGGTAAGATGGAGATGCTGGTGTTGGAGGGTCTGTCTGCCTGACTAGGATCCTTGACCCTGACACTAGATGGGACATGTCTCCTCAGTCCTGGCAGAACTGCATTGGCTGCCCGTTTTGTTCAATGTCAGGTTCAAGGTGGGTGTCTTAACTTTCAAAGCCCTAAATGGTTTGGAACCTTCCTACTTGGCAGAACGTCTTCCCCTCAGAAAGCAGGCCCATTTCACCAATTCTTCTCAGACAACTCAACTCCAAGTTCCCACTCCCAGGTTGGCTAGAAAGTCCATTACCCACCCTAGGGCTTTCTCGGTGGTAGCTGTGGCTCTTTGGAACACACTGTGGGGGGAGCTGCATTTGATTGACTCCTTAGGGACCTTCAAGAAACAACTGAAAACCTTTCTGTTTCAGGAAGCCTTTAGCAATTTGTTGAAACTGTCACAAGAGTTTGGAGTCCTCGGTTTTGGTTTTGATTAGGTGGGTGGGGGGTTGTTGTATTGTCTTAATGGTGTTTGTTTTGCTTTTTCTAACAGTGTAAGCCACCCAGAGTAGGAGTCCATTCCAGATAGGTAGGGTATAATTCCAATCAATCAATCAACAAACAAACAAACAAATAATTAAATAAATAAAGTATTCTCTGTCAAGGAAATTTATTTTCATTATTCTTAGCTGCTACATACAAAAGGACTCTAGGCACTATATCTTAAAATATTATTAAGCAGTTTATTGTATGTGAAATCCAAGTATTGCTAGGCTTGTGAAGTGTATAACACATGTTTCTATAGAGAAATGTGGATGACTTTCTTTTCTTTCCATCCATCTATTACTCATCTTCCTTTATTTAAGTTGCAGGAAGAAAGAAGCAAAGGAACCTAGGAGGTGCAATGCATCAAGAATAAACAAAAGATAGAATGGGATTTACTGATAGATCTCTGGATAATTTACAGTAGATTAAGAGGCAGAAAGATAAATTTACATGTACACATACTGCTCATTATTGTTTTAACAGTAGCCTCAGGGGGAAAAAGTACATCTTTTCTAAATCTGGCTTCTGAAATTAATAAAGTTTGGAGAAAAGCAGGCAAGTATCTAATATAGGGTATCCCTTGGTAGAGCAAGGAGGTGAGAATAAACTCTACCTCCTACAGCAGCCCAAGAACTGTGGTAGGAGAAAGGAAAATTGATAGCTCCAGTATCAGTTGAGCTGTGGGATACACAGAAAGAGCCTCATCAAAGATTGTGGTGTTTTTGAACCACAATTGGGCATACCCTGGGCAATGGGCACCTTATGTCAGCTAATCTTTCTCACACTAAATCAGGCAAAAGGAACTACAGAATGAAATTCCCAAAGGTGGCTTTATTTTGGCAGTTTCATATCTGGCCTAGGCATGAAAGAAGAAGTTAAACTGTGATCTGACCTTTAATCCAAGGTGCTCGAGCTGTTTTATGGGATAAGAATGAGGACTGTGGTTAGCTTTTGCAATATTCAGCAGATTTATTGTCCCACTGATAATGACTCCCCTGCCTAGGAGGCTGGGAAACCCTCTGGATCTATTAACAATCATTTCTGTAGCTAAGTACTGCAGTGGCTCAAGTCGCTAAGACGCTGACTGGGAAGCGGAAGGTCAGCAGTTCGATTCCCGAGTACTGCAGGACGGAAATGAGCTCCCGTCTTCATCCCAGCTCCTGCCAACCTAGCAGTTCGAAAGCAAGAAATTGCAAGTAGATAAATAGGGACCACTTCAGTGGGAAGGTAACAGCGTTCCGTGCGCTCCGGTGTCTAGTCATGCCTGCCACATGACCACGGAAACGTCTGCAGGAGCAGACAGCGCTGGCTCTTCGGCATAGAAACAGAGATGAGCACTGCACCCTAGAGTCGGATACGACTGGCTTTCGAGCAAGGGAAACCTTTACCTTTACCTTACCTGTAGCTAAAGGAGTCTGGAGGAAGGCGAAGACAATTAAGAAAAGATAGTTGAAAATATATCAGAGAGTAAACAAAGGTAAAGGTAAAAGGTAAAGGTTGCCCTTGCTTGAAAGACAGTCGTATCTGACTCTAGGGTTCAGTGCTCATCTCTGTTTATAGCCTACTAGCTGATTACCCGGCCTTGCTCGGGGGGGGGGGGTTAAAGGAAGTACAGTTTCTTCAGTGGCATCGTTTCTAGCCCGTAAATGTAAAGTTCTGTCAAGCCATGGCCTCCTTTTTTGCTGTAGAAAGGAGGCCGCAGTTTGAATTTTCTGGCCAAACAGAACTTTAAGCTTACATGCCTGAGATGACGATGCTGAAGAAAGCTTTATCGGCAGCGTGTCCCGGTGGTAAATTTAAACCGCTGTCAAGCTGTCTCTTCCTTCCTTTAGCAAAAGGAGTGTGCGGCTTGACAGAACTTTAAGTTTACGGGCCAGAGACGCCTCCGCGGAAGAAAGCTGTGGCCGCTAATTGCGACCACAGCTGTCTTTAGTGGCGGCATATCCCAGCAGAAACTTCAAACCATTGTCAAGCTGCATCCTCCTTCCTTCAGTGAAAGGAGGCTGCAGCTTGACAGAACTTCAAGTTTACGGGCTGGGGCCACCACCGGGTGGAAAATTTGAACCACTGTCAAGCCGCGACCTCCTTCCTTCATTCCCTACTTGTAAAAGTTGCCCTCTGTGGCCTTTGTCACTTTTATGTTATACTGTCAAGAAAGCCTGGAAACCATTCTGTCAGTAAGTTCTCCTGAAGGAAAAGCGCAGCTGCGTTGTCTTCATCGGCTGCGATGTCAGCGATGGCTACATTGGGATCGATTAGGAAAAATGGAGGCTGTGGTGCACATGCGCAGTACTGCTGTTTCATTGCTTTTTCTTCTGTCGCTGGGGGTGTCCCCTTTGCATCCCACTTTGGGGGGCATAAACCCCCAAATGGGTTTTGTGACCCCCACACTGCTGATCTCGCAAGCCTAAGGCATGTATGTGCTGAATTTCAGCGACATTTGTCCAGGGGTGTGGGCTCCTTTAGAACACATACAAACCCACACCTCTGTTTTATAGATATAGAAGAGCCAGTGCTGTTTGAATCTGCAGACGTTTCTGTGGACATGTGGCAGAAATGACTAGACCCTGAAGTGCATGGAAGAGCAAAAAAAGACAAAAAAATGTGGCACCTTAAAGACAAAGACTCATAACTCATTTTTTGTCTTTTTTTCTGTTTTGTTTTGTTTACTCTCTGATATGCTTGCACAGACTAACATGGCTACCACTTCAAACATTTTAAAAATATAACAGAACTTTACTTTGTATGTATGCAAAGTATATACAAACAAATTTATATTCCCTTCTGTTTGTTTAAATGAGATGGAAAGAAAGTAATTACGTGTGCAAATTCACATTTTGAGAGGCCTCTTCCAAAATAAGACCCTGATTAAGAAGCATTGTTTGTTATTCTGCTTAGACAACCCTTAAGAGCACAAGCAAGAAAAGGATTCATCATTTCTAAATTACTGTGATGTCATGAATACCAATTTTTTTATTTAATGGGGCATTGGAGTTTCAGAAAAATCATGTGTTATCAGCCTTTGTTTATTTAGCCTCAAATCTTTTATCTCCAAGAGAACAAGATTAACAATCTTGATGCAGGCCTTGATGTTTGTTTTACTACATCTTATTTCCCAATACATTATGGGTTGCAATTTCTGGTAGAATCACTTTCTCCATACAAGAGTGCCTTTTTACTCCAGGGAATTAATTTGGGATTCTGTAAGCTGCTGTTTTGCAGTATGCAAAGCGTGGTGAGAGCAATTTGAAACTGTCCCACTCAAAGATAATGGGATTTATTTTTAATCTTCCGCCATGAGAAAAACCTTTCTATATACCAGGAGTGGCCAAACTATGGCCTGTGGGCTGGATCCAGCCCGCGGCACCATCACCGCTACCAGATGCACCTGTGCCCCACACATGTACGAATGCCGCCGTAAATGCACCCGGGGCTGTCACAAATGCATTTATGACAGCCAAGGAAGCATTTTACAGTGGGTGGAACCATGTGACCGGTCCGCTTAACCACGTGACCTGCCTGTGGTCTGAAAAGTTTGGCCACCCCTGCTATATGCAAATAAAATAATATATTGGGTAAAATCTATAAATCCATTCAGCCTGATAAGCTGTTTCTTTTAAACAAGCAAGCACATTTTTTAAAAGTTGGGAAGATCCAAAAATACAGTGGTCCACATGAAGCCTTGTTTTTTAAACCCCATTCACTGTAATTTATAAAAGTACTCCTCTGTTTTACTGGCATGTGGACATTTCTATATATGGTTTTAGAATCAACCCAGAAGAAAACAAAACAACAAAAAGAAACTTCCTGTCCTTGGCTGCTCTTTAAATCTTTGCCTCTTTCATTGTATAGTAATGGACAAAAATCAATATCACAATAATCAGATTAGTCTCTTTAATGAAGAGGCAGTTTCACTCCATTAAGCAAATCTTACGTTTTCCCACTCTGAGCTCTTTAGAAAACATAAGAACAATTATGATTTTGAGCTAAAGATCCAAAATGGGATGTTATGCTCTTACTGAAGGGAACAAAAAATAATAATAATGCAGCCTTTGCTGGTTCCTGACTTAAGCTCTTTGGCCGGAGTCTTTCCTTACCCGCTCTTCTGTTTTCTGATCTACTTAAACAGATTAACTGGAAACACACATACATAGAGACACATTTAACAATACCCCTCTTTTCAGCAGAATATGCACTTTTCTCTTCCCTCATCCATCACATGGAATATCTACATCTTTTTAAGCTTCATTTCTACTTTGTCTTTTTTATTCAAATTGTAAGATTTTGTCTATAGTTGTAATTATTAATTAACCCATTAACTTTAACCCATTAACTTGTGGAAGTGTGCCAGCTTTGTTCTAAGCAGTTCCCCCTACTGGGTTATGATACATTTCTACTAGGGAAAAGGGTTCGGACATTTCTGTGCAGAGAGGCTTGAGGCTGGTATCCTGTTTCCCAGAATGTTCAAACATATGTTTCAATAATAAACCTGCACACATCATACAACCAAGGCACATTGCTGTTGTTGCTCCAGATACTAAGAGGCATCCAACCTTGAATGTAGAACTTTCTGTAGGGTTCTTTTTGCTACTGGTAGTCCCTAGACCAATGATGCCAACCTTGGCACTCCAAATGTTGTTAAACTTCAATTCCCAGAAGTCCTGATCAGCAAGAGCGGTGACTTGAACTTCTGGTAATTGAAGTCAAAGAACAGCTGGAGTGCCAAGGTTCGCCATCATTGCCCTAGACCAACATTCATCCACTTGGAGTCCTCCCATACCCAATCATCACTGGAGCCCAACACATCTGAAGGACACTTGGTTAATGGAAGCTAATCTGCTTCGTGTTTCCATGATTCATATTTTCTTCTTCTCTTTCTACCATCCATTTTAATTTGATATCTATCACTGTTTAAAGGAAAGAGAGAGCAGATTCATTAATTACATTTCCAGTACATCTGACACGGTATTACTAGGTTCTGGGGCAACTTCTCTATAGCCATTTAGACACACACTACTCAGCGGTGGGGGGGATCACCAGTATGGCCCCTCAACAGACTCAGGGAGCATGAACTGGCTTCCGGCTTAAAAAGTTTGAGGACCCCTGATCTGTAGGTTTCTTTCCAGCCCTGCAGTTCTAATATCACTTTCCAATATCAAATTTTAAACAGAAACAAAGGGTCTTATCAGCCTTTAAAGAAACTCTGAAGAAACTATTTTTTTAATTAGATAATTCTTTAACTGCACATGGTAAACTTCATGTGGGCATCAACTGTCACAGATTAATTACCACATGTCACATTATACCACCTCAAATGCAAATGCTAAGCTCCCACATTCAGCTGAGAATGGCACAGTTGACAAAATGATGGGTGTCAATGAGCTTTCTGCAAAAATTATCTGTCACTTCAATGGAATCACATGGTTAGAAGAGCAGAAGGGTCATCTTACAGATTTGACAAGTGGGGTCCGTCAAACACTGCTGTGTAGAATTCTGTGCTCTTATTCAGGAAAACCATGAGGCATCAAGAAGGTTGCAAGTGACTTGGAATGGCACCAGGCTTGAACACTGCAACACCCCCAAATACCTGGGAGTTATCCTGGATTGAACTCTCACCTTACTGCCTTAATACCAAACAGAAGGCTTTTGCCAGGATCAATATTTTGAGGAAAATAACAGGCACATGTTGGGCTGCCCAACTATACACATTAAGAACTTATGAGCTAGCTTTATGTTACTCTGCAGGTGAGTATGCTAGTCCAGTGTGGTGCAGATCAAAGCATGCAGGGCAGATGGATGTGGCCCTAAATGAAACAGCAAGATTGGTCACAGGATACCTAAAACCAACCCTGATACAAAAAAAGTGCATTACTTAGCTGGCATCCCTCCATGAAAATTCCGCCGAGAAAGTGTTGCTCAAAAAGAGTGGGTCAAAGCAAGTCCCTCGGAAACACACCTGCTATTTGATCACCAACCACCAAAGCAGAGACTGAAATCAAGGCACAGCTTCCTCACAATGTCTGCCTCTCTTGAACAACCAGCCCACACAGACCACCTTAGAACTATGGCAGTCAAGCAAGGAGCTCCCAGAGAACTGGGCAGAATCACATCACTCTCTACCGCCTGGCCAAGAACAACCATGGCCTGTGTGGAAAGCTTTAAATAGACTGCATGCAGGGGTGGGAAGCTCAAAGGCTAATCTGAGAAAGTGGGATTTCCCTGTAGACGACTGCCTGTGTGAATGTGGAGAAGTACAAACTACCCCCCATATGATACAATGCACACAATGCCCCTCAACGTGTACTGAGGAGGACCTTATGCTGGCAAAAGGAAATTCTGTTGAAGTGGCCTGATATTGGGCAGATGTCATCTAGCCCCTTTGAATCCTATTTTGTTTTTAGATGTGTTAATTTTAGCTTTGTGTGTTATTATATGCTGGCAGTGCATCTGGCACGAATAAAGAAAGAATCTAGTCAGGATATCAGGCCTTCTGTTATGTATGTATGTGTGCATGTTCATTATACTGTAAAGGCAAGAATGTAACCACTCCAAATACAAACGATCTCAGCTGTAAAGGAACGCGAGCAGACAGCCCATAGAGGGCAGCTGCGAGCGTTCAGTCTCACATGGTTCACATTGCTCAATCACGGACAGCCGCGGGAAAACCTTCCCCGCATTCAGCAGCAGAAGAAAGATCTGCATTCAGCAGCAGGGAAAGAGGCGTGCCTGGGCGAGGCCACGCCGGTAGCAGCCAATGAGCTACCGTGCTACAAGATTCAAATGTAGAGGACTACTGTATATATTGAGATGTATCACCGCCATTACCTCATGCTTCACTGGAACATCATGCAATAAACCTGTGTTAAGCCAACCCTTCGGCTGTCCTGTTGTCTTTGGTCCCATACACTAAATTGGCGACGAAGGTGGGATATGGCTGCCCACGGGACCAAGACATGCGCCGGCTACGAGATCAGGAAGCCGGGAGACTTGGAGCTGTTTGAGATAGACTTCAACGCAGCGCTGGTGGAGCTCGAAGTCTCAGATGAGGCCAAGAAGAGGGCCATTTTCGTCCGCATGCTCGGATACGAGACCAAGAGGACCTTGGTGGACCTGATCGCGCCGAGGAAGGTGAGCGACCTCAAAGCCACAGAGCTCCTGGCGGCGCTGCGCGCCCACCTCCGGCCAGCAATAGCGATGTTCCCCGCTCGGAGCGCGTTCTGGAGGCGAGTCCAGGCGCCCGGGGAATCGGTCGCTGAGTTCGCCGCGGCCCTGCGGCTGGCCGCCGGCCCATGCAAGTGGGAGACCCCAGACGTCACCCTCCGGGACTGCCTGCTCTGCGGTCTGAGGGACACAGAGACTCAGCGCGCGCTGATGAAAAGGGAGCCGCCTCCCACGTGGCAACAAGTCCTCGACACGGCACAGGCCGCGGAGGCCACGACTGCCGGGGTGCAAGAGCTTCAGGACTGGTGCCCGAGGCCCGCCAAGGCAGAGAGCTCGGTGCGCGCGGCCCGGCGAGCTTCGAACTCGTCTGCGGAGAGCGGCGACGACGAGGACGTCCGGAGGGTCCAGAGAGAGGGCCGGCGCTGCGACGGCTGCGGCGCCGCCCACACCCGCGCCAAATGCCCATTCCGCAAGGCCGAGTGCCACAACTGCGGCCGGTGCGGGCACATCGCCAAGGTCTGCCGGAAACGGTGCGAGGCCACAAGGAGTTCTCCAGACCGCTCGGCGAGGCAGGACCGCACCACGAGGCCAAAGGACGGCACCCGGACCACGAGGACGCGGGACGGAGTAGGGCGCATCTCCGACGACAGCGAGGACGACGCTCCGGTTTGCAGCGTTTCCACGGAGCACCCCCGTTACTTCGTTGAGGTAGTAATACAAGGGGCCCCTGTTAGAATGGAGGTGGACTCGGGTTCTTCATACTCTATTATTTCCCAGGGAGAGTTCATGAAAATCGCCCCCCGCGTGCGGCCCAAGCTCAAAGCGTTGAGGGCCACACTGAAGGACGTGCAGGGGAACCGCATCCCAGTGTTGGGGGTTGGGAAGTTCCAGGTCCAGTTTAAAAAGCACACCGCAACGCTTCCCCTAGTCGTCCTCAAGGGAGGTAAATGCAGCCTCCTCGGGACTCAATGGTTCCAGCCCCTGGGGTTGTTCATTGGGGGGGTGCACGCCGTGGGAGCACACGCCGCCGGGACTGATCCAATACAGAGCGTGTGCGACGCGCACCCCGAGGTTTTCAAAAAGGGGCTCGGAAAATTCAAGGGCCCCCCAGTGACTTTCGACCTGGACCCTGGAGTGCGTCCAATCAGACTTAAACCGTGCAGAGTGCCTTTCGCACTAAAGGACAAAATAGAGACGGAGTTGGACAAATTGGTGGGCCAGGGGATTCTTGTTCCTGTTGATTCTGCGGAGTGGGAAACTCCAATTGTAACAGCGCTCAAGGCCAACGGGGAGGTCCGCATATGCGCTGATTACAAGTGCACCATCAATAAGGCGATCCGCCCTAATGCGTATCCGGTGCCGGTAGTCAGCCACTTGTTGGCCAGGTTACACGGGGGGAGGTGTTTCGCTAAACTCGACCTGGCCCAAGCCTACCAGCAACTCCCGGTGACCCCCGCCGCAGCTGCTGCACAGACCATAGTCACCCACAAAGGGGCGTTCCAGGTATCGCGCCTCCAATTCGGCGTGAATTCGGCGCCCGGGATCTTCCAGTCACTCGTGGAACGCCTCCTGAAGGGGTTAGAGGGGGTGTTACCCTACTTTGATGACGTATTGATTACAGGGGGGAGCCGGGCCAAATTAGCAAGGAGGTTGGGAAAGGTCCTGACAATATTCGAAAAAGCGGGGTTGCGGTTGCGGAAAGACAAATGCGTTTTCTTCGCAACTGAGGTTGAGTTCCTAGGGTTCCGTGTTACTCCCGAGGGAATCAGGCCATCCCAATCCAAGGTGGCCGCCATCAAGAAGGCCCCTCGCCCCACCTCCAAGCCCGAGTTGCAGTCGTTCCTTGGACTGCTCAACTTTTACCACTCCTTCCTTCCGCGGAAGGCAGCAGTAGCGGAACCGCTACACAAATTGTTAAAAAAGGACGAGGCATGGAAGTGGGGCGACGACCAGGAGATGGCTTTCAATGACCTGAAGCGACTCCTGGCATCAGATGCGGTACTGACCCATTTCAATCCCAAACGCCCAGTGGTCCTGATATGCGATGCATCCCCGGTGGGGGTGGGGGCGGTGTTATGCCACGTACTGGAGAACGGGAGGGAGGCCCCGATAGCATTCTACTCTAGGTCCTTGTCCCAAGCGGAGAGAAACTATGCCCAGACAGACAGGGAAGCACTAGCGATAATTGCGGGGACCAAGAAATTTCATGATTTTGTGTACGGCCGCCCCTTCACCATAGTGACTGACCATAAGCCCTTGCTAGGCATTTTCACCGCAGATAAGCCCACACCCCAAATCCTGTCCCCGAGAATGCTCAGGTGGGCCATTTTTCTCAACGCGTATCAGCACGCGTTGGTATACCGGCCCGGGAAGGAGATCAGCCATGCCGATGCCCTGTCGAGGTCCCCCATTCCCCGGGATTGCTGCCACGTGGGCGAGGTAGAGAGGGACCACCAGGTCTTAATGATAGAGGTCCTAGACTCCCCTCCAGTAGTACCGGCCGACATCGCCAAAGCGACCGGCAAGGACAAAACGCTGGCCACAGTTTGCTCCTGGGTACAGAAAGGGTGGCCCGTGTATTCCCCAGCAGCGGAATTCGACACATTTTTCAAAAAGAAGCTAGAGTTGTCCCTAGAGAGGGGTTGCCTTTTGTGGGGACAGCGGGTAGTGATCCCCACGTCTCTCCGGCCGAGGGTGCTTAAACTGCTGCACGTCAGCCACCCGGGGATCGTCCGCTCTAAGGCACTAGCCCGCAGTTACTTTTGGTGGCCCCAGCTAGACGCCGACATCGAACACATGGTCGGCACTTGCGAAGCGTGCCAAAGCTCCAGGCCAGAAGAGGCTCGCTCGCCACATAGGGAGTGGGACGCAGCAAGGGGGCCCTGGTCCCGGGTACACGTAGACTTTGCTGGCCCGTTCAGGGGAACGCTTTTCCTCCTTGTGGTGGACGCGTTCTCCAAGTGGTTGGAGGTCATCCCAGTCTCGAGCACCTCCTTGGCCACAACAATTAAACAGTTACGGAGGCTCTTTTCCACGTTCGGTTTACCCGACACCCTCGTCAGCGATAACGCTAGCTGTTTCACGTCCGCCGAGTTCGGGGCATTCATGGATCGCAACGCCATTCGGCACGTCACCTCCGCCCCCTTTCACCCGGCCACCAACGGCCAAGTAGAGCGCCTCGTGCGCACCACGAAAGACGCGCTGCTGCGCATGGGCCCCGGAGACCTCGACCTGAAATTGTGCCAATTCCTGCTAAGGTACAGGGTCACCCCATTGGCGTCAGGGTACTCCCCCGCAGAGCTGTTGATGCGCAGGAAGCTGGCCACGGGAATCTCCAAGCTAGACCCCACGAGAGTAGAGGACAAAGGGCGGAACATGGGGGTGGAACCCACAAAGAGTTTCAGCGTAGGCGCCCCGGTGCATTGCAGGAACTACGCCAACGCGGGGCCAGCCTGGGTGCCGGGCACCGTAATAGAACAAACCGGCCCCGTCTCATACCGCGTGGAGACCAGTACAGGCTTCCTGTGGAGGCGACACGTGGACCAACTCAGGCGCAGGGTCCCCGGAGAGCAGGACGGAGACGAGAATAGCATCGAATCAGCGTTAGGGTACTCCCCCACCCGCTTAGCCCAAGGGGGAGGAAAAGGGGAACATGGGTCCCCACCAAGGGGGGAGGAAAGGGAATCGATCCACAGAGATCTTTTGCGGGAGTCCGCGGCAGAAAGGAAGAGCCCTGACCACACACATACCCCTCGGAAGTTCCCCCGAAACACAGATGCCCATAGAAGTTTAGACGTTGATTTACAGTACCAGGGGGAGTTAGCGGAGTGGTCCCCCACCCGTCCTAGCGAAAAGAGGGGTTTCAGTTCAGCCCCTGGTACTTCCAGTCCCAGTAGCCCCTGTGAGTTAGAATGCAATATAGCGCCAATTTCCCGGAGACCGACACCCCCAAGACGGGAGGCATCAGCGAGTCCGCTCACCACAGTCTCAAGGTCCCCCGAGCGGGGATCAGAAGGTAGCAGAACCACAAGGGCGACCTCATCGGTTCCGCGGTTCACAATAGGCGGGTCCCCGGGGTCCGAGAGCAACAGGCAGGGGTTCACCTCCCAACTGTTCATTCCATTCCCATCCCCGGGCGCAAGGCAGGCACGGACGCCCCACAGAGCCACTAACGAATCCTCGTTTCCCGTGGCAGGACAAGCACCCGCGGAGTCAGGGATCACAGGCTCTCCAGTACTAGGTCAGACGCAGGCACGCCCCAAGCGCACGTGCGGCAAGCCACAATGGTTGCGGGACTTCGTCCCATCCTAGGGGGGAGGGATGTTATGTATGTATGTGTGCATGTTCATTATACTGTAAAGGCAAGAATGTAACCACTCCAAATACAAACGATCTCAGCTGTAAAGGAACGCGAGCAGACAGCCCATAGAGGGCAGCTGCGAGCGTTCAGTCTCACATGGTTCACATTGCTCAATCACGGACAGCCGCGGGAAAACCTTCCCCGCATTCAGCAGCAGAAGAAAGATCTGCATTCAGCAGCAGGGAAAGAGGCGTGCCTGGGCGAGGCCACGCCGGTAGCAGCCAATGAGCTACCGTGCTACAAGATTCAAATGTAGAGGACTACTGTATATATTGAGATGTATCACCGCCATTACCTCATGCTTCACTGGAACATCATGCAATAAACCTGTGTTAAGCCAACCCTTCGGCTGTCCTGTTGTCTTTGGTCCCATACACTAAACCTTCTTTGGTTTTCCATTCTCCCACTGAAAACACAGTATTCTGTAATTCTATTCTGTAATTCTTTACTGAGCTTTTTGAGGTTCTTCTACTTCAGGTTCTTCCCTCTGCTAATATTTGGTGTTAGTGCATGGGAATCTGCCATTATACATATATGCCATGTTTTCTTGGCTCAAGGCTTGATCAATGTACTGAGTAGGGAAAGTGTAAGATATCATTGAACTCTCTTTTCTGGCTTCGCCCACAGTAACAACTACAGCCATTTATCACACAGTTCCTATGTCTTATTTAAAAGCAGCAACAACAAGGGCCATTGAAAGCCCTCAAAATAACACATATGATTGAATAATTTATCTGCTCACAATTTCCCATGCTTTTTGGAGAAGACTTTTAAGCGGCTCTCACTGCTTGCATTTAGCAAAGCACTAAGTGATATTTTCTCACAACATTGCTTAGAAGAAAATAAGATCACAAAATTACATGCCTCAAGGATAGGGAAAAAATCGAGAAAAGGGAAATCCCTAGTTAAACCCGCTTGGTGCCAAGCATCAGGCCAAACACCACAGCACCACTGGGAATTAAAGTATATTCCATAACCCATTCTGGTGGAATATTGGCTGCCCCCAGCGCGAGGGCCCTGAATCACGCCATCTGCAAACAGGATAAAGCATCAGCAATATCATTAGACACGCCCGCAACATGGCAGGCCATGAAAACAATGCTGTGGCATAAAGTCGCCATCACTGACAGTTCGGGATGGGCACAGTGGTCGCAACAGAAGGCTCGCACCTGGGCCAGTGCCTTTCTTCTTTGTGAAAGTAACACAAACAAACAGGTCTTGGTGAAGAACTCAAGTCGGTTTACTCAAAAGCAGGTGGTGCAAGATATATACAAGTCTCTATGCAGTCTCAACACAGCTTGAAAAACTGTCCATAGATAAGCTGTGGCTAAGGGCAAAGTCAAACAGTTTACAGCTTACCCCCAAGTAACCTTTCTCTGCAGCAGACAGGCAGTCCAAGCAAAACGTTCCCTTGGGGCAAGTTGAAGATTCAGTTTTTGCAGTGTGCTCTAGGGTTTGCAGAGCTCCTGTTCCAGGCTGTTGGTAGAAGAATGAAGCAGTGAAGAAGAAGTTTGGCATCAAAGCTTCCGGCATGACAGGCCTAGTAGCTGAGGTTGGGCATTGAAGCCAATGGTCAGTATTGAAGCCGAGGTGAGCACGAGAGCTGAGGTCTGTGGCTCTGTTTAGTCATAAATACAGTGGCCATGGATCTCTCCAGAAACACCACAACACCTATGCTTCTTCCACAGCCAAGCCTTAAAGGGCCAGAGACATAATATGCCTTGCAACCTAGTTGAGGCACCAGGCAAAGACTTACATCCTCAACATCAACAACAATCACAAAAACCCGTACCAAGCGCATAACCCTGGGGGATTTAGACGTGAGCGAGTTGACTATCTGCACTACTGCTAGGTTGTTGCACCAGAAGGTGACAACCAAATCATGCCACTGTGAACCCCACATCAATAGAGCCTCAAGGATAGGAAACAAATTCGAGAAAACAATCCCTAGTTAAACCCACTCAGCACCAAGCATCAGGCCAAATGCCACAGCACCACTGGGCATTAAAGTACATCCCATAGCCCATGGCAGCAGATGCACCAGAGTGCACCTGCAGTTGAGGCAACCTTGGGGATCACCAAAAGACCACCCCATTAAAGTCACAAAGGAAAGTCAACCATACCCCAGGGTCACTGCGGAAACTGCAGTGATACAAGTTAGATGGCAAGGCTTGCCAAGGCCCCTCATGGCATCACAAAGATGGCGGGCAATAGCCCGACCGGGGGCAACCACCCAGCAGGTGAAGTTAAGCAAGCCGTGCAACTTCTTGTGCTTAGCCAAGACCACCTCAATCTTCTCCGTGATATGGGAAACTTTGTCCGGGGGCAATATGGGTGACTGGGAGACAGTGTCCAATTCAATGCCCAAAAAAGTCAGGATAGATGCCGGGCCCTCGCTCTTCTCAGGGGCCAGGGGAACCCCCAGATCTGCCATCAGGCAGCCGAAGGTGTGCAACAGGTGTTGAAAAGTACCTGAGGAGGTGGGACCACAAAATAAGAATTCATCTAAATAATGGATCACCCCCTTTAACCCTGTCCACTGAACCAATACGCAGTGAAAGAATGAACTAAAATGTTCAAAAGCCGCACAGGAAATTGAACAGCCAAACAGCAGTGCCCTGTCCACGAAAAACTGGCTCTTGAATGCAAAGCCCAGTAACTCGAAGTTATCTGGGTGTACCAGGAGCAAGTGAAAAGCCGACTTAATGTCGCACTTAGCTATCACAGCCGCCGGCCTGCATGACCTGACCATGCGGACTGCCTATCAAAGGATGCATATAGGACCGTGCAAAGGTCATGTGGTATAGAATCATTCAAGGAGGTTCCTTCAGGAAAGGACAAGTGATGAATAAGGCGGTACTCGCCAGGTGACTTCTTTGGAACCAAGCCCAATGTGGAAACCCTCAGATTCCTATAAGGGGGAAAAAAATTTTTGCTCCTGGGCAACATGTTCCAGGCCCTTTAAAGAGCGAAGGTTAGGAGCCATGTAAGGACTACGCGGCCCAACAGCTGGGATGCGGAAGCCAAACTCAAAACCTTCTTGCAAGTAAAGAGCATTGGCCGTCTTGGGGTACGACCGGAGCCACTGTGTGAAGACAGGCAATTTAATTGGACTGGGGCCCTTTGGGAGGCTGGGCCCTGGCACCGGGTTTTTTGGGACAAGCGGAGGCAGGATGCGCTCCTGCACAAATGGAGCACTCATGGTGGAAACGACACAGTCTTCTGCCACACTTTCCCGAGGAAGTGAATTCCCAGCACAGCAGGAGTTGCTGAACTGCCTGCCCTGTTGGCTGGTAGGGAGACTGTGGCTGTGTCAGGCGCTGGATCAAGTGGCCACAATTGCGGGTGCTGTTCATCCGAGCGCATGTCTGCCCAAATAGCAGCCCTCATCCTAATGTTCTGGTCGTACAAAAGCCACACCTGCTCGGGAAAATCAACGTAAGCCCTGTAGATAATGTCCAGGTACTGGATCAAAGGCAGAGCACATTTGGGATAGACCTTAATGGACACCCCCACAAATATCAAGTATGCCAGAAGCCAATTGGCCCACGTGTGGGAGTGTTCTTTCGGCAAGTGATCTCCTAGCTCATCCTCCCTTTCCTTTTCAACCTTATCCAAATCCCGGTTAAGGAGGGTAAAAAGGTTGACATACTCCCCACCACCACCACCACATCTTGTCCCTAGCTGCGGGTAACAAATGGTCACCCAAAAGAAGGGATTGGTCGCCAAAAGGCATTGCCGCCTGAGGAACCGAATTTATTTATTTATTTGTTTGTTTGTTCGATTTCTACACCGCCCACTCGGCCTAGGCCGACTTAGGGTGGTTCACAATCACAGATAAAAAACATGATTAAAACTAATTAAAACCACTTAAAACTACCCACCCCCTAAAAAAAGGGTGCAGGGACTGGAAGGGACTGAAGGGGAAGGAGTTTCCACTACACCAACCACCCAATGGTGGTAACCCTTCCACCTTCACCCCATACTTGGCCCACCAGCCAGGTTTTGAGTTCTTTTCTGAAGGGCAGCAGTTCTGTCTAGAGACGTAACTCTGTTGGCAGGAGGTTCCAGAGGGCTGGTGCAGACACAGAGAAGGCCCTCCTCCTTGTGCTAGAGAGGCGAGCCCCTCTAGCCAATGGTACAATTAGAGAGCCCCTCCGGTCCGCTCTGGTTGGATGGACAGATGTCCTTAGGATGATGCGATCTCTTAGATATCCTGGTCCACTACCATATAGGGCTTTAAAGGTCAAAACCAGCACTTTGAATTGCACCCGGAGGAACATGGTAACCAGCTCCCGAAGTTGTGGTGAGGCAAGGGCATAACATCCACACCCCATCACCACTCGGGCAGCCTCATTCTGGACCAGCTGCAGCCTCTAAATGGTAATCAAGGGCAGCCCCATGTAGAGCACATTACAATAATCTAGTCTGGAGGTGACCAGAGCATGAGTGACCATGAGCAAGGAGTCCCTGTCCAGGAACGGGTGCAACTGGTGGATTTACCAAAGTTGTGCAAAAGCCCTCCTGGCCACAGCCACCACCTGTTCTTCAAGCAGCAGCTGTGAATCCAGAAGGACCCCCAAGTTGCGCATCGGGTTTGTCTGGGGCAAAACTGCCCCATCCAAGACCAAGGATGGTAGTTCCCAGGACAGCACAGGGCCCCCAAATCCATAGCCACTCAGTCTTGCTGGGATTCAGTTGTAGCCCATTGGCCCCCAGCCAGACCCCCACAGCCTCCAGAAACCCAGATTGGACGTTGACAGCATCGCTGGGATCACCACGGGCCAAGATGTACAACTGAGTGTCATCCGCATACTGATGGTACCACACCCCGTGGGAACAGATGATCTTGCCCAGCAGCTTCATGTAGATGTTGAATAGGAGAGGAGAGAGCACCAAGCCCTGAGGCACCCCATATTGGAGGGGCCTAGAGCTCGACTCTCACTCTCCAACCACACCGACTGGGTTTGACCCTTCAGAAATGAAGAAAACCAGGACCACACAGAGCCCTGGATCATTCAAGATGAGCAAGGATGGACGGATGTGCAGGAAACACCCCCTCCTGCAGAGATACATTAATCGTTGCCCCGACCCAGCCACCTGTCACCACATTGGAGGCTTTTACCAACCAAGAGGGACAGGGGTCCAATGGACATGTGGTGGCACGAACAGCTGCAAGGAGCCTGTCCACTTCGTCAGGGCCAACTAGATCGAACTGATCCCAGATGACATGGCAAGACTGTGCTCCGTCTTCCACCGGACCCTCCCCAACCATGCCAGGATTAAACCCCAAGCGAATCTGAGCGATTTTCTCCACCAGGTGGTCAGCAAAGTCCTCAGCCAAACCCTGCCAACCAGGCACTGCCCCCCCCCTGCCAAGGAGAGACCTGGTTACCCGGAACAGGGTGGCTGAGCGATTTTTATCAGTGGAGGCAATAAGGGTGGTGAAGTATTGCCACCTCACCACCCCCATCGCAATTAGGTAGGCCCTAATAGCGGCTCTAGCTAGTGTCTAATTGGAATCACTCTGGGTCTTCACCCAGCAGCGCTCTAGGTATCTCTTTGCCAATTTGAGCTCCCGCAGTTCTTCCATGAACCACGGGGATGACCTAGCCCCACTAGCTCGGAGAGGCCGTAGTGGCGCGATTTCATCCAAGGCTGCTGTCATCATCCTGTGCCACAGGTCAACAAGCACCTTGGGCGAATCTTGTAACTGATCCAGAGGAAAATCCCCCAGTTCCCTCTGGAATCCATCCGGATCCATTAGTCACTGGGGGCGGGCCAATTTAATAGGCCCTGCCTCCCTACAGTGAGCCACTGCAGCCCATGCGTTAAGAAACCAGGACATACATTACCTGTTGCCCACTGGATTACCTGAGTCTGTACGCAACAGATAATGTCTACACTTACTTCCTAACTTGTAGTGTTTTTCCACTTAAAGTTACAGCATTTCCATTACACTTGCGGTTGTAACCAATAGGATTTTGGTCATTTTATACAGTACTAGCTTGGTACCCGGTTTCGCCTTGGGGCGTTCACCCAGTGCGGGCCAAGGCTTTGAGCACTCTCCATCAGTGACGGCAGCGGCACTGGAAGCCAACCTTTGACTAGCTTGGGGCCACGGAGGACAGGCAAGCCTAGTAGGTGGGTGGCGTAGTTGGCATCAAGGCCCTGGCTGGCAGGTGCAGCGGAGCAGGCCCCAGTGTGGGCCTTCAGCCCTCAGCGTGCGGTCAGGTGGCAGAGGAGGTAAACTCCCCCTGGGCAGGTAAGCAGTGCTAGGGCCCGGGACTGAGGCGGGGGAACAGGGCGTTGGCAGCTCCCCAGGTTGATGTGGGTGGATGGGGCTTGGTTACGTGTGGCCCCTTCTCTTCCTGGTCCTGGGCAGCGGTCATGTGGATGTACCCGGGGCCAGCTCCCCTGCCCCAGCCCCCGTCCGTCGCCCTACTTACCTGTTTAGGGCAGGTCTCCCTCTCCCTCCGCCTCTGCAAGCCACCGTTGTTCATGATGGCCCCGCTGTTGCTTCTGACATCTTCGCCGCCATCTGCCTGTGCCCCTCGGCCTCCACGGTATCTGTGGGCACCATGTTGGGTGAGTGCCCAACCACACTCTCTGGCCTTTTATGCCGGGGGTGACATTTTTCCCACCGGGCTTGGGCTTGGTGTGCCCATCTTTGTCCACTGACTGGGCTTTTCCAGGTGCAAGAGTCCATGGTCAATGGTGATGGCCTGCTCCCAGCAGTCCCATGCTCTCTAGGCAGGGGTGCTGGATTACCTCATGGCTGCTGCCTGTACAGGTGGCAGCCATTGGTGTTCTGTCCGCATGGGCACCACCCCACCCATTCCGCTGTCGTACTGGCCTTCTTGATTGGCTGTGGCATGCCGCAGTGGTCCCTGGGAGGTGTAGTTTTTCCATTTTGTCTTATTTGTGGGGTGCAGGCCCCCCACCGTGGTCTGGACCCCAGCGGTCTGGGGCCCGCACACCCATGGCAGGTGTGTGCCAATTTTCGGAGGGTTCGGTCCAGGGTTGTTGATTTCTATACCGGATATACAACATTATACCTCTCTTTTATATATATAGATTATTATTCCCTCACTTTCTAGAACTTTTTTCAAGCATACATACACTAAAATGTATTAATATTAGTGGCCCCTTCCAGTTATCCAAAACATACAATTTCTCTTCTGCTGACAATATCTTTGCCTAATATTATGTTCCTCAAAATGGACATTCATTTCCACTAAATTTCCATTCTCATAGTACAGCATACAAACTAATCTCTTCCCAGAAAGCTCCTCTTTTTAACCATAAACACAGCATAATTTCACTAATACAAAATACATGGCTGGAAGATATATTTCCCTGTTTAAAAACTGTTTCAAAAAATTAGCTATTTTCAAGCAACTCTTAATTTAGAATTTATGTACATTGGTGAAAAACTTTTTGCAATGTGCATAATTTCCAAAACCTCTGAGAAACAAATGAGCTATATCGAAATTACTTCTGTCCCATTAATGATTAATAACCAGGCTCTCCCTGGTTATTTTGCTGCTCTATTGACAAAAAAAGTCATATATTTTGCAATAAATTTTGTCCCCTAAAGATTTAAGACACAACAGGATAGCAATGTCCATGCAAAATTCACAGTTGTTAATACAGATTATATAAACAATGCATTAATGCAACTACCATTATTTTGCCATAGATGGAAACTATGAAGAGCAGTGTTTTCCAACCTTTGGTTCTTGAACTTCATTTCCCAGGAGCCTAAGTCAGTACATTGGCTGATAAGTACTTTTGGGAAATGAACTCCAAGAACCAAAGGTTGGAAAACACTGATCTATATGAAACACTCATGGTTGAGAGCAATACCAATTTATCCTTATTTTGAACATCATTCCTGTTTTGTTTTTTACCACTTTTGATTAAATGCAGCCAGACTAAGATTCATTGATAATAAATGCCAGACTTATCAATCAGTTTGGCTCAGAACACTGTGAAAGACTTTATGCACTCATTTTCTCCCCAAACTGAGCCATCTGCCTCCATTCCATGTCATTCTCCTACACCAGTGTTTCCCAACCTTTGGTTTCAGGATTTCAATTCCCAAAAGCCTAAGCTAAATCAATTCCCCAAAGAACTGATCAGCCAATGTACCAATTTAGGTTTCTGGGATTTTAGCACCCCTATGGTGCGTGTGTCCCCAATTGGAAATCACTGGTTTAGAGAAAGACCACTAACCTATAGTCTACACCATGGGTTTCTAAACTACGGTCCATGGACCGGCCCCAGCCCCCGGCACCATTCCATCTGGCCCATGGCGACGACCCCAGAAGCAGAAGTGGAGGTGTTTACGCCAGCCGTAAATGCACCCATGCAAACACGTCCCCCATGGTTTGCAGCAGCATTTACAATGGGGGAATCCATGTGTCCAGCCCGCTCAGCTGTCTAAGGGGGAGTGGTCTGGCCTATGGTATGAAAACCTTGAGAACCCCTGATCTACACCTTTCAAACCTAACAAACGGAAGCAATTAAACAGAATGTTTCGGCTTTGGCATTCTTCAGTTATTCTGGTAAAAATATGTTATTTTTCCCCTCCCTCCCTCCCTCTCTCTCTCTCTCTCATGCTATGCAGTCAGGCTCTTTTTTATTTCTAGTTAAAAAAATATTTTAAAGTGGCAAGAAAATCATGTCCTGCCAAAAACAATCAAGCAAGCTCTGATGATTGTCCTTGCCATGATTTCCCTTCTTGACACAGAAGAGGGGAGGGGAATGGTGTTTAGGTATTTATTTGCATTTGAAACACTGCATCATGCATGGAAAGATAGGTTTCTTTTATAGTGACTTCCAAGTTCACATTACTGATGAAAAGACCAGCCAAAAGAAATACCTTTGGAAGTGTGAAAGCCTTAAAATAAGGTACCACAGGTGTGATGTCATCAAGTTCATAAAATATACTTGTCTACTTACTCAGGAGTGATCACAGCAAAGAACGAAGTGAGCTTCTTGGTACATCCAGGCATAGCAGAGTGCATATTAGACATTAAGAACTATTCAGACAGAATAATAATACTGAAAATCAAGAGAGAAGAACAAATTGAAATGTATGTACAATTATATGCTCCATGTAATGATAGCTACACAGAAGAACAAAAAGGATGAGTTTTTTGATGAATTATCTGAGGTGATAGAGTAAGTGGAAGCTAATAGTACATTGTATTTAATGGGAGATTTTAATGGTAGGGTGGGTACTAACAGTATGAACAGTTCATTGGCCCACGTGCTGTTCAGAACAACGAAAGGAACAGGAATGGACAAAGAATACAGGATTTTGCAACCAAACCCAGCTTCTTATTACCAACACTTTTTTAAAAATATCATGATTCACAACATTATGCATAGTATAAATAGAATGATATCACCACTAAAAGTCAGATTGATTATGTATTAACAAAAGTAAAATACAATTCAGAACACTCGATGCAAAAACAATCCCCAATGGACCATGCGACACCAATCATAAAACTATGGAATTAGTAGAAAGAAATGATAAAACCAATATAGAAGATAAACAAAAAACAAGAATTAATTAAGACAGGGAAACTCAAACAAGGAGAAATAGTAGAACAGTTACAACAAAAGGCAGAGATAGCATTTAACCAACTGTCACCAGAACTAAAGAACATGGAGGATGAATGGAAGGGATACATACGAAACTACCCGGCTTAGTGTTGTGGGAAAAGGGAGAGTGGAAGAAGACGGTATAGGTCAACAACAGTGAATGGTGGTGTGAAGAGGTCAAAAAAGCAGTAAAGCTGAAAAAGATTTATAGAAATGTTGGATAAAATCAAGGAGAGAAGAAGACTATATCTCTTTTTCTTTTTTTAAATTGACCATGGTGATTGGAACGGGACCATTACTCATTTCTATGGGAAATGACACCTGGTGAATTCACCCTTTCCAGTGTGATCCAGCACAATCTGATCACATTCTAAGTATGTTTGTACCAAAAGCCGCACTCTTCTTGTGTAATTACCTGAAACAACACTGGGGAAAACCCTCTTCAGCTGAGAGACATAGGTACTGGTTGGTACAAATGCCAGAACTAATTGATCTATAAAATTACTGTGTGTATATTAAACTAAATGTCTGGCCAGACATCTCGCTATAGTAATGGAGTAGACTGTACCGCCAGCAACTCAATGACGAGTGTTGGGCAGCTGTAAATAACCTGACTCCCTAAAGGGACCAACGGCTATGGGCGGATGAGCCCCTTTAGGTGGGGTGATGGTCCCCTCAATGGAGGAAATGCCACTGGAAACCATCATATTGGGCCCAGCAGCAAAATGAGCAGAGGAGGAACTCTGATTCCCAATGGTCATGGAGGTGGAAGAGGCCATGCCAGATGGACTGGCTGTGCCTCATCCATATCAACAAGACTGTGGCAGTCCATTGCAGTCCCGGTATTAAATCCTGCATGTCTCATTTCATATGTGCCACAGATGGCTCCATGATCTAAGTGTGTGGGTCACTTCATGATAAGCTGGGATCCACCTTAAACAAATTCACGCCAATGGCATTTTTCCTGCTTCAGGAAAAAAAATCATTCTCAAATATGAGTTGCTGCCGACGATGATACTAAACTACATTTTTGTGAGTTTTGCATCTCAGTTCACTGGGACAGCTCTACCCTGGACAGAATCCCTAGTCAGAATGACTGCAGAAGACTTTCTCATACTACTGTTGAGAGCAGGTAGCCAGCAGGGGAGAAAGCAGCTTGATGGACTATGGGAAGCAGCTTTGTATGTTCAGATAATAAGGTCCAGATTGCTTCCAACAATCAAAACCAGTACTTTGAATTACAAGCCAGACTCCAGCTGTAGAAATGTTTCTGGCAGCACTAGAAGAATCTGAGAAATGTAAAGCAAAAATTTGCTTTCCAAGTTCTGTTGCAACTTATTCATAACTAGTATAGCTTTTTTAAGGGCTGCTCCAATACAGTTTCCCTATGGCTAATTCTTGCTAGCAATCCAATAGCCACCCTCTGGATCAGCTAATGTTTCCATGCAATCTTCAAGCACAGCTTCATATAAAGCAACAAATAGTAATCCAGATCAAGAAACTTAAACTCCATTGAAGTGTATAGCATAGATGTCCCGTGGAGTATCTTCATTTATGTATGTACCTCTTGAGCTTTTTAATACAGTATTATTCTTTTATTCACTTCACTTGACCCATTACTTTGAATCATAATTTATGGCTAGGTTATGCTTTGCAGTTACAAAGGAATCATTTGGGGAAACCTGGTTCCTACCTTTCCCTGCTTTGATCAATATTTCAATAGGGCAGCTACTTAACAGCCTGTACAGAATGCAGATGACACCAAAGGAAAGCTTGAGAAAGCTGCAGCCAGAGCACGCAACTTTGGCGGTCCCTGACTGATGTTTTGTGAGGTTGTATTACAAAGAGCTACTTCCTTGGGAGAATCAAATGCTGTATCTGTCTCATCCTAGGCGTTATTCTACTTGAGCCAATGGATACCAGCTGCGTACACTGCCTGTGTTGATGTAAACAGCAGAGTGGTATGCAGTGGCCAGCAAGAGGTTCCTACCTGGCAAGGTGGTCCCTTGTGAGAAAAACAGGCAGACAGATCTTGGTGCAGAAGAAAAAACTCAAAGTAGGTTTACTCAGGAAGTAAAAAGGTGCAAGTACATACAGTGCAAAAACTGTAACACAAAACAGATATATTCTCTTGGGCTGCTCAGTTGACCTCACTGAGACAGTTCCGTTGTGCTATATACAAGTCCATCCAGTTCAGTATCAGTCCAGTCCAGCAGGGTAAATGCAAGCTGTAATTACTGACCAAGCCAAAGAGTTCTACAGCTTCTGTCCTCCTGGTGGAGGATTTCCCCAAGTAGTCCTTCTTTGTCCAGCAAGCACAGATAGCATATCAGGCAAAAGCCATCATCAGGATCAGTGCAAAAATTCAGTCCTCGTAGCAGGTTCTGGAAGATGCAGGAATCTTCGTCTAGACTGTCAGCAGAGGAAGTTGAGCATTGTAGCTGGAAGTCTGCAATCCTGCTCTGACCTAAATACACTGGCCCATGGAGCACATCAGGGAAAATTCCCAGCACCTGCAGTAGGGTCTTAAAGGCATCACAGATACAATATGCCTTGCAACCAGTTAGGGCGTGAGGCTGAGACTTACATCCCCTAACAGCCTGAACAAAGAAAATCTCATCAGGAGGTTTACAGAGATTCATGGAGAAGTCTGATTAGTGGTTCAAAATTTTGAGCTGAGAGACTATTAAATAGAAGGAATCAAACATTGCAGTATCCAGAATTAATTTTCTAATTAGAGCCCCAAAAACGGAGACCGATCAGGCTGAAACCCAGATGTCTACTTGACATTGAGGAACAATTTTTTTAGGTATATGAAGGCCAATATGCCTCTCTCCCATGACTCCTGAGCCACTTGAGGAAATGTGGTTTGTGGCTAGCCACACTTCTGGAGTGGCTTGAGCAAGATGTGACATCATGTTTTGTTGCATCACAGTAAAGCCCTTCTTGGAAGTGCAGATGTTGAGAAGGAACTATAAACTGCTGTGATCAGCATCACACACAAAGAGAAAGAGAAATGAGAAGAATGTTGCATACAACTCTTTTAGGTTTGGTGGAGCTAACCTACTTATAAAAAATAAAAATAAAAGGAGGGTATAGAGCAGTGGTGGCTAACCTTAGCACTCCACTGTTCCTGGACTTCATTTCCCAGAAACTCTGATCAGCAGGTATGTGGACATGTGGCAAGCATGACTAGACACCGGAGTGCACAGAACACTGTTTACCTTCCCACCAAAGTGATAACTATTTAACTACTTGCAATTTCTTGCTTTCGAACTGCTAAGCTGGCAAGAGCTAGGACAGAGATGGTAGCTCATGCTGTCATGCAGTACTCGAGTTTTGAACTGGTTACCTGTCAACCTTCCAGTCATCAAGTTCAGCATTTTAACCACTGAGCCACCACTCTCTCAAAGGTACTGCTAAATGCTGTCCACGCTTACATGAAACCAAAATTTTACATGCACAGTCCTTTCTTTTAAAATTTGGCACCCCATTAGCTAAGCCCATTAAAATGAAGTGGACAATTACACTCAATTCCTACAAGGATTCCATAAGACAGAGCCAAGGCAGTTCAAGTAGATTCTTTTTTTTTAATTTTTTATTAAATCTTTAATAAACATACAGAAAAAGAAAAGAAAACATTAACAATACATTAACAGTACATTACACTAACAAGTCCATAATATCATACTAACAAACATTACTATATGGTAGCACATAACAATATCTATATTCATTAACTACTATTTAACCACCAAATATTAAGAACCTTTATTTCAAAATCCAAAATAATAGAAAAAAAACTTTCTGTACTACCACTAATCTTTTTAACCAATAAAAAAAATAAAAATAAAATAAAAATAAATAAAAAAACACCCTGTGAATATATACAATGCCCGGAGAGTTTATTTTTAACTCAAGTCCAGAAACTTCTTTGAGATGGTACTGGTCCTGAACTATCACCTGCCATAATAGAGTGATCCACGAACGGTTTCCATATATTCCAGAATCTATTCTCTTTTAAATTATCTCTTTTAACTTTAATCTCCCATGTCAATTTATCGTTCAATGCTAAACTCCACATTTCTTTATACCATTCTCCAACCTGAATATCTACATTGTTTTTCCAATTTCTGGCTATACATTGTCTACCCGTTGTCAGTACAATTTCCAGTAGTTCTTTTTCCTCCTTGTTTAAACCCAGATCTTCCACATTCGTTAAAAGAATAGTACCCGACACCAACTTAACACTTTTACCCAATATTTCACCAAATTCATTTTCTATTTTTCCCCAAAAATCCCTTATTTTTTTACAACTCCACCACATATGTTCATATGTTCCATCAAATTCTTTACATCTCCAACATAACTTATCTCTTTTATTATCCATCTGGTAAAGTCTTAATGGTGTCAGGTACCATTGCCACAACATCTTGAAATTATGTTCTTTAATTCTTACAGACATTGTTCTCATAATTCTCTTTTTCCATTTATTTTTCCATTCAGTCTCCCCAATTTTTATATTCAAATTTTGTTCCCACTTCCGTTTCAAATCCTCCTGTGGATCTGCACCTCTATTCAATATATTATAAAGCTTACTTACAAGACCCTTAATACTACTTTCGCCTTTTCTAATCTTCCTTACCAATTCCTCAAATTCCGTAAGTACTCTATCTGATCCTAGTTCTCTTTTATATTTTTTATTCCAATTGTCCACCTTTAACTTCTGAAACCAATTCAAGTTTAATATCTCAAACATTTTTTTCTGCTCGGCATCAACATCACATGCTTTTAACCAATCCTTCAATAACAACGTCCCATTTTTATCCAATATTTCTATTTTTTCTTTGTCTAATTTTATTGGGAAACACATCATATCAGTCAATTCCAAGATTGGGGAGAGATTCGGAACCATATCTTTTTTTACCTTCTTCCACACCTCCATGAGACCTTTCATCATAGTATTATTTGACCTTTTCGCCTTATCTTTCATTCCCAGAAAATTCAAGTTTCCAATATTTCTGTATTCTTTCATTTCCAATTGTTCCCAAATTACCTTTTCTCTTGCCAAGATCTTCACAACATTCTTGACTTGAAATGCTCGATAATATACTAAGAGGTTTGGCATACCCAACCCCCCTTTTTTCTGAGACAAATACCATAATTTCTTTGGAAGCCTAGATTTTTTTCCTCGATTACAAAAGTCATTAAACATTTTTTGAAACTCATTGATTTCTTTCTCTTTTAAATGGATCGCGAGCGTGTCAAATAAAAAGTTAATCTTTGGTAACAGTATCATTTTACACATAGCAATCCTTCCAAACCATGACAGCTTTAACTTCTGAAGTTCTCGTATTTTATTCCTAAATTCAATTCTCAAGCTGTCATAATTCAATCGTTTAAGTTCTTCTAATTTGTTTGAAATAGTTATCCCTAAATACTTCAACTTATCTTTGATTTGTATATTAAGTGTCGACACCGTCCTACCCATCTCGCTCAATTTCAAATTACACAACATCAATTCAGATTTATCCCAGTTTATCTTTAATCCTGTTATAGCTTGAAATACTTGTAGATGATCTTTAATCCTGTCCATTACCTGTTCGGGGTGCTTCACCATAAGCAATGTATCATCAGCGTACATGCTCACTTTATTACCCATAATCCCTTCTATATTTAAATCCTCCCTTATACTTTTAGCTAAAATCTCCATTGCCATTATAAACAAAATAGGAGATAATGGGCAACCCTGCCTAGTACCTGCCTCTAGCTTTACCACATCCGTGAGCTCCTCGTTTACTCTAACCCTGGCATTTCCTTTTTGATATAGTAAATCTATAACCCTATTAAATTTATCTCCAAACCCATATTTTCTGACTATTTCCTTAATTGAAGACCACTGCAATGAATCAAATGCCTTAAAAATATCCAATGATAGTAATCCCACTTTTTCCTTTGTTTGATTAACACTGTCTATTAAATCTAATACCCTTCTAGTCAAATCCGCCATGTGTCGTCCTTTTAGAAACCCAACTTGATCAACATTTATATATTCCCCCATAAAACTATTTAAACGGTTAGCCAATATTGCCGTGAAGATCTTCGCATCTTGATTTATAAGCGAAATTGGTCTGTACGAATCCACTCTTTCCAAATTCTTACCAGGTTTTGGCAAAAGAACAATTGTAGTGTTATACCATGAAGTCGGGATTGATCCTCCATCTAATATATAATTATATAACTTCACCAATTTCGGGACCACCACCTCTTTAAATTCTTTGTAAAACTCTGTTGATAATCCATCCTCCCCCGGGGCTTTCCCTATCTTCAATCCGCTTATTACCCCCTTAACCTCTTTATCAGTTATCTTTTCCTCCATTTTCTCCCTATGCTCTTGCTTTATCCCATTCCCTAACTGCCTCTCCAATATCCTTTTAAGCTTTTCCATATCTATTTCTTTTTCTGCATATAACACCTGGTAAAATTCCCTAACTATTTTACATTTATCGCTATTCTTATTACACCTTGAACCTTGCCTGTCAACTAACACCCCAATTTCTCTTTTTTCCCTTTTAACCTTAGCTGCTCTTGCTAATAGTTTTGAGTTCTTATTACTAAATTCAAAATATTCTCTATTTAAATAAATCAGATCTCGTTTAACTTTATCAATATCTTTACCCATTACTTCTGCCTTGAGTCCTTGTAGTTTCAAGAGAATTTTTTTATCTTTACTCTTTACGTGTTCTTCCTGTAATTGTTTTATTTCCCTTTCTTTTTCTATGTGTTCTGCTTTATACCTTTTATATTTAAGGCTTGCCACTTTTATGCTTTCCCCCCTAAAAACTGACTTCATAGTATCCCATACAATATTAAAATCAACCTCATTATTATCATTCCATTGCCAACTTTCTTTCCAACTTTCCATAATTGCCTCTTTGCTTTTCTGATCTTTGAACAAATTAGGATCGTACCTCCAATTTCTAACTCTTTGAATATTTTTTGGTGCTTTCAATTCCAGATATACTTTAGCATGATCCGATTCCTTAATAATCCCAATTTCCGTACTTTCTATATCCCCAATTAAGTTTTCCGACAGAAAAACATAATCTATTCTCGAGTAGGTCCCATGTACATGCGAAAAAAAGGAATATGCCCTTTCCAAGCCTTTAAACTCTCTCCACGAATCCTTCAAACCCATAACTTTCATCCATTTGTCCATCGCCTTCCCTTTCACACCCATTCCACTTCTAGCTATGTTTGTGCAATCCATTCCTGACCTGATCAAATTAAAATCACCAGCCACAATAATTTTTGCAACATTTTCCCCCTCCACTATTTTCCGAATTTTTTCAAGAAACACTACTTGGTGGTCATTCGGAGCATAAATATTTACCAACAATATTTCCTCATCCTCCAATTTTCCTCTTAACAACAGATACCTACCCTCTTGATCAGCAATCTTTTTTGTGATTTCAAATCCTAACTTCCTAGAAATCATAGTTGCCACCCCTCTTGCTTTAGATGTTCCAAACGCCATCTCATAGTGTTGCATCCAACTCAGATAAAGTTTATTCGTATCTTTTGATTTCTGATGTGTTTCCTGTAAAAATAAAATATCTGGTCTATCTTTTTTCAACGCCGATTCCACCCTCCGTCTCTTAAGAACAGAGCCTGTACCTTTCACATTCCACGATATTATTTTAATACTATCCATAACCAAATTCTTCTCCCAACTTTAAACTCTCCATCGGGCGTGCCACCAAAAACCCTTCACCATACCCACTACATAAAACACACATTTTTCACTCTCCCCACCTTCCAACGAAAAGTCGCCTCTGTCAACCAAAGAGGGGAGAGGGGGGACCTGCAAGATGCGCCCTACTGCCGGCGCTATGCGCTACTTACCCATTCTACCTCTATTAGATAATTAAGATTACTACTATCTAATGCTCATCCTTCCTTACCTATCTCCTCCTCCATCATAATCAAAGACGGCTCCTCCTCCTCCTCCCCTCGTTGTGGTGTTCCACCTGTTGCCCCACCGGGCTCCTCCCTCCCATATTCCCTCCCCAAAGCTCCAGAATCCATCATTTCCTTCTTAAGATTTTTCCATTCTTCTGAATCTACTTGTACCAATCCCAACAAACTCAGGTATTCCAATGGATTAATGCCTTCATCAATAACTTGCATTCTTTTATCATAGAAAAAGCGCAATTGTTGTGGAAATCTCCAATTATACCTTATATTTTTACCCATCAATAATTTAGTAACAGGCCTCATCTTATATCTCCATGTTCTTTCTTTTAGTGAAATATCATTGTAGACTTCTACATCTGAGCCATCAAATTTCAACGCGTCTGAACCAACACTTTTCAGATGAGCCATTACTTTTAATTTATCTGCCCAATTTGCAAATTTAACCAACACATTTCTTTGAGCCACTCTCCCTCTTCTTGGACCCACCCGGAATACACTTCCTAAATCCTCTTGAACAAATTCCTTCCCCATTTTTAAACCATTTAACCACTGAACCACCCTCTCTCTTAACAGATCCGGAGTGCGTTCCGGTACCTGACGGATCAAAATGTTCTGCTTTCTCATCATGTCTTCGACAGCATCTATCCTCATTTCTTGTTCCTGCAGTTTTAACTTACTGTCCCGCACCACCTCCTGAGTCCCTTTTACTTCCTTCTTTACCGCATCCACCTCGATTTGAACCACTTTCAGCATTCCCTCAAATTTATTCAAACTTAAGTCCACCTTTTTGGTATAATCTGTCAGTGTTGACATCATCTTTTCTTGCCTTTTAAACATTTCATTTTTATCTTTCACCCTTGAAGCCTCATTTTTCTCCATTTTTTGCGACAACTTGCCAATTTCCACCATAATTTGAGTCTGGTCCAATGACACTGTGGGCAGAGCTGTTGGCTGAACAGATTCATCCATTGGTGCTTTTTCAATCTTCTTAGGTTTTACAACCTGTTCTTCTTCTTTTGCTTTCGCTCTCGTACCTTTATCCATAGTGATGTAATATATTTCAAACCCAATGTTGCAGATCGCTGTAACAATTCCAATATAGTAAGGCTTACTACACTGCAGCCATAGGTTCCACCAATACAACCAGCAAGTTCTTATGTCAGCAGAAGATCCAAAATTTACTGTAATCCACAACGATGGAACAAAGGAAAACAAAAGAAAACAGCTCTCCAAACAGGCAGTTTAAAAGTAAAACTTGTTAACCACAAATAATCCTTTCCCACAAAGCCAGCAGTCAAATGACGTCTTCCAACCACAGCAAAAAGGCTTCAGAAAAACAGTTAATCAGGTTGCTGAGGGGGGGGGGGCTCAGAAGGAAAGAAAAATCCAGCCACCAAGGGGTTAAGGTGAGAAGTTGAGCAGCTATTTGTAATCCACACAGTAATGGAACCCTTCAATCAAAGCCACATAATCCTTCCTTTGAAGTGGATAATCAAAACACCCTTTTCCAGCGAGTGCCTTAACTTTGTAGTGAGAAGAGGCCCCCCCTCTTCCCCCTCTTCCCTAAATGAGCAGGCAGTTTAGGCAGAAGAGAAGAGAGAGAAAAAAACAAACTCCCACAGCTCTCCTCTTTTCCAGACCAGAGAGGAGGTGAAAAAAAAAAGAAAAAGGAAAATTAATCCACCTTATTGATTTCAGAATGTGGCGCGGTCCTCTGGTATGTAGAAAAAAAAAACCACAGTCTATACACGATCACTTTCGTTTTCCCTGGCCGTCGCCATTACAGTACCTCCAGCTCTTCCCCCCCTTCTTTTTCTTCTGAAAAAACTCAGCCGGTTTTATAGCTTATAGCTAAGAATGTAGCTCCCTTCAGGCACTTACACACAAATTGCCTTCACTCCAGCCGCTTCTTGCCACTTCCAAAACCAGTTCCATAGCCTTCTCCTCTCGCTGATCCCGTTCCTCGGCTCTCCAGCGGGAAAGCCGCGACTGCCGTCACAGCTCAACCGCCCAGAAAAACCTCCCGAACTTCGATCATCCAGCTTCAAAAGCTCAGCAAACTTTCCAAGGAGACAGGCAAGGATCTTAACTTTAAGCTTTACCACTTGAAAAATTTTCTATTCCGCTCCTTCACATCGTTCACCACTTTGTTGAGCGCGAGCGTCCGAAACTAGATGTTACACAGCGGCCATCTTAGCCAAACCCCCAGTTCAAGTAGATTCAAACTGTTTTACCTTTGTAGTATCGGTATACCTTGAGACAGAACATGTGTATCAGAAACATTCACACACTAGAGAGGCTTCCCTGGGAGCAAAAAATTGCTAGTAAAGTTTGGAGGTGAGAAGGCTGTTTTGTGACAGAGACAGATCTAAGGTGCATTCATTCCTTGAAGCAAATTTGCATTAGAGAAGCAGTGAAAATATTGTACCTTCAAATAAAGAATTGGTGTTGACTGTCACTCCTGACAGTCAACTGTTGGACACCCATCACAGAGGCTTGAATATTAGCCAAGGGTTTCTGGGACATTAACAAATTTTATACACAGATTGCTTTATATTTTGTTTACAATATTTTGGTGCATAATACCACTTTCACTAACTTTTCTGCAATATTCTCTTTTATAACATAAGCACAGCAGGTTGTATTCACACAGTAAGAGGTTATGCTCTGCTTGGCAACTTGAAAAGGGGACATTTAAAACTAACCTGAATAACAAACCATAGATCATTTGTTACTGCTAGCTGTAGGAAGCTATATTGCTATGCATGCTTATCTGTCATTCTGCTTGATTATTCTTTACCTCGTAACCTCTTTACCTTGTAACCTCTTTACCTCTGTATCTGGTGTATATAAACCATGCCTGGAAATTTCACTCCTTTGTCTGAAGAAGTGGGCTTGATCCACAAAAGCTCACAGTAAAAATATAGCAAGTAGTCTTTAAAGTGCTGCAGTGTTTTTATTTTATTTTTGTGTTTTTTTCTGATATGCCTGTACCACAGACTAACACGGCTACTATTCCAAAAAAATTCCTCTCCTGAAGCTGAAGGAGATACCTCCGGCATGCCTTCTGCGAGAGATGAAGACACAAAGAACATGTTACCCACTTTCTCAAGTAAAATTCAGGCTCAAAGTTCCTGCACCGCTTCAAGCTAGGAAACTAATTAACTCTTCAGGATATTATTATTATTATTATTATTATTATTATTATTATTATTATTATTATTATTATTATTATTATTATTATTATTATTATTATTATTATTATTATTATTATTATTATTATTATTAAAGGAACGACTGCATCATTTACATTATCTGTCCTGCACAGGCATTACAGAAGAATCATTGTCTACTTCTGATGTTCATTCAGGCAGCCACAGAACTGTTTGGACATTCATATTTCATAAGGTTTCATGTGATGATATGATTTGAAACCATAACAATCCATTAGCTGAGGTTGGAGAGGAGGCTAAAACTGTCAAGGGAAATGCCTGGGTAGGAACAACTGGCAACCCCCCGTGTTTTCAAAGTGTTGGGCTAGTTGATATATTCAGACAAGTTAAATGGGGGGGGGGGGGAAATGAGAGAAAACAATAAAAAATCTTGTGGCACCTTAAAAACTACCCAATTTGTAATGGCACAAACAGATCAGAATGCCGCATTAAGCAGGGTTTTTATCTGATACCATAGGATTTTACTTAGGTTCTTATGTATTGCTTTTACCATAATATATTTGCAGAGTATTATTCATTTAAGACAGGGGTTCTCAACCTTTTCAAGCTAGGGGGCCGGTCACACTCTCTCAGTTAGCTTTGAGGGCCAGATGGCCATTTTGCCCTGCCTGCATGATGGGGTGGGCATTTTGTCCCAACAGTTTCAAAGGGGTGGTCATTTTGTTTCTTGAATGCCTTTGGAGGGGTGAGGGGCCACATGAAATGGCACTGTGGGCCAGATTGAACCGATGGGCCTTAGGTTGAGAACCCCTGGTTTAAGAGAATTGTAAGAAACTCTTGTTAGGTAAACAGTTCCTCAGAAGCCTAGCAGTTCTGGTCTCATGGTATATTGGTGAATGTTGGCTATGTATGAATAATATCAATATATGTTGAAAGTTGGGTATGGCTCTGAAGTTTCAAGAAATAGGGTGCTGCTCATCTGGCAACTCTGGAGAAGTCTTTGATCTAATCAAGCATGGCTTATTTTAAGAAATCTCCCTCTCCCTCTCCCTCTCCCTCTCCCTCTCTCTTTCTCCATCCTTCTTTAAGAGGCCCTCTTCATCAGTGGTGAGCCAACCAGGCAAAACCTGGAATCCAATTTCCTACCACCCAGATTTCTGGGGGGTGCACAAAAATGCCAGAAAATTAGGAAGGAGAAACTGGATGCAGTAAAAATTTCTATTTACGTAAGACAATTGTTACACTTGTTGCTAAGCAAGATCTGCTTCCTTGAATAAAAAACATTATGTGCCAAAATTAGACCTTTCTAACAAAGCCTGATTAGGTTATTACCTCAGGATGAATTTCCTACATTGTATCGCTAATAATTAGCTGTGTATATATCTCTGGCAATTTACTTGTAAAAGTCGTGCAGTTTTGGGAAGTTAATTTCAAAGATGTAATTCATTTTAAGTGGAGGCTGGGCAGTTGGTTTATTCCACAAAAACCAATGTTGCCTCCATAGACAGGTAAAGTATATGAAAGTTTAAGTGTGTGTCAGTCCAACTGATTTACTGGGACTTCTGCCTGAGTAAATGGGTTCCGCTTGAATCAACGTGGATAAAATTGTCTGCTCTCTTCAGACACATCTATACCTATAAAATGGTGTGTTAACCGTTGGAATGTGACAAAGGATGTTTGGCCAGGCCTCACTAGCCCGGTCCGAGCCTCTGTGCACTTGCCCGACCGGGGTTCGCAGGTAACTGTTGGGTTGAATTTTGTGCCAGTGGGGCAGGAGCACAAACAAAAAAGGGAACTTCAATTCCCAACGTTCCTTGCGCCACGCTGCACCAGAGCCAATCCGGCTGAGCGGCGAGAGCAAAAGGAACGTTCGGAAATGCGCCGCAGCCAATCAAAAGGAAGCCGCAGGGAAAAAACCGCTGCAAAAACTGAAATCGCACACGCCAAACTACAAGCCCCAGCATCCTGTGGGCCATGAGCGCGCAGAATGCTGAGGCAGCCGGCGCACTCAAAATAAAAATGAAAAAGGCAGGGCACGAAACCCCCACCCCCCACCGCAATGGGATTCCCATGGTCCGGCTACCCAGGGCCGGCCCATGGAAATACCTCCCACCATGCTGCATCAAGCGGCGATGGGAATTCCCGTGGTCCGGCCACCCAGGCCGGCCAACAGAAAAAATCCCACCCCAACACCGCATGAAGCGGCAATACAATTTCCATGGTCCGGCCACCCAGGCCGGCCCACGGAAATACCTCCCCCCCCACGCCGCATCAAGCGGTGATGGGATTCCCATGGTCCGGCCACCAAGGCCGGTCCACAGAAAAACCCCCACCCCAATGCCGCATCAAGCGGCGATGCAATTTCCGTGGTCTGGCCACCCAGGCCGGATCACGGAAATACCACCACCCAACACCGCATCAAGCGGCAATGGTATTTCCATGGGTCCAGCCCCTGAGACCAGCCCACGGAAATACCCCCACCCACAACACAAAACAACACAATCCAAAAACAGTGAAAAATATTCAAAACCAAAAATAAAAAACAGAAAAAGGAAACACAAAAACATCCAAAAACAAACAAGAAAAAACACACAGAACCCCCCCCAAAAAAAAAACCAAAAAAAACCCCCCAAAAAATTAAACCAGAGAGCTTACCAGGAGACGTCCTCACTCCATGACGACCGGAACTAAACTGAGGAAAGAAAGAGACTACTTACCGGAAGAAGAAGAAGCGACAACCAGAGGACAGTAGAGAAAAATAGTAAAATACAAGAAAAGCTCACCAGCCCCACCCACAGGCCACAAGAGAAAAAACATTCAAAAATATTCAAAATAATTACAAATAATTCCCAAATTAATGAAATAAGTTATCAAAACATTCAAAAATATTCACAATAATCACAAATAATTCCAAAATATAATTTTTCACTCAAAAAAAACAAAACAAAACATCTAAACACAGTATAGAAACATTGATTTTTTTAAAAAAAAATCTTACACATTTTAAAAATTATTATCCAAGGTACAACTATTTTTAAAAAATTCACATAGTAACGCATTATTTGGTACAATACAATAATTATAAAAAATTATATCATCATTTCCTCTTTTAAAAAACAAAAAAACAAAAACAAAAATAAAAAATCCCAGTTTATAACAGCCCATGCATAAAAATAAAAAATTAAAAAACCACAATTAAAAACTAACCTCATTTGCATAAACATAAAACAAAAACCTTCCAAAACCATTTTGAAGAGCCCAGCACCGCCGGGCAAAATATGCTAGTACCTTCATATTTCTTTTAAGTCCAATAATTTCAATTTGAATGAAGGAAAATTTTAATTGCTGCCTGGAATACTTTATGTATGACAAAGTTAAAGGAAAATAATTCCCAGCTATGTGCATTAGCCAAAATCAATATTTATAGCTATTCACACCAGGTGTGTGTCTAAAAAAGTGGATTGTCATTGAGGAAAACCACACAAAAAATTGATGGTGTTTCCCAAAATGCAGCAATTAATTTTGATATTTAATAAAGTTTAATAAAGTTTACTAACTCTTAACCCACAGCCAGTTCCAGGGAGGTGGTGTAGAATTTGGGTAACCTGCTCGTCCCATTCACACTCAGTGTAAAAATGACTACTAACAGCAGCACAGCCGCCGGTAGAAATCCACTGAAGATGTTACGGAATAATAGATTCAGCTTTAGAGAACAGAAGAGGAACAAAAGACAAATGCCTTTTGCCCTGTGCTATACAATTTTATCTTTGAATATAGAAAAGGGAGCAATTCTGCTGGGGAAACAAAGTACCATCTTTCACACAGTCACTTCCCATCGTGCAGAAATAAGTGGAGATGAAATATTAATTTGACTTAGATTACTCCTGAATCATTTGCCACAACCCTTTTTCTTTGTTCACAGCACTGACACTATGACCTAATCTGCATCTACCGCATTCTGCTTTTATGAGGAGAATGGAGAAATTACACGAATGAACAAGGAAACTGTGATGCAGCACTCATGGACCCTTCTGAGGTTTAACCTAGAAGAGTGCATACCTGTCAAGTATCTCGGATTGACCGGGAATTCCCATATTTCCGTGCCGCTTCAGCTATTTGCCCGCCACCGGCCGCTGCCATCCCGTAATTTGACTGGTGGGGGAAGTAGTTACTGCGCATGCCCTTCTGCACAGAAGGGTTCTACGCATGCGCAGAATTGTTATGCTGTTGTGTTCTGAGTTCTATGAATTAAAACAACCACCAACTGTATCAATGTATTCCGTGTAATTAGGTCGCGAGCTAATGTCCACCTGGTGGCAATAGCGAGCGCCCAAGCTCACAAGGTTCCAATCCCCAAAGAACTACAGCGCGGGAAGATTCCTGCCACTACCTCACCTGGACAAGAAGGGCGTGACCTGGAATGACGTCACGCCATCAGTAGCCAATGGGCTATCGTGGAGCCACATTCAAATGTATAACCACCGTATATATTGAGCTGTTCGTCCGCCATTACCTCATGTTCCCCTAGACCAAGATGCAATAAAGATGTGTTAAGCCAGTACTACGGCTGTTCCTGTGTCTTGTTTCTCATACTCTAAATTGGCGACGAAGGTGGGATCATGGATTCCCATGAGATCAAGACACACGCTAATCATGCCGGCTTCGACATCAACAAGCCGGAAGATTGGGAGCTCTTTGAAATGGACTTCCAAGATGCGCTGGTGGTGTCCGACATCACGGACGAGGGAAAGAAGAGGGCCATCCTCACCCGGATGCTAGGAAATGCCGCCAAGAGAGTATTGGTGGACCTGGTATCACCGAAGAACGTGAGCGAGCTGACGGTCAAACAGCTCCTGAAGGCGATGCGCGACCATTTCCAGCCCTCGGTTTCGATGTTCTCGGCTCGAGACGCGTTCTGGAAGAGGGTCCAAGCGCCCGGTGAGTCCATCGCCGCTTTTGCAGTGGCCCTGCGGCTGGCCGCCGGCCCATGTAAGTGGGAAAACCTGGAAATCGCCCTCAGGGACCGCATGCTGTGCGGCCTGTGGGACGAGGAGGTTCAGCGAAAGCTGATGAACCAGGAGCCACCCCCAACGCTGCGCGAGGTTGTGAAGGCGGCGCAGGCCGCGGAAGCCACGAGGGCCGGAGTCAAGGGGTTCAGAGAAAGGCCCCCACAGGCCGACAAGGCAGCGGGGTCGGTGCAGGCAGCCAGGCGGACGCCGAAATCTTCTACGGAGAGCAGCGACGACGAGGATGTCCAGAAGGTGCGGAAGGAAGGCCGCCGTTGCGATGGATGTGGAGCGGCCCACGACCGCGTCAAGTGCCCGTTCCGGAAGGCCGAGTGCCACAACTGCGGCCGCCGGGGGCACATCGCCAAGGTCTGCAGACGACGGCGCAGGGACCAGAAAAGCTCGCCAGACCGCTCGCCGAGGACCAAGCAGGGCGTCTGGCCCGCGAGGAAGCAGGACGGCGTAGGCCGCATCTCCGACGACAGCGGCGACGACGCCCCAGTGTACAGCGTGTCCTTGGGACACCCCGTTACTTTGTTGAGGTACTGGTGCAAGGGGCCCCTGTTAGGATGGAGATAGACTCGGGTTCCTCCTACTCAATTATGTCCCAGCGGGAGTTCTTGGGAATTTCCCCCCACATGCGCCCTAAGCACAAAGCGTTGAGGTCCACGTTGCGGGACGTACAGGGTAATAGTATTCCGGTGCTGGGGGTTGGGAAATTCAAGGTCCAGTACAAGCAGCACGCCGCAGAACTGCCCCTGGTTGTTCTCAAGGGGGGAAGTTGCAGCCTCCTCGGGACTCAATGGTTTAAGCCCCTGGGTTTGTTCATTGGGGGGGTGCATGCCGTTGGGACTGACCCAATACAGGAGGTGTGCGACGCGCACCCCGAAGTGTTCAAGAAAGGACTTGGAAAATTCAAGGGACCCCCAGTAGCATTCGACCTGGATCCGGAGGTCCGCCCAATAAGACTCATGCCGCGCAGAGTGCCTTTCGCACTAAAGGACAAAATAGAGGCGGAACTGGACAAACTGGTGGGCCAGGGGATTCCGCGGAGTGGGAGACTCCGATTGTAACTGCACTGAAGGCCAACGGGGAGGTCCGCATATGTGCTGACTATAAGTGCACCATTAATAAGGCGATCCGCCCTAATGCGTATCCGGTGCCGGTAGTCAGCCATCTGTTGGCCAGATTACATGGGGGAAAGTGTTTTGCAAAACTTGACCTGGCGCAGGCCTATCAGCAACTCTCAGTAACCCCTGCAGCAGCTGCTGCACAAACAATAGTCACGCATAAGGGGGCGTTCCAGGTAACGCGCTTACAGTTCGGCGTGAACTCGGCGCCCGGTATTTTCCAGTCGCTTGTGGAACGCCTCTTGAAAGGACTGGAGGGGGTCTTGCCATACTTTGATGATGTATTGATAACGGGGGAGCGAGGAGGAGTTGGCTGAAAGGCTAGACAAGGTACTGGCGGTGTTTGAAAAGGCGGGGTTGAGGTTGCGGAAAGACAAATGCGTCTTCTTCACGAAAGAGGTTGAGTTCTTGGGTTTCCGGGTAACCCCTGCGGGAATTAAGCCCTCCAAATCAAAGGTAGCCGCAATTCAAGGTGCCCCTCGCCCCACCTCCAAGCCCGAATTGCAGTCGTTCCTGGGGCTCTTAAATTTCTACCACTCCTTCCTGCCTCGGAAGGTGTCGGTAGCGGAGCCGCTGCATAAGCTACTCAAGAAGGACGAGGCGTGGAAGTGGGGCGAGAGCCAAGTTCATTGAACTGAAGCAACTCCTAGCGTCTGACGCCATCCTCACCCATTTTGACCCCAAGAAGCCGGTGGTTCTGATATGTGATGCGTCCCCAGTAGGGGTGGGGGCGGTGCTGTGCCACATGCTGGAAAACGGGAGGGAGGCCCCGGTAGCATTTTACTCGAGATCCCTGTCCCAGGCTGAGCGAAACTACGCCCAAACTGACAGGGAGGCGCTAGCGATAATAGCGGGGACTAAGAAGTTCCACGATTTCCTCTACGGCCGCCCCTTCACCATAGTTACCGACCACAAGCCCCTGCTAGGCATTTTCACTGCGGACAAGCCCACACCCCAGATCCTGTCCCCTAGGATGTTACGATGGGCCATCTTCTTAAACGCGTATCAGCATGCGTTGGTGTACCGCCCTGGGAAGGAAATAAGCCACGCGGACGCCCTGTCGAGGTCTCCCATTCCCCTCACTTGTAGCACCGTGGGCGAGGAAGAAAAAGACCGCCAAGTACTCCTAATAGAGGTCTTAGATTCGCCTCCCATTGTACCCGCAGACATCGCCAAGGCGACCGGGAAGGACAAAACGCTAGCTCTAGTCTGCTCCTGGGTGCAAAAAGGGTGGCCAGCGTCCTCCCCGGAGGCTGAGTTCGCCCCGTTTTTCAGGAAGAGGCTAGAGTTGTCCATAGAAAGAGGGTGCCTTCTGTGGGGCCAGCGGGTGGTGGTCCACGAATCCCTGAGGCCGAGGGTGCTCAAACTGCTGCACGTCAGCCACCCTGGAATTGTCCGCTCTAAGGCTCTGGCCAGGAGCTATTTCTGGTGGCCCCAGTTAGACGCCGACATCGAGCACATGGTAGGCACTTGCGAGAGCTGCCAATGCTCCCGGCCAGAGGAGGCGTGCCTACCGCACAGGGAATGGGACGCGGCGAAGGGGCCGTGGTCCCGGGTGCACATTGATTTTGCGGGCCCATTTAGAGGGACACTTTTCCTCCTCATTGTAGACGCCTACTCCAAGTGGTTGGAGGTCATCCCAGTCACGAGCACCTCCTCAGCAACGACCGTGAAGCATTTTTGCAGGGTTTTTAGCACGTTCGGCATACCCGACACCCTAATTAGCGATAACGCTAATTGTTTCACGTCCGCAGAGTTCAGGGCATTCACCGAGATCAATGCCATTAGGCACATCACCTCCGCCCCCTTCCACCCGGCAACAAACGGCCAGGTTGAGCGCCTCGTGCGCACAACCAAAGACGCGCTGAGGCGCATGGGTCCTGGGGATCTCAACCTACAAGTGTGCCAATTCCTGCTAGGCTACAGGGTCACCCCCCTCGCTTCTGGGTACTCGCCCACAGAACTCTTAATGCGTAGGAAGCTGACCACGATCCTGACCAGGCTAGACCCCACTAGGGTGGAGGACACAGGGAGGAATATCGGGTTAGCGGACACGAAAGGTTTCGAAGTCGGTGCCCCGGTGCATTGCAGAAATTACGCCAGCGCGGGGCCGGCCTGGGTCACGGGCGTCGTCGTTGGAAGGACGGGTCCCGTGTCGTATTGCGTCGAGACCGTCACGGGTCTGCTATGGAGACGACACGCAGACCAACTCCGCCGCAGGGTTCAGGAGCACCAGGGCGCGGCCGGCGAGGAACAGGACTCAGCGTTAGGGTTCTCCCCCACCCGTTCAACCCAAGGGGGAGGTGAGGGGGGCCAATGGTCCCCACCTAGGGGGGAGGAGAGGGATTCTGTCCCCATAGATATCCTGAGGAATCCTTCTAATGGTACCCAGGGCATAGATATCCTGCGGAATCTTTCGAATGGCACCCCAGGTGATAATTCTGATTTTCATTTACAAAACCGGGGGGGTTTTCAGGAGTGGTCCCCCACCCATCCAAGCGAGAAGCGGGGTTTTTCGTTAGTCCCCAGTGCCCCCGGTTTTTCCGTCCCTTCCCCAAGAGTCGCGGAGCCGCGGCCAGTCACTAACGAGTCTCCCTCTCCCATTGCAGGACAAGGAACCAGGGGACAGAGAAGCAGTAGCACTCCCGGGACAAGCCAGTCAGCGTCTCGCCCAAGGCGCGTTTGCAATAAGCCATCTTGGTTGAGAGACTTCGTCTCATTCTAGGGGGGAGGGATGTTGTGTTCTGAGTTCTATGCATTAAAACAACCACCAACTGTATCAATGTATTCCGTGTAATTAGGTCGCGAGCTAATGTCCACCTGGTGGCAATAGCGAGCGCCCAAGCTCACAAGGTTCCAATCCCCAAAGAACTACAGCGCGGGAAGATTCCCGCCACTACCTCACCTGGACAAGAAGGGCGTGACCTGGAATGACGTCACGCCAGCAGTAGCCAATGGGCTATCGTGGAGCCACATTCAAATGTATAACCACCGTATATATTGAGCTGTTCGTCCGCCATTACCTCATGTTCCCCTAGACCACCATGCAATAAAGATGTGTTAAGCCAGTACTACGGCTGTTCCTGTGTCTTGTTTCTCATACTCTAAATATGCGCAGAAGGCTTCTGCACAGAAGGGTTCTGCGCAGAAGGCTCCTGTGCAGGTCCCGTATTTTCCGGAGCTGCGCTTGACAGGTATGGAAGAGTGGTTACCAAAACTTTGATCCTCAGATGGAGTTGGAGCTCAGCTCTCCCATCTCCTGACTCTTGGGAAATGCAGAGCCACTAGCCATGCAATTGCTTGTTGTTGTTGTTGTTCAGTCGCACAGTCGACTCCGACCCTTTGCGACCCCATGGACCATTTTCCTCCAGGCGCCTCTGTCCTCCACCATCCCCCTCAGCCCTCCCAGCTCTGTGCCCATTGTGTCTACAATACCATCTAGCCATCTCATCCTTGGCCTCCCCCTTCTTCTTTTGCCCTCCACCTTTCCCAACATCAATGCCTTCTCAAGTGAATCCTCCCTTCTTATTTGATGTCCAAAGTATTTTAGCTTCATCTTTACTATTTGACCTTCCAATGAGCATTCAGGGTTAATTTCTTCTAAGATTGACCTATTTGTTCTCCTCGCTGTCCAGGGGACTCTCAAAACCCTCCTCCAACACCACATTTCAAAGGCATCTATTCTTCTGCGTTCAGCCTTCCTAATTGTCCAGCTCTCGCATCCATACATTACTACTGGGAAAACCATTGCCTTGACTATTCTAATTTTTGTTTGCAATGTGATGTTTCTGCTTTTCACTATGTTCCCCAGGTTTCTCATCGCTTGTCTCCCAAGAATCAGTCGCCTTTTAATTTCATGGCTACAATCCCCATCTGCAATGATCTTTGATCCTAAGAAAGTAAAATCTGTCACTGCTTCTACCTCTTTCCCGTCTATTTTCCAGGAACTGATTGGGCCTGTTGCAATTATCTTGGTTTTCTTGATATTGAGTCTCAAGCCAGCTTTTGCACTCTCCTCCTTCAGCCCAATCAAGAGATTCTTTAGGTCTTCCTCACTTTCTGTCATTAGGGTGGTATCGTCTACATATCTCAGATTATTGATGTTTCTCCCAGCGATTTTAATCCCATATTGTGATTCCTCCATCCCTGCACTGCGCATTATGTGCTCTGTGTATAGGTTGAATAAGCATGGTGACAAAATGCAGCCTTGTCTTACTCCTTTTCCTATTCCAAACCACTCTGTTATTCCATGTTCTGTCCTAACTGTTGCTTCTTGGTTCATGTACAGATTTCTCAGGAGGCATATGAGGTGCTCTGGTATTCCCATCTCTTTAATTACTTGCCACATCTTGTTGTGGTCCACACAGTCAAATGCCTTAGTGTAGTCAATAAAACAAAAGTAAACTTGTTTCTGGTATTCCTTTGTTTTCTCCATGATCCAGCGTATGTTGGCGATGTGGTCTCTAGTCCCCCTGCCTCTTCTGAAACCAGCCTGCACCTCTGGTAATTCTCTCTCCACATGCTGCTGAAGTCTATCCTGTATTATCTTGAGCATCACCTTGCTGGCATGTGGGATGAGCGCGATTGTTCGATAATTTGAACATTCTTTGGCATTGCCCTTTTTTGGGATTGGGACGTATACTGATCTTTTCCAATCCTGTGGCCACTGTTTTGTTTTCCAAATCTGCTGGCTTATTGAATGCAGTAATTTGACGCCATCATCTTTTAGCGCTTTGAAAAATTCAACTGGGATACCATCATCAGCAATTGCTATATTTGAACATATCTCCCCAGCCTTGGCAGGGTTGTCAGTTCTATCTTTTAGGGCCCTAAACAGTTTGGGACCTTCCTACCTGGTGGAACATCTTCCCCTCAGAACATCAGCCCACATCATCCATTCCTCCCAGATGACGCCGACCCCGAGATTAGCAAGAAAGGCTATGACTAACTTGTGGGACTCTTTTCCAGTTGAACAGTGCCAGGTTCCATCTCTGCCTATATTTAAAAAACAACTAAAATAGTTCCTCTTTAAAGAGGCTTTTAAGGACATACTGCCAACGGCTGAGCAATACCATCACTAATATGTCTCTTTGTTGTTGGTTGCTTTTTATTGGGGGGCATAATTTGATGTTACGAAACTATGAATTATGTGATGTTTATTGATTATTATTGGATTGTTAATTGATTTATTGGATTACATTATTGTAGTGTTATATTGTACAGTATATGCATTGGTATCTTGTGTATTTTTTCTCTGCTTTTTCTTGATTGTAATTTTTAACTATGCTCTTGATATTTTTTTGTATATTTTTACATTGTATATTTCTTGTTCACTTTTTGCTGCTGTCTTCTGTGCAGACAGCATGCATCAATGTAAACAACTTTGAGTCGCCGAATAAAGCAGTATACAAATAAAAGTGAAATGAGAAAAATGATTTTTTTGTTTTTGTTGTTATTTATAAACTTATTTGGTTTGCCATTCTTTATGTTTAATTAATTGTTGTAAAGATTTTTAATATGTTGCAAGCCACCCAGAGTTGGAAAATATCCTAGAAGAGTGTGATATAAGGGCAATAAATAAATAAATAAACGCCTCTCAAAGTTCAAGCCCATGCCCACATCATGAGCGGTGGTAACAGTGGAAGGTGGAGAGATAACATGAAAGAAATATTACAAGAACACGAAATAACACTGGTGGAGGCAACAAGAAGTGCCAGAATAAAAACTATGCATCTCCCTCGACAGAAGAAGAAAGAAGATGAAATAAATGCTATTGTTCAAAAGATTTTATTCCTCCACAGTAAGAGCAAGAGAAGAAACTTATTTTACCAGCAAGTTCCCTACATTTTGTTCCCTACAAAAATGATGCCCCTCGGGAGATACATCACAACCTACCTGAACTTCCAAACTCTCGCTAGCTTTTCTCCTCCTGCTGTTTTTTGTTATCTTGCTGTATTAATTTTGTAAGCCACCCTAAGTCACCACAACATGGCGAGTGGGCGGCTATATATATTTGATTTATAAATAAATATAAATTAATTAATTTTGCACAAAATTATCACTGTGCAAAACTGTTGGGTTTTATTTTCTCCTTGTCAAGCTAAGTATGAAAACACAGAGAGAAAATTTAAAAGACTGGCTGATTGATCCCAAGATACAAACATGGAATGGCAACTCTAATTAACTTAATGATCCTGATCTTAGCAATCAGTCTGAAGTTCTTGCTTGCTGGCAGAAGAGCAGCAAGAAGGGAGCCAAGCCAGCTTCCCTTGGAAAGGTATTCCTATAGCCTGAGAATGATCTTTCCCATATCTTGTCTCTGAGGGAGTGGGATCAAAAGAATAATACAAAGCGTATACCATGTTTAGTGTATGAGAGTCAAGACACACGACACAGCCAAGGGCTGGGTTAACTCAGGTTTATTGCATGGTGGACAGAGGGAACATGAGGTAATGGCGGATGAACAGCTCTATATATATGGTAGTAACGTATTTGAATGTGGCTCCACGATAGCCCGTTGGCTACTGGTCCGCGTGACGTCATGGCTGGTCACGCCCTTCTTGTCCAGGTGTAGGTAGCGGCGGGAAACTTCCCGCGCTGCGGTCTTTGATGGGTTTGGACCAAGAGAGCTTGGACGCTCGCTGCTGCCAGCTGGTGGTCATTAGCTCGCGTCCTATTACAGGGTTTATAGTGATACAGCTGAAGGTTACATTGTTACTCATAGGCAAGGTTACATTGGTTCAGATACATTGATATCACATGTGGAAGGTTACACTGTTAGAACACAACACTCCTCCCCCCTAGGATGAGACGAAGTCTCTCAGCCAAGATGGCTTATTTCGAACACGCTGGGGTCTCGGCGCGGGCTGCCCTGCCCTGGCTTCGCTCCCTCCTCCTTGCTCCCTGGCTTCCTGCCCTGTAATGGGAGAGGATGACTTGTTAGTGGTTTGCCGCGGCTCTGCGGCTTTGTTGGAGGGTGTGTGCTTTGTTTGGGACGAACCGGGGGCACTAGGGGCTAACGAAAAACCCCTCTTCTCGCTTGGATGGGTGGGGGAACACTCCAAAAAACCCCCCCGGCTAGTAAAATCAAAATCAAAATCGGATTCGGGGGAATCGGCGGCGGCGGCGGCCGCACACTCCTTTTCCCTCCCCCCGGGCTCTGATAGAACTGGGGTATCAAAAGGATATGAGTCGGGATCACTGCTTTCCCCCCTGGTTTCGGGCTGATGTCCCTCACTGTCTCCCCCTTGGGCTAAACGGGTGGGGGAGAACCCTATCGCTGAATCCTGTTGCTGAGCCCCACTGATCGGCCCCTCGCTCACTCGGTGCCTCAGTTGGTCAGCGTGCCTCCTCCAGAGGAGACCGGTGCTAGTTTCCACCCGATATGACACTGGTCCCGTCTGTTCTATTATCGTCCCTGGCACCCAGGCTGGGCCTGCGTTGGCATAGTTCCTGCAGTGTACAGGATCGCCTACGCCGAAACCTTTCGAGACTGCTAAACCTATGTTCTTCCCTTTGTCCTCGACCCTCGATGGGTCCAACCTGGACAACAGTGTGGTCAGTTTCCTCCGCATCAGCAGCTCAGCCGGCGAGTATCCAGACGCTAAGGGGGTCACTCTGTACGCTAACAGAAATTGACAAACTTGGTGATTTAAATCTCCCGAGCCCATGCGGCGCAGCGCATCTTTTGTTGTGCGCACCAACCGTTCCACCTGGCCATTCGTGGCCGGGTGAAACGGCGCGGATGTGACATGCCGAATTGCATTTGCCCCCATGAATGCTGCGAACTCAGCGGACGTGAAGCAACTGGCGTTATCGCTGACCAAAGTGTCGGGTAAACCGAACGTGGAAAAGACCCTCCGTAGCTGGCGAATGGTAGTGGCGGAGGACGTGCTCTTTACCGGAATGACCTCCAGCCACTTTGAGTATGCATCCACTACCAGGAGAAACATGGTCCCTCGGAACGGGCCAGCAAAATCTACGTGCACCCTGGACCACGGTCCCCTTGCTGCGTCCCATTCCCTATGCGGGAGGCGGGCCACCTCCGGTCGGGAGCACTGACATGCCTCACAAGTGCCAACCATATGCTCTATGTCGGCGTCCAGCTGGGGCCACCAGAAGTAACTCCGGGCCAACGCCTTGGAACGGACGATTCCCGGGTGGCTGACGTGCAACAGCTTTAGCACCTTTGGCCGCAGGGACGTAGGAACCACCACCCGTTGGCCCCACAAAAGGCACCCCCTCTCTAATGACAACTCTACTCGCTTTCGGAAAAATGGGTCGAATTCCGTGCCTGGGGATGACGCCGGCCACCCCTTCTGCACCCACGAGCATACCTGCTCTAGGGTTCTATCCTTTCCGGTCGCCCTGGCAATGTCGGCCGGTACTATTGGGGGTGACTCTAAAACCTCTATTAGTAATACCTGGCGGTCTCTTCTTACCCCTGCCTTCTGGGCGTCCGACAAGGGTAACGGTGACCGTGAGAGCGCGTCTGCATGGCTGATCTCCTTCCCTGGCCGGTATTCTAACTCATGTTGATATGCGTTAAGAAAAATAGCCCACCGCAGCATCCTTGGGGACAGGATCTGTGGCGTGGGCTTATTTGCAGTGAATATTCCTAACAGGGGTTTGTGATCAGTCACGATTTTGAACGGCCGACCATACAGAAAATCGTGAAATTTTTTGGTTCCCGCTACTATCGCAAGTGCCTCCCTATCGGTCTGTGCATAATTCCGCTCTGCTTGGGACAGGGACCTTGAATAAAACGCTATCGGGGCCTCCCTTCCGTCGTCCAACACGTGGCAAAGCACCGCCCCCACCCCCACCGGGGATGCATCGCAGACTAAAACTATGGGCCGTTTGGGGTCGAAATGAGTCAGGATGGCCTCGGACGTGAGGAGTTGCTTTAACTCTGTGAACGCTTTCTCTTGCTCGTCACCCCACAGCCATTTTTCCTCCTTTTTAAGTAACCGATGGAGCGGCTCGGCAACAGACGCCTTCCGCGGAAGGAAGGTATGATAGAAATTTAGGAGCCCCAGAAACGACTGTAGCTCGGTTTTGGAAGTGGGGCGAGGAGCTTTCTTGATTGCGGCTACCTTCGATTTGGACGGCCTAATTCCTTCGGGCGTGACACGGAACCCTAAAAACTCAACGTCTGTTTCGAAAAATACACATTTGTCTTTTCTCAGTCGTAGCCCCGCTTTCTCGAACACGGTCAGGACCTTATCCAATCTGTGAGCTAGCTCGGCCTTACTCCCCCCTGTTATCAACACGTCATCAAAGTATGGCAACACCCCCTCCAGCCCCTTCAGGAGGCGTTCCACTAGCGACTGAAAAATGCCGGGTGCCGAGTTCACGCCGAACTGCAACCGCGACACCTGGAACGCCCCCTTATGTGTGACTATTGTTTGTGCCGCCGCTGTGGCGGGGGTTACCGGGAGTTGCTGGTAGGCCTGTGCTAAATCAAGTTTAGCGAAACACTTTCCCCCATTCAGTCTGGCCAGGAGGTGGCTGACCACCGGCACCGGGTATGCATTAGGGCGGATTGCCTTATTAATGGTACACTTATAATCAGCGCAAATGCGCACCTCCCCGTTAGCCTTCAGTGCTGTTACAATTGGAGTCTCCCACTCCGCGGAATCCACAGGAACAAGAATCCCCTGACCCACCAGTTTGTCCAGTTCCGCCTCTATTTTGTCCTTTAGCGCGAACGGTACCCTGCGCGGCTTGAGTCTTATCGGGCGGACCTCCGGGTCTAGGTCGAAGGCTACAGGGGGTCCCTTGAACTTTCCCAGTCCACTTTTAAAAACGGTGGGGTGTGCGTTACACACCGCTTGTATCGGGTCCTCCCCTACGGCATGCACTCCCCCTATGAACAGACCTAAAGGCTGAAACCACTGTGTCCCGAGGAGGCTACAACTTCCCCCTTTGAGTACCACTAGGGGAAGTTCCGCAGCGTGTCTCTTAAAACGAACCCGGAATGTCCCGACCCCCAACACTGGAATGCTATTCCCCTGTACGTCCCGTAGTGTGGCCCTCAACGCTTTGAGCTTGGGCCGCATGTGGGGGTCGATTCTCAAAAACTCTCTCTGGGGAATTATAGAATAGGAGGACCCCGAGTCAATTTCCATCCTAATAGGGGTCCCTTGTACTAGTACCTCAACGAAGTAATGGGCCTGTCCCGCAGATACGCTGAACACAGGAGCGTCGACCTCGCTGTCGTCCGAGATGCGGCCCACGCCGTCCTGCTCCCTCGTGGTCCGGGCGCCATCTTTGGACCTCGCCGGACGGTCCGGCCTGGCTGAGCGGTCCTGCGACTGTCTCCGGCCCTCTTTCCATTTCCTGCACGCCTTGGCGATGTGCCCCCGACGGCCGCAGTTGAAACACTCGGCTTTCCTGAATGGGCACCTCACACGCTCATGGGCCGCTCCGCAACCATCGCAGCGGCGCCCTCCTCTCCGGACCTTCTGGACCTCTTCGCCGTCGCTGCTTTCGGAAGATGACTTCGAGGTCGGTCGGGTTGCATGCACCGACTGACCGGACTTCCCGTGCGACGAGTTTTCCGCTTTGCCGGCCCTCGGACGCCACTCACGCCACTTGTGCATCTCGTCTACTCCAGCATTCGTGGACTCCGCGGCTTCCGCGGCCTCGACAACCTCTTCCAGTGTGGGTGGTGGCTCCTTGTTCATGAGGCTGCGCTGCACTTCCTTGTCCTTCAGGCCGCACAGCACTCCGTCCCTGAGGGCCATTTCTAGGAATTGCTCCCATCTGCAGGGGGCGGCGGCTACCCTCATGGCCGATACGAATGCTTCTACCGACTCGTCCGGCGCTTGGACTCGCCTCCAAAACGCGCTCCGAGCGGGAAACATTGCCCTCGAGGGTCGGAAACGCTCACGCAGCAGTTTCATGATGTCCCCGGCTTTGAAATCACTCATCTTCTTCGGTGCAAGAATGCCCACCAGCGTCCGCTTGGTTTCCATTCCAAGCATGCGGGTGAGGATGGCCCTCTTCCGTTCCTCATCGTCTTCTTTGACTTTGAGTTCCACCAGTGCCGCCTGGAAGTCCATCTCAAAAAGCTCCCAGTCTTGCGGTTTGGTGATGTTGAACCCGCTCTGTGTCCTGGCTCCATGGGGATCCATTATCCCACCTTCATCGCCAATTTAGTGTATGAGAGTCAAGACACACGACACAGCCAAGGGCTGGGTTAACTCAGGTTTATTGCATGGTGGACAGAGGGAACATGAGGTAATGGCGGATGAACAGCTCTATATATATGGTAGTAACGTATTTGAATGTGGCTCCACGATAGCCCATTGGCTACTGGTCCGCGTGACGTCATGGCTGGTCACGCCCTTCTTGTCCAGGTGTAGGTAGCGGCGGGAAACTTCCCGCGCTGCGGTCTTTGATGGGTTTGGACCAAGAGAGCTTGGACGCTCGCTGCTGCCAGCTGGTGGTCATTAGCTCGCGTCCTATTACAGGGTTTATAGTGATACAGCTGAAGGTTACATTGTTACTCATAGGCAAGGTTACATTGGTTCAGATACATTGATATCACATGTGGAAGGTTACACTGTTAGAACACAACACCATGCAATATCTCAAAAGCTAATCTTCTAGCAGATGTTTCTAAGATCTAAAGATCTAGGTATGTCCACTTATGATTGAATTTGGGAGGCATGGTAAGGCAGACCCAGGCAGCATAAGGCAAATGTAGGCAGCATTAAAAAAAAGCAGAGACATCAACCAGCTGACAAAAGTCTACATAGTTAAAGGGATGATCTTCCCACTAGTAATGTATGGCTGTGAGAGCAGAAGAAAATATGCCTTTGAACTGTGGTGATGGAGAAGACTTCTGAGAGTCCCCTGGACTGCAAGGAGATCAAATCAAGCGATCCTGAAGTAAATCAACCCGAACTTCTCCTTAGAAGGCCAGATACTGAAGCTGAAGCCCAAATCCTTTGGCCACCAAATGAGAACAGAGGAATCATTTGAGAAGACCCTGATGCTAAGATCGAAGGCTAAAGGAGAAGAGAGTGGCAGAGGATGAGATGGCTAGTCAGCGCTGTTGATGTGGTGAGCATGGATCTGGGCAGACTCTGGAGGATGGCAGATGATATAGGAGCCTGTCATGTTGTGGTCGCAAAGAGTCGGATTTGACTGTGCGACTGAACAACAAAATGATTAAACTTTGGTACTATGGAAGTATTGGACAGTCTTGCTAAAAGCTTAAATGATTTGGTTACATTTGCATAACAATGAAACAAAGTACTGTACTGCTTTTTAAGAACATTATATTAAAATAGTTAATTACCAAGAGCTGGTATAACTTACTCAGTTGGGGTTCTAGGTAGCAGAACCAAAGGCTGAAAGTTCAAATCTGAACGTGCCTACTTGGAGAAGGGCCAGCTGCGAGCACTCAGAGTATTTATGGCTAATGGAGTGACATGCTCTGCCATGTAACCAATGGTGGGCATCAGCAGGTTCGCACCAGTTTGCTAGAACCGGTAGCAAAAATTCTGGCTGATCCCACCCATCAAAATTTTGAAATTAAGCAGTCCTAATTCAGATGCAACACAGGGTTTTTCCCTGGCCACACCCACCATATCACACCCACAGTGTGGTAGTAAAAAAAAATTGAGCCCACCACTGCATGTAACAAGCCTTAGGCAAGCTGCTTGATCCCAGAGCACCACCAGAAAGCTTAGTAAAAAACTTACTGGATTGTTTATACTTAGAAATGCCAGGAAGGGTTCCCATGAATCAGCACTGACCTGATGGCATGGAATTATTACTGTCGTTGACCATCTTTAGGGGCCCTTGGAATTCATCATTGTTTAACAGTAGTTTTCCACGTTTCTGGCTTCATCTGCACTGGAACGAGAAGTCTTGCGATCTTATCAAAATGCATGTTATTTATGGCCAAGCTGTGCTCCTGTTTCTCAGAGGCTTCCCATATAAAAAATGCCTCTTCAAGTCACTTCTTCTCTGCCTTCTCTGTGAGTAAGAAGGCTGTGAATTTACAACAACCTTCACTGAAGATATATTATCTGAGAAAGAGGGAAAATAAGCTGTAATGCAGGCAGCCATAAGTTATAGCCAAACAACACCTTGTACTTTACTGTACTTTACAGCCCCAGTCCCTCCATAGAAGACACTGGTATAAAGTAACAAATCACTTCCAAACCAATTGGATTGCATGCCCTGGAGGACAGTCCTAGAAATGGAATGCATGAAAATTACAGTGGAACCTTGTAATTAATGCGTTCTCTGGGATGCGAAAATTGCTTTAACCGAATTTCCCTTAGAAATGCATTTAATGCAATTTCCCATAGGAATGCATTGAAAATCAAAATACTTTAACCAAAACACAGTTTCCCATAGGAATGCATTGAAAACCAATTAATCTGTTCTGAAAAAATCCATAAACCAAGCCACTATTTTCTATGGGTTTCCTTTTGTTATGCAATTTTTATGTTGGATACGACTGGCTTTCAAGCAAGGGAAACCTTTACCTTTACTAGCCAGTGCTTACTATTCTGTGTTCTTCCATTTTGGCCCATGTCTTATTGCCGCAGCAATCATGTATCTGTCTTTTTTTGCTCATTCCATCTTGCAAAAATGCATTCCTTTTGCTGCATGATTTCCTTGATGCTATTTTATAGGCAGTAATCCTGTCCATTGGCCATATATTTGTAGGCCAATACAATCCACGTGTCCACACACCTTTTTGCACCATAAAAGTAAGGTAAAGTCCTCACTTGCTCTAAAACCAGTCATGTCCGACTCCATCTCTGTTTTACTTCTGCTTCCAGGAGCAACGGGGGTGGCACGGTCTGAATGAATTGGCATCAGGGGCTGGATCTGGCCCACGGGCCGTAGTTTGGACACCCCTGGTTTAAGCAAACCTATCTTCCACGTATTTTATGATCATTGCCCTTCCTTTTGTACTGGTAAAATCTGTAAATGAATCCCTCTTTCTCTGGGGCCTTGGTTTTTCACACATGGGTTTTGCTTATTTTTTAAAGGCTGCTGAAGGCTTCACAAGCTTTCTCCTCCTTGAACATTTCAGGGTGGTGGGTGGAGGGGAGTTGTTTAACAAGGACTCCAGCTGCAGATGTTCCTAAATTATGCATCTCTATTTCTACAAAGTGATTTACGCCTTTTCCTGGAACATGTCCAGAAATTGTGCAAAGGAGTAGAAGAGAATTGTACCTGCCTAATTTGCAGAAGTACATTATCATCTCTGTAGTTTGCCTAACAATTAGTGTCATTCTTGGTGGGGTGTGTGTGACCTTTTCCTCTTCCTTACCAGCAGCAAATCTAATGTCTGCATCACACATATATGACGGTGAAACTTGGCAGCTAACTGACCCAAATATAACACGAAATGTATTTTCAGCATTAAGGACCCAGAGAGTTGCTGCCTCTCTTAATCTAGATTTATCTACATCTCTCTCCCTCTCCAGATTCCCAAGGCAATTCGGCCAGCATAAAAGGGTGGTAGAAGGAAAGATGGGGGAAATTACTTTCCTGACATATAAGTTAAGAAACAAAAAAAAAGGGAAAGGAAAAGAAAAGATACAGTTGTTCCACCTTAAAGACTAACCGATATATTTTAATGTGAGTTTTCATGGATCAAGTCTACTTCCTCTTTCCGGAATAACAAGGAGACTCCAATTACCCTGCTCACTGGCCACACAGGCTTCAGGATGCTGGGATCTGTAGTCCCAAAACACAATTTCTCCCTTCTCTGAGCTAGAGTACGACTTGCCAGTGAGTTGTGTGCAAGATACTTTAGATTGATAGCAAATAATTGCCAAGTAGCTACAATCGTTGACAGCTCTCTTGGCACAAGTCACACAAGCTGGGGGATTCTCAGAATCGCAAGTGGGAAATGCAGATTGTCTCAGCTCTGCACATACCTGTCAACCACGGCTCCGGCCAATCTGGGACCAGCGCAGAACGGTTCTGCGCAGGTCGCCTTCTACACATGTAGAAGGTACTAAGCAGTACCTCCTTTCCCCCGCTGCCAAATTCCGGGGTTTCGGCAGCGCGGGGCGGGAAATGGCACCAATCGGCGTCGAAAACCAGGAAATCCCGGCCAATCTGGGAAGATTGACAGGTATGGCTCTGCAAAATGTCACCTCCATAGGTTTGCATCTTTCTCATGCAATCACCACTGCCAACTTGCTTCCAGTTTATACCACTGTCCAGGAGAAAAGGGCATAGAGATGTTGTGTTTTCCCATTTCTCAACAACACTTCACTCTGTCCCATTTCGGGACTGCAATTTCCCCACATTGGAATTTGTCCATATTTCTCTACACTTTGTTTTCAAAAGGTACACAATTGTGTATGTGGTGTCCCCCCCACCCCATAGATACATTTTTGTATAATTTTTACAGTGAACAAAGCATACCTGTGTGCATTTTTTCCAAACGCACGCATTTACACACACTTAATTTTTCATTCTGTAATTGTTGTGTATTGAATGTAGTGTGTTGAATGTATTTGTAACCACATGAATGGGTACAGGTAACACTGTAACCTTCTGTATGAGGACGCGAGCTAGTGGCCACCGGGGGCAATAGCTTGCGCCCAGCTCACATGGTTCACATTACTCAAATGCCTTCAGCCGCGCGGGAAAGATTCCCGCGCTCACCTCACCTGGACAAGAAAGGCGTGACCAAGGATGACGTCACTTGGACAGCAGCCAATGCCTGTCGAAGAGCCAGATTCAATTAGAGAGCCACCGTATAAAAAGAGCTGTTTGTCCGCCATTATCACATGTTCGTACTGTACTCTATGCAATAAAGATGTGTTAGGCTAGCTTACAGCCGTTTCCATTGTCTTGATTCCCAAACACTAAAGTAATACAGTACATCGAAAGCCTTGCTGATGTATAGTTTTCCTGAGCCATTCCTGAGTAGTGCAGGATGGAATGAGCCCCCATCTTTGTCCCAGCTCCTGCCAACCTAGCAGTTCCAAAGCAAGAAATTGCAAGTAGATAAATAGGGACCACTTTGGTGGGAAGGTAACAGAATTCCGTGTCTAGTCATGCCTGCCACATGACCACAGAAACGTCTGCAGAAGCAGACAGCGCTGGCACTTCGGCTTTGAAACAGAAATGAGCACTGAACCCTAGAGTCGGATACGACTGGCTTTTGAGCAAGAGAAACCTTTACCTTTACCTTTATCTAATCCATTCTGTTATCAATCTCAGGAGGTATTCAAAATGCAAATGTGAGTATTTGGTATTCAGAAAAACAAGACAATGGAAGCAGCCGTACAAGGCTTAACACATCTTTATTGCATGGCATGCAGTACGAACATGAGGTAATGGCGGTGATACAGCTCCTTTTATACGGTGACTATACATTTTGAATGTGGCTACACGGTAGCCTATTGGCTACTGTCGGTGTGACATCATCCGGGGTCACGCCCTTCTTGTCCAGGTGTGTCGTGGCTGGAATGTTTCCTGTGGCTGGAGATGGTTGGGGAATTTGTACCATGTGAGCTGAATGCTCGCTGCTCCCCTCTCTGGTAGCAAGCTCGCACTCTCATACAGCTGAGATACATTGTGTTCTATTACAGATTGTTAAAGGATACATTCTTTTCCTGAAGTAGTTACTGTACATTCATCTTAAAGGTATACTACAGCAGTTACATTCCATACACAACATCACTCCCCCCTAGGATGGGACGAAGTCCTTCATCCAATATGGTTCTCCGCATGTGTGCTTGGGGTGTGCTGCTGCTGGGCTTGGTTCGGGGGCACTAGCACTTCTCTGTTCGCTCGGCTCTTGCCCTGCAATGGGAGAGTTAGACTCATTAGGAGCTTGCCGCAGTTGTGCAGCCCCTGGCTGGGAGCACGGGGAAATGGGAGTGCGCGGTTGTGGTTGCACAGCCCCTGACTGGGAATGTGGGGAACTGGGGGTGAATTCCAGCCCTGAGAAATCGGGGGCACCTGGGATTAAATCAAAACCCCTCTTCTCGCTCAGACGGGTGGGGGACCACTCCACAAAACCCCCATGGTTTCGAAAATCAAAATCAAACTCTTCCACGCTCTCAAACTCATTCCTCTCTTTCAAAGTATCCTCCTCGAACTCATTCCTCTCTTCCAAAGTATCCTCCTCCCCCCCCCAGGTGAGGACCGAGGATCTGCATTTGTACCCGAGGAGTACCTTGTGTCTCCCCCTTGTGATAAACGGGTGGGGGAGGACCCTAACGTTGAATTCTGTGGCTGAGTGTCTGAGCCCTGCCTGTCGGTAACCCATTGCCTGAGTTGGTCGGCATACCTTCTCCAGAGTAGTCCCGTGCTGGTTTCTACACAGTATGAAACTGGCCCCATCTGCTCAATGACTACTCCCGGGACCCAAATCGGCCCTGCGGCCGCATAATTCCTGCAATGTATGGGCTCTCCTATCTCAAAATGTTTGGTGTTTCCCATTTCTATGTTCCTCCTTTTGTCCTCCACCCTGGTAGGATCCAGCCGGTTAAGAAGTGTTACCGGCTTCTTGCGCATGAGGAGCTCAGCAGGCGAGAGTCCAGACTCCAAAGGGGTCAACCTGTAGCACAGCAGAATCTGGCACAGTTGCAGGTTTAAATCCCTGGGGCCCATATGCCGCAGTGCGTCTTTTGTGGTCCGCACCTGGCATTCTACCTGGCCGTTTGTTGTGGGATGAAAGGGGGCGGAGGTAATGTGCAGAATGGCGTTCCTCTCAATGAATGCCTGAAATTCCGCAGACGTGAAGGTACTGCCGTTGTCGCTCACAAGCACGTCCGGCAGGCCAAAACAGCTGAACACCTTGCACAATTGCTTTACAGTTGCAGCTGATGAGGTGCTGGACATCGGAATAACCTCCAACCATTTGGAGTATGCATCAACTATTAAGAGGAAAAGGGAGCCCCTGAAAGGACCGGCAAAATCTATGTGCACCCAAGACCACGGTCCTCGGGCTGTGTCCCATTCTCTGTGTGGAAGTCGGAACTCTTTGGGCCGAGAACTTTGGCAACTCTCGCAAGTGCCGACCATGTCCTCTATGTCAGCATCCATTTGGGGCCACCAGAAATAGCTTCTGGCCAGAGCTTTAGAGCATACAATCCCCAGGTGGCTGATGTGCAGTAGCTTGAGCACTATCGACCTCAATGCCTCGGGAATGACCACCCGCTGACCCCAAAGGAGGCAGCCCCTCTCTGTGGAGAGTTCAACCCTCTTTCTAAAATATGCCGTGAATTCCTCTGTGGGGGGAGTCGATGGCCACTCTTTCTGTACCCAGGAGCTAACTAGGGACAGGGTCTTATCCTTCGCCGTGGCTTTGGCGAGGTCTGTGGGTACTATCAAGGGCGAGTCTAGGGCTTCGATCAGGAGTACCTGATGATCTCTCTCCACTTCACACTCAGGGTCTCCTATCTGGGGCAGGGGCGACCTGGAAAAGGCGTCCGCATGGCTAATGTCTTTGCCCAGGCGGTGGACCAACGTGTACTGGTAAGCATTGAGAAAAATGGCCCATCGGAGCATTCTGGGGGACAGAATCTGTGGCGTGGGCTTGCCCGTGGTGAAAATGCCCAGCAGTGGCTTGTGGTCAGTCACAATAGTGAATGGCCGACCATACAGGAAGTCGTGGAATTTCTTTGTCCCTGCGACTATGGCGGGGGCCTCCCTGTCTGTTTGCGCGTAGTTGCGCTCCGCCTTTGAAAGTGATCTGGAGTAATATGCCACCGGGGCTTCCCACCCGTTTCCCAACACGTGGCACAACCCCCACCCCCACTGGTGAGGCGTCACAGACCAAAACTACAGGTTTTCTTGGATCGAAATGGGTCAGGACCGCGTCTGAGGATAACAACTGCTTTAACTCTTTAAAAGCCTTCTCCTGACTGTCTCCCCACCGCCAAACTGCATCTTTCTTGAGAAGCCTATGTAGCAGCTCCGCAACGGATGCCTTCCTTGGCAAGAAGGAATGGTAGAAGTTCAGGAGCCCTAGAAATGACTGCAACTCTAGTTTTGCAGTGGGGTGAGGGCATTTTGGATGGCCGCAACCTTCAACTCGGAAGGCTTTACATCATCAGGGGTTATTTTGAATCCCAGGAATTCCACCTCCCTCGCAAGAAAGATACATTTGTCCCTCTTCAGTCTCAGCCCCGCTTTCTCGAATATTGTCAGAACTTTGTCCAGTCTCTTAGCCAGTTCCGACACGCTCCACCCTGTTATCAATACGACAGCAAAGTATGGGAGAACTCCAGGGAGCCCCTTAAGCAGACGTTCCATGAGGGACTGGAAACCCCCGGGGGCCGAATTTAGGCCGAACTGCAGGCGCGCAACCTTAAAAGCCCCCTTGTGGGTTACAATCGTTTGCGCAGTGGTGGCAGCTGGAGTTACAGTCAGCTGCTGGTACGCCTGCACCAAATCCAATTTAGCGAAACATTTTCTCCCGTGTAACGTGGCTAGCAAGTGGCTAACTACCGGCACCGGATATGCATTTGGGTGGATTGCCTTGTTAATTGTACACTTATAATCTGCACAAATCCTAACCTCCCCATTAGGCTTTAACACAGTCACAATAGGGGTTTCCCACTCCGCAGAGTCCACTGGAACCAAAATCCCCTGGCCCACCAGTTTGTCCAGTTCCGCCTCTGTCTTGTCCTTGAGGGCGAATGGGACCCTCCTTGGCTTGAGCCGAATGGGCAGGATTTCTGGGTCCAGGTTGAATGAAACTGGGGGGCCCTTGAACTTTCCGAGCCCCTTCTTGAATACTGCTGGGTGTGCATTGCACACATCTAGGATTGGGTCGGCCCCGATGGCATGGATGCCCGCTATTGCAATTCCCAGGGGCTTGAACCACTGTGTTCCCAGGAGACAGCATGTCCCCTCTTTAAGAACTACTAGGGGCAGCTTCTCCGTGTATTGTTTGAATTGGACCTTGAATTCCCCCACCCCCAACACTGGGATCCCACAGCCCTGAATGTCCCGCAAATGAGTCTTTAGGGCTTTAAGCTTTGGTCGTGCATTGGGGGAATGCGCAGGAACTCTCTCTGGGAGATAATGGAGTAGGATGACCCCGAGTCTATCTCCATCCTAACTGGGACCCCTTGCAACAGTACCTCAACAAAATAACGGGGGTGCCCCAAGAACACGCTGTGAACGGCTGTGTTGTCATCGTCAAAGACCCGACAAAGTACACGCGGTGCACTTCTGAGTCGCTGTCGTCGGAGACCCTGCCGATGCAGTCTGATCTCCTAAGTGGACGTTCCACTGGGCCCTTGTTCTCCCCTCGCCGTCGTCTGCATACCTTGGTGATGTGGCCCCGGCGTCCGCAGTTGTGGCACTCACCTTTCCGGAATGGGCATCTACTTCGGTCGTGGGATGCTCTGCAGCCGTCGCAACGGCGACTTTCCTTGCCTCGCTTCTTGGCCACCCCCTTCCGGACCCTTTGGACATCTTCGTCCTAGCTGGAGCATGTTGAGGTCTCCGCGGAAAAAGGGGGTGAAGTTGGGGGGTGAGGATCCTGCCAGGCCACTTGTACTGGGGTAGTTGCCCCTTCAAGTAGAGGAGGCTTTACCCTGAACAGCTTAACCCCGGCCCTCGTTGCTTTGGCCGCCTGCGCTTCTTTCAGTACCTCTTGAAATGTCAGCTCACAGCCCTGATCATGAGCTTCCGTTGGGTCTCTTTGTCCCGCAGACCACAAAGCATGCGGTCCCTGAGGGCAATCTCCAGGTTTTCCCAATTACATGGGCCTGCGGCCAGGCAGAGGGCCGCCGCATAGTCCGCCACAGACTCTCCCGGGTTCTGTGCCCTTCTCCAGAACGCAGCTTGAGCCGTGAAGATGGAGACAGTTGGCTGAAAATGCCCCCACAGCGCTGCCAGGAGGTGCTTCATGGGGACCTCCTCTACCTTCCTCGGTGCCATTAGGTTCACCAGGAGCTTCATGGCCGGGTACCCGAGCATTGTGATGAGGTGGGCACGTTTCTTCCCCTCGTCTGTGATGTCGGCAACCGCCAGCGCACTCCGAAAGTGCATCTTGAACAATTCCCATTGCTCCAGATGCTTGATGTCGACACTCGGTGGTGTCTTGATCCCGTGGGAAGCCATATCCCATCCTCATCACCAATTTGGTGTTCAGGGAATCAAGACAATAGAAGCAGCCGTACAAGGCTTAACACATCTTTATGTTTCCCGCGGCTGGAGATGGTTGGAGAATTTGTACCATGTGAGCTGAATGCTCGCTGCTCCCCTCTCTGGTAGCAAGCTCGCACTCTCATACAGCTGAGATACATTGTGTTCTATTACAGATTGTTAAAGGATACATTCTTTTCCTGAAGTAGTTACATTCATCTTAAAGGTATACTGCAGCAGTTACATTCCATACACAACAGAGTACAATGCATTTATTTTTCATTTCTATTTTCTTCTCATTGCTCACATAATTGAAGAGGCTTGGACAGCATGCCATGAAAGTGCCTGATGAATTAACCTTTGAGTTACGAAAGCTTGCAAAGTTTTGATTTATTCAAAGTGACCTATAAAAGGTACTGTATCGCCTTCCTCCTGCATTTGTTTGATTTTATGCATGGGTCACACGGCTTATTTTTTCTTACTGATAATTGAAGAGGGTAGTTCTACAAGGAGTGGGTTAGTGGAAGAAGTTTTTCCTGCCAATTGTACTTTTCAGGTGATGTTTTAGAATAATACATGATTCTAAGGACCACATCAATCAATGCAGAGGGAAGGAAGAGAGCTAAGCTAAATATGAGGAGAAAGAATACATGTACAATTGTATTTTAATACTGTGAAGTTGTTCCCAACTTTTTAGGATACTTTCCAGCGTATCCAGCATATATTGCTGGATACACTAGAATTCAGAGAAAATCTCCCTGGCACTGTCTGGTGAGACTATCCTTCATGCATCTGAAGACATGTGATGCCAAACAAATCCCAATATTCTTTAAGATGTTTATTTTTGGAATGGACTAACAGGACTAACCCCTGGAAATCCAATGCACAGCTTAAGTGAATATAAAAATTGTATCTTCCACACACCATTTTCTTAGAAGGTGTTTTCCTCAAAGGGCATCCCAAAGGCTCTATGTGCCAGAGATCAGGAGTACAACTCGCATTCCAAATTGGGAAGGGGACAAGCAGGATAGGATATGACGGAATCTCTGTGCACCAAAAATGCCACTTCCTCTGGACTACAATTGCAAAGCTATATGGAAAGCCTCTATGGGCTAGATCAGATCCCATTCTGAGGCATATAGAGCAGCGGTTCCCAACCTAAAGCCCACAGGCCGTATCCAGCCCACGGCACCATTTCATGTGGCCCCCTAACCCCTCCAAGGGCATTCAAGAAACAAAATTGCCTCCCCTTTGAAGCTGTTGGGACAAAATGGCCACCCCCATTGTGCAGGCAGGGGAAAATGGCCATCCAGCCCTCGAAGCTGACTGAAAGAGCATGACCCGGCCCCCAGCTTGAAAAGGTTGGGAACACCTGATATAGAGCCTCATGGTGCGGTTGTTAAATTGCTGTACTGCAGCCAATACTGCTGACACTGTGAGTTTGATCCTGATAGGGATCAAGGTTGACTCAGCCTTCCATCCTTCCAAGATCAGTAAAATGACTGTCCAGCATGTTGGGGGCAAAGTGCTAATTACTTTCTGAACCATCCAGAGAGTGCACTAAGCACTATGGGCTGGTATATAAGTACATAGCTAATTGCTATTGCTTTCGTGGCACAACAGATGTTATTTTTGGAAGTCCCTATTTTAAGCTTATTGTTGCTGTTGTTTCTTTCTGTGGGTGCTCAGAGCTGAAGGTCTTCTCCAACACATGGCCTTGTACATTCCCTAAAAGACAAATCAAAAAACTTGCTAAGGCTGAAAGGGAAAGGCCCAAGCCTTAATTTTGTTTAAAGCCTGTTACTCTAGTCCAGGAGTCTCAACCTTTTAAAGCCAGGGGCTGGATCATGCTCCCTCAGACAGCTTTGGGGGCCGGACGGCCATTTTGCCCTTCCTCCACCACATGGCACTTCCTGGTGTGGTGGAGGCGGTGGGAGGCCTCATGAAATGGTGCCACGAGCCATAGGTTGAAAATCCCTGCTCTAGTCTTTATTTATCTTTCTCTTAGTTACAGTGAATATGTCAAGAGCAAGCTGCATGCAAGTACTTTAAAAGCCAGAAGACAATAACAAGCCTTAGAATTACCACCTAATGAAGCACTGAAGTTTTGCAAGCAAGTCCTTGGTGCTGTGACCCAAATAATATATGATACCATTCTCTGACAGTCAAAGAGTGAGAGAAATTCCTTTGACAGTGACAATAAGTGACTTTTTTTCCAAAAGCCTTTTTAAGCTCTCAAAGGATGGCTAGTTGAGATGAAAGATAAATCTACCCTGGGACTTAATGCAACAGACTATTTTTGTAAAGAGAGTGGTGTCAGATGCAGATAACAAAAAAGGCAGGGTGGGAGCGGGATGGACAGATAGCAAATAATATGAGAGTAGAAGGGAATCTAGTCTTAAATAGGAAATATTTCATTTTCCTTTTATTCTCTTTTGTTGTCATGCCCTTTAACTTCACCTGGTCTTTCAGCTACACAAAGTGTTCTTTGATTTCTTTTCTCCTCCATTTTTGCTCGTAAAAAAATGCAGACAAACTAAGTTGTTAGGAAGTGTCCTCTGTAAATGAAGATCTGTAGGTTTCCCCCACCATTTGAGAAGAGGAGAATGGCTGCCAAAGAATGGGATATTCTATCCAGAGAACCATGTCTGCTCTCTGCTCTCGGCGTGTTTTACTTCAGCTTCCAGGAGCGACAAGGGCAGCATGGGCCAGATGAATCACAGTAAACCCATTAATGTGGGTTCACGGGGGCTTCTGGGAATTGAAGTCCAAGAACATCTGGAGTGCCAAGGTTTGCCATCACGGACCTAGATCAGTGTAGGTGAATCTATGGCACATGTGCCAGAAGTGGCACACAGAACCATTTCTGTCGGCACGCACACTGTTGTGGGCAAGCCCCACCCCACGCTGCACTGCTGGTGCCAATGGCAGCAGCAGTGGGAAGCAGCAGCAGCGGGGACGAGGTGAGGTGAACAGACAACCTCCACCCACCCCTTCTATGAGGAGGTGGCAGCATGGATGCATGGGTGTGTGTGGATGTGCAGAGGGGGTGTGCGTGCAGGCATGCGGAGGGGGTGGACATACAGAGGGATGTTCGGATGCAGGGGGTGCGGACATGCGGTCTACACTGCCAGTAGCTTACAAATCTCTTGTCTGACAAGGTTCCCCATCTCTGGCTTGATGGAAGGGCCAGCCCTCTATGAGTTGGCTAGTGTGTGAAACAAGATGCTGAATCAGCTAAGATTTTGGCTTATTTATTTATTTTTATTTATTTTTTATATTTAAACCCCGCCCTACTGGTGCAAGCACCACTCAGGGCAGCTTACAGTGTGAAGCAAATACAATAAACATCTATGATGGAGCCTGGGCTCAACGTCTCTGGAGCAGATGGAGCAGCAGTGTCCCGGCGGCTCTTCCCTCCAGCCGATGGTGGAGGCTAGGGGGTGGCGACGAGGTCCTCCTCAGTTGCCCTTCAGGGCCATGGCGGCTCCTCCCTCTGATTTTGTGTTCTTCAGAGTTATACTAGACAGAAGCAAGGGTTGTTCTGAATCTAACAAGTATAACAGCCACTCCATATCAGTATAAACATAAAACAAATTCCTGAGAGGCAAGGATCTGGCTGGTCATGTGGGAGATGCCTAGGTTCTGCAGACGGCTTCATAATGGGGTTGTCTGTTTGTATGATCTGAACATTACAATGCATCTCATTCAAAATGGGAAGACTGTGACCAGTGATCCATACGCATGCTCATTCTGTTGTCCAGCTTCTGCTGACTACTAAGAGGCAAATTCAAGGTCCTTGGTTTCCTGATTGTAATTATTTATCTTCAAACTAGACATGGGCTGGGCTGGGCTGGCCTGCCCTGCAAGTAGGAGACATCTTCAAAAAGTCGTCAGCATCCTAATCCTCGATTGTGGGAGTCAAACCCAGAGACTGAGATCTTTGTGATGTAATTAAGGCAGAGCTTTGTGATGTTATATGACAGGACTCTACAGCAACATTTGGAAAAGTCTAGAGGCATTTGGAACCTTCATACCCTGTTATGTATTGAATGAATGTGCAAGGTTCCCTTTAACAGAGTGTAACCAGTCAATGTATCCAATTGTATCTAATCAGAGACACATTGTAGCAAGCTGTATAAGGATGCGAGCTAAGTGGCCACAGGCAGTAGCAAGCATCTGGCTCACATGGTACAGATTCCCCGAATACCTGAAGAGCGGGAAACCTTCCGACCACACCGCACCTGGAGAAGATGGGCGTGACGATCTATGATGTCAGGCGGACAGTAGCCAATGAGCTACCACACCGGGATATTCAAATGTACAGTGTACTATAAAAAGAGCTGTTTGTCTGCCATTACCTCATGTTCACCCTGACCATCATGCAATAAAGTTGTGTTTAGCCTTGTTACGGCTCCTTCTATTGTCTTCATTGCAAGACACCAAATTGGCGACGAAGGTGGGATGGCATCCCAAAAAGTGAACATCGCGCCCTTCGACACCACGAAGCCAGAGAAATGGGAACTCTACAAACAGCAGTTCCTATATGCGATGGACCTCGAGGGCATTGAGGAAGAAGTCCAGCGCCGAGCATTCCTGCTGGCCCAGTGCGCCCTGGAAATGCTAGAGCTGGCAACAAACCTCCTGACGCTGAGGCCGCTCAGGGAGGTACCCCTAGACGAGATCCTCACCGAGCGGAAGAAGCATTTTTGCCCGAAAGTGTCGGTGTTTCCGGCAAGGCTGGCCTTTCAGCAGCGGTGCCAGCGGGCCGGTGAGTTTGTGGCCGACTTCGTGGCAGCTCTGAGAGTAGCTGCCGTACCTTGCCGGTGGGGAGCGTCCCTGAGCGAGGCGCTGCGAGACAGGCTCCTGCTGGGCCTGCGGGATGAGGGGGCCAGGAAAAAATTACTAGCCAAGGACGAGAGCATCTCCTTTGAGCATGTCCTGCGCATTGCCCAAGCCGCCGAGTCAGTGCAACAAGGTAAACGGGTGTGCCAGACCAGGACTGCGGCGGCTGGGGGGGCCCCGCCGGTGGTCCCAGTCCACAGCTGTTCCTCCCATGGAGAGCAGGGCCCTCCGAGTCCACCACGTCCACCTCTGACTTCAGCGAGGACGACGACGTGCAGCGAGGTTCAAGACCGCGCCAGAGAAGACTGCCACTGTGACGGATGCGGGGCATCCCATGATCAGAGCCGGTGCCCATTCCGGAAGGCGGAGTGCCACAACTGCAGGCGGCGTGGGCACATTGCAAAGGTCTGCAGGCGGCATAGGGACAATGGCAAGGGCCAGCCAGAACGGCCCCAATGGAAAGCAGAGGGGGTTGGCAGGATCTTCGATGACGGCGAGCCGTAGGAGCACCGTGTGTCTCGACAAGTTCCCGACCACCACGACCAGATGGTTCACAGCGTGCCTTTGAGGCACCCCCGGTTTTTTGTAGAGGTACTGATACAAGGAGTCCCAGTTAGAATGGAGATAGACTCGGGGTCATCGTACTCCATCATTTCCCACCGGGAATTTTTGCGTATTCCCCCAAAGTCACGCCCCAAGCTGAAAGCCCTAAAGACTAATCTACAGGACGTTCAAGGGAAAAGTATCCCAGTGTTGGGGGTGGGGGAGTTCAAGGTGAAGTTCAAGAGGCGTGCTGTGCAGTTGCCCCTAGTAGTCTTAAGGGAAGGGTCCTGCTGCCTCCTAGGGACACAGTGGTTTGGCTCCCTGGGGGTTTTCATTGGAGGCATACACACCGTGCAGGCTGACCCGATCATGGAGGTGTGTAACGCACACCCTGCCATATTCGAGAAGGGGCTCGGGAAGTTCAAGGGGGCCCCAGTTTCATTTGACATGGATCCCGACATCTGGCCCATCAGGCTCAAGCCACGGAGAGTGCCTTTCACACTAAAGGACAAAATTGAGACTGAACTGGACAAACTGGTGGGTCAAGGGATTTTGGTACCTGTGGACTCCGCCAAGTGGGAAACCCCCATTGTTACGGTGCTTAAGGCTAACGGGGAGGTCAGAATCTGCGCTGACTACAAGTGCACGATTAACAAGGCAATTCACCCAAATGTGTACCCAGTGCCGGTAGTAAGTCACCTGTTAGCAACTTTGCATGGGGGGAGGTGCTTTGCCAAGCTAGATTTAGCACAGGCATATCAACAATTAATGGTGACCCCAGCTGCAGCCGCCACTCAAACCATAGTTACTCATAAGGGAGCCTTTAAAGTAACATGCCTCCAATTTGGTGTAAATTCGGCCCCAGGAATTTTTCAGTCTCTCGTGGAACGGTTGTTGAAGGGGCTCCCAGGTGTTTTCCCCTACTTTTACGATGTTTTGATAACGGCGGCGGGGGGGGGGGACAGGAATTGGCCAAAAGGTTAGACCGGGTACTAACCGTGTTCGAGAAAGTGGGGCTCAGATTGAGAAAAGATAAGTGTGTGTTTTTCGCTGAAGAGGTAGAGTCCTGGGTTTCCGGATAACCCCTGAGAGCATCAAGCCTGCAGAGTCAAAGGTGTCGGCAGTGCAGAACGCCCCTCGCCCCACCACCAAGGCCAAACTACAGTACTTCCTAGGACTCCTAAATTTTTACCACTCTTTCCTGCCAGGAAAGGCATCGGTGGCAGAGCCGCTGCACAAACTACTCAAGAAAGACGCGGCTTGGCGGTGGGAGGACAGCCAGGAATGGGCATTCCGAGGGCTCAAGCAGCTTCTATCCTCCAAGGCTGTCTTGACCCACTTCGATCCAAAGAAACCCATTGTGTTAGTTTGTGATGCCTCACCGGTGGGGGTGGGGGCAGTCCTATGCCATGTGCTAAAGGGCGGGCGAGAAGCCCTGGTGGTGTTCTATTCAAGATCCCTGTCCAAGGCAGAGCGCAACTACGTGCAAACAGATAGGGAAGCCCTGGCGATTGTTGCGGGAACCAAAAAGTTCCACGACTTCCTTTATGGCAGACCGTTCACAGTTGTGACTGACCATAAGCCCCTGCTAGGAATCTTTACCACTAACAAGCCAACCCCACAGATCTTGTCCCCAAGGATGCTGCGATGGGCCATTTTCCTCAACGCGTATCAGAATGCGTGTACCTACCGTCCCAGCAAGGAGATCAGCCATGCCGACGCCCTTTCCAGGTCGCCCCTCCCACAGGCAGGAGACCCAGAGTGCGAGGTAGAGCAGGACCACCAGGTGCTCCTGATCGAGGCTCTAGAGTCGCCCCCGATACTGCCAGCGGAGATCGTGAAAGCTACAGCAAAAGACAAGTCATTGGCCTTAGTCAGTTCATGGGTACAAAAGGGGTGGCCAGCAACCTCCCCCACGGAGGAATTCAAGGTTTATGGTAGGAGGAGAGATGAACTCTCCTTAGAAAGGAGCTGCCTACTCTGGGGGCAGCGGGTAATAATCCCCGAAGTTCTGAGGTCTCGGGTGCCCAAGATGTTGCATATCAGCCACCCGGGGATCGTGCGCTCCAAGGTGCTAGCTAGAAGTTACGTCTGGTGGCCCAAGTTGGACGCAGACATAGAACACATGATTGGCACTTGCGATATACCCACTTTGTACCAAAATAAAGGGTCTACAGATGAGGCTGGTCCACTTTGTACCCTTTGAAATACTTTCTAATTTGTTTAGTCCCTGGAATTAGGATATTATTTACCGTATATACTTGAGTATAAGCCATGTTTTTAGCCCCAAAAGGGGACTCGACTTATACTTGGGTCAATGACCATGAGGGTCCCAAGAACATTCTAAGTAATCAAGGGCCCGGCCAGGAGAAGTGGCCACACACCGGATTTGGTTTTCCTGTCGGAGCGTTGGCTGAGTAATCTGAAATGACAGCAATTATATATAACACCAGTGCCATAGTCGGGTCACTATCTGGTGACTCTGGACTTTCTGTGGGCACTGACTCACCGTAGGGAGGCTGAACCTATTAAAATGGATCCTGTGGGATTCCAGCGGGAACTGGGTTTTTTTCCATATGGATCAGCTGCACGATTCGGCCAAGGCTTTGGTTGCCCTCTGCAATGAGGGGGTGGCAGCTACCTTGGATGCAATCACACTGCTACGGCCTCTCCGCACACATAGTCTCCGCACTTCCCCATGGTTTACTGAGGAATTTAGGAAGCTTAAACATGCAAAGAGACATCTAGAGCGCCGCTGGGTGAAGACCAAGAGCTACTCCGAATGAACACAGGCTAGAGCCACTATAGGGGCCTACCTTGTGGCGATAGAGGCAGTGAAACATCAATATTTCACTGCTCTTATTGCTCCGCAGATAACCACCCAGCGACTCTGTTCCAGGTGACTAGGTCCCTTCTTGGTAGGAGGGCTCTGGTCCTGGATTGCAGGGGTCAGCTGATGATTTTGCTGATTATCTGATGGAGAATATTGCTTGGATCTGCTCAAATTTTAACCCCAGCATGGATACAGGGAGTCTAGAGCTGGCTGGATCACGGTCTTGCCAAGTTATCTGAGATTGGTTCGATCCAGTTGTTCCTGAGGAAGTGGACAGGTTCCTTGGATCTGTCCGCACTACTGCCTGTTTATTAGATCCATGCCCCGCTTGGTTGCTTAAAATGGCCAAGGCGGTGAGAGGCGGTTTGTTCGGCGTGATAATTAATGCTTCTTTGTGGGAGGGGATGTTTCCTGCACCATTGAAACATGCGTTGGTGCACACCCTCCTGAACAAGTCATCATTCGACCCAACAGTATTAGCTAAATTTTGGCTTGTATCCAACCTTCCCTTTTTAGGGAAGGTTTTGAAGAAGGCAGTGGTGCGGCAGCTGCAGGGGGTTCTGGATGAAGTGGATTATCTGGACCCTTTTCAGTAAGGATTCAGGCCTGAATCCTATGGTACTGAGACCACATTGGTTGCACTGTTGGATGATCTTTGGCATAAGCAGAATGGTGGGAATCCATCCATCCTTGCTCTTCTTGACCTCTCAGCAGCTTTCGATACTGTCAGCCATGGTATCCTTCTGGAACGGCTCTGAGTATTGGGGATCCATTGTGGTCCTGGTTTTCCTCATTTCTGATGGACCAGACACAGTCGGTGTTGTTGGAGGGCGAGAGGTCTAGCCCTAGGCTCCTACAATATGGGGTGCCACAGGGTTCAGTGCTTTCGCTTCTCCTGTTTAATATTTACATGAAAACATTGGGGGAGATCATCCATTCCCATGGGGTGAAGCATCATCAATATGATCAATTGTACATCTCAGCCCATGGTAATCTAGGTGATGCAGTGGAAGTCCTATCCAGGTGTCTGAAGGCTATAGGGGTCTGGATGGGGGACAATGGGCTACAACTGAATCCTGACAAGACCGAGTGGCTGTGGATTAGGGCCCTGTGTTATCACGGAAGCTACCATCTTTGGTTCTGGATGGGGCTTTTTTTGCCTCAGACAGACCCGGTGCGTAATCTGGGGTCCAGGTAGCAGTCGTGGCTAGGAGGGCTTTTGCACAACTTCATGTGATCTGCCAGTTACGCCTCCTCCTGAACTGGGACTCCTTGCTCATGGTCATGCACGCTCCGGTCACCTCCAGACTTGACTATTGTAATGCGCTCTACATGGGGCTGCCCTTGATGACAATTTGGAGGCTGCAACTGGTCCAGAATGCAGCTACTCGGGTGGTAATGGGGTGTGGGCATTATGCCAGTGCCTCACCACTACTTCGGGAGCTGCAATGGTTGCCGGTGTGCCTCTGGGTGCAATTCAAGGTGCAGGTGATTACCTTTAAAGCCCTACATGGTAGTGGACCAGCTTTTATCCTTTTGCAAGAGCCTTAACACCTGGCTTGTGCAGCTGGTGTGGGGGGCAGCTGGGGAGGTAGCCATCCTGGGTTGGCTTGTTTAAATATTGCCCAGGCTATCAGCTTTCGAAAAAAATCTGCATCATTGGAGGACATTTTTTTTTAAAAAATTTTTTTTTAATTTTAAACAAATCTAATTTTAAATGCTTTTACAATGTGTTTGTAAAGTTTTTATTTGTTTATGTGTAAGCCACCCGGAGTCGCCTTGGTGATGGGGAGGCAGTAGAAATGAGAGTAATAAATAAATAAATAAATAAATAAATAAATAAATAAATAAATAAATAAATAAATAAATAAATAAATAAATAAATAAATAAATAAATAAATGCTGGATTGAGATGTGCCAGCAATTTAATTATTTTTTCAATATTTTCATGTATTTTGAAAATTGAAACTCACTAGCAGCAGCTGCATTTCCCATCCTCGGCTTATACTCGGGTCAATCTATTTTCCTGGGTTTTCCGGTCAAAATTAAGTACCTTGGCTTATATTCAGGTCAGCTTATACTCAAGTATTTATGGTATGTGTTTCTGGCTCTCTAGTGAAAGGGACATGATTCATTTCTGAGGATGGGGAGGAGTACCAAAATAATTGCATTTTTGGTGTCCACGCTGCACCCAAATTGTTTGACCTGTCCATTCAAAGCCCATGTAACCATCATATTTCTACAACCTCACACACACATATTCCATCCTAACAATGCAATACTTTTTATAGTAATGTTCAGTAAACTCAGTTGAGTGAGGGAACAAAGAAAAAGAAGAATATTCTAAAGTACAGGAGGAATATCTGACGAATGATGCAAGTCTTTCTCCTTGTCCCACAGCTTTCCAAAATAGTTGGCCAAGCAGCACCAACACTCTGCCTACTGTACTACTGTCAACAACCATTTCCTAATTCACATCACTGACCATCATTTTAGTACTGTGAATGCTGAATGGGCTATGAAGTTTCCATTGCAGTCATTGCTTTGCCCTTGAAGGTGAAGAGTACCTCCATGGTCTTCCTCCTAGGCATTCCAGAATTGCCCAAGTTCCTGATGATTATGATTTTTCCACAGTTGCTAATGGGAGTGAGGAGCAAAACCAAGTATGTATAATTCCCTAATGTACTACATTTTTTTAACGTGTCTGATTGACTGCTCCATTTGCAAATGGACTGAAATTATCAAGATTGACTTCCTCTTATCACCATTCCCCATAGTTTTTCACATTTATTAATTTATGCTTCACTGAGTTGAATCCTCTTCAGAAGAGGAGGAGGATTTGTCTCAGTCAGAGGAAGCCAGGGGAGGGTAAATCTGCTGGTCCAGCAGGCAGCACTCTTTGAAAGGCTCAGGAGAGGAGAGGTTAGTCTTACCAGATAGAACTTGGAGAATGAACAGAGCCTGGCAGATGGCTCTTTGCTCAAACAAAAGATGGCAGCACTAGCATCAAGATCTGAAACACAAACAGCATCCCAGGGTAAAACAGGCACCTGATAAGCAATTGAAAGCAACTTGAGAGTAGGGAAAGGCATGCTGAGCATTATAAACCCTGTGCTTAAAGCCATCACAAATGCTGAAGAAAACAGTGATAACTGAGCTAGATCAGGTACCATTTCTATCTGCTTTGACTCCTTGGAAATCTCTATATCCCTGATTGGCTGATGGCCATTTGCTTCTGTCTCTTTCCTGTCTGACAAGCTGAAGATTTATACTGGATGTAATTCTCAGGATTCTGGCTGAGAGAACAGCGGTTTCTTGGTTGCCAATATGCACAGGTGTATTTTTAATTTAAGAAAAGTGATGGGTCACATCAGCAATGATGTAACTGTCTCAGTACCAGAGGTTTACCCCAGAAGCAGCTTTGACAACTACACAGCTCCTATATATGCTGTTCTTAATGTCCATTGATGCTGCAAATGTCATATATGGGAGCACACCGAAATAGCAGACTCAAAAGGCATGCATTGCTTGGGGGGACTGGGCCCACTCCAGAATCCAATATGTGTGAATTTTGTGGACCAGCTCAATTCCTCTTGAAGCTGAACACCCCAGAGAGTGGACTTTATGTCCATCTGCACAACTCCTGAGTTACTTATCTAAGCATTGTGACTAGTAACTGAATAAATTGCTTTTAAAAGAGAAACTTTCCAAATTCTGGAAGATTCCAACACACAAACATCCTCTTAGTTCAATAGTTAGTTCCAACTGTTGTTACCAACACCATCACTTTTATTTTCATTCTCCTATGCTTCTATCTGTACCACTATAGTTTCACTAATACATTGATGTACATGAGAAATCTAAGGAGAGGCTGCCACCCTGTGACCAATTCTGGCATTACAGGTGAAACTCGGAAAATTATAATACTGTACAGGGTACTGCAGTGGCTCAAGTTGCTAAGACGCTGACTGGGAAGCGGAAGGTCAGCAGTTTGATTCCCGAGTACTGCAGGACGGAAATGAGCTCCCGTCTTCGTCCCAGCTCCTGCCAACCTAGCAGTTCGAAAGCAAGAAATTGCAAGTAGATAAATAGGGACCACTTCGGTGGGAAGGTAACAGCGTTCCGTGCGCTCCGGTGTCTAGTCATGCCTGCCACATGACCAAGGAAACGTCTGCAGAAGCAGACAATGCTGGCTCTTCGGCTTAGAAACAGAGATGAGCACTGCACCCTAGAGTCGGATACGACTGGCTTTCGAGCAAGGGAAACCTTTACCTTTACTTTACAGTATCATGCAAATGTTCATTCAGTTCAGTAATGCAACTTAAAAGGTGAAACAAATATACGAGATAGACTCATTACATGCAAAGCGAGATAGTTCAAGCCTTACTTTGTTATAATATTGATGCTTATGGCTTACAGCTTATGAAAACTCCAAACCCCCCCCCCAATCTCATGTACCCCATAATCATCACATAATCTCATGTATGCTGTACACCATGATCATCACAATTATAATGAATTAAGGCATGACATATCTTGCTTTGCATGTAGTGAGTCTATCTCATATATTTGTTTCACATTTTAAGTGAAATGAATGAACATTTGCACGATATTCTAATTTTCCAAGTTTCACCTGTACAGTATATGATGGTATCTGGCTAAGAATTGCTTCTATGAAATTAAGGAAACAAGAATGACTGACAGTCTTCAATTGCGTTCACAGCCTCACATCAAAAATTCACAGTGTGCTCAAGAACGTTGAATGAGTAAGAAAGACTTAGTACATTATATAGATAGAAAGATACCCCAGGTGCAGAAAGATCAGCAATATAGGCAACAGGTGAAAAACTACTAGAAGCTACATTTTAAAGGCACATTCTTAGAGATAGCACGATAAGTCTAGATCACTGTTTAAACCATGAGGGTGTAATGTGCAAAGTCTGTGGATGTAAAAAGCCTCTCTTCTTAACAACTCCAGATTAATATCAATGGACTCAAAATGTTTTTGATGTATAACCTCCAATACTGTGAATTTAAACTGGTGTTCAGTGTGGCCCTTCTGAATATAATGCATAACCAAAGAAAATTCCCTTGACTGGAAAATGTCCCAATGTTGTGACATAACTTTGTATCACTCTATCTGGTGCTTCCCTTGAAGACAATTCACAAGGTTTAGCTGGCACAATATGTAGCATCCAATTACTTTCTGACACAGTTACGACCTCTATTCTGACAAGTTGCTGGTGGTATTCTAAGTTAAGTTCACAGTGTTGGTTGTTATCTTTAAAGGCTTACACTGCTGGTAGCTTACAAACATCTAGGATTGCCTTTATCCAGATGAGTCTCTGAGGTCATTGGGTACTGCCCTTTTAAAGGCGCAGGATGTCAAAATTATGTCATTTGGGCATAGAAGAAAGAGATTTTTTTTGTCTTATCAGCCTTATGTTGTGGAATTTCCTTGCCAAGTCCCTTCAAAATATGATGCCTTGGCAGGGATTCTGGAAGGGATGTAAGGTGGAACTATTTCAGCAGACTTTTGGATGCTGCTAATTGTATGCACCTTTCCATTTCTTCGGAGGGTGTGTGTGTGATATTTTCTGCTTATTTTAGATTGCTAGGCCTTCTATATGTTTTATTGTTTTAATAATGTTATATGTACTGCATATACTGCAGTGGCTCAAGTCGCTAAGACGCTGACTGGGAAGCGGAAGGTCAGCAGTTCAATTCCTGAGTACTGCAGGACGGAAATGAGCTCCCGTCTTCATCCCAGCTCCTGCCAACCTAGCAGTTCGAAAGCAAGAAATTGCAAGTAGATAAATAGGGACCACTTCGGTGGGAAGGTAACAGCGTTGCGTGCGCTCCGGTGTCTAGTCATGCCTGCCACATGACCACGGAAACGTCTGCAGAAGCAGACAGCGCTGGCTCTTCGGCTTAGAAACAGAGATGAGCACTGCACCCTAGAGTCGGATACGACTGGCTTTCGAGCAAGGGAAACCTTTACCTTTACTTTACCTAATGTTATATGCTGTTATGGGTATCCTCTTATATATAAACAAGCTATATATAAACAAGTTCTATATAAGGACAGCATATAAATGAGAACAAACAAACTGGAAAAATGGTACAATAGAGGACATTGACACAAATAATGTTTTGCATTTGTTTGTTTTTCAGATTTGCTGACTGATGTGGAAATGGGAGAGAAAGAGCTGAAGACTGGAAAAATGGGCCACTGAAATAAAACAGCATGGAGAAGTTCATAACTCTCTTTAGCCTCCACTATTGAAGCCAAAACACCTTGAAGGCAGAGCAAATTGAGAGAGAGACTTTTAAGCCTGCATTCAAGCTGAGCATGAAATGATTGCCTTCTTTAAAAAACTATAACACCCACTGAAGCTATGTGAGGATATTTTTAAGACAGCCAGTTATTCATGGAACACCCTAACAGTTCGCAATTCCAACACATGTGTAGGACTATAAGCAATGTTCTGGTTGAAATGTCTACATTTTGCACGCCATGTCCCTGAACAAATCAAGTTCGTATTTCTTCTCTAAAACTAAACACAACCAGAGAGAGAGCAGATAGACTGGCTCATTGTTAAACACGTCACAAAACAGGTGTGCCATCAAGTCAATGTTGAGTTTGGCAACCCTTTCCAGGGTTTGCAAGGTAGACATTTCACAGAAGTGGTCTCTCATTCCCTTCTTCTTTCTAAAAGTCCATGTAGCTGACACAGTTTTGTGGAATCTGTCCAAAAATTGTTCTTGCAAATGACCAAATTATTCTGGAGAAAACCACTGAAAATGTCACCAACTTGCAGATGTGAGGAAAATGTTTATAACTAGTAATGGTAAAAAATTAAGTAGGAAATAAAGAGAATAAGGGTGTGGTAGGAGAGCTACAGAAGCACATGTCAAATCACACTAAAAAGGATCTCTTTAAGGAAGTGATCTCCTTTAAAGTGATCCTTCTGTCTACTGGGAAATTGCTCCTGCCTGGCCCCCACGAGTAGAAGACCTACAGTTTGAATCTCGCCTTCTAATGGCATTGCTCTTAGCTTCAGTAACAAAATCAAACACTTTCACCCTGTTATGGTGTGCATCTAAGAAGACGGCCATCAAATCATCGTCGTCATCAGCTGCTACTTGTGTCCAAGTATACATTAGTAAAGGTAAAGGTTTCCCTTGCTCGAAAGCCAGTCGTATCCGACTCTAGGGTGCAGTGCTCATCTCTGTTTCTAAGCCGAAGAGCCAGCGCTGTCTGCTTCTGCAGACATTTCCGTGGTCATGTGGCAGGCATGACTAGACACCGGAGCGCACGGATACATTGTCCCCCCTGAAAATCATTTTCAGGGAAAATGCCATTGGTGAGAATTTGTTTAAGGTGGGTCCCAGCTTGCCATGAAGTGCCTACACACACTATGATCATGAAGCCATCTCCTGCGGCACATATGAAATGAAACATGCAGGATTTGACACAGGAACTGCAATGGACTGCCTCAGCTTTGAGGATATTAACAAGGTGCACCTTCAATCTGGCGCGGTCTCTTCTGCCTCCATGATCGTTGGGAATCAGACTAGTGAAGTGGTTTCTCCTCCACTCATTTTTCCATTTGGCCCGATATGATGGTTTCCAGTGGCATCTCCTCCACTGAAGGGGCCATCTCCCCACCTAAAGGGGCTGATCCGCCCATAGCCATTGGCCTTTTTAGGGAGTCAGCTTATTTACCACTGCCCAACACTTGGCATTGAGTTGCTGACTGTACGGTCTATTCCATTACCATAGCGGGATGTCTTCCAGACACACCATCAGATAAATCACCCCAAAAGGCAATTTTTAGAACTCTTTTAATTGGATATCAAAAGTGGATGTCCAAGATGTCTTCAATTTGCTCCAGATGGAGCTATAGTCTGATAGAAATGATAGAACTAGTAATGGTAACAATGAGTAAAAAAAAGAAGAGAAACAAATAATGAGCAAAACAAATCTGAAGCAACAGTTGTACAATTTGAGAATATCCTCCTGTCAAAAATTGACCTAGTGATCGCAATGGTCCACACCTTATTCCGGCACTTGAGGAAGAAAATGTGTTTTCAACATCTTTATTAATCCACTGGGTGAGGTCCTTCAGAGAATCGGAGTGCAGATCAATATGCATCTCTCTCTCACTCATTTTTATCATTGGCAGGGGATGATGTTCAGGTCCTAGATTCTTGCCTGGCCATGATGATGGAGTAGATGAGGGCAAACAAGTTGAACTTGAATGAAGACAATATGGAGATTCTGCTGTTTGGAGGTCTAGATATGGTCACTCTTCCTCTGAAGGAACAGGTTTGGGATCTGGGTATTATCCTGCAGAAGCAAATGTCCACCTTAGGTAGATAGCCCAGCTCTATCCACCCATTGCTTGACATGAATTTCCTCACAACATTGGTGCATGTATTGGTAATCTCAAGAATTGATTACTGTAGGGCACTCTATGTGGGGCTACCTTTGAAGACATTTTGGAAGCTTTAGCAGGTCCAGAATGTGGCTGCATGACTGTTGGCAAGGATCAAGCATTTTCGCTGGATCTCCATGGCTCTAAGCCTGGCTGTACAGGGTACCTGTAGTCTTCTGGGCCTAATTCAAGGTCCTTGCATTAATTTATAAAGCCCTAAACAGTTTAGAATCTCAGTAGCTGCCAGAGTGCTTCTATCAGATGAATTGGGCCCAGACATACAAATGTTCTCTCACCTCTTGCCCAACAAGCTCCCTCCCTCTTTTTATTCTGCACATTGGTTAAGTCAGAGCATTACAAGGAGATACAGTAGAACCCCATATAACAAATGCATCATACAGCGGAAAAATTGTACAATGAAGGAAATTTAAAAAAACAACGGTGCATCGTACAATGGAAATTTTCATTGTACGATGCAATGCATCCCTATGGGAATCGTACAATGAAAAACTTTCCATTATTTTCCCCATAGGGCGTTGTACAATGCATGCATCGTATAAAGAAAAAAAATCATATAACGTAGTGCCTAGTGGAACCAATTATTTTCATTATGCTGGGTTCTACTGTATTGGGCAATATCTCCACTAATGTCTATGATTTTAGTTGCTGCCATCTCTGCTGGGTTTGTTTATGATTTGGGTACAGTTTTATATATGTTGTTACTTTTATTTTACCTGCCGTGTACAGTGCCCAGAGTAACAATTATATTGCATGGATGGTACAGAAATGAAATATAGATAGATCGATAGATAGATAGATAGAATCTCTCTATCTGCCTGCAAGTCAAGATATAATAATAATAGATCATACAATTTTACAATTTTCTTTCCTTCCCAGGCATCCAGAATTTGCTGCCTGAGGCATCCTCATCACTCTGACTAACTGAAAATTATTCTGAGCCTTGACAAGACTGTAAAAGATCATTGAAATTAATCTCTGCCCCAAACACACAAATCCCAATTCAGTGTAGTAGGCAGAGTGATGGACTAGGACTCATAAGTCTTGGGTTCAAATCCCCATTCAACCATGGAAACTTACAGGGTGTGTGGAACAGGTAAAACCTCTCATTAAATATCTCACTTACCTTGAAAGTTATATTAGGGTCACTATATGTCAGTCAGCTTGGTGCCACATAACACAAATATGGCATCTGCACATCCCACACGTGCACACACATCGTATTTCCACAGATACTGTACATCCATCCTAGGGCCTTCATATTTTCACACATTGGCTTGATATTCCCTTTTGTCATTGACAGTTGTGTCAGTCAAAACTGTGATTTAAAATGATTAAAAATATAATAAACTGTTACATAGCTAATTGTCAACACCACATGTCAAAATCAGCAATCTTTTAAATCGGAGAAAGAGAGAGATGCCCATTTTAATGGAGGAGAATATTCATGGAAAGAGCCTAGAGGACTTGATTAAGCTAAATGGGAAGAAGTCTGAGATGTGAATGCTATCAGCATATAGAGCAAGGGTGCCCAAACTATGGCCCACAGGCCAGATCTGGCCCCTGACATCCATTCATACAGCCAGTGACAACCTCACCGCTGCCGAAATTGAATGGGGGACATGCAAATGTGCATCTGGAACCACTTCTGGGAGTGGTGTGGATGCATTTACACATGTGCAGAGATGTCCGGAACCACTTCCAGGAGTGGTACAGAATGTTTGCACATGAACAAACACGTCTGTGCCACTTCCAGAAGTGGCTCTGGATGTGCATGCACAAACATGCCCACTTCTGGGGAGCTGGTCAGGCCCGCTCAGCTGTTCCAGGGTCAAGCCCCCAGCACAAAAAGTTTGGGCATCACTGATATAGAGAGATACAATGGCAAATCTCCTACTGGAGTTTGTGTAAGGCTTGTGTAACTTGACATGGCTGGTTGCAGCAAATTGTTAGGGTGGCATTAGAGACGGACCTTCATATTTCCAGAACTTCCATTCCCACAATTTCTCCAAATCCCTCCATACAGAATTTTAGGGGCGAAAACCTCCAAACTGGATAGTGTTAGACCAGCCCTTTCTGTGCTGATATTAATTCTGCATGGCTACGTCTTCAAACTGGGGCTGTGGTGGCTTATTCTTAGTGGCTAAGAATCTGACCTTGCTGACCAGAAGGTTGGCAGTTCAGCGTTCAAGACCTGAGTACCGCACAATGGACTGAGTGGCCATCATCTGTCCCAGCTCCTGCCAACCTAACAGTTTGAAAGCAAGAAATTGCAAGTAGATAAATAGGTAATATTTTGGCGGAAAAGGTAACAGTTTTCTTCTTCTTCTTCCATTCCTGATCAAATACTGGACTGCCAAAATGAAGCGACTTTCTTGGCTTTGTCATTGGCCAAATGTAAGTTCTCATTGGTGCATGTTTCTGCTAATAATTGGCAGATCAGTAAATGAGCCAGATTCTGTATCTCTCAACATTCACATAGCATGATGTTGTCTGCCAGCAGTCCCTACTTGAGCATGTTGGTCTTACATTGAGAGACTCCAACCCTCAGCCTATTCAGAGTCCTCCACATGACATAGAGGAGGTTGAGTTCCTCAGCCATATTCCCCTTTAATGGTATTCCTTGTCCAGTGAGCGCCTTCCTCCATCTTCTAATTTGGTTTTGCTCTTGCGTACCCTCAAGAATGTTTGTTCTTGCCATAAAACTCTTCCTGGATCAGAGCCAGTGGATTTGAGGCTCATATCCATTCAGAGGATGTTAAGGTTCATTCGCTTGCTTAGTTCTCTCAGCGTCCACTGCTACTTCTTTCCTTATCTTAGGTGGAGTGATACCAACAAGACGATATATTTTCTCAGCTGGTGTAGGTTTGAGGCATCCTACTACTATACACATGGCTTTATTAATAGCAATGTCAACTTGTTTTGTGTGTGTGGATGCGCTCCATACTGAAGCTGCATACCTTGCTGCAGAGACGCTCAGGACCAAAGCTGATGTACGCATTTATAGTTTGTGAGTTTCCTAATGATGATTTGCATTTGCAATTTATGCCTCAACATTTATGCTGGCATAATTAACCAGTCGGATTCTGGACTTTAGAACTTGTTTCTTAGTATATGTATAAGATTTATTTACTGTTATTCTGTTGCATTTTATTGTGATGTAATATGTAATATGCAGTGGTGGGCATCAGCAGGTTTGCACCAGTTTGCCAGAACCGGTAGCAGAAATTCTGGCTGACCCCGCCCATCCCAATTTTGAAATAAAGTAGTCTTAATTTGGGTGCAACTCAGGGCTTTTCCCCTGGCCATGCCCACCATACCACGGCCACAGTGTGGTAGTAATTTTTTAAAAACCCATCACTGATAATATGTAATACTAGCAGAGGTTGCCCGGGGGGGGGGGTGTTGTGGGTTTTAAAAAAGAACAAAGGATGATATAATTTTTTTTATTTAAACAAATAATGTTTTAGAATGTGTCTTTTTTTAAAAGGGTGTGTTGGTGGTTAAGGCTCATTAGGGAAAGGAGCAGAAGAGGACTGTGTGTGTGTGTGTGTGTCTGTGTGTGTCTGTGTGTGTGTGTGTGTGTGTGTGTGTGTTTGTGAGAGAGAGAGAGAGAGAGTGAGTGAGTGAGTGAGTGAGTGAGTGAGAGACAGAGAGCTCATTAGGGAAAGGAGCAGAAGAGGACTGTGTGTGTGTGAGAGAGAGAGAGCGCTCATCAGGGAAAGGAGCAGAAGAGGACTGTGTGTGTGTGAGAGAGAGAGAAAGAGAGAGAGCTCATTAGGGAAAGGAGCAGAAGAGGACTGTGTGTGTGTGTGTGTGTGTGTGTGTGTGTGTGTGTGTTTGTGTGTGTGTGTGTGTGTGTGTGTGTGTGTGTGTGTGTGTGTGTGTGTGTGTTATGTATGTACAATGTTGCTTTAAGAAATGTATGAATGTAACCTGACCATAATTACAATGTAGCTCTGCTGTTAAGGAACGCGAGTAAGCTGCCTATAGAGGGCAGCTGCGAGCATTCAGCTCACATGGTTAACATTCCCCAAATCACCGGCAGCCACGGGAATCTTTCCTGCGCGAGGATCACCTGGAGAAGATGGGCGTGACGCAGAATGACGTCACGCCGGTAGCAGCCAATAAGCTACCGTGCAACGAGATTCAAATGTATGTTCCACAGTATATAATGAGCTGTACCTCCGCCATTACCACATGTTCATCCTGATCATCAACCAATAAACCTGTGTTAGTCCTCACTGCGACTCCTTCTTTGTCTTCCGTGCAAGACACTAAATTGGCGACGAGGATGGGATAATGGCGAATCCCAAAGTCAAGCCTTACCAGTTCGATGTCAGCGAGCCCAAACAATGGGAGCTCTACGAGTGCCAGTTCCGGCACGCGATGGAAGCCGTGGGCGTCGACGACGACGACGCGAAAATGCGCTCCTACTTCCTGGCCCAGGTTGGGCCGGCCACGCTGCGTATCCTGATGAACCTGGTGGCCCCCCGGAAGGTGGACGTGGTGCCCATCGACCGCATCCTGGAGCTGTTGGGCGAGCATTTCCAGCCTCCCGTGTCGATCTTCCCAGCCCGGGTCGCGTTCCACAGGCGAGACCAGCGACCGGGCGAATCCGTGTCTGCCTACGCGGCGGCCCTCAGGCTTGCAGCGGTGAACTGCCAGTGGGACGACCTGGAAAAGGCCCTCCGAGACCGCATGCTGTGCGGTCTGAGGGACGAGGAGCTCCAGCGGAAGCTCATGACCCGTGACTACCGCCTCACGTTCAACAAGGTACTGCGGGAGGCCCAAGCGGCCGAGGCGGCCAGGAGCGGGGTCAGGGTGTTCAAGTCCCGAGGGGCCACGTCCAAAAGGGCCAAGTCACCAGTACAGGCGGCCCGGCGGACACCAGCGAAAGCGGCCTGGCGGGCCCCCAAGCCGCCCGCCGGCACACCAACGGCGTCCGAGGAGTCGTCCACGACGGCAGACCCCTGCTCCAGCGAGGACGACGACGTCCAGCGGGTCAAGAAACGAGGAGAGAAGCGGCAGACCCGCGAACGGCAAGACTGCCGCTGCGACGGTTGTGGGGCGTCCCACGACCGCACGAGGTGTCTGTTCCGAAAGGCCGAGTGTCACAACTGCGGCCGAAAGGGACACATCGCTCGAGTGTGCAGGCGCGGGCGAGTCGAGGACAAGGGCAATTCGAGCCATTCCCAGATGCACCAACGGAAGGCGGCCGGCACCAGGAAGGTCTCAGCCGACTACAGCAAGGCAGGCGTGAACCGCGTCGGCCTGGAGCACTGGCGTTTTTTTATAGAGGTACAGTTACAGGGGGTCCCAGTGAGGATGGAGATAGACTCGGGGTCATCCTATTCCATCCTGTCCCAAAAAGAGTTTATGCGCATTCCCCCAGATGCGCGGCCCAAGCTGCGGGCCATGAAGTCACACCTACGGGACGTACAGGGAAACGGGATCCCAGTGTTGGGGGTGGGGAACTTCAAGGTGAAGTTCAAGAATTACTCCGAGAAACTGCCCCTAGTGGTCCTCAAGGGGGGGATATGCTGCCTTTTGGGAACGCAGTGGTTCGCTCCCCTGGGAATCGAACTGTCCGGCATTAACGCCATAGAGACTGACCCAATGCGGGACGTGTGCAATGCACACCCGGACGTTTTCAAGAAGGGGCTCGGGACTTACAAGGGGCCCCCAGTTTCCTTTGACTTGGATCCAGAAATCCGACCCATACGCCTCAAGCCAAGAAGAGTGCCTTTCGCCCTCAAGGAAAAGATCGAGGTGGAACTGGACAAATTGGTGGGGCAGGGGATTTTGGTTCCAGTGGATTCGGCGGAGTGGGAAATGCCGATTGTCAAACGGGGAGGTCAGGATTTGTGCGGACTATAAATGTACGATCAATAAGGCCATTCGGCCAAATGCATATCCGGTACCCGTGGTCAGCCATTTACTGGCCACGCTACATGGGGGGAGGTGTTTTGCGCAGGCATATCAGCAGCTCTCTGTAACCCTGGCTGCTGCCGCTGCGCAAACGATCGTAACGCACAAGGGGGCATTTAAGGTAACGCGCCTTCAGTTCGGCGTGAATTCGGCCCCCGGAATTTTCCAGTCCCTCATGGAACACCTTTTAAAGGGGCTTCCAGGCGTCCTCCCATATTTCGACGATGTGTTAATAACAGCGGGGGGTGAATCAGAACTAGCGCAAAGGCTAGACAGGGTCCTTTCAATATTCGAGAAGGCGGGCCTCCGACTGAGACGGGACAAATGTGTTTTCTTTCCGAGGGAGGTTGAGTTCCTCGGGTTCAAGATAACCCCGGAAGGCATCAAGCCCTCCGAGTCCAAGGTTGCGGCTGTGCAAAACGCCCCTCGCCCCACCGCGAAACCGGAGCTGCAGTCATTTCTAGGGCTCTTAAATTTTTACCATTCCTTCCTGCCGAGGAAGGCATCCGTTGCTGAGCCACTGCACGCGCTATTGAAGAAAGAGGCGGTTTGGTGGTGGGGAGATAGGCAAGAGAAAGCTTTCAGGGAGCTGAAGGCACTTCTATCCTCGAGTGCTGTCCTGACCCACTTTGACCCTAGGAGACCAGTAGTTCTAGTCTGTGATGCGTCCCCAGTGGGGGTGGGGGCAGTTCTATGCCACGTGTTGGAGAGCGGGCGGGAGGCCCCGATAGCGTACTACTCAAGGTCCCTCTCGAAGGCCGAGCGCAATTATGCGCAAACTGATAGGGAGGCCCTGGCCATCATCACGGGAACGAAAAAGTTCCACGGCTTTTTATACGGCCGCGAGTTTACGGTAGTGACGGATCACAAGCCACTTCTGGGGATCTTCACTACCGGCAAACCCACACCGCAAATTCTATCCCCCAGGATGCTGCGTTGGGCCATCTTCCTCAACGCCTACCAGTATGAGCTGGTCTATCACCCAGGGAAGGAGATCTCCCATGCGGACGCGCTGTCCCGATCTCCCCTCCCAAGTGTAGGGGACCCCGCATGCGAGGTAGAGCAGGACCACCAAGTCCTGCTGATCGAGTCTCTCGACTCACCCCCCATTCTCCCGGCCGACCTCGCCAAGGCCACGACGGCCGACAAGATGCTGGCCCAAGTTAGTTCCTGGGTGAGGAAAGGGTGGCCCACTACTCCCCCCAAGGAACATTTCAAGCCATTTGTCAGGTGTAGAGTAGAGCTTTCTCTGGAAAGGGGCTGCTTACTCTGGGGCCAGTGGGTAGTTATCCCAGAGAAGCTGAGGGCCAAGGTGCTGAAGCTACTGCATACCAGTCACCCCGGGATCGTGCGCTCCAAGGCTCTGGCCAGGAGTTTCTTTTGGTGGCCCCAGATAGACGCGGATATAGAACGTTTAGTGGGCACGTGTGAGAGCTGCCAGAGCTCTCGGCCCGAGGAGTCCCGGTTACCCCATAGGGAATGGGACACGGCCCGCGGGCCGTGGTCCCGATTCATGTTGACTTCGCTGGCCCTTTCCGCAGGGCCATGTTTCTGCTGGTAGTCGACTCCTACTCCAAGTGGTTGGAGGCAATCCCCATGAACAGCACCTCCTCTGTGGCAACCATTAAACAGTTGCGCAAGCTTTTTGCCTGTTTCGGCCTGCCAGACATCCTTGTTAGCGATAACGCTAGTACCTTCACGTCTGCAGAGTTCAAGACGTTTATTGAGCGGAATGCCATCAGGCACATTACCGCTGCCCCGTTTCACCCCGCCACAAACGGTCAGGTAGAGCGCCAAGTGCGCACTACGAAAGACGCACTGCGGCGCATGGGTCCCGGTGAGTTGAACCTTCATCTGTGTCAGTTCCTCATCTGCTACAGGACAACCCCCCTAGCCTCAGGATTTTCCCCAGCTGAACTCCTCATGAGGAGGCGTCCGGTAACACTCTTTGACCGGATGGATCTGTCCAGGGTGGAGGATGAAGGAAGAAATATAAACATAGGGGGAGAGAGCTCCAAAAGTTTTTCGGTAGGGGACCCGGTTCACTGCAGGAACTACGCGGCCTCAGGGCCAGCGTGGGTACCAGGGACAATCATTGAGCAGACGGGGCCAGTATCCTACAGGGTCGAGACGAGCTCGGGTCTACTCTGGAGAAGGCACGCCGACCAACTCAGAAGGCGAGTCACCAGTGAAGGGGAATCAGCGTTAGGGTCCTCCCCCACCCGCATTACCCAAGGGGGAGACACGGCAGCATCCGCCGATACAAATGCATATCCTGGGTTCTCAACCACAGAGGAGGATACTTTGAGAGAGAGGGATGGGTTTGATTATGATTTACGGTACCAGGGGGGTGTAGCGGAGTGGTCCCCCACCCGTCCTAGCGAGAAGAGGGGTTTCAGTTCAGCCCCTGGTACCTCCAGTCCCCCCAGCCCTTTTGTTTTAGAATATACCATAGCTCCAGCCCCCCGGAGACAGACACCCCCGAGACAGGCAGCAGGGGAGAATTCGCCCACCTCAGCCTCTAGAACGCCCGGACAGGAAACAGGGGGTGGCGGGACCACGAGGGCCTCCTCGTCAGTCCCGAGATTCGTACTGGGGGGAACCCCAAGCTCCCCAAGCGGTAGGCAGGGGTTCACGTCCCAACTATTCATTCCATTCCCGTCCCCCAATGCAAGGTTGTCGCAGAGTCCCCACCGAACCACTAATGAGTCCCCACTTTCTGTTGCAGGACAGGACTCTGCGGAACCAGGAGCCTCAGGCTCCCCTGTGTTAAGTCAAGCGGCCGCGCACCCCAGACGCACGTGCGGCAAGCCACAATGGTTGAGGGACTTCGTCCCATCCTAGGGGGGAGGGGTGTTATGTATGTACAATGTTGCTTTAAGAAATGTATGAATGTAACCTGACCATAATTACAATGTAGCTCTGCTGTTAAGGAACGCGAGTAAGCTGCCTATAGAGGGCATCTGCGAGCGTTCAGCTCACATGGTTAACATTCCCCAAATAACCGGCAGCCGCGGGAATCTTTCCTGCGCGAGGATCACCTGGAGAAGATGGGCGTGACGCAGAATGACGTCACGCCGGTAGCAGCCAATAAGCTACCGTGCAACGAGATTCAAATGTATGTTCCACAGTATATAATGAGCTGTACCTCCGCCATTACCACATGTTAATCCTGATCATCAACCAATAAACCTGTGTTAGTCCTCACTGCGACTCCTTCTTTGTCTTCCGTGCAAGACACTAAAGTGTGTGTGTGTGAGAGAGAGCTCATCAGGGAAAGGAGCAGAAGAGGACTCTGTGTGTGTGTGTGTGTGTGTGTGAGAGAGAGAGAGAGAGAGAGAGAGAGAGAGAGCTCATTAGGGAAAGGAGCAGAAGAGGACTGTGTGTGTGTGTGTGAGAGAGAGAGAGAGAGAGAGAAAGAAAGAAGGTGTGTGTGTGTATTGTCCCTAGAAACCCCCCAACCTAGGGGACCCTGCAGAGAGGGCATTCCCCCCCCAGGACACCCCGTTATTAAAGATGGAGTGTTTGGGGGTGATGGACTCGTTCTCTTCTCCCAGGTCCCTTGGGTCCAGAAGGGTTGGGGGGAAAGGGGTGTGTCCCCCAACCCTTCCAGAGCCAGGGGAGCCAGCAGAGAGGGAATGGTTTCCCCCCCTCCAAAAATCCCCTCCGTTGTAAAAGAGAAGAAACCAAGCGGTTTCTTCTCTTAAAAAACGGAGTGATTTTTTTTGGGGGGAGGGGTTGGTCTCATTCTCCTTTCCTGGGTCTTTTGGTTCCAGAAGGATTGGGGGAAAGGGGTCTGCCCCCAGACCCTTCTGGACCCAGCACCCACTCCGAACACACTTACCTTTTCCTGGCTCCCTCCAGCTGAGTCTTTCACAGGCTTTCCCTCCAGCTCCCAGACTTTTTTTTAAAGTCAGCGCGCGCGTTCCCAGCCTCCTCTGCTGAGGGGTTACACTCATCCTAATTGGCTGGAGCTCGCAACAGCGCACAGGATTTCGGGTATTGAAGTTGTTTTTGTTTCTTCGCGTTTGTGGGGCTCTTGCCCCACTGGTGCATTTCTCAATCCTGCGTTGACCTGCGGACCCAGTTCGAGCATGTGCACGAAGGGTAGGTGCAGGCTAGTAGGGCCAGCCCTAGGAACCTATACGAAGTTCCAACGGTTAACCCTTGGTTTTATAGGTTAAGATATGTGTTTAAGATGTCCTGTTGTTTATGTGAGACCCACTGTCGAGTGGGCGGAATAATAATAATAATAATAATAATAATAATAATAATAATAATAATAATAATAATAATAATAATAATAATAATAATAATAATAATAATAATGTTCCTTGTACATTATTAACGTTGGCTTTGGTATTGAAGTCGACTTAATGGCACATTCTCTGCTCCAGATGGGAGGCTACCCTTTCTTTCACTTCTTCTCTCTACCTGCCTTTTTTCTTTGGAGGGCTCCCAGTGTTTAAAATAGTATTATGTGTAGATTTAAACCTCACTTTCATCGTATTCAAAGTATTTAAGTTTGTGACTCTGCCATCTGGTAGGTCAGATTCATAATCCATGTTTTAAAAAATTCTTCCTAGCTTATGGGCCAATATTCCTGTGCACTGCAGAGTTTGAAAGATACTACAAATGCAGGAAACATTTCTTCATTGGTCTCTGAATGTTTACTTTGGATATAAATCAGTAGGTAATTTCAGCAGTGAAATATCTGCAGATGGCTCTTCTTGCAAGGAATAACGCAGACAGAAGAGGGCAGCAGAAATAAAGAAATAAAAGGGATATAAGTAGACCAGTGGTTTATCAGTTTTTTACCTTTGGAAAACATTTCTTTATTGATGCCAGCTAAACAGCCCACACAGGCCAAATCTTCTGGCTAGTTTTGATGTGCTGCGGAAAATTTTAGGATGACATCTTGAGGTTCAAATGCATTCATATAAAGAAGTACCCAAAACATTTTCGACCATGCGAAGCAGCTTTATCCCCAGTTAGACTGTTTCTACATTTATCCCAGCATTATCTACTGTGACTAGTAGAGAACTTTGCAATTCTACCTTTTTTGCAGTAAAATTTGCAGAATCCCTCCTGCTAAGCAAGGCCAGTGATTTGCGGCAATACAAATTAGAATAAATAAATAAATGTACAAAGGAAAAAATGGATTAAGGAAACTTGCTTAACACACAGATTTTCATGCACAGGACTTTTCTTCTCTTAAGTCACAAACCAATGCAGAAATGGAAAGGATGGAATCTAAATTAGAGAGATTTAATTAAGGGAAACTGAAATTAACACCATTTAAAGCTCTGCCTAAGGGGGAGGGGGTCAAACTGACTGAGGAAAATTACACTTGTTGGGGGATTTTTGGAGTTGTACATTTTTTTAGAATAGATTTGAGGAAGTAATTTTTCTAAGCTCTGGGTCTGGTATTTTATCCCCAGAACTCATACAGCATGATGCCTTTAGGAAACTTATTGGATGCAATGGAAACCACTTGTTGGCTATCTCCTGAATCTCTTCTTTCGAAAAAGACATTGTCTCTGAATGCTTCTGATTAGTGAGTTTAATCGACTTACAGGTGACGATTCCATGGAACTGGATGTCTGTTGAGGAAGGTCTGTTGGTCGAGCCCAGAAAAGTGGAGTATGGGCTTTGCTACACAGTTATGCTAAAGGTAAAAGTAAAAGTTTCCCTTGCTTGAAAGCCAGACGTATCCGACTCTAGGGTGCAGTGCTGTTTCAAAACTGAAGAGCCAGCGTTGTCTGCTTCTGCAGACATTTCCGTGGTCATATGGCAGGCATGACTAGACACCGTAGTGCACGGAACACTGTTTACCTTCCCACCAAAGTGGTCCTTATTTATCTACTTGCAATTTCTTGCTTTCAAACTGCTAGGTCCAGGTGTTTTGGGACTTCAATTACAGAAGCCCAAGTCAGCACACCTGCTGAGCAGGTGTTATGTCCAGCGCTTGCAAGCAATTTATTTATTATTTATTTATTTCTACGCATTTATATCCCGCCCTCCTGATGGGCACACCACTCAGGGCGGCTAACAACATAGTACAAAATTACAATAAAACAATAAAACAACAATAATTAAAACAGATCTAAAAGCCCCAATTAAAACCAACATTAAAAACACCAACATATCATCATTAAGCAAACAACCCACACCCACCCTATCCCCATTAAAACAGAATAACAGAATCCCCATTAAAACAGCAATAGTCCAAACAACGATGAACAGAACAGCAACAAGTCTTTAATTAACAGTATATTCAAGATGAGTTTACAAGGCATTCCAGACACAGAGATGGCGATACAGTCCCATGGAATCAGTCCCTCCTGACTCTTGCCGTAGCGAGGCAATAAACTAGCTAGCATAGGAGCGTAGCATAATGGAGGAGACCCAGGCTAGCATGTTGCTGGCTACCTGTACGGAGAGGGAAGTATAGATCCGGTCCGGCCCCACTCTTGTTTACCTGTGGGGTTTATATAGTGTCTCCCCGGCGGTGGCTCCTTGTTACAAAGTAACGACCCGCCGGATAACTATAACTAACCAATCATAACAGGGAATATATGTATTTAACCAATGGAGATAAAGGTAAAGGTTTCCCTTGCTCGAAAGCCAGTCGTATCCGACTCTAGGGTGCAGTGCTCATCTCTGTTTCTAAGCCGAAGAGCCAGCGCTGTCTGCTTCTGCAGACGTTTCCGTGGTCATGTGGCAGGCATGACTAGACACGGAACGCTGTTACCTTCCCACCGAAGTGGTCCCTATTTATCTACTTGCAATTTCTTGCTTTCGAACTGCTAGGTTGGCAATGGAGAACAGGATCCAAAACTGTAGCCAATCACAGGACTTTGATTAGCATAAGTGCGCCCTGTGCAGGGGTTTTCGCACTACTTTGTGTTCCTAATTTGGATGGCAGGAAACCGCCATTTTCCTCTTGTAAGGCGCTGCCCGCGCTACTTGCAAATGTGCCTGAATACACAACAGGAGGCCTACTGGAAATTAAAGTTCCAGAACACCTGGAGCACCAAGGTAGGAGGTCTGGTGTGCCGTTTGGTGCAATCTTCACACCCAAATTGCATTTGAACCTCAAACAATCCTATTGGGTTTCCTCCAGCCCAATGTCAATTTGCCAGTATTGAATTGAAGAGAGCCACTTCAGGATACCGGCAAATTAAATACTTCCTCAGCTCCGTGGAGGGACCAAGGAAGTGAACTTTTCTAAAAGGTGTATTAGGGCAGCAAATATGCATTGCATCGCAATATAAAAGAGAGGAATGGAAAATTTAAAAATCCCTCCTGTATTCTACACCTTTCAAGAAGAAGCTTTCCTTTCTCTCTCTTGTTTAACGTTATCCAGCACACATGTTATGCCATTCACTTCTCAGCGCCTCCACATTGCTAAGGAAGTATTTAATTTGCCAATATCCTGAAGGTGCTCTCTCCTTAAGCCACTTCAAATTGACGGGGAACGGCTTGCTTTTGGTTCATTTCCAGCAATGACATGCACTGGAAATGAAGCAAGCCAGGATAGTCCTATCCTTACCAAAATGGTAGAAGCCCCTGATGGGACAGAAAGGTATAGATAGGACTTCTCTGAGGAGCCTCCAGCAAAAGACGTCACCTGATTATTGTCTTTTGGGGCAAACCAGCCTGTCTTGGCAGCAGACCAAACAGTGGGCTAAATCCTGGTGTAAAGGTAAAGGTAAAAGTAAAGTTTGCCCTTGCTCGAAAGCCAGTTGTATCTGACTCTAAGGTTCAGTGCTCATCTCTGTTTATTGAGAAAAAAGAGGGCCAAACGGTGTAATATCGAGGAGAGTAGGAAAACCGTTTGTAACAAAAATCCGTGGGCACACCAAAATGCAGTAAACTTCTTCAATGATTCAAAAGTTATTTATTAAATAATAATTCTCCTTACTTGCAGGTATAAAGTAAAAAAAAATAGTAAAGCTCAGAAGAAGAGGAATTCTCAGAAGAAACCAAGATAAACAAAAATAAAAATAAAGAGCAATCCAGCAATTGTTGATTCACAGATGCTTAAAATAAATATCTTTTGCAGTCTCTTGAGCTTTATAGAATAATAATTTCCAATGATCATTTGCTCCGAAGCTATTCCGGTAAATAAAGCTTTTCAGACAAAAAGCCTTTCATCAAGGAATCAATTTGTTTAATAAAATTTAACTTGCATCCATCGCCTCTTCACGTTGCCTGTTACAGTGCGCTGGGACGCATTTTGGGACGCATTACTGCATTTTGGCATCTCTGTTTATAGCTGTCTGCATCTGCAGACGTTTCTGTGGATACCACCAAACTGGTACCTATTTACTTACTTGCAATTTCTTGCTTTCGAACTGCTAGGTTGGCAGGAGCTGGGGCAGAGATGGCAGCTCACTCCATCATGCAGCACTTAGGTCTCGAACTGCTGACTTGCAGACCTTCCAGTGATCCAGTCACCAAATTCAGTCTCTTAACCAATAAGCCACAGCACTCCCTAATGCTTGTGTAATCACACCCTAAGAAGGCAGGATACCTGGATGTGTAGTATTTTGATGTTTCCTGCCATTTTTACATAGCCACTTTTTATGTACCTTTATTATTATTATTATTATTATTATTATTATTATTATTATTATTATTATTATTATTATTATTATTATTATTATTATTATTATTATTATTATTATTATTATTATTATTATTATTATTATTATTATTATTATTATTATTATTATTATTGCATTAGGCTACTAGGCAGTACTGCAAAGATAAATCATGTCACTCATAAAACGAGTAAAATCACAGAGTGCATAGACGCTCTACCCATGACTATGTTTGCTCATGAACAATGCACTTGGTATAGTACAGCTGCGAATACCCTCTACCGCTTCCCACATTTGATCAGCCAGCTCAAATGAATGACACATACTGCTGTGGGAAACATAAAGTCTCCACATTGCCTGCATTCTTACTGCTCAACCAGATTTACAAGCATTTGAATTTCAAACCAGATCCCAGACCCTTCTCATCTTGCTGTGTGTGCACAGAATCCATCTCACAATTTTACTGCAAAGGCTTTTGTATCCTGGATCATCGTGTCAACTTTCATAAACCTTCCAACAAGGACTCGGTTAGCTTAATCTGGGTAGGTGCCAAACTGTTTGAGTTCTACTGAGAAAATAGGCGCTTTAAGAAGCAGAAGTAGGTACATTTCTGCACATTAATTTGTGCCCCATTCAGAATGGAAATTTTTGGCTCTCTGCGGTCTCTGGGTGCCTTAAAATAACATTTTGCAACAAACAACTCTAACTTTGAGGCTGGGCCCATAATTCATACCTGTCAACCATCCCGATTTTGCCAGGAAAACCCCGTAATTTGACGTCGATTGATATCATAACCCCCCCCCCCGCTGCCAAAACCCCGTAATTTGGCAGCGGGGGGAAACACTTTCCGCACATGTGCGGAAGCGCTACGCTGATTGCGTAGGGGCTGCGCAAGCGGTGCAGAGCTTCCGTGCATGCATGGAAGGGGTAAAACCCTTCCACGCATGCGTGGAAAGAGACATGCACACAAGCGATGTGCGCAGGTCCTGTTTTTCCGGAGCCACAAGTTGACAGGTATGCCCGTAATTGTAACTGCAAGTGCTAATGCCAACTAAAATATACCCACAACTCATACCCATCAAGTGTGGCTCCGGAAAATATGGGAACTGCTCCGGCCTAAGCACACATGCACATCAACAACTCCTTTGCACATGTGCAGAACCACTATGCGCATGTGCAGAACCACTTTGTGCATGCACAGAACCACTTTGTGCATGTGCACTGCTGCCTCTGATGGGTGTGCATGCACAGTAACTCCTTTCCCCGCCATTCAAAATACGGGAAAGCGCCGGGAAAGGGGAGGAACGAGCGCTGAAATACGGGAAATCCCAGGCAATACGGGATACTTGACAGGTATGCCAAAACTGAACTCCTATTGCACAGTTATGTAAAAGGTGTAACTTTTGCCATAGGTTAAGAAATCTCCATAAACATGACCTGCTACACGACTCAGGGTGCAGTAAATAACATCTATGGAGACTTCTTATCTTAATGGCAATTGCACAACAGGATTTAAGCCACTGGATCAGTTGCTGCACAAAACTGAACTATAAGGTAAAGGTAAAGGTCTCCCTTGTATGGCCATTATGTCGTATCTAACTCTAGGTATGGTGCTCATCTCTGTTTACAGCCAAGATGCCAGCACTGTCTGTGTCTGCAATCATTTCCATGGTCATGTGGCACGCATGACTAGACACCAGAGTGCATGGAACACTGTTTACCTTCCTACCGAAGTGGTACCTATTTATCTACTTGCTTTCGAACTGCTAGGTTGATCGGAGCTGGGACAGACAATGGGAGCTCACTATGTCACGCAGCACTTGGGTCTCAAACTGCTGGCCTGCCAACCTTCTGACCACTAAGCCACCATAGGAGACTGTAAATCCATCCTGATTGCCCTGCATTTGCCCATGGGGCTGAAACATTGAAGCACTCAATTTCCAGGGCGCTATCTTTCCTATTGTGAACAAAGAAGGGTCGGAACCAGAAATATTATCCTGTTTTTGGGTGGAAGACAAAAGCAAGCATGAAAAAATAATTGAGCTGAATTTCAGGGTCTCCTCAAAAGTAGCATTTTCACACCTTACCAAACCTGTCCTGGGGAAGAAATCAGGCTTTGCCCTACCCTGCCCTCACCTCTGGCATCCTTGGGCGCCAATAGCAATGTATGGCATCCCCCCCAACCCCAACCCCCAAATAGGCGCCCTCCACCACTCGCTGTCCAGCGCCTTCCCATGGTGCCCTGCACATCCCTGTAAGAAATGCACTACTTGTCAAAAGCTCACAGATTTCAAGGCTTACAGGACATTTTGGAGGAAAATAAATTATTATTTATTTATTTATTTATTTATTTATTTATTTATTTATTATTTTGTTAAATTTTTATACCGCCCACTCGACCAAGGCCGACTCAGGGCGTTCACAATCATAGATAAAACAGATAAAAACATACAGAATTAAAAACCCACCTCCTAAAAAGGGGTGCAGATACCGATGGAACCATGGGGGAAGGCATACTCCTCTATATCAACCACCCAATGGAAGCCACCCCTCTACTTGCACCCCAAACTTGGCCCGCCAGCCAGGTTTTTAGTTCTTTCCTAAAGGGCAACAACTCCATCTGGAGGCGCAGTTCTACTGGCAGGAGGTTCCAAAGGGCCGGTGCGGACACAGAGAAGGCCCTCCTCCTTGTGCCAGAGAGGCGAGCCCCACTGGCCGATGGCACTATTAGAGAGCCCCTCCGGTCCGCTCTGGTTGGATGGACAGACGTCCTTAGAGCGATGCGGTCTCTTAGGTAACCTGGCCCACTACCATATAGGGCTTTAAAGGTAAAAACCAACACATTGAATTGCACCCGGAGGCAAACTGGTAACCAGTGCAACTCCCGAAGCAATGGTGAGGCATGGGCATAACGCTCACACCCCATCACCACCCGGGTAGCTGCATTCTGGACCAGTTGTAGCCTCCGAATGGTCATCAGGGGCAGCCCCATATAGAGCGTATTACAATAATCTAGTCTGGAGGTCACCAGAGCATGAGTGACCATGAGCAAAGAGTCCCGGTCCAGGAGCCGGCACAACTGGCGAATCACCCGAAGTTGGGCAAAGGCCCTTCTGGCCACAGCTGCCACCTGTTCTTCAAGCAGCAGCTGTGAATCCAGGAGGACCCCCAAGTTGTCCAAAATGGCGCCATCCAAAACCAAAGATGGTAGCTCCTGGAATAGAGCAGGACCCCCTATCCATAGCCACTCAGTCTTGCTAGGATTCAGTTGCAGCCCATTCACCCCCATCCAGACCCCAACAGCCTCCAGACATCTGGAAAAGACTTCGACTGCATCACTGGGGTCCCCATGGGCCAAGATGTACAACTGTGTGTCATCTGCATACTGTTGGTACCACACCCCATGGGAACAGATGATCTCACCCAGCGGCTTCATGTAGATGTTAAATAGGAGAGGAGAGAGTACCGAGCCCTGAGGCACCCCATATTTTAGGGGCCTAGAACTGGATCTCCCACTCTCCAACCACACCGACTGGGTACGGCCCCTCAGAAATGAGGAAAACCAGGACCACACAGTGCCCTGGATCCCCAGTCCTTGGAGCCGTTCCAGAAGGATACCATGGTCAACGGTATCGAAGGCTGCTTGAGAGGTCAAGAAGAGCAAGGACGGACGAATGGCCGCTATCGCGCTCTCACCAGAGATCATCCATCAGTGCAACCAATGCAGTCTCAGTACCATATCCAGGTCTGAATCCTGACTGGAAGGGGTCCAGATATTCCGCTTCACCCAGTACCCCCTGCAACTGACATGCCACTGCCTTCTCCAGCACCTTCCCCAAAAAGGGAAGACTGGACACAGGTCTGTAGTTAGTTAGGACTGCTGGGTTGAGGGATTGCTTCTTCAGGAGGGGGAGCACCAAAGCATGTTTCAACAGTGCAGGAAACATCCCCTCCCAAAAAGACGCATTAATTATAGCCAAGACCCAGCCACCTGTCAATGTCTTAGAAGCTTTTCCCAGCCAGGCGGGACAGGGATCCAATGGAGAATTAGTGGCGCGAACCGCTGCAAGGAGCCTGTCCACTTCATCTGGGGCAACTGGCTCAAACTGATCCCAGATAACACTGCAAGACTGTGCACTGGCTTCCCCCGGACCCTCCCCATCCACGCCAGGATTAAACCCTGAGTGAATCCGATCGATTTTCTCCACCAGATGGTCAGCAAAGTCCTCAGCCGAACCCTGCCAACCAGGCATAGCCCCCGCACAAAGGAGAGACCTGGTCACCCGAAACAGGGGGGCTGGGCGATTATCAGCGGAGGCAATAAGGGTGGTGAAGTATTGCCTCCTCACCACCCCCATCGCCACTAGGTAGGCCCTAATAGCGGCTCTAGCTTGTGTCCAATCGGAATCGCACTGGGTCTTCACCCAGCGGCGCTTAAGGCGTCTCTTTGCCCATTTGAGCCCCTGCAGATCTTCCGTGAACCACGGGGATGACCTAACTCCACAGGCTCTGAGAGGCCGTAGTGGAGCGATTACATCCAAGGCAGCTGTCATCGTCCCGTACCACAGGTCAACAAGCGCCTCGGGCGAATCGTATCGTCAATCCAGAGGAAAATCCCCCAGTTCCCTCTAGAATCCATCTGGATCCATCAGTTGCCGGGGGCGGGCCATTTTAATAGACCCTGCCTCCCTACGATGCAGTGTCGCCCCCAGGAAGTCTAGAGCCACAAAACTATGCATACATGGGAATAGCCAAAATAAGTACCATCCCAAAAATATCCACAAACATGCATCAGTCAATGGCAGAAAAACTGTAAATTTAGTAAAAGAAAGGCATATTTATGCACTTTAGGGAAAGTGTCCAATAATTGAGAACACATATCAGCGAGGGAATTGGAAAGAAAACCTTGCGACCTTTAGACAAAACAAGGACAAAAAAGAACATCTAGGTGGAATCCTGATAAATCACTCATCCAGAGCAGGGCTTTTTGTGGGAGAGGTTTCTTTTATGCGGGGGATACAGTGCAAAGACACTCCTCCGCACAACAACCAACCAAACATCACTAGAGAGCCTCCATGGAAATAGGCGACAGAGACTGTCTCCACCAGAATCCTAAATGTACAGTATGTATTCAAATAGACACGTTGTGTTTCAGTGTCCTGTGGTACGCTTGTGAATTATGCTAATGTACTCCTGTGCCATGGCTCAAGTGGTTAAGCCTGGAAGGTTGGCAGGTCAGCAGTTCGAGACCCGAGTACTGCATGATGGAGTGAGCTCCTGCCAACCTAGCAGTTCGAAAGCAAGAAATTGCAAGTAGATACATAGGTGCCACTTGGGTGGGAAGGTAAATATCATTCCGTGCACTCCATTGTCGAGGCTTGCCTGCCACATGTCCGCACAAATGTCTACAGATGCAGACAGCGCTGGCTCTTTGGATTTAAAACTAGGTTCCTTAACTAGCACTGTCAGAAGTCCCACTCAGTTCACTGTAGCTTATTGGCTCAAAAGGGCAGTTTGGAGTGCAGTTTTAACCTCCTTATTTTACCATGTTTAGTGCATAAAATAATTGAGGTAAGAATGATTTAAAGGAATCTCTTTATAAAAGTGGGTGTCATGTCTCTGTTAAAGAATGAACAGACATGGAAGTTCCCTAGAATGTATACAATTTGGAAGATAAGAATAGCATATTACACTTGTTTTAGCTTTGTATGATAGTTTTGTGTTTTAAGCTTGGAAAGTAACTAAGATTTGCTTTAAACCAGGGATCTTCAACCTTTTAAAACCATGGGCCGAACCACGCCCCCTCAGACTCTTGGCGGGTCTATCCCCACTGTTGCTGCAGGCCCCCATGACCAGTGGGGGGTTAGGCCGGGTTACCTAAGAGACCGCATCGCCCTGAGGACGTCTGTCCGTCCAACCAGAGCGGACCGGAGGGGCTCTCTAATTGTGCCATCAGCCAGGGGGGCTCGCCTCTCTGGCACAAGGAGGAGAGCCTTCTCCGTGTATGCACCGGCTCTCTGGAACCTCCTGCCAACAGAATTACGCCTCCGGACGGAGTTGCTGCCTTTCAAAAAGGATCTTAAAACCTGGCTGGCGGGTCAAGTCTGGGGCACAGGTGGAAGGGTAACCACCATGGGGTGGTTGGTGTAGAAGAACTCTTCCCTATGGTGCCTTTGGATCCTGCAGCCCTTGTTTTCGGGGGTGGGTAGTCTTAACTGTTTTAACTGTTTTAATTGTTTTTAACATGTGCTTTTAATTCTTGTTGTGAACCGCCCTGAGTTGGCTTTGGCCGAGTGGGCGGTATATAAATGTGATAATTAAATTAAATTAAAATTTAACTTGAGCCCCTTCACTCCACCACCACCCCACTCACCCCGGGTGATGTTTGGGCTCCAACATCTGTTCTGCTATGGAGCACCGTTAGGGATATACCAAGCCAAGCAGAGAGGGAAAGGATTGAGGCGGAAGCGGTGGCTGCAGCAAGGGCGCGGGCCACAAAAAACAGCGCTGTGGGCCGTAGGTTGATAAACCGTGCTTTAAACAAAGTAATGGGACATTTGGTTAGATAAACTAATGTAGGCATCACAAAGAAATACAAGAGCATAAAAGTTTTCCTTTCTTTTCTTTCTTTAACTCATATTGTTATTGAGACAACTGAATGATGGTTGAAAGAACAGAATGACTTCCTGGTAGGGGACACTTTTACAATAAAATATACTCGTTAGAAAGAAACCCAGACACAAAATGCCAAAGATACAGTTCCAGTATGGAAAACATTCCTCCAGTGAAACATTGTTTAGAACCCATGGGTCATTCTGGAATGTCGGCAGCCAAGAACTAAAATTCTTTGTATAGGAATAATAACAACAGGAAACCTGAACAATGGTCCTGAAACAAGACATTTTTCCTCGGGCTTTTTGGGGATGGGCTGGCTTGGCTTTTTAAAGTGGAATTGCACTTTCTGGGTACTAACAGAGCTTGGGTGTCTGACAGTCTGGATTCTGGACTTTTGAAACAAAAAGCTTAGTTTTTCTAAGTAATCTGCACATTTTCATTCACCTATCATATAATCCACATTTTCCATGATGGAGGAAGGTGTTCTGAACACTTCTTATATATAAAGTCAGTAATCATTACTGCAGGAGGAACCAGCCTGATGTCTTTCCGTAGTTTAGTTTCCTAGTAAGTGCAGAGTGATGCACGTTGGGGCAAAAAAAACAACAACCCAATTACATTTATAAACTGATGGGGTCTGAACTCTCTGCCACAAACCAGGAAAGGGACCTTGGTGTCCTGGTGGACAACTCAATGAAGGTGTCATCCCAGTGTGCCTCAGTAGTGAAAAAAGCAAACTCAATGCTAGGGATCATTAGGAAGGGTATAGAAAATAAGTCAGCAAGTGTCATTTTGCCTCTTTATAAATCTATGGTGAGGCCCCATCTGGAATACTGTGTACAGTTCTGGTCGCCATACCTCCAGAAGGATATTATGGAGCTGGAAAAAGTGCAGAGGAGGGCAACCAGAATGATGATGGGACTGGAACACCTTCCTTACCATCTGAGGCTGCAACGGTTGGGCCTCTTCACTCTTGAACAACGGCGTCTAAGAGGTGACCTGATTGAAGTTTATAAAATTATGCACGGTGTGGACAAAGTAGACAAGGAAAAACTGTTTTCCTTATCGCACAACACTAGAACTAGGGGGCACTCCATGAAACCTTTGGGTACTAGTTCTCAAACAAATAAGAGAAAGTACTATTTCACTCAGAGGATCACTGGTCTATGGAACTCCCTGCCAGAAGAAGTGGTGACAGCTGTCAGTCTTGACAGCTTCAAGAAAGGATTAGACAAGCTCATGGAGGACAATGGTTGTTGTTCAGTCGCACAGTCGATTCCGACCCTTTGCGACCCCATGGACCATTTTCCTCCAGGCACCTCTGTCCTCCACCATTCTCCTCAGCCCACCAAGCTCTGTGCCCAATGTGTCCACAATACCATCTATCCATCTCATCTTTGGACGCCCCCTTCTTCTCTTGCCCTCCACCTTTCCCAGCATCAAGGCCTTCTCAAGTGAGTCCTCCCTTCTCATTTGATGTCCAAAGTACTTTAGCTTCATCTTCACTATTTGTCCCTCCAATGAACAGTCAGGATTGATTTCTTCCAGTATTGACCTATTTGTTCTTTTTGCTGTACAAGGGACTCTCATGACTCGCCACATCTCAAAGGCATCTATTCTTCTGCGCTCAGCCTTCCTAATGGTCCAGCTCTCACACCCATACATTACCACTGAAAATACCATTGCTTTGACTATGCGAATTTTTGTTTTCAAGGTGATGTCTCTGCTTTTCACTATATTCCCCAGGTTTCTCATAGCTTGTCTCCCCATAATCAATCATCTTTTTATTTCATGGCTACAGTCGCCATCTGCAGTGATCTTAGATCCCAGGAAAGTAAAATCTGTCACTGCTTCTACTTCTTCCCCATCTATTTTCCAGGGACTGATCGGATATCAAGGGTATCAATGGCTATAATTATGGATACCTAAGGACAACCTCCAGGTTGGAGAGTTAGGCAGGATATCTCTCAATGCCATTTCCAGGGAATCCTAAACAGGTGAAGGCATCTGCTTGGGAATAATACCCTGAAGCAAATGGTGAGCCACTGTGTGAGACAGAATGCTGGACTGGATGGGCTGTGGCTTGTTCCAGCAAAGGCTGTTCTTATGAATTCCATCAGCTCCCAGTGGGCAAGTATTATGGAAGGTATCATCTAAAAACCTTCCAGAGGGCATCAGGTAAATAGCCTGCATCTGTAGTAAGGTAAGGTAAAGGTTGGCCTTGCTCAAAAGCCAAGTCATATCTGACTCTAGGGTTCAGGGCTCATCTCTGTTTATTGCCAAACAGCCAGAACTGTCTGCATCTGCAGAGGTTTCTGTGGACATGTGGCAGGCATGACTAGACACTGGAGTGCATGGAATGCTATTTACCTTCCCATCAAAGTGGTAACTATTTATCTGTTTGCGATTTCTAGCTTTCAAACTGCTAGGTCGGCAGGAGCTGGGACATATGTGAGCTCACTCTGTCATGCAGTAGTCGGGTCTCAAACTGCTGACCTGCCGACCTTCCAGTCATCAAGTTCAGTGTCCTAACCACTAAGCCACTGCAGTCTCTGTCCATCTGTAGTACAGCAAACTATATTGTTATTTTGCTGTAAAAGCCTGCAACTACTTTGCTGTCTTTAGGCAGTAGTTGAAATGTACACATTAATTAGGAACTTCTCCATACAGCCGTTATTGGGCTCAGAAAATTGACCATAAGATTGTATGTCTTTTTCCTTTTCCTTTTCCATATACAGTGGAACCTCATACAACAATTGTTCCATATAACAACAAAATCGCATAACAATTAGGTTTTGAGGGGGGGGGGAAATGGTGTCCCGCATAACAATTTTCCCTATGTAAAAAATCATACACCAATTTTTCAATAGGAAAAACAACTGAGAAAAAAATCGTTGTACGATGCATCCCATAGGGAAAATTGCTATACTGTACGATGCATGTATCGTATAGCAATTGTTTCATACAACAACGAGCCCAGTGGAACGGATTAAAATTGTTGTATGAGGTACCACTGTATTGTATTCTCAGCATTGGAAGGGAATTTGTGAGTTTGCCTGCTGCTGTTTCAGTTTGTGTTTATTGTGTTTGAACAATGTAATAGTCATTTAGTTCTGATCATTTATTTCATATTGTTGTCCTTTGGTTCAATATGGTTAGCTGCCCTAGAATCTACAGATGAAGGGCAGTAATGTATGCATCTTTTAAGCAAACAAGGAAGACAATCCATGTAGAGGAAAGTGGTTTGCTCTACATCTTGAACACCTCCAAGAACTAGGTCTACAGCAGAATGCTGAAACTGATCCAAGGTGCTTGGCAAACGTATGCATAACAATGGCTTGCAATGCAGTCAGCAGGGCCACACTGAAGCAAGCAGTTGTAAACTGGCCTCCACATAACAGCTGTAACATACAGAAGATAAGTCCTAAACTCATTGTGAGTTTAGCTCAGGTCTTCCTATATGACTTTGCAGTGTCATCTTTTTCACAAAGCCATCATATGGATGTGGCCATGGTGGCTTAGTGGTTAATACGCTGGGCTTGATGACTGGAAGGTCAGCAGGTCAGCAGTTTGAAACCCAAGTACTACGCAACGGAGTGAGCACCTGTCATCAGTCCCACTCCTGCCGACCTAGCAGTTCGAAAGCAAGAAATTGCAGGTACGTAAATAGGTGCTGCTTTGGCAGGAAAGATAACAGCATTCTGTGCATTCTGGCATCTAGTCATGCCTGCCACATGACCATGGAAATGTGTGCAGATGCAGACAGTGTTGACGCTTTGATTATAAATGGAGATGAACACTTCCCTCTAGAGTTTCTCTTTCAATGAAAAGCCTCCCAGGAGCCCATCTTAGCAAGGTAGTACCTTTTTGCAACTCAGAAGACACAGCACAAATGGGAAATGCACATGGTACTGAGCTTTCCACAGAACCAATGCATTCATCATGCCTCTTATGTCTCCTGCTGCTTCAGGTGGAATGATCACAGCCAGATAACATATTTTTGTACTGTATTAATGGGAAATGTTTATGTCTCACTATTTTTCTGCCAATAGGCTTCCGAGGTGGCTGACTAGAAGTGAGGTGATATATAGCATTTTCTTTTGCTGGTTAAGTTGGCTAGGGCTGATGAGCACAGTATTACCTCATCGTCTTGACAGCCACCTGTTGTGCATCATTGGATAACATAGCATGCAATGGTACTGGTGATTTGGAAACATTTGTGCAAGGGTCTGGATAATGGTGGGAAATGTATGTTCCTCACACTTTAAATATTTCTGGCTATGTATATCTGCCTATCTCATGGGTGTGGGTGTGTTATATCTGACTGGGTGTAAAGGGCTAACCTAAATTTAAAACAGTTCCTGATGTTACATTTGAAGAACTGTTCTCTGTTTGGCCACACAGTCATATTCCTGCCTCAATGTAATCCAAATAAGCTGGTTGCTCTTGAGATTCACCAAACCAAAATGCATGGTGGTTGCCATTTTGACAGATGTGGGAGACATCGGGCAAAATGATTCTTTCCCAACTCAACCTAAAGATGCTATTCTCTGGAAGTCTCCATCTTGTTACTAACCGCAACTGTGATAAGCTTCCAAAACCAGAGAAAAGCCAGTGCGCGATTCTGTAACATGCTAAACAAGCCTTCCCAAGAGCCACCACATCTCTGTGACTAAAATGAAGTGGGCTGAATCTTGAATTGGCATCTCACTGTAAAAAGGGCTCTGCTTATAGAAGGTGCCTCTGCTCGCTTGAAACAATGATCAAGAATCTCGCTTTTCCATCATACCACAGCATGACATATTGTTGTGTATGTACAATGCTGCTTCATATGAATGTACAATGTTGCTTTAAGAAATGTATGAATGTAACCTAGCCACAATCACAATGTAACCCAGCTGTTAAAGGAACGCAAGCAAGCTGCCTATAGAGGGCAGCTGCGAGTGTTCAACTCACATGGTTATCATTCCTCAAATCACCTGCAGCCGCGGGAACTTCCAGCAGCAACAAACTACTACTGATCCACCACCGAAGATGGGCGTGACCCGGATGATGTCACGCCGGTAGCAGCCAATGAGCTACCATGCAGCCAAGTTCAAATGTGTTGTACCACTGTATATAATGTGAGATACCTCCGCCATTACCACATGTTCGTTCTGATCATCAACCAATAAACCTGTGTTAGTCCATACTGCGACTCCTTCTATGTCTCCTGGAAAAGACACTAAATTGGCGACGAGGATGGGATTGATGGCGAATCCCAAGGTCAAGGCGTACCAGTTCAATGTGAGCGAGCCCGAACAATGGGAGCTCTACGAGTGCCAGTTTCGGCACGCGATGGAAGCCACGGGCGTCGACGACGACGCGAAGATGCGCTCCCATTTCCTGGCCCAAGTGGGGCCAGCCACGCTGCAGATCCTGATGACCCTGGTGGCCCCCAGGAAGGTAGAGGAGGTCCCCATCGACCGTATCCTGGAGAGACTGGGTGAGCATTTCCAGCCGCCCGTCTCGATCTTCCCAGCACGGGTCGCATTCCACAGGCGAGACCAGCGACCGGGCGAATCCGTGTCCGCCTACGCGGCGGCCCTCAGGCTTGCGGCGGTCCACTGCCAGTGGGATGACCTGGACCAGGCCCTCCGTGACCGCATGTTGTGTGGTCTGAGGGACGAGGAGCTGCAGAGGAGGCTCACGTTCAACGAGGTACTGCGGGAGGCCCAAGCAGCCGAGGAGGCCAGAAGCGGGGTGAGACTGTTCAAGTCCCGAGGGGCCGCGTCTGAGAGGGCCAAGTCACCAGTACAGGCGGCCCGGTGGATACCAGCGAAGACGGTCTGGCGGGCCCCCAAGCCACCCGCCGGCACACCAACGTCGTCCGAGGAGTCGTCCACGACAGCGGACCCCTACTCCAGCGAGGACGACGACGTCCAGAGGATCAAGAAGCGTGGTGAGAAGCGGCAGTCCCGAGAACGGCAGGACCGCCGTTGCGACGGTTGTGGGGCGTCCCACGACCGCACAAGGTGCCCGTTTCGAAAGGCCGAGTGTCACAACTGCGGCCGAAAGGGGCACATTGCCCGAGTATGCAGGCGCGGGCGAGTTGAGGACAAGAGGAGTTCCAGCCATCCCCAGACGCACCAGCGGAAGGCGGCCGGCACCAGGAAGGTCGCAGCCAGCTACGATGAGGAAGGCGTGAACCGCGTGGGCCTGGAGCACCGGCGGTTTTTCGTAGAGGTACTGTTGCAAGGGGTCCCAGTGAGGATGGAGATAGACTCGGGGTCATCTTATTCCATCCTGTCCCAAAAAGAGTTCATGCGTATTCCCCCAGACAAGCGGCCCAAACTGCGGGCCATGAGGTCACACCTTCGGGACATGCAGGGAAATGGGATCCCAGTGTTGGGGGTGGGGAATTTCAAGGTGAAGTTCAAGGGCTACTCTGAGAAACTGCCCCTAGTGGTCCTCAAGGGGGGAGGTGCTGCCTTTTGGGAACGCAGTGGTTTGCTCCCCTGGGAATCGAACTGTCCGGCATTAACGCCATTGAGACTGACCCAATGCGGGACGTGTGCAACGCGTACCCGGACATTTTCAAGAAGGGGCTCGGGAAGTACAAGGGGCCCCCGGTTTCCTTCGAGCTGGAACCAGAAGTCCGGCCCATCCGCCTCAAACCAAGGAGGGTGCCCTTCGCCCTAAAGGACAAGATCGAGGCGAAACTGGACAAATTGGTGGGGCAGGGGATTTTGGTTCCAGTTGACTTGGCGGAGTGGGAAACGCCGATTGTTACAGCCCTCAAGTCGAACGGGGAAGTCAGGATTTGTGCAGACTATAAATGTACCATTAACAAGGCCATTCGGCCAAATGCATATCCAGTGCCCGTGGTCAGCCACTTGCTGGCCACGTTACATGGGGGGAAGTGTTTTGCCAAGTTAGATCTGGCTCAGGCGTACCAGCAGCTCTCTGTAACCCCGGCTGCTGCCGCCGCGCAAACGATAGTGACGCACAAGGGGGCGTTTAAGGTAACGCGCCTTCAGTTTGGCGTGAATTCGGCCCCCGGAATTTTCCAGTCCCTCGTGGAACGCCTTTTAAAGGGGCTTCCAGGCGTCCTCCCATACTTCGACAACGTGTTGATAACGACGGGGAGCGAATTAGAGTTAGCGAAGAGGCTAGATGGGGTCCTTTCAGTGTTCGAGAGGGCAGGTCTTTGACTGAGGAGGGACAAATGCGTATTCTTTGTGAGGGAGGTCGAGTTTTTAGGTTTTAAGGTAACCCCGGACGGAATCAAACCCTCCGAGTCAAAGGTTGCAGCCGTGAAGAACGCCCCTCGCCCCACCGCAAAACCAGAGCTACAGCCATTTCTAGGGCTCCTAAATTTTTATCATACCTTCCTACCGCGGAAGGCATCAGTTGCGGAGCCACTGCACGCGCTGCTCAAAAAGGACGCAGTTTGGCGGTGGGGGGACAGGCAGGAGAGAGCATTCAAAGAGCTTAAGTCACTCCTGTCTTCGGACGCTGTCCTGACCCATTTCGACCCGAAAAAACCAGTGGTCTTAGTCTGTGATGCGTCCCCAGTGGGGGTGGGGGCAGTCCTGTGCCACGTGTTGGAGAGCGGGAGGGAAGCCCCGGTAGCGTACTACTCCAGGTCCCTCTCAAAGGCCGAGCGCAATTACGCGCAAACTGATAGGGAGGCCCTAGCCATCATCGCCGGAACGAAAAAGTTCCATGACTTTTTATACGGCCGCGAGTTTACGGTAGTGACCGATCACAAACCACTGTTGGGGATCTTCACTACCGGCAAACCCACCCCGCAAATTCTATCCCCCAGGATGCTGCGTTGGGCCATTTTCCTCAACGCCTACCAGTATGAGCTGGTCTATCGCCCAGGGAAGGAGATCTCCCACGCGGACGCACTGTCCCGATCTCCCCTCCCAAGCGTAGGGGACCCCACATGCGAGGTAGAGCAGGATCACCAAGTCCTACTGATCGAGTCTCTCGACTCACCCCCCATTGTCCCGGCCGACCTCGCCAAGGCCACGGCGGCCGACAAGATGCTGGCCCAAGTTAGTTCCTGGGTTAAGAAGGGCTGGCCCGCGACTCCCCCCGATGAAAAGTTCAGGCCATTTTTTAGGCGCAGAGTAGAGCTATCGCTGGAAAGGGGCTGCTTACTCTGGGGCCAGCGGGTAGTTATCCCAGAGAAGCTGAGGGCCAAGGTACTGAGACTACTGCACACCAGTCACCCCGGGATCGTGCGCTCCAAGGCTCTGGCCAGGAGTTTCTTTTGGTGGCCCCAGATAGACGGGGACATAGAGCGTTTAGTGGGCACGTGTGAGAGCTGCCAAAGCTCTCGGCCCGAGGAGTCCCGGTTGCCCCATAGGGAATGGGATACGGCCCGCGGGCCATGGTCCCGGATCCATGTCGACTTCGCTGGCCCCTTCCGCGGGTCCATGTTCCTGCTGGTAGTCGACTCCTACTCCAAGTGGTTGGAGGTAATTCCCATGAACAGTACCTCCTCCGCCGCAACCATCAAGCAGTTGTGCAAGCTTTTTGCCTGCTTCGGCCTGCCAGACATCCTTGTTAGCGATAACGCTAGTACCTTCACGTCTGCAGAATTCAAGACGTTTATTGAGCGGAACGCCATCAGGCACATCACCGCTGCCCCGTTTCACCCCGCCACAAATGGTCAGGTAGAGCGCCAAGTGCGCACTACGAAAGACGCAGTGCGGCGCATGGGTCCCAGTGAGTTGAACCTTCATTTGTGCCAGTTCCTCATCTGCTACAGAACAACCCCCTTAGCTTCAGGATTTTCCCCAGCCGAACTCCTCATGAGGAGGTGTCCGGTAACACTTTTTGACCGGATGGATCCGTCCAGGGTGGAGGATGAAGGGAGAAACATAAACATAGGGGGAGGGAGCTCCAAAAGTTTTTCGGCAGGGGACCCGGTTCACTGCAGGAACTACGCGGCGTCAGGGCCAGCGTGGGTTCCAGGGACAGTCATCGAGCAGACGGGGCCAGTGTCCTACAGAGTCGAGACTTACTCGGGTCTACTCTGGAGGAGGCACGCCGACCAACTCAGAAGGCGGGTCACCAGTGAAGGGGATTCAGCGTTAGGGTCCTCCCCCACCCGCATTACCCAAGGGGGAGACACGGCGGGACCCGGGGATACAAATGCATATCCTCGGTTCTCAACCACAGAGGAGGATACTTTGGAAGAGAGGGATCAGTTTGATGTTGATTATGAGTTGCCGTACCAGGGGGGTGTAGCGGAGTGGTCCCCCACCCGTCCTAGCGAAAAGAGGGGCTTCAGTTCAGCCCTGGTACCTCCAGTCCCCCCAGTCCTTTTGTGTTAGAATATACCATAGCTCCAGCTCCCCGGAGGCCAACACCCCCAAGGCAGGCATCGGGGGGGGAGTCCACCCACCGCAGTCCCCGGAACTCCCAGGCAGGGAACGGGGGGTGGCGAGACCACGAGGGTCTCTTCGTCGGTCCCGAGATTCGTGCTGGGGGGGACCCCTAGCTCCTCAAGCGGTAGGCAGGAGTTCACTTCCCAACTGTTCATTCCATTCCCTTCCCCCAATGCAAGGTTACCACAGAGCCCACACCGAGCCACTAACGAGTCCCCCCTTTCCATTGCAGGACAGGACCCCGCAGAGCCAGGCTCCCCTGTATTAAGCCTAGCGGCCGCTCGCCCCAGGCGCACGTGCGGCAAGCCACAATGGTTGAGGGACTTCGTCCCATCCTAGGGGAAAGGGATGTTGTGTATGTACAATGCTGCTTCATATGAATGTACAATGTTGCTTTAAGAAATGTAGGAATGTAACCTAGCCACAATCACAATGTAACCCAGCTGTTAAAGGAACGCGAGCAAGCTGCCTATAGAGGGCAGCTGCGAGTGTTCAACTCACATGGTTATCATTCCTCAAATCACCTGCAGCCGCGGGAACTTCCCGCAGCAACAAACTACTACTGATCCACCACCGAAGATGGGCGTGACCCGGATGACGTCACGCCGGTAGCGGCCAATGAGCTACCATGCAGCCAAGTTCAAATGTGTTGTACCACTGTATATAATGTGAGATACCTCCGCCATTACCACATGTTCGTTCTGATCATCAACCAATAAACCTGTGTTAGTCCATACTGCGACTCCTTCTATGTCTCCTGGAAAAGACACTAAACATATTCAGATGTTTCCACAGCCCCTCTGCTCAGTACTTTCAAGGTGCAAGATGGGGAAGAGAAGGTATTTTTTCCTTTCAACAACCCAGTTGCCTATCCCTAGATCCAGACCCAAAGCATTGTGTGTACAGGTCGCACAACTATTTCCTGATTTTGTTCATGAGTTTCAGATCTCACCAAATCAGCCAGAGTCAGCCAAACTGGTTGTGCAGTGCAATAGTGCATGGGCAGATATATTACATATGTTACCTTGGATACCTTGGAGTTGTTATTTCAATGAGGAGTCCGCACATTGGTCGACATCTCCATGATGACATTCCACAAATGCAAGCGGTCCACAACTTTCACCTTGCCCAAGGGATCCAATGGAGGGCACTTTGGTGAGTTTTAGTCCAGACCTAACATCATGGACAAAAGATGGGCAACACTGCCTAGTTAGACCGCTCAAGCCCCCTGCTAGGTGAAAGCCTTGTCATGACGTTGGGCTTGAGCGGTCTAACTAGGCAGTGTTGCCTATCTTTTGTCAACTACATATCTTACTGCTATATATTTTACATATTGCATAGATAAGAACATAAGAACATAAGAACAGCCTTGCTGAAACAGGCCACAGCCCATCCAGTCCAGCATTCTGTCTCACACAGTGGCTCACCATATCCTTCAGGGTATTCCCAAGGAGATGCCTTCACCTGCTTAGGATTCCCTGGAAATGGCATTGAGAGATATCCTGCCTCTCTCCAACCCGGAGGTTATCCTTAAGTATCCATAATTATAGCCATTGATACCCTTGTCCTCAATGAACTTGTCTAATCCTTTCTTAAAGCTGTCAAGACTGACAGCTGTCACCACTTCTTCTGGCAGGGAGTTCCATAGACCAGTAATCCTCTGGGTGAAAAAGTACTTTCTCTTATTTGTTTGAGAACTAGTACCCAAAAGTTTCATGGAGTGTCCTCTAGTTCTAGTGTTATGCGATAGGGAAAACAGTTTTTCCTTATCTACTTTGTCCACACCGTGCATGATTTTATAAACTTCAATCAGGTCACCTCTTAGACGTCGTCGTTCAAGAGTGAAGAGGCCCAACCATTGCAGCCTCAGATGGTAAGGAAGGTGTTCCAGTCCCATCATCATTCTGGTTGCCCTCCTCTGCACTTTTTCCAGCTCCATAATATCCTTCTGGAGGTATGGCGACCAGAACTGTACACAGTATTCCAGATGGGGCCTCACCATAGATTTATAAAGAGGCCAAATGACACTTGCTGACTTATTTTCTATACCCTTCCTAATGATCCCTAGCATTGAGTTTGCTTTTTTCACTGCTGAGGCACACTGGGTTGACACCTTCATTGAGTTGTCCACCAGGACACCAAGGTTCCTTTCCTGGTTTTTCGCAGAGAGTTCAGACCCCATCAGTTTATAAATGTAATTGGGTTTTTTTGTGCCCCAACATGCATCACTCTGCACTTACTAATGTTGAAACTCATTTGCCACTGTTTTGCCCACTCCCCCAGTGTCAAGAGATCCCTCTGGAGCTCCTCACAATCTCTCACAATGTTCACTACCCTGTATAATTTAGTGCCGTCAGCAAATTTGTCTACCTTGCTTTTTACTCCTACCTCTAGATCATTTATGAAGAGGTTGAAAAGCAGGGGTCCCAGTACTGAACCTTGGGGGACCCCACTCTTTACTTCCCTCCACTTGGAGAAGTGTCCATTTAGTGCTACCCTCTGTTTCCTGTCCCTTAGCCAGTTGCTGATCCAGGACAAGACCTGTCCCTTTATTCCATGACTGGTAAGTTTATTCAAGAGCCTTTGGTGTGGGACCTTGTCAAAAGCCTTCTGAAAGTCCAGATAAACAATGTCAACTGGATCCCCCTTATCCACATGCTTGTTGACACTCTCAAAAAATTCCAACAGATTAGTGAGGCATGATTTGCCCTTGTAAAAGCCATGTTGGCTCTCCTTTAGCAGCGCCTTCTCTTCTATGTGCCTATTAATTCTATCTTTTAGGATGGTTTCCATCACTTTATCTGGGACACATGTCAAACTGACAGGTCGGTAATTTCCTGGATCACCCCTGGATCCTTTTTTGAAAATTGGTGTTACATTCGCTACCTTCCAGTCATCAGGCACAAAGCCTGATTTGAGGGAAATATTATATATTTTGGCTAGGAGATCAGCAATTTCATCTTTAAGTTCCCTGAGAACTCATGGATGGATGCCATCTGGTCCTGGTGATTTGTTAGTGTTTAGTTTAACAAGACATGCAAGGACCTCCCCCCTGGTTATTTCTATCTGGCTTAATTCTTCGGTTTCCCTCCCTACGAAGATAGGCTCTGTTTTGGGCATGTGGTCTCTGTCTTCTTCAGTGAATACTGAAGCAAAGAATTCATTGAGTCTCTCTGCAATCTCTGTTTCCTCTTTAATAACCCCTTGCCTTCCATTGTCATCTAATGGTCCAATGGCCTTCCTAGTTGGGTTCTTACTTCTATTGTACTTAAAGAAGTCTTTATTATTTCTCTGAGTATTTTTAGCTATACGCTCCTCAAAGTCTTGCTTTGTAAAACCAAAAAGGGAAATGTTGCAGTGTTGTGTCCTTACAAGGATTTACGTCCCTATTACTTACCATCATCATCTATGGTTAGGGGGCGTACCCATCCCCATGGGGCTTGACATCCCCTCAGTGACTGTCTCTTCAGCCCAAGGTATGTATGTGTCGGGTTTCAGCGCAATCGGTGCAGGGGGTTTCCCTTTTTGCTTTGCAATTAGGTGAGACATTTCCTTTTGCTGTTAACAAAGCACTTCCAAATGACAAGAAGTATGTTTCCCCTAAATGACACAGTTGTGCAAAGAAAAAAAGATTGCTGATGCTTTACATGGATTTTTAGGAAGTAAAAGCATTGGATGGTTTGTTTGCATATTTCTATACAAATAGCCATACATTCTTTGCCTGGTGTTTTTGCTAGTTTTGTGCATAGCCATTTTCAAAACAATGTGGCAATTGTCATATAGAAAAAGAGGGTCTTCTTATCTTGTTCTAATTTTGGAAGTCAGAGGTCTCACAGGCCTAAAAGAAATCCTTGCCAAGGGTATCTTTTTAAAAATTATTTTAGTTAAAAGTTGAAATTAAAAACAATATCCATCTAAAAAACAAAAGTTGCATTGCATTAAATGACTCTGTAAATTTACAAATTACACCAGCACTGAAAAAAAATGTTTTGAAGATGTAAACAGTGGTGGGCAATAGGATCACACCAGTTCACCAGAACTGGTAGCAGAAATTCTGGCTGGCGCTGGCCACCCAAGTTTTGGAATAAAGTAGTCCTAATTTGGGTGCAACACAGGGATTTTCCCCTGGCCACGCCCACCATTCCATGGCCACAATGTGGTAGACATATTTTTTTTGAGCCCACCACTTGCTGTAAATCATTGTTGGAAGGAGCAGGAGTTTTGTTCTGGCATGGTTTGAATCCCCACTCAGCCATGGGAGCTCACTAAAACAGTGGTTTTACAAGTTCTGCAGTCCCAGTGCATTTCCATGGCTAAGTGGTGATTCGAATCCAAGCCTCCTGAATACTAGTCTACCATACTGGATATGAGGCGTTAAATACTGCCTATTAAGAAATTTTAAAAATGGTGTCTTATCACATCAAGACAACCATATAAATAATCTATATAACTAAAATCACAGTCGGATACTGTATGTTCCTTATACAAATCCACACCCCTGCACCGATTGCGCTGAAACCCGGCACATACATACCTTGGGCTGAAGAGACAGTCACTGAGGGGATGTCAAGCCCAATGGGGATGGGTACGCCCCCTAAATCAATCCACAAAGGGGACACCCCCACCAACAGGAGAAAAAACAAGGGGGAAAAGCCAACCAGGGAGGATTGTGACGTCATTGCCACAGCTCAACCAATTCCCAGTTGACCAGATCTGGGGCTCCGTGACATCACAGGGCTCCCTCATACAAAGCAACACCCCTGCACCGATTGCACTGGAAACTGCATGCACGCCTACCTTCAATGTCTGGGGTGGCCGGTGTGGGTAACCAGCAGCCTGCCTTGGGTCTTCGCCCCTGAAAAGGGGCTGCAACACCCTCCAGACAGTAGAAATGACCAGGGGAGGCGACTGCGCATGTGCAAGAATCCACGCATGCGGCAAAGTCTGCCCGGCATTCTAGGTGATGCATGACCTAGCTGCCAGTATGAATGGTGGCAATTATGGCCATTACAGCTGCCCCCGCCCCAGCAACTACTGTTGGTGGCTGGCCACCGCAGCATGGCTCCTCTGCACTCCTGAGGCACACATTGGGGGAAGGGAGAACCCACAGCCGGGGGGGCAGAGGACAGGATTGGGCCGCTGCCTTCTGCAGGCCTCCAACCCCCCCCCCCCCAAATGGGTCCTCTGCCCACCCACCCAAATGGAGCCTCCCTTCTGCCTGATACAACCTACGGGAGGACGGAGGGGCCAGGCTGCAATGGCTACCCACTGACTGTAGTCGCTGGGGAGGCCGGCAGTGACGGCATGAGTCAGGCTGAGATGGCACCTCACGGCAGAGCTAAGAGAGCAGCCATGATGACAGCAGTAAGTTACCCCCAGTAGGGTACCCCCGGGCAACAGCAGGTCCTCTGCTAGTATTATAATAATTTCATGTCAGAATTATTCTGGGTTGAAAGGATTTTTTGCTGGAAAACCTCCACTCAAGGGATGTCCGAATGAGGCTCCTTTCATGTCCCCAAGATCTTTTCCCACCAAAGTGGTCCCTATTTATCATTTATCTACTTGCAATTTCTCGCTTTTGAACTGCTAGGTTGGCAGGAGCTAGGACAGAGATGGGCACTCAAACTATAATGCAGTATCCAGGTCTTGAACTGCTGACTTGCCAGTCTTCCAGCTAAGAAGGCAAGCTTCTTCACCACTGGGCCACCGCAGCCCCTAAACATGTCAATGAGAACAGGGAATTTATCAAGTACTCTTCACATTGATAGCCCATACATTTGATAAGCTCCTGACTCTATTTGCAACATTTCTTGTTTCTAAGGGAGCAAATCAGCCCAGCATCTCATTGTTATGCTTGAGAAAATTGGGTTATCCTACCCTTTGCCAGGGCCCCTATCAATTCAATCACAAGCAGTGACAAGCTTGGGGAGCTATTCATGAAATCATAATAGATAGGCATATGCCTGATAAGCAATATCAGCTTTCCCAGCAGCCCAGCCTAACCTTATGAAACTGAGAAACAATAAATTTATTGAAGGCTTTCCTAAAATAGGAGGAAGTTATTACTCACTTGAATTCTGTTTGTGTTAAGGTCAATGGGTTTTTTCCCCTCCCCTCTCCCTGACTCTAATTGTTAATATTAGATGAAAGAACATTTCCTTTACATTGTATTTTGCCCAGTAATAGCTCCAAGAAACAGCACAGAAACATACATTACACCCCAGAAACATTTCTGGAGTTCATATTGTTTGATGCTGGGGACATTAGTCATTTTCCTTTGACCTTTAAAGCTCATAATGCCAGATTTCTGTAGATGACAGGCAACAAATGGAGAAACTGAGGCACAAGGAGATGGGGACCAGCTTGGATATAATCACACAGGAAACTTTGGTAGAGCTTTTTAAAAAGCGCATAGGGCAAAGAAAGAAACAGCCCAGTTAGCTAAACTTCTTAAAGATTTCTGGGCAATGGAAGCAGTTGCAATGTGGTTGAAATCAAAGTTGGGAAATAACTTGTTATTATGTGTTGTCAAATCATAATGGACTTACTGTATAGTGAACCTAGTAAGGCTTTCAAGGTAAGTAAGATATTTAAGGAATGGTTTTCCCAATCCCAAGGGGATTGCGGTTACTTAGTAGCTAAGATGCTGAATTTGACAACTGGAAGGTTGGGAGGCCAACAGTTTGAGACCTGAGTGCTGCATGACAAAGTGAGCTCCCATCATCTGTCCCAGCTCCTGACAACCTAGCAGTTTGAAAGCAAGAAATTGCAAGTAGATAAAAAGGTACTGCTCCTGTGTGAAGGTAAACAGTGTTCTGTGCATTCCGGTGTTTAGTCATGCCATGTTGGGGCAAAGAACCCCAATTACATTTATAAACTGATGGGGTCTGAACTCTCTGCGACAAACCAGGAAAGGGACCTTGGTGTCCTGGTGGACAACTCAATGAAGGTGTCAACCCAGTGTGCCCCAGCAGTGAAAAAAGCAAACTCAATGCTAGGGATCATTAGGAAGGGTATAGAAAATAAGTCAGCAAGTGTAATTTTGCCTCTTTATAAATCTATGGTGAGGCCCCATCTGGAATACTGTGTACAGTTCTGGTCGCCATACCTCCAGAAGGATATTATGGAGCTGGAAAAAGTGCAGAGGAGGGCAACCAAAATGATGAAGGGACTGGAACACCTTCCTTACCATCTGAGGCTGCAACGGTTGGGCCTCTTCACTCTTGAACGACGACATCTAAGAGGTGACCTGATTGAAGTTTATAAAATCATGCACGGTGTGGACAAAGTAGATAAGGAAAAACTGTTTTCCCTATCACATAACACTAGAACTAGGGGACACTCCATAAAACTTTTGGGTACTAGTTCTCAAACAAATAAGAGAAAGTACTTTTTCACCCAGAGGATTACTGGCCTATGGAACTCCCTGCCAGAAGAAGTGGTGACAGCTGTCAGTCTTGACAGCTTTAAGAAAGGATTAGACAAGTTCATGGAGGACAAGAGTATCAATGGCTATAATTATGGATACTTAAGGACAACCTCCGGGTTGGAGAGATAGGCAGGATATCTCTCAATATCATTTCCAGGGAATCCTAAGCAGGTGAAGGCATCTGCTTGGGAATACCCTGAAGGAAATGGTGAGCCACTGTGTGAGACAGAATGCTGGACTGGATGGGCTGTGGCCTGTTCCAGCAAGGCTGTTCTTATGTTCTTATGTTCTTCCACATGTCCACAGATACGATTGGAGACACAGACAGCACTGGCTCTTTGGCTATAAACAGAGATAAGCACCAAACCATATAGTTGGATATTATGGTTTTTGAGAAAAGGCAACCCTTTACCTTTCCCAATCCCACACGCCCAGCAAGTTTCCATGACTGCATGGGGATTCAAACCTAGACCCTCTGAGTCCCAGTCTGTCACTCTATCCCAGGAGTTCTCAACCATTTTAAGTCTGTCACTCTTCCTCAGACAGCTTTGGGGACTGGATGGCCATTTTTCCTTTCCTCCACCACATGGCTCTTCTGGGTGTAGTGGAGGCGGTGGGGGTCACATGAAATGGCCCATGGGCAGCATTTGGCCTGTGGCGCACAGATTGAGAATCCCTGCTCTATCCACTATACCATAAAGGGTATTCTGGGAAATTACAACCTTCTAACAAATAACAAATTGCAGGCATTCTTTCTTTTCTATCACAAAAATATAATTACATTACATTATGACCCTAACTTTGTGATGGATATATTTATTTACAGTATTTAACCTTCACCTTTACTAATATTTATTTATGCACCTACACCTTGCTACTAAAAATTTCTTAACTGTTAGAGCAGTGTGACAATAGAGCCAAATAACTTGGGAGGTGGTGAGTGCTTCAACCCTGGAGGCATTTGAAAGAAAATCGGACAACCCTCTGTCAGATCTACTTTGATTTGGATCCTTTTATTGAGCAGGGAATTGGACTCAATTGCCTCATAGGCTCCTTGCAAGTCAGTTATTCTTTGATTCTACAATTGTACGAATTATACTTGTGACACCCTTAGGTCTCCTTCTGGTGGGTTGTTACTTGACATGAGTCCACAGGGATTCTTGTCCAGAGTTGTGCGCCTCCTACCATTGCAGCCAACACTTACATAGTTGCCACACGGGCTCCTTCTTCAACCTCCAACTCAATCTGTGAAAGGATTTTCATCTGGTCTTTCATTAGATGCTGACCCATAAATAACGCTGCCACCACAGGCTTTCATCCCAGCACCTTTTTATAGTTATGTGTTTCTTTTTTTCTCCTCCTTTTACTGAGTTGTGGCTAGGCAGCCAACATACGTATTTATTTGAGATCTGCTATTAGGAAATAAAGAGATGTTTGTTGTATAGAACAAAGGATATTTCTAGTTTTATTACAAATTAGCTTTGGAATAGCAACAGTGAAAACAGGTTAAAGATATCTCCCCCAGCCTTTCCCCCCATCTGAATTAAACTTGATATAAAGTCCAGCCCTGTCTGTTTCTTTACCCATCCCACCCTGTCACACTTTGTTCATCACAGCTCCCATCTAGCATGGTTTATATCATATCTCTGCCTCATATCTATCCCTAATCCTCTCTCATGTCAACCTCTATATCTTGCAACTTCTATCTATCTTCACCCATCTTTATTCAACTCTGACATCATCTACTTCTATATACAGTACTCTATGCCCCATCCCACTTGGAGTGGGGAAAGCAGCCAATGTGTTGTGGAAACATTTTCTCTCTTTTCCCCAACTACCTTAGCTGTCATTCATCCAGCCCTCATCTGTCACACAACACCGTCCCTGTATCATCTAAACAAGAAGGGATTGAAATCAGCACAGTGCTCAAGGCAATAACTAAAAACCTCATTAAGAACCCAATGATAACAAATGTAGCTTAAAAGATCAGACTGGAAATATGCATTCTTTTCAAGGTGTGACTGAAGCTATTTTAGTATTTTCTGTGCTTAAGGAGACATGACATAATGAAAAATATCAAAAGTCTGTACCTTGAGTTACTACCTCGTGCTGTATGCAGGATGATATGATAACAGGCTAGATGTGAGGAAAGTTGGTTTTGCTCTACAGGCGCATGCACAAAGAGTAACTATTTTAGTAGAATTAAGAGAAAAGAGATCTGACTCTCGCTACAAAGATCCGAATAGTGAGATGTGTTACATATTCTCAGTGTTGCTATATGGAGTTTAAGCTTGAACATTGACTAAAGCATCTCAAAAGAGAATCGAAGCTTTTGAAATGTGAATCTACAGACAACTGCTAAGGATATGATGGGTTGACCATGTGATTAACGTAGAAGTGTTGCGCCATATGGGAAAAAGATAAGAACTGTTTAAGACCATTGAACAAAGAAAGCTCCAATACCATGGCCATATCATGAGGAACAACATAAAATATAGAATACTCCAACTAGCTCTGCAAGGAAAGATCCCTGGGAAGAGAGGAAACCCTGGATGTAGACAGACTTTGTGGCTAAAGAACCTGAGAGACTGGTGCGGCATGTCCTGGGAAGAACTGTTCCAAGGAGTTAAGAACAGGAAGACTATTGCCATGATGATAGCCAATATCTGGAACCAATACGGCACTTGAAGAAGAAGAGAAAAGAAAGAGCTAGATTTTTTTTTTTAAAAAAAGACCTAACTGTAACAGGAATGGGCATGGTGTCGATCAGCAATACTCACAGCTAAGCAAAGATTGATTTTAATTCACACAAAGTGATGCATCACATCAGCAATTCTTCTTCTGTGTTTAGGCCAGTTGTGAAATTGTGAAATGAAGCCGCCTTTTGGTAGATTCATTCCACAGTTCTTTCCATCTGACCTAGCATGAGACAGATTAGACGGTACAAGTTGACCATTGCCCAGGTTCAGAAATATCACAATCTTCAAGGAGGCTCTTTCTGTGTACCCCACATCAGCAATGATCTGGATATTTAAAAAAATATTTCCTTTCCACTGACTATTCATAGATGATCAGGAAAAGTGTTCAGTTTCAATTCTCATCAAGAAGTTGATCCCTGAAGCAGCTCTGACAGCTGCAAGGTTCCCTTATATGCCATTCCCAACATCCATAAGCACTGAAATGGCTTATATGGAAGTGTGCTGAAAAAAAGCAGAACCTCTTGACAGGGGCTCAAAAGGCACATGGGAGCTTGAGACTGCTACACTATCCAACATGTGTGGAAACCTTGGAAAAAGGAGAATGGTTCAGTCCCCATCACTTTGGTGAGCAAACTTTAAGGCAGGAGTTCTCAACCTTTTTTAACCTGGGGCCCAGGTCATGCTCCCTCAGGCAGCTTCAGTTGCTAGGTGGTCATTTTGCCCTTCTTCCACCACATGGCACTTCCGGGTGTGGTGGAGGAGGTGGGGAGCCACATGAAATGGTACCATGGGCCACATCCGGCCTGCGGATCACAGGTTGAGAATCCCTGCTTTAAGGTATACCTGGATGACCTCATAGTCATCTGTCCCAAGCAAATATATTAGGTGTGGCTGTTACCAACACCTAATGCTATCTAAAAGTGCCCCAGAAAAAGGAGGCAGTAAACCTAATTTAACACAATATGGTTAAAGACATAGAAGTCAAAGCCAAGCGCTAAGCAAGCATGACAAAATCTATTCTTTTTTATTCCTTCCACATTTATTTATTTTTTAAAATATGTTCAAATTTGTGAAGACAATTCTAGACACTTCTTAAAAGAAAAACAACTAAGGGCGCAAGTAGACAGTTGAATTATTGTTGTGTATGTAACAGTATTACTTTAAGAATGTATGACTGTAACCTTACAATGATTACAATGTAACCCAGCTGTTAAAGGAACGTGAGCTAGCTACCCATAGAGGGCAGCTGCGAGCGATCAGCTCACATGGTTCAAATTCCCCCAATCACTGGCAGCCGCGGGAACCTTCCTGCGCAAGGATCACCTGGAAGAAGATGGGCATGACTCAGAATGACGTCACGCCGGTAGCAGCCAATGAGCCACCGTGCAACCCTTTTCAAATGTATTACTGCAATATAAAATGAGCTGTACCTCCGCCATTACCACATGTTCATCCTGACCATCATGAAATAAACCTGTGTTTTAGCCCTCACTGCGGCTCCTTCTTTGTCTTCCGTGCAAGACACCAAATTGGCGACGAAGGTGGGATCCATGGCATGTCCCAAGATCAAACCTTACCAGTTTGATATCAGCGATCCAGAACAATGGGAGCTGTACGAGTGCCAGTTTCGGCATGCAATGGATGCTGCAGACATCGACGACGAGGGGAAGATGCGCTCACACTTCCTAGCCCAGGTGGGTCTGGCCACGCTGCGCATCCTGATGAACCTGGTGGCTCCCCGGAAGGTCAACGTGGTGCCCATCGACCTACTGAGGGAGCATTTCCAGCCACCCGTTTCCATTTTTCTGGCCCGGGTCGTGTTCCACAGGCAGGACCAGTGCCCGGGAAAATCCGTATCCGCCTACGCGGCGGCCCTCAGGCTGGCGGCCGTCAATTGCCAATGGGAGGACCTGGACACGGCCCTCCGAGACTGCATGCTGTGTGGCCTGAGGGATGAGGAGGTCCAGAGGAAGTTGATGACCCGCGACCATCGCCTCACGTTCAACGAGGTACTGCGGGAAGCCCAAGCGGCCGAGGTGGTGAGGAGCGGGGTCAGAGTGTTCAAGTCCTGAGGGGCCGCGCCTGAGAGGGCCAAGTCACCCGTGCAAGCGGCCCTGCGGACTTCGGCAACCTCCGAGGAGTCTTCCACGACGGCAGACTCCTGTTCCAGCGAGGATGACGGCGTACAGAGGGTAAAGAAGCATGGAGAGAGGCGCCAGACCAGCGAGCGAGGAAGGTACCACTGCGATGGCTGTGGGGCATCTCACAACCGGACGAGATGCCCATTCCGGAAGGCTGAGTGCCACAACTGCGGCCGGAAGGGCCACATCGCCAGAGTCTGCAGGCGCGGGCGAACTGAGGACAAGGGCACATCGAGACACCCTCAAGCACACCAACACAAGACAGCCAGCATCGAAAAGGTCTCAGCCAACGATAGCGCGGAAGGCGTGAACCGCATGGGCCTGGAGCACCGGCGCTTCTACGTAGAGGTACTGTTACAAGGGGTTCTAGTGAGGATGGAAATAGACTCGGGGTCGTCCTACTTCATCCTGTCCCAGAAGGAGTTCATGCGCATTCTCCCAAATGCGCGGCCCAAGTTGCGGGCTATGAAGTCACACCGTGCAGGGCTACGGGATCCCAGTGTTGGGGGTGGGGAACTTCACGGTGAAGTTCAAGCATTACACAGAAAAACTGCCCTTAGTGGTTCTCAAGGGGGGAAGATGTTGCCTTTTGGGAACCCAGTGGTTTGCTCCCCTGGGAATTGAACTGTCCAGCATTAATGCCATAGAGACTGACCCAATTCAGGACATGTGCTATGTACACCTGGACATTTTCAAGAAGGGGCTCGGGACTTACAAGGAGCCCCCAGTGTCCTTTGAGTTGGACCCAGAAATCTGGCCCATACGTCTCAAGCCAAGAAGAGTTCCCTTCGCCCTCAAGGACAAGATTGAGGCAGAACTGGACAAATTGGTGGGGCAGGGGATTTTGGTTCCAGTTGATTCAGCGGAGTGGGAAACTCCAATTGTTACAGCCTTAAAATCCAACAGGGAGGTCAGGATTTGCGCTGACTACAAATGTACAATTAACAAGGCCATTCGGCCAAATGCATATCCGGTGCCAGTGGTCAGCCATTTACTGGCCATGTTGCATGGGAGGTGTTTTGCCAAGCTAGACCTGGTGCAGGCGTACCAGCAGCTCACAGTAACCCCAGCTGCCGCCGTGGCGCAAACGATCATTATGCATAAGGGGGCATTCAAGGTAACGCGCCTACAGTTCGGCGTAAATTTGGCCCCTGGGATCTTCCAGTCCCTTGTGGAACGCCTTTTAAAGAGGCTTCCAGGCGTGCTCCCATATTTTGACGACGTCTTGATAACAGCGGGGAGCGAATCAGAACTAGCGAAGAGGCTAGACAGGGTCCTCTCTGTGTTCGAGAGAGCGGGACTCAGGCTGAGAAGGGACAAATGTGTGTTCTTTGCGAGGGAGGTTGAGTTTCTCGGGTTCAAGATAACCCCGGAGGGCATCAAGCCTTCTGAGTCCAAGGTTGCGGCTGTGCAAAACGCCCCTCGCCCCACCACAAAACTGGAGCTGCAGTCATTCCTAGGGCTCCTGAATTTTTACCATTCCTTCTTACCAAGGAAGGCATCCGTCACAGAGCCACTGCATGGGCTACTTAAGAAAGAAGTGGTTTGGCGGTGGGGAGATAGGCAGGAGAAAGCATTCAAAGAGCTCAAGGCGCTCCTATCCTCGGATGCTGTTCTGACTCATTTCGACCCGAGGAAACCAGTAGTTTTGGTCTGTGATGCATCACCAGTGGGGGTGGGGGCGGTGCTGTGGAAGATGGTGAGGTAGAACAGCGGGAGGGGAGAGAAAATCTTGTGCCAAAGGTTTTCTGTGTTCAGGACAATGACATGTGCTACATGCACAACTTTGCAAGAGTGGAAATGCAGCCATTGGATATTCAATCCATCTAATACAATACACACACTCTACATGTTGCAACTTGGATGAGGTTGTCATCCATCAGGGCCAGCCCTCCCATTAGGCAAAACAAAACAGCTGCCTCAGGCAACATATTTTGGGTGCCATGAAAACGCAGCCAGTGTTTAGTTTGATTTATTCTTACTGTACATTTACTGCCAGGCAGGGAAAGAGGTTCTTCTGCCTCATGTGCCAAAATAACTTGGCTTGCTGTACCTTGATTTGGGTAATTACAGGAGGTGCTTTTTTGCTGAACTGCCTCAGGCAGCCAAATCTCTTGGACTGGCTTTGCTGCCCAGAGCACAAGTTATTAATTCCAGCTTAGTACATTTAATATGTTACTTTTGTGCTCCTTTCTATTCTTTTCTTAAAAGGTTGTTTAAAATAGACTGCCCTTTAACCTCCTTTCCTTCCTCCGGTACAATGGTAAGACTAAAGAATTCATTGGAGTGACCTTGACTAGATTCAGCAAAGCGAAATGCAGGAGGAACAGCTGGTTGGAGAGAGGCTGGGAGGTTGAGAGTCATATTGCATGTGTCTGGTGTAGATGAGCCATAGGTCTGCCCAGCAAGAATAAGGAAGACAGCTGAGATGGGAAGAGGGGAGAGCTATTTAAAGGGAAGTGAGCCCATCTTTTCCAAAATGTTCAAACTTAGGTAGATTTGTGGGCAGGGAAAACAAGCCAAGTTTACATATTCATCCTTCAGGACAGATATTTACATGAAGAGACAGGCCTTATGGCTGGAAGACATATAACTGTTGTGGGAAAGAGGTTTGTCTGGTTTATTGACATTGCTATACCAGGAGATACACAACTGAAGACAAATAACTGGAGAAAATAACAAAATATTGTGATTTGCAAATTGAAATTGAGCATCTATGGAGGAAGAAATCTGTTGTTGTACCCATAGTGCTTGGAGCAATACCTAAAGGACTCCCTAAATATTTGGAAATGTTGGATTTATTGGACTTGAACATCCTAACTCACAAAAAAAAAAACCAACTCTACTAGGAACTGCATATATACTCAGATGTCACCTTAACAGTTCTTAGGCCCTTAGTTAGGGCTTGAACTGTTAATTTTATTCCAGTCCTCAACTGTGAATCAAATGTTAGATTTGCATCCAATAATAATAAATAATAATGACAACGACAACAACAACAACAATAAGAAGAATAAAAGTTAACAATTCTTAGGTCCTTGGTTGTGGCTTGAAGTGTTAATTTCATACCAGTCCTCACCTAAATCGAATGGTAGATTTGTATCACTCACACTCACACACACACACACACACACACTCACACACGCGCACGCACACACACACTGCACACACACACGTGCGCGCACACACACACGTGCACACACATTCACACACCCTTAACAGTTCTTAAGTCCTGGGTTAGGTCTTGAACTAGTAATTTTGTACCAGTCTTTTGACTGTGAATCTAATGCGGGATTTTTTATAATAGCAGTCTTGAGCTACAAGAAAGAGGTCCAAAGCCATTTGCCTAGTGAAATCATGAATAGGTTGCTAACAGGCATTTTGCCAGTGACCTCAGATAACGTTTACCTGGCCCAACACTGGAGAAGAGTTTGAAATCTCTTACTTCTAAATAATGCTTATACAAAGGGAAAAGACAAGTGAAGACAAGCTTTGGAAGTAGCTCACGACTGGTTTCCATGCTGGTTTCCTCTATGCTAGCTTAAGCTTCATCTTCCTGTTTTGAAGGCATGCCCTGTGAATTTTCCTGAATCACTGCAGGATAGAGAGAGGGACTATCTCCTCTGGACAGACTTGTGACAAATTGTTTTATGCATGCAGGTCAGACAACAAGGCTGTGCAAAGCCACTAAATGCAGGCATGACTTGTTCCTCCTTTAATAGGAATCTGCTCCACTTGCGGTGTAAAAATTAATCTGACCCGCACAGTGTAGCTCAAAAAGAAGCTCTTCTGGAGTGGCTAGGTTGGATATGTATCCTGCATTGTTCCTCTTTATTTGAAGGAGTGTCATGGGACAGATCTCCATTTGAAGGCGTCCTCTGGTCTAAGAGCTGTCTGATATGTGTCCGCCCTTGCTGACCCAGCTCCGAGTAAGGAGACAGACAACTTTGTTGGTTTTAACAATGGGCCACTTTATTAACAAAAAACCATTCAAATGTGGCACATCTGATCTGCACTGAGGCCAGGAAGCACGGGTGAGGATTAGCATTACTCTCACTAATTTCAGTTCCATATTAATATATCATATCCAATTCAATTTCTTTTCTGCTTAGATTCTAACTGTCAAACTTGAGAATGCCAACTGTTCCGGTTCCCTTCTGATTATTACCAATACGTCTCCCGAATCTGCAACTGGCTGAATTACGTTGCAGATGAATATTATTCTCCAAGATTCATATCCTCACCCATGTTGACCGCCACACGAGGTACAGTACCTAACTGTACCACGGCCCCTCCCAGCCTGATAATTCAGCCTGGAGGCCACAGTGCAGGGCAGACAAAAGTAACTGCATACCCTCTTCGGAGAGGTGTACTCCGTTGTTACAGAACAAGTGACAGGCTTCGGCCCGTATCTCAGGGTGGGTAACAACCATGCTCAAACCCTCTTTCTTGGGGGGGAAAATGGGCCACAGACCTGGCCGACCCATCTGGGATTGCAAGGGACCCTGCAAGCGATGCGAGGCGTGATGCAGGACCACACGAACTTGGTTGCAGGCCACCACTGGTGAATTAATCACATGCTCAGATTGATTCCGGTCATGGAACCGAGATCATTTTCTCCGAGGTGAAGTAGCAAGATATCTGGAGGGAGGCCCCAACTGGAATCCACCAGGAACGGCAATAGATGGTTCCACCGCATTCCACGGTTGCCGCACCACATCAAAAAGGCCCGGTCTTGCAGGTCCAAATGTGTTCCATATGGTGCCCAGACAGCGTAACACCCAGCCCAGTGGATAAAGCTGTGACCCGCCAGCAGGACTCAATGAAAGCCACAAGACGAGAATGGACCTACAAGAAAAAACAAAGAAGGTGCTAGCAAAAATAATCAACCATCCAGAGGACGTACATACGACCAGAACCGGCCAGATACCAGCGACTCATCCTTCTAATGTCATCCGTCCGGTAACCCAGGGGCAGCAGCCATGGAGGCAGCACCTATGTCAAAAGAGTGTGTGCAATACCATACACCGGGAAAACCTTCATCCCGTAATGCCTGGCCAGTTATTTTCCAAAATTGGTACTTAGTAAGGGGCGAACTGTCCAGGTATGAGAATAACAGGCCTAGATGAGGGCCATGGGCATGAAGAAACTGTTCCAATGCCCTGACCGGGCATATCCTGGGCATACTGCAACAACACAGTAGCACGGTCGCCTTCTTTCCCTGCTGATCTGTCTTAGAACTGCAAATGTGCTGGAAGACCTGACCAATAACAATATTGACATTGGATAGGAGGAGGGGTTTGGCCGAGTGGCCCAATGCGCTGGCCACCACCAACTCACTAATACGTAAGGCCCCCAAAAAGGCGATTGATGTAGCAGCATGGAAAAGGCAAGCCTCGATGGGGCTAGAACAAATGAGAGGCCACCGGTCCACAAGCCGGGCCAGCAGAGTGTGTGAAACTGGGGGCCTATCATCTGGAATCACAACACGTTCACGGTTCCAACCTTCCAGGACCTTATGGATTCGAAAATCTGCCAGGGAGTCAGCCAGACCCCAGGCCTTGGAGTAAAAAGAAAGGGCCAACAATTTCATGTGAATAGTTCGAGGGGCCAGGCTTGACAAGTGAAGGGCCCCTGTGTGCAGGGGTATTCCTTACCGTAGTAGGCTCCTGGTCAACTGCACCAGCTACGTTGCAGTTGGCCCCAAGACTTTCGGTCCCCTCCATGTGCTCCTCAAGCGGGAGTGACTAAGAGGCACAGGCCGACTCCAGCTGCTCCACGCGGAGCTGCAGGGCAGCCAATTCATGGTACCACCCCATTGAGCGTCCCTGGGTTGTGGGCTGGCCGGCACCAGGAAAAGCACTGTGAGTCGTGTGGTGGTGAGAATTAGCCCCCAGCAGCGCCACCAGTTCCAGGTGGTGCTGGAATAGGCCAGAGCCCCGGGAGATGCCGCTCAAACATGCCCCCCAGTGGAAGAGGAAGGCAAAGGAAGAGCCCGGGGCCATGCGAGCCCGTGGGGGCCACAAAGCCTGCTTCCGCTTAGGCGCCATGGTGCCAACATGGGCAGGCAAACTGGAAATGTCCTCTCGCTTCCCTGTGCCAGCAAATGCCGGCTGAAAGGGCTCCAGGTTGAGAGGCCCCATAGCCGTTATTCAGCAGTATGAGTGAAGCTGACCAAAAGCTCCAAAGGGGAAACCGAAAGGAGCAGGGAGAGTTGAACCATGCCCTTATATAGGTGCGGTCCCTCCTCCAGCGCTGCACTTGCTCATGCGCCTCTTCCCGTCTCCCCCAGGGCAGCGCCGGTCTTATGTATTGAAAGCAATGTCAATGCAACTCTGTAATATAACTTTAAGGAATGTAACCAGCTGAATGAATGAATGAATATATCCATACGTACCTCATTGAGGAATCAATGTAACTAGCAATATGAGGACGCGAGCTAGTGGCCACAGGTGGCAGCTCACATGGTATAAATTCACCAGATACCTGCAGCGCGGGAAACCTTCCCACCACACAACACCTGGATAAGATGGGCGTGACAAACGATGACGTCACGCGGACAGTAGCCAATGAGCTACCATGTAACCACATTCAAATGTATAGTGACTGTATAAATAGAGCTGTATCTCCGCCATTACCACATGTTCACCCTGACCATCATGCAATAAAGTTGTATTTAGCCCTACTGCGGCTCCTTCTATCATCTTCCTTGCAAGACACTAAATTGCCGACGAGGATGGGATGATGGCATCCCGCAAAGTGAACATCGCTCCATTCGACACTTCGAAGCCAGAAAAATGGGAACTCTACAAACAGCAGTTCCTTTACGCAATGGACCTGGAGGGCATCGAGGAAGAAGCCCAGCGTCGAGCATACCTGCTGGCCCAGTGCGGCCTGGAAACGCTGGAGCTAGCAACGAACCTCCTGATGCCGAGGTTGCTACGAGAGGTGCCCCTAGATGACATCCTCACCGAGCTGAGCTGGCATTTCCGACCAAAGGTGCCAGTCTTCCCGGCAAGGCTGGCCTTTCAACAGTGAAGCCAGCGGGCCGGTGAGTCCGTGGCTGAATTCGTTGCAGCACTGAGGTTAGCCGCCATGCCCTGCCGGTGGGGGCCGTCCCTGAGTGAGGCGCTGCGAGACAGGCTCCTGCTAGCCTGCGAGATGAGGGTGCCAGGAAGAAGTTACTGGCCAAGGACGAGAGCATCTCCTTTGAACAAGTCCTGCAGGTTGGCCAAGCCGCCGAGTCAGTGCAACAAGGTGAGCGGGTGTGCCGGGCCAGGGCCGCAACGGCTGGGGGCCCCCCATCTGCGGTCCCGGTCTACAGCTGCTCCTCCCACAGAGAGCAAGAACCCCCTGAGTCTACCATGTCCGCCGCCGAATGCAGTGAGGACGATGACATGCAACGAGTACAGAGGAAGCCTGAGGGTCGAGACCGCGCCAGGGGAGACTGTCATTGCGACAGATGCAGAGCATTTCACGACCGGAGCAGATAGCCATTCTGGAAGGCAGAGTGCCACAACTGCGGCTGGCAGGGCCACATCGCCAAGGTCTGCAGGCGGCGACGGGACAACGGCACTGGCCCACAGAACGGCCGCAACGCAGAGCAGATGGGGTCGGCAGGATTTTTGATGATGATGAGCCGGCAGAGCACTGTGTGTCTCGAAGAGTTCCCGACGACCAAGACCAGGCAGTCCACAGTGTGCCCCTGAGGCACCTACATTTTTTGTAGAGGTACTGATACAAGGGGTCCCAGTTAAAATGGAAATAGACTCAGGGTCCTCATACTCCATAATCTCCCAACAGGAATTTTTGCGCATTCCCCCAAAGTCGCACCCCAAGCTGAGGGCCCTAAAGACAAACTTACGGGACGTTCAAGGGAAAAGTATCCCAGTGTTGGGGGTGGGAGAGCTCAAGGTTCAATTCAAGTGGTGCGCCGCACCATTGCCCCTAGTGGTTTTAAGGGAAGGGACCTGCTGCTTCCTGGGAACACAGTGGTTCGGGCCCCTGGGTGTCTTCATTGGGGGAATACATGCTGTGCAGGCTGACCCAATCACGGAGGTGTGCAACGTGAACCAGGCCGTCTTCGAGAAGGGGCTCGGGAAGTTCAAGGGTCCCCCGGTTTCTTTCGAAATGGACTCCAAGATTCGGCCCATCAGACTCAAGCCATGAAGAGTTCCATTCGCACTGAAGAACAAAATTGAAACAGAACTGGACAAATCGGTGGGCCAGGGGATTTTGGTACCTGTAGATTCTGCTGAGTGGGAAACCCCCATTGTTACGGCGCTCAAGGCTAATGGGGAGGTTAGAATCTGTGCCGACTACAAGTGCACAATCAATAAGGCTATCCGCCCAAATGCGTACCCGCTGCCAATAGTGAGTCACCTCTTAGCAACACTGCATGGGGGGAGGTGTTTCGCCAAATTAGGTTTAGCGCAGGCTTACCAGCAATTAACGGTGACCCCAGCTGCAGCCACCGCTCAAACTATAGTTACCCATAAGGGAGCTTTTATATATATATATAATAAATTTTTATTAATTTTTTTATAAAAACGATAATACAAAATTCAAAGACAACAATAAAAAACAGCACTTAATAATTAACATACATTTAAATTTGCCACTAAAACACTAAATCAAAAAATAATAATACACTTTCATTATAACTTCTTCCACTTAGCATATAGTTCAACACTTTATTTTAGACTTCAATCACTTTAATTATCACAGCCAATCTTCTTCCTAATTTTCCATTTCCAAAAATATTCTCATCAGTGCTGTGATAATCAAGTCCACTATAATCTATCATTTTTAAAGAAAAAAATCAAAATAGAATACAAAAGAAAAAAAAGAAATAAAATTCATTAAACAGGATACAGTTACAATAAACACCCTATGTTCCTATACCTATAAATGAGTCCGTGGAATGTCACTTTTAAAAAAAATTTATCTTACTGTTTCCAAAAATATATTTGTTCCGGTGCCCGGCTATCCCCATTCCCTCCCTTCAATGAATGATCAACAAACAATCGCCACATTTTCCAAAATCTATTTTCCTTAACTCTCCCTTTATATTTATTTATTTCCCATGTTAATTTATCATTCAGTGCAAAATCCCACATCTCTTTATACCACTCTTCTATCCTCAGTATTCCATCTGATTTCCAATTTCTTGCAATACACATTCTACCAATTATCAGCATTAAAGACAGTAATTCCTTTTTATCCTCATTCAAATTTAATTTGTCAACATCTGTTAGCAGCACCATTCTTATATCTAGCATGCATTTCATCCCCATAATTTCACTTATTTCCTTCTCAATTTTCCCCCAGAAATCATTTACCACTTTACATTCCCACCACATATGTTCATATGTTCCCAGGGTATTTTTACATCTCCAACAATTTTTACTTTTGGTATTATCTATTTGAAATAGCTTCTCCGGTGTTAAGTACCATTTCCATAACATCTTGTAATTATGCTCCTTTATTCTGACAGACATTGTTTTCATATACCTCTTTCTCCATTTATTTTTCCAACTTTTCTCAGGTATCTTTATATTCAAATCTCGTTCCCAAGACGATTTCAACGTTTCTTGTGGGTTGCCTTCCTTATTTAATATTTTATATAGTTTGCTGACCATGCCCTTTAATCCCATATCTCCTTTTCTTATCTTTATTAACAATTCCTCAAATTCAGTTTTTTCTCTCTTTAAATTTAATTGCTCCTTATATTTTTCATTCCATTTATCAATCAATGCTATCTGGAACCAATTCAGATTTAACTGCTTATAAATTTCCGCTTTTCTCCCTCTATCCTTACACTCTCTTATCCAGTCTTTCAACAGGTAAACATTATTTCTTAATAATACTTCTTTCCCCCTTTTATCTAATTTTATTGGAAAACTTTTAAGATCCTCCATTTCAATTATCGGAGACACATCAGGACTTAATTCCTTTTTAACCTTTTTCCATACCCCTAACATCGTCTTCAACATCTTATTTTTAACTACTATTTTTCTATCGCTGCTATCCAGAAATACTCCTCTACCTACATAATCAATTTCCTTCATTTCCAAATCTTCCCATAGTACCCTTTCTCTTGCTAAAATTTTCATAATATTCTTAATTTGAAAAGCTCTATAATAAATTTTTAAATTTGGTATCCCCAATCCTCCCTCCTTTTGCGATAAGTACCAAAAAATCTTTGCTATTCGAGGTTTTTCCCCCCCATTACAATAATTATTTATTATATTTTGAAAGTCTTTAATCTCTTTATCTTTCATCTGTATGGGTAACGCATCAAATAAAAAATTTATTTTCAGCAGCAGCAGCATCTTACTTAATGCTATCCTGCCAAACCAGGATATCTTAATCTTTTTAAATTGCTCTCTTTTCTCTTTAATTTCCTTTTTTTGTGTCTCGTAATTCAATTTTTTAAGCTCTTCTAAATTGTTTGAAATATTTACACCTAAATATCTCAAAGATTTTTTAACCTGTAACTTATACTTATCTCTTACTCTCCCCTGTTCCTCTTTATCTACATTACAAAATATCATTTTAGATTTATCCCAATTTATTCTCAGTCCTGTTATGTCCTCAAAATCCATTAAATGCTCTTTTATTTTTTCCAATGCCTTTCCGGGATGTTTCATAACCACCAAAGTGTCGTCAGCGTAGAGACTTATCTTATTATCTAAAACCCCTTTTATTGTATTGTCCCCTCTTATAGCATCTGCTAACAATTCCATTGCCATAATAAACAATATTGGAGACAATGGGCACCCCTGTCTTGTCCCTGCCTCCAATCTAATTTCTTCTGTAAATTCATCATTTACCTTGACTTTAGCAAATCCAAATTGATATGATTGTCCAATTAAATTGCAAAATCTATCCCCAAATCCGTAAGATCTAATAATCTCCTTAATTGTCACCCATTGTAACGAATCAAAAACTTTAAATATGTCTAATGATAATATACCCACTTTCTGTTTAGTAGATCCTACTGTATCTAGTATGTCCAATACCCTCCTTGTCAAATCCGTCATATGCCTTCCTTTCAAAAATCCAGCTTGATCCTCGTTTATATAATTTGTCATAAAACTATTCAATCTATTTACCACTATCGTTGTAAAAATCTTAGCGTCCTGATTTATCAGAGAGATTGGCCTATAAGATTCCACCTTTTCTGGGTCCTTTCCAGGTTTCAGCAATAACACAATTATAGTTCTATACCATGAAGTCGGTAACTTCCCCCCATCTATTATAAAATTAAATAGCTTCACCAATCTTGGCACCACACACTCTTTAAACTCCTTATAAAATTCCGCTGTCAAACCATCATCCCCAGGTGATTTGCCTGTCCTCAAATTGGCTATTATATCTTTTACCTCTTTTTCTGTGATTTTTTCTTCCATTCTATTTTTATGTTCTAAGCTTAGCTGTTTTTGCATTCACTTCTTCAATTGTTCTCTCAACTTTTCAATATTAACCTTCCTTTTGGTATACAATTCCTGATAGAAATCTTTTACTATCAAGATCTTGTCTTTAGTCTTATTACGTCTCCTACCACTTACATCAACCAAAATCCCCATCTCTCTTTTGTTCCTTTTAACTTTAGCAGCTCTTGCCAACAGCTTCGAATTTCTATTACTATATTCAAAATATTCTCTCTTCAAATACACCAGTCTTTTTTCACTTTTTGTATATCTTTCCCTACCAATTCATTCTTTAATCTTTGCATTTTCTCAAAAACCTCTTTTCTTTTAGTCTTTACATGCTCTTCTAATAACCGTTTAATCTCATTCTCCATTTCATGTTGCTTATCTCTAAAATGCTTGTTCCTAATTGAGGCCAGTTTGATACATTCCCCTCTAAAAACCGACTTCATGGCATCCCAAACTACATTGTAATCCACCTCACCTGTATCGTTCCAATCCCAACACTCATTCCACTTCTCAATTATTTGTTCCTTACACTTTTGATCGTGGAACAATTTTTCATCATATCTCCAATTTCTCTTATATTTTTTCCCCTCTATCAATTTTTAATTCCACCCAAAATTTTGCATGGTCCGATTCTTTAAATATCCCAATCTCCGCATCTTCTAAATCTTTAATCAAATTTTCGGAAACCAAAATATAATCTATTCTAGAATATGTATTGTGGACCTGTGATCCCTTGATCTCCCTCTAGCTATCCTTCAGACCTAATGTCTTCATCCATTTATCCAAAATCTTCATACCAGCTGTTCTCCCAGCTCTTGATAAATTCGTGCAGTCCTCTGGTACCCGTATTAAGTTAAAATCTCCAGCAACTATCATTTTTGATGTTCTCTCTTTTTCTAAAATACCAAGTACTTTATTTAAAAATGTTTGCTGATGATCGTTTGGGGCATATATGTTTACTAACGTTATCTCTTCATCATCTATTTTCCCAATTATAATCACATATCTACCTTCTGGGTCTGTAATACTTTTTATCATCTCAAAGCCAAGTCTCCTCGAAATCAGGACTGCCACAATAAGGGAGCTTTTAAAGTGATGTGCCTCCAATTCGGCATGAATTCGGCCCCCGGAATTTTCCAGTCACTCGTAGAACAGCTTATGAAAGGGCTCCCAGGTGTCCTCCCCTACTTTGATGATATGTTGATAACAGCGGGGGGAGCAGGAGTTGGCCAAGAGGTTAGACCGGGTGCTAACCGTATTCGAGAAAGCAGGGCTCAGGTTGAGAAAGGATAAGTGTGTGTTTCTCGCAGAAGAGGTAGAATTCCTAGGATTCTGCATAACCCCTGATGGTATTAAGCCAGCTGAGTCAAAGATATCAGCTGTCCAGAACACCCCTCGACCCACCACCAAGCCGGAGTTACAGTCCTTCTTAGGACTCTTGAATTTCTACCACTCCTTCCTACCCGGGAAGGCGTCGGTGGCAGAACTGCTGCATAAATTGCTTTAAAAGGATGCGGTTTGGTGGTGGGGAGAAGCCCAGGAACAAGCCTTCAAGGGGCTTAAGCAGCTTCTGTCTTCCGAGGCTGTCTAAACACACTTCAACCCCAAGAAACCAGTTGTGTTGGTCTGCGACACCTCACCGGTGGGGGTGGGGGCGGGGGCGGTCCTTTGCCACGTGCTGTAGAGTGGGCGGGAAGCCCTGGTAGCGTTTTATTCGAGATTCCTGTCCAGGGTGGAGCGCAATTACGCGCAAACAGACAGGGAAGCCCTAGCGATAGTTGCAGGAACTAAGAAGTTCCACGATTTCTTATATGGCCGGCCATTCACAGTCGTAACTGACCACAAGCCCCTGCTAGGAATTTTTACCACGAGCAAGCCCACCCCTCAAATCCTGTCCCCAAGAATGCTGAGGTGGGCAATCTTCCTCAACATACACCAGTATGCACTAGTTTACTGGCCCGGCAAGGAAATCAGCCATGCAGACGCCCTTTCGAGGTCACCCCTCCCACAGCTAGGGGATCCAGAGAGTGAGGTAGAGCAGGACCACCAGGTGCTCCTGATCGAGGCCCTAGAAACTCCCCCAATACTGCCAGCGGAGATCGCTAAGGCCACAGCGAAGGACAAGTCGCTGGCCCTAGTCAGTTCATGGGTACAGAAAGGGTGGCCAGCAACCTCCCCCATGGAGGAATTCAAGGTGTACGGGAGGAGGAGAGACGAGTTGTCCTTAGAGAGGGGCTGCCTCCTCTGGGGGCAGCAGGTAATAGTCCCCGAAACACTGAGGCCTCAGGTGCTCAAAATGCTACATATCAGCCACCCGGGGATCGTGCGCTCCAAAGCACTAGCGAGAAGCTATTTCTGGTGGCCCAAGTTGGACACTGACATAGAACAGATGGTAGGCACATGTGGGAGTTGCCAGAGCACCCGGCCCAAGGAGTCCCGACTTCCCCATAGAGAATGGGACACAGCTCGTGGGCCATGGTCGCGCGTGCACGTAGACTTTGCAGGGCCTTTCAGAGGCACCCTGTTCCTAGTGATAGTTGGCGCATACTGCAAGTGGTTGGAGGTGATTCCCATGTCCAGTACATTGTCGGCTGCAACTGTTAAACAGTTGTGGAAGGTATTCAGCTGCTTCGGAATACCAGACATGCTTGTGAGCGATAACGCTACAACCTTCACGTCAGCAGAGTTCAGGGCCTTCATTGAGATCAATAGGATCCACCACATCACTGCCGCCCCATTCCACCCTGTGACGAATGGGCAAGTGGAACGCCTGGTGTGGACGACGAAGGACGCCTTGCATCGGATGGGCCCGGTGACCTGAATCTACAGCTGTGCCAGTTCCTACTAGGATATAGGGTAACACCCCTAGCATCAGGGTTTTCGCCCGCCGAGCTCCTTATGCGGAGGAAGCCCACCACTATCCTCTCAAGGTTAGATCCGACCAGGGTGGAGGACACGGGAAGGAACATAGGTTTGGAAAGCACAAAGAGTTTCAAGATTGGGGAGGCAGTGCATTGCCGAAATTACGCGGCCGCAGGTCCGGCCTGGGTCCCCAGAGTGATAATAGGGCAAAGAGGGCCAGTCTCTTACACCATTGAAACCAGCACTGGCCTCCTTTGGAGGAGACATGCTGACCAACTCAGGAGTAGGGTAACAGACAGGCAAGCAATAAGAGACCCCACAGGGGATTCACTGTTAGGGTTCTCCCCCACCAGTTTATCCCAAGGGGGAGACACAGACTACTGGGGGGAGGCAAATGACACAAATCCGCATCCTTTTGACCCCCCGGGTCTTATTGCCTACCCAAATAGAAAGATATTTACCTGCTAGCAGAAGGACAACCTCATTTGGAACAAAGGTCCACAGCCTGATAGCAGCCATCAACTACCAGTAAATCCTAAGCCAGTGATGGGCACTCTTGGCCCTCCAGCTGTTCTTGAACTTCAATTCCCAGAAGCCCAAGTCAACACACCAGCTGGTCAGAGTTTCTGGGAATTGAAATTCAAGAACAGCTGGAGGGCAAAGACTGCCCATCACTGTCCTAAGCCATGCAGGTTAGAGGTTCATGGCAGTCATAGCCTACGGCCAGTATCTTATTAAGAACAATTCTGTGTGTAAGACCAATGACATAGTGGTTTTAGATCTATAACAAGACTCCCATCATGCAATGGGTTGAGCGACAGCTCTTGCAATTCATACAAGACCAAGCAAGTAAAAAGGACTTTACTGAAATTTGCAAGGCCTTTCTTCTCTGCAACCTTCCTGAAACAACAGGGAGCCAGGTATAGGCTGAATATCAGGGGGGAAAATTTCTTAACTCCTAGAGCAGTAAGGTAAAAGTAAAAGTTTCCCTTGCTCGAAAGCCAGTTGTATCTGACTCTAGGGTTCAGTGCTCAGCTCTGTTTCAAAACCAAAGAGCCAGCGCTGTCTGCTTCTGCAGATGTTTCCGAGGTCATGTGGTAGGCATGACTAGACACCGGAGCACACGGAGCGCTGTTTACCTTTCCCACCAAAGTGGTCCCTATTTATCTACTTGCAATGTCTTGCTTTTGAACTGCTAGGTTGGGAGAAGCTGGGACAAAGACGGGAGCTCATTCTATCCTGCAGTACTCGGGAATCGAACTACTGACCTTCCGCCTCCCAGTCAACGTCTTAGCCACTTGAGCCACTGCAGTATGACAATGGAATCAATTGCCTCGAGAAGTGGTGAGTGCGCCAATGAAAATCGGACAACTGTCTATCAGATCTGCTTTGATTTGGATTCCTGCAATGAGCAGGGGTTAGATTTGATGGTCTCATAGGGCCCCATCCAACTCAGTTAATCTTTGATTCTATGATTCCCACCACTCAACAACTTTTAGCAAGGAAGATGGAGAAATCTGTTCAGATACTGTATTTGCTTAAACATGGTGAAAGCCAGCTAAATAACATCCAGCCAATTTCCTCAATAAATGTGATGAGCCATAGCAATGGTTCATGGTGGACTTAACCCAAAAGTCATTTAGTCCTCAATGTGGTTTTTAAAGAAAGCTCAGAATAGATAGTATGCTTGAGCCAGAGAGCCTCTGGTTTCCAAGAGTCAATGTGAGAGAGCAGTTAGCAAGTTAGGATTCTAGAGAAGACCGTGAAATCCAAGTCCACTGGATGTCTGTAGCAACTCCGTATCTCCAGGCCTAGATCATCTGTCAGAGTTGTCACAAAATTAAAATGGAAAAATTCTGTGCATACAACTTCTAAGCTACATAGAACAAGAATGGAGCATATGTAATAAATAAATGTTTTAGTTTTTGCCCCAGACCTCAGAAGAACCTCTGGTTGCCCTAGGAAAAGGATGTTTACAAAGGGTTTCACTGCACTGGGGCAGGCTTATTCTATCAATGTGAGTCACCACATCCCTGTGCATGAGCAATAAATTTCTTCCATATATCATCTAGAAAGAAAGGGAGAAAACATAAAGGGATCAGCCAGATGTCCAACTCTTGTTTTATGTAACCACATCAGCCATATGACTCCCTTGGTGTAACTGAAACTTCCTAATCAAATATACTAAAACACCTCCCAGGTTCCATCCAGCAGCTGTGCCTAAACAGTGTTTGCAAGGCTGTATAATTCCAACAGGCTGCACAGCATCAGGTAACAGGATCCAAGCCTTAGAAGAGCGGAAGTTTTGCCAAAGGTCCGTCAAGTTCAGCATCAGGTTCCCAGCATCTACCAAACAGAAGCCTTGGGGAACTCCACAGAGAGCACATAAAGAAAACGTCTCAATCCACTGTTGACTTTTCTTTGTCAGCAACTGATGTGTCTTAGGAACGTCATGCGCTACCTTGGTCTAAGACAAATCATTGACTTGTCTAGTTCAGCATTGTCAATTATGACAATGGGTTGGGTGGTCCCAAATCATATTTTGGGTCCCAAATTATCAAATCAAATCAATCTTTATTATGATCCAAGACCAGTATAGTACAGCAAGGAACAGAAGTTAAAACAAGAGTTCTTAAAATATATTTTAAGAGGAGCGTTTTTGCTCAAGAGTAGAAGGACTAATAAATTAGTTTTTAAGATTAATGATTTTACAACTACTACTAAGACTATGATGTAGCACTGGTAGTGTATTTAGCTGAAGGACCAGCCAGGATTGTTCTTATGATTAAATTTTGTGCAAACTCTAATCTGGCACACAGGATATTTCATCTACCTCTCAAGTCTCCCTGGTGGTCCTTAGTGTCATCTAGTGGTCTCTCATTCAAATATGAACCAGGCTCTACCACCTTTCATGTCCAGGATCAGATGATGCTTATAAGGGTATGTCCAGGGTGGCTAGATCATAGTAAAGGTGAAGGTCGCCCTTACACAAAAGCCAGTTGTATCTGATTCTTGGTTTCAGTGCTCATCTCTGTTTATAGCCAAAGAGCCTGTCTGCATCTGCACCCGAATGCTTGGAACACTGTTTACCTTCCCACCCAAGTGGTACCTATTTATCTACTTGCAGTTTCTTTCTTTCAAACTGCTAGGTTGGCAGGAGCTGGGACAGAGACAGAAGCTCACTCTCTCATGCAGTACTCGGGACTCAAACTCCTGACCTGCCGACCTTCCAGTCATTGAGTTCAGTATTTAACCACTTGAGCCACCATAGTCCTGTCTTGAATACAGAGACATTAATAATAGTTGTCAACAACTAGAGCCATGATGGTGAACCTTGGCACTCCAGATGTTCTTGGACTTCAATTCCCAGAAGCCCAAGCACCCTGTGAATCCACACAAATGGGTTTACTGCAATTCATCCGGCCCGCGCTGCCCTCATCGCTTCCCGAAGCAGAAGTAAAATGCGCCCGTACGGAGGAAGAGTTTACCAGGAAGAGCCTTAACCGTATGGGCGCGTTTTACTTCCGCTTCTGGGAGCGACGAGGGCAGTGTGGGCAGGATGAATTGCAGTAAACCCATTTGTGTGGATTCACAGGGTGCTTGGGCTTCTGGGAATTGAAGTCCAAGAACATCTGGAGTGCCAAGGTTCGCCATCACAGAACTAGAGCATTTCAAGCCTTCTCTTTAACTGATTTAAACTAATGGCCGTCAACAAAACATGGGCGAGTTCTACATAGAAAGCTCTTTCTATCTTACTGCCCAATAATTGACCCCAACTCCTAACACTATGCAAGAAGAAGGGAAATAAACTATTCTTGCTTTCCAACATCATCCATAATTTTACAAACAAATCTTCATGGTTCACCAGCACTGCCTTCTAATGCAAATCTTCATTGCATATTAGTGCTATTTCCTCCTGGGAAATGGAGAGCTATGGCCAGATGCTACAGGGACCGCCCACAAAGAATGAGAGAGAAAACTAGTGTGGCACATTGGTGAGAGGGTTGAACTGAAGAGATCTAGGTCCATGCACTCCGGTCTTTAGTCATGCCTGCCACATGTCCACAGAAACATCCACAGACACAGACAGCACTGGCTTTTTGGCTATAAACAGAGATTAACACTGAGTTGGATACAACTGGCTTTCGAGCAAGGGTGACCTCTACCTTCTATACTGTTTTTGTTTTTTAAAAGGTTCCTGGCAATACAATATAAAAGAAAAGTATAGAGGCAAGTAATAAAATAATAAAATATGATTGTTGCACAAAAGAGAAGAGCCATCTAGATTGCTGGCACCACACCGGAGAGAAATAAAAGGTTTCCCATGCTCAAAATCCAGTTATATTCAACTCTAAGGTGTGGTGCTCACTAACCTTTGCAGCCAAAGAGCAAGCACTGTCTGTGTCTTCAGACATTTTCATGGTCATGTGGCAGGCATGGCTAAACTCGAGAGCATACAGAATGCTGTTACCTTTCCTGCCGAAGCGGTACCTATTTATTGATTTGCAATTTCTTGCTTTTGAACTGCTAGGTTGGCAGGAACACTGGAGGAAAGGTGGGATAAATAAAAATAAATGTAACTAATGAGATAATCAGAAGAAAGCTTACCGAATGCCCCGGGTGCTGTATCTAGGGTCCCAAGTCATATTTTGTTCAAATAATCTGGCACACAAGAGTGGGTGAAAACTTTGATTGATGTTGAGTTGTTTTAAAGAATTCAACCAAAACTTCTCATTTCTCCTTGTTTAGGACAGAAAGATTTGAAGATTTTAAAAGTTCAAATGTGGGACCAACTGAAGCTCTGTAGGAATGGAAAGGATTTTTGGTGGTTTCAAAATACTCACCAAAATTACCAATTTCATATCTCCTAAAACTCATTGATAAAGTGTGCCTCGCCTTACAAATCTACACATGGCTGAGGTTTCTGATACTTTTAATTCACACGCAAAAATATACCTAGGCTTTTAAAATATCAACAATTAAAATGTACATATTTAGGAAATATATACACACTTTAGTCAATATAGAAAATATGTAAGGAACTTAAGGAAGTGTGTATGAATGGTTTGGAAGAAAACAAAGTCTTGCAAGCTTTACTGAAGGTGTGATTTGGAGAACAAAAAAAAAAGATAGAGAATTTTTCCAGAGCTTTGAATTGCTACTTTTTGAGACTACTCTCTCTCTCTCTTTCTCCCTGGGTTTCATGTCAGTTGCTGAGGCATCTCTGCCTATATCATTGTGTGGATTATTCTTGTTCATTATTAAGGCCCAGCCAGTCTTTGATATCACTCATCCAAAAAATTAACTTTTTACCACTTCCGTATTTACCCTTGATCAACGTCTTCAGGGGGATTCTGGGAATTGTAGTTCAAAAAACTAATTTTACCCAATTTTCTGGGTTATTCATATATTTAAAGTGAGACTGTTCTGAGCTGCAAAAGTGTTTCAGCCAGTAAAAGTTAACCAGAAGGAGATAAGCAAAAGAGGATATGAATGTCCACGCCTAATGTTTTAATAGAGAATTTATATTTGTTGTCGCCTTTTTATCTAGGTTTATGGGCCCTTTCTACATGTGTTTAATAAAGCTTATTAAATGAGAAACCAGGACAGTAATATTTCCTGTTGCAATGTTTATAAAATGTCAAAGGAAACAAAAGAGACTCTATTTAAAAAAGGGGCGCTCCTACTATTACTAATCTGAAGTTTGTTGCCATAGCTTTGCTTTTATAACAATAATCTTCGAACCGACAGAGCTGGAAGGGATCTATGGATCATTGAGACCAACACTTAAGAAGGATACACAGCAGAGAATCAAATTGCCAACATCTCCTAAACCACTGAGCAATCCAGTAGTTTCACCAGTTTCACACAGAATTCCTTCCCTCCATGACCCCCAATTTTGTTATTTGTATCATTACATCTCACTTTGTAAAGAAAATATTATTCTCTGATTATGTCTAGAATATTTTCTTATTTTCCCATCCCACGATATCTTAGTGCCTCAAAACTTTATTGGATACTATCGGGGAGCCCGGCTTCGCCCGGGTGGGGTTTTCTTTTGGGGGGGGCTGTCCTACCTCCCGGGGTTGTGTTGCTCAGGTGCTCGTTCTCCTGGGCTGACCTCTGTTCACTGGACTCCTGCCCCGCCCTGCCAGCAGGCCTGCCTGGCCAAGGAGCAGGGCCCTGTGATGTCACATTGGCTGACCACTCCCAAGGGCTGACCAGGTCTGGGCAAGACAGCACAAAGGGAATGACATCACAGAGGCCCAGACCAAGTCAGCCCTTGTGATTGGTTGAGGACTAAAGGATCAATTTGGGGGCATAACCCCCCATGGGCTTCGGGAGCCTGACAGTGACCTGCTCATTTGGACAAGGTACGTGTGTGCCGAATTTCGCAGGGTTTGGTCAAGGAGTGCGGCAGTCCATTCCGGACACACCATCCACACCTTTGCTTTATAAGATAGATCTAAAACTGCAACCACATCATTTGTTCTGTTTGGAGTCTTACTCTATCAACATCTAACAAAATGTCAGGAGCCAACATACATTCCTTTGCTTAATTATTTCTGAAGAACTATCTGACAATCAACTGACCAAAGCTTCACAGTAAGCATGTTTTGGAACAATAAACTGCTTCTTCCTTCTTTTAGAATCTGTTATATGATGTAATATTTTCCTCTGCAGCTCCCCGGTGGCTCAGTGGGTAAAAGCACTGTGCTTGGAGACCGAAAGGACAGGGTTCAATTCCCCAAGAGCTGCACGATAGGGGACATGAAAGGAGCCTCATTTGGGCATCCCTGCAAAGATCCTTTCAACCCAGAGCAATCTGTGACACGAAAACACACATATTTTCCTCCTTCCTTTTTGGATCACCCACCTAAAATTTGAAGCCAACCTCTAAAGAGAAGGACCCACCATAACTTACCTCAGGAAACACAATATATTTGTTTGCAAGCAGCATGTGACAGACACAAGTGAAGCTACATTGGTCGTACCACATGCACTAAGCGAACTCTGTGGAATACACCCCGTAATTATTGTTTATTTTGTTATTTAAGAATCCATTCGTAGCCTTTTAGGGTAAGGTCTCCCAAGGTGCACTGCACAAAACTAAGATTGTGTAATAGTAATAAGACCAAGGATCAAATTGAAATTAGCAATCAAAAACCACCAGCACTATATACGTAACACGGTCTCACAGAGATCCAACTCAAATATAGGCCAAGATAGAGCTTATACTTTCACATTTGAAGTCCTGTAGTAATGGGGTCTGGCAGATGTCAATCTGAATAGAGTCCTAAAAGAAAGGATTTGCACCTAGTTTAATGAGTCTCACTTCTGTTACAAGTGAACAAGTCCTCTAATGTAGATCTAAGAACTTGGGCAGGGTTTAAAGAAGAAGATGAGAAACAAACCTTTTTGGATAAAATTTCCCACTCTATACCCGGCCACACTAACTAGGTTATCCTGGCCCTATGCTGGTCAGAGTATCCTGGGAATTGTCATCCCAAACAGGTAATTTTTTTGTATCCCCGAGAAGAAGACAAATAACTGCTGTGGTAGCTGGAAGACTGGCAAATCAGTAGTTCAAGACCCGGGTACTGCATCACGGATTGAGCGCCTGTCTCTGTACCAACTCTTGGGGACATGAAAGGAGCCTCATTCAGGTGTCCCCTGAGTGGAGTTTCTCCCACAAAAATCCTTTCAACCCAGAATAATTTCTGACATGAAAGTATTATTATTATTACTTGAACTCAACTGTTCAGGGCAGGTTGGGGAAAATAAGGCGCTTGGTACATCCAACTTGGGGGGCAGTCTTGTAGCCTCCACTATTATCTTACTAATTCCAAAAAAAAAAAATAATTTAAAAAACATGCTTTGGCTCAAAAACTGCTCTTGTGCCTTCTAGGGTGATGGGTGCAATTCTGCCATGTTTTGAGGGCCTCCCAGCTCTATTGGGGTTCCCATACCCCAATTTTTAAAAATGACTAGGCACTAGAGGTCATAAGTGACTTTTAAGATAAAGGTAAAGGTTTCCCTTGCTCGAAAGCCAGTCGTATCCGACTCTAGGGTTCAGTGCTCATCTCTGTTTCAAAGCCAAAGTGTCAGCACTGTCTGCTTCTGCAGACGTTTCTGTGGTCATGTGGCAGGCATGACTAGACACCGGTGCGCACGGAACACTGTTACCTTCCCACCGAAGTGGTCCCTATTTATCTACTTGCAATTTCTTGCTTTCAAACTGCTAGGTTGGCAGGAGCTGGGACAAAGACGGGAGCTCCTTCTGTCCTGCAGTACTCAGGAATTGAACTGCTGACCTTCCGCCTCCCAGTCAGCATCTTAGCCACTTGAGCCACTGCAAAAATAAAACCATTGTAAATTTGAAAACCATTTTGCTGTTAGGTAAATCCATTGCAGTGTCATTTTAAAAAATTAAATTGACCTTTGGTCATATGTCTCCCTCTTGGGAGTGCAGCTCTTGAGCAAATCTGGAAAATAGCTCTCAGCCCTGATAAGGTCACCCAACTTACTTAGGCTTTTATATAAAGGGAGCATCCCCAATTGAAACTTGGTTTAACATGTTGCTGCTAACCAGTGGCCAGAATTCTCTTCAGATTTTTGCTTTGGATAGTGCTGGTCATGAGCCAGCTGTGCAATCAGGCATGTGACTGTCACTTTGTTAATTAAGTGCACTTCACCCCCATAATTTAATGCAGCTTTCCTTACTCTGGAGTAAATCCCAGTAGAATTCCAGGCAGCAATTGCCAGGACCTGTGGACCGGTTGTCAGCACTATGGACTATTGAGGAATTTACAATCATCCAGCTCAGTGCTTGGGGCCACAGTGGCTTAGTGGTTAAGACGCTGTGCTTGATGGATGGAAGTTTGGCAGGTCAGCAGTTTGAGACTAGAGTACTGCACAACAGAGTGAGCGCCCATCATCTGTCCCAGTTCCTGCCAACCTAGCAGTCTGTAAGCAAGAAATTGTAAGTAGATAAATAGGTACCACTTTGGCAGGAAAGGTAACTGCATTCCTTGCACTCTCTGTCGTCTATTCATGCCTGCAACTTGACCATGGAAACATCTGCAGATGCAGACAGAGTTGGTTCTTTGGCTATAAACAGAGATGAGTACCGCCCCATGGCCCTAGATTCAGACATGATTGATTTTTGAGCAAGGATACTTGTACTAGCTCAAAACTTGAACTGCATGCCAGATGTCCATGGAGTCTTCAGTACATGGAGAGGTTTCACTAAAGTCTTAAGCTGTGAAAATCAGTGGTGGGCATCAGCAGGTTCGCCAGAACCAGTTCACCAGAGCCGGTAGCAGAAATTCTGGCTGGCCCCTCCCATCCAAGTTTTGAAATAAAGTAGTCCTAATTCGGGTGCAACACAAGGCTTTCCCCCTGGCCATGCCCACCATGCCACGCCCACAGTGTGGTAGTAAATTTTTTTGGAGCCCACCACTGGTGAAAATCACTGCTGTAGATGGTGGAATGGAATCAGCAGGATGGAATGCATCCATATAAACGGTTCTTTTGATCTACTGATCTACTGATTGGGCTGAAAGAGGAGAGTACAAAAGCTGGCTTGAGACTCAATATCAAGAAAATCAAAATAATGGCAACAGGCCCTATCAGTACCTGGAAAATAGACGGGGAAGAAGTAGAAGCAGTGACAGACTTTACCTTCTTAGGATCCAAGATCACTGGAGATGGAGATTGCAGCCATGAAATAAAAAGGTGACTGATTCTTGGGAGACAAGCTATGAGAAACCTGGGGAACATAGTCAAAAGTAGAGACATCACCTTAAAAACAAAAATTCATATAGTCAAAGCAAATGGTATTCCCGGTGGTAATGTATGGGTGTGAGAGCTGGACCATTAGGAAAGCTGAACATAGAAAAATAGATTCCTTTGAGATGTGGTGTTGGAGGAGAGTCCTGAGAGTCCCTTGGACAGCAAAGAGAACAAATAGGTCAATCTTAGAAGAAATCAAACCTGACTGTTCATTGGAGGGTCAAGTAGTGAAGATGAAGCTTAAATACTTTGGACACCAAATGAGAAGGGAGGATTCACTTGAGAAGGCCTTGATGCTGGGAAAGGTGGAGGGCAAAAGAAGAAGGGGGCGCCCAAAAATGAGATGGATGGATGGTGTGGTAGACACAGTGGGCACAGAGCTAGGTGGGCTTAGGAGGATGGTGGAGGACAGGGGTGCCTGGAGGGCAATGGTCCATAGGGTCGCAAAGGATTGGAATCGACTGTACTACTGAACAACAAATGGTTCTTTTATGCAGCCCAGTACAAGTTCCTTAGTTATTTCTACACTGTATTATGGGACTGTTTTTCTTTTCATTTGATTCTCCTTCGACCGGGTACACATTTTTTAAAAAAAACTTGGTTGCATGCTGCGTTCTGAATTTTAATTACAGTCGCATTGAAAAGAGGTGATTGTTCAGGAAGACTTGGTGGCAGAAAAAGACATCTCCCTGTGGCCAGTGCCTATTAGCACACCTCTGTCCAGAGTCATCCTCACATTGAATTAAGCACAAAAAAGATGTATGCACAGCATGGATTTTGATTTCAGACATGTTGTATCAGCCATTGTGTTTTATTCAAGAGGGAGATTGGATTCCGTGTTAATTTTCATTCAGCAGGGAGGAAAGAGAAAAGTGAAGGATAATGTGTAGACTTTGTAGCATCCTCTTGAGAGTTTGCAAGCCAAGAAAGAGAGAAAGAAATTAAATTGTCACCTGTGGGTTAATTTTAAAGGAAGTTCTGACTCAGAAACAGGAATGGCTCTACTATTTGGCCTCCTGAGGAAGCAGATTTAGGGATTCATAACAAGATGCTACACATTAACATTTTGGGTGCCACACGTTCACTTTATTGTGATCACAGTTTTAACTGTGGAAGAAACAATTGCTGGATTTTCTACTCAGGTGTCAAAATAATATGACAATGTATTCTCATATCAGTGGATATTATTTGGGTAGACTTGTATAATATTTTCAGCTCTACCTCAGTCTGGCTCTACTAAGAAAGGACTTATTTCATCACCTGAAATGTTCAAAATAGTGATTTCCCCCCATTATGTAAGACCCCTAGAGAAATGAAGGGTAATTTGATAAGAAATTCCATTTTAAAATATCACATATTTCAAATGGAAAGACCTTGAGATTGAAAATATCAGATTGTGGAAGAATCAGAAATGGAAGATTTATCTATCTGTTGCTTTTCTCTTAAAAGTCTAGGTTCAAATCACTGCATTTCAACTTTAGTCAATTTCAAGTCCTTGAGTTTCATAATGGGAGGACTTAATACTAAGGTAGGGAGATGAACTTGCATAGATGTTTGTTTTAAAACATGGAACAAGCAATGAACATACAGAATAAATGACAACAAATTCTTGAAGTGTTCTATATTTTTTGCCACCCAGAGTAATGCTTCTGCACTAATTGAGGTGAGATAAAAATCTAATAAAAAATGAAGAAGAATTGGGAATGAGGAACTTGTTGTAACCAACACTACATCTAAATTGCCCCCAAGAAGAATGAATATATAGAAAATCCTGGCAAGATGAACTGATATTATTCTTACATGGAAGCAAACAGATTATATCTTAGTTAACCAGAGATACTGAAATTTGTTGACTCAGTTAAAACCTATCCTGGAGCTGATCTAAATTCAGATCATAATCCTGTCACTGATGTCATTCATAAAAGAAAATATAAAAAGTAAAAGTTGGGAAAACAGAGAAGTTAAATAACAAGTGATCCAACTGTAGAGTACTGTATTGTTAGAGGAGGGATTCATGAAAGCATCAATAAGACTTCCAAACAGATACTAGCAGATGTGAACAAAAAGTTTAGGTCACAAATAGAAATCTTTGCCATCAAATTTACGGAAGAGAAATTATTCCTGAAATTTTGGCAAAAGATTGGCCTTTATTACATTAAATAAACAGGAAAAACATGAGATGATGACATAACAAGCTTAATGTGCCATTTGTGTAGGGTTTTCATGAAATGTTACATACTGCAGAATTTACAAGTCCAAAGAAGAGGCATAAGATTTGTAGTTTGGATACAGTGAAGTTTTCAAAGCCAGGAAAGAACTTATTGTACATAAAATAACTTCTGGGGATAGCCAATGTAAGTCCTTCAGAACTAATGTGGTCTGAGTTCCGAAAGACATTCCTGTTAGCAATCTAGCTGCTGCATGCTGCATCTGCTGCAGCATATGTGTCATCTTCAAGGGTAGTCCCATGTAGAGTGCATTGCAATAGTCTAAATAGAAGTTACCAGGGCATAGGCTACTGTGGCCAGGTTATTCCTGTCCAGGAATGGTCATAGCTGGGGGACCAGTCAAAGCTGACACACCAAGCCACTGAGTCTCCAATGATAAAGATGAATTCAGGACTAACCCCCAACTACAACCTGTTCCTGCAGGGAGAAGACAACACACATACACACCATTTTGTGATGGAGAATCAGCAACCTGCATTTGCCACTGAACACTTCGTTTGACTTCTGAGTCTCTTTCCCTCCTCCCTATTACTGTACTTCCACACAAAAGAGTGTGGGGCAGGAACTGTAAAAGAAGCAGGAGCATTCAGTAACTTTGAAACTTGAGAAGTACCTTGTAGTTTATTCATATGAAATGACACCTCTTCTCCAATGCATTATTGATGTGGAACCAGGTACTTGAGACTCTTTTGGGCACATGGAAGATGTGCTGCAACAGAGAATACAAAGCAAACCATGCCCTGCATGGCAAAGCCTTTATTTGCCAGCCATTAAATATGTAGATAGTCAAACTAGTTCCACAGCTGTAGCTAAGAAATATATATCCTTACATTCCACTTACTTGTATTTTGTAACCTCTCCAATTAAAATTTAAAACTGGAAAGCAACGCTGCTTTAGGCCTCTTCAAAGGTCTTCACACTTGGCTGTCATGCAGACAAACAAGCAAATTTAGGTTGCTTGGATGTATGTCATTTCCACGAACAGGAACGTCACATCTCTTCAGCATTGTTGACCTACTCATCATTATGGTGTTTTATTTCATATTTGTAATACTGTATAGCAATACGAAACAATCTAAGTAGCCACCAAATGGGGTTGTGGCCAAAAATTGACACATGTACAGTACAGATGGAATGGGATGCATCTAGTTAATTGGCTGCTATTCAGTTGGCTTTGTTATTTTTTTTATTGTTCTTCTGAAGACATTTTATGGGATTATTATATTTGAGATGCCATGATGTTAGGAGAATCTATCAGTTGGCAGCGCATATTAGACAAGCAAATGGGATAAGCAAATGGACAAGGAAGAGCCATATTAAGGTAACAGGTCAAGTGAAGCATTCAAAATCACTGCCAAACTAGAAATGGAAGGATCTGTCTGTTTCACTTTCTTTTTCAAGGAAAATTTTAAATCTTCTTTTAAACTGCCTTGTCTTTGAATTTACGAACTCGTTTTTCGAATTTTGTTTATTTCATCATTTGTTTCTTTGCTTGTTTGTTTCCATTTATGGTAGATATTGCCCATCTGGGTAGTTGCACTTGAAACCACTGAGATACACTAGTGATGCCACCAAATACCCAGTTATAATTGATTCAATAGCATCATGCTATGATCATTGTGTAATCTCTGGTTGGCTTGAATCACACCATGAGTGGGAATGAGCTTTTTGGCTTTTGTTTTTAAAGCAGTATGTGCCCAACTGAACAATTATGGATCTTGAATAGTAAAGTATGGATTTTAAAACTTGTTTCCAAACTTTGGCAGAAAATGCAAATTGAATGAATACATACACAGATGTATGTATGCAGCTTCATTTTGTTCATTTAGTGATATTAATACAGGTTAGGGTTGATAAACTCCTCATACAGGGCCAGATGGAGGCTCTATTCCCTCCATGCAGCTGGAAACTCAATGCTTGTTTTAATTTATTTATTTATTTTTAAAAAACCAAGCAACATACAAGAGAGGAATATCCCAGTTTGGAAAGCAGAATCTTGGCCCTTAGAAAGTTTTCTTCCATGACTGGGAAGTATTGGCAGTCATAAAAATAGCCAACAAGGCACATGTATTCCACATACTACGTGTTGACCCTTCCATGATAGAGTCCATACCATAACATATGTCCTTAGAGTGGCTTGTGAGAAATAAAAAGGGGGAAATGCACTTTTAAAATAACAACCCAAATATATCCTTCTTCTTCACCTGCCGTATCCATTCCGGATATTGGCTATCATCAAGGTGATAGTCCTCCTGTTCTTAACTCCTCAGAACAGTTCTTCCAAGGACATGCAACACCACTCTCTCAGGTTCTTCAGCCATTAAGTCCGTCTACCTCCAAGGCCTCTCTTCCCAGGGGTCTTTCCTTGCAGAGTGAGTTGGAGTATTCTATACTTTATGTTGTTCCTCATGACATGGCCAAGGTATTGGAGCTTTCTTTGCTTAATGGTCTTAAACAGTTCTTGTTCTTTATCCATCTGCCGCAACATTTCTACATTAGCGTTGAGTCCAAGTATTAATTGCAACATGACAGCTGTTTGGGGGCTAACTAACAAGTCATTTATCACAGCTCAGTTCGGACTGGGGAAAACAGGGACGAGGTAGCAACTCATATACAGACAGAACGGCGGTTACAGTGATACATTTGCCTGGGCTTTCTTAATGCGGGAAACCTATGCTAAACCAATCAGATTACATTGATAACACATGAATATGGCGCCTTACAGAAAGGGCGCACTTTTACAGCAAAAGACTTAATGGTGATTGCAACTTAAGTAATATATGTTTGGACACAACAATTAGTCACATGGTCAACCAGTGATAGGATTCTACCAGTTCGCACCAGTTCAGGTGAACCAGGAGTAAAAATTCCCATTGGCCACACCCATGTCCCTCCCTGTGCACTTGTGCCTATGTGCCTGTGCGCCATCGTACTTGTGCATCCAGTGGCAGCAGGGGAGGGACTCAGGAGCACTCCGAAGGTGGCAGCATTTCCAACCCACATCACCCCTTGGACCTCCTCCAGCCAGGCAGGCTGCAGCATGGCTGAGGCTGGGCCGGATGCGCCGGGACCTTCCGCCCCCTCTGGAACCACCGCCATGCCTGCTGTGGCAAGCGGAGCATGGGAGGCAACAGGCTGCCGCTGCTGCCAGAGTGGTGCAGAAGGGCTCCCCGGTAGCCACAGCCAGAGGGCCTGCCCGAGCCATCATGGCTGCAACCACTGTCACCACCAGTGCTCAGCCTGCAGGACTTGGAGCAGGAAAAATGGTGGGAGGCAGTGGTGGAGGCCCCGGCTCGCATCACACGGAAGGCATAGATCCTGTGCAGATGGGGGCTTAGAATCTGGGAACCGCCTGCAAGGTAGGTACCCGCCCGGCTTGGGGGGGGGGGAGGATATGAGGCACAAGTGAGGGGAGCACTTTAAAGAGTGACTGCTGTATTTTAATGTTAGCCTTCCTGGATCAAGTCCACTTCGTCAGACCAATAATTATCAATCACACTTGAGGCTCTAATTTTCCTTTGAAGAGTAACTGCTGCAGTTACTCTATAAAGGAAAATTAGAGCCTCAAGTGTGATTGATAACTATTGGTCTGACGAAGTGGACTTGATCCATGAAGGCTAACATTAAAATACAGCAGTTTAACTGCTGTATTTTAATGTGAGCTTTTGTGGATCAAGTCCACTTCGTCAGACCATTAGTTAGCAACATCTGGCCACGCCCACCCAGTCAAATGGCTACCTGGCCATGCTCACAGAGTAGGCCACGCCCACAGATTGATAGTAAAAAAATTTGAATCCCACCACTGTGGTCAATCAATAATATCCTTAGTAGCCGTCTGTAGATCCACATTTCAAAAGCTTCAATTCTCTTTTCAGATGCTTTAGTCCAGCGTTTCTCAAGGTTTTCAGGTCACGGGCCTGACCACGCCTCCCAGATAGCTGATTGGGCCGGTCACATGGTTCCTCCCACCTGGGAGCAGAAGTAAAACATGTGCTGTGTATGCGCAGAACGCATTTAGTAACATTCTGCATATGCATGGTGCGCGTTTTACTTCTGCTTCTGGGAGTGGTGAGGGCATCGGGACGGATGAATTGGCGTTGGGGGCCTGATCTGGCCCATGGGCCATAGGTTACAAATGCCTGCTTTAGTCAATGTCCAAGCTTCGACTTCATATAGCAACACTGGCAATACATAACATCTCACTATTTGGATCTTTGTAGCAAGAGTTAGCTCTCTACTGCATAACAAGCGTCACATTTTTATGAAGGTGGGTCTTGCTTTTTCTATTCGTATTTTAATCTCTACCTTGGGATCCCAATTTTCATTTAACATACTCTCCAAATAGACAATTTTATCCAAATATATAGCAGCTTCAAAAGATTTTAACTTGCATGGAAAATGATGAACAATGGTACAGCAAAGCCAGGACTTGCACAATTCAATTCCTGGGAGTAGCAGAGACTATCACACCATCCACATTCCTTCCAGGCTTGTCTACACACCAGAATATGCTGTACTTGCATCGGGTTTGCCAGGTTTAAAATTGCTATAAAGATCAGGAACGACATACCATACAATGAAGTACATGTTTTTTTCCCTGTTGGCAAGTGGTTTGTTTTAAATCGTCTAGTGGCGGCTGTTTATTTTGAATCAATTCCTCTCCTGGTTTATTCCAAATTGCTTTGGCATGGGCAGTCGCCTGTGTCATGGTAAAGTGTGGCTTTGGGGCTTGGCAAGTTTTTGGTGCCAAAGAGATATGTGTTTGGACTGCAGTCCAAATACATATCTCATTTATGTAAGACCTCTTTCAAGTGTGCTTTCCAGGTAGGAAAAAAAATAACCATGGAAAACGCTACACGTGAAAACGAGATCATATCTTTCTAGACATGAGGAGAGAAACAATGGGAGCACTGAAACAACAATTGCAGGCAGCAGAGCCATGGAGTTGTAGTCTCATAGTAAGGTAAATGTAAAGGTCTTCCTTGCTCAAAAGCCTGTCATATCCAACTCTAGGATTCAGTGCTCATCTCTGTTTATAACCAAAGAGCCAGTGCTGTCATGTGGCAGGCATTACTAGACGTCGGAGCACACAGAAAGCTATTACTTTTCCCACGGAAGGGCTACTTATTTATCTACTTACAACTTCTTGCTTTCAAACTGCTAGGTTGGCTTGAGTCGGGACAGATGGCGGGAACTTGCTCTGACACAGCACTCGGATCTTGAACTGCTCACCCTCCAACCTTCCGGTCATCAAGCTTAATGTCTTTACCACTAAGCCACCACGGCACCTAGTCCACAATAGTTGAGAGAAAAACAGATTTTCCCTGGAACAGTATATTATCATAAGCTATCCCTGTTGTAATGCACAATACTTTAAGATTATTTGGTCTCAAATGGGCAAATAAGAGCAACTAGCTCTACACAAGACGTTCCTGGTGAAGTATCCAACAGGCATTAACAATTGGGATTTGAGTATTATAGATTCTTTAAGTGGCCTTGGTAAATAAAAACAGGATTCTAGGAGTTATAGTCTTAAAAATTGGGAAGGTACACTGGCTGGCAAACTGAAGGTTGAACAAAGCCTGTGGCATTGCTTTGACTTATGTGAATTTAGAGCTTGAAATCCTTTTCAGGCACAGAAGGAAGGAGAAGTATAAAATCTTCTGTCAGTGGCAACAGTTGTTAATTTTTCTTAAGACACCACACATCCAAAAAAAAAAAAAAAAAAAAACAACACCTTGATTTGCCTTAACTCTATTAAACCTAGAGTTATCACACCAAAAATCCAATTTGGAGGCCTCAGTTGTTAACAGCATTATGTTGATGTTGCTACAGTTGTGCAAACTTGCATTCTACCTACATGTTGGGGCAGGATGGATTTTCTTGATAACTTTATAGAGTTCTCTCCTTACGCAACTGTGCCAAAATTTAATTTATCTTCATATTTGTTTACGTGTGTTCTTGCAGCTGCCTTTAATTAGCAGATGAAATGAAAAGGAAAGGCCAATTCAGACCCTACTTTTCCTATCTGTTAAGTACATAATAGGGAAAGGGAAAGCTTTAGAGGTTCTTCTTCTTCATCATCTTCATCTTCATCTTCATCTTCATCGGTATCTAGGCCAGATGTGAAACTATCAAAATGAAGACACGGTCATTCTGCATGATCCCAAAGTACCGTCAATTATTGGACAGGGTAAGGTCTCATCTTACACAGTAGTGTGGACTAGAGAGATCAATAGTTTGGCTCACCTCAAATGTGTGCTCTGCTGCCCTTCCCTACAAGGCTTTTTGATTTAAAGCAAAAGCAGTCACACTTATTTACCACCCCAAAACGTTTAGTGCTCTCTCTGGGCAGGTCACAAGTTAATTAGAATTTTGCCCCCAACATGCGGGATAGTGTACTCATTTTACTGACCTCAGAAGGTTGGAAGGCTGAATCAACCTTGAGTCCTGGTCAGGATTGAACTCACAACCTTTTGGTTACAGTACAGCAGTTTAACCACTGCACCAACAGGGCTCTAAAAAAATTGAATTAATTTATCTGTCCAAGAGCTCATCAGAGAGCACAGCACCTCTGAGAATAAAGAGAGTGTTCTTCTTCTATCGTGAAGAAATAAGGAGCCAGCTGCTGGGTTGAGACATCAGAAGAAGCTTAGAACCCGGATGAGGAAATCCTGCTGACTATACTCATACCTTGCAGTGGCTCAAGTGACTAAGACGCTGGCTGGGAGGCGGACGGTCAGCAGTTCAATTCCCGAGTACTGCAGGACAGAATGATCTCCCATCTTTATCCCAGCTCCTGTCAACCTAGCAGTTCGAAAGCAAGAAATTGCAAGTAGATAAATAGGGACCACTTTGGTGGTATGGTAACATCGTTCCGTGCACTCTGGTGTCTAGTCATGCCTGCCACATGACCATGGAAATGTCTGCAGAAGCCGACAGCACTGGCTCTTTGGCTTTGAAACAGAGATGAGCACTGAACCCTAGAGTCGGATACGGCTGGCTTTCAAGCAAGGGAAACCTTTACCTTTACCTTTACCTATACTCATAGATTTCCTTCATTGCTTCTGAGTATTGTATTTCACAGGAAAGTGTATCTGACCTCTTGGAATGTTTGAACTCCACTACCTTTTTGGCATCAGCAGCTACCAGGTCTCAGATTAGGAAGCCATGGCTCTGTGGGATGCTGCTCCACAACATTTGAGTTGATAAAAAAGCATATTAGAAAGTCTTTTGGGTGGCAAAGGCTCCAATGTGAATCTAACTGCTGAGACTGGCCTTTATTTTTGATACAGACTGAGTCCTAGTTCATAACTTCTCTTTCTTGGTCTTGGTTTCCTCGTGTCTTGCATTTCACAGCAGCCTCCATCTGATACAGTACTTCCAAAACTGTTATAGATTGCTGTGATCATTATATGAAACTCTTTGAATGCCTGAAGTGCGTCATCTGAAATGAATAATAATAACAATATAGAAACTATTGGCTATTTATTGGCTCAAGTGACTAAGACGCTGGCTGGGAGGCGGAAGGTCAGCAGTTCGATTCCCGAGTACTGCAGGACAGAATGAATTCCCATCTTCGTCCCAGCTCCTAAATATCTAAAGGATATTGTTATATAATTGAAGAACACTGTGAAGCTACTTAAGCGTTCCCTTTAGAACAGGGGTTCCCAACCTTTTTAAGCCGGAGGCTGGGTCACACTCTCTCAGTCAGCTTCAAGGGCTGGACAGCCATTTTGCCTTGCCTGCACGATGGAGTGGCCATTTTGTCCCAACAGCTTCACATAGCTGTCAACCATCCCTTATTGGCCGGGAAAACCCCTTATTTTACGCTCTTTCCCGCCATCATCCCTTATTAATTAGACTGTAATGCCCTATTGCTGCCATTGGAGGGCAGCACAGGATAAGCACATAGCTGTCAAGTATCCCTTATTTGCCAGGAAATTTCCCTTATTTCCAAATCCAAAACTTGATAGGTATGAAGCTTCAAAGTGGTTGGCCATTTTGTTTCGTAAATGCCCTTGGAGGGGTGGGGGTCACATGAAATGGCACCATGGGCCGGATCCGGCCTGTGGGCCTTAGGCTGGGAACCCCTGATTTAGAATGGAGTTGCACTTGAGATACAGTATTTGGTATATTAAAAAAGCAGGAAGCTTTCCCATTGAGAACATTTTCAAAGACAACTTTCAAATCTACCAGCCAAGCCCCTCCCCTTAGCCATGCATGTGTCCCTCAACAAGACCCAACCATTGTTCCCAATGCCTGCTTCTTCCACTGCAATTGGTGAAAGATCAGGAATCCTTGTGAAATTTGAAGTCGGGTTGCAATACAGTAAAACCCCTACTCACGCAAAAAGTCCGTTCCGAAGGCTTTTGCTTAAATCAGTTTTTTATGTAACTTGAAGCAAACTTTTGGGAAAATGAAATTTTTATGTAAATCGAAGCAAACCCATAGGGAAATGATTTTTTGCATAACTCAAAGCAAACCCACCAGAAAAATGAATTTTTTATGTAACTCAAAGCAAACCCATAGGGAATCGTGTTACGTAAATTTATGTAAATCGGGACATGGTTTTAGCACAAAATCATTATGTACGTCGGATTTTATGTAACTCGGGGAATTTGTAAGTCGAGGTTTTACTATAAAACCATTCCCTCTATGGCATCCCCCAGAAGAAGAAGAAAAATCCTGTGAACAAACAAGAGGACTTGAAAATAATTGGAAAGTGTCAGAAGTCTTTGGGAACGATCACCAATACATTAAGAAACAGTGGAGGTTTCCCAGAACATTTTGAAGTGTCTGCTAAATAAAACTGGAAAATATTATGTGCAGCCCATTATAGCTCATTAAAACTAAGCAGCCATTTCAAAAGAGAAGCTTTTAGTGAATTATTTTCCCCTATAATGAAGAGACAGTTGCCTCTTAAGAGGTGGATACTCTTGGAACACCTAGTTATCTGAAATAGAAAGAAAATCCACACTGACTAATTTTAGAACAAGCATTTATAGAAGCCATTATACTGTGAAATTATTAGCATCAAAGGTAAAATCTATAATAAAAGAATGTGCCTCTAGTTGGCTGGCTCCAAGACTATGAATCCTAGCAACTTGAAAGTTGGTGTACTTGGGAAAACATAGGGGTACATACTCCAAATTATGTTAATTTTAGTGCATCTTATCATCTTAATTATTTGTAATATGTTGAAGTGATTGAAGCCTGCAGTTCCATCTGCAATCATTAGATAGTAGGTGTCCCTAACAAAACATACTACTATGCAGTATGCCAAACTTAAACCTTCCCTTAGAAGACTGAAGGACTACACCATAGCATAGGATTTATTTAAGAATGCCAACAATCATAGCTTCAACCAGATGTATGGAGCTGCAATGGCAAAGAGCAGAGAGGACACAGAACAGGATGATTGGGAGAAGGTGAAGGGGCCAGAAGGGTAATGTTCAGAGCAGGGTGGAAGATTAGTCCTTTGGAAGGGGACTTAGCTGCGGGTGAACCTGAAAGCCAGCAGTCCTGACCCAGGCCAGCAAACAGGGAAATTACAAACTAAGTCCCTTCCACAATGGGGGGACAGTGATGTTTGGGACTCCAACCCTCAGCTTGGCCAGAGAAAGCCCATTGGTTGGTTGAGTCACTCAAGGAAGCATACCAGAACACCCTAGGACAGTGATGGTGAGCCTTGGCACTCGGGCTGTTCTTGGACTTCAATTTCCTGAAGCCCAAGTCCCTGTGAATCCATATGAATGGGTTTACTGCGTACGTGCAGTAAACCCATTTGTGTGAATTCACAGGAACTTGGGCTTCTGGGAATTGAAGTCCAAGAACAGCCCGAGTGCCAAGGCTCACCATAACTGCCCTAGGACACCTTCCACAAGTGTCCATGTACTAAACCTCTTAAACTTAGCAACTGGTTGATGCCACCACATGTCCTTTGCTAGCCTTCAACCTGCACCCATGGGACCTCAAGGCCCTGTACCTGCATGTATTTACCTGATACTTGGGCCTCTTCTATTAACTCTGCAACCAAAACACTTGTCTTGCTAATAATACTGCCCATGGCACCTTGTGCAAGTCCTTACAACAGGTCAGGTCCTGTTCCTAGATACTTATTTGACCGTTGGGTCTACCTCTGCAAGTATTTAGACCCGATGAAGAGGGAACCTGGTAGAAGACTCACACCAGGGGAGAATGAGGTGGTGCTGGGGTGACCAGAGGCACAGGCTTAGTCATGGATTTATGAGCAAGCATCTTCATTAACTATGAGCAAGCTCTTTTGAGAGCTTCATCCTTCCCACTTGGTTATTGAAAATGTAAGTCCAGGCAGATATGATGGTCCTTTTCTGAAAGACAAAAGGGCACTTGGTGTAGAGCTTCCCATACGGGCACATTTTACTTCAACTTCAGGAGCGACGAGGGCTTTGTGGGCTGGATGACTTGGCATTGGGGGCCGCAATTCAGGCACCCGTGCCTTAGTCTTTTACTAAAGTGTTTTTAATAAACACAGGTGATTTATTTGCATCCAAATTTTCATTTCAGAAACAGGTAGAAGTGCTTAGAGTGGTCACGTATTCTGCAGACTTGCAGGGAAGGGTAAGAGGCTGCTGTATACTGAATCAGAGTCCATTGTCAACACAGGCTGGTCGCAGCACTGCATGGTTTCAAGCAGAACTCTTTCGCTGTCTTACCTGGGGAAGCTGGTGACTGTCTGCATGCAAAGTGTGTGTTCCACATTGGGCTGTGGCCTCACCCTTACGGGCAAACAGACTTCCACTTGCAACACTACAATCCATACCTGTCAAGTTTTGGATTTGGAAATAAGGGAAATTTTCCAGAAAATATGGGATACTTGACAGGTATGCTTATCCTTTGCTGCCCTCCAATGGCGGCAATAGGATGTCAGGGAAGAGGGTAAAATAAGGGTTTTTCCTGGCCAATACGGGAAACTTGTCAGCGATGCTACAATCCCAGTTACTTTGAGGAGTGAGTAATCTGATATCAGACTACAACTTGACTCACTCTCCAGTCCTCCATCACTATAAGTAGAATTCCTTCACTTGTGTCCCTGCAGTTCCTCTTCTCAACCACAACTGGGAGGTGGCAGCTTGCAAGGGGAATTTACATGAAATGCTATATAGGTCATCGGTTCAAGTCCCGCCAGCTGCAGCTTGAGTGTTGACAGATACTCCATAAGATGGTGAATGCATGCGTGGGTAACCATTAGTACCCTTCATCTCAACTAAGAGGCAGCCCTTTTGTGCTGAAGAACACAGCCTAGCTACAAGCACAGCACAAGTAAACAAGTCTTTATAGAATACATACAAGGCCTTCTATGAAGCAAATGGGAATGATTAATGGTGATCAAAGAAAGAAAAGCAAGTATAGAGGCATGTTCCAACAGCCATGCATTCTGCTGGGAATTTGAATAAGCGCCAGTGCTGTTTTGGTGCTAGTAAAGGAGTCTGAAATCCAAGGCCAGCTCCTCAATAGATCCAAGTGAGTACCATAGCTTTCTCTATGTTGCTTCAAAACACAAGACCGACTCTCAAGCACTTAGAGCTCATGCCTCATTTTCGAAAGAGTCATGCAGAGATTTAGAAGGACATTACCATTTCAAAATCCAGGGAGGAGCAGGATTGCAGGGGAAAGTAGGGAATGAGAAAAGTAGCTGGACAGAAAATATACCGGGCATACCATGGTAACGACAACCTTGTGTTGCTGGCTAATATTTCTCACACTAGAACAGGCAAAAAGATCTGCAGAATGAACTGGCCAAAAGGTGCCTTCAATTTTGGCATTTTCAAGTCTGGCCTAGATATGGAAGAAGAAGCATAGCTGGTCTTATAACTTAGCAGAAGAAGGCACGAAGTGGAGGCAGGAAGACGGCAATAGAGTAATACCTCATACAAAGTCCGCTTCGTACAACATCGAATTCATACAAAGTCGCTGTGACTTTGTATGAGGCATTTGGGTTTTTCCCAGGTTGCATTGTGCCTGGGCAGTATAAAAGGCAGGACGCATGCATGCATTGCTCTTGTGGGTTTTGCATGAGGTGAAGAGTGGTTAGGAGTGGTTTTGAGCGCAATTTTGGGGGTTTTTTTAATTTTTTTCATCAGAATTTTTAGAAGCATTCCTGGGATTGTTGCAGCATTCTTCAGGTTCTTGGACAATCAGGGTTGTTTGACATGTTTTTGTAATGTATTTAACCTTTAGACAATGATTTCTTAAAGTTCTGTCAGTTTCCTGTCTGTTTCCTTGACTTTGTCCTGAAATCTGTGGTTACAGTACAATGTATCTCTATGGAAACGACGTTGTACGAGGCATCATGGCAAGGATTTGGACATTGTATGAGGCATCGTGGCTAGAATTTTGCATGCCTCATACAAAGTCCAAATCCGTATAAAGTCCAAACTTGTGGAACCAAGTTTGGACGTTGTATGAGGCATCACTGTACAATGTTGAGAAAGATTGCTGCTTGCTATGTGACATGCCCTCAGTTCCTTAAGATAGCCTGCTGCTTCCACATGCAAAGGATAGTTCAGAAATGTTGTGGTTTTTCTGTTTCATTCTTTGTTTAAAAAAATTTGATTTCTATCAAAAAGAATCAGTCAACAGCAAAATTTAACAAGAAATTGGCAATTGTTCCAATAATTAGTTATAGGTAGGTGGGTGGGTTGATAGATGGATAGATAGGTAAAGGTAAAGTTCACCCTTGCTTGAAAGCCAGTTGTATCCCCCTCTAGGGTTCAGTGCTCATCTCTGTTTCATAACTGAAGAGCCAGTGCTATCTGTGTCTGTAGACGTTTCCATGGACATGTGGCAGGCATGCCTGTTTACCAGCCCACTGAAGTGGTCCCCATTTATCTACTTGCAATTTCTTGATTTCAAACTGCTAGGTTGGCAGGAGCTGGAACAGAGATGGGAGCTCATTCCATCGTGCAATACTTGGGTATCGAACTGTTGACCTGCCGCCTTCCAGTCAGCATCTTAACCACTTGAGCCACTGCAGTCCCACTGATAGATAGATAAATAGATAGATAGATAGATAGAAAGAATTATTTCATTTCTAATTGGTTGAAATGTAAAAACAAGTTTTTTAAGGCATATCAGAAAACAAAAACAAAAATCATAATAAAATAAAAACAAAAACACTAATGCACTTTAAAGATTATCTGCTATATTTTCACTGTTAGCTTTCGTGGATCTGGAAGTTTTACCATATATACGAGTTTTTGAGCCCCAAAAAGGGGACTCGGCTTATACTTGTGTCAATGACCACAAGGGTCCAAAGACTATGCTGGATTGAGATGTGCCAACAATTTAATTTTACCATATTTTCATGTATTTTGATTATTGAAACTCACTAGCAGCTGCCACATTTCCCACCCTCGGCTTATACTCGGGTCAATCTATTTTCCTGGGTTTTCAGGTCAAAATTAGGTACCTCGGCTTATTTTGGGTCGGCTTATACTCAAGAATATACAGTACTCCATGTCTGAAGAAGTGGACTTGATCCACAAAAGCTAACAGTAAAAATATAGCAGTTAGTCTTTAAAGTGCTGCAGTGTTGTTTCTTCTTCTTCTGATATGCCTGAACCACAGACTAACACGGCTACTATTCCAAAAAGTTTTTAAAAGTTATATTCTTTAAAAATCTGTGGTAAAAGCTGCAAACCGATAGTACAAATTGATAGCTGAAGTAAGGTTTTATATATTTTAAAATTATATTTAAACTTAACAACATTTAAATGCACAAAAATATCATTATCACATACATCAACAAATCATACAATTTTACATCAACCAAACAATTCACTCGGTCCTCCCCACCCCCCATGGGACTTGTGCTTCCAATTTGTAATGACAGTATTTTACTTCTATCAACAATGTTCTGTGTTCATACCCGTTTCCTAGAAAGTTGTATACTCTTGTCTTGGTTTTGTTCCTTTTGCTTTGATTAGTACATATTCTATAAACTCTCCCCAAATCTCTTTAAAGTCATTTCTCTTTGTTAGTCCTTTCTTAAACTTTAATTCGCAAACTAATCTATCATTCATTGCAAGATTCTTAAATTCCTCATACCAATCATCCAGCTCTATTTCACAATGTATTTTCCATTTTTTCACATTGTTATGATCATTTCCCTCGTTTTTTGGTATATTAATGCTTTCTAGATCCATTAGTAGTGCGATTCTGGGACATATTTCTAATTTTGTAGATAATATTTGATTAATTTCATTAAAAACTTTCACCCATGTTTTCTTGACAGGTTCGCATTCCCACCATAAATGTAGGTACGTCCCATGTTCTTCCTTACACCTCCAACATTCCTTCTTTTTTGATATGATATGTTTTCTGATATGTTCTGAGGTAATATTGTTTCTCTGATATATTGTTTACTGACATATTGTTTCGCTGATATGTTGCTGATACATTTTGGTATATATTGTTGATACTGTATTATTGTATTGCATTATTTGATATTTATTGTTGATACTGTATTATTTATTTATTTATTGTACTACTGTATTGCCATTTGTATTTGTTTTGACGTGTTGTAAGCCGCCCTGTTTCAGCCTGTGCCGGGTAGGGCAGGGTATAAATCAAATAAACATAAACATTCCTCATCTTAATCCCTAAATCTGTTTCCCAAACTGTTCTTAATGTTTTCTGTGTCTCTTCATGAAGTAAGTAAAACCTTACTTGATTTGGAAGACCTTGAATCAACAATATTGCAAAGGAAGTTCAAGGAGAATTCTTCTTCTGTGTCTAGGCCAGCTGTGAAACTGCCAAAATGAAGGCACCTTTTGGTGAGTTCATTCCTTCTCCTGACCCAATGTGAGAAAGATCTGAAAGGGCATTGAGAGGAATGTTCTTACTGAAGCCCTGAATGTCTTCCATTTTGCATAAAAGATCATTTAAACAGCTAACATGTCAACTTCTTGTTTCTGCAATATCTTTTTTGTTGTTCAGTCGCACAGTCGATTCCAACCCTTTGTGACCCTATGGACCATTGGCCGCCAGGCGCCTCTGTCTTCCACCATCCCCCTCAGCCCGCCCAGCTCTGTGCCCATTGCGTCTACAATACCATCTAGCCATCTCATTTTTGGCCGCCCCCTTCTTCTTTTGCCCTCCACCTTTCCCACAACCAAGGCTTTCTCAAGTGAATCCTCTCTTCTCATTTGATGTCCAAAGTACTTTAGCTTCATCTTTACTATTTGACCTTCTAAGGAGCAGTCAGGGTTGATTTCTTCTAGGATCAACCTATTTGTTCTCCTCGCTGTCCAAGGTACTTTCAAAACTCTCCTCCAACACCACATTTCAAAGGCATCTATTCTTCTGCGCTCAGCTTTGCTAATGGGCCAGCTCTCACAACCATACATTACCACGGGGAATACCATTGCTTTGACTATGCAAATTTTTGTTTGTAAGGTGATGTCTCTACTTTTAACTATCCTTCTTGGCCAGTTATTCTTGTCATCTGAAACTGCAACCATGAAAATGAGTCTGTCACTTAAAGAACCTTCCTGATCCTACTTGTATTTCCATGCACAGAAAAAATTTCAACAGACACCAGCTTACACTACAAAGATTATAAAAAGCACTTAGCAGTTGGATTCAGAAAGAAGGTCACTATAGTGGCAAAATACCCTTATTCTAGCCCAGGGATTCTCAACCTGCGGTCCGTGAGTCGGATGCAGCCCACAGCACCATTTCATGTGGCCGCCCACCACCTCCACTACACCAGGAAGTGCCATGTAGTGGAGGAAGGGCAAAATGGCCATCCGGCCCTGGAAGCTGTCTGAGTGAGCTTTACCCGGCCCCTGGCTTGGACCTGGCCCATGGCACCATTTCATGTGGCCTGCATCACTAACGCCACCAGAAGCGGAAGTGGACATGTTTACAACAGCCGTAAATGCACCTGCAGCTGTCATAAATGCATTTACGACAGCCGCAGACATGTCTTGTGGCAGTATTTATGGCAGGGGGAACCACCAGTCTGGCCTGCTCAGCTGTCTGAGGGGGCGTGGTGTGGCCCGTGGCTTGAATAGGTTGAGAACCCCTGCTCTAAACTAGCAGAGTGCAGCTTTGTGTATTTACACTCTACAGTATAGTTTGGTGCATATTGTAATTGGTTAAAGGGTAGCTCTCTTAATCAGATGTGTCCACATTTCTCTTTAGGAACAAACGTAGCTATACTTGGGCAAATGCTTACACACACACACACACACACACACACACACACACACACACACACACACACACACACACACACACACCTAACAAGTAGGTGCAGCTCCAAGAATTCTTCTGAACATTCCAAGTGCATTCCTGGTGGCTGGCAATCAACTCTGGTTGATTAGAAATGATAAGAAATGCCACAACAGTTTGTCTAGCAGCATCACAAGGCATAGGATGTTACGCTTCCAGCAGACACCCAGCAGAGGTCTCTACAGAATGAAGAAAGAAAGCTAAATTATTAGCGTGTGCCATTTAGCCTTTCCCAAACAGTTGTTTTGTTCAAGCTGAGCTAATGAATTCACTGGATCGTATTCAATGATTTTTTTTTAAATTGCAAACTCATCCAGAATTCTCATGAAATAATTATTCTCCAAGGCAGTCTACCCAGAAAAAGAAGGCAACAGTACAAGAAATGTTCTTTTAAAATTTTGTAGAGGTTCGAATTTGCACAGAATATCCCTGTACAAAAGTAACATTTTGGAAAGAAAAAGGCACTCCACAATGCTGGCTGGCTGGCTGGCTGATTGACTGACTGATGAAAAACAAACAGCCTAGCATGTGCTTTCTAAGTCCATGCAACAAGGCAATAGCTCTTGTTGTTTCACATACTTTAGTTCAAGCAATGCACAAATGCTGCAAAAATCATTCTCACTCTTGCTGTTAAAAATACCTTACTATGTCACAGAAGAGGAGGGAAATCCTGTGGCATCCCATTCTCACACAAGAGAGCAAGACAAGTACAAATTTTCATCCTTTCCAAAACATGACCTCTGAACCTATCCCCGAAAGATCCTTTCTCTTCCTTGTTTTAATTGCATGGAAAGTATTTATAGACTACAGCAAAGATCATGTGTGGATCAAGAAGTGCCAAGGTTCGCCATCACAGGCTTAGGGCCAGTGATGGGCACAAAAAATTTACTACCACACTGTGGGCATGGCCTAATTGGTGGGTGTGGCCTAATTGGTGGGTTTGGCCTAATTGGTGGGCATGGCCTAATCTGTGGGCATGTGACTGGGTGGCCAATCTAGTAATGCCTGCCACATTGCCCATGAAAACATCTGCAAACACAGACAGCACTGGCTCTTTGGCTGTAAATGGAGATGAGCACTGCACCCTATAGTGGGATATGACTTGCTTTTGAGCAAGGGCAACCTTTACCTTTACCTATTGTTAGATCCAAAGCTACCAGTCATATCTGACTCTAGGGTTCAGTGCTCATCTGTTTATAGCCAAAGAGTCAGCACTGTCTGTTTGTAGATGTTTCTGTGGACATGTGGCAGGCATGACTAGACACCAGAATGTTGTTACCTTTCCCACCGAAATGGTCTCTATTTATCTACTTGCGGTTGCCAGGAGCTGGGACAGAGACAGAAGCTCAAACCATCATGTCAGCCTTCCAGCTAACAAGGCGAGCTTCTTAACCACTGAACTGCAGTGGCTCAAGTGGCCAAGACTCTGACTGGAAGGTGGCAGGTCAGCAGTTCAATACTCGAATACTGCAGGATGGAGCAAGCTCCTGTCTTTGTCCCAGCTCCTGCCAACCTAGCAGTTCAAAAGCAAGAAATTGCAAGTAGATAAATAGGGACTACATTGGTGGGAAAGGTAACAACATTCGTGCGGTGGTGGAGGTGGTGGCATATGTGGTGTGGATGGGTGAAGGGGAGGAGAGCTCACACCGTGCCTCCTGGAGCAGCTCCCCGCCCCTGCCATTGCTCCTTCTAGCAACAGCACAACCCTCGCGATGCCCAGACCTCCTATCTGGGCATCGCGAGAGTTGCACTGCCTGGGCATCCTACTGCTGGGAAACTTGGGGAAGAGCTTGCGTCACGCTGCCTGGATCAGCGCACATGCTGCTGGAAGAAGCAGCGGCGGCATATGGGCTGGTGGTCCAAACAACGCAGCGCAAGCTCTTCCCTTCCCCCGGCAGCGGGATGTCCAGGCAGTGCGGCGCAAGCAGGGCAACTCTCGCAATGCCCAGACAGACATCCTGCAGGAAGTTCTCTTCCTGCAGGACTTGGTCCAGGCATCGCAAAAGTTGTGCTGCTGCAGTGCTGCTGCTTCTGCCGCTGCTAGAAGGAGCAGCATCGGGGGGGGCGACGAGCTGCTCTGTGTGGTGCAGCATGAGCGTCCCCTCCCCTTCCCCCATCCGCACACACTGCTGCCTCCGCCCCCACCCAAGCTGCACCCACACAGCCTCTTAGTCTTAAGGAGGCAGCAGCCGCCGCTGGAGGAGAACGAGCTGACACAGTCGCCACTCTCCCGGGAAGAGGTGGGAGGGGTGGGGATGGGAGGGGGCGTGGCCAGCCAAATTTACTACCGGTCCACCTGGACCGGGGCGGACCGGCTGATGCCCAGCACTGTTTAGGGCTAGTTCTCAATGGTGTGAAGGAGAGTCTACTGTCATTTTTAATTCTTAAAAGTCAAGAAGGAAATCCATCTTTTAAAAAAAACCACAAATAATATAGTTTAGCTGAGATGGATTACTTTCAGAGCCAAAATATGATTTGTTTCCAAACACATTCATTTCAATGGAAATGAAGGTTGTTCTTTTGGAGAAGCAATTTGTGGGAGATAGTTGTTAGCAGAGAAGTACCTGGTGGAGACATTTAACCCTTCCTTCCCTTTCTGCTACAGTTCCTACAGTTTGGGGTGGGGACTCAACTGTAAGGAGTGAAGAGGGGAAGATAGTACAAGAATCAAGAAGCTTCTAATCAGGTATTTGCTCCAAAATGCTGCTTTAACACTGTTTTAACAGCACAACAGACCTGAATATGGAGGTGGTGGCTGTTTCTTCCTTGCTGTTGTTTAGTTGCACAGTTGAGTCCCACCCTTTGTGACCCTATGGACCACAGCACACCAGGCTCCTCTGTCATCTGCCATCCTCTGTAGTCCACCCAGATCTACGTCCACTGCATCAACGATGCTATCACTTCTTCTTTAAAACTGCCATTTTGATGTTGTCTTGAAATGCCATTTTCAGCTGAAAGCATCCAAAACATTGCATTGAAGGATTGCATTGATAAGTATTTGAAAATGTCAATGTGAAAACCCAAAGCCAAGTACAATTCTCCATACTGGGTGGTGTGTGTGCATGCGTGCACTGTCAAATTCTGACTTATGGTGATTCTTTCCAGGGTTTCCTAGGTAGAGAATACACTGATGTGGTTTACTATTCCCTTCTTCTGGTGGTGCCCTGGGTCTGTGCAGCTTTCCCAAAGCTAAACAGGCTGGCTCTTCTCCTGGGAGGCACAGTGTGGGAATTGAACTCCAAACCTCTGGCTCCACAGCCAGATGCCTAAACTACTCATGTGCTACTGAGCTACTTCAGTCTGTGGCAACCCAAACCACCCGCTATTTTGCAGGTGAAAACAGGCATTCTTGTGCATAGTCTTCTTTATACCTCCATTTTCACTCTAAGGCAGTTAGTTCTCTCTCTCTCTCCCTCTTTCATTTTCATCCCTTGCCCAAAGTGTTTAGATGCATGAGACAAGGCAACAAACATCACCGCGGAATCAATGCCTCTGGCTACTTGGTACCTAAAACGGAAAAATCCTACAAGCTTCTGAACTGTGAGAAGAAATGTAATTCTGTCTAGGAATGGGATCAGGTGTGAGTTTCACTTCCTGTCATACAGGTAGTTACGTGTTTTAAATATGACGATATTTCTGTCAGATATAGTCAGAAATAGACTTTGTAAAGCTAATTAGTTACTCACATGTTAGAGGCACAGAAGACACAGGGACTGATTACCACATGGCAAGCAATAGCGTCATTGCAGTTTGCTTTGTAATTTTACTTTATTTTTATTACTTATACAATTACATTTATATCCTGTCTTGCCTCCAGCCTGCCCAAGGCAGTTGCAACTATAAAATATTTGAGGCGGTGGTTCGTTTGTTTTTACAAATCATCAAGAGGTCCACTGATATATCCCAGTCATCCTTCTGCCTATGGTTCTGCCTTGTTATTCAGTCGCACTCACACAATTGAGTCTGACCCTTTGCGATCCCATGGACCTCAGCACACCAGGCTCCTCTGTCATCCGCCATCCTCCGTAGCCCACTGCATCAATGATACCATCTAGCCATCTCATCCTCTGCCACCCCCTTCTCCTTTTGTTTTTGATCTTTCCCAGCATCATGGCCTTCTCCAGTGAGTCCTCTCTTCTCATTTGGTGGCCAAAGTACTTGAGCTTCAGCTTCAGTATTTGTCCCTCCAAGGAATAGTCAGGGTTGATTTCCCCCAGGAAATCCCCCTTGCAGTCCAGGAGACTCCCAAACGTCTTCTCCAGCATCACAGTTCATGATTCTGCCTAATCTTGGTTTTAAATATAAATTACAATGGGGATCAGCCAATGACCACCATTCTTGCTGGGAATTATGGGATTTGTAGCAGAGGGTACCAAGTTCATAGAGACTAAGGTGTGGGGTGTTTTGTTTTGTTTTTGTTCATCCCCTGTGAAATTCACACATTTTCGATTTGTCATTTTCTCAGACCTAAATATGAAAAAAAAATTACAGCAAAAGTCTCTGTGCTTACTTAAAGCCACTCAACTGAAGTAGTTTATTGCCTTGGTGACAAAAAAGAAATAAATAAAAAGAAAACAATGAATAAATTCTGTGCCCACATCAGGCAGCTCTAAGCAAGTGGTTTTTCTTCTAAGTGTTGCGTGTTGAAATAAGATGGAGATCCTGAGAAAGTAAACATTGCATTTCTACGAGAAATTTGGTTAAATTAATTTTCGCCGTAAGAAATGTCCAGAGAAGGCATTAATTATGTTAACCGAAGTTCCACTGTATGTTGAAAGGAGAAATTCTATCCCACTCCTTTGCTTGCCACATTTCCTTTGTGAGAAGCAAGGAAAAATAGAGATATTGTCAAGGGATGAATAGGTTGGCAGCAGTAACTCTTTTCTTTTTAAATTAGTAGTTTGACTCCCACATGGTCTCTCAGCACCTGCCATTTCCTCCTTCATAATGACCTCAGTAGAAAGGCTGAATGATGTCATATCATTCCAGGAGCATTATTGGGTATTTTTAACACAAATTTAGCCAGTCCCCATAAGTCATCAGAGGGAGCTCCACATTCTAATCAGGGAGCATCCCATAATTTCAATGTAACAACCAAGAAAGCCCTCTGTCATTTCTCAACATAATTTCTTCATGGAGGATCAAGGTCCCCTGGCAGATATTATTGAACTTTCTTCTCAGTGGAAACCCAGGCAATATTTTACTTTGTTAATGGTTCACTATGAATGACCCCAATCTAATAATCATATCATAACACTAATATGATTGGGGAGAATTAGGGTGTGACTAGAAGATCAAATGCTGTGCGATTTGCTGTGGCTATACAATTATTTTAGCACTAGTTCACCATATCATTACATTGATATACTATTTTATCACTAGATCACCTCAGCGCAGACAAAATAAGTTAAACTTTGCTATGAAATAGAAACAACTGCAAAAAAGTACAGCAGGCTACTATGTTTCCACATCATGTGTGTATGTGTTTTTATGCTATAGGGCGCTTTTAAAAACTATCCCTTTTCCTGTAAGGCTATGCCACACTTTAAACTGCCTACCGACTTTACAATGAACCATAAAAGGAGAGCCAGGGCTTGCCAGAGGATGGGATCCAAAAACAAGGAGCTGTGGTCTGTGGCATGGATCAAACTGCATCAGAATGAGAGTCCAGTATGGACATTGGCACCAAAACAATCTACAGTCTCTGTGTGATCACTTGATCTGAACAGAAGCATTCAATAGGCTGTGACTCAAACTGCAGCAAAACTGAATTGTTCCTATTTGGCTTACCAGGTTAGTCACAGCCTTCTACAATTGTCACTGAAATGAAATCCCAATAATATATGTCTACCACTATCCTGTTCAATATTTATTCATACAGAATTCTAACGGAAGTTACCACAATTGCACATGGCTGGCACCTCATTAGATTGCCATGGCTGTTTCACAGTTGGAGTTCTATGCATATAATATTGAGTAGGGTTCTGGACATAAATTACTGTAGAAACATATAAATTTGAGAGCCAGAGTGGTATAATGTTTACAATTCTTTGGGGCACCTAGGTTCAAATTCACACCCAGCCATACAACGTAGTAGTCAAGCTTGGGTCACTCCCTCTCCAAATGTAATCTACATCACAAAACGGTTGTGAAAATAAGATAAAAGGGGAGTACTTGTGTATCACATATAATTCTTTGGAGGAAGGAAAGGATCTCAAGTCAGTGAGTGAAGGAATTACCTGTAGACATAAACTGTTATGTGAGAATGATTGGCTGTAATATGATGAAAGGTATGTCCCTTATCCTTAGAGAAGGGAACTCACACAGAGCAAACTCTTTTATGCATCTTACAGAGTGGGGTTGTAATAGCTTTCAGGGAAACATATCCCGTGATTGGTACATCCAATTTAGATATGAAGGACTGAACCTCAGAGCTTCTGCTTGCAAAGTGTGCGCTGTATAGGGGTGAGGGGGCCATAGATTCAGGGACTGAGGAGGCTCAGAATGGAAGTAGAGAGAGACAATAAAATTTACAACATAATTTATAAGTAAGCAGCCAACTGAAGACTCGTTTGGTCATGAACATGTTTGGCTCTGGATGCAGATTTTGACTTTGCTGCTCATGTAGACAAGCTTTAAATGGTTTGAACTGCGTGTTAGAATTCAAATTGCATGTTGGCTCACTGCTCCCTCAAGACATTCTCTTAGAAATTATTCAGGTAGACAGAGCTTTTTCTACTTGGATTGCTATGATAACAAGTCCTGCTAAGAGGTGGGTTAATTATTGCTTGAACTAACAACGGTGGAAAAGATGCAGACCAGTAACTGCCTTTCCCATTTGTTGTTGTTGTCATCATCCAGTTACAACTCTTGATTTAAATTCCACCCCATGCAAAGAGTTGCTAACAACAGCTTATTTCAAATTCTAATGTACTACAACTGTAGCAAAGGCCTCTGCATTAATTTGATTTTCACTCATGTTGTGTTCTAATGGTTTACCTTCCACATGGATTACAATGTATCTGAGCCAATGTAACCTTGCCTATAGCAACAATGTAACCTTCAGCTGTATCATATAAACCCTGTAGTAGGACGCGAGCTAATGACCACCAGCTGGCAGCAGCGAGCGTCCAGGCTCTCCTGGTCCGAACTCATCAAAGGCAACAGCGCGGGAAGTTTTCCCGCCACCACCTACACCTGGACAAGAAGGGCGTGACCCGCAATGACGTCACGCCGACAGTAGCCAATGGGCTACCTTGGCACCACGTTCAAATGTATTACTACTGTATATAAAGAGCTATCGATCCGCCATTACCTCATGTTCCCTCTGTCCACGATGCAATAAACCTGAGTTAACCCAGCCCGAGGCTGTGTCCTGTGTCTTGGTCTACATACACCAAATTGGCGACGAGGATGGGATAATGGATCCCCAAGGAGCAGCCAGGGCACAGAGCGGGTTCAACATCACCAAACCGCAAGACTGGGAGCTGCTTGAGATGGACTTCCATGCGGCGCTGGTGGAGCTCAAAGTCAAGGAAGACGATGAGGAGAGGAAGAGGGCCATCCTCACCCGCATGCTTGGAATGGAAACCAAGCGGACGCTGGTGGGCATCATCGCTCCGAAGAAGGTGAGCAAATTTAAGGCGGACGACATCATGAAGCTGCTACGGGAGCGCTTCCAACCCTCGAGGGCGATGTTTCCCGCTCGGAGCGCGTTTTGGAGGCGAGTCCAAGCGCCGGACGAGTCGGTCGAGGCATTCGTGGCCGCCATGAGGGTAGCCGCCGCCCCCTGTAAATGGGGCAACATCCTAGAAATGGCCCTCAGGGACGGCGTGCTGTGTGGCCTGAAAGACAAGGAGGTGCAGCGCAGCTTGATGAATAAGGAGCCGCCACCCACACTGGCCGAAGTCGTGGAGGCCGCGGAAGCCGCAGAGTCCACGAATGCCGGAGTGGACGAGATGCACCAGTGGCGTGAGTGGCGTCCCAGAGCCGGCAAAGCGGAAAAATCGGTGCACGCAACTCAACGGGCCTCAAAGTCGTCCTCGGAAGGCAGCGACGGCGAGGAGGTCCAGAAGGTCAGAAAAGGGGGGCGCCGCTGCGATGGTTGCGGAGCGGCCCACGAGCGTGCGAGGTGCCCGTTTAGAAAGGCCGAATGCTACACCTGCGGCCGTCGGGGGCACATCGCCAAGGCATGCAGAAAACGGAAGGAGGGCCGGAGGCAGTCACCAGACCGTTCGACCAGGCCGGACCGTTCAACGAGGCCCAAAGATGGCGTCCAGACCACGAGGAAGCAGGACGGCGTGGGCCGCGTCTCGGACAGCAGCGAGGACGACGTCCCAGTGCTCAGCGTGTCCGCGGGACAGTCCCACTATTTCGTTGAGGTACTAGTACAAGGGGCCCCTATCAGGATGGAAATTGACTCGGGGTCCTCCTATTCCATAATCCCCCAGAAAGAGTTTTTGAAAATCGACCCCCACGTGCGGCCCAAACTTAAAACATTGAGGTCCACGCTACGAGATGTACAGGGAAACAATATTCCGGTGTTGGGGGTCGGAAAATTTCGGGTTGAGTTTAAGAGACACTCTGCGGAACTACCCCTAGTCGTCCTCAAGGGGGGGAGTTGTAGCCTCCTAGGGACACAGTGGTTCCAGCCCTTAGGCCTTTTCATAGGGGGAGTACATGCAGTGGGGGTGGACCCAATACAAGCGGTGTGCGATGCGCATCCCGCCGTTTTTAAAAAAGGACTTGGAAAATTCAAGGGACCCCCTGTATCCTTCGACCTAGACCCGGAGGTCCGCCCGATAAGACTCAAACCGCGCAGGGTGCCCTTCGCACTAAAGGACAAAATAGAGGCGGAACTGGACAAATTGGTGGGCCAGGGGATTCTTATTCCTGTTGATTCCGCGGAGTGGGAAACTCCAATTGTAACAGCTCTGAAAGCGAACGGGGAAGTGCGCATTTGCGCTGATTATAAGTGTACAATTAACAAGGCGATTCGCCCCAATGCATACCCGGTGCCAGTGGTCAGCCACCTTTTGGCCAGGCTAAATGGGGGAAAGTGCTTCGCTAAGCTCGATCTGGCACAGGCCTATCAGCAACTCCCCGTAACCCCCGCCACGGCCGCGGCACAAACGATAGTCACACATAAAGGAGCGTTCCAGGTGTCGCGTTTACAGTTCGGCGTAAACTCGGCACCCGGCCTTTTTCAGTCGCTTGTGGAACGCCTCCTGAAGGGGCTGGAGGGGGTGTTGCCTTACTTTGATGACGTATTGATAACAGGGGGGAGCGAGGCCGAACTGGCAAAGAGATTGGATAAAGTTCTTACTGTGTTCGAGAAAGCGGGGCTGAGACTGAGGAAGGACAAATGTGTTTTTTTCGAAACCGAGGTCGAGTTCTTAGGGTTCCGGATCACACCCGAGGGTATCAAGCCATCCAAATCCAAAGTAGCAGCCATCAAAAAGGCCCCTCGCCCCACATCCAAGACAGAGCTACAGTCATTCCTGGGGCTCCTCAACTTCTACCATACATTCCTTCCGCGGAAGGCGTCCGTGGCCGAACCGCTTCATCGGTTGCTTAAAAAGGAGGAGACTTGGATGTGGGGTGACGAGCACGAGAGGGCGTTCAAAGAATTAAAGCAACTCTTGACTTCTGATGCAATCTTAACGCATTTTGACCCCAAACGGCCGGTGGTCATAGTCTGTGATGCATCACCGGTGGGGGTGGGGGCGGTGCTTTGCCACGTGCTGGATGACGGAAGGGAGGCCCCGGTTGCGTTTTATTCAAGGTCCCTGTCCCAAGCAGAGAGAAACTACGCACAAACCGACAGGGAGGCATTAGCAATAGTAGCGGGGACCAAAAAGTTTCACGATTTCCTGTATGGCCGCCCGTTCAAAATCGTGACGGATCACAAGCCCCTGTTAGGGATTTTCACGGCAAGCAAGCCCACCCCGCAGATCCTATCCCCAAGAATGCTGCGTTGGGCTATTTTTCTCAACGCATACCAACACGAGTTGGAGTACCGGCCCGGGAAGGAGATCAGCCATGCTGATGCACTTTCGAGATCCCCTTTGCCTTTGTCGGATGACCAGAAGGCCAGAGTAGGAAGAGACCGCCAGGTGTTGCTAATCGAGGTCTTAGACGCACCCCCAATAGTACCAGCCGATATTGCTAGGGCGACAGGCAAGGACAGGACGCTGGAGAAAGTCAGCGCATGGGTACAGAAGGGGTGGCCGGCATCGTCCCCAAGCACAGAGTTTGACCCATTCTTTCGGAAGAAACTAGAGTTGTCCCTAGAAAGGGGGTGCCTGCTGTGGGGCCAACGGGTGGTGGTCCCTACATCCATGCGGCCGAGGGTGCTCAAACTGCTGCACGTCAGCCACCCGGGCATCGTGCGTTCGAAAGCGCTGGCCCGCAGTTACTTTTGGTGGCCTCAGCTGGACGCGGACATTGAGCACATGGTCGGCACTTGTGAGGCATGCCAGGGATCCCGACCAGAGGCGGCCCGCCTTCCGCATAGGGAATGGGACACAGCGAGGGGGCCGTGGTCCAGAGTGCATGTAGATTTCGCTGGCCCATTTCGAGGAACCATGTTTCTCCTGGTGGTGGATGCGTTTTCCAAGTGGCTGGAGGTTATCCCAGTAAAGAGCACGTCCTCCGCCACGACAATTAGCCAGCTACGGAGAGTCTTCTCCACGTTCGGTTTACCCGACACTTTAGTCAGCGATAACGCGAGTTGCTTCACCTCCTCGGAGTTCGGGGCATTCATGGAAGCAAACGCCATTCGGCATGTTACATCCGCGCCGTTTCACCCGGCCACGAATGGCCAAGTGGAACGGTTGGTGCGGACAACAAAGGATGCGCTTCGGCGCATGGGCCCGGGGGACCTAAATCACCAAGTGTGTCAGTTCTTATTAGCGTATAGGGTGACCCCCTTAGCGTCAGGTTACTCGCCGGCAGAACTCTTGATGCGGCGAAAACTGACCACGCTTCTGTCCAGGCTAGACCCGACGAGAGTTGAGGATAAAGGGAAAAACATAGAGTCGGCAGTCTCGAAAGGATTCGCCGCCGGCGACCCTGTTCACTGCAGGAACTATGCAAGCGCAGGGCCAGCCTGGGTGCCAGGAACAATAATAGAACAGACGGGGCCAGTGTCATATCGGGTGGAAACAAGCACCGGCCTCCTCTGGAGGAGACACGCTGACCAACTGAGGCGCCGAGTGTGTGAAGGGCCGGTCAGTGGGCCCCTGCAACAGGATTCAGCGATAGGGTTCTCCCCCACCCGTTTAGCCCAAGGGGGAGACAATGAGGGACATCAGTCCGAAACCGGGGGGGAAAGCGGTGATCCCGACTCATATCCTTTTGATACCCCAGATCTATCAGAGCGCGGGGGGAGGGAAAAGGAATGTGCGGCCGCCGCCGCGTCCCCCGAATGTAATTTTGATTTTGATTTTGCGAGCCGGGGGGGTTTTCAGGAGTGTCCCCCCACCCATCCAAGCGAGAAGAGGGGTTTTTCGTTAGCCCCCAGTGCCCCCGGTTCTTCCCCAAGAAAGAGCACACCTCCCAACAACGCCGCGCAGCCGCGGCCAGTCACTAACGAGTCTCCCTCTCAAATTACAGGGCAGGAAACCAGGGGACAAAGAGAAGGTAGCAAACCCGGGGAAAGGCAACCCGCATCAAGACCCCAGCGTGTTCGAAATAAGCCATCTTGGCTGAGAGACTTTGTCTCCTAGGGGGGGGAGTGTGTTTAAGTATGGGCTCGAGACATTGTCTCGTCTTAGGGGGGAGGGGTGTTGTGTTCTAATGGTTTACCTTCCACATGGATTACAATGTATCTGAGCCAATGTAACCTTGCCTATAGCAACAATGTAACCTTCAGCTGTATCATATAAACCCTGTAGTAGGACGCGAGCTAATGACCACCAGCTGGCAGCAGCGAGCGTCCAGGCTCTCCTGGTCCGAACTCATCAAAGGCAACAGCGCGGGAAGTTTTCCCGCCACCACCTACACCTGGACAAGAAGGGCGTGACCCGCAATGACGTCACGCCGACAGTAGCCAATGGGCTACCTTGGCACCACGTTCAAATGTATTACTACTGTATATAAAGAGCTATCGATCCGCCATTACCTCATGTTCCCTCTGTCCACGATGCAATAAACCTGAGTTAACCCAGCCCGAGGCTGTGTCCTGTGTCTTGGTACTCTGGCATGCCTTAGGTCAGCAGTTGACTTTAAGAAAATATTGTTTTTTGTGTTGAGAACCAGTTGCCACAGGGAAAGTGTGTGTTTCAAGACCTGCAAACTAGATTATCTTTCCCGTTTGCCCCCTCCAGAGTCCTAATTTCTCCTGCAATCAAGAAACAACGATGGCCGTAGATCAATGGTTCCCAATGTGGGACACACGCCCCACACAGGCGTGTTAGTCCTCTTGACTCAATGGCAGAATTTGGCTTGCATTTCATTTGTTCAATGGGCCATCTCTAGTAAGGGTTAACAGTGGGATTTAACACTAAAACTGTTGAGTCCGAGTATTAACTGCGACAGCAGTTCGGGGGTTAACCAACAAGTCATTCATTATAGCTCAGTTCAGACTGGGGAAAACAGGGATGAGATAGCAATTTATATACAAGTAGAACGGCAGTTACAGTGATACATTTGCCCGGGCTTTTGCTAACGTGGGAAACCTGTTAAACCATAAGAACATAAGAACATAAGAACAGCCTTGCTGGAACAGGCCACAGCCCATCCAGTCCAGCATTCTGTCTCACACAGTGGCTCACCATTTCCTTCAGGGTATTATTCCCAAGCAGATGCCTTCACCTGCTTAGGATTCCCTGGAAATGATGTTGAGAGATATCCTGCCTATCTCTCCAACCCGTAGGTTGTCCTTAGGTATCCATAATTATAGCCATTGATACTCTTGTCCTCCATGAACTTGTCTAATCCTTTCTTAAAGCTGTCAAGACTGACAGCTGTCACCACTTCTTCTGGCAGGGAGTTCCATAGACCAGTAATCCTCTGGGTGAAAAAGTACTTTCTCTTATTTGTTTGAGAACTAGCACCCAAAAGTTTCATGGAGTGTCCCCTAGTTCTAGTGTTATACAATAGGGAAAACAGTTTTTCCTTATCTACTTTGTCCACACCATGCATGATTTTATAAACTTCAATCATATCACCTCTTAGAAGTCGTCGTTCAAGAGTGAAGAGGCCCAACCGTTGCAGCCTCAGATGGTAAGGAAGGTGTTCCTGTCCCCTAATCATTCTGGTTGCCCTCCTCTGTACTTTTAAACCAATCATCATACATTGATAACATATGAAAGTGGTGCCTTACAGAAAAGGGTGTGCTGTTATAGCAATGCAAGCGCGGCGCCAAAATGGCCGCCGCGCCCTTTGCGGGGCCCCCCCCACAGGACAGAGAATCCGGGTAGTTAGGGGCGTGGCCAGCTCCCTTATAAAAGGGGTGGCCACGAGGCAGCCAAGCTGCCATTTTACCTCAGCGACGGAGCGGAGAAGTTTTTTCCCCTGCGTCTCCGTCGCTCGTTAGCTTACCGGGAAGCCTTTTGGTAGCGGTTCTGCCTTTCCGGCTCCCCCTTTTTGCTCCGGTGGAGATGCCTTCGAAGAAGAAGGCAGCTTCGAGTTCAGCTCGCGTTGTTAGGAGGCGCAACCCAGGTCGGAGGACCGCGGTGCCGCCTCCTCAGCAGCCACCTTTGCCAGCCCCGGTCGGGGCCGGCGGAATGGGGTCTATTGCCCCTTGGCCCGGGGTGGGCGATCAGAGTGCGGGCGCGGAAGGGGTTCCGGCCCGCGGCCCACGAGCGGTGGACACCGCTCCTGCTCCTGCCCACTCTGTCGGGCCTACTCCTCTTGGGCTGCAGCCTCTCCCGGGGCCCTCTAGCCTTGGGGGGTGGTGCGGCCCCCTGCCTTGGCAGGTTTCTCCACCAACCCTGCCGGGCTTCGGTGCTGGCCAATGGCCATATGTGGGTCCCGGGGTACAGGGACCTGTACCCATGCCTGGGCCAGGCGGGCCGGCCGGCCCTTTGCCCATGGTCAACGTGGACACCTTGCTGGCCCGCATTGCGGCCCTGGAGGCGTCGTTGGCGCGGGCCAGTCAGGCGGGCGCCCCTTTCGGGGTTCCTTTTGAGACGCTGTCGGCTGGAGGACAACAGCCGGCGGGGAGGGTCGAGCTGCTGCAGGCGTGTGGCGCGGTTTCGGCCACTGCCTCGCAGCTCCCCAGCCAGCAACCAGGTGCGGGTCAAGCCCCGGTGATGAGCTCTACGTCGGTCGTGAGCTCCGACGCCCCCAGTGGGCCGGAACCCCCGGTGGGGGCGGCCCACGGGGGTGCAGCGTGTGAGTATACGGTGCAAGCGAGTACATCCACACACATTCCCAATCTAGGGGGGGGCCTTTCAATGGCCTTGGCCTCGCGCGGGTGGTGCGGGGGCCACGCTGTCGGCGACCCACCCGGCGACGACGACTGCCACCTTGGGCACTGGGGTGGGCATTGGTCCTTACACTACAGGGAATGTTCTGGGGGTGGCTGGATTAGTTCAGGCCCCTTTTACCAGGCCGGCTGTCCCTTTTTCGGCCTTGCCGACGGCAGGGTATTCCTTGCCATTGGGTGATCACCTGGCACAGGCTACTAGGGAAAAGATATGGCGAGGGGAGTACGTAGATATCTTCTCACTCCTGAACAGAGAGCCCACCAAGGAGGAAAGGGAGGGTCAGGATGAGAAGGACAAGGAGCAGGCACGCCGCCGTAAGCCGCCGCGTACCTGGGCCAACTGGCTCCCCGCTTATTTAATATACATGGCGGTATATTTGAGGGCGCGGCCGGATTTAGCTATTCCCATGGTCCAATATTTGGACAACATATATAGGGCGATGGTCGATTTCCCGGGCCCCTCATGGCTAGCATATGATGAGGAATTCCGTATGAGGATTCCCCTTCACCCCGAGATGAGATGGGATGAGCCGTGCCAGAGGCTTTGGCTTTTGTATATGACACCCACACGCCCTGCCCCGGGGGATAGATACCATTGCAGACATGCGGTCCAGCGAGCGGCTCCAGCGCAGGTTACCCGCCAGGCGGCGGGGCAGGGGGTTCCAGCCCGCCTGCTGTGCTGGACTTTCTCGTCAATGGGTTCCTGCAATCGAAAGAACTGCAGGTATAAGCATGAGTGTCCCACATGCTCTGGCCCCCACGCAGCCTCTGCTTGCCCCAAGCCTGGGGGGGCGCGAGGCAGAGGGAAGGGTGGACAGTGGGCTGGCAAGGCTGCCACGGATGGAGCTAGTTCTCCAAAAGGCCCCCTCCCCAATTAAGGTGGACATGCTGGAGCGCTGGCTCGCATCGTACCCGAAGGGGGAGGACAGGGAGTATATTCTTCAAGGTTTTAAGCAGGGATTTCGTATCCCTTTTGTGGGTGATAGGTCCCCTCAGGATGCTCCCAACCTTTTATCCCTTAGAGGAAGGGAGGAGGTGGCTGCGGCCAGCATTCAAAAGGAGTTAGTCGCGGGCAGGGTCGCTGGACCTTTCCCCGTACCCCCGTTTCCCAATCTTAAGGTCTCGCCACTGGGTTTGGTCCCCAAAAAGTCCCTAGGTGAGTTTCGCCTTATTCATCATTTGTCCTACCCAGCCGGCCGATCGGTCAATGATGCTATCCCTGATGACCTTTGTTCAGTCAGGTATACATCGTTTGACCATGCGTTGCGCATGGTGCGCTCGTGTGGCCCGGGTGCCCTGCTGGCCAAGTGTGACATTAAGTCGGCTTTTCGCCTCTTGCCAGTGCACCCGGGCGACTTTGAGTTGCTGGGTTTTAAATTTAAGGGGGAATATTATTTTGATAAGGCCATGCCTTTTGGCTGCTCCATATCATGCTCGGCTTTCGAGCGTTTTAGTACCTTCCTAGAGTGGGCTTTCGCCCGCAGGTCAGGGTCCCGGTCTGTAGCCCATTACCTGGATGACTTTTTATTCGGGGGTGAACGGGGCTGGGACACGTGCGCACGTCTCCTCAACACATTTCAGACGCTAATGGAGGAACTTGGTGTCCCTTTAGCGCCCGAAAAGACCGAGGGCCCATCAACCAAGCTAGTATTCCTGGGGGTTGAGATTGACACAGTAGTGCAGGCTTCTAGGTTGCCGGGTGATAAGGTGTCCAGGATCGTGGCCCTTATCTCGGAATTGCTGGCCAAGCGTAAGGCATCACTGAGAGAACTTCAGGTGCTACATGGGCACCTTAATTTTGCTTGCAGGGTGGTCGCACCGGGCAGGGCTTTTGCCCGGCGCTTATGCGACGCCATGGCAGGGTTATCCAGGCCCCACCACAGAGTCAGGCTCACCCGGGGTATCAGGGCAGACATGTTCGTCTGGTTGCAATTCCTGAGGGAGTTTAATGGGGTCTCATTTTGGAGGTCTGACCTCCTGGCGTCCCCCAATTTCCAGATCCAGTCTGATGCCTCAGGATCCCTGGGTTATGGGATGTACTTCAATGGGAAGTGGGCCTGTGGTGGGTGGCCACCGGCATGGGCAGGCACAGGTCGCCTGCGGGATCTCACATACCTGGAATTTGTCCCCATTCTGGGGGCTTTGATGCTATGGGGCGAACAGTGGGCTAATTCGGTGGTGCATTTCTGGTGTGACAATGCTGCTGTTGTCCACATTGTCAATGCACAGACTTCCAAATCGCCCAGGGTCATGGACCTAGTGCGCCATTTTGTGCTGCGCTGCCTGCGCCTCAACGTTTTGTTCAGGGCCAGGCATGTCCCAGGGATTAATAATGATATTGCTGACGCTTTGTCCCGCCTGCAGATCTCCCGGTTCCGCGCCTTGGCCCCGGATGCGGAGGAATTTCCCTCGCCACTCCCGGACGAGATGTGGACTATTGGCAAGGAGAGGTGAACCGGGCGATTGGCCTGTCACTAGCGCCACGCACGCGTAAGGCGTATCAACAAGCATTCAATTCTTACAGGGCATTTGCTACTCAATTTCTCTTGCCAGAGACCTGGCCTATCCCGGTGGACCATGTTCTGCGGTTCATGGTTCACCTGCATGCACAGGGCCTTGCACCTCGCACCATAGCATCCAAGCTCTCGGCGTTGGCTTTTATGGCCAAAGTGGGAGGTCATGTGGATACCACCTCTGACTTCCGTGTGCGACATGTTTTGGAGGGGTGGGTGCGCGAGCGCGGGGGTTGCCCGGATGACCGGCACCCTATTTCCCCAGGGGTTCTTACCCAGTTGGCCCGGGGCTGGCCAGGCCTCTGTTTTGATCATTATGAGGCAGCCCTTTTTCACGCAGCCACAACGGTGGCATTTTTTGGAGCGCTCCGCGTCAGCGAACTCGTGATGCTGTCTAAGGCGGATGCAAGTGGTAGGGCACTGGAACTCGAAGATGTCTACGTAGCCAAAGACTGGGCCCAGTTGAGGATACGCTCCTCTAAAACAGATCAGCATGGCGTAGGCAGTGGTGTAAGACTGCTACGTTGTTCTTTGGCAGACATCTGTCCGGTTGGTGCCCTACAGGAATTCCTGGCACTGCGTGGCATGCACCACGGCCCGTTTTTCTGTCACCAAGATGGGTCTCCCCTTACTAAATTTCGTTTTGGAAGGTGACAGCCAGAGCCCTCACCAGGGTGGGCCTACCAGGTGCCCGTTATGGCACACATTCGTTCCGGATTGGTGCAGCCTCTACAGCAGCTGCTTTTGGGTACTCTGGGGCTGACATACGCAGCATGGGGAGGTGGGGCTCGCAATGTTTTCAGTTTTATGTGCGCCCACTCCCGCCATGAGTACCAATCCAGTCACCTTACCGCCTTTTTTCTCAATTTTCTTACAGACCCTGGGTGTCGTATTACACCGGTGACAGTATGGCTGGTGGGCCACAGTTATGTGCACAGGGCAGCGCGTTACGCTGCGGCGACAGAATGGGGACCCCGACTGGGACTGGGTGACCACGCCAGTCTCGCATGGCATGGTAAGCCTGGGATGTTATGGCGGGAGCTGCGGCCTTTCCTTTTTTCTGGCCTGGGTGCTGACCCGCCTGACATTCTAATCATCCACCTGGGGGGCAATGATTTGGGCCAGGTCACCGGCTTATCGCTTAAGCATGCGATTTGCGAGGACCTCGCCTACTTGCATTATGTCTGGCCTGCCACAACCCTGGTTTGGTCGGACATTGTCCCGCGCCATTCTTACAGAGGGGGCGTTAACCTCCTGGCCCTTGACCGCGCTAGGCGCGCGGTCAATAAGGCAATGGCGCGGTTTCTTGCCAACAGGGCTTGGGGACGGGTTAGTCATCACCCCGATATTAGTCTACAAAATTATGACTTGTACGCAGGGGATGGGGTCCATCTGTCGCGAGGAGGTATGGACCTCCTGTTGGGTGATTGGCGAGCAGGCCTGTTGACCGAGCTGACGGTCTGGGGGGGGCGTCAGGTCTTCTTTGAAGCCCCTCCGTGTGGCGGGTAGCACTGGTAAGGTAAACAGTATGACCCACAAGTATCCGGCAGGTTCGCAATTGACTGGACAACACTAGACAGGAATAAATTAGTTAAACGTTGTCCGGTCAACGACGAACCAGGCGATGGGGTGATGACGATTGCTAACCAGCATGCATCACCCCTGTGATTTCACGGATACGCGTCAGAGGGTGGGGTCATAAGTTAGTTATTGACTACGGTCAACAATTTGTTTGTTGTCAACAAACAAATTGATACAAATTGATACATTGTAACCAATTGCCGTTGGCAATTTTGGGGTGGTACCTTACCAGTGTTACTTCGGCCTGCTTGCCTTAGGAATTACGATTGGTCGTTTTACCAATGCAAATTTATAATTCGGACTAGGGCATTGAATCAATAAATGTGGCCCTATGCTGTTGTCCACTTTCAATGTTGTCTGTGTCCGTTATTGGGGGGGTGCGCCTGCAATGCAAGCGCGGCGCCAAAATGGCCGCCGCGCCCTTTGCGGGCCCCCCCCCACAGGACAGAGAATCCGGGTAGTTAGGGGCGTGGCCAGCTCCCTTATAAAAGGGGTGGCCACGAGGCAGCCAAGCTGCCATTTTACCTCAGCGACGGAGCGGAGAAGTTTTTTCCCCTCCACCCCCTCCCTAGTTAACAGTGTGATATTATGGTCGCTTCGGGGCCGGGTGGGAATTTTTGGTTGGGACCCATATTGGCTCCGGGTCCTGGCTTTTTTGCCCATCCCACACTGTTGCTATGGTTTGATATAGGGGGCTTTCTGTGTTCCTACTGTTGACTTTGGTCACATTGGCGGGTAGCACTGGTAAGGTAAACAGTATGACCCACAAGTATCCGGCAGGTTCGCAATTGACTGGACAACACTAGACAGGAATAAATTAGTTAAACGTTGTCCGGTCAACGACGAACCAGGCGATGGGGTGATGACGATTGCTAACCAGCATGCATCACCCCTGTGATTTCACGGATACGCGTCAGAGGGTGGGGTCATAAGTTAGTTATTGACTACGGTCAACAATTTGTTTGTTGTCAACAAACAAATTGATACAAATTGATACATTGTAACCAATTGCCGTTGGCAATTTTGGGGTGGTACCTTACCAGTGTTACTTCGGCCTGCTTGCCTTAGGAATTACGATTGGTCGTTTTACCAATGCAAATTTATAATTCGGACTAGGGCATTGAATCAATAAATGTGGCCCTATGCTGTTATCCACTTTCAATGTTGTCTGTGTCCGTTATTGGGGGGGTGCGCCTGCAAAGACTTAATGGCGATTGCAACTTAAAGCAATATACGTTTGGACACAACATTCCTACCCCCCTAGCAGGGAACCCACTCTCCATACCTTTGGGGTGGACCACAGGTCCGTTTAGGGTGCCCAACACTCGTGGGACTTAGGGCATTGGGTGTGGGAGAACCAGGGTCTATGGAAGTGCCGGACTCACTGGTTGACCTAGTAAGCTAGGAGTTTTGTATTGCTCACGTGAAGCAGGGTTTGTGGGATGCTTACTAGTAGCAGACATTTTAACCGATAGCTGGGGTGCCAACACTCGTGGGACTTAGGGCATTGGGTGTGGGAGAACCAGGGTCTATGGAAGTGCTGGACTCACTGGTTGACCTAGGTAAGCTAGGAGTTTTGTATTGCTCACGTGAAGCAGGGTTTGTGGGATGCTTACTAGTAGCAGACATTTTAACCGATAGCTGGGGTGCATGTCCCTCACTCAAAACAGCTGTAGAGTCTGCCACCTCCAGAGGAGTTCTCGGCAAAGCGGGCACCCTGGCGCTCAACAAGAAGTCAGTCAGTGACGGGTTGCACTGTGGCATTACCTCGTAACTGTGCCGAAACTGTACCCACAGAGCGAGGGACATTTTCTACTGTAGACTCAGCGGTGCACATTTCCACTATGGCAGAATTAACCCAGCAGAAGAGACTCAATTGTTCCTTGCCCCCAATTTTCCCTTCCTCCCAGGCACTCCTGGGCCACTGCACAGAGCCAAACCTGTGTGAATTACAAATGTGCTTGCGTGTTCTGACTCCGGGAAACTCGAAGAGCTTGTCAGAACACTCAAGCTCCCTATGGCAAGTGTGGGACTTCTAGACGCAGCCTGAGCCACATCGGAGGGAACCAGCTCTATAACAACAGGGGGGTGAGAGTAGCTCCCCACCCTGACATGAACTGTGACTACGTAGGAAGCAAAACATACTCTGAATGTTGTTGTCCCACCACACGGAGACGTGTCTTATAGTTCCCGCTCCCCTCGGGGAACTAGTCGCATATGGGCAACCTACCCTAGCCTCGAATTCTCAGTTGAGGCTGGGCCACCAACAGTGACTACTGGCGAACGCCTTTGAGTGGACGATGCCAGCACACATAACCTGCAGTGCATGTGAAACCTTAACCTGTAATGCAGACAGAATTACCAGTTTATTACAGGGAATGTAATAAACATTGAAAGTTTATTACATTCCCTGTAATAACCCTTGAACTCATTCGAAAACGGCGGTGGCGGTGGCCACCCGACATGTACCCAATACATAACTCTTGACACCTGTGGATCTTTACATGTAGCCCTTTCAATGTCCAGTTTATATTTCAGAGTCTCAATGATGAGGGACTCCCACAGCCCCAGGCTTTCTGGCTCTTCAGCGGGCAATGGGCACAGTTTTTTAAGTTCCATCTTAGCACGGTCTCTATGTGCAACATGCGCTCGTCGGTTCTTCACGTTAACAACCTTCGTTTTGGGATCCAAACCCTCATTCACAGGGCCCCCTTGAAGGTTCCCAACCCCAGGCGGAATACATCCGGATACTTGTCACACATTGCCTGAAGTGGGTCAGCCTGAACTAAATTGATGCCCAAAAAAGCTATACCTAGGGGCTCAAACCACTGAGTACCCAGTAGGTTGTTTTTACCCACCTCGACCACAACAAGTGGGAGTTTTGCAGTGATGCCTTTGAACTGCACATCAAAGGAGCCCATGCTGAGCACAGGGATGTGGCATCCCTGCACATATCTCAACTGGACCTGCAGAGCCCGCAACTTGGGGTGGTCCACAGGCGGAATCTGGAAAAACTCCTGCTGGGTGAGGATTGAGTACAACGATCCCGAGTCGACCTCCCTGCGGCAGCAATAACCCTGGAGACGGACATCGACAACGAACGGACCTGCGACTGCACAGACACTGGAACTGGACCCAGAGTCTTGATCAGCGTTGATCTTGGAGATTCGAAGCTTAGACATTCGGGTGCACCTTCCCATGATGACCCTTGTCTTGGGAGAGCCTCTCGTTATGCTGACGGCCACACAGTTTCCAGAACTCCTGAGCAGCGCTGAGTGTGGAGATGTCTTCTCCCTCAGCCTGGGCATGACACGATGGTCGCTCCCATCTGTGGTGCTGCTTGATGATGCTGGCGCACTGCATGGACCGTGGCAATAGCTCGTTGACCCCCTCTGGATTGGCGCAGTGTATTTCACCTGGAGCTGCTCTCCTCCACCTTTGTCAGGTGTCCACCTTGGACTCGGCAAAACCTCCGAACGGCGTTGCAACAGCAGATGATCCCATCCTCATCTCCAGTGTTGAGTCCGACAGCCATTCGGGGGTTAACCAACAAGTCATTTATTATAGCTCAGTTCGGACTGGAGAAAACAGGGATGAGGTAGCAATTTATATGCAAGCAGAATGACAGTTGCAGTGATACATTTGTCCAGCTTTTGCTAATGCGGGAAACTTGTTAAACCAGTCAGTGTACATTGATAACATATGAAAGTGGCGCCTTAAAAGGAAGGGCGTGCTGTTATAGCAAAGACTTAATGGTGATTGCAACTTAAAGCAATATACGTTTGGACACAACAAAAAACTGCAACTGATTAATCCACTAATAAAAGGAATTAAACATTTTCTCTATCTCTAGAAATAATTTGGAACAACAGGTCTCCTTCCATAATCTGTTTTCTCTAGCACTCATAGTGAATCCTTCCCATCATAGTGTCTAAAAATTATTCATGGTGGATCAATTTTTCTTAGCAAAGGATGCCCTTTCCATGTTATACATATCTGTGTAAGGTTCAGAGCATTAGTGAGGGAAATGAGGCATTATTTGAGGCTATTTTCCAGTAATAGCCTTACCTCCCACCGAAGACTTGCTAGTATCCAAGCCCTGTGGATGTCTTTTGGATGACATTCCTGTCTGGGTCTACTTTGAAGCCTGAGGGAAAGGCTGACAAAGAAATGGGGACCTTTTTTTTATTGTTGTTGTTCTTATTATTTTAACAAAACACCCAAAAACACGTAGAGGTACAGATGAATCATTCAACAACTCAAAACTGCAAAAAGTATCACAGGAAATAGCCTAATTATGATGTCTGTTTTAAAACAAAACAAAACAAAAAAACCATCCAATTCTACCTTTAAAAAAGTCCTATTACTCTTTCCCCTTCCTTCCTCTTCTGTGCCATATAAGATGAGTAAGGCCTTGTCTAGACAAACAGTAAATCATTTTACAAAGTGCTTCCTGGATCTGATTGAATGTGGGGCTGTTGCATGCGTAAATACTTGCCCCGTGGTAATAAAAAAGGGAGGGAAGAAATGAAAGAGACAGAGAGAACTTAGCAGCTCATCTCACATTAGCTTGGAACTTTTCTAAAGTTTTTGGGAAGAAACTACTGGAGTAGCTCAATAATTTTTCTGAATAAATCCAAGGTACTATAAAAATTACAGTAAATATGCTCCATTTGTGCAAAGAGGAAAGAAGAAAGAGGCTGTGGACTCTTACTGAGAATTCATAGAGGGAGCCATCAGATTTTCATTCCTGTCAGCTTTCATTTATTTATTTGTTCATTTGTTCGACTTTTGAATTACCTTATATACTTGAGTATAAGCCGATCCAAATATATGCCAAGGTACCTAATTTTGACCTGAAAACCCAGGAAAATAGATTGACCCGAGTATAAGCCGAGGGTGGGAAATGCAACAGCTGCTAGTGAGTTTCAATAATCAAAATACATCAAAATATGGCAAAATTAATTAAAATGTTGACATGTCTCAATCCAGTGTGTCTTGGGGCCCTCGTGGTCATTGACCCGAGTATAAGTTGTGTCCCCTTTTTGGGGCTAAAAACTTGGCTTATACTCGAGTAGATACGGTAGTGTCCTGTGCTTAGCAGGCACTCAGGCTGTGGCACAGTGGTCAAACTGCTCTACTGCAGCCAAAACTGTGTTCATGAGTTCGAACCTGACAGGGCTCTATAGTGTGGACCATAACACCCTACCCGTCCATATGTATTTTAAATTTTTCCCCAGAGAAATGTGGCCGATTTAAACCCATGTACACTTGAAGAGTGTATTGTGACAAGTACGTGGGTACATGAGCGCAAGAATACTGGTGACACCCTGGATACAATAAGGGGCAAATTTAGAGAAAGATTCAATAGGGACTTACAGATCACCCTGTAGGTTGACTCAGTCTTCCATTCTTCAAAGGTTGGTAAAACGAGTACCTAGCATGCTGGGGGCAAAAACGCTAACTACCTTCTGAACTGTCCAGAGAGTGCACTAAGTGCTATGGGGCTGTATATAAGTGCAATTGCTATTGCTAACATTAAATGATTGGGAGGTGGAAGGTCAGCAGTTTGATTCCTGAGTACTGGAGGACGGAATGAGCACCCGTCTTTGTCCCAGATCCTGCCAACCTAGCAGTTTGAAAGCAAGAAATTGCAAGTAGATAAATAGGGACCAATTCGGTGAGAAGGCAAACAGTGTTCCGTGCGCCCTGGTGTCTAGTCATGCCTGCCACATGACCATGGAAACGTCTGCAGAAGCAGACAGCACTGGCTCTTCGGCTTTGAAACAGAGATGAGCACTGAACCCTAGAGTCAGATATGACTGGCTTTAGAGCAAGGGAAACCTACCTAAAATCCTCAGAGAAATGGAACACAAACGTTCAATCAAATTTGCAGATGAGGTTAAACATTAAAGGCCAGCAAAATATTAAAATTTAAAATCCTGATGGAACAAGACAATCTTCACTGCTGTCTAAGGCAGAACCAAAAATAAGCCAGTTTCACTTCTCTCAGGAATTCCTCAAGTAGGCTCCTATTATTTGTAAAGCCCTATCCGAAGAACTTCTAGCTTCTCTGGATGGTGGGGCATTTAAAAGAAATTCCAGCTATGGCATTGAGTTATGGACAGATTCATATAGAAGGAAGTGGTTGTTTAGTTATTCAGATCCCAAACCATGCAGGTCTATTTTACGACAGAGTTCACCCATTTCATTGTGCATTACGCCTCATTTCCTGGCATTTTTATGGTACAGAAAGAACAGTGAAACCATGCTGCTCCATTAGTAGAAGAGGAAGTGAAAGGACAGGCAGTTCCTCCATAGATTGGATTTTAATTTAAGCCAGAGAAGAATTCTTTGGGCTATGCAAGCTAGTTTCTCCTTTAAGGTGAGTTTTAATATGCTCCCAAATTATGTTAATCCGTTTAAATAAGCTAAGATCAGAGAGAAAAGGGGAGTCAGAGGGAAACTATACCAAGACCAGGCTTCTCTATACAGTGGAACCTCATACAACAATTGCTCCGTATCGCAACGAAATCACATAACAATTAGATGGGGGGGTGGGGGTGGGAATGGTGTCCCGCATAACAATTTTTCCTACGAAAAAATAGTACAACAATTTTCCAATGGGAAAAACCACTTAGCAAAAAAAAAAAAGGTGTATGTTGCATCCCATAGGGGAAATCGCTATACGATGCACATATCGTATTGCAATTGTTTCGTACAACAAGCCCCGTGGAAAAGATTAAAATTGTTGTATGAGGTACCACTGTATCTTGGATACCTTGGAGTCGTTATTCAGCAAGTAGTCTGCGCACCAGAAAACATCTCCGCAACATTCCGTACATGCAAATGGACCTCCTGAGAAATCAAGTCCTCTTGCATGTGGATTTTTAGCCATTTGGATATCACCCCTGCTTTCACCTTGCCCAAGGGATCCGAAGGAGGATGCTTTGGTGAGTTTTACTCCCGGCCTAACATCATTGACAAGTGATGGGCAACAATGCCTAGTTAGACTGTTCAAGCCCCCCGCACTTTGACAAGGCTCTCATTCAGCTGGGGGGGGGCGCTCCACTATACTTGCATATAATTCTTGCACAGCAAAGACATATTGGCTCCAATTATGCTTTACTTTTGCAGTTTCCTTTGTTGCCCCAAGGTCCTTTGGTTTTTGTATAAAATAGTTTATTTGTTTATTTATTGTGCTTCTCAGATTCACCCTCTCCCTGCTTTTTTAAACCTACTGCTCAGTGAATTCAAATTCATCCAAAAAGAAACGCTTGACTTCTGAAACAACTCTGTGGTTCTAAATGTTCCCACTCCAAAGGACTAATTCTGTAGCTAAGTGTGTGTGTGTGGATGCGGCTGGATTTTTAATGAAACAATTGGTTAATAACTCCCATCAACAATATTCTTATCCAAAGCAGTAGTTATCAGCTGAGACAGCTGCTATGATCTTTCACTGGAATACTTTTCAAAACTAACAGTTCAATTCATTGTTTGGGCTACCGTATTTGTTTAGAAGTAAATCACACATAAATGTGTAATTTCCTGCTGATATCTTATGGCATTTGGTGACAGGAAGCCATGTGAAACAGACTGAAATGCCGAGATACGCCATTTTCAAAACTTACTGCCAAAATCTGACTTCAGGCTGAGTAGAACTGTCCACGTTTTTTCAATCATGGCTACACCTAAAGTTACTATGTAAAGGTAAGCCTTGGGAGATGTTGCTATAAGAGCAACATGAAATTAGGGAAAGTTCTGTAATCAATCAGTAGCTGTATTTTGTCCAAAACAAACATCTTCTGGAACTTGGAAAAGTTACTACGCGGAATACAACTCCTTCAGTTCACCAGCCAGTGAAGGCAAGTAGCCATGCTGGCTAAGGATTCTGGGAGTTATATTCAACAAAGTAACTTTTCCACATTTTGATTACTCCTTTTTCACATTTATAAGTTGGACTGCTTTCTTTTCTCAACAGAACACTTCTATATCATCTCTTGAGTTTGATCAGATTATCCTGCTATGGTAATCGAGTAGACCATACTACCAGTGACTCAATGGCGGTGGTTAACTAACCTGACAACCCTGATGACTAACGGCCTTGAGTGCCATAGTCCACAGGGAAGGGTGATGGTCCCCAAGTGGATTAAATTCAACTTGAATCCATCTTGATGGAGGGCAGCTGTTTCATTAATAGTGGCCTGGGGCTGATGAGGACTTTGCGTGCCAAAAGGGCTCAAGACCAGAAAGTGACTTGTGGAACTGGATCAGTGGTATGGGTGTCGTGTTGCAATGTGGAAAGCAGATGAAAGGCCATGATGATCGCCAATATTTGGATTCGGATACAGCAGAAGAAGGCTACTGCCTCTCAACACTTAGTGCACTCTCTGGGCAGTTTACAGGTAATTAGTATTTTGCTCCCAAAATGTTCATTTTACCAACCTTGGAAGGATGGAAAACTGAGTCAACCTTGATCCCCATGTCAGAATCGAACTTAAAACATTCTGGCTGTGGTACAACAGTTTAACCATTGTGCCACCACAGCTATTCAAGCAGTGGAGGGGCAATTACCCAACTAAGGACTATCTTAGAATCCCCTTCTACTGCAAACAATAACCTCCCAGATATTCCATTTTGAACCTTTCCCATCACAAATAATTAAGATTAAATTATTAAGATTACAGGTTATATTTCAATCATTTTAAAGGGAATAATGCAAGCCTCCTGTCAGATGTTTGTGAATGCATGAAGCATGTCATTTGGAGTCGCTTTGCTGGTGTGAGCTACTATTAAGAAAGTTGACAGCAGCACAGGAAGGTGACTGGCTATGTTTACAAAACCCATGACCTGGGAGATAGCTTCATAAATTCCACATGTCCCTGGAATCTGCAGTCATGGAAAAAACATGCTCAGTGCAGAGTAAAAAGCCATTGTGACATCAGCAGTCAATAGGCAAATTCTGGCTCATTTCCTCCTCTCTTTCATAGCCATGCTTGAAACTTCAAAATTGTAAACATCAAACAAAAGCAAGCTTCCAAACACTGTCACGTTTTTCATACACATGTGATGCATCGCATAAAGTCCAAAACTGCTTTAAAAATGGATGTTATCCGAGGTATTTGGTGTAGGAACCTCGGATAAAGTCCATTTTTGGACGTTATCCAATGCATCGCCCATTTGATCCGGATAAAGTCCAAAATTGGATAAAGTCCAAACTGGTGGGACGGAGTTTGGACCTTAGCTGAGGTTCTACTGTATTTTCAATCAATGTTACTCGTATTACCACTCTTCCCCAAAATAATATCCTTTTGCTAATCCTAAATGGGTGTCAGTAAAACATCTGAAATGTTTTGTCATTTCTGTGGAAGAAACTGAGACGGAAATTAGTGGTTGCACATTGTATGCGACCCTTCCCAGAAGGATGGTCATTTTTTTACTTCAGCCACTAGCCTAATTTTCTTATTAAAAAGACATCAGTGAGAGAAGTATTTATTTGCTTTTCAAAACTGAGAAATAACAATGTGGCAGGTTGATATCCTGAAACACCAGATCTACCATAATAAGGCAGTCTTATATCTTGCTCAAAGGGGTGTGTGAGAGAGAAAAATGAACTAACTGCTGATAACCATCATCGTCGTTGTCTGCTACTTGTATCTGAGTATACATTTATTCCTGGAAATCATTTTCACAGTTGATAAAGAAGAATGACAAACGGGGGAAATGCCATTGGTGTGAACTTGTTTAAGGTGGATCCCAGCTTGCCATGAAGTGACCAACACACTGTAATCACAGAGCTATCTCCTGTGGCACATATGAAATGAGACATGCAGGATTTAACTCCAGGGCTGCAATGGACTGCCGCAGCCTTAAGGATATTAACAAGGTGCACCTTCGCAGCCAGTCCATCTGGCATGGCCTCTTCTGCCTTCATGACCATTGGGAATCAGAATAGTGAAGTTGTTCCTAATCCATTCATTTTGCTGGGGGGCTCAATATAAGAACAGCCTTGCTGGAACAGGCCACAGGAGCCCATCCAGTCCAGCATTCTGTCTCACACAGTGGCTCACCATTTGCTTCAGGGCATTCCCAAGCAGATGCCTTCACCTGCTTAGGATTCCCTGGAAATGGCATTGAGAGATATCCTGCCTATTTCTCCAACCCGGAGGTTGTCCTTAGGTATCCATAATTAAAGCCATTGATATGATGGTTTCCAGTGGCATTTCCTCCACTGAGGGGGCCATCACCCCACCTAAAGGGGCTCATCCATCCATAGCCATTGGCCTCTTTAGGGAGTCAGATTATTTACCACTGCCCAACACTTGGCATTGAGTTGCTGTCTGTACGGTCTACTCCATTACCGTAGCGGGATGTCTGGCCAGACTGAGCTGGCTGATAACCAGTGCTGCTACAAATAGGGAAGTATCCCTCCTTCTGATCAATTCCAAATTATTTTGGGGAAGAGAAGGAAAACGGAAGAAGGAAATGGAAGATGGGTTGATGTATGGAAACCAAAGTGGTGGCAAAGATGCTGAGCCATGCAGGGGTAAAGAGGAAACCAGATGAAACACACCCACAAGGAAGTGTCAACTGACCAAACATATCCATAAAAAGCAGAGATCAAAAGGGTCCATATGAACCGTTTGTGCTCCACTACAAATGGAAGTACAGTAATTTGAAACAAAAAATACCATGCACAGTGACTGCTTATTCCTTCTCTAACAATTATTTCTATTCTCAAACTTGCATCATGTGGATATAAGGGAAAGTACCAGTATACAGATGCAAACAAAGGGCTTTTTAAAAGACTGCTTGAGGCTGGGGGGAAGAGCAGGACGCTGTTTGGCATGGCCCTCCAAATCCAGACAGCATTTGACTCTTCTAATGAGAAGCCCCATCAATCCTGTCAGTTCTATAGCAGCCACTTTGCAGCTGACAGGGAAAAGGTTTCTCAAAGGAGTTTGAAGGGTTTCCCCGTCAGCTGCAAAGCAGCTGTTACACCTTGATTAGCAGTGGGGAGGCCAGTAACAGGTGCTTTGCAGCTGATGGGGTGGAGAGCTTGTGCATGAGATTGGACCAGTGATGGGCAGTCTTGGCCCTCCAGCTGTTCTTGAACTTCAAATCCCAGAAGCCCAAATCAGCACTCCTGCTGATCAGGGCCTCTGGGAATTGAAGTTCAAGAACAGCTGGAGGGCCAAGACTGCCCATCACTGGATTGGACCAATCCATCCCCATCCTAAAGAGCAAGCTATATGCTCATGTAGACAAGCTCAGAGTTGAATAATACTCAGTTTCAACAAAACTTAAAACATAATGAAAAAAGGAGATTAAGAGGGGATATGATACCACTTTTAAAATACTTGAAAGATATAAAGAGGAGAGGCAGGATCTGTTCTCGATCATCCGAGTGCAGGACACGTAATAAGGGCCTCACGCTACAGGTAGCCAGATATAACAGAACATCTGGAAAATTTTCTTAACTTAGCCGTGCAACAATGAAATCAATTACCTCAGGAGGCGGTGAGTGCTCCAATGCTAAAGGCATTCTAGAGACTAATTGGACAACCATCTGTCAGACCTGCTTTGATTTGCATTCCTGCATTGAGCAGGAGCCTGATAAGCCCCTTCCAACTTAATTATTCTGTGATTCAATTATAATGAGCTAAATAGGAATGGGAAAGGAGACACCACGATGGAAAGATCTTTGCAGGTCTGGATTAACCAATATGGTGCATATTGGGAACAATTGCTTAGTGCTCAACCATGTTCCAAGAGCCTGTACTTTACATAAAAGTAAAAGCAAAGCAATCATACTTATATACTGGCCATAATGCTTAGTGCACTCTCTGGGCGATTCACAAGTTAATTAACATTTTGCCCCAAACATGCTGGGTACTCATTTTACCAACCTCAGAAGGATGGAAGGATGAGTCAACCTTGAGTTCTGGTCACGATCGAACTCACAATCTTTTGGTTGCAGGACAGCAGTTTAACTATTGCGCAACCAGGGCTCCTGATACTGTTCTGTAAGTAGGACAGCACTGGATCCTACCCAGGCCAAATGTATTTTCTTTTTCTATAAATTATAACAATCATTTCAAAGTGTGCATCTATATGTACAGAGAAGTGTCAAGGGAAATAAGTGACGAATAAGTGGCCATACGACTGCAGTGGCTCAAGTAGCTAAGATGTTGAATGGAAAGTGGCAGGTCAGCAGTTTGTTTCCCAAGTATTGCAGGACGGAATGAGCTGCCGTCTTTGTCCCAGCTCCTGCCAATCTAGCAGTTCGAAAGCAAGAAATTGCAAGTAGATAAATAGGGACCATTTCAGTGGGAAGGTAAACAGCATTTTGTGCGCTCTGGTGTCTAGCCATGCCTGCCACATGACCACGGAAATGTCTGCAGAAGCAGACAGCACTGGCTCTTCGGTTTTGAAACAGAGATGAGCACTGAACCCTAGAGTTAGATAAGATTGGCTTTCGAGCAAGATAAACCATCCTCTTTGTCATCTAGCCTTGGAGAAAGGGGTAGAGTTAAATGACCTTTGGGGTCACCTTCTTTCCATCTCTACCATATTTTTATGAAGGCTGGAGGAATTATGAGGTTTGAATGGCATTCTTTCCATGCCAGCTTTTAGAATTCAGTTTCCTTTTCATATTTCCTGAGTAATTTGAGTAAAGGGCAGCCTGGTCACGGCTGTTTTTGAGGTGTATTTCAGGAAGCACTTGACAACTCAGTAGAAAATTAAAATATCCCAGAGCTGTACATTTTAGCTACTTTAAGATCTTTTAGAACAAAGTCTTTTAAAAGAAGCCAAACATTTAAAAAACTCATCAGAACTGTAAACATCAGTATACTGCATCACCCCATTTTTTCCCAATTTGGTGAAAGATTAGACTTTCTGCATCAGATCATCATCATCATGGTATGCTGCCAAGTCAATTCTGACTTACAGTGACTCTTCCTATGATTTTCTACCTAGAGAGTACTCAAAAGTCATTGACCTTTCCCTTCTTCTGGAGGTGCCCTGGAATTGTGCAGTTTACCATGGCTATACAGGCTGGCTCTTCTCCCAGGGGGCACAGTGGGTAACCAAATTCCCAATACAGTATCTGGCTCTGCAGCCAGATACCCAAACCACTGAGCTATTCCAGCCAGCTGTATCAGAACATATGCCTTTCTAATCCAGTGATAGAAAAGGTTCACCTTATCTGTGTTGTTGGACTACAAATCCCACAACCAAATTAGAAGATGGAGGTAGGAGCTCACTGGGCAAGGTACATTATTAAAGGAGGATATAGCTGAAGATCTCAATCTCCCCTATGTCACTCGGAGGACTCTGAGTAGGCTGAGGGCTGGAGTCCTTAAATGCAAGACCAACATGCTCAAGTGGGGACTGCTGGCATATGGTACTGAGACTGCATTGGTCGTGCTGTTGGATGATCTCTGGCATGACCGGGATGGAGGGAATCCATCCGTTCTTGCTCTTCTTGACCTCTCAGTTGCTTTCGATACCGTCGACCATGGTATCCTTCTGGAACAGCTCCAAGGATTGGAGATACAGGGCACTGTGTGGTCCTGTACATCTTGGCCCGAGGTAATCCAGATGATGCAGTGGAAGTCCTATCCAGGTGTCTGGAAGCTGTAGGGGTCTGGATGAAGGACAATGGGCTACAACTGAATCTCAGCAAGACCAAGTAGCTGTGGGTCAGGGGTCCTGCGTTATCACGGGAGTTACCATCTTTGGTACTGGATGGGGCTCTTTTGCCTCAGACAGACCCAGTGTGTAATCTGGGGGTCCTCCTGGACTCATGACTCCTGTTCAATGAGCAGGTGGCAGTCATGGCCAGGAGGGCTTTCACACAACTTCGTATTGTTCGCCAGTTACACCCGCTCCTGGACTCATTACTTATGGTCACTCAGGCTCTGGTCTCTTCCAGACTGGATTATTGTAGAAGTGACCTGATTGAAGTTTATAAAATCATGCACGGTGTGGACAAAGTAGATAAGGAAAAACTGTTTTCCCTATCGCACAACACTAGAACTAGGGGACACCCGATGAAACTTTTGGGTACTAGTTCTCAAACGAATAAGAGAAAGTACTTTTTCACCCAGAGGATTACTGGTCTATGGAACTCCCTGCCAGAAGAAGTGGTGACAGCTGTCAGTCTTGACAGCTTTAAGAAAGGATTAGACAAGTTCATGGAGGACAAGGGTATCAATGGCTATAATTATGGATATTTAAGGACAACCTCGGGGTTGGAGATAGGCAGGATATCTCTCAATGCCATTTCCAGGGAATCCTAAGCAGGTGAAGGCATCTCTTTGGGGATACCCTGAAGGAAATGGTGAGCCACTGTGTGAGACAGAATGCTGGACTGGATGGGCTGTGGCCTGTTCCAGCAAGGCTGTTCTTATGTTCTTATGTTCTTATGTTCTTATGTAATGTGCCCTACATGGGGCTGTCCTTGATGACCATTCAGAGGCTACAACTGGTTCATAATGCAGCTGCCCGCGTGGTGATGGGGTGTGGGCATTATGCCCATGCCTCAGCCCTGTTGCGGGAGCTGCATTGGTGTGCCTCCGGGTGCAATTCAAGGTGCTGGTGATGACCTTTAAAGCCCTATATGCTAGTGGACCAGGGTACTTAAGACACCGTGTCACTCCAAGGACATCTGCCCATCCCACTAGAGCAGACTGGAGGGGTTCCCTGATAGTTCCATCTGCTAGAGAGGCTTGCGCCTCTAGCACAAGGAGGGCCTTTTCTGTGTCTGCTCCAGCCCTATGGCACCTCCTGCCCACGGAGTTACGTCTCCAGGCAGAGCTTCTAACCTTTAGAAAACACCTTAAGACCCGGGGGGGGGGGGGGGCTGGGACGATGGCCACCCTAGGGTGGCTCATATGAGTGCTACTCAGGCCTTCAGTTTCAGTTCTTTATAAGAATTCTTATAATGTGGTTGCTTTTTATCTCATTGTTTTGTATAAGCTGTATTGTGATTTTTACACATATAAGCCGCCCAAAGTCGCCTAAGCGAGAAGGTGACAGCGTAAATGTGACTAAATCAATAATAAATAAATAAACAACACATGGTGTGAATATGGAGATACAAAGTCTGGCTCATTTACTAGTCTGCCGATTGCTGCCAGAAACATGCACCGATGAGAACTTGTGAAGAAAGTGGCTTTATTTTGGCAGTCAAAGGTTTGATCAGGGCATGAAAGAAAAAGAAGTGAGCTGGCTAGTGTTGATGGGAGTTGCAGTCCAACAAGTTGCTCACCCAGTTGTTGCTCCAGTGATGGTAAACCTTGGCACTCTAGCTGTTCTCGAACTTCCAATTCCCAGAAGCCCTGATCAGCAGGAGTGCTGACTTAGGCTTCTGGTAATTGAAGCCCAAGAACACCTGGAGTGCCAAGGTTCACCATTACAGCATCCCACAGTGAATGTTCTGCTTGGGGAATTCTGAGAAATGTTGCCTAAAATATAACTTTTCCAAACTCTGTTTCAGTACTAAAGCCATTTTCTTTTCTGATGATGTTTGATCTTTAAAATGAATTTGGATAATTAGAAAATGTATTCCTCTGCCAGCTCTTTCAACACTGGATTGTGCTGTAATTGTTCCAGAGAAAGTGGGTATGTGAATTTAACCTTTGTCTGCTGAGCTTCCTATGTGTAGCAGGGTGAGGTTATGGCAGACCTCTAGTTACAAACAGTAAATAATTAAAAGAAATACGGCCAGAGCAAAGCTGGTCTCTGGAAAGAGAAGAGGATAAGAGCTGGGAAGCATACACCTGTTGCAAGCAATAGGCTGATGCAAGCAGGAGACACAGGTTATCAGACCAAAAACCATTAACAGACTTTACAGCTGTTCTTCAATTCATGTACAAGCCAATGAAAAGTGTAAAATCAAAATGAGAATGTGGAAGAGTTATTTTTAGGCCATGACTGAAAATGTACTTGTTGGACTGAAACCGTCTAAATTTTGCATGCTAAAAACTTAAATACAAGTATTACCTTCTGGATGCAGCTCCCACGGTGGCTTAGTGGATAAGATGCTGAACTGGAGATTGGAAGGACAGGTTTCAATACTGAAGAGCTGCACTTGGGGCCATGAAAGGAGCCTCATTCGGGCGTCCCCTGAGCAGAGTTTCTCCAGCAAAAATCCTTTCAACCCAGAGTAATCTCTGACACGCAATTATTATTATTATTATTACCAAACGAAGCCTTCCGAGTGATGGCTCCTATGCCTAACTATGTTTAGTTGTGTTCTTTACTCTGCAATAATGAAGATATTAACTACAAACTGAGGAATCTGAGACCAGGATTATGGTACGAGTAGCATGCTTCTGCTAGTCTAAAATACAAACTCTGTACAAAAGACATACATATATTACGCCAACATTTAGAAGGAAAGGAGGTGGGGTGGGGTAATTTTTCAGCCTTTTTTTCACCAAGAGTGTCTGCCCGTCCAACCAGAGCGGACCGGAGGGGCTCTCTAAGACTCTAATAGTGCCATCAACTAGGGGAGCACATCTATCCAGCACCCGCAGGAGGGCCTTCTCCGTGTCCACACCAACCCTCTGGAACCTCCTGCCAACAGATCTAAGACTTCAAAGAGATTTGCTGCCCTTCTGGAGAGGATTGAACACCTGGCTGGCAGGGCAGGTGTGGGGCCCGAATGGGAACACGGTCCCCGCCTGCTGGCTTATGTAAACAATTAAGAACCCTCTCTCCTCTTTTATAGTGGGTGGGTTGGGTGGGTGGGATATGGGTTTTAAAGCGTTTTTATATGTTTTTAGAACTTGTTGTAATTCTGCTCTGAGTTGGGTTCTACCTAAGTGGGCGGCATATATAAGTATGACTATTAAATTAAAATTAAATTAAATTAAAGTTCTATGGCAGTTTGATTGGTGTTAATTTTTCTAGTGCAACTTCAGCATGCAGTAACCAGAGACAGGAAAGAATAGCCTTACCTAAAGGAAGTTGTTTTGCATTGTTTGCCTGTAATTACAATTAGAAAGGTTCTTTCCTGCCTCAAGGATCACCTGACCCTATTTGCATATGTTCAGGCCTTTATTTGCTGTGGGCTTCAATCTTTTGTTTTTTCTGCTATGGAAGAGGAAAGATGTCCTTTTGAGCAACTCCATCTTCCAGGCCACATGACTTGAAGAAAGACTTTCTAAACCAACTTCATCATGACTCCATGTATCTTCTGAACTTATTTTGTGAGTAAATGATATTTTTCTTTCCCTCAAGTATCTAGTCCAAGTGTGTTTATTAGCTGGGCTAAAAAGGGGGGTGAACTAGGAGACATGTATTCCAACATAAAATTGCCTAAAACCTGCCCTACTTTACTGTGCTGCTGCTACTAATAACTTAATAATTGGCACTTCCTTTCCTATGAAGTGGGACTATTTAGTGGTCAACTAATGGCAGGCAACTCTGGCTGATAGTGCTACTCAGGCCCTATACTGAAGACGTCAGGAACAGGGAGTTCAAATGGGGAAACAAGACAGTAAAGAGGCAAGAAGACAGCTTCCTTATAGAACAGGAAACTCTAGCTGCCTGGAAAATTGTTTGCAGAGAAAATGGTGCTGGTAAAGCTTCTTTGAGCCCTAAACAATGGGCCAGTATGAAGATGGGTACATAATGCATGGAGCCCTGGAAACTTTTTATCCCATTTTTTAAATCGTATGATGAATATCTACATTGATGTTGATATAACAACAAGCACAAATTGACCATCTCAAGTTCCTGGCTAGAGTTCCACATCCAAGTTTGAAAGCCATTAAAAGGCTTCATCTGTGACACTATACAAGTCCTCCAGTGTGCCTCCAAACGCGCGTAAAGGACACCTAGATATAATGTGGCCCATGGTTTGGTCTTCTCCACAGTCACATGAGCCTGGGATGTTCCTTATACAGAGATATTGTGCTTAGGGTTATGTCATCCCCTAAAAAAATAGAGAACTGTCCCCATAGGTCAGTAATGGTGAACCTTGGCACTCCAGGTGTTCTTGGACTTCAATTCCCAGAAACCCTGATCAGCAGGAATTTTGACTTGGGCTTCTGGTAATTGAAATCCAAGAACACCTAGAGTGCCAAGGTTTGCCATCATAGCCATAAGCTTTGTTCCACCATGTAATTCATCAGTGAAGAACCATCTTCTGACTAGTAACAAGGGAAGAAGGTAAAAAAGCTGATCAGAAAGCAGGGAACCTTAGGGGTGGAAACAAAGTAAAAAAGGCATAGCATAGAATCTTTTATCATTTCAAGATTTCATCCTCTAAACTTTGGTTCCTGATCTCTTTCCCTTTCCAAGGGAGAAGGAACTTCTGTCTTCCTGACCCAACTTTCTTCCTGGGCCTTTCCAGAATCTCCTATCTGGGATCTAGGATATCATTCTGCTGGACCTACTGATCTGGCCATAAAGGAATGAGTTCTTCACATTCCTGTTTTGGATTAGATAAACATAACATTTTAGTTTCTGTTTTATTCATATTTTGAGTTACCAGTTCTGCTGCTGTATAGTTAAGAACTTTTAGGCCTGCTTGTAAAGGTGAGAGCTGGAAAGAATTTAGGTAGTACTCGATAATGTTTCAAGTGGTGTTCATTTCATAGGTCTTGATTTTGCATGCCACAGGGATTTTGTTTAAAGAGTTAATATAGTTTGTTCCGATCATACCTGTTTAGAGGCTTTACTGAAAGCGGAATCACAATCTGCTTTGCACAGGAAAATTTCTGTATGTAACAACTGATTTAATTTTCATGGATTTTATTGTTTTCTTCATGGAATGTTGCTGTTCTGATTTGAAAATGTTCCATCCTTTTTGAACTAATGAATGACATTCACAGTTTCTCCCTGGTTTTTTTGTGCTAAACTTAAATAAATATTCTGATTAATTGTACTTTTAAGCAGCCTCGTGACATTTCCAGTAATGTCTTCCTATCCATTGGAGTGGAAAGGATCTCATTTCCATACAGCACTGGAAAGACCTATCTACAGGTAATCTGTAGTACAGTATGATCCTACCATTCAAATTGCAATGTTCAATTTGAGGTGAGTGACTCCAGTTATCCTTAGCTTTGGTTTTGCATCCTGCACAGTCTTATATCTCCACATATGGCAGTTTATCAGTATTTACTTCTTACCCCCTCCTTCCTTCCCATGCATTTCCTCTTTCTAATTCATACCCCCCATCCCAAAGCAATACATCCCCTAATGAGAGTTCCCCAGTGAGGAAAAGCATGATAAACAGGTGCAAATTTAATTCAGAAAATGTAATAAAAGGTGGTTGGAAGGAAATAAGTCCTCACGCATTTGGGAGGATTACGTAATAAATTGAGAAGCTTCCTTATTATTACTCATATCCTATAATCATCAGATCCTTTGGATGAGATCGTTTTTACTAGTTGCATAGATTGTGAAAATGAGGTCCGGTCCTGACTAACAATTTGCATCTAAATATATTGTTTTCTTTTTCTTTTTATTGTTATTACATTTTTGTCAATCCTTCCTCTCCACTGGAGGAAGGTGAGGTTATCTATTGATTTCCGCTTTAATTACACACTTGCTAAAATTAAAAAGGAAAACCCTTTTGTTTAAATAATCACTCAGGTGCAGCTTGCTTCCAAAGAAAGGAATAAGGAAAGGAACATAAAACTAGTACCCAAATTTGTCACTAAGGAACAGGGGAAGAACTATAAGGCAAGTGTGTGTTTCCTCTGTTCACTCAAGGACCACAAAAAGGAACATGTGTCACTCTAAAAGCAGTGGGGTTTGTAGCTATCCTCTTCCACCCCTCATTTTTTCATACATATAAAGCAGGGGTGGCCAAACTATGGCCTGACCGGCCCCAGCCCACTGCACCATTTCATGTGGCCTGCTGCCACCCTCGCTGATCCTGGAAGCATTTACAACAGCCATAAAACATGCAGTGGTGGGCTCCCAAAAAAATGTACTAACACACTGTGGGCGTGGTATGGTGAGCATGACCAGGGGAAAAGCCCTGCATTGCACCCGAATTAGGACTACTTTATTTCAAAACTTGGATGGGTGGGGCCAGCCAGAATTTCTGCTACCGGTTCTGGCAAACTGGTGCGAACCTGCTGATGCCCACCACTGAAAACATGCCCATGCATGCATAAACACACCCATGCCTGCCATAAATGCACCTGTAGCTATTATAGACATGTTTACGACAGCCACAGATGCATTTTACGGCAGCATTTATGGCAGGAGGAATCACGTGACCAGCCCGCTTAACCACATGACTGGCCAACAGCACGAAATGTTTGGCCACCCCGATATAAAGAGTGAATGGGATAGAATACAGTGGAACCCCAACATACAAACAGTTTGACTTACAAAAAATTGACATACAAATAGAAATCCTGGCTAAAAAAAAAATTTTAATAGGAAAAAATCGACATACAAAAAATATAGTGACATCTAGTGGCCTCTTCTGGTAATACAATGTGTTTTAGACATACAAATAACTTTGTGGAATGGAAAAAATTCGTATGTAGAGGTTTTACTGTATATGCAGGAGATCTGTTTCAAAAATTATGTGCATGCTGCAGAAGCATAGAGTATGATACACAGGTTGGTATGAAATTCAGCAGCCTGGGGAATTTTGGACTGGCTTTTAAAACTTGAAGGGAAGCTATGGCTAAAGATATCCCACCTGGGGAAATGATGCGAGGCGCCAACTGCAAATAGTAGCCGAGGGAACAGAGTTTTGCAGCCGGGGGATGCCCTGTTCAGCTTTTACCCTCACGTCTGCCACTGAGTCCCATCAGTGGTGGGTGTGGGGTGATAAGGCATCAGACACAATGTGGTTTTCAAACATCCCCATGGCCACCATTGAGTCCCATCACTAGGAGGCATGGCGTGTGCGTGAAAACTGCATTGCTGTTGATGCCCATCAGCTGTAACATAGCTCTGCACTGTTTTATCCCATCCCCACTGTCTGTATACAGGGACTGCAGCGGCTCAAGTGGTTAAGACACTGACTGGGAGGTGGAAGGTCAGCAGTTTAAAACCTGAGTACTGCATGACGGAATGAGCGCCCATCTCTGTCCCAACTCCTGCCAACCTAGCAGTTCGAAAGCAAGACATTGCAAGTAGATAAATAGGGACCACTTCAGCGGGAAGGTAAACAGCATTCTGTGCACTTCTGTGTCTAGGCATGCCTACCACATGTCACGGAAATGTCTGCAAACGCAGAAAGTGCTGGCTCTTTGGCTCTAAACAGAGATGAGCACTGAACCCTAGAGTCGGATACGACTGGCTTTTAAGCAAGGGTGACCTTTACCTTTATTGTGTATATAAACTAGGAATGGGATAAAATAAAATAGAGTATAGTAATTTAGTTGATCCACTGACAGGGTCTCAAAATGGGTTGGATTGGCCTGATCCATGCGTGAACATGACCAGACAGACCTAGAGACGTGAAAGACCGGAAAAAACCCAAATTTTTTTTTTTTTGGGGGGGGGGGAACCCGTTTTTTCCCATTTTTGTCTGAAGCCTTTTTGATTTTTTCCCCCGAAAAATTGAAAAAATATATTATGGATTTTTTAATTTTAACATGATGAATAAAATATTTTAAAATAAGGCTGAGTTCAAATATTTTATAAATCATTTCTTTAAAAAAATATGTATGGTATCAGATTATTTTCAATTTTTCCAAAAATTTTCATTTTTTCTGGAAAAAAACGGGTTTTTTCCCCCCAAGCTTCAAAACTTGCCCCAAATAGTGGGGACATATGCTTGTGTAGATAGACTCTGAACTGCAGCCTTCAATGGCCACTATCTTGTCACCCATCCTGCTGCCCTACTCTAAAAGGGGGAAGGAGGGCATTGAATACAATCTGCTGAATTCTCACCAGGAATATTTGCTGTCAAGGCTCTCATGTCTTTCAACACACCTGGTATTTTTTAAGTGCAGGAATTTAGGGATGGGAGAAACTCTTGAACATCTACCAATCAAGTTATTGGTAAAACACAAGGATACCAGTTGGGCCAAAAAGTTGGCAACCTCATTTTCTCATGGTATCGAAGGAAGGAAGGAAGGAAGGAAGAGTTCTGGTTGCTTTGTTAGCCATGTCATCTACTCTAGCTATTCTAAGCATGGAGCAGATTTCAAAGGCGAAGCAAGCATACTAAATCAGTAAGTTTACAAGAAGCAATGCTTGGACTAAAAACCTCACCATTCCCTGTTCAAGTGGTAACAGGACCTATATACCAGTGAATTATATACATAGATATAGTTACTATTGACAACCCTGTGAAGGAAGCTTTCCCCGCAAAGGGCCTCTGATGTCTTTCACATAACGTTTCCTCTCCTATTTTGGTAATGCAACTTGTGCTCGAGAAAAATCAAATATTTAGAAAAGAGCAGAGGTGGTAACAAGTGCTTTTCACCCATCTGGATACAGATTGAGATGTTTGCCATTTATACACCCACCCCTTCCCATTTGCTAAATAGCTTTCTTAAAGAATGTTTTGATGTTATATGCACTTACTGTATTCTACTTTATAGTTTTTTCTGCTCCTTTCACCTTTCTTTGTCCTTCCCCCTCTCCACACATTAGTTCAGATTACTACCCTGGCAATTTCTTTCCCGAATGTCCCAACGGGGATTCATAATTAGTAATTTACTGTTGGGTGGAAGGCTAGGTTTCTGCATAAAGAATGCATTTTCCAAGAAATCCATTATTGTTTCCAGTTTTAAGAGTCTCCTGTTTACAACATGAACTATATACAGAAATTTATAGCCTATTGTTATAGGACACAATATAGAGTAAGAGGATGGGGTGGAGGAATGTCGAATCTTGGATAACAACTGTATTTACTGGTGGTGGACCTCATACACTGGTAAGCTTGAAGTGAGATTCAAATGTTTTTAAAAGGCATTAGGGAGATTCCTTCTCTCAAAGCTCACATCCGTGGTGAGTTAGGAACCTGTGATTTGAATGACAGAAATTCAGGCTATAGACATACATAGCCACACCCAAGCTCTGGCCAAAGAAGGCGACTAGGAGGAGACCGGTCAACACAGATGAAAGAGCAAACCGTTGTCAGATTTCCTGAAGAGATTGGACAGGAATTGGCGACAAAAATGGCTCACTGTGTAGTCCAAGGATCCCACCAGAAGAAGGGAATAGTAAATCACTTCAAAATACTTTCTCCTTGAAAACCCTGAAAAGGGTCACCATCACTCAGAATTGACTTGATGACGCACAATTATATTATACTAATGTCTCAACTCAGATTCTTATCATCTGAGGCAAGGCTGGCTAAAGTTCTGAGAGTACCCACAGAATAGCATCCTTTCATGGGGGGCCTTCATCTCCCACAGATGTAGCATAGAGCTTCAAAGAACAGTATCTAGACATGGCTGGCTAAAGGATTGTATTCTACCGTATAAGACTGGCTGGGCTTTGAGACTATCAGAGGAGAACTTTGTCTTGGGTCCTTCAGAATTTCCACCCACAGATTCATATTTGGCAGTGATATGAGAGAGGACCTTTTTGATGGCTGCTTCCTGGCTATGGAACTCCCTTTAAAAACTAGCTAGACTGGCCCCTTTCCTGCTGTGTTTTTGTGAACAGATAGAGACTTTTATATCTAGGGAGGCATTTGTCGACTGACTTTTTGCTGAAGATGGTGTGCTTTGACTTCTTTGAAATAATAATTGTCAAATAACTTCATCTCAAAGGGAAAGTTAGAGTAGACCCTACTGCCAACAACTCAATGTCAATTGTCAGGCAGCGGTTAACTAACCAGAAAAACCTGAGGACTTAACGGACTTGTTGGTGAAGTCCACAGGGAATGGTAATGGTCCCCAAGTGAATTAAATCCCACTGAACTCCATCTTGATGGAGGGCAGCAGCTTCATCAATACTGGCCTGGGGCTGAGGAGGACTTTGTGTGTCAAAATGGCTCAGGACCAGAAAGTGACTCAAGGAACCAAATCAGTGGTACGGATGTCCTCTACGTGGACTGGGCATATCTGCCTAAACCCAGCTAGTTCTTCCGCTGACAACTCCCCCTTACTGGTTTCTTCCTCTACCATGCGCTGGATGGAACTCTTGGCTATTTGGGAACTTTTAGCTGTCAGGGAAACGCCAGCGTTTCCCATACCATGCATTCTTTCAGTGACGTCTGCAGCTGTCACTGAGGGAAAGCTCCCTACGCTGTCCTACTTAAGCTGAAATGACGTATAGAGAACCATCGGGGCTGATGGTTCTGACTGCGCTGGGGAGTTCTCAGTCTCTATCCGAACTGGGTCTACCTCTGCTATGAGCTTCCTACATTTGCTCCATGTGCTGATTACCTTAGCTGGGGCTCTAGGTTCTTGCCTAATGCAGGCTCCTATCCTATCCCAAAGTTGGAAACTAAGCATGCTTGTTTCTGGATAAAACAGACAACAAGTACACCAAAAGATCCGCTAACTAGGTGCTGTGAATGTGTGTATGATTTACCCTGGCCAGGGCCTTGAGTTCCATTAAGTGAACTCTCTGGTTAGCGGTCGGACGTTGTCCCTGCAGACAAGTCCCCATATTACCTGCCGGTCCTTTGAAATTTCCTCCGCGGGACGAATCGACGCGTCTGGTATCAGGCAACTGGTTTGGCGTGACGTCCCTCTGGGTAGGACTCGAAGCGTGGACTACGGCCACAGGCCCTCGGTGGCCTCTGCGATGGAGTCAGGGTTTCACAGCCGACACTGAGCGGAACGTGTTTCTGCCGAGCAAGATGCCTCAGAGCTTTGGAGCGCGCTCTGCCTCTGCAATGCCTCGCCGTGTAGCATAGCTGTCACTCAGATCGGATGGCTTTCCGACCAGAGCTGCTGCGCTGTCCTCCGGGAAGACTCGGACATGGTTCTGGCGTAGAACCGGACCGAGGGGTGTCGCTACTCATGAGTAAAATCACGTCGGGGTCACCATATGTTGGATCTGGGCCGCGAAGCGGGTTGCGCAAGCTGGATCAGGGCCGCAAAGCAGCCGTTGGGTCCCGGAGAAGACTTATCAAGCAAAGACACATGAGGCAAGATGGAGCGAAGACCAGTGTTTAATGATCACAAATCATGAGCATTTATGCTGTTCTGGCTGCATGCATAAGCATAGCGATACAGTGCGAACTCTGGCTTCACACATCATGTTTACACAAGTTAATTGGGGAAGTCTTCACCAGGGGAAGTTCATTATCTAACTTAATTAACTACCGGGGGACATACATTGTTCCTCGTTATCGGAAGCAAACAAGTGGCCAACATTGACTCTAGGGATTTAAGGGATCTGCGGACATGAGATTACCCATTACATGCCTAGCGAGTTAGTCATTAGCTCTCCATTGTCTTAGCTGCCTGTCAGATCAGCTATTGATGAATTAAACTCTATCTAATATTCCGCTCCCCCAATTTCTGTCCCCTCGGGAACCCGTGGCAACGAAGTGATCTCCATCCCCGGGGTTCTGTCAGGGACAGTATACCAATTGCGCTCACGGAATCCACAGCTAACAAGATAGCAATGGCAAAGAGGAGAATTTTCTAAAATGATATCTTTTATACAGTTCACTTGAAAAATCCCTTGCTGGGACGCTTTCCAACCACATTTAAGCAGTGAGAAGTGTAGAAGAAGACCTGGAGGAAATTTTCTTATGCTTAATACAAAAGAAAATGTTAGAAAGCACTGCCTTTTGATTTAGGAAATCTCTTAAATTAACAAAGGTATTCAATTCCTGGATAATTAAAACTAAACTGTCTTTCAACATGCCTTTCAGCGATTCCTCTCCACCATCCTTTTGAAAAGCTTTACATGTGCCAGTGTTGGAAGTCTGAATTGTAATTCAGTATTTTAATTATTTTGTAGATGTAAGGGCAGAATGAACATTCTTTACTGTGGCAGTGCAGTGTATAAATTAACTATTTAACCTCAGTGCTTTTGTTTTTTTGCAGTGATTTTAAATCACTCAAAAGCAATAATGCTGAGTGTGTGTGTGGTTTATAACTGCAATTTTGTTGATAGTTTAAGAGAGATGCAGCACAATGCTAGTTCTGTATTTTTGAAGATCGTCCTGATCTCTCTTTCAAAATTCAGGACCAAAATCCTGTTTCCTATTTATGCCAGTTAAGTGCAGTGCAGGTCGCCACTCCCCACCCCCCAATATCCACAGATTCAGTATCTACAGTTACTTGCAGGTCTAAATATATTTTTAAAAGCCTGAAATACATCATATAAATGCATTCCACTAGAGGCCACTGGCTGTATTGTAAAATATAGGGTTTATTGTTATTTGTGGTTTCAGATATCCACGGTAGATATCCACTGTGGATATGGGGGGAGACCTATAGCGTAAATCACTGTGCCAAATTGCCACTAGTTAAGGAACTGCCACTGGTATTCCTCATCACAGCGAGGAATCCGTGTACAAAACTCATTAACTAGCAGCCATTCTACTGTGAATTATGCCGTTGTACTTGGCCTAGTGTAAATAACTAATAGAGTCTGGCCCTGTGGTTTTGAAGGTGCGTGAAGACCAGAAGTAGGCTATTTTCTGCATTCTAGAGAATTCTAGGTCCATCTACTTGTGGATCTCAGAATATTATCTGTACCTCCAAAATCTTTTGACACTTCCTGGGAAAAAGTTGTTTCTATAGGAGACACGAGGGTATTTTTTTTTGCCAATTTTTGCCTGCATTTGTTTTTTCAAAATTAAAAGAAAGTAGAGTTGAAGTGCCATCCAAAATTGTAGCTCTAGATCAGGGGTCCCCAAACTACGGCCCATGGGCCAGATCCGGCCTGTGGAATCAAATCATCCAGCCCGTGCCCTCGCTCTGGCTTCCGCTTCTGCTGCCTCAACCCTTGTCCCCTCCATTTGACCTGGCATGTCCCCGCTGGCGCTCCGTAGCAGGGTGGATTTTGTAAGACTTAGGGACACACTTTAGGGACACATGGCAGAAGTGGCGGCTGGAGGAGACTTTCCTTGTGGCCGGAGTGGCTGAGCATGGCGTTTCCTGCCCAAACTCATGGCTGAGAAAGACAATCTGGACCTCTCCTTCACCCACGCCATGCAGTTCCCGGTAAGCAGGGAAGCAGTGGGGGGAGTGTTGGGGCTCAGGGTGAGTGGGAGTGTGGTGCTCAGGGTGGTCACCGTTGCCACCACCAGCGGCGGCACTACCACTCCAGCCCCTCAATAGTCTGCGAAGCATTGTGTCAAGGAAGGATTTGTGATTTGTGCCATGATGCAGCCTCATTCAAGATGGAGATTTTCATGTGGGGAGACCCTTTAGTACATACCTTAGAGATTGGAATGTGTGAACATGCTGCCCTTGTGGGCTGGAAGAAATGAAACCTAATGTGTGATGGACATGTTATACTGCATGATCATTGGCTGGATTCCTTTAGGGGGATGGCAAGGAGGTGGACCCTAAGGGAGGAGCTAAAACCCAGAGGGAGGAGACAAGACACTCTCTTGATCCAATGCTTTGAGAGAAGAGTGAACTAAACATGTAGTTGCTTAAGCCAGAAGGGGGACCCTTGGGCTTCCTCAATTAGAGGAGCTTTCTTTATTTTGATGTGCTTTCTAAACTTTTGATAAACTTTCTTCTGTAACTTACTCTGATTACAATATACTTTTAAAATACCTGAAGATGCCTGGAGTGTTTACTTGGCTATTCGCTACCTTATCTACACTAATCTAGTATCCTGGGGTGCTTAGCTAGAGAGGCGGTAGCTCAGAAGCAGGAACCAACCACTGGTGGGCGAGATGACCTACTCGTGAGTAAGTCTGTTCCTGACGCCATGAACCGGGCCCGGCTTTAAAAGTTTGGGGACACCTGCTCTAGATATTCTTGAACTACAGCTCTCAGTAACCTTGACTGGGGCAAATATTGGCTATATTTGCTAAGCCTTCTGGGAACTCAAACTCAAATACATGAAGGACCAAATTTTGGGGAACTATTGACCTGGTCCTTTCTCCCTGTACATGCATGGTTGTCTGGAATTTTACTTGTCATAGATTGTGTTGTGAGGCAGGTATTCCGAAAGGCAGACTGGAAACCTATTTTTAAAAATAATAATGATAGTAATAATAGTTGTTGTTTTTAAAGTAAAATCTACACACAAATTCACTTCCTGGGACCAGCAGTGTCCTTCTTTTGCTAATTTTAAAACTTATATATTTAATTTCAATTTTAAAAAGTCCATGAGGCAGGAGACATAAGAAATGACAAAATTTCATATCTGATTTCATTTTTCTTAAAAATGACATTTTCCGCACACCCACAGGTAATACTTCCCCCTCCTCCAGGCTACACTTGGAAAATGTGAACTGATTCTATTCTTATAGGAAAGGGCAGTCACTCTCCTTTTATGCACAAATACAATGGCAGGATACAGGAGTTGCCATGGACTATTAAGGACATAGTTTTAATTGCCAAGAACCAAAAACTGAGTTTCTTACAAACAGTGCAAAGAGATCAAATCAGTCAATCCTAAAGGAAATCTACCCCGATTGCTCCTTGGAAAGACAGATCCTGAAGCTGAAGCATAAATACTTTGGCCACCAAATGTCTAGAGAGGACTCAATGGAGAAAGCTCTGGTGCTAGGAAAGATCAAAAGGAGAAGAGGGTGGCAGTGGATGAGATGGTTAGACAGTATCATTGATATGGTGAGCATGGATCTGAGCAGGCACCAGAAGATGGCAGATAAGAGGAATCTTGCATGCTATAGTCCATGGGGTCACAAAGAGTCAGACTCAACCGTGGGATTGAACAGCAATCCAGGAGAGAAGTAAACCGTCAACAGAAGGATCTATAACCCTTTCCCTATGTTTCATACTAAGCACAGTGGTGGCTTAGTGGTTAAGATGCTGAGCTTGAAGATTGGAAGGTTGGGCTTCGATATCAGAGAGCTCCACCACGGATCTTGGGGACATGAAAGGAGCCTCATGCGAGTGGAGTTTCTCCAGCAAAAATCCTTTCAACCCAGAGTAATTTCTGGCACGAAATTTATTTATACTAAGCCAGACAAGTGTTGAAAGTGTGAATTAGTTGTAGATGGAAAAACAGGATAATAGAGGACTCTGTCCACTATATTTTCCTGTTCAGGGAAGTTTATTTGCACCTAGTCATTAGTATATATGTAAATAAAACAAATATTCCAAACATGCCACGAGTCTCTGTTGCTCTTGAACCAAAGCTGGCAGCATGGGGTAAATCAGGGGGCCCCAAACATTTCAGGCCGTGGGCTGGTCACGTGGTTAAGTGGGCTAGCCACGTGGTTCCTTCCACTGGAAGCGGAAGTAAAACGCGCCTTGCAATGTGTTTTGCAACAGATATGTTTTGCAACAGGATGAGATAGATTTTAGGCTGGTATTTTCTTTGCTTAAACTAGGAGTGCCCAAACTATGGCCCGTGGGCCGTATCTGGCCCCAGACACTGATTCATCTGGTCCACGCTGCCCTCATCACTCACGGAAGTGGAAGTAAAATGTGCCCATATGGTCACATTTTTCTTCCGCATCTGGGAGTGACGCAGGCCAGATGAATTGGCTTGGGAGGCCAGATCCGGCCCACAGACACCCCTGGGTAAATGTTTCCATATCACCCAAAATGTAAAATGTAATTAATGCTCTCCCTAGAGATTACAAAATATCCTTTTGCTTATTAGCTCAGGCTTATAACACCTGGAGCGGAAGCACCAAACAGCAAACATCCCTGGCAGAAAACCAATTGGAAATCTTATTATAGTACTAGTACTACTATTCTCACTTCAAAAATAGAAAACATTTTTGACTTCTTACATTTTGCATTTTGGTGTTGTTTATTGGGGGGGGGGGGAGAGATCCATGTGATTACTATCAGATTAGACAGCTTAATTGTCTTTTTCAGAGCTTTCTTGCCAACATAGTAAACTTCTTTTTCCCTTGATAATATTCAGAAGTTTGTCATACTTTTGTCTTTGTTTTGTGTGCTCACTCTCTAGGCAACAGCAAAACAGATGAACAATCATTTGCTAATCACTACAATAAACTATTTAGTGAATGTATTGATTGTACTAAAAACACTACTCTGAAAATTCCAGCCATCTGCTGCATTACCTTTTAATGTGCCAGTGACATCATCTAATTAGTATTTCAGGTTTTAGTTAAAAGATTCACCATGGTGATCATGGAAAAGGCACCTAATTCTGTATCTATGAAGTACTTGTGGCAAAAGACATAGGGCTGTCCTCCCCTCATCACTCTTGCAGAATTATACCCATTTCAATTAGGACGATCCCAAATAACAGACCATAAAAGGAGGAAAAATATGATATACAATGTTAAATCCCCCTATGACATGTAACTAACTTTTTTATATATCCAAGAAGTGGCCAATTTGAATAGCTTTAATAGAAAACAGACCACATCTGCAGAAGCTGTGATTTATCAATATCTGGTTACTAGTCATAATAGTGACTATACATTACTTCCACTCCCAGAAACAATAATTTCTTCAAAGCTGACGAGCCTGTGGAATCACACTTGCAAAGTGTGGTCAATGACCAATCACGAAACAAAAGCAAGTTAATTTGAAAAAGTTCTTTACCTCAAGGGAACTCTGCTGCAAATGAAGATTTCATACTTTGACCTTAGTTCACAACGAATATTAAATGATGGGGGCTATTGCCCCCACATCCTGCTGATCAGCTTCCTAAAAGCATATGGTTGGCTACTTCACGAACAGAATGATAGGCCTTTGATATGATCTGGCATAGTTTCATGTTCCTTCATCTGCTGAACCGAAAATAGGCAAGTTTAAGTCTTTTCCTCTGGCTCTCCTGCCCTGACTTTACACCAGCAGTGATTTCAACCTGGAAAAGGAAAGGATACTTTAGAACAAGGGTTCTCAACCTAAGGCCCATGGGCCGGATCTGGCCTGTAGCACCATTTCATGTGGCCCCCACCCATCAAAGGACATTCGAGAGGCAAAATGGCCACCCATTTGAATATTGGGACAAAATGGTCACCCCCATCAGGCAAAATAGCCATCCGGCCCTCGAAACTGACTGAGAGCATGACCCAGCCTCTGGCTTGAAAAGGTTGGGAACCTCTGATTTAGGATATCCTGTTGCTGCCTGTGATAAAGAGGGAGTCTCTAAGAATGAAGGCACCTCAAGAGCCTGACCATTGCCCAGAAATTACCAAGCCATTCCCGACACTGTGAGTCAAATGGGATATGTATGACAATCATATATTAAATGTATATGCCCCACTCACATGAGTTTATTATATACACTGGGACTGCAGTTTCTCAGTGGCTAAGAAGCTCATCTTGTTAGCTGGAAGGCTGGCAAGTCGGCAGTTTGAGATCCGGGTACTGCATGACGGATTGAGTGCCCATCTCTGTCCCAGCTCTTGGGGACATGACAGGAGCCTCATGTGGGCGTCCCCTAAGTGGAGTTTCTTCTGCAAAAATCCTTTCAACCCAGAATAATTTCTGACACAAAATTATTATTACTTACACCAAAAGGAGAAGAAATCTAGATCTCTTTTTAATTCCCCATCTATGCTCCCGTTTTGCCTCTCTCTTCCCAGGCGATTTCAGCTCTGCAACTTGAGGTAAGCTAGGCTGCCTACATACTTTGGGCTTGCGCAAGGAGATAAATGAGAGGACAGGAAACAATCCTATTGAATTTCTGCCTTAAGTCTTCTTTTTCTTTGCTTCCTCTTTTACCCCATCGGGTGTCGAGGGAGATGAAAGGTTCTTGTTCTTGCACTTTTAGCATCACCATGCTGCCAGCAACTCAATGCCTAACCTAACAACCCTGAGGACAAACAGCTTTGAGTGGAGAAGTCCACAGGGAAAAGTGATGGTCTCTAAATGGATTAAATCCCATTTGACTCCATCTTGATAGAGGGAGGCAGCATCATCAATACTGACCTGGGGCTGAGGAGAACTTTGTTTTGCCAAAAGGGTTCAGGACCAGAAAGTGACTCGCAGAACTGGATCAATGGTACTGGTATCACGCTGTGATGCAGAAGGCAAATGGAAGGCTACTGCATTATATTCTCAGGACAATTTTCATGGCTGATGCCACAAGGATAGCCCATATTCGGAATTGGATATGGCATGTTAAAAAGAAAGAAGAGGGATCCAGGGAGATTTTTTGGGGTTTACAATACCCCCCCCCTTTTTTGTGTGTGTGTGTGTGTGTTAGATCTGGTCAGAAAACTGTGTGTTGCTCTCAAAAGTCTAGAGATGGGCTTCTGGAGAGCATCCAGCTAATGCAGAGGTTCTCAACCTTTTTAAGCCGGGGGCCGGGTCACGCTCCCTCAGATAGCTTCAGGGGCCGGATGGCCATTTTGCCATTCCTCCACCACATGGCACTTCCAGGTGTGGTGGAAGTGGTGGTGGGGCCACATGGAATGGCACCACAGGCCACATCTGGCCCACGGGCTGCAGGTTGGGAATCCCTGAGCTAACGGGTAGGTTTTCAAGCAGCTGCAGACGTGATAGATGCCTTGAAGAAGAAGGAGAGGAAGGAAGGAAGAAAAAAAGAAAGAAAGAAGAGCTCTGGGAAACCTTGAAGTGGTGGCCACAGTGTGCAGAGAAACTGGAGAATAGATTTCTAGCCGCAGCAGCAGTTTAGCCCACGTCCCTTGGTCGCTGTCTTCCCCAAAGCATCCCCATTCTGTGCAATTTGTAAAATAATATTTAATTTTCACATCTGAATTAGCACAAACAGGTTCCTCGTTGGGATATAAGGAAGGAGCCGAAAAAAGAGCCATATTCGTGAGGGGGGTGAAACATATTCCGGGCAGCCTCCCTCCCTCCCGCTTCTTCCCGTGCCGTCCCTCCCGCGCGGTCTCTCTCGAGCGACGGTTGCCGGTTCCCCGAGCCGAGGCGAAAGAGCGGCCCATGGAGTCCGTCGAGGACCTGGCTCTGGGGCCCTGCGACGCCTCCCAATACCTGCGGCCTTTCCGCCTTCGCTACCGCCAGGTAAGTGGGCTGAGGACGGGGGGGACGGACTCCGGCCCGCTTCTTCTCGCTCTCCTTCCTCTTCCGCAGCCAAGTTGCGACCGGCTCCCGTTGGAGTGCCGCTTGGCACGGCCACGCTCGCCACACGCCGCCGCTGCTCCAGGGGCCTAGTGATGCGAGGGGGGAGAAGCGCCGCCTCTGTCTGTGAGGCCCGGGGGTTTCGAACTCGCGCCTTTTTTTTACCATCAATAGCGGAGGAGGCCTAGTGGCTGTTTTCGTGGTGGAAGGTGCACTCTCTGTTCATGGCACAGTTTAATAAGGAGTTTTCTGGTGGTTAGGGGTTTTAAGATATTGACAATGAACATGACGACTGAAAGGTAGGCAGGTCAGCAGTTCGAGACCCGAGTGCTGCACATAAGAACAGCCTTTGCTGGAAGAGGCCACAGGAGCCCATCCAGTCCAGCATTCTGTCTCACACAGTGGCTCACCATTTGCTTCAGGGTATTATTCCCAAGCAGATGCCTTCACCTGCTTAGGATTCCCTGGAAATGGCATTGAGAGATATCCTGCCTATCTCTCCAACCCAGCAGAGGTTGTCCTTAGGTATCCATAATTATAGCCATTGATACCCTTGTCCTCCATGAACTTGTCTAATCCTTTCTTGAAGCTGTCAAGACTGACATGATGAACCACTTCTTCTGGCAGGGAGTTCCATAGACCAGTAATCCTCTGGGTGAAAAAGTACTTTCTCTTATTTGTTTGAGAACTAGTATCCAAAAGTTTCATGGAGTGCCCTGTTTCTGCACGATGGAGTGAGCTCCCGTCTTTATCCCAGGTCCTGCCAACCTAGCAGTTCAAAAGCAAGAAATTGCAAGTAGATAACTAGGTACCACTTTGGTGGAAAGGTAAACAGCACATACCTGTCAACCTGCGGCTCCGGAAAAACAGGACCTGCGCACATCGCTTGTGTGCAGGTCGCTTTCCACGCATGCGCGGAAGCGCTACGCCACTTGCGTAGGGGCTGCGCAAGCGGCGTAGCGCTCCCACGCATGCGCGGAAAGCGTTTCCCCCTGCTGCCAAATTACGGGATTTTGGCAGCTCGGGGCGGGTTATGACGTCAATGGACATCAAATTACGGGGTTTTCCCGGCCAAATCGCAATGGTTGACAGGTATGAAATAGCGTTCTGTCTGTTAGTTGTCTAGTCATGCTTGCATGTCCACGGACACGTCTGCAAACAACACAGACAGTGCTCTCTCGCTCTATGGCTATAAACAGAGATGGGCACTGTACCCTAGAGTTGGATACGACTGGCTTTCAAGCAAGGGCGACCGAAAACAGGTACCGCTTTGGCAGGAAAGGTAACAGTGTTCCATGTGCTTGGGTGTCTGGTCATGCCTGCCACATGACCACAAAAACATTTGCAGAGGCAGACAGCGCTGGCTCTTTGGCTACAAATGGAGATGCACACCGAGCCCTAGAGTCGGATAGGAGCAAGAGGGAGATCTTGACCTGCTACTAGATTTGCCAGTCTGCATCTCCTCCCACCCAGCCATGACAGTTTCAGTAATTCTGGCCATGTGCTGAGATCTTATCCCAGCGAGGAGGAGGAGGTACACACAGGTATAATATAGGCCCTATAAAGGTAAAGGTCGCCCTTGCTCGAAAGCCAGTCGTATCTGACTCTAGGATTCAGTGCTCATCTCTGTTTATAGTCAAAGAGCCAGTGCTGTCCGTGTCTGCATACGTTTCCGTGGACATATGGTAGGCATGCCTCAACACCGGAGTACATGGAACACTGTTTACCTTCCCACCGAAGTACCTATTTATCTACTTGTAATTTCTTGCTTTCGAACTGCTAGGTTGGCAGGATCAGGGAACAGAAACAGGAGCTCACTCCATCATGCAGTATCTGGGAATCAAACTCCGGCCTTCCAGTCAGCAAGTTTAGCGTCTTAACCACTTGAGCCACCACAGTCCCGTATAGGCCCCATATACTTCTGCAATTACCAGAAGCCCAAGTCAGCACTCCTGCTAATCAAGGCTTCTGGGAAATGAAGTTCCGGAACATCAAAGATGAGCATTGAACCCTAGAGTTGGATACGACTGGTTTTCGAGCAAGGGCAAACTTTACATTTATAGGGCCTATATTATACCTGTGGGTTCCCCCTCCTCAGCGTCTCCTCCTCCTCGCTGGGATAAGATCTTGGATATGACTGGGTTTCGAGTAAGGGTGACTTTTACCTTTAATCATAAAGAGGAAAGGAAGAATCTGTTCTCCATCATCCAAGAGTGTCGAAGAAGGCAGGTACGCTGAATTTTATGAAAAACATCTTAGTAGTTAGAGCAGTACAATGACGGGACCAATTACTTCAGGAGGTGGTGAGTGCTCCAATGCTGGAGGCAGGGGTGGATTAACCATTAAGCAAAATAAACTTGTGCTTATGGCATCAAGGGAAGGGGGCACCACACAAATTTTCCATAACTGTATTTACCATGGGCCATATGGTGCAATACTGCAAATGGTGCAGCTGAACCAGGATTCTCAAAAGGGGCCCACATTAAATGAAAAAATTACATACAGGTACTGTACAGTATATACAATAATAACAAGAGCACTCAGAGAGTGCAGCTCATTCACTAAATCTGGTAGGATGAAATGCTGTTGACTGCTGTCAAGAGGCAGTTAATTTTTTCTCTACAGTGCTGTTACTCTATACCAGTGGTGGGCATCAGCAGGTTTGCACTAGTTCACTAGAACTAGTAGCAGAAATTCTGGATGGCCCCGCCCATCCACATTTTGAAATAAAGTAGTCCTAGTTTGGGTGCAATGCAGGGCTTTTCCCCTGGCCACGGCCACCATACCACGCCCACAGTGTGGTAGTAAATTTTTTTGGAGCCTACCACTGCTCTATACCTTTTTTTCCAGCCTCAAGCAGCCAGTGGAAAATTCTTAAACGTTGTATTGGAAATGAAAGTGTCTTAAAATCCCTCTCTGATATCAAGTGGGAGGCATATGCTATAGCAACAGCAGCAATTTTGAAATCTTTCCTTAAAATTTTAGAAGTATTAGAATATATAGCCGAAGACCAGTCACAAAAGGGAGACGCTAAAAAGAGAAGCAAATAATATTGCAGATAAGATGCAAGAGCTTGAATTCGTTTTTATGTTGATTTTTTGGGATGAGATTTTACAGAATTTTCACAGAGTAAAGCCAAGTTCTACAAAATGAGGATGTGAACTTAAAAACACATGCAGATCTGTATGTATCATTAGCTGACCAGCTTTGCACTTCACGAGATGAACTTGGAAGTTATGAAGCAGCTACAAAGGAAATGCTACCAGATGTTGATTATAAGGAAGCTACAACTTGCAAATGTATCAGAAAGAAGGAACCCAATGATGGAGATGCACCAGAAGTATATCTGAATGCCAGAGATAATTTTCGTATCACCATATTTTACACAATTGTTGACAAACTTGAAACTGAGATGAAAAGAAGAGGAGAGATATACAAAGAAATAGCAGAGAGATTTTCTTTTCTAAGTGATGTGCCACATAATGTCACTTCATCATCTACTAGCATTGAAAGGTATTCTCAGTGCTGTCAAAAGCTGATTGATACTTGCCCAGAGGACTTCAACAGTAATTTCTTAGCTAAAGCTTCAGCAGTTTCATATGTGCGCCATACGTTCAGTGTAACAAAAAATATATGTACAAACAAGATTCAGTCATGCTGAACTTTGTAAAATAATTGTAGAAGACAATATTGAGCGTGCCTTTCCAAATTATACAGTACATTGGCTTTCGTATATTTTTAACATTAATGGTCACAAATTGCTCAGCTGAGTGTTCATTTTCTCAGTTGAAGTATATTAAAAATCCCATCAGAACAACCATGCAACAAGGCAGGCTGGATACCTTATCTCTATTAAGTATAGAAACAGATGTGTTACATAAGATTAGTTTTGAGGATCTGATCAAAGACTTTGCAATTAAAAAACATAGGAGAAAACTTTTCAAATATAAATAAAATTGAAGTATACAAGAATAAACATTTTCCATCTTACTGAAAGTTTTGTTTAATTTTGATTAAAAAATTTTTTTTATGGTTTATTATTGTTTATATTTTGAATTACATATATATGGGGGCACCAAAATATTTTAAGTGCTTAGGGGCTCTAAGGGTCTTAATCCAGTTCTGGCTAAAGGCATTCAAGAGAAAATTGGACATCATCTGTCAGATCTGCTTTGATTTGGATTCCTGCATTGAGCATGGTCAATGGTCTCATAGGTGCCTTCTTACTCAATGACTATGATTCTGTGAAATTATTATTTTTAGTACTCATGGTTAAGTTGCCAGTCATTGTCTGCCTATGCATGCATAAGAAGACTCTCCTTTATGGAAAGGAAATGCTTCCTTGCCTTTTGAAGTCTGACTAGGTGTGCTGCCTTTGGGCTATTCAGGTTGCAAACGGGTGGGTTATGACCCCATAGATACTGCAGCTGCAATGCTGGAGGGGTGGCATGAGGTCAAAAGATAGGCAGGCAAGTATTCTCTATTGCAGCACCTTGTAACAGCAACCCACAGTGCACAAGTAACACTCTCAGCAACCCCTCCTCCCAAAATACCCAACTAAAGCACCAGTGACTCAGAGAGCTACAGAAAGAGAGGCTTCATCTATTTCTGGTAAATGGCATCTTTTTAAATGGGGCAGTTAAATTGTGGCCCATTTAAGCAGTGCTTTCTGTACTCTGGAAATCAATTCTAAATCCAAAAATAAACCATAGAAACCTACTGTACCTACTTTACACAGTCTCTTGCCTCATTAAAATAAACTTCCATCTATATTTTCCCATTAACTGTCAAACACACCACTCTCAACATTATCTACTTACTTGCTTGCAATTATTTTAAATTACCAATGTCTTCATGCTGTAGGTCGGTGCCCCTCTCCCAACCATTTCGCATTTCTGCTAAGTTACTCATAAACTCTCAGTCTATCTTCACAAAGAAAAGCTACAATAATATGCTTTGAGAGACTGGTGTAGTGGATGGAGTTTGAAACTAAAGTTCAGGAGGCTTGGGTTCAAATATTTGTTCAACCATGAAAAGTCACTGAGAGGTAGCATTGATAAACCACACTTTGAACAGCTCTTATACCTTGAAAACTTTATTATGGTTGCAGTAAGTTAGAAGCAGCTGGTCAGCACATTACCAAGAACCAATATCCTTTGGATGGCTTCCACCCTCAGTTTGTCCATGTTTGATTCCTCTAAACTTCCTTGTAAGTCCAGTGTCCTCTTTTATCAGTGCACATTTCAAAAGAAAAATAAAATTCTCCCGACTGTGATGGAGAAATGTGGCCTGTTGAAAAGTTGGCAAAAGCAGAGAACCATCTTAAAATTTCTCATTGAAAAAATAGAATCTCTACACACAAGGACTTATGGCAAGCAGGCTTCATAAATTAATAGGTACCTACTCCCACAAGATCCTGTGTAGTTTAGTAGGTAGAGATTGGGTTGGGAACCTGGAGACTAGATTCAAATTCCCATTTTGCTGTAGATACTGTACTGCAAATATGTTTTTGTGGAAAATAGAGTTTCCTCAAAAACTTTATTAGGGTCAGTATAAGTCAGAAGTCTAATCTTCACTGATAAATAATTGCCCTTATGCCATAATAAGAATGTGTTAGAGCAATCAAGCAGTTAACATGTGTTTCAAGGTGACGAGTCATTACTTAGGGGACTTGCTTCCAAGAATACATATATGAGGACTGGTTGCTGCTTTCCATTGCTAGAACAGGACAAGAGGAACTGTCGATATCTCATATATTTTATTGCAGGCAATCTTGTACTACCTTAGAAACAAAAAAGTTGCATTTGGCATTAGCTTTTGTTGACTGCATACCACTTTTTCAGATGCAAATCAGACTGTAGCCTATCTCTTTAAATGCATATCTATACTTCCCATATAATTTTTTTACAAGAATCATAGATCCACATGATTATGGAACTTTTTGGTAACACTAAAGAATAAATGTGTGATTCTGCTAAGAAATCTCATAGTTTATGATGATCCAAAGGTTATGTAGAATTGTTCTGTGGCTAACTTCTGTGCAGTCTAATGACTGTTGTAATACATATTACAGCTTTTAACGTTAAGGCTACTTAATAACTACTTTTTAAGATGGTCTAAACCCAATTTCTGCTCATTTTTGAAAGAAGTCTGATGACACATAGATTTCCTCTAAGAACATAAATAGAATAAGTCAAAGGGTTGGGCAGTTGGAGATCTCGTTTTATATTGTGTCCTTTGCCGTGTAACAGAGTTTGCAGCTGTAGGTCATTGGTTGTACAAAGAAGTAAAAGTACCCTAATTATGTAGTGAGTTGATTATATCTCAAGGATAGATCCTGAAGGGGAGCTTTGCCTTCAGAATCATAAGAACATAAGAATAGCCTTGCTGGAACAGGCGACAGGAGCCCATCCAGTCCAGCATTCTGTCTCACAGTGGCTCACCATTTGCTTCAGGGTATTCCCATGCAGATGCCTTCACCTGCTTAGGATTCCCTGGAAATGGCATTGAGAGATATCCTGCCTATCTCTCCAACCCGGAGGTTGTCCTTAATTATCCATAATTATAGCCATTGATACCCTTGTCCTCCATGAACTTGTCTAATCCTTTCTTAAAGCTGTCAAGACTGACACCTGTCACCACTTCTTCTGGCAGGGAGTTCCATAGACCAGTAATCCTCTGGGTGAAAAAGTACTTTCTCTTATTTGTTTGAGAACTAGTACCCAAATGTTTCATCGAGTGTCCCCTAGTTCTAGTGTTGTGCGATAGGGAAAACAGTTTTTCCTTATCTACTTTGTCCACACTGTGCATGATTTTATAAACTTCAATCAGGTCACCTCTTAGACGCCATCGTTCAAGAGTGAAAAGGCCCAACCGTTGCAGCCTCAGATGGTAAGGAAGGTGTTCCAGTTCCCTAATCATTCTGGTTGCCCTCCTCTGCACTTTCTCCAACTCCATAATATCCTTCTGGAGGTATGGCGACCAGAACTGCACACAGTATTCCAGATGGGGCCTCACCATAGATTTGTAAAGAGGCAAAATGACACTTGCTGACTTATTTTCTATACCCTTCCTAATGATCCCTAGCATTGAGTTTGCTTTTTTCACTGCTGAGGCACACTCGGTTGACACCTTCATTGAGCTGTCCAGAGAAAAGGTAAATTCAATCAACTGTCCCATCATGGTAGAACTTGGATGAGAAAACCTATTTGTTGTTTAGTTGCACATTTGAGTCCATCTCTTTTCAACCCCATGGACCACAGCATGCTATTCTCATCTGTCAGAGAAAACCTTTAAGTGGTATAATTCCATCTTCCAAATAGATTTCAAAGGTAGACAAGTTCCATCTCATTCTGACATGATAATTCTTTCTTTATCTTAGGTTTGATATTTGCTTTTGTTCTTTTTTTAATAAAAAAACAACCTTTCTCTTATATTCTGGCACAACAGTGACCAAATAGGAAGAAATCAAATTTGTGATTTATGCCTCTCCTCCCAAAGTTGTATCTCATAGTGCTGTTAAGAAAGAGATGGCAATTCTTCTCTCCAGTTGAGCAGCAGCGGATTTTGGGTACACCACCATCACAGCAATACACTTTGATTAATCACCCATGCCTTAATATTCATATTCTATACTTAACATGGCAGAAGATTGTTTATACGCTTCTGCTCTGTTAACTTTTCTTTAAAATTGCAGGTGAGAAGAAACAATTTGTGCAAACTATTGGGTTTTCACTTTTGTATTTCAGTTAAAAAGCATTTTTTCCTCAACTTCAGAAAGCACTTTCTTTACTTTGGTAATGTCCCTTAAACATTGACCAGGGTTTCATTAATATATTAACACCCAAGTTTAAACAAACTTTTAAAGGTTACTTTCCTTTGGTAGTCTGCTTAATGGCACACCGATGTCATGAGGTCTGATCGAAACAACATTAATTATTTGCTCCAGGTTTTCCTTGCTGGGCCCAAATCCCCTAAAGATTTTTGAATGGAGGCTGAGAGAGAATCACGGAGCCTGGGACAGAGCAGCTGGCCTGGACATGGGCCGATGCCCCAAATTGACAGGTTGTTGGATTAGAAAGAATATCAAAGGCAGCAAGCAAGATTAGGGATAAGTGAACATCTGACAGCAGTTTCCAGCAGGAGAGAACAGATGATAAACAATGGGAATGGGGTACTTGGGGGGAGATGAGAGGTGAGAAGGCCATGGGAAAAGTGTGGCGGCAATCACTAAAACCCCAGGTTGCTGCGCCTCATGAATACAACAGGAAATGGGATTTGCAAGGACAGATGTGATGAGCGGTGATGAATACATTAAAGACCAAAAGAAGGTGAGTGATGTTCCTTCCATGAATCTGTTCAATATAATCATGGGAAAATCTTTGCCTTTGAGAAAATAGTGTTTTGAATGCACTGAAAGAAATGACACCCCCCACCCTTGGAGGTGGGTTAAACATTATTTGGAATGAAACCCTTCTTCTGGTTGGCCTACATTCCACATCCCACATCAACTTTTTTGAACTAGATTTAGGCCATAAGGAAATGTATAAATTAAATAAATAAACTGCATAGCTCTTGGGATACAGAAACACACAGTACAAAAAGCTTGTGAGCCTAATGCAAGTTGCCTTTTAAAACTTTTATGCCCTGGCCTTTGACGTACTTACCTCTAAAGACTACCTATCACTATATTTACCTGAAACATCCATTCTTCACTCCTGATTAAGTTTTCCATCAGGTCATTTGCTTTGTGTACTGTTATCTCAGGAAATAAACACAGTACATTCTCATTCACTGCCCTGGGGTTGTCAAGTTAGCTTGCCAGAAAGTTTCAGCTACAGCATGCTCTTGGTGGCATTAAGGAAGGGATGCAGAACCTGGCTTTTGAACAGAGTCTTCATGTACTGTTCACAAATAATGTTTATGCTGAAGGCTTCCCATGTGCTTTGTGCTTTCTGGATTTTTGTTTTTTTTGGAATGCTATAGAAATTTAGGATCCTCAGGTCTGTGGTCTGTGTGAAAGGGGAACCCTTTTAGTTTGAATTTTCTACTCTGGATGGAAGATGAACCCTTGTTGCAAAATGAGTCAGTTTTATTCAGGTGCTTCCTTGTCTTCTGCTATCTGTGGCAATTAGCAGGGGGAAAGATATTTACAATTCTCACTCAAGATAATCTCCTGCAATTAAATGCCTTAGGGGTACTTTATCTGCCACCCCCTCTCAAAAGAAAACTCAATGAGCAGCATAAATTCATACCATTGTTTAAAGAAGAGTCACAAATCATGAGATACCAGCTTTAATTTGTTTTTGCTTTTTTTGCTTTTACTTTTTTAGCACACATTTTTTTTAAAAAAATCTATTTTTATTAGTAAATGTTTATGTGCATGAGTCTTAAATGGTGTTATGAAGTGCCAGTCATAAATAGGAATGTGTGTGCTTATAATAAATCTTATCCGGCTATTAACTAAGTTACTGCATGAGTAGTCTACGAAACGCAAATGCATATATAAACAAACACACTACAATATACAAGTATATATACATATGTAAGAAATGCTTTCCCCTTCCCAGATCAACTCTGTATGGGACGAAAGTATTTCCAACCAAGAACCCTCCGTTCGTGGGAACAGTACGTGTACTATATGCTATGTTATACAGTCCGTGGCTCCGATGTAATTCATGTGTGGCAAGTACGGGATCTTCAAAGGCATAAAATGCTGTAGGTGGACTTCAGCGTTATGCTTATTTGAAAAGGTTCAAACATGCCCCATTGCAGGTGTTGGAAGGGAAAGGTGTTCTTAAAAGGTTTCGATGTCCCTCCGGTAAACGGACATTTCGGGAGACTTTCTCAAGAGTCTAAAACATACAATGATAAGAAGAACACGAACAAGCTAAAATACATTCTACAAATATCATTGCTCAAACCACAAGAATATACTATGTAAATATATAAATATGTAAATATATCATCAAAGGGACGGACAAGAACATACCTAATAAATCTGGATAATGCACCCATGGTCAATCACTTTATCGAAAAGAAACATACACACAAAGAGCTGAAGATGGTAGTGCTCGAAACTTACTTACCAAGTAAGCACCAGGTGATCGATGTCGAACGCTTCTTACTGCAGAGAGAGGCGTTTTACATCCATCATTTTAAAACGTTGACACCTCATGGTTTAAATACGGATTGGGACCTTTCCGCGTTTCTGTGATTCCAGTCCTGCAGAGAGCTTTGTCTAATTGTCCAAGATCTATAGATTCCTGCCCTATACCTTTAACAACTTGCAATACAGAGGTATACAAGACTTATTATCTTAGCTTATTACTTGCAGATGAGTTCTTTGACTCAGGGGTATTTAAACTAGACTCCCCCCAGATTTTATTAACGCGAGAACACAATAGGAATACACTATGGAGGTCCTCACGCGCGTTGTCCAGATTTATTAGGTATGTTCTTGTCCGTCCCTTTGATGATATATTTACATATTTATATATTTATATATTTACATAGTATATTCTTGTGGTTTGAGCAATGATATTTGTAGAATGTATTTTAGCTTGTTCGTGTTCTTCTTATCATTGTATGTTTTAGACTCTTGAGAAAGTCTCCCGAAATGTCCGTTTACCGGAGGGACATCGAAACCTTTTAAGAACATCTTTCGCTTCCAACACCTGCAATGGGGCATGTTTGAACCTTTTCAAATAAGCATAACGCTGAAGTCCACCTACAGCATTTTATGCCTTTGAAGATCCCGTACTTGCCACGCATGAATTACATCGGAGCCACGGACTGTATAACATAGCCTATAGTACAAGTACTGTTCCCACGAACGGAGGGTTCTTGGTTGGAAATACTTTCGTCCCATACAGAGTCGATCTGGGAAGGGGAAAGCATTTCTTACATATGTATATATACTTGTATATTGCAGTGTGTTTGTTTATATATGCATTTGCGTTTCGTAGACTACTCATGCAGTAACTTAGTTAATAGCCGGATAAGATTTATTATAAGCACACATGTAGGAATATTAAACACACTTTGCTATTATCTTTGATCTATCTGGGTGTGTTCTCTCACTTGTCTTATCCTTGCACCCCAGCCGCTTTTCTATGCTATAAATAGGAATTTAGCATGGTGATCATAAATTCTTGTTCACTTCATTCTAATAAGAATGACAGATTTCAGAAGTTTTCTTCCTGAGATATAAAGGTTTTTGTACCTTTTTTGGCATCTGGAGCTATCTGGAGCTTTCGTGCAATAAAAGTTGTTTCTGGAAACAAATCTTATATTTTGTGTAAAATGCATAATTTAATTGAACAATGTAAATTAAATGGCAGAAATCTGGGTAGGGGTTGAGTTTTCTTCTTCTTAAAGCTGCTGTTCCCAATGAAGACATTCTTTCCAGTGTCTTGCAGGAGCAAAACATTTGGCTGAGATCAGCAGTTTTTTTTTCATAATAGGGCTGAGGATCAGAAAATGTCTATCTGTTACATCATTGGTGCTTTTGTGTTAGACAGTATGCTTTTTGTTATGATTAATATCAAGTTTTTGAAAAGTAAGATCTATAGTATGATAATGCTATAACGAAAACAGACAAGTAGAGTCATATCTTTGTTCATGTGCAGATATTAAAAGTTATATATTTGGGCTACAGTGTTTAGAATTCCCAAGACAGAATAGCAAGCAATCATTTTTGAGCTCTGAAAAGAAGTTGGGAGTCCTTTTTCAGATACCTTGCATCTTAATATCATAATATTCTAAGATATCAAGTACACTGTACCTTGGAATTAAACATTGCAGGAAAGACTTCTGTATCTCTTCTACCATCACCTCTGGGGTCACCCTAGCTCGAAAGCAAATCATATCGGATTCTAGGGTTCAGTGCGTACCTCTGTTTATAGACAAAGTACCAGCGCCGTCTGCAGACATGTCTGTGGACATTTGTAGGTCAGCAGGAGCTGGGACAAAGATGGGAGCTCACTCCGTCGTGCTGCCCTCAAGTCTCGAACTGCTGACCTGCCGACCTTCCAGTTGTCAAGTTCAGTGTGTTAACTACTAAGCCACCACCTTCACCTCTAGATTTATTTATTTAAATCCTGCCCATGTGGGATATTCTCCCACTCAACAAATTAAAATATTTAATAACAATATAAGTTTAAACATAATACAACATACAAACCCAACAAACAAGAGCTAGAGCTACGTTGTAACCATTTCATGTACAGTAAAATCTCGCATAAAGAGCGCCTCAGAGACACACTCGCTTAAAGCGCAGGTTTTTCTCCAAATGGTCGCCTTATAGAACAACTAAAAACTCGCTCAACAATTAAACCGGGGTTCACACACAAACACCCCACAGAAGTCATGATTAGTCACTTACCATGGCGGCAGCGGCGCTTTTTCCAAGAGTTTTGCTTAAAGAGTAACTTGTTTAAAGAGCAATCCCGTGGAACGCATTATGCTCATTATGCAAGGTATTACTGTACAGTTGCATATATGAAGTGACTTCCAATGGTATAATCGTCTCCAGTGACTTGACTCTGCTGTTGTCTTTATCAAGAGTGAGTATAAGCTACAGTGTACGTAAATGTGAACAGAAAAACAATCACTCTTAATCCCCCCCCCCCAAGTCTAGTTTTTGAAGAGGCGGCTACAGCTAATGTTCATTTGTCAGAACATTGAATTCTGGAGCTGGTAGCATCTGTCCATTTTCTACTGATTTTTGTAAGGGGGTGAGAGAGGTGAAAGGTCCTAGTGGTTTTTGCAAGAAGGTCCTGTGGGAAAGTCTTAGGGGGAAATCTGGATTGCCTCTGAGCTTTGCTTTCCACTAGTCTCCTGTTGCTGTTCTTCAAGTTATTTTAAATACTTTCAAAGCAAGTGAGCAGAAAATGGCTTCTCTAGAACTTTGAGGAAGGCTGGACTGTAAACTCCCATTGCTTTGCAAGGAAAACATAGTGATGGAAGAATAACCTCACTTGTTTAAAACTTGGAGGTTCTGAATTAAAATATGGGAACAACTTTTTAGGACAAGTTATTAGTTGCAATTACACAAAGTTTAAAATTACCACCTGTTTTAGTACCTGTACAATAATTTAGATAAATATTGCCCTTGCTCAAAAGCCAGTTGTATCCTACTCTTGGGTTCAGTGCACATCTCCGTTTATAGCCAAATAGCCAGTGCTGTCTGCGTCTGTAGATGTTTCCGTGGACATGTGGCAGGCATGGCTAGACACGGGAGTGCATGGAATGCTGTTTCCCTTCCCACCGAAGTGGTACCTGTTCACTGTATTTCCTTGCAATTTCTTGCTTTTGAACTGCTAGGTTGGCAGGAGCTGGGACAGAGACAGAAGCTCACTCCGTCATGCAGCACTCCGGCCTCAAACTGTTGACCTGCTTACCTTCCAGTCATCAAATTAACCACTAAGCCACCACAGTTCCTTAGTCCAATAATTTAGGGTGTCGCTTTTTTAAAAAGAAAAGAGGAAGAGGAGGAGTTTTGTAGGTTGGGAATGGAAAGTCTGTTTAGGTGAAACAATGTCTTTTCCATCTCCACATTTTATCTGAGCAGTTGGCTGTGTATTGTTCAACCCCCTTGTTTCCCTTGCCATTGCAGGTGCTGTTATACCACCTTGAACATGGTTAAAGCTTAATCATGGTCTCTAATGGAAGACCACTATGAAATCATACCTGTCAACCGTGGCTCCGGCCAATCTGGGACCTGCGCAGAACGTTTCTGTGCAGGTCGCCTTCTACGCATGCGTAGAAGGGTTTTACGCTTGAGTAGCCCCCTTCTACGCATGCGTAGCCTTCTACGCAAGCAGTGTAGCCTTCTACGCAAGCGGCGTAGCCTTCTACGAATGCTTAGAAGGGTTCTACGCAAGTGTAAAACCCTTCTACGCATGTGTAGAAGGTGACCTGCGCAGAAGGGCTGCACAGTACCTCCTTTCCCCCACTGCCAAATTCCAGGGTTTCGGCAGGAAATGGCGCAAATCGGCGCCGAAAACCGTGAAATCCCAGCCAATCCGGGAAGGTTGACAGGTATATATGAAATATCAGGAATTCCAGCTTGGGTTAGAGGAAAAAAATTACCTGAAACCCTGGAAAGCTACTGCATAGTTGATATATAACAGAGCTAGAGTGACTAATGGTCTAACTCTAATTCATGAGGCACCTGCTATGCAACTAGCAAGTTCTATGCTTGGAACAAAATGATAATTCTACATCTCATCTCTGTGAAAACCAACACTGAATTACGTTAAGAATAGAACTAAATCATTAAATAATATGGTGGTTTTCTCTGGGTTTTTTTTTCTTTTCATATTTTTATTTTACTGTTCTTCAAAGACATTCAGGTCGCTACATGAGATTTTCTTTCTGCCTATTTTATCTTCATAGCATATAGATGATAGACTGAGAGATAATGATTAGCCCAAGAGACACCCCCCAAGTGGCATGGTTAACTTTATCTTTCTGGTTATGATCTGATACTTTAGCTCATTTACTTCTTTGACATTCGAAAGAGTAGTTTTGTTGCTGCTAGGCCTCAAAGCTTTTGCTTTTTAAGTTAAATTCCTCCAGCTGAGACAGTCTAATATCACTTCTATAAAATTTGTTTTACTGTGTTGGCCTGCAGTCACAGTGCCAATGACAAAGTGCAACAGTAATACCCTGCTAAAGAATTGTGCAAAAGACTTTTTATTTGTCATTTTGAAATTGCCATGTTAGAAAGGAAGGAAGGAAGAAGGATGGATGGATGGATATTAGTCTGCCACTATTCTGTGTGGTTGCTTGTAGGAGAAAGGCAAGATCTCTTTTGTCCACTTAACACTGTTACCATGTTGATCTTCGCCTTCCAGAACTTACCTGTGAGGTTATTAAATACCTCTGATATAGGTTTGTGGAAAAGTCAGTACCATGAATGTGCTTATTTTCCCCTTATATACTGGGCAACAAGGTTGATCAGGGGACTGGAAGCCAAACAAGCTGAATATGAATCAACAGTGTGATGTGGCTGCAAAAAAGGCGAACACTGTTTTAGGCTGCATTAACATAAGTAGAATCTCCAAAACCTATTAGGTACCTGAACAGTAATTACCGTACCGTACGGTAATTAGGCCCTCCATACGGTGTATGGTTACCATACGGAGAAGTACGGTAATTTAGAATAATACTGGCAAATATTTTTTTTAAAGGTTACTTCCGGTTATTTCCTGGGAAATATTCAAAAAAATGTCCGCCCAGACTCCACCCAGAACTCCACCCACTGCCCGTACGGTATAAGTACGGTAATTTGGCTTCAGCCGTACGGCATTTTGAGGTTCCCTGGTTGGCAACATACTGTGCCCAGTTCTAGATGCTAGAAACCTGGAACAAGTTCAGAAGAGGGCAACAAAATGATGGGGGACTGGAAAACAAGATCTTTGAGGAAAGACTAAAGGAACTGAACATATTTAGCCTTGAGAGAAGGAGATTGAGAGGTGACATGATACCACGTTTTCAGTACTTGGATGATAGTCTTAAAGAGGAGTGGCAAGGGTCTGTTTTTGATCATCCCAGAGTGCAGGACATAATAATAATGGGTTGAAACTACAGGAAGCCAGATATAGGCCAAATATCAGGGGGGAAAACCTCTTGTCAGTTAGAGCAGTATGACAGTGGAACCAACTGCCTCGAGAGGTGGTGAGCAAATTGGAAATTCATCCGTCAGATATGCTTTGATTTGGATTTCTTCATTGAGTTGGAGGCCTCATAGGATCCTTCCAACTCAGTGATTCTATGATCTTTTTTTTTTTATCTTTCGTACCACTCCCTTAGCCTTTGCTTCATATCATAGTAGGAGCTTTGGCAGAAAAGCACTACAAAATATAGTTGATTGTATTTCTTTGTTTTAATGAACCTCCGGTGTCACACAATATTTTATGACTATTTTTAAATCTCTGTTTATGTTCTCCTTAGGCAGGTGTTTATTGCCCCACATTTGTTCCACTTCTCATTGATTCTCTCTTCTTGGCTGAAATATTAGACCCAGTTTAAATGCAGGTAATTTCAGCATAGTTGCTGTCTGGAGGATTTTTCCTCCAGAGAAACAGAAGTGGTGATTTTAAACCTTGTTCATCCCAGCAAGGGCCATATTTTGTAAAATTATTTGATAAGCATCCATTTCTTAATCTTTGTGTTACCTACATGAAATTAGAATCAATCAGAATGTGAAAGAACATGTTAGAACTTGAAATTTTTAAAACTGAATGAAAGATTTAGAAAGTGTGCATAACTGTGTTATGTCCATATGTTAAAAGCACTGAAATAAGAATTATTTCTTTCTGGAATCAATTTGTGTTGGTGCCTGGTGCCTCACAGCTATATTCCAGGTTATAACCTTAATTTAGTTGCTGATCTGGTGATAAAATGAAGTCAGCATGAAATGTCATAAACCTAGTCTATCAGGTTTCATATTGTCAGCAACACATAGTGCCTCCCCATTTCAGATATCAGTTTCAATCCACTACTGTATATTTGCCTGTGGAAAAGAGTAGACTTTGCATGGTGAATATAATTGCTTTGCCTTTGCTTACTTATAGCAATATGTTGGTTAGTAATTTCTGTGTGTATCTTGTAGATCAGGCTTTCGCAACGTTTTTCAGCCAAGGGACGGACCCAACCCCGACACTCCCACCAGGGGCCATAGGCATAGTGGCTCCCTGGACTTGTGTTTTTGTCATCATTGACGGCGCACAGCGGCGGTGATGATCACGCATTTCTTTTGGGGCTTTTTGAAAGCCTCCAACGCTTCCCTGGGAGGCAGGAGGCTTGTCAGAGCACAATCACTCTATTTTGAAAAATTTTCACTGCTTCCCTGCTTTGAACAAGCGGCTAATCCGCTTGGATACTTCCTGGTTCAGTGCTGGGAAACCAGGCGCTGATGTCAGCACCACGTGCCAATGGATGTCTTAAGCGCCATGGGATTAGCTCCTGGGACAAAGCGGGGAAGCAGCAGACAGTTTTCAAAATGGAGTGATCGTGCTCCAACAAGCCTCCTGCCTCCCTGGGAAGCGTCGGAGGCTGTCCAAAAGCCCCAATGACTTCCAGTGGTGGTGGGTGGTCCTAGAGGTGACTGGGTGACCACCGTGGCTGGATTAATGAGATGCATGGGCTGGATTAGGTGCACAGGCTGGAGGTTGCAAATGGCTTCTGTAGATGCTCACACAGGGCAGTGTTGATAGAGATTCTCTCTTTAATAATACATATTTATTGGATCTTTAAGATTTATAAAACATTTCTGGACACCACCCTCTAAGAAGGATGCTAACAAAGTGGAACAGCGGAGGACAACAAGGATAATCAGGGGATTGGGAACCAAGTGCTATAAGGAAATATTGAAAATCCTGGGCACGTTTAACCTTGAGCAAAGGAGACTGAGAGAGAATGTGGCAGCAGTTTTCCAATACTTGAAAGATAGTCATAAAGGGGCAGAATCTGTTCTCAATTATCCCAGAGGGTAGGAACCTAAAAACAGGCTGAAACTATAGGAAGTCAAATATAGGCTGAAAATCAGGGGGGAAAGTCTTAACTATTAGAGCAGTACAACAATGGAAGCAATAACCTTGGGAGGTGGTGAGCGCTCCAAAGCTGGAGGCATTGAAGAGAAAATTGGACCACCACCTGTCACATATGCTTTGATTTCGATTCTTGCATTGAGCAGGGGGTTGGATTCAGTGGCCTCAAAGGCACCTTCCATTATGCTATGATCCTGTGATTATAAAGTACATTTCATTTTAGTCTGACAACAACCCAGTGAAGTGATTTGTCTTAAAAAAAACATGACTGACCCAAAGTTATCCAATGAGCTTCATTAGAATCTAGCTCTCTTTCATATAAAACACAATCGCTCGCACTGTGCTGACTGAAATACAGTAATTGCATTGGCTGTATTGTAAGAGCAAGAGTTTATCAGTCTTAGGAGTTAAGAGTCTCTCAGTATATGCCTAAAATGCAGTGTCACAACATTGTCCTAGTAATAAATGGAAATGTTAACATGCACATCACATATTCTTATGAATCCTGTCCTGGGAGCAGATGATTATGAAATAAACACAGTAGCCTGTACTACTGTATCACATTAATAGTTAAATAAATGAACGTGTTCTCTAGTGTTTGTTTTACCTCCTAACGGGGTGAAAAAAATTGCACCTTTGAACCATAAACTACAGTATACTGCTACATAACCATCTGGAAGCTTTTTATTACACTCTCCTGCCAGAATGTAACACTCACTTTGTAGACTAGAACAGGCATGGTTTGTAAAATCACAGTGTGTGTGACATATTCTTCTGTGCTTTGCAAGGTGATTATCAGGTAGTGTTTTTACTTGCTTTTTTCTCCAGTTTTGTTTTCATTGTTCTCCTTATCCAAAATTGCTAGCTACAATCAGATACAAATCTAAATTTGATTTCATTGTCAAATTAGCATGCGTTAGATCTGCCCATGTTGGAAGTCAAATTCTCAGTACTGTACTTACTAAACTTTATTTCAGACTCTAGTACAGGGGTGCACAAACTACGGCCCATGGGCCGGCCCCAGCCCACAGCACCATTCCATGTGGCCCGCCACAGCCAGAAGTGGAAGCGGGCACGTTTACGTCAGCCGTAAAATACACCAGCACATGTGTAAACATGCCAGTGCTTGTCAACGTGGAAGTGGGTGCACTTACGGCTGTCTTAAACGCGCCCACTTGCTTCCAGGGGGCATGGTCAGGCCTGCACAGTTGTCTAGTACGAGCTTCACTAGTATGAATCCTGCACATGTCAACTAAATGGCCATGTAGCCAATATCATACAGATTGCTCTACTATTTGAAAGATTTTGAGAGGGTTTCACCTGCTTGCAAGGATGTTGGCAAGATCTTAACCTGACAAGTTTTCCAGTACCAACAGCGTATCGTCTCCCTTCAAAGTATCTGTTGTGGTACTCTATTTTATGCAGTAAGCTTTACAGGAAGACTTGTTTTGCATTGTATTTCCTGATAGCAAGCATGTCTGCTTGCAGATGTGTCACCTGGACAAAGTCTTCCTCACTATAACAACATGTACTGTATTTTTATTTTTATTTTAGCTACAATTTTAAAATTTGCATCTGTTCTTAGAAATCTGCAGGTGCAGATATTATGCAAACCTGTCCTTTCTTGCTGGAGATGCCTTCCCTCCTTTTCTAGTGATACAGAAGTGGCTACCCTAGAGCCATCCCTAGTGCTTAATCGTGCTGCAAAATGCAGAGCCTCATTAAGGGAAAGGAGTGTTATGATATAATGAAAATTAGGGCAATAGCCCTGTTCAAGATCACCCTTGTATGCCTTAGAATTCAAAGCAACAGTATATACTAAACATAACAATTTCATCCAACTATAGAGCAGCGTAATTAGTAATCATAAAGGTACTGCAGATCTGTATATTTTACACTGTGCCACCTTTTCTTGTTCCACTCTTTTTTCCCCCAAGGGATTCAAGGTAATATCTTTATGGGGAATATCCTATATCAGTAATGGCCCACCTTGACACTCCGGGAGTTCTTGAACTTCAATTCCCTGAAGCCCTGATCAGTCATTGAAGTCCAAGAACACATGGAGTGCCAAGATTGGCCATTGCTGTCCTACATTACCCTGAGAAACACCCCATGTGGTTGAGAGACAAAATGACCTGGTAGTATATTAAATAGTGAGTATGACATTAGTGTATCCCCTCATACTATACTGGTGTCCATACTAAGACTGTAGAAATTGTCTCCTGAAAGAGCAGCAGTCTTTTTTCTTCTTCCATATAATGAGGAATGGGAACATTGTGCCTCTCATAACAGTGTTCAGAATGGAGCTCGTTTCTGTTTGTTACACAGAAATCTATACAAGTCCTAACGTGCTGCCTCTGTCTTGCAATGTGCCATTTATGTTGATAATTCCAGTTTCACAACATCACTTGGAGAGTTGGCTCCCTACTGCCTTACAAAATCCCCCATGGCTTTAAGTAGTGATTGGCAATGAAGGTGAACTTATGTTTTTTTCTTCCTCATTATTTTATATTTGCACAACAGCCATGCTTAAAGTGATACTGAAGACAATGCCTCCTGAACTGAGCTAATTAAAACAATATAGAGGTGAAGGCATGCAAACGGAAATGTATGCGAACAAATCACACTGAGTTCAGATTGACCTGGAGGTACAGAGCATGCAGGGGCATTGCCATAGTCACTGGAGATGTTAGCTATTGACTCTACATGACAGTAACTGGCATTAATAATGCAACTGGTGGGCAGGGGAAGGATCTCCATTAAAATTATGAAATCCCAGTTTGTATTCTCTTGCAAACCACCGTAGATGTGAAATCAATTTCCATTAAGCTAAAATGGAAAATGGATAAACAAAATGACATTTTTACCCAATGGTAACAGGGAATGCAGTAGACAAGAAGAATGGCAATTGAGGGTTCACAGAATGATGTGCATGTATGTGCGTTCTCTCTCTCACACACACGCACACACACACACACTATGCTCAATGATACAGCTCTAAACGTGTGGCTAACATAGAGTAGCCATGCGTTCTGCTTCATAGATAGATGTTTATATGAAAGCCTGTCAAGCATAGTTTTCAGTTTGAAGATCTTTGAAATTCACGTCTGGTTTAAAAGTCAAGACTCTGAAAGGGAAAGCTGTGGATGGGAGACAAAATAGAAGAGGTTGCCCAGCAGTTAATACATGGATGGCAGATTGAGTAACTGTTGATGGTGGGTTGGATCACATAACTATTAAGTTCTAGTAGTCATTTCCTAATGTGCACTAACAAAACAATAATCACATGCTATCAAATCAACTCTGACTTTTGGTGATCCTTTTCATTGTTTTCAAGGCATAAAGTACTTAGAAGTGGCTTACCACTTCCTCCTTCTTGATGGCACCCTCAGTGGTTATGCAGTTTGCCGAAGGCAGCGCGGGCTGGTTCTTCTGGGAAGCAGTGGAGAATTGAACTCATAACCCACCATTCCGCAGCCAGATACATACTCAGGTTGCAGTTATACAATGAGGGAGATGTGAACTAACCCACTGTAAAGTGGCAATGAGGCATTTGGTTCTCTTCAGTATTAGTGGCCACATAGACAGAGGAGAAGAAAAGCCCTCTAATTGCTGTTCCATTTGAGGTGCCTGTAGGTGGCATATTATTATTATTATTATTATTATTATTATTATTATTATTATTATTATTATTATTATTATTATTATTATTATTATTATTATTATTATTATTGATTTCTACTCCGCCCTCCTAGTGCAATGCACCACTCAGGGCGGCAACAAAAAATACCGTATATACAATACAAGAAAGATAAAACCATTACCAATAAAACATTACATAAAAACCCCAGCTAAAAGCAGAATTGAAACACATAAAAAATTAGCAACATCATAATTAAAAACTACCCTAACCCTCCCTCCACCCACAATAAAACAGACTTATCAAAGAACGGAAGGGGGGCTCAATCCCACCAACAGGCAGGCTAAACAAGCCAACAGGCTTGAGATGTGGAGCCTAATGTGCCCCACACCCGTTGGCAGAGCTAGGTTTTCAGCATCTTCCTGAAGGGGAGTAGCTCCGATTGGAGACGCAATTCTGATGGAAGGAGGTTCCAGAGGGCTGGGGCAGACACGGAGAAGGCTCTCTTTCTGTTCCCCATAAGAGATGCTTCTTTTACTGATGGGACCACCAATGCGCCCCTCCTGTCTGCCTTTGTAGCACGGGTGATAATCTTGGGGTGATGCGGTCTCTTAAGTACCCAGGTCAAATGCCATGAAGGGCTTTAAAGGTCAAGACCAGCACCTTGAATTGCACCCGGAGGCATACCGGTAACCAGTGCAGCTCCCATAGGAGAGGTGAGGCACGGGCATACCGTCCGCAACCCATCACCACTCGGGCAGCCACATTCTGGACCAGCCGAAGCCTCCGAACGGTCTCCAAGGGCAGCCCCATGTAGAGCGATTTGCTATAATCCAAATGGCTGAATAAGGCTTTTGTTTCTCATTTCAGTATCTTAGCTTGTTTCTTTGCGATGCTATTGAAAATAAACACATAAATAAACAGAACTGCCTAGCTGAGGGGCAAGTTTTACCAAAAATGCTTTGAGACAAGAGAGGCTTTGCAGAGAGAGGAGAGTGCTGCTTCTGTGTGTGTGTGTGTGTGTGTGTGTGTGTGCGTGCGTGCGTGCGTGCATGCGTGCATGCGTGTGTGTGTGTGTACACGCGCGCTGATGTTTGTGTGTGTGTGAGAGAGAAAAGCACACAGAGAGAGAGCTAGTTTGGGGTAGTATATAAGCGTAATTGCTATTGCTAGTTCTCCCTCAAAAAGCAAGGGAAAATGTTCTTGGATTCATTATTTTTTTTAAATGTAGAAGGGTCTCCAGTGAGGAGGAAAAAGCTATGGATTGTGGCTATGGACAACAGGAAAAATGCAGATCAACCCTCCTCAAATTCATAGTGTTTCCTTTATTCCCCCACCACCCAGGTATTCAAGCCCTCATTGAGCTATCTGTTGTTGTTGTTGTTGTTCAGTTGCACAGTCGATTCCGACCCTTTGCGACCCCATGGACCATTTTCCTCCAGGCACTCTCTATCCTCCACCATTCTCCTCAGCCCACCAAGCTCTGTGCTCATTGTGTCCACAATACCATCTATCCATCTCATCTTTGGACGCCCCCTTCTTCTCTTGCCCTCCACCTTTCCCAGCATCAAGGCCTTCTCAAGTGAGTCCTCCCTTCTCATTTGATGTCCAAACTACTTTAGCTTCATCTTCACTATTTGTCCCTCCAATGAACAGTCAGGATTGATTTCTTCCAATATTGACCTATTTGTTCTCTTTGCTGTCCAGGGGACTCTCAGGATTCTCCTCCAACACCACATCTCAAAGGCATCTATTCTTCTGCGCTCAGCCTTCCTAATGGTCCAGCTCTCACACCCATACATTACCACTGGGAATACCATTGCTTTGACTATGCGAATTTTTGTTTTCAAGGTGATGTCTCTGCTTTTCATTATATTCCCCAGGTTTCTCATCGCTTGTCTCCCCATAATCAGTCATCTTTTTATTTCATGGCTACAGTCGCCATCTGCAGTGATCTTAGATCCCAGGAAAGTAAAATCTGTCACTGCTCCTACTTCTTCCCCATCTATTTCCCAGGGACTGATGGGACCTGTTGCCATTATCTTGGTTTTCTTGATATTGAGTCTCAATCCAGCTTTTGCACTCTCCTCCTTCAATCCAATCAAGAGGTTCTTTAGGTCTTCCTCACTTTCTGCCATTAGGGTGGTATCGTCTGCATATCTCAAATTGTTGATGTTTCTTCCAGCAATTTTGATCCCATATTGTGATACCTCCATCCCTGCATTGCCCATTATGTGCTCTGTGTATAGATTGAATAAGCAGGGTGATAAAATGCAGCCTTGTCTTACTCCTTTTCCTATTCCAAACCACTCTGTCATTCCGTGTTCCGTCCTAACTGTTTCTTCTTGGTTCGTGTACAGATTTCTCATAAGGCATATGAGTTGTTCTGGTATTCCCATCTCTTTAATTACTTGCCACATTTTGTTGTGGTCCACACAGTCAAAAGCCTTGGTGTAGTCAATAAAACAAAAGTAGACTTGTTTCTGGTATTCTTTTGTTTTCTCCATGATCCAACATATGTTGGCAATGTGGTCTCTAGTCTCCCTGCCTCTTCTGAAACCGGCCTGCACCTCTGGTAGTTCTCTCTCCACATGTTGTTGAAGTCTATCCTGTATTATCTTGAGCATCACCTTGCTGGCATGTGGGATGGGCGTAATTGTTCAGTAATTTGAGCATTCTTTGGCATTGCCTTTTTTGGGGATTGGAACGTACACTGATCTTTTCCAATCCTGTGGCCACTGTTTTGTTTTCCAAATTTGCAGGCATATTGAATGCAGTAGTTTGATTCCATCATCTTTTAGGGCTTTGAAAAATTCAATTGGGATACCATCATTTCCACTAGCTTTATTGTTTGCAGTGCTTTTTAGGGCCTTTCTGACTTCACTCTCCAGAATGTCTGGTTCAAGTTCAAATTTCTCATTATTGTTATTATCAGGAGTGTTGAGGTCCTTTTTGTAGAGTTCCTCTGTGTACTCTTGCCATCTTTTTTTGATCTCTTCTGCTTCAGCTAACTCTTTTCCATTTTTGTCACTTATCATGTTCATTTTTGCTTTAAATGTTCCCTTGATTTCCCCTTTTTTTTTGAAAAGATCTCTAGTCCTGTCTCTTTTGTTGTTTTCCTCCATTTCTTTGCACTGTTCGTTCAGGTATTTTTCCTTATCTCTCCTTGCTTTTCTTTGAAATTCTGTATTCAGGTGGTTGTATTTTTTCTTTCTCCTTGAACTTTTGCATTCCTTCTTTCCTCTGCTATTTTAAGAGGCTCATCAGACAACCACTTTGCTTTCTTACGCTTCTTTTCTTTTGGTATGGTTTCTCTTGCTGCCTCCTGCATGATGTCCCGCGTCTCTGTCCATAATTCTTCTGGTACTCTGTCTATCGGGTACAGGACATTAAATCTGTTCATGACCTCCACCGTGTGTTCTTTAGGGATGTTGTGTAGGTCATATCTGTCTGGTCTAATTGTTTTCCCCATTTTCTTTAGTCTAAGCCTGAATTTTGCGATCAGTAGGTTGTGATCTGAGCCACAGTCTGCTCCAGGTCTTGTTTTTGCTGACTGAATGGAGGTTCTCCATCTTTGACTGCAGAGTATGTAATCAATCTGATTTCGATGCTGGCCAACTGGTGATGTCCATGTGTAAAGTCGCCTCTTGTGTTGCTGGAAGAGGGTGTTTTCTATGACTAGTGCATTCTCTTGGCAGAACTCTATCAATCTTTGCCCTGCTTCATTCTGTGTTCCAAGACCAAACTTGCCTGCTATTCCATTTACTTTTTGATTTCCTACTTTGGCATTCCAATCTCCTAAAACAATGTGGACATCATTTCTTGGTGTCTGTTCTATGAGGTGTTGTAGGTCCTCATAGAACTGGTCCACTGTGGCTTCATCTGCACTAGTGGTTGGTGCATAGACTTGGATTACAGTGATATTGAAAGGTTTGCCTTGGATTCTGACTATCTAGCCATCCTCATGTACACTTGTACATCTATATTTTAAAAATAAGTGTGTTATGCACTCGAAAAAAGAGGACAAAACAGGATATTAATTATTTAATGAAACACATAGATGATCAATTATCTGTACCAATATGCATGAATCTGGCAATACATAAGTGTCCATGGCTACAGCTTGGTCTAAGGCAGTGGTGGCGAACCTATGGCGCACATGCCAGAGGTGGCACTCGGAGCCCTCTCTGTGGGTACCCGTGCAGTCACCCTTGCACAGAGTTTGCCCTGCCACTCTGCCTAGCAGCCCAATAGGAGCACTTCCTCCCTCCCCTCAGCACAGAGTTCACCCCACCCCTCTGCCCAGGAGCCCAATGGGAGAGTTTCCTTCCTCCCCTGTTGGTACTTTGTGATAAATAAGTGGGTTTTGGGTTGCAGTTTTGGCACTCGGTCTCTAAAAGGTTCTCCATCACTGGCCTATGGAGGCAAAATGTCTTCACTAAGGAATTGGAGCCTGCTTTGTACAGACTCAGACCATTGATCGTTCTTGCTTACTAACTGATGGCAGCTCTCTTTATTGTCAGGTCCTTTGCAGTCATACTATTTGATATCCTTTTAACTGGAAACAGCGTGAATTTAATCAAATACCTGAGGGGAAAACGTATGTTCTACTAACTGTACGTTCACATTTATAATAGCACAGTAGTTCAAACCATTTCAGTCTACCTGGATATGGTCATCAGACAAGGATCCAGAGAGAGACAGCAGAGATATATTTTTTTTAATAGTAGCCATGTTAGTCTGTATTTCAAGACTAACAAAACAAAACAAAAGTTGTGGCACTTTAAAGACTAACTGCTGTATTTTAATATTAACTTTCATGGATCAGGTCCACTTCATCAAACATGGGAGTGAGATTTCATGGCATTAATTTATACACATCAGGCACAAAGATTCAGAATGGTTAGCATAACCGATATGTGTGCGGTTTTCTTTACAACTGGTAATGCCTATTATTTAGATTCGTGGGGAATCTTTGCAGTGATTAAGTATATACCATACATATGCTGGACACCTATCTCAAAGGTTTAGATATTAGTCGGTTTCTGGGACATTGTCAAATTTGATACACCACAACCAACAATGTTTGTCTTACATCCCATTTACTAATCATTTGCAATTCAAAAGGACGAGGCTCCACAACTAATCTGAATAACAGATGTTACCAGTTGTAAAAAAACCACCACATTAATTTGTATACTTTTCTGTTATGCTAATTATTCTGTACCTCTGTACCTAATGTGTATAAACTGATGCCATGAAGTCTCATTCCCATGTCTGATGAAGTGGACCTCTTATGTCTGGCAAAGTGCACTGGATCCACGAAAGTGAACATTCAAATACAGCAGTTAGTCTTTAAACTGCAACAATTTTTTTTTGTCTTTTTGCTTTGTTTTCTCTCTGATATGCTTGAAACACAGACTAACATTGCTACCATTTCAAAAATTTCAACTATAATAGTAGTGTTGGTGATAGTCATTGTACTGACATGTTACTTCTGAAGAAAGCACCTGTATAGCCCCCCCTTTCTTTTAGCAATAAAGTCCTGTAAAGCATAGAAAGTTCACCTTTTGCCATGGGAGCTTTGTTGTTTTTAAATAACTAATGGGCCAAGTGTTGCCGTTGCTTGGTTTTTTTGATTTGATTACCAGTTATTCTGTAGTAGGGATTTCACAGTTGTGTCTAAGTTTTGATAATCTCTTGCTAAATAGACTCACTATTTTACCTTGGTTCAACTTTGGCAGGCAGCTGTAAAACATGCTTCCACATGCCCTTGGAAATAGATGATCATTGAAAGGATGCTTCTCCAGTCTTTGTTGTTTTACCTAGTTTCTTTGACAACTGGCATGCATGGATAGCTCAAGAACAGCGCTTGTGAACTAAGTAGCATGGGCGGGGGTTGTGGAGACACCATCCTTCTAGTTACAAGCTACTGTGCTGGCATGTAAGGCAATTAGCATAAATTCATGACACTAGCATATGTTTTAAAAGTAAAGGTAAATTTTTGCCCTTGCTTGAAAGCCAGTTGTATCGGACTCTAGGGTTCAGTGCTCATCTCTGTTGACAGGATGACAAGAGCTCACTCCGTCATGCAGCACTCGGGTCTTGAACTGCTGACCTTCCGGTCATCAAGTTCAGCCTCTTAACCATTTGAACGGAGGAGAAGAGGGGCCAAACGGTAAGATCAATAAGAACAGGAAAACCGCTTGAAGCTGGCAAAACAGTACGAAGAAACTTTTATTCCACAAATAAACATGTTAATCCTTATTCCAAATAGTAAAATAATCCAACATAACAGATCCGAATTCCTTTCGATAAGTGGAATTTTCAAAGCAAAAACTTTCCTCAGGGATCTATATAGAAACAAAAAAACTAATCACTATACGCATTATACTATTTACACTATATACAATAATTGTATATAGTGTAAATAGTATAATGTGTATAGTGATTAGTTTTTTGTTTCTATATAGATCCCTGAGGAAAGTTTTTGCTTTGAAAATTCCACTTATCGAAAGGAATTCGGATCTGTTATGTTGGATTATCTTAACCATTTGAGCCACCGCAGCCCCTTTACTAATGCATATAATTAATATCATTGTGAGAAATACAAAAGTGTCATTTTATTAATAAACTGTAATTTCTAATAGAAGCTGTGTTTTGTGTAGAACGGGACAGCAGTGGCTCGTGGCTAAGACGCTGACTGGGAGGTGGAAGGTCAGCAGTTCGATTCCTGAGTACTGTAGGACGGAATGAGCTCCCATCTTTGTCCCAACTCCTGCCAACATTTCAGTTCAAAAGCAAGAAATTGCAAGTAGATAAATAGGGACCACTTCGGTGGGAAGGTAACAGCGTTCCATGCGCTCCGGTATCTAGTCATGCCTGTCACATGGCCACGGAAATGTCTGCAGAAGCAGATAATGCTGGCTCTTCAGTTTTGAAACAGAGAAGAGCACTGAACCCTAGAGTCGGATACGACTGGCTTTTGAGCAAAGGAAACCTTACCTTTGTGTAGAACAAGGGCTAAATGGCTGACAATGTTATGTTTGGCTACTGACTAGCTCTCACAGGAAATAAGAGATTCTTTAATCTTCACCACAATGTGAACAGCAATAAGAGCAACCTCCCCATCATTTTCTACATCTTCAAGATAGAGGCAGAGACATTCAGATGCAGAAGACAGGTGGTTGCACTGTTGTTGATCAACGTTTGAGACTCTGCTAGAGGCACAACTAAGCAACCCTTAATAGATAAGATGGATTTCCCACTTGATGGTCCATCCATTTTGCTGCCATTATAAAAGTCTGTGGAACAGAAGAAATATAAATCAGTTCCCTGATCTCAGTTATTACTTGATAAAATCACCCTAAACACATTGGATTTAGTGTGCTGTGAAGTACACAGAGTCATATAACTATTGGTAACTGTTTACTTGCTATTAATAATTAGCAGCTTTCATACTAGAGTGCTAGGCAAACGTGCCAGGCATTTGGCACAATGAGAACTCTGCTGCATATAGCCAAGTTCAAATTACATTACACTGGACAATGGCAGCAAATGGTACTCCTTTGAGTCTCTGCCACTGCAAACAATGGGATGTTGGACTGTTTCATTTGTTTATTGCCTTATTTATTTGGACAGGTGCAAGAGGGTCATGTAAAATTGAATCTTATTCATAGATAAGCCTGAGATGCCTTTAGAAGCACTGCCAGATCAGCATATAAGGAGAAACAGAATCATGCATATGCTAGCAAACTGTTAATCTATTTATGGCTTCGTTATTGTAGATCAAAGAACCCACAAACATGGGAGTAATTTTGTTGTAGTATACTACCAGTTGAAGTTGGTAGGCAAAAACAGATTGGATGAACTGACAGAAGAGTTAGAAACAGGTAGCAAGGAAGATCTTAGGTAGGGGCAAACAAGATCCACTCTTGCACGTTTATGTTCCAAGAACCTGTTCAACCCAACACTTTGGGAATGAGCAGGACTGCTATTAAGCATCCTGGAAGAAATAAGTTTTCTGTAAGCTGAGGCCACTTCCTAGATGCAGTGTGCTGGTACGAAAATGAAATTTATTATAAATCTTGTACTGATGTACAGTATTCGGAAGTAAGTCCATTGAATCCAGTATGGGCAATCAATCCCAGGAACGAATTTTTGCCTTTGACTTGTTTCTCACCTTCCTGTGCGCAAGATGGGAAGTTATTTATTAAATAAGAATGTTATCAGAGCTCGTTCCTAGTCCTCGAAAACGTGGCTATCTAGACAAACTACACTCCCATCAATTCTAGCCAGCCTAGCCAGTAGTGAGGGATGATGGGAGTTGTAGTCCAACAACATCTGCAGCTCCTCAGAATACCCTCTCTGTTGTCCACTGAAGAGCAGAGTTAGTCTGCCTACATCAAGAACAGAAGAAACACCATTTCAGGTCCGATTCATTTATACAGTATTCAATCATTTGCCTATAGGGAGCTTCCAAGTAGGACATGAATGTGTCTGTGCTCTCCATCTTACATTCAAGCTGTTAATGGGCAGAAGCGCTCTGTTTCTGATAGTAGCAGTGACATACAACCACCCTGACTATTAGCCAGAAATGGTCCTAACCTCTGTGAATTAACCTGATCCACTTCTAAAGCTATCCAGCAACATAAAAGTGTTGTTATGTGCTATGTCAAGAAATACTTCCTTTTATTTCAACTTCAGTAAAGGACCCCAGGTTCTACAGTTAGGAGCGAGGGACCCTAATAGCACATGCTGAGGAGGTTTAACTAGGTTTTATTTATTTTATTTATTATTCATATCCCACCTTTCTCTGAAAAAGGACCCAAGAAGGCATACAGTATTAAAAACAAATGGTATTAAAAGTTCTTTGGTATGAACTGTTGTATCATTATAACTGTAAGGATGAAGGAGGAGGACCAGAAGTTTTGGCCTGTGGGGAATCCTGCAAACTTTACAAGGTGAACCAAGAAACTCAATATATGCCAACACAAATGTGCACCCAGAAGACTGCAACAGTTCAGGAACTGGTGCAGAATAAACAACCTCTGATGGGTGGTTTAAAATAGCCCACATTCCAGCAGGTTAATGCATGCCTCACCTGCATGTTATGTATTCCTCAGTCTTTGAATCAACACAAATGTAGTACTTTTTGCTAATGCACACTGAGACTAATACAGGGGTGCCCAAACTACAGCCCACAGGCCAGATCTGCCCCGTGGTACCAAATCATCTGGCACACCACCCTCGCCGCTCCTGGAAGTGAAAGTAAAACATGCATGTGCAAAACACTGCCATAAATGATCCCAACTGTTGTAAATGTTTACAACAGCTGTGGGTGCATTTACAGCCGTGTTTTGCACATGCGCAGGCATGTTTTACTTCCACTTCCGGTGGGAGGAACCACGTGACTGGCCCGCGGCGCAAAAAAGTTTGGGTGCCCCTGCTCTAATACAGTGGTTCCCAATATGTGGCACATGCTACACAGGGATACTTCAATTCCCAGCAGCCTAAGTCAGTACATTGGCTGATCAGTGCTTTGGGGGGTTGATTTAGGCTTCTGGGAATTGAGGCCCCAAAACTAAAGGTTGGGAAATGCTGCTCTAATGCAAACCAGATCAGAATGCTCATTCAATATCATTTACCAACTTGGCATTTAATAGCAGTAGCAATTAGACTTATATACCACCCCATAGTGCTTATTGCACTCTCTGGGCGGTTTGAATTTGAATTTATTTTTATATACCGCTTTCCTCGTTTTGCAATGACCCAAAGTGGTTCACAGCATTCAAAAATATACAAAAATATGATAATACAAAGAAATACAATAATACAAAGTTACAAGACAATAATTATAAAGTTACCAAACAAAAATGCAAATTTGCAGATACAAAATGTGAAATTACGTAGCAATACAGTAAAATGAATCTAAAACAATTTACAGTTTACAAAATAATCCAAAAAAAGGGAGGGAGGGACGGACCCACGGCTCAACGCCCATAAACAATCCTAACGTGGACCAGACTCGATGACCACATCGGAGCCCAGGCGCATCGGCAGGACAAAAACCACCAGACTAGGCAAGACGGTGGCAGCTGGCTATTAAGTCCTCACCGCCCTGGAGCCCAGGTGGATACGCTCCCCGTGGTAAATGCCAGACCGGGGGAGTGGGCGTCTGCGAGGAGGAGGAGGTGGCCAGCCTCCTAAGGCCTACCCCCCCCCCCCGCCGTCTTTTAAGGGGGGTGGAGCCCGAGCGTCCTGGCAGGTGGAGTGGCCGGGAGAGCCTCTTCACCCCAGCCGGGGCCAGGAACTGCGCAACCAATACCCCCTCATAGATTCTGTCCTTGCCCATATGTCCATCTGTTCTTCACAATTCTGATGGATGCTCCCTTCAGTACCCTCTTCATGAAAACACATCCCTCAGCAAGCTGAGAAAGATCTTAGGTTAAAATCTTCTCCTTAGGAACATAGAAAATTGCTAGCAGAGTTGTGATGCTTAATTAGTCAAAGGTCTCTGCAAATAACAAACCAGCCAGGCAAAAAGACTAGCTGACGGTAGGGATAGGGAGAAATTTGATTCACAATTGAAAGAGAACCTATTTCTTAATTTTCAAACAAATATGTAGCTATCTTTTGGGATGCACATTTTTTTTTCCAAATGTTGTAGAGCAGCTTCCGGATCAAAAAATGGAACTACGGTATCAAGAAATGAGATAGGTAAGGCAGAGAGCCAAGTGAGTTCATCAGCATGGAAGGAACTGCAAACAACCACTTAGCCTTTGAGAACCTCTTGGTTATCAGCCGTCCAGAGCGACTTATTTGATCAGGCATAACCTCTGCAGAGAGTTGCTTGAAAGACTCTTGGCATTTAATTGGAATACAGCAAATGTGACCATAAATGGCAGCAGTTCCAAACCGCCCCACAACTTTGTGGCTGATGATTTCATTTCCCCAATAAAATATAATTGCTAATGAACATGCATATGCACTACAAAGAAGTGTTTTGATATTTCCTTATCTTAAGATAACTGCACCATATTGCAATGTATAAATAAATCATACAAATTAAAGTTGCAGATATTTGGGTAGTTTTAATCACAGAAAAGATTCTGGATTAGGCACTGCTGTTGGCATACGAGGCTATAAAATATAATCGTTTTGCTAGAAAGAAGAAACCCTGAAATGCTCAGGAATACAATACTCCATATTTGTCATACAGTTCTATGAAAAAACTCTGTTCAAGTTCACGGAGGGACACATGCTGCATTTATAGTTGTCCGGCCCTTCCGAGCCGGACTCCTCCATCTTCAGCCGGGCCGGTGAGGGAGGAGGAAGACCAGCCGGGCGGGGAGAGGCCAGCCATTCGCCCCAACGCGAGCCCTTCCGAGCCGGACTCCTCCATCTACAGCCGGGCCGGTGAGGGAGGAGGAAGACCAGCCGGGCGGGGAGAGGCCAGCCATTCGCCCCAACGCGAGCCCTTCCGAGCCGGACTCATCCATCTTCAGCCGGGCCGGTGAGGGAGGAGGAAGACCAGCCAGGCGGGGAGAGGCCAGCCATTCGCCCCAACGCGAGCCCTTCCGAGCCGGACTCATCCATCTTCAGCCGGGCCGGTGAGGGAGGAGGAAGACCAGCCGGGCGGGGAGAGGCCAGCCATTCGCCCCAACGCGAGCCCTTCCGAGCCGGACTCATCCATCTTCAGCCGGGCCGGTGAGGGAGGAGGAAGACCAGCCGGGCGGGGAGAGGCCAGCCATTCGCCCCAACGCGAGCCCTTCCGAGCCGGACTCATCCATCTTCAGCCGGGCCGGTGAGGGAGGAGGAAGACCAGCCGGGCGGGGAGAGGCCAGCCATTCGCCCCAACGCGAGCCCTTCCGAGCCTCCTGGCAACAACCAAGCGCCGAAGGAGAGGACCAATTGGCAGAAGGGAAGAAGGCAAAGGAGTTAAACCAGGGGGTGAGACTCAGAGCCCCATGCAAGGGATAAGTAGTTAAATATGCAGAAATGTTGATGACTTAATACAGTAACTCACATAAAGACTTTAAAATGACTTAATATAGCAACTGACATAGAGACTGTGTTTAAAGTGTGATAATATGCATGATAATATGTTGTGTAAAATGTTCTACAATTTTTAAAACTGTGATGATGTTGTGTTCTAATGGTTTTACCTTCCACATGGATTACAATGTATCTGAGCCAATGTAACCTTGCTTATAGCAACAATGTAACCTTCAGCTGTATCATATAAACCCTGTAATAGGACGCGAGCTAATGACCACCAGCTGGCAGCAGCGAGCGTCCAAGCTCTCTTGGTCCGAACTCATCAAAGGCAACAGCGCGGGAAGCTTTCCCGCCACCACCTACACCTGGACAAGAAGGGCGTGACCCACAATGACGTCACGCAGACAGTAGCCAATGGGCTACCATGGCACCACGTTCAAATGTATCCCTACTGTATATAAAGAGCTATCGATCCGCCATTACCTCATGTTCCCTCTGTCCACGATGCAATAAACCTGAGTTAACCCAGCCCGAGGCTGTGTCCTGTGTCTTAGTTTCATACACTAAATTGGCGACGAAGGTGGGATTATGGATCCCCAAGGAGCAGCCAGGGCACAGAGCGGGTTCAACATCACCAAACCGCAAGACTGGGAGCTGTTGGAGATGGACTTCCATGCGGCGCTGGTGGAACTCAAAGTCAAGGAAGACGATGAGGAGAGGAAGAGGGCCATCCTCACCCGCATGCTTGGGATGGAGACCAAGCGGACGCTGGTGGGCATCATCGCTCCGAAGAAGGTGAGCGAATTTAAGGCGGACGACATCATGAAGCTGCTACGGGAGCGCTTCCAACCCTCGAGGGCGATGTTTCCCGCTCGGAGCGCGTTTTGGAGGCGAGTCCAAGCGCCGGACGAGTCGGTCGAGGCATTCGTGGCCGCCATGAGGGTAGCCGCCGCCCCCTGTAAATGGGGCAACATCCTAGAAATGGCCCTCAGGGACGGCGTGCTGTGCGGCCTGAAGGACAAAGAGGTGCAGCGCAGCTTGATGAATAAGGAGCCGCCACCCACGCTGGCAGAGGTCGTCGAGGCCGCAGAAGCCGCAGAGTCCACGAGTGCTGGAGTGGACGAGATGCACCAGTGGCGTGAGTGGCGTCCCAGGGCCGGCAAGGCGGAAAAAGTGGTGCACGCAACTCAACGGGCCTCAAAGTCGTCCTCAGATGGCAGCGACGGCGAGGAGGTCCAGAAGGTCCGAAAAGGGGGGCGCCGCTGCGATGGTTGCGGAGCGGCCCACGAGCGTGTGAGGTGCCCGTTTAGAAAGGCCGAATGCTACACCTGCGGCCGTCGGGGGCACATCGCCAAGGCATGCAGAAAACGGAAGGAGGGCCGGAGGCAGTCACCAGACCGTTCGACCAGGCCGGACCGTTCAGCGAGGCCCAAAGATGGCGTCCAGACCACGAGGAAGCAGGACGGCGTGGGCCGCGTCTCGGACAGCAGCGAGGACGACGTCCCAGTGCTCAGTGTGTCCGCGGAACAGTCCCATTATTTCGTTGAGGTACTAGTACAAGGGGCCCCCATCAGGATGGAAATTGACTCGGGGTCCTCCTATTCCATAATTCCCCAGAAAGAGTTTTTAAAAATCGACCCCCACGTGCGGCCCAAACTTAAAACTTTGAGGTCCACGCTACGAGATGTACAGGGGAACAGCATTCCGGTGTTGGGGGTCGGGAAATTTCGGGTTGAGTTTAAGAGACACTCTGCGGAGCTGCCCCTAGTTGTCCTCAAGGGGGGGAGTTGTAGCCTCCTAGGGACACAGTGGTTCCAGCCTTTAGGCCTGTTTATAGGGGGAGTACATGCAGTGGGAGTGGACCCAATACAAGCGGTGTGCGATGCGCATCCCGCCGTTTTTGAAAAAGGACTCGGAAAATTCAAGGGACCCCCTGTAGCCTTCGACCTAGATCCGGAGGTCCGCCCGATAAGACTCAAACCGCGCAGAGTGCCCTTCGCACTAAAAGACAAAATAGAGGCGGAACTGGACAAATTGGTGGGCCAGGGGATTCTTATTCCTGTTGATTCCGCGGAGTGGGAAACTCCAATTGTAACAGCTCTGAAGGCTAACGGGGAGGTGCGCATTTGCGCTGATTATAAGTGTACGATTAACAAGGCGATCCGCCCTAATGCTTATCCGGTGCCGGTGGTCAGCCACCTTTTGGCCAGGCTAAATGGGGGAAAGTGTTTCGCTAAGCTCGACCTGGCACAAGCCTATCAGCAGCTTCCCGTAACACCCGCCACGGCCGCGGCACAAACGATAGTCACACATAAAGGAGCGTTCCAAGTGTCGCGTTTACAGTTCGGCGTGAACTCGGCACCCGGCCTTTTTCAGTCGCTTGTGGAACGCCTCCTGAAGGGGCTGGAGGGGGTGTTACCTTATTTTGATGACGTATTAATAACAGGGGGGAGTGAGGCCGAACTGGCACGGAGATTGGACAAAGTACTAACTGTGTTCGAGAAAGCGGGGCTGAGACTGAGGAAGGACAAATGTGTTTTTTTCGAAACCGAGGTCGAGTTCTTAGGGTTCAGGATCACACCCGAGGGTATCAAGCCATCCAAATCCAAAGTAGTAGCCATCAAAAAGGCCCCTCGCCCCACATCCAAAACCGAGCTACAGTCATTCCTGGGGCTCCTCAATTTTTACCATACATTCCTTCCGCGGAAGGCGTCCGTGGCCGAACCGCTTCATCGGTTGCTTAAAAAAGAGGAGACTTGGGTGTGGGGTGACGAGCACGAGAGGGCGTTCAAAGAATTAAAGCAACTCTTGACCTCTGACGCAATTCTAACGCATTTCGACCCCAAACGGCCGGTGGTCCTAGTCTGTGATGCGTCACCGGTGGGGGTGGGGGCGGTACTGTGCCACGTGTTGGATGACGGAAGGGAGGCCCCGGTTGCATTTTATTCAAGGTCCCTGTCCCAGGCAGAGCGAAATTACGCACAAACCGACAGGGAGGCATTGGCAATTGTAGCGGGGACCAAAAAGTTTCACGATTTTTTGTATGGCCGCCCGTTCAAAATCGTGACGGATCACAAGCCCCTGTTAGGGATTTTCACGGCAAACAAGCCCACCCCGCAGATCCTATCACCGAGAATGTTGCGATGGGCCATTTTTCTCAACGCATACCAACACGAGTTGGAGTACCGGCCCGGAAAAGAGATCAGCCATGCTGATGCACTTTCGAGATCCCCTTTGCCCTTGTCGGACGACCAAAAGGCTAGAGTAGGAAGAGACCGCCAGGTGTTGCTAATCGAGGTTTTAGATGCACCCCCAATAGTTCCAGCGGATATTGCTAGGGCGACAGGCAAGGACAGAACGCTCGAGAAGGTCAGCTCATGGGTACAAAAGGGGTGGCCGGCATCATCCCCGAGCACGGAATTCGACCCATTCTTTCGGAAAAAGCTAGAGTTGTCCCTAGAAAGGGGGTGCCTGTTGTGGGGCCAACGGGTGGTGGTTCCTGCAGCCATGCGGCCGAGGGTGCTCAAACTGCTGCACGTCAGCCACCCGGGGATCGTTCGTTCGAAAGCGCTGGCTCGCAGTTACTTTTGGTGGCCACAGCTGGACGCGGACATTGAGCACATGGTCGGCACTTGTGAGGCATGCCAGGGATCCCGACCAGAGGCGGCCCGCCTCCCGCATAGGGAGTGGGACACAGCAAGGGAGCCGTGGTCCAGAGTACATGTAGATTTCGCTGGCCCATTCCGAGGAACCATGTTTCTCCTGGTGGTGGATGCGTTCTCCAAGTGGCTGGAGGTTATCCCAGTGAAGAGCACGTCCTCCGCCACGACAATTAGCCAGCTACGGAGGGTCTTTTCCACGTTCGGCTTACCCGACACCTTAGTCAGCGATAACGCGAGTTGCTTCACCTCCTCGGAGTTCGGGGCATTCATGGAAGCAAACGCCATTCGGCATGTTACATCCGCGCCGTTTCACCCGGCCACGAATGGCCAAGTGGAACGGTTGGTGCGGACAACGAAGGATGCGCTTCGGCGCATGGGCCCGGGGGACCTGAATCACCAAGTATGTCAGTTCTTGTTAGCGTATAGGGTGACCCCCTTAGCGTCAGGTTACTCGCTGGCAGAACTATTGATGCGGCGAAAACTGACCACGCTTCTGTCCAGGCTGGACCCGACGAGAGTCGAGGACAAAGGAAAAAACATAGGATTGGCAGTCTCGAAAGGGTTCGCCGCCGGCGACCTTGTTTACTGCAGGAACTATGCAAGCGCAGGGCCAGCCTGGGTGCCAGGAACGGTAATTGAGCAGACGGGGCCAGTGTCATATCGGGTGGAAACGAGCACCGGTCTCCTCTGGAGGAGACACGCTGACCAACTGAGGCGCCGAGTGAGTGAAGGGCCGATTAGTGGGGCTCAGCAACAGGATTCAGCGATAGGGTTCTCCCCCACCCGTTTAGCCCAAGGGGGAGACATTGAGGGACATCAGTCCGAAACCGGGGGGGAAAGCGGTGGTCCCGACTCATATCCTTTTGATACCCCAGTTCTATCAGAGCCCGGGGGGAGGGAAAAGGAATGTGCGGCCGCCGCCGCGTCCCCCAAATGTAATTTTGATCTTGATTTTGGTTTTGCGAGCCGGGGGGGTTTTCAGGAGTGTTCCCCCACCCTTCCAAGCGAGAAGAGGGGTTTTTCGTTAGCCCCCAGTGCCCCCGGTTCTTCCCCGAGAAAGAGCACACCTCCCAACAACGCCGCGGAGCCGCGGCAAGTCACTAACAAGTCTCCCTCTCCAATTACAGGGCAGGAAACCAGGGGACAAAGAGATGGTAGCAAACCCGGGGAAAGGCAGCCCGCATCGAGACCCCAGCGTGTTCGAAATAAGCCATCTTGGCTGAGAGACTTTGTCTCCTAAGGGGGGGAGTGTGTTGAAGTGTGGGCTCGAGACATTGTCTCGTCCTAGGGGGGAGGGATGTTGTGTTCTAATGGTTTTACCTTCCACATGGATTACAATGTATCTGAGCCAATGTAACCTTGCTTATAGCAACAATGTAACCTTCAGCTGTATCATATAAACCCTGTAATAGGACGCGAGCTAATGACCACCAGCTGGCAGCAGCGAGCGTCCAAGCTCTCTTGGTCCGAACTCATCAAAGGCAACAGCGCGGGAAGCTTTCCCGCCACCACCTACACCTGGACAAGAAGGGCGTGACCCACAATGACGTCACGCAGACAGTAGCCAATGGGCTACCATGGCACCACGTTCAAATGTATCCCTACTGTATATAAAGAGCTATCGATCCGCCATTACCTCATGTTCCCTCTGTCCACGATGCAATAAACCTGAGTTAACCCAGCCCGAGGCTGTGTCCTGTGTCTTAGTTTCATACACTAAAGATATGATGTATGATGCGAGGGAAAAAATGGCGTGGCAAACCACGCCACAAAGCTTGCCAAGAGAACCCTATGGACCAAAACAAAAGGCAAAACAAAAGGGCAGGCTAGGTGATACAGGATGCTTAACACCACAGAGTGGAGGAAGGGGAGGGACAGGAAAGGGGGAGGGGAAATGCAATGTTGTAAGGAACAATACTGCATAGGGACATGGAATGTGAGATCAATGAACCAAGGTAAACTGGAAGTGGTTAAAAATGAGATGGAAAGAATAAGCATTGACATCTTGGGCATCAGTGAGCTAAAATGGACAGGGATGGGTGAATTCAGCTCTGGAAACCATCATATCTACTATTGTGGACAAGAAAACCTTAGAAGAAATGGAGTAGCCATAATTGTCAATAAGAGAGTAAGAAAAGCAGTAATGGGATATAACCTCAAAAATGACAGAATGATGTCAGTCAGAATTCAAGGCAAACCTTTCAATATCACTGTAATACAAGTCTATGCACCAACCACTAGTGCAGATGAAGCCACAGTGGACCAGTTCTATGAGGACCTACAACACCTCATAGAACAGACACCAAGAAATGATGTCCAAATTATATTAGGAGACTGGAATGCCAAAGTAGGCAATCAAAAAGTGGAGGGAATAACAGGCAAGTTCGGTCTTGGAGTTCAGAATGAAGCAGGGCAAAGATTGATAGAGTTCTGCCAAGAGAACGCACTGGTCATAGCAAACACTCTCTTCCAGCAACACAAGAGGCGACTTTACACATGGACATCACCAGATGGCCAACACCGAAACCAAATTGACTACATACTCTGCAGCCAAAGATGGAGAACCTCCATACAGTCAGCAAAAACAAGACCTGGAGCAGACTGTGGCTCAGATCACAACCTACTGATCGCAAAGTTCAGGTTAAGACTAAAGAAAATAGGGAAAACAACGAGACCAGACAGATATCACCTAGACAGCATCCCTAAAGAATACACGGTAGAGGTGATGAACAGATATAATGGCCTGGACGCAATAGACAGAGTGCCAGAAGAATTATGGACAGAGATAAAGGACATCATGCAGGAAGCAGCAAAGAAAACCATACCAAAAGAAAAGAAGCGTAAGAAAGCAAAATGGTTGTCTGATGAGGCTCTTAAAATAGCAGAGGAAAGAAGGAATGCAAAAGTCAAAAGAGAAAGGAAAAAATACAATCTTCTGAACACAGAATTTCAAAGAAAAGCAAGGAGAGATAAGGAAAACTACCTAAAAGAACAGTGCAAAGAAATGGAGGAAAACAACAAAAGAGGCAGGACTAGAGATCTCTTCAGAAAAATCGGGGAAATAAAGGGAACATTTAAAGCAAAAATGACCATGATAAGGGACAAAGACGGAAAAGAGCTAGCTGATGCAGAAGAGATAAAGAAAAGATGGAAAGAGTACACAGAGGAACTCTACAAAAAGGACCTCAACACCCCTGATAACCACAATGGTGAAAAAACTGAACTCGAGCCAGACATCCTGGAGAGCGAAGTTAAAAAGGCCCTAAAGAGCACTGCAAACAACAAAGCTAGTGGATATGATAGTATCCCAGTTGAATTTTTCAAAGCTCTAAAAGATGATGGCGTCAAATTACTGCATTCAATATGCCAGCAAATCTGGAAAACAAAACAGTGGCCACAGGATTGGAAAAGATCAGTATACGTCCCAATCCCAAAAAAGGGCAATGCCAAAGAATGCTCAAATTACCGAACAATTGCACTCATCCCACACGCCAGCAAGGTGATGCTCAAGATAATACAGGACAGACTTCAGCAGCATGTGGAGAGAGAACTACCAGAGGTGCAGGCTGGTTTCAGAAGAGGCAGGGGGACTAGAGACCACATTGCCAACATACGTTGTATCATGGAGAAAACAAAGGAATATCAGAAACAAGTTTACTTTTGTTTCATTGATTACACTAAGGCATTTGACTGTGTGGACCACAACAAGATGTGGCAAATAATTAAAGAGATGGGAATACCAGAGCACCTCATATGCCTCCTGAGAAATCTGTACATGAACCAAGAAGCAACAGTCAGGACAGAACACGGAATGACAGAGTGGTTTGGAATAGGAAAAGGAGTAAGACAAGGCTGCATTTTATCACCCTGCTTATTCAATCTATACACAGAGCACATAATGCGCAATGCAGGGATGGAGGAATCACAATATGGGATTAAAATTGCTGGGAGAAACATAAACAATCTGAGATATGCAGACGATACCACCCTAATGGCAGAAAGCGAGGAAGACCTAAAGAACCTCTTGATTGGGCTGAAGGAGGAGAGTGCAAAAGCTGGTTTGAGACTCAATATCAAGAAAACCAAGATAATGGCAACAGGTCCGATCAGTTCCTGGAAAATAGATGGGGAAGAAGTAGAAGCAGTGACAGATTTTACTTTCCTGGGATCAAAGATCACAGCAGATGGGGATTGCAGCCATGAAATAAAAAGGCGACTGATTCTTGGGAGACAAGCCATGAGAAACCTGGGGAACATAGTGAAAAGCAGAGACATCACATTGCAAACAAAAATCAGAATAGTCAAAGCAATGGTATTCCCAGTGGTAATGTACGGATGCGAGAGCTGGACAATAAGGAAAGCTGAACGCAGAAGAATAGATGCCTTTGAAATGTGGTGTTGGAGGAGAGTTTTGAGAGTACCCTGGACAGCGAGGAGAACAAATAGGTCAATCTTAGAAGAAATCAACACTGACTGCTCATTGGAAGGGCTAATAGTAAAGACGAAGCTAAAGTACCTTGGACATCAAATGAGAAGGGAGGATTCACTTGAGAAGGCCTTGATGTTGGGAAAGGTGGAGGGCAAAAGAAGAAGGGGGAGGCCAAAGATGAGATGGCTAGATGGTATTGTAGACACAATGGGCACAGAGCTGGGAGTACTGAGGGGGATGGTGGAGGACAGAGGCGCCTGGAGAACAATGGTCCATAGGGTCGCAAAGGGTCGGAACCGACTGTGCGACTGAACAACAACAACATGTATTGGGCCACAACTCCCATCATGCTTGTCAGTGTGACCCACAGGCTGTTGTCTGCAAATGATAGGAAATGTAGTCTACCATGCCTGGAGAATTGTTGCCAAGTTGGTATAGGCAATACTGGGTTAAATGGCTTGTTTTGCTCTCATTTTGGTTTAATAGTAAGAGAGCAGATTGCTTATGGGAAACAGGTTGTTTTATTAGGTGGGCAATGCTCAAAATGCTTTGACAATAGGCGGAGGAAACTAATGACTCTCGCTGAAGGGAACGAACGCACTGCTTTGCAAGATGGCATATTGGGACTTTGACCTCACCACAAGAGTTAAGTGTTCTTGAACAAATAAATGCAAACAGAGAGAAACCACAGAGGAGGAGGAAAACAGGGAGCAAGAGGGAGGAGGTAGTGGGAAGAGTTACCGTAGAGAAAAAGAATGGAGTCAGTGGCGATAGAAAAGAGAGAGTGCCTTAAGCAATAAATACCTAGAGGACTTGTTAAAAACAGCCACGACAGCTGTTTTGTGTTTGTGTGAGATCTGGTCGCTCTTCTCATTCTGATACCACAGAGGCATACCAGGTTCATATACAATGCCTAGAAGAAGGCATAGATGATTTGCTTTGTCTTTTGATGGGAACTTTCCAAAATTTAAAGATTTCTCAATTTTTTTAAAAAAAAAATTGAAACTTTAAAAATAGAAAAAGGTAGGTAAAGGTAAAGGTTTCCCTTGCTCGAGAGCTGGTCGTATCCGACTCTAGGGTTCAGTGCTCGTCTGTTTCAAAGCCGAAGAGCCAGCGTTGTCTGCTTCTGCAGACGTTTCCGTGGTCATGTGGCAGGCATGACTAGACACCACAGTGCACGGAACGCTGTTTACCTTCCCACCGAAGTGGTTCCTATTTATCTACTTGCAATTTCTTGCTTTCAAACTGCTAGGTTGGCAGGAGCTGGGACAAAGACGCTGGGAGCTCATTCCGTCCTGCAGTACTCGGGAATCGAACTGCTGACCTTCCACCTCCCAGTCAGCGTCTTAGCCACTTGAGCCACTGGAGAACAAAATGACTTTTAATTAGAGGGACCGGTGGGGAAATGGCCAGAATCATATTGTGATTGGAATAAGTGACTTTTGTATAAGTCACACTGGTAAATTTTACCCAATTAACAAAGTGCCGGTGAGATGCTGGTTGTGTATATGGTCATGTGACTGGCATTCGACCAGGTACAAAATCACACCTTGCAAATTAGCTATAATTTGCTTCTATGACTTACACAGATTTATTACTCTAACGTAAAATGATTCTAGCGTATGTCTTGTATTTCTTACTGTCCATCCAGCTGGAAAATGAATAGACAGCAGGTGTTGCTTCTGAACCTTATCATACTCCCATTCTCTTCTACTGCAAGACACTGGCCCCCAACCACCCTACTTTGATTTATCCCTTTCTTTTCTCTTCATAGTCTTTGCCAAGATATCCTAAATTAAATAAACATATTTATGCATTTATTTTAAATTTTATTTATATGCTGTTTTTTTTTCTGCCAAACGTGTGGCATCTAGTGAGGCTTCCAACAAAAAGCTCAGACAACACTCTCCTCTGCCCGAACCTTTGCGTCCCCATGGACCTCAGCACGCCAGTCTCCTCATATTATCTGCCATCCTCTGTAGTCCGCCTAGATCTATGCCCACTGTGTCAATGATGCCATCTAGCCATCTCATCCTCTGCCACCCCCTTCTAAGAATTCATAGATAGGTGATAGCCTGACCTTCACACTTCTAGTCACACACCAACCTGATTCCTTGTTGAGGTCTGTGACAGTATTTGTGCATTTATCGAACTCCATTAAACCTTGTGTTGCCGGCTAATCTTTCTCACACTAGGTTAGGTGAAAGGAACTGCAGAATGAACTCACCAAAAGGTGCCTTCATTTTGGCTGTTTCATGTCTGGCCTAGACATGGAAGAAGAAGGGGACATGTTAGTCAAGAGAATCTTCTGTCTATAGGCACCCTTCTAACATATAGGTAAAGGTTTCCCTTGCTCGAAAGCCAGTCGTATCCGACTCTAGGGTTCAGTGCTCATCTCTGTTTCAAAGTTGAAGAGCCAGTGCTGTCTGCTTCTGCAGACATTTCCGTGGTCATGTGGCAGGCATGATGACACCAGAGCGCACGGAACGCTGTTTCCTTCCCACCAAAGTGGTCCCTATTTATCTACTTGCAATTTCTTGCTTTCGAACTGCTAGGTTGGCAGGAGCTGGGACAAAGACGCCGGGAGTTCATTCCGTCCTGCAGTACTCGGGAATCGAACTGCTGACTTTTCGCCTCACAGTCAGCATCTTAGCCATTATGTACAATAGCAATTCCACAGAAGCTATCACTTGCATATGGGAGTACATAAGACTAATATGCTATACTAATTGTAACTTATGCCCTTTTGTTTTCTAGAATGGGATTTCAAAGACTTGGGACTTCATGAGATCGCATGACAGGTAATTTTCACACATTGTGTCTGATAAATAAGCTTCTTCCATACTTTTTTATATGTACAGTACATTTAACAATACTGTACTTAACATCATGATGCGTCTGAAGAAGTAGGTGCAATCTGTGGAAGTTTAAGCCAATTGATCTTTGGTATCGTTTAAGATACAATAAGACTTAGTTTTATTGCAAGGCAGCATTTATTTCTGGTATTGGTTTACATATTGTGATAATATTTATTCTGACACTGGAAAATGCTTATTACTGTATATTCATATTTGGGCTTGAACTGAATCTAAGAGAAAATGACAATGAAAGCCTTGCTTAAGGCAAAAATTAAGCCAGAAGTTCCTGGATTGTACTTCATTCTTTTCTGTCTCATTAATTTATCTGTTTGGAGGTATACAGATGAAATCATGGCTTAACAGATTGCTGGTTGACAATGGCAGCTTCTCAAAGGCAGAATTACAGGAAGAGTGTTTTATGTAGACAAAGGAGTGTTATTATTCTTGTTGTTTTGGCTGTTGTGTTGCTCTGGGACACAGAGGGAAAATAACATATGCAAATGTATTCAAGCAATCCATGTACAAATTGTTTGTTACATGTTATACATATATCCCACTTTTTTTCAAGTAGCTTAAAGTGAGGTACATGGCTCTCATCCTCTACTTAACAGTGGGGTAGGTCACACTGAGAGAGTGTAACTGATCCCAAATAAGTTTCATGGTCAAGTGGAGATTTGATCCCAGGTCACCTGAATCATAGTTAATCATTATATTCCCTCATTGCTCCAGTGTTTATTCCAAGGTGATGTAGTGTAACATGGTCTATGCCATATACCATTCCTAAATGTACTCAGATCCTAGTTTGTAATATTTTCTCATCTCCAGAGAAAGAGAGTTCCAAAAGCGGGGTACAAATTTAATAAATAAATAAAGTTAGGAAATCACACTGTGATTTACAGTATCTAGTGCCTTACAGTATCTAGTTGACTTTTTTAAAAAACTTAATGATTGTAGCTTATAAGATACATGTTTCCAGAAGGGGAGCTAGTTTTGTTTTGTTTTGATGCAACCCCTTTATTAAATAAAAGGCTTTTTACAGGACATTTTTTAAATAGCTGGGAACATGATTGCATAAGGTGCACATGTCATGCCAGTCAACTCTGGTCACACAACATTTGTTGCCTTTTCATGTACAGCAGCTGTCATGCTGTAACTTTTTTAGTGACTGCAGAGCGCAGCTTTCAGTTGTGAGAGTGCCAAGCTATTTTGCTCCAAGCTACAGAAATTGTACCATCAAAGGAGTCAGGAAGGCTTTTAAATTACATGCACACCCTTAATTTGTCTTCTAGTACAGTTAATGCTATGTTTTGTGTTCAGGCAAACCCTGCTGTAAATGACTTGGAAGCCTACTATGTGGTTGTTTTTTCTTCTTAATTTTCTGGATTACATTTATACCCTGCCCTTTCCTTCTTCAAAAGGTCCACTGACTTATCCTGCAGCCTACATGAGCTTATTTTTCCTTGAAACACAGAGCTAAGAAATTTCAGAGTCAGATGAAAAATGAGATTGCAAGTGATCCAGGATCACTTGTGGGTAGCATTTTGATTTATCATGCGAATTCAGATATCATTGGTCTGAATGAAGTTTCTTGGCCCCTTCTGCCTTGGGACCAAGAAGATTCATAGGTGTGGAGCAGTGCGTTCAGACCTGGGATATCTGGGTTCATGTGCTACCTTAGGATGGTATTAACAAGTAACTCTGGATTACTTGCAGTCTCATTTCTCATCTCACCTGGAATTTTGGTGCAGGAACTCCTGCCCTTTCTCTAGTCATATGTTCTATGCACCATGTCATACTGGCACACTACATTATTGTATGTTATACTGTGGCACTCTACAGTTAAAAAGATATCACCTCAAGTGCAAAACTGGTCTCTTCGTAGCCACTGGACTGCAGTGGCTTGATGTTTAAGATGCTGAACTTGATGACGAAAAGGTCGGCAGGTAAGCAGTTTGAGACCTGAGTGCTTCACAACGGAATGAGCTCCTGTCTCTGTCCCAGTTCCTGCCAACCTAGCAGTTCAAAAGCAAGAAATTACAAGTAGACAAATGGGTACCACCTCAATGGGAAAGGTAATCGTGTTTTGTGCTCTCTGTTGTGTAGTCATGCCTGCCACATATCCACAGAAACATCTGCAAACGCAGACAGCACTGCCTTTCTGGCTGTAATCGGATATGAGTACCACACTGTATAACTGGATATGACTGGCTTTCGAGCAAGGGAGACCTTTACCCCAATCTGGACATTGTTTAATGGCAAGAATATCTGTTTTATGACAGGCCACTCTGTACCTCACACTAAATGATACAATACCTTCTGGGCACGGTACAGATTGTGATCAGCGGAAGTAGCAACACATGTCAGGGTTGGAGAAGAGTCACTGTTAAATATTCCAGCATGTGGTGTGGGAGGGCCTCATTTGAAATCACTGCTTCTTTTACAGAGCTTGGGCGCATGCCGTTTTTGAACTCTAGCTACAAGGATTCTGGGAGTTTTGTTTTTTAAAAGTAATATTTTTGAAGCTCTTTGAACCTCTAGCCTTCATACACTGCAATTAGCCACAGCCAGAGATCAAAGCAGCCTGTGCAACAGGGAAGGACTTTCCTTGCCTCCCAGTATAGCCAATATGTACTGTATACCAAACATACAAGATTCTGTCCATAGGGTAGTTGAAACCCTTGCGTTATGAAATTGTATAGTTATAGTTCTTCTTCCGTGACTAGGCCAGACGTAAAACTGCCAAAGTGAAGGCACCTTTTGGTGAGTTCATTCAGCAGTTCTTTTTGCCTTACTCAGTGTGAGAAAGAGTATTCGGCAACACAAGGTTGCCATTGCCCAGGGTACACCTGATTGTGGTTCAAAAATACCACATTCTTTGAGGAGGTTCTTTCTGTGTACCCCATCGTTATAGTTAGACTTCATTAGTAACTCATGCTTGTTGCAGTTAGTCCTACACAAAAAGGTGATGCTGATGGGTGGTGCCCTTAGACCAGGGGTGGCCAACCTTTTTGCGCTGCGTGCCTGACCACACCCCCAGACAGCTGGTCAGGGTGGGCCATGCCCCCCAAAAGCAGAAGTGGGCACATTTACGGCTGTTGTAAATGTGGCCACTTCTGTGTTTATGGCAGTCTTGGGCATGTTCACACATGAGCGGGCGTGTTTTATGGCTGACATAAACTCTCCCACTTCCACTTCCGGGTGTGGCAGCGGTGGCAAAGGGCCAGTTGAAATGGTGCCATGGGCCGGACCCCGCCCCACAGGCCGTAGGTTGGGAACCCCTGCCGTAGACAAATCAGCTATGGCAGTGGTGTTTTTAGAGCTGAACTAGCATAGGTTGCCCGGCGTTGCCAGGCTGCTATAAACTGTGATCAGCTTTTTTTTCGGGGGGGGGGGGGGTTGTGGATTGAAAAAAGAACAAAGAATGATATAATTGTTTCAAATTGTTTTATTTATCCAAATAATGTTTTAGTTTGTGGTTCTTGTTTTTTTTGTTAATAGTTGTACCGTAGGTAATATTTTTAAAAATGTGAAAGTACCTGTTTTTTACATTCAATTTTTTTAAACTGTGTTTAGATGTTTTGGGTTTTTATTTGAGTTAAAACTCAACACAGGATGTTATAAATCTTTTTATTTTATTTATTTAACATATGTTTGTGATTTATTGTTATGTTTTGACTTGTTTTTACTCTTGTGGCCTCTAGGTGGGGCTGTTGTGTGTTTTTTGAGTTGTTTTTACTATTCTTCCCTGCAGGTGGGTCTGCTAGTGGTTTTGGTTTTGTTTCACGTCTTTTTTCTCTCCTGGCCTCTGGGTGGGGCTTCTTCCGGTAAGTAGTCTTTGTTTCTTCATTTCTGTTCCGGTTGTCATGGAGGGAGGACGTGCTGGTGAGTTATCTGGTTTTCTTTCTTCTGGGGTTTTTCTTTGTTTTGCTTTGATGGTGGTGGGCTGGGAGGTGTTTCTGTTTGTTCTTTTTTGTTTTGGTTGAGTTTTAGGTTTGTTTAATTGGCTTGGTTATTTCTGGTTTTGTTTAATTTTTCTTATTTCATTGTTGTTTATTTGTGTAATTTGCGGCGCAGAGAACATTGGGAATTGAAGTTGTTTCCTTTTGTTTGCGTTCGTGGGGCTCTTGCCCCACTGTCGCGTTTCTCAACCCTTCAGTAACCTCCGTACCGGGTTCGGGCGAGTGCAGGAGGTTCGGTACGGGATAGGATGGATGGGTGCGGAAACGTATAGCAAGTTCCAACGGTTAACCCTTGGATTTATAGGTATAGATGCCCAAAACCATTGCTCTATATTTTTGTAGATTCATTCATGAGTCTTTCCTACATTTCTTTTTCCTTCTCCATCTCTTATTTTACAATGAGTTGTGTGAGGGGGATTGCTGGCAGGGAATGACTTCATGGCTGTTTCTGCCTTCGCGGTCTTGATTGTGACGCGTGCATTTTAAGCTGTGGGTCCCTGTGAAAAGAAAGATTCCTTTTTTAGTAATGATCCATTAAGATTGCAATGAGTTGTTTTGAAAGTGCCTGTAGTGTTCTGAATTTGAATAACCACTCAGATAACATGACTCAGAAACTACTTAGCCAAGAATCCCAAGTTCATGTAAATTGTATAAGCTAATAAATATTGGTTTTTTTAAAATGATATATGCCAGTTTGAGCATATCCTATTAATATATTTCTCTGAGAGAATGGGGACAGAACCTATTGTTATAACTTTAGGGAGCTTTCTGTTATGAATTTGAGTTTTCAGCATTGTATTTCCACACCTAGTGAGTCAAATAGTCACCATATCATGCATTCTTTTTTTTATTATTTGTGCTCTAAAAGACATGCTCTTTTTCTATGACAGTAACTTTAAATAACTGTCTTTCATAAAATGTTTTAATAGGTTGGATAGCCATTCACCAGAAGTGCTTTGACTGTGCATTTCTTGTGCTGGAATGGATTTGAACCAAACGTTCTATGGCTTTATGAAATTAATAGCATACCTCAAACTGATACAAGACATAAGAAAAATAACAAAATCTCAATAAAAATTAAGTAGCAATGTACTTGTGTACCTGAAATGACATCTTAGACTTTTGCATTTCAAACTGTTCACACAACCAAACAGGAACAACAGTAATCATGGCATTTTTGCAGGCCTCAGGGCCATCATGTTATTCTGCTTATGTTCCTCTCCCATACACACACACACACACAAAACAGCATTTTTAAAATAAAATAAAAACCTTTATGAAGAGAAGTACCACATCCATAAAATCTTAGATTAAATTGTAGGTTACAGAGTGTTAAAGCTGAAAATTTCCTTTTTTGATGTATATCTTATGTATGCTGAAAGATCAACAAAGGAACATATTACTGCACTGTATTTGCTTGAAATAAAAATGAGAAGATGGAAAAAATATACCAGTGGTGGCAAACCTATGGTACGCGTGCTAGACGTGGCACTCGGAGCCCTCTCTGTGGGCACCCATGCAGTCACCCCAGCACAGAGTTTTCCCCGCCCCTCTACCCAGCAGCTCAATGGGAGCACTTTCTCCCTCTTCCCAGCAGCCCAATGGGAACGTTTCCTTCCTCCCCTGTTGCTGTATTAGCACTTGGCGATAAATATGTGGGTTTTGGGTTGCAGTTTGGGCACTCGGTCTCTAAAAGGTTCACCATCACTGGAATATACTGACAAACTATATAGAAGAGATGCAAGGGTGACAGTTTCCTTTGTAGAAGAATCATGTTATGAAGTGGCTGCTATTTTAGAAAATTTAGGGAAAGCAGTTGGAATAGAGTAGAGTAGATTGGGTACTAGTAGGACTCTTCCATGTTATGGAAACTGAGTCTATTAAAAGCCTAACAAGAGTATGGTGACAAAACAAATATTTGCAAATATTAAAGGAAGCCTTGTGTTTGCAAGAGTTGAGCCAGGCTGTTGATACCTGGGAGGCCACTAATTCATAGAGTCAGGAGACTAATTCATAGAGTCAGGAGCAACTTAATGGTACATAACAAGAAAGAGCAAAAATTATGTTAATATTCCAGATATGTGACTTAGACTTGAGAAATCAGATTTGCTTGCACCAATTAGGATACAAGTCAAATAAACAAATCAATTTGCAAATGAAGTACAGTGTAGATGGGTTATATTTGGCATATACAGGGGTGGCTAACCTTTTTCTGCCGTGGGCCTGACCAGGCCCCCAGATAGCATCGCGGGCCGGACCACACACCCCGGAAGTGGAAGCGGGCCCATTTACAGCAGACATAAATGCACCAATTTCTGTGTTTACACCTGCCAGAGGCGCGTTTGCACATGCACGGGCGAGTTTTACGGATGATGTAAAAATGGCTGTTTCCACTTCCAGGTGTGGCAAAGGCAGCAACGGGCCGGATGGGATGGTGTCGGGGGCCAGGCTGGCCTGCAGGCCGTAAATTGGGACCCCCTGCTTTAGATTATGCAGTCCTTTAATATCACCATGAACATTGGTCAGAGAATGTCTGCCCCTAGAAGATACAATCCATTCTGTTGAGAAGAAGAAATTGACATATGTCTCAATGGAGTCATTTTTTTCTTTTGCTATCTCACTTATTTGGTCATAATTCAGTTTACATTTGCTTCCTGCCTATAATCTAAGTGCTTTGGGCTGTTACTTCACCAGTAGAGCAGTGAGGGAACCCAAGATATATATATTCCAATATAATCTCTTTGTCCCTGCACATTCAGGGACTCAACCTTTGTGTTATTGCCTCTAAGATGGTCATGAAGACATTTCTTGAAGATGATCTTCAATTCAAAAGTGTTGTTGATACAGTACTTGTTTACAAGAACCCCAGGAAGTTTTGTACTCATTATCCCTACATTGAAACAGCCTGATTCACCACGAAAATTCAGAATAAACAACATTTATGGGAGGAGGTGATATACATGCAGCATAAGAAAAAGTTTACCCTCAACAGTTTACCTTCACTAATATCTTACTTTGATTAATACAAATCACTTCATCTGTTAATAAAAGGTATGCCCATATTATGACTATAATAGCTAACTAACTGATATGGTTAATAATAAATTATGTTCCCCTTTGGTGAACTGACTATATTCACATTTTGTGCTCTTTATACTTATCACTGCGTTATGAAGAGCTTGCTGTGCCAACTGGTTTAAGTAACTGTGATAGTGAAGCATTTTGCATCTTACATTCAAGCTTATGCATGAGTGCAAAGCCCACAATCTTTTTCATTAAAAGAAGGAGTTTGACATCCTATTACTCTATATGAAGCAAACTGATAAACTGTGTGCATCTTTGAATAACTCAAAATATTATATTTTCAGCAAATTCCACACTAGAGAATTTAAATGATGTAAAAATAATGGTTGCATTATTACAAGAGTAAGGCATGTTCATACTTGGACAGTGAAGGCTTAAAAGGAGAGGAGAATACTTTTAGAATACCTATAAAGAGATCTTTAAAAGGGCAGATATCAATTATCTTCCTTAGCCATTAAGTGCAGAGCAAGTAGACATCTAAAAGCTAGGACAGAACATTTCAGGTTAAACAGTAAGGAAATATTTTTAAATCTGTTTAATGATGTTGTGCAAGCAGCATCATAAGTGCTAATCAGGTCTAGGCTTGATGCTTTTTTATGCAGGGTTAATGAATCTCATCCTGCATTTGTGAGCCAAGCAACCTGTCAAAATTTTCTTTCAGTTGAGATAATTATCTGACTTGAATGTCCTGGTCACAGCTACCATTGGGAAAGGACCTTTGATTCAATTTTGACCGACTTTTATTTGAATAGGTTGTTCTCCTTCAGGTATCCTGTTTGATTGAGAGCAACAATAGGTGAATTGAGGTGCAACAGGTTTATGATTCCCAGTGACTTGATAGAAGTCAAGTCCCATCATTTCTACTCAGCAGAGCTGGGGAAAATTGGGGTGATGTCCAACACCCTGAGAATATAGCACATCTGTGCCAGGGTGTGTAAATTGAGCATTTTTAGATACAGATAGGGCTGGATAGGGCTTGGCAGGGGCATATTGTTTGAGAAATTATCACGTTAAGTGTTGTTTAAATTAAGAGTTATTTTTGAATTTGAATTGTAATTCAGTGTACTTAACAGCAATAAAGTTGAAATCAACTATGCTTACATAGGAAACAATTATGCAAGACACTGATCCTGATGACTGAAAGGTCGGCAGGTCAGCAGTTTGAGACCTGAGGTCAACACGATGGATTGAGTCCCGTCATCTGCTCCTGCCAATTTAGCAGTTAGAAAGCAAGAAATTTCAAGTAGATAAATAGGTACTGCTTTGACAGGAAAGGTAACAGCATTCCGTGCACCCCGGCATCTAGTGATGCCTGCCGTATGGCCACACAAACGTCTACAGACAGAACTGGCTCTTTGGCTATAAACAGAGATGACCCACACCCACACCCACAGCCACACCCACTGCACAACAACGATTTTGCTACTGGGAATAACACGTGAATTACATGATATTGAGTGTGCTGTTTCCAAATTTGAACTCAGAATTTGCCTATCATGTACAGATTTTAAGTTACAGCCATGCTATAACTGTTCAAATGGACGGTAACTGAGTAATGTATTTTACATGGAAACATTATAACAGTTGCATTATAACACTATGCCTGCTGTCGCCTTAGCTGAATCACATCCCCTGGTGGTATGCATGTTCCAGCAGTGGCCGGGCATGTCTGGGCAAGTCAGATATCTATACCTATAAATCCAAGGGTTAACCGTTGGAACTTGCAATACGTTTCTGCACCCGTCCATCCTATCCCGTACCAAGCCTCCTGCACTCGCCCGAACCTCGTCGGGAGGTTACTGCAGGGTTGAGAAAGGCGCCAGTGGGGCAAGAGCCCCACGAACGCAAACAAAGAAAAAGGACTTCAATTCCCAACGTTCTCTGTGCTGCGCCACAGCCAATGAGGCTGAGAGGCGCGAGCAAAAAGAACGTTGGGAAACGCGGCGCGGCCAATTAAAATCGAGCTGCAGAAAAAAACTGCAGCACGAATGCAAACCACAAATGCAAAACTACAAGTCCCAGCGTCCTGTGCACAGTGAGCGTGCACAACGTTGAGAAAGCTGGCGCGCAAAAAATAAAACTACAAAACGTAACAGGAGCGCAAGTCCCCAGCAGGCAGATGCAGCGCCTCACAACCACGCAAAACAAACAAGCCACAAAAATCCACCGTAAGACACCCGCCGGATTTCTTTCCTGGAGCAACGGGGAGAAGAGGGATTCCCTCTCCTCCACGCTACCCCGCCAAAGACACGGCGAGACCACCGCTGACCTCAAGGAAAGTTGAGCCGGGGTGGAAAAAAACAGCAGGCAGGCAGCAGTTTGTCAGGGGAAGCACACCCTCCCTGGCAAATGGCTGGCTGCTGCGTTTGTACTTCCGATGGAGGTAATACAAAAGCAACAGCCAGCAATCTGCAAGGAAGAGCACCACCCCTTACAGATCGCTGCCTGCTGATCTCCGGTTAGGTAAGCCAGGAGAGAAAGGAGACAGAGAGGAGAGAACCATTGTCAGGCAGATAGCTCTTCTCTGCCTCCTTCTCCCCTGACCTACCTAACGAACCTTACCAGGGGAAAAGCAGGCTGACTGCCGGCTCCTCCTTTCCCCCATTGCTGCATCGAAACCAAAATTTGAAATAGCAATGGGGAGAAGAGGAACGGACAGGCAGCCCGTTCTTCACGCTAAAGTACACACCAACAACAAACACCAAAATTAATTTAAAAAATAATAAAACAAAAATAAATCAATAATTTAAAAAAACATTATAAAAAAGGAAAGCACAAAATACACAAACAAAAACAACCACAATATCACAAAAGCACATACAAAACACCTAACTACAACACAAAAATACCTAACTCTAACAACACAACTACCACAAATTACACAAATAAGCAACAACGAAATAACAAAAATAAACAAACCAGAAATAAACAAACCAATTAAACAAACCTAAAACCCAACCAAAACAAAAAAGAACAAACAGAAACACCTCCCAGCCCACCACCACAAAAACAAAGAAAAACCCCAGAAGAAAGAAAACCAGAGAACTCACCAGCACGTCCTCCCTCCATGAGATCCAAACAGAAATGAAGAAACAAAGACTACTTACCGGAAGATGCCCCACCTAGAGGCCAGGAGAGAAAAACACATGTAACAAAAACAAAACCACTAACAGCCCCACCTGCAGGGCAGAATTGTAAACACAACTCAGAAACACAACAGCCCCACCTAGAGGCCACAAGAGTAAAAACAAGTAAAAAACATAATAAATCAAAAGTTTACACAAACAACAAACATATGTTAAATAAATAAAATAAAAGGATTTATAGCATCCTCTGTTGAGTTTTAACTCAAATAAAAACCCAAAACATCTAAACACAGTTTAAAAACATTGAATGTAAAAAACATGTACTTTCACATTTTTAAAAATATTACCTACGGTACAACTATTAACAAAAAAAAGTCACATACTAAAACATTATTTGGTTAAAGATAGATAGATAGATAGATAGATAGATAGATAGATAGATAGATAGATAGATAGATAGATAGATAGATAGATAGATAGATAGATAGATAGATAGATAGATCTTTATTTTCATTGTCCTGCACAGAACAACGAGAAACAATTATATCATCCTTTGTTCTTTTTTTAATCCACAACCACCCAAAAAAAAGCTGATCACAGTTTATAACAGCCCGGCAACACCGGGCAACCTATGCTAGTAGGTATATAAAACAAGATGGACCAAGGGCTTATCTCTAGTGTGAAATCATCTTATTGGATAGTACAGCTATCATGGAACTATGAGGCAAAAGTTAATTGTGTATAGAGATTACATAGCAACTGCAGAACGAAAGACTGTAGCTAATTGCGTCAATATGTGTAATTAATTTAAGATCTTGACATCCTAGGCGGAATCGGACTTCAGATTTGGATTCAGTGCACTTGATGTAGTATAGGACACATGGATTAGACCAGTGTTTCCCAAACTTTGGTTTTCGGACTCCATTTCCCAGAAGTCTAAGTCAATTCCTCAAAGCACTGATCAGCCAATATACTGACTTAGGCTTCTGGGAATTGAAGTCCCCTGTGGGGCGTGAAGCCCACTTTGGGAACCACTGGATTTGACCAAGTAGCAGACAATATTTATTTTTTTGTGATGTAGTGGAGTCGGATACCACTGGCTTTCAAGCTAAGGAAGTGGCTTTCAAGCTAAGGAAGGTTAGATTTTAGCTGTAGTGCTGGCCCACCAATTTAGAAGTATTTCTAGTTCTACAGAATTCTCTGGGCCTTAAATACTCCAGACTCTCTAGCCAGCCAGCTACAGAGCAGGTCAGCCATCATCTAAGCAGCTATGCAAACTATATTCTGTATCGCGGTTTTGGATTCCTAAAGGGTTTGTCTAATATCTTTTTGGTGGAAGGCACTTTGGACAAATAATTAAGGGCCATTACAGTACATGTTGCAAACATCGCCCTCAGGGAGCTTAGTGAGACTATAAACACAATAGGTTTCAAATTTATTTTAGCCCCTCCACACACACATTGCAAAGGTTTTGAACTGTAAGGTCTCCTTGCCTTGTGGATCCTGGGATCCGGGCCAAGGTATCTCACACAGAAAAACACAGAGAGTATATTGTACTTTAAAATGCTGTGACTAATGCAGTGAATTGTATACCAAATGTTGGCCTGACAGTTCATTTCCCCCCTTTTTTTTGTTGCTGTTGAATTTTTTTATACTATATATTTTATCCATTATTACACGTTACTAAGCATCTGTTTATTTTACATTTTCTCCGGCACCTCATTCTTTTTGGTGCTGATTAAATAAAACACTGTAGGCAGTTCAAGCTCCTGTGATAATAAGTAGCTGCAGTTTATATTTCAAAGATAGTTGTTTATGGGATTGTTAACATGTCTTAAAATTTATTGTTACTTCTTGTTCTCCTGCACGCCTGATTGTTAAAACAGCTTGCGGCGTCAGGAGGAATTTCCTGCTGCAGTGGACTTTCCTACAAAAGAAGGTGTTTATTTGAGGGGGGGAGGGAACCTTCCTAGGCAGTTAGGGTCAAAAGTTTTCCTTTAACCCATGCCAGTTCATATTTCATAAATTGTCCTTCAGCTTGTTTCAGTTTTGTGCTATCAAGTCTTCTTCTTCTTCTTCTTCCATATCCGAATATTGACAATCACAATGGTGATCAGCCATTAACACGTTAGTCCTCAGAGTTGTCAGGTTAGCCTGACACTCGATGTTGAGTCGCTGGCATTATGGCCTATTCTGTTGGCATAGCAGGATAACTTGGCAGGTGCTGTCAAATCATGGCAGACTTGTGGCGAGCCCATACCTGTCAACCCACGGCTCCAGAAAAACGGGACCTACGCACATCGCTTGTGCGCAGGTCGCTTTCCACGCATGCATGGAAGGGTTTTACCCCTTCCACCCATGCACGGAAGCGCTATGCCACTTGTGCAGCCCCTATGCAAGCGGTGTAGCGCTTCCGCGCATGCGTGGAAGGGGTAAACCCCTTCCATGCATGCGCGGAACTGCTACGCCGCTTGCATAGGGGCTGCGCAAGCGGCGTAGCGCTTCTGCGCATGTGCGGAAAGTGTTTTTCCCCGCTGCCAAATTACGGGGTTTTGGCAGCGCGGGACGGGTTATGATGTCAGCCGACGTCAAATTACGGGGTTTTCCCAGCCAAATCGGGATGGTTGACAGGTATGGGCGAGCCTATGAATGAAACATCTCCCGAATGTCCTATCTTCAACAGCTTTGCTCAGCTCTTGTAAACTCAAACCTCTAGTTTCTTTCATGGAGTCAATACATCTCATGTTTGGTCTTCCTATTTCCCTGCTGCTTTCTACTTTCCCCAACATTATTGTCTTTTCCAGAGAACCTTGCCTTCTCGGATTGTATCCAAAGTAGGATAGCATCAGTTTCATCAGTTTTATCACTAGACACAGCTCAGGCTGCATTTCTTCTATTTCACACTTGTTTGTCTTTTTGGCAATCCAGGATATCCACAAAGCTTTCCTCCAGCACCATATTTCAAATGAATCAAATTTTTCTTGTCATCTTTCTTTACTGGCTAGCCCTCATACCCACAAATGGTAAGTTGGGATACAATATCCTTTAATAAAGGGCACTAATCTGTTTTCAAATGTGTGAGAGAGAGCATGTGCACTCTATCACACACATTGTATATGTGCATTTTATAAAAGGAAACATGAGTAACTTAACCTATAAGGAAGGGATGTGGTCGTGCGTGTGCGGAATGTGTGTCCACACACGTGCAGCCTATTCCGTAATGCACCAGCCACACTTACCTTTTGTCCCAGACATCATCGGCACAAGGGTCCGGTGCCGAGAGTGGGGCCAATGCCCCACAGATGCGGAAAAACAAAAAATACAAGTCCCAGCGTCCTCCGTGCCGCGGCACGCCTCAGCCAATGAGGCATGAGGACACGAGCGTGGAGGAGGCAGGACAGCTGGTACCCCCCAAAAAATGGCCACTGAAGAGGCGTGGCCAGGGATGCGTGCAGACCAAACTAAGAGAAAGCCCGTTGGCGCTCTGTTTGGCCTCCCCGGGAGGCCAAGGCCGAAAGCGGCGCTCTGTACTGCCCTCACCTCTCAACAGCGAGTGCCTACCCGGGGGGGGGGGTCAGGAGCAAAAAGCACAGCTGCCTTTGGCCCCCGCCTAGCAAGTCACTTCCTCGGGAGGCCAGGGCAGAGAACGGAGCTCTGTTCCGTCCTGGCCTACTGGAGGAAAGCGGGCGCCTACCCCGGGGGGCGGGGGCTGAAAGCACGGCTGCCTTTGGCCCCACCTTCCAGGGGAAGTGAGCTACTTCCCCGGGAGGCAAGGGCAGAGAACAGTGCTCTATTCTGCCCGAGACTCCCAGAGGGAAGCGGGCGCCTACACCGGGGGACAAATTGCTGTTTAGGGTAAAGGGCGAAAGCCAACTCTGGAAGTATTAATAAACAGTTGAGATCTTTGTCGGCCAATTGTCTTTTTCAAGGGATGGAATCATGCAAAATTCCAGTGCTGTTGTAGGGCAACCACTTGGTGAGCAAAGATGGAAGCCAGGCAGAGTGATGGAACTTCTATTAAGATGAAAGCAGGAAGAGTTTAAGTGACCCGCTCATTAAAAGTGGAACTCCCTTAGAAAGTTCAATTTGTCTCTTTGCCCTGACAAGGGTTCTCAGCTTCAAAAATTACTCTGCTTTTGTTTAGTGTCCAGTGAGATTTATTTGCAACTTGATTGCAGATGTGCAGTTTTGAAGGACTGCATCACTAGGTAAAGCTAGTCATATCCAACTCTAGGGATTGGTGCTAATCTCTGTTTACAGCCAAAGAGGCAGCGCTGTCTGCTCCGTGGACATGTGGCAGACATGACTAGACACTGGAGTGCACAGAATGCTGTTTACCTTCCAAGTAAAGTGGTACCTATTTATCTACTTGCAATTTCTTGCTTTTGAACTGCTAGGTTGGCATCTCTAAAGGGGGAAAATATTTTATCATCTTTTAATTGAAAACTTAGCATCTTGTCGAATTCATTTTGTAGCCTAACAGGAGTAAGAGCCCTGGATCAAGTTCTGGCATCCTTGTCAGTACCTTGGGGAATTCAAGAGCTTTCTAAACTCTCTTGATACACACAAATTCATGGGTGAGAGGGCAGGCTAAAAAGAATGAATATAGAAATCTAACTATGGGTGTCCTCTATGTGCAAATCGGAATACAAAATATCAGGCAGAATTTTGTTTCCCCATTGATTCTTCTGTGTGCTACTCAACATCCCGTTGTACCTGAAACAAAGTTTTGTTGACTGTATTCTCCAGGGAGGGAGGGTGAAAAAGAAGTTGAATGCACTTCTGGCATGTTTGCACATGAGACCTATTGTTCAGGACCTTTTGATGTCAAATTCAGATTAAATTCCTGTTAGGCCTTGTACATTCCAAGGAAAATCTGCTCTTTTCCTCCTCTTGTGTTCTGTTTTAGCATAATATTTTGGTCAGATAATATCTTTGTGCATTATGTCACCAAATATGTTGCCGCTACTGTAAGAGGAAAAATATCAAGTCAGTTCTCCTCTGTTTTAATAAATTTAACCCCGTCCCCCTCCCTCTGTTTGTGTGTGTTTGGTAAGGGAATGTCTGCACCACTATGTTGCTTGCGTTGTTTCAAGTAAGTATGATGTAAGTAGGGGATTTTGAAATATGAAAATCCTCCTGCCAGAAGGTCTGGGTCTGTTCATAATCCAGCCTCTTAAAGTTAATTCTGAAGAGGACCCAGGAGGACAGGAGAACAGAGCAAATTCAACCTATATCTCCTGGTGACACTAACAGCTTGGGATATTTTAGTGTTTGGGAATCAAGACAATGGAACCGGCTGTAAGCTAACCTAGCACATCTTTATTGCATGGAGTACAGTACGAACATGTGGTAATGGCGGACAAACAGCTCCTTTTATGCGGTGGCTATACAATTGAATATGGCTCTTCGACAGGCATTGGCTACTGTCCAAGTGACGTCATCCTTGGTCACGCCTTTCTTGTCCAGGTGAGGTGAGCGCGGGAATCTTTCCCGCGCAGCTGAGGGCATTTGAGGAATGTGTACCATGTGAGCTGGGCGCTCGCTACTGCCCCCGGTGGCCACTAGCTCGCGTCCTCATACAGAAGGTTACAGTGTTACATGCACCCATTCGTGTGGTTACAAATACATTCAATACACAACATCCCTCCCCCCTAAGATGGGACAAAGTCCCTCAACCAAGCTGGTTTCCCGCATGTGCATTTTGGGCGTGCGGCCGTTATGCTTGACTCGGCCGTGCCCCCTTGTCTGTGTCCTCCTGGCTCTTGTCCTGCAATTGGAGAGGATGACTCGTTAGTGACTCGCTGCGGACTTGCAGCTTTGGAATGGGCAGGAGAAGGGGGAGGAAGGGTTTCTGATGCGGATGTGGGAAAACCGGGGGCACTAGGGGCTAAAGAAAAACCCCGCTCTTCGCTTGGACGGGTGGGGGAACACTCCGAAACCCCCCCCCCGGTTTGGTAACTCAAAATCTAATTCGGGGGCAACAGGGGCAAACTCATTCCTCTCTTTCAAAGGACTGGGTAGAACTACAGGGGCAAACTCGTTCCTCTCTTTCAAAGGACTGGGTAGAACTGGTGTATCAAAAGGATATGGATTTGAGCCTGTGCTTCCCCCCCTTGTTTGGGACTGTTGCCCTTCGTTTTCTCCCCCTTGGGATAAGCGGGTGGAGGAGAACTTACTCTCGTCCCGGCGTTGCTTGCAGACCCTGGCGATATGGCCCTTCCGTCCACAGTTGTGGCACTCAGCCTTCCTGAATGGGCACTTGCTCCTCTCATGGGACGCCCCGCAACCATCGCAGCGCCGACCCCCTTTCCCTTTCTTCTTGCTCAGCCCCTTTCTGACCTTCCGGACCCCCTCATCTTCACTGGAGCCTGGGGTGGCAGAAGCCTCTGAGGATGTGGGTGAGCGCGGGGCAGGGGCCGCCCTCCAAGACGCCTGGACTGTGGATACAGCTGCCTCTACTGGTGGAGGCTTTGCCTTGAGAAGCTTGTACCCGGCCCTCGTGGACTCAGCAGCTAGGGCCTCTTGTAGTACCTCTTTAAAGGTGAGGTCGTGGTCTCGGGTCATGAGCTTCCTTTGGGTTTCCCCATCTCTCATCCCACAGAGCATCCTGTCCCTTAGGGCCACGTCTAGAATCTCCCGCCATTCGCATGGGGTTGCCAACAAGCGGAGGGCCGCTGCATACTCGGATACGGACTCACCCGGCTTTTGGTCCCTCCTCGTGAAGGCAGCCCTGGCAGAGAAGAAGGATACCTTGGGCTTGAAGTGGTTTCTCAGAGTCTCCAGTATTTCGGTTACCGAAACCTGTTCCACCTCTCGTGGTGCCACCAGATCCATCAGCGCTTGCACTGCGTGGAAACCGAGCATCGTGATGAGAAGACCTCGCTTCTTTCCTGCGTCGGTGATGCCGGCATAGGCTACCGTACTCTTGAAATGCATTTCAAACCAGTCCCATCGCTCGGGATGGGTCACGTCGAAGACTGGTTGCTGTGAAGTTGTCTTGTCCCCGTGGGAATCCATGATCCCACCTTCGTCGCCAAGTTAGTGTTTGGGAATCAAGACAATGGAACCGGCTGTAAGCTAGCCTAGCACATCTTTATTGCATGGAGTACAGTACGAACATGTGGTAATGGCGGACAAACAGCTCCTTTTATGCGGTGGCTATACAATTGAATATGGCTCTTCGACAGGCATTGGCTACTGTCCAAGTGACGTCATCCTTGGTCACGCCTTTCTTGTCCAGGTGAGGTGAGCGCAGGAATCTTTCCCGCGCAGCTGAGGGCATTTGAGGAATGTGTACCATGTGAGCTGGGCGCTCGCTACTGCCCCCGGTGGCCACTAGCTCGCGTCCTCATACAGAAGGTTACAGTGTTACATGCACCCATTCGTGTGGTTACAAATACATTCAGTACACAACAGATATAGATAGTTAACAAAGTGCTCATGCCCCATCATGAAGAACTACACAGGTGCCCTCTCCAGTGTCCAACCAATTAGGAGTAGATTGTTTTAGAGAAGCGAAAGAGGGCTTTCTTAGCTTTAGGACTCCACTTGGAGAATGTCTTCCCCTTGGAGACCCAACTGGCACTAACGTTCTCTAGCACAAAATTTAAATTTCATTTACTTAAGTACTTGGTACCAAGAGAGACCATGGCTTGGTTTTAAAGCTCTCCAATGGTTTTCTTTGAATGGTCGAGTTGTTTTAAAATATTTAAAAATGATTTAAAGTACATCAATTATTTTAGGTTCTGTTAATCTGACTGTACTTATTGAACCCCACCCTGAGATCTATTGATGTAGAATGGCCTAAAGATACTTTAGTCAATCAGACAGTCTGTTCCTCCTGCTGTGTGTTCTGGACCCAAATGCAGTCAGACTCCATTTTTGTCATTACCCAGCCTATCTTGCTTGCTTCCTCTTCCCAGCAAAACAAACACAAACACCCTGCATCGTCTTAGGGGGTAATAGATGGTGGGAGGATTCCTTGCAACACAAACAGAGGATATGAGGGTGGGTTGTTTTTGTTAATTTTAATTTTCTTGAAGTAGGGTTAGTGGTTGAAGAAATTTGCAAGTTTTTTTTTAATTTCTGATGGGAATCCAAAAACAAACAAACAGTAGGGATGTTTGCTTTCTCTGTTGCTGAAATTCCATGTAATTTCCAGCATACAAAATTTTCAGAGGAGTATAGAAGACATTTTGTGTGTGTACTCCCTTTCCTTGTATCCTCAAGCCAAAGGGATCTGTGGCTTTTCTAAGCCTTAACCTTTATACCTTACTGTGGAAGTTCTAATTGATCTTTGTAAGATTGTTGAGAGATTTTTTCATCTGAAGAATGCAATAAAATGATATATGTTTGTATAAGCTACCTTATACAAACGAAGCAAGATTTTGTTTAGTTTTAGATTTTTAAGGTAATAATTCATATAATTAAGGAGCAAAATTATACATTTAGATTTGGGATTTGTTTAGACAAAGAACAAGATCCCTTTTAGCTCCTTAAATCAGTCCTCAATATATATATATATATATATATATATATATATATATATATATATATATATATATATATATATATATATATATATATATATATATATATATATATATATATATACATATATATATATATATATATATATATATATATATATATATATATATATATATATATATATATATATATATATATATATATATATATATATATATATATATATATATATATATATATATATATATATATATATATATATATATATACACAGAGAGAGAGAGAGAGAGATAGATATAGATATAGATAGATAGACAGATAGATAGATAGATAGATAGATAGATAGATAAATATAGATATAGATATAGATATAGATTTTAAAAAACCTATTAATTGAAGCAAAGAGCAATTTGGAATTTTTACAAATGATTTGGTAAGTTTTATAAATCTAATTTGCCAGTGTTCCCTGTTGTCTCAAGATGGCACATAAAGAAGACGGTTATGATGAAAACACAATTTCATTCAAGTTTGATTTGATCTTGTTACTTAACTTTGACAGCTTGGTTCTGATTGTTCCATCTGTTCAATGCATGTCTCAAAGTGAGTGAGTCTTAGAATGAAAAATAATAAACCATTATTCAGTGAGTTGACACATTCATTGTTTCCAATTAATCTTTATCCTTGCTCTCTTTGTTGGAACATAATTCTGACTGCATTAACCTTTTTGGAATCAACTATTACCAAAGTCATGATGATCACGATAAAGAGGGGTAACCTCTTTTAAGAACCCCAGGTGGGATAACCCCTTCTCCATGGGATTAGACATATAAAACTGCTAGAAAGTTTGTGGCCATATGGGGGCAGGAGGATTTGTCCCAATTTTTCTTTTTTTCTTCCAAAAACACAGACATTACAGTGCATAATTTATGCATTCTTATCAGACACAGAATTATGAAGCAACATTGTTATTACTCTGTCATAGATGAGGAATTAAAAATAAGAGAAATATATGCACAAGAATAGTGAGCGAATTCATGATTAAACATAGACTCTCATGCATGTGTCCTCTATCCACAGATCTATGCTAATTTTCAGCTATAACCCTTCAGCCATCTGTACGCATTTTCCTAGGTTTTTGGTACGGGACAAGGTATCAATCAAAATTAATGTAAGATAGTCAGCAAGCTATCATAGAAATCTAAAATATACACCAATTAACAAACATGGTTGTCAGGATGTTGGCATTAACATTGACTGAAAAACAAAACAGGATAAAAGCTTTTATATTTTTAAAAAGAAGAGAAACATCTTCCGGTGTGTTTCCCTCACTCTTGTAAGAAGTTTTTACCAAATTAAAATGTTGAAGAATTTGTGTGTAAAGATACAATTCCTATCCCTAAGAAACTGGGGGCTCATTCTTAGATTTTTGGGACACTTTCACCATGTGTATGTCTGTGGTATCAAGGCACATCCAAGTTATAGTGAACCTAACAGGGTTTTCAAGGTAAGTTTAAGAGTGGCTTTGCCACTTACTGCAATAAGTTTCAATGTTGTGATTTGAATCCAGGTTTCCTAAGCCCTAGTTACCAAGTATGTCACTCTTTCCACTAAAACACACGGGGTAACCCATCATTTTGTGCCAGCTATGCTTTTGGTTTGTCCCTTCTGTGACACAGATGTCCTCCAACAAGATCTGGAAGGAAAGAGGTCACATCTGTCCCATTCCCAGAAGTATGCACTCTTTGGGGTTTCTTAATCTGTGAGTGTACTAAATTTCACATTTCTCTGTATTATGGAAACACCAAGTAAATCAAGCACTTCCAAAAATGATCAAAGACCATTTCCTTTCTGAGATGTTAGACAGAATGGAGCTCCCCCCTGGATAGACTGAGAGCTGAAATGTACAGTACAGTACTTCAGTACTAACAGTGCAATGGTGACTTCTACAATGCTAGTAATTTTTTCCATTTGTAAATAAAGGCATACGTGTAAATAGAGGGAGTACAGAAAAACTGGTTAGTGGTTTTAAAAAGATACAAATCATCCATCTATTGTTCCAGGTTCTTAAATACAGCAGTAATCATCCTAATTTTGAGCAATTCACATAATTTGTGCAAAAAAGAGACTCAAAGTTCAGCATTTATGTAAAAAACATTCTCATCAATGGAAATACTCAGCCAAAAGCATGCCTCACCGTTAAGAAATGCCTCACCGTTGAGTTAGAAAAACTTAAAATTCCTTATCCTTATCTGTGAGGACAAAGAATCTTTACTTATTTCCATCTCAGTGGTGAGGAACGTATCTTGAGGATAATACAGGTATTTATAGGTGAAACTTGGAAAATTAGAATATCATGCAAATGTTCATTCATTTCAATTAAAAGGTGAAACAAATATATGGGATAGACTCACTACATGCAATGCGAGATAGGTCATGCCATAATTCGTTATAATTGTGATGATCATGGCGTACTGCGAACATGAGGTTATGTGATGATTATGTGGTACATGAGATTGGGGGTTAGGGTTTTCATAAACTGTAAGCCATAGCATCAATATTATAACAAAGTAAGGCTTGACATACAGTATCTCACTTTGCATGTAATGAGTCTATCTCAAATATTTGTTTCACCTTTTAAGTTGCATTACTGAACTGAATGGACTTTTCCCACGATATTCTAATTTTCTGAGTTTCACCAGGTTTCTATAGGTAACAGTTGCCCTTACTCAAAAGACAGTTGTATCCGACTCTAGGGTTCAGTGCTCATCTCTGTTTATTGCCAAGGAGCCAGCACTGTCTGCATTTGCAGATGTTTCCGTGACATGTGGTAGGCATGCCTACACATAGGAGTGCATGGAACGCTGTTTAACTTCCCACTTATCTACTTGCAATTTCTTGCTTTCAAATTGCTAGTTTGGCATGAATCCCTTCTATATAATAATCAATAATATGGCCCTGTAGCCTAAAGAGCACAATCTACAGGACTCAGCATCAAATGCAGCATCTTGGTAATGAAAGGTGGGGAGGGAGTAGAACAGAATAAATGTAACTGAGTAACCCAGAGGCGAACCTGGCTGGATCCTGCCCCCCATGTGTTCAGTCTAATTACTGTATGAATCTGCCCAAATACTATTGCACACTCGATGATCTGATGAGTCCAGCACAACATTAAACAAGTGGTGCATCTGTTAAGATGCTGACTGGTAAATCATTTTGGCTTGGCAAGCAGACATAGTGGGACATTCCTTATATGTGACCAGGTCTCTCCAAAATCAGTTGGTGTTAAATCTTTGCTTTCTTTCAAAAGCATGTTCTTGAGCAGGACCGCTTTAATTTAATAACCACATCCTTAGCTCTTGTACTTGTGGCAAAGTCACCCTTCTACAGTCATTAAACTGATTCCTCTCCAACACAGCACATTACTTTCTTACATTGATCTTGGTTTTCCTTTGTTTGTTTTTTCTCTCCTTCCCCAGTGTGTCTATTCTGATTTTTAATGCCTCGCGGCAGTGCTTTGTTGTGGTGAAGCAGTTTCGTCCAGGTAATCCACTTCCTTTATTTTACCTTTTACTCTTTGCTATAGGTTTAGTGGTTTAAATGCAGGTGAATTTATGAATAGTTTTGGTGTTAATATTTTCTTCTGCAGCTGGAGGAAGTTGCACCCAACCTTCTGGTAAATTACTGCGCTCTGATCTTCCCCATCAGCTGTTTCCACCCTGAGCCCTTTTAACTTCAGTGTCTGCTTTATGTTGTTTCATTTCAGGAGAAGAGATTGTGTTTCCATCAGAAAGAATATCCAACTTTTATCCTAGACTTATATCTGAGTGTTAGTCCCAACTGAAGTAGAGTGATAGAATGAATAGGAACTTGATAAGACAAAATTTGTGGGAGCTCTACTGATTCAGTGGGCATCTGCCAATCTAACAATGAGATTTATGCCTTATTCTTCCTGAGAGGCAGAGTAGGTTGAAAAACAGTGATTTCCTGTTAAGATACTGAGTGAGCTTTGTCTAATTATTTAAGGAATGTCTACATTTGAGGAATATAATAATAATTTCAAGTCAGACATTATTCAGAGTTGAAAGGATTTTTGCTGGAGAAACTGCGCTCAGGGGACACCCGAATGAGGCTGCTTTCATGTCCCCAAGATCTTTTCCCACCGAAGTGGTCCCTATTTATCTACTTGCAGTTTCTTGCTTTTGAACTGCTAGGTTGGCAGGAGCTGGGACAAAGACGGGAGCTCATTCCGTCCTGCAGTACTCAGCAATCGAACTGCTGACCTTCCACCTCCCAGTCAGCGTCTTAGCCACTTGAGCCCCTTAAATGTCCTATTTCTTGGCGTTTAGGTTGTATGTCCACCACTTTACCCTGGAGTTACAAAGCACAGACTTTGGAAAGTAAGATTTTTCTCAGCCTTCCATCCTTCTGAGATCAGTAAAATGACTACCCAGCATGTTGGGGGCAAAATGCTAATTACCTTGTGAACCTCCCAGAGAGTGCACTAAGTGCTATGGAGCAATATATATGTGTACAGTGATACCTCATACAACATTCAAACTTGGTTCCACAAGTTTGGACTTTATACGGATTTGGACTTTGTATGAGGCATGCAAAATCCTAGCCACGATGCCTCATACAACGTCCAAATCCTTGCCACGATGCCTCGTACAACGTCATTTCCATAGAGATACATTGTACTGTAACAGCACAGACTTCAGGGCAAAGTCAAGGAAACTGACAGAGCTTTAAGAAAACATTGTCTAAAGGCTAAATACATTACAAAAACATGTCAAACAACCCTGATTGTCCAAGAACCTGAAGAATGCTGCAAAACTCCCAGGAATGCTTCTAAAAATTCTGATGAAAAATTCAAAAAAATTCAAAATCACACTCAAAACCACTCCTAAACACTCTTTGCCTTGTGCAAAACCCACAAGAGCAATGCACGCATGTGCCCTGCTCAGGCACAATGCAACCTGGGAAAAACAATGCTTCATACAAAGTCGAGCGACTTTGTATGAGGTAACTTTTTTCAAGAAATTAGGCGATGATGTATTTAGTGTAAGGGACCAAAGACAATGAAACAGCCGAAGGGTTGGCTTAACACAGGTTTATTGCATGATGATCCGGAGGAACATGTGGTAATGGCGGATGAGTAGCTCAATATATACAGCTGGCTATACATTTGAATGTGGCTCGTCGACAGACTATTGGTTGCCGCCTGCGTGACGTCGTAGAAGGTCACGCCCTTCTTGACCAGGTGAAGAGGTGGCGGGGAATCTTCCCGCGCTGCTGAACCAGGTGAGCCATGAGAGCTGGACGCTCGCTATTGCCATCTAGTGGTCACTAGCTTGCGTCCCCTTATCAGGTTTACATTGATACAGCTGATGGTTATAATGTTGCACACAGAAAGGCTACATTGTTAACACATGGCAAAGGTACATTGTTAAAGGCACAGCTTTACAGAACACAACATCCCTCCCCCCTAGGATGAGACGAAGTCTCTCAGCCAAGATGGCTTGTTGCATGTGCGTTTGGACCGTGAAGAGGGCTGACCCCCCCCCCCCGGGGGCACTACTGCTTCTTTGTTCCCTGGTCCCTTGTCCTGAAATGGGAGAGGGAGACTTGTTAGTGGCTTGCCGCTGTCTGGCGGCCTTAGGGGAAGGGAAAAACTCCATTGTGGGCAGACCGGGGGCAGTCGGGGCTAACGAAAAACCCCTCTTCTCGCTTGGACGGGTGGGGGACCACTCCGAACCCCCCCCCCCCGGTTCTGAAAATCAAAATCTAACTTAGTAGGGGTATCCGCATTTGTGGGGACATTCCGCGAGATATGTATGGGGTCGGGTTCCTCCTCCTCCTCAGAAAGATCCCCTAGGATATCTATGAGAATATCCCCCTCCCCCCTTGGTGGGGACCCGCGGACCCCTTTCCCTCCCCCTTGGGCTGAACGGGTGGGGGAGAACCCTAACGCTGATTTTTCCTCTATTTGGTCTGTGCCCTGCTCATCGGAGACCCTGCGTCGGAGCTGGTCCGCGTGCCGCCTCCACAGGAGCCCTGTGCTGGTTTCCACGCGGTACGACATGGGGCCGGTTTGCTCCACAACTACGCCCGGTACCCAGGCTGGGCCCGTGCTGGCGTAGTTCCTGCAATGCACGGGGGCGCCTATACTGAAACTCTTTGTAGCCTCTAGCCCGATGTTCCTTCCTTTGTCCTCTACTCTCGTGGGGTCTAGCCTAGTAAGGATGGTGGTCAGTTTCCTGCGCATTAAGAGCTCTGCGGGGGAGTATCCTGACGCCAACGGGGTCACCCTGTACCCTAGCAGAAACTGACACACTTGTAGGTTCAGATCCCCCGGGCCCATGCGCCGCAACGCGTCCTTCGTGGTGCGGACGAGGCGCTCTACTTGGCCATTGGTGGCCGGGTGAAACGGGGCGGAGGTGATGTGCCGAACGGCGTTGATCTCCATGAAAGCCCTAAACTCGGAGGACGTGAAGCAACTAGCGTTGTCGCTAATTAATGTGTCGGGTATGCCGAACGTGGAAAAGAGCCTCCGCAAATGCCTAATGGTCTGGGCCGAGGAGGTGCTCGTGACTGGGATAACCTCCAACCACTTGGAGAAGGCATCCACTACGAGAAGGAACAGGGTGCCTCTGAACGGGCCCGCGAAATCAACGTGCACCCGGGACCACGGCCCCTTAGCCGTGTCCCATTCCCTGTGGGGAAGGCGGGCCTCCTCTGGTCTGGAGCATTGGCAACTTTCACAAGTGCCGACCATGTGCTCGATGTCGGCGTCCAGCTGGGGCCACCAGAAGTAACTCCGGGCCAGCGCCTTGGATCGCACGATGCCGGGGTGGCTGACGTGCAGCAGTTTGAGCACCCGCAGCTGAAGGGAAGTGGGAATCACCACCCGCTGCCCCCACAAGAGGCACCCCCTCTCTAGGGACAGTTCTAGCTTTTTTCTGAAAAATGGAGCGAACTCCTCCGCTGGGGAGGACGCCGGCCACCCTTTCTGCACCCAGGAGCTAACTGCCGCTAACGTCTTGTCCTTCTCTGTCGCTTTGGCAATGTCGGCGGGCACTACGGGGGGCGAATCCAGCACCTCTATCATGAGAACCTGATGGTCCCGCTCCCCCTTGCTCACCTGGCTGGGCGTTAGGGGAAGGGGAGACCTAGATAGAGCGTCCGCATGGCTGATCTCTTTCCCGGGCCGGTAGACCAACGCGTGCTGATACGCGTTGAGAAAAATGGCCCACCTGAGCATCCTCGGGGACAGGATCTGTGGGGTGGGCTTATCTGCGGTAAAGATGCCTAGCAGGGGCTTGTGGTCCATTACAATGGTGAAGGGGCGGCCGTACAGAAAATCGTGAAATTTTTTCATCCCCGCGACTATTGCTAGTGCCTCCCTGTCTGTCTGTGCGTAGTTTCTCTCCGCTTGGGACAGGGACCTGGAGTAAAATGCTATCGGGGCCTCCCTTCCGTTTTCCAACACGTGGCACAGCACCGCCCCCACCCCCACTGGAGATGCATCACAGGTCAGAACTACTGGGCGTTTGGGGTTGAAGTGGGTCAGTATGGCATCGGACGCTAGGAGGCTTTTTAGCTCACTAAATGCCCTTTCTTGGTCATCGCCCCACTTCCATGCCTGGTCTTTCTTTAGCAGTTTGTGTAGCGGTTCAGCCACCGCTGCCTTCCGGGGGAGGAAGGAGTGGTAAAAGTTGAGCAGCCCTAGGAACGACTGCAGCTCGGGCTTGGAGGTGGGGCGGGGGGCTTTCTTGATGGCTGCCACCTTGGACTTGGATGGTTTTATTCCCTCAGGAGTCACACAAAACCCTAGGAACTCAACCTCGGTTGCGAAGAAGACGCATTTGTCCTTTCGCAGTCTCAGCCCCGCTTTTTCGAATATTGTCAGGACCTTCCCCAACCTCTTGGCCAATTCAACCCGACTCCCCCCCCCCCCGTTATTAACACGTCATCAAAATAAGGCAACACCCCCTCCAGTCCCTTCAGGAGGCGTTCCACGAGTGACTGGAAAATTCCAGACGCCGAATTCACGCCGAACTGGAGGCGCGTCACCTGGAACGCCCCCTTATGGGTGACTATGGTCTGCGCAGCAGCTGCGGCAGGGGACACCGTAAGCTGCTGGTAGGCCTGTGCTAAGTCGAGCTTAGCGAAACACTTTCCCCCGTGTAACCTGGCCAGCAGATGGCTGACTACCGGCACCGGATATGCATTCGGGCGGATCGCCTTGTTGATGGTGCACTTGTAGTCGGCGCATATGCGGACCTCCCCATTGGCCTTTAGTGCGGTTACAATTGGAGTTTCCCACTCCGCGGAATCAACAGGCACAAGGATTCCCTGGCCCACCAATTTGTCCAGTTCCGCCTCTATCTTGTCCTTAAGAGCGAACGGCACCCGGCGTGGTTTAACACGAATTGGGCGGACCTCCGGGTCCAGGTCGAATGTCACTGGGGGCCCCTTGAATTTCCCCAGTCCTTTTTTGAAAACTTCGGGGTGCGCCTCGCACACCTCCAGAATTGGATCAGTCCCAACGGCGTGCATCCCAATGGCATGCACCCCCCCAATAAACAAACCCAGGAGCTGGAACCATTGAGTCCCGAGGAGGCTGCAATCTCCCCCTTTGAGCACGACTAGGGGAAGGGACGCGGCGTGCTTCTTGAATTTAACCTGAAATTCTCCAACCCCCAACACTGGAATGCTGTTCCCTTGCACGTCCCGTAGTGTGGACCTCAATGCTTTGAGCTTGGGTCGCTTGTGGGGGGCAATTCCCAAAAACTCCCTCTGGGAAATGATTGAATATGAGGACCCCGAGTCAATTTCCATCCTAATGGGAACCCCTTGGACTAGTACCTCAACAAAATAGCGGGGGTGTCCTGCAGACACGCTGAACACTGGGGCGTCGTCCTCGCTGCCGTCGGAAATGCGGCCCACGCCGTCCTGCTTCCGCGTGGCCTGGGCGCCGTCCTTGGGTCTCGATGAGCGGTCTTGTCCCGCGGAACGGTCTGCGGAGCTCCTCCGGGTCTCGCGCTTCTTCCTGCACACCTTGGCGATGTGCCCGCGGCGGCCGCAGTTGTGGCACTCGGCCTTCCGGAACGGGCACTTTACGCGGTCGTGGGCCGCTCCACAGCCGTCGCATCGCCGGCTCTCCTTCTGGACCCTCCGGACGTCCTCGTCGTCGCTGCTCTCTGTGGATGACCTCGAAGTTCGCCGGGCCGCCTGTACCGGAGCCTCTGCCTTGCTCGACTTCGGCCGCCAGTCCTGGAGTTCTTGGACCCCGGCCTTCGTAGCTTCTGCGGCCTAGGCCGCTCTGACGACCTCCTGCAACGTGGGAGGCGGCTCTTGGTTCATTAATGTGCGCTGGGTCTCGGCGTCGTTCAGGCCGCACAGCACACAGTCCCGGAGGGTGATTTCGGCATTCTCCCATTTGCACGGGCCGGCCGCCAGCCGCAGGGCCGCCACGAATGCGGCGACCGTCTCCCCGGGCGCTTGGACTCGCCTCCAGAACGCACTCCGAGCGGAAAACATCGCCGTGGCGGGCCGGACGTGCTCACGCAGCATCTGCATGAGTTCCTTGCCCTTGAATTCGCTCACCCTCCTCGGTGCAATCAGGTCCACCAAGGTCCTTTTGGTTTCTTGTCCGAGCATTCTGGTGAAGATGGCCCTTTTCTTTGCCTCTTCCGTGACTTCGGACTCGATCAGTGCTGCCTGGAAGTCCATCTCGAAGATCTCCCAGTCGCCCGGTTTCCTGATTTCGAAACCGGCGCATGTCTTGGTCCCGTGGGCTGCCATATCCCATCCTCGTCGCCAATTTAGTGTAAGGGACCAAAGACAATGAAACAGCCGAAGGGTTGGCTTAACACAGGTTTATTGCATGATGATCCGGAGGAACATGTGGTAATGGCGGATGAGTAGCTCAATATATACAGCTGGCTATACATTTGAATGTGGCTCGTCGACAGACTATTGGTTGCCGCCTGCGTGACGTCGTAGAAGGTCACGCCCTTCTTGACCAGGTGAAGAGGTGGTGGGGAATCTTCCCGCGCTGCTGAACCAGGTGAATCTGAGCCATGAGAGCTGGACGCTCGCTATTGCCATCTAGTGGTCACTAGCTCGCGTCCCCTTATCAGGTTTACATTGATACAGCTGATGGTTATAATGTTGCACACAGAAAGGTTACATTGTTAACACATGGCAAAGGTACATTGTTAAAGGCACAGCTTTACAGAACACAACATCGTATGAATTCAATGTTGTATGAAGCGGACTTTGTATGAGGTATTACTGCAATTGCTAATTGGTATTTTTTTGTTTTTGTTTCCCAAGGACTGTAACACATCCCAATAATATTACCAAAAATGTAAGAGGGACCCCAGAAAATAAGATTGCCAACATTTTTCTGGAAATATCCTTTGCTTGTAACTTAGCAGGTGATATTTTGCCACCACTTGCCTCCTGGTCATCTGCTTAATTTTCTCGTGTTTAGGACAGCTGTTAAAGACACAAGAGTAGGGCCAGTAATAATGATGGCTGCTTAGAACAAAGGCTTCTAGTAATGATAGTCCATATCTTAGTAGCTTGCATGGAAACCTATAAACCAAATCAGCAGTATAGATACAATCTATTCCTTTGATGTCCTTATGTGGCTGTTAGCAATTCTTTTAGGAGAGTATTACTACAACAGCTGTTTCTAGATTAATGCAAAGGATCTTTTGCAAATTCCATTCAGCAGTCTTTACAAGGGGGTAGTGCATGTTCAAAGGGGCAGGGGATGTTCAAACAAACATGCATGCTTTTCATAACTTTGCCAAGAGAGCAGCTGAGTTGACAGGCTGAAAGACTCATCATTGTTCACATGGTACATCATGTACAGTCCAACGTCCCAGCAAGTACCATGAATCTTGTGAAATATGTAAGTTGGCTGATAAGTGAAAGTTGCCTTGAAACAGAAGTTGCTCCCAAAGTAGAGAAGACTCACAGAATTCAGACACTGCAAAATATTCAGAATGTCTTCGTTTTCTAAATTTTATTCATTGATTCCTCTTCCACTTAACCTTCCACATATTATGCCTTGCTTACTGCAAAGTTAGATTGTGCAAACTGCATTAAGCTGGTTCAAAGATTTGCACATGTGCTACAAAAAATCTTTAAAATCCTTATGAAATCAGAAAGCAAGGGATTGAGTGTTACTAAACCATATGTATTCATGTGTTTGAATGAGTTTGAATTAACACTAGATTTCAGAGAAAGTCATTAATTATGTGGTTATATTTTTACCTGTTCCAGGTATGTCTTTTGCTCTTTTTCCTCACAAAGAAACTCAGGTACTTAGCCATCATTCTGGGTAGAGCCCTTACCATTTTGTTTGAAGGTCTGCTAAGCTAGGAGACAGTAAGGTTTACATTTATTGTATTTTACCTGGGAAAGAAAACATGGCAGCTTTTGAAAAATACAGATACAGTAAAACCTCACATAAAGAGCACCTTGCTTAGAGACTAACTCGCTTAAAGAGCAGAATTTTCTCTGAATGGTCGCCTCACTTAACAACTAAAACCAACCAAAAACTCACTTAACAACTATATCCGGGTCTTCCCAATCATCCCCCCCCCGCCAGAAGTCACAATTGGTCACTTACAATGGTGTTTCGCTTAAAGAAGAAACTTGCTTAAAGAGCAATCCCATGGAACACATTATGCTCTTTAAGCAAGGTACACCACTGTAGTTCATTACATCAGTGAAAGGTTAGGATGGCTTTGACTAATACAATGAGCTCCACATCACAGGATCTACCTTGTTCTTTCCCATGTTGAAAAATGTGATACTTTTAAAAACAGTCTAAAAACTGCGCCTGTGAACAGGATGTGGTGAAGAGAATTGGGGCTGCCCATTCTGCCTTTGGTCGTCTGTCACACCAGGTCTTCACAAATGAAGATTTAACAATCCGGACTAAGCTCATGGTATACCAAGCTATTGTTATCTTAACATTATTGTATGGCTGTGAAACATGGACCCTCTATCACCAAGACATCAAAAAAGCTTGAGCGCTTTTACCAACAGAAGCTAAGGTCCATCTTGAACATCAAGTGGGATGACTATGTCACCAATATTGCAGCTCCCGAGAAGGCAGATGTAAATAACATTGAAGCTTCCATCATAGACCATCATCTTAGATGGGTAGGGCATGCCCACTGTATGGATGGTTCCAGGCTTCCTCATCAAATTGTCAATGGGGAACTTAGCTCCTGTACAAGACCTCACGAAGCTCCTTTGAAGCATTATAAGGATCAGCTGAAACAAACCATGAAGGTGTGAGATATACCTGTAAGCCCACAAACCTGGGAGACGCCAGCCGTAGATCGCTCACTTTGGTGCCAAACTATCTCTGTTGCTACCGATCACTTCGAATCAGAATGCCACAGACATGAAGAGGCTAAGCTTCATTAAACTCAACTACGCCCTCCACCATCTATTAAGTGTACTGTGTGTGGTCATATGTTTCATGCCAGGATTGGTTTATGGAGTCACCAGAGACACATCCATCAACTGAGAAAATGACTTCCAGGAAAAATGTATATGCTCAGATACCAGTAGCAGCCGACGACGATGACACACAGTTTAGTCTGATTTGGTTATTTATTTATTTTTAATGCAAAGCAGAATGGGAATTTCCTTTATTCCATGAGTACCATGTTCAATTGAGCTGCTTTGTTCTTGTTCTCAGGGCTGGCCCTAGCATTAGGTAGAGTAAGTCAGCTGCCTCAAGAATAAGTTTTGTTAATGATTCTGTCACTATTGTACTTTATCTGCCAAGGATGGAAAGGTCATATTGCTGCTCACCTTCATTATAAAATGTAATTAAGGTGGGTTTTTTTCTTTTTAAAAAAATTGGCTCCTAGGTCTTTGAATTGCAGTTGACTAAAGGGGGGAAAATCAGCGATCTGGAAAATGGTTTTGGAAATGAAATCACAGAGCTAGTTTGTTTGACCCCTGTGAAGATGGGGCAGAGGCAGCAAAATGTCTTGTGTTAGATCTCATCGTTGTTTTGTTTTGCATTAATATACAAGTATCATGCCTATGTGTGCAGAAGAAGGCAATGATTAACTAAGATTTTCTTTTCACCTTTTCCCAGCTGTCTACATGTGTGAGATGGAGCGAAAGTGTCCCGAAAGCTTTGAGAGCAGAAAGCAAGAGAGCTGGTTTCCGCTGCCCAGTTCTTTGCCTGCCTCAGTGGGAATAACTTATGAGCTCTGCGCTGGTATTGTAGACAAACCCGAGCTTTCTTTGGAAGAAATTGCATGCAAAGAAATTACAGAAGAGTGTGGCTATGAAGTCCCTTTAGCTAGCTTGAAGAAAATTACTTCATTCAGGTAAGTAGGTCAAGCTGAACATAACTCAGGTGTGTATTATAGTCTTCTACTATTTAGAATCTGTAGTGGCTTAGTGGTTAAGATGTTGAACTTGATGACTGGAAGATAGTCTGGTCAGCAGTTTGAGACCTGAGTGCTGCAAGACAGAGTGAGTCCCTTTTGTACGTCCCAGCTCCTGCCAACCTAGTAGTTTGAAAGCAAGAAATTGCAAGTAGATAAATAAATGCCACTTCAGTGGGAAGGTAACAGTGCTCCATGTGCTCCAGCATCTAGTCAAGCCTGTGACATGACCACAGAAATGTCTGCTAACGCATACAGCACTCACTGTTTGGCTACAAATGGAAATGAGCACTGTACACTAGAGGTGGATATGACTGGCTTTTGAGCAAGGGAGACCTCTATTTTTATCTTTATCCTACTATTTAGAAAGCCACCCCAACCACTCAATCTCAGGCACATAAATAAAATCAAGAGAGCTATTTACTGTGTTCAATTTTCTGCCCACTGGTAAAACTGTAAGAACGTGTAGCCGTATGCAATGAAAATGAACATCTTCCATTCAACTATTGGTGGTTGCCATTACTTTGGCCAGCAGTCTATGGTCCACTAGGTGTTTAGGCCCGTGTTAAAAGACAAATCTTCACTTCAGGGTAGGGTAGGTTTACTGGCTTGTTGGCACTAGTTTTCTATCAGTGGAACCACTAGGATCACTAACAAAACCAAAACGCCACAGAACATTTTAAGTCTACAATGCTTTGTGCGTATACTAAACAGTACAGAGCTAGGCTGCAACCCCTTTGGAAGGCAAACTGTTGTACTCGGAGGCTACCCAAAGTGGCAATTCACATTTATTTAGTGGGAGAAAGAATAAGAGGGCACAATAAATCTGGGAGAACCCCTGGGCAACACAGTCAGGGAGGGCATGCAGTTTTAGTGCCAGATGTTGCTTTATTTTGGCACACCACAAATTGGTATGAGTGATAGTTGTATGAAGAGCTTGAAATGGAAAGGCGGGAAGAAATGGCTCATTTGTAGCCTCATAATGCTAACGATGCTGTGTCAGAAAAATTACTTTAGAACGTACTGTATTTAAAAAAGCAAAACAAGTAAACATAAGTAATGAAACAAATACTGGGAGTAGGGAAAAGTTATCTTTATAAATCTATAGCTCCCAGCTGGGGCCATTTGGGTCAAAGGATGCTAGGAAATGTAGTCCAAAAAAGAAACCATCGCCTCATTAAATTGCAGAAAGTCTGCTGGGAGGAAAATAACTGTGCCATCTGAAAAGATGTTGACGAACAAGGGCATTCGAGCATGCATCAGGACCATAATAAGACTGAGGGAAGTGAGGCAGGTGTACAAAGTGCCTCGGGCATCCAAAGCTGAGGGGCAGGGGGGAAATGTATAAAACCCGTGTTTCCTCTCAGAAGCATGACATGCTATTTCTATAGCCCTAAAACCTTTATTTCTTGGGATTCTTGCTCCTTTGTGGAGAGCCTAAATATATTTGGTAAATTCCTGCCCCTCCACTGGCTTGTTCCTTTCCATATTTATAAAGTGACACAGGGGAAAATAGGACTAGCTGCCCTCTTCAACCTCAGTCAGTTTATAAATCCCAGCAGAACCAAGCACTGCAGTTTTTAGACTTTATGTCAGTGGGGCCCAATTAGGCCCGCACATCTCATTAATCCGGCCTGGGCTGAGAACCCAGGCCCTCTCCAGACCACCACCACCACCACCTGATGTCAGCAGTGGTGGCGGCGGTGATCGTGCTTTGTCCTTGCTGCTCTGAGCAGCCTCTGGCTCGGTCCCATCACTGCAGCAGCCTTTGGCAATGTGGAACGTTGCCTTAGGGAAATTTTTGGAGCCTTCCCCGTTTCAAAATCCACGGCGCTGGGAGAGCCCCTTGGCATGGCGCACTGACATTAGCCTTGGCCAAAGGCTGCTGCAGCGATGGGACCGAGCCAGAGGCTGCTCGGAGGAGCAGGGACAAAACACAATTGCCGCTGCTGCTGCTGACAGGAGCAGCCTGCCTGTTCAAGTCAGAAGTGCTACGTGGCTCATGTTAGTGATCCTGGTTGCTTGGCAGAAGGCCAGCTTTAAAAATAAGAGCATTAATTTTGCTTAAAAGTTCTTCTTTTGTGTCTAGGTCAAAGGTGAAACTGCAAAAAGGAAGCTACCTTTTGGTGAATTCATTCCGTAGTTCCTTTCTCCTGATCTAGTGTGAGAAAGATTATCTGGCACAATGAGGTTGCCATTGCCCAAAGTACTCCCCTCTGTGGTTCAAAAAATACCACAATCTTTGAGGAGGCTGTTTCTGTGTACCCTTTTCTGTTCTGCTTAATATGTGATGAATATCACACAAATATCATTTTTAGACTAAAAAAAGTTACTTATTACTTACATATTTACCTTTTTTCTTCCCAGCATAGCTACTAGAAAATTAGGGAGGAAATGAAGTTTACTGAATGCTGCTTTTCTCAAATCCACTGTTTTAAGGAAAGAGGGTTATAAATCTATGGCCAAAATCCTGCTGTTTAGATATGCTTGTGGAAGGCAAACTGTTGGTCTTCCACAGCCTCTCCCTAGCAATTAAGTAATTTGTGCTTAGATTTGGGGGACCTGTGTGCCGGCTTGGTCTGTTTCGAAATATCTAAACCAGAAGTTCTCAACCCTTTTAAGCCAGGGGCTGGGTCACGCTCCCTCAGACACTTTGGAGGCTGGACAGCCATTTTGCTCTTCCTTCACCACATGGCACTTCCTGGTGTGGTGGAGGTGGTGGTGTGCCACATGAAATGGTGCCACAGGCCGCTGCTGGTTGAGAATCTCTGATCTAAATGGAGACTCATTAGTTGCCGGCCAGAATCTTTTGCAAATTATGCCCTTAGCCGTCCATAGAATGTAAGCAACAGAATTTTCCCGATCGATGATGTGCTTCTCTAAATACTGTGTTTGATGAAGGCAGAATACTGTAACTATGGCAGCAGTAATCATGCTGAGGATGTGAAGCCATCCTCGGTTGAAACAAACTGCTGGGCTACTTTGATGTAGGCAGATTGATTGCACACAGAGCCGGCAGGCGGGCCAAACACTTCTTTGTTTCAGCATGGTCAATCTGTACATGGGCACATGTAGGAGATGCAGCTCCTTTTATAATGCATTTGAATCCCCCGCCAACAATACCCATTGGTTGATGTCACTATATTCCTGACCATGATTACCTATTGTGTTGTATTCCCGACCATGAACACCATGATTACCTATTGTGTTGTATTCCCGACCATGAACACCTGGAGGCGGGGAGTTTCATTCATTCATTCATTCATTATTCGATTTATATCCCGCCCTACTTAGCCAGGGCCAACTCAGGGCGGCTTACAACAAGTAAATTAAATACAATATAACAAGAGAAAACAATATAAACACACAAAACACAATAGTATACAATTACAAATCAACAACTGCAGAATTAAATATACAATCAATGCAAAAAGACTAGTCTATAAACAACAGCATCCTAAAATATACCACAAAAATTCCAACTAACAAAGTAGCACAGCACAGAATCAATATGCATTACAAAATTCAATATAGAAATAATCATAAAATTCAGCACAATTATCACAATCCCATAAAGGTTGTGTCCTTATGGTTCCCACAGAGCCCAAAGTTCCACGCTCTAAACAGACTGGGGAAAAAGCTCGGCTCTCTGTGCCCCAATGCCAGGTGTTAGTGAGCACAAAACAGGTCCCCTCGTTGCTGTCTGGTGGCCTCAGAGGCAGCAGAGGCAAAGTTCTTTTAAAGTTGCCTGCCTCCATCTCACAGGTGTTTCTGCCCTTCTCCAGCCAGGCTGACTGGGAAGGGACGAGGCATGCATCCGGTGGCCTCAGAGGCAGCAGAGGCAAAGTTCTTTTAAAGTTGTCTGCCTCCCTCTCACAGGTGTTTCTGCCCTTCTCCAGCCAGGCTGACTGGGAAGGGACGAGGCAAGTGTCAGTTTCCCGCGCTAGCTATTAATTGAGCGATTGGAGTCGCATGGGCTGAGCTTCCTCAGCTGCGCTACTTTGGCAGCTGAGTTGCATGTGGAATTGGGAGAGCTGCTTGCATACACAATATCCCTCCCCCTAGGATGGGACGAAGTCCCTTAACCATTGTAGGGGCCGGCGATTTCGCTGTGGCCAGCCCGCCAGTTCAGAAACGCTTCCCGGGGTGCCTGGGCTTCTCCCTCTGGAAAACTGAAGGGTCCCATCGAATCCTGGCAGGGGAAAGGATGGGGTATCCCTAGTTTGGGGAGGATGAGGGGACCGTTGGGAGAACTCACAGCCCCGCTGCTCACTGGGACGAGTGGGGGAACACTCGTGAAAACTCCCCTCATCCTGAAACAAAAAATCAAACTGGGGGTCTGTTTCCTCGGGCTGAAAGATGGACTCCCGTGGCTCCAAGCAGCCTGCAATACTGAATCCTGTATTCCCCCTTGGTTTAAACGGGTGGGAGTATGTGACCCTAACGCTGATTTCCCCCCTCTCTCTCCTTTCAGGGGGTTCCTCTGGATCAATTCCCATTGTGGCTTCCATGACCCTTCTCCTAAGTTGGTCAGCGTGTCTGCGCCACAGTAACCCCGACTCTGTCATGACTTTGTATGATACAGGTCCGGTTTGCTCTACTACCTCCCCAGGTACCCACGCTGGCCCTGAACTCACATAATTCCTGCAATAAACCGGGTTGCCTATCCCAAACACCTTTTCCTGCTGTATTGACACATTCGTTCCCCTATCCTCCACCCTAGAAGGATCCAGGCAGTTGAGTAACGTTGGGATTCTTCTCCGCATTAGGAGCTCCGAGGGGGATTGCCCCGAGGCTAGTGGGGTGACCCTATAGCATATGAGGAATTGACAGAGCTGTAGCTCCAGGTCCCCCGGACCCATTCTCCTTAATGCCTCCTTTGTGGTGCGGACCGTGCGCTCCACTTGGCCGTTCATGGCCGGGTGAAAAGGAATGCTTGGAATTCCGCGAGCGTGAAAATGGATGCGTTATCCAAAATTAGCACATCAGGGATGCCAAAACAAATGAACATCCTTCACAGATGTTTGATTGTGGCCGCGGAGGAAGTGTTACGCATTGGAATGACCTCGAGCCATTTCGAGAATGCGTCGACCACGAGTAGGAACATTGTGCCCCTGAAGGGCCCCACGAAGTCCACGTGGAGTCTGGACCATGGACCGCGTGCTGTGTCCCACTCCCTGGGTGGTAGCCTATGCTCCTCGGGCTGTGATTGCTGGCAACTCTCATACCAGCCCACCAGTTTCTCTATGTCCTCATCTATCTTGGGCCACCAGAAGTTGCTCCTTGCTAGAGCTTTTGACTTCACGATTCCCGGGTGGCTCGTATGGAGCAGACGGAGCACCTTAGCTTGCAAGACCTCGGGAATTACTATGCTCTGCCCCCAGAGGAGACATCCTCTCTAGAGCGAAAGCTTGAAACGCTTCCTGAAGAACGGATTGAGTTCTTTGAAAGGAGACGTTAAGGGCCAGCCCTTCTTAACCCACACCAATGCTTGGGACAAGACCCTGTCTTTGGCGGTTGCCTTGGCGATATCCGCAGGTACAATCGGGGGCGATTTGAGTGACTCGATGAGCAGCACCTGGTGCTCTTGCTCAACCTCGCACTAGGGTTCCCCCAGCTCGGGTAGGGGAGACCTGGAAAGTGCATCCGCGTGCGTGATGTCTTTCCCTGGGCGATGGATGCACCAGCGTGAGCTGGTATGCGTTTAGGAAGATCGCCCACCTTAACATTCTGGGGGACAAGATCTGTGGGGTGGGCTTGGTCATGACAAAAATGCCTAGGAGGGGTTTGTGATCCGTGACAACGGTGAACTCCCTCCCGTACAGGAAGTCATGGAATTTCCTTGTCCCTGCAATGATCACAAGGGCCTCCCTGTCTGTATGGATGTAATTCCGCTCTGCTTTCGAGAGGGATCTCGAATAGAATGCAGTTGGTGCCTCCCTCCCATTCTCAAACATGTGGCATAGGACAGCCCCGACCCCCACCGATGAGGCATCACACACTAGCACTATGGGCTTTTGGGGTCGAAGTGAGTTAATATCGCCTCAGAAGAGAGGAGCCGTTTTAACTTACTGAACGCTTGGTCTTGAGCCTCCCCCCACCGCCAGACAGCGTCCTTCTTCAGTAGGCGGTGCAGCGGCTCTGCCACAGATGCCTTTGGTGGGAGGAAGGAGTGGTAGAAATTCAGGAGCCCCAAGAATGACTGCAGCTCTGACTTAGTAGCTGGTGTGGGGGTGTCCTGAACGGCCGCAACCTTTGACTTTGAGGGCTTTACCCCATCGGGGGTGATCCGAAACCCCAGGAACTCTACCTCATTTGCGTAAAAGACGCACTTGTCCCTTCTCAGGCGTAACCCAGCCCTCTCGAACACAGATAGAACTCGGTCTAACCTCTGTGCTAACTCTGACTCATCCCCAGCAGTTATCAATACAGTAATACCTCATACAAAGTCCGCTTCGTACAACATCGAATTCATACAACACCGCCTAATTTCTTGAAAAAAGTTACCTCATACAAAGTTGCTCGACTTTGTATGAGGCATTGGGTTTTTCCCAGGTTGCATTGTGCCTGGGCAGTATATAAGGCAGGACACATGCATGCATTGCTCTTGTGGGTTTTGCATAAGGCGAAGAGTGTTTAGGAGTGGTTTTGAGCGTGATTTTGGATTTTTTTGAATGTTTTCATCAGAATTATTAGAAGCATTCCTGGGATTTTTGCAGCATTCTTCAGGTTCTTGAACAATCAGGGTTGTTTGACATGTTTTTGTAATGTATTTAGCCTTTAGACAATGTTTTCTTAAAGTTCTGTCAGTTTCCTGTCTGTTTCCTTGACTTTGCCCTGAAGTCTGTGCTGTTACAGTACAATGTATCTCTATGGAAATGACGTTGTATGGCAAGGATTTGGACGTTGTATGAGATATCACTGTACATCGTTGAAGTATGGCAATACCCCGGGGAGTCCCTTAAGTAGGCGTTCCACAAGTGCCTGAAATATACCGGGAGCTGAATTCACACCGAACTGGAGGCGTGTCACTTTAAAGGCACCCTTGTGTGTCACTATCGTCTGGGCAGCTGCGGCCGCAGGTGTGACTGTTAATTGCTGGTAAGCCTGCGCTAGGTCCAGCTTCGCAAAACACCTCCCCCCATGTAACTTGGCCAGCAAGTGGCTAACTACCGGCACCGGGTAGGCATTGGGGCGGATTGCCTTATTGATAGTACACTTGTAATCAGCACGAATCCTAACCTCCCCGTTAGCTTTCTTGGCTGTTACAATTGGAGTTTCCCACTCCGCGGAGTCCACTGGTACCAAAATCCCCTGACCCACCAGTTTGTCCAACTCCGCCTCTATTTTGTCCTTTAGTGCAAAAGGCACTCTGCACGGCTTGAGGTGCACAGGGCGGACGGAAGGGTCCATATCAAAGTCCACATGAGGCCCCTTGTATTTCCCAAGTCCTTTTCTGAAGACTGCCAGCTGTGCATTGCACACGTCTTGGATGGGGTCACCTTGGATGGCGTTGATTCCAGTCAATGCAATTCCCAGCGGTTCAAACCACTGGGTCCCCAAAAGGCAACTGGACCTCCCCCCTTAAGGACTACTAAGGGCAACTTCCTGGTGAAGTTCTTAAACCGTACGGTGAAATCCCCCACCCCCAGGATTGGGATGTAGCTTCCCTGGACATCCCGCAAGTTCATTCAGAGGGCTCTAAGTTTGGGGCGGTCCTTAGGAGGTATGCGCAGAAACTCAGTCTGCGAGATAATGGAGTAGGCAGTCCCTGAGTCCACCTCCATCTTCACCTGGACCCCCTGCAACAGTACCTTAACAAAAAACGGGTGCGCCGGTCCGACACACGTCTCACCACTGTCCTCCGCGTGCACCTTCCCCATGTCCTGGTCCTTCTGGCAACTGGTCCGGCCAGGGACTCGGCGTTGTCTGCACAACTTGGCGATGTGGCCCAAAGGCCCACAGTTGTGGCACCCGACTTTCCTGAAGGGGCACTTCCTCCGGTCGTGTGTGCCCCCGCACCCCTCGCAGCGTCTGCTTGCTTCAGCGGAGTCTCTCCTCTCGGAAGGCCGTTTCCTCACCTTCTGGACCTCGGGTTCACTTTCACTCTTGCTGAGGTCGGATGAGGGCGTGGCGGCGGCTGCCGCAGTTCTCAGCTCTCGCTCCCTGCGAGGCGAGCATCTGTGGGCCTGCACGGCGGACGACGGGTTCTCTGAGGTGCCGGTTCTTGCCCGACTTGCCCGCACCCCGTCTTTTACCACCTCTGCAACCTGGGCAGCCCTGAGGACCTGCTCAAAGGTGATGTCCTCATCCCGGGCCAACAGTCTCCGCTGGGCCTCCTCGTCCTGCATGCCGAGGAGGAGGCGGTCTCACAGCGCTTCACTCAGGAAGGTGCCCCAGCGGCAAGGGACAGCCACCAGTCTGTGTGGCGATGTACTCCGCCACGCTCTCTCCGGACCGCTGGTCGTGCTGGTGGAAGGCCAGCCGTGCCGGGAACACGGAAACCTTCGGCCGGAAGTGTGTCCGCAGAGCATTCAGGATCTCGCCGAGGGGAACCAACCTTAGGCCCCTTGGCATCATGAGGTTCCTCGCCAGCTCTGGATCGGCAACCCGCACTGAGCCAGGAGGCAGGCTCATCTCTGAGCTTCATCTTCGATGCCCTCGGCGTCCATGGTGTACAGGAACTGCTCCTCATACAGGTCCCATGACTCGGGCTTCAAGGTGTGGAACGGTGCGAGGGTTACTCTGTGGGAAGCCATAATACCACCTTCGTCGCCAATTTAATGAAGGCAGATTGATTGCACATGGAGCCGGCAGGCAGGCCAAACACTTCTTTATTTCAGCATGGTCAATCTGTACATGGGCACATGTAGGAGATGCAGCTCCTTTTATAATGCATTTGAATCCCCCGCCAACAATATCCATTGGTTGACGTCACTGTATTCCTGACCATGAGTACCTATTGTGTTGTATTCCCGACCATGAACACCTGGAGGCAGGGAGTTTCCCGCTCTAGCTATTAATTGGGTGATTGGAGTCGCATGGCTGAGCTTCCTCAGCTGCGCTACTTGGCAGCTGAGTTGCGTGTGGAATCGGGAAAGCTGCTTGCATACACAATAGCTACCCTAGTCCTACAAGTGGCTCTCAAAGGATTCAGCACTTTCGCGATCCTTATTAAAAACTTGGACATCTCAGGGACTGCTTAGGAGACCTGCCCGCAGTTCCTCAGGCAACAACTGCTACAAAACATAAAACAAATCAAATTGAAAGCCGAGGAGAGCAAAAAAAGTTTATCAGAACATCAGCACTAGCCTAAGAAAGAGAAATTCATCACTTGTCTTTACCTGTTACTATTATGAAAACAATAAGCATCTTTACTTTTTGCAAGTTTTTGGTTTGTTTTGTTTCACACAGAGACAAATAATGTGCACCTTATCCCTATATCATTCTGTCCTATTCATGCTCAGAACTTTTACTTTGCGTCTATATGTGACTTGGTTCGTTTGTTTTTTACTGTGCAAAATCACCAAGGACAGAAGTAAGAAGTGGCACTCAATAGGTGACTGCCACCAAATAGTGTATCTCTGTGTTGTGACTTCATCCTGACCTTAATTTTCTCTATAAAATTTGAGCACAGTTCCCCATTTTGCTGTGAAATTGTTTTCAAAAAGTACAATTCTGAGGCCAAAGGTAGTTAATATGTTACACTTCTTGTAGACCTTTACTTTCTCATTTCCCAAAAATATTTCTTCTTAGCAATAGTAATTACACTTATATACCACCCAACAGCACCAGTGCATTCCCTGGCTGGTTCGCAATGTAATTAACATTTTGTCCCCAACATGCTGGATACTCATTTTACTAGCTTCAGAAGGATGGAAGGCTGAATCAATCTTGAGCCTGGTCAGGATTGAATTTACAAGGTCAGCAGTTTTGGCTGAAATACACAACAATTCATATAGGCCTTTACTTTCTCATTTCCTAAATGAATAGTTGCTTTTATTTCCTTTTAAAAAAAAATTAATATTACATGCTTTCCTCCTGTCTACCTCTGTTGTCTGCCAAACATGGACAAGACAGTGTAACACAGCAGTACGAGATACAGTCTTTGAATCACACAATTTTCCTCTTCTGCTATTCAGTGAGGCGGCATCATCATCCCTCCTTACCTTGGATACCTTGGAGTCACTATTCAGTAAGGAGTCCGTGCTCCGGTGGACGTCTCCACGATGACATTCCACACACGGAAATGGACTCGAGAAATCAAGTCCGTCTGCATGCAGTTTTTTTAGCCATTTGAATCATCAGAACTGTGCAATTATGCCACAAAAGAAAGGGCATTAGCCATTTGTCTGGCTACAAATGTATTGTAGCCTAGGGATGACTTAGTGGTTGTGGAAAAGAATACATCTATACATATAAAACAAAGGTGGTTGTTTGTATGTCCTGTATGCGCCCCCACACCCCTGGACCGAGCCCCCTACCTTGGCCATGCGGCAATGTCTGCGTCGGGGTCACAGGTCCCATGGGGGGCTTGGGCCCCACAAAATGCGGAAAACAGCGGGAACTACAACTCCTAAGGTGCCTCGGGCATTGGAACATCACCGCTGCCCCAGTACGTGATGGAACCCGAGGTCTGCACGCGGCACGACCATTAAAACAATGGCGTGAGTGGGTGTGCACAAGGGGGGGACATGGTGGCAGTCAGCTGGACACTACCGCCCAACTGTCCCCCGGCAAAATCACTTTGGGGCAGAGGAGAAGAGGAGCCGCTGCGCTTGCGGCCGGCCAGACAACCCCGCCCGGAGGATCCCTGGGCCCCTCCCTTTGGGGCCAGGGAGAAGAAATGGTGTGGTGCTTGCAGGCGGCAGCAGAGACAGAAGGGTCTGGCTTGCCCGTGGCCACGGCTTGCCGAGGAGAAGAGGCGACAATGGCCACCGCCCTTCCCAGTGGTGGGGCGGACAAGGTGACAGTGGCCGAATCTCCTGCTCCTTGCAAGGGTATGATGCACAGGGACAGGGGGCTGAGCCGGGGGGACGGACGCTAGCAAGGCTGGGGCTGCGGAGAACCCCTAGCTGGAAGGAGCAGCGAGCAGGGGCCCGGGACGTGCCCATCAGGCCTGTGCGGGAGCTTGGGTGGCGGAACTGGTGGGGGAGACAGGCCCTTACTGGAGAGGTAAGGTGGGCGGGGGAAGGCAACTGAGGCAGGGGGGCGGCCCCGCGCGAAACTGGGCCCAAGCTAGTTTAAGAAACAAGTTATTTTTGCTATGTTACTTTCATCTGATCATGACGTCAGTACATTGCATGCTTCCCATCTAGGCATATTCACTGATGTTGAGCAGTGGTAAGAAAATACACAGTGCAATGACACATGTTAACAGGAAAACAGAGAAACAACGAATGGAGAAAACTCGATGTGACATTACCATTTTCAACAGTGTTTGCTTGTTGAGTACAACACATTATACCCTTCCACTGGCTATTTTCCCCCTGCCTCTTTTGGAAATTAACAGGCCATTCTAGCTGCATTTTACACAGATTCATGCCTGAATTTCCTGCTCTTTCCAGAGCTGATCAATAGGAAATGATTCCAGATGAATAAATTACATAGACACTCAAAAGGCAAAGTCTTCTAAGAATAAATACATGGGGGTGGGGTGGATTTGTGTTTTTTAATATTGTTTCTCGTAGCATACTTGTAGACACCAAGATTTACTAGAGTTGACTTTTTTTCCATGGAGAATTAGAGGACAAATTCTTACATAGAATGTATTGCATGTATATTGGAATATACTTTTAAAAATATCTTAATGAGAAGACTGCTTTACAAGGGACTTAATTTTTAAAAAAAATTTTTAAAGTTGAATCTCAGTCAAGACTGAAAAGAGAAGCCAACTGTGTGTGTATATATGTTGTGTGTGCCTAGTATTTGGAATTAAGGAAATGTCAAAAATTAAATAATCTAAAATGAAAATGTGCTCCTAGCCTTCTGCCTCCCCAGATTGTATCCTTGTGGAAAAAAGCATCTGTTCTCATACTTAGAAATGCATATTGTAGTGTATGGAGAAGTGGGAACTTTGAAAGAAAAGAGAACTTTCTTTGACTTTCCTCTTGACAACTCTATTGAAGTGGACACTGACATGAATATTTTTTTTAAAAAAAAAGAAGGGGGGAAAGGAGAGGAAAACCCTTGGAATTAAATACGAATCCACAGCTGTCAATCCTGGCAAATGTCGTTTCCTGACGGATTAAGGAGCTTTTACAAAGGGGGAGGGGGTTGGAACAGAGAAGATGTCTCTTGCTACTCCTTGGAATCAGATTAGAGGAAGTTGCTTGCTGAATGAAAAGGTGCTTTCTTCAACCTGAAACAAAGACTGCCATCCTAGGCACACGCTTGCTCAGGATTAATCCTCACTGGACTCAGCAAGACTTGCTTCTGATTAAACAATAGGTAGCATCAGGATGGAAGTTGCTCATGTCATTTGTGCCATAATTCTGCCAATGGGTCATTGTTACATAGATGTTGAAGGAATGTGTGATACTATTTTAATTTTGAATTTATATATCTAGTCTCTCCATGAAGGAGCCTGTATATTTTTGAAATTCTGAATCCTCACTTTGGGATTCTCATAATAATTCTTATTTATTTATTTATTTTATCACATTTGTATCCCATCCATCTGGTAACAAGAACACTCTGGGTGGCTTACAACAATTAAGAACAACGGGATAACACATCAGCATTAAATAAATAGCCAGAGTGGGAGACTGTATAGAGTCTCTTCCTTGTTTAAAATTTCAGAATCCTAGCCCACTTTTCAGATGTTTGGGGCCATGGCGACTATGGGAGCATGTCACCATCAAGAAGAACAGCCACAGCACTCAGCAGAATAAGCTACAGGTGGTCACACCTAGAGAAGTGATAAAAGGTGGTAAATATTCATATAACTAGCTAACTGCTTTTTATTGTGAACTGCACCATTCATTTGCTTCCATTCTTGTTGCCTTGACAACAGTATTTGCTGCATCCTCCCCTCCCTTCCAACATACTACTGAAAAAGCATTCATGCAAAACAAAAACCCTTAAATCGTGTACTTTCATCTTTAAAAGACATTGCCATTTATATTAACAAACATCCTAACTTAATTGGTAACTTAACTTAGTAGGTTAATAATAAATAATAATTGCATGCCATCAAGTCAATTCTGACTTATAATGATCCTTTCCAGGATTACACCGAGCTGGTTTGCTCTCCCTTTCTTCTTGTGTATACTTAATATTAGCCAACATCGTCTTGCGTAACCTAGTTGTTGTTGTACAATTATTATTTATTACTTAATATTAGCCAACATCGTCTTGCGTAACCTAGTAAGTTGTACTAAAGTAGGGCCATTGAAACAGTGGGGAATATGGTGAGACAGCTCCTTCATTGGTTCCACTGATTCATGCTTACTTTAGCATATTGAACTATTACTAGTGTAGGTCCATCTGAATCTATGAAACTTAATGGAAGAATTTAGTCACCAGATCTCCACCAATTCAGTGGACCTATTTTAGCGAGCCTTACTACATTAAACAACAGGATGTTAGCTTTCGTGCAAAACTCCACACTGCATGGCAATCTGTGTATAAATATGATACTTGCAGTGTGGATAATGGCTATAGTATAATAAAATGCTTTGTAATTAGTGGGATTGGCTACCATTGCACCTGTCTACAAGTAGTATAATATAATACATTGTTTGTTTTGTGTATTTCCTCATGTGTGTGCCTGACTTTCCTTCACCTGCTACTTATAATCTCAAAAGTGTGTGATGATTTAGAAATTACCTTGGAAAATTACTTTAATTCCTCATCAGGTCACCCATTGTCCATGTGTATGGATTTGGAAGTTGGTACAAAGAAACCTATTATTTTGGGTTTGCCTATAAGCACGGTGTAGCATTCATTTCCCTTTGTGTATATATTCACTTAGATTAAATTTTATTAGAAGTAAATTTCATAATTTCACAGATGTTTGCACCTTTAAAGTATGGGATAATTAATGGCTATTTGTTTTCAAGTACGTACACAAAAGCATGCAGTAGGTTTATAAGTAAACTGCCCAATTAAACTATATTACAATAGCTGGAAAGACAGCTTGCAGATGTATCATTGTCACAATATCAACTTGGAAACTGACAAATCTGTCATTGGTTAGTTTGCAACATTTTGAATTAGAAACCTGAAGGCTACATGTTGGGTGAGGAAAGCCATTGTTAAGACTACATCGCCCATGATCTGCGAGTGGAGAATTCTGAAGAAAGTATTTTTTCAATCTCTGCATTGTATGGACAGAAACCTAATTAGAGTCTTGTTGGAACAGATTAAAGTTAGTCCAGCATCCTGCTTCCCACAAAGCTAGCCAGATGTTATGAGAAACCTACAAGCAGCAGGAAAAATAAGATTCCTGGCTTGTTGCTGCTCTACTTTAAATGCTACTCGGCATAACACTGTTAGGAATCGACAATCTCTGTGTTAATTTTGTATGTGTTCAGTTTTACCTGTTCTGCATCATTCAGAATTTGCATTTATATTGGCAAATTTCCAAAATACAGTATATACACTTTGCGTTCAGTTTCCGAGATGAGAACCATTTAAAAAAAACATAGACCAAAGGAGAACTTCCCCAAATATTGCCGCTGACTCGAGATGTTTCAGATTCAGTAATCATGTGGCCAGCATGACTAATAATCTTTAAGCGAGCTCTCCCTCATGAATTTGTCTAATCCTCTTTTAAAGCCCTGTAAGCTAAAGGAAAGCATCACATCTCATGGAAGCAAATTTGATATCTTTAATTATGCATTGTGTGAAGAATTTCTTCCTCTTATCTGTTCTGAATCTTTGGTCAATTCATACCGTATGGTAACCTAGAGGGAGAGAATCATAGAACAACTGGGTTGGAAGGGGCTTCTTAAGCCATAGATTCCAAACTCCTGGTCAATACACGAATCAGCATCAAAGCATATATGACAGATGATTGTCCAATTCTCTTTTGAATGCTTCTAGTGTTGGAGTTAGTTGGTTCCACTGTTGTACTGCTCTAACTATTAAGAAGCTTTTCCTGATATTCAGCCTATATCTGGCTTTGAGAGATAAATTAGTCTCTCTCAAAGTTTAGAAGAAGCCAGGTATGTTAGTTGTAAACAATTCTTGTAATTTTAGTAGTAGGGGCAGTTTTTTGAAATTAAAGATTCATTTCCCCCCCCCCATTGTATGACCCCCAACAGCTTCCCAAGACAACAGGGATTTCATGGGAACCTCAATACCTTTGGGCAGGGGGGTGGGAGGACCTTAATTTTTTTATTTCCAAAAATCATCAGTCTCATCAAACACAAGGGTTTTTTTATCTCTCTCAAACAGGAGCTACCAGTTTTGCGAAGCCTTGTAACTATTATTATAATTAATTTGTCTTTGAAACAATTTTCTAAGCTCTCTTTCAGCACCATGTCCAGAGTTTTATAGAGTTGGCCCTTGATTCATCTTTTCTCTCTCTAAGTGAAATAGACTTTTCTCAAAGAGACAGTGCCTCCTAATCCTCCGTCCTCCCAGTTCTCCTTCTCTGAACCAAGAGGAAACACAGGGCTGCTGCTAAAAATGGAAACCACTGTCTACTTCCTGTAGGCCTGCCTGTTTTATTGTCCATCTTACCCTGTGATGCAGCTTCATTAAGCTTTATGTTTCCCCTTCCCTGCTCCGCAACAGCAGGAAATCTTTCATCTTCATGACAGTAGACAGGACGAGTCTTATTACGTATAGGGGGGAAGCAAAGGAGTTAGACGCGGAACTGCCCTTTTTAGCCGTAGCCCAGGGTTCTTTCCTCCTTATTCCACAACAACTGTCTGTTTTTTGGGAAAACACACAGTGTTCAGATAATAATCTTTGTAGCTTTCGTATTTGTCTTCCTCAACATCCTGGCCCCACCCATGACTGTGTATAAATATCTTAATGCAGAGGGGCATGCATGTCTTCTGTCTGTTTTAAGCTATAAGAATAGACGCACTCAAGATTCAGTCGTCCAAACAAGACGGTGATCTCACAGCAAAAACTATGCGTTATGTATCTTCAGTTATTCACAGACAGAACAGAGAATCCTTTAAAAAGCCTTTTTACCTTATCAGAGATTTTATTCTTTTTAATTCAGATTCAAAGAGTGATAATGGAAGTGCTGTTCCATTATCTAGCCCAAATGTAGCACCAATTTTAATAACTGATTTTATTCTATTTTTATTTCACCTCAAGTAGATACGTTTGCGGTAGTACATTTTAATTGTATCTCGTGTACTTAAGCCCTTTTTACCGTGCTAGTCAATGACCGTAATAAAGTTATTTATTTATTTAGAATCCTATAATGTTGATAGCATCAGGCAGAGTCAATAACACCTACTCATCAGAATGTTCTTTTAATCACTTATTTCCTTACTTAGGTAGCTGTGAGATTCAGAATTTTAGCGTCATGGTGATTTGATATGCAGAACTTGTAAATTGTGATTATTATTTTGTTCTAGAGATTTGGTTTTTTGTCTACCAGTGTCAATTTTAAAGTAATAATAATAATAATAATAATAATAATAATAATAATAATAATAATAATAATAATAATAATAATAATTATTATTATTATTATTATTATTATTATTATTATTATTATTATTATTATTATTATTATTATTATTATTATTATTATTATTATTATTATTATTATTATTATTATTATTATTATTATTATTATTATTATTATTATTTTGTGTCAGAAATTACTCTGGGTTGAAAGGGTTTTTGCAGAAGAAACTCTGCTCAGGGAATGCCCAAATGAGGCTCCTTTTATGCCCCCAAGAGCTGGGATAGAGACGGGCGCTCAATCCATAATGCAGTACCCGGGTCTCAAACTGCTGACTAGCCAGCCTTCCAGCTAACAAGGCGAGCTTCTTAACCACTGAGCCACCGCAGCCCCTTTAAGTCTACAGATAGGTAGTATCCTTTTTTTATTTTACATGTTTTGTACTGGCCTGATGAATGCATAAAATCAGTGTAAACTCTCTCTGTGTGTATTCATTGTATATCAATAGCTGTATGTTCCTCTTTCTTTCTTTTACATGTCTAAAGATCTGGAGTTGGTGTGACAGGCTCAAGGCAGACGTTGTTTTATGCTGAGGTGACGGATGAAATGAAAGCCGGTGAAGGAGGTGGACAGCCAGAGGAAGGCGAGCTGATTGAGGTTGTGGAAATACCTCTGAAGGATGCCATGGATTTTGCTTTTAACGAATCCTTCCCTAAAACCATGGGGGTCATCTTCAGCTTCATGTGGTTTCAGACCAACATTGCCCCAAATCTGCTGAAAAAATAAGAGCGAGTGCTGAAGAATATTGTATGGGAAGTAATAGTTTTAAAAACGGGAGAGAATGAACCATATTTATGAAACCTTTCTGGATGTGTATATTCCAAAAACATAATTTGGTCAGAATTGGGTATTTGTTACTCTTTGTGGCCACTGGCTTTTATTCTTTCGTATATATTCCACTGGCAATTGAGCTTCAACATACTCCATTTTATTACTGACTATCAGCAGTCCCTGGCTTCACACGGTTTGAAATAGCTCTTATGCATCAAATTCTTCAGCACAGGATTGTGTATTAATTAGAATCAGAATTATGTATTAATTAGAATTAGAGTAAAACTTTATGCAATCTTGGCATAAAGAGGAGATGTCTGCAAGCAACACAGTTGCATACGGAGCAAGGGTTTGCCTCTTGGTGACCAATAACAAAAGAAAAGGAAGCAAATTTACAGTATGCGGAACAGAGGAAACTTCATGTCAGCTAAACACATCGTTTTTACCACTTAAAGGAGCTCCACTTCACATGATATGCTAACTGTATTATGGCTGCCCCCATGTGAGGGAAGCTATGGCCCGTGAAACCCCATATTGGCCTCTCCATCATCTGAGGGGAAGTTCTGCCCATTCCATGCTTATGAATCCTGTGCTGTAATTCCAAAAGCTAGTTACAAAACAAACTGAATTTTCAAAGTATTTCATTGGAGAAAAAACCCCGCTGTATACTCGGATGCTTTTTACAGTTAAGGAAAACTGATAATGGGCTGTCTGTAATGTCTGTTTTTGCCCATAGTCTGAAATGGAATATGGTAATTTTCTCTTGTCCTGTTAAGTCAGGTTGCTGAATGTTTATGTGGCGTGCATACATGTTGCTGCAGATTTACAATTTGCTCTTGCTACCATTATTTCTTATCACTTTACTTCTGTGAGGTTACAATTACTACTACATCATTCCACCAACTGCACTACACAAGTGCAAGAACTGGTACTGAATGCATCTTGTGAATATTTTCTTTTTTTAAAAAAAAACACATTTTATAGAAGAAGAAACATCTGCTGTTGTTGTTCAGTCGCACAGTCGATTCCGAGCCTTTGCGACCCCATGGACCATTTTCCTCCAGGCACCTCTGTCCTCCACCATCCTCCTCAGCCCACCCAGCTCTGTGCCCATGGTGCCTACAATACCATCTAACCATCTCATCTTTGGACGCCCCCTTCTTCTCTTGCCCTCTACCTTTTCCAACATCAAAGCCTTCTCAAGTGAGTCCTCCCTTCTCATTTGATGTCCAAAGTACCGTATTTTCCGGCGTTTTAGACGACTGGGCGTATAAGACGACCCCCAACTTTTCCAGTTAAAATATAGAGTTTGGAATATACTTGCCGTATAAGACTACCTCTCTTCCAATGCACACCAAATAAAAATTAACCCACACTCAACCCGAAGACTCGCAGCCCTCCGAGTCGAATGGGCAGGTTCTGGTGGAGAGCCAATCCATGCTCATGTTCTCCTCGAGGTACAGGAAGATGTGTGCAGCTTGCTTCCCCTTGCTTCATACTCCCCGCACAGAGCAGGGACTCGGCCGCAGCACCCCCCACCATATGCGCCGGACATATGAAGCAAGGGGAAACAAGCTGCAGTTAAGTACCTGTCCTATAAGACGACCCCCAACTTTGCCACAGATTTTTCGTGGTTAAAAAGTAGTCTTATACACCAGAAAATACAGTACTTTAGCTTCATCTTCACTATTTGTCCCTCCAATGAACAGTCAGGGTTGATTTCTTCCAGTATTGACCTATTTATTCTCTTTGCTGACCAAGGGACTCTCAGGAATCTCCTCCAACACCACATTTTAAAGGCATCTATTCTTCTGCGCTCAGCCTTCCTAATGGTCCAGCTCTCACACCCATACATTACCACTGGGAATACCATTGCTTTGACTATGCAAATTTTTGTTTTCAATGTGATGTCTCTGCTTTTCATTATATTCCCCAGGTTTCTCATCGCTTGTCTCCCCATAATCAGTTGTCTTTTTATTTCATGGCTACAGTCGCCATCTGCAGTGATCTTAGATCCCAGGAAAGTAAAATGTCACTGCTTCTACTTCTTCCCCATCTATTTTCCAGGAACTGATCGGACCTGTTGCCATTATCTTGGTTTTCTTGATGTTGACTCTCAAGCCACCTTTTGCACTCTCCTCTTTCAACCTAATTAGAAGTTTCTTTAGGTCTTCCCCACTTTCTGCCGTTAGGGTGGTATCATCTGCATATCTCAAGTTGTTGATGTTTCTCCCAGCAATTTTGATCCCATACTGTGATTCCTCCATCCCTGCATTGCACATTATGTGCTCTGTGTATAGATTGAATAAGCAGGGTGATAAAATGCAACCTTGTCTTACTCCTTTTCCTATTCCAAACCACTCTGTCATTCCGTGTTCTGTCCTAACTGTTGCCTCTTGGTTTGTGTACAGATTTCTCAAGAGGCATATGAGGTGCTCTGGTATTCCCATCTCTTTAATTACTTGCCACATCTTGTTGTGGTCCACACAGTCAAAAGCCTTGGTGTAGTCAATAAAACAAAAGTATATTTGTTTCTGGTATTCTTTTGTTTTCTCCATGATCCAACGTATGTTGGCAATGTGGTCTCTAGTCTCCCTGCCTCTTCTGAAACCGGCCTGCACCTCTGGTAGTTCTCTCTCCACATGTTGTTGAAGTCTATCCTGTATTATCTTGAGCATCATCTTGCTGGTATGTGGAATGAGCGCAATTGTTCAGAAATTCGAGCATTCTTTGGCATTACCTTTTTGGGGGATTGGGACGTACACTGATCTTTTCCAATCTTGTGGCCACTGTTTTGTTTTCCAAATTTGCTGACATATTGAATGCAGTATTTTGATTCCATCATCTTTTAGGGCTTTGAAAAATTCAACTGGGATACCATCATTTCCACTAGCTTTATTGTTTGCAGTGCTTTTTAGGGCCTTTCTGACTTCACTCTCCAGAATGTCTGGTTCATGTTCAAATTTCTCATTATTATTATTATCAGGAGTGTTGAGGTCCTTTTTGTAGAATTCCTCTGTGTACTCTTGCCATCTCTTTTTGATCTCTTCTGCATCAGCTAACTCCTTTCCATCTTTGTCCCTTATCATGGTCATTTTTGCTTTAAAAGTTCCCTTGATTTTCCCGTGTTTTTTTTAAAAAGATCTCTAGTCCTGCCTCTTTCATTGTTTTCCTCCAGGGCGGCCCCTGGCTCCCGAGGCCTCGCAGTGGCGGCGGTGGGTGGTTTTCCCGCCGCTCAGGTGGTCCTCCTCCTCACCCCCCGGCTGGGGGTGATGGTCTCTGGGCAGCCCCTGGCTCCTGAGGCCTCGCGGTGGTGGCGTGAAATTAGATGCTCCCTTTAATGCGGTGGGAGTAGGGTAGGGGCTTCTTTTGCTGGAAACCGAGGCGGGGGGCTCCATCCCAGATTTCAAGTCCCCGAAGAGACCCCCGGAGGCAGCTCAAAGCCTTTGGGAAAGAAGAGCACACTAGACGAACTATAATCTAGCATTTAGACCCAATTTGAGGACATTGCTGCTATCTCCAGCTTTACTACCATGATATTTCTTCTTTTTTCAAATAATTTTATTTTACTTTTTCACCATTATTTTAATACTTAGTAATTTTTGTGTTTTACTCAGGGAATATGGACACTACCCTTTGGGTCTATGATTCTTCAAATCCCTTAACCAACATAGCTACTACAGCTGGAAGTTGTAGTTCAAAACACTAACTCTGAACTCCTAGTTTTACTGTCAGCTGGGCAGGTTTAATTTCTTTTCTAAATCACTTTGGTAATCATGCTTTGTAGGGGATAAAAATTTGACAGAAGACCACAAGAAAGGTCCCAGATAAACGACAGGCCTAGTAGAGAAGCCAGAAAAGAGTCTGAGATTGTTTTAAACTAGATTGTAAGCCTCTTATTTCCAAGGGTGTACAAAACAAGAGCAATCCCAGAAAAGCCAAATAAGGACTGCAGGAGGTGGGAGGGAATGTCTGGACTTGGTTGCACTTGGAATATTTTTTTTCTGTATGAAAATCCCTACCTGTGCCCATTCTCATTTGATGCTCCATATTCCACCTGTGGCTGGACTTTCCTCCTGTTACCACATTCAAACATGTTCTTAGAACACTTCATTTCACCCTCATCATACTTTATTATTTATTTATTTATTTGGATTTATATCCCGCCCTCTTGCCCTATCTCTACTTCTCTTTCTAAAGCATTCTTTGGATTTCTCATACACATATTTCTCTCCTGTATACTAAGAAATAATAACTTAATTGAAATGTTTTAAGTGGTAGCTGTTAGTCTGTGCAAGCATATCAGAGAATAAACAAAACAGCAAAAATGTGCTTGCTAATTATTACTTTAAAAATCTGTACAAAAGTAGCAATTAAGTTATATCAGAGAGTAAACAAAACAACAAAAGACAAAAAATGTTGTGGCACCTTAAAGACTAGCTGTTGTATTTAAATGTGAGCTTTCATGGACCAAATCTTAAATCTGATGGAGTGGATTTGGTCCACAAAAGCTTACATTTATATACAGCAGTTAGTCTTTAAGGTGTCACAACATTTTTTGTCTTTTTGTTGTTATTGTTTGGTTTGGTTTACTCTGATATAATAACTTAATTGTTACTTTTGAACAGAATTTTAAATTAATAATTAGAAAGCATACAGTAATAATTTCTGTCCTTTGCATAGACCTTTCTCGGGAGTTACAATCAGCAGAATCAAAATGGTCCAATTTGCTTAACTTATAGAAATTCAGTATTTCATGATGCAGCATTGGCCGATCTTAATGCAGAATGTTTTGTTTTCGTGCTCCATGTTGCTTTGGTGCTGAGAAACTACTGTAAAGTAATGCTGACTTCTGAACGAGCCCACTTGTTTTGATTTCTCCCCGTGAGCGCTGCCAACTTTGGAGGTTCATGTTGCCTTCTGTTTCTTACCATTTTATTCTGTATACCATTTTATTCTGTATACCATTTTTATTTGTGTGCTTATAAAATCATAATTTGTAAGCCACTTTGAAATGTGATCAGTTTAAAAGGAGCAAGATACAAAGCCTGCCAATAAAGACAAGATGGCCAGAATAGTGTTTTCGTGTTTTGAACAAGTTGTATTTTGTTCTGTCTTCTCCTTTAAAATGAAGCCCCTGTGATTGTAACACTTCAACTCTAGATTTTCAGCCTTTAGAAGTTTCATTAAGAGTGCCAGCACTGGAGATCCTGAGTGATGCAGACATCATCTAAAGCAGAGGTCCCCAACCTTTTATGCACCACGGACTGGTTTCATGCTAAACCTTTTTCCACGGACTGGTAAGTGGGGGTGGTGGGATTTTTAATCTCTCCCATCTTCCAGCCACAGCTTGAATATGGGCAGTGTGATACCTCATTGTGCACAGGTAGGGGGAGGATGATCCCCACTGTAGTTCAAAAACAAGGAGGAGAGGCCCAGCCACCTGCCAGTCACACCATTTGACTCGGGCAGTGAGGTATCACACTGCACACAGGTGGGGGGTGAAGCCCTGCTGTAGTTAAGCAGTGTGGAGGAGGGGCCCGGCCACTTGCCTATCCGCTGTGTCTGAAGCCCGTGCTCTCACTCCATTCGCCAGACAGACCATGTTGAGGGAAGCCACTATTGGGGTTCTTTAGTGTAAGGGACCAAAGACAACGAAACAGCCGAAGGGTTGGCTTAACACAGGTTTATTGCATGATGATCCGGAGGAACATGTGGTAATGGCGGATGGGCAGCTCAATATATACAGCTGGCTATACATTTGAATGTGGCTCGTCGACAGCTCATTGGTTGCTGCCTGCGTGACGTCTGGAAGATCACGCCCTTCTTGACCAGGTGAAGAGGTGGCGGGGAATCTTCCCGCGCTGCTGAACTAGGTGAATCTGAGCCATGAGAGCTGGACGCTCGCTATTGCCATCTAGTGGTCACTAGCTCGCGTCCCCTTATAAGGTTTACATTGATACAGCTGAAGGTTATGATGTTGCACACAGAAAGGTTACATTGTTAACACATGGCTAAGGTACATTGTTAAAGGCACAGCTTTACAGAACACAACATCCCTCCCCCCTAGGATGAGACGAAGTCTCTCAGCCAAGATGGCTTGTTGCATGTGCGTTTTGGTCGTGAAGAGGGCTGACCCCCCCCCGGGGCGCTACTGCTTCTTTGGTCCCTGGTCCCTTGTCCTGAAATGGGAGAGGGAGACTCGTTAGTGGCTTGCCGCGGTCTGGCGGCTTTAGGGGAAGGGAAGAACTCCATTGTGGGCAGACCGGGGGCAATCGGGGCTAACGAAAAACCCCTCTTCTCGCTTGGACGGGTGGGGGACCACTCCGAAAAACCCCCCCGGTTCTGAAAATCAAAATCTAACTTAGTAGGGGTATCTGCATTTGTGGGTACATTCCGCGAGATATGTATGGGGTCGGGTTCCTCCTCCTCCTCCTCAGAAAGATCCCCTAGGATATCTACGAGAATATCCCCCTCCCCCCTTGGTGGGGACCCGCGGCCCCCTTTCCCTCCCCCTTGGGCTGAACGGGTGGGGGAGAACCCTAACGCTGATTTTTCCTCTATTTGGTCTGTGCCCTGCTCATCGGAGACCCTGCGTCGGAGCTGGTCCGCGTGCCGCCTCCACAGGAGCCCTGTGCTGGTTTCCACGCGGTACGACACGGGGCCGGTTTGCTCCACAACTACGCCCGGTACCCAGGCTGGGCCCGTGCTGGCGTAGTTCCTGCAATGCACGGGGGCGCCTACACTGAAGCTCTTTGTAGCCTCTAGCCCGATGTTCCTTCCTTTGTCCTCTACCCTCGTGGGGTCTAGCCTAGTAAGGATGGTGGTCAGTTTCCTACGCATTAAGAGTTCTGCGGGGGAGTATCCTGACGCCAACGGGGTCACCCTGTACCCTAGCAGAAACTGGCACACTTGTAGGTTCAGATCCCCGGGGCCCATGCGCCGCAACGCGTCCTTCGTGGTGCGGACGAGGCGCTCTACTTGGCCATTGGTGGCCGGGTGAAACGGGGCGGAGGTGATGTGCCGAACGGCGTTGATCTCCATGAATGCCCTAAACTCGGAGGACGTGAAACAACTAGCGTTGTCGCTAATTAATGTGTCGGGTATGCCGAACGTGGAAAAGAGCCTCCGCAAATGCCTAATGGTCTGGGCCGAGGAGGTGCTCGTGACTGGGATGACCTCCAACCACTTGGAGAAGGCGTCCACTACAAGAAGGAACAGGGTGCCTCTGAACGGGCCCGCGAAATCAACGTGCACCCGGGACCACGGCCCCTTAGCCGTGTCCCATTCCCTGTGGGGAAGGCGGGCCTCCTCTGGTCTGGAGCGTTGGCAACTTTCACAAGTGCCGACCATGTGCTCGATGTCGGCGTCCAGCTGGGGCCACCAGAAGTAACTTCGGGCCAGCGCCTTGGATCGCACGATGCCGGGGTGGCTGACGTGCAGCAGTTTGAGCACCCGCGGCCGAAGGGAAATGGGAATCACCACCCGCTGCCCCCACAAGAGGCACCCCCTCTCTAGGGACAGCTCTAGCTTTTTCCTGAAGAATGGGGCGAACTCCTCCGCTGGGGAGGACGCCGGCCACCCTTTCTGCACCCAGGAGCTAACTGCCGCTAACGTCTTGTCCTTCTCTGTCGCTTTGGCAATGTCAGCGGGCATTACGGGGGGTGAATCTAGCACCTCTATCATAAGAACCTGATGGTCCCGCTCCCCCTTGCTCACCTGGCTGGGCGTTAGGGGGAGGGGAGACCTTGATAGAGCGTCCGCATGGCAGATCTCTTTCCCGGGCCGGTAGACCAACGCGTGCTGGTACGCGTTGAGAAAAATGGCCCACCTGAGCATCCTCGGGGACAGGATCTGTGGGCTGGGCTTATCTGCGGTAAAGATGCCTAGCAGGGGCTTGTGGTCCGTCACAATGGTGAAGGGGCGGCCATACAGAAAACCGTGAAATTTTTTCGTCCCCGCAACTATTGCTAGTGCCTCCCTGTCTGTCTGTGCGTAGTTTCTCTCCGCTTGGGACAGGGACCTGGAGTAAAATGCTATCGGGGCCTCCCTCCCATTTTCCAGCACGTGGCACAGCACCGCCCCCACCCCCACCGGGGATGCATCACAGGTCAGAACCACCGGGCGTTTGGGGTTGAAGTGGGTCAGTATGGCATCGGACGCTAGGAGGCTTTTTAGCTCACAAAATGCCCTTTCTTGGTCATCGCCCCACTTCCATGCCTGGTCTTTCTTTAGCAGTTTGTGTAGCGGTTCAGCCACTGCTGCCTTCCGGGGGAGGGAGGAGTGGTAAAAGTTGAGCAGCCCTAGGAACGACTGCAGCTCGGGCTTGGAGGTGGGGCGGGGGGCTTTCTTAATGGCTGCCACCTTGGACTTGGATGGTTTTATTCCCTCAGGAGTCACACAAAACCCTAGGAACTCAACCTCGGTCGCGAAGAAGACGCATTTGTCCTTTCGCAGTCTCAGCCCCGCTTTTTCGAATATCGTCAGGACCTTCCCCAACCTCTTGGCCAATTCAACCCGACTCCCCCCCCCCCCCGTTATTAACACGTCATCAAAATAAGGCAACACCCCCTCCAGTCCCTTCAGGAGGCGTTCCACGAGTGACTGGAAAATTCCAGGCGCCGAATTCACGCCGAACTGGAGGCGCGTCACCTGGAACGCCCCCTTATGGGTGACTATGGTCTGCGCAGCAGCTGCGGCAGGGGACACCGTAAGCTGCTGGTAGGCCTGTGCTAAGTCGAGCTTAGCGAAACACTTTCCCCCATGTAACCTGGCCAGCAGATGGCTGACTACCGGCACCGGATATGCATTCGGGCGGATCGCCTTGTTGATGGTGCACTTGTAGTCGGCGCATATGCGGACCTCCCCATTGGCCTTTAGTGCGGTTACAATTGGAGTTTCCCACTCCGCAGAATCAACAGGCACAAGGATTCCCTGGCCCACCAGTTTGTCCAGTTCCGCCTCTATCTTGTCCTTAAGTGCGAACGGCACCCGGCGTGGTTTAAGACGAATTGGGCGGACCTCCGGGTCCAGGTCGAATGTCACTGAGGGCCCCTTGAATTTCCCCAGTCCTTTTTTGAAAACTTCGGGGTGCGCCTCGCACACCTCCTGAACTGGGTCAGTCCCAACGGCGTGCATCCCAACGGCATGCACCCCCCCAATAAACAACCCCAGGGGCTGGAACCATTGAGTTCCGAGGAGGCTGCAATCTCCCCCTTTAAGCACGACTAGGGGGAGGGACGCGGCGTGCTTCTTGAATTTAACCTGAAATTCTCCAACCCCCAACACTGGAATGCTGTTCCCTTGCACGTCCCGTAGCGTGGACCTCAACGCTTTGAGCTTGGGTCGCTTGTGGGGGGCAATTCCCAAAAACTCCCTCTGGGAAATGATTGAATATGAGGACCCCGAGTCAATTTCCATCCTAATGGGAACCCCTTGGACTAGTACCTCAACAAAGTAGCGGGGGTGTCCTGCAGACACGCTGAACACTGGGGCGTCGTCCTCGCTGCCGTCGGAGATGCGGCCCACGCCGTCCTGCGTGGGCCTGAGCGCCGTCCTTGGGTCTCGTCGAGCGGTCTTGTCCCGCGGAACGGTCTGCTGAGCTCCTCTGGGTCTCGCGCCTCTTCCTGCACACCTTGGCGATGTGCCCGCGGCGGCCGCAGTTGTGGCACTCGGCCTTCCGGAATGGGCACTTTACGCGGTCGTGGGCCGCTCCACAGCCGTTGCACCGTCGGCTCTCTTTCCGGACCCTCCGGACGTCCTCGTCGTCGCTGCTCTCCGTGGACGACCTCGAAGCTCGCCGGGCCGCCTGTACCGGGGTCTCTGCCTTGCTCGACTTCGGCCGCCAGTCCTGGAGTTCTTGGACCCCAGCCTTTGTAGCTTCCGCGGCCTGGGCCGCTCTGACGACCTCCTGCAACGTGGGAGGCGGCTCTTGGTTCATTAATGTGCGCTGGGTTTCGGCGTCGTTCAGGCCGCACAGCACACAGTCCCAGAGGGTGATTTCGGCATTCTCCCATTTGCACGGGCCGGCCGCTTGGACTCGCCTCCAGAACGCACTCCGAGCGGGAAACATCGCCGTGGCGGGCCGGACGTGCTCACGCAGCATCTGCATGAGTTCCTTGGCCTTGAATTCGCTCACCCTCCTCAGTGCAATCAGGTCCACCAAGGTCCTTTTGATTTCTTGTCCGAGCATCCTGGTGAAGATGGCCCTTTTCTTTGCCTCTTCCGTGACTTCGGACTCAATCAGTGCTGCCTGGAAGTCCATCTCGAAGATCTCCCAGTCGCCCGGTTTCCTGATTTCGAAACCGGCGCATGTCTTGGTCCCGTGGGCTGCCATATCCCACCTTCGTCGCCAATTTAGTGTAAGGGACCAAAGACAACGAAACAGCCGAAGGGTCCATACATTACTACTGGGAAAACCATTGCTTTGACTATTCTAATTTTTGTTTGCAATGTGATGTCTCTGCTTTTCACTATGTTCCCCAGGTTTCTCATAGCTTGTCTCCCAAGAATCAGTCGCCTTTTTATTTCATGGCTACAATCCCCATCTGCAGTGATCTTTGATCCTAAGAAAGTAAAGTCTGTCACTGCTTCTACTTCTTCCCCATCTATTTTCCAGGAACTGATCGGACCTGTTGCCATTATCTTAGTTTTCTTGATATTGAGTCTCAAGCCAGCTTTTGCACTCTCCTCCTTCAATCCAATCAAGAGATTCTTTAGGTCTTCCTCACTTTCTGCCATTAGGGTGGTATCGTCTGCATATCTCAGATTGTTGATGTTTCTCCCAGCAATTTTGATCCCATATTGTGATTCCTCCATCCCTGCATTGTGCATTATGTGCTCTGTGTATAGATTGAATAAGCCACTGGTGTAGAGGATGGCAATAACAAACCACTACTGAATCTTTCTTAAAATCCCTATGATGAGATGATCTACAATGAAAAAGACAAGGATTGGAAGTTGAAACTCCCATATTAGCAGGGCCATAGCTGTGGGGGCGACCCTCCTGAGCTAACAGCCTGCCCACCCCCAACCCAACCCACACCACCAATCTTTACCTGTAAAATTATGGATGGGCCACGCATGTCCGGCATGCGTGGCCACACCTGTCCCAACCATCCTGTACCGAGTCGCCCACACTTACCTTTTAACCGTGCGAGCATCGTCACAAGGGTCCGGAAGCCGAGAGTGGGACCAGTGCACCACGGACCTGAACAAAAAACCCTACGTTCCCCAGCATCCTCCACACCACACAACCCCTCAGCCAATCAGACCGAAGGGCGCGAGTGTGGAGGAGGTGGAGCAGCCGGCGCGCACATAAAAAAAACTGCCAACACACAAACCACTTCCGTCCGGGAGATGAAGGCCAAGAACGGCGCTCCGTTCTCGGCCTTCATCTACCGGAGGGAAGCCATCTCCGTGGTCCCGGGGACGAAGGCCGGCGCCAGCCTTGCCACGGCTTTGGTGGGGTTACAGGGAGGAGAGGCCGTTCTCGGCCTTCGTCTCCTGCAGAGAAGCCATCACCTTCCATGGAGGGCGGGGCTTTCGGCCCTCGCCCACCAAGGAAAATGAACCACTTCCCTCCGGGAGAAGGTGCCAGGCAGGGATCCACCAGGGTAGCCCTGGACATTCTCCCTCCATTGTTTCGAGGACTGTTTTCGAAACAGGGGAAGGAGAATGGCAAGGGCGAGAGGCAGAAATCCGTCAGGGGAGAAGCCTACCCTGGTGGATCCCTGCCTGTCACCCTTGCCGTGTCTTTGGCCGAATAAAAATACCCCAAAACATAAATAAATAAAAAATCTGCCCGGCAAAAATGCTAGTGTTATATATGTGAGTGTGACATTGTTGCCCCTCCTGAAATTTTTTTTGCCCCTCCTGAAAAAATCCCATCCCCCCCCCCCAAAAAAAAAACCCACAAAAAAAACACACACACTAGAATCCTGACTACGGCCCTGCATATCAGAAGGCATATAATCATCTACTGGGAAAGAGGAAAGGACAAGTAGGAATAGTGCTGTCACTAATTAGATTAAACCAAAACAAGGTCTAATGGCTGACATGCACGGAAATGAAAGTATGATGCTGCACAATGTTTACCTTTGAAACATGGAACATGAGAAGTTAACTTCAGATAAATGGAAACGATATAACAAGAAATAGAATATTTAAACATTACATGATTTGGTGTGAGCAAACTTAAGTGGATTGGAATAGAACATTTTCTTTTAAACAAATGCAATGTGTTTTACTCTAGAAATAGAATGGCTCTAATATTGCGGGAATTCATACAAGACAGTAGGACACCCTAAACCAGTGTTTCTCAACCTTGAGGCCCCAGATGATCTTTGGAACTTCAATTCCCAGAAGCCCTAATCAGCAGGTATGTTGACTTGAGCTTCTGGACACCCACGGTTCAGAAATGGTGCCCTAAACCCTTCCCTGCCTTCTTATTGCAGTCCCTTTATCAGCACGCTTTTGTTTCCCGGTCATGCTACAGCATGATAGCATTCTAGAAGGAAAAGGTAGAATGCTAGAATTGGATTTTATATGTTGCCATGACTCAGTCCACCAAGGGCAATTCACCTCCATGTCATCTGGAAGCTTAAGCACTTTGCACAGGTGGGTAATATAGTGCAGGGATTCTCAACCTGTGGCCCATGGGCCAGGTGCAGCCCACAACACCATTTCATGCCCCCCCCACTGCCTCCATCACGCCAGGAAGTGCCATGTGGTGGAGGAAGGGCAAAATGGCCGTCCATCCCCTGAAGCTGTCTGAGGGAGTGTGACCCTGTCCCTGGCTTAAAAAGGTTGGGAACTCCTGATATAGCGTAATGTGCATTGTATCCAACACAGCGCATCAGCACACAATACTGTGAGGTCCCCCACCCAGCTTGCTCTCCCTACACAATGAATAGATATATTCCTTCAGCATATTTTACTGATTATATCTGTCATAGTTGTTTGACATAAGCCATGCGATCTGAACATTTTGACAGATTATCAGGAAGAGCTTCTTGACAGCTAAGAACTGTTTGACAGAGGAATAGATTGTTACTGAAAGTGGCAAATTCTCTTGATGGGAGGTTTATAAAGAGATCGGATTGCTATTTCTCAGGATGCTTTGGCTGTTGATTTTCTCCTTTATTGATTGGGGTGGCCAAAATACTCCTTGGAATCACATCTGAGTGACCTAAGATTTTATGAATCAATGAATAAGGTAAAGGTCATCCTTGCTCGAAAGCCAGTTGTATCCAACTCTAGGGGTCAGTGCTCATCTCTGTTTATAGCCAAAGAACCAGCGCTGTCTGCATTTGCAGGTGTTTCCGTGGACATGTGGCAGTACTCGGGAATCGAACTCCGACCTTCCAGTCATCAAGTTCAGTGTCTTAACCACTTGAGCCACTGCAATGAGTAGGAGTAAATAATTAGTTTCCTATAAGCCAGTCCCCCAAATACTATTGGAGGGAGCCCATTTGGAGAAAAAGGAAGATATTTAAAGCATTTGGTTTATTTTAAATACACTGCAGCAATCTGTTAGCAAAATTCGCAACAGAGAGGAGGAAGGGAGTAAAGATATGGCTTGAATCCTATTGGGTTTTTGGAATCTTAAACCCAAAACAATGTAATTGGTGCATTCAATTGTTTTGCTTGGCTATCATGGGCTTGAGCATCCCCAGTTCGTGCACTCTGCCGTGAGCCTGACCATATGACAGATGGCCAGAAAACTGAAAACCACTTTCACGATTTCCCCTTTCGTGTGCTGCATTTTGCAAGACAATTCTGGCCAGCAAATGCTCACTGTTAATGGTGTGTCATCATTTGCTGTCATATGTCAATAGCAAATCCCTAGAATGCAGTGAAAGTAAGCAAAGAGAATTCTTCAATCTGTCTGCCCATCCGGGGTTGCTGGAAGCTTTCAAAAGTGGGGTTGCAGTCACAGCATGCATTGGTTTCCCAACATAGTTGGAATGACCATGTGTTTTTCAGACTGCACCAATTGCCTCTTGGCCCTACATCTGCAACTGTAGAGTCTGATCACTTCCACACGACAAGCAAAGATTGCCTTCCTGCTTTTTATAAAACTAGCCTGCAAGCCCATTCCACCTGTAGGTTCTTCTTCTGCTGCTGTATCTGTTATGTATTTAATAAAAATGTATTCGCCATTTTGGTTTCTTCCTCAGTTAAAAGTAACACGAGATTGGGGGTTCGTGCCATTATGCTTTGAGAAGAGCAAATTATATCTAGTCCAGGATCACCTCATTCTCTCCTAAGTACTATTAGCCAATCCAGTTGATTCCTGCTTAAATGTAACTACCCTTACCTTTATATAAGTTACTGTGGCACAGTTGAAATTATGTTCGTATTACAAAATAAAGTTATGTGTTTGGCCCATTATGCTGGCGGCTGCTCGTTATTTCAAGAACACTAAATTGGCGACTAGGATTGGATGGCATCCCAAAAGAATTCCACCGGTCCCTTCGACATTTCAGCTCCAGAAAAATTGGTCCTGTACGAGAAGCAGTTCAAACACTCCATGGTGGCTGAGAACATCGTAGATGAGGTCCAGAAGTTCATTTTTCCTGGCGAGATGTGGCCTGGCTACTCTCGAGTTGGCCATCCATTTGATGTTGCCGAGGGTTTTGATGATGTTCCCCTCACCGATATCCTGACTGCGCTGCGGAATCATTTCCAGCCAAAGGGTTCCATATTTCCCGCCTGGGCCACGTTTCACCACTGTGACCAACGCCCCGGGGAGTCTGTGGCTGACTATGCTGCTGCCCTTCGACTTGTAGCTGCCCCGTGTCAGTGGCCGAACATCAAGGAATTCTCCGTGACCGCCTGCTAGCCGGACTTCGGGATGAAGAGGCCCAATGCAGGCTAATCACCCATGATACATTCTCTTTCAAGTCTGTGTTAAAAGAGGCGTTAGTGTCCGAGGCGGCCAGGTCGGGTGTAAAGTCCTTCAAGCAATGGTCTGTCACCTCCGGGGCTCCGGAGTCTGCTGTACAGGCCCGCCACTGTTCATCATTGTCGTGTTCGTCTTCGTCAGCGTCACCGGCATCATCGTCCACATCTGGGTCCAGCGATGAGGACGGAGGAGTCAGAAAGGTCCGTAGGAAGAAGGAGAAGCATGCTCCGAAAGTTCTGCAAATGTGTAGCAGCTGTGGGAGCAAGCACGACCGTCGAAAGTGCCCCTTTCGGAAAGCGAATTGCCACCATTGCAGCAAGCGAGGGCACATTGCAAAGGTATGCCACCAGAAGAGAAAGTATTCCCCAGCATCAGATGAGCACCCAAGGAAACCAGGAGCGTCCATCTTCAAAATCTCCACATCAGAAAATCCACACAGCAATGTGTCTAATGTGTCTGGCCGGTTCTTTGCTGAGTTGCAGTTGCAAGGCGTACCGATTCACATGGAGGTGGACTCAGGTACGTCTTATTCCATTTTACCCCACAAAGAATTCTTAAAAATTACTCTGGCCTCTCGCCCTAGGTTGTGGGCATTGAAGACGTCCCTCTGAGACGTTCAAGGGTGCCACATACCCATTCTGGGGGTGGGGGACTTTTCTGTACGTTTTAAGAACATTTGCACCAAGTTGCCCCTTGTGGTCAAGCAAGGAACGAACTGTTTGTTGGGAGTCCAGTGGTTCGAACCGCTGGGAATAAAACCGTCTGGTATTAATGCTGTGAATTCTGACCCAGAGCTGGACGTTTGCAACGCGCACCTAGAAGTCTTCAAGAAAGGACTTGGTACTTATGTGGCGCCCCCGGTCTCATTTGAACTTGACCCGGCCATACGGCCTATCCGCCTTAAGCCATGCCGTGTCCCTTTTGCCCTTAAGGACAAGATAGAAGTGGAGATAGATAAGCTCGTGGGTCAAGGTATTTTGGTTCCCATTGATTCTTCAGAGTGGGAAACACCTATTGTGACAGCCATAAAGTCAAATGGGGAGGTTAGGATCTGTGCAGACTACAAGTGCACGAACAACAAAGCCATTCGGCCCAATGCATACCCGGTCCCTGTCGTAAGCCACCTGCTGGCTACATTACACAGGGGAAAGTGCTTCTCTCAATTTGATTTAGCCTAGGTCTACGAGCAGCTGATGGTTACACCTGCTGCTCATACCTGTCAAGTTTTGGATTTGAAAATAAGGGTCATTTTTGGCCATACCCCTCTTTGGGCATGGCCAAATCTGTGGGCATGGCCAAATATAGCCATGTGACCTGCTGGGCTCTAGTCATGGCTGCCACATGGCCATGAAAATGTCTGCAAACACAGACAGCACTGGCTCTTTGGCTGTAAATGGAGATGAGCACTGCACCCTAGAGTTGGATACGACTGGCAGATTTTACTTTCTTAGGATCAAAGATCACTGCAGATGGTGATTGCAGCCGTGAAATAAAAAGGCGACTGATGCTTTGGAAACAAGCTATGAGAAACCTGGGGAATATAGTTAAAAGTAGAGGCATCACCTTGCAAACAAAAAAATTGCATAGTCAAAGCAATGGTATTCCCGGTGGTAATGTATGGGTGTGAGAGCTGGACCATTAGGAAAGCTGAGCGCAGAAAAATAGATGCCTTTGAAATTTGGTGTTAGAAATAGGTCGATCCTAGAAGAAATCAACCACGACTACTCATTAAAGGTCAAATAGTAAAGATGACGCTAAAGTACTTTGGACATCAAATGAGAAGAGAGGATTCACTTGAGAAAACCTTGATGCTGGGAAAGGTGGAGGACAAAAGAAGGGGGTGGCCAAAAATAAGATGGCTAGATGGTCTTGTAGATGCAATGGGCACAAAGCTGTGTGGGCCAAAGAACCCTTTCCCCATCTTCTTGGGGGACTTTTGTTTTGTTTTCTTTCTTGTTTACTCATTTTTAGTTTAAAAACATTTCTGGGAAGCAAAGAGCAGAATAGTCAACCAACCCCCTAGGGTGAACTAGCCCTGCACGTGGCTAGACACCCCCCCCCCATTAGCGTGGAGGAGCAAGGGATTAATTTCCCCAAATTAACCAATCTATTTGTTCCTCACTGCAACCAGTCGAAGCACCAACACCTGAGAATGTCAGATCCAGCTTAAGGAAGGGAATTAGTAAAGTAAAAAGCAACCTCTGTAGTTTCCAAGCCTCCCAGCAGCTGAGGAGTTAATCTCCATATATGAAATATCGCTCACCTAGAGTAGACTCCTGTCCCATGGTGGCTCCGACCAGCAGCAGCAAAAACGAAGCCTCCATGACCATGTGGCAGGGAAATGAAAGAGAAACAAACTACAGAAGGGCCCCACCACCACCACCACCACCTTCTCTCTCTCCTTACACAAGCGAAAAGCCACAGCGACCTCTGGTGGCAGAAAAAACATAATGCAGCTTCACCTGTGAGGGCTCTGGTCAGGATTTTTTTAAAAAAATAAGGGATATTATGGAGAAATTGATAAAACGGGAGGGGGCAGGAAGAGGGGTAAAAATAAGGGGTTTTCCCAGGAAAAATGGGATACTTGGCAGGTATGCTGCTGCTGTAATACAAACGATAGTTATACATAAAGGGGATTTCAAAGTCACACATTTACAGTTCTGGGCTAACGCAGCCCCCGGTATATTTCAATTGCTCGTGGAGCATCTCCTTAAGGGTCACCTCCCGGGGTTCTTTCCTATTTCGATGATGTTTTAATTACTGTGGGGGACGAATCCGAACTTGCAGACAGGTTGGACCGGGTTTTGCAGAGGTTTGAAATGGCAGGGTTCCGTCTGCGTAAAGATAAATGCGTATTCTTTGCTAAGGAGGTTGAATTTCTTGGTTTTAAAATAACTCCCGAGGTGGTCAAGCCCTCTGACTCCAAGGTCTCCACTGTCTGTAATGCCTTCCAGCCATCGTCTAAGTTCGAGTTACAGTTCTTCCTGGGCCTGCTCAATTTTTACCACTCCTTCCTGTCCAGAAAAGCGTCTGTAGCCGAACTGCTTCATTGCCTTCTTAAAAAGGACGTGGTTTGGAGGTGGTGGCAGAACCAAGAAAAAGCATTCAAAGAGTTAAAGGAGTTGTTGCCCTCTGAGGCAGTCCTCACTCATTTCGACCCTCAAAGCCCGTAGTGTTGGTATGTGATGCATCACTGGTGGGGGGTGGGGGCTGTTCTCTGCCATTTTATTCTAGATCTCTTTCTAATGCTGAGAGAAACTATGCTCAGACAGACCGTGAGGCTCTGGTCATAATTGCAGGGACAAAAAAATTTCACGATTTTCTGTATGGGAGAGAGTTCACAATTGTTACGGACCATAAGCCTCTGTTAGGGATTTTTTGTCACTTTCAAACCCACTCCACAAATACTCTCCCCCCGTATACTTAGATGGGCTGTATTTCTAAATGCTTATCAGTTTACGTTAATTCATTGTCCAGGGAAAGACATCAGCCATGCTCGAGAGAAACGCCATCCGGCATGTCACTTCTGTCCCATTTCACCCTGCCACCAATGGTCAGGTTGAGCGACAGGTCCACACGACTAAAGAAGTTTTACAACCATAGCTGTCAAGTATCCCTTATTGGCCAGGAAACCCCTTATTTTACCCTCTTTCCTGCCATCATCTTTTATTAATTAGACTGCAATGCCCTATTGCCGCCATTGGAGTTGTGTATTTAATAAAAATGTATTCGCCATTTCGGTTTCTTCCTCAGTTAAAAGTAACGCGAGATTGGGGGTTCGTGCCATTATGCTTCAAGAAGCACGAATTGTATCTAGTCCAGGATCACCTCATTCTCTCCTTGCTATTAGCCAATCCAGTTGATTCCCGCTTAAATGTAACTACCCTTACCTGTATATAAGTTGCTGTGGCGCAGTTGAAATTGTGTTCGTATTACCAAATAAAGTTACCGGTATGTGTTTGGCCTGTTATGCTGGCTGGTGCTCGTTATTTCAAGAACACTAAAGTATCCATATCTGAATATTAGTGATCATCATGATGATCAGCCATGAAGACTGTCCTGAGAATATAATGCAGTGGCCTTTCATCTGCCTTCCATATTGCAGCATGACACCCATATCACCGATCCAGTTCCGCAAGTCACTTTCTGGTCCTGAGCCCTTTTGGCACAAAGTCCTCCTCAGCCTCAGGCCAGTATTGATGAAGTTGCTCTCCCTCAAGATGGATTCAAGTGGAATTTAATCCACTCAGGGACCATCACCCGCCCCTGTGGACTTTGGCACCCAAGGCCATTAGTCCTCAGGACCTGTAGGTTCAAGTGTAGAAATATTCATTAAGATCGACTATAGTAACATGGGCAGATGCTATGCATTTGAGGAATACTACTCAGGATTCACAAGGAGTGACTTGGGCTGCTGTGCCTCTAAAAATACCTTCCTAACACACCCAGTGATAAAAGCTGTCTAAAACGGCACACCTGGTGCTGTCTGCAAATCTGATCTCAAGCAGTTGGCAGATGTGATTCAGCCGTTACAGCAGTGCATATCACACTCTGTGGCCTGGCCTTGAAAAATGTTTGTGTTGCCATTCTTGTAACGATGGATAAATATGGCCCTTAAGCAAGAACGTGCAGCATTTCTTTGTTTTGTTTACTTTTCTTAATATATCTGCAGTGCTGACAAGGCTGCAAATAAATGCTCAAACCAAAATATACCAGCAGAGGCTTGTTAAGTTTCTAACTTGAATCAAAGATGGGAAAACTTTGGGGTTTCTATGAGGCGAGGGCAGTACTTTGATGTTCCTGGTCAGTGATGGTGAACCTTGGCACTCCAGCTATTCTTGAACTTCAATTTCCAGAAGCCCTGATCAGCAGGTGTGTTGACTTGGGCTTCTGGTAACTGAAGTCCAAGAACACCTGGAGCACCAAGGTTTGCTATTACTGTTCTAGGTAGAGGTAGGAAATTTAGGGTTTGGTGGGGTAGAACTACTAGAGTCCCATAACTAGTACAGTGTTTTTGTAAGATATTTGAGAGTTGTAGTTCATAAAGGACCCAAAGGTTTCCCATCTCCAGTCCTAGCTAGAAACCCAGTAAGCTTCTCTTATTTCTTGCTTAGTCTAATCAGTGTTTCCCAACCTTTGGTTTTTGGACTTCAATACCTAGAAGCCTAAGTCAATTTCCCAAAACTCTGATCAACCAATGTACTGACTTAGGCTTCTGGGAATTGAAGTGCCCTTGTGGGGTGTGGGCTCCACGTTGAGAACCACGGGTCGAAATACTTATTTCCAGACTTTTTATCACTAAAAGGCTCAAGGTGGCTAGCACACATCAGTTCAAACCAATAAAGTCATTCATTTCATTTAAAACATTCATTCAAAATAAAACAGCAGATATTTATTCTTTGCAACAAAGAGTGCCCATTCCAGTATGTGTGAGAACATGACAGGAGAGATCCTCTTGTTTAGAAAGTTTCCTGATAGTTACATTGGGTTGTTCAGAAGGAATCTTTTAACTGCTGGGCGTTGTTCTTTCTTTTTATTAGGATCTTGGTTCTGATTTGTTTCATGTTTTAGTTGTACTTACTTTGTAGGCTTTATCACAGTTTGCTGTCCTGCTTTCTAGCTTGCATGAGGGGTCTTGCCTGTCCTGGGTATCCTGTTTTAATGTGGGTGGAGGGAGAGTATGGGTAGTATTTTTAATGATATGTGTTAGCTTTATGTGTTTTAACTTTGATTTTAGCTGGGAATTTTAGCAATGTTTTTACTACTGATGTTTTAATTGTTTGTGTATTGTGTTTTTCCTCTGTTGTTTTGCCGCCCAGAGTGGAGTTTACACCAGGAGGGTGGGGTACAAATAATAATAATAATAATAATAATAATAATAATAATAATAATAATAATAATAATAATAATAATAATAATAATAATAATAATAATAATAATAATAATAATTCCTTTCTAGAAAGACAAGACATAAAGCCAACCAATCAGTCTATCAGCGAGACTCCAGAGATTTCCCCCCCTCCCCATGCTGAAGTTAATATAACAAAAATAAAAAATAAAAGAGTTGCAATTGTGGAAAACAATTTGTGCAAGACCTTCAGAAATTAGTGCCAAAATAAGGCACAGCAGGGATAATTCTATGTTTCCAGCAGATACAAGGTGATTCAAAAAGATACAATTACAACTGCAACTGATATATTACTGATGGGGTTGATAATATTGCCTAATTCTGCTATTAATTTAATTAGTAGAGAGGAGCTAAAATTTAACTGAGAATTTGCTGTTATCTTTTATAACAGGCTTTTCATGTGGCCCTTCCTACAGCTTGCATCCATATCGAATGGGCACTGTTTGCTGAAGACAGCTGCAGATAGCATCTGGGAAGGAAGTGTGCATTTGAGACGTGCATTAGAAAAAAGTGCATTTCTAGAGGACACAGTAAACCATGTAAAACACTTTACTCAATGGGGTGAATACAAGCAATCAAGATGTCCATTTTAGAAAAGAAGGAACCAAGAAAGTTATGGGGGGGGGGTGTCCTATTAAAAAGAAGGCAAAGAGTCAGACTTTGAGCAAAAATGGAAATAAGGAAATGGGATGACAGGGATTAAATAGACATACCCATGCTTATATAGACCACACCTTGAAAAGCCACTTTTGGGGACTATACAACCGAGAATTCCATAGCCAATATGACCAAGGCTCATGTTACCTGTAGGTGGTTCTACAAGCTACCATTTAAAAAAAAGAAAACTTTGCTGACTTTTCTATGCTCAGAATTTAAACTTTAAAGGTGCGCCTATGTAATGTAGTGGGTTCTAGAAGGAACCACGTGACTCCAGGGTAGGTTTCAGCTCTTTATTAAAAGGTCTTGTCAGGTTACATGCTGGAACAGAATGCCTATATGGTTGGCCAACAGGGCCAACTTATATACACTCCTAAGCTACCTGGGCTAACTGGCTATTGGCTAGTTGGAATCTTTTTTTTTGGCTTCCCATTAGGGCGGGGGGCAGAATCCTAGTATTCATTGGAGGGGCCAGGATCCTAGGATTGATTGGCTAGTTGGACAATTCTCCCTGGCTTCCCATTAGAGGGGCCAGAATCCCAGGAACATTGTTCCCAGTACAATAGTACAGTAATGACCCTGCCTGTGTGGGGACTTAATCCCCTCCAGGGGTCATGACCTTCTGAGTTCAAGGCCTATATACAACAACTTATCTTCTCTCCTAGGGGCTTCTTGGCTTTTTTTCCTGAATCCCCACCCCACCCCAAAGAGTCTTGCCAAGTGCCTTATCTTCTGCAAGGAAAACAACTGGCTGGATCAGGCTGTGAGCACCCCAAATCACAGGGAAGGTGTTATGTATGTATGTATGCATGTTCATTATACTGTAAAGGCAAGAATGTAACCACTCCAGATACAAACGATATCAGCTGTAAAGGAACGCGAGCAGACAGCCCATAGAGGGCAGCTGCGAGCGTTCAGTCTCACATGGTTCACATTGCTCAATCACGGACAGCGCGGGAAAACCTTCCCCGCATTCAGCAGCAGGAAAGGAGGCGTGCCTGGGCGAGGCCACGCCGGTAGCGGCCAATGAGCTACCGTGCTACAAGATTCAAATGTAGAGAGCTACCGTATATATTGAGATGTATCACCGCCATTACCTCATGCTTCACTGGAACCTCATGCAATAAACCTCTGTTAAACCAACCCTTCGGTTCTCCGGTTGTCTTTGGTCCCATACACTAAATTGGCGACGAAGGTGGGATATGGCTGCCCACGGGACCAAGACATGCGCCGGCTACGAGATCAGGAAGCCGGGAGACTTGGAGCTGTTTGAGATAGACTTCAACGCAGCGCTGGTGGAGCTCGAAGTCTCAGATGAGGCCAAAAAGAGGGCCATTTTCGTCCGCATGCTCGGACACGAGACCAAGAGGACCTTGGTGGACCTGATCGCGCCGAGGAAGGTGAGCGACCTCAAAGCCACAGAGCTCCTGGCGGCGCTGCGCGCCCATCTCCGGCCAGCAATAGCGATGTTCCCCGCTCGGAGCGCGTTCTGGAGGCGAGTCCAGGCACCCGGGGAATCGGTCGATGAGTTCGCCGCGGCCCTGCGGTTGGCCGCCGGCCCATGCAAGTGGGAGCTCCCCGACGTCACCCTCCGGGACTGCCTGCTCTGCGGTCTGAGGGACACAGAGACTCAGCGCGCGCTGATGGAAAGGGAGCCGCCGCCCTCGTGGCAACAAGTCCTCGACACGGCACAGGCCGCGGAGGCCACGACTGCCGGGGTGCACGAGCTTCAGGACTGGCGCCCGAAGCCCGCCAAGGCAGAGAGCTCGGTGCGCGCGGCCCTGCGAGTTTCGAGCTCGTCTGCGGAGAGCAGCGACGACGAGGACGTCCGGAGGGTCCAGAGAGAGGGCCGGCACTGCGACGGCTGCGGCGCCGCCCACGCCCGCGCCAAATGCCCATTCCGCAAGGCCGAGTGCCACAACTGCGGCCGGCGCGGGCACATCGCCAAGGTCTGCCGGAAACGGCACGAGGCCACCAGGAGTTCTCCAGACCGCTCGGCGAGGCAGGACCGCACCACGAGGCAGGACCGCACCACGAGGCAGGACCGCACCACGAGGCCAAAGGACGGCACCCGGACCACGAGGACGCGGGACGGAGTAGGGCGCATCTCCGACGACAGCGAGGACGACGCGCCGGTTTGCAGCGTTTCCACGGAGCACCCCCGTTACTTTGTTGAGGTAGTAATTCAAGGGGCCCCTGTTAGAATGGAGGTGGACTCGGGTTCTTCATACTCTATTATTTCCCAGGGGGAGTTCATGAAAATCGCCCCCCGCGTGCGGCCCAAGCTCAAAGCGTTGAGGGCCACACTGAAGGACGTGCAAGGGAACCGCATCCCAGTGTTGGGGGTTGGGAAGTTCCAGGTCCAGTTCAAAAAGTACACCGCAACGCTTCCCCTAGTCGTCCTCAAGGGAGGTAAATGCAGCCTCCTCGGGACTCAATGGTTCCAGCCCCTGGGGTTGTTCATTGGGGGGGTGCACGCCGTGGGAGCACACGCCGCCGGGACTGATCCAATACAGAGCGTGTGCGACGCGCACCCCGAGGTTTTTAAAAAGGGGCTCGGGAAATTCAAGGGCCCCCCAGTGACTTTCGACCTGGACCCTGGAGTACGTCCAATCAGACTTAAACCGCGCAGAGTGCCTTTCGCACTAAAGGACAAAATAGAGGCGGAGTTGGACAAATTGGTGGGCCAGGGGATTCTTGTTCCTGTTGATTCTGCGGAGTGGGAAACTCCAATTGTAACAGCGCTCAAGGCCAACGGGGAGGTCCGCATATGCGCTGATTACAAGTGCACCATCAATAAGGCGATCCGCCCTAATGCGTATCCGGTGCCGGTAGTCAGCCACTTGTTGGCCAGGTTACACGGGGGGAGGTGTTTCGCTAAACTCGACCTGGCCCAAGCCTACCAGCAACTCCCGGTGACCCCCGCCGCAGCTGCTGCGCAGACCATAGTCACCCACAAAGGGGCGTTCCAGGTATCGCGCCTCCAATTCGGCGTGAATTCGGCGCCCGGGATTTTCCAGTCACTTGTGGAACGCCTCCTGAAGGGGTTAGAGGGGGTGTTACCCTATTTTGATGACGTATTGATCACAGGGGGGAGCCGGGCCGAATTAGCAACAAGGTTGGGAAAGGTCCTGACAATATTCGAAAAGGCGGGGTTGCGGTTGCGGAAAGACAAATGCGTCTTCTTCGCTACAGAGGTTGAGTTCCTAGGGTTCCGTGTCACTCCCGAGGGGATAAGGCCAGCCCAATCCAAGGTAGCCGCCATCAAGAAGGCCCCTCGCCCCACCTCCAAGCCCGAGTTGCAGTCGTTCCTCGGACTGCTCAACTTCTACCACTCCTTCCTCCCGCGGAAGGCAGCCGTGGCAGAACCGCTACACAAATTGTTAAAAAAGGACGAGGCATGGAAGTGGGGCGACGACCAGGAGAAGGCTTTCAATGACCTGAAGCGACTCCTGGCATCAGATGCTGTACTGACCCACTTCAATCCCAAACGCCCAGTGGTCCTGATATGCGATGCATCCCCGGTGGGGGTGGGGGCGGTGTTATGCCACGTGCTGGAGAACGGTAGGGAGGCCCCGATAGCTTTCTACTCTAGGTCCTTGTCCCAAGCGGAGAGAAACTATGCTCAGACAGACAGGGAAGCACTAGCAATAATTGCAGGAACCAAGAAATTTCATGATTTTGTGTACGGCCGCCCCTTCACCATAGTGACTGACCATAAGCCTTTGCTAGGCATTTTCACCGCAGATAAGCCCACACCCCAAATCCTGTCCCCAAGAATGCTCAGGTGGGCCATTTTTCTCAACGCGTATCAGCACGCGTTGGTATACCGGCCCGGGAAGGAGATCAGCCATGCCGACGCCCTGTCGAGGTCCCCCATTCCCCGGGATTGCTGCCACGTGGGCGAAGTAGAGAGGGACCACCAGGTCTTAATGATAGAGGTCCTAGACTCCCCTCCAGTAGTACCGGCCGACATCGCCAAAGCGACAGGCAAGGACAAAACGCTGGCCACAGTTTGCTCCTGGGTACAGAAAGGGTGGCCCGTGTCTTCCCCAGCAGCGGAATTCGACACATTTTTCAAAAAGAGACTAGAGTTGTCCCTAGAGAGGGGTTGCCTTTTGTGGGGACAGCGGGTAGTGATCCCCACGTCTCTCCGGCCGAGGGTGCTTAAACTGCTGTACGTCAGCCACCCGGGGATCATCCGCTCTAAGGCACTAGCCCGCAGTTACTTTTGGTGGCCCCAGCTAGACGCCGACATCGAACACATGGTCGGCACTTGCAAAGCGTGCCAAAGCTCAAGGCCAGAAGAGGCTCGCTCGCCACCTAGGGAGTGGGACGCAGCAAGGGGGCCCTGGTCCCGAGTACACGTAGACTTTGCTGGCCCGTTCAGGGGAACGCTTTTCCTCCTCGTGGTGGACGCGTTCTCCAAGTGGTTGGAGGTCATTCCAGTCTCAAGCACCTCCTCGGCCACAACAATTAAACAGTTAAGGAGGGTCTTTTCCATGTTCGGTTTACCCGATGCCCTCGTCAGCGATAACGCTAGCTGTTTCACGTCCGCCGAGTTCGGGGCATTCATGGAGCGCAACGCCATTCGGCACGTCACCTCTGCCCCCTTTCACCCGGCCACCAACGGCCAAGTAGAGCGCCTCGTGCGCACCACGAAAGACGCGCTACTGCGCATGGGTCCCGGAGACCTCGACCTGAAATTGTGCCAATTCCTGCTTAGATACAGGGTCACCCCATTAGCGTCAGGGTACTCCCCCGCAGAGCTGTTGATGCGCAGGAAGCTGGCCACGGGAATCTCCAAGCTAGACCCCACGAGAGTAGAGGACAAAGGGCGGAACATAGGGGTGGAACCCACAAAGAGTTTCAGCATAGGCGCCCCGGTGCACTGCAGGAACTACGCCAGCCAGGGGCCAGCCTGGGTGCCGGGCACCGTAGTAGAACAAACCGGCCCCGTCTCATACCGCGTAGAGACCAGTACAGGTTTCCTGTGGAGGCGACACGTGGACCAACTCAGGCGTAGGGTCCCCGGAGAGCAGGACGGAGACGAGAATAGCATCGAATCAGCGTTAGGGTACTCCCCCACCCATTTAGCCCAAGGGGGAGGAAAAGGGGAGTATGGGTCCCCACCAAGGGGGGAGGAAAGGGAATCGATCCACAGAGATCTTTTGCGGGAGTCCCCGACAGAAAGGAGGAGCCCCGATCACACACATACCCCGCGGAAGTTTCCCCGAAATACAGATGCCCATAGAAGTTTAGACGTTGATTTACAGTACCAGGGGGAGTTAGCGGAGTGGTCCCCCACCCGTCCTAGCGAAAAGAGGGGTTTCAGTTCAGCCCCTGGTACTTCCAGTCCCAGTAGCCCCTGTGAGTTAGAATGCAATATAGCGCCAATTTCCCGGAGACCGACACCTCCAAGACGGGAGGCATCAGCGAGTCCGCCCACCACAGTCTCAAGGTCCCCCGAGCAGGGATCAGAAGGTAGCCGATCCACAAGGGCGACCTCATCGGTTCCGCGGTTCACAATAGGAGGGTCCCCGGGGTCCGAGAGCAACAGGCAGGGGTTCACCTCCCAACTGTTCATTCCATTCCCATCCCCGAGCGCAAGGCAGGCACGGACGCCCCACAGAGCCACTAACGAATCCCCGTTTCCCGTTGCAGGACAAGCACCCGCAGAGTCAGGGATCACAGGCTCTCCAGTACTAGGGCAGGCGCAAGCACGCCCCAAGCGAACGTGCGGCAAGCCACAATGGTTGCGGGACTTCGTCCCATCCTAGGGGGGAGGGATGTTATGTATGTATGTATGCATGTTCATTATACTGTAAAGGCAAGAATGTAACCACTCCAGATACAAACGATATCAGCTGTAAAGGAACGCGAGCAGACAGCCCATAGAGGGCAGCTGCGAGCGTTCAGTCTCACATGGTTCACATTGCTCAATCACGGACAGCGCGGGAAAACCTTCCCCGCATTCAGCAGCAGGAAAGGAGGCGTGCCTGGGCGAGGCCACGCCGGTAGCGGCCAATGAGCTACCGTGCTACAAGATTCAAATGTAGAGAGCTACCGTATATATTGAGATGTATCACCGCCATTACCTCATGCTTCACTGGAACCTCATGCAATAAACCTGTGTTAAACCAACCCTTCGGTTCTCCGGTTGTCTTTGGTCCCATACACTAAAGAAGGACTTGCAGGTGGAAGAGGCCACTGGCTGCCTACAAAAAGCTTTCTCTCAGCCCTCTAGCCAGTAGGGCACCCACCAGCACCACTGCAGCCAACCCCACTTTTGGTGCCCAAGCACCAGCCTGTTGTTTTGGGAGGTGGTTTCTTTCTAGATCTCCTTCTGTTGCTTTGAACAGAGAGCGGCTGCTTCACCCATTCTCCCAGGGAAAGGACGGGTTCCAACTAGCTGTCTCCTGGTCAGGCTGCAGCTGCTCCACCTGTTCCTACAAAGAGGCGAGGGGGAGAAGAGAACTTCCAAACTCCAGAGCTGCAGATGATCTTGGCCAAAGAGGGCAGCCTCCAAAGGGCAGGCAGCACACAGATGTCAAGCTGGGAGCAGATTCAAATAGACAGATGCATAAAAATGAGGGAAAGGCCCTTTGCTCTTCCCGTCTTGAGTCCCCAGTCTGACACATTTAGCAAGAGAAGGCCTTGTCATTGAGCACTGTTCTTCAAAGGAGGGGAAATGTCCAAGAAATGTTATTACTGCTGAACTAGTAATAGCAATAGAAATTACACTTATATACCATCCCATCACACTTAGTGCACTCTCTAGGGGGTTCACAAGTTAATTAGCATTTTGCCCCCAACACGCTGGGTACTCATTTTACTGACCTTGGAAGGCTGAGTCATCCTTGATCCCTGTCAGGATCAAACTCACAATGTTTTGGCTGTAGTCCACCTAGCTGCAGTGGCTCAAGTGGCTAAAATGCTGACTGAGAGGCGGAAGGTCAGCAGGTCGATTCCCGAGTACTACAAGATGGAATGAGCTCCTGTCTTTGTCTCAGCTCCTGCCATCCTATCAGTTTGAAAGCAAGAAATTGCAAGTAGATAAATAGGGACCACTTTGGTGGGAAGGTAACAGCATTCCGTGTGCTCCGGTGTCTAGTCATGCCTGCCACATGACCACGGAAATGTCTGCAGAAGCAGGCAGCGCAGGCTCTTCGGCTTTGAAACAGAGATGAGCACTGAACCCTAGAGTCAGATACGACTGGCTTTTGAGCAAGGGAAACCTTTACCTTTACAGCAATTTAACCATTGTGCCAAGTGTTAGTTATTAGAGTTGTCACTCTTCAGGGCCCTGTTCTCATCCAGGGCCAGCCCAACCATTCTGTGGGATAATTAGGCACCTACCACAGAGCTCATCCTGAGTGGGAGATCTGGGTAACATTGTGATCTGTCTTAACTCTCATTGAAAATCACTGGAGCAATCCTACCATTTACACTGCAGGTATTTATTTTTCTGTGCCAAAGGTCCAGACATGTCTTCCGTTCGCTTCATCTTGTCCCACTCTTCTCCTTCCATACCTTCTTTTGCAGTCACCATTCATGGGGCCCCATGCTTTCCCATTTTGTTTGTTTGTTAAAGTGAGCAAAACATCGATGCATCCACCTAGCATGTATTTCTTTATCTAGAATTATTATGGTCCACTGAATAGCAATTCCATCAGGCTTGAGTCCTCTTGCTGCACATGCACACGCACGCACGCACGCACGCATGCACGCACGAACGCACGCACGCACACACACACACACACACACACACACACACACACACACACACACACACACACACACTGCTGCTCCTAGGCACGTGCAAGTGATTGTGACTCTTCAACTGCTGTACACAGAAAGAGCCTCCTCGAAGATTGTGGTATTTTCGAACCACAATCAGGCATACCCTGATAACAGCCACCTTGTATTGCTGGCTAATTTTTCTCATACTTGGTCAGGCCAAAGGAACTGCAGAATGAACTCACCAAAAGGTGCCTTCAATTTGGCAAGTTCACGTCTGTCTGGCCTGGACATGGAAGAAGAAGCTACCTGTGTTACTGGTCAAAGGGAGAAAATGTGACAGGACGTTTGACACATAATATATCTGGCTTGGGGAAATCGGGGTCTCTTCACTGCAGGCAACATTAAGAGTGAATGAATGAATCTAATGATGCTGTGGATACAGTTTGGTGCTACTAAGGCAGTGATGAGTGCCCAAACTCAACAGGCTGCCGTCCATGCCGCGGAGGGGTGGGGCGAACTCTGCTCTGGGGGGAAGGGAGGAAGCACTTCCATTAGGCTGCTGGGCAGAGGGGTGGGGCCAAATCTGCTGGGGTGACGGCACACGTGCCCACAGAGAGGGCTCTGAGTGCCCCCTCTGGCAAACATGTCATAGGTTTGCCACCACTGTATTAAGGGGTAGAAGTGAGATAGGAGAAGGAACATGGACTATCAACCAAACAATCAGGTAGCCCACCTTTCCTGTCAACAAGTAGAAATACTTGTTTCAGCCTCTTAGCCACTGTTTTATGTTCTGCACTGTATCCCTGGAGAAAAAGCAAACATTTGTTTTTCCATTACTTTCTCTATAGTATTTTTTTGTATTATTTAGTGCTTGGTCTGGCGTGCTTTGTTGGCTCTTCCTTGCAAGGCTGCTGCTGTTTTAAAACCCCATCTTGCTTGTGTGTTTGTCAGCCTTCGTTCGTAGCAACATTTATTTAATAAGCATGGGGGAATAACAACAGGCGAGGGGGAAAGAGGAGATTTAAACTGTCCTGCTGCCAGGTGGCGATTCATGGCTTATCCTCAGGCCTGGACCTCTGTCCGACCTCAAGATGGATCGGGAAAGCTTTTTAATTCAAGTCTGTAAGCAGGATGATCAGCGTTTACTTAGCTAGCTTGTGGCTTCGCCGGCAGCAGTCTGCTGTGCAGTGAGATATCATCTGAAAGGCCAAACTGCCTTAGAGGAGATAAGGAAACCGAGACACTCCAAGCAGCCTCCTTCGACCTTCTAAGAGTCCTCTAAGAATTTTGTTTCTTTAGCATTTTTTATGAGTGTAGCTGTTTTAACATCTTGCAGCAAAGTAAAAGGCGTTTTGTGATGCATTTTTAAGAGTAACCAGATTATTCTGCTATGAGAGTTCATGGATACAAGCTTCTTTCTGAGATGCAGCCAATGGTGAGATGCCAATCTTTTATTTCTGTAGACATTGTGGGTACCAAATGTAAAATAGCCCTGGTTACCTAGAAGACAGAGAGTAATTACTATAGAGCCATGATGGTGAACCTTGGCACTCCCGATGTTCTAGGACTTCACTTCCCAGAAGCCCAAGCACCCTGTGAATCCACATGAATGGATTTACTGCCATTCATCTGGCCTGCGCTGCCCACGTTGCTCCTGGAAGCAGAAGTAAAACGTGCCCGTACAGAGGAAGAGTTAACCCGGAAGAGTCTTAACCATACGGGCGTGTTTTACTTCCACTTCCGAGAGCGCCAAGGGCAGCGCGGGCCGGATGAATCAGAGTAAATCCATTTGTGTGGATTCACAGGGTGCTTGGGCTTCTGGGAATTGAAGTCCAAGAACATCTAGATTGCCACGGTTCGCCACCACGGGACTATATCTTTCATTTCTCTCCTCCTCCTCCCTCCTCCTTTTCCATTTCTTTTCTTTTATAACATTTTATTTTTGTTTGTTTATTTGTTCATTTTGGCTTGCATACTTCAATACACTGATACCTCATACAACGTCCAAACTTGGTTCCACAAGTTTGGACTTTATACGGATTTCGACTTTGTATGAGGCATGCAAAATCCTAGCCGCGATGCCTCATACAACGTCCAAATCCTTGCTGCGATGCCTCGTACCACGTCGTTTCCATAGAGATACATTGTGCTGTAACAGCACAGACTTCAGGGCAAAATCAAGGTAATAGACAGGAAACTGACAGAACTTTAAGAAAACATTGTCTAAAGGCTAAATACATTACAAAAACATGTCAAACAACCCTGATTGTCCAAGAACCTGAAGAATGCTGCAAAAATCCCAGGAATGCTTCTAAAAACTCTGATGAAAAATTCAAAAAAATTCAAAATCGTGCTCAAAACCACTCCTAAACACTCTTTGCCTCATGCAAAACCCACAAGAGCAATGCATGCATGTGTCCTGTCTTTTATACTGCCTAGGCACAATGCAACCTGGGAAAAACTGAATGCCTCATACAAAGTCGAGCAACTTTGTATGAGGTAACTTTTTTCAAGAAATTAGGCAATGTTGTATGAATTCGATGTTGTATGAAGCGGACTTTATATGAGGTATTACTGTAACTGTTACTTCTTCTATAGGAGTTCTTTTCCAAATCAACCATTCTGTCATGTCTTTTGTAAGAAAGTAATCCAAAACCGGAAGGTGTGTTCTAAGGGCCATTCCAAAACTTGGTCCCACTATTCCTGGAAGACCTGACCGGAAGCGACGAGGGCAGCGCGGGCCGGATGAATCTCAGTAAACCCATTTGTGTGGATTCACAGGATGCCTGGGCATCTGGGAATTGAAGTCCAAGAACATCTGGAGTGCCAAGGTTCGCCATCACGGCTATAGAGCCTCTTTTCCAGTTCCCTGACATGTTTTCCATACATGTGAAGAAACATTCAGCAATCTAGTTCCTGGATTCAGAAATTGATTACCTGGATGGCTTACCGTGTGGCCACATTTCTGAATGTTTAACTTAGTTCTGAGGAACTGCCTCAAGTTGAATGAGATGGCAGAACTAGCCTGGTCTCTCTCAGTGACCACCAGGAGCCGTTGAGGTCAGTGGGACAAAAGGCACATCAAACAACGGTGGGCCAGTGAAGACGTCCAGGAGACCAGTGGGTGTGCCCAAACACAGCCATACACTGTTTCAGGGGTCCCCAACCTTTTCTGCACCACGGACCGGTTTCATGCTAAACCATTTTTCCACGGACCGGTAAGTGGGTGGTGGTGGGATATTTTGAGCCCCGCTGTAGCTCAAAAATAAGGAGGAGGGGCCCAGCCGCCTGCCAGCCGCACCATTTGACTCTGGCAGTGAGGTATCACACTGCACACAGGTGCGGGGCGGAGCCCCACAGTAGTTAAGCAATGTGGAGGAGGGCCCCGGCCACCTGCCTATCTGCTGTGTCTGAAGCCTGTGCTCTCGCAGCTCCATTTGCCAGGCAGTCCCGGTGGAACATGTTCAGGATAGAAGGCTGCCATCAGAGCTCCTGGCGCCACTTACCCCACGGCCCAGTTTGAGGCAGCCCGTGGCCCAGTCCCGGCCTCACCCCTGTGGATGGGGACCCCTGCTCTATTTCACCTACACACAGACTCAAAGGCAAGCAAGCAGAGGGACCACCATTCACACCTACACAGAGAGAGGGGCTTTTTGTTTCTTGTGACTGGCAGGAGTGGGATGGCTGAAATTGGTCCCAATCCGAGGGCATGTTGTTGCCCTTACCATTAGTCCCACTGAAGAAGGGAGGGAGGGTTATCCTAACATCAGCTGCTGCCTGGATCTGCCTCCAGGCTGAGCCCTGCAGTTCCCTTCATTTTCCTATCCAACCCCAGAAAGTAGAAGCGAGGAAGAGATTTGGGTGCTGACCGACCCTGGCAATCATCTGTTCTAAGCTTTAAGTGTAATAATCTAGTGTGCCACTTATAATTGGCTTAACTGTCATTATTTTCAGCGGTCATTGTTTTGAACAACTAAAGAAGGACCACTGAATCAATGGACCTTACATAGCTGGTGAGTCACCAAATCCCCACAGATTCAACAGACCTACTCTGGTTAGGATTTACTGCTGGGTTCCAGCGATGACTAGGTAAAGGTAAAGGTTTCCCTTGCTCGAAAGCCAGTCGTATCCAACTCTAGGGTTCAGTGCTCATCTGTTTCAAAGCCGAAGAGCCAGCGCCATCTGCTTCTACAGATGTTTCCGTGGTCATGTGGCAGGCATGACTAGACACCGGAGCGCACGGAATGCTGTTACCTTCCCACCTAAGTGGTCCCTATTTATCTACTTGCAATTTCTTGCTTTCCAACTGCTAGATTGGCAGGAGCTGGGACAAAGACGGGAGCTCATTCCGTCCTGCAGTACTCGGGAATCGAACCGCTGACCTTCCGCCTCCCAGTCAGTGTCTTAGCCACTTGAGCCACTGCAGTCCCTGTAGAGGGGGAAATGGTGCAAATAACCTGGGCTGAGGACAGTGAAATGAAGAAATTTAGATTCTGAACTGCTTCTGTAATTTAAATTCTGTTTGTGATCTCTATTTCTCTCCCCATCCCTCCAGAGAGCTATAAAATAAAGATGGCAAAAGTTATGCACGCACACATACTCACAGAGACTTATATATGTGTACAGTACATGCAATTAAAATGTGCTTCTTTGCCCTGTCACATGACTGACACAGTGAAACCTAGGAAAGCCTGGTACATCAGAAGAGGTTAAGGCTCCCTTTCTACTGTCCTAGTATTGTTCAGGTTCCCAAAAGTGCAACCATCCTTGAAAGGGAATGTGGAGGCATCCCACTGTATTGTACCTTCAGTAGCATGTGACAAAATGTTGCCCCAAAGTATTCAGTGTCATGAAGTCATACACTTCTTAGCATATCCGTTGGCCATCTGTATGCAGATTAGCAAGACCTCCGAGCAGATTAGCCACTGCGAATATCCTGTAATTTTAAAATGGTTGCATGTATAGGAGGGGAGGGGAAGGAATCAGCATTTCTGAGGCATTGTTGATTGAAAATTTGAAAGGCGGGGTTTTATTAAAACGCATTCCCTGCCATCTGAAGCAACCACATTGTTGGGTTTGTGTTTCACTCTTTCCCTGTCTGTATTTCTCTTTTTAACATTCTCTTTCACAGACTAAAACTGTTGTGGCATTTGTAGATTTTATCTGGCAGTGGTAGAAATTGAAGTTTTATTCTGAAATGTTCATTTTTTTTAAAAAAAAAAAGAGCTTGAAAGTTGCCCTTGTAAACAGTTTTGGCAAAAATAATATTCTGTTATATGATGTGTTGTTTGGTATATCCATTCTTTTGCCAAAACACCCAAAATGTTGTGCATATGTAAAATCCAAGAACATATTCCACGAATACGTCTTATTAAACTGGTCTGAATTCTGGTAAGAAGAAAGCTGCTTATCTTGTTGTTGAGGCTTAGACAACTCAAATGCTTTTTAATTATTAAGAGAACTGAATGATGGCTTGCTCACAACCAAAAGAAATCTCAGGAGCCCTCGCAGTACAGTAGAACCCCGCATAAGGAAAAAACTCAGTTTCACGGAGCTCTTTGCTATGCGGAGTTTTTTTGTTATGCGAAACTAATGGGAGATCCCCCGGATAACGAACAAACAATGTTTGTTATCCGGGGTTCCCATTGACCGGGTATACCCCAGTTACCAAAAAAACCCACATAACGAGGTTTTTCGTTATGTGGGTTATCACCATTGCCTAACAAACACTTCGTTATGTGTTTTTTTCATTATATGAAGCATTCGTTATGCGAGGTATTACTGTATCTTTCTTATTGATGCAGTTAATGCATTACTGCTATTTAAATGGCATTGTTGATCTTCTTAGAAAGAAAACAATTCTACCATTTAAAAATAACAAGGTGGTTATTTTAATAGTAATACAACCACAGTACAGAATACTTGGCTAGACAAAATAATGGGGTGAGTAGGAACTGTTTCTGGGCCATGCTGGGTACTCATTTTACTGACATCAGAAGCATACCTGTCAACCATCCCGATTTGGCCGGGATTACCCTGTAATTCGACACCGATTTGCACCATTTCCCGACCCGTGCTGCCAAAACCCCGTAATTTGGCAGCGAGGGAAAGGAGACACTGCGCAGCCCATCTGCGCAGGTCGCGTTGCATGCATGTGTGGAAGGGCTCTACACTTCCGTAGCTCCCTTCCACGCATGCGCAGAAGGCTATGCTGTCTGGGTAGAAGGCTACGCAAGTGGCGTAGCCCTCCACACGCATGCGTACAACACGATCTGTGCAGACCCGGTCTGCGCAGGTCCCGGATTCAGGTATGCTCAGAAGGATGGAAGGCTGAGGCAACCTTGAGCCCTGGTCAGGACTGAACTCTCAACCTTTTGATTGCAGTACAGCAGTTTAACCACTGTGCCACCAGGGCTCCCAAGGTGAGAGAAGCTGTAGTTCTGGCTAGCTAAACTGGAGATGTCTGGAGCCATGGTTGCCCCTTTCTACTCTAAAGAAGAAAGGCCAGGTGTCTCCTCTTTGGAAGTGGGGGAAATGAGAGAAAGATGTGTTTATGTTTATGTTTATTGGATTTATACCCTGCTCTACTCAGCACAGGCCGACTCAGAGCGGCTTACAGCAAGTTAATACAATAACAATAACAATATAATGATACAGAAAATAAGTAGTTAATACGTTTACAATAAATTCCACAATAATAATACAATATCTCAGCACAACATGTCAGAATAATAACAATCAATATTTCAAAAGGGTATATCCAACATGAAAATACAATACAATGCAATACAAGTACAGTTCCAATATCACAAAAAGCAAAAACAAACAAACAAAAAAACAATATAGAAAACACAGTGCAAAATACAATAGATACAAAATCGAGTAGATACAAAATACAATGAAAAATAACAGAATAAGCCATGACTCACTCCCTCTCCCGACAACAAATTCGCAGAAGGAATATAGCAGCCATGAAAGTCATGGTGGTGGCAGCACCTGGAACGCCAGCTGGTGGTAGGTTGGCTCAGCATCCGTCTTCACAGGAGCCTCCCCGCCCCACCGGGAGAACTGAAGGTGGTGGCGAAGGTTCAGCCGCCTCGACAGCCTTTTAAAAGTCCCGGGCTGGAGACGGGGCTTGGGACACCAGCTGGTGGTGGGTTGGGTTGGCATCCATCCTCATGGGGACCTCCCTGCCCCACCGGGAGAGCCAAAGGTGAGAAGGAACGAACGAATATCCGCAACCATAAGGACAGCAATCTGAAGTTGAAGGAAGATCAGCATGAAGCAGAGGAGGAAACATGAGGAGGAGGCCAAAGGAATTTCTCTCTTTACTCTTTCCTGAGAACACATGTGCTGATTTGCACCCAGTCCCTTCCAGCACTTACTGGCATCTTTCTCCATGCAGCATCCAAGGGCAGATTGGGGCTGGGCATATGGCCGTCATTTAGCAGAAGGAGGGAAGGAATTGGCTTTGGCAGCAGCTTGCCTTGTAGAGGACCCAGTGCTGAGGGCCAGGTGTGCAAGGAGTGCCCAGTTCATCGGAGAGGAAGGCAACAGGCCTATGACTCAACTCACCTCATGACTTGCCTTATCTCCCTTGAGCCATGCAAGCACAGGGACCAGAGGGCAAGTGCCCAGTTGCCTGAGGGCAAGCAATTTGCTTGGACATATCAAAAGGAACTTTGAGGTTTGTCTACACAATACTCTTTTGGAACATGCTAGTGCGGGCTAAAGAAGGTTGCTTGGGGCTAGGTTGGGGTCCGGTATGCAACTTGGTGCAATCTTTGCATCCAAATGGCATACCAGGCCTCAAGCATTCCTATTTGGTTCAATTCCTTCACTGTCAACTTCACATTTATTTATTTATTTATTTATTTATTTATTTATTTATTTATTTATTTATTTATTTATTTATTTATATTCCACTTCCCTCACTCAAGAGTGACTTGAAGTGGCTTACATATTGTGAAGTGGCTTAAAATATCACAATTTCAATATATTAGCATATTAAACACTTCTGGTTTGCAGTGGGTCAGAAGAAACAGGGGAGAAAATAGACTGTATTAAGGTAGTAGTGATGTGCTGCCTCACTTTAAAAATAAAATTAAAAATGAAAACTTCTTCCTCAGAGTGGGAGGAAAGAGGAGAATATTCTTGCTTTGAAGGCAGTATGGGTATGATTTTTTATTTTTATTTTATTTTTGGGTTATCTTTTCTTTTTTAAAAAAAAAACTCTGACACTGGAGTTTCTTCCATAAAAATCCTTTCAACCCAGAATAATTTCTGACACGAAATTATTAGTAGCAGGAAAGGTCCATATTGCTTCAGATTCAAAGACAACCACCCAGCAGACCTTCCAAGTCAAGTGGACCTGGGCTGTGTTCACTGATTTATTCTTGTCTGCTGTGTGGTAGGTGTTCTTCATCATGCCTGCCATTTTAAGTGCTGTGTTTGACAGCATAAATCAAAGAAGCATAGAAATAAAAACCACAAGACAAACCGAACTGCCTGGACGTTGTTTATCTTAAGCAGCAGTTTTAGTTGCCGTCTATTCCTTATTAGCACAGAAATCAAACATAAGAGAATAAGTCAGGAAAAGTTGAACTGTAGAAAACCCAAACTGTCCTGTTTATACACATTTGTAAGATGTACATAAGAGACCGCGGTGACTCAAATGGTTAAGATCCTGAACTTGACAACTGGAAGGTCGGAGTTCGATTCCCAATTACTGCACGATGGAATGAGCTCCCGTATCTGGCCCAGCTCATGCCAACCTAGCAGTTCTAAAGCAAGAAATTGCAAGTAGATAAATAGGGACCACTTCGGGGGGAAGGTAAACAGCGTTCCGTGCTCTCAGGTGTCTAGTTATGCCTGCCACATGTCCACAGAAATGTCTGCAAACGCAGACAGCACTGGCTCTTTGACTATAAACAGAGATGAGCACTGAACCCTAGACTTGGATACGACTGGCTTTCGAGCAAGGGCAACCTTTACCTAAGATGTACATGTATCATCTCTGTGGTTGTCACCTTTTCTCCTTAGAGAATCCTCTCTGGACTCATTTTTAAAAATTTCTTGGGTCTGATGTATCCAAGTCTCTGCATTTGTTACCATATTTTATGTTTCACAGTCTGTTTTCTATCCATCCCACTGAGGCATAATATCAAATTTGGAAAAAAGTGCAAAACTATGGCTCCCATAAAATGCCCAGTCAGCATTCATTGCTTACAGTTCAGGTGTCTGACTCTAGTGGGCAGTGCTCAATGCTGTTTACATCTAACAAACCAGTGCTGTCTGTGTCTGCAGATGTGTATGTGGTCATGTGGCAGGCATGACTAGACGCCAGAGCACATGGAATGCTGTTACCTTTCCAACTAAAGTGGTAGCTATTTATCTACTTGCCATTTCTTGCTTTCGAACTGCTAGGTTAGCAGGAATTGGGAAAGACGACCGGAGCTCATTCTGTCACGCAGCTCTCAGGTCTCGAACTTGCAACCTTCCTGTTGTCAAGTTCAGTGACATAACTACTAATCCATCATGGCCCCATGCTTACAGGTTACCTGCTTTCTACGTACCACTTGTGAGTGAGTAGCTGTGCAAAGGCCAAAATAGTTGTAACAATTAAATGTCTCTCATCTCTTCTGTTGAGCTGGATGCTCACTGTGGTGTAATGGACAGAGCATTGGACTTGGACTCAGCTGACCTGGGTTCTAATCCTGCTCAGCCATGGAAAGCCATAGAGAGTTGGGGGGAGGGAGGGTGACATTGGGAGAATTACTCCTTAAAGAACTTACTCACTTTGAAAACCCTGCTAAGGTAGCAATAAGTCATCTCTAACTTGATGGAACACAGCACTGTAATGGCTAGAGTTTTCTTTTTCATCTCAGTGAAAGCTTAGTCTCTAGGCCAGCTGATGTGGTCAATGGGCACAGAGTAGCAAGTCTAAAATCCAGGCAAAACTTGACCAGCCAGGTAAATGGCATTTCCATCCACTTCCCTGACATCCCTGTAATTAAAACTGAACAAGAAAGGGCCCATTCCAGCTTCAAGGGCAGGATGAATGCTAATTGTACTACGTTCTTAGCTGTATCTGCCTGTTTCATGCGCAGGAGAAGCCCTTTTCTCCCCGTACCTGGTCTACATTCAGGTCAATTTCTGTCTTTGAAGGGGGGGGGAGGCCCCTAACAGACTTAAAACAAACTGGGAATATAGATTGTCATCCAAAAGACAGAACTGCTAGTTGTGATCCTGGATCTTTGGAAATAGCTTTCATGACCAATCCAAATATTTAAAAGCTATAATATTTTCTAAGCCCAAGCCTTAACAAAATGCTTCACAATAGAACTAGGCTTGGTTGGGCAGCATGAGGCCTATGCAATTCTGAGCTCTATTCGTTTTTTCAACATCCCCCCCCCCCCCCCCAAAGGTTCCCTGGAACTGCTGAATTTGCTGTGATGGTAGCAGAAAAATGGTGACCATTTTCTCTTAAAAGCAGTCTTCTTCCGTGTCTAGTTCAGATGAGAAACTGCCAAAATGAAGCCACCTTTTGGCGAGTTCATTCTGCCGTTCCTTTCGCCCGACCTAGTGTGAGAAAGATTAGCCAGCCCAGCACAAAGTGGCCATTGCCCAGGTAGCTCAATTGTGTTTCAATAGCTTCAAGGAGGCTCCTTCTATGTACTGTGATTTTACTTTTAATCAACACATATAATCCTCACATGTCTTGTTTGAAAGATGTGCCCTCCTCAAAACTTTCTGCAAGCATGACTCTTCCTGTAAACATCACCTCAATTTTAAATTAAAATGCTTCTGTTTTGGCCACTACTAATAATAATAATATTGTGTCAGAAATTATTCTGGGTTGAAAGGATTCTTCCTGGGGGAACTCCGCTCAGAGGATAACTGAATGAGGCTCCTTTCATGTCCCCAAGATCTTTTCCCACTGAGTTGGTCCCTATTTATCTACTTGCAATTTCTTGCTTTCTAACTGCTAGGTTGGCAGGAGCTGGGACAGAGACAGGCACTCAATCCATCATGCAGTACCTGGGTCTCAAACTGCTGACTTGCTGGTCTTCCAGCTAACAAGGTGAGCTTCTTAACCACTGGGCATGGACATCCCTATACTCCCTTGGAGCAGGGACACTCTTGATGCAGGTAGTTGCCCAGACCTGAACCAAGGCACTGAAAACACGATTTTAAAACTGAAAAAGTACAATGAAGAATAGGCTAATAATTCCACCCTTACACTGTTAGCATTTATTTCACAAAAGCCCTTAGGGCTAGAGGCTAGATCCATGATGGTGAACCTTGGCACTCCAGATGTTCTTGGACTTCAATTCCCAGAAGCCCAAGCACCCTGTGAATCCACACAAATGGGTTTACTGCGATTCATTCGGCTTGCGCTGCCCTCGTCGCTCCCGGAAGTGGAAGTAAAACGCACCTGTATGGGCACATTTTACTTCCGCTTCCAGGAGCGACAAGGGCAGCGCATCTGGAGTGCCAAGGTTCACCATCATGGGACTATAGCTTTCATTTCTCTCCTCCTCCTCTCTCCTCCTCCTTTTCTATTTCTTTCCCTTTCTAACATTTTATTTTTGTTTGTTTATTTGTTCATTTTGGCTTGCATACTTCAATAACTGTTACTTCTTCTATAGGAGTTCTTTTCCAAACCAACCATTCTGTCATGTCTCTTGTAAGAAAGTAATCCAAAACTGGAAGGTGTGGTCTAAGGGCCATTCCAAAACTTGGTGCCACTATTCCTGGAAGACCTGACCTAACATTTCCCTTTGCATTTCTCTGAAACATTCTTACTCACCAAGAGCAGATGTGCCTTCTGCTTCCTGTTCAAACATGCCTACCCAGTCTTCACATTCCTAGCTAGGTAGGCTAGGTAGGAATGCATGCCAGGAGATGTTCGGACTGACAAGTTTAACTGTCTCCATCCTTCCTTTAAGTCTCTCTTTCCTCCACATTTCCCAGCCCTTCTTGATGAATCATCTGTTGCCTATGCACTTAAATCCTTTATCCCTCCAAGGTGTGTTTTTTTACCCTCCATTTCTCTATTACTATCTTTCCTAATGAATGAGACATCTGTGCCACTTTTCCTTGCTTACCACAACCTCTCTCCTAAGTTATGACAATTAAAATGTACAAATGAAACCCACCATAATAATGTGAAATCCACACAACCAATATAGTTAAAATACTGTATGCTTGAAAATAAACTCTGTGTGTGTGTGTGTGTGTGTGTGTGTGTGTGTGTGTGTGTGTGTGTGTGTGTGTGTATGTGTCACTGTAGCTATGCTACATTGCAGTGGCAAAGAGATTCATGGGAGGGGGGAGCCTGGGGGTAGCTTAGAGATTTTGTGAGGCGGATTGTGTGGCAAAGCAGCGTGTTAGTAGGTAAATAATCTATTTTTAATGTCTCTTCTTTACCCCATTAAAATTCCTTTTTATGTATAGATAGCAAGAGGGTAGCAGGTTACTTGGCTGTTATAAGAGGGGGTCATTATTTGAAAAAGATTGAGAAATAATGCTTTAAAGCTTCTGGTGAGACAGGTGATGCAGCTTTTTAATCTGTTTTTTGGGGAGTCCGTCACTTTCCCAAACTGATTGAACAGGGCTTCAGGTGTTCCTAAATGACTGACTGGCTGATTTACTCAGTCAGAAAGAGACTGACTGGCTAGCTGACTCTACAACTCACTGAAAACTGCCCATACTTGGAACAGTAATTCATAAAAGTTTCTTTTCTGAGATGGTTGAACAATTGATCAAGGGGAAAAAGAGAAAAACTGACCAAGCAAGAGAAACAGGAGAGGTAACTTAATGGGAGATTTCAAGGTATATGATTGTTGTTCAGGTTACATCTAGCAACTTGTCTTGCATGCCTTCATTTATGAGTTTCCCCAAACCAAGAGTATGGTGACTGTCAACAAACTTACTCCTGTAACACAGAAAGCGTAAGAATAAAAGCACACATGCTTCATTTCAACAGGCTGAAGGTGACAGGGCTTGTGTCAGAATTTTTAAAAACTTGATTTAGTTTCTACTAGTTTAGGGTGTGTGCAAAGAGTCTTGGGCCAGTTCTGGTCCTAAATTCTCTACTTATCATGAAGAGAAGGATTGTTAAGACTGGAAGAGCATCAGATAATGGTCGTCCTTTTGGCTATGTAATAGCTGAGGCCAACTTTCAAGAGAGGGATGGCACAGAGATTCAAAGCCACCACCATCTCTCAAATTCCTGTCTCATTTGCAACTCTTTAAACAAGAGGAGCCTTTCCAAACCTGAAGCTGGCTCATTGTTTTTAGATTTCCATTCCTGCCATGCCCTCAACTTTCCATGATTATGTTTCCATTTCCATCCCCCCCCCAGCACCAATTCTGTTACAGTACAGTATAAAGCAAACAAATGGCAAACCCCATTCTTCTGCAGAAGAGAATCAGAGGAAGAGTTAGTGGCTTGAATGTACAATGTGCGGCTCAGCCCACCCAAGCATGCTCCTGCCCCCATCCTTATCCACACAGTTAGTCTATCAATGTCTTTGCACCTGCTGCTGTTTGCAGTCTGTGTTTGTTTTAGACCAAGGTCATGAAATGAATTATACACACTCACACTATACCCTCCATTGCCAGGTTTAGAAGAGAGAGAAGCCAGTGTAACAGCACCGAAAAGCCAAAACACTGAAAAGCAGAGCAGAACTCATAATGTGCAATTTTTAAAAAATCTGGACCATAGAAATTACACAACATGCTTTGAACAGCTAAAAATAATGCCAGGTTTTCTCATCTCTCTCTCTCTCTCCCCACTATGACCTCCCATAGGTGCCAAGCTAGGAACCACCTGATATTCAGGGAGGAAGATTGGGAGAGCTATAACTGATGTTGTGAGTTAGCATTGGAAGAGAGGATGAAAACCCTCCTAAGGGCTTATCATGCAGTCACCCACCTAACCCCCAGACCTGCCCATAACAAATGGTATAACGGACCTAGCCATTTCGTACAGGGCCGGTTGCAAATGTTTTGTCACCCCAGATTATTCAAAAAAGTAAGCCCAGCTAGAGACCAAGGTATGGCTAGAACGGCCAAATTACCCTCTCCTAGATCAGGTTAGGCTGGGCTAAATTGGTTCACTTTGAGGTGTTGTATCTCATTTGGAGTTATCCTTGCACCTACATGCAAAGACCACAATTCTATTTGGCAATAACAACAAAAATCTCCCTCATCCCCTCCTTGTTTCCTCTGCCATCCTTTGTTTAAGTCATTTCATGATCTTAGGAAACTGAAAGCTTCCTTTCACTCCCCTATGGAGGAGGAGAGAGAGGAAACTTTCTTTTTCCCCTAAATGATGTATCACTTCCATGCTGTCTTACAAGACTTTCAAATAAACAACCTTTGCTTTCTCTCTCCCTTTCTTTACAAAGAAGCAGGAGGAAGCTTTAAATTTCTAAAGCTCATGAAGTGGCTTAAGCAAAGTCAGCTTAATACATCCATTTTGGTTTAATCTCAGGAATCATGAATGCTAGAACTGAACTTGAATGGAATTATCAAATCCACACAACAAAAACACTGTTCTCTGAAAGGGAGTGGATATGTATGGATCACAAATGAGCTAGTTTCTGATGGTTTCAGGAAAAAGAAGAAAACCAGCCTATTCCTTAAAGTGGACCAAACTGTGGGGACAAATCTTCATCTACTCACTCCATTAGACACAATAAGTAATCTAAATTGGCAAAAATGTGCCTCATACATAAAATATAGTCAAAATGCACAAAATACAGAATATCTGGTGCAGTACAGTGTTTCATGCAAGGGACCTCACATCACCAGTACAGAGGAATAGAGGTGGTACATTCAAGGCCTCCAGGATCAGTTGAATCACATGCAGGGCTACTAAAGGAACTTGCTAATGTAGTCTTTGAAAATTCTTAGAGAACAAATAGAGTTCTGGAAAACTGGAGAGAGGCAAATTTTGAAAAGGGGGAAAATGATCTGGTCAGATACCAAATGGTTACACTGAGATCAGTGCCAGGAACAATTCTAGAAATCCTCATTAAACAGTCTTAGAAGAATATGGGGGTTAGCAAGAGCCAGCATGGGTTTCTGAAAAACATGTCCTGTCAAAGCAATCTTAACTTTTAGAAAAAGAGAGTTACAAGGTTGACACATGAATCTGAATGTGGCAGATTTAGAGTATCTTGACTTTAGTAAGACTTTCAAGAAGCCCCCATCATATTTTGTGACCAAGCATGTACATCAGGGTTTCTCAACCTTAGGCCCCTAGATGTTCTTGGTCTTCAATTCCCAGAAGCCCTGATCATCAGGTGTGCTGATTTGGGCTTCTGGTAATTGAAGTCCAAGAACACCTGGAAGCCCAAGGTTGAGAAACCCTTATGAAGATGATACTACTGTTTGGTGGATTTGTAGTAACCACACCTCAAAACTGCTTAGCAATGGTTCCACATTGAGTGTAGTGATTTGCATGAACAGTTTAGAGATGTGTCCTAGGGATTGTGGTTCAGTCGCATAGTCGAGTCTGACCCTTTGCAACCCCATGGACCATTGCTCACCAGGCACCTCTGTCCTTTAACATCCTCCTCAACCCGCCCAGCTCTGTGCCCACTGTGTCTACAATACCATCTAGCCACCTAATTTTTGCTGCCCCCTTCTTCTTTTGCTCTTCACCCTTCCCAGTATCAAGGCTTTCTCAAGTGAATCCTCTCTTCTCATTTGGTGTCCAAAGTACTTTAGCTTCATCTTTACTATTTGACCTTCTAAGGAGCATTCAGGGTTGATTTCTTCTAAGATCGACCTATTTGTTCTCCTCACTGTCCAGGGTACTCTCAAAACTCACTTCCAACACCACATTTCAAAGGCGTCTATTCTTCTGTGCTCAGATTTCCTTATGGATCAGCTCTCAGAACCATACATTACCACCGGGAATACCATTGCCTTGACTATGCAAATTTTAGTTTGCACGGTGATGTCTCTACTTTTAATTATGTTCCCCAAGTTACCCATAGCTTGTCTCCCAAGAATCAGTCGCCTTTTTATTTCATGGCTGCAATCACCATCTGCAGTGATCTTAAATCCTAAAAAAGTAAAGTCTGTCAGTTTTAAGACTGCTTCTATCTAATGTTCAGAATCCTGTTGATGCACAAGGTAAATTGAATGGCTTCCTGTGACAAACTGTGGCTAATGAAAAAGAGACCAGAATACTCACTAGGTATGCACTTGTAGTTCACTCATGTATCTCATGATAGAACCAATGCCTGATTACCTAGTGGCAATTCACCATGGTGAGTGACAGAATTTAATTATGACATGTGTCATATCAGACTTGCTGGATTTTAGCCAACAGGAACAAATCCGTGACTCTGCTGTATATGGTCATATGTAAACTGTATTTACACAATAGCTAAGTGAAACCTCTGTGTAGCTAAGTGAAACCTCTGGCACATCATACTTCATGTCTTGCTTGAGCCTACTCAGGCATTTACTTACAGAAGGGCAAGATGGAAGCTTCTCTATGATGATCTCTTTAGCTGATGTTTTAAAAGAACAGGAGGCTGGGACAAGGGACAGCACTTGGTTGTGAAGCAAAAGACAGAGATATCTTTCCCATTGTATTAGGCCCCAGGTGAGAACCGTCTACAGCATAGTGGTGCAAAGTCTCTGGCATACTGACAAAGATACATCAGTGTTCTTCATTATCCAATTGGCTTATATCCAGAGATTGCTGGTGGTAAAGAATCCCCTTCAGCTCTCTCTTCCTATTCCACAGGAGAACCATTTGATGTAAATTGGGAGTGATAGAGGGAGGGGGAAAAAGTTGGGAAACTTGCTAGCAGTTTGCTAGCAGGAAATTTGTTTGCTTCCTGTTTCAGTAAAATTTTAATAGCTGAAATTCAGTAGTACATTACAAACAGAATAGACCCATTGAATCAATGGAATTTATATAGAAGTTGACTTCCCAAGCCTCCACTGATTCTGATTCTTTCGTGTCTAGGCCAGACGTGTAACTGCCAAAATGAAGGCACCTTTTGTTGAGTTCATTCTGCAGTTCCTGTTGCCTGACCTAATGTGAGAAAGATTAGCTAGCAACACAAGGTTGCCATTACCAGGGTAAGCCTGGTTGTGGTTCAGAAATACCTCAATCTTCGAGGAGGTTCTTTCTGTGTACCCAGGGACTGTGCTAATTGCAATTTACTACTGGAATTCAGCCAATGTCTGCTGTTGACAACTTTCAACTATTAATCTTCATGTACTCATTTTTGGATGTTCTCAATTTGTATCTTGTTTGATACTGTTTTGAAACTACTATAAGACATCACCTCTGTGTTGTAAGTCACTGTGATCATTCTTTGGTCAGAATAAATAATACAAAATGTTTAACAACATCAGTATCAGAAACATTAAGGAATGCTCATCACACATGTTAGCCGCTGATAATAACAATTTCGTGTCAGAAATTATTCTGGGTTGAAAGGATTTTTGCTGGACAATCTCGGCATATGGGATGCCCGAATGAGTCTCCTTTCATGTCCTCAAGATCTTTTCCCACTGAAGTGGTCCCTATTTATCTACTTCAAATTTCTTGCTTTCGATCTGCTAGGTTGGCAGGAGCTGGGACAGAGATGGATGCTCAAGCCATCATGCAGTAGCTGGGTCTTGAACTGCTGACTCGCCGGCCTTCCAGCTAACAAGGCGAGCTTCTTAACCGCTGAGCCACTGCAGACACTGATAAGATATCTATATGGTAACCACAATGAAGAGAACACTATTCTAAATCAGTTCACAGCAGGACACTTATATTTTAGTTTCAGTTTATACTATTTTGATTTCGTGGGGCTATATGCCTGCAGACTAGATTATGTTCTATAGATTTGATTTATTTTTTTACAAAAAGCCTTTACACGCTGCAGAAAATTAGCCCAGCAATAAGAAGCTGGCTGCATTTTTTTCCCCTGGAGTGCACCACTGTACGAGTGACATTGCATGCCGTGAGAAATCATGTGTAACAGAGCCACCAACAAGAATGCTTAGCTGTACTATTTTGGTTTCCTCATCTGTTGCATCACACCTGACCAAGTATTTTATTTCATAGCTGTCATTGTTCATCAGCAACTGAAATTCAAACCACAATAATGCATTTGGATTTTGCTTCTCTTTCATTTTAGTGATCCAGGATGCTAATGTAAAAGCATATTTCAGCATTTTTAACAAAATTAATATTTCATAGCCTGCTTTTTGTAAGCTGAGCTAATGGAAGATAAAGATACACTTTATTTCCAGTTGTCTCCATTATCATTTTGATCCTGACATTATAAGACTTTGCAGCCAGAAAGAAATAAGAGAGAGTGGGGGGGACAATGAGGTGGAAACATATTCAACCCACACTCTGCAAATTAAAACATACACACATCAATGCAGTGTGCAGTAAAGGCTTTGTATTGATTTTTTTAATGCCAAATGTGAGCCATGTGGAGTCGCTTCGGCAAGGGAGGTGGCAATATAAATACAGTAAATAAATAAATAAATGTGTGCCGTAGCAAGATTTGTTGACACCCAAAGCCCTGAACGCCAATAGTAAGGTTAAGCTTAACATCAGATGTGCACATCTTCTGTTTCCTGATGGAAATTCCATTGTACACCCTGAATGGGGCCAATATACTGACAGTGAAAGTATGTCACTTTTGCTTTTGATATCATGATTCAGCCAAAAATAAAAATGGCATGGCTATTTTTCCCCTCCTGGCTCAGAATATCATTTATAACAGTGCCCTTCAATGAATTTGTTGTAAACTTTTTTGGTCCCAGCTGTTTATTCCCCTTCTTTTGTTTCTTTTAGAGAACATGTGTATGGGAAGATGAAACTTCGTAGCAACAACCAGAATCCTGTGAGTGATTTATGTGCACATAAAGTTTTGAGAGTACAGTACCTTGTTTTGCGAGGAGAACAAATAGATCAATCTTAGAAAAAACCAACCCTGACTGCTCCTTGGAAGGTCAAATAGTGAAGATGAAACTAAAGTACTTTGGGCATCAATTGAGAAGAGAGGATTCTCTGGAGAAGGCCTTGATGCAGGGAAAGGTTGAGGACAGAAGAAGAAGGAGCGGCAGAAAATGAGATGACTAGATGGTATTGTTGACACAATGGGCACAGAGTTGGGCGGGTTGACGAGGATGGTGAAGGACAGAGGTGCCTGGAGGGCAATGATCCATGGAGTCACAAAGGGTCAGAATCGACTGTGCAACTGAACAACAACAACAAAAGTAAATGACATACTGAATTGTTACAAATTGCCACACCCCATTAATTAGCAGTAGTTCACCACGATAAGCTTTGCAATGTATCTTTACACACACACACATAAAATACCAACAGGATTAGAGACACTTGTTACAATTGTTCAGAAAACAACACTACTGAAAGGCTACTAGCCCATGTTGATTCCACAACAAAACTTGGCTCTGAAGGTCAAAAATGCCCTGAACTTGTAGCATGAGAAGTCAAACTCGAAGAGGAAGGAATAGGGTTATACTTCTGGAACAGAAAAGAAAAGAAGTAAAGGCAATGCAGTTGCAATGCAGGCAAAGGGTTGGGAACAAGGATGTCCGTCCGTCCGACCAGAACGGACCGGATGTGCTCTCTAGTTGTACCATTGGTTAGAGGGGCTTGCCTCTCTAGCACAAGGAGGAGGGCCTTCTCCGTATCCGCACCGGCCCTCTGGAACCTCCTGCCAATAGAATTACATCTCCAGACGGAATTGCTGCCCTTTAGAAAAGAACTCAAAACCTGGTTGGCGGACGAAGTATGGGGTGCAGGTGGAAGGGTTACCTCCATGGGGTGGTTGGTGTAGTGGAACTCCTTCCCCTCGGTCCCTTTGGTCCCTGCACCCTTTTTAGGGGGTGAGTAATTTTTAAGCAGTTTTAACTATGTTATTTTAGTTGTGATTATGAACCGCCCTGAGTTGGCCTAGGCCGAGTGGATGGTGTAGAAATCGAACTGATAAATAAATAAACAATTCATTCGCGTGTAATTTAACTGAGTTTGAGATAACAACTCCACATCTCAGTACACCAGCTAACCTTTTGAAGAATCATGATGCGTCTCCAGATCTCCAAGTAGGGAAATAAATCTCCAGGTAAAAAGTGCTAGAGGAGAGAAAAAGGTTGGCATTTTGTGTGTGTGAATGAGCTAGTGTTATGGCCTCTGGAATCTATCTCTGGCATCTGCTTTTATGACTCACTCCTTCAGTGTGAAAGTCAGGTGTGAGCAAGCTCAGGAGAATTAGCGGTCCAATTGGTACCTTCAGCCCTCTCTATGGACCTTACAGAGAAGTCAACTGGAGTAGGAGTAGGTGACACCCACCCCAGGCCTACAGAATATTCTTCCAGGAGAAGAAAATCACAAAAAAGTTAATTTTTAGGCCTCTTCGACTGCATGTTGACCTTTTCATGACTGTATGTGTTTAGCCTATAAAGCACAGGTGGACCAAAAAGCCAGGAGTGAGAGGAGGTGACCAAGCAAAGAGGTGGTGGATGCAAGCATGTGGAGATCTGTTATCAAAGCTTGGGAGTGTTTTGCTGTTACACAAGGACCACTACAGTGACATTACAGAGGCCCCTTGGTCTCAAGGTTCAGCTTCCAAAGCTTGGAGAATAGGAAGCTGTTTCCCTGGCAACCCTAGAGTGGTCATTAATCTCTCTAGGTCAGTGGTTCCCAATGTGGGGCACACGTCCCACAGGGGGATTTTAGTTCCCAGAAGCCTACAGTAATTCAGTACATTGGCTGATCAGTGCTTTGGGGAATTGACTTAGGCTTCTGGGAATTGAAGTCCAAAAACCAAAGGTTGGGAAACAGTGTTCTAGGCAAATACTGTTCATTGCAAATACTGTTGATTAATACTGTTGCCCCTGAACTAACATATCTTCCCAGTCCTTCTTATCTGCAGTCATTTTAACTGAGCTTGACCCCATATATTCAATATATGTGTTCTGCCAAAGGAGATGTTACTGTAAATGCCCGGCTGCCAATGCAAAAATGAAACTCATAGCTTCCTTTCATCTCTGAAATATTTTAGTACATTGAATATGATGTCTTGATGGATAGGGGCCAACCCTACCATTAGATGAGAAAGCCACCTCAGTGTGCAGACTGTGTCATAAGAGGGTAGGAAATAGTCAAATAACAGCCAATGTGATTTAATAGTTAGGATTTTTAAATAGGACCTGGAGTTGCAAGTTCTAGTCCCCAATGAACCATGAAAGTCATGCAGTGACCTTAAGCAAACATTCATTCTCTGACTGACTAATTTGGTGTTCTGGAAATAATAGGCAGCAGCCAGCAATACGGGCCAACACACAACTTTATTTGGAATAAGAATAGGTGACCAGAGCTAACTACACACACTCACATTCTTTAACTATCTCTGATCAGAACTGACAGTTGGGAAAAACTGTTAGAACCGTTGACAGCTCTGTTCTCATTCAGAACCCTGGACCATAGTAAAGCAAATCTATACCTATAAATCTGTGCGTCAACCATTGGAATGTGACAAAGGATGTTGCACCAGGCCCCACTAGCCCCGACCGAGCCTCCATGCACTCGCCCGACAGGGGTTCACAGATAACTGTCTGGTTGAATTTTGCACTAGTGGGGCAGGAGCCCCCCGATTGCAAACAAAAAGAAAGGACTCCATTTCCCAACATTCCTTGGGCCGCGCCACGCCACAGCCAATCAGGCTGAGAGGCGCGAGCAAAAGGAACGTTCAGAAACGCGCTGCAGCCAATCACAATGAAGCCGCAGGAAAAAAAACGCTGCACAAACGGTAAAAACAAACCCAAAACTACAAGCCCCAGCGTCCTGCGTGCCATGAGCGCGGAGAACGCTGAGGAAGCCGGCATGCGAAAAATAAAAATAAAAAACACACTGGGAGTGCAAGTCCGCCGCAGGCGGACGCAGCACCTCAAAGCCATGCAAACACTCGCCGGCCTTCTTGCACGGAGCAACGAGGAGGAGAGGGACTCCCTCTACACCACGCTACCCCACCAAAGACACGGCGAGACCACCACCGGCCTCAACAAAAGTTGAGCCAGGGTGGGGAAAATACAACAACAGAGGGAGTTCAAGGGGGGAGGTAGTGATGCCTTCGCCCCCCCCCTCTTGAAAGCAAAACAATTCCTCCGGAAAGCACAGGAACCGGACGGCACTCTGCCCGGTGCCTTTACTTTCTGAGTAAGTGTTTCACTTTCAACGGAGGGTGAAGGCATCATTGCCTTCCCCTCCTTGAAAGTGAAACAATTCCTCCGCAAAGCAAAGGCACCGGACGGGAGCTCCGCCCAGTGTCTTTACTTTCCGAGTAAGTGTTTCACTTTCAAGGGAGGGCGAAGGCATCATTGCCTTCGCCAACCGTTGAAAGTGAACCCATTCCCAGGTAAGCAAAGCCAGCGGACAGCGCTCCGCCCGCTGACTTTACTTACACCAAAAGTTTTTCGCTTTCAAGCGGGGGCAAAGGCAATGGTGCCTTGCCCCCCCTGAAAGTAAACCCATTCCCAGGTAAGCAAAGCCAGTGGACAGCGCTCCGCCTGCTGACTTTACTTACCCCAAAGGTTTTTTGCTTTCAAGCGGGGGCAAAGGCAATGGTGCCTTGGCCCCCATCTTGAAAGTGAACCCATTCCCAGGTAAGCAAAGCCAGCGGACGGCGCTATGCCCGCTGACTTTACTTACCCCAAAAATACACAAAACTCACAAACAAAAACATCCAAAATCAAACCCAAAAATAACACCAAGAAGAAACACACAGAACCCCCCCCCCAAAAAAAAAATAAACAAATAACACTACAAACCCCCAAAAGAAATTAAACCAGAGAACTCACCCAAACGACCTTCCTCCACAACGTCCAGAACTGAAATGAGGAAAGAAAGAGACTACTTACCGGAAGAAGCGACACCCAGAGGTCAGTAGAGAAAAACAGTCAAAGTAAAAGAAAACCTCAACAGCACCACCCAGAGGCCACAGGAAAAAAAACAGTCAAAAATATTTGCCAAAAAAATCTAAAATTTCTAAAACATTTCTTAAATCCTGTGTACAGTTTTCACTAAAAAAACCATCTAAACACAGTTTAAAAACATTGAATTTTTTAAAAAAACACATACTTACACATTTTTAAAATTATTATCCAAGGTAAAACTATTTTTAAAAATCACATAGTAAAACATTATTTGGTTAAAAAAATAATTATAAAAAATTATATCATCCTTTCCTCCTTTTGTTAATCAAAAAAAAACCCAAAAAAGCTGATCACAGTTTATAACAGCCCATGCGTATAAATAAACATTTTAAAAATCACAAAACCTTTCAACACCATTTAAAACAGCCCGGCACCATTTCTTCAAGAAAAACAAAACCTTTACTATCCAACACAATTTAACGTCTTTCTATATAACAATACACATTAAAAAAAACCTTCCAAAACAATTTAAAACAGCCCGGCAGCACCGGGCAAAATCTACTAGTACATATTAAAATCTATCACAACAAAGACAAAATGGCAAACACGTTACCTTAAATACACAACACCTTGTATGGTTGTTTTAAGGATAAACCCAGGGGACAGCTGCCTTAACATCAGTGGAGAAATGGCAGGATGTAAATGTAACTAATGAATAAACAATAAATTAATTGTTATTATTAAACTGAATCTTATTTTGAACGCCAGATAGACTCATTGGCTGAAATCCTATTGCTTAGCATAGTAAATTGCACTAGAATAGGCCCACTGAATCAGTGCTGATTTGGTCAGTCAACTCCTCCATAAGTTTCATTTGTTCAAGCAGGCTTTGCTTTATTTATTTATTTATTTTTAAAATTTGTATTACCACCCCCTCACCGAAGCGACTCCGGGCAGCTCACAACATGACATAAAAACATCCTTAATAAAAATCATTTAAAACCAATTCATTAAAAAACCCATGCACCCCACAACCACAGAAGAGGGAACAATTTATACAAGCCAGCGGGCAGGGGTCACCTCCCCATCAGTGCCCCACACCTGCCTTGCCAGCCAGGTTTTAAGATTCTTTCCTTAAATCTTTAAGATTTCTTTACTACACAGCTTATCCAGTTCAGATCTTCATTCAATTTCTTTTAGTATAACTCCTTCAACATAGCCAGTACTGCATACATTCTTCTCATCAGTCATCATCATGGAGTCTGGAGGTTCTTTACTTGTTTGCTTTAAGATATGATAGTACACATAAAAATCCTGACTAACATAAAAATGTGATCTGATTATTGTCTTTTTGCTTGGTTTTTAGAAAGCGTATCAAGACAATTTTGTTTTGGATAACGGTTTATTAGAAGGTGATGAAATTTTAACCTGGAGAGTTGTCAGTTCTAATTATTGCATTTCATAATGCTTTAGAGAGGTTAACACACATATTTTTTCATAGATTTCATGGCTTTTTGTTTAATATGTTCTTTAACAGCTCAAATAACCACCGTGTTAAAAATGAGGACATAATGTACAATGTATATCTGTATTTATTTTTTTCTCTTGTTAAAATAGTTCCTTGTCACTCAACAGAAGCAAACGTAAAAGGAGGTAAATCTTCAAGTTCAGAAGCATTAGTTTAAGGGGATTCCAGATATGGGGGTAGGGGTTGTCTGTGAATTGTCAAACAGACAGACAGACAGACAGACAGACAGACAGACAGACAGACAGACAGACAGACAGATAGATAGATAGATAGATAGATAGATAGATAGATAGATAGATAGATAGATAGATAGATAGATAGATAGATAGAAGCCTCAACTGACTTCCACTTGAATGTGTGACTCCATCTGATCTTTATGAGAGGAAATTCCCTTTTATGCCACTACCTTACTTCCAAAATTAACCACTTGCTTGCATGGATTATCTTTTCCTGAAACACACACACACACACACACACACACACACACACCCCACTCCATTTAATTAGTTTTGCAAAAGCAGCCTGTGTGAACACAACAACCTAACATAATGTCTGACTTAATCTGACTCTGCATTAGCAATTCTGACAGCAGGCGCCATGGATTCAACATCCTGTGCAAAAGCTGTATCTGAAAAATTAATTAAGGAAAAGCAAAAAAAAAAAAATCTTCTAAAAACAACACAATAATTGTACTTTTTTTACAAAAATGCTTAAAAGCTTCTTCGGGAGAGGAAGCAATGATGCAGCTGAATTTTCCAATTAGCCATGGTAAGATGTGGTTAATAATGGAGATTTCATTGATTTTGAACTTTCCTCCCCCTGCCCAGCTTCCAGGCATTACTGTAAGATAACTTAGAGAAGGCTTGTAACAGGAAACTTACAAATGCTCTTCTTGGGAACTATATTTAGGCAGACACACTGACATGATACTGCAGAATAAAATAAACATGCAGGAGGTGGCCGTTCAGTGAGGACCTGCACAGTAGGAATGGACAAATTATTCTGCTGCCTTTAATGTGACCTTTGCAATCACAGCCAATACAGATAAAAGCTCTTGCAAAAATGCGTAAATTGCAAGTCGCACCCCGCATCTACCCAGCCAAAGTCTTGAAACAAATGCTAAACTTAAATCCATTTGTTCTGGTGAAAATTTAAGAAAGATGGCATTAGCGAGCTATAAACATGGCAGGCCAGGCATGGTAAAAACATCCAGTGCATTGTTTTGCACATCATTTTCAAAACCTATTTCAAATTTATGTCATTGGCACCATTTTCTGCTCTTGTCACTTTCTGCTAGGGACAATTTGAACAGTAGATAAATAACTTCATTTGAGCACCTCTGTATTCACACTGTGCATTTACAATAGCTTGCTGCCACGTAACTATCCTGGCTGTACACTAGAGAATCTTGAGATTTGTAATTTTGGGTGAGGTAGTTAGAATTCTCTGCTCTGGTTTAAGGGTTTACACCAGATCTCTAGTACATGGTTCTAAGCATCTCACTAAACTACAAATCTCAAGATCTCTAAGGCAGAGGCACTACTGTTAGTGCGGTATCAATTTGCTATAATTGAGTAGTGTATATGAGTTTTCAGAAATGCTCCAATCTAGCAGTTGCTAGGATGTATTGCTATAATTTGTGAAAGTTATTCATCCCGCCAGTGTAATTTCTTAGTCTTGATGGGACTAGCATCATGTCCTTTCCAAGCAGCAGGCAACATGGCCAAATTTAACTCTATACCCATATTTAACAAAGATATGCCAAGTGCTCAGGCTCTCAGACTCTGTGAATGGTCTTTAAAAAATTAATTGAAAAGGAGCACTATCTCAACCCACCCCATTCATAGTCCCACCAGATGAAGTTTTTACTGAAAAATTAATCTACACCTGCTTCTAGATTAGGGGTGCCCAAACTTTTCAGGCTGTGGGCCAGTCACGTGGTTCATAAGAACATAAGAACAACCTTGCTGGAACAGGCCACAGCCCATCCAGTCCCGCATTCTGTCTCACACAGTGGCTCACCATTGGCTTCAGGATATTATTCCCAAGCAGATGCCTTCACCTGCTTAGGATTCCCTGGAAATGGCATTGAGAGATATCCTGCCTATCTCTCCAACCCGGAGGTTGTCCTTAGGTATCCATAATTATAGCCATTGATACCCTTGTCCTCCATGAACTTGTCTAATCCTTTCTTAAAACTGTCAAGACTGACAGATATCACCACTTCTTCTGGCAAGGAGTTCCATAGACCAGTGCCCCCTCTAGTCCCCAATGAACCATGAAAGTCATGCAGTGATCTTAGGGGCAGGTCACTTGGTTCCTCCCAGGAGTGCCATCAGGGCACTACTACCAGTAATGCCATATAGGGCCCAGAGCTGTTAGGGGCCCTGCCGCCGCCGGCCATAACTGTGACATTACTGTGAGACATTACTGAGTGAGTGTGTGTGTGGGGGAGGGGGGCAATAGGATTGCTCAGTATGGGCCCCAGAAATTTCTGATAGCGGCCCTGGTTCCTCCCACCAGAAGCAGAAGCAAAATCTATTTTGCAACATGATGAGATAGATTTTAGGCTTTCGTTTTCTCTGCTTAAACCAGGGGTGCCGAAACTACAGCCCATGCCACCCTCATTGCTCCTGGAAGCGGAAGTGAGACGCGCCCATACGGACACGTTTTACTTCCGCTTCCAGGAGCGATTAGGGTGGTGTGGGCTGGATGAGTTGGTGTCAGGGAGCAGATCCGGCCCTTAGGCCATAGTTTGATCACCCCTCTTCTGGATCTTGGAAAATTACTTTTTTTGCTTAGAGGTCCTAGACCTCCACCCAACAGGTCATGCTGATTGGGGGATTCTGGAAAAGATGTTCCGAAATCAACATACAGTACACCCTGTCCTTGTCTCTTTACAAAATTTCATGGGAGGGCCAAAGAGTCTGTCTTCTGTTAGTCTTCCCCTGTTTTCCCACCACGTCTTCCATTTTGTTTCTTCCTGGGTGGTGGTGGTGGGGAGCAATCTAAAGTTAAAAATATAAATGGCATAGATACTCAGTGCTATTTGAGTCTCAGCACAGATCCCTCTATCTGAGACTATCTGTGAATGAATGTTTAATCCCTGCCCGCCTGTAGCAGACAGGGAGAAATCATTTTAAAAGCACAGCTCCTGCTGGCACCTAATCAGTTAAGAGCTAAAGAAAATGTAAACTCACAAAAGAGTTAATGTCTCATTTTCTTCATGGAGAGCTTGGGGGGGGGGGTCGAAAGCACAAACCTTCTGTTTAAAATTATATCTGTAAGCAAAGGGTACATCGACCAAGCCTTATTAGGCAAAGTGCAACTTTTTCTTGTAAAAAGTATGGGGGGAAAGTAGCTCTGTTGACCCCATTTCTAATCAGCCCACTTGGATATCTTAAATAAGGGAAACAAGCCGCAGTTTAAGGAGAAGAAAGCCTTCTGTCTAATGGGCCATGGGAGAGTAACCCATGGGCGTTAAGTGAGAGGCTGACACAAAGTGGCAGAAGATCCCCATGACAAACAATCGGTTTACATGCATTCAATTTAAGCCAGAGGCGTGACTCCCCTTTGCAGTCCTAAATCTGGTGGTGGTGGTAGTTATGTTTTGAACTGCACATCCCAGAATGCCCCAGCCAGTATGTTTTCCTTATGGTGAAGAATGCTGTCACATGAACAATGCTGGCCAAGGCATTCATCAGACCCCCACTAACCCACAAATAGAAACATCTTTGGTTTCATGATGCTCACAGCAACAAAGGAGAGTTTTAAATAACTTTTTTTTAAAAAAAATTGAAATATAAAAGAAGGAGGGAGAACAACGTTCATCATCATCATCATCATCTCTGATGTGTGCGTGGGGAACCTCACATTTCAGTGATTGCCCTCCTAGCAACACTATGGAAAAATCAAAATGGTTTGAATTGGCAACACTATATGTCTTGAGAGGAAGCCAAGCTAAGCTCCTTCCAAAAGAAATGACTTTCTTTCCATTGTCCTCTTCTGGTCATCCTCCGGGTTATGGAATTGATGCTTCCAGGCTGACTCTACACTTAGGCAGAGTAAGGCAACCTCAACACCTGGGATGCAGATGTTGAGAGGAAACAGGAAGGTGTCAGAGAAGGATGCTGTATGCCATGTGCCTTGCCATGTCCTTCCTAAGCCAACATGATGCCTTCAGATGTGGTAGAGGGCAATCTCCTTGTGGTGGTGGTGGTGGTGGTGGTGGTGGTGGTAGTAGTAGTAGTAGTAGTAGTAGTAGTAGTAGTAGTAGTAGTAGTAGTAGTAGTAGTAGTAGTTCCTTCTCATTTTGTGTGGCACCTGTCTCTATAGCCCATCGGCACCTGTCTCTATAGCCTGTCTTCTATAGCCTATCGGCCTATCATTGTTTCTTCAGTAATAAGGTCTTACAGGGCGATATTTACATGTGGACACCAGAAAACCTCTGATGACTTTATTCCAAGTGAAATAAACCTACCTAACTAGTGAATGTTATATCCCTAAAAAAAATTCACAGCTCGAAGGATTGGGTGTCGATCAATAACCTACATGGAAAAGAGCCTTTTTTTTTGTTCTTCTGAAATACAAAGAGGAGAACTTTGCTTGTCAAGTTACATGAGTACGTGAAGGAAACAATCCCACAATATATATTGTCAGGTACAGTATAATTTTTATTTTTATTTATTCATATTTGTATCCTGCTCTTCTGGCACGTGTGCCACCCAGAGTGGCTAACAGCATATGCATAAAAATACATACAGTCATAAAAAACATCTAAAAACCAACCCAGACCCTCCCTCAACCCCTTAAGACAAGATAAAAACAGTAAAAACTAACAGTTAAAACCATACAAAAATGCATACAAACAACTACATAAAACATCTGGCAGCTCCCAGCAATGGTCTGTAACCTTGGGCAGCTTAGACTAGCCAGTGGACCTGGGCCGTACGATAGGATGGGTCCCAGACCCTCTGGCACAGCCAGGTTTTGAGTGCCTTCAGGAAGGGGAGCAGCTCCGTCTGGAGGCGCAATTCCGATGGTAAAAGGTTCCACAGGGCTGGGGCAGACACATACCTGGGTGGTATTCCTCACAAGAAGGGCAGTATGGAAATGAAATGAAATAAATAAATTTAAAGTGTTCATAGTTTGGAAAATAAATTGCAACAAATCCTAAGAAACAGTCTCAAAGACTTTTCATAATTTATTTGTGTATTTTGTTTTTACATCTGACTTAACTGTTGCTCTGGGTGGTGAACACAGATTAAATAAAAATAAAACTTTTCTTGTACAATAATTAGCTGTCTCAAATGTCTGTCCATCTGTCTGTCTGTCTTCTTTCCAGGCACTGTTTGCCAACACAAGTGAAACAGATACTGTTTGAAAGTTGAGGAGACGTCATGGGTTGCCCGCTTGACCCAAGAACAATCATTCTTCTCCTGTGAGAATAAGAACAATCCCAGGTGTTTTCCTTGTCTGTAGGAACCCTATGGCAGACCAGGTTATGCAAGGAGGACCTTTGAAAGTGTCAATGACCTGCTTGCCACCTGCTTTGCATGCATCATTGGAGAATGAAGAGCTGAATAGTGTATATTAGCTGTGAATGGGCATGAATATGACTGAAAATGTAAGAATACTGTACAGTGGAACCTCATACAACAATCGCCCCATATAGCAACGAAATCGCATAACAATTAGGTTTTGGGGGGAAATGGCATCCTGCATAACAATTTTCCCTATGGAAAAAATCGTACAACAATTTTTCAATGGGAAAAACCACTTAGAAAAAAAAAGTTTGTTGTACGATGCATCCCATAGGGGAAATCGCTATACGATGCATGTATCATATAGCAATTGTTTTGTACAACAACGAGCCCCATGGAACGGATTAAAATTGTTGTATGAGTACCACTGTACTTGGTATTTATACTAGCAGAGTGCAGTAGGCGCTTATGGCTACTAAACACGAGTAATTATGCTAGAAATCATAGTTAGTCTTTTTTAAAAAGTGTGTGTTAATTGCTATAGGGCAGTGTTTCTCAACCTGTGGCCTGTGGGCTGGATGTGGCCCACAGCGCCATTTCATGTGTATTCATGTGACCCCCACTGCCTTCAGCACGCCCAGAAGTGTCATGTGGTGGAGGAAGGGCAAAATTGCCCTCCGGCCCCTGAGGCTGTCTGAGGGAGCGTGACCTGGCCCCCAGCTATAAAAGGTTGAGAATTCCTGCTATAGGAAATCCATTCTGGGATATTTTCGGTCAAAGAGCCCTGTATCTGGTCCCAGAAACCCTTAAAGCTGACCTCTGTGTGTACAGGCATGCTTCGTCATGATGTCATGAAGGGAAAAGCAGGAAGTAACCTCAGAGAGAAAAGGAGGAAGGCAGCCTGTAGATCTAGAGAAGACAAGAAGAGACCAATGCCTGGGCTGACCTAGCTCTCTGTCTATCATTACCACCACCACCACCATACCATAAAGCAGAGTATTGTCATGACTTTCCCCCTGTTTAAAGAGTGGGGGAAAATTGTTGAAGTACTAGCCAAAATATCAACTGCCACACATTTCTCCGACCTACTTCCATGTCTGGTGAATAAGGGTCAATGCTCATCCATCTCAGCTCCTTTGGGTGAAGAATAAATGTGCACTTGCATAGGTGAGTCGATTAAGCACGAGAAATAAATGCCCATGTTTTGTGTGTTTTAAAAAAGCCGCATTTCCATGGAAATGACCTAAAATTGAGTCTTGACTTTTCATTTCTGCCCACCTGCCAGCAATTCTTCAGAGCTTCACATGCAATATATTACAAGTGTGCTATTGTATAATGGGAATAAACAATTGTCTGCTGCCTGTTCTTTATCCACCCCGCATTTGCTCTCAAGCATATCCTTCTTCAGCCAGTCTCGAATGTACAAGAGCACATTAAAAAGTGACTGCTTAAACAAAAGTAAGCAGCCTTCTCCAGGAGGAGGGAGGAAAAAAAACATAAATTATCAGGCCTTTAAACAAATGGTAAAGACTTTCCTTATTAGGCTTGAGGGTCTTGTGTTCAATAGACACATCCCTTGTTTTTTTAAAAGTCCTGCCATTCCAATGTCTGTTGAATTATACATTTTAAATATATTATTATTATTATTATTATTATTATTATTATTATTATTATTATTATTATTATTATTATTATTATTATTATTATTATTATTATTATTATTATTATTATTATTATTATTATTATTATTATTATTATTATTATTATTATTATTATTATTATTATTATTGCACAGATACAGGAACCCATGGCTCAGAATTCCACAGGATTGCCTGCCTTTAAGGGTCAGTCCACTATTTCTGTCGAAGTCATGATCTGGACAGATCTGTAGAAGGATTGTTTGAAAGAAATGATTTGTTCCTGTATCTTATGTAACATTTGTCCCATGGAAAGCAAGCATGCAAAAAAGACTATGGTGAACACAAAATCCAACAACTCTCCTAGAACAGGAGTTTTTGGACCAAAGGTCAAGAGCTTGGCCAAAAGTAACTAGCAGGGGGTACCCACTTGGCCAGGTAGGGCACCCTTACCTGCGCTCGGAGCGGCGGCCCCCTGCGGTGGCCTCGCCTTGCCTGGTGGAGCTGCGGCGGGTGCTGCAGCTGTCTGCGGCGGTCCTGCTGCTGTGGTTCCCCGCAGCCGGAGCGCCCCGTTCAGGCCGCAGTAACGCTTCCCCGGTTGGGAGGCTCCAATGAGGTTCTCTGCTTCGCCAGCAGTTGGGAAGTGGCCCCGTGGTTGCAGTGCGCCTGTTGGGGCCGGCGCTGTCCCCTGCTTCACCAGTGGACAATATCAATAATTTTGATAAGCAAATGACAAAAAGTGGGAAAATGTCTATAAACTTGCGTAAAAATTCCTTTTACAGTTAACATTAGAACATAACTTGGAGCTGTTACTCATTTACACCAATAAAGTGAATTTGATTTCACACGTATTTGGTTACCTTTAATGTGTGACTTTTTGTACATGGTAAAGAGGAGATATGGAAAGTTACATTTGAGAATTGATTTTTCATATTCCTTCCATGTATGTATAAATGTCTGTCCATCTATAGAAGCTTTTACCAAATAAAACTAAGGGTAAAGGTCTCCCTCACTCGAAAGCCAGTCATATCTGACTCTAGGGTGCTCTGCTCATCTCCGTATACAGCCAAAGAACCAGTGATGTCAGCACATGGAATGCTGTTACCTTTCCCGCTGAAGTAGTACCTATTTATCTACTTGCAATTTCTTGCTTTCAAAATGCTAGGTTGGCAGGAGCTGGGACAGATGATGTGAGCTCACCCCATCATGCAGCACTCAAGTCTCTAACTGCTGATCTGCCAGGTAAACGTTAATAGGGTTGGACACTGTATGTGGCTGAGCACCAAAATACAACCTGAATAACAAGGACCACAGAGTGAGTAAAGAGCCCAGAGGTAAAGAGAAGCATCTCTGCATGTTCCCCTCATGTGTAATCCAAGGTTTGGTGGGGGAAATACACAATGTAATCCAATTAAAGCTGGGGCACAAAAACTGAAACTATCAATAACTTATAAAGAAGATGGTGTGTTAGGACTGAGACAGGAGACTGATAGTTTTACCCTTCAATGAAGCCCAAGGCCCCTCTTTCATACTCTCGCTCAGGGGTTCTCAACCTTTTTTGTCTATGGGCCAGACCATGCCCCCTCAGACAGCTGAATGGGCCAGACTGGTGGTTCCCCTGCCATAAATGCTGCCATAAAACACATCCGTGACTGCCATAAATGAGTCTGCTTGTGGCAGTGGTGGCACAGGCCACATTAAATGGTACCATGGCCCGGGGCCGGCCCATAGTCCTTAGGTTGAGAACCCCTGATCTAGCTACTGAAGAACTGAGGAGGAGCTCTGAGTGAAGTCACTGAGCTGTACTAGTGGGCAACCATCCATTGTGGAATTTGGTGTAGCTGCAATACAAAAGGAGGAACTTGCATCAGTGTAAAATATTGCCTGGGCTCTGCATTCTTGAATTTCTTTTTTTAAAATTTAGTAATTATGCTGTATACTATTAGGACTGTGTCTCTATATGCATGCAGATAAATGCCTGCTTCCTTGTAAGGGGTTTGAGTCATTAGGTCAGATGTTAGGACTTTAGGGTATCTCTGCACCCCATTTTTTTTTTATTGTTAGCACATTGGTGCCACAATGATGCCACAGCCAAAGAACCAACTTCTCCTGTCCTGTATTTCAGAGTACCAAAACCACTCTTTCTAAAATCTTTGTCTGCAGTTTAGCTCGCTGACTCTGATGGTGAAATTCCACCACATCCCCAAAATTGATTATAGTTGCATATCACCAAATTTATTTAGGAAACATTGCATAATTGGTATGGCGGGTTGCCAAGATTGCAGCCCTGCAGCCTTTTGAGTGCCTGTCAGAAAGGATGAGAAAGTACACATCTATCTGTTTGGAGTCCCAACAGAGGAAACATGGTGGATTAAGGGTTGGCAGAGGAAAGTGATTTTTTAAAAAAAGAATCATTTATTTTAAGCATGTTTTTCCCATGCTTCGAATGAAGATTTCCCATGAGGTTTAGCTATAATAATTAGATGCCGTCAAGTCTTTTCCAACTTATGCAACCCTTTGCAGAATTTTCTAGGTATCAAGTAAGGTAAAGATCTCCCTTTCTCAAAAGCCTGCTGACCTTCTACTTCCGGGAGCGATGAGGTCTTCGCGGGCCAGATGAATTGGTGTTGGGGGCTGGATCTGGCCTGTGTCCGGCCCCCTGAACCATGTGACCGGCTGCAGCCCAAAAAGTTTGGGCACCCCTGGTGTAGAGTTTGTAGAACAAAGAGGTCTCATTGGTCTTGTTTCCTCCTGCATGGTCCTCAGCAAGCGACATAGTCCCAGAACAATCGCAAGATGAAGATAATGGTAAATTACATCTGAGTACTTGATACCTAGATAGCTGCAGTGGCTTACTGGTTAAGACACTGAGCTTGATGACCATAAGGTCAGCAGGTCAGCTATTTGAGACCCAAGTACTGCACGACGAAGTGAGCTCCCGTCATCTGTCCAAGATCCTGTCAACCTAGCAGTTTGAAAACAAGAAACTGCAAGTAAATAAATAGACCGGTCACGCGTTTTACTTCCACTTTTAGGAGCGACGAGGGTTTCGCAGGGTGGATGAATTGGTGTTGGAGGCTGAATCCGGCCCACGGGCCATAGTTTGGGCACCCCTGCTCTACACAAACATCATTTTCACACTGCAGGAAAGAGTTTAAGCACTACAAACACAGAGGTTTATCTAGCATCAAATAATTACTTAGTTAAGTACCTAGAGAAGCACTGGGTTTCCCATTATTGACAGACTAAACATTGTGTTACTTCTTGCTTTAATCCCATCACTTAGCAGAACAATGGGGCTGAATAGCTTCCCATGTGGTTTCCCTGCACATCTTAGCAAGTGTGACAGAAGGACATAAAACTGGGTGAAAGAACCACGTTCCTCTTCCAGTAGAAGCACTGGAATTGCCAACTTGAACTGCTGCACAGTTTTTCACCAAGTAAAGCATACTTGCATCTCCTCAAGTCAATAAGTTTTAGGCTTGACAGCACTTACTTAACAGCATCGCCTGTTTAGCTCTTGGGCATTAGGTGATTTTCCAAGCCAGGAGGCTCATGGTTTGTCACCTGATTTGAATAGCTTACTGTTCTCTCCTTAGGTTGACAGTCTCCAAAGCTTAGCCTGTAATTACTTTGCATGATCCATTCATTCCCTCCCTGGCGCTTTTGTGTCCTATGAGCCCAGCTCCTTGCTTTAGCTTTAGCACAGCTCCATGTCCCTGCCTACAAGTATGTGACACTAACCCACATTTTGTTGTGGCACTGAGGCTGCATAATTGCCACCAAGGCAGCAAGGTTCAGTGGTACATCTGCTTCTCACATAAGCAGCAACCGTTTGTGAAAGCATCTTTGCCACGACAGATTTGTCTCTCCAAACGCAGTGCTTGACAAACGCAAGTGAAGGCTAATTAATGTTTTCCTGCAGTCATGTTGGCAACGATAGCCCAGGATTCATGTCATTTCATTGCTAGTGACAGTGTTGCTAATGGAACTGGGTACAGATGGGTGAAATGTTTAGCAGGCCCACATGATAACCATTTTTAAAAAGTCATTCATTGAATGGAGAGGGTAGGATTTGTTTCTTGTTCAAAAAGAGATGCTTTGTATATACCAGGCAAAGAGGGCAACCAAAGCAGAGAAATGTGATACAGTTTGATGTGGATGAAACAGAGCAGATGAATCCTTGGGGCAACAGAAAAGAATATTTGATAAGAAGCCACCATGTTTTATAGGGATGTCTACTGATTAAACAGAATTCCCATAAAAATCTGCGCCAAAGAGAACACCTGCTCTATCAAAAAAGAAGACATATTATTGGCTCTTCTCGCATCCTCTTCAGTCTGTTTTGTACTTTGCTGCCACCTAAAAACATGGTATCAGGCATGTCTTGCGCAAGAGAATATATTACAGTTCATATCAATGAAGGACAAATCTGTTCCTGACCTATGTCCATTTTCTATGAATCCCAACTATAAGTCCATCTATATGATTTTTATATCATTCTGTGATTCAGACACAAACATACACAAATTGTGTTTACTCCCGTTCAGCTTCCCCCACCATATGCATCATTGTATGAAGCTTTACCTAATATGCACCTTATTGTGTATAAAATATACCATGAGATATGCATTTTTATGTAATATTAGAGCCAACAGTGTTACAAAGTACAGTATGGACAAATGGACCGCCTGAGGGCTCAATGGTTTAGGATCAGCATCTTGGGGGCCACGGTGGCTCAGTGGTTAAGAAGCTCACCTTGTTAGCTGGAAGGCTGGCAAGTTGGCAGTTCGAGACCCGGGTATTGCATGATGGATTGAGCACCTGACTCTGACCCAGCTCTTGGGGACATGGAAGGAGCCACATTTGGGCATTTCCTGAGTGGAGTTTCTCCCACAAAAAATCCTTTCAACCCAGAATAATTTCTGACACGAAATTATTATTAGCATATTAACAAGAAAGCACACATTTGGTCAGTTTGCCAAAATTTCACAGACCCAGTTTTTTGCTCTCCTCACCCCTACTTCATACTACCAGCACAGCTTGCAAAAGGTTTTTTAAAAAAAAAACTACAACACCCATAATCCCCAAAGCAGCATGGAAGATAAAAAGAGAGATAGTCCAAATGAATATTTTCTCTAAGCTCTGATCAGCAGTTATTTCTATTTACTGTTCCATGGTCTTTATCAAATATCCATATTTATGGTCAACCAAAAACTAGTGGCCATGAAGACCATAGCTACAAGGGAGGATCTTGCATTATCCCCAGCGTTGCACTGTGCTTCTAAAATGCAACATAACATTAAGGACAATTTCTCTTGAGGTAGCCATTGGAGGCACACTGTATCTGGCAATGAAAGAACTCCTCTCCAACTTGACTGTAATGGGTATCCCTGAAGTGAATTCTATTCTGAAGCCTTGTGTAGCTGGATAAGTGGAGGAGAATAAACTGCAGCTGTGCCCAACTGCTTTTGAAGCACAATGCAACTATGAACACAATCTCTGACCCATCTCCAGCTCTAAGGATGATGGATAATGGGTACTTGTTTTGCTCAGATTCAACACTGCTAGCTGTTACTTGGAACAGTGATTCTGAATCACTGAAGTTTATAAAATCATGCACGGTGTGGACAAAGTAGATAAGAAAAAACTGTTTTCCCTATCGCATAACACTAGAACTAGGTAGGGGGCACTCCATGAAACTTTTGGGTACTAGTTCTCAAACAAATAAGAGAAAGTACTTTTTCACCCAGAGGATCACTGGTCTATGGAACTCCCTGCCAGATGAAGTGGTGACAGCTGACAGTCTTGACAGCTTCAAGAAAGGATTAGACAAGTTCATGGAGGACAAGGGTATCAATGGCTATAATTATGGATACCTAAGGACAACCTCTGGGTTGGAGAGATAGGCAGGATATCTCTCAATGCCATTTCCAGGGAATCCTAAGCAGGTGAAGGCATCTGCTTGGGAATAATACCCTGAAGCAAATGGTGAGCCACTGTGTGAGACAGAATGCGGGACTGGATGCGCTGTGGCCTGTTCCAGCAAGGCTGTTCTTACGTTCTTATGTAATCTTTGGCCATCCAAAGGTTTCTTGATAAATCTACACACCAGGGGTTCTCAACCTAAGGCCCGTGGGCCAAATCTGGCCCACAGTGCCATTTCACGTGCCCCCAACCCTCCAAGGGTATTCGAGAAACAAAATGGCCACCCCTTTTGAAGCTGTTGGGACAAAAAGGCCACCCCATCGTGCAGGCAGGGCAAAATGGCCATCAAGCCCTCAAAGCTGACTGAGAGAGTGTGACCCGGCCCCTGGCTTGAAAAGGTTGGGAATCTCTGCTATACACTAAATGCAAAATATAACACTATGTATTGAGGAGAGAAAACCACTTGCACTGTCATAAGTTTTTGTGGACTGTCTGTGGCCCACTTCACTTCACTAAGTGCTTATGATTAACCTATTAGCCTGTAAGACGCCAGGAGATTGCTACCTTTTCTGCAAAAGACAAAGATGGCTACCCCTTGGAAATCTACTAACTTTTTTCTCCTTCTGGAGGGGACCCCACCCACACCCACCCACCACTCCATCATAGCCAGTCTCTTTTCCTGGAACAATGAGACTAGAGCATTAGTCATGGCATATGAATTATAAACCCATCATCAAAACAAAGTTAGTTTGGAGGAAAATGCTATTAAAGTGGAATCTACTGCTGCTGTAATTCTGTTACAGAGCATGGTTACAGTTAAAAGCTTTTTAAAAGTGTGTCTTTTTATATCATTCCTCTTGATAAGCAGCTGCCCTTGATACCAAGCCAAGAAGGAATGACTGTTGGATAATGAATTCAAATCACATACAAATCTGATCGCTGCCATGATGACCTTCTAAAAGATGACAATTGCATTTCTCTTAAGATTCCTAAGCATGAAACATTCCAATAGATCATTTTAATAATCAAATATATTGTATTACCAATCAACTACTTGTTGGGTGGGGGTGGGGACATACGGCAAATATATAGTCAAACACCCAGTTGTTATACAACATCTAGATCAGGGATCCTCAACCTATGGCCAGATCCGGCCCACAGCACCATTCCATCCAGCCCACTCCCTTGCTCCAGCCACCGCTTCTGCTGCTACCACCTCAATCTTTGTCCCCTCCTCTTGGCTTGGCATGTCCCTAACTGGTGCTCTGTAGCACAGAAGGCTCACAACATCTGCCCTGCTGCGGAGTGCTGTTAGGGACATGCCAAGCCAAGCAGAGGGGACAAGGATTGAGATGGCGGTGGAAGCAGCAGATGTATACATCCACCTGTGTCTTCCCCAGGGGCTGCTCTGGCTGAGAACAACTTAACCGGCAGATGCACGTGGCTGCCTACGTCTTTCCCAGGGGTGGTGGTACTCTGGCTGACTGCAGGCAAGGACAGCCAGAATCCCTCCTTCACCCACACCATGAAACTTCTCCAGGCCAGTAAGCGGGAAAGTGGTGTGTGTGGGAGTATTGGGGGTCCTGGGTGGCAGTGAGACCATCCCAAGCCTCACCCACCACTGCCACCATCAAAGGCAGCAGAAGCAGCACCATCAGTCCGGCCCGCAAATAATCTGTGGTGGCATGAACTGGCCCCCGGCTTTAAAAGGTTGAGGACCCCTCATGTAGATTAAACCAATAGAGAGTCACGGGGAAGATTTACAGATTCACAGATTGGCCAGTCCGTGTTTTCTTCCATAATTGTTAATTCCATTTCCTTCAGGGCCTATTATGGCAGAAAGTGCTGTCTAAAGCGGAGCTGGACGTAGCTCAGCCCTTTAGAAGTAACAGTTGGGCTTCGGCTGCCAACTGGCCACACTGGCTTGGGTGGACGGGAGCAGCTCGCTGTCCAACAGAATGAAGAGGGCTGCCTTTGCTTTCTCTGGCTATTAACAGACAGGTGGCACAGTGGTTACACTGCTGTACTGCAGGCAAAATGTTGTGAGTTTGATCCTGACGGGGATCAAGGTTGACTCCGCCTTCTATCCTTCCGAGGTTGGTAAAATGAGTACCCAGCATGTTGGAGGCAAAACACTGATTACCTTGTGAACCTGACCAGAGAGTCCTCTAAGCACTATGTGTTGGTATATAAGTGGAGTTGCTATTGCTATCTTCTGAGGAAAGCCAGGTGGACCAAAGGCATAAGATCTCATCAAGAGCAGTGTGGGGTTAAAGAAAAAGGCTCATCCCTCAAGGGCAAAAACCGGATCTCTAGCGGGGGGGGGGGGGGCTCTAAAAGGCCAGCAATCCAGGTCTTTCTCAGTCAGTAGTTTCCCCTAGCCAGAGCTGTAACTAGTCGTTTCAGCACCAAGGGCCGTTAACACATCGTCTGGTCCTCCTCCTCTCTTGGACACAGTTCCTCCTAAGAAGTTTCCTCTTTTTGTTAAAAGGACAGTTAATAAGTCCAGGAAGTGCTGGTGTTTATTAAGACACACCAGTTTCTCTCCCTCTAGACATCTCACTGCAAACAAAAGTCTGCATAGTCAAAGCAATGGTATTCCCGGTGGTAATGTATGGTTGTGAGAGCTGGACCATTAGAAAGGCTGAGCTCAGAAGAATAGATGCCTTCGAGATGTGGTGTTGGAGGAGAGTGTTGAGAGTCCCCTGGACAGCGAGTAGAACGAATAGGTCAATCTTAAAAGAAATCAACCCTGACTGCTCATTGGAAGGTCAAATAGTAAAGATAAAGTTGAAGTATTTTGGACATCAAATGAGAAGGGAGGACTCACTTGAGAAAGCCTTGATGCTGGGAAAGGTGGAGGGCAAAAGAAGAAGGGGACAGCCAAAGTTGAGATGGCTAGATGTTATTGTGGACACAATGGGCACAGGGCTGGGCGCACTGAGGAGGATGGTGTAGGATAGAGGTACCTGGAGGGCAATGGTCCATGGGGTCGCAAAGAGTCAGAGCTGACAGTGTGACTGAACAACAACAACAGACTCCTGCACCCTTTAAATTATAGTGCCCTGGAGCACAAACCCAGTTGTTCCACCTAAAATAAAGTTCCTCACCCAGTCATCTAATTCGTCTTGGCCAGAGAATAGATTCTCTTTCTAACATTGCCAGGCAAGAGCAATGAGGGGAAGCAGCAAAGCCACTCTTGCATTCAACAGGCCTTGCTGAGTTTCAAATCTGCCGGTCCTACCATTAGAGAAACTGTATGTCCTGCCTTATGAAGCAGATACCAGTGGAGCGGCACCTATATCTTCTGAGGCTGCCTGGGCAGTTAAAGCCTGCCAACCTTGCAGGATGGTTATGAGGATGAAATGTAGTAATGATGGGGTAGTAATGGGTGTGCGGGCGTTATGCCCGTGCCTTGCCTCTGCTCTGGGAGCTGCACTGGTTACCGGTGTGCCTCCGGGTGCAATTCAAGGTGCTGGTTTTGTCCTTTAAAGCCCTACATGGAAGTGGGCCAGGATACCTAAGAGACCGCATGGCCCCAAGAGCGTCTGCCCGCCCAACCAGAGCAGACTGGAGGGGCTCCCTTATTGTCCCATCGGCTAGAGGGGCTCGCCTCTCTAGCACAAGGAGGAGGGCCTTCTCCGTGTCCGCTCCAACTCTGTGGCACCTCCTGCCAGGTGAATTACGGCAGCAGAAGGAATTGCTGCCCTTTAGGAAAGGGCTCAAAACCTGGCTGGCAGGGCAAGTGTGGGGGGCTGATGGGGAAGTGGTCCCTGCCCGTTGGCTCTTCTAAGATAAAGTGCCTCTCTTGTATTGATGGGGGTGGGTAGGCCTTTTAACTGTCTTTTAATGGGTTTTTACGGGATTGTCTTTTTAATGATTTTATGGGATGATTTTATATGTTTTATACTTGTTGTGAGCCGCCCAGAGCCGCCCTAGGGCGAGGGGGCGGAATATAAATTTAAATAAATAAATAATGTAAGAAAAAAGGGTCCACGAACACTATCTTCCATTCCTCAGAGGGAAACCAGGAGGGAAAACAATTAATTGTATAATAAAATAGCAGCTCGAGTTTTGTGGCTGCTTTTAGGACATCGCTTTACCATGAACTTCACAACTGAGTCCAAGAAACAGACACTTACAGCTTGGAGGCATGCTAATACCTGTTTAAAGTTTATGAAATCAGACTTCAAAGGAATCCCGAAGACCCAAACACCAAAGCAAGGTAATTTCCACATTCCCAGAGGTCCTTCTCTGACACTAAAAGGCTTTCATTACTTACAGATTCTCCTCTTTAAATTGTTATGAATTTTTGCGTGGACCATGGGCTTTTCTTTTTGACTTCGCAGAAATAGAACCCCCGGTCCCGCTCTGCCTTCCCCATCATTTGTTGGCCTGAGTACATGGAACACTATTACCTTTCTTGCTGAAGTGGTACCTATTTAGGTAAAGGTAAAGGTTGCCCTTGCTCAAAAGCCAGTCATATCCAACTCTAGGGTTCAGTGCTCATCTGTTTATAGCCAAAGAGCTATAATGTTTGCAAACATTTCTGTAGACATGTGGCAGGTATGACTAGACGCTGGAGCACACAAAACACTGTTTGCCTTCCCACCGAAGTGGTCCCAATTTATCTACTTGCAATTTCTTGCTTTCAAACTGCTAGGTTGGCAGGAGCTCACTCCGCCATGCAGTACTCAGGTCTCAAACTGCTGACTTGCTGACCTTCCAGTCATCAAGTTCTGATTACTCTGTCCTTTAATCATTTTGTCAAGACAGTAGATGCAGTTGTACTCAGGACCTGCCTATGAGTTTCCCATAGGCAACTGACTTGTGATTGTGCAAACAGTATATCTGGACCAGGTAGACCTTTGGACTGTTCGAGCATTGTTCTTTTAATATTCTTCTTTTGAATGGGCTTTGCACATCCAATCCTACTGGGCTGCTAATGAATGGGTGGATCTTGCCATGGCAGATAAGTATGTTCCAAAATCATCTCAGGCTCTCTGCCGAAACAAACTCAGGAATGCTGGGGGAATTCTAATCTTGCTAACTATAGGGGGGGATCCCTAGAGAGTTGGCCCAGCACAGCTGCTCCTTCAGATCAATGGCAGGTCATTCTTTTGGAGATCCAATTTCCATTGCTCAGAGTGACTTCCTTGCATTCCAGCTGCATAGATTGTCTGCCTGCTAGAAGAGGAGAAGACATCAAGATGATTTGTAAGCGGCTATGGACATAACGGCTGGCCTGGAGGGACAGAGAGCTTCCCTGCCCTGTGTGCTTCCCGGCCCTTGTGGAAAACGAGCAGTGATAACCCATAGTTTGAAATGGAACTGGCGCACCCATTGGGCAGGTGTCTATGCTATACCCATGTCGGTGAACTTTGGCACTCCAGCTGTTCTTGGACTTCAATTCCCAGAATGGGTTTACTGTGCATAAATGCAGTAAACCCATTTGTGTGGATTCACAGAAACTTGAGCTTCTGGGAATTGAAGTCCAGGAAAAGCTGGAGTGCTGAGGTTCACCATCACTGTGCTACACCATTGTTGGAGGACAAATTACTCTCCCTCGTTGGGATCTCATGCAACCTTGGCTAGGCCTAAAAGCTTTCTGCAAGCAATTTAATCTCTGCCACAGTGCTGTCCTTCTCTTATTGGTCTAAAGCTTACTTGGAGGCAGTAGAGGAAGGAGAAGGAAGAGCATGAGAGAAAGACAGAAAAATGCAATGGGTTCAACAGCTTTTGGCTCTGATCCCAGACACACACAAAATGTACATTTGGGGAATGGGATTCCATGAATACCCCCAACCAGAATAAGAATCATGGGAGTCATACTCTTTAGTGTATGAGAGTCAAGACACACGACACAGCCAAGGGCTGGGTTAACTCAGGTTTATTGCATGGTGGACAGAGGGAACATGAGGTAATGGCGGATGAACAGCTCTATATATATGGTAGTAACGTATTTGAATGTGGCTCCACGATAGCCCGTTGGCTACTGGTCCGCGTGACGTCATGGCTGGTCACGCCCTTCTTGTCCAGGTGTAGGTAGCGGCGGGAAACTTCCCGCGCTGCGGTCTTTGATGGGTTTGGACCAAGAGAGCTTGGACGCTCGCTGCTGCCAGCTGGTGGTCATTAGCTCGCGTCCTATTACAAGGTTTATAGTGATACAGCTGAAGGTTACATTGTTACTCATAGGCAAGGTTACATTGGTTCAGATACATTGATATCACATGTGGAAGGTTACACTGTTAGAACACAACACTCCTCCCCCCTAGGATGAGACGAAGTCTCTCAGCCAAGATGGCTTATTTCGAACACGCTGGGGTCTCGGCGCGGGCTGCCCTGCCCTGGCTTCGCTCCCTCCTCCTTGCTCCCTGGCTTCCTGCCCTGTAATGGGAGAGGATGACTTGTTAGTGGTTTGCCGCGGCTGTGCGGCTTTGTTGGAGGGTGTGTGCTTTGTTTGGGGCGAACCGGGGGCACTAGGGGCTAACGAAAAACCCCTCTTCTCGCTTGGATGGGTGGGGGAACACTCCAAAAAACCCCCCCGGCTAGTAAAATCAAAATCAAAATCGGATTCGGGGGAATCGGCGGCGGCGGCGGCCGCACACTCCTTTTCCCTCCCCCCGGGTTCTGATAGAACTGGGGTATCAAAAGGATATGAGTCGGGATCACTGCTTTCCCCCCTGGTTTCGGGCTGATGTCCCTCACTGTCTCCCCCTTGGGCTAAACGGGTGGGGGAGAACCCTATCGCTGAATCCTGTTGCTGAGCCCCACTGATCGGCCCCTCGCTCACTCGGTGCCTCAGTTGATCAGCGTGCCTCCTCCAGAGGAGACCGGTGCTAGTTTCCACCCGATATGACACTGGTCCCGTCTGTTCTATTATCGTCCCAGGCACCCAGGCTGGGCCTGCGTTGGCATAGTTCCTGCAGTGTACAGGATCGCCTATGCCGAAACCTTTCGAGACTGCTACACCTATGTTCTTCCCTTTGTCCTCGACCCTCGACGGGTCCAACCTGGACAACAGTGTGGTCAGTTTCCTCCGCATCAGCAGCTCCGCCGGGGAGTACCCAGACGCTAAGGGGGTCACTCTGTACGCTAACAGAAATTGACAAACTTGGTGATTTAGATCTCCCGAGCCCATGCGGCGCAGCGCATCTTTTGTTGTGCGCACCAACCGTTCCACCTGGCCATTCGTGGCCGGGTGAAACGGCGCGGATGTGACATGCCGAATTGCATTTGCCCCCATGAATGCTGCGAACTCAGCGGACGTGAAGCAACTGGCGTTATCGCTGACCAAAGTGTCGGGTAAACCGAACGTGGAAAAGACCCTCCTTAGCTGGCGAATGGTAGTGGCGGAGGACGTGCTCTTTACCGGAATGACCTCCAGCCACTTTGAGTATGCATCCACTACCAGGAGAAACATGGTCCCTCGGAACGGGCCAGCAAAATCTACGTGCACCCTGGACCACGGTCCCCTTGCTGCGTCCCATTCCCTATGCGGGAGGCGGGCCTCCTCCGGTCGGGAGCACTGACATGCCTCACAAGTGCCAACCATATGCTCTATGTCGGCGTCCAGCTGGGGCCACCAGAAGTAACTCCGGGCCAACGCCTTGGAACGGACGATTCCCGGGTGGCTGACGTGCAGCAGCTTTAGCACCTTTGGCCGCAGGGACGTAGGAACCACCACCCGTTGGCCCCACAAAAGGCACCCCCTCTCTAACGACAGTTCTACTCGCTTTCGGAAAAATGGGTCGAATTCCGTGCCTGGGGATGACGCCGGCCACCCCTTCTGCACCCACGAGCATACCTTCTCTAGGGTTCTATCCTTTCCGGTCGCCCTGGCAATGTCGGCCGGTACTATTGGGGGTGACTCTAAAACCTCTATTAGTAATACCTGGCGGTCTCTTCTCACCCCTGCCTTCTGGGCGTCCGACAAGGGTAACGGTGACCGTGAGAGCGCGTCTGCATGGCTGATCTCCTTCCCTGGCCGGTATTCTAACTCATGTTGATATGCGTTAAGAAAAATAGCCCACCGCAGCATCCTTGGGGACAGGATCTGTGGCGTGGGCTTATTTGCAGTGAATATTCCTAACAGGGGTTTGTGATCAGTCACGATTTTGAACGGCCGACCATACAGAAAATCGTGAAATTTTTTGGTTCCCGCTACTATCGCAAGTGCCTCCCTATCGGTCTGTGCGTAATTCCGCTCTGCTTGGGACAGGGACCTTGAATAAAACGCTATCGGGGCCTCCCTTCCGTCGTCCAACACGTGGCAAAGCACCGCCCCCACCCCCACCGGGGATGCATCGCAGACTAAAACTATGGGCCGTTTGGGGTCGAAATGAGTCAGGATGGCCTCGGACGTGAGGAGTTGCTTTAACTCTGTGAACGCTTTCTCTTGCTCGTCACCCCACAGCCATTTTTCCTCCTTTTTAAGTAACCGATGGAGCGGCTCGGCAACAGACGCCTTCCGTGGAAGGAAGGTATGGTAGAAATTGAGAAGCCCCAGAAATGACTGTAGCTCGGTTTTGGAAGTGGGGCGAGGGGCTTTCTTAATGGCGGCTACCTTCGATTTGGACGGCCTAATTCCTTCGGGCGTGACACGGAACCCTAAAAACTCAACCTCTGTTTCGAAAAATACACATTTGTCTTTTCTCAGTCGTAGCCCCGCTTTCTCGAACACGGTCAGGACCTTATCCAATCTGTGAGCTAGCTCGGTCTTACTCCCCCCTGTTATCAACACGTCATCAAAGTATGGCAACACCCCCTCCAGCCCCTTCAGGAGGCGTTCCACTAGCGACTGAAAAATGCCGGGTGCCGAGTTCACGCCGAACTGCAACCGCGACACCTGGAACGCCCCCTTATGTGTGACTATTGTTTGTGCCGCCGCTGTGGCGGGGGTTACCGGGAGTTGCTGGTAGGCCTGTGCTAAATCAAGTTTAGCGAAACACTTTCCCCCATTCAGCCTGGCCAGGAGGTGGCTGACCACCGGCACCGGGTATGCATTAGGGAGGATTGCCTTATTAATGGTACACTTATAATCAGCGCAAATGCGCACCTCCCCGTTAGCCTTCAGTGCTGTTACAATTGGAGTCTCCCACTCCGCGGAATCCACAGGAACAAGAATCCCCTGACCCACCAGTTTGTCCAGTTCCGCCTCTATTTTGTCCTTTAGCGCGAACGGTACCCTGCGCGGCTTGAGTCTTATCGGGCGGACCTCCGGGTCTAGGTCGAAGGCTACAGGGGGTCCCTTGAACTTTCCCAGTCCACTTTTAAAAACGGTGGGGTGTGCGTTACACACCGCTTGTATCGGGTCCTCCCCTACGGCATGCACTCCCCCTATGAACAGACCTAAAGGCTGAAACCACTGTGTCCCGAGGAGGCTACAACTTCCCCCTTTGAGTACCACTAGGGGAAGTTCCGCAGAGTGTCTCTTAAAACGAACCCGGAATGTCCCGACCCCCAACACTGGAATGCTATTCCCCTGTACGTCCCGTAGTGTGGCCCTCAACGCTTTGAGCTTGGGCCGCATGTGGGGGTCGATTCTCAAAAACTCTCTCTGGGGAATTATAGAATAGGAGGACCCCGAGTCAATTTCCATCCTAATAGGGGTCCCTTGTACCAGTACCTCAACGAAGTAATGGGCCTGTCCCGCAGATACGCTGAACACAGGAGCGTCGACCTCGCTGTCGTCCGAGATGCGGCCCACGCCGTCCTGCTTCCTCGTGGTCCGGGCGCCATCTTTGGACCTCGCCGGACGGTCCGGCCTGGCTGAGCGGTCCTGCGACTGTCTCCGGCCCTCTTTCCATTTCCTGCACGCCTTGGCGATGTGCCCCCGACGGCCGCAGTTGAAACACTCGGCTTTCCTGAATGGGCACCTCACGCGCTCATGGGCCGCTCCGCAACCATCGCAGCGGCGCCCTCCTCTCCGGACCTTCTGGACCTCTTCGCCGTCGCTGCTTTCGGAAGATGACTTCGAGGTCGGTCGGGTTGCATGCACCGACTGACCGGACTTCCCGTGCGACGAGTTTTCCGCTTTGCCGGCCCTCGGACGCCACTCACGCCACTTGTGCATCTCGTCTACTCCAGCATTCGTGGATTCCGCGGCTTCCGCGGCCTCTACAACCTCTTCCAGTGTGGGTGGTGGCTCCTTGTTCATGAGGCTGCGCTGCACTTCCTTGTCCTTCAGGCCGCACAGCACTCCGTCCCTGAGGGCCATTTCTAGGAAGTGCTCCCATCTGCAGGGGGCGGCGGCTACCCTCATGGCTGATACGAATGCTTCTACCGACTCGTCCGGCGCTTGGACTCGCCTCCAAAACGCGCTCCGAGCGGGAAACATTGCCCTCGAGGGTCGGAAACGCTCACGCAGCAGTTTCATGATGTCCCCGGCTTTGAAATCACTCATCTTCTTCGGTGCAAGAATGCCCACCAGCGTCCGCTTGGTTTCCATGCCAAGCATGCGGGTGAGGATGGCCCTCTTCCGTTCCTCATCGTCTTCTTTGACTTTGAGTTCTACCAGTGCCGCCTGGAAGTCCATCTCAAAAAGCTCCCAGTCTTGCGGTTTGGTGATGTTGAACCCGCTCTGTGTCCTGGCTCCATGGGGATCCATTATCCCACCTTCGTCGCCAATTTAGTGTATGAGAGTCAAGACACACGACACAGCCAAGGGCTGGGTTAACTCAGGTTTATTGCATGGTGGACAGAGGGAACATGAGGTAATGGCGGATGAACAGCTCTATATATATGGTAGTAACGTATTTGAATGTGGCTCCACGATAGCCCGTTGGCTACTGGTCCGCGTGACGTCATGGCTGGTCACGCCCTTCTTGTCCAGGTGTAGGTAGCGGCGGGAAACTTCCCGCGCTGCGGTCTTTGATGGGTTTGGACCAAGAGAGCTTGGACGCTCGCTGCTGCCAGCTGGTGGTCATTAGCTCGCGTCCTATTACAAGGTTTATAGTGATACAGCTGAAGGTTACATTGTTACTCATAGGCAAGGTTACATTGGTTCAGATACATTGATATCACATGTGGAAGGTTACACTGTTAGAACACAACATACTCCTCAAGTCATTTCTGTCATCATCCCCTTCCACCGCCATTTCATCCATGACATAAGGAGCATTGACTCTCCAACAGACTGCCTCCAAGGAAATGTCCTCCTCAACAGAAAATCCCACAGTGTTATAGAATATGTGAGAAGTTGTCGAATAATGGTAATGGGTTGAAGAGGTGAGGGTCATTCCAGGTATTGCAATGCAGCACAGAAAAGCTTCACCATAGCAACTATGAGAATTGTCAGAATATTCTCACTTGTAAAAACAAAACAAAAGCAACATTCTGCTGCCATCACCAAAGCAGACTATTTGTTTAGCTCAGAGCTGGAGCTGGAGGGGGACGTCTAAGTTGCTGAAGGTCTTAAAATTGACAGGTTGGTTGCAGTAGCTTAATGGTTAAGATGCTGGACTTCACGACCGGAAAGTCGACAGATTGGCAGTTTGAGACCTGGGTGCTGCACGACAGAGTGAGTAAGTCCCCATCTCTGTCCCAGCTCCTGCCAACCTAGCAGTTCAAAAGCAAAAAATTGCAAGTAAATAAATAGGTACCACTTCAGTGGGAAGGTAAACAGGGTTCCATGCACTCTGGTGTCTAGTCTTTCCACAGAAATGTCTGCAGATGCAGACAGCACTGGCACTTTGGCTATAAAGAAAGATGAACACTGAACCCTAGAGTCAGATATGATTAGCTTTTGAGCAAGGGTGACTTTTACCTTACCTTTGTGTACCTCTGTACACAAGAGCACATTTATTGGCTTTCACAAAGGCAGTATGGTGAAAACAGGCAGCATATGCTATTTATCATATGGAACCACTATCCCTATTTGTGTAATCTCTGCCTTGAACAGGCAGTGTAATCTTCTGGTTGCTGAAACTTTGGAAGTCAAAAGTGATCATATTCTCTAGAAAACGAGTTTCATTTAGTAATAAGTGCTTTCCAGCTAGCATGTTCAGGCACAATATTATCATGCAGAGGAACATACAGGTATAACATACCTCATCCAAGCAGATGGGGTGTTTTATCACCTGAGTAATGTTTTGTTGCAGAATTTGCACTTTCGAGAAAAAGGAAGGGAAGCGCACAGCAGGACATTCAGTTCAAACTCTGAATTATTTACCGAGTACACTTTGCTCTCTGTAAACAAATCAAGTCCCTAACTTCTTTCGAAGAAAATATGAAAGGTTGTGTTTATTGCAGAAAAGCACGTGTGAAAGGAAAGCGGGTAAAAGTCCTAGTTCTAGCTAAGTTGGAAATGTCAGGGCCTCAGTTGCCCCTTTCATTTCCAGGGAACAATGGCCAGATGTGTGTCCTCTGTGGATGGACAAGGGGTGTGTGTGTGTGTGTGTGTGAGAAAGAAGAAAGCAACACCAACAACCCTAAGAATAGCAATCTAAAGCTCAAGGAAGGTTAGCACAGCTCAGAATAGGTAAAGGACAGTCTAGAAAACCTGAGGAAGTCCTCTCTATATTCCTTCCCATGCAATGACATTCATCGTCTTGGATGTCCAACAGTTGTTACTGGAATAGTTGTAAACAATGCCTCCAATTTCCAGATTTTTGTCAAGTACAGTATAGTTTTGGGGGTCTTTTCAGATATTTTTAAACAGGCAAAAAACAGTTGCAACAAAGAAAAAAAATATTCCATCACATTTATTGTATTTTGACATTGTGGTACTTTTTATTTCAGCCAATTTAATGTGATGGCATTCATGCCCTCTGGGCATGCAATTCAGGATTTAACGATGTAGAAGCAGAATATTTCTCTTCCCCACCGCCCACTGTGGTATATTCACCTCCTCTCAAAAACAACAAGGGGTTAGAACCGTGACGGCGAACCTTGGCACTCCAGATGTTCTTGGACATCTGGCACATTTTACAGGCGCGTTTTACTTCCACTTCCGGGAGCGACGAGGGCAGCGCAGGCAGGATGAATCGCAGTAAACCCATTTGTGTGGATTCACAGGGTGCTTGGGCTTCTGGGAATTGAAGTCCAAGAACATCTGGAGTGCCAAGATTCGCCATCATGGGCTTAGAAAGTACGCTCATGCCTAGGGAATTGTTTAGGAGCAATTCTGCCATTTTTTAAAGAAGCCCTCAGCATCCTGGACACAACTCCTTTGTTAACAATAAAAAGACTTTAGCTCTATTCCAACTAGATAGCCATGTTGTATAGAGAGAACTGTATATTTGTCAAAAACATTTGCCCCATGTTTAGCAGTGATTCTATTTTGGTGTGACTTTTTTCTTATAGCTTTCCCTATATTATTTTAAGCATCCATCAAACTTTTCATTTTTCTTTGCTGGAGTTGTTACCCATTCTTTACATAATCTAATTTTTACTTTTTTATTTCAAAGTTTTATATATTTCAAGTGCTTTAAGTTGCTAATGTTTGCATGTAGTTTCTTAATTTTCCAGCTGAATTTTCAGTTTGGAGTGCCAGTAGTAGTAGTAGCAGTAGCAGTAGTAGTAGTAGTCCTCATCATCATTGTCATCGAAGCCCTTTGAGCAATACCTAAAGGATTTCCTATAAATTTTTGATTTATTAGACTTGAATATGTTTTTCAAAAAACTTTTTTTTACTAAGAACTACGTATATTATTTACACATTACCTTAATAGTTCTTAGGTTTTTGATTGCTAGAGGAAGAAGTGAAAGTGAAACCTATTTCTCAGGCATCCTGGAATGATTTGTTGAGAAATAAAACTTAAATTACTCAGACACTCTAGTACCAAGAGTAATGGAGGCAGAGAACTCACTGTCTCATGATTGGAATGGCTTTGGATGTCTGAAAAGTAGAGGGCTGGGGTGAGAGTTAAAGCCATATACATGAGAGTTAAAGTCTGTGCACATCAGGAAAATACAGTATATAACCAGGCACAGATGCCAGACCGTATTGTGTCACACTGGTTCTTTCCAATGGAAAGGGAAACACAGCTTTTTTGAAAATCCAGTGTGCATTGGCTGCTAGGCTGTCTCTGGTGCAAGCCTGCACTGCAGCAGTTTTCTTTGTGTCCTTTTCGGAACCTTACATTACATCTATATCTTATTGTATATTGTTTACTTAATATAACTAGGAATAAAATTTTGAATTAGTAGATTTAGAGATGAATAACATATTATAAATCAGAAGGGAAATGTTATATTAGGTTTAATCCCTTTCAGGATTTATCAGGCATAGAGATAAGATTTTGTTATATGGACAAGCTGCACAGTTCCATGGAATGGTTAACCACTTCAGTGTATTCTCCTTGTAAAGAGTCGGCATAAATCAGAATGGATGTGATGGCACAGTATTATTATTTAGAGAGCGTGAGAGAGATTGAGTTACTAGATTTTATGTCTGTGTATGTGCATATGTGATATTTTTTAGAAGAGTTTGTGGTCTTCTGTAGCAGACTCAAATATGGATCTTTGGATAGGGTCTGCCGTCAATATGAAACATAGATGTGGTAGAAGAAGTAGGTACAGTAATACCTCGGATAACGTTTGCATCACATGACGCTAAAACCGCATAACGTTAAGCAATCTGGGGGAAAATTGTATTGCATAACGTTAAAATCCTATGAGATGCATCGGATAACGTTCGCTAAAGCCTATGCCGGTTACAATGTATCTCTATAGAATTTTAACGCTATGCGATTCATCCCATAGGATTTTAACGTTATGCAATACAGTATCGCATAATGTTAAAAACCGGATAACGCTAAGACTTGTGGAACCAAGTTTTAGCATTATCTGAGGTATTACTGTACTTGGAAAAGGCTACAGGCATTATGCCTCCATCCACTGTAGCAGTGTCTACTAAGTGGAATGGGAGCGGGAGAGGAAAAAGACATCCTACAACTGCTGTTATGACCCACCCACCCCAAAAAAGTCTGTCACCAAGGTGCTTTGTTCAACATTGACAGTATGAAAGAGCATCAGAAAGCAGTAGAGGATGTATGTGTCTATGTCAAGAAGCCTCTGATTCAAGGTTTTGTGACTGGGATACCGTTTCATGAAGAGCAACCAGACATCGTTTTTCATATCCATACCATGCAGCGCCACCATATTCAAACAAGTGTTTATTCCCAGCCCACCTTCCCAGAAAATCTTTTCTGTGCAAAGCAGCCCTGTGATAGATGTGAACTCCCCTTGAAGTACATATACATTTGGGCAGGAGGAGACTGAGGGGACTTGGGTGGGCACTATATCAGAGGTATTCTTCTCCTCGTTCTGTCGTATCCGAATCCAAATATTGGCGATCATCATTGCAATTAGCCATAAACTGTCCTGAGAATATAATGCATTGGCCTTTCATAAGCTTTCTGCATTGCATTGTGACACCTGTACCATTGATCCAGTTCCATGAGGCACTTTCTGGTCCTGAGCCCTATTGGCACACAAAGTCCTCCTCAGCCTCATGCCAGTATTGATGAAGCTGTTGCCCTCCATCAAGATGGATTTAAGTGGGATTTAATCCATGTGGGGACCATCACTCTTTCCTGTGGACTTCAGCACCTAAGCTGTTAGTTCTCAGGGTTGTCAGGTTAGTTAACAGTCACCTGACACTCGGTGTTGCATTGATGGCAGTATGGTCTACTCTATTACCATAGCAGGATAATCTGGCTAGATAAGTGACACTAAAATTGCCTCTGCCCATCCAGCTGCACTTGACCCACCAGATGCTGAAACTAGTAGTGATGACAATGGCAGCTAATGCCAAATCTCAAGAATAAATTCCAGGCTACCCTGCGGAAACTTGGAGAGGTGCAGGAAAAAAAGCCTTCTGCAAATATAAAATTGCCAGGCTTACTCATCAGTTAGAAAAGATGATAACTCTGGATAATCACCCCTTTAGATGCTTTCTCTTTTCCTCTCTAAAAGCTTGTGCAAAGGCTGAAAGCCTTACGTTGCATTCAACTGCACACACACAAACATCCATACACAGAGACTGACAGATGCTCACCATTGAGAGCAAAGTACTACTACATATGGACTGGAAGCTCATATCCAAGCCAGCTTGCCTTTAAAGTGAGGGGTGGGGGTGGGATCCTTATGTGTTGTGGAAATGAACTGAGTATGAATCACTGAATGGTAACCCTCTCCTGCAAGTTGTTATGTTTCTCATCTTGGGCCTCTGCCAGAGATTTATGAAGCCTTTCGGGAAGGAGGGGTATATTTGGTCGTCAGTAGGTAGAGTGGTCTGTTTCTTGCTCAGGGACTACCTGCTTCTTCCGTGGTGCTGCGCTGTTAATGTTTTCACTAACCACATGCTGACATTTCTTTCAGCAATCTGGCCTTGAGTAAACACCTTCACGGGCTATCCATCTTGTAGGAGAAATTAGCAGTACAGATCAAAAACCAGTTGTAACCAACTCTAGGGTTCAGTGCTGATCTCTGTTTATAGCCAAAGAGCTAGTGCTGTCTGCGTTTGCAGACATTTCCGTGGACATGTGGCAGGCATGACTAGACACCGGAGTGCACCAAACGCTGTTTACCTTTCCATCAAAGTGCTACCTATTTATCTACTTGCAATTTCTTGTTTTCAAGCTGCTAGGTTGGCAGGAGCTGGGAAAGAGACAGGCGCTCACTCCATCATGCATTACTTGGGTCTTGAACTATTGACCTGCCGACCTTACAGTCATCAAGTTCAGGTTATTTTATTTTTCTCTCCTGCAAATGTTAGTGCTTCTCAGGAGTGTGCTGGGCACCTTGGGAGGGTGGTAGACAGTGATGGGGTGCCTACTCTGTCCTTGTTAAAGGGTGCAACAATCTAAGGCAAGAAAGCCTGTCCTATCTGTATCGTCTTCTATGTCAGCCAGAATATTAAAACACTAGCATTTTTTGCTCGGCCGTGCCAGGCAGGTTTGCAATGTGCAGCCCAGCAGGTGTGTGTGTGTGAGAGAGAGAGATTGAGAGAGAGAGGGACAGAGACGCAGCCCAGTAGGTATGTGTGTGTGTGTTTAGGTTTTTTGGACCCTGATACACCCCAACACACAGTCTCTCTCTCTCTCTTTCTTTCTCTCTCTCTCTCATTCAGGCACACCCACACACACAAGTGACTGATCCGGAACCCACTGTCTTGTGCATTCTCTTGCACAGACACACAGACACACACTCCCTGTCTCTCTCTGTATCTCTCTCCCACAGCACTGATGTACATTGAAAGTGTCTCATTCCAGGGCTGTAGAGGCTTAAATGGAATGGGTTTGTTCCATCCGCATCAGAACGTTGCTCCATCAGTCATTCACTCTCAAGTTTAATCAACTGTAGTTCAACATGCAAATCAGCTCTTTCCAACATTCTGTTTCTTGGCCTGGCTAGATTTTCTCCCAAGCAATCACAGTCCAACATGCAAATCAGCTCTCTCCAACATTCTGTTTTTAGGCCTGACTGTTAATAAACTGCCGTTTTTCTCCCATGGCACCATGGGAGTTGTAGTTCATTCTTTTCCCCATTTTGTGGGGCTTAGGCCCCCTCTCTGTTTCCGGACCCTTGCGGGGTTGTGAGTTAGGACGAAAGGTAAGTGTGGCCAGCTCATTACGGGATAGTAGGGATGGGTGTGGGCCGGACACTCACCACCCATCCTACTTCTTATAGGTATAAATAATAAGAATGGATTGTTTCTGCTATGGGTAAAACAAGCCCTCCCTTTTCAGTCATGTCACTTTTGCATCACACTGATTCAATACTACACACTCCCAGAAGCATTCTAATTACATCCTATAGGGGCTGTGGTGGCTCAGTGGTTAAGAAGCTTGCCTTGTTAGCTGGAAGGCCAGCAAGTCGGCAGTTCGAGATCCAGGTACTGCATGATGGTTTGAGCTCCCGTCTCTGTCTCAGCTCCTGCCAACCAAACAGTTGGAAAGCAAGAAATTGCAAGTAGATAAATAGGGACCCCTTTGGTGGCAAAAGGTCCCCTGAGCGGAGTTTCTCCAGCAAAAATCCTTTCAACCCAAAATAATTTCTGACATGAAATTATTACACTACATCCTGCTCTTTATTCCATTGATGGAGCAAGACTGCCATTTTTAAATCTTCCTCCTTCCTTCCTTCCTCCTCATTCTTCTTCTTTTGATATGAGTAAAGATGTTATTCTAATCAATATGCCTTTTTAGAGTAATTCCTCTATATTAAATGCTAGATGTGAGGAGGGGTGGCATCTGGGAAATCTATAGCTATTGTTTCCTCATAATTTCTGTACTTCTGCTTAACTGAAAAAACTATATCCTATACTGGAGGTGGAGTTATGCCATGTTTTACATGAGGAGGGCACTGGGTCAAACAAACAAGAAACAGCAAAAGCAAAGGTTTCTCCACAGGTTCATTGTTGATGCTAATATCAGGACTTGGAAATTTTGCAGGGTTTTGGAAGTAAATCTGTTTCACTAGCCATCCTTCCACTTGTTATCAACATGTATGTGGACAGTGATAATCCAAGAGACTCTGTACTTGGACTTTAAAAAGGCTTCTAACAAAGATACTCAATGTAGACATAGAGGAAATCATGGGATAGTAGAAGTTACCTTGTGGATCATTTTGGTAAAACAATAAATAAATAAATTCTTCTTCTTGTGCCATATCCAATTCTGAATATTGGTGATCATCATGGCGATCAGCCATGAAGATTGTCTGAGAATATAGTGCAGTGACCTTTCATCTGCCTTCCACATCACAGCATGACACCCATACCACTGATCCAGTTCCACAAGTCACTTTCTGGCCCTGAGCCCTTTTGGCACACAAAGTCCTCCTCAGCCCTATACCAGTATTGATGAAGCTGCTGCCCTCCATCAAGATGGATTCAAGTGAGATTTAATCCACTTTGGGACCATCATCCTTCCCTGTGGACACAGCCAAAGCCACTAGTCCTCAGGGTTGTCAGGTTAGTTAACCGCTGGCTGACGCTTGGCATTGAGTTGCTGGCAGTATGGTCTACTCTATTACCATAGCAGGATTTTTAAAAAATATTTATTTATTTATTTATTTTTCAAATTTCTATTGCTGCCTAACTCGACACCAACTCTGGGTGGCTAATAGCATTAAAACAAACATTACCATAAAAATAACCTGGCCAGACAGGGGAAATAAATAAATGGAGTGACAAAATAAGAATTGTGTTCTGTGTGGCTTCCAGGAAGTGCAATTTTGCATTAAGGAAATTAAGAGAATTTACTTTGCCAAAAATACAGACTTTGAGTTCCTAAAACTGAAATGGAAGTTAATGTCTAGTTACTTACAGTTTTAAATAATGGAAACAAGTGTGTTTTTATGAATATGTAGTTTACAATTTATTGCATATGTCTATATACACATGAAATATGTGATCATTTGCCCTTTGACTTCCCAAAATTTCCCATACTTGTTTTAGGGAGTGCTATACCATCCACGATGGGCCATGGTGGCTTAGTGGTTAAGACAATGAACTTGATGACTGGAAGGTCAGCAGGTCACCAGTTTGAAACCCGAGTGTTGCACGATGGAGTGAGCTCCTGTCTCTGTCCCAGTTCCTGCGATCCTAGCAGTTTGAAAACAGGAAACTGCAAGTAGATAAATAGGTACCACTTTGGCAGGAAAGGTAATAGCATTATGTACACTCCGGCATCTAGTCATGCCTGTCACATGACCATGGAAATGCCTGCAGACGCAGACAACACTGTCTCTTTGTATGTAAACTGACATGAGCACCACCCTCTAGAGTTGGATACAACTGACTTTTATGCAAGGAAGACCTATACCTTTATACCATCCAGGACAGGTTGAACCACACTTCCTTTGACAAGCAAACCACTCTCCTGCAGAAATTTCATCCTACCAAGACTAAAGTATAGCTTCTTGGTCATCATCCAGTCCATTACTGGCTTGAGGCATTTAGGAAGACATGGAACCTGACCGCAAAGCGAGTTTGTGGTGATTGTAGACTTCCTTTCTCACACAATTTACTGATTAATTTGGCAACTTAGGCATCTGATGGGGGGGGGGGAAATCAAAATAAAATAAAGTTTCCAAAAACTTATGTATAAGGCAACAGAAAATAGGACTTCTTAAAGCTTGAAAAGTCTTCTTTCATCACCAACTACAGCTCTAAGTATCACAGCTGAATGTTCCTCAGGTAGTAACTCACTACCTTTTCTGGAATGAAAAATAGTGGCCAAATCTTACTGAATGTACACAGAAAGAGCCTCTTCGAAGATTGTGGTATTTCTGAACCACAACTGGTCGCACCCTGGTAACAGCAATCTTGTGTTGCCGGCTAACCTTTCTCACACTATGTCAGGTGAAAGGAACTGCAGAATGGACTCACCAAAAGGAGGCTTCATTTGCGTCCTTTTGGCAGTTTCACCTCTGTCCTAGACACAACTCACTGTACAACAGAAAATATTCACACCGACCTATTATTTTGCAGAAATTCAACAGCAGATGAGTGTATTTAACAGGGTTTGGGCCAATAATGTGGAACATCCCAGTGATTGAATTTGGAGATATCAAATGTTTTCAAAATTGCATTTATTTCTGCTTTTAATATTGACAAATGCTGAGCTGCTCTTTGCATAACCTTAACTAGACTTTTAAATCTGTGATTATTGTATAATTCTAATTGTTGCAAGCCACCTTGGGTTGGAGAAAAGTGGCCTATAGGCACACATAAAAATATACTGTGGTTCTAAAAATTGAGGATGCCTTTCTCCTTTCCCCTCATGCCTTCCCTGCCCATTAGGACTTCACAAGGAAAGCAACAGGCTGGGAAGGCACCAAAGATCAATGGCTGCACAGGTAGGGCCACACCTGTCAGGTTTCGGGAAATTTCTGTCAAACCCCCGTATTTTACACTCTTTCCTGCCGTCATCCCGTATTAATTAGACTGGAGTTAGACTGGAGGCCAGCACAGCATAAGCATAGCTGTCCAGTTTCCCTTATTTGACAGAAATTTCCCAAAACTTGACAGGTATGGGTAGGGCCACAATAGCTTGAGCATAAGGGATAACTGCCATGTGAGAGGCCAAAGGGGACATGGCAGCAGGTATAAAATAGAAAAGAAAGATCAATTAAAACAACAACAGGTCAGGCATGCATGGATAAGATAGTCAGGAAGGAAGAGCCGCCGAAGCAAGAGAAGCCAAGTGGCCAACCAAAAGAACTTGGGTGAGCAGCTGGTGCCTCTTTAAGCAGCTGCCATTGTGTCAGCTGAAGGAGTCGGCTGCCACAGCTGCACCCTGGTTGTGAATAGCAGAGGAGAGGCAGTTTGAGGAGTCAGGCTGAGTTTCTTGTAAAGGAGCCAGGTGTGCATGTGTGTGTGTGTTGGGGGGGGGGGTTGAGAGGCAATTTTGCTTTGTGAAATGGTTCCCAATCCCAGCCCAGCAAGGAGACAGCAGTCCTTTGACTTAGGGGGTTATCCCCCCTCCCCTGAGCCTCTTTCGCACAGCAACAAGGATGAAAGGGTTAAACAGGGAAGGGAGGGACAGGCAGCAGTTTTCCAGGGCCCAAGAGATGAGAGCTGGACATATATAACACAACACCGGCTGTTTCCTGTGGCTGCCCCGGGGCAGCTGGGCATCAGCAAAGTTGCTGTTTGCTGTTGTTCCAAAACTGCTGGAGCTGCTGCTTCTTGCTTCCCTGTCGAGCTAAGCCAGACGTGAAACTGCCAAAATGAAGCCACCTTTGAGTGAGTTCATTCTGCAATTTCTTTCGCCTGACCTAGTTTGAGAAAGATTAGCCAGCACAACAAGATGGCTGTTGCCCCGGGGTACGCCCAATTATGGTTCAAAAATAACACAATCTTCGAGGGGGCTCTTTCTGTGTACCCCACTGCTAGAGCTGAAGGACACACATTTGCTGTACAGGTGCATCAGCAATCCATATAAGCAACATTTAATTGCTTCTAATTTTGATGTATATCCTGCCCACCTAACTATAGTAGTTATCTGGGTGGTGGAAGTGATACCAAAAATGTAGAAACCACTAAGGATGTTGTTTGATTCACCAATCTGGTTCAGGGATTCTCAACCTGCGGCCTATGGACTAGATGTGGTCTATGGCACCATTTCATGTGGACCCCCACTGCCTCCACCACACCAGGAAGTGCCATGTGGTGGAGGAAGGGCAAAATGGCCATCCAGACCCTGAAGCTGTCTGAGGGAATGTGACACGGCCCCCAACTTTAAAAGGTTGAGAACTCCTGTTCTAGTTGATGCATACTATCGCCACTATTATTCGTCACCTAGGTAGACATCATAAGCAAAAAAAACAAAAATAAAACCAAAGTCCATGAATGGAAACAATATAAACAGGATAAATATATCCCCCCACCACCACCACATAAGTCACAATTGGTAACTTACAATGGTGTTTAACTTAAAGAGCAAACTCGCTTAACGAGCAATCCTGTGGAACGCATTATGCTCTTTAAGCAAGGTACCACTGTATAAAGGAAATAATTGGAATAGAACTAATCTTAAACTATATACAGAGTCAACAAATAAAGTGCTTTGTCCATTTAGAGCGAATGTCTTGGAATTCCATAACTTCCAAGGCATATGTGGAAAGAGGAGAAGGACAAAGAGCATGAGGCCGACCCAGAAGAAGGTGGAGAGATAACATCAAAGAAGTATTATGAGAACACCAAATAACGCTGGTGGAGGCTGCTAGAAGTGCCAGAGCAAATCTTTGCATCTCTCTCGACACTCAAAAGTGGTGAAAGAAGAAGCAAAGTAGAAGTTGATTCAGGGTTTCTTGACATAGCAAGACACTGATGAAAAATTGCGAAGCCCTGCGAGCGGACAAGATTTTTCTCTCTGTTTTACACAAAATGGCTCTTTGCAAAACTAGTTTTTTGAAGCAAGCAAAGGGCAAACAATTTTTTTTCGTACTTCTGATCTTTAAAAGTACAGTGGAACCTCATACAACAATCGCCCTGTATAGCAACGAAATCGCATAACAATTAGGTTTTGGGGGGGAAATGGCATCCCGCATAATAATCGTACAACAATTTTTCAATGGGAAAAACCACTTAGCAAAAAATAAATAAAAATCGTTGAGCAATGCATCCCATAGGGAAAAATCGCTATATGATGCATGCATCGTATAGCAATTGTTTCGTACAACAACGAGCCCCATGGAACGGATTAAAATCATTGTATGAGGTACCACTGTACTTGCAAAAAGGCAACGGTTATTGCGGTTTATCTACACAACTCGCAGAAGAGGGCAAGTTTGGCTAGAGGGAACCCTTAACATCCCTTCTCCTCATGACCAAACAGATGCTGCAATTTTTGATGCATGTCCCACTATTTATTTGATTGATTATAGTCATGCCGGTCTTGCTGATAAGTGAGGAAGTGGTCTACTCATTTCTAATTAACAGGAAGAACTGCTAGCTGAGGGAAAGTAATTCAGTCAAGGCTGTAAAACGAATTTGGAACTTAAAACCTGAGAGCCACGAGGCAGGAAATGCATGCTCCTATGCACCATGACTCTGTGATCCATAAATCCCATTAAGTGGCCAATCTTTTGTTCTCTATTGGAGCTTGGAAAAAAGTTCTTTTATGGACTGCAATTCCCAGAGTCCTTCAACCAGTATAGTCAATAGCAGCTCCTCCAGTGGCTTTAGTGATTAAGATGCTGAGCTTGGAGACTGGAAGGTCAGGTTTTGACACCTGAGGGCTGCACAGGGATATGAAAGGAGCCTCATTCAGGCATCTCCTGAGCTGAGTTTCTCCAGAAAAAAACCCTTTCAACCCAGAGTAATATCTGACACGAAATTAGTATTATTATAGTATAGTCAATGCTGACTGAGGAACTATGGGAGTTGCTGTCTAAATATCCCTCAGTTTCTTTGGCATTCTGCTTTAGGCTTAACTTGGATTGTTGTGAGAATAGAATGAACCAAGAACCATGCAAAGCAATCCCACTTATATACTGCCCCATAGTGCTTATTGTTCTTTCTGGGTGGTTCACAAGGCAATTAGCATTTTGCCCCAAACATGCTGGGTACTCATTTACCTAACCTTGGTAAGAAGGCTGAGTAAACTTTGAGCCCTGGTAATGACTGAACTCACAACCTTTTGGCTGGCAGTACAGCTGTTTAACCACTGCGCCACCAGGGCTCCATGCTGCAGCTTTCTAAAAAGGGTAGGACAAGACATAATGCGGAAGAAGTGTAGGGGAGTAGATTACAGATCATCCAATTTGGGCAACAATCTTTCTGCATGCATTTGATTTGTACAGTAAAACCTCACATAAGGAGCGCCTCGCTTAGAGACTAACTTGCTTAAAGAGCAGCATTTGCTCTAAACGGTTGCCCTCGCTTAACAACTAAAACCAACCAAAAACTTGCTTAACAACTAAATCGTGGTTTGCAATCCCCCCTGCCAGAAGTCACAACTGGTCACTTATAATGGTTTTTTGCTTAAAGAGCAAACTCGCTTAAAGAGCAATCCTGTGGGACGCATTATGCTCTTTAAACGAGGTACCACTGTATTGATATTTACTTAGTACCATATTATCTCAAATCATTGTCTATAAGGCTTCTGGGGCAAAAGGAATAATCTAGATACAGCATACGCCCCCAAGCTTTTAACTAAAAAATAGATTTTGTACTGTATATTCAATATTAAGGTGTTTCAACAATCCTGAAAGTTTTAAAGTGGATCTTGCTTCAGATGAGGTGTAAAATGGATATTAAACTTCTAATACCTAAACGGCTTGTTTGCATTACAAATGTCCCTCTTCTATCACCACCCCCTGATGTATCACTAAGAAGTGAAAAGCATGGAGAGAGAAAATTTCAAAGGTAGAAGTGAAAATCTGAGGAAATGAATTGGAATAAATTATATTTGGGGGATGAAAATTCCAGAATCCCCCAGGCGGTGTGGCCAGTAGTATATGTGCAACATCCAGAACAGGAATTAGGCTGGCTAATGGTCCAGTGAGGAATGGAGCCTACAATTCATTTGTAAGTTCCAACCTATCATCAGGGGACTGAATATGGAAGAGAGGTTCATTACCACACAAGATATGGTAATCAATGGTGGGCATCAGCAGGTTCACACCAGTTTGCCAGAACCAGTAGTAGAAATTCTGGCTGGCCCCGCTCGTCCAAGTTTTAAAATAAAGTAGTCCTAATTCAGGTGCAACGCAGGGCTTTCCCCCTAGCTGCGCCCACCATACCACACCCACAGTGTGGTAGTAAAGATTTTTGGAGCACACCACTGATGTTAATCAACTTACATTATACCAGAATGTTTGTCTAAACGGAATTAGTTGGGTGGGTTGTTACTGTGAATGTAGTCGTCCATTTCAATTATTTCTGGATTGAATTTCTCCCAAGCACACATCTATATTGGTACAATAATACCTCATACAAAGTCCGCTTCATACAACATCGAATTCATACAACATCGCCTAATTTCTTGAAAAAAGTTACCTCATACAAAGTCGCTTGACTTTGTATGAGGCATTCAGTTTTTCCCAGGTTGCATTGTTCCTAGGCAGTATAAAAGTCAGGACACATGCGTGCATTGCTCTTGTGGGTATTGCACAAGGCAAAGAATGTTTAGGAGTGGTTTTGAGTGTGATTTTGGATTTTCTTGAATTTTTTTGAATTTTCCATCAGAATTTTTAGAATCATTCCTGTGATTTTTGCAGCATTCTTCAGGTTCTTGGACAATCAGGGTTGTTTGACATGTTTTTGTAATGTATTTAGCCTTTAGACAATGTTTTCTTAAAGTTCTGTCAGTTTCCTGTCTATTTCCTTGACTTTGCCCTGAAGTCTGTGCTGTTACAGTACAATGTATCTCTATGGAAACGACGTGGTACGAGGCATCGCAGCAAGAAAAGTTGAGCCGGGGTGGGGAAAAAACAACAGCAACAGGCAGCAGTTCGTCAGGGGAAGCACCCTCCCTGGCGAATGACTGACTGATGCCTTTGTACTTCTGACGGAGGTAATAAAAAAGCAGCAGCCAACTATCCGCAAGGAAGAGCACCACCCCTTACGGATCGCTGCCTGCCGATCTCCGGTTAGGTAAGCCAGGAGAGAAAGGAGACAGAGAGGAGAGAACCATCGTCAGGCAGATAGCTCTTCTCTGCCTCCTTTTCACCCGACCTACCTAACGAACCTTCCCGGGGGAAGAGCCAGCTAACTGCCGGCTCCTCCTTTTCCCCATTGCTGCATCGAAACCAAAATTCGAAGCAGCAATGGGGAAAAGAGGAACCGACAGGCAGCCCATTTTTCACACAAAAGTACACACCAACAACAAACACCAACATTAATAAAAATTAATAAAACACAAATAAATCAATAATTTAAAAAAACCATTAATACACAAAAAAGAAAACAACAAAATCCACAAACAAAAACATCCACAACAAAATCCACAAAACAAAAGTCACATACTAAAATGTTATTTGGTTAAATAAAACAATTTGAAACAATTATATCATCCTTTGTTCTTTTTCTAACCCGCAAAAAAACCAAAAAAGCTGATCACAGTTTATAACAGCCCGGCAACGCCGGGAAACCTATACTAGTTTATTATAAATCCTAGCAAACAGTTCTTTATACAAATCTATGTATATTTTATTTTTTGGCTAGGAATTTGCCAAATTACATTATGTCTGGGATGGAAATAGTCTAACATGAAAATAATGAAATGTGGCAGAAACAAAAACTTGTTGGTGTTGTCCATCCAGGCTTAAGACTTTGAGTACTTTTCTGTAGAACACTGAACCCTGATGCATTGAACCATACTAGTTCTTAATAGGATACCCAATGTCATGTATAGATAGACTGGCAGACTAAGAATCAGGAGGCATTAGTTTGAATCCCTGCTTGCTCATGGAAACTCACTAGAAATATGGTAAAACTATTTCTTAAATAACTCAGTAACCTTGAAAGCCCTATTAGGTAAATTTATTCCAATTTGACAGCACATGACAGTGCTGAATTAAAATTGCCAACTCTTCTTTTCTTGATAGTCTCCTTAATTTTAACACCTATTTGGTGATCACATACAACATAGATTCTCATCACCTGAGAATAGGTGTACTTATTAAATCTGCCTGGCGCAAATTGTTTCAATTCAATTTTAAACAATTTCATACAATCACAGAAGAGGAAGAGCCCCCGGGCTCATAGAGTCTAAACTCTCCCTGAAGCAGGAAAATCCAAAACTAAAGCTTCCCTGATAAGTGACCATCTTTGTTGTTGTTGTTCAGTCGCATAGTTGTGTCCAACCCTTTGCAACCCCATGTACCATCGCATGCCAGATGCCCCTATTCTCCACTATGCTCTTCAACCCACCCAGTTTTGTGCCCATTATGTCAACAATGCCATCCAGCCATCTCATTCTCTGCCGCCCCTTCTTCTTCTGCCCTCAACCTTTCCCAAAATCAAGGCTTTCTCAAGTGAATCCTCTCTTCTCATTTGATGTCCAAAGTACAGTACTTTAGCTTCATCTTCAATATTTGACCTTCCAAGGAGCAGTCCGGGTTGATTTCTTTTAAGATCAACCTATTTGTTCTCTTTGCTGTCCAGGGTACTTTCAAAATTCTCCTCCAGCACCACATCTCAAAGGCATCTATTCTTCTTCACTCAGCTTTCCTTATGGTCCAACTCTCACAACCATACATTACTACCGGAAATACCATTGCTTTGACTATTGTTTGCAATGTGATATCTTTACTTTTAACTATGTTCCCCAGATTTCTCATACAGTAATACCTCATACAAAGTCCGCTTCATACAACATCGGATTCATACAACATCGCCTAATTCCTTGAAAAAAGTTGCCTCATACAAAGTCGTGTGACGTTGTATGAAGCATTGAGGTTTCCCCAGGTTGCATTGTGCCTGGGCAGTATAAAAGGCAGTACACATGTGTGCATTGCTCTTGTGGGTTTTGCATGAGGCAAAGAGTGTTTAGGAGTGGTTTTGAGCGCGATTTTGGATTTTTTTTGAATTTTTCCGTCAGCATTCCTGGGATTTTTGCAGCATTCTTCAGGTTCTTGGACAATCAGGGTTGTTTGACATGTTTTTAGCCATTACACAATGATTTCTTAAAATTCTGTCAGCATTCCTGGGATTTTTGCAGCATTCTTCAGGTTCTTGGACAATCAGCGTTGTTTGACAAGTTTTCTGTATTGTTTTTAACCTTTAGACAATGATTTCTGTCAGTTTCCTGTCTGTTTCCTTGACTTTGCCCTGAAGTCTGTGCTGTTACAGTACAATGGAAATGACGTTGTATGAGGCATCACGGCAAGGATTTGGACGTTGTATGAGGCATCGCGGCTAGGATTTTGCATGCCTCATACAAAGTCCAAATCCGTATAAAGTCCAAACTTGTGGAACCAAGTTTGAACGTTGTATGAGGTATCACTGTACTTGTCTCCCAAGAATTAGTCGCCTTTTAATTTCATGGCTGTAATCCCCATCTGCAGTGATCTTGGATCCTAAGAATGTAAAGTCTGTCACTGCTTCTAACCATCTAACTGCTGCTTAAGAACCTCCGATGAAAGAGAGGCTACCACCTTCAATGGAAGTCCACTCCAATCAAGCACTTCTTCCTAATTATTAAGTGAAATCTCCTTCCTCATAATCTCTTATGGCTTCTGGACCTTTTACCATTCTGATCACCTCTCATGTACAGTTCCAGCTTGCTGCCATCCTTCTGAAAGAGATGTGCCCAGAATAGGACACATACAGTGGTGGGATTCAAAGATTTTTACTACCTACTCTGTGGGTGTGGTATGGTGGGTGTGGCCAGGGGAAAAACCTGTGTTGCACCTGAATTAGGACTACTTTATTTCAAAACTTGGATGGACAGGGCCAGCCAGAATTTCTGCTAACAGTTCTGGGGAACTGGAGCAAACCTGCTGAATCCCACCACTGGACACATCACAGGTGAGATGTTGACTCATGTTTCACTTGTGGTCCACTAAGACCTGCAAACCCTTTCCGTGCAAATAGAATTGTCATAATTCCCTCCCATAAAACCGGGACAGAAGTATATTTGACAAAAATGGGCGGGTTATCTAAAAAATTGCCCTTAAAAAAAAAACAAATGTAATATAATGACAGCTATAAAACACTTTCACATTAAATATATCAATAAATAAATGATTTATTTACAACAGTTAATTCTTACTGTATGGTGATCTGTTGTACTTCTGAGAAGTCGCATCGTGGCTAACTCTTAATGTCCTCAGTTCTAGGAAACACACTGGTCAAACCTATTGGGTGTGTGTGTGTGAGGTGAGGACATTAAAATTTGTCTCCAGGTATACTCCAACGCCAATGTGGCAGGAAAGTGCTCAGTTGATGGCGTGAGTTTGAATTTATTTTAATGGCGTGTTATAATACGCAATCAGTAACTTTTAAAAATCTGGGACTTTAACATGATTTTTATTGAAGTGGCTGGAACAATTTTTCCGACCTTGAATCAGGGACAATCCCAGTTTTGCGGGACATATGGCAACCCTACGTGCAAACTACTCTCAAGCCAGCTGTCACCCATTTATACTTGTGCATCTGTCCACACCCCCCCCCGCCTTGATGTAGAATTCTACATCTACATTTTCACCTACTGAAATTCATCCTCTGTTTTAACCATCTTGGATCCCACGTTTGTCTTCTGAAGAATAATCTACCTCCTCTTTCGCTTGTCGTCAACTGCAAATTTAACGAGCATCCCTTTCACATGCTGAAATAAGTAGTTTATGAAGATATGGAATGATACTGTCTCTGGACAAATTCTTGTGCCACCTCTTGTCATTTCTCTCCAGAATGACTATTGTTGACCACTCTTTGGGTAACTCTATTTGCCACCTACGTATTCATCCAACAGTGTTCTAACATAAACATCTTCTTAGTTTTAGTTTTATATGTCCCTGTCTCACATTCTGGAACTCAGTAGTTTGGTTAAGGTCTTTTGGTCTGTAATTCTCATCATCTCAAGCTACCAACAGGCCACAGTGTCTGTAAATGATGAAAATTATAAATCATAGCACCTGTAGGGCACCAGGGTGGGGAAGATCTGAATGGCTGATGCATATGGACTAAGGATGTGAAGAAATTTCATCCTATTTGTTGTTAGAACAGATTGTGCTGACCTAGCAAAACATTCTGTTGTTCCCAGCATGGGGAAAAATACAAAATATTTTTCCCATCTTGTGATTTCTGCAATTCATTCAGAACATCTCAATTACACAGTGAGGAGAAAAGGATAGGCAGATCACTCAGAAAGATGCAAACAGCTTATTAAATGGTTCTACTTTTAGATGGCACAATAACAATTATTGTTTCAATTTGTGCATTTATAGAAATGTACAAAATTTTCCCTCCCACCAGCTGTCATAAAGTTCATTGGTTGACCAGCACTGTCTCTCTGTCTAATCGATTTCATGGCATTGTTGTGGGGATACAATGAGAGTGGTCCTTTCGGAAATGAAGAAAGAAGAACATTTTTAGTAGAGGTGAGGATAGACTGTTAGGGATAACTGAGTGTTCCCATCTTGTCTCTCTAATGCAGTGGTTGAGAACCTATGGCAAGTGTGCCAGATGTGGCACTCCCAGCCCCGTTGGCACATCTGCCCTCCCCCAGCACAGAGTTCACCCATGCCTCTGCCCAGCAGCCCAATGGAAGCGCTTCCTCCCCCAGCATAGAGATCACCTCGCCCTTCTGTCCAGCAGCCCAATGGGAGCATTTCCTCCCATTAGGAATCCAACATGCCTATGTGAGCCCAGAACAGAGAAATAAAAACTTATCTAAAACTATGGACAAAGTCCGTTTGTTTGTGATGCACAAAGACAGTTTGTTTGGGATGGACAAAGACAGTTTGTTTGGGAAGAGGTGGAAGTTTTCTTAAAATATAAGCTTCATAGTCTTGCATACTCTGTAGTGGGACACTGGATGCCATATAGTGAATGAATGCTTTACCTCCTTAAAATCTTTTTTATTATGCTTATTAACGCTATATCAGAGAAGTGCTGCAGTTTCACCAACTGATATTTCAGTTCAGCGCTGTGTCACTTGCAGTTTTTAATGAGGTGGTAAAGAAGGCAATGTTAATGGCAGAAGAAAGTTGGCAAACGACGATCCCACTGTAGTAAAATGAGATGTGGTGTGGAATCTTGTCCTGAAAATTGCCTGAGATAATTAAATATTTCCCATGAATGACAACTATCTAACAACTATTGTAGAAAAATTTCAAGTCTATCCAAATCAGCTCAGGACAGCATTGCCATCTAGTTACACTTTTCTTTACAAGCAATTGCCTATTGCAGAAGTTCTCAACTTTTTAAAGCGGGGTCCGGGTCACGCTCTCTCAGACAGCTTCAGGGGCCAGGCGACCATTTTGCCCTTCCTCCATCACATGGCACTTCCTGGTGGGAAGCCACATGAAATGGCACCACTGGCCACATTTTGCCCATGGGCCACAGGTTGAGAATCCCTGGCCTATTGTTTCTTTCATGGGAAAGAAAATCTTTCAGTTCTCAAAGAATACATCATTGATAATCTTCACTCTTTCCCCTTTCCGCCCATTTCTACTTCTATAATACTCTCGGAAGATTTCACCAAAGGCAAATTCCCAATTAACAAGATATCACAATTAACAAAGAAAAATGCATTCATTTTAGTTCCATGAGGGTGATCACAAGGCTGATGTCTTCCAATACATTTTTTTGTGTGAATCAAAGCTTTGGTTGCAACTTTTCTACACATTTTTTGGGTTAGGCAAAACCTCAAACCTATGCAAGTTTCAGTAAAGAGCGAGGGCTTACATTTGTGTAACACACAAAATCTCCAGGCTATGCAAAGTGGGGGCGGGTCAACAACTCCCCCTCCCCATTCAGCCAGATGGGAAATAGAGGATCAAGACCAGGAACCCGACCTACTCTTAGGTTAATGATGCAACATCTCTAGAGTGTAATGATGAAGTATCTTCATTGAGTTAATCTCCGGTTTGTTAGGCTGAAGGGATGGGTGCACTTCCCCCGGAAAAGACAAATTTGGTGCTACGGGAATATCTAGAATTGCAAGATACTCCAATTTCCTCATTTTCCTCCTTCCATCATTCTCTGTGCCAAGTCCAAAAAGCACCCACTAGGTTAGAGCTGCTGCCGAATAATACCAGGTTTTTTTGTTTTTTTAAAAAAGAGCTTAGCCCTAAATTCTAAATTGGCGTTAAAGCAAGATGTATTATTTTGATCCCAGCTCCTTGGAAGCTGTTAAGATGAAAGAGCAGAAACCGCCGATTGAGACAGATCGGGAGGCTCCTAAGCGCCTTTAAAGAAACAGGGGTAAATCCTGGGCTGAGCTCGGGAGCTTTTGCCTCAGAATAGATGTGAGGTGGATTGGATCCTGCTGCGCACGCGATCCAGAGCTCTTGAGAAGGCCTCCCGGCCTGCCCGGTTCTTCACAAATGCCTTCGAAAACGCGGGTGTTTCCAAAAATTGGAAACACAATTTGATTGATTGATTGATTGGTTGAAGTTTTATTTCTATGCGGCCTTTCTTACCCAATGGGCAACTCAAGGCGGTTAACAACAATAAGTATACAATACAAAATAGAAAAATACAGGGTCTAAGCAGCAGCAATAACAAAACAATAATCACCAATATACAAAACAAATTAGTACATAGCAATACAGCATAATCTATACAGTCAATATCAATGTGACAATAATAAATAAGAGGCCCCAGAAATATAGTATGCAAAAAATTCAAGCCCACAGAATACAATACAAAAGCAAAGACATATCAACTATAATATAATACACTATAAAAAGCACTCAACAAAATTTGGACTGCCAGGCCCTCCCCCCCTTGTTATTTTGTCATTTATTTTATTGTTTGTTGCATTATGTTGCTGTTGTTTGTGTGTACACCACCCAGAGTGGGGGGAAATATCTATCTCAGATGGGCGGTTCTTCTTCTTCTTCCGTGTCCGGATCAAACCCTGGACTGCCAAATTGAAGCCACTTTCTTGGCTTTGGCCAAGCTCAAGTCCTCAATGAGTGGGATTCTGTGACCAATTAAGCATGGTGGTCTCACATTTAGTCAGTCCAAAACTCAGCCTCTACACCAGGGGTGCCCAAACTTTTCAAGCTGTGGGCCAGTCACAGGGTTTCAGGGGTGCCCAAACTATGGCCCGTGGGCCGGATCCGGTCCATAGGCCGTAGTTTGAGCACCCCTGCTCTATAGTCCTTTCCAAGAGACATAGGGGAGGTTGAGAAGGGCAGCATAAAAATGCAATAAATAATTCTTGGTTGCCTTGTTTTGGGGAGGGGAAACAGGCAAGGGGAGCGGGATATATATTAAGCAAATCCAGGGGGAACCAACCAACCAAACCTGGCTGGCAGGCCAAGTATGGGGTGCAGGTAGAAGGGTGTCCACTGTTGGGTGGCTGGTATAGTGAGACTCTAGCCCCCTTGGTCCCTGCACCCTTTTTAGTGGGTGTGTAGTTTCAATCAGTTTTAACTATGTTTTTATTTATGATTGTAAACCACCCTGAGTTGGCCATGGCCAAGTGGGCGGTATAGAAATTGAAATAAATAAATAAATATGTGCCTTCTCCGTGTCCGCTCCAGTCCTATGGAACCTCCTGCCAACAGAATTGAGGCTACAGACAGAATTACTGCCTTTCAGGAAAGGTTTGAAGACCTGGCTGGTGGGGCAGGTGTGGGGCCCGAATGGGAAAAACTGGCCCTGGCCTGCTGGCTCATCCCCAACTAGCCCAGTTGTGTCCTCCTTCTGTGTCTTTGCATTTCCCCCCTTCCTTCTTAGCTTTTAGTTTGGTTTTAAATGGGGTGGGTGGGTGGGTGTTTTAACATGTCTTTATATGTTTTTAACTCTTGTACGCCGCCCTGCCTCGGGTTTTTACCTGAGTGGGCGGCATAAAAATTGAAATATAAATAAATAAACCAACCAACCAACCCACCCACGTCGTCCTCCCTCCTCCACTTAGACGGAAAGGCAAGAAGACCCCCTCCGCGCAAAGACCTCGGGGCCGTGGAAGGAAACGGGCGGCGGGGGGGGGGCAAAGCGGGGGGGGGGCAAAAGCCCACTCGCCTTAGGCCGCGCACGTGCTGGTCGGGGCCTCGCCCACGCGCAACAGGTCGGTTGCGCAACAGCGGCGGCGGAGACCCGGGTGGGAGTGGGGGTGGGGGGGGGCTGCTTGCAAGCAGTAGCAGCAGCAGCAGCAGCAGCAGCGCCGTCGTCTTCCCTGGACCCTTCCCTTTGCAAATCTGCCACTGACGACGGGGAAGCTCGCTTGAGACAGGGCCGCAGGGTAGCTTCTTCCCCCAGGGCGCGCGAGCCTAGAGCAAAGCAGGCGTGCGCCCCAGGCAGGCAGGCAGGCAAGCAGGCAGGCAAGCCTTCCTCCTATCCCCCCCCCCCCGGCTCTTTAAGGAGCAGCCGCGTGGTGGCCCCACCCTCCGGCGGGCCATTCTCTCTCTCTCTCTCTCTCTCTCTCCGGGCCCTCCCCCTCATTAATATGAAAGCCCAGGCGCCGCCGACTAATGGGCCATGAAGCTGTCACTCCGGCCTCTACTTGTTGGGTGTTCGCGCGCGGCGGAGGCGCCCAGAGGAGCCCGGTCGGAGCGCAGTGGCTGCTGCTGAGCCTTTTTCCTCCTCCTCGTCTCCTCGGCTGTTCTTGGCACACGGCGGGTCGAGGCTGAGCCGCTCCTCCTCCTCCCCCCCCCGCCTCCCTGGCCACCGGGCTTGCTCTTGGGGAATAAAAGCATCGCGGATTTTTGGGAGGAATCTGGAGTGACTCCCTGGAGAGGAGAGGAGGGGAAGGGGGGCTGCTCCGGAGTGGGTCCGCCTTTCCAGGGTCCCTTTGCCGCCGCCGATGCTGGAAGCCGGGGCCGGTCGATGGCTTGTGGCGTCCGGCTTCTCCGCCTCCGCCTCCTGCTCGGATCTCTTCCCTGATCCCGCGGCGATCGGCTCGGAACAGCAGGCATGCTGGATTGTGGGGCCAGGCGGCAGTGGACTCTTGTCGCGGCGGCGCTCAGGCTGTGGCTGTGCCTCCTCCTCCTCCTCCTAACTTTATGGGCTCAGGTAAAAAGGAAGACGCCCGCTCTTCGGTTCCAGTTTGGGGGGGGGGTGTTATTTTTTTTCCCCCACTGCCCTTAGGGTTGGGGAGAACTAGGGTTTGATTTTGTATTTCTTTTGGTGGAAGCACCGAGGAATGGTTTAACTGGACCCCGGGCAAGGCTCGTCATGGGTGTAAACTTGCTTTTCCTTGCAAAAAACAAACAAACAGAGCCCAGACATTTGCAAGGCGAAGAAGGGCAGGAGACGGGAACGCATGCTTGCAATGCCCGCCTTACCATTCCGGAATATACCTTCCGCCCTCTTCTCCCTCCCCCGCTTTGCAATAAATAAATGCAATATAGAGTTGATTAATTTTTTTTGGGTAGAACTTAAAGATCCGATCTCCCTTTGAGGGCAGAAAGGAGATTCTTTTAAGGTTCTTTTACTGATGCTTTCCTCTCCCACCGTTTGGAAGGCAAGCCACTAAGCAAACTTGCACAGGCGTGGCATTGTTGCTTTTTTATTTATTTATTATCTGTTTCTCGGACACTTCCCATTTCCGAAGATAAGAAAGCGCTTTCCTTTAGCTCCCGATCGCGCTGGTGTTTATTTAGCTTTAGTGTCCCCCCCCCCTCCTCCCTTCTTTTTTTGCTTTTTAAAGTGCTGATTTCAGTTGCAAATGGAGTAAATCTTGCAGGATTCTTATGCGGCTTCCCATAAGCTTTCCTCTAACTGAAACACCGGCGACGATTTTTCTCTCCCTCTGTTATGTCTCTCGATCGTCTTTTAATAGCACGTATAGTTTTAATAGTTTTACTGCAAGGCTGCTTTGCTGTCGGAAAACTCTTTAAGGGTGGCGGCTTACAAATCTCCGCGCACTTTCCTTTGCAAGACGCTGCAGTTAATGGAGGTCCTTTTCTCTCTCTCTCTCTCTTTTCTCGCTCCCTTTTTTGCTTTCTTTTATTTTTAGGTCTCCCAGTCCACGGGCTATTTCGAACTGCAGATTAACTCGGTGAGGAATGTAAACGGCGAATTGTTGAATGGGGAATGTTGTGATGGCATGAAGAAGACCCCGAACCTGGACTGTGCCCGGGACGAGTGTGACACTTACGTGAAAGTCTGCTTGAAGGAATATCAGGCCAAAATCACGCCCACGGGAGCCTGCAGTTTTGGCTCCGGATCTACTCCCGTTCTTGGTGGAAATACTTTTTATCTCAGCAGTGTCAGCCGGAATTTTCATACGGGGAAAAGCCACGACATGATGGGCAGGATTGTGATCCCTTTCCAGTTTGCATGGCCGGTAAGATCAACATCTTAATTTCCTTGGCGGTGCAAGCGACGGGTCTTGGTTGGGTCCCGCCTTGCCTTCAATTCATCAAGTGTGTGAATTGCCCAGACTTATTTTAATGGCTCTTTTTCATGTGCCGCTTGCTTTGCGGGCAACTCACTGCTTAATCTTGTAACTTGAGGCTGGTTTTTCTTCCGCGGGTTGTGGTTTTTATGGTCGGATAGGGTGTCTCGTCTGCGGCCCTTCGCTTTCCTGTCCCCTCCCACCCCGCGGAAGGAGCGGAGGCGAAGTCACTCAGGTTTCACTCTGGATTTTCAGGCGGCTTTGTAGCAGCGGCGGAAAATCCCGGATCGGCGCTTTGTAGTGTGCGATCCATGGGTGTGGGTGTGTGTAAATGGTTTTTGAGTATATGGGGTGTGTGTGTGCTTGATTCTTACTGACCGGTGTGTATGTGTGCAAACTCGTCACAATCTAATATTTTCAGATCCAGTGGATGGAGACAAACTCCCGTGGTTAGTAGTGAGGGTGGCGGGTGGAAGGCAATCCTGTCGTTAAGAAAAATAAAAGCGCACCAAGAGGCATCTCAGGGGTGTGTCTGATCCTCGTAGGAGCAGCTGCGGAGAGGAGGAGGAGGAAGTCAGTTCCCTGCGTGACAACCTCCCTTGCTCTTTGCAAAGCTCCAGGTGTTGAGCGGCCAAGTCTGTGCAAAGCTTGCACGGGGAGAGTGTGTGTGTGTTTGCATGAATCTAGATCCAGATCAGGGCTTGCAAACTCTTAAATCCACCCTGCACGGGCTGCGATTGTATGTGTGCAAAAGGTGCTGGTCCTTCACACACACAAAATAAGGGACAGCAATTTTTAAAAAAATGCCTTTTCCCCGGCAGTTCTCCTGCAACGCTCTCCCCATAAATGGGTTATTATTGCGTTTGCAGGTTCGCCGCTTCTCCAGCAGAGGGGGCGCGTGCGCTCAGGTTTAGCGCTCCCAATTTATTTTTAATTTATCCCTAATTTTTTTTAGAAAAGCATTTATTAAAAACGGATTTTTAAAATATATATATATATATGCAAACGTGAAACGTGTGTTAACAAGGGCGCGCGTGTGTACAGAAAAAAAGAAAAGATGAGAGAAACGGAGCCGGCAGGCGTGGAAAGACTAGAGGCGTCGGGCGGGGCCCGCCTGCGCCTCCCGCCTCGTCTGGTGCAATGCAAAGCCGGCAGCTGCTTGCTTGCAATGCTTGCTTGCTCTCTCTTCTGCGCCCCGAGGCGGGAAGGAGGGAGGGAAGTGCCGGGCGGGCGCGTGCTGCTGCTCGCGAAGGGCGCGAGCGGCTTGGCGGCTGGCCTGGGCTGGAAGCCTAGTTGGCGGGGAGGGGAGGAGGCGTGGCGGGAATGGCTCGCCCGCCCGCCTGGCGCGCGCCTCGGCGGCGACCGTTGAAAAATAGGCAGTGCGAGAACGAGAGAACGTTCCGTTCGCCTTCCTCCTCTCCCATTCGAGGCTTATGGTCCCAAATAGCGTCTCCTCTTAATGGAGCTGCGCATCTCTGACTGGGGAATACACAGTGTAAGAGCTCTGGCAGGCTCATATTTACCGTCCCCCTTAGGGGGTTTGGAGGGGATTGTTGTCATTCTCCTGCCCACCCACCCTCGCAAAAAAAAAAAAAAAGTTCTACCTTTACCTCAGTATAATCAGAGAGTAAATAAAAAAAAACCAAGAACTTTGTGGCACCTTGAAGATTAAATATTAAAATTTTTATCCACAGAGAAACACTTTGTAGCTCTGCAATCCCTGCCATTCAATAGTATTTTATACTATTTTCAAGTTCAATGATATTTTATAAACAAGAGATTTATTTTCAAGGAGAAGTGTTGACTTATAAAACAGTTGTCAGTAAAATGTTTTATAACAATTCTTTTCAACATAGACGCATGGGCAGAGACAACAAAGAAACCGGACCTTTTGGGGGAAAAAAGATGTAGCACCACTGTAGAGAGTGGCTGAAATTGTGGTATATTAGAAAACAAAAAGACAAAGAATGTGGCACCTTTAAAGATTTGTGTATTTTAATGTTAGCTTTTGTGGATCAAGTCCACTTGGTCAGACATAGTAAGATTTCATGGCATCAGTTTATACACATCAGGCACAGGGGCACACAATGGTTGGCAAGCATAGGTAAAGGTCACACTTGCTCGAAAGTCAGTCGTATCCGACTCTAGGGTTCAGTGCTCATCTGTGTTTCATAGCCAAAGAGCCAGTACTGTCTGTGTTTGCAGACGTTTCGCCTTCCTCCCATTCGAGGCTTATGGGGCTGCGCTTCTCTGACTGGGGAATACAGTGTAAGAGTTGTGGCAGGCTAGACACCAGAGCGCATGGAACGCTGTTTACCTTCCCACTGAAGTGGCCCCTATTTATCTACTTGTAATTTCTTGCTTTCGAACTGCTATGTTGGCAGGAGCTGGGGCAGAGACGGGAGCTCACTGTCCTGCAGCATTCGGGTATTGAACTGCTGACTTGCTGCCTTCAGGTCAGCATCTTAGCCACTTGAGCCACTGCAAGCTTGCACAGACAAACACAGCTACCGCTTCAAAACATTACCTCAGTGTGCTTTTAGGGGCTGTGGTGACTCAGTAGTTAAGAAGCTCGCCTTGTTAGTTGGAAGGCTGGTAAGTTGGCAGTTGGAGACCTGGGTATGCATGATGGATTGAGCACCCGTCTCTGTTTCAGCTTTTGGGGACATGAAAGGAGCCTCATTTGGGCGTTCCCTGAGCAGTTTCTTCTGCAAAAATCCTTTTAACCCAGAAACTGAAATTATTATTATAGTGTGCTTTTATGAAATGGTCCTAATGGCACCCTCCTTTTCAGTTGAGGAAAATGGGCGAAGTTTGTTTTCTTCTCATGTTCTAGTCTACATCTGTCTGTCAGCCCCACTCTTTAAATGGCCAGCGGCAATAGATTTTAGGAAAGTAGTAGTTTCCAGTTATCTTCCCCAATGGCCAAATGAAGGCCAGGGTTTAGCCCTGGGGACAGGGTGAGAAAGCAAACTGCCTCCTTAGGAGATTAAAAAAAAAGTGATTTACAGCCCAGGCTTGTATATGCTTGTTCATAGTGGTTTACCCTCTCAGAGAGTAACATTTCAAAGCTTTGATTACTCTCCATACAAAGTAGTAACAAAGAGCCTCCCCCTTGATATGTGGAAGGTAGATTGCAAAGAATGTTCAACAATGTGGATAAGTTTCTACATTTTAAAAAAGAAAAGTAATAATAGCAATAACAATGACACTTATATAACGCCCCATAGTGCTTAGTGCACTCTTTGGATGGTTCACAACTCAGCATTTTGCTTCCCACATGCTGGGTACTCATTTTACTGACCTTGGAAGGCTGAGAAAACCCCATTATATGCAGGGGAGGGACAAAGGAAGATTGTCTGAGAAGAAACATCCTCTTAACTTTTAAATTGTCTTAGCTGCCAATATGCATAGCTAAGGAGGTCTCTTTTGACAACCAAGTCTTATAGTCTTTTAAGTGAGACTGAGGAATGAGTTGTAGTTGCATCATTCTAGTTTTTATCACCAATTCCTCCCCCCCCCCAATTTAAAACAATCAGTTTTTTTCATGTTCATTAGAATTTTGAGCTGATCCCAAAAAAGCATGGACAAAACACATAGCTACTGAATGGTTGTTGTTGTTTTTTAAATCAACACTTCTGGTCCCCTGACAGCTGTGTTAGCTTTTGGTTACTTGGTTTATGTACACACGTGTCAGTAAATAAGGGGTGATGGAGATCTGGGAGCCACTGAATTCAGCCTCTGGCTTGTTCAGCTCCACAGTTCTTTGTTCACACAGTAGGAAACAGGGTTATACACACATTAAGAAGGGAAGGGAGGGAAATGAGGTGTGAAGTGCTTGTAGGTGAGGGGTTTGCAGCCTGCGGGCTGGCCCTGCCCCCCCCCACACCATTCCATCCAGCTCACTGACAACCCCGGAAGCAGATGCACCCGCAAATGTGTCCACCGCCATTGTGTCCAGCCCACTCAGGTGTCTGAGGGTGAGTAGTCTGGATCATGGCACAAAAACCTTGAGAACCCCTGCTGTAGGTTATTAAAAGGAATTAGCTAAAAACAAGCTGTTTGATCTAAAGAAGACTGGAATTGAATCCCCCTGGATTCTTTGCGCAAGTAATGGGAGACACCACTGCCCAGGTATAAGGCAGCGGGAGATTGTCTGATTGGCTGTTCTTTGTCCACGAAGAACAGGAAGGACAATTAAGCCCACATTGCCTGGAAAACAAACCTGTTAGCTCAGACTGATTCTTCAGTCGAAGACTCCATTTTGGACATAGCTTTGAAAAAGAGAATCTGGTTCTGGCCATGATTTTGTGGACTCTCCCCCCCCCCCCCAATAATGCCTCAACTGTTTGAGGGAGTGTGACCTGGCCCCTGACTTGAAAATGTCGAAAACCCCTGCTCTTGATGTTTGGATTGTCAAGGATTACATGATTTTTTTAAAATAGATGAAATGAAATGGGTGCACTTTATATATGAAGCTGGTTGGATAGCTCAGTGACTTTAGGTATCTGACTGCAGAGCCAGAGATTGGGAGCAAGTACAGAGATTTGGAGTTCGAGCCCCTACTGTATCTCTGATGAGAAGAGCTGGTGGGGCCTTGGGTAGGCAGCAGAGTCCTGAGATAACCCCAGAACAAGGAAATGGTTTCCATTTTGAGAGTTTTCTACTTGAACAACTCTAGAAGGAGTTGCCATAAGTTAGTTGTGACTTGATGGCACATGATTATTATAATAAATGAATAATACAGGTGTATACTTTTTAAGAAACCTGGTTGCCTCTCTAGAGTAATTGTGGAGGATAGGAGTTTGATAGCAAGATGTGGCAAGAAAAACAAGATGGTTGCGGCTTATTTGCCAGGAATTGGATGCTGAGTTCAAAAACCAAAAGCAAGAATTTGGCAAGTAGCTTTAGCACCTAACAATTACAAACTGCTGTTTTCTACACATATTGATTTGAATAGCAACTTTTAATTTTTCGAGTCAGTCTTTTTGACAGGGATTCAGTAGAGTTGCTAGAAGTATTTGCTATCTTTTGATTTTATATTGGAAGTCAATGCATGTACAATATTGTACAGTAATTTGATTTTCATAGCACAGTACATTCCTTTTTAAGTAAATTGCCTAATCAAACAGGCTATTGGCATCATGCTCACAATAGGGGATTACTTAAATAAATTGGAATCAATTTAGAGTTTTTGCATTTGTTACAGAAAGTGGTACATTTGCCAAGTTTATGGGGGATCCAGATGCTTTTCCTTGGATACCAGTTCTGTTGTAGAGGTATTTCTTCCAACAAATCAAAAGTGGCATAGTGTTTGTGTTAATTTTATTGTGTGAATATGGTGAAGCACCAGCATGATGAGTACTCTTCTACACTTGCATGAACCTTCCTTAACTCTTAAAAAACTACTGTGGTCAAGATAGTATCAGTCTACTGAAATATGGAGACATTTATATGGCCTGAAGAGCAAATGACTTTTGTGGCTTGGGAAAAAACAAGGTTCCAACAGCAAGATTCCTGCCCTTAGTTCAACAAGAATAGTCCTATTGTAAACTACAAGGGGTAAAGTTTGTGAATTTCTTGGAATTGCTAGTTTTTCTGCTCCGTGTAAATTTGGGGTGTGGTTTTGCATTTGTTTTAGAAGTTTTGATGTCATGAGGGTACTTTTTCAGTATCTAACTTGTTGCAAGGAATGTTATAAAGAAGGTTCTGGATATTCTAAAACATACAGTACTCTTACATGAATTACTAAATGGACTTTTCTGTATCATTGGTATCACATATGACTTTTTTTGTAATTGTGCCATAGAGTTATACCAGTTTTCCCTGGCAGCAGCACATTTCAAAGGAATTTGTTGATCATTTCTGATTTTATTGAGAAAACTAGAGAAACTTCCCTGGAACTTATTTAGAGTAGCCTTGTGGTAGACCAATAGTTCCCATTCTCTTGTGCCTACTACTTCAAGTATAGTTTGGGGAGGATTATGGTTTTTGTTGTTTTAGAAAGACCATGTTGTATTATTGTAGTAAACATATAATTCTAGACCATACTGCCAGCGACTCAACGCTGAGAGTCAGGTGGCGGTTAACTAACCTTACAACCCCGAGGACTAACGGTTTAGGTGCTGAAGTCCACAGGGAAGGGTGATGGTACTTGAATCCATCTTGATATAGGGCAGTAACTTCTCAATACTGGCATGGGGTTGATGAGGACTTTGTATGCCAAAAGTGCTCAGGACCAGAAAATGACTCGTGGACCTGGATCAGTGATATGGGTGTCATGCTGTGATGCGGAAGGCAGATGAAAGTCCACTGCATTATATTCTCAGGACAGTCTTCATAGCTGATCACCAATATTCGGAATCGGATATGGCACAAGAAGTGTTATGTCTCATAGCCCATCTGTACTTTTTAGCTCTGATTTCAAGGAGACTTTGCCAGCTTTCAACTGGTGGTAACAGTCTTCCTGGCCCCAAGTCTGTGCAGCAGAGCCCCCCCCCCCAAATAAAAAAAAATAATTGCACTAAGTCCAACCCAATTCCCTTTCAGACCCCAATATTGGGACACAGGATGGAACATATTTTTGCTTATTTATTATATTTATATATCATGTTTCTGTTAAAAATGGCATGACAAAAACAGTATTGAAATATGAGTGACTTCAAATAAATCAAAAAAGTTGTACCTTTATATCCTATTCTCTGACTGGAATTTGAAACACTTAACTGACCTTAGTCTACAGTATTTATATTTCAAAGTTGTAGCAGCTAAAGATCCTTTATATATTTTTTCCACCATACGTTTTTCATAGATGGGACACATCCTCTGACTCAGATTAGCATACACTACCAGAATACAAAAAGATTGTTGCAGGCACAGGGATGTGTTTTAACAAAGCTACATGACTCAAGTCAAAGAGAAGCAGAGGGGATATCTAAAAGTTGCCTGACAGTTTCTCCTGCGAAATGTGCAAAATAAAAAGGGGAGGATCACAATCTGATGGTACTACTTTGGACAAGACATTTCAAATTATTGTGTCTTATCATTGGCTTTCCTGATCAAAATCTTGAGATTGGATTTTTTGTTTTTATATGGCTCTTAACCTATGATTGCCCTTCCGTTCATTCTTGTTTTGTACATTCCTTCTGATGAGTAATATGAAAAGAATGTGATTTCTAATAGCTTCTTTCTACATGTACAACAAAATGTTGAAAAGAAGTGGGATCAGACATAGCACACTGAAATAATAATATTATTGGATTGAGTTTAATCTGCAGATTAAGATCTAGTTTAAGGATATTCACACTATTTCATGTTTCTATAGTCTGGTTACTCAGAGAAGGACCACTTGGATTTACAGTATTTTCCTTTTCAGGTGTTACTTCCCTCCTTCAATTAGGTAGTAAGGCGATTGTTCACTAGGGGGCATGTTCCACAGAATAAAACAAATACCTTTTTTTATCTGTTACAATGTGTATGGAATTATAGGAGAGTTCTCTAGCCTGTATTTTAAACATTTATTGTACCTTCTTAGGAATTGTTTGGGATTGTGCGTTTCTAATAAATCATTCTTGTTTCTTAACAAAAGCTAATTGCTGAAGGTTGGCTTGAATATGGAGGCTGCAATCATATGTAGTTTATAGAATATACTCTTAAATCAGAGAGATCTTATTTCTAGTGTAGTTGCTTTGGTTGTCCTTAAAAAACCCATGCCATACATTTTGTATTGAACTCTGAGAGAAGTACAATAGTCATGTTTTGTGAGTGAGAAATCTTTTGTTTCCTTGAAAGTCAGATTCCTTAGGATATCCAAAGCAACAACAAAGATAATCACGTGGTCCTTAAACAATGCAGATGCAAGAGAAGGTAATACCTTTTTAAACTAGTCTAGTGTGTGTTGCAGAGCATTACAGAGTAGTTAGCAAGCCTTTGTCTGGACTCAGAATGGGATGGAAAATTGCAACTATTTTACAAGAGGTGGGCTTTGAGACAGTGCCCTCAAGAGCAGTTTACAGCCAGTGTCTCAATTTAGCTCTAGACCCAACATAGACATCTGCCATGAATTTTTGAGACTCTTTAGTTACAATTTTTCTGCACTGGTCGTAAAATATTGGTGCAAAACCTGAATAAGTCAATTCTAATTGTTGAAAGCTTGCACTAATTGCTTTATTTTTTTAGCAGTTTGGAAAAGATACCATGTTCTATTGCAGTTCTCAACCTTTTAAAGCCAGGGGCCGGGTCACGCTCCCTTAGATAGCTTCGGGGCCCATTTTGCCCTTCCTGCACCACATGGCAATTCCTGGTGTTGTGGAGGCGGTGGGGGGGCCACATGAAATGGTGCCGTGGACCGCATCTGACCTGTGGGCCGCAGGTTGAGAATTCCTGTTCGATTGCATTTGCATTCCTCAGGACAGAAGATATGAGCAGGTTGTTTGTCAGCTGGCTGGAGTGAGCTGTATTTTTCTCTCTTTCATCCATTTATATTTCTTACTAATTTCCCTTTGTTCAGCAATGAATCTGTAAAGCATCTTGTGTGTTAAAAGAACAAAATAGTTTTTGAAACCTAAATGCTGTTGTCTAAGAGACTGAGGACCTTAAGTCAAATGTGAAAATCCTTTGACCACATCTGTCCAGCGTTGGTGAGCGCTCCAGCACTGGAGGTGTTCAAGAGAAAATTTAATTTAATAGTCATATTTATATATGCCGCCCACTCAGGGCATAGTCTGCATTTATATATGCAGAACCCGACTCAGGGCGGCATTACAATGTTATAGAAACACTTTAAAAGACCCATATCCCACCCACTATAAAAAGAAGAAGAGAGAGTTCTTAATTGTTTACATAAGCCAGCAGGCGGGGACCGTGTTCCCATTCGGGCCCCCCCACACCTGCCCTGCCAGCCAGGTCTTCAATCCTTTCCTGAAGGGCAGCAATTCTCTTTGAAGTCTTAGATCTGTTGGCAGGAGGTTCCAGAGGGTTGGTGCGGACACGGAGAAGGCCCTCCTTCGGGTGCTGGATAGATGTGCACCCCTAGCTGATGGCACTATTAGAGAGCCTCTCCGGTCCGCTCTGGTTGGACAGGCAGACACTCTTGAGACGATGCGGTCTCTAAGGTATCCTGGCCTTCATGAATAATAAATTCAACAACTATCATGTCTGCTTTGATTTGGATTTCTGCCTTGAGCAGGAGGTTGGATTCTTTGATCTCATAGGCCCTTTGCAACTCAGTTATTCTCTGATTCTGTGTTACTAGTTAGAAGGCATCTTGATTCATAAATGTTTTTTAATCAGACAGGGGGAAAAGACAAAAATGTTGTGGCACTTTAAAGACTAACTCCTATATTTTTATGTTGGCTTTCATGGATCAAGCCCATTTCTTCAGACATAAGAGTGAGACTTCATGACAATAATTTATACATGGCCCCATGACCAGATGGGATACAGTTAGTATAGACCAGGGGTCAGCAAACTTGGTTCTCCAGATGTTCTTGGACTTAAATTCTGAGAAACCCTGATCAGCAGGTTATAGACTTGGGCTTCTGGTAATTGAAGTCCAAGGAACACCTGAAGATGCAGTTGCAAATCCTATGAGTCAGTCTGGCTTTTTACACAAGATAATGTTAGAAGATCCCTGATTGATACTCAGATTTATTCTTATGAAGTATATAAAGTGGGAAAAGTTTAGTAACTTGGCATGACATAATCACTTGTCATTACACAATTGGTAATGAGTTTACCTTTTAGATTTTGTATTTGCGGACTGACTACCTTCTGTGAAAAGTGACAGTAGTTGGTGAATTGACTTAGCTGGCAGTTAACTACATTATCATTTAAATTAAATGCTGTGTTCTTTGATTTCATGTCAACTGTCAAATGGAAAACTGCTACTTCTTGGCCATTACAGCCTTCTTAACCAAGGACCTTGCAACTAACCAGACTACAGCTCCTGTCCTCTTTAACCATGGTTGGTTTCAGTTGTACTCCAGTGAAGCTGCAGGAGAGGTCCCTTGCAGAAAGTAGAGGAGCAGCACCATTTCAAAACCATTTTCCCTATGTGTTATTTTGTCTGATTTCCTGCTTCTTTCAGCTAGGGACAGAAAAGTTATCTGATAATTACTTGCAAAACTGTCTCACTTCCCAAACTTGTCTGATAATGTTTCTCTGGTGTAAGATTAAATTAATGTTATGAGATTAAACCAGTCCCCACTGTGTTTGTAATAGTTTTAGTTAAAATGGAGAAAAATAATAATCTAGTACATATGCTTCGAGTTACATAAAATTTGACTTACGTAAGGATTTTTCGCTAAAATGTCCTGATCTATGCAAATGCCCCGATTTACATAACGTGATTTTCTATGGGATTGCTTTGATTTCATTTTTCCCTATGGGGTTGCTTCGATTTACACAAATATTCATTTTCCTATGGTTTTGCTTCGATTTATGTAAAAAAATCATTTTCCCCTATGGATTTGCTTTGATTACGTAAAAAATCATTTTTCCTATGGTTTTGCTTTGATTTACGTAAAAAAAACAATTTGCACAAAAGGCTACGGAACAGACTTTTTACATAAGTTGGTTTTACTATACTAAGATTTCATTTTTTAAAAAATTGAAAGACATAGGTTGGCCAAATATTAGATTTGTTTCTGAAGCTATAACCAATTATATTTATCATTAAAAAGTTTGTTGTAGTTTAAGGCAATGGTCAATAGTAATGTATGGCTGTGAGAACTGGGCCACAAGGAAGAATGAGTGAAGAAGAATAGACACTTTCAAACAAAGGTGCTGAAAAAGACTTTTGAGAGTCCCTTGGATTGCAAGGAGATCAAATCAGTCAGTTCTAAAGGAAATCAACCCTGTGACTGAACAACATTTAAGTAGTTTTAATTAAAGGGCCCTGGGATTATTCTGTGCATTACAAAGAAATTCAGTACAAAGATTAGATCAGTTCAAACCACCATTGTGTGGCAAGACATGTATCTGCCTAGGATTCTTCTGTTGCAAGTAATTATTTCATTGAGAGTGCTTACATCTTATCTTCATATTGGATCAGATTAAGTAAATTACCAGATAATTTTACACCGTTTAGTAGGAATTGCCATAGATCTCCTTTATAACTTGCAGTTAGTTTGTCTTATGCGGAAAGGAGGAAGTTGATTTCAGACATCCATTTATTTTTCATTGGTCCCAGATTCTTAAAGCAGGTGGAAGAAGTTGTATCTAGTTGATAAGCTTCAAGCAGTCTCAAATGATAACTTTTATAATTGCTTATGTGCCTAACTGATTACAAGAATAATTATTATGAGTTTCAATGAAGTGAAATAATTGTTAATATTTAAACATGGAACTCCCTGCCAGAAGAAGAAGTGGTGTCATCTGTCAGTCTTGACAGCTTTAAGAAAGGATTAGACAAGTTCATGGAGGACGAGGGTATCAATGGCTATAATTATGGATACCTAAGGACAACCTCTGAGTTGGAGAGTTAGGCAGGATATCTCTCAATGCCATTTCCAGGGAATCCTAAGCAGGTGAAGGCATCTGCTTGGGAATGCCTTGAAGCAAATGGTGAACCACTGTGTGAGACAGAATGCTGCACTGGATGGGCTGTGGCCTGTTCTAGCAAGGCTGTTCTTATGCTCTTATCACTTTATACAAGATTATGTTTGTACACAGATATTGAGAGAGTGAAATCACATTTATATAATTGCAGTAGTCTGGTAAATCTATACCTATAAAATGGTGCGTTAACCGTTGGAATGTGACAAAGGATGTTGCACCAGGCCCCACTAGCCCGTAATGGGCCTCCGTTCACTCGCCCAAACCCGGTTCGCAGGTAACTGTCGGGTTGAAATTTTTGGCCGGGGGGCAGGAGCCCCCCGGACGAAAACAAAAAAAGGGAACTTCAATTCCCAACATTCTTTGCGCCGTGCCAGAGCCAATCAGGCTAAGCGGCGTGGCAAAAGGAACGTTTGGAAACGCGCTGCGGCCAATCAAAAAAAAGCCGCAGGAAAAAACGGCTGCAGTAAGCAAACACGTGTAGCCAAAACTACAAGCCCCAGCGTCCTGCGCTGAGGCAGCCGGCGTGCGAAAAATAAAAGTTAAAAAAACGCCCGCCGCCGCTGCCCTTCTTCCCCACGGGCCAGCCAGCATGGCCCGTGGAGAAAAAAAGAAACCCCCCCGCCACCGCTGCTCTTCCTTTCGATGGGCCAGCCGGCTCGCGAAAAATAAAAGTAAAAAAAAATGCCCACCGCCGCTGCCCTTCTTCCCCACGGTCCAGCCAGCATGGCCCATGGGAAAGAAAGCCCCCCCCAACCATTGCCCTTCCTTCCCATGGGCCAGCCAGCATGGCCCACGGGAAAGAAAGCCACCTCCCTGAAAAAGTAAACAGAAACCAAAAACAATCAAAAACACTCAAAAAGGAAACACAAAAACAAACAAGAAAAAAACACAAAAAATCCCAACCCCCCCCCCCCCAAAACCCCAAACAAACCCAGAGAGCTTGCCAAAAGATGTCTTCTATCCATGAGGACCGGAACTCAAATGAGAAAATAAAGAAAAAACTAACCAGAAGCGATACCCAGAGGACAGAAGAGAAAAATTGTAGAGAGGAAGAAAAGCTCACCACCCCCACCCAGAGGCCAAAAGAGAAAAAAACATTCAAAAATATTGAAACTAATAAGATTAATTCTAAAATTAATCAAATAAGTTATAAAAACATTCAAAAATAATCACACTAATCTCAAAAAATACCAAAAAACACCCCCCCCAGAAATCACTTTTCACTCAAAAAAAACCAAACCAAAAAATAAAAAATGCGTAAAAATAAAGATTTAAAAAACCAAAATTGAATTTTAAACTAAATAAAATTAAATAAATTAAAATAAAATTTGCATAAACATAAAACAAAAACCTTCAAAACCCAATTTAAAGAGGAAGCCGGAACGCAAAAAAAAAAAAAGCACTGGAAGCGCAAGTCCGCCGCAGGCGGACGCAGCGTCTTGAAGCCACAAAATTACAAAACCTTACAACATCATTTAAAACAGCCCAGCACCATTGGTTCAAGAAGAAGAAAAAACGAAACCCTTTACTAACACAATTTTAAAAAGCCCGGCACCGCCGGGCAAAATATGCTAGTTGTAAAATAAAGCAGCTGAGAATTATACGGCATTTTCAATGATTGTGCTATAATGGTGATGCTTCAATTTGGAAGGATGTGAATAGCAATATTTCATCTGTGTTCTGAAAGATATTGCAATAAATGGAGTAATTCTACAGAAATGAGTTTGTAGTCTAGTTCATAAGCAAATGTAGCTACTGAAATGATGCTTTTCTTTCATACAGAATACCACTTATGAGTTATGTGTCATAATTTTAGACTTCAACAGATACTTTTTTTCTTCAAATGTGACTTACACACTTTCCTGAATTGCAAATCTTTGTTTCATTCATAAGATGCCCTTAGTTAAAAATGGCAGGTCAAAGCTTTGTTAACAGCTTCACCTTTTCATTGGTCTGGATTTGTGATCTGAGGGGTTGTGTCTTCTGCTAATTAGTTATTCTACTACTGTATCTATGTGTTCTTCCCTGATTGATGGCTTTTTCTAAAGATATAAGGTGACTTGGACATGAAGCATTCATTAAGGACATGAAGCAGCTCATCTTCCTTGTCATGAATCGAACCCTGTGAGATTTCTTGCCTTTATCCGAAAAATGAAATAAATAACACCACCTCTGAGGTTCCAGCATCGTAGAAAAAAACCCATCCAGTGCTTTTTAAAACAAGCAGTATGATATATAATTTATGCAAATGGTGCAAGAATCATTCTCTCAAATTTTCTCCACACTGATAGAAGGTTAGGTAATAAATCGCCATCTCACAGTTTGAGATAAGTATTTTTTTCCCAAATACAACAATCACACAAGCAAGGATTAACATTAACTGGGACTAGTGTATGAAGAATAGATTTCTCAATTCATGGTTACCAATACCAGTAAAACATCAACAAGGTTGCTTTGTACTGGGGTGCCCAAACTACAGCCCGTGGGCCAGATCCAGCATGTGGTGCCAAATCATCCAGCCAGTGGTGCTCCTGGAAGCGGAAGTAAAACAGGCAGGCAGAAAACGTTGCCGTAAATTAACCACAGCTGTCGTAAACTCATTTACAACAGCCAAGGGTACATTTACGGCAGCATTTTGTGCATGTGCAGGCACATTTTACTTCCGCTTCCAGGAAGAGGAACCACGTGACCAGCCCATGTCCCAAAAAGATTGGACACCCCTGTTTTATACCAACCCAAATGGTAGTCACAAATCTTTCTGGGGCTTGTTTCAATGTCTTTGTTACATAGAATGGAAGCCTGGCACATCTGCAATTTGGTCAAATAGTAGTACTGTACAGGTACTTGCTTTCTGAGTAAAGATGAACTGTTACTGCTTACAGTCTCACTCTCCTTCCTAGAATAGAATTAACTTGGCTGCAGGCATGTAAGTCCATACATGTACCTAGTATTCAGTTATAGTTATACAAGAAATTAAGTTTCTTTGCTAAAGTAAGTTGTTTATCTGAGGCTGAAAATTTTCAGTGACTTGAATATAGTGGAACAATTGTGGAGTAGACAATAGAACTAAGATGGCATGGGATTAAAAGAGGAGAAATTCACACTGCCAGTTACCTAGAATTGTATTGAATTCTAGTAATTATTATGGTCAGGCAGTAATGGTTATGCTTTGTCCAACATTCAAGAGAATGGGAGCCTATAAATGTTCAAGAATGCTCACACATTCTAGACCATTAATTCACATTTGCTGTGGGAGTGGTGGTTTTTGTAATGTACAAACTTGGCAGAAAACTGAGCTGTGGCTTGTTTCACCTCAGCAGAGCAGAGAGCCAGGGTGGCTTTGATTTAAATTACGATTTAAATCACTAGTCAGTAAGGCTTGATTTAAATCATGATTTTCTACATAAAGACTCATTTTTGCTGGAGTTGTTTTAATCTTAATATTTACAACCAGATAAAGGTTTCATTTTTAGAATAATAACTTTTCAGATTACAGTAGTTTTACAGTTATATCAGAAAATTACTGATTTGGTGGTTATATACCATTAAAAATACATAGATAGCTTACTTTGCAGTAATTTCATAATTATCTATCTCCAGTTTAATAGGTTAATCATTCATATTTGGACAACTGTTCTGTTGTACTTTATTGGAAGGAGAAAAATAATCATTACCTTAACATTTAAATAGTTTTATTTAACTAAAACAATAACATTATATAGGAACTTCATTAAAATATTCCCAAACTGGGTCTCTTTTACGGCCTGCTGCCATTACAGGTTTTTCTCCTCAAGAGAGAGAGTGAGAATAATACGATAAACTTCAGGCTGCTATACAAATAAAGATTTCAGGATGCAGAGTTCCGTCCTCAAAAGGTTTCATTTTTATTTTACTGCTTGCCCCTCTCTCCTTAAACTCTGCACCTTGTGCTATTCCATTCCAAACAATCTTCTATTCATTGAACTCCTTGAAATGTAGCAGCACTTAAGAGGTAAGGGGGTTGATTCTGTGCACATAGATTTGCAGAGGAACAATGGGATTAAGGTCTTTTTCTCAATTCTGATGTTTATTTTATAACATTTTTTGCTATGAATGAAGGAGGCATGTTATCGTTGCAGATCCAAATGCACAGTTTTGAAAACAGCAAAACCAAGCATTTGATTTGATAATATCTTCTAGATAGAAAAATTGCTCCAAATACCGTATTTTTTGGACAATAAGACGCACCTAACCATAAGATACACCCAGTTTTCAGAGCAGGAAAAAAAACATTTAATACTGTATTTTGCACCCTCAACCACTGGTGGCGCAGCAGGGGAAATGGGCAGGCCAGGCCAATTGCATTGAGGAAGGAAGTGATACTTTAGCCTAGCCTCTTGCTCTCCTTTCAACCAGGAAGCATGTTTTCCCCCTCCATTTTGTCCACATGGAGTAGAGACAAAGGCATCAAGGTAAGTGAAACCCTTTCTTTTTAAGCACAGGTCTGGTTTCCCACTTAAATGCTTTGGGAACATACAAACAAAGCTTTTGAATTTCCAATGCATTTAAATGGGAAATTGCGATTTTCGCCTTCTAGTGGCCACTTGTTTTTCATATGTTTTTTCCCCCTGCCCTGAACAGATGAGAGGCGGCAGTAGTAGTCTTCGGCCAGCTGTGGCTCTTGTAAAATATCATTTTACAACAGCCACAGCTGGCCGAAGACCAGCATTTGGACTATAAGACACACCCTCATTTTCTCCCCACTTTTGGGGGAGAAAAAGTGCGTCTTATGGTCCAAAAAATACAGTAATCAGAAACCTATGGGAGAGCATGACATTGTGAATGGATTAATACAGCCTTATGTTGTTGTTGTTGTTGTTCAGTTGCACAGTCGATTCCGACCCTTTGCGACTCCATGGACCATTTTCCTCCAGGCACCTCTGTCCTCCCCCATTCTCCTCAGCCCACCAAGCTCTGTGCCCATTGTGTTCACAATACCATCTATCCATCTCATCTTTGGACGCCCCCTTCTTCTCTTGCCCTCCACCTTATGCCACATAATAAAAAACTAATTTCATGACTACTTTGGACTATAATGTATCTTAACTAGATCATGATCTTTAGAGAGATTTTTCCTCAAAAAGCATTTAAATTAAAAAAAATCCGATTTAAATAAAAAAAATCGTTTTTTGTATATATATTATTAAATCATTGATTTTTATCCACCCTACGAGCTAATATAAAGTTTGTTCTGTGCCAGTTATCTGACTTGTGTGGAAACATAGCAGAAAGTTGCATTTTCATGTCGCATTGAATAGATAGATTTTCATGTCATATTTAAATAGATTGTGATCTGAATACTTGCCCTTTGTTTAACTTTTTTATTACAAGAAGGAACAAGCAGGTAACATCCACCAATGCATAGTTTATCCTTGATAAGCCAAGGCTGAGCAGAGGAGTGGGTGTATCTTTTATATATATATATATATATATATATATATATATATATATATATATATATATATATATATATATATATATATATATATATATATATATATATATATATATATATATATATATATATATATATATATATATAAATTCGGAAGCGGAAGTAAAATGAGTCAGTGCATCTACAGAACGCTGCCATAAATACACCCACAGCTGTTGTAAACATGTTTAAGACAGCCGCAGGTGCATTTATGGCAGTGTTCTGCGCTTGTGTAGGCACGCTTTGTTTCTGGGAGTGGCAAGGCGACACGGGTCAGAATAATTAGTGTCAGGGCCGGATTCTGCCCATAGACCATTTGGGCACCCCTGTGGCACAGCGGTTAAACATTACTGCAGCCAAAACTGCTGACATTGTGAGTTTGATCCTGACACAGCTCATGGTTGACTCAGCCTTCCATCCTTTTGAGGTCACCAAAATGTGTACCCAGCAAGTTGGGGCAAAATGCTAATTATCTTGTGAACTGCCCAGAGAAGGCAGGATAAGTGTAATTGTTAATTGCTAATGTCCAGTTGTGCTTGTTGTCCATGAACAGATTTGCTAGGAAGTCAGTTCTGTATTAAACTGATTTAAATCACTACTCAGAAAGACCTAACTTGATTCTGATTTTTTCCAGAAAGAGCAATCCTTGTTACAGCCTTAGTAACATTTTGTCCTATACCCTTCCCAATATTCACCCTATCTTCCATAATCTTCAGTTAATTGATGTTTCCAGCATCAGTGAACAGAATATGTACTTCTGGAGACAAAATTAAGAATAATCTGTTTTCTACAGCTAGATTGTATGAGTTGTAACTCATTTTTAATTAAAATCTATATAACTAAAATCATGGTCCGGTGCTGTATGTTCCTTATACAAATCCACATCCCTGCACTGATTGTGCTGAAACTCGGCACATACGTACCTTGGGCCGAAGAGCCAGTCACTGCAGGGGTGTCAAGCCCCATGGGGAGGGGTATGCCCCCTAAATCAATCGCAAAGGGGACACCCCCACCGACAGAAAAAGCAAGGGGAAAAAGCCAAACGGAGGATTGTGATGTCATCGCCACAGCTCAACCAATTCCCAGCTGACCAGATCTGGGGCTCTGTGACATCACAGGGCTCCCTTATACAAAGTGACACCCCTGCCCTGATTGCACTGGAAACTGCGTGCACGCCTACCTTCAACGTCTGGGGTGGCTGGCGTGGGTAACTGGCAGCCTGCCTTGGGGACCTTGTCCCCGAAAAGGGGCTGTAACACTCCCCTGGCCGGTAGAAACGACCAGGGGAGGTGACTGCACATGCGCGAGAATCCATGCATGCACCTAACCCTGCCTGCCATTCCAGGCTGTGGTGCATACGCCAAAGTCTGCCCAATGTTCCAGGTAGCGCACGGCCTAGCCGCCATTACGGACGGTGGCAATTATGGCCGCCCCTGCCTCAGCAACTACTGTCACTACATGCCACCGCGGCATGGCTCCTCTGCACTCCTGAGGCATGCCTCGGGGGGAAGGGAGAACCCACAGCGGGGGTGGGCGGAGGACGGGACAGGGCTTCCGCCTTCCTCAGGCCTCTCCCCCATGGGTCCTTTGCCCACCCGCCCAAATGGAGCCTCCCTTCCACCTGACACAACCCACGGGAGGACGGAGGGGCCAGGCTGTGATGGCTACCCACTGACTGTAGTCGCTGGGGAGGCCAGCGGTGGCGGCCAGAGTCAGGCTGAGATGGCGCCTCGCGGCGGGCTGAGAGAGCAGCCACGATGACTGCAGACAAAAAGGTAGGGCAGCTGGGGTGGGGGGTCAGGGGTTGGGCCCGGGTCTCTCCTTGGCCTGGATAGGGTACCCCCGGGCAACGCCGAGTCCTCTGCTAGTAGTCTTTAAAAAGGCATTTTAACTAAAATATTTGATTTGAATTTTAAAAATGATTAAAATTGAAAATATTTTCTGGTTTTTAAAAGGGGAAATTGATATTTTCTTTTACCCAGTCTGATTTTTACAGAGTTGGAGAGTTGGTTCAAGAGAGCTATAATGCAAAAAGTTGAGAATTACTGCTTTAGTGAAATTTTAATCAACTGTTTGGATGTTTGTCAAAAAATGCTCAAGTTTTAGTTTCTTGCTGTATCTGAAAAAGGACATTCTTTGTTGGGCCTGTAAACTTTGCCCACAGATAGTGTAACTGTAATTAGATTTAGGACATCTTTTTGTTAAATTCATAAACTACTTGATGTCTGGAGAGAATATTTGTGCAATATGTTTATATGTAAAGCAGTTTAAATTGTCCCATGCTTTGCCTTATAGATACAAAAGTTCTTGTTCTATCTCTTCAGTTTGTTGACTTGTTAGTCAGAACAGCATTATACATTTAGTTTAAATCCAGTAGATGTTGCACCTAGAATAGGCCCCTTGAATCAGTGGAATTTACATGGGAGTTAATTCCCAAATCTGCATGATTCTGTGTGTGTATTCTATTTATTGCTTACTACCAGATTTCAGCCACTATCTACAGTGGTGCTATATCTTTTTTCAAAAGGACTGGTTTCTTGTCTTTGCACATGTGTATATGTTGAAAATAATTCTGTTAGAATTTTTTTTACTGATAAGTATTTTGTTTTATCAGTCAATACTTCTCTCAGCAGCTTGATCAATTTGTACATAATATCTTGTGTTATGCCATTGAATGGTTGGGATTGGGTAGGGATTATAGTGAACTGTTTCTCTGTGGATAATTTTTTTAATAATTCAGTAGTGTATCATCTGTTAACTAGAAAAATATGGCAGAGGACTCGCAACTAAATTACAAATTTAGTTTTGCTTGATTAGGGAAGTTGCTAAGAAACTGATGAATAGTCTCTGGAGTAACCGGTTATGTGTTGTCTGGCTAGAGGCATAAGAAGCTTGCTCTTGAAAGGCTTTCCGTTTCTGACTGGTTTGTGGCTTGCTTCATATCTAAAGCAAGCGCCAAGTTGTAAACATTTTTAGCTTTGGTTATCAGAAATAAATAACAATATAGGTCTCTTCTTTATTACATCCTCAGAAGAAGGGAATGATAAACCACTTCTAAAAATATCTTGATAAGCACTTTCCTACTTATTTTGGAACCTTAGTCTTTCGTGTTCTGACATTTCTTTTTCAAAGCATAGATTATTTTACAAAATCACAACCAGAGAGTTTAAGTGCTAGAACTAGAGAAAAGTAAAGTTTCATGGTTGCTACAAAAATACTAGAATTGAACAATAAATTTTATTTCAAATAACTAACACCCCAGAATTTAATTCCTCTTTAGATATTTCCCTTTAAAGAAAGCTCTTCTTGAATTACATGCAAAGATGCATTTTTTAAAATTAAAATGGCATGGAAGGAAAGTCACTCCCCCCAAAATGCATATACTCCATAATAGGTGTGACTTTTTGTAGGGAGAAAAGTGAAAGCACATGACCTTTAAGGAAATGCTTACTTTGGCCATGAGCATATTTATGCAGAATCTCCTGGCTTCTCTAAATATGTGTTTTGGGGCAAAGATGATGGTAGCAGATGAATCTATTAAATTCAGACTAATTCTTGAGCAGGAAGATGGATGTAAAGGTGAAGTGCTAACTTGATAACTGAGTGGTTTAGGTATCTGGCTGCAGAGCCAGAAGTTGGGAGTTCAATTTACCACTGTATCTCTAGGACAGGAATTTTCAAACTAAGGCCCATGGGCCGGATCTGGCCTGTGGTGCCATTTCATGTGGCCCCACCCCTCCAAGGGCATTTGAAAAACAAAATAGCTGCCTCTATGAAGCTGTTGGAAAAAATGGCCGCCATCACCACAATCGTGCAGGCAGGGCAAAATAGCCATCTGACCCTTGAAGATGACTGAAAGAGCGTGACCCGGCCCCCGGCTTGAAAAGGTTGGGAATTCCTGACCCAGAATAAGTTACTATAAATAAAAAATTATTTAATGACATGCAATTATCACCTGTGTAGCTTTGTGCAAGTTGCATAATGGTAAACCTAGAGAATCCTGAAAATGGTTATCATAGAATTGATTTGATAGCACATAATGATGATGGTTGAAGGTAAAGTGAGGCATTCTCCCTGTTGTATTCAGATCTGAATGTAAGTAAGAGATAGATATTTAGTAAAACACACTTCCTAAAAGTATTGTACATGTACTTCCACTTATGTTTGGAGGCCTTGCTAGTCATTTCTTGAATGGTATTTGTATCAACTTTTCTCTTTTCTTTCTACTAGATTCTTAGGGAGTTTTTCGTGGGACCATTTTTATGGCAAGGGTACTTTAGTTTTATCTTGACTTAACGTCTATCTGTTGACTTCATTTTTTTCTTTTCAATTTTGAGTTTCTGTACTTGTGCAAGGGAGGCTTGTCAGGCCGGCATACTTGCTGAGCCCAAAATGATTAGTAGATTAATCCATATACAGTGGTACCTCATACAACAATCGCCCTGTATAGCAACGAAATCGCATAACAATTAGGTTTTGGGGGGCAACGGCGTCCCACATAATAATTTTCCCTAAGGAAAAAATTGCACAACAATTTTTCAATGGGAAAAAAACCACTTAGCAAAAAAAAATGTACAATGCATCCTATAGGAAAATCGCTATACGTTGCATGCATCGTATAGCAATTGTTTCATACAACAACAAGCCCAGTAGAATGGATTAAAATCGTTGTATGAGGTACCACTGTAAATGTGAAGTTGACACTTGTAGCTTCAGAGGTTTGTGGTTTTTTTATTTATAGAAATGGGACAAGAATGAGCAGCAAATGCATATTGGAAGCTTAAACAAGAAAGTGGTTTCTACCATGTTTCCCCAATTATAGGACCTCCTCCCATAATAAGACACCCCCCTTTTTTCCTGCCTTTGAAATATAAGGCCCCACCCGAAAATAAGACCCCCTTACCTCCTGGCAATCCGATCGCATGCACTCCCTGCTTCCGGTGTCCAGGACAGAAGAGAAGGATGCGTGGAGCCAGGTACGGTACTGTAATACCGGTATACCATCTTCCACCGCCGGCCCCCTCCTCCCGGCGTGTAAGAAGGCCTGCCGCGTCGGAGTCTCGATTGCCTCCCCGCTCACAACCAAGGGAAGTTTCCCCTGGTGAGAGCGGGATCGAGACTCCGACGCGGCAGGTCTTCTTATGGGCCATGCCGTCCGCCTCACAGCTGAGGCCAGTCTCGATTGTGCTTCCCCACTTGCAATCAAGGGAAGCGTCCCTTGGTTGTGAGTAGGGAAGTGCAATCGAGACTGGTCTCGGCTATAAGGCGGCTGGCGTGGCCCATAAGAAAGCCTGCCGCGTTGGAGTCTCGATTGCCTCCCCGCTCACAACCAAGGGAAGTTTCCCCTGGCAAGAGCGGGATCGAGACTCCAACGCGGCAGGCCTTCTTATGGGCCACACCGGCCGCCTCACAGCTGAGACGAGTCTCGATCGGGCTTCCCCACTTGCAACCAAGGGAAGCGTCCCTTGGTTGTGAGTAGGGAAGTGCAATTGAGACTGGTCTCGGCTGTAAGGCGGCTGGCGTGGCCCATAAGAAAGCCTGCCACGTTGGAGTCTCAATTGCCTCCCCGCTCCCAACCAAGGGAAGTTTCCCCTGGCGAGAGCGGGATTGAGACTCCGACGTGGCAGGCCTTCTTACAGGCTACGCCGGCCGCCTTATAGCTGAGACCAGTCTCGATCGGGCTTCCCCACTCACAACCAAGGGACGCTTCCCTTGGTTGCGAGTGGGGAAACCCGATCGAGACTGCCCTCAGCTCAGCTGTGAGGAGGCGTCAGAGCCGGCCGCCTTACAGCTGAGATCAGTCTCAATCGGGCTTCCCCACTCGCAACCAAGGGACGCTTCCCTTGGTTGCGAGTAGGGAAGCGCGATTGAGACTGGTCTCGGCTGTAAGGCGGCCGGCGTGGCCGATGAGAAAGCCTGCCGCGTCGGAGTCTCGATTGCCTCCCCGCTCACAACTAAAGGAAGTTTCCCCTGGCGAGAGTGGGATCGAGACTCCGACGCGGCAGGCTTTCTTATGGGCCACGCCGGCCGCCTTACAGCCGAGACCAGTCTCGATCGCGTCCCTTGGTTGTGAGTGGGGAAGCCCGATCGAGACTGGTCTCGGCTGTAAGGCGGCCGGCTCCGCCTCCTCCTCACAGCTGAGCTGAGGGCAGTCTCGATCGCGCTTCCCCACTCGCAACCAAGGGAAGCGTCCCTTGGTTGCAAGTGCGGAAACCCGATCGAGACTGGTATTCTTCTTCATGGAAAAATAAGACATCCCCTGAAAATAAGACCTTTTGCTAATCTTGGAGTTTAAAAAAATTTAAAACAGTGTCTTATATTCGGGAAAACAGGGTAGTCATAGGAATAGTACAAAGTAGCTTACATTTAACTAATATTAACTGAGTGTAGTTGCACAAATGTGTCATTTCAGTACTGTCTTTGAATGAAAATGAAGCTAGGTTAGAGCAACGTATGGCAATAGTAAATAACGTGCGTAAACTGATATCCTGGATACCTCTGTACAGTATCTTATAATAGACAGTAGTAGATGGCTTAGTTTTTAAGGTTCCCAGTTGGAGGCATTAAATTGAATAGTTTCATAGAATTCTAGAACAAGGTTTGCTAATACAGTACAGGAAACTTTAGAACTTCTCTGCCTTCCTGCTGCTGTTTAAGTGCACTGTCTTCAGCATGGATATGATCTGCAGGCTCTGTTTTGTTTTCATCTATTACCAGGGAAGCTCTTGACATTCTTAATGAGTTTTTACATAAACTAATGAGCTGGATGACTGCTAACAAAGTGAGACTTTATCCAGCCCAAACAAGTGTTCCTGATCAGGCAATTAATGGACTTTGGAATAGAATTTAAACGTGTGTAAGATAAAATAGGACTTTACCTTGAGCAACCAAATTCTCATGGGGGTGCTTCTGGTCTTGAGTTTCCTTTGGGATACTCACTGAACTATCCAAATATTATATGTGCCATTAGCTTTTCCCTGGGCTTTCTGTACAGTAGCGCTGGTGTCAGCTTAACTAGCTTTCCTCATAGAGAAATTTACAACTGTCCATGCTTTGTCACACTCAAAAACTGGAGACTGGAGTAGCATGTTGCTGAGGTCCTTATGGGACCTCTATTTACAATAGGGCATCTCCCTGATACCTAAACAAGGTGCTTTCCCAAAGAACCTCCATCTTGCAGAGATTTAGGTTCAGTTTCTCAGTCCTTATTCAGCCCATCACTGCCTTCAAATACTGTGCTTGTCCTGCATTTATATAGGAACTCCGGATAGAGGTGGGTGGGAGAGAGAGAGAGAGAGAGAGAAAAATAAATATTATTTGTGTATTCATGGCATACCCTAAACTCTATGTGATATCTTATGCAAGTTTCATAGAAGTAATAAACTATGTTTTAGTTATATATTTATAATAATAGTATCAATAATGATAGCAGCATATAGAATACATAATGGAACTATGGAATCCAAGGGAATGGGTAGTTACCTTCAATACTGTTTTTCAGTAGTGGTGGTGCATATCAAAAACACCATAATGTTGTGTTTCTACCTCAATTTATAGCTCTCCAGAAGGATTACATTTTAATGATAGAAAGCTGCTGAGAAATCAAGAATAATCCACAGAACTGTGTTCTGAGTTCCCTACAAAAGGAGATCTGCCATACTGGCCATGATTGTTTTGCACAGTACTGTATCTAGGACTGAAGATGGATTGCAATGGTTTTTTGACTACTGTATCTACTTTACCCAATAATAAGTAAACAGTAGTTAGCTTACTATTTCTCAGTCATCTTACTCAAGAACTGAAGTTATTCCTTCACAGGAGGATCAACCACTGCCTCTTTTAAAACAGTGGACATTATAAATGTTTTGAATTTACATAACTAGTATTTTACATTTTGCCATTTGATTTTTTTTGTGTGGTGCTGGTAGTGATCAGGTACTAATGCTAGTCTGACTAGGACTTCTAGAAGGGTTTTCAAAAAATTATTCATTCATCTTTGTTCAAAATGTGCAAGTACGGTAGTATATTTCTTCTTCATGTTAGTTGAGTTTTAAAACTTTGGGAGACCCAGGGCTGTATGGCTTAATGAATTGAAATACCTGACGTGGAGACAGGGTTTTGGAGTTAAATTGCACCATGATTCAGGAGAAGAGCAAGCCTATGTAGCCCTGGACAATCTGTTCAATGCCAGAGCATTACCATAAGAAGGGACTCAAAACCGCTTTTGCATGCTTTATACTTAGGAAGCTCTGACAAGGGCCTTTATAAATCAGAATTGACTAGATACACTACCAATATTGAAAATAGAAACTCAATGGTTAGGCATGTCTAATTTTGAAAAAGTGGGATGTGATATAACTAACCAAAAATATAAATAAATCCCTTACTCATATGATAGAAATGTGTAGCCTTTGGCACAATTCCGGAGCACCCCCAGAAGAAGGGGTTGATAGACATCTGAGTATTGTATTCCTATCCTAGAAAACTCTGGAAAGGGTCCCTGTAAGTTGGAATCAACTTGATGGTATGTAATTATTTTATAGCAAAACTGAATAGAGTTGAAAATTTGAAAGAAAAAGATTCTTGGCAAATTTTCCGTCGTTAAAAGATTTAAGAATATAAATTTCAGGAGGGCAAATGCCATATGAACTATATGGTGCCCATCTCGGCTATATGGCTGTTACTCCAAGCTTGATAGCAGCTTTCTTATAATCGGCATATTGACTGCAAAAAGTAGCCTAGCACTCTGCTGTGCATCTAATATGGACTGCTAAGGCTGAAAGAGCAGTAGTAATGCATTTGAAGCTGATCAAGAGCTCAACCTTGCTTGCACTTAGCTCTCACTTTTAGACACTATTAACATCTCTGTCCCATTGCTGACACATGCCCTACATAGGAAGGGATATGTATCTTTGCAAGATTATTCTTATTATTTCCTGTTTCTAATCACAAAACTTTATTCAGCTTTACTTTGTTCACATTTTCATATATTTGCAAAGAGGTATAAAGTATTTCATTGCAATTGCAAATTTCTTGAGTTTTTTCCAAAAATAGATGTGTTCCTTTGACGTAGTGCTTACATTTTCTAACAACTATTGAAGACTTAGCTAGACTAATTTTTCACAGTTTCTACGCAAATGTATTAGTGTTTTCCGCCTGTAGAAAACATCATTCAGAATATTGCAGAGTGAAATTTATTAACTTCTGTCCACATTCAAGTGTGCACATTCAGAGGACATGCCTTCAGTTCTTTCTGCTCAGTTTCTTGTCAGTTGCCACATTAGCATTATTCAGTGATTATTATCTCCATCTCTTTCGATCAGATTTGCCAAAGGCTGATTGAACTGATGCTAATTGTTTTTTGTGTATGTGTATTTGCTAGTTGCTGTTTCTTTTATTGTTTATATCCAATTACTGGTTGGCACCTCTGCTCTTGGGTCTGTATCATCACTTTGTTGCTGTTGGGCCCTTTCTCTATTGTTGGTTCCGCAAATAGAAGATATATGAGTACTGTAGTTGCTTCTGACTATAATTGTTTATGGTGGATGAGAGGAAAGCCACTATAAAACAGAATGCAACTTTTCTGGCGGCACAGTATCAAATGATCAATATTTTTAGACTACTTTGTTTGATGACTCTTAGATTTGCTTGATGTTTTGGTGACTTTCAATTGAGGATATTTTGGCTGGCTGTGTACAACTTTTAACAATAGCAATCACACTTATATACCACCTCATAGTGCTTAATGCATTCTGGGCAGCTCACAAGTTAATTAGCATTTTGCCCTCAGCATGCTGGGTACTCACTTTACTGACCTTGAAAGGATGGAAGGTTCAGTCAACCTTGAGCCCTGGTGAAGATATCTCACAACCTTTTGTTTGCAGGACAGCAGTTTAACCGTTGCACCACCATGTCTCCCTTTTAGGGAGCTTACTTTTAAGAGTAGGCTTATTTTTCTTATGTCCTTGCATGTGAAGGTGTATATTGGGCAATCAATTGCTTTCAAAAAGGTGTTTTGCTGCTACACACGGTGCTTCTTCCCAGAGGACTTTTTATTCAAATCTTCTCTAAAAGCTGCTCTTCATGTTTTCTTTGGTCTATCTGGTAGGTTTCTTTTTAGCTCCTTGTGGCACCAAGTTCATTGCTATTTTAGGGTGGTGGTGCTCAGGCCATTTCAAGAAATGTCTTGCAATCTTCATTCTTTATTTTGCTATAATGTGTTCCAGGCTGCATGACACATTTTGACATAGAACCATCTTCATTTGTAAGCCAATCAAAGTATGTGATGCCAAGAATTTTTCTCAAGCATCTCTGCTGGAAAACATTTAGCTTTTGGGTAATTTTCTATGTGTCCCTTGCATATATTGCAGTTGGTAAGACAGTAGTATTAAAGAAGCACAATTTAATAGCAATGTTTACTGCCCTACATGACCAGATATGATTCATTCATTGAAATATAGCTGCTGCCTTTCCAATCCTGCATTTTACATCTTCTGTTCCCTCACTGGTGACCAAGGTAGTCAAATTCACAGATCTCTTCAGTTGTTTGGTTCCCAATTTTTAATTTTGACTTTTTGACAATTGATACTCATTACTTTGGTCTTTTCACTACTGATTCTCAGCCTGACGTTTGCTGCCTTGGATTTGAAGCTGGTGGTCATATCTTGTAGCATTGGTTAGTAGTCTTTCCCAGTAAGGTGATGTCATCTGCAAAGTCAAGATAAGCTAGCTTTGTTTTATTTCCCCATGGAATTCCCCATTGTGGGTTGTCTATTGAAATTCTCATGGCACAATCTAAACACAGTAAAAATAGAAAGGGTAAGAGAATAGACCCTTGCTTAACACCCAGTTCAATGTTGAAGATGTTGGTAGGTTCACCTGCAATTTTAACAGTGGTATGAATCTTAGTAAAGATTTCTAGAGATGTATATAAAACGCTGTGGGGAGCCATGATTTCTCATGATGTTCCATAATTATCACGATGCACACTGTTGAAACTTTCTTGAAATCAAGGACATTAATTAATATTAGCTTTTGGAATTCTATACAGTAAAACCCCTACTTACGAAAAAAAAGTCCATTCCATAAGCTTTTGCTTAAATCAGTTTTTTATGTAACACGAAGCAAACCCATAGGAAATTTTTTTTTTGCTTAACTCAAAGCAAACCCATAGGAAAAATGATTTTTTTAATGTAAATTGAAGCAAACTCATAGGGAAATGAATTTTTACGTAACGCGAAGCAAACTCATAGGAAAAAGAATATGTAACTCGGAGCAAAACCATAGGAAATCATGTAAATGGTTTTAGTACAAAATCATTATGTAAGTCAAATTTTCTGTAACTCAAGGCTTATGTAAGTCAGGGTTTTACTGTACTTCGTACAATTATGCTTTGAAATATAAATATCTGATCGCTATATGAGCATCCTTGATGGATGTTTGTTTGTTCTTATTGTTTCTCCTAGGTGCCTTAGCAAGATACAGTAATACTAAAAGCTTTGAGAGGATCGTGATCCTTGTTCAGTTGTTACAGATACAGTCAGAGGTGTCATTTTTCCTTAGGAGCTTTTCAATAACTTATTTCCTCTATTCTTTGAGAACACATTCCTTTTGCCACCACTTACTAAACAACCTGTTTAGCAGCTTCGCTATGCATTTTTGGTTATATTTTAACATTTTAGCAGTTATTTAATTAGTGTTTTATTAGTCATTAGCAGTTTGATTGCTTCAGCAGTCTCTGTTTCAGTAATCTCACTTCTAGTTCTTGTTCATGGGTGTCTGTATAAATTGAGGTTGGGGTTGGCTGTTTCAAGTCTCTTTAAAGCGTTCAACCAATGGGTAGTTTGCTCTTTTTTACTAGTTAAGATTTTGCCATTTTTATCTTAATTCGCACATCATTTACTACTAGATTTAGTTTGGTCTCTAACTATAGGGCAAAGAGGCTTGGAGTTACAGTATTTTTACTAGCAGGGGTGCCCAGCTTCGCGCAGATGGGGTTTGGGGGGAGGGTGTCTGTCATACTTCCCAGCGTTGAGTTGGGGCGTGGCCTCATCCACGCACCCTCTCCCCCCACACATCCATTCTCTCTCCCTCTCTCCCTCTCTCTCTCTCTCTCACACACACACACACTTTATTCCTCCTCGGCGCACGCACACACACACAGTCACACACATAGAGCAGTGGCGTACTCGGACTCTGCTCTCTCTCCCATTCTCACACACTCTCAGATACTCTCTGTCTCCCCTTCTCTCTCTCTCTCTCACACACACACACACACACACTTTATTCCTCCTCGGCGCACGCACACACACACAGTCACACACATAGAGCAGTGGCGTACTCGGACTCTGCTCTCTCTCCCATTCTCACACACTCAGATACTCTCTGTCTCCCCTTCTCTCTCTCTCTCTCTCTCACACGCACACACACCATCTCTGGCCTGTGTCTCCAGACAACAGACTGCTTCCGGAAGCGCCGTTCGTTGCCTGGAGACGCAGGTCACGCTGGTGGAATATGTGGAGGAGTGCTGGGCTGGGCTTTACAGAGTCCTCTCCCCGTGTGCTGGCTAGTCCCCACACACACTCACACACACCCACACCCTGCCTTCACCTGTGGGGTGTCTTCCTCCATGCAGCCCAGCCCGGGGCTTCTGTGTGACTACTGGCAGCATGGCCTGTGTCTCCAGGCAATGGCTGGCGCTTCTGGAGGCGCAGCCATTGCCTGGAGACACAGGCCATGCTGCCAGGAGAGGTGCAGAAGCCCCAGGCTGGGCTGCATGGAGCCTGGCTAGCTGGACCCCCTGCCATCAGCCCCAGGATGGGAGGCAGTTTATGCTGGTTCGCCTGCCCTCGGTGAGAGCAAAGCGCGGGGAGAGAGACTGGCCCAGCTGTGGGGTGGCTGATGCGGCGATAAAGACTGCCGACCCCAGAGCAACTAGAGACACTGATTTGCTTGCTCTCTGTGGGAGCGAGGGCGAGGAGAGAGACTGGCTCCAGTTGTGGGGTGGCTGGCATGGCCATGAGGACTTGGTTCGTGTGTGGCTTTCCCCTGCAGATATTACTGTGTATGATGTGTCCTCGATATTGATATTATATATTGTATTGCTGTATCTCTGCTTTATTATGTATTTATTTATTTTGTATACTGGTACTTATTGTATTTGTGTTTTTGTTTCATTGTATTTGTATTTAAATATGTTGTGAAGCTGTCCTGAGTCGGCCTGCACTGAGTAGGGCGGGGTATAAAACTAATAAACTAAACTAACAGCCCCCCCACCTGACGGCTGCCTTACCTGTGGGGCGTCCTCCTCCTTGGAGCCCAGCCCAGCATTTCCGCCTCGCCTTGCGCCTGTGAGGGCTTCTGTGTTGTGGATCTGGTGCCGGCGCTCTCTCGGGCTAGGCGCCCGAAACCCTAGTTCATGTGCAGTTCCCGGCATCAGGCATGGGCCCAACGGAGTGCTCCGATCGACCCATGCCTTCTGGAGAAGCCAAGGCAATAGGCCCGCCTGCCCTTCTCCAGAAGGTTGCCTGCATATGGGTGACCCGTTTGGCCCATTCCTTTCAGAGATGGGCCGCCCACCGTCTTCCGGCCGAAATGGCGGCCAGCCAGTGGAGCCTCCCAACCGGGGAGCCGGTAATACGCATGCGCCAGAATCCACGCAGGTGTAAAAGCCTGCCCGGATTTCCAGGTGGAGCCACCTGGAAACTCTGGGCAGGCTTCTGCGCGGATTCTGGCACATGCGTATTACCGCCTCCTCGCCATTTCATGCTGCCGGTGGGGGTGGGGGCTTTGTGGCCAGTTTTCGGGGTAAAATACCCCAAAATGGTCTGCCAGTCCCGTCCCCCCCGCCAGCCACCCCAGAAGTGTGAGGTAGGCAGGGCTGCCGTTGTCAGGGATGAGGTGCAGGTGTCGTGCTGAGTATTGGTAACATACAACATGACACCTCGATTTTAGTTATATAGATTGTATTGTATGTATATGTGTTGTATGTATTGTATAGAGCTGATGGCTAGAAGTTCACCTGATGGCTTAGTGGTTAAGGTGCTAGGCTTGGAGACTGGAAAGACGGGTTCGATTCCCTAGAGCTGCATGATGGGGGACATGAATGGAGCCTCATTCAGGCATCCCCTGCAAAAATCCTTTCAACCCAGAGTAATCTGACATGAAAATGAATGATTGTATAGAGCTGATGGCTAGAAGTAGCCATTATAAGTTGAAATTTCTGTTTACATGGAGACCCTATGTTTGGTTGTTTCTTAGATACATATCACTTTCCTTGTGGTGAAAGTGATGACAGAACAAGACTTAGTGCTGCGTGCTTACATGGTAAATAAAGCAAAACTTTTGAACAAAGCTTTGGTGTTTGTGTATCTATGCATCTTTATTGAAAACATCAGACCCTGCTTTTCTGTCTTGGTGAGGTATTCAATATAGTAAACTGTCGTTAAAAATACAAAAACCTGCTGATAGGAATAGTTGAATAACTAGCACTCAACAGTCCATATGAATGACTCCAACAAATAGATTTACATTTTGATCTTTAGAAAGAATACTGGGTGGACTGGTCCAGGTTCATAAAATGGTAGGATGAACTAAAGTCTTGGCGAATTTTGCAAAGATATGGTGGTTATACCATTATATTGATCAGAACGGAGAAAGTAAAGTCTTAAGACAGCCCTGAATACATTAGTACACTGCTGTCCCCTGTGGATACATATATTATATCTCACTTAAAACAAGTTGTACTCTAACCTGAAACAGCTTTATGACAACTCTCATTGGTTTTTATTTCCAAGGTAATAATTTCTGTGAAAGTATCAGTGGGATGCTTTTCATTGAGAAAATTGTTCTGCAAATAGCTCAAACCAGAGATAGCATAGATCTAAAAGTAGCCAATGCATCATACTATACAAGTTGGTAGATTTGTGTGATGTGTAGGATCACTTCTAGCGTGATAGTCAAATATATAGCTTAGAAGTCCTTTTAGTAGATGAAAACATTTTACCAGAATAGGTGTTGATGTAGTTTGCTCAAGTGAATGAGCAAAACACTGCTGTATTTATTTTTACCTAACAGTTTAGAAGTAGCTTGAAGATGGACGTTGTAATCATTTGCCTTGAGTAAATGCAGAAGTAGGTAGATTGCAGATAGGTCTTGAAGGGTATTTCAGCACTCCCCCAGCCCTAAGGAGCTCCTTAAGTTCTCCAGGGCAAAACTTTCTCATTATTGGAGGCCTCCAGAAATAGAGATTTTTGCTTCAGAAAAGTGGGAGGGTTTTTGTTGTCCCCTCAAGAGTCATAACTAGAAGTAGTTGTTCACCTGTTTTCCATTTGAGTTGCTTCTCTCCCCACCCACCCCATCTGCCCTGCATATTCTATGTAAGCCATTGATTCTTTGCACATAGATTTTTTTTTTTAAAAAAAATTGGATTAAAGCTTTTTCTGAACTCAACTTTATAACATCTCTGCTGTGAAGAGGCATGTGGTCCCTGCAGACACAATTTCACAATTTTGAGAACTGTAAAACCAAGCATCTGTGAAAGTATTTTTAACTAGTAGAATTGCCCAGTAATCTTACAGAAATCTAGAAGAGCATGATATTGCGAATGGATTAATGGAATTCATTTACCAGAAAATTTAAACATTGCATATACATCCTCATGTTACATAATTAAAAACTAATCCTTATTTAATAAGCTTTTTAACATAGTTTTTCTTTAAAAAAGCATTTATTATCTGTATAAATAAAGCAGGAGTGTGCGTCCGTGATTCCCGAATGTGTTTCCACGCACCAGGACAAGGCCACACAGCCCCCTGGCTCACGCCTACCATCCGTGTCCCAGATTGCATAGCCGAAGTCTGGGGGCCGTGGTTGGGTCATGTGCCCCACAAACACCAAAACAAAAACAACTACAAGCCCCACAAACCCCTGCGCCATGCACCAGCCAATCAGATAGGCTGGCGCAAGTCACTGCACCACGCTGCACCAATCAGATTGGCTGGTGCGAGAACAGGAGAGGCGGGACCAGGGTCGGGTGCAGACCGAACGGAGACACTCTGTTCGGACTCCCCAAGAGGCGAGGGCCGAAAGCGGTGCTCTGTTCCGACCACGCCTCCCGGGGGAAAGCGAGCACTTACCCAGGGGAGGGGGCAAAGCGCGGCTGCCTTCGGCCCTCACATCCCGGGGGAAGCGAGCCACTTCCCCGGGAGGCGAGGATGAATAACGGCACTCCATTCCACCCTCTCCTCCCAGAGGAAAGCGAGCACCTACTCCGGGGCCCGGGAACCAATCTGCCTTCAGCCCCCGCCTCCCGCGGGAACCAAACAACTTCCCCGGGAGGCAAGGACAAAAACCGCTGCTCCGTTCGAGCCACGCCTCCCGGAGGAAAGCAAACGCCTACCCCGGGGGACAGAAGTTGAAAGCGCAGCTGCCTTCAGCCCCCGCCGCCAGGGGGAAGCGAGCCACTTCCCCCGGAAGGCCAGGGCCGCTGCCTTGTGTGTGTGTGTGTGTGGTTTTGTGTGTGTTGGTGTTTGTGTGTGTGTGTGTGTGTGTGTGTGTGTGTGAGAGAGAGAGAGAGAGAGAGACAGAGAGAGAGAGAGGGTGAGTGAAAGAGTGTCTGTGTGTGTGAGAGAGAAAGACAGACTGGGTATGTAAGTGTTTATGTGTGTCAGTGAGTGGTTGAGTGAGTGAGAGAGACGGCATGGGTCCCATCCATCCGAAGGACGGGCACCTATGTTAGTACACTAATACCACTAATGCTTCCCTTCCCCACTCACAACCAAGGGACCCTTCCCTGGCGACAGCGGGGAAGCGATCGAGACTTGGGCGTGCCTAGTCTTATGTGCCACTCTGCCCGCCTCACAGCTGAAGCCTGTCTCGCTTCCCTTCCCCGCTCTCGCCAGGGAAGCGACCCTTGGTTGAGAGCAGGTAGGTGGGAGCAAGACTCGCCGGCGGGAGCAAGAGAAGCGACCAGTGCCCGAAGAGGAGGAGACTCGTCGGGTCTCCCACTGCCGCCCCAGAAGCCCACTGCCGCCACTGCCGCCACATTCCTCCTGTACTCAGGTGAGGGTGCTCAGGGCCGCTTGGATATTTTGGGGGATTCCCCCATGGTCGCTTCTCTGGCCGCCTCACAGCAGGTCTCCTGCCACCGCCCCAGAAGCGCCATTCCTCCTCGCCCCATTCCTCCTGTCCTTGGGAAAGGGTGCTCGGGGCCGCTTGGATATTTTGGGGGATTCCCCCACGGTCGCTTCTCTGGCCGCCTCACAGCTGGGGCCAGTTTCGCTCCCACCCGGCTCACAACCAAGGGAAGCATCCAGTGGGTGTCGCGGCTTCTTTCTCACGTGAAAACCCTAATGCCTCATATAACGTCCGGCGACGGCGTATGAGGCATCTTTTTTCCAAGAATTGGGCGACGTTGTATGGATCCAACGTTCTATGAAGCGGACGTTGTATGAGGTATTACTGTAGTAGAATAAAATAGTAAAACTTGAGAAGTCATGCTGTGCATTCTCAAACCAAATGCAAGGTTTTATTACATTCTGTATTCTTCATCTTAAAGAAGGTATTTCGGGCAATTCTAATGTAACTTGTAATGTACGGCTATGATCCCACTGTTCTAGCCAAATGCCAAAGTACAGTAAAACCCCGTACAGTATAACGAATGTAATCCATTCCGTGGTGCTAGTTGTTATACGATTGTATTGCTATATGATGCATGCATCATATAACGAATTTCTCTATATGATGCATTGTACAAGGAATATCTTTATGGGAAAAGTTGTACAAAGAAAATTTACCCATAGAGAAATTTGTTGTATGATGCATCCTATAGGGAAGCATTGCATCGTACAATGACAAAAATCGTTGTATGATACAACTCCCCCCCCCCCAATTCCATTTGTTGTACGATTTATTGGTTGTATAAATCAATCGTTATACAAAGTTCCACTGTACAGTGATACCTCATACAACGTCCAAACTTGGTTCCACAAGTTTGGACTTTATACGGATTTGGACTTTGTATGAGGCATGCAAAATCTTAGCCGAGATGTCTCATACAACATCCAAATCCTTGCCGCGATGCCTCATACAGCATTGATTCCATAGAAATACATTGTACTGTAACAGCACAGTCTTCAGGGCAAAGTCAAGGAAACAGACAGGAAACTGACAGAATTTTAAGAAATCATTGTGTAATGGCTAAAAACATTACAAAAACATGTCAAACAACCCTGATTGTCCAAGAACCTGAAGAATGCTGCAAAAATCCCAGGAATGCTGCTAAAAACTCTGACGAAAAAATCCCCCCAAAAATATCCAAAATCGTGCTCAAAACCACTCCTAAACACTCTTCGCCTCATGCAAAACCCACAAGAGCAATGCATGCAATGCAACCTTTTGTACTGCCCAGGCACAATGCAACCTGGGAAAACCCCAATGCCTCATACAAAGTCACACAAGTATGTATGAGGCAACTTTTTTCAAGGAATTAGGTGATGTTGTATGAATCCGATGTTGTATGAAGCGGATTTTGTATGATGTATTACTGTATTTTCATTTTGGATCTTAAATACATTTCACGCCCTGCTTGCTTTTCATTGATTTGTATGAGTGTTGTTATTTGATAACTTATTTTTTGTTGTTGTTGTTGTTGTTGTTGTTCAGTCGCACAGTCGACTCCGACCCTTTGCGACCCCATGGACCATTTTCCTCCAGGCGCCTCTGTCCTCCACCATCCCCCTCAGCCCTCCCAGCTCTGTGCCCATTGTGTCTACAATACCATCTAGCCATCTCATCCTTGGCCTCCCCCTTCTTCTTTTGCCCTCCACCTTTCCCAACATCAATGCCTTCTCAAGTGAATCCTCCCTTCTCATTTGATGTCCAAAGTATTTTAGCTTCATCTTTACTATTTGACCTTCCAATGAGCAGTCAGGGTTAATTTCTTCTAAGATTGACCTATTTGTTCTCCTCGCTGTCCAGGGGACTCTCAAAACCCTCCTCCAACACCACATTTCAAAGGCATCTATTCTTCTGCGTTCAGCCTTCCTAATTGTCCAGCTCTCACATCCATACATTACTACTGGGAAAACCATTGCCTTGACTATTCTAATTTTTGTTTGCAATGTGATGTCTCTGCTTCTCACTATGTTCCCCAGGTTTCTCATCGCTTGTCTCCCAAGAATCAGTCGCCTTTTTATTTCATGGCTACGATCCCCATCTGCAGTGATCTTTGATCCTAAGAAAGTAAAATTTGTCACTGCTTCTACTTCTTCCCCGTCTATTTTCCAGGAACTGATTGGGCCTGTTGCCATTATCTTGGTTTTCTTGATATTGAGTCTCAAGCCAGTTTTTGCACTCTCCTACTTCAGCCCAATCAAGAGATTCTTTAGGTCTTCCTCACTTTCTGCCATTAGGGTGGTATCATCTGCATATCTCAAATTATTGATGTTTCTCCCAGCGATTTTAATCCCATATTGTGATTCCTCCATCCCTGCACTGCGCATTATATGCTCTGTGTATAGGTTGAATAAGCATGGTGACAAAATGCAGCCTTGTCTTACTCCTTTTCCTATTCCAAACCACTCTGTTATTCCATGTTCTGTCCTAACTGTTGCTTCTTGGTTCATGTACAGATTTCTCAGGAGGCATATGAGGTGCTCTGGTATTCCCATCTCTTTAATTACTTGCCACATCTTGTTGTGGTCCACACAGTCAAATGCCTTAGTGTAGTCAATAAAACAAAAGTAAACTTGTTTCTGGTATTCCTTTGTTTTCTCCATGATCCAGCGTATGTTGGCGATGTGGTCTCTAGTCCCCCTGCCTCTTCTGAAACCAGCCGGCACCTCTGGTAATTCTCTCTCCACATGCTGCTGAAGTCTATCCTGTATTATCTTGAGCATCACCTTGCTGGCATGTGGGATGAGCGCGATTGTTCGATAATTTGAACATTCTTTGGCATTGCCCTTTTTTGGGATTGGGACGTATACTGATCTTTTCCAATCCTGTGGCCACTGTTTTGTTTTCCAAATCTGCTGGCGTATTGATTGCAGTAATTTGACGCCATCATCTTTTAGCGCTTTGAAAAATTCAACTGGGATACCATCATCTCCACTAGCGTTGTTGTTTGCAGTGCTCTTTAGGGCCTTTATGACTTCGCTCTCCAGGATGTCTGGCTCAAGTTCAATTTCTTCATCATTGTGATTATCAGGAGTGTTGAGGTCCTTTTTGTAAAGTTCCTCTGTGTACTCTTTCCATCTTTTCTTAATTTCTTCTGCATCAGCTAGCTCCTTTCCGTCTTTGTCCCTTATCATGGTCATTTTTGCTTTAAATGTTCCCTTGATTTCCCCAATTTTTTTGAAAAGATCTCTGGTTCTGCCTCTTTTGTTGTTTTCCTCCATTTCTTTGCACTGTTCTTTTAGGTAGTTTTCTTTATCTCTCCTTGCTTTTCTTTGAAATTCTGTGTTCAAATGATTGTAGTTTTTCCTTTCTCCTTTGACTTTTGCATTCCTTCTTTCCTCTGCTATTTTAAGTGCCTCATCAGACAACCACTTTGCTTTCTTACTCTTCTTTTCTTTTGGTATGGTTTTCTTTGCTGCTTCCTGCATGATCTCCCTCATCTCCGTCCATAATTCTTCTGGTACTCTGTCTACCGAGTCTAAGCCATTAAATCTGTTCATCACCTCCACCGTGTATTCTTTAGGGATGCTGTCTAGGTGATATCTTTCTGGTCTCCGTGTTTTCCATATTTTCTTTAGTCTAAGCCTGAATTTTGCGATCAGTAGGTTGTGATCTGAGCCACAGTCTGCTCCTGGTCTTGTTTTTGCTGACACTATGGAGGTTCTCCATCTTTGGCTGCAGAGTATGTAGTCAATCTGGTTTCGGTGTTGGCCATCTGGTGATGTCCATGTGTAAAGTCGCCTCTTGTGTTGCTGGAAGAGAGTGTTTGCTATGACCAGTGCGTTCTCTTGGCAGAACTCTATCAATCTTTGCCCTGCTTCATTCTGTGTTCCAAGACCAAATTTGCCTGTTATTCCTTCCACTTTTTGATTTCCTACTTTGGCATTCCAGTCTCCTAATATAATTTTGACATCATTTCTTGGTGTCTGTTCTATGAGGTGTTGTAAGTCCTCATAGAACTGGTCCATTGTGGCTTCATCTGCACCAGTGGTTGGTGCGTATATTTGGATCACAGTGACATTGAAAGGTTTGCCTTGAAATCTGACTGACATCATTCTGCCATTTTTGAGATTGTATCCCATTACTGCTTTTCTCACTCTTTTATTTGCAATTATGGCTACTCCATTTCTTCTAAGGTTTTCTTGCCCACAGTAGTAGATATGATGGTTTCCAGAGCTGAATTCCCCCATCCCTGTCCATTTGAGCTCACTGATGCCTCAGATGTCAATGCTTATTCTTCCCATCTCATTTTTTACCACTTCCAGTTTTCCTTGATTCATAGACCTCACATTCCATGTCCCTATGCAGTATTCTTCCCTGCAACACTGTATTTCTCCTCTCCCTTTAGTATCCCTCCCCCTTTTCAGATCTGCTGTGCTGAGCATCCCCTTGTTTTGTCTTTTGTTTTGGTCCATAGGGTTCTCTTGGCAAACTTTGTGGCGTGCCTTGCCGGTCTCTACGCCAGTCTTTTCCCATCACACATGTTATCACAGTTTAAACAGTTTTAAAGCAAAGTATTATCATGCACAATATCACAGTTTATCACATAGTATCAAAGTAAAAGTTGAACTAATTAGTGAAAGGGAAAGAAAGAAAGAAAAAGTCCACTATATCAGGTCTCTATGTAAGTCAGTTTCTTGTACAGTCACTATGTCAGTTGCCATAAGCCATCTATGTTTAGTCAACTATATTATTTCAGTTCGATTACTTATCCTTTGCATGCACGCAGCAGCTCTTGCCTCCCTTCGGCCGCATGGAGTCGGTCAAAGGCGCCGGCTCGGGCCTCGCTGTGATGGTGGTTGTGGGTGGTATCTCCTGCGGGTGGTCGGGGGTCTCCGGAGGTGTCCTTCTCTCTGGCCCCAGGTCTTTGGATGGGGAGGGAGGGGCTGGGTCCTTTACTCACCTCCCCTGTGGGCCTCTCTGGATGGAATGAGCAGTAGAGCTGGGCCTTTCTGATTCCTTTCCTTCCTCTCTAGGCCCAGGTCTTTGGATGGGGAGGGAGGGGCAGGATCCTTTACTCACCTCCCCTGTGGTCCTCTCTGCATGGAATGAGCAGTAGAGCTGGACCTTTCTGATTCCTTTTCTTCCTCTCCAGGCCCAGGTCTTTGGATGGGGAGGGAGGGGCAGGATCCTTTACTCACCTCCCCTGTGGGCCTCTCTGGATGGAATGAGCAGTAGAGCTGGGCCCTCCTGATTGCTTTTCTTCCTCTCCAGGCCCAGGTCTTTGGATGGGGAGGGAGGGGCTGGATCCTTTACTCACCTCCCCTGTGGGCCTCTCTGGATGGAATGAGCAGTAGAGCTGGGCCTTCCTGATTCTTTTCCTTCCTCTCTAGGCCTAGGTCTTTGGATGGGGAGGGAGGGGCAGGATCCTTTACTCACCTCCCCTGTGGGCCTCTCTGGATGGAATGAGCAGTAGAGCTGGGCCTTTCTGATTCCTTTCCTTCCTCTCTAGGCCCAGGTCTTTGGATGGGGAGGGAGGGGCAGGATCCTTTACTCACCTCCCCTGTGGGCCTCTCTGGATGGAATTTTTAGATCATGTTAATTAATTACTTAGTCATCTATTACAATAGTTAAGTCATTAAGGAGTAATACTATGAAGCATATCACAGGAGTTCTCTGGAGTGACTTCTGAGTTTTATCACTGCATACCACCACTATGTGATGTTAATGAACCAGACTCCAGTAGCTCCTATGGAGCAACTAAAAACCTCATCCAACTTTTGCTTTTAAGCCTGCTCTTACTTTGAGGAATAATAATCTTAGTACCAACTAGAGGTCACGAATTCTGGTTGGGCTCTGGTGTGGAAAGCAGCAAGTGTAACATTAGCCATCGTAAGCAATTGTTGTACTGAGATCATGTGGAAGACAATAAAAAGCAGCAATGCTATATATTCTGAGTGCACATTTCATGGCCAGAAAAAAGTTATTAGTTCCGCAGTCCCCAACTGAATCATATCTCCTTTGACACCTGAAATGATAAAAGAGGAAATGTTGCATTGTATTTCTTCTGTAGTAATGACTTGTCATGTTAGTATTTAACTGCAGTCTGCTTTTGAACTTTCTTCTTTGATCTTTCAAGTTATTGTTGTATTCTGCTGGTAAGATGTCATTTGCATATTATTGATATTTCTTCTACCATTTTGCACTCCTCTTTTATCTGAATTTAATTCATCTTTCTATCTGATATTTTCTATATACAAGTTGAACAGATGGGTATATAAAATCCACCCTTGTCAGACACTTTTACCTATAGGAAACCATTTTGTTTCTCATATTCTTTCCTAACAATAACTTCTTACCTGTAGGATAAATGTAGTGCTGAGGTGCAGTTGTTTCCTTTAGAACAATCTGTAGCTTCTCATGATCTGTACAAGTCACCCCCATATTTATGGGTTCAGTTTCTAGTTTCATTTATCTGTGCATCTAAAAACATTCAGTAAAAATTCCTGAAATACACAATATGCACCCTTCAGGTACCATCTGTTGGGGAGACTTGCCTCTCCAGCACAAGGAAAAGGGCCTTCTTGGTTGTAGCCCCCACACTCTGGAACCTCCTCCCAGTAGAACTACGCTTCCTGGCCCAGTTGCTACTAGTTAGGAAAGAACTGAAGATGTGGTTGGCAAAATGGGTCTGGGGGCCAGGATTGTCAACAAGCTCCCCTTTCTGGCTCATCTGAGGCTCCCCCCTCCTGTAATTAATTTTTTAATGTCAAGGTTTTGTAGACTTTACATTTGGTTTTAGATAGTAAATGGCACAGCGGGGCGGGGATTAATATTGTATGTTTTTAAGAGTTTTTAATTGTTTTTAATTGGTTTTTAACTTGTGTACATCACCCAGAGTCCATTGGCTAGGGCAGTATATAAATCTATTAAATTAAATTAAATACAGTATACTGTATGTATTTTATGGTGCATTACTAGGGCTGACCACTAGAGGCCACTGTCTACAGTTTAAAAATAGGCTTTGTTTCAGATATCTGTGGTAGGTCTTGGAACTTTTCTTCCACCAAGGCGGTGACAGGTGGTTGGGTTGGGGGTGATAATTAATGCTTCTTTGCAGGAGAGGTTGTTTCCTGCACCATTGAAACATGCATTGGTGTGCCCCCTCCTGAAGAAGCCATCACTTGACCTAACAGTATTAGTAACTTTCGGCCTGTATCCAACCTTCCCTTTCTAGGGAAGTTTTTGGAGAAGGCAGTGACGTGGCAGCTGCAGGGGGTTCTGGATGAAGCGTATTATCTGGACCCTTTTCAGTCAGGATTCAGGCCTAGATATGGTACCAAGACTGCATTGGTCGCACTGTTGAATGATCTCTGGTGTGAGTGGGATGGTGGGAATCCATCAGTCCTTGCTCTTTTTGACCTCTCGGCGGCTTTCGATACTGTTGTCCACGGTATCTTTCTGGAATGGCTCTGAGAATTGGGGATCCAGGGCACTGTGTGGTCTTGGTTTTCCCATTTCTGATGGGTCAGACCCAGTCGGTGTTGGAGGGTGAGATGTCTAGCCCTAGGCTCCTACAATATGGGGTGCCACAGGGTTCGGTGCTTTTGCCTCTCCTGTTTAATATTTACATGAAACCACTGAGGGCGATCATCCATTTCCACGGGGTGAAGTATCATCAATATGCAGATGATAGTACATCTCAGCCCGTGGTGATCTAGGTGATGCAGTGGAAGTCCTATCCAGGTGTCTGAAGGCTGTAGGGGTCTGGATGAGGGACAACGGGCTACAACTGAATCCTGGCAAGACCGAGTGGCTGTGGATTAGGGGCCTTGAGTTATCACTGGAGTTACCATCTTTGGTTCTGGATGGGGCTTTTTTGCCTCAGACCCAGTGCGTAATCTGGGGGTCCTCCTGGACTCATGACTCCTGTTCAATGAGCAGGTGGCAGTCGTGGCTAGGAGGGCTTTCACACAACTTTGTGTGATCCGCCAGTTATACCCGCTCCTGGACTGGGACTCCTTACTCATGGTCATGCATGCTCTGGTCACCTCCAGACTTGACTATTGTAATGTACTCTACATGGGGCTGCCCTAGATGACCATTCGGAGGCTGCAACTGGTCCAGAATGCAGCTGCTCCGGTGGTGATGGGGTGCAGGCATTATGCCCGTGCCTCGCCATTGCTTCGGGAGCTGCACTGGTTGCCGGTGTGCCTCTGGGTGCAATTCAAGGTGCTAGTGATTACCTTTAAAGACTTACATGGTAGTAGACCAGGGTACTTAAGAGACTGCATCACCCCAAAGACATCTGCACATCCTACTACAGCAGACCGGAAGGGCTCCCTGATAATTCCATCTGCTAGCCGCCCTGAGTCGGCCCTGGTCGAGTAGGGCGGGGTATAAATCGAATAAATGAAAATGATAATGATAGAGAGGCTCGCCTCTCTAGCACGAGAAGGAGGGCCTTCTCTGTGTCTGCTCCGGCCTTGTGGAACCTCCTGCCAACCGAACTGCGTCTCCAGGCAGAGCTTTTATCCTTTCGCAAGAGCAGCGGGTGTGTGGGGCGGCTGGGGAGATAGCCATCCTGGGCTGGCTTGTTTAAGTATTGCCCGGGCTGTCAGCTTTTGAAAATTCTTGTGGTGCAGCATTGGGTGGGCATTTTTTTTAAAAAAAATTTAAATTTTTTAAAACAAATTTCCTTTTTAATGCTTTTAATTTTTTTAAAAAGTTTTTATTTGTTTTATGTGTAAGCCACCCGGAGTTGCCTTGGCAAGGGGGTGGGTGTGGAAATGTGAGTAATAAAAAAAATATCTCTAGTGCCTCTTTGTTTCTGGAATCCATCTTGAACACGAGGCATTTCTTGCTCTGTTACAAGGTAAAAGTCTTATTACAAAATCTTGAGCATCATTTTTCTTTCATAGGTTAATGCAACAACCCTGCATTTTTTGCCTTCTCCTTGAGGATTGGAAGATAATTGAATGTTTCCAATCCATAGGCCCTTATTTTTTTTCCCATATCTTTGTTAGGATTTCAGCAGATTCTGAAATATTTCTATTGGTATCTCATCTGTTTCTGGTGTTTTGAGAGCACTTTCACTTTCTAAAATGACATGTTCATTATAGGATTATTTTTCAAAGGAATCTATTATCTTTGTAACTTCTCTGTAGAGCTTTTCAATATACTGTACAGTAGACCCTTGGTTCCCCAAGTAGCGTCGTTATGCAGAAAACGTCTTTATTCAAATAACGACAAAAAACATTGTTATTCGAATAACAATGGTAAAAATACCGTCGTTATTCTAATGATGGTAAAAATACCATCATTATTCGAATAAAGATGGTAAAAATACCGTCATTATTCTAATAATGATGGTTTTTGTCGAATGATCACGTGGGGTGCGTCACTAGTGTCATTAATTGAAAATGATGCTATTCGAACATGTCGTTAGGTGGGGGTTCACTACTTTCATTTTTATTTCAATCTGTTCAGATAATATGTCTTCCTCTTGGTATCAGAATTCCTAATGTAGGCTTAAATTGCCGTTTCATATCTTAGATCTTCTGGATTTCTTAGATCTTCTTGTTCTATTTTGTTTCTTTGCATTGATCATTGTAATACAATAGTTCTCTGTCTCTATGTGATAGTCGCTGAAAGGTTTCATTCGAGGATTCTGACCCTGATTTTGTCACCTTTTACTATTATTTTTTAAAATAATAATAATATCCCAATACGTCAATTCTGACTTATGGTAGCTCTTTTGCAAGGTTTTCCAGGTAGAGAATAATCAAAAGTAGTTTACCGTTTCCTTCTGGTTGCATCCTGGACCTGTGCAGCTTGTCCAAGGCAATACAGGCTGGATCTTCTCCTGGTGGGCACAGTGGGGAATCAAACTCCCAGTCCCTGGCTCTGCAGTGAGATATCTAAAACCACTCAGGTACTTGTCCTGAATATTCCAATATCTTGAAAAGTTTGTTGCAAACCAGAAAGCTTCAACATGTAAATATGGATTGAAGTCGTAGGTGTAAATACTGTGGCACTGTTCTAACTAGGTAGATGAACTTGTTGCTAGTCAGAATCACTTAATGTTGTGCTTCCAGCACTAAAAATTTTCAGGGTGCAACAATGAAAATCTGATTAAGGAGCATTTGCTGGACTTGCAGAACAGCTCATTCATGTTGCGTTAAACTATTCCCTCCATAGGAGTGAGTTTAAAATAATACCAGATATTTATAGTGAAAGATGAGAAACCCGGTTGTTACTGTAATGCAATAAGGATCTTATAACCAGCTGGTACACTCTGTGGCATCTTAAACTAACACAGCCAAGTTCTCAGGTTGGCTGCTTGTCACTAACTTGTTTTGTCCCTGCCATTTGTTCTCCCAACCCCCATTTTACTATAGCACTTGTGACGTTGCCCACAGTAGGAAAGGGAAGAAACAACTATGACCATATGTATTGTTTCATAGTGCTGCCTGTTTGCATCTCTTTGTTTCAGTCCACAGCTCTATATGCAGTGATTTGAGTGGTGCTCAGTTCATTGAGTAGTCAAGCATGGGGTTATTCTGTTCAGTCTTTAGCTAGAAAGGCTGCAGGTGGCCACGTGTGTAGCCCTGTTTCTTTCCATAGATTATTATAATACAGTAGTTCTTTGTTTCACAACATGAAGTTGCTAAAAAGTTGCTTTTAGGGGCTCTGACCTATTTTTCTCATCCTTTTGCTACTTTGTCCTTAAACGTGATCCCAACTCAATAAGTTCACCTGTTCTTGTGGACAAGTTTTGTGAATGAGTGTGCAACATGTGTATATACTCCTATGTCTTGTTTTTATTTATTTTTTGTGGATTTTTCGTCTGTAGAGGAGGCAGATGTACAGGAAAAGCAGAAATCAGTACTGATCTGGTCAAGAAGATAGGAAGCTGCCTTGAGAGGAGTTGGACCATTGGTTCATCTACCGTCTATACGCGAGTATAAGCCGACCCGAATATAATATCTGTTCCAGATATTGGCTATCATCATGGCAGTAGTCTTTCTGTTCTTAACTGCTCAGAACAGTTCTTCCGAGGACACACCACACCAGTCTCTCATGTTCTTCAGCCATGAAGTCCATAAACATCCAGGGCCTCTCTTCCCAGGGATCTTTCCTTGTGGAGTGAGTTGGAGTATTCTATACTTAATTTCATGGATGCCCAAACTACGGCCCATGGGCTGGATCTGTCCCACGGTGCCAATTAATCTGGCCCACAGCGCCCTTGCCGCTCCCGGAAGCAGAAGTTGTGAGCCTCCCTAAGTCGGGTTCACCTGATTGGGCAGCATAGAAATTTGAGTTATAAATAAATAAATATAAAAGAAGTAGCATGCACAGGCTCAGAATATGGCTGCGCAGAATGCTGCCGAAAATGACCCGCAGCTGTTGGAAACATTTACGACAGCCATGGGTAATTTATGGCAGTGTTCTGCGCATGTGCAGGTGTATTTGGTGCCCATGCATACACGTTTTACTTCCACTTCTGGGTGGGAGGAACCATGTGAGCAACACTCGACCATGTGACTGGCCCACGGCCCGAAAGGTTTGGGCACCCCTGCTTTATGTTGTTCCTTTTGATATGTAGGGCCAAAGTATTGGAGCTTTCTTTGCTTAATGGTCTTCAACTATTCTTGTTCTTTATCCACCCAATGCAACACTTCTACATCAGTCACATGGTCAACCAATGATATCCTGAGCAGCCGTCTGTAGATCCACATTTAAAAGTTTCGATTCTCTTTTCAGATGTTTTAGTCAATGCCCAAGCTTTGACTCCATATAGCAGTGATTCTCAACCTGTGGCCCACAGACTGGATATGGCCCATAGCACCATTTCATGTGACAACCCCTCACCCCCACCGCCTCCACCACATCAGGAAGTGCCATGTGGTGGAGGAAGGGCAAAATGGCTGTCCAGCCCCCGAAGCTATCTGAGTGAGCGGGACAAGGGACCCGGCCCCTGGCTTTATAAGGTTGAGAACTCCTTCCATATAGCAGCACCAGAAATACATAACATCTCACTATTCAGATCTTTGGAGCGAGAGTTAGATCTCTACTTCTACAACTATACCTCTGGAAATTTCTACATAGTTTAAATGAAATGGTGGAACCGTAGGTCTAAAACATGATGCTAAATGTATGAGAGAGAAAAAGAACATACTGTATGAGTTTCATGGACTAGATAAGTTCATATCTAAAAAACTACCTTGTTTCAAGACAGTTTTGGATAGCTCAGTAAGTTTTCTGGCTCCAAAGCTAAAGGCTGGGAGTTTGATTACTCACTGTGTCCTGGGAAGTAAAGCTAGCTTATGTAGCCTTGGGTAAGCAACACAGTCCCAGGGTGCCCTCAGAAGAATGGTAAATCAGTTCTGAATATTTTATATCTAAAAATTCCTGACAAGAGTCACCATAAGTCAAAGTTGACTTGACAGCACTTTGTTTATAACAGGGGTTCGCAACCTACGGCCTGCAGGTCGGATCTGGTCCACAGCATCAAATAATCCGGTGGATAGCATGCAAGATTGTTTTCACTGAGTTTTAGGGAGATTGGTTTCCCTTGCCTCTGAAGACATATGTGTGCAGTTGCCCCATTGCATCTGGTTTCAGTTGCTTCTGAAAAAGAGTACTATGTCTCAAAATGAATAGTGCATCTTTATGCTGGTACTAGTGTGTGTATATATAAGCAGGCACCTCAGTCACTCCTGTGAGCAGCGTTCAGTGAGTTTTTCCAGGTCTTCTCTACGTCTCAATTATCATCTTCAGTTTTAAATTCATTTTTCAATTCGTGTATTATCAGATATGGATCATTGGTTGAAAACCTGCACAGTAAAACAACTGAAACATAATGTGGATATTGACCAATCACCAAGAATTTCTCAGGACACATCTAACAATTTAGTACATAACAATGAGAAGGCACAGTCTTCAGTACTTCAAAAAGGTAAAAAGAGAAAATACTGTGATGAATACATAAAGTATGGATTTTCATATACGGTAATACCTCAGATAACATTTGCATCAGATAACACTAAAACTGAATAACGTTAAGCAATCTGTCCTAAGCCCCAGTATGTAGTGTGTACTCTCCTCTTTCAGCATTTACAAACAAACATGCCAGTTATGCAAACAACGAATGCTGTTTTTTCCCCACAACCTAGCACAACCTTAGTATGTGACATCATTCTAGTTTTCCAAAAATGTACTTGAAACCTACTACCGTGTTTGTCCATATTGCTGGACGTGGTAAGGATCATACTATAGCTGAGAACTGAATGTCTCCTTATGTAAAAGATGCAATTCAGCATCTGCTTGGAGAAGAACATGTGAGGAAAATGAACACTGCCTCTCTTTTGAACAGTACAATATCTCAAAGAATTCAAGACATGTCTGACAATATTGAGGCATCAGTAATAGGTAGAACTAAAAATAATAAATTCTTTGCTAGTCAAATTGATAAAAACATCAATGAAATGAAAATCATTTGCTTTGTTCTCTGTCAGATCAATGCTATTTATTATTTCAAGAAAAAGGACATTAACGTGAAGAGATGAATCTTCATTCTACCTAGCTTCTTCATATAGTGGCTTTCTTGTGGTAAAATCCTTACCCATCTGTTCGAAGTTTGAACTTAAAATGAGGTCCAGGTTTCTTTTGGATGATCATCCTTTTCAGATTGCTCCCTAGTTACACGACTGTGATTGGCCTTAGGCTGTTGCATATTTATCAGATAGTTTTCTACAATAAACAATCTGAATTTGGCATTGCAGAATAATGATCTTCAAAGTTTCAGACAAAATTAAATGTATGTTTGAAAGATTAGATTTTTGGAGGTCATGTATTGAGAGGCCAATATGAAGTATTTGAGTTCACCCAGGAAATGAGTGAGAAAGTAATCGGAGACTTGAAAGGGCTAAAATCATCTTTCAAGAAGTAATTCTCAAAACCTGGAGAAGAGAACAGTTGGATTGGCAATCCTTTGAAGAAGAATACTTCCAAGATGCCAGATTATCAATCAAAGGTCAAAAAAAAAAAAAGAAGTTGGAACTTTCAACGGATATTTTTTTAAAAGCTGAATTCGAAGAAGAAAAACCCCTTGTTTCTGGGAGACATCAGCAGCCAATATGAACAGTTTTCTGACAAGGTGCTTAAGTTGCCATTTGCAAATATGGAGCTGGTACAGAAGGTCCTCTCTTCTTATATCTTTACAAAAACACCATAGTAAGCTGAATGCCGTTCCAGTTTTAAGACTATCTTTCATCAGTTGAACTTGATTTTAACAACTGTTGCTCAAAACCAGCTCACGGATTGCACTGACATTTGTTGTAGATAAAATATTTGTTGTGTTTTATAAATACTGTTTCAAAACATGTCAACATTTTTCAGTTATTAATAAATTAAGTAATAAATGCAACATATTAACGTAATCTATTTTAATGTCACCTGCTGTGTATTTACTTGAATTCATTGTATCCTTTTACACATACACATACACACACACTCTGTTTGATCTGGTAATAGTCCCGATCAAACCCTGGACTGCCAAAACAAAGCCACTTTCTTTGCTTTGTCGTTGCCCATACCCAAGCCCTCATTGGTGCATGTATCTGGCAGCAATCGGCAGACCAGTAAATGAGTCAGATTCTTTATCCCCACATTCACACCATGTGTTGTTGTCCGCCAGTAGTCCCCACTTGAGAATGTTGGTCTTGCATTTAGTGACTCCAGCCCTCAACCCATTCAGGGTCCTCCAAGTGACGTAGGGGAGGTTGAGCTCTTCAGCTATATCCCCCTTTAATGTTATTTCTTGTCCAAGGAGCCCTTTCCTCCATCTTCTTATATGGCTCTTGTGTACCCTCAAGAATGTTTGTTCTTCCCATAAAGCTCTTCCTGAATTTGAGCCGGTAGACTCGAGGCTCATATCTTTTCAGAAGCTGTCGAGGGTTGTTCTTTTGCTTATTTATCTCAGCCTCCACTGCTACTTCACTCTTAATCTTAGGTGGAGTGATACCAACAAGAAGGTATATTTTCTCAACTGGTGTAGGTTTGAGGCATCCTACCAGTTATACGCATGGCTTCATTAACTGGTGTCAATTTGTTTTGCATGTGTGGTGCACTCCATACTGGAGCATACTCTACTTTGGCTCAGGGCCAAAGCTGATGTGCACAGCATGGATGGTTGAGGTCCCCATTTATAGTTTGTGAGTTTCCTGATGATGTTTTTGCTTGTACTAACTTTGGCTTTGGTATTCAGACAGTGCTGCTTAAAAGAGAGTGTCCAGTCAAGCGCCACACCGAGGTATTTTGGTACTGAACAAAGCTGTAATCAGTTCCCTTGCCATGTAACATCCAACTCAGCCCTTGCCTCTCAGTTTCAAAGGTGGAAAGCTCATACTTGAGTCTTGCTTGGATCAGGCCTCAAATGGTTGATGTTGTAATACTGTCCTAATTATTCAAGTGCTCCAGTACATTTTCTAGATACCTCATCGAAGCTTGATACTTGAACGTCCGTTGCTATGTCGTCTGGATAGATGAACAATTTTGTATTGTCAGGAACTGGTTGATCGTGTGTGTGCATGCGTGTGTGCGTGTGTGTGTGTGTGTGTGTGTGTGTATTATACAGTGTTGGAGACAATACACTTCCTTGGGGCAGGTCAAGGCACTATTCAATTCAGTTCAAGGCACTGGTAAAATTAGATTGAGTTCTTTCTCAATTGGATGTTTTAATCCAATCCTTTAGCATACAAGAAGGTTCCAACTGGATGCCCGCCCTTCTCCCCTTTGGCCAGTTTGGCGGGAGGGAAGGAGCGAGACTGGCCCCAGCTGTGCGAGGCAGGCGCGGCGGCTACAAGAAGACCTGGCCACTGACGCAACGGACACCAGACGCCTGCCTTTCTCCCCTTTGGCCAGTTTGGCAAGAGGGAAGGAAAGAGACTGGCCCCAGCTGCGTGAGGCCTTCGGCTCACTCCCATGGCCTTGCTGGTCAGGGCAGGTGGGAGCCTAGCTTAGTTCCATTTGCGGCGGGGCCGTGAAAGTCCACCACCACCGCTTCCGTCACCAGCGTCTTCGGACTGCCGCCCTTGGTGAGAGCAAGGGTGGGGAGAGATACTGGAGGGGGACTGGCCCCCAGCTGTGGGGCAACCATCGTAGCTCCAGTGTCATGCTGCTGGACTTGTTATTTCCCGTCATTTCCCACCCATGGTAAGAGTTGGGGGGTTGGGGCAGGGAGAGAGACAGAGGGACAGAGACAGGCTGATGTTGCCGCAGCTGGGGACGTTGGGCTGGGCACCATATGGGATGTGACCTGCACTCCATCCCCTGGGGATTTTGTTAATATTGAATATATTTGATGCCTTGTAATTATGTATTGTGTGATGTATTGATATTATGTTTTTTCCCCTGAATTTGATACTGTATTATTGTCTGTTTATTGTACTGAATCTATTTTTGTATTACTATGTTGTTATATTGTATGGATTAATATGTTATTGCCGCCTTGAGTCGGCTTCGGCCCGAGAAAGGCGGGGTATAAATTAAAATTGAAATTGTGAGCCCAGCAGTCACTTTTCAGCAGTCAAAGATACTATATGTGAAATTACACAAGGAAATCCCACATCTGTACCATGGGTAGGGAAATCTGTAGCCCATGAGTAAAATTTGGTCTCTACAAGTCTTTCCCTCCTGGTTTTGGAATGCCTCTGGGGAGTAAGGGATATGACTGTGGCTCCAAGCTAAGTCATGGTGCCATAAGAGAAGCTCTGGAAGACGGTGGCTTATAGGTCACCCATACGTGCACACTCACAATTTTTCTGGAGACTGGGCTAAAAAAAAGTTCCCTGTTTCTGCTCCATTCAATAATTCAGACAGTTTAGTAACAGCAGTAGCCCTTGTCCTTCAGCACCAACTGTATGGGCCAATATGATCTTGTAGGGTGGCTTTTAAAAAATAACTGGGTTCAACAATACAACCCAGGCGTTCTCAACCTTTTTAAGCGAGGGGCTGGGTCACTCTCCCTCAGACAGCTTCGGGGGCCATTTTGCTCTTCCTCCACCAAATCTTTGCAAATAACAAACACGGGCCAAACAGTAATAATCAGCAACAATAAAAGGAAAATCGTTTGAGGCAAAGCAATACTATCTTCCACCAATTGAAAATCAATCAAGCATTTTATTGTCCATCTATGTTGATCTTGTTGAACATCACAAGATTCCGTAATTAACTGCTTGGAAAATGGCACTTCCTGGTGTGGTGGAGGCAGTGGGGGGCCACATGAAATGGTGCCAAGGGTTGCATCCAGCCCACAGGCCGCAGGTTGAGAATCCCTGATATAACCTGCTTGAATGCGTACTGCAAAAAATAAAATCACATATTTCTTATTTTAAAGTAATCTTGTGTGGACCTTATCTGGCTTGGGATCAGTGTTTGTTTGCGCCCCCCCCCCAAAAAAAAAATCGTAGGTACTTTGGGCAAGTTAAGAGAAAGGAAAAGAAGGCCAGTGACTTCTTTTCAGTTTACAGTTTATAGTGCTGAAACTGAGAAATTGTATGCTTGTCTTTGTACTTGTAAAGAACTTTGTCAGTGCAAAAGCCACATTTTCTTAAACACACCTTTATTTTGCTAATTCCAGTGTGTATAGCTGTTTAAATGACTTCCAGATAATCCAGCTCTCTCTTTCCTGGGCTTCTATCCATTTAAAGAGGTGGATAGCTTGTTCTTTCCACATTTAATCCTGGCATTCTTTGCTATTTTTAAGGATTCACAGATTTTCTAAAAAAACTGGGAGGGATGGAATGGTAGCCAAAGAGTTGACACAGATTTGATGTAGATATTTTGAGTCTTTTGTTATTATCTGATATGTCTGTCCATATATCATTGGGCCCGGCACTTGACAATTAATTATTATCAATAAGGGTTGGCTTCAGGCATCCAATGATGATTTCAAAGTTTTTATTGAATGCTACTGTTTTTATGGACTGATCAAATACCTCACCAGGAGAGAGTATTCACTTGCAGAGTAATGTAAGCCTAGGGTTGCAGTACTAAGTGCTTGTGGTTGAGTGCTCTAGCTGGTTATCAAATAGCTTTCAAATGATATTGTACCTTGTGGAGAATTTTGGTTTGTATTTTTGAAGTGTTCTTATAGGTTAACTAGCAGAGGTTGCCCGGCGTTGCCGGGCTGTTTTAAATGGTGTTGGAAAGTTTTTGTTGTTAATGTTTGTAAAGAATAGGTTAGTCTATAATTGAAATTTTTGAAATTTTTATTTATACAAATTTTTTTTGATGGCCTGTTATAAACTGTGATGAGAAATTGTGATTTTGTGTTATTTGTTTTTACTTGTTTTTACTCTTGGGGCCTTTTGTGTGGGGCTGTTGTGTCTTTTTGAATTCTTTTTACTATTGTGGGCAGCAAGTGGTGCTGGTAGGGGTTATCTTGTATTTTGACTGTTTTTTCTCTCGTGGCCTCTGGGTGGAGCTTCTTCCAGTAAGTAGTCTCTTTGTTTTTTCATTTCTTTTCCAGTCGTTGTGGTGTGAGGTCGTGTGGTGGTGAGTTGGCTGTTTTTCTTTATTCGGGGTGGTGGTGGTGGTTGGATTTTGTGGTGTTTGGCTGGGTGCTGGGTGTGTTTGGAAATGTTTGTTGTTTACTTTGTATTGTTTTTTGGTGTTATTTTTGTGTGTTTTTGAATGTTTTTGATTGTTTTTGTGTTTTTTTGGTGCCCTATGGGGGGATCCCCTCTCTGCCATCTCCCCTGGCTCTGGAAGGCTTGGGGGGGACAGACCCCTTTTGTCCCTTCAAACCTTCCAGACTCATGGGACCCAGGAGAGGGGATCGAATCCAAGCCACCTTCTGATATTAAAAGGGAAATCTCAATTGTTGTTTCCCCTTTAATATCAGGGGGGGTTGTGATCCCCCTCTCCGCTCCCCAACCCTTCCGGACTCAGGAGAGCCATCGGAGAGGGCGATTCCCTCCCCCCAAAACTCCATTTTTTAAAGAGAAGTAACCGCTTGGTTTCTTCTCTTTAATATGGGGCGTGTGTGTGTGTGTGGAGGGGAATCCCCTCTATGCCAGGTCCCCTGGGGTCAGGAGGGTTGGGGAGACAGACTCCTTTGGTCCCCCCAAACCTTCCAGACTCATGGGACCCAGGAGAGGGGATTGAATCCAGGCTACCCTCTGATATTAAAAGGGAAATCTCAATTGTGGTTTCCCCTTAAATATCTGGGGGGGGGGTTGTGATCCCCCTCTCCGCTGGCTTCCTTGGGTTTGGGAGGGTTGGGTGGAGAAAAGGGGTCTGTTTCCCCAACGCTTCCGGACCCAGGAGAGCCATTGGAGAGGGGGATTCCCCCCTCCAGCTCCGTTTTAAAGAGAAGTAACCACTTGGTTTCTTCTCTTTAATATGGGGCGTGTGTGTGTGTGTGTGTGGAGGGGAATCCCCTCTCTGCCAGGTCCCCTGGGGTTAGGATGGTTGGGCAGACAGACTCCTTTGGTCCCCCCAACCCTCTCAACTCCAGGGGAGACAGTAGAGAGGGGGAGCACAACACCCCACCCCCCACCCAGTGATATTAAAGGGGAAACTCCGATTAGGAGCTTCAGGCGCCGTTGGGGAGGGGGTCTTTGGTTCCCGTGGCTTGGCGGACTTGCTCTCCCGGTGTTTTTTTATTTTTAATTTTTGGGCACCGGCTTCCTCAGCGTTCTGCACGCTCATGGCGCGCAGGACGCTGGGGCTTGTAGTTATGGGTTTGTGCTTTGTGTTTGTGCTGCACTTTTTTTAAACGGTTTTCTTTTGATTGGCTGCGGTGCGTTTCCAAACGTTCCTTGCGCCACGCCGTGCGAGAGCCTCTCAGCCTGATTGGCTCTGGAGCGGCACGGCGCAAGGAATGTTGGGAAATGAAGTTGTTTCCCTTTTTTCGCGTTTGTGGGGCTGTTGCCCCACTGCCTGTTTTCCCAATCCTTTGTTGACCTGCGGACCCAGATCAGCCGTGTGCACGAAGGGTGAGTGCAGGCAAGTAGGGCGAGGCATAGCAACCTATAGCAAGTTCCAACGGTTAACCCTTGGTTTTATAGGTTAAGACATACAATCCAAATGAACACCTAGGTCCCTGGTGGCCAGTCCTGGCACTCCAGCTGTTCTTAAACTTTGATTCCCAGAAGCCCAAGTCAACAACCTGCTGAACAGGGCTTCTGGGAATTGAAGTCCAAGAACAGCTGGAGTGCCAAGGTTTGCCATAACTGACCTAGGTAGTCTTTGAGATGCATAGATGGAAGATAAATATTTGAATCTTAATTGGGTGGATTTAAATTGATTGTTATCATAATATGTCAAATTCTTTGAATGCATCTGAACAGAACAGGCATTGTGGACAATAGAATGCAGTGGTCATTTTGCTAACACAATTGCTGTTATTATCACTTGCACCCTTTTACTGGAGAGAGAAAAAAGAAGCTGCTGGTGGATTTAATGATGAACCCTATTTCAAGAAATAGTTGGAATTGTTATTTCATCCCATTGAAGAATATTTGGAAAAATGAAATGCTGTACAGTATCCTCTTAGTTTAACCAGCAACAAATAGCATATATATTCCAATTTAGGTTCACTAGGATTTAATCAAACCTAAGCTTGTTTAGCTTCAACCAGAGTTGCTGCATTACGTGTAATTTATTTAATAGGAAGTGTTAAGTCTTCTTCAGACATTAACAAGTTTTACCCGGTTCATAAACATACTTTACTACATTTCAGGATTATTTCTAAATCAAAATATTTTGATGGAATCATGAAGAATAAGAGTGCTATGTATTTTCCTTAATGCAAAACTTTTGATCAATAGTAATATATTTTCTAAAAGAGTAAGCAGAATAAATTTTCACATTTAGCAAACATCAACATGAATCGGTTTCCTGGTTCATTTATAAATGTGCATGAATCAGATGGTGCTGGAAGTGGCTTCAGGGAAAGGGATATTTCTGCCAAATCAGATGCATATCATGCATCCCACTTCTAGAATGATGCTTCCTACCCCAGTAATTCCTTTGTGTGTTTTGTTTCAGAGAGCATTCACATTAATAATAGAAGCCTGGGACTGGGATAATGAGACTAAAGCTGGTAAGTATATCCATATATAATTTTCAATTGTGAAACTAATCAAGTAGCCCTACATGCTTTTTAAAATACATATTAGGTGCCTGTTTGGATGGGATTTGAGATATAATATCAGTATTGGTTAGTTTCCCCCCCAAATTAATATAAGTGGTGTATTCTTAAGGAGCAGTCTCAAGCTTATGACTTTACAAATCATACAAATAAAATTATCTCACAATGATTTATGTACATTATACTTTTTTATACTTAAAGGTGGGCATACAGTTTGAATTGAAGATTAAGAGTCAGTTAATAACGAGTAGTTGCCTTTTTTAGTTTACACCTGGTGCTGCCAGTGTATCACTGGGAGCTACAAGCACCCCACATGATTCTCATATCTGTTCTGGACTTCGCCGCCCCTCCCCCTGAGCCCACACCAACGGCTGGGGAAGAAGAAGCCAGGGCAGGTTGAGGACGTCGGCACCCCTGAGCGCCCGTCAACATATTGTATTGTAATGTATTGTTTGTAAGCCGCCCTGAGTCGCTACGGCGAGTTGGCAGCCATATAAATTTGGACTAATAAATAAATAAATATGTTCACATTTGAAAATGGAACGACAGGTGGATTCTCAAGCATAGGTTCAGTTGTGGTCATGCTTTTCTAAATTGCTTTGTTGTGGACATTTTATTTATTATTTATTTGTTCAAATTTATATTGCCGCATACCACATATTGTGGTATGTTAGCATACCACATACATTCAACTGTGTTTAAGTTCAACAGTTGTGGTCATGCTTTTCTGAACTCCTTGGTTGTGTTGAAAACTGAAGTCTGCATGGGGGCATTTTCTCCCTTATAGTAGCAGTTTGTCTTTGTAAAATAATAATGATTACCTGGAACACTTTGGCCCTGAGCTAGCAAGTCTAAATACATTTACTCACCTCCATCATTACAAATATTATAATTTAAGCAGTTAATCATTTGAGTGTACTTGCTGCCTAAAGATTAGCACTTTAATGCAGCCACCTCCTGTCTGCCAATTGGTAGACCTGACTCCTAGTATGAGGAAATTTAGGAAGGTTATTGTTGTCTTCATATAAAATCTTTTTTGAATTAACTCTAGTTATGTGCTCACCTAAATGTGATCAATATAATAAGTGTGGTTTTAGGGGCTGCTAACTTCACTGAAAAGGTTTTTGATGGCTTGGTGGTTAAGACACTGAGCTTGATGACCAGAAGCTGGTCAGAAGTTCAAGACTCAAGTGCTGTGTGATAGAATGAGCTCCTGTCATCTGACCCATCTCCTGGCAACCTAGCAGTTCAAAATCAAGAAATTGCAAGTAGATAAATAGGTACCGCTTCAGCAGGAACGGCAACAGCGTTCTCTGTGTTCTGGAAACCTCTGCAGATGCAGACAGCACTAGCTCTTCGGCTGTAAACGGAGATGAGCACTGCTCCCTAGAGTCAGACATAACTAGCTTTCGAGCAAGGGAGACCTTTACCTTTTAATTTCATTGAGCAGTTCCTGTAGAATAGATCCTACTTAGTTGAAATTATACTGAACTGCATCTCATTTCTCAGATATTTTTCTTACAATTATGGCAGATTTCTACTATATCCTGGCAGGAATAAGAGCAGGAGCTTGCCTCTTCTAAACATAATTCTTATCTCACTTGGGGATGTGACTTAAATTTCAGGAAACATGTGTAGTGCTTTTAAAGCCCACCAAATCTCCAGAATTGTCAGTATGCAAAAACAGTATTTTTATCAGATTTTCCTTAGCCCCATGAGATGCAGTAGGGTTGCCATACGTCCTGGAAAACCAGGAATGTTCTGGATTCACCGTTGGAAACATTGTCCCAGCTGCTTAGCTAAAAATCATGTTAAAGTCCCAGAAGCCCTTTGCAGAGAGAGAGAGAGAGAGCACTTTTCTCTGTATTTCTCTGACTTTCGTAGCTTTATGGAAATCCTCGCTTTCCAGGTGTGATATCACCCTGGGCTGTTCCCTTCCTCCTTAGCCATGGAGGTCTTAGGCAAAGAAGCTCTTTGAGACCTGCAGCGGCAGCTTCCGGAGGGTTTCTGGGTGGCTGCGAGCATCTGGCTGGAGAAGCACCAAGAGGCGAGTAAGCAGTTGTGTGATGCCCGCCTGGAGGACTTGGAACACCCGATCAATGGGCATTGGAGGCTGCCTGGGAAGCTTTCCACTCCTCGGAGGACAGGGAGGGGCTCAGGCTGGAAAGCCCCGCAGAAGGCGAAGAAGAGCTGAAGCGGATGATCCAGACTCTCGTGCCCAAAGTTAAGCTCCCCCCCCCAGCCTGCCAAGGAGCTGGTGCTCAAAGGTGACTGAGTATCATAGAATCATTGGGTTGGCAGGGCCCTTTTAGGCCATCGAGTCCAACTCCCTCTTCAATGTCCCGGTTTTGTGGGAGAGAATTATGGCAACCCTAGATGCAGATCTCGTTTACTTTATATGGTACTTAGCTGAAGAGGAGCCAGGTACTGTATTTTCCGGCGTATAAGACGACTGGGCGTATAAGACGACCCCCAACTTTTCCAGTTAAAATATAGAGTTTGGAATATACTTGCCGTATAAGACTACCCCTCTTCCAATGCACACCAAATAAAAATTAACTCACACTCAACCAAGACGCGCAGCCCTCTGAGTCGAATGGGCAGGTTCTGGTGGAGAGCCAATCCACGCTCACATTCTCCTCCTCGAGGTACAGGAAGATGTGTGCAGCTTGTTTCCCCTTGCTTCATACTCCCCGCACAGAGAAGGGACTCGGACGCGGCACCCCCCACCATATGCGCCGGACATATGAAGCAAGGGGAAACAAGCTGCAGTTAAGTACCTGTCCTGTAAGACGACCCCCGACTTTGGCACAGATTTTTCGGGGTTAAAAAGTAGTCTTATACGCCAGAAAATACAGTACTTCAAAAAGAGATGAGGTAGATGCTGAGTGACGATCATCTCTTTGTCAACAAGACTTGAAACAACAGTTAAATTTGCCTCGTTGGGATGATTTTTGGTCTACTTAATAGCATGCAACATTTTGCATAAAGTGAAGAATAATATAGCTGATAAAAGACTATAGTTCTATTGGGCCTTTGCCAGGGTGGATTTGAATTAAAATTTGATTTAAATCACTAGTCAGTAAAACTAGCTTTCTATCATGGTTTTCTATACAAAAATTCACAAAAGTCCTCATTGGGTCTTTCTTTCCTGATCCTCCTATTTTTAATTTATTAATTAGTTATGTGTAAGGGCTAAATACATGAGTAATATTATGTCATGTTTGGTGGTTGCATTCTATAGTTAAATATAGTAGGCTGTTTATAGAATATGAGAAGTTGAAATCTAATAATATGAAACAGTTGCTGTTTTGGGATAAAGATTCATTTTAAATGTTGGTGTTGCCATGGTGACCTTCATGGAATGTTTGTACGTAGTGTTGGTAAATATATGGTGGCATCAGTTTATGTGAAAAGCACGGCACTGTGCCCACAATTAGCAAATGCTGAATTCTTTGGAAATGTATAGTGAGAGAAAATATGTAAACATTTTGCCCTTTAACTGTGGTCCCAGTTGAGTAAGAATGAGTGCTCTGAGAATTCAAGAGAATTCAGATCTGCTTTTGATTTGGATTCCTGCATTGGACTCTTTGGTCTCATTTTATTTATTTATTTACAACATTTATAACCTGCTTTCTTCTCTTGAAGGAGACCCAAAGCGGCATAACAACATATAAAATAGCAGTTAAAACATCAAATAAAACCTCATAGTCCCCTTCCTACTCAGTTATAATATGAATCTATGATTCTCCTTCGTATAGTTTGTGAATCCCACTATTGGGTTTTGCGCCTGCGCAGAACATCGATTGGAGGCTTTAAAGCTGATTGGTCAAAGGTTTTGGAGGTAAGACCGCCCACCGTACCGCCCACCCTTAGGCGCCAGTTCGCCATTTTACCTCAGTTCTCTTCTTTCCGCCTCAGCAGCAGGACGATTATTGAGAGCTTCCTCAATTTTTCCTTGTCATTTCTACGGAAACGATTTTCAACAATAATTTTTTCTGGCGATCTTGTCCTTAGGGCAGGATTGCCACCCCAGTGCTGTTTCTTCTAGTAGGACTCAGTCACTTTTTCGATCAGGTCACCGGTTCCCCCCTCTAGGGGGTGGCGGTAGGCCGGCCCTTCAGGACATTCTTCTCGAACGTTCTTCGTTCTCCTTGCCTTCTCTGGAGGAATTTTTTCATTGCCTCTGCGGCTTTTAAGCAATGCACCTCTTGCCACGAGAAGTTCCCGGCTTCGGACAGTCACAGTCAGTGTCTCTTTTGTTTGGGCGAATCGCACGAGAGTAAGTAATTCACTCGCCTTGCGGTTCAAAATCGGAGCAACAGACTCAAGGCGCACCTAATGGAGCTCGCCCTGGCTCCCGCCGCTGCGGTTTCTACTTCTGCCTCCACAAGTGGTATGCCACCCAAACGTGCTCTTAAGCCTTCGTTTTCTTCAACTCTCATCCATAAGAAGAAGGAGGAGAATGGGGAGAAGAAGAAACACAGGACTATGGTGCGTTGCTCCTTGCCTCCTACTCCTCATCTGCCGATTTCTCCTCACCCTTCTCCACCGTTCTCTGTAGCGAGATGTCGCTCTCCGGGATCCTCCACGTGGAGTGGCCGTTCCTCCTCAGAGTCACCGAACAAGGGCCGCAGGGCTGGTGCACCAGCTCACCCCTTCTTTGTCCATCAACACCGCCTGGTGAGAGGGGCCGTTCCACGACGCGGCATTTTTCTGTGTCTCCCAGGCCGCGTACTCCTACAGTAGACGCCCCGGCAGCCACCATTTCGGCTACCATCATTGCTCCCACCGTTTCGCCTCCCACCGTTTCGTCACCAACGGCTACCATCACTGCTGGCCAGATGGATCTCTTCAAATCAATGTTTGAGGTCATGGCAAAATCTTTTGCTGAACAGTTTAAGGCCGCTATTCCTGCGCCGTCTGTGGCTCCGGGACTAACCACCGCACGCCCCAGGGATTCTGACCCTGCTGTCGCTCCGCCGCCCTCTTGAGGGTCGAGCAGTCGCTCCGCTGGCCTGTCCATAACGGATTGGCATGGCCCAGACGTCGAGGCAATGAGCGCCCAGCCCGTCAACCCGCCCAGGCCATACTGGCATGGTCCCGATGTGGCTTCCAGAGTTTCCCCCCATCCTCCGATGATTCCAGCTCATCTTTGGAGGAGGAGGAGGGGGATATGGACGCGGAGAAGACACCCGACCCGGTGATTGGTGCTGTCAATCCACCCAGAGGAGAGGACCAAAAATCTCTCACGGCAATGCTCACCCGTTTAGGAACTGCCCTGAACATACGGGTCGACCAGCCGCCGTTAGAAGGGAAGGATCAGATGACGGCCAAGATGGACAAGAAATCCATCCGACCCGTCCACATCACGATGCTCCCTTCCATGTTAACGTCTGCAAAGGCCACCTGGAAGAAGCCCGTTTCGGCCCACTCCATTTTGTCTAGGCTCGATGGGATGTACCGAGTTCTGGATGAGGACGTCAAATTTCTTCAGGCACACCCACTATCAAATTCCCTGGTTGTGAAGGCCTTCCATCATAAAACTGCGGTCAGCAGCTTCCCGGTACCGTCGATGCCTGAGGGGATGAAACTCGACATGGTGGGCTGGAAGTTTTATGCGAATGGGTCGCTGTTCCTACGGGCCACGAACTATTCAGCAGCTATGAGCCTCTATCAGTCCCATCTTTGAGAGCGCACCAAGACGCTTGCTGCTAAGCTGTTGTCCGACCTACAAAGGGAACTCGAAAGTCTGCGCTGAGGGTGATTTCCTGGCGGAGTAGCAAATGAGAATGGTGCGCCATGTCAACGACTACACGGCCAAAGACATATCTTCGGCAATCCTCCTGAGGCGGCATGCCTGGCTCTACGGGGAACTACCTCGGATGACTCAATGAAAAAGCTCATTGAGGAGTTCCCATTTGATGGCCAGGGCCTCTTTGTCCAAGACACAGACAAGGTGCTCAACGAGTTGAGACAGACCAACTCGACTGCCAAGTTCTTGGGTCTCACAGCCTCGTCCCACCCTTCAAAACCACGGTATCAACCGTTTACTAACTGCTACCGTGGTAATTGCAGCAGCACCAACAACAAGGTGGACCTGCCGATCACCCCAAGCCTGGTTTCTACCGTCCCTGGAGGCAACAAGGGAGTCAACGTTTCCAGCCTTACGGCCAAGGAAAATGCAACGAGGGCAAGTCAAAGTCTCGTGTTTGACTTCCCTCTGGCCAAGACACTCTCGCTCCATCTCCCGTACCTCCCCCTTCGGAACTTCCTCAAGGTGTGGTCCGACGTCAAGAACGACCGGTGGGTCTTGAAGATCTTGTCTGCTAGTTACATCATCGAGTTCAACTGGATGCCTTGAGTAGGAAAACACGGTTTCACCACCCCGTCTCTTCATTTGGAGGAAGAAGTTACTACCCTTCTCTCCAAGGGGTCCATCAAACTGGTACCATCAACCGATTGGAACAATGGCTTCTACTCGAGGTACAGTAATACCTCATACAATGTCCAAATATGGTTCCACAAGTTAGGACGTTGTATGAATTCCGACTTTGTATGAGGCATGCAAAATCCTAGCTGCGATGTCTCATACAACGTCCAAATTATTGCCACCGATGCTTTGTATAACGTCGTTCCCATAGAGATACATTGTAACAGCACAAACTGCAGGGCCGGCTAATGGTCAAACTCCATTGGAGGCGGGGAAAGAAAGAGCTTGCCGCACTTGGGGCTCGTCTCTCGGGCGAGTTCTTTCTTCCCCGCCTCTAACGGAGTTCAACCAGCAGCCAGCCGGAGGAGGCGGGGAAGAAAGAACTTGTCTCTCAGGTGAATTTTTTCTTCCCTGCCTCCAACAGAGTTCGACCGGCAGCCGGCTGGAGGAGGCGGGGAAGAAAGAACTCGTCTCTCGGGCAAGTTCTTTCTTTCCCCGCCTCCTCCGGCTGGCTGCCGGTCGAACTCCGTAGGGCCTCCAAACTGCAAGTCCAAACTCCTGTGGAAAACCTAATACCTCATACAATGTCCGGCGACGTTGTATGAGGCACCTTTCCCCCCAGAATTGGGTGACATTGTATGGATCAGACGTTGTATGAAGCAGACGTTGTATAAGGTATTACTGTATTTTGTTGTCCAGAAGAAAGACGGAGGCCTCCGCCCAATTCTGGATTTGCGTCGCCTCAACAAGTTCATCCACACCAGGAAGTTCCGGATGGTGATAGTCCTTCCCCTCATCAACAAACGGGACTGGTTTACGATGATAGACCTCATGGACGCTTACTTCCACGTCAGCATCCTCAGGGAGCACATACGGTTCTTCAGCTTCCAGATAGGAGACGCCGTGTACCAGTACCGTTGCCTACCGTTCAGTCTGGCCACAGCACCACGAGTCTTCACCAAGTGCATGGCTCCAGTTGCTGCCTTCCTCTGCCAGAAGGGGATCAGGGTCTTCCCGCACATCAACGACTGGCTGATAGTCTCCCCCACCAGATTGTCCGCCATTCGGAACACGGAGTACACCGTCCATCTCACGGAGAGACTTGGCCTCAGGATCAACTTCACCAAATCGAAGTTGGATCCTTCACAGCGAGTAGAGTACGTTGGAGCAGTTCTAGACTCGCTTGCAGTCAGGGCATTTGCCCCACAAAAACGCTTACTGGACATTGCACAGGTAGTAAGCAACTTCCGTACCAAACCCTTCGTCAGAGCGAAGAAGGCTCAACGACTCCTGGGCTTGATGGCTTCCACCACGGCAGTGATTCCTCACGCCAAACTGAAGTTCCGGTCTCTGCAATCATGGCTTCTCCACGAGTTAGATCCTCTCACAGAGAGTCAGTCCAAACTGTTGTTTCCATCGTCGGAACTGGTGGACCAACTGGTGTGGTGGACCATGCCTCTCAATGTGTCTACGGGCAAGAACGTTTATCCTCCGCTGCTGTCTCTTCAAATTTTGACCGATGCAAGCAACCTCGGCTGGGGAGCTGCTTGCGGGACTCTAATGGTCAACAATACCTGGTCTCTGCACGAGATCGTCTACCACATCAACTACCTGGAGTTGCTTGCCATATGGAAGGCCTTGTGGTCCTTCGAGACATTGTTGTGCAGCAAGGTGATCCAGGTCGCTGCAGACAATACCACCGCGATTGTGTATCTGAACAAGCAAGGAGGGACGAGGTCCACTACGTTGCATTATCTGGCGGTGCAACGCCACATCTTTCCAATTGGAGTCCACATCCAGGGCAATCTGAATGTACTGGCCGACCGATTGAGCTGCCTCACCTCGACAACTCACGAGTGGGAACTGGACAATGTGGTCTTTCAGTCCCTTTGCCAGTTGTGGGGAACCCCGAGCATCGATCTCTTTGCATCAGAGTCCAACCACAAGTGTCCCAGATACTGCTCCAGGGCCGGCATTGGACAGAACTCCGAGGGTGATGCCTTCATGAAACAGTGGGATCAGGACTACCTCTACGCCTTTCCTTCGTTTCCTCTGGTTCAGAAGGAGTTGCTTGCCATATGGAAGGCAATGGACGCACACGATTCTCATCGCTCCGGCGTGGCCACGTCAACCCTGGTATCCACTTCTCTTGCACATGTCGTCGCAGTTTCTCACACTGCCGGGCTCTCTGACTCTTCTACAAATGGAGCAGGGACAACTTCACCACTCGGACTTGCCCAGTCTCCACCTCACCGCGTGGAGGATAATCCCAGATTGTCCAGGATCTTGGAACTAGCAAGGTGCCCCTCTACGAGGAAATCCTATGCCTCCAAGTACAGGAGATTTCATGCCTTCCTGGATACTCAACAAGTGACTCCACTCAACGTTGGTCTGCAACACGTCATGACATACCTCCTCCATTTGGCGGAGTCAGGTCTCAGTATTACTTCCATCAGGGTCCATCTGGCAGCAGTAGTAGCCCACTCTCCAGCTGGATCACCTGCTTCTGGTGCCTTCTGCGACCAAACGGTAAAGCGTTTTCTCAAGGGTCTGCGAAACGCTTTCCCTCCTGTTAAGACTCTGACCCCGCAATGGTCTTTATCTACCGTCTTGAATGCCCTCGCTAGGACTCCTTTCGAGCCGATGGCCACTGCGGACGTTTGTCTCCTCACCTGGAAGACTGTGTTTCTTGTGGCCATCACGTCTGCTAGACGAGCTGGTGAGCAGGTTGCTGTGCAGGCGGATGCCCCGTTTATCAAGTTCTACAATGACCACGTGGTGTTCCACGCCGACATCACCTTCTTACCAAAGATAGTCTCTCAATTTCACATGGCTCAGACTATATCTTTACCAACTTTCTTTCCCAACCCCAGCAATGCTCAAGAAAGGACTTGGCACACGCTTGATGTGAAACGTGCTTTACTGTTTTACATCAGCAGGACCTATGAGTTCCATAAGTCACAGCGTCTGTTTGTTGCCTATGGGGGAAAGTCTAAAGGTGAACCCATCTTTTCCCAGAGGTTCTCCAAATGGATTACATCAACCATCTACCTGGCCTACGAGTCTGCCTCTTTGCCACCTCCTCCACATGTCAGGGTGCATTCTACCAGAGCGGTTGCTACCTCCACTGCCTTTTTGGAGGGCACCCCACTCAAGGACATCTGTAAGGCTGCCACCTGGTCCAGGCCTTCCACATTTGTCCAACACTACAGGGTGGACATCAGTGCCACTGCGGACTCCAGACTTGGTCGTGTCGTCCTTGCCAGAGGGCTCCAGGCGCCTCGCCCTTGAGGGTCCATCCTACCTGACTGACGTACTTCATCGTGGAATCATCTCATCCGACTGCCCACCGACCAAGTAAGTGTGAGCTTGCTAATCTCCCAATAGTGGGGATTCACGAACTATACGAAGGAGAAAGTTGGGTTTCACTTACCAGTGATAACTTTCGTTCTTTGAGTATATAATTTGTGAATACACACTACCCACCCTGCCTCCCCTCTTGAGCAGCACGGATGAGATCATTTGGTTTATCCTGTGCTTGGCTTAAGTATGGAACTGAGGTAAAATGGTGAACCAGCGCCTAAGGGTGGGCGGTACGGTGGGCTGTCTTACTGCCAAAACTTTTGACCAATCAGCTTTAAAGCCTCCGATCGATGTTTTGCGCAGGCGCATAACCCAATAGTGTGTATTCACAAACTATATACTCAAAGAACAAAAGTTATCACTGGTAAGTGAAACCCAACTTTCTGTTTCAACTGTAAGGAACCATTCACACAATGGATGTTAGTGTTAATCTTGCCACATTTCTTTTGACTTCTTCATCTCTAACAGAATTGTTTTGCACCAGCATCTAGCAGGATTGTGATTGTTGATTGTTGTCACTGTTATTGATGGTTGTTTTACCATCCTTTTGTGTACAGTATATGTAGCAAATCCCAGAATCCGAAGACAAGTTGTGTTGCTGTGATTATCATAACTGTGCTATAAAATCTACTTTCTGTTAAAATAGATGTTTGTGCTTTAGTTTCCTCTCCTTTTTTGCTTTTAGATGAGGAACTGTTAATTGACAGAGTGACATATGCTAGTATGATTAACCCAGAGGATCGATGGAAGACATTACAGTTAAATGGTCATGTTGCTCATTTTGAAGCACAAATAAGAGTGAAATGTGATGAGAACTACTATGGCCCACAGTGCAATAAATTCTGTGGTCCTCGTGATGACTTTGTGGGCCACTACACCTGTGACCAAAATGGAAATAAAGCTTGTATGGAAGGCTGGATGGGTGAGGAATGTAAACAAGGTATGATATTTCGTATATTTTATAACTTGAATATTGTGCTTGGATGTTAAAGGGTTGATTGATTTATTCATGATGTTTATCAGGACATAGATCATTGTCATCATATTGTTACCCTCTAGAATTTTATTAACGAATTATGTCATAAACTGAGTTAGATTATTAGTATATCTAATCAGATATTTTCCACATAATTTAGCAGTAGGTCTTCAGTGTCTTAGAGGTCTTTCTTGGCTGTGATATCTGAGACTGAAAGCTCTTCAACTGAAGATGCTAAGGATTGAACCTGGATCTTTTGTAACCAAAGCAAGTGCTTTGCCACTGAATTCTCACCACATGGCTACCCTCTGAAAATAACTGCCTTCTGTTATTTTACTTATTCATTTACTGATTTGATAGTATATTTGTACTGCTTTCAGTTTAAAAGAAATCACACCCATTTGTGGTAAAAGCAAATTAACTAAAATTGATAACTAAAAATAACAACAAAATCCATTAAAACAGTTAAATAAAGATTAGGATTAATTGGTAGTAGTAACAGGAATATAATCAAGAAAATACCTGGTTAAGCAAATAAGTCTTCAAAAGATATCACAAACACCTTGCACTGGGAATGTTCCCAGTTTCAGCAAGGAAGTTGATTCCGTGTAGTCGTTTCCTCCACAGAGAAAGCCTTTTTCTGTACCACAGCCAATATTCCTGTCCTGACTTTTATTTTGTTTTATTATGTTTATATAAACCCAATCTTTCTCTAAAAATAGCACTGAAGGTAGCTTACAAACAGATAAAACCACAATTAGCTATAAAATCATATAATCAGCTCCACTGCAAAACCATTAAAATCAAGTAAATACATTAAAAGGAATTGAAAGCACAGTCAAAACAATACTGTAGGCAGGTTAGACACCATAAACCAATCTCAAAATCCTTCTTAAAATCAATTAGAGTGAAAACAGATCACAATTTGGAAGGGAATGCTTTCCATAATCTAGAAACTACAGAGATTGCCCTTTGTGCTTTTTAGGTGTGCCTCTGAAACAGTTGGCATTTTTAAGAGGGTCTCTCTTTAAAGTTGGGACAAGTTCATAATGGAACAGGCAGCCCTTTTGATAGTCAGGGCCCAAGACTTTTAGGATTTCAAAAGTTAAGACCGACAGCTTGAGGTGGGTCCAGGAAGATCATATGTGAAAAGTACCTATGTCAGCTCAGTTTGATATACTGTATTACCTATGATGACCTTGCAGTTCTCTTTGTTAAAACAAGAGTGATCCTTTATGTTGCTGCCTTTCCAATGTTCTCTAAACATAATGACTTGCTCTTGCAGCAAGCTCATGTAGAAGTCTGAACTTGTCCTTGGGAAGCAGTTTGTTGACTAGCTATGGTACAGCAATTTAATATGTCTGTGGAGCTAATTCTAGTTCACTGGTGGTGGTTGTTTTTGAGAAGCCCCAGGGGAGTTATATGTTACGGCTCTACAGTACTTGTTCTAAAGAAGTTAATCTGAATGTGAAAGTCTGTTAACAATGTGCTTCGATCAACTTTTACTTCATAAGAGGAAATTTGGATCGACACTCCTGTAGTGGAACAGGATACACAGTTTCCTGTTCTTCTGCACTTTGTCTTTTTTGAAATAGAATATTCATGTCTTTCCTGCCTGGACAAAATATGTATTCACTTTTATATTTGTGAAGTTATTGATTCAACTCTTGCAGTTTGAGACTTCTAGCTGAGATGTAGCAAAATTGTTTCAATGTATGTCTTTGAAAATACATTTCAAAGAGCAAATGTAATGTATAATAAAACACAGTTATCAGCTGCTAGACCAACTCTGTCTAAAGCGTTGGAACTAACTGATGTTTAACCTTTCTATTCCTAGCTGTATGTAAACAAGGATGTAATTTAATCTATGGGAGCTGCAAGGTACCTGGAGAGTGCAAGTAAGTATACACATAGATTTGGGAGAGGGGAGTATAATGAGTTTTCCGAAATGTTATATTTTCAGTAACAAAGATATGTCTTACAATTGTAGGAAAAATGAAGTGACCAAGTAGGCTTCTTAAATTTGAAGAGTAGGTTTTTATTTTTAGGAGGACTATTTTTAAAAAAATCTCAGATATAGAGTGTCTAAAGCAGTGTTTCCCACCCTTTGGTTTTTATACTTCAATTCCCAGAAGCCTAATTTAATTCCCCAAAGTACTAATCAGCCAATGTATTGATTTAGGCTTCTGGGAATTGAAGTCCACCAGTATTCCATGGAACATAGTTTGGGAAACTGACTTAGGCTTCTGGGAATTGAAGTCCCCCTGTGGGGCGTGTCTAAAGTGTCCCAAATAGATGCTGTGAATTAATTACCAGTTAATAAATAGCCAAATCTGGAGCAGTAGGCCAGAAGATTGACAAATCTCAGCCTTATATTTTTAGGAATAAGTATGATGTCTCTAATATCAAGCAGTTTTAGGCAACACTTGAAGTGTTATAAAGGAAGCTACTTGTCATGATATGCCAGATATGTGCCGTGGGGAGGCCTGTAAGTTCTAGCAGCATTGAGGAAGGAAAGTTTAAGAAATGAGTTATTTGTGCAGTGCAAATGAAATCTCTGTGTTAAAAGTTTTGTTAAGAGTCTTGTCATATTTGCCTACATAGTGTGGTTAGAGCAGGGGTGCCCAAACTAAGGCCCGTTGGCAGGATCTGGTCCGTGGTGCCAAATCATCCGGCCCACACCGCTCCCGGAAGCGAAAGTAAAATGAGCATGCACAAAATTCTGCCATAAATGTACCTGTGGCTGTCTTAAACGTGTTTATGACAGCCGTGGGTGCATTTATGGCAGCATTTTGTGCATGCATGGGTGCAGTTTACTTCTGCTTCCGGTGGGAGGAACCACATGACCGGCCCGCTGAACCATGTGACTGGCAAGCAGCCTGAAAAGTTTAGACATCCCTGGGTTAGAGGATCTAAGATGGGTTCCCAACCTTTTTATGCTGTGGGCCTGACCATGCCCCCCCAACAGCTGAGTGGGCCTGACCATGCCCCATGGAAGCGGTCGCATTTGCAACAGCCGTAAATGTGCCCACTTCCACGTTTACAACAGCTGTGGATCCATTTATGCATGCACAGGTGCGTTTTACAGCTGATGTAAACACATCTGCTTCCACTTGCGGCAGCGCCTGTGCTGGGCCAGATGAAATGTTGTCACGGGCAGGGTCTTGTCCACGGGCTGTAGGTTGGGAACCCCTGATCTAAGAGGTGCAACTAACATTCTAAAATTGTATGAGAACAGAGCAGCCAAAGACAAGAATGTTGCATTTAATGTAATTGAGTTAATAAGTTGTTCCCTCACTATGGTCATGTTATAATGTGAGCACTGGGAACTCATTGAAGCACCCCCAGGGCAACAATTGCACCCCGTCAGCTGATCCTTCCATTCCAGAAGCACTGTTGGATTACTTTCTTAGACAAATGAAGACTGTGTTGTACTCAAACACAGCATTTTTGTCCCACCCACCCAGCCCCATATTTGAGAGCACAGAACATTTCATATAGGCAGAAATGAAAATCATGCTCAAAAGCCAATAAGAAGAGGGCTGTACCCGCCTAGGCTTTTTGTGCCTATCTTCTCGCAACTGCATCTTTAAATTTTAGAGCATTTACTTTGCCTAAAGAATTTACTAGCAACCCTTGAAATCAAATTAGAATTGAATAGAAGAAATCAAGTTGCAAATTGAAGGTGAGTGTTTATGGAGGAAGAAATCTGTTGTTGTACCCATAGTTGATTGATTGGAGCTCTTGGAGCAAATACCTCATGGACTCCCAGGATATTTGGAAATTTTGGATTTATTGGATTTAAATATACTGTACTAACTTTACAAAAAACAAATTTACCAGGAGCTGCTTATCTACTGTGTGTTTTAATGTCAGGGATTACTCTGGGTTGAAAGGATTTTTGCAGGGGATGCTCGAATGAGGCTCCTTTCATGTTCCCTATCGTGCAGCTCTCGGGGAATCAAACCCCATCCTTTTGATCTCCAAGCACAGTGCTTTTACCCTCTGAGCCACCAGGGAGCTGCTTAGACGTTATCTTAACAGTTGTGTGGTCCTTAGTTAGGTCTTGAACTGTTAATTTGATACCAGTCTTTGACTGTGAGACTAACGGTAGAAATAACAGCAACTGATGTAAACTCTTTGTTATCACAACAATATCCATAGAAGAACTGTTGTGTACAGGTCACTTGATAAATAGCACAGCTTTGGTAATAATAAGGGAACTCAGATATAAGATTGACAAAATGAAGAGAACAGTGAAGGCGAGAACCAAAATGAGAATGCAACATCTCTTCTCCCCCCCCCCCCCAATTTCTTTGTGGGTTTTTCCCTCCTTAAGATTTCTATTTCTTCCCTTGAATTATCTTTGCTGTGGCCTAATAGACTAAGGAAAAGAGAAGGTAGCAAAGGAATGGGAGAGAGATAAATCTTCCCTTATCCTAGTGGAGTTTTTGAGGAAGTTGATTGTAATTTTGCCTCTATTTGCATGCTTGTTTACTTGCTTCATTTTTTGTGAAAGGAGTGCTCTGAGCATATGAGTGTATGAGTATCTTCCATCTTCCCACTATTTGCAATAAAAATAGGGGGATTTATAGCTAATCTGAATAACAATCATCTGTCATTACCAATTGTATGAAGCCATATTGATTTGTATGCTTATCTGTTATGCTAACCAATCACTCTGTGCCCCTGTACCTGATATGTATAAATTGATGCCATGAAGCCTCACTCCCATGTCTGATGAAGTGGACTTGATTCACGAAAGCTCACATTGAAATATAACAGTCTTTAAAGTGCTACAGTGTTTTTGTTTTGTTTATTTTCTGTTACGAGTGTGTGCGTGTGAAAGGGGTGTTTTTTCCCTGTCTCATTTTTTATAATTGGTATTTGGCTAATTTAACGTGTTCGTTTATTCTGTGAAAGGTGTTTCGAGGGACTATTTTGTATGTGTCCTCGACACCCAGAGGTAAAAGAGGAAGAAAATAAAATTTTGTTTGCTTTTGGGGAGCTGGCGAGTAGACTTTCTGATTGTGCTATTGTGCCTCTGTGTGGATGCCTACATAAATCTGAAGATTATTTTACTTTCTCATGCACTGTTAACTGCTTATGGAGTTGATTGATTATTTGTTGCCTTCTCTGTTTTGGAGATGAGTTTTTTTAAAAAAAAATCTTTATGTGTTTTAGTAGTAGAAAATTGAATGGGGTTTTCCCTATAATTACTGCAATTGGTGGTTTTCTCCAGGACTGGATTACAGGAAAAAGGGAAAAAATGAAAGAGGCATACCTTAGAACAGGGTTCCTCAAACATGGCTCTCCAGGTGTTCTTGGACTTCAGTTACCAGAAGCCCAAGTCAGCACACCTGCTGATCAGGGCTTCTGGGAATTGAAGTTCAAGAACATCTGGAGAGCCAGGTTTGAGGAACCCGTCCCCTAGAAGAACCCAAAACAAAAGATATACACAAGTTTTTGCCATATACCTCCCTCCTGGACATAAATGAGAATGGTAAACTACTTCTGAATGTTCTCTACCTAGAAAAGCCTGGCAAGATCACAATAAGTTAGAATTGACTTGGCAGCACACCATTATTATTGTGTATAACCTGTACATGCAGTGTGTGTATGAAAAATCAGATAAAGTATATTGATGAGATCCTATATATGCATGAATAAATGCAGTGGGATTTGCTGTACGGGTGTCAATTGCTGTTTTTATTTGCTCAGAATAGTGCACTATGAATTACAGTTCCATGATATATAACGTTCTTCAGAAGTATGTGTTTATCCATCGACTTTTCCTTCACCAGTATTTATTAATAGCTAAAGTCAGTACATTTTAATTTATGTTTTAAACTGAAGTTTCTCTTTTTCTTACCTGAGTTTCTACAGTTCCACACAAACTTGTCTCAGCTTTCTTTCAGTTTTAGTTTTGTTCTTTCCTTTCTCACACAACTGGTCCAGTCACATAAATCAAATGGGTGCTATCTACACTGGATTGTACTACCTCCAAATGCCGGTTGGAATAATATGCCTTTGTAAATTTACATGCTTGTAGAAAGCTATCATGTCATGGAAAACTGGATCTGACGTGCAATCTTTTTACCGCTGTGGGACATTTTTAATCAAGTGGAGCATTCAAAGACACAGTCTATACCTTCATTTGTTCTTTGTGACATCCTTTTTTGAATAAAAATGAACTGCACATTTCAAGCAAGTAGGAAATAATCATTCTTGGGGAAATTAATATTTACATATATCACTTTATCACTACTGTCTTTACTTTATTGTGTTTACTCAGTCACACATTTTTCTATTCTGTGATTGCTATATCTGTGAAGAGAACATTTGAGTAGCTAGATGATAGGTAGAAATATACAGGGATATCTTTTTCCCCAGCATAGTATCCTTCTCTACAAGGAAGAGAATTTTTCCTGCTAGTTTCGTAGCCATTGAAAGTGAACAAAGGTATTGCTTTATTTTATTTAAGTCAAGTTACCCCTACATTCAACAGTAAGCTTTTTAATTTTTTTCTGCAATGCTCATGTTTAAAAAGCTATGGAATGCAGGAGTAGAGTAATAGTGGAACAGCACTTAATAAACTGCTTCAAACAGAAATGGAATTAAAGCTTTCCCAGCACTTCTTAATGTTGGATACAAGCAGGCTTCCTGTTTGGCAGGAAATCTTCATTTATCCTTCCTTGTAAATGTGAGAACTGATCAGTTTACTGGATATAACTTTTTGACCCGTAAACACCCTGTTCCTGTGGATGGCTCACCTATTTTTTTAATAATAAGACCAGGCCTGTCATTACCATTCAGCATTCACTAGCAACTTCTGAGAACTCAAGAATGCTGGTACATACACTAAATCAAGCCTATCTGTTGCCTGCCCTGCCCCGATTCTTATAGAGCTGTGGTTCATTGACTTTATTCCCAATATAATTAATACAGTTGGTATTTTTAGAGTGGTCAGGAAACTTGTCATTACATGGTATAAGTTCATCTATCAGTAGTTGCCACCCTTTTTTGGCCATGCCCCACCTAAGCATCTCTAAAATTCTGATCACCCCATGACATATTTTTCAAAAACTGAGTTCATATTCATGTGGAAAAAGCCTAAAAGACCATTAACTATTAATAATTATCAAATCCCCCCCAAAAAATAATAATAATAATCAAATTATCCCTCTGTGGGATGTGTGCCCCACGTTGGGAACCACGGCTTTAAATCCTTTGTGCTTGTTTTTATACTTTTAATTCACATATTATAAAAATTTAAGAGCTCAGCCAGATGAGAATTTATCACACTGCTTGGTATGTTACAAGGCAGATTGGTCTGCTCTTTTTTTCTAGCAGTCACATGATTTAATCGCAGGTATGGACCAATCTACTCCCAAAGCACCCCTCCACACCTTTTTGAGACCCAGTCAGGAGTTTCTACTGTTTTGGTGTGGTTAGGTACAGTCTAGTTTAGGCTGCTCCAGCATGTGTAGCCGCTGGACGTGGAGAAAATCACACCTTGCAGCTACCAAAGGCTACTTCCAGTGTCAATTTCCACTATTATGGAGTGACTTAAGTAAACTTCCAGACATTGTCAAATTGAACATTTCTTCTGGTTCTCTGTGGAGGGGCAAAGGAGGTGAAATAATAATAATAGTAATTGTTGTTAGTCTGCTAGACCATGCTCTGAATCACTTAGATTAATTTTTTTAAAGCAATTATTTACCTTTGTGTGAAGTGCTAAGCAAAGTCACAGCTGTGGGCTGTTTCTTAATCAGTCTACTTGAGGCTGGAACTACCATAGGGATTTAGGGTGGATTTTTTTATAGGCTCCATGCAATTTGAGCTCTGTAAAATTAAAGTATGCTATGATTAAAACTAATGTGCAAAGGGTCTAGATGGGTAGAGCCTAATATAGCTATGGAGATGCAGCAAGTGAAAGAGCAGAAATGCTATTGCAGCTGCTTATGTATTGCCCCATGGTGCTAAATCACGGTTTACCAAGTAATCATACAAACTACAATTTGCCCCCCAACAAGATGTGTACTCGTTCTACTAATCTCAGAAGAATGGAAGGCTAAGTCAATCTTGATCCTGTTGGAATTGAACACAGATCATGAGCAGGTGAATAATGACCAGGCTAGTACAATCCATATCAAATTTTGTGTATAGCAGGGAATTGTCTGCCCGGGGGGGAGGGTGTGTGTGTCATATACTGGCAAAAGAACATGATAAAGTAACTTGTAGTCCAGTGCTGTGCATCCTTATTGAAGAGTTAGTTTCACAGTATCTGCCAGGATGAGAAGGCTATAAAAGATCTTACCCTTTTTTAGCTAATGTTTTTCCATACCACTCTTCACAAAACCTTACTCCAGAGTGGCTTGCAGTACAGTTTAAAACATGACAGAATCCTATTGCTAATTTACATTTTTGCAAGGGATATAGCCAGTGTCTTGACAGCAGATTGCTTCTTATTAGCAAGTTATTTATTGTAGTGAGGAACACTAACTCTTTCAGGATTTTTGGTGTTGAATCCTGTAGGATTCCCGGTAATTTTTTTGGGCCTGCTGGAAACAGAAGAACCATATACAGTATATGGGCACATGCTCTTATAAACACATTCTGGAGAAGGGGATTGTTTCACAGGCCAGGTGGAATTCATAATCTGGTTTCTTAGCCAGGTCTATAAATAGTCTCTGGGGAATGGCCCATTGAAAAACTGTAAAATGGTTGAAAATGTATTGTTCTAGTTACTATCCTTACTGGACTTGCCAGAGGGAGGGTAGGAAGATGAAGAGGGGAGTAGGTGTAAAAGATAATGAGATTAGAGTCCATTCTGTCTTTTGAATGTCTTGATTCCTGTAAAATGTTGGCTGTTCTAGATGGCCATCAAATTCATACGGTGTTACTGCACCACGGGTATTTTAGAGAGAGTGTACTTCATTGTTGGCAAGCTTCTTCTATATACAATTGCCTTGTTTGTATCTAGATAAACAAATGGATGTAAATGAAATTCACTAAAAGCTCCGAGGCCTATTCTGTTCTGCTGTTAATAGTTTTCTAATGTTGATGAGAGAAGATCTTGATAACAATTTTCTTACATGAAAATATATTCCTGGATGATTGCTCCCAGATGGCTACTAAAGTTCTATTTACCTTTTGCAGTCAAAGGAGATAGTCTTTAAGAGGGTATATATAAAGCTAATGTAATTCTTAGCATCTCCCAACCAGCACAGTTGCTATCCGTGGTGGCTGGGGGCTTCTGGGAATTGTAATCTAAAGAAAACAGTCCTTCTCTGACTCTAAATCATACAGTGTGGGAAAAAGAGGTTTTCATAGGAGATAAGTATTTAATACAGATTGCATTTTGTACAGTTAAGAGATTTGTTCCTGTCCTACGGGTGACACTGAAGGAGGTTTAGGGGGGTTCTTTTGAAGGTCTTCAGGGGGTGACCCCTAGGGCCCCCAAGGTTTGGAGAGGTGGCTGTGCTTCCACAAAAGCTATGCACTATGGTATGGTAGCTGGCTGGCACGAACAGTCCTTTAAAAGCCACCTTTAGAGACACTGAGTGGAACAGACATAAGGGAAACCGCAACAAAGTCCTGGGAAACACAAGCGGTTTATTCTTCCCAAAGCCTTGCTATGGTTGCAGGTGCGCCTCCTCCCCAGGAGTCACTCTGGCAACCTTATCTTTTTCATTCATTCATTCATTCATTCATTTATTCGATTTATACCCCGCCCTACTCGACCAGGGCCGACTCAGGGCGGCTTACAACAGTTAAATCAAATACAATATACAAAATTACAAAAGATACAATGTTACAATACAGCAGTGAAACAATAAAATGTGCAATAACATTTAAGTTGTAACATAACAAAACGGTTACACGATCCCTCAGCTACTAAACATAAGTAGGGTAAAGGGAAAGGGGAGGGGGAAAGGGGAGGGAAAAGGGGAAATACGACACAATACAGTTCATTATACAATACAAGACAATAACAACATATCAAGCATAAACATAATATAAACAATTAAATAAAAAATAAACAAATACAGAACATAATAACAGTTTGCAATGTTACAAGATATAATCAGGAAAAGAAAATAATAATCCAAAGGGGGGGGAGGGTCGGAGCCCAAGGCTCAACGACCTTACACAACTCTTAATACGAGCCGGGCTCAACAACTACATTGGAGCTCAGCTCAGTAATAAGCAATAGTACCATAATACACTCTACAAAATACAAAAGAAATAAGACAAATACCGCAATGTCCTCAGCAGCCAAGCCCACAACCATGGTGGGGCCACGGACGAGAACGTCATCATGAGGCGTCCTTCGGCTCCCTCGGCCAGGGAGCCCTTTTAACCTCCCCGCCCGGTGGCAGGGGGCGGGGAGGGACGGCTTCGCGCGGCGCGGCGTCGGCGTCTTCGGCTCCCTCGGCCAGGGAGCCCTTTTAACCACCCCGCCCGGTGGAAGGGGGCGGGGAGGGACGGCTTCGCGCGGCGCAGCGGCGTCGGCGTCTTCGGCTCCCTCGGCCAGGGAGCCCTTTTAACCTCCCCGCCCGGTGGCAGGGGGCGGGGAGGGACGGCTTCGCGCGGCGCGGCGGCGTCTTCGGCTCCCTCGGCCAGGGAGCCCTTTTAACCACCCCGCCCGGTGGAAGGGGGCGGGGAGGGACGGCTTCGCGTGGCGCAGCGGCGTCGGTGTCTTCGGCTCCCTCGGCCAGGGAGCCCTTTTAACCTCCCCGCCCGGTGGCAGGGGGCGGGGAGGGACGGCTTCGCGCGGCGCGGCGGCGTCTTCGGCTCCCTCGGCCAGGGAGCCCTTTTAGCCTCCCCGCCCGGTGGCAGGGGGCGGGGAGGGACGGCTTCGCGCGGCGCCGCAGCGGCGGCGTCTTCGGCTCCCTCGGCCAGGGAGCCCTTTTAACCTCCCCGCCCGGTGACAGGGGGTGGGGAGGGACGGCTTCGCGCCCAAAGCAAGAAGTTCTATTATGTTTCTCACTCTGTCTCTACAAACCCTTGGTCCCAGCTGCCTCAAGGTTGTAACCGTGTGAAGTATAGCCTCAGGGCTAGGTTACTCCCATCGCTGGTATCTCTGCAATGGCTCCGCCGTTCCATCTTTCATCTCCAAGAACTAGGCTTGCGTGTCCTACTCCTTTCAAAGCTTTATTTGCAGAAGTATATTCAAAATCCAGATACAGTAATACCTCGCTTAACGAAAAACTCCGTTCTGCAAGTTGCTTCGCTATGCAGTTTTTTTTATTATGCAAAGCTAATGGGAGTTGCCCCGGATAACAAACAAAAAAGGTTCGTTATCCTGGGTTCCCATACCAAAAACCCCAGATATTGAATGTCCCGTCTCTCTCTCCTCCCCCCCCCCCCCGGTTATGCGGGGTATCTCAAATTGCTAAGACGCTGACTGGGAAGCAGAAGGTCAGCAGTTCGATTCCCGAGTACTGCAGGACAGAAATGAGCTCCCGCCAACCTAGCAGTTCGAAAGCAAGAAATTGCAAGTAGATAAATAGGGACCACTTCCGTGCGCTCTGGTGTCTAGTCATGCCTGCCACATGGCCATGGAAACGTCTGCAGAAGCAGACAGCACTGGCTCTTCGGCTTAGAAACAGAGATGAGCACTGCACCCTAGAGTTGGATATGACTGGCTTTCGAGCAAGGGAAACCTTTACCTTTTACTCCCTTGCATAATGAACACTTTGTTATGTGAATTTTTCGCTATGCGATGCTTTTGTTACGCAAGGTATTACTGTACAAAGAATAATAAAAATTGATGCACAAAATCTAGCTAAAATTACTTTTGCTCTGGCCTATACTATTAAAGTCTATTGGTAGGACCCCTATCGTACACTATACTTTAACAATCTAATAAAATCAAAAAAGAACTAACTTTCTAAGAAAAATAATTTCTTCTCAGAGACTAAGACATTTTGCCTTGGGTTGCATTTGGCAAAGTCTTAGAAAATTAGTTGGGCCAAATGCCCTCCATAGCTTCTTGCTAGGCTTCCATCTCAATTTTCTGGGTGACAGAGCTCTGCTGCCCTGGAGAAGGTTTCCCCCCTTCCTCCTTTTGGCTCCCAATTTCAGGGTCTTATATACAATATTTGTCTACTCCCCTCCCTTTTACAATGATTGTTATGTGGGTATGATGTCCCCTCACAGATGTTTTTCCATAAACAATTATGTCACATTGATGTCAAACATTCCTCACAGATGTTCTTCCCGATGATGTAAGATGATGATGTACTCCTGGGTGGGCACCAGAATGCTTTGTGTGTCACTTTTACCTTTTCCCTTATGTGAAAGTGTAAGAGTTCAAATGTCCCTGTCAGAGTGTAGATGTAACAGGTGAAACAGTTCCTTCCATAGGAAATGAGTGAGAATCCCTCCCACCTTGTTCTGGGTTAACTCTGAGCTCACTTCCTTTCAAATGCTAATGCGCATGATTGAAAAGTCCTCGCAGGTGTTTGTCTTATCTTAATGACTCTGTGTCTGTGTTATGTGAATGGAATGTCTTGTCACTTTCATGGCTTCTCTGAGAATCAGGCTTTCTCAACCTACATATCTGACTATAACTACAGAATAAACAAATGCATTAAAAAACCTCAAAGGATTTGTAGCGATCCCTTGAATTTCCTGACAGTTCTATGGTAATTTGCTTTTTCTTGGTCACAGTAGTTCACTAATTAAGTATAATAAAGAAATCGAGTTTCTCGGTACATGGGCAGTATTATTAAGATAGAGGGTGTAGTTAAGCTAATCACATTCTTTGTAATCTTTCTAGACCCATCTCAATTATCAGAGCGCTTCGCTTGAAGAGTAGTTGTTAAGAACCCTTTAGGTATATCTCCAACTCTCTCAGCCCCTTCTCTCTAAAACAGTTTTTTTAGCGTGAAACCATCTTATTGGATAGTATAGCTAGGCCATAGTGAAACTATTTTGAGCTAAAGATGAGTAGGCACAGCTGTGTTAATAAACCAGAGAATCGCATCTATACACGTAATTGACTTAAGATCCTGACATCCTAGGCAGAACTAGACTTCAGATTTGGATTCAGCACACTTGCTTTAGTATTAGGACACATAGATTTGACCAAGTAGCAGACAATATTTTTTCCTATGCTGTGTAATGACCCATTCCTCCATTCTTTCCTACTTCTTGCCATAGTTTTTCATTACAAGAGTATCTGCGGGATATTTTATTGATGAAGGCAAAGCAATATAGGCATCTGTTAGCAATTTATCTTGCAACACACACACACACAGCTCACTGTGGACACACCTTCCACTGATTGGATAAAAACTATTTATTTGCAGATTGTATAAAAACTATTCATTTTCTAGATATGAGATAGGGCTACTTTTAGAGAGCCTTTCCCTCTGGACTGTTGAGTGGCTCACTTTTTCATTATCATTTCTATATGTTTTTGGGTGTCTTAAACTCTAGCAAGGCATAAAAGGCTTAATAATAATAACAAACTAATAATTAACCAAGTAACCTCTAGATCAAGGGTCATCAACCTTTTTAAGTTGGGGGCTGGGTCACGCTCCCTCAGAAAGTTGAGGGGGGCGGATTAGTAGCCCCTGCCATTTACAGCTGTCGTAAATGAGCCTGCAGCCAATTCCAGCAGCAGCTGGATTATTTGGGGCCATAGATTGCCTACCCCTGTTTTAGATTATCTCTTAATTTAAAATAAGACACTGTGATTTTAATTAATTGCTACTGCAATCCTTGGCACCTGTACTTGGAAGTAATTCTCACTGAAGTCAATGGGATTTTCACATCCTAGAATTATGACAATTCTGACACACAGAAATAAATTGGGTTTGAGAGACATATTTCACAAGAGGTCTGTATCTTTTTTTACTATCGCAGGGCATAGAATATGTAATAAAACGTTAAGAAAAAATACTTTTAGAACAAAAGCCTCTGTTTCTTCTTATTCATCAGCAGAATGTACTCAAGCAAATATTACCGTATGTACTTTTATTTTTTAAAAACCAAAACATTTTACCACTATATTTGTTTATCATTTTTATTCTAGTTTATTGTGTTTGTAACCCCCTCCTTTTTAAGGAACCTTGCTGTTTGAAATCATTAGACAGTTTTCTAATGCTTATATTGAGTGTAGCTAGTGGACAGCAGTTACTGTATATAATTTCTAAACATAGGAAAGGCCATATCACCTGAGTGTCCTGTTACGTGGTGAATAATTAGCATGTTTTAAATAGAATGCTCTGTGTGTATTTTATATAATTAAGCAACAAGTTGCTAACATTTCACATGCACTTATGTCTAGGTGTAATTATGGTTGGCAAGGACAGTTTTGTGACGATTGTGTCCCCTATCCTGGCTGTGCTCATGGGAGTTGCAACATCCCATGGGAATGTAAATGTGAAACCAACTGGGGTGGTCTACTCTGCAACAAAGGTACCAATCTTCTATCCGTGGTTCTTTTTAAAATAAATGAATAAATAATTTCATTAGTAATGGGCAATCTGATAGCAGTTGTTTGTCAGAGACCATCTGATAGCAGTTGTATCTGCTTGTTAGAGATGATCTGTTTTCTGGCTCTGTTATAATTCAGCAGATGGGTTTTAGAGCGTATCAGCATATTGTATGTGAGTCTGATAGACTGAGTCCTGCGAAATTGTCCTAACCTTGTTTTTATGTTTTGGATGTTGGTAAGGCAACTGATACAAAATCAAAATACATTAAAATGAAATGAAATGAGAAATGCCATGTACATTATAGTCAGAGCTTAGAAAAGATCTATTAGATTATATCTCCCAGATCTCTACCTGTCTGTTCAGGGGGAGGGGGGAATTCTGAGAGTAGCGCAAAAAAGTCATTTGGCCCTAGTCTAGGGGCACCCAAACTACGGCCTGCAGGCCCAATTAGCCCCTTGCATATCATTAATGTGGCCCATGATAAGCACCCGGGTTCACCGTGTACCGCCCACCCTTGACGTCAGCGGCGGTGATTGTGCTTTGTCCTGGCTGCTCCGAGCAACCTCTTGCATGGCCCCATCCCCTTTGCAGCCTTTGCCAAAACCAATCACTACATTGGGGAAATCTTTGGAGCCTCATCTGTTTCAAAATCCGTGGCGCTAGGAGAGCCCCCTGGCACGCCCGGGATGACATCATGACAGCGCACCATGTTTACCCTTCCAGCACTGCATATTTTAAAACAGGAAGCTCTGAAGATTTTCCCAATCCGGCGATCGACTTTGGCAAAGACTGCAGAGGGGATGGGACCAACCCAAAGGCTGCTCGGAGCAGCCTGGACAAAGCGTGACCACCACTGTTGATATCAAAACTGGGAGCAGCCCGCCTCCAGCCCCCACATCTGTGTGTTGGAGGTGGGACTGGCCGGCAAAAAAAAAAGTTTTGGCACCACTGCTCTCGTCTAACTTAGATGTTCTACTAACCTGAATCCTCTCTGAAGTAATGCTTGGTAATAATTCTTTGTTCTCTTTATGTGTCATATGATTGCTTTCCCTTTGTTTTCTATCTAGATTTAAACTATTGCGGAAATCATCACCCATGTGTCAATGGTGGAACCTGTATGAATACAGAACCAGATGAATATAGCTGTGCTTGCCAAGATGGTTACTCTGGAAAGAACTGTGAAATTGGTACTGTCAACAATTTTATGTATTTTTACTTATCCAAGTGTTTTATCTGAAAGTAACAAGAAGCCAAGAGACTGGATATTCTTAATCCCAAAGATATGCCTTATCCCATGTCCCAACATTTATAAAGGCGTTTGAGGGGGAGATAGCATTTTCCCAGATTTACACTAACTGTAGAAATGTATACAGTAGTTAGTTCTTACTTCATTGTTAATCAAAAAGTCTTTCAGTTTACCTTTTTTTCAGGATGCACAGAATTACTGTTGTTTCACCGCATTGTCACCCTTGCTTTCTAAATCCTAAAACAACTAAATTTAGCTTATTTTCTACTTTGTTTAAAATAATGGGTTTGTGAAAAGGTATTCATCTGTGAGCCTGTTGAACCTGGATCTTTCGTGGCTCATTTATATAATTCCAGCCTATGTTCAGAGGTTGGGGGCTGATTGGTCCTTCTGCAGTATATTAGAAAATAATAGGTTGAGGGATAATGCTTCTAAATATACCAAGTATTCTTGATAGAAATTTCATTTAGCTACCTAGATAGTTTAACTAGCCATGCCTTCATTACGTACTCAGACATAAGAGTGGTTAAACCTGGATTCAGGTGTTATTCTTTTTTTCTCATTAGCTGAGCATGCTTGTGTATCAAATCCTTGTGCTAATGGTGGAACATGCCATGAAGTTTCATCAGGCTTTAAATGCCAGTGCCCTAGTGGATGGAGTGGACCAACATGTGCTATTGGTAGGTAAAGTTTGGTTTGTAGCCTCCTGTTAATTAACATTTAGGTACCACCCATTGATGACATTTCAGAATTCATCAGATGAATGTTTCTGAAACAGCCACCCTTCTTTCTGCCATGCTAATTAAATTGTCACTGAGCTAGAGAAATTACAGCTATAAGTGGAGACAACTGAATTACAAAATAATACATCTGTAGAGGAAAAAAAACTAAGATTATTTCTACATGGGCATATAGCCTGCTCTGTTGGATGGTTTGGGGACAGGTTAATCCAATCCCATGCAGCCCCAACCTGCCCCATTTTGAGATCCAATTTGAAGGGGGGGAGGGTTCTTCTAAGTTGCCCCACTGTATTTATCCAATTCCTACTGAATGTGTATGCTGGTGATGCAATAAATAGTGTGGGACTGTAGAAGCTACTTTCCAGCTGATTGCTGGGAATGTTCTTGCGATGGGCCTGCTGCAGCCTAGTATAAAAACCTAACTTTTCAGAGCTGCTATTTTTAGCGGTTTTGGACTTTATGCGATGCATCACGTGTGCATCCGAATCGGACTATCTGAGGTACGACTGTACTTCCCATCTGATTGGAGTGAGCACTCCTGCTGATCAGCTGGGAAGCGACTCAGCCAGTCTGCTGTGCTACTGTCCTATCTTCTTCTTTTGCAGGAGCACATCAAACTGTTTTGCTCCTCCCCATGACCTTAAGTGACACTTTAAAAATTGCACTAGGCTGGCCCTTAGTTGCTTCATCTTTAAATTGTAATTTACTATCTCATAGGAAACATATGTTAGAAAATAGTACTATTTTATCTGGGAGAGTTGTTGAAACACCTCGTAAGAAGGCGGATGTTGTATGCAACCTTAATTAATACCTATATAACTTAAATATTCGCTGCCCACTTATCAGTTGGTCAACTTTAAAAGTCAGTTTAAATTCTTTGTAATTGGTGTTACAAATTAGCTAGTGAAATATTTTGTTGTTCAGTCGCACAGTCGATTCCGACCCTTTGCAACCCCATGGACCATTTTCCTCCAGGCACCTCTGTCCTCCACCATCCTCCTCAGCCCGCCCAACTCTGTGCCCACTGTGTCTACAATACCATCTATCCATCTCATCTTTGGACGTCCTCTTCTTCTCTTGCCCTCTACCTTCCCCAGCATCAGACCCTTCTCAAGTGAGTCCTCCCTTCTCATTTGATGTCCAAAGTACTTCATCTTCATCTTCACTATTTGTCCCTCCAATGAACAGTCAGGTTTGATTTCCTCCAGTATTGACCTGTTTGTTCTCTTTGCTGTCCAAGGAACTCTCAGGACTCTCCTCCAATACCACATCTCAAAGGCATCTATTCTTCTGCGCTCAGCTTTCCTAATGGTCCAGCTCTCACACCTATACATTACCAGTGGGAATACCATTGCTTTGACTATGCGAATTTTTGTTTTCAAGGTGATGTCTCTGCTTTTCACTATATTCCCCAGGTTTCTCATAGCTTGTCTCCCCATAATCAGTCATCTTTTTATTTCATGGCTACAGTCGCCATCTGCAGTGATCTTAGATCCCAGGAAAGTAAAATCTGTCACTGCTTCTACTTCTTCCCCATCTATTTTCCAGGAACTGATCGGACCTGTTGCCATTATCTTGGTTTTCTTAATATTAAGTCTCAAGCCAGCTTTTGCACTTTCCTCCTTCAATCCAATCAAGAGGTTCTTTAGGTCTTCCTCACTTTCTGCCATTAGGGTGGGTGGTATCGTCTGCATATCTCAAATTGTTGATGTTTCTCCCAGCAATTTTGATCCCATACTGTGATTCCTCCATCCCTGCATTACGCATTATGTGCTCTGTGTATAGATTGAACAAGCAGGGTGATAAAATGCAACCTTGTCTCACTCCTTTTCCTATTCCAAACCACTCTGTCATTCCGTGTTCTGTCCTAACTGTTGCCTCTTGGTTCGTGTACAGATTTCTCATGAGGCATATAATGTGCTCTGGTATTCCCATCTCTTTAATTACTTGCCACATCTTGTTGTGGTCCACACAGTCAAATGCCTTAGTGTAGTCAATAAAACAAAAGTACACTTGTTTCTGGTATTCCTTTGTTTTCTCCATGATCCAATGTATGTTGGCAATGTGGTCTCTAGACCCTGTGCCTCTTCTGAAACCAGCCTGCACCTCTGGTAATTCTCTCTCCACATGCTGCTGAAGTCTATCCTGTATTATCTTGAGCATCACCTTGCTGGCGTGTGAGATGAGTGCAATTGTTCGATAATTTGAACATTCTTTGGCATTGCCCTTTTTTGGGACTGGAACATATACTGATCTTTTCCAATTCTATTGCCACTGTTTTGTTTTCCAAATCTGGCATATTGAATGCAGTAGTTTGGCACCATCATCTTTTAGAGCTTTGAAAAATTCAACTGGCATACCATCATCTCCACTAGCTTTGTTGTTTGCAGTGCTCTTTAGGGCCTTTATGACTTTGCTCTCCAGGATCTTCGATTTTTTCATCATTGTGATTATCAGGAGTGTTGAGGTCCTTTTTGTAGAGTTCCTCTGTGTACTCTTTCCATCTTTTCTTAATCTCCTCTGCATCAGCTAGCTCCTTTCCATCTTTGTCCCTTATCATGGTCATTTTTGCTTTAAATGTTCCCTTGATTTCCCCGATTTTTTTGAAAAGATCTCCAGTCCTGCCTCTTGTTGTTTTCCTCCATTTCTTTGCACTGCTCTTTTAGGTAGTTTTCCTTATCTCTCCTTGCTTTTCTTTGAAATTCTGTGTTCAGATGATTGTATTTTTTCCTTTCTCTTTTGACTTTTGTATTCCTTCTTTCTTCTGCTATCTTAAGAGCCTCATCAGTCAACCACCTTGCTTTCTTACACTTCTTTTCTCTTGGTATGATTTTCTTTGCTGCTTCCTGCATTATGTCCCTCATCTCTGTCCATAATTCTTCTGGCACTCCTTCTACCGAGTCTAAGCCATTAAATCTGTTCATCACCTCCACTGTGTATTCTTTAGGGATGCAGTCTAGGTAATATCTGTCTGGTCTCCTTGTTTTCCCTAGTTTCTTTAGTCTAAGCCTGAATTTTGCGATCAGTAGGTTGTGATCTGAGCCACAGTCTGCTCCTGGTCTTGTTTTTGCTGACTGTATGGAGGTTCTCCACCTTTGGCTGCAGAGTATATAGTCAATTTGGTTTCGGTGTTGGCCATCTGGTGATGTCCATGTGTAAAGTCACCTCTTGTGTTTCTGGAAGAGAGTGTTTGCTATGACCAATGCGTTCTCTTGGCAGAACTCTATCAGTCTTTGCCCTGCTTCATTCTGTGTTCCAAGACCAAACTTGCCTGTTATTCCCTCCACTTTTTAATTTCCTACTTTGGCATTCCAATCTCCTAAAATATTTCTGACATCATTCTGTCATTTTTGAGATTGTATCCCATTACTGCTTTTCTCACTCTTTTATTGACAATTATGGATACTCCATTTCTTCTAAGGTTTTCCTGTCCACAGTAGTAGATATGATGGTTTCCTGAGCTGAATTCACCCATCCCTGTTCATTTTAGCTCACTGATGCCCAAGATGTCAATGCTTATTCTTTCCATCTCATTTTTTACCACTTCCAGTTTACCTTGGTTCATTGATCTCACATTCCATGTCCCTATGCAGTATTGTTCCTTGCAACATTGCATTTCCCCTCCCCCTTTCCTGTCCCTCCCCTTCCTCCACTATGTTGTGTTAAGCATCCTGTATCACCTGGCTTGCTCCTTTGTTTTGCCTTTTGCTTTGGTCAATAGGGTTCTCTTGGCAAGCTTTGTGGCGTGGTTTGCCGGTTTCTACGCCATACATTTTATCACAATTTTAAAAGTTTAAAACATTTTAAACAACATATTATCATGCATATTTTCACACTTTAAAACACAGTCTCTATGTCAGTTGCTATATCAAGTCAGTACAAAGTCTCTATGTGAGTTGCTATATTAAGTCATCTACATTTTTGTGTATCAGCTACTTATCTTTTGCATGGGGCTCTGATTCTCGCCCCCTGGTTTTCCTCCTCTGCCTTCTTCCCTTCTGCCAATTGGTCCTCTCCTTCGACACTCGGCTGGTGCCTGGAGGTGGATGATACCCCTGGCTGGGGGTGGTGATGTCCGGGCGGCACCCGGCTCCGAGGGCCTTGCGGCGGCGGCGATGGCTGGCCTCCCGCTGCTCAGCTGTCCTCCTCTTCACCCCCGGCTGGGGGATGGTGATATCCGGGCAGCCCCAGCTCCGCAGGCCTCGCGGCGGTGGCGGCAATGGCTGACCTCCCGCCGCTCGGCTGTCCTCCTCCTCTTCACCCCCAGTTGGGGGTGGTGATGTCCGGGCAGCCCCGGTTCCGAGGGCCTCGCGGCGGCGGCGATGGCTGGCCTCCCGCCGCTCAGCTGTCCACCCCCGGCTGGGGGTGGTGATGTCCGGGCAGCCCCGGCTCCGAGGGCCTCACGGCGGTGGCGATGACTGGCCTCCCGCCGCTCGGCTGTCCTCCTCCTCTTCACCCCTGGCTGTGAACATTGTGCTGTTCCAGGAATTTCTACAAGAAACACAAAGCTGCACATAGTATATCTACAGGAAAAGTAAAAACAAAACAAAATGGCAGCTTGTAGATCTGTTATCAGATAAAATTTAAGATCTGTATATTTACCCACTGTGTGAACAAGGTGTTAACAGTTTTAATCCAGCACACCTGCCACTGATAATTTCCAGAAACCTTCAGTTCAGAAACGAGTGCTTGTCATGCTTTATGCTGCTGATGCTGCTGTTGTTCCCTAGTGTGATGATCAAATTAAACAATAAGGAAAATGTATAATCTGTGGTATTGTCCTGTTTTTCACATAAATAAGAGTCTGGACAATCACATTTGCAAATTAACCCTGTATTCAGTTTTTGTTGACCAACTGCACAATAAAACCTTCCCCATAACAGTTAGCTATTTTACCACATACAAAAGAGACTCCTCCTAAATATGAGTCAAGTTTATGGTCTAATTTGCCCCAGAAGTTTGTTTCTGATTTTAATGGTCAATGTAACAATTATATGTAGAGACAAATGAAAGGTCTTTAGCAAATAAAGCTGGGAATGTATAGTTAAATTTAAAATTTCATACTGTGACAACATGTTTAAGCTTTACGGAATCTACTCCAGAACTCCTGCTAGATCTTACTTTTCAACTTTGAAACATTGTGCCCTCCTAAATCTGTCTTTGACTATTTTCTCCCTCCCTAGATATAGACGAGTGTGCATCTAATCCTTGTTTTGGTGGCGGAACTTGTGTGGATCGCATTAATGGGTTTGAATGTATATGTCCACAGCAGTGGAAAGGAGCCACTTGCCACCTTGGTAAGTCTCAACCCATAAAAGATGGTTTGGGAGGATGTTTTTGCATACATTGTGCTGAATAATCTTTTGCAAATAGCTCTTTAAATGGAATCTTTCCCAATGTGGTGTCCTCCAGATCTTGTTGAATTGCATCTCTACAGCCATTGCAATTGGAGGCACTGTAGAATGGTGCTTCTTTGGCTACTACTTACTAAGAGGGAAAGCCGGCATACCTATAGAAACTGTTGCTACCTTTGAACACAGCTGCTCCATTCAGACAGTTCTTGATTCTATGAAAGATTGCTTCCTGCGTTGATGCAAGTTAGATTTGTGGGTGAAGGTGTCTGTAGCATTAAAGCTGCAATCCTAACTGTGGTGGCTAAATTTAGAGTATGTTTGCACTTATGAACTACTGCACTTCATTGTGGGGTACATTTGGACTCTGTTTACCTCTGTGTGTGGTCATCGGCTCCTCCCTTGTTCCTGCATCTTGTTCATATCCATGTGGCATGTGCATGCTTCTAGGATGTGCAGAATGCACCTGAACTAAATTTGCAGACATATAAAACCAATTGGATTTTTCTGTCTGTCCTTGAGACCATTTGGGGAGGTGCCTGGTAAATAAATGTTTATTACTCTTTTTTGCCAGTGAATTGGCAGTAGCAACTAGAGGGCAAGTAAAAAAGGGCACAAGTGTATGCTGTTTAGGCCAGACATGATAGTCAAAATAAATTTCTACCATGAATGAGGAATTTTTCTGAATATTTTTAAATTGCAATAGGTTGTAGTGAAGATGAAGAGTCTGTGCTTTCAATTGACCACTGTATCTCTACTAGTATTTACTGCTCTCTTTTTTCCTTTATAAAGAGTTGCAAATATAGTCTGTCCAAACAGTTTCTTGTAGCTCTTTCTCTGAAGTTTGTTTATTAATTTACCTTTGATTATTCAAGGTTTATTTGAACTTTGATTAATCAATGCTTGCTTGGTGGACCGCATGCAGCATCCATATTGAACCTATGAACAGATGTATCTATGAAGAACAGTGGAGCCAGTGACGTGACACTGTTCTTTGGAAAGCATGAAAGCAGTGCTTTGGTGCAAGGGGCAAGTCTACTTCTGGGTTTGTTCTTCACTCTCTGCTTTTCTTTCTCTTCTTTCACAGATGCTAATGAGTGTGAAGGGAAACCCTGTCTTAATGCTCATTCTTGCAAAAATCTTATTGGTGGATATTACTGTGACTGCATTCCAGGATGGAAAGGAGTAAATTGTCACATCAGTCAGTATTTAATCTTGAATATATACATAGACTAAAATGGAACATTGTTCTTGATTCCCAATTTAAGGCTTTTCTGTCATTTCTAAGTATAACTTCTAAGCCTTTTAAAACCATATATGGTGACTCCTTTAGCAGTTGTTTCCTTGCATCTAAAGCTTTAGCTTTTGGGTTTGGAATGAACTAACTGCAAATCCCTAAAGAACTCTGGTCTTGTGGGAGGCTTGCACTGCGCATTATCTTCTGCATACTGCCTGAAATTATCATTTGGTCTCTCAGACTTGCATCAACCAAACAGCTTATCTTTCCTTTCCTCTGGAAAACATCATATTGACTCTTTCAACAAAACAGACATTGCTAGTTAGTCTTCAATCCGTTCATTTCAGCTCAATTTCAAACTCTTATTTTTAATGTTTTGCATATTTTATCCCTAGAAATTAGTGATTGTCATGGGCAGTGTCAAAATGGAGGGACTTGTAAGGTAAGTTTGCCTTTGTTTACTTCTGTTTTTAAAAGGTGAATTGAGATGCCATTTAATCACACACTGCAAAGAAACAATCACTAAGTATCAGATTAACACCAGTTCATGTTAACATAGTTTGTTCAGGTATAGTCCTCTAGTTTATTGTTTTAATTTTCCCCCATTGTGTCATACAACCTTTCCATTTTTGCAGGCAGAGCCTGTTGATTAACTTCTTAAAGCGTAAATTGAGAGTGGATCTGTATTACACAATTATAGTGCAATGGAACCCCAGTTAACAGCACTGGACAACGATAAAATCGGATAACGACGCCAAATTTGACGAAAAGCTGTCCACTGGATAGCGACACTTTGATGTAATCCGATGCTGTCGTTTTTTTCACCCACCACCACTGCTGGCAGGGAACCGACAGGTGGGTCTGCGCTCACCCTCCAGGGGGCGAACCAGCCAAGCGGGTCCCACTTCTCCCCCCAGAGGGCCGCAGGGTGGGTCTGCTCCCACCCGTGGATTGGTACTCACCCATCGTCACTGTAACCCGCGACCTTCTGCTTCCCGGAGTGACCGGCTCTCAGCCGGCAGTGGGGGTGGGGTGGATTGGCATGCACCCGCTGCCGCTGTTAAACACGACATTTTGCTTCCAGGAGTGAGCGGAAGCGGAAGGGCGTGTTTAACAGCGGCAGTGGGTGTGCGCCAATCCACCCCCGCTGCCGGCTGGGAGCCTGTCACTTCAGGAAGCTGAATGGTGTGTGTTACGGTGGCGGTGGGTGAGTACCGATCCACAGGGGCATGTGCGCGCAGACCCACCCGCCACTTTTGCAGACAATGAGCGGGTCAACTGCTTGACTGGCTCCTTGCCTGCATCGGTGGCGGGTGCACGCAGATCCATCCCTGCCCCTCCGGGAAGGGAACGGGCCACACACTTGGCTGCTTCCCTTCCTGAAGGGGCCATGGGTGCGCACCTGCTTTCCCCCAAACCAAGCCGGAGCTTGCTTTGGGAGAAAGCAGCTTTTTAAAGTGATATTGGGTGCATGCACCAGATAAGGACACAAAAAAGGTGATTTCCCCCGAATTTTGTCGTTCTCCGGTGCATGCACTGGATAAGGACAAAAAACGGACAATGGCACGACTTGTGGAACCAAGTTTTGTCTTTATCCAGGGTATTTCTGTACTTCTGATACCACTTTAACTGTCCTGGCTCCATTCTTTGGAATAATGGGATTTGTAATTTGGTGAGTTACTTAGAATGTTCTACTACATAGTTTTAGCACACTCTCCTCAACTGCAACAGAGAATTCTAAGTCTCAGTCTATAGGATGGATCATAACAAAGATACAACAGCATGGTACTCTTTTAAGTATTGGCTCAGTTCTACAGGATCCTAATGGTCTGTATTTTGGTGAGGGACTTAGAATTTTCTGTTTTATTTCAGCAGAGTACACTGTGTTGTAGAGATACACTTTAAAACTTAAAGGATAGGCCATGCAGTGTAGAAGATTATTCCACATATAGATCTCCAACAGTTTGTTAGGAATACTACAAACAAATGTTTAAATGTTTTTTTGAGTAGAGTATCAAATGCCCACTGCATGTGAGTGTTCTGGGTGGCAAACAGAAATAACTGTCCCATTGAACTGTTCCCAGGGTGGCTTTGGCGCAAGACTGATTAAGTAGCCATACCAAATGGCAGTGGCCCAAGAATTCTAAGAATTCAAACATGAACTGCTGAGCTACTTACTGCAGCATGTGGCTTCTCTGAGCCACCTAGCTCTTATAGTAGAAGTTGGAAGGCAACTGTTGAAACAGTTGGCTTCCTTTCTGAAAAAGCGCCAGCATTTTCTATAGCAGGGGTCCCCAAACTTTTTGGGCCGTGGGCCTGTCATGTGGTTCAGCAGGGCCGGTCACATAGTTCCTCCTACCAGTACCAGAAGTAAAACGTGCCTTGCAATCTGTTTTGAAACAGGATGAGATAGATTTGGCGTCAGGGGTTAGATCTGGCCCACGGGCTGTAGTTTGGGCACCCCTGCTCTATAGAGTAATAAATTCAGTTTTAAAACATAGTTTTTAAACTGTGGTTAATCAAATTGCTAAATACAGTGGTACCTCATACAACGATTTAAATCCATTCCATGGGGCTCGTTGTTGTACAAAACAATTGCTATACGATGCATGCATCGTATGGCGATTTTCCCTATGGGATGAATTGTACAATGATTTTTTTTTTCACTAAGTGGTTTTTTCCATTGAAAAATTGTTGTACGGTTTTTTCTATAGGGAAAATTGTTATGCGGGATGCCATTTTTTTCAAAACCTAATTGTTATACGATTTCATTGTTATTTGGGACGATTGTTGTATGAGGTTCCACTGTATATGGATAAATCGTAGATACAATGAACATAAGACTTGTAGGCTTCAGGTAACTAAGAGAATTTTGTGAATATCCAACTAAAATGTGTGATCAGCTTTTCAAAATATGCTTTTCAAAGTCACACTGTTACATAGTCAAATATGTTTCTTTATTCTTATCAGAGCATTGCACAATATATAATAATAGATGTATATGAAATATATTTATATCTTCTATATACCTATAAAGCAAAGGTGTGGGTTTGGTGTCCAGAATGGGCTGCCGCACTCGACCAAACCCCTGAGATTCGGCACACATGTACCTTGCGCACGTGAGCAGGTCACTGCCGGGGTCCCGAAGCCCATGGGGGGGGGTTGCCCCCTAAATTGATCTGCAAATGGGGGTATATTCGACAGGAGGGGTTGTGTCTGCCCCAGTGCTAGGCTAATGGGGGGGTTGTGATGTCATCGCTGAGCTCACATCACAGGCCTACCCCCTGGCCAGTGGGTTTCCCAGGCAACACTGGCACTCAGCTAGCTGGGTTGGGACCACCCGGGCGAAGCCGGGCACCCCTGCTAGTAGATATTTTAAAATGTGTTGTTATTCTCCATAGGTTTAGTCTATCCAAGTGGTTCCCAACATGGGGCCTTCAGTTCCCAGAAGCCTAAGTCAGGACATTGGCTGATCAGTGCTTTGGGGGATTGACTTAGGCTTCTGGGAATTGAAGTCCATAAACCAAAGGTTGGGAAACACTGGTCTAGCTTCTTCTATGCTAAACCTATGGAGAGCAAACCTATAGAAGAGGAGGAAAGTAGAAGGAGCCTCTTTGAAGAGAGAATGGAAAGCATTTTCAAATGTCTTCTGGGCAACAGTATGCTTCCTATTCAGAAGTGTTGCACTGTAAACTTATTCATCAAAGATGTCTTTTCTTGAAAGCATAAAAAGCAGCAGTACTATCAGTATCATGATGAAAGTTAGAAAGTAGTAAGAATCAACTTTTAACAGTGAAAGAATGAATGTCAGCAGTCTCCAAAGCCATTAGAGATATTGATTATTTATTCCCATGTTATATTGGTTATATATTTTATAACTTTTATAATTCACTTATAAGATATGTTTGATATTGGGAAGTGGCTCATTAATTGAATTAGTTATTTTCTTCCCACTATCACTGAAAAATCATTGCACTCTCCTTTGAATCTTTCCCATCCTTTAGGCAGAGGCGAATGACTACCATTGCATCTGTCCTCATGGTTTTGTAGGGAAGAACTGTGAAACAGAAGTTGATGAATGCCTGAGCAACCCGTGTCAAAATGCAGGATATTGTGATAAACTTGCTAATGGATTCCGTTGTCTGTGTCTACAAGGCTACTCAGGAGAATTCTGTGAGGTGAAGGATACTTTGAAATTGTTAATAAATGATGTAGGTTTAATTTCTATGTTAGTCTGAACTTGAGTACACCAATTGAATTGCCTCCTTGGTGTCTTGTTGGTCACCAAATGTAAGCCCTGTTTATTGTAGCAGGTCTGCTTCATAGAATGGGTAAATTAGCGGATGGTCAGAACTGAAAGAACACCCATCCCTTAATTTCCCCCAGCATGCTCTGATTTTTTCCCCTTAAATTTTATTTGAGATTATTCCTACAACAGCTTTTCACCTTATCTATGATACAATAATTGAGCAAGAAATTGGAGCAAGTTTTTTTCAGGGACTTTGCTCTTTATAAGGTGCCATCATTTGAGAAAGAGTGAGCGAGATCCAAGGTGAGGGAGAAGAGGAATCCCATGTGTAGCATTTGTGTTTGAAAGCCCTGACTGTTTTCTCTCTTATGGAGTCCAAAGGCCCCAGATGGAATGAGGGAGAACAGGTTAGAAACTTCCACAGAAGTTCAAATGGAGAGAAAAATTAGTGCTAGATTAGCCTTATTGCTGGATCAATAGCTGAGCAAATAAGGAAGGGGGATACCTGTGTTGTGTGTGGACATGCACATTTCAAAGCTCTGATTTCCTTTTGTGGAAACATTCTTGGGCTGGTAATAACATCACAAAGGAGGTTTCCTTTTGTAGTTTTGATTGCTTTCTCCATACACAAAGCCAGCAAAACACAAAATCATAAAAAGATTGGCAGGGGCAGGAACAAAAGAAAGAAAGGAGACTGTGGGCAGCAACACAATTTGCATCACATCTAGTACAAACAATGCACTTCCAAAACGTTCCCTGTGGAGCACAGATACCTGGTAAAATGTAATACAGGCTCTGAATCCAATTGAAGCCAAGCTAAATCCTTCCATATACAGTACTTCTCTTTACATCTAGCAGCCTTTAAAGCAAATTGGGCAACATTTTTCAACATGTATGGGTTTGTGCCTTGGAGCAGGAAGGTCAATTTGTCTTTTGCTTCCCAGTGGTTCCTTCTCTTTAGCAAGGGGACTGTATAACAATCTCTAACATCAGTATATAACTGATAGCACAGAATGTAATGAACTAGATCAGGGATCCTTAGCCTACTGCCCATGGGCCGGATGCCCATAGCACCATCTCATCCAGCCTGCACCCTCGCTCCAGCTGCTGCCGCCTCAATCCTTGTCCCCTCTGCTTGGCTTGACATGTACCTAACTGCTCCATAGCATGGTGGATATTGTAAGAAGGCTTACAGCATCTGCCCTGGTAAGGAATGCCGTTAGGGACACACTAAGCTAAGTGGATGGGACAAGGCTGAGGCCACCCACATCTTTCTCAGGGGCTACTCTGTCCGAGAGCGGCTTTTCCAGTAGACGTACACGGCCACTGGTAAGCAGGGAAGTGGTGTATGTGGGAGTGTTGGGGGCTCAAGGTGGTCCTGCTGGCGGTGGGGGGAATAGGGTTCAGGGTGGGCCCTACCTAGTGGGGAGAGTGTTGAAGGGCTCGGGGTGGGCCCACCCCGGGGGCGGGGACTCAGGGTTCTATGGTGGTGGCGGGACCACCAGTCTGACCTGCAAATAGTCTGAGGGGGTGTAAACCAGCCCCTGGCTTTAAAAGGTTGAGGACCCTTGAACTAGATCTTCCACAACTGGTGAGCCACAAATACACAGTCTTGAACTAGTATACCGTAGGATCTCCCTAATTTTATCATTGATTCCATTTGTTCGAAGAGCAATCTGGTAAGAGCAAAATATCTTGTATACCTTGAAAATTCTGTGGCAGACATTGTAAGGTGAATGTGACTTGACAGCATATAACATCCTATAGTTTATATTTAGTGCTATTTCCAATTAAGTATGTTAATTGCCTTCTGTTGGAAAGGAACTAGGTGGTGTTCAGACACTCAGATTTGAATGCACAAGCTTCTTTCCTCCTGCTTTATAGTATTGTCATAAACTTTGCTTCTTTTTTAAAAGAAATCATGTGACCTTATTAGCTTAAAATCTAGCATTCTTGTGTGCTTACACACCTACAATCAAATGCTAACAAGTGTCTCTTCACCAAATATACTACAGTATAAATGAGAAAAGGTGTGACTTCTGTATGGTTGTTATTTGCAAACTGATCCTGGCTGTAGCTGTGATTTGCAACTTTTGGTTATCGGTTGAATAAGGAAGGAATTTGGCAGAGTGCCCTTCGTGTTGCAGGAAGTGTCTACCTCCTGTTCCAAGAGATTTTTCATCCCACTATAAAAGCAGTGCTGTAAAGGGGAAATTTGTACCAATGGAAGGAAACAAATGGGGGATGTCTGATATTTCTGACATAAATATTTTCTCAACTTTTATTTGATAGCCTGCTTCTTGAAAGCCTGCTTCTTTCAAATTTTATAGCCTGCTTCTTTCAAATATTGGAGACCATTTCAGGAGTCTTCAATATTAAGTACATTTTAAATTTAAGAGAACCACTGATTCTACCCCCCACAACAATGTATAGAATCTTTATGCTGTAAGTGCTGAGGTGGTGTTATGTTTGCCTTACTGGACAGTAGATGCTGTTATAAACCAAATATAGTTGACATAAGACAACCTATATTAAGATTAGTTATTCCCTTAAAAGGATTTGTCTGCGGAAAGGTTTACATAGGCACAACTTTGTTTAACTTTGACACTTTTATCATCATAATAGTAACAAACAAACTTTAAATCATTTTGTTTCAGTGTACACCTTCATGGAATTTAAAAGGCCGCAAATGAAACATAGTTAAATTGCAGTATTTGGGTTTTTAATGCTTGTCTAAGTGTCGGCATTCAGTTCTTACAAGCAGGGCAGAACATAAATCAACAGGCAGCTTTTTGAACAGATATGTGTTAGGAAAGAAAATGGTTAAAAGTATGTATGTAGTCTAAAAATTTTAAAAGAAGCAATCCCCTGCTAAGTTTTTCAAGTGTCTCTTCGGGATGTTACTTTTAAGCATTACTCTCAGCAACAGAGAAGACAAGAGTCCAGAGAACAAGTTTTTTTTAGGGGTTCTGCCAAACATGCATCTTCTTTAGAAAGCCTATATTTTTTTCCATTTTCATAACAGGAGGAAGAACGATGGATTCTGTTTTGAGGAGTGGGAGGTGAAATGGGAGAAAGAGAGATCATGAGCATTAATACTATCTTAAGCAGAGGTTAGAAATTTTACCTCTGAGGCAGGGGTGTCCAAACTTTTTGGGCCACAGGCTGGTCATGTGGTTCCTCCCACCAGAAGCAGAAGTAAAATGCACCTTGCAATCTGGTTTGCAACAGGAGAAATTTTGCTTAAATCAAGGGTGGCCAAACTGGGCCGGATTTGGCCCCTGAGGCCAATTCATCTGGCCCACATTGCCCTCATTGCTCCCGGAAGTGGAAGTAAAATGTGCCCATCTGTGTGTTTTGCTTCTGCGAACGATGAGGCCAGTGTGGGCCCTATGAATTGGCAGGGGGTGGGGAGATCCAGCCCACGGACCGTAGTTTGAGCATCTCTGTTCCAGGGGCTAAAACTCCCATGCTGAGGGCTTTAAATAAACAGAGAATGCAATTGGGGCCTGAAGCTTCCACCACCTCCTATCATGGAAGCTGCAATTTCATATTTCCAACTTGCATACTGTTATTGAATATTGAAACTGACTGTAGAAGTATCTAAGGCCTGCACAGGCACTCCAGTTGTGGATAGGGAAGGCTCCTACATCACCCATCATTTTCTGGATTCAGATTCACACCTGAGAAGATGTCAATAGAGTAGAAAGATGTGCAAGGAGAAACAGTGGAGGAAATGAGAGTTGTGGACATGCACTATGTTGCAAAAACCAAAAGGTGTCAAAAGACCTGTAAAAGGGCAAAGTGTGTAATAAGAAATGGAATGGCCTGCCGATCTGTAATGGTGCACAGCCTGTGCATTGAGGAACATAGTGCAAAGCCATGATACAGAATGATGAGACAGGAAAGCTAATTATTTGTTTACGTAATTTATTAGGTAAACCAATAATTTACCTACTTTTTGTGGCTGCAGTGGCTCAGTGGTTAAGAAGCTTGACTTGTTAGCTGGAAGGCTAGCTAGTTGGCAGTTCAAAACCCAGGTACTGCATGACAGATTGAGCACCTGCCTCTGTCCCACCCACCTCTTGGGGACATGAAAAGCGCTTCATTCGGGCGTCCCCTGAGCAGAGTTTTTCCAGCAAAAATCCTTTCAACACAAAATAATTTCTGACACAAAATTATTATTACCTACTTTATTAGTTACATTCATACTCTGTCCCCCACCCCCCTCCATCGAGCTCAACACCATGGATGTCATTCTTCTCTCCACTTTATTCTCACAACAACAGCAATAGCTGATGAAGTGTATCAGAGTGAGTGCCTCAAGGCTAACCCAAGTGATTCATGGGTCAGTGGGAACTGATATCTGAATCTCACGAGTTTCTGTCTAATATTTCAACAACTTCACCATGCTGGCTCTTTAAAGATTTCAGAAAGGAAATTACATGGTACCCTTTCTTTTAGTTATTGACCCCTTTTGTTCCCCCCCCCCTCCGCCATGTGTTACTGCAAAAAAAAAAAATCCTCAGACTACAAGATTGTTGTGTGTTGCCCTCTCATTGTCCTATGGAGGCTAGATGTGTATTCATCATTGCCATTTCAGTGGAAATTTTTCAGGTGGGAATGCAATAGTAGGAAAGAATATATTGTTTGATGTGTGACTTTATTGGTGATCAGCATTGTCAGTTTCCCAGGGTTGGATCATTTTTCTGTTCTTTTCTGTTAGAAGGAAATTGGTTGGTTTCTGTAGCATTAAGGTGCAAAAATGTAGAGAGGTGTGTGGTTTTTTGCAAGAAAGTCTCAGAGAACTGATCTGTAGAAAGACAGGATATATTAAGGATGTATCAAGGATTGCAGAGTGAGAAGTTTTTAAACAGAATGGATTAAACATTCATATTGTTTAGGTAAACTATGTTGTAGTTTTCAGAATTATATATTTGTTTTTTCTCCAAATCCATCTGGACAGTAAACCACATATGAATTGGAAATTGAATTGGAAGGCATGTTTTTTTTTTTGCTTCTCAGCTCTCATCATCTCAATCCAGAAAACCTTGGCTTGTCCTGACTTATTTTTCTGCTTGCTTGCTATGAAGCAGGAGCTGGGGAAAAGGTTGAGAGAGAAAAATAGACTAAACATGGGGCAAACAAAATGTGGTTGTTTGATCCTATGGGAGGACAACTGTATGGGAGGAAAACTGTAGCATGGTGTGACGTTCAGACACAGCCACTGAATTGAAATAAGTAAGGCTTTCTTAGCACAGTAGTACATCCCAGGGACTTTAGTAGAAGTGGCTCTTCAGATTCCTTTCTGTTGTCGAAGCCTTCAGTTTCTGCTGCCCTAGTCCTTAGTTTTCCTCTCTGCTGTCGAAGCCTATCAGTTAAATAGTTGGTGCATATTTTTCAGCTGTTTCTCCCGCCCTTTGCAAACATGTATAGTTTTTAGCTTTTATGGTAGGCTAGGAGCTAAGTTTCCATCTTATTGGCATTCACGTCAAATTCTGCAGTAGAAGTGACACTTAGAGAATTGAACTCTGCTATAACTGGGAATTTTATTTGGACTGCATAGTACTTCTGTAAGTGCAGAACCACAGTTCTGTTAGTCTAAAGAATTAATTGCCAAAGATTAAAGTACAACAAACCCTGTGCAGGATCAGTTGGTTTTATATTTGAAGAATAACTAGATTAACTTTTCTAAATCTTTTGTAGATTGATATTGATCTCTGCAAACCAAATCCTTGCCAAAATGGAGCTGCATGTTACGATCTGAGACATGACTATTACTGTGCTTGCCCTGATGATTATGATGGAAAGAATTGCTCTCATCTCAAGGACCATTGCAAAAATAATTCTTGTAAAGGTATGTTCACTTTAGAAAATCCAAGTACTGTACAGTAAAACCCCAACTTACAAATGCCCCGAGTTACGTAAAATTCAACTTAATGATTTTGTACTAAAACCATATCCCGATTTACACGATTTCCTATGGGTTTGCTTTGAGTTACATAAAGATTCTTTTTCCTATGAGTTTGTTTCAAGTCACATAATTCATTTCCCTATGGGTTTGCTTCGAGTTACATAAAAAACAATTTAAGCAAAAGCCTACGGAATGGACTTTTTTGTAAGTAGGGGTTTTACTGTATTTAGAAGCCATTTGAAAATTGTCATCTTACATAAAAATAATCATGGGTTAAATACTGTTCTTAATTAGTATATCATTTCAGAATGGCAGATGATTAAAAAGTACCACCTTATGTTTAGTTTTAACAGAGAAGATCAAAACAGTGAGAAAGAAAAACTAGAATATATAAGATTGTAAAAAATGATCAAATGAGAAGAATGTGACATTTTATAAACCTATCCCTACAGACAATTTAATTGTCTTTTTTTAAAAAAAAAAACAACAACTGGGCAGCATCCAGTGTTACGTAAGCAAACTTCTGCTTAAGTGTGAAGCTTTCTCAACCCTTCCAAAATCTGCTGCATAAGATTTTCCCAACTTCCTGGAGCAGATTTTGAAGGCACATGGGGGCTTCAAGGAGGAGAGGGAATTCTTTTGAGTATTAAATCAGCAAGATAACTAGTAGGCTTCCATCCATCAATGCATCCTGATTACATTATCAAATCTGTTTGCTAAAAAATGTCCCTGCCTACAAAATGTTGACTGAAACACTTAGTAATGTCGCTGATCCTCAAAAACATCCCCCGTAGTAAACTTGGTAGCCTCTACCATGCTGCAAAGACTTGCTGTGGGTAGTTGTTGTTTTTTACTAAGTAGTGATGAAGATAAAATGTAAAATTAATTTGTTGTACCAAGAGCTAAGAAACTACCGTATTTTCCGGCATATAAGACGACTGGGCATATAAGACGACCCCCAACTTTTCCAGTTAAAATATAGAGTTTGGAATATACTTGTCAGCTGCAGTTAAGTACCTGTCCTATAAGACGACCCCCGACTTTGGCACAGATTTTTCGGGGTTAAAAAGTAGTATTATACGCCAGAAAATACAGTACATTTTATGGTGGGCTTGTATCATATTCTTTTGTCTTTCCGAAACAAAAATGCACAGACACACACACAAAACTTCCCTGTCTCTCTTATTCTTAGTCATAGACAGCTGTACAATTGAGGTCTTCACAAATGCTACCCGAAAAGGCATCCGTTTAATCTCCTCCAATGTGTGTGGGCCCCATGGCCAATGTGTCAGTCAACCAAGAGGCAATTTTACTTGTGCCTGTGACAAAGGCTTTACTGGAACATACTGTCATGAAAGTAAGTAATGGGCAAAAGCATTTTTTTAAAACAAAGCTCTGAAGCCTTAGTTTAAGAAAATATTTAAGCTAAGAGTTAAGTGGCTGATGGGATTGAGAATAGGCAAAACTTGATCATGCCTGGGCATTTCTTTGGATGGTAAGAGTTTGTTCTTTACAGGACGATGGTATGTTGCTAAAGACAGTTTCTTTGTAGTGCACATGTTAAATAATTGTTCTCTGCTGTAAATTCCTAAAGAACTATTGGATAATGTGTCATCTTTACAGGTGAAAAGTGCTCATTGGAATTTGTTTAAATTTTTGCGTATTATTCAAACACTTAACAGCAATAATCAGAGTAAGTGTATATTTGCACACAAACACACACGAAATCTGGGTGTGAATTCTTAGGCATAATTTTGAATCAAGTTTCAGTTGGTAGAACCTGAGAGTCATTTCGTTAAAAAAAATGGATTCTACAAATTCTGTTCTAATCTGTATTAGAATAAATTGCCCCATGTCTTCCAGACTGTATCAATCAAAGGGAGTAGTCAAGACTTGCCATATTGGAAATCCCTATATAGACAAATAGTCTAATGGAATAAATCCACATACAGTGGAACTTCTGTTAACATAATTAATACATTCTCCAGGACATTTCTTACAGCGAAAATTACTTTAACCGAATTTCCCATAGGAACGCACTGAATGCAGTTTCCCATAGGAACATATTGAAAACCAAAATGCATTAACTGAAACACGGTTTCCCATAGGAATGCATTGAAAACCAGTTAATCCATTCCGGGGGGGGGGGGAGGATTCTGTAAACCAAGCCACTATTTTCTATGGATTTCCTTTTGTTGTGCAATTTTTATGTTAACCAAGCTGTTTGTTAACCAAGGTTCCACTGTATATTCGAATATGGGATTGTGAAAAGCTGAATTTTCTTCAGGGAGTTAAAAACATAACCAAAACAAACAAAAACACCCTCTCCAGTCCAATGTTATCTCTAAGTGACATTTTTACTCTTGGTGGCATGTGTGCTGTCCTATGGAAAATTTAAGAATTCAGATTAGCTTTAATTTAAAAGCAAATTCACTCAAATTGTGAAAAATATCTGCTTGTCATAAGTGATTTTCCTCAGATATGCAACTTGCATTTGGTGCTTCATTTTGGTCACTAGATGGTAAATATGGGGCACATATTGTTTAGAAATACCATTATATGAAATAAAACAGGTTAGCCTTAGGGATATTCACATTTAATCTCTAGTTAAACCCTCACATTACACTCTATCCCAGTGAGTTACCAGATTAATTCACAAAAGACCTGATAAACATACAGTAGAACCCTGTATATAACGATTTTAATTTATTCCACGGGACTCATTACTATGCGATTTTGTCGTTGTACAATGTTCCCTATGGAAAAAAGTACAACGATTTTTATCGCTAAGCAGTTTTTTCCCCATAGAGAACATTGCTATGCAGGACGCCACCCCCCACCCCCCACCCACCCCTGGCCGCCCAATCGTCATGCGATTCCATCACTATATCGGGCGATCGTTGTATGGGGTTCTACTGTATTTATATTAGGTTGATAAACGCCTGTATGATCTTTTATTGGATCAAGTAAAACGGTTCTCCTTAATGTGTATTTTGTCCTTAGATATCAATGACTGTCTTGGAAATCCTTGCAAGAATGGTGGGACTTGCATTGATGAAGTAAATGATTTCAGGTGTTTCTGCCAGAGTGGCTGGGAAGGAAAACTGTGTGATATCAGTAAGTATGAATAAATGTTAATGTTTCTTAAGTAGCCAAGGGACTTTTCTTTAATTTGTAGTCTATTCTAAAATGTATTTGATCAGTTTATTTTGACTTACTTGAGAAGATGTTGAGGATTATAAACTCAGTTCTGAGACGAACTTTTTTTCATCTGAGAAAAGGTGCTCATAATGTACGCCTCTTTTTAAAAGGAGGGAATTAAAGGGCATGGTTCTGTTGTCTAGATTAGATCTTAAATACTCAATTCAAACCAGGCAATGCATAATAAGTAAAATACCAAAAGTATTATCAGAGTGAATCCAATCAACTTTTTAGTATCTTCATATTGGCAGAAATAGTGGAAACTATAAGAATAGCAAAGTGGTGGGACGTAATGATATTCAGATTGATCTAGTTAAACGTTTTGGGCAAAATACAAAGAAATGGCTCCTTCAACTCTTTAACAACTACTAGGCATGCAAACAAATTCCCAAAATATGGAGCAAAATAAAAGCAATTGCTGTGTTGAAACCAGGCAAAGAACCGTCAGATCCCAAAAGCTACAAGCCAATCTCCCTAATATGCCACTTAGAGAAAGTGTTTGGAGAAATTTTAAATTGTCAACCCCATAAAATTGAACCTCTTGTAATTTCAGAACAATGACTTAAATCTAACCCACCATATTTATAGAAGACAGTTTTGAAACACATAAAATAAACCAGGGCGGTCTTTGTTGAGGTATACACTCTACAGCACTCTAAGTTGAGGTATACAATATTAGAGTGTCATCTGAATTCACACTCTGCTTTAACTATAGACTCCCTGGATGAACTGTTAACTACAAACTTGCTGCCCTAGGCAATCTTTATTTATCTCACCTAGGCATCAAACCAGAAAGTGTTAGTTAAGTCATGTTGACAATGGAAAGAAGTACAGTAGACCTTCACATAACGACGTTGCTTGGTTCCCCAAGTAGCGTCGTTATGCGGAAAATGTCGTTTTGCGGTGTCCTATGGGCAATCACTCGCAGAACGTCAAAAAACCGTCATTATTCAGACAACGACAGCAAAAAATACCATCGTTATTTGAATAACAACATTTTTTCATTATGTGGGAGATCACGTGGGGGACTCATTAATCGGAAATGACGCTATTTGAACGCATCGTTAGTCGGGGGTTCGCTGTAGTTGCAAGCTGAGTTTTTAGCTTATTGTGGATTTACCCCAATGTGCAGTGGCTTAGTGATTAGGATGCTGAACGTGATGACTGGAAGGTCAGCAGTTCGAAACCCAAGTGCTACACGACGGAGTGAGCGCCCCTCTCTGTCCCAGCTCCTGCCAACCTAGCAGTTCTAAAGCAAGAAATTGCAAGTAGATAAATAGGTACCACTTTGGTAGGAAGGTAAACTGTTCTGTGCGGTGTTGAGGCATGCCTGTCACATGTCCACAAATGTCTGCAGACAGAGACAATGCTAGCTCTTTGGCTATAAACAGATGAGCACTGAACCCTAGAGTCGGATGCAACTGGCTTTCGAGCAAGGGCGACCTTTACCTGTAGTAATAGAGTAGACTGGCAGGATATTGCTACTAAATGAGTTGCTGCTTGCATTCCTATGACTAGAGTAATGCAAGCAGCAACTTGTTAACTAGTGAAAATGAGCCCTGCAATGTACACCATTATATTTAATATTGAATTGCAGCAGGATTGTGGCCCTCATTTAAAGTTTAAGTGGAGTATCTTTGGAGTGCAGCTCTGTATGCTACACATTTTAATGGAAATCATGTTAGTTTGTCAAACAGCATTGTTGTTAAGAGAACCAACCAGAGAAAAAGAGCATATGTGATTTTATTATATAGACAAGGAACTAGTACCAAACTACAATTTGGAACCTTTCTTTCTTACACAGCACACTTCAATTCTATCACTGTTTAGTTTGCTGAACATCTGCTACACATCCAGAAGCCCATCAGGTTTAATCCTTATTATCTCCAATGTAACGGATATTCCATGGCACAGCTGGCTAGAAAAGGAACTCTACCTAAGGAAATAGAGCCATAGACAATTGCAAAATAGAGTGACAATGGCCAGACAGTGATCTAAAGTATCTGATTATTTTGAGTCAGACTAAACTAGCATTTTTAGAGAAGCAGCAGAATTCGGCTCAAGCATCAACAAAAAAGGTTAAAAATTTCACAAAACATTTGATCACAAGGTATCATTTCATTGTGGCACAATACTATCTAAGTACTGCAGTAGTATGTAAACACTAAAGCAGTCCTATGTTTCAATGGGAGGTAAAATTTGGTATTCTTGTGGAATTCAGTCTCAACAGCTGAGATCATCCTTGAGTCTGATTCTTTCCTCAGAAATATTTTGCCTTTTTTACAGTGTTTTCCCTTCTGATTTTTAGATGTTAATGATTGTTCACCAAATCCATGTCATAATGGAGGCCAGTGCGTTGATTTAGAGAATGACTACTACTGTGAATGTAGAAATGGCTGGAAAGGCAAAACATGTCATTCAAGTAAGTTTCTCCAGGCAGTATATCCCTAAAAATGTTCAAAAATTGGAAAGGAAGTTTCAAGGTTTTGCAATAATGGATTTATTTTAAAAAATCAATAATTGTCTTATTTTTCTGCAAGTGAAATCACCAAGTTAAATGTTTGCCAGGCATGTCAAACTAAGCTGGAGATGTTTCAAATTACGTTAGTTTAGTGTTTGGGAATCAAGACAATGGAAACGGCTGTAAGCTAGCCTAGCACATCTTTATTGCATGGAGTACAGTACGAACATGTGGTAATGGCGGACAAACAGCTCCTTTTATGCGGTGGCTATACAATTGAATATGGCTCTTCGACAGGCATTGGCTACTGTCCAAGTGACGTCATTCTTGGTCACGCCTTTCTTGTCCAGGTGAGGTGAGCGCGGGAATCATTCCCGCGCAGCTGAAGACATTTGAGGAATGTGTACCATGTGAGCTGGGCGCTCGATACTGCCCCCGGTGGCCACTAGCTCGCGTCCTCATACAGAAGGTTACAGTGTTACAATTTGAGATTGTTACATCCACTCATTCGTGTGGTTACAATTACATTCAATACACAACATCTCTCCCCCCCTAAGATGGGACAAAGTCCCTCAACCAAACTGGTTTCCCGCATGTGCGTTTTGGGCGTGCGGCCGCTATGCTTGACTCAGCCGTGCCTCCTCGTCTGTGTCCTCCTGGCTCTTGTCCTGCAATTGGAGAGGATGACTCGTTAGTGACTCGCTGCGGACTTGCAGCTTTGGTATGGTTAGGAGAAGCATGAGGAAGGGTTTATGATGCGGATGTGGGGAAACCGGGGGCACTAGGGGCTAAAGAAAAACCCCGCTCTTCGTTTGGACGGGTGGGGGAACACTCCGGAAAAAAACCCGGTTTGGTAACTCAAAATCTAATTCAGGGGCAACAGGGGCAAGCTCATTCCTCTCTTTCAAAGGGCTGGGTAGAACTGGTGTATCTAAAGGATACGGATTTGAGCCTGTGCTTCCCCCCCTTGTTTGGGACTGTTGCCCTTCGTTTCCCCCCCCCCTTGGGATAAGCGGGTGGGGGAGGACCCTAACGTTGAGTTTTGCTGCTGGACCCCTCTGTCCGGCCCCCCAATCACTCGATGCCTTAGTTGGTCAGCGTGCCTTCTCCAGAGGAGACCCGTGTTGGTCTCGACACAGTATGACACTGGTCCCGTTTGATTAATGACTACACCTGGCACCCAGGCTGGCCTTGTAGTAGCGTAGTTTCTGCAATGTACAGGTTCAACTATCTGGAAGTTTTTTGTGGGGCTGTGCTCAATGTTTCTTCCCCTATCCTCCACCCTGGTGGGATCCAACCTGGTTAACAATGAGTGCAATTTCCTTTTCATGAGGAGTTCAGCGGGGGAGAATCCTGACGCCAATGGCGTCACCCGGTATGCCAACAAAAACTGGCAGAGCTGCCGGTCCAGATCCCCTGGTCCCATGCGCCGCAGCCCCTCTTTCATTGTGCGCACCAGGCGTTCCGCCTGGCCATTTGTTGCAGGGTGAAAGGGGGCTGAGGTAATGTGCCGAATGGCGTTGGACTCCAAGAACGCCTGGAACTCGGCCGACGTGAAGGTACTCGCATTGTCACTCACAATGACGTCAGGTATCCCGAAGGTACTTATCAGCCTGCGCAGTTGTTTTATGGTTGCAGCTGATGAGGTGCTGCGCATTGGTATCACCTCTAACCACTTGGAGTATGCATCCACTACCAGCAGGAAAAAGGAACCCCTGAATGGACCTGCGAAGTCTATGTGGAGGCGGGACCACGGCCCCCTAGCTGTGTCCCATTCTCTGTGTGGAAGGCGGGACTCCTCAGGGCGAGAGCTCTGGCAACTTTCGCAGGTGTTCGCCATGTGTTCAATGTCTGCGTCTAGCTGTGGCCACCAGAAATAGCTTCGGGCCAGCGCCTTAGAGCGCACAATCCCTGGGTGGCTGACATGTAAAAGCCGTAGCACCCTTGCTCTTAATGCTTCTGGGACCACCACCCTCTCCCCCCACAGAAGACACCTCCTTTCTGTGGACAACTCAACCCTTTTCCTGAAAAACGCAGCAAACTCGTCTGCGGGGGGAGCCGTGGGCCACCCCTTCTGTACCCAGGATCTAACAAGGGCTAAAGTTTTATCCTTTGCCGTGGCTGCAGCGATTTCCACGGGAAGTATGGGGGGTGCATCTAGGGCTTCTATGAGGAGGACTTGGCTGTCTTGCTCTATCTCACACTTTGGGTCTCCCAGCTGGGGAAGAGGAGACCTTGAGAGTGCGTCAGCGTGGCTTATGTCTTTCCCAGGGCGGTACTCTAATGAACCCTTGTATGCATTGAGGAAAATAGCCCACCGAAGCATCCTGGGGGAGAGGATCTGTGGAGTGGGCTTGTCTGAGGTGAAAATACCCAATAGTGGCTTGTGGTCGGTTACAATGGTGAATGGACGACCATACAAAAAATCATGGAACTTCTTTGTGCCCGCCACAATAGCAAGGGCCTCCCTATCTGTTTGGGCGTAATTTCGTTCTGCCTTGGACAATGATCTCGAATAGGAGGCAACTGGGGCTTCTCGCCCGCCCTCTAACACGTGGCAAAGGACCGCCCCCACCCCCACTGGTGAGGCGTCGCAGACCAAGACTACCAGCTTCTTTGGGTCGAAATGGGTTAGAATAGCCTCTGAGGAGAGGAGCTGCTTGAGTTCCCTGGAAGCCCGCTCCTGATTTTCCCCCCACCGCCAAACCGCATCCTTCTTCAGCAGCCTATGCAGGGGCTCTGCAATCGACGTTTTCCTGGGCAGGAAGGAATGGTAAAAATTCAGCAGCCCCAGGAAGGACTGTAGCTCCGGTTTTGCGGTGGGGCGAGGGACGTTTTGAATGGCTGAGACTTTGGACTCAGCGGGTTTCACCCCCTCAGGGGTTATACGGAACCCCAGAAACTCAACTTCCCTTGCCAGAAACACACATTTGTCCCTCCGCAGCCTCAACCCCGCGGATTCGAAGACTGTAAGGACATTATCTAATCTCTGGGCCAGTTCTGATTCGCTCCCCCCAGATATCAATATGTCGTCGAAGAATGGCAAGACACCCGGTAACTTCTTTAACAAACGTTCCACAAGGGACTGAAATATCCCCGGCGCCGAGTTCACCCCAAACTGTAGGCGCGTTACCTTGAATGCCCCCTTGTGAGTTACAATGGTTTGCGCAGCAGCTGTGGCTGGGGTTACTGAAAGCTGCTGGTACGCCTGCGCCAGATCTAGTTTGGCGAAAAACTTTCCCCCATGTAAAGTAGCTAGCAGATGGCTAACTACCGGCACCGGATAGGCATTAGGGCGGATTGCCTTGTTAATTGTACACTTGTAGTCAGCGCAAATCCGCACCTCCCCATTTGCTTTCAACACTGTAACAATAGGAGTCTCCCACTCTGCAGAGTCCACAGGCACTAAAATCCCCTGACCCACCAGTTTGTCCAGTTCCTCCTCAATTTTGTCCTTTAGGGCGAATGGAACCCGACGTGGCTTGAGTCTAATTGGGCGGACCTCTGGGTCTAGGTTGAAAGAAACTGGGGGCCCTTTGTACTTCCCGAGCCCCTTCTTGAATACCTCGGGGTGTGCGTCGCACACTGCCTGGATCTCATCCCCCCCGATGGCATGGACGCCGCCTATGAAGATGTCCAGGGGTTTGAACCATTGTGTTCCCAGGAGATTACACCCCCCTCCCTTAGAACTACTAGAGGGAGTTTCCTTCTGAGTCCCTTATACTGTATCTCGAAGTCCCCGACCCCCAGCACTGGGATCCCATTTCCCTGCACGTCTCTTAAGTTTGCCCTCATCTCTTTGAGTTTGGGTCGCTCCTTGGGGGGAATGCGCAAAAACTCCTTATGGGAAATGAGGGAGTATACAGACCCCGAGTCTATTTCCATCTTAACAGGAACCCCTTGCAACAGTACCTCGGCATAAAAACGTGGTTGCCCTAGAGGCACGCTGTGGACGGCCAAGTCGTCTTCCGCATGTACTCCTCGGTACACGTGGTCCCCCTCTGGGTCGTCGCCGCCATCGTAGACTCTGCCGACGCCATCCCGTCTCCTCGTGGGGCGCTTGCTCTCGTCCCGGCATTGCTTGCAGACCCTGGCGATGTGGGCCTTCTGTCCACAGTTGTGGCACTCAGCCTTCCTGAATGGGCACTTGCTCCGCTCATGGGACGCTCCGCAGCCATCGCAGCGCCGACCCCCTTTTCCTTTCTTCTCGCTCAGCCCCTTTCTGACTTTCCGGACTCCCTCATCTTCACTGGAGCCTGGGGTGGCGGAGGCCTCTGAGGATGTGGGCGAGCGCGGGGCAGGGGGTGCCTTCCAAGCCGCCTGGACTGCGGATGCAGCTGCCTCTACTTGTGGAGGCTTTGCTTTGAGAAGCTTGTACCCGGCCCTCGTGGACTCAGCGGCTAGGGCCTCTTGTAGTACCTCTTTGAAGGTGAGGTCGTGGCCTCGGGTCATGAGCTTCCTTTGGGTTTCCCCATCTCTCATCCCGCAGAGCATCCTGTCCCTCAGGGCCACGTCTAGAATTTCCCGCCATTCGCATGGGGTTGCCGCCAAACGGAGGGCCGCTGCATACTCGGATACGGACTCACCCAGCTTTTGGTCCCTCCTCGTGAAGGCCGCCCTGGCAGAGAAGAAGGATACCTTGGGCTTGAAGTGGTTTCTCAGGGTCGCCAGTATTTCGGTTACCGAAACCTGTTCCACCTCTCGTAGTGCCACCAGGTCCATCAGCGCTTGCACTGCATGGAAACCGAGCATCGTGATGAGAAGACCTCTCTTCTTGCCCGCGTCGGTGATGCCGGCAAACGCTACCGTACTCTTGAAATGCATTTCGAACCAGTCCCATCGCTCGGGATGGGTTACGTCGTTGCTGTGAAGTTGTCTTGTCCCCGTGGGAATCCATTATCCCACCTTCGTCGCCAATTTAGTGTTTGGGAATCAAGACAATGGAAACGGCTGTAAGCTAGCCTAGCACATCTTTCTTGCATGGAGTACAGTACGAACATGTGGTAATGGCGGACAAACAGCTCCTTTTATGCGGTGGCTATACAATTGAATATGGCTCTTCGACAGGCATTAGCTACCGTCCAAGTGATGTCATCCTTGGTCACACCTTTCTTGTCCAGGTGAGGTGAGCGCAGCTGAAGGCATTTGAGGAATGTGTACCATGTGAGCTGGGCGCTCGATACTGCCCCCAGTGGCCACTAGCTCGCGTCCTCATACAGAAGGTTACAGTGTTACAATTTGAGATTGTTACATCCACTCATTCGTGTGGTTACAATTACATTCAATACACAACAGTTAGAATTACTTGTTGAGATAAAAAGTTACTTTTTCTGTCTGATAGTATTATTTGTAAAATATTTCAAAAAATGCAACTTTTGGAAATGCTATCTTCAACAGTAGTGGGCAGAATCCTGCTCACATAGTTAGACGAGCATAAACTGGATCAAGGTGCCAGAACTTGTTAATTAAAATTAATTGAAAGATTCTTCCTCTCTTCAGATTTAGAGGCTCCGTAGGGCTCTCTCTTTTTCTTTGGGAGCCTCAGGAGGGGGTTGGGTGGAGACTTGTAATAGCCGGAAATTACCACAATGGATTGGAGTAGCTAATGGTGATCCTGTAGCAATTTTTGACACACACACATAAGTTTAATATCTTATTGTCCTGAAAACCCCTAGATCAGTGGTGGCGAACCTATGGCACGCATGGCAGAAGGGGCACGCAGACCCTTTTTTGTTGGTACATACACTGTTGCCCACTCCCTCCCCCTAGCACAGAGTTCGCCCTACCCTTCTGCCCAGCAGCCCAATGGGAGCGCTTCCTCCCTCTGCCCAGCACAGAGTTCGTCCCACCCCTCTTTTTGGGCACTCGATCTCTAAAAAGTTTGCTATCACTGCCCTAGATCGCTAACTGTACATTCAAAAAGCAACCCTCATGTTTTTTTGCTTATTTTATAACCTAATTGTGTGTTTAGAATTGTATTTTTCTATTATATGAAACTATCTCATAAAACAAAAAGATGGAGAAGAATGTAGACATGATCACTTTTTTTATTTGACTGGATTACTTTTAGGTGAATACCAGTGTGATGCAAATACGTGTACCAATGGAGGAACATGTTATGATGATGGTGATACTTTTCGATGCTCTTGTCCCCCAGAGTGGAAAGGAAGCACTTGTAACATACGTAAGTGGTTTATCTGCTTAGTAATATCTTCAGACTGGAAGCACATCAACTTGGCTTAGGAAGCTAATTATAAGAAGTCTGTGTTTCTTCCTTTCCTGGTCTCACTGAAAGGCTAGGAGAAAGAACAGCACCTCTGTCTGCAGGTTTTGATTGCACCTAAGTTTTGAGTGTTATTAGAAAGAAAGAAAAAGAGGAGAAATTATTTCCTAGTGAATTGTTTTGTTACTTAATGATGATTGCAATAATTTTCATTATGTTTTTGTTTAATTTCTTTCATTCAATGTTAATTAGCTGTCCTGAGCACTGTGTTTTTAGTAAATGGGGAAAAACAGATGTAATAAAACATAGTCACCAGAATGCCCAGTTCACCTGCAGGCATAACACACAATGGATGAACACTATAGAGAAAACATGGCTAGAGTCTCATCATAAGTCTAAGAGATGTTAGTCTATTCCATGGTGTCTTTCAAGATGCAAAATCTTTGCTGGGAAGACGCCTTCAGATGTGTTGGTTGATAGCTGAAGTTTCATTGTTCCATGTCATGGATTGAGGATCAAACTAGATGATACAGTAGTACAGTGTTTCCCAATCTTTGGTTTTTGGACTTCAATTCCCAGAAGCACTGATCAGCCAATATACTGACTTAGGCTTCTGGGAATTAAAGTCCACCAGTGTTCCATGAAACATAGTTTGGGAAGCGCAGCAGTAGTTATTCTTTAGAAGCTGGAAACTTGTTTCAAGTGACATAATAACCTTTCAGTATAAAGCATGAGCAATCAGATTTCAAAACAAATTAATCTGCAGATTCCTGCAGAAAAGCGAATGTTGTGACAATCAGACATCTTTCAGCACTTAAGGAATTTCTGCTTCTAATGACATACTGTCTGTATCAGAAAGGCAGAATGCAAATTCTACCAAGAAGTATACTTGGGATGTCAACAGAACATTTGTGTTAATAACCATAGTGATGAAAAGCATATATAAATATGACTATTAAATTAAAAATTAAATTAAAAGGTTTTATTTTTATTTACTTATTTCTCCCAAAGCTAAGAACAGCAGCTGCACTCCTAACCCTTGTTTGAATGGTGGAACCTGTGTGGGAAGTGGAGATTCTTTTTCCTGCATTTGTAAAGAAGGTTGGGAGGGGCGTACATGTACTCAGAGTAAGTTGGTTTTTTTCCCCTTTTACTGTTAAGTGTACCATTTTGAATGGCTGTAATCCTTCAGAATAACCTGATGTTTTCTCGTGAGGCTCTGATGACTGCCTTAGAGTGGGCGTAATCACTATAAGCTTTGTACAGACTGAATATATCTTGCTAGAACAGTTTCTCAGTATTACATTTGGGGATTTTACTAGCATACCGATATGCTGATTTTTTCTTAGGTGTGGCCCAGTTTTAGTTTTTGACTCAAGACAGAACATGCACGAAATGTTGCATCTTGTCTAAATTTCTAATGATGCTTTGAAATTATCTTTAATAACATCTGTCTCTTGGTTAAATTGTTCTAAACATGGGTGATTGCTACCATTTACTTATACCTGACATGGTTTCAAGGGGTGGTGAGGGAAAGATCTCCGGCAGTTCCTATCTAAAGAGCCATACAGTACATTGTGTTGTTAGGATGAAAAGCAGCCTGGCCTGGAAAATACTTTGCTGGTTTTGGCTCAGCAGCTGTTTTACAGCTTTTTAACCTGTTCTTATCCAGTTGAGGGTTTGCTCAAATAGATCAGGGAAGAAGATTCCTCCATTTGCTTCAAGCTGAGATTTAGTTTTTTAGTCAAAATTCAAGGAAAAAAGCCCTTAAATGGCATGCTAATTATAGTTTAATCATTAGTGCACAGGTACCGGTACTTGCGTATATAAAAAAGTTCTGATCTGAGGATTTCAATCATGCAAATTTAAAGTAAATAAAAAGGAGAAAATAATAAGTAGCAAAAGAGAGAAAACAAATACTATTGTCCTTGACGGGCTTGCACAATATTCAACCAGAAGTAGGGTTCGCTTCCCATATGAAGCCGTGTTAGATGAGATGACTTAGGAGGGGTGAGCACCTTGGCATAACATATGGTTTTAACCTACAACTTCCCTTGGCCCTATATAACAGAGCCAAAGATAAAGGGATATGAAAATTACATTTTAAAACACCTGGCAGACTACAGTTGCTCACTATGATGGAAAATTAAGTCTTAGAGAGATGCTGGTAACTCAGATGTTTGCATATTATATTACCCAACACTTGTAGGATATTCTCACAGTGCATTTGTTTGTTTGTTTTTTGGTTTTTTTATTAAATTTTCAAAAATAATACAAACAATAAAAAAATCGAAATTACAAATATAAAGAAAATTACGCATATAAAAATAAAAATTACATATATATGTAAAATTGAACATCAGCAAACCGTATCCACATTGTTTATCATATATACTATTTCAAATCAAACCAATAAGATATGGTTTCTATACCTCATTTTCCAATAATGTTTAATATAAAGACAAGACAAAAAAAAACACAGAATAAACCCGATGTTATTTACAATACACTGGAGAGCACGGAAATATTCATTGAGATTTTCCCCAGAAAATCTTGTGATCAGGTACAGGTCTTTGCAAATCATTCTCCCTCAGTGAGTAATCCACAAAAGCTTGCCAAACCTTCCAGAATCTATTTTCTTTAACAATTCCCTTTTTTAAATTTATTTCCCATGTCAACTTATCATTCAATGCTAAGCCCCACATTTCCTTATACCATTCCTCAATATTCAAATTTACCTCATTTTTCCATTTTCTAGCGATACACTGTCTTCCCGTTGACAACATTTTTTCCAATAACTCCTTTTTATTCTTACTCAGGTTTATATTTTCCACTTCTGTCAACATAATCATACTAACACCCAATTTAATTTTCTCCCCCATAATTTCAGTTATCTCATATTCAATTTTCTTCCAAAAAATTTTTTACCACAGTACATCTCCACCACATGTGTTCATATGTTTCCATTTCCTTCTTACAACGCCAACACATTTTATCTTTTTTCTTATCTATCTGATGTCACCTCATTGGAGTCAAATACCATTTCCACAGCATTTTATAGTTATGTTCCTTAACTCTAACCGACATAGTTCTCATAATTATTTTCCTCCATTTATTTTTCCAATTCTGTTCTTCTATTTTTATAATCAAATCTTGTTCCCAGCTTAATCTTAAATCTTCCTGTGGATTACCTACCTTGTTTATCATTCTATATATTTTACCAACCAGTCCCTTTATACCACTTTGTCCCCTTCTTATTTTCCAAATCAGGTCTTCAAACTCAGTCCTATCTCTTTCTAATCCAACTTCATTCAAATATTTACTATTCCAACTATTAACCATCCCTGTCTGAAACCAATTCAGTTTCAATTGTCCATACAAATTTATTTTCCTCTCTCTGTCTTTGCAGGCCCGTTTCCAGTCTCTCAGCAGGAATACCTCATTCTTATCAAGTACTTCTTTGACCCTTTTATCAATTTTTATTGTAAAATTTGCTATATCCTCCAACTCTATAATAGGGGAAATATCCGGTACCAAATCCCTTTTTACTTTTTTCCATACCCCCAATGTTGCCTTCATCATTCTATTTTTAGTGACTACTTTACTCATACTACCTTCTAAAAAGACCACTTTTCCAATATGAATAAAATCTTTCATTTCTAATTCTTCCCAAATTGCCTTTTCATTAGCCAGGATCTTCACAACATTTTTAATTTGGAAAGCTCGATAATATGCCACCAAATTTGGCATTCCTAATCTCCCTTCCTTCTGGGATAATACCAAAAAAATTTAACCAATCGGGGCCTTTCCCCCCCCCCCCCCCATTACAAAAATTGTTGATCAATTTTTGAAACTCCTTGATTTCTTTATCATTCAATTGGATTGGAAAAGCATCAAATAAAAAAATAATTCTTGGTAACAACATCATTTTACATATTGCAATTCTTCCAAACCATGACAGTTTCAATTTTTGCAATTGTTGTATTCTATCTTTAATTTCCTTTTTCAACTTTACATAATTCAATTTCTTAAATTCGTCGAATTTATTCGAGATATTAATCCCCAAATATTTCAAATCATCCTTAATTCGTAAATTACATTTTTCCTTTATCCTTTTCCATTCTTCTTTACCCATATTACACAGTATCATTTCAAATTTATCCCAGTTTATTCTCAAACCCGTTATATCCTCAAAAATTTTCAGCTGCAATTGTATTCTATCCAATGCCTTTCCAGGGTGTTTAACTGTTATCAAAGTATCATTGGCATATAAACTTATCTTATTACCTAGAACCCCTTCTATCTCTTTGTCTTCCCTTACCTCCTTCGCCGACATCTCCATTGCCAAAATAAATAAGATTGGAGACAAAGGACAACCCTGCCTTGCACCTGCTTCTAACTTTACCTCCTCTGTAACTACATCATTTACCCTTCCTACTGCCTTCCCTTGCTGGTATAATTGTCCAATTATCTTCTTAAATTTATCACCAAATCCATAACATTTAATTATCTCATTAATTGTTACCCATTGTAAAGAATAAAATGCCTTGAAGATATCCAAAGATAATAGTCCGACTTTCTCTTTTGTTTGTCCTACCTTATCAATTAAATTTAAAACTCTTCTTGTCAAATCTGACATATGTCTACCCTTCAAAAATCCCACCTGGTCCTCATTTATATAAGTGCCCCTAGAACTATTCAACCTATTAGCTAATATCACTGTGAAGATCTTGGCATCTTGGTTTATTAGTGAAATTGGTCTATATGATTCATTTTTTTCTAAATCTTTTCCTGACTTCGGCAACAGAATAATTATAGTCTTATACCTTGAAGTCGGGATTTGCCCTCCTTCTAATATATAGTTATATAACTTATTCAATTTTGGAACCACTATATCTTTAAACTCCTTGTAAAACTCGGCTGGTAATCCGTCCTCTCCAGGTGCTTTATCTGTTTTTAAGCTAGCTATGACCTCTTTTATTTCCTTTTCTGTTATTCGTTCTTCCATCCTGTTCCTATGTTCTTGCGTTATCTTATTATTTATTTGTTTCTCCAATTGTTTTTTCAATTTTGGTATATCTATGTTCTTTTTCGCATATAATGCCTGGTAGAAATCTTTAACAATTTTACATTTATCTCCAATCTTATTACATCTTATTCCATCCTTATTGACCAAAGTTCCAATTTCTCTTTTTTCTCTCTTTTCTTTTGCGGCCCTTGCTAGCAATTTTGAATTTTTATTGCTAAATTCAAAATATTCTCTTTTTAAATATACCAAGTCTCGTTTTACTTTTTCTATGTCCTTTCCTATCAATTCAGTCTTCAATCTTTGTATATTATCAAACACCTTCTTGTCCTTGGTCCTTGTATGTTTTTCTTGAAGCTGTTTTATCTCCTCAATTTTATCTTGTTCCACTTTGAATTTCTTATTTCTAAAACTAGCCAACTTTATACTCCCCTCTAAATACCGACTTCATGGTATCCCCAACCACATTAAAACTCACCTCCTCCGTGTCATTCCATTGCCAACTTTCCTTCCAATACTCAGTTATTTGTTCCTTAATTTATGATCTTTATATAATTTAGGGTCGTATCTCCAGTTCCTCCTTGTTTTTCTTATATTTTCTATCCCCACTTCTAACAACACTTTCGCATGATCCAATTCTTTGAATATTCCCACTTCTACCTCATCTACCTTTCCAATCATATTTTCTGTTACGAATATGTAATCTATTCTAGAGTATGAGTTATGGACATGCGAAAAATAAGTATAAACCCTTTCCGATCCCTTAAGTTCTCTCCATGTATCCTTCAATCCTATATCTTCCATCCATTTATCCAAAATTTGTTTTTAACCCCTTTTCCACTTCTTAAAATATTTGTAGAATCTAAATTTGACCTAATTAGATTAAAGTCCCCAGCTACTATCATTCTTGTTTTTTCTTTTACCAATATTTTATTCATTTTCTCCAAAAAGTCCTCTTGATGATCATTTGGGGCGTATATATTCACAAAAGCCATTTCCTCATCATCAATCTTCCCTTTTACTATCAAGAATCTTCCCTCAGGGTCAGAGATACTACATGTCATCTCAAAGCCCAACCTAGTCGAAATTAAGGTAGCCACACCCCTTGCCTTTGAGGTACCAAATGATTTTTCATAGTATTGCATCCCTTTCAAAAAGATCTTATTCACATCTTGAGATTTTTGATGGGTCTCCTGCAAAAAGACTACCTCCGGCCTGTCCTATCTTAAAGCTAATTCTATTCTTTTCCTCTTAACTTGAGATCCTGTACCTTTCACATTCCAGGATATTACTTTAATACTCCTCATAATTTACCAAAAAGCAATCTTCTGTCATCTCCGATCTCTCCAATGAGTGTGCAACCTCACTTCCCATAACTAAAACTAAATCTAACACAGCAAACATTCTACTCTACCCTCCCCACCCTTTTCCTCTACAAAAATAAAGAAAAAGCCGCCTTTGCCAATCAAAGACAGGAGGGGGGAACGTGGAAGATGTAACTGCAAGCCTCAAAATGCCCACGCCCACTCTCATTAATACAATTCCTTTTTTAACACCTTTATACATACAATCCCAGAACCTCCCTAACACCACTCTGCCTCTCCTTAAGTTCCTCCATCCTTATACTTCAGCATTTCTTTGCCACATTATCAGTTTTGGACCCTCCCTCCCTCCCCCCTGTTGCCCCCTCCTGCTCCTGACCTCCATATTCTCTTCTTATGCCTCCTGATTCCAACAAGTCCTTTCTTATTGCCAATCCCTCTCTTGAAGACAAGTCTATCATTTCAATTGTACTAAGATAATACAGTGCATCAGTTTCAGCATCAATTGTATGCATTTTTTGTCATTAAAAAATCTTAATTGCTGTGGGAATCTCTAATTGTATTTTATCCCACGTGCAATCAACAACTAGGTCACAGGCTTCATTTTATAACGCCAAACATGTTCATCCACAACAATATCGTTATATACTTCCACATCATTTCCGTCAATTTTTAAAGCGCCAGACCCAGCTTGTTTTAAAAAAGCCATCACCTTTAATTTATCGCCCCAATTTGCAAATTAAACCAAGACATTCCTTTGAACACTCCTCCCTCTTCTCGATCCCAATCTATAAACACTTGCAATGTTTTCATTGACATCTTTCCCCGTTTTTAAATTATTCAGCCAATCAATTATTCTGTCTTCCAAATGGTCTGGCGTTTTCTCTGGTAAATTGCGTATCACAATATTCTGTTTCCTCATCATCTCTTCCACCATGTCTATCCTTTTCCCTTGTCCTTCTACCTTTCTTTTGATTTCCTTATCTTCCTCTTGCAACCCCTTCACTTCAACCTGCATCAATTTCACATCCTTTTGCATCAAATTAACACTTGTTTCCAACTTTTGAAAAGTAAAATCAACTTTGTGGGCAAAATCCTGAAACAGTGTGTACATTTTATCTTGTTTCACCATAATTTCATTTTTATCTTTCCCTCTTAGTTCCTTCATTTCCCGAAAACCTTTCACATTTGCCTCCTCCATCTTATCAAATCTCTTAAACAATTTACCCATCTCAACCATTAATTGTGTTTGGTCCAATAATACTGATTCCGATGATATAGATGATGGGGGTGTGTCCTCAGTTTCAGTTTTCTCCTTCTCCTTCCTCTTAGGTTTCTCCTCCTCCTTTGTCGCCTTTCCCTTCACAAATTTATCCATTGTAGTTTCAACCAATTCTTTCAATATAACCAAACTTTTATTATCTCCCAATTCCAGCTCTTGGCCTTTCCAAATTCTGTTCGGAGCCTTAATTGTGGGTTGATATCTTATGACTAATTTTTAGATAGCTTTGTAATCCAATCTATGTTGACGTCTTCAACAAAAATTATGCCCAACCTCAAGTCCTGTGAGCCAAATCTTCAAATCCCACTCAATTTATAATCCAAATGTCCAATTACTTGATTTCCACAAAATCCAGATTCTCAATCAGTTTTCAATGTCAATTAGTTCACACTTTCAGCCCCTATATTAGTCCCTTTACTTTATGCCCAGACAGAACAGATCAGCTTCTGTATAGCAAACCAATAATAAAATTGTAATCCAAAAAAAATTGCTCCTGAACTGCGTTGCTGCTTTGCTGCTTTACTGTTATCCAATGAAAAATGGCTTGATAATTTCAAAAACCCAAAAGTTGATTGAAGATTTTCATATATTAACCAAAACTATAACAATGTTTCAAAAAGCGGGGGGAAAGGCCCCAAAACAATTAAATAATCCAGTAACTGTATGTCCAAAATCTTGATGGAGGAAGGCAAAACAAATTGAAACTAAAAAACCAAGAAGAACAAAGGTAACAGGAAAAAGAGAGTCAGGTACCCCCAAATAAGCAAAAAAGAGAAAAACATAAAAGGGCAAAAGAGTCCGAGGGGTCTGAAAAATTAATTACAAAAGAAAAAAATTGTTCTGCAAGGGGAGGAGGGAAATCCAAGGTATTTAAAGAGTTTATATTACTCCGTACTTAACTGCTTGTTCCAAGAAGTAAAATTACATCTGTGCCATTAGTCCCCAGCCTCGGCTGCAGCTTCCAAAGGCCCCTCCTCCCTTCTCCTCTGAGCACTCCAACCTCCGTACTTCGTCTGTTCTTACACCTCCCGTCCTTCAGCCACCCTCTCCGTTCCTTCACTTCTTCTTTATCTTTCTCCTCTCCTTTCCTTTCGATCTCTCCACAACACTCCAGAAACCGTCTCCCGTTGTTTCCCTCCCGTCTTCGGTCACTCTAACTTTCGATTTCCTTCTTCACAGCCGCCATTAATCTCTTTTCACAAACTTTCTCTCTTCCGCTCTCCCTCTTAACTCCTACTCGCTCCTTTACACACTTGCATTTCCTTCGTTTTCACTCTCCTTCTCACCCCCTCAGCCGCGCCAGCCACCACTTCCAAATTCGTGTCTTTATTTTCAACAACTCACATTTTCATTGTTTCTCCCGATCTCCTGGCAGTCCCGTTCGCCGCGACTCAGCTGGTGAGGCCGCCGCTTGCGCCGCTAGCCTCCCAGCCAAAACGCTCCCGAACTCCGACCTTCCGGATCAAGCCTTTTCAGTTACGAGGTCTATAAGCTTTCTTCTTGCCAATCTTTGAAAATTTGTATTTCTCTATGTTTATTTTCTCATTGTTTTTCTCATTGAGAAGCGCGAGCTCCGAGGAAAGTGTGTTAACACATCGGCATCTTAGCCACGCCCCCTCCACAGTGCATTTGTGATAGCTTGCTTAATGATATTGTTCTGGGACAGCCACAAGTACATCTAGTCTTCAGCATTTGCTTAAATATTAGTGATTGAGCCATCGAATCATAGAATAATGGAGTTGGAAGGGTCCTATAAGGCTATCAAGCACAACTCCCTGTTCAATGAAGGAATCCAAATCAAAGCATTTCTGACAGATGGTTGTTTAATTTTCTCTTGAATGTCTCCAGCACTCACCAGTTCTCAAGATAATTGGTTCCATTGTCATACTGCCCTAACAGTTAGGATTTTCCCCCTGATATTCTACCAAAGTCTAGCTATCTGTAATTTGAGCCCTTTATTATGTGTCCTGCACACTGGAATGATTGAGAAAAGATCCTCTCCCTCCTTTCTAAGTAAATCAATCAAGTATTTGCAAAGTGTTTTTATTATCTCCCTTCAATTTAATTTTCTCAAAGCTAAACAGGCCTATTCGTATAGCCTTTCCTCATAGTGCTTGGTTTCCAGTCTCCTGGTCATCTTTGTTGCTCTCCTTTGAATTTTGCTGTCATCCTTCTTAAAATGCAGTGCCCAGAACTGAACACAGTACAGTTACTCAAGATAAGGCCTAGTCATTGCTGAATAGAAGGGAATAATTGCTTTATAAGATTTGAAGACACTCACTGCTTCTGTTAATGCAGCTTAAAATAAAATGATGTCTGCCTTTTTTCACCCACATCACACTGCTAGCTCATATCCAGGTTGTGATCTACAACAATTCCAGGATCCTTCTCACATGTAGTATGAGCCAAGTATCCTCCATCTTGTAATTGTGTGTTTTGTTTCCCCCCTAGATGTAAAACTTTGAACGTATCCCTGTTAAATTTCATTTTGCTGTTTTCAGCCCCAGTCCTCAAACCTATCAAAATCCTTTTTAATTTTGTTTCCATCTTCCATAATATTATCTATCCCATCCAATCTGATGTAATCCACAAATTTGCTAAGCATTCTCTGTAACTCTCATTAATAAAAACATTGAAGAGTACCAGGCCCAAAACTAAACTTTGTGGTACCCTACTTGTTATAGCCTCCCATTTTGAAAGTGAACCATTGATAAATATTGTCTGATTACAATTGGTTCATCAAGTGTATATCCACTTGGCAGTTATTCTCTCCAGCCCACACTAGTTAGTTTGCTAATCAGAATATCTTGGGGCACTTTGTCAAATGCTTTGCTGAAGTCAAGATATATTACATCTGTAGCATTCTTACTGTCTACTAAGGAGAATGTTTGATGAAAAATGAGATAAGATTAGTCTGGCAAGATTTGTTTTTGACAAATCCTTGTTGGCTTCTATATATTCTGTTCTTTTTAAGACTGGAAGGCTGATTCAACTTTGTACCCCATCAGGATCAAATTCACAATGTCAGCAGCTTTGACTGCAGTAAAGTAGTTTAACCACTGCCACCAGGGCTTTATGAACCTGGCCTGCAGATTTTGAAGAAGCTTGGAACCATCCCTTTAGGATTTTCCTTTTTATTTCGAGTCAATCAAGGAGTGGAGATAGTATATAATAGTATAATCATACTTCCTCTAGAAGAGAAAAGTTGGCAGTCTGTGACCTTGGAAATACCACAGACTGCACAAATCGTCTTGTTGGCCCACTGGTGGCCTCTGCTTTCTAACATAAAAATTAGATACCCACTTCTATTTTTTAAAGCTTAATACTCCCCCCCCCTCCCGTTTTGACTTGAAGCTTTTTCTGCTAACTTCATTTTCAAAGCTGTATATGTGCACATGCAAAAATGAGATGCATGTACTACTATCATTAAAGTTAAGGGGAGATATTTTGTACACACAGTAATTTAGCACATCGTATCTTAGCTTTCAAGTATACCTGAACCTGTTAAATCTGAGTCCATATCTAATATTGTCTCCATATTTCAATTGAGTAACCGGTTTTTTATCTCCTCTTGTTTAGATATTAATGATTGCAATCCACACCCATGGTAAGTACTCAAAGACTTACTCCTTATATTAAATGAAATAATACTATGATTGAATATAAACTGAATGAAGATCTTCTGATCCAGGAGTTCTCAACCTTTTTAAGCCAGGGCCCATGTCACACTCTCTCAGATAGCTTCAGGGGCCGGACAGCCATTTTGCCCTCCCGCCACATGGCAATTCCTGGTGTGTTGGTGGGGGGCCAGATGAAATGGTGCCGCTGGCTGCATCCAGGCCGCAGGTTGAGAATCCCTGTTCTAATCCATCTCCTTTCAACATTCGCCCTGGTCTTAGCAAATGGGCTTTCTATATTTATTTACTGCCTAGCTACTCTGCCAGCATTTGTGCTGTTGTAGTTTGTTCAGTAATGGTAATATGAGATTTGTAATTTTGAAGATTCTATAAAGGCCATCTACTTGAAATTAAAATTTGAATTAGCCCATTAAAATTGAAAAGATAATTTACCCTTAGTTCAGATATTTGTTATCTATATTAAGATTGATAGGGGGAAATGAAACATCAGTAATGAAGTGGAAATCACAAAAACAATATGATGTACAACAGTTTTGCAATATTCAAGATTACATAATGCGCCCTAAAATGTATCCTGTGTTCTTATTAATAAGTCATGACATTCATTGGGCTGAAGAGCGGGGAAGGCTGGTTATCTATAAACTTCTTTTCTGCTCCTAATTTTAAATCCCACTCATATTAAGACCCGTTGATAGAAGTCTTTTCATTGAAACATTGAGCTAAACAGCAGAGCAAATAGGGTGCCCCTCAATAAATTGATCCAGGGTGTGGCTTAAGCAGGTCAGAAGTGTTAGATTTGCAAAATTCCAAGCCTTCACAGTTAAAGCCCCAACATGGGAGAGACAGCTTTTGAAGATGCCCAGGAAGTGATGTAAATACCATATTTGCTGGTGTATAACACCCACTTTTCCCCCTTAAAATACACCAGAAAAATGGAGTGGTCTTGTATTGTCTATAGTGGGATATTTTGGTAATAACAAGGTGCATCTTACACTCTGATGTGTCTTATACGCCGGCAAATACGGTAATTTGCTGTCATTATTTGCAGTTGCCTGGAAATAACTGAGCAGGAGATGTGGGTGGGTGGGAGAGACATAGGGCAGAGGTGAACTTTATTTCTTTCAGTTCCACCTTGCAGTATAAACCTAATATAGCTTTGGAATAGTTTTGAAGATATTAGGGTTCAAAGTGCCCGAGTTAATGCTTAGGATTGCCCTCTAATCCAGGATTCTCAACCTTTTTAAGCCGAGGGTCGGGTCACGCTCCCTCAGACAGCTTCAGGGGCTGGATGGCCATTTTGCTCTTTTTCCACCACATGGCACTTCCTGTGGTGGTGGGGGGCACATGAAATGATGCCATGGGCCGCATCCGGCCCACAGGTTGAGAATCCCTGCTCTAAGCAATATTGAAATAACAAAACAAAAAACAGTTGATCATAAGAAAACTTCCCGATATTAAGGTGACCAAACCGCCACAGTATCAGCCTTTGTGAAATCTGCCTCCAGCTGTTAGTGATTACAGAGTTTACTTGTTTATGTGACTTAACAGAATTGCTTTTGAAATCTCTACAGGCATGAGATCTTGGAACTTGATGCCTTTCTTTGATGTAGCACCTAAATATATCACAGGCAGCTTTACTGAGAACATATCAATTAACCTTGGATTATGTTTTCATTTTTAGGGCTACAACATGTGTATTTAAAGCAATTGGTTAAATTTTTTATAATTCTCCTCTTTTTCTTGTAAGATATGTCCCATAGCAATCTATCTTTTGGGGGGAAGACTCCTGTTTGTACTGTCTGTGTTAAAGAGATGCTGATGGATCGGTCCAATAACTCCAGAGACAGCTATTACCCTTTAATAGTTTTTATTTCCACTGCCCACATGGTGGTCAGTGGTGATCTCTAGGGTCAGCAAGGGAAGTGAGGAGTGGGAAAGGTTAGGGTACTTTAATAGGGTTGGTGATGTCACCGGGTCATGGGTTATAGGGCAACAGTGTCATGATACATTAGAGCATTGCATTTTGGTATATGGGGATCGTAAGTGTGTGATATTATATCTGACAAAACCCCTTCTAATATCAGACACTTCGATCGCATATGACAATAGACATTCATTCACTCTCTAAGACATAATTTTTTGAACAAATGATTGTGTTATGCTAATGGGAGTGGTTTGGGTAGTATGTCAGGAACTTGGTCCTTGGTGTCTCAATGAACTAGATCTATGAAGCCTCTTTTTGAAAGTTTCCTCACGTGTCTGTATTTGATGTCTATATGCCTGGACCTTTTTCCTATTGCTTCGGCCTTCAATATGTTTATTGCTGCTGTGTTATCTTCGTGGATGATGATGGGTAGACTTGGCTTCCCCCAGACATTGGAGATTACTTCATTGAACCAGATTAGATCATTTGCTGCGCTGGACGCGCAGACATATTCTGCTTCTGCAGTGGATGTGGATATTAGATCCTGTTTTCCTGTGCACCACCATTATATAGGGCTCCCATTCAGGAGTACTAGGTAACCTGATGTGCTCTTCCCCGATTTTGAGTCACCTGCCCAATCAGCAACTGCATAACATGAGCGCTTAATTTCATTTGTCATTTAAGGCATGAGCAGTAGTTTTGTATCAATGGTGCCTTTGAAGTATCTCAATAACCTCTTGACTACTGTCCAGTGGTGGACCTTGGGGTTGTTCGAGTGTCTAGAGAGAAGATTCACTGCCAACATGATGTCCGGCCTGGTCCAGGTGGTGATGTACAGTAGTGACCCGATGGTTGACCTGTAGAGGTGGTTATCTTCTGATGGCTCCCCTTCTTCATGTGCGTTCTTGAGGAAGTCTGTGTTCATGGGTGTCCCACGGGGTGGGCATCTGACATGTTACATCTCTCAAGGAGTTCAAGTATATTTTCTCTCTGGGAGATCACAAAGCCCTCTTGTACTCTTGAAATTTGTACCCATAGGTACGTGCTTATTTCTCCTAGGCTCTTCAGGGAGAAGTGTTTCCGCAGGGCTTGAGCAAATTTGTCACACTTTGATTTGTCCTTTCCGAAGTACAATAAGTCATCAACGCAAACCAGTAATTTCTCTGTCTCCCCTTGCGATTTCCTTACAAACACGCATCTGTTGTCCTCGTTGGAAAAGAAGTCCAATCTCTCCAGTGCTTCAGACAGACATTCATACCATCTTTTACCAGACTGTTGTAGCCCGTACAAACTCTTTTTGAGCAACCAGGTTTCTCCACTCTTACATCCGATCCCAGGTGATGCTTTGACATACAATTCCTTGTCTAGTTCTGCATGCAGGTAAGCAGTCCGTACATCAAATTGGTATACTTGTTTCCCTAGAATTGATGCCATCACTAGGTCTGCCTTTACGCTCTCTTCCTTAACAGTAGGGGAGTATGTTTCGTCGTAGTCATCCAGGTATCTCTGGGAGAAACCCTGTGCTACTAGTCTGGCCTTGTACAGTTTCTGGCCGTCTTCTAGTTGTTCGATTCTGAATACCCATTTTGTTCTTATCGCCTTCTGATTTTCCGGAACTTGTGCAGGTGTGTACACGTTTAGGGCCGTGAGGCTCTCCATCTCCTTTTCCATTGCCCTCTTCCATTTGTCCTGTTCCTCTCGTGGCAGTTTGGTTATATTGTTGTAATTGATAGGCGTCTCAGTGTAGGCGTCTATACCCATTACATAATCCTCCAGCCCTTTCGGGATCTGGTTCTTGGTTGACCTGGTTGACCTCCTGGGTGCCCTTTCTGGTGGGCTTGGCAACTTGGCATCCTCAGTGTCTACAGAGCTCTAGCATGATTGTTGTTTTTCAACCTTGTTATGTGTCGTTTCTTCTCGCCCGCTGGGTCTTGGATCGGCTGACGATGCTTTGGCCTCCTTGTTTGTGACCACTCATCAGGGTTTCGTTCGCATGTATCCTGCTCCAGTTCGCGTGCTCATGGAAAGTGGCTGATCTGGATACCACTATCCTGAGGTTGCGGTCCAGGAATTGGTACGCCTTTGAACCTGGTTCATACCCTAGGAACCTTAATTTTCTTGTCATCCTTTCTCCCTTTTTCCTCAACTGTTTTGGTATGTGCACGTCTGCAAATACCCCGGGAACGTGAAGGTGTGTCAGCTTGGGTTTCCGGTTGTACATGGCTTCGTAGGGTGTTTTTCCAATGACGCTGGACCACAGTCTATTCAACGTGTAGTTCGAGTACAACAGTGCTTCTCCCCAATAGGAGAAGTTCAGGTCTGCGTCTTCAATTGCGCACCTGATCATGGTTTGGAGTACTCCATTCCTTCGTTCAGCAACTCCGTTTTGGAATTCAGAGAATGGTGCAGTCTTGAAATGCAGCATCCCCTTCTTGACTACCCAATTCTTAAACTCCTTGGATAGGAATTCTGAGCCACAGTCCGTCATTAGTTGCTTGATGTTGATGTTGTGTTGGGTTTGTACCCTTTTATAGAATTCCTTGAATTTGGTGAAGATTTTGTCCTTGCTCTTGAGAGTGTATACAAAGCCGTACCTGCTGAAGTCATCCACTATTGTCAGGAAAAACCTTTTTTGGCCCAGGGACTTCTTAAGTGATCCTACTAGATCAAGGTGGACCACCTGGAATGGGTGGTCTGACCTTCTGGTGGACGTCTTTGGCCATGGTTCAACCCTTGATTTGGAACTTTTGCATACGGAGCATTCCAGGTAGTTCTCGCAATTCTTGACCTTTAGCCCTTCCGAGCATTCCAGCATTTTCTTGACTATTGGAAACCCTATGTGTCCTAGCTTTCGATGTAGCAGATGTGCACACTCATCGTGCATGGGTCTCCCTATGGAGATGCAGGATGCTACCTGTTTTGCGCCTGTGGCCCCTTCAATTTCGGCTGAATTGTGGGGATTGTTTTCCTCCCCTTCTGAGCTCGTGCCCTCAGCCTCTTCGGGGGTGCTTGGGTTATTTGCTTGTGTTACCTCTTTGTCGTTGTCCTTGAGTAGTCATCATGCCTCTGGCTTTGGTCTCCTTCTTGGCCAGGAAGTATGACAGGCCTCCTATCGTTTCCATGCTTCCTATTTCCTTTCCTCTTATTTTGATGGATGCCTTACTATTCTTGAATACTATCGTCAGTTCTGGGTCTTCGGTGAGCCTGTTGGCGGCAAGCACGTTGTGCGGTATTCCGGGGACAAAAAGGACGTCCCTGACCACACCAATGTCGGGAATGTTCACATTGCCCCTGCCGGCTACCCTTGCGTGTTCCTGTTTGGCAACCTTGATCCTGAAGGAATCTTCCTTGAATGAACTGAATATTTCCCTGTGGCATGGTGTGTGGGTACTGGCCCCAGAGTCCATTAGCCAGCATTGCCCATGGCCGTCTGTGGGCCAGTCTGCATTGTGGTGCCTGGTTTCATTGCTATGTTTCACCACATTTATGGAATCTGGCTTATGTTTCCCTGGCTCTGTCTGTGTCCTGAGTTCTCTCCCAGGGCGAGGTGACCTCCATCACCTGTCATCCCTGTCTCTGTCACTTCCATATCTATGTGGATGCCCGTCCTGTGACCCATGCCTTGGCACTGATGTACTGTCACGATGTACACTATCGTATGAGCGTGATTGGTTGCTGATTCTCTTGTCCTTGTTGGACATGGGGCAGACCCTTCTGAGATGCCTGTTGGATCCACATATATAGCTGGGGGCGGGCTTCACCGCTCTTTAAAATTTACCCTTTTGGGTGGTCTACCTTCCCTACGCATTAGGGCCCTTTCTCTCCTTATGTTTTCAGATATGAGCTTTCTGGTGAGAAACTCAAGGCTAATGTTGTCACCGCCCATGTTATCTAATTGACTCAGGAAGTAATCCCAGCTTGGGTCGAGAGAGTTGTATACGATACTTACTAGATATTTCTCTGTGATGTTTTCACCCCTTCTTATCAGATCTGACCTCATGTTGCCTAATCTCATTAAGTGTTCACTCATTGGAGTCCCTTTCTTAAGTTTGAATGCATACAGCTCTCTCAGCAGCAAGCTGGTCATAATCCTGTTTGTGCAATAAAACGTATTAGACAATCTCTCCCATACCTCAGACAAGGTTAACTCATGTGGGATGTTGCCATAGATGGCAGAGTCAATGGAGCCTAGCAGCAGGCAGAATACCCTATGGTGCAACCTGTCCGTCTCTAAGTCCCATGGTTTCATTGGTGGGTTTCGGATCAGAAATTGAGCATCCTCTCACATTAGAATCACTTGAAATTGTTGCGCCCAGTCGATTAGATTTCTGCCATTCATGCAGAGCACGGGGAAGTTGCTTGGCAGTAAGCTTTGTTGGCTGGGGTTGCTGTTGGTGCTGTGTCTTGAACCCAGGTGTCCTGGTCTATCTTGGAATTGGCAATAAGGAATTGGGACACAGTCTGTCAGTTTTGAAAAGCCCGCCTGTTGTAATCCTTGTGCCCTGCAGGTGGAGCTCTCCTCCCTTTCAGGTGTTAGTTGGCTGGTTCTTGCTTGTTGTTCCTCCTCGTTCCCCCCTTCCGTCCGGTAGGAGGAGTTGATTTGGGATGCCTGCGCAAAGCTCATTCTGCACTGATCATCGTAGGGGAAGGACCTCTGCTCCAGAGATCCTGTCTGCCTGAAGTGAGGCCTTTCTGGGTGGCCTGCTTCCTCTCCGATGGGATCTGATGTCTCCTGGAAACCTTGTGGTGGCTATTGCTGGGTTGTTAAGGAGATACTTCGCTGGAGCCGCATAGCTTGAGATTGGTGTTCAGTCGGATGGGTTGCAGCAAGGTAGGTTCCTTCACCTCACCTGTCTGTCATACGCGTTCCCTCCCCGTAGGTGTGGGATTCTAGGTTATGGTAGGGATACCCAGGATCGTCTTTCCCTCTCTTGCGCGCGCGCGCCTCTCGTTGCGCACGGGTTCTGGGATGGGGTCGTACTCGAGATGAGTGCTCCTGAGGCTGTGGTCTTCAGGATGCCTTATTGGGGGAAGAAATTCTGATCACCCGGGATTGCGGCCACGTGGTTTCCAGCTTCAGATGAGCTGTAAGCTGGGGGGGCTTCTCTCGCTGTCTTCCGCGGGGAAGGAAGGCCAGGTTTACCCATGGGTCCTGTGGTGGGAAAATTGTGGGCCCTCGTGCTGCCTCCCGCCGTGAGTCCCAGCTCCCCTCCATATTTTCCGTTGGGACCCCTGGTGTGTCTTGTACCTGCGTGACCGGGGTGTTCGGGTTTTTTTCTTGTTTGTTCGTTCGAGCGGTTGCTTCGTTCATTGCCTCTGTTGGGGCTTTCTGGGTTTCCCGCCCCTAGGTTTGAATCCAGGGCCACTGGTTGTGATTGGTTGGCAATCTTGGCTGGATTCAAACTGGGCGTGGCGCTAGGGGTTCCCGCCGTGGAGGATCCCGGGGTTGGGCTTACCACGCCGATGACCGGGGGTTCTCTTTCCTCTTGCATCAGGGCCAGTAGTTCCGCCACGCAAATCGTTCCTCTGCCCGCTCAACCGATGGCCTTGAACAGTGTGTCCACTGTGATCGCTCTGCACCAGTCGAAGTCTTCGGTAATTGCCCCTCCGGCCCCGGCCTTTGTCTGGCCGTCTGAGTCCATCTCCGTGATGGTCCGGTCGGGGATACCTTCTTCCACCACCGGTTCGGGTTCTTCACTGGCACCCGCAGGGCTGGCCTGTGCCTTGGCCCCCACCTTCTTTGCTCGGGTCTTTCTTTTGGTCATCTTTGTTTGCTTTGGAGTTAATTATGGACAAACCATCCTCTCTGCTACCATTTTGTTAGAGAGATGCTGATGGATCGGTCCAATAACTCCAGAGACAGCTATTACCCTTTAATAGTCTTTATTTCCACTGCCCACATGGCGGTCAGTGGTAATCTCTAGGGTCAGCAATGGAAGTGAGGTGTGGGAAAGGTTAGGGTCCTTTAATAGGGTTGGTGATGTCACTGGGTCATGTGTTATAGGGCAACAGTGTCATGATACATTAGAGCATTGCATTGTGGTATATGGGAATCGTAAGTGTGTGATATTATATCTGACAGTCTGCTTGTGCGTCAGTTTAATGTGCGAGCAGTTGAACAGTTTCTGAACTCACAAAACAAGGTGTACTTCTTTCTTAAACTCAGAAACTGCCTAAGCATCACCCAACAGAATGTTGTGCAAGCAGAAAGGAATTAACTATATTCTGTCCTTTGTCTCCAGTTCTACAGCGTATGTGGAATTTAAATGATATTTTTTTTCTTATCCAGTACCATGTCTAATTAAACTGCTTCTGTTAACACCTAGATTAACATTGTGAACTGCATTATGAATTAACTAGTACTCTGGGATGCTGCCCTGTTGACAAGTGGGAGAACTGTGGATGTCTATAATACAAAATTTATATTTGAACAAGCTATTTTGCGCAGGAACCAAAGTTTCTTGTCTCTTAACTTATGAAACTGCTCTCATAGCCTTCGTTGCAACAATCAGTTTATCATTTTTACAGTTACAATGGAGGCATCTGTGTCGATGGTGTGAATTGGTTTCGCTGTGAATGTGCACCTGGATTTGCTGGTCCAGACTGTAGAATCAGTAAGTACCTTTATAGAGAAAGGACTGTGGACGTTACACTGTGACCTCAGCTCTTTGACTTGCTGTGTATTAAAATGTATCCCAAGTAATGAAGGAATAATAACTGAATTATTCATAGGTGCTGACCCTGACCTAATAGAGAATGGTCATCTCTTTGTTTGGGGACAGAATCCCTCTCTTCATATGACAACCACCATTTTAATGACCTGAAATAGTATTCAAGCTCTACAATCAATTTCTAAGATTTTAGTGAATCATTTTATGAGATGTTCATATTGAAATAGTTACACAAGATTTCAACACATAAGCTCTTAATACTTCTATTGGACTTTCCAAAGTGTGTATTTATGTGTACCTGAATATGTCCTAAAGTAACTGCAGCCAATCTGAAGAAAATGTTAACACTAGTTGTGTGTAAAACTAATTGTGCATGTTAAAAATAATGTAACCCTTGAACAGAATGGTTCCTCTCTATTGTAAGTTCAGAAGGTAGTTTATCTTTCTTCCCAGCCCAGTATCACAAACACACACACAAATAACAAATACAGTGGTACCTCATACAACGGTTTTAATCCGTTCCACGGAGCTCGTTGTTGTATGAAACAATTGCTATATACGATGCATTCATCGTACAGTGATACCTCATACAACGTCCAAACTTGGTTCCACAAGTTTGGACTTTATACGCATTTGGACTTTGTATGAGGCATGCAAAATCCTAGCCACGATGCCTCATACAACGTCCAAATCCTTGCCGCGATGCCTCGTACAACGTTGTTTCCATAGAGATACATTGTACTGTAACAGCACAGACTTCAGGGCAAAGTCAAGGAAACAGACAGGAAACTGATAGAACTTTAAGAAATCATTGTCTGAAGGCTAAATAAATTACAAAAACATGTCAAACAACCCTGATTGTCCAAGAACCTGAAGAATGCTGCAAAAATCCCAAGAATGCTTCTAAAAATTCTGATGAAAAATTCAAAAAATCCAAAATCACGCTCAAAACCACTCCTAAACACTCTTTGCCTTGTGCAAAACCCACAAGAGCAATGCACGCATGTGTCCTGTCTTTTATACTGCCCAGGCACAATGCAACCTGGGGAAAACAATGCCTCATACAAAGTCGAGCGACTTTGTATGAGGTAACTTCTTTCAAGAAATTAGGCGATGTTGTATGAATTCGATGTTGTATGAAGCGGACTTTGTATGAGGTATTACTGTATAGCGATTTTCTCTATGGGATGCATCGCACGATTTTTTTCGCTAAGTGGTTTTTCACATTGGAAAATTGTTGTACAGTTTTTTCCATAGGGAAAATTGTTATGCGGGACACCATTCCCCCCCCCCAACCTAATTGTTATGCGATTTTGTTGTTATATAGGGCGATTGTTGTATGAGGTTCCACTGTAAAGTAAAACCTCACATAAAGAGCACCTCACTTAGAGACTAACTCGCTTAAAGAGCAGAGTTTTCTCCGAATGGTCATCCTTGCTTAACCAACCAAAAATTCGCTTAACAACTAAATCAGGGTTCACAATACCACCACCACCAGAAGTCACGATCAGTCACTTCCAGTGGCAGCAGCTGCACTTTTTCCAAGTGTTTCGCTTAAAGAACAATTCTGTGGAATGCATTATGCTCTTTAAGCAAGGTACCACTGTAAAGTTTAAATTCCTCATTGCTGAAAATAGTCTAGTTCTTCTATTTCAGTTAGTGGAGTCATAAAGGCTTCTGGAACAATGATAGAGGGTAAGAATCCTTTCACTTAGCTCCCCATGAGAGGCACTATCATTCACTCTTTTTAAGAGAAAGGATGTCTTCTTTGTTAATTATATATTCAAAGCTTAATGTAGAGAAGCCGACAGAGACCAATATAAATGTTGTTTTTTCCACTGACCACATTATGAGCACAGCCTACCTTAACTCTTTTGGGGGAAACATGAGATGAAAAAGGGAAAGAAAAATTTGAGATGGGTGAGCCAAGGAAGGAGCTGAGAATCAGGGCAAGGTACAAGATTCAGATTCTGGAATAAGAGTACTTGTAGGTTTGTCTGGCATTCTTACTAATCATTAGACTTACCCTTCTTGGAATCAGTGGTAGATGAATACTACCTGGTGGGCTATCAGTCCATCATCTGTTTTGCCACCTCAGAGAATGCAGCTCATGATTTTCTTGAAGAGCATACAATTTAAAAAAATAAATGGATTAATCTTGCTGACCAGCCCAGTATCCATTAAGTGCTATTACTGTTTTGGGCACTGCTTTATAGTGGAAAGGCCAAGGCATACATTTAATATTATAAAGCCCTTGAAACTTTGAACCTCATTTTGCCTTTATCTGGATCCTGACATTGACTGCAGGCATCTGATTACTTACTCAGTTGTGAGATGTAAACCCTTAGGTTTAGATTACCCCCACCCCCAATGTCAGTTTGTATAAAATTGGTTACATTTGTGCCACTTTTAACACTAGGGTTTCTGCTAATTACTGCTTCTGTAAGCAAAACCAAGCCCCAGGTCTTTCTTCACTCAGTATGGCAACCTAAAAAAAACCCTTAACTTCCCAAAATGCTCAGAGGAATTTTTTTGAATGGTCCGAGTGTACTAAGCCTCCAGCAGGATAGTATAAGTAGTATCATAAGCACTGTTAATTTCACTGGATCAAGGCCAATGCCTGTAACTTGTACTGTATATCATGATTTTTATTTTGTTTTCCTGGGCAGGTGTTAGTGTAGTATGGGAAGGACAAGACCAACTGTTGGTATCAAAATAAAACTGGTGAAAGTGCAGGTCCATTTGTGATCTTTTAGCCATGCTAGCTAGTCACTTGTCTGAATAAAAATGTCGACCATGTTGCAGGGTTGAAAGGGAGATAATTGAGAGGTAAAATGTATAAATTTTTGGAATAAGCCAACAGTTAAAATGTTGTTTTAAAACATTTTCAGTTTTGTAATCCCTTTTTAATAAATGTTTTTGCCGCATTTGTTACTGTCTGAACATATGTACCTCTGTGCACAACTGAGATTTAGTTGAGCTCAACTATGTTTTAAAATACCTATCAGTTTTCAACCCTAGGAATTAAATTAAAATGCTTCTGGTGTTTTTGCACTTTGCAGATATTGATGAATGTCAGTCTTCCCCTTGTGCATATGGTGCTACTTGTATTGATGAAATAAACGGCTATAGATGCACCTGCCCTCCTGGGCGAGTGGGAGCTCGATGCCAAGAAGGTAACTTGAAGCTTTAAGCTAAGACTAGTATTAAATTCTACTTGAAGTTAAGTGTCTTATACACAGCAGCATATGCTGTAGTTTAGTTGTGAATTGAAATTGTTGTTGTTAATTAGACTTATATTCCACCCATCTGGGATACACTCCCACTCTGGGCGACTAACAATGTTAAAAAGAGCAAAACAAACACCATAGAACAATCCTCACCCACCCCAGTCAAATCAAAAACGAGGACCACTAGCCCGAGTTGCAAAAAACGATGGGAAGGTCTCCTACTTGGTCTTCAACAAGCTTCCAAATGCCTCCTCAAAAAGAAAGCTTTTCAGTTGCTTCTTAAAGGTCCCTAAAGAGGTAGAGTGTTCCACTTAGCTGTAGCCACCACCAAGAAAGCCCTCCGACAGGCAACAGACTTTCTAGCCAACCTGGGAGTCGGTACTTGGAGTTGAGTTGTCAGAGAAATGCGGGTGAAGCAGGCCAGATTTCTGAGGGGTAGACAATCCACCGAGTCGGAAGCTTCCAAACTGTTTAGGGATTTGAAGGTTAGCACAGCCACCTTGAATCTGACACGGAACACAACAGGAAACCAATGCAATTCCGCCAGGACTGAGGAGACATGTACTAATTTTCTCACCCCAGTAAGCAGCCTGGTAGCCGCATTCTGTACCCTTTGAAGTTTCCATATCAGGAACTTGAGGAGCCCCCACGTAGAGAGCATTACAGTAATCAATACAAGAGATTACCAGCGAGATAACTAGTGTTATGAGGGACCGCCTTTCCAAGTAGAGACGCAACTGAGTTATTTGGTAAAGATGGAAAAAAGCAGCTTTACACACTACTGCAATTTGTGCTTCCAGGGTCAGATGGTGATCTGATATGATCCCCAAGTTGCATACTTGGTTGTTAGGGGACAACCCCGTCCCATCTAGCGTTGGGATCAGAGTTCGTAGTCGGGCAGACAGACCCTCCAACACCTGCACCTCCATCTTACCTGGGTTCAGTCTCAACTTGTTAGCTTTGGCCCATTCCAGCACAGTGGCCAGGCAGTCATCCAGGCACTGGACTGCATCCACTGCAGATAATGTAAAGAAGAGCTAGAGTTGTGTGTTATCTGCATATTGGTGACAGCATACTCTGAATCTCTGGATGACCCCTCCCAGTGGCTTCACATAAATATTAAATAGCATTGGGGAAATGGTCGACCCCTGAGAAACACCCCCCACCAACATGCATTCCCCAAGCTGGACTCTGAGGACAATCCTTAAGGAAGGAACGAAACCACTGTAAAATAGGGCCTTGTACCCCCAACTCTGACAATTGTCCCAGCAAGATACTAGGTGGTCAGTGGTATCAAAAGCCGCCAAGAGGTCCAGGAGTACCAGGTTAGACAAAGCGACCTGGTCAGCCTCCCGGAGCAAGTCAACTTGCAGTTCGACCAGAGCGGTTTCGGTGCTGTGGTGCAGCCCAAAGCCTGACTTCAGTTAGTCTGCCACAACCGTCTCGATGATCTTACCCAAAAAAGGATATTAGCCACAGGTCTATTATTTCCCAAGACATATGTGGCCAAATTTGATTGTTTTCAGGAATATCTTTCTTGGCTTGAAATTATAGTTAGGTTCAATTTCTTTCCTCCTATGCTCCAGTGATAGGCTTCGGAAAGTCCTGCTGGCTGAAAGGAACATCCTTTCCACATGGCAGTAGATGGGAACAAGAATGCAACAACTGCCACTGTCTGGATGGCCGCATCGATTGCACCAAGGTGAGAGTTACCTAACCTAAATCCCAAATTCACACTGCAACCTTCCCTTTCTCTGAATTCTGCAACCTCATTAACATAGATGTTGATTATTATTTTTTATTTTGTGATGTGCAATCAAATTAAGAATTGCTAGTTACCAACCTAGCTGTCGTTTGATATTTATTTACTTGATGCTTTAAAAAGTTGTTGCTTCAAATGAGTGAGAAATAAGGTTAGTTGCATGCTCTAACCAAGAATTTCTGCTTCTGCTGCCATTCTGATGTGGACCTACATAGTGTAGTGAAGTCAGTTTGATATCTCCAGCTGGTATCTCTAAGCCTGAAAACAAGGCTGGAATCCCATATGATGTTAGTGGTAGCCCTAGCATTAAGACTCTTCCCTATCCACATGAAGCTCTTGGAGCTGCCAAACATCATTTTGAGAGGCTTTTGCAGCTCTCTGGAACAGGTGCTTAGGAGGCTACAGTAGAGAGGAGTGAGTTACACACACACACACACACACACACACACACACACACACACACACACACACCTTTTCCTCTGGGTTCAGCTTCTCACAGCTTCCTAACATTCACCCCCCATAGAATGTCAGCACTATATTCTCTTAATTCTTCTATGTCTTAGAATAAAATGCAAACTGAAGAAAAAAATCCCACCTCCCTCTCTGATCTCTCTGCCACTCACATAACATACTGGTTTGGTGTTTCATTAGCCAGTTATTGGTGCAGAGAAAATAGAATGTCAACTACTGTAGTTGGAAATAAATTTCATTACTTTCAGGGAAACTTGAACAGAACGTCTCTTAAGTTTTTAATCATGCTGCTCAAATATGTAACATCTCTCTAATTCCCAGTCCAAAGTAATTAGTGGTTTCTAGGTAGATTAAAACATATTTGTCCTTTCCCTTTCCTTTATTCAAGGTCTAAATAAGGAAGAGTGAGTCTCATATCCTTCCTGTTTTTCTAATTCATGTTTTTCAGAGTTAGCAGGAAGCATGTGGATGGTTAATAGGTGCTTGTATTCAGAGTATAGGAATTTTTTAAAATCAGTTTGTGTCTCCTTGGTGAAGCAAGCTGTCAGACCCAGCAATTCTGTTTGAATTCATGCCCTGTCTTCTTGGACTTGCTTGGGCCAAGGAATTGAAAACACAGCTCTTTAGATACATTTGGACTCTAGTGCTTAAGAATGATAGAAGTTGTTGTCCAGCGTCATCTACAGGGCCACATTTTTCCCATCCTTGACCTAAGCCAGGGGTTCCCAACCTTTTCAAGCCACAGGCTGGGTCACGCTCTCAGTCAGCCATTTTGCACTGCCTGCGTGATATGATGACCATTTTGTCCCAACAGATTCAAAGGGGAAGCCATTTTGTTTCTTGAATGATCTTGGGGGGGGGGGCAAATGAAATGGCATAACAGGCTGGATCCAGCCCACTGGCCTTAGCTGGGAACTGCTGTCCTAACCTGACCACTCGAGTCCTTTTATAACACCAAAAAAACAAACCTGCATAACATGCTATTTTAGTTCGATTTCTACACTGCCCACTCGACCTAAGCCAACTCAGAGTGGTTCACAATCATAAATAAAAACATAAAAACTGATTAAAACTACCCACCCCCTAAAAAAAGGGTGCAGGGACTGAGTGGGACGGAGTTTTCACTACACCAACCACCCAACGGAAGTCACCCTTCCACCCGCATCCCCATACTTGGCCTGCCAGCCAGGTTTTAAGTTCTTTTCTGAAGGGCAGTAATTCCGTCCAGAGACGTAACTCTGTTGGCAGGAATTTCCAGAGGGCCGATGCAGACACTGAGAAGGCCCTCCTCCTTGTACCAGAGAGGCGAGCCCCTCTGGCTGATGGAACAATTAGAGAGCCCCACTGGTCCGCTCTGGTTGGACGGACAGACGTCTTTAGGGCGATGCGGTCACTTAGGTATCCTGGCCCACTACCATATAGTGCTTTAAAGGTCAAAAACAGCACCTTGAATTGCACCCGGAGACAAACTGGTAACCAGTGCAGCTCCCGAAGCAGTGGTGAGGCGTGGGCATAATGTCCACACCCCATCACCACCTGAGCCGCCTCACTCTGGACCAGCCATAGCCTCCGAATGGTCATGAAGGGCAGAGCACATTGCAATAATCTAGTCTGGAGGTCACCAGAGCATGAGTGACCATGAGCAAGGAGTCCCGGTCCAGGAGCGGGTGCAACTGGCAAATCACCCAAAGTTGGGTGAAAGCCACCTGTTCTTCTAGCAGCAGCCGTGAGTCCAGGAGGACCCCCGAATTGTGAACCGGGTCTGTCTGGGACAAAATAGCCCCATCCAGAACCAAAGATGGTAGCTCCCGGGATAACGCAGGACCCCTTATCCATAGCCACTCAGTCTTGCTGGGATTCAGTTGTAGCCCGTTGGCCCCCATCCATCCAGACCCCAACAGCTTCCAGGCACCTGGAAAGGACTTTGACGGCATCACTGGGGTCCCCACGGGCCGAGATGTACAACTGAGTGTCATCCGCATACTGATGGTACCATACCCCGTGGGAACGGATGATCTCACCCAGCAGCTTCGTGTAAATGTTAAATAGGAGAGGAGAGAGCACTGAGCCCTGAGGCACCCCATATTGGAGGGGCCTAAGGCTGGACCTCTCACTCTCCAACCATACCGACTGAGTCCAACCCCTCTGAAAGGAGGAAAACCAGGACCACACAGTTCCCTGTTAATGAACATATAAATGAACTGCCTCCCACTATTTCCTTTGCATCAAGAGCAGTTTGTTATAAAGGGAAAAGTAAAAATCTCCTTTGCTTGAAAGCTAGTCATGTCTGTTTACAGCCAAAGAGCCAGCTCTGTTTGCATCTGCAGACGTTTGTGTAGTCATGTGTAGTCATGACTGTAGTCATGACTAGGTGCTCGAGTGCACAGAACACTGTTACCTTTCCTGCCACAGCAGTACCTATTTATCTATTTGCAATTTATTGTTTTCGAGCAGCTAGGTGCAGGAGGCAGTTGGTATACAACACAGTAAATACAATTATGTTGATTTCTAGGTGTGGTGTGGGAGGAAACCATGTTTGTTTTCCAAACATGCGGACTGTGCTAACTACCAGTGTCCCAGAGGTCAGGAATGCCAAGAGAGCATGTATATCAAATGTTTCCAACCGCCGTGTGCAGACTGGGGAGAGTGCAGTGAATCGGAACCCTTACCGGTGAACATCAAGTGTCCCCCCAATTCAAACTATTTGGACAATAGCTGTGCAAGAATCACTCTGATTTTTAACAGAGACAAAGTACCTCAGGTGAGTCTTGTTGACAGCTTGACAAGCTTTGAAAAAAAATTATTTATTTATTTATTTATTTGTTTGGATGATTGGTTATGTTTTCAAAACGCTTAGCTTTCTGTTAATTGAATTAGAACTTGGAAGCTTTCATGTGTCCAGTTTACAGTTCCACTTTATATTTCTGTCTAAGATTAAGGGGTGGGATGTATTCTAAATAACAAACAAGAGATGGAGAAAGGGGGGCTCGTTTTCACTAAAATTCAAAGAATGTCCCTCAGCATGGCTACAAGCAGGGATATCTGGAGACTTGTGGTCCAAAAAAGTATTGTTTTCTATCTCTGCGTAGGTGTAAGTATTAGCATCCTAATAGAAGTACACAAGACATGGTCTGGTATTACAAATGAATTTATTGCAGGGAGATAAGTACTTAGTATCTTCTGAAGTACTTTCACAGTTGGAAACTGTATATGGTACTGTGGACAATTCAGAGGACAAGGAACACAGAGCTATGAATGGGCGTGGAGGGAAACAGGGTAAAGGAAGTGTTGGCTCGCTAGGGTGCTATTATCACCTTGTTAAGATAAGATAATGTAACAATCCTGATGGAAAAAGAAACTCTTCAGAAAAGCTTTAGGTTTCAACCTACGGAACATTTTGTACTGTTGTTTCAATTTTCTAGTTGACCGTCATCCAGAGCCAACTTCTCTGTAGAGAGAATCTGAATGGCTTTCCTGCCTATGAATTCACAAGACAAGGACGTGTATTGCATCTGCTACATAATGTTTAAATTCAGTGTTAAGGAAGAATGAAATCCCTAAATATTTGTAGGAATCCTAAGAGGCAAAGCAGAAACAGAAACCCATACCTTTGCACACTCAGATCTCCATCAATATGACATTGATCTATAGGACAAAAATACAAAATTTCAGCACCTTTTCTACGTATCCTCCAATGAAAAACAAAACAGACTAGTAAGACTGGTGAACATTGGAGGAGAGCATCTAACATTTCTGGTGTTCGGTCTGCATGCCTTGAGTGTTCATTAATGAACCAGTCAGAAAAAGTCTCTTTTGGTATATTAATGATAACTTTATTTCTAGTGAGTACCCAGCATGTAAGGGGCAAAATACTAATTACCTTGTGAACCACCCAGAGAATGCGCTGAGTGCTATAGAGTGTAATATAAGTGTAGTTGCTATTGCTTTTTGCTCTGACATCAGGATGCAGTTTAATTTTATTTAAAACTGTTTTTTTCTCCTCACAGGGCACAACAGTTGAAAATATTTGCTCTGAAATCAGATATCTACCAGCCGCTAGATCTGTTTCTGGTGAAAGAATGTTTCTTGTACTGTGTGATCTGTCCTACTCTATTGAGAATGCTGTGGAAGTTGCTGTTGTAAGTAGAAATTCATCCAGGGGTAAAAAAATAGTGTAGGGCTAGAATAAATGTGGCGTGGGATATCTCTGATCTGATATCTAATTTATTATTATTATTATTATTATTATTATTATTATTATTATTATTATTATTATTATTATTATTATTATTATTATTATTATTATTATTATTATTATTTGTACCCTGCCCTCCTGGTGTAAACACCACTCAGGGCGGCAAAACAACAGAGGACAAACACGATACAGAAACAATTAAAACATCAATAGTAAAAACATTACTAAAATCCCCAGCTAAAATCAAAGTTAAAACTAGAGGTTGAGAAGAACAGTTCTGAAAAATGGGGAATCAAATCATAGACATCCAATGCACATGATTATTTATGGAAAAGAGTAAGGGTTTAATGTTGTGGGTCGAGGCCAGGTGAAAGAAGCATATAATCCTTTTCCTTAAAGAATTAATCCCAACATGCAGGGAGAGGCATTGTTCTCCCCATGGTGCAATTAGTAGCAGCTTTGGGAAGAGCAGTTTGGTTTGTGGGAAAGTCTTGCAAGGTGGAATGCTTCACTATTTAATATAAAAATAAATCAGTCCCTTGTGTTTATTTTAAACAAGAGAGTAGCAATGCAATTGTTGATCATGGGGCTTTCTCACAACTTCAGAATCTGAAGAACAGTCACACGATTGACTCACTACATGAAGGGGAAAAGAACAGAACACCATAATCTGTTTCAGCCCTTGTTATTATAGCTAAGCCAAAAGGGCAAGGACCAGGTTTTGTTACTGTGTAGGACACTTGTGGTGAACCTTGGCACTCCAGTTGATTTTGATCTTAAATTCCCAGAAGCCCAAGTCTCTGTGAATCCACACGAATGGGTTTAATGCGCAGTAAACCCATTCCCGTGGATTCACAGACATCTGGGCTTCTGGGAATTGAAGTTCAAGAACACCTGGAGTGCCAAGGTTCGCCATGACTGGTGTAGGAACTGAGTTAGTAAGAGTTAGTTGTAGCCTTGAAAGGACTACAACTCCCCTCAAAAGATCCTAGCAAGCTAGAGACCTCGTTTTAAAATTAACTTGTTATGTTGCAAAATGCTATCTAGTAGCTTCCAACCTCTGATGATCTAATGAAATTATGACTCACAAAAGCTCGGTTTTTAGCAGCCATGCTCAGATATTGAAAACTAGTCTATTATTTCTTCTATAGACTTCATAAAGAGAGTTTCGCCATTTCATATTATGTTTAACTTGTTTTAGCTTGTAATATTTTCAAACTTGATTTGATCTAGAGCACATTTGCTTGTCTTTCTGACGGTTGGTGATAGCATAACTTCTCCTCCAAAGCCAGTGTTATGAATGAAGTTTGCTTTTTCCAAGTCATTGGAAAAGTAAACAGTTGCTTACAGCTCAACACTGCTGTATTTGAAATGAAAAACCAAACAGATTTGTAGCACTCTGTGGTTCCTGTTGAAGTGCATGGATACTCTTAGCCAGAAAGGTAAAATGAGTTCAACTTGGAAGCTAGTGAAGATTCACTAATGATCAAAGGTTGTTCAGTGCCGTACATTAGCTATGGCTAAGGGAAAGGGCTCTCATACCTTTTGGCACAGTGCAGCCCAGATATTCTTAGCTGGGCTATCTTTGCTTACTAGCAAAGCAGCAGAATGTTCTCAGCTATGATGCAAATTGAGGAAAGTTATATATAACAGATTCTGTCATTATTACAAAACGCCCAGACAGATAATATATCAGAACATTCCAAACGATGACTGTGTTTAGCTCAGTGGTGTAAATAATGTGGAAGTCTGCCGTATTTTACTTACTGTACATGTACAGTGGTACCTCGCTTAAAGAGCATAATGCGTTCCACGGTATTGCTCTTTAAGTGAGTTGCTCTTTAAGCGAAACACTTGGAAAAAGCACCACCGCCCCCATGGAAAGTGACTGATCGTGACTTCTGGCGGTGTGTGTGTGTGTGTGTTTGCAAACGCCAATTTAGTTGTTAGGTGAGTTTTTGGTTCTACGAGGTGACCATTTGGAGAAAATTCTGTTCTTTAAGTGAATTTAGTCTCTTAAGTGAGGCGTTCTTTATGCGAGGTTTTACTGTGATATGTAGCACGCAGGGTAGTTAATGTTTATGTATAATTTAATATCAAACCAGCATTTAGTAAAGGTAAAGTTTTCCCTTGCTTGAAAGCCAGTCGTATCCAACTAGGGTTCAGTGCTCATCTCTGTTTTGGGCTTTAGCAAAAAAAAAATGATTTTTAAGTTCCCAGATTTCAGTCTGTTTATATAAAGAAACTGGGATGTGCATTATTGTGAGCCCAAATGTCACACCTGCCTTCTCTTTTCAGTCCTTCATCTCGCCTCAAGATGAGACCAATAATAGCCTCATACAGAATGCTGCCAATGCTATAGTAAATGCCATTACAAAGCAACAAAACAGCACAGTCATGTTGGCAGTAACTGAAGTGAAAATAGAGACAATTGTGCTTGGGAATCCTCCTTCAGGTATGAAAAAATATTTCTACTCCTGTACGTTGATTCTTTTGTGGAATACTTTTGGAATTGTTCTTGCATCTCCTTTTCCCCTTTATCACAGAGGTTACAACTTGAAGTGAAAATCAATGGAGTAATTAATTAAATTAAATCCCTTCCCTTTGCTCAGTAAAAAAATTTCCCTCGGTGCTGGGGAAAACATAGAGTATTTGGTGCAGGAGTGACCATAAGTAGAAAAAAGTGATGCAGATGGAAAAGGATTAAGAAGAGCCTTTTCTCTTCTTCTCCCACAAAAATGGTTGTCAATTTCAGATTTGGTGCCTTGCTTTTTATTGAGAGCGGGAGGACAGGAACAGGGAAGGCTGAAGAAAGAATCGTGCTATGTATTACTGAGTAAATCCCTGGTTCCTACAAGTGGGAAGATTAAATTTCAGTCCCTCTTCCTGGAAGAAGGACCATGTGGTTTAAAAGAGTGGTTCAAAAGGTGACCTCAGAACATACTACTGCAATACAGTTCTTGCCAGCTATGTGGTTAATGTGACTGCCTTGTATTTCAAATGCCAAACTTGATCCAACAACAGTACAGCCCTTTCCTCCCTCAGTTTTTGTATAGGTTCAGAGTCTATAGTTTTCTCAGATTGCTAAGTTTTGTTTTTACATTAGTGATCAAGATATTCAGGCTTGAGCCAGTTGTACCAAGAATTTTCTGAGGTGCTGATCCCTAGTCTGAGAATTCAAAGTACTTCACCAAACTACAAATCCCAAAATCCTATAGGATGGATGCAGTCAAAATGGTGTCAGACTGCAGCAGTCATGTGATATAGATTCAAATGCTTTTTGAAGACTGGTTACAAGTGTCATCCATTCTGTTTTGATAAGTTTTTGCTTACTGCCGTGTGTATTTGGCTTGTTTTCTAGATTACCTGGTTCCAATCCTCTGTGCAGTTTTTAGCATTGTCTGGTTAACCTGTATCATAATCTGTGTGTGGTGGACCCGAAAGAGAAGAAAAGAACGGGAGAGAAATCGCCCATCCAGAGACGAGTCTGCAAATAACCAGTGGGCACCTCTAAATCCCATATGGAATCCTATAGACAGACCTTGTAGTCACAAAGTCATTCATTATGAACAGAAAAATTTTATATCTCCTCGAAAAAGAACTTTTGATGGTGTAGAGGAGTACACAGAATATGAGGAGGAGGAAGACGAAGAGGAGAGAGATGTAGTGGAAGTGGACAAATTTCTCTCTCACAAACTCTCTCAGCCTTTGCCCACAAAGGCAGTAGTGGACTCATTAGACAATAGTCCTGTTACAAAATCTCTCCACACAACCAAAATGGACAATAGATCTGTAAAAAATGTGAACACAACCAGTCTTGAAGGCGGAAGAGACTAAACTTGTGCTTCGACTTTGGCCACACACGATCTGTGTTAAATGAGGTTGGAGAAATTGGCTTCTCTGCTTTGCATCAAGGACTTCATGGTCTGGAGACAAATGTTGATAGTTATTTTATTTTGAATAAAAAATTTTAAAATAATAAAATAAAAACTTTATTTTGTTTCTTTTAGCCTTGTATAAATTATTCTATGATGACTGTCAGATGATAGAGTAATCTTTGATAGTTGCTATTTTTGTAAATTTTACTTAGAATCCATTTGCTGTATGGCAGAGGAGGGAAGTTTGTATTTTCAGTCATTTCATAAAGTTTATCACCCCAAAACTCAATACTGTTTACAGAATGGGTTCCTTTATACCTGTTACAACAGTGACTTAAAGACCTCCTGGTTGAGGAAGTTACTGATTTTAACAATGAGGGCAGAATCATATGAACTGCTTTTTGGGATCCTTATTAAGAAGCTGCTCCCTGCCCTTAGTTTCTAAGTCTCCCCTCAGAAAAAAATTGCCTTATTTTTGGAAGAAAAAGAAAAATCTATAGAGATCTTTCAAACTGTGGTTGGACGAAGTGGCCTTTTAAATTTGAGTATGTCAATTTGTTTTAATTACCGTAGGATTGCAGTATTGATGCACGGGACAAGTGCCTTGAAATTTAAGCTTTCTGTTTTTTCTATAGCAACTGTCAAAGACTGCCATGCCCATCTACGTTTACCACACTGGGATACTTGATATCCTCAGGCTGATACCATTAATTTTCACAATGTGTGATTGCTCTTTTTTTGTAAATATGTACATATTTAAATGAAATACTTCTGTATATTTGAGTTAATAACTTAAAAATATTTTTGGTCTTTTTAAACGTCATTCCTTTTTAATTTATGTTGCATAAAGGGAAGTTTTATGGCAATTTCTAAAAAAAAAATATGAGTACAAAAAAAACTTATTTTGCTATTATGTCCATATTAGAAAGTGATGTGAATGCAATCAATGTTTGGTCACATTTTTGTATTTTTTCAATGTATAACAACCATTTCACATGTAAATAAATCCAGTCTTGTTTCCTCACATCTCAAGAATGCAGAGAGTAAGCATACTGTACAGTATAAAGATAACAAGGCAATATTTTTCCTCTGTTGTAAATGTCTATTACATGTACTATTGCCTTTTTTTTTTGCTTTTTTTTAAATACAGGCCTAATGAAGGGAACAATATTTTTCTCATTTCTTGTTTCTGTTACGCTTATTTGCCTCTGGGGGCGGGGGAGAGATTTAACAGACTCAGACTGGAACTAGGTATTCACTTCTGAGTCTCTCCCTCTATTTCCTCTAAGAACTATGAGTTATTCAGAATGTGTGACACAATGCTACCACTATGTTAAATTTCGCTGCCTCTAATCCACTCTATTGGCTGCTATTTGTTAGGGGTGGGTAAATTTGCAGCATAACAGTATCAGTAACATGCATTGTGTCGGTAGATGTTAGGGAGGGAGAGGGAGTTTCAGAGTTGAGTCTCTCTGATCCCATCTGTCATATCCATTTCATCTAAAAAGATGAAATCCCTCATTAGAAATGGTTATTCATAACGGAAGGCTTGTGCGTTATTTGTGGGGTTGTGTTTTTAAAGGCTTTATTATTGCGGAAATGAGTTATATCTTTTAATTACTGGGAAAACTGAACCCTACGTTACTTAGCTATCCTGTCTTTGCAAAGAAAATGGATATTTCTCTCTCAGCATTTTGGCCACTCTGTAACCCTAATGATTTTTTCCCCTCAAACACTTGTGTTTTGTACATTAATGCAAGAATTGCTTTGCAGGAACTTCCATGCAGTACATTTTGTTTGACATGTTCTATAGCTTTCGGAAGAAAACTATTTATTAAAGCATTTTATAAGAATGTTTCATTTCAAACTTTTTTTCCCCTGCTTCTCTTTTCTCTCTGCTTAAATGTTTAGAGCACCTCATCCATTCCACCCCAGAGAATACTGCCCATCTATTCCCAGTGCAATTTGGAAGGGGCTTCTTACACTTCGTTGTTGTTGCCCACATAATTTTGTTCTCCAAAACCTGATAAAATGTGTGTATAACATTTCAAATTATGTGCTTACCTGTCTCCTTGGCCCACAGATAACACCTGAAAGGATGAGCTTAAGAGCAATAGCTCTCATACACCAAGATAGGATGTTTTAGTCCCATATTTAATTACAGAATTCACCTGACTAAACCTGCAAGAAAGCCACTTTACACATTTAATTCCTGCCTCTTTAAAAGATCTGTGAGCTATCTTGAGACCTGTTGCTAGGAGAAAGGCGGCATAGAGGTGCAGTAAATAAAGAGATGAATAAACATTGTCATACAAATACTTGCAAGCACTATTGCCAAGTTTCAGCCAACTGACCATGCAGGTTTTGTTTCATTTTTTAGCAGGCACTTAGAAAATAAGTGACCTACCTGTACGTTGGTCATCAGTAATGCGGCCCCTATTTAAAACAATGGATTAATACTGAGATTAATAGTGGGGGAAGAAGTACAAGATGTCTACATTTAACCTAAACTGCAGCCCTAACTCTCTTCCTAATCTTCATTATGCTGAAGGGGCACACAGCCTCCTCAAAGATTGTGGTACTGTATTTTTAAACCACAATTGGGTGTATCCCGAGCAGCGGCAACCTTGTGCTGGCTAATTTTTTTCACACTAGGCCAGGCAAAGGAACTATGGAATGAATTCACCAAAAGTTGGGTTCGTTTTGGCAGTTTTACATCTGGCCTAGATATGGAAGAAGAATTATGCTGAAGTCCAATAGTATCAGAAAATTTCTCAGGACTTTTTTCCCATCCTGGGGGGCTGAGGGTTAATGAAGTTAATATATCCAGACTCCCAATGCCAAACAAGATCTCAGTTGCATGTTCAGTGTAAAATGCCTCTATTTATTTAAAGGGGGGGGGCTGTCATCTAATCAAAGAGGAGGTTTCCTTTCCAAGTGCAGAGTGAAGATAATACAGTGGTACCTCATACAACGTTTTTAATCTGTTCCATGGGGCTCATTGTTGTACGAAAAAATTGCTATACGATACATGCATCGTATAGCGATTTTCCCTATGGGACGCATCGTACAACATTTTTTTTTTTGCTAAGTGGTTTTTCCAATTGAAAAATTGTACGGTTTTTTCCATAGGGAAAATTGGCATGCAGGACACCATTTCTCCCTTCCCCCCCCCCCCCAAAAAAAGAAAAAACCCTAATTGTTAGGCGATTTCATTGCTATACAGGGCAATTGTTGTATGAGGTTCCACTGTATTCTCTTTTGGGCTGGTACTTTTTTGGGCTGGTATTTTTTCTCTGAAACCCAGCCTTTCCACTCTCCAAAATAAACCTCTGAGCTCCAGTGCCAGCTAATGCAGCCTGCAGGGTTTTTGGCCATTTGCCGGTTTCTGTGTTGTTTTCTTCTATCGACCAGCTTAATTAACCCTCAAGGGATCCTATAGCACTTCAGTGAGGCTCTTGTAGCAAATCAAACAATACGAAGGTTCCTTGCTCTCGAGAAGATTCTTAGGGTGTTGTGCAGTTTGAATTCTTCCTCCCAGACACAGACCATAAATAGTGCAGCCAGAGAAAGATCTGAATTTTCATGGCTGCCCTGTCAAAAGGCTATCAGCGGCAAGTGACCTGTTCTTTCCCTTCTCTCCTGCAAGCTGTACTTTGTGAGTTTGGCATAAGGTTGCGTAAGCATTTTGGGAAGGACATCGGGGGTCAAGGGTAGAGCTCATGTTTTAAGAATGGCAGCCCTTTCTAGGTTAGACAAAGGACTCTTCCTTGTCCAGATCCTGTTTCCCATAATTACAAACCCAGTACCTGCAGGGAGTCCACAAACAAAATGAAAAATCAATAGGCCTTTCCTACTGTATTTTCCCAGCCACAAATATTCAAAGTCATAAGGATTCAAATTGTGGCGACGCTATTATGAAAGTATAAAAGGCCCCAGCTTTAGTCCTGGACATACCCAAGAACAAGATTCTACATCTAAACTTAATTATGTTTAAGATGTTGGAAATCCGCTACCAGTTGAAACATGTTACTGGCCTAGATAAGCAACAATCTAGCGTACAGTAGACCTTCACATCACAATGTTACTTGGTTCCCCAAGGAGCGTTGCTAAGCGATTTTTGTTATGCGGGTTTCTATGGAGTTTCCCGCATAGCGACGTTTTGTCCGAATAATGACGGTTATTTTAGCGTTGTTGTCGGGACAACGACACTAGGAACGTTATGCGGGGGATGTGGTGCAGTTAAAAATTATTCTATCCGAATGCGTTGTTATGTGAGGGTTGACTATCAGTTAATAAAGCATACCTTCCTAGGTACCTTCCCACCTTCTTAAATGAATCAGTCTATTGCCTCTGTGAACTTGTCAACTGTAGCCTGATACCTTAATGTAGGGGTGTCAAAAGTGTTGCTTGGCTGGCATTGGATTGAAGCTTCCATTAGCCTTAACTAGCATAGGCAGTGATAAGGAATTAGGGAATTTGAATCTGCATGTTTGCATATCTTTGCACTCTAAATTACAATACAGTGGTACCTCACTTAAAGAGCATAATGTGTTCCACGGGATTGCACTTTAAGCGAAACACCACTGTAAGTGACCAATTGTGACTTCTGGCAAGGGGGATTGTGAACCCCGATTTAGTTTTTAAGCCAGTTTTTGGTTGGTTTTAGTTGTTAAGCGAGGCGACCATTCAGAGAAAATTATGCTCTTTAAGGAGTTGGTCTCTAAGCGAGGTGCTCTTTATATGAGGTTTTACTATACAGTACTGCAAAATTCTTAGGCTACCAGTCCCCGGACCAGACCAAAATGGGTTCCAGTTTCCTAGCTTGATTCATCTCAGTTGTTGTGAGGACAAGAGCCATGTACAACACTTTACATTTCATTTCATCTTTTGGAGAAGATCCAGAATATAAATGTAGGATGTTTATGGATCTGGTAGTGGAATGGGGAATGTCTGCCCAAGTGTTGATGGACCACAATATCTGCAACTCCCCACTGATGTCTAAGTTGCCAAGGGCTGGTGGGCAATGAACATCAGGTAAAAGGACATACCTTCTCTGTTGTCCTGTAATACCTATAACCCTACAGCCGTGATAGCCAACCTTGGCACTCCAGATGTTCCTGGACTTCAATTCCCAGAGGCCCAAGCCCCTGTGAATCCACACGAAGGGGTTTACTGCGATTCATCCAGCCCGTGCCGCCCTTGTCGCTCCTGGAAGCGGAAGTAAAACGTGCCAAGGTTCACCATCATGGTCCTACAGCATTGAATGTTGCTTGATGTATTTTAGAGTTGAAGGTCAAGAATATATGGCAGGGGTGGCAAACCTTGGCACTCCAGGTGTGTTCTTAAACTTCAATTACCAGAAGCCCAAGTCAGCACTCCTACTGATCACAGCTTCTTGGAATTGAAGTTCAAGAACATCTGGAGTGCCAAGGTTCACCACCATGATATATGGGGTGGCTGCATTTTCCAGGGTCAGCTATTCACCGAATTATAGCTACTTGTTCTTCCCCCGATAGAGTTGAATTCTAGAAATGAAAGAAACTTTCTGTTACAGCTTGCAACTGGCTGCATTTCAGATCCCAGATTTGGCAGTTTAAGGCAAGTCCTGGCAAGATTATGTTTATGGTAGAATCTAACCCAGGAATGTGGGAGATTAAAGACACTCAAGTGGATGAAAGAACGGAGAAGAGCATGGCATTTGGCAGGCTGGAGAGCTCAGCAGGTTAGCAAAAGTGAAGGGCCACAAAGGACATTGTATGAAAGATACTGCCTGGGACATCTGTGGTTCACTTGGAGAACAAATACAATATCTCTGCTAGAATCCAGATATAGCTAGCAACTATTACATGTAGTAATTGATTTGTTAGCTTAACTGCTCCTCTCAACTAAGCCTGGAGGCCGAAAGTGCAAATCTGTTGTTTCAAAGACAGACTGACTGGCATGTTGAAATTAATAACTTAGATAGATAGATAGATAGATAGATAGATAGATATTTCATTTCAAGCTCTCTCTAGAATTCTGCCCAAGAGTGGTCCTTTAAACCTTGCTAAGGACACTTGGCTTTCTTCTACTTCAGATTTTGTGTGTCCAAATATTTCCCCTTCTTTAAGTGCTGTATTTGACTCCGAATATCGGCTATCCTCATGGCGATCAGCCATGAAAATTGTCCTGGGGGCAATATAGTGTAGTGATCTTCCATTTGCCTTCCAATTCGCAGCATGACACCCATACCACTGAACCAGTTCCATGGTCCCGGACCCTTTTGGCATACAAAGTCCTCATTGGCCCCAAGCCAGTATTGATGAAGCTGCTGCCCTCCATCAAGATGGATCCAAGTCAGATTTTATCCACTTGGGGAACATCACCCTTCCCTGTGGACTTTGCCACCTAAGGCCGTAGTCCACAGGGTTGTCAGGTTAGTTAACCCACGCCTGACAATCGGTATTGAGTTGCTGGCAGTATGGTCTACTCTATTAGTATAGCAAGATAACCTGGCCACACTAGAAAAATCTTCCCCACCATACACCAACCTTACCGGTTTTTAACCTCACCTCAGCACACTACTGAAGTCCAGTCCAAGACATAGCTAAGGCAGGGTGACCAGGACTTTGGCCAACAGTGCTGGAATTTAGAAAGTGCAGAAATTTGCTGCCAAAGGCTCAACCCTGCGCCCAATGTATCTCGTGTCTCCAGCCACTTCGCCCCACCAGAGGTACCACAAAACAGGCATTCTCACCATCGAACCAGTATGGATGAGACACTCCCACCAAAATGATCCTCATAGTTCCTCTACCATCTTTTTGTTGGTGCTAATCTCACATGACCTGAGATCAAACAAAGGACAGCAAAGTCCAGGGTGTAAAACTTGGTAGTTGTGATTCGAGAAATCTATTTGTTCTATCTAGGCAGGCTCAACCAAGCAACCAAGTTAAACCTGGCTATGTTTCATTGACTGATGGAGAAAATGGAAGGTTGCCAGCTGCTAGGTCAGTGACAAATATAAGAAATATTAGAGATGATCAACTACTTTTCGAAGACATAACTGAAAGCAATATATCAGCATCAAGGTTTGAGGGAGTGCTTCACAATATACAAGTAAGTATTGGAACTGTGGCTTAGCTCGCAGAAACTGATATAATCTAGATTGCACCTGCTATGGAGAATTCAATCAATGCAACATTTATGTGCATACAACATTTATGTGCATGGCTTGGGTTAGAATTCAGCAGTGTGATGAGGTGAGGTCAAAATTGGATGTATGATTCATCCCACTTATAATATGTTAGACTACAGATGAAGATTCACACTCTCAAGGAAGCTTTCTTTATTTTGTATCAGAGTGTTGCACAGTTAAATTTTTGGACATACATATTAAATACTAGCAAAATTCAAAACATATTAAAATTTTAAAATAATTAGACCATCTTTGACCAGAAGTGGACTACGTCAATAGTGTTTCTTGGCCATTTACTATAACTTCTTTTCTACACGTGGTGGGGCATAAGTTGCATGCACATAAATTGCATTCTACACATGGTGGGGCAGAAATTGCATGAACATGTCCACGGAAATGTCTGGCTATAAACAGATTAGCACTGAACCGTAGAGTCAGATACGACTGGCTTTCGAGCAAGGGTGACGTTTACCTTAACCTTTACCTAAATGTTGCATTGATTGAATTCTCCGTATTTGTACACAATTTGTCCTGAATTGAAGTAACTCCATATTACTTTTTTTTATCTTGCTACTCCACTTCAAAATCTATTAAGTGATTCCTTTGTGCTCTAGCTAGAATTTTGCCCTGATGGGAGGCAATTTTTGGATTCATCCATTCACTGTTATTTTTTGCTTTCCATAGATTTAGCCTAGCCTCTTGGAATGGAGGATGAGAACATTCCAAAATAGACGTTACATATTAATTGTAGGTCTTTTGTTGACAGGGTATCTTAAGCACAGCTATATTTAGCATTGTTTAAACTTTTCCCAGTTGTTTTTTTGGAAATTATAGCGGCAATGGAATGGAATAGATTGAGGTCAGATTCCTGAATAGATATGACACAGGATGGGTCTGTGCTGGGTGTTTGGAATTGGATCACCTACAGTCTTCTTCACTATAGGCCAGGCATGCCCAAACGATGGCCCGTGAACTGGATATGGCCCCCAAAGGCATTCCATCAGGCCCATGATGCCCTCGCCAAACCAGGAAATAAATATGGACACTTCTGCGCATGCACAAAAAATGGCCATTCTACTTCCTGATTGGCATGGACGCTTCTGTGAAATAAAATGGCTACTTTCACACACAGAAGCGTCTGCGCCAAACCAGGATGTAAAATGGCCACTTTCGTGCATGCGCAGAAGCATCCGTGCCAAACCAGGAAGTAAAATGGCCACTTTCACGCATGCACAGAAGCGTCCACACCAAACCAGGTAGTGTAATGGCTGCACATGCACAAATATGCCCTGTCCCAGGGGCATGGTCTGGCCTCCTCAGCTGTTCTGGGGGCATGGTCCGGCCCCCGGCCCAAAAAGTTTGGGCACCCCTGGTATAGCCTGTTGAAAGGACTACAATACTTAGTCTTATGAAAATGGCACTTCCATATGGTTTGTGTGCCTCTCAGCAACTAGACACATCCCAGAAACACTACACAGATGGAGAGATGCTCTTAAGTGGCTTTTAAAAAGGTTAGTTAAAGGCATTTAAAACTGATGACTCTGATTTCATGGAGAGAATAAATCTCCGGAATTCAGTGTGAACTTTATATGAGGTGGTCAAGGTGTTCAGCCCTAGCCTCAAAATAGGTTCAGCACCTTAGATAGGTCCTCAATCAGACTAAAACCCAAACTACTGAATGGAGACCTTCCCACTGATGGTGCTCCTGATAAAGTAGAGTGCAGCGTTTCCCAAACTATGTTCCTCAGAACACTGGTGGACTTCAATTCCCAGAAGCCTCAGTCAGTACATTGGCTAATCAGTGCTTTGGGGAATTGATTTAGGCTCCTGGAAATTGAAGTCCAAAAACCAAAGATTGTGAAACACTGAAGTAGACTTACCAGCTTGTCCTGGTTCCAGGTGTCAAAGAAGTCACATTAGAAAGAAGTCTGGAGCCAAACTTTTCTTTGTGAGACAATATATTTTCTGCAAACAACAGACCTGAACTGCACTGTATCACAGTCAGATGCTTTCCATATTGTATTCTATTTTGGAGGAGTTAGTCTCAGAGCAAAACGAAAGGCCAAGGGCACTAAGGAACAGCATCTCCTATAGATTCCTCGTGTAAAATCTGGCACTTCATGGGGTTAAAAAGACATGATGCCATTAAAACCAGGAAAATGGAAATTGAAAGTGTCAATATTTTATAAAAAATTGACTGAGCCAACACCTTCATAAACCCCATTGAAGCCCAAGCGCTCGCCTGCAGGTCTCCTCCTGCCCACATGCTGTTTTTGACTTATATTTGTTACTCATCATCATCATTATCATCATCAAATTGCAGAATTAGAAGGGACTCTAGGGATCATTGGGTCCAGCTCTTATCAAAGAGACACTATGGGGAATTGAACACTCAACCTCTGGCTCCATAGACAGATACCTACACCACTGAGCTATCCAGGAGTTCAAGTTTTTCATCATGGTTTCTGTGATTCACACTAAAAGGTTAATTCTGTACATGTGCAGACAGCTGAGAACCATCTAGAACTTCCGAAGAGTTTTAAGTTTCACCTACCCTTTCCACTCCTTACAATCCCACTGATCCTCCTGAGATAAGAGCCAGCCTGTGTAGCCTGGGGTAATCTGCACAATTCCAGGGTGGCTTCAAAAGAAGACACTTCTGTGTATTGTTTACCTAGACCCAGAACTATAAGCCAGAACTGACTTAACAGCATATGCTTATGTATTGTATTACTAGTGTAAAAGACATAAGAAACTTCTCTAATGGGTGGACAGGAGGATTCCAGGAATAGCAGTTCATCATTTTTCCATTTTTGCTAGGAAAACATTTGGAGGAAAAATACATTTTCCCTGGTGTCTAAATTTAGGAAGTCAAGCTCAGGGACACTCATTGGCTCTATGGCAGATCTGCTTAGTTTCCATGGTGCCTGGAGTGGCCTTCAGTGGTTTCTGTCTCCTGGCAGGTCTCATCATACACAGCTCATCATGCATATGGGAGGTATTTCCTACCCTCCTTCTCCATCACTTATTTGAAGGGTTTGAGGTGAGAGTTCTCTGAAGTAACATGTTGCAAAGTAGTCTCTCTTCACATTTGCAGAATGTTATCTCTGTACTTGAGAACCTCCTGGGTTGATCTCCTTAAGGCCATCAGAAATAAATGAAATATGTTTATTTATGTCTCTAGTTCTTAAATTATACCCTCTTTTTAAAAAAACCTAAGAGAGATCTTGAAGCAAAATTTGGAATTGTTAGTGTTTGGGGCTACAACTCCCAGAAATACACAACCCACAACGTCCACCGGTTACGTTGGCTAGCAGATGCTATGAGCTGCAAGCCAAACCTTTCCAAAAAACCAACACAAATAAAAATAAAAGCCTGCCGTCACATGCACACATACACACACAAGCATAGCAATTTAACAGTTTATAATGTGTGCCATCTATTCCATCCTCCAGCCCTGGATGACTGAGAGTGATGGGAGTTGTAGTCCAACCCATTTGAAAGGTGCCATCATGCAGGACACCTAACATAGCTGTTAGCATTGTGGTCTGCCACTTTAGTGTCTTGCACGGAAGACAAAGAAGGAGTCGCAGGAAGGACTAACACAGGTTTATTCATTGATGCTCAGCAAGAACATGAGGTAATGGGGCAGATACATCTCATTATATACCATAACACAATACATTTGAATCTTGTTGCACGGTAGCTCATTGGCTGCTACCGGCGTGGCCTCGCCCAGGTCACGCCTCTCTTCTGCAGTTGTTTTCTCTTCTGCAGTTGTTTTCTCTTCTGCAGTTGTTTTCTCTTCTGCAGTTGTTTTCTGTAGCTCCTGATCATGTGGGGAATTTCCCGCGGCTGTTTGTGATTTGGGCAATGTGGACCATGTGAGACTGAACGCTCGCAGCTGCCCTCTATGGGCGGCTTGCTCGCGTTCCTTAACAGCTGAGATACATTGTGATTGTGGACTGGTTACATTCATATATTTAAAGTGACATTGTACATGCATACATAACATCCCTCCCCCCTAGGATGGGACGAAGTCCCTCAACCATTGTGGCTTGCCGCATGTGCGCCTGGGGCGTGCGGCCGCCTGACTTAACACAGGGGAGCCGGAGACTCCTGGTTCCGTGGAGTCCTGCCCTGCAATGGAAAGGGGGGACTCATTAGCGGCTCGGTGTGGCGTCTGTGGTACCCTTGCATTGGGGGACGGGAATGGAATGAATAGTTGGGAAGTGAATCCCTGCCTGCCGCTTGAGGAGTTTGGGGACCCCCCCAGTACGAATCTCGGGACCGACGAAGAGGCCCTCGTGGCCTCGCCACCCCCCGCTGCCTGTCCGGGCGTTCTAGAGACTGTGGTGGGCGGACTCGCCCCTGTTGCCTGTCTTGGGGGTGTTGGTCTCCGGGGGGCAGGAGCTATTGCATACTCCAAAACAAAAGGGCTAGGGGGACTGGAAGTACCAGGGGCTGAACTGAAACCCCTCTTCTCGCTAGGACGGGTGGGGGACCACTCCGCTACATCCCCCTGGTACTGCAACCCATAATCATCATCAAACTGATCCCTCTCTTTGAAAGTATCCTCCTCTGTGTCTCCCCCTTGGGTAATGCGGGTGGGGGAGGACCCTAACACTGATTCCCCCTCGCCGGTGACTCGCCTTCGGAGTTGGTCGGCGTGCCTTCTCCAGAGTAGACCTGAACTAGTCTCAACCCTGTAGGATACCGGACCCGTTTGCTCAACAATTGTCCCTGGCACCCACGCTGGCCCCGAGGCCATGTAGTTTCTGCAGTGAACCGGGTCCCCTACCGCAAAACTTTTGGAGCTCTCTCCCCCTATGCTTATGTTTCTCCCTTCATCCTCCACCCTGGACGGATCCATCCGGTCAAACAGTGTTACCGGACGCCTCCTCATGAGGAGTTCGGCTGGGGAGAAACCTGACGCTAAAGGGGTTGTCCTGTAGCAGATGAGGGACTGGCACAGATGCAGGTTCAACTCACCGGGACCCATGCGCCGCAGTGCGTCTTTCGTAGTGCGCACTTGGCGCTCTACCTGACCGTTTGTGGCGGGGTGAAACGGGGCAGCGGTTATGTGCCTGACGGCGTATTGCTAGGGCCTCCCTATCTGTTTGCGCGTAATTGCGCTCAGCTTTCGAGAGGGACCTTGAGTAGTACGCCACCGGGGCTTCCCTCCCGCTCTCCAACACGTGGCACAGGACCGCCCCCACCCCCACCGGGGACGCATCACAGACTAGCACCACTGGTTTTTTCGGATCAAAATGGGTCAGGACCGCATTCGAAGACAGGAGTGACTTAAGCTCCTTGAATGCCCTCTCCTGCTTGTCCCCCCACCGCCAAACCGCGTCCTTCTTAAGTAGCGCGTGCAGTGGCTCCGCGACCGATGCCTTCCGAGGCAGGAAGGAGTGATAGAAATTTAGGAGCCCTAGGAATGACTGCAGCTCCAGTTTCGCGGTGGGGCGAGGGGCGTCTCTCACGGCCGCTACCTTGGACTCGGAGAGTTTGATTCCATCCGGGGTTACCTTAAACCCTAGAAACTCTACCTCCCTCACAAAGAATACGCACTTGTCCCTCCTCAATCGAAGTCCTGCCCTCTCGAACACTGAGAGAACCCAATCTAGCCTCTTGGCTAACTCTAATTCGCTCCCCGCTGTTATCAACACGTCGTCGAAGTATGGGAGGACGCCTGGAAGCCCCTTTAAAAGGCGTTCCACGAGGGACTGGAAAATTCCGGGGGCCGAATTCACGCCAAACTGAAGGCGCGTTACCTTAAACGCCCCCTTGTGCGTTACGATCGTTTGCGCGGCGGCAGCAGCCGGGGTTACAGAGAGCTGCTGATACGCCTGGGCCAAATCTAACTTGGCGAAAAACCTCCCCCATGTAGCGTGGCCAGCAAATGGCTGACCACGGGCACCGGGTATGCATTTGGCCGAATGGCCTTATTTATCGTACATTTATAGTCCGCACAAATTCTGACCTCCCCATTTGACTTGAGGGCTGTAGCAATCGGCGTTTCCCACTCCGCCGAGTCAACTGGAACCAAAATCCCCTGCCCCACCAATTTGTCCAGTTCCGCCTCAATCTTATCTTTGAGGGCGAAGGGCATTCTCCTTGGCTTGAGGCGGATGGGCCGGATTTCTGGGTCCAGCTCAAAGGAAACCGGGGGCCCCTTGTATTTCCCGAGCCCCTTCTTGAAAACGTCCGGGTGTGCATCGCACACGTCCCGCATTGGGTCAGTCTCGATGGCGTTAATGCCGGACAGTTCGATCCCCAGGGGAGCAAACCACTGCGTTCCCAAAAGGCAGCACCTCCCCCCTTTTAGGACCACTAGGGGCAGTTTCTCGGAGTAGTTCTTGAACTTCACCTTGAAGTTCCCCACCTCCAACACTGGGATCCCATTTCACTGCACGTCCCGTAGGTTGGATCTCATGGCCCGCAGTTTGGGCCGTTTCTCTGGGGGAATGCGCATAAACTCTTTTTGGGACAGGATGGAATAAGAAGACCCCGAGTCTATCTCCATCCTCACTGGGACCCCCTGCAACAGTACCTCTACGAAGAACCGCCGGTGCTCCAGGCCCACGCGGTTCACGCCGTCCTCGCTGTGGCCGGCTGAGACCTTCCTGGTGCCGGCCGCCTTTCGTTGGTGCGTCTGGGAATGGCTGGAACTGCCCTTGTCCTCGACTCGTCCGCGCCTGCATACTCGGGCGATGTGTCCCTTTCGGCCGCAGTTGTGGCACTCGGCCTTCCGGAACGGACACCTCGTGCGGTCGTGGGCCGCCCCACAACCGTCGCAGCGGCGGTCCTGCCGTTCTCGGGTCTGCCGCTTCTCACCTCGCTTCTTGATCCTCTGGACGTCGTCGTCCTCGCTGGAGTAGGGATCCGCTGTCGTGGAGGACTCCTCGGACGACGTTGGTGCGGCGGCGGGCGGCTTGGGGGCCCGCCAGGCCGTCTTCGCTGGTGTCCGCCGGGCCGCCTGCACTGGTGACTTGGCCCTCTCGGACGTGGCCCCTTGAGAATTGAATAGCCGGACACCGCTCCTGGCCTCCTCGGCTGCTTGCGCCTCCCGCAGTACCTCGTTGAACGTGAGGCGATGGTCGCGGGTCATGAGCCTCCTCTGAAGCTCCTCGTCCCTCAAGCCGCACAGCATGCGGTCACGGAGGGCCTGGTCCAGGTCGTCCCACTGGCAATGCACCGCTGCAAGCCTGAGGGCCGCCGCATAGGCGGACACGGATTCGCCCGGTCGCTGGTCTCGCCTGTGGAACGCGACCCGGGCTGGGAAAATCGAGACGGGCGGCTGGAAATGCTCACGCAGTCTCTCCAGGATACGGTCGATGGGCACCTCGTCCACCTTCCGGGGGGCCACCAGGGTCATCAGGATCCGCAGCGTGGCCGGCCCCACCTGAGACAGGAAGTGGGAGCGCATCTTCGCGTCGACGTCGACGCCTGCAGCCTCCATGGCGTGCCGAAACTGGCACTCGTAGAGCTCCCATTGTTCGGGCTCGCTGACATCGAACTGGTACGGCTTGACCTTGGGATTCGCCATCTATCCCACCTTCGTCGCCAATTTAGTGTCTTGCACGGAAGACAAAGAAGGAGTCGCAGGAAGGACTAACACAGGTTTATTCATTGATGCTCAGCAGGAACATGAGGTAATGGGGCAGATACATCTCATTATATACCATAACACAATACATTTGAATCTTGTTGCACGGTAGCTCATTGGCTGCTACCGGCGTGGCCTCGCCCAGGTCACGCCTCTCTTCTGCAGTTGTTTTCTCTTCTGCAGTTGTTTTCTCTCCTGCAGTTGTTTTCTGTAGCTCCTGATCATGTGGGGAATTTCCCGCGGCTGTTTGTGATTTGGGCAATGTGGACCATGTGAGACTGAACGCTCGCAGCTGCCCTCTATGGGCGGCTTGCTCGCGTTCCTTAACAGCTGAGATACATTGTGATTGTGGACTGGTTACATTCATATATTTAAAGTGACATTGTACATGCATACATAACAGCCACCCTGTCATTGTTTCCCAGATTGAGATGGGATGAGGGAACAGTTGATGGGTCTAAATAGCTGGTTGGCTAGCAAAGATGCCACTTGTTGGCAGCAGCCTTTTCACCGGTAAATTGAATAAATAGCAAGGGATCTAGAATCATACCAATAAGACAAGTTTTGAAGTGTTCATTAAACAGCCCAGATATGTTGGAAACTTTGGCTCACTCACGTTGGTCGTTGCTGCAGGCTCAAAACAACAACAACAATGATGATCAAAGCAAGAATGGAAATACTGTACTCTGTTCGGTCCTCAACAAAGCAGTCCACCATTAAAGCTTTTAAAGGCCTTAAGAGTTTCCCCTTCAAATGGCTTTAAACTGCTCCTTATTCATTATTAATTAGTGCTGATGGAGGAGAACAAGCCCCAGTAGAGCAGGTGAGGTGATAGGGGAAAAACGGCACAGGATTTTCAAGCTGAGAAATTAATGGAATAGCCATTTCTCTTAGCCTTCTAACACAGAACCCATGCCTCCTATTTTGCCTGGCCATCCATCGAAACACCTGCTACTAAGCAAACCATCTTCCCAGTGTTTCACAGTAGTGGGGAAAAGCATGGAGTGCCTCTTTACCTTTGCTTTCCAAACTGCAAATACCTCAATGTTCTTGGACTTAAAATTCCCAGAAGCCTCCACCAGTACGTCCACAAGGCAGGGATTCTGGGACTTGCACTCCAATGAAATTGGTTGAGGATGAATGAAGTTGTTGCTAAACTAAATCCAGAGGACACTCCACACCAAGGGGCTTTTTAAATAATGTTCTCATTATCTGTTATGCAAAGAAATCCTCAGAATTTTGGTCTTCTTCTTTTGTGTCTCGATCAAACCCTGGACTGCCAAAATGAAGCCACTTTCTTCGCTTTGCCATTGCCCAAACCCAATTCCTTATCGGTGTATACCTCTGGCAGCAATTGGCAGACCATTAAATGAGCCAGACTCTGTGTCTCTCCACACTCATACCATGTGTTGTTGTCCGCCAGCAGTCCCCACTTGAGCATGTTGGTCTTGCATTTAGGGACTCCAACCCTCAGCCTATTTTGGATCCTCCAAGTGATGCAGGGGAGGTCGAGATCTTCAGCTATATCCTCCTTTAATTAATTAATTTATTTATTACTTGCATTTCTAGCGCTGCCCCCTCGCCAAGGCAACTCTAGGCGGCTTACACATAAAGCAAATTAAAACTTTACAAAAACATTTTAAAAGCATTAAAAATTAGATTTGTTTAAAATTTAAAAAAATTTAAGATGCCCTCCAATGCCTCATCACAATTTTTTTTTCAAAAGCTGACAGCCCAGACAATACTTAAACAAGCCAGCCCAAGGTGGCGATCTCCCCCGCCTCTTAAGGGCTGGAGCAGACACAGAGAAGGCCCTCCTTCTCGTCCTAGAGAGGCAACTATCAGGGAGCCCCTCCGGTCTGCTCTAGTGGGGTGGGCAGATGTCCTTGGGGTGATGCAGTCTCTTAAGTAATGTTGTTCCTTGCCCAGTAAGCTCCTTCCTCCATCTTCTAATTTGGTTTTGCTCTTGTGTACCCTCAAGAATGTTTGTTCTTGTCATTTTGGTGAGATAATTTTAAATGCTAACAATGCGGGAGGTCAGCAGTTCAATTCCCGAGTACTGCAGGATGGAATGAGCTAGCAGTTCGAAAGCAAGAAATTGCAAGTAGATAAATAGGGACCACTTCGGTGGGAAGGTAAACAGTGTGCCTGCCACATGACCATGGAAATGTCTGCAGAAGCAGACAGCGCTGACTCTTGAGCTTTGAAACAGAGATGAGCACTGAACCCTAGAGTCGGATATGACTGGCTTTTGAGCAAGGGAAATCTTTACCTTTACTAACAATACAATGAAGTTTCCAGGATGATGTTGGTCTGTTGGTCTGTTTCTCTGCCGAGCTGCTTCATAAGATGAACGTGAGAGTCAAATCAGGCATGACTTGACACCAGAGTGCACGGAACGCTGTTTACTTCCCCACTGAAGCCATACCTATTTATCGTCTTGTAATTTTTTGCTATCGAACTGCTAGGGTTAGGGTTGGCAGGAACTGGGACAGAGACGGAAGCTCACTCTGTCATGCAGCAATCGGGTCTCGAACTGATGACCTGCCAACCTTCAGGTCCTGTTAAGGATGACCAATGGATGGCAGTATCGTGTGCCAGAACACAACCTGAGAATATTCCTCCCACAGTGTCAGGAAATAACATGGCCATGCAGAGTTTGGGTCTCCGGTTTGCACACAATGCAAATGTGAGTTGACTTTTTCTGGACATCCAAGAACTGGTTGCTATGGATTGAGGGGTGGGGGTGCAACAAACACATCCTTTTATCAAGCATCAGCTTTGCCAAAGTTTAAACAGCCCTTTCATTTTGCCCTGTATACCATCAGTCCAAAGGCAATCTCAGAAAGGAAAACATTTTATTTTGTTTTGGTGCATAATTTTTAAAAAAGAAAAAGCTAAATAAAAATAGCTGACAAGACTTTAGGGGATACAATCGCCATTCAGCCAAAGGCGCTTGCAGGGTGGAAATGCTGTTCCAGCTATAGAAGAAGGTTAGGCCAAGTTAACAATAGACTCCGTTTACATCAAACTGTATGATCTACTGCCAAGATCAGCCAGTGGAGAGGAACTGGAAAGCAAGCCTGAAGAGTGTGGTGGTGGAGATACCCCACAGCACATCCTGCTCCCAGTCTCTAAGTCTACTCTAGAATCGGGTGTGAAATATTCAACCTATTGTTGAGTAAAAAAAACCTTCAATAAGAAGGGGACAAAGGGAGAAAACCCACCATATTTGCCTCCAAACTTGGGCACTGACCTTGTAATTCACATAGAAAATGCTTAATGGATTGTATGACATTGATAGCAATCACACTTATATATACCACCCCATAGCGCTCAGTGCACTCTTGGGGTGGTTGACAGGTTAAAGATAATTTTGCCCCAACATGCTGGGTACTCATTTTACCAACCTTGGAAGGATGGAAGGCTGAGTCAACCTTGATCCCTGGTGAGGATTGAACTCACAACCTTCAGGCTGCAGTACAGAAGTTTAACCCCTGTGCCACCAGGGTTCTTCCAGTGTGATATCCAGTGTGGTGTAGTGAAGAGAGTGATGGACTAGGACTCAGAAGGATTGGGTTTGAATTCCTACTTAGCCATGGAAAATCCCTGGGGATGTGGGAGTAGTAACACCATTCTTTAACTATCTCCCTTACCTTGAAAGCCCCATTAAGTCTGCTATAATGGTTCTGACTTAATGACACATAACAACAACAAATACAAAGCTAATGAGGGCAGGATTCTGCATTGCATGCAGTGGCACCAAAGCATACTTCACATTAGCCAATAAATTTAATGCAAACAAGTATCCCCTTCCCCCTACTTTTTAAAAGATGCACATCCTTCTTCTGGATGATATGTGACACTTTTCCAAGGATATCTGGATTTGAAGTGACCCCCTCTCTCCCACCTTGCAGGATTTGATTGTCTTGTCTCACCTTCCCTTTGCTACACAGAAGTTGCTGCAATGAATTTAGTTCGTGCAAATGAATATTCAGGTGAGCGTTCCAATGCTGGAGGCATTCAAGACAGAGTTGGACGACCCTCTGTCAGATCTACTTCAGGAAGTGTTTGTTTTGGGGAAGTGGAATAATTTTAAATTAGCAAGAAAAAGTTAATTAAACAACTCAGCCACTGGCTCTCTAGGTGGTTTGTCTACAATCACTGGGAAAGCACCTTCACCTTTATTTCCAGCCTCCTCCCAAAGACAGGCTCCTAATTGTCTCCAACAGGGAGGTTGAGAAATGTCTGAGAATTGGGGTCCTGTACAAGAAAAAGAGGGGACTATGGTGGCTTAGTGGTTAAGATGTTGAACTTGATGAATGGATGGTCAGCAGGTCAACAGTTCGAGACCCAAGTACTGCATGATGGAGTGAGCATCTGTCACTGTCCCAGCTCCTGCCAACCTAGCAGTTCAAAAGCAAGAAATTGCAAGTAGATAAATAGGTAGCACTTCAGTGGGAAGGTAAATAGTGTTCGGTGCGCTCTGGTGTCTAGGTATGCCTGCCATATGTCCATGGAAACGCCTGCAAATACAGACAGCGCTGGCTCTTTGGCTATAAACAGAGATGAACGCAGAATCCTAAAATCGGATACAACTGGCTTTTGGGCAAGGGTGATCTTTATCTTTGCAAGAAAAAAAAGCTGTTACAAAGCCATCACCACCTTTTCTCCTACAAGATCCTATCAGTGGAAGGAAAGAAAAGGAATAGTATTTTTATTTTAAAAAGAGAGAGAGAGAACGAGAGACACCTATAAAAAGAGAGATCTTACCATCCAATTCCCTGTCAACTCAAAACCTGACGGCATATCCGAATGCCATTTCAAGAGAGTTAATGTTTGATATAATAAAACAGATAACATCTCTGCATGAGGGTGCGAGCAGATGGGCAAAAGCTCCAGGCCACGGCATTGCCTTCCCTGCATGCTGGTTAGCATTCCAGAGAAGAACGGCACTGCCCCTGCTCTTTGGACTGGGCTAGACTGGGCACGTTTGCCAGGAAAGAATGCGGCCTCATAATAATGGTGGTCCGGATACGATGAGAAGAAAAAGAACCAAAGCAAAGGGGCAGGGCTGGGTGACTCACTTTCTGCAGGCTGAGAGAAAGGCAGGTGAAGGCAAGGCCCTCCTGGTGCGGTTGCATGCTCTGTGCTAAAGCCTCAAAAGTTCTTTTTTTGGACTACAGTTCCCAGAATTCCACATTCACCGGGGGGGGGGGGGCGGCAGTGACAGCCAGCTGTGATATAGAGATTAGAGTGCTGAGCTGGGTTGTGGGAGATCCAGGTTTCAATACTCACTGAGAAACAGAATCCATGGAGTAACCTTGGGCAGCATTCTCTCTCTAATTTATCTCCCAATGTTGTTATGGAGAAAAAGTAGCAATAACAGTTACAATTGTATACTGCTGAATAGTGCTTAGTTCACTCTCTGGGCAGTTCACAAGGCAATTAGCATTTTGCCCCCAAATGACCTAAAAAGGATGGATGGCCAAATGAACCTTGACCCTCGTCAGGATCAAACTCACAATGTCAGTAGTTGTGACTGCAGTACAGCAGTTTAACCACTGTACCACCAGGGCTCATATCAATCAATATCTTCCCTCTCTTCATGGCCTGCAATATCTTGCATTTCCTCTTGCGCCGGAACCAAGAACAGTCTGGATCATTCTTCCAGCTATTGTGAACCATTTTTAGAAAATATGCTAGGTACTCATTTTACTGATCTCCAAAGGATGGATGGCCGAGTCAACCTTGATCCCATTGGGATCAAACTCTCAGCAGTTTAACCATTACACCACCAGGGCTCATAGACAAAAGGCAAGCCATGAATGTTTGTCATGAACTTCTTGCACCACAGCGATTTTTTTTCCAGTGCTCTGAATCTGTGACGCTTTCTTGAATCTGTTGTCAGCAGAGGCATGCAATCATTTTTTTGTTTTCTGGATTGTAATTGGACTGCAGTCCTAAACCACAAATCTGTGAAACTCTACATGACACAAGGCCATGATTTGGACACCTGTGGGTGGCTGGGTTGGATAGAGAAGAAATCAGTAAGATAGACGAACACACACTTTTGGCAGTTTCTGCCCTGTGCTTCTCTAGGTGCTAAGAGGAAGTACTACCCCCAAGCACTTTTGTTGCTCAAAGCAAAGAACAATCTATACCAGGGGTGGCCAACATATGGCTCATGGGCTGGCCCTGGCCCATGGCACCATTTCATGTGGCCCGCTGCTGCCCTTGCTGCTACCGGAAGTGGAAACAGACATGTTTCCGACAGCCGTAAAATGTGCCTGTGCCTGGGTAAACATGCCCATGCCTGCCATAAATGCATTTACAGCAGCCGCAGACGCATTTTATGGTGGCGTTTGGTGGGAGGAACCATGTGACTGGCCCGCTCAGCTGTCCAGGGTGTGTGGTCCAGCCCGTGGCGCTAAAAGGTTGGGAACCCCTGATCTACACACATAAACACTCTTACTTTAAGGTGTGCATCACTCAAACCTAGCCAGATAATGTTGGCACAAGAGCCAGAGGCTGAACATTCCTCCATCATTTCTTCCCATCTCTAGCAGGAGAAATACAACAATAATAACACTAAAGATTTTTTAAAAATCATCCACTTATTAATGTTTTCATTTTATAATATCCAGTCTTCTCTTGTTGGCTTGGCTGGAGCACTCTGTCAAATAACAGGGCTGGCCCTGCCCGTAGTATCTGATGGAGAAGACTGGGTAAACGATCACCACACCACTCTGTCAAGTTAAGCATTTATTCTTAACATAGTTGGATATTCTTTGGTTGCATGTGCAACTGCTACTTCTTCCTCCTCCTCCACGTCTGAATCTTAGGCAAACCCAGCAATCTGTTAGCAGCAGGTATTTATCTGATGAACGATAAGCCATGAAATGTCTTGAGTGTTTCAAGTCAAAGGTATTCAGTGTGGAACAGTTTGCATGGAGTCACTACGAGGAAGAGAAGGAAGTGGAGATCAGCTTGCTGAGAAGCTGTCATCAGCCATGAGAACTGACACCTATTCTGAACACCGTGACCATCACACCTTCCTCATATCTGAAAGATAGTCTCGCAAATAATAGCTCACATTAAAAATACACATAGCTGTGTTAGTTTGTACATGTATATCAAACAAAAACAAAACAAAATTTAAACAAAAACTAAGAGACCAACCCTGTTATATTTTAATGTGCGTTTTCGTAGATCAATTTCACTTCCTCAGAGGTAAGATTCATATTGGATGACTGTTCTCAGACTTCATTCTGTTGTCTGTGGGGCAGGTTTTAGACAATTTTATATTCAAATGCAAGTCTTACAGTTCATCCCCTTCTATCTCCGCTAATAAACACACTTGGACTAGATACTTGAGAGAAAGAAAAATATCATGTACTCACAAATGAGATTTATTATTTATTTCTTCAAATTTCTATTGCCGCCCAACACGGCAACGACTCTGTGCGGCTAACAACAATTAAAAACAACATCAACTAACTAAAAACCCTTTAAAACCCCATTAAAATTTGCAATGATTTACCCACTCACCCCATCCCATCCATTAAAAGAGAGAGAGAAATCTTAATTATACAAGACAGCAGGCAGGGGTCACCCCTCCATCGATGCCTCAAACCTGCCCTGCCAGCCAGGTTTTCAGTTCTTTCCTAAAGGGCAGCAATCCCGTCTGCAACCGTAACTCTGTTGGCAGGAGGTTCCATAGGGCCGGTGCGAACACAGAGAATGCCCTCCTTCTAGTGCTAGAGAGATGGGCCCCTCTAGCCGATGGTACAATTAGAGAGCCTGCAGCCCAAGAGAGTCTGGGAAATGTAGTCATTGTCTGAAGGTTCCTAACGCCGCAGATTTCAAAGAGGGGACGCAGCAAAAAAATAATAATTATAAGGCATTGATCCACTTTGACAGGGGTTTCTGCTGCCTTGGGGATGTGCAGATCCACGTTCAAGACAACAGGGAAGGTACAACCGCCACAACCGCCACCGCCATGAATGACGCTAAAAACGTACACAACCGGAGCAACCCGCCTCCGGCCCCCGCATCTGTGTGTCTAGGGCATGATGGGCCCGGCTAAAAAAAGGTTTGGGCACCCATGGTTTAGAAAGAAGCAAAGTCTTTCTTCCAGCCATGTGGCCTGGAAGATGGAGGAGTTCAAAAGGACATCTTTCCTCTTCCAACACAGGGGGGGGGGGAAACCGAGAGAGAAGGCCAGAGCAAAACACATGCAAAAAGGGTCAGGTGATCTCTGAGGCAGGAAAGAACCTTTCTAATTGTAATTATAGGCAAACAATGCAAAACAACTTTCTCTCACCAGTCTCTGCTCTGCTCCGTGGGAGAAAGCCCGAAGTACTTCGGGCAGCTTTGGCAGCTTTCCCCGAAGCTGCCCAAAGATCTTCAGGCTTTCTCCCACAGACAGGCTCACTTTCCTCCTGACAGGCTGCACGATTCGACTGAGACCTTGGTTGCCCTCTGGGAAAAGGAGGTGGCATCGGTCTTGGATAGAATCGCGTCAGTGCGGCCTCTCCCTTCTCGCAGACCGCGTTGCTCTCCCTGGTATACTGATGAGTTGAAGGAGTTGAAGCGGGTTAGGAGACGCCTTGAGCGCTGTTGGGTGAAGACCCGGTGTGAATGTGACCAAACACGAGTTAGAGCTTCTATTAAAGCCTACCTCGTGGCGATGAGGGTGGTGAAGCGCCAGTACTTCGCCTCCCTCATTGCCTCTGCTGATAATCATTCAGCGGCCCTGTTCCGGGTTACCAGGTCCCTTCTGGGTAAGGGTGGTGGTGGTCCTGGGTGGCAGGGATCAGCTGACGATTTTGCTGACCATCTTACAGAGAAAGTTGCTCGCATCCGTGTGGGGTTTAATCCTGACGTGGTAATTGATCGCCTGGGGTGGGCTGGAGCGAAGTCTAGCCATGTTATCTGGGATCGGTTTGATCCCGTTGCCCCTGATGAAGTGGACAGGCTCCACTTGCTTACTTGACCACTGCCCGGCCTGGCTGGTTAGAGCTGCCAAGGCAACAATGGGCAGTTGGGTCGGTGCGATGGTGAATGCCTCTTTGTGGGAGGGGGTGGTTCCGGCAGTTTTCAAACATGCGCTGGTTCACCCCCTCCTGAAGAAGCCATCACTTGACCTTACTGTTAGGGTGGGGGTGTTATTGTGCTATTATAGTGTTTTGGTATTTATATTATTTTATGTTCATTTGTTACTTTAACTGTACTTGATATGTACTTGTATATGTTATTTGAATTTTGTGGGTGGGATATTCTGATAATGCTACTGTGTAATATTGCATTTATATTAATAGTGACTGTGATTTGTTATTGTTAGTGTTTTTTGGTATTTTGTTAATATGCTGCTTTCTATTTGAACTGTATTTATTTGCATTTAACTATATGATATGTTTGTTATACTTTGGTTTTGTTATATTGTATATTTGATTATGTGGGAAGCCGCCCTGAGTCGGCCTATAGGCTGAGATGCGCGGGGTACAAATTAAAAATCTAATCTAATCTAATTTCTAATTTCAGACCAATCTCCAACCTTCCCTTTGTGGGGAAGGTGTTGGAAAAAGCAGTGGCTCGGCAGCTCCAGGGAGTTCTGGATGACACGGATTATCTGGACCCATTTCAGTCAGGATTCAGGCCCAGTTATGGTACTAGTTGGACCCGTTTCAGTCAGAATTCAGGCCCAGTTATGGTACCGAGACGGCATTGGTCGCACTGTTGGATGATCTTTGGCGGGAGCGGGATGGAGGCAACCCCTCTGTCCTGGCTCTTCTTGACCTCTCAGCGGCTTTCGATACCGTCGACCACGGTATCCTTCTGGGCCGGCTCCGAGGATTGGGGGCACAGGGCATGGTGTTGTCTTGGTTTTCCTCATTTCTGGTGGGCCGGACTCAGTCGGTGTCTTTAGAGAGTGGGTTTTCCAGCCCTAGGTTGCTCCCATGTGGGGTGCCTCAGGGCTCGGTACTCTCACCTCTATTGTTTAATATCTACATGAAACCGCTGGCTGAGATCATTCGTTCCCATGGGGTGAGGTATTATCAGTATGCAGATGATACCCAGCTGTACATCTCAGCTTGTGGGGACCCGAGTGATGCAGCTGAAGTCCTGACCAGGTGTCTGGAGGCTGTTCGGGTCTGGATGGGGGACAACGGGTTTCAGCTGAATCCTGGCAAGACTGAGTGGCTTTGGGTGCGGGGTCCCGTGTTATCCTGGGAGTTACCATCTTTGGTCGTGGCTGGGACATCTTTGCCACAGTCAGATCCGGTGCGCAATTTGGGGGTCCTCCTGGACTCGCGGCTACTGCTCGAAGAGCAGGTGGCAGCCGTGGCTAGGAGGGCCTTTGCACAGCTTCGTGTCATTTACCAACTGCGCCCATTCCTGGACCGGGACTCCTTGCTCATGGTCACTCATGCTCTGGTCACCTCCAGATTGGATTATTGTAATGTGCTCTACATGGGGCTGCCCTTGGTGACCATTCGGAGGCTTCAGCTGGTCCAGAATGCGGCTGCCCGGGTCGTGATGGGGTGCGGGCGTTATGCTCATGCCTCACCACTTCTCCGGGAGCTGCACTGGTTGCCGGTGTGCCTCCGGGTGCAATTCAAGGTGCTGGTTTTGACCTTTAAAGCCCTTCATGGCATTGGACCAAGTTACTTAAGAGACCGCGTCGCCACAAGGAATTCAGCCCGTCCTACTAGGGCAGACAGGAGGGGTTCACTGGTGGTCCCATCAGTGAAAGAAGTACATCTTATTGGGACCAGGAAAAGAGCCTTTTCCGTGTCTGCCCCAGCCCTGTGGAACCTCTTACCTCCTGAGTTGCATCTCCAGACAGATCTACTCCCCTTTAGAAAGAGGCTGAAGACATGGCTCTTTCAGCAAGTTTGGGGCACACTTGTCTCTACCAGTCAGGCCCGGAGGCTGATTTAGCCTATGTGAGGGGCTGCCCTCCAGGCTTGGTTATTCTGTTTTAACAGGGCTAGGGTGGGGGTGGGTTGTTTTTTAATGACGATTTGTTTGTGTTTTAATGCTGGTTTTAATTGGGGTGTTAGGTTTGTTTTTAGTTATTGTCATTGAATTGTTTTTATTGTAATTTTTATTATATTGTTAGCCGCCCTGAGTGGTGTACCCATCAGGAGGGCGGGACATAAATGTGCAAAAATAAATAAATAAATAAATAGAGCGGAGACTGGCAAGAGGAAGCGAAGCAGAAAATGCCGAGGTGACATTTCCCTTTAAGGTATGGGCTTTGAGCAGCAGGGCGCGCCCGTCCATCCCGGTCCATCTCCCCACCACGGGGCTGAGCCTGGGTATCAGAAAGATTGTAGGTTGGCATCTGAGGCATCTGTCGATTGACACAGTGGCTTTCTTGCTGCCCATCTTAGAGGCTTAGAGCAGAGCTTTTGCTATTAACATAGCCACTCCTCAAGTTAATGCTGTGACCGTGCAGAAAGAGTTGTGCAGGGCAAGCAGAGGCGACAGCATCAAGAAACCAGCTTATCAGACGACAACAACAACGACAACAACAACAACTTCATGTCAGAAATTATTCTGGGTTGAAAGGATTTTTACGGAAGAAACTCTACTCAGGGAACACCCAAATGAGGCTCCTTTCATGTCCCCAAGAGCTGGGACAGAGGTGGGTGCTCAATCCATCATGCAGTACCCATGTCTCGAACTGCCAACTTGCCAGCCTTCCCGCTAACAAGGCGAGCTTCTTAACCACTGAGCCACCACAGCCCCTTACTTGTCAGATAAAAATGTTAGAACATTGATTTGTTTTAGGAGAGCAATAGCACATACAGATAGGGAGAGGAGAGTGAGGTAGCAGAAAATTAGATAGCCAAGCGTTTCCCCCACTTGTCTTCTCTAGGTATATGCATCTAGATTGCTATTGCTAGGCTCTCTTCTTCCCTCCTTCATTTCTAAGGTCATTGCATGCTTCCTATTGCTTCTTGATTTTAGAGAAAGAGGCAGCTCCCTGCACATGGAAGCAAACCATAGGAGCTACCTGAAACAAACTTAAACACTTTTTCTCTTTCACTGACCTAAACAGGTTTCATTAAGAGAGAAAATGCTGTAGCTTTTCCCTTTGGGATCTTGTTTTCATTCTTAATTTAATCCAACAGTCAGAAATTCAGCACCAGTAAAACACCAATCTAATATTATCAGGTCTAAAACTGGAAAACAGACACCATCCTTAGAATCTCCCAATACAACAGGAAACATTGTGGGCCTCAGCTCTCCCCACCCTCAGTCTAGAGGGAAAGAACATCGAGGAGAGAGAGAGAGAGAGCTCAGACTCTCTCTTTGATTTCAGAGACTGGAAGGAACAATTTGTTAGTGCTGAATAAGCAGGCAGCCAACCCAGCTCAGAAAAGTCACTCACTCCCAGTCACTCAAACTGCAGACAGCAAGCATGCAGGGTTGTAAATAAAACACCAACACCTAATTCATTACCAAATTGCCACTTGTGTCTACTATGCTGTTGTTATCTCGTGCACTGAGTTGCAATGCCACTTTATCCATTATCTGTATCCTCACTTAGTTATGGAGCCATATACAAATATGACAGCCATATAATTTCACTCTCGTGTCTGAGGAAGTGGACTTGATCTATGAAAGCTCACAATAAAATATAGCAGTTAGTCTTTAAGTTGCTGCAGTGTTTTTGTCCCTTGTTTGTTGCATTTGTTTTGTTTTCTGTCTACTCTGGGGCAGTATATACCGTATAATGTCATCCCGAATATAGGGATATAAGTATAAGTCATCCCGAATATAGGTTGAGGTACCGAATTTGGACCTCCAAAACTAGGAAAATAGATAGACACGTGTATAAGTCGGGGGTGGAAAATGCAGCAGCTGCTAGTGAGTTTCAATAATAAAAATTCATGAAAATACAGTAAAATTAATTAATTTAGACATTTGTGTGAGCGTGTTTTAGAGTGTTTATGGTAATTACTGCATTTTTCAAAACTGTATTTGCACCACCCAACCAGTGGTGGCACTGCAGGGGAAGTGGGTGGGTGGGAAAATTGCACTAAAGCAGGAAGCGATGTTCTAGCCTAGCCTCTAGCACTCCCTGCGGAAGCATGGCGTTCCCCCTCCATCTTGCAAAGCGAGAGCTGGCAGGGTGGGGAGTAATGCGAAGGAAGAAGGTGCTGTTGACAATACGTTATCTTTCCGTTTCTGAAAAGGCGAAGCCTTTATCAGTAGAAGCCATGTCGAAACAATCTAAAGCAAGAGTTGGCAGGTCACCCACCCACACATTTTATTTTAGATCTTGTTGACATTTGCTTTGAGCACAATTTTTTTAGATTTCAGGACAATTATTATTTACAGTTACAAGGTGTCTCTATGGGTTCAAATTTTGCGCCATCCGTTGCCAATATTTATATGATTGGTTTTGATAAAACCTTTATTTTGGATCCACATGTTAACCCTTTTCATTCTCAGATTATTCATTATAAAAGATACATAGACGATTTATTTATTGTTTTCAAAGACCCATTATTAGTACAGGATTTTGTCAACTGGATTAATTCTCTTAATAGCAATTTATCATTTACACACACATCGGACTCTCATTCTCTCCCGTTTTTGGACATTTCAGTTTACATTGCTAATGATGACACACTCAAGATGCAGTTATACCACAAACCTACTGATAGACAGGCATATTTACAATACCAATCATATCATCCACATTATCTTAAAAATAATATACCATACAGTCTTCTATTAAGAGCCAAATGCAACTCAACTGAACACCAGGATTTTAGGAAGGCAGCTTGCAATTTACGATATTCCCTCTTACGCAGGGGTTATCCACAAAACACCATCAATAGCGCTTTAACTAGAGTACGGACACAACCTAGATCTTCTTTATTTCAACGACAGAACACTGTCAATACTTCAAACATTTTCTGGTCCATAGACTTTACCCCTTTCACCAATAAAATTAAGAAAATCATCGGGAACCATTGGCACATACTGGATTCCATTCCAGGGTGTTCGAACCCACCCACTATTGGCTTCCGCAGAACTAAGAGCATAACCAACATTGTTACGAGAACTGATACAATCACGAAACATTTACCACCTTCCAGTCTACCTAAGGGCCATCATACCTGTGGTCATTGCAAATTTTGTAAGTATATGTGGACCACCAACAAGGTCAAATACCCTGGATCCAATTTTACATTAGAACTAAGGAGTTCACTAACTGTAATAGCTCCAATTCCGTTTGCTTAATTCTCTGCGATTGCAACATGGCTTACATCGGGCAATCTAGTCGTCCCCTCAAAGTGAGACTGGGGGAACCAGTCATGCATTAGACATGCTAATTTACAAGCCCCCATGGTCGCACACTTTCTCGACAAACATCACGGATGCACGGATATGCGAGTAGTAGTCCTCGGAAGCTACAAGCCCAAACCCCATCTTGTGGAAAGTGTCAAACAGTTTCTTTTAAAAAGAGAGGCATTTTATATACATCATTTCGCTACTCTCATCCCCAGAGGTTTAAACATAGACATAGATTATTCGGCATTTCTATAATTACACCACTGTGATTCATTTTGATTCTAGTAACCTGCATTGCAACGGTCCCTTTTAGATCTAATTCTTCGGTCGGACCAACAGGTATCTTTTATCATACATGGTTCTCTTTCCCTTCCATTTTCAGCCTTTAAATGCAAAATACATTCTTTAATGCTCTGCCCGATAAGAATTTCCGTAGGAGGTTACTAAGCACATTTAGCTTTTTGTATGGTAAGATATCTACATTCTTGTTTTTATCTGTACTGTTCCCAGTTTTGGGTATTTTACAGCATGCTAATTTGTTTCACAGATGTTACAATTTCTGATGAAGAATTGCACGAAATATCCAGTTTTACCGGATGGATATTAACGAACTGTGAACGAACTGTGAATTGTGTACTTCTCATTCTTGGATATAAAACTTACTGTGAATTATGAACTTATTTCTTGGATTTCGTCAACCAACTGGGATTCATGAACTACTTATTTCTAGGATTGTCTTCAACTTCGTTAGGACCTGGACTGTGCAAACTGTGTATTGCGAACTACTCATTCTTAGGATTGTTCCCCACTTTGTTATGACCAGGATTGCATTATGGATTCACTTATTGGATATTGTTCCCAGGATTTTTCCTCCACTTTGTTATGATCAGGACACCTATGCTTCTTTCCTAGAACCTTATATGTTATATTGGTCACCCAGTTATTGCTTGAACTGTTGGGATGTGTACTTTTATGCATGTTAGTTTTTAGTACATACTTATTCAGTTCACAAGACCATATGGTTATTGTCTTACCAATAGGACTTGTGTTTATAGTAGTAGTATTTTCTACACTTTTTGGTCAATGGTCTTATAGGACTTGTTTTGTCCTACCCACCAGTCCTCGCGTATTGATTAATCTACTTTTATTAAACATTTTTGCATTTTTATCTCATTGTGCTTGGCCCATTCTTCTGGGAATTTCACCTGCGGGTGGTTCACTTCCTCCTTCACATTACCCCCTCCATCTTGGCCATATGGAGCAGGGACAAAGACAGGAAGGTGAAATCCTTTCTTTTTATGCACAGGTTTGGTTTCCCACAGAAATGCATTGAAAACAAACAAACAAACAGAAAAGCCTCAGAATAGAAGAAATTAATTTCCAATGCATTAAATGGGAAATTGTGATTGGCGCCCTCTTGTGGCCACCTGTGGTAATGGCCTGGCGATCATGTTTTCCTTTCCCCCTCTTCAGAAACTGGAGCCAGTTTCAAGCTCCCGAATTGCACTGAATCCAGTGTGGTTTTGGGACCCTCGTGGTTGTTGACCCATGTATAAGTCGAGTCACCTTTTTGGACCTCATATTGGGGGCCCAAAAATGTGACTTATACTTGAGTATATACAGTAAGTAATTGCTATTGCTATTCAAGGAGCTGGTGTAGAAAGTGAAGAATTGAGTAGAAGATAGATGGAAAGGCATGGATTAGTAAAGGGTTAAACTAAATGTTACAAGAAGCTTATTATTGGATAGCGAGCTTCCTGAAGAGGTTAAGTGGATACAACATGTAGATTAGTTTCATTTGGTGACTGGTTACCAAAAGGTAAGTCCAGGCTTTATTGGTACATGTGGTTCGTTCAATCATAGAACTGTGAGCAAAAAGTGTCTCACTTCTGAAGCAAGAAATCCATAGCTAACTTCACCATTCCTGAGGAAAAAACATCCAGTGAAGCAATAACAATAGCAATTACACTTATGTACTGCCCCATAGCTCTTAGTGCACTCTTTGGGTGGGTGCTTCACAGGTTAATTAGCATTTTGCCTCCAACATGCTGCATATTTATTTTACTGACCTTGGAAGGATAGAAGACTGAGTCAACCTGGAGCCCTGGTCAGAACTCAACTCACAACCTTCTGGCTGCAGTACATCAGTTTAACCACTATGCCACCAGGGCTCTTAGGACATCTATCACACTTACAGATGGTCCATTCCACTGATGAACACCTTTTACCATCAGAAAGTTCCTCCTAAATAATATTTAGCCAAAACCTCCCATTTTGAAATTTTGAAAACGTATTTCAATTAAATAATTTTTCCCCTGTCAATCTCTCTAAGTTTATATGTTAATTTTCTCATTCATTCATAGGTGAGAATGTAATATCAATTCCATTAAGTTGTTCAGGTGGAAGTGAGGAAGACAAACAACAACAACAACAACCCCAAGATGGATCAATTCCATACCGGAAGTCACAAAATGTTGCCTTCAGGAGTTGAGCAGGGCTGTTAAGGACAGGACATTTGAAGATTTCTTATTCATAGGGTCACCATATATTGGAGATGACTGGACAACACCTAACAAAAATGCAAAGTTGTTCAGGAAAGCACTGCTTTGTGTTACAGGCCACATACAGATGTGGGGGCAAGGAAGACAGCCTGCATGTTTCATGTAGACACAGGTTTTTGAAGATGCTATCTTTTCGCTTCCTCCTGGAGTGTCATACTTCAGGAAGGATATCTTTGAATTCCATTCATGCACGTGGCCTTACAATATCTCTGCCAATTTTTATAATGGATAACATGATCTTTGTAAAGCACACTCATAACTTTCCTACTAGTGGTTTGCTGCCTTGCATTCCCCATCAATCTCAGCTATAAATGGGAAAGCAGAGTGATTAAGGGGGGGGGGGGAGGGCAAAAAATTGGATGGAAGTTTTCAAGGCTCATCATCTCACATTCTCTTTGTGACCTTCCTTAAGTCCTCTTATCTCTTGCTCTAAGGGACAGCCAGCAACTTGCTTTTCTGTAGCTTTCTCCTTGTGCTCAGCAAAACCCAAGGCTGTTGGGTATTGTGACAGAATGAACCAGAGCCATGGCACAACAGGTGTCAGCTTCCCAAAGTGTTACTTGAGAGATCTCTGGAGTGTCACAAAAAACAGAACAGAGCCGAAATTGATGTAAAAGCCCAGATGCTGATTATTACTTCCTGGCTTCTGATATAAATTTCTACCACCTTACAGAACTGAGCCATGATTGTTGTGCAAATCTGACCTATTAAGAATAAAGCCCAAAGCTGACCATGAGCTCTGAAAAGTTCCTTCCTTCCTTCTAATACTTAAACTCCCAGAATTCCCAGCCACCACGATCATAACACATTTTGCTGCCTGAGGCACAAGGCAAGATGGTCTCCACCTTCACTCCATGCACAGAAGGCTGTTTGGCCAAGCCATCAAAACATTCGTCAACATAACAGGAGTCTATCACAAAAAGGCAGTGTGATATTTTAGAGACCCATCATGGCACAGTGGTTTGATACCTAAGGTGTTTACATGTCCTTGCTTTGATACATTTCCATTCCGATACCAACTCCCCAGTGTAAATCATGGTTAATTCTGTGCATTTCCTGACTGCACAGCTTTAGCCTCATCCATGCACAATAGGTTGACATCAGCAAGAAAACACTAGGTGAAGTTTAAGAAAGTTAAGTTAGGAGGAACGCTCTGTGGGGAGAGACCCCCCACTCCCTCCATATGAGTGAAAACTAAAAATCCTCAGTTACTACAAAGTTATGTTGCAACCCCATTACATGTGTGCACACACACATACACTCTCTCTCTCCAGGAAAAAAGAGAGAATGAGATATGTATCTGGTGCCCTGCACACTAATGGTGCATGCTGCAACATTTTATTGCAGGGTGCCTTTCTGGTTATCAGGTGGTCGCCTAATATTGGTGTCAATTACACTTATATACTCCCCTATAGTGCTTAGAGCCTTGATGGTGAACCTTGGCACTCCAGATGTTCTTGGACTTCAGGTGCGTTTTACTTCTGCTTCTGGGAGTGATGAGGGTGGCGTAGGCCAGATGAATCTCAGTAAACCGCTTTGTGTGGATTCACGGGGGCTTGGGCTTCTGGGAATTGAAGTCCAAGAACATCTGGAGTGCCAAGGTTCGCCATCATGGGCTTAGAGCAATCTCTGAATGGTTCACAATGTAATTAGCATTTTGTCCCCAACATGCTAGGTAGGCATTTTACTGACTTTGAAAGGATGGAAGAATGAGTCAAACTGTGACATCAGGATCAAACTCACAACATCAGTAGTTTTTAGCTTGCAATACATCAGGAAAATGAAACAGTGGCCACAGGATTGGAAAAGATCAGTATACGTCCCAATCCCAAAAAAGGGCAATGCCAAAGAATGTTCAAATTATCGGCTTGTTGCATGTGCGTTTGGGCCGTGAAGAGGGCTGACCCCCCCCCTGGGGGCGCTACTGCTTCTTTGTTCCCTGGTCCCTTGTCCTGAAATGGGAGAGGGAGACTTGTTAGTGGCTTGCTGCTGTCTGGCGGCCTTGGGGGAAGGGAAAAACTCCATTGTGGGCAGACCGGGGGCAGTCGGGGCTAACGAAAAACCCCTCTTCTCGCTTGGACGGGTGGGGGACCACTCCGAACCCCCCCCCCCCGGTTCTGAAAATCAAAATCTAACTTAGTCGGGGTATCCGCATTTGTGGGGACATTCCGCGAGATATGTATGGGGTCGGGTTCCTCCTCCTCCTCAGAAAGATCCCCTAGGATATCTACGAGAACATCCTCCTCCCCCCTTGGTGGGGACCCGCGGTCCCCTTTTCCTCCCCCTTGGGCTGAACGGGTGGGGGAGAACCCTAACGCTGATTTTTCTCTGTTTGGTCTGTGCCCTGCTCATCGGAGACCCTGCGTCGGAGCTGGTCCGTGTGCCGCCTCCACAGGAGCCCTGTACTGGTTTCCACGCGGTACGACACGGGGCCGGTTTGCTCCACAACTACGCCCGGTACCCAGGCTGGGCCCGTGCTGGCGTAATTCCTGCAATGCACGGGGGCGCCTATACTGAAACTCTTTGTGGCCTCTAGCCCGATGTTCCTTCCTTTGTCCTCTACCCTCGTGGGGTCTATCCTAGTAAGGATGGTGGTCAGTTTCCTACGCATTAAGAGCTCTGCGGGGGAGTATCCTGACGCCAAAGGGGTCACCCTGTACCCTAGCAGGAACTGACAGACTTGTAGGTTCAGATCCCCGGGGCCCATGCGCCGCAACGCGTCCTTCGTGGTGCGGACGAGGCGCTCTACTTGGCCATTGGTGGCTGGGTAAAACGGGGCGGAGGTGATATGCCGAACGGCGTTAATCTCCATGAATGCCCTAAACTCGGAGGACGTGAAACAACTAGCGTTGTCGCTAATTAATGTGTCGGGTATGCCGAACGTGGAAAAGAGCCTCCGCAAATGCCTAATGGTCTGGGCCGAGGAGGTGCTCGTGACTGGGATAACCTCCAACCACTTGGAGAAGGCGTCCACTACAAGAAGGAACAGGGTGCCTCTGAACGGGCCCGCGAAATCAACGTGCACCCGGGACCACGGCCCCTTAGCCGCGTCCCATTCCCTGTGGGGAAGGCGGGCCTCCTCTGGTCTGGAGCATTGGCAACTTTCACAAGTGCCGACCATGTGCTCGATGTCGGCGTCCAGCTGGGGCCACCAGAAGTAACTCCGGGCCAGCGCCTTGGATCGCACGATGCCGGGGTGGCTGACGTGCAGCAGTTTGAGCACCCGCGGCCGAAGGGAAGTGGGAATCACCACCCGCTGCCCCCACAAGAGGCACCCCCTCTCTAGGGACAGTTCTAGCTTTTTTCTGAAAAATGGAGCGAACTCCTCCGCTGGGGAGGACGCCGGCCACCCTTTCTGCACCCAGGAGCTAACTGCCGCTAACGTCTTGTCCTTCTCTGTCGCTTTGGCTATGTCGTCGGGCATTACGGGGGGCAAATCCAGTACCTCTATCATAAGAACCTGATGGTCCCGCTCCCCCTTGCTCACCTGGCTGGGTGTTAGGGGGAGGGGAGACCTTGATAGAGCGTCCGCATGGCTGATCTCTTTCCCGGGCCGGTAGACCAACGCGTGCTGATACGCGTTGAGAAAAATGGCCCACCTGAGCATCCTCGGGGACAGGATCTGTGGGGTGGGCTTATCTGCGGTAAAGATGCCTAGCAGGGGCTTGTGGTCTGTTACAATGGTGAAGGGGCGGCCGTACAGAAAATCGTGAAATTTTTTCGTCCCCGCGACTATTGCTAGTGCCTCCCTGTCTGTCTGTGCGTAGTTTCTCTCCGCTTGGGACAGGGACCTGGAGTAAAATGCTATCGGGGCCTCCCTTCCGTTTTCCAACACGTGGCACAGCACCGCCCCCACCCCCACTGGGGATGCATCACAGGTCAGAACTACCGGGCGTTTGGGGTTGAAATGGGTCAGTATGGCATCGGACGCTAGGAGGTTTTTTAGCTCACTAAATGCCCTTTCTTGGTCATCGCCCCACTTCCATGCCTGGTCTTTCTTTAGCAGTTTGTGTAGCGGTTCAGCCACCGCTGCCTTCCGGGGGAGGAAGGAGTGGTAAAAGTTGAGCAGCCCTAGGAACGACTGCAGCTCGGGCTTGGAGGTGGGGCGGGGGGCTTTCTTAATGGCTGCCACCTTGGACTTGGATGGTTTTATTCCCTCAGGAGTCACACAAAACCCTAGGAACTCAACCTCGGTTGCGAAGAAGACGCATTTGTCCTTTCGCAGTCTCAGCCCCGCTTTTTCGAATATTGTCAGGACCTTCCCCAACCTCTTGGCCAATTCAACCCGACTCCCCCCGTTATTAACACGTCATCAAAATAAGGCAACACCCCCTCCAGTCCCTTCAGGAGGCGTTCCACGAGTGACTGGAAAATTCCAGGCGCCGAATTCACACCGAACTGGAGGCGCGTCACCTGGAACGCCCCCTTATGGGTGACTATGGTCTGCGCAGCAGCTGCGGCAGGGGACACCGTAAGCTGCTGGTAGGCCTGTGCTAAGTCGAGCTTAGCGAAACACTTTCCCCCGTGTAACCTGGCCAGCAGATGGCTGACTACCGGCACCGGATATGCATTCGGGCGGATCGCCTTGTTGATGGTGCACTTGTAGTCGGCGCATATGCGGACCTCCCCATTGGCCTTTAGCGCGGTTACAATTGGAGTTTCCCACTCCGCGGAATCAACAGGCACAAGGATTCCCTGGCCCACCAATTTGTCCAGTTCCGCCTCTATCTTGTCCTTAAGTGCGAACGGCACCCGGCGTGGTTTAAGACGAATTGGGCGGACCTCCGGGTCCAGGTCGAATGTCACTGGGGGCCCCTTGAATTTCCCCAGTCCTTTTTTGAAAACTTCGGGGTGCGCCTCGCACACCTCCAGAATTGGATCAGTCCCAACGGCGTGCATCCCAACGGCGTGCACCCCCCCCAATAAACAAACCCAGGGGCTGGAACCATTGAGTCCCGAGGAGGCTGCAATCTCCCCCTTTGAGCACGACTAGGGGCAGGGACGTGGCGTGCTTCTTGAATTTAACCTGAAATTCTCCAACCCCCAACACTGGAATGCTGTTCCCTTGCACGTCCCGTAGTGTGGACCTCAATGCTTTGAGCTTGGGTCGCTTGTGGGGGGCAATTCCCAAAAACTCCCTCTGGGAAATGATTGAATATGAGGACCCCGAGTCAATTTCCATCCTAATGGGAACCCCTTGGACTAGTACCTCAACAAAATAGCGGGGGTGTCCTGCAGACACGCTGAACACTGGGGCGTCGTCCTCGCTGCCGTCGGAGATGCGGCCCACGCCGTCCTGCTTCCGCGTGGCCTGGGCGCCGTCCTTGGGTCTCGTTGAGCGGTCTTGTCCCGCGGAACGGTCTGCGGAGCTCCTCCGGGTCTCGTGCTTCTTCCTGCACACCTTGGCGATGTGCCCGCGGCGGCCGCAGTTGTGGCACTCGGCCTTCCGGAACGGGCACTTTACGCGGTCGTGGGCCGCTCCACAGCCGTCGCATCGCCGGCTCTCCTTCCGGACCCTCCGAACGTCCTCGTCGTCGCTGCTCTCTGTGGACGACCTCGAAGTTCGCCGGGCCGCCTGTACCGGAGCCTCTGCCTTGCTCGACTTCGGCCGCCAGTCCTGGAGCTCTTGGACCCCGGCCTTCGTAGCTTCTGCGGCCTGGGCCGCTCTGACGACCTCCTGCAACGTGGGAGGCGGCTCTTGGTTCATTAATGTGCGCTGGGTCTCGGCGTCGTTCAGGCCGCACAGCACACAGTCCCGGAGGGTGATTTCGGCATTCTCCCATTTGCACGGGCCGGCCGCCAGCCGCAGGGCCGCCACGAATGCGGCGACCGTCTCCCCGGGTGCTTGGACTCGCCTCCAGAACGCACTCCGAGCGGGAAACATCGCCGTGGCGGGCCGGACGTGCTCACGCAGCATCTGCATGAGTTCCTTGGCCTTGAATTCGCTCACCCTCCTCGGTGCAATCAGGTCCACCAAGGTCCTTTTGGTTTCTTGTCCGAGCATCCTGGTGAAGATGGCCCTTTTCTTTGCCTCTTCCGTGACTTCGGACTCGATCAGTGCTGCCTGGAAGTCCATCTCGAAGATCTCCCAGTCGCCCGGTTTCCTGATTTCGAAACCGGCGCATGTCTTGGTCCCGTGGGCTGCCATATCCCACCTTCGTCGCCAATTTAGTGTAAGGGACCAAAGACAATGAAACAGCCGAAGGGTTGGCTTAACACAGGTTTATTGCATGATGATCCGGAGGAACATGTGGTAATGGCGGATGAGTAGCTCAATATATACAGCTGGCTATACATTTGAATGTGGCTCGTCAACAGACTATTGGTTGCTGCCTGCGTGACGTCGTAGAAGGTCACGCCCTTCTTGACCAGGTGAAGAGGTGGCGGGGAATCTTCCCGCGCTGCTGAACCAGGTGAATCTGAGCCATGAGAGCTGGACGCTCGCTATTGCCATCTAGTGGTCACTAGCTCGCGTCCCCTTATCAGGTTTACATTGATACAGCTGATGGTTATAATGTTGCACACAGAAAGGTTACATTGTTAACACATGGCAAAGGTACATTGTTAAAGGCACAGCTTTACAGAACACAACATCCCACAAGCTAGCAAAGTGATGCTCAAGATAATACAGGATAGACTGCAGCAGCATGTAGAAAGAGAACTACCAGAGGTGCAGGCTGGGTTCAGAAGAGGCAGGGGGGCCAGAGATCACATTGCCAACATATGTTGGATCATGGAGAAAACAAAGGAATAACAGAAACAAGCTTACTTCTGTTTCATTGACTACACCAAGGCCTTTGATTGTGTGGACCACAACAAAATGTGGCAAGTAATTAAAGAGATGGGAATACCAGAACACCTCATATGGCTCATGAGAAATCTGTACACAAGTCAAGAAGCAACAGTTAGGACAGAGTATGGAATGACGGAGTGGTTTGGAATAGGAAAAGGAGTAAGACAAGGCTGCATTTTGTCACCCTGCTTATTCAACTTATACACAGAGAACATAATGCGCAATGCAGGGATGGAGGAATCACAATATGGGATCAAAATTGCTGGGAGAAACATCAACAATTTGAGATATGCAGATGATACCACCCTAATGGCAGAAAGTGAGGAAGACCTAAAGAAGCTCCTGATTAGGTTGAAAGAAGAGAATGCAAAAGCTGGCCTGAGACTCAATATCAGGAGGATGGTGGAGGACAGGGGTGCCTGAAGAGCGATGGTCCATGGGGTCGCAAAGAGTTGGAATCGACTGTGCGACTGAACAATAACGACAACATCAGTTTAACCACTGAGCCGCCAGGGTTCTGGCTTGAATCACATAGGTTTAAAGTGTTTTGTCATAAACTAGACCAGGAGTTATCAACCTTTTTAAGCCAGGGGCCAGGCCACGCTCCCCCAGACAGAATCAGGGGCCATTTTGCCCTTCCTCCACCACATGCCATTTCCTGGTGTGTTGGAGGCAGTGGGGGGCCACGTGAAATGGCACCACAGGCCTCATCTGGCCCACAGGCCACGGGTTGAGAATCCCTGAGCTAGATGAGTCAGTTTAATGTTCCTGAAGAGCTATCACTCAATGTTAAAGAATAATGGGATTTGTAGTTTGCTGGAATACATATTCTGTACTACAGAATTATGCTGATTCCATTTTTTTCATGAAATATTTCAGAGTTGTACCCTGGAGCTCTCAGACAGGGAATTCTACATTTCTCACCAAACTACAAATCCCGGTATTCTGTAGGATGGAGCTGATCCAAATGTGGACTGCATGCATACTTCTATGAGCTTCTTCAGCCACCCTGCAACATCTTGTACTTTCAAACCACATCACTACAGCAATAAAATTAGGTGTAGATTATTCAAACGAGAGCTCACGTTCTCCCTTAAGTCTTTCTCTCTCCCACCCACCCCCGCCCCACTCACCAACGCCCTCCCTGGGTTTCTTACAGTGGGATTATGACATGCTTGCAATTTACTATAGTGGGAGACCTCTGAAGCCAAAATGACATGGAAAGAATCCCAGAGTTTCCATCTGTCGGTTTCCCGAATGACAGTAACCTGACTCCTAAAGGAGAGGATACCGTCTGTGTTATTATTGGGCTAGCAGATCAAAGTGCCTCGGCCTCCTGGTCATGCATTATTAAGTGAGCTCATGGGGAGAAGGAGAAAGTTGGAAAGAAGAGGCAATGTACGTTAGAAAGCCAAGGATGGGGAGGTCTGTCACATTTGGCTTTGTTGAAGCTGCAGCCATTTTGAGAAGCCCAGCCTTTTGGGCTGTTTTTCTCCAGGAAATATTCAATCAAGAGGTTATGGAGTTACTCTACTTTAGTGGGGGGGGGATATTTCTCACATCATTTCAATCATTTCTTTTATTGTAGGCATGGGCAAAAGACCAGCTAGTAAAAAGACACCAATTGCTCTCAGTCTTTGCCTCAATCAAATACCTAGCTTGTGAATGCAGTGGCTCAAGTGGCTAAGACGCTGACTGGGAGGCAGCAGGCCAGCAGTTCGATTCCTGAGTACTGCAGGACGGAATGAGTACCCGTCTTTGTCCCAGCTCCTGCCAACCTAGCAGTTCAAAAGCAAAAAATTGCAAGTAGATAAATAGGGGCCACTTTGGTGCGAAGGTAACAGCGTTCCGTGCACTCCGGTGTCTAGTCATGCCTGCCACATGACCATGGAAATGTCTGCAGAAGCAGACAGCGCTGGCTCTTTGGCTTTGAAACAGAAATGAGCACTGCACCCTCGTGTCGGATACGACTGGCTTTTGAGCAAGGGAAACCTTTACTAAATGCTTTGCTGCATTGTGAAGTTGCCTACAGCTGCTTGTTGTGTAACCCCAAACTGCCTCCGAAGCCAGCTGCCTCGGAGTAGCTTTTGCCCACTGCTTTGAAGACGCAAGGGGAAACAGCAAGAGAAGATGCAACCTTTGTGCATTTCCACCTATGATCCTGAATTAATACTATGGACAGAAATAACAATTCTCTTCACCTAGGAAATCCAAAGTCCACACTAAAAAAATATTGGGTGCTTCTTGGGCAAGCTGAATAAATTGGTAAAATTTCTCCATTTTGGAGAATTCCTTCTACAAGAGAACTTTGTTTCAAAGCAGACTTTTTAAAAATTCCCAACGTTTGCAAAGGGTCGGAATCGACTGTGCAACTGAACAACAACATCAGTAGAAACAAAACTGGAAAGAATTATTAATCCAAGTCCAGAACTTGGAAAACTAAACTCTTTAAAGTGTGTAAATTAATATGTTGTCATTATGGGAACATGATTTAGAGCAGGGGTTCCCAACCTTTTCAGGCAAGGGGCCAGGTCATGCTCTCTCAATCAGCTTCATTTTGTCCCAACAGCTTCAAAGGGAGTGGCTATTTTGTTTCTTGAATGCCCTTGGAGGGACGGAGGGGGGGCACATGAAATGGTGCCATGGGCTGGATCTGGCCCACAGGCCTTCGGTTGGGAACCCAATTTAGGGCAAGGAAGTAACCAGGATTGGAAGAAAATATGGGCTATGTGAATTTTGAAATGTACGTCGGTAAGGATAAAGGAACATTTTTATAAATTTATTTGTAGATGGTATTTAACATCAGTGTAAACTTAGAAGTGGGTTATCAGAAGAAGCTAAAAACATTCACCGTTTTTATTGATCTGTCTGCAGCATATGACACCGTGTGGTGCAAGGCCCTGACATGTAAACTTTTGAATACTATAAAATGCCAAAGAACTACTAAACTCATTGATAGCATGATCAGGGACCATGGCTTCCAAGCTATTTTTGGCAACAAGATGAGTTCAATGTTGTACTGTGGCAGGTTCTCACTGGTTCTGGCGAACTGGTAGTAGAAATTCCAGGCCATGCCACTTGGCCGGCCACGGCCACCTCTCAGCCTTCCCCTCCCAGCACTGCCGGAAATACGTCCTATTTGCTTCGCCCAGGACCAAAGGCGCACTTTCATCTCCGCACTTCCCTTGTGCCTTTAGTCCTGGGCGAGGCAAATGGGATGCATTTCCCATTTGGGAGGAGGAGGCCAGCCCGCACCAGCCCACTAACTCGCCCCGCTCACCTCCCAGCAGCGCCGCTGCTTTGGGACTCCTCATCATCATCTCCACGAAGCAAGAGAGCAAGGTAGGTTTCTTTCTTTTTTCTTTTTCTTTTTTTCTTGGGGGTGGGTGGGTGGGTTGAGGCCACTCCAACAGATAGCCATGCCCACAGATAGCCACGCCTACCAAGGGGGTAGTAATTTTTTTTTACAGAGCATCACTGGATGAGTTCCAGAAAAACCCTCAACAACGGCTTACTGCTAGAGCCCAGGAACATAATGTGCCGAGATTTATCAAGTCTGTTACCACAAACTTGCTCCAATCTTTGGCTTTTTATTACATATCATTTTTTACATATTTCAAATGGAGGCATTGGTCATTTACATTAATACCTACCTGTCTCCATGACTAAAAGTGTGATTGTACACATTTTAGAAATATTGGCAGGGTGGGTTTTTTTGTTTTACATGTTAAGTTATTTGTCACAGAGGGGGCAAGCTTTAGGCAATTTTATGTTCAAATGCAAGTCCCCCAGTTCACCCCCTTTTATCCCAGCTAATAAACACACTTGGACTAGTTACTTGAAAGAAAGAAAAAGTCCATTTATTCACAAAATGAGGTTTAGGAAGAAGTAAAGTCTTTCTTCCAGCCACATGGCATTGGAAGATGGAGGAGCTCAAAAAGATACCTTTCCTCATTCAAAGCAGAAAAAAACAAGAGAGAGAAGGCCAGAGCAAACAAAGGCATTAATACATGCAAATAGGGTCAGGTGATCCCTGAGGCAGAAAAGGACCTTCCAAATTTTAATTACAGGCAAACAATGCAAAACAACTTCCTTTAGGTCAGGCTAGTCCAGTGATGGCGAACCTATGACACACGTGCCAGAGGCGGCACTTGGAGCCCTTTCTGTGGGCACCTGTGCGGTTGCCCCAGCACAGCAGCTCAATGGGAGCGATTCTTCTCTTCCCGCACAGCACAGAGTTTACCCTGCCCCTCTGCCCAACAGCCCAATGGGAGTGTTTCCTCCCTCCCCAGTTGCCGTGTTGGCACTTTGTGATAAATAAATAGGTTTTGGTTTGCAGTTTGGGCACTCAGTCTCTAAAAGGTTCACCATCACTGGGCTAGTCTCTCTGCTTACTGCATGCTGGGGTTGCACCAGAATACTCAACACTGCACACAGTTCTAAACATGTGCACCTAAGGAAGTTTTCTTTTGTGGGACTGCTAATTGAGTCCTGTCACCTGTGAACACTGAACTCCCAATTCAATTCACAAGCCCAGTGTGAACACTCTATGATTTCAAAGGTAATACAACTTGTAATATAGCTGAGCCTTTGGTCTCTTCCTTTTGTCTATTTCCTTGGCAACATATTTTCTCTTTGGGGGGGAAAGGTGTGAGGTGTTTTCTTTCTGGAAATAAGGCACCTATCTCTGCCAGTCCTGACTATAAAGAACCTCTGTAGGTTTTCAAGGCAATGGGCCTGCTCAAAATACTTAAAATATGGTAATGAATGGATAGAAATAAGTTGAACATGATTTACCAAGCCCAGGCATTGCTGTGGCAAAATAGTTCATGGCGCCTACTCTCAAAAGAAATGAATGTGTCAATGTCATCCCAGCTGTGCTACAGGTGTGTGTTTGTGTGCATGTTTTCAGTTGACCTCATGTTTCTGCTATGACAGCCTTGCAGAGGGCTGAAGGGATTAACAGCAGCGGAACTAATACAAGGTCAACTTGGCATTGATTCAGTATCAATTTTCTCCTGCTACTAGTGCTTGTCAAAGATTTGCTTCTGAATGTTAGATGAGGCATGAAAAAGTAGGCATTTGCAGGACAACACTGGCACAATGAAAGCAAAATAAATATAAAAAATTAATAAAGTCAAAGGCCAACAGTAGCACAACTAAGTAATAATGTCTGTTTGCTAACGGTTCCACCATACATCAGTCAAGAAACAGCATGAATTTGTTCACTTGAGAAGCTGAGATGGGCCAAAACTACACAACAGCTATAATCTACAGCAAAAGGTTTTATTGTGGATTGTAAATTATTTTTATTCTTTCAAAGCCAGGTTAAACTTTAAACTGCCAAAATGAAATTATTGTACCTCCTTGGCTTGGTTGTTGGCCAAATTTAAATCTTTATCGGTACATGTTTCTCATAATAACCAATAAACCAGCAAATGAACCGGATTCTGTACCTAGTCTCCACAGTCACACTGTGCGTTGTTGTCCGCAAGCAGTCCTCACTTGAGCATGTTGGTCTTACACTTAGGCACTCCGACCCTCAGCCTATTCAAGGTCTTCCAAGTGAGATAGAGGTCACGTTCCACAGCCATAACCTCTTTTAATGTTGTTCCTTGTTAAGTGAGCTCCTTCCTCCATCTTCTAATTTGGTTTTGCTCTTGCGTACCCTCAAGAATGTTTGTTCTTGCCATAAAGCTCTTCCTGGATCTGAATTGGTAGACATGAGGCACATATCTGTTCAGAGGATGTCAAGGGTCATTCTCTTGCTTAGTTATCTCGGAATATGCTGCTACTTCTCTCCTTATTTTAGGTGGAGCATTACCAACAAAATGATATATTTTCTCAAGAAATATATCTCAGGTTTGACACATCCTGTCACTATGATCATGCATGAACACAGATGAATCTGCTTGAAGCACATGTCCGCTATTTTAATTTGACCCATTGAATTTAAGCAGCATGTGTAAGTGCAATGTCTCCTGCCATCACCCAGGCAGAAGCCAGGGGAAAAGAGTCCTGGCCTCCTACCTTTGCGTGGCAGCATTAAGCCTTTTTTTGTGGTTGGCTCAGGTGAGAGTGCTCTTCATCCTCTTCAGGGTTTGCTTGTCCACTCAGCAGCTGGACAGGGGCAGAGGCACATTCACAGCGGTAGCAGCAGGTGGTCTGTTCAGTCATAGATGTCACCACCAGAAGCACTGTTACCATGATCCTCAGCCATCAATACCCAGCCAACTACCAGATACGCAAGTCCTATGGAGACAAAACAGTACCTGCCCTGGTCAGTTGCAGAAGGAGTTTAAAATAGGAATAGGGATTACATTATTATTATTATTATTATTATTATTATTATTATTATTATTATTATTATTATTATTATTATTATTATTATTATTATTATTATTATTATTATTATTATTATTATTATTATTATTATTATTATTATTATTATTATTATTTCTTCTTCTTCTGCCATATCCAAATCTGAAAATTGACAATCATAATAGCGATCAGTCATGAAGACTCCCTGAGAATATACAATGCACTGGCCTTTCAGCTGCCTTCTACATTGCAGCATGAGCCCTGTACCACTGATCCATTTTCCACGAGTCACTTTCTGGTCCTAAGCCCTTTTGGCAGGCAAAATCCTCCTCAGACTGAGGCCAGCTGCTGCTTTCCATCAAGATGGATTCAAGTGGGATTAAATCCACTTGGGGACCATCACTCTTTCCTGTGGACTTCGGCACCCAAGGCTGTTAGTCCTCAGGGTGGTCAGGTTAGTTAACCGCCACCAGACACTCAGCGTTGAGTCACTGGCAGTATGCTCTATTCTGTTACCATAGCCCAATAACCTGGTCAGACTCTTAAATTATATTTAGTGATAGAAATTGCTGTGACGTCGACCTGGGTTTTATTAGGTGTGTAGTTCTGGTCATTGAAAAACATTGCATTAATCAACTGGGCTGTGCTTGAGAACCTCCCAGATCAGTGAATCTGGTAGATCGTTCTCGGAGGCAAAATGAAAAACAAACCAAACGGGGAGAAATGCCTTGTGACACTTCTTAGAGGACACACTGAGTCCCTAAAAGTCACCACAGCCTCAAGTTTGCAAGACATGGATGGGGCTGTTGAAGTCCTTTATTTATAAATTGGAAGTACTGTAACTTGATAGTATATAACAATAACTACCTTTAAAACTAATTATTTTAGTTTAAAGTGACCTTTTGTAAGTTACAATCCATGTTTTCAGGCAGAAATGTTGAATGGTGTATATCCGTGATGGCGAACCTTGGCACTCCAAATGTTCTTGGACTTCAATTCCCAGAAGCCTAAGCCCCGGTGAATCCATACAAAGGGGTTTACTGCGATTCATCTGGCCCGCACCACCCTCGTCGCTCCCGGAAGCACAAGTAAAACGCGCCCGTACGGGCTGGATGAATCACAGTAAACCCCTTCGTGTGGATTCAGGGTGGCTTGGGCTTTGTGGAATTGAAGTCCAAGAACATCTGGAGTGCTAAGGTTCACCATCATGGGTGTATATTATATCACACCAAAGCTGACATTGAAATAAGCCTGTTAGTCTGAAAAGAAGCACAGTGCTTTTCTTTCTGTTTGTGTTTTTGTTTTCACACTAGGTCAAGCGAAAGAAACTGCAGAATGAACTCACCAAAAGGTGGCTTCATTCTGACAGTTTCACATCTGGCCTAGACACAGAAGAAGAAGATGTTCTTGCTGAAACAGACTAACCTCTCTGAAAACATTCTTGGAGGCTACAAGTGCATTATAACACGCAATCCACTACAAAGGAAATGTTGTGCATCTGAGATTATGCCTATAGTATTGTTAATAAAATATGCTGTTAACACAATATTTAATCTATCTTCTTTAGTTCATCTTTTATCCCTTCAGGCGTTGAGGGATTATTTAATTTATAGTTATTATTTATATTATTACTATACAGTATATCAAGAATTATTATTATATCATTAATGCCATATGAATTTATGATCCCTTCATGAAATATATAATTAATATAATTAGTATAATTAATATTGTTAATATCGTGTAGCTACTATGATTCAGGTCAGGCAATAATTACTACATTTGTATCCTCCCTTTTCCCGCAAGGAGTTAGAGGCGGCATACATGGGTTGCTAGGTCCAAATGTACATTTTTTTAAATTAAAAAAATCCAAAAGGTGTAAACTATATGAACCCAGGAGTATCTGCATTTTATATTAAAAAAACAGATTGTATTTTAAAGACTCAAACTGTTATTTATTTAGATGCTCAATAACAAACAAACAAAACAACAGTTGTCATGGTAACGAAGGCAGGGTCTGCTTGTTTCTTCCAATTGTTTCCCTCAGATATCTCCTGAGATGCCCCCTCCCAATCTCTCAAATTGCTCCAGTAGACCAAAATAAATATATAAGCAAGTTTTCCCTAAACATCTGGCCATCCTGCTATGGTAACAAAGTAGACCATATTGCTAGTGACTCAACGCCAATCATCAGGCAGCTGTTAATTAACCTGAGAACCCTGAGGGCTAATGGCCTTGGGTGCTGAAATCCCCAGGGAAGGGGGATGGTCCCCAAGTGGATCAAATCCTACTTGAATCCATCTTGATGGAGGGCAGCATCCTCAACAATACTGGCCCGGGGCTGAAGAGGAATTTGTGTACCAAAAGGGCTCAGGACCAGAAAGTGACGCACAGAACTGGATCAGTGGTATGGGTCTCATTCTGCAATGCAGAAGACAGATGAAAGGCCACTGCATTGTATTGCTCCCAGGACAATCTTCATGGTTGATGGCCATGAGCATAACCAATATTCAAGATGCAGCACTTAAAGAAGAAGAATTTTTTTCTCCTGTGATTGTGTGTGGAGCAATATAACATGCCATTTCTAATGATTCTCTGCAACCAGAACTTACTGCATGTAGCAGGTTTTAAAAATATAACATAAATACATGTTTCTCCTGCTTGCTTGCTTGCTTGTTTGTTTGCAAATGATCTCAAGTTGCTTGCATCTGAAGCAACTCCAAAGAATAAAAACTCAAACATGACAGTATTACAACATGAAAACAGCAGTGATCAAAAACAACAGATTGCCAAATATTTTAAACTTTTTAAAGGCATTGTGGCCTCTTAAAAAACAAGTGGGATAGGAACTACATGTACCTCAAGGCAACGAATTCCAAGAGGAGTAGAAGCAGAAGAAGCTTGAAATTGAAACATCTATATTTACAATTGGTTCCAGCAATTAAAAAAGAATTAAAAGGTAAAAATGAAGTCTATCCTTATGAAGAGATTCTCCATGCACTTGTTACATGCTGCAGGTGTGTGCAGGTAGAAGAAAGAGAGAAACTAAATAGTGAGAAAAAAGAAGCAAAACCAACAAGAAGAGGCAATGTGGCTTGCCTTAGGTTAGTAGGAAAGGAGAATCCATCTAGGAGGTCCTAAAACTTTGATGGTGAACCATGGCACTCCAGCTGTTCTTAGACTTCAATTCCTAGAAACCCAAGTCTGTGAATCCACAGGAATGGGTTTACTGTGTGTACATGCAGTAAACCCATTCATGTGGATTCACAGAGATTTGGGGTTCTGGGAATTGAAGTCCAAGAACAGCTGGAGTGCCATGGTTCACCATCACAGTTCTAAAAGCATCCCTTTCATTTATATCCAATGTTAGAACACTCAAGCATGCAAGATTGTTGCTTTAGCAATAATTCAATTGGCTTATTCTAATACAAATTACTTTGCTAAACAACAGAATTTGGGCTACTGTTAAACCATCAGCACTGAGTTTTCAAAGAAGTAGCCATATTGATCTGTGCAACCATATCCACACAAAACAAAATGGCACCTGTACCCAAACTGCAGTGGCTCCAGTGGCTAAGACACTGACTGGAAGACGGGAGGTCAGCAGTTCGATTCCCAAGTACTGCAGGACGGAATGAGCTCCTGTCTTTGTCCCAACTCCTGCCAACCTAGCAGTTCGAAAGCAAGAAATTGCAAGTAGATAAGTAGGGACCACTTCAGTGGGAAGGTAAACAGCATTCCCTGCACTCCGGTGTCTAGTCATGCCTGCCACATGACCATGGAAACATCTGCAGAAGCAGACAGCGCTGGTTCTTCAGCTTTGAAACAGAGATTACCACTGAATCCTAGAGTTGGATACGACTGGCTTTCGAGCAAGGGAAGCCTTTACCTTTACCCAAACATGTTCCCAAACATGTTGCATATTTACAGTTCCATTTTTTTGCTCCAAATTACAGTTAAACTATTAACTGTAAATTGGAGCTTATACGTCGACATTACAAAATCTGTCTTTTGCATCTTGAAAAATTCATTCTAATTTTGAAATCTGGACACTTTTTCTTTAAACTTTCACCGTGTCTTCTAGCATTTAAGATGGAAAGAAAAATTAGCATCCCTGCAGATTATTTTTAGTCCACTCCACATTTCCTCATGCCAGATTTTGAATTTGTATGACAGTCTGTGTCTGCTCCAAGTATTGATCCTCTTGGAGACATTTAAACATGAGCCTCAATGCCTCATCATTTATTAAACAATTGTCTAAGGATTCTGCTAGCCTTTGCTGCTTTGAGAAGAACTAACTGCATTACAGTTCGGATAATGAAGATTTTATAGGATGTGATCATGCATAACACAAAACTTTCTCTTTTTTTCCAAAGAAAGAAGTTGGATTATTGTTATTATTCTTAGAGAAAAGCATTAAGTCTGGCCAGGTTATTCTGCTATGGCAATAGAGTAGCCCTGTACCCAAACTGCAGTGGCTCAAGTGGCTAAGACACTGACTGGAAGGCGGGAAGCACCTGTACCCAAACTGCAGTTTGATTCCTGAGTACTGCAGCCAATGACTCAACACCGAGAGTCAGTCAAGGACTCAACACCGAGTGTCAGGTGGTGGTTAACTAACCTGACAGCCCTGAGGACTAATGGCCTTGGGTGGCAAAGTTCACAGGGAAGAGTGATTAAATCCCACTTGGATCCATCTTGATGGAGGGCAGCAGCTTCATCAATACTGGCCTGGGGCCGATGAGGACTTTTTGTGCCAAAAAGGCTCAGAACCAGAAAGTGACTCACAGAACTGGATCAGTGGTAGAGGGGTCATACTGCGATGCAGAAGGCAGATGAAGGACCACTGCATTATATTCTCAGGACAGTCTTCATGGCTGATCACCATGATGATTGCCAAGATTTGGAATCTGATATGGCAGAAGAAGAAGAGAAAAGCAAGAGGGTAAAAAGAAATGAATATAAGAGATGAACAATTTCCTAAATGAAGCTGCCTTGTTGCCAAGCTGCATGTTCTTGAGCCCAGCTGGTCAAGTCATGTCAAAAAGGCTTCACACAGGAGCACCTAGTAAAAGATGCTTCTCTAAGACTTGAACTCAGAGCCAATGAGGCAATCAATAACACATCTTGCTCAGGATGACAGCCAACCCATCATGCCTTTTTCAAGATACTTCACAACACATACACAGAAATGCACACCACTCAATATTTCATACGCGCCCATACGGGTGTGTTTTACTTCCGCTTCCAGGAGCAACGAGGGCGATGTGGGCTGGATGAATCGCAGTAAACCCATTTGTGCGGATTCATCGGGGCTTGGGCTTCTGGGAATTGAAGTCCAAGAACATCTGGAGTGCCAAGGTTTGCCATCACTGCTCTAGGGTTCAGTGCTCACCTGTTTATACCCAAAGAGCCAGCGCTGTCTGCGATTGCAGATGTTTCCATGGACATGTGGCAGCCATGACTAGACACCGGAGTGCTTGGAATGCTGTTTACCTTCCCATGGAAGTGGTACATTTTTACCTACTTGCAATTTCTTGCTTTCAAACTGCTAGGTTGGCAGGAGCTGGGAAAGAGACAGGCGCTCACTCCATCATGCATTACTTGGGTCTTGAATTACTGACTTGCCTACCTTACAGTCATCAAGTTCAGGTTATTTTATTTTTCTCTCCTGCAAATGTTAGTGCTTCTCAGGAGTGTGCTGGGCACCTTGTGAGGGTGGTAGACAGTGATGGGGGAGCCTATTGGTGGGTTGTGGGGAAAGAAATCCCATACATTCCCATTACCTCTGCCTGCCTCTGGAGGGCGCCAATTGCTGGGGCGCCCTGAGATGAGTCCCTGTATCCCTGTGGGCCAGCACACCACTGGTGCTTCTGTAACAATGCTTGTATCCTCCTCTTATGGGTAGTGTTTTTTGGGTTCATGAGGCCCAGATTCTCAGACAGGGTTCACAGTACCTATGTACCTGGTTATAAAATAAACCTAGTCCTTTAATTATTACTTTTTGCTCTTTCCACTACATTGAGCAGTCACTGTGAGGTATGTAAACAATAAATAAATCAGAGGAGCCTGGGGATAAATCAGACAATCTCCTAATTTCCTTTTCATGGGAGCTGACTTAGGAGTGGTTTCTTCCATCTTTTCTCCCTTCCACTAAAGAGCAGGGTTAATTCAGGATATTTCACTATCTCAGGCAAGGGAAAACAAGATGGCACCCCTTACTTTCCATACAGGAAAGATGGCCAGATTATCTGTTGAATCTTTCCTCAATGCCATGACTGTGACAGCATCCCCCAATACACTTGATGGCAACCAACCAGCTTAGAGGTTGCTGGAGCCAGGAAGCCATAAGACACAGAGTTCTCTTGTCTTTCAGCTGCTTTCCTGCATCTTTTGCCTAAGGCAACTACCTCATTCTGCGTAACGATAGAGCCAAATCTGCTGCAGGATGAATTTCCCAGATACTGGCAGGAATATTATAGAAATAAGTCCTTGTTTAGCATGAAGAGTGATGTGAAACCTTTGGGTTATTTTTTTAGGTTGCAGTTCCTAGAATCCTATAGCTGGACTGGCCAATTTAAATTTAAAAAAAGCATTTGCCATTGCAAAAATGTATTGACTGCACCACAGTGCAGAAAGGTAGAGTGTTGTTGGAACTGTGCACAAGGTGTGGCATTGTAACTTTTGTTCTTGCTTCCTTTCAGTACTTGTTGTTGTTGTTCAGTTGCACAGTTGAGTCCGACTCTTTGCGACCCCATGGACCACTGCATGCCAAGCTCCTCTGTCATCTGCCATCCTCCGTAGTCCGCCCAGATCTACGCCCACTGTGTCAATGATGCCATCTAGCCATCTCATCCTCTGCCGTCCCCTTCTCCTTTTGCCTTTGATCTTTCCTAGCATCAGGGCGTTCTCCAGTGAGTCCTCTCTTCTCATTTGGTGGCCAAAGTACTTGAGCTTCAGCTTCAGTATTTGTCCTTCCAACGAGCAGTCAGGGTTGATTTCCTTTAGGATTGACTGATCTGTTCTCTTTGCAGTGCAAGGGACTCTCAAGAGTCTTCTCCAGCACCACAGTTCAAAGGCGTCTATTCTTCTGCGCTCAGCCTTCCTTCTGGTCCAGCTCTCACAGCCATACATTGCTCCTGGGAAAACCATTGCTTTAACTATATGGACTTTTGTTGGCAGGGCAATTTCTCTACTTTTTACTATGCTGCCTAGGTTTGTCATAGCTTGCCTCATGGCTTCAGTCACTGTCTGCTATGATTTTAGATCCTAAGGTAAAGTGTCACTGCTTTCAGTCCTACACATGTACAGATTGGGGAGCTGTTGGGGGGTGGGGTGGGTTAGCTATATAAGCAGTGCACAGTTAGTTACCTAAGCATTTTACCAAGAAACCTAGAATTTCTATGGTTTAAGGGTATCAAGTTTTCCATTTGCTGCTTAATTACAGGGTTGAACACACAATTAAACAGCAGCTAAGTCCCTACATGCATGGAATGTAACACTGCTTTACTTTGTCTCACCTGAAAAGACAACTTGTAAAAGCCACAAATGAGCAATTATTTTAAAAAGGGAAAAAAAAGAAGAGCAAAAGAAAGCTCCGAAAGCACCCCTTGTAAAGGCGCTAATTTAAAAATTGGATCCCAAAAACTATTTTCATTCCTTTTCTCCTAACAAATAATTAATCTGTTTGCAATTCTGTCAGGAAGCGGTTTAAATGTTTTATTTCTTTCTTGTTTTAAATGAAGCCTTTGTGACCTAGCAAATAATAAATAATTTCTAGTTGGATGGGTCCACAACTTCGCCTCTTCGAGGGGAGCGCTGTGCCCTATGGGCGCCACTGCCCGGGGACTTCTGGCCATCTGCTCGTTTCTTTTCGGCAGCTTATGTTAGGGCAGGGGCTGGCTATTTCCCCACGGGGTCTTAGTACCCGACTGCCATGCCGGTCATTTTGGCCTCCGGTTTGGGCACTAGGACTCCTTCGTCCCGCCTCGACCCTGGCAGGGTTGGCGGGCTTCTGGTTGCTTTCTTGTCTGGGTTGCCCGCCCTGGGTTTGCTCTGGGCTCCCGGGCGTTTCTTGGGTGCTGCAGCCTAGCTGGCTCTCTGCTCCTTCCCGTCTGGGCATCGCCAATGCCTGTGTTGCCCTGCGCCCGGTTTTGCTCGGGGGCCTCTTGGGACCTCGCTTGCGGGTGGTGTGCATGCCAGCCCCTGGGTCTGCCCCCCCAGTTTTGCCCATCTTCAGTGGTCTACCCCTGGCTTTCTGGGCTGCGGTCCCGCCTGTTCTCAGGGCCGGCCTCATCCTCGGCGGGGGTTGGTGTGAGGCATTTCTCCCTCTTTCCGACAAGGCCTCGGGCATTGGCCCAGCCCTGGCGGGGCGTGGGGCGGCCCAGCAGTTGGGGTTTAGGGCTGCTCCCCTTTCAGGGGGTCCCCCTTCCGTGGGGTTCTCGGGGGGATCCGGTGCGGCCATCCTGTCATACTGGCATGGCAGTGGTGCGCGTTCTGCGCCTCCGCACTCCTGGTTCATTTGGGGTCTGTTTCTTGTCTGCCTGTTTGTGCTGCGCCCCCTGCACCATGCCCTTCTCCTTTCAGGGTTGTATGCGCTCCTGGCTCTGGTTTTGCTGTTCCTGCTTCCCTATCCTGCCGCTCCTTGCCCGGTGCCCGGCATCAGTGCCGGCAGGCTCGGGGCCTGCCGCTGCCCTCCCATACTCACTGGGCATACCTGGCTTGGCACCAGGGGCGGGGTTGCTGGCCTGTTCCTTCTTGCCGCCCCTGGGCCGCTCGGCCTGCTTCCCTGGCTCTCTTGATGTTCTTCCGGCTGTGCCCCTGCTGCCTCACTGAGGGTGCTGCTGGGCTGGGTTTTGGGGCTTCGTGCACTTTTGCGTTGGTTGATTGCCGTCCAGTACCATCGGTGGGGCGCCCATATTCCCCGCCTTGGCGGTTATGTCTCGGGTCGGCTTGTCACCTTGGTGGTTTGCCGGGGGCTTGCCTTCAGCTCCCCTTCTGGCTCCCCTTGGTGCCACTGGCGGTCCCCTCTCTACCACTGGGATGGCTTGCCCATGCTGGTCTCCCTGTTCCGGGGTTGTTGGTCCTTCTCATTCCCGACCCTGCCTCCTCTGGCCTCTGTGTGGTGCCCGTTCCTTGTGCAGGTGCTGCATTGGTCGCTGCTGTATTTGGGGTGTCCTCGGTGGCTGACATCCGTGGGGTGGGCTGGGGCAGGCCTGTTTGCTTCCGTTTCTGGGCGCACCTTGTCTTCCGTTGGGCACCTTGCTGGCACTTGCTCTCTCTGTTCTCTGTTTCAGCTCCGGAGCCCCTGGATATGATGACACGGGCATGCAGCGCCGGCCACAGCTGCGAGTGAGAACGCCCGGCAGGATGTTTCCTCAATGAGGGGTGTGTGCCTGGGACTTTGGCTGCCTGTGCCTGGTGTGGCTCTGGTCCTGTCAACATGCCAATGGCGAGATGTCCTGCCCCTTTGCTGGCATTCCGGTGCACCTGGTATTTTGCTTCTCTTCCCTGGTGCCTCCGACCTTCGGCCTGGTCGCTCGCTTGGATCTGGCCACCAGGCCTGGACTCTGGAGGGAGCCATGTTGCCAGCGTCTTGTTGGCTGGCACCGGCCCCAGGGCCGACTTGGTGGGGTTGGGGTCAAGCGCCACCCGATCCGTACAGAGGATGTTGGCTGTATTGAGATCCTGGAGTGCACTTTCCTGCACGGGGCTTGGTCCTTCTTTGGCTGGGTGGCAGGCGAGCCTGGGGGGTGGGGGTGGGGAATCGTGGTAGGCACCTCCCCGTGTGGCGGCTGGCACTGGTAAGGAGGCTCTGTGTGACCCCTACGGGTCCAGCGGTAGCACACCCGGTTGGCCTCTGGCAGGTCTAGATAGAGGGATAATCGCCTGGCCAATCACACCTGGCCAATCCGGTGTGCTCAGGAACAGGGCGATGCCATGCTTGACACAGCATGCAAAGCCTTATAAGTTCACCGGACACACGGAGAAGCAGAGGTTTGGCCATTTGCGCTTCTGTGGGGTCAATATAGTTGGCTATAACCAGCGCTCCTTACTAGTGCTATGTCGCCCCGCTTGCATTAGTGAATTATTGTTAATAAAGTGGCCCAGTTTCAATCCCAGCACTGAGTCCGTCTCTTTATTGGGGAGTGGGCCCGGCAAAGAGTTAAGCAAGGGAAGAGATGATGTTAGGATTATAGTGATATTATTTCCGCATAATGGCTAGTGTTGAACTTTATGTAGAGAATATTGTGTAAGTCTTTTCAGTCCGTCAGCTTGCATTACAGTTGTAATGTAACTTAGTTATGACTTAGCCCCTTCAAAAAGAAATTAATTACAGGCCATAAGTTATTTGGAACAAGTTACATTTAAGCTCCACAACATAATTAGCTAGCCCTGCTGCTTCACTACTCTGGTCTTTTTAAATGGAAGACTTACTATCTAAAACTTTGTTGTTGTTCAGTCGCACATTTGAGTCCGACCCATTGCGACCCCATGGACCACCACACACCAGGCTCCACTGTCATCTGCCATCCTCCGTAGTCTGCCCAGATCTACACCCACTGTGTCAACAATGCCATCTAGCCATCTCATCCTCTGCCGTCCCCTTCTCCTTTTGCCTTTGATCTTTCCTAGCATCATGGCCTTCTCCAGTGAGTCCTCTCTTCAAATTTGGCGGCCAAAGTACTTGAGCTTCAGCTTCAGTATTTGTTCTTCCAAGGAGCAGTCAGGATTTATTTCCTTCAGGATTGACTGATTTTATCTCCTTGCAGTCCAGAGGACTCTCAAGAGTATTCTCCAGCACCAAGGTTTGAAGGTGTCTATTTTCCTGCACTCAGTCTTCCTTCTGATTCAGCTCTCACCGCCACACATTACTGCTGGGAAGACCATTGCTTTAACTATACTGTATGGACTTTTGTTGGCAGGGCGATGTCTCTACTTTTTATTATGCTGCCTAGTTTTGCCATAGCTTGCCTCCCAAGAAGTAATCGTCTTTTTATTTCATGGCTGCAGTCACCATCTGCAGTGATCTTAGATCCCAAGAAGATGAAGTCTGTCATCTAAAACTAGAAGTCTCTGAATTAAAATAAAACCTACTTGACTGTATGTAAGGCTATTTTGTGTGTGAAGAAACATTACTTCCATCCACTACAAAGAAAAGGCTTCCATCAAAGGTATTGAAGAAACGACTGTACAAATGTGTGAGTTCTTTGTACTGAATGTATGATCTTTACCTTTGTTTGTAATTTTCCCTCTACTGAAAAATCAAATTAAGTTCTTTAAGATACAGGACTAATTAAGTGTTTTCTTTTGGCTTCTCTTGCACCTCCATGGCAAATTCCTGCATAATAAGACATGTTATATCACCCTGCCAAATTATTATTATTTTTTAAAAAAAATTTTTTTAGTTAGAACATGCCTGTCATTCCAAACAAACTAGGTACAAAGAGAGTTAGGGTTTAGGCATGTCTGTGAACAGAAATGAACCAAGCCATCTCCATTGTATAAAACAAAAGATAACCTCCCCTTCAGAGGACTGGCCCAGAGGCCAAGGCCTCCTTTTGTGGCGGGAATTATAACCCAGGAATGATAGAGAATAAAAGCCAGTGTGGTAAAGTGGACCTGAGTTAAAAATTACCAATCGGCTATGGAAAGACACTGAAGAGTGGTACTGGTGAAACCACTCCTTACATGCTTCAAATACCTTGCAAACCCTACTACAGTCGCCAAACACTCAATGCAACCTGACAGCATTACAGCACCAACAAAATATTAGAATAGATAGGGCAGGGTTGTATTACAAGTAGTGAATGCTATACAGACAGAAAATTTAATATGACTGGACACCTTGGTCTCCCTTATACACGATCATCTGGAGATTATTGCTCTTTAGATCATTGCCTTCTGGATCACTTTCCCTTTCTTCAAATAAATGATTTGTTCTTTGGTCTTCCTCTTTTGCAATGGAATGCTGGACATAAAGGTGCCCTTGGACAGGGTTTCAACCCACTTGCATACGTGGAAGCTAGTTGAAGGGCTTTTGTACTCACAGCTACTGTACTGTATTCTGCTTTATGAATGGATTTCTTGGAGCAACAAGCTAGGGCAGTTTTTATTTTGTTTTGTTTACTTCAACATGGACATTCTGAGTGATTGACCAGCCAGATGCACTCTGGTAACATAATTAACACAAATTCCTCTAAGGGAGGAGGAGAAATTACAATCTGTATAAAGATCCACGGGTCTCTTTCCACATTACTAAAAATACAGCTTTTTGTCTTCTTGAAGCAAGGTCTCAAAATCTTGTAATATAGTTAGTGCAGCTGTGTTAAATCCCTCAACACCTGAAGGGGTAAAAGAGCATACCTGTCAAGTATCCCATTTTGGCCAGGATTTCCCATAATTCACTGATCTTTCCCCCTCTTTCCTGCCTCCATCCCATAATTGGAACAGCCAGGAAAGGGATTTCTGCGCATGTGTGCATGTGTGAAGAGGTTTCTGCACATGTGCAAATGGTTTCTGCGAATGCACAAAGGGTTTCTGCACATGTGTGCATGCGCAAAGGGTTTCTGCGCATGCACAAATGGGTTACTGCACATGCGCGAACAGGTTACTGTGCATGCATGCGCCGGCGCCCAGAAACCTTCCCTTATTTTCATTGCCGCAACTTGACAGGTATGTAAAAGAGGAAGCAATTAAGAAGAAGCTGTGTTAGAACAGGGATTAGTTGGCTCTACAGAGCGTCCTATTGACTAGTCCCTGTGCCATCAGAAATCAAGAGGAAGAGGAAGAGAGATATTCTGCAATTGGCAAAGCAACTCAGCAATATTTCTGAATATATGTGTATATGCATACACATCAAAAAAAGTTTAGGGGAACCATATGCAGATTTTGGACCTCACTTTTCCACCTCTGGCATATAACATGGCATAGGAATGTTGCTTGACTGGGTTGCCAAGGGAAGAGTCTTTCATTGTAAACTTCAGTATTCTATTGTTTATAAAGCTGGCACTCACTGAATTAGCACTAACCCATAAAAGCTTAAAACTTGGCACCCATAATCTATTGAGATCTACAGCTATGCCAAATGCCAAGCTTCGAATTGCAATCCACCAGGAAGGTTGTCTACATGTATTGCTTTTGAGGTGCATACCTTAGAAAATTGGTGCACACTGAAATTAAATGAGTATCCCTATTAAATAAGTATTTATAACTTATGTATTAACGTGAAAGAAAGCAAATTAAAAGTTAGAGATAGGATTCAAAAGTCAATTTAAGGCAAAGTGTGGGTATACAAAGGATAGGAAAGACAGAGAGACATTGGTGAAGAAGGAATAAAACCATTTGATGGCATGGTGCATTTGATGGAACCAGTATATATGCATGAAACATGAGCACAGTACTACTCAACATCTTGTTGATTGGCTTTCCATCGTAGGCTAGTTAGCCACCTGTGTATTAGAATTCAGATCTCATCTTCCATGGCAGTTCTTATAAACTGCTCACCCAGGATCACAACCCACGTCAAGGACCTACTATGGCTATGACCTTGGTTTCTATAGTCTTTTAGTCTATGTAGGGCCCATAGTGACTTAATGGTTATGATGCTGAGGTTGATGATCAGAAGTTCAGCAGTTTGATACCTGAGTGCTGCACAATGGAGTGAGCTCCCGTTGTCTGCCCTAGCTCCTGCCAATCTAGCAGTTCGAAAGCAAGAAATTACAAGTAGATAAATAGGTACTGCTTTGGCAGTAAAGGTAACAGTGTACTGGGTGCTTCAGCATCCAGTCATGCCTGTCACATGACCATGGAAAGGTCTGCAGATACAGACAGTGCTGGCTCTTTAGCTGTAAGCAGAGATGAGCACTGCACCTTAGAGTCAGATATGGCTGGCTTTCAAGCAAGGGAGACCTTTACCTTTACAATATGTACTCCAGACATTGAGGAAATTAATATATTTAGTTTTACACTCGTCAGAAAAATGAACAGCACTTTTGTTCCTCCTGCCAACACACTCACACACTTTCCTCCTCCTTATAACATGTCATGTCTTGATCTGTTCAGTTTTATCCTGGACTTTTAAAAAAAACAACAAAGGGGGGGAAAATCCTGAGCATGTTTTCTTGCCAATTTTGCAACTACTCTTTTTTAAAAAAAAAACATTTGGCTTTCTCAGCTGATGCTTAACAATTCTTTGCTAGCAACTGACAGATTACTTGTCATCTTTTGAGGGGACAGATGTGTACAGTCACAACTTCAAAAGTGTGGATAAAATATCAAGTTGGACAAACAGCCAACAGCCAAAAAAGAAGGAAGCTCAGCTCAAACAGAAGCAACCAATGTCAAAGGCCAAAGGATCAAGATAAAAGCAATACCAATAGCTTTGCTTTGCTTTTGCCTTTGGGCATCTCTGGTTGCACAAGGAATGCAACGTGGTAGAAGTGAGATTGTGCAGTGAGACATCCAATCCAAACAGCTAGCTTGCCCACATTCGCCACTGAAATGTTTACCTCCAGCAAAACTTGAAAGGAAGTAGAACTTTGTCTCTCTGGCAAAACAAATGAGAAATTTCCGAATGAGCTCAAAGGGATATGATAAAGATTTCAAAACTTCATAGATGGGAAGATTTGACACATCCCCATATGGTCTCTGCTTAGTAGGCATAGCATAGACAGCAACCCTATTCACTTGGGATTAAGGACCTGTTGAGAACTTGCTGTTGCGTTGCTAATTACTCTCGGACTCCACAGAACCCCTATAGCTGATTCCTGACTTGCTCCTATGCCCTTAGCTTGCATTGAATCTGAACTTGCAATGGATTGAAAGATTTCTTCTCAGGTAAACCATTTGAAGATTTTCAATGAAGATCACCCCCACCTTCCTTGAAATAAGTGGCGTTATTTCCCCCCAGATGTTATTTCAGATCTCTAGGGAGGAATACCATGTTTCCAACACTCAACGTAAACATTTTAACATATGGAAAACATGATGTCTCCATTGTCAATAGAAATAAATGCTCTGGAGAACAGGATGCCAACACCAGCACCTGTGATGTCACAAGTAACAACTGGCATTTTACTACATCCATGTTGTTCTTGTTGCTGTTGTTCTTGTTGCTGTTGTTCTTATTGTTACTGCTGCTGCCGCCGCTGTTGCTATTGTTGTCCTCCTCCTCCTCCTCCTATAAAATGACCTGTCCAAAACAGCCCTGCTGATGATCTCTTGTATGCTAGAGCCTGTGGGTTCCCTACTGCAATTTTTCCCAACTTTGGGGCACCAGATGTTCTTGGACTAAAACTCCCCAAAGCCTTTAACAATCACTGTGCTGGCCGAGATTTCTGGGAACTATAGTCCAAGGACATCTAGGAACCCAATATTTTCATAGCAAATCCAGTGATGCACTGCAGCAGGTCCTGTCCTGTTCGGGAGAACCGATGGCGGAAATTCCCCCAGGCCACGCCCACCTGGACGGCCGCACCCACCTCCATAGCCCATTGTGTTGGCCATGCCCACAGATTTGGCCCCGCCCACAGATTTGACCCCACCCACTTTTTTGGGAGTGCATCACTGAGAAAATCAAACCATCTTTGCTGCCTTCCACCTTTCTCAGCATTATAGTCTTCTCCAGAGAGTCTTGCCTTCTCAGAATATGTCCAAAGTAGGTAATCCTCAGTTTTATCATTTTTGCCCCTAGAGAAAGTTCAGGCTTGATTTGCTCTAGGACCCATTTGTTTGTCTTTCTGTAAAGCTCTCCTCCAATATCACATTTCAAACAAATGATTTTCACCTGCCAGCTTTCTGAACTGCCCAACTTTCACACCCACCCATGATGAGCAGAAATTCAATAGTATGGGTGATCTTGGTTTGGTTCTCCAATAACACTTCCCTATACTTGATATCTTTCTTAATTCCTTCATTGCTCACCTTCTGAGATTCCATCTTCTTCTGATTTCTTGACTGCTGTCCCCATTTGGATTATTGATTGAATTAAGGTTCACAAAATCATTCAATATTTCAATTTCTTCATTGTTAGCATTAAAGTTGTGTGGACCTTCTATAGTCGTGATTTTTCCTTCTTAATGTTCAACTGCTGTCTTCCTTTTGGCACATTCTTCTTCCACTTTCATTTTATGTACCATATTTAAAAGTCACAGTCCCCCACCCCTGCAAGTAAGATGGTGTTGTCTTCCTACCTTAAACTATTGATATTCCTTCCACCATTTTTTCTCCTCCTTCCTCTAAATCTAGTCTGATTTTCCGTAAAATATATTTTACATCTTCTCTTTTGAATGGGCCCAACTACAAACCTGACAGTTCTAATATTTGCATATTTATGTATGCCCTGAAGGAAGGAAGTTAATCTTTTGTTATAGTCCCAGTATTTCATTTTGGACTAGACACAGATTAGAGATAATATATGACAGTAAGATGGAGATTCTTCACCGCTGCATCGGAGTGTTCCAGCTCAAGCCTCTCTCACTTCTGAGATTATATCACTCAGGAGTCGAGCATTTGAAGTCCTTTGAAGTCTGATTCCGCAAACACAGAAAGACCCTATTACCATTTTTTGCAACAGTTTCATGCACTTTCAGTTATAATTGCAGATTACCAACATCTTCTCCTCCTCCTTCAGTAACACAACTCTTCCAGAGTGCCTTTGGGACAAAGCAAGAGGCAAGTGAACTATCTAAGGTATTGGTGGGATATCTGGGGAAAAGGTATTGGTGGTAATGAACATTATTAGGAAAAGGAAAAGGCTGACCTTGCTCAAATGCCAGTTGTATCCGACTCTAGGGTATGGTAGTCACTCCATTTATAACCAAAGAGACAGTGCTGTCTGTGTCTGCAGACATTTCTGTGCTCATGTGGCAGGCATGGCTAGACAGCAGAGTGCATGGAATGCTGTTACCTTCCCTCCAAAGCGGTACCTACTTATCTGCTTGCAATGTCTTGCTTCCGAAGTGCTGGGTTGGCAGTACAGAGATGGGATTTCTCTGTTGTGCAGCACTCAGATCTTGAGTTGCTGACCTGCCAACCTTCCAGTCGTCAAGTTCAGTGTCTTAACCACTAAGCCACAGCAGTCCCAATGAGCATCATTACCCTCTCCCTAAATACTTTCTCCCCAAATACACACACTCTCTCTCTCTCTCTCTCTCTCTCTCTCTCTCTCACACACACACACACACACACACACACACACACACACACACACACACACACACACACACACACACACACACACACACACACACACACACACACACACACACACACACACACACACACACACACACACGACTTCACACAGGATGGGGGTTACCAAGACAATCATTGAAATAACAACCCAAATATTAAAGTGTTATTTTTTCCCCTTTCTCACTTGCTCTCAGATTTCTCTAAATGGCCAGAGACCCCAAGGAAGCAAGGCAGTTCCTCAGGATGTCCACCAGTGCCCTGAAATCTGGCGACCAAACCATTGTGGCAGAGGCATTTCCATGACCACTCCTGCCCTAAAGTGGCCTGAACAAGGACCCATCAAAGCAAGATGTGGGACTATGAAATGGGAAAGATGTTTGGGGACCAAGATTGGTGGAGAAGGAATGGCTACAGCAGACACAAAGAGGTCTGGGGAAAGGCAGGAGCAATAGCAGAACAATCAATACCAATTAGTAATTACACTTATATACCTCCCCATAGTACTTAGAGCACTCTCTGGGCGGTTCACAAGATAATTAGCATTTCCCCCAACATGCTGGGTACTCATTTTACCAACCCGAGAAGGGTGGAAGGCTGAGTCAACCTTGATCCCCATCAGGATCAAATCCACCATGTCAGCAGTTGTGGCTGCAGTACAGCAGTTTAACCACTGTGCAACCCGGCTCATATCAATCAATGTCTTCCCTCTCTTCAGGGTCTGGGATATCTTGCACTTCCTCTCGCTCTGGGAACAAGAACAGCCTGTATCATTCTTCCAACTATTGTGAACCATTTTTAGAAAAACTCAAAAGGCAGATGGTAATATAGTTATCACACTTCTTGTGTTCTCCTGAACTGCTGGTTCCCTTCTCACTCTCAACTCTGAAGGAGAAAATTGACTGCAGAAGCTATTCTTAGCTCATGCGCCCTGTTATTAGAGTGGGAGGGAAGTATCTCCCACCGTAGGGGTACTGACACTTTTTTTTGATTCATGCTCCATAGAAGAGCAGTAAGGGGGTGGAAAGGGAAAGACTGTGAGTGACATATGCGGGTGATGCTCCCACAGGATCTCCAAACAGGCAAGCCTTTCATTAAGATGATTTCAAAGTCTAGGAAGGATCTGTTGCTCCAGTTCACTTGTTAATTCAGCCCTGAAAAAACATGATGGGAAATTAAAGTATATAGAGAGACTCCAACCAACTCAAAAGGCTCTGTGAGAAAGAGGAGAAATGATATTCATTCATCCATCCCTCTATTCAACCATCAATTCATTTTAATTGTACCTTAGTTTTCTCCAACAAAGGGATGTAAAGAGGCTCCTGCCCTTTATCATAAATATTCTTTTTCTTGAGAAGTATGGGCAGCATTCTCAAATCTCCCTCTTTCCCCACCGTACCAGTTTTATTCTTCAGCTCAGATCATCTGCACATTGGATAGATCCAGCCTCTGTATATGGCATGTGATACATTCAATGAGGCGTAGGAGGCAACACAGATAACCAATGTGGTATAATTAGAACTGGAGAATGTACCAGCTTTGCCTGAGTTAGAAGCCCATTAGTTTCATCTTCTCCCCCTGCTCATTCTCTCTCCTCCTCCTCCTCACATCTTTTTCTTGTTCTTTTTGGAATGCAGCTTGGATGTCAGGCATTTCTCTCCTTCTGTAGTTAGGGAGTTGGGGATCTGACTGTGGACCCAGAGGTTGGGAGTTTGATTCTCTACTGTGCCTTCCAGTAGAAGAGGCAGCCTATGTCATCATGGGTAAGCTGCACAGTGCATACCTGTCAAGTTTCGGGAAATTTCCAGGTCACTCCCAGAAGAAAGGAATGGTCTATCTAGAAAACACTAAAAAGAACCTCCATAAGGCAGAACTAAACGGAGTCTTCACACTTACACAGTTCTTTGTAAGTGCAGAGACTAATGGAGAGCATGAAACCTATATCAGTGTAATTTATGACCCATTTCAGCCGTGAAATAAAAAAGCAACTAATTCTTTGGAGGCAAGCTATGAGAAATTTGGCGGACATAGTTAAAAGTAAAGACATCACCTTGCAAACAAAAGTCCGCATAATCAAAGCAATGGTATTTCCAGTAGTAATGTATGGTTGTGAGAGCTGGACCATAAGGAAAGCTGAGTGAAGAAGAATAGACGACTTTGAGATGTGGAGGAGAATTTTGAGTATATCCTGGACAGCAAAGAGAACAAATAGGTCGATTTTAAAAGAAATCAACCCCGACTGCTCCTTGGAAGGTCAAATATTGAATATGAAGTTAAAGTACTTTGGACATCAAATGAGAAAAGAGGATTCACTTGAGAAAGACTTGATGCTAGGAAAGGTCGAGGGCAAAAGAAGGGAGCAACAGAGAATGGGATGGATAGATGGCATTGTTGACACAATGGGCACAAAGCTGGGTGGGCTGAGGAGGGTGGTGAAGGATAGGGGTGCCTGGCATGCAATGGTCCATGGGGTCATGAAGGGTCTGAATCGACTGTGTGACTGAACAACAAAACAACAACAAGAAGGCAGAACTAACTTAAGAGCATACTGTTGTTGTTATAGGGCAGTGTAGGTGAAACTATGGCATGCATGCCAGAGGTGGCGCACACAGTCCTATCTGTGGGTACGCACACCATTGCAGGCAATCTCCACCCTGTTGGCACCAACGACAGCACCACTTCCCCACCCAGCCCTCTCCCTCCTATATAATATAAGATAAAAGCATTATTGCAACACCATATGGATTGCTTTGCTTGCATTTGATATTAGTGCAAAGGTCCTGGAGTTATTCTATATCTTAGCATCTCCTTTCTCCGGGATTCCTAGCATTATCCCACAATGCCTGCCAAGGGTCATAAATTACACTGATATAGGTTTCATGCTCTCCATTCTCCTCTGAATTTACAAAGGACTGTACAAGTGTGAAAACTCTATTTTCTTAGGGCCACTTTGATTCTCTCGAGTCTACCCTGTAGCGCAGGAGTTCTCAACCTTTTAAAGCCAGGGGCCGGGTCAAGCTCCCTCAAACAGCTTCGGTGGGTGGATGGCCATTTTCCCCTTCTTCCACCACATGGCACTTCCTGGTGTGGTGGAGGTGGTGGTGGGTCACATGAAATAGTGCTGCAGGCTGCATCCGGCCCATGGGCTGCAGGTTGAGAACCAATGCTGGAGCCTATTACATGACTTCCAAGGAATCTGGTTTGATGTGTAATCTGGGGGTGGGGACTAAAAAATTCCTAGGGTTTCATCCTCTTAAAGAGTCAGGTACTTCATTCTTTCCACGTTATAGCCTTGGCATTCTCTGCTTCTTCTTTGGGATTCATAGATGTGCTAGGGTACACAGAAAGAGCCTCCTCAAAGATTGTGGTATTTTTGAACCACAATCAGGCATACCCTGGTAACGGCAGCCTTGTGTTGTCAGCTAATCTTTGTCACACTAGGTCAGGTGAAAGGAACTGAAGAATGTGCTCATCAAAAGGTGCTGCTTTGTAGACTGATTTTTTTTGCTTACTGTATATTGTAGATTGATTTTTCTGCTTACTGTATATTGTATTATTGTATTTTTATATTTATTGCAAATTGTATTGTTAATTTTTTATATTGAATTATTAATTTTTTTTCTATGTTGTAAGCTGCCCTGAGTGGTGCTTGCACCAGGAGGGCGAGGTATAAATAAATCTCTAATCTATACCTATAAATCCAAGGGTTAACCGTTGGAACTTGCTATACATTTCTGCACCCGTCCATCCTATCACGTATCGAGCCCCCCTGCACAGGTTATTGCAGGGTTGCCGAAGTGCCAGTGGGGCAAGAGCCCCACGAACGTGAAAAAAGGAAAAGAACTTCACTTCCCAACGTCCTGTGTGCCGTGCCACGCCTCAGCCAATCAGGCTGAGAGGCGCAAGCAAAAAGAATGTTGGGAAACGCGGCACGGCCAATTAAAATCGAGCTGCAGAAAAAACCGCCACACAAACGCAAACAAAAAATGCAAAACTCAAAGTCCCAGCGTCCTACACGCCGTGAGCACGCAGAACGCTGAGAAAGCCAGCGTGCGAAAATTAAAATTAAGAAACGTAACGGAAGTGCAAGTCTGCCACAGGCGGACGCAGCGCCTCAACAGCCTCACAAAACAGACACCTACCAGCCTTCTTTCCCAGAGCAACAGGGAGAAGAGGGATTCTACTCCACGCTACCCCACTGAAGACACAGCAAGAGCACCGCCGGCCTCAAGGTAAGTTGAGCCGGGGTGGAAAAAACAAGCAGCAGGCAGCAGTTCGTCAGGGGAAGCACCCTCCGTGGCAAATGACTGACTGCTGCCTTTGTACTTCTGACGGAGGTAATACAAAAGCAGCAGCCAGCAATCCGCAAGGAAGAGCACCACCCCTTACAGATCGCTGCCTGCCGATCTCCGGTTAGATAAGCCAGGAGAGAAAGGAGACAGAGAGGAGAGAACCATTGTCAGGCAGATAGCTCTTCTCTGCCTCCTTCTCCCCCGACCTACCTAACGAACCTTGCCAGGGGAAGAGCAAGCTGACTGCCGGCATCGAAACCAAAATTTGAAGCAGCAATGGGGAAAAGAGGAACCGACAGGCAGCCCGTTCTTCATGCAAAAGTACACAACAAAAACAAACATTTACCCAAAATGCCAAACACCAAAAATAATAAAACACAAATAAACAAATAAACACATTAACCAACAAAACAATAAACAACAAAATCCGCAAACAAAAACACCCAAAATACCATGAAAGCACAGAAAAAACACCTAACTACAACACAGAAATACCTAACCCAAACAACAAAAATACCACAAATTAAACAAATAATCACAAAAGAAATCAGAAACATAAAAACCAACCAGAAATAAACAAAACAATTAAACACATCTAAAACAACACAAAACAAAAGAAGAAACAGAAACACCTACAAGTCCAACACCAAAAACAAGGGGGTGTGGCTAAGATGGCCGACGAGTAACATCTTGATTCGGATGTTCGCGCTTAACAAAGTGGTAATTAATGTGTTGGAGTGAAATGGGAAACTTTTAAAGTGGCAACTTCTGTAGATAAGAATCTTACTTGTCTTTTTGGAAAATTTCGGGAACTTTTGAAGTCGGATGGTCGAAGTTCGGGAGGTTTTCCTGGGCGGGTGAGGCCTGCGACGGCAGTCGCGGCTTTTCTGCCGAGGAGCCGAGAACGGGACCAGTGAGACTGCAGAGAAGCTTTGGAGCTGGCAAGAAGTTGTTTGGCACGAAAACAGCTGCATGTAAGTGCATGAATGGAGTACTAAAGACTAAACTCAGCTGGAGATCTTGTTTAATGAGCCCGGGCTTTGAAATGGAAATGGGTGGAAGTAGATGAAAACAAGTGGCTGTTTTGTTAATGGCAGCGGTTCTGGAAAACGAAAGTGATTGTGCTTGGGTTTATGTTTTTTTTTTGCATACCAGAAGGACCACGCCGTGTTTTGACGATAACAAAGTGGTTTAAAAAAAAGACTTGTCTGGGCTATAATATTGGAAGGTAACAGTGAATTTCCCAGTTTAAAGTGTTTGGAAAAAGTCTGCCGTTCCACAGAAGAAGAAGGGGGTTTTTTACCCAGAAGTTAAGGCAGCCGCTGGAAAATGGCGTTTTGACTTGTCCGCTTCAAGAGAAGGATTAATTGGGCTTCTTTTTGCTCCTTCACCGTGTGGATTATAAATATTTAATTTTTTTGGAAAATATTGCTTCTTACTTCTCCTGCTTTCCTGTTTGGTTTTTGGGCTTTTTCTCCCTCCAGTCTCCCCTCCCTTTTTTTTCTTTTTACTTTTCGGCGGCTTGGATTTAAAGGAGAAGTTTTGGTTGACTGTTTCCTTGGAGCACTTACATTGCAGTGTGGAAGACGACTGGCTGGACTGATTGCTTTGGGGAAACGGACCCGCTGTGGATTATCATTTTCTTTTTCGCCCTTCTTTTTTTTCTTCCTCTCAGCTGCCTGTTGGGAGTATTGGTTCCTTCTGCCCTTTTTTGTGGATTACAATAACTCTTTGGACTTCTGCTTAATATAAGTTTCCCTGTTTGACTTGTGGAACCAGGGGTTGCAGTGTTATAGGCTTATTTGTTTGGCTAATTTTTACAACGATCTGCAACTTTGGGATTTTATACTATTATGGATAAAGGTACAAGAGGAAAAGCAAAGGAAGAAGATCCAGCTGTTAAGCCTAAGAAGAAGGAAAAAGTACCAATGGAGGAAGCCCCTCAGTCTTCATCCCCGCCCACAGTGTCCTACGATCAAACCCAAATTATGGTGGAAATTGGCAAGCTGTTTCAGAAATTGGAGAAGAATGAGGATTCTAGGGTGAAAGACAGAAATGAAATGATGAAAAAGCAAGATAAGGTGGTATCATCTGTTGCAGATTTTTCAAAAAAGGTGGACTTAAGTTTGAAAAAAATTGAGGGAAATGTGCAATTGGTTCAAACCGAGGTAATTGCCATAAACAAGGAAATAAAAGGGACTCAGGAGGTGGTACGGGAGAATAAGCTGAAATTGGAGGAACAAGAGAGAAGGATTGATGCTGTGGAAGATATGATGAGAAAGCAGAACATTCTGATCCGTCAGGTCGTGGAATGAACTCCGGACTTGTTAAGGGAAAGAGTGGTTCAGTGGTTAAATGGTTTGAATATGGGAAAAGAATTTGTCCAGGAAGATCTTGTAAGTGTATTCCGGGTGGGCCCAAGAAGAGGGAGGGTGGTTCAAAGAAATGTGTTGGTAAAATTCGCAAATTGGGCAGACAAGCTAAAAGTAATGGCCCATTTGAAACGAGTTGGTCCTGATGCCTTGAAATTTGATGGCTCTGACGTAGAAGTTTATAATGATATTTCGTTGAAGGAAAGAACATGGAGGTATAAGATGAGGCCTGTAACCAAATTATTGATGAGTAAAAATATAAGGTACAACTGGAGATTTCCACAGCAACTGCGCTTCTTTTATGATAAAAGAATGCAAGTAATTGATGAAGGGACCAATCCATTGGAGTATTTGAGCTTGTTGGAACTGGTAAAAGTAGATTCGGAAGAATGGATAAATCTTAAGAAGGAACTGTTGGAATCGGGAGCATTGGGGAGGGAATACGGGAGGGAGGAGACTGGTGGGGCAACAGGTGGAACACCGCAGCGAAGGGAGGAGGAGGAGGAGCTGTCGTTGATCATGGTGGAGGAGGAGACAAGTAAGGAGTAATGAGAATCAGGTAATAACAATTTAAAGCATTTAATCGATATAGAAAGATAAATAGCGCGTAGCACCGGTAGGAAGGCACATCTTGCATGTCCCCCCTCTCCCCTCTTTGGTTGTCAAAGGCGGCTTTTTTTTGTAAGAAAGTGGGGAGAGAGATAATGTGTGTCCTAAGTAGTTTTGTATGTTATAGGGGTAAAGGGTGGTTGGTGGCACGCCCGATGGAGAGCTTAGAGCTTGGAAAAGAAGTAGGTTATGGGAAGTATTAAAATAATATCATGGAATGTGAAGGGTACAGGTTCTGTTCTTAAGAGACGGAGACTGGAATTGGCGCTGAAGAAAGATAGACCAGATATATTGTTTTTACAGGAAACCCATCAGAAGTCAAAAGACACGAATAGACTTTTTTTTAGGATGGATGCAACATTATGAGATGGCGTTTGGAACATCAAAAGCAAGAGGGGTGGCAATCATGATTTCTAAAAAATTAGGATTTGAGATTACAAAAAGGGTTGTTGACCAAGAGGGTAGATATTTGATAGTAAGAGGAAAATTGGAGGATGAGGAAATCATGTTGGTAAATATTTATGCTCCAAACGATCATCAAGCGGAGTTTCTTGAAAAAATTCGGAAAATTGTGGAACTAGAGAACGTTGCAAAAACTATTGTGGCTGGAGATTTTAATTTGATAAGGTCAGGGTTAGATTGTACAAATATATCAAGAAGTGGAATTGGCTTGAAAGGGAAGGTCTTGGATAAATGGATGGATGTTATGGGTTTGAAGGATTCTTGGAGAGAGTTTAAGGGCTCTAAAAGGGCATACTCTTTTTTTTCACATGTTCATGGGACATACTCAAGAATAGATTATGTTTTTCTTACCGAAAATTTGATCAAAGACATAGAAGGAACGGAAATTGGGACTATCAAGGAATCGGATCATGCTAAAGTATATCTGGAATTGAAAGTACAAAAAGATACTCGAAGAGTAAGAAATTGGAGGTACGATCCCAATTTGTTTAAAGATCAGAAATGTAAAGAGCAGATTATGGGAAGATGGAAAGAAAGCTGGCAGTGGAATGATAATAATGAGGTTAATTTTAACGTGGTATGGGATACCATGAAGTCGGTTTTTAGAGGGGAAAGTATAAAATTGGCGAGTTTTAAATATAAAAAATATAAAGCAGAACAGATAGAAAAAGAAAGAGAAATAAAACAATTACAGGAGGATCATGCGAAAAGTAAAGATAAATTTTTTTTACGAAATTACAAAGGCTTAAAGCAGAACTAATGGGTAAGGATATTGATAAAGTTAAACGAGATTTGATTTATTTAAATAGAGAATATTTTGAATTTAGTAATAGAAGTTCAAAATTATTAGCAAGAGCAGCTAAGTCTAAAAGGGAAAAAAGAGAAATAGGGGTATTAGTTGATAAGCAAGGTACAAGGTGTAATAAGAATGGAGATAAATGTAAAATTGTCAGGGAATTTTATCAGCTATTATATGCAAAAAAGGAAGTAGACCTGGAGAAGCTTAAAAAGATATTGGAGAGACAGTTAGGGAATGGAATAAAACAAGAACATAGGGAGAAAATGGAGGAAAGGATTAATGATAAAGAGGTTAAGGAGGTGATTAGTGGGTTGAAGACGGGGAAAGCTCCAGGGGATGATGGATTATCGACAGAGTTTTACAAAGAATTTAAGTAGGTAGTGGTTCAAAAATTGGTGAAGTTATATAATTATATTTTAGATGGAGGATCAATTCCGACTTCATGGTATAATACCACAATCGTTCTACTGCCAAAGTCTGGCAAGAATCTGGAAAGAGTGGAATCGTACAGACCAATTTCACTTATAAACCAGGATGCTAAGATCTTCACAGCAATATTGGCTAACCGATTAAACAGTTTTATGGGGGCATACATAAATGTAGATCAAGTTGGGTTTCTAAAAGGTCGGCATATGGCGGATTTGACTAGAAGGGTATTAGATTTAATTGATAACGTTAACCAAACTAAGGAAAAGGTGGGCTTATTATCATTAGACATTTTTAAGGCATTCGACTCATTACAGTGGTCTTCAATTAAAGAAATAGTTAAAAATATGGGTTTGGGGATAGATTCAATAGGGTAATAGACTTATTATATCAAAAAGGGAATGCTAGGGTTAGAGTAAATGAGGAGCTTACTGATGTGGTAAATTTAGAGGCTGGTACTAGGCAGGGCTGTCCATTATCTCCTATTTTGTTTATTATGGCAATGGAGATTCTAGCCAAAAATATAAGGGATGATTTAAATATAGAAGGGATTATGGGTAACAAAGTGAGCATGTATGCGGATGATACATTGCTTATAGTGAAACACCCGGAGCTGGTAATGGACAGGATCAAAGATCATATACAGGTATTTGAAGCTACAACTGGATTAATGATAAATTGGGATAAATCAGAATTGATGTTGTGTAATGTGGGAGTAAGTGAGATGGGTAGGATAGTGGAGACACTTAATATACAAATTAAAGATAAGCTGAAGTATTTGGGGATAATTATTTCAAATAAATTAGAAGAACTTAAACGATTGAACTATGACAGCTTGAGAGCGGAATTTAAGAATAAAATACAAGAATTTCAGAAGTTGAAGCTGTCATGGTTCGGAAGGATTGCTATTTGTAAAATGATATTGTTGCCAAAGATTAATTTTTTATTTGATGCACTAGCGATCCATCTGAAGGAGAAGGAAATTAATGAGTTTCAAAAGATGTTTAATGGTTTCTGTAATGGGGGTAAAAAATCTAGACTTCCAAAGAAACTATGGTACTTGTCTCAGAAAAAAGGGGGTTTGGGTATGCCAAATTTGTTAGTATACTATCGAGCATTTCAAATTAAGAATGTTGTGAAGATCTTGGCAAGAGAAAAGACAATTTGGGAGCAACTGGAGATGAAAGAATATAGAGACATTGGTAGTATGATTTTTTTGGGAATAAAGGACAAGGTGAAAGGTCAAATAATATTATGATGAGAGGTCTCATGGAAGTGTGGAAGAAAGTAAAGAAAGATATAGTCCCAAATCTCTCTCCAATTTTGGAATTGACGGATATGGGGTGTTTCCCAATAAAAATAGATAAGGAAAAATGGAAATATTGGATAAAAATGGGGTGCTTTTATTAAAGGATTGGTTAAAAGTGTGTGATGATGATACTAAGAGGAAAAAAATATTTGAGAAGTTAAATTTGGATTGGTTTCAGAAATTGAAGGCGGATAATTGGAATAAAAAATATAAAAGAGAAGTAGGGTTAGATAGAAATAAGACGGAATTTGAGGATTTGGTAATAAAGATCAGAAAAGGGGAAAGAGGCATTAAGGGTCTTGTAAGCAAACTTTATATTATATTGAACAAGGGTAATGATCCACAGGAAGACTTGAAACGGAAGTGGGAACAAAATTTGAATATAAAAATTGGGGAGGTTGAATGGAGAAATAAATGGAAAAAGAGGATTATGAGAACAATGTCTGTAAGAATCAAAGAACATAATTTTAAAATGTTGTGGCAATGGTACTTGACACCACTAAGGCTTTATCAGATGGATAATAAAAGAGATAAGTTATGTTGGAGATGTAAAGAAACAGATGGAACATATGAACACATGTGGTGGAGTTGTAAAAAAATAAGGGATTTTTGGGGAAGAATAGAAGGGGAGTTTGGTGAAATATTGGGTAAAAAGGTCAAGTTGGTGTCGGGTACCATTCTTTTAACAAATGTGGAAGGTTTGGGTTTGAATAAGGAGGAAAAAGAATTATTGGAAATTGTATTGACCACAGGTAGACAATGTATAGCTAGAAATTGGAAAAATGATGTAGATATACAGATCGGAGAATGGTACAAGGAAATGTGGAGCCTAGCATTGAATGACAAATTGACATGGGAGATTAAAGTGAAACGAGATAATTTAAAAGAGAATAGGTTTTGGAATATATGGAAACCGTTTGTGGAGCATTCTCTTATGGTAAATGACAGTTCAGGACCTGCACCATCTCAAAGAGGTTTCTGGAGTTGAAATAGCAACTAAGCTCTCCAGGCATTGTATATATTCACAGGGTGATTTGTAATTATTTAAAAAGTATAATAGAGGTAGCTTAGAAAGCTTTTATTGTTTGATTGAGTAATATTTTACATTGTGGTATCTAATATTGTGGTTAAATGGTAAACAATTAGTTTAAGTATTGTTATGTGCTAGCCTCTATGAATGTGAGTTAATATTGCATTGAGGTTATCTTTGAGGTATTATTGTATTGTAATATTATTGTTTTCTTTTTTTTCTGTATGTCTGTTAAAAAAACTTAATAAAAATCAATTAAAAAAAACACCAAAAACAAACAGATAAAATAAACCCAGAGAACTCACCAGCACATCCTCCCTTCACGACTCCCCAACAGAAATGAAGAAACAAAGACTACTTACCAGAAGAAGCCCCACCTAGAGGCCGGGAGAGAAAAAACACGTGAAACGAAACCAAGACCAACAGCACCACCTGCAGGCCGAAATATTGAAAACAAGTCAAAAACACAACAGCTCCACCTAGAGGCCACAAGAGTAAAAACAAGTTAAAAAAACAATAAATCAAAAGTTTACACAAATAACAAACATATATTAAATAAATAAAATAAATAATTATAGCATCCCCTGTTGATTTTTAACTTAAAAAAAAACAAAAAAAAAAAGCAAAACACAATTTATAACAGCCCGGCAACGCCGGGCAACCTATGCTAGTCTAATCTAATCTATGAGGTGCCTTCCTTTTGCCAGTTTCACATCTGGCAAAAGACATGTAAGAAGAAGAACAGATGTGCTAGAAAAGCTTTCCCTTCATCTTAATCTGGGAGAGGTCAGATGGTACCGGAAGACAGAGTGTGCATTTGATCAAGATGCTTTGAAGACACTGACTCTTAGCTGCTCCCTCTCTAGATATGTCACTGGGACAATGCCTGCTATACATTTTATCCATGGATGTTGGCTTCAGGCATCGAGGAAACATGCTGATATACCTCGAAACCAACAGGGGTTCTAGTAGTAGATCCTGATCTACTAGGCTTGCTGCCATTCTCCCACAACCCCTCCCTGTTGATCAAGCTCTACCTTAATTATTGGAGGAGGAAGGCATGCTTCTTTAATTTTCCATCTCAGCTTGGAAATAGCTTTGGTCAGCGCAAGTTGGCTGCAATGCAAAAGGAAAGACACTGTATGCTTTCACTTTGAGATATGAGTCTGCGTGATCCAGATAGTAGTGGAGTTAAAAAGAGAAGCACTGTAAGCACAGGTTCTATAATAAACCCGTGCCGGCAACTCAGAGGAGCCCGTGAGCTGTTCAGGAGGTCCCGAATTAGCTATTTTTGTATAAATGGCAATACCATGGCTGGCCTTGCAGCTTTCCTTCCCAGCTGTTCTGCCGAGTAAATCTGTTCTATATTGGTTTGTTTACCTTGTCTGCTGTAGGAACAGTTCCCATGACGGTCTCCGCTAGCAGAAACCAAGAAAGCAAAAATCCTCCGCCAAAGGACCCTCTGAGCTTTAGTAGGGACACCGAAATGGGCTTTGAATTTTTATAGAATGGTGTCATCCAGCCTTTGCAGAGGGAATGAAATGTGAGTTCCACCAAATAGCACCAGGCTAGGAATGCAAATTTTATTTATTGATTTAGTGTATGCAGATTAATTAAATATACTGCCTAGTGGACTGTACATGCTGGTGTAACGTTCAGCTATGCTGGAGTAAATGGGTCGGGCATCAAACCCACAACAAGGGACAGCACTTCTGTCATTGTCTTGGGTACAACCTCATGTTATAAACATGTAGTTGTACAATAGGACTTTGGTATATTTAGTTTATTTCACTCACTGACCAGCATATGAACAAGAAGACAACAATCACTCGGGGATAACAATAAGATAGAAGACATATTAAAAGACTCCCTGCCATGAATGGGATATGCAGAGAAAGTACTTGCAAGTCCAGAGAACCAAAAGTGGAAAGTTATAGCAGAATGTTATATGAGTTACAGCTCCATATTGATTCTAAGGATGTTCAAAAATTAAAAGACTTTGCAGTTCTAATGCATTTCCTGTTTTTATGTTACAACCATGATACAATGAAGTTATACTTTTGTCATCTGAAAAGAGAAATAATTACAGGTACGCAGCTTTGTTGTTGTTTTTATGTGCCACCAACCTGTCTCTGACCTATGGTGATCCTATGAATGAGAGATCCCCCAAATGTCCTCTCCTCAACAGTCCTGCTCAACTCCTGTAAGTTATAGTTCATGGCTTCCTTTAGGAAATTACGGTAATCTATCTTGCGTTTGGTCTTCCTCACTTCCTGCCTTCCACCTTTCCCAGTATTATTGTCTTTTCCAGAGAGTTGCTGTTCCGGGGCTAGCCCTTCCCAGCCAATGATGTGGCCAAAGTAGAACAGCATTAACTTCATCATTTTTGCCTTCAATGACAGTTCAGGCTTGATTTGCTCTAGGTCAGTGATGGCAGGAGAGTTGACTAGGGCTTCTGGGAATTGATGTCCAAGAACACCTGGAGTGCCAAGGTTGGCCATCACAGCTCTAGGTCTAGGACCTACTGGACCCTCTTTCTGGCAGTCCAGAGTAGCCATAGAGCTACTCCAGCATCAAATGCAACAAGTTTTATTTCTTTTATTTTTCAAAAGACAGTGTAAATTAAAATATGGATGGATTCATTTTGTTAGGTGCCATCAAGTCACATCCAACTTATGGACACATTAATAGGTTTTTGAAATGAAAGAATGATTTTACCATTGGCACACCCTACTTGTGTTTCAGTGGCCGAGTGGAGATTCAAGCCCAGGTTTCCTGAGTTCCTGTCTATCACTTTATCTACCATACCACACCGACCCATATGGGGTGGGATGTCATTTAGCAAATGAAATTGTCATTTGGTAAATGAATTGGAGGATAAAATAAAAAGCAGTCAGGGAAGATCAGTTACTTATTTATAACCAGTTATTCTCAAGCTCTGTATGATCTCCACTTTACAACTCTTGGACATAATGGAATTCCATTAAATAAGGATAATGGGAAGCTCTAGCCTGACTTTGAGACAGATGAATGATTTTTCTTCTTCCCTTTGTTAGTGGCTCAAGTGGCTAAGACGCTGACTGGCAGAAGGTCAGCAGTTCGATTCCTGAGTACTGCAGGACAGAATGAGCTCCCGTCTTTGTCCTAGCTCCTGCCAACCTAGCAGTTTGAAAGCAAGAAATTGCAAGTAGATAAATAGGGACTACTTCGGTGGGAAGGTAACAGCGTTCCGTGCGCTCCGGTGTCTAGTCATGCCTGCCACATGACCACGGAAACATTTGCAGAAGCAGACATCACTGGCTCTTCGGCTTTGAAACAGAGATGAGCACTGCACCCTAGAGTCAGATATGACTGGCTTTCGAGCAAGGGAAACCTTTACCTTTTACTTGTTAACCAGGCAATACAATCCAGATCAGGATAGTAAGCTATCATGTTTCTGCTCTTTCTATTCTGGGTTAATACCTGAAGCAGGCAAGCGGTCACCTATGATGACACATGGGACAGAAAGTTTAGATGTTGTGGCACGATCTCTTTTGGTACATGGCATAGGTTCTCAGGTAAAGCATGCAAACAATGGCCAAAATCCTGTTGCTTGGCCTAATCTGTACTACAAGAGACCCATTGAATCAGTGGGGATTTGTGTCTCCATAGGTTCTACAGATTCAAGTGGGTCTGCTCTAATTGTAACTTACTATGCTAAAGTGAGTACTGTACAGCAGTCCCATCTGAATCAATGGAACTTACAAAGGAGTCTACTCAACACATCTCCATTGATTCAATATTATTATTGTTATTATTGTTGTTGTTGTTGTTGTTACACCTATTTACTACACTTACTAAAAAGATTTTGGCTAATAAATATGTTTGTGTCCACAGTTATGTGAATGAGAGAGGTAGAGAGACACAGACATTTATTGTGGACTTTCTGTACTCTTTCCAAAAGAAATATTCTATGTGCAAGACATCAGCTACTGCCTAGCAAATCTGCTGTTCAGATTGGGTTTTTGCACTATGCTGATTATTATTAGATGGTGAAATCACATCCATACACAGCCACCTCCTCACAATTCTGCTGACAGATGTTGTGTATACATGCAGTTCAGCTGCTCGCCATTAACGCAGCTGATGGAGCTCATGTGGCTCCAATTCACCCAATGAGTAACTAACGTAGGAAACCTTCCCGCCACAAGTGAAACTATGTCAGGTATGCATTACATCAGAAGGACGTCGCAATACTGTAACCAACAGGCGCCTTCGGGCGAGATTCAAATGTATTATGTGCCATATATAAGGAGGCAAGGCTCCGCCATTGCCTCATGTACAGATTGACCATGTTACAATAAAGTAGTGTTTAGCCCATCTGCCGGCTCGTGTGCAATCAATCTGCCTACATCAAAGCAGCCATGTGGTCTTAAGTCTTAATTAGTATTAATAGCATCACTTTTCAATGGGTTCATGGGACTTGTCTGTTGTAGGCAATCTTGGGTCCAAATCCTTTGTATTTATAGACACCAACCGCTGCATAAATACCAGTGACAGAAAAGTTTAGTTGCTCACACACCTCGCTAGATGGGAACCAGTCTGTCTGGGTGGGTATAACCTAGGGAATCCAATAAGTTGTGCACGCAGTTTTTGGGAATCTGCTTCCCTCCCGCCTTTTGACAGCCTCCATCTCATCAGTTATATTTAGCCCAGGCATCTGTGGTGACAGTCATTTTTTTAGTATTTAGGAAATGCTAGTGCTGCCTTCTGGTTGGATGCCAGATGCTACTGGGAAACATTTGTTGGAATTATTTTGGGAACTCCCAGAGCCAGAGAGGCCATCAATCACCAGTGCAAAAACCATCCAAAACTGCCCACACCAGTTTAAGTTTGCATGTCGGTGATGACAAGCGAAGGGGGTGGAAAATCAGAGACAGGAATGGCAACTCCCAGACTTTAGGACTACAGACCCCAATGGCTCCACCGATTTCATGGACTGAGTGGCTGCCTTTCTGCCATCTGACTTCGACCACTCAGTCCATTTTGCATGTTCTGGTTGTGCTACTCCTCATTGTTTTAACCATTTTATACCCTTTGCACTTGTGGTGCCATTGCGGTGCCAATGAAGGCTTTATGTAAGTTATGTAAGACAGGATCTGCCCCTGGGAGGCCAAACAAGCTGAAATGGTTATTCATGTTCGTTTCTACTTATTTATTTGTTGGATTTATATCACCACCCTTTTCGCCTAAGCGACCCAAGGCGGCTCACAACATCAGTTAAAACCCATACCCAATACTAATTAAAACCAAATGCTATAAAACTATATAAAAAGTCCATGAAACCTCCCCAATCCCCTATTGCCCATATGATGTGGAAATCCTCCTTAAAAATCTAAACCCCTTTTGACAAGTTTCAGCGGACTTACAGATTCATCCTGTTGCTTCTTTTAAACAATGATTCTACTGATTTTATGGCTAGAGTGGCTGCTTTTTTTAAAAAAAAAGTGTGCCATTAGACTCCACCCTAGAGGTAGGAATAATTTGATTTGATTTGATTTATTCGATTTGTATGCCACCCACTCAGCATACGCCGACTCAGGGTGGCTCACAACAACCACAACATAAATCAACAATACAAAATAAATATACAATAATACAATATACAATGTACAGAAATTCAATCTATAAAAGCAACACAGTACAATTTATACAATAAAACACACCTGATCACTAAAATATCAATGGAAAATAGATAACAAAAAGTCCTTAACGGAGCCCAGCATCCCTGATGGAGCCCAGGGCTCAACGTCCCCGATGGAGCCCAGAGCTCAACATCCACGATGGAGCCCAGAGCTCAACATCCCCGACGGAGCCTGGGGCTCAACGTTCCCGATGGAGCCCGGGGCTCAACGATCCCTATGGAGCCCAGGGCTCAATATTCCCAACGGAGTCCGGGGCTCAATGTTCCCAACGGAGCCCGGGGCACAACATCCTCGACGGTATGGCCAGAGGGGTGGAGACAGGACACCCGGTCTTCAGCCGCCTTCAGACCCCGGTGGCCCTTTAACCTCCTCCAGCGTTGGTGTGGCTGGAGGGAGGAGATGTGGCAGCTAGTCTTCGGCCACCTGGAGACCCATCGGCTTTCCTTCTCTCCGGGCCGGGAAGGGTTGTTCCCGGAACAGCTGCGAGGGCCAGCCCTTCCCAGCCCTGGAAGTTGATCCCAGGTTCCCCATCATTTAATTTGTATCACACCTTGTTGTATCAACTGCCTGTGATGCTTTCGACACTGTAGTGCTGGTTGTAATGCCAATAAAGGTTTGAATTTGACTACAGACCCCAGGATTATAGTGAATACATCAGCAGCTTCCCAACCCCTGAAGTTTCAAAGCCAAAATCTAAAACCCTTGGTGGGGTGGGGCGGACCAGCCTTGTAATGTTGCAAGGGTCAGTCTTTGTGATGTCTGTAACTGGAAGAGTCTGTAAGAGATTTTTACAATGTCACTGGGTGGACTGCAAGAAAATTCATGAATCTCAACATGCTTCTCCACCCTTTTGCAAATGTATGCACCCACCAGCTCTCAATCCACATTCTCATCTTCTCTTTTCTAGCTTTTTAGTGTTCAACCCACATTCAAGAACCCATAATATACAATACAAAGCTTGGTGGGATGAGACTCAAAGCTGAAATGTACAAAGTGAAGGAATAGGCTAAACTAGAAAGAAACAGGAGTACTGTTATATGTAAAAGTGTGTACAACCGTGAGGAGATCCATGCAGTGGAATATGGAATGTAGATCAAGAGTGTCTAGGTGAAAATTAAAGGGGGAGGGAGGAAAAAAAACAGTGACAGCCCCTGGGGTGATCTGCTGCAGACCTCCTGAACAGACTGAGAATCTGGATGAAATTTAACAGAGTTAAGTGCACAGCTCTACACATTTGAAAACAACAACAACCAAATTCACATTTACAAGGGGGGGGGATTTGTCTCAGTAATACCTTCATGTGAGAAAGATCTTTAGAAATGTTGCAGAACACAAGCTGAATATGAGCCAACAATGTGGTGCAGCTCCCAAAAGGAGAGAAAATGCTATTTTAGGTTGTATTAACAGAAGTACAGGCTCCAAATCCTGTGAAGTACTAGTCCCTCTCTATTTGGCACTGGTTAAGCCCCATCTTGAGTATTGTGTCCAGTTTTGGACACCACATGCTAAGAAGGAAGGTAAGAAACTGGAACAAGTTCAGAGGGAGGCAACAAGGATGATCAGGGGGATGGAAATCAAGCCCTCTGAGAAAAAAACTGAAAGAATTAGTCACATTTAGTCTCAAGATAAGAAGAGTGAGGGGGACATATAATAGTACTCTTCACGCACTTGAAAGGTTATGTGAGGCAGTTGTCAGCATCCTTGGTGGGCCATTAACACACACACACACACCTGAAACCCAGAGAGAAGAACATCTGACCTGAGTGGGAGAGTAGATTGCCACTGAGTAGAACTACTGCAAAGAAAAGGTGGGAGGGGAATTGATGAAAAGAAAGATGAAGGATGTGTGCCAGAAGCAGGGGGTGACTCTTTGTATGAGGAGGAGGAAGGAGCCTGGAGAAGCACAAAGTTGGAGATGGGAGAAGCCTACAGCAACAACCAGGTCCTGGAGCCAGAGAGGAACTGGGACTATGTGTATCACAACGGTCCTTGGATAGGTGTCTGTTGTGAATTCAAGTTTTTATTGCCTCAGCGCGCCTTGCAAAATAGGCGCCACTTTTGTGAAAGCTGATTCGCTAATGTTTTCCCGCTCCTTCTGAGGTTTTGGATAAATGTATCTATGGTGTTCTGTATAAAAGATGTTACCATGCACCTGCTCCTTGTTCTTATGCTCCTTGCAATAAACCATGTTGTTGTTTGAACCAGCTCTGTTCGAGTAATCCTTTCGGTGTTCGGACGCAGGTGTCCTTGTCAAATTTTACATGCCTTGAGGGCAAAACAATGTGCCAGAAACTACCTGTCAGTGAAGGCTTCACTGGCCTTAATATAGAGACCATCACTGTCAAAGGCCAAGCAGGCCTCACACACTGAAACAGAGGAGACACATAAGGCAAAAGAGGCAAAAATAATGTTAACAGCACCTCCACTAGCAGCTTCTGCTTCAGCTAATGATCCTAAGCACCCATACCTTGCCCTCACAGTGATTTTTCAAGTCGTCAGTCCTCCAGGATCCCTTTTTGGGATCCCTATGGAGGTTGCGACTGAAAGACTGTGGCATCAACTTCACCCCTGTGACAAACAAACTCCCAGAGTTGGGATTTCTCTACTCTCTATTACAATAAATCTCACTGGACTTGAACCAGACCATGTGAAGTTGACAGATATGGGCATGGAGGAAGGTTTTCCAAATGACTCTTCCAGCAGGAGGGACAGCCAGGCTCACAGGTTATAATACCGAGGAGGGGCACAATCTCTTCTTAAGCATTCCTAAATGCAGGAGTCAATAATGGGCTCATGTTACTGGAAGCCAGATGTTGACTGATTATCAGGAAGAAAATCCCTAGGTGTTAAGAAAGGTAATAGAACCAATTACTTCAGGAGGTGGTGAAATCTCCACCATTGGAGGAAAGTTACACGAACCATTATGTTAGATAACTTGAACTTGGATTCCTACATTAAGCAAAGAGTTGGAAGTTAATAGCTTTATAGGCCCCTTCCAACTCAGTTATTGTAATGTGTGCAAGTATATATGAAATGATGCCCTCCTAGATCTGATTACCAAGTATTCAAGGACTTAGTAATAATGGGATATCTCAACTACTCTTATATCTATTGGAAGTCTATTTGAGGCAAGGCTGCAAGGTTTACTAGGTTCCTTACTTCCCTTGTTGACAACTTCATCTTCCTTAAATGGAAGAAATAACATGAGGCTCAATTGTCCTGCATCCAATCATAATAGGTAAGAATTGGCCAATGAGTTAGAAATAGTAGAAAATTTGGATAGGCTGACCATTGCTGTTTGTCGATTTGCTGGTCTATATAAAGGGGAAACTGAGAAGGGAGTAACTTGCACTCTAGAGTTGAGGAGAACTGGTTTCAATGAACACAAAGAAATGTTGTCCAAGATTCTGTCATCAAAGTAAAGGGAGTTCATGGTGGGAGGGAGTTTCTGATACCAAAGGCATGATCAGTAACAATTTCTATGAAAAAGAGAGCAGAGGAAAATGTGAATATGTCAGGGTGGCTACATAATGATCATTTATGAACTGAGTTTTGAACAGGCAACATGCAGTCATTCATGGAAGGAGGGGAGAAATCATCAGAGTCGTGTGTTGCCATTATATGTAGAAAAGAAGGTTAGAAAGGCCACCACTCGCAACGAGCTCAGACTAGCAAGAAAGGTTAAGAGCAATGAAAAGGAGCTTTGCTTTTTCCTTTCTTTTTCTTTTTTAGTTGGAAGCAAAAAATGGAAAATTATGAATAATTTGTCAATAAGACTTAAAGAACACAACTATAAAGTTTTATGGAACTGGTATTTAACACCGGTTAGACTAAACCTGATGGATCAGACTAAATCCAACAAATGTTGGAGATGCAAGAAAGAAAAAGGCACATATCTCCACATGTGTTGGGAGTGTGAAGTAATAGAACATTTTTGGCTAAAAGTAGAAAGAGAAGCAATAGAAATATTGGTTACCAGGATCAAATTTGACCCACCAAGTATATTCGTATTTGAATTTAATAACATGAATTTGAATACAAATAATGCAGATTTACTAGCCATTATAATAACAACTGCAAGGCTATGTATAGCTACCAAATGGAATAGAGAGGAAGCCTTGAAAACTGAAGATTGGTATGCACAAATGTGGATGATCGCACTTAACAATAAGCTTACTTGTGAATCTATACCTATAAATCCAAGGGTTAACCGTTGGAACTTGCTATACATTTCTGCACCCATCCATCCTATCACGTACCAAGCCTCCTGCACTCACCCGAACCCGGTCGGAGGTTACTGCAGGGTTGAAAAACGCGTCAGTGGGGTAAGAGTCCCACAAACGCAAAAAAAAGGAAAAGAACTTCACTTCCCAACGTTCTCTGCACTGTGCCGCGCCACAGCCAATCAGGCTGAGAGGCGCGAGCAAAAAGAACGTTGGGAAACACGACGCAGCCAATTAAAATCGAGCTGCAGAAAAAAACCACCGCACGAACGCAAACCAAAAACGTAAAACTACAAGTCCCAGCGTACTGCACGCCATGAGCGCGCAGAATGCTGAGAAAGACGGCACGCGAAAAATAAAATTACAAAATGCAACAGGAGTGCAAGTCCACCGTAGGCGGACACAGCGCCTCAACAGCCTCACAAAACAAAAAGCCACAAAACTCCACCACGAGACACCCGCCAGCATTCTTTCCTGGAACAACAGGGAGGAGCAGAACTCCCTCTTCTCCACGCTACCCCGTCAAAGACACGGCGAGACCACTGCTGGCCTCAAGGAAAGTTGAGCCGGGGTGGAAAAACAACAACAGCAGGCAGCAGTTCATCAGGGGAAGCACCCACCCTGGCGAATGACTGGCTGCTGCTTTTGTACTTCTGACAGAGGTAATACAAAAGCAGCAGCAAGCAATCCACAAGGAAGAGCACCACCCCTTACGGATCGCTGCCTGCCGATCTCCGGTTAGGTAAGCCAGGAGAGAAAGGAGACAGAGAGGAGAGAACCATCATCAGGCAGAGATAGCTCTTCTCTGCCTCCTTCTCCCCCGACCTACCTAACGAACCTTACCAGCCAGTGGAAGAATGGGCTGACTGCCTCCTCCTCCTTTCCCCCATTGCTGCATCAAAACCAAAATTCTAAGCAGCAATCGGGAAAAGAGGAACAGACAGGCAGCCCGTTCTTCACACAAACCTGCACACCAACAACAAACACCAACATTAATAAAAATTAATAAAACAAAAATAAATAAATAATAAAAAACATTAATAAGAAAAAAAGTAAACCACAAAATACACAAACAAAAACATCCACAATACCACAAAAGCACAGACAAAACACCTAACTACAACATGAAATTACCTAACTCTAACACAACTACAACAAATTACACAAATAAACAACAACAAAATAACAAAAATAAACAACACCAGAAATAAACAAACCAATTACACAAATCTAAAGCCCAACCAAAACACAAAAGAACAAACAGAAACACCTCCCAGCCCACCACCACAAAAACAAAACAAAGAAAAACCCCAAATGAAAGAAAACCAGAGAACTCACCAGCACGTCCTCCCTCCACAAGATCCGAACAGAAAGGAAGGAACAAAGACTACTTACTGGATGAAGCCCCACCTAGAGGACAGGAGAGAAAAAACATGTGAAACTAAAACAAAACCACTAACAGCCCCACCTGCAGGGCGGAATAGTAAAAACAACTAAAAAACAATAAAGCCCCACCTACAGGCCACAAGAGAAAAAACAAGTCCAACAAATAACAGTACATCAAAAGTTTACACAAATAACAAACATATGTTACATAAATAAAATAAAAATGTTTATAGCATCCTCTGTTGATTTTTAACTCAAAAATAAAAAAAAACCAAAAAAAGCAAAACACAATTTATAACAGCCTGGCAACGCCAGGCAAACTATGCTAGATAAATATAAAAAAAGGTATTACGACCAAGAACAAATTCTACGAAACATGGAAGCCTTTTATTAAGCATACCATAAATAGAGGAAAGGGGAACAAGCCACCATCAGAACAGTTATCATTTTGGAACGAAATATAGCTGAAGTGTGCACCTTTTTTTTCAGAGAACAAGTAATATCGACATATACGTGATAATATTTATTTAATAACTAAATTGAGCTTCACTTTTTTCCCCATTGGTATATTTATTTATTGTCTTTTCATGTTTGTGTATTTACATATTTGTATTGTGCATATAATGTTTATTCTGTATATTGTCTTTTTTCCTCATAATAATCAATAAAAATTTTTTTAAAAGAAAGGATCAAGAATTATTGATGGGTGGGAGAGAATGAACTGCTGAATATCTACTGCACTTCCATCTTCTAAAGAAAAAAAATCAGGTTTTGTCCAAGTTCAAATACAGTAAAGGGGAAAGTAAGGGGAAAGAAAGTAGTGGGGGGGGGGGAGCTGTAGATGTAGTATCTTGATTTCAGCAAGATTTTTGACAAGATCCCCTATGATATTTTTCTGGCCTATGATATTTTTCTGGCCAAGCTAGTCGAATGTGAATTAGACAATATTGCTTTTAGATGGATTTGCAGCTGGTTGATAGGCTGTGTTTAATGACTGCTCACCTGCAGTTTCTTCTCATCCTGGACAGAAATAACAAGTCTTGCATACCAGATATTTGTCTTGGCCACTAAGGTAAAGGTTTCCCTTGCTCGAAAGCCAGTCATATCCAACTCTAGGGTTCATTGCTCATCTCTGTTTCATAGCTGAAGAGCCAGCACTGTCTGCTTCATACCTGTCAACTATCCCGTTTTTCCCGGGGAAACCCCTTATTTTTACGCCTCTTCCCGCCCCCTCCCATTTTATTAATTTCCCCGTATTTTCCCTTATTTTTTAAAAAATATCCTGACCAGAGCCCTCACAGGCGAAGCTGCAGTATGTTTTTCCTGCCACCAGAGGCCGCTGTGTGAAAGGAGAGAGGCTTTTTGCTTGTGAAAGGAGAGAGAGAAGGTGGTGGGAGGGGCCTTCTGTAGTTTCCCGGCCACATGGTCAATGGAGGCTTCGCTTCGTTTTTGCTGCTGAGCTGGTCGCAGCCACCATGGGACGCACAGGGAGTCTACTCTAGGTGAGCGATATTTCATATATGCATGGGCAAATCAGCTCTTGGTCTCTCACTCTCATGGTTTATTGAGCTGTTTCTGCCCTGCCTCCTGGCTGGAGGATTTCGTTGCTTGATCACTATATGAGAGAGGGGGGGGTCGTTTCTGTTCTAGAATTAACTTGGGAGGGGTGGGGTGGTGGGGGGTGGTGCTTGATCACTATATGAGAGAGGGGGGTTCGTTTCTGTTCTAGAGTTAATTTGGGAGAGGGGGGAGTTTGCTTGATCACTATATGAGAGAGAGGGGGGTTTTCGTTTCTGTTCTAGAATTAACTTGGGAGGGGTGGGGTGGGAGATGGTGCTTGATCACTATATGAGAGAGAGAGAGAAACGGGGGGGGGGTTCGTTTCTGTTCTAGAGTTAACTGCTTACAAGCAGTTAGTAACCCTAGGGGGCTGGTTTACTATTCTGCACTTTCTTTGCTTCCCAGGAATTTTTTTTAATTAAAATGAGTAAGGTAAAGGTTTCCCTTGCTTGAAAGCCAGTCGTATCCGACTCTAGGGTACAGTGCTCATCTCTGTTTCAAAGCCGAAGAGCCAGCGTTGTCTGCATCTGCAGACATTTCCGTGGTCATGTGGCAGGCATGACTAGACACCAGAGCGCATGGAACGCTGTTGTCTTCCCACCAAAGTGGTCCCTATTTATCTACTTGCAATTTCTTGCTTTCGAACTGCTAGGATGGTAGGAGCTGGGACAAAGACGGGAGCTCATTCCATCCTGCAGTACTCGGGAATCGAACTGCTGACCTTCTGCCTCCCAGTCAGCATCTTAGTCACTTAAGCCACTGAGTAAACAAGAAAGAAAACAAAACAAAAGTCCCCCAAGAAGATGGGGAAAGGGTTCTTTGGCCCACACAGCTTTGTGCCCATTGCATCTACAATACCATCTAGCCATCTTATTTTTGGCCACCCACTTCTTTTGTCCTCCACCTTTCCCAGCATCAAGGCTTTCTCAAGTGAATCCTCTCTTCTCATTTGATGTCCAAAGTACTTTAGCATCGTTTTTACTATTTGACCTTTAATGAGCAGTCAGGGTTGATTTCTTCTAGGATTGTCCTATTTCTAACACCACATTTCAAAGGCATCTATTTTTCTGCGCTCAGCTTTTCTAATGGTCCAGCTCTCACACCCATAGATGACCACCGGGAATAGCATTGCTTTGACTATGCAATTTTTTGTTTGCAAGGTGATGCCTCTACTTTTAACTATGTTCCCCAGGTTTCTCATAGCTTGTTTCCCAAGCATCAGTCACCTTTTTATTTCATGGCTGCAATCACCATCTGCAAAGATCTTTGATCCTAAGAAAGTAAAATCTGCCAGTCGTATCCAACTCTAGGGTACAGTGCTCATCTCCATTTACAGCCAAAGAGCCAGTGCTGTCTGTGTTTGCAGACATTTTCATGGCCATGTGGCAGGCATGACTAGAGCCCAGCAAGTCACATGGCTATATTTGGCCATGCCCACAGATTTGGCCACACCCACAGAGGGTGTGGCCAAAATTTCCCTTATTTTCAAATCCAAAAGTTGACAGGTATGATCTGCTTCTGTAGACGTTTCTTGGCAGAGGGTGTCATCAAGTTTACAGATGACACCAAACTTGGAGGAGTACGAGACAGGATGAGAAATCTAAAGGATCTTGCTAGACTTGAGCACTAGGCCAAAAGCATTGCAAGAAGTTTCAACAATGAAAATTCAAAAAGCCCTGCACTTAGGTGGAGGAAATGGCATGTACAAATAAAGGATGTGAAACAATAATAAGCAATAATAGCAATAACCATTACACTTATATACCACCCTATAGCACCTAAGAGCATTCTCTGGGCAATTCACAAGGTAATTAGCATTTTGCCCCAAAAAAGCTGGGTATTCATTTTACTGACCTTGGAATGATGGAAGGCTGAAGGAATGAACTCTGATAATAAGCAGATGCGCCACAGGGATTTTGAACTTGTGAAAAGGTTTAGTACAGGTTAACCACGAATCAACAGAGTGACATGGCACCAAAACAAAGAAGAAAAGAAAAAGAATCAGTGCTATAACAGTCTGCATAAATCAAAGTCTAGTGTCCAAAACAAGGGATGGAAGAGTACCACTCTACTCCACTTTGGTCAAACTTTACCTGTTATATGGTGTCCAGTTCTGGTCTAGAGAAGAGCAAGAGGGGACATATTTTTTCTAGCTCAAGAGCAGGGGTTCTCAAGGTTTTCATGCCAAGGCCTGGACCATTCCCACTCAGCTGGCCTGGACACATGGTTTCCCCTGTCGCAAATACTGCCGCAAACCACAGAGGGGGCATTTGTGCATGCGTAGGTGCATTTACGGCTGTAGTAAACGCATCCATTTCCACTTCCAGGGTCACCGCCATGTGCCAGGTGGTATGGTGTCAGGGGCCAGGGCCATAGGTTGCAAACCCCTGCTCCAGAAGATAGGACTTGAAGAGACAGTTGACAGAGATATGTTTTCAACTTAACATTAGGAAGAACCTGAGGACAATAAGAGCTATCCAGTAATTGCACCAACCAGGAAGTTGGAGGATCCTTCTTCAGTGGGAGTTATTAAGCAAAGGTTGAATGGAAACTGTCAGGATTGCTAATTTGGCAGGTGGCTGGGTCCATTCCAACTGCTGAGGCAGTGAACTCTGACAATAGCTGGGAATGGATAGGCTGTTAAACCACCTCACACAACAAATCAAACTTCCTTCTCCCCCAAGGAATTCCTTGGGATTACACCAGATGCCCTAAAAGCTGGCTATCCTATGTGAAGTATCCCAGCCATGATGGCTGGCATATTCTGGGAGACATAGCCAAAAAAAAGGGAAATTTTCCCACCTCTGAAAAAAGTCTCCTACTCAATATGAACTTTGTAATGCTCAAGTGTGGACCTCAGGATCACCCTGATCTTGGGTTTTAAAGGTTGTACCTATCAAGCCTGGATTAACTATAATGAATGTACATGTGTTGCGCTATTATATTAATATCAACATTTTATCAGGTTCATGGAGCTTAGGTTGGCTGAGGACCAGTGCTTGATCCTTCCTCTCCTCTGTTAAATTTGGGTGCTCATAAATGAAAGAAATTAACAATGATCTTAGTGGTTAAGATGCTGAATTGATAGGTCGGCAGGTCAGAAGTTCAAGATCCAAGTGCTGCACAATGGACTGAGTGCCCATTGTCTATCCCAGCATCTGCCAACCTAGCAGTTCGAAAATAAGAAATTGCAAATAGATTAATAGGTACTTCTTGTAGGAATCGGGGCCGCAGAGGGCCGGAGGTCCCGGAGGAGACTGATCAAGAAACGATACGAGGCAGTATGGAGGAGGATAAGATCAGTGGTTTATTGGGAAAAAGGCATCATCATATATAGGAGTAAAAGCGCAACGGTGGCAAAAACAGTCATCTGACAGAAATCACATCACCTGTTTACTCGGGTTAATTGGGAATCTCTTGGAGGGAAGTTAATTAACTTGGCCAAACACAGACTGGGGAAAACACCATTGTTTGGGGATTAAGCTGGGGTAAACATGGCCTCTGTTTACACCCGGGGTAAAGTTGAGCTTGGAGATGAGTGATTATTCTAATGGGTAACTGGGTTAGCTATTCGCTCTCTCAGCAGATCCGCTGGTGAGGTCAGGAAATTGGGTGAATCAAACCCTATCATTTATCCACCCCCCTAAATTTCTCTGCCCGCAGAGCCCACGGCTCAAGGAGCGTTCCCCCGAAGTGGCCTCTGCGCGGGCCGTTCCATGCCACTGGGGCATGGGGAAACCACATCTCCCCTTTTAATTTCATTTAAGGACCTGACTGGCGACTCTGCGTAGGAGAGGCATCAGCTGCTGAGCGGGAATGACGCTCCGGGGTTTCTTCTTGGGGCGGCACTTCAGTATCAGTGAGGGGATACATTGCGCCAAGCAGCAGACTGCTATGCCTAGCAGGACCACCCCCACGACCACCTTAAGTACCGTCTGAAGCCACCCCCATGGAATCCACGACCACATCCAGCTCCACAATGAGCTCCACCAGTCTCCCCATGCAGAGCCCTCTCTGATGCCCTGGACTATGGTGTGGAGGTTTGTGAGCTGATTCTGCACTCTGCGGGAATTGTCAGTAAGGTTGAAACAACACATACCATGGAAAGACTCGCAACCCAAGTGATGCAGCATTAAGAGGTAGTCTATAGCCGCTCTATTGTCAGGTATGGCATGGCGAAGCTCCGCCTGCTCCTGGTTGAGCAGCGCGATCGCCGAGGAGGTGTGGTTGATGGCTTTGGCTAATCCGCAAGCCAATCGACTAATCCTCCGAGCGTTGCCGACAGCTAAGGCTGGCACGCCGACTATGCTGACTGCCAGCGAGACATATTCGGCTGGACTCAAAACTCTAAAGCTGCTATCACATGAGCTGTCTAACTGGGCGGTACGAGTGTGCCTTATGGGTGCTGAAACATTTGAAACAATTGTGCTTGGGGTGATCATATCCTTAGTAGGGAGTAACAGTGTCAACCGACTTAGGCAACATGTGGAGTCTGATACATTTGCGGGAATGTAGTTAAAAGTATACTGATTACACGTAAAGAACCAACCAGATGGTAACATAACATGGGCATACATTGAACCAAGTGTCTCTGGTTTATCACAAGTCCAGTTGCTGCTGCCGGTATCGAAGCAGCGGCGCTGAGTTCAGCCGACTGCAGCGCAGCCGACCATTCGAGCACAAGTAGAGTTCGGGCTGGCCGCCACTCACGGAGTGTGAAGAGTGGCTGCGTCAGCCGGCAAAGTCATGGTGAACCGCAATCCCCCCCAACGAGCGTAGGCTGCAAAACTCGGAGGGAGGTGCGGTCCGAAAATCCTCTTCAGCAGCCAGTCGCCATCCCTGGCGTGCGCATCTAGAGTGTGGCACACTGGGATGAGACAGGTGCTCAGAATTGAGGCAGAACCAATGTCCTGCTTCAGGCAAAAATCGGACTGGTTGACGAGACCCGCCAACCTTTCCCATAGGTTATAATGCATCCGGGCGGAAAGGTCTCCGTCTGGTATCAAGCCGCTGGCCCCAAGTGGGGCGGCCTGAACGCCTCCCCCCACAAGTACGGAGAGGGTCAGGATGATGACGGCTGCCATGGTGTTGGCGTGAATTCGGGCGAAGACTGCAGCCGTGAGGTTCTCCGGTGTCGGCTCCTTCTCCTCGCGTTGGAGGGCGTCCTCGGCCTCACTGCAAAGGGCCTTGATCATCCCCCAGGTGATCTTCAGCGCTGTCGGTGGCCGTCTCCTCCGACGGGTCTTGTCGGTCAGGGTGAGGTCCTCCATCTCCGGGACCGGACTCGGGTCGGCCTGGGTCCACGCCATGTGGTTCCAAGTGAGGCTTGACGCACCGAGCTGGAATCCAAACGACACCTGTAGGAGACATAACTGCAGCATACCCTCTCCCCCAGGTTATGAGCGGCGCCGGGCCCCTCCAGGAAGGGTCCGGTGGCACTCGGTATTGGACCATCGGTCGCGGGAGAGCTTCCGAGCGGCGGAAGTGCTTCTCCTGCGGCGTGCAATCCGAAAAAACATTAAGGTGATTGTAGGTGAACAATACCTTATTCAGACAATGCTGTGCCTGAGCCTGTGACTTGGGGAGGGCTGGTGGCTCCCCCCTTTCTGTTTGTTTGTCAATATAGGACTTGAGCGTCCGATTGACCCGTTCTACAATCGCTTGCCCCTGCGGATTGTAAGGAACGCCAAAAGTATGCTGAATATCCCAAGTGGCCATGAAGGTGGCCAGCTGCCTAGAGCTGTAGGACGGGGCGTTATCGGTTTTCACGTGCCGAGGTTTGCCCATGGCTGCAATGCAGGAAAGGAGGTGCTGCTCCACGTGGGAAGCAGTTTCCCCTTTCTGCGCTGTTGCCCAAACGAATTGTGAAAAAGTGTCTATGCAAACGTGCATGTACTGCCATCTGCCAAATTGCGGAACATGCGTGACATCCATCTGCCACACCTGATTAGCCTCTGTCCCTCGTGGGTTGACCCCCCACGAGGGCCCCCCCGGTGCCCCTGCACAATGCTGGCAAGAGCGAACTATGCCTTGGGCTTGAGAAAGTGGCAAATTGAACTGTCTGGCAAGTGCTTTGGCATTTTGGTGAAAGAAAGCATGGCTCTGGATTGGCGTAGTAAAAACACCCAAAACTGAACGTTGCTGAATTTCCTTTGCCGCCGCGTCCGCTCTGCTATTGCCCGCGGAAATCGGACCCGGGAGGTCCTGATGACTGCGAATGTGGGCAATATAGAGCGGCTCCGTGCGGTTTCGCAAATGAAATTGAGCAGTGAGAAACAAACTAAGCAAATTCTTGTCTATCGCGGGAGTGATGTATGCTCCCGGTAGACTGTGAAGCAAATTCCTAACGTACATGCTGTCCGTAATGATGTTTAAACGTTCTTTGGCGAAGGTGCGCAAGGCAAGGTTCACCGCTGCCAACTCCGCCCGCTGTGCGGACTTTTGTGGAAGAGTTAACAGCGTGCGCCAAGCTTGGCCCTCCTGCCAGGTCAAGACACCGTATGTCCAACCACCATCAGTAAAAACTGTCCTGGCTCCCTGAAGTGGAACCAGCGAAAGCAACTCAAATAAGCTAACTGTCTGCGTCTGAAGTGAGACAAGTCTGGGGTCCTTTGGCAAGTGGTATGCCAAGCATCCGGTGAATCCTTCCAAAGCTATCGGAAGTGAGTCACCGAGCTGCATTAATTGCTGAACTTGTTCCTTGGTGAACGGGACTACGATTTTGGCCAAATCATGCCCTGAAATGTGCCTAGCTCTCAACCGTCCGCGGTAAACCACCGCGGAGACCAGTTCCTGGGGAGGAATGATGTTTCGTGAAGAGGTGTTCGGAAGGTACACCCACTCCACGATACTCGCCCCTTTCTCGGCATCTATGCCGAGCGCTCCAGTGAACATGGATCCTGACCGTACGATGTACAAATTCAGGATCGGAGCATATGGCCCTGGGGTGATCCTATCTACCCATCGCTGGCTGAGAACTTGGTTAACTTTCTCGAGAGCCAAGCGTGCGTCTCGAGAAATCTTTATCCGGTCTGCTGGCTGCTTACCTAATGTTAGCAGCGAGAAGAGCGGCTTCAAAAGATCCGTATCCAATCGGAAATACGGTCTGGCCCAATTGATGTTCCCTAAAACCTGCTGCAATTCTACCAAGGTGACCGAATCCTGTAAATTGATCTGAGGCAAAACTGGTGCGGCGAAAGAGCGGAGAAGCCGATGACCCAAGTATGAGAAGGGCTCGGTTCTCTGCACTTTCTCTGGGGCAATGAGTAAACCTTTGTACCCCAGGCTGGCCTGGAGGTCAGAAAACATTTTGCTGCCGAGTTGCGGCATCGCGACCAAGATGTCGTCCATGAAATGGCAAACTATGGCTTTGGGGTAAAGGCTTCGGAACTTTGCCAGTGCGTTGTGAACATAAATTTGGCACAGGGTGGGCGAATTGAGCATGCCCTGTGGCAAAAATCTCCACGCGTAACGCTGCGTAGGCTCACTGTGGTTCACAACTGGCACCGTAAAGGCGAACCTTTCCCGGTCCCGGGGGTCTAAGGGAATTGTATAAAAGCAATCCTTGAGATCTACGACTAGGATCTCCCACCCCTCGGGAATCATATTCGGATTCGGGATGCTGCATTGGAGCGGACCCATTGGCTGAATGCATTTATTGATCTCTCTGAGATCGTGGAGGAGTCGCCACTTCCCCGACTTCTTCTTAATCACAAAAATTGGCGAATTCCATGGACTCGTGGACTGCTCTATGTGTCCTGCGTCTAGCTGTTCTTTAACTAGTTGCTTAAGGACGACTAATTTCTCCCCCACTACCGGCCATTGTTCTATCCAGACCGGCGTGTCGGTGAGCCACTTAAGTGGCAACGCCATTACCCAAAGGTAAGCGTAGCACCGTACTGCTGTAAGATGTCTCGCCCCCAAAGGTTGATGTGCACGTCAAGAATGTGCGGCCGAATTACCGCCGTGCCGTCAGCCTTTGGAATCGTGACTGTCACCCACTCTCGGCTTCTGAACGCTTCCTGAATGCCTCCTACCCCCCACACATCGGAGACCGGCTCAATGGCCCACTCCCTTGGCCACTGGCCCCTGCTTATCACGCTCACATCTGCTCCGGTATCTAATAAGCCTGAGAATATTCTATTATTCAGAAATACCTCGATAACCGGGCGCTGTTTCCACTCAATGTTGGTCTCCACTGTCGCTAAGACCTGGTATCTTTGTACTGCCTCACTGGCGCTCGAGCGGTCCTCTGACTGGGACTCGGAGCTGTCACTGAGCCTTCCCTGGCTATCTGCTGGCGAGTTACAAGGAACCATGATCAGTTGCGCTAAGGTGTCTCCTTTGTGAATTGTCTGGGGCAAGTGAGTCCACAACTGAACTTGGAGAACGCCTGAAAAATTCGAGTCAACGACTCCTGGAATTACGAGAATTCCGCGTGCTCCAGCTACACTGCGGGGCAAAACTAAACCTATAAAGCCCTTGGGCAGTGGACCCATGTACTGGGAGTCCACCAGATAGACCGTGCCTGGCAGGTCGCATGTAACGTCCGCCTGACAAGTCAAATCTAACCCTGTACTACCCTTGGGGCTGGCCTGTGCCCTCGCGATGCCTGGAGTGGGACTGGGATCTAGTCTAGCTCGGGTGAGCTGAGGGAAGCCTCTGTTTGGACCGGGGCCAGAGACATGCCCGCGTTCCGGTTTCCCGAATCCGGACAGTCTCGGGCCCAGTGGTAGCCTCTTTTACACTTCGGACACTGGGTTTTCGGAGCCTTGGAACGGCCGGACTTTTGTCCGCCTCCCTTGGATCGGCACTCCCTAGCGAAGTGACCAACCTTGCCACAATTGTGACACGCTCCTTGGGTCTTTCCTTTTGGTCTCTTACCCCCTTGCACCGCTGCCGCTAGCAATCCCATCTTGTAGGATTCTGTGCCAACGTCGGCGCAAGCTCTAATCATGTCCGTAAGTGTCAAGTCGGGACGATTGCCTAGTTAGTGACTGCAGGATTTTACGGCAGTCTAGATTGGCATTGTCCTTGGCTAACTTCATCATGAGCTCTTGCTGGGCCTGCTCATTGTCAATCTGCCTGCTAATTGCTTCTTCCAGGCGATTGATGAAGTCCATATAGGGCTCTTGGGCTCCCTGCTTGATAGCGGTGTAATTTTTAGCCGCTTTGCCAGTTGCTGGGACTTTGAAAAACGCCCTGAAGGCGGCCTCGGCCGACATCTGGAGAGTGGCAAGAGGCAAGTTGATTTGGGCATCGATGGGCTCGAAGGCACCTGAACCATATAACTGGTCAGGAAGTACTGCGCCTCCCATCCTGGCAGCCCTCGTCTGCGCCTCTAGGCGAAACTCGCTGTCCCAAATTAAATACTGGCTAGGGTTGAGCATCATCCGCATGACGGCTTTCCAGTCATGGGGAATCCACATGGTGTTCTCACACACTTGCTGAAGCGTGCCCCTAGTAAAACGACTTTGGAGCCCTGTTTCTGAGATGGCTTTCCGTATGGCCATGAGAAGCTTATACGGAACTGGGGAATGAATTATCTGTTGGGCGCCTGTGAGCGCGTCTATTTCCATGCGGATGGGACATATCTGACTAAGCTCAGCTAGTTCTTCTGCTGGCAACTCCCCCTTCCTAATCTCCTCTTCAATTGTGCGCTGAAGGGGACTTTTGGTAACTCGGGAACCCGTTGCTGTCAGAGAAGCGCCTGCGCTCCTCATTCCTTGCATTCCACCGGTGACGTCTGCAGCTGTCACCGGGGGAAAGCTCCCTACGCTACCCTGCCTAAATTGGAGTGACGGATAGAGCGCCATAGGTGCCGTTGGCTCGGCTGGCGTGACTGGCAGATTTGGGGGTTCTTTGGCCTCTACCCGGACTGGCTCTATCTCCGCTAAGAGCTTCCTACACTTTCTCCATGTGCGAATTACGCCTCCTGGAGCTTTCGGGGGTTGCTGAATGCAGTCTCCTATCTGATCCCAGAGCTCGAGGGTTAACGTACCTACTTCTGGGTAAAGCAGGCAGTGTTCCCCTAGGTACACCAAAAGTCTCGCTAGCTCCCCGCTGTGAAAACGCAAATTAAATATCCTGGCCAGGATCTTGAACATTCCCTCATGAGTTCTTTGGCTAGCGGATGGACGCTGTCGCTGAGGACAGGTCCCCATATTACCTGCGATTGGGTCCTCCGAAGTTTCCTCCTCGGGACGAGTCGACGCGTCTTTGGCAGGCAACAGGTTCTGGCGATGTCGCTTTCTGGGTAGAGCTCGGAGCGTGGGCTGCGGCCACGGGCCCTCGGTGGCCACTGCGCTGTCAGGGATTCACAGCTGTCCCTGCGGAACGCGTTTTTCCATAACCTGCAAGCCGCCGCGAAAGCCGGGAGCACGCTGTAGGATGCCTCTTTGGACTGTCTCACCGCAGGCCATCCCTCCGCTCGGCTGGCTGCCGGACGGAGTGCCGCGCTGTCCTCCGGGACGATTCGGACACGGTTCAAGGGCAGAACCGGACCGTGTGATCGCTACTCTGAGGAAGACCGCTTGCTTACTCACGAGTAGATCACGTCGGGGTCACCAGATGTAGGAATCGGGGCCGCAGAGGGCTGGAGGTCCCGGAGGAGACTGATCAAGAAACGATACGAGGCAGTATGGAGGAGGATAAGATCAGTGGTTTATTGGGAAAAAGGCATCATCATATATAGGAGTAAAAGCGCAACGGTGGCAAAAACAGTCATCTGACAGAAATCACATCACCTGTTTACTCGGGTTAATTGGGAATCTCTTGGAGGGAAGTTAATTAACTTGGCCAAACACAGACTGGGGAAAACACCATTGTTTGGGGATTAAGCTTGGGTAAACATGGCCTCTGTTTACACCCGGGGTAAAGTTGAGCTTGGAGATGAGTGATTATTCTAATGGGTAACTGGGTTAGCTATTCGCTCTCTCAGCAGATCCGCTGGTCAGGTCAGGAAATTGGGTGAATCAAACCCTATCATTTATCCACCCCCCTAAATTTCTCTGCCCGCAGAGCCCACGGCTCAAGGAGCGTTCCCCCGAAGTGGCCTCTGCGCGGGCCGTTCCATGCCACTGGGGCATGGGGAAACCACAACTTCTTCAGTGGGAAGGTAACAGCATTCCCTGCACTCCATTGTCGAGTCATGGGCTGCCACATGACCATGGGAACGTCTGCAGACACAGACAGTACTAGCATTTTGGCTGTAAACAAAGATAAGCACTGTACTCTAAAGTCTGACTCAACTTGCTTTCGATCTGGGGAGAACTTTATCTATTGCTGACTGCCCCTGAAATGCACTAAGGGGGATTCAAGGAGCCCATCAATAAACACTGAGTGCAGAATTTTATTATTTCTTTTCTCTGAAGTTTGACAAAGTTTTTTTTTTTAAAGCAAATGCTTCTTGAAATTGCTCTGTGCTTTATTTTTTAAAATTTAGAACACTTATGGCAGCGGTGGGTGGGAGCTGGTTTTGTGTATTGGAAGCTAATATAGTAAATAATAGATAAGTCTGAAAGGATCCAAGATTGCTGACTCAAACAAGTTTTGTACACCACCATTAGATTCTGCAAGGCCCCTTCATTTTTATGCAATCGATGAATCCTTCCCAGATCTGTTTATTTAGCCATCTGAGCCATCTTTGAGAATGTTGGCATTGAAAGAAATTCTGCTTTGCATCTACTCAACAACATTTTGTTTTGTGTAGACCTCTAAAGCTGGTTCTGGTCTGAAGCAATACTTTGGCAATCATTTCCTGATGGGGCTTATTTAGTGTCTTGTGTGAAAGATCCTTTTCAGGAAGTGGTGTTGTAGAACTACCAAATCATGGGATTGGGTTTTTTTGGGTTTTTTTTTTAAGACAACAGGTCCTAGAAGCCCCTTGCTGGTTGTCAGATTCTGGTTCTGTTGTTCAAAAGGGAGAAAAGGAAAGAAAAAGGTAGCCCAAACTGTAGCAAACTGTAGTGCACACCAAAATGGTCATAAATTCAGTAGAGAAGTTGTAAATCAGAAGGAATTTGGCAGCATAAAAACAAAACATTAAGATATAAAGCTCCTTTTTGCAAATATGATTGCTTAGCCAAAGACTGCCTGAATCACATCTCTCCAACGCTTTTAATGCTGGGGTATCTGTAAAGTATAATTTGGTTTATTTCTTACCCTGAAACCTTTTGGATTGGATTGGATATCCTTTAGGCTGCTTCCTACTCTATTATTCTATGATATGATCATATGATTCTTCTACATTAATGGCCAGTGGGAAACTCAGTAGACAGTGTAAGTATTTAGCTGCTCCTTCAGGTTTACAAATAATAATAATAATAATCTCATAGTTCAGTTACTAAGTCCCTTGCCAGACTACAGCCTGAAGAACTACATCAACCTTTTCCAGCTCTTTTCAATTTCAAAGCATTTTCTAAAACAATAATCATTAATTTTCTCCATCTCCCCTGTGGGGAAGAAAATTGCTATCTGTATAAGAGGTTTGGAAGCTCAAGCAAAGTGGTTGGGGGGACTTTTGCAAGAAGTATAAAGAAAAAGAAAAGGAGAAGAAATTTTAATTGGGTGATAATTAAAAGAAGGATCATTAGAATCAACAACGGTCTTTCCCAGCAGGTTCAAAAGCACTTTGGAGTAATAAGCTAAATAACCATCACTGGCTGTCTGTGTTTCTAAACATTGGGAGTAGAGGGAGAAAAGTTTTTATGCACATTATTTCCAGTGATCCATGGAGCTGAGATAAAGGAAGTAGGTACACCCTATAGTTCCCAAGACTGGGTGGTGGTCATCTTTTTGTTGAAGTCTTCTTCCCAACCCCAAATTGGCTTCTAACTTCTGCTTTGCTCTAGTATTTTTTTAAAGAAAAATCTTAATATTATAATTTATCACTCAAACCTTTCTCCATCAAAGATGAACCTCCACTTACTTTGCCTGTGTTAACTCTGTGGCTGTTCTTTAGATCATTAGGATATAAGACTGGGGTTTCTGAAATCCATTCTCAGCTAAGAGAAAAAGAAAAAAAGTTCTCAGGATTCATCATCCTCAGCTATTCGTTTCCTGCTATTGCCTGAGCAATAATTCAGTGTTGTTTTTAAAAAATCCACAGTTGTCAAATTTGTTCACGACTAAAAAACATGAGATTTTAAATGCTGGAGAAAATAGAATTTATAGATTAATCCATCCAGTCACTGAGCCTTGGGCAAAGAATTGTCCAAAAGGGAAAGGAAGGAAGAGCAGGAATGGTTATATCTTCAGGCCTGTTAGCAGTTAAAAGCTCTACTGAATGATAGAGTGATCTATCTTTTCAGGAAATGCAAGATAAATATCTGGATCCCTTCCCAGATAATGCAGCCCTGTGCAAAGTACACTAAGGAGAATGACTTGCTAACATGGTGTTCCCAAAGAACGCAGAAACGGATGTATTCTTATAATAGGACCGATAAGGTATCAACAAAGACTAGTGTGTTAGCTGCAATAAGCATGTGAGAAATTGACAGCCAAATCACAAACACATTTTATCGGAGAGTGAGAAGTGGCTGCTAGAAAAGAAACATGGCTAAAGGCCCTCAAGCGCATAAGCTCCATTAAGAAGATTTCCCCAGCACTAAATAGAATTTTCTCATGTCACATCTGAGGTGTGCTTGGAGATGATTGGTGCTTAAGCATTTGTGAAGGTGTTTTAGCTAATTGTGGCTTCATGTATACCCTATTGATAAACAACGGAGGGGGCAGATTTTTCTTCTACAGCATCCCTAACACTTCAAAAATGATTGATGTTTCACTGGACTGGAAACAAAGGTCATATAGCTTCTAATAACACTTACCTTTCATAAAGCTCTTCAGGGACAAAGTGTGTGGTACAGATTGCATTTTATGAGAGACTAAAATCTGTTAGTGATCCAGAGACACGATTCAGGCAGACTTTCATGACCAAGCAGTTTTATGTACAAATGAAACCTGTGTCAAGTTTCTGACAATCAATCACCAAGCAAACCATTTTCTTTCTTTCTTTCTTTCTTTCTTTCTTTCTTTCTTTCTTTCTGTCTGTCTGTCTGTCTGTCTTTCTTTTTCTTTCTTTCATTCACATTTTTATTTTACACTTTTGGTACAAACACCACTCATGGTACAAACTCCACTTAGGGCTGCCTACAATAATAATCACCCCCAAAATAACCAAATATAACCCAAAAAAGCCAATACTGGATAGTGTCAGATAATCTTAATACCACAACAATATCCATACAATGATATTCATAGAAAACACTGTCAAAAGGAGTAAGAGAAGGTAATAACAAAAAGAATCCAGGGCCAACACTAAATAGTTCTAATGATCACAGATAAGTCTTTAATGACTCACAAAATGTTAATAATTTAGGAGCAGCTCTAATCTCCACTGTTCTTGATAACTACAAGAGAAGTGGGAGGAAAAAATCTGCTGTGATAATCAATCATCCCTCAGAGTTTAAGAAATTCCATCTTCCATCACTCATATATATTGTTGCTAAGAAAATCCATCACTTAACTTTACTAAATGCAATCAAACTTAGTAGAAACTGGTGGCTAAACTCTGTGTGTGTGTGTGTGTGTGTGTGTGTGTGTGTGTGTGTGTGTGTGTGTGAGAGAGAGAGAGAGAGAGAGAGAGAGAGAGACTGGCAAATGACATCATCTTCATCTCTATTAATTAAAAACAGCAGATGTGTTGGCCCTGCTGTTTCTGGCTTCCTTATAACACTCATTATGTGAATAATCCTAAAAAGTATCTTGTAAGAGAAGCCAATATCTGTTATTATAAAGCGGTACCAATTTATTGCAAAGTATTCATTTATTTGCTTTTGCAAATGGGAAAATAAAATAGGAAATAAAAGATTTGTCTGAGGCTACCCAGTGAATTCATTTTATTTATTCCATATGAATAGTATCTTTCTGAAGTATCAAGGAGACTACCTGGAGATTTTTGGTATTACCCAGTGCTTCCCACTTTAGTACTTGTTGATTTCACTTTTTCTATAGTTAGTAGAGCATCAGACAGAAAAACAAGAATCTCGCAGAGAAAGCATGAGAAAGAAAGTATAGCCCAGACAAACCTGTCAACCTTCCCGGATTGGCCGGGATTTCCTGTTTTTCGGCGCCGATTTTCGCCATTTCCCGCCCGGAGCTGCCGAAACCCTGGAATTTGGCAGTGGGGGAAAAGGCATTACTGCGCATCCCTTCTGCGCAGCTCACTTCTACACATGCGTAGAAGGCTTTTATGCATGCGTAGAACCCTTCTACGCATGCGTAGAACCCTTCTGCGCAGCTCGCTTCTATGCATAGAAGCGAGCTGCGCAGAAGGGTTCTGCACAAGTCGCTTTTATGCATGCATAGAAGGCTTTTACGCATGTGTAAAAAGCGAGCTGCGCAGAACTGTTCTGTGCAGGTCCTGGATTGTCCGGAGCCGTGGTTGACAGGTATGAGCCCAGGTTCTCCTTAACCCTTCATACACAAGCACTTTGTAAGTTGAAAAAAATCCTCCTGAAACATTCTTAAGAAGATAAAAGATTTCTTTACTTACAGTCATAATTAAAAAGGAAAGTTTGGAGTAAACGCAATACATTATCTGCTATGTGCAGAAGACTGGCTCCATGTGAGTGCATGGTTGAAAGATATAACAAGGAGAGAGAATAACTTTCTTCTTCTTCTTTTTGTGTCATATTTTATTCCGAATATTGGCAATCATCATGGCGTTCAGCCATGAAGACTGCCCTGCAAATATAATGCCATGGCTTTTCATCTACCTTCCACGGCACAGCGTGACACCCGTACCACTGATCCAGCTCCGTAAGTCACTTTCTGGTCCTGAGCCCTTTTGGCACACAAAGTCCTCATCAACCCCAGGCCAGTATTGATGAAGCTGTTGCCCTCCATCTAGATGGATTCAAATGGGAACCATCACTTGGGGACCATCACTCTTCCCTGGGGACTTAGCCAAGGCCACTAGCCCTCAGGGTTGTCAAGTTAGTTGATTGCTGCCTGACACTTACCGTTGAGCCGCTGGCAGTATGGTCTACTCTATTACCAAAGGAAGCCAAAGGAAGGAACATAAAAAGATGGGACAGGTCTTTAATTTGATTCCCAGAGAAGAACAGTACAGTAAAACCCCTACGAAAAAAGTCTGTTCCTTAGGCTTTTGCTTAAATTGGTTTTTTATGTAACGCAAACCAAACCCTTAGGAAAAAATAATGTTTTTATGTAAATCGAAACAAACCCATAGGAAAAATGAATTTTTTATGAAAATTGAAGCAAACCCATAGGGAAATGAATTTTTACCTAACTCGAAACAAACCCATAGGAAAAAGAATCTTTATGTAACTCGAAGCAAACCCATAGGAAATTGTGTAAATCGGAACATGGTTTTAGCATAAAATCATTATGTAAGTCGAATTTTATGTAACTCGGGGCATTTGTAAGTTGGGGGTTTACTCTACTTTAACAATGGGTTAGTGGCCAAAAAAGACAGATATTCACTTTAGTTCTCCCCACAAAGTCCTTCCCACTTATACCACCATAAGATTGTTATTATCCCAACAGTAGTAACCACATCCAAGCTTGCTTAGCTTCTGAAATCAAATGAGACCAGGTGTATTTGGGGTGGTATGACATTATTCTGAAGGGCTGCTAGTAGGAAAATTTCCCATCTCTATCCAGAGATGTCAAGGTTTGAACCCTGTTCAGCTGCAGAAGGTATCTACTACTACCGAGGTGAGAAGTCATTCCATTCTCTTAGATCATTAGTCATGTCCCATCCAGAATGTAGAATTATCTAACTGTACCACAGAAAGCATTGAAAGTGGCTTCATGGGATTCAGAGGAGGAATATTTGAACTAGAGAATACTCTGGCCTACAGCTCGAAATTTGTCACATTGAAAGGCTTACTGAGGAAAGGTGGTGTCACCAAGTTCATTTGGTTTCTTCTCTAACAAGGCCAGGTGACCACTCTCCTCACTCACAGTGCATACATTCTGGGGGTTTGTAGCAAAACATGATGAGCACCTCAAGAAATGGTGTATATCAAATCCTGGATACACCCATAACAACACATACACAAAGTAGCATTTCAAGAATAATGCTATGTCCATCAAAATTCTGGGGAGAAAAGTACTTGAGCACTACTGTTAGTGGAAGCAGGGACATAGAGATAAGATGTAAATATAACAAACTAATAAATACCCATGGCTTTTGGGCTGCCGATAGGTCAACTCACCAGCTCTAGGAGGAGACGTAGCTGAAATTGAAGATATGAACTGGAAGAAGCCCAAAATGTGTTATGAATTAAACCACACTGAAGGTGTGTGCGGGCATTTGGTACCAAACATTTGAGAGAGTATGGGGGTCATGCCCATTAGCCACCACCCTTTCCCGCATGCCAACAGACATCTGCCCATGTGCCCAGAGGCCAAATGTTTGGTGTCAGCATGAAGGAGATTGTGTATGCTAAAATGTGGACATATGGAGTATCTCCCTGATGCACCTGAACAGATGTCAGTATCCACAAGTTGTTGTTCCGTCGCACAGTCAAGTCTGACCCTTTGCGACCCCATGAACCACCACATGCCAGGCTCCTCTGTCATCTGCCATTCTCCGTAGTCCACTCAGATCTATGCCAACTGTGTCAATGATGCCATCTAGCCTTCTCATCCTCTGCCACACCCTTCTCCTTTTGCCATCAATCTTTCTCAGCACCTAGGCCTTCTCCAGTGAGTGCTCTCTTCTCATTTGGTGGCCAAAGTACTTCAGCTTCAGCTTCAGTATTTGTCCTTCCGAGGAGCATCCAGGGTTGATTTCCTTCAGGATTGACTGATTTGATCTCCTTGCAGTCCTGGGGACTCTCAAGAGTCTTCTCCAGCACCACAGTTCAAAGGTGTCTATTCTTTTGCATTCAGCCTTCCTTAGGGTTCAGCTCTCACTTTCACAATAAGTCTTGAAAGGAAAAAGAAATTAAAACACACATGTTGATTCCTATATATCAGCAGCTTCTCTGCCACCAGTAAGCCTAGCCTCAAAGATAAAAGGCTGCTTTATTCTTATCACTTCCAAGATGGACAAAGTGAAGTGCTGAGTGTTGACATGGTTTTCCAGAGCTCCAGCAGGGCTTTGGCCAAAGGACCAGGAAAAAGAGCAGGAAGATATTTGCTGTGTTCAAAGATGTTCTAGGCCCATGATGGTGAACCTTGGCACTCCAGATGTTCTTGGACTTCAATTCCCAGAAGCCCAAGCACCCTGTGAATCCACACGAATGGATTTACTGTGATTCATCTGGCCCATGCTGCCCTCATCGCTCCTGGAAGTGGAAGTAAAATGCATCTGTACAGAGGAAGAGTTAACCCGGAAGAGTCTTAACCGTACAGGCACGTTTTACTTCCGCTTCCGGGAGTGACGAGGGCAGTGTGGGCCAGATGAATCTCAGTAAACCCATTCATGTAGATTTACAGGGTGCTTGGGCTTCTGGGAATTGAAGTCCAAGAACATCTGGAGTGCCAAGGTTTGCCATCACAGTTCTAGGCCTCTAACAGAGAAGTGGGGGTTGGGAGAAACCAGTCTGAACAAGGGACAGGTGGCAGCTAATGCTCAGGGGGAAAGCTGCAGGAGGAACAAAGAAGGTTTAGCCTGAAAGAGTAACTTTTCCAAATGTTGTGTAGTAAGCTCACCCCTGCTCAAAAGCCAGTCGTATCCGACTCTAGGGTTCAGTGCTTTTGGTGTTCAGAAATTGGAGATGACATGCATTGAAAGTGAAATACAGCTCTATATTTGGAGGGTCTGAACACAACTTGGATGGGGCAAAACACGATCTTATATACACAATCAGAAAGATACATTTACAGCGGACAATGCTGATTGTTTTGTTTTGTTTTTTAATTTTTATTTATTTCAGAAAAGCAAAAAAAATACAACTAACAAACGTACAGAAAAGAAAAGCAATAACAATACAATATTACATCAAACTCATAAAAGCTAGCACATGATAGTAATTGAGCTAATTATTTGCAATATAGCCCACAGTATTAAATACCCACATTATGGGTTATTACTATTACCATAACAATCATAAAAGCTTTCAGTGCTACAACTATTTTTTATTTCTTTACTGATTACACATCACCCTGTGAATATTTACAATGCCCGGAGAGTTTAGTATCTATATCATCTCCAAAAACCACTTTGAGATGGTACAGGTCCAAAACTGTCCCTTGCCATAAGAGAATGATCCACAAACGGCTTCCAAATATTCCAAAACCTATTTTTTTTAATTTATCCCTTTTTACTTTAATCTCCCATGTCAATTTGTCATTCAATGCTAAGCTCCACATTTCCTTGTACCACTCTCCGATCTGTATAACTACATCATTTTTCCAATTTCTGGCTATGCATTGTCTACTTGTAGTTAACATAATTTCCAATAATTCTTTTTCCTCCTTATTCAAACCCATGCCTTCCACATTTGTTAATAGGATGGTACCTGACACCAGCTTAATTCTTTTACCCATTATTTCCCCAATCTCTCCTTCTATTCTTCTCCAAAATTCATTTATTTTTTTACAACTCCACCACATATGTTCATATGTTCCAACCGTTTCTTTGCATCTCCAGCATAAATTATCCCTTTTATTATCCATCTGATGAAGCCTCAGTGGTGTCAAGTACCATTGCCACAACATTTTAAAATTATGTTCCTTAATTCTTACAGACATTGTTCTCATTATCCTCTTTTTCCATTTGTTTCTCCATTCAACCTCTCCTATTTTTATATTCAAATTTTGTTCCCACTTCCGTTTCAAATCATCTTGTGGTTCTTTACCCTTATTCAATATGATGTAAAGTTTGCTTACTAGACCCTTAATATTCTTTTCCCCTTTTCTAATCTTTAATACCAATTCTTCAAATTCGGTCTTTGTTCTATCTATCCCTACTTCCCTTCTATATTTTTTATTCCAGTTATCAACCTTCAATTTCTGAAACCAGTCCAGTTTTAACTTTTCAAATATTTTTTTCCTCTTGGTTTCATCATCACAAACTTTTAACCAGTCCTTCAATAAAGACATTTCATTTTTATCCAATATTTCCTTTTTTTTCCTTATCTATTTTTATCGGAAAACACACCATATCAGTCAATTCCAAGATTGGAGAGAGATTTGGGACCATATCTTTCTTTACTCTTTTCCACACCTCCATGAGGCCTCTCATTATAGTATTGCTTGTCTTTATCGGTTTATCCTTTATTCCCAGAAAGATCATTTTGCCAATATTCCTATATTCTTTCATCTCCAATTCCTCCCAAATTACCTTTACTGTTGTCAAGATCTTCACGACATTCTTAATTTGGAATGCTTGATAGTATGCTAACAAATTTGGCATACCCAAACCCCCCTTCTTTCTGAGATAAGTACCAAAACCTCTTTGGAAGTCTAGATTTTTTACCTCCATTACAAAAATTATTAAACATCTTTTGAAACTCATTGATTTCCTTCTCCTTCAAATGGATCGCAAGTGCATCAAATAAAAAATTAATCTTTGGCAGCAATATCATTTTGCAAATTGCAATCCTCCCGAACCATGACAAATTCAGCTTTTGAAACTCTTGTAATTTGCTCTTAAATTCTACTTTCAAACTGTCATAATTCAGTCGTTTAAGTTCTTCCAATTTGTTTGAAATAGTTATCCCCAAATATTTCAACTTTTCTTTAATTTGTATATTAAGTGTCCCCACTATCTTTCCCATCTCGTTTACCCCCATATTGCACAGCATCAGTTCTGATTTATCCCAATTTATCATCAGTCCGGTTATAGCTTCAAATACCTGTAGTTGATCTTTAATCCTATCCATTACCATCTGTGGATGTTTCACCATTAACAGCGTATCATCTGCATACATGCTCACTTTATTACCCATTATCCCTTCTATATTTGGATCATCCCTTATATTTTAGCTAATATTTCCATTGCCATAATAAACAGGATAGGAGATAGTGGACATCCCTGCCTGGTACCTGCCTCAAGCTTTACCACATCTGTAACCTCTTCATTTACTCTAATCCTAGCACTCCCTTTTTGGTATAATAGATCAATTACCCTTCTAAATCTATCCCCAAATCCATAATTTCTATTTCCTTGATTGAAGACCATTGTAATGAATCGAATGCCTTAAAAATATCTAATGATAATGAACCCACCTTTTCCTTAATTTGATTAACATTATCAATTAGATCTAATACCCTTCTAGTCAAGTCAGCCATGTGCCTGCCTTTTAAAAAACCAACTTGGTCAACATTTATATATTCCCCCATAAAACTATTTAAACGATTAGCCAACATTGCTGTGAAGATCTTGGCATCCTGGTTTATAAGAGAAATTGGTCTGTACGATTCCACCTTTTCCAAATTCTTTCCCGGTTTTGGCAGCAGAACGATTATGGTATTATACCATGAAGTCAGGATTTGTCCTCCATCTAAAATATAATTATATAACTTCACTAACTTTGGAACCACAACGTCTTTAAATTCTTTATAAAATTCTGTCGATAATCCATCGTCTCCCGGGGCTTTCCCCATCTTCAATCCACTAATTACCTCCTTTACCTCTTTATCGGTGACCCTTCCCTCCATTTTTTCTCGATGTTCTTGTTTTATTCCATTCCCTAACTGTCTCTCCAAGATCCTTTTAAGCCTCTCCACATCTACCTCCTTTTTTGAATATAATGTTTGATAAAATTCCTTCACAATTTTACATTTATCCCTATTCTTGTTACACCTTAAACCTTGTTTATTAACCAACACCCCAATTTCTCTTTTTTCCCTTTTAGCCTTAGCTGCTCTTGCTAATAATTTTGAACTTCTATTACTAAATTCAAAATACTCTCTATTTAGATAAATCAAATCTCTTTTAACTTTATCAATTTCCTTACCCATTAACTCTGCCTTGAGTCTTTGCAATTTAGTGAAAGTTTTTTTATCTTTACTTTTTGAGTGGTCATCCTGTAACTGCTTTATTTCTTTTTCTTTTTCTATCTGTTCTACCTTATGTCTTTTATATTTAATACTCGCCAGCTTTATACTTTCCCCTCTGAAAACCGACTTCATGGTATCCCAAACAACGTTAAAATTAACTTCATTATTGTCGTTCCACTGCCAACTTTCTTTCCACCTTTCCATGATTTGCTCTTTACATTTTTGGTCTTTAAATAGGTTAGGATCATACCTCCAACTTCTTCCTCTTTGAATATCTTTTTGTAATTTCAATTCCAAAAGTACTTTGGCATGATCTGATTCCTTGAAGATCCCAATTTCCATTCCCTCAATATCTTTAATCAGGTTTTCCGTAAGAAAGACGTAATCTATTCTCGAGTAGGTCCCATGGACGTGTGAGAAAAAAGAGTATGCCCTTTCAGAGCCCTTGATCTCTCTCCAAGAGTCCTTCAAACCCATCGCAGCCATCCATTTATCTAAAACCTTCCCTTTCAAGCCAATTCCACATCTTGCTATATTCGTACAGTCTAAACCCGACCTTATCAAATTAAAATCTCCAGCCACAATAGTTTTTGCAACATTTTCTGGCTCCACTACTTTCTGAACTTTTTCTAAGAAATCCGCTTGATGGTCATTTGGAGCATATATATTTACCAACATAATTTCCTCATCTTCTATTTTTCCTCTTACAATCAAATATCTACCCTCTTGATCAGCAACACTTTTTGTAATCTCAAATCCTAATTTTTTAGAAATCATAATTGCCACACCTCTCGCTTTTGAAGTTCCAAACGCTAATGTTGAATGTTGAATCCATCCCAAAAAAAGTTTGTTCGTGTCTTTTGACTTCTGGTGCGTTTCCTGTAAGAACACTATATTGGGTCTATCTTTCTTCAACGCCAATTCCAACCTCCGCCTCTTAAGAACAGAACCTGTACCCTTCACATTCCAAGTTAATATTTTAATATTTCTCATAATCTATTTCCTTTCTAACTTCTAAACTCTCCATTGGCCGTGCCATCACCAACCCCTTCCCCCAAAAACACACAATTCTACATAAAACACACACTATCTCTCTCCCCACTTTCTTCAAAAAAAAAGCCGCCTTCGACAACCAAAGAGGGGAGAGGGGGGACATGCAAGATGTGCCTACCTACCAGTGCTATGCGCTACTCACCCTTCTATATTATTTAAATGCTTTAATTTTTAATAATCTATTTCTCATTGCTCCTTACTTGTCTCCTCCTCCACCATGATCAGTGACAGCTCCTCCTCATCTCTTCCCTGCGGTGTTCCACCTGTGGCACCACCAGCCTCTGCCCTCTCATACTCCCTCCCCAGAGCACCCGATTCCAACAATTCTTTCTTAAAATTTATCCACTCTTCTGAATCTGTTTTTACCAACTCCAGCAAACTCAGATACTCCAATGGATTGGTCCCTTCATCAATTACTTGCATTCTTTTCTCATAAAAAAGTGCAGTTGCTGTGGGAATCTCCAGTTGTACCTTATGTTTTTACTCATCAACAATTTGGTTACAGGTCTCATCTTATATCTCCACGTTCTTTATTTCAATGAAATATCATTGTAAACTTCTACATCAGAACCATCAAATTTCAGGGCATCAGGTCCAGCTTGTTTCAGAAAAGCCATTACTCTAAGCTTATCACCCCAATTTGCAAATTTTACCAAAACATTTCTTTGAACCACTTTCCCTCTTCTTGGGCCCACCCTGAATACACTTACAATATCTTCCTGAACAAATTCCTTTCCCATATTCAAACCATTTAACCACAGAACCACTCTTTCTCTTAGCTGGTCCGGTGTCCGTTCAACCACCTGATGGATCACAATATTCTGCTTTCTCATCATATCTTCCACAGCATCAATCCTTTTCTCTTGCTCTTCCAATTTCAGCTTATTCTCCCGCACCGCCTCCTGAGTTCCTTTTATTTCCTTTTTTATGACAATTACCTCATTTTGAACCAATTTCACATTTCCCTCTATTTTTTGCAAACTTAAGTCCACTTTTTTTGAAAAATCTGCAACAGATGATACCACCTTATCTTGTTTTTTCATCATTTCATTTCTATCTTTCACCCTTGATTCCTCATTCTTCTCCAATTTCTGGAACAATTTTCCGATTTCCACCATAATTCGAGTATGATCATAAGACTCAGGTGGGGGTGATGAAGACTGAGGGGCTTCTTCCATTGGTGCTTTTTCTTTCCTCTTAGACTTCACTACTGGTTCTTCCTCTTTTGCTTTCCCTCTTGTGCCTTTATCCATGATGACACACAATAGGAGAGTCCAGTGTTGCAGAACGTTGCAAAGTCTTAGTCCAAAGAAGCCTGTGCCACTGCAACCACTAGTACCACGTATCCAAACAAGGTAAACAAAGCTTATAAGGAGGAAGAAATCCAGCAGAGAGTTAGTTGCTGTAATCCACAAAAAAAAACAGAAACCGGAATATGCTCCAAACAAAAAGAAAAAAGGAATAATCCACATCCAACCCGTTTCCCCAAAGCAAGCAGTCCAACTATTCGCCCTCCAAACCACGAAAATAGAGGCTCCAAGGAAACAGTCACCCAGATTTTTTCATTTGAGTCAAAGCCACCAGGAAGGGGGGTGAGAGGAGAAAAAAAGCCCAAAATCCAAGCAAGGAGGGAAGAAAAACAGGAGGAGCAATATGTCCAAAAAGAAAATGTTATTTGTAATCCTCACGGTGAAGGGATAAAAAACAAGTTAATCCTTCTCTTGAAGCGAACGAATCAAAGCGCCCTTTTCCAGTGGGTACATTAACTTCAGGGGGAAACCCCCCTTCTTCCTCTGTGAATCGGCAAACTTTCCCCACACACTTTAGACTCGAAACACACTGCAGCCTTCAAAAGCTTTCAAAAGCTGGAGCCCAGACGAGAACTTCTTAAACCACTTTACTATCGCCAAAACACGCTGCGGTTCTCCTGGGGCGCAGGGAAGCCATAGACCAAAACACAATCACTTTCGTTTTCCAGGACCACCGCCATTAACGGGTCGATCGCCCGATTTTATCCACTTCCACCAGCTTCCAAGTCCAGGCTCTTCTAAGCAAGATCCCCAGTTAACTTTAACTTTTCCATATAGACTTTCGTGAACTTACATAGAATTGTTTTCTTGCCGATTCTACTGCCGCCTCAGATCTCCGCTGTCTCACTGGTCCCGTTCTCGGCTCCTCGGCAGGGAAAGCCGCGGCTTCCGTCGCGAGCCTCGCCTGCCCAGGAAACCTCCCAAACTTCGACCGCCCGACTTCAAAACTTTCCAACTAGGCAAGCAGGAATCTTATCGACAAAAAATACCACTTTAAAACTTCCCCATTTTGCTCAATCACATTAATTACTACTTTGATAAGCGCGAGCGTCCGGATCAAGATGTTACTCGTCGGCCATCTTAGCCACGCCCCCCGACAATGCTGATTGGACAATTAACCTATGTACACTTCTTAATGCCTTCATTTGCATTAGAAAGATACATAGTGTGCCTGTTAAACTTCAAACTGCGTGCTCTCTGAAATCTCGCAATACTTCGTGATAGGCCGAGATCTCGCGGCTGTCAAACAGTATCGCTGTTTGACAGCAGTTTGCACGGGAACTCGGCGGTTTGAATCTTTGACATTTCAGTAAACACAGTTATATACATAACAGTGTCATCTCTGTTTATACGAGAAGAGCCAGTGCTATCTGCGTCTGCAGACGTTTCTGTGGACATGTGGCAGGCATGACTAAACACTGGAGTGCATGGAACGATGTTTATTTTCCCACCAAAGTGGTACCTATTTATCTACTTGCAATTTCTTGCTTTCAAACTTCTAGATTGGCAGGAGCTGGGACAGAGAGGGAAGCTCGCTCCATCATGCAGGACTTGGATCTCAAACTGCTGACCAGCTAACCTTCTAGTCATCAAGTTCAGCATCTTAACCACTAAGTCACTGTAGCCAACAATAATTCAGCAGCCTTTGATGGCTGGAAAAGTGTCATGATATGCAGAAGGAGAACAGATATGATAAAATCCAGTTGTGCCCAGTCATCACTGGTTTTCGTTCCTCCTTCAATTCACCTCTGGTGAATGGTTGTCCCTCACCTGCCTTCAGGTCTCTGTGTGGAAGGGTAATCCCACAACTGTACTCTACCAACATTAGCTGTGTTTGCCACTGAATGTTGCAGGCAATTGCAGATACCATGGCAAAAGTATTTTTCTAGACTACAGGTCCCAGGATGCTTCACCAATATTCTCCTTGGGTTCTTAGAGGGTTATGTCTTCAAATGTAAATTTTCCAATTCCTGCAACAGTAGGAGTGAAGATCTTAGCGGCAGCCACAGTTCAGCACTTGTGGTGGTGGAGTAGGTTTTGAGACCCAAGGGAACAAGATTCATGATGTCCCTTTTACTGTTAAGGTGCAAAGCAATTGTGGCCCATACTATAGCCACCAGGTGTTCACTGGAGAAAGATGGTGAGCTTGAGATCTGATGCTGCATGGAAGACACAGTTGAAAAGAAAGAAATCGCTTCATTTCTTTCATTAATTCGTTAAATGCAAACTCAGTTCTGCTCAGTGTCTGGATTTACAGTAATTATCCTGGGAAGTAATGGGAAGGATGATTAGGGTGGCAAGAATAGTGAAGTCAAACAGCACTAAATGATGGGGTCGTACCGCACCAAACAGATACCAGACATCTGTCTGTTGCAGACACTACAGCTCTGGATTTCTTGTACTGGTTAGGAAGCCAGATGAGACTATCACTATTATGGGTCCACCCTACAGAATCCTGAGATCTGTGTTCAGGTATGTTTAGTGGTTAAGACACTGAGCTTGATAACCAGAAGGTGAGCAGGTCAGCAGTTCAACCTGAGTACTGCGTGATGAAGTGAGCTCTTGTCATCTGTCTTAGCTCCTGACAACTTAGCAGTTTGAAAGCAAGAAATTGCAAGTAGATAAGTAGGTACTGCTTCAGCAGGAGAGGTAACAGTGTTCCATGTACCTTGGCATCTAGTCATGCCTGCCACATGGCTATGAAATGAGATGAGCACCACCCCCTAGAGTCAGATATGACTGACTTTTGACCTTTACCTATGGTACTTACAATTCTCTGCTGAAGAGCTCTTGTGCAGTCATATGAACCACACTGCCAGAGCTCTGGAACAGAGGAGTGTACGTATCTTACCAAACCACAAACCCCAGGATTCAAAAGGTGGAACCAAGCCAGTTACAGTATGTATCAAACATCTGTACTTGTGTAGTGTACGTATAATCACAGAGGTGAAAATGTCTCGTTCTGCAGACATTCTATAGAAGTAACAGAGAGAAACATTACAGATGTGAAATATACTTCCAATACTACAGTTTGCTATAGCTATAGTAAGAAATAATAAGTTATTCTCTCTGTAATTGTCAACTAGTGTCCTAGTACCTTACCATCTCCACTCCTGGATCCCAGTTGCTTTCTCATCCCCACCCTATCCATCTGAAACTATCTCATCCAGATGAATCTACAGTAGTCTGGAGGCTTTAAACCTTAGGAAAACAATCCCAGGCCAGTTTCTTCAACTGAGCAGAGAATGATCCCCGCTTGCCACATAGCTCCCTCTGTAACTTGAACTTCACTGCAAGATTAATGGGATTCCTTTTTGGAGGACAAACCTGATAGAAAGAGCTGCGGCAAGCAGGTGGGCTGGTGTCAAAAAAGAAAAGAAAAGGCTAGGATCAAATATAGCCTTTGAACGTGGCTGCTCGGCTGTGTATCAGCTATCCTCCAATTCTCTCAAAATCTCTTACTGCCCAGCAGTTGTTAGGCAGGGCAAAGGGTGAAGTCCTGGATCTTAATTAGGCCAGGTGGGGCGACACGTTTCATAGAAGAAAAGAAGCAAGGGCCTGAGCTAATATGGGCATTGGGACACATGTTGTTTGCCTTGAGAATAAAAGATAGAGGAGACGGCACAGATATAACTTTGCCATGTAAGGGGATGGGAGTGGAGGAGATATTTTCACCCAAGGGGCGCAAGGGTCATTCCTTATCCATTGACTACATTAGCAATAGCATAACACCCACCCGAGAAGACAAAAGGCCTTGTCTCTTCTTCCTCCTTTGGTCCGCACAGTCAGGTCATGATGTCAGGCCATTTCTCCCTTTCTGGCTTTGTAGCACTAATTAAAAATTATTATGGCCTTTCTGTTGTTTTTGTGCCTTTGGGGAATCGTCCAGCTTGTTCCGTTGTCCTCTTTTGCTGTGCCTTCTGTCGTCTTCTCTCAAACCTTCAGTTCCATCACGTGGGTTCCACCTGCCTGTTCAGCACTCTGCTGCCAAAAATCACCTGCTTCTCTCATCTCACATCTCACACAATGCCCCTACTTTACTCTTCCCAGAAATGGCACAAAGCACTTCTTGCTTCCTTTTCCCTACCCTCGAAACCCTTCTCGTACATCCCAATGTGTTTTTCACATGAAATGAACTTCCAGGTTCAACACTGCCCACCAACTGGAAGGTCTCTTCCTTTATCACAAGACATCCCTGTTCTCTGTTGTCATTCCTCATGGCTGGTACTGTCTCCGGTGTAGGGAAGTAAAGGATAATCTCTCAATGCTTTGGGCAGCATCCTGTTCAATGCCTGGAGCATCAACTGTGGAGGTTGCTGAGGCAGTTTTACAAGGTTCTGGTTGTGCATCTGGTCATGTGTGAACAGGGCCTCATCAGATTTCTGCAGCAGGTTCTGCAAAATAGAGGCCTTTATTCTGTCTCAATCTGTGAGGCACTTTGATGTGGAGCTCCAAAGCACCCAAAATTCATCACTTCCATCTGAGATTCACAATGTACTCTTTCTTCTTGTTAGGGTTTCTATAAACTGCACAGACTGCCTTGTAAAAAACAAGTACAGTAAAACCCCAACTTACAAATGCCCCGAGTTTCCTAAAATTCGACTTACATAATGATTTTCTGCTAAAACCATGTCTCAATTTACATAAATGTCCCGATTTATATAGATTTGCGTAACACGATTTCCTATGGGTTTGCTTCAAGTTACATAAAAATTCATTTTTCCTATGGGTTTGCTTCAAGTTATGTAAAATTCATTTCCCTATGGGTTTGCTTTGGTTTACATAAACATTTCATTTTCCCTATGGGTTTGCTTCAAGTTACATAAAAAACCGATTTAAGCAAAAGCCTACGGAACGGACTTTTTGTGTAAGTACAGGTTTTACTGTATCCTTCTCTTACCACAAAATACCTCACATTCTAGCAGAGTGAGGACTATCATTTAGTAGTTCTTTATCCATCTGGGACAAGATGAGTGAAAGAAGCCTTTTCATTTCTTGTCCTCTGATACCTGAACAATGCCACATTTTGAAGAGGGCTAGCTATGAAAAGGAACTGAAGATATCCTGGAGAACATCAGTCTATATCAAAGAGGGAGTTAAATCTGACAGACAAGAAAAGAACTCCTAAAATGCCCTAAATATCTGTCTTAAATATTACTGTCCTTTGTAGGCAAAACAGTCCATAATGCAAGGTCTTGTTGGACCATTCTCTACCTCCAGCATTTACTTCAAAACCCTCCACCAAGCCAACCTCTCCCATGGAGCCTTTGATAGACCACCCTAGTCTCACTCTTTCCATCAAACATTCTTCCAGCTTTTGTTGAGCAGAAAACCCATTAGGAAGTGCAGGTATATAGGCAGTCATTAACCTCTTCTTTTGTATCCTGACCAAACCCTGGATTTCCAAGAAGGTTTTGTAATTGGCCAAACTTAAGTCTTCATCCATGCATGTTTCTGGCAGTAATTAGCCAGAATGAGCCAGATTCTGTATCTCTCCACATTTACATAGTGTGTTGTCGTCTGGCATCAACCCCCCACTTGAGCATGTTGGTCTTACATTTAGGGACTCCAACCCTCAGCCTATTCAGAGTCCTCCAAGTGATATAGGGGAGGTTGAGTTCCACAGCCATTTCCTCCTTTAATGCCATTCCATTTTCAGTGAGCAACTTCTTCCATCTTCTTATTTGATTTTGCTCTTGCATACCCTGAAGGATCTTTGCTCTTGCCATAAAACTCTTCATGGATCTGAGTCGGCAGACTTGGCGTGCATATCCGTTCAGAGGATGTTGAGGGTCATTCTCTTGCTTAGTTCTCTCAGTATCCACTGCTACTTCTCTTCTTATCTTAGGTGGAGCAATATCAACAAAAGGATATATTCTCAACTGGTGTAGGTTTGAGGCATCCTTGAAGGTGAAAAACACACACTTGAGTCTTGCTCAGGTAAGGCTTCAAATAATTCTTCAAGTGCTTCAGTAAGTTTTCCAGCTATTCTGTCAAAACTTGATCTTTGTTCAGCCATTGCTGTGTTGTCCGCACAGATGAGCAATTTTTGGATTTTCAAAAACTGGTTGATAATTTATGTACATATTATACAATGATGGATTCAATGTTGGAGACAATTTACTTCCTTGTGGCAGTCCATTTTTCTGCAACCTTCATCTACTGTTCTTCACATTCATCTTCATACAGAATCTACAGTTCTGAAGGAAGCTGCCAATGACCCGAGTAAGCTTGTTATTTCTGGTAAGATTATTTATTTTACATAGCAGTATTTTCAAAATACATAAAAATGCACATAAAATAAAAACAGAATAGAAAAAACAATATTGAGCTTATTACAAAATTTGCATTAATTATTCATCATTGGTTGTATTGATAACAACAACAACAACAAAATATATAATATTTGATAATTGACAAGTGCACCCTCCACCCTCTGGACTGTTTCTTCTATTCCACATATCCTCATTCTCTATTTTAGTTTTTATACCTTTTCCTATTTCCAAAAACTAATATTTTCTTGAGCTGGCATAAATTCTTTAGATTTTTAAATACATATATTCAATGAAGTCTACCCATATCTGTAGAAAATCATTGTTTTTTATTGTCCCCTTTTTAATTTTGAATTCGCATGTCAGCTTATCATTCAATGCTATATTCCATATTTCTTTGTACCACTCTTCCAAATTTAAGGAGATACACCCTTTCCAATTCTTTGCTATCAACAATCTCATAGCTGTTATCATAATTATAATTCGTTCTTTCTTATATTTATCTACCATTATAACAGCAGTACCTTAATGATTGACAGTATTGTATGCTGCAATCAATGAAAGCCACTCCCATAATTAGCTTTTTTAATATGCGTGTGAACATATTTTGCAACTGAACACATGTAAATATATGCATCATCATCATCATCATCATCATCATTACAAGGCAGGGATTCTCAACCTGAGGCCCATGGGCCAAATGCAGCTGGTGCTGCCATTCTATGTGCCCCCCTCCCACCTCCACCACACCAGGAAGTGCCATGTGGTTGAGGAAGGGCAAAATGGCTGTCTGGCCCCCAAAGCTGTCTGAGGGAGCGTGACCTACCCCCCAGCTTTAAAAAGTTGAGAACTCCTATCATAAGCCATCAAGTTGATTCCACCTTATGGTGACCTTTTCTAGGATTCAACTGTGCAGCTCGCTCAAGACTACACAGGCTGCATGGTGAGGAATCAAACTCCCAAATATATCTAAACCATTGAGCTACATAGCCAGCTATGTGTTTGCATCTCTGTGTAGATATCTACAGATGGATGGGCAGATAGATACACAAATAGATGGACTGAAAATGAATAAATTAATTATAAACACTTTAGTTGGTGTCTTCTGTCAAAGCAAAATATTGTTTAACCTGCATGAGAGACCTGTGAGGATAGTCTTTCAATTCAGATGCCTTTCCGCCCGCCTGACAATTGCTTATAAAGACTTGTTCACAACATACTCCAAAAGTCAACACTGACACCAAGTATCAACATACCTCCAATTTATTCAGCTGCTATGAGAAGAAGGTTCTGCTATCATGTGTTATTATCAAGCTATCCTGTAGTGGTCCTTGAACAAAGTAAAGGATGTTTGCCTCATTAGGATGCCTCTGTCCAATCCTCTTCTTGAAGTGTTTGTCTAGCGGCCTGCAGAACAGAAATTCTTCATTTTAAATGACTGAAAACCCCAATTAAATATTGTGTAATTCTAAGAGTTTCTTTCATTCTCATCCCAGGTATTCAGTATTCAGCACTCCTTTATCTTCAATAAAGGCACACATGACCTTAAATTTGCAAGACCTGAGCAGGTCTTTATTGACCTTTTAGAAGCCATTCATTTGTGGGGCTGTTGTATCCAAGCGTTATTTGTTACAACCGCTTGAGCGCTGTAAAGTCTACGGCGCTATTGTGCGCCTTTTGCAAAGGCGCCATTTTCAAATATCTGTCAAAATAGCTGATTCGTCAGTACAAACTTTCCCGCTTCTCTGGAAGCCCGCCGAAATGTATCAACCTGTGTAACTGCCATTCTCACTGTATATAAGCTGGCCACCTTGTACATGTTCCCCAGTCTGGCATTATGAGCTGAATAATAAATCACTGTGTTTGACCCGATCCTGCTGGTCAGAATACTTCTTTAAGTGCTGGACTCAACAGGGGCCACCATAAGTTAAATGTGGTTTGAGGGCACAGGAAAACAACAACATGGTAATAACACAGACCATATCTATACCTATAAAAAGAGGCCTTAACCGTTGGGTTTGTTCAAAGGCTTCCGCACCAGGCCCAACCATCCTCGACCTAGCCACTCACTGTAACCCCTGCCTTCCCAGAGCCATGGGGTTTTGGTGGTTGGCAGTGGGGCAGCAGCCCCACGAATGCAAACAAAGCAAATAAACTTCAAGTCCCAATGTCCTCCGCGCTGCGCCGCCTCTCAGTCAATCAGGCGCGGGCGCAGAGGAGGCCGGGAATGTGCTGCGTGCACCAACTTTAAAAAAACCCAATGCACCGACAACTTCCCTCCTGGACTCCGGAGACACCGTCTCCCAAAGCGAAGCTAAGTGGGGTGGGGGAGCAGAATGGGCCAGGCCGCGGGAAGGAAAGCCCCCCCCAACACCGCCTGAAGCGCCGCTGGGGTTCCCACGACCCGGCCAGCGAGGCCAGACCACGGGAAGGAAAGCCCCCCTCCATACACAAAAGGCAAGTTGGATGGGGGAGAGGCCCAGGAACCACACCACCCACCAGCTCCCCCTTGCTCCCCACAGTCCCTGTCCCTCACCCCACTTACCTGATGCTGGCTGGCCCTTCCGTTGCCTGGCCTCCCAACAACGGCTTCCCTTCTGCTCCTGTGAGTCCTCGGCTCCTTGCCGAGGCTGTGTGGGGGAGAGAGGGAAAGCCCCTCTCCCCTCACAGCTTCGGCAAGTGTGTGTGTGTGTGTGTGTGTGTGTGTGTGTGTGTGTGTGAGAGAGAGAGAGAGACTGTCATCAAGGCTTCGGGGGGAGGGGGAGGCCCTCCTCTCCCCGCTGAGCTACAGCATGTGTGTTTGATTGTGTTGTGTGGGTGTGTAATGTGGGTTTGTTGTGTGGGTGTGTTTGTGTTTGTGTTGTGGGTGTAGTGTTGTGTATGTGTGTGTATTGAGTGTGTATTTGGTTGTGTTGTGTGCAGTGTGTGAATTGTGTGTGTGCATGGTTTTGTGTGTGTGTGTGTAGATTGTGTGAGTGGGGTTGAGTGTGTGATTGTGCTCTGTGTGTGGTTGTGTTGTGTGTGGTTGTGCATGTGTGTGTGTGATTGTGCATGTGGGGGGGGTTGTGTGTGTAGTTGTGTTGTGTGTGTGTTTGCATTGTGTACCACCCAAAATCGCCCCCCAATCGAAAAAAATAAAATAAAAACTGTCTGGCTTGCCGGGCACAAAAAATGCTAGTACTGTATATTATATTTCCCCTGCTTCATCTTGAAAGGGCAATCTGAAAGAACCTTAGCAATGGTGATTCACTACATTTTTATGAGCATAGTCTAAAAAAGAGCTGTTCCTCTGAAACCCCTTTTATTCATACAGAATCTGATTCTTTCTTCTTGTATGTTTTGCTAAACCTGGCGACCTGCTCCCTCCACTGGATAAAGCTGACATAAAATCAATGGCAGCATTGCTCACAGTCAGGTAATGCTCCATATGACTATTTTGGCATGTGCTGCTGGGCCTGCCTGGCCTTGTTTTTATCTTTATCAGCTTAATTAAGCCCTGGGAGGGAAGAAAAATCCCAAACTGTTAGTTAGACATTCACAGCATTGGTATTTGCTCTTGGCTCTGACAAAGATGTTCTTCATTCTCTTTTGCTTTCAGGTAAAGGGGAGAGGTCCACAAGTGTCTGTAACAGCTCGTCCTGACTACACAGGACCATTATCTCCCTTAAGAGTCTCCTTGTTTTGTAAGCCCAAATCTTTACACTGGAATTTGGATGAATCAACACAGTAAAATTTAGCAGAGGTATTTTCCATGTGTAAGGGTTGGGAAGTCAAACTCCTAAAAATATTTCAAGCAATGGTGGAATGATGTACGCACTTGTTTGTTGTGATTGTTTTGGAAAAGTCTGAGCAAAAATATCCCTCTCTCCTATATTCTCTCTCTCTTTCTCTCTCTGTCAAACACACACACACACACACACACAGAGTGTCAAGATACTACTGTACAAGAGGGAGTATAGACCTCATCTGTGAATCCTTACTTCACTTCCATCAGAGCAGCTTTTTTTCAGACTGGTGCTCTTATATAGCTGGGGATGATTGCCATTGTAGTCCAGCAAATCTAAAGGATCAATTTATGGAAATGTTCCTTTTGGGGACTACAGGTCCCAGAATCTCGCACCCAAAACAGCCATTAAACCCATCACTTCTTCTGCCTCCAAAATATTTTCCCCCAAAAGTCTTGTCAGGACTCAGAATTTGGGCATTGATTGGTTCAAAAAATATTGTGCCAGTGGTACCATAATATTTTATGCTGATGATTGAAAAGAAACTGAGAAACTGGGAGGCGTGGAACTATAGAATTTTTCTGGTAAAAAGTTTGAAGGCTTCTATGTACATGCTAGGAGAATATAGTAATGTTAATTACTATAGGGATATAACATTTTCTGTTAATCTCCTAACTAAAAAATAATAAAAGCCACCTGACACCTACCTCTTTATCTTCTGTCTGATAGATCATCAAAGCAATACCTCAGACTTAATTTATGACTTTAAAAGCCAGTCTCTGCAACCTTCCTCTAAGATAAACTAGTTGAGGTTGCTTGTATGTGTTAACAACTAAAGTTAATTCAACATGTTAATTGAATGATCCATTTAAGGTATATAAAGGGGTTAGAAAGTTAATTAGTTAGCTCACACTCTCTCAGAAGGAAGGGGTTTTATCCATGAGTTAAGCTTGCCTCTTAGGAAGAAGCCTGGCTTGTCTGCTTTCCATTTAAAGCCCTATATGGTAGTGGGCCAGGTTACCTAAGAGACCGCATCGCCCTGAGGACGTCTGTCCGTCCAACCAGAGCGGACCGGAGGGGCTCTCTAATTGTTCCATCAGCCAGAGGGGCTCGCCTCTCTGGCACAAGGAGGAGAGCCTTCTCCGTGTCTGCACCGGCCCTCTGGAACCTCCTGCCAACAGAATTACGTCTTCGGACGGAGTTGCTGCCTTTCAGAAGGGATCTTAAAACCTGGCTGGCAGGTCAAGTGTGGGGTGCGGGTGGAAGGGTAACCACCATGGGGTGGTTGGTGTAGAGGAACTCTTCCCCATGGTGCCTTTTCGATCCTGCAGCCCTTGCTTTTTAGGGGGTGGGTAGTCTTAACTTTTTTTTACTGTTTTAACTGTTTTTAGGATTATTGTTGTATTTGTGAATATTGTCTGTAAACTCCTTGGGTTGCCATGGGGTTACTTTTAATATTGTTAGCCGCCCAGAGTCGGCCTTGTGTTGAGTGGGCGGGATATAAATTGAATAAATAAATAAATAAATAAATAAATAAATAAATAAATTTGCAGTTCTTTGTTGCTGAGCCAGAAAGACTCCCATTCTGTGCATGAACTAACTTGTCTCATCAACAAGGTATGAGTATTAGATAGGCTAGCTAGCTTTTTTATTTTCTGATGTGTTCCTCTTGATTGAGCATAATCTTATCACTGCAATTTGCTCTATATGGGGGTGGGGGACTGTTTTTTTTGTAACTTGGTGGAATTTTTTTACTCTTTCCCCTCTCTCTTTGAATAAAATACAAAAAATACAAAAAAAACTGGCTGGATTTTTGTCTCAGAGGGCTTATGCCATTAAAAACCAGATCTTGCCTTAACCACCTACTATAGGTTTTGGCATTTTTCATGGGTGTGGTGACAGAGCTACCCTTGCTACTCTTGCAAGATATGCACCTTGCTTCTCAGTGCCTACCCTTGTGGTGTTTTATTTTGAACTCCCTGGAGCACTTGCAAGGCAGACAACTGTAGTGTTGGTAAAATAGGTTGCCAGGGGCTTACAATCATCACTACAATTGACTCGTTCTTGGTCTCACCCATTCCATAGATAAGAAGGGTAATGTGACTGAGTGGTTATAGAGAAGGAGCCCATGAACCTGGCAGTAACAACGGCACTGATGATGATGGAACAGAAAGTCAGGGAAGAAGGAGTGACAATGACTTTATATTTCATGAAGCTGCTAATATTCTAGAGCCTTTCTACAAATCACAGATGGAATATTGTTTGCTATTCAAATAATCACACCTCAAAAAAGGTATTACAGAATTAGAAAAGGCAAAAATGGAAAGATCTTGGGACTGTTTAGCTGTTTAAACTAAAAGGCAAATAACACAGTCAGGGACTTAAAGTAATTCAAAAACTATGTGAAATTATATGTGGTGTGCACAGAGAGAAATCCCTCTTCCCAATTACATTAAATCCGAAGATAATCCAATGAGAATGCAAGCGCGGCGCCAAAATGGCCGCCGCGCCCTTTGCGGGCCCCCCCCACAGGACAGAGAATCCGGGAAGTTAGGGGCGTGGCCAGCTCCCTTATAAAAGGGGTGGCCACGAGGCAGCCGAGCTGCCATTTTGCCTCAGCGACGGAGCGGAGAAGTTTTTTCCCTGTGCCTCCGTCGCTCGTTGGTATCACCGGGAAGCCTTTTGGGCCGATTTTGCCTAGCTAGCTTCCCTTTTTTGCTGCGGTGAGATGCCTTCCAAAAAGAAGGCTGCTGCGAATTCAGCCCGGGCTGTTAGGAGGCGCAACCCAGGTCGGAGGACCGTGGTGCCGCCTCCTCAACAGCCACCTTTGTCATCCCCGGCCGGGGCTGGTGGCTTGGGGGTCTATCGCACCTTGGCCCGATCAGAGTGCGGGCGCGGAGGGCGCTCCGGCCCGCGGCCCGCGAGCGGTGGACACCGCTCCTCCTCCTGCCCAATCCGTTGGGCCTATTACTTTCGGGCCGCAGCCTCTCCCGGGGCCCTCTAGCCTTGGGGGGTGGCCCGGCGCCCTGCCTTGGCAGGTTTCCTCACCAGCCCTACCGGGCTTCGGTCCTGGCCAATGGCCATATATGGGTCATGGGGTGCAGGGACCTGCCCCCATGCAAGGGTCAGGCGGGCCGGCCGGCTCTTTGCCCATGGTCAATGTAGACACCTTACTGGCCCGTATTGCGGCCTTGGAGGCGTCTTTGGCCCGGGCCAGTCAGGCAGGCGCCCCTTTTGGGGTACCTTTTGAGGCGCTATCGGCAGCAGGACAACGGCCGGCGGCGGGGTTGAGCTGCTGCTGGCGGGTGGCGCGGCTCCGGCCACTGCCTCGCAGCTCCCCAGCCAGCAACCTGGTGCGGGTCAAGCCCCGGTGATGAGCTCTACATCGGTCGTGAGCTCCGACGCCCCCAGTGGGCCAGAACCCCCGGTGGGGGCGGCCCGCGGGGGTGCAGCATGTGAGTATATGGTGCAAACGAGTACATCCGCACACATTCCAATATAGGGGGGACCTTTCAGTGGCCTTGGCCTCGCGCGGGTGGTGCAGGGGCTACGCCGCTGGCGACCCACCCGGCGACAACTACTGCCACCATGCCCACTGGGGTGGGCCTCGGTTCTTACACTGCTGGGAACGTACTTGGGGTGGCAGGGTTAACTCAGGCCCCTTTTGCTAGGCCGGCTATCCCCTTTTCGGCTTTGCCGACGGCAGGGTATTCCTTGCCACTGGGTGATCACTTGGCACAGGCTACCAGAGAAAAGATGTGGCGAGGGGAGTACGTATATATCTTCTCACTCCTGAACAGAGAGCCCACTAAGGAAGAAAGGGAGGGTCAGGATGAGAAGGACAAGGAGCAGGCACGCCGCCGTAAGCCGCCGCGTACCTGGGCCAACTGGCTCCCCGCTTATTTAATATACATGGCGGTATATTTGAGGGCGCGGCCGGATCTAGCTATTCCCATGGTCCAATATTTGGACAACATATATAGGGCGATGGTAGATTTCCCGGGCCCCTCATGGCTAGTATATGATGAGGAATTCCGTATGAGGATTCCCCTCCATCCCGAGATGAGATGGGATGAGCCGTGCCAGAGACTGTGGCTCTTGTATATGACACCCACACGTCCTGCCCCGGGGGATAGATACCATTGTGGACATGCGGTCCAGCGAGCAGCTCCAGCGCAGGTTACCCGCCAACCGGCGGGGCAGGGGGTTCCAGCCCGCCTGCTGTGCTGGACCTTCTCGTCCAATGGTTCCTGCAGTCGGAAGAACTGCAGGTATAAGCATGAGTGTCCCACATGTTCTGGTCCCCATGCAGCCTCTGCTTGTCCCAAGCCTGGGGGGGCGCGAGGCGGAGGGAGGAGTGGACAGTGGGCTGGCAAGCCTGCCACGGATGGAACTAGTTCTCCGAAAGGCCCCCTCCCCAATTAAGGTGGACATGCTGGAGCGCTGGCTCGCATCGTACCCAAGGGGAGAAGACAGAGAGTATCTCATTCAAGGTTTTAAGCAGGGATTTCGTATCCCTTTTATGGGTGATAGATCCCCTCAGGATGCTCCCAACCTTTTATCCCTCAGAGGAAGGGAGGAGGTGGCCGCGGCCAGCATTAAAAAGGAATTAGACGCGGGCAGGGTCGCTGGACCTTTTCCCGCACCCCCTTTCCCAACCTTAAGGTTTCGCCATTGGGTTTGGTTCCCAAAAAGTCCCTAGGTGAGTTTCGCCTTATTCATCATTTGTCCTACCCAGCCGGCCGATCGGTCAGCGATGCGATACCTGATGACCTTTGTTCGGTCAGGTATACATCGTTCGACCATGCGCTGCGCATGGTGCGCTCGTGTGGCCCGGGTGCCTTGCTGGCCAAGTGCGACATTAAGTCAGCTTTTCGCCTCTTGCCGGTGCACCCGGGCGACTTTGAATTGCTGGGTTTTAAATTTAAAGGGGAGTATGATTTTGATAAGGCCATGCCTTTTGGCTGCTCCATATCATGCTCGGCTTTCGAGCGTTTTAGTACCTTACTGGAGTGGGCTTTCGTCCGCAGGTCAGGGTCCCGGTCTGTAGCCCATTACCTGGATGACTTTTTATTCGGGGGTGAACGGGGCTGGGACACGTGTGCACGTCTCCTCACTACATTTCAGACGCTAATGCAGGAACTTGGTGTCCCTTTAGCGCCCGAAAAGACCGAGGGCCCGTTGACCGAACTAGTATTCCTGGGGGTTGAGATTGATACAGTAGTGCAGGCTTCTAGGTTACCGGGTGATAAGGTGTCCAGGATAGTGACCCTTATCTCGGAATTGCTGGCCAAGCATAAGGCATCCCTGAGGGAACTGCAGGTGCTACATGGGCACCTCAATTTTGCTTGCAGGGTGGTCGCACCGGGCAGGGCTTTCGCCCGGCGCTTATGCGACGCCATGGCAGGGTTATCCAGGCCCCACCGCAGAGTCAGGCTTACCCGGGGTATCAGGGCAGACATGTTCGTCTGGTTGCAATTCCTGAGGGAGTTTAATGGGGTCTCATTTTGGAGGTCTGACCTCCTGGCATCCCCCAATTTCCAGATCCAGTCTGATGCCTCAGGATCCCTGGGTTATGGGATGTACTTCAATGGGAAGTGGGCCTGTGGTGGGTGGCCACCGGCATGGGCAGGCACAGGTCGCCTGCGGGATCTCACATACCTGGAATTTTTCCCATTCTGGGGGCTTTGATGCTATGGGGCGAACAGTGGGCTAATCCGGTGGTGCATTTCTGGTACGACAATGCTGCCGTTGTACACATTGTCAATGCACAGACTTCTAAATCGCCCAGAGTCATGGATCTAGTGCGCCATTTTGTGCTGCGCTGCCTGTGCCTCAACGTCTTGTTCAGGGCCAGGCATGTCCCAGGGGTTAATAACGATATTGCTGCCGCTTTGTCCCGCCTGCAGATCTCCGGTTCCGCGCCTTGGCCCCGGATGCGGAGGAATTTCCCTCGCCACTCCCGGACGAGATGTGGACTATTGGCAAGGAGAGGTGAACCGGGCGATTGGCCTGTCATTAGCGCCACGCACGCGTAAGGCGTATCAACAAGCATTCACTTCGTATAGGGCTTTTGCTACTCAATTTCACTTGCCAGAGACCTGGCCTATCCCGGTGGACCATGTTCTGCGGTTCATGGTTCACCTGCATGCACAGGGCCTTGCACCTCGCACCATAGCATCCAAGCTCTCGGCGTTGGCTTTTATGGCCAAAGTAGGGGGTCATGTGGATACCACCTCTGACTTCCGTGTGAGACACGTTTTGGTGGGGTGGGTGCGCGAGCGCGGGCGTTGCCCGGACGACCGGCACCCTATTTCCCCAGGGGTTCTTACCCAGTTGGCCCGGGGCTGGCCAGGCCTCTGTTTTGATCATTATGAGGCAGCCCATTTTCATGCAGCCACAACGGTGGCATTTTTTGGAGCGCTCCGCGTCAGCGAACTCGTGATGCTGTCTAAGGCGGATGCAAGTGGTAGGGCACTGGAACTCGGAGATGTCTATGTTGCCAAAGACTGGGCCCAGTTGAGGATTCGTTCCTCTAAAACAGATCAGCACGGCGTAGGCAGTGGAGTAAGACTGCTACGGTGTTCTTTGGCAGACATCTGTCCGGTTGGTGCCCTACAGGAATACCTGGCACTGCGTGGCATGCACCACGGCCCGTTTTTCTGTCACCAAGATGGGTCTCCCCTTACTAAATTTCAGTTTTGGAAGGTGACAGCCGGAGCCCTCACCAGGGTGGGCCTACCAGGTGCCCGTTATGGCACACATTCGTTCCGTATTGGTGCAGCCTCTACAGCAGCTGCTTTTGGGTACTCTGGGGCTGACATGCGCAGCATGGGGAGGTGGGGCTCACAATGTTTTCAGTTTTATGTGCGCCCACTCCCGCCATGAGTACCAATCCAGTCACCTTACCTCCCTTTTTCTCAATTTTCTTACAGACCCTGGGTGTCGTATTACACCGGTGACAGTATGGCTGGTGGGCCACAGCTATGTGCTCAGGGCAGCGCGTTACGCTGCGGCGACAGAGTGGACCCCGACTGGGACTGGGTGACCACGCCAGTCTCGCATGGCATGGTAAGCCTGGGATGTTATGGCGGGAGCTGCGGCCTTTCCTTTTTTCTGGCCTGGGGGCTGACCCGCCTGACATTCTAATCATCCACCTGGGGGGCAATGATCTGGGCCAGGTCACCGGCTTATCGCTCAAGCATGCGATTTGCGAGGAACTCGCCTACTTGCATTATGTCTGGCCTGCCACGGCCCTGGTTTGGTCGGACATTGTTCCGCGCCACTCTTACAGAGGGGGCGTTAACCTCCTGGCTCTTGACCGAGCTAGGCGCGCGGTCAACAAGGCAGTGGCGCGGTTTCTTACCACCAGGGCTTGGGGACGGGTTAGTCATCGCCCCGATATTAGTCTACAAAATTATGACTTGTATGCAGGGGATGGGGTCCATCTGTCGCGAGGAGGTATGGACCTCCTGTTGGGTGACTGGCGAGCAGGCCTGTTGACCGAGCTGACGGTCTGGGGGGGGCGTCAGGTCTTCTGTGAAGCCCCTCCGTGTGGCGGGTAGCACTGGTAAGGTAAACAGTATGACCCACAAGTATCCGGCAGGTTCGCAATTGACTGGACAACACTAGACAGGAATAAAGTAGTTAAACGTTGTCCGGTCAACGACGAACCAGGCGATCGGGTGATGATGATTGCTAACCAGCATGCATCACCCCTGTGATTTCACGGATACGCGTCAGAGGGTGGGGTCATGAGTTAGTTATTGACTACGGTCAACAATTTGTTTGTTGTTAACAGACAAATTGATACAAATTGATACATTGTAACCAATTGCCGTTGGCAATTTTGGGGTGGTACCTTACCAGTGTTACTTCGGCCTGCTTGCCTTAGGAATTATGATTGGTCGTTTTACCAATACAAATTTATAATTCGGACTAGGGCATTGAATCAATAAATGTGGCCCTTTGCTGTTATCCACTTTCAATGTTGTCTGTGTCCGTTATTGGGGGGGTGCGCCTGCAATGCAAGCGCGGCGCCAAAATGGCCGCCGCGCCCTTTGCGGGCCCCCCCCACAGGACAGAGAATCCGGGAAGTTAGGGGCGTGGCCAGCTCCCTTATAAAAGGGGTGGCCACGAGGCAGCCGAGCTGCCATTTTGCCTCAGCGACGGAGCGGAGAAGTTTTTTCCCCTCCACCCCCTCCCTAGTTAACAGTGTGATTATGGTCGCTTCGGGGCCGGGTGGGAATTTTTGGTTGGGACCCATATTGGCTTCGGGTCCTGGCTTTTTTGCCCATCCCACACTGTTGCTATGGTTTGATATAGGGGTCTTTCTTCGTTCCTACTGTTGACTTTGGTCACATGGGCGGGTAGCACTGGTAAGGTAAACAGTATGACCCACAAGTATCCGGCAGGTTCGCAATTGACTGGACAACACTAGACAGGAATAAAGTAGTTAAACGTTGTCCGGTCAACGACGAACCAGGCGATGGGGTGATGATGATTGCTAACCAGCATGCATCACCCCTGTGATTTCACGGATACGCGTCAGAGGGTGGGGTCATGAGTTAGTTATTGACTACGGTCAACAATTTGTTTGTTGTTAACAGACAAATTGATACAAATTGATACATTGTAACCAATTGCCGTTGGCAATTTTGGGGTGGTACCTTACCAGTGTTACTTCGGCCTGCTTGCCTTAGGAATTATGATTGGTCGTTTTACCAATACAAATTTATAATTCGGACTAGGGCATTGAATCAATAAATGTGGCCCTTTGCTGTTATCCACTTTCAATGTTGTCTGTGTCCGTTATTGGGGGGGTGCGCCTGCAATGGAGAAGCCAAAATGAAAGAAATGTGCTTCTTCATACTTTATGTAGTTAAAAAAATACAAAGTTCACCACCATAAGATGCCAACCTGCACAGATTTAAAACAGGATTAAACACATTTATGAAGAATAAATGTTTTCAATGGCTCTCTCCAGACTGTGGAACTCCCCTCCACTGAAGGTTAGGATACCATTCATTTGTCCTTTCTTTGTTAGGCAAATATTTTGTATTCAGGTAGGCCAGGGATTCTCAACCTGTGGCCCATGGGCCAGATGCAGCCTGTGACATCATTTCATGCCCCCCATTACCTCCAAAACACCAGGAAATGCCATGTGGTGGAGGAAGAGCAAAATGGCTGTCTGGCCCCCGAAGCTGTCTGAGGGAGCGTGACCCGGCCCATAGCTTTAAAAGGTTGAGAACTCCTGAGGTAGGCTTTTGGCAACTGCCTGCCTGCTCATGAAGGGGCTTTCAGTGGGAGATGTTATATGTCCTGTTTCTTTCTCTCTTTTTTTCCTGTTTCTGTTGCCCTTTTTAATTGCTTTTAAAAGGTTGTGAGTTTGATCCTGACCAAAGCTCAAGGTTGACTCAGACTTCCATTCTTCCGAGGTTGGTAAAATGAATGCCAGGTGTGTTGAGTGCATATGGGGCGGTATATAAGTGTGAATGTTTTCCCCTCTAAATTATTTTAAACCAATGATTTTTTTTTTACTGTGTTTCTGGTTGTATATGTTTTTTAACCATTTTGTAAGCTGCCATGGGTCCTTGTAAAGGTGCAAAGACAGCAATTAAAAAAAAGAAATTTTCCTTCAATACCAGAAGCAGGGCACACTGTCTATCACAGACTTGGAAGTATGAGAGAAGCCCTTCCATAAGAGTCAAAGCTGGCAAGAGGATTGAATACCAAGAATTAGAGGTTGTTGCCTTGTACAGAGACTTAGATGGCCCGTGTGGCATAGTGGGTAGAGTAACAGGTTTGGACACTGGTGCTCTGGGTTCAAATCCCCGCTCTGCCATAGAAGCTCCCCTGAGGGAGTGGAATCAGTTAAACCACTACGTAAATACTTCACTTACTTTGAAAGTGACTAAACGGCAAGTGTTAGGCAGCGGTTAACTAACCAAAGAACCCTGAGGACTAATGGCCTTGTGTGCTGGAGTCCACAGAGAAGGGTGATGGTCCTCAAATGTATTAAATCCCACTTGAATCCATCTTGATGGAGGGCAGAAGCTTCATCAATACTGCCCAGGGGTCGATAAGGTCATTGTGTGCCAAAAGGGCTCAGGATCAGAAAGTGACTCATGGAACTGGATCAGTGGTACAGGTGTCACATTGTGATGCAGAAGGCAGATGAAAGGCCACTGCATTATATTCTCAGGACAGTCTTTATGGCTAATCACCATGAGGATTGTCAAGATTCGGATTCGGATACGGCAGAAGAAGACGACTTCAAAAGCACTATTAGGGTCACAATAAATTGGTTCCATCTTAATGGCAAATAACATAACAATAGATATCACCCAAAGTTTGGAGTGTTTTTTGCTTTTGTTTCACACTGGCTGAAACTATAATCCAGCAACCTTTCTAAACCCTGAAATCATCAGGGCAGAATGTATTTCAAACCAGATATTGAACATCTACAACACATGCCAGGTTATTGACCACAAATTTTAAAAAGGAAGTCCACCCACTAGAAGCTATTGTTTGTCAAGAAAGCTCAGATCAACATCTAATGAACAGTAAGCAATGAAAATCAAGTTCCCAGTCTGTTGCTAATAACAACTAGGCTGTAACACCATTGGGAGGTGGTGTACAGTGTTTGTTGCTGGGTGTTTCATGTTTCAGTCTGATCTGCTAAACAGATTAATGAGTAGAAGGTGGAGTTTCAGACAAAGGATTTTTGCTTGAAACAATAATAAATTGTTATACAGAAAAGATGGTTGTTATTTTCAATTACTTTTTGCCATGTGCTTCTTTGATTATAAACATGATTGTGTACATGATTCAAGCACGTATGGTGGAAAATATTTAATATTTAGAATGCAGGCAACCCAGATCATGGGCCAAAATTAGCAGAATGCTGCATCTAACATCGTTTATACCATTCACACACACACACACACACACACACACACACACACACACACATCCATACCATTCATTTCTCTGCATAATGCGCAGAAACATAAACCTTGTTCCTAAATTAGGAACAGCCTTAAATACTACTGCATCCATCTTTTGTCAAGATTTATGGAAACATCCTTAATGGAAAAGTAAGTTCCCAATAAGATTCTAGCCCATATGTGATGCTTAAAGGGGAACACAAGGAAAGATGTGATTTTTCTGCCTCTGGTAAGAAAGCAAGAATATATAAAATGACTTGGGGGGATTTTATTTTATTTATTACTAGCAGAGGTTGCCCGGCATTGCCGGGCTGTTTTAAATTGTTTTGGAATATTAAATTGTGTTAATGTTTTTTAAAAATTGTTTAGTCTCTAATTTTAATTTTTACAATGTTTATTTATGTAAACTTTTTTTGGCTTGGCTGTTATAAACTGTGATCTGCTTTTTTTGGTTTTTTTACTCTGGGATTCGTAGTTTGTGCTGCAGTTTTTTTCTGAAGCTTATTTTTGATTGGCTGCGGCGCGTTTCTCAACGTTCTTTGTGGTCGCGTGTCTCAGCCTGATTGGCTGTGGCGCAGCGTGGCGCAAAGAATGTTGGGAAATGAAGTTGTTTCCCTTTCTTCGCGTTTGTGGGGCTCTTGCCCCACTGCCGCTTTTCTCAATCTTTTGTTGACCTGCGGACCCAGTTCTTCCGTATGCACGAAGGGTGGGTGTGGGTTATTAGGGCGAGGCTTAGGAACCTATACCAAGTTCCAACAGTTAACCCTTGGTTTTATAGGTTAAGATTTCCATTTCCATAGTAAAGATAAAGGTCTCACTAGCTCGGAAGTTTGTCATGTCCAACTCTAGGGGGCAATACTCATCTCTGTTTACAGCAAAAAAAGGCTAGCACTGTCTGTGTCTACAGATGTTTCAGTGGTCATGTGGCAGGCATGAATAGACATGAACAGAACAATGCTCTGACGTCTAGTCAAACCTGACACATGATCATCAAAATGAGTCAGACATGACTGGCTTTAGAGCAAGGGAGACCTTTACCTTTTAACTATTAGATGGTGTTTGGGTAAGGAGACAACCATCGTCAACCTTTTGTGTAACTATGTGGTTATTAGTTGAAATCAAGCCCAGTAATCTCTGTAAAGTTAACAGGGAAACTGTAGCAAGCCAAGAGATAAACCAACCTGTGAAGAATGTTGGTGAGTGCAAATTGAAATTATTTTGTTGACAAAAGATTGCCTCACCTGTCTTCTGAGAGATCTGTATGTGGGTTAAGAAGCAACAGTTAGGACAGGATACAGAAAATGATTGGATTCGTATAGGGAAAGGAGTATGACAAGACTGTATATTGCCACCTTGCTTATTTAACTTATATGCAGAGCACATCATGTGTAATGCAGGCCTGGAAGAAACACAAACTGGAATTAAGATTGCTGGGAGAAATAGCAACAACTTGAGATATGCAGATGATACTACTCTAATGGCAGAAAGTGAAAAAGACCTAAAGAGCCTTTGATAGATAGAGTTTTATTTCTATACTGCTTTTCTCGTCCCATTGGGAGACTCAAAGTGGTTTACAACATTTAAAGTAACAAAAGGCAAAGATACAATGTAAATACAAATAAATTACAATTACAATAGAAATCTCCACAATATGGCAAATTGTCTATTATAGGGTACAATAAATAAAAAAACACAATATAGGCAATATAAAGCAACACTACAATAATTCCTACCCCCCCTCCAGTTGATGAAAATACAAACCACAAAAGTTCTACTGCCTCAACGGCCTTTCGCAGTCCTGGCTGGAGGTGGGAGGCAGGGCTGGAGGCGCAGTGGCGGCGGTGGTCGGCATCTTCGCTGTGGGCCTCCCCATCTGTCGGGACAGCCGGAGGGAGAGTGACATCTCTCTTGAGCCCTCCGAGCGGGCGAGGCTCAGGGGCAAGGGAGGTGACACACCAGACTCAGTCCTGGACCGCGGGCAAGTTGCCTCCCATCCCAGGGCTCAGGACAGGAGACCCAAGAGAGGCGCAGTGAGTCCGGCGTCAGTGGCAGCTCGGCGTCTCTTCTACCCCCTGCCCGGTTGGGGCCAGGGGGGAGGGGCATCAGGCTCAGCTGCCTCCTATCCCAGGACTGATGAGAGGAGCCCCGGGAGAGGCACAGCGAGTCCAGATGAAAGAGGAGAGTGTAAAAGGATGAGGATGAAAGAGGAGAGTGGATGTGGATGAAAGAGGAGTGTGTAAAAGCTAGCCTGAAACTCAACATTAAAAAAAACTACGACCTTGGCTTCCAGCCCCATCACTCCCTGGCAAATAGACGGGGAAGAAATAGACACAGTGACAGACTTTACCTTCTTGGGATCTAATATCACTGCAGACGGTGACTGCAGCCATGAAATAAAAAGACACTTACTCCTTGGGAGGCAAGCTATGAGAAACTAAGCAGCATAATAAAAAGTAGAGATATCACCCTGCCAAAAAAAGTTCATATCATTAAAGCATTGGTCTTCCCAGTACTAACGTATGGCTGTGAGAGCTGGACCCTAAGGAAGGCTGAGCGCAGAAAAATAGGCACTTTTGAACTGTGGTGCTGGAGAAGACTTTTGAGAGTCCCCGGGGACTGCAAGGAGATCAAATCAGTCAATCCTGAAGGAAATCAACCCTGACTGCTCCTTGGAAGGACAAATACTGAAACTGAAGTTCAGGTACTTTGGCCACCAAATGAGAAGAGAAGACTCACTGGAGAAGACCCAGTTGCCAGGGCTGGATTTAAGCATAGGCTACCTAGGCTGCAGCCTATGGGTCCACACCACAAAGGGGGCCCGGCACCACGTGATTCTACATCAAATTTAAAATCACGTTTTTTGTTTTAGTGAATAAATAGTACAGTGATGCCTCATACAACGTCCAAACTTAGTTCCACAAGTTTGGACTTTATACGGATTTGGGCTTTGTATGAGGCATGCAAAATCCTAGCTGCGATGCCTCATACAACGTCCAAATCCATACATCGTTTCCATAGAGATACATTGTACTGTAACAGCACAGATTTCAGGACAAAGTTAAGGAAACAGACAGGAAACTGACAGAACTTTAAGAAATCATTGTCTAAAGGCTAAATACATTACAAAAACATGTCAAACAACCCTGAGTGTCCAAGAACCTGAAGAATGCTGCAAAAATCCCAGGAATGCTTCTAAAAATTCTGACAAAAAAATTCAAAAAAAATCCAAAATCATGCTCAAAACCACTCCTAAACACTCTTGGCCTCATGCAAAACCCACAAGCGCAATGCACGCATGTGTCCTGCCTTTTATACTGCCCAGGCACAATGCAACCTGGGAAAAACCCAATGCCTCATACAAAGCCGAGCGACTTTGTATGAGGTAACTTTTTTCAAGAAATTAGGCGATGTTGTATGAATTCGATGTTGTACGAAGCGGACTTTGTATGAGGTATTACTATATAAACGTTTGGTGATCGTAATCATCATTTATCATTTGCAGTTTTTAATTGGATTATTGCTGAAAATGCAGTTTTTGTAGGTTAATTTAAAAAAAATACTTTCTCCGGTAGGGCCTGCACCACAGGTTCAGACTAGGGGCTCACAGATCCTAAATACAGCACTGCCGGTTGCTAGGAAAGAACAAAAGCAAAAGGAAATGGGGGCAGCAGAGGATGAGATGGCTAGATGGCATCATTGATGCAGTGGGCGTAGATCTGGGCAGACAATGGCAGATGGCAGATGACAGAGGAGCCTAGCATGCTGTGGTCCATGGGGTCGGATTCAGTGTTGAGCTGCTCCAGGTGCCCACCGGTGCCCGGGCACCGGTAGCGGAAATTCCCCCAGGCCACGCCCACGTGGCCAGCCACGCCCACCTCCCTATCCCAGGCCATGGCGTAGGGAGGTCAAGTGAGTGTGGTCCACATAGTTAGCCATGCCCACAGAGTTAGCCACACCCATGGTGGGGGTAGCAATTTTTTTTGCAGCACATCACTGGTCAGATTCGACTGTGGAACTGAACAACAACAAAAGATTGCCAGTGCACCCAGATGTTGTCTGATTTACCATTGCTTTATGAATGTTAAGTACAAGCCCATACAGAGCACATTTAAAGAATGCCAATTAAAATGTCACCACAAGTGGTGTGAGAAAAGAGAGCCTGCTGATAACACAGGGATGAGCAAAGCTGTGATGAGTTAGAGGCAGATCTATTCTTAAGTGATCTTTTCAGTGTCCCTGCATCCATATGCAGTTGTGAATTTCGAGATGAGGATAATAATAATAATTTCATGTCAGAAATTATTCTGGGTTGAAAGGATTGGTGGGGATGAAACCGTTTGAAGCCTGTTAGATTGTCAGCTCAGAACTGTAGGTTGCATCGCTCAATCTGCTGAATTTTGGACCTTGGACAGCTTGTTTGCATATGTTTGCACATTCAAATGAATGCACATTTTAAAACAGATGCTTCTGAACTTTTAACGGTGCCATGAAATCAAAAAGAAGAGGGAATGAAAGAAGAAAAGAAGGAGGGATCATTATTAAGGGTAGACAAATGGAGGCTTTGATAAGTCGATTAATTAACATTGTAGACCATTGAAAAAAGACACAGCAAAAAGTTTGTATACTGGTATTAGATATATATAAAGCCTTTGACTCTATTCATTGGACTACTATCTGAGAAATTTGTCGAAAATTACAATTTGGTCCTAAATTTAGACATGCAATTGGACAACTGTATAAAAAAGCAGCGACTAAAATTAAGATAAACAATAGATTGAGTAATCAAATTAATATAAATGCTGGAACAAGACAAGGATGCCCACTCTCTCCATCTTTGTTTATATTAGCCATGGAACTATTAGAGACAGAGATAAGACAGGATGCAGATATAGTGGGAATAGATAATAAAAAAATAAGTTTATTTGCGGATGACACCTTGTTGGTGATAAAAGATCCTCTTCATAATATTAGTAAAATCCAGCATCATTTAAGTAATTTCGAGGAGGTCACGGGCTTGGAGATTAATTGGAATAAAATGGAGGCCATTACCTGTAATATACTGGAAGATGAAAAACGTAAGATTATGGAGAAGTATGGATTTAAAATAAAAGATCAAATGAGGTACTTAGGGATAAATGTGACAGCAGAGATTAAAGACTTATATAAGATCAATTTTAATAAATTAAGAAACGAATTAAAAGTTACCATAGCGCAGCTAAAGTCATTAAAATTATCATGGTTTGGGAGAATTAGATTGTGTAAAATGAAGATTATGTCTAAGCTAATTTTTTTATTAGAGAACCTTACTATCGGAACAAAAGAGACAGAATTAAAAATAATGCATAAAATGATAAATGAATTTTGTAACAACGGGAAAAAACCAAGAGTTGGTAAAGGACTATGGTATACAAAGAACAAAATGGGAGGACTGAATATTCCAAATGTCAAAAATTATTATCAAGCCTTTAATTTGAAAAAGATAGTAAAGTTATTAAGTTATCAATGTGAAATTGATACAGAAATGGATCAAACGGAGTTTTAAAAAAGGGGTGAAATATTTTTGGGGGTTCAAAAAAAGAATGTACAATTTTACAATTTCACTTTAAAAAATCTGTTCAAGTTCTGGAATGGTTTAAAAATGACGTTGGCTCCGAATTACTCACCAATATTAGAAATTTTAGACATCCAAAATTGCCCTTTAGATTTAACATTGAAATTAGGAGATATTTTAAAGCAGAATAAGTCCTTGCAATTTATAGGTTGGATTGAGAAATGTAACACCTTTGATATTAGGAAGCATATCTATGAAGCATTAAATTGAACATGGTTGCAAATTATGCAGATGGAAGCTTGGGATAGGATATACGACGTATAAGAATAGAAAATAGGATATTAACCCCTTTTGAAGAGTTGGTACTGGAAGTTAGACAAGGAAAGAGGAAATTAAAATGTATAGTCGGTAAAATATATCATTTGTTAATACACGGTGAGGAGTCCTTACAAGTGCTTAAAAAAATTTGGGAGGAGGATTGGGGAATCACAATTAGTGACATGAATTGGAAAAGAAAATGGAATAATAGAAGTATGAATTCAATATCAATAAAAGAAAAAAAACATAGCTGTAAACTATTATGGAGATGGTACTACACCCCGGTTAAACTCCATTTGATGTATAGTAGTACCTCAGATTTATGTTGGAGATGTAATAAATCAAAGGGAACATATATCCATATGTGGTGGGCATGTGATCATATACAGATTTTTTGGAAAGTAATAGAGGAGGAAATCAACAAATTTTTGGGCACATCAATTATACTAGATCCCAAACTTGCAATCTTGGGGGAAACTGATGGTTTACATCTGGAAGACGCAAGGAAGGAATTATTGCAAACTTTATTATTGGTTATGCAACAGTTAATTGCTAAAGAGTGGAAGAGGGGCGATAATATAAATAAGACTAGGTGGTATGTAGAGGTATGGCAATTGGCCCTGAATGAAAAATTAACCATGCAATTACATCAAGGTAGAGGGATAAAAGTGAAAATTCCATTTTGGGATATATGGAAACCCTTCGTTGACTATGTATTAACTGATCAAAAAGGGAATAAACCAGGCCTTGATACGCTTTCCTTTTGGAAAAGATAATATAGTGTAAACGGTAGTGAAATCCAGGCTAATAACCTCAGAGAAACACGGGTGATATATTTTGTTTGTTTTTTAAAGGATTTTATAAGTGTGTATTTGTGTGTATATCAAAGTGTATAGCTATATGTTTTCAGTTGTGTGCGCGTATGTACACACCTATACATATCTATATATCTATATATCTATATATCTATATATATATATATATATATATATATATATATATATATATATATATATATATATATATATATATATATATATATATATATATATATATATATATTCTTTATTGTATATATAATTAAGTATGCTACAGATTAAGTGTATGAAGTACTGATTCTAGTTTAGGTACAGATTTGCATAGGTTGTGTTTTATGAATGTCTTTTTTTCTTTTTATTGATGTGTTTGTTTTACTCTGTTTTTTTGTTTTTTACTTTTAATAAACTTATTTATTAAAAAAGAAAAAAAAGAAAAGGGGATGAGAGAAACTCCAGCAAAGGAGGTCACATGTCCTCTTTGGAAGGTCAGTTCCTCCATTTGAAGGGCTGGTCAACCGATATCTGATTTAAAGTAAAGAATCACAAGGAGGTAGAGCCAGGAGAATTACATTGCCCGGTCGCAACTTTCCCCACTCAAACAAGATGTATTGCAGTTCTTTTTCAAATTAGAAAAGCTATTTCTAATTTCACCTCTTCCTGTATACATCTGCATATGTAATGTTCTGCAAATTTGAGCCCTTCTTTCTAGCAATTTGCAGTTAGCTGCAAATATGAATAAAAGACGACAACTGCACAGAAGGCAATCTGATAGAAACAACACCAGAATTTATTAGAGCTGTGATGGTGAACCTTGGCACTCCAGATATTCTTGGACTTCAATTCCCAGAAGCCCCTGTGAATCCACACGAATGGGTTTACTGCGATTCATCCAGCCCACGCCGCCCTCGTCACTCCTGGAAGCGGAAGTAAAATGCGCCCATATGGGCTGGCAAGAGTTGGGACAGACAATGGGAGTTCACTCAGTCATGCACAACTTGGGTCTCAAACTGCTGACCTGCCAACCTTCTGGTTGTTAAGCTCAGCATCTTAACCACTAAGCTACCATGTTCAGTAGCTAACTACTGGTTAATTCTCACCCTTACAACCATGGAGAACAAAGAACAAGAGCATGATGAAACTCATCCCGTGCTTCTTTTGTGCCTTACTTAGCTTTAAAATCAGCCACCCCAATAGCAACACCTCCGCACCACCTCTATCTCCAAGATTAAACCTAGCATCAGTAGGAAGTGTTTTGTCAGTTATGGAGAAGCACTGACAATGGTGCGTACCAAGAACAAGCCTGCCATCAGATTGCCCAGCATACTTTGTGCAATGCTTAAACTTGTTTGCTGTTAAACTTCTTGGGATATTTTTCCCCCTGATTAGATTCTTGGAGAAAGAATACCAGAATTTTGATAGTAAATTCAAGGTGACTGGCCACTCCAATCAATCAATAATAGATGTTTTACACTTACCCTTTCCCCCCTAAACAAAGAGTCATAGACCAAGTCACTTGCTTAGGCATAGTTACTTATTTTGAGATCTTCTTTCTTTTCTTGTGAGTTGTTCATTATCATTTATGGTTATTTCCATTTATATCCCATCATTCTTCCAATGAGCTCAAAGTTTAGTACAGTACATAGTTCATCCCTACTTTAACTTCATCACAGCTGTCTGAGGAAGAGGAGATCAAAAGAGAAAGACTGGCCAAAGCTTCTACAGCCCACCAGAGATTTGAACTCTAGTGCTTTAAATATTACACTATGTGTTAGGGTAATAAGTATTCACCTAACTAGTTGTATAGCATATTATAAAGGTTTCCCATGCTCGAAAGCCAACCGTATCCAACTCTAGGGTTCAGTGCTCATCTCTGTTTCAAAGCCGAAGAGCCAGCGCTGTCTGCTTTTGCAGATATTTCCGTGGTCACGTGGCAGGCATGACGCCAGAGTGCATGGAACACTGCTACCTTCCCACCAAAGTGGTCCTTATTTATCTACTTGCAATTTCTTGCTTTCGAAATGCCAGGTTGGCAGGAGCTGGGAAAAGACGGGAGCTCATTCCATCCTGCAGTACTCAGGAATCGAACTGCTGACCTTCCGCCTCCCAGTCAGCATCTTAGCCACTTGAGCCACTGCAGTCCCTTATAGGATATTATACACCACTGTAATACTGTTGTATCGCTTTAAGAAGTTTGTGGCTATAACAACACAGGTGTTACTGACTGACTGTGTAATCCCAAGACCTGTGTATAAATAAAGGCACTTGCTAATACATCCTCAGCCTATGTGCTCACCAGTGCCTTTGTGCTTACTGTTGCCTTCATGCTCACTGGATCCATGCACAAGATGCTGCTTGTGTGCCGAGGACTTCTACTGGTCGCTACACTCTGATAGAAGAAATCCAGACTCACCAAAGATTGTCTAGCCAAAGTAAAGAGTAAGACTAACTGCCTTATTTGCTGAAGGTTTTTGGAACTGTTTCTGCTTGTGTATGCTGACTCATTGCTTCGTCACCATACCAAAGGACTTTACAACTTGCATAGTAAGCAGAACCAACTGCTCAGCCAAGGACTGCTGTTTTGCTGAGCCACGTAACTTGTAAGTTACAGATTGTGTTATTTGTGCCACAGTGAACTGAACTGTGTGCCACTGAAAGAGAAGTTATCTTATTTGAGTTACTGTCATATTCGTTGATGTAAATATTTGAAGCCTTCTGTTTTGCACCATAAAGAAACTCTTTTGCATAAAACAAGCTTCGGTTGCTGCATTGATCAAAGTGCCCACATCTTCTGCTGTGCACCCTTCGGCCACTCTGCTACACACTAACACTATGCATCTTGATCCAGCCCCCTTTTTATGTGTACCATTGGGCTATCCAACCACATGCTGCTTATAAGATCTACAAAATATAATGGCAACAATCCAACTGAATATTTACACTGCCACACTTTAGAGTAGTGATTCACCACTAATAAATGAGTCACTGGTTGAATATCTGGTCATGTGCTAGTTGTGTGACTCAGCCGGTGACAAGGCATTCAGTCAGGGACTTATTCATTAGCAGCTATCTGCTGCTCCAAGTTATGCTGTTGCACTTTTGTCCAAGTGAAACAGACCACAAAGAAGAGAGGACAAAATTGGCTAGCAACTTTGTTTGCCCTTTTTTAGTTTAGCTATTGTGTAGCTTTTCTGATTTAATAATAAATCCTTTGAATCAAGTCCAGCCCCTGTTAAGGAGGCAAATAGGGGGGACTGAACTCCCAATTTCTGGCTGCCAAATATCTAAACCATGAAACTGCTGAGTGGCAATGTCTTCTTCTCTCTGTATTTTTCTGCCTGAAAACTGTATCCAGGCTGAGCATGCTGTCTCCAGCTGCAGTAGATCACATTAGCTGTTTTGTCTTGTGGTCAACCCATCCTAATTCCATAGTGTTTCCTTCATTATATGTTAATATAGTCACACACTTATTTTAAATATTCAATTGGGTTCTGGTCAATATGGGACTGGGTTGCTCTCTTAGTATTATGTAGTGGTTTCACCTGTCTGGCTGGACATCCCCACTACGGCAATGGAGTAGACTGTACAGCTAACTAGCGACTCAATGCTGAGTATTGGGCGGTGATTATTATTATTATGTTTATTTTTATATACCGCTTTTCTTATACAAGACTAGCATAGGTTGCCCAGCATTGCCAGGCTGTTATAAACTGTGGTCAGCTTTTTGGGGTTTTTTTGTGGATTAAAAAAAAGAACAAAGGATGATATAATTGTTTCAAATTGTTTTATTTAACCAAATAACATTTCAGTATGTGACATTTTTTGTGTTAATAGTTGTACTGTAGGTAATATTTTTTAAAATGTGAAAGTACATGTTTTTTACATTCAATGTTTTTAAACTATGTTTAGATGTTTTGGGTTTTTATCTGAGTTAAAACTCAACAGAGGATGCTATAAATCTTTTTATTTTATTTATTTAACATATGTTTGTTATTTGTGTAAACTTTTTATTTATTGTTATGTTTTTGACTTGTTTTTACTCTTGTGACCTCTAGGTGGGACTTTATTATTTTTGAGTTGTTTTTAATATTCCGCCCTGCAGGTGAGGCTGTTAGTGGTTTTGTTTTCGTTTCATGTGTTTTTTCTCTCCTGGCCTCTAGGTGGGGCTTCTTCCGGTAAGTAGTCTTTGTTTCTTCATTTCTGTTCCGATCTCGTGGAGGGAGGACGTGCTGGTGAGTTCTCTGGTTTTCTTTCTTCTGGGGTTTTTCTTTGTTTTGTTTTTGTGGTGGTGAGCTGGGAGCTGTTTCTGTTTGTTCTTTTGTGGTTTGGTTGGGTTTTAGGTTTGTTTAATTGGTTTGTTTATTTCTGGTTTCTTTAATTTTTGTGATTTCATTGTTGTTTATTTGTGTAATTTGTGGTAGTTGTGTTGTTAGAGTTAGGTATTTTTGTGTTGTAGTTAGGTGTTTTGTCTGTGCTTTTCTGGAATTGTGGATGTTTTTGTTTGTGGATTTTGTTGTTTTCTTTTTTGTGTATTAATTGATTTTTTAATTATTGATTTATTTGTGTTTTATTAATTTTTATTAATGTTGGTGTTTGTTGTTGGTGTGTACTTTTGCGTGAAGATCGGGCTGCCTGTCAGTTCCTCTTTTCCCCATTGCTGCTTTGAATTTTGGTTTTGATGCAGCAATGGGGAAAAGGAGGAGCTGGCAGTCAGCTGGCTCTTCCCCCGGGAAGGTTCGTTAGGTAGGTCGGGTGAAAAGTAGGCAGAGAAGAGCTATCTGCCTGACGATGGTTCTCTCCTCTCTGTCTCCTTTTTCTCCTGGCTTACCTAACCGGAGATTGGCAAGCAGCGATCCGTAAGGGGTGGTGCTCTTCCTTGCAGATAGCTGGCTGCTGCTTTTGTATTACCTCCGTCAGAAGTACAAATGCAGCAGCCAGTCATTCGCCTGGGAGGGTGCTTCCCCTGATGAACTGCTGCCTGCTGCTTTTGTTTTATTTTCACCCCGGCTCAACTTCCCTTGAGGCCGGCGGTGGTCTAGCTGTGTCTTCGGCAGGGTAGCGTGGAGGAGTGGGAGTCCCTCTTCTCCCTGTTGCTCTGGGAAAGAAGGCCAGCGGGTGTCTCGCGGTGGATTTTTGTGGATTTTTATTTTGTGAGGCTGTTGAGGCACTGCGTCTGCCTGCTGGGGACTTGCACTCCCATTGCATTTTTTTAATTTTATTTTTCACATGCCGGTTTTCTCAGTGTTCTGCATGCTCATAGCGCGTAGGATGCTGGAACTTTGAGGTTTGCGTTTTTTGTTTGCGTTTGTGCGGCTTTTTTTCTGTGGCTCGATTTTAATTGGCCGCGCCGTGTTTCCCAACGTTCTTTTTACTGGCACCTCTCAGCCTGATTGGCTGTGGTGCGGTGCGGCGCAGAGAACATTGGGAAGTGAAGTTCTTTTCCTTTTTTCGCATTCATGGGGCTCTTGCCCCATTGGCGCCTTTCTCAACCCTGTAGTAACCTCCGGACCGGTTTCAGGCGAGTGCAGGAGGCTCGGTACGGGATAGGATGGACGGGTGCAGAAACGTATAGCAAGTTCCAACGGTTAATCCTTGAATTCATAGGTATAGATAACTCAATGCGGTTACCAACATGAAAAATACAATAAGAAATAACACTATGTACAACAAAACATATCAAATACGATATCAACAGCATCAAAAAATACAAAAGCAATAAAGGCCATAAGTACAGGAAAAATATGCAAAGTAATTACAATATCATAAAGCAAGCAATAAATATCCTGACTCCCTAAAGGAGCCAACAGTGGAGGAAATGCCACTGGGAACCATCATATTGGGCCCAACGGCAAAATGAGCGGAGGAGGAACTCTGATTCCCAATGACCATGGAGGCAGAAGAGGCCATGCCAGATGGACTGGCTGTGAAGGCACACCTTGATAATATCCTCAAGGCTGCAGCAGTCCATTGCAGTGCCTGTGTTAAATCCTGTATGTCTCATTTCATACATGCCGCATGAGATGGCTCCATGATCATAGTATGTGGGTCACTTCATGGCAAACTGGGATCCACCTTAAACAAATTCATGCCTTTGGCATTTTCCCCGCTTCAGGGAAAATGCATTCTCAGATACGAGTTGCAGCTGATGACTCAATAAACAGCCTATTAAATATACCTAGAAAATATCTGCTGTCCCTGCTTTATAGATGCTTTTGGGCCCATTTTAAAGGTAAAGGTAAAGGTTTCCCTTGCTCGAAAGCCAGTCATATCCGACTCTAGGGTGCAGTGCTCATCTCTGTTTCTAAGCCGAAGAGCCAGCGCTGTCTGCTTCTGCAGTCATGTGGCAGGCATGACTAGACACGGAACGCTGTTACCTTCCCAACAAAGTGGTCCCTATTTATCTACTTGCAATTTCTTGCTTTCGAACTGCTAGGTTGGCAGGAGCTGGGATGAAGACGGGAGCTCATTTCCGGCCCATTTTACAGATGTGGAAATGAGGCACAGAGGTTGCAGTTTTGTCAGAAACTTTCTCAGTCTATAGCCCTTTTTTGTTGTTATTTTTCTCATTATTTAATTATGTCTTGCCTAGGAATGCCCAAGCCTTGAGAATTCATGTGTTAGCATCAGGAGAGGGAACCTGGGAAATAGGCTGAAATTGTCAGACCATAGGGGTGGAGCCTGAAAGGAAAAAGGTGATGTCTAATAAACAAAGGGCTAGAACATTGGGGCCAATCCATTTGAAGCCTAGCAAAGTTTGACACTTGGCAGGTCATGTTAATGGCCTGATTCTGCCTTATGTCTTAGATGCTGAATCTGTTGACCTGGGGGCAGTGGGGGGAATATAAACTCAAGAACAAAGTTTTACCAAAGCCAAACAGAAAGTATACTTTTAGTGTCTTGCACGGAAGACAAAGAAGGAGCCGCAGTGGGGGCTAAAACACAGGTTTATTTCATGATGGTCAGGATGAACATGCGGTAATGGCGGAGGTACAGCTCATTTTATACTACAGCAAATACATTTGAATATCGTTGCACGGTAGCTCATTGGCTGCTACCGGCGTGACGTCATTCTGAGTCACGCCCATCTTTTCCAGGTGATCCTCGCGCGGGAAAGGTTCCCGCGGCTGCCGGTGATTGGGGGAATGTGAACCATGTGAGCTGAACGCTCGCAGCTGCCCTCTATGGGCAGCTTACTCGCGTTCCTTAAACAGCTGGGTTACATTGTAATCATTGTCAGGTTACATTCATACATTCTTAAAGTAATACTGTTACATACACAACACTCCTCCCCCCTAGGATGGGACGAAGTCCCTCAACCATTGTGGCTTCCCGCACGTGCGCTTGGGGCATGCGGCTGCTTGGTTTAGCTCAGGGGAACTAGGGGCTCCGAATCCCACAGAGTCTCGTCCTACAATGGAAAGGGGGGACTCATTAGTCGTTCGGTGGGGACTCTGCGACAACCTTGCATTGGGAGAAGGGAACGGAACATACAACTGAGATGTAAAGCCCTGCCTGTTACCCGTGGCGCCTGGGGACCCCCCCAGCACGAACCTCGGAACTGACGAGGAGACCCTTGTTGTCTCCCCCCAGTCCCTTGCGCCTGCAACTGGCGTACTTGCCCCACTCCCTGCTGCTTGACCCGGAGTTCTAGGGGATGGGGAGCGTGAACTTCCCCCGGCTGCCTGGCATGGGGGGCTTGGTGATATGGTATACTCTAAAACAAAAGGGCTGGGGGGACTGGAGGTACCAGGGGCTGAACTGAAACCCCTCTTCTCGCTCGGATGGGTGGGGGACCACTCCGCGACACCCCCCTGGTACGGCAACATAAAGTCAAACTCATTCCACTCTTTCAAAGTATCGTCCTCCTCGGCTGAGAATCCAGGGTATGCATTTGTACCCGAGGACGCCCCCGTGTCTCCCCCTTGGGTTACACGGGTGGGGGAGGACCCTAACGCTGATTCCCTGTCACTAGTGACTCGCCTTCTGAGTTGGTCCGCGTGCCTTCTCCAGAGTAGGCCTGTGCTAGTCTTGACCCTATAGGATACTGGCCCCGTTTGTTCAATGATCGTCCCTGGAACCCACGTTGGTCCCGAAGCCGCATAGTTTCTGCAGTGAACTGGGTCCCCTACCAAAAAACTTTTGGAACTCTCTACTGCTATATTTTTCCCTTCCTCCTCCACCCTTGTCGGATCCAACCTATCAAAAAGGGTTACCGGCCGCCTCCTCATGAGGAGCTCCGCCGGCGAAAGTCCTGAAGCTAGAGGAGTCGCCCTATAACAGATGAGGAACTGACACAGTTGGAGGTTCAACTCACCGGGACCCATGCGCCGCAGTGCGTCCTTCGTAGTGCGCACTTGGCGCTCTACCTGACCGTTTGTGGCGGGGTGAAATGGGGCAGCGGTAATATGGCGGATGGCATTTCTCTCGAGAAACGCCTTGAATTCTGCGGACGTGAAGGTACTAGCGTTATCGCTAACAAGGATGTCCAGCAGGCCGAAACAACTGAATACCCTGCGCAAGTGCTTAATGGTTGCGGCAGATGAGGTGCTAGTCATGGGGATCACTTCCAGCCATTTGGAATACGAGTCGACTATCAGCAGGAACATGGACCCGCGGAAAGGGCCAGTGAAGTTGACGTGTATTCGGGACCATGGCCCGCGGGCCGTGTCCCATTCCCTATGGGGTAGCCGGGACTCCTCGGGCCGAGAGCTCTGGCAGCTCTCACACGTGCCCACTAGGTGTTCTATATCAGCGTCTATCTGGGGCCACCAGAAGTAACTCCTGGCCAGCGCCTTGGAGCGCACTATTCCCGGGTGGCTGGTATGCAGTAGCCTCAGCACCTTCGTCCGCAACTTTTCTGGGATAACTACCCGCTGGCCCCAGAGCAAGCAGCCCCTTTCAAGGGAAAGCTCTACTCTACGCCTGAAAAATGCCTTGAAAGGCTCCTCGGGGGGAGTTGCGGGCCACCCTTTCCTTACCCAGGAACTGACTTGGGCCAGAATTTTGTCACCCGCCGTGGCTTTGGCGAGGTCTGCCGGGACTATGGGGGGTGAGTCGAGAGACTCGATCAGCAGGACTTGATGGTCCTGCTCTACCTCGCATGCGGGATCTCCTAAACTAGGGAGAGGAGACCGGGACAGCGCATCCGCATGGGAGATCTCCTTCCCTGGGTGATAGACCAGCTCATACTGGTAGGCGTTAAGGAAAATCGCCCAACGTAGCATTCGGGGGGACAGGATTTGTGGGGTGGGCTTGCCTGTGGTAAAGATTCCCAGAAGGGGCTTGTGATCAGTCACAACCGTAAACTCGCGGCCGTATAGGAAATCGTGGAACTTCTTGGTTCCCGCGATGATGGCCAGGGCCTCCCTATCAGTTTGCGCATAGTTGCGCTCCGCCTTTGAAAGGGACCTGCCACCGGGGCTTCCCGCCCGCTCTCTAACACGTGGCACAGCACCGCCCCCACCCCCACTGGGGATGCATCACAAACTAAAACCACTGGCCTCCTCGGATCAAAATGAGTCAGCACAGCATCCGAGGATAAAAGCGCTTTGAACTCCTTGAACGCTTTCTCTTGCCTGTCTCCTCACCGCCAAACCCCCTCTTTCTTTAGTAGCGCGTGCAGTGGCTCCGCAATGGATGCCTTCCTCGGCAAGAAGGAGTGGTAAAAATTTAGGAGCCCTAGGAATGACTGCAGCTCCGGTTTCGTGGTGGGGCGAGGGGCGTTTTCAACACACGCAACCTTAGACTCGGAAGGCTTGATGCCCTCCGGGGTTACCTTGAACCCGAGAAACTCAACCTCCCTTGCAAAAAATACACATTTGTCCCTTCTTAGTCGAAGTCCCGCTTTCTCGAACACTGAAAGGACCCTGTCTAGTCTCCTCGCTAGCTCTGATTCGCTCCCCACCGTTATCAAGACGTCGTCAAAATATGGGAGCACGCCAGGAAGCCCCTTTAAGAGGCGTTCTACAAGGGACTGGAAGATCCCGGGGGCCGAATTCACGCCGAACTGTAGGCGCGTTACCTTAAATGCCCCCTTGTGCATAACAATGGTTTGTGCGGCGGCAGTAGCTGGGGTTACTGTGAGCTGCTGATACGCCTGCGCCAGGTCTAGCTTGGCGAAACACCTCCCCCCATGCAACGTGGCCAGTAAGTGGCTAACCACTGGCACCGGATATGCATTTGGCTGAATGGCCTTGTTAATTGTACATTTGTAGTCAGCGCAAATCCTGACCTCCCCGTTTGATTTTAAGGCTGTAACAATTGGAGTCTCCCACTCCACTGAATCAACTGGAACCAAAATCCCCTGCCCCACCAATTTGTCCAGTTCCGCCTCAATCTTGTCCTTGAGGGCGAAGGGCACTCTTCTTGGCTTGAGACGTATGGGCCGGATTTCTGGGTCCAACTCAAAAGAAACTGGGGGCCCCTTGTACGTCCCGAGCCCCTTCTTGAAAACGTCCGGGTGTGCATCGCACACGTCCCGCATTGGGTCAGTCTCTATGGCGTTAATGCCGGACAGTTCAATTCCCAGGGGAGCAAACCACTGGGTCCCTAAAAGACAACATCTTCCCCCTTTGAGAAACACTAAAGGCAGTTTCTCTGTGTAATTTTTGAACTTTACTGTGAAGTTCCCCACCCCCAACACTGGGATCCCATAGCCCTGTACATCCCGTAAGTGCGACTTCATGGCCCGCAGCTGGGGCCGCGCATTTGGGGGAATGCGCATGAACTCCTTTTGGGACAGGATGGAGTAGGACGACCCCGAGTCTATTTCCATCCTCACTGGAACCCCTTGTAACAGTACCTCTACAAAGAAGCGCCGGTGCTCCAGGCCCACGCGGTTCACGCCTTCCGCGCCATCGTTGGCTGAGACCTTTCCGATGCCGGCCGCCTTCCGCTGGTGTGCTCGAGGGTGTTTCGATGTGCCCTTGTCCTCGGTTCGCCCGCGCCTGCAGACTCTGGCGATGTGGCCCTTCCAACCGCAGTTGTGGCACTCGGCCTTCCGGAATGGGCATCTCGTCCGGTTGTGAGATGCCCCACAGCCGTCGCAATGGCGGCCTTGTCGCTCGCTGGTCTGGTGCTTCTCCCCGCGTTTCTTTACCCTCTGTACGTCGTCGTCCTCGCTGGAGCAGGAGTCCGCCGTCGCGGACGACTCCTCGGAGGTCGCTGGCGTGCCTGCGGGCGACCGGGGTGCCCGCCAGGCCGTCTTCGCCGACGTCTGCCAGGCCGCTTGCACAGGTGACTTGGCCCTCTCGGGTGCGGCCCCTCGGGACTTGAACACTCTGACCCCACTCCTGGCCGCCTGGGCTGCTTGGGCTTCCCGCAGTACCTCGTTGAACGTGAGGCGATGGTCGCGGGTCATCAACTTCCTCTGGACCTCCTCGTCCCTCAGGCCACACAGCATGCGGTCTCGGAGGGCCGTGTCCAGGTCCTCCCATTGGCAGTTGACTGCCGCGAGTCTGAGAGCCGCCGCGTAGGTGGACACAGACTCCCCCGGGCACTGGTCCCGCCTGTGGAATGCGACCCTGGCCGGGAAAATCGAGATGGGAGGCTGGAAATGCTCACTCAGTAGCGCCAGGATGCGGTCGATGGGCACCACGTCTACCTTCCGGGGAGCCACCAGGTTCATCAGGATACGCAGCGTAGCCGGCCCCACCTGGGCAAGGAAGTGCGAGCGCATCTTTGCGTCGTCGTCGATGCCTGCAGCATCCATCGTGTGCCGAAACTGGCACTCGTACAGCTCCCATTGTTCTGGATCGCTGATATCAAATTGATGAGGCTTGACTTTGGAATACGCCATGTATCCCATCCTCGTCACCAATTTAGTGTCTTGCACGGAAGACAAAGAAGGAGCCGCAGTGGGGGCTAAAACACAGGTTTATTTCATGATGGTCAGGATGAACATGAGGTAATGGCGGAGGTACAGCTCATTATATACTGCAGTACATACATTTGAATCTCGTTGCACGGTAGCTCATTGGCTGCTACCGGCGTGACGTCATTCTGAGTCATGCCCATCTTCTCCAGGTGATCCTAGCGCGGGAAAGGTTCCCGCGGCTGCCGGTGATTGGGGGAATGTGAACCATGTGAGCTGAACGCTCGCAGCTGCCCTCTATGGGCAGCTTACTCGCGTTCCTTAAACAGCTGGGTTACATTGTAATCATTGTCAGGTTACATTCATACATTCTTAAAGTAATACTGTTACATACACAACAATACTCCATCCCTAATTCTGGCCTTTTACCCTCAGCTCTTATTCCTTGACCTACAGGGACAGTGTGATGGAAGAAGGCTAAAACCCTGAGACTTCACACACAGCCTCAAAGTCCATCAATTCTACCTGGCCTCTTTCATATCCAGTTTTTCAGCACCACCCTTGGTTTGTCTGGGAAGTTAATTGAAACCTGAGACATCCCTTTCCTCACAGGGACACTCTGAATATTTAGTCATCTTTGTCTTTTTTAAAAAGCAGTCATTGAGAAAGGCTTCATATTGTGTGGCATTCAATTTCTTGCTGAAAGCTGGATTTAGCAAGAGCTGGTATTTGAAGCCCTCACCTCTTGTTTGCGGAACACTTTCTGCATCGGACATGAAGCCACATGTTGAATTCATAAATCACTCAGAGAACAAGGTGACCTTTCCAAAGGAAAAGGACAATATTTTCAAGGAAATTCCTTTTTTACATAAAAGTATAGGTTGGCTCTTAGACCATTATTTATGTGTTGGGGGTGGTGGTGAGGGAAACACACAGAGTTCATCAGAAAAAACAGAGCTTGCTACCTACTGTTACAGTTCTGAGGCTCCAAAAGTAGTTAGTTACCACTATTGTTTAAACAAATTGTTCAAAGTGCCCAGAACAGATCAGGAGGCAATTGTGTGATGTGTGGTATAAGACAGCACTTTTAAACTATGGGGTGATTCTTTCTTCTCATTTACTGATAACAAACACCTCCATAATTCTAAAAGTAACTGAAAAGGTACAGTTACCCATAAAATAAATGAAGATTTTTCCTCATTAAGTTATAATTAAAATGCAGCTTAGTTATCTTTATTTGAAAAAAGCAACAATTATAACCAGTCATTTCCAAGTAATCATTGCCAAGCTCTGAGCAAACAAAATAATCCCTTTCTCACCATGTTTTTTTTTTTGTTTACTCTGAAGGGACTGAATCGCAGATGCTCCTTGGTGTTCCATGGAGAGAGGGTGGGATCAGAACTCAAGACATTTGCTTTTATGAACACAACACAAGTCTACTGGGATGTGTAGTCCAAAACATATTTCCAATTTCTGGGAAAGGTGCAATATTGTGTCTCCCACTTTTGATTTATTGGATCAAGTGGGGTCTCAAGACAACCAATAGGTTGGGGTGAACTTAAGGTAACATCAAGTAGGAGTTAGGTGGAGCCTAGTGAAAGACTTCAAAAAAAGATTTCAGATCTCAGTACTAGATATTCAATGGAACGTTGATCTGCTGTTTGCACTAGTCACATCGCAGGTTGGGCAAACTTGATTTTGTTGATCATGGCATTAATAGCTTTGTCTGAGTTTGCAAACTAGGAGTTGGGGCAGGGGGGGGGATGAAAGAAATCATCCCAATGTATTTGGAGATGATAAGTGGTGTGGCAGTGACAGAAGAACAGCTTGAGTGCAAACATACCATTCTCTTCTTAAGCCTACCAACAAAATATTAGTTTTATAGGTTCACATGTTTAGTGGAGTTCTGGAGACTGTTTTCATTTCCCCCTTTGTTTTGTTTAAATGATACGCTCATGTAAAAACCTCAATTAACTCCACTCCCTGTTTGGTAATACAAAGTGCATGATGCCAAGAACGAAGAATTACCACCACAACAGTGTCACAGAGTTCAGCTGAAAGAGTTGTTTGTTCCTGTGAACCTATAAAAATAATCTCAGTGTCACCACAAGCCACAGTAGTATTGTAGCTTCACAAATGACAAAAAAACTCACAGTGTCTAAACTCTTTGGTTAAGACCGGGGTGAATTGGGTTTTCACATGTCTTTTTATTCTCAGCAAGTATCTCACCAATACAAATCTACTTATTTCTCTTCTATAAGGAGAAAAAAATAGGTGTCAGATCTAGTGCATGTAATGGATAGAACAGTAGACTGGGACATGTGGGAAATGGGTTCAAATTCCTGCTCAGTCCTGGAAAATCACTTCTTCTGCTTCTTCTTTTGTGTCCAGATCAAACTTTAAACTGCCAAAATGTTGGCTTTGTTATTGGCCAAAATTAAGTCCTCATCAGTATATGTTTCCAGTAGTAATCAACATGCTCAAGTAACCAACATGCTCAAGTGTGGGCTGCTAGCAAACAACAACATGTGGTGTGAATGTGGAGAGATACAGAATCAGGCTCACTTACTGGTCTGCCAATTACTACTGGAAAGGAGGCAGGAGTGACCCACATACACCACACAAGGTTTCCAAGAGGGAAAGGCTGGCCTACGTGAAAGAAATGAAAAACCTGAGCAAAACCGGGTAATCAGCTAGTTAAATATATACCCACAAACATTTAATCCAAATTAAATCTATGGCTTGCTTGGGGGAAAAAATGTGAACTTTGTGGCCTGAAATAATTTATCTGAGTCAATATGTACATCTGTCCTCAGAGAAGAAGATTTCTCATAGACTTCACTCATTTTACAGGGAAATTAGCCCTACTTTGTAAAGGTTCACTCTGGAGTAAATATTTAGTCTTTAAACTGCTATGACTCTTGTGTGTTTTATATGGTGAAACAGGCTCACATGTTGACCTGACTGAAAACTGTTGATGTTTCATTACGATCTTTTTAAAATATATTTATTTATTTAAAGTTTTTTCACATAAAAGAGAAACAAAAATATATATTTGATACATTTTAACTTCAGTACCTAAGTGTACATATATATCTTCTTCTCACTTTGCATATACCAACAAGCAACATAATAATACCAACATAACAAACAGTAGAAAAATGGTCAGGCAAAAGGAACTGCAGAATGAACTCCCCAAAATGTGTCTTCATTTTGGCATTTGCCTCTAGCCTAGACACAGAAGAAGAAGAAGAACAGAGTAGACCATACGACCAGCAACTCAATGCCAATCAGCAGGTGGCGGTTAACTAACCTGACCACCCTGAGGACTAACAGCCTTGGATGGTGAAGACCACAGGGAAGTGTGATGGTCCCCAAGAAAATTAAATCCCATTTGAATCCATCTTGATGGAGGGAAGCAGCTTCATCAATACTGGCCTGGGGCTGATGAGGACTTTGTGTGCCAAAAGGGCTCAGGACCAGAAAGTGATTGTGGAAGTGGATTGCTGATATGGGTGTCATGCTGCAATGTGGAAGGACAGTCTTCATGGCTGATCACCATGATGATAGCCAATATTCGGAATCAGATATGGCACTTGAAGGAGAGGGGGAGGGGAAGTATACATAAGAGGGGATGCCATGAGGGATCTCCAGTCCTAAGAGACCTAGGGAAAAAAATCCCACCTTAAACTCTGGACAACTGCTTCCAGTCAGAGAAGACAATGCAGGCCTAGACAGGTCAATAATCTCATTTAGGATAAGGCAGGTTCCTATGTGGTTTTATGTAAACTATTGAATGTTCCTACAGCCTAATGGCTTGCGCTTGGCAAAACTAGAAGAGGCATTTTCTACTAAATCTACCTTTCCAGCACTAGCAACCTATTCTGTTCTGTCAGAATTCATACGGCTCTACAGAGATTGCAGAGAGACTCAATGAATTCTTTGCTTCAGTATTCACTGGAGAAGACAGAGACCACATGCCCAAAACAGAGCCTATCTTCGTAGGGAGGGAAACCGAAGAATTAAGCCAGATAGAAATAACCAGGGAGGAGGTCCTTGCATGTCTTGTTAAACCAAACACTAACAAATCACCAGGACCAGATGGCATCCATCCACGAGTTCTCAGGGAACTTAAAGATGAAATTGCTGATCTCCTAGCCAAAATATATAATCTTTCCCTCAAATCAGGCTTTGTGCCTGATGACTGGAAGGTAGTGAATGTAACACCAATTTTCAAAAAAGGATCCAGGAGTGATCCAGGAAATTACCGACCTGTCAGTTTGACATGTGTCCCAGGTAAAGTGATGGAAACCATCCTAAAAGATAGAATTAATAGGCACATAGAAGAGAAGGCGCTGCTAAAGGAGAGCCAACATGGCTTTTACAAGGGCAAATCATGCCTCACTAATCTGTTGGAATTTTTTGAGAGTGTCAACAAGCATGTGGATAAGGGGGATCCAGTTGACATTGTTTATCTGGACTTTCAGTAGGCTTTTGACAAGGTCCCACACCAAAGGCTCTTGAATAAACTTACCAGTCATGGAATAAAGAGACAGGTCTTGTCCTGGATCAGCAACTGGCTAAGGGACAGGAAACAGAGGGTAGCACTAAATGGACACTTCTCCATGTGGAGGGAAGTAAAGAGTGGAGTCCCCCAAGGTTCAGTACTGGGACCCCTGCTTTTCAACCTCTTCATAAATGATCTAGAGGTAGGAGTAAAAAGCAAGGTAACCAAATTTGCTGACGACACTAAATTATACAGGGTAGTGAAAACTGTGAGAGATTGTGAGGAGCTCCAGAGGAATCTCTTGACACTGGGGGAGTGGGCAAAACAGCAGCAAATGAGCTTCAACATTAGTAAGTGCTGAGTGATGCATGTTGGGGCAAAGAACCCCAATTACATTTATAAACTGATGGGGTCTGAACTCTCTGCGACAAACCAGGAAAGGGGCCTTGGTGTCCTGGTGGACAACTCAATGAAGGTGTCAACCCAGTGTGCCTCAGCAGTGAAAAAAGCAAACTCAATGCTAGGGATCATTAGGAAGGGTATAGAAAATAAGTCAGCAAGTGTCATTTTGCCTCTTTATAAATCTATGGTGAGGCCCCATCTGGAATACTGTGTACAGTTCTGGTTGCCATACCTCCAGAAGGATATTATGGAGCTGGAAAAAGTGCAGAGGAGGGCAACCAGAATGATTAGGGGACTGGAACACCTTCCTTACCATCTGAAGCTGCAATAGTTGGGCCTTTTCACTCTTGAACGACGGCGTCTAAGAGGTGACCTGATTGAAGTTTATAAAATCATGCACGGTGTGGACAAAGTAGATAAGGAAAAACTGTTTTCCCTATCGCACAACACTAGAACTAGGGGACACTCGATGAAACTTTTGGGTACTAGTTCTCAAACAAATAAGAGAAAGTACTTTTTCACCCAGAGGATCACTAGTCTATGGAACTCCCTGCCAGAAGAAGTGGTGACAGCTGTCAGTCTTGACAGCTTTAAGAAAGGATTAGACAAGTTCATGGAGGACAAGGGTATCAATGGCTATAATTATGGATACTTAAGGACAACCTCCGGGTTGGAGAGATAGGCAGGATATCTCTCAATGCTATTTCCAGGGAATCCTAAGCAGGTGAAGGCAATTTCTTGGGAATACCCTGAAGGAGATGGTGAGCCACTGTGCGAGACAGAATGCGGGACTGGATGGGCTGTGGCCTGTTCCAGCAAGGCTGTTCTTATGTTCTTATGGCCTGTTAACACCCTGTACCCAGAAAGCAAGTTAGCCTCATAGGAAGAAAGCTTAACTGCTATTTTTATTCTCAGCATGTTACTTCGCCATCAGCAAGGTGCTACAAGAAACCAGTACTTCAGTTGTACAAGACTTTGTCTGCAATACAAAATGACACAGTTCAAGAAGGGCAATCTTTAGTTTTTTTTATTTGCCTTTATTATTATTATTATTGAGTAGGTCAGCCTTTATTCTTAGAATCAGAAGGGAAGGATTGAACTCTGAACAAATCTGTTGCCCACGCTACAAGTTCTTATCTCAAAAAAGAAAAGTAAGAGTGTGTGTTGTGTGTGTAGTAGGACTGTAGAGGTGGGGAGACCCTTCTGCTGTTATCTTCTAGAATGACACATTTCCAAGGTGTAAACATGTTGTTCTAAAAACTTATCTTATCTGACAAGTCCTTGCCTTTCTCCATATAGACAATCTAGGAGGCAGAAGGACTTGTTTGGTGACACTAAATTTAAGGTGGCCTTAAATCCTTCTGTCATTCCATTCTCCCCCACAGCCCTCATTCTCTCCACGCCTACCAGGTAGAAATAAAAGAAGAAGAAGATTCAAAGTTTGTTCCAAAATCAAAGTTAATTTGTTGGATAGCTTCCTATACTGGGCAACATAATTTGCTTAACACTCCTCGATATCAGAGTTAGATACTTTCCTCAGTGCAGCCACTGAGAAATTGTGAATATCTTGGATTTCATTCACTAATCCAATTATTTTTATCATAGAATGTAGCTTCCGGAGCTTCTTGTTTTCTAAGAGACGTTTGACTGTGCTTGGAGTTTGTTTCATCACATATTGGCTCCCTCACTCAAAAGAATGGCTTCATGGCTTCGAGCATGCAGGAACGTGCAAGTGAAGAAATTTGGCCCAGGAATTTAAGGATGTGCCTGCAATGAACCTGATAGCTTGAATTTAAAACCACTTCCTTCCGACATTTGTGAAGCCATCAGTAATTGGAAAGGCATCTTGGCTTTCACTATTGACCAAAGGTCATCTCTTTTCATCATGTCACTTGGGTTAATAATCAAGTGAAGTCTGTGACTTTGTCTTAGATTTTCTCCATGGCTTTACATGCAATAGCTTGAATACTTGCTGACTTTGCAACCCACACCTTGAATAAAATGTCTGGGTATTTTGCGAATAATATTGCCAAATTATCAAGCAGACTTCATAGCTGTGACTTTAAAGTCAACTTCACAGGACAGAAATAAGCAGCTAGAGATTTCAACAGCATTTCCTTGTAGTTACTTGTCTCTTTTGCTTCAGTACCAACGGAATAAGCAACCTCTGTAATAAATAGTTCATCATCTTATCTGCTATCTGTGGGTTTAAAGGGCACCAAATCAATTGTTAAATAGGGAATCGACATTACCCAAAGGTTGGGGAATACTACCCCACAGTATACTCAGGCTATGATTCCTAGACCCCAAAAGCTCTAAAGGAAATGCCGTGTTTCAGCTTCGTACTGAAATGAGAACTGGACAGTTGCTCCTTCCATTCAACATCCTACAGGAGAGAATCCTTTCCTATCTCTCCACATAAGGTATTGCTCCCAAGTCTTGAAAGTATTAATCTTTGGTAAGATTGCCAAGCTCTGATTGTTCCCACTGGTGGCAAACAGAGGAAGCATCTTTAAGATAACTTGATTTAGTTGACATAACTAATTTAATTTTAAGTCTAGGTGATTTCAGGAAGTCTACACTTCAGTGAGACTTTTCTAAATAAGATCCCATCTAAATCAAAAGCCACAAATCTGTAAGAAAGATTTTCTCCCTACCCTTGATTCTTCCCTGCAGCTTGCTTTCATCTCACACATGTTGCGATGCACCGAGGGGAAATCCTGAATTGTAATTATTTAGGTTTCCTCCATTATACCTTTAATTAAGCGTAGGTGGGGTCCTCTTCAGAAGCTGGTTGCCAGTGAAATAATGTGGAGGGATAATCATCGTGGAAGAAATAATTCTCAAATTATATGGCCTCTGGCTCTTGAAAAGAGGCTGGGAAAGGGGAAGAATCAAAGGAAGGGGGAAAGAGGTAAGTGTACAAAACATGTTGTAGCCACATGGAAGGGACATGGGGAATATGGAGGCCCTCTGAAACTTCTCAAGGTCATTGTCTCCATTTATCACATGGATGGAGTGGGGGAGAAGGAGGGTGGACATCAAGCTAGTTGTGGAGGTATGGTTCCTTAAGAAGTCAGTTGTTCTACAGATTCCCATTGGGAATTCTCCTTCAATGTGATCTCAGCTGCAAGGGAAATGCAGTGCTTTCTAGTACTAAGAATCTACAAGCATAAACACAGCAGGGCAATAAAACCCACATTTGATGTCAAGTTTTTATTTTTAACTCTTCCATGGTTAGATACTTTAGTGTCTTGCACGGAAGACAAAGAAGGAGTCGCAGTGAGGACTAACACAGGTTTATTGGTTGATGATCAGGAAGAACATGTGGTAATGGCAGAGGTACATCACATTATATACAGTAGTACAATACATTTGAATCTGGTTGCACGGTAGCTTATTGGCCGCTACCGGCGTGACGTCGTGTGAGTCACGCCCCTCTTCCGTAGTAGTTTGCTAGTGCGGGAGAGTTCCCGCGGCTGCCGGTGATTTGAGGAATGAGAACCATGTGAGTTGAACGCTCGCAGCTGCCCTCTATGGGCAGCTTACTCGCGTTCCTTTAACAGCTGGGCTACATTGTAATTGTGGTCAGGTTACATTCATACATTTCTTAAAGCAACATTGTACATACATAACAGATACAGAGCTTGGAAATTTTCCTCTTTTTTTTTGTACTACAATGTCCAGAATTTCCCAGCCGGCTAAGGGACTCTGGGAGTTGTAATCCAAAATTCCCACTCTTGTGTCCCAGCTGTGCTTGAGTCCTAGCTGGTGGGGAGATCCTGATGGGCTGCCACTCCCCTATTCTCCCATTTATCATGGCCGGTGGCGGAGAATAAAGGCATTCCAGTTCACACAATGGCCAAAATCTTATTGCCTGGTTACTCCAAATGTGTAACTTTTAGTGGCATTATCTCTTACATATTGAATTGCATAACTCAGTGTGCAAACATATCATACTTACAGAAAATGCCAATTTATGCAATTCAATATGCAACAGATAATACTTATGGAGATTTCTTAACTTAAGGCAAATCGCAGCTAAAAGCTGTACTTTTTACGTAACTGCAAGAGGATTTTGGCCATTGATGTAGAAAGCTGAGATTTGGTTCAGAACTAAAAGCAATTGTAACAAAATTCTGCTCCCTCCCATCCCTGTGAACCCTCCTGATCCTGCTTTAGGGTTGTTCTCAGTCCTGCAGATGTTTCTGACAATACCCAAACTGGCTGGAGCTTCTGAATGTTGAACTCCAAAACATCTGGAGGATCAAAAGTTGAGAACCACTGCATTAGCGCCACAATTTATGCAAGTCCAGTTTGTTGGATTCCAATTCCCACAGTCCCCCAGCAAAAATGCTGCCTAATGGATTATGGGAAATGTAGTTCCCAAAATGGTCATGTGACAGGCATGACTAGAACCAGAATGCATGGGATGCTGTTACCTTTCCCACCGAAGTGGTGCCTATTTATCTACTGTACTTGCAATTTCTTGCTTTCAGACTGCTAGATTGACAGGAACTGGGACGGGAGTTCACTCCGTCATGCAGCACTTGGGTCTCGAACCGCTGACCTGCCACCCTTCCAGACCTCAAGTTCAGAATCTAATGTGGCCTGAAGGTATCAGCACACTCCCTTTGCCATGAGTTGCTTGCTGGCATTGAACATGAAGTATCCATATAGTTATCTTGCCTAATAGTGACTGGTAGGACTGACCCCCATCATATGCCTACTCCCCAGAGAATTTAGGAAAGATTGTTCTCCTTTCCTGCCAGTTTTGTAAGAGCTGCCGTGGAAGTTGAATTGTCTGCCTGCATTCACTGCTAAGCCCCACGAGGCTACATTGTTGTGCCTTGGCCGCCATGCCCTCCAAGTCCTGAAAGCAGCCTACAAGTACATGAAGGTAAGCTACTCTCCTTCTTTCTGTTTCTTAATATTTCTATCAGACTTTGAGTGGACATGCTTTCGAAAGGAAGGTGGTTCAACAGCAACCATTCAAACAGAGGACAGTCTTCCTTAAAAGGGGACAGGTGGCCACCCTGCCACCTTGCAACCTCTCATGGTGTCGCTGCTTCCAATTGAACCATTGCTCAGCTGTTGTGCGGCAAAAAATCCAGTTCCTCATAGCCAAGATGAGGCACGTCCTTCTCTGCCCCAGGAGATCTATCCCCCCATTTTTCAGCCAGGGTTGAAACCTTTGGAAGACCATTGCCTGGGCCAACTGCTTGTGTCAGATTGAGAGTGATGCACAGCTTGTCTCCAGCATTCTTTGTTGGCTATTTTAAGAGGTTCTTGTTTCAGGAAAACACAGGAAATTGAACCAGGGGATCTTCAGAGGAGTCACCTAAGCAGTGATTTGCTGGAATGGTGCCTTAGCTCTTGACTCTTGCCTGCACTCCCAACAGGCAGTTTCATCGGTGAATGCACAGAGAGAAAGAGAGAGTATTATGTGCCACTAGATTGCAATCAACTTATAGTCACCCTAAGAGGGCTTTCAAAGTAATGCAGACATCTAATAGTAATAACAATTACACTTATATGCCGCCCCATACCACTTAGTGCATTCTCTGGGCAGTTCACGAGTTAATTTGCATTTTGCCCCCAACATGCTGGGTACTCATTATATTGACCTCAGTTAGAAGGCTGGAAGGCTGAGTCAACCATGAGTCCTGGTGAGGATTGAACTCACAACCTTTTGGCTGCAGTACAGCAGTTTAACCACTCCACCACCAGACTTATTAGTACACAGTTTAACCACTGCACCACCAGTATGGTTTCACTAGTTCTACCCTCCCATAAGTTCCCATGGCGGAACAGGCATGAGAACCTGTGGGATCTGCGCACACAATTGGCATAACTGGCCCTGACAGAACCCCGGTAATGGGTGATCACATCGTTACCAGGGGTTCCTGAGGGGACAGAAATTGGGGGAGCGGAATATTAGATAGAGTTTAATTCATCAATAGCTGATCTGACAAGCAGCTCGGACAATAGAGAACTAATGACTAACTCGCTAGGTGCGTAATAGGCTATCTCGCACCTGCGGATTACCTTAAGCCCTAGAACCAATACTAGCCACTTATTTACCCCGGATAACATGGAACAATGTATTTCCTCTGCCGTTAATTAAGTTGGTTAATTAACTTCCTCTGTAGACTCCCCCAATTAACTTGTGTAAACATTATGTGTGAAACCTGCAGTATCACAATGCTTTTACATGCAGCCTAAAACATGATAAATACTGATGATTGGTCTTCATTAAATCACTGGTCTTCGCTCCATCTTGTCTTGTGTCTCATTGCTTGACCAGTCTCCTCCGGGACCCAACAGCCGCTTTGCAGTTCCGATCCAGCTTGCTCAACCCACTTCGTGGCCCAGATCCAACATATGGTGACCCCGACGTGATCTACTCGTGAGTAAGCGATCTTCTCGGTCTGGTTCTACGCCAGAACCGTGTCCGAATCGTCCCAGAGGACAGCGCGGCAGCTCTGGTCGGAAAACCATCCGATCTGAGTGACAGCTACGCTGCGAGGCAGAGCATGCTCCAAAGCTCTGAGGCATCTTGCTCGGCGGAAACGCGTTCCGCTCAGGGTCGGCTGTGAAACCCTGACTTCGTTGCAGAGGCCGTCGAAGGCCTGTGGCAGCAGCCCACGTTCCGAGTTCCTTCCCAGAGGTTCGTCATGCCAGACCTGTCACTTAACCTCAGACGCGTTGTTTCATCTCAAGGAGGAAAACTTCAAAGGACTAGCAGGTAATATGGGGACTTGTCCTCAGTGACAACGTCCTACTGCTAACCAGAGAACTCACTTAATGCAGTTCAAGGCCCTGGCCAGGGTATACCATACACGCATTCACAGCACCCAGTTAGCGGATCTTTTGGTGTACTTGGGGGGAAATTGTCTGCTTCCAGAAACAGGCATGCATAACCTCCAACTTTGGGACAGGATAGGAGCCTGCATTCAGCAAGCATCTAGAGCTCCAGACAGCATAATCAGCATGTGGAGCAAATGTAGGAAGCTCTTAGCAGAGGTAGACCCAGTCCGGATAGAGGCCGAGGAACCCCCAGCGCAATCAGAGCCATCAGCCCCAACAGCTCTCTATCCATCATTTCAGCTCAAGCAGGGTAGTGTAGGGAGCTTTCCCTCAGTGACAGCTGCAGACGTCACTGAAGGAATGCATGGAATGAGAAGCGCTGGCGCTTCTCTGACAGTTAAAAGTTCCCAGACTACCAAGAGTTCTATCCAGCGCATGGTTGAGGAAGAAACCAGTAAGGGGGAGTTGCCAGCAGAAGAACTAGCTGAGCTTAGGCAGATATGCCCAGTTCGCATAGAGGTAGATGCCCTCATGGGTCAGCAGCAAACAATCCATTCGCCAGTTCCGTATAAGCTGCTTATGGCTATATGGAAGGCAAACACAGGACTTCAGAGTCGCTTCACCAGGGGCACGCTTCAGCAAGTGTGCAAAACCATGATGCTCATTCCGTACGACTGGAAAGCCATCATGCGAATGATGCTCAACCCCAGCCAGTATTTGCTATGGGACAACGAGTATCGTCTCGAAGCACAGGCAAAGGCTGCCAGGATGGGTGGAGCAGTAATCCCTGACCAGCTATATGGTTCAGGTCCATTCGAATCCGTTGATGCGCAGGCCACCTTGCCAATCGCCACCCTTCACTTGGCGGCTGAGACAGCCTTCAGGGCTTATCTCAAAGCCCCGGCAGCTGGCAAAGCAGCCAAATATTACACAGCAGTCAAACAGGGTGCCCAGGAGTCCTACATGGACTTTATCAATAGACTGGAGGAAGCAGTCAGTAGACAGATCGACAACGAGCAAGCCCAACAGGAGCTCATGATGAAACTGGCGAAAGACAACGCCAATCTTGACAGCCGTAAGATCTTGCAGTCACTGGGCAATCGTCCAGATCTGACTCTCACGGACATGATTAGGGCTTGTGCCGACGTTGGTACAGATTTCTACAAAATGGGTCTGTTGGCAGCGGCGGTGCAAGGCAGTAGGAAACCCAAAGGCAGGACCAAAGGAGCATGTCACAATTGTGGCAAGATCGGTCATTTCGCTAGGGAATGCCGACACACCAAGGACAGCGGCCAAAACGCCCAAGGCTCCGACCACCCCTTGTCCGTGATGCAATAAAGGCTTCCACTGGGCTAGGAACTGTCCGAATTCGGGAAACCGGAGCGCGGGCTTGTCTCTGGCCCCGGTCCAAACAGAAACCTCAGTCACTCTGGGAGAGCCAGAGCTGGATTAAATTCCGGTCACATTCCCTGCATTCTGGAGGCGCAGGCCAGCCCTAGAGGCAGTGCGGGACTAGATTTGACTTGCCAGTCAGAAGTCACATGTAACTTGCCAGGCAGTCTATCTGGTCGATTCCCAGTACATGGGACCCCTGCCTAAAGGCTACATAGGTTTAGTTTTGCCCCGTAGTATTGCAGGAACGCGCGAATTCTTGTAATTCCAGGAGTCATTGGCTCCAATTTTTCGGGTGTTCTCCAGGTTCAACTCTGGACACACCTGCCCCAAATCATTCACAAGGGAGACACGTTAGCGCAACTGATCATGGTTCCTTGTCACTCGCCAGCAGGCAGCCAGGAAAGGCTCAGGGACAGCTCAGAGTCCGGGTCGGAAGACTGCTCGAGCGCAGAAGGGACAGTGCAAGGATACCAGGTCTTAGAGGCAGTGGAAACCAACTTAGAGTGGAAGCGGCGGCCAGTCATAAAGGTATTTTTAAATAAAAAATCTTTTGATGGGCTATTAGATACCGGAGCTGACGTCAGCGTGGTCAGCCAGAGCCAGTGGCCACGTGAGTGGGCTCTCGAGCCGGTCTCTGATGTGTGGGGGGTAGGCAGTGTTCAAGAAGCCTTTAGAAGCCAAGATTGGGTAGAAGTCACGATCCCCGAAGCTGACGGCACAGCGGTCATCAGGCCGCACATTTTGGACATGCACATCAACCTTTGGGGGCGAGACATTCTGCAGCAGTACCGTGCCACTCTTACCTTTGGATAATGGCTCTACCGCTTAAATGGCTGACCAATACGCCAGTCTGGGTAGAACAATGGCCAGTAGTAGGGGAGAAAAAAGTTGCCCTGAAACAGCTGGTGAAAGAACAGCTAGACGCAGGACATATAGAATAGTCCACCAGTCCTTGGAATTCGCCCATATTCGTTATCAAGAAAAAGTCGGGGAAGTGGCGACTCCTTCACGATCTCAGAGAGATCAATAAATGTATCCAGCCAATGGTTCCACTTCAATGCGGCATCCCGAATCCGAACATGGTCCCCAAGGGTTGGGAGATCTTGGTCGTAGACTTAAAAGACTGTTTTTATACCATTCCCTTAGATGCTAGGGATCGGGAAAGGTTCGCTTTTACAGTGCCAGTCGTGAACCACAGAGAGCCTACGCAACATTACGCATGGAAATATTTGCCACAGGGGATGCTCAACTCGCCCACACTGTGCCAAATTTACGTTCACGACACACTGGAAAAGTTCCGAAACCTTCACCCCACAGTCTTAGTGTGTCATTTCATGGATGACATCCTGGTCGCAGCGCCGCAACTCGGCAGCGAAATGTTTAAAAACCTCCAGGCCACTCTGGGGGGGGAGGGTTACTCATTGCCCCGGAGAAAGTTCAGAGAACCGAGCCATTTTCATACTTGGGCCATCGGCTTCTCCGTTCTTTCGCAGCACCAGTTTTGCCACAGATCAACTTAAAGGATTCAGTCACCCTTGTAGAATTGCAACAGATTCTGGGGAATATCAATTGGGCCAGACCGTATTTTAGGCTAGATACGGACCTTCTGAAGCCGCTCTTCTCGCTGCTAACGCTAGGTAAGCAGCCGGCAAACTGGATACACATTCCTTGAGAGGCGCACTTGACTCTCGAAAAGGTCAACCAAGTTCTCAGCCAGAGATGGGTGGACAGGATTAGTCAGGGGCCATATGCTCCTGTTCTAAACCTGTACATCATCCAGACCGGATCCATGTTCACCGGAGCCCTAGGGGTGGACTCCCAGCGGGGGGTGTGTATCGTGGAATGGGTGTATTTACCACACACCTCTTCCCGAAACATCGTTCCTCCACAGGAACTGGTCTCCACGGTGATTTACCAAGGGAGGCTGAGAGCAAAGGATATCTCAGGGCACGATTTAGCAAAAATTGTGGTCCCATTCATGAAAGAGCAGATTCAGCATCTAATGCAGCTTGGTGACTCACTTCCGATTGCATTGGAAGGATTCACTGGATGTTTGGCATACCATTTGCCAAAAGACCCCAGATTTGTCTCGCTTCAAACGCAGACAATCAGTTTGTGTGAGTTAATGTCCCTGGTTCCACTTCAGGGGGCTAGGACAGTTTTCACTGATGGGGGTCGTACATATGGTGTTCTTACTTGGCAAGAGGGCCAGGCTTGGTGCACGTTTGCAACTCTTCCTCAGAAATTCGCGCAGCGGGCGGAGTTAGCAGCTGTTAGCGGCTTCTCCTGACCATCCCCCAGACAATCAGAGGAAGTGTTTAATTTTCTGCCAACATACAGTGGATCGTTACCTGCTGTATGACACCAGATGTTTACCTTGGAAGCAGGTTTAACAGCTGCGTTGAATTCTTTTATTTATTTTAATTCATATTTGTATCCCGCTCTTCTGGTGCATGCGCCACCCAGAGCAGCTAGCAACATATACATAGGATAGTACATACAATCATAAAAACATCTAAAAAGCCAGACCAGACCCTCCCCAACCCATTAAGACAAAATAAAAAACAGTATAAAAACTAACAGCTAAAACCATACAAAAATGCATAAAAACAGCTACATAAAAACATCTGACAGCTCCAGCAATGCTCTGTAATATTGGACAGCTAGACTAGCCAGTGGACCTGGGCCATACCACAGGATGGGTCCCAGACCCGCTGGCACAGCCAGGTCTTGAGAGCCTTCTGAAAGGGAACAGCTCTGTCTGGAGGCGCACTTCCCATGGTAAGAGGTTCCACAGGGCTGGGGCAGACACAGAGAAGGCTCTTCCCCTGGTCCCAGCCAGATGTGCTACTCTTGTTGAGGGGACCACCACAGAGCCTCTTTGGTCTGCCCTCGCAGGATGGGTAGAATGCCTTGGGGAGATGTGGTCTCGTAAGTAGCCTGGTCCACTACCATGTTCCAAATGTCTACATGCGCTGAGAATGGAACAAAAGAGAGCACTGAAAGATAGAAGAATTCCCTGACAGAGGCTCAGAAAGCTCCTATGTCACATGCAACGTTCTTCAGAGAAAATAGGGATGCCGAGAAAATAGGGATGCCATACGTAACGGAAAACGGAATCGCACGGGTTGAACCTGTCCCAGCCCGGTTCCAAAAGAATCATTTAAAATTCCTGCTTTTCAGACCAAGGGGGTTTGAAGAAAAATATGCACTTTTTTCTTGCAATAAAGCTGTGTTTCTATTGAACACCAGCAGGTGGCACAGAAATAGCAAAGGAAGAGAGCAAAAAAACCAACTGCGCTATTTTATTGCTGCCTTTATTGAAGTCGCGGCAGCAACAGCTTGCGGAATGAGCTCCCGTCTTTGTCCCAGCTCCTGCAAACCTAGCAGTTCGAAGGTAAGAAATCGCAAGTAGATAAATAGGGACCACTTTGGGGAGAAGGTAAGCAGCATTCCGTGCGCTCCGGTGTCTAGTCATGCCTGCCACATGACCACATTATACGTCTGCAGAAGCAGACAACGCTGGTGCTTCAGCTTTGAAACAGAGATGAGCACTGAACCCTAGAGTCTGATACGACAGGCTTCCGAGCAAGGGGAACCTTTACTTTTACACATGGCAGTCCCGGTTTGGGAGGATAGGATTATGGTAACCCTACAAGAAAACTAAACAAGAGAATGACCCTCAACAGCCTATGAATGGATATGAGCCTCCGTGTGAATGTGGAGAGATACAGAATCCAGCTCTTTTACTGGTCTGCTGATTACTGCCAGAAACATGCACCAATGAGGACTTAATTTTAGCCAATGTAGTAAAGGTAAAGGTTTCCCTTGCTCGAAAGCCAGTCGTATCCGACTCTAGGGTGCTGTGCTCATCTCTGTTTCTAAGCCGAAGAGCCAGCGCTGTCTGCTTCTGCAGACGTTTCCGTGGTCATGTGGCAGGCATGACTAGACAGCAAAGTGCACGGAACGTTGTTACCTTTCCACCGAAGTGGTCCTTATTTATCTACTTGCAATTTCTTGCTTTCGAACTGCTAGGTTGGCAGGAGCTGGGACAAAGACGGGAGCTCATTTCCATCCTGCAGTACTCGGGAATCAAACTGCTGACCTTCCGCCTTCCAGTCAGCATCTTAGCCAAGTGAGCCACTGCAGGCCATTAAGTATAGCCAATGACAAAGCCAAAAAAAAAAGTGGCTTCATTTTGGCAACCCAGGATTTGATCAGGACACAAAAGAAGAAGAAGCCATGCAATGTTAATTCCCTCTAAGGAACTGTAGTTTGTAGGTAATGTGTGGTGAACTTTTTGTTGTGTTATCTGCAAAACTGTGCAAAACCACGTAAAACAGACATATGAATTGAATGCATGTGTTTTATGAAGCTTGATGGGCATGCAGTGCAGTGGTGGGAGCAGCAGCAGCAGCAGCAGCAGCATACGTGCATGCGTATGTGTGCGTGTGTGCGTTTATCTCAAAAGCCATTGAAGATGACAACGATGTCACTGTCACACCCACAGTTACTGCCATCCAGCTGCCCAATGGACAAGCACACCCGACCACAGAGGAAGCCCCACCATTAAAATGGTACACATTCAATAATATTTCAAACGGCAGTAAAGCTTGTGTCATTGAAGCGATGAAAGTTATGTCATTTTTCCTGGAGTGTAGTTGCGGCCCTGATATTGCTCAAACATCAACAACTTGCGCATAGCAAGCAGGTGCTCCTCCCTTATGTACAAAAGACACGGAAAGAAAAGTAAATCAACTCATGTTCCTGCATATTACATTGGTGGCCTGTTTTCTCCTTCATCCTAGGACTGCATTGGCTTAGTGGTTAAGACACTGAACTTGACAACTGGAAGGTCGGCAAACCAGCAGTTCAAGACTCGAGTGCTGCACGACGGCACGAGCTTCCGTCTCTGTCCCAGCCCTTGGCAATCTAGCAGCTCAAAAGCAAGAAATTGCAAGTAGATAAATAGGTACCGCTTGGCAGGAAAGGTAACAGTGTTCCGTGCACTTCGACATGTAGCCATGCCTGTCACATGACCATAGAAATGCTTGCAGATGCAGACAGCGCTGGCTTTTTGACAGAGATGAGCACTGAACCCTAGAGTCGGATATGACTGGCTTTTGAGTAAGGGCAACCTTTACCTTTCTCCTCCGAGGCTCCTTCCATCCACCTTCATTTCTTAGGCTCCTCTCTAACTTTTCTTCCCCCTCTCAAGAAGAAAAATCAGCACTAGCTCTCTGGGTTAGCCTTGGAATGCCGACTTCCTCTCTCAAGAGCAGCGGCTCATGGCTTCCTTTGACCGCTGCCGTCCCAGACACGCTGGCTCCACGGTGCACCCACCACGTGCAGAAAAACAAGCGCCAAGAGAGCTTTCTGTTTCCGTCCAAGCATTTCAGCTCAGCTGGAGCATTGAATAGATACCTGTCACGATCTGGCTGCATTCCGCACAGCAGCCTCCTGGAAAGACACTCCAGTGCCAGATTGGTACCAAATTACACCAGTGAGCCATAAGTGTGTCCTGGTGGGGATGGGTAAAGAGCAGCCCATGGGCTATATGTGGCACTCGCAGGGCCTCTGTGATACCACATAAAGGTAAAGGTCTCCCTTGCTCGAAAGCCAGTCGTGTCCACTCTAGGGTGAGGTGCTCATCACAGTTTATAGCACAAAAAAAACAGCACTATCTGCATCTGCAGAGCTTTACATGGTCATGTGGCAGGCATAGCAATAGCAATTACACTCACATATTGTCCCATCATGCTTAGTGCACTCTCTGGGCAGTTCACAAGTTAATCAACATTTTGCCCCCAACATACTGGGTACTCATTTTACCAACCTCAGAAGGATGGAAGGCTGAGTCAACCTGGAGCACTGGTCAGGATTGAGCTCACAGTATTCTGGCTGCAGTACAGACATGACTAGACACCCAGAGCACACGGAACACTGTAACCTTTCCCACTGAAGCAGTACCTATTTATCTACTTGCATTTTTTTTACTTTTGAACTGGGACAGACAACAGGCTCTCACTCCGTCACGCAGCACTTGGGTCTCAAACTGCTGGTCTGCTGACCTTCCAGTCGTCAAGCTCAGTGTCTTAACCACTAAGCCACTGTGCCCCCCCCCCATGATACTGCATACACACACACACACCTTTAAAAACCTTAAAGACCCTTCCGAGCCCCTTCCCTGCTCAATTCACAATGGGATTCCAGCTGTAAACTATGAGCAGAAAGATAACATACAGCAGTCAGGTAATGAGAAATGTGAAGGTACCGTTGTTACACCACTTTTTGCAAGGTTAAATTAATTGAAAAGGGAAAAATAACTTGTTGGCTGAAGAACCTGGGAAATTTAAAGCTGCGACATACCAAGTCAGGAAAGTCCTGATGACATCTAAGAAAAAGAAGAGGTTTGCATTAGAAACTGCCCCAGCTGAAGTCTTCAGTGCCACAGAAATATTTTAAAAGGTCAGAAGTCTGGTCACTTTTGCGTTTTCACATGTGAACTAGAACACAAAACCCTGAACAACAAGATCTCACAATGTTGTGTGCATTGTGCCTAATTAAGTTAGAACTGACATATCATTACTCTAGCAGGGTTTTCAAAGTGATATATTTAAGGAATAATTTTCTCATTTCTATCCCCGCCTCCGTGACTTTCCATGGGATTCAGAGTCCCAGGTCCATCACTTTATCCTCTACATCACACTGGGTATCCTCACCGTTTTGAGATCCCCTGCCTACCAAAGGGAATTTTCTCTTGAGTGTGCCTCCCAATAATAATTTGGTGCCATCAAGTCAATTCTGACTTAAGGTGACACTAATACTTTCTAGACTGGGACTACTTAATACAGTAAAACCCCAACTTATATATGCCTTGAGTTACATAAAATTCGACTTACATAATGATTTTGTGCTAAAACCATGTCCTGATTTACACAATTTTCTATGGGTTTGCTTTGAGTTACATAAAGATTCTTTTTTCCTATGGGTTTGCTTCAATTTACATAAAAGTTTCATTTTCCCTATGGGTTTGCTTCAATTTACATAAACATTTCATTTTTCCTATGGGTTTGCTTCGAGTTACATAAAAAAAAAATTTTCCTACGGGTTTGCTTCGAGGTACATAAAAAAACGATTTAAGCAAAAGCCTATGGAACGGACTTTTTTTTCGTAAGTAGGGATTTTACTGTAGTTTGCTGTTCCCTTAGAATTCTAGAAGATGCCTGGTGATGCAGTGGTTAAACTGCTGTACTGTAGCCCAAACTGCTGATGTTGTGAGTTCAGTCCTGATGTGGAACAAGGTTGACTGAGTCTTCCATCCTTCCAAGGTCAGTAAAATGAGTACCCAGCATGTTGGGGGCAAAATGCTAAATACCTTGTGAATCACCCAGAAAGTGCATTCAGTGCTGTGGGGCTGTATATACGTGTAATTGCTAATTGCTATTCTTCTGGGGGGGGGTGTCCTGGGACTCTGCACTTTGCCCCAAACCACACAGGTAGGTTGGTTGGTTGGTTATGAAGCACAATAGGGAATCATACTCCCAAACTCCAGCTCCTTAATTCCATCCCGTTGTTCTAAAACAATAAATGACTTTGCTCAACCCTTCTTGTTACACAGTCACTGCTGTCCACAACTTTCCTTTTCAAAGCATGCTGTCCTATGCTCTAGTATGCTGAGCACGAGAAGTGGCATTTAACCTGCTGCCCTCTGGTAAACCGGTGCCTTAAAGCAGGTGGGAACGGAGCTCATGCTTTCCTTCTTGCTGTGGCAAGGGTGCCTCAGACGTTGGGCTCTCGCTGAGAGGACTGCAAAGAAGCTCAACAATGAGAATGTAACTGGAGCAATTTGCTCACTCCTGAAGTAATGTGAAAGAGAGTGCATTACAGAGTATTTGTGTTTCTCCCCGAATTATCCTAGCATGCCCACTTTACCTGGGAAGAAGTATCAGTGTACTTACTGCCAAATATGTCTCAGCAAATATGGACTAATCTGTCAATTTCAGTTTTTAAATTTGACTTTTTAGGTAATTGCCATTGACGGCAAACTTTAAAACACACAGCTGCTTTTATTATATCAGTGAGAGTTAAGTTCTTTAAATAGTCCTTTTTCCTTGAAGTGACATTTATTTATTTCTTGCAGTCTTTTAAAAGATTTTTGCCATATGTCATCTATCCACAACTTCTTCTGTGCCTTTGGTGGCGGACAGCTTGATGAGTGGATGCCACCTACCTGCAAAAGTAGTTGTCTTTTATTCTCCAGAGATTATTTTCATTTTCCATGTACATTTTTCGGATAAAGCTATCGACCACACTCTTTTTAACCAAGATATCATACAGTACTTGATAAATGTAAGTTCCATTTCTTCAGCTAGTAAAAACAGAGAGGTCAGATCTTGAAACAGGAAGCAAAAGTCTGTCAGTTTCAATTTACTTATAGCCATTATGAACCGATCTCTTACCATGGAGCCCCTTCCCAGGGGAAGGCTACCGGGCTCCTGAAAATGATAACAAAACAAAATAAATTATAACAAAAAAATAATAATGGCCAATCCACATCCTCCTCCTCTTCCTTTTCTTCTTCTTCTTCTTCTACTACTACTACTACTACTACTACTACACAAAACACAGTAAAATATTATAAAAACATAAACTGGTATATAACAGACACAGTGATGATGATGTTTCCCCCCCTAAACTAGAAGTGGACTGGCCATCATCATCATGAAGACTAGAATACAGCATGTATCCAACAATAACAAATGTCGGCTTTGTAATGAAAAGGACAATACAGTAGATCACTTGATCAGCGGATGCAGCAAAATTTCACAGACTGATTATTTGCAATGCCATGACAGGGCTGCAAAAATTATTAATTGGAAGCGCTGTCAAAAGTTTAGATTTGAATGCAGTATAAATTATTGGGAACATCAGGTAGAGAAAGTTGTGGAAAATGAGAGAGAGTCAAGATACTGTGGGACTTTAAAATGCAAACAGATAGACATCTGACTCACAACACACCTGATATAACTGTTGTGGAAAAGAAAAAGGTCTGGCTTATTGACATTGCTATACCAGGAGATGCACAAAATGAAGACAAACAACTGGAGGAAAAAACAAATGTCATAATTTGCAAATAGAAGTTGAGCTTCTATGGAGTTGTTGTTGTACCCATAGTGATTGGAGCCCTTGAAGCAATACATAAAGGACTCCTTAGATATTTGGAAATTTTGGTTCTATTGGACTTCTACATCCTAACACCAAAAAACAACTCTACTAGGATTTGCATATACTGTATACTTAGACATTCCCTTAACAGCTCTTAGGTCCTTGGTTATGGTTTGAATGTTGTGCCAGTCCTCAGCTGTGAATCAAATGGTAAATTTGTATAATAATAACAGTTATTATTACTTTATTTCCATTATACACAGCCAACCAAATTTTGGGTAGATTTCGTTCCTTGGATATTGGGTTGTTTCCAAGGTCTGGTAGTTTTCAAGGTAGACAGTACTCAGAAGTGGTTTACCATTCCATTCTTCTGGGGGCATTTTGGGACTGTGCAGTTTACCCATGACTATATAGGCTAGTTCTTGTCCCAGGAGGCACAGCAGGGAATTGAACCCCCAACCTCTGGCTCCACAGCCACTGAGCTATCCAGCCATATACAAAATAGATTAGCATATACAGCTTAATGCAAATCATTGTTCTATTTTGCCCTCCTCCTTGGTGATGAGTAGGTGATCACTTTATCTGTGTACCTTTTTTTCCTTTCAAATCACATGCATAAACATAAACAAACCCATATCCTTTTATCCCACATGAATAAAGGACAGCTTTGTTGCCAGTCAACATGGCCACCCCTGTCACTTCCTCTGTGATACCTATTCTTTTTAGTAAATAAGCATAAATTTCATGGCAAAAATCCCAGATTAGCGAGTTGATAATGGTCCATTTTAAAAGGTCCCTATATCTTTCGAACCCATCCACCTATTTTCACATGGTGTGGACAGTGGGACACCCCATGGATCTTTAGGCTCATTGCAATATTTGGGAGAGCCTAAAAGTGTCTGCCACTCTGCCTGCAAGTTCTAACCCTGTAATTATGCTGTGTGGGTGCAATTTCTCCTAAGGTCCCTTTTTTCCCTCCTCTTTTCTTCCTGGGGATTTCTATGCATCATGTCAAAAATGCAAGGCATTCAATCCAGCCTTTCAAAGCTGCTCCAGCTTCAAGTTGAAACTTGAACCTAGTTGCCTTTTATTCCAAACTACAGAGGGCTAATCATACTGGCAGGTCGTGTTTCATATCCCCAAAATCAATATGCTGTATTTTATAATGCCGCTTAAACAGGAGACAATGTGTTCTTGCATTCTGTTCCTCTCTTGGATGTAAACGATGTGGTGCAATACTGTAGAAGGAAAGTTTCACTTGAAACAGGAATGGAGCACATCCGACTCTCCTGATGTTATTGGAATGCAGTTCCCAACAATAACAGGAGAGCCAAACATTCCCTAGGCTTGACATGAGAGCATAGCTAGTGTGAAAATAATTGGTTGCTAATTATTAGTTACTTGTTCTTAATTCCTTTTCCAGGTAATGAAACTTGAGCTCTATCACATTACAGCTGCAACTTTAAAAAGTAATAACTTCACTCCTATTGCAGTGTAACTATTATTTTTATTTACTCCTAGGGACCGGATCCATAACCTACAGAGACATTATGGATCCATTACTCTCCTTAGAACAACAAATAATGATGGTGTCCAAAGCTGCTTTTCCCCCAGCTCCGGCAGATTGTGCAGTTACACTCCTACTTGGAAAGACGCTCTCTCATAACCCTGACCCCCCTCATTGGTAATTTCGTGGGTTGACTACTGTAGTGGTCTCTAGGAGGGGCTGCCCTCGTGTCTGAAACAGAGATTACACTGAACGCAGCAGCCAGGCTGGTGACAGGCATAAAGAAATTCAGTCATATTTCCCCAGCCTTGGCAGTCCTGCACTGGTTACCTGTTCTCTACCATGTCCGATACAAGGTGTTGGTATTATCATATAAGGCCCTATACGATTTGGGACCTTGTTATTGGAGCGCCTCTGCCTCAGAACAACTCTCCACATCACCTGTTTGTCACAGTCTATGCAGTTCCAGGTGCCGACTCACAGTCTATGCAGTTCCAGGTGCCGACTCACAGTCTATGCAGTTCCAGGTGCCGACCCCAAGGATAGCTAGAAAGTCTATAACTAGAAATAGAGCCTTCTCGGTGGCAGCACCAACGCTTTGGAACACACTACCAGTGGAACTGCGCTAGGCCCCATCCCTGAGTTGTTGTTGTTCAGTCGCACAGTCGATTCCGACCCTTTGCGACCCTATGGACCATTGATCTCCAGGTACCCCTGTCCTCCACCATCCTCCTCTGCCCACTCAGCTCGGTGCCCGCTGCGTCCACAATGCCATCCAGCCATCTCATCCTTGGCCGTCCCCTTTTTCTTTTGCCCTCCACCATTCCCAGCATCAAGGCTTTCTCAAGTGAATCCTCTCTTCTCATTTGGTGTCCAAAGTACTTCAGCTTCATCTTTACTATTTGACCTTCTAAGGAGCAGTCAGGACTGATTTCTTTCAAGATTGACTTATTTGTTCTCCTCGCTGTCCAGGGTACTCTCAAAACTCTCCTCCAACACCACATCTCAAAGGCGTCTATTCTTCTGCGCTCAGCTTTCCTAATGATCCAGCTCTCGCATCCATACATTACCACCGGGAATACCATTGCTTTGACTATACGGATTTTTGTTTGCAAGATGTTGTCTCTACTTTTCACTATGTTCCCCAGGTTTCTCATGGCTTGTCTCCCTAGAATCAGTCGCCTCTTTATTTCATGGCTGCAGTCACCATCTGCAGTGATCCTAGATCCCAAGAAAGTAAAATCCGTCACTGCTTCTACTTCTTCCCCGTCTACTTTCCAGGTGCTGATAGGGCCTGTTGCCATTATCTTGGTTTTCTTGATGTTAAGTCTCAGGCCAGCTTTTGCACTCTCTTTTTTCAACCTAATCAGTAGCTTCTTTAAATCTTCCTCACTTTCTGCCATTAGGTTGGTATCGTCTGCATATCTCAAATTGTTGATGTTTCTCCCAGCAATTTTTATCCCATATTGTGATTCCTCCATCCCTGCATTGCGCATTATGTGGTCTGTGTATAGGTTGAAAAGGTAGGGTGATAAAATGCAGCCTTGTCTTACTCCTTTTCCTATTCCAAACCATTCTGTCATTCTGTGTTCTGTCCTAACTGTTGCTTCTTGACTCTTGTACAGATTTCTCATGAGGCATATGAGGTGTTCTGGTATTCCCATTTCTTTAAGTACTTGCCACATTTTATTGTGGTCCACGCAGTCAAAGGCCTTGGTATAGTCAATAAAGCAGAGGTATACTTGTTTCTGATATTCTTTTGTTTTCTCCATGATCCACCGTATATTAGCAATGTGGTCTCTAGTCCCCCTGCCTCTTCTGAAACCCGCCTGCACCTCTGGCAATTCTCTCTCCACGTGCTGCTGAAGTCTATCCTGTATTATCTTGAGCATCACCTTGCTAGTGTGTGGGATGAGCGCAATTGTTCGATAATTTAAACACTCTTTGGCACTACCCTTCTTTGGGATTGGAACGTATACTGATCTTTTCCAATCCTGTGGCCACTGTTTTGATTTCCAGATCTGCTGGCATATCGAATGCAGTAATTTGATTCCGTCATCTTTTAGAGCTTTGAAAAATTCAACTGGGATACCGTCATCTCCACTAGCTTTGTTGTTTGCAGTGCTTTTTAGGGCCTTTCTGACTTCACTCTCTAGGATGTCTGGCTCAAGTTCAATGTTCTCATCATTGTGATTATCAGTGGTGTTGAGGTCCTTTTTGTAAAGTTCCTCTGTGTATTCTTTCCATCTTTTCTTAATCTCTTCTGCATCAGCTAACTCCTTACCGTCTTTGTCCCTTATCATGGTCATTTTTGCTTTGAATGTTCCCTTGATTTCCCCAATTTTTTTGAAAAGATCTATAGTCCGGCCTCTTGTGTTGCTTTCCTCTATTTCTTTGCACTGTTCATTTAAATAGATTTCCTTGTCTCTCCTTGCTTTTCTTTGAAATTCTGTGTTCAAGTGACTGTATTTTTTCTTTTCTCCTTTGCCTTTTGCATTCCTTCTTTCCTCTGCTATTTTAAGAGTCTCATCAGACAACCACTTTGCTTTCTTATGCTTCTTTTCTTTTGGTATGGTTTTCCTTGCTGCCTCCTGCATGATGTCCCACACATCTGTCCATAATTCTTCTGGCACTCTGTCTATCAATTCCAAACCATTAAATCTGTTCCTCACCTCCACCGTGTATTCCTTAGGGATGTTGTCTGGCCTGATTCTGGCCTGATTCTTTTCCCTATTTTCTTTAGTCGAAGTCTGAATTTTGCTATTAGTAGGTTGTGATCTGAGCCACAGTCTGCTCAGGTCTTCTTTTTGCTGACTGTATGGAGGTTTTCCATCTTTGGCTGCAGAGTATGTAATCAATCTGGTTTCGATGTTGGCCATCTGGTGATGTCCATGTGTAAAGTCACCTCTTGTGTTGCTGGAAGAGGGTGTTTGCTATGACCAGTGTGTTATCTTGACAGAACTCTATCAATCTTAGCCCTGCTTCATTCTGTGTTCCAAGACCAAACTTGCCTGATATTCCATTTACTTTTTGATTTCCTACTTTGGCATTCCAATCTCCCAAGATAATGTGGACATCATTTCTTGGTGTTTGTTCTATGAGGTCTTGTAGGTCCTCATACAACTGGTCCACTGTGGCTTCATCTGCGCCCATGGTTGGTGCGTATATTTGGATTACAGTGATATTAAAAGGTTTGCCTTGTATTCTGACTGACATCATTCTATCATTTTTGAGATTGTATCCCATTACTGCTTTTCTCACTCTTTTGTTGACAATTATGGCTACTCCATTTTTTCTGAAGTTTTCTTGACCACAGTAGTAGATGTGATGGTTTCCCGAGTTGAATTCACCCATCCCTGTCCATTTTTAGCTCGCTGATTCCCAAGATGTCAATGTTTATTCTTTCCATCTCATTTTTCACTACCTCCAGTTTTCCTTGGTTCATCGACCTCACATTCCATGTTCCTATGCAGTATTGTTCTTTGTTGTTGTTGTTCAGTCGCACAGTCGATTCCGACCCTTTGCGACCCCATGGACCATTTTCCTCCAGGCGCCTCTGTCCTCTACCATCCCCCTCAACCCTCCCAGCTCTGTGCCCATTGTGTCTATAATACCATCTAGCCATCTCATCCTTGGCCTCCCCCTTCTTCTTTTGCCCTCCACCTTTCCCAACATCAATGCCTTCTCAAGTGAACCCTCCCTTCTCATTTGATGTCCAAAGTATTTTAGCTTCATCTTTACTATTTGACCTTCCAATGAGCAGTCAGGGTTAATTTCTTCTAAGATTGACCTATTTGTTCTCCTCGCTGTCCAGGGGACTCTCAAAACCCTCCTCCAACACCACATTTCAAAGGCATCTATTCTTCTGCGTTCATCCTTCCTAATTGTCCAGCTCTCACATCCATACATTACTACTGGGAAAACCATTGTTTTGACTATTCTAATTTTTGTTTGCAATGTAATGTCTCTGCTTTTCACTATGTTCCCCAGGTTTCTCATCGCCTGTCTCCCAAGAATCAGTCGCCTTTTTATTTCATGGCTGCAATCCCCATCTGCAGTGATCTTTGATCCTAAGAAAGTAAAATCTGTCACTGCTTCTACTTCTTCCCCGTCTATTTTCCAGGAACTGATGGGGCCTGTTGCCATTATCTTGGTTTTCTTGATATTGAGTCTCAAGCCAGCTTTTGCACTCTCCTCCTTCAGCCCAATCAAGAGATTCTTTAGGTCTTCCTCACTTTCTGCCATTAGGGTGGTATCGTCTGCATATCTCAGATTATTGATGTTTCTCCCAGCGATTTTAATCCCATATTGTGATTCCTCCATCCCTGCACTGCACATTATGTGCTCTGTGTATAGGTTGAATAAGCATGGTGACAAAATGCAGCCTTGTCTTACTCCTTTTCCTATTCCAAACCACTCTGTTATTCCATGTTCTGTCCTAACTGATGCTTCTTGGTTCATGTACAGATTTCTCAGGAGGCATATGAGGTGCTCTGGTATTCCCATCTCTTTAATTACTTGCCACATCTTGTTGTGGTCCACACAGTCAAATGCCTTAGTGTAGTCAATAAAACAAAAGTAAACTTGTTTCTGGTATTCCTTTGTTTTCTCCATGATCCAGCGTATCTTGGCGATGTGGTCTCTAGTCCCCCTGCCTCTTCTGAAACCAGCCTGCACCTCTGGTAATTCTCTCTCCACATGCTGCTGAAGTCTGTCCTGTATTATCTTGAGCATCACCTTGCTGGCATGTGGGATGAGCGCGATTGTTCGATAATTTGAACATTCTTTGGCATTGCCCTTTTTTGGGATTGGGACGTTGTTATGTATGTATGTATGCATGTTCATTATACTGTAAAGGCAAGATTGTAACCACTCCAGATACAAACGATATCAGCTGTAAAGGAACGCGAGCAGACAGCCTATAGAGGGCAGCTGCGAGCGTTCACCCTCACATGGTTCACATTGCGCAATCACGGACAGCCGCGGGAAAACCTTCCCCGCAAACAGCAGCAGGAAAGGAGGCGTGCCTGGGCGAGGCCCCGCCGGTAGCAGCCAATGAGCTACCGTGCTACATGATTCAAATGTAGAAGGCTACTGTATATATTGAGATGTATCACCGCCATTACCGCTTGCTTCACTGTAACCTCATGCAATAAACCTGTGTTAAACCAACCCTTCGGTTGTCCGGTCGTCTTTGGTCCCATACACTAAACTGGCGACGAAGGTGGGATATGGCTGCCCACGGGACCAAGACATGCGCTGGCTACGAGATCAGGAAGCCGGGAGACTTGGAGCTGTTTGAGATAGACTTCAATGCAGCGCTGGTGGAGCTCGAAGTCTCAGATGAGGCCAAAAAGAGGGCCATTTTCGTCCGCATGCTCGGACACGAGACCAAGAGGACCTTGGTGGACCTGATCGCGCCGAGGAAGGTGAGCGACCTCAAAGCCACAGAGCTCCTGGCGGCGCTGCGCGCCCATCTCCGGCCAGCCATAGCGATGTTCCCCGCTCGGAGCGCGTTCTGGAGGCGAGTCCAGGCACCCGGGGAATCGGTCGATGAGTTCGCCGCGGCCCTGCGGTTGGCCGCCGGCCCATGCAAGTGGGAACTCCCCGACGTCACCCTCCGGGACTGCCTGCTCTGCGGTCTGAGGGACACAGAGACTCAGCGCGCGCTGATGAAAAGGGAGCCGCCTCCCACGTGGCAACAAGTCCTCGACGCGGCACAGTCCGCAGAGGCCACGACGGCCGGGATGCACGAGCTTCAGGACTGGCGCCCGAAGCCCGCCAAGGCAGAGAGTTCGGTGCGCGCGGCCCGGCGGGTTTCGAACTCGTCTGCGGAGAGCAGCGACGACGAGGACGTCCGGAGGGTCCAGAGAGAGGGCCGGCGCTGCGACGGCTGCGGCGCCGCCCACGCCCGCACCAAATGCCCATTCCGCAAGGCCGAGTGCCACAACTGCGGCCGGCGCGGGCACATCGCCAAGGTCTGCCGGAAACGGCGCGAGGCCACCAGGAGTTCTCCAGACCGCTCGGCGAGGCAGGACCGCACCACGAGGCAGGACCGCACCACGAGGCCAAAGAACGGCACCCGGACCACGAGGACGCGGGACGGAGTAGGGCGCATCTCCGACGACAGCGAGGACGACGCGCCGGTTTGCAGCGTTTCCACGGAGCACCCCCGTTACTTCGTTGAGGTAGTAATACAAGGGGCCCCTGTTAGAATGGAGGTGGACTCGGGTTCTTCATACTCTATTATTTCCCAGGGGGAGTTCATGAAAATCGCCCCCCGCGTGCGGCCCAAGCTCAAAGCATTGAGGGCCACACTGAAGGACGTGCAAGGGAACCGCATCCCAGTGTTGGGGGTTGGGAAGTTCCAGGTCCAGTTCAAAAAGTACACCGCAACGCTTCCCCTAGTCGTCCTCAAGGGAGGTAAATGCAGCCTCCTCGGGACTCAATGGTTCCAGCCCCTGGGTTTGTTCATTGGGGGGGGTGCACGCCGTGGGAGCACACGCCGCCGGGACTGATCCAATACAGAGCGTGTGCGACGCGCACCCCGAGGTTTTTAAAAAGGGGCTCGGAAAATTCAAGGGCCCCCCAGTGACTTTCGACCTGGACCCTGGAGTGCGTCCAATCAGACTTAAACCGCGCAGAGTGCCTTTCGCACTAAAGGACAAAATAGAGGCGGAGTTGGACAAATTGGTGGGCCAGGGGATTCTTGTTCCTGTTGATTCTGCGGAGTGGGAAACTCCAATTGTAACAGCGCTTAAGGCCAACGGGGAAGTCCGCATATGCGCTGATTACAAGTGCACCATCAATAAGGCGATCCGCCCTAATGCGTATCCGGTGCCGGTAGTCAGCCACTTGTTGGCCAGGTTACACGGGGGGAGGTGTTTCGCTAAACTCGACCTGGCCCAAGCCTACCAGCAACTCCCGGTGACCCCCGCCGCAGCTGCTGCGCAGACCATAGTCACCCACAAAGGGGCGTTCCAGGTATCGCGCCTCCAATTCGGCGTGAATTCGGCGCCCGGGATTTTCCAGTCACTGGTGGAACGCCTCCTGAAGGGGTTAGAGGGGGTGTTACCCTACTTTGATGACGTATTAATTACTGGGGGGAGCCGGGCCGAATTAGCAACAAGGTTGGGAAAGGTCCTGACAATATTCGAAAAGGCGGGGTTGCGGTTGCGGAAAGACAAATGCGTCTTCTTCGCTACAGAGGTTGAGTTCCTAGGGTTCCGTGTCACTCCCGAGGGAATTAGGCCAGCCCAATCCAAGGTAGCCGCCATCAAGAAAGCCCCTCGCCCCACCTCCAAGCCCGAGTTGCAGTCGTTCCTCGGACTGCTCAACTTCTACCACTCCTTCCTCCCGCGGAAGGCAGCAGTGGCAGAACCGCTTCACAAATTGTTAAAAAAGGACGAGGCATGGAAGTGGGGCGACGACCAGGAGAAGGCTTTCAATGACCTGAAGCGACTCCTGGCATCAGATGCTGTACTGACCCACTTCAATCCCAAACGCCCGGTGGTCCTGATATGCGATGCATCCCCGGTGGGGGTGGGGGCGGTGCTATGCCACGTGCTGGAGAACGGTAGGGAGGCCCCGATAGCTTTCTACTCTAGATCCCTGTCCCAAGCGGAGAGGAACTATGCTCAGACAGACAGGGAAGCACTAGCAATAATTGCGGGGACCAAGAAATTTCATGATTTTGTGTACGGCCGCCCCTTCACCATAGTGACTGACCATAAGCCTTTGCTGGGCATTTTCACCGCAGATAAGCCCACACCCCAGATCCTGTCCCCGAGAATGCTCAGGTGGGCCATTTTTCTCAACGCGTATCAGCACGCGTTGGTATACCGGCCCGGGAAGGAGATCAGCCATGCCGACGCTCTGTCGAGGTCCCCCAATCCCCGGGATTGCTGCCACGTGGGCGGAGTAGAGAGGGACCACCAGGTCTTAATGATAGAGGTCCTAGACTCCCCTCCAGTAGTACCGGCCGACATCGCCAAACCGACAGGCAAGGACAAAACGCTGGCCACAGTTTGCTCCTGGGTGCAGAAAGGGTGGCCCGTGTCTTCCCCAGCAGCGGAATTCGACACATTTTTCAAAAAGAGACTAGAGTTGTCCCTAGAGAGGGGTTGCCTTTTGTGGGGACAGCGGGTAGTGATCCCCACGTCTCTCCGGCCGAGGGTGCTTAAACTGCTGCACGTCAGCCACCCGGGGATCGTACGCTCTAAGGCACTAGCCCGCAGTTACTTTTGGTGGCCCCAGTTAGACGCCGACATCGAACACATGGTCGGCACTTGCGAGGCGTGCCAAAGCTCAAGGCCAGAGGAGGCTCGCTCGCCACCTAGGGAGTGGAACGCTGCAAGGGGGCCCTGGTCCCGAGTACACGTAGACTTTGCTGGCCCGTTCAGGGGAACGCTTTTCCTCCTCGTGGTGGACGCGTTCTCTAAGTGGTTGGAGGTCATTCCAGTCTCGAGCACCTCCGCGGCCACAACGATTAAACAGTTAAGGAGGGTCTTTTCCACGTTCGGTTTACCCGACACCCTCGTCAGCGATAACGCTAGCTGTTTCACGTCCGCCGACTTCAGGGCATTCATGGAGCGCAACGCCATTCGGCACGTCACCTCCGCCCCCTTTCACCCGGCCACCAACGGCCAAGTAGAGCGTCTCGTGCGCACCACGAAAGACGCGCTACTGCGCATGGGTCCCGGAGACCTCGAACTGAAATTGTGCCAATTCCTGCTGAGATACAGGGTCACCCCATTAGCGTCAGGGTACTCCCCCGCGGAGCTGTTGATGCGCAGGAAGCTGGCCACGGGGATCTCCAAGCTAGACCCCACGAGAGTAGAGGACAAAGGGCGAAACATAGGGGTGGAACCCACAAAGAGTTTCAGCATAGGCGCCCCGGTGCACTGCAGGAACTACGCCAGCGCGGGGCCAGCCTGGGTGCCGGGCACCGTAGTAGATCAAACCGGCCCCGTCTCATACCGCGTAGAGACCAGTACAGGTTTCCTGTGGAGGCGACACGTAGACCAACTCAGGCGTAGGGTCCCCGGAGAGCAGGACGCGGACGAGAATAGCATCGAATCAGCGTTAGGGTACTCCCCCACCCGTTTAGCCCAAGGGGGAGGAAAAGGGGAGCATGGGTCCCCACCAAGGGGGGAGGAAAGGCAATCGATCCACAGAGATCTTTTGCGGGAGTCCCCGTCAGAGAGGAGGAGCCCCGATCACACTCATACCCCGCGGAAGCCGCGGAAGTCTCCCCGAAATTCAGATGCCCATAGAAGTTTAGACGTTGATTTACAGTACCAGGGGGAGTTAGCGGAGTGGTCCCCCACCCGTCCTAGCGAAAAGAGGGGTTTCAGTTCAGCCCCTGGTACTTCCAGTCCCAGTAGCCCCTGTGAGTTAGAATGCAATATAGCGCCAATGTCCCGGAGACCGACACCCCCAAGACGGGAGGCATCAGCGAGTCCGCCCACCACAGTCTTAAGGTCCCCCAAGCAGGGATCAGAAGGTAGCCGTTCCACAAGGGCGACCTCATCGGTTCCGCGGTTCACATTAGGAGGGTCCCCGGGGTCCGAGAGCAATAGGCAGGGGTTTACCTCCCAACTGTTCATTCCATTCCCATCCCCGAGCGCAAGGCAGGCACGGACGCCCCACAGAGCCACTAACGAATCCCTGTTTCCCGTTGCAGGGCAAGCACCCGCGGAGTCAGGGATCACGGGCTCTCCAGAATTAGGGCAGACGCAAGCACGCCCCAAGCGAACGTGCGGCAAGCCACAATGGTTGCGGGACTTCGTCCCATCCTAGGGGGGAGGGATGTTATGTATGTATGTATGCATGTTCATTATACTGTAAAGGCAAGATTGTAACCACTCCAGATACAAACGATATCAGCTGTAAAGGAACGCGAGCAGACAGCCTATAGAGGGCAGCTGCGAGCGTTCACCCTCACATGGTTCACATTGCGCAATCACGGACAGCCGCGGGAAAACCTTCCCCGCAAACAGCAGCAGGAAAGGAGGCGTGCCTGGGCGAGGCCACGCCGGTAGCAGCCAATGAGCTACCGTGCTACATGATTCAAATGTAGAAGGCTACTGTATATATTGAGATGTATCACCGCCATTACCGCTTGCTTCACTGTAACCTCATGCAATAAACCTGTGTTAAACCAACCCTTCGGTTGTCCGGTCGTCTTTGGTCCCATACACTAAAGACGTATACTGATCTTTTCCAATCCTGTGGCCACTGTTTTGTTTTCCAAATCTGCTGGCATATTGAATGCAGTAATTTGACGCCACCATCTTTTAGCGCTTTGAAAAATTCAACTGGGATACCATCATCTCCACTAGCTTTGTTGTTTGCAGTGCTCTTTAGGGCCTTTATGACTTCGCTCTCCAGGATGTCTGGCTCAAGTTCAATTTCTTCATCATTGTGATTATCAGGAGTGTTGAGGTCCTTTTTGTAAAGTTCCTCTGTGTACTCTTTCCATCTTTTCTTAATTTCTTCTGCATCAGCTAGCTCCTTTCCGCCTTTGTCCCTTATCATGTTCATTTTTGCTTTAAATGTTCCCTTGATTTCCCCAATTTTTTTGAAAAGATCTCTGGTTCTGCCTCTTTTGTTGTTTTCCTCCATTTCTCTGCACTGTTCTTTTAGGTAGTTTTCCTTATCTCTCCTTGCTTTTCTTTGAAATTCTGTGTTCAAATGGTTGTAGTTTTTCCTTTCTCCTTTGACTTTTGCGTTCCTTCTTTCCTCTGCTATTTTAAGAGCCTCATCAGACAACCACTTTGCTTTCTTACTCTTCTTTTCTTTTGGTATGGTTTTCTTTGCTGCTTCCTGCATGATGTCCCTCATCTCCGTCCATAATTCTTCCGGTACTCTGTTCTTTGCAACACTGTATTTTCTTTGTTCTTTGCAACACTGTATTTCTCCTCCCCCTCTCCCATCTCTCCCCTTCTTTTGATCTGTGTTAAGCATCCTGTTTCATCTAACTTGCCTCTTTTGTTTTGCCTTTTGTTCTGGTCCATAGGGTTCTCTTGGCAAAAATTTCTGGCGTGGTTCCTACACCAGTATCCTCACATCATACATGTTGTTACAGTTCAAAACAAAGTATTATCATGCATATTATCAGTTTAAAATTAAAAAAAACAGTTCTACTTCATTTGTTACAAAAGTAAAAACTTAGTATGAAGGAAAAGTCCACTATATCAAGTCTCTACATTGCTACAGTTGCAGACTACATTGTTTTAGTTAAGTTACTTGCATGCTTCTTTGATTATGGCTGGTGGTGGGCAGCCTGCCGGGTCCTCCCTCCTCCGCCTCCTTCACCTCCGCTGCCCAGGGTGCAAGCGGAGGTGGCGGCGGGCAATGGTGGGTCTGTTGCTGCGGGCGATGGAACAGGCCTCTTACCCTCAGTGGCTTCTGCCAGGCCTTTCTTCCATGGATGCTTCCTCCCTCTGGGGTGGGGAAGTGGCCTTTGGAATAGGCCTCTTACCCGCAGTGGTTTCTGCCAGGCCTTTCTTCCCTGGATGCTTCCTCCCTCTGGGGTGGGGATGGGGCCTTTGGAATAGGCCCCCTACCCTTAGTGGTTTCTGCCAGGCTTTTCTTCCCTGCAGGCTTCCTCCCTCTGGGGTGGGGATGGGGCCTTTGGAATAGGCCTCTTACCCTCAATGGTTTATGCCAGGCCTTTCTTCCCTGGATGCTTCCTCCCTCTGGGGTGGGGTTGTGGCCTTTGGAATAGGCCTCTTAACCTCAATGGTTTCTGCCAGGCCTTTCTTCCCTGGATGCTTCCTCCCACTGGGGTAGGGATATGGCCTTTGGAGTAGGCCTCTTATCCTCAATGGTTTCTGCCAGGCCTTTCTTCCCTGGATGCTTCCTCCCTCTGGGGTGGGAATGGGGCCTTTGGAATAGGCCTCTTACCCTCAGTGGTTTCTGCCAGACCTTTCTTCCCTGGATGCTTCCTCCCTCTGGGGTGGGGATGGGGCCTTTGGAATAGGCCTCTTACCCTCAATGGTTTCTGCCTGGCCTTTCTTCCCTGGATGCTTCCTCCCTCTGGGGTGGGGATGGGGCCTTTGGAATAGGCCTCCTACCCTTAGTGGTTTCTGCAAGGCTTTTCTTCCATGGAGGCTTCCTCCCTCTGGGGTGGGGATGCGGCCTTTGGAATAGGCCTCTTAACCTCAATGGTTTCTGCCAGGCCTTTCTTCCCTGGATGCTTCCTCCCACTGGGGTGGGGATATGGCCTTTGGAATAGGCCTCTTACCCTCAGTGGTTTCTGCCAGGCCTTTCTTCCCTGGATGCTTCCTCCCTCTGGGGTGGGGGGGTGGCCTTTGGAATTGGCCTCTTACCCTCAGTGGTTTCTGCCAGGCCTTTCTTCCCTGGATGCTTCCTCCCTGTGGGGTGGAGATGTGGCCTTTGGAATAGGCCTCATACCCTCAGTGGTTTCTGCCAGGCCTTTCTTCCCTGGATGCTTCCTCCCTCAGGTGGGGTTGTGGCCTTTGGAGTAGGCCTCTTACCCTCAGTGGTTTCTGCCAGGCCTTTCTTCCCTGGATGCTTCCTCCCTCTTGGGGGGGGGGTGGCCTTTGGAATAGGCCTCTTACCCTCAGTGGTTTCTGCCAGGCCTTTCTTCCCTGGATGCTTCCTCCCTCTGGGGTGGGTGGGTGGGTGGCCTTTGGAATAGGCCTCTTACCCTCAATGGTTTCTGCCAGGCCTTTCTTCCCTGGATGCTTCCTCCCACTGGGGTGGGGATATGGCCTTTTGGAATAGGCCTCTTACCCTCAGTGGTTTCTGCCAGGCCTTTCTTCCCTGGATGCTTCCTCCCTCTGGGGTGGCCTTTGGAATTGGCCTCTTACCCTCAGTGGTTTCTGCCAGGCCTTTCTTCCCTGGATGCTTCCTCCCTCGGGTGGGGTTGTGGCCTTTGGAATAGGCTTCTTACCCTCAATGGTTTCTGCCAGGCCTTTCTTCCCTGGATGCTTCCTCCCACTAGGGTGGGGATGGCGCCTTTGGAATAGGCCTCTTACCCTCAGTGGTTTCTGCCTGGCCTTTCTTCCCTGGATGCTTCCTCCCTCTGGGGTGGGGATGGGGCCTTTGGAATAGGCCTCCTACCCTTAGTGGTTTCTGCCAGGCTTTTCTTCCATGGAGGCTTCCTCCCTCTGGGGTGGGGATGGGGCCTTTGGAATAGGCCTCTTACCCTCAATGGTTTCTGCCAGGCCTTTCTTCCCTGGATGCTTCCTCCCTCTGGGGTGGGAATGGGGCCTTTGGAATAGGCCTCTTACCCTTAGTGGTTTCTGCCAGACCTTTCTTCCCTGGATGCTTCCTCCCTCTGGGGTGGGGATGGGGCCTTTGGAATAGGCCTCTTACCCTCAATGGTTTCTGCCTGGCCTTTCTTCCCTGGATGCTTCTTCCCTCTGGGGTGGGGATGGGGCCTTTGGTATAGGCCTCCTACCCTTAGTGGTTTCTGCCAGGCTTTTCTTCCATGGAGGCTTCCTCCCTCTGGGGTGGGGATGGGGCCTTTGGAATAGGCCTCTTACCCTCAATGGTTTCTGCCAGGCCTTTCTTCCCTGGATGCTTCCTCCCACTGGGGTGGGGATATGGCCTTTGGAATAGGCCTCTTACCCTCAGTGGTTTCTGCCAGGCCTTTCTTCCCTGGATGCTTCCTCCCTCTGGGGTGGGGGGGGTGACCTTTGGAATAGGCCTCTTACCCTCAATGGTTTCTGCCAGGCCTTTCTTCCCTGGATGCTTCCTCCCACTGGGGTGGGGATATGGCCTTTGGAATAGGCCTCTTACCCTCAGTGGTTTCTGCCAGGCCTTTCTTCCCTGGATGCTTCCTCCCTCTGGGGTGGGGGGGTGACCTTTGGAATAGGCCTCTTACCCTCAGTGGTTTCTGCCAGGCCTTTCTTCCCTGGATGCTTCCTCCCTCTGGGGTGGGGGGGTGGCCTTTGGAATAGGCCTCTTACCCTCAGTGGTTTCTGCCAGGCCTTTCTTCCCTGGATGCTTCCTCCCTCTGGGGTGGGGGGTGGCCTTTGGAATAGGCCTCTTACCCTCAGTGGTTTCTGCCAGGCCTTTCTTCCCTGGATGCTTCCTCCCTGTGGGGTGGGGATGGGGCCTTTGGAATAGGCCTCTTACCCTCAGTGGTTTCTGCCAGGCCTTTCTTCCCTGGATGCTTCCTCCCTCTGGGGTGGGGGGTGGTGGCCTTTGGAATAGGCCTCTTACCCTCAGTGGTTTCTGCCAGGCCTTTATTCCCTGGATGCTTCCTCCCTGTGGGGTGGGGATGGGGCCTTTGGAATAGGCCTCTTACCCTCAGTGGTTTCTGCCAGGCCTTTCTTCCCTGGATGCTTCCTCCCTCTGGGGTGGGGATATGGCCTTTGGAATAGGCCTCTTACCCTCAGTGGTTTCTGCCAGGCCTTTCTTCCCTGGATGCTTCCTCCCTCGGGTGGGGTTGTGGCCTTTGGAGTAGGCCTCTTATCCTCAATGTTTTCTGCCAGGCCTTTCTTCCCTGGATGCTTCCTCCCCCTGGGGTGGGGATATGGCCTTTGGAATAGGCCTCTTTAGTGTATGGGACCAAAGACAACCGGACAACCGAAAGGTTGGTTTAACACAGGTTTATTGCATGAGGTTCCAGTGAAGCATGAGGTAATGGCGGTGATACATCTCAATATATACAGTAGCTCTCTACATTTGAATCTTGTAGCACGGTAGCTCATTGGCTGCTACCGGCGTGGCCTCGCCCAGGCACGCCTCCTTTCCTGCTGCTGAATGCGGGGAAGGTTTTCCCGCGGCTGTCCGTGATTGAGCAATGTGAACCATGTGAGAGTGAACGCTCGCAGCTGCCCTCTATGGGCTGTCTGCTCGCGTTCCTTTACAGCTGAGATCGTTTGTATTTGGAGTGGTTACATTCTTGCCTTTACAGTATAATGAACATGCACACATACATACATAACATCCCTCCCCCCTAGGATGGGACGAAGTCCCGCAACCATTGTGGCTTGCCGCACGTTCGCTTGGGGCGTGCTTGCGTCTGCCCTAGTACTGGAGAGCCTGTGATCCCTGACTCCGCGGGTGTTTGTCCTGCAACGGGAAACGGGGATTCGTTAGTGGCTCTGTGGGGCGTCCGTGCCTGCCTTGCGCTCGGGGATGGGAATGGAATGAACAGTTGGGAGGTGAACCCCTGCCTGTTGCTCTCGGACCCCGGGGACCCTCCTATTGTGAACCGCGGACCCGATGAGGTTGCCCTTGTGGTTCGGCTACCTTCTGATCCCTGCTCGGGGGACCTTGCGACTGTGGTGGGCGGACTCGCTGTTGCCTCCTGTCTTGGGGGTGTCGGCCTCCGGGAAAATGGCGCTATATCGCATTCTAACTCACAGGGGCTACTGGGACTGGGAGTACCAGGGGCTGAACTGAAACCCCTCTTTTCGCTAGGACGGGTGGGGGACCACTCCGCTAACTCCCCCTGGTACTGTAAATCAACGTCTAAACCTCCATGGGCATCTGTATTTCGGGGAAACTTCCGCGGGGTATGTGTGTGATCGGGGCTCCTCCTTTCTGTCGGGGACTCCCGCAAAAGATCTCTGTGGATCGATTCCCTTTCCTCCCCCCTTGGTGGGGGCCCATGCTCCCCTTTTCCTCCCCCTTGGGCTAAACGGGTGGGGGAGTACCCTAATGCTGATTCGATGCTATTCTCGTCTCCGTCCTGCTCTCCGGGGACCCTACGCCTGAGTTGGTCCACGTGTCGCCTCCACAGGAAACCTGTACTGGTCTCTACGCGGTATGAGACGGGGCCGGTTTGTTCTACTACGGTGCCCGGCACCCAGGCTGGCCCCGCGCTGGCGTAGTTCCTGCAGTGCACCGGGGCGCCTATGCTGAAACTCTTTGTGGGTTCCACCCCTATGTTCCGCCCTTTGTCCTCTACTCTCGTGGGGTCTAGCTTGGAGATTCCCGTGGCCAGCTTCCTGCGCATCAACAGCTCTGCGGGGGAGTACCCTGACGCTAATGGGGTGACCCTGTATCTTAGCAGGAATTGGCACAATTTCAGGTCGAGGTCTCCGGGACCCATGCGCAGTAGCGCGTCTTTCGTGGTGCGCACGAGGCGCTCTACTTGGCCGTTGGTGGCCGGGTGAAAGGGGGCAGAGGTGACGTGCCGAATGGCGTTGCGCTCCATGAATGCCCCGAACTCGGTGGACGTGAAACAGCTGGCGTTATCGCTGACGAGGGTGTCGGGTAAACCGAACGTGGAAAAGACCCTCCGTAACTGTTTAATTGTTGTGGCCGAGGAGGTGCTCGAGACTGGAATGACCTCCAACCACTTGGAGAACGCGTCCACCACAAGGAGGAAAAGCGTTCCCCTGAACGGGCCAGCAAAATCTACGTGTACCCGGGACCAGGGCCCCCTTGCTGCGTCCCACTCCCTAGGTGGCGAGCGAGCCTCTTCTGGCCTTGAGCTTTGGCACGCCTCGCAAGTGCCGACCATGTGTTCGATGTCGGCGTCTAGCTGGGGCCACCAAAAGTAACTGCGGGCTAGTGCCTTAGAGCGGACGATCCCCGGGTGGCTGACGTGCAGCAGTTTAAGCACCCTCGGCCGGAGAGACGTGGGGATCACTACCCGCTGTCCCCACAAAAGGCAACCCCTCTCTAGGGACAACTCTAGTCTCTTTTTGAAAAATGTGTCGAATTCCACTGCTGGGGAAGACACGGGCCACCCTTTCTGTACCCAGGAGCAAACTGTGGCCAGCGTCTTGTCCTTGACTGTCGCTTTGGCGATGTCGGCCGGTACTACTGGAGGGGAGTCTAGGACCTCTATCATTAAGACCTGGTGGTCCCTTTCTACTTCGCCCACGTGGCAGCAATCCCGGGGAATGGGGGACCTCGACAGGGCGTCGGCATGGCTGATCTCCTTCCCGGGCCGGTATACCAACGCGTGCTGATACGCGTTGAGAAAAATGGCCCACCTGAGCATTCTCGGGGACAGGATTTGGGGTGTGGGCTTATCTGCGGTGAAAATGCCTAGCAAAGGCTTATGGTCAGTCACTATGGTGAAGGGGCGGCCGTACACAAAATCATGAAATTTCTTGGTCCCCGCAATTATCGCTAGTGCTTCCCTGTCTGTCTGAGCATAGTTTCTCTCCGCTTGGGACAAGGACCTCGAGTAGAACGCTATCGGGGCCTCCCTACCGTTCTCCAGTACGTGGCATAACACCGCCCCCACCCCCACCGGGGATGCATCGCATATCAGGACCACTGGGCGTTTGGGATTGAAGTGGGTCAGTACAGCATCTGATGCCAGGAGTCGCTTCAGGTCATTGAAAGCCTTCTCCTGGTCGTCGCCCCACTTCCATGCCTCGTCCTTTTTCAACAATTTGTGTAGCGGTTCTGCCACGGCTGCCTTCCGCGGAAGGAAGGAGTGGTAGAAGTTGAGCAGTCCGAGGAACGACTGCAACTCGGGCTTGGAGGTGGGGCGAGGGGCCTTCTTGATGGCGGCTACCTTGGATTGGGCTGGCCTTATTCCCTCGGGAGTGACACGGAACCCTAGGAACTCAACCTCTGTAGCGAAGAAGACGCATTTGTCTTTCCGCAACCGCAACCCCGCCTTTTCGAATATTGTCAGGACCTTTCCCAACCTTGTTGCTAATTCGGCCCGGCTCCCCCCTGTGATCAATACGTCATCAAAGTAGGGTAACACCCCCTCTAACCCTTTCAGGAGGCGTTCCACAAGTGACTGGAAGATCCCGGGCGCCGAATTCACGCCGAATTGGAGGCGCGATACTTGGAACGCCCCTTTGTGGGTGACTATGGTCTGCGCAGCAGCTGCGGCGGGGGTCACCGGGAGTTGCTGATAGGCCTGGGCCAGGTCAAGTTTAGCGAAACACCTCCCCCCGTGTAACCTGGCCAACAAGTGGCTGACTACCGGCACCGGATACGCATTAGGGCGGATCGCCTTATTGATGGTGCACTTGTAATCAGCGCATATGCGGACCTCCCCGTTGGCCTTGAGCGCTGTTACAATTGGAATTTCCCACTCCGCAGAATCAACAGGAACAAGAATCCCCTGGCCCACCAATTTGTCCAACTCCGCCTCTATTTTGTCCTTTAGTGCGAAAGGCACTCTGCGCGGTTTAAGTCTGATTGGACGTACTCCAGGGTCCAGGTCGAAAGTCACTGGGGGGCCCTTGAATTTTCCGAGCCCCTTTTTAAAAACCTCGGGGTGCGCGTCGCACACGCTCTGTATTGGATCAGTCCCGGCGGCGTGTGCTCTCACGGCGTGCACCCCCCCAATGAACAACCCCAGGGGCTGGAACCATTGAGTCCCGAGGAGGCTGCATTTACCTCCCTTGAGGACGACTAGGGGAAGCGTTGCGGTGTGCTTTTTAAACTGGACCTGGAACTTCCCAACCCCCAACACTGGGATGCGGTTCCCTTGCACGTCCTTCAGTGTGGCCCTCAACGCTTTGAGCTTGGGCCGCACGCGGGGAGTGATTTTCATGAACTCCCCCTGGGAAATAATAGAGTATGAGGAACCCGAGTCCACCTCCATTCTAACAGGGGCCCCTTGTATTACTACCTCAACGAAGTAATGGGGGTGCTCCGTGGAAACGCTGCAAACCGGCGCGTCATCCTCGCTGTCGTCGGAGATGCGCCCTACTCCGTCTCGCGTCCTCGTGGTCCGGGTGCCGTCCTTGGGCCTCGTGGTGCGGTCCTGCCTCGCCGAGCGGTCTGGAGAACTCCTGGTGGCCTCGCGCCGCTTCCGGCAGACCTTGGCGATGTGTCCGCGCCGGCCGCAGTTGTGGCACTCGGCCTTGCGGAATGGGCATTTGGCGCGGGCGTGGGCGGCGCCGCAGCTGTCGCAGCGCCGGCCCTCTCTCTGGACCCTCCAGACGTCCTCGTCGTCGCCGCTCTCCGCAGACGAGTTCGAAGCTCGCCGGGCCGCGCGCACCGAGCTCTCTGCCTTGGCGGGCTTCAGGCGCCAGTCCTGAAGCTCGTGCACCCCGGCAGTCGTGGCCTCCGCGGCCTGTGCCGTGTCGAGGACTTGTTGCCACGTGGGAGGCGGCTCCCTTTTCATCAGCGCGCGCTGAGTCTCTGTGTCCCTCAGACCGCAAAGCAGGCAGTCCCGGAGGGTGACGTCGGGGAGCTCCCACTTACATGGGCCGGCGGCCAACCGCAGGGCCGCGGCGAACTCATCGACCGATTCCCCGGGCGCTTGGACTCGCCTCCAGAACGCGCTCCGAGCGGGGAACATCGCTATTGCTGGCTGGAGATGGGCGCGCAGCGCCGCCAGGAGCTCTGTAGCTTTGAGGTCGTTCACCTTCCTCGGTGCGATCAGGTCCACCAAGGTCCTCTTGGTCTCGTGTCCGAGCATGCGGACGAAAATGGCCCTCTTCTTGGCCTCATCTGAGACTTCGAGCTCCACCAGCGCTGCGTTGAAGTCTATCTCAAACAGCTCCAAGTCTCCCGGCTTCCTGATCTCGTAGCCGGCGCATGTCTTGGTCCCGTGGGCAGCCATATCCCACCTTCGTCGCCAATTTAGTGTATGGGACCAAAGACAACCGGACAACCGAAAGGTTGGTTTAACACAGGTTTATTGCATGAGGTTCCAGTGAAGCATGAGGTAATGGCGGTGATACATCTCAATATATACAGTAGCTCTCTACATTTGAATCTTGTAGCACGGTAGCTCATTGGCTGCTACCGGCGTGGCCTCGCCCAGGCACGCCTCCTTTCCTGCTGCTGAATGCGGGGAAGGTTTTCCCGCGGCTGTCCGTGATTGAGCAATGTGAACCATGTGAGAGTGAACGCTCGCAGCTGCCCTCTATGGGCTGTCTGCTCGCGTTCCTTTACAGCTGAGATCGTTTGTATTTGGAGTGGTTACATTCTTGCCTTTACAGTATAATGAACATGCACACATACATACATAACAGCCTCTTACCCTCAGTGGTTTCTGCCAGGCCTTTCTTCCCTGGATGCTTCCTCCCTCTGGGGTTGGGGGGTGGCCTTTGGAATAGGCACCTACAGTGGTTTCTGCCAGGCCTTTCTTCCCTGGATGCTTCCTCCCACTGGGGTGGTGATGGGGCCTTTGGAATAGGCCTCTTACCTTCAGCGGTTTCTGCCAGGCCTTTATTCCCTGGATGCTTCCTCCCTGTGGGGTGGGTGGGTGGCCTTTGGAATAGGCCTCTTACCCTCAATGGTTTCTACCAGGCCTTTGTTCCCTGGACATCCCTGATATCTTTTTTAAAAACCTTAAAACTTTCCTATTCAAAGAAGCCTTTCAGAACATTACCCCCTTAGCAATAAACTAACCAGTCACGGATGCCAGTTATTTTAGTTTAGTTTAGTTTAGGATGTACTTATCCGGTTGTTGTTTTTTTCATTTGGCTGTTTTTTTATTATGTTATTTTGTTATTTGTATGTGCACTGCTCAGAGTGGGATATATCATAAATGGGCAGTATAAAATGAAATAAATAAATAAATATTTAGTGTTATAATTTATAGGGGTATGTCTTGTTAAAAGGAAGGAGTAAGTCACATTATTCAAGTGCTGGGCTTGTGCTGTACTTTATGCATTGCTCTGGGATTTAACAACTAGGTTGATGGAGGCATGGTGTGTTGTGTATCATAAACAAGCAGCCTGCAGCATTGGGACAAATTAAAGTAGTCATTTAGTTACTTTTGAGAAATGTTGGGTAAAAAGTTACTTTTTAAAATTGAAAGTGTATGAGTAGCCAACTACTTTTGACCTCAGAACTATAACTAACTACTTTCAGAAAGTAACTTCCTCACTCAGGTACACTCAGGTATATACTGGTGGTAATTTCAAACTAGCGTGGGAGCATTTTGGGTGCCACATGTTGCATATTCTTGGGCCAATCATGATATTTTTCATCTTAATCTACCTCCCAAAATTGTTATGAAGGTAAAATTGGTGGAGTGGAAACTGTGCATGAGGTTCCTAAGGGGAAAGATTGTACTGTTTTTTTTTTTTAATGCATGCAGTATGTACAAAGGTGTTGTGTATTATAAAAGGAGCTGTTTGTCCGCCATTACCACATGTTCGTACTGTACTCAATGCAATAAAGATGTGCTAGGCTAGTCTACAGCCGTCTCCATTGTCTTGATTCCCAAACACCAAAAAAGGTCTACTGCAAATCCCTCAACCTGGCGCAGCGGTGACCCTGGCCACCAGACAACTATGGTGGCAAAGGTGTATTCCTCTGGCAGGTTCAACCATGTCACCAAGGGGTCAGCTAGTGGTCCAGAACGGGGAGCTCTCCTTTCTGGAACCACAGATCAGCTAAGTGGGATTGGATACTTGGGCAATGCACCTGGCAAGTGCATTGCTCTAACAGGGCCAACTTCGACATGAGCCCAGCCAGCCGTGTCATCATATTTATAATAACTAAAGAAGCATTTAAAACATGGGCCTCAGTCCCCCGTGCACCATCGGACCCTGCTACGGTAGTGGGAGGACCTCCCAATGGTGAGAGGCTGCTAAAATCTCGGGGATTGAAAACAGTGGGAGATGATGCCTCAATCCACCACGTCAAACTAGATGTGTGAAGTACGGATCAGCCAAGTAACCAAGTAAGTACAAAGCTGCATGTTCTAAACAAGACTGAGACCACATTTTCTGTGCTTTTTCTCAATGTACCTGGCCTAAGATACAGATCACAAATACAATCTGCATAGCAGAGAGATGGGGAGTTAGCAATAGGGGCAGAGCAGAGGGTGTGATGTGTAATTTATACAGAAAGTGGGACAACCTACCAGATCTACTCAGCTGTATGAAAGCGTAGGATCTTTCCACTGTAATTTTCTTAGCATGGCATTTGGGGGGGGAGGGGGGAGGCATGTTTTACCTCTCAGCCACAGAACTTGCACACACAAGTATATTAGTAGTCACCGTGCTCACTGTGTTCCTGCAGTGAACATAGCCTCAGGGATGGTGGAATCAATGCCAAGCATACATTAGGAAAATGAGGTGGAGTTTCAGCAGGCGGTTCCATGCGTTCTGTGGGCAGAACAGTGTGTCGTCGTCGTCGTCCCCCCCCCCCGCAGATCTCAGATTCCTCCACAAGCAAAGCTGGAGATGTTCCTTGATCCTAGCTGGAGAGAGAGAGAGAATGAACTTCTGAAGTAAGCCCTGACTTGTGTCCTTGGGTGAGAAGGGTGTTGGAGATGGATACCAAACCATCCTTTAGACAAGCTCTCTCTTCCTCCTCCTCCTCTTTTAGGCCACAAATAAATAGGGCACACTGTTTGAATAGACACAGCAAACAAAAACGTTCCAAAGAAAATCTCAACGGACAAAGCATAAGATTCAGCAATGTCTGGTTTTCAAGCAGGGCTGAACAATGGGTTCTACTGAATGCCAAAACACTAGCTGAATCTTGGCTATTCATCATTTGTGTGGTGACCCCAGGGTAAAAAACTTTGAGCAGTCACAAGGCAGCAGGGCCATCCACCCTAACCCCTCATATGAAACCCGACATTTTTGTGTAATTAAAAATGCTAAATTAATTTTAAAAAACATGATGCAATAAATGCAAAAAAGCAGAAATCAAAAGCATCAATGCCTTGCAAGGAAGTTGCTGAGCTGGCACCAATGGAAGAGACTGATAACTAGGGACTCTCGATGAAGTCCAAAACCTCACCTGCATATTCATTTGCTGAGACTCTAGAGCAAGAGTTCTCAATCATTTTTAAGTTCGGGGCTGGGTCACGCTCCCTCAGACAGCTTCGGAGGCTGGTTGTCCATTTTGTCCTTCCTACACTACATGGCATTTCCTGGTGTGGTGGAGGTGGTGGTGGTGGAGCCATATGAAATGGTGCTGCTGGCCACATCCGGCCCACAGTTTGAGAATCCCTGCTCTAGAGAAAATTGGGCAGCTTGCAACTGCTGTCCATGGCACTTGGCTTGACTGCCACGTAAATGAAGTAAGGGACTTGCACTGATGTCGAAAGCAACAAATTGCAAGTACCGTAGATAAATAGGTACTGTTTTGGCAGGATAAGTAGCAGCATACTGTGCACTTTGGCATCTAGTCATTTCTGTCATGTGACCATAGAAATATCTGCAGACTGAAACAGCATTGGCTCTTTGGCTGTAAATGGAGATGAACACTGGCCCCTAGAGCCGAACATGACTGGCTTTTGACCAAGGGAGGCCTTTACCTTTACTAACACAGGCACACTGGGCTCCTCTTGCTTGAAAGCCAGTCGTATCCGACTCTAGGGTTCAGTTCTCATCTCTGTTTCAAAGCCGAAGAGCCAGTGCTGTCTGCCTCTGCAGATGTTTCCGTGGTCATGTGGCAGGCATGACTAGACACCGGAGCACACAGAATGCTGTTACCTTCCCACCGAAGTGGTCCCTATTTATCTACTTGCAGTTTCTTTCAGGGCTTCATAAATCAAGACCAGTTCTTTGAAATGTGCACAGTGAAGTTATTGTGACAAGGGATTTCTATTCTCCCTGCGACCAGCTCCTGTTAGGAGTCTAGCTGAGACATACTGGAGCTGCTAAAGTTTCCAAACACATTCCAAACATAAGGCACTCTACCATTTCCATGTAGAATGCATTACCAAACAGTAATCCAAACAGGATGTAACTAAGGAATGTGTCACTGTGGCCAGATCAGATATCTCAAGGAACAGGCATAGCTGGTGCATTTGTATTATTTGTGCAAAAGCACTCCTGGCCACTGCTGAGCCCTTCTGACCACTGCTGAGACCTAGGCAACCAGGATGAGGGATAAATCTAGGAGTACGCTCAAGTTGCAGATCTGCATTTTCAGAGGGAGTGTAACCCCCTCCAGTATAAACTGGACCCCTATACCTTTCATAACACGCTCTGGTTCTAGAGAGCTATTTTGATCTAGATATGGTCGTTCTATATAAAACAGCATTGCAAACACAAACTTTACAGAAATGATTTCATATCTATGCTTATAACAAAACTGGCTGCTATAATTTGTATACCCTGGATTCTTTTCACCACCACCAGAGCAGGAGTTGCTGGAAGAAATAAAGAAGAATCCAAATGTCTCTTTGAAACCAAATGAGAACAAATTCAACCAACTAGGATTCAACCAACGATTCCCGAGTACTGCAGGACGGAATGAGCTCCCATCTTTGTCCCAGCTCCTGCCAACCTAGCAGTTTGAAAGCAAGAAATTTCAAGTAAATAAATAGGGACCACATCGCTGGGAAGGCAACAGTGTTCCGTGCACTCCGATGTCTAGTCATGCCTGCCACAGGACCACGGTAATGTCTGCAGAAGCAGACAGCGCTGGCTCTTCGGCTTTGAAACAGAGATGAGCACTGAACCCTAGAGTCGGATACGACTAGCTTTCGAGCAAGGGAAACATTTACCTTTACCTTTACTAGAACAGTGATGGCTAACCTTTTAGAGACCAAGTACCCAAACTGCAACCCAAACCCCACTTATTTATCGCAAAGTACCAACACAGAAACAGGGGAGGGACTGGGAGGAAACACTCCCATTGGCCTCTAAACAGAGGGACGGGGTGAACTCTGTGCTGGGGGAGAGAGGAAGCGCCCCATTGGCCTGCTGGGCAGAGAGGTGGGGCAAACTCTGTGCTGGTGTGACTGCACAGGTGCCCACTGAGAGGGCTCCAAGTGCCACCTCTGGCACACATGTCATAGGTTTGCCATCACTGAACTAGGACATCAATAACATAACATAACATAATAGAATTGGGTCCACATATGCAGTTTCTAAAACCCCACAGTTCTAAAACTGTGATAATATGTATGATGGGGGGGGGGAATGGCGTAGAAACCGGCAAAGCACGCCAGGGAGTTTGCCAAGAAAACCCTATTGACCAAAGCAAAGGCAAAACAAAGGGACAAACCAGAGGAAACAGGAAGGATGCTCAGCACATTAGATGGACAGAAAGGGATGGGCAGGAAAGGGGGAGGGGAAATACAGTGTTGTAAGGAACAATATTGCATAGGGACATGGAATGTAAGATCTATGAACCAAGGAAAGCTGGAAGTGGTAAAAAAGGAAATGGAAAGGATAAGTATTGACATTTTGGGAATCAGTGAGCTAAAATGGACAGGTATGGGCGAGTTCAGCTCTGGAAACCATCATATCTACTACTGTGGACAAGAAAACCTCAGAAGAAATGGAGTGGCCATAATTGTAAATAAAAGAGTGAGAAAAGCAGTAATGGGATACAATCTCAAAAATGATAGAATGATATCAGTCAGACTACAAGGCAAACCATTTAATATCACTGTAATCCAAATATATGCACCAACTACCAGTGCAGATCAAGCCACAGTAGACCAGTTGTATGAGGACCTACAACATCTTATAGAACAGACACCAAGAAACGATGTCCACATTATCTTAGGAGACTGGAATGCAAAAGTAGGAAATCAAAAAGTGGACGGAATAACAGGCAAGTTTGGTCTGGGAACACAAAACGAAGCAGGGCAAAGACTGATAGAGTTCTGCCAAGATAACACACTAGTCATAGCAAACACCCTTTTCCAGCAACACAAGAGGAGACTCTACACATGGACATCACCAGATGGCCAACATCGAAACCAAATTGACTATATACTCTGCAGCCAAAGATGGAGAACCTCCATACAGTCAGCAAAAACAAGACCTGGAGCAGACTGTGGCTCAGATCACAATCTACTGATTGCAAAATTCAGGCTCAGACTGAAGAAAATAGGGAAAACTAATAGGCCAGATAGATATGATCTAGACAACATACCCAAGGAATACACGGTGGAGGTGAGGAACAGATTCAATGGTCTGGACCAGATAGACAGAGTACCAGAGGAATTATGGACAGAGATGAGAGACATTATGCAGGAGGCAGCAAGGAAAACTATACCAAAAGAAAAGAAGCGCAAGAAAGCAAAGTGGTTGTCGGATGAGGCTCTTAAAATAGCAGAGGAAAGAAGGAACGCAAAAGGCAAAGGAGAAAGGAAAAAATACAATCACTTAAATAAAGAATTTCAAAGAAAAGCAAGGAGAGATAAGGAAAGCTACCTAGATGAACAGTGCAAAGAAATAGAGGAAAACAACACAAGAGGCAGGACTAGAGATCTCTTTTAAAAAATTGGGGAAGTCAAGGGAACGTTCAAAGCAAAAATGATCACGATAAAAGACAAAGATGGCAAAGAGTTAGTGGATGCAGAAGAGATAAAGAAAAGATGGAAAGAGTACACAGAGGAACTTTACAAAAAAGACCTAAACACCGCGGATAATAACAATGAGGGGGAAATTGAACTTGAACCAGACATCCTAGAGAGTGAAGTCAGAAAGGCCCTAAAAAGCACGGCAAACAACAAAGCCAGTGGATATGATGGTATCCCAGTTGAATTCTTCAAAGCCCTGAAAGATGATGGAATCAAGCTACTACATGCTATATGCCAGCAGATTTGGAAAACGAAACAGTGGCCACAGGATTGGAAAAGATCAGTATATGTCCCAATCCCAAAAAAGGGCAATGCCAAAGAATGTTCAAATTATCGAACAATTGCGCTAATCCCACAAGCTAGCAAAGTGATGCTCAAGATAATACAGGATAGACTACAGCAGCATGTAGAAAGAGAACTACCAGAGGTGCAAGCTGGATTCAGAAGAGGCAGGGGGACCAGAGATCACATTGCCAACATACGCTGGATCATGGAGAAAACAAAGGAATACCAGAAACAAGATTACTTCTGTTTCATTGACTACACCAAGGCCTTTGATTGTGTGGACCACAACAAAATGTGGCAAGTAATTAAAGAAATGGGAATACCAAAACACCTCATATGTCTCATGAGAAATCTGTACATGAGTCAAGAAGCAACAGTTAGGACAGAGTATGGAATGACGGAGTGGTTTGGAATAGGAAAAGGAGTAAGACAAGGCTGCATTCTGTCACCCTGCTTATTCAACTTATACACAGGGTGAGGAAGAGGAGGAGAGCCGGGCAAGCGGCAAAAGGGCCTGCCGCCGCCGCCGCCGGGCAGCCATCCCCAGCCGGGGGGTGAGGAAGAGGAGGAGAGCCGGGCGAGCGGCAAAAGGGCCTGCCGCCGCCGCCGCCGCCGGGCAGCCATCCCCAGCCGGGGGCTGAGGAAGAGGAGGAGAGCCGGGTGAGCGGCAAAAGGGCCTGCCGCCGCCGCCGCCGGGTAGCCACCCCCAGCCGGAGGGTGAGGAAGAGGAGGAGAGCCGGGCGAGCGGCAAAAGGGCCTGCCGCCGCCGCCGGGCAGCCATCCCCAGCCGGGGGGGGGGTGAGGAAGAGGAGGAGAGCCGGGCGAGCGGCAAAAGGGCCTGCCGTCGCCGCCGCCGGGCAGCCACCCCCAGGGGGGTGGGGGGATGAGGAGGAGGAGGAGGAGAGCCAGAGTCCCAGGCAAAGGATAAGTAGCTGATATGCAAATGTAGAAGACCTAATATAGCAACTGACATAGAGACTTTATACTGACTAAACATAGAAACTGACATAGAGACTGTGTTTTAAAGTGTGATAATATGCATGATAATATGTTGTCTTAAATGTTTTAAACTTTTAAAAACTGTGATAAAATGTATGAGGAGGGAAAAATGGCGTAGACACCGGCAAACCACGCCACAAATCTTGCCAAGAGAACCCTATGGACCAAAACAAAAGGCAAAACAAAAGGGCAGGCTAGGTGATACAGGATGCTTAACACCACAGAGGGGAGAAAGGGGAGGGACAGGAAAGGGGGAGGGGAAATGCAATGTTGCAAGGAGAAATACTGCATAGGGACATGGAATGTGAGATCAATGAACCAAGGTAAACTGGAAGTGGTAAAAAATGAGATGGAAAGAATAAGCATTGACATCTTGGGCATCAGTGAGCTAAAATGGACAGGGATGGGTGAATTCAGCTCTGGAAACCATCATATCTACTACTGTGGGCAAGAAAACCTTAGAAGACATGGAGTAGCCATAATTGTCAATAAAAGAGTGAGAAGAGCAGTAATGGGATACAATCTCAAAAATGACAGAATGATGTCAGTCAGATTTCAAGGCAAACCTTTCAATGTCACTGTGATCCAAATATACGCACCAACCACTGGTGCAGATGAAGCCACAATGGACCAGTTCTATGAGGACTTACAACACCTCATAGAACAGACACCAAGAAATGATGTCCAAATTATATTAGGAGACTGGAATGCCAAAGTAGGAAATCAAAAAGTGGAGGGAATAACAGGCAAATTTGGTCTTGGAACACAGAATGAAGCAGGGCAAAGATTGATAGAGTTCTGCCAAGAGAACGCACTGGTCATAGCAAACACTCTCTTCCAGCAACACAAGAGGCGACTTTACACATGGACATCACCAGATGGCCAACACCGAAACCAGATTGACTACATACTCTGCAGCCAAAGATGGAGAACCTCCATACAATCAGCAAAAACAAGACCTGGAGCAGACTGTGGCTCAGATCACAACCTATTGATCGCAAAATTCAGGCTTAGACTAAAGAAAATAAGGAAAACACGGAGACCAGAAAGATATCACCTAGACAGCATCCCTAAAGAATACACGGTGGAGGTGATGAACAGATTTAATGGCCTAGATTCGGTAGACAGAGTACCAGAAGAATTATGGACGGAGATGAGGGACATCATGCAGGAAGCAGCAAAGAAAACCATACCAAAAGAAAAGAAGAGTAAGAAAGCAAAGTGGTTGTCTGATGAGGCTCTTAAAATAGCAGAGGAAAGAAGGAACGCAAAAGCCAAAGGAGAAAGGAAAAACTACAATCATTTGCACACAGAATTTCAAAGAAAAGCAAGGAGAGATAAGGAAAACTACCTAAAAGAACAGTGCAGAGAAATGGAGGAAAACAACAAAAGAGGCAGAACCAGAGATCTTTTCAAAAAAATCGGGGAAATTAAGGGAACATTTAAAGCAAAAATGACCATGATAAGGGACAAAGAAGGAAAGGAGCTAGCTGATGCAGAAGAGATTAAGAAAAGATGGAAAGAGTAGACAGAGGAACTCTACAAAAAGGACCTCAACACTCCTGACAATCACAATGATGAAGAAGTAGAACTTGAGCCAGACATCCTGGAGAGCGAAGTCATAAAGGCCCTAAAGAGCACTGCAAACAACAAAGCTAGTGGAGATGATGGTATCCCAGTTGAATTTTTCAAAGCGCTAAAAGATGACGGTGTCAAATTACTGCATTCAATATGCCAGCAGATTTGGAAAACAAAACAATGGCCACAGGATTGGAAAAGATCAGTATACGTCCCAATCCCAAAAAAGGGCAATGCCAAAGAATGTTCAAATTATCGAACAATTGCGCTCATCTCACACGCCAGTAAGGTGATGCTCAAGATAATACAGGATAGACTTCAGCAGCATGTGGAAAGAGAATTACCAGAGGTGCAGGCAGCTTTCAGAAGAGGCAGGGGGACTAGAGACCACATTGCCAACATACGCTGGATCATGGAGAAAACAAAGGAATACCAGAAACAAGTTTACTTTTGTTTTATTGACTACACTAAGGCATTTGACTGTGTGGACCACAACAAGATGTGGCAAGTAATTAAAGAGATGGGAATACCAGAGCACCTCATATGCCTCCTGAGAAATCTGTACATGAACCAAGAAGCAACAGTTAGGACAGAACATGGAATGACAGAGTGGTTTGGAATAGGAAAAGGAGTAAGACAAGGCTGCATTTTGTCACCATGCCTATTCAACCTATACACAGAGCACATAATGCGCAGTGCAGGGATGGAGGAATCACAATATGGGATTAAAATCGCTGGGAGAAACATCAATAATCTGAGATATGCAGACGATACCACCCTAATGGCAGAAAGTGAGGAAGACCTAAAGAATCTCTTGATTGGGCTGAAGGAGGAGAGTGCAAAAGCTGGCTTGAGACTCAATATCAAGAAAACCAAGATAATGGCAACAGGCCCAATCAGTTCCTGGAAAATAGACGGGGAAGAAGTAGAAGCAGTGACAGATTTTACTTTCTTAGGATCAAAGATCACTGCAGATGGGGATTGTAGCCATGAAATAAAAAGGCGACTGATTCTTGGGAGACAAGCAATGAGAAACCTGGGGAACATAGTGAAAAGCAGAGACATCACATTGAAAACAAAAATTAGAATAGTCAAAGCAATGGTTTTCCCAGTAGTAATGTACGGATGTGAGAGCTGGACAATTAGGAAGGCTGAACGCAGAAGAATAGATGCCTTTGAAATGTGGTGTTGGAGGAGGGTTTTGAGAGTCCCCTGGACAGCGAGGAGAACAAATAGGTCAATCTTAGAAGAAATTAACCCCGACTGCTCATTAACATAACATAACATAACATAAGAACAGCCTTGCTGGAACAGGCCACAGCCCATCCAGTCCAGCATTCTGTCTCACACAGTGGCTCACCATTTCCTTCAGGATATTCCCAAGCAGATGCCTTCACCTGCTTAGGATTCCCTGGAAATGATATTGAGAGATATCCTGCCTATCTCTCCAACCCGGAGGTTGTCCTTAAGTATCCATAATTATAGCCATTGATACTCTTGTCCTCCATGAACTTGTCTAATCCTTTTTTAAAGCTGTCAAGACTGACAGCTGTCACCACTTCTTCTGGCAGGGAGTTCCATAGACCAGTAATCCTCTGGGTGAAAAAGTACTTTCTCTTATTTGTTTGAGAACTAGTACCCAAAAGTTTCATGGAGTGTCCCCTAGTTCTAGTGTTATGCGATAGGGAAAACAGTTTTTCCTTATCTACTTTGTCCACACCATGCATGATTTTATAAACTTCAATCAGGTCACCTCTTAGATGTCGTCGTTCAAGAGTGAAGAGGCCCAACCGTTGCAGCCTCAGATGGTAAGGAAGGTGTTCCAGTCCCCTAATCATTCTGGTTGCCCTCCTCTGCACTTTTTCCAGCTCCATAATATCCTTCTGGAGGTATGGCGACCAGAACTGTACACAGTATTCCAGATGGGGCCTCACCATAGATTTGTAAAGAGGCAAAATGACACTTGCTGACTTATTTTCTATACCCTTCCTAATGATCCCTAGCATTGAGTTTGCTTTTTTCACTGCTGAGGCACACTGGGTTGACACCTTCATTGAGTTGTCCACCAGGACACCAAGGTCCCTTTCCTGGTTTGTCGCAGAGAGTTCAGACCCCATCAGTTTATAAATGTAATTGGGGTTCTTTGCCCCAACATGCATCACTCTGCACTTACTAATGTTGAAACTCATTTGCCACTGTTTTGCCCACTCCCCCAGTGTCGAAAGATCCCTCTGGAGCTCCTCACAATCTCTCACAGTTTTCACTACCCTGTATAATTTAGTGTCGTCAGCAAATTTGGCTACCTTGCTTTTTACTCCTACCTCTAGATCATTTATGAAGAGGTTGAAAAGCAGGGGTCCCAGTACTGAACCTTGGGGGACTCCACTCTTTACTTCCCTCCACTTGGAGAAGTGTCCATTTAGTGCTACCCTCTGTTTCCTGTCCCTTAGCCAGTTGCTGATCCAGGACAAGACCTGTCCCTTTATTCCATGACTGGTAAGTTTATTCAAGAGCCTTTGGTGTGGGACCTTGTCAAAAGCCTTCTGAAAGTCCAGATAAACAATGTCAACTGGATCCCCCTTATCCACATGCTTGTTGACACTCTCAAAAAATTCCAACAGATTAGTGAGGCATGATTTGCCCTTGCAAAAGCCATGTTGGCTCTCCTTTAGCAGCGCCTTCTCTTCTATGTGCCTATTAATTCTATCTTTTAGGATGGTTTCCATCACTTTACCTGGGACACATGTCAAACTGACAGGTCGGTAATTTCCTGGATCACCCCTGGATCCTTTTTTGAAAATTGGTGTTACATTCGCTACCTTCCAGTCATCAGGCACAAAGCCTGATTTGAGGGAAAGATTATATATTTTGGCTAGGAGATCAGCAATCTCATCTTTAAGTTCCCTGAGAACTCGTGGATGGATTCCATCTGGTCCTGGTGATTTTTTAGTGTTTAGTTTAACAAGACATGCAAGGACCTCCTCCCTGGTTATTTCTATCTGGCTTAATTCTTCGGTTTCCCTCCCTACGAAGATAGGCTCTGTTTTGGGCATGTGGCCTCTGTCTTCTTCAGTGAATACTGAAGCAAAGAATTCATTGAGTCTCTCTGCAATCTCTGTTTCCTCTTTAATAACCCCTTGCCTTCCATTGTCATCTAATGGTCCAATGGCCTTCCTAGTTGGGTTCTTACTTCTAATGTACTTAAAGAAGTCTTTGTTATTTCTCTGAGTATTTTTAGCTATACGCTCCTCAAAGTCTTGCTTTGCTTTCCTGATTGTTGCCTTGCATTTGTTCTGCCAGTATTTATGTTTCTGCCTGCTGTCCTCATTCGGACAAGCCTTCCATCTTCTAAATGAGCTTTTCTTGCTCTTGATCACTTCCCGAACGGCTCCTGTAAGCCACATTGGAGTCCTCTTGGACCTGGCAGTGCCCTTTTTCCTTTTGGGTATGCATTCCAATTGGGCCTCTGTTATTGTTTTTGTAAACAGCCTCCATGCCTCTTGGAGTGTTTGGACTCTCTCAATTTTCCCTTTCAGCTTCTTTTTTACTAGTTTCCTCAACTTTGGGAAATTTCCTTTTTGAAAATTTAAGGTCTCTGTGTTAGATTTTATCAGTGACTTGCGGTCTATGATCAAGTTAAACATAATTGAGTTGTGGTCACTGTTCCCTATTGGATCAGTCACATTAACATCTTGCACCAGATCCTGAGTATTACTCAGGATCAAGTCAAGGATTCTTGTACCTCTAGTTGGGTCTTCAACCATCTGTCCCAGGGAACAATCATTTAGCATATCTAGGAACTTTATCTCTTTATCATGTGCTGAACAACAGTTCACCCAGTCTATGTGAGGGCAATTGAAGTCCCCCATTATAACCAGGCTTCCCTTCTTGGATGCCTCCTTTACAACATTCTCCAACTGCCAGTCTCCCTCAAGAGTTTGGGTCGGAGGCCGATAGTATATGCCTACTGTTAGGCCATCCTTGTGGCCTGGTACTCTTACCCACAGAGCTTCTAATGGTGACTCCAAATCACCTAGATATTCCAATTCATACGATTTTATCACTTCTTTGACATACAAGGCTACACCACCTCCCGTTTGCCCCTTCCTATCCTTCCTGTACAGTTTGTAGCCTGGGATAACTGTATCCCATTGGTTATCATCCGTCCACCAGGTTTCAGTGATACCAATAATATCAATATTCTTATCTATTGCTAAGTATTCCAGCTCCCCTATTTTGTTCCGGAGGCTTCTGGCATTTGTATACAAGCATTTATATATGCTTTTCTGACACAGTCTTTTGTGTCCAGTTGCATTGTTAGACTGCCTCTTGCATCCTTCTGCTAGAATGCTAGTGATTAGCTCCTCGCTCTGCTCAGTAATTTTTGCATCCTCCTCACTACCCAAGTACACACTTTCCCGAACCGGATACTGCCCAGCTCCTGTCGGCTTTCCCCCAGTTATCAGTTTAAAAGCTGCTCTGCAGCCTTTTTGATGTTGAGTGCCAGCAATCTGGTCCCATCATGGTTCAAATGCAACCCATCCCTCCTGAACAGATTTGGCTTGTCCCAAAATGTTCTCCAGTTCCTGACAAATCTGAAACCCTCCTCTCGACACCACCGCCTCATCCACGCATTGAGGCTTCTGAGCTCTGCCTGCCTGGTAGGTCCTGCGCGAGGGACAGGCAGCACTTCTGAAAATGCTACCTTGGAAGTCCGGGACTTCAATCTTCTTCCTAACAACCTGAATTTGGCTTCCAGGACAGACCGCTTGGCCTTCCCAACATCATTGGTACCAACGTGTACCATGACAACTGGCTCGTTCCCAGTTCTCTCTAACAATCTATCTAGATTTCTTGTGATGTCTGCAACTTTTGCACCTGGCAGGCAAGTCACCATACGGTTATCATGTGCATCACAAATCCATTTCTCTGTATTTCTAATTATTGAATCGCCTAGTACAAGGAGCCTCTCTCCTGCAAACTGTTCATCTACATTGGAAGGTCAAATAGTAAAGATGAAGCTAAAATACTTTGGACATCAAATGAGAAGGGAGGATTCACTCGAGAAGGCATTGATGTTGGGAAAGGTGGAGGGCAAAAGAAGAAGGGGGAGGCCAAGGATGAGATGGCTAGATGGCATTGTGGACGCAATGGGCACAGAGCTGGGAGGGCTGAGGGGGATGGTGGAGGACAGAGGCGCCTGGAGAACAATGGTCCATAGGGTCGCAAAGGGTCGGAACCGACTGTGCGACTGAACAACAACAACACAGAGCACATAATGCGCAATGCAGGGATGGAGGAATCACCATATGGGATCAAAATTGCTGGGAGAAACATCAACAATTTGAGATATGCAGATGATACCACCCTAATGGCAGAAAGTGAAGAAGACCTAAAGAAGCTCCTGATTAGGTTGAAAGAAGAGAGTGCAAAAGCTGGCCTGAGACTCAATATCAAGAAAACCAAGATAATGGCAACAGGCGCTATAAGTCCCTGGAAAATAGATGGGGAAGAAGTAGAAGCAGTAACAGATTTTACGTTCTTAGGATCCAAGATCTCTGCAGATGGGGATTGCAGCCATGAAATAAAAAGGCGACTGATTCTTGGGAGACAAGCTATGAAAAACCTGGGGAACATAGTGAAAAGCAGAGATATCTCACTGCAAACAAAGGTCCGCATAGTCAAAGCAATGGTATTCCCGGTGGTAATGTATGGCTGTGAGAGCTGGACCATTAGAAAGGCTGAGCAAAGAAAAATAGATGCCTTTGAGATGTGGTGCTGGAGGAGAGTTTTGAGAGTCCCCTGGACAGCGAGGAGAACAAATAGGTCAATATTAGAAGAGATTAGCCCTGAGTGCTCCTTAGAAGGACAAATAACAAAGATGAAGTTGAAGTATTTTGGACATCAAATGAGAAGAGAGGATTCACTTGAGAAGGCCTTGATGCTGGGGAAGGTGGAGGGCAGAAGAAGAAGGGGACGGCCAAAGATGAGATGGCTAGATGGTATTGTAGACACAATGGGCACGGGGCTGTGTGGACTAAGGAGGATGGTGGAGGACAGGGGTGCCTGGAGAGCGATGGTCCATAGGGTCGCAAAGAGTCGGAATCGACTGTGCGACTGAACAACAACAAAACCCCAAGATAAAATGCAAATGGAAATACATGAAATCACTATGTGGATTAATCCTTCCAGTGCCCCTCATGCATGAAAAGGTCACCCTTGCCCAAAAGCCAGTCGTATCTGACTCTAGGGTTCAGTGCTCATTTCCGTTTACAGCCAAAGAGTTAACACTGTCTGCATTTCCAGATGTTTCCGTGGACATGTGGCAGGCATTACTAGACACCAGAGTGCATGGAATGCTGTTTACCTTCCTACTGGAGTGGTACCTATTTATCTACTTGCAATTTCTTGCTTTGAAACTGCTAGGTTGGCAGGAGCTAGAACAGAGGCAGGAGTTAATTCCATCGTGCAGCACTCAGGTCTTGACCTGCTGACCTATCAACCTTCTCTGCTTCTTAAACCAAGGTGTCAAGGGTCTTCTCCTGCTCCCTGGGAACTGCAGCTCCTGCCTCTCTAGCTCTCCTGCTTTTTCTAAATCAAATGTTGAATCGCACCCCCTTTGTATGATTTCCCCACCCACTGAGCGAAACCAAATAATCTATAGCAAGGGTACCCAAACCTTTTGGGCCGTGGGCTGGTCATGTGGTTGAGCGGGCTGGTCACATGGTTCCTCCCACTAGAAGTGGGAGTAAAATGCACATGCACAAAAAGCTGCTGTAAATGCACCCGCGACTGTCATACACATGGGCCAGATTATTAGGTTGTGAAGGCTGGATCTGCCCCACTGGCAGTAGTTTGGGTACTCCTGGTCTATAAGGATTTCACTTGCTCTGTCTTTTGAGTGACCAGCAGCACTTGCATCTCATCTGGATTAATCTTCATTTATTTAACCTCATCTAGTCTACAACTGATGTCAGATGCCGGTTTAGAATTGAAACCAATTCCAAGGAACTGGACAGACAAAATAGAGTTGGAGGTCTTCCTTCTAGTAGGGAGATGCTGAACTTTCAGATGGCAGACAACCTTTCCTAGCAGTTTCCAACAGAACCAAAAGGCAAGGGCATCAAACAGGAGTCTCCTAGCATGACCTTCTAAACTCATCCTTCCATAAAGCAGTGGATTGGACTTAAAATAGTGCCTCTAAGACCCCTCCTTGAGAGATGGCCCAAGAGGATACCATGGATTATAGCACTGAAAGTTAAAATCCAGCAGCACCAACATGGATACAATACTCCTGTCCAGTTCTTGGGATAGAACTTATAATGCCAAGTTTGACACATGTTTCTCTGAGGAAATCCCATTGTGGAATGGGGAAGGGTTTAAATGGAGGAAATACACACTCCCCTTAATGTCTAGTTTGAACCTCAGCCAGAAATTTCACTTAGCAAACTTTGTTTGTGTCTTCACAGCAATACCAACCTCGCAGAGTTGCTTTGAGGGTAAAGGGAGGGAGGAAGACATATATTGGCCATTTACCCAGCAATTTAGATTTGAAGGAGCCAACAGGGCTCCTTCCGTGCCAAGGTTTGCCATCACAGGATTAGGAGACCAATTAAAAAGAAGAAGTCAATGTAGGACCTTTAAAGCCCAACATGGTAGTGGGCCAGGATACCTAAGAGACCGCATCTCCCCAAGAACATCTGCCCATCCAACCAGAGCGGACAGGAGGTGCTCTCTAATTGTGCCATTGGCTAGAGGGACTTATCTCTCTAGCACAAGAAGGAGAGCCTTCTCTGTGTCCGCACTGGCCCTAAGGAACCTCCTGCCAATAGAGTTACGGCTACAGACGGAACTGCTGCCTTTTAGGAAAGAGCTTAAAAACTGGCTGGCGGGGCAGGTGTGGGGCACTGATGGCAGAGTGACCCCCGCCTGCTGGCTTGTGTAAATAATCCAGACCCTCGCTTTTATGGCTGGGGTGGGTGGGTTTTTAATGGGTGGGTTTTAAATGATTTTATCATGATGTCCTCTGTACTTGTTTTATATTTTTATCTGTTAGCCGCCCGGAGTTGCTTCGGTGAGAGGGTGGCGTTATAAATTTGAAAAAATAAATTAAAATTAAATTAAAATTTATGTCAGATTGGGTATTGATGAATTTGAATTAAAGCCCAGTGACTACACAGACATAATGCTGAATGTGGGGGAGCCTATAGTGGACTTGTCCTTTTTTTGCTAGGGAGTCAACCTTTGTTGTTGTTGTTGTTGTTGTTGTTGTTGTTGTTGTTGTTGTTGTTTATTTAGCCATCAGGATGGTTTAAAATGTTATGATTGGTTTGATGCTACTTTTGCTACTGTGATCTCCTGACTGAAGCAAAAGGGTGATCACAGGCATAGCGTTTTCCTTCACCCATGCCCTTCTTGTCGGCAAACCACTCCTTTTCTTTCTTCTATATTTTTTTTAAAAAAAGTTTCACCTCAGTGTTGGAAGAGGTTTTTGCTAGAGCGCTTAGGACCGTGATGGCGGACCTTGGCACTCCAGATGTTCTTAGACTTAAATTCCCAGAAGCCCAAGCCCCATGAATCCGCACAAATGTATGCAGATTCATGGGAGCTTGGGCTTCTGGGAATTGAAGTCCAAGAACATCTGGAGTGCCAACGTTCGCCATCACAGGCTTAGGAGACCAATTAAAAAGAAGAATAGAGAGGTGGAAACTGCTAATCAGCACTTGTTAGCACCTTGTTAAGGCAGCTTCTGTTCTCAGAGCTCAATGCAAAAAAAGCCTTCTGTCTCTGCCCCTATTGGCGCCTTCAAATCTGAAGTCACCCTAGAAAACCCAGGTGTGACTTACAGCAGATCAACACTTATAGTGCCTTATGCTCATTGAAGGGAAAATGGGAAAGAAATGTAATAAACATATAAACAAATGTACTGAATTGTCAGCCTAGATAGAAGATGTGTGCTCAGATTTGCCTTTTATCTTTTCAACATATTTTTGGCCTATTAAGATCTTCTGGTGGAAGTTCCCCAAAAAAGTTTTAAAATGCATCAGGCTATGGCAGCAGTTTCACTCCCTTTTTAAAAAAAAAAGTCAATTAAATTAACAGGGGGAACCATTAAATCTCAGTGAAGGTTCTGAAAAGGTTGAACCAATCATACTGTTATTGGAGGAACCATCCAAAGAATATCAGAAAATTAGCCGAGTGGACCAGATGGTGTTCACCCAGAGGGGTTTAGGGGAATTAGTGACAAAAGTCTTATAGCCATTATCTATTATGTTCACTTGCTCCAGAAGGCCAAAGTGGGACAGAAGGGGGGTGAGGTCTGGCAAAGGTGGGAGGGAGCATAGCATGGATTTCCTTTTCTTCACAGGAGGAATTATATGCCCAATTAGGTGAACATCAATTCCAGTTGAATGGTTGTGCTGGGAAATGGTTTGTGAACGTCCTGTGCAAAGAGGAAAACCTCAGTTCATTTTTCATCACAAGGCACAAAAAGGTGACAGGTGTTTTTTAGAAAATAAAATACAGAAATGCAGCTTTCTGTTCCTGAATTTTATTTACTCCTGTTTTATATAAACAGCAGAATGAGGTAGCAAAATATCTGTTCTGGAAATGAAGTCAAATATAAAATAAATAAAAAGTCAAATATAAAATTTATAAAATATATTTATAAATATAAAATATAAAAGCTGCATTTTGTCACCCTGCTTATTTAACTTATATACAGAGCACGTAATGCGCAATGCAGGGCTGGATGAATCAAAAGTTGGAATTAAAATTGCTAGGAGAAACATCAACAATTTGAGATATGCAGATGATACTACTCTGGTGGCAGAAAGTGAAGAAGATTTAAAGAAGCTCTTGCTTAAGTTGAAAGAAGAGAGAGAATGCAAAAGCTGGCTTGAGACTCAGCCAAGAAAACCAAGATAAAGGCAACAGGCCTTATCAGTCCCTGGAAAATAGATGGGGAAGAGGTAGAAGCAGTGACAGATTTTACTTTCTTAGGATCTAAGATCATGGCAGATGGGGATTGCAGCCATGAAATAAAAAGGCGACTGATTCTTGGAAGGCAAGCTATGAGATACCTGGGGAACATAGTTAAAAGTAGAGACATCACCGTGCAAACATAAATTTGCATAGTCAAAGCAATGGTATTCCCGGTGGTAATGTACAGTTGTGAGAGCTGGACCATTAGGAAAGCTGAGCGCAGAAGAATAGACGCCTTTGAAATGTGGTGTTGGAGGAGAACTGCCGCCCAGCTGACCAGGGCTCCTCCTTCCTGGGGCCAGAAAGAAGAAAAGCTTGTGATAAGATAGGAGCCTCTGTGGCCCCTGTGGATGGATGTGGATGTGTTGTTTGTGCTGCTATGGGACTTTAAATGAACATTTATGAATATGGACATTTATGAATATTTTATGAGTATTTATAATGTGATGATTTAAATTGTGATTTATTTGCTGTTATGGTTTGCATTTTTGTTGGCCACCCTGAGTCGCATAGTCGAGTGGGTGGCATATAAATGTGAACATAACAACAACAACAACAACAACAACAACAACAACAACAACAACAACAACAACAACAACAACAACAACAACAACAAATAGGTCGATCTTAAAGGAAATCAACCCTGACTGCTCCTTAGAAGGTCAAATAGTGAAGATAAAGCTAAGGTACTTTGGTCATCAAATGAGGAGAGAGGATTCACTTGAGAAAGCCTTGATGTTGGGGAAGTTTAGTGTATGGGACCAAAGACACCAGGACAGCCGAAGAGCTGGCTTAACACAACTTTATTACATGCTGGTCAGTGGGAACATGTCGTAATGGCGGATGAACAGCTCAATATATACAGTGGCTATACATTTGAATGTGGCTCCTTGACAGTCCATTGGCTACTGTCCGCGTGACGTCATCGTAGGTCACGCCCTTCTTGTCCAGGTGAGGGTAGTGGCGGGAATCTTCCCGCGCTGTTGTTCTAGGTGAGTCTTGGACCAATGAGCTTGGACGCTCGCTATTGCCATCTAGTGGCCACTAGCTCGCGTCCTATTAAGGTTACAGTGATGCAGCTGAAGGTTACAATGTTACACATAGGAAAGGTTACATTGGATACACATGGATAGGTACATTGTTTAAAGGCACAGGCTTTAGGACACAACACCCCTCCCCCCTAAGATGAGACGAAGTCTCTTAGCCAAGATGGTTTATTGCACTCGCGTTTGGGTCGCGATGTGGGTTGGCCCACCCGGGGGCCGCTCCCGCTTCCTTGTTCCCTGGACCCTTGTCCTGTAATGGGAGAGGGAGACTTGTTAGAGGCTTGCTGCGGTTTTGCAGCTTTAGGGGAAAGGGTAGATTCCGTTGTGGTTGAACCGGGGGCACCAGGGGCTAATGTAAAACCCCTCTTCTCGCTTGGATGGGTGGGGGACCACTCCGAAAAAACCCCCCGGTTCTGAAAATCAAAATCAAACTCTGTTGGGGGATCCCGCGGGATATCTACGAGGACAAATCCCTTCTCCTCCCTCCTTGGTGGGGACTCTGGACCCCCCTCCCCTCCCCCTTGGGCTAAACGGGTGGGGGAGAACCCTAACGCTGAATTTGTATCCGTTTTTTCGGCGCCCTGATTTCCTGGGACCCGGCTCCGGAGCTGGTCCGCGTGCCGCCGCCAAAGTAGACCCGTGTTGGTCTCCACGTGGTACGAAACGGGACCGGTTTGTTCCACGACCACCCCCGGCACCCAGGCTGGCCCCGTGCTGGCGTAGTTCCTGCAATGTACCGGGGCACCCACGCCGAAACTCTTGGTGGCTTCCAACCCTATGTTCCTCCCCTTGTCGCTGTGGCAATGTCGGCGGGCACTATGGGGGGCGAATCCAAAACCTCTATCATGAGCACCTGGCAGTCACGCCCCTCCCCGCCCATCTGGCTCTGCGTTAGGGGAAGGGGGGACCTTGATAGGGCATCTGCATGGCTGATCTCTTTCCCGGGCCGGTACACCAATGCGTGCTGGTAGGCGTTGAGAAAAATGGCCCACCTAAGCATTCTCGGGGACAGGATCTGTGGCGTGGGCTTATCTGCGGTAAAAATGCCTAGTAGGGGCTTGTGGTCAGTCACGATGGTGAAAGGGCGGCCATACAGAAAATCGTGAAATTTTTTGGTCCCCGCAACTATCGCCAGCGCCTCCCTGTCTGTCTGGGCGTAGTTTCTCTCCGCTTGGGACAGGGACCTGGAGTAAAACGCTATTGGGGCCTCCCTCCCGTTTTCCAACACGTGGCATAACACTGCCCCCACCCCCACCGGGGATGCATCACAGATCAGTACCACCGGCCGTTTGGGGTCGAAATGGGTCAGAATGGCGTCAGACGCCAGGAGTTGTTTCAGTTCCGTGAATGCCCTCTCCTGGTCATCGCCCCACTTCCATGCCGCATCTTTCTTGAGCAACTTGTGAAGCGGCTCAGCCACCGCAGCCTTCCGTGGAAGGAAGGAGTGGTAGAAATTTAAGAGCCCTAGGAACGACTGCAACTCGGGCTTGGATGTGGGGCGAGGAGCTTTCTTGATGGCGGCCACCTTGGATTTGGACGGTTTGATCCCCTCGGGTGTTACTCGGAACCCTAAGAACTCAACCTCCTTCGCGAAGAAGATGCATTTGTCTTTTTGCAACCTCAACCCCGCCTGTTCGAACGCCGCCAGGACCTTGTTTAGCCTTTCAGCCAACTCAACCTCACTCCCCCCGTTATCAATACGTCATCAAAATATGGTAAAACGCCGTCCAGCCCTTTGAGGAGGCGTTCCACGAGCGACTGGAAAATTCCAGGCGCCGAGTTCACGCTGAATTGGAGGCGCATCACCTGGAACGCCCCCTTATGCGTGATTATGGTCTGTGCAGCAGCTGCGGCAGGGGTTACCATGAGTTGCTGATAGGCCTGTGCCAGGTCGAGCTTAGCGAAACACTTTCCCCCATGTAACCTGGCTAGCAAATGGCTGACCACCGGCACAGGGTACGCATTAGGGCGGATTGCCTTATTAATGGTGCACTTATAATCGGCGCAAATGCGAACCTCCCCATTGGCCTTCAATGCTGTGACAATTGGAGTTTCCCACTCCGCGGAATCAACAGGAACAAGAATCCCCTGGCCCACTAATTTGTCCAGTTCCGCCTCTATTTTGTCCTTGAGTGCAAAAGGCACCCGGCGCGGTTTGAGTCTGATTGGGCGGACCTCCGGGTCCAGGTCGAACGCTACTGGGGGTCCATTGAATTTCCCAAGTCCCTTCTTGAAGACTTCGGGGTGCGCGTCGCACACCTCCTGTATCGGGTCAGACCCAACGGCGTGCACCCCCCCCCCCAATGAACAGACCCAGGGGCTGAAACCATTGAGTCCCGAGGAGGCTGCAATTACCCCCTTAAGAACGACTAGGGGGAGTTCCGCGGCGTGCCGCTTGTACTGAACCTGGAAATTCCCAACCCCCAACACCGGGATACTGTTCCCTTGCACGTCCCGAAGCGTGGACCTCAACGCTTTGAGCTTGGGCCGTACGCGGGGGGCGATTCTCAAAAACTCCCTCTGGGAAATGATTGAGTAAGAGGAGCCAGAGTCAATCTCCATCCTAACAGGGGCCCCTTGCACCAGTACCTCAACGAAGTAACGGGGGTGTCCCATGGGCACGCTAAAAACCGGGGCGTCGTCGTCGCTGTCATCGGAGATGCGGCCCACGCCGTCCTGCTTCCTCGTGGGCCGGGCGCCATCCTTTAGTCTCGTCGAGCGGTCTGGCCTCGCTGGGCGGTCAGGCGAGCTCCTCCGGTCCCTCGCTGGGCGGTCAGGCGAGCTCCTCCGGTCCTTGCGCCGTTGTCTGCAGACTTTGGCTATGTGCCCGCGTCGCCCACAGTTGTGGCACTCGGCCTTTCTGAACGGGCACCTGGCACGGTCGTGAGCCGCCCCACAGCCGTCGCAACGCCGGCCCTCCTTCCGGACCCTCCGGACGTCCTCGTCGTCGCTGCTTTCGGCGGACGATTTCGAAATTCGCCGGGCTGCGTGCACCGAACTCTCTGCTTTGTCGGCCTTTGGCCACCAGTCCTGGAGCTCTTGCACCCCGGCCTTCGTGGCTTCCGCGGCCTGTGCCGCTTTCAGGACCTCCTGCAACGTGGGGGGCGGTTCCTGATTCATCAGCGTGCGCTGAATCTCGGCGTCCTTCAGGCCACATAGCACGCAGTCCCTGAGGGTGACTTCCAAATTCTCCCATTTGCAAGGGCCGGCAGCCAGACGCAGGGCCGCTACAAAAGCGGCGACCGACTCACCGGGCGCTTGGACTCGCCTCCAAAACGCGCTCCGAGCGGGAAACATTGCCACCGAGGGCCGAAAATGGTCTCGCAACACCATCAGGAGCTCTTCTGCCTTGAATTCAGCCGCCTTTTTGGGTGCGATGAGGTCAATCAATACTCTCTTGCCGTCGTGCCCGAGCATTCTGGTGAGGATGGCTCTTTTCTTCGCCTCGTCCTTAACCTCGAACTCCACCAGCGCGCCTTGGAAGTCCATTTCGAAGAGTTCCCAATCTTGCGGTTTCTTGATGTCGAAACCGGCGTATGTCTTGGTCCCGTGGGCAGCCATGATCCCACCTTCGTCGCCAATTTAGTGTATGGGACCAAAGACACCAGGACAGCCGAAGAGCTGGCTTAACACAACTTTATTACATGCTGGTCAGTGGGAACATGTCGTAATGGCGGATGAACAGCTCAATATATACAGTGGCTATACATTTGAATGTGGCTCCTTGACAGTCCATTGGCTACTGTCCGCGTGACGTCATCGTAGGTCACGCCCTTCTTGTCCAGGTGAGGGTAGTGGCGGGAATCTTCCCGCGCTGTTGTTCTAGGTGAGTCTTGGACCAATGAGCTTGGACGCTCGCTATTGCCATCTAGTGGCCACTAGCTCGCGTCCTATTAAGGTTACAGTGATGCAGCTGAAGGTTACAATGTTACACATAGGAAAGGTTACATTGGATACACATGGATAGGTACATTGTTTAAAGGCACAGGCTTTAGGACACAACAGGAAGGTTGAGGGCAAAAGAAGGGGACAGCAGAGAATGAGAGGGCTAGATGGCATTGTTGACACAGTGGGCACAAAACTGGGCGGGTTGAGGAGGATGGTAGAGGATAGGGGTGCCTGGCATGCAGTGGTCCATGGGGTCGCAAAGGGTTGGACTCGACTATGCAATGTAACAACAACAAAAATAAAATCCCAGATTGCATTCCGAAACTAAATTGATATAAGAAGTATTTTCCACAGTTATGGCATTTATCTGGTTTAAAGTCTTCTTTGCAAGCTGTTCCCAACCAACTGCTGCCCCCGTTTACCATGGAATTTCCCTTGTAATTGGTTGCCAATGTCTTGAGGAAGCCCATTTGCCATTCAGGCTTCTCCTGGGCCACAGGGTATTTCCAGATCCAGGCTACTAAGCAGAGAGGAGTGAATCCCAAATATTTTGATGACTGCAGCCTACGAAGGCATTGAAATCGGAAAGCCACCAACCCACACACATCTATGACTACAGTGAAGCATCTTGATTCATGTCCAAATGGCAGCCCACAGGCTAAAATACCAATGGCTGATTCCACTTCACCCTCCCCACCTCCCATTTCTCCCTCTCTCACTCCTCCAGTTCCTGTAGAAAAGCATAATTTGCCTTGCTATGAATGTCTATTGGTTAATCCTCCACTGTGGCAATAAATAGCCTGATTACTTGCTATAGGATTTTTAAAAATTAACATCCTTTCTCAGTGCCAGTCGCAAGGGGAAATATTTACCAAGAAATGGTCAGAAACATTTATTTATATTTGTAAGGATATCAAGCCATCTATCTCACTTTCACATAAGAAGAGACTTACTTACTATTAGCCCTATTGAGGCAGGTGGTTTGCTTTGGAGAAATATCAAAAACTGGGATGAATCACCAATTTTAAAAAAAATAGAATTAAGTATCTTTTTTTGCCTTTTGCAGCTTGGCAGTGTATAACTCACATCAGCCTCATCTAGCTGCTGGATCATGGACAATGAGGGACGTTTTAACCTAAAAACCATCCAGAGAGTACCAGATAAGAAAAACTACTCAAAGGGGAAATGGGACCAAGATAATGGATGAGTAATAGTAATTACTTTGTTGGTTGCAACTCGTATCCAAGAATACATTTTTTTTCCTGAAGCAGGAAAAAAGCCACTGGCATGAATTTTTTTAAGGTGGATCCCAGCTTGCCATGAAGTGACCCACACACTATGATAACAGAGCCATCACCTGTGGCACATATGAATTGAGATGTGCAGGATTTAACACCAGGACTGCAATGGACTGCCGCAGCCTTGAGGATACTGACAAGGTACGCCTTCACAGCCAGTCCATCTGGCATGGCCTCTTCCACCTCCATGGGCATTGGGAATCAGAGTTCCTCCTCCACTCAGGGCTGTAGCCAGGATTCTAGATATGGGTGGGCAAATATTTTTTCAGGGTGGGCAACAATGTCACACATATATGTCATATATATACGCAGCCAGGACTTTGAGGGTGGGCAAACTGCTAACTCAGGGTGGGCAACACCCACCCTGGCCACCCCCTGACTTTGGCTCTGCCTCTGCTCATTTTGCCATTGGGCCCAATATGATTGTTTCCAGTGGCATTTCCTCCACTGAGGGGGCCATCACCCCACCCAAAGGGGCTCATCCACCCATAGCCATTGGCCCCTTTAGGGAGTCAGGTTATTTACCACTTCCCAACACTCAGCATTGAGTCGCTGGCTGTACGGTCTACTCCATTACCGTAGCAGGATGTCCAGCCAGACATTCAACAGCAATTACACTTGTATGACAACCCAATAGTGCTTAGTGCATTCTTAGTACAGGTCACAAGGTAATTGGCACTTTACCCCCAACATGCTGGGTATTCATTTTACCAACCTTGGAAGGATGGAATGCTGAGCAAGCCTTGATCCCTGTCAGGATCAAACTCACAATGTCAGCAGAATCCTCTATTTAGTCATATGGAGTTCTGTTTCTTGCTCAAAACAAAGCTTTCTCTAGTATACAGTCCCACACAGAATGGTTACTGCAATGCCATCTTCATTCTCCATAATCTCTCAGCCATCCCACCAAAAAATAAAAATAAAAATGTTCCAGTTCTCAATGCCCTCATTAATCACAGACGTGTTTATTTCCCCACCAACTATTGGTCATAAATAAGGGGAGAGTGCTTTTGTTCAGTTTACAGCAACAATCTTCCAGAAATAATCTCTTAGAAAGGACACAGGATAGCCTTAGGCAGAGTTGGAACCAGCTCTGGTTGGCAGGGTCCATCCAACATCAGATGACATTCATTCATAAGGTTATTCAGAATGGGGAGCAACTTGGTGACTGTTGTGTTCTCAATACTATGCCTTTAAACAATCACCAGCTGTATCAATGTAACCCGTTGTAATTAGGACGCGAGCTAATGACCACCTGGTGGCAATAGCGAGCGCCTAGCTCACACGGTTCCAATTCTCCAAAGAACTACAGCGCGGGAAGATTCCCGCCACTACCTCACCTGGACAAGAAGGGCGTGACCTGAAATGACGTCACGCCGACAGTAGCCAATGGGCTACCATGGAGCCACATTCAAATGTATAGCCACTGTATATATTGAGCTGTTCGTCCGCCATTACCACATGTTCCCCCGTACCACCATGCAATAAAGATGTGTTAAGCCAATCCTTCGGCTGTTCCTGTGTCTTGGTTCTCATACACTAAATTGGCGACGAAGGTGGGATAATGGATCCCCACGAGATCAAGACACACGCTAGTCATGCCGGTTTCGACATCAACAAGCCAGAAGATTGGGAGCTCTTCGAAATGGACTTCCAAGATGCGCTGGTAGTGTCCGACATTACGGACGAGGGAAAGAAGAGGGCCATCCTCACCCGGATGCTCGGAAATGCCGCCAAAAGAGTATTGGTGGACCTGGTATCACCGAAGAAGGTGAGCGAGCTGTCGATCAAACAGCTCCTGAAAGCGATGCGCGACCATTTCCAGCCCTCGGTTTCGATGTTTTCGGCTCGAGACGCGTTCTGGAAGAGAGTTCAAGCGCCTGGTGAGTCCATCGCCGCTTTTGTAGCGGCCCTGCGGTTGGCCGCCGGCCCATGCAAGTGGGAGAATCTGGAAATCGCCCTCAGGGACCGCATGCTGTGTGGCCTGTGGGACGAGGAGGTTCAGCGAAAGTTGATGAACCAAGAGCCACCCCCGACGCTGCGCGAAGTCATGAAGGCGGCGCAGGCCGCAGAAGCCACGAGGGCCGGAGTCAAGGGGTTCAGAGAAAGGCCCCCACAGTCCGACACGGCAGCGGGCTCGGTGCATGCGGCCAGATGAACGCCGAAATCTCCCACGGAGAGCAGCGATGACGAGGACGTCCGGAGGGTTCGGAAGGAAGGCCGACGCTGCGACGGATGTGGGGCGGCCCACGACCGCATCAAGTGCCCGTTCCGAAAGGCCGAGTGCCACAACTGCGGACGCCGGGGGCACATCGCCAAGGTCTGCAGACGGCGGCGCAAGGAACGGAAAGGCTCGTCAGACCGCTCGCCGAGGACCAAGGAGGGCGCCCGGCCTGCGAGGAAACAGGATGGCGTGGGCCGCATCTCCGACGACAGTAGTGATGACGCCCCAGTGTACAGCGTGTCCTTGGGACACCCCCGTTACTTTGTTGAGGTACTGGTGCAAGGGGCCCCTGTTAGGATGGAGATAGACTCGGGTTCCTCCTACTCAATCATGTCCCAGTGGGAGTTCTTGGGAATTTCCCCCCACGTGCGCCCTAAGCTCAAAGCGTTGAGGTCCACGCTGCGGGATGTACAGGGAAATAGCATTCCGGGTGTTGGGGGTTGGAAAATTCAAGGTCCAATACAAGCAACACACCGCGGAACTTCCCCTGGTTGTTCTCAAGGGGGGAAGTTGTAGCCTCCTTGGGACCCAATGGTTTAAGCCCCTGGGTTTGTTCATTGGGGGGGTGCATGCCGTTGGGACTGACCCGATACAGGAGGTGTGTGACGCGCACCCCAAAGTTTTCAAGAAAGGACTCAGAAAATACAAGGGACCCCCAGTAGCGTTCGACCTGGACCCAGAGGTCCGCCCTATAAGACTCAAGCCGCGCAGAGTGCCTTTCGCACTAAAGGACAAGATAGAGGCGGAACTGGACAAATTGGTGGGCCAGGGGATTCTTGTTCCTGTTGATTCCGCGGAGTGGGAAACTCCGATTGTAACGGCGCTAAAGGCCAACGGGGAGGTTCGCATATGCGCTGACTATAAGTGCACCATTAATAAGGCGATCCGCCCAAATGCATATCCGGTGCCGGTAGTCAGCCACCTGTTGGCCAGGTTACATGGGGGAAAGTGTTTCGCAAAACTTGACCTGGCGCAGGCCTATCAGCAACTCTCAGTAACCCCAGCTGCAGCTGCCACGCAAACAATAGTCACTCATAAGGGGGCGTTCCAGGTGACGCGCCTACAGTTTGGCGTGAACTCGGTGCCGGGCATTTTCCAGTCGCTCGTGGAACGCCTCTTAAAGGGGCTAGATGGGGTCTTGCCATACTTTGATGACGTATTGATAACAGGGGGAAGTGAGGAGGAGTTGGCTGAAAGGCTAGACAAAGTACTGGCGGTGTTTGAAAAGGCGGGGTTGAGGTTGCGAAAAGACAAATGCGTCTTCTTCGCAAAAGAGGTTGAGTTCTTGGGTTTCCGGGTAACCCCTGCGGGAATCAAACCCTCCAAATCAAAGGTAGCCGCAATTCAAAATGCCCCTCGCCCCACCTCCAAGCCCGAATTGCAGTCGTTCCTAGGGCTCTTAAATTTCTACCACTCCTTCCTGCCTCAGAAGGCATCGGTAGCGGAGCCGCTGCATAAGCTGCTCAAGAAGGACGAGGCGTGGAAGTGGGGCGAGAGCCAGGAGAGGGCATTCGTGGAACTGAAACAACTCCTAACGTCTGATGCCATTCTCACCCATTTTGACCCCAAGAAGCCGGTGGTTCTGATATGTGATGCATCCCCAGTGGGGATGGGGGCGGTGCTGTGCCACGTGCTGGAAAACGGGAGAGAGGCCCCGGTAGCTTTCTACTCCAGATCCCTGTCCCAGGCTGAGCGAAACTACGCCCAAACAGACAGGGAGGCGCTAGCAATAATAGCAGGGACTAAGAAGTTCCACGATTTCCTCTACGGCCGCCCCTTCACCATAGTAACCGACCACAAGCCCCTGCTAGGCATTTTCACTGCGGACAAGCCCACACCCCAGATCCTGTCCCCTAGGATGTTACGGTGGGCCATCTTCTTAAACGCGTATCAGCACGCATTGGTATACCGCCCAGGGAAGGAAATAAGCCACGCGGACACCCTGTCAAGGTCTCCCCTTCCCCGCGGTAGCGGCCTCGTGGGCGAGGAAGAACAAGACCGCCAGGTGCTCCTGATAGAGGTCTTAGATTCGCCCCCCATTGTACCTGCAGACATCGCCAAGGCGACCGGAAAGGACAAAACGTTAGCCCTAGTCAGCTCCTGGGTGCAGAAGGGGTGGCCGGCGTCCTCCCCGGTGGCGGAGTTCGCCCCGTTTTTCAGGAAGCGGCTAGAATTGTCCATAGAGAGGGGGTGCCTTCTGTGGGGCCAGCGGGTGGTAGTCCCCGAATCCCTGAGGCCTAGGGTGCTTAAACTGCTGCACGTCAGCCACCCGGGAATTGTTCGCTCCAAGGCTCTGGCCAGGAGCTACTTTTGGTGGCCCCAACTGGACGCAGACATCGAGCACATGGTGGGCACTTGCGAGGGCTGCCAATGCTCCCGACCCGAAGAAGCGCATCTGCCTCACAGGGAATGGGACGCGGCAAAGGGGCCGTGGTCCCGTGTGCACATTGATTTTGCGGGCCCATTTAGAGGGACACTTTTTCTCCTCGTAGTGGATGCTTACTCCAAGTGGTTGGAGGTCATTCCTGTTACGAACACCTCCTCAGCAACGACAGTAAAACATTTGCGTAGGGTCTTTAGCACGTTCGGTATACCCGACACCCTAATTAGTGATAACGCTAGTTGTTTCACGTCCGCTGAGTTCAGGGCCTTCACCGAGATCAACGCCATTCGGCACATCACCTCCGCCCCTTTCCACCCGGCAACAAACGGCCAGGTTGAGCGCCTCGTGCGCACCACCAAGGACGCGCTGAGGCACATGGGTCCCGGGGACCTTAACCTGCAAGTGTGCCAGTTCCTGCTGGGCTACAGGGTGACCCCCCTAGCTTCTGGGTACTCGCCCGCGGAGCTCCTAATGCGTAGGAAGCTGACTACGATTCTGACCAGGCTAGACCCAACGAGGGTGGAGGACACAGGGAGGAACATCGGGTTAGCGGACACGAAGAGTTTCGAAGTAGGTGCCCCGGTGCATTGCAGGAACTACGCTAGCGCGGGGCCAGCCTGGGTCCCGGGCGTCGTCGTTAGGCAGACGGGTCCCATGTCGTATTGTGTAGAGACCAGTGCGGGTCTTCTCTGGAGATGGCACGCTGACCAACTACGGCGCCGGGTCCCAGTCAACCAACGCGCGGACGGCGCGGAAAAGGATTCAACGTTAGGGTTCTCCCCCACCCGTTCAGCCCAAGGGGGAGGAGAGGGGGGCCAGTGGTCCCCACCTAGGGGGGAGGAGAAGGAGACTGTTCTCGTAGATAGCCTGTGGGATGCCCCCAATGACCCAGCAGAAGATTTCGAGTTTCAGTTACTAAACCGGGGGGGGTTTCGGAGTGGTCCCCCACCCATCCAAGCGGGAAGCGGGGTTTTTCGTTAGCCCCCAGTGCCCCCGGTTTTTCCACAATGGAGTTTGTCCCTTCCCCAAAAGCCGCAGAACCGCGGCAAGTCACTAACGAGTCTCCCTCTCCCGTTGCAGGACAAGAGACCAGGGGACAGAGAAGCAGTAGCACTCCCGGGACAAGCCAGCCAGCATCACGCCCAAAACGCGTTTGCAATAAGCCATCTTGGATGAGAGACTTCGTCTCATCCTAGGGGGGAGGGATGTTGTGTTCTCAATACTATGCCTTTAAACAATCACCAGCTGTATCAATGTAACCCGTTGTAATTAGGACACGAGCTAATGACCACCTGGTGGCAATAGCGAGCGCCCAGCTCACACGGTTCCAATTCTCCAAAGAACTACAGCGCGGGAAGATTCCCGCCACTACCTCACCTGGACAAGAAGGGCGTGACCTGAAATGACGTCACGCCGACAGTAGCCAATGGGCTACCATGGAGCCACATTCAAATGTATAGCCACTGTATATATTGAGCTGTTCGTCCGCCATTACCACATGTTCCCCCGTACCACCATGCAATAAAGATGTGTTAAGCCAATCCTTCGGCTGTTCCTGTGTCTTGGTTCTCATACACTAAAGTGACCCACAAGGTGGCTTCATTTTGGCAGTTTCATGTCTGGCCGAGACACGGAAGAAGAAGAACCACCACCCACCTCCCTTTTTGTAACTCCCTCCTCTCTCCTTCGGGACTGCATTGGCTTAGTGGTTAGGATGCTGAACTTGATGCCCGGAAGGTCAGTTGGCCAGAGGTTTGAGACCCTAGTGCTGGATGACAAAGTGAACTCCCGTCAACTGTCCCAGCTCCTGCCAACCTAGCAGTTCGAAAGCAAGAAATTGCTAGTAGATAAATAGGTAAACAGCATTCTATGCACTCTGGTGTCTAGTCATGCCTGCCACATGTCTGCAGAAATGTCTGCAGACTCAGAGCTGGCTCCTAGGCTGTAAACAGAGATGAGCACCAAACCCTAGGGTCAGATATTTAATTTAATTTAATTAATTTAATAGATTTATATACCACCCTATCCAATGGACTCTGGGCGGTGTACACAAGTTAAAACCAATATAAAACAATTAAAAACCCTTAAAATCATAGCAATATTACCCCTGCTGTGCCATTTACTATCTAAAAACAAATATAAAATCTACAAAACCTTAACATTAAAAATTAATTACAGGAGGGGTGAGCATCAGACGAGCCAGAAAGGGGAGCTTGTTGACAATCCCAGCTCCCAGACCCATTTTGCCAGCCATGTCTTCAATTCTTTCCTAAATGGTAGCAACTGGGCCTGGAGGCATAGTTCTACTGGAAGGAGGTTCCATAGTGTGGGGGCTACGACTGAGAAGGCCCTTTTCCTCGTGCTGGAGAGGTGAGCCTCCCCAACAGATGGTATATGGAGGGTGTCCTCTCGGTTTGCTCTCGTGGGACGGGTCAATGTCCTAGGGATGATGTGGTCCCTGAGGTATCCTGGTCCACTACCTTGAAAGGCTTTAAAGGTGACAACCAGCACCTTGAATTGCACCCGGAGACATATAGGCAGCCAGTGCAGCTCCCGCAGCAGCAGCGAGGCGTGGGCGAAATGACTACACCCCACCACTGCGCGGGCCGCCGCATTCTGGACCAACTGCAGTCTTTAGAGTGGCTTTTGAGCAAGGTCAACTTTTACATTCTCTCTCCCTTTCCCTCTTTCTGTCAGGTCAGAAGTGAGGCAGAGGCTTTTAAAAGCAGAGGGTTTTGAATTTTACTCTCGCTAGCAGTGAGAGGGTTGGTTTCTAATCATTCATGTGGCAAAAATCTTCATATTGGTTGTTGATCATCTGGAAGGTTTAGTCATACTGCATAAGTAAATAGATTTCTTGTTCTAAAGGTTAGCAACTGGGCTGAGAGGAAGTGCCTTGGGCCTAAATAAAAAGTGAACATTGGTAACTGTGACTGTATTGTTCCAGGAATTTCTTTTATAGGTTATTTTTGGTGAATACAGTTCATTGTGGTCCAAAAATATAACTTTATTTATTTATTCTTGTCAGATGCACCACCAGCATATAAATAACATACAAAGCTTAAATTAACACATCTAAAAACAAAATAGAATTAAAAAGGGCTAGATGACATCCGCCCAATATTGGGCCACATCAACAGCATTTTCTCTTGCCAACATTAGGTCTCCTCAGTGCACGTTGAGAGGCATTGTGTGCATTGTATCATATGGGAGATAGTTTGTTCTTCTCCGCATTCACACAAGCTGTCATCTACAGGGAAACCCCACTTTCTCAGATTAGCCCTTGAGCTTCCTATTCTGACACGCAGTCTGTTTAAAGCTTTCCACACAGGCCATAGTTGTTCTTGGCCAGACAGTACAGAGTCATGTGGTTCTGCCCAGTTATCTGGTAGCGCCTTGCTCGTCTTCCCTAGTTCTAAGGCAGTCTGTGGGGGCTGGTTGTTCAGAGGAGCAGAAGTTGTGAGGAAGCTATACCTTGGTTTCAGTCTCTGCTTTGGTAGTTGGTGATCAAATAGCAGGTGTGTTTCCGTGGAACTTGCTTTGACCACTCTTTCTGAGCAGCACTTTCTCGATTGAGTTTTGATGGAGGGATGCCAGCTAAGTAATGCACTTTTTGTATTGGGGTTCATTTTAGGCATCCTGTGACCAGTCTCGCTGTTTCATTTAGGGCCTCATCCACCTACTTTGCATGTGTTGATCTGTACCACACTGGACTAGCATATTCTCCTGCAGAGTAACATAAAACTAGTGCAGAAGTTCTTAATGTGTGTGATTGGGCACCCCAACTTGTGCCTGTTATTTTCCTCAGAATATTGTTTTTGGCAAAAAAAACTTCTGTTTTGTATTAAGGCAGTGGGTTTTGAAGGTGAGAATTCAATCCAGGGTATCTCCCAGGTATTTGGGGGCGATGCAGTGTCCAAGCTTAGTGCCATTCCAAGTCACCTGCAGGCTTCTTGATGCCTCGTGGTTTTTCAAATTAAAAGCACAGAGTTGAGTTCTTAGGCAGTTTGGCTTCAGTTGGTTATCCCTATAATATATAGACATTAAATTAAAAGTGTCAGTCAGTTTTTTCTCAACAGCCTCAAAGGTTGCACTGTGTGGCAATTGCCAGGTCATTGGCATAAAGAAAGTTCCTAGTGGCTTCCAGCAGTGGTTGATCATTAATATATATGTTAAACAGTGTGGAGGCTAGCACACAAACCTGCAGGAGGCCATTTCTTTGAGTTCTACATTGGCTGTGTTGTCCTTGGAAATTGGCCAAAAAATCTACGGTTTTCCAATAAACAGCCTATTTATTTATTATTTATTTATTTATTTTTTAAATTTATATACCGCAATTCTCAGCCCAAGGACCGACTCAGTGCGGTTTACAAGATAGGAATACAACACAGTAATACAGCATAACAATCCCACAAAAAATACAATATATCACAATACATTACAATATATTCAATACAGTTCATTAAACAGTTACACCAATGCAAAGTGCAAAAGCAAATACAAATATAAATTATACAAAATATCATTAAATACAGTACTGAATCCCCAGAACAATAGCCCAAACCCTCAGTTCCCTCCCGTCCATGAAAAACCCCTGGCTTCGAAACATTCTCACCGAAGCCCTAAAGTCCCCACTACTGGGAAAAACTGTTCCAGCTGGGCGGGCCAGGGAAGGGAGCCGAAGATGAAGCGTGGCTCTCGGGGCTCGGTGGCGGCGGCTATTCATAGCCCCGCGCCCGGCAAACTGTTCCAGCTGGGCTCCCACCTTCCCTGACCGGGTGGGCCAGGGAAGGGAGCCGAAGATGAAGCGTGGCTCTCGGGGCTCGGTGGCGGCGGCTATTCATAGCCCCGCGCCCGGCAAACTGTTCCAGCTGGGCTCCCACCTTCCCTGACCGGGCGGGCCAGGGAAGGGAGCCGAAGATGAAGCGTGGCTCCCATCCTGGGCCGGTGGAATGAGCCCAGGAGAGACGCGGCGAAGACCCTCAGGAACGGCAGGTCTGGTGCTCTTTTGAAGCCCTCCTGGCGGGTGGGGCCAGGAGGGAACGGACTGCCGGCGGCCTCAGCTGTCGCTCGTCTCCCATCCTGGGCCGGTGGAATGAGCCCAGGAGAGACGCGGCGAAGACCCTCAGGAACGGCAGGTCTGGTGCTCTTTTGAAGCCCTCCTGGCGGGTGGGGCCAGGAGGGAACGGACTGCCGGCGGCCTCAGCTGTCGCTCGTCTCCCATCCTGGGCCGGTGGAATGAGCCCAGGAGAGACGCGGCGAAGACCCTATGATTTTTGTGAATTTAAAATCCTTTGTGATGTGGCAGGCTTTCTTTAGGAAGGCTGCATGGTTGATTGTGTCATAAATTGCAGTGAACTCTATAAACACTATGCCTGTGATTTCCTTCAGTTCAAAACCATCTTCTACGTACTGTGTTAAGTTAAGAATTTGTGCTGTACAATCTTTGCCAGGTCTGAAAACAGCTTGATGTGGTATAAGTCAGGGTTCTACTATTGCAGACAGTCAGTTCAGGATTAAATATTCATATATCTTATATAGGTGACTAAGAAGAGATATGGGCCTATAGCTTTTTGGGTCTTCTGGTGGCTTGCCTGGTTTAAGTATAGCAATCACTCGAGCCTTCCTCCATATCTTTGGTATCTGGACTATATTCAAGCAGTTATTATGGAGGCTAAGTAACCATTTTTTCGTTATTGGTCCAAAATGTTTGATCTGCTCAACCCAAATCTCATCCATGCCAACTGCTTTACCGTACTTACACCTGTCTATTGCCTCTTCCAGCTCTCCTATAGTAAAGGGGGGTGTCAGATCGCTTGTCTTCCATTCCTCATTCCCTCTTATCCTCTGTTTTTCAGTGGATTGTTTTTCGGTGGGTTGGAATCTGGTTTCCCATTAAGTAATAGCTGGTGGGCAATTTGGTTAGCTGAGACATTGGCATATACTGGTCATTTGGGTACATCATTATTAAGACAATTAAGTAGTCTCCATACTTTTTGACTGCTGCGATTTGTGTTGATTTCTTCTTTGAGTTAATCTATTTTCTCCTTTTGTGCTCTGAGATAGCTGACACTACCTGTTGTCCAGTTTAATGTACAGTAAAACCCCGATTTACGAATGCCTCGAGTTATGAATGATTCGACTTACAAAAGGGTTTTGTGCTGAATTTCATGCCCCGGTTTACGAAAATGCCCCGATTTACATAATTCAGCAAAACCCTGATGCAAGTCTTTAGAGATCAAAATGGCGCTGCTGCCATTTTGATCACAAAAAATCCACCCGCCCCTACCACTGGAAGTCTCAAGAAGTGACTTACCATGGCAGCGGTGGAGATGGCTGGTCCCCGGGCAGTGCTGCAAGGCAAAAGGCCGGGGGGAACTTCTTCGTTGGCTGCAGGTTTTGCCTTGCAGTACCACATGTGCAGGTTGGGGGATGTCGGAAACAGTGCGGATCGGGTCCCCCGACCCTCACAGAGGCGGCAGGGGGTCGGAGAGCCCAAAATGGGCAGGGAAAAATCCATCACGACGGAGGGTTTTTTTTGCCCATTTCGGGCTCTCCGCCCCCCAACCCACCCTGCCGCCTCTGCGAGGGCCGGGGGACCCGATCCGCACTGTTTCCAGCATCCCCCGACCTGCCCGGACACTGCTGCAAGGCAAAACCCTGGGGGAAATGTCCTTCATCGACTGCAGGTTTTGCCTTGCAGCAGCACCTGGGCAGGTCAGGGGACGTCGGAAACAGCGCGGATCGGGTTCCCCGCCCCTTGCAGAACACTGTTTACCCAGCAGGAAAACAGAACATATAGTTACGCAGGTTCACACCAGAGAAGCAATTGAAAACTGTACTAGAATGGAAAACATAATGAAGTCTCAAATACGAAGTTGCAGGATTTCACACAAATCAACGTGAAAACAATGTGGAACAAGAAAAGTGTCGTTTGGATGCAACCATCTGCTAAGAAGTACTGAGGCACCATAAATGGTCTATGTGGAAGGCTTCCAATAGATAAATATTGACAAAGGGACACTGTGGAAATAGGATTGGCCGGCTGGAGTTTTCAGGAGCAAAGTTAAGATACAAGCCCATGGATTACCAACTTTTATCCCCTTTTAAATGAAGTGCTCCAGGAAAAGATGACAGCAATTCCGATAATAAAGATGAAAGCTTTGGAATACTTCATGTAAAGCTAAGCAGAAAATCACAATAGATGTTGGAACATAATCCTTCTTTAAAGAGAGAGAGAAAAGGCACAGAGAAACAAATGGCAATATTATAGTGCAACCTGAATAAACATACGATAAGAGGGCATACTGGTTATGAGGCAAGGAAAAGATGAAAGGTAATAAAATAAGATGCAGTTTGGAAAAATGCAGCCAGTCTAAGGGGAAAGGACAATATTTTGTTGACAGTGCGTTTTCTGCATAGAAGGGGAAATATTTTCCCTTAAGACAATCATGAATATCTTGTAACCTGACACAGTGTGGACAAACCTGCCCTTTGCTGCATTAGTGAGTTAAAACAAACCTTTTTTTTAAATAGAAAAAGTTGCTTTTGTTTTTATTGTAACTCTTGAGGTACCCCAGCCAGCGTTATTGTCCAAAGACCCAAACACACTTTTCTTATTTCTATAAAGAAATATATTGCAACCACAAGATAGTTACATTTATCTTCTTCTTGTGCCATATCCAATTCCGAATATAAGCGATCATCCTGGCGATCAGCCATGAAGATTGTCCTGAGAATATAATGCTGTGGCATTTCATCTGCCTTCTGCATCCCAGCATGACATCCGTACCACTGATCCAGTTCTGTGAGCCACTTTCTGGTCCTGAACCCTTTTGGCATGCAAAGTCCTCATCAGCCCCAGGCCAATATTGATCAAGCTGTTGCCCTCCATCAAGATGGATTCAAGTGGGATTTAATCAACTTGGGCACCATCACCCTTCCCTGTGGACTTTACCAGGGCCATTAGTCCTCAGTGTTGTCAGGCTTTGAGTTGCTGGCAGTGTGATCTACTCTATTACCATAGCAGGATAACCTGGCCAGACATTTATCTAGTCACGTTGTTATAGATAACAGGTGCAATGTTGTAATAATCACTATTCATGTGACACGATTACCTAGAACAGGACAGGATGATTAGTATGATTAAATTGACAAATGTGGTCTTGGACAAGTAATATGGACTGTATTGCCCTGGGATTTTTTTTTATAGGTGAAATAATAATGGTGGCTGGATATCTTCTTAAGTTCAGGTATCCAGATGCAGAGCCAGAGGTCGGGAGTTCAATTTCCCTACTCCGCCTCCAGAGATAAGAGCCAGCCTGTGTGGTCTTGGGCAAGCTGCACAGTCCCAGGGTACACAGTCGTCGTCGTCCCCCCCCCCAAAAAAAAAAGAAGAAGAAGAAGAAGAAGAAGAAGAAGGGAATGGTAAACCACTTCTGTGTAATCTGATTTGACTTGACTGCATGCATTCGTCATCAATCAATAATGGTGGCAGTAAAAGGATAGCTCCTGGGATTTGGCAGATGACTCATCTGTCTTTCACTAATGGATTGGTTATGCAATCAATTGTATTTTAAAATATCTGAATTGGGATGTTTGAATACTAATTGATCCGATTTGTGTACAAATGTTTACTCTAAAATTTGTGACCAATTCACCTTCATCTGCTTTATTGATTGCCCAATGAAACTAATTCTTACTTTTTCACATATATTTAAGGTAGACTTAATTGGGGGAAGCCATTAAATCTAAGTTGACTAATTTAAAATTGCCTTCTTCAATTAATAATTTAAAATTTTCAGATGGTTGGTTGGCTGGTTGGCTGGCTGGTTGGCTGGTTGTATGGAGGCCAGTGCTGGAGTGCCAAATTACTGGGACGGACAGCCACGCGCCTCTACTGAGAACCCATAACTTAAAGAGCCACATCACCTCGGCAGTTTCCGCTTCTGCTCCTCTCGCAGGGCTCCCCTTAGCCCTGTGGGAGAAAGTCTGAAGTGCTTTGGCAGCAGTGAGGAGATATTATTATTATTATTATTATTATTATTATTATTATTATTATTATTATTATTATTATTATTATTATTATTATTATTATTATTATTATTATTATTATTATTATTATTATTATTATTATTATTATTATTATTATTATTATTATTATTATTATTTATTTCTACCCCACCCTCCTAGTGCAACGCACCACTCAGGGCAGCAACAACAGAAAAAATATATATGTACAATACAAGAAAGATAAAACCATTACCAATAAAATATTACATAAAGACGTCAGCTAAAAGCAAAATTAAAACACATAAAAACTAACATCATCATCATTAAAAGCTACCCTAACCCTCCCTCCACCCACAGTAAAACAGGCTTATCAAAGAACAAGGGGGGGGCTCAATCCCACAACAGGCAGGCTAAATAAGCAAACAGGCTTGAGATGTGGAGCCTAATGTGCCCCGCACCTGTTGGCAGAGCCAGGTTTTCAACGTCTTCCTGAAGGGGAGTAGTAGATAATAATAATAAGTTTGGAAAGTTTGTTTTTCATCCCCACAGGCCCAATTCTATGATGCTAATTTCCCCCACTTATAAAGGGCATCTGCACATCTACCAGGCACGTGCAAATTCTATTCAATGTTGTCCATATAGGTGTGTGGTTCTCATAATGACCCCTGTATGTGTTCTTTCTTACCTGGAGAGGAGTGGATGGAAGTGATAGACATGCTTGGAGCAGGCAGTTTGGGCCTTTCTGAGAGCAAACTTCTGCACTCTTGTTGTTGTTGTTGTTCAGTCGCACAGTCGATTCCGACCCTTTGCGACCCTATGGACCATCGTTTTCCAGGCACCTCTGTCCTCCACCATCCCCCTCAGTCCTCCCAGTTCTGTGCCCATTGTGTCTACAATACCATCTATCCATCTCATCCTTGGCCTCCCCCTTCTTCTTTTGCCCTCCACCTTTCCCAACATCACGGCCTTCTCAAGTGAATCCTCCCTTCTCATTTGATGCCCAAAGTACTTTAGCCTCATCTTTACTATGTGACCTTCCAATGAGCAGTCAGTGTTGATTTCTTCTAAGATTGACCTATTTGTTCTCCTCGCTGTCCAGGGTACCCTCAAAACTCTCCTCCAGCACCACATTTCAAAGGCATCTATTCTTCTGCGTTCAGCTTTCCTAATTGTCCAGCTCTCACATCCATACATTACCACTGGGAATACCATTGCTTTGACTATTCTAATTTTTGTTTTCAAGGTGTTGTCTCTGCTTTTCACCATGTTCCCCAGGTTTTTCATGGCTTGTCTCCCAAGAATCAGTTGCCTTTTTATTTCATGGCTGCAATCTCCATCTGCAGTGATCTTAGATCTAAGATCTTAGATCTTAGATGCACTCTTATGTTTCGATATTCTGGGTGAAAGCACCACCCTAGTTATATCTCTTTCTCCCTGCCATTTTTAAATGGTGGCTTCCCTCAATGTTTGAGGCCTCTGCAATTGAGAAATTCCCAATTTGATTTCATCCAGGCGATCCCTCAGACTGGTTTCATGAATCGTACTTCCACCGTTCACTCAGTTTAGCTTGGGTAAATATATATCTCAAATCCAAGCCCTTGACAATCAGTCGGTTTCTGAACTATTGAGTCTTCTGCAAGAAACAACAGATGGCCAGAGAGCTCTGAGGGGTATTATTGGTGATGGTGTCTGAGGAGGGAGGAAAGGTCTTAATGCTGTGTGAGAAGAATAAACATGAAAGCTAAAACTGAGCCAGGAAAAGCAGAAAAGTTGTTGTCGCATGGCCTTAAATGTGTAATGCCAGCTTGTTTTATGGAGAGGAATGCTAAGGAGAAGAGGGTTTATTTTATCACAAACTTAACATTTCACAAGTCCCCTTCTCTAGAGAATCTGTTGGAGGATCACATATAAATTTCTTCAATAAGTAAATATGAATAAATAAAGCAGCAGCTGATGGTTAATATGCATTTCTCTAGAAGAAGAGTGAAAATTAATTAGACCTGTGGGTAATTAACGAAAAGCCTAGGCTGCATTTTAATCTCAGCTGAGGAAAAGTAAAAATAGCACATAGCAAAACAACGTCTTCTGTGTAATAATGTTTAATAATGTTAGCCAAATTAGATACAAGGAAACGTTTCATGGATCTTGGAAAGAAAGAAAGAATGGAAGGAAGGAAGGCCAGTCTGGGACTATAAACCAGAACTGGAGTGTACACTATTTAAATATTAGACAAGAAACAATGGCCGCATCACGTGAATTAACGCGTGCACGCGTTTTGCCGCCCATCCTCCCCAAGGCAGCAACCACCCAGAGACCTTGGTGTTCCAGGGAGGAGCCTACGCTCTATAAGAGCATGTCTCCTTCCCACCTCATCCTCTCTCTTCTGCTTCGTAATCTGGCAAAAGCACGTGCATTCAAGCTTCCTCATGTGATGCACATGGAATAAATCTCTACAAAGAAAGAACCTTGAACAATGGTGCCCAAGCGTCATGCTTCTTCTTTCCAGGCATGGGCTTGGAGAAGAGAACTTCTCCATGCCCCACGTGGCCCATGGTCTTGACCACCCCGGATCTGACCGATTTGGTGGCCAGGAAAACAGCTCTCCAGCGGGCTGCTGCTCTAGGTCCAGCACCACTTCCACCAACCCCAGTGACGAGATGTCGGGGGACCCCGCAAGACAATGCCCTGGCCTGGAAAGAGATTGCCCAGGCCCTTCAGAAGCATGTGGATGCCCTGGAGGCAGCACCGGCATCTCAAGAAATGGACGTGCCTGTGGAGGTGTCTTCAACAGTGTCCACATGGGACATGGAAGTTCAAGAAACTGCCCAGTCGTCTGGTGCTTCCATGCCAACTGAATCTGAGAGCACTGTGGCAGTGGTGTCATCTACTCCTGGAATACCTGGGCTGAGATTAGGTGAGTATGTGGGATCTGGGAGTGTGCCAGGGTGTTGGACCCCAGCGTGTTATTCTTCTCCTACTACACAACTGCCTTTATGGCCTTGGCCTTTGTCTAGCCCTGTGCATGCTACAAATTTCCCAGGTAGGCAATCATCTGCTATGATCCCATGGATGGCTCCTTATCCACCACCACCCCGGGGTTTATACCCCTGCTGCCCTACAATGTTCCGCAGTAGACACCCGGGTTGGGTCCTTGTCCTTGTCCACCCTTGCAAGGTGGGGAAACCAGTCCCTACCATTGGGTGACCATCTTATCCTGGTGATGAGGGATAAAATTGTAGGGCGAATATGTCGATATATTTTCCCCTACTTAACAGGGATTCAGACAAGCCAGAGAAGGATATGTACAAGAAGGATAAGGAGTCCACCAGGAGAAAGAAGCCTCCTCAGGCCTGGGCTAATTGGCTGCCTGCTTACCTGATCTATGCAGGGGTGGCAGTCCATGCCAGGCAACAGCTTGCATTACCGTTAATTCAATACCTAGATATTATCTATCGAGCTTATGTAAACTTTCCAGGACATGCATGGGTTCTTTATGATGAGAATTTCCGCATGCGTGTGGCCAATCGGCTGACCATGTGTTGGGATGAGCCAGACGTCCCATTGTGGCTCCAATTTATGACCCCTTCTTGCCCGGTGTCTGGTGAACGTTACGATTTTGGACACTTGGTGCAGCGCCCCTTGCCAGTGCCTCCCACCTGCCAGTTGGTGGACCAGATGGTTCATCCCCAGTTGGTTTGTTAGGAGTTCACAGGTCAGGGGCATTGTTCCAAGAAAGTGTACAAATACTGACATGAGTGCACTATGTGCGGAGGCAAACATCCGGCCACTGCCTGCACAAAAAACAGCCCCCAGAGACATAAGGGACATGATTCCTGGGTTGCAAAAAGAGTTAACCCCAAGCTGCTTTAGTCTGCAAAAGGCGCCCAGCCCAATCAAGCTTGATACATTAGTTCCCTGGCTTGCTGGTTACTCTGCTGAGGAGGTGCGCTATTTGTGGGAAGGTTTCACTTTTGGTTTTCAGATCCCTGCTTTGGGGGCCCGTTTTCCACAAATGGCACCAAACCTCCGTTCAGTAATCAGATTGGAGCCAGTGGTCAGGCAGAGCATTGGTAGGGAGCTGGCTGTGGGACAGGTGGTTGGCCTGTTTGACTGACCACCCTACCAGAATTTGAAAGTGTCCCCTCTGGGTTTGGTTCCCAAAAAAGGTTCCGGGGAATTTCATTTGATTCACTATTTATCATACCCGATGAGCAGGTCGGTAAATGATTCAATACCACATGAGTTATGTACTGTCAAGTATTCCTCCTTTGATCAGGTGGTCCAAATGGTTCGATCGTGTGGCAAGGATGCCCTTATGGCGAAGTGTGATATTAAATCTGCTTTCCGCCTATTGCCTGTTCACCCAAAGGACTTTGAGTTCCTTGGCTTTGCCTTCAAGGGTCAATATTTTGTAGACAAGGCTATGCCTTTTTGCTGCTCTGTCTCTTATGCAGCCTTTGAACACTTCTTTGGATTGGGCATTTTGCCAATGCACTGGATCTAGCCACGTGATCCATTATTTGGACAATTTCCTTTTTTGTGGCCCTCTAGATGTGCCGACCTCCTGCATGAGTTTCAGGTTCTGGCCCTCGAACTAGGAGTCCACTTGACAGATGACAAAACGGAGGGACCAGCCACTTCCCTCATTTTCTTAGGTATCCTGCTAGACACCTCGAGACAGCAGTCTCATCTCCCCCATGACAAGTTATCACAGTTACAAGACAAACTGAGTAACATGTTGTCAAGACGCAAAATGACGCTGAAAGAGCTGCAGGTTTTGCATGGTCACTTAAACTTTGGGCAGGGCTTTTGCCCACCGCCTGTGTTATGCCATGAAGGGGCTGACCCGGCCATTTCACCAAGCCAGGGTCACCCGAGCTTTGAGGCAGGACATTCAGCTATGGTTGGAATTTTTGCCCTGTTACAACAAGGCCTCTTTTTGGCACTCCAGAATTAAGGCGGAGGCGCAAATGGCGGTGTTTACCAATGCCTCTGGCAGTTACGGTTTCAGATTATACCACCGCTACTATTGGTGCTACGGCACATGGCCTGCCCATTGGAGAGAATCGGGCATTGTGAAAGACCTTACATTTTTGGAATTATTCCCGGTGGTTGGGGCTGTGTTCTTATGGGGCAAGACCTGGGCCAATTCCACAGTGAAATTTTGGGTGGACAATTTGGCTGTGGTTCATATTGTCAACACTATGACATCCTGATCCCCGAGGGTCATGTGTTTGGTCCACAAATTATTTTTAAAATACCTAGAGTAGAATATATTGTTCAAAGCCCAACACGTCCCTGGCATTGATAATCAAATTGCCGATGCTTTATCCCGGCAGCAGATGCAATGGTTTTGTACCCTCGCCCCAGACACTGCAATAGACCCAGATGTAATGCCACTGGAGCTATGGAACCTTGGCGACTTGAAGTAGACCATGCTATAGGTGCAGCCACAGCACCTAAAACCCATCGCAGCTATGCCATGACTATTTCAGAATTCTGTGGGTTCCATCGCACCTGGCTGTTGCAGCCAGACTGGCCCGCACCTGCGGAGCAAATTTTGCAGTTTATGGTTCACTTGTATCGCTTGGGAAAATCCGCCCGGACCATCCGCTCTAAAATTTTATACCAAAGCAATGGGACATGTCAATACAGTTGATAATTTCATGATCGTTAAGACCTTGGAGGGGTGGTCTAGAGAGCCGGATAGGTCTTATGACCACCGCTTACCAATTTCCCCTAAATTGCTCACAGATATGTCGGCCACTTGGGTTTCTACCTGCGCAAGTCAATTTGAGGCAGTCCTATTCCACGCTGCGGCGATGTTAGAATTTTTTGGAGCACCCCCCCCCAAATTTTTGGATCTGTCAAAGACAGGTGAGGCCAGCCAAGTTTTGCAGATGGCCGATGTGAGACTTGGTGACCAGGAGCTGGAGTTGATGATCTGCCAATCAAAAACTGATCAACTGGGCAAGTGTTGTGTTCTGTAAAGCTGTGCCTTTAACAATGTACCTTTGCCATGTGTTATCAATGTAACCTTTCTGTGTGCAACATTATAACCATCACCTGTATCAATGTAAACCTAATAAGGGGACGCGAGCTAGTGACCACCAGAGGGCAGTAGCGAGCGTCCAGCTCTCATGGATCATATTCACCTGGTTCAGCTGCGCGGGAAGATTCCCCGCCACCTCTTCACCTGGTCAAGAAGGGCGTGACCTCCTACGACGTCACGCAGGCAGCAACCAATAGTCTGTCGACGAGCCACATTCAAATGTATAGCCAGCTGTATATATTGAGCTACTCATCCGCCATTACCACATGTTCCTCCGGATCATCATGCAATAAACCTGTGTTAAGCCAACCCTTCGGCTGTTTCATTGTCTTTGGTCCCTTACACTAAATTGGCGACGAAGGTGGGATATGGCAGCCCACGGGACCAAGACATGCGCCGGTTTCGAAATCAGGAAACCGGGCGACTGGGAGATCTTCGAGATGGACTTCCAGGCCGCACTGATCGAGTCCGAAGTCACGGAAGAGGCGAAGAAAAGGGCCATCTTCACCAGGATGCTCGGACAAGAAACCAAACGGACTTTGGTGGACCTGATTGCACCGAGGAGGGTGAGCGAATTCAAGGCCAAGGAACTCATGCAGTTGCTGCGTGAGCACGTCCGGCCCGCCACGGCGATGTTTCCCGCTCGGAGTGCGTTTTGGAGGCGAGTCCAAGCGCCCGGGGAGACGGTCGCCGCGTTCGTGGCGGCCCTGCGGCTGGCGGCCGGCCCGTGCAAATGGGAGAACGCCGAAATCACCCTCCGAGACTGTGTGCTGTGCGGCCTGAACGACGCCGAGACCCAGCGCACATTAATGAACCAAGAGCCGCCTCCCATGTTGCAGGAGGTCGTCAGAGTGGCCCAGGCCGCAGAAGCTACGAAGGCCGGGGTCCAAGAACTTCAGGACTGGCGGCCAAAGTCGAGCAAGGCAGAGGCTCCGGTACAGGCGGCCCGGCGAACTTCGAGGTCGTCCACAGAGAGCAGCGACGACGAGGACGTCCAGAGGGTCCGGAAGGAGAGCCGGCGATGCGACGGCTGTGGAGCGGCCCACGACCGCGTGAAATGCCCTTTCCGGAAGGCCGAGTGCCACAACTGCGGCCGCCGCGGGCACATCGCCAAGGTGTGCAGGAAGAAGCGCGAGACCCAGAGGAGCTCCGCAGACCGTTCCGCGGGACGAGACCGCCCAACGAGACCCAAGGACGGCGCCCAGGCCACGCGGAAGCAGGACGGCGTGGGCCGCATCTCCGACGGCAGCGAGGACGACGCCCCAGTGTTCAGCGTGTCTACCGGACACCCCCGCTACTTTGTTGAGGTACTAGTCCATGGGGTTCCCATTAGGATGGAAATTGACTCGGGGTCCTCATATTCAATCATTTCCCAGAGGGAGTTTTTGGGAATTGCCCCCCACAAGCGGCCCAAGCTCAAAGCATTGAGGTCCACACTACGGGACGTGCAAGGGAACAGTATTCCAGTGTTGGGGGTTGGAGAATTTCAGGTCAAATTCAAGGAGCACGCCGCGTCCCTTCCCCTAGTCGTGCTCAAGGGAGGAGATTGCAGCCTCCTCGGAACTCAATGGTTCCAGCCCCTGGGGTTGTTCATTGGGGGGGGTGCACGCCGTTGGGATGCACGCCGTCGGGACTGATCCAATTCAGGAGGTGTGCGAGGCGCACCCCGAAGTCTTCAAAAAAGGACTGGGGAAATTCAAGGGCCCCCCAGTGACTTTCGACCTGGACCCGGAGGTCCGCCCCATTCGCCTAAAACCACACCGGGTGCCGTTCGCACTCAAGGACAAGATAGAGGCGGAACTGGACAAATTGGTGGGTCAGGGGATCCTTGTGCCTGTAGATTCTGCGGAGTGGGAAACTCCAATTGTAACCGCACTAAAAGCCAATGGGGAGGTCCGCATATGCGCCGACTACAAGTGCACCATCAACAGGGCGATCCGCCCGAATGCATATCCGGTGCCGGTAGTCAGCCATCTGCTGGCCAGGTTACACGGGGGCAAATGTTTCGCTAAGCTCGACTTAGCACAGGCCTACCAGCAGCTTACGGTGTCCCCTGCCACAGCTGCTGCGCAGACCATAGTCACCCATAAGGGGGCGTTCCAGGTGACGCGCCTCCAATTCGGCGTGAATTCGGCGCCAGGGATTTTCCAGTCACTTGTGGAACGCCTCCTGAAGGGACTGGAGGGGGTGTTGCCTTATTTTGATGACGTGTTAATAACAGGGGGGAGTCGGGCTGAATTGGCTAAGAGGTTGGGGAAGGTCCTGACAATATTCGAAAAGGCGGGGCTGAGGTTGCGAAAGGACAAATGCGTCTTCTTTGCAACCGAGGTTGAGTTCCTGGGGTTTTGTGTGACTCCTGAGGGAATAAAACCGTCCAAGTCCAAGGTGGCAGCCATCAAGAAAGCCCCCCGCCCCACCTCCAAGCCCGAGTTGCAGTCGTTCCTAGGGCTGCTCAACTTTTACCACTCCTTCCTCCCCCGAAAGGCAGCGGTGGCTGAGCCGCTACACAAACTGCTAAAGAAAGACCAGGCATGGAAGTGGGGCGATGACCAAGAAAGGGCATTTAGCGAGCTAAAGAGCCTCCTGGCGTCCGACGCCATTCTAACTCACTTTGACCCCAAACGCCCAGTAGTTCTGACCTGTGATGCATCTCCAGTGGGGGTGGGGGCGGTGCTGTGCCACGTGTTGGAAAACGGAAGGGAGGCCCCGATAGCATTTTACTCCAGGTCCCTGTCCCAAGCAGAGAGAAACTATGCACAGACGGACAGGGAGGCACTAGCGATAGTCACGGGGACGAAAAAATTTCACGATTTTCAGTATGGCCGCCCCTTCACCATTGTGACGGACCACAAGCCCCTGCTAGGCATCTTTACCGCAGATAAGCCCACCCCTCAGATCCTGTCCCCGAGGATGCTCAGGTGGGCCATTTTTCTCAACACGTATCAGCACGCATTGGTCTACCGGCCCGGGAAAGAGATCAGCCATGCGGACGCTCTATCTAGGTCTCCCCTTCCCCTAACGCCCAGCCAGGTGAGCAAGGGGGAGCAGGACCATCAGGTTCTCATGATAGAGGTGCTGGATTCGCCCCCCGTAGTGCCCGCCGACATTGCCAAAGCGACAGAAAAGGACAAAACGTTAGCGGCAGTAAGCTCCTGGCTGCAGAAAGGGTGGCCCGCGTCCTCCCCAGCGGAGGAGTTCGCTCCATTTTTCAGAAAAAAGCTAGAACTGTCCCTCGAGAGGGGGTGTCTCTTGTGGGGGCAGCGGGTGGTGATTCCCACTTCCCTTCGGCCGCGGGTGCTCAAACTGCTTCACGTCAGCCACCCCGGCATCGTGCGATCCAAGGCGCTGGCCCGGAGTTACTTCTGGTGGCCCCAGCTGGACGCCGACATCGAGCACATGGTCGGCACTTGTGAAAGTTGCCAAAGCTCCAGACCAGAGGAGGCCCGCCTTCCCCACAGGGAATGGGACGCGGCTAAGGGGCCGTGGTCCCGGGTGCACGTTGATTTCGCGTGCCCGTTCAGAGGCACCCTGTTCCTCCTTGTAGTGGACGCTTTCTCCAAATGGTTGGAGGTTATCCCAGTCACGAGCACCTCCTCGGCCCAGACCATTAGGCATTTGCGGAGGCTCTTTTCCACGTTCGGCATACCCGACACGTTAATTAGCGACAACGCTAGTTGTTTCACGTCCTCCGAGTTTAGGGCATTCATGGAGATTAACGCCGTTCGGCATATCACCTCCGCCCCTTTTCACCCGGCCACCAACGGCCAAGTAGAGCGCCTCGTCCGCACCACGAAGGACGCGTTGCAGCGCATGGGCCCAGGGGATTTGAACCTACAAGTGTGTCAGTTTCTGCTAGGGTACAGGGTGACCCCATTGGCGTCAGGATACTCCCCCGCGGAGCTCTTAATGCGCAGGAAGCTGACCACCATCCTTACGAGGCTAGACCCCACGAGGGTAGAGGACAAAGGAAGGAACATCGGGCTAGAGGCTACAAAGAGTTTCAGTGTAGGCGCCCCCGTACATTGCAGGAATTACGCCAGCACGGGCCCAGCCTGGGTACCGGGCATAGTTGTGGAGCGAACCGGCCCCGTATCGTACCGCGTGGAAACCAGCACAGGGCTCCTGTGGAGGCAGCACACGGACCAGCTCCGACGCAGGGTCTCCGACGAGCAGGGCACAGATCAAGCAGGGAATCAGTCAACGTTAGGGTTCTCCCCCACCCGTTCAGCCCAAGGGGGAGGGAAAGGGGACAGCGGGCCCCCACCAAGGGGGGAGGAGGATGTTCTCATAGATATCCTAGGGGACCTTTCCGAGGAGGAGGAACCCGACCCCATACATATCTCGCGGAAAGTCCCCACAAATGCGGGTACCCCTACCAAGTTAGATTTTGATTTTCAGAACCGGGGGGGTTTTTCGGAGTGGTCCCCCACCCGTCCAAGCGAGAAGAGGGGTTTTTCGTTAGCCCCGACGGCCCCCGGTCTGCCCACAATGGAGTTTTTCCCTTCCCCTAAGGCCGCCAGACAGCGGCAAGCCACTAACAAGTCTCCCTCTCCCATTTCAGGACAAGGGACCAGGGAACAAAGAAGCAATAACGCCCCCGGGGGGGGCAGCCCTCTTCACGGCCCAAACGCACATGCAACAAGCCATCTTGGCTGAGAGACTTCGTCTCATCCTAGGGGGGAGGGATGTTGTGTTCTGTAAAGCTGTGCCTTTAACAATGTACCTTTGCCATGTGTTATCAATGTAACCTTTCTGTGTGCAACATTATAACCATCACCTGTATCAATGTAAACCTAATAAGGGGACGCGAGCTAGTGACCACCAGAGGGCAGTAGCGAGCGTCCAGCTCTCATGGATCATATTCACCTGGTTCAGCTGCGCGGGAAGATTCCCCGCCACCTCTTCACCTGGTCAAGAAGGGCGTGACCTCCTACGACGTCACGCAGGCAGCAACCAATAGTCTGTCGACGAGCCACATTCAAATGTATAGCCAGCTGTATATATTGAGCTACTCATCCGCCATTACCACATGTTCCTCCGGATCATCATGCAATAAACCTGTGTTAAGCCAACCCTTCGGCTGTTTCATTGTCTTTGGTCCCTTACACTAAAGCAAGGATGCCCAAGTGACTTTGCTCCACATTGGCCCTGCTTCCATTTGCCCTTGTGTCGCCTTAGAGGTATATCTCAGACTGCGAGGGACCAACGCTGGCACTTTATTCTGACATTCGGACCATAGCCCATTGACACGATACCAGTTCTGGGCAGTAACCAAGAGAGTCTTTAGGAGTCAACTTGTGGCTTTTCGGCACACACTCTTTTCGGATTAGGGCCGCATCCACCGCAGTGGAGGCAGGTTACTCCCGTGAGGACATTCAAAAGGTGGACCAGAAGAAGTCCGGGGTTTACCAAACATATATTGAAGTATATACGTTTGGTGACCTATGAAGTATTGAACAAAGGACTGCTGTTTTTTTCCTTGCCTTCCAGGTCATGTTCCTCGTTGCCTGCAGCAGATTGTGATCATTGGACACAGCTGCATTTTCTGGGCCAAATCTCATGTAACCCACTTTGCATGAGGCAAGGACTTGGTCTGCATGGCAGAGCATATGTGAATTGGCATGGGAAGCAGGGCAATGGGAGGCACGCCTTCGGATAGCATGGTCATCTATTTGGTTGGCAATGATTTTTGCCTCATGAAGGGCATTGAACTGAGCATGGCTGTGAAAAGGGACCTGTCCCTTGTGAAGTCCTGGTGGCCTGATCCCCGCTTGGTGTGGTCGGAGATTTTGCCCCAATTACTTGGTGCTGCACTGGAGACCCACGCAGAATTGACAAGGCACACCGCAGCATGAACAAAGCACGTTCTTTTTTCGGGAGAACAATCCTGTAGTTGAAGGGGTGACAGAGGAAAAGCCTCCTTCTGAAGATTTCCAACCTAGGTCTGCTTAAAAGAAAAAACAATCAGAAAGAGGAAGATCAAAGACTTTGAAATTACCCTTCCATTGTTAACAACCTGGATAGCAGACTCAGCGGCTCACTGGTTGCCTTCTTCCTTCCTTGACTGAGATGCTCCTAATTCTGATGGCGGGAAATCGCCATTTTGTCTTTGCAAGGCGTTGCTTGAGCGACTTGCAATTCTGCCTGAATACACAACAGAGGGCCAGTTGTCATATACTGGCCATCTTAGCAGCAAATCAAAAACCATTTAAATCCAGTATTTCCTTCTTGTTCTTCTTTCATCTCTAGGCCAGACTTTAACCTGCCAAAACGAAGCCACCTGTTGGTGAATTCATTCTGCAGTTCCTTTCACCTGACCTAGTGTGGAAAAGGTTAGCTGGCACAATAAAGTTGCTGTTTGCCCAAGATATGCATGATTGTGGTTCAAAAATACCACAATCTCCTAGGAGGTAAAGAAAGCAGTATGCACACCTCTGTAATTCCAAGTAACTGTAAGTAAAGAAATGGTTTTTATTCTTTCTCCTACAAATGCATAGCTGTCAAGTATCCTGTTTTGGCCAGGAAACTCCCGTATTTTACCCTCTTTCCCCCGTATTAGTTAGACTGCAATGCCCTAATGCCGCCACTGGAGGTCAGCAAAGGATAAGCATAGCTGTCAAGTTTCCCATTTTGGCCGGGAAATTTCCCTTATTTTCAAATCCAAAACTTGACAGGTATGCAAATGTCTCAGAGTGAGTTGAGACTTTGAGTGCTAGTAAATGAGAAAGGGTGGACTCTGGAGAACTTGTAACTATTCTCCTTGTGAGTCTTTGCAACTAAAGGGAAATTTACCAGAAATTTAAAACACTGCAACAGTGCCTCTCTTTTCAAAATTGTGTGAATTATTCACACCCAGATCACATATCGTTCTTAACTTTTCCCCATTTGTAAATTGTTCATAAACTGGCCACAACTACCAAAATGTTGTGGCTTTCCCCAACAAATTCTGAAGATTGTAATTTGGAGACAGCATTGGGAAAGTCATTATACAGTAAAACCCCTACTTACAAAAAAAGTCTGTTCTGTAGGCTTTTGCTTAAATTGAATTTTTTTGTAACTCGAAACAAACCCATAGGAAAAATTATTTTTACGTAATTCAAAGCAAACCCATAGGAAAAGTAAAATGTTTATGTAAATCGAAGCAAACCCATAGGGAAATGATTTTTTACATAATTCGAAGCAAACCCATAGGAAAAAGAATCTTTATGTAACTTGAAGCAAACCCATAGGAAATCATGTAAATCGGGACATGGTTTTAGTCTAAAATCATTATGTAAGTCAAATTTTATGTAACTCGAGGCATTTGTAAGTCAGGGTTTTACTGTACTGTATTTTCTTACAGCATTCAACATCTTGGCCAAAGTGAGCATTGTATTTCAAATTCCATTTTGGTTCTCATCATGTCCCACTCTGTTTCTAAATATTTCAGTTCCCTCCCACTGTAGCACAGTACGAAATATCTCCAGCAGATCTTGGAAAACACCAATCCCTCTTCTAAACACCACGTTACTGCATCACTCACCCTTTAATGAGCTGCTTATTACAAGGCCGATATGGCTCAAAGCATTTCTGTAGTCTAATTACCAGCCACCTTCATGTTGATTTAAATGTTTTCCCCATTGATCTGGAGGCTGTGCTGTTGATTCCACTTTAGCAGTCAAGTTAAATAGCATGGCACATCTGTGTGTGTGTGTGTGTGTGTGTGTGTGTGTGTGTGTGTGTGTGTGTGTGTGTGTGTGTGTGTGTGTGTGTGTGTGTGTGTGTGTGTGAACTTCCACAAAATCTCTGAAAGCTCAGAGCAACATTGCTCACACTCACACAAGTATTTTCTCATCTTAAAAACACACACAACCCAGCGCCTATTACACTCCCTCCTTACACATCAATGGATGAATACAGCATTCAATAAGGCATATCATTAAAGGCAGCTTGTAGGCTAGGGTGTAATTGGGGTATAATTGGTATATGCTCTCTGACAGCTTGTTTCCAAAGCATCTCCCTAGGTGCTTCGTTCATGGAGTGAGTTGATACAGCCACCTATCAAATCAGAAGGAACCTGAATGGAAAGAGGAGGATCCATTCCCAAGGCTTTCTTGCAAATTGTGGTTGCTATGGAAATTACCCCATCTGCCTTGCAGCCACGATGCTTTGCAAAAGATAATGCCAAGCAATGGAGAATAAGCCTGTATCACCACCATCAACAACAACAAAGTTGACGTTACCAGGGTATGTGCGATTGTGGTTCAAAAATACTACAGTCTTTGAGAAGGCTCTTTGAGACCCAAGTGCTGCGCAACAGATCAAGCTCCCATCATCTTTCCCAACTCTTGCCAATTTAGCAGTTAGAAAGCAAGAAATTGCAATTACTGTAGATAAATAGGTACTGCTTTGGCAGGAAAGATAGTGTTCCACTGCACTCCAGCATCTAGCCATGCCTGCCACATGTCCATGGAAACATCTGCAGATGCAGACAGCACTGGCTCTTTGATTGTAAACAGAAATAAGCACTGCCCCCTAGAGTTGGTCACAATGGTTTTTTGAGCAAGGGAGACCTTTACCTTTACTTTTTTTTATCACAGTATTATTTCCATGCTTACTTCCCAATATCTGATTTCTGAAGCTAAATATGATGTCAGGTCAGTACTTGAGTGGGAGACAACAAAGAATCATCAGGAGGCCAGGAAAGGATCCGTTGAACTGCTGCCAGTCAGAGTTGACAACTTTGGGCTAGACAAACCTGGCACAGTATATGATGCAGCTACTTAAGTTCCTTTGTTCTAACAGTCTCCTTGGGCAGCCTTGAATAAAGCCTTAGTGATTAATCTCCATCTTTCACTTTGAGCACTGCAGCACAACAATAGTAATGTCCTACCCCGTAGGGGTGTCAAGGGTATGACTAAGTTAAGGAATGTAAATTATTTTTGCCTTCTGAAAAGAGTGGTATGAACGATGAGTGGAAATGGTTCTGTCTTATCGATTCCTCTGTCATCAGGTTAGGATTTATACAAAATAACAATAATAACTGTAAGGGGTTAGTTATTTCAACATTGTCAATTGGTTTTGGAGAATCCACCATTATATTTCTTAGGCAAAAGTGTTCCAGGTTTTTAACAAAAACCACACAGAGAGAGAGACAGACAGACAGACAGACACACACACACACACACACACACACACACACACACACACACACCAATGTTGTTGTTTTCTTCAGCTTCTCCAACCAAGCAGGCATGCCTCACATTGAAATAAGAAAAATATTATCCCATGTTCTTGCCACTTACTCACCCTCAAACACCCAGAGATTGGAAGTTTGCTTATTTCAGGTGGATCCGTTTGGTAAAAGAACGGAACTGTTTGGCAGAAAACTGGGACATTATCTGTAGCTCGTGTTTCCCTTTTTTTAAAGCAGGCGGCTTGCTCAGTATGGGGAAGACCTCTTTTTGACTGCCCAAATGTTCCTGATACTCTAGCCGAAGAACATGAACTCAACAACATTTAGGGCAGAAATTGTGTTGAGCCGCAGAATTTCTGGATATGGTAAGACCATACTTACTTGAAGTACATTTACACTGCTGCCTTTTTTATTTGCTGTGATGTTTTAGTTTCTCTCTCTTTTTTAAGCTGAACAAGGGACTGCTCAAATCATTTCCTTGAACTATCCCAAACAATTAAATCTTGAATATTTCTCATTTGGCCCAAATTTTAAACTTTCAAGTTAAAAAAAAATTCCGCATGACCAAACCATTTCCAAGGCCCAGAGAGAATGGCACAACAGCAAATTTCATAGTTTATCTCTTCAGCCTCTCCATCCTATAGTGACACCCCAAGAAGATTTTTAAAAATGCAGACATTGTTGCTCTATATCAGTAGTGGCCAGAAGGGGCACCCAAAGTCCTCTCTGTGGGCATGCATGCCATCTCCACAGCACAAAGTTTGCCCCGCCCCTGCCCAGCAGCTCAATGGGAGCGTTTCTTCCCCCCAGCACAGAGTTCACCCCCCTCCTCTGCCCAGCAGCCCAATTGGAGTGCTTCCTCCCTCCCCTCTGGGGTAAGGCGGGCAGCTCACATGTGGCATGAGGGTGCGGCAGAGATGGCAGTCTGTTGAGTTTGTGCACTCGGTCTCTAAAAGGATTGCCATCACTGCTCTAGATCAACAAACCAGATCTAACAGTTTCCGTCCACCAGAAGCAGGTCTTTTGTAAACATTGGGTGTCTTAATTCAAAATCAAATAAATCTTTATTATAGTCCAAGACCAGCATAATATAGCAAGAAATAGAAGTTGAGAAGAGAGTACAATACTTAAATATATATTTTAAGAAGAGCATTCCTGCTCAGAAATAAGGAGTAATAAAATTAGTACTTAGGACTAATAATGCTATGATTACTCCTAAGCCTATGATGTAGCGCTGATAGTTTATTTAGGTAAGGATCTGTCAGGATTGTTCTTCTGATCTTACATAAGAACATAAGAACAGCCTTGCTGGAACAGGCCACAGCCCATCCAGTCCAGCATTCTGTCTCACACAGTGGCTCACCATTTCCTTCAGGGTATTCCCAAGGAGATGCCTTCACCTGCTTAGGATTCCCTGGAAATGGCATTGAGAGATATCTTGCCTATCTCTCCAACCCGGAGGTTGTCCTTAAGTATCCATAATTATAGCCATTGATACCCTTGTCCTCCATGAACTTGTCTAATCCTTTCTTAAAGCTGTCAAGACTGACAGCTGTCACCACTTCTTCTGGCAGGGAGTTCCATAGACCAGTAATCCTCTGGGTGAAAAAGTACTTTCTCTTATTTGTTTGAGAACTAGTACCCAAAGGTTTCATGGAGTGTCCCCTAGTTCTAGTGTTATGCGATTGGGAAAACAGTTTTTCCTTATCTACTTTGTCCACACCATGCATGATTTTATAAACTTCAATCAGGTCACCTCTTAGACGCCATCGTTCAAGAGTGAAGAGGCCCAACCATTGCAGCCTCAGATGGTAAGGAAGGTGTTCCAGTCCCCTAATCATTCTGGTTGCCCTCCTCTGCACTTTTTCCAGCTCCATAATATCCTTCTGGAGGTATGGCGACCAGAACTGTACACAGTATTCCAGATGGGGCCTCACCATAGATTTATAAAGAGGCAAAATGACACTTGCTGACTTATTTTCTATACCCTTCCTAATGATCCCTAGCATTGAGTTTGCTTTTTTCACTGCTGAGGCACACTGGGTACATGCTGCAGAGCGGAACCTGGCAGGGTTGTAGGTGAAGGTGGGGCTTTCATCAGATAACAGCCAGTGAGTGTATGTGCTGTTTGACCAGTCAGGATACTTGCAGAGCAGTAGAGCTATAAATTTTTTCTGGATGACTCTGTAAAAAGGGCAGATTCAGAGAATGTGTTCTATGGTTTCGGTTTCTCCGGTGTCACAGGGGGATTGTCTCTCTGACACTGGTGTCCTTTGGAACTTTCCCTCAAAAACCGCAGAAGGAAGGGCCTGGCAGCAGGCTAGCGTAAATGCCCTCTGATGACTTGGTGTCTCAAGTTGGAGCAGGTACTGGGCTGTAGCAACAATGTGATTCCAAGACTCTGGAACCAGGAAGACTGGGGCATTGGTTAGGTCGTTTTGCCTTTCCTTGTCTAGCATTCTCTTTTTAATGCCCTGTTTCACCTGGTTGTGACTCATGGCCTGTATGATAGGTTGGGAGAAGCCAAGGTCCTGGAGTCTGGACTGAATTGTTCTTTTCCATGCTGATTGGAAGCTATCCTGAAGAGTTAGAGGAGCCAGACTGCTGGGATTGAACAGAAGTTTGAGCCAAAGGTTGAGGGTGATTAGCCACCATCTCACCTCAACCTTTATCATACCTGTCTCCAGGTGAAATGTGGCATTGAATACGCAACAGGACATCTGGAGAGCTGCACGTAAGAATTTGGATTATAATCTTTCCATAAGGGACAAGTAGTTAGCGGGGGACTGATTGGACTCCATAGAGTAGCTGCGACAAGATTTTGGTTTCAAATAGTTTGAGTGCAGCAGGGATATATTGGCCTCCTTTTGTCCTCATGAATTTAAGTACTGTATGGTGAAGGTGGATCTCTGGGCTGTAAGAGCAATGTGTGTGGTATGGGCATTTTTTGAGCTTGAAGCTTGGAGGACTACTCCCAAGTATTTAAAGATGATAATCTGTTCTATCTTATGCCCATTTATTCTCCAGGTATGTTTCTTAGGCCTTTTATCAAAGGTTACAACTTTGGCTTTCTGATAGTTGGTTGCTGTTGCAGAAATGAGCCAGAGATACCAGCACTCTTTTGAGACCTATTGGGTTCCTAGAGAGAATTACTGCAGTGTTAGCATATAAGAATGTGTGCATGGGTTTATCAGCAACCTTGGGAGGATGGAAGGCAGGGCTTCTTAAATGGTCAACCCTATGGTTGATGAAGAAGGTCAATAGAAGTGGAGCCAGTATGAATCCGTGCTTGATGCCCTTCTGTGTGGGTACCAACTCCATAAGGTGTCCCTGGTAGGAGCATCTGACCTTAGGGTTTGTGTTGATGTGGAGAGCAAAGATCAGGTGGAGCAGTCAGCGGTCAATGGAAGATTTCTCTAGTTTCTCCCACAGCTTGATCCTGGAGATTGAGTCGAAGGCAGCCTTTAAATTGATGAAAGCAGCCACCACCATTTTAGAGTTTGAAATGACACCCGCCCCCTTCACCCGATGTAATGCAGCGCTTACCGCTGCGAAGTTGCTGGCGGTGGCAGGAGCAGCATTTCCACCGCTATTTCAGGACTGTCTGCCACCCCTGCCAGCACCAGGAGAGTCTGGGGACCTTATCCACTCGGTTCCCACCTTCCTCTGAACTCCCTTGGGCAGCGCTACAGCTGGAATTATTTTTGGTCCAGTTGGGCCTTTTTAAAAATTTCAATGCATTCCTAGGGGAAAACATGCTTCAGTTTATTATTATTTTTCGCATTACGAGAGGCTGTTGGAACGGACCTCCGTCCTAACCCATGGTTTTACTGTATTTGGAATCGGATATGGCATTTGAAGAAGAAGGCAGGCAGGGGCCAAAATGTACTCAGCAGCTGCAGCAGTTCCTGCCATCCCACTAAGGCTCATATCCTGCACGACTTGAGCATTAGCAATAGCAATTACACTTATACACCTTTGCATAGTGCTTAGTACACTATCTGGGCAGTTCACAAGATAATTAGCATTTTGCCCCCAACATGATTGGTCCTCATTATACTGACCTCGGACAGATGGAAAGGTAAGTCACTCTTGATCCCGGTCGGGATTGAATTTACAATCTCAGAATGTTGGCTGCAATACAGCGGTTTAACTACTCTGCCACCAAGGCTCTTCATGCACGACACATGGCACATGAGCCATTTGTCCAGGCCATATGCTACAGCCTGGGATTGCTGTAAATTAGTTGTCAGCCCAGGGGGGGGGGGAGTAAGGTTTCAAGGCCCTTGCTAGAAGTGTGAGATTTGGCAATCTGGACTACAGAAGGATCTATGATGCCCTGTTCAGGCCAATAGCCTAAATTCGCCACCTTTGCCTCCTCTCACTCTTCTTTTGTGGGATTTTCCTTCTCAGCCTTTTCCCAAGATCCATTTTGCTTTTCGAACTAACCCCTGCTACGTGCTCACCGCATTGTGGTGCCGTTCACTTTGAATGCTCTGTTGTAATTCAGGGACTGCGGCATCAACTCTCTAGCGGCGAACTCTATGTATGCTGCCAAACTGCAAATCTCAGGATAGAGGCATAGCAGTTAAAATAGAATCACACTGCTATAACTGGGTAGTGCAGACACACCCACAATCCAACCTCCTATTGATCTGCTCAGAAGATGGCGTGACAGGATCTTTTCACTGACGTTTCAGAAGGATGAATTCCCTCATTGTTCCTTTGGAAAAATGAGCACCTCCCCTGCTTTTAATTTGTCCTACTTGGCAAAACCCACGTTTTAAAAAGAAGATTCCTGGATTGTTTTTTTAAGGGAGAAATCATGGATGGGGACATTACATAACTGAAACGGAATGAAGGTGGAACCATTCCTTTCTCGTTTCCCTCTCTGGACAAATATGAGCACGGACTAGAAGAAATAGTCCAATTGGCATTTGGCAAACAAGGTGTGTTCCTTTGTAAACATTTCACAATAGGTTGTATAACAGTTGTCGCTACCAGCCTCTGTGCAAGATTTTGGAAGCAAGCCTTGGGTACCAATGGAATAGGTTTTCCATTCTTCAACAGAAAGAAATTCCTTTCCTAAATTTCACATTTTTTCTTCCATATCTAAGCCAGACATGAAACTGCCAAAATGAAGGCATCATTTGATGAGTTCATTCCACAGTTCCTTTCTCCTGGCCTAGTGTGAGAAAGATTAGCCAGCAATACAAGGTTGCTGTTACCAGGGTACGCCCGATTGTGGTTCAGAAATACCACAATCTTTGAGAAGGCTCTTTCTGTGTACCCTAAATTTCAGATTAAGAAAACTCACATAATTTTAATAAGATTCTCCTTCATATATGGTGAAAACTAGCCTTTCTTTCACTTCAGCTGAGAGATGGGTGTTTTTATTTATCTGTTCCTAACATTTTTACAGCCTTTCCCACTGGCAGTCCTAAAGTGGTACACTGAACTGATCCACTTCTTCCATGTCTAGGCCAGATGTGAAACTACCACCTTTGGGCAATTCATTCTGCAGTTCCTTTCACCTGAACTAGTGTGAGAAAGATTAGCCTGCAACATAAGGTTGCTGTTGCCTTGGGTACACCTGATTGTGGTTACAAAATACCACAATCTTCGAGGAGCTTCTTTCTAATGTGTTGGGTCACATTATAACAAAAGCCCTTTTTCGTCAGGAAATGTGTGCAGAATTATCAAGAAGGAGGGGAAGTACAAATAATAACAATCCACTTCCCAAATTGATGGCGTAATATTCACAATTTTCTGGAGTAACACAAGAAGCTAAATCCATTACATAGAGAGAATTAGTCCAAATTTCTGCGGCAACAGCTTAAGGGATACCAATTCTTGTAGGAGTCAAGTTGATTTCCAAATAAATTAGATATTAAACCTGAGGCAGGGCCCAATATTAAACTTTGGAAGGGTTATTATTACCCATGTCCAAGTATTTATCTGGCTAGCCATTTGTCTTTGAAGGTAAAAAGAAGATGAAGCTGAGGCTGTGTGTATGTGTGTGTGTGTGTGTGTGTGTGCGAATGTAGTCCACCAGAGGGTGCTATTTTTAGTTAATATTTTTGTTAACTAAAAATAGCACCCTCTGCTGGACTACATTCACTAATGTTCAGTGTGGAGGAGGCGTTCGTGCAGGGAGGATGTCTTTTTCGGTTATTCCCTGTAGGTGAGTTTTTTTGTTGTTTTGGGGTGTGTGTTAGTGTGAGTGTGTGTGTGTGGGGGGGGGGGTTTGGGAGGGTTTAATGTGGCCTTGCCTTGCTGGCCAGGCCACATTAAATCCTTGCATTGGGGTGGGGGGGGATTCTTTTATTTATTTATGGGGTTTTTTACAAGGGGGACAGCCGGTGCCTTGCCGTAGCCTGGGTTTGGGGGGGAAGAGGGGGGTATCCCCTCCCCCCAAGCTACAGGCCGGCTTGGGCAGGCCTCTGAGGCTGCGGGGGGAAACATAGTTTTTCCCCATTGCCTCGCTGAAGCATGGGTCAGGGGCGGAAGAGAGGGGTATCCTCTTTCCCCACCCCCTATGCTATGGTGGTGGCTTGTCTCGGCCTCCGAGGCTGTGGGGGAATTTTTTTCCCATGCTGTCTTTCTGAAGCTTGTGGGGAGGGGGTGTTTCCTTTCTCCCCCAAGCTATGGGGCAGTTGTGGGAGATGGAGGCTGAGAACGGTGCTCCGTGCTTGGCCTTTGTCTCCCATTTTTAAGGTGTTCATCTTCCTTGGAAGATGGGGGCCGAATCTTTTAGCCTCCATCCTCCTAGGAAGACGAATCGGTTCCCTCTGGGAAACACTGTCCCTCCCGTCGCAGCCTTCCGCGTAGGAAGAAGCACCGGACTGTCCTTTGTTACATCACCCACAGCGACGAAGGACAGTCCGGTGCTTCTCCCTACGCAGAAGGCCGCGATGGGAGGGAAAGACTTTCAAAGACCCAGCCGGAGCCGGCAAAGGGTAAGTGCAGTCGGCGAAGGTTAGGGAGGGGGGCTAGGTGGTGGGGCAGGGGGGCAGAGTGGTTACCGGGGCTGTGCCTCCCCCCAACCCTCATCGGCTGCACTTATCTTTTCCTGGCTCTGGCTGGGTCTTTGAAAGTCTTTCCTGGGCAGGCACGGTTTGTCTTTTAAAACCGCCGCACCGCGCTTTCCCAGCCTCCTTTGCGCTCACGTCCCTCAGCCTGATTGGCTGAGGGGTTGCATAGCGCAGAGGACTCTGGGACTCGTAGTTCTTTTTTTGAGTCACATTCGTGGGGCTCCTGCCCCACTGGCGACCACCGGAACCCCACGGCGTTGGGAAGGTGGGGGTTATGTTGAGTGCAGAGGGCTAGGTTGGGGATGGTTGGGCCAGGTGCAGGAGCCTTTGAATGAACCCAATTGTTAAGGCCACTTTTTATAGGTATAAATTCTCAACTGTATAATTCTATATATACTGTTTTGACAACCTTCTTTGAAGCTGCGAAGAAGCTGAGAAATTTATAAAATGAAATGGAACAAATTAAGTAAAATGGATGGATCCATTCCAATTTCTTTGGATGAATATCCACAAATAACATTCAGGCATTCCCAGAACCCTGTAACACAAACAGCTCAGGGAATCGAGAGGAAATCCTTGTTTCTTTTGCTTTGAGCAATGCCATTTTTATGTCCCTCGTATCCTGATCTGAAACAGTGTGCTAACAAGAAAAAGGCAGATAACCAGTTTGTGCCTGTCCACTGAACACATCGTGCTAAAAGGGCAAGCTTCATTTTCGCTACATCAGCAAGGAAGAGATTTATTTGCTATAGGTACATCCGGCTTGGAGTCCCCCACCCTAACCCATCCACTCTCCAGTGCTTCTTTGTTTATGCAAAATGAGAACGGGGGACAAGACAGGTCAAGATCAGCATCCAGCATAGGAAATCTCTGTCTGCAGAGAGCGACTGTTACAAGTTCAAGAAAAGAAAACTTCTCTTAACTGGCATATGTTGGCTTTCCCTATAAAGCAAAGCAATCACAGGGGTAGGTAGTTCACAAGTTAATTAGCATGTTGCCCCCAACCTGCTGGGTACTCGTTTTACTGACCTGGGAAGGATATATAATGAGGGAAGTGGGTGTGGCACTGCAGCTGGAGGAACATTAGAGGTAGTTATCCATGTGGCATTTTTTAATGGAGACTTTCTCTACCTGACACTCCCCAGAGATTTATTTTTATTTTTATTTATATATATATGCCACATGGATAACTACCTCTAATGTTCCTCCAGCTGCAGTGCCACACCCACTTCCCTGTGAGTAAGGTCTATTTAACTCAGTCAGACTTACTCCTGAGTAGACATGCATAGTATTGTGCTCTAATCGCACCTGTGTTTCTAGAAATAAAAACCACTTCTCCTGGCATCCGAGTAGGCATGAACAAACTTCCCAGGACATAAGTGGGTTGCTACTCTGAAGAGAACGATGTCCCTGATAAACACCCTCATTTGCTCCCCAACTTCCAAATATGTGAGAGAAGGGCCCTTGTGGAGAATCAGTTAGGAAGACCTCATCTAATACAAAGAAATACAGAGATCACCGGGTGGATTTCCTGCATCAGAGGAGGATTGCACTTGGTAATGTTTGGGGACAGTCCCAGCTCAACAATTTGGTGAACTAGGTTGTAATCTCTCTCCCCCTCACCTTCTCTTAGGACACCACTTGAGCTTTAAATTTGGTCCAGGGGACAGAAATGAAGCAGGAGAATGACTGAGTGTTCTGCGAAGTCAAAAATCTGTTTATTGCAAATACAGTACATGCTTCAAACAACCAGACAGACAGCTATACATGATGGTCAAAATAGAAATTAAATAGACTGTGTAATTGGAGGAAGGAGATGGAGAAGCTGTATTCTCTCTGCAAAAACAAGACCAAGAGTAGATTGTGGTACTGAACATGGGCTGCTAATATTTAACATTAGAGTAAAACTGAAAAGGACACTAAAATTACCATAGTCCCAAAATATAAATGAAACAACATTACTAATGTCCTCATAATGAACAGATTTGATTTACCAAACTCGGTTGATATTGTATCAGAAGAATTGTGGATGGAAACCAGATAACATTATTAGGGAATAATGTTAAAAAAACAAAAAACAATTCCTATAGTCAAAAGGAAAGAAAAACCTAGATGGATTTGGAAAAAACACAGAGTTGTAAAGGGCAGTTGAGAAGCAAACGTCAAAAGTGACAGAAATAGGGTCAGAACTCTGAGCACAGCTTTTCAGCAACTGTCACATAGAGACAAGGGGAATTATTACGATAAGTAATGCAAAGAAACAGAGAACAAGAAAAGGGGGGAAAGCAAGAGATCTCTTTTAGAAGAAATAAAAATGAAATTCAAGCCTAGATTAGGAAAGCTGAATGACCAACAGGGAAGCACCAGAAGAAAATAAACAGAAGGTGGCAACAGTATACAGAAGAGATAAAGGGATGACAGACTCGTTTGAAGAGGAATCCTATGATGAAGAACCTCCAGTTCTAGAAAGTGAAGTGAAAGCTGATCAAAAAACACTAGCAACAATAAATCACCAATAAATAAAAATAAAATTTATTGGAATAAAAATAAAATTATTTTAAACTACAGAGATTCAATTTTTCAAAATATGGAAACAAAACAATGGCCCACAGACTGGAATCATTCAATGTGCATTCATTAGGATTGGACTCGATGGCCTAATAGGCCACTTGCAATTCAATTATTCTATGAGTATTCTATTAGTCTAATCTGTAAGAAAAGAGATCCCAAGGAGTACAGTAACTATAGGACCATTGCTTTAATTTCCTATGCAAGCAAAGTGATGTTCAACATTTTAGAACAAAGGCTTTTTACCTGATGAAGAGTGAGAAATGCCTGAGGGTTCAAACTGGATTCCGAAAAGGAAAAGGCACTAACAGTCATGTTGCAAATATCTGATGGCTACTTCAGCACACCAAAGAGTTTCAGAAGAAACATACATTTGTTTACCACTGAAAAATGAACCAAAAGTTACAATTTGGCTTACGTTAAGTGACAAAAATCATTACTGTTCTACAGAAGAACTATACAACTTTAAAGGTGACATTAAAGAAATTTAAATTGTAAAAAAGAAGTTCAATTAATCATCCAAATTAAGATTGAAGCCAAGAAATCTGAAGAAGATTGAGACTTGAGAGACAGCAGTGAAAGAATTAGAAAAGATCATTAGATGTAAGAATGTAGCACTGGGGACCAAGACGATCCACAGTATTGTAGTCCCGATCACTAGGACTGGTGACAACTGGACAGGAAAGAAAACTGACAGGGGGGGAAATTAATGCATTTGAAATATGGTGCTGAAGGAGAGCTCTGAGAATATCCTGGACTGCCAGAAAGGCAAATAAATCGATCTTAGAGCAAATCAAGCCTGAACTGCTAGAGAATATTCATTCATTTCATTTCATTTATTCGATTTATACCCCGCCCTACTCGGCCAGGGCCGACTCAGTATATATGAATAAACTGAGATTATCCTACTTTGGGCACATCATGAGAAGGCAAGATTGCCTTGAAAGACAGGAGCAGAATTCAAAAAGACCTTGATAGGCTTGAACACTGGGCTGAAACAAACAGAATGAAATTTAAAAGGAATAAGTGCCAAGTTTTCAACGGGGGGGGGGGGATCCAGATACACAGTTACAAAATGTAGAATGCTTGGTTCAGTAATACTACATGCGAGAAGGATTTTGGGATTGTTGTGGATCACAAGCTAATTTTGAGTCAACAGTGCAATGTGGCTACAAAAAAGGCCAGCAGTGTTTTGGGCTGCATTAACAGAAGTATAGTCTCCACAACACATGAGGCAGTAAAGGTAAAGGTAAAGGTTTCCCTTGCTCGAAAGCCAGCTGTATCCGACTCTAGGGTACAGTGCTCATCTTTGTTTCAAAGCTAAAGAGCTTCTGCAGATGTTTCCCTTATCATGTGGCAGGCATTGCTAGACACCGGAGTGCACGGAGCGCTGCTACCTTCCTACCAAAATGGTCCCTATTTATCTACTTGCAATTTCTTGCTTTCGAACTGCTAGGTTGGCAAGAGCTGGGACAAAGACGGGAGCTCATTCCATCCCGCAGTACTCGAGAATCGAACTGCTGACCTTCCGCCTCCCCGTCAGCGTCTTAGCCACTTACTCCCCCTTTAAGCACTAGTTAGATCACATCTAGAGTACTGCGTCCAATTAAGAAAGATACAAATAAACTAGAGCAAGTACAGAAAAGGACAAATAGGCTGATTAGAGGCCCTTTTCAACTCAGTTATTCTATGATTCCTTGGAAATGAAGATAATCCTGAGGAAAGTGGAAAGCAGAAGAAAGAGGAGTTCCTTTAGTAATTGCTGGACTGAGACTTCGACTCAGTCCAACACTGATTCTCTAAAGGACTAGAGGTCAGAATTTATAAAAGCTGAGCAGGGCTGCTGAGGTCAGGCTATTCTGGAAATCTCTCATTTATAGAGTTGCCATAGGTTGGAGGTGACTTGATAGCACAACTCAGTAACAATACAAGTTTGTATCTATACAACTACGTTTCTTTTTCAAATTGCTTTGCTCTTTTGCATATTTTTGATGGGTCAGAACTGGTGATCCTGTTTCTGCTGCCTGAGTCTCTACCTAACATTCCTCAGAACCTCATCGGGATTAACTGAACCTTGAAATGCTTTGACTGACTGTTCACATTGTTTTCTTGCATACTAATGACAAAGTATGGCAACTTCTTCAATGTTTACATATGGTTCCAATCCACATTCCCTGCGCCTGCTTGCAATTAAAACTGAATTTTTACCCCTTTAAGGTTCTTTCCCATTGCCTTACCTGGACTGTTGGATGGAGCTCTCACATTTAAAGATTTTAGCACCATTTAAGGCAAGGAGGGTCAACTTTGGAGGGCTTTGGGGTCATATTAGACATCCACCCTGCCCCATAAATCCCTTCCAGATTTAATGATGGGAGGATTACTTAACTGATGGTAGTTGGAGCAGACAGGTACAGAATGTCTAGAATGGTTTTCCCCACAAAGGATTCAGAACAAGAACCATCCTGGACTATATTGATTTATAAGGTGCTAACTCTCTGCTCCATCTGATCTGTCTGGAATTCTTCTTGGGCCTCTGTCTTGAAACTCTATCCAAGGTGACTCTCCTGAAGCTAAAAATAAGTGCTGGATTTCAATGTATGTCACAGCTGACAGAGGGTGGAGAAAGGGAAAACAAGCTGTGTAGACAAGCCTAAACAGTGACTAATTATAGGAGGAGTTATCAGTAAATAAAAGTTGATCTAAACAAGAATTGCATTTAAAGTGATATATGTTAAAATTTTGCTAATTCAGAGAGTCCCAAAGGTTTCTAGCTCTTTCTCATGTTGTATCTGTCCATAATTTTAAATTGTGCAATGCTCTGATACTATTTTTATACCTGAGCATTACACAATTTAAAATTGTAGACATATATGAAATATAATTCAAACTCACTCTGTCATGCAGCACTTGGGTTTCAAACTGTTGACCTGCTGACACATATTAGGGCATAAATTGAATGTACATGCATTTCATTTCATTTCATTTCACTTTATTTTTGTATACCGCTTCATTCAGCCCGAAGGCGACTCTAAGCTGTTTACATTGATGCATACTGTCTGCACCGCAGACAGCAGCAGGAAAGTGAAAAGATACAATAATCACAATATAAAAAGGTACAATAATCACAATATAGAAATTCAAGTACATCACACTCAATACACACTCAATGCATTGACTGTATTTCTCCACATTCACAGAAAAAAGACTGTATTTAAGTAGCCTTGTTTTACTTGATTGTTCTTTGATCTTCCTACTTTGCTTTGAAGTCATTAAGTGATTTCCAGATGATCCTGCCAGAATCTTATCCTAATGGGCTATCCAGGCAAGATCATTAGTCTGGATGAAACTCCTGAATATGTTGATTTTTTAAAAGTTCATTAAAACACAGCAGTTAAGTGCTACAATGTTTTTGTTTTGTTTTGTTTACTCTCTGATATTCCTGAATATGTGAATATAGAGCCTCCTCGAATTGTTGTATTTTTGAACCACAATAGGGCATACCCCGGTAACGGCAACCTTGTGTTGCTGGCTAGCTAATCTTTCTCACACTATGTCAAGCGAAAGGAACTGTAGAATGAACTCACCAAAAGGTGCCTTCATTTTGGCAGTTTCACGTCTGGCCTAGACATGGAAGAAGAAGAAGGTTGTTCATTTGTGTAAATGTTAAAAGGTAATGGTGCCTAGATGTTACCCTGTGGGAGCCCATTCCTCTGATTTCTCCAGTGACTGTGACACCCTTGAAATTCAATAAAGAATCTCTGGTTTTGAAGTAGAACAGCAACCATTTCTGTTGTCTGTTTCCTTTAGTAAGGAGATAGATCTCTGATAAGCACTTCATGGACGATGTCATGTGTTGCTTTATTGTTTTCCACATGCTGGATTAAGATTTGATCTGTACAGCTCTTGCCAAGTCTAAAACCTGCCTTTTCTGGAATTAGAAAAAGTTCAGTTTTAGAAGTTTAGCTGACTTAATATCATTCATCCAAACACTTTGTATAAGTGGCATATAACAAAGATTGGCTTGTAGCTTTTGGGTTGCGATGGTTCTTTTCCTGTTTTCAGTATAGCAATTACTTTCATTTTCCATATTTCTGGAATTTGCTTGCTCGTTCCGGAGTTATTAAAGAGTTAAATGAGTGTCTCTTTTGTGTTTTGCCCAAAACGTTTAATTTGTTCAATCTGGATATCATTAAAGTTCAGCTGCTTTGCCATTTCTGCATCTTCTTATGTCTTTCTTTACTTCCGCTAATAAGAAGGCAATAGAAGGTCTACTGGATTCATTCTAAATACCCCTTTGATTTGTTTTGATTTTTCTAATGCATTAGTTGGTCTTCCTATCAAAAGCAATTGATATGCAAAAAAAATTCTGGCTCTTATTCTTTCTAGTTTACCCCAAGTGAAGACAAAATGGACATAGTGCAGAAACTTAAGTTAGTCCAACATAGGACAATGAGACTGATAATGGGGATTTTGCATTCACTGTGGCTTTCACGCTGCGTAGGGACTCAATTCAGCTTGTTGGCACTATTTAAGGAAAGCATTGGAAAAGTCCTTGGGTTGCATGAAATCCTTTCAAGGCTGTTTTTATGACACTCAACCATCCTACAGCTCCCCTTTTTCTATTGTGGGGTGGGGAAAGAAGTGAATGCTTAGCTACAGAAAACCTCCAGATACCTGTACAATGAACCATATTTTAAGCAATTTTTTCCCTTCCAAAAATGGTGGTGGTGGTGGTGGTGGATTTCTGACCACTTCTGGTTTAATTGTTTGGCATACTTATTGTGTGTGTTGCAAGGACAATTTGTGCAGCCTCCCACATATATTAAATACACAAGATCACTATGTGAACTCACTCTTCTAATGCCCCTCTTGCACAAACAGATTGAACTTCTACTATCTCAGTCAAGATGGTAAGGGCCTTATCTTCCTCCATGGTTCCTAGAACCTCGCTACCCACTGGTCTGAACCCAAAAGCCCATAATGGTTACACAACCATAATATCAAATGCCCTATTCAGATGTTACTTACAAGAGCAACTAATCCCTCCTCACTCTATTACCACTTCACTGAAGAGTTATGTGTTTTATAGATGAGAGGTTCTTGACAGGTAGAGTTATAGAAAGGAGAACAATTTTCTTTCCTAAAGAAAGGAAAGAAGCTTAAATATGGCCTGCTTTATTGTTATGTACAGTATGTTAACTGTGTTTTCTGACAGGAGCGGAATGTGGTGGCCCGGGTGGTGATGGGGTGTGGGCGATATGCCCATGCCTCACCGCTACTTCGGGAGCTGCACTGGTTACCAGTTTGTCTCCGGGTGCAATTTAAGGTGCTGGTTTTGACCTTTAAAGCCCTATATGGCAGGGGGCCAGGATACCTTAGAGACCGCATCGTCCCAAGAGTGTCTGCCCGTCCAACCAGAGCGGACCGGAGGGGCTCTCTAATAGTGCCACCAACTAGGGGTGCACATCTGTCTAGCACCCGAAGGAGGGCCTTCTCCGTGTCCGCACCAACTCTCTGGAACCTCCTGCCAATAGACCTAAGACTCCAAAGTGAACTGCTGCCCTTCAGGAAAGGAGTGAAGACCTGGCTGGCAGGGCAGGTGTGGGGCCCGAATGGGACTATGGTGCCCGCCTGCTGGCTTTTATAAGAACTCTCTCTTCTTCCTTTTGTATAGTAGGTGGGATGGGTGGGCGGGATATGGTTTTTTTTAAAGGGGGTGGGTTGTGGGTTTTTATAATGTTTTTTATGTATTTCTAGAATTATTGTGATGCCGCCCTGAGTCGGGTTCCGCCTGAGTGGGCGGCATATACAAATATGACTATAAAATAAAAAAATTAAAAAATAAAAAATAAAATGTATCTTTTCTCATGTATCTATTCTTATGCAAATAAGTGGATCGAAAATGTGCACACTCTGTTAGCCAATGGGCTTGTTGTATTATTGTTACTGTTACTGTTTATTTATATAAATTTATATAAAAATGTTTACTCTAAACTGATGCTCAAAATTAGGGTACATATACTTATCATGAGATAAACTTTAGCCCTTTTCATTCTTCTGCTGTAGTGACTTCATCTACATTGCACAGTTATATCAGTTTCAGATCACTATTGACTGCCATGGCACCATCCTTTGGAATCCTGAGATCCATAATTTAGTGACTAGAATTAAAGCACTTTAGTGTAATAGTCAACAGGCATAAGAGAAGTTGAATTCTTCACACACAAAAGATAAAGTGGCATCTGTGTGCCTTCAGATGGAGTGTTTGTTCTGTCTTAATTATTGGGGTTTGCACTGATCTTAATGGAATTTCACACACACACCTTCAGATGATATTTTTCTTATCTCACTTTGTACTACTCTTTTCATCAGATTTTATGTGGGGTTGGTTGGTTGGTTGGTTGGTAGGTTGGTTGGTTCACAGGCTGGCTGGCTGGTATGAGCTGAAAGATGCCTCTTCAATGGCCATGCTCAATCAGTCATGTAAGTAAAGTGAAGACAGGCAGGCAGGCAGTCTAGCCATAGGCATCCTCTCTGACAAACAGTGACAACCAAGCAAGGCCCTCTCCTCCAGAAAGGGAAGCACCACAAGATGTTTTGCATGAAAGCAAATAGTTTGGACACAAATCCCAGTAAATCTTGCACTCTTTCAGTGTCAAGCTACAAAAAAGGAGGCAGGATACAGTGACACAATGCTCAGCACTCAAATGCACTCTTGGAAATAATACAGATTGATTAATACATGTCACCTGGATATAACCTTGTCCAGAGTGATCATGTGACATTTTATTTCTTCTGTGACCTTTCTATATATCCCTCCATTAAGTATCACATTAACTACAAATAGCAAGCCCAGACTTGTCTGGGCTGCTATAAAACTGAAAACTTTGGCTAATAAACCAAGGTGGCACAGAGAGGCAGACTGTTCCTCAAAGCATTCCTTGGCATCATTGATCTTGTTTCTGACAAAAAATGTTCAGGGGTTTGCACTTCTCAATGATTTCCTCTTGGCCAGCTATTCATATTTCTCAACACTAGGTCAAGTGATCTTACATTTGTATTTTTTAAAGATAACTTCCCATGCCAAAGGGCTGATTGTGGATATTTGTGCTTGAATTACATCCAGAAAGAAGCTGTTAGCCTTTAAGTGTCTTTTAGGTATGCCAAAGGAAGACAAAGGACTCATCAGGTGGCATGTGCCAGTTCTACCATGAGGTTGAATGAGACAGCCACCTGAATAAGCAGATCTGGAGTGTCATGAAAAGGCAGCAAATTGTTATTAATGTGTTTGTCATTATTGTCATTATTCTGCTTTGGCTGCCAGAGCTGGATAAAGGAGTGCTTTTGGAAATTCATGTGCTAATGTTGTCTAACTTCAGGTACTATGAGTGAGTGATGGGTGTGTATTAAAACCTCTACTTTAAGCAATGAAAGCTCTTTACCCAGGCTCCAGGCTTTTGCCAAGCAGCTGATGACAGGGGAGAGATGAATCTTTCACAAGTTTGTTCTCTCCGTGGAGAACTAAACACTTGAATGTCTTTTCAACATCTGGCACTTAATTTTATGTATTTTTTAAATTACATGTATATAGTAGCCATCTTAAATAAGGAGGAGGAGGTGGCCTGGCTTATAGATATTGCTATACCAGGGGAACACAAACAGCTGAAGAAAAATCACAAAATATCATGATTTCCAAATTTAAGTAGAGCATTTTTGGAAAAGGAAATCTGTTGTCATGCTCCCTGTCTTGCCCGAGGAGCCACGCCATTGGTCCTGGGGAGTGGAGGCAGGTGGTAGCTGCCCCGCCACCGCCGACACCCCCACCCTCCGAGCCTGGCCCGCTCGGAGAGCTGAAAAGGGAGCTGATGCTGCCACAGCCACCAATGCTCCCTGCCTTGCCCCAGGGCCCACACCATCAATCCCGGGGAGTGGAGACAGGTGGGAGTCACCACAGACCATCTTTGCTGCCACTTGGGACTCCCCCCTCCCCATGCCGTTGGTTAGGACTTGGACTCGGACCTTGGTGGCAGGGGTCCATTGCTTCCTTTACTCTTCATCTTCGTTTTTTTGGGGTGATTGGGGTGAGTGCTGGGTGTCACGTATTTTTTGTGTCAGTGGGACGATTATTGTATATTATTGTTTTTGTATTTTATTTTATATTGTGCTTTTGTATTTTTTGCTCTGTAAATATAACTACATTATATCTGTTACTTTTGTGAGGTACTCTTGTTTTTTGGATTATATTTTGAATTTAGAATTGTATTGTTGTTATACCATATTGTGATTCTGATATTTTCTGTGAAGTATATTGTATAACTTATGTATTATTGTTTATTGTATATCATGTTTGTATATTGTATTTATTTTTGTTGGAAGCCACCTTGAGCCGCACTTGTGCGAGTAAGGCAGGGTACAAACTAATTAATTTATTATTATTATTATTATTATTATTATTATTATTATTATTATTATTATTATTATTATTATTATTATTATTATTATTATTATTATTATTATTATTATTATTATTATTATTATTATTATTATTATTATTATTATTATTATTTTAAAAATCCTTTAGAGCAGGGCCATAGCCAGGTTTCTAGATATGTATTTTTGAGGGGGGGCAATATTTTTCAGGAGGGGCAACAATGTCACACACACAAACATATATATAACATTGGCATCCCGGGGGGGGGGACGAGCTGTCAGAGGGGGCTGATCCTCCCTGGCCACCCCTTAGCTACGGCCCTGCTTTGGAGCAATACAGTACTAGGAAATTTTTGATTTGTTGGACTTGAATGTCCCAACATTACAAAAAACATTATCTGTCTTTGTGAATCTAATGGAAGCAGCAGCAGCAGCAGCCATGAAGTTGATTCTAACTTATACCAACCCTTCCACTTGGAGTAGAGAATGCTCAGATATGGCTTCCTGAGGTGATCTAGGACTGTGCACCTTGCTCCAGACTACACAGTCTGCTTCTTCTCATGGGAGACACAGCAGGGAATCAAACTTACAACCTTTAACTCCACAGCCAAGCACTCAACTTAAAGAACTATCCAAACTATTGAAGTCTAGTTATGTTTCATATAGCTCAATATTTTTAATCCATGTTGCAGTGTCTTTCATCCTTCCCTTAGCTAAAACATGATGCATAGGAGAGATGAGGAGGCCTTCATATTGACGCAAGAGAAGGGTCTTGTTTATTTTATTTAATTTTTTTCATTTTTGGCTGGGGGTCCAAAAAGAATTGCCATGTCAATAACATCTCATTTCTTTAAATTTCAAGGACAAATCTTGAAGCCTAGGGGTGTCTCCTTATGACATTATGGTGATATGCCTATAGCCCTCTTTGGGTATCATATTAGTCAATATACCGTAAGTCAGTATCCTGACACAGTTAAAGGGGAACGCCTAAACCCAACTCCTCCATTGTTGCTTTGTTCATGATTTCATGATTTGTTCATGAATTCAAATTCAAATTTAATTTGTATCCTGCCTTTCTCTACCCAATGGGTGACTCAAGGCAGCCAGACAGCAGGCAAAATATACAATGAAATACAAAGAGCAATAACAACAGAGCAAAACAAGAATAAATACGGCATAGATCATAAAGTATGGCAATACAGTAATACAAAAATAAATCCAATACAATAATACAGAATACAAAATCCCCCAATACACAGTGTAATAAGAATAAAGGCACAAATACAGTGCCCAGCTCACGAACACCACAAAATCCAAGACTCAGCGCCGCAAGCGGGTCCCAGGCTCAATGTCCAAAGTGTCCTCGGGAGGCAGCAACGTCATCCCTTATGAGGTCCTCCAAGCAAGCACCGGCCTCTTATTCCCGAGCCGAATGGTAACGGCTCTGGGAAGAGGTAGCATAGCAGTGCGGCTCCAGAGACGTCTCTCTTGAGCCCTCCGAGTGGGCGAGGCTCAGAGGTGAGGGAGGCAATGCACCTGCCTCTCATTCCCAGACCAAGTGGCAAGCTGCCTCCCATCCCGGGGCTAATGGCAGGAGCCCTGGGAGAGGTGTGGCGGGTCCAGCATCTGCAGCATCTCGGCGCCTCTTCTATCCCCCGGCCAGACATAAAATCAGGAGCATAAAATTAGGCAATGTAGGATTGCATAGAATTAACTTGAAGATTTATGGTAGTAGTAGTAGTAGTAGTAGTAGTAGTAGTAGTAGTAGTAGTAGTAGTAGTAGTAGTAGTAGTAGTAGTAGTAGTAGTAGTGAACCAGCTATGTTAGCACAGTAAGGGAAAGACAAGTCCCAGAGAAATGGAATGGAACTTTGTGAGGCCTTCACAAGAGCAGATAACCCATCAGCGAACCCGTGAAAGTGTTTTTAATAAGATGGGTTGGTGAAAAAATCATGTTGACAAAGATCACTGAGAACGGATTGTTCCGTCCTTGAAGATAAAATAGAGGAAGTGCCATTTTGTTCCCAACATCTGCTGCTTAACATGTGTGGGTGTATTTAAACAGCATTCAGCGAAATGAAAGAAGAGGGCCAGTCAAAACTAGCCTGCTTTTCTAATAAATTCTACATCCTCTTTGCCCCAACGGGTCCTTTTGCGCAACAGTCTTGCATATCAGCAAAATATTTTCCACTACCCAAAAGGTACTGGATGTGTATGGAGAAAGATTTGTGAAAACAGGAGAAGAGTGATATGGTGGGTGGGGCATTCTCTCCTCAGTTCTCTTCAAAAACATGACATCAATCCTAGAAGGCTACAAGTATAAGTATATTCAGTAATAAATGAATATTTATAAACAAAATCGTGATCTATTTGGACATCATTCCGACTAATCTGTTTCTCAGATGAAAGGATTGCATTTAAAAGAATTTTGTGTATTACAACTAACTTCCCCAGAGAGCAAAGCAATTACACTTATATACCACCCCATAGTGCTAAGTGTACCGTCTGGGTGGTTCACAAATTCATTAACATTTTGCCCCCAACATGCTGGGTACTCATTTTACCAACCTCGGAAAAATGGAAGGCTAAGTCAACTTTAAACCTTGATCAGGATCAAACTCACAATGTTCTGGCTCTGTAGTACAGCAGTTTAATCACTGTCCCACCAGCGCATGGGGAAACCCAAATATGGGGGAACCCAGATAGATCGAAGCTAAACCAAACTGATTTTTGTGGGCTTTATCATGTTACTTTGAGCTTGTGGGGATTTATTTTCCCTCATTTTCCTCAATGTTCAGGTTTATTTCCCACTAGTAAACATCTGGTTTACAAAATTATCTCAAAACATTTCAACAGCTCACTCCTACGTGTTTGCACATGCTGCTTGAAGTCAGTGAATGGGTGGTGTTGTGTATGTAACTTTAATAGTGCTTAAAACAGTTTGCAATTATTATTGCGGGATTGGGGTGATCCTCCATTTTGTCTTCTTCATGGTACTAAGTTATCGCGGGACTTGCTTTCCTGCCCTGTCTAACGAGACGCGCGAAGTCTCCCCAGTCTCCGGTCACCCCACGATCACCCTACTTCTCTCCCAACCAATCCTGTTGATTCCCGCCTGAATGTATCATTGTATATTGTATATAAAGTGCTGCTGCGCCATTGCTGTTCATGTTCAGTTTGCTTACAATAAAGTTGTGTTTGGCCCTGTTATGCTGGCTGCTTCTCTTCAATTCCCAAACATCAAAGGTTTGGTGTCTTTTCCGGGAGACATAGAAGGAGTCGCAGTAAGGACTAACACAGGTTTATTGGTTGATGATCAGAACGAACATGTGGTAATGGCGGAGATACCTCCATTATATACAGTGGTACAATACATTTGAATCTTGCTGCACGGTAGCTCATTGGCTGCTACCGGCGTGACGTCGTCTGGGTCATGCCCATCTTCGGTGGTGGGTCGGTAGTAGTTTGTTGTTGCGGGGAGTTCCCGCGGCTGCAGGTGATTTGAGGAATGAGAACCATGTGAGTTGAACACTCGCAGCTGCCCTCTATGGGCAGCTTGCTCGCGTTCCTTTAACAGCTGGGTTACATTGTGATTGTGGCCAGGTTACATTCATACATTTCTTAAAGCGACATTGTACATACATATAAAGCAACATTGTACATACACAAGAAAAGGTCACACCATCTTCGGCCCCCTCCTCTGGCCCGGTCAGTCAGGGGAGGGGAGAGATGCCCAGCTGGACCTTGTCTCTGCAGTGGGGCTTGAAAAAGCCACCGCCAGCACCCTGGAGCCGCTTACACCATCTTCAGCCCCCTCCTCTGGCCCGGCCGGTCAGGGGAGGGGAGAGGAGCCCAGCTGAACATCGTCTCCGCAGCAGGGCTTGAAAAAGTTGCCACCAGCGCTCTAGAGCCACTCACACCATCTTCGGCCCCCTCCTCTGGCCTGGCCGGTCAGGGGAGGGGACAGGAGCCCAGCTGAACCTCGTCTCCGCGGCGGGGCTTGAATCCATGGCGAGGCCAAGGAAGGGACATTTCTTTCCTCAGCCAGACTGGTTTCTTGGCCCTGTTATGGACTTGTGAATCAGGGACATTGTTCACTGATGTTTTCGTATTTAATATTGTATTTTTTCCTGATTTGTAATTTTGTAACTTGATAATATTATTGTATTATTATTGACTATATTGAGTTATATTTACTTATGTTACTGTATTATTGTGACTGTGTACACCGCTTTGAGTCACCCGCTGGGTCGAGTAAAGCGGTATAGAAATTAAACATGAAATGAAATGAAAATGAAAGGTGGGGATATCCTCCCAGAAGGTGTCGTGCTATGAACAGTTAAGTCATTCAATATGAGTGATCCTTTCAGTCTTGGACTTCCCCTTCTCTGACCACAACACAACAATTGTGTTAGATAAAGCAGACTGTAGTCCACAGACGCTCACAATAAAACTAAACTCTTAGTCTTGAGCATTTTTATTTAGTTTTTGATATATATGCTGAAAACAGACTAGCAAGGGATTTTTTTTTTACTGACTGTAACCAAACTTTTTAGAAAACCCAGTCAACATTTAAAAGGTAGCATTTCAACCAATGATAAAATATGCCTTGTTAAAATATTTGCAAATATTGAAAATCCTGTGGCCTGTGCAATTCAGCGTGGTTAACGTCACCTTCACTCCAGCAGACTTTCAGATTTCTTTCATTAAAAGCTACTTATTTTGCTTCAGAACAAAGTGAATTCCAAGAAATCCCTGGTGGCACGAATCTATATCCTGGATCCAGAAACCATTCAGAGAAAAACAGTCCAAGCCTGTGACAGAGAGCTTTTGATAGGAACCAAAGGCCTGAAGTACCCAGATGTAGTGATACCCCTGCTTTTTATATTCCCTTTGCTATCATGCCTTCAGAAATATGAAAGCCTCCACTTTCAACAGCTCTATTGCACATGACTCTAATCTTGATCGTGGCAAGAGCAATGGAAGAACCGTATCAGTGGACTGAAACTTGAGAAAATTGTCCCCAACATCAATGGGAGCTTATCACTGAAATGATTTCTGCAGGCAAGATGGAGTAACAATAATGGGACGACAAGGCCGGTGTTACTAGTTAATTTGCCTGTCTAGTCTCCTTTCAAGGAGTTTAGGTTACATTTCATTACACAGGAGAACAGAGGGAGGGAGGGAGAATAAGAGAGAATTCTTTAAAGAGACAAACTGGAATCAAGAACAATCCCATTTATCTGTGAATCGGTCCACTGACAATTGAATCAGTGAGAGCAGCCCGCAAGGCGGATAGACTGGGTTCGAGCGACTGGCTTTTGTGTTCCTTGAAAATAGATTGCACATTTGAAAAGAGGATTGTCAAAGCACTTCTTTCTCAAAGGAAAAGACCAAAGGTATTTCTATTGATGGAGAGATTTCTGGTATGTTTCGTGCTGGCTGAAAGAGAAAAAGAGATAGCTTAGGCAACAAGAAGGAATTTACTACTTTGCTTTCACATCCTCTCAGTGGTTCTTTCCTCTTCTGATGGCATACCTACCAAGGGAAGGCGTTCAGTAGCAAAGCAACCCGAAGGTATCTTTTCTTCAAAAGGCAGCTTCTTCCACTGGGGGATGTATATTTTGCTCTGTGAACACCAAGTATATAGAAGATGATCTGGCAGAATGGTAGAACTTTGGTCATGTTGAGTGGGGGAGTTTAAGAGCTACAGGTATAGCCATAAAGAGTAACTTTTCTAAGTTCCAGATCATAGTTACAGGGCCTAGGCCTAACACCAGCTCTTATAAAACTTTCATAAGTCCCTAGCATGAGTACCCATTTATGATTTTATTTCAGTAGAAATCACATTAAAGGAGGATATGGCTGGGGAACTCAACCTCCCCTATGTCTCTTGGAGGACCCTGAAAAAGCTGAGGGTTGGAGTCCTAAATGCAAGACCAACATTCTCAAATGGGGGCTATGGGCAGACAACAACATGCTCAGTGAATATGGAGAGATACAGAATCCAGCTCATTTACTGGTCTGCTGATTACTACCAGAAACATGTGGCGATGAGGATTTAAATTTGGCCAAGGACAAAGCCATAGAGGTGGCTTCATTTTGACAGTTTAAAGTTTGACACAAAAGTAGAAGACTCTATTTCAGTGGCTTGGACATCAGCTCCCAGAAATCGTGGCCAAAACAGTCAATGATGAAGGCTTCTGGGAGTTTTAGTCCAAGAACATCTGGGGAGCCAAGGTTGGGAACCACTGCTCTATTTGTTATATGTGCCTTTCTGCACATAGAAACATGTTGCAAATAAAGTGAGCAGAAATGATCTAAATTGCATTAAAGTACAGTACCAGCAAAGCCTGGCTCTTAAAACAATAAGAATAAGTGAAAACTCAAACAATGAAGCTGAAGGTCATTCAGGACATTCATGAATGACTCTGTTTGTTTCATAGCACTTCCCTCAGTTGTTTCACAACATGGACTCCAGGCACCAAGAAACTGCATCGCTTAGCAACTTCCAACACACAAAGATGAAAGTATCTCAAAGGAACATTTTGCTTAATCGGGAGCACTTCAGAAACAGTAATTAGGATCATACAAGGCAATGGCAGCAAAATTCTGGGTTCTATACAAGGTGTTTGTTAAACTGAAGTGGCAACTTTCAAGTTACACAGTCAGAGAAGATGCAGGGATTACCTAGTTTAGCTTTTGAAACCAAAACAGCTAAACAGTTTGTCATCAAACAGAGAACATGTAGTGGGAAAATTCTAGAGGATTTGATGTCTGTGTAAAACAGCTGGAGCTTGGAGCCATCAAGTAAAAGCCTATGGTCACCCTTCCAAGGATGGCTGCATCTTGAGTCCACCCCTGACGATACTGCATTAAGGCAGTATGTGTCACAGGGACCTTTTTGTCTTTTGCTTTAGACAGCAAAATAGCTTGTACCTAACCTACACATGCCTCTTAATGACATAATTCATGAGGGACATTGGCCACACTTTTAGTTCTTCCCTCCTGTGGTTGTTATATGAAGTGACAGTGAGTCACAAGAGAGAGGTGGGGAGCCTTTGGTCTTCCAGATGAGTTTTGACCCACAACCAAAGTGTTAAAGGATTATGGGAATTGTAGTGCAAAAGTTTGTTTGTTTGTTTGTTTTTGTTTGTTATATTTATACCCCACCCATCTAGGATATTTGTGACTATGTGGAGGTTCAAAGCTTTCCTACTTCAAACTTAAATTTAGTTTAATTTTAATTTAATTTTTAAATTAGAAAATGTAATTTAATTTTTAAATTACAAAATGACCAATGAGGGCAACAAATAGCAAATGGTGCATATCACCTTTCAGGAAAGTTTATTGATCATTATTGACAATTTTCTTAGTGGCAAGCCCATGATAAGCTTTCGAGGAACTCCAGAGATCCCTGGAATGCAACCTGCAAACAACCAGCATCAGATATCGTAGCAGGGCATGAACAGAACAAAATTATGTTTTGTTGTTATTTTAAGACAAGGCGAGTCACCAGCATATTGGCAAACACTGCTTGCAAATAGCAACACCAACTTGGCAGAGATAGCCCAACTTGGTCCTGTGGATTGCAGCTTCAAATCTGACTCCTGTCATCTCTTGTTCTCTCTTTGTTGTGCTCAAGCAGACAACCAACATGGGGTGGGAGAGGCCACAGGTAGGGCAGCAGTGAGACACAAAGAACCCAGAAGCTAAGCAGAACTGATAGAGAGACTATACACTAAGTGGTGGACAGATTTGCAGTATGGTATGTTTATTCTCTTTTTGATTAAGAAAATTTATTTATTTATTTCTCAAACTTCTATGGCCGCCCAACTCAACAACGACTCTGGGCGGCTTACAATATTAAAACCCACTAAAAACACATAAAACCCCATTAAAAGTGAATAAAACCCCATTAAAATCCCAGCCATGCACTTAAAAAAAGAGAGAATTTCACTGTTATTTAGACCAACCAGCAAGTGGGGGTCACCCCTCCATTGGTGCCCCACACCTGCCCTGCCAGCCAGGTTTTCAGTTCTTTCCTAAAGGGCAGCAATTCTGACTGCAGCCACAATTCCACTGCAGGAAATTTCATGGGGCTGGTACGGACACAGAAAACGCCCTCCTTCTTGTGCTCGAGAGACGGCCCCCTCTAGCCAATGGTACAAGTAGAGAGCCCCTCTGGTCCACTCTGGTTGGATGGACAGATGTTCTTGGGGTGACACGGCCTCTTAGGTATCCTGGCCCACTACCATGTAGGGCTATAAAGGTCATTACCAGCACCTTGAATTCCACTCGGAGGCAAATTGGTAACCAGTGCAGCTCCCGAAGCAGTGGTGAGGCACGAGCATAATGCCCATACCCCATCACCACCTGGGCAGCTGCATTCTGGACCAAATGCAGCCTCTGAATGGTCAACAACCACCTTTGGTTATCTATGGATAAGGAAGGCAGGGTATAAATGCCACAAATAAATAAATATCAAGGGCAGCCCCATGTAGAGCGCATTGCAATAATCTAGTCTAGAGTTGACCAGAGCATGCGTGACCATGAGCAAGGAGTCCTGGTCCAGGAGCAGGCGTAACTGGCGAATCACCTGAAGTTGGGTGAAAGCTACCTGCTCTTCATGCGGGAGTCATGAGTCCAGGAGGAGCCCCAAGTTGCGTACCGGGTCTATCTGGGGCAAACTAGCCCCATCTAGAACCAAAGATGGTAGCTCCCGGGATAGCACAGGGCCCCTAATCCATAGGCACTCAGTCTTGCCAGGATTCAGTTGTAGCCCATTGTCCCCCATCCAGACCCCCACAGCCTCCAGACACCTGGATAGAATTTTGACAGCATCGCTGGGATCACCACAGGCCGAGATGTATAACAGAGTGTCATCAGTGTACTGGTGGTACCTCACCCCATGGGGACGGATGGTCTCACCCAACGGTTTCATGTAGATGTTAAATAGGAGAGGAGACAATACCGAGCCCTGAGGCACCCCATATTGGAGTGGCCTAGGGCTGGATGTCTCACTCTCCAGCCACACTGACTGGGTCTGGCCCTTCAGGAATGAGGAGAACCAGGACCACACAGTGCCCTGGATCCTCAATCCCTCGAGCCGTTCCATAAGGATACCATGGTTGACGGTATTGAATGCTGCGGAGAGGTCAAGGAGAGCAAGGACAGATGGATGTCCTCCATCCCACTCCTGCCAGAGATCATCCATCAGCGCAACCAATGCTGTCTCTGTACCATATCTGGGCCTGAATCCTGACTGAAAAGGGTTCAGATAATCTGCTTCATCCAGGACCCCCTACAACTGCCGCGCCACCACCTTCTCCAATACCTTCCCTAAGAATTGGCTGGAATTGCTGGGTCAAGTGAGGGGGTTTTTTTAGGAGGGGGCACACCAAGGAATGTTTTAAAAATGCCGGAAACACCCCCTCCCATAAACTAAGCCACCGCTAAGCCTCCATGGCCCCTCATTGTACACCCTGCTGTGCCGGAGTACATGCAGATTCTCTCTCTCCCTCTCTCTCTGCTCAGAATAGAAGCTGCCTTGTAACACTGCAATTTGCTTCATTTCATGTCAGAGATTCAACTCTGGGTTGAAAGTATTTTTAGGGGATGCCCAAATGAGGCTCCTTTCATGTCCCCAAGCAATTGAAACTTCTGGAACTGTGAAACCTTGCTTGCTGTGCCCAAAACCCTCTGAGGCTGGCAATCTTACCAACAGGGAAACATCATGAAAGGCCACACGGGTTGGAAATTGCAGTACTTTTGATTGCACAACGTAGTTGGCAGGGCAAAAGAACAAACAAATTCCATCACCTGAGGGAAGAAAACCAAGACATTAAAGGAAGCAAACAAAAGGACATTTCGCATTTCACCTGTGTGAGTGGGGAACGAATCTCAACATCACAGAACTTGGGTGCCACCATCTGGTAAAACAAGATAGTCTAGTTTTCTAGTCTCTTGGTGGCGGCAACTGTAAAACTCTGGCATGCAGCAAAAGTAGGTTAAGGCAATACATCTGAGCAGAGACTTTAGAGTTAAGGAAGGCAAAATATTGCTGAACTATTACTCACGTTACCCTAACCAGCATGGGCAGTGGTGAAGAATCAGGGGAATTTGTACCCCAACAATAACTATTCACCCACATGGTCTTCCATCCATATTTTATTTTTTTAATTGTGAGCTTTCTTGTACAGTTGGAAAGCAAGGGGAATTCCACCATGTGTACTTCTGATTTCCAAATGGCAAAGAATGCACTTGACCCATGGTTCCCAACATGGGCAACACACCCTACGGGGGGGGGGGGGATTTGATTTTTAAGGGAGGCGATTCAAGAATGAGTTATTAACAGTGATCTTCTTTGGAAGCTTGTTTAGACCACGTAAATGGCCTTTTAGGCTTCTTCCATATGAATAGGAGTTCATTTTTGAATAATAAGAGTTATATATCACATGGGCGCATCAGGATTTTAGAGATGCTTAGGTAGGGCATGACCAGACAAACAAAAAAGGTTGGGAACCACTTCTCTAGACATTTTGCAGACATGCACACAAACAGCCCATAGTGTAATACTAAATGTTGAAGTGCAGAAATTCCATTGTTACACATCAAGAGACGTCCCAAAATGCAAGAAGCTGTGTTGACCCATTTCTAGAAACCCAATTCTTGTAGTTTTCATATATAATAGGAACAAGTGTTTTGCAAAGGGGGGTGGGGGTGGTAGAGTAAATATTAGAGCTACTGAAACAAAGGCCAAATGGCCAGGGTGGGATAGACAGCACATTAAATACAGAAAATTACACAAGAACACCCAAAATAAAATTAAGGATGCCACATTAAAATGGTCAGAACAACATAGAGAAATAGAAAATCTAAGGGAAATCCATAACACTCTTAATATGTAGAAAAATATAAAGGTGGTAGAAACCATATTTAAAATAAAAAACCGAAATACCCATTTCTGGTGGATAGAAATTATGATATATTTTATATCATCAATAAAATCATAGTATGACATTATTACACCAAAGAGCTGCTCAAAAAATAACAGCAAGCATAATTTATTGTACCAGATGTCAAAACTGGTTTGGAAATACCGGAATCTGAAATCCCAAGTGTAATAGACCTAATGAAAAACAGCAATGCTTCTGGACTTGATGATCTTTTTGCAGCGGCATTAAAGCAAATATATGGTGATATTTAAATGGTTTAGCAAATCTTTACAAAAAGATCTCTGCAACAAGAATCTTTCCTGAAATATGGCTGAGATGACCTTTGTTACATTACCCAAAAAGGAAATTGCCAAAGCTTGTAGCGACTACGCAATGATAACCTTAATTGGCCATTTGCTTCACATTATCCATGGCAGAATTTTACAAGAAAAGACAGAAGACATGCTGTTTGGATTCAAATGAGGATGTCAATGTTCAGCCTACATTTACTTTAGGAGGGATGCCATGCCTCAGACATAAATATGTATACTTGATTTATTGCCTATGAGAGAACCTTTGACTAACACCAATATGGTGATCTGAATGGGTTATTAGTAAACAAAGACTTGGTCCAAGAAATGTGGATAAATTTGCAATCCATATGGACACAAAAAGCTTCAATGAAAGTTGAAGATCAGATGACAGAGAAAGTAGAGATAGAAAGAAGAATTTAACAGGAATGCATACTCTGAGAATACCTACAGAAAAGCTCTTGCTGACTCAAATAACATTACTGTTGTCAACTGAGAGGTTATCAAGACATCAAAAAGGTAGACAAAAAAGTATTGCTATTTTACCATTTTGGTGGTCTACAAACATTACTAAACAAAATCAATGAACAAATGAACTAAAGCACAAATGACTGTTTTAAAAGTCAGGTTTGTGCTTATCAGTAAAAAGCAAGCAGCCCACACGATGCATTTAAGAGATCTAAAACTGAAAGTTTGGATCATGGTGGCAAATGTAAGTACCTTGGAATTTGGTTAAATGACAAATGAAATCACAGCCATGCAATTGAAGTCAAAACAAAGATGGCGCAGAGCAAGTTTCTTTTAAAGAAGATGGTCATATTAATACCAAATTTGCAAATTATTGGCCAGTATCCTGTTGCCTAGCTCTGCTTGTGCAATAGGAGTGATATCACCACAAGCAGCAGATTAGCACTAATTAACAAGTTCCTTCTTTGATTTAGGAGTGAACGTTACTTCAAATCATTGCATGCAGCCCAAGATTTAAAAGACAGACTCTTTAATTAGTGGCAATCTGTCACTGCTGCTGAGGTCAATGCTGCAGCACCACTACAGCTGTGCAAAAGAGTACTGCCCATGATTATAAAATTGAAGGGAAACATGTGGATCCGCGTGCCCAGTTGGCACGCATGGCCTCTGGCAGAGGTTAAACCTAGCGAGCACGCTCCTGGCCCCTGGCCCTTGCCAGCAGAGAGAAATTAAGGGGGGTGGATAAATGATAGGGTTTGATTCACCCAATTCCTTGACCTGACCAGCGGACCTGCTGAGAGAGCGAATATGTTACTCATTAGAGTAATCCCTCATCTCCGAGTCTCAGTCTTATCCCAGAAGCAAACAGGAGTCATGATTGCCTTAGTCTAAGCCCAAAACAATGGTGTTGTTCCAGCCAGTGTTTGCCCGCACTAATTAACTTCCCCTAGAGAAATTCCCAATTAACCTGAGTAAATAGGTGATGCGATTTACTGTCGGGTGATGGTTTTTTCTACCTTGCCTTCTGATCTATAAATGGTTATGCCTTTTCCTCAATAAACCACTGATCTTATCCTCCTCCATACTGCCTCGTATCGTTCTTTTATCAGTCTCCTCCGGGACCTACGGCCCTCAGCGGCCCCGATTCCTACAGAAACACAACAGCACGGTGAGGAAGATTGACCAGGCAACCTGCGTGCCTGCCCACTGTCCAGATGCTAAGTGAGAATGGACAACCTCAAGGATTTTTCTCAGTATGCAGAGAGTTCTTTAGTTATTCAGGCTTGAATTGATTGATTTTCAAATAGGTAACTGTTGTGTATTCAAGCAGATTGCACAGTTTCTCCAGCCACACCTTGCAAGACAAAATGGCGATTTCCTGCCATCAGAATTAAGAGCAAGGTTTGGTGCATATTCTTCCCTCCTGGGCGCGCTCCTTATGTTAATTAGAGTTCTATGGTTGGGTGCAACTTTGGATCCTGTTCCTGCTTGGTTAAAACTATGGTATCATGTTAGGATTGGTTAGTTAAGGTTATCCGGTGAGCTACTATATTGTATCTTAGAGTGACCACTGCCGAGACACTAAATAAGCGCCACAGGTAAACAAGGGTGTGGCCGGGCCGGATCTATACTTCCCCATTCTCTGCAGGTTAGCCAGGCTAAGCCTTGGGTCTTCTCCATACGCTCGCACGCAAATGTTGCTTAGTAGCCAGGGACGGCATAGTTTGGAGAGACCGATTACATGGGATAAGTGTAGCCATCTGTTGTCCGGATATCTTTGTAATTGTTGCCTGCAAGACTTTACAATAAACTGTTATTCATTGTTCTGTTCATCGTTGCTGGACTGTTCTTTATAAAGGGCCAGACACGACAGTAACAGAGTACTTTCTTTGGCAGAAAAGAAGACACATCCACTCTCAAACCTACACCAGTTGAAAAAATATACCTCTTGTTGGTATCGCTCCACCTAAGATAAGGAGTGAAGTAGCAAGAGAATGACCCTCAACATCTTCTGAAAGAATATGTGCCTCAAGTCCACTGGCTCAGATCCAGGAAGAAATTTATGGCAAGAACAAACATTCTTCAGGGTACGTAAGAGCAAAACCAAAATAGAAGATGGAGGAAGGAGGTCACTGGACAAGGAACAACATTAAAGGGGGATATGGCTGAGGATCTCAACCTCCCCCATGTCACTTGGAGGACCCTGAATAGGCTGAGGGTTGGAGGAATCCCTAAATGTGTAAGTCCAAAATACTCAAGTGGAAGCTGCTGGTGGAAAACAACACACGGTGTGAAAGTGGAGAGATACAGAATCCAGCTCATTTACTGGTCTGCTGATTACTGCCAGAAACATGCACCAATGAGGACTTAAATTTGGACAACTACAAAGCAAAGAAAGTGGCTTCATTTTGACCTTGATGGTGAATCTTGGCACTCCAGATGTCCTTGGACCTCAATTCCCAGAAGCCCAAGCACCCTGTGAATCCACACGAATGGGTTTACTACGATTCATCTGGCCCGCACTGCCCTCATTGCTCCCAGAAGTGGAAGTAAAACATGCCTGTACGGGCGCGTTTGACTTCCACTTCCAGGAGCAATGAGGGCAGTGCGGGCCGGATGAATCGTAGTAAACCCATTCGTGTGGATTCACAGGGTGCTTGGGCTTCTGGGTATTTAAGTCCAAGAACATCTGGAGTGCCAAGGTTCACCATCACGGGTTTAGAGTTTGATCGGGACACAAAAGAAGAAGAAATGACCCAGGAAAAAAAGGGTTCCCCTCTTTACCCCTCCTTGTTGTTGTCTTTAGATCATGCAAGTTTCCACATCCTTCCACATAAGTCACCCAGGTTATGTCTGCATAAAATAATTCCAGTCAAGTAAGAACAAAAAGAGGTCATCAACAATAGCATTCAGTTGTGTGTGGTGGTGGGGAGACACTATGCTATCAAGAACATTAACCAAGATGGTCACTTATGAGAACTAAATCAAGCTAACAGAATAGAGTTATCCTGCCTTGTAGTTATAGGTGAATAAAAATAAAGAGATATACTAAAAGCTGTACGTTTCTCCTTAACTGTGGAAACTCAATGAGCTTTCAGGCATGATCTAGTGTTGGATTCCTTGTGCTTTCATTCTAAGAGGTGGCTGTGTATAGCAGCTAGACCTATGACTTTTATAGTGGGTTCTGCAACAAAATATTGCAATGTGAAAAGCTCTTCAAGATTCAAGCACTCCGTTACACCCAAGAAAACCAGCTCTGCTATTAGGCAAGGTGATTCACATTTGGAGTGTCACAGATGTAATGATTCTGATCTCTTTACCTAGAGATCTTATCATTCCTTCCTGCCACACTTCACCCTCTGCCTCTTTACCATCCGTGTCTTTCACAACTTTGTGTGGCAACCCAGCCTTATGAGCTCCCCTGTGACTTCACATGGCCTTAGTCAGGCTAGTGAGTGAGCAGGGCTTAGATTACTCAGATTACTTAGATTAGGTAGCAATAACGTGGTCCAGTCAGCTATTTATCCCAATTCAATCGACACAAAGGATCTATATTTTATGAAGTTTATTAAAGTAAATTAAAGAAATGAATATAGCATAGGAAATTAGCTTGCAATTTAGTCAGTCAAAGAATACATATAAAAATAAGAAACTTATCGTAGGTTGGCCCTTCTGGCTTCCCTTTTTCTCACAGGTCCATCTGTGATGTCCCCCCCCCCCTCCGACATCGATGGTGAAAGAAAGCATACAATTTCTCACACTCTGGTTTGATTCTTCTGATATCAGTCCACTCACGTGGGGACTTTCAGCCAATTGAAATTAATTTACACTCCAATCTCTCTCTCTGGTATGTGATATACAGAGACTCCTACACATTGAAATCTCCATCTTGGATGGACTAAGGCACAAAGTAATTAGGTGGCTAAAAAGCTAATGAAAAAGTGTAGCACAGAGCCATGTTTTTTTATTACAACAGAAAGGCAGCATAATGCTACATATTCGAATCTATTCTTTTTGCAATTTTATTGCCAAGGATGGGAAGAGAAAGTTATGGAACCTTTTGCCGCAGATGTAAAAAAAAAAATCACTTGGTTGATTTTCAGTACAATATATCTTGACTTTGTTGGGGTGAGGGGGAGGGAGTCCAAGTTGGCAGTGGAAGTTGGTATCTCTGATGTTATGGTGAACAAGAGAATCTGCTCCAGGTTTTAGATCAATTTTTAAAGGAGCTGAATCTATTTGGGGTAGAGTTCAGCACACTGGATAGCTCTGGTTAGGGTCTGACTAAAACACAAATTGGATTCACCAGCTCCACAATGTCAGAGTTACCAACCTGCACTGTTAGCATTTCTGCTTCAGATAGTAGACTAATTTGAGCTGGCCCTGGCTTCTCCACCCTCAGTTTCTCATCCCCTTCCCAAAATGACAACAATCCATGACAACTGAATACAAAGAATTGCCATGATTTATCCTGGGGTGACTCTCCTGTCATTCTTTTTTCCTAATAATCTCTGATATCATGCTGTGCTTTGGTGATGGTCTAAGCACCTTCAAAGCCCAGTGTGCTATGAGAGACACTCCTGCTCTAAGTTCCTTTGTTTTTGGCAGACAGCCACCATTTGTGGTATCCTGTTTACACCTTAAGTTGCACAGAGGCAGTCAATACTAAGAATGTTGAAAACAGTTCAAGAGATGGTTTGTTTCTCATGGTCTATTGTTGTTCAGTCGCACAGTCGATTCCGCCCCTTTGCGACCCCATGGACCATTGCCCTCCAGGCACCTCTGTCCTCCACCATCCTGCTCAACCCGCCTAGCTCTGTGCTCATTGTATCTGCAATACCATCTAGCCATCTCATCCTTGGCCGCCCCCTTCTTCTTTTGCGCTCCACCTTTCTACAGCATCAAGGCCTTCTCAAGTGAATCCTCCCTTCTCATTTGTTGTCCAAAGTACTTCAGCTTCATCTTTACCATTTGACCTTCTAGGGAGCAGTCTGGGTTGAGTTCTTTTAAGATTGACCTATTTGTTCTCCTCGCTGTCCAGGGATTCCTCAAAGCTCTCCCTCAACACCACATTTCAAAGGCATCTATTCTTCTGCGCTCAGCTTTCTTAATGGTCCAGCTCTCACAAACATACATTACGACCGGAAATACCATTGCTTTGACTATACGAATTTTTGTTTGCAAGGTGAAGTCTCTACTTTTCACTATGTTCCCCAGGTTTCTCATGGCTTGTCTCCCAAGAATCAGTCGCCTTTTTATTTCATGGCTGCAATCCTCATCTGTCGTGATCTTAGATCCTAAGAAAGTAAAATCTGGCACTGCTTCTACTTCTTCCCCATCTATTTTCTCATGGTCTATAGACACACAGAAGCTTTGTCAAAATCAACCATGCCTTCCACCATTCTGTTAAGTGTAATGTGTGTGGTCGCATGTTTCTTGCCAAGATCAGCTTATTGAGTCACCAAAGACACATTCACCAGAGGAGAAAATAATGACTTACAGGTAGAAAGTATGCTCGGACATGAATAGCTGACAATGATGTTAGACACAATTTTGTTTTGTCCCACTTTCTGCTTTGGAAAGGTTTTTCAGATTGGTGAGATGATTTTAAAAACCTGCAGCACCTGTTTGATCAAAGGGATACAGTGCAATTAATGGGAAGCAATGTAAAGATTCTCCAGTTCCAATTTTCTTGATTTTTTTTGACTTTGCATTTTATAACATGCACAGTGTTTTCTGTGTACTTTCTTTCTCAGCAATGTCCTGTAAGCTCTTTGATTTTGCAAATTCATTTCCTGCAGTATGTTTACTCATCTCACAAGAAGTCTTTGTTGGCAGTATGACAATGCAATTTTGATCAAGATAGTCAAACCCAATAAAATTCGTTTCTACCCCAGTGGAGAGACTACAGTGACTTAGTGGTTAAGATGCTGAACTTGACAACTGGAAGATCGGCAGGTCAGTAGTTCAAGACCCGAGTGCTGCATGACAGAGAGAGCTCCCAGCTCTGTCCCAGCTCCTGCCAACCTAGCCATTCGGAAGCAAGAAATTGCAAGTAGATAAATAGGTACTGCTTCAGCGGGGAGGTAACCCATCTGCTCCGGTGTCTAGTCATGCCTGCTATGTGACCACTGAAACAACTGTAGATGCAAACAGCGCTGGCTCTTTGTCTGTAAATGGAGATGAACACCAAACCCTAGAGTCAAACACCAATGGCGTTCAAGCAAGGTAGACGTTTACCTTTACCCTTAGTGGGCACAGTACACCACAAACAATGACCCTATTTCAAACCACCTTTTGCTCTCCAAAACAATGTTTGTGAGCCTGTTGCCGTCCCCCCCTCCCAAAAAAAAAAAAAAAGGTTTGCTTTCAAGAGAAGCCTTGCACTCCCGTCTTGGGGCTCTTGATGTCTCCTCCTCCTCCTCCCCTTCCTTCTCTATTTCCTTTTCCTGTTCTCAGTTGCAAAGTTATGTACACATCAGGCCCTGTAGGTCGTTATCGCTATTTTTTACAACCTTTTATTGCACACACCACTTCCTTGGATTTTGCTCGGTGTGGTTTTGGTGGTTGATGTTTCTTTGACATATTAGGAGGCCTTCAGAATGTGTAACAGCAAAAATTTGGGGGGATGCCCCCTTACCCCAGTCACAAACCTACTAGGTAAAAGGTAAAGGCAGCCCTTGCTAAAAAGCCAGTCGTTTCCGACTCTAGGGTTCAGTGCTCATCTCTGTTTACAGCCAAAAAGGCCAGCACTATCTGCATCTGCAGACATTTCTGTGGACATGTGGCAGGCATGACTAGACACTGGAGTGCACGGAACCCTGTCACCTTCCCACTGAAGTGGTGCCTATTTATCTACTTGCAATTTCTTGCTTTCAAAGTGCTAGGTTGGCAGGAGCTGGGACCATACCTGTCAAGTATGCCGGATTGGCCGGGAAATCCCGTATTTTGGTGCACGTTCCTTCCCTTTCCCGGCACCATCCCGTATTTAGAACGGCAGGGGAAAGGGGTTACTGCACACACGTACATGGCAAAACCCATCTGCGCACGTGCAAGGGTTCTGCGCATGCGCAAAGGAGTTTTTGCTGTGCATGCGCACCCGGGGCAGAGCAGTTCCCATATTTTCCGGAGCGGAACTTGACGGGTATGGCTGGGACAGAAGCAGAAGATAATCATGCAGCTAGGATACACTAATCCTTCTTGACCCCCTTTCACCTCTGATAAATGAAGTTTTGCAAGTTTTGAGATTCTCATTGCAATCACAGAGAAGGGAGTGAAGGAGAGACTTTAAAGGGGCAATGAGTGATTGGTTACTCTGTACCTCTGTGCCTGATGTGTATAAACCGATGCCATGAAGCCTCACTCCCATGTCTGATTTTATTTATTTATTTATTTATTTTCTAATTTGTATTGCCGTCCAACTCCAAAGTCTCTGGGCGGCTCACAGAAAATAAAATAAAACTAACAGCAATTTTAAAAGCAATAAAAAACCCATTAAAAAGCCACTGACAACAATATTAAAAGGATTAAAAGCTTGAAAGAGCTTGAAAGAGCTTAAAATGATGAAGGGGACTTGATCTACGAAAGCTCACATTGAAATATAACAGTTAAGTCTTAAAACTGCTACAGAGTTTTTGTTTTGTTTTGTTTATTTTCTGATACAATCTATGGATAAAGTTGATTGCCTATTTATTTATTTATTTAAATATCTATATCGCTTTTCTCATCCCAGTGGGAGACTCAAAGCGGTTTACAACATCTATAGCAACCAATAACAAGATACAATGCAAATAAAGAAGAAGAATAAAATAAGTTACAATTACAATAGAAATCTCCACAATATGGCAAGTTCTCTAATAAAGGGTACAACAGATACAAAACACAATATAAGCAAAACAAAGCATAGCTAGAATACAACCAAACAGACAACACCACCTCACACATGCACTCATTCCTACCTCCAGCAGATGCGAATATATCAACAAATGTTCTACTGCCTCAACGGCCTTTTAAAGTCCTGGCCGGAGGAAGCGGCAGAAGGCAAGTCCCGAGGCGCAGCGGTGGCGATGGCCGGCGTCTTCGCTGCAGGCCTCCCCGCCTGTCTAAACAGCTGGGTGAGGGTGAATGCTTGTCGCCTCAATGGCCTTTTAAAGTCTTGGCCAGAGTTGGTGGCGGAAGGCGGGTGACCTTGCAGCAGGCAATGCACCAAATGGAGAGACAGAACAGAAGGCTCAAAGCATCTATATCATCAGGCATCTATTCTTTTGCTACCATCCCGCCCCTCCCAGATTATAATCAATAAAAGGTTTCTTATAACATCTGTGAATCTGGATGGGGGGGGCGGAGCAGCAGAAAATGCCAGGACTATAATGTGTGTCGGGTGGAGACCTATCCACCATTTAAAACAGACAGGGCACTAGGAAAGTCTAGCATAGGGGTTCTGTTATGTATGTATGTGTGCATGTTCATTGTACTGTAAAGGCAAGAATGTAACCACTCCAAATACAAACGATCTCAGCTGTAAAGGAACGCGAGCAGACAGCCCATAGAGGGCAGCTGCGAGCGTTCAGTCTCACATGGTTCACATTGCTCAATCACGGACAGCCGCGGGAAAACCTTCCCCGCATTCAGCAGCAGAAGAAAGATCTGCATTCAGCAGCAGGAAAAGAGGCGTGCCTGGGCGAGGCCACGCCGGTAGCAGCCAATGAGCTACCGTGCTACAAGATTCAAATGTAGAGGGCTACTGTATATATTGAGATGTATCACCGCCATTACCTCATGCTTCACTGGAACACCATGCAATAAACCTGTGTTAAGCCAACCCTTCGGTTGTCCTGTTGTCTTTGGTCCCATACACTAAATTGGCGACGAAGGTGGGATATGGCTGCCCACGGGACCAAGACATGCGCCGGCTACGAGATCAGGAAGCCGGGAGACTTGGAGCTGTTTGAGATAGACTTCAACGCAGCGCTGGTGGAGCTCGAAGTCTCAGATGAGGCCAAGAAGAGGGCCATTTTCGTCCGCATGCTCGGACACGAGACCAAGAGGACCTTGGTGGACCTGATCGCGCCGAGGAAGGTGAGCGACCTCAAAGCCACAGAGCTCCTGGCGGCGCTGCGCGCCCACCTCCGGCCAGCAATAGCGATGTTCCCCGCTCGGAGCGCGTTCTGGAGGCGAGTCCAGGCGCCCGGGGAATCGGTCGCTGAGTTCGCCGCGGCCCTGCGGCTGGCCGCCGGCCCATGCAAGTGGGAGACCCCAGACGTCACCCTCCGGGACTGCCTGCTCTGCGGTCTGAGGGACACAGAGACTCAGCGCGCGCTGATGAAAAGGGAGCCGCCTCCCACGTGGCAACAAGTCCTCGACACGGCACAGGCCGCGGAGGCCACGACCGCCGGGGTGCAAGAGCTTCAGGACTGGCGCCCGAAGCCCGCCAAGGCAGAGAGCTCGGTGCGCGCGGCCCGGCGAGCTTCGAACTCGTCTGCGGAGAGCGGCGACGACGAGGACGTCCGGAGGGTCCAGAGAGAGGGCCGGCGCTGCGACGGCTGCGGCGCCGCCCACGTCCGCACCAAATGCCCATTCCGCAAGGCCGAGTGCCACAACTGCGGCCGGCGCGGGCACATCGCCAAGGTCTGCCGGAAACGGCGCGAGGCCACAAGGAGTTCTCCAGACCGCGCGGCGAGGCAGGACCGCACCACGAGGCCAAAGGACGGCACCCGGACCACGAGGACGCGGGACGGTGTAGGGCGCATCTCCGACGACAGCGAGGACGACGCTCCGGTTTGCAGCGTTTCCACGGAGCACCCCCGTTACTTCGTTGAGGTAGTAATACAAGGGGCCCCTATTAGAATGGAGGTGGACTCGGGTTCTTCCTACTCTATTATTTCCCAGGGAGAGTTCATGAAAATCGCCCCCCGCGTGCGGCCCAAGCTCAAAGCGTTGAGGGCCACACTGAAGGACGTGCAAGGGAACCGCATCCCAGTGTTGGGGGTTGGGAAGTTCCAGGTCCAGTTTAAAAAGCACACCGCAACGCTTCCCCTAGTCGTCCTCAAGGGAGGTAAATGCAGCCTCCTCGGGACTCAATGGTTCCAGCCCCTGGGGTTGTTCATTGGGGGGGTGCACGCCGTGGGAGCACACGCCACCGGGACTGATCCAATACAGAGCGTGTGCGACGCGCACCCCGAGGTTTTCAAAAAGGGGCTCAGAAAATTCAAGGGCCCCCCAGTGACTTTCGACCTGGACCCTGGAGTACGTCCAATCAGACTTAAACCGCGCAGAGTGCCTTTCGCACTAAAGGACAAAATAGAGGCGGAGTTGGACAAATTGGTGGGCCAGGGGATTCTTGTTCCTGTTGATTCTGCGGAGTGGGAAACTCCAATTGTAACAGCGCTCAAGGCCAACGGGGAGGTCCGCATATGCGCTGATTACAAGTGCACCATCAATAAGGCGATCCGCCCTAATGCGTATCCGGTGCCGGTAGTCAGCCACTTGTTGGCCAGGTTACACGGGGGGAGGTGTTTCGCTAAACTCGACCTGGCCCAAGCCTACCAGCAACTCCCGGTGACCCCCGCCGCAGCTGCCGCACAGACCATAGTCACCCACAAAGGGGCGTTCCAGGTATCGCGCCTCCAATTCGGCGTGAATTCGGCGCCCGGGATCTTCCAGTCACTCGTGGAACGCCTCCTGAAGGGGTTAGAGGGGGTGTTACCCTACTTTGATGACGTATTGATTACAGGGGGGAGCCGGGCCGAATTAGCAAGGAGGTTGGGAAAGGTCCTGACAATATTCGAAAAAGCGGGGTTGCGGTTGCGGAAAGACAAATGCGTTTTCTTCGCAACTGAGGTTGAGTTCCTAGGGTTCCGTGTTACTCCCGAGGGAATCAGGCCATCCCAATCCAAGGTGGCCGCCATCAAGAAGGCCCCTCGCCCCACCTCCAAGCCCGAGTTGCAGTCGTTCCTTGGACTGCTCAACTTTTACCACTCCTTCCTTCCGCGGAAGGCAGCAGTAGCGGAACCGCTACACAAATTGTTAAAAAAGGACGAGGCATGGAAGTGGGGCGACGACCAGGAGAGGGCTTTCAATGACCTGAAGCGACTCCTGGCATCAGATGCGGTACTGACCCATTTCAATCCCAAACGCCCAGCGGTCCTGATATGCGATGCATCCCCGGTGGGGGTGGGGGCGGTGTTATGCCACGTACTGGAGAAAGGGAGGGAGGCCCCGATAGCGTTCTACTCTAGGTCCTTGTCCCAAGCGGAGAGAAACTATGCCCAGACAGACAGGGAAGCACTAGCGATAATTGCGGGGACCAAGAAATTTCATGATTTTGTGTACGGCCGCCCCTTCACCATAGTGACTGACCATAAGCCCTTGCTAGGCATTTTCACCGCAGATAAGCCCACACCCCAAATCCTGTCCCCGAGAATGCTCAGGTGGGCCATTTTTCTCAACGCGTATCAGCACGCGTTGGTATACCGGCCCGGGAAGGAGATCAGCCATGTGGATGCCCTGTCGAGGTCCCCCATTCCCCGGGATTGCTGCCACGTGGGCGAGGTAGAGAGGGACCACCAGGTCTTAATGATAGAGGTCCTAGACTCCCCTCCAGTAGTACCGGCCGACATCGCCAAAGCGACCGGCAAGGACAAAACGCTGGCCACAGTTTGCTCCTGGGTACAGAAAGGGTGGCCCGTGTCTTCCCCAGCAGCGGAATTCGACACATTCTTCAAAAAGAAACTAGAGTTGTCCCTAGAGAGGGGTTGTCTTTTGTGGGGACAGCGGGTAGTGATCCCCACGTCTCTCCGGCCGAGGGTGCTTAAACTGCTGCACGTCAGCCACCCGGGGATCGTCCGCTCTAAGGCACTAGCCCGCAGTTACTTTTGGTGGCCCCAGCTAGACGCCGACATCGAACACATGGTCGGCACTTGCGAAGCGTGCCAAAGCTCCAGGCCAGAAGAGGCCCGCTCGCCACATAGGGAGTGGGACGCAGCAAGGGGGCCCTGGTCCCGGGTACACGTAGACTTTGCTGGCCCGTTCAGGGGAACCCTTTTCCTCCTTGTAGTGGACGCGTTCTCCAAGTGGTTGGAGGTCATTCCAGTCTCGAGCACCTCCTCGGCCACAACAATTAAACAGTTACGGAGGGTCTTTTCCACGTTCGGTTTACCCGACACCCTCGTCAGCGATAACGCTAGCTGTTTCACGTCCGCCGAGTTCGGGGCATTCATGGAGCGCAACGCCATTCGGCACATCACCTCCGCCCCCTTTCACCCGGCCACCAACGGCCAAGTAGAGCGCCTCGTGCGCACCACGAAAGACGCGCTGCTGCGCATGGGCCCCGGAGACCTCGACCTGAAATTGTGCCAATTCCTGCTAAGGTACAGGGTCACCCCATTGGCGTCAGGGTACTCCCCCGCAGAGCTGTTGATGCGCAGGAAGCTGGCCACGGGAATCTCCAAGCTAGACCCCACGAGAGTAGAGGACAAAGGGCGGAACATAGGGGTGGAACCCACAAAGAGTTTCAGCGTAGGCGCCCCGGTGCATTGCAGGAACTACGCCAACGCGGGGCCAGCCTGGGTGCCGGGCACCGTAATAGAACAAACCGGCCCCGTCTCATACCGCGTGGAGACCAGTACAGGCTTCCTGTGGAGGCGACACGTGGACCAACTCAGGCGCAGGGTCCCCGGAGAGCAGGACGGAGACGAAAATAGCATCGAATCAGCGTTAGGGTACTCCCCCACCCGCTTAGCCCAAGGGGGAGGAAAAGGGGAACATGGGTCCCCACCAAGGGGGGAGGAAAGGGAATCGATCCACAGAGATCTTTTGCGGGAGTCCGCGGCAGAAAGGAAGAGCCCCGACCACACACATACCCCTTGGAAGTTTCCCCGAAACACAGATGCCCATAGAAGTTTAGACGTTGATTTACAGTACCAGGGGGAGTTAGCGGAGTGGTCCCCCACCCGTCCTAGCGAAAAGAGGGGTTTCAGTTCAGCCCCTGGTACTTCCAGTCCCAGTAGCCCCTGTGAGTTAGAATGCAATATAGCGCCAATTTCCCGGAGACCGACACCCCCAAGACGAGAGGCAACAGCGAGTCCGCCCACCACAGTCTCAAGGTCCCCCGAGCGGGGATCAGAAGGTAGCAGAACCACAAGGGCGACCTCATCGGTTCCGCGGTTCACAATAGGAGGGTCCCCGGGGTCCGAGAGCAACAGGCAGGGGTTCACCTCCCAACTGTTCATTCCATTCCCATCCCCGGGCGCAAGGCAGGCACGGACGCCCCACAGAGCCACTAACGAATCCCCGTTTCCCGTTGCAGGACAAGCACCCACGGAGTCAGGGATCACAGGCTCTCCAGTACTAGGTCAGACGCAGGCACGCCCCAAGCGCACGTGCGGCAAGCCACAATGGTTGCGGGACTTCGTCCCATCCTAGGGGGGAGGGATGTTATGTATGTATGTGTGCATGTTCATTGTACTGTAAAGGCAAGAATGTAACCACTCCAAATACAAACGATCTCAGCTGTAAAGGAACGCGAGCAGACAGCCCATAGAGGGCAGCTGCGAGCGTTCAGTCTCACATGGTTCACATTGCTCAATCATGGACAGCCGCGGGAAAACCTTCCCCGCATTCAGCAGCAGAAGAAAGATCTGCATTCAGCAGCAGGAAAAGAGGCGTGCCTGGGCGAGGCCACGCCGGTAGCAGCCAATGAGCTACCGTGCTACAAGATTCAAATGTAGAGGGCTACTGTATATATTGAGATGTATCACCGCCATTACCTCATGCTTCACTGGAACACCATGCAATAAACCTGTGTTAAGCCAACCCTTCGGTTGTCCTGTTGTCTTTGGTCCCATACACTAAAGGTTCTCAACGTTTTCATGCTGCGGGCCAGACCATGCCCCCTCAGACAGCTGAGCAGCCCAGACTGGTGGTTCCCCCACTGTAAATGCTGCCGTAAAACACATCCACAGCTGTCGTAAACACATTTACAACAGCCGTGGTGCATTTATGGCATGTTTATGACAGCCATGGGTGCATTTACGGTGGATTTACGACAGCCACAGGTGCATTTGTGGCTGTCATAAACATGTCTGATTCCAGTAATGGCAGCAGTGGTGGTGGTGGTGGGCCACATGAAATAGTGCCACAGACTGGGTCTGGCCCACAGGCCTTAGGTTGCAAACCCCTGGTCTAGCCCCTGGCCAAATGGGGAACTGAGTTACTTGGAAGTAATTTGGTAGACTATGGCCTAGAGTTGGCAGAACCAAGATGAACCTCAGAAAACCTAAGGCTGCAAAGGCCACAGGGAAGGGTTAGGGTCCCCAAGTGGATTAAACTCCACTTAAATCCATCTTGATGGAGCGCAACAGCTTCATCAATACTGGCCTGGGGCTGATGAGGACTTTGCGTGCCAAAAGGACTCAGGACCAGAAAATGACTCGTGGAACTGGATCAATGGTATGGGTGTCACGCTGCAATGCAGAAGGCAAATTGAAGGCCACTGTTTTATATTCTCAAGAGAATCTTCATGGCGAATCGCCATGATGATCACCAATATTTGGAATTGGATACGGCACAAGAATAAGATATCAAATTCAATGACTAGTTTCCTGACTCCGCAAGGGCTTAGGGAGTTTGAACAGTTCTGAGGTTCAATTATCTGCTTCCAAAGAATGCAAGAAGAAAAAGCAAAGAAGAATGGTATTAAATAAAGTTACAAGTAGCTAGACTTTTGCTTCCTGCTTTTAAATATGGAGTTTTGGTTGTAGTAAACCCTGCAAGAGAACTGGGTGACCTGACACCTCCTCCACTCCATCCCAGGTCTCATTGCTCAATGTGTCCTGCCATCTATTATAAGAAAGAGTCAACGTCTCCGCAGCTTCAGTAAATGAAAAATAAATCGAAGCCACAGGATCCCCTTGTTGCGGGCTGGAATACCCGAAGTGACTAAAAAAAGAACAGTCATAAAAAGGAACCAGCCATGAGCTTGGAGGGAAAGAAAACAAGTTTGCAGAAGTCGAAAACAACAGTTTCAAAATTCTCTTGGGGGACTTCCCCTACCCCAAAAAACCTGTCAAATGTGTTTCTGCTGCTGTTCCCCTTTTCTCCCTCCTTTGTTCCCTTTCTCACATGCAATCAGATCAAATAGGTCTATGTGGATTCAGCCAGAAGGCTACATTTGTGAATCATGCCTCTGGAAAGAAGGCAAGCAGATGTTTCAGTCCAGCCTGAGGGTAGCTCAGCACCCACATGCTGACTAGAACAGTCTAGACTCTAGACTATGGATGGAAAACTGAAGTTGTGGTAGAGCAGACAATGCTACAAAAGGTCAGCATGGAGCCCTCGACACTACAATGTTCGTATTGGGCTCTGCACATTATAAAATGCAGTTGAATCATGGGGGGACCGGGGGGGGGACTGCTGTTGTTACTGCCATGTTTTGACAAACTCTGCTAAGTGGTCAGTGATTGAACAATTGAATTAATTGTGTGGCTGCTTCCCACCCCCTCTGTGGAGAGTGTGAGCTAACACCACAACTGACGGTTACTTCCTGGCTCTTGTTTCATGTGTGTGCAGTGAGACAAGTGGATACCAAGTTTCAGCAAGACTCATGCGGCTCTGTAGAAGCCTTTGAGAAGAACGGGCATCAAGACACTCCAGAGATTTTTGAGCTGCATACTACAGAGGTAAGGTGTAATTTCTCTTTTGCGTTATGTATCTCCTCAGAGGAATCACAATATGAGATCAAAATTGCTGGGAGAAACATCAAAGATTTGAGATATGCAGATGACACCACCCTAATGGCAGAAAGTGAGGAAGAGCTAAAGAAGCTCCTGATTAGGTTGAAAGAGGAGAGCGCAAGGGCTGGCTTGAGACTCAACATCAAGAAAACCAAGATAATGGCAACAGGCCCTATCAGTCCCTAGAAAATAGATGGGGAAGAAGTAGAAGCAGTGACAGATTTTACTTTCTTAGGATCTAAGATCACTGCAGATGGTGATTTCAGCCACGAAATAAAAAGGCGACTGATTCTTGGGAGACACGCTATGGGAAACCTGGGGAACATAGTGAAAAGTAGAGACATCACCTTGAAAACAATGGCATTCCCAGTGGTAATGTATGGTTGCGAGAGCTGGACAATCAGGAAAGTAGAACACAGAAGAATAGACGCCTTTGAAATGTGGTGTTGGAGGAGAGTTTTGAGAGTCCCCTAGACAGTGAAGAGAACAAATAGGTCAATCTTAGAAGAAATCAAGCCTGACTGCTCTTTGGAAGGTCAAATAGTAAGGATGAGGCTGAAGTATTTTGGACATCAAATGAGAAGAGAGGATTCACTTGAGAAAGCTTTGATGCTGGGAAAGGTAGATGGCAAAAAAAGGAGGAGGGCCCGAAGATGAGATGGCTAGACACAATGGGCACAGAGCTGGGTGGGTTGAGGAGGATAGTGGAGGAGGAGAGAGGTGAGTGGAGGACAATGGTCCATAGGGTTGCAAAGGGTCGGAATCGACTGTGCGACTGAACAACAATCTCCTCAGAGTTGTATCTGATGCTTGGGATTCTTTCAGGATTAGCTGAAGCTTGGAAACGTGACTCTCTTTTTTTGGACTATAAACCTCAGAATCATCCAGCCCACCTACTTTCTGTGAAATTAGGGAGCTGTGGTCTCAAAAAGCAACATTTCCAACTCTGGCTCTGAGACAGACCAGGAGTTCTAATGCCCAGAGTAACCTTCCCGCTCTAGGACGGGTTGTGTGGAAGAATAATTAGAGTGGTGACAGACAGTGTTATTGTCTTGCCAGAAGGGCAAAACCATTGGCAGAAGTGACACCACTGCCTATAACTTTTGGGTGCATCTTGCGCCCGTGTTTGATGAAACAGTTTTGCAATTGCTCCGTATTATTTCAAAGGCTGCAGTGGTTGACCTGTGGTTTCTTTGAATGTGAAGCAGGGTGGCTGTCCATCGGGACATCTGCACGGCCTGAGCTCACCTCAGGCTGGCTTCAGCCATTCAACTTCAGCCTGCCTTGTTACTAGAAGTAGAAAGTCAAGACTTCCGCTCGTTCCCCTCCGCTGAATTCCTAGCTTCACACTTTGAGTGCATGTGTGTGTGAGAGAGAGAAATGGGGAAGGAATAGCAAGTTGGGCTATTTCTACTTTGAGACAATATTATATCTTCACAAAGCTTTGTTCCTCTTCCTAGTTCACCTTCCCCTGGCTTCTATGCCTTACCCAACATATACAGCAGGCACAAGCTGGTGCTGAAGTAAGGGTCTTCTTAGGCCAACTGTTTCTGCTCAAATTGGTTTTATAAAATCACATATTCCACATCTGTAGAGGGACAGGTGTATACTTGGGTAATTCTCCTTACCTTTCTTGGTAGCCTCTCCTAGTTTCTCTTTGTCTCACCTGCTCCTCACAGGCTTTGACGCTGTTGTTTGCTACCCTGAAAGAGGTGAAAAGAGTTCCTAATGGGAATTGTGTTCTCTTTGTTGTGCTTTGGAATGGTCTCCACCTAAAGACTCATCAAGTTCCTTCCCTCCTTCATAAATACGGAGCTCTTTATGGAGGCCTGCAAGAATATTCCCCTTCTGAAAGCCCAGTCTAATTCAATATGTATACCTTTAACCACCATCTGGATTTAGTTGATTTGTTTATTGCTTGTGGGTTATGGGTTAGATGGGATTTGGTGATTGTCTTGGGGTTGAGGGGAGATTATTGTTTGTATTTGACTGCCCAGAGTAGGATTTGCAACTAAATTGGGCAGATTTGCAACTAAATTGGGCAGTATATAAATGTTTTGAATAAATAAATCTGACAAAGACCTCTTTTTGGTCTCATAGGAAACTATTCTCTAGACCATGGATATTCAACATGTGGCCTGTGGGCCAGACGTGGCCCACAGCACCATTTCATGTGCCCCCGATGCCTCCACCACATCAGGAAGTGCCATGTGGTGTTGTTGTTCAGTTGCACAGTCGATTCTGACTCTTTGCGAACCCATGTACAGATTTCTCATGAGACTTATGAGGTGTTCTGGTATTCCCATCTCTTTAATTACTTGCCACATTTTGTTGTGGTCCACACAATCAAAGGCCTTGGTGTAGTCAATGAAGCAGAAGTAAGCTTGTTTCTGGTATTCCTTTGTTTTCTCCATGATCCAACGTATGTTGGCAATGTGGTCTCTGGTCCCCCTGCCTCTTCTGAACCCAGCCTGCACCTCTGGTAGTTCTCTTTCTACATGCTGCTGCAATCTATCCTGTATTATCTTGAGCATCACTTTGCTAGCTTGTGGGATGAGCGCAATTGTTCGATAATTTGAACATTCTTTGGCATTGCCCTTTATTGGGATTGGGACGTATAATGATCTTTTCCAATCTGTGGCCACTGTTTCGTTTTCCAAATCTGCTGGCATATAGCATGTAGTAGCTTGATTCCATCATCTTTTAGGGCTTTGAAGAATTCAACTGGGATACCATCATCTCCACTGGCTTTGTTATTTGCCGTGCTTTTTCGGGCCTTTCTGACTTCACTCTCTAGGATGTCTGGTTCAAGTTCAATTTCCCCCTCATTGTTATTATCCGGGGTGTTTAGGTCTTTTTTGTAAAGTTCCTCTGTGTACTCTTTCCATCTTTTCTTTATCTCTTCTGCATCCGCTAACTCTTTGCCATCTTTGTCTTTTATCGTTGTCATTTTTGCTTTGAACGTTCCCTTGACTTCCCCAATTTTTTAAGAGATCTCTAGTCCTGCCTCTTGTGTTGTTTTCCTCTATTTCTTTGCACTGTTCATTTAGGTAGCTTTCCTTATCTCTCCTTGCTTTTCTTTGAAATTCTTTATTTAAGTGATTGTATTTTTCCTTTCTCCTTTGCCTTTTGCGTTTCTTCTTTCCTCTGCTATTTTAAGAGCCTCATCCGACAACCACTTTGCTTTCTTGCGCTTCATTTCTTTTGGTATAGTTTTCCTTGCTGCCTCCTGCATAATGTCTCTCATCTCTGTCCATAATTCTTCTGGTACTCTGTCTATCTGGTCCAGACCATTGAATCTGTTCCTCACCTCCACTGTGTAATCCTTGGGTATGTTGTCTAGATCATATCTATCTGGCCTATTAGTTTTCCCTATTTTCTTCAGTCTGAGCCTGAATTTTGCAATCAGTAGATTGTGATCTGAGCCACAGTCCGCTCCAGGTCTTGTTTTTGCTGACTGTATGGAGGTTCTCCATCTTTGGCTGCAGAGTATGTAGTCAATTTGGTTTCAATGTTGGCCATCTGGTGATGTCCATGTGTAGAGTCTCCTCTTGTGTTACTGGAAAAGGGTGTTTGCTATGACTAGTGTGTTATCTTGGCAGAACTCTATCAGTCTTTGCCCTGCTTCGTTTTGTGTTCCCAGACCAAACTTGCCTGTTATTCCATCCACTTTTTGATTTCCTACTTTTGCATTCCAGTCTCCTAAGATAATGTGGACATCGTTTCTTGGTGTCTGTTCTATAAGATGTTGTAGGTCCTCATAGAACTGGTCTACTGTGGCTTCATCTGCACTAGTGGTTGGTGCATATATTTGGATTACAGTGATATTAAATGGTTTGCCTTGTGGTCTGACTGACATCATTCTATCATTCTATCATTTTTGTATCCCATTACTGCTTTTCTCACTCTTTTATTTACAATTATGGCCACTCCGTTTCTTCTGAGGTTTTCTTGTCTACAGTAGTAGATATGTTGGTTTCCAGAGCTGAATTCGCCCATACCTGTCCATTTTAGCTCACTGATTCCCAAGATGTCAATACTTATTCTTTCCATTTCCTTTTTTACCACTTCCAGCTTTCCTTGGTTCATAGATCTTACATTCCATGTCCCTATGCAATATTGTTCTTTACAATACACCATGTGGTGTAGGAAGGGCAAAATAGTCATCTGGCCCCTGAACACGTCTGAGGGAGCATGACCTGGCCCATGACTTTAAAAGGTTGAGAATTCCTGCTGTAAACAGTAGCATGTAAAACACATATACTTTAGGGACAAGCAGAGTCCTGGTTTCTGAGAATTACTTTGCATTTCACTAAAACCCCAAGATCCAGGTGCAAAACTAGGGCATAGGGTGGGGGGAAAGATGTAACAGCCTGATTTACATAACCATGCATTTCCCAGCTTGTGGTCAACCTAGGAAAGTGGTTTTAGTAGCAGAATGAAGCTCACACACTCACATATACAAACATATCTTCAAATGTTCTTGGTTTCAGCATCTAACCTTTAGGTCACCCTTGCTCGAAAGCCAGTCATATCCGACTCTAGGTTTAGTGTCTTGCACGGAAGACAAAGAAGGAGCCGCAGTGAGGGCTAAACGCAGGTTTATTAGGTGATGATCAGGATGAACATGTGGTAATGGCGGAGGTACAGCTCATTATATACTGCAGTACATACATTTGAATCTCGTTGCACGGTAGCTTATTGGCTGCTACCGGCGTGACGTCATTCTGAGTCACGCCTATCTTCTCCAGGTGATCCTCGCGCAGGAAAGGTTCCCGCGGCTGCCGGTGATTTGGGGAATGTGAACGATGTGAGCTGAACGCTCGCAGCTGCCCTCTATAGGCAGCTTACTCGCGTTCCTTAACAGCTGAGCTACATTGTAATTGTGGTCAGGTTACATTCATACATTTCTTAAAACAACATTGTACATACACAACACTAGGGTTCAGTGCTCATCTTTGGTTATAGCCAAAGAGCCAGTGCTGTCTGCATCTGCAGACATTTCAGTGAACATGTGGCAAGGATGCCTCAGCACTGGAGGATGCCTTCCCACCAAAGTGCTCCCTATTTATCTACTTGCAATTTCTTGCTTTCAAACTGCTAGGTTGGCACAGGCCCGTGCTGGATACCAGAGAGTGCGGGACAGGGAGTAATGATGGTGCCCCCTCCCTCCCTCCTCCCCCGCCCCTCGGCAGCACCGTGGTGGCTCCTCTGTGTGTGTGTGTGTGTGTGTGTGTGTGTGTGTGTGTGTGTGTGTGTGTGTGTGTGTGTGTGTGTGTGTGTGTGTGTGTGTGTGTAGGGGGGTCCTGTCCCACCCCCTCTTCCTCTGAAGTTTGGGAGGGACGTCCCCCTTCTCTCTCCCCTCCAACATTGCACGTGTGAGGGGGGTCCACCTCCCTGCTGAAGGGGGCAGGTTGAGCCCCCCCTTTCCTATCAGGGTTGCAGGATCTCCATTTTGATGGGGGCGGGAGAGAGGGAGAGGCAGCAGCAACACCCGATGGCATAGGTCCCGAGGCACTTTTGTGGAGCTGTGTGGACAAACCAGGGGGGGGGAGCACAGGAAGCAAGCCTGGGCAGAGGACTGTGCTTTGGCAGAGAAACCCAAAGGCGCCATTTTATGTTATAAGTAGGGGTGCACCGGGATACATCCCGGTGACCCACCAGGCCAGCACAGGCCTGGGTTGGCAGGAGCTGGGACAGAGATGGGAGTTCACTCTGTCATGCACTACCCAGGAATTGAACTCCGACCTTCCAATCAGTGAGTTCACTGTCTTAGCCACTTGAGCCACCACAGTTCCTCTAAGCTTTAGATCTTTCCAAAAAGTATTTTCATGCTCTATTGGAATGCTTCTATTGTTAAATAGTTTGAGGTCAGTAACTCCTGTCTGAAGGTTCAACTACACTGCAGAAATAAATTGACTGTAAAATGTGCAATATATCTAGGGGATTACACAGGATTTCAAATTACTGAGATTTAGTTCTTCAACACTGCAGGATTGAGAGGGTTGAAATATCTTTAATATTTTTATCAATAGATGATAATAATCAATGGGGCTTTCCAATTATCAAATTGATATAAAGAAATTAGGAATATTGTGAATTATGATAAATAACATGTGATATTAATGTTAAAAAGAGGTTGTTAAATAAAAATATGCTCAATAGTACTTGGGAAGTTTTTTTTTAAGTTGCATAGCACATAAATGCTGCTGTGATGGTGACTGAACTTGCACATTTTGTTTTAAATGATTTCAATTGCAGCGCTACATAGCTAAAGGACTTATATAATACATCATATTTAAAAATATATTCCATATATGTTAAAATATTTATTTCCCATGATCCAAAATGTCTTAACATAATCTTATAGTTGTGAGAAATTGTAGGGATAAACTTGAAACTTGAATTATTATTCTTATTCTGTAATATCCAAATCCGAATATTGGCGATCATCTTGGCAATCAGCCATGAAGATTGTCCTGAGAATATAATGCAGTGGCCTTTCTTCTGCCTTCTGCATTGCAGCATGACCTCCGTCCCACTGAACCAGTTCCACAAGTCACTTCCTTGTCTTGAGCCCATTTGGCACACAAAATCCTCATCAGCCCCATGCCAGTATTGATGAAGCTGCTGCCCTCCATCAAGATGGATTCAAGTGGGATTTAATCCACTTGGGGACCCTCACCCTTCCCTGTGGACTTCTCCACCCAAGGCCATTAGTCCTCAGGGTTGTCAGGTTAGTTAACACCCGCCTGAAACGCAGCGTTGAGTCGCTGGCAGTAGGGTCTACTCTATTACCATAGCAAGACTCTGCAATAGTCAAGCGTAATGAGACTACTAGTACACTATAAATACATATTAAATACAGTCTAATATTCTCGAACAGCAATATTCTAACAAAATACAAAAAGGAGGTGCCTGAATAATAACCAGACGCGTTTGACTGTTGCAGAGTCTTGACAAAGAACTTCAATATATCCATTTACCGGAAGGATATGGACGACTGACTATTTACCTTTCTGCTACGACTTACTTTCTTGCCACATTTGTAATTCGACTTTTGCTGTAGCACCCGGACCCTCGACTGTTTGTGATCCTTACGGACTTTTCTGCTTGGACTCTTCTGCTTGAAATTCTTATCTCGGACTTTATGACTCGGACTTGATTCCTTTTATATATTCTGTGTTATATCGTGCCATTCACAGACTTATCTATTTTGTTATTGTGTCCAGAGAATTGTCCTACATGTTATATTGATTCTTTGATATGTATTCGGGATACTCTCTGATTTATAGATGACTGCGATTTTGCATCATTGTCATTATGATTGCTTTATTCTACATTTAGCTTGACCAGCATGATATTTTGAGTTTTATCCCGTTCTCTCGTACTTTCCCCTTACAGTTCGACCGGGTTGCTCTGCTCTAGATATTAAACCACTTTTGATTTTATTTCATTGACTCCTCATTCTCAGGGTGGTTTCTCCTTTCTCTCAAAAGTTTTGCAGACATGAAACAGGCACAAATTGAACCCTAGTTACAAACAGAGTGGACCCTTGATTAACGACGCATTCGAATAGCATCATTTCCACTTAACAACGCGTTGTCACTCGCCACTTGACTATCCGCACAACGACGAAAAACCGTCATTGTGCGGATTAATGACGGTTTTTTAACATAGTTGTGCGGATAATGACAGTTTTTTCCCACTAGATGGCGCAGCTGCCATTGAAAACCGCACAACGACGTTTCCCCTATAGCGACGCTACTTGGGGAACCAAGCAACGTCATCATGTGAAGGTCTACTGTACTTAAAAATATGAAGGTTGAACAAGGTAAGGGTAAAGGTTCCTTACTCAAAAACCAGTCGTGCCTACAGGAGTAGAAATAACATGGAAGAGCAGTATGAAACATAACTTTTCTTAAAAGTAAAAAACATTAAAATAAAAGCATTTCTTAGCATTTTAAAAGGAACACACAGAAGTCTCACCAAAGCCATGCATACTTGAATCTATGGCTCTATGGGGGGGACTCTCTGCTGTCCTCTCCTTCTCCTGCTTACCTGGGTTGTCATATTTATATCTTTCTTGAGACTGTTATCTGACCTCAGAAAATTGTTTGGGGTTTTTTCCTCACTGTCAGATTAACATACACATAATATACAAATTGGGACTGTGATGGCTTAGTGGTTAAGATGCTGAACTTGATAACTGGAAGACTGGCAGGTCAGCAGTTTCAGACCTGAGTACTGCACGACCGAGTGAGCTCCCGTCTCCATCCCAGCTCCAGCCAGACTAGCAGTTCAAAAGCAAAAAATTGTAAGTAGATAAATAGGTACCACTTTGGTGGGAAGGTAACAGCATTCAGTGCATTCCAGTGTCTAGGTATGCCTGCCAGATGTCCACGGAAATGTCTGCAGATGCAAACAGTGCTGGCTCTTGCTATAAACGGAGATGAGCACTGGGCCCTAGAGTCAGATACGACTGGCTTTCAAGCAAGGGCGATCTTTATTTTTAATAATATACAAATTATTTATTTAAATTTCTGTACCTACAGGACCTTACCAGCTGGCCTTTTATGTCACCCTGACCTGTGTCTCACAGGACATCTCTTCCGTCTACTTTCGCCCTCTCACAGCACTTGTACAATTTCTCAGACACAAACATGTCTGGCTTTTGTAGCATAAAGTTACTTTCCACATTTTAACCTTGTATTCCTCCCCCCCCCCCTCCATTACAGAATAGTGCAGCATTTCACATGACACTTTTTTCTCATTACAACTATCAATTCTTCTTCTTCACTTCCTCTTTGACCCTTTCAGGTGTCAAAGGAGATATGTAAAAGGTTCTTGCTTTGACACTTCTAGCGGCCTCCACCAGCATTATTTGGTGTTCTTGTAATATTTCTTTGATGTTATCTCTCCACCTTCCTCTGCGTCTGCTTCATGTTCTTTGTCCTTCTCCTCTTTTCACATGTGCTTTGTATGGTATGGAATTCCAAAACATTATCTCCAAATGGGTAAAAGACTTTATTTGTTTCCTCTGTACATAGTTTAAGATTGGTTCTATTCCAATTCTTTCCCTTATAATCTCATTCCTGATTTTATCCTTGGTTCTATTCCAATTCTTTCCCTTATAATCTCATTCCTGATTTTATCCCTTCTGGTCCCTCTAGTAGCCTTCCTCAGACATCTCATTTACATAAGCCACTATTGATTGTTTCCAATTAATTACTTGACATTTAATTAGGTTTGACATACAGCTATGCTCGGGAGTGCTGAAAGTAAAATTCAAAACCCAGCCCTTTCAGATTCTACAGTGCCCTCTTTCTTTACATGTCATGGAACAGGAAAGATGAATCACATACGGAAATGAGAAAAGGTGCAGACGAGGTATGAGACGGATCAGTCTGCAGGGATGAACTGAGACCTCAATCATTGAATGCTAATGACAAGAACTACATTAGCAACTTCTGTTTTTTTTTTTTGCTTTGTAAGAGGCAATTGGAGGAAGGGGAAGGCAAAAGGGAACCACAACTAACTGTGATCAACTCAGCCAGGACACGGTTGCACAAATTACTGCTCTAACCAGAAGTAGAAACATAACCCAGAAGTGTGCTATATTGCAGAAAAAGAGAGTCCACAGCATATCTTTCATGTTATCACAGGGAAATGTGTTCACCTGGAATAACAGATACTGTATGATTGCAACTGTAAATTATTTTTCTTTTCTTTTTTAAAAGACAAAACCCACATATACACTTCTTCCCTTATAATCTCATTCCTGATTTCATCCCTTCTAGTCACTCAAGTAGTCTTCCTAGGACATCTCATTCAAGTTATTGGTTAACTTTTTTGGTCGCAAAGATGTGTCCTCTGTTGTTGGACTTTTTTTAAAAAAAATTGGGGGGGGCATCATTTTTGTTTTTTGTTGCTATTAATAATTTATTTATTGTATTTATTATTTATGTCTAACTTTCTAGTGTAAAGGTTTTTTAATATCTTGTAAGCCTCCCAGAGTGGGAAAATGCCCCAATGGGCAGAATATAAATGTAATAAATAAAATAAATAATAAAATAATACACGTCCAGGGGATTTCCTCTCCCCTGTTTCATGATAAAACTGGGTAGAGCAGAATCCAGTGTTTGCATATTCTATTTCTGCACAAGATGTAGGAGAACATCTTTTATTGCAAAGGCTGAATTTCATTTTAGGGCCAAAGGGTTGAGCCAAACGTGGCACCACATTTTAGCTTAAAGCTCTTAGTGTTTGTAACACACAGCATTAGGTGAAGGGTATCTGCCATTTTAAAAGGGAGACAGCCTTGTACAGAAACTAAAGGTAAAGCCCTTGCTCAAAAGCCAGTCATATCCAACTGTAGGGTTCAGTGCTCACCTCTGTTTATAGCCAAATAGGCAGCGCTGTCTGCATCTGCAGACATTTCTGTGGACATGTGGCAAACATGTCTAAACACTGGAGTGCACGGAACACTGTTTACCTTCCCACTGAAGTGGTACCTATTTATCTACTTGCAATTTCTTGCTTTCAAACTGCTAGGTTGGCAGGAGTTGGGACAGAGGCGGGAGGTCACTCTGTCATGCAGTTACAGAAGCTGGGAAACCACTAAAAGAAGACGTAGGAAAGAAGGAGTGCAAGAGGACCAGTTTTGCCTCCAAGCCCTTCGGTTCTCCACTCCTGTCTTAACATAGTCCACTTTAACATATCCTCATTTTGTTCCTAGAACGTCCGGGAGCCCCGATGTAGAAGACTATCGCTGGATATCTCTGCATGTATCGGTAACATGTGCAATTCCACAGACATGCCATATGAAGAAAGCCGGCAGCTCTTGGTCAGCGTATACAGCATCGTCTTCATCGTTGGTCTCCCAGCCAACTGCCTCACTGCCATTGTGACGTTCGTACAGATCACCAAGAAAAATGTCACAGCAATCTACCTGTTTGGGTTGGCATTGTGTGAGCTAATGTACCTAAGCACCCTTCCCCTTTGGATCATCTACGTGCAGAACCATCACTACTGGACTCTGGGGCCAGGGCCGTGCCGGGTGACTGGCTACATCTTTTTCTGCAACATTTATATCAGCATTCTCCTCCTGTGCTGCATTTCCATTGATCGTTACGTGGCGGTGGTTTATGCCCTTGAGAGCAGAGGGAAGTGGTTTCGGTGTCAGAAGACAGCTATCGTGATCACAATTGTTCTCTTTGGTGTGGTTGCAGCAATCTACTCTCCGGTGCTTTTCTTGGGGAACATCCAGAGGGTGGACAGCAAAACTTGCTTTGAAGCAACACTTGACCGTTATGTAGCTTCTTACAATGTCGCCCGATTCTTTGTAGGTTTTGCCATCCCTTTCCTGCTCCTGATTTGCATGAACTACAAAATATTTCGAAGCATTAAGACCAGCTGCAGCCTTAGCTCATCCCAGAAGGCTAAAGTGAAGTACCTGGCAATCGCTGTCATCTCCATCTTTGTAATCTGCTTTGCCCCCTACCATTTGGTTCTCCTTGCAAAATCCATCGTCTTTTTTCTGTATCCAAAAGAGGCGTGTGGTTTTGAGAAAGGCGTTTACACCACATCTGTGGTATTCTTGTGCTCTTCTACGGCCAATGCCGTGGCTGACCCGTTTATCTACGTGCTGGCGAGTGAAAATGCCCAACGGGAGATAAGTCGGACCCTTGGAGTTTGCAGGATTCAGTTTGCAAATTGCCCCAAGACAGAGAGTAGCCAGATTAATGACTCTCCTTCCCAAAAGTCGCCGCTGGAGGAACAGAGCTTGGCAAATGAGGAAGGCAGGTAGCAACTCTTTCCTCTGCAGCAACACTGTGTTGGTAAAAAGCAATAAAAGAAGAGCCTTGTTTCTTTTGCCTTGATGCCTTAATTAATGTGAGGTTTAGTGTGGTGTCGCATGGCACTGCACGCAGTGAATAGCCCTTTCAGTGAATCTTGGCTGTTATAATTTATAATGGGGTGACTTAATGATATTGTGGTTTTGTCAGAGCCCGGCACCAGCAAAGCTCTATAGCTGGTTAGAGCTACAATGGGGAAAGGGGAGCTTCTCGTTACTTCAGGTTTCAGAAGGAGCAGAGCAGAGTCTTTGTTGCCAGTCCGGATGTCAGGAACTAGTGGAGTCGTACTATAGGTGTAGGGGTTGTCCAAAAGGGTGGTCAAGGTCACAGTCCGATGTTCAGAATCCAGAGAATCAAGGTCAGGAAGCCAGGAGCACAGTGTCGGGTTCACCAAACTGACGAGTTGACCCGACAAGGGCCTGCCGGCATGCTTCTCCTTTGAAGGGAGTCAGACCCCCACAGCTGAGGGGTCTGTTCAGTAGGTGTGCCCGGGCCCTCCTCCTTCTCAGCTGCATCTGATGCCCCAATGAAACCCTTTAACAAGCAGGCATGCTGGCCTGCTCCTGAGTAGCCTGCCTGCTGGCACCAAGCCTAGCTGTCAAACTCTGGTCCTCTGGCCCTGCTTGGCCCTGCTGGGCAGGCTCCGGAGTGACAGCTGGCTGCGAGGCCGGTGCCATGTCCATGTCCTCCGACTCAGCCTCCTGATCTGAGCTGGCTGTGGCCTGGGGGACTGGCAAGGGGTCCTCCTCAGGCTTAGATTCCAAGTCGGAGTCAGCAGCAGGCAGCTGGGCCGGCTAAAAGTCCTCCTCCTCCTTGCACCCAGGACCCCAGGTCACAACAGGTTTGCAGCTGGATCCGTGTATTGTGCAGGACACAACAGCGCATCAGGAAAGGAATGCAAGTTCCCACTGGTACAGCTGCTGTGATAGCTCACCCTATCACAGCAGCTGTACCACTCAGCAATTTGAAAGACTGCTAAGTAAAAAGAAGAACTACTGTATTACTTTTCTGGGATATGTTTATCTTTCATGTTAACTCTGGTCCAATCGTTCACGCTGCCTTGAATAAATTGCCCACAACTTCCTGTTACTCTCTCTGATGCTTAAAAATCACAGAGAATATTGAAAGCACATAACAGGAATTAAGCCTTGCATAAGAAGGAAGTCACAAGGCCTAGTTATTCTAGAGCAGGGGAGCCCAAACTACGGTCCATGGGCTGGATCTGGCCCTCAACGCCAATTCATCCGCACTGCCCTCATTGTTCCCAGAAATGGAAGTAAAATGCGCCCATATGGGCGCATTTTACTTCTGCTTCTGGATGTGATGAGGGTGGTATGGGCTGAATGAATTGGTGTGGGGGACCAGATCCAGCCCATGGGCCGTAGTTTGGGCACCCCTGGTTTAAGCAGAGAAAATGGCAGCCTGAAATCTATCTCATCCTGTTGCAAAACATATCTGTTGCAATACAGATTGTAAGGCACGTTTTACTTCTGCTTCCGGTGGGAGGAACCATGTAACTGGCCCGCTGAACCAAGTGACCAGCCTGCTGAACCACATGACTGGCTCGTGGCCCGAAAGGTTTGTGCGCCCGTGTCCTAGAGCAACCTTCTCCAATCTTTTGCAGATGTCTGGACTCTGTTGTTTTCTCCTATCTTGTGATGTAGAGGAGCCATGGCAGAATCCAGGAGAGTAACATTTCAGACTACAATTATCAGAATTCTTCAACCAGCATAGCAGTTGTTTGCTAAGATCTGCTGGCTTGGTAAATTGTGAAGTTATACTATGAAAAAGTAGTTAAATAATTCTTCTTCAAGTCTCAAATCCGATTCTGAATACAGTATTGGCTTTCATCATGCAATTAGCCATGAAAATTGTCCTGGGAACAATATAATGCAGTAGATTTCCATTTGCCTTCCACATTGCAATATAACACCCATACCACTTATCCAGTTCTGCGAGCCATTTTCTGATGCTGAGCCCTTTTGGCTCACAAAGTTCTCATCAGCCCCAGGCCAGTATTGATGGAGCTACTGCCCTCCATTAAGCTGGGATTTAATCCATTTGGGAACCATCACCCTTCCCAGTGGACTCCTCCACCCAAGGCTGTTAATCCTCAGGGTTGTCAGATAAATTAGCTGCTGCCTGACAGTGTTGCAGTGCTGGCAGTATGGTCTACTCCAGGGGTTCCCGAACTTTTTATGCTGTAGGCCTGACCACGGCCCCCAGCAGCTAAACGGCCGATCACATGGTTCCTCCCACTGTAAACACTGCTGTAAAACACACCCACGGCAGTTGTAAACACATTTACGAAAGCCATGGGTGCATTTACGGCAGCATTTATAGTAGGCGCAGACATGTTTACGCATGCATGGCTGTATTTTATGGCTGTCATAAACACACCCGCTTCCATTTCCAGAAGTGGCAAGGGCATCACGGGCCACAAGAAATGGTGCCTCAAGCTGTAGTTTGGTCACCCCTGGTCTACTCTATTATCAAAGCAGGATAACCTGGGAGGACTTGTTAAATAATTAAAGGATTGTTAAAATGCTGGATGAAATTTGAAATCCCATGTCATTCAATTTTGACTCTTGGATCATAAAATATCATTTTTAGTCACCAGGCCTTGTTCATCCACTTGGCTCCCTTGCTCACATGCCAATCCGCCAGAGCTTGGGAAAGTTACTTCTGACCAAAAGGTAACTTTTCTGATCTCTGACCCAGAGCTTGCAGGATTAAGGCAGTGGGGATTTTTGATTAGCAAGAACAGAAAGATATCTGGCACCTACCTGTACTTTATCAGAGCCATACCTGCAATCTTCACACAAGCCAGAGGAATGAATTTGTTCCTTTGATATATGCATACATACAAACATACCTAATCAATGGATGCAAATACAGATCAGTACCACTGTCTGTGTTTTTGGATTCTCATTGGGAAGTGGCTTAGGGCACGGTTTATCAACCTTGGCCTCCCAGATGTTCTTGGACTTCAATTATCAGAAACCCAAGACAGCATACCTGCTGATCAGGGCTTCTAGGAATTGAAGTCCAAGAACATCTACGGGGCCAAGGTTAAGAAACTTAGGAAATCTTCATGAGTCACCTGGTCTTTAATGACCAGGATCACAGGTGTTTTGAACTACAGCTCAAAAATTGAGTCAAAAAAATCATAAAGCTGCACATCTCTAGTCAGAAACCTTGGTAGCTGCTGTTCAAAATACCTGGAAGTCATCAACTCTGCAAGGAGCCTAATATTGTTGGACTGATGAAAAGTAGAAGATTTGAATGGGTGGGACATGAGAAGGAAGAGCAGTGGCCAAATATAGTGATGGATGCCATTGGGCAGGAGGAAGACCTAGGAAAAGATGGACAGACAGAATGAGAATCTGCTGCAGATGGGAGCCTGGGAGAACTGGAATCAGATTGCAGAGGATAAAGATCAATGGAGAGCCCAATTTGTGAGATTGTGAGGCCCTCTGGGCCTGATTGCATGATATAAGAACAGCCTTGCTGGAACAGGCCACAGGAGCCCATCCAGTCCAGCATTCTGTCTCACACAGTGGTTCACCATTTGCTTCAGGGTATTCCCAAACAGATGCCTTCACCTGTTTAGGATTCCTGGAAATGGCATTGAGAGAAATCCTGCCTATCTTTCCAACCCGGAGGTTGTCCTTGGGTATCCATAATTATAGCCATTGATACCCTTGTCCTCCATGAACTTGTCTAATCCTTTCTTAAAGCTGCCAAGACTGACAGCTGTCACCACTTCATCTGGCAGGGAATTCCATAGACCAGTAATCCTCTGGGTGAAAAAGTACTTTCTCTTATTTGTTTGAGAACTAGTACCCAAAGGTTTCATGGAGTGCCCCCTACGTCTAGTGTTGTGCGATAGGGAAAACAGTTTTTCCTTATCTACTTTGTCCGCACCGTACATGATTTTATAAACTTCAATCAGGTCATCTCTTAGACGCCATCGTTCAAGAGTGAAGATGCCCAACCTTTGCAGCCTCAGATGGTAAGGAAGGTGTTCCAGTCCCCTAATCATTTTGGTTGCCCTCCTCTGCACTTTTTCCAGCTCCATAATATCCTTCTGGAGGTATGGCGACCAGAACTGTACACAGTATTCCAGATGGGGCCTTACCATAGATTTATAAAGAGGCAAAATGACACTTGCTGACTTATTTTCTATACCCTTCCTAATGATCCCTAGCATTGAGTTTGCTTTTTTCACTGCTGAGGCACACTGGGTTGATACCTTCATTGAGCTGTCCACCAGGACACCATGATGATGATCACAACGATGAGGACATGGAAGGAGTCTACCTTACAGCCACAAATTTGTGTATCATTTGTGCCAGTGTTTGAAGAAGGAAAGAAAGGTTGGAGCAAACATCTAGATTTGGGATTCTGAAAGACTTCCTGTGGAAGGAAGTTTCAGAGGTGAGAGGGAGCCACAAACAAAGTTTGAGTTCCAAGTTCTCTTGACGAGAACTTTGCTCATGGGATACTTCAATAACAAAAAAACAACAACAGCACAGCCCTCATGGTATAAGTAAAGATAAAGGTCTCCCTTGCTCGAAAGCAAGTTGTATCCAACTCTAGGGTTTGGTGCTCATCTCTGTTTATAGCCAAAGATCCAGCACTGTCTATATCTGAAGATGTTTCCATGAACATCTGGCAGGCATGACTAGACACCAGAGTGCACGGAATGCTATTTACTTTCCCACCAAAGTGTACCTATTTATATATTTTCAATTTCTTGCTTTTAAACTGCTAGGTTGGCAGGAGCTGGGACAGAGACGGATGCTCACTCTGTCGTGCAGCACTCGGGTTTCAAACTGCTGACCTGCTGACCTTTCAGTCATGAAGTTCAGCATCTTAACCACTAAATCTCTCATGGTATAACCCAAGAGTTCTCAACCTTTTAAAGCTGGGGGCCGGGTCACACTCCCTCAGACAGCTTCAGGGACCAGACAGCCATTTTGCCCTTCCTCCATCACATGGCACTTCCTGGTGTTGTGGAGGCGGTGAGGGCCACATGAAATGGTGCCACGGGCTGCATCTGGTCCCCAGGCCACAGGTTGAGAATCCCTGGTATAACAGATAGCATATAATACTGGGTCTCCGGGAATCCAGGCTATAATCCCTCCTGAGTCATGAAACACACTGGGCGACTTTGGCTTAGTCATTCCCTCCCAGACAGGCCGATCTCACAGAGCTGTTGCAGTGGTGGGCTTCAAAAAAAAATTACTACCACACTGTGGGCGTAGTATGGTGGGTGTGGCCAGGGGGAAAGCCCTGCTTGCTTTCACCCAAATTAGGACTACTTTATTTCAAAACTTAGATGGGTGGGGCCAGCCAGAATTTCTGCTACCAGTTCAGGCGAACTGGTGCAAACCTGCTGATGCCCACCACTGATGTTGTGAGAATAAAATGGGAAGTGACAGAATAATGTATGTCAGCTCATTGAAGGAAAGATATTGTCAGGACAAATAAATATGTTTTTTCAGAGTTCCTCCTCTTTATAGCTTGCTGTGTCCTTTTCCGTGTGAGTTGGGAATGGGTATTCCAGGCTGATCATAATGGGAATGCAGTGATACCTCATACAACGTCCAAACTTGGTTCCACAAGTTTGGACTTTATACGGATTTGGACTTTGTATGAGGCATGCAAAATCCTAGCCGCGATGCCTCATACAACGTCCAAATCCTTGCCGCGATGCCTCGTACAACATCATTTCCATAGAGATACATTGTGCTGTAACAGCACAGACTTCTGGGCAAAGTCAAGGAAATAGACAGGAAACTGACAGAACTTTAAGAAATCATTGTCTAAAGGCTAAAAACATTACAAAAACATGTCAAACAACCCTGATTGTCCAAGAACCTGAAGAATGCTGCAAAAATCCCAGGAATGCTTCTAAAAATTCTGACGAAAAAAATCCAAAAACGTGCTCAAAACCGTTCCTAAACACTCTTCACCTCATGCAAAACCCACAAGAGCAATGCATGCATGTGTCCTGCCTTTTATACTGCCCAGGCACAATGCAACCTGGGGAAAATCCCAATGCCTCATGCAAAGTCGCACGACTTTGTATGAGGCAACTTTTTTCAAGGAATTAGGCGGTTGTATGAATCCGATGTTGTATGAAGCGGACTTTATATGAGGTAGTACTGTATATGAATGCCTCCCCTACGTACTACAAGGAAGTGCCTCCACCTGTATTAAAATCCTTCCTATTGCTATTGTTGTCGCCATCACTACTATCCTCCTCTTTCCCAATTCTACATAGGTTTTGGAAAGCAGAAATGGGTTCCCCTTTGTGTAATCCTCACAACAGTGCCAAGTGTGAGTTTAGGCAGAAAGAAGGGTGGCTGATCCAAGTGCTGCCACAGAATTTGAACAAGGATCTCCCAGCTCTGACATTGCTCCACAGCGGCTCTGGTGTACAGCTCCCTCCCAGTGTTAACTCCTGAATCCTAGGCATCTGAGGAAAATTATAGGTGCATTTTTTTCCACTGCAAAGTTGCTCCTGTGCTGAAAGTCTCTGTTATTTGGCAACGATGTAACTTTGCCTCTGAAGAAAGCGTCGTCAACATACTTCTCCAATTACAGAATGCTATTTCTGGTCTTAATTGTAAACTTATACCGAAATACCATGCCAAGATATCGCTTGCTAATCCAGCCACCTGTTTCAGCTGTAATGCAGAGTTGTGGTCAAGAGAGGGCGCCAATAGCTAGTTTATTGCAATTACAAACCCACACTGGAGCAAAAACAAACTTCTAAACTAGTTATTATTCACACCCGCAATGCTGGATTAAGTCAGTGTGAGGCCTGTAGCAAATCGTGTCAGGAGGCCCTGCTTAGATTTAGGATACCTATAAAGTAAAATACTACTAGTAAAAGCAAACTTTTCTTAAGATAACACTAGTCAAATCAATTTTTCTAAGTAAATCACATACGAAGGAACTAGAAGATCAATGCCGGATTAAGCCTATAAAACAAAACACAGATCACACGTCGATCGACTCTGCCACTCAGCACAAATTCACGCTACTACGGAGTAGAATGTAAGATGCGCGTGCAGACAAAGACGGCTCTGCTTGTGCGCGCATCTTTCCTCTTTGGTGTGCATTGAACGCTCCAATGAGGCATTGGCAAGTCTCTCTGAGTGAACATTTTTTTTAATATCCAGGCGAATGTACAAAATATTTAAATTTGGATTTTCATTCTAACTGAGCACAGGGGCCGGGGGCCCCAGAGATGCAGAGTCCATAGCATTTGCTACTCCTGCAATATGGCTAATCCAACACTTCGTTCATGACAGTCTGGCTACATATCCCACTATGGTAATGGAGTAGACCGTACAGTTAGCAACTCAACGCTGAGTGTTGAGTGATGGTAAATAACCTGACTCCCTAAAGGGGCCAATGGCTACGGGCACATGTCCCCCTCAGTGGAGGAAATGGCATTGGAAACCATCATATTGGGTCCAACGGCAAAATGCGCAGAGGAGGAACCACTTAACTATTCTGATTTTCAACAGTCATGGAGGCAGAAGTGGCCATGCCAGGTGGACTGGCTGTGAAGGAGCACCTTGTCAATAGCCTCAAGGCTGCAGCAGATCATTGCAGTCCCGATATAAAATCCTGCATGTCTCATTTCATACGTGCCACAGGAGATTGCTCGGTGATTTATTTGTTTGTTTGTTGAATTTATGCAACCGCCTTCCTCGCCCAAGTGACCCATGGCGGCTCACAATATCAATTGAAACCCACACCCATTATCAGTTAAAAGCAAACACTACAAAACTCTCTAAAACATCCTTAAAACCTCCCCCATCCGCTTAAAAGAAGGACACCGGGGCAGGAGTAATAAAAATAAAAACCAGGCAAGGCTAAATAAGCCAGCAGGGCTGGGTTGTGGTACCAGTTGTACCCCACACCTGCTGGCATAGTCATGTTTTTAAGGCCTTCCTGAAGGGGAGCAAGAGTGTGTGGGTCATTTCATGGCATGCTCAGATTCAGCTTAAACAAATTTACACCAATGGCATTTTTCCTGAAAATGATTTTCAGGGGGTAAAATGTATACTCGGGCACAAGTAACAGCTGACAATTTACCTTCATAGTAGAGCAAAACAAAACGTGTCATACTGACAGTAATGACTGCATCCAATCTCATCATGTTATGTTGTTTATTTATTGAATAAAAAATAGAAACACTTCAGTGTCCTACACTGCATGTTCCTTTCTTTTTCCAAAACACATGTAGCATTCAGAACCACACAACATTGAAATCTATTTCTATAATTTTAAAAGTTATCTTACTCCCTTTTAAAGGGCATATTGCTGATGTTCTGTATAAACTTTATCTTTTAAAAAGATGGATACAACATTTTGCTGGTACAAATTTAATAGAGGCTATCTCCCAGTATCTGTGGGTTTCATTTCCACAGTTATCTCAGTTATCCACAGGTGAAAAATATTCAGCAAAAAAATCCTTGAAATGCATAAGACAGGTACAGTATATATTATTTCTATGGTGCATTATCAGAGCTGACTACTAGAGGTCGCTGTTTCCATTGTAATGTTTAGTGCGCTTTTGCTTAAATATGGTGTTTGCTGTTTTTTGTTCATATGGTGTTTTTGTTTGTTGTTCAGATAGTCATGGAAAGTAACCTTCTGTGGGTTCCATGCACACAATTGGTATACTGTCCCTGACAGAATCACGGCTTGGGGAACACTCCTTAGAGCCTTGATTCCAAAGGGACAGAAATTGGGGAGCGGATTAATAGTCATAGTTTAATTCACCGATCGCTGACCTGACAGGCAGTTCGGACTGTAGAGGGCAAAAGATCACCGGGTGGTGATCTCGATAAACATGTAATGGGTAATCTTGCCTCCGCAGAGGCTCTGAGCTGAAGAGTCAAGTCAGGCAGATGTTTACTCCTGATAGCAGTAGACAATGCATGTCCCCCTGGTAGTAAATTAGATAGATAAGGAACTTCCCCCAGTGAAGTCATCCCTAAAGAGTAACTTGTGTAATCTTAAAGTGCAGACTTGCAGTTTCCCTGTAACGTCCACGCGCAACATATGCACGCGGTGGATCTAGGCAGAGTATAAAGTTAAGAGCCTTCTGATCAATAAACGCTGGCCTTCGCTCCATCTTGCCTCGTGTGTCTTTACTTGACCAGTCTCTTCCGGGACCTTCCAGCCTTTATCGGGCCCCGATCCAACAACCTTCCAAGGATATGGGGAGCAACCTAGAGACAGACAGACAGAGACACTGTAGGGAGTGAGGGTGGTGAAGCTCTATCCATGGAAGGTAAGTATGGCAACACTATAATCATTTAGCTTTCACACAGTCCTGATACTCCACCCCAAACTGGTTGCCACCACCTACCAAATTAGAGAGGTGAGTATCTTCCTTTCTATAATATATAGTCAATTCAAAATCAACCCAACAGAGGAGACAGGTAAATCCTGAATCCATCTAGAAAAGAGGGAGTGAAACTAGTAAAGACACATTTATTTATGGAAGATAAGACCCAGAAAAAAATTTACAATATGATAAAATCTTGGTAGCTCAGCCATAACTCAATAAAACTGATTCACCTTTTTTGGCAGCTAGTTAAGCCACCCGCTTTCTCTTTTATCTCTTTTTCATCCTACTTTTAATTTTTCTCTCTATATATTGAGTATTATCAAGTTGATTCTTTCCAGGATTTTCTAGATCGAGATTACCCAGAAGTTGTTTATCATACCCTTCTTCGGGGGACATCCTGATACTGTGCAGTTTACCCACAACAATATAGGCTGGTTCTTTTCGCAGGAAACACAGTAGGGAATTAAACTCCCAACCTTGTGTTTCCACAGCCAGATAACTTCCTCAAGAGCTTCCACCTTTTCCTTGGCATACACCCTTCTAATTTGACTCCATGGTTGTAAAGGAACTAGACATTGCAGGTTCAAAGTGGCAAGAGGTTTGGATCAGCAGCAGTTATGACACTGTTTTGGGGGCTTTGCTATTCCAGTCTGAATTTTAGCAGGTATGAGTATTTATGGTGTATGTGGAAGTGGGCTTTATTATGAGCTATCCCTTTGCAAGGAAATATGTTCTGCAGTGGCTAGTGTCTAAATGGGCGGTTAAGACCCATTAGCTTTACAAAAGATCTCCTTTTGGTGGAGAGGAAATTGCTAGAGCTGTTTTTTCAATATAAATCAATGCATCCAGTAGCATTGCAGGCCCCCCTTGAAAATGTGGCTGCAGGAACTGTTAAGATTAGCTTCTGGATGCTCAGCTGCCATTTTAACACCCTTTCCCTGCTTTGTCATTCAGTCTTCCAGCCATTCTTCTGTTACAAGGAGAAACCACACAGGAGACTTTTTACCCTGCTCCAGGCTAGCACATAGCCATGAGACATATCACTAGATGGTTCATCAAGTTAGGTAAAGGTAAAGGTCGCCATTCCTCGAAAGCCAGTTGTGTACAACTCTAGGGTTCAGTGCTCATTTCTGTATACAGGTATAGCCAAAGAGCCAGCACTGTCTGCATCTGCAGACGTTTCCGTGGGCATGTGGCACGCATGACTAAAAACCAGAGTGCACAAAATGTTGTTTACCTTCCCATCGAAGTGGTACCTATTTATCTACTTGCAATTTCTTGCTTTCGAACTGCTAGGTTGGCAGGAGCTGAGACAGAGATGGGAGCTCACTCCGTCGTGGACCACTCAGGTCTCGAACTGCTGGCATGCCGACCTTCCAGCCGTCAAGTCCAGCATCTTAACCACTAAGCCACCACAGTCCTTCATCGTGTTAACAATGCATATACAGTATCCTGATATCATAACTGTGAAATTCCATGACAAAGTGGTGCCTTTCCATGCTGTAAAACAAAAACAAAAAAAAACCGAGTTAGATTCAGTTAGAAAGGAATATGAGTCATTTCACAGGTTTTTTTCTATCTACTTTAGATATTCCTCACAGAATATTGCATGACAGCAGTGGGTATGTTTTACTTCTTAACCATCAAGATGGGATACTCAGTAAGGCATAATGGATAGAGTTCATTTTCGTGTCAGAGATTACTCTGGATTGAAAGGATTTTTGTAGGGAACGCCCAATTAGGGCTCTTTTCATGTCACCCATCGTGCAGCTCTCGGGGAATTAAACCCCATCCTTCTGGTCTCCAAGCTCAGTGCTTTTGCCCACTGAGCCACTGGGGAGCTGCAAGGACAGAGTGACGGACTAAGATTCAGGAGGGCTGAGATGAAATTTCCATTCAGCCATGGAAGCTCACCGAGGTTGTGGAACTTGTAAAACCACTCCTTTAGTCCTTAAACATCTCACTTATCTTGAAAGCCAAATTAGAGATACTTGACAGCACAAAACAAACTTGACAGCACAAAACAACAAAAAGGTAGTAATGGGTGTATCCCTTCTTTTTCTTGCAATTATGTTTTCCTTTTGTGTTTGCATTTCTCATAAACAACTAGTCTACAGTCAGCCTTCCTCAGGGCAAACTCATATTCTTTGGAAGGCTGACTGTAAACTGGTTGTGAAGCCAGAAAGGAGGGATGGAGTTGTTGTTGTTGTTGTTGTTGTTGTTGTTGTTGTTGTTGTTGTTGTTGTTGTTGTTGTTGTTGTTGTTGTTAATGAATTTATATCCCGCCCTCCTGATGATGAACATCACTCAGGGCAGCTAACAACATACATAAAAGTACAGTACAATAGCAGATAAAACAACAACTGCTAAAGAACACCTAACCCAACCCACTAAAAACGACATTAAAAATACATAAAACTAATCAATTTATCATTAAAAAAACACCCTCACCCAGCATAAAATAGCGAAAAAACAAGCAGAAAGAACAAAGAAAACAGAGAGAAGCAGGATCCCTCAACAGGCTAAATAAGCCAGTGGGCTTCTCCAGAAGAGTCACACGTGCTCCAAATCCGCTGGCATAGCCAGGTCTTCAACACTTTTCTGATGTTGTTGTTCAAGAGATTTGTTGTTATTCAGTCACGCAGTTTAGTATATGAGAACCAAGACAATAGAACAGCCGAAAGGTTGGCTTAACACATCTTTATTGCATGATGGTCTGGGGGAACATGTGGTAATGGCGGATGAACAGCTCAATATATACTGTGGCTATACATTTGAATGTGGCTCCTCGATAGCCCATTGGCTACTGTCTGCGTGACGTCATTCCCCGTCACGCCCTTCTTGTCCAGGTGAGATGATGGCGGGAATCTTCCCGCGCTGTAGGTATTTGGGGAATTGGAACCATGTGAGCTGGGCACTCGCTATTGCCCCTAGTGGTCACTAGCTCGCGTCCTGATACAGAAGGTTACAGTGTTACAGCTGGTGATTATTATATCCACTCATTCGAGTGTTACATTACTTAAAGGCACAATATTCCAAACACAACATCCCTCCCCCCTAGGATGAGACAAAGTCTCTCATCCAATATGGTTTATTGCAAGCGCGTTTTGGGCGCAAGGCTGGCTGGCTTGTCCAGGGGGCGCTATCACTTCTCTGTTCCCTGGTCTCTTGTCCTGCAATGGGAGAGGGAGACTCGTTAGTAACTTGCCGCGGTTCCGCGGCTTTCGGGGTAGGGGTAAACTCCATTGTGGGGAAACCGGGGGCACTGGGGGCTAACGAAAAACCCCGTTTCTCCAAAAAAAAAACAAAACCGGTTTTGTAACTCAAAATCAAAATCATCTTCTGGGGTATCTGTGGGGGTATCCCTCAGGATATCTGCGGGGACAAACTTATTCCCTTCCCCCCTTGGTGGGGACCACTGGGCCCCCTCTCCTCCCCCTTGGGCTGAACGGGTGGGGGAGAACCCTAACGTTGAATCCTGTTCTGCGCTGTCCGCGCTCTGGTTTCCGGAAACCCAACGCCGGAGTTGGTCCGCGTGTCGCCTCCAGAGTAGACCTGTGCTGGTCTCGACGCAGTACGACACGGGACCCGTTTGCCCAATGACTACGTCCGGCACCCAGGCTGGCCCTGCGCTAGCGTAGTTTCTGCAATGGACCGGGGCGCCTATTTCGAAACTCTTTGTGCCCGCTAACCCGATGTTCCTCCCAGTGTCTTCCACCCTCGTAGGGTCTAGCCTGGTCAGTACCGTGGTCAGTTTCCTGCGCATTAGGAGCTCTGCGGGTGAGTATCCTGACGCTAGGGGGGTCACCCTATATCCCAGCAAAAACTGGCACAACTGCAGGTTTAAATCCCCGGGGCCCATGCACCTCAGCGCGTCTTTGGTGGTACGCACGAGGCGTTCTACTTGGCCATTCGTCGCCGGGTGGAAAGGCGCGGAGGTGATGTGCCGGATGGCGTTGATGTCGGTGAATGCCCTGAATTCGGCGGACGTGAAGCAACTAGCGTTATCGCTAATAAGCGTGTCGGGTATGCCGAACGCGCTGAACACCCTGCGCAATTGTTTAATTGTTGCGGCTGAGGAGGTGCTCGCAACTGGGATAACCTCTAACCACTTAGAGTAAGCATCCACTATGAGAAAAAGCGATCCTCTGAAGGGGTCCGCGAAGTCAATGTGCATGCGGGACCACGGCCCCTTTGCCGCATCCCATTCCCTGTGCGGAAGTCGAGCCTCTTTGGGCCGGGAGCTCTGGCAACTCTCGCAAGTGCCCACCATGTGCTCGATATCGGCGTCCAACTGGGGCCACCAGAAGTAGCTCCTGGCCAGTGCCTTGGAGCGGACAATTCCAGGGTGGCTGACATGCAGCAGCTTGAGCACTCTTGCTCTCAGGGACTCAGGGACGACCACCCGCTGGCCCCACAAGAGGCAACCCCTCTCCATGGACAGTTCTAACTTTTTCCTGAAAAACGGGGCAAATTCCGCCGCCGGGGAGGACGTTGGCCACCCTTTCTGGACCCATGAACTAACCAGGGCCAACGTCTTGTCCCTGCCCGTCGCCTTGGCGATCTCTGCGGGCACTACGGGGGGTGAATCTAGGACCTCTATCATGAGCACTTGGTGGTCTTGTTCCACCTCGCACACGTGGCTGCCCGTGTGGGGGAGGGGTGACCTCGACAGGGCGTCCGCGTGGCTTATGTCCTTTCCAGGGCGATACACCAGCGCGTTCTGGTACGCGTTTAAAAAAATGGCCCACCTGAGCATCCTAGGGGACAGAATCTGTGGCGTGGGCTTGTCTGCGGTAAAAATGCCTAGCAGGGGCTTGTGGTCAGTCACGACGGTAAAGGGGCGGCCATAGAGGAAATTGTGGAACTTCTTTGTCCCAGCAATTATCGCTAATGCCTCCCTGTCTGTCTGTGCGTAGTTACGCTCTGCCTTAGACAGGGACCTGGAGTAGAACGCCACCGGGGCCTCCCGCCCGTTTTCCAACACGTGGCACAGGACCGCCCCCACCCCCACTGGAGATGCATCACATATCAGAACCACTGGTTTCTTGGGGTCAAAATGGGTTAATATGGCATCCGAGGATAAGAGTTGTTTCAGCTCATTGAATGCCCTCTCCTGGCTCTCGCCCCATTTCCACGCCTCGTCCTTTTTCAGTATCTTATGAAGCGGCTCTGCTACCGACGCCTTCCTAGGCAGGAAGGAATGGTAAAAGTTTAAGAGCCCTAAGAACGACTGCAGTTCGGGCTTGGAGGTGGGGCGAGGAGCATTTTGAACAGCGGCCACCTTAGATTCGGAGGGTTTAATGCCTGCAGGGATTACCCGAAAACCCAGGAACTCAACCTCTTTTGCGAAGAAGACGCATTTGTCTTTCCGCAACCTCAACCCCGCCTTTTCAAATACCGTGAGTACTTTGTCTAGCCTTTCAGCCAATTCTGACTCACTCCCCCCCCCCCGTTATCAATACGTCGTCAAAATATGGCAAGACCCCTTCCAGACCCTTTAAGAGACGTTCCACTAACGATTGGAAGATGCCTGGCGCCGAATTCACGCCAAATTGCAGGCGCGTCACCTGGAACGCCCCCTTATGAGTGACTATCGTTTGCGCAGCAGCTGCAGCTGGGGTTACCGAGAGCTGCTGATAGGCCTGCGCCAGGTCAAGCTTTGCGAAACACTTTCCCCCATGTAACCTGGCCAACAGGTGGCTGACTACCGGCACCGGATACGCATTTGGGCGTATCGCCTTATTAATGGTACATTTGTAATCAGCGCATATTCGAACCTCCCCGTTGGCCTTAAGCGCTGTTACAATCGGAGTTTCCCACTCCGCGGAATCAACAGGAACAAGGATCCCCTGGCCCACCAATTTGTCCAGTTCCGCCTCTATTTTGTCCTTAAGTGCAAAAGGCACCCTTCGCGGTTTGAGTCTTATTGGGCGGACCTCCGGATCCAGGTCGAACGCGACTGGGGGCCCCTTGAATTTTCCGAGTCCCTTCTTGAACACTTCGGGATGCGCGTTGCACACCTCCTGAATTGGGTCAGTCCCAACGGCATGCACCCCCCCAATGAACAAACCCAGGGGCTTAAACCATTGAGTCCCGAGGAGGCAACAACTCCCCCCTTTGAGAACAACCAGGGGAAGTTCCGCGGCGTGTTGCTTGTATTGGACCTTGAATTTTCCAACCCCCAACACCGGAATGCTATTCCCCTGCACGTCCCGCAGCGTAGACCTCAGTGCTTTGAGCTTGGGCTGCACGTTGGGGGAAATTCCCAAAGACTCCCTCCGGGAAATGATGGAATATGAGGAACCCGAGTCTATCTCCATCTTAACAGGGACCCCTTGCACCAGTACCTCAACAAAATATTGTGGGTGTCCTAAGGACACGCTGTGGACTGCCGTGTCGTCGGAGATGCAGCCCACGCCGTCCTGCTTCCTTGAGGGCCGGACGCCTTCCTGGCCTTTCGGTGAGCGGTCTGTTGAGCCTCTCTGGTCTCTGCGCCGCCGTCTGCAGACCTTGGCTATGTGGCCTCGGCGCCCGCAGTTGTAGCACTCGGCCTTCCTGAACGGGCACTTGATGTGGTCATGGAGCGCCCCACAGCCATCGCAACGCCGGCCATCCTTCCGCACCTTCCGGATGTCCTCGTCCTCGCTGCTCTCCGTGGAGGAGTGTGGTGCCCGCCTGGCCACCTGCACTGAGCCCGCTGCCTTGTCGGGTTGTGGGGGCCTTGCTCTGAACCCCTTAACCCCGACCCTCATGGCTTCCGCCGCCTGCGCCTCCTTTACGACCTCTTGCAGCGTCGGAGGCGGCTCCTTGTTCATCAGCTTTCGCTGGACCTCCTCGTCCCACAGGCCGCACAGCATGCGGTCCCTGAGGGCAATTTCCAGGTTCTCCCATTTGCATGGGCCGGCGGCCAAACGGAGGACCGCTGCAAAGGCAGCCACGGACTCACCAGGCGCCTGGACTCTCTTCCAGAACGCGTCCCGAGCCGAAAACATTGAAACCGAGGGCTGGAAATGGTCGCGCATCGCTTTCAGGAGCTGCTTGACTGGCACTTCGTTCACCTTCTTCGGAGACACCAGGTCCACCAATACCTTCATGGCAGGAAACCCGAGCATCCTGATGAGGATGGCCCTCTTCTTCCCCTCGTCTGAGATGTCGGACACCATCAGTGCGCTTTGGAAGTCCATCTCGAACAGCTCCCATTCTTCCGGTTTGTTGGTGTTGAAACCGGCCTGCGTTGTCTTGATTCCGTGGGGATCCATTATCCCACCTTCGTCGCCAATTTAGTATATGAGAACCAAGACAATAGAACAGCCGAAAGGTTGGCTTAACACATCTTTATTGCATGATGGTCCGGGGGAACATGTGGTAATGGCGGATGAACAGCTCAATATATACTGTGGCTATACATTTGAATGTGGCTCCTCGATAGCCCATTGGCTACTGTCTGCGTGACGTCATTCCCCGTCACGCCCTTCTTGTCCAGGTGAGGTGATGGCGGGAATCTTCCCGCGCTGTAGGTATTTGGGGAATTGGAACCATGTAAGCTGGGCGCTTGCTATTGCCCCTAGTGGTCACTAGCTCACGTCCTGATACAGAAGGTTACAGTGTTACAGCTGGTGATTATTATATCCACTCATTCGAGTGTTACATTACTTAAAGGCACAATATTCCAAACACAACAAGCAGTCAAGTCCAACCCTTTGTGACCCCCATAGACCACTGCTCCTCTGTCATCATCTGCCATCATCCATAGCCTGCCCAGATCTATCAATGATGCCATCTAGCCATCTCATTGGAGGAAGTAGAAAAGGAAAGCAGAGATGAGAGTAAATGCTCGGTCTGCAGAGGAAGAAATGCTTTACAAATATAAACAGTGGCTGTCTTCCCTGGTTTACAAAACTCTTAAATTACAGCAAAGCAAGGTGGCTGAAAGAGACACAACAACTTTTTCCAATATTATCTTGGGTGCTGTTTGGGTTTTTGAACAAGAAACCTTTGGGTACGCCTGATTGTGGTCACTTTTTTCCTTGAAAAAGTGGTTAACAGACAGTAGATATAGATCTAGTGGGCAGATCTCTGACTGATTTTCAAATTCCTGGCTTCAAATTGTTTTAATGATAGTAGCAAGAAACTGACTTCAATCCTGCAACTGGTATAATTGTGCTATAATTAATGAAGAAAAGTTGGTATATCCTGGTGCAGGTATTTGTCTGGAAGGACTGTAAACTCTAAATTCATAGACCCAAAATTCTTTACCTTTAAATCCCTCCTACTGTAAGAATTTTGAGGTGGATCTCTGTATTAAGTCTGGTGCAGCAAAAACACTTGGTGTTTGTAGTCCATTAAGGCTCATGATACAATACAGTGGTATCTCGGTTTACAAATTTAATGCGTTCTCCAGGACGTTTCATGTTGTGAAAAATTTGTAAACCAAAATGCGGCATGGAAACCAACCCACAATGCAGAACACACATGTAAAATAAATTAATAAACCAAGGCATTATTTTCAATGGATTTTTATTCGTAAATGGAAAGTTATGTTAACCGAGGCGTTCATAAACCGAGGTACCATTGAACAACTGATAGGTTTCAGTGCATCATGGGACTCATATTAAGTTCTGCACAAATCCTGTACAGCTTTTGAGCCAGACTCCAATTGTAAGGTCACAGGATATAAAAGAACCCAAAGGTTTCTTGTTCAAAAACCCAAACAGAACCCAAGATAATATTGGAAGACTTTTCTTCCATGTCTAAGCCAGATGTGAAACTGCCAAAATGAAGGCACCTTTCGGCGAGTTCATTTTGCAGTTCCGTTCATCTGACCTAGTGTGAAAAAGATTAGCTGGCAACACAAGGTTGCTGTTATCAGGGTACGCCTGATTGTGGTTTAAAAATACCACAATCTTCAAGGAGGCTCCTTCTGAGTACCTGAAGCCTGTCCACCTAAGACAGAGCTTGCAAAAGTTACTTTTTGGGCTACGACTTTCAGAATCCCTCTCATTTTGGTAGCAGGATTGCAAAAAACAAAACAAAAACTCTTTCTAGGAATTATGGTCCAACAAAGTTCTCTAAAAGAGATCTCTAAAAGAGATCTCTTCCAGGTTCTCTGGGTAACAATCATTTTTTTTCTTGCAAAAAATATGTACATCTTAAAAGGCCATAGACTTCAGCTGGTCCATAGAGGAAACACAGTAACTTTGTTCCCAGTCCAGGCAGCACCAAAGCAAAAGAACAAGAAGGATGCAGGCGTAAACCACAGGGCGGTTGGAAAACAGAAACATAAAAAGACACTCTGGTAGCTTCCCTTATGAGGAGTCCAGCAAACCTGGGATCTAGAGCAGGGATTCTCAACCTGTGGGCCGGATGCAGCCTACAGCACCATGTCAGGTGGCCCCTGTTGTGTTCTGTAAAGCTGTGCCTTTAACAATGTACCTTAGCCATGTGTTAACAATGTAACCTTTCTGTGTGCAACATCATAACCTTCAGCTGTATCAATGTAAACCTGATAAGGGGACGCGAGCTAGTGACCACTAGATGGCAATAGCGAGTGTCCAGCTCTCATGGCTCAGATTCACCTGGTTCAGCAGCGCGGGAAGATTCCCCGCCACCTCTTCACCTGGTCAAGAAGGGCGTGACCTTCCAGACGTCACGCAGGCAGCAACCAATAAGCTGTCGACGAGCCACATTCAAATGTATAGCCAGCTGTATATATTGAGCTGCCCATCCGCCATTACCACATGTTCCTCCGGATCATCATGCAATAAACCTGTGTTAAGCCAACCCTTCGGCTGTTGCGTTGTCTTTGGTCCCTTACACTAAACTGGCGACGAAGGTGGGATATGGCAGCCCACGGGACCAAGACATGCGCCGGTTTCGAGATCAGGAAACCGGGCGAATGGGAGATCTTCGAGATGGACTTCCAGGCAGCACTGATTGAGTCCGAAGTCACGGAAGAGGCAAAGAAAAGGGCCATCTTCACCAGGATGCTCGGACAAGAAACCAAAAGGACCTTGGTGGACCTGATTGCACCGAGGAGGGTGAGCGAATTCAAGGCCAAGGAACTCATGCAGATGCTGCGTGAGCACGTCCGGCCCGCCACGGTGATGTTTCCCGCTCGGAGTGCGTTCTGGAGGCGAGTCCAAGCGCCCGGGGAGACGGTCGCCGCATTCGTGGCGGCCCTGCGGCTGGCGGCCGGCCCGTGCAAATGGGAGAATGCCGAAATCACCCTCCGGGACTGTGTGCTGTGCGGCCTGAACGACGCCGAAACCCAGCGCACGTTAATGAACCAAGAGCCGCCTCCCACGTTGCAGGAGGTCGTCAGAGCGGCCCAGGCCGCGGAAGCTACAAAGGCTGGGGTCCAAGAACTCCAGGACTGGCGGCCAAAGTCGAGCAAGGCACAGACCCCGGTACAGGCGGCCCGGCGAGCTTCGAGGTCGTCCACGGAGAGCAGCGACGACGAGGACGTCCGGAGGGTCCGGAAAGAGAGCCGACGATGCGACGGCTGTGGAGCGGCCCACGACCGCGTAAAGTGCCCATTCCGGAAGACCGAGTGCCACAACTGCAGCCGCCGCGGGCACATCGCCAAGGTGTGCAGGAAGAAGCGCGAGACCCAGAGGAGCTCAGCAGACCGTTCCGCGGGACAAGACCGCTCAACGAGACCCAAGGACGGCGCTCAGGCCACGCCGTTCGCACTTAAGGACAAGATAGAGGCGGAACTGGACAAACTGGTGGGCCAGGGAATCCTTGTGCCTGTTGATTCTGGGGAGTGGGAAACTCCAATTGTAACCGCACTAAAGGCCAATGGGGAGGTCCGTATATGCGCCGACTACAAGTGAACCATCAACAAGGCGATCCGCCCGAATGCATATCCGGTGCCGGTAGTCAGCCATCTGCTGGCCAGGTTACACGGGGGAAAGTGTTTCGCTAAGCTCGACTTAGCACAGGCCTACCAGCAGCTTACAGTGTCCCCTGCCGCAGCTGCTGCGCAGACCATAGTCACCCATAAGGGGGCGTTCCAGGTGACGCGCCTCCAGTTCGGCGTGAATTCGGCGCCTGGAATTTTCCAGTCACTCGTGGAACGCCTCCTGAAGGGGCTGGAGGGGGTGTTGCCTTATTTTGATGACGTGTTAATAACGGGGGGGAGTCGGGTTGAATTGGCCAAGAGGTTGGGGAAGGTCCTGACAATATTCGAAAAAGCGGGGCTGAGACTGCGAAAGGACAAATGCGTCTTCTTCGCAACCGAGGTTGAGTTCCTAGGGTTTTGTGTGACTCCTGAGGGAATAAAACCATCCAAGTCCAAGGTGGCAGCCATTAAGAAAGCCCCCCGCCCCACCTCCAAGCCCGAGCTGCAGTCGATCCTGGGGCTGCTCAACTTTTACCACTCCTTCCTCCCCCGAAAGGCAGCGGTGGCTGAACCGCTACACAAACTGCTAAAGAAAGACCAGGCATGGAAGTGGGGCGATGACCAAGAAAGGGCATTTAGTGAGCTAAAAAGCCTCCTAGCGTCCGATGCCATACTGACCCAATTCAACCCCAAACGCCCGGTGGTTCTGACCTGTGATGCATCCCCGGTGGGGGTGGGGGCGGTGCTGTGCCACGTGCTGGAAAACGGGAGGGAGGCCCCGATAGCATTTTACTCCAGGTCCCTGTCCCAAGCGGAGAGAAACTACGCACAGACAGACAGGGAGGCACTAGCAATAGTTGCGGGGACGAAAAAATTTCACGATTTTCTGTATGGCCGCCCCTTCACCATTGTAACAGACCACAAGCCCCTGCTAGGCATCTTTACCGCAGATAAGCCCACCCCACAGATCCTGTCCCCGAGGATGCTCAGGTGGGCCATTTTTCTCAACGCGTACCAGCACGCGTTGGTCTACCGGCCCGGGAAAGAGATCAGCCATGCGGATGCTCTATCAAGGTCTCCCCTCCCCCTAACACCCAGCCAGGTGAGCAAGGGGGAGCGGGACCATCAGGTTCTTATGATAGAGGTGCTAGATTCGCCCCCCGTAATGCCCGCCGACATTGCCAGAGCGACAGAGAAGGATAAGACGTTAGCAGCAGTTAGCTCCTGGGTACAGAAAGGGTGGCCGGCGTCCTCCCCAGCGGAGGAGTTCGCCCCATTTTTCAGGAAAAAGCTAGAGCTGTCCCTAGAGAGGGGGTGTCTCTTGTGGGGGCAGCGGGTGGTGATTCCCATTTCCCTTCGGCCGCGGGTGCTCAAACTGCTGCACGTCAGCCACCCCGGCATCATGCGATCCAAGGCGCTGGCCCGCAGTTACTTCTGGTGGCCCCAGCTGGACGCCGACATCGAGCACATGGTCGGCACTTGTGAAAGTTGCCAATGCTCCAGACCAGAGGAGGCCCGCCTTCCCCTTAGCCGTGTCCCCGGGTGCACGTTGACTTCGCGGGCCCGTTCAGAGGCACCCTGTTCCTTCTTGTAGTGGACGCCTTCTCCAAGTGGTTGGAGGTTATCCCAGTCACGAGCACCTCCTCGGCCCAGACCATTAGGCATTTGCGGAGGCTCTTTTCCACGTTCGGCATACCTGACACATTAATTAGCGACAACGCTAGTTGTTTCACGTCCTCCGAGTTTAGGGCATTCATGGAGATCAACGCCGTTCGGCACATCACCTCCGCCCCGTTTCACCCGGCCACCAATGGCCAAGTAGAGCGCCTCGTCCGCACCACGAAGGACGCGTTGCGGCGCATGGGCCCCGGGGATCTGAACCTGCAAGTGTGCCAGTTTCTGCTAGGGTACAGGGTGACCCCGTTGGCGTCAGGATACTCCCCCGCAGAACTCTTAATGCGTAGGAAACTGACCACCATCCTTACTAGGCTAGACCCCATGAGGGTAGAGGACAAAGGAAGGAACATCGGGCTAGAGACTACAAAGAGTTTCAGTGTAGGCGCCCCCGTGCATTGCAGGAACTACGCCAGCACGGGCCCAGCCTGGGTACCGGGCGTAGTTGTGGAGCAAACCGGCCCCGTGTCGTACCGCATGGAAACCAGCACAGGGCTCCTGTGGAGGCGGCACACGGACCAGCTCCGACGCAGGGTCTCCGATGAGCAGGGCACAGACCAAATAGAGGAAAAATCAGCGTTAGGGTTCTCCCCCACCCGTTCAGCCCAAGGGGGAGGGAAAGGGGGCCGCGGGTCCCCACCAAGAGGGGAGGGGGATATTCTCGTAGATATCCTAGGGGATCTTTCTGAGGAGGAGGAGGAACCCGACCCCATACATATCTCACGGAATGTCCCCACAAATGCGGATACCCCAAGTTAGATTTTGATTTTCAGAACCGGGGGGGGGTTTTCGGAGTGGTCCCCCACCCGTCCAAGCGAGAAGAGGGGTTTTTCGTTAGCCCCGATTGCCCCCGGTCTGCCCACAATGGAGTTCTTCCCTTCCCCTAAAGCCGCCAGACCGCGGCAAGGCACTAACGAGTCTCCCTCTCCCATTTCAGGACAAGGGACCAGGGAACCAAGAAGCAGTAGCGCCCCCGGGGGGGGTCAGCCCTCTTCACGACCCAAACGCACATGCAACAAGCCATCTTGGCTGAGAGACTTCGTCTCATCCTAGGGGGGGGGAGGGATGTTGTGTTCTGTAAAGCTGTGCCTTTAACAATGTACCTTAGCCATGTGTTAACAATGTAACCTTTCTGTGTGCAACATCATAACCTTCAGCTGTATCAATGTAAACCTGATAAGGGGACGCGAGCTAGTGACCACTAGATGGCAATAGCGAGCGTCCAGCTCTCATGGCTCAGATTCACCTGGTTCAGCAGCGCGGGAAGATTCCCCGCCACCTCTTCACCTGGTCAAGAAGGGCGTGACCTTCCAGACGTCACGCAGGCAGCAACCAATAAGCTGTCGACGAGCCACATTCAAATGTATAGCCAGCTGTATATATTGAGCTGCCCATCCGCCATTACCACATGTTCCTCCGGATCATCATGCAATAAACCTGTGTTAAGCCAACCCTTCGGCTGTTGCGTTGTCTTTGGTCCCTTACACTAAAGCCCCCCACCGCCTCCACCACACCAGGAAGTGCCATGTGGTGAAGGAAGGGCAAAATGGCCATCCGCCCCCCCCCCCCGAAGCTGTCTGAGGGACCATGACTTGGCTCCCGGTTTTAAAAGACTGAGAACTCCTGGTCTAGATTTAGGCTAGGGTCCTGAAAGGAATAACACAGAGTTCTGGTGCTGCAGTAGTTAAATTGCTGTACTGTATGTCTTTGGTAGAGCTTACCATGGGCTCACAAGTTACACCAAATGTAGTTAAAAGTCTATACAGTATGTTAGTTGGGCTTTGTTATCTCTATATATGTTTATACATAGGGAAGGTACTGAACTCTAATACCCTGTTGCTGGGGAGAGGAGAAGGATGTATCAGAATGCTTTCTGATTGACTAATGCAAATTAGTTAAGTCAGAAAAGGGGGTGAGGTATAAAAAGGAAAGAGAGGGTTTTCTGAGGAGAATTTGACAGAGAAAAAACTTGAGGGACGCTGGCTGAGGTAAACTTTCAGAGAAAGGATGGGGAAAACTTTTAGAGAGACTGAGGTAAACTTTCAGAGAGGCTGAGGAAAACTCTCTGAGGTGAATCTGAAGAGATTCTGGAGAACTTTTGGAAGAGATTATGAGGAGAATCTGAAGAGAACAAGCCAGAGAAGAATGAGAGGAAAGAAATCCTGCTCTCTTCTAAGCTATCAGAATATGTTAGTGAGTTAGATTAATTTATATTCAGGGGGGAAACCAAGGTGTTGATTGTTGGATCTGGGCCACAAAGCAGGTTGTGCAAGCTGGATCGGAACCGCGAAGCAGCTGTTGGGGCCTGGAGGAGACTGGTCAAGCAATGAGACACGAGGCAAGATGGAGCGAAGACCAGTGATTTAATTAAGGCAAATCATCAGTATTTATCATGTACAGGCTGCATGTAAAAGCATCGCGATCTGCAGAACTCACACTCCGTATTTACACAAGTTAATTGGGGAAGTTTACAGGGGAAGTTAATTAACTAACTTAATTAATGGCAGGGGAAATACATTGTTCCGTGTTATCCGGGGTAAACATGTGGCTGGTATTGGTTCTAGGGCTTAAGGTAATCCGCAGGCGCGAGATTGCCTATTACGCACCTAACACGTTAGTCATTAGCTCTCTGTTGACCGAGCAGTTTGTCAGATCAGCTAGTGATTAATTAAACCCTATCTAATATTCCGCTCCCCCAATTTCTGTCCCTTCAGGAACCCCTGGCAACGAGGTGATCACCCATCACCGGGGTGCTGTCAGGGCCAGTATATCAATTGTGTGCACGGATCCCACAGTTGATTTTCCTGAATCTTTTTGAATAGTGTTGTATCTATTGTATAGTTATCTGAACAATGTATCTTTAACATCTCTTATGAACAATAAACCACAATTCCTTCAATAACTTGTATGATTATTGAAGGGAGGGGGACAGAGTAAGGCCATCTTAAGCCAGGAGAGGCCACACTGCTACCATTCTCTCCTTTTGACATTGTCTGGGGATCACCTTTTGAGTGGATCTTCCAGGTTGCAGCAAAAAGGTAATATTTTGCTGGACCAGCATCATGGAAAATGGCCAGAGTCTCAGTAGTCCTAAATTGAAGCTACCTGTGTCAGGGATACCCAGGAGGGGACAAGGAGAGGTCTGAGGCGGTGGGAGTTTAGTGTCAGGTAACATTTAAAGTAACATTGGCACATGTCCAGGTGTCGCTGACACTGTAGCAAAAAGGTTGTGAGTTCAATCCTGCCAGGGATCAAGGTTGACTCAGTCTTCCATCCTTCTGAGATTGGTAAAACTAATACTCAGCATGTTGGGTGCAAAATGCTAATTAGCTCTGAACTGCCCAGAAAAGTGCACTAAGCACTATGGGGTGGTATACAAGTGCTATTGCAGATGACTCATTTATAGTCAAGGCAAACTGTCCAGGATATACCGTATTTTACGGACCATAAGACGTACCTGACCATAAGACACACCCAGTTTTTAGAGCAGGAAAACAAGGGAGAATTCTGAACCAAATAGAATTGTACTTTCACCACCAACCAGTGGTGGCGCTGCAGGGAAAATGGGTGGGCAGGCCAATTGCACTGAAGCAGGAAGCGATGCTCTAGGCTAGCCTCTTGCTCTCCCTTTAACCAGGAAGCATGGCTTCCCCCTCTATTTTGACCAGTGTGGCAGGGAAAAAGGAACAGGAACAAGAAAGGTAAATGAAACCCTTTCTTTTTATGCACAAGTTTGGTTTCCCACTTAAATGCATTGGGAACATACAAACAGAAAAGCATTAGAATACAAGAAATTGATTTCCAATGCATTTAAATGGTGTGGGATCCGCGCACACAATTGGTATACTGGCCCTGACAGAACCCCGGTAAGGGGTGATCACATCATTACCAGGGGTTCCTGAAGGGACAGAAATTGGGGGAGCGGGATATTAGATAGGGTTTAATTCATCACTAACTGATCTGACAAACTGCTCGGTCAACAGATAGCTAATGACTAACGTGTTTGGTGCATAATAGGCAATCTCGCGCCTGTGGATTACCTTTAGCCCTAAAACCAATACCTGCCATATGTTTACCCCGGATAACATGGAACAATGTATTTCCCCTGCCGTTAATTAAGTTAGTTAATTAACTTCCCCTGTAGACTTCCCCAATTAACTTGTGTAAACACGGAGTGTGAATTCTGCCAGATCGCGGTGCTTTTACATGCAGCCTGTACATGATAAATACTATTGATTTGCCTTCATTAAATCACTGGTCTTCACTCCATCTTGCCTCATGTCTCATTGCTTGACCAGTCTCCTCCGGGACCCAACAGCCGCTTCGCGGTGCCGATCCAGCTTGCGCAACCCGCTTCGCAGCCCAGATCCAACAAAATGGGAAATTGTGATTTGCGCCCTCTTGTGGCCACATGTAGTAATGGCCCGCTAAACATATGGTTTTTCTTTCCCGGCCCCAGAACAGCTGTGGCAGCGGCGGCAATGGAGGTCATCAGCCAGCAGTTGTTGTTGTTGTTCAGTCGCACAGTCGGTTCCGACCCTTTGCGACCCTATGGACCATTGCTCTCCAGGCGCCTCTGTCGTCCACCATCCCCCTCAGCCCTCCCAGCTCTGTGCCCATTGTGTCTACAATGCCATCTAGCCATCTCATCCTTGGCCTCCCCCTTCTTCTTTTGCCCTCCACCTTTCCCAACATCAATGCCTTCTCAAGTGAATCCCCCCTTCTCATTTGATGTCCAAAGTATTTTAGCTTCATCTTTACTATTTGACCTTCCAGTGAGCATTCAGGGTTAATTTCTTCTAAGATTGACCTATTTGTTCTCCTCGCTGTCCAGGGGACTCTCAAAACCCTCCTCCAACACCACATTTCAAAGGCATCTATTCTTCTGCGTTCAGCCTTCCTAATTGTCCAGCTCTCACATCCGTACATTACTACTGGGCTACATTACTACATTACTACATTACTGTTGTAAAAATATCTTTTTACAACAGCCTTGCTGGAAAGCATTTGGACTATAAGACACACCCTCATTCCCTCCCTCCACTGGGGGGGGGAGTGTGTCTTATGGTACAAAAATGCATTTTCAGAGCAGGACTGAGACATCAAACACTTTTATTTGTAGCACGGTGTGTGTGGTTTGCACAAAATATCAGTTTCTGAAGCTAAAATAGTGTCTTGCAGACACATAAGTACACAGAAAGGACAGAATGACATCCTAGTTTGAAAACCCTGTCTTCAAATACCTGCTTAGCTGTGGAAGCTCACTGGATGGTAGAACTGGTAAAGCTGCTCTTTAAATATTTTGCATACTGCAGAAACCATACTATGGTCGCTGCACACCAGATGACACATAACACACACTTCTGATGCCTTTACTTTGTACACAAAGTTACTCCTCGAGGCCATCTCAGCGTTGGCATTGGAGTTCCCTAGACTGATGGTTCTGGGGGACTTCAATTTGCCTTCGCTGGGGACTGGCTCCGGGGTGGCTCAGGAGTTCATGGCTTCCATGGCAGATATGGACCTGATTCAGGTAATTCAGGGCCCGACCAGGGGCAGTGGCCACACACCAGATTTAATCTTTTTGTCGGAGCGCTGGCAGAGTGATCTGAGACTACGGAAATTAGACATAACACCTGTGCCATGGTCAGATCACTATTTGGTGGCTCTAGACTTCCTGGGTGCGACGCTGCACCGTAGGGTGGCAGGGCCTATTAGAATGGCCCGCCCCAGGCAACTGATGGATCCTGATGGATTCCAGAGGGAACTGGGGGATTTCCCTCTGGATCGGCAACACGATTCGCCCGAGGCGCTGGTCGACCTGTGGAACAGGATGACTACAGCGGCCTTGGATGAAATCGCACCACTACGGCCTCTCAGAGCTCATCGAGCTAGGTCATCCCCATGGTTCACAGATGAACTGCGGGAGCTCAAACGGGCAAAGAGACGCCAAGAGCGCCGCTGGGTGAAGACCCAGAGAGACTCCGATTGGACACTAGCTAGGGCCGCTATTAGGGCCTATCTAGTGGCGATGGAGGTGGTGAGGCGACAATACTTCACCACCCTTATTGCCTCCGCTGATAATCGCCCAGCCACCCTGTTCCGGGTTACCAGGTCTCTCCTTGGTAGGGGGACCTCGGTGCCCGGTTGGCAGGGGTCGGCTGAGGACTTTGCTGACCATCTAGTGGAGAAAATCGATCGGATTCGCTCTGGGTTTAATCCTGGCGTGGATGGGGAGAGTCCGGAGGGAGCCGGAGCACAGTCTTGCCATGCCATCTGGGACCGGTTTGATCCAGTTGCCCCTGATGAAGTGGACAGGCTCCTTGCAGCTGTGCGCGCCACTACCTGCCCTTTGGACCCCTGTCCCACCTGGTTGGTGAAAACCTCCAAGGCAGTGACAGGTGGCTGGGTTGGGGCTGTGATCAATGCATCATTGCGGGAGGGGGTGTTTCCTGCACCTTTAAAACATGCTTTGGTGCGCCCCCTCCTGAAGAAATCTTCCCTCGACCCAGCTGTCCTAACTAACTATAGGCCTGTCTCAAACCTCCCCTTTTTAGGGAAGGTGTTGGAGAAGGCAGTGGCGTGTCGGCTGCAGGGGGTACTGGATGAAGCGGATTATCTGGACCCTTTTCAGTCAGGATTCAGGCCTGGATATGGTACCGAGACGGCATTGGTCGCACTAATGGATGATCTCTGGCGGGAGCGGGACGGTGGTCATCCATCCGTCCTTGCTCTTCTTGACCTCTCAGCAGCTTTCGATACCGTTGACCACGGTATCCTTCTGGAACGGCTCCGAGGTTTGGGAATCCAGGGTACTGTGTGGTCCTGGTTTTCCTCATTTCTGAGGGGTCGGTCCCAGTCGGTGTGGTTGGAGAGTGAGAGGTCCAGTCCTAGGCCCCTCAAATGGGGGGTCCCTCAGGGCTCGGTGCTCTCTCCTCTCCTATTTAACATCTACATGAAACCGCTGGGTGAGATCATTCGTTCCCATGGGGTGCGGTACCATCAGTACGCGGATGACACTCAGTTGTACATCTCGGCCCATGGGGACCCCAGTGATGCCGTCAAAGTCCTTTCCAGATGCCTGGAAGCTGTGGGGGTCTGGATGGGGGCTAACGGGCTACAACTGAATCCCAGCAAGACTGAGTGGCTATGGATAGGGGGTCCTGCGTTAATCCGGGAGTTACCATCGTTGGTTCTGGATGGGGCTATTTTGCCCCAGACAGACCCGGTGCGCAACTTGGGGGTCCTCCTGGATTCACGGCTACTGCTAGAAGAACAGGTGGCGGCTGTGACCAGGAGGGCTTTCGCCCAACTTCGGGTGATTCGCCAGTTGCACCCACTCCTGGACCGGGACTCCTTGCTCATGGTCACCCATGCTCTGGTTACCTCCAGACTAGACTATTGCAATGCGCTCTACATGGGGCTGCCCTTGACGACCATTCGGAGGCTACAGCTGGTCCAAAATGCGGCTGCCCGGGTGGTGATGGGGTGTGGGCGTTATGCTCATGCTTCGCCACTGCTCCGGGAGCTGCACTGGTTGCCAGTATGTCTCCGGGTGCAATTCAAGGTGCTGGTTTTGACCTTTAAAGCCCTATATGGTAGTGGGCCAGGTTACCTAAGAGACCGCATCGCCCTGAGGACGTCTGTCCGTCCAACCAGAGCGGACCGGAGGGGCTCTCTAATTGTTCCATCAGCCAGAGGGGCTCGCCTCTCTGGCACAAGGAGGAGAGCCTTCTCCGTGTCTGCACCGGCCCTCTGGAACCTCCTGCCAACAGAATTACGTCTTCGGACGGAGTTGCTGCCTTTCAGAAGGGATCTTAAAACCTGGCTGGCAGGTCAAGTGTGGGGTGCGGGTGGAAGGGTAACCACCATGGGGTGGTTGGTGTAGAGGAACTCTTCCCCATGGTGCCTTTTCGATCCTGCAGCCCCTGCTTTTTAGGGGGTGGGTAGTCTTAACTTTTTTACTGTTTTAACTGTTTTTAGGATTATTAATATTGTCTGTAAACTCCTTGGGTTGACCTGGGGTTACTTTTTATGTTGTTAGCCGCCCAGAGTCGGCCTTGTGTTGAGTGGGCGGGATATAAATTGAATAAATAAATAAATAAATAAATAAATAAAGCTCCATTCAAACAACAACAGAGGAGTTATCATTAATTTAACTTTTGTGCAATTGTGGCAGGAAAAAATCAGTCTGGAAATTGTGCACTTTCTTGCCAAGATCATCCATAACAAAAATCCTCACCCTCAACCATGGGGGAAAAAATAGCTGGCTCATTTTGGATCTGACTTCTGTTGGAGACCTGCCAATGGGTCATTGGGATGTTTATTGCTATGTTTTTATAATAGGTTACCCTATACCAGGGGTTCCCAACCTAAGGCCCATGGGCTGGATCTGGCCCGTGGCACCATATCATGTGCCTCCCACTCCTCCAAGGGCACTTGAGAAACAAAATGGCTGGCCCTTTGAAGCTGTTGGGGCAAAATGGCTGCCTCCATCATGCAGGCAGGGCAAAATGGCCATGCGGCCATCAAAGCTGACTGATAGAGCATGACTCGGCCTCTGGCTGGAAAAAATTGGGAACTCCTGCGCTATACAGTAGTTACCCTCTTTTAACCACACCTGGAGGTGGTATCAAATACACTGTCTTTCGCTACTGACTGTGGCCAGGAAGAAAAGCTGCTGAGATTCATGACATTAAAGGTAGCCCTTGCTCGAAAACCAGCTGTATCTGACTCTAGGATACGCTGCTCATCTCCATTTACAGCCCAAGAGCCAGGGCTGTCTGTGTCTGCAGACATTTCCATGGTCATGTGGCAGGCACCAGAGCACATGGAGCACTGTTACATTCCCACTGAAGTACCTATTTATCTACTTGCAAATTTTTGCTTTAGAACTGCTAGTTTGGCAGGACCTGGGACACACGACTGGAGCTCATTCCGTCATGCAGCACTCGGTTCTAGAACTGCTGACCTACTGACCTTCAGGTCATAAAATTCTGCATCTTAACCACTAAACCACCACAGTCTCATTCTCCAACTTCATAGCTAGATATCTCCTTCCACCTCAATTTGTGCATGGGACGGGGAAAGGTATTGTGATGAACCTCAACTCCCAGAATACTACAGCCAGCACTGGCTGCTACAGCCTACTACTTCTTCTAGTACTAGTACTATTATTACTATTATTACTATTACTTCTATTACTACTAGTACTAGTACTAGCACTACTACTACTACTACTACTACTACTACTACTACTACTACTACTATTATTATTATTATTATTATTATTATTATTATTATTATTATTATTATTATTATTATTATTATTATTATTATTATTATTATTATTATTATTATTATTATTATTATTATTATTATTTGTAGGATTGGGGCCGTGAGGAGGCCCTTAGGATCCCGGAGGAGACTGGTCAAAGGAACGACACGAGGCAAGATGGAGAGAAGACCAGTGATTTATTGAGGGACAATCATCAGTATATATTATGCAGAAGGCTGCGCATGGTAGAATGGTTATCTGACAGAAAATCACATCACCCATTTACCCGGGTTAATTGAGAACCTCTCTTGGGGAAGTTAATTAACTAAGACAAACACTGACCATTGTCTGAGGCTTAGGCTAGGGTAAATATGGCTTCTATTTGCACCAGAGATTAAGCTTAACTCAGAGTGAGTAATTGCCTAATACGTAACAGAGGTTAGAGATTTGCTCTCTCAGCAGAGCCGCTGGTCAGGTCAAGGAATTGGGTGAATCAAACCCTATCATTTATTCACCCCCCTTAATTTCGGTGCCCGCAGAGCCCACGGGCCAGGAGCCTTTCTCACCGAAGTGGCCTCTGCCGGGCCGTTCCGTGCCCATTGGGGCACGGAGAGACCACAATTATTATTATTATTATTATTATTATTATTATTATTATTATTATTATTATTATTATTATTATTATTATTATTATTATTATTATTATTATTATTATTATTATTATTATTATTATTACTACTACTACTACTACTACTACTATCAGTAGTAGTAGTAGTAGTAGTAGTAGTAGTAGTAGTAGTAGTAGTAGTAGTAGTAGTAGTAGTAGTAGTAGTGCTGGGGTAGTAGTTCTCACATGGCTGTCCTTCACTGACAAGCTATTCTATGTGATCCCATAATACTGATAAATTTCATTGCTGAATTAATGCAACCATAGCACAGCCTCCGAACCATGTTACAGTAATACCTCACATAAAGAGCGCCTCGTTTAGAGACTAACTCACTTAAAGAGCAGAATTTTCTCTCAACGGTCGCCTCGCTTAACAACTAAAACCAACCAAAAACTCACTTAACAACTAAATCGGGGTTCACAATCTCTCCTGCCAGAAGTCACAATTGGTCGCTTACAATGGTGTTTAGCTTAAAGAGCAAATTTGCTTAAAGAGCGATCCCATGGAATGCATTATGCTCTTTAAGTGAGGTACCACTGTATTCCCAATCGTGCTTGTTCTGTTCCCAACCTTTTCATTTCTGCTGAATGTCGGTGTAATGTGCTCAGCCAGTTAACACATTCTGCTATACTCATCCAGCCTACTTTGAGTTTGCCAAGTAACTTCTGTTTGTTCTTGGTTCGTGCCTTACCCCCTTCTCCTAATAGGCGGCCCCTTTTGTCCCTGTTTGTCTTTCCCCAACGCTTTGGAAATCCGTGGCAGTGTCTCTCTTTGCCTCTTGCTTTAATTCCTTTTTCTTTGCTTTCTGTTTCCAATGCCTAGGCTGGCTTTCCCCTCCCCCTTTGCTTCCTTCCCTCCAGATCCTTGTTGTCATCCTGAAAGCTGCCTGCCTGCCAATTGCTACTCCCTCCTGCTGCATTTCTTGTTGCCTGGAGCAAACCTGCCTTCTTCCCCTTCCCCCCATCTCCTGATCATGAAAACCAGCCAAAAAAAAGCACCCAAGGCTCCTTCCAGAAAGCTCTGAGCGCAAAGTCCAGCCAAGGGGTTGGCAAAAGCGCAAAAACAGGCCAAGAGAGCTAGAAAGGAAAAATGTGGGGCAGGGAGAATATAAATAGTCAAGGCAGCAAAAGGAATAGCTGGAAAAGATTTGCTAAAAGTGGTTTTGGCTGTTTATTTCCAGAAGCATTGAACATTTCCAGACTGTTCCAGCACATCACAGATCCATACTTTTTTGCTTATGAATAAAGGAAGATTAGCTGTGATCTGATCAGAGCTAGATAATTTACTCTCTTTTTGTACACTGTTCACTAGGTAAAGGTAAAGGTTTCCCTTGCTCGAAAGCCAGTCGTATCCGACTCTAGGGTGCAGTGCTCATCTCTGTTTCTAAGCCGAAGAGCCAGCGCTGTCTGCTTCTGCAGACGTTTCCGTGGTCATGTGGCAGGCATGACTAGACACCGGAGCGCACGGAACGCTGTTTACCTTCCCACCTAAAGTGGTCCCTATTTATCTACTTGCCATTTCTTGCTTTCGAACTGCTAGGTTGGCAGGAGCTGGGATGTAGACGGGAGCTCGGGAATCGAACTGCTGACCTTCCGCTTCCCAGTCAGCGTCTTAGCGACTTGAGCCACTGCAGTCTATGATCAATCAGGAAAAGAAAGATCTCACCATCTCACCAGAAAGTGACTGGCAGAATTGGATCAATGGTATGGGGGTCATGCTGCGATGCAGAAGGCAGATGAGGGGTCACCATTATATTCGCAGGACACTCTTCATGATACGGGTACACAGAAAGCACCTCCTCGAAGATTGGGTTATTTTTGAACCACAATCGGGTGTACCCTGGTAACAGTAACCTTGTGTTGGCTGCTAATCTTTCTCACACTAGGTTAGACCAAAGGAACTACTGAATGGACTCACTAAAAGGTGGCTTCATTTTGGCAGTTTCACGTCTGGCCTAGACATAGAAGAAGAAGAAGCATCTCCCAGCTAACATGGCCACCAACCAACCTGGTAAAGAGATGGTAAAAAAACAAAATTAAAAATAAACTATCCCAAGCTCTGAATTTTATCTTACACCATTGGAAGATATGTCCTTGGATATACAGTAAAAACCCCAACCTACGTAAAAAGTCTATAAAAACCCCAACTTACGTAAAAAGTCTGTTCCATAGGCTTTTACGTAAATCAGTTTTTTACATAACTTGAAGCAAACCTATAGGGAAAATGAATTTTTATGTAACTAAACAAACCCATAGAAAAAATGAATTTTTTAAGTAACTAGAAGCAAACCCATAGGAAATTGTGTTATGTAAATCGGGACATTTACGTACATCGGGACATGGTTTTAGAACAAAATCATTATGTAAGTCACATTTTATGTAACTCGAGGCATGCGTAAGTTGGGGTTTTACTGTACATCTTCTACGTTATGCAAAGCAAGAAGACACATTTCTTCTTCCTGTCTAGGCCAGATGTTAAACTGCCAAAATGAAGCCACCTTTTTGGTGAGTTCATTCTGTAGGTCCTTTTGCCTGAGCTAGTGTGAGAAAGATTAGCCGGCACAGGCTTGTGTCTCTATATAGTTATCTATGCACAGTCCATTATCCATGCAGCATCCTCTCATACTCCAACTTCTACAGCATAATGTACTCTGCTTCCAAAATTAGACAGGACTGTTTAGGACCACATGGTTCTTTACCCTTTGCCTCTTTTTCACTCCTACTCCCAAAGCTCTACAAGTAGTTTGAATACTAAGGCTGTGACTAGATGGCTCAATTATTCCCACTTGGATCAATCTAGATGTGTGGTTCCCAACATGGGGCAGACACCCCACAGTGGGGCAATTTGATTTTTACTGACTTGGTTACTTGGTTGTGTCATGATAATCACAAGGGATGATTTCATATTTTAATTTTCTTTACATTTATTAAGTGTTAAGATTCATATAGTATATTCTCTGTAGGTTTGAGGATAGCTAACTCGATAGCGAACCACACTGAAGCCAGTTGCATTCCAATACACATACCACACATTCCACACAATAACAAATCACTAAGCATCCAGGTTGCTAAGTAGCAATACCATTCACTTAGACACCTGTGAGGGAGCTCACATTTGCATAACAAGGGGGATTTCTAAGGTAACTATCGGTCAATAACCCATCACCATAGAGAGAAGGGAAAGGTGACTTTCACATAGAAGTGGATCATGGGTCATTAACATCTGTTCAAACATCTGGGGACAGGGTGATAAAAAAACACCTGCACAAAAACCTGAGAATTAGGTTACGCCAATTCATGTCTAAGAATTTGGTTACATCATAAACGCCTCTTTGGGTAAACAATGTTTAGTCAAAACAATGAGGTAATCTCACATGTTTAACATTCTGGAGGAAGGTGTGAGGACCCCAGAAGGTATATTTAAACCTCAGGTTTTGAGGGTTCAGAAGACACCATTTGGGAGGAGGCGATAGCCCACGTCACTTCGAACCCAGACCATGGATATCTAAAGGAAATCCTGATGGGGGCTTTCAAGCCCATAGAGAAGAAATATTTTTTTAGTGAAGTTAGCTATTTTCTTATTTTGTTAAATTAGAGTAGAATAGATTATTACTTCGATGTGTATCCTGCATATTTTTGGATCATTCTTCTTCTTCAATAAAAAGCCTCAAAGACATTGAGAAAGCCTCATCTTTGACTATTTGAACCAGAAGGGGAATAATTTTGCAGAGTGGAGAGAAGCCAAGCTAAAAGGCTACATTTTCTTAAGGGTGCAACCTTTCTCAAAGGGACATTTACTTTGGGAGAGATAAGATTGCCACAGCGATCCAGAAGGGAGGACCACCTGCTTCAATCATTGGCCTGGGAATATTATCTGTTGGGGCATCCCAGCCTTTGAAGGTAAAAGCTATCTTCGAGCAGGGCAGTTTCCCAGGGCCAAGTCTGCTCTCTCTCTCTGTGTGGGAAGGTGGCAATAAAACGGACTGTTATTCAGCCTTGCTACCATACTTGCTACCACGCTCCTGCCTAAAGTGCAGAAGTGCCATCTTCCCCATTCCAGCAGCGTGTGGACCGAGGGAGAGTGTTCTCGGGGTAGGCGGGCCAGTGAACCTAGACAGATCGCCCCACGTGGGTCCCCCAAGCCTGGTGTCCCCCTGAAACCTCATGAGACCTCTTCCCCGTGCCCACAACAGGTTGATCCATGTTTCATATGTCAGTATGACATGGTAGATCAAAGCATCGTCTCCTACTGTTTCCAATCCTGTGCCAATTTGATTTTTAAGGGGGGCAGTTTGAGAATGAGTTATTAACAGTGAATAGCCTTTTAGGCTTCCTCCATGTTAACAGGAGTTCACTATTTGAATAATAAGAACTATATGTCATAAGGTGGGGCATCAGGATTTTAGAGATGATGCTTAGGTGGGGCATGGCCCAAAAATGGTTTTGAAACAATGGTCTACTCTAGATCATGGTAAATATAGTCACTTTGAGGTGTGGGGTGTTATTTGGGACAACATTCTGAACCTCAGGCAGCCCTGTTTAGCATGATTTAGAGCAGGGTTTGCAACCTATGGCCCGTGGGCTGGACCCAGCCCCCGACACCGTTCCATCTGGCCCACGGCAGCAACCCTGGAAGCAAAAGTGGATGCATTTCCGACAGCCATAAATGCACTCACGCATGCACAAATGCGCCCACCGCAACTTGCGGCAGCATTTACAGGGGGGGACCACATGTCCAGCCCGCTCAGCTGTCTGAGGATGAATGGTCCGGCCCGTGGCACGAAAGCCTGATTTAGAGTCTGATCTGCCTTCCATTTAAAGAGAAAGAAAAAACAATAGCCAAAAATATCCCTCTCTTGTCCACTCCTCCATACTTTGCTTTCCTATACAGTGATTTTGAGTATCAGTGGTTACTTGACACTGGCCTGCTGAGGGGAAGGGAAGTCTTCAATTCCTGTTAAATTGTTGCTGATTAACACAACTTATCAGCAGTGCTTTGAGTTATCTACAATTAAAAGAAAAGGCAATACTTCTTCTCCCCTACCTAAGGTAGCTGGCCAGGAAGCTTTCCATGTCAGCAAAAGAACAATCAGTAGCTCCTTTTGTTATATTCAGAGAGCTCACAGACTGGAACCAAACCAAAACAGAGCAACCTGCACTGGTTACCAGTTTGCCTCCGGGTGCAATTCAAGGTGCTGGTTTTGACCTTTAAAGCCCTACATGGTAGTGGGCCGGGATACCTAAGAGACCGCACCACCATAAGGACGTCGGTCCGTCCAACCAGAGCGGACCGGAGGGGCTCTCTTATGGCACCATCGGCTAGAGGGGCTCGCCTCTCTAGCACAAGGAGGAGGGTCTTCTCCGTGTCCGCACCGACCCTCTGGAACCTCCTGCCAACAGAGTTGCATCTCCAGACGGAATTGCTGCCCTTCAGGCAGGAACTTAAAACCTGGCTGGCAGGCCAAGTATGGGGTGCAGGTGAAAGGGTGCCCACCGTTGGATGGTTGGTATAGTGGAACTCCGGCCCCCTCGGTCTCTGCACCCTTTTTTTTAGGGGGTGGGTAGTTTTAATCAGTTTTTTAACTATGTTTTTATTTATGATTGTAAACCGCCCTGAGTTGGCCATGGCCAAGTGGGTGGTTTAGAAATTGAAATGAATGAATGAATGAATAACCTAAAAAAGGTGTGGGTTGGCATCGATTAGGGTAAAGCTGATTCACGATGACATGCCAGGAAAAGGAGCAAGCAAACTGTCCTCAAGCCAGACCAAACTGCAGGACAAATGCCTAATCACTGAATTTAACCAATGCTTCCTTTTAAAATGTGCAACTTGGAACAATTAATTGTAAATTAGGGATAGGTAGAGGTCTCCCTTGCTCGAAAGTCAGTTGTGTCTGACTCTAGGCGGTGGTCCTCGTCTCTGTTTACAGCCAGAGAGCCAGTGCTGTGTCTGCAGACATTTCTGTGTTCATGTGGTAAGTATGACTAGACATTGGAGCACGCAGAATGCTGTTACCTTTCCCGCCAAAATACATACCTGTCAAGTTTCGAGAAATTTCTGTCAAACTCCCATATTTTACACTTTTCCGCCGACATCCCGTATTAGTTAGATTGCAATTAGACTGGAGTTAGACTGGAGGCCAGCACAGGATAAGCAAAGTTGTCTAGTTTCCTGTTTTGGCCAGGAAATTTCCCTTATTTGACAGAAATTTCCTGAAACTTGACAGGTATGAAAATGGTACATATTTATCTACTTGCAATTTCTTGCTTTCAAACTGTTATGTTGGCATGAGCTGGGACAGATGACGGGCGCTCACTCTGTCGCACAGCACTCGGGTCTCAAACTGCTGACCTGCCGGATTTCTGGGTGACACATAAGCTCTGTGTTCCCATGGTCTGCCCCCCCCCCTCCATTCTCCGTTCAAAACTGGAAGTTAGTGAAAATCCTCTTTGATATGGGGTGGGGAGAGGCAATTTGGAATCTTATATAGTACTGAGGGGTGGGGGACAAAAACAGTGGCTTTTAAAATAAAGAACCACAGCTTTTGGAGTGCCATTTTCCATGTTGGGAGTTCTGGGATGTGTTTTTCAATGGTAGTGAATACCTCATAGAGGAACTCATAAAAACGTCCCTTGAGCCACATGTAGTTATGGCCTGCATTTTGTCATTTGATGTTCTACATAAAACTCAAGGGAACATGGCCACACTCTGTGGGAACACAGCTTCTACAGCCTCCAGGTAACCCAGGTGACAGGAAACCTCTGGATACTGGACAGGCTTCCGTCTTCTCAAGCAAAGTGAAAGTTTAATGTTTAACCCTGCCTCCTCAAGCAAAGACAAAGTTATCTTGGCTCCACTCCTCTGAGGAACAAGAATTAATTTGCCCTGAGTTCACAAGAGGAAGACACTTCCTAAGCTAGCAATGAGCAAAATATCACCCTTGGACTTTACACACAACTGTTGTGCCCCCTCAGGAAAGAGGTCAATGTTCAGAGGTGGTAACCATGCCCCAACAGTAGGGAAAATTACCACTCCAGAATAGAAGGCACTCTATCTTGCCAAGCCTCAGGGCTCTATGATGCATAAAGGCTCTCTGGCACTCCCTTGCACCATAGATAACTGCTCCAGTTATTACTACTAAATTTGGGTAGCAACTTTTGCATTGGAACCCTTGGTGGCTATTGAATTTGAGCAGTGGTAGTATGGTCCTTGGTGGTTCCCCCCTCACCAATAAATTGGCAGCTAAGCCATTGGGGAGGGGGGTTACTTAAAAATACAATAAAACCTCTGAAAATTAACCATCCAAGGGACTGAAGGAAGGTGGTCAACATATGGAAGCGGCCAACATACGGAACTGTACTGATGTGTACACTTGCCTCATTCTATTATACAGCTTTTATTACAGAATGTCAGACAGAAACACGCATAGTGAAAATGCAAGAAAATCATTCATACAGTACTGTATCATACAATATCAATACATCTACATATGTGCTGTTTTCTCATGGTTTGATCATTCCTTCTATAAAAAAGTCAATTTTAGTCTGCAAACTTTAAAACTGCGTTTTTCTTTCTTTCACAATGTTTAGATCCATTTATAATTGCACACTGTTAATCGCATGACTTGCACATGACTGTCTTGTGTATGTATTTGTTTCATTTTACTATTGGCTATTTTTAAAATCGATCCTGGGAAAAAGAAGTGCAATTTATATTATGATATGAATCCATTTGATATGAGTCCATAATTATCATTATTAAATTTGGGTACACAAAAAGAGCCTCCTCAAAGAGTATGGTATTTTTGAACCACAATCAGGCATTCCCTGGGCAACAGCAACCTTGTGTAGCCGGCTAATCTTTCTCACCATAGGTCAGGCGAAAAGAACTGCAGAATGAACTCACCAAAACATGGCATCATTTTGCCAGTTTCATGTCTGGCATAGACACGGAAGAAGAAATTATTAAACTGCCAAATCAAAGTCAAAAATATTGTATTATTTTATATTCTTCTTGAAAGAAATTCATTGCTACTAGTTCTGCATTTCACTTTTCTTGCCATTGGTGCATACTGGACTCAACTGGTCAAGTTAAAGAGAGTAAATTAATACCTTGTGTCAAGGTCCAGGTGATCAAGATACAACTTTCAGAGGCTGTCAATATAAAGAGGTTAGCTTTCTATTACAGTATATACAGTGACGTGCTGCTCCAGGTTCCCATCCCACCTGATCCCGGGAACCGGTAGCGGAAATTCCCCCAGGCCACACCCACTTGGTTGGCCACCGCCACTCCCATGGTGTGGTTGGCCAAGTGGGCATGGCCCACAGAGTTAGCCTCACCCACAGAGTTAGCCAATGCCCTTGGTGTGGGTAGTAAAAAAAATTGCAGCTCATCACTGAGTATATACCTATGGTGTATGTCAAGTCTATGAAAATTAGGTCAACTAAGGGAGGTAATCAATGTAGGGAGGTGGTCAACTATGGAGGTTCTACTGTATATCCTTGGCACTGTTAAGCCAAATCAAAAGCAAGAAATTGCAAGTAGATAAATAGGGACTACTTCAGTGGGAAAAGATCTTCGGGACATGAAAGGAGCCTGATTCGGGCGTTCCCTGACCAGAGTTCCTCCAGCAAAAATTATTTCAACCCAGAATAATTTCTGACACAAAATTATTATTATTATTAGCCAAATCTAGTGGCTGCTACCTAACCTTTGAAAGTCCCATGGAAGGACTCAAAACCTGGCTGGCAGGGCAGGTGTGGGGCCCAGATGGAAATGTGGCCCCCGCCTCCTGGCTTACATAATGATTAAGATCCTCTCTCTTTTTATAAATGGGGTGGGTGGGTTTAATGGGGGTGGTTTTTATCTGCTTTTAAATGTTTTACATTTTTTATTTGTTCGTGTTTAATTTTTGTTATTTGCAACTACTTATTGTGTTTTGCTTTGTGAGCCGCCCTGAGTCTGGTTCTCCTGAGTGGGCGGCATATAAATTTGAAAATTAAATTAAATTAAATTAAAATGAGAAAATGTGGGGCTTTGGAGGCTATGAGGGAGGTTAAATACAGCTGCTTCAAGGTGAGGTTTGGTTTCCTCTCATGAACCACCACCCCAGTTCTTGCATGTGGATGTAAGGATTGTTCTAAATGCCAAACCACACTCTCAAGTGACTCTGTCTATCCTGTGATAAATTCACTGTCTAGTAGTCACAACCTATAGTTGCAAAAAGGCTCTGCCACACATTAAACCTTGCAATCCACTTTTCTGACTCACTTAACCTTCAAAGATCATTTCACCTATTACAATATCCTTGTCTGGTTTTCATATGTTGGAATCCGTATGCAACTAAGCTGTACTGTAAAAAGAAAAATGTATTTTTGATATCCATCGGTAGAAGCAAAGTTACTGGATCAGCAAAGGAAACCTATATACGGATGGGGAGGAAAGCCACAACTGGCCTGTACTGGATATACCGTACTATTAAAGAAGTGATTTACCCACATGTAAGATCACCAGCTCCTGCCAACCTAGCAGTTCGAAAGCAAGAAATTGCAAGTAGATAAATAGGTACCACTTTGGTGGAAAGGTAAACAGTGTTCCGTGCACTCCAGTGTCTACTCATGCCTGCTTGTTGACTCAAAAGGCAATCCTAGCGATATCACCTGGATTTCCTTTTAAGTAATCGGTCGTGGAGGTACTGCAATCACTTAGTGGTTAAGACGCTGAGCTTGACAATCAGATTTTCAGCAGTTTAGCACTTTGAGACCAGAGTGCTGCATCACGGACTGAGCTCCTGTCGTCTATCCCAGCTACAGCCAACCTAGCATTTTGAAAGCAAGGAACTGCCAATAGATAGGTACCGTTTCAGCAGGAAAAGTAGCAGTGTTATGTGCACTTTTTTGGCATCTAGTCATGCCTGCCACATGACCACGGAAACATCTACAAACCAGCCAGAGTTGAATACCACTAGCTAGATCACCAGACATGGAAACTTCATTTCACACGAACATGTGTCTGTATGATATGAACCTTCTTGGCTCAAAAGGCAATTCTAGTGATATTTATTTATTTATTACTAGAAGTTTTAAAAGGTTTTGGAAGGTTTTTGTTTTATGTTTATGCAAATGAGGTTAGTTTTTAATTGTGGTTTTTTAAATTTTTGTTTTTACGCATGGGCTGTTATAAACTGTGACCAATTTTTTTTTGGTTTTTGGTTTTAAAAAAAGAGGAAAGGATGATATAATTTTTTTATAATTATTGTATTTAACCAAATAATGTGTTACTATGTGAATTTTTTTTAATAGTTGTACCTTGGATAATAATTTTAAAAATGTGTAAGAATATTTTATTTATTTTATTTTATTTTATAGTCATATTTGTATATGCCGCCCACTCAGGCGGAACCCGACTCAGGGCAGCATCACAATAATTCTAGAAATACATAAAAAAACATTATAAAAACCCACAACCCACCCCCTTTAAAAAAACCCCATATCCCGCCCACCCATCCCACCTACTATACAAAAGGAAGAAGAGAGAGTTCTTATAAAAGCCAGCAGGCGGGCACCATAGTCCCATTCGGGCCCCACACCTGCCCTGCCAGCCAGGTCTTCACTCCTTTCCTGAAGGGCAGCAGTTCACTTTGGAGTCTTAGGTCTATTGGCAGGAGGTTCCAGAGAGTTGGTGCGGACACGGAGAAGGCCCTCCTTCGGGTGCTAGACAGATGTGCACCCCTAGTTGGTGGCACTATTAGAGAGCCCCTCCGGTCCGCTCTGGTTGGACGGGCAGACACTCTTGGGACGATGCGGTCTCTAAGGTATCCTGGCCCCCTGCCATATAGGGCTTTAAAGGTCAAAACCAGCACCTTAAATTGCACCCGGAGACAAACTGGTAACCAGTGCAGCTCCCGAAGTAGCGGTGAGGCATGGGCATATCGCCCACACCCCATCACCACCCGGGCCGCCGCATTCTGGACCAGCTGCAGCCTCCGAATGGTCGTCAAGGGCAGCCCCATGTAGAGCGCATTACAATAATCTAGTCGGGAAGTAACCAGAGCATGGGTGACCATAAGCAAGGAGCCCCGGTCCAGGAGCGTGCGCAATTGGCGAATCACCCGAAGTTGGGCAAAAGCCCTCCTGGCCACAGCCGCTACTTGTTCTTCTAGCAGCAGCCGCGAGTCCAGAAGAACCCCCAAGTTGCGCACTGGGTCTGTCTGGGGCAAAACAGCCCCATCCAGTACCAAAGGTGGTAACTCCCTGGATAACACGGGGCCCCTTATCCACAGCCACTCTGTCTTGCTGGGATTCAGCCGAAGCCCATTGGCCCCCATCCAGACCCCAATGGCCTCCAGGCATCCGGATAGGATTTCAACAGCATCACTGGGGTCCCCACGGGCCGAGATGTACAACTGAGTATCATCCGCGTACTGATGGTACCGCACCCCGTGGGAACGAATGATCTCACCCAGTGGCTTCATGTAGATGTTAAATAAGAGAGGAGAGAGCACAGAGCCCTGAGGCACCCCATACTTGAGGGGCCTAGGGCTGGACCTCTCACTCTCTAACCACACCGACTGGGTACGGCCCTCCAGAAAAGAGGAAAACCAGGACAACACAGTGCCCTGGATCCCCAGTCCTTCGAGCCGTTCCAGAAGGATACCGTGGTCGATGGTATCGAAAGCCGCTGAGAGGTCAAGAAGAGCAAGGACGGATGGACAACCCCCGTCCCGCTCCCGCCAGAGATCATCCATCAGCGCGACCAATGCCATCTCCGTTCCATACCCGGGCCTGAACCCTGATTGAAAGGGGTCTAGATAATCCGCTTCCTCCAGGACACTCTGCAGCTGACGCGCCACCGCCTTCTCCAAAACCTTACCCAAAAAGGGCAGGTTGGAAACTGGCCTGTAGTTGTTAAGGACAGCTGGGTCGAGGGACATTTTCTTCAGGAGGGGGGCGCACCAAGGCATGTTTAAGCTGTGCAGGAAATACCCCCTCCCATAACGAGGCATTTATTATCCCCCCAACCCAGCCACCTGTTACCTCCTTGGAGGCTTTCACCAACCAAGTGGGACAGGGATCCAAAGGACATGTAGTGGCACGAACAGCTGCAAGGAGCCTGTCCACTTCATCAGGGACAACAGGATCAAACTGATCCCAGATCGTACAGCAAGACTGTGCACCGGCACCCCCCCCCCGACCCTCCCCATCCACGCCAGGGTTCAATCCAGAATGAATCCGATCGATTTTCTCCACCAGATGGTCAGCAAAGTCCTCAGCCAAACCCTGCCAACCGGGCACCGATCTCCCCTTACCAAGGAGGGACCTGGTTACCCGGAACAGGGTGGCTGGGCGATTATCGAGGCGGCCTCGAGGAGCTCAGGCAGGGCATCCCTTACCCTGCAAGGGGGCAGGTACAGGAGTAAGATCCCCAACTGACCCTTGGGGCCCAACCGTAGAAGCAGGGCCTCACAACCAGCCACTTGTGGAGCAGTGGCCCTAGCAACTCCCAAAGACTCCCTGGCAACAATGGCGACACCACCGCCCCTCCCCTCACCTCTAGGCTGGTGCCAAATACCGAACCCAGCTGGACACATGTCCGAAAGAGGTACTCCATCTTCAGGCGTCAGCCAGGTTTCGGTGATGCATGCCAGGTCGGCCAGCCCTTCCTGGATGGCATCTTGAATCAGGGGGGCCTTATTACATACCGACCTGGCATTGTTTTTGTTTAAAAAAATCAATGTTTCTATACTGTGTTTAGATGGGGTTTTTTGAGTGAAAACTTATTTCTTTTTTTTCTTTTTGAATTATTTGTGATTATTGTGAATATTTTTGAATGTTTTTTTCTCTTGTGGCCTCTGGGTGGGGCTGATGAGCTTTTCTTTTAATTTACTCTGTGTGTTTTTTTTCTTGTTTGTTTTTGGGTGTTTTTTGTGTTTACTTTTTCTGTTTGTTATTTTTGGTTTTGATTACTTTTGAATGTTTTTGGATTGTGTTGTTTTGTGTTGGGAGTGGGGGTATTTCCATTGGCCGGCCTGGGTGGCCAGACCACAGGAATTCCATCGCAGCTAGATGCGGTGTTGGAGTGGGGGTATTTCCATTGGCCGGCCTGGGTGGTCGGACCACGGGAATCCCATCACCGCTGTGTGCGGCGGTGGGGGGTGGAGGTTCCGTGGCCTGCCTTTTTTATTTTTATTTTTGGCGCACCGGCTTCCTCAGCATTCTGCGCGCTCATGGCTTGTAGTTTGGCGTTTGCGATTTCAGTTTGTGCAGCGGTTTTTTCCCCTGCGTTCCTTTTGCTTGCGCCGCTCAGCCTGATTGGCTCTGGTGCAGTGTGGCGCAAGGAACGTTGGGAATTGATGTTCCCTTTTTTTGTTTGCGTCCGGGGGGCTCCTGCCCCACTGGCGCATTTCTCAAACCTCCAGTAACCTCCGTACCCAGTTCGGGCGAGTGCACGAATGCTCGGTCTGGGCTAGTGGGGCCTGGCTAAACATCCTTTGTCAAATCACAACGGTTAACGCACAGATTTATAGGTATAGATTTACACTTATATTCCGCCCCTCGGGGGGGGGGGAACATCCCTCCTCAGGGCGGTTAACATCATAAAACCAGTCATAAAGTTAAAAATTGCACACAATAAAACTCCCATCATGATCTCAGTGGGATTTCCACTCAAGTGATCATCCGTGGGAGTACAGAGCATCTATTTATTTGGGAAAATTAAGGTTTCAATGAGACTCGCTCTTAAGCAACTACTGTATGTACAGGGACTGGAACACCTTCCTTACCATCTGAGGCTGCAACGGTTGGGCCACTTCACTCTTGAACGACGGCGTCTAAGAGGTGACCTGATTGAAGTTTATAAAATTATGCACGGTGTGGACAAAGTAGATAAGGAAAAACTGTTTTCCCTATTGCATAACACTAGAATTAGGGGTCACTCCATGAAACTTCTGGGTACTAGTCCTCAAACAAATAAGAGAAAGTACTTTTTCACCCAGAGGATCACTGGTCTATGGAACTCCCTGCCAGAAGAAGTGGTGACAGCTGTCAGTCTTGACAGCTTTAAGAAAGGATTAGACAAGTTCATGGAGGACAAGGGTATCAATGGCAATAATTATGGCTACCTAAGGACAACCTCCGGGTTGGAGAGAGAGGCAGGATACCTCTCAATGCCATTTCCAGGGAATCCTAAGCAGGTGAAGGCATCTGCTTGGGAATAGTAAAGGTAAAGGTTTCTCTTGCTCGAAAGCCAGTCATATCCGACTCTAGGGTGCAGTGTTCATCTCTGTTTCAAAGCCAAAGAGCCAGCGTTGTCTGCTTCTGCAGACGTTTCCATGACTAGACACTGGAGCGCACGGCACGTTGTTACCTTCCCTCCGAAGTGAAGTGGTACCTATTTATCTACTTGCAATTTCTTGCTTTCTTTGCTGCTAGGTTGGCAGGAGCTGGGACAAAGACGGGAGCACACTCCGTCCTGCAGTACTCGGGAATCGAACTGCTGACCTTCTGCCTCCCAGTCAGCGTTTTAGCCACTTGAGTCACTGCAGTCCTCTGCTTGGGAATAATACTCTGAAGCCAATGGTGAGCCACTGTGTGAGACAGAATGCTGGACTGGATGGGTTGTGGCCTGTTCCAACAAGGCTGTTCTTATGTTCTTATGTGCGTGGTTTTGACTCTTCTTCTTGCCCCCACCACGAGCTCCTTTGGCAGACATTTGAAACTTGGCTCGTCTCCCTGATTAGCCACTTACGACGGAGGGGCGGGGCTTAGTGTCATGGAAACTCCCAGGCACCAATGGCTAGCCGAGAATAAGAGAGAGAGGAGGGGGGAAGGAGGGCGATCTGCTAAGAGCCGCGAGAGCCCTCCTCTGGCTAATGGAACATTTTTGATCTCAACGGAGAAAATGACGCCTTTCCCGTCCTAGCCAATGAAAAGCGAGAGCCGTTCAGGTGCCCTTCCGAGGCCCAATGCGAACGCAAAACCAGGGCGCGGGGCGGGGCGGCCCGTTTCTTTGTGGAGTTTTGACAATAAGATGGCGTGGGAGGGGAGGGGCGGGGCTTTCGCGGCCGTTGGCCCCGCCCCTTCCCTTCCCTCTCAGGCGGGCGCGCGGCGGAACCGGTGAGGCGGGAACGGGCGGCGCGCGAGGGAGGGCAAGGCTGGCGCCGGGGAACGAGTAAGTCGGGGGGGGGCAGTTTTTTCGATTTTAGTGGTTGGAAAGAAGGGGGGTTGAGGAGGAAGGGGAGCGGATTCGGTGTGGGACCCGCCGTGGAGGGAGACCCCCTCGCTGGGTCACTGTGAGCCACGGCTCCAAAATGGCGGGCGTGTGGAGGGGTGGTGGTGAATCATCATCATCTCTCCCACCGCATCGCCATCCCACAAAGTATGTGGGAGGCTGACGAATTCTCGCTTCCTTCATGAGGCAATCGTCTCGGTTTCTTCGTGCCGTTTCCCACACATCGCTTCCCCCACCACCACCATTCCTGTTTCATCTTCTCATAAAACTGGTTTTTTAAAAAATAAATTAAAAAATCCCGTTCGCCCTTCTTTGCTCACCGATTTCCCACTATTCTCCCCCGGGGAAATCTTGTTCCCCATCTCCTCCTTTGTAAAGGTAAAGGTTTCCCTTGCTTGAAAGCCAGTCGTATCCGACTCTAGGGTGCAGTGCTCATCTATGTTTCAAAGCCGCTGTCTGCTTTTGCAGACGTTTCCGTGGTCATGTAGCAGGCATGACTTTACTAGACACCGGAGCGCACGGAACGCTGTTTACCTTACCACCAAAGTGGTCCCTATTTATCTACTTGCAATTTCTTGCTTTCCAACTGCTAGGTTGGCAGGAGCTGGGACAAAGACGGGAGCTCATTCCGTCCTGCAGTACTCGGGAATCGAACTGCTGGCCTTCTGCTTCCCAGTCAGCGTCTTAGCCACTTGAGCCACTGCAGCCTCCTCCTTTGAGGACCCCGCAAATCATCCCTTCTGAAACAGTCCCACGGGTTTTTCCAGCACTGATTCTCCCAGCTCTCCCATCGTCTCGCCCTGTGATGGCGAACCTTGGCACTCTAGATGTTCTTGGACTTCAATTCCCAGAAGCCCCCTGTGAATCGACACGAATGGGTTTACTGTGATTTATCCGGCCCGCACTTTGGCATCTAGTCATGGCTGCCACATGACCACGGAAACGTCTGCAGACCCAGAGTTGAATACCACTAGCTTTTGAGCAAGGGAGACCTAAGATCACCAGACACGGAAACTTCATTTCACACGAACTTTACTTACGCTTCCAGGAGTGACGAGGGCAGCACGGGCCAGATGAATCGCAGTAAACCCATTCTTGTGGATTCACAGGGGGCTTAGGCTTCAGGGAATTGCTTGGGCTTCTGAGAATTGAAGTCCAAGAACATCTGGAGTGCCAAGGTCCGCCATCACAGGACTAGCCATTTACAACTCAACAGAACCAAACTTCACATTCAATAAATATTGTGTATGCCTTGATTATTTATTTATTATTAAATTTGTATACTGCCTTACTCAGCACAAGTGCGACTCAAGGTGGTTTCCAACAGAAAATATGATACAGTTACAAAATATCAAAAATACAATTACAACACCACATGACAATAAAGATATAATACAAAATATAGAGTACAATAACATCTCACATAATAATAAGCAATAAACACAATAATACCGTGAGGTCTCACTCTTTATGTCTAATAAAGTGGACTTGATCCACGAAAACTCACGTTAAAATTTATTTATTTATTTATTTAGTATATTTCCATACCGCTCTCCTTACCTATTGGTGACCCAAAGCGGTTTACAGACAGACAAAGATGGTAAAATAGGCCAAAACATTGGTCCATCTAGCTCAGTACTGTACTATTGTCTCTGGCTGAGAGTGGTCACTGTGATTTCAGAAACAATTCTTTCCTAGCCCTACCTGAAGATCCCTGGTACAATATCATCCTTTCATGTCCCCAAGTGCAGCTCTCGGGTATTGAAACATGACCTTCCAGTCTCCAGCTCAGCGCCTTAACCACTAATCCATAGGGGAGCTGCTCCCCAAAGTACTGAACAGCCGATATGTTGACTTAGGGGCATGTGCCCCACGTTGGGAACCACTGGTCTAAACTATCTGATCTCTTTCACTCATTTGTAAGTCTCATATGTATCTTGTTCATTATGGCATTCTGATAGTTTGGTGCCCAAACTTTTTCTGCCAGGGGCCTGACCACACCCCCTCAGACAGCTGAGCGGGCTGGTCACGTGGTTCCTCCTGGCAGTGGTGGTGCGTGAATTAACCACATTTTCAGGCGTTTCTGCCACCACCGTTTCCCATGGTGGAGGCAGTGAGGGTGGCACATTTTCACCATGTTTTTGAATTTTTTTCACAGCGTTTTAGTGCAGTTTTTGTGTGCTTTATGCACTTCTGGCAGCGGTGGGCCACTTCCAGCAATGACGGCAATCCAGCCCGTGGGCCGTAGCTTGGACACCCTGATTTAGGGGGATATATTCTCTAGCATGCATATTTAGGAAGAAGAGGAGAGACTCCAGTACTGTATCTGAATAGGCTCTCCATGTAAGTAAGAATCCTGATTGTCTCATTTGGAAAGGCTACAGCAACATCTCTGTCTTCAAACAGTTGGGTTTCCATGACTACAAAGAAGGTATAAAAATGGAGCCCTCAACACATAGGGGTTCACATGTTTTGAAATACAACTAAATATGGCCTCACTCTGAGCTGTATTTCTCTCTCATCAGTTCACCTGCAATAGCAGAAGATTCCATTGGAAAATCGCACAACTCACTTAATTCAGCATGGAATGTATGCTACCTACCAAGTATATTCAAAGTTGTCATGGGGAGAGGTTCCTTCCTACCAGGCTAGTTTTCTACAGCTAAATCTGGATCTATGGGACTGTGGTGGCTTAGTGGTTAAGAAGCTCGCCTTGTTAGCTGGAAAGTTGGCAGTTCAAGATCTGAATATTACTGCATGACGGAATGAGCACCTGTCTTTGTTCGAGCATCTGCCAACCTAGCAGATCGAAAGCAAGAAATTCCAAGTACTGTAGATAAATAGGGACCTCTTTGGTGGAAAAAGATCTTGGGGACATGAAAGGAGCCTCATTCCAGTGGCCCCTGAGCGGAGTCCCTCCAGCAAAAATCATTTCAACCCAGAAACCACCTTTGTGCTTCTGACATGATTCTATAAAATAAAATCTGGAGCTATGCCAATATATAGTATACACTCAGTAATGCGTAAGCTCCAAAGGCCTGTTGACCACTCAATTCCCATCCCATTCTGTGTAAATGTTGAGAATATAGTTGTAGCTGGAGATGTTGTGATCTGTAATACATAGTTTTTTCAGGAGTTTACTGTCCCTTATTGTAAATGGAAAAGAATACAGTATATGGGAAGAGTTGAAATTGTTTTCTTTGGAAATATCTTTATTGCATGTGCTAAGAATTTTCCTATGTTATCAAAGATCTATTTATTAACTCCTGCTCTTAGGTACATGGTGCTATAATATTTACTGTATGGAATCTTGGTCCAGAATATGGGGGAAGACGAAGGACTTCATCAAACACAGTTATTGGTAAGTAAATTTTAAATTACAGGTTAAAGTTTATCTGGTAGAGATCACAGAGGTTACGAAGTGTTTAGGCTAGAAGGCTCAGGATCTCAAGAAAAGAGAGCAAATAAGTTAAACAATTACTTGTGTTCGAGTTGCTAAGCTGCCTTTCATAATACATATGAAGTAATAATGCTGTTCAGAGTGGTCATAAAGCATCAGCCTAGCATCTTTGATTCCAGTTCTTCGGGAGAACAGATCTTCCCTCTCACAAGAAAGTGTCTGTGTGGTAAAATTATAAAATGTATTTTGTTAGTAAACTAAAAGTAGTTTATCCCTAAAGAAACTAAATAGACAATGGATTCATATGGTGAAATACAATCTAATTGATTATAATATGTCATTATCTGTCACTATTATTGCAATAGTAAATTTATGATTGGAGGATTTGTCTTGTCTTTGTTATGGTCACTCCAGAGTAGCCAATACAGAGAACAACTTCAAGTGACTTGAGACAACTCCTAAAACTACCCACTGCACCACAGCTTTATTTTATTTATTACATTTCTATACTGTCCATTTGACCCATGGGTCACTCTGGGTGGTTAATATAAATAAAATAGGGATCATAATCCAATACAGCAACCAAGATAAAGCCTATGAGTAAGGTAACAAACAGGAATGTATTAACCTTAAACCTAAGCATGTGATACCACAAATCTTGCTAGTATTCTTAAAAAGATTTCTTACAATAATATTCAGAAGAAGAGTTTGGCAGTATTCAATAAAATACAATTGTAGCTGAATGTTACTGGTGTCCTGTATACATACTATGTATTAAAAACTGATCTGGGGATCATTTTAGATTGCTAGATCACAGCATGTTTTTTTAGTCACAGTATGGCAGAGATCAATAATCAGGTATGTGATCTGATTGGGAGGGAGACTCTCAACTGCAAGAATTATCTAGGAAACCCCCAGCCAGAATTCCGGGAGTTCCTGCTCACAGACGCACATCTGCATTTCACTCCACTGGAACAGGGCCTATCTAACAGGCTATTGTGGGTCAACTTCTTGTACAAAAAGAAAATGTGCCACTGCTTCCTGGGAGGACTAGGTCTTTAGGGGAGGTAGAAGTTTACACTTCCTTCAAAGACCTAAGTCTCTGACAAAGCAGTGGGACAGTTTCCTTTTTCTACAGGATGTAGTTCTAAGACAGCCTGGAAGATAGGCTAGGTTTCAGGAGAGTGAAATGTAAGTGGTTGTAGATGGTGTGGCTGTAAACAGGACTCCAAGAATTCTGGGAGTTGGAGTCCAAAAGACAGTTGGTACGTTCTTATCAATAACAGTTGTCTTGAGGGCTTTTGAACAGGATTTCGGCATTGTCTTTGGTCTCAGGGATCCCCTCCTTTTTGCATATTTGCTGCTTTTCCTTGTAAAACCTCGCATAAAGAGCGTCTCGCTTAGAGACTAACTCGCTTAAAGAGCAGAATTTTTCCTGAATGGTCACCCTCGCTTAACAACTAAAAAAACCTAAAAACTCGCTTAACAACTAAATCGGGGTTCACAATCCTGCTACCGCCAGAAGTCACATTCGGTCACTTTCAATGGCGGCAGCGGCGCTTTTTCCAAGTGTTTCACTTAAAGAGCAACTCACTTAAAGAGCAATCCCATTGAACGTATTATGCTCTTTAAGCAAGGTACCACTTTATTAAGTAAGGCACATGAGGAGGGCTCGTTAAGCTCCTTTTTTCACCATTGTTAATAGCAGGACTCTGACAAAGACCACTCATTATTCTTCACTTTTGTCACATAATGACAATCCAAGACTATCTGGTTAGGACTGAACAAACTGAAGTAGCAATCCAGGCAGGATGAAGATAATGGTGCTATGTAGCACAGTTCTAGAAACTAGGTGGGCTTCCCTGCTCCAAAAGAAGTGATGGTTCCAGTTCAAAAGAAAGTTTTGAAGCCTAAGTATACTGCTAAACACAGCTCTAGATCGAGTTGCTAAGATGGCTCCTGGCCAAGGCAGCCTTTTTTCTGGCTCCGTTCAACCATATCCTAGCACTGGAAATAATTATCTAGCTACTTATGTAATTCTTTGGATATACGATGAGAATGAAATGCATAAAAACATGTTGACTGGAAGGATTTGAAAGGAATATAGGCTCCAGATGAAGGAAGGAGAGGGGAGGTTAGAGGTTTTTAAAGCTATTTTGTGTAGTGAGAAAATAATATTAGGGAGTAAAAAATGCTTGCTTTGAGGAGGCAAGAGGCATTGAAACTGATGTTGCCACATTAACCTTCAGCCTACCAACCATTTTGGAATACGCTGTGAATGAGAAGAGAATCTGCAGGTGATATTCAGAACTAGAGAGAACAAACTGAAACATCTACTCCAGTGTTTCCCCTCATAACCTAATTTAGCTCCTGTAATCCAGCTTTCTTCTCTCCTTGAGGATTCTTTCTTGCCAACATAAAAAAAACCTTAGTCTTCCTGAACGGGTGATGAGTGATTTGTTAAAGTTTGATACTTTACGTAATTTAAAGATGAAACAGAGAAGCCTCTGTTTACTTCTAATGCAGAGATGCTATGGCCTGGTGCCATGATGTCTGAATGCACCTTGCAGTTAAATAATTCATAACAGTTATTCATTGGTCCCAGGACAATTGGAACAGAATGAATGTCCAAAAGCTTCCCCATTAAGATGGTTGCTATTTTCTATTGACCAAGTCTTAGGTGTTTTCAAACCTCATAGCAAGCAAGCTTTTAAAAGTATCAACAGCATAATTAAGTTGTGAAAACTGGTGTCTTTAAAATGTTATTTGATTATGGCAAATTTTGATTTCCATTTCTAAAGTAAGAATTTTATCTTAAATGTCAAGTTGCTTTGATTTGAAAATGTGAAACCTTTTAGAAGATACTTAAATTTGTTATATAATATCATCCTACTCTTTCAACAGGACACAGTGTTTGTGCGTGGACTGAAGAGGAAGTGTATTGATGGAGAGGAAGATATTGAAGGAACTTTAGCTGGCTTTAGAGCTATTCCTTCATATAACCTTCAGCGGCAGTCGCTGCTAGACATGTCTTTGGTTAAGCTTCAGCTCTGCCACATGCTTGTTGAACCTAATCTGTACCGTTCAGTGCTGATAGCCAACACAGTACGGCAGATTCAAGAGGAAATGACTCAAGATGGAACTTGGCAGATGATAAATGCACAGAGTTCAGGACCAACCTCTCTAGACCGTCTAGTTTCAACAGATATCCTCTGCCGCTCCTCAAAGGAACAAGCTGAAGAAAAGCTTATTCAAGGTTATAGTGGTTTCTCAAAAGACTTTGAGGACACACCATCAGAAGAAAATGTAGAGATTTTAAGACCTGCTCCACTACCGCCTCCCCGAAACCTGCAGGCCAATGTGTGGGAAATGGAGATCCCTCCAGATAATAGGGGGAACTTCCATAAGTCATTAGATCAAATATTTGAAACCTTAGAAACAAAAACTCCTGATTCTGTTGAAGATCTCTTTTCAGAAGTTGACAGCTCCTATTACAATCTTGACACAGTATTAACAGGAATGATGGGAAGTTCAAAAATGGGACACTGTGATGTACTTGAAACATTTCCTCAAGGTACTGCAAATTCTAGTTCTAACTGTAAACCTGATCTTAATGAGCTGGATCATTTTGTAGAGATTCTGGTTGAATCTTGAGATAAAGGATGAAAGATACATCCTTTCAAGCAGCCAGATCCTGAATACTAATTCTTCCAGTAGCTTGTCTTCACAAAGCTGCAAGTGATCTCTTCCCCCCCCCTGCCCCCCCCAAAAAAACAACAACACACTTCTGCAAAGTTGTGTTGATGTATAACATTAGCCTGCAGTTTGCATATATCTTTTCAGTGATCCCAGTTCAGATGAAGTATTTTAGGCATGTCTTAGGAGGTTAACATGATTTCAGTAAGCCTTCCATGGTTTTTTGTTTGTTTGTTTTTGGGGGTCACTAAGCATCCCTCCCAGTGCCATGTCACAGACTGCCTTGGAAATTTTCTGTTTCAGTTGAGATTTGACCAGTTTTTAAAATGTGGATAGGTTTAATCACAAACTTCTATTTTATGCCCACATATTTTTCTTTCTTCTCAAAGAACAAATTTTGTTTTCCCAATCCTTTCTAGTATTAAGGTACTGTACATAAAATGGTATAGCAGGATTCCTTCATTGACCATCTTGCCTCCTTCTGCAAGGTACAAATGCTAGATAGGTAAGTCCTCAGTGTAAAAAGCATGGTTTTAAAATTCTCAAAGTACATATTGTCTGGGCTGAGAGTTTTCAGCTTCCTTTGGTATTTGCTTCTGTTTACATCTCTTGATTTTAGTGGAACTACCTTAAGTAATTGGTTTGAGGACCAATGACTTGACTTCTGTCTGTCTGTAATTCCAACCAAATACTTCATTGACATAAATTCTCTACACTGGCTCCCAAAGTGCTATAAATTGGTGGTTCCCATCTTTCTAACTATCCTTTCTGTCGTTCTTATTTCCCCCTGCTTTTAAATATAGTTATAGTTTAAAAAAAAACCTTTTATCAGTGTTCAGAATATTTCAGCTATTTTCTGAAGATATATTTTTGCTACAAATCTTTTGCTGATGCTTATTTAGTATCCTCGAATATTTGCAGTTATATTTTTTTAATTTGAAAAGGAGATTTTTTTTTTCATTTTCATGAGCTTGTCTGTGTAGCTCAGTAAAATTAGTATAAATAAAATATATGGATGTAGGAACAGTTGTCAGCATTTGATCTTGGAGTACTGTATTAAGAGTTAAGATACTCTTGTTAAGTGAACTTTGGAAAAAAAGCTCTCTTCTGCAGGAGAAGCTATTAACGTATTTACACTTTGGTTCAAGCCATGCTTTTGTTATGTTCAATCATAAACTGGGTTTTATTTATAACTATTTATATGTATGCGTCATCAAGTGAATGATTGGACTGAAGTCTACCATCCTACTTCATTCTGCATTTGAATAGGGAGAAAGACCCTACCTTGCACTAATTATGACATCATTGTTACAGAGGCCTTTCCAGACTTCCTCCAGCTTTAAATTTTTCTACTCGTGCAAAGATATAAACATATGTTTGGCTGTGTTATTAGCAACACATTAGTATTCTTGAAAAAGATGCATTCTCTGTGAGGATATTCTTAAATTCTAAAAGCGGTTTCTGCCAGGGTGCATCATACTGTGATAAAGTTTGCAATAAAATTGAACTTTTTTTACCTTGGTAAATGCTACATAGGAAAGATGATAGGAAAAGGGAAAAATCTGAATGATATGTTTCATAAATGTTCTTTATCTGTTATGGGCTGTTTTTGCCCTTTGACCAGCAATTTTACCTACTTCACATCAGTTTGCTTTGGTCAGAAATGGAAATATTTCTTTTTTAAAATATTCTGATTTCTGCAGTTATGATAGAATAACAAAAAAAAAGACGCCTTATTACCCAGCAGAGAATGACATGCTGCAGGTGTATCTTTGTGCAAAGGGAATTACTTTGGGAGCATCTTTGGAACCATGCACAAACAGAAGAATTTTTCCAAGCATTAAAATCCTTTCCTTGTGCATGTATAGCTAAGTGTCTTTGTCTTAGTTTAGGTTGCAGACGGAAATCACTTTCCATAACTAGCCCCTCCTGAGGTAAATGGGACTGCTAACAAGGAAGTGGTTTCACAATTGCAGCCTTAATAATTTAAGTGCTTTTGAAGCAACAGATTTGAAAATGGCATTGTACATTTTTCTAGCCCTGGCGAATAGATACCTATTTCTGTAACTTGGTTTTGTGCCAGAAAATGCAGTTTGTAAGGGGACCTTTCTAATGCATTTGAAGATGATTTTTTATATTAAAGCTGACTATGAATTGACTACATTGCTCTTCAGTTATTTTTATTTCTACTTTGATAAATTCTGCACTGATCACTAGTTTCCATTTAAAGAATGAGACCCATGAAGTCTTTATCACAGGTACTGGTTTAAGAAGTGACTTATAAAATTAATCATCATTTTAAGTAGTTAACCTTTGTTGAGATAGATATTATATATGTATAATTTTGGCTTTATGAACCTTTTCATTCTCCAAATCATTCTGGGGTAATACCTTCTCAAAAACATTTGCATTTGTATCTGTTCTTTTTTACAAAAAGAAATTAACCTGGTAACGGTATTGTCCTAATATGGATATTGTCATTTTTCTTAAGGGCAGCATACCTTTCTCTATTTTTGTATTCTACATAAAATGATAGGATACTACTACAGTAAAATCCCAATTTACGTAGAAATTATTTTACACAAATAAATAGTTTTACATAACGGGTTTCCTTGCATCTTGTAAGTCTAAAATGACAAAAATCCAATTTTTTAAAAAAAATAATCAGCACAAAAGGAATGTAAACGGAGCGATCACCCTACCTTTTCCATGCTGCTGCATCCTCCTGAGCAGCCCCACGCCATTTTAGACTTTAAAAAATTCCACGCCACCTGCCCTCACTTCAAGACCACTTACCGTGACCACAGAGGCGCTGACGATTGCAGCAGTTTTGCTGCGTTTTCCAGAGTCCCCGCTGCTTCTACTGGGAGAGTGCGGGGGCATACCTGCTTGGTTCTAAGGTTTCTCCATGGCGTGCTTTAGCTGGGAACGTGTGTCGGATGAAGAGTGGAATAGAGCAGTCTTCAACCGATGCGTGTTCCCAGCTAAAGCATGCCACAGGGGGACCTCGGATGATGAGCGGAACCAAGCGGATATGCCCCTCGCACTCTCTCAGTCCCAATAGAAGCAGCGGGGACTGCGGCAGTGCTGGTGGCGGTTCCTGCTCCCCCAACAGCCAGACAAACCGCTCAGCAGCATAGAAAAGGTAGGGAGATCGCTCTAATCGCTTTGTTTACATTTCCTTTGTGCTGATTATTTTTTATTTTTTGGATTTTTTTTGGTTGGGACTGTTTTTTTTTTATTTTTCAATGCATCCCTATAGGAATGCCGTGTTTTATGTAAAAAAAAGTATTACATGAAAAGCTACGGAACAGTCTTTTTATATAACTCGGGGCTTTACTGTATAGTGTTATTTTTCAGTGTTTAAGAATTTGACTTATTTCTTCCTGGTAATTTTCTAAAATTGTAATATTCCCACTCTCCCCAAAGGTCTGAATGGAAACTTTTGACTATCTGTTAAAAGACATTTTTCAAGTTCATATGCAAACAGGGAAATTTGGGTTATTAGAATCCTATTGCTGATTTATTTGTGTAAGACAGAAATCAGGTGATTCTTGATGGCAGGTTGCCATTCATTAACAAGGTGCTGTGTGTATTCTTGAGCATGTGCGGAATCATATGATCAGACATATGACCAGGCACACAACCAGGATCTCTTTAATGTTTGGCAATTTGTCACAAAATTTACTTCTCTTATAGAAATATACATTGGAAATAGAAACCTGGCTAACAATATAGAGTAAAAATACAGTAAAAAATAGAGTAAAAATACAATATAGAGTAAAAATACAGAATCTTAAGATTGTACAACATAGGCTACATCCTACATGAGAATCCTACATGAGAATCCTCTTGAAATTTATTATGTTTCCCTATTATAGAGAAGTCATACAAAACAAAGCAGTCATGTTCTCAATGACAAGTACGTAAGGCAAGAAAAATTCCCAAAGTTAATTACTCCCAAATGGATTGAAGGACCACATTACTGTAACAACCATGTGTTCCAAGTAAACATTTCCTAGAACAACAGGAGCAGTTGAATACCAGACAGATTTAATTGATTGGTCCATTTTAGTAAATTTGAAAATGTCTTAATTTATAATGAGTGCAAATGCCTGCTGGTCACTTTTTCAACCAAGACTAGTGATTTGATGAGTGTGTGCCTGGTGAACGAGTCTGTGTGACATACATTGCTTGTTTAAAGAAACAACTTAATACTGTCACAGAAAAAAATATATAACAGACTGAGGAAATGAACTCAGCCCAGGAATTTATTTTATTATTAAGTAAAATTTTCTACTGCCCATCTGGGAGGAAGTTCCCATTCTGGGTAGTTTTCAGCATAAAGAGGAAAAAAAAATCTTTACATATAAAAAAAATCCCTACTCTTGAATATATTCAGATGGGACCTGGTGGTGCTGCCACCATAATATAGGAGCTGCAACCAAGAAGACTCTCCACCTAGTTACCATCTTTCTTGCCCTACTCAGTGTCTGCCTGAGCTGCAAGATCTGGGAGGGTTGGGCGATTCGGGTAGTCAATCTCTAGGAGACATGCTTTGCTAGGTAACAATGTCCCAAACTATCCAGGGCTTTATAGGTTAATGCTAACACCTTGTGCCTGACATGCGCAGTGGGAAGCCAATACAGCCAGGCAAGGTTCAGATTGATGTGATTGAATTTTTTGATTTTGGATATCAATCTGGCTGCAGCATTTTGGACCACTGCAATTTCCATGTCAAGGACAAGCCTGTGTAGAGAAGATTACAGTAATCAGTTATTTAGACTATCAGTACATGGACCCATTTGTTAGGGACCTCTGTCCAAATAATCTGAAACGGGGGGGGGGGGGGGCGGGGGGGATAGAGATTTGGTCAGGGTGACACTCTGATGTTCCAATTTAAGTGCCAAATCTAAAATAACCTCCAGAGTGCAAACCTAACACCTCAGAGGGAGGATAATGCCACCCAACATAGAGGCCAGACCCTCTAATTGAACAGGCAGCCCTTCCAACAGCATAACCTCCATCTTGTCGGGATTCAGCTTCAACTTGTTTAACCATGTTCATTCCATTCTTAAGGCCAGGTAGTACTCAAAGCTCCAGACAGCATCCACCGAAGAAGATGTGAAAGAGAGGGTTGTGTGTCATCAGTGTATTGATGGCAAGTAACTCCAAATCACTGAATGACCAACCACCACCACCACCATCAGGTTTACATAGATGTTACATAATGATGGCAAGATTATCAACCTCTGAGCAACTCCATTATGGAGCACCCTATGTGGACATAACAACCTCCCCAGGTTGAACCATTTGAAAATGGCCATCAGGGAATGGAGCCTCTGTAAAACAGTGCCTTCAATTCCTAATCCTGACAGCCTCTAAAAGGATACCGTGGTCAATGGTATCAAAAGCCAGGAGCATTAGTCCGTTTCCTGGACAAAGTCGTGCAGTGTGACCAGTGCAATCTCATTGCCATGGCAGATCCTGAATCATGACTGGAATGGGTTGAGGCTGTTGGACTTTTGCCACCATCCTCTATCACCTTGCCCATAAATGCTATATTGATGACCACCCTAAAGTTATCAGTATTATTGGTCACCACATTCGACATTTTTGAAATGGGACAAAAAAAAATATTTTGGACAAGAGGATGTATTTCCCTCCACTTCGTGTGTCATATCAGATTCCGAATGTTAGCTATCATCAAGGCAGTCAGCCATGAAGATTGTTCTGAGAACAGTATAATGCAATGGCCTTCAATTTGCAGAGTGAAACCCATACTACTGATCCAGTTCTGTGAGTAATTTTATGGTCTTGAGCCCTTTTGGCACACAAAGTTAGGGACCATCACCTTTCCCTATGGATTTTGCCATCCAAGGCTGTTAGTCCTCAGGGTCATCAGGTTAGTTAATTGCTGCCTGACGATTGGCATTAAGTCACTAGCAGTATGGTCTACTCCAGGAATGGCCAAACTTTTTGTGCAGCGGGCTGGTTATGTGGTTCTTCCCGCTGTCAAATGCATCTGCAGTTGTCATAAATGCGTTTGCGACAGCCACGGGTACATTTACGGCAGCATTATGTGCGGGTGCATTTTGCTTCCGGTAGCGGCGTGGGTGGCGTGGGCTGGATGATTTGGTTTGACCACCTCTGGTCTACTCTTTTACCATAGCAGGATAACCTGGCTAAACACAGTTACACTCTTACAAAGAAGAATTGCTTATTCCAAAGGCTCATTCTGGCGTTTCTTTAGCAGATTTTAACAGCCAAGAAGGCAAGGGTCTAGACAGGAAGTGATGGCTTTATAATGTGGAAGCATCTTGTCAATCTCTTCAGATGTTACAAATTGAAACTGATCCCAGAAGGCCAGTCCGGATGGATTGAATGCCTGAGTCTGGACCACTGTATTAACTATAGAGTCAAGGTTTTGTCGGATGGCCTCGACCTTTGATCTGAAGTGTGTTGCAAACTATTCACAAGTTGGTAAATCCTGTCGAGGCCAATTTGGCTGGCCAGCCTATTTCTGGCCTCAGTGAGGCTTCATACTATTCCCCTTGCTTTTTCATGGCCTTAGCAACTTCATAGTATAACTACTCTTTGCCTTCCTAGTGGGACATAAATACTAGCTGGTTGCTTCTTTTACTAAAGTCAAGTTATAATCCGAGGGAGTTTATTTTCATTTGCTCTCTAGCCTTCACCTTCACTGGTTCATCACTTGGGAGTTCCTCTGTTAACCCGGGGACAGACAGGCTCTACAGCAGAGAGAGCATGTGGGAATGATCACGTCAACTACCTAGGTTGCCTCCATATGCCATCTGGTGATCTAGGCTTCAACAGGAGCCTCAACCAACTCAGGCACAAATCCTCCCAAGGCATCCTGGAAACCTACTGGATCAAGTAGCTCCAAGAATAGACCATCTTAAATGGTCCCACCTCCACATGGGGTGGGGGGAGATGCGGTCATCAGTCTAAATTTCAGCAGGAAAAGTACTGATCATGAGAAGGGGACAGGTTCAAGATACATCACTTTCTGATCAAAATTCCCATGCCTCATCAAGAATACTTTTTGCCTAAGAAAATTTACATGTAAATTTAATCATTTTTGCCTCCAGAAACAGTTCAGGCTTTATTTGCTCTAGAACCTATTTGTTCATCTTTCTGGCAGTCCATGGTATCTGCATAGAGTAATGTGGCTAATCTTGTTTATTATTAAAAAAATTATACTGCTTGATTTAGTTCATGTGAACCTCTTGATCTAGTGGGACTTCTTGGCCAGTTCACAACATAAAAGCTATCTTTAAAGCTGAGCAGTTGGAAACATCCTTCTAAAAATCCAGTGTGAACAGAGATAATTCGGCTAACACTAACAAATGATTTTGGAAATAGAATTTCTTTTATTGGTTATTAAATGGTGAGTCGAGTTCTTCATGTTGTTTACTGTTTTCCATTTGGAATTGAGTGCCTCCTTAATTGGGGTCATCTGTGGTTTTGTGGAGCTTTCCAGCCTGTGATGGTTTGTTAAACTGCCTGATTATTAACAACCTTTCTGACTATTTTTCACAAGCAACTTGATTGGTTTGTACAAGCCAAATGATTTACAGACTGCTGGGTCTTGTGAGCTTTCATTTCTGGAAAGAGTTGTGAAAGTTATTTTTTTTAAAAAGAAGGTATAGTACATCTCCTAGAATTCTTTCAGTATGACTGCTCTAAATGAGTAACTTTTACAGATTCCAGGAAGGAAATTTGGCCTCTTAAATAGGTTTCTACTCAACATATCTATAAGTAGAAAAGTGTTTACTTTTTGCCACTCCTTTGTTGGGATTAACAAAGATTTACTCTATTAAGTAAAAGTAAATATTTGTTTAAGTAGATGTTGTTTTTTAATTTTTTAAAAAAATATTATGTATTTCTTTAGGTTACATTCTGCAGCATATACAACAAGCTATTGTACCGCAGATATGTTACACTGCCAAGTCACTGCCAACTAATAGCCATCCTATGAATTAATCTATATAACTAAAATCAAGGTCTGGTGCTGTATGTTCCTTATACAAATCCACACTCCTGCACCGATCACGCTGAAACTCGGCACATACATACCTTAGGCCAAAGAGACGGTCACTGTGGGGGGAAAAAGCAAGGGAAAAAAGCCAACCAGGTGGGATTGTGATGTCATCGCCATAGCTCAACCAATTTCCAGCTGACCAGATCTGGGGCTCCGTGACATCACAGGGCTCCCTCTCACAAAGCGACACCCCTGCACCGATTGCACTGGAAACTGCGTGCACACCTACCTTCAATGTCTGGGGTGGCCGGCGTGGGTAACTAGAAGCCCGCCTTGGGGTCCTTGCCCCCAAAAGGGCTGCAACGCCCCCCTCCCGAGTGGGCAGAAGCAACCAGGGGAGGTGACTGCGCATGCGCAAGAATCCACACATGCACCTAACTCTTCCTGGCGTTCCACGCTGTGGCGCATGCATGAAATTCCACACATGCACCAAAGTCTACCCGCCGTTCCAGGTGGTGCATGGCCTAGCCACCAGTACGGACGGCGGCAATTATGGCCACCCCAGTGACTACTGTTGGCGGGCGGCCACCACGGCATGGCTCCTCTGCACTCTAGGAAGATCCCTAGAGGGCGCTCGAATAATCTCAACCATTAGTCCATTATTGTAGAACTATTACTGTGGAGGTGGCAGGATCAAAGTCATTTTCAAGATTAGAGAAGAAAGCATTTTCACACCTACCTCACTGTATTCTATGTCCTACAATAAGTAGTATGGAAGACTGGATTTTAGCTGCCTTTTGATGCTGCTCACCCTTGGGTAAAAAATTATTTATTAATTGTACTGTGAAGCTGCAAACAATTGCACAATCAGATTCTCAAACTGCCCAGATATAACACCCCCTAAACATATGTAAGAGTAACGTTTCACCAAATTGAACTGGATTTCTGTGTGTGTGTGTGTGTGTGTGTGTGTGTGTGTGTGTGTGTGTGTGTGTGTGTGTGTGTGTGTGTGTGTGTGTGTGTGTGTGTGTAAAAGTATTAATAGATGACTGATGCAACTGAAAAGGTAACACATGTGGACATAATCCTCTGGAATAATTTTGGTCTCAACCTTCAATTTTCAATTGTTTATATATTTATAACTGTATATTTTTAACATTGCATTCTTCTTTTTTATTTAATGTACACTACATAGAGTGGGAGTCGGAATCAACTGTGCGACTCAACAACAACAACAGAGTGGGAAGACAACCCAGATGGATGGTAGATAAATATAAATGGAATAAACTACTGTACATATGTACGTACAATCTGTACATACATATGTATGATTTTAAGTGACATGCAGGAAAGGACGTAGCCAAAATAAAACATAGGTGCTTGAGGCATTCAAGAGAAAACTGGACAACTATCTGTCAGATCTGTTTTGATTTAGATTTCTACATTGAGCAGGTGCTTGGACTCGATAGCTCCTTCAAGTTCAGCATCTTAACCACTAAACCACTGCAATCCCTTCCTCAGGTAGGAGCATAAAACATGGACTGGGTATCTATATACACCACCATGTTTCTGTAACACAGGAATGGGACTATCAAATTGTTGATGATTGTTCCTCTGTGTGGATTATTGTTGCTTTCTCTCCTTGCAAGGCATTCACTATGTCTAGCAAAGGATTGGTTTCTTACGACTGACACTGTGTCAGGGTGGGAAATGCTTGATTTGGGTGATTCTATAAAGCTGGGCTTAATGCTCTATCATAATCCTTCCATGGTGCATGTTTTAAAACAGAAAAGGTTAATCCTGAGCTGTTCTCTGCAAATACGTAAAACCAGAAATACTGTTGCTTAGCAGTGATTTACTGTGAGTCATCACATTGTTTAATTATTGACTTGAATTGCTCTCCACAAAATGATTTCAAAAGCATACACTGAATTTTGCCTAGCCTAAGGATTGTGGCCAAGATCTTTTGGTCATGTAAATGTTTTTTAGGGAAATGTCATTAGGTGTGCAAATAGCCAGGGTGAAGATGTTCAAAAGAAGGGAGGGACATTGGGGTCATAAGATGGACGTGAACATTATTTGTCAAATAAGATTTCACTTTCTGTTCTATCACATTAAAGAAAGGCAAAAGGTATTGCTTTTTCTTTACCTCCCCCAAAATACTAAGACTCTCACAACCACCATCATTTAACTAACAGAAATAAGGAGATACAGTACAGCATTGGCAACTTCTGAAGTGTAGGCACTCATAGTGACAGTTTTCATAGAACTATATTTAGGGAAAGTTCACAAACTCAGGTTGATCATATCAATAAAACAGTTTTCTTCTGCGCTAGGAGCAGGTATTTCATAAGATAATGGCTATCTTTTGCCCATTGGAAACCAAGCTACTCCACAGATAACTGACACTATGAGCAGAGGTAACTCTCAGTAATCCATGGTTGCTGTGAAAACCCTCCTGCAGCCCAGCTTCCGTGAGGATCACTGCTAAATTCAACATCAAAGTCTGATGGATTGGTGTTGGCAAAACTTTGTATCTTACATACCTGTTAAGTTTCGGGAAATTTCTGTCAAATAAGGGAAATTTCCCAGCCAAAACAGGAAACTGGACAGCTATGCTTATCCTGTGCTGGCCTCCAGTCTAACTGCAGTCTTAACTAATACGGGATGATGGCGGGAAAGAGTGTAAAATACAGGGGTTTGACAGAAATTTCCCGAAACTTGACAGGTATGATCTTCTGATCAAAAAGTTCTGAAGTTTGAACCAGATGTCTGCAGCTTTTTACAGCACCAGGCCGTAAACTTAAAGGTGGAACATGCTTTTAATGAATGTTAATTTTGTCAGAAAAGAGATCTACAAGATCCATAAACCCTGCACATTTTCTGTACCATGCTGGGTACTAATGCCCTGGTCATCATGCTTACCTGGGAGGTAAATCCTGATGAACATAGTAAAATCTCCTCCTGATTGAGCATTGCTCCCCCGGTGGCTTAGTGGTTAGGATACTGAGCTGGAGATTGGAAGGTCGCGTTTTGATACCCGAGAGCTGCACTTGGGGACATGAAAGGAGCCTCATTTGGATGTCCCCTGAGCAAAGTTTCTCCAACAAAAATCCTTTCAAGTCAGAGTAATCTCTGACATGAAAATATTATTATTATTAGAGTTGATGTTGCTTTTTGTAGCTGAGTCTACTATGTGTGTCTTAGTCTTGGATGATATCCATCCAGATATTTGCAAATTCTAAAGCTGCAAAATGTATTTGATTATTCAATTAAGATTAACTATAAGAACCTTTTTGCTTAACTAACTGATAAAGCACCACATAAATCAGGAAAAATTATGTATACAATGCATGGAATATATGTATGCAGTATCTTAAAACCAAAGCTGCCCTTTTTCTTCAAAAGTATAGCTTTTTCTTCTGTATGTCTGTAATCAATCATATGAATTTTAGTCAGTTAATAGGTTTCTGAAATATCATGACAGCCTAGAGCTGTATTTTGCTAATGTTCTCATAATGGCTAGGTTTTGGATTTATGTGTAAGCTGTTAGAACATAATTCAGAGCCATAATTAGCGATTTTGGTGCATGGAGCTTTGTTGCCACTAGTTGGGTCAAGAAGGACAATCTCACATGACCCAATCTTGCATTGGGTTACATGAGGCTGACCTACAGCTGGAGAGAACAGAAAAATGAAGAGGAAGCCCTGGGTCTAAGCATGCAGTGGCATTGGCTATATCAGTTCTCCATTCAACCTGCCTCTTTTGTGTTTCTCCATGCTAGGAGAAGGGTGTCTGGAAATGGTATGCATCTGCATACAGAGTGAGCATGCCTGCATTTCCAACAGCAAATAGCAACAAGTGAAATGACGCCCTTACGGCAGAATAGTTTCACACTCTATTTCTATGCCTTAAGTCAAAGTGCTAGCCACTCTTCTAGTTGCAGTTTTGGCATAAATGCCCTCTGTTGATAATAACCTCTTGTGGGTATTGCTCCTCCTAAGATCAGGAGAGATGTAGCAGCATACGCAGAGAGAACTAAGCAAGAGAATGACCCTTGACATTCTCTGAACAGATATGAGCCTCAAGTCCACTGGCTCAGATCCAGGAAGAGCTTTATGGCAAGAACAAACATTCTTGAGGGTACACAAGAGCAAAACCAAATTAAAAGGTGGACGAAGGAGCCCACTGGACAAGGAACAACACTAAAGTTGGATATAGCTGAGGAACTCAACCTCCCCTACGTCACTTGGAGGACCCTGAATAGGCTGAGGGTCAGAGTCCCTAAATGTAAGATCAACATGCTCAAGTGGGGGCTACTGGAAGACAACAACACACGGTATGAATGTGGACACAAACTCCATCTCATTTATTGGTCTGCCAATTACTGCCAGAAACATGCACCAATGAGGACTTAAGTTTGGCTAACGACAAAGCCAAGAAAGTGGCTTCATTTTGGCAGTCCAGGGTTTGATTGGGACATGAAAGAAGATTATAGCCTATCCTGATCTGTAGATGCTGACAACAGAAGCATAGAAAAGCTCTGGAATGACCTTCCCTGAGAACCCCATCTAACCTCAGTCATTAAATGTTTTCAACCATCTAGTCAAAGTAAGGCTTTCAGAAAAGGCAACTGTAACCTACTCTTGACATTTTTCTTACCAATCTTTATGCAGCTAAGATGGAACTAGACCTCTTGTTTTATTGTCTTTTTAGATCTTTTAATATTCTTATTTTTCCACAAAAAGGTAAGATAAATAAAAATAATCTAGATGCTCTTATTTTGATTTCATTGCTATGGTGTATGGCTGTAGAAACTGATCCAAAATTACGAATGCAGAGTTCTTCTGAAAAAGCAAAACATGAACAGATCTGCTATGGATGTTCATGAGAGTTATCTTTGGCAGCTGTTTTGGCAAGCTGGCATTCTAGTAATTGGTTGCAAGTCTCCTCAGTCTGGGGGCATTGCAATTTGGCATCAGTATCACAGCAGGAAGCCTTTAAAAAGGATTTTCATAAGCGCTAGTGAGTTACCTAGCATACTAGAACAGATGGGTATGTCCTTTGTAGTTGGTAAGCGCATGTAAGTGCTAAAGCTTGAGAAAACTTTTTTTTCCTAATGGCCATTAGACTGGAAGATTCTGGAGGCTGTAGTAGGTGGTGGTTGTGGGGACCTGTTCTGAGCTCTGCTAAGCACACATGCCGTTTAAATGCCCTGCCAGCTTCAGTTCAAACCAGAGATCTTGCTTAACTATGTTGAAGGCACACAGACACACACACACCAGCATAAACAAAGACTGGTACAATTTGCATGAGTCACACATTTTCTGAACCAGAGAGACCTATTCTATACAGAGTTGCAAGTCCTCTATGTCTCCATTTAAAAAAGATTGTTTATTTCAAAGCTAGTACTGCTCACCTGTTTTTATATCTGTGAAAGCAGGTGGAAATTAATCTGGTGCATTTTCTCCCCTTTTTCTTAATAATTGTTTGTCACCATGCCTTTAATTTTGTTGTTCAGTCACACAATCGAGTTTGTTGTTCAGTCACACATGCCTTTAATATTCCACTCTTTTTTTTAAAAAAAAAAAAACCTCCTATCTTTCATTAACTCCCTTCTCTTGGAGTATTTTTGATTGTCAGGTATGAACCAGTATCTCCTTAAGTGTACTAAAATCAGGTTTCCTAACGCCCATAATGCTCATTAGGCTGTTCTGAGCTTTCCCTTTTCTACTCAGAATAAATCCCAAGAGGACATGATTACTTTCACCCAAGGTTTCCACTACTGTGTTTATAATCTTAACAACTACCCTTTCCCTGTTAGTTAGGACCAGCACCAGGACAGCTGACCCTGGATAAGGGGGATCCAGTTGAAATTGTTTATCTGGACTTTCAGAAGGCTTTTGACAAGGTCCCGCACCAAAGGCTCTTGAATAAACTTACTAGTCATGGAATAAAGGGACAGGTCTTGTCCTGGACCAGCAACTGGCTAAAGGACAGGAAACAGAGGGTAGCACTAAATGGACACTTCTCCAAGTGGAGGGAAGTAAAGAGTGGGGTCCCCCAAGGTTCAGTACTGGGACCCCTGCTTTTCAACCTCTTCGTAAATGATCTAGAAGTAGGAGTAAATAGCAAGGTAGCCAAATTTCCTGATGAAACTAAATTATACAGGGTAGTGAAAACTGTGAGAGATTGTGAGGAGCTCCAGAGGGATCTCTTGACACTGGGGGAGTGGGCAAAACAGTGGCAAATGAGCTTCAACATTAGTAAGTGCAGAGTGATGCATGTTGGGACAAAAAAACCCAATTACATTTATAAACTGATGGGTTCTGAACTCTCTGCGACAAACCAGGAAAGGGACCTTGGTGTCCTGGTGGACAGCTCAATGAAGGTGTCAACCCAGTGTGCCTCAGCAGTGAAAAAAGCAAACTCAATGCTAGGGATCATTAGGAAGGGTATAGAAAATAAGTCAGGATATTAGAAGGAAATAAGAAGGATATTATGGAACTGGAAAAAGTGCAGAGGAGGGCAACCAAAATGATTAGGGGACTGGAACACCTTCCTTACCATCTGAGGCTAGAACGGTTGGGCCTTTTCACTCTTGAACGACGACGTCTAAGAGGTGACCTGATTGAAGTTTATAAAATTATGCATGGTGTGGACAAAGTAGATAAGGAAAAACTGTTTTCCCTATCGCATAACACTAGAACTAGGGGCCACTCCATGAAACTTTTGGATACTAGTTCTCAAACAAATAAGAGAAAGTACTTTTTCACCCAGAGGATCACTGGTCTATGGAACTCCCTGCCAGAAGAAGTGGTGACAGCTGTCAGTCTTGACAGCTTCAAGAAAGGATTAGACAAGTTCATGGAGGACAAGGGTATCAATGGCTATAATTATGGATACCTAAGGACAACCTCCGGGTTGGAGAGATAGGCAGGATATCTCTCAATGCCATTTCCAGGGAATCCTAAGCAGGTGAAGGCAGCTGCTTGGGAATACCCTGAAGGAAATGGTGAGTCACTGTGTGAGATAGAATGCTGGACTGGATGGGCTGTGGCCTGTTTCAGCAAGGCTGTTCTTATGTTCTTATCACTTCTTCTGTCTTCTGGAAGATGACCTCATGTTGGATTGGGGCCGTGAGGAGGCCCTTAGGATCCCGGAGGAGACTGGTCAAAGGAACGACACGAGACAAGATGGAGAGAAGACCAGTGATTTATTGAGGGAAAACCATCAGTATATATTATGTTCAAGGCTGCGTGTGGTAGAATCGTCATCTGACAGAGAATCACATCACCCATTTACCCGGGTTAATTGAGAACCTCTCTTGGGGAAGTTAATTAACTAAGGCAAACACTGACAGGGGAAAACCATTGTTCCTGGCTTGCTCAAGAGCAAACATGGCCACTATTTGCACTAAGGATTAGGTTTAACTGTGAGTGGGTCAGTAATTGCTTAATACGTAACGGAGGTTAGTGATCTGCTTCTCTCAGCAGAATCGCTGGTCAGGTCATATGTGGGTGAATCAATCCCCTGATTATTAATCCACCCACCCCCCCACCCCCCGATTTCCATACTGGCAAGGGCCAGTGGCCAGGAGTTTGCTCGACTGGTTTAACCTCTGCCAAGGTTCTATGCCAATTGGGCATGCGGAATCCGCAACCTCATCAACTATTCAATGAGAAATTGGGTAGATCTTGCTGTCCTGGCAGAGTTGGACTTCCAACAATTAGGGTAGTTAAAATTTCCAGTTATTATCATGTCTCTAATCATTGCATGTTTGGTCAATTGCTCTAGAATGGATTATACAGATCCTCAGTCTGGTTAGGATGCCTTTTGATTCTCCATCTCATGAATTTGTTAATACTTGTACACATTCTTCATATATAATGCTAAATCTTTCCTTCTTGTTCAGCCTATTCCAGTGGTTCCCAACATGGGTACATGCCCCACAGAGGACCTTCAATTCCCAGAAGCCTAAGTCAGTACATTGGCTGATCAGTGTCATGGTAATATAGTACCATGGATTTTGTAGTTGGAGGACAAGGGTATCAATGGCTATAATTATGGATACTTAAGGACAACCTCCAGGTTGGAGAGATAGGCAGGATATCTCTCAATGCCATTTCCAGGGAATCCTAAGCAGGTGAAGGCATCTGCTTGGGAATACCCTGAAGGAAATAGTGAGCCACTGTGTGAGACAGAATGCTGGACTGGATGGGCTGTGGCCTGTTCCAGCAAGGCTGTTCTTATGTTCAAAATGGAGTTCCTTAGGTTAGAAACTTGTGTTCTGTTTAGAAATTTCCAGAAATGCCAAGTTTCTGTTCTCTCCTGAAAGCTAATCAGGAGGTGTTGGGGAGTTACTGGAAAGGCCTTCACCTAGGCCTCAAAGACACAGTGTCTCTGTACCCACTAAGGGAAGAATGTATGAAATAATGTCAACATCACATCTGTGAGAAAGGACTGACTATTATGAGAACAGGCCATGTTATGGTTAAAAATGTACAGTATTCTAATTGGTTGTATCCTAATGAACTAAGCCAGAAGCTGTGTTCTTATTTATTTATTTATTTATTCAGATTTATATGTTGCTGCCCCACTCGAACAAGTGACTCTGGGTGGCATTACAACAGAATGAAAAGCATTACAATCTTAAAGCATATTAAAACCGTTAATAAACACAAATTCCCTCCCCACCCCGTTTAAAAGGTCATCCCCAATTAAAATCTCACCCATCCCATTGCATCTGTAAAAAAAAGAGGGAGAGTCTTACTATAGCTTAAACAAGCCAATAGGCAGGGGTCACAGTTCCATACATACCTGGGACTTAGAATGAGTACAATAATACCCCGCATAATGAAAAAGCTCTGTTCCATGGAGCTCTTCGTTATGCGGGTTTTTCGTTATACGGATCAAATGGGTGATACCCCGCATAATGAAAAGAAAATCTTCGTTATACGGGGTTTACGTTAACCGGGGAAAACCGCGTTTCGCGAAAACCCCATATAATGAAAAAAAATTCATTGTGCGGAGTATCGCGATTGCCTAACAAACACTTCATTATATGAAATTTTCATTACGCAAAGCATTCTTTATGTGGTGTTTTACTGTAGTTCGCTTGAAGATTGGAGCAGAAGTCAGTCGGACATCTGAGTCTTCAAAATGATTTCTTAGTGATAGCTAGATTTGCTTTATTTTCTGGGGGGAACGTTAAGGTATGGATGTTCCTGTCTCATTTTGATTAGAAATGGCTTTTTGAACTCTTCTGTATCCTGATACCTACTGAAGAACTTTATCCTGAATAATATGCTTTACTTACAATAAACAAGAAATTTCTTCATCACATTGATTGCTTATTGAAGAGGGGTGAGACATAGAGTTACACCTGGCATAAGCCAAGAAGCCACATTGCTACCACAAATATTCTTTATTCTCTCCATTTGAGATCATTTTAAATAAGTGGAAATCTCAGGTTGCTGGAAGTCATTGCAGGTAAATTGGCTCCAGGCTGACTGCTCGGAGTCTATCTGGGCCTGGTAAGGTGTTCAGATCTGCCAGAGGGGAACAGGAGAGATCTGAGGCGGGTAGTTCATCACAATCTGTGCTTTGGGGAATTGATTTAGTCTTCTGGGAATTGAAGTTCAAAAGCCAAAGGTTGGGAAACACTGGTCTATTCCTTTTGAATATACTCAACCCTTCAATAACTACTTTCCAGATATGAATTCCACCAGGTTTTGGTAAATGCCAGTTGTATCATATTTGCGGCCTTGTGCTGAGAGTTTTAGACATCTTACTTGATTTCCATACTTCATGCGTTGGTGCAGAGACAAGCGAAACCATTGCCAGCTAATTTTGTTGCTGTCCTTTCCCCTCTACTGGCAGCCCACCGCTGACACTTTTGTCTGAGTACAGTCCCTCTGTACTCTTAAATATCACCACCTTCCCCAGCATTTTGAAGCTCTTCTGATGATCAGGTAGGTAAATGACTTTTCTGCCAGTACAGTCAGTTTGTCTTATGGGATGGAAAAGATACCATCTTGTCCTTTCACTCGAGATACACAATTATTTTGGGACAGATTTAGAGCAAGCAAAGAAAAGACTCGCCTGTTTTCCTAATATGAAACATAAGAAGGTACCAAAGGGGAAAAGTTGTCAATCTTTTAAAATCTGACTTTCATTGTAATGCAAAAGAGCTGACCTTGACTCTGAGAAACGATCTATGCAACTCTAACTCATGTGTGGATTAGTCTCTAGGGGCATGCTGGTGACGCTAAAAGGGCACTGGATCGGGAGGGAGGGGGCGGCACCTATGGGGGGTACTGCATGATGTTGTGGATTGTAGCCACCAGGTGACATACTTCTACCCACCTGGGGGGGGGCAGTCACTGGGGCGCACTGGGACTTGTCCATGTGTCCTATATGGCCGGCACGGGCCTGTTAGTCTCACATTTACTTTTAACAGGATGCCTGGCTGGGCATCCCGCTACGGTAATGGAGTAGACCATACAGGCAGTGACTCAACGCTGAGTGTTGGGCAGCAATAACCTGACTCCCTAAAGGGGCCAATGGCTATGAGCAGATGAGCCCCTTTAGATGGGGTGATGGTCCCCTCATTGAGGAAAAGCCACTAGAAACCATATTGGACCCAATGGCAAAATGAGCAGAGGAGGAACTCTGAATCCCAACGGTCATGGAGGCAGAAGAGGTCATGCCAGATGGACTGGCTGTGAAGGCGCACCTTAATATCCTCGAGGATGCAGCAGTCCAGTGAAGTCCCATTTTTAAATCTTGCATGTTTCATTTCATGTGCCACAGGAGATGGCTCTGTGATCATAGTGTGTGGGTCACTTCTTGGCAAACTGTTAAAGGTAAAGGTCACCCTTGCTCGAAAGCCAGTTGTATCTGACTCTAGGGTTCAATGCTCTTCTTTCTTTCTAGCCAAAGAGCCAGCGCTGTCTCCATCTGCAGATGTTTCCATGGACATGTGGCAGGCATGCCTCAACATCAGGGTGCACGGAACAGTGTTTACTTTCCCACTGAAGTGGTACCTATTTATCTACTTGCAATTTCTTGCTTTCGAACTGCTAGGTTGGCAGGAGATGGGACAGAAACGGATGCTCAAACCGTTATGCAGTCCCTGGGAATCGAACTCCAACCTTCCAGTCAGCAAGTTTAGCATCTTAACCACTTGAGCCACCACAGTCCCTGGCAATCTGGGATCCACCTTAAACAAATTCACGCCAATGGCATTTTTCCCGCTTCAGGGAGGAAAATGCATTCTTGGGTACAAGTTGCAGCTGATGACAACTCTTTAACAGTTGTGTCAATTGGGTATGCAATTGCATGCATTCATGCTAAGTTTATGATGCATGGTACTGTGCATGATGTGCACAAGATCTGGGACACTTTGGTCAACCTTGCTCAAGCAATAGTTCATCATGATCAGAGGGATCTGGATGCGGATGGTAACCACTTTAAGCACCTCTTGTAATTGCAGAAATAAAATGTGAATTGTATTCATTTTTAGTAATCTGTTTATAATGAGTATTGCAATTGCAATTTTAATACAGTTTTTTGCCTTTCTTAAAATGTGTATACATTTTTGTTCCCTCTGTATATATGAGTAAATTGAGCATGAAAGAGGGTTGTAAAGCTGAAATCCTATCTATTTGCTGCCAGGACTAGACTCAGCCACACTTTCTCCTGAGTAGATCAACTTCATCAAACATGATAATCTATTCTTGGCCTGGTTTAAAAGCAATGCTGCTGGCCAAGAAGCTATACGTACAACTTTGCTGGCCCCATGAACAGGTTGATGGTCGGAGTCCCTAAATGTAAGACCAACATGATCAAATTGGGGCTACTGGCAGACAGCAACAAGCTGTATGAATGTGGAGACAGAATCTGGCTCATTTGCTGATCACTACCAGTATGGTAGAAAAGTACCTTTTCTAAGGCCAGAGACTTAATATCATCTTCAGTATGATTATTGTCAAGAAAATGTGATACAAGAGGAGCAGATGTTATATGGCTACGTATATGGGACCTGGAAAAAAACGTGAACATAGATTATTGGGATGTACTAACTGTAATTCTAGCAACATCATTTATGCTATAATCTGCCCCTGTACAGCAAAAAATGGCCAAACGGAGAAAAGGATACAAACACAATGTACCGTTTGTGTATGCCCAAAAATGATGAAGATAATAATAAACGAATCTTCTTATAAGGTCTTTGTATTCTTAATGTTATTTTTATTTTGCAAACTCTTGTATATTAACTTGTAATGTCATCAAACAGAAACCAAACTCAGATACTTCTCTGCACAAAAAGTCTTCAAGTTCCTTTTGTAATCTTGACAATAGTAACCAAATTCAAATATGTTCTCTTCAACTTCTTCTCTATGTCCTTTGTAACAATATGAAACAATGATTCATTCCTCTATTACACTTTCTATCTCTCGTCCAAAACAGCTCATAAACTCGTATTCAGTTGGGAAGTCAAACTCCCATATAAATTGGCCCCAAACTCCCGACGTCTATCCGGTTAATTAGACATTTCATTCAATAAATTTCATCAGGGGAGTTTTTGCAATATCCAAGCTTACCACTCTTGTGTTTCGCGTCCTCTCTGTCTCTTCTGTAATTTCTCTATGGTTGCTAAGGACGTAGCAACCATAGAGAAATTACAGAAGAGACAGAGAGGATGCGAAACACAAGAGTGGTAAGCTTGGATATTGCAAAAACTCCCCTGATGAAATTTATTGAATGAAATGTCTAATTAACTGGATAGACGTCGGGAGTTTGGGGCCAATTTATATGGGAGTTTGACTTCCCAACTGAATACGAGTTTATGAGCTGTTTTGGACGAGAGATAGAAAGTGTAATAGAGGAATGAATCATTGTTTCATATTGTTACAAAGGACATAGAGAAGAAGTTGAAGAGAACATATTTGAATTTGGTTACTGTGGTTTCCCCATGCCCCAGTGGCATGGAACGGCCCGCGCAGAGGCCACTTCGGGGGAACGCTCCTTGAGCCGTGGGCTCTGCGGGCAGAGAAATTTAGGGGGGTGGATAAATGATAGGGTTTGATTCACCCAATTTCCTGACCTGACCAGCGGATCTGCTGAGAGAGCGAATAGCTAACCCAGTTACCCATTAGAGTAATCACTCATCTCCAAGCTCAACTTTACCCCGGGTGTAAACAGAGGCCATGTTTACCCCTGCCTAATCCCCAAACAATGGTGTTTTCCCCAGTCTGTGTTTGGCCAAGTTAATTAACTTCCCTCTGAGAGATTCCCAATTAACCCGAGCAAACAGGTGATGTGATTTCTGTCAGATGACTGTTTTTGCCACCGTTGCGCTTTTACTCCTATATATGATGATGCCTTTTTCCCAATAAACCACTGATCTTATCCTCCTCCATACTGCCTCGTATCGTTTCTTGATCAGTCTCCTCCGGGACCTCCGGCCCTCTGCGGCCCCGATTCCTACAGGTTACTATTGTCAAGATTACAAAAGGAACTTGAAGACTTTTTGTGCAGAGAAGTATCTGAGTTTGGTTTCTGTTTGATGACATTACAAGTTAATATACAAGAGTTTGCAAAATAAAAATAACATTAAGAATACAAAGACCTTATAAGAAGATTCGTTTATTATTATCTTCATCATTTTTGGGCATACACAAACGGTACATTGTGTTTGTACCATAATCTGCCCCTGTGGCAAATTTTACATTGGTTTAACAGGGTGGCCCCTCAAAGTGCGGGTGTTGGAACACCGGTCCCGTATACGTAGCCATATAACATCTGCTCCTCTTGTATCACATTTTCTTGACAATAATCATACTGAAGATATTAAATTTCTGGCCTTAGAAAAGGTACTTCCTAAAAAATATGTAACAACTGATATGAATAATGCTCTATTACGCAGAGAAGTTTATTATATTCATCTTTTTGATTCTTTAACACCACATGGTCTAAATGCTGACCAAGACCTCAGTTGCTACCTATAAATGCACACTATAGCTTTTAGAATTTACAGCACTGATGTAAGTGGATACACCTGGACCATGTGCTGAGTATATTAAAACTACTAACTTGCACTAGAGGTCATGATGCAGATGAATTTATCAACTAACATTAAATACATATCTAAGAACTGACTGAGAAGGTAAGCGTGCTTCCTGGACTGTGATAAAAAAATGACGATAAAAATGTAGATAAACAATGCGTATGTATATATATATATATAGGTATATTGATTGCCATTTTGTATCATTATTATAGAAAACCCTGTTGAAGTATTCAAAAAGCTGTACACCGGATAGCTTTGGTTTTCTGCTACTCGATACAAACCTGATTTAAGGATTCTGTATATTTTGTGACCTGAAGTAAAGGAATTTATTTGGACGAATTTCTGCTTGTGTATTGGTGATTACCCACCGTCTAACCATTGCGTGTTTAACACCACCCTAATGGCAGAAAGTGAGGAAGACCTAAAGAGCCTCTTGATTGGGTTGAAAGAAGAGAGTGCAAAAGCTGGCCTGAGACTCAATATTAAGAAAACCAAGATAATGGCCACAGGCCCTATCAGTACATGGAAAATAGATGGGGAAGAAGTAGAAGCAGTGACAGATTTTACTTTCCTTGGATCTAAGATCACTGCAGATGGAGATTGCAGCCATGAAATAAAAAGACGACTGATTCTGGGGAGACAAGCTATGAGAAACCCCAGGGAACATAGTGAAAAATAGACACATCACCTTGAAAACAAATATTCGCATAGTCAAAGCAATGGTATTCCCGGTGGTAATGTATGGGTGTGAGAGCTGGACCATTAGGAAAGCTGAGTGCAGAAGAATAGATGCCTTTGAAATGTGGTGTTGGAGGAGAGTTTTGAGAGTCCCCTGGACAGCGAGGAGAACAAATAGGTTAATTTTAGAAGAAATCAACTCTGACTGCTCATTGGAGGGGCAAATAGTAAAGATGAAGCTTAAGTACTTTGGGCATCAAATGAGAAGGGAGGATTCACTTGAGAAGGCCTTGATGCTGGGAAAATGGAGGGCAAAAGAAGGGGGCGGCCAAAGATGAGATGGATAGATGGCATCGTGGAGGCAGTGGGCACAGAGCTATGTGGGCTGAGGAGGATGGTGGTGGACAGAGGTGCCTGGAGGGCAATGGTCTATAGCAGTGCTTCTCAACCTTTGGTTTTTGGACTTCAATTCCCAGAAGCCTAAGTCAATGCCCAGGCTTCTGGGAATTGGAGTCCAAAAACCAAAGGTTGAGAAGCACTGGTCCATTGGGTCGCAAAGGGTCGGAATCGACTGTGCGACTGAACAACAACAACTCGTTACTCCTAAATCCTATTTTTCGCAACCCTTTAAGTTCGACGGTATCACTACTAGCCCCTCTCGCCCACCCCGTGGGCTGCAAAGAGAAACGTCTCCTCCTGGCGCCCGCGTGGGCGGGGCTTCCCCTGGGCCGCTGCCCAATGGAGGGCTCGCCCGCTGTTTCGTCCGTCTCCGCAGTCTCTTAGTCTTCGCCGCCGCGAAGACTAAGAGACTGCGGAGGCGGACGAAACAGCGGGCGAGCCCTCTATTGGGCAGCGGCCCAGGGGAAGCCCCGCCCACGCGGCGCCAGGCTGCGTTCCCATTGGGTCCCGCGAGCCGGGGAGCTAGTCAGGAATCGGTTGCTGGGCAGGGTGGGGCGTGGCTAGCCAATGGCAGAGCGGCGATTGGGGAGGGGGAGGCTGTGTGAGGCGTATACGTAGAGCAGCCCCTCCCCTCACTGTGGTAACCGTTGCGTGTGCCGTGTGCGGGGGGGGGAGGAGGAAGAGGGCGACGAGGGAGCAACACGGTTCCTGTTCTCTCGTCGTCGTCGCCGTGTCGGGGTCTGGCGGCGGTGGTGGTGGACGGGGTGGGGTGGCGTCGCCTCTGCCGCCGCCGCCGCCGCCTTTTCACCTCACATTAGCGGTGCTCCTCTGCCCCACTCCTTGCCTGGCAGGCTGGTCGGGGGGTGGGTGGAAGCCAGCCCCCGAAAGAGGAAGGACGGTTCCGGCGAGTCCTGATTCACCGCAGCCTCGGTCGGTAGCCGGTGCAGCCAAGGTGAGCGAAGCTACCTGACGACGAGTGTCTCTGACTGACTGACTGGGGCGTTATTATTATTTTTTAACGGTTTCTGAACCGCTCGCGGGAGGCCGTTGGCGGCGAAGAAGCGGGGGCGTGTGTGTCCGCCCGTGTGTGGCATGAGGGGGGCTCCGGGTGAGGTGGCCCGGCCAAACGTGAGGGCGACCGGAGATAGGGGGGATCCCTTTGGGGCCTGGAGGGAGGCTCCGTCGGCTAAGAGTGGTGGTGGTGAGGACATGGGGCTTAGGGGGAACTGAGTTGCTGAGGTAAACCAGTAGAATGGGGGGGGGCATTGGGGGTGTTGTGAGGGGGTGTTGTGTTGGGGCTGCAGGTCGTAGTAGTACAAGGCTGAATGTCCCGCTGAGAAAAATGGGGAGTTACTTGACACGTATTTACCTCAGAAACTCCGGACCCGGCTACTGAGCCAGGCGGGTATTCTCTTTCTCTCTCTCTCTCTCCCCCACATCCTCCACCTTTCATGTGGGGTAGGTAGTGGGACTGCAGTGGCTCAGACGCTGACTGGGAGGCGGAAGGTCAGCAGTTCGATTCCCGAGTACTGCAGGACGGAATGAGCTCCCGTCTTTGTCCCAGCTCCTGGCAACCTAGCAGTTCGAAAGCAACTGTAATTACAAGTAGATAAATAGGGACCACTTCGGTGGGAAAGTTAACAGCGTTCCGTGCGCTCCGGTGTCTGTCTAGTCATGCCTGCCACATGACCACGGAAATGTCTACAGAAGCAGACAGCGCTGGCTCTTCGGCTTTGAAACAGAGATGAGCACTGAACCCTAGAGTCGGATACAACTGGCTTTCGAGCAAAGGAAAGCTTTACTAGGTAGTGAAAGAAAGAGGTGTGAGTTGGGATGCTTTTCTTTATAGTCAGACTCAGAGGCACCCCCAGCATATAATAACACATAAAGCTAAAATTAACGTATCTAAAGCAAAAAAGAATTCAAGGGGCTAGATGACACCCACCCAATATCGGGCCAATCAACAGCATTTCCTTTTGCCAACATAACATCCTCCTCAGTGTGCGTTGAGGGGCATCGTTTGCATTGTATCATGGGCGTAAGTTGAAGTGCTTAACAGCAAGCGCCCTCATGGCTATGTTGTGAGCATGGGGGTACCTCCACAACTCTAGGGGTGGACTGGCATTGGGGTTACTTGGACAAGACTAAGGTCTGGTAAATAGCAATTAGACATATACCGCCCCATAGCTCTTAGTTCACTCTCTGGGCGGATCATAATATGATGAGCCCTTTGCCTCCAACATGCTGGGTACTCATTTTACCGACCTTGGAAGGAGGGAAGGCTGAGTCAACCTGGGAACTCATCAGGATCGAACTCGCAACTTTTGGGTTGCAGTACAGCAGTTTAACCACTGTGCCACCAGGGCTCTTCCTTGGTAAAGTGCCGTGGAGCCTTGGGCTGAACGAGGGAGTGGGGTAGGTAAGTGTTTCAGGGGCTGGCCAGGAGTTTGGGATTCTGCCTTATTTTAGGCAGGGTAAGATTTAGATAGTGAGACCTATGCTATATTAATTGGGATATCAACCTGCGTGCATAGAATGTGAGTCTGGTTGGTAATTCAGAGTAATAAATCGATGGGAGGGGGAAATCTAAGGTCTCAGGTGTGGTTGGGAGGGCTGCATGGCATTCTGGCTTGGAATGAAACATGTATCTGATTTAGGCTTGGGTTGCAGGTAGTAAGGAGTGCAAGAAGAACGCTTACAGTATGGTATGGGTGGGAGGACTGAGAAGAATGGAGATATTGGTTGTGAGGCTTGTTGGCAGAGTCTCATGGGCAAAGGTAAGGTAGGGGGTAAAAGTATGTGTAGGGTGATGTCTCATTTGGAGACTGTTCCTGTGAATAATGGGGATGGATGCCTATCAAGAGGCCAGATTTGGGGTTCAGGGAGAGCTATTGGGGGATATACATAAAAGGCTATCCAGGTCTTATATCATTTTTGTTCATGTCAGAAATACCATAGTACAATTAGATACCATAATACTCTCTCTCTCTAGATTATATTCTCCATGTGACAACCAAGATGGTTTAGAGCAGGTAACATTAAGTCTTTCATAGTACATACTGAGAGGGCTAGAGTACAAGCCGACAAAATAGATGCTTTAAAGAACTGGAGGTAGACAGAGCCAAGAGAGGAATCTCATGGAAGAGATGAGCTTGCTGAATGAATGTTGGGGTGCTGCTTGGCAATGACAAGGTTATTTGAGGTTATGAAGCGTCTTGCCCTTCACATATCGTTGAACTGCATTTCCTGTCATCCTTTGCTGCTGGTCAGTCAGCTGGGGCTGATGGGACTTTGAGTCTGACAACATCAAGGGTGCCACAGGATTCCTATATCTCAGAAGTTCTTCTTGAGAAGATCTTATAAAAGTTTGCACATGGAAGGGGAAGCCATTTAAAAGTACCTAGATTGTACCTTGTACTGTATTTATAAAGTACTGTACCTTATATTTAACACTTGTAAGTTTGCTTTTGGCTAGCTGCTGTCTCTCTGCCTAGGTGAATTCAGAGGGTTGTTGTGAGATGTTGGGGTTGGGGGAAGCCACGTATGCTATCCAGAGCTCCTTGCAGGAAATTTCACCAACTGAATAATTGCATGTTATAAATGTTAGGATGCAGAGCTTCAGATGGGTTGTGGTGGCCTTCATGGAGTAAATGGTTATAGAGGACCAATTTGATTATGGAAAAGCTGGAGATGAGGAGATTAAGAAGTTGATTGAAACAGAGATCTTATGAAGAGGAGAATGGATCTCTTCAAAAGTAGAAGTTTAACAGTTATGGGGAAGCTGGCAAAGTATTGAAGAATGATTTAAAAATTTAGGTAATGGATATCTACCTTTGTGCAGGCTGGTTTCAGAAGAGGCAGGGGGACTAGAGGCCACATTGCCAGCATACGCTGGATCATGGAGAAAACAAAGGAATACCAGAAACAAGTTTACTTTTGTTTTATTGACTACACCAAGGCATTTGACTGTGTGGACCACAACAAGATGTGGCAAGTAATTAAAGAGATGGGAATTCCAGAGCACCTCATATGCCTCCTGAGAAATCTGTACATGAACCAAGAAGCAACAGTTAGGACAGAACACGGAATGACAGAATGGTTTGGAATAGGAAAAGGAGTAAGACAAGGCTGCATTTTGTCACCATGCTTATTCAACCTATACACAGAGCACATAATGCGCAGTGCAGGGATGGAGGAATCACAATATGGGATTAAAATCGCTGGGAGAAACATCAATAATCTGAGATATGCAGACGATACCACCCTAATGGCAGAAAGTGAGGAAGACCTAAAGAATCTCTTGATTGGGCTGAAAGAGGAGAGTGCAAAAGCTGGCTTGAGACTCAATATCAAGAAAACCAAGATAATGGCAACAGGCCCAATCAGTTCCTGGAAAATAGACGGGGGAAAAGTAGAAGCAGTGACAGATTTTACTTTCTTAGGATCAAAGATCACTGCAGATGGGGATTGTAGCCATGAAATAAAAAGGCGACTGATTCTTGGGAGACAAGCGATGAGAAACCTGGGGAACATAGTGAAAAGCAGAAACATCACATTGCAAACAAAAATTAGAATAGTCAAAGCAATGGTTTTCCCAGTAGTAATGTATGGATGTGAGAGCTGGACAATTAGGAAGGCTGAGCGTAGAAGAATAGATGCCTTTGAGATGTGGTGTTGGAGGAGGGTTTTGAGAGTCCCATGGACAGCGAGGAGAACAAATAGGTCAATCTTAGAAGAAATTAACCCTGACTGCTCATTGGAAGGTCAAATAGTAAAGATGAAGCTAAAGTACTTTGTACATCAAATGAGAAGGGAGGATTCACTTGAGAAGGCATTGATGTTGGGAAAGGTGGAGGGCAAAAGAAGAAGGGGGAGGCCAAGGATGAGATGGCTAGATGGCATTGTAGACACAATGGGCACAGAGCTGGGAGGGCTGAGGGGGATGGTGGAGGACAGAGGCGCCTGGAGGAAAATGGTCCATGGGGTCGCAAAGGGTCGGAGTCGACTGTGCGACTGAACAACAACAATCTACCTTTGATAAGACTGTTGGCAGTTTAAAGAAATGAATGGAGGGGACATGTGCAAGGACCATACCAGGGAAGAATCTGAAAGTAGGTAGAAAGCTTGTGCAAAAAATAAGGTTAGACTGAATTATTTTTTTACTGATGTAGAGGGGAAATTTGCCTGAATTTAGTGAAAGGTGGTGAGAAAATAGTGGAGAATTTTGTATAAGAGTTAGTGTGATAGGAGTTGGCAGCTTCTAGAGGCCTAGAGCTGCAGTTACTCCCTTGTGAACCTCAAAGGATCACTCCAGTTCCCCTCCAATTTGTTTTTTACTTAAAAAGGCACTTCATTCCCTATAGTGCTGTGACTTGTTTTAGTCATGGGACTTGCCATTTAAAAGATGGAATTGGAAGTAATTTCTGATTTGTAAAAAAGGCTCCCCAGGTTAAAATGGTAATCAAATTGCTCTCCTGTGGCAGGATTTGAGTGGGGGCTGCATTTGACCCTTGAACCATACTTTGTCCACTCCTGTAGTAGGTGAGTGTATATTGTGCGGAGATAATAGATCTTGTTTGCCTGGTGCTAGGGAGATTTAGGTTGTGGGTTGGTTGTGGTGGATGATGTAAAAGGTAAAGAAAGTATGGTTTATCAGAGCTAACATCATATAAAGCTAGTCTGTTGAAAAAGGCCTTCCTAGATGGGAGATGAGTTGCACAAACGGGAACTATCTGAAGTGCCTGATTATCTTGGTATACTGGAATGTAATAATTTTTGCAGTTCTACAAGCCTGATCACAGTAGCATTAGGGAAGGGGGTGTAATTTGTTTATGCAAACTTAACTAAGGAGCTCCCATCTTGTCCCAGCTCCTGCCAACAAAGCAGTTCGAAAGCAAGAAATTGCATGTAGATAAATAGGGACCATGGTGGGAAGGTAAACAGCTCTCCATGCATTCCGGTGTCTAGTCATGCCTGCCACATGACTATGGAAACGTCTGCAGAAGCAGACAGCGCTAGCTCTTTGACTTTGAAACAGAGATGAGCACTAAACCCTAGAATCGGATATGACTGGCTTTTGAGCAAGGAAAACCTTTACCTAACTAAGGAGAAGTTTACCCACCTATGTCTCAGGGCAGATATATGTACAAATTCCGTATGGACAAGAAGGTGAATATTGTTTTGGAGGTCCCATTAATGCCTGGATTGTGTGTTGGTGGCAAGGATCCGTCAGGGAAGGTGCTCTCTCCCCCCCCACACACACACACACACAATACACACAAACACAACATGCACACATGACACACACACACACACACACACACACACCTCACAACCCACAACCCACACCCACCACAGCCACACATCACACATGACACAACACACATGTCACCCACACACAATACACACACTCCCACACATAACACATGCTGGACATACCCAGACACATTACACACGACACAGCAAACCCACACAGCAAAACCTCAGAACACACACCGTCACAACACACACCCACACAATACAACCCCCCCATACACAACACACACATACACACAACGCAACCACACACACCACACCCAACAAAACACACTCACGCAACAACCTCCCCCCACTTGAGGTTTCTCTAGCGACCCTAACAAGACGGCTAGATGCCGCTGTTCCTACTGGCAGCAGCCCAGCGGAGGTTGCCCGGTAGATCAGCCGGGGGAGAAGGAGGTGGGGTGGCTGTTTTTCTAGGGCTGCCGGAGAGACCCTTCGTGTTGTGGGTCTCTCCTCCCCGCCGCCTTCTCCCTCGGCTGACCTGCTGGGCGAACTCTGCTGGGTCAGCAGCGACAAGGCAGCTTTTTAGGGCCTGTCGGAGAAACCCTTCGTGTTGCAGGTCGACCGGGGGAGAAGGAGGCAGGGAGGAAAGACAGTCGCAACACGAAGGGTCTCTCCGGTGGCCCAAAAAAGCTGCCTCTCCGCCTCCTTCTCCCCCGGCCAACCTTCTGGGCGAACTCTGCTGGGACGGCGGCGGCGGGAACAGTGGCTTTTTAGTGTCGCCAGAGAGCTGCTGCTGAGAGGGAAGAGGCGCGTGCGCGTCAGCCATTTTTTTCTCGCGCGCGCCGGCTATCCCACCTCCTCTGCATTTGCGTCCTCATGCCTGATTGGCTGAGGTATGCTGTGGCGCAGTGGATGCTGGGTAGTGTAGTTTTACATTTTTTTCTGTTCATGGGGCGTTGGCCCCACTTTCGGTCCCCGTACCCTTGCGGCAATGTTGCCCGGGAGGTAGGGTAAGTGTGGACAGCTCATGGGATGGAATGGATGTGTGCGGACATGCATTCCGGACACACACTGCCCAACCCATTCTTATAGGTATAGATGAGGATCCTGCTGAATATCAGTTGGGGAGAAGCAAATTTTGATGGAAGAGGTTTGGTGGTGGCCCTCCTATCCTTATTTCTTTTAGCGATCTAGACATACAAAGACTCTTTGATTGTATGTCAGTATCAGAGGGCAGCCAGTGGAAAGAAATGCTTAATAGAATATAAAAAAGAGCAAGCTAGCCCACAGGTGTATGTTAGGAATATAAAGCTGAGACTGGGGAAGATTTAACTTCTTGTGACAGAGGATGAGGATCTCCACTGCCTGCCTAGAATAAAAGAAACTATTGTACTTTGGAAGAGAAGAGCAGGAATGTCATTTTGAGGTGGGAATCGGCTGCATGAATTAGATCAGGGATGGCCAACCTTTTTATGTTGTGGGCCTGACCACGCCCCCAGACAGCTGAGTGGGCCGGACCACATCTGCGTTTATTACAGCAGTGGGTGCATTTTATGGCTGATGTAAACGCGCCCACTTCCACTTCCGAGTATCACACCATGGAGGCTGTGATGGGCCGGATGAAATGGCATTGGGGCCAGGTCTGGCCCATGGGTCGAAGGTTGGGAACCCCTGATTTAGATAATTCAAGGAAAGAATTGAGAAGTGACCAAGTTTCTGGTATTGAGGGATCAGCATCTGCTCAGAATTGTTTTGATGCTATTTAAAATTATTTTCTTGATATGTTCAGGGCTGCTTGTGTTTAGTTAGGTGCTAGGGTAAAACCGCTCATGGGTACTTGTGTTTAGTTAGGTGTTATACCGTAGCTATGATGTCTTAGTGTTTAAGATGCTGCATTTGACAACCTGAAGGTCGGCAGGTTAGCAGTTTGAGACCTGAGTGCTGCACGACAGAGTGAGCTCCCATTATCTGTCCCAACTCCTACCAATCTAGAAGTTTGAAATCAAGAAATTGCATTTCAGCAGGAAAGATAACAGTGTTCCATGCACTTTGGCATCCAGTCAGGCCTGCCACACAGCCATGGAAATGTTTGCAGGCACAGACAGTGCTTGGTCTTTGGCTGTGAACAGAGAGTTGGACACAACTGGCTTTCAAGCCAGAGAGACCTTTACTTATGGTAAAATTGTAAGTTGAAAGATCTGAGAAGCCAGGTGTAACAGAGTTTGAGTGAGTGTGACTCCTATTAAAGAAATGAGGCATGAATTTTTTTTACTGAAATTGTGCTGTGGGGTGTAAATAGGAAGAGGATGAGCACAAGAAAAAGATGCGAATTGGCTTCTTCAGGAAAAATAAGGATGGGATTATATATTTTGTTATAAATTGTGTTAAGGATAGCTTTGTGGAGAGAGGGGAGAGTAACTTTTCATTGTCCGGAGAGCAAAAATGTGATTGTAGATTCCCATCTTGCTTTTACTGTACGAGGTGCAGAGGCAACAGCTTCCAGGAAGTTCTGTCTGGTCTCCTTTTTTTGCAGCTCCCTTGTGTCTCATCCTTATAGGAAATGAAATGCAAAGAGAGGGGAATCTCTCACTGCTCTTGTACCTTATTTCAGAGTTTATGAATGTTTAGGTGCATTAATGCTCCCTTTAAAAGAATATACTAATTGCAGCTGACAATAAAGTGCTTTATATCTGTACTGTGTGTCTCATGACTTCCTGAGTTGCATATAAAGAGCTCAGCTTTGATTTGATATTAATCACCCGTATCTCTCACCAGATTGCTAGTAGTAGGCATGATTAGTAATTTCTATTCATATGAATCCTGACATTTATAGGCTTTGTACTTGTTTTATTTATAAAAGCAATACCCAGTAAGTAAAGGTAAAGGTTTCCTTTGCTCGAAATCCAGTCATATCCGACTCTAGGGTTCAGTGCTCATCTCTGTTTCAAAGCCAAAGAGCCAGCGCTGTCTGCTTCTGCAGACGTTTCCGTGGTCATGTGGCAGGCATGACTGGACACTTGAGCGCACGGAACGCTGTTACCTTCCCACCGAAGTGGTCCCTATTTATCTATTTACAATTTCTTGCTTTCGAACTGCTAGGTTGGCAGGAGCTGGGACAAAGACGGGAGCTCATTCCGTCCTGCAGTACTTGGGAATCGAACTGCTGATCTTCTGCCTCCCAGTCAGCATCTGAGCCACTTGAGCCACTGCAGTCCCCAGTAAAGTAATACTAAAACTATAATTTAAAAATCACCCAGGAAAGCAAAGAATAATAAAATCAACCAGTTATCGTACTATTTTGCAGGATTTGGGGGGTCAATTGTAGAGATTACTTTTTGTGCTGGTTTTTAGAGAGATGCAGAGCTATGCAAAAGGAAGCCTTTGCCCCATTTGTCTCAAGTCAAGCAGTATAGCATTTTATGGAGGAATTTGTTGGAGTCTGAGCTGTTACAAATCTATGGCCATTTGAACGTGCAGACTGATATAGCAATTAAATGTATTGTTTATTTTTTGTGGAAATTGAGGTGTGCATCTGACAGCAAAACATTATGCAGTAGCTTTGCCCCTTCTTTGTGCTGTGCTCATGTAAAGTTGTCTACATTCTATAAAGATCAAATGCTGTCTGATATTCATTTGGGTATGTAGTACCTTCTCTGCTTTAGGAAGATCAGATCCAAAAGTCACCATAAATTAATGTCCAGATTAAGAACAACTGAATTGTCACAAATGTGCAAGCAAGTCTTTGGATTCTTTAGAATTCTTCAAGCTGATTATTGCTGAAAGCAAAAGAGTGAATAGGACATAGTAGAAGGGCTCTTTGGACATGTATTGAGGGCTCAGTAACTAGGAGTATTATGTCAGTATTTCTGCACCCTCCACCCCAGTTTTGAATGCCATTCAACTTGAAGAAAAACTTTGGAGAACTCTATAAAACCTCATGTCTAAATTAACCCTAACAAAGGTATTACACTGTTGTGGCCATTAAGAAGACAGATGACTATCATCTAAAAAGGGCAACTTTTGAAATTTTCAATGTTAAAAGACAAAAGCCCTATTATTAAAATGGCTAAAATTCCAACTGAATTGGTCCTGAAGAGTCGAGGCAGGTAGGAGCCGCTGAAGACCACCTTCACGGGCACTTGTGACCCCCCCTTGTCCATACCATTGGTATGAATTTTTGGACTTGGACCTTGGTGGCAGGGGTCCATTGCTTCCATTATCCTTTATCTTCGTTTTTTTGGGGTGAGTGCTGGGTGTCATCTGTGGGTTTTTTTTGTCCGTGGGGCGATTAGTGTCTGTTATTTATTATTGTTATTGTATTGCATTGTACTCTATTCTTGTATTATTCGATTTGTGATTGTAATGCTTTTGGAGACTGCATTTTTGCTCTTTTGCTTTGTATTTGTATTGTATTTATGGATTGTAATAGTGTGTATATTGAATTGTTGTAGCTGCTCTGAGTCGGCCTTTGGTTTGAGTAGAGCGGGGTAAAAATCCAAATAATAATAATAATAAACCAATGGAATTGCATTGACATAACTCAAAGAGGCAAATAACCACTGATTATCAGTTCTCTTTGGTTTATCAGTTTTCTCCCTGTCTCGCCCCGGGAGCCCATGCCACCGGCCCCGCTGGGGAGAGACAGGTGGGAGGATGTAGCTGCCCTCGCTCTCTGGGATGGCCCGCCTGGATGGCCCGCCCGCCGCCTCGAGCAGCTCCCTGTCTCGCCCCGGGAGCCCACGCCACCAGCCCCGCTGAGGAGAGACAGGTGGGAGCCATTGCCGACGTAGCTGCCCTCGCTCTCTGGGATGGCCTGCCTGGAGAGCAGAAAAGGACGCCATCGCCCGCCGCCTCGAGCAGCTCCCTGTCTCGCCCCAGGAGCCTACGCCAGCGGCCCCGTTGGGGAGAGACAGGTGGGAGCCATTGCCCTCACGGACGTTTGAACCATGGGGCGCCTTTGTGGCTGCTGGGTGGTTGAGGTTGATTTTTTGTAATTTCTTATAATGTATGTGTTGTTTTCTTGATGTGATTTTTTTGTAATTGTAATTTTATGTATGATATTATGCTTATATGTATTTTACTCTAATTATGTTATTGTATAGTGCTTATTATTTATTGTTGGAAGCCGCTCTGTGTAGTGCATGCACTAGAAGAGCGAGGTACAAATATATTATTATTATTATTATTATTATTATTATTATTATTATTATTATTATTATTATTATTATTATTATTATTATTATTATTATTATTATTCACAAAGAGTCACACCAGTGAGAATTCAAGCATAGACATGTTAAATAGTACCTATTCCCTACTCCATAGTCAGTTGGATTCTAGCCTGTTCTGACATTTTCTCCTGATCTTTAGTGCCATTGCTTCAGTGTACACTTTCATTGTAAAAGTATGTCTGTCCTAGTGCAGTACAGTTTATGGCTATTAAAATTGCATGTGGTGGTTAGTAGGTTTTTATGGCTAGGATCACATTCAAAACAGGATGTGACTGCCATAGTCCTTCGATCTCTAAAGAATGACATACAGTAAGACCCCTACTTACAAAAAAAAAGTCCGTTCCGTAGGCTTTTGCTTAAATAATTTTTTTTGTACTGTAACTCGAAACAAACCTATAGGAAAATTTATTTATTTATTATGTAACTCGAAGCAAACCCATAGGAAAAATGAATTTTTATGTAAATCGAAGCAAACCCATAGGGAAATGAATTTTTACGTAACTGGAAGCAAACCCATAGGAAAACGAATCTTTATGTAACTTGAAGCAAACCCATAGGAAATTGTGTAAATCGGGACATGGTTTTAGCACAAAATCATTATGTAAATTGAATTTTATGTAACTTGAGGCATTTGTAAGTCAGGGTTTTACTGTACTGCCATGGCAGTTGTGGGAAAGTGTGAAAAATATTATATGTCTGCAATATAGCTAAGACCCAAACCGATGTCCCGGTTGTTTCCTTTTGGGGGAAGCAGACAAATTGTTGGTAATAATGCTGGAGGCAAGGAGAGACAAGGCAAGAGGTGGGTAAGAGTGTTTGAAAAGTTATTTACAGAGCTCTACAAAAATCCATAAGAGATTATAATAATTATTCCAGCTAACTGTGATCTGATCCGATAATCTTTTATAAAACAACGTAATGATAATCAAATGTTTATCTGATTTTTCCCTAAAGTTGTATCGTTTACGATAACTGAAGAGGATTACCTTGGCTGTTTATGAGAGCTGTACTTTGGATGGGCCCTCTTCACACCACATCTGGAATATTTTGACCTAAACCAAATTCCTTTTGCTTTTAAGGGTAAGATGTTCATTAATTCCTTAAAATGTCTTGCAGGGCTGGGGAAGGATTATTTGGCAGGGACTTCATCTTTTCAGACTGAATGTTTGCTCAGAGGTTGCGACAGAAGTAGATATTTAACTTGCTACTCTTTCCCTAGCAATAACGTCTCCTTCCACTGGTTCCAGAACAATACTTTTTTATCTTCCCTTTAATTCCTGCACACACTACTATGAGTCAGGAGAAGGTGAGAAAGAAAGGCTATCCTTGAAACTCTGGTTTTGTGGGTGGGTGGGAATACTTTTTCTGTGATTGTAAACAAATAAATTAAGAGAACAGAGTATAATTACTAGCATTCTACAATTTCTTGTATGATATTGTCTAAACATTTTTAACTTGCCTCTTTGCTAGATCTGATGGCATAGGCAAAATACAAAAATTCTCTTCTGAGTCTTCACTTTGAAGTGAAGAGACTTACCAGCTAAGCAAACAAAAGATCAGCTGACATTTGAAAAGCAGAAATCAGAAGAGAGGCACTGCACTCGAGACCAGGAAGAATGTTAAAAAGAGAAACTGGTTCTGAAAACTTGCAATGATTCAGTGTGTTGTGTACTATTACTAGAACTTTCTTCAGGACAATTTTAGTATTCAGTTCAGAGTGACTACCTTTTTTTTTTTTTTTGCACAACCAGAGAAGTCTCAAGAAGGGTTCAATGATTTTGAAATATGTTTTGGATGCAACAAATTCCAAATTCTCATTATTGGAACTTTTTATGTTTATATATTTTGTTTCTGTATTTTCTCAACATGTTTCATATTATGTTAGCTACAGACTTGTGTGTGTTCAGGAACCTTTCTATTAGAAGGTGTGTGTTTCCAAGGCAGATATATTAGCAGAATATACCAGTTGCATTACATAATAGCTGGGTATGTATTTCTTCTGCTGGCAAAGGTACACTGGCAGAACAGTATGGTTGCAAATGAGGCTGAAGGAGGTAGAGTTCAAATGTACCTGATCAGTCTCCATAACCCCCTGCCGGCATCATCATGACAGAAAGGCCATAATGCAGGGATGTGGCATTGGACTCTCAAAAAGGAACACTCATGAAAGGGCAGTTTGTGCAACAAAGCACTTGCCACAAAATTGCTTGTCTCCAGAACAGGCACATGAGCTTGAGTACATACATAAAATTTCTTTGCTTAGAATTCTTACAGGCATCTCACTTTGGGATTCAAACACACTGCAGTGGCTTCTATGGTTAACTAGATGTATCTGGACAGAACATCCTGCTCAGGTAAGTAAGTATGGGATATAGTGTGATTGGTGCAACTGTTTTCTGTTTCTTCCCCCACTCCCTGTGCTAACTGCTTGCCTTAAAAACAGTGGAGAAGGGCGTTCTCCATAGTTAGAGGAAGCACTTATCTCCACATACAGTTAAAGCTTTCTGCTTGCAAAGACAAGGCACTATAGTTATTGCTGCTACTGCTGCCCAAAAATATGTGTATGTTTTTTTCCTTGCAGAATCACAGTCCACATGAATGGAGGAGAATGACGCATCACTGAACAAAACGCATCGATCAGCTGAAGCTGTCTGTGAGGAAAGGGTATGTATACTTTTAGGTGCTTCAGTCTTCATCTCCCTGAAGCATGAGTACTGAGCTCATTGTTTCATTTGCACCCCTCCCCTCCCCCCTTTTTTCACATTTCTCCTAAAAATTACCCTGCCTGTAAGTTCAGTGACTCTGTGCTCCAGCTACTGGCTATTGCTTTCTCCTCTCTGTGTTTTTGCATTTTCCTTCTATAGGCTGCTTTTCTGTAGGTACAGGATCTATCCCATGGCTCATTCTCTACAGAACATTTGGGAGACCCACCCCATGACCTGGAAATACTTGGAAACCTTCTGTCACTGGCTTGTTAAGTTGCTCCAGGGCTGAGGAACTCTGGCTTTTCAGATTACAAAATCTTGCCAGTTATTCTTGGATATTGGTTGACAAGCGAAAACATTTTTCAATTTCAGGATCTCATCTAATTGAGCCATTCTTCAATAAAGAATATGACTTTGGCATATAAATTGGTGTTTGTTTTGTTTTTTGTTTCTAGGGACTCCAAACAGTTAATCTCTTTCCATCAATCTTGATTTGACCTCAAGATGCAGGTCTAGTGGTACATGCTGTTGCTGCTTCACTGCTTGCTTTATCAGGTGCCCTGGATTTTGGGGTGGAGGGAGCATTATCTAGAGCAGTACTTCCCAAGATTTTTCAAGTGTTCATCTCTTTTATAATAGCCAAGCGACTTGTGAACCCCTTTCCACATTTGCATTAAAATACATTTTAATGAGGTAAAGAAAACACATTAAAATACATTTCTTCAAAATATAATTCTAGCCTAATGTTAATATAGTGATGTCCTCACCTCCCTCTATAAATATTACCAAATAGAATATATTTTAATATTACAGCGAGGCATAATTACTGCAACCCCTTATCCCATCCCCAGAAAACACATTGCAGCCCTCTTAAGGTTTACGAGCCACAGATAGGGAACCTGTGGTCTCAAGAGATTGATTGGTCCATGCACTGTTCCTCCTTTATCTTGTATTAGATTTTAGAACCTCCTACATCTAAAATAGGAATTGAAAATATTTGGAACTACAGATGTTTTGGATATCAATTCCCAGAAATCCTAGCCATGGGTCAGTAACTATGGGATTTATATCTTAAAAGAGCTGTTTCTATTAGTACCTATGATTCAGTGAATAGATTGAAAGTAGGAATGAAGAGAAATGTCATTTTCTCTGTCCATTGTGGCTGAGTTATTAGGGTATTATACTATGAAGCTTGGCTGGGTTTGTGGAGCTCATCAGTTGAAGTGGTGTTTTTCCATGGCAAAACTGGGCTCGAAGTTGATTTCAGCAGCATCAGAAGTTAACACAATGAAATGCAGCAACATTTCTAGCCAATTTAATAACAATTACAAGTCAAAGTTTATTCTTAACTTAGTCTGATTTATTAAAATTGATTCTTTTTAATTCATCAACTAGAGATTGAGTTTCAAGAAGTAACTATTAAGCAACCTTATTTCAATAGCCTGAAGTAATATCAGGTAGAAGATTGCAAAATAAAATTTTCAGACCCATTAGATGCTGGTAATCACCAATCCTTGCTACATAGATTATCACTGAGTTGGGATTAATACTTTCACAAATAAGAACTGCATAAACATTACAATTTACAACTGTGGTAGAATAATTCAGTAACATCCTTTAGGTTTAAAAGGTTTCCTTAACAGTTAATTATTGTTTTTATTACCAGATTAACAAATTATAATATAAGATTGTGTATGATTAGGTGGAAATAAATCCTAATGTCCTTAGTAAATTATTTTTACCTATATAGATCTGACAGGGTCTGTGATTTTGAGGATAGGGAAGGACCAATTGTGCTCCTGATTTTGACTTTACTGTATTACTAATAATAATAATTTCATCTCAGAAATTATTTTGGTTTGAAAGGGTTTTTGTTGGAGAAACCTATCAAAATGTCTGAAAAGAAAAGGGTTCTTGTATTTCCTACTATTATAACTGGGGTGAAAACAGACCCTGCATATGTTGAGTATACTTTTTTTATTGCTGACTGTTCATGACACGGGACAAGTTTGAAACCCTCTAGAATTTTAAGAGAGTATTATCAAAACGACATGTATTTGGGATAATTAAAAATGAAATCTCTAACATATTGCCTCAAACCTTGTTTCCTACTTATTGCTGGTATAATACAAATGATTTTGGAGGCAAATTGTCTATAGTTTAAGAAAATCATAGATATTTGCAATTGCATACTGATTAATATGTCTCAGCATGCAGGAGGTAATGTCTACAGAGATTTCTTAATTTAAGGCAGGTTACGCCTATGTAACAGGATTTCAGCCATTGCTTTATTGCTTTATTTATCTGGTGATGTGTGGAAAATAGTCTGGTAACCGATTTACAGTATAAACTTAACAACAATTGCAGAAATCCGGTTGGATAAAGTTACACCACACAAGGCTGATGACGTCATCAGCCATGGCCCTTTAGAGCTTATTAAAAGTTTCTGATTTCCATCTACTTTTCCCCTAGCTCCAAGGCTTCCTAGAAATAACATTAGTCCTGGGGAAGACTTTGGGAGTATGGTGAAGGAGAATCTTTGTTTGAAAATCACTGACACTGGTGATCAATTTTCAGATATTAAAACCATCTACTTGCTGTCCAAAGGACTGTCCCCCAAAGGCTTCCTCACTACTAAAGGGCTCCCTAGGTAGCCCTGGAACAAAGGAATGAGAGCAGAATCTAAAACTTGTAATTAGTGATAAAAGATTACAACAGATGGCATCATCAGCTTTCTGTGGCATAACTTTACAAAAATGATTTCAACCAGTTTATTACTATCTGGAGACACACTGGAGAAACACTATGCAGTGACTTTTTATACACTTATGTTGTTGCATCAGAAATCTTTATTATAAAATAGTTGCTTCTGACGTGGAGTTCACTTTGAGTCCTGCCCCACCAAAGAAAAGAGGGGTTAGCCACAGCAAGAACTAATTTTGTGTCTAAGATTTTAAAGTTCTAGAAAAGTAGGATGAAAAAATGAACTGATTTGTTTTCTTTTTTTTTCCCTTGTAGTGTCAGATGTTATGTTAGAGTAAACATTTTAATTTCCCATCAAAATCTAACATAGCAAAATATTGTAACAGAGATTAATGTGTACATATTGTGAAGAGTTTTCTTTCCAAGACTTGTGAGTCTTCTTAATTAATGTAACAGGACTCTTCAGGCCAGCTACAGAGATCTGTTCCTCAAATAGCAGAAGTGATAAATGTATACATAGACTATAAGTACTTCAGACTGCAGGTGGCACCTAACACAATAAAATGCCTCTTTAAGTATGTGGAAGTCTGATGCTTAGAGAGAAGTTTGCAGGTTAGAATTTTTCCTGTCCTACTACTTGTCTATTAGCAAGATTTTATACTGTCTGAAGTCTGTGTGAATGTCCATACTAATTAACAGTGTAGTGCTAAGGAGCAAATCACAATGAGTTCAGTAAGACTCAATTCCAAATATTTGGGAATAGGATTGCAGCCTGAATCCGAACCAGTATTTAGCATTTTAGGATCCTCTACTAAACTAGCTTTTAGAAAACATCAAGTTTTTTTTTAAAGAAATAGGACAAATACTCTAGATGTAAAGAGTTCTTCCACACTGAGTAAAAACATGACAGCCCTCTTTTCATACTGTTTCATGAACCTTTTTCACATCCCTTGATGATAGTTGTTAGTGTAATCTGTATTAAAGAAAGACCGGTAAGGCTACATGCTCTATAAGTGGAGATTTCATATAACCATTTTATTCTATGAAGATGTAAGATGGTCTGTACTTCCTTCCTAGGAAGCCTGTGTCTCGGGGGGAGGGGGGGTTGGATCATAATACATTGGTATCCTGCATAACGAAAAAGCTCCGTTCCACGGGGCTTTTTGTTATGCAGTCTTTTTCGTTATGTGGATCAAATGGGCGATTACCCCCCCCCACATAATGGAAAGAGTTCGTTATACGGGGTTTACGTTAAGCGAGGTATACCCCGTTTAATGAAAAACCCGTATAAGTGGAGAAATCGTTATGCGGGGTATCGCACAGAGCACACAAACACTTTGTTGTATGAAATTTTCATTATACGAAGCGTTCATTATGTGGGGTATCACTATACTGGAAAACAAAAGGGCATACCGTATATACTCGAGTATAATCTGATCCAAAAATAAGCCAAGGTACCTAATTTTACCCGAGAAACCAGGAAAACTGATTGATTCAAGTATAAACCTAGGATGGGAAATGCAGCAGTTACTAGTGAGTTTCAATAATCAAAATAAATGAAAATAAAATTACATTAATCTCTCTCTTCCCTCTCGCCATCCTGAAGCAGTTTCCCACGGCTGCGGGCTCCACAGAGGCACAGGAGAGCCCAGTAAGTGCAGGGGGGAGAGTGTTTCACCCACTGTTGAAGTGATCAAGGCTGGCTCTTCAGTTGCCTGGATCACTTCTACATGAAAGCCCGTTGCTAGTGCTAGTTAGCTCTATAAATCATAGCATCAGATGGACTCAAAAGTGCAAATATCCCACGCAGTCAGAAAAATAGAGCAGATGACTCAAGTATAAGCCGAGTCTGCTTTTTTCAGCATATTTTTGTACTTATACTCAAGTATATATGGTATTAGTTGCTAATATGAACTATTCTTAAATTTAGTTTGATGGTAACAATTTGTCTGGCTTTTCTGTTATTGTTGTATCGACATGTTTATTCAGATTTTCCTCTAGGATTCCTTTAATGGTGTATATATAGTCTCCTGTCCAGTCCTTGAAGAGATGTAGGACCTCCTAGCTACAGGATGTCTTTAGATCATGCTTTAGTCTAAACAAATCATTATCTTTCTTTGCTAAATGGAGGTACACGTAGTATAGGAAGGCCAGAAGGCTTTCTTAACAATTACTGCTTCTTCCGTGTCTAAACCAGACGTGAAACTATCAAAATGAAGGCACTTTTTGGTGAATTCATTCTGCAGTTCCTTTCACCTGACCTAGTTTAAGAAAAATTAACCAGCAACACAAGATTGCCATTACCAGGGGAGGCTCTTTCTGTGTACCCCTTAACAATGACTAAGAATTCACTTATCTTCAGTCCCATTGTGATGATCTTTTTCTTACTGATCTGACATGGATTATTCATCTGTCACTTTTTGAAATGCTGGTAGTATACTCATTCCTCCAAATATCTTACTTCCTCTTCCTACTAGTTTCCCATATATGATAATTATAATAACAGAATGCCCTCAGAAAAAGTCAATTTTTGATTTCTGTCACAATGGCACTCAGTTTATCTGTTGGAACAGTCTCTGGGGTGAAACAAGCATCATCTTAAAACATGACAGAATATATGCCTATCATCTCTATTTGCAATTTCTTATATCACTTCAAATAAAGTTTATTTCCCTTTCTTTTAATAATGTGTGTTTTAGAAGTCTTAAATTAGTGTTCACAGTGAATCATGGTTTGATAGGCAAACTCATTAGTAATAAGTACCCAGCATGTGGGGGTCAAAATGCTAATTAACTTGTGAACTGCTTAGAGATTGAACTAAGCACTATGGGGCAGTATATAAGTGTGATTACTTTAACATCAACCCTGGCGTAATGCTCAATTGTGATTTGGATAAACATTACATATTGATGCCTAATTCAGTTAGTCTAGTCCAGGAGTGGCTAACCCTTTTATGCCATGGGCCGGACCACGTCCCTGACAGGTGAGCGGCCCAGTCATGTGGTTCCCCTGTCGTAAACACTGCTGTAAAACACATCCATGGCTGCCATAAACACTTGATTTGATTTATTATTATTGTTGTTGTTGTTGTTCTTATATCCCGCTTTACTTGTCTACTGACAACTCAAAGCGGTTTACAGAGAATCCAAAAAATACAAAACAAAACATAAGTAGGGAAAAGGGAAAGGGGAGGGGGATGTACAACACAATACAGTTCATTATGCAATACAGTACAATAACATTATATCAAGTATAGGCACAATATAACAATTAAATACAATGAAATATACAAAAAATTGTAATAACAGTTTACAAGATATAATCATGATATTTATGTGATTTGTATGCCGTCCACTCGGCATATGTGACTCAGGGCGGCTCACAGAAATTTCAACACATCAACAATACAGTACAATAAAATATAACAATGCCATTGAATAGAATATCATACAGTGAAATATAACAATAAAATGTTACAATACAATAGAGTATCATACGGTGGTGGCAACATAGTTTTTATCGCTGTTCTTATTGGCTGCTGGCCCTCCAACAGCTGTGACTTCCTCCACTGGGTGGGCGAGGGGCAGGAGTCCAGCGGCAGAGGCAAAACAGTTTTTATTATGTTTTTATATGAGCCGAGGCGTCCTTGACTTCCACTTCCAGTGCAGCGTTGTCACGGGCCACATGAAATAGTGCCTTGGGCTGGGGCCAGCCTGCGGGTCGTAGATTGGCCACCCCTGGTCTAGCCCAGGGGTGGCCAACCTTTTTGACGTCGTGGGCCTGACCTTGTCCCAAACAGCTGAGTGGGCCGGACCATGCCCCCGGAAACAGGCAGATCTATGGCTGTCATAAATGCACCCACGTCTGCACACTTAACTGCTGACGTAAACATCCGCTTCCACTTCCAAGTGTGGTGGAGGCAGCGATGGGCTGGATGGGCTGGCATCATGAGTCAGCCCTGGCCCACGGGCCCTAGGTATATAAATTGAATAAAATACATAAAACTCCTGTGCTAGCCCATTGATTTACTGATACTTTATTTTCTTTTCAAGTGAAGAGAGCAGGGACATTTGCAAGAACCAACTGCCTGGGGAAAGAATAGTTTTCAGTAGAGAGATTTTGAGAGAGGTCTAGTTTGTCATGGTATTTTTATACTTGTCCCTGCTTACTTTAATGCACTGAGAAGCATTTGTGGATCTAAAAGCAAAAGTTTGGTCCCTATCACCTCCTGAGAGCCAGGATAGGGCAGGGAATGAGTGAAACACAGACAGACATAGAGGAGAGAGGGAGTGAAAGGGAGAAACTCAACAGACAATAAGACATCTACTTATTGTGTTGAAACACACACACACACACCAAGTTGGTGAGTGTCCACTTTTTCTCTTTGGCAGGGACTTGTTTATTTTGGAGCAGTTATGTTTTGGCATGTAATGTTTGTCAGTGTTAGGATTTCTATTTAAATATTTTTCAGATTATCCTCAAAATAGAGGTGCACAAAGTCCAGGAAAGGCTGACTATTAAGACTGTAGAGTAAAATTTCTTAAGAGAATATGTTGTTCGTTAAGGCCTTTAACATCCCCCTTTCAGGTTTTTTCATTGTTCTTTTATATTGGGATAGAAATTTTGTTTTTTGTTTTTTTGTGTGTGTGTGTTGGACTGGTAGGTATTTCTGTTTCTTCTTTTGTGTTTTTTTTGGGTTTTAGATGTGTTTAATTGTTTTGTTTATTTCTGGTTGTTTTTTGTTTCTGATTTCTTTTGTGATTATTTGCTTAATTTGTGGTATTTTGGTTGTTTGAGTTAGGTATTTTCGTGTTGTAGTTAGGTGTTTTTTCTGTGTTTTCATGGTATTTGGGGTGTTTTTGTTTGTGGATTTTGTTGTTTATTGTTTTGTTGGTTAATGTGTTTATTTATTTGTGTTTTATTATTTTTAGTGTTTGGCATTTTGGGTAAATGTTTGGTTTTGTTGTTGTGTATTTTTTGCATGAAGAACGGGCTGCCTGTTGGTTCCTCTTCTCCGCATTGCTGCTTCGAATTTTGGTTTCGATGCAGCAATGGGGAAAAGGAGGAACCGGCAGTCAGTTGGCTCTTCCCCCGGTAAGGTTTGTTTGGTAGGTCAGGTGAAAAGGAGGCAGAGAAGAGCTATCTGCCTGACGATGGTTCTCTCCTCTCTGTCTCCTTTTTCTCCTGGCTTACCTAACCAGAGATCGGCAGGCAGCAATCCGTAAGGGGTGGTGCTCTTCCTTGCGGATTGCTGGCTGCTGCTTTTGTATTACCTCCGTCGGAAGTACAAAGGCAGCATTCAGTCATTCACCAGGGAGGGTGCTTCCCCTGACGAACTGCTGCCTGCTGGTGGTATTTTTTTCCACCCCGGCTCAACTGACCTTGAGGCCGGTGGTGGTCTCGCCGTGTCTTCGGCGGGGTAGCGGGGAGGAGAGGGAGTCCTTCTTCTCCCCGTTGCTCCGGCAAAGAAGGCCGGTGGTGGTTGTTTGTGTGTGTTTGTTTTGCAAGGCCGTGAGGCGCTGCGTACGGCTGCGGTGAACTTGCGCTCCCGTTGCGGAAGGCCGGCGTGTTTTTATTTTATTTTTCAGCTTTCTGCGCGCTCGCACCCTTCAGCCTGATTGGCTGAAGTGCTCATGGTGCGTAGGATGCTGGGACTTGGAGTTTTGTTTGTTTTGTTTGTGTTCGTGCGGCGGGTTTTTTTCTGCAGCTCGATTTCAATTGGGCGCGCCGCATTTCCCAACATTCTTTTTGCTCGCTCCTGTCAGCCTCGTTGGCTGAGGCGCGGTGCAGAGGACGTTGGCAATTGAAGTTGTTTCCCTTTGTTCCTGTTCGTGGGGCTGTTGCCCCACTGGTGGCTTCGGCAATGTTGCGGCACTCTGCAGTCCGGGTTCGGGCGAGTGCAGGCGTGTATACCGGAGTCCAACGGTTAACACCCCTCTTTATAGGTTAAGATTCATGGACAGTATCACTGTTCTTGTTATTTTATTTTATCAGATAAGCTAATCACATTGGCATCATCACCTTTCAATCAATTTTAATTGGTTTTAACTGGTTTAAAATTGTTCTTAAATCACTGCCCTCAATTCTTTTTCAGGTTCTCTACCTTAATTATATAAGTTCATTTGTACAGTATTTGTTTTTCTTCTTTCAATTGCAAACTGCTTTACTTGTATTAAGCAGAAAATCAGAATAATGATGACAAAAGACACTTAGTGTTCCGTGTTCCAAGCCTACTGGAAGCTTTAGCTGAACAACACCCTACCCCCATTACTGGATTGTTAATTATTTGTTGTTGACTGGAAGGAGATCCCTGCTGTGAGACTGCAGCACTGTTGTGGCTCATGCTGTCTCCTTCTGAATGCTAAAGCTAATAAACAGCTTCTGAGTAAAGGACTCTTGAAAGGGACATAGCATAGAAATACTACTCTCTTTTCTCTTTCCGCCTTCCTCTTTCCATTGCCCTGATTGCCCTGATTAAATTATAATTGCCATTGGATTTAATGTTGCTCTTGGCTTGCTCCAGTAATTTTGCTGAGTATTCTTAAATCTGGAACGTGTTATCTGAAGTTCTAAAACTTTATAGGTAAAGATGCTTTTTAAAAAAAAAATGATGGTGATGACTGAGCTGATGTATATGACAGCATGCAATTGTTATGCATTCCTTGGTGCTATTGGAAGAGCATACCTGTACTTGATGCATCTCTCTTTAGAAGTTTCAAAGGAGGTTAGAGTTGGAGCCCTGGACTAGGAGATCTATATTCCTTTCTCCCTCTGCCATGAATTCAGCTGTGACATCAATTAAAGTGCCTCAAAAATGATCAGGCAGAGAAAACATGTAAAACTCTAGTTTTAGTTCAGTCCTCATAAGAAGAGAAATCAAGAGCACAACCAAAGCTATGCATATTTACTGGAATAAGCTTTCCTAAACATATTGGAGGGAGACTTATTTCTGAGTAAATATTGGAGTCCGCAACAGAGTCTTTTTTCCTTTTCTGCAAGGAGCAGAAGATGTCTAGCTATGGTAATGGGGTAGACCATACAGCCAGCTACTCAATGCCAAGTGTTGGGCGATGGTAAATAACCTGACTCCCTAAAGGGGCCAATGGCTATGGACGGATGAGCCCATTTAGGTGGGGCGATGGCCCCCTCAGTGGAGGAAATGCCACTGGAAACCATTATATTGGGCCCAACGGCAAAATGAGCAGAGAAGGAACTCTGATTTCCAACAGCCATAGAGGCAGAAGAGGCCATGCTAAATGGACTGGCTGTGAAGGCGCACCTTGATAATGTCCTGAAGGCTCCGGTAGTCCATTGCAGTCCCAGTGTTAAATCCTGCATGTCTCAATTCATATGGGCCACAGAAAATGGCTTGGCAAGCTGGGATCCACTTTAAACAAATTCACACCAATGGCATTTTTCCAATCCCCTGAGCCTCAGAGAGGCACCCGCGCTGCCTCTGCCCACCCCCACAAAATGATGACATGATCCCCTACCTTTCCAGCTTGTTGAGGACAAAAAAATTGCCATCGTAGGGTCACTGTTTCCGGCTCTCTGGATCCATAGCAGCGTCAGGGAGTCTGGGAGAACCTATTCAGTGAAAACCCTGCCTTCCTAGGACCTTCCAGAGCCAAGTGAGAAGTGAAAATAGTTGTGGCCGCCATTTTGATTTTTGATTTTTCTCTTTCCAAAAATGGCAGCCACAACTATTTTCACTTCTCATGTGGCTCTGAAAGGCAAAACCTGCAGCTGACGATGGGGTTTCCCCCGCTGTTTTGCCTTCCAGCAGCGTCCAGACAAGTGAGGGTTGGTCGGAAACAGCCCGGATCGGCTCCCCTGAGCCTCAGAGAGACCAAACACAATGACGTAACGTCGGTATCCGAGACATGAAAGAAGAAGAAGAATCTTAACTGTGCAAGATTGGGCTGCTTTATTTATTTAGGCTCTGCATTCTTTGATTCCCTCAGCACTTGTGACCTCAGACCATTCTTTGGGCCCTTGATATCTAGGTGCTTTTCCATGTCACAGTTAGTTTGTTACCTAAAAGTTGTATTCACATCCAACGTGTGCTTAGAGGTCTTAGTATTGTTTCTGTGAAAGTGGTTCTTTGGACTTGAACTGTGGAAAAAACAGCATTTACCCTTTTTCTTTTTCACAAAAAGTGGTTGCCGCTACAGAAACTGAAATTAAGACTTGGGGCAGCCTGAGCCTGCTATGACAAAAGTGTGCTTGTAAATACTTTGGAAAATTAACATTTTAAAATAATCTGAACAGGCTATTCATACTCACAAGGGCTGTTTGTCAAACTTTGGCCTAATGCAGGGGTTGTTGGAAATGATCTCCTGGCATGTTGGAGATGTGTGGTTTACAGAAGTATGCCAATATTACTAATGTAGCAACATGTTCTACATACTGTATATCCAAAGTTGTGGAATCCTTTTTAGAATGAATTTAATCATTCATAAGCTGTTTGTTACATGGTGGAAAAACAAGAAGAAAGAACACTAGGCCTGCTCATAATACCAGAGAATGGAGGGGTTTGATTCTAGCTTATATGTAAGGTTCAGAATAAAGTAATTTCCAGGTTGAGAATTGACTTTGAACAGATCCATAGTCAACTGATACCTCTTTATTTCCTTTCATCAAGTTGCTCAAAAAAGGAATCTTAAGTGTGAGACATCAACTATAAAAATAATCCTGTGCTGAAGTTAACTGATCACTTTAGAGACCAATGCGCAGTGTCAGTAATTAGTATTATAGCCCAGTCGAAATGTACTTTAGACCTTGCAAAAATTCCCAAGTTAATGAAACTCTGGGATGTTGTGTATGGGTGCCCAGTGGAGCTACACTCAATTTATCCAACAAAATGTCCTTGTGGAACCTTGTGGGGGGACTGCAAAATTTTAGCATTCTTCTCAATTTTTCGATTATATCTTCTAAACCATGCGTTTTTTGTGTACTACATGTAATTAGAAAGTTGCAGAGCCTTAAAATTCCTTCAATTATCACTGGTCAAACTTATTTTTAACCTCATAGATACCGAGATACAGGGCTCTGAAAAAGTGCTAAATTTCTCAAATTTGTAAAAAAAAACTGCTAGAAAGACTGAGTTTTGCTAAGTATCTTCTATTTTGCAACATATTTAATGGGATTTTGGATTTTACTTCAATTTCCAAACGTTCAACTACATCCCCCCTCTCCCCCTCCCACTAGGATGTTCAAACTTACAGTGTGCATCTATGGTTCAAAGAGCATGAAAACCGAGTTTGTCTTTCAGTTTGGAAATTTTGACCCACCCCCCACAAACACACCTTCCTCAGTAATTGTTCATTCAGTACCTACCTACATGTTTCAAAAGTACATTAAAGACTTAATTTCGTTTTATGTTTTTCAGTTGTGTCCCATCGTTGAAGCTGCTTGTTCCTTTCATTATGTTCGTTTCAACTTGAGTGACAGTGATTACGCGTACAATTATCTGGACAGGAGCTCCAATGGCCTCTTCCAGTGAGCCAGGACAGTGTTTTATTTGTCAAAGGAGTTTAGCAGGTAACATCTGCTGTGACGATAGCTCAAGAGTCGTTTTTATCAAATGACATCAACAAAATAAACTTGATCACAATGCTGATGACAGAAATGACAGCAAAGGGGATCGAATTGCAACAGGCTACTGAAGATGCAGACGTTAAGATTATGAGAACAGCAATATCGAAGGCTGCTGCATATGACAGTGTTGTAATGACAGGTGAAGATGTCGATCTCGTGATACTGACAGTCCTTGCCTCCACTACTCACAAAAACATCTATTTTCAGAAGAGTGGGAGAGACAATGCATATGACAGTGTTGTCAACCTTATATTCAGCAGCTTCATGCAAGATGGACCCAAAAGACATCCTGTTTCTTCACACAGTCAGCGGTTGTGACACCACTTCAACCCCCTTTGGACAAGGGAAGAAGAAAGTGTGCAAGCTGTATGAGAAGAATAGTTCCCTACACTTTTTGGCTGCTGCTTTTAAAGACTCAGAAGCCACCCCCTCCCAGATTTCCGAGGCAGGAGAGAAGTTTTTGGTAGCGCTGTATGGGGGGAACATGGAGACCGACACATTAGACAACCTCCGGTACCAACTGTTTACCAAGTCAGTGGCCAAACCCACATTCCAGTTGGCCAGATTGTCTCTTGCCAAAGACGCTGCCACCCACCATATTTTTCACACATACCTCCAAGTCCAGATCTGGCTAGGTAATGACGACATCATACTATCAGTTTGGCAGTGGTCACTGACAAGGGAAGGTCTTGTTCCCATCAGAGCCACTCGAAACGCAGCCCCTGACAACATCTTGAATATAATATCCTGTAAATGCAAGAAAGGGTGCAGCACTGCAGGTTGCAGCTGCAAGAAAGCAGGACTACGGTGCTCCACCCTTTGCAAAAACTGCGCGTGGAACGGTTGTGAAAATTCCCCCGAGCCTGACCTCCAGGAGGAAGAAATGGGGGACTACGAAGAGCAGAGCATGATGGATGCAGTGCTGGATATGAACAAAGAAGTAGAAGAAGAGGAAGCTCCGTACCATGCAAAGCGCCAAAAATATTAATGCTCTCACCAGGGAAGCGTCCCTTGGAGACAGGCTTCAGCTGTGAGGCGGGCAGCGTGGTGCATAAGAAGACCAGGCACGCCGGAGTCTCGATCGCTTCCCCGCTCTCGCCAGGGAAGCGTCCCTTGGTTGTGAGCGGGGAACGGGAGCGAGACTTCGGCGTGCCTGGTCTTCTTATGCGCCACGCTGCCCGCCTCACAGCTGAAGCTAGTCTCCAAGGGACGCTTCCCTGGTGAGAGCAGGGAAGGGAAGTGAGACTGGCTTCAGCTGTGAGGTGGGCAGCATGGCGCATAAGAAGACCAGCCACGCCGGAGTCTCGCTCCCCTTCCCCGCTCACAACCAAGGGACGCTTCCCTGGCGAGAGCGGGGAAGCGATCGAGACTCTGGCGTGGCTGGTCTTCTTATGCGCCATGCTGCCTGCCTTACAGCTGAAGCCAGTCTCGCTTCCCTTCCCCGCTCTCGCCAGGGAAACAACCCTTGGTTGAAAGCAGGTAGGTGGGAGCGAAACTCGCCGGCAGGAGCAAGAGAAGCGACCAGTGCCCGGAGAGGAGGAGACTCGTCGGGTCTCCCGCCACCACCCCGGAAGCGCCATTCCTCCTCACCCCATTCCTCCTGTCCTCGGGCGAGGGCGCTCGGGGCCACTTAGATATTTTGGGGGATTCCCCCACGGTCGCTTCTCTGGCTGCCTCACAGCTGGGGCCAGCCTTTAGCCCCCGCCTCCCCGCTCTCACCAGGGGAACGACATTATACAAAGCATCCGTGGCAATAATTTGAACGTTGTATGAGGCATCGCAGATAGGATTTTGCATGCCTCATACAAAGTCGGAATTCATACAACGTCCTAACTTGTGGAACCAAGTTTGGACGTTGTATGAGGTATTGTTGTTGTTGTTGTTGTTCAGTCGTACAGTCGACTCCGACCCTTTGCGACCCCATGGACCATTTTCCTCCAGGCGCCTCTGTCCTCCACCATCCCCTTCAGCCCTCCCAGCTCTGTGCCCATTGTGTCTACAATGCCATCTAGCCATCTCATCCTTGGCCTCCCCCTTCTTCTTTTGCCCTCCACCTTTCCCAACATCAATGCCTTCTCAAGTGAATCCTCCCTTCTCATTTGATGTCCAAAGTACTTTAGCTTCATCTTTACTATTTGACCTTCCAATGAGCAGTCAGGGTTAATTTCTTCTAAGATTGACCTATTTGTTCTCCTCGCTGTCCAGGGGACTCTCAAAACCCTCCTCCAACACCACATTTCAAAGGCATCTATTCTTCTGCGTTCAGCCTTCCTAATTGTCCAGCTCTCACATCCATACATTACTACTGGGAAAACCATTGCTTTGACTATTCTAATTTTTGTTTGCAATGTGATGTCTCTGCTTTTCACTATGTTCCCCAGGTTTCTCATCGCTTGTCTCCCAAGAATCAGTCGCCTTTTTATTTCATGGCTACAATCCCCATCTGCAGTGATCTTTGATCCTAAGAAAGTAAAATCTGTCACTGCTTCTACTTCTTCCCCGTCTATTCTCCAGGAACTGATGGGGCCTGTTGCCATTATCTTGGTTTTCTTGATATTGAGTCTCAGGCCAGCTTTTGCACTCTCCTCCTTCAGCCCAATCAAGAGATTCTTTAGGTCTTCCTCACTTTCTGCCATTAGGGTGGTATCGTCTGCATATCTCAGATTGTTGATGTTTCTCCCAGCGATTTTAATCCCATATTGTGATTCCTCCATCCCTGCACTGCGCATTATGTGCTCTGTGTATAGGTTGAATAAGCATGGTGACAAAATGCAGCCTTGTCTTACTCCTTTTCCTATTCCAAACCACTCTGTTATTCCATGTTCTGTCCTAACTGTTGCTTCTTGGTTCATGTACAGATTTCTCAGGAGGCATATGAGGTGCTCTGGAATTCCCATCTCTTTAATTACTTGCCACATCTTGTTGTGGTCCACACAGTCAAATGCCTTAGTGTAGTCAATAAAACAAAAGTAAACTTGTTTCTGGTATTCCTTTGTTTTCTCCATGATCCAGCGTATGTTGGCAATGTGGTCTCTAGTCCCCCTGCCTCTTCTGAAACCAGCCTGCACCTCTGGTAATTCTCTCTCCACATGTTGCTGAAGTCTATCCTGTATTATCTTGAGCATCACCTTGCTGGCATGTGGGATGAGCGCGATTGTTCGATAATTTGAACATTCTTTGGCATTGCCCTTTTTTGGGATTGGGACGTATACTGATCTTTTCCAATCCTGTGGCCACTGTTTTGTTTTCCAAATCTGCTGGCATATTGAATGCAGTAATTTGACGCCATCATCTTTTAGCGCTTTGAAGAATTCAACTGGGATACCATCATCTCCACTAGCTTTGTTGTTTGCAGTGCTCTTTAGGGCCTTTATGACTTCGCTCTCCAGGATGTCTGGCTCAAGTTCAATTTCTTCATCATTGTGATTGTCAGGAGTGTTGAGGTCCTTTTTGTAAAGTTCCTCTGTGTACTCTTTCCATCTTTTCTTAATTTCTTCTGCATCAGCTAGCTCCTTTCCGTCTTTGTCCCTTATCATGGTCATTTTTGCTTTAAATGTTCCCTTGATTTCGCCGATTTTTTTGAAGAGATCTCTGGTTCTGCCTATTTTGTTGTTTTCCTCCATTTCTCTGCACTGTTCTTTTAGGTAGTTTTCCTTATCTCTCCTTGCTTTTCTTTGAAATTCTGTGTTCAAATGATTGTAGTTTTTCCTTTCTCCTTTGACTTTGGCGTTCCTTCTTTCCTCTGCTATTTTAAGAGCCTCATCAGACAACCACTTTGCTTTCTTACTCTTCTTTTCTTTTGGTATGATTTTCTTTGCTGCTTCCTGCATGATGTCCCTCATCTTCGTCCATAATTCTTCTGGTACTCTGTCTACCGAGTCTAGGCCATTAAATCTGTTCATCACCTCCACCGCGTATTCTTTAGGGATGCTGTCTAGGTGATATCTTTCTGGTCTCCGTGTTTTCCCTATTTTCTTTAGTCTAAGCCTGAATTTTGCAATCAGTAGGTTGTGATCTGAGCCACAATCTGCTCCAGGTCTTGTTTTTGCTGACTGTATGGAGGTTCTCCATCTTTGGCTGCAGAGTATGTAGTCAATCTGGTTTCGGTGTTGGCCATCTGGTGATGTCCATGTGTAAAGTCGCCTCTTGTGTTGCTGGAAGAGAGTGTTTGCTATGACCAGTGCGTTCTCTTGGCAGAACTCTATCAATCTTTGCCCTGCTTCATTCTGTGTTCCAAGACCAAATTTGCCTGTTATTCCCTCCACTTTTTGATTTCCTACTTTGGCATTCCAGTCTCCTAATATAATTTGGACATCATTTCTTGGTGTCTGTTCTATGAGGTGTTGTAAGTCCTCATAGAACTGGTCCATTGTGGCTTCATCTGCACCAGTGGTTGGTGCGTATATTTGGATCACAGTGACATTGAAAGGTTTGCCTTGAAATCTGACTGACATCATTCTGTCATTTTTAAGGTTATATCCCATTACTGCTTTTCTCACTCTTTTATTGACAATTATGGCTACTCCATTTCTTCTAAGGCTTTCTTGCCCACAGTAGTAGATATGATGGTTTCCAGAGCTGAATTCGCCCATCCCTGTCCATTTTAGCTCACTGATGCCCAAGATGTCAATGCTTATTCTTTCCATCTCATTTTTTACCACTTCCAGTTTACCTTGGTTCATTGATCTCACATTCCATGTCCCTATACAGTATTGCTCCTTACAACATTGCATTTCCCCTCCCCCTTTCCTGTCCCTCCCCTTTCTCCCCTCTGTGGTGTTAAGCATCCTGTATCACCTAGCCTGCCCCTTTGTTTTGCCTTTTGTTTTGGTCCATAGGGTTCTCTTGGCAAGCTTTGTGGCGTGGTTTGCCGGTGTCTACGCCATTTTTCCCTCCTCATACATTTTATCACAGTTTTTAAAAGTTTAAAACATTTTAGACAACATATTATCATGCATATTATCACACTTTATATACAGTCTCTATGTCACTTTCTGTATTTAGTTAGTATAAAGTCTCTATGTCAGTTTCTATGTTAAGTCTTCTACATCTGCATATCAGGTACTTATCCTTTGCCTGGGGCTCTGAGTCTCTCCCCTTGCTTTTCCTCCTCTGCCCTCTTCCCGTCTTTCAGTTGGTCTTCTCTTGGCCTTTCCGCTGCTCAACCGGCTCTCCTCCTCCTCCTCTCCCCCCCCCTCCCGGCTGAGGGTGTTTGCCTGGTGGCGTCCGCGGCTGGCTGGCTCTCCTCCTCACCCCTCGGCTGGGGGTGGTAGCTCGGCGTCGGCCGCGGCTACTAATAATTTCATGTGAAATACCTGTGTTTTTTAGTCTTTATTAAACTAAAGAACATCTTATAAAGGTCACTCAGGATAAAGCCCCACGTCGTTGTAGGGTGGTAGGGTGGGGTATCAAAATTTCCAAACTGAAAGACGAACTCTGTTTTCATGCTCTTTGAACCTTAGATGTACACTGTAAGTATGAGCATCCTACAGAGGAGGAGGCAGTGGAAGGAGAAAGGGGTGGGTGGGGGGATGTAGTTGAACGTTTGTAGAATCCAAAATTCCATTAAATATGTTGCAAAATGGAAGATACATAGCAAAACCCAGCCTTTTTAGCAGTTTTTTACAAGTTTGAGAAATATAGCACTTTTTCAAAGCCCTGTATTTTGGTACCTATGGAGTTAAAAAATAAGTTTGACCAATGATAATTAAAGGAAATTTATTGCTCTACAACTTTCTAATTACATGTGGTACACAAAAAACGCATGGTTTAGAAGATATCGAAAAACTGAGAAGAGTGCTAACATTTTGCAGTTCCTCCCCCCCCCCCCCGGTCCACAAGGAAATTTTGTTGGATAAATTGAGTGTAGCTCCACTGGGTACCCATACACAACATCCCAAAGTTTCATTAACTTGGGAATTTTTGCAAGGTCCCGTCCCCCCATTTTGGACCTATTGCAACTGGGCTGTTAGTTTTGCTTTGAGAGACAGAGCAACAAAGCAGTTTAGCCTCATTGCCTCTTGCTGAAAGGCCTTTGTGAAAACACAGAAGCTTGAAGAAAAGCAGTAGGAGGATTTTGCTTCACTATTTTCTTTTGTGTGAGTTCTCACCTTGCTCCTTGCTTTGTATGGCCACAGAGGCAGCTGCTTTTCTGCAGCAGTTTAGTTGCCCAGACAGGTGACTCCCTACAGCAGTATTTCCCAAACTTTGATTTTTGGACTTCAATTCCCAGAAGCCTGTCAGTTCCCCAAAGCACTGATCAGCCAATGTACTGACTGAGGCTTCTGGGAATTGAAGTCCACAGATGTTCCATGGAACATAGTTTGGAAAACGCTGCCCTACAGGATGGTGGCTTAGGTGTTGTCCACCTGCCACTTTGGGATGAGGAAGGAGGGTTTTAATGTTAATGTTCCGATCAGTTTGGAGGGTTTTCTGGTATTCCGCTAGTGATACCATTAGCTGGGTTCTGTTCATATGTGCAGCTGAAGTTTTAGCTGCAAAGTGACAAAGAATGCTGCTCACTAGCAGTGGGCTTCATCAATATATGAAGCCTTCCCTCAACAGAGAGTGTGTTGGGTGATAAGTTTCCACAAGCTCAGCTAGAGGCTGGATTTGCTGGGAACTGTAGTCCAAAATTGCTGACGCTGTTGTTTGGGAAAGGTTTTTTTTTCCAGTACTATGGACTGTAATAACTGATGAATTGTGTGGCCCATGTGAATCACAATTGCTAAGTCTCACCATACACAGAAAGAGCCTCCTTAAAGATTGTGGGTGTATTTTATACTTTTGAACCACAACCAGACATACCCTGGGCAATAGTTAACTTGTTTTGCCAGCTAATCTTTTTCACACCAGATCAAACCAAAAGAACTAAGGAATGACTTCACCCAAAAGGTCTATGTCACAACCAATATTAACAATGATCACAGTAAATATTATGGACTTTCTAGTAATAAGAGTATTCTACTAGTGGACACGTATAGTAAATACACATGTGACATATGTCTGGTCCAGGAAACACATAGAGGGATAGCAGGTTACAGACCCAAAGTGGCTGGAATAGAATTAGTGATTGAGAGACAGCATGACAAGTATGAGAGTGCAATTTTTATTAGACCTGGTCTCAGTATAATATCACCTGCATTGACAGAAACAAATAACATTGAAATTTCTCGCCATCCGAACCCCACAGTTCTTTGCTACCTCTGTTTATAAGCCACCAGAAATAAATTTTAGTGTTAATGAACCAGATAATTTTATATGTGACCAAATACATTTTGTTACTGGAGATTGTAATTGTAACAGTGATGCTTGAGGATATAACCAGATTGATGAGGTGTGGTACACAACTTGTATCTTGGTAAGACACCAATGACCTTCAAATTGTTCATGATCCGAAACTGTCTGCATTCTTTAACAGTGGCAGATGGAGGCGGAGATATAATCTGGACAACTTTTTTGTTAGCAACAAGTTAGCAACATAGTGCACGAAAGTAGTTGATGATCTGATTCTGTGCACCCAACGTAGACCCATCATGTCTATAGTAAATGCTGCAGTAAAACCCCAGGAGGTGCCTTTTTGTAAACATTTTATTTTTAAGAAGTCTAAATGGGTGAATTTTCGAGAGCAGTTGGATAAAAATGTGGAGAAGATTCCCTCCACACCCAGATAAATATCATGAATCTTTCCATCTTGTGAAAGTAATACCAAGGGAAATATTCCAAGAAGATGCCTCACCCAGTACATCCAGGGCCTAATTGACAACACTAAACTACTGTTGAATAGATATCAGGCATTGTACAACCAGGATCCTTTTTGGGAAAATGCTGTTGAAGCTGGGGAAGAACTAATGCAAGCTCTAGTTGAAAACCAGAAATCACATTGGTGTTCATTAGTTGAGAACCTGGATATGAAGCAGATAGTATGAGAAGCAACATCATCAGGAAACTCACAAACTATTCAGCTTTTGCCCCTGAGCTTTTCTGCAGCAGAATATGCTGCTCTAGAGTGGAGCACATCCTCACACGGGAAATATGTTGACATCACTGTTAATGAAACAATGTATATAGGATGCCTCAAACCTATACCAGTTGAGAAAATATATCCTTTTGTTGGCATCTCTCCACCCAAGATAAGGAGAGAAGTAGCAGCAGACGCCGAGAGAACTAAGTAGGAGAATGACTCTCAACATCCTATGAACGGCTATGTCCATCGACTCAGTTCCAGGAAGAGGTTTATGGCAAGAACTAACATTCTTGAGGATATGCAAGAGCAACTTCAAATTTGAAAATTGAGGAAGGAGCTCACTGGACAAGGAATAACATTAAAGGAGGATTTGGCTGAGGAACTCCAGCTCCCCCATGTCACTTGGAAGACTCTGAATAGGCTGAGGATCAGAGTGCCTAATTGCATGACCAACATGCTCAAGTGGAGGCTGCTGGCAGACAACAAAATGCTGTGCGAATGTGGAGAAAAACAGAATCTGGCTCAGTTGATGGTCTGCCGATTACTACCAGAAACATGTACTGATGAGGATTTAATTATGGCCAACGACAAAGCCAAGACGGTGGTTACATTTTGGCAGTTTAACGTTTGATCTGGACATGAAAGAAGTCTCCCCATGTCTCTGTAATTCTGTGTCTCCAGCATATAAGCAGACCTTGTCAACAATCATTGTGGCCTCCTTGCTGTTTCTGGTTCCTTTCTTGTGCCTGCTGCAAAAAAGGACCATTGTGTTCTGGATAGTCAGGATTCACGGTGTCATGCAGTGCTGCTGTCATCTCTGGAAAGGTTGGGCGTTAATTCAACAAATCAGTGCCACATGTGGGCTTCGACAGAGTTTGTTGGAGTTGGAAAGTGGGGGAATTAAGGGTGGGGTGGGGGTGTTCTACACACTGTCCTAACTGCACAGAAAAATTAAGTTGCTTTGAATCATTTATTCTATATGTATATTCTATTTATTTTTGCGCAGCATGGCTAAAAGAAAGGATCTATAGAGGACATTGAGCAGTAGCTTTAGTATTTGTACGTAATTGGAAGTGAGAGGTGGTTGGAATAAGTTGATGTTCTTTGTTTGCTTAGAAGCTTTGTGTGGGCCCAGTCTGTACTTTTAAGCTAGCGGCTGCTGGTTATAAGATAAGGCTAAGATAAGAGAAATTGGGAGACCCTCTGTAACAGGCAAAGTCTGCTTACTTGAAGATCTGATTTCAGTCTGCCTCTCAGTTTCAAATGTATGCATTCCTAACCCTGCCATATTTTTGTGCTGAAGCAAAGGAGTTCTGAACAGTTGTCTGCAAGAATCTGGGGCAGATTTCATCAGTCTCTGCAACAATACATATTCTTATTCATTCTTGCTTCTTAGAGTTGGTTTGATCTCATTGCATTTTTTCTCCTTATATTAAACTTGGAGAGGTTTAGCCGATGCATTGATTTTGGATAATTAGGCACTGCTCAGACATTGTCATTTACTTAGTGCTTGATTTGCAGCTACGGTTGCTTTAAAGGAGGTAACAATAACCTGCAAGGTGGGCTGTTTTTGCTTTACAGGTATATCTCTTTTCTTCAGTTCTTCCACATCTCTTTAGTTATTTTATGTGGTGAAGGGGCTCTTGGAAAGGGAAACACTGCTAGCTGATTTGCCTGGCTCTATTGAGCAAATTTTGGCTGCTTCTCCATAACTCTTGAATCATACAGTACTGTATACTGTAAATCATGTCATCAGACATATGGGCTATTACTCCACAGATGATTAATGTGGACTGCCTCAATTCCAATTAAATCCCGACTCCAATTAAATGTTGAAATTAAAATAAAAAACGAAGAGCCTGAAAAATCATTTTTTTTTAGCAATTGTGATAGAAAGTAAAGTAGCATCTATATGGCCTATACAAGAAAAATGCCTGTGAATTATCTCCCTCTAGTTGTGTGTGTGTGTGTGTGAGAGAGAGAGAGAGTGAGACAGACAGACAGACAGACAGACAGGTAGAGGGACTTCTCCTTAAGGGTGATGATGTTAACTTGTCAGGCCAAGTTGTGACCTTTACTTTTCTTTTGACAGATTTTCATCCCAGGGAAGAATTATTAAAAGGTGCTAAGTTGAATTTGTGCAGTTTGATAGCTAATAACTATTAATATTGTCTTAAGAGTTCACAGATTCTATTTAGAAACATTTCTTGATTCTCATTTGGCACATAAATGTTTACTAACATTATTTCTTCATCTTCATATCCCTACAAAATTAAATATCTGTCCTCTGGATCTGTGATAACCCAATACAGTAAAACCCTGGGTTACGACGGAGGTCCATTCCAACAGCCTCCGTCGTAGCCTGAAATGATCGTAACCTGAAGCACAATTTCCCATAGGGATTCATTGAAAATAAAAAAGTTGCCAACCTGACCCAAACTAATGCTTAAAAAATACAAAAGCATTTTTAAAATGCTAGATACAATTGTCCCCCTCAAAAGCAAGGGAGCAATCTCCTTACCTTTTCCACAGCGTTTGGGGACCTTATCCAACGACACGATCACATCTCTGGAGCAGTAAACCGTTCGGGTGTGGTGTGGTGGGCAGCCATTTTATGCCCCAAAATGCTGGTATCAGCCATTTTGTTGTTCAGGACTACATCTCCCAGAAATCTTGGCAGTTCAAAATGGCCGACGATAGCATTATGGGGTGTAAAATGGCTCCCCCCCCACACTGAACTGTTTACTGCTCCTGAGATGCGATTGTGTCATTGGATAAGGTCCCCAAACATCGTGGGAAAGGTAAGGAGATTGCTTCCTTACTTTTGTGGGTGTGTGGGGGCGCTCGTAACCCAGAAATCAGTCGTAAACTGCATTATTTTAATTAAATTCACAGTCGTATCCAGGGCAAACATAACCCAGGGCAGTCGTATCCCGAGGTTTTACTGTACTGAAAATCATATTGCTGGTATAGTGTAAATAACAACATTTGCTGCACATTACAAAATCTATGTAGACGTCAGTTGTGTACTAATTTCCATTCAGCATCCAACGCCGACCTCTGGGCCCCACCAACAGCCGGGGGCAATAAGAAACACCATGGCCTTGCGGGCAGCAGAAGACGCTGCCACTGACCTCAAGGCCCCACCCAACGGCCGGGGCTGATAAGAGCTGCAATGGCCTCGTGGGTGGCAGAGGACACTGCTGCCGACCTCCAGGCCCCACCAACGGCCGGGGCCGATAAGAGTTGCAGTGGCCTCGCGGGCCGCAGAGGACGACAATGATGACCTCCAGGCCCCACCAATAGTCGGGCAGTGGCCTCGCGGGCGGCTCTTAAAATGCTACTTTTTAACTTTTCTTTTAACAGCACATCTTCCTGGTTTCTTCTGAAACAGCTGTGTAAAGTTTATGCAGCAGTTTTGAAGGAACAGGGATACACACACTTTGCTAGACTGCGGACTTTCAAGAGCGACTGCTGTAAACCACCTTCCCCAACCCACTGTTCCAGGTGTCATAGATAACAACTCCCATCACCTCCAGTTAACTATTTTATTGGGCAAGATGGGGATTGTGAGGGCTTCTTTTGTTTTCCTTGACTTAATAAACTTTAACAAAAGGATTCCTTTGTTTCTTCACTGTTCTTCCTTTGGAGGGATTTTTTTTTATGTACTAAGAGTTCTGGTAAAAAAAAACAACCCTCTCCTAACATCACTTTCTGAAATTCTGACCCAAAACTGCAACTGTGAAAGGTATTTTAATGTCATTTCTCTTCATGTGGAAGTTGTTACATTTAAAACAGTTGTGTAACCAGAGTGAAGTAGCAAGTCTATAATAATCTCTCTGAGAGCCTACTTCTGTGTGCGCCAAGACTCAAAGTCCAAAGTTTGTAAATTGCGCATAGAGGAAAAGGGAGGGCATTGATATGGTCAACATCAAAAGAATTATTTGAAGATCCCAGCTCCTTCCTCTTCAATACATAAAACAATTTTAATTCAAATGTTAGGATGTGAACATTGAAATTGTAATATTAATGTTTTATATTTTTGCCTAAAGTCAACTTTTGGTCATGGGGAAAAGGCTACTGACTCACTGCAACTTATGTGTTGATTTACAATGCAGCTATTTATTTAACTTGTCTACACTGGTTGGGACTAGCAACTGGATTTAGGCCCTTGTTGGAGGGAAGGCAGGAAATAATCCTATTTTTCTGGTGTTAGCACTAAAATGAAAAAATTATGCTGGCAGATTGGTAGTCAGTAATTGCAACCTGTAATTCTGAATTAGATACCCCCAAATCCTGTCTTTAATTTCAAATGCAAATATTGTCTATTCGCTACAGTTTCAATATTTAGTTAATGCAACAAGTTTAATTACAGTTAAATTACATATTTAGTTAATAACAACAAGTTTAATTACAGTTACAGTAATTGCAACCTGTAATTCTCAATTAGATACCCCCAAACCCTGGCGTTAATTTCAAATGCAAATATTGTCTACTCGCTACAGTTTCGAACTATGGGTCTAAATCCAGTTGCAATTACTGTAACTGTAATTAAACTTGTTTCATTAACTAAATATTTAATTTAACTGTATTTAAACTTGTTGCATTAATTAAATATTTAATTTTACACTCCAGGTCATGGGAAAGAGGAAAGGGAGCCGTGTGTCTGACCCTCTTCAGTAATTTGGAATTCTGGATTTCAGTAGACATCATGCATATGCTTCCAAGCATAGTTGAAACTGTAACGAGTAGACAATATTTGCATTTGAAATTAAAGCCAGGATTTGGGGGTATCTAATTCAGAATTATTTATTTATATTACATTTATATCCTGTCTTTCTGGGATATTTTCCCACACTGGACAGCTTACAGGATATTAAAAACTTTTTACAATAGAAAGTTAGACATAAATAATAAACACGCTAAATTATAAATAGCAACAAAAACAAAAAATTAATCTTGTAGAATGGTGGCATAGATAAAACCCTGAGAGGCATAGATTTATCTAGAACAGGGGTCAACAAACTTGGTTCTCCGGGTATTCTTGGACTTCAGTTACCAGAAGCCCAAGTCAGTACACCTGCTGATCAGGGTTTCTGGGAATTGAAGTCCAAGAACATCTGGAGACTCAAGTTTGCTGACCCCTGGTCTAGAGTGCAATCATCACATTTAAAACCATCTCCTTCCCCTCCAGAGTTGCTGTCCAGTTGTGGATTGGTTCCTTGCTGTCCCTCAAATACAGTGATAAATTCCAATCAGACACTGGTTGAAGTGGTACAGATCTGAGTTATCACCAGTTTCAGTTCTATGCTGGAAGAAAAGATGGATAGAAGTACTGTAACAAGTGGAGAAATGCTGTTTTAATTGTAACGACCATTTTATAGAAATAATTAATTGTATCATGAAGTTATTTTTTTCTGTTGCAGGTTCATGTTGGGGAGGGGTCTGAAACGCAAGCTGAGTGATTATGAAGAGACCATGGCTGGTGTGTCAAGTGCCTTTGATTCCAGTCGAAACCTGCCATATCCACTCAAGAGACAACTTGTGCTTAATGTCTGCCTTGCCAAACTTCAGACTTACAAAATGCTGGTGGAACCAAACTTGCACCGCTCAGTCCTTATTGCCAACACAGTCCGGCAAATCCAGGAGGAAATGAGGCAGGAAACTAGCCAACAACTTATTAATATGTATAATGCCTTCAGCACTGCCCCTTCCAGTTGCCTGGGTATGGATTTGTTTGAAATGCCTTCATCCTTTGTCCCAGGTATGAATCAGCAGGAATCAAATGCTGAACTGCGACCTGTGGAAGGTGCAGTTGAAAATAACTTGCTAATGGTTTCTGACAATGACGTGTCATCAGCTGTTTCTTCCATTCTGAAAGACTTGGACTTCATGGAGGATGTGAGTCCACCTACTTACCTTGCTGCATCTGGAGATGATCAGTTCAAGACTATGGAAACACCATGTCTTAGATTAGAAGATGACAGACAAGACTTGAAAGGAATGGAGTGTGCATTTGGATCCTTTGAAATTTCAAACTCAACTAGTTACTTGAAAGATTTGGCTATAGATGACATCTTTGAAGATATTGACACTTCAATGTATGATTCAGACTTAGACTGCCCTGCACTAATTCCTCCAAGAGCACCAACTGTGACAACAGAAGAGATATTGAAAACTTTCCCCTCCTACAATTCTTCCTCAACAAACAATATCCCAATCTGTAGAAGTGATGTCAGTGATTTGGACCATATCATGGAGATTCTTGTAGGGTCCTGACACTTAAAAATCCAAAGATAATTTACCCTGTGCTGCCACACAATGCTGGTTTGAAGACACAGCCAGGGAGAGGGGAGGAAGCAAACCACAAAGTAGTCTGGCAAATGGCAGCTAGAGATATGGTTGAGTGGTTCTCGCAAAACCTCCAAAATTCATATATAAACCAAAAAAGTGGCATGGTGTCATATAAAATGTAGTATTTATTAAATCAATTGTGCAATCTTTTTTTTTTTGTCCTAGGGTATACATGCAGAATGTGTCTCTTGCACAACCTCCTTATTCCCACAATTCTCAGTTTTTAAAAACGTGCAATTTTTAATCTGTCTGAAGAATTTGCATAACACCAATTTTCATAAGGGAAAACATCTACTGAAGTCTAAAGATTCTATTTTTAATATTCATCTAAATTCTCATTTAGGATTCACTGGAGTTGCATATTTGGATTTGTGACCTCAGTAAACAGAGATATATTTTAAAAAATATTTAATAGTTTACAGATCTCTTCCCTTTCGTTGAAGGAACAACAACATACTTAGCAACAAAGTCCTTTGAATTTTGTAAAGCATTTGAAAACTATTTATTTTTGTAAATTTTATAGTCTTTTTACATTTTAATACATTGCTCTATCCAAGGTTGGAGATGTCTTTCTGGCTGGATGTGGGTGGCACTACCTCTAAAAGCAGAAATGCTTTAACTTTATTTTCCAGTGCTTTGTCTAACACTGCAAATCTCTTTGTTTCCTTGGATGGTATTTCTGGTGGTATAAGCAAGAAACTTTTCAGCAGTGTGGCTGATTTGTGAAATTCTATGGTATTTAATTGTATACATTTACAGATGTAATATATATGTATATTGTCCAATTTTAAAGCATTGTCAGTATTATGTGCATCAATTTTGGGTAATATGGTTTTTTAAATTTAATATTTACTGTATAGGTAGAATTATTTTAACTCTCTGAAGAACATTGTGTCTTTGCAACACAGTTTGAAATTTTATGTGCAATATATTGCTTAAATGGAACATTTTTGCACATCCTATATTTTTATGGAAATGCATTCATCCAAATGACAGACCAACATTTGAGATGCCAGAGTATTTGAACACATGGTATCAGCTCTGTGTTAGCCTTCTAGGACTGGTCTAAGAGCACAGCTTGTCATCTTGCACTGTTCCCTTTCAGTCTATCATGCTGGGGGGCCCTTTTCTGAAGAGTCTCACAATGGATTATATCCCTTTTAATCATTGCTTTAACTCTTTCCTCACAGGTAGTAATAGTCAGAATCGGAACTAAGTCAACTGCTCCATCAGAGGTTTAAGAGCCTCTAAAGTTAGTGATTATACCAGGAGTTCTCCTTCGTATAGTTTGTGAATCCCCACTATTGGGTTATGCGCCTGCAAGAGGTGCACTGTTTAAAAGCCGCAGAGGCCATGAAAAAATTCCTCCAGAGAAGGCAAGGAGAATGAAGAACGTTCGAGAAGAATGCCCCGAAGGGCCGGCCTACTGCCATCCCCTTAAGGGGGGAACCGGCGACCTGATCGAAAAAGTGACTGAGTCCTACTAGAAGAAGCAGCACTGGGGTGGCAATCCTGCCCTAAGGACAAGATCGCCAGAAAAAATTATTGTTGAAAATCGTCGTTTCCGTAGAAATGACAAGGAAAAATTGAGGAAGCTCTCAACGATTGTCCTGCTGCTGAGGCGGAAAGAAGAGAACTGAGGTAAAATGGCGAACTGGCGCCTAAGGGTGGGCGGTACGGTGGACTGTCTTACCTCCAAAACGTTTGTCCAATCAGCTTTAAAGCCTCCGATCGATGTTCTGCGCAGGCACATAATCCAATAGTGTGTATTCACAAACTATATACTCAAAGAATGAAAGTTATCACTGGTAAGTGAAACCCAACTTTCTCAACCTTTTAAAGCTGGGGGCTGGGTCACACTCCCTCAGATAGCTTCAGGGGCTGGCCATTTTGCCCTTCCTCCACCTCATAGCACTTCTGGTGTGGTGGAGGCAGTGGGGGTCCACATGAAATGATGCCACAGGCTGCGGGTTGAGAATCCCTGGGTTATACTAACAGTTGTACGAGCTCCTTTGGATGAGCAGTCATCTATTGGATTGATCACATCCCATCCTATCTAGAGAACCACCTTGTGTATGCCTCGTGCAGTGCTGCTGTTATGTGGGATGCGACTGGGCTGTGAAGTGGCAGCACAACTATTGGTCAGGCCAACCCATCTGCCCATAACTTTCTCAGATAGTGCTGGCATGCTTTCTATTGGAAAGCTGAGTGGATGCTATCTGTCTTGGTTCATAATGCCGTGCTGCCAAACATTTGTTATAGCAGAAGGGGGCAGTCTCTTCACGTGAAAGAGACAGGCTAAGTTACTTGATGGACAAGCAGGCAATAGATGCCGTAAATGGGATAGGAGAACTGATCTGATGGAGATACAGTATGTTCCTTTCAGTAATTTGTGACTGAGATACATACCTATCTTGAGTCATCTTCTCTCGCATTAATAAAAAACAACAACAGCATCTCACTGAGGGCTGGGAATTCCTTAATACAGAAAGCAGAAATTTCATTTCTTCCCTTAACAGACACTTTAAATATCCTATAAAGCCAGGCTGGATAGCGTAGTGACTTTAGGTTTCTGGCTGCAGAGCCAGAGGTTAGGAGTTTAATTCTCCCCTGTGCATCTTGAAAGAACCAGCCCATGTAGCCTTGGGCAAGCTGTAAAGTCCCAGGATGCCCCCAGAAGAAGGGAGTGCTAAACCACTTCTGAGTACTCTTCCTAGAAGACCCTGAAAAGGGTCTCCATAAATTAGAACTGACTTGAGGACACCAATTATTATTGAACAACTTGCAAAAAGGCCCCCAAATCCAGGAACACTGACAATATTTCCAGTGGGCTTTCTATGAAGTACTTGGGGTACTTTGCCAGTAGTACAGCAAGTGCATTGGCTAATCTTTATTCTGAATATTTTGCTGCAGTGGGCATATGTTGAGCAGTAGGTACTCTCAGGTCATGGCAGACTTTTATCTGCTGTGCTTCCTTATTATAGCCATGCAACTGCTGAGAGTCAGTTGATGGGCAGCTGTCATTTTTTCCCTTTATTCATAATGCAGTGTTTTGTGGGGGACTTGCTGCAGCAGTATTGCATTTGGTGTATTCTGGCATTGTATTTTGGTAAATTAAAGATTGCTGCAACATGGTACCGGATGAAGCTGAGTTTCTATCATGAGTGCTGGCACCACCCAGGAGGCAGGCCTGTGACATGGCAGGCAAGTGGGTAGTTGAAGACAGGGACAGGAAGTTGCAATGGCATCATTGGACCTTTTTAGTTAGTAAGGCAATGAAGAGCAGAACACATGTGCTCTGTTCTTAGACTGGGCTCCTCTATGGCAGCATGACAGGAGGATGTTACACCTCATATGCCTTCTCCATTTCCTATCACTTTATGCATCTATGGCCACTTGATCTGTTGAAGTAATCACTTCTCCATTGCTACTGGCTCTTCCACCACAGCTGTGACATGACAGTGGCTATATGTGGTAGGAAATTTGGTCTAGGGACAGAGGGACTCAATAGCCATGCACTTGGAGATCTTTTTTAAAAATAGTTCCCTGCAACCAACATCGTAGCAAGTCTCAACTGTAAACACAAGAAATGGTTTAATAAGTGAAGAGTGTTGGTTACATGTGGCAGATTTTACTGCCTTCTAGTGTGCATCAATACTGCTTTCCATTTGACTTTTAAAAGGGAATCTACCAAGCTTCAGCAAAATCTTTTAAAATGAAAAAAAAAGTTACTTGTTGACTCTTGAAAGTAGAGGTAATCTTTGGTTATAGACTGGGAATTTTTCATTTATGGTTTTTCATTTATCCTCCTTTAATATTGATTCTCTGCCACCCACCATACTTTTATGACCAAACCAGACCCACAACTAATGCAAAATCTGTCCCATTTTGTTGGCTCAATCGTACTTTGACAATTGAAATGTATTTTCATGTGTGCATTCTGTGGTGAGATCTAAATCCATCGTAGCAGAATTTTTGAGCAAAATATTTTCCATCGTTGGCAGAAAGGGATTAGGTAGAAAGAATGTAAGCAAATTGTGTGTAAATTCTTCTTTGTATGTAAAAATGAGAATCTTGAAACTAGTAAGGGCCTTCTGCACTGTGATAAAGCAGATTTGTGGTTTAAAGATTTTTTAAACTTCTGTGATAATAAATATTTCCATCTTAATTTGTTCCCATCTGTAGATGTGATTCTTTATTAAGTTGAAATATGTTATTTGCAATATATTGTTTTGCCTTTGGTTTTTGAACAACATAAGTAATTTTGGCTTGAAGGGGCTCTAGATCGGGGATTCTTAACCTGCAATCCATGGGCTGGATGTGGCTCACGGTGCCATTTCATGTGGCCCACCTCCAACACACTTGAAAGTGCCATGTGGTGGAAGAAAGGGAAAATGGCCATCTGGCCCTCAAAGCTATCTGAGGGAACGTGACCCAGCCCCTGGCTTTAAAAGGTTGAAAACTCCTGCTCTAGATTCTCCTTGACCAAAAAATATATATCTTCATAGAACATTGCTTTCATCTCCTTCCCAATATTTAGCCAATATCCTTTTGGATGTTGAGATGTACACAGGAGGTGATGAGAGCTACACTCTGTATCTTACCTTTTGGTGATGTGATGTCTACAATGTGTAGCTTCTTATCCAAAAGAAAGAGATACTAGCAGTAGAAAAGATATGATTTGTATGTCATTCTCAGACCAATGTACATTTCATAATTTGTCTTAGCATTAGATCTATACCTATAAGAATGGGTCTGTGTGTGTGTGTGTGTGTGTGTGTGTGTGTGTGTGTGTGTACCCCCCAAAACCAACTAGTCACCTGCTGCCTCCCCCCCCCTCACTGTATGTACCCCCCAAAACCACCCCACCAACCAACACAATCTAAACCTGCATGGCAAGGCCGGGCACAATAGCTAGTGTTTCTATAAAGGATCACCTTTGCTTGAAAGCCAGTTGCATCCGACTATAGAGTTCAGTGCTCATCTCCGTTTACAGCTAAAGAGCCAGCGTTGCCTGCATCTGCAGATGTTTTCATGGACAAGTGAAAGGCATGACTAGACACCGAACATTGTTAAACTTCCCACTGAAGTGGTACCTGTTTATCTACTTGCAATTTCTTGCTTTTGAGCTGCTAAGTTGTCAGGAGCTGGGACAGAGATGGGAGCACACTCCATTGTGCAGCACTCAGGTCTTGAACTGACCTGCCGACCTTCCAGCCATCAAGTTGTGTCTTAACCGCTAAGCCACCGCAGTCCCTGTTTCTATGTAATTCAAAACTGGAGAGGTGCTGTGTTACTCTTTTCTCTCCATGTTACAAGCTCTTACTGTAATGAGGCAACAATCAGGACGTTGTGAACTGTACCCAAAGCTGTTAAGGGCACACAGCAGTGAGGGATATTCATTGTAGTGCCTGCTCTCTGCACTAAGAGCTTAATTACATTACCACAGGAAAATGAACTTGCCCTGGGATGCTATTTTCAGCAACACAAGTGACAAGGACAAAATGTATATTGAGTTCTAGCTGCTGATGGAAAGTGTACTGATTGCCACTATGTAAGGAACTGGTTCTTTCTGTGGGAGTTGAATGTAACCACAGTGGATCCTTTCACTATCGCAGTTGCAGGTTTTATTCCAAGAGAAAATTTCCTCCCTTGCAATTTAGCGTCATTCAGTGGGAAACTGTTAAAACAGGGCCCCTTTCTGACCAGAAGATACTGTGGAACAAGTGGTTGGAGCTCCAACTGTGGCCTCACAGCTTGCCAGACAATGAATTTATAGAAGTCCTTAACAACTACCTTTTGCAGTGGCTTTGAAAAGAGACATTTGACATCTTAGGTGGCTGGGTAGCCTAGTGGTTCACGTATCTGGCGATGGAGTCAGATGGTTGAGAATCTGCGCCTCTGCAAGAATGACCTTGGGCAAGCTGCACAATCCCAGGATGCTCCCAGAAGAAGGGACCATTAAATTACTTCTGAGTATCTATCTAGGAAACCCTGAAAACGGTTGCCATATGTCAGATTTGATGACATGCAGTTATTATTGATTTCTTCCCAACTGCTTTTTAAAGGGTTCCCAGGTGTAATCACAAAATGCTGCAGGGAAGGGAGAATATACAATGTACAGGGGTTTAGAGGACACAAGGAAGACTGGTTGAGAAAATTAAGCACTACGTCTGACACTAAATATTTGAAGTAAACCTGTAGACAGTATAATATTGGCTGTGTCCAAGCAGAATATATCACTTGCCTCTTGCCATTGCAATGAATCTACAAAATTGTTCTATTCACTGGATCTCTTACAACAGATGTTTAATTCCCAAATTCTATCAGAATATGTTGAGTCAAAGTTTTTAAGATTAAGCCCTGATATGTGCAGTATAATGTAATAATTGTTTCATGAGCATCCGCTTAGGCTGCACGCTTTAAATGTGTACACAGCTCAGCACTAAAGTACATGTTTTGTATTCATAACCCGCAGGCTCAGTCCCTGGTATCAAGTTTAAAAGGTAGTAGCAATTTCTGGATACTAGAGTGTAGCTTGAAATCACACATGCCTGTGTAAGTAACTGTCTCTGTACCTACAAATGTCATTAACGCCATCTGGATAGCTTAAATAACAAAAAAGGAAGCAAGTTATAGTGAACATTTTTATTAGTTTTAAAAAATATCAGTGCAGACTTGTTAAATTCTTTGTCAACTGTTCTGTAACACATCTGGGTTTTTCAAAGTTCACGTGGGTCTGTCCAACCTGTGTGGGCATGCCTGGATTACTATGTACTTTCCCACCATATATTTGCCCTAACCATTACTACACAGCTACTAAACAAATGCAGCTGGAAGCCTATCTGAACAATTGCTCTTAACATAAATAAGCACACAAAACAGTTTCTGCTAAACTGTCAACACTGTCAAATAAATTTTATTCTAGCACTGAAAACATGACCCGCACACATCTTAACCAAATGGGAGAGTGGAAAGTCGGTTGCATTTATACCGGCATTTACTGCTGCCATTAGAAAAATCCTCACCCCTCTCCTTACTTGCCCTGGGAGGTAAGAGATGACCCAGTTCATGCAAGTAAGCAAGTAAGCATGAGCAATGGTAGAGAACCTGTGGCCTTCCAGCTGATGAGAACTGCATTTCCTACTGTTCATGGCCACTGGTCATAGTGAGGGGGCCTGAGGGGAGCTCGAGTGTTGCATTGATCTAAACAGACACACAATGGTGTTTTAAAAGGTACAGCGGACCCTTGATTAACAACGCATTTGAATAGCATTATTTTTCACTTAATGACGCGTCATCACTCGCCAAGTGACTATCCGCACAACGATGAAAAACTGTCGCTGTGTGGATTAATGTTTTTTTAACGTCGTTATGCGGATGACAGCTTTTTGCCGCTAGATGGCACAGCTGCCATTGAAAACTGCACAACGACATTTCCCCTATAGTGACACTGCTTGGAGAACCAAGTAGCGTTGTTATCCGAGGGTCTACTGTACTTGCCTTAAGAGGGTTTTGTCTTAAAGCAGCCTCTGAACTTAACTTACAGTTAATATAATTACAAAGCATGAATGAGCAAGATAATTCACTTACCTTCTCTATATGATACAAAAGGTAAACTATCTTAAGGGGATGGAAGAGGTAAAGGAAGTGAGGAAAAACAAGCAATTCCCTCCGGCCCCAATTCTCTGTTGGCAATACAATGTTCCCAATTCTGTGGAGTTGGGGGGGGGGGATAGAGAGTTCTATCTGTGGTGTTAGGACAGTGATGGGCAGTCTTGGCCCTCCAGCTGTTCTTGCACTTCAATTCCCAGAAACCCTGACCAGCTGGTGTGTTGACTTGGCTTCTGGGAATTGAAGTCCAAGAACAGCTGGAGGGCCAAGAGTGCCCATCTCTGTGTTAGGATGTACATTGCATGGAGTCCAACACTACGTTAGATGCAAAGGGGAATGCTGAAGTAGTGTATATAAGTGATGGTGTCTAATGAAGTTTAAGAAACAGATGTATTAATTCATGGATGTTTGACTAACTAGTTTGCAAACGAAAGCCTTGATTCTAGTAATCAGCATACTGAGCTGTATGTGTATATTGTAGAGACAATTCATCTCTGAAAACAAATTTTCCCAAATAACGTGACAACTTGCAACAGAAAAGCATTACATGTGTACATACAGTTCAGGAAGAGCACTACTGTGCTTCATCTGTGCAAGATTTCCTGGTAACAAGTCTGCCAGTCACTTCTTTAATGTATCCCGGTTTTAAGAGTCTCCTGCAACCTGGGAACGGCAGCTGGCAGAGCTCACAGCAAACAGCTAAAGATCTAGCACCGTGATGGCAAACCTTGGCACTCCAGATGTTCTTGGACTTCAATTCCCAGAAGTCCCCGTGAATCCACACGAATGGGCACATTTTACTTCCGCTTCCAGGAGCGACGAGGGCGGTGTGGGCCGGATGAATCACAGCAAACCCATTCGTGTGGATTCACGGGGGCTTCTGGGAATTGAAGTACAAGAACATCTGGAGTGCCAAGGTTCACCATCACGGATCTAGCATTTCTTGAGAGCTCAAATTATTTACTTATTTAATAAACCCTTTGTTTTTATGAAGTGCCAAGGCTAGCAGCACATTCAACGCACACATATATCCCATCAACCTACAACTGATTAGAATTTGGTCCATACAAACGACTGACCAATTGTCTGAAGCAGATGTTTACTTCCAGCTGTATAAGCAGATGTTTTAAGAAGAATCAAAGATCTGATGCATTGGGGGAATGTCACACAAAATACGTGGTGGGGATTATGGTCAATTGCTGGTCAGTTAAAACAATCAAAAAAGGACAGAAATAAAAAAGGCAAGATGTCAACAGGGAAACCAGAGTATAAGTAGGGAGCAGTAATAATACAGGCAGGAGCTACATGTACAGGGTACCAGGGCCTGTAGTAAAGTTGGGATTTGGGGACAGGTGACAAGGCACACCAACAACACATGTATTTTAACACAGGACATAGTTAGAAGGGTATGAAAAATGGCATTCAATCCTGAAAGGCAGCTTGCATCACAGCCAGAATTACTACACATGAACACATCCATAAATAATACAATTCTAGCTAGTTTACCACGAGGCATAATGTCATGATTTCTCTGCAGCTTTTGGTGGTGTCGTGACAAAACCATATCCCTGGCCATACAATGAAGCAAAACATATCTGTCTTCTCCTCCCCTCAAAGCATTTCTCATCTTAAAATTAGTAGTACAATATATGTTTTTATCTCTTGTTAAAAAAAAGAATCACAGGAGTATTAGCATTAGCAAACATTGCTGTTGAACATTTTCATCCGTAGATTCTGTGTAGTAAAAATCTTCTTCTTTTGTGGAACAGTTATATATTGCATATTTCCTGTGGGCGAGGCTTTCTTCAAGAAGAGGTTATACCTGAAAAGATGGCTCTGTCTTGAATCAGGAGAAGCAGAAAGCTGTTTGAAAAGACAAAGGAGGGGGATCACATTAGTGCCATTCACAGCTTACATGGCAGCAAATCGGGGCTTACCACAGTTGTATATTTGATAGGGATTCAAAGCCAAGTGTAAATTCTTGACAACATTAGGAGATAAGGATTTCTGAAGCTTATGTTATCTGGGCCTGATACAGCTTTCTAAGAACAGCTCTTATGATCCAATCTTGATGCTGAAAAACGGGAGGATTGGCTAATACTCCATTAGTCCCTTTCATAGCTGTCAAGTATCCCATTTTGGCCGGGAAATTACCGTATTTTACCCCTCTTTCCCACCACCCATATTTTCCCATAAATCTCCCCTAGGCACTACCCTTAGCATCACTGCTGCCCCTCATGGAGAACAATACAGCAAGCAAGCCCCCACAGGCAAGCCTTAGTTGCAGTGGAAGAGATAAATACTGTAATTTTAAACCCCATTACCCCATTCGCTCCCACATCATTTCATAATATGGTGATTTTTTATGGAACTGTTTTTACACTTATATCAGATAATTGTCTACTGTCTTAGCCTTGTGTACCTCAATTTCATTTTTAAAAAAATCTGTTTAAAACAGGACCACTGAAATATTCTCTTTATGTTGTATGCAAATATACTTGAAGTCGATTGGTTCATTGTCTCTTCTCTCTCCTGGGAAAGAGGGTGTTAAAGGAAAGAGACAATGAGCCAATCGGCTTCAAGTATATTTGTATACAACATAAAGAGGATATTTCAGTGGTCCCTAACAGGCAATAACTGTATGCAAATGTAGCACCTGTGTTTAAGAATGTCAATTCTTATTTCCAGAAAACAAGAAATTTCTTTCACGTCTGTCTGTACCTTGGTTTGTATAAGTGCTTTACTGATACTGCGTTTATCAACACTGGAGTCCTCATTTTCTCTAATGTTAGTTTTCTCCAAAATATCCTCCTTGCCTTCTGGAAGCACCTAGGAAACAAAAAGCACAACATAAAGCACCTCTGAATTATTCAAGTTCTACAAACACATGATTTTAAAATGTCATGACTTCATTATATTCTGCATATTTTGACTGCTGGTGAAAGAAGCTAATGGTGTAAAGTGGAAACAGAAAAACTCAAGAATGGCCAAAATATTACTAGGGATTTACACCACCACTAAGTATAATTGTATAAAGTAGTGTTTCCCAATCTTTGATTTTTGGACTTCAATTCCCAGAAGCCTAAGTCAGTTCCCCAAAGCACTGATCAGCCAATGTACTGACTTAGGCTTCTGAGAATTAAATACACCAGTGTACTGCGGAACATAGTTTGGGAAACACTGGTATAAAGATTGGTGGCAAATTACTGCTAATCAATGAGCTGCTGCTTCAATTCCTGATCTTGTGCAAGTCACTTGATTCCATATAAGACTAGAAACACAAGCAGCAATTCATTCATTGGCAGCAATCCACATCTCCCAAGTATGCAATTAGATTATGCTGGTATAAATCCCAAAAGGAATCTGGAAATTGACATCAAGGTAAAGGAACATTTTAACAAATCATAAAGAAATGCAAACAGGTTCAAAATTTCTAACTCAATGGCAGTCACTCTTCATATACAGTGGTACCTCGCTTAAAGAGCATAAAGTGTTCCATGGGATTGCTCTTTAAGCGAGTTGCTCTTTAAGCAAAACACTTGGAAAAAGCACCGCCGCTGCCATTGTAAGTGACCAATTGTGACTTCTGTCGGGGGGATTGCAAACCCTGATTTAGTTGTTAAGTGAGTTTTTTGTTGTTTTTAGTTCAGAGAAAATTCTGCTCTTTTAGTGAGTTTGCCTCTAAGCGAGGCGCTCTTTATGCGAGGTTTTACTGTACTCTATTTTAGCTCACAGAGCCTGAAAACTCCCTTGTTCTTTCAGCCTTTCCATACATTTTTTTTTTAAAAAGCAGCACTATAAATATGCAGATGCTACTCATATACAGTACTGTGTGGGATACTGCTATGTCTAACAGGTGTGCTTGTTGTTGCAGTTTAAGATTTGCACTGTTTTCTCCCTCTAATTGCCATGTGCTGTTATGAAATTTACATGACAAGGAACCAATAGCAGAAAAGTTATTTTGCACTCTTGTTTCAGTGATGGCCATGCCATTTTATTAATGTTTTTTTCTTTAAAGTGTATTAATTCTTTGTAAGCTGTACATTCTGCCCCTCTTCTTTATCAAAGGAAAAGACAGGACAGAGAGAGCCCATTGTATATGATACCTTGAACTCTTAGAAAGAGTTCTCTCCAATTCCAAGAATCAGTTCAGAATCTGGCCCCGCATGTACATGTGCTGAATTACCAGATGTATCAATAGTTATCCTGCTATGGTACTAGATTAGACCATGCCCCGCGGACAGCTGAGTGGTATGGATCATGCCCCCGGAAGTGGAAGCATTTACGGCTATCGTAAATGTGACCACTTCCACATTTATGACAGTCATGGACATGTTTATGCATGGATGGGTGCATTTTATGGCTGATGTAACATGCGCTCGTGCATACATAAATGTGTCTTCCACTTCCAGATGCAGCAGCAACAGCACAGGCCACATGAAACAGTGTCACGGGCCATTATCTGGCCCGTGGGCCATACATTGCAAGTCCCTAACATCCTTGGGTGACGAAGTCCACAAAGAAGGGAATGGTCCCCAAGTGGATTAAATCCCAGTTGAATCCATCTTGATGGAGGGCAGCAACTTCATCAATACTGGCCTGGGGCTGAAAAGGACTTTCTGTGCCAAAAGGGCTCAGGACCAGAAAGTGACTCATGGAACTGGATCAGTGGTACAGGTGTCATGCTGCGATGTGGATGGCAGATGAAAGGCCACTGCATTATATTCTCAGGACAATCTTCATGGCTGATTGCCATGAGGATCGCCAATATTTGGAATTGGATATGGCACAAGAAGAAGAATCAATTCCTTCTCTAGGTTTATGAATTGTGAAGAGAGCTGTGAAATGACTTCTCTTTCATTTTACAGTATTCTTTCTTGTAAAAAGTGACAACAGAGAAAGACATTGACACTACTCTTTCCAAAGTGATGCAAGCCCCCAGCTTTCTGAGGAGTACCTTTTGATGAGGATCTATTCCAAGCACAGCTAGAAGGTTTTCCTGATGATGAGATTTATTCCAAGGCCATCTTAAACTGGAAGGGTTACTGGAGCAAGTAAGAGTTTTCCATAAGTTTGTTGAGGCAGAGCTTTAAAAAGAAAAGCAATTCAGATTAATCCAAGATCAAATATAACCTATTTTCCCATTTGAGATTAACATGTAAACTCACAAAGAATGCTTTTTAACTAGCACCCGGTGTATAATTGAGATTAAGTAGCATCTAAAAACCGCCAATCATTTGTGGAAGTTACTTTGACTCTCATGTACGTTACTGGGGTTGACGGCAATCACTTGCTTCTCAGGGTACTGCCAATTTGTAAATAGAGTTAAGCTTACCACCTTTAGAATTTTGCATAATTACAGTTCCCAGGAGTCTTCAAGGAAAGCCACAGTAACCTGACATGAATGCCTTATAAATTAGCAACATAAATAGGTCTTTGAATTTGCTCACACTTGACACAATGAATTAAGTTACTGCACCTTGCAAGACAGATTGTATAGGTATACACATTTTATGTACTGTACTGCACATTAGCAAACATGTCTAATTCAAGTGCTGGAAGTTAAAACAGGCATTTCCTTGCAAAAAGTCATCTGTTTCTAGAAGCTCTTGCTTCCTTCAGCTGAGATGGCTATTTCAAGGATCCCTTTCCATTCATAGCTCTGCTGTTGCTAGGATAGATATAACAGGCTTCCCCACAGTAGCTAAACAGTATAGATAGACCACCATGGAAGCAAAGGATTAGATTGATATTACAGTTGGCAGCACATAGTCCAGTGTGTCTGAGTTGCTATAAGTCAATCCATGCAACGTACCGTATTTTTTGTACCATAAGAAACACTTTTTCTCCACCAAAAGTGGGGAGAAAATGAGGGTGCTTCTTATAGTCCAAATGCTAGTCTTCGACCAGCTGTGGCCATTGTAAAAGGATATTTTACAAGAGCCACAACTGGCAGAAGACTACTACTGCTGCCTCTCAGCTGTTCAGGGCAGGCGGAAAAAACATATGAAAAACAAGTGGCCACTAGAGGGTGAAAATCGCAATTTCCCATTTAAATGCATTGGAAATAAATTTCTTGTATTCAAAAGTTTTCTGTTTGTATGTTCCCAATGCATTTAAGTGGGAAACCAAACCTGTGCTTAAAAAGAAAGGGTTTCACTTACCTTGATGCCTTTGTCTCTACTCCACGTGGACAAAATGGAGGGGGAAAACATGCTTCCTGGTTGAAAGGAGAGCAAGAGGCTAGGCTAGAGTATCACTTCCTTCCTCAGTGCAATTGGCCTGGCCTGCCCATTTCCCCTGCAGCGCCACCACTGGTTGCTGGTGCAAAATACAGTATTAATTTTTTTTGTTTTTGTTTTCCTGCTCTGAAAACTGGGAGCATCTTATGGTCAGGTGCGTCTTATGGTCCAAAAAATACGGTAGTTTCCTTTTAACAACTGAACAGGTCTATCTAAACTGTTGTGATCCTCTAAGACTTGAAATAAATTGGGGCATATAGTAATACAGTATATACAAATATTAATGCAAATAAAATGCAGACAGATGATACATTTTGACATTATCCTTCTGCCTATTCACTGTGTCAAAATTACCGATTGCATGATGGTTACCTAAATCTGAGAGATTGCAACTGACTGGACATTTTCTTCATTTCAATGAAAACAGCTCTATGCATGATGGAATGTAAGCACTCGGCAATGCTCAGCAACCACTACTCATATTTTAAAATCAGTGAACTTTGGAAAAGATTGTTATTTATATTGGATAACAGAGTTATATATGTTCAGATGTAATTAGGATGGAGCTGGATTGTACTATATATTTCAGAAATTGTATCAAAATGGTACGGCTTCAATACTTGCATATACAAGAACACAGGAGATGATACAAGTTGCCTGACACTAAGATTTTTGGGGAGAAGGTGTCCTCATGAAAGATTAAGGCGAATGCCCTGACCACTGGCACCAAATCTAACAGCTGGAAAATCAACCATCAGCATGGAGCACTTAATGCTGAAACTCAATGCTGTGCAATCCCGGGAGCTTCCATCTTTAGTTCTGGATGGGGCAATGTTGCCTCAGACAGACCTGGTGCGTAACTTGGGGGTCGTCCTGGACTGGTGGCTGCTGCTCGAAGAGCAGGTGGCAGCCGTGGCTAGGAGGGCCTTTTCACAGCTTCGTGTCATCTACCAATTACACCTGCTCCTCGACCGGGACTCCTTGCTCATGGTCACTCATGCTCTGGTCACCTCCATATTGGATTACTGTAATGTGCTCTACGTGGGGCTGCTCTTGATGACCATTCGGAGGCTTCAGCTGGTCCAGAATGCAGCATCTTGGGTGGTGATGGGGCGGGGGCGTTATGCCCGTGCCTCACCGCTGCTTCGGGAGCTGCACTGGTTGCCAGTGTGCCTCTGGCTACAATTCAAGGTGCTGGTTTTGACCTTTAAAACCCTTCATGGCAGTAGGCCAGGTTACCTAAGATGTCACCCCAAGGTGTCATACCCGTCGTACGAGGGCAGACCAGAGGGGCTCGGTTATGGTCCCTTCAGCAAAAGAAGCCCATCATGCAGGGACCAGGAGGGCCTTCTCCGTGTCAGCCCCGGCCCTTTGGAACCTCTTACCACTCAAACTATGCCTCCAGACGGAGCTGCTCCCATTCAGGAAACAACTGAAAACATGGCTATGCCAGCGGATATGGGGCATGGATGCATCAACTTCCCAGTCCCGCTGGCTTATTTAGCCTATATTGGTTATGTCCTGATCGCTTTTTAACTGTGTTGGGAGGGTAGGGATTTTTAGATTTTAAAATGGGATTTTTAATGGAGTCTTTAAATTGTTTTATTGTTGTTTTTAATTATGTTGTTGAGCCGCTTCGGGTCACTCTTGAGTGAGGGAAGCGGGATAGAAATATTTTAAATAAATAAATAAATAAACTAATATAAGACAATCTGCAGGAAGGAATAAAATGGGAAGTAAGACACAATCAACAGGGAGCTGGTTTACAATATTGGCACTCACCATTCTGTTCTGTGAGATGGGCATATATTCTGCATTATAACCACACTTTCCAGAAAGCCTCTTTTCCTCTAGAACTCAAAACAACTAAATATCCATACACTAAACACACTTAAACAAAACAACAGAATTGTTACCCAAGTTGTTGTTTTGTACATTCAGAAATGTCTGCATCTTCTGTTTTTGTACCAAGCAGATGTTCCAAACTATTTATTTTCTCCAAAAACTGTGGTACAGGGACTTCCTGAAAGCTTTGTTTAATAATATCTTCATAGCAGAAGACAGCCTAGGGAAAGCAAAATAATGTTCATGCACTGAGGCTAAATGCTGTGCTGCTTTATACAAAGGAAAAACAAGCTGTTATTAGACCACAGATATTGAAAATCCTGACATACTGGATGTCTACCAAACATCCTACCCTAAAAGTAATAAGGGACTTCAGAACAGTCTGGAAAACCTAATTTGATCTTCTCCATTTTAGAGATTTAGCAATCTACTTGTTCACAACATTATTTTCAACTCCTGACAATCTTAGAGGTATCCATCTTTTATATAGCCATACTATTTTTGATTTGTAGAAGAACCTGAAATATATGTCTCTGCATGGCTTGTTTTTCAACCATTTCTTAAGAATCTACAGCAAACATAAAAGGTCCCTTGGCCTTAGTTCTATTGCCCTCTGTAGTGACAGCCTAAACAGGGACTCTATAGTACTCAAACAAGGTTTTCCACTTAAGTCACAACCCTGATTTTTTTAACGTTCCAACTTATCTGGAACTCTCTGATTCACACAAGCCATCCTCCAAATATTAGGAGAGGATACAAGCTAGCTTCCCTGCCCCGTGCCCCCACTCCTGGGTTTAATATGCATTCTTAAAGGATGACTCAACAGAGTTTAGGATGGAATCGGATGGAATCAGAACTACTTACCTGGCTTCATCTACGTCTTCAGGGAGCTGAAGCAAACATCTCATTTTGGCATTTGTTAAAACACATTTTTAGTTTCATGCTTGGACAGAAGCATCATTTCCCCTTCCTTGTCTATTTATACCTGGCCTTAGATGTACCCTCTATTATTTAAGTGTTTTGCCTGTACCAACTTGATGGATGGCATACCCCAATAGATGGCATAAACAGAACAGGCTACTTTGGCAGGAGGTTGACTCTGTTACACAGTATAGTCTACACAGAGGCTGGGAACCTGTCAAAGATGCTTTAGTTGTAGATTCCTGTACTGACAGAGGATTAAACTTGATGACCCTTAGAATAAAACTTTTATGCATGAAATTCTGAGGAGCAAAGGGGGGGAAACAACTCAGAAGCATCAACAGCCCAGGGAACAAGTATGTGACAAGCAGTAGCTATAGTGAAGTATTTTGGGAAGAAGTGTAATTTGTCTAATCTTGTCAAACCTACTACTTTAAAGCAAATATCTAAAACTGGAGGCTGTTTGATACAGGCCTACTTGTAGCAGCAAAACTATAATGGAAACATGTGAGATCCAAAGGAGTCTGTTTCTTTTTCCACACGCATGATACTTATGCATCGAAGTAACCTCCTAGGACTAGTTAACCACTTCATCTGCTCATGGACCAGTCATATGATTAAGGATTAAGCAATCATAACATTTTGTCCAATATCATCTCAGGCTCTCTACTGTATCCCATTCCCAAAGGCTATTTAATGTCAATTAATACATGAAATGCTATTTAAAATTTGAATCTTATTACTTCGTTGCTATGTTCTTTAAGAAAGAGACCGAATACTGAACAAGACAGGAATTCACTTGAGATATTTGGTCCAGAGCTTAAAACTGAGCAATGCAAAACTGCATAGTCCAATAAGGATTGCAGAGATACAAAGGTGTTCTCATCAGGAACTGGTAACAGTAACATAGGCAAAGGGAACAAGTTGAAGAATATATGAGCTTAGGGCTCTCCCCTAGCAAGGAATGAAGATTTTCCACTTCTATCATGCTCAGTTGTGCATGCTTGTGATCCACCGAAGAGAAAGCCAGATGCTATTATTCCTTACTGCATCACAAAACCAAAAACTGACTTGATTCCCTCTTGTCATTACTTAACTGGGACCCCAAGCAAACGACACAAACAGAATACAAAAGTTGATTTTTTTAATAGTAGCCTGTTAGTCTGTTTCAAGCATATCAGAGAGTAAACAAGACAAAGACAAAAACCTCATGAAGATGCCATGAAGTCTGACTCCTATGTCTGATGAAGTAGACTTGATCCACGGAAGCTAATTATTAAAATATAGCAGTTAATCTTTAAAGTGCTACGATGTTTTTGTTTTCATTTACTCTCTGATATGCTTGAAACACAGACTAACATGGCTACTATTCCCCCACCCCACCCCCAAAACAATAGACTATGAAGGGCACTATATTTAGCCCTATGGAGTGGAACGCCATCAACCTCATGAAGATGCCATGAAGCCTCACTCCTATGTCTGACACGATGTGGACTTGATCCATGAAAGCTAACATTAAAATACAGCAGTTAGTCTTTAAAGTGCTACAACGTTTTTGTTTTGTTTACTCTCTGATATGTCCAAATACAACAGGATTCCTAGACTGGAGAAAAGAGAAATGGACAACAGCACTCTGAGGTGGAGTGGGAAATCATTGTTAACATACTGAAATATACCTTCTTTGGATCATTAGCAGAAGCTTCTCTTCTGTCGTGTCCAGCTGTTTGGGAAAAGAACTGTGTCCATGAGGTAGCAAATTGATTGCTGGTATCAATACCATTTGCATGAGTTTCCAAAGACTCTCTGATGCTTAAATTTTCTACCTTGGCTTCACTGAAGGCTTCAAAGTCACCCCAAGTACTGTTGCATTCCACTGTTGCCAGAGGATTCTCTAGCAATACTTCATCCACTTTTCCTTCAGTGCTTTTGCTCGCAGGAAGGCTTTTCTGAACTGTTTCTACGTCCAAACTTTCATCAAGATTTCTAATTTGATTTCTATAGTGTCCATCATCTCTTCTGGTGGTTTCAAAAATGGAGTTGGTATATATCTCTGTAGTCAAGACTTTCAAAGGTAACTGGCTTGACACATCCATACTCCTATGCATTTCCACCAAGCTCTCGCCCTGCATATTTCTTACTGCAGCGATGATGAATTAATCATGATCATCAGTTAAAGGCAAGTTAAAAATAATAATCCAGAAAACATGTCTGGTACCCAAATACAAAATTGTCAATGTTTCAAAAATACAACTGGGCACTTGATTGTGTCTTGAATAGCTTGTAAAATGTTGCTAAGTGAAGCAGCATGTCCTTCAACATCCTCCTGTCATCAATGCAATACTTGTTTTTCCGTCTTGCTTTCAGTCCAGATTCCAGTCTGCAAAAGAAAAACACCTCTCTGATAATACTGTGTGTAAGGCTTAGAAAAGATAAGCTATTGGGCAAAAAAATGTTCATGCTTAGACAAATACATTCCAATGTGATGTAGTAAAATCCTGCACCTTAAAGGAACAGAAGCTTTTTCAAAAACTGAGTATAATTTTATCTAATATGACCAGACAATCTCAAAAACAGTTCACTATACAAGAGAAGTAAACTGTTAATGGTACACGGCCTTAAAATAATTTTTTCATTGTGATTTTGTTGGTCGTTTTGTAACTTTACATTTGTAAACAGATCTGGGGGCACTGAGTTGGAAAATACATAAGATCTTAAATAATATAAAAACCAATTGGTTCAATCTACAAATATAGAAAGCCTTCAAATACTAAACATGCATGAAAAGATTAAAGGGGTATCTTTGGGTATTCCATTTAATTGTCTCCTGGTTTGCTGCATACTGTAACTTACTATTATATTTGGATTAGCAAACTAAAGCTTCACTTGCCCTGCTTTGATAAGACTATCAATCAGTCTTTCAGCCTGGTTTTCAGGAAAAAATCTAGGATACCAAATCTGGAAGTAACTATCTAAATACAGTGTGCAAACAGAATGAAAATATATACAACTCAGACTCTTTGGGAGAAAACACTTGAAAATGTTATTAAAGTTACATAAACTTGCCATATAAATTTTAAAAACCGCTATTCAGTCAAGGCATTTTTACCTTCTATGCATTGGTTTAATAAACAGTTCAAAGAGCCTGTATAGTAAAGAATTAAGTCAACGTCAGCAAGTGGCGGGATTTCTCTGTAAGGTTTATTATATCTTTACTTTTATTATAATAATAATAATAATCATCATCATCATCTTAGAACAGAAGAGCTGAAACGGACCCCATGAATCACAGTGGGGAAATCAAACGTCTAACCGCTGGTTTCAGACTCTTAAACCACTGGGACATCCAGCAGTTCAACGGCGATATTATTCAAAAACAGAGTTGCTTTGTAGTGCTAATAAAGCCATTTATCATCTTATTGTATGTTTAAAATGCAAACCTAGAAGAAAATTTTGTTCCACTCAATAAATTCAAATCATTTTTAATTGTGAGATTTATAGTTCATATCACACTAAAGAAGGTGACACTGTATGATGAAAAAAGAGTAGGTCATTTTAATTTAGAAGTTTACTGCACAATAAGACTTTGGCCTCTTGCCTATTAATTCCTGACCTCATTTGACAGTTGAGAGACACTCTAATTTCAACAATAATAATTTAAAAATCAATTGTAATTTAAGTTTACATATTCTGGAGATAATGAATGCATTCAAAGGGGACTGAGATGTGAAATATAGAAATGAAACCTTTCTGAAACAGATCAGATAATGTTTCATAATTTTAAAGTGGTTGAGGAAAGCTATAAAGCTTTTTGAACTCAGTCCCACAATGATTAACATACCTAATCTGAAACCTATAATATTCAACATGGCTTACTCCCTGGTAAATCCTCTTAGGATGTGAGTGAGGTTCTAACTGTTAATAATCATCTAGGAGTAGATCCAAACAAATGTTGTGGAATTTACGTCAAAGTAAACTTATGATTTTTTTTTGGGGGGGGGGGGTCTAAGATCACTGCAAGTAGATGACTACAGCCATGAAATAAAGACGCTTACTCCTTGGGAGGCAAGCCATGGCAAACCTAGGCAGCAGAATAAAAAGCAGAGGCATCACCCTGCCAACAAAAAACCACATAGTTAAAGCAATGGTCTTCCCATTAGTAAGGTACTGTATGGCTGTGAGAGCTGGACCACAAGGAAGGCTGAGCACAGAAGAATAGACACCTTTGAACTGTGGTGCTGAAGGAGACTCTTGAGAGTCCCCTGGACTCCATGGAGATCAAATCAGACAATCCTGAGGGAAATCAACCCTGACTGCTCCTTGGAAGGACAAATACTGAAACTCAAGTACTTTGGCCACCAAATGAGAAGAGAAGGCTCACTGGAGAAAGCCCTGGTGCCAGGAAAGATTTAAGGCAAAAGGAGAAGGGGGTGGCAGAGGATGAGATGGCTAGACATAATCTTTGATACAGTGGGCGTAGATCTGGGCAGACTCCAGATGACAGTGGATAACAGAGGAGCCTGGTGGTCCATGGGGTCGCAAAGGGTCAGACTCGATTGTGCGACTGAACAACAAAATTTATCATTTAGCTTTAGGAACACAGCAATCCAAACTTACTGTCCAAAATAAGATGAGCAGTGTGATCTTATCCATGGTTACAGAGAAACAATAATAACAATAACAATAACAATAACAATAACAACAACAACAACAACAACAACAACAACAATAATAATAATAATAATAATAATAATAATAATAATAATAATAATAATAATAATAATAATAATAATAATAATAATAATAATAATAATAATAATAATAGGTTTATTTATATCCCGCTCTCTTGGCACAAGTGCCACTCAGAGCGGCTCTACAGCATAAGAAAAAAGAAAGCTTTCTACAACAAAAAGGAAGCTTTATCAACAATATATACTATATCACATACAAATATCAAGCACAGCAATAGAAAAATACAAATACTGTACAATGCAATTACAGTTCGCAATCAAGATACACAATACAATCTACCCTAATCGCCCCACTAATACATAATACAACATACACAGAGCTCACCCCAGGCCGCAAAAAAATCCCAAAATGGGCAATGGACCTACTGCCACATGGCCCCAAGTCCTGGCCAGCGGTGTGGTAGTGGTGGTGGGGGATCCTGGGGCACCGACAGAGATGGCCCGCGGCGGCTCCCACTCCAATGGTGTTGTCTCCGGGACAAAGCAGGGGGCGCTGGAGGGCAGCGGCGCCACCATCCCCTTTCTGCTCTCCGGGCAGGCGAGGCCCAGAGGGCGAAGACAGTGGTGGCATGGGCTCCGGGGCAAAGCAGGAGGCGTTGGATGGTGGTGGCGGCATCCCTTTTCTGCTCTCCGGGCAGGCAAGGCACGGAGGGCGGAGACAGCGGTGGTGGCTCTCATCTGCTTCCACTCCCCGGAGCCGGTGGCGTGGGCTCCGAGGTGAAGCAGGGAGTGCTGGAGGGCAGCGGCGGCAGCGGCCCTTTTTTGCTCTCTAGGTGGGCGGGGCCCGGAGGGCGGAGACAGCGATGGTGGCTCCCTCCTGCTTCCACTCTGTGTATACACTTCTGTGTATTTTCTACCTAGACGACCTTGGAGAGGGTTGCAATAAGTCAGAATTGACTTGATGGCACACAATTATTATGTTGGTGGGGATGACATCCCAGGGAAGGTTAAATAGCGCAGCAGCCCTACTCAATAGGACAATATGCCATTTTCTTGCCAAATAATATTTACATATTCTCTTAAATAAATCTCATCAGAACAACTCTTTGAAGCAACTTTATGTTTAATACTCCACAGAGCAACTGTAAATCAGATTTGGGGAACACATTGTTGTCACCCCAAACTCTTCTATACCCAAATCAGTTACATCCAACTGTTGAACTATGTTGGGGATAAGAGATACGGTAACTCTAGATTGCAAAAGATATTCTCAATCTGCAGAACTATGGGGGCCTCAGCACACACTTCTTAACAAAATGTAGTATTTAATGTCAATGTTGCTGAGCTTTATATATAGGCTCTCGCATGGCGCGGCGCAAGGAACGTTCGGAAACGCGCCGCAGCCAATCAAACGAAAACCATTTTAAAAAAACGCAGCACAAACACAAAGCACAAACCCATAACTACCAGCCCCAGCGTCCTGCGCGCCGGGAGAGCAAGTCCGACAAGCCGCGGGAACCAAAGCCCCTCCCGAACGGCGCCTGAAGCTCCTAATCGGAGTTTCCCCTTTAATATCACTGGGTGGGGGCAGGGGTGTTGTGCTCCCCCTCTCTACTGGCTCCCCTGGGGTTGAGAGGGTTGGGGGGACCAAAGGAGCCTGTCTCCCCAACCCTCCTGACCCCAGGGGACATGGCAGAGAGGGGATTCCCCTTCAACACACACACACACACACACACACACACACACCATTTTAAAGAGAAGAAACCAAGCGGTTACTTCTCTTTAAAAACAGAGTTGGGGGGGGAATCCCCCTCTCCGATGGCTCTCCTGGGTCCAGAAGGGTGGGGGAGACAGACACCTTTTGTCCACCCAACCCTCCCAAACCCAAGGAAGCCAGCGGAGAGGGGGATCACAACCCCCCCACTGATATTAAAGGGGAAGCCCCAATTGAGATTTCCCTTTTAATATCAGAGGGTAGTCTGGATTCGATCCCCTCTCCTGGGTCCCATGAGTCTGGAAGGTTTGGGGAGACAAAGGGGGTCTGTCCCCCAAAGCCTTCCAGAGCCAGGGGAGATGGCAGAGAGGGGATCCCCCCCGTAGGACACCAAAAAACACAAAAACAAACAATCAAAAACATTCAAAAATACACAAAAACAAACAAAAATAACAACAAAAAAGTAAACAACAAACATTTCCAAACACACCCAGCCAAACACCACAAATTCCAAACACCACCACCACCCCAAATAAAGAAAAACAGCCAACTCACCACCAGACGACCTCACACAACAACTACTGGAAAAGAAATGAATAAAGAAAGAGACTACTTACTGGAAGAAGCTCCACCCAGAGGCCACGAGAGAAAAAACAGTCAAAATACAAGATAACCCCTACCAGCAGCACTTGCTGCCCACAATAATAAAAAAAATTCAAAAAGACACAATAGCCCCACACAAAAGGCCCCAAGAGTTTTTTGAAAAAGTATATCATCCTTTATTCTTTTTTTCATCCACAAAACCAAAACACCAAACAAAACTCATCACAGTTTATAACAGGCCATCAAAAAAAATTGTATAAATAACAATTTTAAAAATTTCAATTATAGACTAACCTCTTCTTTACAAACATTAACAACAACAACAAAAACTTTCCAACACCATTTAAAACAGCCCTGCAACGCTGGGCAACCTTTGCTAGTTTACTATAAATGTGAGGTTTTCTGGACCACAAGTCCACTTCATCCAAAAAAGACTATACAGGAGTTAGTCTTTAGGGTGTCACAACATTTTTGTCTTTTTTTGCTGTCCTGTTTTATTTTCAGATATGTTTGCACCGACAAACACAGCTTACCGCTTCAAACATTTCAACTGTTAATGAATCAGCGAGGAAAGAAATAATGTGTTAACAAATCTGATGAAATAGCTAATGAAATTCAAACTTTTGAGTCATCACAAAACTCTTCAGACAAGTTATGTGAGGGACAGAGCAAATACTTTGCATGCAAAAACTGTCAGTTTCTGGCATTTCCAGTTAAATGGCTTTCAAGTGGCACTAAGCCAAAATATGCTAATTTTTTTTCCTGGCACCAATGCATCTCCTAGCCAAACAGAAAAAGAGGGCCACTTGGCTTAAAATTATCCATTAACTGTAGATTGGAAGCCACCATTCCATATACCTGGCCAAGGGTCAAGATGGTAGATAGGTTGCCAAAAAAGCTTTGGCAACAGCAATGAGGATCTTTTTTTGTGGGAGCAGTAGGATGAAATTATGTTGTACACCACGTAAATTTCCTCACTCCCATGAGAATAGCTGGCAAAATAGTCCACCCTCTTTAACATCTATAAATAAGATGGAAGGAAAGGGAATTTTCATTAAACTTGAATTTTAGGTAGCAAGTGGATCTCTATGCAAAACACTGGAGTGCCTATGTTAGTACTTGGACAAATAAACAAACAGTTTGCGTCAGTTTAAGGTAAATTAGTATGTTCGTAGAAGCTTAGTGAGAAGAGTTGGAAAGCAAAGGTACACTATGATCAGTTACTAAAAACCGATGTTAAAAATTATTTCTGGAAATTCATGTTGGGTCTGAGCTACACTAAGAAGGTCCTGTAGAGCGCGTCTTTTCAAACTTATACAGAGTCTTGATAAAGGACTACGAAATATCCATTTTACCGGAAGGATATGGACTGACTTACCTTTCTGCTTGACTTACCTCTCTGTCATATTTGAAGATTGAACTACGCAGTAGCACTCGGATTATCCATTGCACAGACTCATACGGACTATTTGATCTCGGACCTCTCATTTTGCATTTGATTATTTGGACTTTCTAAACCCGCTGGGGTATCATCATTCTGTATAGATTGTATTTGTAACCTGATTGAAACCTTGGTCCGGAGAGTTTGATATTTACCGTTCTATGTATTTCTTTAGAGTAGGCTGGGATACTTATTGGATTATGTATGATTGCGTTGTGGTTACTTAGTATTTACCGTATTTGTACCATTCATTGTTTCCTTGATCACCACACTCAGTACTTAGTCTGACCAGCATGAATTTCTAACTGTGACATCCCGTTTCTCAGCTGCTCTATTTGGATTTGGTCCGGGTTGCTCTGCTTCCGCATATTAAATGCTTTGATTTTATTCCTTGGTTGACTCCTTTGTTTGGGGTGGTTGCCTCCTGCTTTCCCTTAAAAATTATTTCTGGCCTGGAATTAATGTTCCTGTTTGTTGCCTTTACTTGCAGAAAGCAATAGATTTTATTTTGATGCCACATCTATTCGAAAATGTACACTGAAAGTGCTAACAATTCTGAATTATAATAGGGCATGCTGAGCAGATGTGCACTGACCCATTTCAAAGTAACAGTTAATGCAGCCATACCAACTTTCACTATCAATCACAAGATATGAATTCATTCTTGGTGGTACCTGTTATATATCTATTTAAGGAATAATAAAACTATCTCATGCAAAGTTCTATTTTTAAATGTCTACAGAAACTTTTTTTTCAACATTTATCTGCAATAACACCATCATAACAACTTTCAGACCAAACCTCACCTGGTTTTCTCTATGCAGTGACTGTTATCACAGTTTTACATGAAAGGTAAAACATGGGGAAATGATTCACAGGGAATCTGTAAATTATGAGCTGTACCATATCATGGGGATGTGTTTGAAAACATTTCAACAAAACCATCGACTAATTATAAAAAGTGAAGGAGGTTGGGTGGACGAGCTGCCTTTTAAACCAGGGGTGCCCAAACTTTTCAGGCCATGGGCTGGCCACGTGGTTCAGCGGGTCAGTCATGTGGTTCCTCCCATCAGAAGCAGAAGCAAAACACTCCTTGCAATCTGTTCCCAAACTATGGCCTGTGGGCCAGATCCAGCCCACAGGCCATAGTTTGGGCATCCCTGGTTTAAAGCATTTGAAAACAAAAACAAATGACCAAGCCATCCAGTGTTTGAAGAGAACATAAAAGCGGTTAACATTGTAAGTGGAGAGCTTTTATTTTTTGTCATACAGAATGAGAAACCAAACAATAGTGTTAGTCGGGTGGAACAAAATAAGAAGTTGTGAGGCTCCTTTAAAACTAACAGATGCATTTTAGCATAAGATTTCAGGAACTCAGAGCATCTGAAAAAGCAGGGAGTGTCCATGAAGACTTGTAATGGATTTGTTCATGTTAAATCTGATGCATGGATTTTGTTTCTCTCACACACACTTCTCTGTAATGCCCAGTCAGTGAAACATAAGACCCCTTGTTATTTTGTGTCATGTGCCATCAAGTTGTATCTGACTTACAGTGACCCTAATACAGTTTTCAAGGGAAAATGGATATTTAAGGGGTGGTTTTATTAGTACCACCCTCGCCCCAGTAGTCTTCATAGCCAAGCAAGATTTCAGACTCAGGTCTTGTAGGTCCTCATCTGCACTAGGGTCACACTGGGGACCCTACTCTACAACTTTCTTCTTCTTCTTTTGTTACTAACAGTTGCTGGAGTTATAGACACAAATAACACAGCCATATCAATCTTCTAATACTGCATCAGTTATCAAAACAACTCCCTTCATTAACCATCTACTATATTTTAAATATCACACATTATCTAGACCAGTACAGAGACAGAAGATGAGTGTAGCATTAATAATAACAATTATATGCTATCAAGTAGAGACTGACATATGGTGATTTAGGTCAAGAAAATGGCCTCCTATGCTCAAAAACCAGTCGTATCCGACTCTAGGGGGCAATGCTCATCTCCGTTTACAGCCAAAAAGTCAGTACTGTCTGCATCTGCAAATGTTTCCATGGTCATGATGTGGTTGGTATCTACTTGTTTACTTGCAATTTCTTGCATTCGAACTGCTAGTTTGGAAGGAGATGGGACAGATGAAGGGCACTCACTCTATCGCCCAGCACTCAGGTCTTGAATTGATCTGCCAATCTTCTGGTTGTCCAACATAGTGTCTTAATCACTTAGTTTCCCACAAAACTATGTTTCATCTCAGCCTATATTTTTTAGGGAATAACTGAACAAGTATATACAAAATACTGGGGGGGGGGGACTATTCAAGTACTGAATGTAAGTAGCAGCAGGACAGGTGTGAAGCATGGAACCCATGCTTCAAATCCCATTCAACCCACAGTGTTCACAGGCCACTGTGCCACTCTTTTGCAGCAAAAGCAAAAGGTAATTATATGGCAAGAGCTGTGGTTGCTTAGTGATTAAGACACTGAGCTTGACAACTGGAAGGTTAGCAGGTCAGCAGTTCGAGACCCGAGTGTTACATGACAAGACTGAGCTCCCATCGTTGACCCAGCTCCTGCCAACCTAGCAGTTCGAAAGCAAGAAATTGTAAGTAAATAAACAGGTACCGCTACCGCGGGAAAGGTAACAGCGTTCCGTGTGCTCTGGCGTCTAGTCATGCCTGCCATGGGACCACGGAAACGTCTACAGATGCAGCCAGTGCTGGCTCTTTGGCTGTAATGTAAATAGAGATGAGCACCGCTCCCTAGAGTCGGATACAACTGGGTTTCAAACAAGAGAGACCTTTAGCTTTACCTATAATGAACATATATAATTATTTCTCATTTTCTTCGTTAGAATACAACCAGAAAATAGAGTACAGAAAATGTGTATGCGGCACCCAAAAAACTAAACTAAACAAAAAAGATCTTTTCTAACATAATTGGAATTTTTGGAATAGTAGCCGTATTAGTCTGTGTTTCAAGCATATCACAAAAAAACAAAAACACTGTAGCACAGAAGTGGCCAAACCATGGCCCACGATGCCAAATCAACCGGCCCGCGCCACCCGCACTGCTACTGAAAGTGGAAGTAAAATGTGCATGCGCATAACACTGCTGTAAATGCATCTGCATTTATGACAGCCCTGGACACGTATTACGGCCCATGTCGCAAAAAGTTTGGGCACCCCTGCTGTAGCACTTTTAAGCCATTTAACTGGAAATGCCAGAAACTGACAGCTTTGGCATGCAAAGTTTTTGCTCAGTCCCTCACATAACTTGTCTGAAGAGTTTTGTGAAGACTTAAAAGTTTGAATTTCATTAGCTATTTCGTCAGATTTGTTAACACGTTATTTCTTTTCTTGCTGATTCTGGTGGAATTGTAAAGAAGTTGAGGGTTTTTTTTTTTTGAGAGTTTGAAAAGGAAATAGTAGGGATGTTGGGGAGACAGATTAAGATTGAACCAGGCACTGCCATGCTTGCAGATTTAGACAGTCTAATATTAAATAAGGAGGAACAAGAATTAATCGCGATATTTATGTCAACGGGCAGACAGTGTATAGCAAGAAAGTGGAAGGACCCAGCGAAATTGGTATTAGAAGAATGGTATAAGGAAACATGGCAATTGGCACTAAATGACAAATTGACATGGGAACTAAATGAAAAGAAAGGGATAGTTAAAGAAAATAGATTTGGGAAGATTTGGAAACCATTTCTCGATTATACATTAAGAAAAAGAGGTGGTTCTATGTCGGTACCGGATCAATTGAATTTTTGGTTATAAGGGTTATAAATGGACGGGCCGCAGCTCCCCTTTGGCATTGTACTATATCACAGGGTGATTTATTCTGATTTATTATTGTTAATAATTAATGAGAAAGAGAATTTTAGAAATTGTGATAATCAGCATAAAAGTGATTTTTATTACTATTGTCAATATCATTATTTTAATATGAAAGTCTTGGATTGTGATTTTTTTCCTTTCTTGTATTGATTTTGTACGTTTATTATTTTTCTGTTATTCTATGATTTATCTTTTACTTATATGTATTTTTGAAAATTTCTAATAATTTTTTTAAAAAAACCTGATGCATTTCCTTTCACAGAAATCAACTGAAATATATAGAAACGAGCTACATCCAATGTCTTAAAAGATACTATTTCATGAATAGTATTTGCAATGTGCACTCTGAAATAGCAAAAAAGTACATGTTTAATATTTTTCCATATTATAAAAAATTGAGAAAGCTGTGTTTAGCATTTATCTTGTATTTAGTTGAAGGCAAACTGGATAACGACACAGCAATTTTCTTGCAAGCATTTGTGCTTTGAATTAAGAAGAATCTTTTACTGGTCTTCACAGATATTTATTTACTCTCAGATATGTTGCATTTTAACGTGAGCTTCCGTGGATCAAGTCCCCTTCATCAGACATGGGACTTTCACGGCATCTATTTATATACATCAGGCACAAGAGGGTACGTTTTTGGCGGACCAAAGGGATCCTAAGCATGTGACACCCAACAAAATGTGTCCGTGCCCAAGGGAAGTCATCATTCTCTTGCGACCCAGCCTACCTCGCAGGGGTGTTGGAGGTGGCTGACACAGGGCAGGGATAAAACCTGTCATTCATTCAGCGGTATTGGGAAGAAAGCGCTTTAAAAGCCCACCGTCGGCTGCCAACCTCCCTCCTCCTCCTCCCTATCAATCCCCTTCTCGTGCCGGGGCGGCGGTTGGGCCACGGGCCAATGGGAACCCCAGAAGACAAAAGACCGTTGGCGAGGGGGGGGGTTGACGGAGGAGCCTTACCTGCGCCCCTGCCTCGCCAACCGTCAACGCCTCTTCTGCGAAGCAACAGCCAAGGGGCGGAGCAACCCGGCAGGTGCCGGCCTGCGGGGAGGGAGCGCGAAACCTGATTGGCTGTCCTCCGCTGATAGAGGCGGTGCCTCAAAAAAGGGCTCTCCGGAGGTATCTGGCGCGAGGGGAAAGAGCGAGCCGAGGGGCGTGGCTTCAAGTGATAGCGAATAAAGGCGAGCGGGAGGGGCAGAGTAAAATGACCGAGAGTGACTGTGACCCAGGGGGTGGGGCTTCACACGGAGTTCCCCATAGAGATAGGAAAAATGAAGAGTGCACTGGAAATTAATAATTTCGTGTCAGAAATTATTCTGGGTTGAAAGGATTTTTGACGGCAGGAACTCCACCCAGAGAATGCCCAAACAAGGCTCCTTTCATGTCCCCAAGAGCTGGGACAGAGACGGGTGCTCAATCCGTCATGCAGTGCCCGGGTCTCGAACTGCCGGCTTGCCAGCCTTCCAGCTAACAAAGCGAGCTTCTTAATCACTGAGCCACCGCAGCCCCTCATTGGAAATTGAAACTGCTGCTTTCTTTGATTTTTTATTTTATGTACACTAAAATTACATTTAGGAAAAAGAGAACATACTAGTTCAGCTTCCTCCCAATGGCCTATTTTAAAATTTCAGGTTTTCGTCAGCCGCTCAAAAGCATACAGCAATGGTTATAGGTTAGAAACAAGCATATTTTAGTGTATGAGAACCAAGACACAGGAACAGCCGAAGTATTGGCTTAACACATCTTTATTGCATGGTGGTCCGGGGGAACATGTGGTAATGGCGGACGAACAGCTCAATATATACAGTGGCTATACATTTGAATGTGGCTCCACGGTAGCCCATTGGCTACTGTCGGCATGACGTCATTTCAGGTCACGCCCTTCTTGTCCAGGTGAGGTAGTGGCGGGAATTTTCCCGCGCTGCAGTTCTTTGGGAATTGGAACTGTGTGAGCTGGGCGCTCGCTATTGCCACCAGGTGGTCATTAGCTCGCGTCCTAATTACAACGGGTTACGTTGAAACAGTTGGTGGTTGTTTAAAGGCATAGAATTGAGAACACAACATCCCTCCCCCCTAGGATGAGACGAAGTCTCTCATCCAAGATGGCTTATTGCAAACGCGTTTTGGGCGTGATGCTGGCTGGCTTGTCCCGGGAGTGCTACTGCTTCTCTGTCCCCTGGTTCCTTGTCCTGCAACGGGAGAGGGAGACTCGTTAGTGACTTGCCGCGGTTCTGCGGCTTTTGGGGAAGGGACGGAAAAACCGGGGGCACTGGGGACTAACGAAAAACCCCGCTTCTCGCTTGGATGGGTGGGGGACCACTCCGAACCCCCCCCCCAGTTTTGTAACTGAAAATCAAAATTATCTCCTGGGGCGTCATTAGAGGGATCCCTCAGGATATCTATGAGGACAGATTCCTTCCCCTCCCCCCTAGGTGGGGACCACTGGCCCCCCTCTCCTCCCCCTTGGGCTGAACGGGTGGGGGAGAACCCTAACGCTGAATCCTTTTCCGCGCCGTCCGCGCTCTGGTGTCCCGGAACCCTGCTCCGGAGTTGGTCTGCGTGTCGTCTCCAGAGTAGACCCGTGACGGTCTCTACGCAATACGTCACGGGACCCGTCCGTCCAACGACGACGCCCGGGACCCAGGCTGGCCCCGCGCTGGCGTAATTCCTGCAATACACCGGGGCACCGACTTCGAAACTTTTCATGTCCGCTAACCCGATATTCCTCCCTGTGTCCTCCACCTTTGTGGGGTCTAGCCTGGTCAGAATCGTAGTCAGCTTCCTACGCATTAAGAGCTCTGCGGGCGAGTACCCAGAAGCTAGGGGGGTCACCCTGTAGCCCAGCAGGAACTGGCACACTTGTAGGTTGAGATCCCCGGGACCCATGCGCCTCAGTGCGTCTTTGGTGGTGCGCACGAGGCGCTCGACCTGGCCGTTTGTTGCCGGGTGGAAAGGGGCGGAGGTGATGTGCCGAACGACGTTGATCTCAGTGAATGCCCTGAACTCTGCGGACGTGAAACAACTAGCGTTATCGCTAATTAGGGTGTCGGGTATATCGAACGTGCTAAAAACCCTACGCAAATGCTTCACTGTCGTTGCCGAGGAGGTGCTCGTAACTGGGATGACCTCCAACCACTTGGAGTAAGCATCTACTACGAGGAGAAAAAGTGTCCCTCTAAATGGGCCCGCAAAATCAATGTGCACCCGGGACCACAGCCCCTTCGCCGCGTCCCATTCCCTGTGCGGCAGACGCGCCTCTTCGGGTCGGGAGCATTGGCAGCTCTCGCAAGTGCCTACCATGTGCTTGATGTCGGCGTCTAACTGGGGCCACCAGAAATAGCTCCTGGCCAGAGCCTTAGAGCGGACAATTCCAGGGTGGCTGACGTGCAGCAGTTTGAGTACCCTAGGCCTCAGGGATTCTGGGACCACCACCCGCTGGCCCCACAGAAGGCACCCTCTCTCTATGGACAACTCTAGCCTCTTCCTGAAAAACGGGGCGAACTCTGCCGCCGGGGAGGACGCTGGCCACCCTTTTTGCACCCAGGAGCTGACTAGAGCTAGCGTCTTGTCCTTCCCGGTCGCCTTGGCGATGTCTGCGGGTACAATAGGGGGCGCATCTAAGACCTCTATCAGGAGCACTTGGCGGTCTTTTTCTTCCTCGCCCACGGTGCTGCTAGTGTGGGGAAGGGGAGACCTCGACAGGGTGTCCGCGTGGCTTATTTCTTTCCCTGGGCGGTACACCAACGCGTGCTGATACGCGTTTAAGAAGATGGCCCACCGTAACATCCTAGGGGACAGGATCTGAGGTGTGGGCTTGTCCGCAGTGAAAATGCCTAGCAGGGGCTTGTGGTCGGTAACTATGGTGAAGGGGCGGCCGTAGAGGAAATCGTGGAACTTCTTAGTCCCCGCTATTATTGCTAGCGCCTCCCTGTCTGTTTGGGCATAGTTTCGCTCAGCCTGGGACAGGGATCTGGAGTAGAATGCTACCGGGGCCTCTCTCCCGTTTTCCAGCACGTGGCACAGCACCGCCCCCACCCCCACTGGGGATGCATCACATATCAGAACCACCGGCTTCTTGGGGTCAAAATGGGTGAGAATGGCATCAGACGCTAGGAGTTGTTTCAGTTCAACGAATGCCCTCTCTTGGCTCTCGCCCCACTTCCACGCCTCGTCCTTCTTGAGCAGCTTATGCAGCGGCTCTGCTACCGATGCCTTCCGAGGCAGGAAGGAGTGGTAGAAATTTAAGAGCCCTAGGAACGACTGCAATTCGGTCTTGGAGGTGGGGTGAGGGGCACCTTGAATTGCGGCTACCTTTGATTTGGAGGGTTTAATTCCCGCAGGGGTTACCCGGAAACCCAAGAACTCAACCTCTTTTGCGAAGAAGACGCATTTGTCTTTCCGCAACCTCAACCCCGCCTTTTCAAACACCGCCAGTACTTTGTCTAGTCTTTCAGACAACTCCTCCTCACTCCCCCCCGTTATCAATACGTCATCAAAGTATGGCAAGACCCCATCCAGTCCTTTCAAGAGGCGTTCCACGAGCGACTGGAAAATGCCGGGCGCCGAGTTCATGCCGAACTGTAAGCGCGTCACCTGGAACGCCCCCTTATGAGTGACTATTGTTTGCGCAGCAGCTGCAGCTGGGGTTACTGAGAGTTGCTGATAGGCCTGCGCCAGGTCAAGTTTTGCGAAACACTTTCCCCCATGTAATCTGGCCAACAGGTGGCTGACTACCGGCACCGGATACGCATTAGGGCGGATCGCCTTATTAATGGTGCACTTATAATCAGCACATATTGCGAACCTCCCCGTTGGCCTTCAGTGCAGTTACAATCGGAGTCTCCCACTCCGCGGAATCAACAGGAACAAGAATCCCCTGGCCCACCAATTTGTCCAGTTCCGCCTCTATTTTGTCCTTTAGTGCGAAAGGCACTCTGCGCGGCTTGAGTCTTATTGGGCGGACCTCCGGGTCCAGGTCGAACGCTACTGGGGGTCCCTTGAATTTTCCGAGTCCTTTCTTGAATACTTCGGGGTGCGCGTCGCACACCTCCTGTATTGGGTCAGTCCCAACGGCATGCACCCCCCCCCCCCAATGAACAAACCCAGGGGCTTAAACCATTGAGTCCCGAGGAGGCTGCAACTTCCCCCCTTGAGAACAACCAGGGGCAGTTCTGCGGCGTGCTGCTTGTACTGGACCTTGAATTTTCCAACCCCCAGCACCGGAATGCTATTACCCTGCACGTCCCGCAGCGTGGACCTCAACGCTTTGAGCTTAGGGCGCACGTGGGGGGGAATTCCCAAGAACTCCCGCTGGGACATGATTGAGTAGGAGGAACCCGAGTCTATCTCCATCCTAACAGGGGCCCCTTGCACCAGTACCTCAACAAAGTAACGGGGGTGTCCCAAGGACACGCTGTACACTGGGGCGTCGTCGCTGCTGTCGTCGGAGATGCGGTCCACGCCGTCCTGCTTCCTCGCGGGCCGGGTGCCCTCCTTGGTTCTCGGCGAGCAGTCTGACGAGCTTTTCCGGTCCCTGCGCCGCCGTCTGCAGACCTTGGCGATGTGCCCCCGGCGTCCACAGTTGTGGCACTCGGCCTTCCGGAACGGGCACTTGATGCGGTCGTGGGCCGCTCCACATCCGTCGCAGCATCGGCCTTCCTTCCGAACCCTCCGGACATCCTCCTCGTCGCTGCTCTCCGTGGAAGATTTCGGCATCCGTCTGGCCACATGCACCACCCCCGCTGCCTTGTCGGACTGTGGGGGCCTTTCTCTGAACCCCTTGACTCCGGCCCTCGTGGCTTCCGCGGCCTGCGCCGCCTTCACAACCTCGCGCAGCATCGGGGGTGGCTCCTGGTTCATCAGCTTTCGCTGAACCTCCTCGTCCCACAGGCCACACAGCATGCGGTCCCTGAGGGCGATTTCCAGGTTTTCCCACTTGCATGGGCCGGCGGCCAACCGCAGGGCCACTGCAAAGGCGGCGATGGACTCACCAGGTGCTTGGACTCTCTTCCAGAACGCGTCTCGAGCCGAGAACATCGAAACCGAGGGCTGGAAATGGTCGCGCATCGCCTTCAGGAGCTGTTTGACCGGCAGCTCACTCACCTTCTTCGGTGATACCAGGTCCACCAATACTCTTTTGGCAGCATTCCTGAGCATCCGGGTGAGGATGGCCCTCTTCTTTCCCTCGTCCGTAATGTCGGACACCACCAGCGCATCTTGGAAGTCCATTTCGAAGAGCTCCCAGTCTTCCGGTTTGTTGATGTCGAAACCGGCATGACTAGTGTGTGTCTTGATCTCGTGGGGATCCATTATCCCACCTTCGTCGCCAATTTAGTGTATGAGAACCAAGACACAGGAACAGCCGAAGTATTGGCTTAACACATCTTTATTGCATGGTGGTCCGGGGGAACATGTGGTAATGGCAGACGAACAGCTCAATATATACAGTGGCTATACATTTGAATGTGGCTCCACGGTAGCCCATTGGCTACTGTCGGCGTGACGTCATTTCAGGTCACGCCCTTCTTGTCCAGGTGAGGTAGTGGCGGGAATCTTCCCGCGCTGCAGTTCTTTGGGAATTGGAACCGTGTGAGCTGGGCGCTCGCTATTGCCACCAGGTGGTCATTAGCTCGCGTCCTAATTACAACGGGTTACGTTGAAACAGTTGGTGGTTGTTTAAAGGCATAGAATTGAGAACACAACACATATATATTTATATTTCATTACAGATCCTGTGGCTCAGTGGTTAAGAAGCTCGCCTTGTTAGCAGGAAGCCTGGCAAGTCGGCAGTTCGAGACCCGGGTACTGCATGACGGATTGAGGGCCCGACTCTGTCCCAGCTCTTTGGGACATGAAAGGAGCCTCGTTTGGGCGTTCCCTGAGCGGAGTTTCTCCCACAAAAAATCCTTTCAACCCAGAATAATTTCTGTCACGAAATTATTATTATTACAGACCCCAGAATCTTAGAACTGCAAAGTTGGAAGGGAACCTAGGAACCATCGAGACCAGCCGCTGTTAAGAAGGCGCACTGGGGACTTGAACTCCGTCCCAACCTCTGGATCGCTAGCCACATACCTAAACCACTGAGCCTAAGTCTCAACCTTGGGACTCAAGATGTTTTTGGACTACTGCTCCCAAAAGCCTTCAGCATTGGCTGTGCTGGCCAAGAAATCTGGCAGTTGTAGTCTACGAATATCTGGGGATGAGATCCAGCCGGTGGAGTCTTGCAATTAAAAATAAAAAATAACTTTTCCAAAACAGGGTGCTAGAGACTCAAGGCTTGGTCAGAGAGGCTATCCCTCGGATAGTCCTTGAGTAAAAACCACAGACAACTTTCAGGGACTAAAGCTGCTCTCTACTTGTTTAGTGTTTAAGAACCAAGACAATAGAAACAGCCGAAGCCTGGCTTAACGCATCTTTATTGCATGATGGTCAGAGGGAACATGTGGTAATGGCGGACGAACAGCTCAATATATACAGTGGCTATATATTTGAACAACAAAGCTAGTGGAGATGATGGTATCCCAGTTGAATTTTTCAAAGCGCTAAAAAATGACGGCGTCAAATTACTGCATTCAATATGCCAGCAGATTTGGAAAACAAAACAGTGGCCACAGGATTGGAAAAGATCAGTATACGTCCCAATCCCAAAAAAGGGTAATGCCAAAGAATGTTCAAATTATCGAACAATCGCGCTCATCCCACATGCCAGCAAGGTGATGCTCAAGATAATACAGGATAGACTTCAGCAGCATGTGGAAAGAGAATTACCAGAGGTGCAGGCCGGTTTCAGAAGAGGCAGGGGGATTAGAGACCACATTGCCAACATACGCTGGATCATGGAGAAAACAAAGGAATACCAGAAAAAAGTTTACTTTTGTTTTATTGACTACACTAAAGCGTTTGACTGTGTGGACCACAACAAGATGTGGCAAGTAATTAAAGAGATGGGAATACCAGAGCACCTCATATGCCTCCTGAGAAATCTCTACATGAACCAAGAAGCAACAGTTAGGACAGAACAGGGAATGACAGAGTGGTTTGGAATAGGAAAAGGAGTAAGACAAGGCTGCATTTTGTCACCATGCCTATTCAACCTATACACAGAGCACATAATGTGCAGTGCAGGGATGGAGGAATCACAATATGGGATTAAAATCGCTGGGAGAAACATCAACAATCTGAGATATGCAGACGATACCACCCTAATGGCAGAAAGTGAGGAAGACCTAAAGAATCTCTTGATTGGGCTGAAGGAGGAGAGTGCAAAAGCTGGCTTGAGACTCAATATCAAGAAAACCAAGATAATGGCAACAGGCCCAATCAGTTCCTGGAAAATAGACGGGGAAGAAGTAGAAGCAGTGACAGATTTTACTTTCTTAGGATCAAAGATCACTGCAGATGGGGATTGTAGCCATGAAATAAAAAGGCAACTGATTCTTGGGAGACAAGCGATGAGAAACCTGGGGAACATAGTGAAAAGCAGAGACATCACATTGCAAACAAAAATTAGAATAGTCAAAGCAATGGTTTTCCCAGTAGTAATGTATGGATGTGAGAGCTGGACAATTAGGAAGGCTGAACGCAGAAGAATAGATGCCTTTGAAATGTGGTGTTGGAGGAGGGTTTTGAGAGTCCCCTGGACAGCGAGGAGAACAAATAGGTCAATCTTAGAAGAAATTAACCCCGACTGCTCATTGGAAGGTCAAATAGTAAAGATGAAGCTAAAATACTTTGGACATCAAATTAGAAGGGAGGATTCACTTGAGAAGGCATTGATGTTGGGAAAGGTGGAGGGCAAAAGAAGAAGGGGGAGGCCAAGGATGAGATGGCTAGATGAGATGGCCGCAGTCCACCCCGGCTCCCTCCCCCACCCCGCCGGTGGGGGAGGTGGGAGCACAGCTGACCGGCGTTGTTGCGGCGGGACACTCAAAAGCCGCACCGCCAGCGCCGTCGGAGCCGCAGTCCACCCCGGCTCCCTCCCCCACCCCGCCGGTGGGGGAGGTGGGAGCACAGCTGACCGGCGTTGTTGCGGCGGGACACTCAAAAGCCGCACCGCCAGCGCCGTCGGAGCCGCAGTCCACCCCGGCTCCCTCCCCCACCCCGCCGGTGGGGGAGGTGGGAGCACAGCTGACCGGCGTTGTTGCGGCGGGACACTCAAAAGCCGCACCGCCAGCGCCGTCGGAGCCGCAGTCCACCCCGGCTCCCTCCCCCACCCCGCCGGTGGGGGAGGTGGGAGCACAGCTGACCGGCGTTGTTGCGGCGGGACACTCAAAAGCCGCACCGCCAGCGCCGTCGGAGCCGCAGTCCACCCCGGCTCCCTCCCCCACCCCGCCGGTGGGGGAGGTGGGAGCACAGCTGACCGGCGTTGTTGCGGCGGGACACTCAAAAGCCGCACCGCCAGTGCCGTCGGAGCCGCAGTCCACCCCGGCTCCCTCCCCCACCCCGCCGGTGGGGGAGGTGGGAGCACAGCTGACCGGCGTTGTTGCGGCGGGACACTCAAAAGCCGCACCGCCAGTGCCGTCGGAGCCGCAGTCCACCCCGGCTCCCTCCCCCACCCCGCCGGTGGGGGAGGTGGGAGCACAGCTGACCGGCGTTGTTGCGGTGGGACATTCAAAAGCCGCACCGGCAGAGTTGCCGGTCCATTTCCTGGCCTCGGCTGTGTTGGGGCCGGGTTGTCTTCTTCTTTGGCTCCGTTCATTAATGTGCGGGCCATGGGATTCCATTTTGGGGACATTAGTAGCCGAGGGACTGTGTAATTAAATGTCTATTGTACAATTCATTGTGTAACTTACTGTATTGTATTATTATTGTTTTCCTATTGTATTTTCATGCTGTTATATTGTGTCTATATTTGATTTGTTATGAATATATTGCATTTTTGTATTTTTCTTGTATTATTATACTGTTATAATTGTATGTTTATTAATTGTATGTATATTAATTTTTTGTTGTAATTGTACTTATATCATTGTGTTGTAAGCCGCTCTGAGTTGGCCTTTTGGGCTGAGTGGAGCGGGGTATAAATCCAATAAACATAAACATAACATAAACAAACATAGTATTGTAGACACAATGGGCACAGAGCTTGGAGGGCTGAGGGGGATGGTGGAGGACAGAGGCGCCTGGAGAACAATGGTCCATGGGGTCGCAAAGGGTCGGAACCGACTGTGCGACTGAACAACAACAACATACATTTGAATGTGGCTCCTCGGTAGCTCATTGGCTACTGTCTGCGTGACGTCACTCTCAGTCACGCCCTTCTTGTCCAGGTGAGGTAGTGGCGGGAATCTTCCTGCGGCTGTAGGTATTTGGGGAATTGTACCATGTGAGCTGGGCGCTCGCTATTGCCCCCAGTGGTCACTAGCTCGCGTCCTCATACAGAAGGTTACAGTGTTACTATTGGGGATTGTTACATCCACTCATTCGAGTGTTACATTACTTAAAGGCACATTACTCCATACACAACAACTTGCGAGGCGAAGCAAGGCAGAAAGGGGTGTGTCCTTTTAAAGCCTGTGGGTGGGGCTTAATTTATTAAACTCCATGGCAACATTTATTTCTTCCAAACAAGAATTAGTTTGTGTTCTCCAACGATAATTTTTAATCATATCAGCTGCCTCTATTATCTGCCACCTCTTTTGCCTGACTGACATATTTGAAAATAAGTCTACCAATTTCTTCTCATGGTTGCTTGACAGGGAGAAAATGAATTGATGTTGTTTTGTCTAATCGGACCAGTGCATAGTCCAAAAATTCTCTCCATATTAATTTTACTACAGTATCTGATTTCCATTTCTTAGCTATAACTACTTTAGCGTTCTGGAAATAATAGGCAGCAGCCAGCAATACAGGCCAATCATGCAACTTTATTTGGAATAAGAATAGGTGGCCAGAGCTAACAACACACCCTCACATTCCTTAGTTATCTCTGATCAGAACTGACAGTTGGAAAAAACCATTAGAACCGTTGACAGCTCTGTTCTCGTTCAGAACCCTCCCGAAGTCTCGCGAGACTGGACCATAGTAAAGCAAATACATATTAAATTATTTCACAACAAGACAAAATGGCAAACACATTTCCTTAAATACACAACTACTACTCACTGCTGTTACTGATCATTTCTCTTTTTTCTCTCTCTTTTTTTCCTCCAGACCATAAGAACATAAGAACAGCCTTGGTGGAACAGGCCACAGCCCATCCAGTCCAGCATTCTGTCTCACATGGTGGCTCACCATTTGCTTCAGGGTGTTCCCAAGGAGATGCCTTCACCTGCTTAGGATTCCCTGGAAATGGCATTGAGAGATATCCTGCTTATCTCTCCAACCCGGAGGTTGTCCTTAGGTATCCATAATTATAGCCATTGGTACCCTTGTCCTCCATGAACTTATCTAATCCTTCCTTAAAGCTGTCAAGACTGACAGCTGTCACCACTTCTTCTGGCAGGGAGTTCCATAGACCAGTGATCCTCTGGGTGAAAAAGTACTTTCTCTTATGTGTTTGAGAACTAGCATCCAAAAGTTTCATGGAGTGTCCCCTAGTTGTAGTGTTGTGCGATAGGGAAAACAGTTTTTCCTTATCTATTTTGACCAAAACCATTAGTAGGATGTATTGAGATAATTTGTTCAATTTCTATACATACTTTTCTCCACATTTCTTTAACAAAAGTGCAGTTCCACCATAGGTGAAGATATGTTCCCAATTCTTTTTTACACCTCCAGAAGTTTTTATTGTATTTAGGGTCATAATATCTTAATCGTATTGGGGTAAAATACAATTTCCAAATTGTTTTGTAACAGTTTTCCTTAATCCTAACTGACATATTTTTCATTATTCTTTGTTTCCAAATTCTGTTCCATTCCTTTTCTTTCATTTTTATCTTTAAAATGGCTGTTAATTTCCTACATTCTCCATGGTGTTTTACCCAATATTTTGTCCATATTTCCAATTGCAATCTTGTATACCAGGGCAACTTTATTTCTTGCAGTATTCTTCCCTTTCTTCCTTTTTAGAGCATTTTTCCATCCAACGCTCTACCTTTCATTAGAATACAACCAGAAATACAGAAAACGCATATGCAGTATTAAAAAAAGAGAGAGTGAAACCTCAGAAAAATCAGCTTCCATAGGCTAAAGCAGGGGTTCCCAACCTTTTCAAGTCGGGGGCCAGGTCATGCTCTCTCAGGCAACTTTGATGGTTGGATGGCCATTTTGCACTTCCTGCACTATGGGGCAGCCATTTTGTCCCAACAGCTTCAAATGGGTGGACATTTTGTTTCATGAATGCCCTTGAAGGGGTGGGGGCCAAATGGTGCTGTGCACCAGATCTGGCCTGCAGGCCTTAGGTTGGGAAACCCTGGGCTAAAGTGACAAGTATTTAGTATGACCTTCCTTGGCACTAAGCATAACTTGAACTCTTTTGGGAAGACTGATCCTTTTCTCTTTGTTTTGATTTCTCTAACTCAGCCACCACCTCCAGAGAAGCAGCCAAACACATTTTTAAGCGGCTCATACAGTGGCTCAAGTGGCTAAGACACTGACTGGAAGGCAGGAGATCAGCAGATCGATTCCCAAGTACTGCAGGAACGGAATGAGCTCCCGTCTTTGTCCCAGCTCCTGCCAACTTAACAGTTTGAAAGCAAGAAATTACAAGTACATAAATAGAAACCACTTTGGTGGAAAGGTAAACAGCATTCCATATGCTCCGTTGTCTAGTCATGCAGAAGCAGACAGTGCTGGCTCTTTGGCTTTGAAACAGAGAAGAGCACTGAATCCTAGAGTTGGATACGACTGGCTTTCGTGCAAGGGTGGCCTTTACCTTTTACAGTTCTGCTTCACAATATTTATACTGTACTAAAATCTCATTCTTGTATTGTAGCAACAATAGTGTACTTCAATTCTATGCAGAACAACAAGCTTGCTGGTTTATGAGTTCCCTAGGTTACGGCAACACATATGAGGAAAAGTCTGTGGACAAGATTATGCTGTAGGAAATCTAATGAAAGTGCGCTGCCTAGTGGTTGGCAAAACTAAAAAGCATCAGAAATCAATGAAAGTTTATGCGGAATCAGATATGTTCTTTTAATTAGCTTGTCACATGGCTCTTTGTTGGGTCTATCAGAGCTGCTGTAATTGTTTGATGCTTTGGAATTTTGAATCCTCTTTTTGGCGTATTAAGATACTTAATACTTACTTGTTTGGCAGACATCCCATAATGTCACAAATTATGTCAATAGCTTTTTATTCCTAGTGCTTGTGTAATAATGCTATCACTTTATATTTTGCTTATGTAATATGCCACTTTTCTCCTAGAACTGGGACCCAAGATGGCTTAATACTGTATATAGCTAAAAACAACAGAATTAAAATACAAATACAATGGAACCTTGATTAACATAATCAATGTGTTCTCCAGGACGTTTCTTACAGAGAAAATTACTTTAACCGAATTTTCCATAGGAATGCATTGAAAATCAAAATACTTTAACAGAAACGTGATTTTCCATAGGAATGCATTGAAAACCAATTAATCAATTCCGGGGGGAAAATCCATAAACCAAGCCACTATTTTCTATGGATTTCCTTTTGTTACGCAATGTTTATGTTAACTGAGCTGTTTGTTAACCGAGATTCCACTGTATTGAAAAATAATTAAACTCATACTATTAAAATGCAATCAAAATTTAAAAAAACTTTAAATCTCTTAACTGGAATGACAATAATAACAATAGTTTGTTCTAAAATATAAAGAAAATCAGAAGAAATCAGCTAGATCCCTGTGTTTAGAAAGCTGTTAATTGCCAAAGGCCTAAAGAAAAAATCCTAGACTGTCATTCTGCTACATGACTATCTGGCCACATTATCCTGCTATTGTAAATAGACCATACTGCCTGCGACTTAACACCAAGTGTCAGGCGGCGGTTAACTAACTTGACAACCCTGAGGACTAATGGTCTTGGGTGCTGAATTTCACAGGAAAGGGTGATGGTCCCCAAGTGGATTAAATCCCACTTGAATCCATCTTGATGAAGGGCAGCAGCTTCATCAGTACTGACCTGGGGCTGAGGAGGACTTTGTGTGCCAAAAGGGCTCAGGACTAGAAAGTGATTCGCAGAACTGGATCAATGGTATGGTGGTCATGCTACAATGCGGAAGGCAGATGAAGGGCCACTGCATTATATTCGCAGAACAGTCAGGTACACAGAAAGAGCATCCTCAAAGATTGTGTTATTTTTGAACCACAATCAGGTGTACCCTGGTAACAATAACCTTGTGTTGCTGGCTAATCTTTCTCACACTGGGTCAAGCCAAAGGAACTGTAGAATGGACTCAGGAAAAGGTGGCTTCATTTTGGCAGTTTCACGGCTGGTCTAGACAGAACAAAAAAAAATCTGCTACATCACACTACATATGAATTCATATAATAGCTCTTAAAATTGTGCTGCTAAAGTCATATGGGGACTTTTTAACCCAACAGAAGTTATTTTTTAGGGCTTCTGCATAAGCCAGATCTATGTCATGCATCCTTAAATATCAATACGAAGTTACCATTACTTGTCATTATGGCTTGCCTCATAAGATGCAAATGTGAGGAATATTTGTATTTGGTCACTCGGCCATGCCACAGCTTGAAAATATAAACAGCAAGTTACTATTTTTGACACTTTATGAGCAAAAAGTTTTCAGCTATGGAAAAATAATCAAGGAATTTTTTATTTTATTTTATTTATTTTATAGTCATATTTGTATATGCCGCCCACTCAGGCGGAACCCGACTCAGGGCGGCATTACAATAATTCTAGAAATACATAAAAAACATTATAAAAACCCACAACCCACCCCCTTTAAAAAAAACCCATATCCCGCCCACCCATCCCACCTACTATACAAAAGGAAGAAGAGAGAGTTCTTATAAAAGCCAGCAGGCGGGCACCATAGTCCCATTCGGGCCCCACACCTGCCCTGCCAGCCAGGTCTTCACTCCTTTCCTGAAGGGCAGCAGTTCACTTTGGAGTCTTAGGTCTATTGGCAGGAGGTTCCAGAGAGTTGGTGCGAACACGGAGAAGGCCCTCCTTCGGGTGCCACTTACAAAACTATGGTTTATTTAAACAAAACTTTTCTTACAAAATTAATCATAGGGTGCAATCAGACGGGTATTTGTTCCGCAGTTTGGTCCAAGTTGGGCAAGTACTGCAGTGGCTCAGTGGTTAAGTAGCTTGCCTTGCTAGCTGGAAGCCTGGCAAGTCGGCAATTTGAGACACGGGCATTGCATGATAGATTGAGCGCCCGTCTCTCTCCCAGCTCTTGGGGACATGAAAGGAAGCCTCATTTGGGCATTCTCTGGGTGGAGTTTCTTCCACAAAAATCCTTTCAACCCATTTATTTATTTATTTAAATTTATATTCCGCCCTCTCACCCTAGGGCAGCTCTGGGCTGCTCACTACAAGTATAGAACATATAAAATCATCCCATAAAAACATTAAAAAGACAGCCCTGTAAAAACCCATTAAAAGACAGTTAAAAAGCCTACCCACCCCCATCAATACAAGAGAGGCACTTTATCTTAGAAGAGCCAACGGGCAGGGACCACTTCCCCATCAGCCTCCCACACTTGCCCTGCCAGCCAGGTTTTGAGCCCTTTCCTAAAGGGCAGCAATTCCTTCTGCTGCCGTAATTCACCTGGCAGGAGGTTCCACAGTGTTGGAGTGGACATGGAGAAGGCCCTCCTCCTTGTGCTAGAGAGGTGTGCCCCTCTAGCCGATGGAACAATAAGGGAGCCCCTCCGGTCCGCTCTGGTTGGGCGGGCAGACACTCTTGGGGCGACGCAGTCTCTTAGGTATCCTGGCTCACTTTCATGTAGGGCTTTAAAGGTCAAAACCAGCACCTTGAATTGCACCTGGAGGCACACCGGTAACCAGTGCAGCTCCCGGAGCAGAGGCGGGGCATGGGCATAACAACCGCACCCCATCACTACCCGGGCAGCCACATTCTGGACCAGCTGCAGCCTCCGAATGGTCGTCAAGGGCAGCCCCATGTAGAGCACGGCACAAAATTATTATTATACTGGTTCACTTCTTTTTCCAGAGGCCACATAATATGTGTGCCATCACAAACCAACCCATCCCTGATCAATACCTATCCACACTTTTTTCAATACCTGCCAGAGGCTATTGGTTTGTTTGTTGTTGTTTTGGCTTTTTTGTGCCAGTAGGATCTCTGAACTTGATGACTGGAAGGTCAGTAAGCCAACAGTTCAAGACCTACGTGCTGCATGACAGAGTGAGCTCCTGTCTCTGTCCCAACTCCTGGCTACCTAGCAGTTTGAAAGCAAGAAATTACAAGTAAATAAATAGGTCGGAAAGGTAACAGCATTCTGTGTGCTCTGGTGTCTAGTCATGCCTGCCATACAACCATGGAAATATCTGCAGATGCAGACAATGCTGACTCTGTGGCTGTAAAGGAAGATAAGCATTGCATCCTAGAGTCAGATACAACTGGTTTTCAAGCAAGGGTGACTTTTACCTTTACCTAGGATTATTCTGTTTTGGTTTGCTTCCAGCATATGCAATAGCTGGGATTAAACCCAAGCAGCTGACTGGCTGTACCTTTGGTGAAACTGCTTAATGATCTTGAGAAATGGGATACTCCCCAGCTGGTCACCTACAGAGGGGTGGGTAGACGTTTTACATTTCTTTTTCATTGTTGCTAGTACATTGGCAATGCTTTCAGAGCAACACTGATGTGCTGTGTCAGTAAACAAGGACTGAAAAAGAAATCGAAAACTTCATATCCCATCCCTTCTGTAGTTTTTTAATTTCTCAAGATCCTTAGACAAAGGCACAGAGAAGGAGACAGGAGAGAAATTATAATTTGTGGTCAGAAAACTGGTTCATCTTTACTGAATGTATGATCAGACAGCCCAGTCTGGATAATCCTAGATTATGCTGACTAGGATTGCTTGAGGTGTGATGTGATCAATCCTCTCATTTGAATGTAAGGATCACCCCAAATGACATACCAGCCCCCACAGACCACCCTAATACTTTGGAAGGCGAGCAAGGAACTACCAAACAACTGGGCAGAACCACATGATTCTCTACCGCCTGGCCAAGCACCATGGCCTGTGTGGAAAGCTTTAAACAGACTGTGTTCCAGGGTAGGAAGATCAAGGGCTAATCTGAGAAAGTGTGGTTTCCCTGTAGATGAAAGCCTGTGTGAATGCAAAGAACATACCATTGCCCATATTATACAATGCACACAATGCCCCTCAACGTGCACTGAGGAGGACCTTATGTTGGCAAGAGGAAATGCTGTTGATGTGACCTGATATTGGGCAGATGTCATCTAATTCCTTTTTGTTTTAGATATGTTAATTTTAGCTTTGTGTGTTATATGCTTGTGGTGCCTCTGACATGCATAAAGAAAAGAAATTTAAGTCCCTCAGCTCAGAATGCAACAACAAAGGTCACCCAGTGAGCCTTCCAGATGAGCAGAAGTTTGAACACAAGTAGTATCAACCCTACATTAATTTCTTAATTTGAAGCTAATTGCCTCATATAGGTATGAATGCTCAATAAGATTTTAGCAAATTTGTTTTATGTCATTATACTTTCCTTCCTTACTTTAGTCATTACTTTCTCTTTGTTCTTTCCAAAACTGTCAGGAAGGAGGCGATAAACTAATAGAAATATTAAAATTAGCCATAGCCAATGAGATTTGGACCATTGTGTCAATGATTTTGTTGTAAATGCCTGTTGTAAAGTTGTCAAGTTCAGAGTCTTAACCACTAAGTCATTACAGTCCCGGGCTGATACTACTTGTGTTCAACCTTCCAGTTCAGCAGAAATTTGAACACAAGTAGGGCTGACACTACTTGTGTTCAAACTTCTGCTCAACCAAAAGGTTCACTGGGTGACCTTGAACCAGCTAACTCTTAGTAATTTACCTCACATGCTTGAGTGCAGTTATAACAGGATAATCTCTACATGTACCATTCTAAATTCCTTGCACATTGCACAATATGCAATCCCTACACACAATAGCTCCCTTTCTTCAGAAGGAACAGCTAGGCTATGAAAATGTCACAACCCACTGAAGCTACTTCTGGGGAAGGTTCAACCTGCCACTTATTTTCTTATGATGCAAGCAAAATAAATACAAAAGGGAATTTGTCAGCACAAGACAGTTTCTCTTTCTTAGGTAGTGGCCAGGCAAAAGGAACTACAGTACAGAATTAACTTCCCAAAGGTGGCTTCACTTCAGTAGTTTCACGTCTGGCCTAGACACAGAATTAGAAGAAGAAGGTAGTTGTCCTGCTAACAGTCCTGTGTTTTCATGCCATGACATCTCATTTTTGCCTTGGGCCTATAAAACCTTTACTGTAGCTTGGAGAAGAACAAAACAAAAAACAATTACACTTATATACCACCCTATAGTGCTTCGTGCACTTTCTGAGAGGTTCACAGAGTAATTAGCATTTTTGATTTTTATTTTTATTTATATCCCTCCCTATTCAGCTTGCGCCGACTCAGGGTGGCTAAACAACATATCAATAGTACAGTACAATACAATTGGTACAGCAAGAGTTCAAAAATAAACATCATATCAATATATCAATAACACAATACAATCAAATACAGCAGAAATTTGAAAATAAGCATCGACAGTGTAAAGATTGACAATAAAATATACAATAAATACAGTAAAAATATCCAACATAAAAACAGAAAGCAAAAAAATACAATTCAATGCAAAATCTTAACCTATAAAACCAAGGGTTAACCGTTGGAACTTGCTATAGGTTCCTAAGCCTCACCCTAATGACCCGCACCCACCATTCGGGCACATCGCCGAACTGGGTCCGCAGGTCAACGAAGGATTGAAAAAAACGGCAGTGGGGCAACAGCCCCACAAACACGACAAAAGGGAAACAACTTCATTTCCCAACGTTCTTTGTGCCGCGCCGTGCCACAGCCAATCAGGCTGAGAGGCGTGACCACAAAGAACGTTGGAAAAGGCGCTGCGACCAATCAAAAATGAGCTGCAGGAAAAAAAACGCAACACAAAGGGAAAAATACCCACAAACTACAAGCCCCAGAATTCTCCAAGCCATGAGCGCACAGAACTCTGAGAAATCCGCCGTGTGAAAAAGAAAAATACAGCCGCCGCTGGGGTTCCCGCAACACGGCATGGCTGCCTAGCCTGCGGGAAGGGAAGACACCCCCCCACGCTGCCTGAAAACCAGAGCTTGCCTTCCCACGCCCCGGACACCGAGCCCAGGCTGTGGGAAAGGAAGACTCACCCCACACGCCACCTGAGGCGGCACTGATGTTACCACGGGCCGCCGACCGAGTACAGCCCACGGGAAGGGAAGACCCCCCCCCACTCAGGGCATGGTGGGAAGGGAACCCCACACACAATGACGCATCCCCCAGAGGACATGGGAGAAAACACAGTCAAACATATTCAAAAGAAAGAATAACATTTCTAAAACATTTCTTAAATCCTGTTTACAGTTATCACTCAAAAAATAAATAAACATCTAAACACAGTTTAAAAACATTGAATTTTTTAAAAAAATACTCACACATTATTAAAAAAATAGAAAAATATTATTTGGTTACATAAAATAATTCTAAAAAATTATATCATCCTTTAAAACAGCCCGGCAATGCCAATTTTTTTTTGGATAAATACACATTTTTTAAAATTCAATTATAGACTAACCCAGGGGTGGGCAAACTTTTTGACTTGAGGGCCACAATGAGTTCTTAAACTGGACCAAAGGGCCGGAACAAAAGAATGGATGGAGTGTTTGTGTGAACTAATATAAAGAGAACCATCCGCTCTTTCGGATCCACGGGCCGGATAGAACAGCAGAATGGGCCAGATCCGGCCCACAAGCTGTAGTTTGCCCACGGCTGGACTAACGTCTACTTTACAAACATCATCAAAAAAAACTTCCAACACCACGGGCCGGATAGAACAGCCGAACGGGGCGGATCCGGCCTGTGGGCCATAGTTTGCCCACGGCTGGACTAACCTCTACTTTACAAACATAAAAAAACCAACCTTCCAACACCATTTAAAACAGCCCGGCAACGCCGGGCAACCTCTGCTAGTCTCAATATAAATACAGAGTTTAACAATACAGTTTGCTGGTAGCATCCAGCGGGTCTGGCGGCTCCGGCGCAGCAGATCTTCTTATGGGCCTCACCGGCCGCCTCACAGCTGAGGCCAGTCTCTCGCTCCCGCCGCCCCGCTCTCACCAGGGGCAGCGTCCGGCGGGTCTGGCGGTGGCGGCTCCGGTGAGGCAGGTCTTCTCATGGGCCATGCCAGCCGCTTCACAGCTCCAACATATTAGATACTCATTTTACTGACCTCAGAAGGATGGAAGACTGAGTCAACCTTGATCCCAGTCAGGATCAAACTCACAACTGTGGCTGCAGTTTAACCACTGCACCACTAGGATTCAGAAGAGAATGTCTTATCCTCATGTCTTTAATATCAGTAGTAGTATGAGCAGGCTTAATTGTATGAATTAAATTGTAAAGAACACTTAAAGGTAAAACTTGGAAATTGATTTATTTTCTCCTATTAATTTATTCTGTCCTCTTTCAGATGGTGTCGGTAAGGTATAGCTCACCAGTCATTGTTGGATTTTCATCTATTCAAGTCAGTATTAGACTACAATGAGGAACTTTGAGATTGACTACATGGGCATTTAGCCTGTAGTTTGCAGCGTTGGTGCGCTATTAAAGAGGATGATCACACGTGTTGTTAGAGTGCACTATCTCCCCCCCCCCCCAATGTATTCCTAACCCACAGCTTTCTGGCATCTTGAATGGACTTCTACTTGCCTTTCCTTGGGTAGGATGGGTCACATGTGATCACTGGAACTTATCCAAAAGAAGCCTTCTACTTTGAATGTGACAATATTGTAAAGTGGTTTATAAGTGATCTACTTCCAGATATTGTCAAATTAGTCGCTTCCTCTGCTTAGCAAAGGTCAGGAAAGGTGTTTTTTTAAAAAAAAAACTATTTAAGACAATCACTGATACACTATGTCAAATCTATATCTATAAAACAGAGGTGTGGTCTTGTATGAGCTCTAAAGGAACCCACACCACTGGACCAATCTCGCTGAAAATTGGCACACACCTACCTTGGGCTTGTGAGATCAGCACTGTGGGGGTCTTAAAACCCATTTTGGGGGTTATGCCCCACAAATTGGGATGCAAAGGGGACACCCCCACCGATGGGAGAGAAAGCACGTACCACCAACAAAAAAGGGGGATCGTTTCCCAGAGCTGAAGAATAAAAAAGTATTTAAAAATAAAAGAAACCTCTTTTTATTCTTTCCTTTGGTTGGTTATTACAGTATTTGTAAAGTATCAGAATGGTGTTGAAATATTGTGGGTCAGAGAAGGGAGGGGAATTGGGGACAAAATGGAATAGTGGCACTTCCATGGGGTGCTACAATGGAACAGTCCGTTCTCCTCCGGTGGTTGGGGAGAAAAAACCCGATGGAGCCTTTTTTTTTTTTTTGAGCCCTTGGAAGAGGGAGGAAAGATGGCAATGATTGAAGGGTGTGGCTGGTCACTTTAGGATTGCCCCCTACATCCCCTCACCCTTTTACGATATTGTTCCTCTCATGGTGGAAATGAGAAGAAAAAATCTATGGTGGATTTATTAATTTCCTTTGCCCCCTCCTGAGAAGAGGAAGTGATTAATCAGCCAAAATCTAGAAGTGGCTCACTTATAACCCACCTCATGACATTGGCTTTGGAACAGTTGGCTTGATTAGAATAATCTAAGAGTGGCCCACACTAGCTCACTGTATGAGACAGAATGCTGGACTGGATGGGCTGTGGCCTGTTCCAGCAAGGTTGTTCTTAAGTTCTTATGTTCTAGTGTAGCCACACCTCTGGGGGTTGATGTTCATCAACATCTGGATATCTGTACCTTACTCAGACAATCACAAGAAAAATGTGGTTAAATCAATAAAGCATGTGTCAAGTTCCACTTAATTCTTTTCTGCCCAACAATTGGGGCACCATGAATCCTAAGCACCATGTCACAAACTACACTTCAAGCTAGACAGCTGAATTTTGTTATATCTATTCACAGCTGGAAGAGTTGTAATACCATTCTGACAGAAATATTTTTAAAAGCTAGAATTATCCCTATGAAAAGGCATAATTGTTGAGAACAAACCCTCAGATTCTCAGCAACAAATGTATTCAGACTCTCAGCATACAAATCGCAGTGGGACTGACATGGGAAGTTATTCCAATGCACCACTGAGAAAAAGACTATCATTTGTTGTGGAGATGTAACAAGTATTTTCCCTTTATAATTCTTATGTTACATAAACATATCAGCCCACAAGGACACATTAACTTCTGTGTTGAATATGTTGTTCCCTCCCAGCCATGGATTCAGCTATGTGTCCCCTTTTCAAACTACAAAACAGCCATAGCTACAGTTCCCTGGTGAATCTCTGCCAATTTGTCATGCTACACTCCTTTTATGCTGTGAACTAATAGTGCTCTTTGCCTCCTATGGTCCCTGGGGACTAACGTTGCCATGACCACCTGCCATGAATTTTTGTGACTTTAGTTTATAATTTTTCTGCACTATCCGCAAAATATCAGTGCATGGTCTGAAGAAGTGGATTTGACCTATGAATGCTTGTTGGTTGTTTGACTTTAAAAAAAAACCTAATAAAGGTATGACCTATTCCTGTGTTTGTATTGTGTAAGGAGTACACAGTATTCCCAGTGTTGCTATATGGCAGGAGTTCTCAACATTTTTTAAATTTTATTGTAAATAATTTCAGAGAAACAAACTATCTATACCTATAAATCTGTGCGTTAACCGTTGGAATGTGACAAAGGATGTTGCACCAGGCCCCACTAACCCTGACTGAGCCTCCGTGCACTCACCCGACCGGGGTTTGCAGGTAACTGTTGGGTTGAATTTTGCGCCAGTGGGGCAGGAGCCCCCCGAACGCAAACAAAAAGAAAGGACACCATTTCACAACATTCCTTGGGCTGCACCCCGCCACAGCCAATCAGGCTGAGAGGCGCGAGCAAAAGGAATGTTCGGAAATGCGCCGCGGCCAATCAAAATGAAGCCGCAGGAAAAAAAACGCTGCACAAATGGTAAACACAAACCCAAAACTACAAGCCCCAGCATCCTGCGCGCCATGAGCGTGCAGAATGCTGAGGAAGCCAGTGCGCGAAAAATAAAAATAATAAAAAACACACTGAGAGCGCAAGTCCGCCGCAGGCGGACGCAGCACCTCAAAGCCACACAAACACTTGCTGGCCTTCTTGCATGGAGCAATGGGGAGGAGAGGGACTCCCTCTCCTCCACGCTACCCCGCCGAAAACATGACAAGACCACCACCGGCCTCAACAAAAGTTGAGCCAAGGTGGAAAAAAACCACAACAGAGGGAGTTCAAGGGGGGGTGGTATTGATGCCTTCGCCCCCCCTTGAAAGCAAAACAATTCCTCCAGAAAGGAAAGGCACCAGACGGCGCTCTGCCCGGTACCTTTACTTGTCGAGTAAGTGTTTCGCTTTCAAGGGAGGGCGAAGGCATCATTGCCTCCCCCCTTGAGAGCAAAACAATTCCTCCTCTGTAGCAATTCCCCCTCTCCCCCCCCCCAACCCAGGCTATGGCAAGGCACTGGCCAGCCCCCCTGTAAAAAAAACATACATATAAATAAATAAAAGAATCCCCACCCCACCCCAACGCAAGGATTTAACGTGGCCTGGCCAGCAAGGCAAGGTCACGTCAAACCCTCCCAAACCCACACACACACATATTGAACCCATTCCCAGGTAAGCAAAGCCAGCGGACGGCGCTCTGCCCGCTGACTTTTCTTACCCCAAAAATAAAACACAAAAATCAGAATCAAAAACATTCAAAAATAATCAAAATCAAACCCAAAAATAAGAACAAGACAGAACACACAGACCCCCCCCCAAAAAAAAAACAACAACAGAGAAATTAAACCAGAGAACTCACCCCCACGTCCTCATTCCACGAGGTCCGGAAATGAAATGAGGAAAGAAAGAGACTACTTACTGGAAGAAGCGACAATGAGAGGCCAGTAGAGAAAAACAGTCAAAGCAAAAGAAAACCTGAACAGCACCACCCAGAGGCCACGGGAGAAAAAACAGTAAAAAATATTCACAAAAATGATTCACACATTTCTAAAATCCTGTGTTTAGTTTTCACTCAAAAATAAAAACACAACATTTTAAAACATTTTTTAAATATTAAATTTGAAAAAACATATACTTACACATTTTTAAATTTTTTATCCAAAGTACAACTATTTTTTTTAAAAATTCACATATTAAAACATTATTTGGTTTTAAAAAATTGTGAAAAATTATATCATCCTTTCCTCCTTTTTTTAATCCAAAAAACAAACAAACCAAAAAAGCTGATCACAGTTTATAACAGCCTGTGCATATAAATAAAGATTTTAAAAGTCACAAAACCTTTCAACACCATTTAAAACAGCCCGGCACCATTTGTTCAAGAAAAAACAAACAAACCCTTTACTATCCAACACAATTTTACGTCTTTTTATATAACAATACACATAAAAAAAACCTTCCAAAACAATTTAAAACAGCCCGGCACCGCCGGGCAAAATCTGCTAGTATAATACATAAAACATACAACATCAATTTACCTCCACCTGTAGTAACATCCCCTTTCACTCCCTGTGCCATACAATTTGGAATTTGGATTACATTCCTTCCAGACTTAGTGTTCCCAAAACTTTCCAGCTTCCCGGCTAGGCTTAGTGCCATTTTCTTTTGTTAAAGCAAATATAACAAATGGGTTCCAGATTTCCCAAAACTCATTACTATTAATTATACCTTTTTAAAATTTATATTCAATTGTTAACTTATCGCTTAATGCCAGATGCCAGACTTCCCATACCATCGTTCTTTACTAAATTTAAATTTATTTTTCCATTCTTTGGCAATTAATAATCTTGACACCAGCAACAATATAAGTAACAAGGAGTTCTCAATATTTTTGAGCTGGGGGCCAGGTCACACTCACTCATACAGCTTTGTGGGCTGGACGGCCATTTCATAGCTGTCAAGCATCCCTTATTGGCCGGGAAAACCCCTTATTTTACCCTGTTTCCCGCCATCATCCCTTATTAATTAGACTGCAATGCCCTATTGCTGCCATTGGAGGGCAGTACAGGATATGCATAGCTGTCAAGTATCCCTTATTTGCCAGGAAATTTCCCTTATTTCCAAATCCAAAACTTGACAGGTATGGGCCATTTTCCCCTTCCTCCACCACATGGCACTTCTGGGTGTGGTGGTGGTGGTGGAGGACCACATGAAATGGTGCCGCAGGTTGCACCCGGCCCGTGGGCCGCAGGTTGCACCCGGCCCGTGGGCCGCAGGTTGAGAATCTATGCTACATGGAGTCGAAGCTTGGACATTGACTAAAGCATCTGAAAAGAGAATCGAAGCTTTTGAAATGTGGATCTACAGACAGCTGCTAAGGATATCATGGGTTGACCATGTGAGTAATGTAGAAGTGTTGCACCAGATAGATAAAGAACAAGAACTCTTTAAGACTATTAAACAAAGAAAGCTCCAATACTTTGGCCATATCATGAAGAACAACATAAAGTATGGAATACTCCAACTCGCTCTGGAAGGAAAGATCCCTGGGAAGAGAGGAAGCCCTGGACGTAGACAGACTTCATGGCTGAAGATCCTAAGAGACTGGTGTGGCATATCCTGGGAAGAACTATTCCGAGGAGTTAAGAACAGGAAGACTATCACCATGATGATAGCCAATATCAGGAACCGTATGCATACCCGTCAAGTGCAGCTCCACAAAATATGGGAAATTACTGCGCATGCGTGGATGTGCATGTACAGTAACCCATTTATGCATGCGCACCATGTCTGCGTATGTACAGTAACCCATTTGCACATGCGCACAGTGGCCACGCATGCGCAGTAAGCCCTTTCCCCGCCATTCAAATATGGGATGGCGGCGGGAAAGGGGAGGAACGAGCGCAGAAAAACAGGAAACCCCGGGCAATACGGGATACTTGACAGGTATGCCAATATGGCAATTGGAGAAGGAGCAAACAGCTTTGTTTTTCTGGAAGTAACAATAAAAAACTCTTTGAACATCACACATATCTCAGAAATCTTTTTAGGATAGTTGTAAGTCCAAAACTATTATATAAGAACACACTAGCTCTCTGCCACACAACTGTATATGCTTATGTTCAAAGACTTCTGGTTTAATATATTTTTGTAAATCAGCAGCTTGATGCATTTCTATAATCCAGCAGAACATATTTGAATTTAGTTGGACTACATTCAGTTGGAGGAGGAGTTAAAATTTGTGGAAGCAACATCAATAATTTAAGATATGCAGATGATATAATTTTACTTGCAGAAAGCAGCAATTAACTTTTAGTGACGGTGAAATAAGAAAATGGCAAAGCAAGATTGCAGATGAGCATTAAGAAAACAAAAATTATCAGTATAGAAGAACTCTACAATTTTAACATTGACAATGAAAAATTGAGATACTGAAAGATTTTGTATACCTTGGGTCAATCACCAGTCCAGTTGGGGACTGCAGCTATGAAATCAGAAGACGACTGAGACTTGGAAGAGTACCAAAAAAATTAGAAAAGATAGTCAAGTGTAAAAATGTTTCGCTGGAGACCAAAACAAAGATTATTCACACTATTGTATTTCCAATCACCATTATGAATGCAAAAAACTGGCCAGTAAATAAAGATGACAGGAGGGGGGGAAATGATTCATTGGAAATATGGTGCTGGAGGGTTTTTGTAGATATCCTGGACTACTAGAAAGATAAGCAATTGGATCCTAGAGCAAACCCAACCTGTACTGTCTCTGGAGGCATAAATGATGAAATTAAGGTTGTCCTACTTTGGGCACATCATGAGAAAGCAAGACTCTCTGGAAAAGACAATAATGCTGGGAACGGTGGAAAGCAGCAGGAAAAGATGAAAACAAAATGTGAGATGGACTGATCCCCCGAGGGAACCTACTAACAAATAATGGTCCTTGATAAGGTGCTAGACCTGAGTGAGGAGCACCTTCCCTATGCAAAAGGCACAATAAAGGTTGCTGCTTCACACAAAACATCAAAATTAGGTTTGTTACCCAAAACCTAAAAATCCTCAAGAAAATTTGTGAACCTGCATACCTGCATAGCTATTCATAGACTTACACCCTGTTGTACATTGTTTTGAGGGGCAAGTGATGTCAAAAGTTCCTTTTAAATAACTTTACTAAACATGTATGTACTGTATATGTGAAATATGTATTATACATTAATAACAAAGCATCTTAAGGTGGCGCAGTGGTTAAACTGCTGTCCTGCAACCAAAAGGTTGTGAGTTCGATCCTGACCAGGGCTCAAGGGTGACTCAGCCTTCCATCCTTCTGAGGTTGGTAAAATGAGTGTCCAGCATGTTGGGGGCAAAATGCTAATTAGCCTGTGAAGAGTAGCAAAACTGCTCTAAGCACTAAGGGGTGGTATATAAGTGTGATTGGTATAAAAGAACATTAAAACATGACCATAAAGCATTTATAGCTTAAATCAATAGTTACCTAAACAATTTAGATGTAACTAAAAAGTAGTTATGAATGTGAATTACTTCAGAGCAAGATTATAACAAAATAGGTTTATTTATTTTTATCGTATGACCACATGGCACACATGGCACTTCCTGGTGTGGTGGAGGCGGTGTGGGGGCACATGAAATGATGCCACGGGCTGCATCCAGTCCCCAGGCTGAAAATCCCTGATCTATGCAGATAATATAGCATGGGTTGCTCAACATCTATTTTTCTTGGAGTGGTGGTGGTGGTTTGAGGCCATGCCCACAGATAGCCAAACCCACCAAGTGGGTAGTAAATTTTTTTACTGTGCATCACTGCATGCATCCCATAGGGAAAATCGCTATACCATGCATGTATTGTATAGCAATTGTTTCGTACAACAATGAGCCCCATGGAACAGATGAAAATCGTTGTATGAGGTACTACTGTGTTTAGTTACTTATTATGTGAACAATGTATCTTTAATATCATTTATGGGAAATAAACCTCAATTCTTTTAATAAATTGTTGTTTATTTAAGGGAGGGGGACAGAGTTAAGCCAGGAGAGGCCACGTTGCTACCATTCTCTTAAATATTTTCTGGGGATCACTTTTAGAGTGGATCTTCCAGGTTGCAGTGAAAGGTAATATTTTGCTGGACCAGAGGACTGAGGTGGAGGGAGTTTAGTGCCAGGTAACATTAAGGTAACGTTGGCACATGTTCACTAAGAAACACTGACAGCATTCAAAACAGAATCATAGAGTAAAGCATTCTAGGCTTACTTGCTTTTCTAGTATTTAAATGTGTGGTTACAAGAAGAGTAAGTGTATCTTAGCTTTATGCAAAGTAACATAATGCTTCTGTGCAATTAAATGTAATGTGGTAACTTAACAACAATAAGGCACTTATAATAGTCAAAAAGTATAATCAACAGACTTGTCACATCTATAACAGAGTAAATATGAGTAAATCACTCAATAGACAGTCAGGATACAAATCCAATCATATTAAAAATATGTTTGACAATGGATGAGAATGAGTCTTCTGGTGTCTCTGTCTTGTAGTCAGAGGCCTCATCGCTTGTAAGACTAAACAGAGCTTTGCTTTTATTTGAATGCAAACAGACAAAAGTTATAACAAATACAATGCAATACTGTCTAGAGAAATTCCTTTATCAGCACCTGACCTTTGCAGTCAGTTCTATGCTAGGCGATACAGAAAGAAAATACTGTTTTCAATTCAATACATCTCCTATTTCAGTGAAAGGGAGTAGAAAAACTGTATAACAATTCTAAAATCACTTTAAAGGTAACATGACTTATGAACCAAATATCTTAGCTATAGTAAAGGTAAAGGTTTCCCTTGCTCAGAAGCCAGTCGTATCCGACTCTAGGGTTCAGTGCTCATCTCTGTTTCAAAGCCGAGGAGCCAGCGCTGTCCGCTTCTGCAGACGTTTCCGTGGTCATGTGGCAGGCATGACTAGACACCGGAGTGCATGGGACACTGTTACCTTCCCACCAAAGTGGTCCCTATTTATCTACTTGCAATTTCATGCTTTCGAACTGCTAGGATGGCAGGAGACACGGCACAAATATCTCGCAGACTCAACCCCAATATTGGTATTGACAGTCCCAAGCATCTGGAGGATGTCTAACTGGGGGGCCTAGAGATTATGGAAAATTTGTTGTGGAAGATCCATAATTAGGCAAGCACGGAGGATTGAGATCAGGGGTTCTGGATGGCAGATTCTCTGGAAGAGGATGACCTCCCTGCCTCATCAACCCTACCTTTCCCGTTCCTTCCTGGCAGCTCCTCTCCTTGCACTCACTGTTACCTTTCTCGCTGAAGTGTACCTATTTTTTTTTTAAAAAAGGTAAAGGTTTCGCTTGCTCAAAAGCCAGTCGTATCCGACTCTAGGGTTCAGTGCTCATCTCTGTTTCAAAGCCGAAGAGCCAGCGCTGTCTGCTTTTGCAGACGTTTCAGAGACAGGAACTCACTCCGTCGTCGCACTCGGGTCACAGCACTGGGTCTCAAACTAAGCCACTGCAGTCCTATCAATGCCTACTCATCATCACCCTCATAGATAAGAGGCGGGGGTGGGCTGCGGGGGCGGGGTCCGGCCGTCACTCCACCCCACCTCCCCAAAGTCCCGGCTTACGTCACGGCACTGGCCGCGCTGATTGGCCACGGGCCCAGTACAAGACGAAGAGCAGGCGCGCGAGCAGGGCGGACTACACTACTTGCTCGCAGAGAGGCGAGCTGGAGGCAGGGTCGGCTGCTCTGCTCCTCTCGGTCCAGCCATCCAGCGTGACTATGTCGGCTACCCGCGCTGCGACCGCGGCGGCTTCCAACGACCGCGCTCCTCACCACCAGGCCACCCCCGTTGCTGCTACCGGCGGCGGTCTGAAGCGGATGCGGAGCGAGCCGGGCGGCAACCGAGTGACGGTGGTGCTGGGCTCTCAGTGGGGGGACGAAGGCAAAGGCAAAGTGGTGGATCTCTTGGCCACCGACGCCGACATCGTCTGCAGGTGCCAGGTAGGGGGGGGGGGCAGACGGTCCCTTCCCGGGGTTGCCAGATTCCCCGCCCTTCCCTGCTGCTGTGCTTTCTAAGAGAGGAGCATGGTGGGGTGGGCATGGACAGAGGAGCAGCCCCGTCTTTAAATAGTTGGCATCCGTATTCAATCCTATGTTGAAATCTTCTTTCATTTATTTATTTATTTATTTATTTCCCACCCTTTTGATGCGAGCACCACTCAGGGCGGCTTTTTTCGCAATACAAATGCGAATAAATAAATAAATAAAATTCGCATAAACATAAATGTATAAGATGCACGTAATAAGCTATGAAGAAAATCATCAATAAAAACTCAAGAAAGAAAACCAAATGACATCAGAAAAAAATCTTAGAAACATAACACTATTCATAGTACACACCATCAGCAAGTTTCTCAAACTTATTCTTTATGTCCAGCACTTTCTGCCTGCGCCCAGTTAGACCAGTTAACTGGGGTCTCCGTTCCCTCTCCCTTGGTTACTCTTTTTGCCCATCGTTTGTTTGCAGCTTTATCTGGACTCCTTTCCCTTATTAAAAAATAATCTCCCTTTAGGTTGCACTTCTGTCTTGTGTCTCTTGCAAGGGATCCTGGACTTCGCTCGGGTGGTTTTCCCTTCTCCCTTTATCTTCTCTGGCGGACCTTTGAGACTGTGCAAAAGTCTTAGGCCACCACCAGTTGGTTTGGGGAAATTCAGTGAATTATTGGTGGTGGTGGGGACTTTAAACTGCCAAAACGAAGCCACCTTTTCGTGAATTCTTTCCGCCGTTCCTGACCTAGTGTGAGAAATATTAGCCGGCACAACAAGGTTGCCGTTGTCCGTGGTACGCTTGGTTGTGGTTTTAAAATACCACAATCTTCAAGGAGGCTCTTTCTGTATACCCTGGCAGGCATAACTGGGACACCCTAACGCCAAACCTCACCAAACGTAGAGAGGATAGAAAGGAGAGTCAGCAGAAGACTCTCAAATTGTGGTGTGTCAGGATGGCTCAGGGACTGAGTTATTTTCTCTCTCTCTCCAATAACTCATTGAATTCCCCCCCCAAACCAGCTGTTGATAGCTTAAGACTTTTGCACAGTACTATAGGTTATGCTAAAGCAAAGCAATCACACTTATATATCGCTCCATAGCTCTTAGTGCACTCTCTGTTCAGTTCACAATTAATTAGTATTTTGCCCCCAACATGCTGGGTACTCATTTTACCACTCGGAAGTATGGAAGGTTGAATCAACCTTGAGCACTGGTCAGGATTGAACTCACAAATTTCTGCAGGACAGCAGTTTAACCACTGTGCCACCAGAGCTAAGAGGCTCAAGGATTGTCCAAGAAGCTTGGTGGCTCAATTTGTGCACTGATTTGAATGTGACTCTTTTTTCCTTTCTTTTTTGCCTACTTCTCTCTCATCCAGGCTTGGGACCGGCAATGGCGGAGTTATGTAACAAGTAACATATAGGAAAATAACAGCTATGCTAACAATTCATTCAATAGAATAGAATCAAGGCAACACCACTTCGGTGGGAAAAGATCTTGGGGACATGAAAGGAGCCTCATTTGGGCTTCCCCTGAGTGGAGTTTCTTCAGCAAAAATTTCTGACACAAAGTCATAATAATAAATTACAAGCAAGGAAGCAGCATGAAAAAAATGATGTGCATATTAAAAAAACAATCTAGCAGCAATCACTGAGCTGAGTAAGCATAATATAGTAACCACATATGTTGTTGTATACAGGTGAAACTCCAAAAAATTAGAATACTGTATCGTGCAAATGTTCATTCATTTCACTTAAAAGGTGAAACAAATATATGAGATAGACTTACGACATGCAAAGCCAGAGATGTCATGCCTTAATTTGTTATAATTGTGATGATCATGGTGTACAGTGTCTATGAGATTATGTGATGATTATGGGGTACATGAGATTGGGGGGTTGGAGTTTTCATAAACTGTAAGCCATAAGCATCAATATTATAACAAAGTAAGGCTTGAACTATCTCGCTTTCCATGTAATGAGTCTATCTCATAGATTTGTTTCACCTTTTAAGTTGCATTACTGAACTGAATGAATATTTGCACGATATTCTAATTTTCCGAGTTTCACCTGTAGTGTGTGTGCATGAGAAGGGAAGGGAAGTGCTCTATTCTGGTTCATAATTGTTTTGCATATCTCTCACTCCACCATCAGTTTTTCATACATTTTTGTACGTGGCACGTCTTTTTCTCTACCAATCCATCATTTTGCTTTCTGTCTCTGGATGCAGCAGAAAAAGGGCCCCTTTAAGACTGGCTGTCAACTAAATGCCACTTCAAGCAGGAGAAAGAAAACAGGTCCCTAGCTATGAATATAAATAGCTGACCCTGGGCAGTAAATGACATAAGATCTTGAGGACCAGACAAGGATCGTGTGTGTGTGTGTGTGTGTGTGTGTGTGTGTGTGTGTGTGTGTGTGTGTGTGTGTGTGTGTGTGTGTGTGTGTGTGTGTGTGTGTGTGTGTGTGTGTGTGTGTGTGTGTGTGTGTGTGTAAGCAAGCTTGAATCCAGTGTGTCTGGGCTTCTGCTCTGGGTTCTTGTAGCAGGTGTTGTGTAGTGGCCTTTTGTAAGAGAAGGTTGCTGAAGGTGACAAGACAGAGTTTCTAGAGGCATTGCTTTGTCCCATAGATTTGTGGAATCAGAGGATGGGATGTTTGCACTGTCAGCTAAAAACACTTCCCCGCTAAATGCTTCCCTAATTGCTAATCTTGTCACACTTTTTTGCTTTATTTTATTACTTGCTATTATTGGATTTTGTAACACTGCTTTGGGATTTATTGAAAATAAACACCAAAATTACAAATACTTATTTGCTTTATCCATTATTTTTAGCTTCACAAACACTTGTGTATGTGCTTCTCCCTTCACATCTGTTGATCATTAATTTTGAAGTGCTTGTTGTATAAGATGATGCTTTTAGTGTTTAATGTATGTTGATTCTAATAGTTTTATTATTTTATTTGTTTTTTATTTGAGTGCTTCTTTTTTTGGCAGAAAGGTGGGCTATAATGAATCTGGAAGGGATGGTCTTTTCTTGGTGTTAATTTTATTTTATGCCACTTTTCTTACTGCAGAGGGTCTTAAGAGAATAATTAGGTAAGGTAAAAGCCATTTGTATCTGACTCTAGGGTTCAGTGCTGATCTCCATTTATAGCGAAGGAGCCAGCGTTGTCTGCATCTGCAGATGTCTTCATTCATGTCTAGACACTGGAGTGCACGGAACGCTGTTACCTTCCCACCGAAGTGGTCCCTATTTATCTACTTGCAATTTCTTGCTTTCAAACTGCTACGTTGGCAGGAGCTGGGACAGAGACACAAGCTCACTCCATCATGCAGTACTCTGGTCTCAAACTGCTTACCTGCTGACCTCCCAGTCAACAAGTTCACCATCTTAACCACTAAGCCACGGCAGTCAGAGGATGCCGCCCTGAGTTGCCCTAGGGCAAGAGGACGGGATATAAATCCAATTAAATAAATAATAAATAAATAAATAGTTACAAACAAGTACAATTGAAAATACAAGAAGCAAAAATTGTACAATGTCCTGCAATAAAATTGTGTTCAATTCTTAAAGAACGCCGCTCCTGCCACTGATACCACCAGACTCTTCCTTTGGCTGGCCCAGCCTTGAGGGAATGGAGAGCAACTGTGCGGCGAGGCCGGCCGGCATAATAATGCTGCTCCCGCCGCCAACACCACTAGACTCTTCCCTCGGCCAGCCCCAGCCTTGAGGGAATGGAGAGCAGCTGTGCGGCGCGGCCTGCCTGCCTAAGAATGCCACCGCCGCCACCAGACTCTTCCCTCGGCTGCCCCTGGCCTTGAGGGAAAGACCCACATGACTATTGTATTTTCAATTTTATGTTAGATTTATTAATTGTACTGTATTGCATTATGTTGTTATATTTATATTATGTTGTTGTATTTATATTTAATATTGTAATACTGTAATATATGTTGCCCCATGGTATGTTAGCCGCTCTGAGTTGCTCTGGCGAATAGGGTGGCATACAAGTATTATTATTATTATTATTATTATTATTATTATTATTATTATTATTATTATTATTATTATTATTATTATTATTATTATTATTATTATTATTATTATTATTATTATTATTATTATTATTATTATTATTATTATTATTAAATCCTACCTAAAGGGAGGTCTTTGCCTGTTGCCTGAAGAAGAGTGTTGGAGGCAACCAGGATTCCCACTGAAGGGCATCCTATAACTGGGGAACAACCATTGTTGCCAAATGTACTTGTGGACAGCAAGTGTGAGATCAAAACATCTCTCAAACATCTTAAAGCTCAGAAAGCTCATGTAAGAATATACTGTATAACCTTTCATGCAATTTGGCCCCATGCCTTTGGGGGCTTTATAGGTAATAAACATCATTTTGAACTAGGCCTGAAAACACTTTGGAAACCAGTGAAGGTGTTTTACTCCTCCAGTCCCCCTTGTAAATGTTGGCAGACAACAGGCTTGATTTGCTCCAGGACCCACTGGTTTATCTTTCTGGCAGTCCAGGTCATAGCTGTCAAGTATCCCTTATTGGCCGGGAAAACCCCTTATTTTACCATGTTTCCCGCCATCATCCCTTATTAATTAGACTGCAATGCCCTATTGCTGCCATTGGAGGGCAGCACAGGATAAGCATAGCTGTCAAGTATCCCTTATTTGCTGGGAAATTTCCCTTATTTCCAAATCCAAAACTTGACAGGTATGGGACGGGTGTATCAACAAAGCTTTTCTCCAGCACCTTATTTCAAATGAGCAAGGAGGAGGGTTGAGTGTTGGATTGGCACCTGGCCCTGTAAAACTTTCTTACTGAAGAAACAATGAGGGGTCTTGTTGTCTGATATGCCGTAGTGGTGGAGACAGGCACTGTGCAGAATGAGAAGGAGCTACAACTACATCTTTCTTTAATGTCCAGCTTTCACACCTGTATGCAGTGAATGAGAATATAAGAGTGTGGATGATCTTGGTCTTGGACACATTGCTACACACAATCTTTTCTACTTCCTTCATTGCTGTCCTTCCAAGCCTCCTTTCCCCCCCAATTTATTGGCAGCAGTTTCCATTTCAATTGATGTTTGAACCAAGTTGTACAATTGAAACGCGAGAAGTATGAAACAGGGTGAATGGAGACTGCAAAGCAAGAAATGAAATGTATAAACATTGAAGTGCTTGGTATCATTGAGCATAGAAGTTCAGAGTGGTGTACAGCTCCTACCCACCACCCCACCCCCACCTCTCCATTTTATCCTTTTGTTAAAGCTTTTCAAATCAGATGTACTTTTTGAAATGAAGAAGGTGGCATTTGAGTTAAGCACTTGCATCTGAAGAAAAAGCCTCCCTCGTGTGGGTTCTTGCATCTGCGGAAGATTTAAACCTACATGGTGACATTGCTATTTTAAACGTGGGCCTCTCCTTTGGGTACTGATAAAATTGCTCCAGGATCACCAGTATTATATGAGAAGGTCAAGTTTAAAGTTACTGGAGCTCTGTAAGAAAACAAGGCTGGCTTTCGGCACCCTTTATGCAAGCCGGTTTATTATCCTGGGTAACATTTGAGTAGGCACTAACTGAAAATGAAGTTCTAACCTCATTGTTTTCACTTGCTGTTTGTTTTCCCAACGCTTGCAGATAGTAACTTTGCTGGCACTACAGCAAGAGAGGGGAGGTTGGCTAGACTGTAATTTGTTGAAAGAGAACGGAATGTGTCCTACTATTGATTTGCCTAAATTAGAAAAGAGAGGGGTTAAGAACTGTGTAGTAATTGAATGCACATTTTAAGTGGTATAGTTTTTCATCCGATTTACAAAACATAAAAATTAGAGAAAAACTCACTTATGAACTTTGTGAATATAATAGTGAGCAGACACCACATAGGGTGTTTGCCTATACTATTTTTATGATTTAAAACTGGGGTTGAGTCATGACAAAGTTTCAGGATCTTTCAGAGTTGTAACTATTTAAAGTAATTTTCAAATTACTGTTTATAAGCAGGGTCTACATACCCATTTGATACAAATTAGCTGCTAAAGATACTTTGCTTTGGAAACATCCTTTAATGAAAATTAAGATATATTGTGAAAGATTATTGGTTCTAAGGAAAGAGTGGAATAAACAAACATCCCATTGTTTTGTAATTTTATCCTAAGAAAGATTTAGCAACATAGATAAGAAACATTTTTCTTGATATGGTAGCTGTATGTTTAAGTGTGTGTGTGTGTGTGTGTGTGTGTGTGTGTGTGTGTGTGTGTGTGTGTGTGTGTGTGTGTGTGTGTGTGTGTATGAACCTGTTGTTATTTTTTTAAAATCAAAATATTCTTGGATTTTTTTCTAGGAAAATTTACCAAAAACCACTTTTGGACCAATAAACATTGAAAAAAATATTTAGACATTTAATTAGTGGGTTGATGACTAGTTATAATTAATTGATCCTGAATGAAGTCAAATTAGTTTTGGTAATAAAGTAACATTTAGGGAATATTATACCATGATGCTGGTTAGAGATAGCCAAGGACGTGGAGAAACGAAGGAAAGAATGTCCACATATTAAATCTAGCTGATCAGCAAATGTTTTATTTCTATTGGATAACTTATTTATATATCAGTATTTCATTAACTATTTATATTAAAAGGGAGTGGGGAAAACTATCTTAATTGTACCATTCTTCTAAGGTGAGGTGAGTGGCCATTGGATAGAAAGTTTTATCTCTGTTGCTTTTCCAATTATGAAAAGTATCTTCCCAGAAGAAAAGTTCGCTTGGGGCCTATTTTGTTTTGGTGCCAGTCAAAAGCCTTTTTAATTTTTTAGAATCTCCACATTTAATTGTAACCCTGCTTGTTATTTATATCTGGCATATAAGATCAGTCTAATGCAGTGTTCCACAACCTTTGGTTATTTGGACTTCAATTCCCAGAATTCCAAGTCAGTACATTGGCTGATCAATGCTTTTGGGAATTGAAGTCTAAAAACCAAAGGCTGGAAAACACTGATCTAATGACTTTCTTAGTCATAAGAACATAAGAACCGCCTTGCTGGAACAGGCCACAGCCCATCCAGTCCAGCATTCTGTCTCACACAGTGGCTCACCATTTGCATCAGGGTATTCCCAAGGAGATGCCTTCACCTGCTCAGGATTCCCTGGAAATGGCATTGAGAGATATCCTGCCTCTCTCTCCAACCCGGAGGTTGTCCTTAGGTAGCCATAATTATAGCCATTGATACTCTTGTCCTCCATGAACTTGTCTAATCCTTTCTTAAAGCTGTCAAGACTGACAGCTGTCACCACTTCTTCTGGCAGGGAGTTCCATAGACCAGTGATCCTCTGGGTGAAAAAGTACTTTCTCTTATTTGTTTGAGAACTAATACCCAAAAGTTTCATGGAGTGTCCCCTAGTTGTAGTGTTATGCGATAGGGAAAACAGTTTTTCCTTATCTACTTTGTCCACACCATGCATGATTTTATAAACTTCAATCAGGTCACCTCTTAGATGTTGTCGTTCAAGAGTGAAGAGGCCCAACCGTTGCAAAGTCTTGTGTGTGTGTTTTTTTTAACCATAGCTGTTATATAGTTATGATGTATGAGAGGATTCTAGATTTTCTCTTTCCTGCAAATAATGGCAGCAAATCTTTTCTGTTTTGTTTTTTGCTAGTCATTGTTCACAACCATTATTCACTAACACCGCTATTCTAGCTCTCTACACAGCCACCTTCTACTTTGATTGTTATCCAAACAGGCAATCAGTAGGTTGCTGAATCAGTTTTAAAAAAAGTTGGGTAGGATTAGTTTTGTTGTGGATATCAACAGTAATACATACTGTTCTAGTACAAGCAACACACACAATTTTAATATGTCCTTTGTGTTTAGCCGGGGTTTTAAAACCACTGAGTCACTGATGGGTGGTAATTTTTAAAATCTTTTTACTTTTAAAAGAATTGTTTTTATGCAGAGACTGGCATTGTCTTGTGGGCTAACCATCAGGAATGTTGTATTAATGGGGTTTCATAGATTGTAGTTCAAACTCATGGTGGTCAAAATAGAATTCAAGAAGAAGATTATGCATAATATGGCAGTTGTATGTGTAGTTCCTTGATAGCTAGGCTTTTTCTCACATTTGCAGCTACGTGATCAATTGAAGGTTGGATGTGTGACAGACAGCCCAAGAAATAGATACTTTCTCTTGCATGGTCATCCTTGGTGCATTGTGTAGGGTTTGATAGTGTCCGTAGGGTGAGCTGCAGACAGCAGAGTGGCGCGCAGTGGCTGAGCAGAAGATTCGCACCTGGGGAGATGTCTCCCTTCCTTGTGAGGCAGAGAGGTCTTGGTTTTGGTGAATAACTAAACAGGTTTACTCTGAAATAGGTGGTGCAGAAGTATAAACAGTGCAGTAACAGAAAGCTAACACAGTTTCTTGGGTTTCTCAGTTCGCTCCACTGAGAAACTACAGTTGTGCAAAAGATATATACAAGTCTCTACACAGCTTAGAAGCAGTCCAAAAATAAGCTGTGGCTTCAAGTAGAGTCACACAGCTTTACAGCTTACCCCCGAGTAGTCTTTCCTTGCAGTAAACAGACAAGTCAGGCAAATGCCTTTCCACGGAGCAGAATGGAGATTCAGTCCTTGCAGTATGCTCTTGGACTCGCAGAATTCCTAGTCCAGGCTGTTGGCAGAAAGTGAAGTGTTGAAGCAGAGGCTGGGCATCAGAGCTCCTGCATGTTGAGCCTGGTAGCCCAGGTTGAGCATTGAAGCCAGAGTGAGCATTACAGCTGAGAGCTGTGACTTTGCTGGGGCATAAATACACTGACCACAGATCTCTCTAGAAACACCACAACACCTGTGTGCTTCTGCAGCAAAATCTTAAAGCACCACAGGCACAATATGCCTTGCAACCTAGTTGGGATACAAGGTGAATCCTAGCCTCTGTGTTTTATTAATTACTATTTCTATTTAATTGTGTGAGGCAGCATACAAATATAGAAGTGAAGAAAATAAATTTATTGAGGATAACAAAGCAAATAGTGAAAGCTGTAAAATTAACGAATAAAAATAGTATTTTTGACAGAATTGGGTGCCATGAAACTGAGCGAGTTGAATCCATACTAAGGCTAAAATTCTGCTCTCATATACTTATGAATTGGTGGCGGCAGCTGGGGCAGCTGCGGCAGCTGCCTCATATCCAAGAATGCATTTTTTCCTGACGCAGGAAATATACCATCGTTGTAAATTTGTTTAAGGTAGATCCCAGCTTGCCATGAAGTGACCTACACACTATGATCATAGAGCCATCTCCTGCATCACATATGAAATGAGACATGCAGGATTTAACACCAGGACTGCAGTGGATTGCTGTAGCATTGAGGATATTATCATGGTGCGCCTTCACAGCCAATCCATCTGGCATGGCCTCTTCCGCCTCCATGGCTTTAGTGTATGAAACTAAAACACAGGACACAGCCTCGGGCTGGGTTAACTCAGGTTTATTGCATCGTGGACAGAGGGAACATGAGGTAATGGCGGATCGATAGCTCTTTATATACAGTAGGAATACATTTGAACGTGGTGCCATGGTAGCCCATTGGCTACTGTCTGCGTGACGTCATTGTGGGTCACGCCCTTCTTGTCCAGGTGTAGGTGGTGGCGGGAAAGCTTCCCGCGCTGTTGCCTTTGATGAGTTCGGACCAAGAGAGCTTGGACGCTCGCTGCTGCCAGCTGGTGGTCATTAGCTCGCGTCCTATTACAGGGTTTATATGATACAGCTGAAGGTTACATTGTTGCTATAGGCAAGGTTACATTGGCTCAGATACATTGTAATCCATGTGGAAGGTAAAACCATATTAGAACACAACATCCCTCCCCCCTAGGACGAGACAATGTCTCGAGCCCACACTTCAACACACTCCCCCCCCTTAGGAGACAAAGTCTCTCAGCCAAGATGGCTTATTTCGAACACGCTGGGGTCTCGATGCGGGCTGCCTTTCCCCGGGTTTGCTACCATCTCTTTGTCCCCTGGTTTCCTGCCCTGTAATTGGAGAGGGAGACTTGTTAGTGACTTGCCGCGGCTCCGCGGCGTTGCTGGGAGGTGTGCTCTTTCTCGGGGAAGAACCGGGGGCACTGGGGGCTAACGAAAAACCCCTCTTCTCGCTTGGAAGGGTGGGGGAACACTCCTGAAAACCCCCCCGGCTCGCAAAACCAAAATCAAAATCCAAATTACATTCGGGGGACGCGGCGGCGGCCGCACATTCCTTTTCCCTCCCCCCGGGCTCTGATAGAACTGGGGTATCAAAAGGATATGAGTCGGGACCACCGCTTTCCCCCCCGGTTTCGGACTGCTGTCCCTCAATGTCTCCCCCTTGGGCTAAACGGGTGGGGGAGAACCCTATCGCTGAATCCTGTTGCTGAGCCCCACTAACCGGCCCTTCACTCACTCGGCGCCTCAGTTGGTCAGCGTGTCTCCTCCAGAGGAGACCGGTGCTCGTTTCCACCCGATATGACACTGGCCCCGTCTGCTCAATTACCGTTCCTGGCACCCAGGCTGGCCCTGCGCTTGCATAGTTCCTGCAGTAAACAAGGTCGCCGGCGGCGAACCCTTTCGAGACAGCCAATCCTATGTTTTTTCCTTTGTCCTCGACTCTCGTCGGGTCCAGCCTGGACAGAAGCGTGGTCAGTTTCCGCCGCATCAATAGTTCTGCCGGCGAGTAACCTGACGCTAAGGGGGTCACCCTATACGCTAACAAGAACTGACATACTTGGTGATTCAGGTCCCCCGGGCCCATGCGCCGAAGCGCATCCTTCGTTGTCCGCACCAACCGTTCCACTTGGCCATTCGTGGCCGGGTGAAACGGCGCGGATGTAACATGCCGAATGGCGTTTGCTTCCATGAATGCCCCGAACTCCGAGGAGGTGAAACAACTCGCGTTATCGCTTACTAAAGTGTCGGGTAAACCGAACGTGGAGAAGACTCTCCGTAGCTGGCTAATTGTCGTGGCGGAGGACGTGCTCTTTACTGGGATAACCTCCAGCCACTTGGAAAACGCATCCACCACCAGGAGAAACATGGTTCCTCTAAATGGGCCAGCGAAATCTACATGTACTCTGGACCACGGCCCCCTTGCTGTGTCCCACTCCCTATGCGGGAGGCGGGCCGCCTCTGGTCGGGATCCCTGGCATGCCTCACAAGTGCCGACCATGTGCTCAATGTCCGCGTCCAGCTGTGGCCACCAAAAGTAGCTGCGAGCCAGCGCTTTCGAACGAACGATCCCCGGGTGGCTGACGTGCAGCAGTTTGAGCACCCTCGGCCGCATGGCTGCAGGAACCACCACCCGTTGGCCCCACAGCAGGCACCCCCTTTCTAGGGACAACTCTAGCTTTTTCCGAAAGAATGGGTCGAATTCCGTGCTCGGGGATGATGCCGGCCACCCCTTTTGTACCCATGATCTGACCTTCTCGAGCGTTCTGTCCTTGCCTGTCGCCCTAGCAATATCCGCTGGAACTATTGGGGGTGCATCTAAAACCTCGATTAGCAACACCTGGCGGTCTCTTCCTACTCTAGCCTTTTGATCGTCCGACAAGGGCAAAGGGGATCTCGAAAGTGCATCAGCATGGCTGATCTCTTTTCCGGGCCGGTACTCCAGCTCGTGTTGGTATGCGTTGAGAAAAATGGCCCATCGCAACATTCTCGGTGATAGGATCTGCGGGGTGGGCTTGCTTGCCGTGAAAATCCCTAACAGGGGCTTGTGATCCGTCACGATTTTGAACGGGCGGCCATACAAAAAATCGTGAAACTTTTTGGTCCCCGCTACAATTGCCAATGCCTCCCTGTCGGTTTGTGCGTAATTTCGCTCTGCCTGAGACAGGGACCTTGAATAAAATGCAACCGGGGCCTCCCTTCCGTCATCCAACACGTGGCAAAGTACCGCCCCCACCCCCACCGGTGACGCATCACAGACTAGGACCACCGGCCGTTTGGGGTCGAAATGCGTTAGAATTGCGTCAGAGGTCAAGAGTTGCTTTAATTCTTTGAACGCCCTCTCGTGCTCGTCACCCCACACCCAAGTCTCCTCTTTTTTAAGCAACCGATGAAGCGGTTCGGCCACGGACGCCTTCCGCGGAAGGAATGTATGGTAAAAATTGAGGAGCCCTAGGAATGACTGTAGCTCGGTTTTGGATGTGGGGCGAGGGGCCTTTTTGATGGCTACTACTTTGGATTTGGATGGCTTGATACCCTCGGGTGTGATCCTGAACCCTAAGAACTCGACCTCGGTTTCGAAGAAAACACATTTGTCCTTCCTCAGTCTCAGCCCCGCTTTCTCGAACACAGTTAGTACTTTGTCCAATCTCCGTGCCAGTTCGGCCTCACTCCCCCCTGTTATCAATACGTCATCAAAATAAGGTAACACCCCCTCCAGCCCCTTCAGGAGGCGTTCCACAAGCGACTGAAAAAGGCCGGGTGCCGAGTTCACGCCGAACTGTAAGCGCGACACTTGGAACGCTCCTTTGTGTGTGACTATCGTTTGTGCCGCGGCCGTGGCGGGTGTTACGGGAAGCTGCTGATAGGCTTGTGCCAGGTCGAGCTTAGCGAAACACTTTCCCCCATTTAGCCTGGCCAAAAGGTGGCTGACCACCGGCACCGGATAAGCATTAGGGCGGATCGCCTTGTTAATCGTACACTTATAATCAGCGCAAATACGCACCTCCCCGTTAGCCTTCAGAGCTGTTACAATTGGAGTTTCCCACTCCGCGGAATCAACAGGAATAAGAATCCCCTGGCCCACCAATTTGTCCAGTTCCGCCTCTATTTTGTCCTTTAGTGCGAAGGGCACTCTGCGCGGTTTGAGTCTTATCGGGCGGACCTCCGGATCTAGGTCGAAGGCTACAGGGGGTCCCTTGAATTTCCCGAGTCCTTTTTCAAAAACGGCGGGATGCGCATCGCACACCGCTTGTATTGGGTCCACCCCCACTGCATGTACTCCCCCTATAAACAGGCCTAAAGGCTGGAACCACTGTGTCCCTAGGAGGCTACAACTCCCCCCCTTGAGGACAACTAGGGGCAGCTCCGCAGAGTGTCTCTTAAACTCAACCCGAAATTTCCCGACCCCCAACACCGGGATGCTGTTCCCCTGTACATCTCGTAGCGTGGACCTCAAAGTTTTAAGTTTGGGCCGCACGTGGGGGTCGATTTTTAAAAACTCTTTCTGGGGAATTATGGAATAGGAGGACCCCGAGTCTATTTCCATCCTGATGGGGGCCCCTTGTACTAGTACCTCAACGAAATAATGGGACTGTTCCGCGGACACACTGAGCACTGGGACGTCGTCCTCGCTGCTGTCCGAGACGCGGCCCACGCCGTCCTGCTTCCTCGTGGTCTGGACGCCATCTTTGGGCCTCGCTGAACGGTCCGGCCTGGTCGCACGGTCTGGTGACTGCCTCCGGCCCTCCTTCCGTTTTCTGCATGCCTTGGCGATGTGCCCCCGACGGCCGCAGGTGTAGCATTCGGCCTTTCTAAACGGGCACCTCGCACGCTCGTGGGCCGCTCCGCAACCATCGCAGCGGCGCCCCCCTTTTCGGACCTTCTGGACCTCCTCGCCGTCGCTGCCATCTGAGGACGACTTTGAGGCCCGTTGAGTCGCGTGCACCGCTTTTTCCGCCTTGCTGGCCCTGGGACGCCACTCACGCCACTGGTGCATCTCGTCCACTCCAGCACTCGTGGACTCTGCGGCTTCTGCGGCCTCGACGACCTCTGCCAGCGTGGGTGGCGGCTCCTTATTCATCAAGCTGCGCTGCACCTCTTTGTCCTTCAGGCCGCACAGCACGCCGTCCCTGAGGGCCATTTCTTGGATGTTGCCCCATTTACAGGGGGCGGCGGCTACCCTCATGGCGGCCACGAATGCCTCGACCGACTCGTCCGGCGCTTGGACTCGCCTCCAAAACGCGCTCCGAGCGGGAAACATCGCCCTCGAGGGTTGGAAGCGCTCCCGTAGCAGCTTCATGATGTCGTCCGCCTTAAATTCGCTCACCTTCTTCGGAGCGATGATGCCCACCAGCGTCCGCTTGGTCTCCATCCCAAGCATGCGGGTGAGGATGGCCCTCTTCCTCTCCTCATCGTCTTCCTTGACTTTGAGTTCCACCAGCGCCGCATGGAAGTCCATCTCCAACAGCTCCCAGTCTTGCGGTTTGGTGATGTTGAACCCGCTCTGTGCCCTGGCTGCTCCTTGGGGATCCATAATCCCACCTTCGTCGCCAATTTAGTGTATGAAACTAAAACACAGGACACAGCCTCGGGCTGGGTTAACTCAGGTTTATTGCATCGTGGACAGAGGGAACATGAGGTAATGGCGGATCGATAGCTCTTTATATACAGTAGGAATACATTTGAACGTGGTGCCATGGTAGCCCATTGGCTACTGTCTGCGTGACGTCATTGTGGGTCACGCCCTTCTTGTCCAGGTGTAGGTGGTGGCGGGAAAGCTTCCCGCGCTGTTGCCTTTGATGAGTTCGGACCAAGAGAGCTTGGACGCTCGCTGCTGCCAGCTGGTGGTCATTAGCTCGCGTCCTATTACAGGGTTTATATGATACAGCTGAAGGTTACATTGTTGCTATAGGCAAGGTTACATTGGCTCAGATACATTGTAATCCATGTGGAAGGTAAAACCATATTAGAACACAACAATGGCCATTTGGAATCAGAGTTCCTCCTCTACTCATTTTGCCATTGGGCCCAATATGATGGTTTCTAGTGGCATTTCCTCCACTGAGGGGACCATCGCCCCACCTAAAGGGGCTCATCTGCCCATAGCCGTTGGCCCCTTTTAAGGAGTCAGGTTATTTACTGCCACCCAACACTCATTGTTACTGATGAATAAACCTTATCAAACACAGTGGGCTTTACACATATAGGATTGTATGGTATGTTAGTAATGCATTAGTCCTGTTGAAGTCAACCATAGATTCAGTTAGTTATGATTAACCTGTTGGCCTGTTTATTTCAGTGGAACTAAAGCATGGCTAATTTAATCTAGATCCAACTCACATGTTAGTGAACTAAACCTCTTTAAAGTGTTCAGATGTGCATTTCAAAAATAATAAATGCTAATTTTGATCTGGATACTGTCTGACTTTGCTGATAGTCAAAGTACATTAAAACAATTCAGCTCTGTATTTCTTTTATTTTTTTTGCAGGGTGGAAATAATGCAGGCCATACCGTGGTTGTTGATGGGAAGGAATATGATTTCCATCTCTTTCCCAGTGGTATAATTAATCCTAAGGCAATTTCTTTTATTGGTAAGTGTTAATGGCTAGTTTGGAGTTAGGAAACATTTTGGAATGGCATGTTTGTAACTGTATGCTTTTCACTACTATCTTGAATCTTATTAATTTTAAATAGCAAAGTAAGACTGAATTCTCACTTTTTTCTTTATGTAAGGAAAAGTAATTTCTTGACTGATTTTTAGTTTTTCATCTAAAATTCAAGGAGAGGTGACTGCATGAGTGTTTTTAAAGACAATATATGGGAATTAAAGCAGAGAGGTAGCTACCATCCTGCCTCATTACTAAGCTTTCTGCTTGTTTTGATTGATTGCATCTGTTCTTGGAACTTAATTAGCAGCTTTAAAAAGGGAGAATGAATTCATATACCGTTGTAGCTGCTTCAAACTTGCTAAATAACATCTGGGCTGGAATGCTGTATTGCCTGCCATTGTATATCTGTATTAGCACAAGCAGTTCCATTTGCCATTCTAACAACAAATTATTTGGGCTTTTGTGTCATGTGGAATGCACATCCCCCCCCCCAATGCATTTCTGTTAAAGTGAAAGGGAGTGTTTTAAGTAGCCTTTTGGGCATGCTATCTGTAACTTACTTTATTTGATTGATTGATTGATTTCTGTTGCCACCCCCTTGCCGAAGTGACTCCAGGCAGCTCACAATCACAGTAAAACATCCAAATATAAAAATATCCCCAACAGTAAAACCACAACATTTCATGTTAAAAAAAAACATTAAAATTTCCCCCAACAACCCCCACAATTTAAAACTGAAACTAAAAACCTGGACGGCCATCATATAACCATCATATAAGCCACTCCACACCTGCTGTGCCAGCCAAGTTTTTAAACTTTTCCTAAAAGTCAGCAGCTCTGTCTGGAGACGCGGCTTGGTTGGCAGGAGGTTCCATAGGGCCAGAGCAGATACCGAAAAAACCTTCCTTCTAGTGCTAGAGAGGTGAGCCTCTCAAGCCGATGGCACCAATAGGGAGCCTCTCCGGTCTGCTCTGGTGGGACGGGCAGATATCCTTGGGGTGATGTGGTCTCTTAAGTAACCTGATCCACTACCATGTAGGGCTTTATCACCAGCACCTTGAATTGCACCCAGAGGCACACTGGCAACCAGTGCAGTTCCCGCAGCAGGGGTGAAGTCCGGGCATAGCGCCTGCACCCCATCACCATGCGGGCAACCGCATTTTGCACCAGTTGCAGCCTCCGAATGGTCATGAAGGACAGCCCCATGTAGAGTGCATTACAATAATTAGTGTGGAGGTGACCAGAGCATGTGTGGCCATAAACAAGGAGTCCCGGTCCAGGAACAGGCATAATTGGCGAATAACGCGAAATTGTGTGAAATCCAACATGCAGTTGGTGTTTGCCTAAGGTTAGTGTAATTTAACTGATTAGATGCAGAGTGTGTGTGTTATGCAGTTGGATATATGACAATGCATGTAACCAAAAGGAGCCCTGGCTTTTCATCAACTATTTGCAGGAAGTGATGCTTACCTTGCATGAACATCAGTAAATATTGAGACACTGCATTGGTGCACACACCTGAGATATAAGTCTCTCTTTCAAAACATCTGCTTAATCCTGCATTCACTCACAATCACAAAGGAGACATGGTACAAAATTTATTGTACGGCAATATCTAAAGAAGGGATTCCTAACCTACGGCCCATGGGCCAGACCTGGCCCACAGCACCATTTCATGCTGCACTCCCAGAAGTGGAAACGGACATGTTTACGGCAGCTGTAAAACGCACCCGCGCATGTGTAAACATGGTTACATCAGCCGTAAATGCGCCTGTTGTAAACATGGAAGCGGGCACATTTACTTCCGCTTCCGGGGCGTGGTTTGGCCCGCTCAGGTGTCCAGGATGTGTGGTCAGGCCCACGGCATAAAAAGGTTGAGAACCCCTGATCTAAAATGTGTGGAGATGCTTTCCTAGTAGTTTGGATTTGGATGAACAGTTCCCCCATGTAGAATGAGGGTTATTGGAAAAGGTAAAGATTACCCTTGCTCAAAAGCCAACCATATCCGACTCTAGGGGACAGTGCTCATCTCTGTTCACAGCCAAAGATCCACCAGAACTGTCTGCGTTTGCAGACATTTCCATGAACATGTGGCAGGCATGACTAGATGCGGAGCTCACGGAACTCTGTTACCTTCCCGCCAAAGTAATACCTATTTATCTACTTTTTAACTGATAGGTTGGCAGGAGCTGGGTCAGACAACAGGAACTCACTCTGTTGTACAACACTCTGGTCTCAAACTTTTAACCTGCCAACCTTCCAGTCATCAGCGCCTTAACCACTAAGCAACTGCAGTCCTGAGAGTTATTAGATTTCCTTTAATTGAACTTCAACTGTTGTAGATTCATCTAATGCTTTCTGGCATCATAGCGGACTGGCTGGCCCCCTAATGCAATAGAAAGCAGTAATATATTCCTCAAGCTGACCTTAGAAGTTGTTTTACCTTTAACAATTTTTTGGCTTACCAACAATATATCTTTCATCTGGACAGGCAAAGTTGCTAAGAGAACAAGGCAGAATGCTTGTAGATGTATAGAACATTATTGTAGAAGATTTGGCGTGTTAACATTTCAGTTTGAAGAGCCAGGAAAGTGTTTTGATCCTAAGTTATATAGTGCAGCTGCTGGCATCCTATTTTTTTATGTGTTTCCTTGAAGGATGACTGTTAATTTTTTGATTTTAAAGTAAATCTTATGTGTATCATTTTTAGGAAATGGAGTAGTTATACATTTGCCAGGCCTATTTGAAGAAGCTGAAAAAAATGAAAAGAAAGGTTTGTTTCTAACATCTTAATACTTTTCTCTGTAGAAAGAGGCTTTACATATAGTGGGAGTTAATTATACATAACCTTCTAGAGGGAATCGTAAAAAGTTTAGTATAGGAAAGACAGATGCATCAGGAAAAGGTACGACTACATTTAGTTTTAAGTTTGGATCCAAAGAATAACAAGAGATCCTGACAAATTGAATTGCTTTGGAAAATGCATTTCGTGGCCATTATTTCATATCTGAATTTGTCATAAAAACAACCTGCAAGTTTTACTTCCTCACTTGATGTCTTTTCAAATAGATAGCAGTGAAACTAGTTTAGAACATCTAGGACAGTGATGACCAACCTTGGCACTCCAGGTGTTTTTGGACTTCGATTCCCAGAAGCCCAAGTAAACACACCTGCTGATCAGGTCTTCTGGGAATTGAAGTTCAAGAACACCTGGAGTGCCAAGGTTGGCCATCACTGATCTAGGGCAACCTTGGGCCTCCACTTGTTCTTAGACAAGTCCATGAACACCTGGCCTGGGGACCCAAGGTTGAGAAATCCTGATTCTGGTCATTTTTATAGCTCCTCAGCATTACCATGCACAAATTCTATGTTGTATTTGTACCTCCTTGTTTAGTACTTGCCTTTATTGTGCAAAAATATTTTTAGATGTTGCTTCCAGTCTGGCCTTGAAATTCTTAGCTATTTTTCATACACTTAAATTTCTGAAAAATGGAAAATAGTCATAACAAACCCAAGAACTTTTAATCAAATGTATAACAAAAGTGTGCCCCTTTGGCTATGTAGTACACATTGCAAGGCTTTGGAATCACAGAGGAAAATTGGGAGCAGCTTCTTTGCATTCAAATACAACATGATGTATTTATCCTTGTATTGTTGTTCAGTTGCACAGTCGATTCCGACCTTTTGTGACCCTATGGACCAGGGGCGCCCAAACTACGGCCTGTAGGCCCAATTAGGCCCTTGCATATCATTAATGCTGCCCATGGTGAGCACCCAGGCTCACTGTAGACTGCCCCCCCCCACCCCTACCGCCTGACGTCAGCAGCAGTGGCGGTGACAATCGCGCTTTGTCCCGGCTGCTCCGAGCAGCCTCTTGCTCAGTCCCATCCCCTCTGCAGCCTTTGCCAAAGCCGATCGCCACATTGGGGAAGTCTTCGGAGCCTCCTCTGTTTCAAAATTTGCAGTGCTAGGAGAGCCCCCTGGTGCGCCTGGGATGATGTCACTGCAGTGTGCCAGGTTTACCCCTCTAGCGCTGCGGATTTTGAAACAGAGGAGGCTCCAAAGATTTTCCTAGTGCGGCAATCGGTTTTGGCAAAGGCTGCAGAGAGGATGGGACTGACCCAGAGGCTGCCCGGAGCAGCCTGGACAAAGTGCGGTGGCGGTGGCCACCGCCGGTGACATAAAAACTGTCGGCAGCAGGAGCAGCCCGCCTCCGGCCCCCACAGCTGTGTGTTGGAGGCGGGACCGGCCCGTGAAAAAAAAGTTTGGGCACCACTGCTATGGACCCTTACCTCTGTCCTCCACCATCCTCCTCAACTCCTTGTATTAAAGCATGACATTCAAATCACTGAGAATAAACCAACAATACAAAAGTTGTCCCAAAGCTTCCCTATTTCTGATTTCTGCACTATTTAATGTAGTCTGATTTAAGAATGGTTTCATTTATCTTCTGCATTTTTCTCTTAAATAAACAGTAAACTGTTTACTAGTACTTATAGTCCTTAAGAAGCTGGAGTTTGATATCTTCTGACAGGTTTAAGAGACTGGGAGAAAAGACTCGTTATATCAGACAGAGCACACATTGGTAAGTAGCTTTCAGTTCGGAGAAACGTTTTACAGTCTAATAAGATGACACTTTTTATTCTCTGGAATTCTGTTTGTCATCCAGACTCATTATCTGCACAACTTATGAAATGTTGGCAAGTAATCCTTGTTTGATTATGCTCAATATGCTAAAAAATAAATAAAACAATATGTTTGCAAACCATATGTAATGTCTTTACTCTGTCAATAATATTACTAATGATCACTGAGGATTGTTGAACATAATTCTGCTGCTACTGTAAAATGCTGTGTATTTCTGTGTGAGATAACATGAAAACCAAAATCTTTTTCATTTGCTGTGATTCATTTTCCTGTGGCTTTTCCTCTGCCATGCAGTGTTTGATTTTCACCAGGCAGTTGATGGACTTCAAGAAGTACAGCGGAAAGCACAAGAGGGGAAAAAGTAATTATATGTCTTGGTTTACATGACTTCTGCTGCTAGACATGGCACAAGTTCATAATGATACATTCAAAATGTATAGCACTCACTATATAACAGTGGTGGAGAACGTATGCCACGCGTGCCAGAGGGGGCACTTGGAGCCCTCTCTGTTGGCACATGCCCCCTCTGCCCAGCAGCCCAATGAGAACACTTCCTTCCTCCCCCACCCCCCAGCACAGAGTTTGCCTCGCCCCTCTGTTTGGGCACCCAGTCTCTAAAAGGTTCGCCATCACTGCTATATAATGACTTGATGATCACTGTAATGCTTTTATTGTCACTATCTTTGCATGAATTAGCTCTAGATCTGCAGTAGGTGCTATGTTCTGATTTAAATTTGGCATGTTTTGATCTTGGCTATATCTAGATCATGCTTTGTGAGATTACATGGGGGTCCAAAATTTGAAGGGTTCCTGTTTGGAAAATTCTGAGATGATAATTTTATTATTATTATTATTATTATTATTATTATTATTATTATTATTATTATTATTATTATTATTATTATTATTATTATTATTATTATTATTATTATTATTATTATTATTATTATTATTATTATTATTATTATTATTATTATTATCATTATTATTATTTAACTCAGTGGGTTGGAGCACTAAGCTGCAGAACCTGGGGTGATGAGTTTGAATTGGGAGTGTTTTCTGGCAGGGGAGCAGGGCCAGCTGAGATTGCCCAGACCAGAGCATGTATGGTTGAGTTAACTGCCTGCCACAGTCCCAGTGTGCCACCAGGAGCATCTGGCACTTCTGACTACTTTATACCAAGAAAACCAAATCAAATTGACAGTACATAATTGTTGTTAGAAAACATGTCTTTAATTACACATACCTGTGCCTTTCCGACAAGGAGACTAGGAAACTTGTTTGCATTTATGTGAGATTCCCACATTATTCTTGCAAGGGTCCTGCTGCTCACTGCTGCTGATACTTCTGTTCCATTTAAAACTGTTAAGTTTTTTATACACAGCAGTAGGCGGAGCAGCTTTACAAATAGATTTACTTATAGTTTGAGTCTGCAAGTTCTTCAAGCCTTATACTCCCCACTCTTAGCCCAGCAATTAAACTCTCCACATGTATTTTGAAATGTAACAAATTGTTCTTTACTTACAGTTGCTTTTAGAAAGATTAGTGAACCGTTGCTTTGGTTGATAAAAAGAGTTCTTTACAATAGGTTTTCATTTAAACAAACATACTTTGCTTGTAAGGCAATCATTTCAATCAAAGTAGAGAGAGAGCAGAACAATTGAATAATAACTGGAACAACACACATGATGACTGAATAAGAACAGAATAGCAAGCAGCCTAATCATGTCAGGTGACCCTATAGGCAGGAAACTAGAAAACTTTTCTAATGGTTGGTTATAGACATAATTTATATTAACAACCCGTTGCATGGTGGGGTTGCTTTAATATACTCAACAAAAACCTAATACAGCTCTGTATTGTCCAAATCCCACAAGCTAGTCTTTTGGACCAAATCTTGATAACATTCATAATAAGCAAGTTCTTCTCTGTAACATCTCACTTTGCTGCTGGTTTGTGTACATATCTGCCATGGTATATCTGAGTAGATTCTTTAATAGATCAGTTCTTGGTCCATGCTTGTAAATACTCCAAATTGTCATTTTTTCACCCTTTACAAAGGGAGTTTCCTAAGGCTGGAGGTGGACTAGTTTTCTTATGCACCTTCAGAATTCACTAAGGGCTGCCTACTCCAGCGGTTGCTATCTTTGTCACTACTGCCAAAATACGGGCAATATTGCTGAGAAATAGGATGCATGAGGGGACACTCGGCTTGTCTCTGATGGAACACACCTCCGGTATTGCAGAAGTACACCAGGAGTCCTGGTAGCGCAGTGGTTAAACTGTTGTTCAGTACTACTACCAAAAGGTTATGAGTTCGATCCTGACCAGGGATCCAGGTTGACTCAGCCTTCCATCCTTCCGAGGTTGGTAAAATAAATACCCACAATGTCGGGGGGGAGGGGGGATGCTAATTAACTTGTGAACCATCCATAAAAAAATGTTCACATACATTCCATCCGTTCTTCTATAGCTGAGCATGCATGCATGCAAATGTCCTAAGATACTGCCTGTAATGGGGAAGATCTGCTCTAAGGACAAGTGAGTTCACCCAGTACAGTAAAACCCCGACTTACATATGCCTCGAGTTACATAACATTTGACTTACATAATGATTTTGTGTTAAAACCATGTCCCGATTTACACGATTTCCTATGGGTTTGCTTCAAGTTACATAAATATTCTTTTTCCTATGGGTTTGCTTTGAGTTACGTAAAAAATCATTTCCCTATGGGTTTGCTTCGATTTCTATAAAAATTTCATTTTTCCTATGGGTTTGCTTCGAGTTCCTAAATTTTTTTTGCACATTTTCTTTCAATTTTTTTTTCCTAATGGTTTGCTTCGATTTAAGCAAAAGCCTATGGAATGGACTTTTTTTTGTAAGTAGGGGTTTTATTGTATATCAGTGGTGGTAAACCTATGGTACGTGTGCCAGATGTGGCATTCCCAGCCCTCTCTGTTGGCATGTGCACCATCACCCCAGCACAGAGTTTGCCCTGCTCCTCTGCCTAACAGCCCAATGGGAGCTCTTCCTCCCTCCCCTCCAGCAGAACTTGCCAAACCACTTAGCCCAGTAGCCCAATGGGAGTGATTAATCCCTCCCCCAGCACAGAATTCATCCCCCCCACTCTGCCCAGCAACTCAATGCTTCCTCCCTCCCTCCCCCCAGCACAAGGTTTGCCCTGCCCCTCTGTTTGGGCACTCAGACTCTAAAAGGTTTGCCATCACTGCAGTATATGAACAAAGAAGGCTGCTGTTACAAGTGCATGACAAAACATTCCAGTGTCTCTTCTCTTCTCCTAGTCTTCCACTGCCATGCCCCCCTCTGCCCAATGCTACATTGGATAGGTCAGCAAGTTGGAAAGTGATACCCAGTTGACCTATTTAAAATAGCATTGAAAGAACTGGTAGCGAGGTAACAAAAACAAGCAAACTCAACAGAAGCCTCCGAAGTTGATTCATACAGTTTGCCATGATAAACCACCGTTGTGCATGCTGCTTTCTGTGCTTGTGCAAGGTTTGCTTGGTGGCAGTATGGAGAAAATAGGTTATTGATATGTTTTCTGAAATAATTAATTACACTATGTAACTGAAGAACCAAATTGCTGGTAGCTGAAGAACGGAAGATGAGGGATTGGTCCCTCTTCGATGGGAAGTGTAGAACAGGGGTGCTACAAACATTTCATGCTGTGGGCTGGTCACATGGTTCAGGGGTGCCCAAACTATGGCCCGGGGGCTGGATGTGGCCCCCGATGCCAATTCATCCGGCCCGCAAAACCCTCGTTGCTTCTGGAAGCTGAAGTAAAATGCGCCCATACGGGCGCGTTTTACTCACTTCCAGGAGCAACAAGGGCTTTGCGGGCCGGATGAATTGGCATTGGGGGCCACGCCCGGCCCCCGGGCAGTAGTTTGGGCACCCATGGTGTAGAAGATGAAGGCGTTATAAGGGGATAGGCTGATGACAGATGGTTAGGAAGCATAAGTGTTCCAAAATAGGAACAGTGACCAGAAGACTTTTATCCCTTATGCTGTATTTACATTTTATTTCCATGCTGGGCCTAATCTAAGGCAGGAATGCACTGCAGGTACTGCTACTGTTGTATGTGCTTGCAACAAAAGGAGAGAACACAAATAGAAGACATCTTGACCAGTTGCAAGAAATATTATAATTTGGTATCCCATCTTTTCACACCTAAGTGATGAACTCACCTGTGAAAATTTACTTTTTTGTTTCCTCAAAGTGCAGAAGCCCTGCATTCAATTGTACCTGCCTATCCACAAGGGACTGTGGTGGCTTAGGGGTGAAGATGCTGAACTTGATGACTGGAAGGTCAGCAGGTCAGCAGTTTGAGACCCGAGTACTGCATGACGGAGTGAGCTCCTGTGTCTGTTGCAGCTCCTGCCAACCTAGCAGTTCGCAAGCAAGAAATTGCGAGTAGTTAAATAGATACCACTTTGGTGGAAAGGTAAACAGTGTTCCGTGCACTCCGGTGTCTAGTCATGCCTGCCACATGTCCATGGAAACGTCTGCACATGCAGACAGCATTGGCTTTTTGGCTATAAACAGATGAGCACTGAAACATAGAGTCAGATATGACTGGCTTTTGAGCAAGGGTGACCTTTACCTTTGCCTATCCACAAGCAAGGAGGAAAGTTGTGCAAATGTAATTTTTTAAAAGTTAAAGGGAAATAGGTCTCAGTGTTAAAGAATAATGTTACAAGCCAAGTTGGGTGAATTTTCCCCTCCATCTGAAATGCGTTCCTGAAAAATACTGGGCAGAATCCTGTTGGATATATACACTAGCGAGAGTGCAATTGTGCAAATTGCAGTGTTGAATTGTCACTAGTTAAACTTGTATCTTTTACAGTATTGTGCATTGTGTACCTACTAATGCAGCTGATGTGTGACAGGAATACAAACAACAGCTAGCTAACTTGTCACTACTGGATGCTGCACTTTACATCACTGCACTTACGCTAGTGTAACTAACTAACTAACTAACAGGATTTTGTCTAGTTGGTAGAAACCTTTTAGAGTTTTAGTTGTCAAGTAAAAGGTATACTTTCAAACTTGCACAGATATACTTTCAAACAATCCTTATTGCAAAGCACTTTAGTATTTTAAAATGTCTGAATAAGACTTGTTGGAACAATACAGTTGATACAATTCACTTTTCTTCTTCTACTAGTATTGGCACAACGAAGAAAGGAATTGGACCAACCTATTCTTCCAAAGCTGCACGAACAGGCCTGCGGATTTGTGATCTTCTTTCAGATTTTGATGAATTTTCTTCAAGGTAGCCACACAAGTAGGATGATACCCTCTGGATGGGGATTCTGCTTTTAATGGATACCTTTCCTTGCAAACTGTGTAACCACAAGAAGAGGAAGTTGGACTTATCAGTAGAATCATAAAATGGAGATGAAGGGTACCTATAAGGTCACAAAGGTCAACTCTGCTCAATGCAGGACTCCAAATCAAAGTATATCTAATAGATGGTTGTCTCATTTTCTTTTGAATATGTCCAGCATTGAAGTGCTCACCACCTCCTAAGGCAATTTCCCCCCATTGTCATACTACTCTAACAGTTAGGGAGTTTCCCCTTATAGTCAATAAAAACCTGCCTTCCTGAAACCTGAGCCCTTTATTATGTGTCCTGCCCTCTTTTTCTCATGGCGAAACATGTCCAGATCTTTCAATCTTTCCTCACAGGGCTTGGTTTTGAGTTCACGTGCATCTTTGTTGCACTCCTCTGAACTCATTCCAGTTTGTCGGCATCCTCCTTAAAGTATGGTGTCCAAAACTGGCCACGATACTCAAGATGACCTAACCAGTACTGAATAATGGGGAACTAGTACTTCATGAGATTCTCCTTCTGTTGATGCATTTTTGCAGCCACATAACACTGTTGAATCATATTCAGCTTGTGATCTACAATTCCAAGATCTTTCTTGTATGTAATACTGTATTACTGAGTCACGTAGTCCCATCCGGTAACCAAGATCATCCTTTTGTATTTCTGTGCAGATATTATGTATTTTTTAAAACATATAATTGGTCCCCCTTCCCCTTCTATTATTTCTGCTCTTTTTGAACAATTTATATTTTTTAATTGCTACAATTCAGTCAAAGGAATTATTGCACCAAATGTCAAGTTATCCCTATCACCTTCCTGAACTAAAACTTCCTATTCTTGTTTTTCCCCATACTCTTAGCATTTGTATATAAACACTGGAGATTGTGTGATTTGTGGCCTGCAGATATACAGAGTACACCATGCATAATGCAGGGCTGGATGAAACACAAGCCAGAATTAAGATTGCTGGGAGAAATATCAACAACCTGAGATATGCAGATGACACCACCCTAATGGCAGAAAGTTAAGAAGATCAAAAAAGCCTCTTGATGAGGGTGAAAGAGGAGAGTGCAAAAGCTGGCTTGAAACTCATTATCTAAAAAACCCCATGGTCCCATCACTCCCTGGCGAGTAGTCATGAAATAAAAAGCAGTCATGAAATAAAAAGACGCTTATTCCTTGGGAGGCAAGCCATGGCACACCTAGGCAGCATAATAAAAAGCAGAGACATCACCCTGCCAACCAAAGTCTGCTTAGTTAAAGTGATGGTCTTTCCAGTAGTCATGTATGGCTGTGAGCGCTGGACCATGAGGGTGGCTGAGTGCAGGAAAATAGATGCCTTCAAACCGTAGTGCTGGAGAAGACTTTTGAGAGTCCTCTGGACTGCAAGGAGATCACATCAGTCCATCCTGAAGGAAACCAACCCTGACTGCTCCTTGGAAGGACAAATACTGAAGCTGAAGCTCAAGTATTTTGGCCACCAAATGAGAAGAGAGGACTCACTGGAGAAGGCCCTGATGCTAGAAAAGATTGAAGGCAAAAACAGAAGGGGGCAGTGGAGAATGAGATGGTTAGACAGCGTAATTGATGCAGCGGGGGTAGATCTGGGCAGACTCCAGAAGATGGCGGATGACAGAGGAGCCTGGCATGCTGTGGTCCTTGGGGTCACAAAGGGTCGGAGTCAACTGTGTGACTGAACAACAACTTATGGTGTATAAGTCTTCATCTGTCTTTACCTCCGAGCTTGCATCACTCTGTTTCTTCCAGTTCAGTTTAAATTAAAGCCTGCCTGATGAAGCCTGTTCATGCTACAGCCAGACACATCCTTTCCACTCGTTGTGTAAGGTGCAACTGAATATATGCTGTTATTTCAAATGAACTAATTTTTGAGAAATGACTATACCAAGTCTTTTCTAGCCTTTAATAGGAAGCAGATTAGACTGTCCTCCCAGGGTGAGAATTGTCCCAATGTGTCCACTTTGTGCATTTTGGTATAGGAGCCCCAATCTTATGATATTTGTGATTGATAATCAAAGGATTAGACAGAAAACCATCTCTGCATTTGTGTTGATGTTTTACAGATTTAAGAACCTGGCACATCAGTATAAGTCAATGTTTCCATCTTTAGAAGTTGATATAGAAGGGCAGCTGAAAAAACTGAAGGTAAATTTCTGACATTCCTTGTTACATCTTTAGATTGAACTAAGAGCAAATTTCAATTTAGACATAAAATAAATTAAGACCACTCATTTACTTTGTGTGTGTGTGTGTGTGTGTGTAAACGGGTGCGTTTTACTTCCACTTCTGGGAGCGACCAGGGCAGTGTGGGCTGGATAAATCGCAGTAAACCCCTTCGTGTGGATTCACAGGGGTCTTGGGCTTCTGGGAAGTGAAGTCCAAGAACATCTGGAGTGCCAAGGTTCGCCATCATGGGTTTAGACATATTTGCTTTTCTTAACAGTGTCTGGTTTGACTTTTAGTATTTTATGTTGGTATGTAGCCATTTTTCGCAGAACGCTTTGATTAACCTTGAATATGTATACAATTTTACAGGATTATGCTGAAAAGATAAGACCAATGGTCCGAGATGGTGTTTACTTTATGTATGAAGCACTGCATGGGTCTCCAAAGAAAATTCTTGTGGAGGGTGCAAATGCAGCACTGCTTGACATTGACTTTGGTAGGTCACCCTATACTTGTCTCTCTTCAGAAAATCTGGATCTACCCCCTTCCCAATTTTGTAGATTAAACAAAGGAATAGATACTGGATTAGAGCAATTCTGCAACCTCTGTTTAATTTGCATGATTCTGAATTGTCTCTTTAACAGGTTAGTTCCAGAGTTCAGTATGCCTGTAGTAAGGTCACTGAAATCAGCAGGACTAATGTCAGTTGTAACTTCTTTGTTCTGTTGATTTTACTAATCTGGTTTAAGATTGAATTTGAATTGATATCAAAAGGGGCCTGAAAATGTTGTTTGATTTTCATGCTAACTTGAGAAGAATGTATCTTTTTAATACTGTTGATAGCGAAATGGTGAGGTCCAAGAGAGAATTTTGTGTCAACAGAGACACCACTATCTTTACAGCCAATTGGACTCAATCTGTCCCATTCCGTAACAGGGTATACAAGGTGCTTTGCTACACTTTATGTATGTACAGTTTTGTTTATGAGGTTGTGCCCCATATCTGCTAAGGCAGGGGTTCCCAACTTAAGGGCTGTGAGCCGGATCTGGCCCGTGGCACTATTTGATGTCCCCCTCTAAGGGCATTTGAGAACCAAATTGGCCCTAATTCCCTTTGGAGTTGTTGGGACAAAGTGGCCACCCCCATTGTGTAAGCAGGGCAAAATGGCCATCTGGCCCTCAAAGCTGAGAGAGCGTGACCCACCCCCTGGCTTGAAAAGGTTAGGAACCCCTGTGCTAGAGGATACGTACCAAGATTGTCTGCAGACATCTGAAACTGTGGGAAATGGTGAACCCCATATTTAAGAAGCAGGGCGTGTGTGCAAATGTCTCCATCATTCTACTTGTGTGCTAATAAAATGGTCACAGTAAAAAACACAATCTGTTCCATTTAAATATTACATTGAAGACAGGGGCCTCTAGTAGCCATCTCTCGCAGTGGACCATAGAAATACATATACATTTTGTATTTCTGTGGGTTTTTTGTTGAATATTTTTAGACTTACTGAAAACTGAAACAGAATCTGAAAATAAGAATAATAATTTTGTGTCAGAAATTATTCTGGGTTGAGAGGATTTTTGCTGGAGAAACTCCATTAAGGGGATGCCCGAATGAGGCTCCTTTCATGTCCCACAAGCTCTTTTCTCACCCAAGTGGTCCCTATTTATCTACTTGCAATTTCTTGCTTATGATCTGCTAGGTTAGTAGTAGCTAGGACAGATGGCAGGCGCTCATTCCATCATGCAGTACCCAGGTCTTGAACTGCCGACTTGCCAACCTTCTAGCTACCAAGCCAAAGCTTCTCAACCGCTGAGCCACCTTAGCCCCTAATCTGAAGATAAGGAGTGATGACCTTCTTTTTCTTACTGTATAGCAATAATTTGCTTTACAAGCCTTATGACATTTCTATCTCCTCTAGGTTTATGGTGGTTATGATCAGCAGTCCCTTAGCTCTTTTAAAATTCCCTGAAATATCTAACAATAAATACGAAAGGCCATCTTGAAATTAAATGAAGCAAAGTATTATTTGGGATCTTTTTTCATGTCCAATTTAGCTAACATTTTTCTTTTTCTTTTTTGTAGGCACATATCCTTTTGTGACATCATCAAACTGCACTGTGGGAGGTGTATGCACTGGTCTTGGTATTCCCCCACAGCATGTTGGAGAAGTATATGGCGTAGTCAAGGTCTATACAACCAGAGTGGGAATAGGAGCATTTCCCACTGAACAGATAAATGTAGGTTCTGTGATAGCAAAGCCAAACAGATAAAGGCAATCTAATAAAATGTGGCAACATGAAGGTCCTTTACTAATATACACTTGCCAAAATTATGCTAAAGGGCCATATTTTATCTTGGAGTAAATAACACAGCAGAATTTTCAAGATTCATTCTTCGGAACAAAACACATCCATAGGAGCGATGTCTTTAATACACAATTTACGTATGCTTACAGTTGTGTTCCACAGCACCCTTGAAGTGTGTCTTTGTTACCAAAGGCTCTAATTCTGTTATCTGTCACATACAGGGTGTTAATGTTCTCATAAAAGGCCCTATTCGGTTTGGGATCTTGCTATCTGTCGGGGCGTCTCTCCCTCAGAGCAACTCCCCTCATCACCCGGTCATCACAATCGGCGCAGCTCCAGGAGCCGACCCAGAGGATGGCTTGAAAGTCTTTAACCAGAAATAGAGCCTTCTTGGTGGTGGCACCAACACTGTGGAATACACTACCAGTGGAGCTGTGCCAGGCCCCCATCACTGGCTACCTTTAAAAAAACAATTAAAAACACTCTTCTTCAAGGAGACCTTTAAGGGCGTTGTTCCCCTATTGATAAATTAGCAAGTTAGGTTTAGTCCCGATGTCCTCTGACGCCAGTTATTTTTATTTTACAGTAAAACCCTGATTTACTTATGCCTCTACTTACGTAAAAATCGACTTACGTAAGGGTTTGTTGCGTAAATAGGCGTCCCAATTTATGCAAAAAAATCGACTTATGTAAGAGGTTTTACTGTCTTGAAATTCTAAGTTGGCGGTGGCGCCATCTTAGAATTACAAATTCCACCTCGTGCCACCCGTCCTCACCACCAGAAGTCTCAAGAAATCACTTACCGTGGTGGTGGTGGTGGTTGTAGTGGAAGCAGCAGAGGTGGTGGAGGCACTTTTGCTGCGTTTTCCGGAGCCCCCACTGCTTCTACAGGGCACTGCTTCTACTAGGTGAGTGCTCAGCACCTGTTGTTTTTTTTAAAAAAATCAGTGCATCTCTATGGAGATGCATCGATTTACGTAAAACCTCTATTTATGTAAGAAGCTAGGTAACAGACTTTTTATGTCAATCAGGGCTTTATTGTAGGTTAATTTTAGTCTGATGTATTTGTGGGTGGTGGGTTTTAATTTGTTGTGGGGATTGTTGTTATTCATTTTCTGTTTGTTCACTGCCCAGAGTGAGATAACATCCAGATGGGCGGTGTAGAAATCCAATCAATCAATACTCTTACAAAATCCCTAATTATCTCAATTTGGAATTCTTACTCTGTAGGAATTTGTGATGTATGGAGATGATGGCTGATGGTAGTCGTTTCAGTGAAAGGTGAACTGTTAGAATAATGAGGAAACTGTACACTCCCAAATATATGAAAGAAAAAGTGGGCACCATAGCAAACTATCAGAGCCCGCTTAAAACACATTGCAGTAGTTTAGGGGTGATGTAGCTCAGGTGGATAGCTATTGCCAAGTCTGACCAGTTCAAGAAAGGGTGTAGCACATGTATTAAATGTAAGTGTGACAACCTGTCTAAAAGTAGTGTTTTTCTGCAATAAGTCTTACATATTTTAAAATTAATTTCTGACTCTTATTTTCAAAGGAAAACATCAACTATTGTTTGACAAATTCCGTATGAGGGCAAATTCTGATTAATGCTAAATGAGAAATGGAGAAAGAAATTTCTTAACAGAGGACAAAAGGGCATCTGCATTTTTTTTCCTATCCTCCACAGTTTTGAGGCTCATCTGAATTAAGACGTTAAGTAGGGCAATATGTATAGTCCTTCTTTTCAATTAGAAATTGAGGGTACGCAAGAGCAAAATCAAATTAGAAGATGAAGGAAAGAGCTCACTGGACAAGGAATAACCTTAAAGGAGGATATGGCTGAGGAACTTGACCTCTGTATCACTTGGAGGACCATGAACAGGATCAGAATTAGAGTCCCTAAATATAAGACCAACATGCTCAAGTGGGGGCTGCTGACAGACAACAATACACTGTGCGAATGTGGAGAGATACAGAATCCGGCTCATTTGCTGATCTGCTGGTTACTGCCAGAAACAACAAAATAAAAAAGTGGCCTCATTTTGGCAGTCCGAAGTTTGATCTGGAAATAAAAGAAGAATTAAAAAGTTTTTTTTTAATAGCTGTAGATTAGTTTTTTGTGGACCTTTGGCACTCTTGAATTAGTTTCATGTACTAGTTCCTAAATTTCACTACCACTTGTTCTAAATGAGGTGATTCTTTATCTTAGTAGTTCTCATTTTCATGCAGGTGACGATAGGTAAATCTGTAGTCATGTCAGTCAGATTTCTCTTTTACAAGCAAAAATTCAGGTGCCACTGATTGTCCTGTTCCCCCAAACTGTATTGTTTGTAGTTTTACCCAAATTAATCATGTGCACTATTGTCCCTCCCCCTCTGTGCATGATGACTTATTTATTGTACACAGTTCTTTTTATGCCGATTATGCAAGGAGGTATTTACTATTACACTGGTTTAAAACCCTTATTTTTCAAATAGGGTAATCTCTGGCTTGCAGAACTGCAAGCCTGAGGTTGTTGAAACAATATGGGCCCAAAGATTATTAACACAATTATGGCCACTCATGCTGCTTTACATAAAATAAATGGGAATTGCCACCCTATCACCTTCTATACTAGTTGATGCAAATCGTTAGCATTTGAGAAGTGACCATGTCTCTGCCTTAGATGCTCCCATGCCTGGCATAGGACTGCTCTGTAAGTGGTTGGGACCATTGATTACTGATGAGTGCTGCTGCTGATACCTAATGGATATCTTTGTCCATGGCAGGAAATTGGAGATCTCTTACAGTCTCGAGGCCATGAATGGGGAGTGACCACAGGTAGAAAAAGGCGCTGTGGTTGGCTTGACCTTGTCATTTTGAGATATGCTCATATGATCAACGGATTCACTGCGTAAGCATCACAGATTTTGAGCTACACTTGGAACTCATAACTTTTTGCCCTCTGGAATACAAATATGTAGGTAACATTAAGACTAGACTAGCAAAGTATTCTGTTGATAAAGAGACAGTTGCCTCTTGTTATTACAGGGGGCAATAATAATTAGCTGTGATGGGATTTAACAACTTTTTGTGCTGATAAAATTGTACATCACGCATGGGATGTTGTCATGAAATAACATAGGAACCTAACAGAATGAGAGTATCTTTTGAGCAGTGTACTTATCTGCTGCCACTTGTGCTTGAATAGAGAGATGTTTCCCTGCTTGGAAAAATATGAGGAGGCAAGGAAGGCACTTTGTGCATCAAACTCTGGCTGAACTAGACGGCCTGTTAGCATTACCAAAAGATACAGACCTTACGTTTTCACTGTGCTGAATGCAGTGAAGACTCTGAAGGAAAGAATGTCTACATGGCAAATGTGTAATGCCACAATGTTTGTTGCATCCATCCTTTGTATGTGATACATTAGCTCGCAAGATAAGTTTGTTTTGTCACCATTTGCAATTCAACAGGGCCAAACTTCACAGCAAGTTTGAATAGCAACCGGGGATTTTCCATTATTGCCTGTTGTAAAAAAACTACAAAGTTACTTTTCTGTTTTGCTGGCCAATCATTGTGTGCCTATGTACCTTTTATGTCTGATGAAATGGATTTGGTCCACAAAAGCTCACATTTGAAACAGCAGTTAGTCTTTGAGGTGCCACAACATTTTTGTCTTCTTCTCCCCCCCCCCGTTTTTTGTTTTGTTTTTGCTGTTTTTTTTGTTTACTCTTTGATATACAATTTATTGGTTTGTCCTCTTTGTCTGGTGGGTTAAATTGCTTTCACAGTGGGCCTGCACTGAAGGTAGTTTTCTAATTAATTAATTTTTGAAGTTTAAAAATATGTTTTGAGCGTGCACATATGTTATATCATATTTTAAAAATGCACAGGATCAAGTCCTAGCTAACATTTGACATATTTATTCTACAGTTCAGTGTAAAACATATTTGCTCATCTGATTCATAACTATATGTTTAAATTTCTCTTCTGTGTCTCAGTGGATCTTCAGTATAGCTGTGTATGATGATTTATTACTGTGATTATTTGAATTCATATTTAGTAATGGTGTTGGTAGAAACATAAAATCAGGCTGAGACATTGAAATAACTCCTGTGTGAGTATTTGTTCTATTTATAACTATTTAACGTTTTCTGAACAGACTGGCATTAACAAAATTGGATATTCTGGATGTCCTTGATGAAATCAAAATCGGTGTTGCTTACAAGCTGAATGGAAAAAGAATCCCTTATTTTCCAGGTATGTGGTTGACCGTCTTGAGATTTTAAATTTTAACTGGCTCTGAGTATCACACCTGTCAGGAGTCATTATTGGCAGACCTCCTCTATAATAAAAATGAAATAAAAATAATTTGCTTGGAAGCTCCATTTTAAGGCAATTAAACCTTATTTTAAAGCTAAAGTTTTGCTTTTTCGGTAGTTGATGTAATCAGGCCAAACCTCCAATAATAATTTCGCAATTTCGCGTCAGAAATTACTCTGGGTTGAAAGGATTTTTGCTAGAGAAACTCTGTTCAGGTGACCCCTGAATGAGCCTCCTTTCATGTCCCCAAGATCTTTTCCCCACCAAAGTGGTCCCTATTTATCTACTTGCAATTTCTTGCTTTCAGACTGCTAGGCTGGCAGGAGCTGGGACATAGACGGACGCTGAAACCGTCATGCATTACCCGGGTCTTAAACTGCCAACTTGTCAGCCTTCCAGATAACAAGGCAAGCTTCTTAACCACTGAGCCACCGCAGCCTCCGATAATGAATCCTGACACATTCTTTAAAACATAATGTGTTTAAAAATTCAGAGTTCGTGCCTTCCAGTTGAGAAACCACTTGTATCAAGAGTTGGCTTTATATTTATAAAAGAAGTGTGAGAAATTTGCAATCAGAATCACCCTTTGCTCATTCTGCCCATAGGAGTAACTAACAATTTGTTTGTTTGTTTACTGTGAATATAAACCTCACTCATCTGGTAGACCACTCTGAGCAGCTTACAAAGTATGAAATCACATAAAACACAATATAAAAACATCCAGAGAGGCCCAGGGGGGAGGTGAGTGAAGGATCCTGCCCCTCCCTCCCCATCCAAAAACCTGGGGCCAGAGAGAAGGAAAAGGCATCAGGAGGAAGACATAGGCCCAGCTCTGCTGCCCATTTGCCATCCAGAGAGGCCCAGGGGGGAGGTGAGTGAAGGATCTTGTCCCTCCCCCCCCATCCAAAGACCTGGGGCCAGAGAGAAGGAAAAGGCATCAGGAGAAAGACACAGGCCTTAGCTCTGCTGCCCATTTGCCATCCAGAGAGGCCCAAGGGGAGGTGAGTAAAAGACCTTGCCCCTCCCTCCCCATCCAAAGACCTGGGGCCAGAGAGAAGGACACCCCCGGAAACTCCTGACCACCCCCAGGAGATACCATCCACAACCACCATCACAGCGAGGCCCGAGTCTGCGCCTTTGACCAACTCCATGCGGCCAAAGGGTGGTGAGAGCTGCTGCATGCATGCAAAGGATAAGTAATTGAACTGAAATAATATAATTGACTAAACATAGATGGCTTATAGCAACTGACATAGTGACTGTACATAAAACTGACTTACACAGAGACTTGATATAGTGGACTTTTTCTTTCTTTCTTTCTATCTTTCTTTCCCTTTCATTAATTAGTTCAAGTTTTACTTTGATACTATGGGATAAACTATGATATTGTGCACGATAATACTTTGTTTTAAAACTGTTTAAACTGTGATAACATGTGTGATGGGAAGAAACTGGCGTAGAGACCGGCAAGGCACACCACAAAGTTTGCCAAGAGAACCCTATGGACCAAAACAAAAGGCAAAACAAGGGGATGCTCAGCACAGCAGAGCTGAAAAGGGGGAGGGATATGAAAGGGGGAGGAGAAATGCAGTATTGCAGGGAACAATACTGCATAGGGACATGGAATGTGAGGTCTATGAATCAAGGAAAACTGGAAGTAGTTAAAAATGAGATGGAAAGAATAAGCATTGACATCCTGGGCATCAGTGAGTTAAAATGGATGGGTGAATTCAGCTCTGGAAACCATCATATCTACTACTGTGGTCCAAGAAAACCTCAGAAAAAACGGAGTAGCCATAATTGTCAACAAAAGAGTGAGGAAAGCAGTAATGGGATACAACATCAAAAATGATAGAATGATGTCAGTCAGAATCCAAGGCAAACCTTTCAATATCACTGTAATCCAAGTCTATGCACCAACCACTAGTGCAGATTAAGCCACAGTTGACCAGTTCTATGAGGACCTACAACACCTCATAGAACAGACACCAAGAAATGACGTCCGCATTATCTTAGGAGATTGGAATGCCAAAGTAGGAAATCAAAAAGTAAATGGAATAACAGGCAAGTTTGGTCTTGGAACACAGAATGAAGCAGGACAAAGATTGATAGAGTTCTGCCAAGAGAATGCACTAGTCATAGCAAACACCCTCTTCCAGCAACACAAGAGGCGACTTTACACATGGACATCACCAGATGGCCAGCATCGAAATCAGATTGATTACATACTCTGCAGTCAAAGATGGAGAACCTCCATTCAGTCGGCAAAAACAAAACCTGGAGCAGGTCTGTGTCTCAGATCACAACCTACTGATCGCAAAATTCAGGCTGAGATTAAAGAAAATGGGGAAAACAATTAGACCAGACAGATATGACCTACACAACATCCCTAAAGAATACATGGTGGAGGTCATGAACAGATATAATGTCCTGTACCTGATAGACAGAGTACCAGAAGAATTATGGACAGAGACGCGGGACGACATGCAGGAGGCAGCAAGAGAAACCATACCAAAAGAAAAGAAGCGTAAGAAAGCAAAGTGGTTGTCTGATGAGGCCCTTAAAATAACAGAGGAAAGAAGGAATGCAAAAGTCCAAGGAGAAAGAAAAAAATACAATCACCTGAATACAGAATTTCAAAGAAAAGCAAGGAGAGATAAGGAAAAATACCTGAACGAACAGTGCAAAGAAATGGAGGAAAACAACAAAAGAGGCAGGACTAGAGCTTTTCAAAAAAATTGGGGAAATCAAGGGAACATTTAAAGCAAAAATGACCATGATAAGGGACAAAGATGGAAAGGAGTTAGCTGAAGCAGAAGAGATCAAAAAAAGATGGCAAGAGTACACAGAGGAACTCTACAAAAAGGACCTCAACACTCCTGATAACAACAATAATGAGAAATTTGAACTTGAACCAGACATTCTGGAGAGTGAAGTCAGAAAGGCCCTAAAAAGCACTGCAAACAATAAAGCTAGTGGAAATGGTGGTATCCCAATTGAATTTTTCAAAGCCCTAAAAGATGATGGAATCCAACTACTGCATTCAATATGCCAGCAAATTTGGTAAAAACCACAGACAACTTTCAGGGACTAAAGCTGCTCTCTACTTGTTTAGTGTTTAAGAACCAAGACAATAGAAACAGCCGAAGCCTGGCTTAACGCATCTTTATTGCATGATGGTCAGAGGGAACATGTGGTAATGGTGGACGAATAGCTCAATATATACAGTGGCTATATATTTGAACAACAAAGCTAGTGGAGATGATGGTATCCCAGTTGAATTTTTCAAAGCGCTAAAAGATGATGCCGTCAAATTACTGCATTCAATATGCCAGCAGATTTGGAAAACAAAACAGTGGCCACAGGATTGGAAAAGATCAGTGTACGTTCCAATCCCAAAAAAAGACAATGCCAAAGAATGCTCAAATTACTGAACAATTGCGCTCATCCCACATGCCAGCAAGGTGATGCTCAAGATAATACAGGATAGACTTCAGCAACATGTGAAGAGAGAACTACCAGAGGTGCAGACTGGTTTCAAAAGAGGCAGGGGGACTAGAGACCACATTGCCAACATACGTTGGATCATGGGGAAAACAAAAGAATACCAGAAACAAGTCTACTTTTGTTTTATTGACTACACCAAGGCTTTTGACTGTGTGGACCACAACAAAATGTGGCAAGTAATTAAAGAGATGGGAATACCACAACTCCTCATATGCCTCATGAGAAATCTGTACATGAACCAAGAAGCAACAGTTAGGACAGAACACGGAAAGACAGAGTGGTTTGGAATAGGGAAAGGAGTAAGACAAGGCTGTATTTTATCACCCTGCTTATTCAATCTATACACAGAGCACATAATGCGCAATGCAGGGATGGAGGAATCACAATATGGGATCAAAATTGCTGGGAGAAACATCAACAATTTGAGATATGCAGACGATACCACCCTAATGGCAGAAAGTGAGGAAGACCTAAAGAACCTCTTGATTGGATTGAAGGAGGAGAGTGCTAAAGCTGGCTTGAGACTTAATATCAAGAAAACCAAGGTAATGGCAACAGGTCCGATCAGTCCCTGGGGAAGAAGTAGAAGCAGTGACAGATTTTACTTTCCTGGGATCTAAGATCACTGCAGATGGCGACTGTAGCCATGAAATAAAAAGACGACTGATTATGGGGAGACAAGCAATGAGAAACCTGGGGAATATAGTGAAAAGCAGAGACATCACCTTGAAAACAAAAATTCGCATAGTCAAAGCAATGGCATTCCCAGTGGTAATGTATGGGTGTGAGAGCTGGACCATTAGGAAGGCTGAGCGCAGAAGAATAGATGCCTTTGAGATGTGGTGTTGGAGGAGAGTCCTGAGAGTCTCTTGGACAGCAAAGAGAACAAATAGGTCAATACTGGAAGAAATCAATCCTGACTATTCATTGGAGGGACAAATAGTGGAGATGAAGCTAAAGTACTTTGGACATCAAATGAGAAGGGAGGACTCACTTGAGAAGGCCTTGATGCTGGGAAAGGTGGAGCGCAAGAGAAGAAGGGGGCGTCCAAAGATGAGATGGATAGATGGTATTGTGGACACAATGGGCACAGAGCTGGGAGGGCTGAGAATGGTGGAGGACAGAGGTGCCTGGAGGAAAATGGTCCATGGGGTCGCAAAGGGTCGGAATCGACTGTGCGATTGAACAACAACAACAAAAACATCAAATCAATGTAAGCTTGTTTAATGTTTGATGTCAGCTTGGTCATTATTTTACTGCAAGTTTAGCATGTTATATTTAGAATTTTGTTAATGTCAGATAAGATTTGTATTCTACTTTTGAGATAACGGTTATATGTTGCCCGACTTTTGAAGCTAACCAGGAAATATTGCAGAAAGTAGAGGTGGAATATGAAACCATGCCAGGATGGAAGAATGACACAACTAATGCTAGAAAATGGGAAGACCTGCCACCTAAGGCACAAAACTACATTCGTTTTGTAGAAAATCATGTTGGGGTACCAGGTATGTATTTCTTTCTCCTGTGTTTCCTACAGGGTATTATGCTATATGTCTACTAAGCTAGTTTGTCAAAGAGATTTTTGAACTTCCTAGGACCTAATGATTTCAACTGAATCAGACTCCAGGCCAGTGGTGGCGAACCTATGGCACTCTCAGCTCTCTCTGTTGGCAAGCACACCACCACCCCAGCACAGAGTTCGCCCCAACCCTCTGCCCAACAGCCCAATGGGAGCTCTTCTTCCCTCCCTCAGCACACTTTGCCCCAACCCTTTGCCCAGCAGCCCAATGGGAGCTCTTCTTCCCTCCCACAACAGTTTGCCCCAACCCTCTGTCCAGCAGCCCAATAGGAGCTCTTCTTCCCTCCCCCAGCACAGTTTGCCCCACCCCTTTGCCCCACAGCCTAATGGGAGCTCTTCTTCCCTCCCCCAGCAGTTTGCCCCAACCCTCTGCCCAGCAGCCCAATGGGAGCTCTTCTTCCCTCCCCCAGCACAGTTTGCCCCACCCCTTTGCCCAGCAGCCCAATGGGAGCTCTTCTTCCCTCCCTAGCACAGTTTGCCCCACCCCTTTGCCCAGCAGCCCAATGGGAGCTCTTCTTCCCTCCCACAACAGTTTGCCCCAACCCTCTGCCCAGCAGCCCAATGGGAGCTCTTCTTCCCTCCCCCAGCACAGTTTGCCCCACCCCTTTGCCCCACAGCCTAATGGGAGCTCTTCTTCCCTCCCCCAGCAGTTTGCCCCAACCCTCTACCCAGCAGCCCGCTGGGAGTGCTTCCTCCCTCCACCCAGCACAGAGTTCGCCCCATTCCTCTGTTTGGGCACTCGGTCTCTAAAAAGTTTGCCATCACTGCTCTAGGCAATGATGACTAGTACATTAAAAAAATTATTGCAATGGGGAACATTCTTCTTCACACCTTTACCCTTCTGGTGCTGAGAGCCACCCATAGTAAAATCATGCAGTCTCTATTCAATCCCGTCAAAAGATACATAGGTAGATGGTTCTCCACTGTCTGTATGGAGAAAAGAACCTCCCTACCTTAGTTCTGCATATACATTGCAGATGAGAGTTATACCAGTAAACCACACCAATCTCCATTGAACTGTATGAGAAGACTTCCATTAGTCACTCTTACTTAATAGTTAGCCTAATGTTTGTCAGAAGGATGTAACAAATGGAGAGCAGCTATAAGGGAAAAGATATAGGAGCTTCCTTAGGGATGGGTTGGCTTCAGAGACTCAACAAGGAAAATAGATAATAGATCCATGTAGGTTTGACATGTGGCAGTAGAAAAGAGCAGACAAAGCCAGGTTTGAGATAGGGATACATACAGTATAAGTTGACTAGAGATGGTTTCTAACATTCTTAATTTGTTAAAATATCCTAGTAGCCATAATTCAGGGTTTGCTGGGCTAGATAAATCCAGTGGTAAAATTATTAATGGTGTATCACATCTTACATATGTTCTTTCAAACTAATTTGTCTACGTTTATGGTATACTATAAGGGTTTCCTCCTCAGCTTTAAAGTTTTTCATGGAAAGTGAAATGCAAAAGTAAATTGTCATTTCAGAAAAACATCAATTTTGTTACCCATTTTCTGCCAGGTTTGAACACTTACATTCTACTTGTTGTTGCATTACACTTTTAAATGTACGTGCTTTTGAAGATCAATTTTGGAATCTGCACACTAGAATTGCTGCCTAAAATAGATTGCATGAAGTTTGTTACTCTCTTTAATTACTCTAAAATGTATTTTTATATTATTATTTTCCTTAGTTAAATGGGTCGGAGTTGGAAAATCAAGAGAATCGATGATTCAGCTCTTTTAACCACACAAAGAACTTTGGTGCCATGAACCACAGTTTAGTTTTCATTTTTTCCTGTATGTTCCTGAGCTTGAATGAAGATGTTTTTAAATTGAAACATTCTTATTAGGCATAACTTGTACTACTCGTATTTTTAAATGAAAAAAAGTGAGAAAGGAATACGGAATAAGAACAGGAGAGATTTGGAGGTGAAGTCATATTTTCTGATGTTATGGTCAGGTCAGAGACCATGAAAAGTGACAAACTTATGTGGAATTATGTCATAGAAAGATTCAGTCGCTCAAGTCTTTTGTTGATAATATTATAATAAGTCATACCAGAGACAACTGATAAAGAAAGGCATATAAAGTTTTCATTTCCTAGTGGCCGCTCTAGCCTTTCAGAAGTGCTGCCATCAAAGAAAAAATAGCAAAGTAATAGAACCATCTAGAACAGTGTTTCCCAACCTTTCATTTTTGGACTTCAATTTCCAGAAGCCTAAGTCAGTTCCTTAAAGCACTGATTATCCAATGTACTGACTTAGGCTTCTGCCAGTTGAGGTCCTCCTGTGGGGCCTGAGCCCCACGTTGAGAACCACTGATCTAGAGACATTCACTGCTATGTAACATACTGTATGCAGCTACAGGCTTTATACTTATTTATTTGATTTATATACACCCTCATTAATGCAAGAACTGCTCTGGGCAGTTTACAAGTTAAAATATAACACACACACCCCAATAGCAAAAAACATTCTACAATATGGTAGTATAAAATTAATACAAAAATAGGAGAAAAAGTAAAGTTAAAATCAACAGCATCCAGAATAAATCGTTGCTGAAAGACAGTCTTGAATAACTTTTGTTGTTGTTGTAAATTTATTGAACAGAAGGAATGAATGAGTCTGGTGTATCTCAGTTGTTAACTTGGGGGCCACCACCAAAAAGGCCTGATTCCGTGTTGTTCTCAACCTTTTTAAGCCGGGGGCCGGGCCAAGCTCCGTCAGACAGCTTTGGGGGCCGGACGGCCATTTTGCCCTTCCTCCACCAGATGACACTTCCTGGTGTAGGGGAAGTGGTGGCCTGCTTTAAAGCCTCCCGAAGTGTGGCCACTTTTAGCAACATGCACTGAAAGAAGTACAGTAGACCCTCTCATAACGACATTGCTTGGTTCCCCAAGTAGCGTCGCTATAGGGGAAACGTCGTTGTGCGGTTTTCAATGGCAGCTGCGCCATCTAGCAGCAAAAAAACTGTCATTATCCGCACAATGACATTAAAAAACGTCGTTAATCCACACAACGACGGTTTTTCGTCATTGTGTGGATTTAATTTAATTTAATTCAATAGTCATATTTATATATGACTGGTCTATGGAACTCACTGCCAGAAGTGGTGACAGCTGTCACGTGGTGAGTGGCGACGCGTTATTAAGTGGAAATGACGCTATTCAAACGCACCGTTAATCGAGGGTCCACTGTACCAGGTACCTAAACTGTTAACGGCCTTATTACAACATAGTTGATCTTATGTCTCAGATCCTTTTGTGCCTTGGTGATAGCGCAGGTTTATTTCTCCTGTATACCATTTGATTCTCCAGCAGAATATCTGGTATGGTGCTGTTCATACCATGTCAGCCTTTTGATAACGGAGTGCATAACTACACTGGCTTGCTCCTTACTATACTGTGTGGGAATTTGTTAAATTCTTAGGGAAGTTTGATATGCTGGTAGCTCTTTAAAATACAAGGACTGTGCTCAGTTCCAACAAAAACAATCCCAGCACACAAAAAAGGAGGGTTGATAGATTTTTTAAAATATAGTTTTGTGCTTGCACGATAAACAGTTGTGATTCTTGTGATAAAAAGTCATTACACGGGAACCTCGCTTAACAAACGACTCGGTTAACACAAATCGTATAACAAAAGGAAACCCATAGAAAATAGTGGCTCAGTTAAAAAAAAACTCAGAATGGATTAATTGGCTTTCAATGCATTCCTATGGGAAACCGTGTTTTGGTTATTTTTTGTTTCCAATGCATTCCTATGGGAAATTCGCTTTACAAATTTTTTGTAGTACAAAAGGTCCTGGAGAACACATTGCATTGGTTAAGCAAGGTTCCACTGTATTCTTGTTCATGCTTGCCTTCATTCTCAAAGCAGTAGCAACAGTGAATTGTATCTACTACTACTTCTTTCGTGACCTGATCAAACCCTAGACCAGTGATGGTGAACCTTGGCACTCCAGCTGTTATTGGACTTTAATTCCCAGAAGCCCTGATCAGCAGGAGTGCTGACTTGGGCTTCTGGGAATTGAAGTCCAAAAACACCTGGAGTGCCAAGATTCACCATCACAGCCCTAGACTAACAAAATGAAACCACTTTCTTGGCCTTGTCATTGGCCAAACTTAAGTCCTCATCGGTGCATCTTTCTGGCAGTAATTGGCAGACCAGTAAACAAGCCGTATTCTGTATCTCTCCATGTTCACACAGCATGTTGTTGTCCGCCAGCAGCCCCCACTTGAGCATGTTGGTCTTGCATTTAGGTTCTCCAACTCTCAGCCTATTCTGGGTCCTCCAAGTTATGTAGGGGAGGTTGAGTTCCTCAGCTATATCTTCTTTTAATGTTCCTTGTCCAGTGGGCTCCTTCTGTCATCTTCTAATTTGGTTTTGCTCTTGTGTTCCCTCAAGAGTGTTTGTGTTGTATCTACTGAGTACATGAGACTTTGTTGAGGCACCAGGTTGAAATGAAAAGTGGTCTATTTTGGTCTGGAAACACTTCAAGGCCAGTGCTTACAGTAGCAAAGATAGCCTTCAAAATGGAAATCTGAAATCACTTCCCTAATAGCACAACATATTGCTGTTGTTTTGGCACTGCTTCCTGACCTGTCCCATTTCTGCTGGTTTGCAGCTACAATGACTGTGTATTTTAGGAATATGTTTCAGTTGCACTGATATATTGATCTTCATTAGCTTCTTAAAGTCTAAGGCTGAACAATCTGATATTCCTTGTAGTAGATTCCATTTATCTACCAGAGAATGAACCACTGCATCCAGCCTACATTTAACTAAATAGCACTTTGAGTTTGTTTGTTGCCCAATAGACATTTTCTCCTAATACTCCTTGAACAGAAAATTATGAAAGTCCTACCTGCCTTTTGCTTGTGTGTTGATTTGAGAAAATGTTAATTGGCAAGAATGGTATCTGAAACCTTTTGATAGCTCTCAACACACTGATGCTTCAAGCATGTAGCAGTTTTATTTCACTAAAATAAATAAATTTCACTTACAGCAACACTTCAAAAAAATGGAACCACATTTTTACTTTACAGATGTAAAGAATGTAGTTTTTATGGCGAAAGTGTGCAGTATAATAAGGCTCATCCAGCATAAAGTTGTACCTATTCCTAGGAGAACTTTTTAACTGCTTGTGAATTTCTGCTGAAAAAGGGAGCATACTCAAACAGACACAGACACACTGAGGTGTGTACTCAAGCTTCCCATAAAGCAAAAGGTGTCCTGTTCAAAGTGTTGCTTGGGACAGTTTTACAGTTTTAACACCAAATGTAAGAGGGATATCTTATTGCTATTTCAAACAAAACAAGATACTGTATTGTAAAAGCTACAGAAAGTTTTAATACTCAAGACATTTCCTTTTTGAAGTTTGATGCACATACTGTATGATTATTTTTAAATTTAATGTACTGTAAACTGCTGGTACAAGATAGTGTCATGGTTAAACTGTAGTACTGCAGCCAAAACTCTGCTCATGATCTGAGTTCGATCCTGATGGAAGCAAGGTTGACTCAGCCTTCCAGATCTCTCCAAGTTTAGTAAAATGAGTACCCAGCTTGTTGGGGCCAAAATGCTAATTAGCTTGTGAACGGGCCAGAGAGTACTCTTAAGTGCTATAAGGTGGTGCATAAGTGTAATTGCTATTGCTAAGATGGCCACTGTCTATGTGTTTGTTGTTCTGAAAGGTCCAGTCCTTTAAGAAATGTCTCAGAGAACTCCTTCTATGAACCGTCAGTGCCTTACATGCACTATAAATTTGAGAACAAAGTTCACCAGTGTAGTCTTTGTCCTGAATTTTTTAAAGCGAGGTTTGTAACAAGTTAGTTGTTAACTTCCACATGAGATATTGTGATTAGTATCCTATGTCTCAGAAACCAAATCTTATTTTGAAATGTTAATTGCTCTTTAGTGGGGGGGTTTGCCCAGAGTTAATATTGATAATTCTTATCTTGTGCAATTTTGTATCCCCTGATCCTAAGACAATTTGTTGTGAGACTTTGATGAAATAAATGCGAAGGGTGTAGCAGCCTGTACACAAAAATGCAACAACATATTTTATGTTTCACATACAAGTTTTCAGGGGAGAATATCTCAATAGATTACCCCTACTGCCACCAGGACTTCTGGAGAGCACTAAATTGCAGTTGATCGTTTGCTCTTGTAAACTTACTTTGTTTGTCAGGCATCTGTAGCGGATATTTTTCAAAGTGTTGGCCTATTTCGATGGGCATTTCTGTTCCTACCAAGTAGTAGCCCAGGAAAAGTTTCAGATATTTATTGATTCCATTGAGTCTTGAATAAGAAATTAATTGGATGTGAATAATGTATCTTTAGGGCTGTTTCCTGTATAATGTATTGATTCTTCACTGGAATTTTGTTATAATAATTTGTCATTATAATTTAATGCCTGTTTAGCTCAAGATTAAGTGCAATAGTTATTCTCTGACATCAAATGTTATAATTGAATTAAGGTAGGGAACAGCATAGCAGGACACTGAAAATGTCTTAACCATACATCACAGCAAGGACTACTATGGAAAAGTCTACATTTAACAATTTCAGTGCTGCTGGGATGATATTAGGGTGTACAATGCTCAGCAAATGCACTAAAAGTGTGTTCTTGATTATTTTATATTGTATATTTTAAGTAGTGCTGTACTTTTCTGTTGTATAGATCTTGCCTTTGCTTAATAAAGCTTCACAAGATAAGGATTACATGATTTCTTGGTTCTTCATTTCTTAATGTCACAGAAAAGGAATTTTAATCGTATGCCAATGCTGTGCATCTGAAATTATGGCAAACTGAAGAGGTTTTGAAGAATAATTCTGTATTTCACAGTAACCCCATGAATGTGGTAGAAAATAGATGTACCTTTTAAAAATGTACCGTATTTTCCAGCATATAAGACGACTTTTTAACCCCAAAAAATCTGTGCCAAAGTTGGGGGTCGTCTTATACGGCGGGTACTCTGGAGCCAGGGGCCACCCGGCGGGGAAAGCCATTCGCCGCCGCTGCATGAGGCCTCCGGAGCAAGGGGCCGCCAGGATACTACCACCCCCAGCCTTGCGGCAGAGGCGGTGAATGGCTTTCCCCGCCGGTCAGCTGCTGATCCTCCTCCACCTCACCCTCCCTGGGGTGGTGGTATCCGGGCGGCCCCTTGCTCCGGACGCCTAGTGGCGGCGGCTTTCTCTGCCGGTCAGCTGCTGCTCCTTCTCCTCCTCACCCCCGGCTGGGGGGGGGGGTGCGGAGGAGAAGGAGCATCAGCTGAACGGCGGGGAAAGCTAGCCGCCACCGCCGCGAGGCCTCTGGAGCAAGGGGCCGCCCGGATACCACCACCCTCAGCCCCGCCGGTCAGCTGCTGCTGCTCCTCCTCACCCCCCCACCCCCGGCTGGGGTGGTGTTATCCACGAGCCGCGCCTCCCCGCCCCCTTCACCGGTGGGAAAGGTAAAAGGAGCCCCATCAAGCTTGGAGACGCCGCAAGCTGCACCTCCCCGCCCCCTTCACCGGCGGGGAAGGTAAAAGGAGCCCTGTTGGGCTCGGAGACACCGCGAGCCGCACCTCCCCGCCCCCTTCACCGGCAGGGAAGGTAAAAGGAGCCCTGTCGGGCTCGGAGACACCACGAGCTGCACCTCCCCACCCCTTTCACCGGCGGGGAAGGTAAAAGGGAGGTGCGGCTCATGGCATCTCCAAGCCCAACAGGGCTCCTTTTACCTTCCCCGCCGGTGAAAGGGGCGGGGAGGTGCGGCTCGCGGCATCCCCGCCCCCTTCACTGGCGGGGAAGGTAAAAGGAGCCCTGTCGGGCTTGGAGCCGCCGCGAGCTGCACCTCCCCGCCCCCTTCACCGTCAGGGAAGGTAAAAGGAGCCCTGTCGGGCTTGGAGCCGCCGCGAGCTGCACCTCCCCGCCCCCTTCACCGTCAGGGAAGGTAAAAGGAGCCCTGTCAGGCTCGGAGACACCATGAGCCGCACATCCCCGCCCCTTTCACTGGCGGGGAAGGTAAAAGGGAGGTGCGGCTCGTGGCATCTCTGAGCCCAACGGGGCTCCTTTTACCTTTCCCGCCGGTGAAGGGGGACGGGAGGCATGGCTCGCGGCATCTCCGAGCTCAACGGGGCTCCTTTTACCTTCCCCACCGGTGAAGGGGGCGGGGAGGTGTGGCTTGCGGCGGCTCTGAGCCTGACGTGGCTCCTTTTACCTTCCCCGCTGGTGAAGGGGGCGGGGAGGCATGTCTCGCAGCATCTCCGAGCCCAACGGGGCTCCTTTTACCTTCACCGTCGGTGAAGGGGAATAGGTTATACATGTTGTAAGCCGCTTTGAGTGACACTTGTGTCAGGAAAGCGAGATAGAAATAAAACTTATTATTATTACCAAAAGGTAATATTAAAATATTATATATTAATATTAAAAATGATGATGATAGTACTAATGGCATCCTGATTTATGGACACCCTTCCCAGGGTTTCCTAGGTAGGGAGTCTCCAGATTTGAGTTTCCTCCCCTAAGGCTCTTTGGATTCTTGGGCCATTTGCCCAGCCCCCACCCCAAGCTGGCTTTCCCCACCGGTCAGCTGCTCCTCCTCCTCCTCCGCACCACCACCCCCAGCAGGTAAAGGGAGCCATCCCCAGCCCAGGAAGCTCCGAAGACACCGCCGTTGGAAGAGGGGTAGTCATACGGCGAGTATATTGCAAACTCTACATCTTAACTAGAAAAGTTGGGGGTCGTCTTATACGCCCAGTCACCTTATACGCCAGAAAATACGGTATTTTAAAGTCTAAAGAGGTAACAATCTTTTTTTTGTGCCGTATCTGATTCCAAATATTGGCTATCATCACAGCAATCAGCCATGATTTGCCTTCTGCATTGAAGTGTGACACCCGTACCACTGATCCAGTTCTGCACGTCACTTTCTGGTCCTGAGCACTTTTGGCATGCAAAGTGCTCCTCAGCCCCAGGCCAGTATTGATGAAGCTGCTGCCCTCTATCAAGATGGATTTGAATTTAATCCACTTGGGTACCATCACCTTTCTCTGTGGACTTTGTCACCCAAGACTATTAGTCCTGAGGGTTGTCAGGTTAGTCAACCTGGCGATCAGCATTGGGTTGCAGGCAGTATGGTGTACTCCATTACCATAGCAGGATAACCTGGCCAGATTGGAGTAATAATCTTACTTATCTGTAAAATACCAATATATACACCTTTTAAGGGACTGCAGTTGCTCAAGTTGCTTTTGAGCAAGGGAAAACTTTACATTTAAACCTTTTAAATTCTTTTTTGCCATCTCTGCGCAATCTTGCAAGTGGCATCAAGACTTCCAGTGACTTTGAAGCAGAAGTCTGTTTTTGTTCTATCATTGTCAAACGCTTGAGATCTAAGATCCCGTGATTGTAAGCAAAATATGTCTCACAATGGCTAAAATTCTGTTGCATTTCATGTCACACAGGGCTGATAATGTTAAAAATTGTTTCTGAGCCTTTCAAGATTCTAAGGCTCCCTTGAGATACCTCTAATCCTGGGGCAGCCTTTGGGGGTCTTGGGATAGGGCAGAGAATCTTTAATGTCCAAAAATCACAGCTGGAGTCTTAAACCCAAGGAAGCCACCTGGAAGGGAGGGGAAAATAAGGAGTTTTAATTATGGGAATGGCTGGTAGTATCATCCATATATAACATAAAGTTGCATAACAGGATTTTGGCCACTGTGTGAGGTTCTTAAATTAAAAATGGAATTATTTAATTGTGCTTAATTTTATAAAACATACAAACAAAAGCCCTGTAAGATTTTTAAAAACTACAGAAGGATAAAATTCAGTAGCATTGTTAAAATTTGCTGTTCATTAAACACAGAGCAAATGAAACCATTTTGCCTGGTGCTTAAAGTGTAACATTAGTGCCAAATTAACTTCTCAGGGGAAGGACCTCCATCACAACACGGGCCTGCTTCCAGTCAATTCACAAGTTCATGCCACTTAAGGTCTAAAGGGTGGAATAGCTAGAAAGGATCTTAATGGGCAGGCAGAGTCCTGTGAGAACTTATAATCTTTCACTTCTGTAGTTTTCAACCTCTAGTTCCCACTCTACCTCAAGACAAGTATTGTTTTGATGTGAAGGTTCAATATCCCCAGCCAGTATGGCCAATGGTGCAGAATTGCTCAGCTTCGCGAATAAATGATCTGGAGGATCAGAGGTCACACAGTCACTGCTTTCTACCAGCACTGTGAACCACATACATTCCTTGGAATACTGCTATGCAGCCTCCACTTGGCTTCCCTAGGTACCACAAAACCCCTTCTCCCACAAGCTGTCTGGTGCTGGGCTTAGTGGGCCAAGCAAATAAGCATTTGAGGTCCTCTGTATAATGAATGGATAGCAAAATCAGAAGCTGATATAAACTGACTAAAGGAGACTGGAAACCAAGCCCTATGAGGAAAGACTGAAGGAACTGGGCATGTTCAGTCGTCTTCTTTCGTGTCCCGATCAAATCCTGGACTGCCAAAATGAAGCCACTTTCTTTGCTTTGGTGTTGCCCAAACCCAAGTCCTCATCGGTGCAAGTCACTGGTAGCAATCGGCAGACCAGTAAATGAGCTAGATTCTGTGTCTCTACATTCGCACCATGTATTGTCCTCCAGCAGTCCCCACTTGAGCACATTGCTCTTGCATTTAGGGACTCCAACCCTCAGCTTATTCAGGGTGCTCCAAACAATGTAGGTGACATTAAGATCTTAGTCCTAAGGAGGAGGGACAGGATCTGTTCTCGATCATCCCAGAGTGAAGAACACATAATAATGGGCTCAAGTTACATATCCGAATATCAAGAAAATCTTCCTAACTGTTAGAGCAGTAAAACAATGGAACCAATTATCTAAGGAGGTGGCAAGCTCTCAAATGCTGGAGACATTCAAGAGGAAAGTGCACAGCCACCTTATCTTATTTTTTTTATATTTATCTGTCAAATCTGCTTTGGATTCCTGCATTGCACAGGGGATTGGACTCAATGGCCCCTTCTTACAGGTGAAAATCAGAAAATTAAAATATCGTGCAAATGTTCATTCAGTTCAGTAATGCAACTTAAAAGGTGAAACAAATACTGTATATGAGATAGACTCATTACATGCAAAGCGAGATAGTTCAAGCCTTACTTTGTTATAGTATTGATGCTTATGGCTTACATTTTAGGAAAATCCTAACCTACCAATCTCACCCGGGAGCCCACGCCACCGGATCCCGGGAGTGGAGACAGGTGGGAGAGCCACCGCCCCCCCCCCCCCCCACAGCTGACTTCGCTCTCTGGGCCGACCCGCCCAGAGAGCAGAAAAAGGGGAGACGCCGCCGTTGCGGAGAGGGACTCCCTGTCTCGCCCGGGAGCCCACGCCACCGGCTCCCGGGAGTGGAGACAGGTGGGAGAGCCACCGCCCCCCCACAGCTGACTTCGCTCTCTGGGCCGGCCCACCCAGAGAGCAGAAAAGGGGGAGACGCCGCCGTTGCGGAGAGGGACTCCCTGTTTCGCCCGGGAGCCCACGCCACCGGCTCCCGGGAGTGGAGACAGGTGGGAGAGCCACCGCCCCCCCCACAGCTGACTTCGCTCTCTGGGCCGGCCCACCCAGAGAGCAGAAAAGGGGGAGACGCCGCCGTTGCGGAGAGGGACTCCCTGTTTCGCCCGGGAGCCCACGCCACCGGCTCCCGGGAGTGGAGACAGGTGGGAGAGCCACCGCCCCCCCCACAGCTGACTTCGCTCTCTGGGCCGGCCCACCCAGAGAGCAGAAAAGGGGGAGACGCCGCCGTTGCGGAGAGGGACTCCCTGTTTCGCCCGGGAGCCCACGCCACCGGCTCCCGGGAGTGGAGACAGGTGGGAGAGCCACCGCCCCCCCCACAGCTGACTTCGCTCTCTGGGCCGGCCCACCCCGAGAGCAGAAAAAGGGGAGTCACCGCCGTTGCGGAGAGGGACTCCCTGTCTCGCCCGGGAGCCCATGCCACCGGCTCCCAGGAGTGGAGACAGGTGGGAGATGCTGCGGGTTGTCCTGGTTGGCCCCCTGGGATGCTTCGCTACCATCTTCTTGTTGTTGGCTAGGATTTGGGGCCAGCCGCGGCGGGAGGCTGGACTTGCCATGGTCTGAGCCTCGGTGGAGGCGAGGAGGCTGGTCGGCTTGGAGCTTCAGGATTTGTGCAGGCTTTTGTTCCACGCACCCCCCTTCTGGAAGGACTAAAAGGACTGTGCTGGGTATATTTTTTTATATTGTTATTTGACGTTTTGAATTTTTAAAAAAATATTTTGTACTCTTTGATGTGATTAACTGATGTTTAGGATTTTATTGTATTGTACCTTATTTGATGTATTGTTAGAAACTGTATTGTAGTGCACATGTAGTGCATATTGTAGTGTGTATATATACACACACACACACACACACACACACACACACACACACACACACATATATATTTCTGTAATTTTTGCGGACAGGGATTTGTAATTGTACTTTTGGTGATTGATTTTTTGCTGTATTTCTTGTATGTTATGTTACTGTATTTCGTATTATTGTCCGCTATGTAAACCGCCCTGAGTCGGGTTCGCCTGAGTGAGTGGTATATAAGCGCGAAAATTAAATTAAATTAAAATGTACCCCATAACCATCACATCTCATGTACAGTGTACGCCATGATCATCACAATTATAACGAATTAAGGCATGACATATCTCGCTTTGCATGTAGTGAATCTATCTCATATATTTGTTTCACCTTTTAAGTGAAATGAATGAACATTTGCACGATATTCTAATTTTCCGAGTTTCACCTGTATTCTACGACCACAGCTGTTATTTCATTTAACTTAATATTGACACTGGCAATGGCCCACCACTGCTATGGGCAAGATTCCTTCCTAGCCATACTTGAAGATGTTGAAGATGGAGTTTGTGACCTTCTGCATGCAAAGCATGAACTCTTGTCACTAAGTTATAGCTCCTTCCAGTTGATAGGGTAGACCTAAACCTGTGCCTGCTTGCCAAGATTTGGTGCCGCTGTCTTTGTCTGAGGGAGGAAGAAGACATGTGTGTTAAGGGTGTGCATATATGTTGGGTTATTTCAGTCCAGGAGAGGTTCCATCTGGCACACCAACTTAATCTGTTGAAATTATCTTCTGCCATTGACAGTATATGTAGAAAGCAAGTGAAATAGTCATGGATCTTTGTTGAGAATAGGTCTATAAACTGCCTCCAAAAGTACCTCCATGTGTGGGCACTGAACATGCTCCAGTTGAGAGGCTTGTTGATTGATTACCAGGTTAACCCATGCCAAAAACATGGATATAGACAAGGCTTTTTCTGGTGCACTTGTTTAGCCCACAAGCTAAAAATAAAAACCAGCCTCAACAGAGCAGATGTACTACAATTTTGAAGCAATTAAGGAAGAGCCTGTGCCAATACCTTGGGCAGTTCCATTGGAAAACTTACATTTGCTCTGTAGTGAGTGAATGAGTGACATTCATATTTGTAATAAAATACCTACTTGCTTGACAATATCCATACCTGTCAACCTTCCCGATTTGACCGGGATTACCCTGTAAATTGACGTCGATTGACGTCATAACCCAGCCCCTGCTGCCAAAACCCTGTAATTTGTCAGCGGGGGAAACGCTTTCCATGCATGCGCGGAAGGGTTTTACCTCTTCCACGCATGCGCGGAAGCACTACATCGCTTGCGTAAGGGCTGCGCAAGCGGCGTAGCGCTTCCGCGCATGCGTGGAAGGGGTAAAACCTTTCCACGCATGCGTGGAACGCGACCTGCGCACAAGCGATGTGTGCAGGTCCTGTTTTTCCAGAGCCGAGGGTTGACAGGTATGCAATATCTGTCTTGCCCTAGGAAATAGACCCTCCATGGATGCCTTCTACTCTACAGTTATAAAGATGAAAAGCAACGTGGAGCAATAATATCCTGCTCCATTTCAATGGCACTTTATATCAACATTTATACAACTTACATTTCTGTATGCTCGCTTATTCTACTAATATATATGTTTCATTGTTTCTAACAAACAACTTGAAGCTCCAGTTTGTGACCTCTAGACTTAATCAAATTATATGATGTTTATGAAAAGCCAGGCATTCTCTCACAGTGCTGTTCTATTTATGTTGTTACATGCTGTCAAGTTGCCTCCAATTTATGGCAACCCAATTAATGAGTGACCTCCAAAATGTCCTTTCTTCACCAGCTCAGCTCTTGTAGACTCAAAACTGTGGCTTGCTATATGTGTACTCTAAGGAATTGCCAAAGAAAAGAGTAACAGTATCATCCTTTCTGATACACAGAGTTATGATTTATGTTACCTGCAAGTGTTCAGATTATAAAAGGGAATGGAAGGAGGTAAGGAAATGAAAGCTGACTATTCTCCAGTGTAAGCCATGACATGGCCCTCTAAAGTCTGCTGATCTAGAAGTTGTTTCCTTTTTCTCATTTCTTACTTGGGCGAAACTATGAAGCTCCTTAATTCAGCAAAAATAATGAAAACAGATGGCTCTGAACATGAAATTAAACTCATAATTGCCACATATTGCATATAACCGTGATCTGGATAGCCTCTCCTTCCAATAAATGGGGAAATATGCTCAAGTGGCTAAGATGCTGACGGGGAGGCAGAAGGTCAGCAGTTCGATTCCCGAGTACTGCAGGATGGAATGAGCTCCCATCTTTGTCCAAGCTCCTGCCAACCTAGCAGTTCGAAAGCAAGAAATTGCAAGTAGATAAATAGGGACCACTTCGGTGGGAAGGTAACAGCATTCCATGTGCTCCGGTGTCTTGTCATGCCTGCCACACGACCACAGAAATGTCTGCAGAAGCTTTGAAACAGATGAGCACTGAACCCTAGAGTCGGATACGACAGGCAGATGAAAATAATAAATAACTGACACACTGCAAGAACACTAAGGGTCATACCAAACCATTGTGTCTGATTGCACAAGTGACTGTGCAACTAGTTCCTGGACCATCAGAAGCTGAGGGGCATGGCAGCAGTCTGGCAGTGCAAGTAGGTTCACCTGCACAATTGTCGACCTACGTAGGATGGGACCAGCAGATCCTGGCAAATAATAAATAAAGAATTGGCATCCTGATCCCCACAATACCACAAAGTCTCACCTAATCCCACACTGTTTAAGTGACCATCGCTGTCAGTGATGAAAAAAAATATTAGACAAAACAATAGGGAAGTTCCTGGCTGCAGGTCAGCTAAAATGATATGACTACAATCTATCTTGATAATACCTTGGGTTATAGCAAACTGGTCTGTAATTTGAAGTGACCTACAGCTGGATTTTTTGGGTGCAGGCCTTTGTTTCCTTTTTCACTCGGCCAGTTTTGTGCATTATTGGTAGACGTGAACATACTCAACAGTGTTCTGTGTACAGAAATGGTTGGGGGTTGTGGCAGACTCTAACACAGGAATGCCCAAACTTTTCAGGCTGCAGGCTGGTCATGTGGTTCAGGGGATCTGGCCCCAGGCCATAGCTTGGGCACCCCTGCTCTAGCATCTCACAGTGTGTCAGTTATTTATTATTTTCATCTGCTACCATTGCTTCATGCATAGGTTTCCCTTGCTCAACTGAATGAACATTTGCACAAGTAGATAAATAGGGACCACTTCGGTGGGACGGTAACAACGGTGAGCGGTTGGGGGAAAGCAACTGCAGACTTTGCCTTACATAGGCATTTTTCCTAATAAGATTTTGGGCCTTGTCATCAGATATCTACATACGTTTCCCCACAAGGATTCCATATACATAATTTTTTTCATTATTTCTAATCTTTGGCAAGGCAAGTTTCCTAATCATGAGGAGATACCGTATTTGCTGGCGTATAAGACCCACTCCCCCTTAAAATACAGTGGGGAAAATGGAGTGCTTCTTGTACTGTATATAGTGGGCTATACGCTGGCAAATATGGTGTGTGTGTGTGTGTGTGTTTGCATCTATTTAACTCTTTAATTAAACAGTACAGTACATTAATCTGAGATTTTTTTTCAATAATTAAAGCCATATGGTGATTAGAAAAATTTTCTATGTTGCAGAATCAATTTGCACCTGACCTGGTAGCTGTTTTTTCCCCTTTTTCTCTGCTAATGGAAGCTATGGTGTTCCTACTCAGAACGTCCCTTTCATTCTGAGTTCATTAATAGTGGATCTGGACATCTTCACATCATATGTCTCACATAAATCTTTTTTACAGTACAAACATATACCGTTTTCAGCTCATTTTTTCTGACCCACACAGAATGCACTTTTTTTTCACAGCAGCTTGATGCTAGGTCAACATTTTCACTAAGTAGCACCTATAAAGAATTATGGAATATGGCAATACATGATATACTGACATGTGATTTATAATTAAAGAAAGGAATAACAACAAACAAAATTTTTTAAAAGAAATTTCAGAATAGTTTAGTGAGTATGTATTAAATTAAAAGTTGAGGGACCAGGTCAAGAATATGGGACTTTTTGGAAATAGGGGACAAGTGTGTGTATGTGTAAAATAAAAAAATATATTTAAAAATAATAAAAATAGTAAAAGCCCTGGTGGCACAGTCGTTGAGCTGCTGTACTGCAGCCAAAACATTGAGTTCAATCCTGATGGGACCAAAGTTGACTCAACCACCTTGTAATTCTTCTTCAGCCGTATCCAAATCCGAATAATGGCGATCATCATGGCAATCAGCCATGAAGGCTGTCCTGAGAATATAATGCAGACAAGCCTCCAGCAAAATTCTTAGGTAAAGGTTTCCCTTGCTCGAAAGCCAGTCGTATTCGACTCTAGGGTTCAGTGCTCATCTCTGTTTCAAAGCCGAAGAGCTTCAGCAGACATTTCCGTGGTCATGTGGCAGGCATGACTAGACACCGTAGCGCACGGAACGCAATTTCTTGCTTCCGAACTGCTAGGTTGTAACTATTAGAGCTCATTAAACAGACGTTCCGCGATACAACTCCAAGAGAAGAACTCAGCCACCCATTCCACACGTATTAACAAAGCCCCGCCCACTGCTGGGCGACGCCCCCAACCTGCGAAGACTAGGCCCCGCCCCTAACGCGCACTCACATTTCCCACCCGTTTCTCGTCGCAGGTCCCTTGTGATTGGCTGAGGCCACCATGACGTAAGGAGAGGGCGGTGTCTTTAGCAAACAGGAAAGCGGGGTGGAGAGGCGGAGCCTGTAACTAAAGTTTCCTGCGCGGGAGGGCGCAGGCAGCTCTTTAAAAGGATAAAATCTCTGGTTGCGGGTCGAGGCTCTTTGGGTTTTGTCGGCGCAGTCGGTTGCTTCTTCGTGTTTCCTCCGTTTTGAGAGAGAAAGGGGGATGCCGAAGCGCTCGTACCCGTTCGCGGACGTTGCTCCGGTGCAGCTGAAGACACGCGTCCGGCTGAAGGAGTTGAGTCAAGGCGTCATGGGCAAGCAGTACCGGGACGAGATATTCGGTAAGGCGACGGGGCCCGAGCGGCGAGACTGAGGCGAAATAAAACGCGCCCTTAGGCGAACGGTGGATTGTTCTCGCGAGAATAAACTCGGTTACGGATTGAGTCCAAATGGCTGAGGTCTCGCGAGAACGAGGGTGCAACCTTCTTTGTTCAATGGGCGGGACTTCCTGTCAGGGCCTGAGGCGGGCGGAAGGACTAACGTTCGCCCCGTTCCCTTGGTTACGGGAATGGATGCCTTTGGGAGAAGGAAGTGATGGGTTCTCTCTCGCTCCCCCGTTTCGGGGGCTATGTCTCATTCCTCATCATGGGTAGAAAGAAGCCCTCTGCACATGCCCAGAGGTGCTCTTCTTTTTGTTTTGGTTGCTGCTTTTTCCTGTAAGAACAATAAAAATAAAAGAAAATTGGATATAATAACAAAATCGGATATTCTGGATGTCCTTGATGAAATCAAAATCGGTGTTGCTTACAAGCTGAATGGAAAAAAAGAATCCCTTATTTTCCATGTATGTGGTTGACTGTCTTGAGATTTTAACTTTTAACTGGCTCAGAGTATCAGGTTTCCTATCACACTTGTCAGGATTCATTATTGGCGGACCTCCTCTATAATAAAAATAAAGTAAAAATAATTTGTTTGAAAGCTCCATTTTAAGGCAATTAAACCTTATTTTAAGGCTAAAGTCTTGCTTTTTCGGTAGTTGATGTAATCAGGCCAAACCTTTTGTATCAGAAATGACTGGGTTGAAAGGATTTTTTTTCTGGAGGAACTCCGCTCAGGGGATGCCCAAATGAGCTTCCTTTCATGTCCCCAAGATCTTTTCCCCACCAAAGTGGTCCCTATTTATCTACGTGCAATTTCTTGCTTTCAGACTGCTAGGCTGGCAGGAGCTGGGACAGAGACTGACGCTCAAACCGTCATGCAGTACCCGGGTCTTAAACTGCCAACTTGCCGGCCTTCCAGATAACAAGGCAAGCTTCTTAACCACTGAGCCACTGCAGCCTCCGATAATGAATCCTGACACATTCTTTACAATATAATGTGTTTAAAAATTCAGAGCTGGTGCCTTCCAGTTGAGAAACCACTTGTATCAAGAGTTGGCTTTATATTTATAAAAGAAGAGTGATGTAATCAGGCCAAACCTCCAATAATAATTTTGTGGCAGGAATTGCTCTGGGTTGAAAGGATGTTTGCTGGATAAACTCCGCTCAGAGGACGCCCGAATAAGGCTCCTTTCATGTCCCCAAGGTCTTTCCCCAGCAAAGTGGTCCCTATTTATCTACAGTACTTGCAATTTCTTGCTTTCAGTCAGCTAGGTTGGCAGGAGCTGGGACAGAGATGGGAGCTCATTCTGTCATGCAGTTCCAGGGTCTCGAACTGCCAACTTGCTGGCCTTCCATCTAATAAGCCTAGCTTAACCACTGAGCCACTGCAGCCCCAGCTTTTTCTGTAATGTTATATACACTGAATCAGGTCCTGACTTACTTAGACCCTTCCATCCTGTGTTTCGTACTGGGCAGCAAGGGATCATCAACAGTTTCGGTTTTGGGCAAGTACTTCGGCATCCTCCCAAGTCATTTTCAAGGTCTTTGAATCTGACACAAAACTCATGTTTTCTGAGGATGTCTTCGCTGTTGTTTAGCGTTAGGAGGGGTCCAACTTTTTGCCGCCTTAGGGATCCTGGTTTTTCTCCATATGGAAAATATGGCCTGCCATTTGGCGTCTTCTTTGTGCAAGAACATTAATGTAATGTTCACAAGCCACTTCGTCGAAGCACTCCCTCACTTGTAATGTCAAAATTCCTTTATTGACCAGACTATCAAGGGATGGATTCCTGCTGGTTGCAACTTGCTTTCCCTCCATTCCTTTCACTGCTGCACTCTTCTCCAGGTTTGACCAAGACTTTTCACAATTGGATCTTCCCATCTTTTGTCAAAACAATGAATCTTTAAAATTTGGCAGACACACCTCTGCTAGATCAAGTCCTGAGGCCAAGTATATACAGTCCATGCGTCTGTGTGCAAGTTCAGGTACAGAGATGTTTGATCTCTCCCTGCTTTATGGAGTAGAAACATGGATTGTCAGGATCACATAAAGAAATCTTCCCCATCTTGCCTGGCCTCAGAGAATTCTCAACTTCAAGTGGCAGAATGAATTCCCTGACCCTGACGTCTTGGAAGGAGCGCAGAGGACAGGTGCTTTGACAGTTTTGAAGCAACAGCAGTGCCCGTGAGCTGGCCGTGTAGTCAGGATGTCCCAAAGCCTGCTGTGGGTGTTTGATGGCATAGTGGACAAAAGAAATTATGCAAAGACTCCCTGAATTAATTTAATATTGATCATGTCCATTGAGAAGGTTTCACTTCAAGACTGAAGTGCCTAGCAGAAGACTGTCAAGGAAAGGGTAGACATTTTTGAAATAAAAAGAAGTAGTGACGCACATTCCTTGACATCCAGAAGGGTAAAAGGGGAAGTAAAGAAGAAGTGGAAGATGCACAAAGGAAGAGAGAGAGTAAAGACCAGGACCAGCTAACCTGCTCTCACGGTTACCTTATCTTCTAAATAAATGCTAATTAATTTATAAACTGTCCATAGAATGCTCTAAGTGCTATGGGGCAACACATAAGTGTACTTGCTATTATCTTCTGGGCTCACATTGGGTCAGAGTGTGCGTGTGTTTTAGATGCCCTTTGGCAGTGAATTTTGAGTAACCTCTCCCTTTAATATGACAGGGAGTACAGAAGACTGTTTCTAAATCCATTAATGTTGATTCTCTCTTCCATACACTACCAGCATTTTATTTTATTATATTATTTACATGCTGCCTTTCTCCCCATAGGGGATCCAGAGTGGCTCACAACTAAAATTTAAAACCATGGTTTTAAAAAAATACAATATATTATATTGAAAACAAGCATATAAGATTAAAGTCAGACTTAAAAACAACTTTAAAACATATTAAAATTGTCAGCTCAGTTAGAAGAGCGTTCTTGAGGTCCCTCCTGCTTACAAGCCTACCTGAAGTGAAAGAGCTTAGATCAAGGGTGCCCAAACTTTTCGGGCCACGGGCGGTCATGTGGTTTCTCCCACTGGAAACAAGTAAAACGCACCTGCACATGCGCAAAATGCTGTCATAAATGTATCTGTGGGTGATGTAAATGCATTTATGACAGCCGTGGGTGCATTTATGGCAGTGTTCTGCGCAGGCATGTTTTACTTCCAGGATAGGCGCGGTCTGGATGAATTGGCGTCAGCTGGATCCAGCCCACGTGCTGTAGCTTGGGCACCCCGGCTTAGATTGACAACAGGGAGGCAGGCCAAGTTGGCATCTCAGGATGACACATTCAAATGCATGGGAACAGCTGCTGAGAAGGCCCTTGGTGTTCTCACAAGCTGAACTTGGGAAGATGGTAGAACTTGGGTGAGTTCCTAAGCAAGTTTAGTGCATTCAAAGTCTCCCAACTTTGCTACTTAGTTAGTTATCAGCTCTTTGAGCAGCACATCAGCCTCTTAAGTATGAACATTTCACCTATATAATCCTATCACCTTGGTCCTCTTCATACATGCAGTCAAGTAGTCTTTGCCCAGAAATATTTGCAGGCAAGTAGACAGATCTGTTTCCACAGTTTCATTGACTATGTTATGGGGAACATTTACAGCGTGAAAAGCAGCAACTAAAAGAAATAGGTAGTGACCAGTTTGTGAACAGGAAACAGTTTTGGATTGTTTTTGATAACGCTTATATCCTTATTGTCCTTGTTCATTTTATAGAGAAAACAAAACAGCTTCTCTTCCGAGGTGCCCAGGCTTATATGGAGAATGCACGTGTTGGGAACACAGCAGAGGAAAATCTCACGGCACAATATCCAGAACCACTTTCAGAAAGGCTACAAGCTTGTTCTCGGCATAAGTTTAATGGACAATTGTTAATTGGTCAGGATGGAAAACTTCGGCAGCCAAGTCCACGTGAAACTGGTAAGTGAGGTTGCCTTGCTGCTAAGTACATGTGTAATTGTTTCTCAGCTTTTCACTTAAGTTATTAGGTCCAAAATTAATGTTATAATTGGCTTGGTATGGCTCTAAAAATATGTAAAAGAGTGGACTTGCTCTGAGCTTTTTTGAAAGAGGCAGCTGCATCCCTTGTGGTGCGGTGTAGCTATTTCAGAAGTTTTCAAAAGTTGTGTGATGAGTGCCCACTTTTTTGTGTTAAATAATCATGGAGTTGAAAGTATCTCTGAAGGTCATGTAGTCCTGCCCTATAAGTCAGGGAAAAAATCTTGCACATTTATTTTTGTCTTGCCATGAACTTTTAGCATGGCTTTCTTATTATTACTGTTCTGTTGTCACATAAGCTTAATGCACCCAACACGTCTAGGTATATTTATTATTTATTTCCAAAAGCATTTTATATCCAAATGTAAAATGTTTTATCCAAAAGTTTTGTTGGTATGGGTCAATAACATACTGTGTAGATCGGGGTTCCCAACCTTTTCAAGCCAGGGGCCGGGTCACACTCTTCTCAGTCAGCTTCAAGGGTCGGACAGCCATTTTGCCCTGCCTGCACGATGGAGTTGGCTATTTTGTCCCAACAGCTTTAAATGGGTGGCCATTTTGTTTCTTGAATGCTCTTGGAAAGGTGGGGGCCACATGAAATAGTGCCATAGGCTAGATCTGGCCCACGGGCCTTACGTTGGGAACCCCTGGCGAAGATGCTATGAGGGTTGTGTCTGCTTTCTAATGGCGAAGCTTTTCTTTGCCACTTGGTGCTGAAATTCATTCTGACTTAGACATAATGTGCTTCTGTACAGCACTAGCTGTTGGAGTTTTGAAGGCCTGCTCCTGTTGTGTAAGAACAGTGGATGTCAGAGAAACCTGCACACGTTGTGATCGGAACATATGCCAGAACTGCAGCAAACTCTGCAGCTGCTGTAATTCCCTCACTTGCTCCTTATGTTCAGTCACAGAGTAAGTGTCAACGAATTAGACTTTTGTTAAGTGATTGTGTTGGGCTGCAGGAATTCATCTGGCAATTGTGATTATCAACTACTGTTCTGGGGAGGAGAGGGATATTGCCCTATATAAGAGGTATAAAGTAAAGCAATCACACTTATATACCACCGGATCACAAGTTAATTAGCATTTTGCCCCCAACATGCTGGGTACTGATTTTACCGACCTTGGAAGGATGAGTCAATCTTGTGCCCTGGTCAGTATTGAACTCACAAACTTTTGGTTGCAGGACAACAGCTTAACCACTGCGCCACCAGGGCTCCTATAAAGCATTTTGTGACATGTGCATTTTTTTTAATGGCCAGAATCTTACTAATTATGCTTGCTAGCATAACACAATCAGTGTTACTTTTAGTAGAAAATTGCTGCAGTTTAAGTACTGCAGCCAAAACTGCTGACATTGTGAGTTCGACCCTGACGGGGATCATGGTCAACTCAGCCTTCCATCCTTCCGAGGTCGGTAAAATCAGTACCCAGCATGTTGGGACAATATGTTAATTACCTTGTGAACTGCACAGAGAGTGCACTAAGTATATAAGTGTAATTGCTGTTGCTATTACTGTACTACTTCACTTTTGGCCACTCACCACTGAAAGTTGCATGGCGGGTGTTACTCTAGTGATCACAGCAAATAATGTTTTGGTCTTTGCTAAGTAAATATACTGCTCTTCATTACACACCAAAATGGTTTATAGATAAAAGTAAAGAAATCTAAAGCACCTGTAAAACAATATTATTGAAGTCTTAAAACTCCTTATCTGACCCAAAAACCTAATAATAAATAGTTTTGACTGTTTAACTGAGGAGAGTCAGAGAACACAAAACAGATCCAACGGCTTGGGTTCATAAGCCTTAAGCCTAGTTAACATCGAACATTTCCAAGAGGGATTAGTATACTTGGAGTTGTGAAATTTCCTTTTGCCGATTGTTGTGAATGAAGTTTTGCTCTGACTTCAAACCTGGAGCAAATGATTAAAATGCCTGAATTTTCAACAGGATGTTGATGATTGGCTTTTAAGCTTTAACTAGCCGGAAGGAAAGGCTGCTGGAGGTGATAGATGAGTAGAGGCTGCAGTATTTTTTTTCCAGTTCAGTACTGAAACTTGGGTCTAAATCCTGTATGATGCTCACAGTAGCTCAAAATCCAGTCATGTCCGACTCTAGCGGCTAGTGCTCATCTCTCTTTTTATAGCCAAAGAGCCAGTGCTGTCTGTGTGTACAGACATTTCTATGGTCATGTGGCAAGCATGACTAGAGTCTGGGGTGCATTGAATGCTGTTACGTTTCTCACTGAAGCTGTACCTGTTTATCTACTTGCGATTTCTTGCCTTCGAGCTGCTAGGTTGACAGGAGCTGGGACAGACAACAGGTGCTCACTCCGTCATGCAGCACTTGGGTCTCGAAATGCTTATCTGCCAACCTTCCACTCATCAAGCTTAGCGTCTTTTTATTTTTTTATAACTTTTTATTGAATTTTTACACAGAGTACAATATAAACACATCGAAACTTAATAGTATAACTAACACAGTAAACACTACCTAAACAAACATAACTATAAAAGCAAAAAATAATAATCAAAATACGACTTAGTAGCATAAGTCCCAAACATTTTTATATCAATCTTACTAATATCCTAAATGCATATTCAAACTCATGTCTTATACTTCTCAGTTTAATACTATTACTAAGTCAAAAAATAGAAATACATAATTCAAAAAATAATAGACAATTGACACAATAAACACCCAGTGTTATTTACAATGCCCTGGAGGGAGCGAGATATCATGATTATTTTTCATTCCCAAAAACACATATGATCTGGTACTGGTCTATATCCTTCATCACGTTTCAATGAATAATCCACAAATAATTGCCATATTTTCCAAAATCTATTTTCTTTAACTATACTGTTCTTTTTAACCTCTAAGCCACTGCAGCCCTTACAGTAGCATTAGGAGCCTTTTATTGCTTCCCACACAGCACACCTCTGGAGCTGAGTTGTATGGCAGCTGGAACACGTTGCCTGAGGAAGCCAATGTGGGGTTGAGATTCTCCTGCTTGCAGGAGTGAACTATTGGGAGTAGTCTGGGTTACCCCAAGTTAACTCCACTGATTGGCTCCTGACAAAAGGGAATTCTTCACCCAGTGTATCATTCATTGTTGGGTTTTGCTGCCAGAAGTGTCTGGGATTGTACATGTATCTAAGGGCTTAGAGTTTTTAACCTTCACTGCAAAATTTATCCTCTATGTTAAGGCAAACCTTTTCCAGGAACGAACGAAAGAGAAGGGCAAACCTAACGTGTCTTTTCCCTTCTTTCTAGATCTGATGATGATGTTGGAGAGCGAATCTTTTGCAATGATTGCTTGGCATTCAAGGACTAAATGCTTGAAACATAGATGCTACGTATTGGGGATGGACTTTCTCCATAACCTATAGCACAGTCATGGCGAACCTTGGCACTCCAGGTGTTCTTGGACTTCAATTCCCAGAAGCCCAAGTGTCTGTGAATCCACACAAATGGGTTTACTGCATCTACGCACAGTAAATCAATTTGTGTGGATTCACTGAGACTTGGGTTTCTGATAATTGAAGTCCAAGAACACCTGGAGTGCCCAGGTTCGCCATTATGGACCTATAGGAAAGCATTTATTTTTAAATATTCAGACACTTTTATCTTCACTATGCCTGTAAGACATAATACGGCACCCTTTTAAAAAATATTGTAAATATCTGTAACTTTAATAAAATAAAATTTTAATCTTTTGATAAGACGTGTGTGTGATTGGGCAAATTTAAATATTGTATTGCTTGTCACTGGTACATATTAGCAGTTTTTCTTTTTTGGTTCTGCAGAATTGCATCCTCTGGTCTCTGGAGAATAGTTTTACATGTCAGAATATGATTTAACAGGCTGTTGCCTGTTTACAGATACTTCTGTTTAAATGTGGCTTTGCCTGATTTGCATTTTGTTTGTTCTTTGAAAAAGCTTTTTCTAAATTAGATTTCTGCATTGTTATTTCTAGCCCAGGACTCAGTAACTTTTAGCTCATTATATATAGGGTTTTTTCTTTTAAGAATAAACTTAGTGCAATAGTTAAACTGCTCTACAGCAGCCAAAACTCTGCTCATAATCTAAGTTTGATCCAGATGGGGTTTAAGACTGATTCAGCCTTCCATTCTTTCGAGGTTAGTAAAGTGAGTACTCAGCTTGTTGGGGGCAAAATGCTGATTATCTTATGAACCGCCCAGAGAATGCACTAAGTGCTATGGGACACATAAAAGTGTAATTGCTTTTGCTATTTTAATTTTAATTTCCCACATGAAAGTGTTGGATGGATATGAAAAATTGAACCTCTTCTAATCCATCTTTCAATTTTCACTAGAATTACCCTTATCAAGAGTTTAAAGTAACTTCCTTCATAAAGAGTCATGTGTAAGTTCATGTGGCAAATGGCCTTACTGCTTCATTTCTTAAAACTGAATAGAAGAAATGCCTATAACCTTCAAAGTCTGCCTCCTTCAGCTGCCGTTCTGTCCTGTTTTTAACTCCTTGGTTCTTCCGAGGACTTGCCACACTAGTCTCTCAGGTTCTTCAGCCATGAAGTCCGTCTACCTCCAGGCATACCTGTCAAGTTTTGGGAAATTTCTGTCAAATAATTTCTGTCACTTCCCGGAAGTGGAAGTAAAACGTGCCTGGATGGAGGAAGAGTTAACCTGGAAGAGTCTTAACCGTATGGGCACGTTTTATTTCCGCTTCCGGGAGCGACGAGAGCAGTGTGGGCCGGATGAATCTCAGGAAACCCATTCGTGTGGATTCACAGGGTGTTTGGGCTTCTGGGAATTGAAGCCCAAGAACATCTGGAGTGCCAAGGTTTGCCATCATGGGTTTAGTCAATGTCCAAGTTTAAACTCCATATAGCAACACTGGGAATACATAACATCTCACTATTAGGATCTTTGTAGCATGAGTTAGATCTCTATTGCGTAACAAGTGACACATTTTTATGAAGGTGGATCTTGCCTTTTCTGTTTGTATTTTAATCAAAGTCCTTAACATGCTCTATCTGTGATGCAGGCTTTGATTATCACTAGACCTGTCACAAATAATGTAGATGCCCCTGCAATCACATTCTACGACACAGTAGCAAACTGTACACTGAGATGGATCAGTGCATGCTTTAGAATAATGCCATTAACTATAGTTTAATTCTGAAGGAAGGCATTTTAATCTTGAACTAAAATAAAATAGAATCATGAGATCAGTAAACTACAGTATGGGCAATGAGTATCACTATAAGTACTGTATTTTCAGTCCCAGCAGATGGCAGCGTAAAGAGTAACCCTAAAGTGTTGGAGGATGGTGGGGGCATGTGGGGGTCTGATAGGGAGGAACCATAAGTCAAGTTCATGAGAGGGCAAACTCTCTTGTTTGTCTTATGAGTTCCTCCCGAGAGATGTCCTGCATCCTTTTACTGTGTTTCAATATTTCCCTGAAATAATGTCAGTACACATGTAATCAAGGTCTAAAGTTTCTGCTATAGAGAGACTGATCACGCAAGTTTCATGAGGTTAGCATGCTATCTTAGTTCTAACCAATCAGGCACATACTGTAGCTTGCATGATTCTTACACGGTACCCTAATGTTAGAAACAATGTATGCCGAATGTAACCTACGGCTGAAAATTCTCTATTGTTCCCTATTGTGCCTGATGACTGGAAGGTCAGCGAATGTAACACCAATTTTCAAAAAAGGATCCAGGGGTGATCCAGGAAATTACCGACCTGTCAGTTTGACCTGTGTCCCAGGTAAAGCGATGGAAACCATCCTAAAAGATAGAATTAATAGGCACATAGAAGAGAAGGCAATGCTAAAGGAGAGCCAACATGGCTTTTGCAAGGGCAAATCATGCCTCACTAATCTGTTGGAATTTTTTGAGAGTGTCAACAAGCATGTGGATAAGGGGGATCCAGTTGACATTGTTTATCTGGACTTTCAGAAGGCTTTTGACAAGGTCCCGCACCAAAGGCTCTTGAATAAACTTACCTGTCATGGAATAAAGGGACAGGTCTTGTCCTGGATCAGCAACTGGCTAAGGGACAGGAAACAGGGTAGCACTAAATGGACACTTCTCCAAGTGAAGTAAAGAGTGTGGTCCCCCAAGGTTCAGTACCGGGACCCATGCTTTTCAACCACTTCATAAATGATCTAGAAGTAGGAGTAAATAGCAAGGTAGCCAAATTTGCTGACGACACTAAATTATACAGGGTAGTGAAAACAGAGAGATTGAGGCGCTCCAAAGGGATCTCTTGACACTGGGGGAGTGGGTAAAACAGTGGCAAATGAGCTTCAACATTAGTAAGTGCAGAGTGATGCATGTTGGGGCAAAAAACCCCAATTACATTTATAAACTGATGGGGTCTGAACTCTGCGACAAACCAGGAAAGGGACCTTGGTGTCCTGGTGGACAACTCAATGAAGGTGTCAACCCAGTGTGCCTCAGCAGTGAAAAAAGCAAACTCAATGCTAGGGATCATTAGGAAGGGTATAGAAAATAAGTCAGCAAGTGTCATTTTGCCTCTTTATAAATCTATGGTGAGGCCCCATCTGGAATACTGTGTACAGTTCTGGTCGCCATACCTCCAGAAGGATATTATGGAGTTGGAGAAAGTGCAGAGGAGGGCAACCAGAATGATTAGGGGACTGGAACACCTTCCTTACCATCTGAGGCTGCAACGGTTGGGCCTCTTCACTCTTGAACGACGATGTCTAAGAGGTGACCTGATTGAAGTTTATAAAATCATGCACGGTGTGGACAAAGTAGATAAGGAAAAACTGTTTTCCCTATCGCATAATACTAGAACTAGGGGACACTCCATGAAACCTTTGGGTACTAGTTCTCAAACAAATAAGAGAAAGTACTTTTTCACCCAGAGGATTACTGGTCTATGGAACTCCCTGCCAGAAGAAGTGGTGACAGCTGTCAGTCTTGACAGCTTTAAGAAAGGATTAGACAAGTTCATGGAGGACAAGAGTATCAATGGCTATAATTATGGATACTTAAGGACAACCTCCGGGTTGGAGAGATAGGCAGGATATCTCTCAATATCATTTCCAGGGAATCCTAAGCAGGTGAAGGCATCTGCTTGGGAATAATAACCCTGAAGCAAATGGTGAGCCACTGTGTGAGACAGAATGCTGGACTGGATGGGCTCCTGTGGCCTCTTCCAGCAAGGCTGTTCTTATGCAACCACTTCTGCTTCCTTTCCACTGAATGCACTATTGTTCCTGTATTCTTATCTGATGCTGAAATTTTGGCAATAAAATATACTGGTTGGGGTGGTTCGAGAGAGCTCTCCCCAAGCAGCCGGCTGGACCGTATCTGCTTGGGCATTTCATGGTATCAGGATTTCCTCCCGCAACACTAAAGCTCATTCTTTCTACTTTGACAGAGACTGAATTGTAAGCCTTTCAAATCACATATTGCACCCAAGCGTGTGTGTGCAAAGCTGTATACGGATGAGAATGTATAGGAATGGCCCAGTAAATGGCAAAGTATTTTTATCCAGTGTAAGTATGTGCTTATATAACTGTATATAAATACATTCAGTCCCCAGCAGCAGAGTCTTATACAGTAAAACCTCGCATAAAGAGCACCTCACTTAGAGACTAACTCACTTAAAGAGCAGAATTTTCTCTCTGAATGGTCGCCTCGCTCAACAACTAAAACCAATCAAAAACTTGCTTAACAACTAAATTGGGGTTCACAATCCGCCCCCCCCCCCGCCAGAAGTCACAATTGGTCACTTACAATGGTGTTTCGCTTAAAGAGCAAACTCGCTTAAAGAGCAATCCCGTGGAATGCATTATGCTCTTTAAGCGAGGTGTCCACTGTACTGGTAATAGAGGTAAAGTTATCTTGCTCGAAAACCAGTTGTATCTGACTCTAGGGTTTGGTGCTCATCTCTGTTTATAGCCAAAGAGCCAGCAGTGTCTGCAGATGCTTCCATGGTCATGTGGCAGGCAGGGGCAAAGAGGCCTTAGGAGGCCAGCCGCTGCCTCTTCCTCGTAGACACCCACTCCCCTGGTTTGACATTGCCACGGGGGAGCATTTCCACCTGGGCTCTGGGGTGGCAAGGACTTAATAGCCGGCCACCACTGTCTTGCCTAGTCTGGTGGTTTTGTCTTGCCGATGCGCCTGGGCTCCGATGTCGTTGAGTCCGGTCCATGTTAGGATTGTTTATGGGCGTTGAGCCGTGGTTCCGTCCGTCCCTCCCTTTTGTGGATGATTTTGTAAACTAAATTGTTTTTGATTCATTTTACTGTATTGCTACGTAATTTCACATTTTGTATCTGCAAATTTGCATTTTTGTTTTGTAACTTTATAATTATTGACTGGGAAGCGGAAGGTCAGCAGTTCGATTCACGAGTACTGCAGGATGGAAATGAGCTCCCGTCTTCGTCCGAGCTCCTGCCAACCTTGCAGTTCGAAAGCACGAAATTGCAAGTAGATAAATAGGGACCACTTTGGTGGGAAGGTAACAACGTTCCGTGCGCTCCGGTGTCTAGTCATGCCTGCCACATGACCACAGAAACGTCTGCAGAAGCAGACAGCGCTGTCTCTTTGGCTTAGAAACAGAGATGAGCACTGCACCCTAGAGTCAGATACTACTGGCTTTCGAGCAAAGGAAACCTTTACTTAACTTTGTATTATTGTATTTCTTTGTATTATCATATTTTTGTATATTTTTGAATGCTGTGAACCGCTTTGGGTTGTTGCAAAACGAGGAAAGTGATATATAAAAAATAAATTCAATTCAAATTCAATTCAATTGGAATGCACGGAGTGCTGTTACCTTTCCTGCCAAAGTGGTACCTATTTATCTACTTGCAATTTCTCGCTTTCAAACTGCTGGATTGGGTAATAGAGGTAGTAGTTAGTAAATTAAGAGCCTGTCTAAACAAGTACTTAGTGGACACTCTTTCTAGTACTCGAGTTGATCTGGGTGCAGTGTGTCCACATTTAACAGATGCTGGAGTTTGGGGGGGGGGAATGGTGTACCAGGTTCCTTTGGGATTTGTGAGAGCATCAGCCTTCAAAGACTGCTTCTTCCGTCAACATCTCATATACTGACAGGGCCAACTAACCTCTTCCCCCGTCTCTAGCAACTTGAAAATGAGTGATCCCAGGCTGCACTAAGGAGGAGTGAACTAGACAGAGAAAGATCTGTTTGTTTCTGCCCATGAAGAAATGTGACAGGAAAAGGATTGAGTCCTTTGAAACGAGGTGTTGGAGAACAACTTTGTGAATGCCATGCTTGGCCAGAAAGACAAAAGAAGTAGGGGCTAGATCAAATTAAATCTGAACTCTTAGCTAGGAGCCAAAATGTGACTGAACTGAAACTTGTACTTTGGGCTGATCATAAGAAGACAAGATTTGCCGGAAAAGCGAATATGCAGGGAAGAGTTGGAGACAACGGTTAAGGAGGAGCAAACAAGACATGGTTTGGCTCCGTGAAAGAGGCCAAGAGCTCGGAGTTTGTAATAACTGAACGTAGGACCCTTTGAGACAGGATGCCGTAAGGTGTAACTTGGTGGCATGTAACATAGGTCTGTGATGGTGAACCTTGGCACTCCTGATGTTCTTGGACTTCAATCCCCAGAAGCCCCTGTGAATCCACACGAATGGGTTTACTGCGATTCATCCGGCCCACGCCGCCCTTGTCGCTCCTGGAAGCGGAAGTAAAACGCGCCCATACTTTACTGCAAAGCTAGTTTGAGATGTGGATCAAGAGTTTAATTTCAGTGATTTGTGCACAGAAAATATTCAGCTGCCTTCTGAGGTGGCAACACAGAGGAGGGAAGACGAAATCCACCACCCGGCAGGCAAGAACTTCTTGCCAAGATATTACTGTTTTTTGGGGGTGGGTGGGTGGGGGACATGCATTCAAGACACAAAGCTCTCTTGACAGGAGCCTTGTCGGACTCCATACAAAAAGCCTGGGCAGGTCATACTGCTGTTAGGCTAGCGGGGGTGAAAGAAGACCGTCCAGGGGAAAAGCTGTTCAAGGAAAACGGCCCTGGAGCATGAGAACAAGCACCTCTCAAAGGATAAGAACAGTGGCACAAAAGGTTCACTTGTGCAATACAATCTGGTTTGGTGTAGCGCATGGAGGGGGGGGGGGCGGTTTGCTCCTCAAGACTCAGTGTAATACAAAGCTGCTTCCCAGCACTCAATTGCCACTTCTTGCAAATAACTGGCAACTGAGATTTTTAAAAGTGTCTTTTTAATTAATTTATTCATTTCATTTTTATACCGCTCATCTGGGATATTTCCCACTCTGGGCAGTGTACAAACAGTTAAAGAACCACAATATTATTCAAAAAAACAATAAAATAAATATCTGATGACGTCTGAGGCCAAGTAGGCTCAAAAATAACTAGTTTATTGGAAAGGTATAATATCAATTGGAGTCTAAAGAGTGATTATCCTGTGATGGTGAAGACAAAGGTTATTACTGACTTTTGACAGAGGACGGCCAGAGTCCTTGGTTTTAAAGGCTCTGGAGAACTACAGCCATTGCTTCTCCATATAAAACATATACAGGTGAATCAGAATATCGTGCAAATGTTTATTCAGTCCAGTAATGCAACTTAAAAGGTGAAACAAATATATGAGATAGACTCATTGCATGCAAAGCGAGATAGTTCCTACCTTACTTTGTTATAATATTGATGCTTATGTCTTATGAAAACCCCACCCCCAATCTCATGTACCCCATAATCATCACATATTCTCATGTACACTGTACGCCATGATCATCCCAATTATAACAAATTAAGGCATGACATCTCTCGCTTTGCATGTAGTGAGTCTATCTCATATATTTGTTTCACCTTTGAAGGGGTGACCTATTTCCAAAATATGACGGCAAGGCAGAACACTGCCAGCCAAAGTCAACAAGACAGGTTGTTCAATAAAGGTCGCTTCCTCCCAGCTTGATTCAGTATCCGATTGTCATCACTTCACACCTTTTAAGTGAAATGAATGAGCATGCGCACAATATTCTAATTTTCTGAGTTTCACCTGTACTGTATAACAAAACCAAAAGTTGGTTACCACAAAAATGAGGTGTCAGAGGAACACTGCTGGACTGACTAGAAGGGATAAGATCAGGAATTTGATTATAAGCGAAATATTATAGAATAGAATCCATCTTAAACTACATACAGGGACAACAAATAAAGTGGTTTGTCCATATGGAGAGAATGACTTGGATTTCCATACAATGCAAGGCTTATGTGGAAAGAGGAGAAGCAGCAGATCGTGGCTAGTTGAAGAGTTCCATTCTGTGTGAGCTGCATGCAACCTGAGATTAAAGCAGGGACTATTTAATTCTTGTCAATCCGCTTGGAATAGAACCAGTTTTAAAATACACAGAGACAACAAATGAAGTGGTTTGTCCATCTGGAACATCTTGGAATTCCATAAAATTCAAGGCATATTAAGAGTCCTGGTGGCACCCTGGTTAAACTGCTGCACTGCAGCCAAAACATTGTAAATTCAATCTTAATGGGACCCAAGGTTGACTAAGCCTTCCATCCTTCCAAGGTTGATCAAAAAAAGTACCCAGCATGTTGGGGGCAAAATGCTAACTAACTTGTGAACCACCCAGAGAGTGCACTAAGTGTTATGGGGCGGTATATAAATACAGCGGAACCTCATTAAAAAATTCACCCCATATAGCAATGAAATCGCATAACAATTAGGTTTTGGGGGGCAAATGGCATCCCGCATAATAATTTTCCCTATGGAAAAAAAATCATACAGATTTTCAATGGGAAAAACCACTTAGCAAAATAAATCATTGTATGATGCATCCCACAGGGGAAATGTATTGTATAGCAATTGTTTCGTACAACGAGCCCTGTGGAATGGATTAAAATCGTATGAGGTACCACTGTATAATTGTTATTGCTAGATGTGAAAAGAGGAGAAGGGCAAAACCATGAGGCAGACCCAGAGGAAGCTGGAAAGATAACATTAGAAAAATACCCATATTACAAGAACACCAAATGACGCTGGTGGAGGCTGCTAGAAGTGCCAGAAAAAGAACCTTGTATCTCCCTCAACACCCAAAGGGGTAAAAGGAGGAAGTTCAGTAAATTATATGAAGGTTCCTCATATAATTCAATTGCCTATTGACTCTTTTTAGCCCTCTTTTTAGCTCAAAAGGTCTTTGTAGGAGTTGCAGTCCCTGAAGAGTAACAGCAAAGCTTTCTCAGCTTCTTTGAGAGCACTGCTTCTTGCAGTGGCAGGTTGTATAAGGAAAAGAAAATAGCTTTACTTTTCAGCAAACACAGGAGAAGCAAAAACAAATGCCTGAGATAAGCAGCTCTCAGTACAGTTGGCAGCAGTTCATAAGAGATAGCAAATGTCCAAGTAAACAGTCTTTAGCAGAGATTACCTTTGAGCAGATGCAAACGGCAGTTTCCTTCCAGGTGCAGTAAGCAGGCTTGCTATTCAGTTGCAAACATGAGGCAAACAAAGTTCAGTCCTTAGAAGCCTTTAGCAGTATCATTGCAGTCATTCAGTATCCAGCCTCATAGTTTATTGTGGATTGCCCGAGTAAGCGGGAATTATTTAATATTAATCATTCCCCTCCCGAGCAGTTCATTCACCGGCCACAGCCGAGGCATGAGTCAGGGCAAGACTTCCGAACACATTCTTGAAGCTGCTCCCTGACGGACTTGGCAACATCTTGGTCTTTGCATAAACAATGGCCACAAGATGCTTCCCTGAGTTAAGGTAGACAATAGCCACAGATGTTCCCCTGAGTTAGAGCCAGGGAAACAGATGCTACTTTAGATTAGAGTAGAACCCTTTTCCTATAGTGTAAAAGTGACGTAGAAAATGCTTAGCAGTAGGGTCACGTTGTACCTAGGGGCGTCGACCATCTTAGAGTCGCTCCGCCCAGAGGCAGGGTAATAAAATGTCTTTGGTCACCTCAACTCGAGGCTGGACCACCATATCCCAGGCTCCACGTGTCTTCATTCCAGCACAGCTGGGTTCTACATTACAACAGTTTATAGTTCCAAAGCTCCTTAGCAGTATAGCACCATAGTTCAGATAGTCCACAAGAGACTGTAGCCCTTGGTTGGAGAATATACCCAAGAGAATGCACAGAGTGCACCTTCCTTTATAGTAGCAAAACTGCTGAGCCGCTCTCTGATTCGGTTCAGCTGGGGCAGAGCACAGAGAGGCTCTTAAAGGGACAGACTGCGATCCAATTTTAATTTAATTTAATTTAATAGTCATATTTATATATGCCGCCCACTCAGGCAGAACCCGACTCAGGGCGGCATTACAACAAGTTCTAAAAACACATAAAAACACTTTAAAAGCCCCATATCCCACCCACTTTAAAAAACCCATATCCCACCCACCCATCCCACCCACTATAAAAAGAAGAAGAGAGAGTTCTTAATTGTTTACATAAGCCAGCAGGCGGGGGCCGTGTTCCCATTCGGGCCCCACACCTGCCCTGCCAGCCAGGTCTTCAATCCTTTCCTGAAGGGCAGCAATTCTCTTTGAAGTCTTAGATCTGTTGGCAGGAGGTTCCAGAGAGTTGGTGCGGACACGGAGAAGGCCCTCCTTCGGGTGCTGGACAGATGTGCACCCCTAACTGATGGCACCATTAGAGAGCCCCTCCGGTCCGCTCTGGTCCACAATACATTGTGGGGACTACATAGACCATGTATCCTAACAGCTTCCATCCATGTTATTTCTTACCTCTGCAGTGGCTCAAGTGGCTAAGATGCTGACTGGAAGGCAGGAGATCAGCAGTTCGATTCCCGAGAACAGCAGGACGGAATGAGCTCCCGTCTTTGTCCCAGCTCCTGCCACCCTAGCAGTTCGAAAGCAAGAAATTGCAAGTACTGTAGATAAATAGGGACCACTTTGGTGGGAAGGTAAATAGCGTTCCGTGCGCTCCAGTGTCTAGTCATGCCTGCCACATGACCACGGAAACATCTGCAGAAGCAGACAGCACTAGCTCTTCAGCTTTGAAACAGATGAGCACTGAACTCTAGAGTCAGATACAACTGGCTTTCAAGCAGAATATAAATGTAACCTTTACCTAGTCACATTTATATTCTGTATAACAATAAGTCTGATTTCAAGTTTGGCCTATTCTTAAGAATAATTCAGTATGGGCCTAACGCAGTGTTTTGTCCACGAGGTCCCTCTTTTAATTCTTCTGCCTAAATTAATTTCCCTGCAAAAATGAAGGAAGAATGAGCAACGTGAGGTATTCGGAAGCTTCCGTGCCATTGTCCATCCTGTCTTTTCAGGTTCCCAATCACAGGGAACACTTCTTTCGAAGTTCAATTCAGCATACTTTGCAGCTGCTTTCGATCTAGATCCGTGATGGTGAACCTTGGCACTCCAGATGTTCTTGGTCTTCAATTCCCAAAAGCCCCAAGCACCCCGTGAATCCACATGTTGAAATGGTCCGCGGGAGTCAAGGCGCTGAACTCAAGGATGGTGCGAGAGACGAGGCTATGATGAAAAAGGCCACCCCCAATTACTCGGGTGGTCTGTATTTATTGTCTATAATTGGGAGTCAGCATACACAGCCTGCGTGCGACCCTCATGACAGAAGGCTTACTACGTTGCACTAGGCTGGTTGGGTTACACTTATCAGCCTGCGTGCCCAGGTTGGCCATAAGCAGACTTAATCAGCGGATTCTCATGTTATCTAAGTCCTAAAAGACTCTGTGTACCTATGCATAGCTATTTGGTCTAGCTGTGGTTGGTGTCTGCTCAGCCCTTTACTCGGACGTGAGCTAGATACCATATGCTGTTTACGAGACCTTGGGTCTCTTTCCTCCTGACATTCGTCCTACCTCTTTCAGTGCCCTCAGCCAAGGAAACACGGAGTCACTATTGCTCCCTATTACTATTTTGCCCGTACCCAATCGCCTTTCCGGTTGAGCCAGGATGGTCTCGGGATTGTTTGCAAAGCCCGAAAAACCCATTGGGAAAAGTAGCTGTCCAATCAGCGGCCTGGGCAACCCACATCCACACAAATGGATTTACTGCGATTCATCTGGCCCACCAAGCCCTGCTCTCGTTGCTCCTGAAAGTGGAAGTAAAACGTGCCGGTACGGCCACTGAAAACTGGTGGAAGAAATCAGCCCCTCTGTTTAGAAGAAGGGTGCCCAAACTTTTCAGGCCAGCCACGTAGTTCAGAGAGCCGGCCATGTGGTTCCTCCCACCAAAATCAAAACACGCCTTACAATATGTTTTACAACAGATATGTTTTACAACAGGAGTAGATAGATTTTAGGCTGCCATTTTCTCTGCTTATAACAGGGGTTCCCAAACTAGGGCCTGTGGGCTGGATCCGGCCCCCAACGGCAATTCATCCAGACCGCACCACCCTCATCACTCCCGGAAGCGGATATAAAACACATCCGGAAGAATTGGCGTTGGGGGCTGGATCCGGCCCACAGGCTGTAGTTTGGGCACCCCTGGTTTAGAACGCTACAGGTCTGGTACTGCCAAGAGGTGCCAGAGATGGTATCTATGACAGTCCACCTGTGAAGCAGCCACTTTATCACAAGAGTGACAACCCTTGGGACTTGAAAAGTTTTGCTTCTGCTTGGAGCTCTCAACAACCCAGCCCCATCTGTCTAGCAGCAAATTCTGAAAGGGTTGAAGAGGCCCATTCTCTCTTTGAGAAGACAGGCAGGTTCCTCCATCCGCAGCTCTTGCAGCGTGTCCATGACACGGTCTACGAGTACCCTGGAATCAGCGTTTCTTAGCAAAAGAAAGTAAGAGTCAGTGCATGAAATAGTGATGGCTAACCTTGGCACTCCAGGTGTTCTTGGGCTTCAATTACCAGAAGCCACAGTCAGCACTCCTGCTGATCAGGGCTTCTGGGAATTGAAGTTCAAGAACATCTAGTGCCAAGGTTTGCCATCAATGAACTGGAATGTACTGAAAATTTTGATTAAGACCCAAATGAAACCAGGGTTTCTCCCATTGTATGGGATTAATAAGGAGCAGAGGTGCATTTTTACTACCAATTATTTCTACGTGGAGTGATTGTGCTTGTATACATTAAGACCAATATCCTATTACACAGCAGCTGAATGGAAAGTCCTGCATAGATAGTCACACTGTTTCTGTAGTCACTGTTGATGTGTATTAAGCAATTTACATGGGGGGGGGGAGATAATACACTTCCCAATCTTTAACATAAGCAGCAGCATCCTGTGTTAGGGGCCATTCAACAATTACGTGATCCATTTTTTTGGGGGGGAAATTGACCCCCTCTCCCCCATGTAATCCGACCATAATTTTTGGTTCGAACCCCCCCCCTTTAAAATGATGTAATCCAGAGCTTTTGTATAGAAACTAATTTTTAGAGCTTTTCGCTGTCGGTGCCTGATGCAGAACATATCGGTGAGGATTCTCGATGCATCACACCCTTTGTGAAGATTTGATAGGTAAGTTCTGATAGTGTTCTTCTACTATCTTCTTTATAAGGATTATAAATTTATGTCAGTTAGAAATAGACTGCACAAGCAATTCAATAATCGCAAATCGGATCAAAATTCCCAGGGATCAATTTTAAACCTAAAATAGCGCTATGTTTCGAAACCACAACAGCTCCAAATGGATTACGTAATCTTTGGCCTGACCCCCGCTAATTTTCCATAGTTCAGATGGCACCCCCCCACCCCCCAAAGGATCATGTAATTATTGAATGGCCCCATTACCTGCATTAGCAGGACTTTTTTGGGTTTCATTAGTTAGATTTTCTCAAAGGCATCAATCTGATTATTAAATTAGTTCCAATGAAGAGGTAGGCAACTTTTATATATGCATTTTAAAAGAATAAAAGAACACCACTCAGTACATTGTCTTGCAGGTTTACAACACTGAGCTTTAGAGATGTAAAATCAACACAAAGACAGTCATGAGAAATCTTCTGAATTTTTATTTGTGGTTCTACCTGTTACTCGTAACCTACCAGAAGACAAAAAGCCTCACTGAGCCCCTGCAAATCAGTAATTTAATCTTCCTTTTACTCTTGTTTTCAATAAAAGATGCTTTACCCTCAAATCTGGCCACTGGTTCTGACCCCCACTATGTCTGAGAAAAGTGTAGGCAAGGGACCAGGCGGTTGTGTTAGTCCTTCGTTCTTTCAGTCCTCCATACATTCTATCAAAATCAAGACTGAGCTAGCTTGTTAAAGCATACTTTATTGAAGTAATTTTTGAGGGAAGCTTTCATATCATAAGTAAAAATACTAGGAGTTGAATGTTGTAAAAAAAAAACCACAACACACACAATGGGAATTTTATGTAGAGGGAAAGTGGAGGGTATTTTAAATACATTCCCTTTGAAATTAAAAAAAAATGTTAAAGAACTGCAGTATAGTTCAATTTTATACAGATAAAGAGAACAGAAACAAAAGCATATCTAAAAGAACATAAAGCCACAACTGAATAAACTCATTCGCAGCATGAAAGAGCTTTAAAATCTTGCCAGCATGAAAAAGTGAAGGTAGTTGTTTTCTCTCCCCAGTTAACGTTTGGCAAATCAAGAATGAAGTGGTGATGAAAATACAAAACATAGTTAATAAGGGAGGAAAGTAAAGATCAGGCAGGGAGTCAATGTCTGAACTCTATTGTTCCTTGAACATGTTCAGCCAAATTTTATTCTTGGTGTACATACATCAGCTACAACCCTGATGGAGTTTTCTCCATCCTCAGGGCAGCACCACCCACCTCCCCACCTCAGTAACCTTCAAAAAGGTACATGGGAGAGAGTGAAAAACAGGCGCATGCAATCTCAACTTGCATGACATGTTGCCTCTATAAATACACGGGCAAAGCCACGTTGCATCAGTGCCCATTACCTGACCATCAACAGTAAGATATGCCGTCACTTGAGGGAGTTGTGCGTTTTGCTTTATGTATGGCTGTAGCATTTATGTTTTTGTGTGGATACCTCGCTTGTCGTCCCCACACCCCCAATTCATCTCCCTACTCAATGGCTGCAACTACAAAGCGTTTCCAGCTGACACTGGCAACATTCAATTCATTTCTCAAAGGCCATTGACTACAAATGACAGAGGAACTCTGGCCAGGACAATGTTTTGGCACGTCTATTGGTTCTCATGGTGCCCAAGTGAGAGAAATGGTCAGGAAGGGGCTGCCAAAATTTAGCAATGGGATTCATTTAAATGCATGATCTTTACAGGGGATCTCCCTGTGCATAAATCAGAAACAGATCCTGTTCCACTAAAGCGCCATTCGATATGTCATGTCTTGCGGCAGGTGTGTTAAGAGAACTCGTGTCTTTGATTTAACTGCATCCAAGGGAATAATGCCATTCATAGTGTTGGTTTCCTGGTTTCATTACCAGCTCCTGCCCGATGGAGGATGAATACTTGCATTTCCAGAGTCCGATGGTTTTTGTTTGTTTGTTTCTGTTGCTCATATTATTGCACTACCTAAATCTGGTTTTCATTCTAAATAAATCTAATTGACCAGAGTGCAGTTTCTCTACTTACACAATGGGCAGTATGGAATAAATAAAAAATATAGTGGATTTTTAAAAATGCTCAACGCTGCTGCTGGGTTGAACTTTCCAACATCTACAGAGAAATCAGTTTTGGTGTGTATTCTTAAAAACCTAAAATGTTTTTCCAGAAGAAAAAAAAATCTTTTCTTTATTGTATTTAATAATGTTTTAAGAGTGGATCCCTTGTCTGTCTTCTCAAAATTTCATCAGAGAATCTGACTCAAGAACGCACCAGGATTGTTTTAAATACACAGCCTGTGAGGCTTTCTACAAATTCAACTAAACTGTAGTACAAACATAGTTTGTAATTCATGTATCGTAGAGAGTTCTCTAGTGTCCGTCAAAAATTAAAGGTCCCCAAAATGCAGTCTGATTGGTTGCTGTGAATGGACAAGCAAAACTTTTAAGCTGTTCCACTGGCGGAATAAGAGAACTGAGGGAAGTGCGGTCGTCGCTCATTGTCCACACAATCCATGCTGTCATCTGGAAGCAAAGAAGATGAATTTATGAAAATACTTCCACTATGCTTTCTACGTATGTCAACCTAACTACAAGAAGAGTTCTGGGCTACGGTTCTTAGATCTCCCAACTGGCATGACGGCTACAGCTTTCAAAGTGCCCATCAGCCTTCTTCTTCTTCTTCTTCAGAATCCAAATATAGGCGGATCCTCCTGGCCAGGTGTGCCCAAACCACAGCCTGCAGGCTGGATCAGGCCCACGGTGCCAATTAATCCAGCCCACACCACCCTCACCGGTCGCAGAAGCAAAACGTGCATGATGTGTGCATAATGTGCCTGCATATGCACATAATGCTGCCATAAATGACCAGCGGCTGTTGTAAATGCATTTATGACAGCCACAGGTCATTTATGGCAGAGTCATGTGCGGGCATGTTATGCGCATGTGTGTTTTACTTCCGCTTCTGGTGGGAGGAACCACATGATCAACCATGTGACTGGCCCATGGCCCAAAAAGTCTGGGCACCCCTGCTCATGGTGACCAGCCATGAAGACTGTCCTGAGACTATAATGCAGTGGCCTTCCATCTGCCTTCCGCATCACAGCATGACACCTGTACCACTGATCCAGCTCCATGAGTCACTTTCTGGTCCTGAGCCCTTTTGGCACACAAAGTCCTCCTCAGCCCCAGGCTAGGATTGATGAAGCTGCTGCCCTCCATCAAGATGGATTCAAGTGGGATTTAATCCACTTGGGGACTATCACCCTTCCCTGTGGACTTCGGCACCCAAGGCCGTTAGTCTTCAAGGTTGTCAGGTTAGTTAACTGCTGGCAGACATTTTGACATTGAGTTGCTGGCAGTATGGTCTACTCTAATACCATAGGAGGATAACCTGGCCAGACAGACTACAGTGGAACCTTGGTTAACATAATTAATGCATTCTCCGGGACATTTCTTACAGTGAAAATTACTTTAACCAAATTTCCCATAGGAATGCACTGAATGCAATTTCCCATAGGAATGAATTGAAAACCAAAATACTTTTAACCGAAATGCGGTTTCCCATAGGAATGCATTGAAAACCAACTATTCCGTTCCAGAAAAAATAATAATCTGTATACTGAGCTACTATTTTCTATGGATTTCCTTTCGTTATGCGATTTTTATGTTAACCGAGCCATATGTTAAGCGAGGTTCTGCTGTATTACTATTAGTTATCATTTTGGATTCGTAATTCAGGAAGGGTACAGAGAAATCACTTCCCTCACTTTATTACTCCCATAATTCCCCATGGAGAGGGGACGACTATTAAGCATGTCAAACCCCATCATAAAAACATTTTTCCTTGCTACTTAGCAAGCAGAGTCATATTCTAACAAGTCAATTTCTGATTCTGAAAAATCTCCCAGGAGCTTGGACCATATCCTTTGTTTTGAAAAAGAATCACTATTCCTTGTTACTTCCAAACCTAGCTTTTCTTCTATTTAATCAAATTAGGTGACATAAAAATAAAATATCTTGGGTGTAGGACTGAATCTGGCAGGCGAGGACCTTCTAAATTAATCAATTCAAAAACAGGGGGGGCGGGGGCGCTAAGGTAGTCTGCAAGGTGTGTATTTCTGACCTTTCTTCTCTAAGACGAACAGATCCCAGTTTTCTTTAAATCAAACCAGTGGTTGGATTCGGCCAGTATGCCCCAGTACACCCGTACCAGTAGTAGAAATTCAGCTGGCCCCGCCCATCCAGTTGCCAGAGCCTCGGGTCGTAGGCCTGCGCCTGCCTCCCGTACCGGTGGCACAGCCTCCCTGGGCTTCCCCCATCCGGTTGCCGGAGCCTCAGGTCACACCCAGCAAGCCACCTGGCCATGCCCACCCAGTCACCATCCCACGCCCACAAAGTAGGTAGTAAATTTTTTTTTTTTTTTGCATCCCACTACTGAATCAAACCCATTAAGAACTCGATTTTGCCTGTAATGCAAAGGGGGTTCTAGCTTACACACTGCATATAACCCTTACATGTAGACAAATGATGAAATGAATCATAAAAATGAAAACGACAGTGGTTATACCTTGGTCAGGAGGGGTGATTGTGATCATCTGTGCTGTGAATTCTTCGTCAAAATAGCGTGTATCCGTTTCAGACGTCACCTGCGGTTTAAATGGAGGTACCAACTGGCGGGAGAAAAAGAGAAGCAGAAACCCCAGAGAGATTTAGTAGGCCACAGGGATACGAGTTTTAAGAGGACAGTGATAAACTAGGACGGAACTCTACACCAGGGATGCTCAAACTTTTCGGGATGCGGGCCGGTCACGTGGTTCAGGGGGCGTTTTACTTCTGTTTCCGAGAGCTATGAGAGCTTCGCGGGTCGGATGAATTGGCATCGGGGGCTGGATCTGGCCCATGGATCGTAGTTTGTGCACCCCTGCTCTACACTAAACCTACACACATATGCAGAAATTTCACGATCTATTTATATCGAGGGAGGAAATATCCTCACAAAACCCCTGAGAGATCTGTTTGGATGGAAATACTTTAATGGCTAAAATGACTCAGTGGCTTAGTGGTTAAGACACTGAGCCTGACACCCGGAAGGTCCACAGGTCACCGGTTCGAGACCCGAGTGCTGTGCGGCGGAGTGAGCTCTCGTCTCTGGCCCAGCTCCTGCCAACCTAACAGTTCGACAGCAAGAAATTGCAAGTAGATAAATAGGTACTGCTTTGGTGGGAAGGTAACAAGTGTTCCATGCACTCTGGTGTCTAGTCATGCCTGCCACATGACCATGGAAACATCTGCATATACAGACAGCGCTGGATCTTTGGCTGTAAATGGAGATGACCACCAAACCCTAGAGTCAGATATGACTGGCTTTCGAGCAAGGGCAACCTTTTCCTTACTTTATGGCTAAGGGGGAGCTATATACAACGCAAAACTTGAGGAGTCGTTGGGGGGAAAGAGGCGGCTTTTCCATCAGCGCCCCCCCCAGGACTCTCGCCCACCTAAGGCCTGGGTGGGCAGAAGAGGAGCCATTGGGGGGAAAGAGGCGGCTTTTCCATCAGCGCCCCCCCCAGGACTCTCGCCCACCTAAGGCCTGGGTGGGCAGAAGAGGAGCCATTGGGGGGAAAGAGGCAGCTTTTCCATCTGTGCCGCCCTCCCCCCACCCCCGGGACTCTTGCCCACCTAAGGCCTGGGTGGGCAGAAGAGGAGCTGCTGGGGTCCTGTGTATATTATGAAATGTAAACTGCCTTGAGTCACCCCAGGGCGAGGAAGGCGGTATATAAATAAATAAATAAATAAATAAATAAAATAATAATAAAAAACTGATGCTAACATAGTTACGTCACCCAACAGGATTTTGGCCACAAAGTTTATAAGAAAGCAGTAAAATTAAATCTCTACATGGTTTACCAAATTTGCATACCAGCTGTTTAAATGTTTCCTGTCTTCAACAAATAACTATCAGTGCTGTGATGTACACAGAGCTGGCTGGATATCTCAGTGGCTCAGGTGTTTGGCTGTAGACCCAGAGGTTGAGAGTTTGATTCTTTACTGTGCTTCCTGTGAGATGAGCCAGCCTGTATAGCCATGGGCAAGCTACACAGTTTCAGCATGTCCCCAGAATTAGAGAATGGGAATCCACCTCTGAGTATTCTCTACTTAGAAAACCCTGCAAAGGGCCATTGAAATTATATTTGCCATATCTTTGAAAATATGGACCGTGTTACTGGAGGAGACAGTGATGGTGCAATTTAGCCATGATTAAATAAAATAGCTAAACAGTATCTAACTATTGAGTTAGAGACTAACATGGATTGGGGGGGGGGGAGGTGAATGCATCAACTGCGAAGTCACACCCAGGAAGCTGGGTTTCCTCGGGTTAATTCATTTCAACAGGCCACACAGGAGTCAGCAGAAAGAGGAGGAAATCAAACCTTGTTTGCAGCTCTTTAAGTGTTTGAATCTTCTCCTTTCTACATGTGCTGAGGAGTCTGCTTTCATCTTCCCTTTGCCTTCCATTTCTTTTCTGCCCTGCTTCGCTCACTACTGCTGTGGCTAGCTTGAATGGCTTTCAATTTAATGGATATCAACACCCCCCCCCCCAATCAATTCAGTCTGAACTGATACAAATGCATTCAATTTTAAGAAAGAAGTCCCAGCAGCAGGGGGGCGGGGGTGTCCTTTAGGCTGATTCATGTGCATTCATATGTCATGTGTACAACAGAAAATAATGCGTATCAGATGGCCCCAATCCCAGAGCATTTCCCACACTATTTGTCAATGTGGTTGCACCCAAAGGATGTTCGGCTACCCTGTTTAAAAACTGCTGTAACCATTTTGCCTTCCATTTTTATTAAAAATTTGCCATGCTTGAGTGTGGGTTTGGTTTTACTCTTTTAAAAATATCACTAGCTCATTTCTGCCATTTCCACTTAACATAATGGTAGTTCTGGCATTCAATCTCATTGTCACTGACGTCTCAGAATGACTGACGGAGAGAATGGACGGGCGATTCAGAATGTAAGGCCGAAGAACAGACAAGAGACCGGCTGGCAACAGCCTGCTATTTAATACAAAAATAGGTTGCCTGCATCTTTCTAAAATGTGAAATCCGACGTGCGATTAGAGACAAGGAGAAACGAGGCACCTAAGAGGGTTTAAGGGAAGCAGAAAAAACACGAACCAGGAAAGCAGAAGCCTGCGAGAAGCTGCCCCAAAACAGTAATGGAAAGAATAACTTTTACTACCCCCCCCCCATGGGCCTCTGTTACCATTACCTTTTGGTAATCTGAGATGGAAACTGCTGCCTCTCTGGTACCCGGGAGTGGGAAGAGTTTGTTGGAGCCTCAGTGGATCATGGGACAAGTAATTCTTCAGGAGGTGTCCTCTGTTAGAACTTACTAGACCCGTAATGGAGAACCTTGGCACTCCAGATGCTCTTGGACTTCAATTTCCAGAAGCCCAAACCCCTGTGAATCCACACAAAGGAATTTGCTGCGATTCATCCGGCCCACGCCGCCCTCATCGCTCCCGCAAGCGGAAGTAAAATGCGTATATAAGCATCTTTCCCATATGACCCCAATTGTCTTTTCCAACCGGCATTTTAATCAGACCACATGGGCGCATTTTACTTCCTCTTCTGGGAGCAATGAGGACGGCACGGCATGGATGAATTGGTGTCAGGGGCCGGATTCGGCCCATGGCCCGTAGTTTGAGCACCCCGGGTTTCAGCAGAGAAAATGGCAGCCTAAAATCTATCTCATCCTGTTGTCAAACACATCTGTTGCAAAACAGATTGCAAAGCATGTTTTACTTCCGCTTCCACGTGACCGGCCTGTGGTCCGAAAGGTTTAGCCGCCCCCCTGGTTTACAAGGTTCACGATGTCATCCTCAACACATTTACTTGGGAATACATTCCAGAGAGCTCAGTGGGATTTTCTGCCACAGTGTTAAGCAAATGGTCCTGCTGTAACTCTACAACACCAGAACAACCACAACCTGGTTTCAGCTAAAACAACAAGGAAGATAAACCATTTGGCTAATAAGAACAGTTTTTATTCAGTAGTGTAGCAAAAGCATAGATGTGAAATAATTAGGGGTGGGCGTGGGGCAGAGGAAAGCTGCATACAAACAAACAAACAAACAAACAAAAAACACACAATCATAAAACCATAGAGCTGGAAGAGATCCCAAGGGTCATAGGTTCTAACCTCCTGCCAAAACAAGAAATCCATAACTATATTCAGGAATAGAGTCCCTAAGTGTAACTTGTTGATAGATGGACATGCCCTAGAACTAGGGTTACCATAATTCCCTCTCACAAAAATGGGACAGAAGTAAAGGTTGCCCTTGCTCAAAAGCCAGTTGTATCCGACTCTAGGGTTCAGTGCTCATCTCTGTTTCAAAGCCGAAGAGCCTGCGCTGTCTGCTTCTGCAGACGTATTCTGTGGTCATGTGGCAGGCATGACTAGACACCGGAGTGCACAGAATGCTGCTTACCTTCTCCCTGAAGTGGTCCCTATTTATCTACTTGCAATTTCCTGCTTTCAAACTGCTAGATTTGCAGGAGCTCGGACAGAGACGGGAGCAGACATTTCCGTGGTCATGTGGCAGGCATGACTAGACACTGGAGCACAGGGAACGCTTCGCCCCCTCCGAAGTTGTCGCTATTTATCTACCTGCCATTTTTTGCTTTCAAACTGCTAGGTTTGCAGGAGCTGGGACAAAGACGGGAGCCCATTCAGTCCTGCAGTATTCGAGTATCGAACTGCTGCTACAGATGCCACAAGTCAGAAAAAGACACGTTTTGCCCCCCCCCCCAACTTCTTGTTCACCAAGCTGCTGCCACCTGCTGGTCGTTCCAATAGAAGTGCAAGAAAAAATGCGTGCTTTTTTCCTTCCAAATCAAGTGGTTTGAAAACCGTGAATTTTCAATGTTTTTATGGAACCGTGCAGGAGTTACAAAACGTAAAATTCACAGTTTTCCATTACATAACGCAACTCTACCTAGAACTGTTCCAATATTTCAAATATCTATGTCCGTGATGGCGAACCTCGGCAATCCAGATGTTCTTGGACTTCATTTCCAAGAAGCCCAAGCCTCTATGAATCCGCATGAATGGATATACTGCGATTCATCCAGCCCGCACTGCCCTCGTGGCTCCCGGAAGCGAAAGTAAAACGCGCCCATATGGTTAAGGCTCTTCCAGGTTAACCCTTCCTCCGTATGGGCGCGTTTTACTTCCGATTCCAGGAGCGATGAGGGCTGCGCAGGTTGGATAAATCGCAGTAAACCCATCCATGTGGATTCACAGGGACTTCTGGGAATTGAAGTCCAAGAACAGCTGGAGTGCCAATGTTCGCCATCCCGGCTCTAGGGCATTGTATAATACACTGGGTTTATGTTTATGATGTTTTTCTTCTTGTTGTTTTTCTTTTTTCCTTAATTATTACTATTGTTACTACTGTACTTAAATGTGTTTTGTTTGAACAGGAATATGGTAATATGGTAATAGTTAATAAGTTTTGGTTGGAATAAATAAGTATATATAAATGAGGATAGAATTGAATATTAAAAGTGAATAAGAAATGGAGGATAAAGTAAAAGTAAGCTTTAAGTTTTATACAATGTGTTGTAATATATCCACTGAGAAGGGTGGGCAGGTATTACTTGCTAAAAGTAGTAATTTGTCTTTTTTGTTGTTGCTAGTATTGATTATTGTTTTCTTTATAGTTGGTTTGTACTTGTATTGTAACTTTTCTGTTTTGCATTTGTTTTATTTTCAAAATTTAATAAAAAATATTTAAAAACACAACAACAATGGCACCAATGTCAGAGTCTTTGGATCGAATGGTACCAGAACCAAAAGGCTCGTTTCCACCAGCTCACGGATATGCAGCAGTAACAACCACTTATGGATGGTGACTCCAGAGGGCAGCAGAGAGCCATAATGAGAAAGACAATGGCCAGAGGGGACCAAAGGAAACCCAGGGACATATAACAATAATTTCATTTGAGAGATTGATTACTCTGGGTTGAAAGGGTTTTTTAGGGGACACCCGAACGAGGCTCCTTTCATGTCCCCAAGTGCAGCTCTTGGGTATCGAGACCCAACCTTTCCAGTCTCCAGCTCAGTGCCTTAACCACTAAGACACCGGAGATCGCATGATGGGATGGCCCCTTGCTACGCCCACTGTCAATTTAGGTTAGGATAACATTCTACCGTGTTTCCCCGAATATAAGACACTGTCTTATATTTTTTAAAAATCCAAAATTAGCACAAGGTCTTATTTTCAGGGGATGTTTTATTTTTCCATGAAGAAGAATACCAGTCTCGATCGCGCTTCCCCACTCACAACCAAGGGAAGCGTCCCTTGGTTGCGAGTGGGGAAGCGCGATCGAGACTGGCCTCAGCTGTAAGACGGCCGGCGTGGCCCATAAGAAGGCCTGCCGCGTCGGAGTCTTGATCCCGCTCTCACCGGGGGAAACTTCCCTTGGTTGTGAGCGGGGAGGCAATTGAGACTCCGATGCGGCAGGCTTTCTTATGGGCCACACCGGCCACCTTACAGCCAGGAGGTAAGGAGGTCTTATTTTTGGATGGGGACTTATATTTCAAAGGCAGGGGAAAAAAGGGGGGTGTCCTATTATGGGAGGAGGTCCTATATTCGGGGAAACAGGGTAGCTAGAGGGATTTTAATAACAAGCACATTGCTTGGGAACAATTTGTTATTCCACCTTTGTTACATTGCGAAGAACTGCTTAAAAAGTCAGTGCTGTCTGAATTCACAAATGCTTCCATGGTCATGTGGCAGGCATGAATAGACACCATGGAATGCTGTTACCTTTCCTGCCGAGGTGGTACCTATTTATCTACTTGCAATTTCGAGCTTTTGAACTGCTAGGTTGGCAGGAACTGGAGCAGACAATGGGCGCTCACTCCATTGTGACGTACTTGCGTTTCTAACTGCCGATCTGCCAACCTTCCGGTTGTCAGGCTCAGTGTCTTAACCACTAAGCCACCGCGGCCCCTTCAGAAACAGTACATTGTCGCAAACTATGACAACACAAGGTATATCAGGTCTTGGATGGGCAATAAAGAGCCATTGGTTTTATAGGTTGGCAGGAGCTGGGACAGACAATGGGAGCTCACTCCATTGTGCAGGACTCAGGTCTCAAACTGCTAACCTTCCAGTTGTCAAATTCAGTGTCTTAACCACTACATCACTGCAGTCCCCTTATTCTAATTACTATACAACAATTACAATAGCAGATTGTATAACAATGTTTCATGTTATAGTAATCGTAGTACAGTAACTATGATGTTCAACGGAGATAACAAGAACAGTTGGCCATTTTAAGTCATGTTAAAGGAACCCACCCCCCAATTTAAAAATACAGTGGTACCTCGAGTTACAAATTTAATGCGTTCCAAGGCATTTTTCATGTTATGAAAAATTTGTAACTCGAATCTCCCATAGGAATGCACTGAAAACCAAAATTCATAGCTTGAAACATGGTTTCCCCAAAGGAATGCATTGAAAATCAATCAATCTGTTCCGGAAAAATTCGTAACTCGAGCCATTATTTTCAATTGATTTTCATTTGTATTGTGAAAATTTTGTAACTCGAACCATTTGTAACTCGAGGTACCGCTGTAAACTGTTTGGTTAACATTACTGTAGTGCAGTGGTTTACATATCTGGCTGCAGAGCCAGAAGCTGGGAGTTTGAGTCTCACGGGGAAACAACCAGCTTGTGCAGCCGTGGGAAAGCTGAACAATTCCAAGATGTCCCCAGAAGAAGGAGGGAATCGAATCCACTTCTATGTATTCTCTATCTAAAAGACACCATGAAGGGTCACCTTAAGTCAGAATCGACTAGACGGCATGCAAGTGTTATTATTAACAAATTAATTTTATAGATTTTGCTAATGGCATTGGCATCAATGAATTGATTTCCAAACTAAAGTTACAGTGTCAGCGTAACCGTAGGCATTTCTAACTTTAGCACATTTTAACTGGGCCAACTACCAAGGAGACTGCAATGTTTGCAAATGTTTCCAAGATCTGAGCAAACACAAGACAGGGAAGATTAAAGTCAAAAAGAGCTTTTTTTTGGGGGGGGGGGGAGTGGCAAAGATTTGATGGAAGACACTACAGCCTGCATTATGTATTCAGGATCCGATGGCTTCTACGAGGCAAGAAATGGACATAAAAGAGGAAAATATTGGTTATGATCTGTTTTAAAACAAGGACTTCTAGGGTCTGATGCGTTCACTAGCACATTCTTGTTTCTTTTATCCATAACCACCACATGTTACTCCTGCCTCCTGGTGTGTATGACAAAACGACATCATGAACCAATCAACACTGTACTGGTAGAATATTGCTATTCTCCATGCTTCAGTTCAAATAGCGTCTTTCAACAGGATCGCCTGGTTGTGTGCTCTTGGGTGTGGATCACCTGAGAGATGAGACCTCAAGCAGTGCATGAAGAAGGAAGCCATCAGAAAAAAAATATTTCTGAAAAGACATTTTTAAGTGCACAAAACTAGAGCAAAGAAAATAAAAGACAATTGTTCAGTGTTCTACATTCTGTAAGGAATAAAAATAGGAGCTTGTGGTTTTTTTTTTAAAACAGTAACATAGATTTCTGAGCGTTGTTCACTGCAGAGAAAAGGTATGTGGCCCTCAAAGTTGTTGCTGGGGAAAGATTGTGTGGTAGACATAAAAATCTTGTGTCCTGGGGAAACGAAACTTACCTTTTGATGGACATTTAATCCCATGTAGTAATTGACTGGAATCCTTCAGAGGGAGGGCCAAAGGTGGAAATTGCCAGAGGACTTAACCCTTTTAGGCAGAGTGGGGTTAACCCTTACACAGTCTACAAGTGGGAAGATGCAGGTTCACTGTTCCACGCCATGATGTTATTGAAAGTGTGGTTTTGGAGCTGCCTGAGCCCAGCAGTAAATGGTTTTGATGACCTCAGGTATTTCTTGCCTTAGCACATTTTAGCTGGGTCACCTACTAACGAATATATAATCCAGTGTTTCTCAACCTTTGGTTTTTGGACTTCAATTCCCAGAAGCCTAAGTCAATTTCCCAAAGCACTGATCAGCCGATGGACTGACTTAGGCTTCTGGGAATTGAAGTCCAAAATCAAAAGGTTGAGAAACACTGATGTAATCCAATCCAGCTTTTGAATGCGGTTTGAAAAGAGGCAGCTGGGTGCTAAAGCTCAAAGAGGTTCTGAGCCATCCTAGCAGAGAAGTTAGAGGGGTTCCTTTCAGAAGAGAAATTTAGTACATTGGGGATCATAGTAAAGCTAAGTCTCCCTTGCTCGAAGGTTAGTCGTATATGACTCTAGGGGGCAGTGTTCATCTCCGTTTACAGCCAAAGAGCATCTTCAGATGTTTCCATGGTCATGTGGCATGCATGACTAGACAGCAGAGCGCATGGGACGCTGTTACCTTTCCCGCTGAAGCGGTACCTATTTATCTACTTGCAATTTCTTGCTTTCGAACTGCCAGGTTGGCCGGAGGTGGGACAGATGAAGGGAGTTCACTTTGTTGCACAGCACTCGGGTCTTGAATTGCTGACCTGCCGACTATCTGGTTGTCAAGTTCAGTGTCTTAACTACTAAGCCACCTAGTAACTGTCTATTATAGGGGTGCCCAAACTATGGCCCCAGGGGCCAGATCTGGCCCCCAACACCAATTCATCCGGCCCACAAAGCCCTCAGAAGTAAAGCGTGCCCAGATGGGCATGTTTTACTTCCTCTTCTGGGAGCGGTAAGGGCTTTGCATGCCGGATGAATTGGTGTCGGGGGCTGGATCCGGGCCCCGGGCCATAGTGACCAGCCCCCTGAACCACGTGACTGGCCTATTGCATGGTCTATTACCCCTGGTTTGTTACATGGATTGGGGCCACCAGAATACCAAGGTGCTCATCTGTGACAACCTCTGCTTGGTTAACTCCCATGATTTCCAATGGCATTTTAATATATAATGTAACTGACCATGCAGGCAGCAATTTAGGGGACACCATCTGCTGGGAAATGTGCCTTAACTAGGCACTCTCTGAACCTAGGTAAGAACTTTAGTCCTCAGGTTCCTTACAGAACTGAAATGGCTCTTAAACCAGTGTAGCTCTATGATGTGTATATAGGTATGTGCAAGATAAGTGGTACAGTGGAGGCAAGACCTGTACGGTCACAGCCCTGAGACCTTCTGAGTAGCAAGAACTATGGCATCATCTGCTATATCCCCCTTGGGCTTCCCTGTTCCCTCTAAGCACAGCTACAATCCTCAGAGTAGCACAGGTAGAAATGGATTTTCTCAGGGACAGTAAAGGTTTCCCCATGCTCTAAAGTAAGTCATGTTTGACTTTAGGGTGGGGTGGTTCAAACCTTTTATGCTGTGGGCCTGACCACGCCCTCTGGACATCTGAGCGGGCCTGACCATGCCCCTAGAAGCAGGCACATTTATGGCTGTCGTAAATGCACCCACTTCTGCGTTTACAACAGCCGCAGGTGTGTTTACGCATGCATGGGCACGTTTTACGGCTGACATAAGCGTGTCCGCTTCCACTTCCGGATGTGGCAGTGGCAGGCCACATGAAATGGTGCTGCGGGCCAGGGCCAGCCCACGGGCCGTAGGTTGGGAATGCCTGCTGTAGGGGGTGGTGCTAATCTTCATTTACAGCCAAAGAACCAGTGCTGTCTTTGTCTACAGATGTTTCCGTGCTCATGTGGCAGGCATGACTAGAAGCACAGAACGCTGTTACCTTTCCCACCAAAGCAGTACCTATTTATCTACTTGCAATTTCTTGCATTTGAACTGCTAGGCTGGCAGGAACTGGAGCAGACAATGGGCGCTCACTCCATTGTGATGTACTTGCGTTTCTAACTGCCGATCTGCCAACCTTCCGGTTGTCAGGCTCAGTGTCTTAACCACTAAGCCACCGCGGCCCCTTCAGAAACAGTACATTGTCGCAAACTATGACAACACAAGGTATATCAGGTCTTGGATGGGCAATAAAGAGCCGTTGGTTTTATAGAAGACCTGCTCCTTCTTTGTTAACATGAAGTAATTGGGCTGCTTGGAGTTTTGGACTTTCCTTATCAGGAGAAGGTCTGGTTATGAGAACTCCCATGATGAGAACCTCCCATTCCAAACTGACTACCACACCACTGTGTGAGACACACACACAAAAAAAGCATGTTGACTTCTTTTGCGCAAACGTAGGAGATAATTATAAATACCTTTTTTTCATACACATCTTGCCACACAATGCCAGCAAAAAATTTGTGCTGCATAATCTCCTTGGCGTCATCTTGTCCGCCACCTAACCTGTTGGAAGAAAAGGCCCCGGCTCTTAGTATGGTGCATTTATTTGATGCATAAATTCTGTCCACTTGAAAAAAAATGTGGCACAAGCAAAGCAAAGCAATCACACGTACATTTATTTATTTGTAACACTTTTATTCCGCTTTCCTTGCTCGGAGGCAATCCAAAGCGGCTCACAAACTTTAAAAATACAGGCAAAACTCGGAAAATTAGAATATCGTGCAAATGTTCATTCATTTCACTTAAAAGGTGAAACAAATACAAGAGATAGACTCACTACATACAAAGCGAGAGATGTCATGCCTTAATTTATTATAATTGTGATGATCATGGCGTACAGTGTACATGAGGTTATGTGATGATTATGGGGTACATGAGATTGGGTTTTTTTTCATAAACTGTAAGCCATAAGCATCAATATTAGAACAAAGTAAGGCTTGAACTATCTCGCTTTGTATGTAATGAGTCTATCTCATATATTTGTTTCACCTTTTAAGTTGCATTACTGAACTGAATGAACATTTGCACGATATTCTAATTTTCCGAGTTTCACCTGTACCACCCCATAGTACTTAGTGCACTCTCTGGGCGGTTCACAAATTAATTAGGATTTTGCCCCCAACATGCTGGGTACTTATTTTACCAGCCTCAGAAGGATGGAAGGCTGAGTCAACCTTGAGCCCTGGTCAGGATTGAACTCACAACAAGGCTAAGGAGTGGTGCAGAAGGAGGTAAGCTCTCCAAGGCTTTTCTGCTGTTCAATCACAGTAGCCGTATGCGGCTGCAGCCACTGGAAAGGATTATAAACAAATGACGCCTCTTTGATATTATAGTCAAATCACCAGCCTGAAATGCAGTGCAATCTCCAGATTTAATTTTATGGACGAAGGAATCTCCATTTGCCCTAAGGCAATGATGGCTGTTAGCATTTCTGATTCTTTTTTGGGAGGCTTACCCCTCCGCTCCGTGATGCTCGGTCTTTCCAAGCAGAGAATTATATAGACAACAGAAACACCTCCAGGGCATACTATTCAGACAAGGCACACTGCATTCAGCCTCACTGGATAATTTTTACATTCCTACCTCCCTACACCGACAAAAAGTTTTAAAGAAGTCCCCTTATGGTGTAGGACAGTGATGGCAAAACTTTTAGAGACCGAATGCCAAAACAGTGGGGTGGGGCAAACTCTGTGCTGGGGGAGGGAGGAAACACTCCCATTGGGCTGCTGGGCAGAGCGAACTCTGTGCTGGTGTGACTCTGCGTGCCCCTTCTGACATGCATGCCATAGGTTTGTCACCACCGATGTAGGAGGTTTTCTATGTTTTGAGGGCCCCTATACAGCTCAGCAGCCTTTTCAAATTTAAAAATTGCCGCTTTGTTATCCACATTGCTGATGCTTAGAGGCTTATGTATTTGGCTGCACAGCCACAAGGTGGAAGTTAAGTTCCTAGCTGTGCCTCCGGGGAGAAGAACCAGCCTGTATAACAGTGGGCAAGCTGCACAGTCCCAGGGTAAACCCAGAAGGAGCAAATGGTAAACCACTTCTCTGTAATCTCTTATCTAGAAAATCTTGAAAAGAGTCACCATGAACCAAAACTGACTCAACAACGTGCAAATATCTTTATCTATATAAGGGGTTTGAAACCTATGGCCGGGGCGAACCCAGCCTGCGGTGGCCAATCATCCGCCCCGTGGCAAGGACCCTGGAAACACACATTTACGACAGCTGTAAATGCATCTGTGCAAACATGCCCGCCGCAGTTTATGACAGCATTTACAGCAGGGGGAACCCACATGTCCGGCCAACTCAGCTGTCTGAGGGGGCGTGGTCTGGCCCGTGGCACAAAAAGTTTGAGAACCCCTGATCGATATTTAGGTTGCCCTTGCTTGAAAGCCAGTCTTATCCGACTCTAGGATTCAGCCAAAGAGCCAGCACTTTCTGTGTCTGCAGACATTTCCATGGTCATGTGGCAGGCATGCCTAGACACCGGAGTGCACGGAATGCTGATTACCTTCCCACCGATGGGGTACCTATTTATCTACTTGCAATTCCTTGCTTTCAAACTGCTAGGTTGGCAGGAACTGGGACAGAGACGGAGCTCATTCCGTCATGCAGCACCCGGGTCTCAAATTGCTGACCTGCCGCCTTCCAATCAGCGTCTTAATCACTTGAGCCACCGCAGTCATAAGAACATAAGAACAGCCTTGCTGGAACAGGCCACAGCCCATCCAGTCCAGCATTCTGTCTCACACAGTGGCTCACCATTTGCTTCAGGGTATTCCCAAGGAGATGCCTTCAAGGAGATGCCTTCACCTGCTTAGGATTCCCTGGAAATGGCATTGAGAGATATCCTGCCTATCTCTCCAACCCGGAGGTTGTCCTTAAGTATCCATAATCATAGCCATTGATACCCTTGTCCTCCATGAACTTGTCTAATCCTTTCTTAAAGCTGTCAAGACTGACAGCTGTCACCACTTCTTCTGGCAGGGAGTTCCATAGACCAGTAATCCTCTGGGTGAAAAAGTACTTTCTCTTATTTGTTTGAGAACTAGTACCCAAAAGTTTCATGGAGTATCCCCTAGTTCGAGTGTTATGCGATATGGAAAACAGTTTTTCCTTATCTACTTTGTCCACACCGTGCATGATTTTATAAACTTCAATCAGGTCACCTCTTAGACGCCGTCACTCAAGAGTGAAGAGGCCCAACCGTTGCAGCCTCAGATGGTAAGGAAGGTGTTCCAGTCCCCTAATCATTTTGGTTGCCCTCCTCTGCACTTTCTCCAACTCCATAATATCCTTCTGGAGGTATGGCGACCAGAACTGTACACAGTATTCCAGATGGGGCCTCACCATAGATTTATAAAGAGGCAAAATGACACTTGTTGACTTATTTTCTATACCCTTCCTAATGTTCCCTAGCATTGAGTTGGCTTTTTTCACTGCTGAGGCACACTGGGTTGACATCTTCATTGAGCTGTCCACCAGGACACCAAGGTCCCTTTCCTGGTTTGTCGCAGAGAGTTCAGAACCCATCAGTTTATAAATGTAATTGGGTTTTTTTGCCCCAACATGCATCACTCTGCACTTACTAATGTTGAAGGTCATTTGCCACTGTTTTGCCCACTCCCCCAGTGTCAAGAGATCCCTCTGGAGCTCCTCACAATCTCTCACAGTTTTCATTACCCTGTATAATTTAGTGTCGTCAGCAAATTTGGCTACCTTGCTTTTTACTCCTACCTCTAGATCATTTATGAAGAGGTTGAAAAGCAGGGGTCCCAGTACTGAACCTTGGGGGACCCCACTCTTTACTTCCCTCCACTTGGAGAAGTGTCCATTTAGTGCTACCCTCTGTTTCCTGTCCCTTATTTCATTCCAGTTGCTGATCCAGGACAAGACCTGTCCCTTTATTCCATGACTGGTAAGTTTATTCAAGAGCCTTTGGTGTGGGACCTTGTCAAAAGCCTTCTGAAAGTCCAGATAAACAATGTCAACTGGATCCCCCTTATCCACATGCTTGTTGACACTCTCAAAAATTCCAACAGATTAGTGAGCCATGATTTGCCCTTGCAAAAGCCATGTTGGCTCTCCTTTAGCAGCGCCTTCTCTTCTATGTGCCTATTAATTCTATCTTTTAGGATGGTTTCCATCACTTTACCTGGGACACATGTCAAACTGACGGGTCGGTAATTTCCTGGATCACCCCTGGATCCTTTTTTGAAAATTGGTGTTATGTTCACTACCTTCCAGTCATCAGGCACAAAGCCTGATTTGAGGGAAAGATTATATATTTTGGCTAGGAGATCAGCAATTTCATCTTTAAGTTCCCTGAGAACTCGTGGATGGATGCCATCTGGTCCTGGTGATTTGTTAGTGTTTAGCTTAACAAGACATGCAAGGACCTCCTCCCTGGTTATTTCTATCTGGCTTAATTCTTCGGTTTCCCTCCCTACGAACATGGGCTCTGTTTTGGGCATGTGGTCTCTGTCTTCTTCAGTGAATACTGAAGCAAAGAATTCATTGAGTCTCTCTGCAATCTCTGTTTCCTCTTTAATAACCACTTGCCTTCCACTGTCATCTAATAGTCAAATGGCCTTCCTAGTTGGGTTGTTACTTCTAATTTACTTAAAGAAGTCTTTGTTATTTCTCTGAGTATTTTTAGCTATACGCTCCTCAAAGTCTTGCTTTCCTTTCCTGATTGTTGCCTTGCATTTGTTCTATCTATAGATATAGTCACTATCTATATCTATATAATCATACTTTTTATATATTATATCAGCCACTAGAGGGCACAAGTGTACTTCTTCAATTACGGTTCCCATTGTATCAAGCTTTACAACAGCAAGAACAACAAATCAATTAGTCTCTTTAGCTAACCTCTCAGCTTTTAGCTCTCTCCTAAGGAGCACAGGCTGTTAAGGCTACCAGCAAATCTGGAAAATGGTCTTTGGCTGCACCAATCAGCACCCACTCCTTTAAAAATATTTTAATCATGTGCTGTGGGGAGAAGGTCCTTTGGCATCACAGCTGGCCAACGCTGGAACAGGATGCTGGAGTGCACGTAGCTTTCGTCCAACCCCAAAGCAATATCAATTACACTTTTATACTCTCTGGGCAGTGCACAATGTAATTAAGAGTTTTGCCCCCCAACATGTGCAGTGCTCATTTTACTCACCTTGGAAGGATGGAAGGCTGAGTCAGCCTGGAGCCTGTAAGGATCAAACTTAGATCCTGAGCAAGTGTAGGGTTTTTTGGGGGGTGGGAGTGGGGAGGAGCTGCAGTACTTAAATTTAACCACTGCACCAAGAGGGTTCAAAGGGTTTCTCTTTTGTTCTTATGATTCTCAGAGGCAGATTCAGATTAAATGATTAAGACAGGGGGCTGCGGAGGCTGAGTGGTTAAGAAGCTCACCTTGTTAGCTGGAAGGCCGGCAAGTGGGCAGTTCGAGACCTGGGTATTGCATGACAGATTGAGTGCCCGTCTCTGTCCCAACTCCTGCCAACCTAGCAGTTCAAAACCAAGAAATTGCAAGAGTAAAAACCCCTACTTACGAAAAAGTCCATTCCGTAGGCTTTCGCTTAAATTGAATTTTTACGTAACTCGAAGCAAACCCATAGGAAAAAGAATCTTTATGTAACTCGAAGCAAACTAATAGGAAATCGTGTAAATCGGGACATGGTTTTAGCACAAAATCATTTTGTAAGTAGAATTTTATGTAATTCGACACATTTGTAAGTAGGGGTTTTACTGTAGATAAATAGGGACTGCTTCGGTGGGAAAAGATCTTGGGGACATGAACGGAGCCCCATTTGAGAATCCCCTAAGTTCCTCCAGCAAAAATCCTTTCAAACCAGAATAATTTCAGAAACAAAATTATTATTAAGACTACGGTACTTTAATAAACAAACCAGGATGACAGCGTTGAAGCCACCATGCAATAGGAGAAAAAGCTGCATGAGAAGACTATGCGGACCTGGCATTTATCTCCAGATAGTCGAGCAAGGGTGACCTTTACCTTTTACAGTACTGGGAAAACTGAGAGTGTTATGCCAGGGTGACCCTGTGACCCAGTTAAGGCCACATGATTCACATGGACTGAGCTTCTCCATGCACAATTGTGCGGCTATTCCACACTGGCACAAATATCACACGTATTTGCTTTAGTCCTGGTGGCTGTACCTGTGGTGTCCCCTGTATATGGAGTTCAGATCTCGGTTTACTCTAGAAGTTAATTTTTTGGACTACAACTCCTAGCATCACTCAGCCAGCTCGTCTGTTTCAAGTGCTTCTTCTGTGACAGGGCTTGAAGAAGTTACTCGCCTTTCTGGCTGGGAGGTTCTCCAGAGACCAGCCACAGGGCTGCACCAAGACCCCAGGAAGATCAATAAAAACTTAGGGCTGTGATGGTGAACCTTGGCACTCCAGGTGTTCTTGGACTTCAATTCCCAGAAGCCGAAGTCTCTGTGAATCCACATGAATGGGTTTACTGTACGCACAGTAAACCCATTCGTGTGGATTCACAGAGACTTGAGCTTCTGGGAATTGAAGTCCAAGAACAGCGGGAGTGCCAAAGTTCACCATCACTGACCTTGGATGTTCTTTATACCCCCAAAAGCCCCCAAAGCCTCACCTTTGCTTAGGGTCTTTCTTCAGCAAGCCTGACAAAAGGGACTTTGCTTCAGGCGACAATGTGCGTGGAAACCTAATCTCTTCCATGAGGATGAGTTCAAAGAGCTTCTCGTGGTCCGAATTGTAGAAAGGGAGCCGTCCGCACATCATTTCATACATGACGACTCCTAAGCCCCACCAGTCCACGGCCCGGCCGTAATCGTTATCTTCCAACACCTACAAAAGAAAACATGTTAGAGTTTTCCACCCATCACTTCCCTCTTATTCTCTCTCTTTTAAAAAGAAGTCTGTTTCAGCCAAGTGTGAGAAAGAGATCCACAGTGAATTTTTATCTGTTACTTAAATTTCTTGCACCCTATCCATCTTGGCTAAGAGGCATGACAAGAGACTGGAACAGCCTGTATTTTCAGTGCACAACACTTGGTTCACACTTACTAGGGGGCAGGCAAGCACTTTTTTTGCACTCAGAGTTTGTGAGCTATACACAGAAGGGGGGAAACCTTGTACAGTATGTGCAAACCACAGATGCCACTTGGCATGGATTAGAGGAAGGATGTACAAACACAGATCATTTAGCACGCTATGAAGAGGCTGCCTATCATTATGATATAGTAAAAACGTTGAAGCGCACCCAAGATGTAAAAGGCTGAATCACCCCGATGGCATTTGACAGCATTCTTAACTCAACTGACCAGAAATCTGAAGGCTCTCCACACCTCTAGCTGACCTTGAATGGCTGGGTCTTGGTGACAGCTACCCAACTTGAACAGCAACAACAACAACAAAATAAAAAAACAATCCATCAGCCAAGAGCCTTCACGGTTAGAGGCTTCTGTGCCAAATGAAATAGTATAGATCGTCTTCCCTCATATCCACATGGAATACGTTTCATAACCAACTTATACTTCATGTGGATACTTGAAACTACAAATAAGAGCAAACTGTATATTTAAATTACAGACAGTGGCCAGCTCTGGTAACATAACAATACATATATAGTGGTACCTCGAGTTACGAATGCCTTGTGTTATGAAATTTTCGAGATACGAATGAAAATCCATTGAAAACAATGCCTCGAGTTATGAGGTTTTTTCCATATACCGTACAAAGCAAGTTTCCCTATAAATTGTATTGTATACGGTGGGCTCTAGTGGCCACTTCTGGTAATGCATTGTGTTCTGAGTTATGAATTTTTCGTATTACGAAATGTCCCAGGGAACGCATTAAATTTGTAACTCAAAGTACCACTGTACATTATATATTTCTGGATTTTTACTGAATATTTTTAGACTCACGGATAAAGTTCGGTTTCACTTACCAGTGATAACTTTCGTTCTTCGAGTATATAGTTTGTGAATACACACTCATGGGTTATGCGCCTGCGCAGAACGGCCGATCGGAGGCTTGAAAAGCTATTGGTCAAAAGTTTTGGCGGTAAGACCGCCCACCGTACCGCCCACCCTGAGGCGCCCGCGCGCCATTTTACCTCAGTTCCATACTTAAGCCAAGCACAGGATAAACCAACCGTGCAGCTCAAGAGGGGAGGCAGGGTGGGTAGTGTGTATTCACAAACTATATACTCGAAGAACGAAAGTTATCACTGGTAAGTGAAACCGAACTTTCTCCTTCGTATAGTTTGTGAATCCACACTCATGGGAGATTAGCAAGCTCACACTTACTTGGTCGGTGGGCAGTCGGATGAGATGATCCCACGATGAGCTGAAGATCCCCTAGGTGGACCCGTCAGGGGCGTTGAGTCCGGAGCCCTCTGGTGAGGACGACACGGCCAAGCCTGGCGTCCGCAGTGGCTCTGGTGTCCACCCTGTAGTGCTGGACAAATGTGGAAGGTCTGGACCAGGTGGCAGCCTTACATATGTCCTCAAGCGGTGTGCCCTCCAGAAAGGCAGTGGATGTGGCAACCGCCCTGGTGGAATGCGCCCTGACATGCGGTGGAGGTGGCAGTGAGGCTGACTCGTAGGCCAGGTAGATGGTAGAGGTGATCCATTTGGAGAACCTTTGAGCAGAGATGGGTTCACCCTTGGACTTCCCCCCATAAGCCACAAAGAGGCGTTGCGACTTCCTGAACTCTCTAGTCCTGCTGGTGTAAAACAATAAAGCTCGTTTCACATCCAGCGTGTGCCAAGTCCTTTCTTGGGCATTAGTGGGGTTCTGGAAGAAGGTTGGCAAGGAGATAGTTTGTGCCATGTGAAACTTGGAGACCACCTTGGGTAGGAAGGTGATGTCCGCTTGGAGGACGACGCGGTCGTTGAAGAACTGGAGAAAAGGTGCGTCTGCTCGCAGGGCAACCAGTTCACCAGCTCGTCGTGCAGACGTGATAGCCACCAGGAATGCCGTCTTCCATGTGAGGAGACGAACATCGGCGGTAGCCATGGGCTCGAAGGGGGTCCTGGTGAGCGCGTTAAGAACGGTGGACAGTGACCATTGAGCCGTCGGTGTCCGGGCCGGCGGAAAAGCGTTCCTTAGTCCCTTGAGGAAGCGCTTTACCGTTTGGTCGCGGAAGGCCCCGGAAGCGGGCGAGCCAGCAGGAGAGTGCGCTACCACTGCTGCGAGATGCACTCGGATGGAGGTGATGCTGAGGCCAGACTCCGCCAGCTGGAGGAGGTAGGTTAAAATGTCCTGCAGTCCCACCTGCGTGGGGGGCGTTTGCCGGGAGGCCAGGAAAGCACAAAAACGCCTGTATTTGGAACGCCTGTATTTGGAAGCGTAGGACTTCCTTGTGGAAGGGCGCCGCGCTAGTTCAAGGATCCTGGCCAGTCTGGGGTTATCCTCCACGCGGTGAGGTGGAGGCTGGGCAGGTCCGAATGGTGCAGCTGGCCCTGCTCCATTTGGAGGAGTGTCGGTGATTCCGGCAGTGTGCGATACTGCGACGACATGCGCAACAGTAGCGGAAACCAGGGTTGGCGCGGCCACGCCGGTGCCACCAGAATTGCATTGGCTCTGTGTTGGTGCATCCTGGTGAGTACCTTCTGGACCAGAGGAAACGGAGGAAAGGCATAGAGATAGTCCTGATCCCACCGTTTCATGAAGGCATCGCCCTCGGAGTTCAGTCCGATGCCTGCTCTGGAGCAGTACCTGCTGAGTTTCCTGTTGGACTCTGATGCAAAGAGGTCGATGCTCGGCGTCCCCCAGACCTCGCACAGGGACTGGAACACTCCGTCGTCCAGCTCCCATTCGTGGGTCGTGGAGGTGAGACGGCTCAGGTGATCTGCCAAAACATTCAGCGTGCCCTGAATGTGCACTCCAATTGGGAAAATGTGCCTCTCCAGACACCATTCCCACAACTGCACTGCAAGGTACAGGAGGGTGGTGGACCGTGTTCCTCCCTGCTTGTTGAGGTACGCCACCGCCGTGGTATTGTCCGAGGCCACCTGAACCGCCTTGCCGGTGAGCAGAGTCTCGAAGGAGCGTAGAGCCTTCCAAATGGCCAGCAGTTCCAAGTAATTTATGTGGTACACCGTTTCGTGCGGTGTCCAGGTGTCGTTGACCGTGAGAGTCCCGCAAGCAGCGCCCCAGCCGAGGTTGCTCGCGTCGGTCAGTATCTGCAACGAGGGTTGCGGGGGGTAGAAACTCTTCCCCGTGGCCACGTTGAGTGGTGTAGACCACCACAGCAGTTGGTCCCTCAGTTCTGGAGATGGGGTCAACCGTTTGGATTGGCTCTCCCGAAGTGCGTCGAACTCGTGGAGGAGCCACGATTGCAGGGACCTGAATTTCAACTTGGCATGGGGGATCACTGCCGTCGTTGAGGCCATCAGGCCTAGAAGTCTCTGAGCCTTCTTCGCCCGGATGCACGGTTTCGTGCGCAGTTCGCTCACCCCCTGCGCAATGTCCCGTAAGCGTTTCTGGGGGGCGTAGGCTCTCGTAGTAAGCGAGTCGAGTACCGCTCCAATGAAGTTGACCCTGAGGCCGAGACTCTCCATGAGGTGAACCGTGTATTGTGTGTCCCGAACGGCCGACGGTTTGGTGGGGGAGACGATCAACCAATCGTCGATGTATGGGAAGACCCTGATGCCCCGTTGGCGGAGGAATGCGGCCACCGGAGCCATGCATTTGGTGAAGACCCGCGGTGCCGTGGCCAGACCGAATGGTAGGCATCGGTACTGGTACACGGAATTGTCGATGCGGAAACGGAGAAACCGTCTGTGTTCCTCGAGGATGGAGACGTGGAAGTAGGCATCCTTGAGGTCTATGACTGTGAACCAGTCCCCTTTGTTGATGAGGGGGAGGACGGTCTGTAGGGTCACCATCCGGAACTTCCTGGTGTGGATGCATTTGTTCAGGCGGCGTAGGTCCAGGATAGGGCGAAGGCCTCCGTCCTTCTTCTGGACCACGAAGTACCTCGAGTAGAAGCCGTTGTCCCAGTCGGACGGTGCTACCCGCTCGATGGCTCCCTTGGAGAGAAGGGTTGATATTTCTTCCTCCAAATGGGGGGACGAGGTGGTGAGACGATGTTTTCCTACTCGAGGCACCCGCACGAACTCGATGGCGTAGCCAGAGGACAAGATCTTTAAGACCCACTGGTCGTCCGTGATGCCCGACCATGCCTGGAGGAAGTTCCGGAGGGGGAGGTACGGGATGTGGAGCGAGAGAGACTCGGCCGTCGCAGCTTCAAACGCGGGGCTTGGGCCTCGCGGTCGAACGCTTGTCCTGTCCGTAGGGCCGGTAGCGGGGTTTGTGTTGTCGCCGCTGTTTGTAGGAGCTGGATCTAGGCTGCTCCGTCGGTCCCTGCTGCTGTGGGTTGCCCTGGAACCGCCGTGTGAAGGGCTGGAACCTCGGCCTGGTGGAAGTAGCCGGCGTGGTGAGCCCCAGGAACTTCGCCGTGGAACTGGTCTGGCGCATCTCATTCAGGACCTTATCGGTGTCCTGACCGAAGAGGCCCTGCCCGTCGAAGGGAAACTCCTCGATGAGCTTTTTCATAGCATCATCGAGGGAGGTGTCCCTGAGCCAAGCATGGCGACGGAGGTAGATTGCGGAGGCCATGTCTTTTGCCGCATAATCGTTGATATGCCGGGCAGTGCGCATCAGCTGCTCGGCGACGAAGTCCCCCTCGGTGGCCAGCGCGTCAATCCTCTTCTGGGCATCGGCGGGCAGTTTAGCCGTCTCAACCTTCACCTGCTCCCAGAGGTGAGATTGGTACAGGCCCATGGCGGCCGAATAGTTGGCGGCCCGAAAGAATAGGGAGCCGGTGGCGTAAAACTTACGCCCCACCGCGTCCAGTTTCTTTCCCTCCGGCGTCGACGGGACCGGGAATCCGCTGGTGGCCGTCCTATGCTGGAAGGCCTTGACCACCAGGGAATTCGGCAGGGGGTGCGCCTGCAAGAACTCGACGTTCTCGTCCAGGACCCGGTACATGCTGTCGAGCCTGGACGAAACGGAGTGCGCCGCCAAAGGTTTCTTCCACGTCGCCCTCGCCGTGGTCATCATGGAGGGGAGCATGGTTATGTGGACCGGCCGCACAGCACGCCTGTCGAGCTTCGCGGTCATCTGATCCTCACCCTCCAACAGCGGTTGGTCGACCTTCAGGTTGAGGGCGGTGCCGAGCCTCGTGAGCATGGCGGTCAGTGAGCGCTGGTCCTCACCACGCGGTGGGTCCACTGAGCCGATGGCCTGTTCCGGCGTGCGCTCGGCGTCGACGTCTCCCTCGTCCTCCTCCGACGACGAGCTGGACTCATCGGAGGACGAGGGAGGCAGTCTTTCGTCCACGTCCGGACCGCGCCAGTACGGCCTGGGCGGGCCGGCGGGATGGGCGTCCACCGCATCAACGTCCGGACCACACCATGACGGGTTGGGTGGGCCGGCGGAGCGGGCACTCGACCCACGGGAGGTCGGTGGGGCCGCGGCAGAGCCGGGATGCCCGGGGCTTGCGGTGGTCGGAACCGGAGCCGCAGAGGCCGCAGGCGTGGAGGTCTGGAACCTGGTCGCAAACGACGCCATGACCTGGAACATCTCTCGGACGAGGGCCATCTGAGACGCGTCCGAGTCCGCTGGCGGTGGAGCTCCGGTGGCTGGCGGGATGGTGGCCCACGAAACGGTGGGAGCCGAAACGGTGGCCGGCGTCGGTGTCGGCGAAACGGTCGTCGGAACGGTGACGACCGCGTCGTCCGTCGGCGTCCTGGGCCGTGGAGAGACGGAGGCCTGCCTCGGCGAGGAATTTCTGCCCCGAGGAGGAGAGGAGAGCACCTGAAGTGGGCGAGCTGGAGCCCCAGCCCTGCGTCCTTTCTCAGGTGACCCGGAAGACGACCGTCCTCCCCAGATGGAGGATCCCGGAGAAGGACATTGGGCAGTCGAGAACGGCGGCGAAGGCCCGGGAGAGGCGGGTGTGCGCGGAGTGGGGGGAAGCGACCGTCTCTTCTCCGACCCACGCTTGCGCTTCTTCTCACCGTTCTTGTCCTTCTTCTTCTTCTTCCTCATCGGAAGCACGGAGGAAGAGGCCGGCGGTGGTTGAGCGGCAGCGGCGGCCGTGGAGGCGGACGCGGCGGGAGCCAGAGCGAGCTCCATCAGGTGAGCCTTGAGGCGATTGCTTCGGTTCTGCACCGCGAGGCGCGTAAACTTTTTGCAATGCGGGCAAGACTGGCTCTGATGCGACTCTCCCAAACAAAAAAGGCACAGGCTGTGTCCGTCGGAAGCCGGAAACTTCTTAAGGCAAGCCGTGCACTGTTTAAACGCTGCAGCCATCAACCGCGGAAAAAATTCTTCCAGTGGAAGTTTCTGGAGACAAGTACCCCGAAGGGCCGACCAGCCGCCACCCCCTTGAGGGGGGAGACGGTGATCGATGCGAAAAATTGGCTACTGAATCCACTCAAGAGAAGAGACAGAGCCGGGGTGGCGATCCTGCCCGGAGGACAAGATCACCGAGAAAAATTGTTAAGATTTACCAAAAAGACTTTCCCTCAGAAGGGCGAAAAAATTGAGGAAGCTCTCAACGATCGTCCTGCTGCTACGGCGGAAAGAAGAGAACTGAGGTAAAATGGCGCGCGGGCGCCTCAGGGTGGGCGGTACGGTGGGCGGTCTTACCGCCAAAACTTTTGACCAATAGCTTTTCAAGCCTCCGATCGGCCGTTCTGCGCAGGCGCATAACCCATGAGTGTGGATTCACAAACTATACGAAGGAGAACTGCAATGGCTGATGCTGAGCTGTAGATATAAAAGAGTAACCTGTACTACAAAGTAAAGCAGATTTTGCCACATGTCCTGATATTTGCCCTAATCACACAACTTGCCCAAATGCCAGCATTAGCAGTCAGTGGCCCTGAATAAGAATTTAAGGGCCCCCCCCAAAAAAAACTTGTTAGTAATTCTCTTTCACGTAAAATATAGTACTTTAGAACACATGCATCTACATGCATGCACCAACACACCACTTTTTTGTTATATCATCTTCCACTGTATATGATGCCCAGATTTAAGATGTGCATAATCAAGGTAAGGAAAGTATCAAAGGTGAAGCTGGAGGGGTGGGTGGGGAATAAACTCAAATCATCGAGAGTTAAGAAAAACCAGCTTTAAAATTTGGTGGATAGTGACAAAATCTATAGGAAACTGACAGCCTCCCAAATGTTGAGCTGGCACCTGTGCTACTTTTTAACCTGTAAAACCTGGCAGAAGCCAAGGTTACCTTTGGCTCCTCCAAACCAAGATTTAATTATTTATTTGTTCCTACTTGTATGCCGCTCTACTTGCAGAGTGACTCAGGGCGGCTAACATGGTATCGCAGAACATCACAAAATATCAAAGGCACAATAAATCCCAATAAATAAATTCAAACAATAAAACAACGAACAATCCAGGAAACACATTATCCTCTATCAGTACCACAACTGGACATTAGTGCAGCCAGAGCCCGAGCTCAACATCCTCGACGGAGCCCAGGGCTCAATGTCCACAATGGGGCTTGCCGTCCATGACGGAGCCTGGAGCTCAATGTCCACGGTGGAGCCCGGGGCTCAACATCCTCTTCGGCCGCCTCCAGGTCTTGGCGGCCCTTTTACCCTCCTCCGACATTGGTGTGGTCAAAGTGGGGGAGAGACGCAGCGCTCGGTGTTTCAGGCTACCCTGGAGACCCCGGCAGCCCTTTTATCCCCCTCTGGTATTGGTGTGGCCGAAGGGGGGGGGGCACAGAGCTCAGGGGGATCTTCTCAACTCAACTGGATAGATCTGAATGCTGCTCATATTCCCCTCTTATGCTTAATGCCTTTCACAGCAGTACTTTATCTCTCCTACAGGGTTAGTAAGACACTTCACTCCATTGATTCATCTGAGGTTAACTCCCATATAACTTCCCATCCTATTCCACCCAGCCACTTTATATTGTGGCCAGAATCCTGTTGCTTAGTTATGTCAGCACATATGCAAAAACATGAACGGCTTGATAAGAAATTGTTGCTTGTACCTCCTGTTGTGCACCAATTCACAAGACTAGCATACAAAAATGAATACAAATAGTAGCTTGTTAACTAGCTACAATTTATCCTTGCCATTTACACCACTGAACTTATGCTGGTGTAACTAACCAACAGGATTTTGGCATTATACACCATTAGAGAAAAAACAATTCATCAAATTTGTTTATTAACCTTTTGATTCATCAATTCCTTTCTTTTCCATTGTTTCTATTAGAATATATGCATTTATAAAAACCATAATCCAATGGACTCAAGATTTGGTATGTTAAGCTCCATGAATCATCCTACAGAATGGTCCCAACACCATAGAAACAAAACATTACTTTTTCTAAGACCGCTATTTATATACCTGCAGGCCACTCATTATTAAATTTACCAGTTATGCTAAACTGATAAAAAAACATAACAGGCAAAACACTGAATATTCAAAGTTAGGGCCTCTATGGAAAAAAGGTTATAGAGCGACAGTCTGTATCAGGCGAGCTTGACAATTCACAATTCCAGGAGGACACGGGTGACTGAGAAAGAATGAATGCTTGATCAATGTTGTGAAAGTCCTGTGTAGACCACTTATACATCTCACCAGGAGAATCAGCCTTGCTGGTAGAGCCTATGTATAAATGTGAAAAGAGCCCTGTTCGAGGCAGTGGTTAAGCTGCTGTACTGCAGCCAAAACACTGTGAGTTCGATCCTAACAGGAATCAAGGTTTTACTCTGCCTTCCATCCTTTTGAGGTTGATAAAATGAGTACCCACCATGTTGGGGGGGGAAATTTTAATTACCTTGTTAGCTGCCCAGAGAGTGCACTAAGCACTACGGGGTGGCATAGACGTGTAATTTCTATTGCTAATGTGAAAAAGAAAACAAACAACAGCACTATAGGGCTAAATGCAAACTAAAGATAAAGTTGAATGTGTTTTAAAAAGATTCTCAAAATATCAAAGGCGTTAAAATAAAATCAAGGTTTTCCGTAATCAGAAATGTTAACTTTTCATTTCACGCTGCATCACCCTCCAGATGCGATGGATTCCACATTAGCACAGCTATAGGCCATACGGATCATGGATGATGGGGGTTGGAGTTCAACACATCTAGCGACCACCAGGTGAAGGACACTTGCTGCTAGATAGCTTGTTATCAAGCAGATACAGTATTATAGTTTTCCCATAAGTTGTTTCCTCTCTACTTCATCATCACAACACCCCTGTGAGTTAGGCAAAGTTTAGAGGAAGTAGCTGACCCAAGATCGCTACCTGCGCATCACAACAGAGTAGGAACTTGAACCTGGATCTTCTAAATAATGGGGTGCCCAAACTACGGCCCACGGGCCGGATGCAGCCCATGGGCCATAGTTTGGGCACCCTTGGTTTAAGCAGAGAGAAATGGCAGCCTAAAATCTCTCATATCCTGTTGCAAAACATCTCTGTTGCAAAACAGATTGCAAGGCGCGTTTTACTTCTGCTCCTGGTGGGGGTAACCACGTGACCGGCTTGTGGCTTGAAAAATTTGGGCACTCCTGTTCTAAATCTCAGTCCAACACTCCCACCATTAAGCCACACCAGCTTCGGGAGCTTGGCACAAGCCAAGGGGCATCGTTTAAGAGCCCTTACCACAAGTACAGGGAACTGAATGCACCAGGAGCCGTAGTATCATATCTCCCAGATCTGCTCGCTGTCAAGTGTGTCTCTCCGTGCCTGCTAACCGGCTTAGTGTTCTGGCTTTGGAAAGGAGGGGGAAATGCTGGGACCTGGAAGACAGCCTGCAGTGAAAAACCAGCGGCTGCCAGGTATTGGATTACCCCCCACACAGGTCTATTTACAGCATCTTTCGCAGTATGATTCGCACCGAGCGACAGCTGGCTGTGCAGCTGCCCCATATATGTAGAAGACCAACACAGCTGCCGCGTCTGCCAGGATTCCAGGAGCCAGTCTCTCTCATCATCCTTTATGAGCAATCATGTGCGTGTGTGTGTTTGAGATTCATCTGCCAGGGTTGTGTGACAATGCAGTTTGACTCCTGCTACCAATGAATGTCGCCATGCCCTTCCCCAGACAACACTTAATGCTCACGCTTGGGTCACCTTGGAATGGACTGAAATGAGAGTGAGCATTCCCTCCCTGTCTCCTTTGCTTTGACAGAGATGTACCACTAAACCAGTGGTGCCCAAACTACGGCCTGTGGGCCAGATCCGGGCCCCGACGCCAATTCATCTGGCCCACGCCACCCTCGTCACTCCTGGAAGCGGAAGTAAAACGCGCCCGTACGGGCGCGTTTTACTTCCGCTTCCAGGAGTGACGAGGGTGGCGTGGGCCAGATGAATTGGCGTCGGGGCCCGGATCTGGCCCACAGGCCGTAGTTTAGGCACCCCATGGTTAAGCAGAGAAAATGGCATCTTAAAATCTATCTTATCCTGTTGCAAAACAGACTGCAAGGTGCGTTTTACTTCCGCTTCCGGCCCGCGGGCTGAAATGTTCGGGCACCCCTGCACTAAACGAAAGAAAAGAAAGCTTCCATCCTTTTAACAAGTCCCCAAAGCTTTTTACAAGGCCGTAATAGCAGCTTTTACAAGACTGTATTGCTTCCAAATTTGTACAAGTGCCCTTAAAGTGACCTGCAGAGATTCTCCTGGGATGTGAAGTAAAAAAAACCCAAAAAACCCTATTCTGGTTCTTCTATTTGATTTAAGAAAGTGTTTGGCAGCCAAGCTATGAAGAAATAAATGTGAGTCTAAGCATTGGCCAAATGGCAGCACTGCGTGTTTTAAAAGTAAATAGCTAATATTATTTTATTATGGATTATTTACATTTATGCACTCCCGTTTTCTCTCAAGAGTACGCAGTTCTCTTCCTCTCTACTTCATCATCACAACACCTCTGTCAGTTGGGTAAGGTTCAGAGGAAGTGGCTGATCCAACATTTCTAACTGAGGATCAAGACAAGAGTAGGAACTTGAACCCGGATCTTCCAAATCTCAATTCAACCATTGAACTGTTGTGACTTCAGTCCTGACCAGGGCTCAAGGTTGACTCAGCCTCCCATCCTTCGAAAGTCGGTAAAATGAGTACCCAGCATGTGGGGGCAAAATGATAATGAACTTTATAAGTTTATAAAATCATGCACGGTGTGGACAAAGTAGATAAGGAAAAACTGTTTTCCCTATTGCACAACACTAGATAGGGGACACTCCATGAAACATTTGGGTACTAGTTCTCAAACAAATAAGAGAAAGTACCTTTTCACCCAGAGGATCACTGGTCTATGGAACTCCCTGCCAGGAGAAGTGGTGACAGCTGTCAGTCTTGACAGCTTTAAGAAAGGATTAGACAAGTTCAAGGAGGACAAGGGTATCAATGGCTATAGTTATGGGATACCGTTCAAGTGGCTAAGACGCTGACTGGGAAGCGGAAGGTCAGCAGTTCGATTCCCGAGTACTGCAGGACGGAAATGAGCTCCCATCTTCATCCCAGCTCCTGCCAACCTAGCAGTTCGAAAACAAGAAATTGCAAGTAGATAAATAGGGACCACTTCGGTGGGAAGGTAACAGCGTTCCGTGCACGCTGGTGTCTAGTCATGCCTGCCACATGACCACGGAAACATCTGCAGAAGCAGACAGGGCTGGCTCTTCGGCTTAGAAACAGAGATGAGCAATGCACCCTAGAGTCGGATACGACTGGCTTTCGAGCAAGGGAAACCTTTACCTTTACCTAAGGACAACCTCCGGGTTGGAGAGATAGGCAGGATATCTCTCAATGCCATTTCCAGGGAATCATCCTAAGCAGGTGAAGGCATCTCCTTGGGAATAATACCCTGAAGGAAATGGTGAGCCACTGTGTGAGACAGAATGCTGGACTGGATGGGCTCCTGTGGCCTGTTCCAGCAAAGGCTGTTCTTATGTTCTTAACTTGTGAACTGCCCAGAGAGTGCACGAAGCACTATGGGGTGGTATAGAAGTGTAATTGCTTTGCTTTGCTAGATAGAAACAGGAAGAGCTGAGAAGAAGCATGTTAGATTTAATATGTTAATACAAACAAATTGTTGCTTGAGCATTAACGGGAGGAGAAGCCAACTGCTGCATGTAAAGAATTGGGTCAAAATACCAGCCAAAATCCTGCTGCATATGTTACACCTGCAGAAGGGTGATGATATCACTGGGAGAAGAAGATTTTCAGTAATTAAAATACTATCTTTTTCTGTCCTGCAGCTAGTCTGGTGCATGTGTAATCTGTTTCATTGCAAGAAAGTCGAGGGAGCCGGGGAACGAAAAGAACAAGTTTTTAATAGTCAAAAAACCTTCCTGGTTTGTGATATCATCATCCTTCCACAGAGTAAGATTGTGGCATTTTTGAATCACACGGGCGTACCCTGGTAACGGCAACCTTCTGTTGCCGGCTAATCTTTCTCACACTAGGTCAGGCGAAAGCAATTGCAGAGTGAACTCACCAAAAGGTGCCTTCATTTTGGCAGTTTCATGTCTGCCCTAGACACGGAAGAAGAAGAATTTGTGCAGTAGGATTTTGACCCTTATTTTTAGATTGAGGCACTCCTCCTGCTTAATGTGAAAGTAATCATTTAGACCAGGGTTTCTCAACTTTGGAGTTCTAGGTGCATACCCGTCAAGCGCCGTTCCGGAAAATACAGGAACTGCTCCGGCCCGGGTGCGCATGCACAGCAAAAACTCCTTTGCGCATGCACAGAACCCCTTTGCTCATGCGCAGAGCCCATTTGTGATGGGAGCGCATGCGCAGTAAGCCCTTTCCCCTGTTGAAATATGGGACGGCAGCGGGAAAGGAGAGGAGCGGGTGCAGAAATACGGGATTTCCCAGCCAATCCGGGATACTTGACAGGTATGTCTAGGTATTGTTGGACTTCAATTCCCAGAAGCCCTGATCAGCAGGTGTGCTGGGTTTCTGGTAATTGAAGTCCTAGAACATCTGGGGGCCGAAGGTTGAGAAACCCTGATTTAGACTTTAACACATTATTTTGGATGCTGAGTACTCATTTAACCGGCATTGGAAGGATGGACAGTAGAGTCAACCTTGTGTCCCGTCATGATCAAACACAGACAAGCTCATGAGCAGAGGTTTTGGGTTCAGTAAAGCAGTTTTACCACTTCGCCACAACGGACAGAAGGGATTATAGAGACTGCTTCCAGTTAGGAATACCATATACCAGTGGTGGCCAACCTTGGCACTCCAGATGTTCTTGAACTTCAATTCCCAGAAGCCCTGATCAGTTGTTATGCTGACTTGGGATTCTGGGAATTGAAGTCCAAGAACACATGGAGTGCCAATGTTGGCCATTGCTGCCATATACAGTATGGTGTGACTGCCTATGATATTCCATCACACATCCCTAAATCTGATGAACTGGGCTACAGTCCATGAGGCATTATGCTGTAAGAATGAGTCAAAGGAGTCTTTCCCCCTTCCCTCCCCACCTGTTCAGGACACTGTTCGAAGCACTGGAATAGAGCAGCAAGGAAAGAGAAAAACACATCCCTTATGGTGAGCATTAAGGAGTCGCATGCAGCCATGATTCATAGCAATAGGTGGAGTCAGCAGAAGGGAAGAGGATACAAGGAAAGGTCGTTTTGCTTAAAATAAGTGGCTTGTCAGGTTGGGAGCCAACAACCCCAACAGCTGTGCAAGTGGGTTTTACAAGAGGAGGCACAACAGCTGCAAACACCTCGGTGACCGATACATCTGACACATCAAAGCTGACGTGGTGCAGCCGCTGCCATCTCCGCACCAAATACCAGCGTGACCCTAAAAACAACTATGCAGCAACTGTACAAACAGGCTCGGAGGCCGAGCTCTGATTACAAACAGATGACCGGAATGCAAGCCCTGCTTTTCTCCTCTGCTTTAAAAGGGCAAAGTGGCTTCATGGGACCGTTTGCTCACCCAGGCCCTCCGGATGGTTCAAATGTTAACCCACCAACCAGATGACAAAAGCTGTTCGGATCTTTTTACACATTACATGCTGCATGCCACAACATGATGATTGTGTCTAAGGTAGACCAACAGCAACCCAGAATTAAATTGGCATTAAGAATACATCCCATTCATTCCCTGCGTTCTTCAGGCCAAAGGTCTGACAGCTATCCCATCGCCACAGAATTCCCATTTATGAAGTTTTAAACCAATTTGTTGTCTTTTGAAGCCTCCAGGCAGTATAAATTGAGGGTCTCGGTCTATCTAGTCAAAGAAAGCTTGATTTTTAATGGTTGCCATTAACCACTATGGTTCAAAACTTTGGTCTGAAACAGAGCCAAAAGTGGATCTTGCACACAAAGCCAAACAAGCTCAGAGACAGTGTGCAGGTTCACCCCTGCATCCCTCTCCTTTCTCCCATTCAAGTGAATGGTTCTAATTCACTTACAGAGAGCAGCAATAGCACTCAGCAACAAAGCAGAAGCCCAGGCAAAAAATGATCACCACATCCCCAAAAGACCCGGACTATATACATCAGGGGTGCCCAAACCTTTTGGGCCAAGTGCCGGTCACATGGTCAAGCGTCCTAGTCATGTGGTTCCTTCCACCCGGAAGCAGCGAGTGTGCTTTAGGCCGGATTAATTGGTGCCACAGGCCGGGCCCATGGGCCGTAGTTTGGGCACCCCTAATATACACCCTTTCATTTAAGCCTTTCAGAGAGAGAGAGAATTATGACCAATATTTTGCTACTATACAATGAAACCACCAAAACAACATACTGTATATACTTGACTATAAGTCATCCCGAATATAAGTCGAGGTACCTAATTTGGACCTCTAAAGCTAGGAAAATATATTTACCCGCATATAAGTTGGGGGTAGAAAATGCTGCTGTTGCTAGTGAGTTTCAATAATTAAAATACATGAAAATACAGTAAAATTAATTAATTTAGACATTTGTGTGGGTATGTTTTTGAGTGTTTGAGTATAAGACAAGTCCCATTTTTGGACCTCATTTTGGGGGCTAAAAACCCTGACTTATATTCAAGTATATACGGTAATTGTAAAATATTTTGACTCAACGATAAGAGCAAGGACAAGATACCTCTGGCGCGAGGTACTCTGGTGTGCCACAGAATGTCTTCATCGTCGCTCCATCCTTGATTCCTTCTTTACATAGTCCAAAGTCTGTGATTTTTATGTGCCCATCTTTATCCAGCATCAAGTTTTCCAACTAAAATAAATTAATGGAAAAGGTCAATCACCAGGTGTGCAACACAGCATCTTAAATGCAGCTTCCAAAGTACATACTGTACCAATAACTCTCACTCCATCAGCCGGCGTCCTGGGGCTCCGCCCTCCCTCCCCTCGCCTAGGACTTAAAAGGCGAGGGGTGCCGGGAGGAACATCGCCGCCACGCACTCGGCCCTGGCGGGGGCGAAGACATCCTGCCAGCCACTCCATCGGCTGGCATCCTGTGGCTCCGCCCTCCCCCCCTCGCCTAGGACTTAAAAGGCGTGGGGTGCCGGAAGGAACATCGCTGCCACGCGCCTGGCTCCTGGTGCATCTGGTACTTTGGTAATTTTGTTATATTACGTGATGTTTTCATCCTTTGTGATTCTATTGTAATTATTGATATATTATTTTGATGTGGTGCTGATATTTGTATTATTTGTATTATTTGTATTATTGTGGATTGTCTTGCCTTATACTGTATTTACTTATAACATTGTATTTATTATTATAATTTGAATATTGTATCTTTATGTAAACCCGCTGGTGCGGTTTGGCAGTTGCCGCTGACCGCTAGAAGCTGGGTGATAGGCGTCTTGCCTGGCATATAACTCTCTTGCCCGCCGATCCTGCCCTCTCCAGCTTCTGATGGTCAGTGGGGGTGGAATGGGGGTAGAAACAGGCTTAAAGGATCATTTCTCCCACCTATCCTCCCCTGTTGCTGGTGGGATGCTGGGGAAAATGGATTCAAAGAATCCTCCATCCCCCCCTCCCCAGCTGGTGGTAGGATGGTGGGGAAATGGGCTTCAAATGAGCCCCCCCATCCCACTCTCCTTGGCTCCTGGAGTTGATTTTGAAAACTCATGAAAAAATGTAGAAAATCATTCTTTCCCTTAAAAATGGGGTGCATCGTATACTCCGATAAATCTTATATACCGGAAAATATTGCTTTTAAAGCCTTACAATGAACTTTGTCCGATAGGATAGAATTATTGTCTTAATGTCTACACATGGGAATGTCCTGAGACTGAGAGAACAGGGATACTTTTAAGACTGCCTTGTGAGTCTGAGAAGTCAGAGCTATTGTGACACACTGAAGAACCTTTCAGCCTGCTCCAAAGCCCCAGAAAGGTTAAACCACTTGAAAGCATGGCGCATCGAAATTCTTAGCAATGTAAATTGCTATGTGTTTAAAAGGCTGTTGGCAATAACCAATCTACTGCAGGAAAATGGTGCAGCGGTTTAGCTGCAGTACTGTAGCCACAGCTGCTGACGTTGTGAGTCCATGTGAACATGAAACTTGCACATACACACCCAATACCCACCTGACCCCCATCCTTAAGTAAAGGCATATCCATAACATCTGAATGTGGTCAGGGGGTGGGAAATCAATCACTCATTTTGGTTTCAAGCTGCTCCTTGCACAACAACCTTCTAAGTATGCAGGGTGATTATTCCCAGCATTCCCGAGGTTTCTTGGAGTTATTGTTCAATACATCTAAAGAGCCCCCAATTGGAGAACAAGTCACACACACCCCATCTGTAAGTTCCGTATCCATGGTTTCAGCTATGCATGGGTCTAAAAATATTCAGTTAAAATCCCTGAAATACAGTGGAACCTCGGTTAACAAATGGCTTGGTTAACATAAAAACCGCCTAACAAAAGGAAATCTATAGAAAATAGTGGCTCGGTTTACAGATTTTTCCCCCGGAATGGATTAATTGGTTTTCAATGCATTCCTATGGGAAATTCGGTTAAAGTAATTTCCACTGTAAGAAACGCCCCAGATAACGCATTAATTACGTTAACCGAGGTTCCACTGTACATAATACATACATACAGTGGACCCTCGATTAACGACGAGTTTGAATAGCGTCATTTCCGCTTAACGACGCGTCGTCACTCGCCACCTGACTATCAGCATGACAAAAAACCGTCGTTGTGCGGATTAACGATGTTTTTTAACGTTGTTGTGCAGATAATGACAGTTTTTGCTGCTAGATGGTGCAGCTGCCATTGAAAACCGCACAACAACGTTTCCCCTATAGCGATGCTACTTGGGGAACCAAGCAACGTCGTTATGTGAGGGTCTACTGTATGGTTTTTTTGGTGCATTACCAGAGCTCACCACTAGAGGCCACTATCTGCAATGCAAACATATGTGTCTTTTTTATCCATGGTTTCCAGTATCTGTTGTAGGTCTCAGAATTCTCCTGTGAATATGGGAGGGCAATCTGTATATTGCTATAAAATCTCAGGTGGAATCCAATGTACTGGAAAGTCCTTCCTGACACCTTGACAAACAATACTTAAAGCTCCTAGTAGCTTTAGCATCCCAATTTGCTCTGAAATTGCTTGAGATGATCAGGAGAAAAATGTCCCAAACTTGTCGTCTTCCATCTACGTACCTTTAAATCTCTATAAACTACATTTTTTTCTGAATGTAGGTAGTCCAGTGCTGATACAATCTCAGCTCCGTAGAACCGAGCACGATCTTCGGAGAAAACACGTTCTCTTGATAGATGGAAGAAAAGCTGAAAGGACAACCCACCAATTAGCTTTAGTTTGCACACCACTGCCAAACCTCTAATAAGACATCAGCCACAGCACAGTGGGAGAAGCCCAAGAGATACACGCAGAGGATACTAGATTCAAACTCTGACAAGCAACAGAAACAAGTGGTTCAACTTGTATAGGGCAATTTCTTATAATTCAACATACATAAGGTTCACATACATTTGCCTAAGTTCTTGTGCTTCCTAGACCAAGTTGGTATTTTAACACCAAAAATACCAACTTTTCAAAAATGAAAACAAACCTTTAGACCAGTGTTTTCCAACCTTTGGTTTTTGGACTTCAATTCCCAGAAGCCTACGTCAATTCCTTAAAGCACTGCTCAGCCAATGTACTAACTTAGGCTTCTGCGAATTGACATCCCAAAACCAAAGGTTGGAAAACAATGCTTTAGACGCAGACAATTTCATTTTTTGGTCTTTTTTTTTTGGCGGGGAGAACATTTGGGGTCTTTTTTGAGTCTCTTGAGTAAAAGAAATTGGACTCCAGACTTCCAGAGCTGACCAACCAATTAGTCTTCAGAATCAGCCACAAACATGATTATTTCCCCCATCCTTTGCCTTTGAAGTGTCTTAATTCTGAAATAATACTATAAGCAAGCAGATGTGTGTTTGCTCTTCAATTCAAGAAACCAAAATTCTCCATCAAAATAATTCAACATATAAACTCGTGGAAAGGACACAGGATGCTTGCCTGTAACTGTGTTACTCCAAATGGTCATCTGTGAATTCACACCAGTGAGCTATTCTGTGTATATGTAGAACAACTCAGAACCTTCCAGAACTGAGCTGGAGAGTGTATTCTTCTTCATTAGAATACACTACACACTCTCTGCCTTGGGGATATCATTTTTGATCTGCCGTGAAGGATGGTGATATCTGAGAGGAGAGGTGGGCAGTTTGCACAAGTTCACAGATGACCACTTGAAGAAAACATCTGGACTGTGTCATATTAGGGAAGGCTGCTCTACATACAACTAACTTTTCCAATCTGATGTTTAGCTGACATTTACCAGGACAGGCAGAGTTGTGCTTCTCCATCTGTTGGACTGCAGCCCTCAGCATTTCTCATCATCGGCTATGTTGGAGCTGCAGCCCACCCACATCTGGAAAACTACAGTTCACCAACCTTTACATATACAATTCCCTTTTGGAAATACAGGCTTAGTCATCAAACGTCTTGTGGTTCCAAATGAGGTTTGTGCAAGAAGGAAATGCTCAGCCTCTCTGAAAACCAGCAAATGCTGAGGCATATTGTGGTAAATTTTCCCAGAAAAGGAAAACGGCAGCTTTCGCCACCCCATAGGCCCAGATTTTAAACAAGGGCTGCAGAGTCAGATGAAGAGCAGAAAAAAGCATAACCTTTCTGGATATTTTGGTCCAGAAATGTCTTGGCCGTGGCCAAGCTGACTGGAACTTAGAGAGTTAATAGTCCAAAATATGAGCCAAACATCCTCCATCCTAATCTAAACCGCAAGGTCAGTGTACACTCGCTTGTCAGCAGAGAAAATTGTGTTCCCTACCTGGAATGCTAATTTGTACTCACTTCCTCTGAATAAAGCACAAAATAGAAGCTGCCTTCCCCCCATATAACTGAGCATGGTTATCTAGGCATCAATGAGACGTGCCTTGTGGTAAATATGCTCCAGAGTACAGGCAAAGGTAAAGGTTGCCCTTGCTCAAAAGCCAGACGTATCCGACTCTAGGGTTCAGTGCTAATCTCAGTTTATGTCTGCATCTGCAGAAGTTTCCATGGACATGTAACAGGCATGACTAGACACCGGAGTGCACGGAATGCTGTTACCTTCCCACCGAAGCGGTTCCTATTTATTTATCTACTTGCAATTTCTTGCTTTCGAATTGCTAGTTTGGCAGGAAATGGGACAGAGAAGAGAGCTCACTCCATCATGCAGTACTCAGGTCTCAAACTGCTGACCTGCTGACCTTCCAGTCGTCAAGTTCAGCATCTTAACCACTAAGCCACCACAGTCCCCTGCTCCAGAGTAAAGCCCTTGTTAAATTTTAGCTACCCTTATGAAGACTCACCAATCTGAGAACACCTTATAGTCCAGGGGTCAGCAAACATGGCTCTCCAAGTGTTCTTGGATTTCAATTACCAGAAGGCCAAGTCAGCACACCTGCTGATCAGGGCTTCTGGGAACTGAAGTCTAAGAACATCTGGAGAGCCAGGTTTGTTGACCCCTGTCTTATACTATCAACCACCTGCTGGGCTAGATTCTGGCCATTACTGTTCACTATGATTACAGTAGCCTTCTAGGGTCTCAGATCCTTTAAACTAGAAATGCCAGGGACTTCGCATAGACAAAATGTTTAGTTTATCACTGATGCCATATTCTTCTTTGGATGCCCTTAGAGAAACTAGCTATGACCAACTTGGAAGACTTCCCAACCTATTGAAACAGTATACATGGTCTAACACTTAGGACCCACAGGAGTATGTGAAGGAGGCGAATGTGATCCTTACCTCTCCTCCATTTGCATACTCCATAACAAAGCACAAACGGTCATGAGTCTGAAAGGAATACTTCAAGGCCTGCAAAATATTCATACAGAAAAAGAGAGGTTTTGTATTTTACACACATTTTGCTAAAGACTGCATCCAACCTGAGTGCTCAGAGTGATATTATTAAAATATAGGGATTTGATTGCCATCATTTCCACGTCATTGCTGAAGAATGTGGGTTAGACCAAGCCTAAACTTCTATCAAGGTTAAGAGGCAGAAGATATTGTGAACAACTAGAAAAACCCATAGGTAAAGGTCTCCCTTGCTTGAAAGCTAGTCATGTCCAACTCTAGGGCGTGGTGCCCGTCTCCGTTTACACACAGTGTTTCTCAACCTTTGGGTTTTGGACTTCAATTCCCAGAAGCCTAAACCAATTCCCCAAAGCAATGATCTGCCAATGTACTGACTTAGGCTTCTGGGAAATGAAGCCCCCCCCCCGGGTTTGGCATGGAGGCCCCATCTAGGAAACCACTGGTTAACAGCCAAAGCGTCAGTGCTATCTGCTTCTGCAGACGTTTCCGTGGTCATGTGGCAGGAAGGACTAGATGCCAGAGTACACAGAACACTATTACCTTTCCCGCTGGAGTGGTACCTGTTTATCTACTTGCAATTGCCTGCTTCCACACTGCTTGGTTGGCAGGCGCTGGGACAGAGCTCACTCTGTTGCACAGTACTCGGGTCTCAAGCTACTGGTCTGTCTACCTTCCATTTGTCAAGGACAGCATCTTAACCACTAAGCCACCGTGGTCCCAAACAAACCCATAGGCAGGGACAAAAAACAACAACCAAAAAACTCATGGGATTTATAGAGCTGGGATCCATGATATGGCTCTACCAGAAGAATGAGCAGCCACCGTTCATACTGGAAGAGACAAATATTTCCAGTCATGTAAGGATGCAGCACAAAGCAAGCTAAATGACAATTAGCTGATCAACCATGACTTTGGAAGCTAAGACGGGTTGGGTTGGGCCTGGTTAGTACTTGGATGAGAGACCTTCAGGGGAATACCAGGAAAGTGTAGGCAGTGGGAGGAAAAAGTTCTGATAGCATCTATGGTGCTTGTTCTTCCTATCCATGCATGACAGTCCCTGTAGTTCTGCAGAAAGCAGCTGGCCAGTCAAAACACTTCATCAATATAAATCCACACTCAAATCACAAACACACAAGGTGCAAGGAAATGGGAGGGGATTTCTCTCTCCCTATCTCTGTGTCATTCTTTTTCTCCCTCCCACCCCAGTGATTTCCAGTGTCATGTACAAAGTTCCTACATCACAAGAACCGCCATCCTCTTTGGACACATCCTGCTCCATCTTGCTTTGCTTGGGCTGCAGCCTAGAAGTTACAGCTGGGGCTTCGGAGCCAGGGAAAGACTCAGAGCTTTGGCTTTAGACAAAAATAAAACAACTTGCTTCTGAAATTTACATCATTGCATTTATGCGGGCATAAATACTGAAATGGATTCTGGCTCATAATCCATAGTTTTAAAACACAAGTATGTAATACTTACACAAAATGTAATATTTAAAATGTAGTGGCTGAAATCCTATCGGCATAACTACGCCTGCAGAAGGGTGATTATGTCAGTGATTAAAGGCCTCTTCCTTCCATCCTATGGCTCCCAACAGCTTTCATGCAATGGAACAGATTATCCACAAGTTGAACAAGCCATGGGAGAGAAGGGAAAAACCTTTAATTACAGAAAATCTTCCCCTGTTGATGACATCATCATCTTTCCACAGGCGTTCTTGAGCCAACAGGATTTCAGCCAATGTTTAAATGAAACTGAATACAAAACATTTAAATGCATGTCAATAAAAAAAAGCATCCACCTATTAAAAGCACTGTTCTCAGCGGCCAGTCAGTTACTAAAAGCTAGCATGGATCAAAAGGTCTAGCGCACAATGGTTTACTATTCTGTCTTTATTTTAATTAATAAACAAGCCCCTAAGAACAAGCTGCTAACAGGACAAAAAAAAAGTCTGTTGCTTAGAAGAGCCAAAGGGACACCCTACACCAGTGATGGCGAATCTTTTAGAGACCGAGTGCCCAAACAGAGGGGTGGGCGAACTCTGTGCTAGAAGGAGGAAGCGCTCCCATTGGGCTGCTGGGCAGAGGGCGGGATGAACTGTGTTCTGGGGGGTGGGAAGAAGCGTTCCCATTGGGCTTCTGGGCAGAGGGGCGGGATGAACTGTGCTCTGGGTGGTGGTGGGAAGAAGCGCTCTCATTGGGCTGCTGGGCAGAGGGGCGGGACAAACACTGTGCTGGGGGGTGGGAAGAAGCGCTCCCATTGGGCTGCTGGGCAGAGTGAACACTGTGCTGGGGTGGTGGCATGTGTGCCCACAGAGAGGGCTTTTGAGTCCCACCCCCTCTGGCACGCGTGCCATAGGTTCACCATCACTGCCCTACACAATACTTCTACCAGCTTGAAGCAAGACTCAGAAGAGCAAAGAATCTATGACTGGGACTTTCATTGTACTTGGCATTTTCAGTCACAAAACATGGGCAAAGACAGGCAAACTGCCACATCTTGGTGCACAAGCTTTGCAAAGAAAGCTGCTATTTGTTTGTGCGGACCTGTGTCCAACATTCTTCAGATGTTTTGGACTACAACTCTTATCACTTCCAACCAATGCTCAAACATGATGTGAGCTGTTGTGAAAGAAGTGGGAAAGCAACAGGCAGGTGAAGCGGTGTGGGTAGAGTATGTTGACCTAAGTAAGCCAGAGTTTCCCAGCCTTGAGCTCCCAGGTGTTTTTGGATTTCAATTACCAGAAGCCCAAGTCAGGACATCTGGTGATCAGGGCTACACTGGGAATTGAAGTCCAAGAACATCTGGGTGCCCAAGGTTGGGAAACCCTGAACGAAGCCAATGGACCCCAGTGACACAGTGGTTAAACTGGTGTACTGCAGCCAAAACACTGTGAGTTTGATCCTGACAGAGATCAAGGCTGATTCAGTCTTCCATCTTCCCAAGGTCGGTAAAATGAGTACCCTGGCATGTTGAAGGCAAAATGCTAATTAACTTACGAACTGCCCAGAGAGTGCACTAAGTCTATGGGGTGGTATATACCGTATTTTTGGACCATAAGACTCACCCCCCCCCAAAAAAAAGTGGGGGAAAAATGAGGGTGTGTCTTATAGTGCAAATGCTGTCCAGCATAGCTGTTGTAAAAGGATATTTTGCAACAGCTGCAACTGGCCGAAGACCTCCGCCGCCACAGCTGTTCCGGGGTGGGGAAAGAAGGGCTGGGGAAAGAAAAATGTTCCACGGGCCATTACCACAGGTGGCCACAAGAGAGTGCAAATTGCAATTTCCCATTTAAATGCATTGGAAATCAATTTCTTGTACACTATTCTAAAGCTTTTCTGTATGTATGTTCCCAATGCATTTCAGTGGGAAACCAAACCTGTGCATAAAAAGAAAAGGTTTCATTTACCTTTCTTGCCTTTGTCCCTGCTCCATGTGGTCAAAATGGAGGGGGAAGCCATGCTTCCTGTTTGCAGGGAGAACAAGAGGCTAGGCTAGAGCATTTCTTCCTGCCTCAGTGCAATTGGCTTGCCTGCCCATTTCCCCTGCAGTGCCACCACTGGTTGGTGGTGCAAATACACTACTATTTGGTTCAGAATATTTTTTTCTTGTTTTCGTGCTTTAAAATCTGGGTGCGTCTTATGGTCAGGTGCGTCTTATGGTCCGAAAAATATGGTAAGTGTTATTGCTATTGCTACCATGGTCTGATTTAACATCAGGAAGCTTCTTATGAATCTCCCTTATGTTGCCTCAGATCTCTCCACAAAGACACTGTCCTGTGTTGAAAGATGGACTTTGTTGAAGAAGACACCTTGGTTAAGATGCAACGATGCCTTCAGAAAGACAACTTCTCCCTGAGCACTCAAGTTACCCTAAGAGAACACAGAGAGTTGTTGTTGAAATAAAAGTAACTTTCCAAAGCTCTACTCTCATTGCTGCGAGACTGTGCCCCAATTCACTCTTCCTGAATTATGGGATAGCAGCAAAAAGGAGAAAGAAAGAATGGAGGTGGTCTGGATGGGCTCAGGAAGCAATCTCCACGCAATATAAATTGCCCTACTGACAAAAGTTATGCACATGATGCATGTCCAAGGAACTTTGAAATGGTGGATTCTAGAATCAAGGCAAAGCTTCAAATGGTAGACAGGGAACATAAAAGACAACTTGGTGAAATTTCCCTCCTCCCAGAGTTTGTCTGGGGTGGACTGTAAGCCTTTCCGCCTACAACAGACAATCTCAGAGTTGGTAAAGTAGATATGAAGATGCCTTTTAAGAAAACAGGGACTTTCCTAAAGTGAATGAAAAGCAGAATAAGATATAAGAATAAGATATTGAGGGGGGAAATCTAACAGGGAGGATGTTTGTAGAGGGGAAGATTATGGACAGGTGTTAGTGATTTTTCACAGTATGCTGTCAGAAAAGTCTTCAAAAAAAGGAGATGGAAGCCAGTACAAATTACTAAATGCGGGTATTTCCTGAGGAATACAATTAAAGTGCAGCAAGCAGGCACATTGACTATAACACTGTAATTAAACACCCGCCTGGAAGGTGCAGCGATTAAAGCAGGGGTGCCCAAACTTTTCAGGCTGTGGGCTGGTCATGTGGTTCAGGGAGCTGGTCATTATGGCCTGGGGGCCAGATGTGGCCCCCAATGCATTCATCCAGTCCACAAAGCCCTCATCGCTCCTGAAAGAGGAAGTAAAACACGTCCGTACGGGCACGTTTTAATTCCGCTTCCAAGAACGACTAGGGCTTTGTGGGCCAGATGAATTGGCATCAGGAGCTGCATCCAGCCCCCAGGCCGTAGTTTGGACACTCCTGGACTAAAGGAACTACATTAAGGTGAGTGGCACAGATTGGCAGAAAAGGGAAAGAACAATCCATCCCTCTTTCCACATCCACTGTTTAAACCAAGTGTACTGTAAGCTAGCAATTCTCCTGTCAGTGCACGATTCGTGTCTGTGTTGCATTTTTCTTGGTAAAGAAAGGGACAACAATAGCATTAAGAAACAATTCAAACATGGAACAATATTTTAGAACTGCTAAGAAAAGCAATTGGGAAACATTTAGAAAAAGAGAAATGCCCCCAAGAAGCAAAAAAAGAAGAAGAAGAAGAAGTAAAGTCACCCTTGCTCGAAAGCCAGCCATATCGGACAGGTGGCAGGCATGACTAGACACTGGAGTGCACGGAATGCTGTTAACCTTCCCACCGAAGTGGTACCTATTTATCTACTTGTAATGTCTTGCTTCCACACTGCTAGATTGGCAGGAACTGGGACAGAGATGGAAGCTCACTCAGGTCTTGAACTGCCGACCATTCAGCTGTCAAGTTCAGCGCCTTAACCACTAAGTCCCTTTAAAAAAAGTACAGCATCCAAAAATTAAGATTTCAGTTGCCTTCTGTTAATAAAAGCCTGCCTAAGTGAGGAAGACTTCAGTCTGCTACCTGAAGGATAAGAGCGAGAAAGCCAACTCAGCTTCACTGAGAAGTGCATCTAACACTCTAGGTAAAGGTTTCCCTTGCTCGAAAGCCAGTCATATCCGGCTCTAGGGTTCAGTGCTCATCTGTTTCAAAGCCAAAGAGCCAGTGCTGTCTGCTTCTGCAGACGTTTCTGTGGTCATGTGGCAGGCATGACTACCGGAGCACACGGAACACTGTTTACCTTTCTCTATTTATCTACTCTAGGAGCAAGCACTAAAATGGCCCTGAGCAAACTAGCTTGGGAAGACAGCAGGACAAGGAGAATAGCTTCCTTTGAAGATCTTTTAAACAGCACAGTAGCTCATTTAAAGAGGTTGGTAAGGGTTATGAGCTTTCTCATAAGGTTTCCACACCATAAACATAGGTGGTTTGGCCATAACCAACTATGCCCGTTGTGTTAGGGGTGATTCTTCCTTTCAAACATCTCATGCTTATTACAGTGAACAGGAGAACAGCTCTGATCAAACCAAAGGCTTATCTAGTTCTAAATATCTCTCAGAGGCTTACAAGAAATGATATCAGAGCAAAAACTCTCTCATAAACATGTTCCCCAGCAGCTGGCAATGAGAAGCATAACACTTCTGACATCAGAAATAACTCATAGAGCAAAACTAGGGAAAGGGGATTTTTTTAACCACACTTCCTAGAACTCCACAGCCAGCATGGTTAGTAGCATGTCTGAAGCATTCTGAGAGGTGTAGTCTAAAAAAGGAATTTTTCCATCACTTACATGGCCCTCACCATTAGTAACCACTGGTAGCCTTATTGTCCATTAATCAGTCTAATCTTTTTTGAGAGCCATCTAATTCGGCAGCCATCAATAATGTTCTCAAGATCTTCCTCCTCTTTCTCTTGTATATTTTCTGCTTCCTTCTCCTATGATTTCTGTCTTTTTGGGTTTTTTTTTAAAAAAATGAGTGATTTTTGTTTTGGCTATCATCATTGAGCTAATGTTTGGTTTAATATTACCGCTCACAAGTAATGTATGTTATAGTTGGGAGGTGTTGCACATTCATTGCTGCATTGTTTCACTGTTTCGTAGACTGCCCAGAATAACTATTGCATTAGATGAGTGATACAGAAATAAAATAAATAAATAAACATATAAAATAAAATTACACCATTTGGTTCTGCATTAGAGTTCCTTTTAAATGGTAGTACAGTCATAGCAAACATATATCTGCATAAGCAACTCAAAATTACTACCATCCCAAGAGAGATGATTAGAACACCATCAAACATTTGTTTTCCCTACTTTTCAACTTGGAAATCAGAATAGGTCTCTGACGGAAGACACACACACACCCCTTCATGCTGAACACTTCAAGATACTTACTGTTAAAAAAGGATGTCTAGAGTTCTGTAAAACACGATTTTCTGTCAGGGTATGCGCCACTTCGTCCTGCAATACAAACCTTGAGGTTATGAGTAAGCAGCATTTGGGAATCACAAGACACATAAACCAACCAATTGTGTTATTATCAGGTCTACAAAACTAAACTGAACTTTTAAAATCCAAAGCAATTTTTCTAGCAGAATGAGCTCCTGTCTTTGTCCCAGCTCCTGCCAACCTAGCAGTTCAAAAGCAAGAAATTGCAAGCAGATAAATAGGGACCACTTCGGTGGGAAGGTAGCAGTGTTCCGTGCTCTCCGGTGTCTTGTCATGCTTGCCACATGACCACGGAAATGTCTGCAGAAGCAGACAGTGCTGGCTCTTTGGCTTTGAAACAGAGATGAGCACTGAACCCTAGAGTCAGATATGACTAGTTTTCGAGCCTGTGGGCGTGGCTATGTCGGAAGAACATCAAGGGAAATTAAAGAAGGGGTGGGGGAACACCGTTCGAAAATCAGAAATAAAGTGATTCAGGCCCCATTGGTACATCATTTTATGGAAGCAGGTCATAATGAAAACCAATTGAAATTAGTGGTTTTAGAAATAATTAAATCTTATGGTTATGAAAAAACAGACGTGGACATGGTACTAGCACACAGAGAAGCACTTTATATTCATTAGTTACAAACCCTGGCCCCAAGAGGGCTTAACCAAGACATGGATTTAACCAGTTATTTGTAAAGGTGGTTTTTGGAGTATGGTCCCTTTAATTAGCAACAGTAAAAAAGATACAGGTGGAAGTTATTTGTAGATAGAATTTCAACATGTGTCCTTGAATGTAATAATATCAGAAAAACAATATATAAGGATTTGGTCTTGTAGCAATTTTAACGTCATTATCCCAAGAAGAATAAACATTAAGAGGCTGTAGACGCAAGAGAAACTGTAAGTCAAATAATATTGTACCCTTGTAGTTGTAAGATATTATGTAATGTAAGGAGTCAAAACTGCATGATGAATGTTTCTTTATTTTTCCTTATAGTTAAGAATATAATTAATAATCCTGAAGAAGATTGTATTATCAGAAATATTGAAAAATCAAAAATACCAGATGGATTTAGAGGATTTAAAAAGACTTTGAAATTAATATATTTGACAATCAAGATAATTACAATGAACTGTGTATGAAAAGTGAGAGAATATATCTATCTATCGATCGATCGATCGATAGATAGTTATTAGGAGAATATACAAACCTTTTGGAAGCTGATTAAAAGCATGTTTACTTTGAAGATTCAGTTATTGTGGATTTTTTGTGGATGATTTATATTTATATTTATGCAACTTTCGAGCAAGGGAAACTTTTACCTTTACCTATCATCCCATTGTGCTTAGGACACTCTCTAGGTGGTTCACAAGGTAATTAGCATTTTGTCCCCAACATGCTGGGTACTCATTTTACTGTCCTCTGAATGATGGAAGGCTGAGTCAAACTTGATTCCTGTCAAGATTGAACTCACACTGTTTTGTCTGAAGTACAGCAGTTTAACCCCTTGCGCCACTAGGGCTCCTGTAACTGACAATGTCACCCGAGACTAGTCATGCCACCAAGGAAGTCTCTTCATACAAACGCACAAAAGTTCAGACCACTTAGTCACGCTCCATGACACCCTGCAATCTTGTATAACTCCTAAATTTATGTAGTCTGTTTTCATACGTTACTTGTATCTCATCATCATTCCCCCTCCCCTGGTAGGGAACAAATTTGATACAGCAGATTACAGCCCCACCATGCTAAACCCATCACCGTATCCCCTTTTGCTTATCCCCTTTGCAAATGACTGAAAGTAAGCAAGAGCAAAACTGAGACTTCACAGTTGTGGACAGCATTCCTACTAATTCAGATCAGACACAGTGGGTGTTCCTTCTCCTGAGGTTAGCCTGCAAGCAGGCAGTCGCAAGAACAAACATTCTTGAGGATATGCAAGAACAAAATCAAATTAGAAGATGGAGGAAGGTGCTCACTGGACAAGGAATAACATTAAAGGAGGATATGGCTGAAGAACTCAGCCTCTCTTATGTCACTTCGAAGACCCTGAATAGGCTGAGGGTCAGAGTACCTAAATGTATGTATGATCAACATACTCAAGTGGGGGCTGCTGGTGGACAACAACACACTATGCAAATGTGGAGAGATACAGAATCTGGTTCATTTACTGGTCTGTCAATTACTGCCAGAAACACGTACTGATGAGTATTTAAGTTTAGCCAATGACAAAGCCAAGAAAGTGGCTTCATTTTGGCAGTGTAGAGTCTGACCTGGTCAGGAAAGAAGAAGTAGCAGTCAGATTAGTTTGCATTATGCTGGCAAGCCAAAGAATCCACTTATATTCAACTGGTTTCCAAACAATACCTCTCAATTCTCAAACCTTTCTGTGGCCAACCAGGATGAGTCATCAACTATTTTTCAAATTGTACTGACAAACTACAGTTTTTTGCAAAAGAGGGAAGTAGAAAATATACAAGAGAAAGAGGAGAAAAAGGACCTTGAGAACATGAGGCTTATTCAAGCATCACCAATGATTGACTTATTCATCCAACCCAAGGAGACATTAGTCTCATTGTCCTGGGTTTGTTACAGACTTCCTTCACCTTGTTTCTCGAGGGCTTTACTACATTTCTTGCCACAGAGCTGACCAAAGATAAATTTCCATGTCTTACCTTTGCAACAATTACTTCCTTCTTCAGAATTTTCATAGCATAATAGCGTCCTGTCGCTTTTTCCTTCACCAAAATGACCTTTCCAAAAGTACCCTTTCCCAATAGTTTAAGATACTCAAATTCATTCATAGTCTGTTGAAGACATAACATGGTTAAAAAGTCATTAGTTTCCAAAAAACATGAACTAAGCAAATGACTACCACTGTGAAAAATCCTGTTACAATAGAACCATTGGCAGCTCTTCCCCATAGCACAACAGGAGCAATTCCTTGTCAAAGAGCTCTACTGACATCACAGATTTTTATAGCACAATCTAAGGAAGTGAACAGGACTGGTATTCACAATTATGAGAACCTAAATATAAGCTCAATGGGAAGACCAAAGACTCAACTTATTTAGGGTCATCTTCCCTACGGAGGTTGGCCAGATATTTCATGGAAGCCCACAAGAAGATAAAGATGCAAAACTTGAAGGTCCCGTTTCTTCTGTTCCTGCAACAGCTGGGTAGTTTTCAGGTAGACAGAACTTTGCTACATTACTCCAGTAATGGTTAGAGACAATATTATAGGTTTGCCAGCCCAGCTAGGTCAGCTGACCAGAAGAACCAACAAAAGTCCTGCAACATTTGCCAGTCATTAGTTTATGCTAGCTGTAAAGATGGAGCCACAGCAGAACACATCAGGAGGGCATTAAGTTAAGAAATTAGCACTGAAGAAAGGGTTGGAGGAGGAACCCATTATAATTCAATACTTACTACTTTGTGTTTTGGTTTTATCATAGAAATTTCCATTTCTTCAGCACCCGAATTATCACTAGGAGACCCCGATCTAAAGTCCATTATTTCTTCTTCTTGTTTCTTAAGGCTGTCTGCTACTGTTTGGATGGCTTTTGTCCATTCTTCCCTAGCAAAAAGAAAATATCCCCAGTTTTAATAATGTTCCACAGTAACAAGGAATAAGAGACAAGGCACTTATCTGCCACAGACCTGGAGGGATTCTGCCAGTCCAAGTAGACAATACTGGACTAAACTAATTAAAATAATAAGCAAGCTCGATATTAAGAAGCTTCCTCTTGGAAGTTCTACCTGATATAAGAGAGCAATTCCTTGATGAATCTTTCCAAACAAGAAACTCAAGAAAGAGCAATCTGAAAAAATCAAATACCACTCAAGCGAACTCACATCTGAGAAGTGAAGACCATAGGTTGGTGATGACCAACCTATGGTGCTGACTTGGGCTTCTGGTAATTGAAGTCCAAGAACACCTGGAGTGTCAATGGTTGGCCATAGGTTCTGGCTGGACGACCTTCTTAGGAAGCACAGGATCTCCTCAAACTGGCAAGAGCAACTCAGAATGGTCAACACTGCAGTTAGCACAGAATTCCTGCAGCAACTACAGCAGAAATCTGCAGTGCAGAGTGTCGCCACAAGTATTTACTCTATGTTTGTAGGGATTAAGAGAGTTGTAACCTAACAAATTATTTTTGTGTGTGTGTGGCCAAACTGGACATGAGGCAGAATACCCACTGTTGAATTCAGGGACACATGTGTGTACATCAACCTTCCACAATCCGGTGCCCTCTAAACATGGTCGACTACAACTTCCACACTATATTTGGGATGGACAGGCAGACAAGTACGATCGATTCCTCTTGCAGTAACACTTATCTCCCATCCAACTCTAAGCGAAAGTGAACTTCACAGGAAATGAGACTCCAAAACCCACAGCCCCAAAGCAATTTAAAAAAACCACCACTTTGAGATGGAGAGCACACTAATAACGCTGAACGTTTACATCTGCTCTTGCAACTTGCTTTTGTATTTAAATCTGACGGGAACATACCGCTCCTCGGGTGTCTCCACATGAAACGTCCTTTCAATTACTGTGGTCCACTGGAGGCATCGGATGATAAATGTGTTTGGTTTAGGTCTCTCTGTCTTCATCAACTGGCACTCTAGCACAGATCGAGGGAGGAAATGCATGGTAAGTAAGCAGGTTTAAATAATCATTTGTCTTTATTCCAATGTCGCAAACTGTTGCAATTAATCAGCTATTGAAATCTCTGTAAGCAACTCTTTGGAAAAGTGAAGGTGGACAAGCCGCAAATGAACAGAACAGAGCAGGACAGCCTAGTACCGCCATGGCAAACCTTGGCACTCCAGCTGTTCTTGAACTTCAATTCCCAGAAGCCCAAGTCTCTGTGAATCCACATGAATGGGTTTACTGTGCGTACACAGACTTGGGCTTCTGGGAATTGAAGTTCAAGAACAGCTGGAGTGCCAAGGTTCACCATCACAGGCCAAGTAGATCCAACCCAAGTTGACCAACATTCCAATGGAGCTGCTGCACTTTGATGCTAGGAAAGGGGATGAGCCCTTCTGCCCGCTAAAGATCAAAACAATAGGAGGCCACTAGAAGGAAGAATGTTGTCATACACAAAGGAAAACTAGAAATTTGCACTGGATTTCTGCGGAAACTCCAAAAGATTTTTACAGAGTCTGTAAAAGTTATTTGCAGCCATACTCGCTATGGAATTCTGAGAAGCTCCTGTCCACAAAAGGATCTCTTCCAAGTTCTGAGGTCACCAGATGACCTTGTCTTGAGAGAATGGGACAGATGTGCAAGTACTCCATACTTAGCCACATGACCTTCCTCCAAGAAAAATAAATCTGCAGACGGGCAATTTAAATAGAAAAACTGAATTCTGCCATTTGTGTAAATTGAATCAACCTTATTATCATTATTATTTAAATTCTCAACCTTTGCAGCTTTGCACAATGTATGCTGACTGTGCTAGTTAGGAAGCAGAGAAGGAACAATGCAATTCACTAAAAGCTCCATTTTCACCCTTCTCCCAACCATACAAATCTATCAATATTTGATTTACAAGATTTCTACCAGATTTGCCCAGATACTTTCAAGCACCATCTTCAAACATTACTTTAAACAAACAAACACACGCACACACAAGATATAAAATTGTTCAGCCAATATCATGCAGTATGTTTTCCCCATTCATTCAAGATCACAGAACTCACTACAGTTCCCTTTTAGGTGACTGTGATTAGCTCTAACATGATCCTGTTTGAATGAATCTGATTACATAGATCTCCTTTTAAAGATGGACAGTCCTCAAAACATATATATGTTTGTTATATTATGCTTTGCAGGCCACCAAATGTCAAACCAACCCATGGCTCTACTATCATTTTTCACTTGAGGTTTAATGCAGAAGGAAAGTGAAGCAGCTTACAGAAGACATTACTCTTATATTGAAAGGAAGGATTACCATTAGAGGATCCAAAGAAATTCACATCTTTTCCTCAGCACTAAAGAGAAAAGCTAGCTCTGTTGCACAGGTCAATACTAGCAAACCATTTAAAAACCAGTGCCCAAATTCCTACTAGCTTAAGTGTTCTGGTAACAACTAACTGCCAAGTTGCCAGGATGCATCTTTGCAGCACAATTCAGTGTCTGATGTTTATACAATATCTACTCAGTGTTAACAGAAAGCAAACAGAATGGCTTGTAACAATATAGTTAAGAGCCCCGGTGGCTCGGTGGTTAAACTGCAGCCAAATTTTGTGAGTTTGATCCTGAACAGGATCAAGGTTGACTCAGCCTTCCATCCTTCCGAGGTTGGTAAATTGAGTACCCAGCATGTTGGGGGCAAAATGCTAATTACCTTGTGAACAACCCAGAGAGTGCACTAAGAGCTATAGGGTGGTATATAAGTCTAATTGCTATTGCTAATATAGGAACTGGTTCACATTAATAAAGACAGTGCCTATATTAGTAACCTGGCCAAAATTTGTACAACAAAATATGTTTCAAAAAGATGCATAAAATGGTTTGGTCAACAGGGAAAACATATAACAGTATACATTACATTCAAAAGAGATGTATCTATTTTGAAAAATACACGTACTGTAATCACAAATTTCCATTTAGAAAGAAAACTCTTACACCATTGGATGTGAAACTGGGAGAGGGCAAAAATAGTGGTAGGATTCTGAAACATGTTAACAGAATCGAGATTGACAGATTTTCACATTGCTATTCAATGCATGATTATACACTAACAAAGGGCTAGCCATTGAGTTCGTTCAGCAATACATAGAAATGGAAAAATTTTATCTTTTTGCCAAAGCAATGAAAAGTAATGATAACTGTATAGAAAAAACTTATTTCCCCAACCATTCGCAGATGATTAGGGGCAATTATGAATTTCTAACTTGCTGTCTGCTTATGGTGCAGAAATCTCTACTTTAACCCATCCCAAGTAAACACCCGACAAAATAGTAGAACTCCCTAATGGGAGTTCTAAAAGAAAAAGTGTGAAGAAATACGAGGACGTCAAAATCTGGGTTACGTCAAACAGCGCCAAAAAACACAGTTCATTGCTAAGTTTAGACAACCTCAGGGTTAGCACCAACGACTGAAAAGTAGTTGGGATGAAAAACTACTTTCTGTCAGGTTCTCTACCTTCTCTCCTACAATATATAGTAACAGAAACAGTGTGTGATGTGAGACCATCAACCTGATCCTGCACTGGTGAAAGGCAATCATTATATATATTTTTTAAAAAACATGGTTCTATTTTTAACAAACATAAAAGCTAAAGCTATTTGTTCCAGCAAGGGAAAGAGACGAAAAAACCGTTTGAGGCAAAAATATGTATTTATACGTATATTTATTTGTATAATTTTTTGGAAAAATTAATTGTTACGGATTGTTTCAAGATGTAAATTCAGCAAACTTTTTCACTCATTAAGTTCTTGCAGAATTTGTTTCCAAACACAATTTTGAGGCTACCTCCCAACGCGAATGAGATATATAAGAACAAATACTAATGATTATGGTAAGAAATAATTTTATACATATAAGAAATTGTCTTATGTGATATTCCTCAGTGTTCCTAAAATGAATTTAAAATGAATTAAGAGTGATTGAAAATGTTTAAAAATGACTAAAAACTATTTAAAATAATTTAAAATAACCTCATCTATTAGCTACAATATGTCAGTCATTCTGCATGAAATTTGTAGTACTTTGTTAAAAAATTCTTTATGGTATTTGATATTCTTGCAGATTTAAATAATCTCCTGATGAAGAAATTGTACATTTTGAAAAGACCAATTACCGGTGGACTTCGAGAATTGCGGACTGTATGTTTATGGATTAAACTATTGAAGATTACTGAGAACTGAATCATTTCATTACTTTGAGTATTAAGGATTGACAGCACTTGATATTGATTTTTATTAAAGAAAAGTTTTTTGGTTTTTGGAAACAAATTCTGCAAGAACTAATGAGTGAAAAAAGTTTATTGAATTTACATCTTGAAACAATCCGTAACAATTAATTTTTCCAAAAAAAGTATACAAATAAATATATGTATAAATACATATTTTTGCCTCAAGCGGTTTTTCGCCTCTTTCCCTGGACTTCACCGTTTGGCCATTTTTGTTCTTGTTTATTTGTTCCAGCAAAGCAGCTGGTTATGCCTTGTATCTGAAATCTCAAGGTATTGATAAAGATATGAAGCCACTTTCTTGGCTTCATATCGTCGTTAACCAAACTTAATTCCCCTCAGTACATGTTTCTGGTAGTAGTCGGCAGACCAGCAAATGAGCCAAATTTTGTATCTCTCCACATTTGCACAGCGTGGTGTTGTTGTCTTACATTTAGGGAATCCGACCCTCAGCCTATAAATGAATTGCACCATCAAGAGAATAAAACTCACTTATCATGCAACCTTCTGGTTTTTGGATGGTCGCCACCTTATACTCTGGGAATGTAAAGGATAGCAACCTAAAAGAGCACACTCACTTTTAAAACTAAAAGCTTTTAATTTGCATACTTACAGATTAAATATTTATTGCCCATTGGCTGGTTTTCTAATCCATCCCACAACTCCTTTTTTATTCTTTCTTTAGTTTCAGCAGTTTGAGCCATATATTTTATGCCTCATTTACTGCTGAAACTGTGAAGTTCTCAATGAATACTTTTGTTATTTTCCCCTAAGAGAAGATAATCTAGTTTTTCATTCATGGCACAGCTAGGTCATACCTCAGCGGACTATAAACTCAATTAGAATCAAAGAGTGTGTTAAGGAAGGAAAATAATATGTTGCTGAGGAAATAAGGACACGTTTCCTCAAGTTTCTTCAAAGTACTATCACAGAAGACACAGAAAGAGACAGCATACAAAAGAGTACCCTTGTGGAGGATGTCACATGACAAGATGAATTAGTGTGTATAAAAATTACTTCAGCATTTAATGCCTTCAGATTATGGGCCCACTGATTTTTCAGGTGACAACTGATGACCCAGCGTTTGGAAAAATTTGTTTTTCTGGACTTCCGCTCCCAGAATCTTCTAAGCCTACAAGGTTAGCCATGTTGATTGGAGGACTCTAGACTCAAAAAGTAAAATTTTCAACGTCTTGGTAATACCTGCATGTCTGCCCTCGCATGACAAACACCATTGATTCATGAGGGAAAGTTGATTTGGGAGACAGTGAAAAACCCTTCCTTAGCCTCTCTAGTATTATGCAGTAACACCTCATGAAAAGGGGATGAGGCAGTCATATATTTTATTTAGTTGTTTTCATTAAATATTTATACTCTGCACCATTCAGGTCCTGAAGAAAACATTTATGAAACATTGATTGAAACAAACATAAAATCAATAAAGCAGCCAAGCAAACAATAGGCAGAATCCCACTTATTTATATGGACATAAGTTAAGTTGCATAACTTATTGCAAAAAAAATAAAATAAAAATAAATCCTGCCACTGACAAGGCTCCAATTACATCACTGTATGTTCTGTTGCCAAATTAAGTCACACAAATTATTTTGGCCAAAATCCGGAGGCAACAGCCAAAACCGTTACGGTATCAATGTTACACAGTTTGAGAGCATAGCTCAGCTACATATGTCCCTCAGGAAACCTTCTACGACAAAAAGCATACTGCTGCAGAAAGTCCCCAAACATTTTGAGATAAATACTGAGCTTTTCCCCCACACTGGACATAGCCATCCATTCCAATAGAGTAATACTGTACACAATAAGCAGCCAAAACTTTTTTGGGAAAAGATCTGACTTTCAACAAGATTTTATTTTATTACTTTAGCCTACCATTAATTACCAACCCTATCAATTTAAATATCAGCCCATTCTTATTTAATGTGATTGGGAGTGGAGTCTCCAAAATTTCACCAACATATCTTTTTCCAGCTAGTATATTTCAAAAAAAGAAAAATAAAGATACTCAGTACAGAGGTATTTTGTATAACATGTTCACTTCCAGTAATATTCACGCCATACCACTTAAAACTAAGTGGTAATTAATAGTCACTAAAACTTTTGTTCTCGTAGATTGGGACTACCTTGACTTGACATGACATTTTTGAGCCTTGTGAGATTCCAGAAGAGAGAAAGGGAAGGCACACAATTTTTTTGTCAAGGTCTGAAAAATTTGGACAACATGTCTCTTCAGAAAGCTAGTGTATTTTCCCTTTGAGAAGAAAATTACACATATAAACACTTAGAGCAAACACAGAAGGACCGGCTAATAGTTTTAAAAAGACACAACCCCCCACTGATTCTTCTAATCAAAAATCCATGCAACAGAGCAGCAGCCGCTGTCATTTTGTGCATCTTGTGTTAATTGTGTTAAAGCATTATTTCCATTAAAGTGTAATTTGTGCTATTTTGTTTAATTGCTCCTCCAAAAAACATTCTCACTCTGTTTTTGTTTGGTAAGTGTGCCACAAAACACCCTGCCCTCTTGCAAGGAGGGTATGCATATTTTCAGCACAATCAAAGACCAGGAATGCCCTGTTGGGTTATCCCTGGTGGATCTGACCTGTTTGCTCAATTACAGGAAAGGGAGAGAAGGAAATGAGCCTATACCTTTAGGCCAGGGGTTCTCAACCTACAGCCTGCGCGCCAGACCCGGCCTGTGGCACCATTTTATGTGGCCTATGTCGCTGCCACCACTGGAAGCATTTACAACAGTTGTAAATGCGCCCGCGGCTGTCGTAAACGCATTTACAACAGCCACGGACGTGTTTTACGGCAGCATTTACGGTGAGAGAACCTCAGCTGTCTGAGGGGGCATGTTCCGGCCCACAGCTTTAAAAGGTTGATAACCCCTGCTTTAAGCCCTCCAAGGATGCAAAGGGGCAAAATACTAAATCTATAATCAGATTCCAATCTGGGAGGAAGCAATCCTTTGTCTTTAGTTTTCTCTTGACTTGAAGAAAAAAGGAAGAACTCACTAGGTCATAAGAACAAGGATGTGGGTACCGGCCAAGGACCAGCAGATTAATTCAAACACATCCTACCTGCAATGGGAGAATGTAAAAAAGATCAAGGTTAATCCCCACAGCTATTCTGTAGTTTTAATGTGCTATCAATTCATTTATGGTGACCCTAATAAGATTTTCAGGGATGTGAAATAATCAAAGGAAGGTTGACCATTGCCACTCCTTGGTGATTTCCCATGGCCACGTTGAGCTTTGAACTCAAATCTCCTGAATTATAGCCCCACATTCACTACACCATTTCTATGTTTAAATTGCTCTGTGGTTGCCATTTGAATAGAGGTCATAAAGAAAATTAAAGAATTCATACAAGCACTTGAATAAGTTTCTTTGAAATCAACTTAGCAACAGTAAACACGCATGAACAACAATACATTTCCCACTCTCAGTTTACAATTTAATCAGCCTTTCCCACCACCTCATACAGACCCCCCTTTTTCGTTCCAGCCCATATCCAGGCTTTCATTCTTTGTATGTCCAACTGTTTGTTTCTGTACATGGCATTCATCCATATATTCATTCAATATTCCACTCAACGATGGCAAACCTATTCTCCACCTTTACTTTCACAACCACATGGTGTAGGTCAGGTCAAAGGGGAAAGAGGGGGAAAGAATAAATCTTCCAGTCAGTTGCATGGCTTTCAAGAGTTTTGAACTCAGATCTCTCAAGCAGCAAAGCCATTCGTCTGAATTTTGGCTGAACTACCCTCTTTTTAAAATCTTGTCCTCCTATTGGTTTAAAGACTTTAAGGTTTAGACTGGGCTAGAGAAGTTCCTATGGGAAGTCCCTGCAATAAAGTCATGATACAAAGTGTAACCTCTGTGTTCTGAAAGAGGAACTACTCTTCCTATCATGTCTTGATTCCTCTGGAATCTGTTTTGAAGAAAAAGTGTTGATTTTGTGGTCCAAATCCTATTGCTTAGCCTAGTAAATCACACTAGAGTAAGTATTATATGTCATAGTTAGAGTAGGCACATTTCAATTAATGGAACTTATGATGGAGTTTGTTTATTAAATCCCCATTGAACTGTTGCTTCAGTTGCCTACCCAAGAGCAATTTACTATGCTAAGCAACAGGATTTTTAGTCTATGGGGTTGCAATGGAGCAGCAGTGGGTAGAGAAATGCCCTGTGTGCCAATCTGTATTTTGGCCCGCTAATTTTAATTATAAGTAACTTAAATATATGTTGACTAATTCAATAGATTATTTGGATGGATGGATGGATGGATGGATGGATGGATGGATGGAAATTCGCCTAATTGTTTCAATGTATTTCACCTATAATACATTTTATTGTAGGCATAAATACCACTTAATGAATTAATAATAAAATATTCTGTGTAAATTTGCTCAATTACAGGAAAGAATCCCAAGTGGGTATTGTTTATTCATGGCTTATTTCTTAATTCTTTTATTTCATTGATACTGAGATTAAAGATTAAAAAAATACTATTTTCCATGTACATGCAGAAAAATATTATCAGCTTATTAACCAATATGTTTTATTGATTTAATTTATATCTCACCCTCCACTCATCACTGGAAAACATTTGAACATTTCTCACACATTCTAGAGGGTACAAGGGATTCTGATTTGCTGAAAAAATCCCTTGTGCTTTCTAGGATGTGTGAGAAATCCCAGGATAAAGCTTCTCCACTCTTGAAGTGCAAGGGTTGGGATCATTTGGGTTTTGATATGTGGGTCATACGCAGCCAATGAACCAAATGATGCCAACCCCTGCATTTCAAGGGTAGAGAATCTCTGTCCTGTAGATATTTTGGCTGCCATTCCGATTTGTTCCACTCAGCACACACAGCTGTGGGAACTGTGGTCCAAAACATCTGGAGATCTAGAAGTTCCCCACCCTAGATCAAACAAACACAAGAAAGATGAGGGAGCAACCCACACAACTGCACAAACCCTTAAAATTACTCTTGATCTCAAGAGTGACACGGCATTATCATTTTTTGACACAAGAAGATGGAATGAGACCAATTAAAATCGACATGCTTCCTCTAAATCAGCACTGCCCCACTGATGTTTGCTAAATTTGCTGATCCAGCAATCTTGGAAAGCACACGGCAAGATGAATAATAAGAGATGTGTCAGTTAATAACCACTATAATTCAAGGATGTCACGCAGAAATGTTTTGTTTAGTGAACAATATGCTGTCTAATTACCCTGCTCAATCATTACAGAACACATCAAGAAGAGAAGAAAGCTTCATTTGAAAAACTTGTACAGTACAGTACTTCAAAATGTGTTGGGGTGGGTGGGAGGGGGAAAATCCAAGCTTTATTAAAGTTTCTTCCTGCACTACAGATTCATCCTCTTTTGCTGATCATGCTGAAGCTCATGGGTAGATGCTAAGATCAGCAACAAAGGGAAACCCTGGGTCTTTTTCATAGACCAAAGGGAAATGCAATATTAAGAATGATACCAAAAGGTGCCTTCATTTTGGCAGTTTCACCTCTGACCTAGACATGGAAGAAGAATCCTGTTTCAAATGTCTAAACAAGGAAACTGTATACATCATACCTGTCAACCGCGGCTCTGGAAAATCCGGGACCTGCGCAGAACGGTTCTGCGCAGGTCGCTTTTTACGCATGCGTAAAAGCCTTCTATGCATGCATAAAAGCGACTTGTGCAGAACCGTTCTGCACAGCTCGCTTCTACGCATGCGTAGAAGGCTTCTACGATCCCCTTCTGCACAGAAGCCTTCTACGCAAGCGTAGAAGGGTTCTACGCAAGCGCAGAAGGGTTCTACGCATGCGTAAAAGCCTTCTACGCATGCGTAGAAGCGAGCTGCACAGAAGGGATGCGCAGTAACGGCTCCCCCCCCCCCCGCTGCCAAATTCCGGGGTTTTGGCAGCTCCGGGCGGGAAATGGCGAAAATCGGCGCCGAAAAACGGGAAATCCCGGCCAATCTGGGAAGGTTGACAGGTATGGTATACATCAAAAGAAAGAAATCCTCAAGTGCTCTAAAGGCCCAGTTTTGATTTGTTCCTTGTGGTTAAGTTTTCAAAAAGCTAGTGGGACAATGCAAATGTTTATGTCTTGACTCTTGAACAGACACCAAAGCATTGAAATGCAAATTGTTATGTGGCTGAGAGAACAAACAACTAGTATTATCCTAAGGGCCGCCAACGTTTACTCTCCTCCAAGCACTTAAAGGCTAAGAGAATCAGATTTCATATGATGGAGGTGTCAAATCCCTCATCCTCCCCTTTAAGTGATACCATAATGCAATGTGAATTGATAAAGCTAGGAAAGAAGGATTCAGTTCTCACCTGTCACTAGAGGATTTTCAAGGAGAGAAGAAAGCAACATTTTCATATGCTGCTTCGACACACACTATGATGGAATTTTTGGTGAAGTGGTAGCAATGTTAGTCTGTGCAATCATATCAGAGAGTAAACAAAACAAAACTGTCTGATGAAGTGAACTTAAAAGCTAACATTAAAATACAGTAGTTAATCTTTAGGGTGCCACAAGGTTTTTTTTGTCTTTTTGTTTACTCTCTGATTTACTACAATCAAACCATGTTTAGACATTTGGAACAGGATTCTTCTTCTTCTTCTGTGTCTAGGCCAGAGGTGAAACTGCCAAAATGAAGGCACCTTTTGGTGAGTTAATTCTGCAGTTCCTTTCACCTGCCCAATGTGAGAATCATGAAATATGACCCTTTAGGGACCAGGAAGTGGCCCTTGTGACAACCCGGACAATCCGTGTCCTCAGGTTACATTAAAAGCTGGACAGCAGGTCCAGAATAAGGAGGCAAAACCAGGTGGGTGGGTGGAAGACTCAAAACAGTGGTATGATGAAGGAAACTTTAAAGAGATACAGTTCCCAGAAATAAGAAAATCCCAAGGCATAAATAACTATGAATTTTCCACTTACAAGCATTTTATTTTTTAGGCTATATTTGCACAGAGACTACTTTGTTAACTATTTGTCTATCCATATTTGCTGTGCGTTTTTTTAAAAACTGTGTTTTATTTTTCACATGGTGCGTGAAGCCATTAGAGAAGTGGATAAAGGTAAAGGTCGCCAGTTGTTATCTGACTCTTGGTTGGGTTCTCATCTCCGTTTATAGCCAAAGAGCCAGCGCTGTTTGCATCTGTAGATATTTCCATGGGCATGTGGCAGGCATGTCTAGACACCGGAGTGTATGGAACATTGTTTACCTTCCCACCAAGGTGGTACCTATTTATCTACTTGCAATTTCTTGCTTTGGAACTGCTAGGTTGGCAGGAGCTGGGACAGAAACAAAAGCTCACTCTATCATGCAGCACTCGGGTCTTGAACTGCTTACCTGCCGACTTTCCAGTCATCAAATTCTGCCACTGCAGAGATGTAGAACCTACCACAAAATATTGCAGTGTAGACTGCTCCTGTTCAGGTGCAATTCAAGGTGCTGGTCTTGACCTTTAAAGCCCTTCATGGCATTGAACCAGGGTACTTAAGAGACCTCATCACCCCGAGGTATTCAGCCTATCCTACAAGGGCAGACAGGATGGACTCAGTGCTGGTCCCATCAGCAAACAATGTACATCTCACCAGGACCATGAAGAGAGCCTTCTCCGTGTCTGCCCCAGCCCTGTGGAACCTCTTACCACCCGAACTACATCTCCAATCTGAATTATCACCCTTTAAAAGAATGTTAAAGACATGGCTTTGCCAGCGGGTGTGGCATGTGTGGCTCCTCTACCCAACCATGCTGGCTGGTCTAGCCTGTCTGGGTGTGGTGGTGGTGGTCTTATTGTCCTATTATTCCTGTTTTTAATTGTTTTTGTAATTGGGGGTGGAGGGAGGGTGAGGGTAATTTAAATGGAAATACAAATTTTATGTGTTTTAACTTGGATTTTAGCTGGTGCTTTTTAGATAACTGTTTTAGTTGTTAATTGTTTTAATGGTCGTCTATATTGTATTTTTTTTCCTTGTTGTTTAGCCGCCCTGAGTGGTGCTTGCACCAGGAGGGCAGGGTACAAATAAGCAAATAAATAAAATAACTTTATAGTTTTGGTACTGATTTTATTGTATGGGGATGTTTTTTAAACTGATGTGAGCCGCCTTGGGTCACCGTGGTGAGGAAGGCAGCCATAAAACAAACAAACAAACAAACAAATTCTGGGTGGCCACTCTGATCAGAGAATACTGTACTTCTCTCCCCCCTGGTTCTTTGCAAGAATGCATACAAGTGAACACACATAGATGACAGGTGTTTTAAGAACATTTTAAAGAGTGCTTATACACTAGTTAGCAATAGGAGGCATCCTCTCCATACAGAACAAATGAGCAACTGACACAAGTTAATAACGTCCCTAACCCAATGCAGGATCTTGCTGTACTTTTCATAAAATGTTAACCAAGTCGCACAGCAGTAAGATCAGAAAAATAAAAATTATGAAGAATTTAAAGGAATAGGTAAAGCACTCTGTTCTATCTTTTCTTTCAACAAATTCCTTTTAAGCTCTTCTCATCATTCTTACTTATTTCTATGAGCTGCTTTGGGAGACAATATTTGCCCCAAAGGTAGATAGAAATACCAAAACAAATAAACAACCAACCAACCAAACAAAAAACCCACATCCCCAAACCAAACAAATAGTCAAAAGGTGTAACAAAGAAAAAGAGTAATTCCTTACATTACAGATAACATTTTCAGGTTTTAGTAAATGCAGGAGCTGAAATACTAGTACAGTATTAATAGCAATTTAATATTATTTGTCTTTGCACTGGTGTAAGAGATTTTCCCTTAAGTCTTGGTGACAAATTCCTTATCATTAACAAGGTGCTGGTTGCACCGCTGGGTACATAGACAATTGTGACACCAAGCCTATGCGCAGATAAGATTGTAAACAACAACTCATGAAAGAGCAGCAATTTGTTGCCAAGATGTATATTATTTCTCTTACACAAGCACAGAACAATACAGGTTAAAAAAAACATATCTGTGGGTTCTGTCTCCACGGTTATCTGCTGATCTAAATATATATCCTGAAATACATAATATGCTGTATATGTATTCCTATGGCACATTACCAAAGCTGGCAACTAGAGGCCTCTGTCTGCATTGTAAAAGACAGTTTGTTGTTATCCATGGTCCAAAGTATCCACAGTAGGAATACCCTGCATATATGGGGTGGGGGGCTACCTGTAATAGCCTTTCATCCATTAATATTGATATTACATAGGAAGGAATTATTGCAGAGTAAAGACTTACGAGCCACTGAAAAGTTGTTTAAGGGGGACTCCCGTTGATCCACATCTTGTGGCCGTTCCTTGTAACCAATAAAGGTCCCATCGTTCTTCAACAGAAAATATCTTGGCCTCCATGTTTTTATGTACTCTCCTGGGAACATGAAGAGAAGAAAAACAAGTGTTGAATATTTCTGAAAGCTAATTTTTCAAACCATTTTTTTTATCCTTCTAAACAGGAAGGGGCTGTGGAGTGTCCTTAGTAAAGGTCGTCCTTGCTCAAAAGCCAGTTGTATCCAACTATAAGACTTGGTGCCCATCTCCATTTACAGCCAAGGAGTCAGCACTGTCTACATCTGAAGACATTTCCATGGTCATGTGGCAGGCACGATTAGATGCCGGAGTGCATGGAATGGTGTTACCTTTCCTGTCAAAGTGGTACCTCTTTATCTACTTGTAATTTCTTGCAGCACTCAGTTCTCAAACTGCTGACCTGTCGACTTTCCAGTTCTCAAGTTCAGTCTTAACCACTAACCGACTATATTCCTTGAGGACACTCAAAACAACCCTGAGGGGGCAACATGCAGTACACTTAGCCATATACTGCTTACCCTGAGGTAATATATAAATGCTTTTGAAGGAGTGCAGTCTCACTTTATTAGCAACTAGAAATCCAACAGCGTACTATATATAAGAAGTCCAGAAGTTAACAGACCATCACAGTTGTGTGGGACATACAAATAGTACTCAACATGTACTTATAAAGACAGAACTAGAATTAATGAGGTGAACAACAGGAAGGCTGCAGGTTTAACCTTAGAACTGAATGAAGAATAGTGAGTGTGGCACCTTTAAGTAAGCATTTTAGGTAAATAAATAACAAAATGTTCTCCTGTTTGGAAACAATAGTGTTGCCGTATTAGCATTTTGACATTGCTGTTAAGACCAGTTCCTCTTGTGGAAAAAAAATTGCTTGGATCAGATTTCACAGTGATAGGGGGAAATGTCCAAAGATCAAAAGCAATTCTGTCCATGTTGCCAGGAATCTGAAAATTACACATGACATCCCATGAGGGGGCCTCCCATCCTGCACAGATTTTATTAGTGCAAAGGTTAAGCCAGGGATTCTCAACCTGTGGCCCAAGGGTCAGATGCTACCCATGGCACTATTTCATGTGGCCCCCCACTGCCTCCAACACACCAGGAAGTGCCCATGTAGTGGAGGTAGGTCAATATGGCCGTCTGGCCCCCAAAGCTGTCTCAGGGAGCGTGACCTGGCCCATGGCTTTAAAAGGTTGAGAACTCCTGGGTTAAGCACATGACAAGGTAACAACCCAGAAATTTCTGGCGCTTCAGAAGTTAACACCCATCTTTAGAGAGAATAAATGAAGCGTCCACTTGATTTGGAAATTAGTAAAGGTAAAGGTTTCCCTTGCTCGAAAGCCAGTCGTATCCGACTCTAGGGTGCAGTGCTCATCTCTGTTTCAAAGCCGAAGAGCCAGCGTTGTCTGCTTCTCCAGATGTTTCCGTGGTCATGTGGTAGCATGATTAGACACCGGAGCACACAGAACGCTTTTACCTTCCCACCAAAGTGGTCCCTATTTATCTACAGTACTTGCAATTTCTTGCTTTCGAACTGCTAGGTTGGCAGGATCTGGGACAAAGACGGGAGCTCATTCCATCCTGCAGTACTCAGGAATCGAACTGCTGACCTTCCACCTCCCAGTCATCGTCTTAACCACTTGAGCCACACAAAATGGCTTTAGAACTTATTAATGATCTTTCATTTTGTGGCTACACTATTTCTTTCTTTCTTTATAAGTGTCAGATGCATCACCAGCATATAACATACAAAGCTAAAATTAACACATCTAAAACCAAATAGAATTAAAAAGGGCTAGATGACATCTGCCCAATATCGGACCACCACTGTCCGTTTGTACCCTGAGAAAGGCCATTGGTTAAAATGTCTCTTTGTACTAATTTCTACTTCTGGTGCTTCTGGTTTAAAAGGATTAGTACTACTGTATTTCATTTATACATGGAGATAGAGGGGCAGGATTAGTTTTTAAAAAGTCAATTTTTCAGAATGGCACATGCTCCTCCTCATCCCCTAAATTTCTCTGAAGAACATAGGAAGCTGCCTGAGTTCAACTTAGCACACCTTGTCTATCTCCTCAAATGGCAGCCAGGCCCAAAGTCCTTGCATTAAATTGGGATTACTGCTTTGTTTTGTTGTATGTTTTGTTGGGTTATTTGATATCTGTATGCACACTGCCCAAAGTGGGAAATTCCCCAAATAGGCGGTATAGAAATGTAATTAATTAATTAAAAACATGTAACAGGGATTGAACTTAAGCCAAAAATCAATGTTCCCTTCTTTGCCGCTGCTATTAACTTTTGCCTCAGCTGAACTTTTGTTGTTTTTAAAAAGAACATTTTTGACAAAACACAGCAAAATCTGGGTTGCTTTGGTAATATGAAATAAACCATATGTTATGGTAATTATCAGTGGTGTGCATGGGTATCCTGCATGGGTATAATATCTTATGAATGATATCTATAAAATAATAAGCTGAGTTTGAAAAACTCACAAAGGAATAAAAAGGTCCCATGACAAAATGTAAGAACAATATTTAAACTGGTAGTTTCTTCAGTCTGCACTCAAAAGCTTTCGTTTTTCTTATTCATAATTTTACACACTTCCTGTTCCTTATATACAGATTTTAATCAAAAACAGGGCTGTATCTTGTTTAAGATGTAATTTTAAGAATCTAGCAACTTCTCTGACCAAACAGACAAAGCTGTCAAAATGTACTTTCAAGGTTTGAACAAAATATAAACCATTCTAGCTGGGCTGATTGTTGAATACTCGGTTTCTGTTACACCTTTACTATTTAAAGTCCTCCTCTGAACTTTGCCTTTATACCACATCATTGGTTCTTGATGCGCGCTCTCTTCCCCTCGGACATAACCATCATCAAAACACCACAGCCATCACCCTCAATTCTGCAATGGCCACTCCATTCTTGAACCTCTCCGACAGCATTCTGTGGATTATGATAGACTGAACCCAAAAAAGGTAAAGGTCGCCCTTGCTTGAAAGCCAGTTGTATCAAATTCTAGGGTTCAGTGCTCATCTTTGTTTACAGACAAAGAGCCAGTGCTGCCTGCATCTGTAGACATTTCCGTGGACCTGTGGCAGGCATGTCTCGACACCGGAGTGCACAGAATGCCGTTTACCTTCCCACTAAAGTGGTATCTATTTATTTACTTGCAATTTCTTGCTTTCTAACTGCTAGGTTGGAAGGAGCTGAGATAGAGACGGGGAGCTCACACCAGCATGTAGTACTCAGGTCTCGAACTGCTGAACCCAAAAGAAGGTGGATGCAAATACTGTTGACCACAAGGATATTTATCACCTTATAGATGGATAAAAGAAAACACAGATCTGCATAAGTCTCCTTATGGTATTTTAAATATCCATGTGTGTACATGCCATCAAATTAATTCCCGTTTATTTCCACCACAATAGCTGGCTGGGTGGTTCAATGGTTAAGGTATTCTGCTGAGAAGTCCGAGGCTGAGAGTGTGATTCCCTACTGTGTCTCCAAAGAGAAAATCCAACCTGTGTAGCCGTGGAAAGCTGCACCATTCCAGAGTGCCCCCCAAAAGAAGGGAATAGTAAGCTACTGTCACTCTCTACCTTAAACAAACCTTAGAAAGTTCATCATAATTCAGAATTAACTTGATAGCAAACAATTATTATTCATAAATTTTCATTATTAATAGATGCATAAGCTGTTTGAGGAGTCATTTTATTTCTACAGCTATCAAGACACTGGTTTTCCATAGCCATAGGGGAATTTCAATATACAACTCCTGAGTCTTGATCGCCTTCCTGAAACTGCTTTATACTTAAGGCATTCAGAGGACATTTTCAAACAGAGAAGAGCCCACTATAAGAGAGGACATATGCCTACTCTAGCATCCTCATTGAGCAGGGAAATATACCCGCAGGTTTTTTGAATACCAAGTTTGGCAAAAGAAGAAATTTATTAAGAAAAAAAAGTAAAAGAGAAAACCCAATGATGAACATTTCCCTCGAAATACCTCAGTAAGGACTGAAAATGCTCAGAGGAACACTGCATAACAAGTGACCGTTGTGTAGTGGGAACAAAAATGCAGAAGAGTTAGAAAAATGAGTAGATAAGACTAGTTAGGATCAGTTCCCTTCACTCGACCTAGTGTGAGAAAGTTTAGCCGGCAACAAAGGTTGCCATTACCAGGTTGCGCCTGACTGTAGTTCAAAAACAACACAATCTTCGAGGAGGCTCTTTCTGTTTACCCCAGTTAGGATATTGAACTAGAACATACAGTACTGTAACATGTCATTACAGGCACCAATTATATATATACTGTACTGTATATTCAAGCACAGAAGAACTGCAAAATGACACTACACTAAAGAAGAACCTGTACCTTGACTCAGTTAAAGGAATTCTCTGTGTGTATGTATCTCCAATATGACAAAAATGATGTATACAAATACATGCCCCCAATATGTCTTATGGTTTGATCTTGGTGTTGTAAGCAAACAGCTGCCAATAGAGGGGAAATGGAAACAGAACAGCAGAGGTAGCAGTGGCATTAATGAATACCTAACTCCAAAATAATTCATCCCAACTTGTGTGCATTTGTTGAGATGGGTTGTATACGTACACAGGAAGCTGCTCTGATCTACTTCCTTAGTCTTGCTTACACTGACCTAGGCAAAGCTCGCTTAAGGTTTTGACTAGTAGTGTGTACTAGCTCTACCTGAAGCAAAGCTTGCAAAAGCTGTTTTTCTATACAGTACTGGAGGATTCTGTGAACTGTAGCCTAAAAAGTAACTTTTCTAAACTTTGCCCTGGAGATGGCCAAGAAAGAACCTTGGTTTTTGCATATGCAAAATAGAGCTTGTAAAAATTATTTTATCCCAGATGTGCTGGTTAGAAGGATTCTGAAGCTGTAAAGAGTAACTTTTCCAAACTCTGATATAAAGAATATACCACAACGTGCCATAAAGATATTATTAATTCATCAAAAGCTACACTTAGTATTAATCCTGCAAGCGAATTGCTGAAATTCCAAGGTAATTACTTGAGGATTTCTTTTAAACAGGTCTGCAAATTTTCATTATTTCCTGAGTCTCTTAGCGTTCTGTTGTACCACAATAACAGTAGACTGGTCACATGTCCCTTTACAGAAAAAAGACCTCTTTTGAAGGTGCCCTCGGTGAGAAGGGCTCTCCAGTCCAAGTATGATTTATAGATAAAGAAACATGAATAAGGAATTTAAGGGCTTTGAATTTTATACACCATCTTTGCATTGCAATGGAAAAGTTCCCTCCTCTCCAATTGCTAAAATGTTAGATACCTGATATTTACAACGGTGTGAATCATCAAAGAGATCACGCCAAATGTTAACAAAGCTCTATTTTTAACTCTGATTGCAATGTCCATTTTGATTTCTACATGATTTGCTTTGAATGCATTTTAAAATCATATGTAACCTTCAAAGAGAGAGAGAGAGAGAAATAAACAGAGAGAAGTCATAGCAGATGTCCTACATATTATTTTTCTGCTATTGTCATTTTTCATTCTGACAAGTAGGGGCTTTTTTTACATTTACATTTTGCAGTGCAAGTATTTTAAAACAATTGTTTGTTTCCTTATTAAGCCTGCTGCTTTCTCAACCCAACAGTCAAATGTAAGAAAATAAGAGAGACCTGAAAACCTAATCTTCTGAAGGGTGAAACTAGCAATTGTGTGTTGTAAGTAAGTGAAATTTCATGCATTTCATTTGCATATGGAACTACATCACAAGATGTTGTTGGAGTCCTGAAAATCTTTGCTTCCACACTTGTAAACAAAAATACAAAGAATTGATCAAACAAGACAAGAGCTGGATTGGTAAATAACCAAGATCCCCCCCTCCCTAATCTGCTCCAGAGTAAATTTGGTAGGCATGTAAAGAATACAGGAAGCAGGAGGAAAAGTCCACTAACATTCTTGGATTTAGCTCTACGTTTCCAGTCCTCAGTGATACTGCGATGCCCTTTGCATAATCAGAAGGCCACTAACATATTATTGAATTTTTAAGGTTTTTATAAGGTTTTTAATTGTTTTATATTGGTTTCAACTTGTACACACCACCCAGAGACCACTGGATAGGGTGGTATATAAATCTATTAAACTAAATTAAAATTAAAAAATTAACCCTGTGTTCTTAAAAAAATTTTTTTGAAAAGGGTCAATCACTGTAAGACAGAATTGACCTGATGGAACGGAATTATTATTCCAGTCCTCACTGATACTTGGATGCCTTCGAAAAGAATTTCAGCACTGTGAAATATCAGAAAACAAAAATAAAATAAAATCAAAATATAAACACTGCAGCACTTTAAAGACTATAGTTTTACTGTGAGCTTGCATGGATCAAGTCCACTTCTTCAAACATGATCCACGAAAGCTCACAGTAAAAATATAGCAGTTACCGTAGTCTTTAAAGGGCTGCAGTGTTTTTATTTTTATGTTCTGATATGCGTGAACCACAGACTAACACAGATACTTTGTCAAAAAAAGTGAAAATAACCTAGAATTCATGCTAAGAGAAGTAAACAAGAGAATGACTCTCGATACCCTCCGAATGGATATGTGTCTCAAGTCCGCTTGCTCAGATCTAGGAAGAGCTTTATGGCAAGAACAAACATTCTTGAGGGTAAGTAAAGGTTGCCCGTGCTTGTACGCCAGTCGTATCTGACTAATCTCTATTTCATAGCCGAAGAGCCAGCACTGTCTGTTTCTACAGACTTTTCAGTGGAAATGTGGCAGGCATGCCTAGACACCAAAGTGCATAGATAGCTGTTACCTTACCACCAAAGTGGTATCTATTTATCTACTTACAATTTCTTGCTTTCGAACTGCTAGGTTGGCAGAAGTTGGGACAGAGACGGGAGCTCATTACCTTGAGCAATACTCTGGTCTTGACCTGCTGACCTGTTGACCTTCCAGTCATCAAGTTCAGTGTCTTACCCACTAAGCCACCACAGTCCTTTATTCTTGAGGGTACACAAGAGCAAAACCAAATTAGAAGATGGAGGAAGGAGCTCACTGGACAAGGAACATTAAAGGAGGATATAGCTGAGGAACAAAACCTCCCCTACATCACTTGGCGGATCCTGAATAGGCTGAGGGCCAGAGTTCCTAAATGTAAGACCAACATGTTCAAGTGGGGGCTTCTGGCAGACAGCAACATGTGGTGTGAATGTGAGGAGATACAGAATCCAGCTCATTTACTGGTCTGCCAACTACTACCAGAAACATGCAGCAATGAAGACTTTATTTTGGCCAATGACAAAGCCAAGGAAGTAGCTTTATTTTGGCAATCCAAAGTTAGATCTGGACATGAGAGAAGAAGAAGCTCTTACTCCTAATAGTGTACTTCCTGTCCAGTCTCACTGCCAAACACGATACAAAACAAATATAGAACATTGAATATTAAATTAAATAGAAACACTACACTTTGCAGAGTCATAATATTAAGATTAAAGAAATAAAGCAAAGGAAATGGCAAAGTTCCGACAAATAAATGAAATCAAAGCTAATTTACTTACAGTATTTGACAATTACTGTAAGAACAAAAATGGAGGTCAATTTTATACTTCCCATGTGGACTTATCTGCAATTGGAACTTCCCTAATAACCATCAAATGCACATGTTTCCTGGTCTGCTCTATCATCATTTCACATCTCTGATTATCTGGAAGAAACTGAACAGGAACAACCATTGAACACAGTCATGTATTCATCAGCAGAAAAATATTTCACACATGGAATGAAAGCAGTTGAAAACCTAACTTCATATTTTCCCAAACAATAATTTATCAGGGACTCTTTCAAGTCACTGGAAAGTACCTAAGGCTACTTCCCATAAAAAAAGCTTTTCAATTCCTCTTCAAGAAATGCTGGAAAGGGTGTTACAGTTGTCTTAAAGAGTAGGATCCTTTCAAGGCAAATATATGGAGAGAGAAGAAGGTACTTTCTGAAAGTAAGGCATAAGAGTCGATTTCTTCCATGCTGGAAAGAGAACGTGAAATGGATAATAACATAATACATGGCAAAAATGTATGCATCTTTATTAGAAAGAAAGTCAAGGCAAAAGTTCAAATCTAAATTTACTATGATCCTATGAAGTGTTTAAATGAAAACAATAACACTGAAACACCAGGGAGCAATTGTGTGTGTGTGTGTGTGTGTGTGTGTGTGTGTGTGTGTGTGTGTGTGTGTAGAGAGAGAGGACCACATGATTGTGTAAGTGCAAACAAACATTTTTACACTCCAGCAGACTCTCCACTGTGTGTCCAAACTTGCACTGGTTAAAAGGTTTGTCACACAACCAACTATGTGACTGGTTACACAAGGAGATTTAAAGCACTGGGGCACTCTTATGTGATTCGCCCTGTGTTCTGAATGGGATAGTCAAAGGTTCCAGTAATATTAGTATGCATAGTAATGCAACCCACCACCACCACCACCCACATTTATAACCTCTCCTGTAATGTAAAGGACTTTGTCTGCCAGGCAGAGCACTACCAATCTCTTAACAGAGTGTCCTGGCAAACCGACTAGGAGAGATGGAGTAAAATGACTCCTGAGATCTTAATACAAGTTGCATTACTGAACTGAAGAACTACTCAACCCCATCACATGGTCCATCCAGGCCTCCATCAAAGCACTAGTTAATATGGTGCAGAGATATGGGAGTCCATCAGTCTTTCCTGAATTCGATGTAGTTTCCTGTTCTATTTGATGAACTAGGACAGGAAACATCCATATGCAATAAGAGATCACTACCTTCCCTTAGATAAAGGAAAAGATCACCCTTGCTCCATGGGTAAAGAGCCAGTGCTGTCTGCATCTGCAGATGATTATGTGGTCTTGTGGCAGGCATGACTAGATCCTGGAGCGCACAGAATGCTGTTACCTTCCCACCAAAAGGGCACCTATTTGTTGTTGTTCAGTCGCACAGTCGATTCCGACCCTTTGCGACCCCATGGACCATTGCCCTCCAGGCACCCCTGTCCTCCACCATCCTCCTCAACCCGCTCAGCTCTGTGCCCATTGCGTCTACAATACAATCTAGCCATCTCATCTTTGGACGCCCCCTTCTTCTTTTGCCCTCCACCTTTCCCAGCATCAAGGCTTTCTCAAGTGAATCCTCTCTTCTCATTTGATGTCCAAAGTACTTTAACTTCATCTTTACTATTTGACCTTCTAAGGAGCATTCAGGGTTGATTTCTTCTAAGATCGACCTGTCTGTTCTCCTCGCTGTCCAGGGGACTCTCAAAACTCTCCTCCAACACCACATTTCAAAGGTGTCTATTCTTTTGCGCTCCGTTTTCCTAATGTTCCAGCTCTCACAACCATACATTACCACAGGGGATACCATTGCTTTGACTATGCGAATTTTTGTTTGCAAGGTGATATCTCTACTTTTAACTATGTTCCCCAGGTTTCTCATCACTTGTCTCCCAAGAATCAGTCGCCTTTTTATTTCATGGCTGCAATCCCCATCTGCAGCGATCCTAGATCCTAAGAAAGTAAAACATGTCACTGCTTCTACTTCTTCCCCATCTATTTTCCAGGGACTGATAGGGCCTGTTGCCATTATCCTATTTATCTATTTGCAATTTCTTGCTTTCTAACTGCTAGGTTGGCAGGAGTTAGAACAGAGACAGGAGCTCACTCTGTCTTGCAGCACTTGGGTATCAAACTGCCGACCTGCTGACTTGCCAGTTGTCAAGTTCAGCATCTTAACCACTAAGCCACAGTAGTCCCATTACCTTCCTTAAGCAAAAGCAAAATGTCAAATGAAGGAGAGCCTTTTCTTTTTGTGCTACAGTCCCCAGACACAACAAAACATTGGTGGTGGTGGTGGTGATGAATCAGGGTTCTGGCTAATGTGGACAGAACGGTCTTTCTCAGACATGCGTCTTTTGAGCGAGGAAAATTTTGACCGAGAAATACAAGCATGTTTTCATTTTCCTGTGTATGGAATGCATAAACTTAACAAATAACTGAATAAGACTGCTGTGTCTGCCATTTATCATTTGTAAAAGGTTATCACTAAAAACATCCATCTGCATTCAGCAACCACTCCCCACTTTAACAGCCAGAACTTATCTCATGTTTCCACACACACCCTATCTTTGCTCTCTCTTCCCAACTCCATTCCAGCTGTTCCACCATATTGCAAGAAATGTCCCTCCTGGGAACAGGGACTCTACGCTGGACACTCCTTTACAGATGGCCTTCTTCCTTTGGTCCCCCCCCCTTCCGACAGGACCGCCTGTCCCTCTGCAGAGCAGCCTGCTACCAATTCTCCCACCTGCTGTAAGGTCGAATCCACCTCCTCAATACTGACCTGCCTTTCTCCCTTGAATGGGCAGAACCATCTGGCTTCCTTGAATTCACTGGGGTTTCACAATGGCTTTGCTCATATATTGTACACTTGCTTGTATGTTGTTTCAAAGAACAAGGGTTTCTCTCACCACTGTCTTAAGAAACATGTTAGAACGGGGTGCCCAAACCTTTTGGGCTGCGGGCCAGACACTGGATTCAGGGCTCTGGTCACTATGGCCCAGGAGCCAGATCTGGCCCCTGATGCCAATTCATCCAGCCCACGAAGGTTTTGTGGGCCAAGTGAATTGGCATCAGGGGCCGGATCCGGCCCCTGGGCCATAGTTTAGGCACCCCTGTTAGACAGGTCATGAGACCACATTCAACTCTGGTTTCCTAAATTCATCTTGAAAACCCCCTCATGCTGCTAAAAACCTTCTGAAGGTAAAATATCTCAAACTTGGTTGACAGGGAAGAATATTAACATTTCTGCTTCTCATCCCCTTGTGTTACTCAAAACAATCTCCCTTGCCTTCCTCATTTGCCAAACATTCAAGCAAAAATGATCTTGCTTTCACCACCACCACCCCTCCCTCCTTTATAAAAGATTTCTTTGATGGGTAGAAACAGGAGTTCTTGGAAGAAAACAAAACGAGGGGTGGGGTGGGCAGATGGCAAATTGGGATTAGATAGCACTTGCTTGAGGCAGATGCCTTAATGGCTACATGCCTCGTTACATTTCCTACAATGCCGCCCTATAAATGTTGAATGTGTTCAACAGGGCTTGCTCTTTCATAAGTATTTGGAGTTTAAAGTGCTGCCTAAGCACAGATTAGAAAAGTTACTTTTTGGACTACAACTCTCAGAATCCCAAAGTCAAATGGTCATGAAGAATTCTTGCATCTCTAGTGAAAAAGAACTTTTCCATGATCTTGGACAAATCCATGAAATAATTTTATTTTGGACTATAAGGTCCAGAATTCCTCACACAGGTTAGCAGGGAGACTCTGGGAGTTGTAACTTTTCCCCAGATCTGTACAGGGTTTGGAGAATCAGGGTAGACAGCAAATTATGGACATTTGATGTTGTTACGTGCCACCGAGTTGCCTCTGACTTATGGTGACCCTATGAATGAATTATCTCCAAAAATCTCCTGTCCTCAAAAAACCAGCTCAGCTCTTGCAAACCCAAGCCTGTGGCTTCCTTTGGGGAGGGGTGGCCAAATTACGGCCTGTGGACTGGATTGGCGCCATCGTCGGAAGTGCCTCGCTGCTGCTGAAAGTGCGGAAATCACAGTGAAAATGCACCGAAAACATGCCAAAATAAATAAAAAAATGGCGGGAAAATGTTCGGACCACGCTGTAAGTGGTGGGGGTCGTAAAAAAACCAAAAAAACATGCACTGAATTCATGCGCTGCTGCAGGGAGGAACGTGACCAGCCTACTCAGCTTGGGCACCCCTGCTTTAGGGAGTCAATTAATTTTGCATTTGGTCTTCCTCTTTTTCTGCTGCCCTCAACCTATCGCAGAATTAGTGTTTTCTCTAGAAAGTCTTGCCTTCTCTTGATAAGGCGGAGGTCCTCTGATACTAGAGATAATATACAGCTACTCTAATTAGCAGCATTAAGAAAGGTTCGTCTCTGGAACATTTCAGTTGCACTCAGTCATTCAAAAGGAAGGAGTCAAGCCCAACACATGGGGTGGCAGAAGTGAACTTTTCCATTTTGCTTTTCACAGCACATGAATACTGATGTTTCAGGTTTTGGGTCTGAATGAAGAGCCTTCTACACATAACTCTTCTTCAGACGATTGTTCTCCACATGGGCAGAGCTGTGACAGGTAGCAACAATATGCCCTTCCTTGTGTGTTAATTTTTAAACACCTGATAGGACACTCAGTTAGCCACTATCTGTTGACTTATTTCCAGGGGTCAAATTTTTCATCCAAGCCTGCAAAACAGATTGTTCTTCTCCAGTGATGTCCAACCTTGGCACTCTAGATGGATCTTGAACTTCAACTCCCAGAAGCCCTGATCAGTAGGTGTATTGACTTGTGCTTCTGGGAATTGAAGTCCAAGAACATCAGGTGTTCCAAGGTTGGCCATCACTGTTCTACTCCAATTTAGTGGTAAATTTTATGCTGCTTTCCCCAGACTCTAGCTCTGTAAAGGTCTCCCTTGCTCGAAAGCCAATCGTATCCGACTCTAGGGTGCAGTGCTCAGCTCTGTTTCAAAGCCGAAGAACCAGCGCTGTCTGCTTCTGCAGACATTTCCGTGGCCATGTGGCAGGCATGACTAGACACCGGAGCGCACGGAACGCTGTTACCTTTCCCACCGAAGTGGTCCCTATTTATCTACTTGCAATTTCTTGCTTTCGAACTGCTAGGTTGGCAGGAGCTGGGACAAAGACGGGAGCTCATTCCGTCCTGCAGTACTCGGGAATCGATGCTGACCTTCCGCCTTCCAGTCAGCGTCTTAAGCCATTTGAGCCTAGAAATACTATATATTGATCTGCAGATCTAGAGTCCTCATGCTACCTACATCAATGGTTATAAGACAGAAGGATTCTGAAATCTGCAATCTAGCCAGCAGATAAAGGATCTCAAGAAATGTTGGGCATTCGAGAAGGGGTTTATCATTGCTACCACCTACGATTTACCATTGCTGAGTGAGGATCTAAACCCAGTTCTTCTAGATCCTAGACTGATCCTCTACTATACCTGCACTAGCTCCCAATCCAAACTTTTTAGACAGTGATTAATCATAGTGAACACCAAATAGGCCAAGTTTAGACAGTTATATCGTAGATTCATAACCTGAGTAATATCACTGGCTAGATTACTGTAATACATTTTACATGGGGCTGCCCTTGGAAAGTACTTGGGAACTCTAGCAGGTCCAAAATGCTGCAGCCAAACTGTTAAATTGGGGCTGGTCACGGGGATCATTTGAACCCCTCCATTACAGCAACTTCAATGTTTGCTAATCTGCTTCCAGGTTTAATTCAAAGAGGGTTTTTTTAAAATGGGATTACTTTTCCTTTGCTGCTTTTAAATGGGTTTTTGTATAGATTTAATATACCATTTTAATATTATGTTTATTTAATTATATTTTAATACTGTAAAACCTGTTTTTAACTTTTATACTATCTTTTTAAATGATGTAAGCTGCCGTGCCTTTTTTTTTGCTTCTGCTCGCAATCCCAAGTATGGAATGAGCCAGAAACAGTTAATTCCAAATTAATATACTAACCTTGTGCTCCCAGGTGGACTTCAGTTAGCAGCCCAACTCAACAACCTGCTGATCAAGGCATCTGGAAATTGAAGTCCAAGAACATCTGGAGGCTCAAGGTTGAGGAAACCCTGCGTAGGCTTATTATGAAATTGAGAACTATAGTTTCCCATTTCAAGCAGAGTGGAGAAGCAAAGAGGTTATGTCTGCAGGCAAAAGACTAATGTATACCTTGACTTATGAAATGAAGAGAAGATCACCCAACTTAGGCCTCTGGGTTCAGGTTAGACTAGTGCTAGCAAAAAGCCCAGAGCAGGCCAGGTGGTCAATGGAAAAAAAAAATCAGAGGAACTGATGAATTCTGGGACATGAAAAAGAGTTGAGGAAATGAGAGAAACTATTTCTATCACTTGGCTCAGCATGCAAACAAATACAAGAGGGTGAAAAGGGGGGCAATAAAGGAATTCAATAAAGGAAGTTCAATAAAGGAATTCGCAGCAAAGAAAGCTACACACTCATACTCCGTTCGCAGTTAGTGTTTCCATGCATCTTTCAGTGTAAATGTGCAATCTATAAAAACTAGACATTTACAGGTGAAACTCGGAAAATTAGAATACTGTGCAAAGGTTCATTCAGTTCAGTAATGCAACTTAAAAGGTAAAACAAATATATGAGATAGACTAATTACATGCAAAGTGAGATAGTTCAAGCCTTACTTTGTTATAATATTGATGCTTATGGCTTAGTTTATGAAAACCCCAACCCCCCAATATCATGTACCCCATAATCATCACATAATTTCATGTACGCTGTACACCATGATCATCACAATTATAACAAATTAAGGCATGATATCTCTCGCTTTGCATGTAGTGAGTCTATTTCATATATTTGTTTCACCTTTTAAGTGAAATGAATGAACATTTGCACGATATTCTAATTTTCCGAGTTTCACCTGTATATTTTGGCATTCAGGAGAGTTTAAGAAAATCTATGATATACAGAAATATCATGGACACCACATGGTCATGCTTTATGTACTGACCGTTCAGTTCACAAGGAAGATCTCTAATCTGGCCAGTGTTACTTTCCAAGAAACTACGGTAATTTTTCTAAGCCGTTTCCTCACAGTGTAACTTGTGAGATGAAGAGGTTGGCCAGAGTCCTGATCAAAGCAAAGCATAAAAGGAATAACTGTGGGGGCATCCTTTGCTGTAAGTTACAAAAACACAGTAGACATCCTACTATACTCCAAGTTGTATAACTGGAGCACAGAAGAAATAATATCTGTGCTTGCTTTGGAACTTGCAGTAATTCACTAATATCAAGAATTATGCTAATTATGCTACACTGGCAAAGGAATTTTGCTAACATCACCTTTAGTAGTGTGGGAAATTCTGGGGTTAAGTACATGTTGCCTGTTAATATTGCCTATGGCAGTCCTCAACCTTTTAAAGCCGGGGGCCGAGTCACGCTCCCTCAGACAGCTTCAGGGGCCAGACAGCCATTTTGCCCTTCCTCCACCACATGGCACTTCCTGGTGTGGTGGAGGGCCACATGAAATGGTGCTACAGGCCGCATTTGGCCTGCAGGCTGCAGGTTGAGAATCTCTGGTCTATGGGGTAACAAAGGGTCAGACTCGACTGTGTGACTGAAGAACAACAAAACATGTTGCCAATGCTTGTAGTGCTGAGCAAAGATGAAATACAAATATATCCTGAAGTTCCTCTTCTAATTATAAGCCTTCTTAGAAGAAAAAGGAAGTAAGAAGCCTTCCCAAAAACTATCACAATAACGGTAAAAGATGAAATCTTGTTCCACAACTTGTGGTGCATAAGACTGATGATGTTCCAGCTGTTATTTTCAGAAATTAAAGAGTTTGCAGGGCAAGGGGGTCTTTTTCTTTTAAAAAAATCAATAATGGTCATGTCTGATGACATCATCAGCATTATGCAGCATAGGTAAAGGTCGCCCTTGCTCGAAAGCCAGTCATATCCAACTGTAGGATTCAGTGCTCATCTCTGTTTATAGCTAAAGAGCTATTGCTGTCTGCAGACGCTTCCATGGTCATGTCGCAGGCATGACTAGACGCTGGCGTACGCGGAATGCTGTTTACCATCCCACCAAAATGGTACCTATTTATCTCCTTGCAATTTCTTGCTTTTGAATTGCTAGGTTGGCAGGAGCTGGGACAGACAGGAGCTCACTCAGTCATGCAGTACTCAGGTCTCAAACTGCTGACCTGCCAACCTTCCAGTCGTCAAGTTCAGCGTCTTAACCACTAAGCCACTACAGTCCTTATGCCGCATAACTCATGTAAATTATGGAATGGGTTTTTATAAGAAGACTGATAATATTCGTAGTGGAGAAAAATATATATTAAATGACTGGTAAAAATTTTGTGCATGCATGTACACAAACAAACATGCATACACACGTATGCACACACACAGTGTAATGATGACAAACTACCAGATTACAAGAAAAATGTGAAATCAACACCAAACTATAACAACATTATCAAAAGAGTTAACAGTATAGGTATAGAGTTTTGTCTGATTTGTATATGACCAACTCTGTACTTCACAGACCAATATGTACATACAGTGGTACCTCGCTTAAAGAGCATAATGCATTCCACGGGTTTGCTCTTTAAGCAAAACACCATTGTAAGTGACCAATTGTGACTTCTGATGGGGGTGGGTGGGGATTGTGAACCCTGATTTAGTTGTTAAGCGACGCGGCCATTCAGAGAAAATTCTGCTCTTTAAGCGAGTTAGTCTCTAAGCGAGGCGCTCTTTATGCGAGGTTTTACTGTACTAAGTTATATTTTAATTCTGACACTTTCTGTAAATTTTGCAACTCAGTACCTCTACTTGACAAACAATGAAGGCAGAAATACATATTTTCATTAAATGTAATGACCTCATGCATTTTATTAGCAAAAACTTTGAAAACTGCATATATTAACTAACACTCTAACGTAATATGCTATGAATTTTGAACACTTTGGAAAAAAATCACACACTGAATTTTGTGTGTTTTAAAAATGAAATTCCTAGGCAGAAACAGGATGAAACGGACATATATTTGGGAAAAATATGAAGCTGAGCCGAATGGCTTCATCCAACCCTACCTAACAATCAGCATAGAGCAAATCACTATGTACATGTTACGATGGCAGAGAGTTCACCCCTTCTTGTGACCTTTGACTTGACTGATGGTCAGTATGATTGGATCCTGAGTGCTCTAATTGTAGCAAAAAATACTAGTTCTCCAAGTTGGAAAGACATACAGTGGAAACCCGACATGCAAACGGTGTACTTCCAAAAAAATTGACATACAAATATAAATACTGGCTAAAAAAACATTAACGACATACAAAATTTAATAGGAAAAATTCGACATACAAAAAAACCACGGTGATATCTAGTGGCCTCTTCTGGTAATGCAATGTGTTTTCGACACAAATTTTCTGACATACAAATAACCTCGTGGAATGGAAAAAATCGTATGTAGAGGTTTTGGACTGCAGTGGCTCAAGTGGCTAAGACGCTGACTGGAAGGCAGAAGGTCAGCAGTTCGATTCCTGAATACTGCAGGATGGAATGAGCTCCCGTCTTTGTCCCAGCTCCTGGCAACCTAGCAGTTTGAAAGCAAGAAATAGGCCAAGTGCGTGGCGGCGGGTGAGTGCAGACCCATTTATTGCCACTGCCGGGAAGCTGGACACGCGCTTGCCCGACTCCCCACCCCCAGCAGCCACGGTGAGTGGGTCTGTGCTCACTCATCACTGCTGCTGAGGGGAGCCGGGGCAAGCGTGTGGCCAGTTCCCCCCCCCCCTCGGCAGCGGCAGCGAGTAGGTCTCCCGGAGGACCACATGCATAATGCTAAAATTGGATAACCACCCAATATTTTGGAAGGGGGAAAATTTAATTGGATAACACTATCTTAGCGTTATCCAATGCAATCCCCCTACACACAGAGACACACACAGACACAGACACAGACACACACACACAGGGTCATTATCCGATTTTAGCGTTATGTGATGTGGTCGTTATCCAAGGTATTACTGTACTTACAAAGTACTATTCAGCTGTCAGAGGAACATAGCTATTTTACCTACACAGCCAGACATTTTTTGACATATGGCTCTAGAACTAAATGCTAACACCAATCCAAATACTGTAGATCCTTTAAACTACTTAATTCTGGTTGATGCATCCCAAATGCTGCATTTTGATCTAAGTTGAAAATGGGAAAAGTCTTAACCATGCACCATAAGTGGCTGCCAGGCTGTTCCTGGAAGCTCCAAGTCACCAGTGAGCTCCTGATGAATCCCATAACAGCCCTACTAAAAGAATCCTATAAAATCCAACAAATTGTTCCCCACGTTCTTGGAAGCTTTCAGTGGTTTTTTCAGGGGGGGGGGAGGCTACATCCTCCCCAGAGCCACAACATCTTCAGCCCCTCCATCAAAAATGGAAATGGGACACTTTGATCTCCAGATTTGACCTTCCCCATTATTTTTGCCATTCCCTGACTCAGTGCTGCTTCAGGAGGGGGAGAGAGGGAAGATTCCCTCCCACAAATCTCACCAGAACTGCTTACCAGAGATGATTTAAGTCAGGGGTGCCCAAACTATGTCCCGGGGGCCAGATGCGGCCCCTGACATCAATTCATCCGGCCCACGAAGCCCTCGTCGCTCCTGGAAGCGGAAGTAAATCGCACCCATACATGGGCCGAATGAATTGGCATCAGATCCAGATCCGGCCCCCGTGACATAGTGACTGGCCCCCTGAACCATGTGACCAGCCCACATCCCAAAAGGTTTGGGCACCCCTGGTTTAAGTCAAGACATCAACTATATAAAAGGGGATGTTGTTTTCATTTGGTCTGCCAAATTAGTTAGGCCAGTCTTCTTTGTTCTGGCCCCTCCCGTGTGTGTTGAAAACAAAATGACCATGCTGGATGAAAAGGATGGGACTTGTGGTCCAACACGCTGGGAGAAGCCACAGAAGACGCCACAGCTCCTTGGAAGCCATCAAAGTACTTGTCAGATAAAGGAAAGCTCCTTGGAGCTCAGGATTATATCAGGATTAAGGAAAATTGTGTCTCCTCAAGTCAGTTCTGACCAATGGGCAACACACTTAGTTATGTGTTTCCCCGCATAACAACGTTTTTAGCGTCGTTGACTGGACAACGACGCTAAAATAACCAGACAACGATGCTAAAAACGTCGTTATGCGGGAAACTCCATAGAAACCCGCATAACAACAAAAATCGCTTAGCTACTCTACTTGAGGAACCAAGTAACGTCATTATGTGAGAGTCTACTGTACTAGCAAACCTCTACACAAAAGCTGAATTGTTTATCAATTAAAATGTGTTTTTCTTCAATGATTCACGGTGTAACAATGTCTTGGCTGGTTTTCACAATCCAAACTCTAAGAACGGAAAGAAGCAGACAGGACAGATTGCAATTTTTAAATGTATATATAATAATATATAAGCGTGAAAAATAAATAAATAAATAAAATAAAAACTGTTTGCTTGAAATCAACTCTTTCAACCTGCTTGCTTTTAAGAAGATTTAATATCATTATCAAATATCTCCCCCCCAGCCATCTTCCAATTACCAAATAGCTTTAGAAATGTATTTTACCATGAATATATGCATGTTTATGTGTGCACACGCACACACAGGCACACACAAACAGAGTTGTTTCTACTCTTGCATTTATTCACTATACACAGCACATTAAATTTTTACATTTATGCTTATTGCCAGTCTTACTATCCCGATAAAAGCTATTCTATTAGGATGTGCTATGTGTGCAAAAATAGAGGCACATATTTAAATATTTTAGAACAGGAAACGCTTCTTGTTTCATGAAAAGTTAATTCTGCAGGGAATTGGGCAATTAACATTAGGTTGCATTATAGGATCTTCCACCCAACTTTCCACCACAGAGTATTAAGCATATCCGGAGCTGTCTACCACTGATAGAGTGCTGAAAATCAGCAACAGCTGCCACTCCCTGGGAAGTAAGTGGAGAATAATGAACAGCAAAGCACCAACAGAACAAAAAGAAATCCATCTTTATTTACCAACTGCTGCAAGCTTATTGTAGAATCGAGCCTATTTTCAAAGCCAAAAAAGCTGCACCATCCAATTCAAAGTGGAGTACGTTTAAGAAGGAGCCACTTAACAATAATTTTACCATTATCTAGTAAGCAAAATTAAGAAGGGGAGTGAGGACCACAGCAAGAAATTAGAACAGGAGTTCTCAACCTTTTAAAGCCCGGGACTGGGTCATGCTCCCTCAGACAGCTTCAAGAGCCGGATAGCAATTTTGCCCATCTTTCTCCATATGGCACTTCTTGGTGTGGTGGAGGCAGTGGGGACCCACATGAAATGGTGCCTCGGGCTGCATCTGGCCCCGTGGCCCCAGGTTGATAATCCCTGAACTAGAGTATTAGAACAACAGGTGATTCTACCATTAATAAATGATCTGATTTGACCTACAGAGCTTGGCTAATTAGGAGCATTACCTGCAAATAAAGAACAACTTTGATTTAAATCTCATTTATACCACAGGGGTCAGTGGTGGCGAACCTGTGGCACTCAGAGCCCTCTCTGTGGGCACCCGTGCGGACGCCCCAGCACAATTTGTCCTACCCTTCTGTCCAGCAGGCCAATGGGAGTGCTTCCTCTCTCCCCCCCAGCACAGAGTTCACCCCGCCCCTCTGCCTAGTAGTCCAATGGGAGCATTTTCCTCCCTCCCCTGTTGCTGTGTTGGCCAATTTGTGATAAATATGTCGGTTTGGGGTTGCCGTTTGGGCATTCGGTCTGTAAAAGGTTCGCCATCACTGACATAGGTTATTTTATGGGTACAGAAGAATCCTCGACCTATCCTATGTTCCATTTGGTCCATGCAATTTAAGATGAAGATGATTATGAGAAGGAGCCCACTAGGTGAATGCAAGTGACTGCCAGACCACTGCAGTGCCAGAGATGACCTCCAGTGAAAGAAACTAGTTGGAAGTAACTAAATAAGGCTCTTGGATTCAAGCTTCAGAGAGGTTTCAGGGACTCTCGAGAATGATGCACTCATAGGACTCCAAAGCTGTTCTAGTGGAGAAAATTAGTCCAAGGGGAAGATTTAAGAAATCAAAGAGCAGGGGAGGAGTTTTGGACACCCAAACAAGAGGCAAAAGGGTTAGCAACATTAGAAATATTGAAATCCTAACAAGGAACTACATTAAAGGAGGATATGGCTGAGGAACCTGACCTCCCCTATGTCATTTGGAGGACCCTGAATAGGCTGAGGGTTGGAGTTCCTAAATGCAAGACCAACATGCTCACGTGGGGGCTGCTGGCGGACAACAACATATGCTCTGTGAATGTGGAGAATCACAGAATGCAGTTCATTTGCTGGTCTGCCAGTTTTTACTGGAAACATGAGGATTTAAGTTTAGCCAAAGACAAAGCCAAGAAGGTGCCTTCGGTTTGGCAGTTTCATGACTGGTCAAGACATGGAAGAAGTCTGACCTGGATACAAAAGAAGAAGAACATTGAATGAGGGAAATATAGAGGACTCTGAAAACATTGCAGCTGACTTTGAAACAAGATTAGGTTTTCATCCCAAGAGGAATAAAAGCCAAGAAATTCTGACACACATACACTTTTTTGTGAAGTAACAAGGAGGAAAGGGGGGCTTGAGTAGTGGAGAGGTGGTAACATAACTCTCTCCTGATGATATAATAATAATAATAATAATAATTGTATGCTGTCAACTTAAGTGTGACTTATGACACTCACTTCTAGATAAAGAATACATAGAAGTGGTTTCCATTCTCTTCCTTCTGGGGGCATCCTGGGACTGCACAGTTTGCCTCAAAGCCACACAGGCTGACTCTTCTTGTAGGTGGCACAGTGGGGAACTGAACTCCCAACCGCTAACTCCGCAGACAGATTTCATTTCCTTTTCATTTCATTTATTCGATTTATACCAGGGCCAACTCAGGGCGGCTTACAATAGGAAAATTAAATACAATATAACAAATGAACACACCAAATACAATAGCATACAATAAAAGATTACAAGTTACAACTTTACAAATTAGTGCAAAATAAATATACCATAACATCATAACATTACAGAGCAGAGCTCAATGTACTTAACATCAGCAAAGGGAGATGGCGAAAGAACCATGGCTCCGGTGGTGTTGGCGGCGCGGCTTCCGAAAGTCCCGCCGTGCAACGCCGGTCAGCTGTGCTCCCATCTCCCCCGCCAGGCAGGGCAGGGAGCCGGCGAAAAGAACCGTGGCTCCGGTGGTGTTGGCGGCGTGGCTTCCGAAGGTCCCGCCGCGCAACGCCGGTCAGCTGTGCTCCCACCTCCCCCGCCAGGCAGGGCAGGGGAGGGAGCCGGCGAAAGGAACCGTGGCTCTGGTGGTGTTGGCGGCGCGGCTTTTGAAAGTCCCGCCGCGCAACGCCGGTCAGCTGTGCTCCCACCTCCCCCGCCAGGCAGGGCAGGGGAGGGAGTCGGCGAAAAGAACCGTGGCTCCGGTGGTGTTGGCGGCGCGGCTTTCAAAAAGTCCCGCCACGTAACGCCGGTCAGCTGTGCTCCCACCTCCCCCGCCAGGCAGGGCAGGATGCCTAACTCAGTGTGCTACCCAGCCAGCTGCATTGTGTACAATAATTCTTCATTAATAAAAGTTTGGTTCTTTCAACAAGTATAAGAGTCGATTCTTTCTTATGGAAGGGACAGGGTTGAGCAGTTCTGCTAGCAGTAGACCAACTCACAGAGATTAATTCTTTATACGGTTACTGTTAAGAATGATTTGCAGATGATCTGTGCAACACTTCTACTTTTTTAGACCCTCTTTCAGATCCTTGAAAATAGCTACAAAACTACTAAGTATAGGGACTGGCAGGTGAAATTTAAAAAAGTGTTTGTTACCTGTGTTTGCAGCTTGCAATATCCATTCCGTGTAGGTGCCCCCGATACACTCTCTACTGCAGCTAAAACTGCTGATAGTGTGAGTTCGATCCTGACGGGGTTCAAGGTTGACTCAGCCTTCCATCTTTTTGAGGTCAGCAAAATGAGTTCCCAGCATGGTGGGGACAAAATTCTAATTACTTTGTGAACTGGTTGGAAAGTACACTGAACACTATGTAACTGCTATTACTAGTCCACACTGCTCCTTCTCAGATAGAAACATCCACTCAAACCACGCCATCCTTTCATAGCCTTCCAAAATTCATCTCTCCCCTTGGCCTCCTTTAAACTTCTAAATAACTGGAATGTTCATTCCATAGCATCTTAGCCAACAGCTAATGTTAATCCTTATCAAGTAAGTGGATGCACAGCTCTCTGGGATTGCAAACATGAACCATGCACAGTTCTAACACAAGGTGTTATAAATATTTTGAGACAAATCTGACTCCTTTTTCTTCTTCTTCCAAGTGCCGCATCCGTTCTAAATATTGGCTATCATGGCAATAGTTTTCCTGTTCTTAACTTCTCAGAACAGTTCTTCTCAAGACATTCCACACTAGTCTCTCAGGTTCTTCAGCCACAAGGTCCATCTATGTCGAGCTTCTCTCTTCCCAGGGATCTTCCCTTGCATAGTAAGTTAGAATATTGTATACTTTATGTAATTCCTCATGATATGCACAAGGTATTGGTGCTTTCTTTGTTTAACGGTCGTACACAGTTCTTGTTTTTAGCCATCCAGTGCAACACTTCTACATTAGTCACAAGTACAACCCATAAATCCTTAGCAAGCCATCTGTAGATCCACATTTCAAAAGCTTCAATTTTCTTTTCAGATGCTTTAGTCTAGCATTTCACAAACTATGTTCTGTGGAACACTGGTGGACTTCAATTCCCAGAAGCCTAAGTCAGTACACTGGCTGATTAGTGCTTTGGGGAATTGACTTAGGCTTCTGGGAATTGAAGTCCAAAAACCAAAGATTGGGAAACACTGCTAGTAAGTGCCCAAGCTTCGACTCCATAGTAGACTTCAGAGCAATGAGTTAGGGAAGGCCATTTCTCGGTCCCATCAGCTGCACAAGCGTATCTCATGGGGGCATGGGACAGGGCCTTCTCCATTGCTGCTACCATGCTCTGGATCTGTCCTTCCACAAATAGCCAAACACCTTTCTCTTAAGGCAGGTTTTTTCTTAGTGTCTGACTGTCTAAGAAATTTTATTAAAAATGGGACTGCTGTTTTTATTGTTGTTATTATTTTAAATGTGGTTTTACTACTGTTTTTAATTTATTTTATTTATTATTATTTATTTAAATCATTTCTATTTATTTAAAACATTTCTTAATCTAGTAGTTTTAATATTATATTTGTTTAATTCTATTTTAAATACTGTAATAATTCATTGTTCTAACATCTAATATTGCTTATTTTAATACAGTACAGTACTGTGAAAGCCACCTTGGATCCTTTTTAGCAAAAAGGCAGCATATGTCTATCTATATCTATACAACATATCTATATCTATACAACAGAGGTGTGGGTTTGTATGTGCACAAAAGGCTCCCACACCCCTGGACCGATCCCACTGAATTTTGGCACATACGTACCTTGGGCTGGCAAGATCAGCACTGCGGTGGTCACAAGCCCCATGGGGGGGTGTACGCCCCCCAAATTGTATCCCAATTGATCTATACAATGTGTGTGTTTCCCAGTGATGTAATTGGCTGATGTCATTGTCCCAGGTACGTTGAGATTGTGACATCATCTGACTAACTCAGCTGTAGCCCTCTGAGCTCAGCTGTAGTTTTCACAGTAAGTGGAAGGCAAATGGGCTTGCGAGATCAGTACTGTGGGGGTCACAAGCCCCATGTGGGGGTGTGTGCTGTTGGGCACTGCTGTTGGAGACTTCTGGTCCGCAAGGTGGCCGGACACATGTATGGGAAGGATAAGTGCGGTAAGTGACCATCGACGGAGAAGCGGGACGGGTTAGGGAAGAGAGAGATGGAGGTTTTCCCCCACGAGGTTTCCAAGAGGGAAAGGCTGGCCTACGTTAAAGAAAAGAAAATCCCAAGCGAAGCCGGGTAATCAGCTAGTTTTAAATAAACAATAATATTATTCACTATTAATATAAAAGAAATATTACAAGAACACCAAATAACACCGGCGGAGGCCACTAGAAGTGCCAGAGCAAGAACCTTATATCTCACTCGATATTCAAATGGGTAAAAGAGGAAGTAAAGAAGATGATTATTTTTTATTATTATTATATTTACATTACTCTTCATCATCATATAACTACAAAGTTGGAAGGGACCCTATGGATCATTGGAGTCCAGACCCTGTCAAGGATACTCAGGGGGAATTAAATTCCCAACCTCTGGCTCTGCAGCCAGATACTTAAGCACGAATTGTACACAATCTCACACCTACCCATTCATAAAACCCATTATAGTCATCCTTATTCAGAACACTTAGATAAAAGAGTTTCTGTGTTCTCTCTCTAGTATTTACATTTCTTTCTTTATCGGAGCAATACAATTTACACAGCCATGCTAAAACAAACAACACGCTCAGTTCAACAACTTCATTAGAGGTCTTTTCTTGCCTGCAATTTCTATCAACAAAGCAGAAAGGAATGTCTACTTTTAAAGCCTGCTTATATAGGCACAGAGAAATTAAAGAAGATTTTTTTGAGTAATAACAAGAGCATAAGAAGAACCAGGTCTAGCTAAGCATAGTCACACAAAGACCAACCAGACACCTATTGGAAACTTTATAGACCAAATGTAAAGCATCACATCCTTTTGCTTATATTCTCCAAAACATGATACAGTATAATATATAATACATATCTGATACAATATATATAATATATATGTCCAGATCAAACCGTGGACTGCCAGAATGAAGCAACTTTCTTGGCTTTGTCATTGATCAAACCTAATGGTTAAATAAATAAATTTCGTGTCAGAAATTACTCTGCATTGAAATTATTTTTGCTGGAGAAACTCTGCTCAGGGAACGTCCAAATGAGGCTCCTTTCATGTCCCCAAGATGTGTCGTGCAGCCCTCAGGTATCTAAACCCGACCTTCCAGTCTCCAAGTTCATCATCTTAACCACTAAGCCACCGCAGTGCTTTCTAATCTAATGGTTGCAATGTATTCACTCATTTTATTGATTTTTTTTACAGTGGGATTGTTGTTGATTTAATCATTTTTTAAAGTTATATTTGATTTTACTTGTTTTAAATCCTTTTAAGAAGTCTATAAACCACCCTTGAGTGCTTATTTTTAAAATGGAAAAATTGGGTATAAATATAAGAAATAAAATTAAAAATATCTATTTTGTGACCAGAACTTTGAAGTGGTTGCTTATTTTTTTGGACTACAGTTCCCAGAATTTCCTATCCAGCATGGCCAGCAGCCATAATGGTTGCAGGATTCTGGGAAATGCAATCCAAAAAAGGCAACCACTTCCAAACTCTGGTCATGATTAGTAAATAATGACAGCTTTCTTCTCTAATCCCTTTCTCAAAATCACTTGCTTCTTGACTTTCACCACATCTTGTGAGAGCAAATTCCATAATTTAACTATGTACTGTGGAAAGTTTTCTTCATCTGTCTTGAATCACATGGTTTTCAGCATCTGTGGATGACCGTGAGTTCTCATATATGAGACAAAGGAGAATTTTCAAATCCTTCCCTTCACCTCGGGTAAATATTATATGCCACTATGACATCTCCCCTTACTTTGCCTTTTTCATCAAATAAACAGCCTCACACGCTGTGGCTTTTCCTCATAAAGAGGTTACAACAATAATATTCTTCATCATCCTATAACTGCAGAGCTGAAGGATCATCCAGTCCAGCCTGTGAAAAAAAGGCACAAGTGGAGAATCAAACTCTTAACCTCTGGCTCTGCAGCCAGATATCTAAACCATTGATATATCTAGCAGTTGTTCTTCCTTGACCTAGCTAAAAAACCACTTAAAAACATAAAATCTTTAAAACGATGCAAAATTCAAGAATTTAAAAAGACATACAGTACAATTAAAACATTAAAATCACTGCACACCACAGTCCTCACCACCACCACCCCTGCTCTAATAAATAATTATGGCAACCCTAATAGGGTTTTCAGGGACTGCAGTGGCTCAAGTGGGTAAGACGCTGACTGGAAGGCGACAGTTCAGCAGTTCGAGACCCAAGTACTGTAGGACGGAATGGGCTCCTGTCTCTGTCCCAGTTCCTGACAACCTAACAGTTCAAAAGCAAGAAATTGCAAGTAGATACATAGGTACTTCGTTGGGAAGGTAAACAGCATTCTGTGCCTGCCACATGCCCACAGAAACGTCTGCAAATACAGGCAGCTCTGGCTCTTCGGCTATAAATGAGATGAGCACTAAACCCTAGAGTCGGATAAAACTGGCTTTTGAGCAAAGGCAACCTTTACCTTTAATAGGCATTTCAAGATAGGAAAGATGTTCAAAGAACAGTTTTTCAGTGTGCATTTTCATGGCCAACCAAAGACTTGAACCCAGGTCATCTGTCACTATTGCTGACTGTACCTCTTATTCCAATTATTCGAGCTCCCTTCTGATATACAATAACAAGAACTGTATGCAGTATTTTAAATAGGTTGCACTGTAGACTTTGTGGGTACATTACAATAGGGAAAGGGAAAGGTCTCCCCTGCTTAAGGCCAGCCATGTTGACTCAAGGGCCGTGATGGTGAACCTTTGCACTCCAGATGTTCTTGGACTTCAATTCCCAGAAGCCCCAGCACCCTGTGAATCCACACGAATGGGTTTACTGTGATTCATCCGGCCTGCACTGCCCTCGTTGCTCCCGGAAGTGGAAGTAAAACACGCCTGTACGGTTAAGACTCTTCCGGGTTAACCCTTCCTCCGTATGGGCGCGTTTTATTTCCACTTCTGGGAGCGATGAAGGCAGCGTGGAGTGGATGAATCGCAGTAAACCCATTCGTGTGGATTCACAGGGTGCTGGAGCTTCTGGGAATTGAAGTCCAAGAACATATGGAGTGCCAAGGTTCGCCATCATGGCTCTAGGGGATGGTGCTCATCTCAGTTTACAGCCAAAGAGCCAGTGCTCTTTGTTTCTGCAGACATTTCCATGGTCATGTGGCAGACACGACTAGACACCAGAGTGCACGGAGTGCTGTATACCTTCCCTCTGATGTGGTACCTATTTATTTACTTGCAATGTCTTGCTTTTGAACTGCTAGGTTGGCAGGAGATAAGACAGATGACGGGAACTTATTCCATTGTGTATCACTCACAGGTCTTGAACTGCTGACCTTCTGGTCATCAAACTCAGTGTCTTAACCACTAAGCCACTGCAGCCCCATACATTATAACACCGGTAGTTTAATTATGAGCAACCTGGAATTTGCCTTTTTCATAGCTTCCACAAAATGGATCAACAACTCCATCAGATTGGCCATGCTAGCCCCAAGATCACTTTACTGGTCAGCCACCGGCACCACAAATCCTCCTCAGTATACACAGACTTGGGATTTTATATGGTCTTAGACTGCATCAGTTTATACAAGGGGTTCTCAACCTGCAGCCCGTGGGCCAGATGCAGCCCACGGAACCATTTCATGTGGCCCACCACCACCTCCACCACACCAGGAAGTACCAGGTGGTAGATGAAGGACAAAATGGCTATCCGGCCCCCGAAGCTGTCTGAGGGAGCATGACCCGGCCCCCGGCTTTAAAAGGTTAAGAACTCCTGGTTTATACTGTACTTTCTTGCATTTCACTTCTTCTGCCCCTTTAGTTCCCTTCCCTCTAGTCGGGAGAAACAGATTTGACTCCCTTCAACATCTGCTTGCATTTTAACCACCGCTAGGTCCCAAGGCGGGACTGCAGTGGCATAGTGGTTAAGACACTGAATCTGATGCCTGGAAGGTTGGCAGGTCAGCAGTTTGAGGCTCGAGTGCTGCACATCAGAGTGAGCTCCAGTCTCTGTCTTAGCTCCTGCCAACCTAACAGCTCGAAAGCAAGAATTTGCAAGTACTGTAGATAAATAGGTATCACTTCAGCGCACTCCGGCATCTAGTCATGCCTGCTACATGATGATGGAAACATCTCCAGATCATACCTGTCAAGTATCCCGGATTGGCTGGGAAATCCCGTATTTCACCCCTCTTTCCTGGTCCTTCCCGCGGCCATCCCGTATTTGAACGGCCAGAAAAGGGGTTACTGCACATGCACGCCCGTCAGAGGAAGTGGTGCCCATGCACAAAGGGGTCTCTGCTGCGGTGCGCATGCAAAAAGGGGTCCCACGACTCGCATAGTAAAAAGGGAAGAGGATTGTTGAGCTTACTTTAATGTGAAAAGAAGTACACAAGTATAGCAGACCTTACTAAATTCCTAAAGCTGCTTTCCCACACTAGAGGTAGGCTGAGAGAAAAGTACCTTGAACTACAGACTGTGAGAAAGCTGGTGGGAAATCTGTTACAGTATTTGTTATTTATTTTCATTACTGGTTTTTTATATTGATGTCCATTGTTTGCTTAATATGCTGGAAACCACCCTGAATATTGCTAACACTAAATCAGATGGTATATAAATGCTAGGTAAAGGTCACCCTTGCTCGAAAGCCAGTTGTATCCGATTCTAGGGTTCAGTGCTCAGCTCTGTTGATAGCCAAAGAGCCAGTGCTGTCTGCGTCTGCAAACATTTCCATGAACATGTGGCAGGCATGACTAAACACCAGAGTGCACAGAACGCTGTTTACCTTCCCACCAAAGTGGTACCTATTTATTGACTTGCAAGTTCTTGCTTTTGAACTGCTAGGTTGTCAGGAGCTGGGACAGAGACGGGAGCTCACTCCATCGTGCAATAGTCAGGTCTCGAACTGCTGACCTGCCAACCTTCCAGTCGTCAAGTTCAGCGTCTTAACCGCTAAGCCAACGCAGCCCCATATAAATACTAAATATAGATAAATAACGTAATAAGAAGGTAGTCCAGTTTTCCAGACATTTCTTTATAATTGTTAATGATCTGAATATTCCTTCACATTTTAAACATGTAAGTAAAGATGGCTGACATTGTCATATCTAGGCTACTCAATCACTCATAAATAGACGAGTAACAAGGAACTCCTTAATTCTCAGATCAGTTTCCTTTGTTCAGTGCCATAAAAAGGGGAAACCGTTCCCTGTTCAATTCCTCTTACTTGGCAGTGCCTTTGTATTCCTATTCTGTTTTCACACAAAAAAATATGGAATGTGCATTTATTTCCCCTTCCCTGCCAACTTTTACACTGGGGAAAATCCCAGTCGGAACTACTATTCAGACTGATTTTCTTTAAGCCGCTGGAGATGGGGGTGGGTGGGTGGGGGGAGATGAAAGGGGTCTGGGAAGAGAGCAAAAACCAGAATATGCTAATGGCACTGCAAATATTCTTCTGAAGAGGCGAAGAGTTCTAGGTTACCTATTCATGGAGGCATATGAAAGTGACAGCTCTGAGAACATTTTTTTCTTAATGTCATTGTGCCCGGGTACCCCTTTGGATGTGTGTTCAGAATTTGCCTCCAGCGGACAGCTGTGGACATTTTCGGGTGTTGTGCTCTGCATTTCAATGAGCCTGATGTCAGCCCTGCCAGGGAGGGTGCCCTCCCAAGAGGAGAGGTCAGGCTCCAGTTAGCAGACTGTATTCAAAGCGGGCGGGCGGGCAGGGGCGCGCGTGCACGCACGCGCACGCACACAGACACAGACAGACAGACAGACAGAGACAGACACACAGACACACAGACACACAGACACACACACACACACACACACACCACCTGCCACCGTTGCCAGCTTAGTCTGACCTTTCAGTGACCATATATGGGAGCTTCTTAAACCTAGCTTAGGGCAAGGCCAAGATCTGCGTATTACAATGAAAACCAAAACAAAGAAAATCACAAAAGCACTGTGGCACCTTAAAGCCTGATAAATTTATTTCAGATTGGACTCTTGTAGATTATAATCTACTTCTTTATGTACCGCATATATATATATAGTATGCAGCACTACGGTGGCTTAGTGGTTAAGACACTGAACTTGGGGACTGGAAGGTCGGGATTCGAAACCCGAGTGCTGCACAACGGATCTTGGGGACATGAAAGGAGCCTCATTCCGGTGTCCTCTGAGCGGAGTTTCCCCAGCAAAAATCCTTTCAACCCAGAGTAATTTCTGACACCAAATTTATTTTTAGCATGTTCTACAGTGCTTGAGAACACAGGAATATTCTGGTATTATGGCAATATATTGTGGCTAGCTCCCACTCTGTTTAATTCCTCTGAATAAAAGCATATTAACTGATCAGTGCTTTGGGAAACTGACTTAGGCTTCTGCGAATTGAAGTCCAAAAGCCAAAGGTTGCGAAACACTGCCCTAGCGTCTAGCCATGCCTGCATGCATGCATGCATGCATGCATGCATGCATGCATGCATGCATGCATATATATATATATATATATATATATATATATATATATATATATATATATATATATATATATATATATATATATATATATATATATATATATATATATATATATATATATATATATATATATATATATATATATATATATATGGCTAGACGCTAGGGCAGTGTTTCGCAACCTTTGGCTTTTGGACTTCAATTCGCAGAAGCCTAAGTCAGTTTCCCAAAGCACTGATCAGTTAATATACTGACTTATGGTTCTGGGAATTGAAGTCCAAAAGCAAAAGGTTGAGAAACACTGCACTAGAGTGTACAGAACACTGTTACTTTTCCTGTAGAAGTGGTACCTGTTTATTTACAGTACTTGCAATTTCTTGCTTTTGAACTGCTAGGTTGGCAGGAACTGGGACAGAGACAGGAGCTCACTCCATTGGGTCTCGAACTGCTGACCTGCAGATCTTCCTGTCGTCAAATTCAACATCTTAACCACTAAGCCACCATAGTCCTTGCTTCCAAGATAAGCAGCTATTAAAAAGAAAGGATGGGAAGTTTCAAAAGATTATGCATGGAGGAAGCATGTACTCTCACATACAGACAAACCTCACTCAGTTTTATTCCTACAGTTGGATAAATCATGTACTACAACAGTAGAAGGATAAATGCCCACCTTTCTATAATAATGACATCTAGATATCATTATGCGACTATGCGGCTGAACAAAAACAATGATAATAATTACCCCATGCACTGAAGAGCTAAAAATAAAATGCAGTAAATCTGTACCAACTCCAGCAGAAGGTCACGGTGGAGTTGTCTTAAAAGGCAAACTATTCTGTCTTACAGTAACCAGAATGAAAACAAGTCTAAGGATTTGGGGCTTTGTTTTTCTGCATTATTTTGGTTTAGAAGGTCAATACACACATATAGACACAAACCTTCTTCCATATTGCTTACAGTCATCAATTTTCACGGAGGCTAGATACTCCCAAAGGGGAAGGGGAGAATTAATCAGCATACAAAACTCCAACGCTTACTCAAGGTAGTCCTTAACCTACGGCCACCTCTGATGGGGAAAATATGCAAATGACGTCTCTGTTAACCACCAAAATATTATGAGTCGCTTCCTTATTCTTTTGTTTCTAGGGATACTGGTAGTCCTTAAATTACCATATTCTGTTCTGTCAAAACATTTAGTTGAGTGTCCTCCTTATCTCTAATACACTGAGGTGGGAGGAATTACAAAGATTACTAAACTGCAATTAAGAGAGAAAACACAAAGCATCCACTTCTAAGTTTAAGTAATTGGAGCTCTCTTTGAGTCAACTCTAAGAGCTGAGGGTCAAAACAGGGCTTCCCATTGCTTCCCTCTTTAGATTTGCAATACTATATGTCTGTTATGTGCATGCGTAGGTGTGTGTGTTTCTGTCTGTCTGTCTCTCTAAATCAGGGATTCTCAATCTGGGGCCCGCCACGGCACCGTTTCATGTTGCCCTCCACCGCCTCCACCACCCCAGGAAGTGCCAGGTAGTGGCCGTACAGCCCCTGAAGCTGTCTGGGGGAGCTTGACCCAGCCCCCGGCTTTAAAAGTTTGAGAACTCTTGGTCTAAACAGTACGGAAGAAAAATCAGAGGTCAGAAAAGTTTTCTTTTTGACTACAAGTCCCACAATCTTCAGCTAGAATGGCCAGCGGCTATGCTGGGTAGTATTTTGGGAGATGTATTCCTTCCCAGGGCAATTAACCTGGATACCTTGGGGTTGTTATACAGCAAGAGTCTGTGCACTGGTAGACATCTCTGCAACAACATTCTGCACATGCAAATGGACTTGAAAAAACAAGTCCATTTGCATGCAAGTATTTCAGCCATTTGAATTTTTGAATTGAATTTTATTCTTATATACCGCTTTCCTCATCCTGTGGACAACCCAAAGCGGTTCACAATATTCAAAAATATACAGAGATACAGTACAAATTGCAAGGTAAAAGTACATTTTCATATACAAAATACAAAACTATAAAGCAATATACATCATAATGCAACAGAAATACAAAAATGCAAAGGTACAAAAACATACTGAAAAGGCCCCCAATTATTCCCAAGCACTCCCAGCAGGCAGAACCAGGAGGGCAGAGTCAGTAAGGTCGGCAAAGTTGACACAACTGAGGGAAAGTCCAACAAGAATCCTCATCTCCCTCAAGGTGAAGAAATGGCCGAGGGAGGAAAGTCTAATGATGGCTCTGGTAGCGCTCCCGTGGTGCACCGCACAGCTGTGCACCGCACAGCTACCTCCCATCTCCCTCGAAACCAGGGGATGGACAATGGAAAGAGTCCAATGTGGGCTGCAGAACAGTGCGGCAAAACAGGGCTCCCCCGCCCGTGTCCTCCGGCAGAGGAAGGCAGCGGGCGGCTCTTGTAGCCCTCTCGACCCCCAGCTGTGGCTCATCTCACCGCCTGGCCACCGGGCGAACTGGGCTGCTTTTCTCGGCGGTGGCGGCGGCGAGGCAGGGGAGGGCGGCTCTTGTAGCCCTCTCGACCCCCAGCCGTGGCTCATCTCACCGGCCGGCTGCCGGGCAAACTGGGCTGCTTCCCTCGGCGGTGGTGGCGGTGGCGGCGAGGCAGGGGAGGGCGGCTCTTGTAGTCCTCTCGACCCCCAGCTGTGGCTCATCTCACCGGCCAGCTGCCGGGCAAAATGGGCTGCTTCCCTTTGAACATCACGTCACCCGCTGGCTAGACAGACCATGACGTGTGGCCTCCGCTTTCACCTGGTCCAAGGGATCTGGCGGAGGATGCTTTGGTGAGTTTTAGTCCCAGCCTTACACTGTTGACAAGAGATGGGCAACACTGCCTAGTTAGACCGCTCAAGCCCCCGCACCACGACAAGGCTCTCACCGAGCGGAGGCCCAGTGCAATTAGGCCAGCTTAATATCTCTGTCATTAAAATGCAAGAAGTATTAAGACCAAGTTTGCCTGGACAAGCTGGTGAAATGGTCCAACACTCAATAACACTTTCACTTCCTAAAGACATACATATGGAACTACTGAAAAAGAGAAAGAAAAAAAAGAAAGAGAGAGAGAGAGAAATGAGCTTTATTGTGATCTATATACATGAAATGTTGATCTGGCAATAAAATCACAGCGAAGAGGAGAAAGAGAGAAAAATGAATTGTGTTAAGTGTTCCTGATGGCTCATTTAAAAGAGGGAAGGGAGACACAGAAATAAGCAAGCTGAACAAACAAACAACAAAAACTGAACAGCCTTGTGTTCTAATTCCCTTATCTTCCTTATTGAAGTTTAATACACATTAGCGCACAGCTACCAGTGTTAAGGAAATTGCTGGATAAACGCCTGTGTTTAAACCAAGGCAGAATGGCAGAATGCCAAGCATAAAGCCAAACTTCCCCAGTTGCAAAACGAGCTGTTTTTACACACCAAAGTAACCACGCAGCAGGCCTGTGGAGCTAGAAGACAGCTGACAGAGATGACTGTGGCCATCCCCCTGTTGAACAGACATCCATCCAAATACCAACATCTGCTCTGCTGCGATTTACTTTTTACACAACATTTAGCAAAACAGTGCGCCGCTAGATTACGGGGCGTCATTAAGAAGGGAAGGAACAACAAATAAATCGTTAAGATGCAGGTCCTGCCAGACAACTGCAAAATTAAAGAGCAGTTTTTCTTCCACGAGTTGAGCTTTAGTTCCGGATTTATTTGACTTTCCGAAGTTGTAAAGGAGAGAACCCATTGTGTTGTTTAAAAAAGAAAACAACCGGGATTTGGGCTCTGTAGCAGGGAGAGAAGGTGGGTGTTGTGGGAAGGAGGAAATCAAATGTGCCAGCCAGTTTTCTATCAAGAATGACAAACATACTCCGTCATTACAGTGAAAATTACAGTTTGGAAGAGAGCAAGGTTGATGCCATCAATGGAGAAAACAGATGTCACTCAATCATCCCCGGTGGCTTCAGCATTCGCTCCGAAGTTCAAAACGTATGGACAGGAAAAAAAACTACATTATGCCTCTAAGCATGGGCCGTAGAAGCGGGTTATGGGGGGGGGGGAGATGGGGGAAATATAGTTTTAGTGGCTGCCCCCCCCTTCTAAACAATTGACATCTTTATTTTATCGACATGAAAATGAATTACTATCCTTCAAGGACTTCTTTGTTTAAAGGTCACTATGTAAGAGGGAGGCAAGAACTTTGAGCTTGTTGCATTCAGCCTCTACATGTGCTCCTGCAACGACTCTCTAGTGCACGCTTAACACATGCCCATTAACTTTCATGCAAGGAGCTGGTCAACGCTAGTTTCTTTCTGCACACATTTGCTATTTCCATTTAAACAGCTGTTCTGGCACCACAGGGAGAAAAATCCCTGAAGGTGTCCACAGATGTCTAGGGTTCCCACCCACTCCATCCCAAAATACACATTTTTAGAACTGAGCACCTGATACTCTGCAACATGTAGTGGTGTATGCCAGTGCATCTCAAAACACCATCACAATCCCACTTTCAGGGTCATTAGGAGTTTTGGGATTGGATGCCATCAATATGCTGATGACACCCAACTCTACTTCTCCTTAATCATTGGTCAAAGCTGTGCAGGTTCTAGACCAATGTCTGGAGACTGTGATTGGCAGGATAACGGTAATAAATTAAAAAGTGAATCTCAACAGGATGGAGGTTTGGTAGCAACAAAGTCCAAGAGTAAGGTAGGAGAATCTGTTCTGAATGAAGTTGCATTCCCCTGAAGGAGCAGTTTGGGAATAATACTAGCTTCATTTTGTAATCGGAAGTTCACGTGAGCTCAGTAGCACAGGGTGTCTAGGCCGGTGATGGCGAACCTTGGCACTCCAGATGTTCTTGGACTTCAATTCCCAGAGGCCCAAGCTCCCATGAATACACATGAATGGGTTTTCTGCAATTCATCCGGCCTGCGCCGCGCTCATTGCTCCTGGAAGCGGAAGTAAAATGTGCCCGTATGCGCCAGGAGCGACGAGGGTGGCGAGGGCCAGATGAATTGCAACAAACCCATTCGTGTGGATTCACGGGGGGTTGGGCTTCTGGGAATTGAAGTCCAAGAATGTCTGGCATGCCAAGGTTCGCCATCACAGGGCTAGGGTCAGTTTTAACTGATCCACCGTCTACAACCATTCCTGGACAATGATAATTGGTCTGAGTAGTCCCTACTCTGCTAACTTCCCAGTTAACTACTGCTTCAACGCACTCTACGTGGATGCTGAGATGGCATGGATGCTGAGATGGCAGATTGCACAGCATGTTCCCACACAATGTGCCTATAAAGGCAGTGATGGAGAGATGCATTTCCTCTGAAGATCTTGGCAACCAAGAGATACAGTCCTCTAGACAACAGGGACCCAAGGTACATAGGGTTTTGTAAGTCATAACCAGCATTCTGAATTGAGCCTGGGAACCAACTGGGAACCAATGACACTGTTGTAATAGGGAAGCTCTATGCTCCCGATAAGGGACTGCAGTGGCTTAGTAGTTAAGATGCTGAACTTGACAACTAAAAGGTCGGCAGGTCAGCAGTTTGAGACCCGAGTGCTGCACAAAGGAATGAGCTCTCGTCTCTGTCCCAGCTCCTGCCAATCTAGCAGTTCAAAAGCAAGAAATTGCAAGTAGATAAACAGGTACCACTGGGGTGGGAAGGTAAACAGCATTCCATGCATTCCAGTGTTTAGTCATGCCTGCCACATGTCCATGGAAACATCTGAAAATGTAGACAGAGCTGGCTCTTCGGCTTTGAAACAGAGATGAGCACTGAATCCTAGTCGGATACAACTGGCTTTCGAGCAAGGGCAACTTATGCTCCCTATAACCAGCCCCAGTTAGCAGCTGGTTGGAGCCCACTGAACCAGCTGGAGTTTCCAAGCCATTTCAACAAGGCAGCCACACATAGAACACATGAATTGGTCTAAGCAGGATGTGACCAAGGGATGTGTCACCATAGCCAAATCAGACATCTGAAGGAATGGCCATGCTCGAGAGACTCTTGGCAGCTGTAATCATGTGAGATGAATTACTATTTATTTGCACATGCAAATAGTTCACAAGTCAAGATAAAGGGGATAATATTTGAACTAACTGCCTTCGGCACAAATTCTATACCATCTTTCTTTGATGAGGAATCATGGAGAGTGTTACTTTTAATTTTCTAGTGCTTCGGTGAAAGTATATCCCAGGGCAGTAAGGAAGAAGGTAAAGGTAAAGATTGCCCTTGCCCGAAAGCCAGTCATATCCGACTTTAGGGTTCAGTACTTGTCTCCATTTATAAAAAGCAATCACAAAAAAAGCAATCACACTTTTATATGACCCTATAGTGCTTAATGCAGTCTGAGTGGTTCACAAGTTAATTAGCATTTTGCCCCCAACAGGCTAGGTCCTCATTTGACTGACCAGAGCCAGCTCTGTCTGCATTTGCAGATGTTTCCGTGGATATGTGGCAGGCATGCCCAGACACCCGAGTGCATGGAATGCTGTTTACCTTCCCATCCATGTGGTACTTATTAATCTACTTGCAATGTCTTGCTTTTGAACTGCTAGGTTGGCAAGAGCTAGAACAGAGACAGGAGCTCATTCTGTCGTGCAGTACTCAGGTCTCGAACTGCTGACTTGCCGACCTTCCAGTCATCAAGTTCAGCAGGAGAAAGGGAGAATCTACTCTCTATATGTCCTGCTAGTGCCCAAAGCAGCCATGGAACACGATGAGAGGGTTTGTTTGAAAGCAAACTTCCCATCCAGCTGTTTATTCTTACTTTGCTGCTCCAAGAAGAGTAATAGGCTTTCCTTTCTGAATGATGCAAGGAATCCGGAAAAACATCCTGCAGGATCTAAGCCAGGAGTTCTCAACCTTTTAAAGACGGGGGCCGGGTCACGCTTCCTCAGACAGCTTCGGGGCCAGATGGCCCTTCCTCCACCACACGGCACTTCCTGGTGTGGTGGAGGTGGTGGTGGGGCCACATGAAATGGTACCATGGGCCGCATCCAGACCACAGGCTGCAGGTTGAGAATCCCTGATCTAAGCCATTAACAGCGCACTTATGTTCAAGCTAGCTGTGTCATGTGAATGGCTGGCTGGGTTTCATTCCTAAAATGAATGTTTGCATTGTCAACTGTTTTGGCTATTTAAAAAAAAATAAAAATAAGCTATTCTACTCTTGTGTATTTTAATCCTAGAAAAGCTTGTAACAGAGGAAGGAACTGTTCCTAGCAGCCAGAAAACCTACAGAATTCTTACCATAATTTTGGCACAGTACACTTTTCTACTGCCACAAAAGCTCATTATTTTGAAAATTACTTAACTTTTTCCTCTTTTAAAACGAACACTTTTTTCCTCTCCCTACCCCCATTCCCTTGCTCACCACCCCTTCTCAAAACTATAGCTTTACATTTGCTTGTTAAGCAGGGGGCTTACATAACAGTTCAATTGTGGCTCATATGCTACAATACTTAACACCTATGAGAGTTCCAAGGCACCTGTGAGTGTGGTCCCAGGGGAAATTTTATCTGGCCCCTGATGGACCCTCCTTATCTAAAAAAATCTGGGAAAAGAAGACTTTCTTCTTCTTCTGGAAGCTTCCAAACATCTATCTGCACTCATCATTTCAAGAATTGACTACTGCACTGTATTCTACATGGGGCTTCCCTTGAAATTCATACAAAAACTTAAAAGTATTGAGAATGTGGATGACAGACTGATCCTGGCATGCTTGCACTGGCTTCCCTTTTGTTTCTGGGTAAGATTCAGTGGATTAGTACTTACCTATAAAGCCATAAAAAGTTTGGGACTTCAGTGCATTTCAGAGTATCTCCTTCTTATCTGCCTGTCCCACCCACCATAATGTCCAAATGTGGGTGCCCAAGCTGTATTTTCTGAATGCATCTTCCAACAAGAGTGTTAATTTTTCAGACCTTCTGAGGAGGCCCTTCACTTGGGGTGGAGGCTGTTTGGTGAGAACATACAGGAGATCCTTCATCGTGGCGGCAGCGATTATTAGTATTAGTATTATTATTGTGCCACCCACTGGACAATGCGACTTCGGGCGGCTCACAACAATACCACATCTAATACACATTACACATATTATATCAGAAAATATACATATCACAATACAATGAAATAGGATACAAATAGAATACAATAATAAAAATAAATCACAGTATCATTTAAATCACGACATCATATAAGTCACAGCATCATGAATCACAACCATCATGAAACATTAAGAAAAAAGACATTCATTTTTAAAAGTCCAACAAAATGTCCGCAAAAGAGTCCAATGCCTAGGCTGGCTGGGGGATTGGGGGGGGGGGGGTCTGTGCGGCCCCCAGTTCTTAATGCCTGGTCTTCACACCAGTCCTTCACGTCCATCCCAATGGCCAAGTCCACGGCATAAACAGCATGAACGGCCTAACCGGGACCACTGATCCCAAAATCCCAGTCTGTCCAAAACTCTGCCACCCTGGGCCCCTGCCAGTGGCCCCCGTGTGGCCAAGCCACCTGTTTCACAACTCCCAAGTGGCCAAACCCCACTCCATGACCTGCAGCTCACACCAGCTCACCACTCCGCCACGGCTCAAACCGACGCCGGACCCGCCACACCCAACGCCGACCCAGCTGTAGCTAGAAGCGGAGATGGACGATTACCCATAATCTGTGGAAATCCCTCCGAAAACAAGCAAAACTGGCTCATTCCTTGTCATCCTTTGCAAAGCAAAGCCCTTTTTGTTCCGACAGATTTTTAAAATTGACTGATCCTTGAGGAAGGCCCTTTTAACTGGAGGTTCTGTGTACAGTATTTTACTTACAAAGTACTTATATGTGTTTTTAAACTGCTCAAATCAGAAATTCTTCTTTTGTGTCCAGATCAAACTTTGAACTGCCAAAATGAAGCCACTTTCTTGGCTTTGTTGTTGGGCCAAAATTAAATCCTTGTCAGTACATGTTTCCGGTAGTAACCGGCAGACCAACAAATGATCTGGATTCTGTATCTCTCCACATTTACACAGCATGTTGCTGTCCTCCAACAGCCCCCACTTGAGCATGTTGGTCCTACATTTAGGGGCTCTGACTCTCAGCCTATTCAGGGTCCTCCAAGTGACGTAGGGGAGGTAGAGTTTCTCAGCCATATCCTCTTCTAATGTTGTTTCTTCTTCAGTGAGCTCCTTCCGCCGTCTTCCTCCATCACGGGTGGTTATAATATGACCATATGTTTAGTTCTGTATTTAATTTGACAATAGATTATGGTTTTCTATTCATAGAAGAAATGGGGTCTATAAGGTCATTAAGTCCAACCCCCAGCTCAGTGCTTGTTTTTCCAAATGTTTTTGTAAGCTGCCCCGTTTCCCTCTGAATGAGAAAAATATGGGAAATAATACAGGCAAATAAGTAAATTTCTACTGAAGTATGGCATACAAATTCATAAAACACTGGTATAAAATTATGATGAATACATTTCTTTACTACAAAAAATAATCAAAGACAGACCTCAAACTTCAAATATTAGCATGAGGTTTTCCACAGTAGAAAATGTTGGTTGTTGGAAAGACAGAGCTCTTGCTTGTAAGTTAAAAATGGTCTCTCCCTTTTGCGGTCTACCAAGGAAGTGTCTGTTATTTTGCTGACCGAAACTCCCTTCCAGATAATCTAGGCAATTTGAGGGCTAAATGTACCAGAAGCACTGGAGTTTCAGAATGTCTTTATATGATAAATACACAATTTTGTTTACAGTATACAGAAAGATAGCCAAATCTGTTATACTAAACCACAAAGGACAATCCTGTAACTCAGGGATTCTCAACCTGTGGCCTATGGGCCTGATGCGGTCCATGGCACCATTTTATGTGGGGCCCCCACCACTTCCACCACACTAGAAAGTGCCATATGGTAGAGAAAGGGCAAAATGGCCGTCCGTCCCATGTTGTTCAGTCGCACAGTCGATTCCGACTCTTTGCGACCCTATGGACCATCGCTCTCCAGGCACCTCTGTCCTCCACCATCCTCCTTAGTCCACACAGCCCCGTGCCCATTGTGTCTACAATACCATCTAGCCATCTCATCTTTGGCCGTCCCCTTCTTCTTCTGCCCTCCACCTTCCCCAGCATCAAGGCCTTCTCAAGTGAATCCTCTCTTCTCATTTGATGTCCAAAATACTTCAACTTCATCTTTGTTATTTGTCCTTCTAAGGAGCACTCAGGGCTAATCTCTTCTAATATTGACCTATTTGTTCTCCTCGCTGTCCAGGGGACTCTCAAAACTCTCCTCCAGCACCACATCTCAAAGGCATCTATTTTTCTTCGCTCAGCCTTTCTAATGGTCCAGCTCTCACAGCCATACATTACCACCGGGAATACCATTGCTTTGACTATGCGGACCTTTGTTTGCAGTGAGATATCTCTGCTTTTCACTATGTTCCCCAGGTTTTATTTCATGGCTGCAATCCCCATCTGCAGAGATCTTGGATCCTAAGAAAGTAAAATCTGTTACTGCTTCTACTTCTTCCCCATCTATTTTCCAGGGACTTATAGCGCCTGTTGCCATTATCTTGGTTTTCTTGATATTGAGTCTCAGGCCAGCTTTTGCACTCTCTTCTTTCAACCTAATCAGGAGCTTCTTTAGGTCTTCTTCACTTTCTGCCATTAGGGTGGTATCATCTGCATATCTCAAATTGTTGATGTTTCTCCCAGCAATTTTGATCCCATATGGTGATTCCTCCATCCCTGCATTGCGCATTATGTGCTTTGTGTATAAGTTGAATAAGCAGGGTGACAGAATGCAGCCTTGTCTTACTCCTTTTCCTATTCCAAACCACTCCGTCATTCCATACTCTGTCCTAACTGTTGCTTCTTGACTCATGTACAGATTTCTCATGAGACATATGAGGTGTTCTGGTATTCCAATCTCTTTAATTACTTGCCACATTTTGTTGTGGTCCACACAATCAAAGGCCTTGGTGTAGTCAATGAAACAGAAGTAAGCTTGTTTCTGGTATTCCTTTGTTTTCTCCATGATCCAGCGTATGTTGGCAATGTGATCTCTGGTCCCCCTGCCTCTTCTGAATCCAGCCTGCACCTCTGGTAGTTCTCTTTCTACATGCTGCTGTAGTCTATCCTGTATTATCTTGAGCATCACTTTGCTATCTTGTGGGATTAGCGCAATTGTTCGATAATTTGAACATTCTTTGGCATTGCCCTTTTTTGGGATTGGGACATATACTGATCTTTTCCAATCCTGTGGCCACTGTTTCGTTTTCCAAATCTGCTGGCATATAGCATGTAGTAGCTTGATTCCATCATCTTTCAGGGCTTTGAAGAATTCAACTGGGATACCATCATAATTACTGGCTTTGTTGTTTGCCGTGCTTTTTAGGGCCTTTCTGACTTCACTCTCTAGGATGTCTGGTTCAAGTTCAATTTCCCCCTCATTGTTATTATCCGCGGTGTTTAGGTCTTTTTTGTAAAGTTCCTCTGTGTACTCTTTCCATCTTTTCTTTATCTCTTCTGCATCCACTAACTCTTTGCCATCTTTGTCTTTTATCGTGATCATTTTTGCTTTGAACGTTCCCTTGACTTCCCCAATTTTTTTTAAAGAGATCTCTAGTCCTGCCTCTTGTGTTGTTTTCCTCTATTTCTTTGCACTGTTCATTTAGGTAGCTTTCCTTATCTCTCCTTGCTTTTCTTTGAAATTCTTTATTTAAGTGATTGTATTTTTTCCTTTCTCCTTTGCCTTTTGCGTTCCTTCTTTCCTCTGCTATTTTAAGAGCCTCATCCGACAACCACTTTGCTTTCTTGCGCTTCTTTTCTTTTGGTATAGTTTTCCTTGCTGCCTCCTGCATAATGTCTCTCATCTCTGTCCATAATTCCTCTGGTACTCTGTCTATCTGGTCCAGACCATTGAATCTGTTCCTCACCTCCACCGTGTATTCCTTGGGTATGTTGTCTAGATCATATCTATCTGGCCTATTAGTTTTCCCTATTTTCTTCAGTCTGAGCCTGAATTTTGCAATCAGTAGATTGTGATCTGAGTCCGCTCCAGGTCTTGTTTTTGCTGATTGTATGGAGGTTCTCCATCTTTGGCTGCAGAGTATATAGTCAATTTGGTTTCGATGTTGGCCATCTGGTGATGTCCATGTGTAGAGTCTCCTCTTGTGTTGCTGGAAAAGGGTGTTTGCTATGACTAGTGTGTTATCTTGGCAGAACTCTATCAGTCTTTGCCCTGCTTCGTTTTGTGTTCCCAGACCAAACTTGCCTGTTATTCCGTCCACTTTTTGATTTCCTACTTTTGCATTCCAGTCTCCTAAGATAATGTGGACATCGTTTCTTGGTGTCTGTTCTATAAGATGTTGTAGGTCCTCATAGAACTGGTCTATGGTCCGGCCCATGAAGTTGTCTGAAAGAGTATGTATTTTTGTATATTGTTTTCTATGTTGTAAGCCACCCTGCATGGTGCTTGCACCACGAGGGCGGGGTATAAATAAAGCCCCTACCCTATCCTATGACCCGGCCCCCAGCTTAAAAAGGTTGAGAACGCCAGCTGTAACTCTTTAAAGCAGGGGTGGTCAAACTACGGCCCGTGGGTCAAATCCATCTCCCTTCACCAATTCATCTGGCCCACACCACCCTCGTCACTCTGGGAAGTGGAAGTAAAATGTGTTTTACTTCCACTTCCAGGAGCGACAAGGGTGGCGTGGGCTGGATGAACTGCAGTTGGAGACCGGATCAGGCCTGCAGGCCATAGTTTGGGCTCCATTGGTTTAAGCAGAGAAAATGGCAGCCTAAAATCTATCTCATCCTGTTGCAAAACATATCTGTTGCAAAACAGACTGCAAGGCACATTTTACTTCCATTTCTGGTGGGAGGAATCACATGACTGGCCCGCTGAACCACGTGACCAGCCTGTGGCCTGAAAAATTTGAGCATCCCTGCTTAAAAGGTCACTAAATTATTCTATTATATTGAATTTCTACACTGCCTTTTTCCCCCTCCCAAAACTGGGATAGACTGCAACTCACAACAATTAGTAAGTCAGAATGCTCAAATAAGAAGACAATTGTAATATTAATACACACAGAAAATAAACATTTCAAAAAACATATTAATAAAAAGCCCAGCGTTAAAAGGTATTCATCTGCTATTGTTCAAAACTCTATTGACAATTTACTTATATTTAAGTGAAACTGCCTAGGTCAGTGGTGGTGAACCTATCGCACATGTGCCAGAGGTGACACTCGAAGCCCTCTCTGTGGGCACCAGTGCAGTCACTCCAGCACAGAGTTCGCCCCACCCCTCTGCTCAGCAGCCCAATGGGAGCACTCCATCCCTCCCCCAGCACAGTTTGCCCCGCCCCTCTGCCCAGCAGCCCAATGGGTACATTTACTTCCTCCCCTGTTGCTGTGTTGGCACTTTGCGATAAATAAGTGTTTTTTGGGTTGCAGTTTGGGCACTCGGTCTCTAAAAAGTTTCACGATCACTGGCCTAGGTCACAACAGCAAACTGCTGCTCATTAATGAGGTGCTGGCTTTATTACTATGCAACCTGTCCCTCGCTAATGAGCAGTCATTTACTGCCATGATTTTTCAGTTGTGTTATTTCAACAGGAAACACATACACACACACACACACTTAAATTACCATTTACTAGTACTCCTCCCCTTTCTCATTATCTATTTAGGTAAGACTAGAAGTTGCAGTCTGCAGTTGGCTTAGTGGTTAAGACACTGAACTTGATGACTGGAAGGTCTGCAGGTCAGCAGTTCAAGACCCGAGTGCTGCACGATGGAGTAAGCTCCCGTCTGTGTCCCAGCTCCTCCCAACCTAGCAGTTTGAAAGCAAGAAATTCAAGTAGCTAGATAGGTAACACTTCGGCAGGAAGGTAAACAGTGTTCCGTGCCTGCCACATGTCCACAGAAATGACTGCACACACAGATGAGCACTGAACCCAGATACAACTGGCTTTCGGGCAAGGACAACCTGAAGTTGCAGACATGCATTATTTCTTTTACTGTGTTTTAAATTTCCAGTATAGTGGTACCTCATACAACGATTTTAATCCATCCCACGGGGCTCGTTGTTGTACGAAACAATTGCTATACGATGCATGCATCGTATAGCAATTTTCCCTATAGGGTGCATCGTACAACTTTTTTTTTTGGCTAAGTGTTTTTTCCCATTGAAAAATTGTATGATTTTTTTCCATAGGGAAAATTGTTATGTGGGATGACATTTCCCCCCCTAAAAAACCTACTTGTTATGCGATTTCGTTGCTATACGGGGCAATAGTTGTATGAGTTTCCACTGTACTTATAAAAACGGAGGCCAAAATCTGCTAGCCAAATGTTTCCATAACCCAGATCATTTAACTTCAGCTTTCTAATCATGATCACCCTTTGCACAAGGACTTTACAGTATTTTTAAATTCTAGAAGTACGATTGTTGCTGCTGGAGATAACGTTGTTATAACACATGGCAAATGTGTACAGCTAAACTCAGATCTGGTTTCCAAAACAAATTGCCAGTTCTTTGTTTCTCTAGTGACTGTTACTAAGCAAACATTTCCCATTAATTCCATTCTTTTTTTTTCTTTTTTCTTTTTTTTTGGGGGGGAGAGAAACAGAAATAGTTAGCATATGGAAGAACAAATATTTATTGGCCAAAATCCTGTTGGGCAGGTTCCAGCTGCACAACAGAAATGATGTCAGCAAAAGCAGCAGCAGTTTACTGTTGATTAAAGGCTTCCTCATGCAATCTTGAGATGCATGTGGCTTTGTCTCCTTCTGTACAAGCTGTAGGCCCCTCAAAACCACAAAAGAAAGCTTTTAATCAGTAGTGATCTGCTGCCGCCAACAATAGCATTCCTGTTGTACAGGAGGAGTTGAACAACAGGATTTCAACCTTATAAATTATTTGTAATTTATATGCTCCCTTTCCTCCAAAAAGCTCAAGGATTTGAAACCAGATCTCCCAAGCGCCATCCATTAGGTATAATATTGGGGGTGGGGTGAGTGCTATAATACCATAAAGCAGCATTTGAATCCATAAAAGCCTCATGTACCCTGGCAGCTGCTGAAGTACCTGTATTATGCCACTGAGCTGTAGCTTGGAATAATATTAAAAAGGTCTGTGCCTCACAGCCTAGATGTGCAGGGCAAAAATAGAATTAGGAACGGCTACCCCATTTGTGTAAGGGCCCTCATATCACTTACGACAACAACAATGGCATGACAAAAAGCATTCAGGAATATCCCAAGGATTACTCTCCTCCACGTCAACAAGCGCAATCTTTTGACACTTGCTCTTGGTGGCCCTATTACAGTGATGGCCAACCTTGGCAGATATTCTTGGACTTCAATTCCCAGTCCTTTGACTGAAAGCGCTTGAAGAATAACTATGGCCACTGAACTATGGTTTCCATATCATAAAGAGTTGTTGCTGTGGATCAATACATTGGAACAAAACTGACTTGTAAAAAGAGGAAAATAATTCACTGTCTTAGGCTAAGAGAGTCAAAAGTCCTGTTCAGCCATTCAGATTCAGTGAACAATCAAAACATGAATAGAGCAGAAGCATGCTCCCCCTTTTCATTTGCTCTGAGCCACCAAGGAATCTCCAGATGTTTTTAGATTTCATATCCCATCAGCGCTTGCTAGTTTGGCCAATGGTGGAAGATGTTCACTAGTTGACCAACATCTAGAACGCTGCAGGTTCTCAATTTATGTTCCATGAGCTGGAAGCACAACAATGTGATCGACAATGACTGAAGCACAAAATGTCTTTTTACTGCTTGCTCATATATGTGTACATACGTAACTTTAAGTGGTTTTTTTCCCATGTCAATTCTATTCAATCAATCATTTAATGTTTTGATTTTTTAAAAATACTATAGTTTACTATGTTTTATCATATCTGTTTATTAATCTCTTGGGTTCTACCTTGGATCCCTATAGATCTATCACCCTATGGATCCCTATGCATCTATCACCCACAAAAGCAGATGAGGAATGAGGTTTTCTTCTGGGAGATGCCACCACTGGAAACACCACTGGGAACACAAGGGGCTGCAAAACTAGCCAAGAGGTGGATGTAGCCTGCAGATGGCATGTTCCTAAATCTCCTAAATTAGGGAATTCCCTGAATCAAACCTAGTACCCACCTAGAAGTCTGGGTCAACTGAGCACCACCTTGGGTGCTCATTAAGGGAGAAAAGCAAAGTAAAAATCAAATAAACAAAGTTCCCACAAAGTTGATGCTAAATATTTTAAGTGGCCTTTATTAGTCATAACCATTCAGATTCGAGTCAGCTGCAGTTCAGCCCATATACAGAACACATTCCCGTATCTGAATCCAGGTGCATCACCGGCTATGGCCAAATCATTCAGTTCCAGGAAACAGACAGGTGGTAACCCTCTCTGAGTTAGTAAAATTCACACCTGGCTAATGCCACACTACCTGGACAGGTAAAATACAGCACCAGAGCCAGGAATTCCAGCCCTAGTTTTTATCTGCATAACCTTTTGCTTTAATCCTTTGGTGACTCAGAAAATAAACATCAAAATACGAGACACACAAGCAATATGGCAGCAGATTCTTACAACTACTGTGAAGAATCCAAATGGAACTGCGGAGCTTTCAATTAAGTATCATTAGTTGCCACTAAAGGCTCGAGAGAACAAGGATGGCAGCTTGATGTCTGAAGGGAGATGTTGAACACACCTAGGAAAAGAGACCAGTCATTCAGGTATCAAGCAGGGCTTGGAAAATTATTGTTTCTGGACTATAATTCTTGGAAATCCCTAGCCAGCACAGCAAACAGATGGTCTAGACAAGTGGTGGTGAACCTATGGCACATGTGCCAGAGGTGGCACTCAGGTTCCTTTCAGTCGGCATGCATGCCATCACCCCATCACAGAGTTCGCCCAGCCCCTCTGCCCAGCAGCCCAAAGGGAGTGCTTTTTTGCTACCCCATCACAGAGCTCGCCCATCCCTCTGCCCAGCAGCCCAATGGGAGCACTTCCTCCTTGCCCCCAGCACAGAGTTCACCCCGCCCTTATGTGGGCACTCAGTCTCTAAAAGGTTCGCCATCACTGGTCTAGACTCAATGTCTATGAGTTGTCTAAAAAGCAGTTCCTCCAAACTCTGATGTCACTACAAAATAGATCCCATTATCACAGGGCTGGGCAAGTTTTGAGATCTAAGGGATCAAATTCAGTATCATAATCCTCTCCTGCCCTATAAGCTGGAAAAACACCATTTTAGAAAGAAAACAGACCAGCACTTCGTTTCATGAAGCTTTAGAAAATAGGGGACTAACGGGCCAGGAACAGAAAGTTAATGCTTCTGGAGCCTTATTTTGTTTTTAAAAGGATTTTGTTTTAAAAACTTTTTTTAAAAAAAAATTACTTAGAATCTTTGGCAAACTCACGGAGGTCACAAAAATACTTGCACACACCAGTGTTATTGGTAGCCATTAGTTTTGGCCTCTCAATGCATAGAGTAACCAGAAACAAAAAAAAGGCAGGTAGACTGATGTTTAAGAAGTCATAAAGAGGACTCATCTAGGAGAGAAGAGTAAACAGGAAGACTCTAAGGCCTAGCTCTACTCAAGCGGCCTGTTCCAGTGCGAGTTGTGCACTTTATTTTTGTATAAGAAGCTAAGTGAAACTGGTCCTAGCAAGTTTAGGCCTTTCTCCCATTTGAGCTACATTTAGGTGTATGCAAGGTGTCCGTCTCTTTGTCAGGTAAAATTCAAAGGATGGAGAATTACAAATTTGTAGTCCAAACAGACAAAAAAATCCCATCAATAAAAGCTATTTTTTTTTCAAATCCACAACTTCAGGATCTTCTAAAAAGCACAACCAAATCTAGCAGTGGTTGAATATTTGTCTCTTGATCAGGCAGGTATGGATTAAAATCTTGTCCAGTCATAAAACTCATTGGGCAACCTTGGGCATGCCACTATCTCTCAGCATAAATTACCCAGCTGGACTACCTTAGAAGGAAGGAGAGGACTACTTTAATTCCACATAATGAGTGTGTGTCATCAAATAAATTCATGGTGACCATTTTCAGAGTTTTCTAGACAGAAATACACAGAAGAGGTTTACTATTCCCTTCTTTTAGGGGTACCATAAGACTATGCAGCTTGGCTACCTAGGTTGGCTCTTTTCCCACAAGGCACACAGTGGGGAACTGTTCTGTAACCAGATAACTAACTGACTGAACTATCTAGCCATAAGACATCCAGGACATGCTTTTAAAACATACTGTCAAAACTGTGCATCATGATCATAATAATACTAATAAATATTTGCACAATGGTCCATAAAGGTTACTAGCTTTCAATTTATTGACCAGCTTTCCTACCTTTGAAAACTGCTACGGATTAACTGCTGAGATTTAAGCCCATTATTCTGAACTCACCTATGCTAAGAAGTTGCTAAGACATCAATTATACAAGACAATTACAATCACAGTTCATTTTCCTACTCACAATGTTAGCATTAATAATAACAACCTATTGTTATTTATTTATATTGGCTTCTGAAGACATGAGCGACATTCCACAAAAGTGTATGCTAAATATAACCTGATAGCAGCAAAGATGCCACAAAACATTTTGGTTTTTATGTAAGTATGTTATTACCAAGCGCAGAATGATGGATTGGGACTCAGGAGAGAAAATCCATGCAGAGGGAGCTGAGATGGAACTTGTAAAACCACCCTTTAAATGTCTCATTTACCTTGGAAGTCCTACTATGGTTATCTAGTGGATAACTCATAATTCATTGTATATATAAATTCTGTTGTTTGCTATGTTTTTATGTATTGTTTCTGATCAGTTAGCACACTGAGAGCTTTTGGTACTAGAGTTAAATTCCTTGTGTGTTTGTTAGTTCCGACTTGACATCAAATGAAAAATGCAAATGCACCCGCTTATATTCCACCCTATAGTGCTAGATTACACTCTGAGCAATTTGCAAGCTGGGTACTCATTTTACCAACCAGTCTGAACTCTGATCATGAGAAGCACAGGGGCTCTATCATGTAACACACAAATACTGTATATTATTAAATACACACACCTAGTACCTACTACTTGACTTGCCATTTTCTCAATTAAAAAAGATTCCCTATTTTGTTGCTGGGAGAAGATTTCTTACTTGTCAAGCCAAATCCAGCCACCTGGCTACTAACAATATTGACATCAATTCATGTTTTACAAAGCATGACGGTAAAAGCACAATCACATCACAGAATTCCAGAAGAGAGCCTCAGGGAAACATGTAATGTACTGCTATCTATAAAAGAGAAATGTCCCCGTGTGGGTCGGGAATACAAATCCACATCCCTTAACTGTCCCCATCCACACTGTGCACATAAGAACATAAGAACATAAGAACAGCCTTGCTGGAACAGGCCACAGCCCATCCAGTCCAGCATTCTGTCTCACACAGTGGCTCACCATTTCCTTCAGGGTATTCCCAAGGAGATGCCTTCACCTGCTTAGGATTCCCTGGAAATGGCATTGAGAGATATCCTGCCTATCTCTCCAACCCGGAGGTTGTCCTTAGGTAGCCATAATTATAGCCATTGATACCCTTGTCCTCCATGAACTTGTCTAATCCTTTCTTAAACCTGTCAAGACTGACAGCTGTCACCACTTCTTCTGGCAGGGAGTTCCATAGACCAGTAATCCTCTGGGTGAAAAAGTACTTTCTCTTATTTGTTTGAGAACTAGTACCCAAAAGTTTCATCGAGTGTCCCCTAGTTCTAGTGTTGTGCGATAGGGAAAACAGTTTTTCCTTATCTACTTTGTCCACACCGTGCATGATTTTATAAACTTCAATCAGGTCACCTCTTAGACGCCGTCGTTCAAGAGTGAAAAGGCCCAACCGTTGCAGCCTCAGATGGTAAGGAAGGTGTTCCAGTCCCCTAATCATTCTGGTTGCCCTCCTCTGCACTTTTTCCAGCTCCATAATATCCTTCTGGAGGTATGGCGACCAGAACTGTACACAGTATTCCAGATGGGGCCTCACCATAGATTTATAAAGAGGCAAAATGACACTTGCTGACTTATTTTCTATACCCTTCCTAATGATCCCTAGCATTGAGTTTGCTTTTTTCACTGCTGAGGCACACTGGGTTGACACCTTCATTGAGCTGTCCACCAGGACACCAAGGTCCCTTTCCTGGTTTGTCGCAGAGAGTTCAGACCCCATCAGTTTATAAATGTAATTGGGGTTCTTTGCCCCAACATGCATCACTCTGCACTTACTAATGTTGAAACTCATTTGCCACTGTTTTGCCCACTCCCCCAGTGTCGAGAGATCCCTCTGGAGCTCCTCACAATCTCTCACAGTTTTCACTACCCTGTATAATTTAGTGTCGTCAGCAAATTTGGCTACCTTGCTTTTTACTCCTACCTCTAGATCATTTATGAAGAGGTTGAAAAGCAGGGGTCCCAGTACTGAACCTTGGGGGACCCCACTCTTTACTTCCCTCCACTTGGAGAAGTGTCCATTTAGTGCTACCCTCTGTTTCCTGTCCCTTAGCCAGTTGCTGATCCAGGACAAGACCTGTCCCTTTATTCCATGACTGGTAAGTTTATTCAAGAGCCTTTGGTGTGGGACCTTGTCAAAAGCCTTCTGAAAGTCCAGATAAACAATGTCAACTGGATCCCCCTTATCCACATGCTTGTTGACACTCTCAAAAAATTCCAACAGATTAGTGAGGCATGATTTGCCCTTGCAAAAGCCATGTTGGCTCTCCTTTAGCAGTGCCTTCTCTTCTATGTAACTATTAATTCTGTCTTTTAGGATGGTTTCCATCACTTTACCTGGGACACATGTCAAACTGACAGGCCGGTAATTTCCTGGATCACCCCTGGATCCTTTTTTGAAAATTGGTGTTACATTCGCTACCTTCCAGTCATCAGGCACAAAGCCTGATTTGAGGGAAAGATTATATATTTTGGCTAGGAGATCAGCAATTTCATCTTTAAGTTCCCTGAGAACTCGTGGATGGATGCCATCTGGTCCTGGGGATTTGTTAGTGTTTAGCTTAACAAGACATGCAAGGACCTCCTCCCTGGTTATTTCTATCTTACTTAATTCTTCGGTTTCCCTCCCTACGAAGATAGGTTCTGTTTTGGGCATGTGGTCTCTATCTTCTTCAGTGAATACTGAAGCAAAGAATTCATTGAGTCTCTCTGCAATCTCTGTTTCCTCTTTAATAACCCCTTGCCTTCCATTGTCATCTAATGGGCCAATGGCCTTCCTAGTTGGGTTCTTACTTCTAATGTACTTAAAGAAGTCTTTGTTATTTCTCTGAGTATTTTTAGCTATACGCTCCTCAAAGTCTTGCTTTGCTTTCCTGATTGTTGCCTTGCATTTGTTCTGCCAGAATTTATGTTTCTGCCTGCTGTCCTCGTTTGGACAAGCCTTCCATCTTCTAAATGAGCTTTTCTTGCTCTTGATCACTTCCCGAACAGCTCCTGTAAGCCACATCGGAGTCCTCTTGGACCTGGCAGTGCCCTTTTTCCTTTTGGGTATGCATTCCAATTGAGCCTCTGTTATTGTTTTTGTAAACAGCCTCCATGCCTCTTGGAGTGTTTGGACTCTCTCAATTTTCCCTTTCAGTTTCTTTTTTACTAGTTTCCTCATCTTTGGGAAATTTCCTTTTTGAAAATTTAAGGTCTCTGTGTTAGATTTTATCAGTGACTTGCGGTCTATGATCAAGTTAAACATAATTGAGTTGTGGTCACTGTTCCCTATTGGATCAGTCACATTAACATCTTGCACCAGATCCTGAGTATTACTCAGGATCAAGTCAAGGATTCTTGTACCTCTAGTTGGGTCTTCAACCATCTGTCCCAGGGAACAATCATTGAGCATATCTAGGAACTTTATCTCTTTATCATGTGCTGAACAACAGTTCACCCAGTCTATGTGAGGGTAATTGAAGCCCCCCATTATAACCAGGCTTCCCTTCCTGGATGCCTCCTTTACAACATTCTCCAACTGCCAGTCTCCCTCAAGAGTTTGGGTCGGAGGCCGATAGTATATGCCTACTGTTAGACCATCCTTGTGGCCTGGTACTCTTACCCACAGAGCTTCTAATGGTGACTCCAAATCACCTAGATATTCCAATTCATACGATTTTATCACTTCTCTGACATACAATGCTACACCACCTCCTGTTTGCCCCTTCCTATCCTTCCTGTACAGTTTGTAGCCTGGGATAACTGTATCCCATTGGTTATCATCCGTCCACCAGGTTTCAGTGATACCAATAATATCAATATTTTTATCTATTGCTAAGTATTCCAGCTCCCCTATTTTGTTCCGGAGGCTTCTGGCATTTGTATACAAGCATTTAACATAAGAACATAAGAACATAAGAACAGCCTTGCTGGAACAGGCCACAGCCCATCCAGTCCAGCATTCTGTCTCACACAGTGGCTCACCATTTCCTTCAGGGTATTCCCAAGGAGATGCCTTCACCTGCTTAGGATTCCCTGGAAATGGCATTGAGAGATATCCTGCCTATCTCTCCAACCCGGAGGTTGTCCTTAGGTAGCCATAATTATAGCCATTGATAGCCTTGTCCTCCATGAACTTGTCTAATCCTTTCTTAAAGCTGTCAAGACTGACAGCTGTCACCACTTCTTCTGGCAGGGAGTTCCATAGACCAGTAATCCTCTGGGTGAAAAAGTACTTTCTCTTATTTGTTTGAGAACTAGTACCCAAAAGTTTCATGGAGTGTCCCCTAGTTCTAGTGTTGTGCGATAGGGAAAACAGTTTTTCCTTATCCACTTTGTCCACACCGTGCATGATTTTATAAACTTCAATCAGGTCACCTCTTAGACGCCGTCGTTCAAGAGTGAAAAGGCCCAACCGTTGCAGCCTCAGATGGTAAGGAAGGTGTTCCAGTCCCCTAATCATTCTGGTTGCCCTCCTCTGTACTTTCTCCAACTCCATAATATCCTTCTGGAGGTATGGCGACCAGAACTGTACACAGTATTCCAGATGGGGCCTCACCATAGATTTATAAAGAGGCAAAATGACACTCGCTGACTTATTTTCTATACCCTTCCTAATGATCCCTAACATTGAGTTTGCTTTTTTCACTGCTGAGGCACACTGGGTTGACACCTTCATTGAGCTGTCCACCAGGACACCAAGGTCCCTTTCCTGGTTTGTCGCAGAGAGTTCAGACCCCATCAGTTTATAAATGTAATTGGGGTTTTTTGCCCCAACATGCATCACTCTGCACTTACTGATGTTGAAGCTCATTTGCCACTGTTTTGCCCACTCCCCCAGTGTCAAGAGATCCCTCTGGAGCTCCTCACAATCTCTCACAGTTTTCACTACCCTGTATAATTTAGTGTCGTCAGCAAATTTGGCTACCTTGCTTTTTACTCCTACCTCTAGATCATTTATGAAGAGGTTGAAAAGCAGGGGTCCCAGTACTGAACCTTGGGGGACCCCACTCTTTACTTCCCTCCACTTGGAGAAGTGTCCATTTAGTGCTACCCTCTGTTTCCTGTCCCTTAGCCAGTTGCTGATCCAGGACAAGACCTGTCCCTTTATTCCATGACTGGTAAGTTTATTCAAGAGCCTTTGGTGTGGGACCTTGTCAAAAGCCTTCTGAAAGTCCAGATAAACAATGTCAACTGGATCCCCCTTATCCACATGCTTGTTGACACTCTCAAAAAATTCCAACAGATTAGTGAGGCATGATTTGCCCTTGCAAAAGCCATGTTGGCTCTCCTTTAGCAGCGCCTCCTCTTCTATGTGCCTATTAATTCTATCTTTTAGGATGGTTTCCATCACTTTACCTGGGACACATGTCAAACTGACAGGCCGGTAATTTCCTGGATCACCCCTGGATCCTTTTTTGAAAATTGGTGTTACATTCGCTACCTTCCAGTCATCAGGCACAAAGCCTGATTTGAGGGAAAGATTATATATTTTGGCTAGGATATCAGCAATTTCATCTTTAAGTTCCCTGAGAACTCGTGGATGGATGCCATCTGGTCCTGGGGATTTGTTAGTGTTTAGCTTAACAAGACATGCAAGGACCTCCTCCCTGGTTATTTCTATCTTGCTTAATTCTTCGGTTTCCCTCCCTACGAAGATAGGTTCTGTTTTGGGCATGTGGTCTCTATCTTCTTCAGTGAATACTGAAGCAAAGAATTCATTGAGTCTCTCTGCAATCTCTGTTTCCTCTTTAATAACCCCTTGCCTTCCATTGTCATCTAATGGTCCAATGGCCTTCCTAGTTGGGTTCTTACTTCTAATGTACTTAAAGAAGTCTTTGTTATTCCTCTGAGTATTTTTAGCTATACGCTCCTCAAAGTCTTGCTTTGCTTTCCTGATTGTTGCCTTGCATTTGTTCTGCCAGAATTTATGTTTCTGCCTGCTGTCCTCATTTGGACAAGCCTTCCATCTTCTAAATGAGCTTTTCTTGCTCTTGATCACTTCCCGAACAGCTCCTGTAAGCCACATTGGAGTCCTCTTGGACCTGGCAGTGCCCTTTTTCCTTTTGGGTATGCATTCCAATTGGGCCTCTGTTATTGTTTTTGTAAACAGCCTCCATGCCACTTGGAGTGTTTGGACTCTCTCAATTTTCCCTTTCAGTTTCTTTTTTACTAGTTTCCTCATCTTTGGGAAATTTCCTTTTTGAAAATTTAAGGTCTCTGTGTTAGATTTTATCAGTGACTTGCGGTCTATGATCAAGTTAAACATAATTGAGTTGTGGTCACTGTTCCCTATTGGATCAGTCACATTAACATCTTGCACCAGATCCTGAGTATTACTCAGGATCAAGTCAAGGATTCTTGTACCTCTAGTTGGGTCTTCAACCATCTGTCCCAGGGAACAATCATTGAGCATATCTAGGAACTTTATCTCTTTATCATGTGCTGAACAACAGTTCACCCAGTCTATGTGAGGGTAATTGAAGTCCCCCATTATAACCAGGCTTCCCTTCCTGGATGCCTCCTTTACAACATTCTCCAACTGCCAGTCTCCCTCAAGAGTTTGGGTCGGAGGCCGATAGTATATGCCTACTGTTAGACCATCCTTGTGGCCTGGTACTCTTACCCACAGAGCTTCTAATGGTGACTCTAAATCACCTAGATATTCCAATTCATAAGATTTTATCACTTCTTTGACATACAAGGCTACACCACCTCCTGTTTGCCCCTTCCTATCCTTCCTGTACAGTTTGTAGCCTGGGATAACTGTATCCCATTGGTTATCATCCGTCCACCAGGTTTCAGTGATACCAATAATATCAATATTCTTATCTATTGCTAAGTATTCCAGCTCCCCTATTTTGTTCCGGAGGCTTCTGGCATTTGTATACAAGCATTTATATATGCATTTCTGACACAGTCTTTTGTGTCCAGTTGCATTGTTAGACTGCCTCTTGCATCCTTCTGCTAGAATGCTAGTGACTAGCTCCTTGCTCTGCTCAGTAATTTTTGCATCCTCCACCAGTAAACCTGCTGGTTTACTACCTTTCTACCTAGTAAGACTATATTCTTCTTATGTTCCTAGTTTGTAATCTCGCGCGTCGTTAGGCGCGCGGGCCTCTAAAGCAGCTCTACTCCAACTGCAAAACTTACCAGTGCTCACTTCCTTTGTTTGGCTCTCCTCAGCAGCAGCTCTGCTTAAGAGCACATGCAGAGTCAAAATATATATGCTTTCCTGATACAGTCTTTTGAGTCTAGTTGCATTGTTAGACTGCCTCTTGCATCCTTCTGCTAGAGTGCTGGTGACTAGCTCCTTGCTCTGCTCAGTAATTTTTGCATCCTCCTCACTACTCAAGTACACACTTTCCCGAACCGGATGCTGCCCAGCTCCTGTCGGCTTTCCCCCAGTTATCAGTTTAAAAGCTGCTCTGCAGCCTTTTTGATGTTGAGTGCCAGCAATCTGGTCCCATCATGGTTTAAATGCAACCCATCCCTCCTGAACAGATTTGGCTTGTCCCAAAATGTTCTCCAGTTCCTGACAAATCTGAAGCCCTCCTCTCGACACCACCGCCTCATCCACGCATTGAGGCTTCTGAGCTCTGCCTGCCTGGTAGGTCCTGCGCGAGGGACAGGCAGCACTTCTGAAAATGCTACCTTGGAAGTCCGGGACTTCAACCTTCTTCCTAACAACCTAAATTTGGCTTCCAGGACAGACCGCTTGGCCTTCCCAACATCATTAGTACCAACGTGTACCATGACAACTGGCTCGTTCCCAGTTCTCTCTAACAATCTATCTAGATTTCTTGTGATGTCTGCAACTTTTGCACCTGGCAGGCAAGTCACCATACGGTTATCATGTGCATCACAAATCCATTTCTCTGTATTTCTAATTATTGAATCGCCTAGTACAAGGAGCCTCTCTCCTGCAATCTGTTCATCTACATGCACCTCATCAACCATATTAAGGGAGAGAACCTCAGTTTGTTCCTGTTGTTCATCTTCCTGGATCTCATCAAGTGTGATGAAGGAGAGATCATCAGGTGGAACCAGTTGTTCCTCTGTGTGTTCCTCATCAGGTGTGATAAGGGAAAGAGCCTCAAATTTATTCTGTAATTTCAGACTCTCAGAGTGATCCCCTACTCTCCTCCTCCTTTGAGTCACATTCCTCCAACCATCTCCCTCCTGAGTTAGTGAAGGGCCTTCTCCCTCAGAACTGTGCCCTGTCACTTCTTTGTCCAGCATAGTCTGCTCCGCTCTGTCCAAGAACAGCTCAAGCTCCTTAATTTGTTGGTGGTTAGATATGCGGGCCTCTAGCTGCTGGACCTTCTCTTCTAGTAGTGCAACCAGCTTGCACTTGCTGCAAGTGTAGTTCTCCATATGCTTTGGCAAGAACACAAACATGGCACAAGAATTGCAGGTAACTACAGCTGTTCCCTCAGAATCCATTTTAACAAGTGCAGTATTCTGGGCCTCAAAAATGTACACGTTTACTACCTTTCTACCTAGTAAGACTATAAATTTTTTTTCCTAGTTTGTAATCTCGCGCGCCGTTAGGCGCGCGGGCCTCTAAAGCAGCTCTACTCCAACTGCAAAACTTACCAGTGCTCACTTCCTTTGTTTGGCTCTCTTCAGCAGCAGCTCTGCTTAAGAGCACATGCAGAGTCAAAATGGCTGACCCTGAAAGAGCTCAGAGCTTTTAAAGGCTAGTGTGGCTCCGCCCCTATGAGTCACAGTTCAGGGAAGGGCCTGGTGTGGCCCTGCCCCCCTGCTTCTGGAAGCTTCAAAACACACTTACCTGTTGTGGGAGAGACGGTCAATGTTGGGGTCCGGACTGCCATGGGGGTCCCTATGCCCCATAAAACAGAGAAAACAAAAAACTACAACCCCCAGCAGCTAATGTGACATGCTAATCGGGAAGGACAGAACACAAGTGCACGAAGAAAAAACGGTTGGAACATTGGGGCACCCAACAAAAAAAAACACAGATTGGAACGTTGGGGCTGCCGACGCGTCTGCAAGCAGAGCAGCAACAGCCGTCCAAAGCCAGAGGCAAAGATGGATGAGCTGGCACAAGGACAAAAGTAGAGGCCGGAGAGGGGCGCAGCGCTCAGGCATGCCCACAACATCAGCGGCACACAGGGCCATGGCCCGGGTGAGGAAGGTGTTGCCACAGGCCCCGTTGACCGTGGCCATGGAAGGCAAAGGACGCAACTGACCATGCGTCGGGGGTGGCGGTCAGAAGAGACATTCGGCCCCATTTCCCTCACCTCTATTCCCACGCCACCGCCTCCTCCTCAGTCATGGAAGGCCACCTTAGCCCCCACCTTAGTCCGAGGTGGCCCAGCCAGGGACTGACGATGGACACAGCACCCCACCCACCAAGCAGCAGAAGACTGGGTTGTGGAGGAGCAGGAAGAGAGACCCTACCTAGACAGGTAAAGAGGCCGTGTCACCGCTGTACCATGATCCCCCGCCTTGGCCGGAGATGCAAGGCCGCCGGAGGCGGCCGCCACACCTCTCCCAACGCTACTGCCCACACGACCACCACCGCTGCGCCACAAGGCCCCCTCAGTAAATGCGCCGTCAGCTGAGACCAAAACAGCCCCCACCATTTCCCGGGGCAAAGCCAGGGCAGCCATGCTAGTTATAAATACAAAAGGAAGCTGCAATGAAATGTTGCAGCATGAAATGTTCCCATCCAGAGTTTCCCTTCAGCCTATTTCTATTTGACTCCATTCCTGAAACTCCTCAAGTCAGCCAACAATCTGTCTCTCAGGCAGTTCATATTTCACTGGGTTGCTTCTAAGACCTCCCATGAAGTTAATTAAACCAGGGATTCTCAATCTGCAGCCTGCAGGCCGGATGCGGCCCATAGCACCATTTCATGTGGGGCCCCCACCGCCTCCACCACACCAGGAAGTGCCATGCATTGGAGGAAGGGCAAAATGGCCATCCGGCCTCCAAAGTTGTCTGAGGAAGCGTCACCAAGCCCCCGACTTAAAAAGGTTAAGAACTCCTGAATTAAACCCTTAGTTTTCCCTTTTTTCAGACTAGCACCACTTTGGATCCTGAAGGATTTACTTTCAGAGGATGAGATTATTACAAATATTAGATCTAAATGTACTAGACCAGGATCGTTCATGCAGGGTGTACTGTACTCATTATCTCATGAATGTACCCATTGATCAGTGGGCTGGGCTCGATGGCCTAAAAGTCCCCATAGTTATCCTATGATTTTATCTGCCCATAAGATATTTATTTGTTAGATTTACATTCTTAAGAAGTTAAGAAGATGGTACATGGTTCACCTCCTTCTCTCCAGCATCACTAGACTGAGATTACCCGATGCTTTTCTCAGCTAAATAGCGATTTGAACTCAGACCCCTCAAACCCCTGACTGTGCTCCGATTACCACACCACCCTGACAAGGTGCAGAGAGGCAAGTACAGGAAACCTTCCTAATCCACCACACCCCAGGCTTCCCCGGCCCTTAAAGGCTGTAACAATGCCATCTCTCCTTTTTCCCTTCCATGCGCTACAGCTTCTGCAATGCGATGCATTTGGCAAGAGAAAGGGAGGAAGTGATTTGTAAGGAGTGCTACTGTTATCTGGCGATGACGAAACCCTCGGCCGTTGCTGTCAGGGTCACGGGGCTACTCAGCACCCATTGAGAGCTGAAGAGTTCATTCATAAGAGCCGCAACGTTGCTGGCTTGAGGTCAGGGAGATGACTAGTCTTTCCACAAACAAAATATGCGCTGTCCTGGAAGTGGCACTTCCTTTAAGTGCCTGACTCACAGCCTTGCCAGGAACTATCAAGACAGATACAGAGGAAGGAGTCTAATTTCATTTCTCCATTTAGTACAGGAGAGAAGCATTCAGAAAGCCAGGGTGAAAACCTCTTCCACTGCAATGCTCAAAAATACAATTCTGCACAGCTTGTAGCTGCACCGACTACCAAGACCTCCTGATTTTGTATACAAAAATTCACCTGATACTAGTGCCCATTGTACTAGCAGGAAAACCTCTTCATCAGCTGAGCCCTTTAACTTCCTCTTGTCGAAAGACAGAAGCCCTGGGACCCTCAGACACAGTCTAGGGACAGTTAAAATGCAGAGTTCACAGTATTTGTGATTAATATATTTGGGACACCTAGACAAAGAAACATAAACTTCCAGCAATGGAATACTTCCAGCATGGCTCTCCCAAATGTGTGTCACAATCCATACAACAATGAAGACTAAATACCTTAAAACACAGTTCGAAAACCCGAACAGGAGCTTAGACACCTTAGTTTAATTAATATATGCTACATGACTTAGATACTGCTGTTCATAATACAAGTACAAAGTAAAATTGAAACCAGGAACACCATAGCAATACTGAATCCCAAATTTGGTTCTACTAGTACAAACTAAACTAGAGCCTAGAACCCTAGATAATGTATTTAACTCAGTACAGTATCTACAATCTAAAGCAGGGGTTCTCAACCTTTTTAAGCCGGGGGCCAGATCATGCCCCCTCAGACTGTGTCCCCCCCGCTGCCGCTGCCAACACTCCCCCCAATACACGCCACCAGTCCAGCCCGCAAACACTCATCTTCCACACCATCGCCACCGCTTCCCTGCCTGTCGTGGGTGAGGGCCCACACTCGGCCAGAGCTGCACTCGGGAAAGACGCATGCGGTTGCATGCATCTGCTGCTTCTGGCACCGCTGTCTTACAACATTGGCCCTGCAATGGAGTGGTGTTAGGGACACGGCAAGCCAGGCGGAGGGGCAAAAGATGGCGGCGGCGGCAATAGCAGCGCAGGCTGGATGGAATGGCACCACAGGCCGTAGGTTGCGAATCCCTGATCTAAAGGATTTTAACACATTTCATTATCCAGAATCCATTTAAAACAACACCATAAATCTTAATAAAAATCCAACTGGACAAAGGACCAAATTTAAGTGGCAACTGCATTATACTAATTCAGAAGACTAATAAAAGAATTCCTTAATCCACTTGAGATCTAAAAATGTTCTGTGAATTCATTCAGGTAAAAAATTTACTCACACACTGGAATGCAGCCTACTTCCCTTTATACGCTAGTAAGTTTTTTTAAAAAAAAAACAAATTCAAAAGAAAAAATTGAAATTCTAAAATACAGTAGCATTTACAACTCACAGTCTTCTTTTCCTTTAAAAGTAATGAGAGAGAGAAAATTCTTAGAAAAAATACAGTTCTTAATACTGTACTTATTTTCTTTTTGTAAGCTTCCCTGTTGTAATTATAGCCTGAACATGTTTCACAAGCTCAGAATATCAAACATTGGTTTTGCAAACATCCTGTGGTTTGGTATACTTAAAACCTTGATGTTTTTCAAAGCGACCTTTTTTTCAATCTTTTGAATATTCTTTTTACACAGCTACTAGTGCGAGTGGAAAGCTGCTATTAAAATGACACACACTGACAAAAATATAAACTGAAAAGAAAAACACAGGCCACAATTCTGAATACTGGTGGAACACAAGATTAAAATCATATTACAAGACAATCGGCTATGAAACCCAAACAGAGCAAAGGAAGCATGTGTGGTCTTCTCCAAAGTTGCGTGCAAGCTGAGAAACGCTAGTGAAGTGTAGCACAGCTCATGCTGGATTAAGGTCAGGGAAAAGCTCCTAGTTCAAATCCCTTCTCAGCAACAAAACCAAAGAACTCTCAGTTTTACACACCCCACTTGAGTTTGGTGGAAGACAAAAATGGGACAACCCCAACTCTGAACTCCTTACAGCAAAGGCTTCAAAGACACAGTATTCCAGCTATGACTGCAACCATCTAAGACTCAGTCAGTGTGGCCAATGGTTAAGAACAATAAGAACTGTTGTTGTTCTTGTTATGTGCCATCAAGTTGCCTCTGACTTATGGCGACCCTGTGAATGAAAGATCTCCAAAATGTCCTGTCCTCCACAGACTTGTGATGTGTCCTATACACTTGATGGCCTTTTCTAATTCTTTCATTGTTGCCCTCCCGATAAGAGCTGTAGGAGAACAAAGATGCAGAGGTCTCCTGGCCTTTGCCTTAGAGAAACACTGTATTTCAAGAGAGCCTTCCATTCCAAATGTGTTATTGTTCAGTTTCAGAGTCGAGTCCGACCCCATGGACCACAGCACATCAGGCTCCTCTGTCACCCACCATCCCCTGGAGTCTTTCCAGATTCTAGCCCACTGCATCAACAATGCTGTCTAGCCATCTCATCCTCTGCTGGCCACTTCTCCTTTTTCCTTCCATCTCTCCTAGCATCAGGGCCTTCTTCAATGAGTCCTCTCTTCTCATTTGGGAGCCAGAGCATTTGAGCTTCAGGATCTGTCCTACTCTCACAGTCATACATTATAGATTCCAAATGTATTACATTGCAAATGCTATATGCCCACGATGGCGAACCTTGGCACTCCAGGTGTTCTTGGACTTCAATTCTCAGAAGCCCAAGTCAGCACTCCTGCTGATCAGGAATTGAAGTTCCAGAACATCTGGAGTGTCAAGGTTCGCCATCTCTGCTATACTCTTTTAGAGAAATGAGGGCTGATGCTGAATTGCAGGCAAGATAATTCCTGTGGGAGGTTTTCTGGAATTCAGTCCCCTTTCCTGAACAAGTTGATGCCTTCGCAGAATCATTTCAATTTATTCCTCTGTATGAATGAAACTGCCTTCATAAAACATGTATAGGATAATATTTCCAGAAGAAGACCAAAACAAAAAAAGCAGTAACACAGACTAGCTATTTGTATCTCATATAGACTCTAGAAGGAATCAATTTCATCATCATGCCACATCTGCCCTGGATTAAGTCCTTCTCTTCTCATACTCAGATCCTGGAAACATTACTTTTATTTCCCCAACTACAACTCCCAGATTCTAACATCAGCAGCCACTCTGCCTGGGCAATTATGGAAGATGAAGTGCAAAAGTGTAACTTTGCCAAACTATAACCTCTAGAATAAAATCATCCAGTATCCACAGTGGCTAGGAGACTACAGAAGTTGCAGTCAAACGTTTGCAAAATCTGTTTTTCGACCATTGGATCATGATGTCTGGGAGACTGCAGGAGTTGCAGTCTATAAAAACAAATTTTCAGACTGGACCTCCTAAAAGTCCCTGATGGCTGGGGTATTATAGGATCTATAGTCCAAAAGATTTTTAAGGCCAAGCTCTAGTTTCTTCACTGCTTCTTTACTGAGCCTTTATATTTTAAGTCCCAAACTGCAGCAAAGTCACTTATACTCTCCTTCAAACTGTTCCCTTCTAAACTTCATTTCTTCATATAAAATTTTGACCTGAGATTAGTTTAATGAAATCATATATTTCCTAACCCTTCCCCAGCTCTCTCCCAGGCTTAGACCTTTTGTTTTGTGATGTGTTTTTCAGAGAAGTACGAAATCCCACTCGTTCTGCAGTTGCTAAAAATTCTTTAAAAACGAGACCTAATTACTGAAGCAGCAGTTAACATGTTTCCCTTCAGAGGTTACAAAACCTCCCCTCACCACCCGCATAGCCATCTTTTCACTATACAGTATAGTGTGAATGTATAAGACAAATGTCAACAATGAGCCAACGGATGACTGCAGCATCATTCTAGTGCAGTAATGGCAGACCTTGGCACTCAAGGTGTTCTTGGACTTCAATTCTCAGAAGCCCAAGTCAGCACTCCTGCTGATCAGGGCTTCTGGGAATTGAAGTCCCAGAACACCTGGAGTGCCAAGGTTCGCCACCAATGGTTCTAGTGGGTTTTAGATATTAATTCATTCACTGATTTTATTCTTTTACATTCTTAGTTATCTTTCATTCTTAACTTGTCTATTTATTACTCAATGCCTACTGTGTTAACTAAAAAGCATTAACGAGGGGTTAAGGAATCAAATACAATCAATGAACATGGACAAACACAGAATGGACCAATCACACAACTTTCCTCTGTTGTTTCCCTTACATGTATTTGTTAGAATCCTTCCCAGCTTCTCTTCATCACTGCTACAAAGGAAGAAGCCAGTCCAAGACGACTTCTGTGCTCTGTTAATATAATTACTGCCAATCCCTGCATCAACTACACAGTAGAAATGGACCTAAATTCAGTAATGGTATTAGATCTAAAGCCACCAGTGAGCTTCCTTCATCCAGATGTCTGAAACCTTCCAGTTGGGATAACCCTGACAGATTGTATTACCGTCGTGATAATAGCAATCTCGCATGTACTAACACTGGAGGTTAGTAGGGGGGAAGGCTTTATAGCCTAATTTGATCATCCTTTGCCAGTAACTTAATTGGCAAAGTTCTTTTCCCACCTCTAGCATTTGAGGAAAGCCCCTGCCTCTTCTTCCAGTTTGTTTTCTTGCTTCCATTGTTTTTGTTAATGGTTTCCTTCTTCCTCTGACATTCTTCAAAAAAAAAAAAAAAAACAACCACCAAGCATAGAGGCTCTCTATGTGCTGGAGACTCTATTCCCCCCCCCCGTCCATTTTTCCTTCTGAGTGTAACCACAGATGGTAACTGAAAGTAAAGATACCTTTTTCTACTTTAAATGTTTCTAGCATGTTTTTTTATCAAACAAAGTGTTAGTTTGTACATAAAAGAACCAACCAGAAGTAGGACTAATGTGTTGTTTTATACCTCAGCTCTGCTAACAAGAGGGAATAAGCAAAATTCCCCAATTATTACTTCATTTTTCAGAAGGGTAACTCATTAGCTTATCGCAGAAAAGACCAGCAAGACTTCAAGCTGTTGATCTGCACTATCCAAGTACTTCTCTAGCCATTAAAACAGAAACCAAAAGTTTGTCTGTGTGCTCTTATACACACGTAGAAGCCATAACTGTCCCCCATTTCCTGTTCCTTTGATTTATGCATAGCTAAAATCAGACAATCTCAGGAATGCTCACAGATTTTCCACTGGAAGTTGTGAACAAAATCTGTTGGGAAAAACCTGTTATATGGCAAGCAGCTTCATAGGAAATCAAGAAGGCAGAGCAATACTTGACCACGTCCAGTCTAGCTTCCACCAGAATAACTGTACTGTACCACAGGTTTCCACAGCCAAAGAAGGCACTTACCACGTTTGTGGAGCCAACCTTCCTTCACTATTGCTACTTCATTCATAATGGCAAAATATCTCTTCTGCTGGTGCCAATACCAGATGATCACCCAGTTACTTCTTTTCCCCTCCTTCTTCGTTTCTTTTCAGCTACTCCTAAGGGAAAAAATGGGGAAGGGGGACCAGAATTAACACTAACAGAGAGCTGTACATTTAGGGTTAAGACTTTGTTTGCTTTACAAAAAAGACCACCATCACCCATAGAGGCCTACACCAACAGACCTTAATAGTAAATCAGCGATTAGGTAAATTCCACAAACTCAATCAACCCACTCTTGTTAGGACCAGCAACTGAATTCAGCCCAGAAAAGCAGAGAAGTCTTAACCAAACATGGAACAACATCTACACTGTAAGGCATTTCAGTCAGAGAAGAGGGAGACAATGGAAGGATTTAAACTGGTTTCTATTTTATAATCTCTCTCATGTGATGACTTTTGTAAACTGTCTTGTGAGGGATGTCCCCTATATTTAGTAACAGCACATGGGCTTCTTTATTCTGGCCAACAGCCCATTATCTCCAGAGTTACCGGAAGTTGTGGTTCAATAGGCCTCTCGAGAATCCTGGGAGCATGTGTTTTAAACTCTCTGTCCTTTTCTTGGAAATTATTAAATAGCAGTCAGTGGAGAATCACTAATAGCCAGAATCAAACAGTGTACTTCCCCCAGATCCTATTTCCATCAGGCTCCCAGTACATCTGCTGTAGAGGACTAGAAAATCCTTTTTTGCAAGGATGTATTTGTCATATAAAGTGCCCCCCAGGGGGATACTATGGTGTACACAAGGACTTCATTTTGACTACCATTCTGACCAATGACTACATGATGATTTCATTCCGAATTATACATAACAGCCTTCCCCAACCTGGTCTCTTCCATACGTTTTGGATTACAATTCCCATTCTTTCCACTAGGCATGGCCTTATAGAGTTGGCTTGTTCTGCTAGCCACTCTGATAATAACCAGTTATTTGTCATTCTTATCAAACTGAACAGTTATTATTATTATTATTATTATTATTATTATTATTATTATTATTATTATTATTATTATTATTATTATTATTATTATTATTATTGGATACAAATCAACCATTTGATTCACAGTAGAGGACTAGAATAAGATTAACAGTTCAAGCCTTAACCAAGGACCTAAGAACGGTTAAGGTAACATATGAGAATATATGCCGTTCCAAGTAGGGTTGTTGTAGTTGTCTGATTCTCCATTTAGAGACATAGTAGGATTTCATGCACTTCTATTGGTATTTCTGCAATTACACATTTAATTTCTGATACCTATATTTATGAATTTGTTTACCAAGAGAACTAGATATGTAAAGTTTTTAGATGTTAACTTGAAAGTCACCTGCTGAAGTTAGACAAATGCCAAACAAGAAGACAGATGCTTAAGAATAGGGCAGGCTGAGCTTTGTACTAGATGAATTAGATGTATGCTTACTTTTGTCAAGTTTGTTTGTTTCTATTATTTATACACTGCCTTCTTCCCCATATCAGAGAGTAAACAAAACAACAACAACAAAGGCAAAAAAAGTTGTGGCACCTTAAAGACTAACTCCTGTATTTTAATGTTAGCTTTTGTGGCAATAATTTATACACACCAGGTCCAGAAGCACACAATGGTTGCACAAAATGCTACCACTTCAAAAATTTCTTCTCCATAGAGAAGGGGTTCACAACCTTTCCAAGCCGTGGGCTGGATCACGACACCACCTCAGGAAGCTGAGCAGGCTGGACTGGTGGTTTCCCCAATGTAAAAGCTGCCATAAAACGCATCCATGGCTGTCGTAAATGCGTTGACAACAGCCACGGGCACATTTATGGCTATTGCAAACACATCCGCATCCGCTTCCGCTTCCGGTGGTGGCGATGATGCAGGCCACATGAAATGGTGCCATGGGCTGAGTCTGGCCCGCAGGCTGTAGGTTGAGAACCCCTGCCATAGGAGATCCAAGGTGACACACAACATTAAAACTATACAATAATAAAGTTTTAAATAGTATCAAAAGCTATAAAAACAACTAAACATTAATCAAGAGTAAAACCAAGATTTTAAACAATTTTAAGAATGTTAAAATGCATTTTAAAGTATCTATCTAAATTTCTTAAATAAAGTATTCCCTAGAACAGTGCTTCCCAATCTTTGGTATTTGGACTTCAATTCCCAGAAGCCTAAGTCAATTCCCCAAAGCACTGATCAGCCAACATACTGATTTAGACTTCTGGGAATTGAAGTCCACCAGTGTTCCACGGAACAGTTTGGGAAACGCTACCCTAGACACCTACTTATTGCTTAAAAGCCAGAATGAAAAAGACCTTCCAGGTGTCAAACTCTGCATTTAACGACTAAACCAGCATGGCCCTAAATCAAGATTAGCCACATGTAACTCTGCTCTGAAAGCCTTCAGATAATAATAATGATAATTTCATATCAGAGATTACTCTGGGTTGAAAGGATTTTTGCTAAAGAAACTCTACTCAGGGGATGCCCGAATGATGCTCCTTTCATACAATCTTTTGTTGAAGACTAAAATCACTGCAGTGGCTCAAGTGGCTAAGACGCTGACTGGGAGGTGGAAGGTCAGCAGTTCGATTCCTGAGTACTGCAGGACGAAATGAGCTCCCGTCTTTGTCCCAACTCCTGCCAACCTAGCAGTTCGAAAGCAAGAAATTACAAGTAGATACCTTCGGTGGGAAGGTAACAGCGTTCCGTGCGCTTCGGTGTCTAGTCATGCCTGCCACATGACCACGGAAACGTCTGCAGAAGCAGACAATGCTGGCTCTTTGGCTTTGAAACAGAGATGAGCACTGAGCCCTAGAGTCAGATACAACTGGCTTTCGAGCAAGGGAAACCTTTACCTGTACTAGAATCACAGTTATTCTCATCACCTACATACAAGCTTCACAATGCATAGAAGTCTAATAGTGAATGAATAACTGATTTGTCTCCAGCACTGGTCATTGAAGAAGAAAAAATCCCCAAAAAACTCCCACCCAAAGCGCAGAAGTTCCTTGTATAGTAGTTATGTGAAAACTAATGCACCTCCAAATTATCAAAAATAAATAGCTGCAGGGCAAAGGGAATTGTTTATATTTCCCCTCCAAATCTGTGAAAGAGAATTATTTGAAAACAAACCCGACAAATTAATTATAAAAAATAATTGCAATGAAAATTAGATTCTGAAGAATCCAGTATCCTATTACTTAGTCCTACTATCAAATGGCATGAACTGCAGTGGCCAGTTGCCCTTAGTTAAAAATCAAATTATTTTATTCCTTGTCTCACAGTGGTTGAAGAATTCAACTGCTGATTTCTTAACTGGCAGCAATTTGCTGCTAAGATTTATGCCACCTGACTTATACTAGGCACATGTATACAATAAAATTCTGACCAATACTGCCAACAGGAAATACTGCCCTCACTTTAAAAGAATGAAATATAGTGAGAATGCTCCATTCATTCATTCATTCATTCATTCGAATCTCACTACAGTGAAACTTCAAAAAGTTTATTTCTGACAAAACATTTGTCTTCATAAACTAAGATAGCTTGAGGACCTTTGAAAATAAGCTGCAGATCCATCCATTTGCTTCCATCTAAAGTTGGGCTGCAGTGGCTCAAGTGGATAACTCCAGAATCCTTCTGTCTTATAGCCACTGATGTAGGTAGCATGAGGATTCTAGATCTGCAGCTCAATATATAGTATATCTAGGCTCAAGTGGCTAAGACACTGACTGGGAGGCGGAAGGTCAGCAGTTTGATTCCCGAGTACTGCAGGACGGAATGAGCTCCCGTCTTTGTCCCAGCTCCTGCCAACCTAGCAGTTCGAAAGCAAGAAATTGCAAGTAGATAAATAGGGACCACTTCGGTGGGAAAGGTAACAGTGTTCTGTGCGCTCCGGTGTTTAGTCATGCCTGCCACATGACCACGGAAACGTCTGCAGAAGCAGACATCGCTGGCTCTTCGGCTTTGAAACAGAGATGAGCACTGCACCCTAGAGTCGGATACGACTGGCTTTCGAGCAAGGGAAACCTTTACCTTTAAAGTTGGAATATCTTCAAGATCTAGCACAACCTAGTATGATGTGTCTCTAGATTTGCAGGAAATTATTATTTCTCCCATGGTAAAGAAGAACTGGCTCGTGTAAGATCAGAGGATACATAGAAAGCAAAGGGAAGATTCAAAACCAAGGCATTTCCAAAACCTTTTTGTTTAAATATTTTGTTTAAACTTTTCCCATAGTTTCCCCACAATGTCCAAATCAGGAAAACTGCACTAACCTACCAGTTTCAAAACTATCCCACCTATTAAACTAAGAGTATGATCGCAGTGGCATACTGCCTGCATTTCTAGACTGCTTGTGCCACAGTATGGTGCGAGCTATTTCCTCGTGGTCGGATAACATACCGGGAGTAGCACTCCATTCTAGACCCGGATCTTTTTGGTTCAACAGGACTACTACTTTTGAGGTGGCCAGGCTGAAGTAATTATTCCAAAGAGAATTAACACTTTAAGGGAGATCAGTCATGGAAATGCAACCCCTTCTGGTGTGATCAGACACACCATCTGATTATACTAGAGCACAAGAGGCTGTAATTTCCTACACAATGACACAGAAGCACGCACCACTGAATGCCATGGGACTTACCTCTGAGAAGACATACAGGCCTGCACTGCAAACTGTCTGTTTTGCTCCAGACTGGAAAGAAACAGGTTTTTGAGTACCCCTGCTCCAAATCGAAAAAGTCGACAAGGGACAGCACAAATTAACATGGGAGAAGGAACCGCACCAGAACAACTAAGCTGTAGAATCAATGGGAAACACCAGCCAACAGCAATCCTTTATCCTGAGTTAGACTATAAAGGACTATGTTCATTAATATGCAGCTATGCAAAATGTATGCCTGGGCCTTACAAATGCACCAAGAGCTTCCCACGCAGCACCTATGGCTAGAAAACATTCCCAACCCTGCCACTGTTTATCTTGCATAAAGATAATATTTTAGCTCGGATGAGCAACAGGCAAATTATAAAAATAAACGAATAAACAGAACTGAATGGAGAATGACCTCATTTGGGAACCATTCCTAGAGTTACAGTGAATAAGGGGCACCTGAGGTGAACGTGGCCTGTTTGTCTAGCCAGTGACCACATGAGAGAGGCGTGCTAAAGATGTAAAAGTAAATCAAAGTGCACAGATGTAAAACAGCTTCTTTGAGAGTTTACTTCATGCCAAATAAAACAAACCACTCTCATCTCACTGTTTAACTGGCCTTAAAGTAGCATGCCTGCATCACTCGATTTTCATTTTTATCTACTCAGGACTGAATTGCAGGAATCCACTGCTTTCCATGAACACTTCAGAAATTTTGGAGAACAACCCTTCCTTCCTTTTCTGCAATTATGTTTTTTAACTGCTGTTCATCAAAGTTACTTTCATTCTCAGCTGCACTGTTCTTAATTTTACCACCAAACATTCAGCCTAATCTGACTGGTAACTGCAATTTTACACACAGCCAGCCAGAACTGCAATGCAGCAGTAAATCTAGAGATGCCAGTGTTCATTAGCACACCTTCAGAGCCAAAATCAAAGGATCAAGCATATCAATAAACAAGGGTTTTTTGTAAGGATAATTGCTCTTAATTTCCTCTAGGTCAGAGATGCCCAAACCATGGCCCGGATCCGGCCCCCGATGCCAATTCATCCAGCCCACGCCACCCTCGTCACTCCCAGAAGCGGAAGTAAAATGCACTCATATGGGCGCGTTTTACTTCTGCTTCTGGGAGTGATGAGGGTGGCATGGGCTGGATGAATTGGCATCGGGGGCCGGATCTGGTCCCCAGGCCATGGTTTGTGCACCCCTGAACCATGTGATCGGCCCACAGCTCAAAAGGTTTGGGCACCCCCGCTTTAGGTTGTTAATTGCCCATTGAACTTCCAAGCCCTCCTCAAACACTTTGCATGACAAGCAGGTCAGGCTGAAATGTCATATTGTTCCTAGAAAATCCCATTTAATTTCCAGAAGCTTTGAGGAATACAGTAGGAGATGCTTCTGGATTTAATCATGCTGCATGGGGGACTACAGGGGTAAAGGACCAAAATCTCAAATCTGCATCTCTAATTGCAACCAAGCTTAAAGGGAATAAGGTCACCTGGAGAAGAAAGGTGATGCCACAGTGTCTACTTCATAGGAAGTCCTAGGGCTTGAACCTACAATCCTGGGATCCATTACAATACCACTAATCTAAAAACACTGATGCGTTCACCATGTAGTCCTTGCTTTGATGAGCTTATCTGTGAGAACAAGGCAAGAATTCTTTGGTTTCAGAAGGACATTCCAGGAGCCACAAAACACAGGATTATTTCCCCTGGGCGTGGACAGGAAGGCCGCTGGCAAATGCCTCAACACAACACGGGTTAAAAGTTCTGCTTCTGTTGCTCCTCCAAGATACCAACAGCAGAGAGAGTAAACAGACAGCTATCTAGAAGCATGTCAAGAGCAGCTCCTTCCTTCCCTAGCTACGGTCCCCAGAATGTAAGAACTTATGTCAGCCCTAATACCTTGGAAGAAAAAGTGAAGAGCAGGAAGGTGCAGGAAAAAGACCAAAAAAATCAAGAGCCATCCACTCTGTTGGCATAAGCCAGTCAATTGTGGCGAACCTGTGGCACGCATGTCAGAGGAGGCACTCAGAATCCTCTTTTGGCACACATGCCATTACTCCAGCACAGAGCTCACCCGCCCCTCGCCCAGCAGCCCAATGGGAGTACTCCCTACCTCCCCCAGCACAGAGTTCACCCCGCCCCTCTGTTTGGGCACTCGGTCTCTAAAAGGTTCACCATCGCTGGCATAATCCAAGCAATTCTTTGGATCCAACAATTTCCTGCCTTTGATTTTCCCCTCTCCTACTGCAACAGAAGTGCCCTGTCAAGCTGCAATCTGACATAAAATCCTACATACACTAAGACATGCAGAGAAATGTACATGGGGTTCAGGAAGTGGTAAAAAAAAAAATTCAGAAGAGTGGTTGCACAAAACCAAAAGCAGCCAAGCTTTTTTAAAGAACAAATGTTTGACTATTTGCACAGTAATCTTTTCTCTGCTCAGAATCCACAGTTTCAAGCCTCCAAATCAAAACTGTCAAAGGTTTGTCACAACCCTGTACATATTTCAGCAATTTATTAAAATGAAAATAGCTTCCACTCATTTGATCTTTGTTGCCAACCTCTGTGCAAAGAGATTCCAAATCCCATTATTTTGGGGTATCACATCCAACTATTTACAGGCGCCAGGACCTGAAACACAACAACACCTGAATGCCTAATGTTGTTCAACCCTATGAAATGAGACATGCAGGATTTAACACCGGGACTGCAATGGACTGCCTCAGCCTTGAGGATATGAACAAGGTGCGCCTTCACAGCCAGTCGATCTAGCATGGCCTCTTCCGCCTCCGTGACTGTTGGGAATCAGAAAGTGTGGTTCCTCCTCCAATGATTTTACCGTTGGGCCCAATATGATGGTTTCCAGTGGCATTTCCTCCACTGAGGGGTCCATCATCCCACCCAAAGGGGCTCATCCACCCTTAGCCGTTGGGTTGAGTCAGGTTATTTACTGACACCCAACACTCGACGTTGAGTTGCTGGCTGTACTGTCTACTCCATTACCATAGCGGGATGTCCAACCAGACAGAACACTATCAGTACCATTAACAGAACACGATGGTAATAGAATTTTTACCTTTTGTGTTTACTTCCAAAAGCAGCAGTAAAACGTTAACTGTTTTTAAAACTTACTGTAAATGATAACTACAAGTACAGGATGTCTGTAAACATCTCAGCATCACTATCACGGTTATTTGACAGTGATAGATAGGACGTAAGACACACAAAAAAAGCTAAGAATCAATGATTTGAATATTCTCTATCTTTTTCTTTTAGGCCAATTTTTGGATGGGCCTGCTTTCAGCCTCAATCTGATTCCATTGATAAAAAAGTCTTCTCTTTCAATTTCCCACAGAAAAAGAACTTTACCATATATAACATGCTCTGGAACATTTAAGCCAGTGGTGGTGAACCTATGGCATGCGTGCCAGAAGGGGCACTCACTGCCCTCTCTGTGGGCATGCACGCAGTCACCCCAGAACAGAGTTCGCCCGCCCCCCGGCCCAGCAGCCCAATGGGAGCGCTTCCTCCCTCCCCTGTTTGGGGTAAGGCAGGTGGCTAACATGCGGCATGGGGGTGCGGTGTGGATGACAGCCTGTTGAGTTTGTGGCAAAAGGGAATTTGGGCACTCAGTCTCTAAAAGGTCTGCCATCACTGATTTAAGCAAGGCTGCTTACAAAAAAAGGAAACATAAAAGGTGAGATAGACCAACCTTTGGCACGGATGCCAGAGGTGGCACTCAGAGCCCTCTCTGTGGGCATCCATGCAGAGTTCACCCCACCCCTCTTCCCAGCAGCCCAATGGGAGCACTTCCTCCATCCCCCCCCAGCACAGAATTCACCCGCCCATCTGCCCAGCAGTCCAATGGGAGCGTTTCCTTCCTCCTTCGTTGCTATGTTGGCACTTTGTGATAAATACGTGGGTTTCAGGTTGCATTTTGGGCACTTGGTCTCTAAAAGATTCGCCATCACTGCAATAGGTGATCTAATATAAGACTACATTTGGATGGGGCTGTTATACTATGTGATATAAATAAATACTACTCTTTAATATAAAAACAGGCATAAAAGAAGGTCTAATGACCCAGTTCACTATGTCCCATTGGAGCAGCAGGGCTTTTGAATCTCAGAAAAAGTCATTTCTAGAAATGCAAGCTTGGATAGTTTTGGAGAGTGGATATGTGGAGCCCTTTAAACACAAAATTCCCCCCAGCTGGTGCTCCCAACAATCCCATCTTCTCCATGGCTCAGATGTTTTTGACCAGTGTGGCCTGGAATATATTTCATGTAATATATGTGTGCTCAATCGCTCACCTATGTCCAAAGTTTGGGCAGGTTATTTTCTGGACTATAATTCTCCATGGCTAAATCTGTGAGCTATGATCCAAATAAGTAACTTTTCTAAGTTCTAGCTATGGCTCCTCTCCATGAATCTCATCCCCATTTGGTTAAAGGGAGAAAAGCATCTACAGTAAATAAATTAAGCAGTCAACAAGAAAGAAGGTAGGAAAATAAAGCCAGGTGAGCCGTCGCCAGCATCCTGGCCCCGGTGGGGGCGAAGAGGCCACACCACCAGCTACCCCACCTGGATGGCGTTTTTGGGACCTGCCCTCCCCCTGCTCAGACTCAAAAAGACTCTAAAGAGGGGGATTTTGTGGGTAGTCTTGGATATTTCTTGTGTTTATTGTTGTTAATGGGTTTATTTTTTGATGTGATATTTTGTTTTCAAATTGGACCTTTCGAATTGTACTGCACTGCTTTTTGAATTGTACTGTGTTATATTGTATTGATTAATTTATGTTTATTATTGACTATTGACTATTGTATTGAATTTACTTTTCATGCTTCATTATTGTATTGTATGAAATCTACATGTTGTAATGGCCGCCTTGAGTCAGCTTTGGCTGAGAAAGTGCAGGATATAAATTTAAAAAAATTATTATTATTAAAACTTTATTATTATTATTACTATTGTTGTTGTTGTTGTTGTTATTATTATTCCTTAAAATATTAATTACATAAATCTTCAGTTAAATCTATTCTACTGCATCTGCCAGGGAATTTCATGTAACATGAGAATGAGAAGGGGACTATGCATGAAGAAGATTCAGCTTTTGCTGCTGAACTTCACACAGGAAAAGAGACTCCCCTGGCTGAGAAGGAAAGTATTTTAGAAGGAGTTGAGAACTCTATGCTGTAATTTGGGCAACAGTCTACAACTGAGCAAGCATTAACTAACAGGCAGAGAAGCTCCTGTTTGCTTACTATTAAATACTGTATATAAACCTCAAAGACTTCGCTTTCAAGAAATCGTAGTTGAAACCACTAGACTGGTCTCAGGTCCCTTTGACTACCAAAGACCCTTAAAGGTAAAAGTAAAGGGCCTTAACAATGGCAATTAATGCACTTTCATAGCTTAGAGGGCTGCAGTGGTTTAGTGGTTAAGATGCTGAACTTGACGATTGGCAAGCGAGCAGTTTGAGCCCCAAGTGCTGCGCAGTGGAGTAAGCTCCCGTCTCTGTCCTAGCTCCTGCCAACCTAACAGTTCACAAGCCAGAAACAGCAAATGAATAGATACTGCTTTAGCGAGAAAGGTAACCGCATCTAGTCATGCCTGCCACATGACCATGGAAACGACGGCAAACAAAGACAGTGCTGGCTTTTTGGCTGTTAACAGAGATGAACACTGTCCGCACCCTAGAGTAGGACGCAACTGGCTTTTGAGCAAGGGAGACCTAACCACCATAACAAAAAGGACCTTCCACTTTATATCTGCAATGCAAATTAAAATATGGCAGGCTCACCGCAAGCATAGGGCATTTTAAATCTTCTTTCTCCACTACAAGGAGCTTACAACTACAGTACTCGCCTATGGAGAGTTAAAACTGCCTCTAGCTGATCAAGTGGGCAAAACCAGATTTTCTTTAATATTATGTCACAAAAAGAACTAACTGCACATGGAGAAGGAAGACTAATAAAAGCTAAAAGTTGGATTGAATAATAGCACCCAAGGGGTATATTACAATGATAGTCTGGGACCCATAAAATTTGAGCAGTAAAAGACACAGAGGCAATCGAGAGAAATCAGACCTTCCAAATACTGTAAAGCTAAAAGAAGATTTACATACAGATATGACAGCACCACATTTAGAAAAGAGGGTCCTCAGAGTCAAGCCACTTGTGCTTTGGAGAAGAGATTGCACTTAACCATGCAAGAAAGCCATCAAAGAACAAACCATGTATAACTCCCAATTTAAATATGAGCATATTTCCTGCAGAATTATGGGACTAGTTCTTTCTTCCGAGATGTCCCAGTTCTAGCAACCTCTGCAAGTATAAACTCCAGTGACCCAGATGGGATGGATATACAATCACAACTGTAGGTGGACAACGATGCTAAGGTCTGGCTTTCCAAATATCTTAGTTATTATTAGTTTTTTGTATGTCACATTTAAAAATGGCCCAAATTTCACAGAATCAAATTTCAAGTACTGTAAATGATTAGATATGGCAAGCAGCACAATCCCAGAGGAAAAGATGGGACTAGTGAACCATTTCTGAGGACTTTATAACCTGGGAGGGTCACCATCGGTCAAAAATAACATGACAGCACGTCATGATTATTACTGTACATGAAAGAAGCCTGTCAGAAAAGTAAACTCACCCTGCATGAAGAAAAGCAACACATAAGAAAATGACTCACCACATGCAGAAACATAGCGCTGGGGGGAACTCTACATATAGAACTCATTACATTTCTACAAAGGAAATTTTATTGACGATATCTCCCCTGCATTTTAGTTTACTACTAGCATAGTTTGCCCGGCGTTGCCGGGCTTTTTAAAATTGTGTTGGATACTAAAGGCTTTTGTTTATTTGTCGAAGCAATGGTGATGCGCTGTTTTAAATGGTGGTGTAATTTTTTTTGATTTTGTGGCTTCGAGTAATTTTGTTTTTGAACTTGTTTTTTATGTTTATGTAAAAAAAATGTAAATTTAATTTAATTTAATTTAATTTAATATTATTTAGTTTTAAATTTAATTTTGTTTTTTAAAATGTTCTTTTAAAAAAATTTTGTTTTGGTTTTTCATAGTGAAAAGTGGTTTTATTTTGGTAATTTTTGAGATTAGTGTGTTTTTTTTTGAATGTTTGTATAATTTATGTGATTAAATTTAGAATTATTATTATTTTTTAAATATTTTAGAATGTTGTTTCTGTTTTGGCCACTGGGTGGTGGTGGTGAGCTTTTGAGCTTCTCATTGCATTTGGTACCTTCTGTCCTCTTGGTGTTGCTTCCGGTAAGTTTCCTCTTTCTCATTTGTGTTCCGGTTCTCATAGAAGGAAGACGTCTTTTTGTAAGTAATGTGGGGGTTTTTTTTGGGGGGGTGGATTCTTTTTGGGGGGTGTATGTGTGTGTTTATCTTGTTCATATTTGGCTGTTTGTGATTTTGTGTGTTTTTTCTAGTGTGTGTGTGTGGGGGGGGGTGGCTTTTTTTCTCGCAGGCCATGCTGGATGGCCCGTGGGAAGGATAGGCATTTGCGGGGAGGCTTTCTTTCCCACGGGCCATGCTTCATGGCCCATTGGAAGGAAGGGCATTTGCTGGGTGGTGGTTATTTCTTTCCCACGGGCCATACTTGCTGGCCCATGGGAAGGAAGGGAGAGGCAGTGGGGTGTTTATTCTTTTTCCCCGCGGGCCATACTGGCTTGCCCGGTGGGAAAGAAGGGCAGTTGCGGGGGGTGGGGGGTGGGTTGTTTGCTTTAATTTTTGGTGCTCTGGCTGGCCCTTCGAAGAGAAGGGCAGCGGCGGCCGGGGGTGGTTTTTTTTTTCCTCGTCTTTTTGGGCCGCCGGCTGGCCCTTCGATCGGAAGGGCCATGGTGGCGTTGGGGGGGGGGGTCCCCCACGGGCCATGCTGGCTCGTTCATGGGGAAGAATGGCTGCGGCGGTGGGATTATTTTTAACTTTTATTTTTCGTGCGCCGGCCCTTCGAACGGAAGAGTAGCGGCGGCGGTTTCTTTTTTATTTTTTCCCCCACGGGCCATGCTGGCTCGCCCGTGGGGTTGAGTGGTTGCGGAGGCGGCTTTTTTTAGTTTTGTTTTTGTGCGCCGGCTGCCTCATCGTTCTGCTCGCACATTGCGCGCAGGACGCTGGGGCTTGTAGTAATGTGTTGGTGCTTTGTGTTTGTGCTGCGTTTTTTTAAATTCCTTTTCTTTTGATTGGCTGCGGCGCGTGTTCGAACGCTGCTCCGTGCGAGAGCCTCTCAGCCTGATTGGCTCTGGCGCGGCGCGGCGCAAGGACTTTCGGGAAGTGATGTTCTTTACGTTTCTTGCCGTTAGTGGGGCTGAGGCCCCCGTGCCGGATTTTTAAATCCTTCGTTGACCTGCATAGGCAATTCGGCCGTGCTCTCGAAGGGAGGGTGCGGGTCAGTAGGGCAACGCACAGCAACGTATAGCCAATTCCAACGGTGAACACTTGGTTTTATAGGTTAAGATTGGTAAGGTAAAGGTTTCCCTTGCTCGAAAGCCAGTCGTATCAGACTCTAGGGTTCAGTGCTCATCTGTTTCAAAGCTAAAGAGCCGTGCTGTCTATTTCTGCAGACATTTCCGTGGTCATGTGGCAGGCATGACTAGACACGGAACAGCGCACAGAACGCTGTTACCTTCCCACCAAAGTGGTCTCTATTTATTTACTTGCAATTTCTTGCTTTCAAACTGCTAGGTTGGCAGGAACAGGGACAAAGACGGGAGCTCATTCTGTCGTGCAGTATTCGGGAATCGAACTGCTGACCTTCCGCCTCCCAGTCAGCATCTTAGCCACTTGAGCCACTACTGGTAGAGGACCCTTTTATGGGAGGGGGGAGTACAATTTCAGATGATTCCCCCAAATACAAACATCAGTCAGCTTACATGATACAAGTCCATTCCATTTAGTTTCTTCCCTCTTATACCTTAACTGCTACAAGTGTTAAGTCAGATTTTTGGAATACCTCTTCATGCAATGACAAGAAAGGAAGAAAAATCAAAGATGACCAGTGAACAGTTAAGGGTAGATACAGGAGAGGAGATAGAAACGGCTGAGAAAAGCTGCAGTGGTTTGCCTTGAAGTGGTAGAGATAAGAAAAGTGAATGAGTTGAACTACAGCAACACACATTACAAAGCAGAGGCACGACAATCAATCTGAAATAACACACACCTGCAAGGATATTCCTTCTAGCATGCATTTAAGCATAACTAGGATTAAGTCGCATCCCCAAGCATGCGGGGAAAAGGCAGAGCATCACAAATGGTACTAAGCACATCACAAACCACGGCATTATGCCAGCACTGCAGTGGTGCTCCGGAGGCGTTACAGGCACGCCAGGGCAGATTTTCAGAGATCACAGCAGCTCAGCCTGCAATCGCAAGAGTCTCAAAATTGGATTGTAAATGGCAGCCTAAACAACTCATGGGATGCTACCTCACATTCATACACCTGGAACCGTTGGGCATCTACCTGGTTAGCGACTGACAGAGACTCCTCAAGGTTTCAGGCAGGGCTCTCCCCGAGCCCTACCTGAAGACGACAGGCTGACCTTAGGCATCTTCTGTACAAGAAAAGTGTTCAGCAATTCACTGCAGCTACTCTGGACATGCACATCAGCCCTTCAAAAGTCTTCCGAACCAACAGACTATTATTACAAAGAAACAGGAAGATAATGTATTATAAGCCCAGTCTTCCATGCTGCGGCAAATGAAGGCAAATGTTAAATAACAATTTGTTTCTGTTTCAGAACGCCTAAAGAAAGAACTGGAATAACTTTTGAAACTCTATAAAATTCCCCATACAGGTAACTTTTCAGAGAGTAAACAAAACAAGACAAAAACATTGTGGCACCTTAGAGACTAACTACTGCATTTTACTGTTAGCTTTCAGAGAAAAAGTCCACTTTGTCAGACATAAGAGTGAGACTTCATGGCAGGGGCCGCCAACATTTTTAAGTCAGTGGCCGGGTTACGCTCCCTCAGACAGTTGAGGAGGCTGGACTGGGGGTCCCCCCGCCATAAATGCAGCCACTTCCAGTGGTGGCAGCTGGAGCGAGGGCAGGGGCCGGATTATCTGGCGCCACGGGCCATAGGTTGCCTAACCCTACTTTATGGAATAAGTTTATACACATCAGGTACAGAGGCACACAATGATAATAAAGTAAAGATAATTTTTCAGTAATCTAAATGTACAACATTAATCAGACGAGTAATACCTATCTGCAACTATTGATGGAAACTTAAGTCTTTACCTAGACCACCAATCACACACACACAGTAATGTCACAGTTATGGCTGGCAGCGGCAGGGCCCCTGTCAGCTCCGGGCCCTATACGGCAGTACTGGTAGTACTGCCCTGAGGCACTCCATGAACACTGGGCAATTATTTACATTGATACAATAAACAAGTTTTTCATTAACACCACAGATATTTTATTGGTCCAAATGAAATCTTATCTATATATTTATGAAAACAATTACTCCTAGTAACAAGATATAGCTATCTTGCAAACATAATATGAAAATAAAAGGTCTATTTTCACTTTTTTTGTTTCAATTTGTAAGGCTGGCATCTGGCCCCATCACTCCCTGGCAAATAGAAGAGGAAGAAATGGAAGCAGTGACAGACTTTACCTTCTTGGGATCTAAGATCACTGCAGATGGTGACTGCAGCCATGAAATAAAAAGACACTTACTTCTTGGGAGGCAAGCTATGGCAAACCTAGGCAGCATAAAAAAGTAGAGACATCACACTGCCAACAAAAGTCCGCATAGTCAAAGCAATGATCTTCCCAGTAGTCATGTATGGCTGTGAGAGTTGGACCATAAGGAAGGCTGAGCACAGAAGAATTGACGCCTTTGAACAGTGGTGCTGGAGAAGACTCTTGAGAGTCCCCTGGACTGCAAGGAGATCAAATCAGTCCATCCTAAAGGAAATCAACCCTGACTTCTCCTTGAAAGGACAAATACTGAAGCAGAAGCTCAAGTACTTTTGCCACCAAGTGAGAAGAGAGGACTCACTGATGCTGGGAAAGATCGAAGGCAAAAGGAGAAGGGGGCTGCAGAGGATGAGATGGCTAGATGGCATCATTGATCTTTACGGACTACGGAGGATGACACAGGAGCCTGCCGTGTGGAGGTCTATGGGGTCGCAAAGGGTTGGACTCAACCGTGCAACTGTACAACAACAACAACAAAGGCTGGGTAGCTCAATAGTTTAGGGGTTGGTGTGCGGAACCACATGTTGAGAGTTCAAATCCAAAAAAGGAGATTCAGTCTGTGTAATTATGGGCAAGCTACATATTCCCAGGGTGCCCCCAGAACAAGGAAATGAGAAACCACTTCTGAGTATTTGCTACTTAGAAACCCCCAAAAAGGATCACCATAAGTAAGAATTGCCTTGACAGCACACCATTATTTATTTATAGGAAGACAAGCCTTTAAATTTATTTATTTATTTATTTAGGGGAGGCAAGACTTTAAAATGCACAGTGCAGTCAACTGTGAGTGGCACGTGAACCATCTTAATCACCAAGCTTTACCCATACTACATGTGGCAAAGGATGCTCTGTTCTTTACCTCTCTGTTATTTCTGCATGTCCAGTAGTGAACAAACAGTCCATTCATTGCTAATGGCACCAAGGCGTACTGCCATTTAAACTACTTTTTTTAAAAAAAAATAGACCTGAAAATATATAAAAGCAACAAAAAGAAAACCCAACCATTAGAGCAGAGTGGGCATTTTGCGGGAATAAGAGGTTATTGACCTCCAAGCTCCATCTTCCATGAATGAAAGACAACAGGAGCCACAGTACAGGAAGGCCATACTGTACGTTGTTTTCACCTGCTTTAAAGAAAAAACCCTCTGCACACGGGGCTAGAAGTCAGCAATACTTCCTGCTTTAATGCAAATCTCACTTTGTGACTCTGAACCAGGTACACTCTCTCCCCTGTGCCCAAACATACTTTAAGGTCATACAGGGAAAATCCCTACTAATATCACACCGAGTGCCTTTGAAAGCTGGCTGGATATATATCAGTTAACCAGACTGTTTTGTTTATGTATCAAAGGCAACCGTGCCTAGCCTTTAAGGTTATTTTATCTTTACCAGTAAGTTCATTGTTTAGATTTGAGCCTGCTTGCTTCAGATGCCACCAGATATTTTATTATTTTGTTTGTTGTATGGCATTGTATACCGTCCAGAGTGGGAAACATCCCAGATGAGTGGTATAAAAATGTAATAAATAAAATAAAATATCTAGATGTAGCTGGATTGCAACTCCCATCAACCTTCTAAAGCAGAGGTGTCCAAACTATGGCCCGCAGACTGGGTCCAGCCATGGGCCATCATCATCCGGTCCACAGGCTGGATTGCTACTGACACCGGAAGTGTCCCGACATCAAGAGAAGTGCCAAAAATGCTGCATTTTCTCGCCGAAATGCAGCGATTTTTAAAAAAAAAATGGCACAAAAATGCTCCTACTTTACTTCCTCCTCCATGGGAAGTGGCAGAGATGGGGAAAATGCCAAGAAACGTGACGCAAATTCACATGCTGGCAACGGAAGGAACCACGCGACTAGCCCGCTCAACTGTTTGAGGGGCATGGTCAGAAAAGTTTGGGCATCCCTGTTCTAAAGTATGAGGAGTTATGGAAAGTTCAGTCTAGTAACACAGGGAGGCCCATAACTTAAATGCACCTCTCTCTCTCTCTCTTTCTCACACACACACACACACACACACACACACACACACACACACACACACACACACACACACACACACACACACACACACACACACACACACACACACACACACCTTCATTATATGACCCTGAAAAAAATTACCTGCTTCAAAAACAGTGATGTCTGATAGAAAGGCTTTGCTCACCCAAAGACATTCAAATAAAATTACTGTGTATTTGAAGTAGGAAGTTAAGGATCAAGAGCATTTTACCTGTAGACAAATACAAAGGTGATCATTAACCTGGTCAGCCTTTAAAAATAAGAGGAAAAGATTATGAATGTCAAATACTAAACTACAACTCAAAGAGAGGTCATGTGCTGTTGTGTGTGAACTGTAACGCACAAGTGATGCATGTAAGTATAGTAGTAATTGATCCATTCTTCAAATGCGGAAGCTGCCTGAATAACTCAGTAGCTTAGGTGTGGAGCCAGAGGCTGGGAGTTCAGTTCCCCACTGCACCTTCTGTGAGTACAGCCAGTCTTTGTGATCTTGGGCCAGCTGCACAGGCACGGGGCACCCCCAGAATGGGAAGCCACTTCTGTGTATTCTCTACCTGGAAAAGGTTTTCTAAGTTAGAACTGAATTCACAGCATGCAATTATTATCACATGTTGATGCCAGAAAGAAAATGAGCCCCCCGCCTCCTAAACAAACACATCGTAAAAAACCTGACAGAAAACCTACACTATTCAAAACAAGAAGCTTTTTCTCCACGCTAGCTGGCCTAATTTTCTCAGGCCACAAATTAACATGAACCATATTAAATTTACTGTGTGCATGTTTAACTCAGAACTAATAAACATTATTTCTGGACTACCGTCCTAAAATCCGCAACCATGTCCTTTGAGACACTTTTGAAGTTGGACCCCAATAAGTAAAGTTCCCATGTCTAGTTTACCCATCCTTGACATTCACTTTCCACCCTATTTATCAGTATAACAACTGTCTTCTTCTTCCTCTGCTGTAACCGAATCCGAATATTGGCGATCATCATGGCAATTAGCCATGAAGACTGTTCTGAGAATATAATGCAGTGGCCTTTCATCTGCCTTCCACATCGCAGTGTGACAACCATACCACTGATCCAATTCTGTGAATCACATTCTGGTCCTGAGTCCTTTTGCCACACAAAGTCCTCATTGGCCCAAGGCCAATAGTGATGAAGCTGCTGCCCTCCATCAAGATGAATTCAAGTGGGATTTAATCCACTTGGGGACCATCACCCTTCCCTGTGGACTTCAGCACCCAAGGCTGTTAGTCCTCAGGGTGGTCAAGTTAGTTGACCACTGCCTGACCTTCGGCGTTGAGTTGCTGGCAACTGTAAGAAGCGGATTAAGTGAAGAGAGGGCAACGGGTCCAGATTCATCCAGTGAGCTCCACAATGCAGCCTCCTTGGTCCAATGCACTATTTTCACCACAGCACATCAGCCCTCTTGTGAAACTGTCGGCAAAAAAGATAACTTCCTTCCTATCTGGAGCAGTTACCTTTTGGTCTGCAGCCTCCAAAACCTTTGCCTTCCCTGGCTATAACTACTTCATACATTTGTCTTGCCTTCACAAAAGCATTTCAAGAAGCAGTCAGGATAAAAATGTATACCCTGAAGATGCTCTAAATCAGTAATCCTACAGATTTATCCTCAAGCCAATGAGGTTCTTTTACAACTAGGGCAGAAACTTACAATCTCCTAAATGTTCACATGTTTCATGAAATCACTAAAACACAATTCTTCAAACTCTCTGCAACAGTTACACATACATACCATTTATCAAGCGACATTATTAGGTGGTTGGAGCTCTCTGGATAAGGAATAACATTAAAGGAGGATATGGCTGAGGACTATGAATAGACTGAGGGTTGGAGTCCCTAAATACAAGACCAACACATGGTTGTAGAGATTGAGAATCCAGTTCATTTACTGGTCTGCCAATCTCTATCTCTATCTCTCCTGTCCCGATCAAACCCTGGGCTGCCAAAATGAAGCCACTTTCTTGGCATTGTCATTGGCCAAACTTAGGTCCTCATTGGTGCATATTTCTGGCAGGAATCGGCAGACCAGTGAATGAGCCGGATTCTGTATCTCTCCACCAAAGGTCTGTTTCTTAAGCCAAAGGTCTGCCAATTACTACCAGAAACATGGTACAGTTGAAGATTTAATTATGGTCAACAATAATGCCAAGAATGTGGCTTCATTTTGGCAGTCCAAAGTTTGATCTGGACAAGGAAGAAGGTGGGAGGGAGGGGATATTAACAAACAATGAAGTTTTAGATAACTTTTTAAGAAAGGTAAACCTTTTTTTTTTATTTAAAAAAAATCCCTCCAGAGGCTAGTTTAACATGGCTATTGCCCAAATCACACCCATTACACCGGTGTGCCCCTCCACAGAGAAATGTCACAGCCCATCTCATCAAGCATTTCCTTGTGACACACCGCCCCACCCACCCGCTACATCTTCAGGATGCAAGATCCGTGTGCATGAATCAGCCCAGTTCCAAACACAACCAAGAGGGGCTGGTGTGCATTTCAGGTTGGTGGGGCCTCTGGATAAAACGGCGCTGGAGATGGTGAATGTGCAAGGGAGGAGGGAAGCAAGAGTGGGTGTTTCCCCCAAAACACACCCCGAAAGCACACACAGACACAACACACAAATATCCCAAGCTACGTAAGCCCAACTTCCCGGGGAGAGGAAGGCAAAACTCAACCCAGAGCTCTCCCTTCCTTTGCAAACAGCTGTGGCCAAGCAAAATGGGGAAGCCAGAGGTAAACAAACACAGGCGCAGAAGAAGAAGAAAAGGGGGGCGGGAATGGCAGACCCATTAAATGGGACATTACAATTCGTTGCATTGGAAAAGGGCAAACCTCAAGTCCCTAACAAAACCCACAGCAGGTCGGGAGAGGTGGGGAAGGGTTTTTAAAATTATTTTTGGCTTTCCCCCTCCCTCTCCAAATCACTTGGCTTGGGTCCACATTTCTCCCCACCCACTGGGATCCAGCCAGGTCGCCACAGTGGCCACCAGAAAGCGGGGTGGGTCTCAAGTTTCAACCATGCCAGCAAAACAAAAACATCCCAATTTGTTGTCGTTTTATTCTATTTTGTTGTTGTTTTCATTATGTTGCTGCTGTTGTTTATTGCTTGTACACCGCACAGAGTGGGAAATATCCCAGATATATTTTTTTGGGGGGGGATTGTAATAAATAAATAGCATAAGATAATTATATAATAAAATTTGGGGAAGGGGGGGGGGAGAGAAGTGTCGTGTTGTGTCGAGCATTAAGCGCGCGCTCTCGCGCCCCAAGACGCGCATCCCCGGGTATGCACGCAGCAAAACCCTCTTTCTACACATACACACACACACCCCAAACCTTGCTTTCTTTCTAGTAATTTTTTTTAGAGGGTGCGTGGGAGTGGGGGGGGGGGGATAGACAGTTTTTGCTCGATGTCCCTCTACTTAAAGCAAACCCACCACCACCACCCCAATGGTGCTTGCGGCTACTGCAATGCACAGTGCATTATGCACTAAAAACGAGGCCGGGGCGGGAGGAGGGGCAGAGAGATTGCTGCTATTTCCCAGGCAAGGCCTATATGGAGGAGGATGAGAATTGGGGTGTGTGTGGGTGTGTGTGTGTGTGTGGGGGGGTCGTTTTGGGTCCACCAAGGGCGCTTTTGCAAGGCGAGCAAACCCAGGCGCAAAAAGGAGAGAGAATTTAAGGGACGGGTGGAGCCCTCCTCCTCCTCCTCGCAGACGCAGGCAGACCGGACAATGCGCCCCCGGGCGGGTGCCCCGGAGGAGGGAAGGGAGGCGCAGGCCCCACCGATGCCAGCGCAGCCGCTCCTCCGCAGCTTGTCCCCCCCCGCCCGCCCCCCCGGTCACTTACATGCCTGGGAAGGAAGGGCGCAAGCGGAGCCGCTGGCCGGAGCCGAGGCCTACGAGAGGCGCTGGGCGGGGACGGGGGGGGGGACCCTCGCCGCCGCCGCCACCACCTCCGCTCCTCTTCTTCCAGGGAATCAGCCCATGCATGGAGCTCTCTGCCCGCCCTGCGATGAATGGAGAGCGGAGGGGAAGGAAGAGGAGGAAGGGCCCGGACTGTAGCCCCGCAGCCGCACCAGCAGCCGCCTTCGCCTTTTGCCTGCCAAGGGAGGCAGCAGCAGGCGCGGGGCTGGCCCGGCGGCGTTGGCTCCCCCGTTGCAGCCGCTTCCCTTCCTCTTCGCCTCCCTCCTCCTCCTCCTCCTCCTCCTGCCTGACTCTAGTCTGCACACAACATATAATATACACATGCACACACATACACACACTCCCCCGCCGCGGTCTCCTCTTCACCCGGGACGCCCGCGGGGTCCTACCGCCCGCCATCCCGGCGCTTCTCCTCCTCCTCCGCGCCCGCCTTCCGCCCTGTTATGGCTCAGGAGAAGGAAGCCTCTCTATTTACAATAATAAATAAAAAGGGGACCTCCCCGGGCGGGTCGGGGCGTCTTTCTGCCTTTCTTTCTCATTCTCACTCACGCCTTCGGTCTTGATCGCACCCGAGGGTGGAAGAAGGGCTTCCCATTCACTTCACCGTTTTCATATTCTTTAAAGTCCTCTTATATTCATCTCTTTGTTTCTGTAAAGAGACACATGTGTACATATATATTGCATGGATTAGTAGTCTTAGACGTATAGGTGTGTAAATACTAGGCACACATAAACATACATACACACACACACGTGTGTGTATAATACACACATACAAGTAGTTATGCGTGTATACTACTGTGTGTATACAAGTAGTTATAACATACTACTTGTATGTGTATTATACGATACAACAAACAATGTTATAATAACATTAAAATAGTGGTTTTTAAAGTGTCACAATGTTTTTTGTCTTTTTGTTTTGTTTACTCTGATAAGTTACAATACTATATACTATATAATTACATTAAATATATTAATGTACATTACAGTAGACCCTCGCATAACGTTACTTGGTTCCCCAAGTAGTGTTGCTAAGCGATTTTTGTTGTTATGCGGGTTTCTATGGAGTTTCCCGCATAACGTTTTTAGCGGCGGCGGCCAGTTATTTTAGCGTTGTTGTCCGGACAACGACACTAAAAACTTTGTTATGCGGGGGAACATGTGGTGCAAAATGACGCGTTGTTAAACGAAAATGATGCTATCCAAGCACGTTATGGGTTGACTGTACATTAAACATATATATATGTATGTAGTTTACATCAGGGGTGCCTAAACTACGGCCTGCGTGCCAAATCCGGCCCCTGAAGCCTTTTCATCCAGCCCCTGACACACATAAATATAAATATAGAATACATAAATATCAGTACAGGGAGATCACTAATTCATAGCATTGTTATAAGGCAGAAGTGACTTGATAGTACTTGGTTTTTAAAAATGGGAATATAAATACAACAAAACCTCGGGTTATCACCGCCTTGGTTTAAGTTTGCTGTGGTTTACAACGGCAAATCCTATGGAAATGCTGTCCTGGTTTACAAATTTTTAATGTATTTTTTTCCGGTTTACAACGATCAATTCAGGACCTTTTTTATTTTTCAGTGCATCCCTATGGATGTTTTGGTTTACAATATTTTCAGGTTACAGCAGAGGCTGTTGGAACGGCCTCTGTCATAACCCATGGTTTTATTGTATTTAGGTATTGCTGGAAAGCCAGTCATATCTGATGTGTGTGTGTGTGTAAAATAGAAAAATAAAATAGTAAAAACACATAAACTTAGAAAAAACACAATCTTAACACATTATATACTCATATGTGCACACATTACCCAGCAGGACAATATATATGTTTACATACATTTTTCATTCTATTATCTATATCAAGCTTGTTTAACTTGTCACTAAAATATAATCAAGAAATTATCTCCATATTTTTCTAAAATATCTTCAAAATTTCTTTTTTTTTACTTTTACTTCCGATGTTAATCTATCTTTTATTGCAATATTCCATATTTCTCTATACCAGTCTTCCAATTCTACCTTACTATCAGTTTTCCATGTTTTAGCAATAGACACTCTCACAGCAGTTACCATTACAATAATCATTTTTTGCCTATTCCTTTCAATTTGTTTTGTTTCAAAATCCATTAATAATGTTATTCTGGGACACGTTTCACAGATAATATTTATTATGTTTTATATATAATACATAAATAAATATCAGTACAGGGAGATCACTAATTCATAACATCATCATTACATGGAAATTGGTTTTTTTAAATTAACCATAGGAATATAAATAAATCAATTCTTGTAAATGACATTCATAATATGATTACATTTATTTATTACATGTATATGCCACTTTTCTCTTAGAAATGGGAGGTTATAATATATGTTAATTTAATTAATTAAATAGGGACCAGTGAGTCAATTCCAACCTAAGGCGACCCTAGCCAGGAATTCCAAGGTGTAAAGGACTTTGGTGGCGGTGGGTATCTTCGGACTGCGCAGGTTGCCCAAGGTTACACAGAGAACTTTTTTCCTGGGATGCAGTAATAGCAAAGCTGCTACTATTATTATTATTATTATTATTATTATTATTATTATTATTATTATTATTATTATTATTATTATTATTATTTAGTAGATTTACACTTCTATACCACCTCATAGCGTTTAGAGAACTTTCTGGGTGGTTCACAAGTTAATTAACATTTTGCCCCCAACATGCTAGGTACTCATTTTACCGACCTCAGAAGACTGACTCAACCTTGAATCCTGGTCAGGATCAAACTCACAAAGTTTTGGCTGCAGTATAGCAGTTTAACCACTGCACCACCAGTGCTCATTAGTGTGGTGAAGCAAACTCCAAATTACAGGAACTCACTGGTCCAATCCAGCTGCCAATGATGTACATGGCGTTTTTATATTTAAAAATAAATAAATAAAGACATTAATAATACAATACAAATATAATGCATATTTATGTACATATATATATATGTGCTTTATATGTTTATGTGTATAATATGAAGAAGTGGGCTCTAGCCCATGAAATCTTGAATCAAACAACACTGGTTATTTGATGTTGTTGTGCTGTAACAGATAAACAAGGGCTCTACACATGTCTGTAATGTATGTGCAGTCCTGAGCATACTTTCCTTGGATTAAGTCACACTGAACCTAAAAAGCAGGTCAGAGTGAATTCAGGAGAACCAAAGTCTGCAAAAGATATACTGTACTATTAGGTTTCGATTTCTTGCTTATGAGATCTACAAAGCACAGTTGAAGTAAGCGCGAGTAGGACAGCATTGCTGGTACATTTTGTTCACAAGGTGATAGCACATTTGGTGCTAGATTTCAAAAGGCTGTAAAGCAGAAGACAGAATCAAACCAAGAGACAAATAAACAAATCCAGCAAAACCTTTCTCTGAGGAATGAGGAGGAAGGGTAGGTGGGTGCCACAGTATTGTCAAATTTTATTTTCCAGATTTTTAATTAAGTTGGAGCAATCGGGGCATTGTCCCATAGTTCTGAAATGTAGAATATCCAAACATTTGCTGCCTGAAGGCATGGCCTGTTACCTGTCCTGAGTGCATCTACCTGTCCTTCTCTGGCAAATACAAAACAGGAGGGCTAATTTTTGCACAAACATGGCCATCCAGATATTCCATGACAAGTCTATTCTTCCCTTGGTATGCCTATCTCAACGAGACCTACGGTTGACTAAAAAGAGGGTGAAGGCTCAGGTACTAACATTTCTTCTTCCGTGTCTAGGTCAGATGTGACACTGCCAAAATGAAGCCAACTTTGGGGAGTTCATTCTGTAGTTCCTTTCGCCTGATCTAGTGTGAGAAAGATCAGCCGAGCACGCTCTGTTTACCAAACAAACTCTTATCTGCTGCTCATTAACCTTGCTGGACTTTATTGTCAAGGTTTGCTGTACATATGTTATTCAATAGAAATGACCCAAGGAACGAATTATTTCATATCTTGATGTGCCACTGTACATAAAAGTAACATTTCCAAACTCTGGGTCGGAGTAGTTCAATAAAAGTTACCACCACACTATGAACAGTTAAAATGTGACACATTTACTTTATTTAATCCAAGTTCTGCTCAACTTTCACATATTGCTGTCAGATTCTGATAAAAATACTGATGTGGTTAAGCAATGGTAACATGAATAATAAAATTACTAGAAGAGATATCATAGGTGATCAAGGCCAACAAAGTCCAATTAAAGAAGATTTTCATCTATGTGCTTCAGCTTCCTCATGCAGGCTTAACATAAGAATGAATGAAAGTTTACATTTCCTTTTTCTGCGGTGGTGGGATTTACCACTGCGTAAGTTAAAGTTGGGAAGAAATCATTATTACATTGAGATTTCCATCAACGGGCATGATGCATAACATCTCATTGGCAACTGTGAGGCTTGGTAGGGTGTAAAATGCGTTGAATTATAATGCATTAGTACAGTAATTTTAAAAAAGTGATCACTTTTTCAGAACACCCCTTCTTTGCTTCAGATTGCACCCTTTAAACACTACTAAACAGAGAAGGCATTTTAGCCCAGAACAGATTATTTTCGATACTTGCTTTGTTCATTTTTATTATGTGCAAAATTATGAATCTAGCAATTCTGGGAAACATGACTGTAGGCACCACATCCCATGTTATGAGCTGTACCACTCTTACTGGGAGCCACTGTAGTGTAGTAGTTGGAGTGCTGGACTTGGACACAGGAAATCCAGGTTCACTAGGTGAACTTCAGCCACCAACTTTTAGCCTGATCTACCTCATTATTGTTGTTACTGGCTTTCAAGTCATCCCTGAACTATGGTATCTTTATCACTGCGCTAATATAGGTGTAAGAAATAAGCACTGCTTCAAAAGAGGCATCCATTAATAATGCTAATTTTAGGACACATACATCTCTAATTTTATATACAGTTTGATTGACTTCCAAAAATACCATTTTCCAGGCTCTCCAAATATTATATCAAAGAACCATAGAATCAAAAGAGATTTTAGGTTTAATCTCATCCTATGTCCTATTGATGCAGGGGTTCCCAAATTTTCACGCTGCAGGCTGGTCACGTGGTTGAGCAGGCTGTTCATGTGGTTCCTCCCACTGGAAGCTGAAGTAAAATGTGCCTGCACAAAATGCCGCCATAAATGTACCCGTGGCTGTCTTAAACGAGCTTAGGACAGCCGTGGGTACATTCAGGACATTTTGCACATGTGCGGGTGCATTTTACTTCAGCTTCTGGGAGTGACGTGGGCTGGATTATTTGGTGCCACGGGCCATAGTTTGGGAATCCCTGCATTGATGTATGAAATTCAAGGCTCAGGCATCCTTACAACAGAGCCACCTAACCTTTGCAAGGGAAGTTTACCACTTTGTGATCAAATCCATGCAACAGCTAAACCCCTAACTGGGACAGCCTGGAGTTTGTAGAATTGTCTCTTCTGAGAGAAATTATTTTGCCCCACTATTTCCAGATAGGCATTGAAAACAGATTCATCAGTCCACTTTAAGTTACTAGGAATACATCAGGTTTTAAATGCCTACTGCTCTTTCCTTCTCCCGCTAAGTGAGAGCCTTGTTGAAGCGCGGGGGCTTGAGCGGGTCTAACTAGGCAGTGTTGCCCATTACTTGTCAATGATGTTAGGCTGGGACTAAGACTCACCAAAGCATCGTCTGTCAGATCCCTTGGGCAAGGTGAAAGTGGAGGGCAAATGTCATGGTCTGCCCACCCAGCAGGTGACAATGATATCCAAATGGCTAAAAAAACTACATGCTGATGGACTTGATTTCTCAGGTCCAGTTGCATATGTGGAATGTCGTCATGGAGATGTCTACCAATATGTGGACTCCTTGCTGAATACTCCAAGGTGTCTATGGTGAGGTACTGCTCTTTCCTTAAAAATGTTCTACAAGTTGCATGTAGGGATTCATAGTTCGATAGAGCTCTTTCCATTTTAATCACATAGGTATTTGTGGAGGTTTTTAAAATTATATTGACTAACATCATTTTTTAAATTATTCACAAAGATGGTGATGAAATGAAGAGTTTGTTCAGGATGCTGAGTTGAACTGGGCATTTTCTGAATTGATCTGAAGTGAATGAAATATTTCTCCCCGTTACAAATCAGGGTCAAAACTTCTGAGATCTGCATGGAGACCTGGGAAATAGTAGAGAGAAGATAAAAGAGATGTCATGCTGAATTGAAATAAACATCTTGGTTAGTCCACCATCTTGAGTTTCATAGAATTCACCACAAAGCAAAGCAATCACACTTATATACGACCCCATAGCATTTTAGTGCACTCTCTGGGCAGTTCACAAGTTAATTAGCATTTTGCCCCCAACATGCTGGATACTAATTTTACCGACCTCGGAAGGATGGAAGACTGAGTCAACCTTGAACCCTGGTCAGGATCAAGCAGAATACATAGTTTCCTTCTTCCACTGTTATCCCGAGGCCAGTGGTGGCAAACCTATGGCATGAGTGCCAGCTGTGGCACTCAGAGCCCTCTCTGTTGGGGGGCGTGCCGTCACCCCAGCACAGAGTTCTCTTTGGCTCTCTGCCCAGCAGCCCAATGGGAACACTTGATCCATCCCCCCAGCACAGAGTTCTCCCCACCTTGCTTCCCAGCAGCCCCATGGGAGCGCTTCCTCCTTCCCCTGTTGCCGTGTTGGTACTTTGCGATAAATAAGTGGTTTTGGGGTTGCAGTTTGAGCACTCAGTCTCTGAAAGGTTCGCCACCACTGCCCTATGCCAAGGGGCATTCAGATTAACCTGTGTTGTTCCCTGGAAAACTTTGGTTTCATATATTCTCTGTTCTAGCTAATCTGCAGGAATGTAGTGAGCTCATGGGGGTGGGGGAGCTCCGTTCTACTACCCTGATTTACTTAATCAAAGGGTAGGATTAGAATATAATAATTAACAATTCACAGATGCAATCAAGCATGCAATGAGGTGACATACAAGTAGTGATAATAGAAACAGCTTAAAGATTGGCTTTAATTATCTTTTAACAATCTCAAAAGGAATTTTTTTAAAGATTAAAAATCTTGCAACATTAAAATCATTAGCAGCATTTAAACCAGTCAACCTGAGTATTTAGGGAAGTCCCTAGATTTCCTGAAATCCCTTTCAAAGTCCATATATATTTTAAATATTAGAAAGCATGTTAACTGTTTTTCTTATTGTATAAAGAGATGCTGATAGGTCAGGATGCAAAGGAGGAGAATTGACCTGTGCACAGCTTGGATAAGTTACTTTCTTTTTTGGAGTGTGTTTTCCAGGCAAGCCCCTGACCTACCATCAACGTCATCTGAAGTATTCCAGGAAAAAGATCCTTGCCTGATTCTGTTTTATTTAATCATGAACTGAGAAGTGCTCAGTTCAACTGTATCTTTCATTGCTACTGCGTAGCAAGTTGCACACTGGCTAAATGTCCTGTTTTCCTAACTGGAAGGACTGCACCACAGTGGTACAGGACTTGGCTTGTTTGCAAAAATTATGCCACCTTAGATGAAGCCATTGTCAGTGTTATGTATGTATGTATGCATGTCATTATACTGTAAAGGCAAGAATGTAACCACTCCAGATACAAACGATATCAGCTGTAAAGGAACGCGAGCAGACAGCCCATAGAGGGCAGCTGCGAGCGTTCAGTCTCACATGGTTCACATTGCTCAATCACGGACAGCCGCGGGAAAACCTTCCCCGCAATCAGCAGCAGGAAAGGAGGCGTGCCTGAGCGAGGCCACGCCGGTAGCAGCCAATCAGCTACCGTGCTACAAGATTCAAATGTAGAGAGCTACTGTATATATTGAGATGTATCACCGCCATTACCTCATGCTTCACTGGAACCTCATGCAATAAACCTGTGTTAAACCAACCCTTCGGTTGTCCGGTTGTCTTTGGTCCCATACACTAAATTGGCGACGAGGATGGGATATGGCTGCCCACGGGACCAAGACATGCGCCGGCTACGAGATCAGGAAGCCGGGAGACTTGGAGCTGTTTGAGATAGACTTCAACGCAGCGCTGGTGGAGCTCGAAGTCTCGGATGAGGCCAAGAAGAGGGCCATTTTCGTCCGCATGCTCGGACACGAGACCAAGAGGACCTTGGTGGACCTGATCGCGCCGAGGAAGGTGAACGACCTCAAAGCTACAGAGCTCCTGGCGGCGCTGCGCGCCCATCTCCGGCCAGCAATAGCGATGTTCCCCGCTCGGAGTGCGTTCTGGAGGCGAGTCCAGGCACCCGGGGAATCGGTCGATGAGTTCGCCGCGGCCCTGCGGTTGGCCGCCGGCCCATGCAAGTGGGAGCTCCCCGACGTCACCCTCCGGGACTGCCTGCTCTGCGGTCTGAGGGACACAGAGACTCAGCGCGCGCTGATGAATAGGGAGCCGCCGCCCTCGTGGCAACAAGTCCTCGACACGGCACAGGCCGCGGAGGCCACGACTGCCGGGGTGCACGAGCTTCAGGACTGGCGCCCGAAGCCCGCCAAGGCAGAGAGCTCGGTGCGCGCGGCCCGGCGAGTTTCGAACTCGTCTGCGGAGAGCAGCGACGACGAGGACGTCCGGAGGGTCCAGAGAGAGGGCCGGCGCTGCGACGGCTGCGGCGCCGCCAACGCCCGCGCCAAATGCCCATTCCGCAAGGCCGAGTGCCACAACTGCGGCCGGCGCGGGCACATCGCCAAGGTCTGCCGGAAACGGCGCGAGGCCACCAGGAGTTCTCCAGACCGCTCGGCGAGGCAGGACCGCACCACGAGGCAGGACCGCACCACGAGGCCAAAGGACGGCACCCGGACCACGAGGACGCGGGACGGAGTAGGGCGCATCTCCGACGACAGCGAGGACGACGCGCCGGTTTGCAGCATTTCCACGGAGCACCCCCGTTACTTCGTTGAGGTAGTAATTCAAGGGGCCCCTGTTAGAATGGAGGTGGACTCGGGTTCTTCATACTCTATTATTTCCCAGGGGGAGTTCATGAAAATCGCCCCCCGCGTGCGGCCCAAGCTCAAAGCGTTGAGGGCCACACTGAAGGACGTGCAAGGGAACCGCATCCCAGTGTTGGGGGTTGGGAAGTTTCAGGTCCAGTTCAAAAAGCACACCGCAACACTTCCCCTAGTCGTCCTCAAGGGAGGTAAATGCAGCCTCCTCGGGACTCAATGGTTCCAGCCCCTGGGGTTGTTCATTGGGGGGGTGCACGCCGTGGGAGCACACGCCGCCGGGACTGATCCAATACAGAGCGTGTGCGACGCGCACCCCGAGGTTTTTAAAAAGGGGCTCGGAAAGTTCAAGGGCCCCCCAGTGACTTTCGACCTGGACCCTGGAGTACGTCCAATCAGACTTAAACCGCGCAGAGTGCCTTTCGCACTAAAGGACAAAATAGAGGCGGAGTTGGACAAATTGGTGGGCCAGGGGATTCTTGTTCCTGTTGATTCTGCGGAGTGGGAAACTCCAATTGTAACAGCGCTCAAGGCCAACGGGGAGGTCCGCATATGCGCTGATTACAAGTGCACCATCAATAAGGCGATCCGCCCTAATGCGTATCCGGTGCCGGTAGTCAGCCACTTGTTGGCTAGGTTACACGGGGGGAGGTGTTTCGCTAAACTCGACCTGGCCCAAGCCTACCAGCAACTCCCGGTGACCCCCGCCGCAGCTGCTGCGCAGACCATAGTCACCCACAAAGGGGCGTTCCAGGTATCGCGCCTCCAATTCGGCGTGAATTCGGCGCCCGGGATTTTCCAGTCACTTGTGGAACGCCTCCTGAAGGGGTTAGAGGGGGTGTTACCCTACTTTGATGACGTATTGATTACAGGGGGGAGCCGGGCCGAATTAGCAACAAGGTTGGGAAAGGTCCTGACAATATTCGAAAAGGCGGGGTTGCGGTTGCGGAAAGACAAATGCGTCTTCTTCGCTACAGAGGTTGAGTTCCTAGGGTTCCGTGTCACCCCCGAGGGAATAAAGCCAGCCCAATCCAAGGTAGCCGCCATCAAGAAGGCCCCTCGCCCCACCTCCAAGCCCGAGTTGCAGTCGTTCCTCGGCCTGCTCAACTTCTACCACTCCTTCCTCCCGCGGAAGGCAGCCGTGGCGGAACCGCTACACAAATTGTTAAAAAAGGACGAGGCATGGAAGTGGGGCGACGACCAGGAGAAGGCTTTCAATGACCTAAAGCGACTCCTGGCATCAGATGCTGTACTGACCCACTTCAATCCCAAACGCCCAGTGGTCCTGATATGCGATGCATCCCCGGTGGGGGTGGGGGCGGTGTTATGCCACGTACTGGAGAACGGTAGGGAGGCCCCGATAGCTTTCTACTCTAGGTCCCTGTCCCAAGCGGAGAGAAACTATGCTCAGACAGACAGGGAAGCACTAGCAATAATTGCGGGGACCAAGAAATTTCATGATTTTGTGTACGGCCGCCCCTTCACCATAGTGACTGACCATAAGCCTTTGCTAGGCATTTTCACCGCAGATAAGCCCACACCCCAAATCCTATCCCCGAGAATGCTCAGGTGGGCCATTTTTCTCAACGCGTATCAGCACGCGTTGGTATACCGGCCCGGGAAGGAGATCAGCCATGCCGACGCCCTGTCGAGGTCCCCCATTCCCCGGGATTGCTGCCACGTGGGCGAAGTAGAGAGGGACCACCAGGTCTTAATGATAGAGGTCCTAGACTCCCCTCCAGTAGTACCGGCCGACATCGCCAAAGCGACAGGCAAGGACAAAACGCTGGCCACAGTTTGCTCCTGGGTACAGAAAGGGTGGCCCGTGTCTTCCCCAGCAGCAGAATTCGACACATTTTTCAAAAAGAGACTAGAGTTGTCCCTAGAGAGGGGTTGCCTTTTGTGGGGACAGCGGGTAGTGATCCCCACGTCTCTCCGGCCGAGGGTGCTTAAACTGCTGCACGTCAGCCACCCGGGGATCGTCCGCTCTAAGGCACTAGCCCGCAGTTACTTTTGGTGGCCCCAGCTAGACGCCGACATCGAACACATGGTCGGCACTTGCGAAGCGTGCCAAAGCTCAAGGCCAGAAGAGGCTCGCTCGCCACCTAGGGAGTGGGACGCAGCAAGGGGGCCCTGGTCCCGAGTACACGTAGACTTTGCTGGCCCGTTCAGGGGAACGCTTTTCCTCCTCGTGGTGGACGCGTTCTCCAAGTGGTTGGAGGTCATTCCAGTCTCGAGCACCTCCTCGGCCACAACAATTAAACAGTTACGGAGGGTCTTTTCCACGTTCGGTTTACCCGACACCCTCGTCAGCGATAACGCTAGCTGTTTCACGTCCGCCGAGTTCGGGGCATTCATGGAGCGCAACGCCATTCGGCACGTCACCTCTGCCCCTTTTCACCCGGCCACCAACGGCCAAGTAGAGCGCCTCGTGCGCACCACGAAAGACGCGCTACTGCACATGGGTCCCGGAGACCTCGACCTGAAATTGTGCCAATTCCTGCTTAGATACAGGGTCACCCCATTAGCGTCAGGGTACTCCCCCGCAGAGCTGTTGATGCGCAGGAAGCTGGTCACGGGAATCTCCAAGCTAGACCCCACGAGAGTAGAGGACAAAGGGCGGAACATAGGGGTGGAACCCACAAAGAGTTTCAGCATAGGCGCCCCGGTGCACTGCAGGAACTACGCCAGCGCGGGGCCAGCCTGGGTGCCGGGCACCGTAGTAGAACAAACCGGCCCCGTCTCATACCACGTAGAGACCAGTACAGGTTTCCTGTGGAGGCGACACGTGGACCAACTCAGGCGTAGGGTCCCCGGAGAGCAGGACGAAGACGAGAATAGCATCGAATCAGTGTTAGGGTACTCCCCCACCCGTTTAGCCCAAGGGGGAGGAAAAGGGGAGCATGGGTCCCCACCAAGGGGGGAGGAAAGGGAATCGATCCACAGAGATCTTTTGCGGGAGTCCCCGACAGAAAGGAGGAGCCCCAATCACACACACCCCCCGCCGAAGTTTCCCAGAAATACAGATGCACATAGAGGTTTAGACGTTGATTTACAGTACCAGGGGGAGTTAGCGGAGTGGTCCCCCACCCGTCCTAGCGAAAAGAGGGGTTTCAGTTCAGCCCCTGGTACTTCCAGTCCCAGTAGCCCCTGTGAGTTAGAATGCGATATAGCGCCAATGTCCCGGAGACCGACACCCCCAAGACAGGAGGCATCAGTGAGTCCGTCCACCACAGTCTCAAGGTCCCCCGGGCAGGGATCAGAAGGTAGCCGAACCACAAGGGCGACCTCATCGGTTCCGCGGTTCACAATAGGAGGGTCCCCGGGGTCCGAGAGCAACAGGCAGGGGTTCACCTCCCAACTATTCATTCCCTTCCCATCCCCGGGCGCGAGGCAGGCACGGACGCCCCACAGAGCCACTAACGAATCCCCGTTTCCCGTTGCAGGACAAGCACCCGCGGAGTCAGGGATCACAGGCTCTCCAGTACTAGGTCAGACGCAAGCGCGTCCCAAGCGCACGTGCGGCAAGCCACAATGGTTGCGGGACTTCGTCCCATCCTAGGGGGGAGGGATGTTATGTATGTATGTATGCATGTCATTATACTGTAAAGGCAAGAATGTAACCACTCCAGATACAAACGATATCAGCTGTAAAGGAACGCGAGCAGACAGCCCATAGAGGGCAGCTGCGAGCGTTCAGTCTCACATGGTTCACATTGCTCAATCACGGACAGCCGCGGGAAAACCTTCCCCGCAATCAGCAGCAGGAAAGGAGGCGTGCCTGGGCGAGGCCACGCCGGTAGCAGCCAATCAGCTACCGTGCTACAAGATTCAAATGTAGAGAGCTACTGTATATATTGAGATGTATCACCGCCATTACCTCATGCTTCACTGGAACCTCATGCAATAAACCTGTGTTAAACCAACCCTTCGGTTGTCCGGTTGTCTTTGGTCCCATACACTAAAGTCAGATAGAAATACCAGGTATGAATGTTGTAAGTACACATACACAAAGTCAAGTTTCTAGCTTGATGTTGTACATGTTACTGGATAAAAGAAGCCAGGAGTTCCCTGGTACATGATGCTTCCTTAAACAGGACATCAGGGATTGCTGACTAGTGGAAACATACCATTATTTTATTGTGATGTCTATCTCCATCATCAAATTTTCTACAAACTGTATAAGGTTTATGAAAGGTGGAATGGAGCACACACAGGACATCATGCGCTCATCAAAAGAGCCCCACTGGCACAGAGATTAAACTGCTCTACTACAGCCAAAACTGCTGACATTGTGAGTTTGATCCTGACCACGGTTTAAGGTTGTCTCAGCCTCCCATCCTTTCAAGGTCGGTAAAATGAGTACCCAGCATGTTGGGGGCAAAATGCTAATTACCTTGTGAACAGCCCAGAGGGTGCACTAAGCCTTATGAGGCAGTATATAAGTGTAGTTGCTATCGCTCTCTCCCCATTTGAAAATGTAAAGCAAGCATGTGACAGTTAATAATCAGATGCTTCCAGACAGAAAACACAAGGTAAAGGTTTTGTTTGCTCGAAAGCCAGTCATATCCGACTCTAGGGTTCAGTGCTCATCTGTTTCAAAGCTGAAGAGCCAGCGCTGTCTGCTTCTGCAGACATTTTCGTGGTCATGTGGCAGGCATGACTTGACACCAGAGTGCACGGAACGCTGTTACCTTCCCACCGAAGTGGTCCCTATTTATCTACTTTCAATTTCTTGCTTTCGAACTGCTAGGTTGGCAGGAGCTGGGACAAAGACGGGAGCTCATTCCATCGTGCAGTACTCGGGAATCGAACTGCTGACCTTCTGCCTCCCAGTCAGCGTCTTAGCAACTTGAGCCACTGCAGTCCAAAATAACCACAACAGTAGCCTAAATGGTCATACGGTCTGGCATTGCTGACCTGCCGACCTTGTAGGCATCAAGTTCAGTGTCTCAACCACTAAGCCACCACAGTTCCTCTGGTGTAGATACAGAGGGGGAAAGAGTTAATACTGTAAATTTTCAGTTCTGATTTTAATACAGTAAATTATATGGTGTATATGGTAAAGAAATGCTTAAACAGAAACATAACCCCAAGTAAAATTTAGATACTTTTCAAAGCTAGCAAAGTAGAGAGTTACTTGCAAAAAATATATATGAGAATGGCAAATAATAATTGGGGGGCTTTGGAATTACATATGTAACTACCCTATTTGCTGGCGTATAAGACCCATCCTCCCCAAAAATACACTTGGAAAATGGAGTGTGTCTTGTACTGTATATAGTGGCCTATGGTGGGCTATTTTGGTAATAATGGTGTGCGCCTTATACTCCAATGTGTCTTATATGTTGGCAAATATGGTAATTACTTCTAAAAGGTAAGTTAAATTTCCATCTCTGTCCACCATTCAGCATGGCTCTCCCACCTCCTGGCTGCCTATAGAACCAAACGCTAGACTGCGACAATATTGCAGGGGTTCCCTCCCCCATAAAAGCCTAGCTGCTGCATTTTCATCAAAACATCACAAGTACCAGCTAAAGAATACAAAGTTGTTCTAATTCTTCCCTGACTCATCTGTCAATTCCTCATTCTCTCTACATATACAGACGCACACCCCATTCATTCTCCTTGAAAATAATAAGTGTGCAGTTCTGGGAATCTATCTGCTGTCGTCAAACAGAAGAGCCAAGGTAATGTGTATGAAAGGGGAGGGAGAACAGAGACCATGGATTGCTGCTGAGTCACTGCTTTGGCTAAAACATTTCACATTTCTCTTTAGGATAGCCAGCAATTATGCAAAAGGGCCATGTGCCATAGGACCAGTAATAATGGCAAAACACAAATTATTCTTGGTAGAAAATCCTAAATTCTTTTTCTCTCTTTGCTTAAAACACACACACACACCTTCTAAGCAGAGTTTTAAATGCCTCTCTTCCATCAGTTGCTGATTCATTGCACTAACACTGAATTAGTACCACTGAATTATGGCATTTGTGTGAATCTACCTCCCTTCCCTTTTGCAAGTTGTCTGGAAAGAAAAATAGCCAGCATCCTGACCCGGTTCTTCCAAATGACAAGAGAGAAAGATCTCATAAAGCTGTAAGTCTCTGGTTAGTTTAACACACTTTCCAATAGTGAAACAATGAAGCAGCCCGATCCAAACAACTAATTACTGCCTATAGAAAAATGCATTTTATTTATTTATTTAATTAATTTTCGACTTATATGCCGCCCCACTCGCAAAGTGTGACTCTGGGTGGCTCACAGACACACCAATATACATCAATGAGATAGCATACTCAATAAAACACAGCTCAACACTAAAATGTCAATATCAATAAAAAACAAAAAATAAATCACAAAGTCCTTGCCGCTCAACATCCCCAATGGAGCCCGGGGCTCAATGTCCTCAACGGAGCCCAGGGCTCAACGTCAACCCTCCGGCCAGGTGGGGCCAGGAGGGCGGTGACGGCGGCTGCAGCTGTCTCCAATCCCGGGCCGATGGTGTGAACGACGGGAGAGACACGCCGAGGTCCTCCAGCCCATAGGTCGGCATCTCTTCAACCCGCTGGCCAGGGATTTTGGGAATTATTAAAAACTAACAGGGTTTGCCAGGCTTTTTTTTTTTTGGTTTTGTTATAAATGAGGATTCTTTTTTCTTTTAATAAATTGTTTATTGTTAACAATGTTTGTTTGTTGTTATTGTGCATGTTATTTCACTTTTTTTAAAGGAATTTTTTTTATTTGTTTGGTACACAAATATTTTTTAAACATTTCAAAAAAAATTAACTGTAATAATTTTACTTAAATGTGAATGCTAAACTTTGTTAATAAAATTTTTAAAACATTTTAATAATTGTAACTATGTAAAAAAATGTGTAATATTGATATATGTTGTTTGGTTTCATCCATGCTCGTGTTGAACCTGTAAAAGAAAATACAGGTAGAATATAGATAGAGATATTGATATTTGCATTGTTTAGTGAAATTTTTTAGTAATGATGCTTTACCTTTAGTATGGATTAGTTGTAATTAAGGTTTATTTTCATTGATTTCAAAGTGTTATAATTGTTAATGTTATACATTTTGTGATATATATATATATATATATATTTGTGATATATATATATTGCCTTTGTTTGGGAATCTATGAAATGAGATAAATTAGAGAAATAAATTGTATTGTGTTAAATGGTTGTTGTTTTTTAAAAAAATGTTTTATTTACCTGTGTTTTCTTGACTCTGTAGATATTTTATGTTGATTAAATAGTTTAGCATTAGTAATGCTAATGGCAGGTTGAATGGGTTGGGTGGAAGCATCATCATTAGGAGATGTCTTTGCAATATGAAATCTATGGGTATATTTTGGGTTATTTGTAGTTCTTGGTTATTTTCTTCTTGATGTTGTACAATTTGTTCCTTTTTGTCATTGTTTTTGTTACTTGTTGTATTTTGTTGTATTGGTTTGTTGTTTATTTGCTGTATTATTTCTTCTAATGTTTGTTTCTGTTTTTGTTGTTTTATTTTTGTGTCATTTTCTTTTCTGTTTGTTGTAAAGTTATCTGTTGGTTGTACAATATTTTCTGTTATTTCTCTTGTTTGTTTTTTCCAAGGCAAAATTTCTTTTTCTTTGGATTTTGTTTGTATTTCTTTTTTCCTGACAACTTGTATTTCTGGATTTTTAGAAGGTTCAATTTCTTATTTATTTATTTATTTATTTGTGGTTGTGTTTTGGTTTTCATCAGTTGTGTTTCCTCTGTAATTTTTGGATTCACTTGTTTGTTTTTGATTAATTTCATCAATTATTTTCTGTGTTTCCTTTTTTCTAACTATTACAGTGTCTTCAGTTTTGGATTTTTCTATTTCTTTGTTATTAATTTGTTTATTTGTTGTTGTGATTTTGTTTTCTTCATTTGTGATTGTTGTGTAGTTTTTGTAATCAGTTGTTGTTGTTTGTTTTTGATTAATTTTTTCAAATATTTCTTGTAGTTTTCTTTGGGAGTCTTTTGATATGTATGGATATTGTTGGTCAGAATTATGAGTGTTAAGATTTTCATCTGGTTTTTGTTCTTGTTTTTCTTCATCTTGTTCATTGTCTGAGAAATATTCCTGCATGAAAATAATTTGACAGTCTTCGGTTTCATATTCGACATGTGTAATAATTTTAGTCCATTCTTTTCCGTTAGAGTGATGAAGTATTTGTTTTTTTGCAGTTAAGGGTCCTGTTCTATAATTTCTTTCGGAAAGTTGTTCTTCAAAGAGATGGTCATTTTTGGAAGCTCTTTCCTTTGCATTTATTTCCGTTGTTTCTTCCATAACTGTTTATTGCATTTCGCTATGAGTTTAAGTTACGGAGGTTTTGAATTATCCCCTAATTTCCAATGGAGTCATGGCTGGATTGGTTTCGTTTCTTTCCTGTTTGTAGTCTGTGTGTTTTTAAGTTCTCGTGTGATTTTCCCTCGCTGTTTTGCAATGTTAGCGGATTAAGCTTAGCCTCGCTGTTTTCCATGTGAGGAGGTGTGGCTCTAGTTCACTTCGCTGTTTTACTTTTGAGTAGGTGTTGCTGTAACTGAGTTTGTCTTTTGGTGTTAGAGTAGGCGTGTCTACATTTTTTGGGTTTTTTTCCTATGGGAGTCGGCGTGAGTATACTTTGGCTCGCTTTTTAAAAATGATAGCAGCCGCGACTTTCTGGTTTTTTCCATTATTTTTGTGCTATACCTCTTATTATTTTTTGATGGATGAAATGGGGTTTGTATTTTTGAAAGGATAATGTTCGTCATTTTTGTAGATGTGTGAAGATCGTCCGCGGAGACTTTGCTCGTGTTTGGGTAAGTGTGAGTGTTTTAATTAAATTGTTTGTAATGGTCCAGCGATATTTCTGAGTTTTAATATTTGGCTGTTTTAAAAATGTAAAATAAGTAATTTCTGTTGCTTATTAAAATGATTAAATGTCTAGTTTATTCTTTTATTTTTTCCAGTACTTGTTGATAAACGATGTTTTTGGTTTCATCGTTTTGTGCTAGTATGAATAAGTTATCTGCTGAAACCACCCTATAGCAGGCAACATATAATTGTCCGTGAGCAAAACATGGTTTTGTGAAGTGAACTCCGTAATGTTGTAGTGTCTGTCCTTGTGATTTATTTATTGTAATTGCGAATGCTAGTTTAACTGGGAATTGGAGTCTTCTAAATGGTATTGTTTGATCAGTTGGTATGAGTGGTATTCTAGGAATGCATACTGATTCACCTGCTCCTTTCCCTGTAATAATTATAGCTTCTATAACATTTGGCATTAGGTTTTTAACACATAGTCTGTCCCATTACATAAGTATGGTGGATTCATATTTCTAAGTAAAATGATAGGTGCTCCTTGTTTTAGTAATAGGTGGTGAGATGGCATTCCAGGCAGTTCTAATGAGTTTAAAAATTCTGTGGGGAAATTTACAGCATCATCTTTGTCAACCACTGTATCAATTGATTTATATACAGTTGGTTGGGCTGGCAACATGTCTAGAATTTCCTGATTAATATGGTTAACATCATCATTTCTGGCTGCTAAGATTGCTCTTTCTGTTAGCCATTCATGATGATGATAATTGTTGGTAATGTCTGTGTATATGGCATTGATAAATTCAAATTCTGAGGGTACCATGGTGCAGAAGTAATCTGGAAATGTAATGTTGTTTTCTTCATTTTTGAGCACCTTACCTTCACCAATGTTTAGGAGAAAGTCAGTAAATATTTTAGTGTTACTGTTGTGTCTTACTCTCATGTTTTCTGTCAATGTTATGCTTTGAACATGTTTCCATAAAAAGGATTGGTTGATACATGCGTTAATTTGATCTGCTGGTGTAGATTTGGGAATTACTGGGAGTGTTTGTCTGAAATCTCCACAAAGAAGTAATAGTAGTCCACCCATTATTTTTTATTGTCATTAATGTCTTGTAGAGTTCTGTGTAAAGCTTCAATAGATTTCTTATGTGCCATGGTACATTCATCCCATATAATTATTTTTGCTTCTTTAAGTACTTTGGCACGTGCACTATCTTTTGTAATATTACATGTGGGTGTTTCTTGTTTTGCTATGTCAAGTGGTATCTGGTGTGCAGAATGAGCTGTTCTATCCCTTTCCATTAATGTTGCTGCCATCCCTGACGATGCTATGGTTAATGCCACATGTCCTTCTGATCGTATTTCTGCTAGAATTAGATTTGTAAGGAATGTTTTTCCTGTTCCTCCTGCAGCTTGCAAGAATATTATACCTCCATTTTCTGAATTTATTTGTGTCATTATGTCTTCATAGGCAGATTTCTGTTCATCATTCAGTAGTGGTTTATTTTCATTTATGTATTCTTTTAATTGTCTATGTTATAGGTGGTCTCTCTTACATAATCTTCATTTACTGCATCTCCTTCATTCCTTGTAGCTTCTGGAAGGCCAACTGCTTTTAGTGTTTTGTTTGCCATGCGTATGCATTGGTCTTCAATTTCTATTAAGGCCATGTTTTAGATGTGTGGTGTATAGTCAATGTTTAAAGATGGATTTTCTTTCTTTGCTTTGATGAGGTGATCTTCACTTAGTGGGTTTTTAAACATTTCCACAAATGTAGTGGATTAGATGGACTACATGAAGTCAGTATTATAGCTATCAATGTTCTCATTTGTTGTGGCATAGAAAATATATTGGCTTCTTCCAAAGTTGTTTCCCAATGTTGATCTGCTTCTAATAATCCCATATGCTGACAAACTTCTCTGTATGTTTCCATAATTTTTCCATCTACAGTTTTTAGTTCCTGAAAAGATTTAGGGCCAGGTATTGTATGGAGTAGCATTCTTAGACAGAAGCATTCGCTATTATTTGGATGCACAGTATATAGTCTTCCTATTGCATCACTTTGATACATGCCAAGTTCAGGTATATAAGTGCCAGTTTTTCTGCGGCAGAATTGTCTCTTAGTTTTATTCCATGTATAATAAGTAGCCACATCATTATATAGGATCGTTTGTGCAAATTCATCATTCTGGCACAATTTTAAAAATGCTGTTAAAGTTGTTTCCTTAAGATTTTCTGCCACACGTTGCTGATTCTGGTGTAAAATATACTCTTTGGCCATTTTCCAGATGTACACTTAAATGAAGGACTGTGGGATGTCTTTCATGAATGTGGAAGCCTAGAATACGCCAGAAACCTTCATTTGTGCTAATGTACCTTCCACATTGGTACTGTAAAATCTCATCATTTTTGTTAAGGTTTCTAACATCATAAACGGCCATGTCACTGCCTTTATTTATATACTTGCAGACATATTTTATTGATTTAACACTATTACAATATTCCACATTTATGTGTGCCTTCAAAATTTTAGATAGTAAAGGACTGTATGGGACTATCCATGTGTTGTCAATTACTACTTCTTGTGTTTTCATTGTTATTTTTGTTGTTTTCCCTCCATCCTCTACGGAACGTCTTATGTATTGTGGGTATCCATCTTCTGATGTTTGTGTTTCTTTCAGTAATGCTCTGGGATATCTTTTGGTGCAGCTTTTATCTTTCATACATGGTGCTTGTGGGTTAAGAAGTCCACATGGACCATGAATCATGTTTTTCTTCACAATTTCATGCAATTCAATGTCTTCATCTTCCTCTGGTATTTCTGCAGATATTATTTTATCAATTTCAGTGGGATGTATTTTGTTTTTTATCCATATTAAGTTATGAGCATGTGGCAGCCCACGCTTCTGTCATTCTGTGGTGTACATATAACAAATACATTCTCCAAATAATTCATTTTTGGTGATAAGATTAATTAATTGTGTTTGTTTTTGTCTGAATACTCTTGCAATTAAGTCATGACTGTCATTAGATGTTTCATTATTTCTTAGGTTATTTTTGATCTCAGGCCATGTTGGGTTACATGTAAAAGTAATGAATAAGTCTGGTCGTCCATGTTTCCTAACATAGGTCATGGAATCCTGAGTGTATTCATGCATATGTCTTGGGCTTCCAGTGTATGTTGCTGGCAATATGAGTAGTGTTCCGACATTAGCTAGGTTTCCATCTTGTGCCACAGCATATTTTATGTGTATGTATTGTTCTGCTCTGAGTGATTTTTAATTTGTTCTAATGTAAAGTAGTCTTTCAGACTCAATTTTTGCATACATATTGGCCACAAACTGGTTTAACAATTTTTTGCAGTGCAGTATATGATTTTGTTCTTCATTTCTAATCATTAAAATGTAGGAGTAGTAGTCCATGGCTGAATTTTTTTTGCAAGTTTCTGTCCCTGTTTTGGGACCAATGTGTTTCAAATTAAAGTGATACGCATCTTCACCGTATGGAAAAAGAGTGGGATACTGAAGAGCATCATAAGAGCGATGTGTTTCTGAAATACGTTGGAGTTTTTTATCATGTCGTTTAAGTATAATATCTCTTGGATGGAAAGTGTCCCCAGAAATGAAGGCTGCCACTTCATTTGTTTCTGGGGCATTATATCTGCGTATATGCTTTCCTGTTGGTGTTTTGTCTGCAGCTATGACAATTTGGTATTCATTTTGTGGCATGTTTTCCATTGCATTCTTGAAAGTGCGGATGAGGTTATTGTGTTCATGTAGCATTCTCTGTATTTTTAGTACAATATGTTTTTTGGTTCCTTCAATGTATGTACATCGTTGTGCTGTTTCTTTTTCCTCATCTCCCATGAAATAAATTTGAAGGAACTTTGGATCTTCTTCTGGTAGTGGTAGAAGTGATCCAATCTGGTGGTAAACTTGTCCTTGTATGGTGAATGTTGGATTGAAACCCTTGTGTTGTATAATATTTGTGGCTCCAAATGAGGTCATTTGAACACATGAGTTGTATTTTCTAATGTTCTTTAGAAAATGTTTGGAATCTTGTGTTTCTCCACTGGTGTATTCTATAAATTGCTGTGGTGGCAATTGTTGCTGAATTTTGATTTTTCCCTCCTTTCAACATAAGGATTTTGTTTCAGTTTTAAATTTTCTGGCTTGGAAGAATTTGCAAATGTTGTCTAGATTTCCAATGTGTAAACTATACTCTTGTGAATAATCAGTTTCTGGATCATAGGAAAAGGCAGTCATTTTTAATGTTAATTTCTCAGCTTTACTTCTCTGTTTTCTTTTTTCTCTTGTCTCTTTATTCTGTTTTAATCTATTTTCATGTCTTTTTGTAGTTTCATTTGCCCTTGAAGTACTATCAATTTCTCTACGTTGTGTTAACATGCTTTCATGTTCCTCAGCATTTGTTTGTTGTGCTTTTTCTGAATATTCCTTTCTGCGTTTACTAAGGTTTTCTTCCCTTTCTTGTGCTGTCTGTTGTGTATTTTGTATTTTTCTTTTTAATCTTTCGCTTGTTCTTTGAGCTATATTTACTCTTTTCTTTGGTGGCATTTTGATATTCAATGTAATGGATTTATTTGAGTTTTATACTATTTTAAAATAATGTTTAAACTTTGTGGAATTAAATTTCAACAGAGTAAATGGAGTGTGCAGCAGACAAAATGGAGTGTGCACAGTGAATAGTTTTGATCCTTGCCTGTTTTTTCTACTGTATTGTTTTTACTTAATTAGGTTTAATTTAAACTGTTTTTGTTTTTTAAAATCGTTTATATTATGTTATGAAGTAGAAGGTTTCACTATTTAAATGCGGATTTATCTTTCAATTGAGTGAGAAGTGCTCCATTGTTGTTTTAAAGGAATAGTGTCCTATTTTTTCAATGTTTTGAAACTCTAAAAGTATTTTTAAACTTTCAATATTACTGTTTATATTTTTTAAAAAAATATTATGTTATGAAGTGGAAGATTTCTCTATTTAAATGCTGTTTTCTCTGTAAATTCGAGTGCAAAGTGCTCCGTTGTGGTTTTAAAGGAATAGTGTGCTCTTTTTAAAATATTTTAAAATTATAAAAGTATGTTTGAAACGTTCAATATGACTGTTAATATTTTTTTAAATATATATAATGTTTGTAAATGTAAATTATTTTAATTTTCGCAGTGTTATTTCAGAAATAGCAAAGGTATTATGTTCCGTAAATGTTTTTAGTTAAAACTGCTCCATAACTATTTTAAATATGTCATGCTTTTGTTTGCTCTAATGTTTGTTTCCCACGTTTTTGGTTTATTTCAACGTGTATTAAAGGTTATATAATTTATTTTGGATGGTTTTTGGAACTTTAATGATTAATTTAGACAATGGAGTGTGCTCCGTCAATAGTTTGATTTCGAATTGCTCCGATGCGTGACAGTTTGCGTTACGGTTTGTGTTTGAGTTGGAATTGATCCGATGCATTGCAGTTGGGTGTGTTGAAAAGTGGCTCGTGATGTGTATTTTTAAACTATATGTGTTTTGATATTCGTAAATCAAGAGTAAATAAAGAGAAATTAAAGTAAAAGTAATGTAAATTAAATAAACAGTAAATGTAGTGATAAATGAATTGATAACCGTAATTTTGGTTTATCCGCTGCAAAATAAAAAACTCTAACTAATTTAAAGTAAAAGAGAAAATTAAAAGAACATAAGAACATAAGAACAGCCTTGCTGGAACAGGCCACAGCCCATCCAGTCCAGCATTCTGTCTCACACAGTGGCTCACCATTTCCTTCAGGGTATTCCCAAGGAGATGCGTTCACCTGCTTAGGACTCCCTGGAAATGGCATTGAGAGATATCCTGCCTATCTCTCCAATCCGGAGGTTGTCCTTAGGTAGCCATAATTATAGCCATTGATACACTTGTCCTCCATGAACTTGTCTAATCCTTTCTTAAAGCTGTCAAGACTGACAGCTGTCACCACTTCTTCTGGCAGGGAGTTCCATAGACCAGTAATCCTCTGGGTGAAAAAGTACTTTCTCTTATTTGTTTGAGAACTAGTACCCAAAAGTTTCATGGAGTGTCCCCTAGTTCTAGTGTTGTGCGATAGGGAAAACAGTTTTTCCTTATCTACTTTGTCCACACCGTGCATGATTTTATAAACTTCAATCAGGTCACCTCTTAGACGGCGTCGTTCAAGAGTGAAAAGGCCCAACCATTGCAGCCTCAGATGGTAAGGAAGGTGTTCCAGTCCCCTAATCATTCTGGTTGCCCTCCTCTGTACTTTCTCCAACTCCATAATATCCTTCTGGAGGTATGGCGACCAGAACTGTACACAATATTCCAGATGGGGCCTCACCATAGATTTATAAAGAGGCAAAATGACACTTGCTGACTTATTTTCTATACCCTTCCTAATGATCCCTAACATTGAGTTTGCTTTTTTCACTGCTGAGGCACACTGGGTTGACATCTTCATTGAGCTGTCCACCAGGACACCAAGGTCCCTTTCCTGGTTTGTCTCAGAGAGTTCAGACCCCATCAGTTTATAAATGTAATTGGGGTTTTTTGCCCCAACATGCATCACTCTGCACTTACTAGTGTTGAAGCTCATTTGCCACTGTTTTGCCCACTCTCCCAGTGTCAAGAGATCCCTCTGGAGCTCCTCACAATCTCTCACAGTTTTCACTACCCTATATAATTTAGTGTCGAAGGTCGAAGGTAAATGTAAAATAATGAAGTAATTATAAAGAAAGAAGTAGGTTTTTCGTAGTCAAAGTTCTCCACTCAAAGATCGCAATTGTATTAGCTCCGTACCAATACGCAATAGCAAAAGTACGTAACTATGAGGGGTTTGCAGTGTAATGCAGCTCCTTTTGTACCTTTTGGTCTTGCTATTTTCGAAACGTTTGACACGTTCGCTCCAAAGCAATTGATTGGCTACATTACTGTGAATGCGTAGGATGGTGTGATTTGTCCTGTAACTCCTTAAATGGTAACGGCAGCTAGGACGCTGGGATATGTATTTTTACTTGTGCTGTCAGCGTTCGTGCGTCGGAAATGTTTCCCAACGTTCATTTTGATTGGCTGCGCCACGCCTGAGAACGACTGAGAACGTTCTTTCTGATCGTAATTGGCTGCCGCTCGGCAAACCGCAAAGGATTTGGGGTATTGAAGTTCTTTCCATTTATTGTCGTTTGTGGGGCTGTTGCCCCACTGCCAGTTTTCTCAATCCTTCGTTGACCTGCAGACCCAGTTCGGCCGTGTGCACAAATGGTGGGTGCGGGTCAGTAGGGCAAGGCATAGCAACCTATAGCAAGTTCCAATGGTTAACCCTTGGTTTTATAGGTGAAGATGTAAGAGGATAACTACCAATATTCCTTGCCACTCAGCATTAAGCAGCACTGACTGGATACTGAAGCTAAACATAGTACGAGGAACAACATCATCAGGAAACTTACAAACTATAAATGGGGAACTCAACCATTCATGCTGCGTACAACAGCTTTGGCCCTGAGCATCTCCGCAGCAGAGTATGCTGCTCCAGTATGGAGGATATCCAAACACGTGAAACAAGTTGACATCGCTGTTAATGAAGCAATGCATATAGGGACAGGATGCCTCAAACCTACACCACTTGAGAATATATATCCCCTTGTTGGTATTGCTTCATCTAAGATAAAGAAAGAAGTAACAGAGGATGCTGAGAGAACTCTCAACATCCTCTGAACAGATATGAGCTTCAAGTCCACCAACTCAGAGCTTCATGGCAAGAACAAACATTTTTGAGGGTATGGAAGAGCAAAACCAAATTAGAAGATGAAGGAGCTCACTGGACAAAGAATAAACATTAAAGGAGGATATAGCTGAGGAACTCAACATCCCCTATGTCACTTGGAGGACCTTGAATATGCTGAAGTTTGGAATTCCTAAATGCAAGACCAACACACTCAAGTGCGGGGTTGCTGGTGGACAAAAACACACTGTGTGATTGTGGAGAGATACAGAATCTGGCTCATTTGCTGGTCTGCTAGTTACTACCAGAAACATGTACTGATGAAGATTTAATTTTGGCCAACGACAAACCCAAGAAGGTAGCTTCATTTTTGGCAGTTTAAAGTCTGACCTAGACATGAAAGAAGAAGATGAATTAGAAGACATTTGAGGGCACATAACACCAACATCTGTATAATATTTATCTACAGATGAAGAGTTGAACATTTGTTTCCCCCTTTTTTCCTTGACAGATGTCTTAATTCAATTCTGCTAGAGTGGGAACCATGAGAGTCAGATGTTCTACCAGATGTTTTCCTGGCCTGTCACTTTATAGAACAGTTTTGAAAGTCACTGAAACTTTCTCTAATCGTGAGCTATGGCAGCACAGGTGAGTTCCATTCTTGCCAACGACGATCAAAAGAACTTTTTTGTGTCTCATGAAAAACAGTGGTTTCAGAACAGGCAAGGTAATCAGTTAGAGAATGACTCCATGTCCCTTGCAGCATAGACAGAGTGCCACATTCCCAAGGGCAGAGTCACAAGGCCCCATCCATCTGGCACTTGTGTTCTCTGGAATCATGCCCTGCTTCTCCATCAAGGTCACAACATATTTCCGTTTCTGACATACACTTTGAATGCTGACTGAATTGTGCAATGACCCAAAGGTGTGTCCTTGAGGATGACCAGATGAAAATACCTTCAATATTGATTAAAAATGCTAATGACCGTGTGGATCCCCTCCGCCCCCCCCAGAGTGCTCTAAGTGCTATGGGTCAGTATATAAGTGCAATGGGTAGTGCTAATATTTATATGGGGGAAGGAATTGTGGTAAACGGATATCCAGTTCACATTCCATAAAAAGAGAAGGAACAACTTCTGAACATCTCTCTCACAGTTATGGGTAGAAATGTCATGTCTTGCTTTTCTTCAAGGATTGGAAAAGTTACTTTTTAAAAGATATCAGCTCCCAGACCCCCTTAATTAGTATAGTTGTGATTTAAAATGTCATTTGGCTTCTTTTGAGACAGCAACTTTCTAAAACACATTTCTTTAGGGAAAACAATTAAAATAACTTGGGATTATAACATTTTAGTATAGCATGGGCATCATTCAGGCAAAAGACTTTGAATCCATAGGTCTTAGTAAAAGTAAAGGTTTCCCTTGCTCGAAAGCCAGGGTTCAGTGCTCATCTGTTTCAAAGCCAAAGAGCCAGCGCTGTCTGCTTCTGCAGACGTTTCCGTGGTCATGTGGCAGGCATGACTAGACACGGAACAGCAAATGGAACGCTGTTACCTTCCCACCGAAGTAGTCCCTATTTATCTACTTGCAATTTCTTGCTTTCGAACTGCTAGGTTGGCATGAGCTAGGACAAAGACGGGAGCTCATTCCGTCCTGCAGTACTCGGGAATTGAACTGCTAACAATCCGCCTCCCAGTCAGCGTCTTAGCCACTTGAGCCACTGCAGTGGCTCAAGTCTTACATCTCCTGTTTTTAACCCCTGTTTATTCAGACATGATTGTTGCTTGCTCTGCATGATAGGGAATTCATATTACATTTGTCCAGCGTAGATGGGGAAATGTTTCATTTCTTTCATGTCTGGTGAGAATTTAGCAACATTCATCATAACCTAGAGGGAAAGAACCTGAAATTTTTAATAAAAAGAGAGGGGTAGAATGCAAAGGTTCATTCATGCCCACAGTAAAATGCTTTTTTTAAAGGTAAAGTTCTCCCTTGATCAAAAGTCAGTTGTGTCTGACTCTAGGGGGGTGCTCATCTACGTTTACGGCCAGAGTCAGTAATGTCTATGGTCATGTGGTAGGCATGACTAGATGCCAAATCGCATGGAAAGCTGCTACCTTTCCCGCTGAAGTGGTACCTATTTTTCCAAATGCAATTTCTTGCTTTCAAACCGCTAGGTTGGCAGGAGCTGGGACAGAGACAGAAGCACACTCTGTCGTGCAGCACTTGGGTCTCGAACTACTGACCTGCCAACCTTCCAGTCATTAAGTTCAGCATCTTAACCACTAAGCCACCTCAGTCACCAGCCTTTTTATTTATTTATAATTTAAACTTGTATGCCGCCCCCTCCCCCAAGGGCGACTCCGGGCAGCTCACAGCAATCTTAAAAACCACTTTAAAACCCATTTTAAAAAATCCTTCCCGAAATCCTGTCACCCACCCCTCAGTAATAGGGATGAAGTGTCTAAAGAAGCCAATGGGCGGGGGCTAGTCCCCCGTCAGCCCCCCACACTTGCCCTGCCAGCCAGGTCTTGAGCCCTTTTTTCTGAAGGGCAGCAAATCTGTCTGCAGGCATAGTTCTATTGGCAGGAGGTTCCAAAGGGCTGGGGCAGAAACGGAGAAGGCCCTCCTCCTTGTGCTAGAGGCGAGCTCCTCCAGCGGATGGCACTATTAGATAGCCCCTCCGGTCCGCTCTCATTGGATGGGCAGAAACTCTTGGGGCGATGCGGTCTCTTAGGTATCCTGGCCCACTACCATATAGGGCTTTAAAGGTCATCACTAGCACCTTGAATTGCACCCGGAGGCAAACTGGTAACCAGTGCAGCTCCCGTAGCAGAGGCAAGGCACGGACATAACGCCTGCGCCATATCACTACCCGGGCAGCTGCATTCTGTAGCAGCTGCAGCCTCTGAATTGTCGTCAAGGGCAGCCTCATGTAGAGCGCGTTGCAGTAGACTAGTCTGGAGGTGACTAGGGCATGAGTGACCATGAGCAAGGAGGCCCAGTCCAAGAGCGGGCGCAACTGGCAAATTACACTATTTTCTTGCACCAGTAACCAGCCTGGCAGTCACATTCTGCACCTGTTGAGGTTTCCGTATCAGGAACATGGGGAGCCCCATGTAGAGAGCATTACAGTAATCAATACGAGAGATTACCAGCGAGATAACTAGTGTTATGAGGAACCACTTTTCCAAGTAGGGACGCAACTGAGCTATTTGGTAAAGATGGGAAAAAGCATCTTCACACACTGCAGCAATTTATGCTTTCAAGATCAGATGCGATCTAATATGACCGCCAAGTTGCGTACTTGGTCCTTAGGGGACAAGACCACCCCGTCTAGTGTTGGGGTAAGGGCTCCCAGTTGGGCATATGGACCCTCCAACACCAGCACCTCCATCTTACCTAGGTTCAGTCTCAACTTGTTAACTTTGGCCAATTCCAGCACCACATCCAGACAGTAATCCAGTCACCAGACCGCATCCCCTGCAGATGATGAAAAGGAAAGATAGAGTTGTGTGTCATCCGCATATTGGTGACAGCATACTCCAAATTGCTGGATGACCCCCTCCCAGCAGCTTCAGATAGATATTAAATAGCATTGGGGAAATGGTCAACCCCAGAGGAACAACACCCCATTGGAGTGTCTATGGTGCCAACAAGCATTCCCCAAGTTGGACTTTCTGAGGACAATCCTCAAGGAAGGAATGAAACCACTGTAAAACAGGAATTTTCTCTTCAACTGTTAATTTGACACCTTTCTTCTTTAATAAACATGCTGTCATCATCTTGAAAGTCAGTTTGCTTCCAGCAAACATTGGCCATTACATTTGACATGATTTTGGGACATTTTGCTGCATCTCTGAACTTCCAGATGTTATACCATCTAAGCTTGTAGAAGAGTTTTGAAAGGCTAAAAAGCTTGCCAGGTTTCTCATATTTTAATGATAAAGTAAAGCCATAACTTTACTTTAGAATAGGGCCACAGTGGCTTACCAGTTAAGACATTGAGCTTGATGACTGGAAGATCGGCAGATCAGCAGTTTGAGATGCAAATACTGAGTGATGGGATGGAGTGAGCTCCCATCGTCTCTCCCAGCTCCTACCAACCTAGCTGTTTGAAAGCAAGAAATTGCAGGTAGATAAATAGGTACTGCTTCAGCGGGAAAGGTAACAGCATTCCATCCACCCTGGCATCTAGTCATGCCTGCCACATGACCATGGAAACATCTGCAGACGCAGGCAGCACTGGCTTTTTGTGTGTAAGCAGAGATGAGCACTGCCTGCTATAGTCGGACACAACTGGTTTTTGAGCAGAGGAGACATTTACCTTTAAAGATCTAACTCTATCCTGAATGTTTGTTAAGTGTTTACTTCCATACTCCATTTGAAATATAAATTACTTTGACTGTCACAACAGAAAAGTGGCAAATAAAACAAAGGAAAATTATATTCAGTTGTAAAAAAAAGCTGCCAAGAAATCCTGTGCGTACATGCATGTTTTGATCAGTCTGCAGTTGAGTTATTTTTCTCCCAACATTTGAGATACTGTACTAATAATAGCTTCTGAAGCCTTTTTGAATAATTAAAACTCACAGCATCTTTTCAGGTTGGTCTTTGTTTTTCTTGATTTTGTTTCTTAACAATGCCATGGGAAAGGTTAACGCAGGGGTGCCCAAACTATGGAGCGGGGCCCGGATCTGGCCCCAATGCCAATTCATCCGGCCCACGAAGCCCTCGTTGCTCTTGAAAGCGGAAGTAAAGCGCACCCATACAGGCATGTTTTACTTCCGTTTCCAGGAGCGACGTGGTCTTTGTGGGCCTGATGAATTGGTGTCGGGGGCCGGATCCGGCCTCTGGGCCTTAGTGACTGGCTCCCTGAACCATGTGACCGGCCCATGGCCCAAAAGGTTTGGGCACTCCTGGGTTAACGGGTCTCTTCCCCCCCATCTTACTGGTTCTTTTTAAAGACAGGGGTCATAATTCCTGGTTCGTCAACCACCCTCTGGTCAATTTAGCAAGACATTTGGATGTTTTTGTCTTTATTCCTCATAAAGGCAGGCTGAAAATCAGGTCAAAGGCTCTTGAGTTGTTCAGGCTTAGACTGGATTTTCAAGGCTTATTAACGTAATTTACCTTAATTTCAGAAACTGCTTCCTAGTGTACCTGTCATTCAGAAAGTCAAATGGCACGCCTCAACAATGTTATCTGTAACACTTTCACGTTTGCCTAATGAACTTTCCTCAGCAATTCATGTCACCTCTAACCTTTCCTCACCTTTTTGCTTCCTACTTTTTCTTTTAACTAATTCATCAGACATGTTTAGGATTCCAATCACAACGTGAAAGCCTTCCTAATTATTGCTGCCCACTGTTCTTCAAAAAGTTGTTTACTCAAACATTATTGCCACCTTTTCAATGAGATTTTGAAGTGAACTTTTTTCCCCTACTCTCAAGATTTAGAAACACAGAGATTTATCTTCAAACAGTATTTTTTTTTCAAATGTAGAGCTGAGATTTTATAGAATTTGGCCTATTGACTGGGAAAGTCAAATGCCAGTGCATAAAACAATGTCTTTTTTTTGGGGGGGGGGGAGAGAAAGGGTGTACGGTAACTAAGGCAGATGAAGTAGTGAGAATCATATCGTTTGTATTATAATTTGTTATTGTGTTTGTATTTTGTGTATGTTGATTTATATTTATGTCACGTTAAAATAAAAGTGTAAAAAAGAAAAATTAGAGAATGGGGAAGAAAGAAAACTTTCAGCAGATTTCAGAGAGGAAACACTGGACGCCAGATGAAATCATTTTACTGTATATCTGAAAGTGATCAAGAATAATGTTTAACTTACCAGATTCTTCTTCTTCAGGTGCCGTATCCGTTCCCAATATTGGCTGTCATTATGATAGTCTTCCTGTTCTTAACTCCTCCGAACAGTTCTTCTGAGGACATGTCACACCAGTTTCTCAGGTTCTTCAGCCATGAAGTCTGTCTACGTCCAAAGTTTCCTTCCCCAAGAATCTTTCCTTGCATAACAAGTTGGAGTATTCTATATTTCATGTCATTTCTCATGATATGGCCAAGGAATTGGAGCTTCTCTTTGTTTAATGGTCTTAAACCATTCTTTATCCATCCGGCACAACACTTCTACATTAGTCACATGGTCAACCCATAATATCCTTAGCAGCCGTCTGTACAAATGCTTCAATGTTCTTTTCAGATGCTTTAGTCAACGTCCAAGCTTCAACTCCATAGAGCAACACTGGGAATATGTAACACGTCTCACTATTCGGATCTTTGTAGTGAGAGTTAGATCTCTGCTGCATAACAAATGCTGCATTTTTATGAAGGTGGATCTTAAAGTAAAGGTAAAGGTTCCCCTTGATCGAAAGCCAGTCGTAGCCAACTCTAGGGTTCAGTGCTCATCTGTTTCAAAGCCGAAGAGCCAGTGCTGTCTGCTTCTGCAGACGTTTCCGTGGTCATGTGGCAGGCATGACTAGACACGGAACAGCACATGGAACGCTGTTACCTTCCCACCGAAGTGGTCCCTATTTATCTACTTGCAATTTCTTGCTTTCAAACTGCTAGGTTGGCAGGAGCTGGGGCAAAGACGGGAGCTCATTTCGTCCTGCAGTACTCGGGAATCAAATTGCTGACCTTCCGCCTCCCAGTCAATGTCTTAGCCACTAGATTGGCATGTTTATTTTCCACCATTTTTTTAGGGCTAGAAGCCAACATTAAGAGATAATCTGTAATTAGAGCTGAAAGCACATTCATGTTGCAGAAAGGTGAACTAATTTCCAGTTTGTGAAATTACACTTCAAAGAAATCCCATGCTTAAGTCCTGAAGATCAGCCATCAAACAAAATAGGATAATTTACTTGCACCCTTGGAAGGGAGAGAGAATCCCATTGTGAAACTTTAGTTAGTTAAGGATTTTCCTCTTCTAGTCATGGATGATCTCTAAACTTCATTGTAAGCATCTTTTGTTTTTGAACTGCATGCTTGCCCTAATTCAGGAATTACTCAGAGGAACAGGATCTCTGTGATGGAAGACCACAATGTGTGGACCATTTCTTCTAGGCTCATCGCACTTCTCGATGTGGTTGCTGCATCATTAGGGAAATAACTGAGGATTTCGATACTCCAAAAGGATTCTTTCTAATGCTCTGGTTCAGCTCAGTCTCTTCAGCAAGAAGCATCTTGTATCTGTGAAGCTATTTGTCAACACTGATGAGGAAATTGCGGGTCTAGAACACTCTGAACATGTGTGAAATTTTTGAAGTGGTAGCCATGTTAGTCTGTGTAAGCATATCTGATAGTAAACAAAACAACAAAAAAGTTGTGGCACCTTAAAGCCCAACTTCTGTATTTAAATGTGAGCTTTCATCGATCAAGTCCATTTCATCAGGCATAAGACTCTTATGTCTGATGAAGTGGACTTGATCCATGAAAGCTCACATTTAAATACAGAAGTTAGTCTTTAAGGTGCCACAACTTTTTTTTAAAAAAGTGTCAGAAACACACAAAGGTGCTTCCTGGGTTGAAAGGATTTTTGCTGGAGGAACTCCACTCAGGGGACGCCCGAATGTGGCATCTTTCATGTCCTCAAGATCTTTTTCCCACTGAAGTGGTCCCTATTTATCTACTTGCAATTTCTTGCTTTCGAACTGCTAGGTTGGCAGGAGCTGGGACAGAGATGGGTGCTCATTCCGTCATGCAGTGCTCTGGTCTTGAACTGCTGACTTGCCGACCTTCCAGCTAACAGGCGAGCTTCTTAACCACTGAGTCACTGCAGTCCTTTTACTCTCTGATATGTTTGAACATGTGGACACTTTAATCACTTAGGGATAAATAGAGATTTACCCAGGACTAGAATGTTGATGCAAGCTATTTCAGTTGTTTTGCAAAGGACTTAAGCATGCCTTGGTCTTGAATGGGCAATAGAAAGCCACTAACTTTACAAAATACATGCTCTTTGTTTATCAATATGAACTGATCCAACTGCCTGCATATTTAGATTCTTCTTATGCAGAGCAGCTGAATTCCAGGACAATCACAATGAGCACCTGCACTTCCAAATATGCCATTGCATCACTAGTATGTGTGAGTTACCTGTGTTTTGCTCCAAAATAGCAGCTGTGAGAAACTTAAAGGAATTCAGACGCCTGGCTCCAGGGACACCTGTGCAGACCAGCCACAGCAAGGTAGAGGCTGGCTGGTCTTTGTTGGCTGGTTGGAGCGGGGGCAGCAGTGAAGAACCAGCCTGTCTGTTTAATGAAAACAAAGGTAGGTGCACAGGTATCTAAGGACAAAACAAAACCAAAACCCCTCAAAGCTGATAAAATACTGGTAAAATTTATTACTACCAACCACAGTTCAGCGGTTATGTACAAGCTTTCAAGTTCTTTCTTTCTCTTTTACCCCATCAGGTGTCAAGGGAGATGCAAGATTCTTGTTCTGGCACGCCTATTGGCATCCACAGGTGTTGCCTGGTGTTCCTGTAATATTTCTTTGATGTTATCTTTCCATCTTCCTCTGGGCCTGCCTCATGAACTTTGTCCTTCTCCTCTTTTTATAAATGCCGTGTATAGTATGGAATTCCAAGACATCCTCAAAATGTTATTCTTTCAGAAAGGTCTTCGACCTAATATGATTGTACAATATGTAAGCAAATGAAACTTGTCATTTACTTCCCAGTGCTCGGTGGCCAAATAAAAGCACATTAATTTGCGCAACTTGTGAAGTTGCAAAAAATATAAAATGGCAAACCACTTTATTTGTTGTCTCTGTATGTAGTGCAAGATAGGTTCTGTTCCAATTCTTTCCCTTATAACCTCATTCCTGACTTTATCCTTTCCTCATACATCTCACTTCTGTGGTGACCAATTTTTGCTTCTGTTTTGCTGTAAGTGTCCATGTTTGGCACTGGTAATATAAGGTGGGAATGAATATGCTTTGTATGGGGCGTTTCTTTGTGCTGATCTGTATTGCCTAGTGTTGTAAGCACAGAGCTAACTGTCCCAATATTTGGTTTGCCTACTTCAAGTTCTTTACAACTATTAATCTGGTAAGGTAATCTAGAAAATGACTTTACTGGGTAGGATGAATAGCAAGGGAGTCTAAAATTACATATTTTGTCATAGTCATGAGATCTGCAATTAAATGGAAACTCAAGAAGGAGATTTGTGACAAAGGAACCACTGTTAGATGCACAGGTACCAGGTTATATCTAGCAATACTTATTAAAGGCCAAAACACATCAGATGGCTGTTTTGAAATTACGAGTGGAGCTCACAAAAGTAGTAAAAGATGTTTAATTACCCACCACCCAAATATTTTTTTCAACTTCACAAGTTGCGCAAATTAATTTGCTTTTATTTAGCCACCGGGCACTGGGAAGTAAATGACAAGTTTCATTTGCCTACATATTGTACAGTCATATTAGCTCAAAGACCTTTCTGAAAGAATAACATTTTGATCCTCTCTCAATTGTGAAGCAGTCTGCTTCAATCCTTGGATGAAGAGGAAATGCCCTATCTTCCATTTTCTGGAAGCACGCTGTTGATTGTAGTACAAAGATCTGTCACTTACCATGAGTGAAACACATAAATATGTGGTGTTAAAACAAAGGTGTGAGTTGGGGGCACCACCCCGACATTGTGAATTCACTAACCTCCCCAGCACAAGCAGCATATGGAAATAGTAGGGATTTGTTTTCAGTGTACACAGTACTAGATCACCACACGATATAATGCTTTCCCCACGGATTTGGGGCACATTTATGTTTTCCCCTTCTAGGCTGGGAACATTCCAGTGCCAAATTGGTATAACAGTGAGTAATCCAGTGTTTTAGGACCAAAACAGTGAAAAAAACACTGGAAAAAGAAAGTGTGATTGCTTCTCCACCCAAAGTAGTAAACATATGGTAATTTACACATTAAAATGTTACCTGGTGCCAGGAGAGGAGGCTGTGTCAACTTTTACACTTAGTATCACTCTAATGCGTTTCCCAAACTATGTTCCGTGGAACACTGGTGCTCCATTGAATGTCAATAAGTATTCCATGGGAAAAAAATGAAATCCTGGTAAAACTCATTGACAAATGTGTAATGCCACAAAGTTTGTTTTGCATCCATCCTTTTGATGTGATGCATCAGCTTGCAAGAAAAGTTGTTTTGCAACCTTTTGCAAAACATTTGCAAATCATTGCTATTAAAACTGAAAAATCCAAACCTATCTTTCTATTGCAAAAACCAAAGTGTTCCATTAAAATTTTTGGCTTTGTGAAGTGTTTCATGATATAATAAGTTTGGGAAACACTGCTCTAATGCGTCCTCTGTTCCAAACCTTGCAGCTTTTTGAAAATCACAACAAATTATACATAGGTTTTCTACAGGAACGTGTGATATTTGCCCTTACTTCCATCAAAAAGCAAAATCCAAGCTAGCAAACATAATAAAATTCAGAATAGGGATGACCTGAGCAGTTTCCTTATAATGAAAAATATATATACAAAAAAGAATGAACATTTAAAGGCTCAAGAGACACTCTGCATAGAGAGGATATGGTAATCGATGAAAGAGGCTTCAAAGACAAAATAAAGATCAGTTTATTTGCTAGAAACCTCACTATTGGTTGGATAGGGCTAAATTATATTTCAAAAATTTTGAGACGGGGGTTAGAAATAAATTGGCATACATTTGAGATTACGATGTTTAATTATGACAAAGAGGAAAAAGAGTTAATAAAAATGATGTTAACATTCAAAATTATATAGGGATGAATATTTAGAAGAATTGTTTGAAAGAAAATTTTAATAAATTGAAAGAAGAAACCAAAGATAAATTAGAAGACCTTGGGAAGATCAGATTTTAGCTAAGATTTTTTTATTATTATTCAGAATGTTACTGATAAAAATCACTGATGAAGAGTTGAAAAATTGGGAAAATATGATTAATACATTTTGTAATGGAGATAAAAAACCAAGGATTCATAAGAAGAGGTGGTATACATTTTTCAAATGTGGAGGTTTAGGTCTTCTTAATATAAGATTATATATTTATACAGCTAATCAAATGAGATATTTGTGGCAAGCTACTTCAGTGGAAACGTGTGTTTAATAGTTTATCTCAGTCCACTAAATTAGTATGTCAGAGTAAACAAAACAAACAGCAAAAAATACAAAAAAGAGCTGATATTATTATTATTATTATTATTATTATTATTATTATTATTATTATTATTATTATTATTATTATTATTATTATTATTATTATTATTATTATTATTATTATTATTATTATTATGTGTCAGAAATTATTCTGGGTTGAAAGGATTTTCGGGGAAGAAACTCCGCTCAGGGAACGCCCAAATGAGGCTCCTTTCATGTCCCAAAGAGCTGGGACAAAGACGGATGCTCAAACCGTCATGATCTTAAAGACTAACTCCTGCAATTAAATGTGATCCTTTGTAGATCAAATCCACTTCGTGGTTAAATAAGGAATCACAGGAACTATAGGGAATCCCAATTTTTTAATACAATGTAACAAAAGTATTATAGGGGGAAATGAAAGCACCCTTTTAAAAATATGATTTTAAGCTGGACTAAGTATTAAAAAGATTTACTTCTTCAATTTCCCCATTACAACCAGTGATAGAATTGGAGAAAAGCTCAGAAAATTTGAAAAGAAAATTAGAGAAAATATTATTAGGATAAAGTATTGGTTAGAAAAAAAATGGTAAAAAAAAAGAACAAATAAAAAAAGTATAAAGATCTAGCATAGGTGCCCGTCTTTGATTATTATTTTTTTTTGGGGGGGGGGCTCAACCCGTGGGGTGGGGGTGGCTTGGGGAGGGTTTTTTTCTTTTTGCCTCCCCCCCCCATTATTTGTGATGCCCCCTGGCTCTCAGTAAAGGAACCTGGGCAGACTCACCCCGGCGTAATGATGAGGGAGGGATGGTAGGTACTGAGGGGGAAATTTAGGAGGAAAGGAAGACGGGAGGGTAAGAATGAGGGAGGGAAGGAAAGAAGGAAGGGGAGAAGAATGGCTGGAGGTAGGGAAGGAAGGATGAGAGCTAATTACCCGGCCTTGGCCAGGGGGTTTGTTGTATGTTTAGGTTTTTCGGACCCTGATACACCCCAACACAGAGACACTCTCTCTCTCATTCAGGCACACCCACACCCACAAGTGACTTGTGCATTGTCTTGCACACACACATAGACACACACTCCCTGACTCTCTCAGTCTCTCACTCACACAGCATTGATGTACATTTAAAGTGTCTCGTTCCAGGGCTGTAGAGGCTTAAATGGAATGGGTTTGTTCCATCCGCATCAGGACCTTTCTCTGTCAGTCATTCACTCTCAACCAATCACAGTCCAACATACAAATCAGCTCTCTCCAACATTCTGTTTCCAGGTCTGGCTGCTAAACTGCCATTTTTCTCCCATGGCACCATGGGAACTGTAGTTTCCATTCTTTTTTCCATTTTGTGAGGCTTAGGCCTCACTCTCAGCCCCCAGACCCTCACGCCGCTGATCTTGGGGACAAAAGGTAGGTGTGTGTGGAGCATTACGGGTTAGGCTCCAGGGGTGTAGGTACGCATTCCGCACACGTACAGCCACACCACTTCCTTATAGGGATAGATAGAGACAATATCTTGGTTTAATCTTATTTAATTAGTGCAGTGGGCTAAAGATTGGTTAAAAAGAAATGGTAAATGTTGAGATTTTACTATATTTTAACAAATAGTATTACCAAAAAAAGATGGTAATAATAAGGTAATGAAAGGGATAGTAAGTAAAATTTATAAAATACTGCTGGAAGCAGAGAATCAACAAGGTTTTCTTATAACATTGTGGAAATATGATTTGGAAGTGGAAATAGGTAATGAAGTTTGGAATAATATATGGAAGAATATTAAAACCCTTATCAGCAAGGAAAAATGAGAATTTCTATCAGTTTTCAAGATAGTAATTGTTGAAATTGAATCAAATGGATTTAAATTGTTCTAAGATGAGCTGGAGAGGTTGTTAGAAAATAGGTGGTGAGAATATACAGAAATTTTGGCAGTTGATTTTCAAGGTAATAAATGATATAATCATGATAAATGTGGAGGCTGATCCTATAATTATGCTTTTATCAATGTGTGATAAGAAACAGTAGAGTTGGACAATGAAATAATTAATTTCAACATTAACAGTGGCAAGATTAATAGTAGCAAGGCACTGGAAAATAAAATATAATTTTCAATTAAATGAATAGTATAACGAAGCTTGCAATACAGCTATTAGTGACAAGTTGGCATATAATATTAAAGTAAAGAAGGGTTTGGTAAATAGGAATATTCTTATTGATGTCTGGGGAGAATTTTGCGATTTTGCACCTTTGCATAATCTGTGCAATTCTGGAAGGGAAATGGGGCTTCATAATTAGAGGGGAAATTGGTCATATCCCCAAATGGTCCCAGTGGGGAGCATGCTTTAATTTATTGTACTTTAGTTTTTAAAAATGTTTTTATATTTTGCTTCTATTGTTTTGTGTGAGTTATTAAATTTATATGAGCCATAAATTTGTTTTACTTCACAACTAATCCGAACAACAACCAGAGATCTGCTATTACCAGCTGTAAAAAGCCATAGTGATTTGTATACTCATGTTAGGCTAACCAACCACTCTGTACCTGATGTGCATAAATTGATGCCATGAATTCTCACTCCTATGTCTGATGAAGTAGACTTGATCCATGAAAGCTAACATTAAAATACAGCAGTCGTCTTTGAAGTGCAACAACGTTCTTATATTGTTTGTTTTGTTTACTCTGGTATGCTTGAAACACAGTTACTATTCCTATTTTTATTTTTTTATTATTGTTTTTGTTCATCTTGTTATAAAATTAAATAATTATTTTTAATTGTATGGCTCTCTGAATTCTCAGTGTATTCTCAGTTACTTTGCAACATGAGACAGAATTTTGGACTTTAATACAAGCGCCTATTAAAAGAACATAGAAAATATTTGAAATATATAAATATAAATGCAATAAATAAATAAATAAACAAACAGTAAATTGCAATTAGAGCAGGCCGATTGAGTCAGTAGGGATTTGGTAAGTCAACAGGTATATACAGTACAGTTTGTTGATTCAACAGTCTTGTTGTAGTTGACTTACTGCTGGATTTCTGCCAAAGAATCTCTGTATGCTCACATAAATCGAATTATATGCTTGGCTTTTTAATATACTGTACTCTTATTTGCAAATGAACCTGGCATTTTATGCAGGAATGTTTCCTATTTTTAATTTGGGAAGAAATTTGATAGGATTTTTAAAAAATCTGTTTGAAATATGGTGTTGGAGGAGTTTTGTGGGTACCCTGGAATGCCAGAAAGATGAACAAACAAGTTCTAGAACAGCGGTGGCCAAACTATGGCATGTGGGCTGGACCTGGCCTGCGGCACAATTTCATGTGGCCCGCGGCTGCCCTCGCTGCTACCAGAAACGGAAGCATTTATGACAGCTGTAAAACACGCCCATGCATGTGAAAACGCGCTCATGCCTGGCCTAAACACTGCCGTAAATGCACCTGTGGCAGTAATAAACGCATTTATGACAGCTGCAGATGTGCTTTACAATGTTTACAGCAGGAGGAGTCATGTGACCAGCCCACTCAGCTGTCCGGGGTGTGGGGTCTGACCCATGGCGCGAAAACGTTGGGAACTCCTGTTCTAGAACAAATCAAGCCTGAATTTACTCTGGAGGCAAAAATGATAAAATTGAGGCTGCCCTACTTTGGGCACAGTATGAGAAGGCAAGACTCCTCTGGAAAGATAAGGATGCCGAGAAAATTGAAGGCTAACTGAAGACAAAAACTTCATGGAGTAAATTGACAGCATATTAACAAATAATTGTGTGGGAGCTCTTCATGATGCATGTTGCACTTACACACAAGGTTAAAATCGCAAACTTCTAATATTCTTTGGTAAGACTGCAGTGGCTTAGTGGTTAAGATGCTGAACTTGATGACTGGAAGGTTGGTAGGTCAGCAGTTCAAGACCCAACTGCTGCACACCGCAGTGAGCTCCTGCCTCTGTCCCAGCTCCTGCCAACCTAGCAATTCAAAAGCAAGAAACTTCAAGTAGATAATAGGTACTACTTCAGTGGGAAGGTAGCAGTGTTCTATGAGCTCCGGTGTCTAGTCATGCCTGCCACATGACCACAGAAATGTCTGCAGATGCAGGCAGCTCTGGCTCTTTGGCTGTAAACAGAGATAAGCAGGCACATGCTGGTATATCGGGCAATCGGGCTTTGTCCCACTCCGCCCTCGCCTCTGGGGAGCCAATAGCAATATATGGGATCCCACCCCCCAAAATAGGTGCCCCCTCCACTCCCTGTCCAGCACCTTCCCATGGTGCCCTGCACAGCTCTGGAGATGAGCACCAAACGCTAGAGTCAGATACAACTGGCTTTTGAGCAAGGGCAACCTTTACTTTTACTTAATATTATTTGAGGTATAACACAACTGTTCAGTTACGGCAGGGGTTCCCAACCTTATCAAGCCTGGGGCCGGGCTGTATCCATTAGAGAAGTATTTTTAAAAAGCTAGAGAAAGTGAAAACAGAGGAAAGGGTTTCTCCATCATCCGTGTTGATTTCACAATTTGCTGTATAGGTCACAGGGTTGTCGCCCCAAAGAATGATGTACACAGCTCCATTTGGGAGTGGATGAACCAATAGCACAAACAGCAGAATGGGAGAATCAAGAGCACTCCCAATCACGCCAAATTAAATGGCAGCACTAGCACTGTTCCAGAAAGCTTGCCAAAGAAATGGGATGGGTTGCTATTAGTGAAAACATGTGTAGTCTCTAGAACAGGGGTTCCCAACCTAAGGCCTGTGGGCCAGATCCAGCCATTGGCGCCATTCCATGCAGCCCCTCACCCCTCCAAGGGTATTCGAAAAACTGCCCCTTTGAAGCTGCTAGGACAAAATAGCCGTCCGGCCCTTGAAGCTGACTGAAAGAGCATGACTTGGCCCCTGGTTTGAAAAGGTTGGGAACCCCTGCTCTAGAAAATAGGGTGAACCAAATCACATCAAAAGTGACCCAAATAGTGAGCCTTCTCTATTTAGATCTTACATTATTGTTCACACTTACCTGTTCTTTCCCTGGGAAAATGTTACTAATTCTCTTTCCTTTTCTTCTCAGCTGCTCAGTTGCATGAACAAGCGGTTCATACGCCATCTGCAAACCAATTGTCTTTGCCAAGCTTTTCATTTTCACAACAGCCCTCTCGAAAGCTTCCTTCTTTTGTTAATTCCGATTACAGGTGCTCATTTCTGCTCACAGCTGCCTCTTGTGCCCCTTTTAAAGTGTGTTGCCAATTCACACAAAAAGACTTCTTGAAAAAGACGTATTTGCTAGCCCATTTTTAAATTATAAGCTACCGTAGAAGCGTTTCCAAGGCTTTTTCTCCTGAGCCCGGTGCGATTTGTAGCTGTTCTCTGAGCGATGCTTTGATGGGGAAATCTCCAAATTGATAAGAATTACAATTACATCTGTCCCTTTCTCAGGTTGAAGAGACCTTGAGGGATCATATTAGTCTAGGACCTGTAGTCCAGCCCTAACTGGTCCTTTATTCTCCATTTGACTTTGGGAGACCTGACACGAACTCTTGTTAACTACTGATTAGATAGATAAATCTTTATTGTCATTGTCCTGCACAGAACAACAAGATTGGGGGGGGGAGACACTTATCAACCCAACAAAACCTAAACAAAATACAACTATACAAAATTATCAACATACTCCCACCCCACATATACACATTTAACCCCTAAAAAGCTCTAAAACTCTAAAAAAAATTAAAAAACTATATACAGAAGCTCCCTTATAGACTGCATTGCACTGCATTCAAAGCCAGAACCGCTTTTGGGAAGAACCGCTTCTGTGGGCCGTTTACTTCTTCCTCTGCCATGTCTGAATCCGAATACAGTGTTGGCAATTCTTATGCGATCAGCCATGAAGACTGTCCAGAGAATATAATGCAATGGCCTTTCATCTGCCTTCCACATCGCAGCATGACCCCCGTACCGCTGATCCAGTTCTGCGAGTCAACCTCTGGTTCTGAACCCTTTTGGCACACAAAGTCCTCATCGGCCCGTATTGATGAAGCTGCTGCCCTCCATCAAGATGGATTCAAATGGGATTTAATCCTTTTGGGACCCATCACCTTTCTCTGTGGACCGAAGGCTGTTAGTCCTCATCTCAAATGGGGCAGTTCCTATTCTGGAATGCACTCTTTAAAAAGAAATTAACTGCAACTAGACAATGAGCATACTGGAAGAGACCTTAGCCAAGCATGAGGCGCTAGGTTTCTACTTCTGGTGATTTTCAAAATTGGAAAGCATTCAAACTTGGTAATTTTACGTGCCACAGAGCTATTCATCCCCCTTTGAAGCACCACTGTCTCATTGTACAGCATTTTTTTTTAAAATGTGGCTCTCAATCTATCCATATTAAGTGAACTTGAAAGATGCACTCTTGCAAAATATTACATCATTTCCAAATGGCAAACCACTTACAGAAACAGCTGGATCTCTATGTATATACCATAGTGTCTTATATTCAGCCTAACTTTAAAAAGAAAGGTCCCAGAGGAATTGTCCACACAATATGTTATGTTATTGTTAAATATAGCCACACTGATTTATGAGTAGTCTTTCAACAGGATGTATTTCTTATGCCTTTTTTTTAATTACTTAGCTGATTTCCAATGTTATACTATATATAAAACAAGGGACCTCTGCAATAGTAGATTCTTCCTTTGAAAAAACATCTTTGAAACTTCAGCTCAGTGCAAAACTCATCTGTCTGTTGGCCAGAGAACTGGTGCCTCACTAAAGTTCCCAAAGCAATCTTAGACTTGCTTTGGTACTCAGCAATAAGTATCCCTGGGAACTTACTTCCTGGAAAAAATGTGTACCTTGTGCATATAAGAGCCCAAGTAGACAAGACGTCACTGACTTGCTTAGTAATTGTGTTGTTTGAATGCAAATTATGGGTATGTGTGTAAGCAGGGTGGAGGGTTGTGGTGGCTTAGTGGTTAAGACACTGTGTTTAACAACTGGAAGGACAGCAGGACAGCAGTTCGAGACCCGAGTGCTGTACAATGGAGTGAACACCCGTCGCCTGCCCTAGCTCCTGCCATTCTAGCAGTTCGAAAGCAATAAATTGCAAGAAGATAAATAGGTACCGCTTTGGTGGGTAAGTTAACTGTTCTGTGCTCTCCAGCATCTAGTCATGTCTGCCATGTCTTTGGTTGTAAACAGAGATGAGCACCATCTCTAGAGTCGGACGCGACTGTCTTTCAAGCAAGGGAAACCTTTACTGTGTAAGCAGGGAGCTGGCTGGATAGCTCAGTGGTTAGTTATCTGGCTGAGATTGTGAGTTCGAATTCTTGCTGTGCCATAATTCTTTCCCAACAAACCGGGACAGCCACGTGACGTCATTGCATTCTTCAAACTGTGCATGCGTCGGATGAGGCTGTCGAGGAAACCTACTGGAGCGCCTTCGTCCTCCTCTGCCCCCCATGCTCCCCTCCTTTTACTCATTCTCCTTTCAGAGACCTTCAATTTATCCTATCGCCAAGCTGCCTGTCAGCTGGGAGGTAGGTTCAGCAAAGCCCCCCCCCCCCGCGGGAACCTCCATTTACTAATGATCAGGCCGTGCTGATCAACCCAATCTCCTCCTCCAGCCACCAAGCTGCTGTGGCTGCTGCTCCAGATGCTAGCTGGTGCTTAAGTAGAGGCGCCGTTCTACGGCAGCAAGAAAAAGGCGAGGATTTTTTTTTTCAAACTAAAAATTTGCATGCCCCTTGGTTTGAAACCTTGCAAATCCGGGACTTTTCAATGATTTTACGGAACCGGCCAGGACACTCAAAATCTGGGAAATTCCTGGTTTTCCGGGATATATGGCAACCCTACTCCTGGGAGAAGAACCAGCCTGTGAAATCATGTGCTAGTTCCACAGTCCCAGGGTGCCCCCAGAAGAATGGAATAGTATTCACTACCTAGGAAACCTTGAAAAAGGGTCTGTATAAGTCAAACCCCACTTGATAGCATACAATTATTATTTACTTGTATAGGGGTAGGTGTTAATTTAAATCAAAACTTCAGTGGAGGGGAGTAAGATTTAACTCCCCTCTCCCATGTCAATTCCTGATATAGAATCATCCCCTGCTGCAATTTTTTTTTAAAAAAATGGTCAGGTCAGCTCCTGCCAACCTAGCAGTTTAAAAGCAAGAAATTGCAAGTAAATAAATAGGTACTGCTTCAGCGAGTAAGGTAAGTGTTCTATGTGCTCCAGCATCTAGTCATGCCTGCCACATGACCACAGAAACGTCTGCAGATGCAGACAGCACTGGCTCTTTGTTTGTAAAAAGAGATGAGCACTGAACCCTAGAGTTGGATACGACTGGATTCGAGCAAGTGAGACCTTTACTAGATGTAACAATAACTAGTAAATAAATTATGTTAAAACCTGTACATTTATTGGGGTGATGGAAAGAGTCATAGCTGTCCAAGGAAATTCATCTAGCAATGAGGGCGCAGCAAGGAGGAAACCATGCCAAAGCATCCTATTCAGATGACTTCAAACTTACATCATGTTTCTTTTCAAATGCACATCTTAACTCACCAGCAAGTTAAATCCTATTCCTTGAGAGTCACATGGCCCAATCTCCACCACATGGACCGGTTTAGGGATTTCAAATATTTTTTAAGCTTCATGCAGTGGGGTCTATTCTATTTCTCCAAATCCCATATTTTTTTAAAAAAAAAACTGGGAGGTTGTTTTTAAATGGAAAATCTCTGCCAAGGATGAGAAATGGGGGAGGGAACAATACAAGCACAGCTGGTTTGCATATTTAAAAGTTAGTGGTGGTGGTTGATCGCCTGCAATTGTACTGTGTACTTAATATCATTTGAAAGTGTTACCTTTTTGAACTACAACTCCCAGTGGCCATGGGAGTTGCAGTCCAAAATATAACTTTTCGTGCTCTTTATATTCTCAGAATAGTGGCAATAGAAGAGGTTATTAACAAAGTTTTCAAATCCGGCTAGGATCTGGGAGGCAACGCGTGCATTATTTTAGCAATGCTCTTGCAACCCTTCCTTTCTTTCATAATGAAAAAGTACAATTTTCAAAGGGAGATTAAAGCTGTAATGATCTACCTACTTACCTCTGAGTAGCTGGATATTATGCTTGTGCCAAAAGGGTCCCTGATTACTGCCACACATCTCATAATAATTCATATTCCACTGGCATGCAGCGTGATCCTGAGCATGTTTACTCTGAATTAAAACCACCTCAAATAGCTTTAGATAAAGTTAAAGGTCTCGTTTGCTCGAAAGCCAGTTGTATCCAACTCTAGGGTTCAGTGCTCATCTCTTTATAGTCAAAGAGCCAGCGCTGTCTGCATCTGCAGACGTTTCCGTAGACATGTGGCAGGCATGACTAAACACCGGAGTGCATGGAATGCTGTTTACCTTTCCACCGGAGTAGTACCTATTTATCTACTTGAAATTTATCTACTTGCAAAGGGGTCTAATCTCTTCTGAATAGGTTGCCATTTAAGTCCCACAGATTGGAGTTTACAAGGTGTGAGAACCCTGTAGGCAGGGCTTATCTGCCCTGCAAATGTGCTTAGGATCTGGGACCAGATTGATAGGTAGGAATTCCTGTATGGATGATTATTTAAGTCTCAACACTTAAGATTGAGTGCCAAAGAACTAATAACAATTCTCCATCCTCATAAACGAGGAAAACAGAGTCAGAACTCTAGAGCAAGCAGTTGTTAGAGAATATGCAGATACTGTGTGTGTGTATGTGCGGGTATGCGTACACACACACACACACAAACAATTTTAAATTGAAGAAAATGAAAATGATGAAAAGCAAATTGTTTTTATTAATTAGAATTCTTACATCAAGTACGATGCATAATAATACCTAAGGATTCACCTCCCTTGTGTGTGATCCTGCACATGTCTACTTTGCACATGTCTAAAGGTAAAGGTTTCCCTTGCTCGAAAGCCAGCCGTATCTGACTCTAGGGTGCAGTGCTCCTCTCTGTTTCAAAGCCGAAGAGCCAGCGCTGTCTGCTTCTGCAGACGTTTCCGTAGTCATGTGGCAGGCATGACTAGACACTGGAGCGCACGGAACACTGTTACCTTCCCATCGAAGTGGTCCCTATTTATCTACTTGCAATGTCTTGCTTTCGAACTGCTAGGTTGGCAGTCTACTCGGAAGTAAAACCCACTGAGCTCAAGGAGACTTGCTGGAAGAGGAAATGACAGGTTCCAGCATAGTAAGATTTCTCCTTCTTGACAGATCTCAAAAGAAATTCTTAATTGCCTTCAAAAATAGTTCCTGTCAATCAAAAGAAGTGCATCACTAGCAGTGTGAAAAAAATTACACGTTTTACACCAGGTTCTGTACATTCTGAAACTCAAGATACAAACGTCGTGGAGCCCTATCTCAACCTTAATGACGGAGAGTAATTCCCAGTGTGGCCAGTCAGGATTACTCACGGGTAAAGATGCATCAAGTCGTAGCTTGCTTCAGCCAACTTCACTCCGATCCGCCAAGATTTACATGCCAGGAAAGGAAAGCCCTTACTGAGAGTTCTCTCTCAAAAAAAGTTTGGACATCTTATCTATGCTTATTCCGGGCAAGCCTGTTGAGCATCGCGCAATGCGATCCTAAGTGTTGTTTACTGATTGCATAGTGTCTCCGACTGGGGTCTCTGGAGCGCATCTGGCGGGAAACTCGTCCACTGGAGATCGACTCGCGAGTAAAGACCCGTCGGTCTCGGCGTCCGGGACTCCAAAGCTACAACACCTGCGCCTTTTCCTCCTCCGATCCTCCTCCCTCTCTCCATCCGTACTTCTTCGCTCCACTTCGTTCCTTCAGCCACCTTGTCCTCGAATCCTTCCTTTCTCGCAGCAGTCAGTGCGTTTCCTTGCAGTTCCTGGTTTACTCGGGCGGCGGCGAGGGAGGGCGCGCGCGATCGCCTGACTCCACTTCGCCTCTTCCTCCTCCTCCTCCTCCTCCTCCTCCTCCTCCTCTTCTTCCCTCCTTTTTGTTTGCAAACAATCCGAGCGAGTTTCTTCTTCCTGAAGTTTAGTGAGAAAGGACTACACACACCCAGGTTTGCTGGTGTCGCCCGGGCACGAATGCAAAAAATCATTATTTCTTTTTTGCATGGTGCAAGAACTCACTCTCCCCCCGTGCCGCCCCCCCCCCCCCACGCAGCTTTTGTCCTCTTATTTTTGCAAGGTGCAACAACACCTGTGTGGACCACAACAAAACGTGGCGAGTAATTAAAGAGATGGGAATACCAGAACACCTCATGAGAAATCTGTCAAGAAGCAACAGTTAGAACGGAATATGGAATGACAGAATGGTTTGGAATAGGAAAAGGAGTAAGACGAGGCTGCATTTTGTCACCCTGCTTATTCAATCTATGCACAGAGCACATAATGCGCAATGCAGGGATGGAGGAATCACAATATGGGATCAAAATTGCTGGGAGAAGCATCAACAATTTGAGATAGGCAGACGATACCACCCTAATGGCAGAAAGTGAGGAAGACCTAAAGAACCTCTTGATTGGATTGAAGGAGGAGAGTGCAAAAGCTGGCTTGAGACTCAATATCAAGAAAACCAAGATAATGGCAACAGGTCCCATCAGTCCCTGGGAAATAGATAGGGAAGAAGTAGAAGCAGTGACATATTTTACCTTCTTAGGATCCAAGATCACTGCAGATGGCGACTGTAGCCATGAAATAAAAAGACGACTGATTATGGGGAGACAAGCTATGAGGAACCTGGGGAATATAGCAGACATCACCTTGCAAACCAAAATTCGCATAGTCAAAGCAATGGTATTCCTGGTGGCAATGTATGGGTGTGAGAGCTGGGCCATTAAGAAAGCTGAGCCCAGAAAAATAGATGCCTTTGAAATGTGGTGTTGGAGGAGAGTTTTGAGAGTACCCTGGACAGCGAGGAGAACAAATGGGTCAATCTTAGAAGAAATCAACCCTGACTGTTCATTGGAGGGACAAATAGTGAAGATGAAGCTAAAGTACATCAAATGTGAATGGGAGGATTCGCTTGAGAAGGCCTTGATGCTGGGAAAGGTGGAGGGCAAGAGAAGAAGGGCATCCAAAGATGAGATGGATAGATGGTATTGTGGATGCAATGGACACAGAGCTGGGCGAGCTGAAGAGGATGGTGGAGGACAGAGGTGCCTGGAGGAAAATGGTCCATGGGGTCGCAAAGGGTCGAAATCGACTGTGCGATTGAACCACAACAACAACAACACCCCACCCCCACCATCTCGTGCTTACACGTCACGCAGGACCTCAAGAGGGCTGCAATGCTGCGGGTGTTTCCTCCAAGGAGCGGATTTGATGCCTGGAGTGGAAGGAAAAAGACGCTTCTCTTTGCAAAGCTGAAGGGCCGTGTTTACGAAGCACACCTCCGGCTGGCCGTAGGAGTCACCGGAACCTCCATAAGGACACAATCACGACCCCATGGACCACTGCAGGCACCTCTGTCCTCCACCATCTTTCCCAACCCGCCCAGCTCTGTGGCCGTGTCGACATCTAAAGGTAAAGGTAGTCGTACTCGACTCTAGGGTTCAGTGCTCATCTCTGTTTCAAAGCTGATGAGCCAGCTCTGTCTGCTTCTGCAGACTTTTCTGTGGTCATATGGCAGGCATGACTAGACACCGGAGCACATGGAACGCTGTTACCTTCCCACCACCGAAGTGGTCCCTATTTATCTACTTGCAATTTCTTGCTTTCGAACTGCTAGGTTGGCAGGAGCTGGGACAAAGACAGGAGCTCATTCTGTCCTGCAGTACTCGGGAATCAAACTGCTGACCTTCCGCCTCCCAGTGTCTTAGCCACTTGAACAACTACAGTCCCTTCAATACCATCTAGTCATCTCATTTTTGGCCGCCCTCTTCTTATTTTGGCCTCCACCTTTCCCAGCATCAAGGCCTTCTCAAGTGAGTCCTCCCATTCACATTTAATGTACTTTAGCTTCATCTTCACTATTTGTCCCTCCAATGAACAGTCAGGGTTGATTTCTTCTAAGATTGACCCATTTCCAGGGGACTCTCAAAACTCTCCTCCAACACCACATTTCAAAGACGTCTATTCTTCTGCGCTCAGCTTTCCTAATGGTCTAGCTCTCACAACCATACATTACGACCGGGAATACTATTGCTTTGATGATGTGAATTTTGGTTTGCAAGGTGATGTCTCTACTTTTTACTATGTTCCCCAGGTATCTCATAGCTTGCCTCCAAGAATCAGTTGCCTTTTTATTTCATGGCTGCAATCATGATCTGCAGTGATCTTAGATCCTAAGAAAGTAAAATCTGTTACTACTTCTACTTCTTCCCCATCTATTTTCCAGGGACTGATCGGACCTGTTGCCATTATCTTGGTTTTCTTAATGTTGAGTCTCAAGCCAGCTTTTGCACTCTCCTCTTTCAACCTAATTAGAAGTTTCTTTAGGTCTTCCTCACTTTCTGCCGTTAGGGTGGTATCATCTGCATATCTCAAATTGTTGATGTTTCTCCCAGCAATTTTGATCCCAAATTGTGATTCCTCCATCCCTGCATTGCGCACTCTGTGCTCTGTGTATAAGTTGAATAAGGAGGGTGGTAAAATGCAGCCTTGTCTTACTCCTTTTCTTATTCCAAACCACTCCGTTATTCCATATTCTGTTCTAACTGTTGCTTCTTGACAGATTTCTCATGAGGCCTATGAGGTGTTCTGGTATTCCCATCTCTTTAATTACTTGCCACGTTTTGTTGTGGTCCATACAGTCAAAGGTCTTGGTGTAGTCAAGGAAACAGAAGTAGACTTGTTTCTGATATTCCTTTGTTTTCTCTATGATCCAATGTATGTTGGCAATGTGGTCTCTAGTCCCCCTGCCGATTCGGAACCCAGCCTGCACTTCTGGTAATTCTCTCTCCACATGCTGCTGAAGTCTATCCTATATTATCTTGAGCATCACATTGCTAGCGTGTGGGATGAGCGCAATTGTTCGATAATTTGGACACTTTTGCATTACCCTTTTTTTTGGGATTGGAACATATACTGATCTTTTCCAATCCTGTGGCCATTGTTTTGTGTGTGTGTGTGTGTGTTTGTGTGTATATAGATATAGCTATAGATATAAATAAGCAGATAGAGATTGATAGATATGGCTCATTTAGCCCTTTTTTCCCCCAGATTTTAATTTTTCATCAGTGGGTTTTTAATTGTATAAGACAAGTTGTTTTACTTGATGTAAGCCGCCACGGTCTATAAATTGAATAAATAAGTAAATAAATATTAATATACATTTGGTGTTGTTGTTCAGTTGTTCTAGTTCAGAGGTGCCCAAACTATGACCCGGGGGCTGCATCCGGATGCGTTTTACTTCCGCTTCCGGGAGCGACAAGGGCTTCCCTGTCCAGATGAATTGGACCGGGGCCGGATCCAGCCCCGGGCCATAGTGACCACCAGCTCTCTGAACCACGTGACCGGCCCGGGGCCCCAAAGGTTTGGGCACCCCTATTCTAGTCCGACCCTTCGTATACATATGTTGAGGTTGGAAGGGGGGCCGGGCGTCGTAGCCCTCAGGCGAGTGACGGCGTAAGGGAGCCGCCAGTCCAGAGGCTGAATAGGACCGGCTGGCCTATTGTGTTCCGGTGTATCCGAGAGCGCGCGCGCACACACACACGTATACACGCTCACACTCAGGCGTACAAAGCGGGCCCTCACTGGCGCCCCGAGTGTTGGCTGGAGAGCCTGGCGGGGAGGAAGAGGGGGGTGGTTGGAAAGCGCAAAAATATCGCGAGAGCGCCCGCCCAGGCCAGGAGCAACCTGCTCTGCTCGGCTCCGAGACAGACGCCACCCGGGGGAGAGGAGAGCGCGCCAGGGCGCGGGGGCGCGCGCCGCGGCGGCGGCGGCGGCGGCGGCACAGGGCAGGCACGGGGTTGCCAGCAACATTAGAAGCCGCACCGGGGCGTGTGTGTATGAGTGAGTGTAGGGAGAAGAAGAGGGAGGCGCGCGCGCATACACACACACACACACACAGTGCGCGCGCGCGCTCACTCACATCTGGGGTTTTGGAGTGGGGGGGTGGGGGTGGGGGGGCTGGATTTTGGAGAGGCACCACCAGTCCACGGACACATGCAGTTCGCCAGCGGCCACCTCCGGGAACAACACCGACCCGGCAAGCGGCGGGTAAGTCTTTGGCGAGCGCCACTTGCTTCTTCCCCTCCGTGTCACCCCCCCTCCTCCCTTCCTCAACTCTTTCAACCGGCTCTGCATTTATTTATTTAATTGGGGGAGGGCAGCTTGGTTGCCCCCCCTTTTTTTAGGGATGCATATTTAAAAAAAGCCTCCCCCCTTCCTGTCTTCCTCCATCTCGAAGGAGTTTTTGGATCAAACTTATTTTAATCTGATTTTTTAAAAATCTCCCATTCATGGGCCCGGGGGAGGGGGGGGATACATCTGGTTCCCCTTTACGGCTGCCCGCCCCCTCCTCCTCCCCCTCCTCCTGTGCTCCGCCTCTGAAACTTGCTTAGATTCGGGGTTTACAAAAAAAAAAAGGGGGGGACGAGCTGGATAGTGTAAAAGCCCCCCCCCCCAAAAAAAGTTGGGTGGGGGAAAAAAGTGAATGGGATGCATTGAGAGGCTATGGTGGGGTTTGGGGGAGACAATAGATCATATCCGAAGGGGGGGGATGCGTCGTGTTTTGTATTGGGAGGGAGGGGGGATTGAACGCAAAGTTTGCAAAAACTCTGTCTTTCTTGTCCACACACACACACCCCTTTCCCTCTAACTCCGGATCGCTGCACCTCCAAAGGTCAAGCCATGCGTCCTCTCTCTCTCCCAGGATCAGCTCGTGTGTGTACCAACCAAGAGTGTTGTTTAAGCGACTTTCCCCGGGGTGGGAGCAGGAATTGAGGAGGAGGAAAAAGGAAGGGTTGAAGTTCGAGATTTAATAGATGGCTATAAATGAAGTGGTGGTGGGGCGGGCGGGGGGGGGGAGGAAGGCTTGCTGGAACTTTAAAAGGCAGCAAGCTGCGGTTGGCTGGTAGCTAGATTTGAAGGAACATATGGCATTAAAAGAGGGGCACAGCTGGAGGTAGCATTTCCATCGCAGTGAAGTCAGAGCAGCTGACTCTCCAGCTTGCGGTGTAATTAGCAAACGGAGCACTCCCTCCCTCCCTCCCCTACGATCTCCCTCTCTCTCTCCCTCTCTCTGCCCCCCTCTCTTTCCTCTGTCTTTCTTCCCCCCTTCTCCTTTTCACACACATTTCTAGCTGCCTTCTCTGACTGGCTAGCAAAAAACCCCTTCTCCTCCTGAGCTGTTTGGACAACCACCTAACAAAGCCAGAAGAAAGATCTTTTGCAACTTTTCCTTTTTTTGGTGTGTGTGTGCGCGATTCCTTCCACATGCGCCCTTGGGTCTCCGCTCTGCAGCTGTTCAAGGTAAGGGTATCTTGAGAGATTTAACCCCTCTCCAAGAGGATAGTTAAGACAGTGGATAGTTAAGGGATTGAGATGGCTTCTTTGATGTATTTATTTCTTTCCTTTTTTTAAAAAAAAGAGGTGGATATATATCACTGTGTGTGTGCGCCTTTGGGCAAGAGCTGATTTGTGTGGAATCGCAACTACAGTGCCTGTGTGATGGAGAGGGAGGGGTGTGCAAAATATTTTTGTTTTTATTAAAATAGGTGAGCCCCTGAAGTTAAGATTTCCAAGAATGCATAAAAACCTCCAAAGTCTCTTTTCTCTAAAAGATTGAAGGCATCGTTTCCTTGCAAGGGTTGGCTTTATGAAGCAAGTGCTTCCTGGTTTTTTTTCCCCTGTTTATTTTCAAAGCAGGTGTTTTGGTGGGGGGGGGGGCAGTTAAGAACAGAAGAAAAAGAAAGAAAAATTACAGACAATTAGCAGTTGAACTGTTATCTCCAAGGCTCCAGTTACCAACACCCCCGCCAGCCTTGTTTGCTTGTTAACAGCTGCTTAGAAGCCTTGCGTGTAGTTTTTTTTCCAAATCCTAGCATTCAAGTTTTTCCTGTTTTTGAACAGGTTATGAAGGAAGAATGGAGTTCCCAGACCATAGCCGCCAGTTGCTGCAGTGCTTGAGTCAGCAGCGTCATCAAGGCTTCCTGTGTGACTGCACCGTCTTAGTTGGAGACGCTCAGTTCCGAGCTCACAGGGCTGTCCTCGCCTCTTGCAGCATGTACTTCCATCTTTTCTACAGAGACCAGCTAGACAAAAGAGACATTGTGCATCTCAACAGTGACATTGTCACGGCCCCAGCCTTCGGCTCGCTGCTGGAATTCATGTACGAAGGCAAGCTGGAGTTCGACAGCCTTCCGGTCGAAGACGTCCTGGCCGCCGCTAGCTACCTCCACATGTATGACATTGTGAAAGTCTGCAAGGGCAAGTTGAAAGATAAAGAAATGTACGGGGACGAGAAGACAAACAGCAGAGGAGGAGGTGTCCGTTTCCCTTTGGAAAAAGACGGGGGACAGGGCCCCCTGGATAATGGTGTGCCCTTGGGGCATGAGCTCAGCCTGGGAAACCGGCAGAAATGTGTCACTGCGGAATACGAAAGACCGGCTGGGTTAGAGAAGGGCAGCAGTTACCCAAGCTGGTCGACTGAGCTGGTAAGTATCGGCTCCGCCTTAGCAGAGGCCGAACTGGACACTGGGGCAGCTGAGAAAGCAAGTGGGGATATCAGTAGTTCGGAGGGACCTTTGTGCCAAAGGTCTGTGAGCTGCCCTTTGGTTTCCGGCGATGCTGAATGTGCTTTAGATTTGTCTTTCAAGCCTGTGGCTGGGAGAGATTCTTTCCACACCTCCTCCTCTTCCTCCACATACATCTTTGGACAGCTGGCTTCGGAGGGGCAAAGCCAGTATCGCAAGCCTCTGATTAAAGAGGAGCCGGAGTCTCTGTCAGATGAGGAGGCGAGAAGTCCCGAGAATCAGCACTTTGAGAGCCCTGCCAAGAGCCTGGTGATGGGTTTAGGGAACGTTTTCGTGGGGAACGGCCATTCGCAGGTGGCTGAAGAAGAGATGGACCCTGAGCGGGAGGCGAGTGAGGACGAGATGGATTCCTCTGACATTTCGTCCTCGGGACTCTTGGTGACCCCTGGGCACATCTGCATCTGTCCACTCTGTAGTAAGGTCTTCCCCAGCTCCCACGTTTTGCAGCTGCATCTCAGCTCACACTTCCGCGATAAGGACGGTGGAAGGACCAGGTTGTCCCCTGACGGTTCGGTCCCGACCTGCACCCTCTGCGGAAAGACTTTTTCTTGCATGTACACCTTAAAGAGGCACGAGCGGACTCACTCAGGCGAGAAGCCATACACCTGCGGCCAGTGTGGGAAGAGTTTCCAGTATTCCCACAACCTCAGCCGCCATGCCGTGGTCCACACGCGGGAGAAGCCCCACGGCTGCAAATGGTGCGAGAGACGGTTCACCCAGTCAGGCGACTTGTACAGGCACATTCGCAAGTTCCACTGTGGCCTTGTAAAATCCCTGGTGGTTTGAGGGGCTCGTTTTTTGTGTGTTATAGAAGGAAAAAAAGAGAGATGCTGTTGATTTTTTTTTTTTTACACTGCTGATTCATATGTGGGGCAAATGAGGTTATGAAAGGGGTACGGGTGTGGATGGGAGAATGTAGATGAATATTTCATGGGAGAAAGATTTTGCACGCTACACCTGGCCCTGGTCCAATTTTTAGGTCTGTGGTGATGACAGGTAAGACGCATCTTGGGCTGCATAATTGCTTAACCCAAAATTCTTAGGCTGAAGCTGGTTTTAATCCCATCGATTGGTTGAATTGGGTGTATGCATTGCACTGTTCGACTGCTAATGATAGTTTCTGTGGTTCTGTTTTGGTGCTTGGTTTCTTACTAAATTTACTAAACTGGTAGTGACGTCAATTGAGAGAGAACCTTTATCAATACAACAACTTGAGTAGGACAGATTTTGCTTGCTTCTGTAGCCACCTTTCTGTTTAAATTGTTATTTCTGTTATCACTATAGGCACTTACATAGGCCTTTTGGAGTCTAACAGTCTCAATTTTTCCCCTGCTGAGGGCATAACCTTTTTTCACTTCCTTCTTTAACTTTTATATTTACATACTTTGTAAAATTATAATGTGCAAGTATAATTTTAAACAGGATGGGGTGGAGTGGAATCCCATATTTTCAGTGATGCCTTTTTTAAAAAAAATGATTTTCATGTGTCTCAAGAGAGACTGCATAGAATCTTTATTAAGATGCCTTTATTATAACGTAAGATAGTTCTGAAGATTCCTTCATCTCTGTCTGCAGAAGGGAAACGTTTCTGTCACTTGGAAACTTTTCTGCCAACTCAACCTCATCTTGCTGCTATTCTTTTGCCTTTGCAAATACTTTTAGATTTTTGAAAGTTATAGTCCTTAACCAATTGCACTGAAATGTTTTTCCTCCACCTGTACAGTGTAATCTGTCTCGCTTTACACATTTCTCTGTGTGTAGATTTTACGTGGTATGGAGTAACCTGTTGTCTGACACGTGTAGAATTTTCAGTGTGAGCATGGGTTTATGTGCAGAAGTCAATGGAACCACGACCTGTCTGCTAGGAAAAAACGGTCACACAAAAAATAGGAAGAGTACCTTTCCTGTTTAGGCTTTGGGTTCACTCTTGGATGGTTCAGTATGCTTGGAATCAGGAGTGTTAAGTGTGGTGCTGACATCCACACTTAACTGGCATGCAAGTTCTAAAAAAGCAAAAAACGCACCGTCCTCAACTAATAAAATTCTTAATTTTGCTTCTAACAAAAGCACTTTTTTTAGCAAGAAGATGAGAATAAGATTAGGCTTTGAGAAAAGTGACTTTATCCAATCCACAGAAGGTCCTCATTCCACTGCAGAATCTTTGATTCAGGCCAAAATCTTTTTCCCCCTATACAGACAACAGCCTTCTTGCACAAATGGTAATGTTGCCTTGGGGGGTGTTGGTGTTGTAGTTGCGCAAGTGAGCATTCACTACCCCTTTATGCAATGCCCATTTTTGGAAGAGTAATCTGATTTACACGACTGCAGTCTGGAAATTTAGCAGAGCAACTGTGGAGCACTTGATTGCTACTAGGATTCTGCCAAGGTTGTGCATGGGGAAAGACAAGGGAAAACCTGTGGCTGATATCATGTCAGATCTGTTCGTTCAGCTAAAGCGGTGTTGGTGCTTCTCCCTAGTTAGCGAAAAAGGTGGATCCATTTGTATTCTCCCATATCCATTCTCAGTTTTCAAACATGGTGTAGATCAGGGGTGGCCAACCTACAGCCCGTGCCAGCGTTTATGGGGTGGACCATGTGACTGGTCCACTCAGCTGTTTGGGTGTGTGGTCAGGCCCACGGCATAAAAACATTGGGAACCCCTGGTGTAGATGAACAGCTGTGGTCTGCATTCTCATATTTTATATCAAGGATAGGAAATCTGGTGCCTGTTAACTATTGGGAACTACATTTCCCATCAGCCCCAGTTATTATCAGTGCTGGTAAGGAATTATGGGAGTTGTAGTCCAGGGATCCGGCATAGACCAGATTGCTTACCTCAGACCATAACTATTGAAATGACTTGTTGGAAAAATTCCTCTCTTGATGCTCGAGATACCTTTCTGAATTGGCTTCACCTTCTAGCCATTCCTGTTTGATCTACAGAAGTCAGGAAACAGTCATTTTTAGCTTCTGCCTTGGTTGAGTTTTACGTTTCAGACTTGGCTATAAAAATAGAGGAACAAAGCAAGATGTTCTTCTTTACCGCAGCCAGTTTGACAGGTTTAGTTCCACATGTCTGATCCCACTTGGTCAAAAGGCCAAAGCTGTGAGCACATTTCTCCATACACTTACGTGTTGCATACACATTTCTTACACTTAAGCATGCAGGGTTTCTCCTCCCCCCCACCCTTGATAAACACATGTACTTCTTACATTTTCTTGACACCCCAGGTTCTGTCTCTGAAAGCACCTCTAATTTGGAGGCTGCCATAGAAATTAGGCCACTAAAAGTGGTTAGAGTACCAAATTTTTTTTTTGCTCTCCCACTCTTTGAAAACTCATGTTAAGAATTGGTCTCTGCCTATTCCTGAGAGAGAGAGAGAGCACATCTGGCAGTAACAGCTGGTAGAGATAGTAGGCCTGGGGTGTGAAGAAAAAGCATGGTCCAAATGAATGGGGCCTCAAGGAAGTTACAAGGGTCAGTAACTTACAAAATAGAGGTGCCATCTGTGAGTTACATTACTGTATAGTTTCTTTCATGGGAGAAGAACTTGCAGGCAGCTTTAAATAATCGTTCCTTCAAAGGGAAACCCTTAACATTTGAAACCATTGTGTCTGTTGCATCCTGGAAAACTACATCTTATGTGGTGCATTACCCAATGTTGGTAATCACTTATTTTAAATTAAGATATCCACCCCCATCCATAGTAAATGTAGAACTACTTTCCATGTTGTCCTTGTTGATTCAAACTGTTTATCTGTATAGGTCAAATTTGACCAAATTTTAATGATGCGTAAATGGCAAGAAGTTAAACTCAGCCATTCACAGAATTCACTCTAAGCAAGTAAAAGCTCCATGTCATGTCATTGGCATAGTGGCTTTATGGGTGCCAGTGCATTATGTTTTGATTATGAAAAACTGAAGTGCTGTAGTGTTAAAACATTTTCTGAGTGTCATTGCGCAGATTTCTGCTAATTCCAGAGTATCTTCTATTCTGCTTGTGTCAACAGATAATCAGATTTTGCCTACTCATATTCATGCAAAGTTTGTGTTATCTAAGACATTACAGAAATAACTATCTATAGTTACCTGTGGGAATGGTGCGGAAAGATTGCTTAAGTAGATTTATTAACATTTTGGGGTTTATCTTAAAGTGAAAATATCTCTCAATTTTTTTTGTTTTTTAATTTTAGTACAATGGAAGCACTGAAATAATCTGACTTCAAGGGCCAGCATTTCCCTCCTGTTAATGGGAATCCACCAAAGAAGGGGGGGAAATGTTTACTGTAAGAGAAAATCATGTCCACCCGAAACTGTGTCTGGTTTTTGACCTGGTGGTTCCTTCTTCCAAAGAGGCAGGTCTTTGAAATTTAAAAAAAGAGACTTGCTTCTTCAACTTGTAGGGATTGAATCACAGCAATCTGTATGTTTTCCCTTTACTCTTGCGTGCACATCTTCCCTTTTTGGTTCTTAGTTAACTGCTACAAAAGAGCAATAAAAACAGAGACATAGTGATAATGAGGATTAGAGAAAGTTGGATGGGATCGCATAGAAAACAACTTCCTTGTGTTCACATGAGAATGGCTGGAAGCTCCATTTATTTTATTTTTCTGGACTGATGAGAGCACATATAATGTGAAATTATATTTCTATTTATGATTTGTCTAAATCTTAATTTTGTTTGTTGCTGTACAGATATCCTCAGTAGTACATACGAAGGAAGGCCAGAAAGCTGTATGTCTGAAATATGTGACTAGGGTAAAGTGGTCTTAACTTCATGGTCTTTTTTTTTCTTTCTCTCTCTCCTTTTTCCTTTTAATTGGAAATAGCACTGAACAAACCCTTCAAAAATTAAGTTATTTTCTTTCTTTTTAAAACATTTTAAGTTATGCGTATTTTTCTTCTTCCTGATGATACTTGATGTAGTATTTATTAGATTGTTATTATTATTTTTAATTTTTTTGTAAAATGAAATGCCTACTTCAGAGCTTTTCAGAATAACAAAACAAGCTTGAAAACCTTGGTGTAAATTTTCTGAACTTTTTGTTTCTTGAAAAAGTGTGAAGTGTTGCGTGGAATGTAGTGCTGCTTTTGTGCGACTTCAACCAGGTCGAGGAATTCTTGTGGTTGAACGGAACTTCTGACATTTTGAAGATCAACCTTGTACATTTGCAGTGGGAGAATGTATATGTTAAAATCTGATGTGTGTCTCCTATTGTCATCAGGAGACAGTGTGCAAGAACTTGGATTCTTAAGTTTTCTGTGTTTGGGCACTTATTTCTTCCCAGTTCTACAGATAGTTTTAGAAAGAATTTTGAAAAATGAAAATTTAAGTGCCAAATGACACCACTTCAGTGGCTTGGTATAATGAGAGTTTAAAGACAAGTTTGTGTTGTAGTCTTGTCTAATCATTTCTAGCTTTGGTAATGGACCTGCACCAAACTGCAGTGAAAAAAGGCAGATTTTACCAGCCTAAGTGAATTGTTGAGGCATTGTCATTCTATTAGCCTATCCTCTACCCTTACTGGGTTGGTTTTTTAAAAAAGGTTTGCACTTTTATTTTAAAAACTTTAGATTTGTTTGGTTTTTTTAAAAGGTTGCAATAGTTCTAAGTTTGGTTTATATTTTGTTTTAAATCAGGGATTCTCAACCTGTGGCCCATGGACCAGATGTGGCCCACGGCAGCATTTCTTGTGGCCGCCTCCACCACACCAGGAAGTGTCATGTGGTAGAGGAAGGGCAAAGTGGCTGTCTGGCCCCTGAAGCTGTCTGAGGGAGCGTGATCCGCCCCCAGTTTTAAAAGGTTGAGAACTCCTATTTTAAATGTTCCTTACTCTACAGAAGAAGTACTGAAACACTGCACACTTAACATGGTGCATAAATATGCAGTAACTTCTCTGTCTTTCAGAGAGCATAATTGGAAACGTTTTCGCTTCCCTTTGGTTTTGATTTCACTGGAGCTGAGATTTGACCTTAACACTGTTCTACTTAAAACGCTGGAGTTGTCTTTTCCTCCAAACTGATACTGTGAAGTTAATGTTTCGAAGGTTTTGGGGGGGAAACACAGAGAGAAATCAGTTATTTTTAATTGCTTTTAATCTTGGTGCAGTTCAGATTCAAATATGTATATTTAAAAACACTAATTTTGTGGGAGAGTTTTTATAGTATACATTATGTAGAAAAGTTATTGGATTGAACTATATTTTATTAAAAAAAGTTCTTTCACTGTTTTATAGTGAATTATTACCCCCATTCCCTTCAGTGTTAGTTCTATGCTATGCTTAGGCTAGATTTGACAATCTCATTAAAATAATGACTTTGACAAAATTCCCTTAGTGTCTAGTTCTGTGTGGAGTTATTTTTTTTCCATTTTGCAATTGAGTGTTGGTATGTGCTGTTTTTTTAAAGTAAGGAAACTGTGACAATCGTGATTAGAACTGTCTATTAAATAAAACATGTTAAAGTTAAAATTCAAATCTTTTTTGTTATATATTGGCTCAAAATATATAATAACAATACAGTAATTCTTTATGGGGATGAGAATAATCCATACTGCCTGCCGCGGTACATTTGAATGCGCTTTCTTTCATCATGCTTTGTGGCTTCTTCCGTGTCTAGGCCCGACGTGGAACTGCCAAAATGAAACCATCTTTTGGTGATACCTCATCTATAGCTCCTTTTGCCTGACCTAGTGTGAGAAATATTAGCCAGCACAAGGTGGCCGTTGCCCAGGGTATTGCCAATTATTTTTTAAAAAATACCACAACCTTCGAGGAGGCTCTTTTTGTGTACCTCACCTTTTGACTGAAGGATATGGTTGAAAACATCAAAATACAATGGTACCTCATAGAACAATTTTAATCCATTCCATGGGCTTTGTTGTTGTACGAAACAATTGCTATACGATGCATGCAACGTATAGCGATTTCCCTATGGGATGCATCGTACAACGATTTTTTTTTTGCTAAGTGGTTTTTCCCATTGAAAAATTGTTGTATGATTTTTTTCCATAGGGAAAATTGTTATGCAGGACACCATTTCCCCCAAAAACCTAATTGTTATGCGATTTCGTTGCTATACGGAACGATTGTTGTATGAGGTTCCACTGTAGTTCACTTTTTGCTCATTGTAAGCCATGTGCTACTATGTAATATTTATCCCATTGTCTGAGGTATTACAGAAACAAGGCAGGACATCCATCATATTCTGACCCATGGTTCATCATTAAGGCGTGGTAGTTCAGGATTTGGGGATTGTATAATGCAGTGTTTCCCAATCTTTGGTTTTTTGGACTTCAATCCCCAGAAACCTAAGTCAGTTCCCCAAAGCACTCATTAGCCAATATACTGACTTAGGCTTCTGGGAATTGAAGTCCACCAGTGTTCTGCAAAACATAGTTTGGGAAACGCTGGTATAAGCATGGTGTTCCTCCCTCCCCGACCCTCAAAGTCGAGGATGAGACATGATACCATATTTGCAGGAGCTTAATGTTCCTTTGGTGCGCAGTAGTGCATGCCGTTTGGCTCATGAATCAAGGAGCAAAATGTCACGCCACCATAGGTTATGTTGACCTGGGATATGTCTTCTGGAGGGATTCCCCCCACCCTTGAAATACAATGAGGGGTCATGCAAATTGCATTAGGTATGTGGTGAGTAGTAAAGAAAAACAGTTGTGAATCTCACAAGCCATTCATGTTCTTAAGGAAGGATAGAGCTAACAGGTTTGACTCTTAAGTCTTCCAAAAGCTTGCATTGCAAGGGCAAAGTGTAAGTCAACTGAAAGTGTTGTAGCTACCAGCCGTCACCAAGAAGGTCCAGTGTCTCATTGTCATCGGGCTAACCAGTTTTATCAGCAAACATTGTAAAGAAAGACTCCAAAGGAGGTCTTAGTCATGATCAGAAGGATAAAGACAACTTGGTCTCAACCTGTTTAGGGTTTTAAAGGTTAACACAAACACTTTGAATTCATTGCCTAAGCCATTTTAACACACACACACAGGCTCTGTTGGATTCTCTGGAGGTTTGGAACTGCCATTACTCCATTTCCCCCACAGAAGATTTATTTATAAATGTAATTGTCCTCATCATCTCTTCACTCAGATGCCTACTCACATGGAAGAGAGACTGGGTTGGAAGGCTTCATGGTCTAGAATAGGTTGAGGTCTAGCCTGGATGCTTACAACTTCTTTTTCTACCAGGCAGCTAGGCCCGAGCTTGGCTTATCCCAGGTCATGAAGCCTTCCAGGCCAGCCTTTCCCAAGGTGGGCACAATTAAGGTGTCTTGTCTGACAGGTGGAATTCCCAGACTGAAGAAATCTAGAGATTGATAATTTGGAGTCCCAAAATATACCAAGTGGCACATGCCTGACAAAGGCATTCGAGGAGAACTCCGTCACAATGTAGGAGCATTATACAAGGATGTCTGTATGAGCAGAGAATTACCTTACAAATATCCATGGTGGGGAGAGGTCATCTACAATTGTGGCAGCAGGAGAGACTGGTCTTCATTTTCTCACAAAAACCATGTGTTTATTTATGCAGTAAATGGACTTTGTGGGAATCCTCCATCTCCCTAGTGTTTAATATATGAGTATGTTCCCACTAAAGGCCAGCGTGGCAGGGAGTTAGGATGGGATCAGTGGTGAGCATCAGCAGGTTCGGCCCAGTTCACCAGAAACAGTAGCAGAAATTCTGGCTGGCCCCACCCATCCAAGTTTTGAAATAAAGTACTGTAGTCCTAATTTGGGTGTAACACAGGGCTTTCCCCCTGGCCATGCCCACCATACCATGCCCACAGTGTGGTAGTAATTTTTTTTGGAGCCTACCACTGGATGGGATAGAAGTACTGTAACTCTCTAGTGGTAGGCTAGTACAAGTTACTTTTCTGGACTACAGTTCCCCACATTCCTTAGCTGGTTGGGCAAGACCACTTCCAAGCTATGACTACATATCTTGGAGGCCCCTAAAGAGAAGACTCTGTTAGGATAGGAGCATTGCTTGTTGGTAATTATGGCAAGGAGAAAAATGGGGTAGAACTCCTTTAGGTTACTTAGTCTTCCTAACATCACCTTCCCCCCAAAAAAACAACAACAAAAAACTAGGCTCCTGTTGATGTAAAGAGTTTCCACCTTGTTGGTTTCAGTGTGATGGAAAAAGAAGGGTTGGTTGGGGGAAATTGGAAGATGCCATCAACTATCTGTTAGCTTCTCCAGGCTACTGAGAGCCATCACGGCTTGGAAAGTGGACATAACTCTTCATTCACTCCTGGGTTTATGGGATAACCCGTTGGCAATCCACATTCATTTCTGTCTTATAACTCACTGTGGCTCCCATAGAACATTGCATGTTGACAGTGGTCCACTTTATTTCTCCCAAAAACAGGAGGACACATTCTAATGCTTGGGTCCAGGGGAACTTGTGGTACTGTAATGACCCATGGAGCCCCAAAACTGGATATGTATGGTTGATACACTCTCTGAGTCTGGTTTCCTCCCACAGAATTGGGATTCCAGGTCCAAATTACAAGATGATTCAAACAGTAGAAAATGGAAATGCTAAATTAAAATTGAAACATTTCAAAATATTGGACTAAATGTGCTACAGCTAGTTTGCTTTGAAAAAGAGAAAGCAGCACACGGTAAAATTTTATATGGTAATTTGAAGTCCCTAATTTCTGAAGGTCTGCTGTGAGTAATAAGGTCTTTGCTTGCCCTTTGGAAAGAGTAACAGGGAAGAATTAAACCCAGCCATTCTTGGCAAAGAGTTCCAGAGTAGATCCCCTCAAGTTCCCACACCAAATGTGCTTCTGAAGGCAGAGAGACGACGACTTTGGAGTACAGATCTCAGAATCCTAGTATTATCCAAGCTCTATGGAACTATTTTGGGCTTTACTTTCTTGAAACCGGATTTTTTAAGGTCCCGGGCAGAATATCAACATGAGACTCCAGTCCTTTTTACAATACTTTGTCGGTGTCATTCTTACCTCACAGCTGAAATTAAAAATCCAAAAGCAAGAAATTGCAAGTAGATAACTAGGTGCCACTTTGGTGGGAAAGGTAACAACGTTCCGTGCACTCCAATGTCTAGTCATGCCTGCCACATGACCACAGAAATGTCTGCAAACACAGACAGCACTGGCTCTATGGTAGTAAACGGAGATGTACACCACCTAGTCTAGAGTCTGATACGACTGGTTTTCAATCAAGGGTGGCCTTTACCTTTATACATATCATCCTTCCTCCCTAAAAACAATCAATATCTCTTCTGGAATTTCGTACATGTAAGGTTCTAAAGTTGAAATGCAGACACTGGGCTTCACTGGCAAAACGCACGAGTCCTTCTACACACAGCTCTTTTTTCATGTCCATCAAGTCACATACATACCAATGACATTAAATACTCAACAATGGCAAACAAGACTCAAGAGTATTTTTTTAAGTTATCCCATGTTTTCCTGAATTTATTACCAGCAAATGCTGCACAGCGACAATCACATAGTTATGTCAGGTGATCTTGTGTGGTTTTTAATGTGTGTTTTGTACTGTTTTTTGTAAATCAAAATTCTCTTAAAGGCATACTCTTTGTAGAGAGTGTAACTTAATCACAGGTAGGTGGAGCGTGTGATGTGCCTTTGAAACAGTAAAAACAATAATTAGGTTGGAGAATTAGAAAAGAAATGTTGCTGATGAGGAAATGAAAAAATCCCCGTGCTTACATCTGTTTTACTGAAGTCAGTCTCCCTTCAATAGAAGACAATTATCCAAGAACAATAATAAAGAACATAAATGGGGTTTACAACTCGTTTGAACCCGCAATGTCAGGGGGAAAGGTAAATTTTTTGAAATGATAGCCCTGTTAGTCTGTGTTTTAAACATATCAGAGTAAACAAAACAAAAAGACAAAAAAGTGGCACTTTAAAGACTAACTGCTGTACTTTAATGTGAGCTTTCATGGATCAAGTCCACTTTCTCAGACAGAAGAGTGAGGCTTCATGGCATCAATTTATACACATCAGGTACAGAGGTACAGAATGGTTGGTTAGCATAACAGATATGTATACAAGTCAATGTGTTGTTGTTTTTTACAACCGACAATACTTGTTCTTCAGATTAGTTGTGAAGCTTTGTACTTTTGAATTGCAAATGGTTAGTAGATGAATGCAAGGGAAGAAGGTAGTGCCTTTCATATATATTTTTATGCTGCTGCCCTCCAATCTGAACAGAAAAACTATTCATCGTTCTTTTGCCTGCTGGTGCTGTCCATTAGAACCTACTCGTTTTCTACCCAACAACATGGAGCCATTTCTTTGCTGAGTTGAAGCCCCAGGACTTTTTGAATAGCAAGGACCATGACATCAAGTCCTTTTAATAGCTAGGAGAGAAATGGATTTTCCAGGAACAGTGCATCATTATAAGCTATCCTTGTTGCATTGAAAAATAATTGCTGATTTGGTCCCTGGATTGGCAATTTAGAGCCATTACCTTTACAAAAGTCCTGCTCCTTTATTGTTAGACACTCTGATCTGGCAACCTGGATGTTTGGAGTGTCCTTACAGCCGTGATGGTGAACCTTGGCACTCCAGATGTTATTGGACTTCAGTTCTCAGAAACCCGTACAGGCGTGTTTTACTTCCGCTTCCAGCAGCGACAAGGGCGGCGCAGGCCGGATGAATCGTAAACCCATTCGTGCGGATTCATGGGTGCTTGGGCTTCTGGGGATTGAAGTCCAAGAACATCTGGAGTGCCAAGGTTCGCCATCATGGCCTTATAGGATGAGTATGGTAGGATGGCTCTGGGGACTGTCACTACAAGGACCTGCCGTTCCAGGTTCACCACGAGACTAATGCCTGTTAAATTCTGCTGCCCAATCAGATTGTTAACAAACCCTGAGTAAATTATGTGAACCAGAATAAAGAGAAACACTCTCTCCTTCCAACTGTTTCTTGCATTTCATGGTCCCTCCTTCAGTGCTCTGAAAAGCGACTCACAGTGGCTAGGGAAACTTGGGCACTGTAATCCAAAAAAGCTCTGCTTCTCACTCTTGCTTCTCTCATTTAGTTCGTTTGTCGGAACATGGAAGTTATACCATTGTTCAACTCCAACTGCTAACAGTTGTCCAAGATTTCTGGAAAGTTTTCACCATCTGGGAACTGCTACCCAGAGATCCTTGTTGGTCTCCCCTCTGAATACTGACCACATTTGACTCACTCTTTGAATTAGTGACCTCTGAAAGGTCCTGCCTTCCTGAGCCATTGCAAACTCAAGGCTGTGTTTTCTTTTATTGAGTCCGTGTGTCTCATATTTGGTCTTTTCCTGCTGCTGTCAACTTTTCCTAGTATTACTGTCTTTCCCAGAAATTCTCATCTTCCCATGATGTGCCCAAAGTATGATAGCCTCTGTTTAGTGTGATAAGCATTATAAATGACTTGGGTTGGGTTTGTTTGCAGAAGGGCGGCTCAGGGTAGCACATAGAAATGATCCCCTACATATCCTTCTCTGCATATGCTTTTATGAGAAAATGGTGGCTTAAGAACTTCCTAGCTTTTTCCTGCTAGGATACAACCCTGCGCTTCAGGAATTCCCAAAAATATCATGGACTTCCAGGAAAAGTAGCAAACGTAGACTGACATCTCAACCATCTATGGCAGTGATGACGAACCTTTTAGAGATCGAGTACCCAAACTACAACCCAAAACCCACTTATTTATCGCAAATTGTCAACATAGCAACAGATGAGGAAGGAAACGCTCCCATTGGGCTGCTGGGCTGAGGGGCGGGGCAAACTCTGTGCTGGGGGACAGATGAAACACTCCCATTGGGCTGCTGGGCAGAGGGGCGGGTGAACTCTGTGCTGGAAGAAGGGAGGAAGTGCTCCCATTGGGCTGCTGGGCAGATGGGCAGGGCAAACTCTCTGCTCAGGTGACTGCATGGGTGCCCACAGAGAGGGCTCTGACACCTCTGGCACACGTGCCAAAGGTTCGCCACCACTGATCTATGGGATTCTTGCTCAGCCAAGTCAATGACGAGACCAAGGACTGTCAGTTGTATCAATACTGTACAGTTATAATGAACTCCCCTGAACGTGAGGAGAGAAGTCAAAGTAACTCAACCAAACTACAAAGTCTCAAGATTCTGTACTATGGAGCCATGACACTGGAAGAGTCCTCGTTGGGATAGTGGTTACCAAAATTGCTCCCAATGTGATCTCGATCCTGACAGGCCCAAGTTTGACCCAGCCTTCCATCTTTTAGAATTTAGTAAAATACATACCCAACGTGTTGGGGGGGGGGGGAGAGAATGCTTATTACATTGTGAACCTCCCAGAGAGAATTAAGTGCTATGGGACGATATATAAGTGTAATTTCCACTGTTAAAGCAGTATCACAATACTCAAAACCTGTAGTGTTGATACATGTTCATTTGCTGAGGTTGCTTGTGAGAGGCAGGTTAGTCCAAAAAACAACTTCTGCCTAATTCCTATGCTTTAGGTAATGGTTGCCCTTGCTCGAAAGCCAGTCGTATCAAACTCTAGGGTCCAGTGCTCATCTGTTTATAGCCAAAGAGCCAGCACTGTCTTGCGTCTGCAGAGGTTTCCGTGGACATGTGGCAGGCATGACTAGACACCGGAGTGCATGGAACGTTGTTTGCCTTCCCACCGAAGTGGTCCATATTTATCTACTTGCAATTTCCTGTTTCCGAACTGCTAGGTTGGCAGGAGCTGGGGCAGAGACAGGAGCTCATTCCATCATACAGCACTCGGGTCTCAAAGTGCTGACCTTCCAGTCAAGTTCAGCAACTTAACCACTGAGCCACTGCAGTCCCTCCTTTGTTTTAGTGCTGGATACAAAAGCCCTTTGCACGTGCTCTAAGAGTTTTTCTTTCTTTCTCACAACTTTATATCCTCCAGAATTGGCCCCTTGCTATTGCAAATAAGGTCAGGGCAAACCCACAGACAGCTTTGTCTGTCTCCATGTAAATCATAGAGGCATTTTAAAAACAAAAACAAAAAAAAGCTGCTTTTATTATCTCAGAATTGCCGGCCAGTTAGGCACGGCCCCAAAATCCCGAGAACGCCACCATTCTCAACCCTGCAGCCAAACAAAGGTCTCCTCAAGCTGCTGACTGGCTTCTTTCATCCCACATTAAAAATATTTGCTAACCCGGTTTTTAATTGAGGGAGGCAAACAATTTGCGTATTGTAATCTTCCCCCCTCCTCCCCATTCGGTTCTTCCACCCCTTCTTTAGCACAGCTGCACACTTCTGCACACACAGCTGGCTCTTGCGTCCTTTGGGTGGGGGGGGATTTGCCCTAGAAAATTAAGACTTTGCCAACCTGGTTGAAAACAAAAACAAAACAACAAAGAAAACCATTAATATCCTTGGGCTTTTATGGGCTTCAAAGTGACAGCTTCTGCAGTATCGCCATTAGGAAGGGGCCAGCAGAAGCCAGAGGAGGAGGAAGGGGGGGGGAATCTGATGTGGCAGCAGGTTCTCAGCCAAAAACAATTAACGCTGGACAGAATGGACAGCATTTCAAAAGGATAAGGGGGTCGCTTCTGACAAAATTGTGTTTGGCCACCTGCTTCACATCCCACTGATCTTGTCCCTGTTGCCCTCTGCTGGACAGCTACTCCTTTCGAAGGCTTGGTCTTGGTTCTTCATTAGCTTTGACTTCTTCCACATCCCCCCCCCCCTTCTTTGACTTATAGTTTTCAAGTCAATCTTCTGAGTGGTACAAGTGGCCGCGGTTAAGATGAAGAGCTTGATGATCAGAAGGCCAGCGATTTGAGTCCTGAGTACTGCACGGCGGAGTGAGTCCCCTTCATCTGTCCCAGCTCCTGCCAGCCTAGCAGTTCAAAAGTAAGAAATTGGAAGTAGATAAATAAGTACCATTTCAGTAGGAAAGGTAACAGTGTTCTGTGGACTCTGGCATCTAGTCATGGCTGCCACATGACCACGGAAATGTCTGCCGACACAGGCAGCGCTGGCTCTTTGGCTGTGAACAGAGATGAGCACCACCCCCTTGAGTTGGATACGACTGGCTTTTGAGCAAGGGAAACCTTTAAGCAGGCTTCAAGGATACCCAGTGTGGCATAGTGGATAGAGCGATGGACTAGGACTTAGGAGACTTGGGTATGAATCCCGGCTCAGCCATGGAAGCCTATTGGGTTTGTGTGTGGTAAAACCATTGAGATATCTTACCTTGAAAGCCTTATCAAGGTCACTCTCTGTTAATTCTGACTTGAAGACACGTAACATAAAGTCACCTTCAGGTACCAGATTTTTAAAAATAAAATAAAAAGAAAGCACAAGTGCATACAAAACATTTAAAAATGTGTTGAACAAATTCATGACCCCATTGGGATTTCAATATATGTATTGAGAATTATTAGTGACTAGCTGGTTACCTGGCCTTGCTCGGGTTTTTGTCACCCCTGTGTTTTTATATTTCTAAGGCCCAAAGCGCCCTCAAAGGGCATCAAAACCCGAAGTGCAGCCCATGACCTAACCAGCTGCTCTTCTCAGGGCGGCTTTGATGGCTTCACCAAGATGGCGGGCATCTCCAGCCCGTAAACTATCTGTTTTGCGAACTCGCTACCCACTTAGCAAGAGAACTTGCCTGCTTCCAATCCTGAGGGTCCCTGGCAGCCTCTCTCCTTTCCTCCTCTGTCCACTGGACTCCTGCCAGATGCCCTGCCAGTTCCACTGGCCAAAGTGTGGAGCCCCATGATATCACAAAGGCCCAGACCTGGTCAGCCCTTGGGATTGGTTAAGGATCAAGGATCACTTTTGGGGTGCATAAACCATGAAATGGGTTCTGAGACCCCCCACAGTGCTGACCTCGCAAGCCCAAGGTATGTATGTGCCAAATTTCAGCGAGATTGGCCCAGCGGTGTGGGAGCATTTCTAGCATATACAAACAGATCTCTGTTTTATAGATATAGATTTCATGTTCCTTTCTTGTATTTCCTGAGTCCACGAGTCTAATCAGAATGTCAAAATGTTCTCCCACACTGAATGGGGCCAAACTGTACATCATTACTGATTTTTGATGTAATGATTGGCACGGGAACATTCCCCCCTCCTCACAACATTGCATTGCTTGAAGCAACGAAATACCCCAGTGGTAAAAAGCAATAGTTTTATTGGGTAGGCTTAGAAAAATATATTTCTTTATAGATTTTAAATTTAAAAAAATGTTTTGAATTCTGATTTTAACATTTTCCCCCTAATATAGTTCTAATGGTACTTTTAAGCATGATTATTCTATATGAGGTGTCTAGGTTCTCCTATGGGAGAAAGGTGGTGTATAAGTAACACTTATAAATAAATAGAATAAAATAAACTTTATCCCAGCTGTTTTTGTCTGTAAAACAAACAGAATTGCATATGCCCTGGGGCTGAAATGTGTGGTTCGTTGGCTGAAATCCAGTAGTAAGTCCCATTGAGTGTAGGCTCATTGAATCTATGGAACTGACTTAGGAGGTGACTCACAAAATCCCCACCGTTTCAATGGGGCCTATTCTAATTACGACTTAAAGCTGTTGTTTACAAGTCTTTAAGTGGCAATGCCTACAGCAGGGGTGGCCAAACTACGGCCGGTACGGGCACATTTTACTTCCTCTTCCAGGAGTGATGAGGGCTTTGTGGGCCAGATGAATTGGTATTGGGGGCCAGATCCGGCCCCTGGGCCATATTGACTGGCTCCCTGAACCACATGACCAGCCCATGGCCCAAAAAGTTTGGGCACTCCTGGCCTAGAGATTAGAATGTTATATTTTAAAAGAAATTGTTTTACTTGTTTCTTCTCATCAGTGGAGTTGCTGTTACTGTTATCACTGCTTCAATTTTGTAAGTAAAATTTTTTTTGCACTGTCCCTTTATTAATACACTGCATTGTGCTTACAGCAGGTTTTGGAAGATTCAAGAAGACTTTCTTTCATTCCTGCTGGTGGTCAGTTCTGATGATGTTGGAATTGTTAATGAAAAGGAAAGAAGATTTTTAAATTATTCCTTGTCTAGGCCAGATATGAAACTGCCAAAATGAAGGCACCTTTGGGTTAATTCATTCTGTAGTTCCTTTCGCCTGACCTAATGTGAGAAAGATTAACCGGCAGCACAAGGTTGCCATTGTCTTGAACGCTCGACCAGGCGCTGGCTTACAAGAGGCATGTACCGATCCTTTAGGCTGCGATAATTTCCTTTATCCGCACACTCCCAGTGCAGCCTAAGGTCGCCTCACTGTACCGCTTCCCAATCGGCTTCAAAGAACTCCACTTGTCGCTTACAGGGAGTATGCGGTGGTTTAATATATTGGTAGCATGTGGGGGCATAGAGCAAAGCACTTAGAAATAGCCTGATAAATTGACATCCACTCCATTGATGTTACTCACAAAGAGTTTTATTTTCCATTAGCATCTGAAAAAGAACAGAGAGAGACAAAGACAAAGTACATAGCGTAACATAGTTAGTATAGTCCGCTTTGTCTGTAATTACAGCTTGCATTTACCATACTGGACTGGACAGCTATTGAACTGTATGGACCAGTGATGCACTGCAAAAAAATTTACTACCCCCACCCTGGGCATGGCTAACTCTGTGGGCCATGCCCACTTGGCCGGCCACACCATGGCCTGGGGTAGGGAGTTGGGCGTGGCCGGCCAAGTGGGCGTAGCCTGGGGGAATATCCGCTACCGGTTCCCGGGATCTGGTGGGAACCTGGAGCAGTACACCACTGGCATGGACTTGTACCTGTATATAGCACAACTGAACTGTCTCCGTCAGGTCAACTGAGCAGCCCAAGTGAATATATCTGTTTTGTGTTACAGTTGTTGCACTGTATATACTTGCACCTTTTTACTTCCTGAGTAAACCTACTTTGAGTTTTTTCTTCTGCACCAAGATCTGTCTGCCTGTTTTTCTCACAAGGGACCACCTTGCCAGGTGTGAACCTCTTGCTGGCCACTGCATACCACTCTGCTAACCGTTTACATCAACAGGCCCAAAATGGGGTGGGGGGGGGATGATTTATCTGGACAACGATAACCAGAATTGGTTGTTCTGGCTGAGAGATTCTCTGGGAGCTTGCAGGCCAAGAAATAAATGTTTCCACGTTCTGTATGTATCTTGACACTGATATTTGGGACTCAGACCAGACACAACCAAATTAAACACAGCCACACCCAGGCAGACAGACACACACAGAGCCTAGAGCGCGTGGGGTTGTGAGGTGGATAAACTGGGAACAGGAAGGAAAACTTCTATATGACTTGAAGCGCTTCTGAGGGAAACAGGGATAAACAATGTCATACGGTTCTTGCTTGTTACTTAACACAACAGTACCAAGATACACTAGAAAAGGTAACACCCAGGGTGGGGGTCCAGCCCCCGATGCTGTTTGAGGGTGGCCGTCGGGCCCCCGAAGCTGAAATGACTACTTCTTTACTTCCTGTTTATTGGGACTGTGGTGGCTCAATTAGTTAAGAAGCTCGCCTTGTTAGCTGGAAGGTCAGCAAGTCGGCAGTTCAATACCTGAGTACTGCATGATGGAATGAGTGCCCGTCTCTGTCCCAGTTCCTGTGAACCTCAAAGTTCAAAAGCAAGAAATAGAGACCACTTCGGTGGGAAATGATCTTGAGGACATGAAAGGAGCTTTATTTTGGGGTCCCTTGAGCAGAGTTCCTCCAGCAAAAATCCTTTCAACCCAGAAAGCACCTTTGTGTGCTTCCGACACAATAAAAAACTTCCTCTTTTATCCTTTCAGGTGTGAGGGAGATACAAAGTTCTTGCTTTGGCGTGTCTAGCGGCCTCCACCAATGTTATATTTTTTTGATGTTATCTCTACAGCTTCCTCTGGGTCTGCCTTGTGGTCTTTGTCCTTCTCTCCATATTAGTCTTGAATGGTATGAACTCCCAAGACATTCTCTCCAAAAGGGCAAAACACTTTATTTGTTGACTCTGTATGTAGTTTAAGATTGGTTCTATTCCAATTCTTTCCCTTATATTCTCATTCCGGATTTTATCCTTTCTAGTCACTCCATCATAAGGGTCTGTGGTGGCTTAGTGGTTAAGACGCTGAAATTGACGACTGGAAAGTTGGCAGGTCAGCAGTTTATGACCTGAGTGCTGCACCATGGAGTGGACTCCAGTTTCTGTCCCAGCTCATGCCAACCTAGCAGTTTGAAGGCAAGAAATTGCAAGTAGATAAACAGGTACTGCTTCAGTGGGAAAGGTAACAGTAGCTTCTTAAGTAAATAGCAGACCTTAGAGTGGGATATGACTGTCTTTCAAGCAAGGGTGACCTTTTTACCTAGTCACTCCAGCAGCCTTTCTCAGACATCTTATTTCCGTGGTGACCAACTTTTGTTTATGTTTTGTTGTAAGTGTCCATGTTTGGCGCTGGTAATATAAAGTGGGAAAATGAATGTTTTGTATGAGGTGTTTCTTTGTGTTGATTTGTATTGCCTTGTATTGTAAGAGGAGAGCTAACTGTCCCAATATTTGGTTTGCCTTACTGCACTGTATGTTAATCTCTTCGTCCGTTTTGCCATTTTCAGTAAATGTTGTTCCTAGGAATTTGAACTCTGCCACTTGTTTTATACTTGTTCCTTCTATCGGAACAATAAAACAATGGGAACAAATAGCAAACTACCGCCTCGAAGAAGGGGAAATTGATCTAAGGAGGAAATGACCTAACAATCTACAAATAGTCATTTACACAAAATCAAGACAAGCCAAGGACGCCCAACCTATCTGCCTATACATATTTAGTTAGTATCACCACCACTGGTTATTTTTAAACACAATGTTGTTGCCGTTATAATCTAACTAGACCAGAGGTAGAGGAAATGCAGTTCTAGGCACCAAAGACACCAGGTTAAGTGTCTAAAACGGATTCTCAACTTGCAGCCCACGGGCTGAATGCGGCCTGCGGCACCATTTCATGTGGCCCCTTCACCACCTCCACCACACCAGGAAGTGCCATGTGATGGAGGAAGGGAAAAATGGCCATCCGGCCCCTGAAACTGTCTGAGAGAGCATGAACTGGCCCCCGGCTTTAAAAGGTTGAGAACCCCTGGTCTAGAACTTCCAATTAAAATATGGTATGGCATCTTCAGTGTGTTTTCTTGGAGACCAGTGACAAAGGGCCATTTTAAAAAGGAGGGGTATGTCTATTTGAGGGTTGTTGGTTTTAGAGTGTGTGCAGTTGGAGTTTGAGGTGTTAAGGTTTTTTGTGAAGCAGCAGTAAAGCAGGACAGTTTTTCAAGTAGCTTCAGTTTGAATCGCAAGTTCTCCAAGGCTTTTACTCCTTGTTTTGGGCCAGCAATTAAACACTTAACATGATGTTTAGAAAGGTAACAAAAGTAGTTCTTTACTTACAGAGAGATAAACTTGTGTTCTGCTTTGTAAACGTCTTTACAGAAGATCGGCCATGTGTCCAAACAAAATGGTGATCTTACACATACTGTACATGTTTCTGCTTGTGAGGCAAAATAGAGGGGGAGGGGGGGGAGGAGGAAACAAAGACATACCAAACTACAAATACAAAACAAAACCAAAATTTTCAAGAGAAAAAAAAAACATTGCAAATACAGTCTAAAGTATTAGACAAAAAGAAAAATCATAAAAAAACAAAACAAAACAAAACACAATACAAATTTAATAATCCATCACTCAGTTTCATCTTGACTCATCTAAGTGTTCATTACTTTTATATATATTAAAATTTATCAACCTTCCATATATCTTATCTCTCCTTTTTTATATCGTACTAGCACATACCTATCAAGTACCCTGTATTGACCGGGATTACCCTGTAATCCCACACCGATTTTCTCCATTTCCCACCCAGAGCTGCCGCTACCCCATAATTTGGCAGCAGGGGAAAGTAGTTACTGTGCATCCCTTCTGCGCATGTCTTTTCTACGCATGCGTAGAACCCTTCTATGCATGTGTAGAACCGGTTCTGTGCAAAAGGGGATGCGTAGAAGCCTACACATGCATGGAAGCAACCTGCGCAGAATGTTTCTGTGCAGGTCCATTCTACACATGTGTAAAAGCCTATGCATGCATAGAAGCAACCTGCGCAGAACGTTTCTGCGCAGGTCGTTTCTATGCATGCGTAGAAGGCTTTTACGTATGTGTAGAATGGACCTGCACAGAAATGTTCTGTGCAGGGCCTGTAATCTCCAGAGCCATGCTTGGCAGGTATGTACTAGCATTTTTTTTGCCCGGCCCTACCAGGCATTTTTAATGTGTGTGTTGATGGTTAGGACTGGTTTTGGGTATGCACAACCACCACCTCCCACATAAAATTCCACTCCAACCACCAACACACACATTAAAAATTCCTGGCAAGGCAGTTGTGTCGTGTGTGTGTGTGTGAGAGAGAGAGAAAGAGAGAGAGAAAGAGACAGGCAGACAGAGAAACTGTGTGTGTGAGAGAGACAGAGAGAGTGAGAGAGAAAAAGAAAGAGAGAGTGACAGATAGAGTAGACCACCAGAGGGGTTAGTAAGTTAGATAGAGTGAGGGAGGAGACAGGAGACAGACAGAGGAGACAGGAGAGGAGGGCGGAGGCTACCTGCTGAGGCTGCATGCCGGTGAGTCGGGAAGGAAGGTTTGTCGTGTGTGTGTGGGGTGGGGGAGGGGAGGGAGGGTTTCCCGTGGTGGGTGGGTGGGGCGGGGGGAGGGTTTCCCGTGGTGGGTGGGTGGGGCGGGGGAAGGTTTCCTGTGGCCTGGCCTCACTGGAACCCTGGCGGCGGCTGTGGCAGCGGCGATGATGGTGGGGGTTCCCGTGGCCTGGCTTCTCTAGCCAGGCTGCGGTAACCCCGGTGGCAGCGGCGATGGTGGTGGTGGGGTTCCCTTGGCCTGGCTTCGCTGGCTAGGCTGTGGAGACCCTGGCAGTGGTGGCGGCAGCAGCGAGGGGGGAATTCCCTGGTAAGCAAAGACAGCGAATGGGGTTCCATTCGCTGTCTTTGCTTCCTGGGGAATTGGTTTGCTTTCAGTGGGATGGTGAAGGTACCAGTGCCTTCACTCCCCACCCTCCCCCCCATTGAAAGCGAAACACTTCCTCAGGAAGTAAAGACAGTGACCGGAGCTCTGTTCACTGTCTTTGCTTACTGGGTAATTGCTTTGCTTTCAGCGGGGGGCGGAGGACTTTGCCCCCACCCCCATTGAAAGCATGTAGGTAGCTGCACTGGGGAAAGGGGTAGCCACCAAAAGGTAAAGGGGTGGACAGGGACTGGGGGGTGAGGCGGGTGGGCAGCATGGTACCTGGGCAAGTTCCCTTACCTTTTGGTGGCTGGCCCATTCCCCCAGGCGTGGCCTTCTGCATTAGTATGCGGACTGGCCTGGCCTTTGTTCCTGCGGGCGTTGAGGCTTCGATGCCAGCAGGGATGGAGGACAGTCCGATGCTCGTTCCAGTGGAGAAGGCCGTGCCAGGGGGAACGGGACAGCCGGCAAAAGGTAAGGGGGGCAGGGAGGGGGGCAAGGTGGGGGCGGCGGGGTTCCTGGGACCGTTCCTCCTCACAGTCTCTCTCTCCTGGCCCACTTACTTTTTTTTGTCAGCGGGTTGGGTTGGGCCTTTCCCCAGTGAGGTTTTTTTTTAAACCGCCGTGTTGGCTGCCCAGCCTCCTCCACGCTCACGCCCTTCAGCCTCATTGGCTGAGGGGTGGCGTGGCGCGAAGGAGGCTGGGAAACATAGTTTTATTATTTTATATTTTTTTTGCATTGGTGGGTGGTTGCCCCACTCTTGACTGCTGGACCCTTGCGGCGATGGTCAGGCCAGGTAAAAGTAAGTGTAGGCGGCTCGGTAGGGGATAGTAGGGACGGGTGCGGGAGCCTTTGCCTGCTTCCAACAGTTAACGTCCCTCCTTATAGGTAAAGATTCTCTCCTAACCACCCATTCTATGATCTTTTTCATGCTTATAAACTACATGCATGTTTACTGTGCATTAATTTACCAGACACTTTTCAGAGTCTTTTCATTTAACTGTATAACTAAAATCAAACATAACATAAAATCAAATTCACTACACACACCCTGTGATATATACATTGCTCTGGGGGATACGGTGTGTCATCCACATTCTTTCAGTTATTCCAGAAACTCATTTGATCTGGTACTGGCCTACCACCTTCCCCTCTAATCAATGTAGCATCCACAATTGTTTTCCAAATTTTCCAAAATCTATTTTCTTTAACTATACATTTTTAAAAAAAAATCAACTCCCATGTCAGCTTATCATTCAATGCAAGTTCCCAATGCAACTACCTCCAGGAAGTTTCTTACAGCTAAAATTACTTTAACTTAATTTCCCATAGGAATGCATATAATGCAATTTCCCATAGGAATACATTGAAAACCAATTAATTCGTTCTGAAAAAAATTTCGTAAACCAAGCCACTATCTTCTATGGATTTCCTTTTGTTATGTGATTTTTATGTTAACTGAGCCATTTGTTAATCGAGGTTCCACTGTACTCAAATACCGTGTTGTTCCTGGAAGCCTTTGGGAATGGCAATGTGCAATTTTCCATCAATAAAACACTTTTTAAAAAATTGTGCACAAGATTGGGGATTCTGAGGCCTGCAAAAATGCCTTTGATGATGCACCTGTGACCCTGAACCCATACTTTGTGTGCCCCTGAGTCAAAAGGACCAGGTAACAAGTAATGGCTTTTATCTGTGACTCTTCCCAGTGAGCAAATAGGGGAACATGGTAAAAAAAACTATTCTTCTTTCCCATTTGTTCTTTTTGACTAACTGGCAACCTTTAAGGAGGAACTGAGTTTCCCACACATCCTCCTAGCCAGCCTTCCCTGGTGTTCTCCTTTATGAATAAGGTCTTTAAACCACTGAGAGCTGCTCTATTCCAGTTTCCTAAGAAGTGTTGGCATCTGGACAGATTGCATTCCTTTAGACCCTGTGATGGAAAGAATGAGCTCAAGAACAAAGAGTCAAATGCTCAGATCTGCACCCAGAAATCTGATATTCAAACAAGGCTCTACATGTTAAAGCTAGATGCTTGGCTTTAGAGATGTGGAGGACCTCAACATTTTGCAGCTAAAACATGAAGAACGTACACCCATTTATTTATCAAAACAATCTATGGTGTGCCCCAGTCTTTAAATTGGTCTGTTACTCTTTATTGATTTGTTGTGTTTACATTAGAGATGAGATGCAGTTTCGATTTTGGGGGAGAAGCTAATAGTTTTGGAGAAGCAGAAACTCATTCCTCTGTTTCTAACTCCCTCCAGTCTGTATTGTAGATTCTTAGTACTACAGTACAGTACTGTACTGTACTTCCTTCAATTTTCTGTGGGTTGTTGCTTTGGAATAACTTTCCCACTTGCAACATTACTCTTCCTAATTCTTTTTTTTAAAAAAAATATTAGCCACAGGAGTGATCCGACTTATTCTGGAGTCACATAGTAAACGAGATGACATCAGATTGCTGTGTCCAATCACTCTTAATGAGATTATGATAGTCAGTGTGGGTAAAAGAGAACAGCTGAGCATGAATTAAGTTTTTTTTTTAAAAAACCCATGCTTTTGAGGAGGCATCAAAAAAGCTGAGAAAGTTCTGAACACAGCTGAATTCCTGCATGTGAGCATTTTGGCTCAATCGGGGATCACCTGGTAAATGGAATGACATCAAAATGCTCAGCAACAAATCAGCTTTTGCTGGATGATGTCATTGAAGTCAACAGAGGGCAGTTGAGAGTAGATAGCACCCCCACCCACCTCAAACTTTGGACTGCCAAAATGAAGCCACTTTCTTGGCTCTTTTTGTTGGCCAAAATTAAATCTTCATTGGTACATGTTTCTGGTAGTAATCGGCAGACCATCAAATGAGCTGGATTCTGTATCTCTCCGCATGTTGTCTGCCAGCAACATCCATTTGCGCATGTTAGTTTTACATTTAGGGACTCTGACAAGGAGCCTCATTCAGGCATCCCCTCCAAAAATCTTTTTCTACCCAGAGTAATCTCTGACAGGAAAACGAACGACCCTCAGCCTATTCAGGGTCCTCGAAGTGATGTAAGGGGGGGAGGGGGGGCTGAATTCCACAGCCATATCCTTTAATGTTATTCCTTGTCCAATGAGCTCATTCCTCCATCTTCCTGGATCTGAACTGGCAGACTTGAGGCTCATATGCATTCAGAGGATGTCAAGGGTCATTCTCTTATTTAGTTCTGTCCTTCTCTTGTTTAATTCTCTCCGTGCGTCCACTGCTGTTTCTCTCCTTATCTTAGGTGGAGCGATACCAACAAGAGGGTATATTTTCTCAATTTGTGTAGGTTTTCCACAGTTATTAGTTTTCTTACAAAACTAAACTAAGTTAATATTTTTTCATTGAAAATATAATTGTATGCCATCAACTCTGACTTATAGTGACACTTGTTAGAGTTTGCTAGTTAGAGAGTACTCAGAAGTAGTTTAACATTCCCTTCTTTCTTGGGTTGCCCTGGGACTGTGCAACTTGCTCAAGGTCATAAAGGCTGGTGCTTCTGGCATGCACAGTGGGGAATTGAACTCCCAACCTCTGACTCCTCAGCCAGATACTTTAATCACTGAGCAAAAACAAATGTATGCATTTGATGTGTGTTTTAGTTGAGCAGTAAATGGAGTGGAAAATATTTGGTCTTCAAAAAGGTTGTGGTCACATGTTAATCTACTACTTACTGGGCATGCTTGGGAGTTGAAAATAAAAACATTTAGAAGGCTTTAGACTGGATTGTAGTGCCACCCAATCTGGATGCTCTCAGGTGGATACAGTACTAATAATTCACAACAGTTTTAAACTTTTAACAGTGATTGAAAACAGGGAGATTAGAAACAATTCTAATAGTAATAACATGTTGTGAAATCAATTCTGACTTATGGTGACCGTTTCTAGAGTAAACAGTTTGGATTTTGGAGTAAAAGGGGGGGAATCTAAGCCCCCGATAATATATTAAAAATCATACCCCCAAATGCATTAAATCTGGCTTCTTTTTCTTGATTGATTTGTTGGTTAGTTGGTTGATTGATTGATTAGACTTGCATGCCGCCCATATCGGCTATTACTATCGGCTATTATGGATACTTAAGGACAACCTCGGGGTTGGAGAGATAGGCAGGATATCTCTCAATGCCATTTCCAGGGAATCCTAAGCAGGTGAAGGCATCTCCTTGGGAATACCCTGAAGGAAATGGTGAGCCACTGTGTGAGACAGAATGCTGGACTGGATGGGCTCCTGTGGCCTCTTCCAGCAAGGCTGTTCTTATGTTCTTATGTTCTTACGTGACTCAGGGCAGCTTACAACAATCACAATGCAATCTAATCACAATACTTCTAATAATTACAATATTACAGTACAATAGAATACAGTAAAATCGAACAATATCATATCATCAACACAAATCACAGTATCAAAAAGCATTATACAGTAATACCTTGGACAATGTTTGTACTACACAACACTAAAACCACATAACATTAAGGAATCTGGGGGGAAATTGCATCGCACAACATTAAAATCCTATGGAATGTATCACATAACGTTCGCTGGAGTCTGTGCTGGTTACAGTGTATCTCTGGAGTTTTAACATTACTGTATGTGATTCATCCCATAGGATTGTAACATTATGTGATACATGTATTGCATAACGTTAAAAATCTGATAACGCTAAGACTTGTGGAACCAAGTTTTAGCGTTATCCAGGGTATTACTGTAAAAAAGAAAAACACTCATTTGAAAAGTCCCACAGCAACAACACAAAAATCACCGCTCGAATAGCCATGACACCCCAATCAAAACCACTGGTGGGAGGGCTGAGGAGAACGTAGCCACATGAAACCCATTCGTGTAGATTCACAGGGACTTGGGCTTCTGGGAATTGAAGTCCAAGAACAGCTGGAGTGCCAATGTTTGCCATCATGGCCCTAGGCTCTCCTTGCACAAGTGTAAGATGCCAATTTGTAACTGAGACTTGTTGTCTGGTGTGAGAATGATGCTTGTGCAAATAGAAGATCCTGTGTGTTACTGCACTGGGGGAGTTGAACTAGATCTCTGTCATTAAAAAAAACACACTATTACTGGTCAAAGATCCAACATGAAAGTCAGATCAAGCCTGCTTCCAAGCAAACCAAGGCTGACCTTGAACAATTATGTTACCAGAAGTTAAAATGTAAGTTACACCCAGTGGTGGGCTCCAAAAAAAATTATTACCACACTGTGGGCGTGGTCAGGGGGGAAGCCCTGCGTTGCATCCGAATTAGGACTACTTTATTTCAAAACTTGGATGGGTGGGGCCAGCCAGAATTTCTGTTACCGGTTCTGGTGAACTGGTGCGAACCTACTGATGCCCACCACTGGTTACACCCATGGACTAACACAGGGGTTCTCAACCTACGTCCCGGGAGCTGGATGCAGCCCGTGACACCTGGAAGTGCCATTTGTGGCAGGCAGGGCAAAATGGATTCCCGGGCCCCGAAGCTGTCTGAGGGAGCATGACCCGGCCCTTGGCTTGAAAAGGTTGAGAACCCATGGACTAGCAGCAGTATGTTAGCTACAGAATGCTTTCCTGGCATGTAATGTCTTTGCCAGATGGGCAATAATAGCAAACAAAGTGTGCCAATGGATCTCTTATGAGAGTCTACTTCAAAGTCTGGACAGCTCCAGTGAAAAAACCTAATCAGCATCCTAACATAAACAGCTCCTGAACAAACACAAGCAAACTCTCACTCTCTACTTAAAGTCATTTCCTACTTTCCCTCTACTAGTTTAGTTCCCCCTCAATTTTATTCCCACACATAAAATGGTCCAAATGTCCACAGATTCTCATTCAGAGAATTCACCAGGGTTTCCAGAGTAAAATAGATTTCCTTGCTGTAACTTTAAATTTGAACTTCTCCTCTTCCTCCTGTTTCTTCCTCCTTCTGATATTTGTTGTTGTTCAGTCGCACAGTCGATTCCAATCCTTTGTGATCCCATGGACCACCGCACGCCAGGCACCCCGCTCCTCCACCATCCTCCTCAGCCCTCCCAGCTTTGTGCCCATTGATTGCATCAACAATGCTTTCTAGCCATCTCATTTTCTGCCACCCTGTTCTTCTTTTGCCCTCAACCTTTCCCAGCATCAAGGTTTTCTCAAGTGAATCCTCTTTTCTCATTTGATGTCCAAAGTACTTTAACTTCATCTTCAATATTTGACCTTCCAAGGAGCAGTTGGGGTTGATTTCTTTTAAGATTGACCTATTTGTTCTCTTTGCTGTCCAGGGTACTCTCAAAATTCACCTCCAGCACCACATCTCAAAGGCGTCTATTCTTCTGCGCTCAGCTTTCCTTATGGACCAGCTCTCATAACCATACATCACTACCGGAAATACCATTGCTTTGACTATGCGGACTTTTGTTTTCAAGGTGATGTCTCTACTTTTAATTATGTTGCCCAAATTTCTCATAGCTTGTCTCCCAAGAATTAGTCGCCTTTTTATTTCATGGCTGCACTCTCCATCTGCAGTGATCTTGGATCCTAAGAATGTAAAGCCTGTTACTGCTTCTACTTCTTCCCCATCTATTTTCCAGGAAGTAATAGGGCCTGTTGCCATTATCTTGGTTTTTTTTAATATTGAGTCTCAAGATAGCTTTTGCACTCTCCTCCTTCAACCTAAGCAAGAGCTTCTTTAGGTCTTCTTCACTTTCTGCCATTAGGGTAGTATTATCTGCATATCTCAAATTGCTGATGTTTCTCCCAGCGATTTTAATTCCAACTTTTGATTCATCCAGCCCTGCATTGCGCATTATGTGCTCTGTGTATAAGTTAAATAAGCAGGGTGACAAAATGCAGCCTTGTCTTACTCCTTTTCCTATTCCAAACCACTCTGTCATTCCATATTCTGTCCTAACTGTTGCTTCTTGACTTTTGTACAGATTTCTTATGAGTCATATAAGGTGTTCTGGTATTCCCATCTCTTTAATTACTTGCCACATTTTGTTGTGGTCCACACAGTCAAAGGCCTTGGTGTAGTCAATGAAACAGAAGTAGACTTGTTTCTGATGTTATTTTGTTTTCTCCATGATCCAACATATGTTAGCAATGTGGTCTCTAGTACCCTTGCCTCTTCTGAACCCAGCCTGCACTTCTAGTAGTTCTCTCTCAGTGTGCTGCTGAATCCTATCCTGTATTATCTTGAGCATTACCTTGGTAGTGTGTGGGATGAGCGCAATGGTTCGATAATTTGAGCGTTCTTTGGCATTGCCCTTTTTTGGAATTGGAACATATACTGATCTTTTCCAATCCTGTGGCCGTTGTTGTGTTTTCCAAATCTACTGGCATATTGAATGCAATGCTATAATTCCGTCATCTTTTAGGGGTTTGAATAATTCAACTGGAATACCACAATCTCCATCCTTCTGATTTAAGATACCTAATTAATTTAAAAGCATCCGTTTAGGAGCTTCTAATGCAGAAAAGACTTGATTATTGAAAGTACAGTACCAGGATGCTAAACTCTACACCCTCTAAACAAGAACTGTTTAAGACCATTAAGCAAAGAAAGCTCTAATACCTTGGCCCAGGGCCGTAGCCAGGATTCTAGATTTGGGGGGCAAATTTTTTTTCAAGAGGGGCAACAGTGTCACACACACACACACACACACACACATAACATTGGCGTTTCTGGGGGTGTGTCTGTTAGCTCACGAGGGTTTTCACCACACACACTGGTCCCCCTCTGGCTACAACCCTGCCTTGGCCATATCACGAAGAACAACATACAGTATAGAATACTCCAACTTGCTCTGCAAGGAAAGATCCCTGGGAAAAGAGGCCCTGAATGTAGATGGACTTCTTGGCTGAAGAACCTGAGAGACTGGTGTGGCATGTCCTTGGAAGAGCTGTTCCGAGGAGTTAAGAACAGGAAGACTATCACTATGATGATAGCCAATATCTGGGACAGACACGGCACTTGAAGAAGAAGAAAGAAACAAACATTCTCCCTTGACTGCAATTAGCCATAGGGCAGAAAACATGCCAGCCCTCTCCTTTCATGTTGTGTGTTGGATCGGGGCCCGATGCGGGCTGGAAGGTCCCGGAAGAGACTGGTCAAGTAAAGGCACACGAGGCAAGATGGAGCGAAGACCAGTGTTTATTGATCAGAAGGCTCTAATCTTTATACCCTGCCTAGCTCGACCGCGTGCATAGGTTGCGCGTGGCCATTACAGGAAAACTGCAGGTCTGCACTTTAAGATTTTTTCCCCCTCCTGGTTCTGTGTATGATGGATTTGATGCTTCAAAATTTATACATTTGTAATTTGTATATTTTGTATCTTATTTTTGTTACCTTGTTATATTCTGTATTTATTGCTTTACTCCATCGTATTTCTGTATAAATATATTGTATCTTTATTTGAAATGCTGTTAGCCGTCCTGAGTCGGCCTGTGCCGAGTAGGGCGGTATATAAATTAAAATTTATTATTATTATTATTATTATTATTATTATTATTATTATTATTATTATTATTATTATTATTATTATTATTATTATTATTATTATTATTATTATTATTATTATTATTATTATTATTATTATTATTATTATTATTATTATTATTATTATTATTATTACACAAGTTGCTCATCAGGGGTGACCTCACCAGGGCAAAGTTCCTTATCTATCCAATTTACTACCGGGGGACATGCATTATCTACTGCTATCAGGAGTAAACATGTGCCTAGGTTGACTCTTGGACTCAGAGCCTCTGAGGATACAAGATTACCCATTACATGCTTATCGAGTTCATCACCCGGTGATCTTTTGCCCTCTATTGTCTGAGCTGCCTGCCAGGTCAGCGATCGGTGAATTAAACTATGATTATTAATCTGCTCCCCAATGTCTGTCCCTTCGGAACCAGGGCTCCAAGGAGTGTTCCCCCAAGCCGTGGTTCTGTCAGGGACAGTATGCCAATTGTGTGCGTGGATCCCACAGTTGTGTATGTTTTATCCTTCTGGGAGTCAACATTTGGATACTTAGCCATGTGTTGCTGCCTCTACCTGGGTTCCCGACCTGACAATGCCTCTAAATTTCCCCTTCTGGGGGAACAGTTTCACTTTCAGGGATAGGGGAAAAAAGAAGGGCTAACTGTAAAAACCTGGCCTCAGGATTGCTTTTAGTAAAAAAAAAAAAAGGGGAAATTCAGCCACAAATCTCCATCAGTCACACTATTTGATCTTCATATCTCCTCCCCCCCCACCTTTAGGATTTTTTTTTCTGGCAAGGGGAAAGAAAGATTTGAAGTCATTTCACCTTGAGTATCACCATTAGTTAAAGCAATTAAAACCAAAGGGTGAGCTAATGGGCAGTGTCAAACATCCTGAGAAACATCTGGTATCATAAAAGTCTGCATTTTCATGTAATGAATAATTGATCCACCTTTCTTTGAAGTAAGGTTAGCTCAGGGTGGGTATAATGCCAAGAGGCCGACTTTGCCTTAGCTTCCTCTGATCTTTTCCTTGCCATCACAGCCCTCTCAAAGAAGGCAATTTCTGCTTGGGCATGAAGTGTGAATCAGGCAGAAAATAGATCTTGTTAAGCTGAAGTTCAAACTAAATTCTGAGGAAGCTGCCTTACCCAAATGCAAAGGCCCATCATATTCCTTACTTACTGTTTACCACCTAATATCCTCTGGGTGTGTTACATCACAACACCAATTATCCTTAGATAGTACAGTTATTGAATACCATCAAAACATTTCATGGAGCTACTGGGAGATGCTGGGAATTGAACCTGGGACTTTCTAAACGGTAAGCATATCTTCTACTACTGAGCTTCCCCACTTGCTCAAAGCTTACTTCTTGCAAGGCTGCTTCTAGCTCAAGTGTGTTGAAACTTTATTTATTTATTTAATTCTTTGTTTGTTTGTTTTCATCCTGCTTTTAACCCAGAAGCTAGGACAAATGGTGTCTTGTGGTGTATGTATTTAAAAGTGCATTATAAACACTCTATAAGAGCCCTGGTGGTGCGGTGGTTAACCTGCTGTACTGCAGCCAAAAGATTGTGAATTTGATCCTGATGGGAATCAAGGTTGACTCAGCCTTCCATCTTTCCGTTGTCGGTAAAATGAGTACCCAGCATGTTGGGGGCAAAAGGTTAATTAGCTTGTGAACCACCCAGAGAGTTATGGGGCAGCATATAAGTGTAATTGCTACAGCTACTTAAATGTAATTTAAACTATTGCCATATTAGAACATCGTTAAAAACATTTTAATATCTCCTCGTTAAAATAATAAGAATTAACAGTCGAAAAGGGAAGTTGTTGTTATGTGCATTCAAGCTGGAACTAATTTACAGTGACCTTGATAAGACCTATTAAATAATCTTTGCAAAGTGGTGTGGGCTCCTGTGTCCTAAGGGATTAAAGCTGAATGTTTTAAAACGTAAGCCCTCCTCAGTTCCCCTTTGTTTTCTTCTTAGTTCCTAAAGTAAAACATGCTAGGCATAGTTTTAGCAGAAGAAGAAAAAAGAATGTTTACTCTTGTTCAAGAAAAGTTGTCAGATAGATGGTAAAAAACAGCAGTTTCCTTCATCTGGGTTGCAAAAAGCAGGAAGAACAATCTTGCTACCTAAAAAGACCTCTCCATGTCATGGATGTTAGTGGGGGATCCACTAACCTCAACAAAAAGGTACAGGGGACCCACAGGTTGCTAGGCGATGGAGGAAAAAACTAACTTTTAAATCTAGGAAGCCACTGGTGGAGTTGATGTAAAGAACCACAGAAAAACAACTAGGATGTAGGTTAAAAAATCAAGGAGTTCAAGTTATTGAATGCGCATTTCAATAAAGTACTGGGAGAAGGCTTGCCCCAAATGAGACCAAGGATGAAGTTGTTATAAGAATCTTACAAGGGGAAGAGAAGGGCGCGGCAAGGCTATCGCAAATGATACAGGTAAGTATACAGTTTACACAAGCACAAAAGGTACAAAATTCAATTATACAAAAGAAATACTGTAAATACACAGATTACAAAATTCATAGTTACACATTCCAGAAATAGAGCTGTAGCCAGGATTCTAGATGTGGGTGGGATAATATTTTTTCAGGATGGGCAACATCCTGAAAAAAAAAATACTCTGTATGTCATATATATAAACAGCCAGGAGTTTGCGGGTGGGCAAACTGCTGGCACAGGGTCGGCAACCTCCTGGCGACGGCCCTGGAAATAGTACATCTAAAAATAGCAACCATACAAAAGGGTACTTAGAGGAAATCGATGTGCTCGGGCAAATCTTGCCAAGCAGGATACAGGAAGGTCTAATCAGGTAAAAGCAATCACATAATTAACACATTTATACAACAATTTGATTCCTTGAACATCTGGCTGGTACCTCTGGCAAGAAGGATGTGGAAAATCGGATATCATGTTGACGCCATGCTGAGGGAGACTTCCGTTCATCTCCTGGGGCAAGTTGATTAATCTAACATTGGTATGACAAGAATGTGAGTCCTTTAGTCCTTGAACACAAAATTAGCTTAACTGCATGTCCACAATCCTTGGCTGAGCATCTCATATCAAGATTGTCCCTTAATTGAATTTTTCCACCATGAAAGGGTTAACTGCGATTGACTTTCCTTGGGACAAGAGGGTACAAAATTCACAAAGTTAAAATTCATATCCAAACACATAAAAGCAATATCTCATTTAAGCTAGCTACATTTTGGTACATTTCCCTACTCTAGAGGAGACCCACAACACATCAGGCAAAAGAAACAAAACGCATTGTGTTTTGTCAAACCGCTGTGGAGAACATGAATTTTGAGAGAATCATTCAGTTTTACCCTTTACTCTAGAGTAGACCCGCAACTCCCTAAGATGAGCAGAGGAAGTCCGGTTAAGTTCTGTCAAATCATTGCAGAGAAACGGAACTTAAAGCAGCTCGGGAAACATTACTTCACTCTCAGGATAACTCTAAAAGTAACTTTCCCCACATCTGGTTCAGAGGTAGCGACCTACTGAAGTTCTCTTCTAAGGGTGCAGCAATGAGAAGTTCTTTCCCCTCCCACAGTTTCTCCCTATCTGATGCCCGCTACAAGTCCCATCGATGATCATGGTGGTTGAGTTGGTGGAAACTGTACCCAAACACATCTGGCAGGTATTAACTTAATCAAAGCTGATCTACTCTCTTTGTGCTCCATTTGTGGTTTCCACCAAAACATCTGGTTGACCACTTTAGGAGAGAAAATCTTGGACCTGTTTTTTCTTCTCCTGGATCTACCAGGGTTCTTCTGAGGTTCTTGCAGGAAAGATGGTTGGTTAGGGAGGTCTGCAATTGGGTTCTGAATGTGATGTGAGTGGAAAGGCACATCAGCTTTTTGCTTGAGTAGCCTGGGAACCAGTGTGCTTTTATTTTTTTGAAGTGGAAGTGCTGATTCACTTTGCTAGTTGCCGTGCATTTACAGAGCATCGGACAGTGAATGCCAAATCATGCTCATGACTCAAATTAAATCATGGAGCGTAATGAACTGGGCAGAAACTTTGGCAGCCGGCAGCTGATGTGAATGAATAGCTTCCGCAAACCCATTGAAAGAGAACCAGCAAATATTGACAGGAAGTGAGTCACTGAGATAATAGAGAGACCGTTTGTCTGTGGCTTTCAAAACTGTCACTGAGAGTCAAGCTTATATGGTTTGATTACTTTTTTGTTCTTATATAATTTCGGCCTCATTGGATCAGGTTGGGCAATCACCATGTCAAACGTGGGATGATGCAGGACCTCAGTATTTCACTAGCAGTCAGGTGACATTAATGGCCAATAGATTCCTGCATGGTTCTAAACCTTTTGAGTGTTATCAATTTTAGTTTGTACCACCGAGATGTGCACATGTGGTTTTATTTCGCTATTTTCCTGGATATGTAGTGATCATTAATTGTATATGCAAATGTTGCTACAATTTCCACCACATTTATTTTTGTAGAGTTCTTTAAAAATTGGTGGTATTATTTTGATTTTTTGCCTTCATTTTTTGTATGATTTTACATATTATGATAAACAGGAAAGATACATTTTGAACCACTTGTTACTCAGATATGGTGCAGATTGTACTATGTTGGTATTTTTTCTGCCTGGAAAGGTAATCTGTAATATGCACTTTTCTTTTCTCATTACATCATTTAATTACCTTTCTGCTGCTTATGAATCTCACGATTTCTTAATCTTTAATCATTTGTCTGTGTACAGTATTTTGTTGGTCACCATCTCAATCCAGGGAATTCATAGCATCCTGAGAAAAATCCATATTTTGATTGCTTCTGCTTTTTTGGATTAACTTGTGTTAACTTTTACAATTCCACACCATGCAATAGGACCAAAATAGTAGTTGTTGCACACTACATTCTTCTTTTTAAGGCAGTTGCTTTAAGCTGTCTCTGCTTAGCCATTTAATTGTGCGACTATGTTCTGTTGGCTCATTTGGCCAGCTAAAGTTGGTTTTTAGTTCTCAGATTTGGCAACAATGCCGGCAATGGTGTTATTGCACCAAATATTTGTTTGGAAAATGAAATGCAGCTTGGCAAATGGATTGATGAAGTGATTTCTGTAATTCAATTCAATTCCATACAACATTTTAAATCATTCAAGGACAATGAGAGATTTAAAAGAACAGTAGCAAAGCCATGCACTTTCAGGCGAGTATAAACAATAAAATCAACTTAAAGTCTTTGAAGAAATGCACATATTTTGGCCCATTAGACGCTGACTGGGAGGCAGAAGGTCAGCAGTTCGATTCCCGAGTACTGCAGGACGGAATGAGCTCCCGTCTTTGTCCTAGCTCCTGCCAACCTAGCAGTTCGAAAGCAAGAAATTGCAAGTAGATAAATAGGGACCACTTCGGTGGGAAGGTAAACAGCTTTCCGTGTGCTTCAGTGTCTAGTCATGCCTGCCACATGACCACGGAAACGTCTGCAGCAGCAGACAGCGCTGGCTCTTCGGCTTTGAAACAGAGATGAGTACTGCACCCTAGAGTCGGATATGACTGGCTTTCAAGCAAGGGAAACCTTTACCTTTACCTATCAAAAAGATTTACAGTTTTTCCTCAATTAAAAATGCCTTGGTGGAAAGTATTCAAAGCTCAGATTTTACCTCAGTAAAGACTCTGCAATTACAAGAGGTGCTCAAAGTGGTTACCATCAGGGTCCAGATATTTCTGATAATAATAATTTTGTGTCAGAAATTATTCTGGGTTGAAAGGATTTTTGTGGAAGAAACTCTGCTCAGGGAATGCCCCAATGAGGCTCCTTTCATGTCCCCAAGAGCTGGGACAGAGACAGGCACCCAGTCTGTCATGCAGTACCTGGGTCTCGAACTGCTGACTTGCCAGCCTTCCAGCTAACAAGGCAAGCTTCTTAACCACTGAGCCACCACAGCCCCTTGACATTTCTGATTATGGCAAACTACTGCTTCAGCAACGTTGACCAAAGTGTCCACTTGTATCACAGTGGAAGCCATTTCCATTCCTAATGCAAGCGCGGCGCCAAAATGGCCGCCGCGCTCTTTGCGGGGCCCCCCCATCGGACGAAGGTATCCGGGTAGTTAGGGGGCGTGGCCAGCTCCCCTATAAAAGGGGTGGCCACGAGGCAGCCGAGCTGCCATTTTGCGAAGCGACGTAGCGGAGAAGTTTTTCCCTCTTACCTCCGTCGCTTTTACCTTCACCGGGAAGCCTCTTGGCTGCTGAATTTTCTCCTTTTCGGCTTCCCATCGGTTAGCTGCGATGTCCTCTAAGAAGAAGGCGGCTGCGAATGCGGCTTGTTCTGCGCGGAGGCGCCAGCCGGGTCGGAGGACCGCGGCCGCGCCTACCCAGCAGCCTCCTTTGCCCGAGCTCACCGGGACTGGTGGTATGGGGTTGATTCCCCCTTAGCCTGGGGCTGGAGGTCTGCGTACCGGCCCTGTAGGGGCCGCGGCCCTCGGCCCGCAAGCAGTGGCCACTGCCTCTGGCGTGGCCCATTCTGCGGGGCCTTCCCCCGTTGGTGCGCAGCTGCCTGCGGGGGGTTTCAGCTCTCTCCCCTGTCAGGGTTCTACCCGGCCCTGGGGCCGGGCCTGGGATCATGGCCCTATATGGGCCCCGGGGTCCAGGGACCTGGACCCGCGCCTGCAGTTAGTGGGCCGGCCGGCCCTTTGCCCCCTCTTGGCTTGGGGGGCTACGTCAGTGTGGAGGCCCTTCTGGCCCGCGTTGCGGCCCTCGAGGCTTCACTGGCCAGGGTTAACCACCCAGGGGACCCCTTTTGGGGTGCAGATTCGTCCATCGTCTGCTGGGCAGCGGCAGGCGGCGGGACGGGTCGAGCTGACTGAGGCGCGTGGCCCGGCATCGGCCACTGCCTCGCACTCCCCGATCGACAGGCCGGTGCTGGTCAGGCCCCGTCGGCGAGCTCAGTTGCGGTCGTGAGCTCCGACGCCCCCAGTGGGTCGGAACCCCCGGTGGGGGCGGCCCATGGGGGTGCAGCATGTGAGTATGTGGTTCAATCTAGCGCACCCACACACATGGCAATGTTGGGGGGGTTTTCAATGCCCTTGGCCTCGCACGGGTGGTGCAGCGGTTCGGCCGCCGACGGCCCACCCGGTGACTCTAGCTCTCACCCAGCGCCCCGGTGTGGGGGGTACTCCTTACGCGGTTGGGAATGTTTTAGGGGTGACCGGGTTGGTCCAGGCTCCTTTTCAGATGCCCGCAGTTCCCGCCGTTCCTGTGTCGGCATTGCCGACTGCGGGGTATTCATTGCCCCTGGGGGACCATTTGGCCCAAGCCACCAAGGAAAAGATCTGGCGTGGGAAGTATGTGGACATCTTCTCCCTCCTTACCAGAGAACCCACCATAGAGGAGAGGGAGGGGCAAGATGAGAAGGATAAGGAGCAGGCACGTCGTCGCAAGCAGCCACGTACGTGGGCCAACCGGTTGCCGGCCTACCTCATATACGTGGCGGTCTACCTCAGGGCCCGGCCGGATTTGGCGATTCCGATGGTCCAGTATTTGGACCACGTTTACGGGGCGATGGTCGACTTCCCGGGCCCGTCGTGGTTGGCTTATGATGAGGAATTCCGTATGCGGATTCCCCTGCACCCCGAGATGAGGTGGGATGAGCCCTGCCAGAAGCTGTGGCTTCTGTACATGATTCCCACGCGCCCTGCGCCTGGGGAGAGATACCATTGTGGACATGCGGTCCAGCGAGTGGCCCCAGCACAGGCACCCCGCCAGGTGGCGGGGCAGGGGGTTCCAGCCCACCTGCTGTGCTGGACTTTCTTGTCCAATGGTTCCTGCAATAGGAAGAATTGCCGGTACAGGCATGAGTGGCCCTCTTGTGCCGCCCCCCAGGCTGCCTCTGCCTGTCCCAGGCCTGGAGGGATGCGGGGCAGAGGGAGGGGCGGACAAGGGGCTGGCAAGACTGCCGCAGGGGGAGCTGGTTCACCGAATGGCCCCCTCCCCAATTAACGTGGACATGTTGGAGCGTTGGCTCGCATTGTACCCGAAGGAGGAGGAGGCGGTTTACCTGCTTCAGGGTTTTCGACTGGGGTTCCGTATTCCTTTTGTGGGTGATAGGTCCCCTCAGGATGCTCCCAACCTTTTGTCCATTAAGGGGAGGGAGGAGGTGGCTGCTGCCAGCATTAACAAGGAGGTTCATGCGGGCAGGGTCGCTGGCCCTTTCACTGCACCCCCGTTCCCTGACCTTAAGGTGTCACCCTTGGGCTTGGTGAGTTTCGCCTGATCCATCACTTGTCCTACCCCATATCATGCTCGGCCTTTGAGTGTTTCAGCACATTCCTGCAGTGGGCTTTCGTCCGCAGGTCAGGGTCCCGGTCTGTAGCCCATTACCTGGATGAATTTTGTTCGGGGTGAACGGGGCTGGGACACGTACACACGTCTCCTCAACACATTTCAGATGCTAATGGAGGAACTCGGTGTCCCTTTAGCGCCCAAAAAGACCGAGGGCCCATCTACTAAGCTAGTATTCCTGGGGGTGGAGATTGACACGGTAGCGTAGGCTTCTAGGTTACCGGGGGATAAGGTGTCAAGGATAGTGGCCCTTATCTCGGATTTGCTTGCTAAATGCAAGGCATCCCTGAGGGAACTGCAGGTGCTACATGGTCACCTCAATTTCGCTTGCAGGGTGGTCGCACCGGGCAGGGCATTTGCTCGGTGCTTGTGCGACGCCATGACTGGCTTATCTAGGCCCCACCATAGGGTTAGACTCACCCGGGGTATCAGGGCAGATATGCTTATCTGGCTCCAGTTCCTGAGGGAGTTCAATGGAGTATCGTTTTGGAGGTTTGACCTCCTGGCTTCCCCTCGCTTTCAGATACAGTCTGGTGCCTCGGGGTCCCTGGGTTATGGGATGTACTTCAATGGGAAGTGGGCCTATGGTGGGTGGCCACCAGCCTGGGCAGGCACGGGTCGCCTGCGTGATCTCACGTATTTGGAATTTTTCCCTGTCCTGGGGGCTTTGATGCTATGGGGCGAGGAGTGGGCCGACTCGGTCGTCCATTTCTGGTGTGACAATGTGGCCGTTGTCCACATTGTCAACTCACAGACTTCCAAATCGCCCAGGGTCATGGACCTAATGCGCCAGTTTCTGTTGCGCAGCCTGCGCCTCAACGTCCTCTTCGGGGCCAGGCATGTCCCGGGGGTCAATAATGGTATCGCTGACGCTTTGTCCCGCCTGCAGATCTCCCGGTTCCGTGCCTTGGCCCCGGATGCGGAGGAATTTCCCTCGCCACTCCCGGACGAGATATGGACCATTGGCAAGGAGAGGTGAACCGGGCGATTGGCTTGTCACTGGCGCCACGCACGCGTAAGGCGTATCACCATGCATTCAATTCTTTCAGAGCCTTCTGTACCCAATCCCGGCTGCCAGAATCCTGGCCGATCCCAGTGACCCATGTACTTCGGTTCATGGTTTACCTGCATGCCCAGGGCCTTGCACCTCGCACCATAGCATCTGGGCTGTCAGCGTTGGCTGTTATGGCCAAGGTGGGAGGTCATGTGGATAGTACCGCTGACTTCCGTGTGAGACATGTTTTGGAGGGGTGGGTGCGGTAGCGTGTGCGTTGCCCGGACGACCGCCACCCGATTTCCCCAGGGGTTCTTACCCAATTGGCCCGGGGCTGGCCTGGCCTCTGTTTTGATAGATATGAGGCAGCCCATTTCATGCAGCCACAACGGTGGCCTTTTTTGGAATGCTCCGCATCAGCGAGCTTGTGATGCTGTCTAAGGTGGATGCAAGTCGTAGGGCACTGGAACTCGAGGATGTCTATGTTGCCAAAGACTGGGCTCAGTTGAGGATACGCTCCTCTAAGACAAATCAGCATGGCTTAGGCAGTGATGTAAGACTGCTACGGTGTTCTTTGGCAGACATCTGTCCGGTTGGTGCCCTACAGGATTTCCTTGCACTGCGTGGCACGCACCATGGCCCGTTTTTCTGTCACCAAGGTGGGTCTTCCATTACTAAATTTCAATTTTGGAGGGTGCCGCGAAGGCACTAGACAGTGTTGGCCTCTCTGGGGCTCGTTGCGGCACCCATTCGTTCAGAAGGGGGGGCGGCTTCTACTGCAGCTGTTTTGGGTACTCCGGGGCTGAAATACGCCGCATGGGAGGGTGGGGATCACAATGTTTTCAATTTGTGTTCGCCCTCTTCAACCTGAGTACCAGTTTAGTCACTGCACTGTTTCTCCCCCCCCTTTTTTTCCTTGACAGACCCTGGGTGTCGTATTACACCGGTGACAGTATGGCTGGTGGGCCATAGCCGCGTGCACAGGGCAGCGCGTTACGCTGCACAGGGCAGCACGTTACGCTGCACAGGGCAGCGCGTTACGCTGCACAGGGCAGCGCATTACGCTGCACAGGGCAGCGCGTTACGCTGCGGCGACAGAGTGGGACCCCGACTGGGACTGGGTGCTCCCGCACGTCTCAGGTGGTATGGTAAGCGCGGCATGTTATGGCGGGAACTGTTGCCATTCCTTTTCTACATCAGGGATGCTGACTCGCCTGATGTCCTGGTTACGTACCTTGGGGGCGATGGCTTGGGGCGGGTCACTGGCCTATCGCGGAAGCTTGCGATTTGCAGTGACCTGCCCTACTCACATTATGTGTGGCCTGCCACAACCCTCAAGTGGTCGGACATGATGTCGCGGTACGCTTACTGGGGAGCGTTCGGCCTCGAGGCTCTTGACTGAGCCGACACTCCGTGAACAGGGCTACTGCCCGGTTCCTTTTTGAATAGGGTGGGGGACGCGTCATTCGCCTCCCCACCATCAGTCTGCAAAATTAAGAGCTTTACTCAGGGGATGGGGCCCATCTGTCGCAGGGAGGTATGGATCTCTGGTTAGTGGACTGGCGAGCAGGCCTGTTGACCGAGCTGACGGTCTTGGGGGGGGCGGTGAGCCTTTTTGGGAAGCCTCCCCGTGTGGCGGGTAGCACTGGTAAGGTAAACATTTATGACCCACAGGTATCCGGCAGGTTCGCAATTGACTGGACAACACTAGACAGGCATAAGTTGGTTAAACGTTGTCCGGTCAACGACAAACCAGGCGACGGGGTGATGGCTACAGCTAGACAGCATGCATCACCCCGTGATTTCACGGATACGCGTCAGAGGGTGGGGTCATTAGTTAGATATTGACTACGGTCAACAATTTGTTTGTTGTCAACAAACAAATGGATACAAATAGATACATTGTAACAATTGCCGTCGGCAATTTTGGGTGATACCTTACCAGTGTTACTTCGGCCTGCTTGCCTTAAGAATTATAATTGGTCAATTACCAATAGAAATTTATAATTCGGACTAGGGCATGAATCAATAAATGTGGCCCAATGCCGTTATCCACTTTTACCAGTGTCTGAGTCCTTTATTGGGGGGTGCACCTGCAATGCAAGCGCAGCGCCAAAATGGCCGCCGCGCTCTTTGCGCCCCCCCATCGGACGAAGGCATCTGGGTAGTTAGGGGGCATGGCCAGCTCCCCTATAAAAGAGGTGGCCACGAGGCAGCCGAGCTGCCATTTTGCGAAGCGACGGAGCGGAGAAGTTTTTCCCCTCCACCCCCTCCCTAGTTAACAGTGTGATATTTTGGTCGCTTCGGGGCCGGGTGGGAATTTTTGGCTGGGACCCACAATTGGCTCTCGGGTCCTGGTTTTTTCGCCCATCCCACACTGTTGCTATGGTTTGATATAGGGGTTTCTGTTGCTGCTGTTGACTTTGGTCACATGGGCGGGTAGCACTGGTAAGGTAAACATTTATGACCCACAGGTATCCGGCAGGTTCGCAATTGACTGGACAACACTAGACAGGCATAAGTTGGTTAAACGTTGTCCGGTCAACGACGAACCAGGCGACGGGGTGATGGCTACAGCTAGACAGCATGCATCACCCCGTGATTTCACGGATACGCGTCAGAGGGTGGGGTCATTAGTTAGATATTGACTACGGTCAACAATTTGTTTGTTGTCAACAAACAAATGGATACAAATAGATACATTGTAACAATTGCCGTCGGCAATTTTGGGTGGTACCTTACCAGTGTTACTTCGGCCTGCTTGCCTTAAGAATTATAATTGGTCAATTACCAATAGAAATTTATAATTCGGACTAGGGCATGAACCAATAAATGTGGCCCAATGCCGTTATCCACTTTTACCAGTGTCTGAGTCCTTTATTGGGGGGTGCGCCTGCAAAGTACTGCCAGTGTAGCCAGTTTTCTATGGTACACTACATCCTTTAAGGTCCCCTATAGGTAGAAGTCAAGAAACTCAACTGCACCTCTTCAAAATGGTCTTGCGCTTCTCCTCCACCATTTCCTTTGACTGTTCTGCCTGTTGCATGGTGACGCTAGCATTCATTCTTTTGAGTGAACGTCATACTAGTCATTGCTACCGTAATTCAATTCAGAGATTGAATTGATTGACAGGTGATGGACAACAGTACCTAGTTAGACCGCTCAAGCCCCCGCGCCTTGACAAGGCTCTCACCTAGCCCGGGGGGGGGGGGGGAGGAAGAGACATAAATAACATTTCTTAAAATGTGTATACATTGATACAGATGAAGCTCTTATTGTAAATAAATCTCTGACATGAAATTTATTTATTTATAAGCACTTCATCTGGAGATGTTAAATCAGAGATTACAAAACTATGGGCCATGGGCCAGCCCCAGCCCACAGCGCCATTCCATCTGGCCTGTCACCGCCTTCACTGCACACTTATGTCAGCTGTAAAACGCGGCTGTGCATGCATAAACGTGCCTGCAACTGTCATAAATGTGGAAGTGGCTGCATTTATGATAGCCATAAATGTGCCTTCTGGGGGGGATGGCCAGGCCCACGGCGTAAAAAGGTTGGCCACTCCTGTGTTAAAGTGTAGTATGGATGAAGTGGGGAAGTTTCCTGATGTTTTTGGGATATAAGCCATTTAGCACTTGTAACCAGGCCTGGGGCTTGATGGAAGGCTTTGACCCAGGGTGCAGACATTTAGAAGTTGTAAAGCTTTGATTCTGGAAGCAAACACCACCAACCCCCAGTTTTGCTTCAGTAGAAGTGTGAAGCTACCCATCCTGGGCATGAATATTACTTCAAGTCACTCCACTCGACCTAAATATGCTGATTTCATATGCCCCAAGCTAAGGCAGTAGAGCTCAGGCGCCAAAATCACTAGTTATGATTCTGTTAACTACTACTACTACTACTACTACTACTACTACTATTATTATTATTATTATTATTATTATTATTATTATTATTATTATTATTATTATTATTATTATTATTATTATTATTATTATTATTATTATTATTATTATTATTATTATTATTATTTCATTTCAGAAATTATTCTTGGTAGAAAGGATTTTTGCTGGAGAAACTCCACTCAGGGGATACCCGAATGAGGCTCCTTTCATGTCCCCAAGAGCTGGGACAGAGACAGGCAAACAATCCGTCATGCAGTACCCAGGTCTCGAACTGCCAACTTTCCGGCCTTCCAGCTAACAAGGTGAGCTTCTTAACCACTGAGCCACTACAGCTCTATGATTCTGTTAAAAAGTAAGCACTAATACCCTGAATTGGACTCAGGAGTGAACAGGGAGATAAAGTGCAGTAATTCTATCAGAATTGTTGTAATATGGCTCCATCTAGCTAAATGAATCAGATTTTTAGTGGCAGATCCTAAACTCTCTGAGCTTTTTGTGTCCTCTTCAAGAGCATCCCTAGATATAATTAATTGCAGTACTCCAACCAAAGTGTACCACAGCATGGACATCCAATCTATCCCTAAACTCCAGAGTTGATTACTTAAACGTTTTACAGTGAACAATAAAAATAAACATGAGAAGGCCATATTGATTGGTAGATTCTAGAAAATCTTTGTTGGAAAAAAGTAACTTCTATGAGCTGTCTATCACCGTGGAAGAGACACACACATATATATGCACATATATATTCCAAAGCCATTCTCATTCTTCTGCTTAAGAGTGTGAAGGTATTACTTAATTTCTGCATTTTACTTCTTCTTCCTGAAGTCCTATAAATATGCATGGGCTTGCAGATGAATTATATAAAACAAAACATTCATTTAATAGGAAATGGATCCAGTTTAAAGTAAATAAGAATTATAGTTTGTAATAGTGAAGTAGCCTTTTTTCCCCTTCAAGATGTGACACTAGTATTCTGATTTGATTGTTTTTCTTCTTTCTGTGCTATTTTCTTTGTTGCACATCTGCCTATTACTGGAAGCAATGACAACCGAAGACGCTTTCAGCTTCACATCAAGCCTGTTTAGGCAGTCATTAGCAAGGCTTTGCCACCACCAAATCCTTTAGCTCATGATGCCCTCTAGATGTTAAGAAGCAATTGATCATGGTAGAAGTTGCTGATGAAAGATGTTGCCTGAAACATCTGGATAGCAGCTGGTTGGAGGAAGCTGCCTTCAGCGGATTATACAATGCATTCTTTATGTCATATCCCAATCAGATCTGGCTACATTCTTACTTGATTTGCCTTCCCTTTCTTATTACTCCTGCTCTTATTACTTTTTCTATTTACAAATCCAGGCGTGCTGAACAATCACTATAGCCAGCTACAAGGCATCACAAAGGAAATAAACAGCAACATAGCAAAATGTCAGACATGAATGATAACAAACAATGTTGCCAAATTGCATTACAGAAATTGCAGAAGGAGAACTATTCATCCCTATATCAATTACCTTTCTCTGTTCCTCTCTGCATCCATCCTTGCGCCCAGCCGTTTCCTTTTCTCAATAACTTTGTGTAGTGATGGGCTGGACCAGGTTAACCCAGTGCAGCTACTGGCAGAGTGGGGATTTGATCTGGCGATATCACATGCCTGTTCCAATCTCTGAACACCATACACCACCAGTGTACATTCCCTAAGAGCAACTCCACTGTACACTCGCAGCAGTTTTAAATGCCATGGCTCAATCAGGTGATTTGTTAGGATTTATCATTTGATGAGAGATTTAGTGTCTTCTACTGCTATTCAAAGGAGCAGTGGTGGTGTAGTGGATAAAATGCTGAGCCGGAAGGTCAGCAGGTCAAGACCCAAGTGCTGTGCAATGGAGTGAGCAGCTGTCATCTGTATGAGCTCCTGCCAACCTAGCAGTTTCGAAAACAAGAATTTGCAACTAGATAAATAGGTACTGCTTTGATGGGAAAAAGTAACCATGTTCTGTGGACTTTGGTGTCTAGTTATGCCTGCCACATGACCATGGAAATGTCTGCAGAGGCAGACAGCACTGGCTCGTTGGCTGAAAACGGAGATGAGCATCGCCCTCTAGAGTCAGGCATAACTGGCATTCGAGCAAGGGAGACCTTCATCTTTACCCTTACTGCTGTTCAGGTGAGTGCATTAGAGTCCATTCTAAAACTCTCCTTCAACTAGAGATCCCAGGATTCCAAAATTAAAGTGTAATCAAGCTGTTATAAATTGTGCAATGTAGATGCACTCTTAGGCAGTCAGTAGAAACTTGGTGTCACTGCTGAGAATTCCTTACTCTCTACTGCCTCCCACTATATTATACAGTAGATGAAGTAAATGTGCAGACTAAGGAAGATTTTGACATTGGAATATGCTAATATGCAAATTGTTCCTTCAAGTATCCCAGATCTTAGACTTCCAGGGATTTAAAAGTCAACATTAGTGCTCTGAAATGGGCATGGAAACCATTTGGGAGGCTAGGTAATTGCTGTCAAATTAGTGTCATGTCCTCTAAACAGTCGGCCAGATTTAATGGCTAGACCTGTTGTTGTTCTGATCACTTTCCAGAGCCTGCCCCCTGCAGAGATTATGGACGATATTTTTCCATGGGAGTCCCTTTATGTTCATAAAGGATATTGTGGCTTCCACCTGCACAGCAAGCCTTCTGCACTGCATCGCTGCCTTCCAATGCCAGTTCTTAAGTTGGAAAAACAGCTTCAGATATGGCACAAGATGCAGCGAAGAAGAAGCCAGTTTTCATCAAAAAAGCTTTTTGGGACCAACAATCTCTTATCACCTCTCTGGTTTCAAAGGTTTGAGGCTCTGTTGTTTCTCTATTGCTTTATCTAGTTTCTTATGTATTTCCTTGAAAATAAGACCGGGTCTTTTATTATTTTTTGCTCCAAAAGAGGCATTAGGGCCATACCTGTCAAGTACCCTGGATTGGCCGGGATTTCCTGTATTTCCGCGCTGATTTTTGCCATTTCCCGCCCGGAGCTGCCGCTACCCCCTAATTTGGCAGCGGGGGGGGGAGGAGTTACTGCACATCCCTTCTGTGCAGGTCCTTTCTACGCATGCGTAGAACTCTTCTACACATGCGTAGAAGGCTTCTGTGCAGAAGGAGATGTGTAGAAGCTTTCTACGCATGCGTAGAAGTGAGCTGTGCAGAACAGTTCTGTGCAGGTCCGTTCTACGCATGCATAAAAGCCTTCTACGCATGCATAGAAGTGAGCTGCACAGAACGGTTCTGCGTAGCTCCATTCTACGCTTGCATAAAAGCCTTCTATGTATGCGTAGAATGGACTTGTGCAGAAACGTTCTGCGCAGGTCTCGTAATCTCCGGAGCTGCGCTTGACAGGTATGATCAGGACTTATTTTCAGGGGATGTCTTCTTCTGTAATTCAATACATCCGTTGTGTGTTGCATACTAAATTCATCCATCTGGTTGATGATCTTAACTGGAGTTTATTTTTGAGGTTGGGCTTACATTATGAGCATCCTAAAAAATTATGCTAAGGCTCATTTTCCAGTTAGCGCCTATTTTGGGGGAAATACAGTACAGTGGTACATCATACAATGATTTTAATCCGTTCCACGGGGCTCGTATGCTAAGTGGTTTTTCCCATTGAAAAACTGTTGTATAATTTTTTCCATAAGGAAAATTGTTATGCGGGACACCATTTCCCCCCAAAAACCTAATTTTTATACGATTTTATTGCTATACGGGGCAATTGTTGTATGAGGTTCCACTGTACTTAATTTTTAAAAACTGGAATTGATTATCTATGCATAGAACTTTAATGTTGTAGTCTGCAATTTCTTTAATGATTTTGGATTGCAAATATGGGGAGAAGATATTCTCCCCCTCCCCATTTTATCCCAATTCTAAATCTGTCTGACCCAAACTTTGAGAATTTCCCCATAATATTACATATGGTCAATCCTGCACTTTGATAATCTTTCCCCCCTAAAGTGCATATGAAAATTTTTCCTTGCAGCTCATGCACTTTTGTAAGTAATGTTGCCATCTATACATATTTCTTGCATGCAGTTTTTCTAAAATATTATTCTTGTTTCCCCCCTACCGTAAATATTGGCATGTCTGCGTGCTTTACTGTTTATATTTTTCTATGCATCTGCAGTGGCTCAAGTGGCTAAGACGCTGACTGGGAGGCGGAAGGTCAGCAGTTCGATTCCCGAATACTGCAGGACAAAATGAGCTCCTGTCTTTGTCCCAGCTCCTGCCAACCTAGCAGTTCGAAAGCAAGAAAATGCAAGTAGATAGTGGGATGGTAACAGCGTTCCGTGTGCTCCGGTGTCTAGTTATGCCTGCCACATGACCACGGAAACGTCTGCAGAAGCAGACAGCGCTGGCTCTTCGACTTTGAAACAGAGATGAGCACTGAACCCTAGAGTTGGATACGACTGGCTTTCGAGAAAGGGAAACCTTTACTTTTACCTTACCAGCATGAAAGGTAATAGCATTCCGTGCACTTTGGCATCCAGACATGCCTGTCACATAACTGTAGAAACATTTTTCAGTGCAGATAGCGCTAGCTCTTTGGGTGTAAATAGAGACTGAGCACCACCCCCTAGAGTCAGATACAACCGGCTTTCTAGCCTGCTTTTTAAAAATAGGTTTTTTTTTGTGTCGGTGTGTGGGTGTACCCAGAGGTTTGAGCCATCTTGAATGATTTAATTTAGAATAAGCTTTTGTGGATTGCAGATCATATCCTCAGATGCAACTAATGGGTTGCAGAGCACAAAAAAGTTTATGCCAAGTAGAAATGATTACCACAAGTATTTTGGCTGTATTTGTTCAAGCAGATGAACATGGCTTTCCACCCAGCTTGATTTTAAATGAGCATGGTGGATGGCTTTCAAGCAAGGGAAACCTTTACCTTTACCTGTGCATCTTTGGCTGAACAACTCTGAGCATGTCCTTACGGTGGATGTGGACCATTCTGAAAAGCTTATCTTTTACTGTGATTAAGTTTATCTCTCACTGAGGATCACTTGAACATTCCTAGCATTCACACTGGAAGTGTTTATTTTTCCTGTGTCAAAGGCCCAGAGGTGTCTTCCAGCTCTTCTGTCTTGTTCTCCCTTTTTGCTTATTGACATTTCACTTCTTGCCCTCTTCCACACCTTCTTTCATGGTTGGAGCTGTGCCTTCACCATTTTAATGTCACAACCCACTACATACCGTACATGAAAGGGGTGTCACTTTGTTTCTCATTCCGAAAAGGGTGTGTGTGTGTGTTACACGGTATTTTTCCTATGTTTGCGCCTTGTTTATTTGGAGTTTTCTCTAGCTGCTGTTTGTGTAGTCAGTAGATAAATCATAGACAGAAATACAATTCAGGTTTCAGGATCATAAAACTTTCCAACTGAAAAAATCATATCAATCAATCTTTATTACGGTCCAAGACCAGCATAGTACAGCAAAAGGAACAGAAGCTAAAATAAGGGTACAGTGGTACCTCACTTAAAGAACATAAGGCCGTGATGGCAAACCTTGGCACTCCAAATGTTCTTAGACTTCAATTCCCAGAAGCCCAAGCACCCTGTGAATCCACATGAATAGGTTTACTGCGATTCATCTGGCCCGCGCCGCCCTTGTCACTCTCGGAAGCGGAAGTAAAACGCGCCCGTACAGAGGAAGAGTTAACCCGGAAGAGTCTTAACCATACAGGTGCATTTTACTTTTGCTTCCGGGAGTGACGAGGGCGGCGATGGCCGGATGAATAGCAGTAAACCCATTCATATGGATTCACAGGGTGCTTGGGCTTCTGGGAATTGAAGTCCAAGAACATTTGGAGTGCCAAGGTTTGCCATCATGGGCATAAGGCATTCCACAGGATTGCTCTTTAAGCGAGTTGCTCTTTAGCGAAAACTTGGAAAAAGTGCCATCGCTGCCATTGTAAGTAGGGATGCCATAATTCCCTCCCACAAAATGTGAGAGAAGTAAAGGTTGCCCTTGCTCAAAAGCCAGTCGTATCCGACTCTAGGGTTCAGTGCTCATCTCTGTTTCAAAGCCAAAGCCCACAGGCCACCGGCAAGACAGACGCAGCTCCCCACCATCTCGCGACTCTGACCCAGAATGAGAAGCCCCCCGAGGAGGGAGGTGGAGGGGCACCCTGAGCCACGTGACCCACCTGCCTCCCTCCCCTTTGCTCTCCCCCCACCCAAGGAGGAGGAGGGCGACGTTGCAGTGGTTCGGTCCCTGTGTGCGATCGAGGGGGCGGGTGTCCCCATTGCAGCACAACCCAATGGGATGCCAACAGGACCCTATTGCGTTAGGTGGAGGGGTGGGGGGTTGCCAGGGGGCAGGAGGTCAGCCCCCTCCCTCTCCTCCGCCCCATTCTTCTATTGCACAAAAAAACCATGTCTGCCTGGTCCTGCTTTCTTTCTTTTTTTAATTCTCTCCCACTCTCTTTTTTGGGGGGGATGGGGGCGGGTGTAGGAAAGAATTAAGGGAGAGGGTGGATGGGAGAATCCTTTCTCCTGCCTCCGATCTGCTAAAGCTGCCTCCTCAATCCACTGAATGAACCCCCCTCCCCCTCCCCTCCCTGTCTACCGACACCTCCCTCCAGGGTTGGCCAGTGGCATTCACCTCTCTATCCATCCATGCGCTGCAACCTCCACTAGGGCAGATCTTCCCTCTGCATGAGCTTCCTGCCCCTTCCCCCACCCCAAGAAACGTCTGCAGACATTTCTGTGGTCATGTGGCAGGCATGACTAGACACTGGAGCGCACGGAACGCTGTTTGCCTTTCCCCCGAAGTGGTCCCTATTTATCTACTTCCAGTTTCTTGCTTTCGAACTGCTAGGTTTACAGGAGCTGGGACAAAGACGGGAACTCATTCCGTCCTGCAGTATTCATGTGACTGTGGCTGCTTCTACAGACGCCACCTGCTGGTGATTCAATAGAAGCGCCACTTTAAGGCAAGAAAAGGGTGTGATTTTTTTCCTTCAAAGCAAGCTTGGTTTGAAAAGCCGGAATTTTCAATAATTTTTATGGGACTAGGCAGCACAGTTACAACCCATGAAATTCCTGGTTTTCCGTGATGTATGGCAACCCTAATTGTAAGTGACGGATTGTGACTTCTGGTGTGCGCCGGGGGGGGGGGGGATTGCAAACTCTGATTTAGTTGTTAAACAAATTTTTGGTTGTTTTTAGTTGTTAAGCGAGGGTGACCATTCAGAGAAAATTCTGCTCTTTAAGCGAGTTAGTCTCTAAGCGAGGTGCACTTTATGAGAGGTTTTACTGTGCTTAAAATATATTAAGAGACAGACCTTAAACTGAGGGTGCTTAAAAAGGAACATTTCTGCTTAGAGTTAAGGAAAAGTAAAATTAATACATAAGATCAATAATATTACAGCTATTACTAAGCCTATACTGTAGTGCTAGTAGTTTATTTAGCTGAAGGACCTGCCAGGATTGTTCTTTTGATTCCACATGTTGCGGTGTAGAATCTGGTAGTGTTGTGGCTGAAGGTGGGCCTTTCATCAGATAACAGCCAGTCGGTGTATGTGCTGTTTGACCGGCCAGGTTACTTGCAGAGCAGTGGACATATGAATTTGTTTCGGATGTCTCTATAAAAAAGGGCAGGTGCAGAGAACGTGTTCTATGGTTTCAATTTTTCCTGTGTCGCATGGGCATAGTCTCTCTGACACTGGTGCCCTTTGGAACTTTCCCTCGAGAACCGCAGAAGGGAGAGCTTGGCAGCGGGCTAACGTAAATGCTCTCTGATGATTTGCTGTCTCAAGTTGGAGCAGATACAGGGCAACAATGTGTATCCAAGACTCTGGAGCCAGGAAGGTATGGACCTTGGCTAGGTCTTCTTGCCTCTCCATGTCTAGTGTTCTTTATTTAATGGCCTGTTTTGCCTGGTTGAAACTCATGGCCTGTATGAGAAGTTGGGAGAGGCCAAGGTCCTGCAGTTTGGATTGGATTGTTCTTTTCCATGCTGATTGGAAGCTATCCTGAAGAGTTAGAGGAGCATTGAGTCGCTGGCAGTATGGTCTACTTTATTACCATAGCCTCCCTCACACTCCTAAAATTGGGCAACAGAGACAGCGGGAACAAATGTGTGAACATAAAAGTTAAACGACCCCGGCTTACGTTATGTGTTTGTATGTTGAAATGAGCGTGGATTTGTGTTCATCTCTAGAGAGGATACTTGTCAACAATAGCCAAAGAGATTAGAATGGAGCAGGTTGTCTACCTAACTAACGCAAAATGCAAACCGTCATTGGAATGAAGGGCGCATTACTAAAAGACATGGTAGTGAGCATCATGCTTATTATTTCCAATTATGTTTTATTAGATACATTAAATATTCACTTTCCACATGTCCACGGCAACCATTAAAGACAAGGTGACCAGAGGGGTTGCTTGCACATAAATTGTGAAGTCTAAAAAGTGTTATGTTTATGCAGTCACACTCAACTTAGCAAGGACTGTGGGTTCTTTGTGGCTCTTTTATAGATAATCAACTTTATTCTAGGTGACTTTTAGTATCACCATTGGCACCATAGTGTTCAATTCCTTCCTGCCCTACTTCTTATGATTTATTGCTTTCCAAGCCATGGGCTGAAAGCAAATCTCTTAACAGGGTTGCGTAGGTAGGAATATATTCACAAAGTTTGCCATCTAATTTACAATACAAAACCACTGCACGATGAAGGACGCCCAAAAGTCCAATGAGACAACAGGCCTATTTCTGCACAGCATGTTATTATCTTAAGATGTTGTCAGAGTTTTGCAAAGTCATTTTTCTGGACTGGCAGGAGGGTTCTGAGAGTTGTAGTGCAAAACAGTTATTTTACAAGATTTTGATTTTGCCATCAGGATTAGTTTCAAGCTGAGCCATCTCACTTCTAAAGGTCTTGCTGAATGTCTGGAATTTAGATGAACACATTTCATAACGTTACCTGTTACGAGACATCTGAATGCTTCATGGTCCAAATGTTGGCAGAACACAGCTGGTCAGGATAGACTAGACCAGAGGTCAGCAAACTTGGCTTTCCAGATGTTCTTGGACATCACTTCCCAGAAGCCCTGATTGGCAGATGTACTGACTTGGGCTTCTGGGAATGGAAGTCCAAGAACACCTAGAGAGCCAAGTTTGCTGATCCCTGGACTAGGCCTATGGACACTGTATCCATCTAAAGATGATGTTGAACTTTGAACTTCATCATGCCTGGCCGGTGGATATGATGGCTAGGACTGATGGGAAGTGTAGTCCACAATTATCTAGCTGGCCACTGATTCCCCATCTATTGTATATAGAAAATACTGACCTATGTAGACTAAACAGTCTGGACAGTGTACTGCTGCTAATTCCAATTTGAAGAGACTCTTAATATTCAGCAGCCTATTCTGTGTGTTTATTCTCTAGCTGAGACTATCATATGGGTAGTATCCAGTGGTGGGCTCCCAGTTTTTTTACTACCTACTCTGTGGGCGTGGTATGGTGAGCATGCCCAGGGGGAAAGCACTGTATTGCACTTGAATTAGGACTACTTTATTTCAAAACTTGGATGGACGTGGCCAGTCAGAATATCTGCTACCGGTTCTGGCAAACTGGTGTGAACCTGCTGATGCCCACCACTGGTAGTATCCTCTGACTTAAAGCCAAACCATCTTGTCGTCCTGCCTGCCTGCCTACCTACCCTTGTCTCAACAGAGCACTGAGCTCCAGCATATGAGCTGTTGTCACTGGTCTGGGGGAATTGCACCAAACATTAACAACCAATAGACTTGCAATAGTTGGCCCAGAATTAGGAATAAATACATTCTCTGTCCAGATTATGATGATAATATATTCCTTTATCATTCCTGCTTCTCAATAAATGATATCCCTTTATTCATTTTGTGGACTAAATGAGACATTTGTGTTACTAATATGGGTCAATACTGCCTGCCTTTAATACCAAATGAAAACCCGCCAATATACCTGGAAATAAGACACATTCAGTCATTTTGAATAACCACTGTAAGTAGTGAACATAGACATTTTCAATGGAACATGCCAGTTTCCGGGCTCAATTCAAGGTGCTGGTGACCACCATTAAAGCCTTTAGGACAGGGGTTCTCAACCTACAGCCTGTGGGCTGGATCTGGCCCACAGCACCATTCCATCTGGCCCACACCCTTGCTCCCAACTGCCGTCCTTTCACCCTCTACTTGGCTCGGCATTTCCCTAATGCCGCTCCATAGCAGGGCGGATGTTGTAAGATGGTGGCACCGGTGGTGGAAGTGGAAGACGCCCAAGTCTTTCCTGGGTGTCGCTCTGGCCAAGTGTGGGCCAAGCGGGGGGTGGGGGGGCACCTGTCTGGCCCACAAATAGTCTGAGGGGACATAACCCAGCCCCCAGTTTAAAAAGGTTGAGAACCCCTGGTTTAAGACCTCAATATTTGTTGGAATGTCTCAGAACCAGTTCTCTGTTTCACTTGCTCATCCCAATCCATGTCGCTAAAAGTGGCTACACTGAGGGAGGCCAGAAAGGTCAAGACAAGTAATCAGGCCTTTTCCATAATGGATTCCAGTCTCTGGAATAGGTTACCAATGGAGAGAAGCCGGGCTCTTTCCCTCCTTATGTTCCAGAAATTGTTGAAAACAGGACTATTCAAAGTTACCTTCAACAACTGGGTCTCACAATTGTTTTTAATGTTAACATTATTTTTTTTAAAATTGCCATATGATTGAACATATTATTATGTGTGGAGGGGCTATGAGATTTGTGTTAACTTGCAAAAGGGCCAAAATAATAGTTGCACTAATGGGGAGGCCAACCAACCAACCAACCAACCAATCATTAAGATTTTATTCATTCTTCATTCCACACTTGCATTAAATGCAACCTTACAGCTATGCAAATAACTGAGTAACCCCACTAATCTTTTCTTCTATCTAATCCCCATTAACTATCTTTAAAAACACATACAAGAAAGTTATTTGTTTAGCTGTGGGATTTTGTGTAATTTGGGATCGAATTAATCAGTTTTAAGCTTCAGAAACATGGCTATCAGTATTCTCCATTATTCTCACATTATTTATTTGCCAGAGCATAAATGCATGCAATTCTATTAATCTCTCTCTTGTGAGCTTGTTAAAAAGCACATGTAAAGAAAGCTTTCAGATAAGGCTAGCTCTTACTTAACAATGACTCAATTGCACCCTCTTGTGTATTTGTAGAGTACTGTGACAACATCCTCAATTTTATCAACACTAGTGGGCTTATGTCATAGATCAGGAGTTCTCAGCCTTTTAAAGCCGGGGATCGGGTCATGCTCCTTCAGACAGCTTTGGTGGCCAGATGGTCATTTCCCCCTTCCTCCAACACATGGTACTTCCGGGTATGGTGGAGACGGGGGTGGGGTGGGGGACGGGGACGACTACATGAAATGGCGCCATGGGCCGCATCTGGGCCACGGGCCACAGGTTGGGAATCCCTGACACAGATAAAAGAGCCATATACAGTGGAACCACAAATGGTTCCATTAACATACAAATTGCACAACAAAAGGAAATCCATAGAAAATAGTTGCTCGGTTTACAGATTTTTCCCCAGAACGGATTAATTAGTTTTCAATGCATTCCTATGGGAAAGCATGTTTCGGTTAATATATTTTGGTTTCAATGCATTCCTGTGGGAAATTGCATGAAATGCATTCCCATGGGAAATTCTGTTTAAGTAATTTTCGCTTTAAGAAACATCCTGGGGAATGCATTAATGATGTTTACCCATACCTGTCAACTGCGGCTCCGGAAAATACAGGACCTGTGCAAACGGTTCTGCGCAGGTCGCCTTCTACGCATGTGTAGAATGGGTCTACGCAAGTGTAAAACCCTTCTACACATGCGTAGAAGGTGACCTGCGCAGAAGGGCTGCGCAGTACCTCCTTTCCCCTGCTGCCAAATTCTGGGGTTTCGGCAGCGTGAGGCGGGAAATGGCGCAAATCGGCACCAAAAACCGTGAAATCCCGGCCAATCCGGGAAGGTTGACAGGTCTGTGTTAACCGAAGTTTTACTCTACAGTGTAGGAAACTGTTTTATATCAGGTCAGACTGCTTGAGAATTGTCCACTTTCAGTACTTCAGTGTCTCAATATCTGCCTCATGCCTCATGTTCACTATTTGCTAAAGGAAGCCCCTTTCCATCTTTGAAAGGTGAGTATCCTGTGCATAGCCTTCCCTTGATGGCTATGCTGTGTGTACAGGATAATGATAATGTGGTAGGGGGACATAAGACCTTCAAGGCATTGTTGGATCATAACTCCCATCCATCCTGTTAACTCTGCTGGCTAGGACTGTGGGGAGATGTATTCCAAAATTTAGAGCATGAAACGATTCTTATGCCAGTTCAATTAGATATGGGTTCTGGGATATACCAGGGCCTTACCAGATACAGGAGATGACCCAACCTGGCCAGGGATGATGGGACTTGAAGTCGAATGTATTGGATGATGTGGGATTGAGGATACTTTTCTTGATCATTGCTGCCTTGACTGCTTCTGGTGGGCTCCTGGTAGCCAAGTATAGATGTCGATAGTAGTTGTCTGGCATGCAGATATTCAACAGGTGAAATTCAGCACCATCCCAACTATTCCTCATCATGGGAGGTAGGCATGAGGGGGGGGGGATGTATATTCTGAATATTTTGTGTTTTTATGGCTTTTAAAGGCATGCAACGTCTTACCATCATATTCATACCATGTTATCTTCATAACAACAGATGAAACTGCCATCATCCTTTCCAACTGCTGTCATTGTCACTTGGAAAGGAACTACAGTATAGTTAATTTGAGATCATTATGTGGGGTTACAATTACATGCTATGGAAAGTGGAAGGCTACAGGAAAAAGAGGAAGACCAAATATGGGATGGATTGACTCAATAAAGGAAGCCACAGCCTTGAGTTTTCAAGATCTGTGTGGGGTTGTTAAGTGTTAGGGGTTACCAAATGTTGGGAAAGGCTCATAGGTAAAAGTCTCCCTTGCTCAAAAGGCAGTCATATCCAACTCTAGGGTTCAGTGCTAATCTCTGTTTACACCGAAAGAGCCAGCACTTTATGTGTCTGCAGACATTTATGTGTTCAAGTGGCAGGCATGACTAGATGCCAGAGAGCATGGAAAGCTGTTACCTTTCCAGTTGAGGTAGTACCTATTTATCTACTTGGAATTCCTTGCTTTCGAACTGCTAGGTTGGCAGGAGCAGGGACAGATGACGGGCGTGCACTCCATCATGCAAGTACTTGGGTCTTGAACTGCTGCGGCCCCTAAAGGCCCATAGCAATTGCTATTATATAGCTGAAGATCTCAATCTCCCTTACATTACTTTAAGGACCCTGAGTAGGCTGAGTGTTGGAGTCTCTAAATGCTCAAGTGGGAGCTGCTGGCAGACAACAGCATACGGTGTGAATGTGGAGAGACAAAGCATCAGGCTCATTTACTGGTCTGCTGATTGCTGCCAGAGACATGTACCAATGAGGACATGGGTTTCGGCAATGACAAAGCCAAGAAAGTGGCTTCATTTTACCAGTCCAGGGTTTGATCAGGACACAAAAGAAGAACTGATATTATAGATAATTCTCTGCATTACTCCTTCTATTTCTGATATTCCAGCTGTGAAACTCATTGTTCCTGCAGCCAAAATGGTACAAATCATGCACACAAAGGAGATACAGCGACTTTGGGAAATAAGGGGAAATCTTTAGGGGGAAAACAGGTGTGTTTGTGGGACATTAACAAGCATAAGAGGGAATGAGCATGTCCAGTGACCCAAAAACACTGACCAGCCTGGCAGGTGGAAGAATGGATGGAGTGGTCAGAATCCTGAACAACAGCATTCCAAACTTCAAAATGTAGTGCTGCTCCTATGGCCCTGCTCTACATAACATTTCCCAGGACTCTTCAAAGGAAATTAAAAGGCATAAGTACATTTTGTGCTATAGTTGTGCTCTAAAGAACTCAGGTGGCACAAATTGACTGGGCATTCAGATTCAACCGCAGGCATTTTCTAATAAGAAAACATAGCAGGCAAGTAAATTTATCCTTAAAGTTGATTTGGCGGCCTGCGTCGCCAAATCAACCAGCCTGCGCCCTCACTCCAGTTGCCACCGGAATTGGCCACAGACTCATTTATGGCTGTTGTAAATGCATTTACAACTGCCGCAAATAAGTCCCCAGCCGATTCCAGTAGTGGCGGTAACTGGACCACCAGTCCAGCCCGCAAACTGTTTGAGGGAGTGTGACCTGGCCCCCAACTTCAAAAGGTTGTCAACCCCTGGGCTAAAGTTTAATCCTGACAAAATGGACGTCTTGGTGTTGGCCAACTAGGTGCTGTGTCAGGAAACAAGGACTGAAAAAGAAATTGATGTGGATTTTCCAAGAACAAATACTGTATTTTGCACAGTGTGTACTTGATCCCTAGGTGTAAGAACAGTTCCACCTAAAATAGGGGCCAAACCAGTGGTGGGATTATTCAGCAGGTTTGCCCAGTTTGCCAGAAGCGGTAGCAGAAATTCCGTCTGGCCCCGCCCATCCAAGTTTAGAAATAAAGTAGTCCTAATTTGTAGTCCTAATGCAGGGCTTTCCCCAGGGCCGTAGCCAAGAGTGGTGGGGGTGAGGAGTAAAACCCACCTGAGCTAACAGCCCCCCCAACTCACCCTGCAGTTCGAATGTTATATATGTGAGTGTGACGTTGTTGCTCCTCCTGAAAAAAAATTCGCCCTCCCCCCAATCTAGATTCCTGGCTACAGCCCTGGCTTTCCTGGCCATGCCCACCATACCACACCCACAGCGTAGGTAGTAAACATTTTTGAATCTCACCACTGGGCCAAACCACCTAGTTGTCCAACACCAAGACCTCCATGTTGTCAGGAACAGGTCCACAAAGCAGGGTCTGAAGGAAGCCAAGCAAGAGGCCAAAGAAATGGAGATGTCTGATTTATTTATTTATTTATTTATTTATTTAGACTTGTATGCCGCCCCACTCGCAGAGTGACTCTGGGCGGCTCACAGAGATACAAAATATAGAAAATATGCAGTACAATTACAAAGTTACATGTCAGTATCAATCACAGCAACAAAACAATTAGTTTCAACAGAGAGATGTATACATCCAGACCACAGTCATAGTCAATATACAATACAATTGCAATTACAAAATTACATAACAAAGCATTAATATCCCCAAGAAAGAAAGAATATATACATCCTGACCGCAACACAAAACGTCCGCCAGCGGCAGTTTCTATTGTCAGACCCGCCTCACAGCTGTTGCTGGTTCCGGCTTCGTTGCTCTATCGCTCCATGCCTGGCTGGCTGAGGGCATCCCGGTGATGGCGGGGGGTCCGGCAGAGGTGTCGGCAGTTTTTATTGTCGGACCCGCCTCACAGCTGTTGCTGGTCCCGGCTCCGTTGCTCCGTCGCTCCATCTTCCAGGCTTGGCTGGCCGCGGGCGTCCCGGTGTTCGGATGGGAAACCATGATGCCAAGGACAAGGACCCAAACATCTTCCCATGTTGACACGGAGATGGCACAGCTTCAGACAAACCTGATATTACCTTATCTATATTGTGGACAAGAAGCTACCATTAGGACAGATTGTGGAGATGCAGAATGGTTTCCTATAGGCAAAGGTGTCAGACAAGGATTCATTTAATCCGTTGATCTGTCCAAATTCAATCTGTAAACAGAATGTATCATTTGGAAAGCTGGAATAGATTCAGATGAAAGTGGAAACTGGTTGAAGAAAAATAAATTTAAGATAAGCATATGGCACCATTCTTCTGGCAGAAAACACCAGTGACTTGACTTTTAATAAAAATGAAAGTAGAAAGAGCCAAATCAGGATTGCAATTTGCAGCGGAACATTAAGAAAATAAAAATTATAACGATAGAAAGACCTACACAACTTACATTTACAATAAAGAAATTGAGATAGTGAAAATGTGGGAGTAGAATTTTGCCGGGGGCAGGGGGTGAAAACCCTCCTGAGCTAACAGCCCGCCCCCCCGCCCCACCCCAGGATGCCAATGTTATCTATATCTATATCTGCACTGGATTGGAGAGATAGGCAGGATATCTCTCAATGCCATTTCCAGGGAATCCTAAGCAGGTGAAGGCATCTCCTTGGGAATACCCTGAAGGAAATGGTGAGCCACTGTGTGAGACAGAATGCCGGACTGGATGGGCTGTGGCCTGTTCCAGCAAGGCTGTTCTTATGTTCTTATCTCTGTGTGTGTGTGTGTGTGTGTGTGTGTGTGTGTGTGTGTGTGTGTGTGTGTGTGTGTGTGTGTGATACCTGTCTTATCAGGACCATTGGGCCAGGGACTACCTACTCCCATGATGGCAAACCTTGGCACTCCAGCTGTTCTTGGACTTCAATTCCTAGAAGCCCAAGCTCACGCGAATCCACATGAAAGGGTTTACTGTGATTCATCCGTCCCGCGTCGCCCTCATCATTCCCGGAAGCGGAAGCAAAATGCGTCCATATGGGTGCATTTTACTTCCGCTTCCAGGAGCGACGAGGGCGGCGTGGGCCGGATTAATCACAGTAAACCCCTTCGTGTGGATTCATGGGGGCTTGGGGTTCTGGGAATTCAAGTCCAAGAACATCTGGAGTGAATCTCGAGTGCCAAGGTTCGCCATTACGGACCTACTCTATAACCCAGTTTTGACTTTCTGATGATAGGAGTCAGAAGTGCCCCTCCCTTCTTCAAGTTCTTTTATGGAGTTTCCTTATTTTTAACCATTTTTGAAGCCTCATTCACGCCTCACAAAGCCTAATACATTGCTTTTTAGGAATAAAGCCTTTCAGGCCACTTTATATCAAAACGTATACTGTGACATCCATACTTTGGTTTACTCATTAATCTAAATGGGGACTGCTGTCAAGACATTTGAAGATGACTGAGACTCAGAAGGTCAGCTGTGAAGGAATTAGGGGGGAAAAATATCAAGTGACGGGACAATGGTGGCTTAGTGGTTAAGATGCTGGATTTGATGATTGGAAGCTTGGCAGGTCAGCAGTTCAAGACCCAAATGCTGCATGACAGAGTGAGCTCCCATCTCTGTCTCAGCTACTGCCAACCTTGTTGTTATTGTTCAGTCGCACAGTCGGTTCCGACCCTTTGCCACCCCATGGACCATCGCATGCCAGGCACCTCTATCCTCCACCATCCCTCTCAACCCGCCCAACTCTATACCCATTGCATCTATAATACCATCTAGCCATCTCATTTTTGTCCGCCCTCTTCTTCTTTCACCCTCCACCTTTCCCAGCATCAAGGCTTTCACAAGCGAATCCTCTCTTTTCATTTGATGACCAAAGTACTTTAGCTTCATCTTTACTATTTGACCTTCTAAGGAGCAGTCAGGGTTGATTTCTTCTAAGACTAACCTGTCTGTTCTCCTTGCTGCCAACCTAGCAGTTTGAAAGCAAGAAATTGCAAGTAGATTAAGAGGTACTAATTTGGTGGAAAGGTAAACAGTGTTCCATGCACCCTGGTGTCTACTCATGCCTGCCACATGTCCATGGAAACATCTGCAAACTCAGACAGTGCTGGCTCTTTGGCTATAAACAGAGATGAGCACTGAACTGTAGAGTTGGATATGACTGGCTTTTGAGCAAGGGTGACCTTTACTTTTACCTATCAAGTATAAGGATGTTTCACTGGTAAGTAAGTTCAGAATAATTCACAACATTGAATACACACATGCCAGAATGTGGGTGCAAGGAGGCAGAACAACCAACAGAGGGAGACTGCCCATATTTATTCCTAAAATCCTAAAATCACATGTACCTAATGCAGCCACGTGATTTTCACAAATTACAGGTCATGCAAAATGGTCAATCTTCTAGGGAATAGGCATAGCTGTCAAGTATCCCTTATTGGCCGGGAAAACCCCTTATTTTACCCTCTTTCCCACCGTCATCCCTTATTAATTAGACCGCAATGCCCTATTGCCACCATTGGAGGGCAGCACAGGATAAGCATAGCTGTCAAGTATCCTGTATTTGCCAGGAAATTTCCCTTATTTCAAAATCCAAAACTTGACAGGTATGGGAATAGGTGAAAGCATAAGAAAGCATAAGAAGGCATACACTGCATACACTTTTTTATCTGGCGACAGATTGTTTGGGCCTGCTTGACCTAACCTTTCACACATGCACCCGGATTTTACTGGAGCCTGGTTTACAGGCTTTTCCCGAAGGCCAGAAAGATTAGATAGAGAGCTAAAGAGGGCAAAGGGATGTTGTATCATCTTCCACCAGGCAACCATTGAAAGGCCGAATCCCTTCAATGTTATAATGGACCCTGTTGGAAGAGTATAAAAACTTAAAGCAGTTACCATTAAACTAATGTAATATAATAGCTAATATAAGGTTATTTCCAACATGGGTTCCTGATCATCATGTATAGATGTGAAAGCTGGACCTTAAAGAAAGCTGATAGAGAGGAAAAAGTGATTTGTCTGAAATGTGGTGCTGAAATGTGCCCCTGCTAGGTGAGAGCCCTGTCAGTGTGTGGGGGCTTGAGTAGTCTAACTAGGCAGTGTTGCCCATCACTTGTCAATGAAATTAGGCCGGGACTAAGACTCACCAAAGCGTCCTCCGTCAGATCCCTTGGGCAAGGTGAAAGCGGAGGGCACACGTCATGGTCCACCCTAGCCAGTGGGTGAAGTGATATCCAAATGGCTAAAAAACAGCACACAGATGGACTTGATTTCCCATGTCCATTTGCATGTGTGGAGTGTCATTGTGGAGATGTCTACCATTGTGTGGATTCCTTGCTGAAGAACAACCCCAAGGTGGTGCTGGAGGAGAGCTCTGCAGATACCCTGGCCTGCCAAGAAGACAAACAAGTGAGTCTTACAGCAAATCAAATCTGAACTGTCTCTTGAGGCAAAAATGATGAAACAAAGGCTGTTCTACTTTGGGCACATCATGAGAACGCAAGGCTCTCTGGAAAAAGGAATAATACTGAGAAAGGTAGAAGGCAGCAGGAAAAGGGGAAGACCAAATGTGAGATGGATTGATTCTGTGAGGGAAGCCACAGGCTTGTGTTTGCAAGAGCTGAGCAGGACAGGACATTTTGGAGATCTCTCATTCATAGGATAGCCATAAGTCAGAGTTGACTTGATGGCAAATAACAACAAATCAAAACATTATATAAAAGAGGCTTCATTCTAGCAATCTTAAGATTTAGAATTTTGGAAGATAGATATACTGTATAGGTGAGATTACTAGCCAGTGAGGAGAAGGTCTCAGGTTACCACATGGCTAAATTTCAGTATTTTAGGGCAAACTGTTGGCTGCCAAAGGAGTTACTGGTTATGCTCAAAGAGGAAATCTTCTTGGAAAAAATGAGCATCCCATTTGCAGACTACTGGGGATATGTGTGATATGGTTTTAATGTTATGTGTATGTGAAATCATATGTTCCCATCAATTACAGTGTAATTAATTATAAGATTGCCTGCTCAGACCATACATTCTGCTCAGACCATACATTCTCAAAGCCTGGAAATAGTACTTGGTTGGGGTGGGTGGGGAGGGAGTCTTTGCAAAGTGTAGTCCAGGGAAGGATAATTTTTCCATGCCCTCCACTGTTCAGTTTTCTTGTATGGAACAGGCTAAAGGGATTTTACAGATGAAGAACTTTGAGGAGAAACTATAAGCCCCACCATCCTTCCCAGCTGAGCTGAAGGCACCGTGATGGGTACAAGGAAGAGAGTATAAAGAATACCTCCAGAAGCAAAGTAGCTATGGCAACTTACAAACAAAACAAATGCACAATCCGTCATTTGAAAATGAGGTCAGAGATGGACAAAAACAACAACCAGGTACTATACATAGCACATATAATTACTATGGCTTTCACTAGTACAAGATGTGATGATTCACACTACCAGTTGTAGCAGAGAGAGTGTGTGTTTTGTGCAAAGAAAGCAAGAAATTGCAAGTAGATAAATAGGGACCACTTCGGTGGGAAGGTAACAGCGTTCCGTGCGCTCCGGTGTCTAGTCATGCCTGCCACATGACCACGGAAACGTCTGCAGAAGCAGACAGCGCTGGCTCTTCGGCTTAGAAACAGAGATGAGCACTGCACCCTAGAGTCGGATACGACTGGCTTTCGAGCAAGGGAAACCTTTAGAAGACAGCGTGATGGGCAGAGAATGTAGGAGATATGAACTGAAACCCAGCAATAGGCAGTTGTGAAGGAAAAGTCATTCTTCTTTAGAATGAGATGAAAATGAGATATCTGAGGTGTTGTGAAAATATTTAGGGGTCATAACTATTCTTTGAATTACTTTATATTCATTTAAGATACACTGTAGTTTAATATTCTCTCTTTAGGTTGAGAAAGGCTAACTCTCAGAAAGAGAAAACATGTGCATCATTTAACATTCCAGCACACTCCACACATTAGCATGTGATTAAGAGTAGGGATGCCAATCAAAGGGGAATCCTGGGAATGGGTACATTGTGACAAACAAACACCTGAGGATTTAGATCAACATGACAATAGTAAAAACATCTTACATCTTTTACATTCTAAAGGAAGGTGTGAGGAGGTGAAAAAAGTATAAAAAGCCAGGAGATTTTAGCTTCAGATATGGTCTTTCCCCACATAGGCGAGAGCCCTTGTCATTCTCTCAATCAGGCCATGAGATATCTACATGAGGGCTATTAAGCCCGCACTCTACAAGCTAATGAGGTTAGCTATTTTCTCTTTTATTATTTTCTTAGATTCTAAGTTAGAATAGAAATAGATTAGTTCTTCGCAATGTTTATCCTGCATATTTATGGATGAATATTATGCTTCAATAAACTTCAAAAAGACAGCTCCAGGGAGTTTTCGCCAAAGAACTGATAGCAGGTTTGCAAAGCTGGGAATAAGGCTTCACATGCATACACCCACATAACCTTGAGTAACAAGCTTGCTCAAAGGGGACATTTTATTCAAGATAAGGGATTGCTACCAAGGAAGGTTGCTTGCCCAGGGCTGTGTCCTCTCTGTCTGTTTACATGGTTGTTTGGGAGTTGGCACATATAAACAAGATGGCAGCTTTGCCACATTAACTGCTACCATCATTCCGCTTGGAAGTGGATAAGCCATCTTCCCAATACCATCTTAACTGGGCTCGAACTCCGTGCCAGCGGTAAAACGCATGGACAGCGGAAAACCTTGGCCTGGGCCACGAAGCAACAGAGGGAAGGGGGAAGCTGTAAATTTGGGCAGCACGCGCGGCCTGAAGAAAGAACATTTTACCCCCAGCTTCCTGACATGAGGAAGGCTGCTGGAGGGACTAGAAGGAATAAAATCAGGAATGAGATTATAAGAGAAAGAATTGGAATAGAACCAATGTTAAACTATATACTATGACAACAAAAAAGTGGTTTGTCCATTTGGAGAGAATGTCTTGGAATCCCACACCATACAATGAATATGTGGAAAGAGGTGGACAAAGATCACGAGGCTGACCCAGAGGAAGGTGGAGAGATAACATCAAAGATTTATTACAAGAACACCAAATAACACTGGTGGAGGCTGCTAGAAGCGCCAGAACAAGAACCTTGTATCTCCCTTGAAACCCAAAGGAGAAGAAGAATGTTATCAAGTCAATTCTGACTTTCCAGAGTCAAACCCCCCAAATAGGGGAGAATACATAGCAGTGGTTTACTATTTCCTTCTTTTAGTAGCATCCTTGGATGGTGTAGTCCATGACCACAAAGGTTGGTTCCTCTCCTCAGGTACGTAGTGGGGAATTGAACGTCTGGTTCAGCAACCAGATACCTAAACCACTGAGCTATCCAACCAGCTGTATTTAAATCAGCACACACATTTTTTTTAAAGCAAATACTCAATTGCAGTTTCATTTGGAGGAAGTGGTTTCTTGAGATGTTCTCCTCCCAGGACAAAACCTCCAAAAGATCTTTTTGTATATTACAATTTCCATATCATGGGGATTCCAAGCATTTAAATAAAAAGAGGAATTTCTCTGCCAGGCCATCAGGGTTTTAAAGACCAAAAGCTCACCTTGAACTGAGACTGGAAAGAATGAGTAGCACATGTGTCTTCAGTTTAGCAAGTTTCATCTCTCGGAAATACCCTTGCCTGCTGCTAGCTGTAATATGAGTTACACTCTTTGATGAGAAGCTGGGAGACCAAAGGAAAGGATTCGTCAAGGACATTTGCAACCTTTATGCAACATAAGCCTCTAGTCTGGTTTGTTTCAAGGGGGGGGGGGGGCAGCAGGGAGAATTGACCAGGATGGTCTCCTTGACCAAGCGAAGACAGGTAAAGATTTCTGCCCCCAGGCTCATGGTTTTCAAGAAAGGTTTTAACCCAAATCAAACCTAAGGGCATGTTTACTTGGGAATGATTGGTGCCTGTTCTGTGTCACTTCAATCCAGGAAGCCACACTCCAAATTAAGCCGTAGGCTTGCATGACCCCAATGTCATTCCTTGGCTCACCAGGACAGGGTTAACTAAACTGGCAGGACTGAAGAGCAGCTTCAAGCTGTCAAGTCACTTGTGGAACTTGGTGACCCTAAAGGGATTTTTCAGCGTACGTGTGATGCTCAAGGAACTGTTTACTGTTGTCGCGACTACCTAGTGATTTTTCACCATAGAGCAGGGATTTGAATTTGGGCCCTTTGAGTCCTGATTCAATGTTCCATCCACTAATACCACACAGACTCCCTCTGCAGAACTGAGGCACATTCCCTTTTTTTAAAAAAGAGGAACCCATCTATATTGTTTCTAAAGTTTATCAGAACTTGTGTTGTGATCTCTCTTCTGGATTTTAGAGAAGACAAGGCTTTCCCTTTAGCAGCACCTCAACTGCAGAACTCACTTCCAAAGGAAGTCAGAACAATTCCAACTCTGTCAAACAACCACAATTACATCATCCTACCTGGATTTTATGAGGCTGCAATGGCTTAGTGATTATGATCACTGTCCTCGCGAGCAGTCCTCGTGAGCAGTTTGAGACCCGAGTACTGTGAGACAGAGTGAGCGCCTGTCGTTTGTCTCAGCTCCTGCCAACATAGTAGTTCGAAAGCAAGAAATTGCAAGTAGATAAATAGGGACCTCTTTGGTGGGAAGGTAACAGCGCTCCGTGCGCTCCGGTGTCTAGTCATGCCTGCCACATGACCATAGAAATGTCTGCAGAAGCAGACAGCGCTGGTTCTTCGGCTTTGAAACAGAGATGAGCACTGAAACCTAGAGTCGGATACGACTGGCTTTCGAGCAAGGGAAACCTTTACCTTACCAGCATGAAAGGTAATAGCATTCCGTGCACTTTGGCATCCAGGCATGCCTGCCACATAACTGTAGAAACATTTTTCGATGCAGATAGCACTAGCTCTTTGGGTGTAAATAGAGACTGAGCACCACCCCCTAGAGTTAGATACAACCGGCTTTCTAGCCAGCTTTTTAAAAATAGTTTTTTTGTGTGTGGGTGTGTGGGTGTACCAAGAGGTTTGAGACATCTTGAATGATTTAATTTAGTATAAGCTTTTGTGGATTGCAGATCATATCCTCAGATGCAACTAATGGGTTGCAGAGCACAAAAAAGTTTATGCCAAGTAGAAATGATTACCACAAGTATTTTGGCTGTATTTGTTCAAGCAGATGAACATGGCTTTCCACCCAGCTTGATTTTAAATGAACATTTAAAATGGTTTTGAATCTGGTCATCACTTTCACATTCTGGCTAGGTCAGTGATGGTGAACCTTGGCACTCCAGGTGTTCTGGAACTTCAGTTTCCCAGAAGCCCTGATCAGCAGGAGTGCTGACTTGGGCTTCTGGTAATTAAAGTCCAAGAACAGCTGGAGTGCCAAGGTTTGCCATTACTGGGCTAGGTTACCCTGCTATAGTAATAGTGTAGACCACACTGCCAGCGACTCAATGTAGAGTGTCAGGCGGCAGTTAACTAACCTGACAACTCTGACGACTAACGGTTTGGGTGCTGAAGTCCACAGGGAAGGTTGATGGTCCCCAAGTGGATTAAATCCCACTTGAATCCATCTTGATGGAGGGCAGCAGCTTCATCAATACTGGCATGGGGCTGATGAGGACTTTGCATGCCAAAAGGGCTCGGGACCAGAAAGTGACTCACAGAACTGGATCAGTGGTACGGGTGTTATGCTGTGATGTGGAAGACAAATGGATGGCCACTACATTATATTGTTCTCAGGACAAACCTCATGGCTGATCGCCATGATGATGGATGATATTCAGAATCAGATACAGCACTTGAAGAAGAAAGTCATCACTTTAGCACATGCAAAGAGACCGAGGGTGCAGATTTGCCTTATCAATGTATTTAGGGCAGGCCTAGAGAACGGTAAGCACTTTTGCTGCATCAGGAAACAGAGAGCATTTTCCATTCCAAATGTGAGAGAGCTTCATCTTTTCCCCATCTGAACATGCTTTCTGATGACATCGGATGCATGCTGTGCTCATTGACCATGAGATGGAGCTCTTTGCTGTTCAAGGTTCACATCACTTTCTGTTCCATCATTCACCTGATGATGGATATCCAACATAGACTGTCTATGAAAACGGTCATGCCCAATGTAACGCTCTTCCGCTATCTGTCGGGGATCATCCACTTCTCTGAATCTGCCTCATGCACTTCAGTTTGCAGTGCCCTGTGTTTGAAAAACTGGTTTTCTTGTCAGTCTTTTTCTGGGCACAACTTGGAAATGTTAGTTTTTTTAAAAGAACTACCACTCCCATAACAATCAGCCAGCTGTCTGAGGGATTTGGAGGGTGCTAGTGAAACCCTACCCCCCAATGCTTCAGACCTTTGCATATGATTAACCTTGGTCATTCATAAAAGCAAGATAGTTTAAAATCCTAGGCATGCCCACACTGCAGGCATCTGTGATGTGAAAATTGGCAGGAAGCTATCAGACAAGTATCAAATTGCCTTTCAGGTCGGCCTCCTTTTAAAAACTTCTAAGGCAGTCGAAGCAATATCTGACCTCTGAATTACTTCTAGAATAGCAGCTGTACTGCTCTTGTGAAGAATTAAGAATTTCCAGGGGGTGTTAAAATATTATCAAAATAATTAAAATATTTTCCTCTGGGGTCTATATACATACCCGCAAGCTTGCATATATAATTTATATTCTGTTTTCCCCTTCAGTAAACTCAAGGGCTAGTCCTACCACTAGGTACAGTGAAGGAGTGATTACACCAAAGCTTACCTGTCAACCTTCACGGATTGGCCGGGATTTCCCGATTTTCGGCACCAATTTGCACCATTTCCCGCCCACAGCTGCCAAAAACCCGGAATTGGCAGCGGCGGGGGGGTGGGGGTGGGGAGGTACTGCGCATCCCTTCTGCGCAGATTGCCTTCTATGCATACGTAGAAGGCTTTTACGCTTACATAGAACCCTTCCACGCTTGCATAGAATCCTTCTACGCTTGCATAGAACCCTTATACGCATGCGTAGAAGGCGATCTGCGCAGGAGGGTTCCACGCAAGTGTAAAAGCCTACGCATGCGTAGAAGGTGATCTGCGCAGAACCGTTCTGCGCAGGTCGTGTAGAAGATGATCTGCGCAGAACCGTTCTGCGCAGGTCGCGTAGAAGGCGACCTGTGCAGAACCGTTCTGCGCAGGTCCCGTATTTTCCGGAGCCACGGTTGACAGGTATGCACCAAAGGTCACCCCTAAGCTGTTGTGAAATTATCTGCATCCACACTAGCACTTTGTAGCAGATGATGTTGTGGTTGTCATGCACAATGGAGTGATTCTATGTCCCAGCTCCTGCTGACCTACCATTTGAAAGCAAGAAATTGCAAGTGGATAAACAGTTACCACTTTGGTGGGAAGGTAAACAGCATTCCATGCACTCTGATGTCTAGTCATGCCTGCCACATGTCCACAGAAACTTCTGCAGATGCAGACAGCGCTGTCTCTTTGGCTATAAACAGAGCACTAAACCCTAGAGTCAGATATGACTGGCTTTCGAGCCATCATCTAGGACTTGGCCATCCTCATGCTCAGTTCACAGGGGAGGGAAATCTGCTTTGAAGGTGTATTTCTTATTTTCTTTTAATGCAGCAGGAGAACTAATCCCAGATCTCCTACGCATACATTTTTGTTTATAGCCTTTTAATATTTTATATAACCTTGATAGGGATATACAACAACCACTCCTCACTCTGTACCTGCTTATTCTAAGCCTGATTAGACAAACAGCAGGTGAAATTCAACAAAGGGCAGTGTGTTCTCTTACACTGGGAGTGTACTTCCTGGAGGAAGATTAGATGCTACTAAGAACCTGCCTCTTGCTCCTTTATACCAAACAAAAGAAAGGCATACATTAGTATCCTGTCCCCTCCCTGGAGCTATCCAGATGTGATTTTTCCTAGCCGTATGGTGCCCAATGCATATTTATGTATACATCCGACTCCCTTGTGGCTTCTCTTCCTTGATTTTGACATTGCAAATCTCTCTTATTGTCCTCGAGGAATGCAAAATAAAATAAATAAGACCATCATAATGTGTACACATGGGATTGTGATGGGTGGAGTCCCGGTTTTCTTTGGGTGGGGAAAGAAAACCAGTCCAGAGGAGGTGCTTGTGTTTGCAAATTGTGTACAGGAAATAGAAATAATGAATATCAGTTATTCAGTAGCCTCACCTTGGCTTGCACAGACTGCTATGTACAAGGACATGATGACCTCACTTCTGGAGTAAGATTCAGGCCAAGCATTGTACAATGATACCTCGCTTAAAGAGCATAATGCGTCGCACGGGATTGCTCTTTAAGAGAGCTTGCTCTTTAACTGAAACACCATTGTAAGTGACCAATTGTGTCTTCTGGTGGGTGGGACTGCGAACCCCGATTTAGTTGCTAAGTGAGTTTTTGGTTGGTTTTAGTTGTTAAGCGAGGCGACCATTCAGAGAAAATTCTGCTCTTTAAGCGAGTTAGTCTCTAAGCGAGGCACTCTTTATGCGAGGTTTTACTGTATAATAAAAACAGAAGGTGTCGTTCCTGACTCTAGCTTTAAGCTGCCAGAAAATGGCTGTCTTTCTAATGAAAACTTTACGCGACTGAGCCAAATGCTCTTTTTCTCTCCTTCATCAATCAATAATCATATTAATCAGAATTTATATATTCCAGTTTATCTATACCTATAAAATGGTGCGTTAACTGTTGGAATGTGACAAAGGATGTTTAGCCAGGCCCCACTAGCCCCGTCCGAGCCTCCGTGCACTCGCCCAAATGGGGTTAGCAGGTAACTGTCGGGTTGAAATTTGCACCAGTGGGGCAGGAGCCCCCCAGACGCAAACAAAAAAAGGGAACTTCAATTCCCAACGTTCCTTGTGCCGCACCAGAGCCAATCAGGCTGAGCGGCGTGAGCAAAAGGAACGTTTGGAAACGCGCCGCGGCCAATCAAAAATAAGTCGCAGGAAAAAACCGCTGCACTAACCAAAATCGTGCACGCCAAACTACAAGCCCCAACGGTGAGGCAGCTGGTGTGTGAAAAACAAAAACAAAAACCGCCACTGTGGTTCCTGTGGCCTGGCCAGTGAGGCCAGGCCGCAGAAACCCCCCCCAATGCCGCCAGAAACGGCGCTGGCCTTCCCACGGCCTGGCCAGCGAGGCCAGGCTGCGGGAAGGAAATACTACACCCCCCAGTGCTGGCCTTCCTGCGGCCCAGCAAGCGAAACCAGCCTCCCCCTGGCCGCTGCCTTTCCTTTCCACAGGCCAGGCATTGAGCCTGGCCCGCGAAAAAAAAAAGACAACCCCCGCCCCTGCCTTTCCTTTCCACGGGCCAGGCATCGAGCCTGGCCCGCAAAAAAAGACCCCCTGGCCGCTGCCTTTCCTTTCCACAGGCCAGCCACCAAGGCCGGCCCGTGGAAAAACCACCCCCCAAAAACAAAACAACACAATCAAAACCAAAATAAAAACAGAAAAAGTAAATACAAAAACATCCAAAAACACAATCCAAAAACAGTCAAAAATACTCAAAACCAAAACAAAAAACACCAAAACAAAACAAAAAGGAAACACAAAAACATCCAAAAACAAACAAGAAAAAACACACAGACGCCCCCCAAAAAGCCAAAACACCCCCCCCAAAATAAAAATAATAATAAAATAAAACCAGAGAGCTTACCAGGAGACGTCTTCACTCCATGACAACCGGAACTAAACTGAGAAAAGAAAGAGAATACTTACCGGAAGAAGAAGCGACACCCAGAGGACAGTAGAGAAAAATAGTAGAATACAAGAAAAGCTCACCAGCCCCACCCAGAGGCCACAAGAGAAAAAAACATTAAAAAATATTCAAAATAATAAATACTTCCCAAATTACTGAAATAAGTTATCAAATCATTGAAAAATATTCACACTAATCACAAAAATTTTTTTAAAAAAAGAAATAAGTGTTCACCAAAAAAAACAAGATAAAACATCTAAACACAGTATGGAAAGAATGATTTAAAAAAACATATTCTTACACATTTTAAAAATTATTATCCAAGGCACAACTATTTAAAAAAATTCACATAGTAACACATTATTTGGTTAAATACAATAATTATAAAAAATTATATCATCCTTTCCTCTTTTGAAAAACCAAAAAACCAAAACCAAAAATAAAAATCACAGTTTCTAACAGCCCATGCATAAAAATAAAAATTTAAAAAACCACAATTAAAAACTAACCTCATTTGCATAAAAATGAAACAAAACCCTTCGAAAACCATTTTAAACAGCCCGGCACTGAGGAAGCCGGTGCGCAAAAAATAAAAATAAACAACACACTGGGAGCGCAAGTCCGCTGCAGGCGGACGCAGCACCTCAAAGCCACAAATTCACAAAACCTTGCAACACCATTTAAAACAGCCCGGCACCATTTGTTCAAGAAGAAAAGACCCTTTACTATCCAACACAATTTTAAAAAGCCTGGCACCGCCGGGCAAAATATGCTAGTATGGTATAAGACAATTTTAGATAAATATGTATCAGCCTCCTCACAAACTGAGATGGAAATATTTTGTCGGGTCAGTGTCTTGGAAGCGCAGTAGAACCCTGTATAACGATCGCCCATATAGCAATGAAATCGCATAGCAATGAGGCTTGGAGGGGGGAAAGCCGTTCCGCATAGCGATCGTTCCTATGGGGAAATCCATAAAATGATTTTCCAATGGGAAAAATGCTTAGCGCCAAACATCGTTGTACGGTTTTCCCCCACAGGGAAAATTGTTGTACAGATTTTCCCATAGGGAAGATCGTATGACGACGAAAACCGCATAGTGATCAGCTCCGTGGAATGGATTAAAATAGCTATACGGGGCTCTACTGTATTGAGGTTAAATCTAATGCAGCAAAAGGCTAAATATCAGGAAAAAACTTATTAACTATGAGAGCAGTACAACAATGGAACCAATTATCTCAGGAGGTGGTAAGCACTGGCATTCAAGAGAAAACTGGGCAACCTTCTGTCAAATCTGCTTTGATTTGGATTTGCATTGAGCAGGGGGTTGTACTGAATGGCCTCATAGACCTCTTGCAACCCAGTGATCCTATGATTCTAATATTGGATTACTGTAATGCACTCTACATGGGGCTGCCCTTGACGACCATTCGGGGGCTGTAGCTGGGTCCAGAATGCGGCAGACCGGGTGGTGATGGGATGTGGGCGCTATGCTCATGCCTCTCCGCTGGTCTGGGAGCTGCACTGGTTACCAGTGTGCCTCCTGGTGCAATTCAAGGTACTGGTTTTTACCTTTAAAGCCCTACATGGCAGTGGACTGGGATATTTAAGGGACCGCGTTGCCCCTAGGTATTCTGCCCGTCCTACAAGGGCGGACCGGAGAGGCTCAATGGTGGTCCCGCCCACTAAAGAGGCACATATGGTGGGGACCAGGAGAAGAGCCTTTTCAGTGTTTGCCCCAGCCCTGTGGAACCTCTTACCACCAGAATTGTGCCTCCAGACAGAGCTACTCCCCTTCAGGAAGGCACTTAAGACCTGGCAGTGCCAGCGGGTGTGGGGCCCGACAGCTGTGACAGCCCAGTCTCGCTGGCTGGTGTGATGGCCTGTCTTGAATCATTCCTGTCTGTTTTTATCCCTCCCCCTTTCCCCTCCCCCTTTTAACCTTTTTAATCTATGTAATTTTATTCTATTATCTTTTAATTTTTTAAACTTTTAATAGTTTTAAATTCTGTTCTGTTTTTTCTTTCTTTCTTATTTTAGGAGTTAGGGAGTGTATGGGGGGTGTTGTTGTTGTTGTTTTAAACTTGTATAAGACATATATGGCCTTTATGTAAGCCACCTTGGGTCATCCAAGAAAGAGGAAGGCGGGGTAGAAATTTTGTAAATAAATAAATAAAAAATAAATATTCAGTGATAAAAAACAATCATTCATTTTTGTTAAAAAGTTTAGGAATGCAACAAATTAATTTGCTGATTATTTTAAAAAAATGTTAAATTATTAAGCAAAATAATTCCAAATCACTAAATCACAATTTCCAAAATTATGAAACCTCCCTAGTAAGGTTCCAAGATGTGCAATAATGTGTAGGAATCGGGGCCGCTGAGGGCCGTAGGTCCCGGAGGAGACTGATCAAAGAACGATACGAGGCAGTATGGAGGAGGATAAGATCAGTGGTTTATTGAGGAAAAGGCATAACCATTTATAGATCAGAAGGCAAGGTAGAAAAAACCGTCACCCAACAGTCAATCACATCACCTATTTACTCAGGTTAATTGGGAATCTCTCCGGGGGAAGTTAATTAGTGCGGACAAACACTGGCTGGGACAACACCATTGTTTCGGGCTTAGACTAAGGCAATCATGACTCCTGTTTGCTTCTGGGATGAGACTGGGACTCGGAGATGAGGGATTACTCTAATAGGTAACGTATTTGCTCGCTCAGCAGGTTCGTTGGTCAGGTCAGGTAATTGGGTGAATCAAACCCTATCATTTATCCACCCCCCCTTAATTTGGGTGCTCGCAGAGCCCACGGGCCAGGGAGCCTTTCTCCCGAAAGTGGCCTCTGCCGGACCGTTCCGTGCCCACGGGGGCACGGGGAAACCACATCTCCCCTTTTAATTTCTTTTAAGAGCCTGACCGGCGACCCTGCGTAGGAGCGGGACCAGCTGATGAGCGGGAATGACGTCTCGGGGTTTCCTTCTGGGGCGGCACCTTGAGATCAGCGAGGGAATACATTGTGCAAAGCAGCAGAGTGCGATGCCTAGTATAATCACCCCCACAACCACCTTGAGTACCATTTGGAGCCACCCCCAGGGGATCCATGACCACATCCAGTTCCACAATGAACTCCACCAAGCCCCCCATGCAGAACCCTCTGTGATGCCCTGGACTATGGTGTGGAGATCAGTGAGCTGACTCTGTACTTTGCGGGAGTTGTCAGTAAGGTTGAAACAACACATACCATGAAAGGATTCGCAACCCAGGTGGTGCAACAATAAGAGGTAGTCGATAGCCGCTCGATTGTCAAGAATGGCATGGCGAAGCTCTGCCTGCTCTTGATTAAGGAGCGCTATCGCTGAGGAGGTATGGTTGATGGCTTTTGCTAGACCGCAAGCCAAGCGACCAATCCTCTTTGCGTTGCCGACGGCTAAGCCTGGCACGCCAAAGATGCTGACTGTCAAAGAGAGATATTCGGCAGGGCTCATTACTCTAAAGCTGCTCTCACATGAGCTGTCTAACTGGGTGGTGCGAGTGTGCCGTATGAGTGAGGGAACATTTGAAACATTTGTAACATTTGTGCTTGGGGTGACCATATCCTTGGTGGGGAGTAACAATGTCAAACGACTGATACAACATATAGAGTCTGAAACATTTGCAGGAATGTAGTTCCACGTGTACTGGTTGCATGTGAAGAACCAACCAGATGGCAGGGTGATATGAGCGTACATGGTGCCAAGTGGTACCGGGTTATTGCAAGTCCAATTGCCACTGCCAACGTTGAGGCAGCGGCACCGGGTACGACCAGCTGAGGCGCAGCCGTACATTCGTCCACAGGTAGAGTTCGGGCTGACCGCCACCCGAGGAGTGTGGAGGGTGGCTGCATCAGCCGGCAAGGTCATGGTCAGCCGCATCTCCCAACGGGCATACTCTGAAGAAGCCGCTGGGTTGTACGGGCTGAAAAGTCTTTTCACAAGCCAATCCCCATCCCTGGGGTGCGCGCCTGGAGAATGGCACACTGGGATGAGGCAGGTGCTGAGGATCGAAGCAGAACCTAGGTCCTGCCTGAGGCAAAAATCGGACTGGTTGACGAGACCCGCCAACCTCTCCCAAATGTTGTACTGCATCCGGGCAGAGAGGTCTCCGCCGGGCAGTAGGTCGTTGGCTTCCAACGAAGCGGCCTGAGCGCCTCCCCCCAAAAGCAGGGAAAGGGTCAGGATGATGGTGAGCGCCAGGGTGTTGGCATGAATCTGGGTGAAAACTGCAGCTGTGAGGTTCTCCGGCGTTGGCTCCTTCCTTTCGCACCGGACGGTGTCCTCTGCCTCACGACAAAGGATCTTGACCATCCCCCAGGTGATCTTGGGTGCTGTCGTCGGTTGCCGTTTCCTCCGACGGGTCCTCTCGGTCAGGGTGAGGTCCTCCATCTCCGGGATCGGACTCTGGTCGGTCTGGGTCCACGCCATGTGGTTCCAAGTAAGGCTTGACATACCGAGCTGGAATCCAAACGACACCTGTAGGAGACATAACTGCAGCATACCGTCTTCCCCAGGTTATGAGCGGCGCCGGGCCCCTCCAAGAAGGGTCCGGTGGCACCCGGTATCGGACCATCGGTCGCGGGAGAGCTTCCGAATGGCGGAAGTGCTTCTCCTGCGGCGTACAATCCGAAAAAACATTAAGGTGATTGTAGGTGAACAATACCTTATTCAGACAATGCTGTGCCTGAGCCTGTGACTTGGGGAGGGCTGGTGGCTCCCCCCTTTCTGTTTGTTTGTCAATATAGGACTTGAGCGTCCGATTGACCCGTTCCACAATCGCTTGCCCCTGCGGATTGTAAGGAACGCCAAAAGTATGCTTAATATCCCAAGTGGCCATGAAGGCGGCCAGCTGCCTAGAGCTGTAGGATGGCGCGTTATCGGTTTTAATGTGCCGAGGTTTGCCCATGGCTGCAATGCAGGAAAGGAGGTGCTGCTCCACGTGGGAAGCAGTCTCCCCTTTCTGCGCCGTTGCCCAAACAAACTGAGAAAAAGTGTCTATGCAAACGTGCATGTACTGCCATCTGCCGAACTGCAGAACATGCGTGACGTCCATTTGCCACACCTGATTAGCCTCTGTCCCTCGTGGGTTGACCCCCCACAAAAGCCCCCCCAGTGCCCCTGCACAATGCTGGCAAGAGCGAACTATGCCTTGGGCTTGAGAGAGCGGCAGATTAAACTGTCTGGCAAGTGCTTTGGCATTTTGGTGAAAGAAAGCACGACTCTGGATTGGCGTAGTAAAAACACCCAAAACTGAACGTTGCTGAATTTCCTTTGTCGCCGCGTCCGCTCTGCTATTGCCCGCCGAAATCGGACCCGGTAGGTCTTGGTGACTTCGGATGTGGGCAATATAGAGCGGCTCCGTGCGGTTTCGCAAATGAAATTGAGCAGTGAGAAACAGACTAAGCAAATTCTTGTCTATCGCGGGAGTAATGTATGCTCCCGGTAGACTGTGAAGCAAATTCCTAACATACTGACTGTCCGTGATGATGTTTAAACGTTCTTTGGCGAAGGTGCGCAAGGCAAGGTTCTCCGCTGCCAACTCTGCCTGCTGCGCGGACTTTTGTGGAAGAGTTAGCAGCGTGCACCAAGCTTGGCCCTCCTGCCAAGTCAAGACACCATATGTGCGACCACCATCAGTAAAAACTGTCCTGGCCCCATGAAGCGGAACCAGCGAGAGCAATTCGAACAAGCTGACTGCGTTTGAAGTGAGACAAGTCTGGGGTCCTTTGGCAAGTGGTATGCCAAGCTCCCGGTGAATCCTTCCAGGGCTATTGGAAGCGAGTCACCGAGCTGCATTAATTGCTGAACTTGTTCCTTGGTGAACGGAACTACGATTTTGGCCAAATCATGCCCTGAAATGTCCCTAGCTCTCAGCCTTCCGCAGTAAACCACCGCGGAAACCAATTCTTGGGGAGGAATGATGTTTCGTGAGGAGGTGTTTGGAAGGTACACCCACTCCACGATACTCGCCTCTTTCTCGGCATCTACGCCGAGCGCTCCTGTAAACATGGATCCTGACCGTACGATGTACAAATTCAGGATCGGAGCATATGGCCCTGGGGAGATCCTATCTACCCACCGCTGGCTGAGAACTTGGTTGACCTTCTCGAGAGCCAAGCGTGCTTCTCGAGAAACCTTTATCCGGTCTGCTGGCTGCTTGCCTAAAGTTAGCAGCGAGAAGAGCGGTTTCAAAAGATCCGTATCCAATCGGAAATACGGTCTGGCCCAATTGATGTTACCCAAAACTTGCTGCAACTCTACAAGGGTGACTGAGTCCTGTAAGTTGATCTTAGGCAAAACTGGTGCTGCGAAAGAGCGGAGAAGCCAATGACCCAAGTATGAGAAGGGCTCGGTTCTCTGCACTTTCTCTGGGGCAATGAGTAAACCTTTGTCCCCCAGGCTGGCCTGGAGGTCAGAAAACATTTCGCTGCCGAGTTGCGGCATCGCGACCAAGATGTCGTCCATGAAATGGCAAACTATAGCTTTAGGGTAAAGGCTTCGGAACTTTGCCAGTGCGTTGTGAACATAAATTTGGCACAGGGTGGGCGAATTGAGCATGCCCTGTGGCAAAAATTTCCACGCGTAACGCTGCGTAGGCTCACTGTGGTTCACAACCGGCACTGTAAAGGCGAACCTTTCCCGGTCCCGGGGGTCTAAGGGGATTGTATAAAAGCAATCCTTGAGATCTACGACTAGGATCTCCCACCCCTCGGGAATCATGTTCGGATTGGGGATGCCGCATTGAAGCGGACCCATTGGCTGTATGCATTTATTGATCTCTCTGAGATCGTGGAGGAGTCGCCACTTCCCCGACTTCTTTTTAATCACAAAAATTGGCGAATTCCAAGGACTTGTGGACCGTTCTATATATCCTGCGTCTAGCTGTTCCTTAACTAGCTGCTTGAGGGCAACTAATTTCTCTCCCACTACCGGCCATTGTTCTACCCAGACCGGCGTATCGGTGAGCCATTTAAGTGGCAACGCCATTACCCAAAGGTAAGCGTAGCACCGTACTGCTGCAAAATGTCTCGCCCCCAAAGGTTGATGTGCACGTCAAGAATGTGCGGCCGAATTACCGCTGTGCCGTCAGCCTTTGGGATTGTGACTTCCACCCACTCTCGGCTCCTAAACGCTTCCTGGACGCCGCCTACCCCCCACACATCGGAGACCGGCTCAATGGCCCACTCTCTTGGCCACTGGCTTCTGCTTATCACGCTCACATCCGCTCCGGTATCGAGTAACCCTGAGAACGCTCTTTTGTTCAAAAATACCTCGATAACGGGGCGCTGCTTCCACTCAATGTTGGTCTCCACTGTCGTTAAGACCTGGTATCCTTGTACTGCCTCACTGGCGCTCGAGCGGTCCTCTGACCGGGACTCGGAGCTGTCACTGAGCCTTCCCTGGCTATCTGCTGGCGAGTGACAAGGAACCATGATCAGTTGCGCTAAGGTGTCTCCTTTGTGAATTGTTTGGGGCAGATGAGTCCAAAGCTGAACTTGGAGAACGCCTGAAAAATTCGAGTCAACGACTCCTGGAATTATGAAAATTCCGCGTGCTCCAGCTACGCTGCGGGGCAGAACTAAACCTATAAAGCCCTTGGGCAGTGGACCCATGTACTGGGAGTCCACCAGATAGACCGTGCCTGGCAGGTCGCATGTAACGTCCGCCTGTCAAGTCAAGTCTAACCCTGTACTACCCTTGGGGCTGGCCTGTGCCCTCGCAATGTCTGGAGTGTGACCGGGATTTAGTCTAGCTCTGGTGAGCTTTGGGTGAGGGGAGTCCCTGTTTGGACCGGGGCCAGAGACATGCCCGCGTTCCGGTTTCCCGAATCCGGACAGTCTCGAGCCCAATGGTAGCCTCTTCTACACTTCGGACACGGGGTTTTCGGAGCCTTGGAACAGCCGGACCTTTGTCCGCCTCCCTTGGATCGGCACTCCCTAGCGAAGTGACCGACCTTGCCACAACTGTGACACGCTCCTTGGGTCTTTCCTTTTGGTCTCTTACCCCCTTGCACCGCTGCCGCTAACAATCCCATCTTGTAGGATTCTGTGCCAACGTCGGCGCAAGCTCTAATCATGTCCGTAAGGGTCAAGTCAGGACGATTGCCTAGTGACTGCAAGATTTTACGGCAGTCTAGATTGGCATTGTCCTTGGCTAACTTCATCATGAGCTCTTGTTGGGCCTGCTCATTGTCAATCTGCCTGCTAATGGCTTCTTCCAGGCGATTGATGAAGTCCATATAGGGTTCCTGGGCTCCTTGCTTGATAGCGGTGTAATTTTTAGCCGCTTTGCCAGTTGCTGGGACTTTGAAGAATGCCCTAAAGGCGGCCTCGGCCGACATCTGGAGAGTGGCTAGAGGTAAGTTGATCTGGGCATCGATGGGCTCGAAGGCACCTGAACCATATAACTGGTCAGGAAGTACTGCGCCTCCCATCCTGGCAGCCCTTGTCTGCGCCTCTAGGCGAAACTCGCTGTCCCAAATTAAATACTGGCTAGGGGTGAGCATCATCCGCATGACGGCTTTCCAGTCATGGGGAATCCACATGGTGTTCTCGCACACTTGCTGAAGCGTGCCCCTCGTAAAACGACTTTGGAGCCCTGTCTCGGAAATGGCTTTCCGTATAGCCATGAGAAGCTTATACGGGACTGGGGAGTGTACTATCTGCTGGGCGCCTGTAAGCGCGTCCATCTCTATGTGGATGGGACATATCTGACTGAGCTCTGCTAGCTCCTCTACTGGTAATTCCCCCTTCCTGAGTTCTTCCTCTACTGTGTGCTGAAGGGCACTTTTGGTAGCTAGGGAACCTGTTGCTCTCTGAGAAGCGCCTGCGCTCCTCATTCCTTGCATTCCACCGGTGACGTCTGCAGCTGTCACCGAGGGAAAGCTCCCTACACTACTCTGCCTAAATTGGAGTGACGGATAGAGCGCCGTAGGCGCCGTTGGTTCGGCTGGCGCATCTGGCAGACTTGGGGGTTCTTTGGCCTCTACCCGGACTGGCTCTATCTCCGCCAAGAGCTTCCTACACTTTCTCCATGTGCGAATTACGCCTCCTGGAGCTTTCGGGGGTTGCTGAATGCAGTCTCCTATCTGATCCCAGAGCTCGAGGGTTAACGTACCTACTTCTGGGTAAAGCAGGCAGTGTTCCCCTAGGTACACCAAAAGTCTCGCTAGCTCCCCGCTGTGAAAACGCAAATTAAATACCCTGGCCAGGATGTTGAACTCCTCTACACGAGTTCTTTGGCTAGCGGATGGACGCTGTCGCTGAGGACAGGTCCCCATATTACCTGCGATTGGGTCCTCGGAAGATTCCTCCTCGGGACGAGTCGACGCGTCTGTGGCAGGCAATAGGTTCTGGCGACGACGCTTCTGGGTAGAGCTCGGAGCGTGGACTGCGGCCACGGGCCCTCGGTGGCCACTGCGCTGTCAGGGGCTCACAGCTGCCCTGAGCGGAACGCGTTTTTCCCTTTGGCGCAAGCCGCCGCGAAAGTCGGGAGCAAGCTGTAGGATGCCTCTTTGGACTGCCTCACCGCAGGCTGTCCCTCCGATCGGCTGGCTGCCGGACAGAGTGCCGCGCTGTCCTCCGGGATGATTCGGACACGGTTCAAGCGCAGAACCGGACCGTGTGATCGCTACTCTGAGGAAGACCGCTCGGGGGTCGCTTACTCACGAGTAGATCATGTCGGGGTCACCAGGTGTAGGAATCGGGGCCGCTGAGGGCCGTAGGTCCCGGAGGAGACTGATCAAAGAACGATACGAGGCAGTATGGAGGAGGATAAGATCAGTGGTTTATTGAGGAAAAGGCATAACCATTTATAGATCAGAAGGCAAGGTAGAAAAAACCGTCACCCAACAGTCAATCACATCACCTATTTACTCAGGTTAATTGGGAATCTCTCGGGGGGAAGTTAATTAGTGCGGACAAACACTGGCTGGGACAACACCATTGTTTCGGGCTTAGACTAAGGCAATCATGACTCCTGTTTGCTTCTGGGATGAGACTGGGACTCGGAGATGAGGGATTACTTTAATAGGTAACGTATTTGCTCGCTCAGCAGGTTCGTTGGTCAGGTCAGGTAATTGGGTGAATCAAACCCTATCATTTATCCACCCCCCCTTAATTTGGGTGCTCGCAGAGCCCACGGGCCAGGGAGCCTTTCTCCCGAAAGTGGCCTCTGCCGGGCCGTTCCGTGCCCACGGGGGCACGGGGAAACCACAATAATGGTTTTATTACTGCCACCCACCCACAAGGCGTTTCCATGGCTGAACAGAGGTTTGAACCCTGGTCCCCTGAGTTATTGGAGTAGGACTCAAGACAACTGGCTTCAAATCTTCACATAGCTATGGGAACTCACCGAGAAGGAGCGGGGAGCAATGGTAAAACCACCCCTTAAATAACCTGCATAACTCAATTTGACTGCACATAACATACACAAAATATATTGATAGCTAATATTTAAGAGAGATCTTCAGGTTCTCTGGTTCCTGTTGCTTGCTTTAGTGGCTTAGTGGTTAAGATGCTGAGCTTGATGACTGGAAGGTCGGCAGGTCAGTAGTTTGAGACCCGAGTGTTGCATGACGGAGTGAGCTCCTGTCTCTGTCCCAACCTAGCAATTCGAAAGCAAGATATTGCAAGTAGATAAATAGGTACTGCTTTGGCAAGAAAGGTAACAGTGTTCTGTGCATTCCATTGTCTAGTCCCCTAAAGTGAGACATGACTAGCTTTTGAGCAAGGGAGATGTTTACCTTAATGAAGAGGGAATATTCTTGCACAACTGTGCACTTCTTTACGCCCCTGCATACTTTTTGTAACTTTCTGGTTGCAGTGGGAAGGTATCACATTCTGCTTTTTTGTAGCATAGTTATCTCTGCTTTTGGCTGTGACTTCATGGAGACCTAACTGAGTCATTTAGCAGAGGGAACCTACCTCTACAGGAGGTGTTTCTATCACCATAGACTGATGACGTCAAATAAAACAGATAATGCTCTTTAACAGCGGTGGATAACCTATGGCAAGCGTGCCAGACAGGGCACTTCCAGCCCTCTCTGTTGGCATGCATGCCGTCACCCAAGTTCCTCTGCCCAGTAGCCCAATGGGAGCGCTTCCTCCCTCCCCCCAGCACAGAGTTCACCCCGCCACTCTGTTTGGGCACTCGGTCTCTAAAAGGTTCGCCATCGCTGCTCTATAATTTGGTTACCTGACTTTCTTTCCCTAATAAATCATTTAAAATTATCTCCAGTGTGGACAATATAAGGACCATCACTGCTTTCAGCTCTCAGATGATTATCTTCTAACAGTCAACTTCCATTAGCCAACTATTATGGGCTATTAACAAGTAATCTCCCTAAGAAAGGATTTCTCAGCTATTTCTCTTAACAGTATTAAGCAAATGGTGACTCCATGGTAATCCCTAATGATGTAAGATAATGTCCCAAGTAAAGGAGAAATGAGATTCAGTGTGGTGTAGTGGAGAGAATGTGGACTAGAATTAAGGAGATCGTGAAACTACATAATGGTACAGGAAATATTTTTGTTGTTGTTGTTCAGTCAGACCATCGTCCTCCAGGCACCTCTGTCCTCCACCATCCTCCTCAGCCCGCCCAGTTCTGTGCCCACTGCGTCCACGATGCCATCTAGCCATTTCACCTTTGGTCGCCCTCTTTTTCTTTTGCCATCCACCTTTCCCAACATCAAGGCTTTCTCAAGTGAATCCTCTCTTCTCATTTGATGTCCAAAGTACTTTAGCTTCATCTTTACTATTTGACTTTCTAAGGAGAGGTCAGGGTTGATCTATACCTATAAATCTGTGCGTTAACCGTTGGAATGTGGCAAAGGATGTTGCACCAGGCCCCACTAGCCCCAACCGAGCCTCCCTGCACTCTAGAAGCAGCAGGCAGATATTCCACTCTCATACCTGAATCCAGAGCCAACTAAATTGTGTAAAAACACAAGCAGAGACCGGACTGAAGGATTAAACTGCAGGATCAATAAATAACAGCTGTAATAAAAAGAAATCATCAGGCAGTAAAAATGTGCAGTCTCCACTCTTAGTTGAGAGAAAGAATGTCTCTTCTGTCAGTGGACAGAATCAGTGTAAAATCTGCACTGGGAAAGTAAGTAAGTAAGTAAGTAAGTAAGTAAGTAAGTAAGTAAGTAAGTAAGTAAGTAAGTAAGTAAGTAAGTAAGTAAGTAAGTAAGTAAGCTAGCTAGTTAGTTAGTTAGTTAGTTAGTTAGTTAGTTAGTTAGTTAGTTAGTTAGTTAGTTAGTTTTAGTTTAGTTAGTTAGTTAGTTAGTTAGTTAGTTTAGTTAGTTAGTTAGTTAGTTAGTTAGTTAGTTAGTTAGTTAGTTAGTTAGTTAGTTAGTTAGTTAGTTTTAGTTTAGTTTAGTTTAGTTTAGTTTAGTTTAGTTTAGTTTAGTTTAGTTAGTTAGTTAGTTAGTTAGTTAGTTAGTTAGTTAGTTAGTTAGTTAGTTAGTTAGTTAGTTAGTTAGTTAGTTAGTTAGTTAGTTAGTTAGTTTAATACTGGACAGACATTCTGCTATGGTAATGGATTAGACCGAACAGCCAGTGACTCAATACCGAGTAAATAACCTCAACAGCGGTAAATAACATGATTCCCTAAAGGGGCCAACGGCTATAGGTGGATGAGCCCCTTTAGGCGGGCCGATGGTCCCCCTCAGTGGAGGAAATGCCACTGGAAACCATCATATTGGGACCAACGGCAAAATGAGCACAGGAAGAACTCTGATTCCCAATGGTCATGGAGGTGGAAGAGGCCATGCCAGATGGATTGGCTGTGAAGGTGCACCTTGATAATACAGTATCCTCAAGGCTGCGGCAGTCCTTTGCAGTCCCAGTGTTAAATCCTGCATGTCTCATTTCATATGTGTTGCAGGACTCCGTGATCATAGTGCGTGGGTCACTTCATGGCAAGCTGGGATCCACTTTAAACAAATTCACACCAAAGGCATTTTTCCTGCTTCAGGAAAAAAAAAAGCATTCTGGATAAGAGTTGCAGACGATGATGATGATGAAGGAAAGGATTAAAAAGAGGCACTTCTGTAAATGCACTGCTTCTGTCCTTGGAATTTGGAGGACAATCTTCACCTTCCTCTTTAGGGCCAGTGGCACAGTAGTTAAGTTGAAAGTTAATGGCTCTTACCGTTGCCCATTCAAAAACAAACAACCTTTAAATACTTTACAACAAGGATATCTTGCAGAAGTGAAAAACAATGGCTGAAATCCTGTTACTTAACAAAATAAGTCACAACTACTGCAGGCCCATTGAATTTTAAAGTTCCATTTATTCAAATAGGCCTACTCTAGTTGTGACTTACAATACTAAAATAAATTGAAACTAGAGTAGACTTAATGGGCCTACCTTACTGCAACTTGCAGTGCTAAGCATGAAGATTCCAGCCATTCTGAAGCAATATATACTGTAAGTATATTTTAGAAAGGTCAAAAGTATAACTTCCATGGTAGACAGTGGCAATGCTGCAAATGTAATATATCTTGGCTTCAGGAAAGTTTTTACAAAGTGTTTTATGATATTCTGATGGGCAACCTAACTAGGTGTGGGCTTCATAAAACAAGTATTAAGTGGATACACATTTGGTTATAGAATTATACTCAGAGAATGCTTACAAACAGCTTCTGCTTAAACTGGTAGAGGGTAATAAGTGGGAAAGTGCAAGGTCCAGTCCTTGGCCCAGTACACTTCAATATTTTTATTAACAATTTGGATGAGGGGGTGCAGGACTGCAGGTAGTGCTTATCAAATTTGGGTATTACATACAATTGGGTGAAATAGCTAATACCTTGGAAGAAGGGAACAGAATTCAAAAAGATCTTGATAGGCTCAAGCACTGGACTGAAAACAACAGAATGAAACTTAACAGGGATAAGTACAAAGTTACCATATATACTCGAGTATAAGTCGGGTTTTTAAGCCCCCAAAATGAGGTCCAAAAATGAGACTCGACTTATACTCAGGTCAAAGTAAACACTCAAAAGCATACCCACAAATGTCTAAATTAATTAATTTTACTGTATTTTTGTGGGAAGGCATCTGGTTTCTGTCTCCTGTCGCCTTCACATTTTGTAAACAAAGGCCTCTTTGTCTGCATGAGAGACAACGCTGGATTTTGGGCATGCGTAGAATAGTGAGAAGATTTCTCCTTGTTTCTCCTTATTTGGTTCTGGCTTTCTGATTGGCTGTATGTGCCTTAAGTTTTGTTTCTGATATACTCTGTTTGAATAAAGAGACGCCATTAGTATTCCTTTGTTCAGCCAAAACTGCAGTCGCGTGTATATGTTTCCCCTCTATTTCTCTATCTCTGTTCCCTCCTCACACTCTGTCTAATGAAGCTGGACTTCGTCAGACCTTTTTAAACTCTTCCTTTGTTTATCTGGGGCTATAAACTGTTGCTAATGAGGCTGAATAGAGATCTTTACATGAATCGGACTCCTACAAGTGGCGCCCCGTCGCGAGGCGTTTGAATGAAATTCAAAGGAATGCTTTGAAGCAGCAATTAGCAATTAGCACCTCATAATTGGCGACCAGGGATAAGGTCTTCATTCACCCACGACCAGAGGAAAGGTCAAATGCTTGAAATTCATCCAAAGTCAACTTTGGGTCCCAAAAAGGGTGAGTGAAAAACAATTATCATAGGGTGCGTGTTTGCTTCGCAAGAGCAGGAGCTTTGTAAAGATATCTCAGATCTTTTGGATATAAATGGGAGACGAGCTGATAAGAAGGAAATACAAAAGCTGGTCCTGGTTGTAGGAAAAACCTGTCCTTGGGTTAAATATGATGATTGTTTGGACTTAAAACATTGGAATAAAATTGGGAATGAATTGCAGAAGCAGGAGAGGATTTCTGTATCAGTGCAATTTATGTGGAGTGAAGTCAGAAACTGTCTTCAAAGACTTACTCCAAGAAATATGTCGTTGTCCCAGAGGCTTGATGGTCCCCTTCCACAGCTTTTGGCCCCAGCCAAGGGAGGGACTCTGGCAACTGCCCCTCCATCATATGAGAAACAACAGCATGAGCCCCCTGATGGAGATGGGGGTGGAAAAGGAGATGGGACATTATATCCTGCCTTGCAGCAATCAAGCACTTTTAGCCCTACAAAAGACCTGTTCTCTGCTGTTTTAACTGCAGCTGTGCTGGATATGGAAACTGTTGCTGTATATCCAGTGAACGGAGAGGCTCTGGCAAATGGGACTGCTGCGATACTGCCTGCCGAGTCTAAAAAACAACTAGTGCCAGCTGATTGGGAACAAATGGTGGGGACCTCATCACAGATTGAAGCTATTAATGCATGCAAAGTGGCAGGAAGCAAGGAGTGTGATTCCAAGAGCAGCACAGGAGACCTCAGCTCATCCCTGAAGCAACCCTCATCACAAAAGCAGGAGAAGCTGAGTAGTAAACTTGATTCCTCATGTGTGGCCAGAAAACCCAAGCCCAGAAAGGGGTCTTCTCACAAGTACAACCTAACGGGTGCAGTTTGTCATAAAGTTGAGATTCAGATGCTGCAAATGAAAAAAGTCCAGAGGAAGAGGGGCGTGGATCCTTCCTCTATGGATAGCAGGCTTTTGCAAAAATACAAGGAGGGAGAAAAAATAGTCCAGTTTATGTCTGATTTTGAATTGCCCAACCCTCAAACAAAGAGATCCAGAGTGGGTTGTGCCATGTTTCAAGCATCAGGATTGCAGGGAAAGCAAATGGGAATTCCCTGTACTGTTCTTCTGTGTGAAAATTACTTGCAACTTCTGGAGAAGTTCTTTGTGCCTTCATACCTCATCGGCCTGCCTTAATACAGATGGGTGTGGCTGGAGCATGAAGGAATGTGTGTTTGCCTGAAAAGCTGGAAAGGGGGGTTGGCTGGGTGTCTTGTGAATTCAGTGAGACTTAATTTATGGCCTAATTTCAACCTTGCCATGCCAAGAACTGTGCTGGAGAGAAGATAGTGTTTAAGAAGAAAGCTTCAATCAACATTTGGACTTTTAATTTGGACATTTTAATTGGACTAAAAAGTTTGTGTGGACTCTAAATAAGAATTGGCCTTGTTTGCATTATAAAACTGAAAACCTTTTTTAAGAAACAAAAAAAATTGTCTACCTGCTCATGCTATGAGTGTGAAATGCTCTAATGATATTTGTACTGTATTTGATTTGCCATGCTATGCTGGTTTTAAGTTATTGAATGCCTCTTTCATTTACACCAGTGAGAGAAGAAGAAATTTAATGCCTTACTCATGTAATTGGGGAGTGAGAAATGCTTTCTAGAATGCAACAGAAACCTCCTTCATGTAAGGAAGAAGAGAAATGTTCATGTTTTGTTCATGCTTAAATGTTTGCTTATTCTCTTGCAGGAGAAAGACCTGTCTTTGCTTATGTTATGTTTTGCCTTATGAAACTGCATATCTCAAGGTACCTCCAGAAGTACATGGAAGAGTTTTCAGTACCCTACACATGTCAATGGGTTTGTGATATTGCATTTGTGTTATATGTCATTCATGTTTCATATCTAGGTACATGGTGCTAGTAATAACATGGCACTGGTCATCAAACAGGGCATGCTCCTGTTTCTTAGGGGAGTGTCTTCCTAAGCCATTGGTCATTTATTGGCAACAAGGGAATCCTGAGTGGAAGGATTCCTGCCCGAGCGATCCGCCCATGGAGAGAGAAGAAGGTTACTCAGCTCCAGGACGGTGGTTCACCAGTAGACTAAAGTTGCTGACATTTGTTCTTTTCTTTCTTACTGTGCTTCCAGCTGTAAAACCAATGACTCATGGGGGCAACCCCAACTTTTGGCTTCGTCATGCTAACTATATGTTTGAGGTTCATGGTAAGAATGCAACGTTATACTATGAGCATCCACTGGCAGTGTCTCAAATGGCCTTTCTTCCGGCATTGTTCAACACGCCTGAGTTGGTTATTGGACACTTGCAACATCTTGATAGGTCTACACTCTTCTCTAATCCCCCAGAACAATTTAACAACACCCGCTGGCGAAGCATGACATTCAAGAAATACACTAAAGGACTTTGTTTCTGCTGTCATAGTTCTGGAGTCTGGAATAGTAAATGGAAGCACTGGACTCAAGCACAACGGGTTTTGCGGAATGTAGGCAATTATACAGGATGTGACGATTATTTTTGGTTATGGGGTAATTATAACAGTTCTTATAAGCTTAATTATACCTTGTTTAACACTACTATTGAAGATATATATGATGTGTTTCCTATGTTTACTCCTGATTATTCTGCTATAGATAGTGGTTCAATTTGCAATGGATGGCAAATCAAGGATCCCAACATGTGGTTCTTTTTTAATGGAGTTGCCACGAATTTCCATCCAGGACAATATCAATGTGCAGCATTGGGTTATTTTACCTTACCCGTACAAGTGCAAATGCCGCTTCAGGCAGATGCACGGCGCCGGAGAGCTGCTGCCGGCCCGATGGGTCCTGGTTGTAATGATGAAGTGATAATCGATGTTCAGCTTTCTGATGGTAGCTCCTGGGGGAGAGCTATAGGGGGTGTTACCACTGGAGCACTCACCTTGGGATCATACCCAGGTGTCATTTCCCAGGAGAATAGAAGGTCCATTTTGGGACTCACCTGTAGGCTGGAGAAATCAATCAATGCCACAGGGAGGGTCATACGGGATCTTCAAATGGAAATCACTGAGCTTCATCAAGACCAAATGCAGGACAGACTGGCCATAGATTACCTGTTAGCAAAATCCGGAGGATTTTGTAGGCTGGTCGGGAACCAGGGATGTCGGGTAAAATTCCAGGATCTGAATAATACTATTGAGAAAGAACTTCAGAATTTACAGGAGAGCATTACTAACAATGTACGCACTGATGTTAATCTCTTTGATTGGATGACTTCTTGGTTGCCTGATTTGTCTGTCCTTAGACAAGTTTTCTTTTATGGGATTATTATTATTATTTGCCTTATATCTTTGTGTTTTTGCATTAATTGTATTCCTAACCTTATTTCTATGTGTAACACATGTCCACTGCGTAGAAGGGAGACATCGGGTTTTGCACGACGGCAATTGTACTCAATGAGGTATCATCCTCCGGAACAAGGTACCAGGAGTCAGGAGGGGTACGATGTCCAGGAGGACAGTGATGCTGTATATGGAGGAGTAGTTATGGAGTATGATGACATGCAGGGGTATGATTAGCCGTCCCTCTCTCAAATTTAAATGAAAAAGGAGGACATGTGGGAAGGCATCTGGTTTCTGTCTCCTGTCGCCTTCACATTTTGTAAACAAAGGCCTCTTTGTCTGCATGAGAGACAACGCTGGATTTTGGGCATGTATAGAATAGTGAGAAGATTTCTCCTTGTTTCTCCTTATTTGGTTCTGGCTTTCTGATTGGCTGTATGTGCCTTAAGTTTTGTTTCTGATATACTCTGTTGGAATAAAGAGATGCCATTATGATTCCTTTGTTCAGCCAAAACTGCAGTCGCGTGTATATGTTTCCCCTCTATTTCTCTATCTCTGTTCCCTCCTCACACTCTGTCTAATGAAGCTGGACTTCGTCAGACCTTTTTAAACTCTTCCTTTGTTTATCTGGGGCTATAAACTGTTGTTAATGAGGCTGAATAGAGATCTTTACATGAATCGGACTCCTACATATTTTCATGTATTTTAATCATTGAAACTCACTAGCAGCTGCTGCATTTTCCACTCCTGACTTATACTCAGGTCAATCTATTTTCCTTGTTTTAGAGGATCAAATTAGGTACCTCGACCTATATTCCGGATGACTTATAGTCAAGTATATACGGTATTTCTAAATATAGGAAAAATAAATGCATAGTTACAAGATGGAGGATACTTGTCTCAGCAATACTACCTGCAAGAAGGATCTTGGAATTGTTGTAGATCATAAGCCGAATATGAGCCAACAGTGTGATGTGACTACAAAAAAGGCCAATGTTACTTTTAGGCTGCATTAACAAAAATGTGATGTATTCTGTATTGTATATTATCAATGACATGTTCCATTCTATTGTTCACAGAAATTTTAAATATAAGAAGTTTTCCTTTCCTGATGAAAGATATTGAAAAGAAAAATTATCAGATTTTCTTTGAAGGGAAGAATATTTTGTCTCTGTTTCCTCAAGAAATTTATTTTACCTGAGGTTTGAAGGAATTTAAGTTTGAAACATTGAAAAGACACGTGTATTTGTGCATTTTTATTTTTAAAGAAACAGTGGAAAGTAAACTTTGTGTTTGAAATGTTTTTGGAGTTTTTGAATTTATTCATCTCCCATTTGTGAACGGAGTTACTTGAGCATTCATTGGATACCATTCCACCCAGATTCTACAACTATGCCTGTCAAGTACCCCGTAATGGCCGGGATTTTCCCGTAATTTTGCTGCGCTTTTCTTCATTTCCCGCCCGGTGCCGCCACTACCCCATAATTTGGCAACGGGGGAAAAAGTAGTTACTGCGCATCCCTTCTGTGCAGAACCGTTCTGGGCAGGTCCCGTATTGTCCGGAGCCGCGCTTGACAGGTTTGCCGGTTAGGTCTCATTCTAAGTACTGTGTCCAGTTCTAGACACCACATTTTAAGAAGGAAGCAGAGAAAATTGGAACAGATTCAGACATAGACAAAAAGATCAATCAGGCCACAGGATAGTGCGGAAAGACTGAGAGATCTGGATATGTAACTGTTTAGCCTTTAGAGCAGGGGTTCCCAACCTATGGCCCATGCATGTGTAAACACAGTTATGTCAGCTGTAAATACACCCGCAGCTGTTGTAAATGTGAAAGTGGGTGCATTTACTTCAGCTTATGGCATCGTGGTTTGGCCCGCTCAGTTGTCTGGAGGGCGTGGCCAGGCCCATGGCATAAAAAGGTTAGGAACCCCTGCTTTAGAGAACATGACTGAGGGGACATATGGTAGCACTCTTCAAATACAGTACAGTACTTGAAAAGTGGTCAAGCAGGTGAGAGGCAGGATCTGTTCTCAATCATCCCAGAGGGCAGGACACATAATCAGATAACACGAAACCAGATAACAGCTGACTATCAGAAAAAACTTCTTTAAATGTTAGGAATAACAACAGAACCAATTATCTCTGGAGGTAGTGAGCTTTCTACCACTGAATCATTCAAGATAAAGTTGGACAACGATCTGTCAGATACATTTTAACTTGGATTCCTGCATTAAGCAGGGGCTGGATTCCATAGTTTTATAGTCTTCTTCCAATTTCATTATTCTGTAATAACATTCCGTCATCACTAAACCTCCTTAGCTAGTTTCTCAGCCTGCTTGAAGATAAAGATCTCCACCTTCCAGTAGATGTATAACAGAGAGCATAGTTAAGCCACAGATTTTAACTGTAATTATACTCCTGTATCAGGTACCATGGTATCTTAGCAGTTAAGACTCTGAGCTTGATGACTGAAAGGTCAGCAGTTCAAGATCCAAGTGCTGTGTGAAGGAGTGAGCTCCCGTCTTCTGTCCTAGTGATACCTAAGTTTCTGGGGGTGCTCTTGCTGGAGCATCCCTTTACCTGATATACCTATAAACCCAATGTTTGTAGCACCAAGTGTGAGTAGGCACAATACTTGTAAACCAAGGTCTGAACCACCACGTTGGAAAGGTGCCATTACCCTGGAGGACATGTGAATAAAACACACTAGAAGAAAACATTTCAGTATCAATTACATTTACCTGTATTTTAGTTTAGAAAACTCTCTGGCAGAGGATAGAATAAGACCATTAAGACAAAGAACAATTACAAAGAGTAAAGACAAAACATGGAAGAAAGAAAAACCAAAACTGTGAAGCAAAATAAAACATTCCATAGCACCTTGGCCAAAACGAATTCTATGCCATGGAAATCTGCAGTCACAGGGCAGAACCAGGCAATGGCGATTCTGCCCAGAGCAAAAGCAAACTTAGATATTTTATACAGTCACTAGCAGAGTTTGCCTGGCTTTGCTGGGCTGTTTTAAATTGTGTTGGAAGGTGTGTGTGTGTGTGTGTTTTTTTTTTTTTGGTAATGTTTGTAAAAAAGAGGTTAGTCTGTAATTGTTCTTTTAAATTTTTTTATTTATGCACAATTCCTTTATGTTTTCATTTGTTAAATAGATTGTATTGTTTTGATACTTTACAGTAATAACAACTTGTATTTTGTAATTTTTCTAATGTGTTTTTGAATATTTGTTTTAACATATATGTTAATTTTTGTTATGATGCCTGGCTGTTATAAACTGTGATCAGGTTGGGTTTTTTTGTGGATTAAAAAAAGAAGAAAGGATTTTATAATTTTTTCTAAATTTTCTATTTAACCAAATAATATTTTAGTATGTGACCTTTTTTTAAATGGTTGTATGGTAGGTAATAATTTTAAAGATGTGAAAGTACATGTTTTTTACATTCAATGTTTTTAAACTGTGTTTAGATGTTTTGGGTTTTTATTTGAGTTAAAACTCAACACAGGATTTTAGAAATCTTTTTATTTTATTTTTTTGAGATATATTTGTGATTTGTGTAAAATTGTGATTTTGTGTTGTTTTTGACTTGTTTTTACTCTTGTGGCCTCTAGGTGGGGCTGTTGAGTCTTTTTGAGTTGTTTTTACTATTGTGCCCTGCAGGTGAGGCTGCTAGCGGTTTTGGTTTCATTTTAAGTGTTTTTTCTCTCCTGGCATCTGGGTGGTGCTTCTTCCGGTAAGTCGTCTTTGTTTCTTCATTTCTGTTCCGGTTGTCGTGGAGGGAGGACACGCTGGTAAGTTGTTTGAGTTTCTTTCTTCTGGGGTTTTTCTTTGTTTTGCTTTTGTGTTGGTGGGCTGGGGAGGTGTTTCTGTTTGTTCTTTTGTGTGTTGGTTTATTTTTAGTTTGGTTTAATTGGTTTGATTATTTCTGCTTGTGTTTAATTGGTTTTATTTTGTTGTTGTTTGTTTGTGTTTTTGTGTTGTAGTTAGGTGTTTTGTTTGTGGTGTTGTGGTGTTGTGGAAGTTTTTGTTTGTGTATTTTGTGGTTTATTTATTTTTGTTTATTAATGTTTTTTAATTAATTAATTATTTTTGTTTTATTATTTTGTAATAGTTTTGGTGTTTGTTTTTGTTGTTTTCTTTTTGGTGATGTTGGTGTTTAGGGGTTGTTTTGGTGTGTGTGCACACACACACTGGGCAGGTTTTAAATGTGCAGCCCAGTATGTGTGTGCTGCGCCCAGGTGAATACCTCCGGGAGGCAAAGGCAATGACCGGAGCCCCGTTCGCTGCCTTTGCTTCCTGGGGAATTGGTTCGCTTTCAAGGGGGGGGGCTGCTCCAGTACCTTCCCCCCCTTGAACCCCCCCCTCCAGTTTTTCTGGGTTTTTTCCACCTCGGCTCAACTTTTCTTGAGGCCGGTGGTGGTCTCTCCATGTCTTCGGCGGGGTAGCGTGGAGGAGAGGGAGTCCCTCTTCTTCCCGTTTCTCTGGGAAAGAAGGACGGTGGGTGTCTCGCGGTGGCATTTTTTGGCTTTTTATTTTGTGTGGCTGTGAGGCGCTGAGTCTGCCTGCTGGGGACTTGCGCTTCCATTGCTTTTTGTAAGTTTATTTTTCACGCGCCGGCTTTCTCAGCATTCTGTGTGCTCACGGCGCGCAGGACGCTGGGACTTGTATTTTTGTGTTTGTGGTTTGCGCGGCGTTTTTTTCCTGTGGCTCAATTTTGATTTGCCGTGGCGCATTTCCCAACGTTCTTTTTGCTCGCGCCTCTCAGCCTGATTGGCTGTGGCGCGGCACAAGGAATGTTGGGAATTGAAGTTCTTTTTCTTTGTTTGAGTTTGTGGGTCTCCTGCCCCACTGCCGCATCTCTTAACCCAACAGTTACCTGTGATCCCAGTTCAGGCAAGTGCATGGAAGGCTCGTTATGGGCTAGTATGGCCAGGTGCAGGATCCTTTGTCACATTCCAATGGTTAACGCTCAGATTTATAAGTAAAGATATACAAAGGGAATCATTGTATAGTATTTATTTATTCCAATTTTAGGCCACCCACTTGGGTAAAAACCCGACTCAAGGTGGCATACAACAATTAAAACATATATTAAAAAAGTTAAACCCCCCAGCACCCACCCTCTTACCCCTACCCCGTTTAAACTAAAACACAGCTAAAAACTAAAAGGGATCTAAAAGGGAAAGAGGAATACAGAACACAGACAGACAGGAGGGGCAACAACTGGACTCTAGTTGGCAATGAGCCAACAGGCTGGGGCCGTGTTCCCATTAGGGCCCCACACCTGCCAGACAGGTCTTCAGACCTTTCCTGAAAGGCAGCAGTTCTGTCTTTAGCCTCAATTCTGTTGGCAGGAGGTTCCAGAGGGCTGGGGCGGACACTGAGAAGGCCCTTCTTTGCGTGCCAGAGAGGCGAGCCCCTCTGGCTGACGGTACCACTAGGGAGCCCCTCCGGTCCGCTCTGGTTGGACGGGCAGATACTCTCAGGATGATGCGGTCTCTCAGGTAGCCTGGCCCACTGCCATATAGGGCTTTAAAGGTCAAAACCAGCACCTTGAATTGCACCCGGAGGCAAACTGGTAGCCAATGCAGCTCCTGGAGTAATGGGGAGGCACGGGCATAACGCCCACACCCCATTACCACTCGGGCAGCCGCATTCTGCACCAGCTGTAGCCTCTAAATGGTCATCAAGGGCAGCCCCATGTAGAGCGCATTGCAGTAATCTAGTCTGGAGGTGACCAGAGCATGAGTGACCATGAGTAAGGAGTCCCGGTCCAGGAGCGGGCGCAACTGGCGAATTACTCTAAGTTGAGCAAAAGCCCTCCTGGCCACGGCCGCTACTTGCTCTTCCAGCAGCAGCCATGAATCCAGGAGGACCCCCAAGTTGCGCACCGGGTCTGTCTGGGGCAGAACTGCCCCATCCAAGACCAGAGGCGGTAACTCTCTGGATAACCCCAGGCACCCAACCCATAGCCACTCAGTCTTGCTAGGGTACAGCTGAAGCCTGTTGCCCCCCATCCAGACCCCAACGGCCTCCAGGCATTCAGACAGGACTTTGACAGCATCACTGGTATCCCCACGGGCCGAGATGTACACCTGGGTGTTGTCCGCATACTGATGGTACCGCGCCCTGTTGGAATGAATGATCTCACTCAGTGGCTTCATGTAGATGTTAAATAGGAGAGGAGAGAGCACCGAGCCCTGTGGCACCCCATATTTGAGGGGCCTAGGACTGGATTTCTCCCTCTCCAACCACACCGACTAGGTACGGCCCTGCAGAAATGAGGAAAACCAGGACAACACTGTGCCCTGGATCCCCAATCCTTTGAGCCGGAAGGATACAGTGGTTGACGGTATCAAAGGCTGCTGTGAGGCCAAGGAGGGCAAGGATGGTTGGATGACCGCCATCCCGCTCTTGCCAGAGATCATCCATCAGCGTGACCAATGCCGTCTCCGTACCATGTCCTAACCATGTTAGAGCTTTTTAGGGGTTAAATATGTACATGTGGGGTGGGAGTATGTTGATAATTTTGTATAGTTGTATTTTGTTTAGGTTTTGTTGGGTTGATAAGTGTTCCCCCCCCCAATCTCGTTGTTCTGTGCAGGACAATGACAATAAAAATTTATCTATCTATGTCCGGGCCTGAATCCCGATTGAAAGGGGTCATTGGTCTAGGAGTGTCCACATGGAAGGTGAGAAGGTCTGCCCACATTCTTGATTGGATCAGGGGAGGTCAAGTAGGTAAATAGGTTCCACTTTGGCAGGAAAGGTAACAGCGTTCTGTACACTCAGGCATCTAGTCATGCCTGCCACATGACCATGAAAATGTTTGCAACACTTTAGTATATGAGAGTCAAGACACAAGGCACAGCCAAAGGCTGGGTTAACTCAGGTTTATTGCATGGTGGACAGAGGGAACATGAGGTAATGGCGGACGAACAGCTCTATATATATGGTAGTAACGTATTTGAATGTGGCTCCACGATAGCCCATTGGCTACTGGCCCGCGTGACGTCATGGCGGGTCACGCCCTTCTTGTCCAGGTGTAGGTAGCGGCGGGAAACTTCCCGCGCTGCGGTCTTTGATGGGTTTGAACCAAGAGAGCTTGGACGCTCGCTGCTGCCAGCTGGTGGTCATTAGCTCGCGTCCTATTACAGGGTTTATAGTGATACAGCTGAAGGTTACATTGTTACTCATAGGCAAGGTTACATTGGTTCAGATACATTGATATCACATGTGGAAGGTTACACTGTTAGAACACAACACTCCTCCCCCCTAGGATGAGACGAAGTCTCTCAGCCAAGATGGCTTATTTCGAACACGCTGGGGTCTCGGCGCGGGCTGCCCTGCCCCGGCTTCGCTCCCTCCTCCTTGCTCCCTGGCTTCCTGCCCTGTAATGGGAGAGGATGACTTGTTAGTGGTTTGCCGCGGCTCTGCGGCTTTGTTGGAAGGTGTGTGCTTTGTTTGGGACGAACCGGGGGCACTAGGGGCTAACGAAAAACCCCTCTTCTCGCTTGGATGGGTGGGGGAACACTCCAAAAAACCCCCCCGGCTAGCAAAATCAAAATCAAAATCGGATTCGGGGGAAGCGGCAGCGGCGGCCGCACACTCCTTTTCCCTCCCCCCGGGCTCTGATAGAACTGGTGTATCAAAAGGATATGAGTCGGGATCACTGCTTTCCCCCCTGGCTTCGGACTGGTGTCCCTCTCTGTCTCCCCCTTGGGCTAAACGGGTGGGGGAGAACCCTCTCGCTGAATCCTGTTGCTGAGCCCCACTGATCGGCCCCTCACTCACTCGGTGCCTCAGTTGGTCAGCGTGCCTCCTCCAGAGGAGACCGGTGCTAGTTTCCACCCGATATGACACTGGTCCCGTCTGTTCTATTATCGTCCCTGGCACGCAGGCTGGGCCTGCGTTGGCATAGTTCCTGCAGTGTACAGGATCGCCTACGCCGAAACCTTTCGAGACTGCTAAACCTATGTTCTTCCCTTTGTCCTCGACCCTCGACGGGTCTAACCTGGACAAAAGCGTGGTCAGTTTCCTCCGCATCAGCAGCTCAGCCGGCGAGTATCCAGACGCTAAGGGGGTCACTCTGTACGCTAACAGAAATTGACAAACTTGGTGATTTAGATCTCCCGAGCCCATGCGCCGCAGCGCATCTTTTGTTGTGCGCACCAACCGTTCCACTTGGCCATTCGTGGCTGGGTGAAACGGCGCGGATGTGACATGCCGAATTGCATTTGCCTCCATGAATGCTGCGAACTCAGCGGACGTGAAGCAACTAGCGTTATCGCTGACCAGAGTGTCGGGTAAACCGAACGTGGAAAAGACCCTCCTTAGCTGGCGAATGGTAGTGGCGGAGGATGTGCTCTTTACCGGAATGACCTCCAGCCACTTTGAGTATGCATCCACCACCAGGAGAAACATGGTCCCTCGGAACGGGCCAGCAAAATCTACGTGCACCCTGGACCACGGTCCCCTTGCTGCGTCCCATTCCCTATGCGGGAGGCGGGCCACCTCCGGTCGGGAGCACTGACATGCCTCACAAGTGCCAACCATATGCTCTATGTCGGCGTCCAGCTGGGGCCACCAGAAGTAACTCCGGGCCAACGCCTTGGAACGGACGATTCCCGGGTGGCTGACGTGCAACAGCTTTAGCACCTTCGGCCGCAGGGACGTAGGAACCACCACCCGTTGGCCCCACAAAAGGCACCCCCTCTCTAATGACAACTCTACTCGCTTTCGGAAAAATGGGTCGAATTCCGTGCCTGGGGATGACGCCGGCCACCCCTTCTGCACCCACGAGCATACTTTCTCTAGTGTTCTATCCTTTCCGGTCGCCCTGGCAATGTCGGCCGGTACTATTGGGGGTGACTCTAAGACCTCTATTAGCAATACCTGGCGGTCTCTTCTTACCCCTGCCTTCTGGTCGTCCGACAAGGGTAACGGCGACCGTGAGAGCGCGTCTGCATGGCTGATCTCCTTCCCTGGCCGGTATTCTAACTCATGTTGATATGCGTTAAGAAAAATAGCCCACCGCAGCATCCTCGGGGACAGGATCTGTGGCGTGGGCTTATTTGCAGTGAATATTCCTAACAGGGGCTTGTGATCAGTAACGATCTTGAACGGGCGACCATACAGAAAATCGTGAAATTTTTTGGTTCCCGCTACTATCGCTAGTGCCTCCCTATCGGTCTGTGCGTAATTCCGCTCTGCTTGGGACAGGGACCTTGAATAAAACGCTATCGGGGCCTCCCTTCCGTCGTTCAACACGTGGCAAAGCACCGCCCCCACCCCCACCGGGGATGCATCGCAGACTAAAACTATGGGCCGTTTGGGGTCGAAATGAGTCAGGATAGCCTCGGATGTGAGGAGTTGCTTTAACTCTGTGAACGCTCTCTCTTGCTCGTCACCCCACAGCCATTTTTCCTCCTTTTTAAGTAACCGATGGAGCGGCTCGGCAACAGACGCCTTCCGTGGAAGGAAGGTATGGTAGAAATTGAGAAGCCCCAGAAACGACTGTAGCTCGGTTTTGGAAGTGGGGCGAGGAGCTTTCTTGATGGCGGCTACCTTAGATTTGGACGGCCTAATTCCTTCGGGCGTGACACGGAACCCTAAAAACTCAACCTCTGTTTCGAAAAATACACATTTGTCTTTTCTCAGTCGCAGTCCCGCTTTCTCGAACACGGTCAGGACCTTATCCAATCTGTGAGCCAGCTCGGCCTTACTCCCCCCCCGTTATCAACACGTCATCAAAATATGGCAACACCCCCTCCAGCCCCTTCAGGAGGCGTTCCACTAGCGACTGAAAAATGCCAGGTGCCGAGTTCACGCCGAACTGTAACCGCGACACCTGGAACGCCCCCTTATGTGTGACTATTGTTTGTGCCGCCGCTGTGGCGGGGGTTACCGGGAGTTGCTGGTAGGCCTGTGCTAAATCGAGTTTAGCGAAACACTTTCCCCCATTCAGCCTGGCCAGAAGGTGGCTGACCACTGGCACCGGGTATGCATTAGGGCGGATTGCCTTATTAATGGTACACTTATAATCAGCGCAAATGCGCACCTCCCCGTTAGCCTTCAGTGCTGTTACAATTGGAGTCTCCCACTCCGCGGAATCCACAGGAACAAGAATTCCCTGACCCACCAGTTTGTCCAGTTCCGCCTCTATTTTGTCCTTAAGCGCGAACGGTACCCTGCGCGGTTTGAGTCTTATCGGGCGGACCTCCGGGTCTAAGTCGAAGGCTACAGGGGGTCCCTTGAACTTTCCCAGTCCACTTTTAAAAACGGCGGGGTGTGCGTCACAGACCGCTTGTATTGGGTCCTCGCCTACGGCATGCACCCCCCCTATGAACAGACCTAAGGGCTGAAACCACTGTGTTCCGAGAAGGCTACAACTTCCCCCTTTGAGCACCACTAGGGGAAGTTCCGCAGAATGTCTCTTAAACCGAACCCGGAATGTCCCGACCCCCAACACTGGAATGCTGTTCCCCTGTACGTCCCGTAGTGTGGCCCTCAACGCTTTGAGCTTGGGCCGCATGTGGGGGTCGATTCTCAAGAACTCTCTCTGGGGAATTATAGAATAGGAGGACCCCGAGTCAATTTCCATCCTAATAGGGGTCCCTTGTACTAGTACCTCAACGAAGTAATGGGCCTGTCCCGCAGATACGCTGAACACAGGAGCGTCGCCCTCGCTGTCGTCCGAGATGCGGCCCACGCCGTCCTGCTTCCTCGTGGTCCGGGCGCCATCTTTGGACCTCGCTGGACGGTCCGGTCTGGCCGAACGGTCTTGCGACTGTCTCCGGCCCTCTTTCCATTTCCTGCACGCCTTGGCGATGTGTCCCCGACGGCCGCAGTTGAAACACTCGGCTTTTCTGAATGGGCACCTCACGCGCTCATGGGCCGCTCCGCAACCATCGCAGCGGCGCCCTCCTCTCCGGACCTTCTGGACCTCCTCGCCGTCGCTGCTTTCTGAAGACGACTTCGAGGTCGTTCGGGTTGCATGCACCGACTGACCGGACTTTCCGTGCAACGAGTTTTCCGCTTTGCCGGCCCTCGGACGCCACTCACGCCACTTGTGCATCTCATCTACTCCAGCATTCGTGGATTCCGCGGCTTCCGCGGCCTCTACAACCTCTTCCAGTGTGGGTGGTGGCTCCTTGTTCATCAGGCTGCGCTGTACTTCCTTGTCCTTCAGGCCACACAGCACTCCGTCCCTGAGGGCCATCTCTAGGAAGTGGTCCCATCTGCAGGGGGCGGTGGCTACCCTCATAGCCGTTACGAAGGCTTCTACCGACTCGTCCGGCGCTTGAACTCGCCTCCAAAACGCGCTCCGAGCGGGGAACATTGCCCTCGAGGGTCGGAAACGCTCATGCAGCAGTTTCATGATGTCACCGGCTTTGAAATCACTCATCTTCTTCGGTGCAAGAATGCCCACCAGCGTCCGCTTGGTTTCCATCCCAAGCATGCGGGTGAGGATGGCCCTCTTCCTTTCCTCGTCGTCTTCTTTGACTTTGAGTTCCACCAGTGCCGCCTGGAAGTCCATCTCAAAAAGCTCCCAGTCTTGCGGTTTGGTGATGTTGAACCCGCTCTGTGTCCTGGCTCCATGGGGATCCATTATCCCACCTTCGTCGCCAATTTAGTATATGAGAGTCAAGACACAAGGCACAGCCAAAGGCTGGGTTAACTCAGGTTTATTGCATGGTGGACAGAGGGAACATGAGGTAATGGCGGACGAACAGCTCTATATATATGGTAGTAACGTATTTGAATGTGGCTCCACGATAGCCCATTGGCTACTGGCCCGCGTGACGTCATGGCGGATCACGCCCTTCTTGTCCAGGTGTAGGTAGCGGCGGGAAACTTCCCGCGCTGCGGTCTTTGATGGGTTTGAACCAAGAGAGCTTGGACGCTCGCTGCTGCCAGCTGGTGGTCATTAGCTCGCGTCCTATTACAGGGTTTATAGTGATACAGCTGAAGGTTACATTGTTACTCATAGGCAAGGTTACATTGGTTCAGATACATTGATATCACATGTGGAAGGTTACACTGTTAGAACACAACAAACACACAGGCAATTCTGGCTCTTGGGTTGAAAACAGAAGTATCCAGATTCAGGGCTGAATGCAAAAACATGCCCCAGCTGGGAACCTGACTTTTAAGAGTCTGTGTAACTCTGGGCAGATGCTTATTCCCTGATCTCTCTTCTCAGACCAAAGGTACCTCTGTTTTGTTTAGATTGAGCTTCAGTTTATTTGTTTTGATGTAGACCATTGTGTGTTCCAGACACTCATTTCCAAAGAGTCAGACAGAATGGAGCAAGGGAGTGTCACTAGCCTCCTATTGAGAACACATTCACAAACTCTGGACATTTTCCTTGTGACATCATGTTTTACTTCCGCTTCCAGGAGCGACGAGGGCTTCGCGGGCAGGATGAATTGGCGCCGTGCAATCTTGAACCCTAAGATCGCCGTCCAGGACTAGCCACTAGAGCAGGGGTGCCCAAACTATGGCCCGGGGGCCAGATCCGGCCCCCGGCGCCGATTTATCCTGCCCGCGAAGCCCTCGTTGCTCCTGGAAGCGGAAGTAAAACACACCCGTATGGGCGCGTTTTACTTCTGCGGGCAGGATGAATCGGCGCTGGGGGCTGGATCCGGCCCCCGGGCCATAGTGACCGGCTCCTTGAGCCACATGACCGGCCCGCGTCCCAAAAAGTTAGGGCACCCCTGCACTAGAGCTTCGGAGCCGTTACTTCCCCCCCCTCCTCCTCCTCCTCCTCCGAGAAGAGTAACGCCGCCCTCTTCTTCCTTCTTCTCCACCTGATCCAACCTGGAGAAGGCCGGGCTGGGGGAGGGCGAAGTGGGTGGAGAACCGGAGAAAGAGCCGCCTCTTGACGTCGGTCGGGAAGAAGACCTGCTGGGCAAGTCGGGCCCGAAAAGAAGGGAAGGAGGAGCCGCCGGCGAGGAGGAGGAGGAGGAGGAGAAAGAGAGACGAGAGATCGAGGCTAGCAAGCGTCAGCCAGAGAGAGAGCGAGGATCGGGCGCAATGGCTTCTTCGCATTGTCTCGGCGCAGAGGCTTAGACAGACCCCCTCCTGCGCCATCCTGGGGAGGCTTGGGTGTGTGTCTGGGTGCGTTTGGATCGGGGCCCCTGGCGCAGCGCTGGCGAGAGGACGGAGAGCCGCGATCCTCCACTGCAAGCGGGGTAAGGTCATTTTTTTTTTTTTGGGTGTGTGTGTGTGTCTCCGAGTTGATCCCACCTGGGGCGCCTTGGGCCTGCGGCCTCTCCACCTGGCTGCGTGGCGAGACACCCGCCTGTCCCCCACTCCCTCCCTGCCGGGGTGGGGTGTCTGTCTCTGGGCCTCCTGTTGGGCAAGGACTGCGGAGGAGGAGGAGGAGGAGGAAGAAGAAGAAGGAGATAAAGGCTTAGGATCGGGACGAAACGGTGGAGTGGGGGATGATGATGATGATGATGATGATGCAGGAGTGTCTCATACCTAGGTGCCGTGATGGCGAACCTTGGCACCACAGATGTTCTTGGACTTCAGTTCCCAGAAGCCCCCTGTGAATCCACACGAAGGGGGTTTCACTGCGATTCATCTGGCCTGCGCCGCCCTCGTCGCTCCCGGAAGCGGAAGTAAAATGCGCCCGTACGGTTAAGACTCTTCCGCGTTAACCCTTCCTCCGTACGGGCGCGTTTTTACTTCTGCTTCCGGGAGCGACGAGGGCAGCGCTGGCCGGATGAATCGCAGTGAGACCCCTTTTGTGTGGATTCACAGGGATGCTTGGCCTTCTGGGAATTGAAGCCCAAGAACATCTGGAGTGCCAAGGTTCACCATCACGGTCCTAGATGTTAGGAGGAGACGATCGGCCAGCACAACAATAGGGGTAAAGGTGTGCCCTTTGGAAGTGGGGGAGGGAGGATGGGATGGATGGGAAGAAGCAATTTGGGTAAGAGATGGGGGGGGGTCTCCAGCCTTGGGATATCTGGGTGGAGGAGGAGGGGGGCATTTAGAGAGAAGGCTGCAACCCATTGAGTCCATGCCAGGCCACACAGAAAGCAAAAAGCAGCCGCCCAGGAATCCAGCGTCACATGGGAAAGCTGGGACATGGGTGTCCTCTAGCCACCACCGTCAGTGGATCGGGACCTCTTTTTGCGCCAGAGGCCCAGGATGTCACCCCCATCCCTCAGGGAGATGCAGACCTTGATGGGGGTAGCCATGGTGGCCATGCAGATGTTGGAAGGGGGGAGGAGGAAGAGACCTGCAGGTTCAATGGAGGCAGGCAGGAGAGGCTCTTTATGCTTTAATTTGGGTGGTGGTGGTGGTGGTGGTGTTTAGAGGAAAGAGTCAAAGCAGGTCCCTGATTTTACCAAAGGTGAGAGAAAGTCGCTGTAAGTGGGAAATCCACTTACAAATGGGAGCCCATCATTAGGATGATGATGATGATATGGGATCAGGTGGAGTTTTGCTTTTTTAGGGTTGGGATCAGTGAGGTGGAGTCTTCTGGCTTTCCCCGCTGCCTCCCCTTGCAGGTTCTGCTTTTTGCTGCCATTCCAGATAATCAGATCCCCGCTCACTTTCCCTTTCAGCGCATAAAAGCCCCCCCCCCCATCCGCTGTTGGGGATGCTTCACTTTCCTTATAACAAAGAGATCAGGTCCCTCCAGTCTAGTTATCTTTCCCTAGAGAACTGTAGCCACTTCGTTTCATAGCTGGATCCCACCCCAACCCTATGCTTTATCTGTCGACCTGCCAAAGGCTGGGTGGGGAACAAAAATCAGATTTATCTGGCTGGCTTTATTCTCTCAACCTTAGCTTTGGCTTTTCTCCCACCCTCTTTCCCTGGGTGTGGAGAGCTGCTGGCAGTGGCTTTGTAATAGTGGCAGAGCTAAGAGGAATTGCCAGGCCCAATCTATTGGCTGCCACGCTGTGGGGACCCCCGCCACACCATCCCTTTTTGTTTCATTTCAGCTCTCGTCTACCCCTCCATTGTAATGTTTCTCTGATCATGTGCTTAATAAATCCCACCTCTTGTCTGTCCTCTTCTGATGGTTTCCTTCCTCCCACTCTTCATTTTTCCTTTTTTTTAAAAAAAACCCCTTGCAATAAAGTAAAACAAAATGAAACTTGCACAAAGCCCACAAACAAAGATGCCCTTGGACTATGGTGCCTTGTTCTGCATGTGTATTGGAGAATAAACAAAACAAAAACGCTGTAGCACTTTGAAGACTAATTGCTATATTTTAATGTTAGCTCTTGTGGATCAAGTCCACTTCATCAGACATGGGAGTGAGACTTTTTCTTCCAATTTCTAATAGTAGGAGGATGCAAAACAAACACCTGACATTGAACATTTGCTTATGAGTTTAACCTTCAGCATTTGAATTGCAGTTGGGGGAAAAGGGGGGAATTTACAACTAATCCAAATAACAACCAGTTGTATAAAGCCACATTGATTTACTGTATATACATTACTTATCTGTTATGCTAACCAATCCCTCTGTACCTGATGTGTTTAAATCAGGTGTTCTCAACCTTTTAAAGCTGAGGGCCGGGTCACGCTCCCTCAGACAGCTTTGGGAACATGACAGCCATTTTGCCCTTCCTCCACCACATGGCACTTCCTGGTGTGGTGGAGGTGGTTGTGGGGCCACATGAAATGGTGTCATGGGCCGCATCCAGCCTGCAGGCCGCAGGTTGAGGATCCCTGGCTTAAACTGATGCCATGAAGTATCACTCCCATGTCTGATGAAATGGACTTGATCCACGAAAGCTAACATTAAAATATAATAGTCTTCAAAGTGCTACAGTGTTTTTGCTTTTGTTTTGTTTATTCTCTGAACTGCTTGAAACACAGACTAACACATCTACTATTCAAAAAAAAAATCTGCATGTGTGTTTTCCTTTAAACCCCTCCCTCCTGGTGGGGGGGGGACATGCTCATAATAAGTGTTAGTTGCAGCTGAATCTACTGCCCAGGGTTAGAGAGAGCAGATTAAAGATACAGCCGCCAAAACTGGTACACACAAAAAAGAGCTGCAAGCTTCAATTACTGCCCTAACTTGTGTCTGCATTGTGGGCCAATAAGAGAGTTGCCTGGCGTGTTTATTCCTTTCCTCCTAGCAACAGATGCCAACATGTCTTTGCAGCTCAGCTGCATGCATTAGAAGCCAGGCCAAAGGGGAAAGGTGTGAGAAATTGTGTGTGGATATACAGTGGAACCGCATACAACAGTCGCCCCATATAGCAACGAAATCATATAACAATTAGGTTTTGGGCGGAAATGGCATCCCACAATTTTCCCTATGGAAAAAGTCCTACGACAATTTTTCAAGGGAAAAAAACACTTAGCAAAAAAAAATGTTGTACGATGCATCCCATAGGGAAAATCGCTATACGATGCATGCATCATATAGCAATTGTTTCATACAACACGAGCCCCATGGAATGGATTAAAATCGTTGTATGAGGTACCACTGTAGTGTCAAAAGGAAGAGCAAGTGGGTTTAATTATGCTTTGCTTATTTGTAGCTCCTAATGGGTGTTCAAGTGGTTGCTGTATGATTTGTCCTCACAACAACCCTGTAAAGCACACAAGTATTGTTATTCTCTAAGGGACTGCGGTGGCTTCGTGGTTAAGACGCTGAGCTTGATGACTGGAAAGTCGGCAGGTCAGCAGTTCGAGGCCCAAGTGTTGCATGACAGAGCGAGCACCCATCTCTGTCCCAGCTCCTGCCAACTTAAGCAGTTCGTAAGCAAGAAATTGCAAGTACTGTAGATAAATCCCATTAATTCCTGCCAATAAATTTGGCAGGAAAGGTAACCGCATTCTATGCACTCTGGTGTTTAAGCATGCCTGCCACATGACCATGGAAACGTCTGCAGATGCAAACAGTGCTGGCTCTTTGGCTGTTAACGGAGATGAACACCTCCACTTTTCGACCAAGGGAGATCTTTACCCAGCTCCTGCCAACCTAGCAGTTCGAAAGCAAGAAATTGCAAGTAGATAAATAGGGACCACTTCGGTCGGAAGGTAACAGCATTCCGTGCGCTCCGGTGTCTAGTCATGTCTGGCTTTCGAGCAAGGGAAACCTTATTATTATTCTTATATTGCAGATGACCAGGTTAATGCAGGAAGAATAACATTTTTGTTAAGATGGCTAGGAGTCAAAATAACAGTAGAGCAAAAAAACCCTCTATCCTTATCTAAGCTTTGAAGAGTTACTTTTTGGAGTACATTTGCAACAGAGGGTGGAGGATTCTAGGAATTCTCACCCAAAGAAGTTACTTTTCTGAGCCCTGCTTCTTGCATCGGAGTTCTATATATCATGATGAAAGCTGCCAATATTTGCCCATGAGGATAGATACTTGGAACATAGCCCAATTCGCCTACGTGTCCATGATTAGTTTTGCCCCTCTCGGACCCATACCAGTAGTAAGCCAGAACTAATCAGAATGAAATCCTTACATCGTTTACTTAGCTTTTCAAGTTTCTGATCCTTAGCCCTGGAATTTACCAAGGGCAAGTTGTGGACTGCATGCCATCTTCATTGCATTCTTACCACCATTTCCATGCTCCTCAACATTATGTCTTTCCATATGGTTTACTCTTACAAGCTTTATTCTCTATATCAGGGGTGCCCAAACTACAGCCTGTGGGCCAGGTCCGGCCCATGGGCCGGATTGCTGCTGCCGCTGGAAGTGCTCTGGCATCACTGTAAGTGCTGAAATTGATGTGTTTTCGCACAGAAATGTGGCAAACACGGCAAATGTTTAAAAAGGGTGCAAAAATGCTCCCCCAATGCTCCCTCCTCCAAGGGAAGTGTTGGAGGAGGGAAAACGCCCAGAAATGCAGCACAGTTTCATGTGCCGCCGCCGCCGCCAGGAGCAACCACATGACCGGCCTGCACAGCTGATAGGGAGTATGGGCAGGCCCCTGGCTGGAAAACCTTTGACACCCCTGCCCTATACGCACTTATTTCTTGAGATCTTGATAGGTGTAACAATTGTGGGCCTTATAACTGTAACGGGTTGAGGATGCAATGGGATAAAGCATTTGCTCGGTCCTGGCACCTGCTTCCAATATCTGGTTGGTGAGTTATTACTTTGTTTTGCTGCAATGTATTAGTGGCAGAGATAACACAAGTTCACTTGCATTGAAACACCATGGTTTCTTTTGTGATATTCAGACTGACGTTAGAGTAAAGTTTTCTGGTTGAGATGCCTTTGTGTGGTTTGTTGACATCCATTTTTAAAATAATAATAATCGCAAATACTGAATTATTTAAAATTTACCACATACTGTACAGTATTATGAAACTTCAATTATACAGTTATTTGCTAAGTCAGAAAGCCAGCTGGACAGCGAGAGGTAATAGTTATTTTTCTTGCTGTTTTTATCGAAGATGTTTTCACTAGTTTGTATGCAGCACCAGACGTTGGGAATTCAATTCTCCATTGTGTAGCCCAGAGAAGCCAGCCTGTGTGGCTTTGGGCAAATTGCACAGTCCCAGGGCTCCCCGAGAAGAAAGGAAAAACAAAGCACTGCTATGCATCCTTTACCTAACAATCCTGGAAAGAGTCGCCTTAAGTCTGAATTGACTTGATAGCACACTGTTTTTTTTTATTATTTTCACATAACTGATTTTTTTTTACTTTTGTAGTTGAGTTTTACAAATTGGCTACTTGAATTTTTAATGTGCAATTTTTTGTGTTATGTTCTGATTGATCCTAGGATGTCTTATTTTTTTTATTAAAAAAGGGCAGAATTTAAGAATAAAATAAAGATGAACTTTACGTTTGAAGAACATCTGTATCCATGTTTCAAGCATATCCGAGAGTAAACAAAACAAAAAGACAAAAATGTTGTGGCACTTTAAAGACTAACTGCTTTGTTTTAATGTTAGCTATCATGGACCACATCCACTTGGTCAGACGTAAGAGAGAATCTGATGAAGTGGACTTGATCCAGGAAAGCTGACATTAAAACATAGCAGTTAGTCTTTAAAGTGACACGATGTGGTTTTTTTTGTCTTTTTGTTTTGCTTACTCTCTGATATGCTTGGAACATATTTCAGTTATGTATCCATGTTTGTATCTATAGCTGTGTCTGTCTACCTATGTATATGAACAAATGAAATAAAATAACTTTAAAACATCATTTTAAAACCAAAACCCTTTTTCTGTTCAATGAGGTATAGTGGTTAGATTGACAGGATTTGGAAGGCTGGGATTCAAACTCCTCTGGGGCTTTGGAGCTTTTTGAGTGATTTTGGCCAGTCACTCTCTGACAGCCTCACAGAGTTTGTGTGAGAGTAAAGCGAGGAGACAAACCCCATGCGCTGCCTTTTGCTTACCAGAGGAATGTCAAGATAGATACAGTATGTAGCAACAATTTATGTGTCTACTTCTCAAGCAATTCTGTAGCTCAGAGGTTGGCAACTCTTTCGGGTTAATATTAGCACATAGGTTCAGTGCCTTTAAAAAACAGCTAAGGCTGAATATGTTGCAATCCTCAAATGGCAAAGAATGAAGTTTTGAGGTGTGAGAAAAGAGTTGCTTTGAATTCTTTGAGGGTCAAAGGGAGTCAATTGACACTTGCCTTATTTAGTACCTGGAGCCTTTTCTGTCTTCCAGCTTTTGAGTGAGGTGGCATTCCTGCTTATTGTGTTAATTCCCTTCTTCTTCTTGTGCCATATCCGATTCCGAATATTGGCAATCATCATGGTGATCAGCCACGAAGATTGTCCTGGGAACAATATAATGCAGTGGCCTTCCATTTTCTTTCCACATCACAGCATGCCACCTGGACCACTGATCCAGTTCCACGAGTCACTCTCTGGTCTTGAGCTCTTGTGGCACACAAAGTCATCCTCAGCCCCAGGCCAATATTAATGAAGCTGCTGCTCTCCATTAAGATGGATTCAAGTGAGATTTAATCCACTTGGGGACTATTACCCTTCCCTGTGGACTTTGCATGCCATCTTCATTGCATTCTTACCACCATTTCCATGCTCCTCAACATTATGTCTTTCCATACAGTATCATTTACTCTTATAAGCCTTATTCTCTATATCAGGGGTGCCTCAAGGTTGTTAGGCTAACTGCTGCCTGAGAATCAGTGTTGAATTGCTGGCAGGTACTCTATTACCATAGCAAGATAACCTGGCCAGACTGGGTTAATTCCCTTACTATGTTAATTTATTGCTTCCTCACACAGGGGTTTACCAGAGTAAAGGAGAGAGTAGTAAGAGTGTTATCTTCTTCACACCTGTTCTATTCAAGAGGTAGAAACACACTTACCATATATGCATGAGTATAAGCCGAGTTTTTTAGCTCCAAAAATGAGCCCCAAAAGGGGACTTGGCTTATACTCGGGTCAGTGACCATGGGGGCTCCAGACCCATGTTGGAGTGAGATGTGCCAACAATTTAATTAGTTTTACCATATTTTCATGTATTTTGATTATAGAAACTCACTAGCAACTGCTGCATTTCCCACCCTGGGCTTATACTCGGGTCAATCTATTTTCCTGGGTTTTCAAGTCAAAATTAGGTACCTCGGCTTATATTCGGGTTGGCTTATACTAAAGTATATACAATATTTGTTACACAATTAGTCCTGTACTACCAGGCTCTCATTCTTCAGGAAAACATATATTCCTTCTGAATTTTGCATCCATAACAACCCTGAAAGCAGGTTGAGGCCATGGCAGGAATGGAACAATGTTCAAAGTGTTTATTTGGCTTTATAAGACCCTATATATTTCAGGATCAGACTGTCCAAGAGACCGTATTTTCCCATCTAGATGTTCTTTGTCTTCATGGCCTAAGGACTGGAAGAGGGAACCTTCCAGTTACCCTACCAAAGGCTATTAACACTTGTTTATTATGAAAGAGGGCTTTCTTTGCTGTGACTCCTCTATGGCCAAATTCAGAGTTATGGAACCCCATATTGTCACTATGTATAAAGAAGCATATGAAGGCCCACTCCTTCTGTTGCTGCTTTCTACACACAAGTGGCAACAGATCTAAAGAGGAGGGGATAATACATTTTATATGCCCTCTACAAGAGCAAAAATCTGAGTTTTTGTTTGTGGGGAAAGCCTTAGATACAAGGAAGAATCTCTCTTCTTCATACTTTGGTCTGGTAGCAAGAAGGTGGCTGACAGTCTATGTGCTTCCCATTAAGCAAGTTGACACTGCATAATTTGGTGACTCTTTCGGATGGCTATGGGGAGTGGCCGCCATATTGAAATTAGATAGGCTGCCAGCATTGTCAGATAAAGACTTAACTGGTCACCCAGGAGTTTCCCTGACTGTTAAAGTTACCAGTTACTGTATATCTGTTTTTAATCAATTTTAATGGATTTAATGGTGTTTTTTTTAGCCATTTGTTTTATTGCATTGTTGGACATTTACCATATCATGTTACAATATTTACTCATGTGTTAGTTATAATATAGAATATTGCATTTTTAAGTTGTGAAAAGTTAGGATTTAAAAAAAACACCAAAAAGTGCTGCAAACAAGTGAATAATGGAAACCAGATGTTTTGGGATGCAAATCCCAACAGTTTCTACTCAGCAGGATCCATAGTAAAGTATGGTAATAATAATTTTGTGTCAGAAATTACTCTGGGTTGAAAGAATTTTTGCAGAAGAAACTCCACTCAGGGAACGCCCAAATGAGGATCCTTTCATGTCCCCAAGAGTTGGGACAAAGATGGGTGCTCAACCCATCATGCAGTACCCGGATCTCAAACTGCCGACTTGCTAGCCTTCGAGCTAACAAGGGAAGCTTCTTAACCACTGAGCCACCACAGCCCCAGTAAAGGATGAATGAGATCTGGAGTTCAGAAGTTCTGCAAGGCCGAAGGATTTTGCCTCTACCTGTAGGCTTAGGGACAGTGAATACCACAAGTCACCTAATTAGGTTTATGCTTAGAAAGTGTCTGACCTCAGAATTTTTTCATCACTATTTGGAATCTCCTACCACAGAAGTGCAACTATCCTGTAGGACAACAGCTAAAATTTTGTATTTGGGCTTAAGATCAGGATATTTCAAAGGTCACATTTATCCAAATGAACTTGGCCACATGCTAAGGTAATCTTTGAAGGCCTTCTTCTATGTTCCACTACCAAAAGAGATTCCTTAAGCTGGACTGTTAGCTAGACTTTTCCTGTGGTACTACCTTGTCTGGTGGAATTTCTTACCAAATAGAATTAGAATACCTGTACAACTGAATCGCTGATGGTTTCTCATCAGACAATGAAAACTGTCACATTTTGGTTGGTTCTTTTGGCACAAACCTGAAAGATTTAACAGAATGTGGAAACATTTTTTTGAGACTACACTCCCAGAATTTGCCAGCTGACATGGATTCTGTAGTCTAACATTTCCAAGATCTGGGATTTAATTTATTTTTATTTTAAGGCTTTTAGCTTTGATGTGTGTTTTCATGTCTTGGTGTTTAGTTTGGCTTCGTTGTCTTTTATAAACAGCCTTGAGAGTATAACAGTAGCATAACATGTTTCTTCCGATGCCTATTTAGAGTGCGTGAGGTGACTCTCCCAAGAGGAATGCTGATCGTGCCTAAGGCAACATGATGTAGTGTTGGACCTGGATTCAGGGGACCAGGATTCAAATCCTACCTTGGCATTGAAGCTTGTTGGATGAACTTGTGGGAGTTACAGTCTCTTAGCCTGACTACCTTGCTGGGTTGTTGTGAGGAGACAATGAAAAAGGAGAGAACCATATTTGATTCCCTGAGCTCATTGGAAGAAATATAGGAGATAAGAGCAATCAACAAATAAATAATATAACGATTCCTTAGTGCTTTAGAGTTGTCCTAATATGGAATTGGGTCTGGTTGGAGTGTAACTATGATAAGCCCTCTTTTATCTGTGTGGGTGAAGAAGCAATGCTTGTCTGTGCATTGTGCACAGAGATGTATTATCTGCTACTCTCTTGAAAAGGCCGGTCTGCTTTTTGTGCTGAGTGTCATAATTTCTTGCACTGGATGAAAAACACCATGAGGCACTCAAAGAGGCAGGCTGCTTTTTATATCTATATTTGAGAACTGAACTTTGGTAATGGAGGCATTTTTCAGGCATTGTTTCTATCCAGCTTTGGCTCATATTAAGCTTTGCTTGTTATACTGATAGAGCTTAGGCAGAAATGTTGTCTGCTTCCCTTTTATGTTAATCTACGAGACTGTTAACTGAGAGGACCTTTCATTTGGTGGTAGAGCAGGTCTTAGAGACGTTACTCTTTTGGGAATTACATTTCCCAGAATCTCTCAGCTAGTATGGTTGCTGGCCGTACTAACTGTGGAAAAGTGGAAGTTGAAGTCCAGAAAGCACTTTCTCCAAACTTGGCAAATCCAGCGATTGAAAAGGTTATTTTTGGATTATATCTCCCAGCATCCATAGAAGAGTGAGAAAGACCTCTGAGGTTTGAATCCCTGTCAGTCGGTGTAGACAGTAATGAATAAAGCAAAGCCAAGCAATCACACTTATATAGTACTTAGTGCACTCTTGGCGGTTTACAAGTTAGTTAGCATTTTGCCCCCAATGTGCTGGGTACTCATTTTACTGACCTCTGAAGGATGGAATTATGGGTGAACCTTGAGCCTGTCAGGATCAAACTCACAACCTTTGAGTTGCAGTGCAGCAGTTTAACCACTGCGCCACCAGGACACAATAAAGGATAAATTATTATAAGGCAACTTCATATGGTTGGATCAGTTTTTTTTTATCATTTTGGATATGTCTGTTATTTGGATCCAACTTTTGGTAACCCTATACATTGCTGTCCTTTCAGAGGTCAGACTTCTTTTGAGTCATATTTAGTATTTCCATATTCAGCCTTTTCCATTTCCCCAGCATCATTGGAACAGTTAATGTGGCTTATTACTACAGTGTTTTGGTTTTGTTCACCAGCTTATCTGTAATGGATGTTTGTTCTTTGTTTAGGATGGTGAAATATTGAAGTGCCAGACACCAAAATGAGTGTGACATCATGGTTCCTGGTGAGCAGTACGGGCATTCGCCATCGGCTCCCTCGGGAGATGATATTTGTTGGCAGAGAAGACTGTGAACTCATGCTCCAGGTATGTAACCATGTCTTTATAAAATCAGTATGACTTGTTTTCCTTTCTGAATGGGAGTAAACCTTCAAATGCAATGATCATCACTATCACCACCATGCAATAGTAAAAGCAAAGGAACCACACTTATATACCTCCCAATAGCACTTAATGCACTCTCTGGGCGGTTCACAAGTTAATTAGCATTTTGCCCTCAACATGCCAGGTTCTCATTTTATTGGCCTCAGAAGGATGGAAGGCTGAGTCAACCTTGAGCCCTGGTCAGGATAGAACTCACAACCTTTTGGTTGCAAGACAGCAGTTTCACTACTGTGCCACAAGGGCTCCTACTGATGGTACAATAGTACTGATGGTGGTGTTTGCATTGATAATTTTTGGTCACTTCATCTGTTCAGAAAACAATTTACCTGTGCAGAATTTACCAGTGTAAAAGAATTGACAACCAATGAAAGTTTTAACAGTTTGGAATTAGGACCATAATTAAAATTAACCTAAAGAAAGACCCAACTATTAGTATGAAGTTCTCCTATTTTCTATGCTGAAGAGACTCTGCTTAACAAGGACATGAGGAAATGCCCTCTTATTGAGTCGCTCCTACCCATGGAAGATCTTTCTAATTCATAGCAAAGGTTGGGGAACGTGTAGTTTTTGGATGTTACGGGACTAGTCCATCCACCCTAACTGAGTGGTTGCATAAGCTCTAGTTAAAGAGGTAGTAGCAAGGGAAGATGGCAGTTCTAGTTCAAGAGCAGAATATATTCAGCTCCAAATATCTGCACTGGTGGCATGCTGGCAGTGGCGGAAACAACCGTAAACACATCTACGGTTGTCGTACACACGTTTATGACAGCCACTGACACGTTTGATGGCAATGTTTATGGTGGGGGGAACAACCAGTCCGGCCCATTCAACTGTCTGAGGAAGCGTGACCCGGCCTGTGGCTTAAAAAGGTTGAGAACCCCTGCTCTAGTCTAAACACACCTTGGCTTTGGGTCAGTTTTCACCATTTTGTGACAGCTACCTGATAAGATTATTGTGAGGATAAAGTAAGTGGGAGATAGAAAACGAAGGTTTATTTTAGAAGGGCAGTATAAAATCCATTTATTAATACTGTGAATCAATTACAGCACTGTTCAACACCAAAATACCTCAGTGTGACGCTTGACAAGACACACTCTTTTAAGCAACACTGCCTGAATACCAAAGCCAAAGTGAGTACAAGGAACAACATCATCAGGAAACTCACAAACTATCAATGGGGAACTCAACCATCCACACTGCGCACATCAGCTTTGGCCCTGAGCATATTTGCAGCAGAGTGTGCTGCTCTAGTATGGAATGCATCCACACACGCAAAAGAAGTTGACATTGCTGTTAATGAAGCCTTGCGGATAGTGACAGGATGCCTTAAACCTACACCAGTTGAGAAGATATACCCCCTTGTTGGTATTGCTCCACCTAAGATCAGGAGAGAAGTAGCAGCTGATGCCGAGAGAACTAAGAGAATGACCTTTGACACGCTCTGAATGGATATGAGCCTCAAGTCTTCTGGCTCAGATCCAGGAAGAGCTTTATGGCAAGAACAAACATTCTTGAGGGTACACAAGAGGAAAACCAAATTAGAAGATGGAGGAAGGAGCTCATTGGGAAAGGAACATCATTAAAGGTAGATGTAGCTGAAGATCTCAATTTCCCCTACATCCAGTGATGGGCACCAAAAAAAATTACTACCACACCGTGGGCGTGGCCTAACTGGTGGGCATGGCCTAAATGGTGGGCATGGACTAATTGTAGGTGTGGTCTAATCGGTGGGCATGTGACTGGGTGGCCAATCTAGTCATTTCTAGCCCATGAAAACATCTGCAAACACAGACAGCACTGGCTCTTTGGCTGTAAATGGAGATGAGCACTGCACCCTAGAGTCAGATATGACTTGCTTTTGAGCAAGGGCAACCTTTACCTTTACCTATTGTTAGATCCAAAGCTGCCAGTCATATCTCACTCTAGGGTTCAGTGCTCATCTGTTTATAGCCACAGAGTCAGCACTGTCTGTTTGTAGATGTTTCTGTGGACATGTGGCAGGCATGAATAGACACCAGAATGTTGTTACCTTTCCCACCGAAGAGGTTCCTATTTATCAACTTGCGGTTGCCAGGAGCTGGGACAGAGACGGGAGCTCAAACGGTCATGTCGGCCTTCCAGTTAACAAGGCAAGCTTCTTAACCACTGAGCTCAAGTGGCTAAGGCTCTGACTGGAAGGTGGCAGGTCAGCAGTTGGAGACCCAAGTGCTGGACGTTGGAGTGAGCTCCTGTCTCTGTCCCAGTTCCTGTCAACCTAGCAGTTCGAAAGTAAGAAATTGCAAGTGGATAAATAGGGACCACTTTGGTGGGAAGGTAAACAGCTTACACACATACACACACACACACACACACACACACACACACACACACACACACGGGGGGGGGGAAAGAAAACAAAAAGACACACTTATCCAGAAGGCGCCACATCGGGCTGCTCTTTCCTTTTCCTCCTTGCCCCCCTGGCCCACGGGGGGGGGAGGAAGGAGTGCTCACGTGACGGTTTTGGCTTTCCCTCCTCCTTTAGTCCTCCAGGACCAGCGAGTTCAGCGCAGCGCCTGCGCCCTGCTGCTGCTTCCTGATCCCGCCCACCTCCTCCCAGGAGAGCGACGATGGCTCTTCCTTTCCTTCTTCTCCTCCTTCAGAGCGGCTGCTGCTGCCTCCTTAATAGGCTTCAGGTGCCACTCGGGTGGTGGTGGAGGTGGCGGCGTGTGCGCTCCTGGCCCTGAGGGAAGAGGAGGGGGAAGCTGACATCACGCGCCACCCAGAGCAGCTCGCCTGCCTGCCCGTGCCCCCGCCGCCACTCCTTGCCTCCTTCTAGCAGCAGCAGCAACTTTCACGATGCCTGGACCTAGTCATGCAGGAAGAGAACTTCCTGCAGGATGTCTGTCTGACTCTGGGCATTGCGAGAGTTGCCCTCCTTGCGCCATGCTGCCTAGAACCTCTCGCAATGCCCAGACAGACATCCTGGAGGAAGTTCTCTTCCTGCAGGACTAGGTCCAGGCATCACGAAAGTTGCTGCTGCTGCTAGAAGGAGGCAAGGAGCGGCGGCTGGGGTGGGCAGGCGAGCTGCTCTGGGTGGCACGACGTCAGCTCCCCCTCCTCTTCCCCCAGGGCTATGCGCGCACACGCCACCACCTGCACCACCACCTGAGCGGCACCTGCGGCCTATTAAGGAGACAGCAGCAGCCACTCTGGAGGAGAACGAAGGAAGAGCCGAAGCCGATGCCGTCGGGTCGCCCGCTCTCCCGGGAAGAGGTGGGCGGGGTGTGGTGTGGAGGGAGCATGGCCATCCAGGTCTACTACCGGTCCACTTGGACCGTGGTGGACCGGCTGATGCCCAGCACTGCCTACATCACTTCGCGGACCCTGAATAGGCTGAGGGTTGGCATCCCTATATGCAAGACCAACATGCTCAAGTGGGGACTGCTGGTGGACAACAATACACGGTGTGAATGTGGAGAGACATAGAGTCTGACGCACTTGCTGGTCTGCCAATTGCTCCCAGAGACAAACACCGACGAGGACTTGCTTTTGGGCAATGACAGAGCAAAGAAAGTGGCTGCATTTTGGCAGTCCAGGGTCTGATCAGGACATGAAAAAATACTGTAAATTAGTCAAACCTTGGCACTGCAGGTTATTTATATACTATCTCTCAGAATCTCTCAGTCATCTTGGATGTCAGCTATGCTGATTGAATGATTTTAGGAATTCTAGTCCAGAAACATATGTTCTCTAAGCAATGAAATATGTACAGGAGTAGATCCAGCACTTTTTTCTTCTACACAATCATAACATTTCTGTTCATTGAAAAACATCATTCTGTGACTGTTCATTGCCTTTTACTACACATTTTGCCTTTAATCTTTGTTTACTCCAAATCTGTGCATTAATACAAGTTGATTACTACGGACAGCATAGAGTGGAATAAGGCAGTGATCTAAAGGTTTGGAAAGTTAAAATAATTTTGCTACTTTGTGGGGAGAAGCTTGATTGTTCCGGAGACCTTTTGTGCCTATTCAAGGCTTGGAAATATTTAAAATACTTTTGAGGATTAAAGATTACGCCGTGCTGAGATTCAGGTTGCAGTTTGATAATTTAGTAGGAAACAGAAACTTAATCCGCCTCCGCCCCCCACATATGTTTATGATTGATGATTGGAGCAAGCTAAAATCTTTCCACCCTTGTCCTTGCCAGAAATTCTGTAATTTGTCTGTTTTGAGGCCTGTATTTAGATCTGGAAATACTCCCAGACCTGTGAAATTCGCACATGTCCAATCCATGCTCTAAGTGTTTGAGCTAGTGACAGAACATCTAGAGTTAGTCATAGCCGCTGCTGCCAATGATTAGTTTTTATGGAAAGGATAGAGTGCTTCTCCCCACAATCTTTGGGGAGTTTTGTTTACAGTCCTGAATGTGTTTACTAGGATGTCAGATCCCCTCAGTTGAAGAGGATTTTCTTCTGAGTAAACCAGCACAAGATTTGCATTATATGTACGCCTCTTATTAGTGGATCTAATAGCCTGATGAGTCCTTAGATATGTGCTGGGACATGTTAGCAGGTGGTGAAAGAAGCTGAAGGAGGCTGTTCTGTTAGATGCTTAACACAGGGCTGCTTAACCAACCAGTCCTTAGTTTCTGCTTTTGTTTTGTTTCACTGTTTTATTTTGTGCCTTTTCTACAGTATGCAGATGGCATATGCCTTGGAGAACCTTCAGAAAGGCAGAATTCAAATATTTTAATACAGAAAATAGTAGAATTATAGAGTTCAAAGGTACAGTGGTACCTCGCATAATGAACGCATCACATAGCGAAAAATTTGCATAACAAAGCGTTCGTTATGCAAGGGTGATACCCCGGATAATGTAAAAACGTTCGTTATGTGGGGGTTTTGGTAACCAGGGTATACCCGCTCAATGGGAACCCCGGTTAATGAATTTTTCCCCCATTATGTGGGGTATCTCCCATAGGGAACCACATAATGAAAAAACTGCATAGCGAAGAGCTCCGTGAAACAGAGTTTTTTTTGTTATGCGGGGTTCTACTGTATTCCAAAATCAAGCTTCATAGAATTGCAGGGAATCCATAAGTAAATCATCTCTGACAGATGCCCAGCCAATTTCTGTTTCAACAAAAAGAGAGGTCCAACACATTTTGGGACGATCCATTCCACCCTCTGCCCTGTGTAGCCACCTCCTTTTGTATAAGTAGTTCATTTGATATGATGCTCACAGTTTCAGTTTACTCACTGCCCTGATGGCACAGTGGGTAAACTGCTGTCCTGCAACTAAAAGGTTGGAAGTTCAATCCTGACCAGGGCTCAACGTTGACTCAGCCTTCCATCCTTCCAAGGTTGGTAAAATGGGTACCTAGCATGTTGGGGGCAAAACGCTAACTAATTTATGAACCTCATTAAGTGCTATGGGGCGGTATATAAGTATGATTGCTTTGCTTCAGATTAAGATTAGGCCAGGTTGAATTTGTTTCTTCGTTTGTACAATCTCTTCAACACACATATTTTGAAATAATTGCAAAGGGCACATAGGACATATGTAGAAATAACATATGAATGTGTACAGTTTATAAGAGAAGGGATTTTTTTTAAAAAGAAAAAAATATTTTCATTGTGGAGGAAAATATCCATGAATGAAAATGTTAGCAAGGTTAGCGCAATACATTATTAATGTTGTCTTGACTTATGGCGATCCTATGAATGAGAAATCTCCAACATATCCTGTCGTCGGCAGCCTGGCTCAAGTTCTGCAAGTTATAGTCTATGGCAGGAGTGGCCAACCTGGGTGCGCCAGGTGTTCTTGGACTTCACCTCCCAGAAGCCCAAGTCAATACACCTTCTAATTGAAGCTTCTGGGGATTGAAGTCTAAGAACACCAAGGTTGGCCAACACCAAGGCTGGCCAATATCTTGCCCTTGGCCAACACCAAGGCTGGCCAATATCTTGCCCTTGGTTTTCCTCTTTTCCTGATGCCTTCTATGTTTCCAAACATTACCCCCCCTCCCGCCCCCCGAAAATCTTGCCTTCTCTTGCTGTGTCCAAAGTAAAAGACAGCCTCAATTTCATGATTTTTGCCTCTAGGGATAGTTCAGGCTTAACTTGTTTCCCTTTTCGGCAGTCCAAGTTGTCCACAGAGGTTTCCTCCAGCATCACTTTCCAAAGGAATCAAATTTTTCCTGGCACCTTTCTTTACTGTTCAGCTTTCACACCTGCACATGATAATCAGGAACAAGAGTGTGGATGATCTTGGTCTTAAGTCTCCAGTGACACATCCTTGTACTTGATGATCTTTTCTAATTCCTTCATTGCTCCCTTTCTCAGTCTTAGCTGTCATCTCTTGGCTACAGTCCCTGTTTTAATGCATACAGTGGTTGCAAGCTGTAAGCAAGGAATAGTCTTATGGTATCCTGGAAATACATTTTATCTGCTTTAAAATTTCATGGGCAAAACCCCACTTTGAAAGTTTATGCCAAATAATGTTGGTTAGTCTTCAAGCGGTCCAAAGGGTCTTATGGTTTTGCTACATCAAATTAACACCAGCACTGTCCTGCAAATTCTACTTCTTGAGATCAGCATCTCTTCTGTTCTGTTTCATTGGTTACTTCACCCCGAAAACTTATCTTGTTTGCTATTGGAAGCAAAGTACTGTTAGGCTTGGAGATAAATGCGCTTGGTGCAAAAATGTGATTTGCGTTTATGTCTCTCTCTATATATATATTTCCTGGGGAGGGAATCTATCGCTTTAATGAGATTATCAAAGGGGTCCATGACCTAGAGAAGATTGATTTTTCCCTTTTCTCTTTCTGAAATTAAGTGTATATGCAGAGACAGATGAACACAATTCCCTCCACAAGGAAGTTCAAAAGGAAAAAAAATGACAGGCTTATGTATATACTCGACTATAAGTTATCCTGATTAAAAGTAGAGGTAACTAATTTGGACCTCTAAAACTAGGAAAATAGATTGACCCGCGTATAAGTCGGGGGTGGAAAATGCAGCAGCTGCTAGTGAGTTTCAATAATTAAAATACATGAAAATGCGATAAAATTAATTAATTTAGACATTTGTGTGGGTATGTTTTTGAGTTTTTACAGTAGTGTTAGTGCTTTTTTAAATTTATGTTTGAATTTGCACCACCGTGGTTTTGGGACCCTCGGGGTCATTGACCTGAGTATAAGTCGAGTCCCCTTTTTGGACCTCATTTTGGGGGCTAAAAACTAGACTTATACTATGGTATTTCTCACACGGATACAAAGAACCCATCTTATGCTTCTGCTTTTTAAAAGTTCATGTTCTAAGAAGACACCAGTTACTGTACTTTCGGGTTTTGTGCAGTTGAGTAACTGTCCAAACCAGAGACAAATTGGTAATGCAGATCTGCCAGATTTCTCCCAAGACCTGTTCCTCTCCCAATCTCTCCATAAATTCAGCACTCAATGATGAACTGGTTCCAGTAATGCTAGGTAGAATCCAGGATTCATTGTTGAAATATTTCAAGTGGTAGTCATGTTAGTCTGTGCAGCATATCTGAGAGTAAACAAAACAACAGCAAAACAAAAAAGGTTGTGGCACTTTAAAGACTAACTCCTGTATTTAAATGTGAGCTTTTGTGGATGAAGTAGACTTGGTCCACGAAAGCTTACATTTAAATACAGGAGTTAGTCTTTAAGTTGGCACAATGTTTTTTGTCTTTTTTTTTGGCTGTTCTATTTTGTTTACTCAGATAGGATTCATTGTGATTGTCATTTCAAAACTATGCATGAAAAAGTAAAATAAGTTTTGAAGTAGTTCTTTTCATGGGGAGAAATCCAGTGATATGTCCCTTGTGATGCTTTTACTGAGCACTTTGGTGACGGTGATCAGAGAAGTTTGGAAGGAAAATTGCTTTGTACTACTGTACTTGTATTTTCCCTTTGAAGGTTGGCAGCTTTCGTGGGTAGGCTTCATCAGTGCCTGGCAGCTGGGCAGAAAGGCATCTTAAAATTGTCATACCTGGGACCATCCATTTTCCCTTTCAGTTTACTGTATTTCATTTTCACTTCATTTTGTTTCAGTTTTTAAAAAGTAAAAGAGCATTTCACAATTGTGTGAGCAGTCCAAAATGGTGCAGCACAGAACTGATTTTGTTCTCACCTCTGCTGTTTTCTATGAACTAGCATAAACCAATACACTAAGATAGGTGCAAAGATGATGATGATGATGATGATGATGATGATGATGATAATAATAATAATAATAATAATAATAATAATAATAATAATAATAATAATAATAATAATAATAATAATAATACAGTAATACCACATACAAAGTCCGCTTTCTACAACATCGAATTCATACAGCATCGCCTAATTTCTTGAAAAAAGTTACCTCATACAAAGTTGCTGGACTTTGTATGAGGCATTGGGTTTTTCCTAGGTTGCATTGTGCCTGAGCAGTATAAAAGGCAGGACACATGCGTGCATTGCTCTTGTGGGTTTTGCATGAGGCGAAGAGTGTTTAGGAGTGGTTTTGAGCACAATTTTGGATTATTATTTTTCGTCAGAATTTTTAGAAGCATTCCTGGGATTTTTTCAGCATTCTTCAGGTTCTTGGACAATCAGGGTTGTTTGATATGTTTTTGTAATGTATTTAGCCTTTAGACAATGATTTCTTAAAGTTCTGTCAGTTTCCTGTCTGTTTCCTTGACTTTGCCCTGAAGTCTGTGCTGTTACAGTACAATGTATCTCTATGAAAACGACATTGTACAAGGCATTGCGGAAAGGATTTGGACGTTATATGAGGCATCGCGGCTAGGATTTTGCATGCCTCATACAAAGTCCAAATCCATGGAACCAAGTTTGGACGTTGTATGAGGTATCACTGTAATAATAATAATTTCATGTCAAAATTATTCTGTGTAAAAAGGATTTTTGCTGAAAAAGCTCTGCTCAGGGAATGCCCAAATGAGTCTCCTTTCATGTCCCCAAGAGCAGGGACAGAGATGGGTGCTCAATCCATCATGCAGTACTCGGGTCTTGAACTGCTGACTTGCCAGCCTTCCAGCTAACAAGGCAAACTACTTAACCACTGAGGCACCACTGCAAAGATGAGACATAGACTTCGTATGTTCAATAGGTAATGCTGTAGATAGTGCTTGGGGAATATTGTTTTTTGGGCGGGGACGGACTACACCTCACAAAATCCTATACAATAGCCAGCATGGGAGTGGAAGCCCCAAAAATATTTTTTCCCTAAGTTCTAGCCTGATGTGTGTTTGTGTAGTAGAGCATACTTACTCATCAGTTCTGGCAAATTAAATGGGCACTTCCAGGGGAAGCAGAGATCTGTACTTGTTCATAAGTCAAGTTTACACTTGTTCCTTTACTGCAGTTCTTGAAACCGTTTCCTGCTTTTCAAGTTCTATGTAATATATTAATAATTTCCCTTTTTGTCCCCCAGTCTCGCAGTGTGGATAAGCAGCATGCTGTCATCAACTATGACAATGAGAAAGATGAGCACTGGGTGAAGGATCTGGGAAGCTTAAATGGGGTAAGTAGATAATTTGGGTGCCAGTGACTTTTCTTGCATGCACAGAATTCCTCTACTGTAGTTGCACATTTCATTTCTCCTTTGACAAGGCAAATATTTTGTTTTAATTTTTTATTGAGTTTTTTGCAAGAATACATAATGAAATAAAGAAAAAAACATACAATTACAAAAAAAAGATTAAGGAAAAAAAGGAAAGAAAAACATAAAAAATTATAAGATTATACAATACATTAAAAACAATTTAAAATATTGTTATATTTTCACTTGTTACACTCATCTTTGTATTTAAGATTCCTAAATATAATTAACCTTCCCTTTTCCATATAATCTATACTTATAGCAATATATCTAAACAACTTGAATTATTCACTTTCAACAAGAATACATAAAATCAAAATTATTTACACCCTGTGATATATACAATGCCCTAGGGGAATGCGACGTATCCCACCCGTCTTTCAATAAATCCAAAAACTCATTTGGTCTAGTACTAGCCTGCTGCCTTCTTCCTTTCTCAATACGTAGTCCACAAAGAGTTTCCAAATCTTCCAGAATCTGTTCTCTTTGATTATACTTTTCTTTTCGTTCAATTCCCATGTCAATTTGTCATTCACAGCCAATTGCCACATTTCCTTATACCATTCCTCCAATCTAATATTCTCATCATTTTCCCACTTCCTTGCAATACATTGTCTTCCTATCGTCAAATATTTTGGAATAGTGGTGTATCTGAGTGTGGGATCAGTTGGGTTGGCTACACAAAGAAATCTGTCAACTTTGACTTAATTTTGAGGCTGTTCTACTGGTTGGATGGGAAGGCTAATCTGATTTAACCACAATTCTGTTGTGTTCTCTTCAATATTTGGTTGAAGTGATCTCCTCTGTGTTTGTGGTAGTTTATGGTGGATAAAAGCCTGAAAGGATGGATTCACATTAGGTAATATTATAATGCTACTGAGATAATAGCTGTGAATTCTCCTGGAGGATACTTTACTGTGGATGTGTGTGTGGGTCAATGCATTCTCTCCTGTGTGGTGCATTCAATCTTTTGCTAGGATACACTACAGTGGCCATGCAACAATGATATGCTTGAATGTAGGCAAATATTTTGGAATAATGGGGTATCTATCTGAGTGTGGGATCAGTTGGCTACACAAAGAAATCTATCAACTTTGGCTTAAACCGCGGAAGTGGGTGCATTTACGGCTGTTGTAAACGCTTTTATGACAGCCGTAATTGCTTCTGCTTCCGGGTGTCGTGGTCCAGCCCGCTCAGCTGACTGGGGGGCATGGTCTGGCCCCGCAGTGTAAAAGGTTTTGGAACCCCTGTGCTAGAGAATTGTAACAATGAGGTTAATTTTGTTGTTAAGAGTATACTCAACATAGATCTAACGAAGGGCTTGTGTCTTTGAAACACAATAATTTCTGTCAGAGATGCATGCCAAACCCTTGATTCATGTTTAAGACTGTGTACATCACCTTTGCCCTACGCCAGTCTGTTTTCTGGGCCAAGGTAAGCCCCAGAGTGATGAAAGAAGAGCAACATAGAAAAACAGCTCCTTCTTGACCTTTAAAATGTTGCTTTCCTGTTCTGTGAGTAACATGTAAACTTCTCTAGGCTGTCATCTAGATTGCCTGGATTCTCTCCTTTCTCTTTTCTTTCTGCATATTTTCAAGTTGTTGGTTGCAAGATCGTACGACAAAACATTGTGCGTTGTTGTGATTTATAACTCATTTCCTGAGCTGCATGGAGTATCGTTTCAGAAGTTATGGTCAGAGCTTGAAATAGTAATTTTTTTTTTTAGCATAGCTGTCAGAAATCACCAGCTAGAATGTCTGCTGCTGTTGGGGGTAAGTCTGGAAGTTAGGATACTAAAAAGAAACTTTTCCAGGCTCTGGTTAACCAATATATACTGCACAAATATTGTCCAAGAACACCTGGAGTGCCAAGGTGGCCATGTGGCAGGCATGATTTGCCACTGGAGTGCAAGGAACACTTACCCTTCCTGCCAAAGTGGTACCTATTTATCTATTTGCAATTTCTTGCTTTCAAAATGAAGGAGATGGTACAAGATGGGTGCTCGCTCCATTGTGCAGCACTCTGGTCTTGACCTGCCGAACTTCTAGTTGCTTCAGCATCTTAACCACTGCTATCCCATCTAGTATAACTCTGCCCCCCTCCTTAAAACATGTTGCCTAAAAAAAAAAGTTGCTGTGAAAACTTGGGCATTATATGCCTACAAATAATGTCCTGCCTTTCCCCCCCTTGCAAACCTCTTGCAAAAGATTGACTATACTCTTTATTTCCCCATTCACCTTTCCAGTCAAAGTACAGCTATATAGAGAGCTGAGCCTTGTCTGCATGCCAGCGCCAATTTGCATCTGTTTGCAATTTATCTGCATTTTGGAGTTCCCATTAGGAAAGGGAGAAAAAAAGTCTTTGTTATTTTTGCTACATTAGATACTGAACGAGGAGATGTAGTAGAGAGTGTCTGTATGGTTGGATTGTAATGTTGTTCTTGCTACACATCTCTAGGGTTTCTGCTTGCTTGTATTCAGCCATGCATGAAATGGTTTTTGCAGGTGTAGATCTCTTTTTACATGCTGGCCAAGAGCGCAGATGGCAGTAATGTATATGTGTGAGAGTGTATGTGTACACTGTACAGAAATTTAATCCCATTTCAACTGGTGTGGCTTGATCCTTCTTGGAATTCTGGGATTTGTAGTTTGATAATAATTTTATGTCAGAAATTATTCTGGGTTGAAATTATTTTTTTGCGGAAGAAACTCAGGGAACATTCAAATGAGGCTCCTTTCATGTCCCTAAGAGCTGGGACAGAGATGGGTGCTCAATCGGTCATGCAGTACTCGGGTCTCGAACTGCCGACTTGCCAGCCTTCAAGCTAACAAGGCAAGCTTCTTAACTACTGAGCCTCCGCAGCCCCTATAGTTTGATGGTGTGATATTGGTCTCTGATATAGCAAGCAATAGTTTGCTTACACTTATATACCACCTCATAGCACTTATGCACTGTCTGGGTGGTTGACAAGGTAACTAGCAGTTTGCTCTAAACATGCTGGGTACTCATTTTACTGACCTTGAAAGGATGGAAAAGCTGAGTCAACCTTGGGCCCTATCAGGATTGAACCTCAGATTATGAGCAGAGTTTTGGCTGCAGTACAGTAGTTTAACCATAGTGATGAATTTACAGAAGGACTGTTCTCTGTAATAGTAGGGAGTGTGTTGTATCCTTGCCAGAATGTTACTTTTTGAAAACTGTAATTCCCACAGTTCCAGTTGTTTTCCTTATTGGCCACATTGGTTGAGGCAGTCTGGCAATAGAAGTTTGAAATAACATTTTTAAGCTCTTGCTTTCAAATCTTCGAAATGTACAGCATTCTCCCTTGCAGATTAAATATTAAGTAAATAATCACGTTATAATAAACACGCACACACAATGCAAAAAAATGACAAAAGAATAACATGCTTAACGTTAAAAAGCCTTGATCTTTGCCTTCTGCTACAAGGCAGCAGAAGAGAGGCCAAGGCCACCTTCAAATGAAGTGCAGAACCTGGGAGCAGTCACCGAGAAGGCCCTGTCTCATGTCCTCAACAAATCTGAAGTTCAGTTCCTAACAGTGTTAGGGAAGATTTCTGCCTGAACATAAGAACAGCCTTGCTGGAACAGGCCACAGCCCATCCAGTCCAGCATTCTGTCTCACACAGTGGCTCACCATTTACTTCAGGGTATTCCCAAGGAGATGCCTTCACCTGCTTAAGATTCCCTGGAAATGGCATTGAGAGATATCCTGCCTATCTCTCCAACCCGGAGGTTGTCCTTAGGTATCCATAATTATAGCCATTGATACCCTTGTCTTCCATGAACTTGTCTAACCCTTTCTTAAAGCTGTCAAGACTGACAGCTGTCACCACTTCTTCTGGCAGGGAGTTCCATAGACCAGTGATCCTCTGGGTGAAAAAGTACTTTCTCTTATTTGTTTGAGAACTAGCACCCAAAAGTTTCATGGAGTGTCCCCTAGTTCTAGTGTTATGCGATAGGGAAAACAGTTTTTCCTTATCTACTTTGACCACACCATGCATGATTTTATAAACTTCAATCAGGGCACCTCTTAGACGCCGTCGTTCAAGAGTGAAGAGGCCCAACCATTGCAACCTTAGATGGTAAGGAAGGTGTTCCAGTCCCCTAATCATTTTGGTTGCCCTCCTCTGCACTTTTTCCAGCTCCATATTATCCTTCTGGAGGTATGGCGACCAGAACTGTACACAGTATTCCAGATGGGGCCTCACCATAGATTTATAAAGAGGCAAAATGACACTTTCTGACTTATTTTCTATACCCTTCCTAATGATCCCTAGCATTGAGTTTGCTTTTTTCACTGCTGAGGCACACTGGGCTGATACCTTCATTGAGCTGTCCACCAGGACACCAAGGTCCCTTTCCTGGTTTGTCGCAGAGAGTTCAGACCCCATCAGTTTATAAATGTAATTTTGCCCCAATGTGCATCACTCTGCACTTACTAGTGTTGAAGCTCATTTGCCACTGTTTTGCCCACTCCCCCAGTGTCAAGAGAACTTTGTGCCAGTTGGTATTGACCATACAGATTCATATGGACCAAATGTCTGATTCAGTTTAGAGCAGCTTCTTATGTTCCTGTTCTGGTAGTAGAAATAAAGGGTGCCAGATGGATTGTGTGGGATTATAAAAGAGGAAAGTAAGGAACATCTGTTCTGCTCTGTTGGAATGCCTTCTGAAGGAAGATTAACTACTACTGAAGCAAGGAACATCTGGAGACCTGACCTCCCTTCTGAAACACACTCTAATTTTTTGTTTTTGTTTTTACTTCCTGGATGTCTGACCTTTTGTAGGTTTTACATGCCTTTAATGCCATGAGATGTGATTCTCCCAGTTGTCTCTTGCTGAGTCAGAGTACTTCCTACATATACCTCCTTGTGTGTCCTTCAACCAGGCAGTTGTTGGTTCCAGTTTTTCTTTAGCTCTGAAACCTACTGATGTGGCCAGCATTTTATCTGTAACATGTATGTTTCAGGAATCTTGTAAGGATTACATACAGAGCCAGTGTAGTGTAGTGGTTACAGGTTGGATTGGGGGTGATCTAGATTCTAACTCAACTGAGCTGGTGAAATGCACCGGACGTCTTTAGACCTCTCTAAGGCTGGCCTACCTCAAAAAGTTGTTGTATAGATAAAATGAGGAGGAAGAAAACCATGTAGATTGGCTTAAGGTCCTTGATGGAAAGGTTATGGATGTAGCTAATAAATAGATTTAGAATTACTGAACCAATTTTTTAAAAAAGCCTTTAACATTCATAAGCCATATGAAAATGTTAAACATTTGCTTTCTGTTGTGTTTATTATTCCTTCTAAGTTCTTGAATAGTCACGCTATAGACTAGAAAAAGTATATGGATATTTTTGACCTTAATCTGGTGGTCTTTATGAAAGAACAAACACTCTTGAGGGTCTTTTTTTGTGTCCAGATCAATCCCTGGACTGCCAAAATGAAGCCATTTTCTTGGCTTTTTTGTTGGCCAAGTCTTCATCAGTGCATGTATCTGGCAGTAATCGGTAGACCAGTAAATTACCCTTGTCAGCTAATCTTTTTAACACCAGATCAATGTATTTATTTAAAATATTTCTATACCACTTCCCTCACTCAGGAGTGACCCGAAGTGGTTCACAACATTATTAAAAACATAGTTAAAAATTAAAGAAACTCATTAATACTCTTGAGGGTATGCAAGAGCAAAACCAAATTAGAAGATGTAGGAAGGAGCTCACTGAACAAGGAATAATATTAAAGGAGGATATAGCTGAGGAGCTCAACCTCCCCTACATCACTTGGAGGACTCTGAATAGGCTAAGGGTTCGAGTGCCTAAATTTAAGACCAACATGCTCAAGTGGGGGCTGCTGGCGGACAACAGCATGTGCTGTGAATGTGGAGAGAAACAAAATCCGCCTCACTTGCTAATCTTCTAACTACTGTACTACCATAAACATGCACTGATGAGGACTTAGGTTTGACTAACAGCAAAGCCAAGAAGGCAGCTTCATTTTGGCTGTCCAAAGTTGTATCGGGACACAGAAGAAGAACCTTTGATCAAATACTTTTGTGATATTCTTCTGACAGGCGTTTTGCCTGGCATGTATGCTGTTCTTTGGTACAGGGGAAGGGGGCTTCACAGTTTTCATATAGCAGTGGCAATGAAGCTGGAAAGAGTTCTGTGGATGAATCAATGTTACTGTTTTTGGTTCTTAAGCCTTAAGTCAGGGATTCTCAACCTGCTGCCCATGGGCTGGATGCAGCCTGCAGCATAATTTCATGTGACTCCCCACCACCTCCACCACACCAGGAAGTGCCATGCTGTGGAAGAAGGGCAAAATGGTCATCGGCCCCCCAAAGCCGTCTGAGGGAGCGTGACCCGGCCCCCAGGTTAAAAAGGTTGAGAACTCCTGCCTTAAGTGAAACAGCCCTGCCGTTGCTGGGTGTGAAGGAGAAAGGGTCAGGATGTCTGATGCTTAAGATTTACTCTGAGACTTCTATTTATATTTCTTATGACCAGCTCTTATCAACTGTCATCCCGTTTTTACTATGTCTGCAAGTTACTTGAGTTTTGAATAGAGATGTGAAGGCCCGGAAAAAAAACTGGAAAAATTCGGGGAAATCCCCCCCCCCCGGGAGGTTTCCTGTTTTTTTCCTCCTGAAGCCATTTTGTTTTTTTCCTGAAAAATTGGAAAGGTAGAAAAAATAAAAAAAATATTTATTTATTTATTATTTTATTTCGTATATTTATATCCCGCCCTATTGGTGCGAACACCACTCAGGAATGGAATGTTTTATTTTAACATGATGAATAAAATATTTTAAGATAAGGCCGGGTTCAAATATTTTATAAATCATTTCTAAAAAAATATGTATGGTATCAGATTATTTTCAATTTTTCAAATTTTTTTTGTTTTTTCCCGTTCCCCCCCCAAAAAAAAACCCATTCCCCCCCCCAGAGCTTCAAAATTTCTGGAAATTTTACATCTCTAATTTTGAATATGCTTTCGGTGTTCCCTTGTGGAAGTTTCCATTGACTTTGCTAAAATAGCAAACCAAACTTGTTTTTAACTGTAAGCCTAGCAAAGCAGCCATCTAAGCAAATAACAAGCCTTGATTAATTTAAACTCGCACCTGCAAGATATGTGAACTGTAGCTTTTGTAAGTTAGTATAAGAGAATTTTAAATAATAAGAGCTAAATATTTTTACGCTAGTACCATACTATAACCTATGTATTATTTATGATATTGATAGGGCTGCTTAGGAGTGGGGGCTGGAGGGGGAGGGTACAGATGAGGTTCAGCTAGGTTTCTTCATTACGTGGACCTGTCCATCTTTGTAACAACCCTTTAATCTTCTTTTCTTCAGACCTTTGTGAACGATGTGCGGATTCCTGACCAGAAATACGTCACGCTAAAACTGAATGATGTGATACGCTTTGGCTACGATATCCTTTTGGTGACGCTTTGCAGGCAAGGTGTTTCTTATGTGCTGATGTTCCTTTTTTTAAAGAAGGAAACTACAACACCTTCTCTTATTGTTTACTCATTGAAAATCCCACTGACAATCACTGTTAGTGAATCTTTATTCACACCTGGAAACTGAACAGGGGGTTGAGGAGAGGTGGAACATTTCCTTGAATTTTAATAGCCATTTGGAGACAACTTGCATGTTTACCCTTGATTGTTTTCTGCAACCCTTACGTTATGTTTCTCTCCCCCACAACATACTGTCACCCTCTGGTCCTTATTCCCGCTTTCTAACCACATCCCCTTGTTTTCCTTTTATTTAATTGCCACGATGGAGTCAGGTGTAAATTGAGGAAAATGATTCATGTTATGTTGGTACCCAGAAAAGAGTTGGAGTTTTGAAATTGAACATCTGTATGGTGAAATCTTAGCTCATGAGAACGACATGGTCTCTGATAGAGCTGGAGAAAGTTGTTTCTGGGGTTTTATTTTAACTACAACTCTCAGATATCCTAGCCAGTCTGATTACTGGCTGTGTTTGTTGGGGGGGGGCAGTTTGGGAGTTGTAGTCTGAAAAAGTAACTTTTTCCAATCTCTGATCAGGGCTGCACATCAGTGACACGCAGATGTCCTCTTTCCATCCCGTGGTATAAAAATCAGGCAAAGAATAAAATTCTCCTGATTAGTAAAGCACTGATTTTTTAAAAAACAAATTTCCTGAATGATATCATGATCCCTATTTATTTTTCACTTCCGATTTTTCTTTTCATTTCTCCTCTTGCTTTTGTTTTTGCTCTCTGAACATGCCAGCACTGTGTTTTTACAATGTGAAAATGCCGACATTTGTCATCATTTTGCTCTTTATTGGCAAGCACTGTTTGGGTCGACCGACCCCGTCTGTCTCTGCCTTAAGCAGATTACAGTGTGTGGTGGTTGGCATTTCAGTAGATCTTGGCAACTGGCACAGATCTCTGTAAAGTCCTTGTCTGGGTTGAGGTCACTGTGCTGTGAGATGGGAAAAGATGGATACTGTGGAGAATCTTTTGCTAAAGTGAAGTAACTCTTAGCATCTAATTTCTATATACTGGTGCAATATTTTGCTCTCTTTGCTGATATATGTTGTACAGTATTTATTTATACTTCTGGGCTCATGCCACCTTTTACCTATTTAGCCAGCTCTTTCTAGCTCTTGCTGTCTTTTGTATTGTCTGAGTCAGCAGCGACAAAAACATGCAGGCTGCCTTGGCAGTGTTAAACTGTTTGGTTTGTTTAATGTTGGTTTAATGTAACATTTTCAGACTTTTCTTGCATTCTCGGATTATCCCAAATGATTCCTCCTTCACCTTTCCCATCCCCTGTTCTTCTGGAGAGTGCGTTGACTGTTCTGTTCAATGTAAACCTTCTTCTTTAGAGTCACGGATTTCACTACATTGGGGGCTTTGTATAGGATCCTGTCTCATACTGTGTATTTGTTGCCAATAAAAAATAAAAATAAAATAATCCATCGGATTCTACAGCTCTCATATCTCCCAGTTATTATAACCCAGAGGGGTGGCCAAACTATGGCCCGTGGGCTGACCCTGGCCTGTGGCACCATTTCATGTGGCCTGTGGCCACCCTCGTTGCTCCCAAATGTGGAAGCGGACGCATTTCCATCAGCTGTAAATGGCTGTCGTAAATAAGGAAGTGTGTGTGTTTATGAAAGCTGTAGCTGTGCCTGCTTCCACTTCCGGGGGATGTGGTTTGGCCTGAATCAGCTGTCCAGGGGGCGTGGTCAGGCCCACAGTATAAAAAGTTTGAGAACCCCTGGTATAGCCAGTGGCTATTATCTATTCTACACAATGGTTTAAAAGGTTTCACATTAATTTTTATTGCTTGCCTCTCCCTCCTCACACTTAGCTTATTGTGGAGATCTATTGCACTCTTGACAATCTTCTATTCATTGTTTTTTTTTTTGAAATTTAACATTTACGTGGTAAAGTGTTGATTCTGCCTATATAGATTTGCAAAGAAACAATAGGATTAAGGTCTTTTTCTCAACTCTATGTTTATTTTATAACTTTTCTGCTGTGAAAAAGAGGCATGTGATATCTGCAGACACAAGTTCACAGTTTTAAGAACTGCAAAACCAAGCATCTGTGATAAGATTTTCTACATTGAAAAACTGCCAGTAATCTTACAGAAACCTCTGGAAGAGCATGACATTTTGAATGGATTAATGGAATTCATTTACCGAAAAGTCTAAACATTGTGTGAATATACAGCCGTATGCCACATAATTTAAAATAATCTTTATTTCATGATGAATAACCTTTGGAGTAAAATGTATCTTAAATAGAAAACTATCTTTAGATAATTTCCCCCTTAAAAACATGTTATTTAAAAAATTAAATAAATTTGATCTAAATTTTAGAAACCCTATTTAAATAAAAAGAATCTGACCGCTGAAGGTGAAGTTTAACCCAATAGCATCCAAATGGATAGGTTCAAGGGAAGGGGATGATGATAGAAAGTAGGGGAGGGGGAGTAGTGTTATAAAGCAGGATTTGGCGTTATAAACTGCGGCAAACATTAACCGAGGTGTTCGCAAACCGAGGTTTTAATGTATACTCAAATTATTTTAGAGCTTGATCTTAAATGAAGGTTCATCCCTATTTCAAACTAGGCTGATGAGGTGCATTTGTGTCTGTGAGCTTATATTAACAAAGTTTGTATCTATGTGTTTGTGGAAGCATTCTCTCAGTCCCGTTTCTTTCCTTAATGTTTTTTCTACATGCTAATATGTATGTATTAGAACAGATTCAGCACAAAGTCCCGGAAGAAGCGCTAAAGGTAAGCTTTCTTATTTCTTCATATGTGGGAAATGTGAAAATATGGTGCAGCGTTTAAAACACTAACCATCAACTAGTGGCCCGTGTATGTGATTTTTAGGTTAATGGGTCCAATTGTTGTTGACATTGTCATGAATTTTTAATGTGAGTGGGCCCTTTAACCAAGGTAGATTTTAACATGTCAAACTTTCAGTGGCATGACAGGCTGTCAGAACACAACTCTGGCAGATAGAGAAGGACTTGATAGGACTCTAAGCTTGGAAAAGTTACTTTTTCAGTTTAGGAGCCCCTGTGGTGCAGTAGTTCAGCTGCTGTAGCCAAAACTCTGCACACAACATGAGTTCTTTCGCAACAGGCTCAAAGTTGACTCAACTTTCTAAGGCCAGTAAAATCAGTATCCAGGATGTTGAGGGCAAAATGCTAATTACATTGTGAATGTCCCAGAGAATTCTTTAAAGTGCTATGTGGAGGTATATAAGTATAATTGCTACTGCCATAATTTCTATGATTCATCAGCCAACCTGACCACCGTGATGGCCAGAGAATTCTTGGAGTTACAGGGGTTTTCAAGTTCTGGCTTTGTTCTTGGATTGCATTGAAGAAACACCATCATTCTCTTGTTGCCTAATACGCATGGGGGATGGGATGGCCAAATTCAGAGGATGACAAAGATCCTTTGCCTTTCATTGTAGAAGAACTGAAGGATCATTCCATGCTGATGGAACAAATGTTGTGCATGCAGCCATTCCAAAGCAATTCACAGCATTTTCAGTCTGAATAGCAACAAGTAACAAATGATGGGGAAAGGCCATTGCTAATCAGAATACAGGCCTAGGTGAACACAGTCTGCTCGGTGGCTTCCAGAATGCTGAACTGATTTGGGAATCTGCACCTTCTCACATATTCTGAAATCATGATGCTGTCTTTATACTGAGAGATAGCATCATTTCATATAACTCAGATTGGCAATGTCTCTTCTGGGGCAGTGGTGGGCAATAGGCAACCAGCAGCCCCCCAAAGACTCTCCACAGTAAAACCCTGAGTTATGACAAAAAATCTGTTCCATGGCCTCTTTCGTAACTCTATTCTTTTCGTAACTCAAAGCATCCCCATAGGGATTCATTAAAAAACCAAACAACTTTAAAGTGAAGCGGAAGCTCCCCCCCCCCCCAGAAAGGGCTTCCCCTTGCTCCGTTTGGAAAGTCCTTTCTGGGGTGGAGAGAGGAAGACTCCCCCTCGCTAGCCCACAAAGGGCTTTCGGAACAGAGGAAGGGAAAGCCCTTTGTGGGCTAGTGACGGGGACCCTTCCTCTCCCCACCGCAGAAAAAGCTTTCCCTTGCTCCGTTTGGAAAGTCCTTTCTGGGTGGGGAGAGGAAGACTCCCCCTCAATAGCCCACAAAGGGCTGTTCTTGGCCTGTCCGACTGCACAGCAGGTTCCACAAGGGTCGGGGAAAAAGATTCCTTCGGTCTTCGCCATTCTCCAAAGCCCAGAACCTTCGCTGTGACTGAAAAAGCCCCCCCTTTTTTTCGGTCACAGTGAAGGCCTCCACTGCTGGTAAATTATTTGTTTCAACTTCCAGCAGTGGGGGTGGGTCGAACGGCAGTGGATTTTTAGGGCGCAAAATGGTGGTGCCACCATTTTGAGCATACCTGTCAAGTATCTCGTATTGTCCCGGATTTCCTGTATTTCAGCGCTCGTTCTCCCCTTTCCCACCACCGTCCCGTATTTGAATGGTGGGGAAAGGGCTTACTGTGCATGCGCGGCCATGGTGTGCATGTGCAAACGGGCTACTACGCATGCATGGCCATGGCATGCATGCACAAATGGGTTACTGAGCATATGCGTCCACGCATGTGCAGTAATTTCCCGTATTTTGCGGAGCTGCGCTTGACGGGTATGATTTTGAGTGCTAAATATTTGAATTAAATACAGTAAAACCTTTTTCGTAAGTCAGGTTTTTTTGCGTAAATCAGGACGCTGATTTACAAAAAAACAAAAAACAACCTTCAAAACTCGAGTTTTTTGTAACGTGAGACATTCGTAAATCGATGTTTTACTGTATTTAATTTTGGGGGAGAAAGTACATTGAGAACAGGGACTGTGGTGGCTTAGTGGTTAAGACACTGAGCTTGATGAAGGTTCTCGGCAGGTCAGCTGTTTGAGACCCGAGTGCTGCACGACAGAGTGAGTACCCGTTGTCTGTGCCAGCTCCTGCCAACCTAGCAGTTCAAAAGCAAGAAATTGCAAGTAGATAAATAGGTACAGTGAACCCGCGGTTAACGACGTTTCTTGGTTCCCAAAGTCGCATTGCTAACCGGGAAACGTCGTTAACCGGGGACTCACAGTTAACGACACCCCCCCCCCCGCTCCCTATGGAGACCTCTCAGTTAACGACGTCAACTGAGAGGTGAAAAGGACACCCCAGTTTACGACATTGTTAACTGAGAGGTGATGGTCACTCCCGGATAACGACGTCGTTAACCAAGAGTGTACTTTTCAAAAAAAGACGCGACATTAACGGAAAACGTTGTTGTCCGAACGCGTCATTAACCGGGGGTTCACTGTACTGCTATAACGGGAAAGGTAATAGTGTTTTGTGTTCTTCGGTGTCTAGTCATGCCTGCCACATGACCATGGAAATGTCTGCAGACGCAGACAGCGCTGGCTCTTTCGATGAACACCACCCCCTACAGTTGGATACGACTGACTTTTGAGCAAGGGAGACCTTTACACCTTTCATTGAAAAGTCACTTTGTGTCTTTTGAGGAGAGTAGGGAGCAATATTGCCAGGTCTGAGGGCTTTTCAGTCCCCCTGAGCCCCCAACATTTTCTGTTTTTAAAATTTATTAAAATATTTTTGGCCACTAGAGGGGAAAAAAGAGCTTTTTCAGTTCAAATCTGGGGTTGACGGGGGTTGTCGTCTCAAGAAAATCCAGGAATGCCCCTATACTTTTAAAGATCACATGTCTCTGTAACTGTGGTTTCATTCATTTTGTGGAGAATTTCTCAGTTATTCCTTGGAGATGGCAGGCACTTGCATAGCAAGGCATACTGGTGAAATATGCCTTCCTACACTGTGTTTAGATTAGAGATTTGCTTTCACCATTACAACATGTTTGTGGCATGCTGATAAGGCTCTTAAAAATGGCTCTTCTCTCTTGAGTTTTTGCGGCTGCTTTTTAGTGCTTTGCTTTTTACATAAGGCTCAGAGTCTTGTTGTTAATTTACATTTGTACCAGGGAATCATTTTTATTAGCGTGTAATATAAACCAGCCTGATTTATAATGTGATTGTTAAAATCTACATTGGTTACTGGGCTCATTGGCATTGCAGATTCATGGTCATGTCAACAACAACTGGAGCCATTAGTTATTCTAAAAGGTACAGGATGGCCTCAAAGATGATTTAACCAGGCTTCTATATTCTTGGAGAAATAGACCAAAATGTAACTTTCCCAGTCTTTTCCTGCATTATAGAAATTCGCTGAAGATCACATGGTAATAGAGCATAAATAGAGATATTGAGAAATAGAGAAATAGAGATAACAGCGTTCCGTGCGCTCCGGTGTCTAGTCGTGCCTGCTGCATGACCACGGAAACGTCTGCAGAAGCAGACAGCGCTGGCTCTTCGGCTTAGAAACAGAGATGAGCACTGCACCCTAGAGTCGGATACGACTGGCTTTCGAGCAAGGGAAACCTTTACCTAGAGATATTGAATTGTCTTCCTTATCCCCTTTGCATATAAGTACCAAGGTTGGTTTATTCAATTCATTTCCTCTTCTCTCTCTCCATAACTACCCTGTAGCCAGAAGATAGTAACCGGTGCTTCTGGTCACCCAATAAGCTTTGCAAATGAGCTGGGATTGGAATCAAATTCTACCGAGTGCTAATGCTAATCCTAATGTGTCGCACTGTCTTTGAACTAGCCCTTAGCAGATAATAGAGTGTTGAACTCAAACATGCGTTTGGGTCGGCATTTCTCTGTCAGGTTTTGGGCTAGATGTTGTTTTGTGAGACTAGCCTATCTTATAAGGTTGCTGTCCTGAATTTCTTTTAGGAGCAAGCAGATTCAGGCAGGGTGGGGTAGATAAAGATACAGGGTGTCCTGTGTCCAACTGCAAAACCTTTAGAACAGGTTTCCTCAAACTTGGCTCTCCAGGGGCACTTGGACTTCAATTACCAGAAGCCCAAGGCAGCACACCTTCTGAGAATTGAAGTGCAAGAACATCTGGAGTACCGAGTTTGAGGAACCCTGTTCTAAAGGTTCCATTTGTGTTCAGGAATGCTTTCAGTTTCTGTAGGCCCATGGTGGCAAACCTTGGCACTCCAGATGTTCTTGGATTTCAATTCCCAGAAGCCAAAGTACCCTGTGAATCCACACGAATGGGTTTACTGCGATTCATCCGGCCCATGCTGCCCTCGTCGCTCACGGAAGCGGAAGTAAAATGCGCCCGAAGAGTTAACCCGGAAGAGTCTTAACCATACGGGTGTGTTTTACTTCCGCTTCCGGGAGCGACGAGGGCAGCACGGGCCGGATGAATCACAGTAAACCCATTTGTGTGGATTCACAGGGTGCTTGGGCTTCTGGGAATTGAAGTCCAAGAACATCTGGAGTGCCAAGGTTCGCCATCATGGCTGTAGGCTGAATCCCCAGTTGATTTCAAATTGGTGTTTGGAATGGACTTTTCATGCTTCCCGTCTTCTTGAATGTGGAATGAGAATGTAGAATGTATTTGGAGAGTCCACCCAGAGCTTCTTTACCCCAAACATCATTGCCATGAATGGGTTGTGCAAAAACAGAAATGCACGTTTGCACACCACTCTGCTTTGTTTCAGAAGAGATTTCCAATGAGAAATTCCCCACGTGTTATGCTGAAACAATTTTGGATAATGGCTAATCCCCCTGGCAGTTCTTTCTTTTGCTCCAAGCTGTTGTTTGAGTGATAACAAGGTGCCTGCAGCTTTCTCTTAGGAGGCAGTGCCTTCATATTTTCAAGTTTTTTACGCAGTCCTGAGCTCTAAAAATTGGTCTTAGTTGAAATAACAGCATTGGAATATCTAAGAATTTTGTGAGGACTCTTGAATTGAATCAAAGGAGAACTCACATTAACAGCAGTGAGACAGATCTTTATGAAAGACCAACAGTTTGAAATGAGCATGGTGACTTACTATGGGTTATGTCAGTTTCTGGATCCTGTGGAATTAGAGGTCAGATGGCAAATATGTGGAATGCCTGGTGAACTCTTATTAACTATTTGGAAATTTGTTTGTTTGCTTAAATTTATATAACATCCTTCTGGCCAAATGTTCGTATATTTCCAGAAGGATATATCAGCAGGGTGGGTACAGTAGATGAATTGGGCAGCTTCACATTAGAGGCGCTTTCTCTGCCCAGGTGAGAAACTACAGTTCCCATTAGCATTGATCAACCTTGCCTAGGGTTCCTCAAACCTGGCTCTTCAGGTGTTCTTGGACTTCAATTACCAGAAGCCCAAATCAGCACACCTGCTAATTAGGGCTTCTGGGAACTGAAGTTCCAGAACACCTGGAGTGCCAAGGTTCACCATCACTGACCTAGCCAGAATGTGAAAGTGATGACCACCAGATTCAAAACCATTTTAAATGCTCATTTAAAATCAAGCTGGGTGGAAAGCCATGTTCATCTGCTTGAACAAATACAGCCAAAATACTTGTGGTAATCATTTCTGCTTGGCATAAACTTTTTTGTGCTCTGCAACCCATTAGTTGCATCTGAGGATATGATCTGCAATCCACAAAAGCTTATTCTAAATTAAATCATTCAAGATGTCTCAAACCTCTGGGTACACCCACACACAAAAAAACCTATTTTAAAAAAGCTGGCTAGAAAGCCGGTTGTACCTAACTCTAGGGGGTGGTGCTCAGTCTCTATTTACACCCAAAGTTTGAGAAACCCTGGCCTAGCGAGTAATAAGGATAGTGGAAGTTGTAGTCCAGTGGCATCCACAAAGCCATTACCTTCTTCATTGAAGTTCTATGATTGTTAGCTACTTCATGATTCCTTGTTCCTTGCTATTTTGAGCATCTATTGGATCTGCTGCTTGTTTTGCATGGCTTTGTACACACTGTGATTCCTGTCTTTCTTTCTTTCAGCATGAGAAATACACCAGCCAGCTTCAAATGAACTTTAAAGGCACAACGATGAAAAGGGCCGAACAACCAGTGGAACATGGCGGAGATGGTGAATCACCCCAGGCCAAGATGGAGAAAGGCGAGAAGAAAGCAATTACAGGTACTAGTTGAGAGGGGAAAAACCGGTTGTTCGACGTTCAGAACAAACACTTCTCTTCTGTTTCAGTCTGCCATGGATTTTTGGACTCAGAGCAAGATCAGAGGGATGGGCTGCTAATCTTCAGTGCTGTCACTGAGGCAGTAAAACAAGGTTGGGCAGCTTCTTGAGAGAGCTGTATGTGTCTTGCCCTGTACTGTGGAAAGACACACCATCTCCATATCTCCCACTATGAAAATATATATTTAATTTAAAAAAATATTGTTTTGCAGAAAAATACCCCCCCCCTCTGCACCCTCTAGTGGCAATGTTTTTAAAAACTAAAAACTGTTGGGTAATGATGTAGTAATGTCCCCTAAAGCAATGCATAATTGCTGTTCATGCCTTTTAGAGGACACAAAGGGACTCTCCGAGCAGCAGCTAAAACATCAATGTCTTTGGGGGGGCTTCTGGGAAATGAACAATGTTTCTAGTGCTCAGAGCAGAAGCTGCATTTGGGCTTCTCCTTTCCCTTCTTTGTAATAAAATTTAGTTTCTTCTTACTTTAGCTGAGGTTGGGTCTGTCCAAAGAGGGTTCTCATTCTGTGCATACCTGTCATGTTTTGGATTTGGAAATAAGGGAAATTTCCTGGCAAATACGGGATACTTGACAGCTATGCTCATCCTGTGCTGTCCTCCAATGGTGGCAGTAGGGCACTGCAGTCTAATTAATAAGGGATGACGGCAGGAAAGAGGGTAAAATAAGGGGTTTTCCTGGCCAATAAAGGATACTTGACAGCTATGATTCTGTGTGGTACCAAAATGTGGGGCCCAACTGAAAATGCTGACATTGCAAGAAGGACAGGTTTCAGGTGAACATTAGAACCTGTTTGATTGTAAGAACACTTTAACTATTGGAATGATTATTAGTGTATGTGTGTTTTTACCCATTCATTCATTCATTCCACCCAACCATGGATCTATCTAGCTCACCCTTTCTTCCCTTAGTGGGAACCCAAGGCTATGTACAAAAATATTTTAAATCCTCAAACATGCCAGTTACAATTTGAAATTGTAAGACACAAAACATGTAAAGAGATTATGTTTAAAACCATAAATCAAATTTTACAAGACCTCTCATCTCCATTGCCCGCTGTGTCTCCAAAAGATAACCAAAGAGGTACATTTTCAGGAGCCATAGGAGGGGAAGGAAAGACAGCACCTCTTGAGGAAGGGAGTTCCACAAGTGCTTGTGAAAGGGGTAGGGGCAAGAGAAGGCATCCCCTGGAGCAGTGGTGGCCAACCTTTGGTTTTTGGACTTCAATTCTCAGAAGTCTTAAGTCAGTACATTGGCTGATCAGTGCTTTGGGGAAGTGACTCTCTTAACATGTGTCAAGACCCTGATTTTCCAGGATCCTGTCTCTCATGGAGAGGGTCACATAAGAGATGGAGGGGAGTTGGGCTAGCTAGAACATTCCCCCCATCACATAAACATTATAGACGGTTTCAAATGACTGAATAGAGCTTCTGTTTCACTGTACATCAAAATGAGAGTGCCATTGTTTCAGTTAACTTACAAAGTCACTGATCATGTAACTGTAGAGAGAAGCAAAACTGAGTCTTCACACCCTGGTTTTATGGTCTTTCTGTTTATTGGGATGCCTTAAAATAGTGCTTATATGTGCAGACCGGTCATTCCAAATCCACTTCATTCCAGATGTTGCTAGACTACAATCCCTGCAATAACTGGTTTGGGCCTGGTGGGTGTTGTGGTTTGGAATATTTAGAGGGCACCTGATTGGGACTTAAGAGTTGAAGTCTGTAAAAAAACAGTGAGGAGAATAGCATAATTTTACGATTGTCTGTTTGTAACGGTACTTCTTTATTTATTGTATTTATCGAATTTTGTGGTATTATTATTACTGTAATTTTGTCTTTGTATTTGTTTGATCGTTTTGTGAACCGCTTTGAGTTTGTCCGCGGACATAGAAAAGTGGTTTATAAACACATCAAATAAATGAATGAATGAATGAATGAATGAATGAATGAATGAATAAATGAATAAATAAATAAATAAATAAATAAAATGTTATTGTAGAAATCTGGGCTTTAACTAAGCAAGCACAGACTGGTTTGGAATGAATCATCCCCCCCCCCCAAAAAAAAGAGAGGCATGGAATAGGGTTGCACTCCACCTTTCCTTCTTCCCTCCCTCAAGAGAATATTGTTCACATTGTTTTGAAAACCCATTGTTTCCCTTGTGGGTTAGAAGAGGACACATGGGCAGAGGCTAAATTCATGCAAAAAACCCGAAGGGAAGAGTAATGAAGCTTTGGTGAGGCTGGGCCCAGTGAGCGATGCTTCTTGTGACCTTAATCCTCCATGCCATGTATTGTCCTTGTAAAAATCTCCTCTAAGCCGGGTATTAGAGCCGTCCTTTCTCTGTTAGTCCTTTACTCAAGCTGGGAGACGGGGAGAGAGTTGACAGATATGCCTGTGTTTCTTTTTCGTTCCCTACGCTTGGTTCAAAAGACAGCCCCATCCTTCTCTGAAGAGCTGCAGGTGTGTAGGTCAGTTTTTACCTGCTGCACCTCCGACAGGCATGATTGGTGCCATGCTGCGACACCGGGAGCATGTCTGGCGCTCCTATTTCGGGTGTTGCCTTCCCCCCATAATTAGCTGAAGCGGGTGAAAGGAGGTTACTAGTTTCCTCTGAGCCTGAGTGGAAGTCACCCGGTGCCGGCAACCATAACCTGAACCAGATTCCCCTACCATAAATCCCCAGTGCAAGTAAGTTCACACCCTTCGCCTGACTGTATTTGGCAGGAGCTGGAGATTTCACAACTGCATCTCTCCGTCGTTTGGCTCTCCTTCTTTCCCCATTAGGCATATTTTAAACTTTTGGAAGAGTCATAGAAGGTTGTGTTGGAAGGGGCCTGTTAGGGCATGGAGTCCAACTCCCTGCTTAGTGCAGGAATCCAAATCCACATCAAAGCAGATATGAATGGCTCCAGCATTGGAGCGCTCACCACCTCCCAATTAAATTGGTGTCAAAGTGCTATTGCTGTGCTGGTTGATAATGCTCCATGTCTGCTAATTGCAGAAGATGGGGTTGGACAACTGAAGAGGGCTTTAAGTCTTGCATCTCGACGTAGATAAAGAGACTTGCCAAAACTTAAATCCTGTAAGGTTTCCCTTGCTCAAAAGCCAGTCATATCCGACTCTAGGGTTCAGTGCTCATCTCTTTTTCAAAGCCGAAGAACCAGCGCTGTCTGCTTCTGCAGATGTTTCCGTGGTCATGTGGCAGTCATGATTAGACACCAGAGTGCACCGAACACCGTTACCTTCCCACTGAAGTAGTCCCTATTTATCTACTTGCAATTTCTTGCTTTTGAACTGCTAGGTTGGCAGGAGCTGGAACAAAGACAGAAGCTCATTCCATCTTGTACCTCACTAGAATTGTGGAAGAGCTGGACTTAGCAGGTTTAGAGGGACCAATGTCATGGTCATACTACTTTTTAACCTTGGTCATTTCCAAAAGAGTATAGAAATTAGTTACGTTGCTGTTTTGTTACTCTTTATTTTTGAAACATGGCCCTTTTGCGTCAAATTTTTTGTGGTGGGTGCTTAGGTCATTTTGGTAGCTTTAAGTGTAAAAAATTAGGAAGTATCATGTTGTGAATATGTTATTCTTTAAACAACAAATAATGAGCAATATCTAGGAGATACTTTGACTTTTTTTTTAAAAAAAGCATTGCTTTTAAAAACAATATTCTAAACCAGGGGCTCCCAACGTAAGGCCTGTGGGCCGAATACAGCCCATGGCACCACACCTCCAAGGGCATTCGAGAAACAAAATGGCTGCCCCTTTAAAGCTGTTGGAACAAAATGGCCACCACCACCCCTTGCAGGGCAAAATGGCTGTCTGGCCCTCAAAGGTGACTGAGAGAGAGTGACCCGGCCCCCTGCTTGAAAAGGTTGGGAACCTTTGTTCTAAACCATGGGTAAGACACCAGTGTTTCAGTTCCCTGGTGATAATAATTTATCAGAATTACTACACATTTGTTATAGATGGAAATTCAAACAAACAAATATTGGCCAGAATCTATAACCTACATATGCCGGTGTAAGTCAGATGGGATGAATCACAATGTTAGCTTTTCCCTTAGGCAAGAAGTTGAGGGTTGCGCAAGGGGCTCTCCTAGCGCCGCGGATTTTGAAGTGGGGAACGCTCCGAAAATTTCCACAAGGCAGCGATCCACATCCCCAAAGGCTGCTGAAGCGAGGGGACTGAGCCAGAGGCTGCTCGGAGCAGCGGTGACAAAGTGTGATCGCCGCTGCCAGGTGGTGGTGGGCGGTCTGGAGAGGGCCTGGGTTATTAGCCCAGGCCCTTTTCCCGGGCCAGAATAATGAGATGCACGGGCCTAATTGGGCCCACAGGCCGTAGTTTGGGCACTGCTCCTTTAAATGAATGAATGTCAGTGGCATTCTTTGCAACACAGAACATTTTTAAAAAAAATTAATCCCACAGGCGTTAAAATTTATAGTGTTAATGACATACTTGCTTTTTTTTAAAAAAGGTTGTCATCGTCTTTGTGTTAAATAACACCAGTAATTAATAATAACAATACACTAATTACTGATAAAAGTGTATTAAAATAATGAAACTCACAAGTCACGATCCTGGGGAATTTTTAAAAAATTGATCACTAGACGACTTAAGAAATAAATGGCTGATGGGAAGAAAGTTTCAGGAAGGAGTGTCTCTACTAAAGAAAGGCCATACTTGATATTCCTTGTTGTTGAGGCTGAAATAGGAGCCTTCAGATGTTATGTTTTGCAGAGCTATGCAGCGTTTTAAGTGGGGGAAATAATCAATGTTCATCCCCCCCCCCCAGATTCTGAAGTCCACTATTCTCTTGCACATGTCACTCAACCATGAGATGGGTTTTTGCTTTGTTTAAATCAGGGGTGCCCAAACTATGGCCTGGGGTCGGATCCGGCCCCTGATGCCAATTCATCATCGCTCCCAGAAGCAGAAGTAAAACGGGGGTGTTTTACTTCTGCTTCTGGGAGCAATGAGGGCTTCATGGGCCAGATGAATTGGTGTTGGGGGCCAGATCTGGCCCATGGGCCATAGTGACTGGCCCCCTGGACCACGTGACCAGCCCGCAGCCCGAAAAGTTTGGGCACCCCTGGATTAAATGATTAGGTTGGTGACTTGGTTGTCTGGGCACCTTTTCTATCAATCCAACTCACGTAGGCCCCTTTTCCCCTCCTCCCTTCCTGTGGTTTTAAATCATTAAATGGAATGAAGAGCATAATACCTTTAGCAGCAAAGTGGGCTTACTTAAGGAAGGTAGAAAAGAAGCTTTCGGGAGAAAACTGCTGGGTTAAGCCTATAGATATTTTGTACTTTGCTTCTAGCAAATTAAAACAGAGGCATTGATGACCAAAGGTGGTTTGATATTATTTTTTCTCCTTCTTGATGTGAGAGCCCAGAAGGCAGAAGCAAGCAAGAAACACAAATAAATAACAAATCTCTATTTTAGATCTCAGGGTTGCTTGTTTTATGTCTTAGTTGTAAAGCGCGTACAGTATTGCTTTCAAGCTGTAACTGTGTCCAACTTCTCCTTTTAATTATAGAATAGATGTGGGGACTCTAGTGTTGATCAGGAACCTAGCTGGGAGGATGTTTTACTCTTTCCCTACTTACTAATGGTGCCCATGTCTCTGCCCATGCAATATACAGGGTGGCCCGTAAGTCCCTACCCCGGATAGGGGAGGGAGGAAGCGCTCCCATTTGGACTGCTGGGAGGAGGGGTGGCCCAGCACAGAGTTTGCTCCGCCCCTCTGCCCAGCAGTCCAATGGGAGCACTTCCTCCCTCTTCCCAACACAGAGTTCACCCCACTCTTCTGCCCAGCAGTCCTCCTCCATCCCCTGTATGGGGTAGGGACTTACAGGGCACCCTTTTCTGTGTCTTCTTCTATTAGTGTAGTTCAGGAGTTCTCAACCTTTTAAAGCCAAGGACCGGGTCACGCTCCCTCAGACAACTTCGGGGGCCGGACGGCCATTTTGCCCTTCCTCCACTACATGGCACTTCCTGGTGTGGCGGAGGCGGTGTGGGGGCACATGAAATGGTGCCACGGACTGCATCCGGCCCATGAGGCACAGGTTGAGAATCCCTGGTGTAGTTCATATCTGACTTTCCTCCAATGAATTGAAGTCTCAGAGAGCTCATGGCTTGCATCTTCTCTATTTTGTGTGCACAACAACCTTGTGAAATACTGTACGTCAAGTTGAGAGAGTGTGATTGACCCAATTCATCTGCTCAATTTTATGACTTAATAGAGATTGGGATCCTCCAAATCTTAGTCTAACTCTAACCACTATACCACACTGTCTTTCCTTTTGAATATCTTGCATATACAGACTCTCGCCAACCCATTTCCTGATCTAAAGAACTGTGGCATGTGCATGTCTGTGTTAAAGCCTCTCCTGTCCCCGGAATCCTGATCTGGAGTCATGGGGGTGGAAGAGGCCATGCCAGATGGACTGGCTGTGCAGGCGTGCCTTGTTAATATCCTCAAGGCTGCAGCAGTCCATTGCAGTCCTGGTGTTAAATCCTGCATGTCTCATTTCATACGTGCCACAGGAGTTGGCTCCGTGATTATAGTGTGTGGGTCACTTCATTCATTCATTCATTCATTCATTCATTCATTCATTCATTTATTTATTTATTTATTTATTTATTTATTTATTTATTTATTTATTTATTTGTTCAAATTTATTCATGGCAAGCTGGGATCCACCTTAAACAAATTAATGCCTGTTTATCCATCAACCATGAAAATGATTTCCAGGAAATTATGTATAATTGGATATGGGTAGCAGCCAACGACAACTTAATAATGAATAATAGCATGCTATCAAGTTGAATCTGACTTATGGCTACCGTTTCCGAGGATTTTAGGTTGAGAATACTCAGATATGGTTTACCATGTCCTTCTTACGGGGGTATTTTGGGAATGCGCAGCCTGCTTAAGGCCTCACAAGTTGATGTTCCTCCCTGGAGGCACAATGATGAATCAAACTCCCAACCTCTGGCTCCACAGCCAGATACCTAAACCAGGGGTGCCCAAACTACAGCCTGCAGGCCAGATCCTGGCCTTGGTGCCAAATCATCGAGCTTGCACACCCGTGCCACTCCCGGAAGCGGAAGTAAAACAGACCCACACATGGAAAATGCTACCATAAATGACCTGCGGCTGTCATAAATGAGTTTACAACAGATGTGGGTGCATTTACGGCAGTGTTTTGCGCATGCGTGAGTGCATTTTACTTCCGCTTCCGGTGGGAGGAACTAAGTGACCAGACCGTGGCCCAAAAAGTTTGGGCACCTCTGACCTAAACTATCAAGCCAGCTGGAATTTACCAAGTAACAAATATTCAAGTTTTTCTCGTCCTCTGTGGGAAATGGTATCTTAACACATTGAAAACACATTGAAATGCTTCAATGAAAAAAAAAAGTTACCAACTGATACAAGATTCTTTGCTTCAGCAGGATAGCAGAAAATATGGGCATTTCTTCTTTGCCAGCAGCAGTGTTACCCCATGAAATATTTTCCAGGCCAGAACCTTTTGTATTTTAGGCACACACCTTTTTGTTTTGTACAAATAGAAAATTATTTTAAACAAAATGTATGGTCTTACACAAACATTGGTTCTGTAGATTTTTATTAACATGTTCCAAAATGTAAAAAAAATCACACACACTCCCATTTTGGATTGGGGAGGAATTTAAAAAAAAAAAGCAGGGAGAGAGCAGAACTGGTGGCCTTAGAAACCCCTTAAGCTGCATTTTCCCAGCCTGTCTTTGGGTCAATGATAGTTTTGATTGCTTTTTTATCTACATTTTCCTCTTCTAACCTAGAAATAAAAACGCTGTCTTCTATTTCTAGTAGCAGTTTAAGATTTTTCGAAAGACCTTGAAAGATTAAAGCAGAACCTTTTTTTTTCTTTCTCAGCTATTTACTCCCCAAGGAGCACCCTGTCAATGTGTTATATCTGTCTAGAAGAGAACGAAGTACAGTGATTAATAATGAATGCAGAAAGGGCTAGATTTGTTTTAAAAAATGCTTTTGTTCCAAAGTATAATGAACTTCAAAGAGTGAGAAATGTCCATCAAGGTCACCTTTTTGTTTGCTGTCCATTATAAATTTTCATCTTAGATATTCAAGGATTAAAGTAGAAAAATATGTGGATTGATTTTGGATTCTAGAGAAATGGAGTGAACTGTTCCTATGGCTCAAAAGCTGCGCTGCATGAGCCATCAATTAAAAGCTGATCTCTAGGGATGCTGCCCTACTTAAACGCATTGCTCTTCTTTTTTGTGTTTGACCAGACAATATTTTTAGCTCAGCACTCTAGTTCATTGTCTGGGATGAGCTGATACAATGCCCTCGTCCTAATCATTCATTTCATTTTCATTGATTTATTTACAGTGAACTTGGTGGCGAGCGTCATTCTAAAGCAGGGGTGCCCAAACTATGGCCCGTGGGCCAGATCTGGCCTGAGACACCAGTTAATCCAGCCCACACAACCCTTGCCACTCCTGGAAGCGGAAGTAAAATGCACATGTGCGGGCGCAGAATACCCCTGCACATGTACAGAACACTGCCGAAAATCACTCGTGGCTGCCGTAAATGTATTTCACGGCAGCATTCTGTGCATGCGCCTGTGTATGCACGTTTTACTTCCATTTCCAGGTGGGTGGAACCACGTGACCAGCACGCTCGGCCACGTGACCGAGCCACAGCCCAAAAAGTTTGGGCACCCCTGTTCTAAAGCATCCCCTCTGTTCATTTGACATGTCCCCAACTGAGCACGGTTTCAGTTGATAACCAAGACTTTTCCTTCTCCATTTGTGCTTTTTGTCGCTTACCCTTTTTGAGGCTTCTCAAAGGAGACAGCATATATTAAACATCGAAATACAGTGGTACCTTGGATAAAAAATGGGCGTTATCCAAGGTATTTGGTATAGGAACCTCGGATAAAGTCCATTTTTGGACGTTATCTAATGCATCATCCATTTGATTCGGATAAAGTCCAAACTTGTGGAATGGAGTTTGGATATTATCCGAGGTTCTACCGTAGAGGGAGCAAGTATAAAATAAGTGGCAGAGTTCAGATACCTTGTTGTTGTTGTTCAGTTGCACAGTCGATTCTGACTCTTTGCGACCCTATGGACCACCGCCCTCCAGGCACCCCTGTCCTCCACCATCCTCCTCAACCCGCTCAGCTCTGTGCCCATTGTGTCTACAATAACATCTAGCCATCTCATCTTTGGCCGCCCCCTTCTTTTGCCCTCCCCCTTCCCCAGCATCAAGGCTTTCTCAAGTGAATTCTCTCTTCTCATTTGATGTCCAAAGTACTTCATCTTCATCTTTACTATTTGACCTTCTAAGGAGCAGTCAGGGTTGATCTCTTCTAAGATTCACCTGTTTGTTCTCTGTGCTGTCCAGGGGACTCTCAAAACTCTCCTCCAACATGACATTTCAGTGTAACAAGGCAAACCAAATATTGGGACAGTCAGTTCTGCAGTGATAGTGAACCTTGGCACTTCAGGTGTTCTTGGACTCAATTCCCAGAAGCCCAAGTCAGCACTCCTGCTGATCAGGGCTTCTGGGAATTGAAGTCCAAGAACAGCTGGAGTGCCAAGGTTCGCCATCACTGATGTAAGGCAATACCAACTAGCACAAAGAAGCACCTCATACAAAGCATATTCATTACCACCTTATGATATTAGTGCCAGACATGGACACTTACAACAAAACATACACAAAAGTTGGTCACCACAGACATGAGATGTTTAAGGAACATACCTGTCAACCATCCCGTTTAACCCGGGAAAACCCCTTATTTTTACCCCTCTTCCTGCCCCTCCTGTTTTATTAATTTCCCCGTATTTCCCCTTATTTCCGGGGGTGAGGAGGAGGAGGAGCAGCAGCTGAGAGGCGGGAAGGCCAGCTACCGCCGCAGGGCCTCTGGAGCCGCCGCTCAGCTGGTCCTCCTCCTCCTCCTCACCCCACTCCCTGATATTAAAAGGGAAAACCTGATCAGGGTTTCCCCTTTAATATCAGGGGGTGAGGGGTTGCGATCCCCCCTCCACTGGCTCCCCTGGGGCCAGAAGGGTTGGGGGACAGACCCCTTTTGTCCCCCCCAACCCTCACGGACCCACGGGACCCAGGAGAGGGAATCAAATCCACCCCACCCCTTGATTTTAAAAGGGAAAACCCGATCAGGGTTTCCCCTTTAATATCAGGGGGTGGGGGGTTGCGATCCCCCTCTCCACTGGCTCCCCTGGGGCCAGAAGGGTTTGGGGGACAGACCCCTTTTGTCCTCCCCCCAACCCTCACAGACCCATGGGACCCAGGAGAGGGGATCAAATCCACCCCACCCGTTGATTTTAAAAGGGAAAACCCGATCAGGGTTTCCCCTTTAATATCAGGGGGTGAGGGGTTGCGATCCCCCCTCCACTGGCTCCCCTGGGGCCAGAAGGGTTGGGGGACAGACCCCTTTTGTCCCCCCAACCCTCACGGACCCACGGGACCCAGGAGAGGGGATCGAATCCACCCCACCCCCTGATATTAAAAGGGAAAACGCGACCAGGGTTTCCCCTTTAATATCAGGGGGTGGGTGTTGTGATCCCCCCTCTCCGCTGGCTCCCCTGGGGTTGGGAGTGTTGGGGGTGGAACAAAAGAGGTCTGTCTCCCCAACCCTCCTGAACCCACGGGACCCAGTGGAGAGGGTGGTAGGTTCAGGAGGGTTGGGGAGACAGACCCCCTTTGTCCCCCAACTCTCCCAGACACAGGAGCCCCGGGAGAAGGGAGCGGATACACCCCACCCCCCCAAACTCCGTTGTTAAAGAGAAGAAACTGCTTGGTTTCTTCTGTTTAATAAGGGGTGTCCTGTGGGGGGGATCCCCTCTCTCCTGGCTCCCCTAGCTCTGGAAGGGTTTGGGGGACAGACCCCTTTTGTCCCCACAACCCCCTGAACCCAGGGGACCCAGGAGAGGGGATCGATTCCATCCCCCCCAACACTCTGTTTTTAAAGAGAAGAAACCACTTGGTTTCTTCTCTTTAATAATGGGGTATCCTGTGGGGGATCCCCTCTCTGCCAGTTCCCCTAGCTCTGGAAGGGTTGAGGGGATTTGACCATGCCCACTGATTTGGCCACACCTACTGATATGGTCATGTCCACCGATTTGGCCATGCCCACAAAATTTCCCTTATTTTCAAAGCCAAAAGTTGACAGGTATGTTAAGGAAGGCTGCTGGTGTGACTAGAAAGGATAACATCAGGAATGAGATTATAAGGGAATGAATGGAACTAGACCCAATCTTAAACTACATATAGAGACAACAAATAAAGTGTTTTGCCTGTTTGGAGAGAATGACTTGGAATTCCATATCATACAAGGCATATATGGAAAGAGGAAAAGGACAAAGTGCACCAGGCAGACCCAGAGGAAGGTGGAGAGATAACATAAAAGAAATATTACAAGTAACACCAAATAATGCTGGTGGAGGCTGCCAGAAGTGCCTGAGCAAGAACCTTGTATCTCCCTCAACACTTGAAGGGGTAAAAGAGGAAGTAAAAAAGAAATACAGTAAAGAAGAAGAAGAGACCCCTTTTGAGTATAACATGGACACTGCAAATGCTGCAGTGTTACTTATGTTGAGTCTTGGTGGCTGAAATCTGGCAGGCCTATTGAATCAATGGAATTTATGGAGGAGTTGACTCCTAACTTCTCCCTGAAATTTCTGATTTATCATTATTCCATAGGATTAGAAGCAGGATCTGCTATGTTTCTGCCCAACACTGTAACCACTACACCACCAGTCCTCTCATCACGCTGATCTCTTGCATCCCAACATTTTGAATAAGTTATAGTGACAGGAGCTGCTTTATCAAGCAGACACATGGATCTGGGCTGGTTTTAATGCTCCAGACTGTAGTAGTTCCCCAACAGTTCAGTGTTTATCTGGAACAAGTGTTCCAGCTGACCTCCGTCCTTGTTACTTTAATCAGGTGCTGCTTCGACACCTTCTCTGTCCCCTGGCTGTCTTCCTGAACCATTTAGCTAAGGACTCTGCTGGGATGAACTGGCACTATCTGGATAGACTGGCATGAAGTTGAAGTTGGGAGCAGTGGATTTGATTTGATTTAATTTAATTTTTGGATTTATAAGTCACCCACTCGTCCAGTGGATGGATGGTTAATGAGCCATGCTCAAAGAAGTTGGCTCTTAATGCTATTAAAATGACAGGACAGCTTAGTTACTTTTCACTGAACCTCTGTCTTGTCTGGCTGACTCACTCACCTGTGACTTTATTTGTGCGGCCTCCGTGTTAAGCATGAGTAGGGGTTTTGTTTGAGTGTACCTTTCAGCTTTGAGGCATAGCTTGATGACATATAATGCAGCAACGTCAGAACTTTGGAAAGTGACTTTTTTGGATCATCACTTTCAGAATCCTGTAATCAAAATGGTCACATCTGTTTTGAATTACAAGCAACAAAACTTGTTTCAGATAAAGGGTACTGTATTAGTCTCCATTCATTTTGTTCTGGAATAAAAAATATGAATTCTGAGATTTTTTTAAAAACTCCAGTGGGGTTTCCAGTGTTTTGTGGGCTGTAAAAAAGTTCCATGGCCAGTTCAGGAATTCTGTGTGCAGAAACTATGGTTTTCCATCCCAACACTGAGACCCAGAAAATAAAAGATGGAATAAAATAAGATAAATACTATCAAATAAAACAAAATGTAAATTTGCTGTCAAATGGGGGGTATTTCTTAATGTCCCAGTGAATGCTAATGTACCCACTCTTCCCTGACTGGATACTGAAAAAACAAACCACTTTTACTCTGAAAGTGACCAAATTACTAAAAACGAGTATGTAACTTTTGTTTCAATGCATCATGTTTTGTTGAAACACAATATGAGACATTTTATTTATTTGTTTGTTTTTTGTTTTGTTTCAGTACAGTACTTTAGCTGGGGAAAAAGAAAATATCCCAGTGGCAAAAAAAGCAAAAAATAAAAAATAAATAAAATAAAAGGCAATTTTCCCTTTCTTTTGGAAGAAAAAATTAACACTGATAGGTGTCTGAAATTTGGGCACATAACTATAAGAGTGTTATAGAATATCTGGATTTACAAACAAATTTTTGTGGGATTTCTGGAACGAAATGTTGACTCTGGAGGGCTAAAATACAGTATCCCATTTTAATTAAAGAGAATTAAAAGATGCTAAAAGACTCTTAGTCAATTTTGGATAATCAAACCAACATTGCTTTCTCTACACCAGGGGTTCCCAACCTTTTCATGCTGCGGGCCAGACTATGACCCCCAGACAGCTGAGTGGGCCGGTCACGTGATTCCTCCCGCCATAAACGCTGCCATAAAACACATCCACGCTGTCATAAACATGTTTACAACAGCCACGGGTGCATTTATGGCAGTGTTTACGGCAGGTGCGGGTGCGTTTACGCATATGCGGGCACATTTTATAGCTGTCATAAATGTGTCCGCTTCCGGTAGCGGTGAGGGCGGTGGCGGGTCTCATGAAATGGTGCCGTGGGTTGGGTACCGCCCACAGGGCGTAGGTTGGCCACCACTGCTCTAGTCTATAATCTTTACTGGAATAAACTATGTCTAAGTCTGATCAATTATTCCAGAAAACCAATATTAGTAACCAAGGTTTGAAGTTGGTTAAATAATTACCAGTGGAAAGATATCAGATAAGTTCAAACAAGTAAATAGTGTATAGCTGATGCATAAAAATACTGCTGAAAATCCCTTCTTGCCTTAGTTTCTCCACCTGTCTTAGAGTAGAAGGACACTGTGGTCTTCCTAAAGGTAAAAGGTAAAGGTTTCCCTTGCTCGAAAGCCAGTTGTATCCGACTCTAGGGTTCAGTACTCATCTCTGTTTCAAAGCCGAAGAGTCAGCGCTGTCTGCTTCTGTATACGTTTGATTTGACTTGATTTATTCGATTTGTATGCTGCCCACTCAGCATACGCTGACTCAGGGCGGCTCACAAAAATCACAACATATCAAAAATTATCCATGGTCAGGTGACAGATATGACTAGATACCAGCTTAATCTGTTATTCATGTATTTATTTATCTAAGTATGTTTGTTTTTTATCATCAGAGGCAACAACTACTTATCGAACACCCCTTTATGGCCAACCATCATGGTGGGGAGAAGATGATGCCAATAATAAGTTGGAGTCAACAGAAGATAGGAGGCCAGAAGACCAATATTCAGGTAGATATACTTTCAATTCCCAATTAAGAGATGTTCAGAACTGCAGTCTTTCTTTACATGAATTATAACCCAAGAGTGATCATCCTACTTTTAATTGTGTCTGTTTTTACTTTGTAGAAAGGACGAAAGATGTAGCCCATCACGAAGAAGAAATCAATGGTAACATCACTGGATACAGAGATGCTCAAGGTGAAACGGTCTACTCATTCCGAAGGGAGCCTAGCTACTTTGAAATCCCAACGAAAGAATTCCAGCAGCCCATGAAATCTCCAGAGACACAAGTCCATGAAATCCCCACTAAAGATGTTGACACAACAGCTGTGCCGGTCATGCAAAGCCATGCCTCTTTTACCATTGAGTTTGATGATTGTACCCCTGGTAAGATCAAGATCAAAGATCACGTCACCAAATTTTCGCTCAGGCAAAGACGGAACCTTGCTAAGGAAGCTGGTCATGTGGAAATGATCTCAGCCGAGAACAAAGTAGCTGACTGGTTGGTGCAGAATGACCCAAGTCTTATGCGACGGCCATCCCCAGGGGATGATGTATACAGCACCAAAAGTGATCTCCCAGTTCACGTGAAGACTCTGAAAGGTAGGGCTCTTTGCTGTATGAATATGTTAATTGCTAGCTGTTGTCTGGAAGATCAGTTAATTACAGTCTGAAGAGAGAGAGAGAGGGAAGGGAGAAAATTATATTGAAGGAAAGATTTGCAAATTCATTTTTTTGGGGGGAGTATGATTTAAGCCATGGGTGGGCAAACTTTTCTTTTAGCCGGTCCGGTCCCGCCCCTGACACACAGGTACGGGGGTGAGAGACTGGTTGCTCCGGTTGCTTACATTTTTGGCGCCATCCATGGTGGCAGCGGTTGCGGTGGTCGCACTTTCTTCCTGTTGTCCTGAACGTGGATCTGCTCGTCCCTAAGTCAGCAGAAAGCCCTGGCCAAGTGGATCGCTGGCTGGTAAAAAAAAATCACCGCGTCCCCTCTTTGAAATCCGTGGTGTTAGGTACCTCACGGCAATGACTACATTTCCCAGATTCCCATGGCCCACGGCACTGAGGTGGGCGCGTTTTACTTCCACTTCCAGGAGCGATGAGGGCGGCGCGGGCTGGTTGAATTGCAGTAAACCCATTCGTGTGGATTCACGGGGGCTTCTGAGAATTGAAGTTCAAGAACATCTGGAGTGCCAAGGTTCACCATCACAGCATTAGACTGTTGAAAGGAACATTTTGTTCTTCCTTCAAAAGTCTTGTCAGGAAAGAATCAAGGTCCAGAAGCTTAAAGAAATTAGCAGAATTGGGGGTGGCGGGTAGAACGTTATTCCAGGAACTCATCTTCCCACATGAGTCTTGCCTGGCTTTTAAGGTCTTCATACAAGTTCATTCTCTTTGTTGAGACATCCTTTGCAGGTGTGTTTAGTGAAGACACAAATGAAATCAATCTTGGTGGCTATTATCAGGTTGCAAAAGTTTCTTCTGTGGGAAAAGTCGTTCTATGAGGCCTTTTTATTCAGGGTGGGCTCTTAGCAGCTGTCTGGCTGCTGAGAAAAAGACTGCTCTTCTGATATGCTTCTAAAATACTGTATTTTCTGGCGTGTAAGACTACTTTTTAACCCCGAAAAATCTGTGCCAAAGTTGGGGGTTGTCTTATAGGACAGGTACTTAACTGCAGCTTGTTTCCCCTTGCTTCATATGTCCGGCGCATATGGTGGGGGGTGCCGCGGCCGAGTCCCTGCTCTGTGCGGGGAGTATGAAGCAAGAGAAAGCAAGCTGCACACATCTTCCTGTACCTCAAGGAGGAGAACGTGAGCGTGGATTGGCTCTCCACCAGAACCTGCTCATTCGACTCGGAGGGCTGCGCGTCTTTGGGTTGAGTGTGGGTTAATTTTTATTTGGTATGCATTGGAAGAGAGGTAGTCTTATACGGCAAGTATATTCCAAACTCTACATTTTAACTGGAAAAGTTGGGGGGGGGGTCGTCTTATACGCCCAGTCGTCTTATACGCCGGAAAATACGGTATGTTAAATTTGATTGTTTTAATATAGCGATAGATTTAATAATAGTTAATATTGCAACTTGATCATGTTTTAAGATGTATCGGGGCTCGTCTATACTGGTTTGCTCAGGCTAGTGTAGAGCAACATTTTAAAAGCTGCTTATGGTTGAGGGAAGGAAATAAAATGTTTTTTTAGCATGATCTCCTCATTCAGACAGCATTTTGCTCTGCCCCCCCCACACACACAATGGGGATGCCCATAGCAACATAGTAGCTGATGAGAAAAGACATTTCTCTGTGGTATAGTAAAGAGGTAAAGCCCTGTTGATCAGAAACTCATTAGCGGCAGGTGCAGGGTTGAAAAGGGCCATGGTGGATTAGTGACTCAGATGCTGAGCTTAATGATCAAAAGGTCAGCGGGTCAGCATTTCGAGGCCCAAGTGCTGCACGATAGAGTGAGCTCCCGTTGTCTGTCTCAGCTCCCACCAACCTAGCAGTTCAAAAGTAAGAAGTTGCAAGTACGGTAAAACCCCGACTTACAAATGCCCTTACATAAAATAATGATTTTCTGCAAAAATTATCTCCTGATTTACATAAATGTCCTGATTTACATAAATCGGGTTTGTTTCGATTAACAGAAAAATTTCATTTCCCCCTATGGGTTTGCTTCGAGTTACATATTTTTTTCCTATGGGTTTCCTTCGAGTTACATAAAAAAATGATTTAAGCAAAAGCCTACAGAACGGACTTTTTGCGTAAGTAGGGGTTTTACTGAACTGTAGATAAATAAGCACCACATTGGTGGGAACGGTAACAGCATTCTGTGCGCTGTGGCATCTAGTCATGCCTGCCACGTGACCACTGAAGCATCTGCAGATGTAGACAGCACTGGCTTTTTGGCTGAAAATAGATGAGCACCACTCCTGAGAGTTGGATGTGACAGGCTTTCAAGCAAGGGAGACATTTACCTTTACAGGGTTGAAAGCCACGTTACCGCTGATAGGGGACCAGTTTTAACACAGCTTTCACTCCTGTGCCTACTACTGAGACCCAGCCGTAGCAGCCAAGGAGGGGAAAGCCACTTTACAACTGAGACCCATCCTAGGGAAATGGGCCTGCTCTAATTTATCTCATTCCCAGCATACACATATACTGGGGAAGGGATAAGAAACAAACAGGATACTTTAGTTGATCCCTAATGAGATCTCGAAATGTGGAAGAGTTGGCCTGATTAATGTGTGCGCATGTGATCGGACCAACTCCAAGCTGCCCTAAACAGTGGGGTGTACGGCCATGTAAACAGCCTCTCTGTCATATATACATGCACGTTTACACTAATGTATGTGAGGACTGTGGTGGCTTAGTGATTAAGATGCTGAACTTGATGACTGGAAGGTCGGCAGGTGAGCAGTTCGAGACCCGAGTACTGCATGACGGAGTGAGCTCCCGTCTCTGTCCCAGCTCCTGCCAACCTAACAGTTCGAAAGCAAGAAATTGCAAGTAGATAAATAGATACCACTTCTGTGGGAAGGTAAACAGTGATCTGGGAAGGTAAACAGCGTTCCGGTGTCTGGGCATGTCTGGCCACATGTCCACAGAAACGTCTGCAAATACAGACAGCGCTGGCTCTTTGGCTATAAACAGAGATGAGCAGTGAGCCCTAGAGTAGGATACGACTGGCTTTCGAGCAAGGGTGACCTTTACCTTAGAGAAGGGTGGCTGATTAGCTGGTAGGATAGTAAGTATTCTCTACTCCAGGACCGCCCTCATTGTGCGTTGATGTTACAGGCAACAGGCATGAAGATGGAACGCAGAGCGATTCAGAAGACCCTGTTGCACCCACAGCAGAGAAGGAGACATCTAGCAACGACCACGCGGCTGAGCAGGCTCGGCTCCAGCGCCAAATCCGGAGAGACCCCCAGGAACTGCTCCATAACCAACAGGCCTTTGTTATAGAGTTCTTTGATGACGATACACCTCGGAAAAAGAGGTCACAGTCTTTCACGCACAGCGGCCACTCCATTCAGAATGACGTGGATGCAGCCGCGAAGGCCAAGGTGGACAAACGCAAAGTCACCGTACCTGCCGAGAAACCAGGGAGCTGTGCACCGCCACTGCCACTGCCTCCCGTTGGAACCAAAGGGCTAAGCAACTCTTTCACCACCCCAAGGGCTGGTTCCTTCAAGAGGGAGAAGACAGAGGACCGGATGAGTTCTTCTTCGTCCTCTACGTCCAGGGCATCTGTAAAAAATAGTGGTAGTATTGGGAGGAAGTCAAAACTTTCTCAGGAGTTTGCTGCTGAGTTAAGGGAGAGCTCCCAAGCTGTAAAAACCAGTGGGGAAAAGCCACCACCAATTCCAGCACCACTCACCCCACGATTTGTCATAGAACCACCACCACCACCACCACCACCACCACCACCACCACCAGTGGAAGTAACTCCTCCTATGCTAGCGGTGGATCCTGTATTGGTCAAAACTAGAAAGCAAGAGGAAGAGGACAGCTTAAGTGAAACAGGCACCTACACCATTGAGACAGAATCGCAAGATAAAGAAGTAGAAGAAGCTCGGAAAATGATTGATCAGGTAAATTCATAATAATTCATACAACCAGAGGACTTTGTTTGTTTTTGATCCCCTGCCACTTGTAAAGTTACTTGTAACAGCTGCACAGCAAAGCAGAGTAGGCTTTTAGGCAATTATATATTCGAACACAAGTCTCCCAGTTCACCCCTTTTTTAGCCTAGCTAATAAACACACTTGGTCTAGATATGTGAGAGAAAGAAAAATATAATTTACTCACAAAATGAGGTCAGAAGATACATGTGCTCAGGAGTCTTGATGAAGTTGGTTTAGGAGGAAGTCAAATCTTCCAGCCATGTGGTCTGGACGATGGAGGGGCTCAAAAGGATATCTTTCCTCTTCCAAGACTGAAAAACAAGAGAAGGCCAGAGCAAAATACATGGGTTACATTTTACTCCACCCACAATTAACAGAATAATAAGGGAGAGCTTGCAAAAATCACTTTTTAGTTTACGGTTCCCAGACCACGAGGCATCCTGGAACTTGTGGTTCCAAAAGATAAATTTCCCCAGTCTCTGAAGAGGTTACACTGTCGCTTTTGTTGTATGAATTCTCCTGTCCCTCACACTGACCAGGCAGGGTCCCTATTAAACAGGTTGTATCTGAAACAGGCTTCCTATCTTTGCCTGCTGGCCTTGCACCTTATATAAAGGTATAGCAGTGATACTACAATTCCATGAATTCAATCCTGGAATTTAATACTGCAGTGATAATCTTCACTGTCCATCCCAGAGGATGATTGCTTGGTCAAGAAGGGACAGCAACAGGCACTGTGTCCACATATTTCTGTCCTGTCAAAATTATTAACTTGAGAGTATGAAAGAGTCTTTGGGATAGCTATTCCTGGTGTCCTCTGGGAACATACTGAAGATCTCGTGAATTAACCAACAGGATTTCAGCCAAAATGAATCTTTATTTTTCTACTATGCCTCAGCCACGTTGTCCTATATTTCTTAGGTTTTTGGTGTGCTGGATTCTCCTGAATTTTCCAGAATGTCTTCAACCTTCAGGCCAGTTATAAAAGGTGAAACAGATGAGCTAGGGCTCCGTAATTTGATTGGAGAGAATGGGTCGAGCCCGAAGGTGACGATGATGCAGGTGATTGCTTCCAAAGTGGCTAGTGGACATCACGCCGACATGCAGGTATGTGTGAAGGACAGCTCTTGCCTTCTTTTCCTCTTCTTCTGCTGTATCCAAATCTGAATATAGGCGATCCTCATGGCGATCGGCCATGAAGGCTCCTGAGAATATCATGCAGTGGCCTTTCATCTGCCTTCTGCATTGCAGCAAGACCACCGTACCACTGATCCAGTTCCGCAAGTCACTTTCTGGTACTGAGCCTTCTTGGCACACAAAGTCCTCCTCAGCCCCAGCTGCTGCCCTCCATCAAGATGGATTCAAGTGGTATTTAATCCACTTGGGGACCATCATCCTTCCCTGTGGACTTTGCCTCCCAAGGCCACTAGTCCTCAGGGTTGTCAGGTTAGTTAACCGCCCCCTGACACTCAGCATTGAGTCGCTAGCAGTAGGATCTACTCTGTTAACATAGGAGGATAACCTAGTCAGACTACTTGCTTTCTTTTACTTTTTAAAAATTTATTTAAAATGTATTTGTTATTTTCAAAATAAGCAAATACATATACGTAAAAATACACACGGAAATCTTAACAGTATACAGTATTAAACTACTATGTGTACCCACCACCAGTGGGACATTACAGGCTTTCATTTAACTATTCTCAATATAAAATTACATTTTTATATATATTCATCCCCTCATTCCAGAAAGATAAAAGATCTTGCCTTGCCCTGGCCTTACCCCTTTCACTAATATATAGTCTATAAATTCTCCCCATATTTCTCTAAAGTCAGTTTTTTAACTAATCCTTTTTGTAGTTTTGAGTCACACGTTAATTTATCATTTACTAACATAGTTTGCCTGGCCCTTCCGGGCATTTTAATGTGTGTGTTGGTGGTTTGGGGTGGTTTTGGTTTTGCACAACCACCACTCCTATGTAAAAAACCACTCCAACCACCAACTCATATTATGGCAGGAGTGTTTTGTGTGTGTGTGTAAGTGTCTGTGTGTGAATGTAGTCCACCAGAGGGTGCTATTTTTAGTAAATATTTTTGTTAACTAAAAATAGCACCCTCTGGTGGACTACATTCACTAACATTCAGTGCGGAGGAGGCATTCGTGCAGGGAGGACGTCTTTTTCGGTTTTTCCCTGTAGGTGAGTTTTTTGGGGGGGGGGGTTAGTGTGAGTTTGTGTGTGTGTGTGGGGGGGTTTGGGAGGGTTTAACGTGGCCTTGCCTTGCTGGCCAGGCCGCGTTAAATCCTTGCGTTGGGGTGGGGGGATTCTTTTATTTATTTATTTTTTTATTTTACAGGGGGGCTGGCCGGTGCCTTGCCGTAGCCTGGGTTTGGGGGAGAAGAGGGGAGTATCCCTTCCCCCAAGCTATGGGCCGGCTAGGGCAGGCCTTCGAGGCTGCCGGGGAAACATAGTTTTTCCCGTTGCCTCACCAAAGCAGTGGTCGGGGGGGGGGAAGAGAGGGGTATCCTCTTTCCCCACCCCACCATGCTATGGTGGCGGCTTGTGCCAGCCTCTGAGGCTGTGGGGGAAATTTTTTCCCTGCTGTCTTTCCGAAGCTTGGGGGGAAGAGGGGTGGTGGTGTTATCCTCCCTCCAAGCTATGTGGCGGTTGTGGGAGATGGAGGCCGAGAACGGTGCTCCGTGCTTGGCCTTTGTCTCCCATTTTTAAGGTGTTCATCTTCCTTGGAAGACGGGGGCCGAATCTTTTGGCCTCCGTCCTCCTAGGAATACGAATCGGTTCCCTCAGGGAAACACTTTCCCTCCCGTCGCATCCTTCTGCGTAGGGAGAAGCACCAGCCTCTCCTTCGTCCCTGCAGGCGTCGAGGCCACGAAGGAGAGGCTGGTACTTCTCCCTACACTGAAGGCCGTGACAGAAGGGAAAGACTTTCAAAGACCCTTCCGGAGCTGGCAAAAGGTAAGTGAGGTCGGTGGAGGTTAGGAAGGGGGGAGCTAGATGGTGGGGCGGGGGGACGGGCGCGTGGTTACCGGGGCCGTACCTCCCCCTCCCTAACCCCCACTGACCACCCCTACCTTTTCCCGGCTCCAGATGCGTCTTTGAAAGTCTTTCTTTCCTTTTTCTCGGGCTGGCTCGGTTTGTCTTTTAAAACTGCTGTGCCGTGCTTTGCAGGCGCACCCCCCAATAACGGACTCAGACACCATTGAAAGTGGATAACGGCATTGGGCCACATTTATTGATTCATGCCCTAGTCCGAATTATAAATTTGTGTAAAACGACCAATCATAATTCTTAAGGCAAGCAGGCCGAAGTAACACTGGTAAGGTACCACCCAAAATTGCCGACGGCAATTGGCTACAATGTATCAATTTGTATCAATTTGTTTGTTGACAACAAACAAATTGTTGACCGTAGTCAATATCTAACTGATGACCCCACCCTCTGACTCGTATCCGTGAAATCACGGGGTGATGCATGCTGGCTAGCTATCGCCATCACCCCATCGCCTGGTTCGTCGTTGACCGGACAACGTTTAACTAATTTATTCCTATCTAGTGTTGTCCAGTCAATTGCGAACCTGCCGGATACCTGTGGGTCATAACTGTTTACCTTACCAGTGCTACCCGCCACACGGAGGGGCTTCAAAGAAGGCCTGACGCCCCCCCCCAGACCGTCAGCTCGGTCAACAGGCCTGCTCGCCAATCACCCAACAGGAGATCCATACCTCCTCGCGACAGATGGACCCCATCCCCTGCATACAAATCATAATTTTCTAGTCCAATAGCGGGGTGACGACTGACCCGTCCCCAAGCCTTGTCGGCAAGGAACCGCGCCACCGCCTTATTGACCGCGCGCCTAGCGCGGTCAATGGCCATGAGGTCAACTCCTCCTCTGTAAGAATGGCGCGGGACAATGTCCGACCAAACCAGGGTTGCGGGAGGCCAGACGTAGTGCAAGTAGGCGAGGTCCTCGCAAATCGCGTGCTTGAGCGACAAGCCAGTGACCTGACCCAAATCATTGCCCCCCAGGTGCATGATGAGAATGTCAGGCGGGGCAGCACTTCTGCCTGAAAACAGAAAAGGCAGCAGCTCCCGCCACAACATCCCAGGCTTACCATGCCATGTGAGACTGGCGTGTTCACCCAGTCCCAGTCGGGGTCCCCACTCTGTCGCCGCAGCGTAACGCGCTGCCCTTTGCACGTAGCTGTGGCCCACCAGCCATACTGTCACCGGTGTAATACGACACCCAGGGTCTGTAAGGAAAAATGAGGGAAAAATTGTAAGGTGACTGGGTTGGTACTCACGGCGGGAGTGGGCGCACATAAAACTGAAAACATTGTGAACCCCACCTTCCCATGCTGCGTATGTCAGCCCCGGAGTACCCAAAAGCAGCTGCTGTAGAGGCTGCCCCAATACGGAATGAATGTGTGCCATAACGGGCACCTGGTAGGCCCACCCTGGCGAGGGCTCTGCCTGTCACCTTCCAAAACTGAAATTTAATAAGGGGAGACCCATCTTGGTGACAGAAAAACGGGCCATGGTGCGTGCCACGCAGTGCAAGAAACTCCTGTAGGGCACCAACCGGACAGATGCCTGCCAAAGAACACCGTAGCAGTCTCACACCACTGCCTGCGCCCTGCTGATCAGTCTTAGAGGAGCGTATCCTCAACTGGGCCCAGTCTTTGGCAACATAGACATCTTCGAGTTCCAGTGCCCTACAACTTGCATCCGCCTTAGACAGCATCACAAGTTCGCTGATGCGGAGCGCTCCAAAAAATGCCACCATTGTGGCTGCATGAAAAAGGGCTGCCTCATAATGATCAAAACAGAGGCCTGGCCAGCCCCGGGCCAACTGGGTAAGAACCCCTGGGGAAATAGGGTGCCGGTCGTCCGGGCAACGCCCGCGCTCGCGCACCCACCCCTCCAAAACATGTCTCACTCGGAAGTCAGAGGTGCTGTCCACATGACCCCCCACCTTGGCCATAAAAGCCAATGCTGACAGCTTAGATGCTATGGTGCGAGGTGCGAGGCCCTGGGAATGCAGGTGGACCATGAACCGCAGAACATGATCCACCGGGATAGGCCAGGTCTCTGGCAGGTGAAATTGGGCAGAAAATGCCCTATAAGAATTAAAAGCTTGTTGATACACCTTACGCGTGCGGGGCGCCAGTGACAGGCCGATCGCCCGGTTCACCTTTCCCTGCCAATGGTCCATATCTCGTCCGGGAGTGGCGAGGGAAATTCCTCCGCATCCGGGGCCAAGGCACGGAACCGGGAGATCTGCAGGCGGGACAAAGCGTCGGCAATATCATTATTAACCCCTGGGACGTGCCTAGCCCTGAACAAAACATTGAGGCGCAGGCAGCGCAGCACAAACTGGCGCACTAGGTCCATAACCCTGGGTGATTTGGAAGTCTGTGCATTGACATTGTGGACAACCGCAGCGTTGTCACACCAGAAATGCACGACCGAGTTGGCCCATTCCTCGCCCCACAGCATCAAAGCCCCCAGGATAGGAAAAAATTCAAGGTATGTGAGATCTCGCAGGCGACCGGTGCCTGCCCATGCCGGTGGCCACCCACCATAGGCCCACTTCCCATTGAAGTACATCCCATAACCCAGGGATCCTGAGGCATCAGACTGGATCTGAAAATTTGGGGAAGCCAGGAGGTCAGACCTCCAAAATGAAACCCCATTGAACTCCCTCAGGAACTGAAACCAGACGAACATGTCTGCCCTGATACCCCGGGTAATCCTGACTCTATGGTGGGGCCTGGATAACCCTGCCATGGCGTCGCATAAGCGCCGAGCAAAAGCCCTGCCCGGTGCGACCACCCTGCAGGCAAAATTGAGGTGACCATGTAACACTTGGAGTTCCCTCAGGGATGCCTTGCGCTTGGCCAGCAAATCCGAGATGAGGGCCACTAGCCGGGACACCTTATCCCCCGGTAACCTAGAAGCTTGTTCTACTGTGTCGATCTCCACCCCCAGGAATACTAGTTTGTTGGATGGGCCCTCGGTCTTTTCGGGCGCTAAAGGGACACCGAGTTCCTCCATTAGCGTCTGAAATGTGTGTAGGAGACGTGTGCAAGTGTCCCAGCCCCGTTCACCCCCGAATAAAAAGTCATCCAGGTAATGGGCTACAGACCGGGACCCTGACCTGCGGACGAAAGCCCACTCCAGGAAAGTACTGAAATGCTCAAAAGCCGAGCATGATATGGAACAGCCAAAAGGCATGGCCTTATCAAAGTAATATTCACCCCGGAATTGGAAACCCAGCAATTCAAAGTCGCCCGGGTGCACCGGCAAGAGGCGAAAAGCCGACTTAATGTCGCACTTAGCCAGCAGCGCACCCGGGCCACATGAGCGCACCATGCGCAGCGCGTGGTCAAAAGATGTATACCTGACTGAGCAAAGGTCATCAGGGATAGCATCATTGACCGATCGGCCGGCTGGGTAGGACAAGTGATGGATAAGGCGAAACTCGCCTGGAGATTTCTTGGGAACCAAGCCCAGGGGCGATACCTTAAGGTTAGTGAACGGGGGCACAGGGAAAGGGCCAGCGACCCTACCCGCATTAACCTCCTTATTAATGCTGGCGGCCGCCACTTCCTCCCTCCCCCTAAGAGACAAAAGATTGGGGGCATCCTGAGGGGACCTACTACCCATGAAAGAAATACGGAACCCCTGTCTAAAGCCCCGAAGTAGATAATCTGCATCCTCCCCCTTTGGGTACAATGCGAGCCAAAGCTCCAACATGTCCACATTAATTGGGGAGGGAGCCTTTCGGTGAACCAGCTCCATCTGCGGCAGCCTTGCCAGCCCACTGTCCGCCCCTCCCTCTGCCCCGCGTCCCTCCAGGCCTGGGACAGGCAGAGGCAGCGTGGGAGCCCGCACAGGTGGGACACTCATGCCTGTACTTGCAATTTTTCCTATTGCAGGAACCATTGGACGAGAAAGTCCAGCACAGCAGGCGGGCTGGAACCCCCTGCCCCGCCACCTGGCGGGGAATCTGAGCTGGAGCCGCTCGCTGGACCGCATGTCCGCAATGGTATCTCTCCCCTGGCGCCGGGCGCGTGGGCGTCATGTACAGAAGCCAAAGCCTCTGGCACGGCTCGTCCCACCTCATCTCGGGGTGTAGGGGAATCCGCATGCGAAATTCCTCGTCATAAGCCAACCACGAGGGGCCTGGAAAGTCGACCATCGCCCTATAGATGTTGTCCAAATATTGGACCCTCGGAATAGCCAAATCCGGCCGCGCTCTCAAGTACACTGCCATGTAGATTAAATAAGCCGGCAGCCAGTTGGCCCAGGTACGTGGTGGCTTGCGACGACGTGCCTGCTCCTTATCCTTCTCGTCCTGCCCCTCCCTCTCCTCCTTGGTGGGCTCTCTGTTTAAGAGGGAGAAGATATCTACATACTCCCCCCGCCATATCTTTTCTCTGGTGGCTTGCGCTAGGTGATCACCCAGTGGCAAAGAATATCCCGCCGTTGGCAAGGCCGAAACCGGGACCGCAGCCAACGCGGGCATCTGAAAAGGGGCCTGTGCTGGCCCCGCCACCCCCAATACATTCCCGGCAGGGTAGGGAACACCTGCAACCCCAGTGGTCTGGGTAGCAGTTGTCATCGCCGAGTGGGGTGCCGGCGGCTGGGCCACTGCACCACCCGCGCGAGGCCAAGGCCATTGAAAGGCCACCCCCGTAGTGGCAAGGTGTGTAGGTGTATTGGCTTGTACAGCATACTCACCTGTCGCACCCCCGCAGGCCGCCCCCACCGGGGGTTCCGGCCCACCGGGGGCGTCGGAGCTCACGACCGCCGTAGAGCTCATCATCGGGGCCTGACCCACGCCTGCTTGCTGGCCGGGGAGCTGCGAGGCAGTGGCTGAAGTTGCGCCACGCGCCTGCAGCAGCTCAACCCGTCCCGTCGCCTGCTGCTGCCCTACCGACGGCGCCTCAAAACTAACCCCACAAGTAGCCCCAGCATGGCTGGCCCGAGCCAAGGAGGCCTCGAGGGCCGCTACACGGGCCAGTAAGGCCTCCACGCTAACCTGGGGCCAAGGGCCGGCCGGACCGCCTGGGAGAGGCGCGGGTACAGGTCTCTGTACCCCAGGACCCGAGTAGGGCCATTGTCCCGCACCGAAGCCCGGAAGGGCCGGTGCCGGCACCTGCCAAGGCAGGGGGCCACACCACCCCCAAGGCTAGAAGGCCCCGGGGGGAGCTGCGCCACCACTGGTGCAGGCCCAGCAGAATGAGCAGATCCAGGAGCGGTGTCCACCGCATGCGGGGCGCGGGCCGCAGCCCTCACCGAGCCCATGCTCAGGTCTCCCGCTTCCGGCCAAGGGGTGATCGACCCCATCCCGCCGGTCCCGGCGGGTGCCGGCAAAGGCGGCTGCTGGGGAGGCGCCACCGTGGTCCTCCGACCCGGATTGCGCCTCCTACTAGTGCGAGCCGCACTCGAAAGCGCCTTCTTCTTCGAAGGCATCTCACTCCGTGCAAAAGGAAGCCGAAAGAGAAGATTCGCCGCCAAAAAAGGCTTCCAAACTAGGTAAGGAGCGACGGAGACACAGGGAAAAAACTTCCCCGCTCCGTCGCTTAGCTAAAATGGCAGCTCGGCTGCCTCGTGGCCACCCCTTTTATAAGGGAGCTGGCCACGCCCTAAACTACCCGGATCATTCGTCCTGTGGGGGGGCCCCCCGCAAAGAGCGCGGCGGCCATTTTGGCGCCGCGCTTGCATTCCCAGCCTCCTCTGCGCTCGCGCCCCTCAGCCCGATTGGCTGAGGGGTTGCGCAGCGCAGCGCAGAGGACTCTGGGACTTGCAGCTTTATTTTTTTGGTTGCGTTCATGGGGCTGCTGCCCCACTGGCGACCACCGGAACCCCCGGCGTTGGGAAGGCGGGGATTACGGTAAGTGCAGAGGGCTCGGTCGAGGATGGTTGGGCCGGGTGCGGGAGCCTTTGTCCCAACCCAATGGTTAAGGGTACTTTTTATAGGTATAGATTAAAACATTCTGTATCTCTTTATACCAGTTCAAATCCACAATCTACTTTCCTTTTTTTAACAATAATAAATCCCAAAGTTCTTACTAATATAATAATCATCTCTTTCTTATTCCATTCTATCCGCTTATTTCCAATGTCAATTAATAATGCTATTAAGTTCCTTCTTTCAAGGTGTGTGCCAGTCTCTTTGCAATAAACTCTCAGTTATTACTCTAAAACAAGATTTCTCAAGCTTTTAAAGCAAGGGGTCGGGTCACGCTCCTTCAGACAGCTTCAGGGGCCGGATGACCATTTTGCCCTTCCTCCACCACATGGCACTTCCTGGTGTGGTGGAGGCGGTGGGAGGCCACATGAAATGGTGCCATGGGCTACATCCGGCCTGTGGGCTGCAGGTTGAGAATTCCTGCTCTAAATTGTGTTCAGCAATAATCGCTGTGCAATAAATAATATTAAATATCTATATTATATATTATTATCTTTATATTACAACAGCTGTTGAATGGTACTTGAAACTTTGCTACAGTTTGCTGGTAACTGAGACATTTCCAGACACTAGGGAGATTGACTTTGATGCCTTTTGTAGCTAATTAGTATGTAAAAATAAGTGAATTTAATACAGGTAGAAGAATTCTGGAAGTCAATTTTTTGGTCCGAGAGAGGAGAGACTGTATAGCCTGCCTTTATTTATCTCATCCTGTAAATCTTGAAGATGCAGGACTTTAAAAAACTAATAAGTTTTGTTTGGCATAAGCTTTTGTGCATGGTAATCCGTTTCCTCAGATGCTCTTCAGCACTGATTCTGTAAGAACATGTACCAAAGATAGTAGTTTTTTTTCTTAAAGGAGCCACAGGATTTTTTTGCTGCTTTTGCTATAACAGAATGCAGCAAAGATGGGCAAAACATGTGGCGCATAGGGGCCACCAAGGACCCATTTTGGGAAATGGCTTTTCTTGGCTCGCTCTTGTTTTGGAAAAGAAAGGAATGAGGAGAAGCCTAGATGGACACTTTCAAGTTATTGTTAAGAGGGGAGGGCTTATAGGGTCATGAGATATCTGATATAAAATTTCAAGGCCTCTAAGAGCATAAAAAAAAACAGTTTTTGTTTAATTTAATATTTCCCCCACAGATGACTCTTGAGGAATTTAAGAGGCAACAGAAATGCTATGTGTGTGTGTGTAGCTCTCTGGTGGCTAACCTTGGCACTCCAGCTATTTTTGGACTTCAATTACCAGAACCCCAAGTTAGCACAATTTTGGGATTTATTATTGTTAAAAAAAGGAAAGTAGATTGTGGATTTGAACTGTCTGAGGGAGCATGACTTGCCCCCTGGCTTTAAAAGGTTGAGAACTCCTGTTTTAGAGTAACAACTGAGGGCTTTATTGCAAAGTGTCTGGCACACACCGTGAAAGAAGGAACTTAATAGCGTTATTAATGGACATTGGAAATAAGCAGATAGAATGGAATAAGAAAGAGATGATTATTATATTAGTAACAACTTTGGGATTTATTATTGTTTTGAAAAAGGAAAGTAGATTGTGGATTTGAACTGGTATAAAGATATACAGAATGTTTCAATAAATGGTAAATTTACGTGTGAATCAAAACTAAAAAAAGGATTTAATTGAAGTTCCAGAACAGCTGGAGTGCCAAGGTTCACCATCACAGAATAGAACCTGACACAAACATTGCCCACAACTAGACTATAAGATGACATTACTACCTGTGTGCAAACCTTATAATCACTTACACAGGAATACTGTAGAACTCAATGTAGCTGAAGAGATATATAAAAATTGTACCACACCTATTTGTGGTAGGGATGAGTCAGCCAGTTGTGCTCTAAAATCCCACTCATTTTGGTGGAAGAAATTTGCACCCTATTGCTTTAGTATAAGCATACAGTAGTTAGATGTTTGGTGCCAAACCATCTCTGCTGCTACCAATCACTTTGAAGGAGAACGTCACAGACATGAAAAAGCTAACTTTTTAACATGAAAAGCACAAAAGCTTCATCAAACTTAGCTACGCCCTCCACCATCTATTCAGTGTAATTGTGTGGTTACATGTTTCATGCCAGGATCAGTTTATTGCAGGGGTTCCAAACCTTTTCAAGCAGGGGCTGGGTCACGTTTTCTCAGTCATTTTCAAGTGCCGGATGGCCATTTTGCCCTGCCTGCACAATGGAGGCAGGCATTTTGTCCCAACAGCTTCAAAAGGGTGGCCATTTTGTTTCTCGAATACCCTTGGAGGGGTGGGGGGCACATGAAATGTTGCTGTGGTCCGGATCCAGCTCACGGGTCTTAGGTTGGGAACCCCTGGTTTATTGAGTCACCAGAGACACATCCATCAACTGTGAAAATGACTTCCAGGAAAAATGTATACTCGAATACAAGTAGCAGACGATGACGACAATGACAATGAGTTAGATGTTTTTAACTATTTTCTATATTGTTTTCTGAGCACCAGAAAATAATATAGAGGTGCTTCTGATGAAGTAGGATGCAGTCCTTGAGAGTTTATGGAGGGACAGTCCTGTAACCTGAGCACTCAATTTGGGAAATCTTGGTATAAGAACTGAAGCTGTTAAGAGTGAAAGGGCCAACATGTTGCACGTTGTGATGAGGCAGTGTTTGAAAATACTTTTTGGGACAATAGCTTGCAGAATGTTCAATCAATTTTGACCGCTGGCCATAGTAGTATTTCTTCCCTATTGGGAGAAAGAGGTGGCATATAAATAATATTAATAAATAAATGGGAACTGGCAGATTCTGGGACTCGTAGTCCAGGAAAGCAATGATTCTTAGTTGTGTTGTGTAAGCTTGATGAAAACACCATTGTAACGACATGGGATTTTATCTATTCTCTCTCTGCAGTTACCACCTAACTCTCAAGGTAGTCCGAAGTGGGTCTCCAGGTGGGCAAGCCTTGCTGATACCTATACAGACTCGGTGTCTGCTCCCAGCATTGGGGATGCTCTTGTCTCTCAGGCTGGCACAGGTAATCATAGTGTCCAGGGTCATGTTGACCCTGCCAAAGGATGTTCCTTCAAAAAGGGCAGTGTTTGATTTTTGCATCCATTATTTTAGAGCAGTTTGTTTATCGCATTTCCATTCTGAGCTTAGGGCAGCACACATGGCTCTTTTTCTTCCCCAATTTATCCTCACCACAGCCCTGTGATCCGGATCAGACTGAGAGTGTGTGACAGACCAGCTCTTGATTGTTACATCGTATTGCCTATAAAAAGTGGAAAAGTGTTGTATGAAATTATTCCCTTTGCTTTCCAATATTGCCATTCCACCATTCCTGACTTTCCCCAGTTTCAATGGAGATAGATATGCACAATGCTAATAAGGAACATGAAAAGAATTATCCAGGGTTGTGAGATTTCTACATCAGTACTGATTATAAATACAGTAAACCCCCGGTTAACGATGCTTTCGGACAACGTCATTCTCGTTTAACGACATGTCCTTTTTTTGACTCGGTTAACGATGTCGTTATCCGGGAGTTACCATCACCTCTCGGTTAACGACGTTGTTATCCTGGGGTGTCCTTTTCACCTCTCGGTTAATGATGTCGTTATCCGGGAGGTCTCCATAGGGAGCCATTTTTTTGTCGTTAACCAAGAGTTCCCGGTTAATGATGTTTCCCGGTTAGCAACACGACTTTGGGAACCAAGAAATGTCGTTAACCAGGGGTTCACTGTATGTAACCTTCCAGTCATCAAGATCAGCGTCTTAACCACTAAGGCACCACAGACCCTTAGAATGAAATTTAGTCTACACATTAGGTGAACTATTGCAATCATATCGAAGTAAAGTAATACTCCGGATAACGACAAAACTTGGTTCCACAAGTTGTGTCGTTATCCATTTTTTGTCCTTACCTGGTCCATGTATTGGATATTGTCAGCTGTAGGTTTTGGCTTGCAGCACTGCCTGGGGAGATTTGGGGGCGGATCGGGTCCCTCGAGCCTCCTAGAGGGGGCAGGGGTGGCGGAGAGCACAAAATGGGTGAGAAAATGCATTGTCATGGAATTTTTTCACCCATTTTGGTTTCCCCGCCGCCCCTGCCACCTCTGCGAGGCTCAAGGGACCAGATCCGCACTGTTTCCAACACCCCCAACCTCCCCGGGTGGTGCTGCAAGCCAAAACGCTGGGGAAAACTCCTTCGTCAGCTGCAGGTTTTGCCTTGTAACACTGCCCAGGGAGGTCGGGGGGCGGGGCGTTGGAAACAGCGTGGATCGGCTCCCCCGACCCTTCCAGAGGTGGCAGCCCACCCCCACAAAAAGAACGACATGCTCTCCTACCTTATGTTTGGGGCTGAAGAAAATCGCCATCTTTGGGTGTCTTCTGCTCTCCGCCTCCCTTGCAGCCTCTGGGGGTGGGGGTGGGGGTGGGAGGACCTTTTGCATGATATTCCCATCTTCCTAGGAGGTCCCTGGGCCGCACAACAACTGAAAAAAGTTGTGGCCACCATTTTGTTTTTTAAACAAAATGGTGGCCGCAACTTATTTCAGCTGTTGTGCGGCCCAGGGACCTCCTAGGAAGGTGAGAATAGCGTAGAAAAGGTTCTCTCACCCTCTCAGACGCTGCGAAGATGGCAATTTTTTTGTCCTCAAACAGCGTGATAAGATAGGAGATTAAACACAATGCACCAGATAACGACACCATGATGCTATCTGGTGCAAATCTTTTCCAAAAATTTGCTGTTGTTATCAAGATTTGTCGTTATCCGGTGTTGTTGTTATCTGGAGTTCCACTGTATTACCTGCAGTGAGAGGAACATATAGGATTTTTCCTGCTCTCCCCTAATTCTGTAATGCCCAGCATGATAAAGGCTTGGGTGGAGTTGAAAACTACATTAAGTTTGTGGTCTTATAAAGTTTTCACCTATTTTTGTCTTTGAATATACAAGGACCATCAAAGTTCTTCTCTTCTGCAATTGTATGACCTACGAACCTGGTAGAAGAGATGAGGAAACCCTGTGGAGTAGATTTTTATATACAGTGGTACCTTGGTTTACGAATTTGATGCATTCTCCGGGATGTTTTGTATTGCAAAAAACTCATGAACTGAAACACTTTTCCCCATAGAAATGCATTGAAAACCTTTTTTCTGACCTCCAGAATGGATTAATTGGTTTTCAATGTATTCCTATGGGGAAATGCATTTCAGTTTATGAATTTAATTTGTAAACCGAAGCATTATTCCCCATGGATTTTCATTCATAAACTGAAAATTATGTTTACCGAGGTGTTCGTAAACTGAGGTACCACTGTGTATAAAAGTAAACTGGTGAATCTTGGCCATTGTCCGGACCTCTCTCTTCTGCGGTTTGTTTTCCCTCTTCCTCCCCTCTCTCTTACTTCTCCCCAGCTTTAAGATGAAGAGAAGCCAAAAGAATAAAATTGGAGATTGTAACAACAGCAGAGGAGCTGAACATTGGCTCCTTATCAGATAGGACTCTATGGATGCAGAAAACTACTCAATGTTTTAGGAGCACAGTTCTCTCCTGTGGCTGACCGGCATGTTTACTAGTGATGATGGAAGGGAGACCATAGTTTCAGAATATCAGAAATAAAAACACTTTATTTTGTAGATTTTTTTAAAAAAACACCTAGGGCTTTTGAACCTTCCTCAGGGGCATTAATTACAATTCTTAAATCTTTTCTCAGTCTGCACTCCACTCCAATCAGTTGTTTGGACACAGTTGTGCGTAATTTTTTCCTCTGAGGAAAGACAAAACTCTTCTGTCGTCACAGTTCAATGGATATGCTAGTTCCTTTGATTTAGTTTCCAGCATGGTTACTGACTGTGGTAGCTGGGAGATTCCAAGACGCTGTAGTCAAAAAGTTATTTTTTCCCCTAAGCTCTGGAATCCAGGGTTAGATTGCTTTCTTCTAGAAAGATGTATTACACAGCTCAACTCCTAACATGTAAATGAGTATATCTCACAATTTATTGCAGCACACATCTAATACCCAGACATCCTGTTTTGCTGAGTTTAATAAATGTCTTTTAAAAATTCACAGAGAAGGAACCGTGTCCGAGAGTGGATGAATCAGAATCTGCTGCCGCATCACGGACAAGACGGCTTCTTCCGCAGCTTCCCCCAGGAGATAAATACGAAAGCCCGACTCCCTCCGTTTTAATTTGTCAAGAGCCCTATTCTGAACTTTCTCAACGGAGTGCTCCGAATGACCATGGGCCAGAAGTATATGGAGATCCTGCCAACCAGCTGTTAATTCAGGAGGATTTGGATCCAGATAGCCTTAGCGATGCAAGTAGATCTGATGATGGCTTTGGTTTGGAGAAAAGCAAGAAAAGCCAAAGTGACACCAAGCTGGCAGAGCAAGGTCAGGCAAAGGCTGAAACTACAAAACCCAAAGTTCGTCAGAATGTTGTGCCAAAGCTTTCTCATCTGAGGGCATCAAGTGATCCAATGTCAACATCTTTTTACATTGGGGATGAGGAAGAGGAGGTAGGCATTCCTTCAAAGCTTTCATCAAGCACTTGTCGAATGGACAAAGATGAGGTTCCATTTAAATGTGGAAAGTCATCCGCCAAAGGTATTAGCAATACTTACATTAGCTCAAATGGAAAAATGGTTATCTCCTTACACCAGGGTCTCCCTCTAGCAGAGCAGGAAGCGGTAACTGCAAAAGAAACGTCTTCTTTCGTTCGGCAGGAAAGCTTTACCAAAGAGAAATCGAGCAGCAGTGTTCCTCAAAACAGGTTGCCGCATATCTCAAGTCATCCTCTGCTTAAAGATCTTGAGGTTGCAAGAGCAAGTCGCATGGACTTTAACCAAGACACCCATCTTCTCCTTAAGGACACTGAAACGGCTCTGGCAGCCTTGGAAGCTAAACTCCTGTGCCAAACCCAACATCTCGATGTTCCAGGAAACGCCCAGGGCCAGTTAGACGACTCCTTATCAGGAGACTCTGATGTGGACACGTCCAGCACCGTCAGCTTGTTGAGTGGCAAAAACCTTCCCACCCACCCACAGAAGCATAAAAATGCAACCGCCTTGCAGAAAGAGAAGTCGTCTTCTGCATCATCAGTACAAGACCAGGGCCCTCCACCAAGTGCACGGGAAAGGCTTTCAGAGAAACGCAAAACTCTTCCTCCCGAGAGTGGGTACAAAAATGAAAATACGAAACGTTTCCAAGTTAAGCGCAACATGGGGACAAGTGGGTCTGTGGAGTGTACCGATGATGAGCGGAGCGGTAGTCTCCCGTATTTGCCGGCTATGGAAATAGCTTCCTCTGATCAAGAACAAACCACCTCTTCCAGGCCTATCTCTCGAAAGAAGCCCTTCTCCCAGTCCACCAAAGAAGAACACAACAAAACAACATCAACGGCGCAAAAGATTCAGCAGGTTCTCACGAGATCCAATAGTTTATCCACGCCAAGACCCACAAGAGCGTCGAAGCTTCGCCGTGCTCGGTTGGGAGACACCTCAGATAACGAGAGTGCAGATACAGAGAAGACAGCTTCTCATCATGAAGGAACGGCTGCTCCTTCCAAGCAACCTACGGAGAACAAGAAACTGTCAAGACTTGACATCCTTGCTATGCCAAGGAAGCGGGCAGGATCTTTCACTGTGCCAAGTGACTCTGAAAGTACGGCACCCAGACTCACCTTCTCTGGCCGTAGTGCGGAGTCCTACTATGCCACTCGAAAGCCACCCGTTTCAGAAGCTAGAAATGCTGCTAGAAAGACAGCAGCTGTAGCAGCTGCTTCAAAACAGCCTTTTATCAGGACACGCTCGAGCGGCGTTAAATATGCCTCTACACCTAGTGAGTAACTATGCGTTTTATCTTAAGGTATTCTGCTTATTGGGTACTGTGGTGGCTTAGTGGTCAAGACCATGAATTCAACAACTGGAAGGTCAGCAGTTCGAGACCAGAGTACTGCAAGATGGAGTGAGCTCCTGTCAATGTCCCAGCTCCTGCCAACCTAGCAGTTTGAAAGCAAGAAATTGCAAGTGGATAAATAGGTACCACTTCGGTTGGAAGGTAAGTCATCCCTGCTACATGTCCACGGAAATGTCTGCAGACGCAGATGGCACTGGCTCTTTGCCGATAAACAGGGTTGAGCACTGAACCCTAGAGTCGGATACAACTGACTTTAGAGCAAGGGCGACCTTTACCTTTACTCTGCTTATAATTAGATTTTTAAAACACTCTAAGCCAGTGTTTCCCGACCTTTGGTTTTTGGACTTCAATTCCCAGAAGTCTGAGTCAGTTCCCCAAAGCACTGATCAGCCAACGTCCTGACTTAGGCTTCTGGGAATTGAAGTCCCCATGTGGGGCTTGGACCCCACCTTGGGAACCACTGTTCTAAGCTATGAAAGGAAATAATTTGGAGATGAATCTATTGTCCTTTTCAACAGATTCACCCCCACTCCTCTCTAGCAGTTTATAATACATTCTGTCGCTCCTGGATGCGGAAGTAAAACGCGCCCGTATGGATTCGTGTGGATTCATGGGGGCTTGGGCTTCTGGGAATTGAAGTCCAAGAACATCTGGAGTGCCAAGGTTTGCTGTTACGGAACTAGAGGTTTTGAGGACATAATTCATAGCCCTGTTTTAAATGGGATTTTCTCTTTGAGTTTTCACACATATTACTATAGCCCCTGGTGAAATCTTAAAAAACAAACAAACAAGGGAAGCCTAGAGGATGCAGAATTCACCTTTATTTGTGAAAAGTAGAAGTGGACTTCGGATTAGTCTTAGTTTTGACGGGAGGGAGTATGGTCCTCTGTTGATGGATCTGGAGGAGCAAGCAGGTCCACAGGTCAGATGAAGTTTGCCGTGTGCTGATCTGCAGAAATAAATGTTGTGTATGCATCTGAGGACAGAACTTGTGCTGACGTGTTTTGCCAGATTGACACAAGCAAGCTGTAGTTATTCTGGCTAATCTACTCTTCTGAGTGAGATGTAGTGGAAATTTTATATAAGGCATTCATTGAGCAATGCACATTTAAACAACAGATGGGGAATTTCTGGAGATGAAGAGTCATATTACTTTAACTGAAACCACCCAATTTATTTATTTATGTGTTTCATTTATGTACATTCATCTGACAGATAGTCACTTTGGAGTGGATACACAGCAGATATTTTATTTTATTCTTTATTTTATTCTTAGATTTTTATGCTGCCCACTCGGGGAAACCCGACTCAGGGCGGCTCACAACGGTAAAAACAGATAAAATACAGTAAAATATAACAAAACAGATTAAAACCCTCACTCGACCACCCACCCACCAACCCACCCTCCCACTCCCACCCCACTTAAAAGACTAAAAAGGGAATAGGGAATGGAGGAATACCGCAGAACACAAAACAAAAAGATAAAAATAGAAGAACAAAATACCCCACATAACAAAATATATAAAGCTATGACAGATCTTATACAAATCCAACTGTGACGGCATCAACCAAAATAACGAAATTAGTGGAGAGAGATCCCATGGTGTTCCTTACCCAGTGACTGCTAAATCTGTTGCAGTGGTAGTGTGCGTCCGTTTCTCTTTAAAGCCAGGTAGGCAGGCAGCATGCACCTTCTTTTAAAGACAGGTTGTTGTTTTGTTTGCCATAGCAAAGGTAAAGGTCTTCCTTGCTCAAAACCCAGTCATATCCAACTCTAGGGGGTGGTGCTCCTTCCCATTTACAGCCAATGACTGTCTGTGTTTGCAGACCTTTCTGTGGTCATGTGGCAGGCATGATTAAGTGTTGAAACACACGAAATGCTGTTACCTTTCCTGTTGATGCAGTACCTATTTATCTACTTGCAATTTCTTGCTTTTGAACTGCCAGGTTAGCAGGAGCTGGGGTAGATGACAGGAGCTCAGTCCATTGCACAATGCTTGGGTCATTAAGCTCATTGTCTTAACCACTAGTTCACCAACCAGCAAATTTTGTACTAGTGGTGCGATGAGGACTAGCTAAGAGTCAAATATGGGCACCCCTCCTGCAGTCTGTGGGGGCCTCAAGTGTTGCTCAGCCCTGGTCTCAGGGGAAGAAGGATCCCATGCTGTATTACTTTTAAGGAACTAACTAATTGCTGTATGTTTGGCCTAAGCACAAATGGAGGGTATGAGACATTGTTGTACACGATGCACCAGCTTTTAAATGAGCTTGGTGGATGCCTGTCTTTTCAACACTGACCAGCCGCAGGTTGCTACTCAAATGATTTAGTGTTGCCATTATAAATAATTTAAAAATGCATGCATAATGAGCAGCACAGACCTCAGCTGGTGGAAGGATCACAATTTCTGTGTTTTGTCATTGTGCGACACTGCTGAATCTCATTCGGCATGAGACACTCTCAACTCCATGCATTTCTTGTTACAAATGAATTGGTTTTACCTCCCACTGCTTTGCAGCAACAACTAACTGGTTTTGGTGGAGAATTAACATGGGGTACCCTTTATTGTGCAGTACATAATTAACATTACTAACATCACACTTTCCTTTTTAGAGGCTGTGACCTTGGACTTAATCTATATAGACCAGTGATGGCAAACCTTGGTGTTCTTAGACTTCAATTCCCAGAAGCCCAAGTCTCTCTGAATCCGTATGCACAGTAAATCCATTGGTGTGGATTCACAGAGACTTGGGCTTCTGGGAATTGAAGTCTAAGAACACCAAGGTTCACCATCACGGATATAGACAGTGTTTTGTAGAAAGGCGTATATTGGCTTAGTTCTCAACTTTAAACAGTGGACAAGAGTAGAAAGAAATACAAAAGTTACCACATATAAATATAAATACAGTTCTTCTTGCCATCAACAGTATCTGACAACACTTCTCGGAATTATTACTCTTTAATCAGAGTAGAATAGCTTTGATGCCAAAGCTGTTAAAGCATGTTTTCTAGCTTGGGGGAAAATGTTCTGTGGGAATTAAAATAATAATTTCTGCCCTTGATTAGCTGTAACCACCAGGGACTTCTGCTTTAGGAAACAGTGACCATTGCTTGTTAATGCTGCAGCAAAATGGTACATGTGAATACTGTACTGCAGGGCAAAGTTGGAGATACCGTGACAATAATTATGGCTGCCTGTTCATGAATATAATTTGGGCAACGATCCAGTGGCATTGCCCTTCTGGCTGAGATTTTCCTTTTTTTTTTAACTCACTGAACTTGTTTTCACAGTCACTAATCCCAGAGTAATGAGCTCTCAGTTAATTGTTAACTGATCCCTTTGGGTGGATAAACTAAAGCAGGGTTTCCCAACTTAAGGCCAGCAGCGCCATTTCATGTGGCCCCCACTCCTCCAAGCCCATTAGAGCCACAAAATAGCTACTCCTTTGAAGCTGTTGGGACAAAATGGCCACCCCCATCATGCAGGCAGGGCAGAATGGCCATCCGGCCCTTGAAGCTGACTGAGAGGGCGTGGCCCGGCCCCTGGCTTGAAAAGGTTGGGAACCCCTGAACTAAAGTAAGAAAATTGAGGGGTGGGGAGAGATAGTCTGTTGTAGACAGTATCACTTGATGGACCACTGGCCCAACTTGATGTAAAGCATCTTGTTACTTCTTTCTAGAACATAAGACATCACATCATAAATTATGCAGGATACCCCACAGTAAATTTAAAAAAAAGTGTGGGTTAAAAGATTCCACTTCAAGCTTTTAAAATCCCATCTTCAAATTTACTTGTTTCCCGAGCTCCGCAATTCTTTAGTAGCCATCTCTTTGGACGGGAGATTCACGAAAGCCTACTCCACAACTGGGTAAACACTCGTGGATGCTCATTGTGTATGGATATATAGATTTCTAGAAGAAGTAAACAAAGATGAAACTTAGGTTGTCACGCTTTGGGCACTACATGGAAGGACAAGACTCATTGGAAAAGACAAGAGCACTAGGAATAGTTGAAGGTAACAGGAAAAGAGAAAGACCAGGTAAAGGAGGCCACAGTCTGGAATCTGCAAGAACTGAGCAGGTCTGGTAATGGCGGGAACGTTTGGATGCCATTTATGAATGTCACTACCAAGGTCAACAGACGCCAAGGGCAATGTGATGGCACATAACAATGTGGGTTCACGGGTATTTATCCAACGTTGGCATTAGGAGAAGCCTAGAACAAGTCATTTCCGAGGGCCTTGCAAAACTGGCTTGCCAGAAAAATGAGGTTTCCTCATACCATGCATAATTAATGTATGGCACATCCTTACCACATGTTGTGGGAAAATCCACAAATTAGTGGTTTTTAAAAGGGCATTTTTATAGATTCATTGTGGCGGGGAGGTAGCCCTGTAATACGTACATCTTCAGAGATGCCACAGAAAATGAAATTACTGGGGACCAGTGACTGAGAGCTGCTACATCCATGCCCTGTTGCTAGGTTTCCTGAAGGCCTCGGTGTGGCTAGTGAGGGAATTATCCCATTTGGCAGGAAAGGCTGCAACTTTATTCTTGTCTAACAGGCCTCTTGAGCTCTTCAAAACTGCCATGGCTCAAAGCTGCTGTGTATTATCTAACTTTTTGTTACTTCCATAGATAACATAGTGCCATAATGGTGAACCTTGGCATGCCAGATGTTCTTGGACTTCAATTCCCAGAAGCCCAAACCTCCTGTGAATCCACACGGATGGATTCATCTGGCCCGCACTGCCCTCGTCGCTCCCGGAAGTGGAAGTAAAACGCGTGCCTACAGAGGAAGGGTTAACCCAGAAGAGCCTTAACCGTACGGGCACGCTTTACTTCCGCTTCCGGGAGTGATGAGGGCAGCGTGGGCCAGATGAATTGTAGTAAACCCATTTATGTGGATTCACGGGGGCTTGGGCTTCTGGGAATTGAAGTCCAAGAACATCTGGAGTGCCAAGGTTCGCCATCACGGGCATAGTGGGTTGTGTAGAGATCTGTGAGGGGAAAATCCAGCTGTCAGCAGCCATGCTGACTGGTGGATTTCCATCCCTACAATTTCCATCCCTGCTATCAGGGTTCTCATCATATACTCAGGAGTCCACTTGAGAACCACTAGAGTAAAATATTTGATAAAAAAGCCTCTTTCTGGTGGTATTGTTGAGGGTGTAAACAAGCTACCTGTTTCTCCTTTTACTCTCAATGGAATCTAACACTCGTTTAGAACTGAACTCAGTAGAACTGAAAGTCTACAGAAGAGAACGGCTGAAACTCTAACCTACATTATCATATTCCTTGAGACCTTCTGTGCATGACGAAATGTGGGCTAATTTCCAGATTCCAATAATATTGAGGGTACTTCAACGTAGGAATTAATATATTTAGTGCAGTACTTTTCATATGGGCACATTGTAATATGTGGCGCAAGCCACAAGTTAGCAAATTGAATCTCTTTGCCACCATGAAATTAAAAATCTGCCAATCTCATAGACTGTGACGAGTAAAACTGGCAAGAGACCAGAGAGAGACATGGCTGGTTTGCCAATCCATTTCATCTCACTTCTGCACCCAGTCTGTGGTTAAATTCTTCCTACTACCTGACAAGATGGTACAGATTAGCCTGCAAGGATAGCTGAATGTCAGAATGGGGGGTGTTTCTCATTGTGGGTGTTGTTTGCCTTGTATGTATCTTAGCCTTATTTGTGCTTCAGCATTGAGGGCCTTACCTGTTAGCAAGTCTCTTTGACACCTGAGTGAGGTTGTCTGTCTGATGTCGTTGGACTGCAATTCTCATAGTTCCTCTCCCAAACATGCCACAGTGCTAGGAGTGGTAAGAATTGCAGTCCAGCAACGTTTGGAGGATCACGTCTCCCTACTACTGCTCAGCGTTTTAAGAAAAGATATGAAGCAGGAAGCAACTCTCCTGGCTTAAGTGCTACCAGTTAAGCCCTGGTAGCACAGTGGTTAAACTGCTGTCCTGCAACCAAAAGGTTGTGAGTTTGATCCAAGGATGACTCAGCCTTTCATCTTTCCAAGGTCGGTAAAATGAGTACCGTGTGTGTGTGTGTGTGTGTGTGTGTGTGTGTGTGATGGTGATTTACTTGTGAACCACCCAGAAAGTGCTGTAAGTGCTATGGGGTGATATATAAGTGTTTGCTTTGCAAGATAGCTGAATTCCACTGAATAAGGCAGGTGTTACTGACCCTGACTCATAATAGCTGCCCAAATCTTAAGTTAGGAGGTTTTACAGAGATAACATGCTGGCTGCTGTGAGTTGCCTACCTGACCCTGGGGAGTTTGACTACCCACAGATCAATCTGTACAGACTTGGGAATGCCACACAATCCCAGGGCGCTCTCAGTAGAAGGAGCGGCAAACCACTTCTTAGTATTCTTTACCTACCATAATCCTGGAAAGGGTTGAAACCATCTTCAGTTGAAACCACCTTGATGATATGTAATTATTAATTTAATTACCTGGATGGACAGATAATCTTGCGTCTTGGATGAAGGGCTTGATCCTCCTCCAGGCAGTCCTACCACATATTAAGTGCAGAAGTGTGATTGAATATTGGAATTTCACTCCACCTTCACCTCAGAGACAAATCATTGTAATTTTTATTCATCCAAAAAAAAATTCAATTTGATGGTGTGCACAGAAGTTTTCTTGGTCCTGTACATTTTCTTGGGCTGTTTTGTATTAGCTTCGTTTCCCCCACCCTTTAAAAACCCTGTCAGAAAATCCCTTTTTCCACTTTTCCTCTTCACATTCTTCTCCCAATTCTAAAACCAATTCATTCCTCATAAGCTTCGCGGCGGCGGCACCAGGGCTCAGATTATACTTCTACTTCCGAGGAGGAGTACGGCTCAAATCACAGCTCCCCTAAACACAAACGCTCCCATACTTCAACAGCCACCCAGACGCCGAGGAGCCGAGGCTCCGGGTTGAATAAACAGAAGCACGGCAGCAGCAGAGAAACAGAAGACGAAGACTTTGACGACCAGGATCCGTACAACTTCATGGCACAGACAGCAGAAATTGCAGAAATAGCCAGGTGAGATGAGGTTGACTGTGGCTTGTGGAACATCTGAAAACAATTACTTCTGGGGACTCTAGTTTCCATAATCCCACAGCCAACAGTGACCTTACTGGGGGCTCCCATGTTGTAGTTCAAAAAAAGGAACTTCTTCACACTCTTTTATTTTGAGCAGTGGTTGAAACCATGAGCAGAGAGGCAAGACAGGTGTGGAGATGCTAGGAGTGAATACAGATTAGTTATATGTACTGGACAGTGCAATGAAGAAACTAAAATCCAGTCGTAGGATCCAACTAGAGGAGGCCCATCAAATCTGGAGTTGACTCACCAAATCCCCACTGATTGTCGGGACTGTTGAATTTCAGTGAGACTGTTGTAGGCAAAATCCATATCTTTTAGTGTGGGTCACATACAGGTGAAACTCGGAAAATTAGAATATCATGCAAATGTTCATTTCACTTAAAAGGTGAAACAAATACTGTATATGAGATAGACTCACTAAATGCAAAGCGAGAGATGTCATGCCTTAATTCATTATAATTGTGATGATCATGATGAGATTATGTGGTGATTATAGGGTACATGCGGTTGGGGGGGTTGGGGTTTTCATAAACTGTAAGCCATAAGCATCAATATTATAACAAAGTAAGGCTTGAACTATCTCACTTTGCATATGAGTCTATGTCATATATTTGTTTCACCTTTCAAGTTGCATTACTGAACTGAATGAACGTTTGCACAATATTCTAATTTTCCGAGTTTTACCTGTATCTCTTGCCATTCACAACATGCTCTGGAAGAAATTGAGTGTAAATGCTTGGAATGTAATTGAGTGTAAATGCTTTTAATCCATGGTTTCCCAGATTGGGGTGCATATATGGGTAGAAGGGCATGAAGAAATTAAGGGTGGGTTGGTAAGTCTGAGATTTTTATGATCCTTCTCATTACGTTTGTAATTTCCTACTACTATTTCTTAAAGTGAATTACATTTTTATGTCATTAAAATGAGACTTTGGTCAAGCTGTACTACTGCACCAAAACGTTGCTCACAATTTGAGTTTGATCCCAACAAGTTTAAGGTTAACTCAACTTTTCATCCTTCCAAAATGAGTGCGCAGCTTGTTGGAGAGAAAAATACTAATTATCTTGTGTTCTACCCAGAGAATGCTCTAAGTGCTGTGGAGTGATACATAATTGATATTATCTTTTTGTAGTAACAAAAGCTTATTTTTAATTTAATTTTTAAAACTTGTGTTTTGTGACTTCAGTTTTGAATTGTGGATTGAATTTTTTTGGCTTATAAATGGGTGATGTAATGTTGAAGGAGGGAGTAGGGTTTCTAAAAACCAACAACAACAGAAAAACCCAAGAAGGATGAAGTGCTGAAAAGTTTGGGAATGGCAGTTTTGGTTGGAGCTGCGATGTGGTAGTAATGATATTTGCCTACACTTACTAGAGGAGGGAAAGTAGCTCAATGATAGGGTGTACATTAAAGTAGTATTCAGTCATTTGCAGGACCTACAAAACAAGATCCTTCTTTTCAGACTAGTGTGTTCTCCACATGCTGAAACTGTTGCTGAAGAGATGGGGGTGGGTGGATGGGTGGGTTAGGTGTGTTTTGGAGAACCATTGAAGTTATAACTAAATAGGCCTTTAGCATCCAAAAGGTTTTAGGTCATTGGTGGCGAACCTATGGCATGTGTGCCAGACAGGGTACTCCCAGCTCTCTGTTGACATGCCATCACCCCAGCACAGAGTTCGCCGCGCCCCTCTGTCCAGTAGCCCAATGGGAGTGCTTCCTCCCTCCCCCCAGCACAGAGTTCGCCCCATTCCTCTGTTTGGGCACTCGATCTCTAAAAGGTTCGCCATCACTGTTCTAGGTTCAATCACAGGCATCTGCAGTTGAAAAAACAAATAGAAGTGGGGAAGAACCCTCACTAGAAATGCTAGATAGCAGCTTCCAATATCATGATTTTAACTCCTCCTTCCCTATCCATTTCCTTCTATCCCTTGGCTTTTAGAGTGTACTTAAGGACAGGCATTAATTACTAATATTTGTAAGCCTTTGAGCATTTTTTTGATTTGAAGATCTGGGTTAAAAGTGTTTCAAGCAAACAATAAAGTCATTGTAGTGTCTTTAAGATAATGTATTTGGCATAAACCTTTTGAGGACTCAACTCATTTCACTGGATGGAGTGAGCTGAGATACACGACTGCTCATGCCAAGTACAGTGTTGGCCTTTAAATTGTTTACAAGGCTATGCTGTTTTTGTTGTGACAAAATTGATTTACACATCTACTCCTAGATATTTTGAAATAAATAATAATACTAGGTTATACAGTTCAGTAATAGATCTATAATAGTCTCATATGTTGATATAAACAAGTTTGTTGTGAAGTTTACTGAGGATAATATTAAATTCTCTATCAATATGGGAGTACTTAATAGTATTCTTAGAGATATCCAAATGGTACAAATCAGGAGGGTTTGAACCTCACAGTACCACAACTATGGGAAGCTTCTGAAAATGCCATGTGACGAAATTGTACAATTGCGGTTGAAGAAAACCGATAATTGGCTTATTCCGGGAAGGTGGTGGCATTGTGGGTTTGATAATGGCGTGGCTGGGTTTCTAAAGGAAGGCAGCTTTCTAGGAACTTTAGTATTACCCGGAACTTGGCATTCTGTAAATACTATTAGCTTAAAGAGGCCAGCTCATGCCTTACCATTTGCAATTTTATAGTTCTCCCACACTCTTATTGCCCTACATTTTTTTTTAAAAAAAGGCTTTTCATAAAAAAAAATGCCTGCTAAAAGATTAATAGTCCTTTTGCATTACTGTGATGTGCAATGAAAACAGAAATAGAACTGTTTGTTCCTAGACATCCATGTTAACCACATACACTTGACAGTGTAAGTGCTAAAGCTGGGAGCGTAACTGAGGTCCATCTGGTGTCCAGGGATATAAAGTGCTCTGTTGAATTTTGCAGGAAAGCTGCTCCATATATATATATATATATATATATATATATATATATATATATATATATATATATATATATATATATATATATATATATATATATATATATATATATATATATATATATATATATATATATATATATATATATATATATACACACACACACACACACACACACACACACACACACACACACACACACACACACACACACACACACACACACACACACACACACACACACACACACTGTATATATATGCAGCCTTTGGCTTCTGCCTCTGTCGTCTCTTCTGAATCAACAGGGAGACACAGTCTAGAATAGCAAATGAGAGTTCAGAGGGAAAATGGTCGCCCCCTTATTTATGCTAGGCTTAATCATGTAATTGAAGCATCAGAAAGAGTCTGCTGCAGCTCCAGACAGACCTCGTCACTCAATTAGTCACGCAGATCTAATTTTTGCTTCATTTGGTTCAGTCGTGTGTATACATTTTTTGTTTCCTAGGAAACAATTCAAGAATATTTGGTAACTTTTTGTTTCGTGCAGGATCTTGGCCAGTGCATTAAAAGTATGTTGCAGTTTCACTAGTGTGTTAATCAACCAAAGCTTCTTTTGATTAATTTGCTGTGTGTGATATAGATATTTAACCAGTGAGTACAAATGTTTAGGGTCAAAGCTGAAAATTAAAGGGATGCTTTTTTTAAAAAAACTTTTTAAAAACCTGTTTTGCTTCTACCATATTTAGAATTTTTAAAAAAGAAAAATATTAAAGATTGCCTTTCCTTCTAATTATGAAATAATTGTTTTTGTTTAGCCAATTGTTAAGTTGCATTTTTTTAGTTGCTCAGAAAAGCAGTCCTTTGGGGGGAATAAAAATCTGTTTAAGTAATTAGTTGATTAGATTTAATTAATTAGTTAATAAGTTAATTTAAAACTCTGATAGCCTGATCCCAGCCTCTTGATAATGTAAATAATAATGCAAAGCAAAGGGATTCTGAAAATTACATCTTGCAAAACTTAAGCATGAACTGTACAGTAGAACACAAGAAAATAGAAGAATATTATTTACTGGGTAAACCCATTAGTCATTCCAGCCCCATTATTGATAGTCACTCTCCACAATTTTGGTCATGAACCTTTCTAGTCCTGTTTGAACACACTGGGCATCAAATCCGAGGTCTTAGTATTAGAGACAGTACATTACCCCTTAGGCCGGAAGTGCCTCCAGGGTGAAAGTTTTAGGACGTTCTGTGTACAAAGACATTGGACTACAATCCTTTACCATAACTGGAGTAATAATTCCATTGTGGAGCTCAGAATCCCAGGTTCATCTCCACTAAAAATGTGGAGGAAGATATGGGAATAGGAATAGATAGGAGTACCCTAGATGAACTAACAGATAGATTGTGTGTGGATTTCATTCAAATAAAGCCAAATCAAAGAGTGACGTAAGATGTTTTAACTAGTTTTATATTTTATAGCAGTGGTTCCCAACTTTGGGCCTCCAGATGTTTTCATGTCCTTGGAGTATTTTTACCAGTGCCATCCCTACTTCAGTTTTCATGTTCCAACAGAGGTTTGAACCCAAATATCCTGAGTTCAGTGGCTCCCAAACTTGGATCTCCAGATGTTCTTAAACTACAGATCTCAGAATAGCTAGTTGTAAAAGCTTCGGGGAACGAAAGGTCCAAGAACGTCTGGTGCCCCAAGATTGGGAACCACTGTTTTAGAGGTTTCAAACCATATTTGCAGTATTTTCTTGATCAAATGACCATAAATGGCAATTGGTTCATGGGTGAGGGTTCTTTTTCCCCATCCTCTGTGGTTTTGATTAGTTTAAGTATATCTTCTATCGGTTTCACTGGCCAGGCTGAATCAAGATTATGGTCCAGCAGATCTGGAGAAGACTGGCTTAGATCATGATGAAATAATCTCCTCCCAATTATTTCTTGGACACATCTCCAGTGTAAGATGAGATGAGACCCTTCAGTTAATATGTGCTGTTCTTCTAGGTTAAGTCAAACCTTGGTGAAAGATGTGGCGATTCTTGCTCGGGAGATTCATGATGTTGCTGGAGATGGAGATTCCCAGAGCTCATCAGGACTTAGCACCTCCCACAGTTCTGTGCCTAACACCCCTGCTTCCACAATATCAGCAAGGGAAGAGGTAAGACAACTGTTTATGGCTCGTGTGTTTGTGGCTGCAAGCCAAACGGGGTCAAAGTGAAAATTCAATGGGTGTTATGCTCTCAAGCTCTAATGCAATGTTCCCAATGTGGGACCCATGCACCTCAGGGGGACTTCAATTCCCAGAAGCCTAAGTCAGTACACTGGCTGATCAGTGCTTTGGGGAATTGACTTAGGCTTCTGGGAATTGAAGTCCAAAAATCAAAGGTTGGGAAACACAGTTCCAACGCTTTCAATTCTTGTTTAGATAATGATAAGTCTTGAAGGGCCCATCTACCTTTCCCCTAGGGATTTCCATCCTCACTTGACACTCACCCCATGTGCCAGTATGGAAAACTGCAAAATTTTTATTTTCTCTTGCAAGAGGGTGAGTTATTTTCTCTAAGCTTCAGTTAGAGTATTTTCATTAGTAAGAGCAAGTTGCCTCAAATTGCTTTGTATGATGGCCCGGGGGCTTAGTGGATGAGACGCTAAACTTGGAGACTGGAAGGTTGGGTTTCGATACCCAAGAGCTGTTTGCTCCTCTTGCATAGGTGAAAAGCATTCTGCTGAGGCCATGTGATGAGGAACAATTCTTGCTTCTTAATGGAATAAAACATGGATTAGCCAAAAATTACCTAGTGGGTGCCAGGAAGGTGGTATAAATCCAATTCCAAACCTGCAAACCCAAGGTCATGAAAAGTTCAGTTTACTAATAACATCTGCTCTCTGGACTTTGAGCCACTGTAGATTTATTACCGCTACAATAAATACTTTTTTCTGCCAAGCTTTCCTTCTGCTCTGCCACTTAGTTCGACTTTTAAATTCTACCCCTGGTTGCACATCTTTTTTTATCAGATTTTTGTAACCCTGTGCCTCCAGCTGGGATGTAGTTCACCAGCATAGAATGCATAATTTTGGGATTAAATGATATTCTTGCAAGTTTATCCGGAATTGTCAAATAATGATTTTTCCCTCTTCTCTTAGTTTCGGTTGGATTTTTTATTGCCTGTAAGTAAAAATGCTAATAGATTGGAACCAAGTGAAATAGATTAGAATAGGGACATAGAGTTTAAAATAGAGATTTAGACACCTTTGTGTGTTTGTGTGTGTGTTTTTCTTTGTGCACATGGGAGATCCCCACCCTAAAATCTGGATGAAATTGCAAATGCCTGCAGATTAAATTAGAACCTCTTAAAACTGTGCCCTTATGAGATTGTGGAATTTTATGTTTAAGTACATACAATTTCAGTGAGGTATTTGAACGGCATAGTTTTAAAAAGGCCATTAAAACATGTTCCTCGTAAATTAAACAATTATAGGAAAATATAAGAAAATAGTAACGTTTTCATATGCTTTAGCTCACTTTTAAAGTTCAGCGTGTGTGCCTCCTCTACTTTGATCATGAGCTGCCTTTATTTCCTCAATATGTATTTAGGACAGAATTTAGAAACCTTTCTCTTTAGACTATAACTTCCACAATTTTCTACTGGAAAGTACCGTATTTTCGGACCATAAGGCACACCCAGTTTTTAAAGCAGGAAAACAAGAAAAAAATATTCTGAACCAAATAGTAGTGTATTTGCACCACCAACCAGTGGTGGCGCTGCAGGACAAATGGGCAGGCAAGCCAATTGCACTGAGGCAGGAAGCAATGCTCTAGCTTAGCCTCTTGCTCTCCCTGCAACCAGGAAGCATGGCTTCCCCTTCCATTTTGACCACATAGAGGAGGGACAAAGGCAAGAAAGGTAAATGAAACCCTTTCTTTTTACACATAGGTTTGGTTTCCCACTGAAATGCATTGGGAACTTACAAACAGAAAAGCTTTACAATACTGTACAAGAAATTGATTTCCAATGCATTTAAATGGGAAATTGCGATTTGCGCCCTCTTGTGGCCACTTGTGGTAATGGCCTGCTGAACATATGTTTTTCTTTCCCCGGCCCGGGAACAGCTGTGGCGGCAGCTGAGGTCTTCGGCCAGCTACGGCTGTTGCTTTTACAACAGCCTTGCTGGACAGCATTCAGACTATAAGACGCACCCTCATCCACCCCCCTTTTGGGGAAAAAAGTGCATCTTATGGTCCGAAAAATATGGTAACTTTGATAAAGTTTGTATTGGGAACCAAAGTTGACATCACTGTTAATGAAGCCATGCATATAGTGACAGGATGCCTCAAACCTAAGCCAGTTGAGAAAATATACCCTCTCGTTGGTATCAGTTCACCTAAGATCAGGAGAGAAGTAGCAGCGGATGCTGAGAGAACCAAGCAAGAGAACGACCCTCGACACCCTCTGAATGGATATGAGCCTCAAGTCTGCCTGCTCAGATCCAGGGAAAGCTTTATTGCAAGAACAAACATTCTTGAGAGGGTACACAAGAGCAAAACCAAATTAGAAGATGGAGGAGGAAAGAGCTCACTGGACAAGGAACAACATTAAAGTAGGATATAGCTGAGGAGCTTAATCCTCCCTACATCACTTGGAGGATCCTGGATAGTTGAGGGTTGGAGTCCGTAAAAGCAAGACCAATATGTTCAAGTCGGGGTTGCTGGCAGACAACAACATACTGTGTGAATGTGGAGAGATACAGAATCCAGCTCATTTACTGGTCTGCTGAGTGCTGCCAGAGGCATGCACCAACGAGGACTTGGGTTTAGGCAGTGACCAAGTGAAGAAAGTGGCTTCATTTCAGCAGTCCAGAGTTTGAGTCAGGACACGAAAGAAAAAGAAGAAGGAACCAAAATTGGATAGTTCATAGCTAAACTTTCAAGGCCTTGCTCCGGTCTTCTCTCCGTTGTCAAGCTTATAGTAGGGAACCAGTAATTCTGCAACAAATAGCATCTTTGAGTACTCTCAATCATAGCTGAGGCTTAGATTTCAGCTTCTCATTGGTGACAGGTTGGTTGGGTTGTTTTGATGCAGCTAAGAGTGACTCTGCATGCCCTTGTTGCCCGATTGTGATACACACAGAATTTGTGTGCCTAAGGACCATGCATAATGTAAAGTCACATTTTGCATTGAGACAAGCCTTTGTCTAACACTCTTCCCATTTGGTGTAATTAGTTTTCAAAAGCGTACCTTAATCACTTAACGTTTCCAGCTTTTTTTAAAAAAAGAGTCTTTGGTTGGCAACGGTTGACTCAACGCGCTGCATGATGACGTCACATGTAGTAGAGCCACAGCTCACAGGTGGAACATGGGCTTCGCATGCAGAGCATGTCCCAGGCTCCATTCTCAACATTTCTATTTAAAATGGTTCCAGCTAACAGGGCTAGGAAAACCATATCATCACTTCCTTTGTGTTATGATACATATTGGCAGATTCTGAGATAGTTCAGCTGCTGCTTTCGATCTTTGCATTTTGCTTTCTCAACTACAGTATTCTGTACTTTGCATTTTGGCTTGTCTGCTCTAAATGTCTGTGCACATCCCCCTAATTTTATGTTTTGCACTGACCTCTCTTTCTCTTTCCCTCCTTTTCTTCCCTCTATTTTTCTTCTGTTTTTTGATACAGATTGCTCATTCATCTTTGCGGGCAGCAATTCCATCTCAGGTGCATTTTCCATCTCATTTCTTTCAAGCATTTTAGTGTTTGTTTTTTTAAAAAAGGTTTTCTGCCTTACGCTGAGCAGTTTTAAGTTAAGGATATAATTTCCTCTAATTTTTTAAAGAAGAAATCTTGCTTATTGTTATGTTTGAGTATTTTCTGCTTAATCACCTTTGCTGTTTCTTCTCTAGATTTTAAATAGGTTTTATTTTCTCAGGCTTCAAACTTAAATGCATGCATTTATCTCATCTCACCATAAACTTAAATACATGCCGAGTACAAACAATTCCATTTCCACCCCCTATCCTATCACCAGCCGGGGAGAGTGGGATGGAGGAGGGAAAGAAGGATCCTTTAAGCCGGTTTCCATCCCATCCCACCACCGCTGACCGTCAAGAAGCAGGGAGGCTGGGATCGGCCAGGCAAGAGAGTTTCTTTAGAAGCTGCCCTTCGCCCAGCTCCTACCAGTCAGCAGTGGGCGCCAAATTGCACCAGCGGGGTAGGGTGGGATGAGGGTGGCTTTCAAAATAGCTCTTTCGTGTCTCCAGCCACTGATCCTCTCTAGCCATCAAACCGCACCATTTGGGGGGGGGGGCTGTTAAGATATGCTCTATTTTCAGGTGTATTTTAAGGGGGGAGAAATGTGCGTCTTATACGCCGGCAAATACAGTAACTCTCAATATAGCATGTATGAGTTTAGAGTTTTATATACACATGCCAGAGCTGTGCCCCTATATATATATATATATATATATATATATATATATATATATATATATATATATATATATATATATATATATATATATATATATATATATATATATATATATATATATATATATATATATATATATATATATATATATATATATATATATATATATATATATATATATATATATATATATATATATAAGGGGGCGGTGCTCCACAGAAACATCTGTAGACACTGACTCTTTGGCTGTAAACAGAGATGAGATAAGCACTTCCCCTAGAGCCAGACATGAGCAAGGGGGAACTTTACATTTTATTGTGCTCAAAAAGGCACAGGAATGTTTACTTTATTCTGGCTTTACTTTCTCTGTGCCCAAAGCTTCCTGCTCATGGAAGTGTTGGTGAATCACTGGGATTCCTTTTGAGCTGAGTTCACTAAGGATCTGAAGTCCACAAGCAACCAGACATAACTAGGATCACTTTCTCAGCTTGTCCTCCAAGTCTAGGAATTAGCTACAGAATCCTCCACATAGCTTTCTCTCCTAAATTCGTGGCTGTAACAAGGAAATTTGTTAGCCTGTCCTATCTTAGGATCTTGGCCCAAGATTATTGTCTCTTTGCATTGCTCCCCAGTTTCTCTTAAAAACCAGAACTCTCCACCCTTCCATTTATTTCTGGAAGGTATTTTTAGTGGATGGTAGTTATTATTATTATTATTATTATTATTATTATTATTATTATTATTATTATTATTATTATTATTATTATTATTATTATTATTATTATTATTATTATTATTATTATTATTATTATTATTATTATTATTATTTAGACTTCTATACCGTTTTCCTTCCCATAAAGGGAACTTCCTCATCTCCCCCTGAGTATTTTTCTCATCCAGTGTAGCAGCTTCTGCGCTGCAAATTGTTTAGCCCCAAATCCTTGCTAGTTTACCCAAATTGCTTTGCCACAAATCCTTGCTAGTTGGGAAAGCAGTCTGAATCTCTGAACCTTCTTAGCCTTGCAAATTAGTTTCATTGGAGTTAATATTTCCCTGTAATATTTCTGAATCAAAAGTTTTGTGACATCTAGCAATCTACTTAGTGTTTGTCACTTGCATAACTGTGCTGTGTGTGCGTGCGCTGTCAAGTCAATTCTGACTTATGGTGACCCTTTGCAGGGTTTTCTAGATAGAGATTAAACAGAAATGGTTTCCCATTCTCGTTTTCTTTTGGCATTCCTGGGAATGTACAGCTTTAAATGCTATACAGGTTAGGGTTTCTTTCATGAGACACAACACAATCATTGTTTGTACAGTAAAACCCTGATTTATGAAAAAAATTGGTTCCCTGGCCTATTTCGTAACTCAATTTTTTCGTAACTGCATTAAAAAAAATAAAAAACGGAGAGATTTCCTACCTTCTGGCTGCTGCCTTTTCTTACACTTCCGGCGGTATGGGTGAGTGGCTAGGAGTGATTTTTAGTGCACAAAATGGTGGTGGCGGCATTTTGGGTGCTAAAAAACTGAATTTTTGCATGTCAGGGTATTTCATAACTCGGTGCTTTTTTGTAAGTTAGGACCCCGGGTTACAAAAAAAACATTTTGTAACTTAAAAATTTCGTATCTCAAGGCGTTTGTAAGTCGGGGTTTTACTGTACAGTATTTTGATTCTTTTATGTTCACCATTTCCCCTTGTTGAATAATTCTGTATGGATATGATTTTTGTGCACCTAGTTTATGTTAAGATGTGCCACCTCAATTGTTCAAAGAACCTTTACAGGTGTATATTCTCATTTTGTATGAGTTTATATATATGGTGCAAACGTACCATGTGAAACAGTTGTTGATAGTGGCGCTGAACTGTAATTAGCAAAACAATTTGTATGGTGGTGTTGTGTCACATGATGTGTCTCCCCATGGATTTCCGAAAAGGCAGGGAAGAATTCAGATGCTGCCATTTTCAACAGAATCTCTGTGCTGCATGTAATGCAGTGTTCTTCTATTCTACATGAAACAATATTGGTAAATAAAGGGACATTTGTTCTCATATCTCAAGCTGGATATAAGATTAATCGACTTTTCATTGCTTATGTATTTTAAAGCTGGTACAACACATACCAGAAGCAAGCCTAAATTACCAGAAGGTGCCTCCTGGTTCAATGGGATTTCATGACTTTGACCAAAATATGAATGACAGTCGAGATGAGGATCCCATAAAAAGAACAAGGATGAGAAACAGGGAAGAGGTAAGTTTGTTTCCCTTAGACCATTTGATAGGAAAGAAAATATTGCATATATTTCAGTACAGTAAAACCTCACATAAAGAGCGCTTCGCTTAGAGACTAACTTGCTTAAAGAGCAGAATTTTCTCTGAATGGTTGCCCTCGCTTAACAACTAAAAACAACCAAAAACTCATTTAACAACTAAACCGGGGTTTGCAATTCCTCTCGCCAGAAATCATAATTGGTCACTTACAATGGTGTTTCACTTAAAGAGCAAACTCGCTTAGAGAGCAATCCCATGGAACGCATTATGCTCTTTAAGCGATGTACCACTGTATTCTCCAAATTTCTCTTCTGTCCTGATTTATTTTTAAAGGGAAGAATGTCTACCTGTCTAAAAGTATTTCAAAATACAGTACCAACAAACTGTAGTAAAGATAAAGCTAAAGGTCTCCTTTGATCGAAAGGCAGTCATGATTGACTCTAGGGTGCAGTGTTCATCTATCTCCCTTTACAGCCAAAGAGTCAGTGCTGTCTGTGTCTGCAGACATTTCCGTGGTCATGTGACAGGCACAGAATGCTGTTACTTTTTTCGCCAAAGTGGCACCTATTTATCTACTTGCAATTTCTTGCTTTCAAACTGCTAGGTTGGCAGGAGCTGAGGCAGACAACGGGAGCTCACTCCACTGCACAGCACTCGGGTCTCAAATTGATGACCTGTTAACCTTCTGGTCATCAACCTCAGCATCTTAACCACTAAGCCACTGCAGCCCGTGACCAGTAAACTGTACAGGATCCCAAAGAATCCGCATATGTCACCAGCGCTTTCTACACAGTTGTGTGGATTCAGATAGTTTGTGCTTACCAAATATAGTTTTAGTCTAGAGTGGGTACCTCAAAAGAAAGAGGCGCTTTTCCTTTTTCCTATCTCGCGCAAACTGTTTCTTTACTTGTAATGCAATGGCTAATCTTCCAGGAATAGGGTTATGATTCTTAGGCTGGAATTTCTCTGCTGTGCCTGTTCAAAGAAATGTTGCCATGATGGTTTGTTTCTGACTGTGTTCCAGGTAATCTTTGACAACTTGATGCTCAACCCAGTGTCCCAGTTATCGCACACTATCCGGGAAAACACAGAGAACCTGGCAGAGAAAATGAAGTGAGTCCACGCCTGCCCTTCCCTCTGGTGCGGCCACCTTGTCCTGTCTCATGGCTCAGAGGAGTCGGTGCTAGCCCAAGTTGTTTTGCTTCCTGAATCAAAAGACAACTTGGTGCTCGCTCCAGTCCCTGCATAGAAATAGGCTACACTGGCAGTTCGACCACCTTTCATGGAATGACAGGGGGATTGGGTAGCCCAGTCGTGTTGGTAACAGAGTTTACCTCTGCTATCTGAGGTCATTGGTACTTTCTGGTTAATTATATGATTGGAGTTTGGGATGTTAGATTTTAAAAGAAATTTGTTGTGTTGCTGATTACTCCTCTCAGCAGCCAGGTAAATTAGACCCCAAGACTTCTGGAGATCCATCTTAAGTGAACCAAGTACAGTAAAACCTCAGATAACGCTAAAACTTGGTTCCACAAGTCTTAGTGTTACCCAATTGTTAACGTTAAAGCATTTAAGCAATGCGCTGTAGTGATAACGTTAAAATCCTATGGAATGCATCGGATAACGTTAAAACTCCATAGAGATACATTGTAACAGGCTTTAGCGAACGTTATCCGATGCATCTCATAGGATTTTAACATTATGAGATGCAATTTTTTTCCAGATTGCTTAATGTTATGCAGTTTTAGTGTTATCTGATGCAAACGTTATCCGAGGTACTGTATTACTGTACTCTGTTGAACACAATAGAATGGACATTTAAGCATTGTGCTGCAGTGAACCAGCGCCATAGTCAGTGCTATTGGAGATATTACTGTACTAAGTTCTGTGCAGTCACAGAGAAGATCGGAAAGAACATGTTTGTGATCCTTTGATCTAATACTAACCTTTATATGTTTGTATCAGAATTCTGTTCCAGAACACTGAGCATTCCTGGGAGGAAATTGAAGCCAAAATTAATTCTGAAAATGAAGTGCCAATTCTAAAGACCTCAAACAAGGTGGGAAATATTTCTCGTGACTCATGTACAGAGAGGCTTGCTTTTAAAAGAAGATTCTGTTCGTCTGAAAGTTTTAGGCTTTATGTCTAGCAGAGCTGCAATCAATTCATAAAAATGTGAATTTGAGATTGAAAACTAAAAACTTAGAGGTTTTCCTCTTTCATTTTGCTGGGTTTTGTTTATTTTGCATTCCGTGAATACTCTTGTACATTTCACTGGAACATCTTCCTTACCATCTGAGGTTGCAATGGTTGGGCCTCTTCACTCTTGAACGATGGCATCTAAGAGGTGACCCGATTGAAGTTTATAAAATCATGCACGGTGTGGTCAAAGTAGATAAGGAAAAACTGTTTTGCCTATTGCACAACACTAGAACTAGGGGGCACTCCATGAAACTTTCGGGTGCTAGTTCTCAAACAAATAAGAGAAAGTACTTTTTCACCCAGAGGATCACTGGTCTATGGAACTCCCTGCCAGAAGAAGTGGTGACAGCTGTCAGTCTTGACAGCTTTAAGAAAGGATTAGACAAGTTCATGGAGGACAAGGGTGTCAATGGCTATAATTCTGGATACCTAAGGACAACCTCCGGGTTGGAGAGATAGGCAGGATATCTCTCAATGCCATTTCCAGGGAATCCTAAACAGGTGAAGGCATCTGCTTGGGAATAATACCCTGAAGCAAATGGTGAGCCACTGTGTGAGACAGAATGCTGGACTGGATGGGCTGTGGCCTGTTCCAGCAAGGCTATTGTTATGTTCTTTTGTTGATACATTTTTGGAGCTAAATTTTTCAGTCTTATATTTAGAAAACAAAACAGATTCCAGAAATTTGGTTGATAATGCTTTGAAAATGGACCATAAAAACTCGGATTTTAGAATTGTTGTTTCAGAATCTAAAGGTTGACCAAAGTCTAAATTTTAAAATATTTTCACTAGATTTAATAGAATAAAGCAAAAGTCATATTGGTCTGAGTTGTGTTAATGTTTTAATTGCTAACTTTATTGTTCTTTGTCCACAGGAAATCAGCTCTATTCTGAAGGAACTACGCAGAGTCCAGAAACAACTTGAAGGTTTGTTTCTCTATCTTTCTCTAACCTGAGCTACATTTTGGCAGGATATAATCAATTTTTCTCTAGTAACTTGAATATAGTTTATATAGATTTCCTCCTCCTCTTGCCACTTTATACTCACAGCAACCTATAAGATAATTCATGGGGACACAGGATCATTGGATACAATCTTGTGTGGAATGCTAATGGTAAATTGCAGGAGCAAATTAATTAATCATGAATTAACAAGTTGGATTCCTGATTATGCAATCAAGCCACTTGGTGGGCATTCAATAAGGAATCTGGGGACTTGTTAATTAGTGGCAATTTATCAGTATGAGTTCTATCATTTCCCTTCTGCCAGACTGAATGCTCCCCAGTATTTTGGCTTCAGCTCATGGTCACCCAGTGAGTTCTAAGGATACAAGGAGTGCATATAATTGATTTTTGTCCTTGACCAGAAAAGTTTTTCTGTGCTTTTTTGTGTGCAAAATCTACTTTTGCAAAATGAATAAATAAATAAATAGCAAAGAATTACCATATATGAAACTACATAAAACATGTTTGATCTCATCCAGTGGCCATTTGTTGAAATCTTTCATTCTTGAATGTCAAAACAGAGTGAGCAAAGGTTTACAAAGGTTAAGTTGCAGGTCTCAGTGAAGCCTTGAGCTTAACTGAGAAATTTGCTTGGTAGTACATGGTGTACTTTGTTCACTGCTCTCCCTTGAAAACCCTTATACTTAGAGGTGAGCTGGTACAAATGTGCTTACTGCTTGTTCACGTCTATGAGCACCTAAGAAAACTAGATAGTGGAGGCTCTAATAATGCTTAATAAGATATAAGACATATAGATTCCCCTGATGAAATTACAGTGAAAAGTCTTCACACCGGGTAGACTTCAGGATTCTTTGTTGATTATTCTGATCATGGGTAGCCCCCTTGACGAATAGTTTGGAGTCTCATAGAGGACAGTTAATTTTTTGTGTGGGGATACCTTTATCAGTGCGAAACCAGGACTTACATTCTCTGTGGATTATAGTACTTGTGGGTATTTGCTTATTCCATGAAGATATTTTGATAGTTACTCAGAGACTTCATCTGTTCTTCAGTTTATTTATAGAGAAGATATCTATTTTTTGTTACAATTTTGGATACAAAATGTGCAATGAATAAATCGTTTATTTGATTTTTTCGAATACAGATACCTTTTTCTTCTTTGTTTTTGTGCCTCAAACAGTTTTTCTCGCTTGTGGTAGTGCTTGTTCATGGCAACTTCAGATGAAGACTTGCGTGTGTGAAACAACCATCACAGATTAAGCCTTGTTAGGCATCATATCACTCTTCATTGTTTCTGAGCTAGACCTATGCAAATTGGCATTTTTGGACTTCAGCTCCCAGAGTTTCCCAGGCACCACGGCCATGGGGAAGTTTTTCCACCACTGGAAACATTCAAGAAAGAATTATACAACCATCTGTCAGATCTGCTTTGATTCAGATTCTTGCTTTGAGCAGGGGGTTGGACTCGATGACCTAAAAGGCCCTTTCCAATTTATTTATTCTGTGATGGTTGTAGGTTCTGGGAGCTGTTGTCCAGATGCACATACCTGCACAGTTCTACTCTGAAGTAATGCTTTTAAAATGGAAGCCATTCATTTGCTTGTGTAGTAGTCACCAAGTAATAGAACTTACTTGGTGGACTGTGGTGGCTTAGTGGTTAAGATGCTGAACTTGATGACTGGAAGGTTGGCAGGTCAGCAGTTCGAGGCTCATCTCCGTCCCAGCTCCTGCCAACCTAGTTGTTTGAAAGCAAGAAATTGCAAGTAGATAAATAGGTACCACTTTGATGGGAAGGTAACAGCATTCTGTGCACTCTGGAATCTAGTCATGCCTGCCACATGTCCACAGAAACGTCTGCAGATGCAGACAATGCTAGCTCTTTGGCTGTAGACAGAGATGAGCAGAAATTGTTTTTAAAATGGTATGTTTTTATATTATTGTTGTAATGCCGCCCAGAGTCGCTTGTCTGAATGGGGCGGCAATATATAAATTTAAATAATAGGTAAAGGTTCCCCTTGCTCGAAAGCCAGTCGTATCTGACTCTAGGTTCAGTGCTCATCTCTGTTTCAAAGCCAAAGAGCCAGCGCTGTCTGCTTCTGCAGACATTTCCGTGATCATGTGGTAGGCATGACTAGACACCGGAGCGCATAGAACGCCGTTATCTTCCCACCGAAGTGGTCCCTATTTGTCTACTTGCAATTTCTTGCTTTCGAACTGCTAGGTTGGCAGAAGCTGGGACAAAGATGGGAGCTCATTCCGTCCTGCAGTACTCGGGAATCGAACTGCTGACCTTCTGCCAACTGGCTTTTGAGTAAGAGTGATCTTTACCTAATGGAGCAGGAATGGCAAGATTCCCAGTGTAAACCTTCCAACCCCTTGTATTTCTGATATTACTCTTGTTTCCTTCTGCTTTTCCTGCAGTTATTAATGCCATCATTGACCCAAGTGGAAACTTGGATATACTCTCCAATAACAAAACATCTTCTGCTACATTGCAATCTGCTGCTGCTAAAGTCAGGACTGCTAACAACATCTCTGGGGTGGTGTTGGAAGCACTCTCCCCTGTCAAGAAAAGAAATTACACACAGAAGTCGAACTTTGGACCTACTAGCCTTCAGGATACTACCTTTGTTCCAGATGGGGGAAAATACGTGATCTGACAGCATCTTTTTTAAAAATTGTTTATCCTCATGTATGTAATTTATCTGTGGCGTTAGTATTGTGTCTGAGTGGTTGTGGGCCAGTCTGCGTGGAGCAGTTTGTTTAGATTGCTAACACCTTGCACAAAACAAGGTACAATCTATGCCTGTGATGGTGAACCTTGGCACTCCAGATGTTCATGGATTTCAATTCCCAGAAGCCCCCGTGAATCCACACGAAAGGGTTTGCTGCGATTCATCCGGCCCGTGCCACCCCCGTCGCTCCCAGAAGCAGAAGTAAAACGCGCCCGTACGGTTAAGACTTCCGGGTTATCCCTTCCTCCGTATGGTGCATGTTTTAGTTCTGCTTCCGGGAGTGCCGGGGCGGCGTGGGCTGGATGAATCACAGTAAACCCTTTATGTAGATTCACGGGGGCTTGGGCTTCTGGGAATTGAAGTCCAAGAACATCTGGAGTGCCGAGGTTCGCCATCACGGATCTATGGTGTGTGGTGTGAGTGGCAGGCCTATGTATATGCCTTTTGGGGGAGAAAAGACTAGCACTGTGGGACAGCACATATTCAGCGTACAGGAGGACTCTGATTTCTAACAGAAAGCGACCAGCGTGTGATTCCATTGTGCCATAGCTAAACAGGCTTTATTGTATTCTTCACTCCATACTGCCAAAGCACTGTAACGTCCTTGTATTTAACCTGCTCATAGCTATCTGTTTGGTTGTATAGAGGCTCCATTTTGAAAATGTACCTTTGCAGGGCGGCAGTGGCTGGCTGGTGCTGTATTATTTAATTTTAAATAACAATATTAAATCGCTCAACCAGAATTGACTTTTCCATTTTCTGGTTGAGCAGTGCATCGTGGCAGGTGTCTTTCAGAAGACAGTGAGCTTTATTTACAAACTATTTTCAAATAAGAAACAAAAATTGCATTGAATCATCCCACTTCTAAACACAATGGCTTTTGCTGTATCCTTGGGAATGGGTAATAAAAATGCAGATCAGAGAGCCAGTAATTAAGTGTGCATCTTTGCTTGTCTTGTGCTCATCTTATTCAGTTGAATAATCCTTTCTAGATGTATTGGCCTAGAGACCAATGACCAGGTCAGGATTTTGTCTGACCAATACAAAATTTGCCAATGTTACACTGTTTCATGAGAGTTATTGTGTAGAAAACTTTTATGTGGCCATAATGTCCTTTTAATCCAATTTACTGAAGCCTCAGTTTGCTGCATATAATTTCAGAGGGGTTTTAGAGGGTATGTTCCATATCTGGGCCACAACTGAGGGTGTAATGATAACCCCCTGCCTTCCATGTTTCTAATGTTCATGATCCCTAGGCAACTAAAGAGCACCAAGAGTATAGGCCCGTGATGGCGAACCTTGGCACTCCAGATATTCTTGGACAATTCCCAGAAGCCCAAGCCCCTGTGAATCCACACGAAGGGGTTTACTGCGATTCATCTGGCCCACACCACCCTCGTCGCTCCTGGCCCACGCCACCCTCATCGTGTGGATTCATGGGGGTTTGGGCTTCTGGGAATTGAACTCCAAGAACATCTGGAGTGCCAAGGTTCGCCATCATGGTTATAAGCCATGTTTTACACTCATTAAGCACCCTGTATTGAGCAACAGGAGAAGTGGCCTAGTTTCACCTCCTGCCAGCTCCAGGATTTTGGGGGTCCCTTGGGCGATGCAGGCTCAGGGAAGGCCTTCTTAAGTTGTTATAAGCGAGGTGAGCAAACCAAATATTCTCTTGTGCTGCCTCTGTTGAGTTCCCCTTGAAAAAGGGAATAATAGCTTTCTTGAGTCCTTGAACTTTGTTGCTCTTCAAGCCTAAGAAATGTCCAATTCCACCATCTTCTCAAGTTTTGCACAGGCCTGGAAGAGATCCCTAGACAAAGTCAGGGCAACTTGGCAATAATTCTCTTCTCTGTAACATAGCTCAGAAATCATAAAAGTTGCTGCAGATAATGGTGAGACTTCAGCTGTTGCCTTACATAGCTAACACAGAGGAAGGTAGTCAGATGACATTTTAGAAGCATGAATAATTGGAATGGCGTTGTGTATGAAATATTTGTGCCACGGCTAATAGACGAGGTGCTGGGGGACATGTCTTGGTTGTAACAGTCAGGCTTGTGGTCAGGTGTGCCACCAAGGTGTGCTCTGACAGCTCATCAATTAGCTGCATTAAGGATTCTAGGCGTTACATCTGATATTTTCTTAGATGAGTTCATAGCTCTGCAGCTCTCTGTGTGTTCTCTATGCTCATGTTAGTTAACTTATTCCTTCAAACACACCATGTGCTGTTCTGCTTCAGATGTTAAGACCAAAATGAAGATGAATGTGAGTTTGAAGATTAAGATACCCACCCAAGTGAAACAAGGATGTTGAATTGTTCTCAGAGAAGTAGCCTAAGCCCTCTGTTCCCTTCAAATACTGGTTCCTTCTCACTTTTCCTCCAGATATGAGAGACCTGGTTTGGTGTATGCCAAAAAAATGTCAATTGGGTGACTCCCCCCCCTGTAGTATTATTAATATGGTTTAATGTTTTGATATTTCAATTCTGACTAACATCAAAGGTGGCTTCCCAGAAGATCCTGAAATGTGTCCTACTAAGAACACAAGCTTTGGTCCTGTTAAAAGAAACTGTTCTTATTCCATTTGCCAAATTAGTGCTGGGAGTGGGATACAGGTTTGAAGTTCTAGAAAGGCCGACTGACACAATAAAGTGTTTTGTATTATAAAATTCTGCTTTTCCCTAAGTAGTTGGGAAATAAGTTTTATAGTCTTATTGTTGCAAATAGGCAGATTATAGTCATTTGACAAATAAACGCTGCGAATCAGAGTGGCAGGCTAATCTTTCTCACACTAGGTCAGGCCAAAGGAACTGAGGAATGAACTCACCAAAAGGTGCCTTCATTTTGGCAGTTTCACAATTAGTCTAGACACGGAAGAACAATATGAAGAGGTGGAAATATAAGACTTTTGGACCTTACAGAGAACCCTGACATCCTCTTTAGAGGGTTTGGGAGTCATTTAAGCAAGCTTTGGTTCACCCTGATCTGTTTCAAAACAAGAAGTAACTTCTGGAGAAGATGTAGCACCTATGAGTCTATAGCAGGTAGTGGCAGTGAAAACAGCAAAATTGTTCCCAGGTCTCAGTTGGTTTGTGCGGGATTTTTGGTTTCAGTTTTGGTAAAACAAGTTTATGAGAGGCAAAAATGGTCCTCTAAAGTCTGGAGAAAGGACATCTGCAGTTTCTGGACCTTTGGAATTTGTCCACTCTGCCTTTGGACTAAGGTTTTAGTCCCATGATCTTCAGTTGCCAATTTGCTGTCAATAAGGATTAGGGGGGTGAAATCATGCTATGTCTGGAAACGGATTGGTACTGGATGCCTGGGGGTTGTGTGGATAAAAATATGGATGCATCTAATAGAAAAAAACCACTTAATGCTAAAAAAAAATATCCATGCTTCCCAATTGAATGTTTTCGGGGTGCTAATGTTTTTCTTGCTTTGCAATATAGGGGCTTCAGTAACATAAATTTTGAGACTGCAGTACAGGCACCCAGGACATTTTCCTAACATTGATCCAGCTACAGACAGTGTCATTTTGTTTTCAAAGGGGTTCTGGAAGTCGTAGTCCAAAAAATGTGATTTTTCTAAGATATGCATTGATTTAGCTGTTCAGGTAAGCATACCAGGAGGTGACGACTGGTTGGCAGCATTCTTGCCTCGCCCAGTTCTTCACTGGAACCAGTAGTGCAGCACCATAAACCAGGGGTGACCAAACTACGGCCCATGGGCCGGATCCAATTCATCCGGCCTAGGCGCGTTTTACTTCCGCTTCCAGGAGCAACGAGGGCTACGCTGGCGGGATGAATTGGCGTCGGGGGCTGGATCTGGGCCCCAGGCCATAGTGACCAGCTCCCTGAACCACGTAACCGGCCCACAGCCCGAAAGGTTTGGGCACCCCTGCCATAAGCAGTAATTGTCATCATCAAATCTCAACTGGATTCTCTTTTGAAATACAGTCATCAGAATAAAAACATAAGCCTAACTTAGAACCCCTTAGAGCAGGGGTCCTCAAACTATGGTCCATGGGCCGGATTCAGCCGGCGAGACAAAAAAAACGGCCCTTGCTGTGGCTGCTGCTGCCACTTCCACTTCCGCTGCCGCCGCCACCTCAATCCTTTTCCCCTCTGCTTGGCTTGACAGGTCCCTGCCGGCGCTCCATAGCATGGTGGATGTTGTAAGGAGCTGCTGCTAGAAGGGCTTGGCGCATGAGGCAGGCATGTGTACAGGAGCTCCTTACAACATCTGCCTTGCTATGGAGCACTGGCAGGAACACGCCAAGCCAAGCAGAGGGGACAAGGATTGAGGTGACGGAAGCAGCGGCGGCGGAGTCCAGCCACTCAACCGTCTGAGGGACCATGAACTGACCCCCAGCTTTAAAAGTTTGAGGACCCTTGTGTGTGTTTGTGTTCGTGCACCTTATTTATGCATACAGACATGTAGTGAGCTCCAGGAATGTTGGTCAGCTATGCCTATGCCTGTTGAGTACTGCTGCATGATCCTGCCTTTAGCAACAAAAACATCATAAAACCAGCCATTTATGTCATATTTCACTTTTGTCTTTAATATGGCAGATGCAGTTACACCAAAGAGGAAGCCACATGATTCATTATCTCCTATTCCTTTTGGTTCTTCTAATGGAGTGTTTCCCAGCTTTGGGTTTCCAGATGTTCTTGGACTAAAAATTCCAGAAGCCTTCACTGTTGGCTGTGCTGGCCAAAATTTCTGGGAGCTATAGTCCAAGAACGTCTGGGGCCCAAGGTTGGAACTGCTGCTGTAATGCTTTGGCCTTCCAGAGTTTTGGGACTTCAAGATCCAAATCTTATACTATGAAATTTGAAAACTGATAGAAAATGTAGGCTATAAAGGTTAGAGGATAAAGGTTAGTATAAAAGTTAGAGGGTCATATATTTTTCTCACCCCATATATACTGTACATTCCCAACTTTATACAATTCATTAAATTTTCATCTGATACTTTTGAATGGCCCAGATTGCATTTATTTCAGAATTATGACTTTCTGGTTTGGGGCTTGTTTTTCTGTAAGTGATTTTGGGTTTCTCTTCAGTTCTCTTTCCTGTTTATAGATTGTGTGGTTTTGCTTTTAAATAAAAAAATTCTATATTTGGCTCAAAGTTTCAAAGGAATGAAAAGTTTATATCTCATTGAAGTTCAATGGTTAGTTGTGTGTCTAGTTTTCTTCAGGATTGATTCTGAAACTTGCAAATTTGCTCAATAAGCTTGAAAAAAGTTGTTTGACAGTTGACTTCTTTTTGATTGTTAAAAATCTTCTTGTTCTATTTTGACTGAATGTAAATTCTTAAAAAGAATGCCTATCTGCTTGGGAGGAAATAATGTGTCATACAGTACTTATACTTTATGCAGCAACGCACAGGGCCAATTTTACCCAGGTTAAAGACTTGTACAAAGTTTAAACTGCTAATTGTGTTTATTGATTTCAGCCTGTGTCCCGCTGGTGGACAAAGATAGCTGGGTGTTGAGGATTTTCAGGCCATATTTTTAGGTGTCTTCACAAGACAAGAGTATGAATATACCCCTTGATGTTAGAATGGAGTAAAAGACCACTTGTATTAAGCCTGGGGAAAATTTGTCCTACAAACAGCTTTTGAGACCATTTCACAGATTACAAATGAGTTATATCACAAAGTGTGCATTCAGTAAAGAGTTGATGCCTACCGCGGCTCTTTGAGGAGTGTATTCTTATGGTGCTCATGTTTCACGCTAACACTACACTGTAAAATAGACATTTGCCATGTCTAAGGTGTACACCTAAGACCTGTAATGTATGAATGACCCCATGTAATCTTTAAATGAATTTGAAAAATGTTCTCTCTGAATGTTTACAGATAACCTACTTTTAGTATAAATTTTTAAGTGCAAGATGCTACTGATTTTTTTTTTCATTTGGTAAGCGATACTAGGTTTATTTCCTTGTGTTGTTAATTTCCTTTCTTCTTTCTCTGGAAGCCAGCAAATGCATACATGACTTTGCAGCTGTAAAAAGTACATTACCTACCTGTTCACTTTCTGGTGTGCCCCTCGCTGAAGTGTGCCTAATTATCTGCTGTTGTTATGCTGCTGAAAATATTTTCTGCTGTCCAGGGGAAAAAAAAACTTCATGAATGTTCACAAAATCATCCATTCCATCTGCACGCTACACAAAATGCAAGCTGAGCTGAATGAGAGTATAGCTGAAATTCAACTTTGTATAATTCCAAACTATAAGAAGGGTGTTAAGAGCGGTTTTCTTTTCTTTAATTTCTTACCTTTCATTTCCAAATTTGCTTTTGAAATATTATGTACAATTTTAAGATCTGTCTTACCTTCCTTGATTCATAGACAGCTGGGCTTTGTTTTTTCTCCTTCGTGTCTTTGTTTTTTTTTAATGGTAATTTATTTTGTCCAGTTGGTAGGCAATTTTATCTGTACATTTTTGTTCACAAGTGATGATGTGGATGTCTTTCAAAACAAAATAAATGGTTATTTTATATAATTTTATCATACACTTGATATGAGAAATCTTTTCCTCCCTCATTTCCAACAAAACATTGTATACATAAATCTATATCTATAAAACAGAGGTGTGGGCATGTATGTCCTCCAAAGGAACCCACACCCCAGACCAATCCCGCTGAAAGTTTGCACATACATACCTTGGGCTTGCAAGATCAGCACTATGGGGGTCTCAAAACCCATTTGGGGTTTTTTGCCCCCCAAAGTGGGAGGCAAAAGGGACACCCCCACTGGCCGGAGAAGCAGCAAAGAACCAGCAGTATTACACACGCACAGCAAAGCCAAACCAGTGGCTTGAATTTTCCGCCAGGAGACGCTGCGTCTAAAGAAAGCTGTGGCCGTGATTAGCGGCCACAGCTTTCTTCAGCGGTGGGGTCTCCTGCCTGTCAACGTACAGTTCTGTCAAGCTGCAGCCTCCTTTCGCTGACCAAAGGAGGCCGCAGCTTGACAGAAATTAATGTTTATGGGCCGGGGATGCCGCCGGGTGGAAAAGTAAAACCGCATTCAAGCCGTGTCATCCTTGCTTTAAAGGACAAAACCCAGGCAAGGCCGGGTAATTAGTAACATATATTTCAGGAGAACTTTGTAAGTACTGTGGGGTTACTAATTTTACTAAATATTATAGAGATAATGGGCAGGAAAAATATACTATAGATCCATGAAGACAGATGAATGAATGATTGAGAGTAAACCTGCAGAGGGAAGATATGAATGTGGAAAAGGTTGGCCTTGTAGCTTGATAAGAATTCTAGGAGAATTAAATTCAACAGAATTAAAGTTCCAGAGTAGATTGAATTGACAGCTGCTGACTTTAAACCAGGGGTTCTCAACCTATGGCCCGTGGAGCTGATCCATGGAGCTCATTAATATGACCCACGGTGGCCACCCCGGCACCTCCAGAAGCTCCCACCACCACTAGAAGTCCCAATATGTCACCACAACAGCAGTGACAATTGCACAGTTTTTGTAGTTTCTTGCACAGCCTTCACCGCTTCCCAGGTCTGCAAGAGGCTTTTCGGAGCATTTTTCACTCCATTTTGGGATTTTTTTCCGCTGCTTTTCTGCTGCATTTCAGCAGCTAAACCACGGAGGTTGGGGGTTCTGGTGCTGAGTGGAGTTTCCAGCAGAGCCCGTGTTCCCAGCGTGGAATCAGGAAGTCACCAACCACCACATTCCAGCTGCTGAAATGCAGTAGAAAAACAGCAAAAAAAATCCCCAAATGGAGCAAAAATGTTTCCAAAAGCCTCCTGCTGCCCTGAGAAGCGGCGGAGGCTGTGCAAGAAGCCGCAGAAATGGTGCAATTGCCACCGCTGCCAAAAACGTAAACAGTGGAAGCAACCATGCATCTGGCCCCCACAGCTGAGTGTCAGGGGTGCAAATGGCCCTTGGTAGGAAAACGGGAAATCCTGCTTTAAACCAAGCTAAACCTATCTTACTGGAGTGCCTCTAGTTCTTTTATTAGGCCAACAGAAAGGACACAAAAATGTGTGTAGGTGATTGAGAGATTTAGACATTTTCATCATGGAAGACATTACTAAAAGCAGGTGGGGCAATCGAATTGGGTGGGTGGAGACTGTTTTGAATTTTGGTATCCTGAGATGGAACAAAGAGATGGGAACAGCAGACATTGAAATGAGATTCTAAGAGGTGATGTGATAGTTTTAATTTTCACATGCATATCCTCATGAATGCCGGGTTCAAGAAAGGGGTAAAGCTTTGCATACCTGTCAACCTTCCTGGATTGGCCGGGATTTCCCGATTTTCGGCGCCGATTTGCACCATTTCCCTCCCGCAGCTGCCAAAACCCCAGAATTGGCAGCGGGGGAAGCCTTCTATGCATGCGTAGAACGCGACTTGTGCAGAACTGTTGTGCGCAGGTCCCAGATTGTCCAGAGCCGCGGTTGACAGGTATGGCTTTGTTACCCTCTTGTTGGAAAATATCAAATTTCCAAATTCTGTGGCCAAATTCCTGGAAAGCAGAAACAATGTTGACAATTATTATACTAATGAGGAAATTTTAAATGGTGGGTTACATTTCAAAAATTCAATAGAAGCCAAACTGGGTAGTTTTACTTAGTGTTTTAATCAGGGGTTCCCAAACCTTTCACGCTGTGGGCCAGTCACATGGTTGAGTGGATAGTCACATGGTTTCTCCCACCATAAACGCTGCCATAAAATGAGTCTGTGGCTGTCGTAACCGCATTTACAACAGCCACAGGTGAATTTACGGCAGCGTATCTGGTAGGCACGGGTGTGTTTACACATGCATGGGTGCATTTTACAGCTGTTGTAAACATGCCCGCATCTGCTTCCAGTAGTGGTGAGGGTGGCGGCGGGCCACATGAAATGGTGCTGTGGGCGGGGTTACGCCCACAGGCCATAGTTTAGCCACCCCTGGTTTAAATAGTCATCCTCTGAGAATAAAATTCTTCACTTCAGATGGTATAACATTGTTTTCTACCCATGTAGGCTGCATGGCTAAATAGGGACAAAAGGTTACTGTAAAGGCGTTATGGAGAGACCAAATGGTTTCCTTTAGGCAAAGGTGTCAGACAAAGGTGTGTTTTATTTCCTTGTCTGTTCAATCTGTATGCAGAATATATCATACAGAAAACAGGACTAGATTCAGATAAAGGAGAACTGAAAATTGTTGGAAGAAACATCAATATTTTAAGATATGCAGATGACTCCATCTTACTGACAAAAAGCAGCAATGCCATGAAAGGAAATGCCAAAGCGGGACTGCAGTTGAACATTAAGAAGACAAAAATAATGACTATGGAAGAACTATACAACTTTAAGATTAACAATGGATAATTGAAATAGTGAAAGAACTTGTGTACATTATTTCAATCATCAATCTAAAGGAAGCCAGCAACCAAAAACAAAAAACAAAACAAAAACAAAACCAGAAGGGGATTAGAAGAACATTAAAAAGATATCAGGAATAAGGATGTGTCACTGGAGACCCAAGCCCAATACCATCCATGCTATTGGATTCCTGATTACTATGTACCAATATAAAAGCCAGAATGAAGGAATCTGAAAGGAGGGGGAAATTATTCATCTGAAATATGGTGCTGGAAGAGAACTTGGTGGATATTCTACACCATTGATAGCGAACCTCCTGCTGATCAGGGCTTTTGGGAATTGAAGTTCAAGAACATCTGGAGTGCCAAGGTTTGTCATCACTGTTCTAGGCTGTCAGAAAGACAAACAAGTGGGTCCTAGATCAAATCAAATGTGACCTCCTTGAGGAAGCAAAAATTATAAAACCCAGTGAGAAGGCAAGATTCTTTGTGAAAGAAAATAATGTGGAGAAAGGTTAAAGGCAGCAGAAAAAGATAAAGACCAAACATGAGATTGATTGAATCCCTGAAGGAACCTGCAGCTTTCAGTTTACAAGAGTTGGGTTGGACTGTTGAGAAGAGGACATTTTTGAAATCACTTATTTATAGGTTTGCAATAAGACAGAGGTGACTTGATGTGTTGGATCTGGGCCACGAAGCGGGTTGCGCAAGCTGGATCAGCACCGTGAAGCGGCTGTTGGGTCCCGGAGGAGACTGGTCAAGCAATGAGACACGAGGCAAGATGGAGTGAAGACCAGTGATTTAATGAAGACCAGTCATCAGTATTTATCATAATGTTTACACAAGTTAATTGGGGAAGTCTACAGGGGAAGTTAGTTAACCAACTTAATTAACGGCAGAGGAAATACATTGTTCCGTATTATCCAGGGTAAACAAGTGGCTAGTATTGGCTCTAGGGCTTAGACTAATCCGCAGGTGCGAGATTGCCTATTACGCACCTAGCATGTTAGTCATTAGCTCTCTATTGTCTGAGCTGCTTGTCAGATCAGCTATTGATGAATTAAACTCTAATATTCCACTCCCCCAATTTCTGTCCCCTCAGGAACCCCTGGTAACGAGGTGATCACCCTTTACCGGCATACCTGTCAGCCCGCGGCTCTGGAAAAATGGGACCTGCGCACATTGCTTGTGCGCAGGTCACTTTCCACGCATGCGTGGAAGGGTTTTACCCCTTCCACGCATGCACGGAAACGCTACACCACTTGCGCAGCTCCCGCTCCGCCCTCATCCCGAGGAACATCCGAGCAGATGATGACTGGGCACTGCCACGACGGGGTGGTGGTGGCATCTCTCTCTCTCTCTCTGCCCGGGCCTTTCGGAGCCGGTGGGGTGGACTGTTGGCAGAGGGCACCAACCGACCTTCCCTCTTTCGGCCTGCCATCCCCGCCCCCCATCTCAAACACACACACACCCTTTGCAGGGACCTGGCAGCTGTAGAGTTGCCCCAGCTGCTCCATGATCCACTCTTCCAGCACCAGCCTCTTCCACAGCTCCTTGCGGTCGTACTTGACGGTCACTTTGCCCTGCGGGTGGCGCCTCGGCAGCTGTGGCACCAGCACCAGCACCGGCAGGGCCACCGAGTGGTCCTCCTCCTCCTCCCGGGTTGTGGCAGCGCAGGGTGGGTTATGACGTCAATCGACGTCAAATTACGGGGTTTTCCCGGCCAAATCGGGAAGGTTGACAGGTATGTTTACCGGGGTTCTGTCAGGGCCATTTATGCCAATTGTGTGCGCGGATCCCACATGATGACATATTATAACAAGAAGAACAACAAAAACACTGTGGAATTTGTCAAGTCATTAAACCAGGGGGTGCCCGAACCTTTCATGCCACGGGCCAGACCACACCCCTTCAGAAGGCTGAGCGAGCAGAAGGCATGGCTCCTCCCATGATGGCAATGGTGGCGCATGCATTCATGGTGCATTTTTGGGTGTTTTTGGTGGCAGGAGTGAGGGCATTTTTGCCACATTTTCGGCACTTCTGACAGCAGCAAGGGCACTTCCGGCAATGGCAGCAATCCAACCCATGGGCCGGATAAATTGGTGCCACAAGCTAGATCTGGCAGTAGTTTGGGCACCCCTGTATTAAACATTAAATGTTGACTATAAGGAACCCCCCCAAATTATGAAGGTGGAACAAACAGGAATAAGATAGCAGGCAGTTTTGGAATGACTCACACAGTTTAAATAAAAAAAAAACACCCTTCAGGGATTAACCACCACCACCCCATCTTAAAATAGCACAATGAACTTTAACACAAAAGATTGTGTGCTGCGGGAGCAGAAAAAAGGGGGAAATTGAGTCCTATGGAAAAGTACGGTACATGGTATTTGGAGAAGAATCATTGTAACTTGTAAGATCACACTTGTCATTCTCTCATCTTGGCCGCACATCTGGTCCTCTGATGTCTCACCAGAGATATTTTAAGAACATAAATGCACAAAAGGAGCTATGGTTGATTATACCAAAGGCATATCTTCTACAAATCAGTTCCCAATGTGGAACCCAGATCCAGTATGGACTCCTTGAACAGCTTATATACCACAACAATTATGTTAGGGTTGCTGCATGTCAATAGCGACTTAACTATATACTGTAGGGCATGAGTGTAGTCTGCATCTGTTATCTTACTCTTCCAATAAAATGACATTACATAGAGTGAAGGTGAAATATAGCTGACCTGACTAGTAGCTGTTGGTGGGCTCAGTGCTTTGAACAACATGGTTGTGTTGCTCACATGGTAACCCTCCTTAAATTTCTATCTGAGACCTTTCTGAGAACCACACTACACGTTTCTGTAAACAGCTAAAATGTATGTGGTAAGGGGGAATCCTAAAAACAGAATCTTCTTCCCCACTTTTTTAAAAAAAATAAGTATCTGAAAACTGATGTGCTGTGTAAAGAGTTTTTGACAACAATTTGAGAACCTGCAAAACTTATTTGACTGTAGATAACAACAGAGAAGAAAGAAAGGTGTGCATACATACTCTAAGGGCAAAACAGCAAAAAGCCTTGTTCGACCTAAAGGGCAAAGATGTCCTTCAAAGTGCCACAAAGTTTCTTGTGGGTTTTTTTATGAGACAGCCTAACCCAGCTTAACCTGAAAGTCCTCCAAAAATCTATCATACCCTTTTCTAATCAATCGAAATGTCCAGATATTCACTTTTGGTACTGTATACTACCATTCTTGCCATACTGTGACCTGAAAGAGCAGATGGCACTTAGTTATTCAAGTGAAGGAGGGAGGGAGTGGTATGAAAGAGGAAGTTGTGCCAGCGACTTTTGTGGGGAGTCACAAAACTCCACCCCATCCCCAACAGATGTCAAGAGTTAACTATAATTTGCAACGACTTCCATTCTTAGTATACCAGCAGGAGAGCAGAGAAGCTGCAGTTGGAGCTGACTTCTCAGATGGTAAGTCTTTCTGAATTATTATGGTATTTTGTTATGTGCCATCAAGTGGTTTCTAATTTATGGTGATCCTAGGACTGCAGTGGTTCAAGTGGCTAAGACACTGACTGGAAGGCAGGAGGTCAGCAGTTCAGTTGCTGAGTACTGCAGGACGGAATGAGCTCCCGTCTTTGTCCCAGCCCCTGCCAACCTAGCAGTTCAAAAGCAAGAAATTGCAAGTACTGTAGATAAATAGGGACCACTTTGGTGGGAAGGTAAAAAGTGTTCCGTGCGCTCCGGTGTCTAGTCATGGCTGCCACATGACCATGGAAACATCTTCAGAAGCAACAGAGCTGGCTGTTCAGCTTTGAAACAGAGATGAGCACTGAAGCATAGAGTCAGATACGACTGGCTTTCAAACAAGGGAAACCTTTACGTTTTACCTATGAATTCTAATGACCTCTGGACAGGGCCGTAGCCAGGGGAGCAGGGTGCGCGCAAAACTCTCCTGAGCTAACAGCCCCCCCATCCCACCCTGTGATGCCAATGTTACAAATGTGAGTGTGACATTGTTGCCGCCCCCCCCCCAAATTTTTTGCCCCCCCCCCCAATCTAGAATCCTGGCTACGGCCCTCTCACTGTAACTCCTCTTTTGCCATTGTGTTAGAAACCAGCAGATTAATGACCTATCATTCAGTGACAACTGCAGTCTTGCAAGCTAAAGGCTTTGGCTATTTTATTGACTTCATCCCAGGTTAGGATTTTCCTACTGTCTACAACTTTTCCAAGGATAAATGTCCCCCCCACCCCACCCCCACCCCCCAGCAAGCCTTGTCTTTTCATTTTCCTAGCCTTATTGCCTTTTTCAAGTGAATCTTTTCTTCTCTGGCAACAAATGACTTAATTATACTGATGAAGGCAATTGCTTTATTCAGATGTGTAAGACAAATACACTGATGAGGCTATAGGATAGTGGCAGAAAACATGTTATCACTTATTCAACATATTCTGAGTAGAGGTGATTGCTTGACACCTTCAGTCCCCAGCATATACATTTTAATATGGATCTTTCGAACTCCAAGTCCCAGAATACTGTACCACATGACTCCTTTTGGTTGTATAAAACAGTAACTTTTCCCCATCTCTGCTTTGGTCCCAACAACAAGAATGAGACTTTTGTTCAAGTCCCTAAATAACTGTTGTTAGTTGAAACAGGACATTCTGAACTAGATTTTTTTAAAAAACCAAGGCTATTCCATATGGAGTAATTTAAAGGACTACAGAGAAATGTTAGCTTTGGCAGTACTTAGATATAACACAGATTGGCAAAGTGTGTCCTCCATACATTGTTGAACTGTATTCCCGTCATCCTTAGCCAATACAGTCATAAATGAGGAATGCTGAGAGTTGTTCTCCTACAACAGCTAAGAACTATGATTTGCCTGTTCTGATGTATGATCTTTGTTCTTGCCTCTAGCCATCAGTGGATGTTTGAAGTGTAGTGGGATTTGGGTTGAGTCCGCCTCCACTGTTACTGCATGGTTCTTCATGGGCTCTTAGCATTCATCCTAAATCACTGCAGTCAATTGTGAGGGACAATGCAAATGGAAGTGGGTAGTGAAAATGAAGATGCAAATTCTCTCATTAGCAAAGGATGAGCAAAGAAATGGGTATGAATAAAATGCAATATTCATATTTATATGCACAGATGCAAAATTCTCTTTATAATTTGAACAGAACTATACTATAGTTTATTTGTGTGGAAGAACATGACCAATGGACCTTGGATGTTTGCTAGTCTGCTCTCCAAATGCTTTTAAGTGTTGGTGGTGAATTTCAAGGTCTCTCTTTTCCTTCCTTCTGGTTCTTCATCTCTAATTCAGTTTTGGATTGGATAGCTTTTCAACTGGAGAATAATCAGTGGTAGGTATCAGCATGTTCGCACCAGTTTGCCAGAACCGGTAGCAGAAATTGTGGCTGGCCCCACCCATCCAAGTTTTGAAATAAAGTAGGGTCGCAAAGGGTCGGAATCAATTGTGCGACTGAACAACAACAAATTCGGGTGCAACGCAGGGCTTTCCCCCTGGCCACGGCCACCATACCACGCCCACAGTGTGGTAGTAATTTTTTTTGAGCCCAACACTGAGAATAGTCCTTCCTATTCGGAGATCAGAAGATGTACAGCCGTGTTCTAATGGTGCTGTAGTAGTAGATAACTGCACTGAACTGAGGGTTGGACTACATGACTTAAATGTTCACGCTACTATAAACCTCTGTGCTTCTGTGAAGGATGTCTTCCATGAGAAATTCAGGAAGAAATTCTCCCTATCGACATAGATGTAGCAATAGTAATAAACCATACAGGTGAAACTCAAAAAATTAGAATATCGTGCAAATGTTCATTCATTTCAGTAATGCATCGTTAAAGGTGAAACAAATATATGAGATAGACTCATTACATGCAAAACAAGATATGTCAAGACCTACTTCATTATAATTGTGATGATTATGGAGTACAGCTTATGAAAACCCCAAATTCACAATCTCCAAAATCTCCTGGTAGACGGCTGCGTTGACCCTGGACTTAATCAAGCACAGTGGACCAACACCAGCAGATGACATGGCTCCCCAAATCAACACAGACTGTGGAAACTTCACACTGGACTTCAAGCATCTTGCATTGTGTACCTCTCTATTCTCCTTCGTATAGTTTGTGAATCCCCACTCATGGGTTATGCGCCTGCGCAGAACGGAGATCGGAGGCTTGAAAAGCTATTGGTCAAAAGTTTTGGCGGTAAGACCGCCCACCGTACCGCCCACCCTGAGGCGCCCGCGCGCCATTTTACCTCAGTTCTCTTCTTTCCGCCGTAGCAGCAGGACGATTGTCGAGAGCTTTTCAATTTTTATCGCCCTTCTGAGGGAAAGCTTTAGCTAATTTCAACAATTTTTGCCGGCAATCCTGTCCCACGGGCAGGATTGCCACCCCGGCGCTGTCTCTTCTTTCGAGTGGATTCAGTAGCCAATTTTTTCGCATCGATCACCGTCTCCCCCCTCAAGGGGGTGGCGGCTGGTCCGCCCTTCGGGGTACTTGCCTCCAGAAACTTCCACTGGAAGAATTTTTCCGCGGTTGATGGCTGCAGCGTTTAAACAGTGCACGGCTTGCCTTAAGAAGTTCCCGGCTTCCGACGGCCACAGCCTGTGCCTCTTTTGCTTGGGAGAGTCGCATCAGAGCCAGTCTTGCCCGCATTGCAAAAAGTTTACGCGCCTCGCGGTGCAGAACCGAAGCAATCGCCTCAAGGCTCATCTGATGGAGCTCGCTCTGGCTCCCGCCGCATCCGCTTCCACATCCGCCGCTGCCTCCCAGCCGCCGCCGGCTTCTTCCTCCGTGCTTCCGATTAGGAAGAAGAAAAAGAAGGACAGGAACGGTGAGAAGAAGCGCAAGCGTGGGTCGGAGAAGAGACGGTCGCTTCCTCCCACCCCGCGCACACCCGCCTCTCCCGGGCCTTCGCCGCCGTTCTCGACTGCCCGATGTCCTTCTCCGGGATCCTCCACCTGGGGAGGACGATCGTCTTCCGGGTCACCTGATAAAGGACGCAGGGCTGGGGCTCCAGCTCGCCCACTTCAGGTGCTCCCCTCTCCTCCTCGGGGAAGAAACCCCTCGCCGAGGCAGGCCTCCGTCTCTCCAAGGCCCAGGACGCCGACAGACGACGCGGTCGTCACCGTTCCGACGACCGTTTCGCCGACACCGACGCCGGCCACCGTTTCGACGCCCACCGTTTCGTGGGGCACCATCCCGCCGGCCACCGGGGCTCCACCGTCAGCGGACTCGGACGTATCCCAGATGGCCCTCGTTCGAGAAATGTTCCAGGTCATGGCGTCGTTTGCGACCAAGTTCCAGGCCTCCATGCCTGCGGCCTCTGCGGCTCCGGTTTCGACCACCGCAAGCCCCGGGCATCCCGGCCCTGCCGTGGCCCCACTGACCTCCCGTGGGTCGAGTGTCCGCTCCGCCGGCCCACCCTACCCGTCATGGTGTGGTCCGGACGTTGATGCGGTGGACTCCCATCCCGCCGGCCCGCCCAGGCCGTACTGGCGCGGTCCCGACGTGGATGAAAGACTTCCTCCCTCGTCCTCCGATGAGTCCAGCTCGTCGTCGGAGGAGGACGAGGGAGACGTCGACGCCGAGCGCACGCCGGAGCAGGCTATCGGCTCAGTTGACCCACCGCGTGGTGAGGACCAACGCTCGCTGACCGCCATGCTCACAAGGCTGGGCACCGCACTCAACCTTAAAGTCGATCAACCGCCGCTGGAGGGTGAGGATCAGATGACCGCGAAGCTCGACAGACGTGCTGTACGGCCGGTCCACATAACCATGCTCCCCTCCATGATGACTTCGGCAAGGGCGACATGGAGAAAACCATTGGCGGCGCACTCCGTTTCGTCCAGGCTCGACAGCATGTACCGGGTCCTGGACGAGAACGTCGAGTTCCTGCAGGCTCACCCCCTGCCGAATTCCCTGGTGGTCAAGGCCTTCCAGCATAGGACGGCCACCAGCGGGTTCCCGGTCCCATCGACGCCGGAGGGAAAGAAACTGGACGCGGTGGGGCGTACGTTCTACGCCACCGGCTCCCTATTCTTCCGTGCCGCCAACTACTCGGCCGCCATGGGCCTGTATCAATCTCACCTCTGGGAGCAGGTGAAGGTTGAGATGGCGAAACTGCCCGCCGACGCCCAAAAGCGGATCGACGCGCTGGCCACCGAGGGGGACTTCGTCGCCGAGCAGCTGATGCGCACTGCCCGGCATATCAACGACTATGCGGCAAAGGACATGGCCTCCGCAATCTACCTCCGTCGCCATGCTTGGCTCAGGGACACCTCCCTCGATGACGCTATGAAAAAGCTCATCGAGGAGTTTCCCTTCGACGGGCAGGGCCTCTTCGGTCAGGATACCGATAAGGTCCTGAATGAGATGCGCCAGACCAATTCCACGGCCAAGTTCCTGGGGCTCACCACGCCGGCTCCGCCCGCCAGGCTGAGGTTCCAGCCCTTCACACGGCGGTTCCAGGGCAACCCGCAGCAGCAAGGACCGACGGAGCAGCCTAGATCCAGCTCCTACAAACAGCGGCGGCAGCACAAACCCCGCTACCGACCCTACGGACAAGACAAACGTTCTGGCGCGAGGCCCAAGCCCCGCGTTTGAAGCTGCGACGGCCGAGTCTCTCTCGCTCCACATCCCGTACCTCCCCCTCCGGAACTTCCTCCAGGTATGGTCGGGCATCACGGACGACCAGTGGGTCTTAAAGATCTTGTCCTCTGGCTACGCCATCGAGTTCGTGCGGGTGCCTTGGGTAGGAAGACATCGTCTCACCACCTCGTCCCCCCATTTGGAGGAAGAAATATCAACCCTTCTCTCCAAGGGAGCCATCGAGCGGGTAACACCGTCCGACTGGGACAACGGCTTCTACTCGAGGTACTTCGTGGTCCAGAAGAAGGACGGAGGCCTTCGCCCTATCCTGGACCTGCGCCGCCTGAACAAATGCATCCACACCAGGAAGTTCCGGATGGTGACCCTACAGACCGTCCTCCCCCTCATCAACAAAGGGGACTGGTTCACAGTCATAGACCTCAAGGATGCCTACTTCCACGTCTCCATCCTCGAGGAACACAGACGGTTTCTCCGCTTCCGCATCGACAATTCCGTGTACCAGTACCGGTGCCTACCGTTCGGTCTGGCCACGGCACCGCGGGTCTTCACCAAATGCATGGCTCCGGTGGCTGCATTCCTCCGCCAACGGAGCATCAGGGTCTTCCCGTACATCGACGACTGGTTGATCGTCTCCCCCACCAAATCGTCGGCCGTTCGGGACACACAATACACGGTCCACCTCATGGAGAGTCTCGGCCTCAGGATCAACTTCACCAAATCGAAGTTGACTCCCTCCCAACGCGTCGAGTACATCGGAGCGGTACTCGACTCGCTTGCTACGAGAGCCTACGCCCCCCAGAAACGCTTACAGGATATTGCGCAGGGGGTGAGCGAACTGCGCACCAAACCGTGCATCCGGGCGAAGAAGGCTCAGAGACTTCTAGGCCTGATGGCCTCAACGACGGCAGTGATTCCCCATGCCAAGTTGAAATTCAGGTCCCTGCAATCGTGGCTCCTTCACGAGTTCGACGCACTTCGGGAGAGCCAGTCCAAACGGTTGACCCCATCTCCAGAACTGAGGGACCAACTGCTGTGGTGGTCTACACCACTCAACGTGGCCACGGGGAAGAGCTTCTACCCCCCGCAACCCTCGTTGCAGATACTGACCGACGCAAGCAACCTCGGCTGGGGCGCTGCTTGCGGGACTCTCACGGTCAACGACACCTGGACACCACACGAAACGGTGCACCACATAAATTACTTGGAACTGCTGGCCATTTGGAAGGCCCTGCGTTCCTTCGAGACTCTGCTCACCGGCAAGGCGGTTCAAGTGGCCTCGGACAATACCACGGCGGTGGCGTACCTCAACAAGCAGGGAGGAACACGGTCCACCACCCTCCTGTACCTTGCAGTGCAGTTGTGGGAATGGTGCCTGGAGAGGCACATTTTCCCAATTGGAGTGCACATTCAGGGCACACTGAATGTTTTGGCAGACCACCTGAGCCGTCTCACCTCGACGACCCACGAATGGGAGCTGGACGACGGAGTGTTCCAGTCGCTTTGCGAGGCCTGGGGAACGCCGAGCATCGACCTCTTTGCATCGGAGTCCAACAGGAAGCTCAGCAGGTACTGCTCCAGAGCAGGCATCGGACTGAACTCCGAAGGCGATGCCTTCATGAAACGGTGGGATCAGGACTATCTCTATGCCTTTCCTCCGTTTCCTCTGGTCCAGAAAGTACTCACCAGGATGTACCAACACAGAACCAATGCAATTCTGGTGGCGCCAGCATGGCCGCGCCAACCCTGGTTTCCGCTACTGTTGCGCATGTCGTCGCAGTATCGCACACTGCCGGAGTCACGACGCTCCTCCAAATGGAGCACGGCCAGCTGCACCATTCGGACCTGCCCAGCCTCCACCTCACCGCGTGGAGGATAACCCCAGACTGTCCAGGATCCTTGAACTAGCGCAGCGCCCTTCCACAAGGAGGTCCTACGCTTCCAAATACAGGCGCTTTTGTGCTTTCCTGGCCTCCCGGCAAATGCCCCCCCCGCAGGTGGGACTGCAGGACATTTTAACCTACCTCCTCCAGCTGGCGGAGTCTGGCCTTAGCATCACCTCCATCCGAGTGCATCTCGCAGCAGTAGTAGCGCACTCTCCTGCTGGCTCGCCCGCTTCTGGGGCCTTCCGCGACCAAACGGTAAAGCGCTTCCTCAAGGGACTAAGGAACGCTTTTCCGCCGGCCCGGACACCGACGGCTCAATGGTCACTGTCCGCCGTTCTCAACGCGCTCACCAGGACCCCCTTCGAGCCCATGGCTACCGCCGATGTTCGTCTCCTCACATGGAAGACGGCATTCCTGGTGGCTATCACGTCTGCACGACGAGCTGGTGAACTGGTTGCCCTGCGAGCAGACGCACCTTTTCTCCAGTTCTTCAACGACCGCGTCGTCTTCCAAGCGGACATCACCTTCCTGCCCAAGGTGGTCTCCAAGTTTCACATGGCACAAACTATCTCCTTGCCAACCTTCTTCCAGAACCCCACTAACGCCCAAGAAAGGACTTGGCACACACTGGATGTGAAACGAGCTTTATTGTTTTACACCAGCAGGACTAGGGAGTTCAGGAAGTCGCAACGCCTCTTTGTGGCTTATGGGGGAAAGTCCAAGGGTGAACCCATCTCTGCTCAAAGGTTCTCCAAATGGATCACCTCTACCATCTACCTGGCCTACGAGTCAGCCTCACTGCCACCTCCACCGCATGTCAGGGCGCATTCCACCAGGGCGGTTGCCACATCCACTGCCTTTCTGGAGGGCACACCGCTTGAGGACATATGTAAGGCTGCCACATGGTCCAGACCTTCCACATTTGTCCAGCACTACAGGGTGGACACCAGAGCCACTGCGGACGCCAGGCTTGGCCGTGTCGTCCTCACCAGAGGGCTCCGGACTCAACGCCCCTGACGGGTCCACCTACTGGATCTTCAGCTCATCGTGGGATCATCTCATCCGACTGCCCACCGACCAAGTGAGTGTGAGCTTGCTAATCTCCCATGAGTGGGGATTCACAAACTATACAAAGGAGAAAGTTCGGTTTCACTTACCAGTGATAACTTTTGTTCTTCGAGTATATAGTTTGTGAATACACACTACCCACCCTGCCTCCCCTCTTGAGCTGCACGGATGAGATCGATTGGTTTATCCTGTGCTTGGCTTAAGTATGGAACTGAGGTAAAATGGCGCGCGGGCGCCTCAGGGTGGGCGGTACGGTGGGCGGTCTTACCGCCAAAACTTTTGACCAATAGCTTTTCAAGCCTCCGATCTCCGTTCTGCGCAGGCGCATAACCCATGAGTGTGTATTCACAAACTATATACTCGAAGAACGAAAGTTATCACTGGTAAGTGAAACCGAACTTTCTTCCTCCAGACTCCGGGACCTTGGTTCCCAAATTAGATGCAAAAGTTGATCTCCTCAGAAAAGAGGACTTTGGGCCACTGAGCAACAGACCAGTTCTTTTTTCTTTAGTCCAGGTAAGGCACTTCTGACGTTTGTTGTTCAGGAGCGGCTTGACAAGAGGAATACGACATTTGAAGCCCATGTCCAGGATCCGTCTCTGTGTGGAGGCTCTTGATAATAATAATAATAATAATAATAATAATAATAATAATAATAATAATAATAATAATAATAATAATAATAATAATAATAATAATAATAATAATAATAATAATAATAATAATAATAATAATAATAATAATAATAATAATAATAATAATAATAAAGTTTTAATTTATATACCGCTTGTCTCTTCCAGAAGAAGACTCTAAGTGGTTTACATTGGGGCGTGCTGCCTAAAGCAGGCAGCAGCGAGGGGAAAGATACAAAATCAGTAAGCATACAACATAAAAAGCAAGAAAGAAAAGAAAAGAAGGCGTTCACTTCCACTCTTCCCCGTGGCAAATGCCAAGCCGGGAAAGAGGGCTAAGTCCTCGGGCGGCGCGGGGCAGCGTCCTTTGAGCCCTCTGAGGCTTGGGAGGCGGGGACGTAGCGGTGTCCCGTCTGCAGCACGGCGTCTCTTTATCCCTCCGGTTGAGGGAGGGCCGGAGGGAGGCGGGGCCGGTTGCCGCAGGTGGCTCCCATCCTGGGCCGATGGTGGGGGCCCAGGAGAGCTTCGGCGCGGTGTCCCGACTGCGGCACGGCATCTCGACTGCGGCACGGCGTCTCTTTATCCCTCCGGTCGAGGGAGGGCCGGAGGGAGGCGGGGCCGGTTGCCGCAGGTGGCTCCCATCCTGGGCCGATGGTGGGGGCCCAGGAGAGCTTCGGCGCGGTGTCCTGTCTGCGGCACGGCGTCTCTTTATCCCTCCGGTCGATGGAGGGCCGGAGGGAGGCGGGGCCGGTTGCCGCAGGTGGCTCCCATCCTGGGCCGATGGTGGGGGCCCAGGAGAGCTTCGGCGCGGTGTCCCGACTCCAGCTTCAGTCCACTGCTTGTGAAAGTCCCCAACACTTTTGAATGGCCTTTTCCTGACAATCCTCTCCAGGCTGCGGCCATCCCTGCTGCTTGTGCACCTTTTTCTTCCACACTTTCCCCTTCCACATAACTTTCTGTTAATGTGCTTTGATACAGCACTTTGGGAACATCCAGCTTCTTTTGCAATTCCCTTTTGGGGCTTTCTCTCCTTATGGAGGGTGTCAATGATGGTTTTCTGCACAACTGTCAGGTCAACAGTCTTTCCTATGATTGTGATTCCTACTGAACCAGCCTGAGAGACCATTTAAAGGCTCAGGAACCCTTTGCAGGTGTTATGGATTTATTAGCTATCAAAGAGTGGTACACTTTGAGCCTAGAATATTGAACCTTTTCTCACCATTCAAATTTTCTGAAATTGTGCATTTGGGGTTTTCATAAGCTGTACCCCATAATCACCACAGTTATAACAAAGTAACGCTTGACATATCTCGCTTTGCATGTAATGAGTCTATCTCATATATTTGTTTCACCTTTAAAGATGCATTACTGAAATGAATGAACATTTGCACGATTTTCTAATTTTTCAACTTTCACCTGTATAACCACTGCTTCATATTAATTGACTGTATGCCATACTACAGGATCGGGGAATTTTTAGAGCAGCAGATATTGTTTTACTCCAATTTCCAGTAGTCAGTCTGATCACTGATGACATATGATGGGAAGTCACAAAGCAAGCGAAACCCATTTGAATTGGAGTAACCAAAAATAACAATGATACTAATCAGTTGCTTGAATAAAACTTATTTTAATTGTCCTCTTATTCACAAATAAGAAGACAATTAAAATAAGTTTTATTCAAGCAACTGATTAGTATCATTGATATTTTTGGTTACTCCAATTCAAACGGGTTTCGCTTGCTTTGTGATTACTCCCCATTTGGCCAATTTTGAACATATGATGGGAAGTGACAGTTCATAAGCATCTGGAGAGCCAAGGAGGTTCTCTGGCATGCAGACATATGTGGACAGAGTATCCAGAACTACAGTTGAAAAACAGAGGCCAAGCACTTCCTGAAAATCCTGGAATAGTTCCTTCTGCTTCTATTATTTCTTTGTCACATTTCTCTGTTTTACAGATCATGAAGAGGACTCCAGTAAAACCACCAACATCAAATGAGCCTTTCTGCTTGACTTTGCATCCAAATGAGCAAAAAGGCAATCATGTTGTAAGTAGTAGAATAAAACTAAGTTACAGCAAAGGGAAAAGAAAATGCTTCTTAAGTCAACATGGCCAACATACCATAATCTTGTAACTGTAAAATATAATTTTCATCCCCACTTAGATTCTTCCAGAGGATACAATGATCCGTAACTGGAGCTGAGGTCAATTTTTCACTCTACCATGTAGGTGAGGATGGACTTCATGTCTGCTGTCTTTGGACCAACTAGACCCGTGATAGTGAACCTTAGCACTCAAGGTGTTCTTGGACTTCAATTACCAGAAGCCCAAGTCAGCACTCTTGCTGATCAGGGCTTCTGGGAATTGAAGTTCAAGAACAGCTGGAGTGCCAAGGTACACCATCACTGAACCAGACTGTTCAAATAAAAATCAACCCCAGCTTGTTAAAATTATGAGAAGTGAAAAGTTTTGAAAGCATAGAGCTTCTCCAAGCTGTCACCACTGCTGTCCTCCTTGTTTTTCAGGGATGGTCATTTACCAGCCTTGGACGGCTCTTAGAGTACACTTGGAAAACTATTGTGAATGTATGATAATATACAAACCTATTCTATCACAATAATTTTCAAAGTCTATTTTGATAGACTTCAGAGGAAGATGGATAAACCATCAATCATCATCATCGTCATCATCATCAACAACTTACTATGCTGGTGTTGCCTCTGACACGAATAAAGATCAATTTACTATGCATACTCCCAATTTTGTATGATGATACTTAAGGAGAAAAGAACAAGGATGGCAGAAAAGAGCAAGGGAATTTTATTTGTTAAATGTTTTAAGCAAAACATAAAAACATAAACACATCTATTAGCACATAACATGCTCCACACTACTGGAAACATTTGGGAGTCACAACCATTTTTGTTGTTGTTCTTGGAACCCTATTTCCCTTCCAAGATTGCATGGATTCCCTTTAATTTATTCTTTCTCCTTTATTAATACAAAACCAGTGGAATCCTCGATATATCTGTAAATATATTCTTATCAACTGCTCCTAAACTTTACTATTACAGGTTTACTTGTCATTGATAGCATTAGTTTAATTGCAAATTATACATTGTTTTCCAATTCCTAGCTGTAATTAATCTTGTCGCTGTTAATAAATTGGAAATTAATTTTTAGTTGCCTAACTGCACTGTGCCCTATCATCTATGATAAATACACTATTTTAGGAATACTGTATCTCTAACTTTAACCAATTATTACATTTATTTCCTTAAAAACTAGTTGCTAGTATTTAAATATATTCTCACATTCCACCACATATGGAAATAAGTACAACTTAGCAACGACAGCATATGTCACTTAATATTGACCAATGTTTTTAAAATAATGTTTGCTTTGACTGTGCTTTGTATTTTTCATCATCATCATCAACAACAACAACAGAACTGCAAAGCTGGAAGGGAACCTATGGATCACTGAATACAGCTTCTGTCAAGGAGGCACAGTGGGGAACTGAACTCTTGTCTTCTGGCACCACAACCAGATACTACACCACTGATATATCCAACAAAATTAGTATCTATTTGATTTAATTTCATCAGGGTTAAACAATATATCCAAATTAACTTACAAAAAATCCCTTTATCCTTATAGACCAGGGGTAGGCAACCTATGGCTCATGGGCCGGATCTGGCCTGCGGTGCCAAATAACCCGCCCCCTCTTGCTCCAGCCACAGCCACTGCCGCCGGAATCGGCCGCAGACTCGTTTATGATAGCAGGGGGGAACACCAGCCCCTGACTTAAAAAGGTTGGTGATCCCTGTTATAGACATTGATTTGAATATTTTATATCCCATGCACCTTTCCTAAGTCCAGCACTTATTTCTTCTTCCAAATCATATTCCCATAATATTTAAGCAACTGCTTTTGATCTTCCGCTTCCAATAATATTTTATAAATTCTACTTATTGTCACTTTCATTACCTTATTTCCCCCCTATGCTTTCCTTTTGTAATGCAGTTTCTCTAATATTTCAAAAGTTTTCCACATTTAGTATTTCTTTACCCAATCCATTATTCTAGTTGCACCAAATTAAACCAAGATATTCTATGAAGCAAGGAAATATTAGTACCACTGGATATAGCCCTTATATCTTATAGCCTCTTGGTTCTTAGAGGGTGTCACCAGTGGTGGGCTCCAGAAATTTTTACTACCACACTGTGCGCGTGGTATGGTGGGCATGGCCAGGGGGAAAGCCCTGCGTTACACCCGAATTAGGACTATTTTATTTCAAAACTTGGATGGGCAGGGCCAGCCAGAATTTCTACTACCGGTTCTGGCGAACTGGTGCGAACCTGCTGATGCCTACCACTGGGTGTCACCAACCTCTGACTGCACTTTTGTTGCTGTATATAGTCAAGCCCTGGTGGTGCAGTGGCTAAATTGCTGTACTGCAGCCTAACGTTGTGAGTTCGATCCATTCAAGTTTTTGACTTCCATTCCTATGAGGTCAGTAAAATGAGTACTCAGCATGTTGGGGGGGGGATGCTAATTACTCTGTGAACTGCCCAGAGAGTGCACTAAGTGCAATTGCAATTAGTAAAGGTAAATGTTTCTCTTGCTCTTAAGCCAGTCGCATCCGACTCTAGGGTTCAGTGCTCATCTCTGTTTCAAAACTGAAGAGACAGTGCTGTCTGCTTCTGCAGACATTTCTGTGGTCATGTGGCAGAGCGCACGGAACGCTGTTTACCCTCCCATCGAAGTGGTCCCCATTTATCTACTTGCAATTTCTTGCTTTTGAACTGCTAGGTTGGCAGGAACTGGGACAAAGACGGGAGCTCATTCCGTCCTGCAGTACTTGGGAATCAAACTGCTGACCTCCTGCCTTCAAGTCAGTGTCTTAGCCACTTGAGCCACCTAGCAATGAAAAGCTGAAGAGAAGGGTCCTGCTTGCATATAGGCTCTACATGTGAACAAAAATATTGATTTTTCCAGGATTTCTGCTCTATACAAGAGTAGAGCATCCTGTCATTTTCAGACTTATTGTTGCTCGCGTGAGCAAAACAGCAACTTTCCTTGTAGGTGGGTTGACTCAACCAACACCCACTCTTATCACAGCAATAGCATATGACCTTAATGGCCAACCTGCCATTTTACAGTGCTTGTTCATTACTATATTTTGACATTACTACCAATGATGAAAATATAAAGAGGAAGATTCATCCACCTGCTATGTACCAAAGGCTGATGATCTGCAAGGTTTCACTCATTTTGATAAATGAAACTGTTTTTGAGTTTTGGGAAGTGAAATCAGACTCTGTGGTTTTGTTTTATTCCCCTAACTGTGAAAAAGAGAAGAATCTAATGACCGTTTACTTATTCCAGACCGCAGTGGCTCAGTCTGTGCATGCATAAATATACTTCTTACACTGAAGGAACACAACCCAAATCCTATCTCTGATTTTGAGAATGCTACTAGTGAAGAGAAGGACACACACCCCAGCCTGCTCCTGGACACATTGACGTTACTCAAAAATCTTGAAGGCTGGTGGGTTAAGAGCAGAAGTTTCCACAGGTTGTGGGTCTAAATCACCCATCAACTCATTGGTGTACACCAGTATTTCCCAACCTTGGTGTTTTTTTTAAACTTCAATTCCCAGACGCCTAAGTCAATTCCCCAAAGCAGCCAATGTACTGACTTAGGCTTCTGGGAATTGAAGTTCTCCTGTGGAGCATTGGCCCCCATGTTGGGAACCACTGGTATAGATAATCACACTCCATCAACAAGAGGACAATCCCACATTGCCCATCTCTGCTTCATATGGAAAGAAATGCAGAGTGTAGTGGGGAACTGAAATTTACCCTTGCTTGTATTTTTAATCCATGCATTTTAAAAATTAAAATGTTTATATAACACTTTATATCCGTGATGGAGAACCTTGGCAATCCAGATGTTCTTGGACTTCAATTCTCAGAAACCCAAGCCCCATTAATCTACTCAAATGGGTTTGCTGCGATTCATCCGGCCCCCGCCGCCCCCGTTGCTCCTGGAAGCGGAAGTAAAACGCGCCCGTACGGGCGCGTTTTACTTCCGCTTCCAGGAGCAACGGGGGCGGCAGGGGTTGGATGAATTGCAGCAAACCCATTTGTGTGGATTTATGGGGGCTTGGGATTCTGGGAATTGAAGTCTAAGAACATCTGGAGTGCCAAGGTTTGCCATCACGGCTCTATATCCTGCCTGAGATCTTTGGATATAGTCTGTAAATACTGTGTAACCAAAGAAACAAACACATTTAATACAGATTTCGACAAAAATAAGAAAACAAAAGCCACTATCTAATAGGCCAAAAACAGGTCATAATCCCTGTCTCTTGGGTGAACAGACACATTTTTACTTCCTGGTGAAATGAGAGCAGGATCAACATGAGAACAACATACAATACTGTCAATCATAAGATACTGCTCCATAACAACTTTACTAGGGTCACTGGCAGCTTCCTCCAGAACTGGAGATCTATGTGATGATGAATGGAAAGAACAGTAGATGGAAGCTGCAGAAGAATGGACTGCCACAAGACAATGTATTGTCTCCAGCATTGTATAACATTTACACAAATGATCAACCAGTTCCTGACAATATAAAATTGTTCATCTATGCAGATGGTACAGCAATGGCTGTACAAAGGTCAAGTTTTGATGAGATATCTGGAAAACATACTGGAGCATTTGAAGAATTAGGTTAGTTTTAAACTATCAACTGTTTGAAGCCTAACCTGAATAAGAATCAAGTGTGCACTTTTCACCTCCGAAACCGAAAGGCAAGGGTTGAATTGGATGTTTAATGACAAGGGAATTAAATACTGCATTGTTCAACACCATAATATCTTGGCATGACACTTGACAGGACACTCTTTCAAACAGCACTGCCTGGATACCAAAGCTAAAATTAGTATGAGGAATACCATCATCAGGAAACTCACAAACTATACGTGGGGAACTTAACCATCTACACTGCGTACATCAGCTCTGGCACTGAGCATCTCCACAGGAGGGAATGCTGCTACAGTATGGAGTGCATCTGCACACATGAAACAAGTTGATATTGCTAGTAATGAAACAATACGTATAGTGGCAGGATGTCAAACCTACACTTGTTGAGAAAATATATGCTCATGTTGTATTGCAAGAGAATGGCCCTCAATATCCTCTGAATGGTTATGGCCTTAATTCCACTGGCTCAGACCCATTATTGAGGGTACGAAAGAGTAAAACCAAATTAGAAGATGGAAGAAGATGCTCACTTGACAAGGAATAAGCTGTATAGCTGAGGAACTCAACCTTTCCAATGTTACTTGGAGGACTCAGAATAGGCTGAAGGTTGGAGTCCCTAAATGTATGACCAACATGCTGAAATGGGGGCTGCTGGCAGATAACAACACACTGTGTGAATGTGGAGAGATACAGAGCCTGACTCATTTACTGGTCTGCCAATTACTACCAGAAACATGAAACGATGAAGATTTAATTTTGACCAACGACACAGCCAAGAAAGTGGCTTCAATTTGGCAGTACAAAGTTTGATCTGGACACAAAAGAAGAACACCAGAGTGGGATGATCTTACTCACTAGAATTCACTGCTTTACATTTTATCTTTGTAATACATATCTGGTACTAGAACCAGTCTATAGGAAATGGCTTAAAGCAGTGATGGTGAACCTTTTAGAGATCGAGTGCCCAAACTGCAACCCCAAACCACTTATTTATCGCAAAGTGCCAACACAGCAACAGGGGAGGAAGGAAACGCTCCCATTGGGCTGCTGGGCAGAGATGTTGGGTGAACTTTGTGCTGGGGGGAGGGAGGAAGCGCTCCTATTGGGCTGCTGGGCAGAGGGGTAGGGTTATCTCTGTGCTGGGGTGATTGGCATGCGTGCCAGAGGTTCACCACCACTGGCTTAAAGCAATGGGAAGGCAGGCGTTCCTCCTCCCTCTCTTTCTTTTAATGCATATAATGGTGTAATGGTAAATTTAGATGTGCAGGCAGTCCTCATGACAGTCTACACAATGAGAAGGAGCAGATGGTGAAGACTTCTGGGAGCCAAGCCCCAAAACATCTAGTGCCTCAAGGTTGGGAACCACTATCATGACATGAGGACAGCCTGTGCAGTACACCACACTAGCTCTCCTGGAATGATTGCTCCAATGTGTCAACTACAATCACTCCTTCAACTGTGGAAGTCTCAGAGGCAAGAATTCACTGTTAAAAGACCTCATTTTACTTGAGTGTTTTTCTCATTCTAGGTACTTGGACTGATTGCAGTTGCTGGGCTGTTTGCTGTGATAGTGATTAATCTCATGATACTCTCCACTGTAATTACTGTAAAGGATGACAGCATGGTTCCTAGTAGTTGCCCACAGGATGATAATAACAGAAACGTTGTAAGAGACAGAATGGCCGAGATGGAGAGTAATCCTTCCTGTACAGACTCATGCAAGTAAGCCGATCACAAAATTTATGTCTGACTTTCTAATGCCTTCTCAGCCCAGGATTTTAAAGTTGTAATTATTTAAATTCATTTCATATTAATTTCTTTTTCATGTCCTGTGGCTAGGATCCAATGTTGCTGCTGCACTTTGCTAGCCCAAATAGCAAATTTTCTTGCACGCATTATTCAAAGTATTCTGGTAAACAAAACAGAAGTACTGCTACCCCACTTTATAAGTAAAAATATTATAACAATGGAGTAAAAAACTAGCAGTACAGTATCCTGCTCTGATACCCCAGGTTTGGTGCCTGAGATGGCTGCCACACCCTGCCTTGTGTCAAGGAAATAGAGGTTAGAGAATTATTCTGCTCTCACATAGTGCCTAATGTGTTGCTGTTCTTCTTCTTCCATATCCGAATCAGCCATGAAGACTGTCCTGAGAATATAATGCAGTGGCCTTTCATATGATTACCGCATCACAACATGACACGCATAACACTGATCCAGTTCTGCGAGTCACTTTCTGGTTCTGAGCCCTTTTGGCATGCAAACTCCTCATCGGGCCCAGGCCAATATTGATGAAGCTGCTGCCCTCCATCAAGATGGATTCAAGTGGGATTTAATCCACTTGGGGACCATCACCCTCTCCTGTAGTCCCCAGGGGTGTCAGGTTAGTTAACCGCCGCCTGACACTCAGTGTTGAGTCGCTGACAGTATGGTCTACTCTATTATCATAGCAGGTTAACCTGGCCAGACTGGTATAGTTCTAGGCTACAGAATTCAGGCACACACTCTGATATTTTGATACTTCTTTCTTTAGGAGTCACTTTCTGCTAAAACTAATTTGCCAGCCAAATACAAAACTGTGCCCTTTACATGCAAATAAGTAAATAAATAATAAAATACAAAAACTTAAAAAGTTGGCAACAAGCCTACAATTGAAAATATATCTCTAGCAGCTTGGCTGGTGAGACAATATTCTGCAGAGAGGAACTAGTGGTGGGGAAATAGGCACTTCTCTCTTGAAAGGAACCCTAAAAAATGGAAAACTTGAATTCGTTGATATAAACATTTCCAATGTAAAGTGCTCATTTACCATTGCTGCTGTAGTTTTCAGCTGGTGGAAAGCCTCCCATTGGACATGCCATTTGGATCAAATAGTAGTCAGGCAAAAAACATGTACCAAGCATGGATGGAGCTCTTAAATATCACCCAGGAAAGCATTCACCTGGCTTCTTACTATTGGACGCTGACTGGAAAAGATATTGATGTCAATGACACATCATCTCAGCAGGTGAGATAAGAGAGTTGTAGTTGCTTTGAATTAGCAGCTGGGTGGTGGACAGTGAGGGCAACTTGATGGAGCTTGATTCTGAATTGTGGCACAGCATTCATACTTCCCATAAAGAATTTCCAATGGCCTGATGCTCAAACTTGCAACTTCTTGCTTCCACAGCACTGCCTCACTGAGGCTATGTAAGGTTTTACATATTGCCATCCATATCTTCTAACCTTGCTTCTGATGTCAACATGCTCATCCTATGCACCATGATCCTTCCTGGCACTGGATCAAGTGTCAGCTATGGCTGCTTTGTTTTGGCGATGGGTGGGCCTACCCTAGTCAAGACCTGGTTCCTGCCATGTCCTAGTGCAGTGATGGTGAACCTTTTAGAGACTGAATGCCCAAGGAGGAGGAGACGGTGCACGGGCAGGCCCCCATGGGTGCATGCTCCATATAGGTGTGCACTCCCATACATACACATGACCCCCTGCATGTGCGTCACCACCTCCTCATAGGAGGGGTGAGTGGGGGTGTCTGGTTGTCTCACCTTGTTCCCACCGCCTCCTGGGAAGGATTTCAGCCTCCCCTCTTGCTTTCCCATTGGTGGAAGGAGAGGGATGGGTGGGAAGTGGTGCTGTCGTTGGCAGGGGTAGGGTGGGTCAGGGCTTGCCTGCAATGGTGCGTGTGCTGACAGAAGGGGCTCTGAGTGCCACCTCTGGCACTGTCCTAGTGTGACACAATTTTTCTTTTGCAGGGTGAAGAAATTCTCAAGAAATTTGAAAGCTTACTCTTGAAAAATATCTCTGTATTTATTGCAACAAGTGTTCCAACAAAGGTTTATAATTCAACTGACCTCAAGGTCTTAGAGGGAAAAGGTACATGGTCTGTTTTAAGAATGTATTTTTTTTTTAGAAATAGTATATGAATATGAATGCAGTGAGGGGCTGCCTCTGTTAAAGCTTTGTAATTAGATGCCCTCTCAGTCTATGACAGGGGTGGCTAATTTTTTTGAGCCACGAGCTGGTCACATGGTTGAGTGGGCCAGTCACGTGGTTCCTTCCATCAGAAGCGGAAGTAAAACGTGCCCATGCATGTGTAAGCGCTGCTGTAAAATGCATCTGTGGCTGTCATAAATGCATTTATTATAGCCGCAGGTGCATTTATGGCAGCGTTTGTACATGTGTGGGGCACGGGCATGTTTGTGCATTCATGGGGCATGTCCACTTCCAGTAGTGGTGTGGGCCAGATGATTTGGCACCATGGGCCAGATGCGGCCCCCAGGCCATAGTTTGGCCACCCTTGATCTATGAAATACCAACATGCAGATCTCAAAGGATATTTTTCCATCTTTCTCACTTTCTCCAGTCAATGCCTCAGAAAAATTAGTTTTTCAAAAGTGGACACGGCCATACTACCCCATAGTCCTTAGAGCACTCTCTGGCAGGTTCACAAAGTAAGTAGCATTTTGCCACAACAAGCTGGATATTCATTTTTACTGAACTGGGAAGTATAGAAGGCTGAGTCAACCTGGAGCCTGTCAGAATTGAACTCAGATCTTGAGCAGCCTTGGGTCTTAACCACTGTACCATGGAAGCTGTTACTTCTAAGCTCATCCAGTTTTATTTAGGAGCATTTTTGCAAGCTGTCCTGGGGAAGAAAATTGGCTTCTTGATCCATGTTAATCGCCTATGAGTAGACATACTCCTTCAAAAGCAGCTAATAATATAAAACCTATCATAATGGTAGCAAATGTATTGCCTCACCTAGGGAAAGGCATAAATCACCCTTGCTTGAAAGCTGGTTGTATCCAACTCTAGGATTTGGTGCCCATCTCCGTTTATAGCCAAAGAGTCAGTGCTGTCTGCATCCTGCTGTCTGCAGATGTTTCCGTGGATATGTGGCAGGCATGACTAGACACAGAACACTATTTAGCTTCCCACCAAAGTGGTACCGATTTATCTACTTGCAATTTTTTTGCTTTCGAACTGCTAGGTTGGCAGGAGCTGGGAGAGAAATGGGAGCTCATGCTATCCTGCAGGACTCGGGTCCCAAATTGCTGACCTGCCAACCTTCCAGCCACCAAGTTCGGTGTCTTAACCACTAAGCAGCCACAGCGCCTTATTGTCTCACCTAGAGACAGCTAAATCCAAAATCTTGTAGGACTGCTAGGTTTTTTCACTGCGACTACCAGAATCTCCTAGCCATACATGGATTTCTGGAAACTGTGCTCCTAGCATGAATAGGAAGGCTAGGAGATAGAAGGGAGATGTTTGAATGGAGAGCTTCCTGGCTTACTGCTTGTCTTTTCTCTTTCTCTTCTTTAGGAGCTCATGTAAAATGGGTAAATTTTGGACAAATGACTCATGGTGTCCTACACACGAAATTCTGGATCATAGATAGGAAACACATCTTTCTCGGTAGCCCCAATGTGGACTGGAGGGCTTTAACTCAGGTGAAATATTGGAGTATATAAAATTGAACACAAAATCAGACTGAACTGGCAAAACATAAGCTGACTGAATTTGTAATGAAAATTCACGGGGGAAACATCCTATTAATGTTGATTTAGGGAGAACATTAACGCTCAGAATCCATTGCTTGAAGTGTAAATGAGTTTGTGATATACTTCTATTTTTAGCCCCAGCAAGCTAAGTTGTTATGTCCTGCCATGTTGTATTAACTAGGGGTCAAAGTAGGCACAACGTAGTTTTTTTTTTAAAAAATGGGCTAATATTAGTAGGAGACAAGGGTGATTTGCAGTGGTACTATAGACCTGAACAAAGACCTAGATCTTATGCACATAATGTTTTTAGGAGGACCATATGAAATGGAAAACAAGGCTCTTGTATTTTTACTAATTGCACAGAGCAGAAAGTGTCAGCAAATGTAGCTTTCTTGACAACTATACCTGCTGAAATCTTTGCTCTATTCAACTATAGCTGGATGCATAGCAAAGTGAATTAAGTATTTGGCTATGAAGGCAGAGGTTGGGAGTTCAATTCGGTACTGTGCAGCTGAGAAAAGCCAGCCTGTATGTCCTTGGGAAAGCTGCAGTTTCAGAATGACCCCAGAAAAGGGGAATAGTAAGACATTTCTGTCTATTCTCTGCCTACAAAACCCTGAAAATGTCCACCCTGTCAAAATTGACTTGGCAGCACATGGTTATTATTATTGATACAACTATTAAAGGTACAGGAGCTCTGTCTTTCTTTATTTCTTTTATATATTTATTTTTAGGATTTGTATTACCGCCCAATTCCAAAGACTCTGGGCCATACCTGTTAAGCGCGGCTCTGGACAATATGAGACCTGCGCAGAACGGTTCTGCTTAGGTCCCTTCTATGCATGCATAGAAGCCTTCTATGCATCCCCTTCTGCACAGAAGCCTTCTATGGATGTGTAGAAGGGACCTGCGCAGAAAGGGATGCGCAGTAACTACTTTCCCCCCATCGCCAAATTACGGGATGGCGGCGACTCCGGACGGGAAAGGAGGAAAAGTGGCTCAAAATTATGGGAAATCCCGGCCAATATGGGATACTTGACAGGTATGCTCTGGGCAGTATACAGATATTAAAACCATCACAGTTTTAAAAATCACAATTAAAACCCCATTAAAAACTACCACAAAACATTCTCTACCCTCCCACCATAGCACTGCCGGTGCCCCACACCTGTTCTGCCAGCCAGGTATTTAACCTCTCCTGAAGGGCAGCAACTCCATCTGGAGACGCAACTCGGTTGGCAAGAGGTTCCATAGGGCCGGAGCAGACACTGAGAAGGCCCTCCTTCTAGTGCCAGAGAGATGCACCTCTCTAGCAGATGGAACAATTAGAAAGCCTCTCCGGTCCGCTCTGGTGGGACAGACAGATGTTCTTGGGGTGATGCGGTCCCTTAAGTATCGTGATGCGGTCCCTTAAGTATCGTGGCCCACTACCATGTAGGGCTTTAAAGGTAATAACCAGCATCTTGAATTGCACCCGGAGGCATACCAGCAACCAGTGGGATGACTTTGTTTTCCCACTGAAATTCTCTCCTTCATAGCTGCTATGGAGCTGTGTTCTTCCTGCACTCAGGAGGAAAACATTATTTGCTTATATTTGTTGTTCAGTATTGTTATTTTTTTAATGTTGTACACTGCCCATAGTGGGAAAATCACCCAGATAGGTGGTATACAAACCAACCAACCAACCAAGCTAGCAATCAAGCATATGGTTAACTCACCTTCCCACAGTGACATGCCATACAACTAGACATTTTGGAGAAGAATCGGCTTTGATGTACTAGCTGTCTTTCAGGGAAGTTAATCCATTAGTATTACTGTCGACCACGGTATCCTTCTGGGCTGGCTGCGAGGATTGGGAGCCCAGGGCACGGTGTTGTCCTGGTTCTCATTTCTGAAGGGCCGGACTTAGTCGGTGTCTTCAGAGGGCGAGTTGTTCAGTCCTAGGTTGCTCCCATGTGGGGTTCCTCAGGGCTTGGTACTCTCACCTCTGCTGTTTAACATCTACATGAAACCGCTGGGTGAGATCATTTGTTCCCATGGGGTGAGGTATCATCAGTATAATGATGATACCCAAATATACATCTTGGCCCCTGGGGACCTGAGTGATGCAGTCAAAGTCCTAACCAGGTGTCTGGAGGCTGTCCGGGCCTGGATGGGGGACAACGGGCTTCAGCTGAATCCTGGCAAGACTGAGTGGGTTCGGGGCCCCATGCTATCCCGTGAGCTACCATCTTTGGTTCTGGATGGGGCATTGCTGCCTCAGACAGACCCGGTGCATAACTTGTGGGTCCTCCTGGACTCGCAGCTACAGCTCGATGAACAGATGGCAGCCATAGCTAGGCGGGCCTTTGCACAGCTTCATGCCATTTACCAGTTATGCCTGCTCCTGGACCGGAACTCTCTGCTCACGGTCACTCATGCACTGGTCACCTCCAGATTGGATTACTGTAAAGCGCTCTACATGGGGCTGCCCTTGACGACCATTCAGAGGCTTCAGCTGGTCCAGAATGCAGCTGCCCAGGCAGTAATGGGGTGCGGGCGTTATGCCCGTGCTTTGCCACTGTTTTGGGAGTTGCACTGGTTGCCAGTGTGCCTCCATGTACAATTCAAGGTGCTGGTTTTGACCTTTAAAGCCCTTCATGGCATTGGACCAGGGTATTTAAGAGACCGCGTCACCCCAAGGTGTTCAGCCAGTCCTACAAGGGCAGACAGGAGGGGCTCTGTGTTGATCCCATTGGTGAAAGAAGTACATCTTAATGGGACCAGGAAGAGAGCCTTCTCCGTGTCTGCCCCAGCCTTGTGGAACTTCCTACCACCAGAATTGCGTCTCCAGTCAGAATTACTCCCTTTCAGGAAGATGCTTAAGACCTGGCTATGCCAGCGGGTATGGAGCACGTCTGACTCCACTTCTCAATCCTGCTGGCTTGTCTAGCCTGCGTGAGGGATCTTGCCTGTCCTGTTTTAATGGGTAGGTTTTTTATGATAAGTGTTAGTTTTTATGTGTTTTAACTTTGATTTTATCTGGAGATTTTAGTAATATTTTTACTTGTAATGTTAGTAACTGTTTTGTGTATTGTGTTTCTCTTCTGTTGTTTGGCCTCCCTGAGTGGTGTTTACACCAGGAGGGCAGGGCACAAACAAACAAACAAACAAACAAACAAACAAACAAACAAACAAACAAACAAACAAACAAACAAACAAACAAACAAACAAACAAACAAACAAACAAACAAACAAACAAACAAACAAACAAACAAACAAACAAACAAACAAACAAACAAACAAACAAACAAACAAACAAACAAACAAACAAACAAACAAACAAACAAACAAACAAACAAACAAACAAACAAACAAACAAACAAACAAACAAACAAACAAACAAACAAACAAACAAACAAACAAACAAACAAACAAACAAACAAACAAACAAACAAACAAACAAACAAACAAACAAACAAACAAACAAACAAACAAACAAACAAACAAACAAACAAACAAACAAACAAACAAACAAACAAACAAACAAACAAACAAACAAACAAACAAACAAACAAACAAACAAACAAACAAACAAACAAACAAACAAACAAACAAACAAATATAAGATCCTCTTTTTTACAGATGGGGTGGGTGGGATTTTAATGGAGATGGTTTTATCTTGGATGTTTTATTTGTGAGCTGCCCAGAGTTGTTTTGGCGAGGGGGCAGCAATACAAATGTAAAAATTAAATTAAATTAAATTCCCTAAAACATAGGCAGAATAGAGATTTTTTTATGCAAAAGGATGATAATTATGATAGGACATATCAGTATGCAGAACAGAGTCCTTTAATAATATCTCCTGTTTGGTTTAGACCAGGGATCAGCACACTTGGCTCTCCAGGTGTTCTTGGATTTCAATTACCAGAAGCCCAAGTCAGTACACCTGCTGATCAGGGCTTCTGGGAACTGAAGTCCAAGAACATCTGGAGAGCCAAGTTAGCTAAACCCTGATTTAGACTATTGTTTTCTGACCTCTTTCCATCTTTCTTCAGGTTAAAGAAATTGGGGTTTTGATCAATAATTGTAGCTGCCTAGCTAATGACCTCTGGAAGACCTTCAAAACATATTGGGATCTCGGAGTACCAAATGCCACCATCCCATCTCCATGGCCAAGCAACTATTCTACCAATATTAATAGGCACACACCTTTGGAAGTAGAGTTCAATGGAACAGCCACAAAAGCATATTTTTCTGTAAGTGGATGGACAGCTCAACCCTAAAATGACTACTCATAGATTAATTATCCTGAATTCAAAAGAACCTACTGTATAGTAAGTGTGCTTAGCAAGCCTTGACATGAAAGCATACAATAAATATTTTCCATCTGGAAATGTATTCTGGTCTCATATAGAATCTACAGCTGCTCTTCTGAAACCCATAACTACTGCTATAGCAAGAACAGAATCTGATAATGCACGTTTGTCCCATGTACCTGAAATGTTTTCTGAAATAACAAGGAAAATAACAGGACCGGAAGGACTGTTAGTAAAAACACCCAGACTAAAGAATGAGGAGCAGAGATTTTTGGAAATGATAAGGGAAAGAAATAACTTTTGTTGCGGACATATTCATTTTGCTGCAAATCTAGTTGATCCGTGTTTCCAAGGAAAACACTTATCAGATGATGAGGTCTCCAGGGCAATGAAATTCATAGCAAATAATTCAGAAGAAATGGGACATGATCGGGGCAAAGTCATTGCAAACATAGGAGAATACAAGGCAAAGATGGGTTTTTGGAGCAAGCAGTTTTTGTGAGAAAGTGTAGAGCACACTTCACTACTTGCATGGTGGAAGGGGCTCTGCAAAAGTCAGATCCTTAGTTGTGTGGCCATAAAACTGTTATCCATTCCCTCAACATCAGCTTTTTCTGAACGCATCTGCTCTGCCTATGGGAAAACACACACTACAGCTCAAAATTGTTTGATGAATACAAGAAACAATAAATTAGTGGATATCTGTTTCCACCTGCTTCTGCAGGAAAAGAAAAGTGGTGGGTGTTCAAAATAATACAGTAGTGCTGTTACAACTAAAGCTGAAGAAATTGCAAGTTTTGACTCATCTGATGAGAGTGGAAGTAATTAAGTAATTACTTTGTTATCCTCTACTTACTCACTGAATTTTGTTAATCTAAAATTTCCAATTATAATTATTCAATTAGTTCCGTTAAATGGATTATTGTATTTTTTGTTAGTAAAAGAAATATTTTTACTTCAGCAAACCTCATTTTGTAACATAAGCCGTGGAATGATTTCGGGAACTTCTATTTGAAATAAAATTCAAAGGAATAAAAAGGATGACATTTTTGGAAAAATCTATTGTTGTTTGAAATGCATTTTTTTTCCTGTACACTTGCATGCTTTACTTGTGCGAACTTCCCTCCTTTCAAAATTCCCTTTTACATCTCTAGCGCATGACTTATGCGAGTTTATGGTGCTCTGTGTCATGTGAAATTGTATGCTCCCAGCCTGCTAAAGGCTTTTCTTTCAAAATAACTCACGCCTATGAACTGTAGAAGCATCAATTGCATTTCCCCCAAATTTTCCCACCCCCCCTGTCAATTTTCCCTTCCCAAATTTCCTGGGTTTCCCCTGCACCTTTACATCTCTAATTACATGATTTCTCTTTTCTAGGCTTCTCCTTTTTCATTTTGCCCAGAGGGCCGTACTTTTGACCTTGAAGCAGTTCTTGATGTTATTAATGATGCAGAACAATTTGTTCATGTCTCCATGATGGAATATTTCCCTACAAGCCACTTCAGTCATCCACTAAGGTAGCAGGTCAAATATGAACATATCCAACCTTTTCTATTTTATTTCAAACACCAACTGGAATTTGGCCTCCCTTATATCACATGGAAGCAGTGGTAGTTACAAGACAGAAGGAGAAGCCTTCAGTTATCAGAAGTCATCCCCTGATGTTAATACCATCCAATATTGATAATTAAAGACTTCCTCCTTGCATCCCGTGGCTTCCATGGCTTGAACACAATGAAAGAAATTAAACAGGCATTAGAAATCCATGAGGCATAAACAGGAAGATTTTAAACCTGTCTTTGTCTATGATGTCATCACAATCATAAATTATGGAACAGGATTTAAGCCATTATGGTTAAATAATTTTTAATATTAGAATTTATCACGTGTATATGGGATCAAAATTGCTGGGAGAAACATCAACAATTTGAGATATGCAGATGATACCACCCTAATGGCAGAAAGTGAGGAAGACCTAAAGAAGCTCCTGATTAAGTTGAAGGAATAGAGTGCAAAAAGCTGGATTGAGACTCGATATCAAGAAAACTAAGATAATGGCAACAGGCCCTATCAGTCCCTGGAAAATAGATGGGGAAGAAGTAGAAGCAGTGACAGACTTTACTTTCCTAGGATCAAAGATCACTGCAGATGGTGATTGAAGCCATGAAATAAAAAGGTGACTGATTCTTGGGAGGCAAGCTATGAGAAATCTGGGGAACATAGTGAAAAGTAGAGACATTACATTGCAAACAAAAATTCGCATAGTCAAAGCAATGGTATTCCCAGTGGTAATGTATGGTTGTGAGAGCTGGACCATTAGGAAAGCTGAGCGCAGAAGAATAGACGCCTTTGAAATGTGGTGTTGGAGGAGAGTTTAGAGAGTCCCCTGGACAGTGAGGAGAACAAAGAGGTCAATCTTAGAATAAATCAACCCTGACTGCTCCTTAGAAGATCAAATAGTAAAGATGAAGCCAAAGTACTTTAGACAACAAACGAGAAGAGAGGATTCACTTGAGAAGGCCTTGATGCTGGGAAAGGTGGAGGGCAAAAGAAGAAGGGGCGGCCAAAGATGAGAGGGCTGGATGGCATTGTATACACAGTGGGCACAGAGCTGGGCGGGTTGCGATGGATGGTGGAGGACAGAGGTGCGTGGAGGTCAACGGTCCATAGGGTCGGAATTAACTGTGCGACTGGACAACAACAACAACAACATTTGGGTGGAACCAATTTTAAAAATAATTTTTAATGCTATTTTGAATCTCTGTTTTCCTAGAAATAAATAAACACATAAATAAATCTTTTAATTACTCATATCATAGCACTTTTTCTTTGCAGATATTGGCCACCTATTGACAACGCTCTCAGAAATGTGTCAATCAGTCGTAATGTACATGTGCGGCTTTTGGTCAGCTGCTGGACCCATACTGATCCTTCCATGTTTCATTACTTGAAGTCATTGAGTGTCCTCAGCAATCCACGTACAAATGTTATATTCGAAGTGGTAACACAAATTATGATTTGAGTCATACTATTTTTTTTAAAAAGATGTTTGCATTTTATGTCCCTGCTCTCGTATGTTGCATGTAGCTTTTAGTGCTGTCTCTGAATATAATTTCTCTTCTATTGAGCATGTCCAAACTGCCCCTTATGGGATGGTTACTTCACCATGTAGGCAAACAATATTTTTCTTCTTCTTCTTTAAAGAGGGATGGAAAGTATAAATACATTTTCTCCCCTTGCTGACCCATCATAGTGCTGGGTTGGCAAGGAGGAAAAAAAAATTATTTTCCTTTCCCCTTTCCTGCTAACATCTGCAGCTTCCATTGGCAATCAAAGAGAAAAGGGAAATATTTTTTCTCCTCCTTGCTGATACAGCACTACAGAGAGTAGGCAAGGGGAAAACACTTACGCTTTCCCTCCCTCTGTAAAGAAGAAGGGTATGTATTCATTGAAAAATTCTGGTATGTTGACAGGCTCATTAGCTTCCTCAATGAACCTGATGTTGACGTGTCCAAAGTGTCCAAATTGCTGAGGGCGAAGTTGAGGCATTCCAGCACCTGCAAAATGCTGCATGCCAGAACAACCCCTGGGAGCTTGAACCGAGTGCTCTTAGAGTTCATTTAGGCACCCTACCTATGTTCTCTAAGTGCAGATGCTGCATTGCAGGACAGTGAGGTGGGATGGGAAGGAATGCCCTGAGATCACTTTTAGCCATAAGCTATTCTGCTGTATTCTATCATTTGGAAGTACAAATGATTTGTGGAATTCCATTCATCAAAAATGTTCCATTCTTGTCCATGTTTTACATGAATTTGTTAGAAAATCTTCATCGTTCCCATTGGAAATCACACAAACATCCCTTTTGCAAGATTGAATCACAACAAATACATGGTGACTGAGAAGACAGCTTACATTGGTAAGTCTTTGGGCTGAGACTAGGACCTGTGCATGGAGATTTCCTCAGGTTGTATCTGATGCCTTTCCAGAGGGTTCACTTCTAGGCTGGTCTGCACCAAAAAGGTGCCCTCAGATGTCTTCAACTGAACACCCATCACTCACAGCCAATATGGCCATTGGGCATGCAGGTCTAACTGATGATGTATTACTCAAGTGTCAAGTAGTAAAAACAAGGTGGAAATTCTGACACTCACTGGACACAGGATATACATAAAACCCTCAACATAAAGGTAAATATCATCCTTGCTCAAAAGACAGTCATATCTGACTCTAGGGTTGAGTACTCATCTTTGTTTATAGCCAAAGAGCCAACGCTGTCTTCACCTGTAGATGTTTCTGTGGAGATGTGGCAGGCATGCCTCTACACCAAAGTGCATGGAACACTTAACCTTTCCCATTTATCTACTTGCAACTTCTTGCTTTTGAACTGCTAGTTTGGCACGAGCTGGGTCAGAGACAGGAGCTCACTCCGTTATGCAGGACTTGGGTATCAAACTCTGACCTTCCAATCGTCAAGTTCAGTGTCTTAACCACTTGAGCCTTTAAAACCGTCAAGAGCTTTTAATTAATGATAAGCCCACCAAGCCTGATGAAGAATTTGGGAGGACACAAAAGTATGCAAATTTTTATGGCATTTAGGTTGGTCCCAACTGTGGGTTCTTCAGTGGACGAAGACAGCTAATTCCATGACTTCGTTTCTGCTTATGTGTGTGTTTATTAACTTCATTATATATTTCTCATTAAAAATACATGTTTTGCTTCTTCCTCTCCTTGCCTTTGTGTGCGTGTGTGGCAAATTATGCTTATCATAGTCACATTCTCCATTTTCTTTCAACTGTAGGGACGTCTAATTGGGCCGAAGAATACTTCACCAATACTGCAGGGGTTGCACTGGTTGCTCAACAGTTTTTAATAGATCCTGCAAAGACAAATCCAACAATACAGCAACAACTGAGATCTCTTTTTGAAAGAGATTGGAATTCTAAATACTCCATAAATATGGAAGATTTGCCAGGACAGAAAGACTGTGCTTGGAAAGACTGATTTCAACGTTCATAAAAATACTTTGTAACTCATTATTATTTGCCACTGATTTTTTAAAACTTCATTATTTATCTATACAAGTTCTTAATTCGTTTATAAAATTTCTATATGTCAAATTTTTGAATGTTATGATGAAGACAAATACTTTAGCTTAAACTCAGATCATATTACTGTAGTATAATTCGTAAATTATTTTTTGTTGCTTATGTCTAGCATCATGTGTATTGGGGAACAGCTACAAAATGTTTAAAAAGAGAATGTTTGAGAATTAGTTGCCAGTAATTGTAAGGGGCACTTTATTTTAGCTCTTGTATCTGATGCCTTTCCAGAGGCTGACGTGCCATTTTGCTGAGACAAAAGAGCGCCTTACTGATGCCACATGACCTCCCAGGTCCTTTGTGAGGAAACCTCCCCATATGTTTGTGCCCACAAATATGTTTTGGTCCCTAAATGGCAATTGCACCTCTAGGTATTTTGTTTTATGCCTTAAAATGCTTAAAGAACAAAACAAAGCACATGTGAATAGAAAGGACACGTACCCTAGTCTAGGCAGGTGCTAGAGACAGAATGAAGTGCTTTTTCTCAGGTGAGGTATACAAGGGATGGTGAGTTTTTGCCTCCATTCTTGCAGCTGAGAGCCTTCCCGTGGAGACAAAATACATTTTCCTTGAAACAGAAATCTCAGTTCTCTAGACATACAACAGGCTCTAGAGCAGTGTTTCCCAACATTTGGTTTTTGGACTTCAATTCCCAGAGGCCTAAGTCAATTCCCCAAAGCACTGATCAGTCAATGTACTGACTTAAGCTTCTGGGAATTGAAGTCCAAAAACCAAAGGTTGAGGACCTGGGTATCAGCTGGTGTGCTGCTCTCTTGTTACCCCCAAGAGCCCTTGTGGTGAAGTGGTTAAACTGCTGTACTGCAGCTAAAACTGCTGATGTTGTGAGTTTGGTCCTGATGGGACTCAAGGTTGACTCAGCCTTCTATCTATCCAAGGTCGGTATGTTGGGGGCATAAATGGTAATCACCTTGTGAACCACCCAGAGAGTGCACCAAGCGCTATGAGGTGATATATAAATGTAATTGCTATTGCAATTGCTTTGATCTAAAAAGTAATTTTATTCTCTGTGGGTGCATACAGCAACTTCCTAGACATTCACTGATAGGTTCTGAAGAAGGACCTTCTCTGAACTTGGCATTCAGGCTTGTGTGGCTCCATAAAGAGCAGCAGCATTGTCTGCTTTATGGGGCTGCCACTACTCCTTGCTGTGCTATGAGAACAAAAGTGAAGGCAAGCAGTAGGAACAATGCAAGAGGGATGCAGTGCTTGTCCTGCATCAGGTAGCAGACGATCTGAAAGCCACCCCAGCATTCTGCATGTAGTGTGTATTTTTATCTGAGTCTGTTTTAACTTCAAGTATAACTGAAGGAATGAATGCTAAGAACAGCTGCAGGGAATTCTTCTTCCAGTTTTCTTGTACTGGACTTGTGCAAACGCCCAGTGGACTTAGAATCATAAATCACAGCTCCAAACAATGGTTGCATTTGCAAAATGCCACAAGATGGCGATGTTTGAAAACAAAACAAAATCACCAAATGGTTTACTTAGCTAAATTAAAAGTCTGTGCTTGGTGATAATTTGGTGTCAGAAATTATTCTGGGTTGAAAGGATTTTTGTTTGGAGAAACTCCCCTCAGGGGATGCCCAAATGAGGCTCCTTTCATATCCCCCAGATCTTTTCCCCACCGAAGTGGTCCCTATTTATCTACTTGCAATTTCTTGCTTTCGAACTGCTAGGTTGGCAGGAGCTGGGACAGAGATGGGTGCTTAAGCAACCGTCATGCAGTACCCGGGTCTTGAACTGCCGACTTGCTGGGCTTTCAGCTAACATGGTGAGCTTCTTAACCACTGAGCCACCGCAGCTCCTGTGCTTGGTGAAACACTTGCAATGGCCTCTAACCAAATTGACTCCAGCCCCATTAGAATAGAAATATTTGACAAATATTTATTTATCTCAAACAAATAAGAGAAAGTACTTTTTCACCCAGAGGATTACTGGTCTATGGAACTCCCTGCCAGAAGAAGTGGTGACAGCTGTCAGTCTTGACAGCTTTAAGAAAGGATTAGACAAGTTCATGGAGGACAAGAGTATCAATGGCTATAATTATGGATACTTAAGGACAACCTCCGGGTTCGAGAGATAGGCAGGATATCTCTCAATATCATTTCCAGGGAATCCTAAGCAGGTGAAGGCATCTGCTTGGGAATACCCTGAAGGAAATGGTGAGCCACTGTGTGAGACAGAATGCTGGACTGGATGGGCTGTGGCCTGTTCCAGCAAGGCTGTTCTTATGTTCTTATGAATGCTGTACCTACAATTTTGTCTTAAACTAATGCTCATGGAATTCAGGTGCTGTAAAGGGTGCCAGCAGGAGATAACGGCTTTAATGAAATTTATACAGCCTTCTGTTACAAGCAACACTGATTATCCATTAGCTTTGTAGAAAAAGCATTTTATTTTCGCTTTGAAGAAATGGAACTGATACTAACAGTATGTTGACTGTAGTCAACAGTGAGTCTTGAGAAGCTATTTATGCACAGGAAAAAAGGAAGGACTGTTTCACCAAGAAAGTTACGACGAAGGCTAGATATCTGTATGTACAGAGGCAAATGTACTAGTAATCACTATAACTGAATTAGAGATACAGTACAGTTCAACACAGCGGAGGAGAGTGTGACCAGCTATTTGTGTATCTGTTTAGTCTGCCATAGGGTAGTGATTTTGTCGCTGTACATAGTTTTGTTTTCAGATTATTTTGAACTGGGCAGCTCTTTAAAAAACTTAGGCTTAGGCTGTGAGGAATCTATGCCCAAATTGTTTATTAACCAAATTAGGAGTTCATACTTCAAGTCCTGATTATGGGGGACTAATTTTACAATTAAATGCTTTTAAGAATGTTTTACTTTTGTCAATAAGTTAGTTGTTTAGATTTGAGCCTGCTTGCCTGTTGTGTATTAAGGCAGAATTGCAAGTTGCATGGGCAGCACCTTGCAAAGAGAAAATGGCGGTTTCCCGCCATCCAAATTAGGAGCTAAAGTTGGCGTAAAATCTCCCTCTCTGAGCACGCGTAAAATCTCCCTCATTATGCTAATCAGAGTTCTGTGATTGGTTACAGTTTTGGATCCTGTTCCCCATTGGTAAATACTTATATATCGTTTTATGATTGGTTGGTTATGATTGTCTGGCCGGTCACTATTTTGTATCAAGGAGCCACCATTGGGGAGACACTATATAAGCCCCACAAGGGTGGGGCCGGACCAGATCTATACTACCCATTATTGTACGGGTAGCCAGTAACGTGCTAAGCCTGGGTCTCCTCCAAACGCTACCACTTCTAGTGTAGCTTAGGCATTGCCTCTATGGCAGATTCTGGAGGGACTGATTTCATGGGATTTGTATAGCCATCTTATGTCTGGAGCACCTTGTAAGCATAACCTGAAAGACTGTTAAATAAACTCCTGTTATTGTTCTGTTCATCATTGTCTGGACTACTGCTTTTAAGGGCCGGATGCGACATTGCCTCAGTTGCTATCAGATATTTATTTTATCATTTGTTTGTTGTATGGTTTGTTGTTGTTTATTTAACTGTTTGTACAACGCCCAGAGTGGAAAGTATTCCAAATGGGTGTTATAAAAAATGTAATGAACAAACGAACGAACCAACAAACAAATAAATAAATAGGAAACAGCAGCTAGTATAGAATGCCACTGCCTCAGTGTTTGCAGGGATGAGATGGTTAGAACATGTTACTCTAGTAGTATCTGTGTCATTTGTGTTGTCACAGTGCAATTAGGACCGAATTTGCTGCAGCTTGAATTGACCTTTGAAGTCCTAAACAGTTTGGGATGGAGTAGTTGAAGGAATGACTGAATCTATAGAGAGTTGTCCACCTATGGGATCAGCTTCTAAGAATCAGCAAGGGAGCTCAGCTGTAAGAGTGCACTAAGCAACACTATGGGGTGGTATATAAGTGTAATTGCTATTGCTCCCCGTAAGTGTCAGCTTTGCACTAGGCCTTGGAAGCCTATTTATCCAGAAAGGCTTTTAATGAAAATGCTGTGCTGAGCTTTGTACTGCTAAAACATTTTATTGGAGCTGTTTCATGGGGCAAGTTTTTTTTAAAAAAAATATTGTTAACTGCTCTTTTAATTTGACTGGGTTAACTTGGAACCTTGTTCTTTTTAGGCTGGGTTTATGACCTTTTATGACCATTTTGAGAGGGCTTAGCCCTATGAAGCGGTCAACAAATACAAAATGAAAATGAATTACTTTTTCCTCAAGGTCATAAAACCATCCTTTTAAAAGACTAGGAAAACCATGGAAGTTACATTTTCACAATATCCCAAAGATTAAACCTGACAGCCTTCGAGAGGACTAGCCACTTTTTTAATCCATGCCAATCAATCTACAGGGTGGCCCGTAAGTCCCTACCTGTTGTGTTTGAATACATTATTGTTGTAATGTTTTATAATATAATTGGGATCAGTACGATCCTTCATTTTGTCTCCTTCTTCTTGATCTTCAAATATCGCGGGACTGCGTTCCCGCCTAAACTATGTAGTCATGTATAGGCTTCACTCTGGTCCGATAACCTTCCAGTCACCCCACTTCTCTCCCGTCCAATCCTGTTGTTTCCCAACTAAATGTATCCATTCCTGATTGTATATATTTAGCAGTGCTACGCCATTGCTCCCCATGTTCTGACTGCCTAATAAAGTTGTTTGGCCCTGTTATGCTGGCTGCTTCACATTTCTACCAGAACATCAAACTACCCATTCATATGTATTATATATATATATATATATATATATATATATATATATATATATATATATATATATATATATATATATATATATATATATATATATATATATATATATATATATATATATATATATATATATATATATATATATATATATATATATATATATATATATATATATATATATATATATATATATATATATTTCTTTTAAAGAGAAAAATGGCTGATTTAAACCCATTTACATCTGAAGAGCGTATTGTGACAAGTATGTGGGTACATGAGTGCAAGAATACTGGTGACACCCTAGATACAATAAATGGCAAATTTAGAGATTTACTTCCTGAAAAATTAATCTCCAGGCCATTGATGCATTTTGTGGTGCCATTCATTAATTATGCTTTGTGTATATAAATGTAATAAATAAATAAGGGAATGTCTGCTTTCCCTGAAAAAGCCCAGGTGGCTTTTTAAGCTCTGGAAGTGAGAGCATGCATCCCAAAGAGAAGGAAGAGCAACATTATTCTAGGCATGAGAGCTGTCGTACATTTTTACTGGAAAACTACAAGTCCCACAAGGCAGGAACACCTTTGTGAAAGGGTTGCATTTTAACATGGTTCTTTTTAGTCTGAAGGAAGACTGATTTAGGAGAATGGTTTCCATTTTGTAGGAAGTAAGAGAGTTGGGTAAGGCGAGGAGAATATTATCTTTAAAATCTGAACTAGGCCTTTCCGGCCTCAAGGAGTTCATTCTTTGTCAGCACTATATTACCCTTTTTCTCCTACAAAGCACTATCAGGACCCAACAACGTCATATTATATAATTGTAACATATGATTTTATTTAATTAAAGACACTGCCACCTTAGTGCAGTTAAGGTGGCGTTAGGCCTCCTCCCATTTCTTGAGGCATTTTTGTGACCTGGGGTGAAACCTGAAGTAATAACAAATTATAAACTCACAAAAACCACCTTCTGTGCCTAAATGTTTCTTGTCATCACCTTAGTGACTGCTTTCTGGGACCTACTTTTTTTTGGGAATTATTGCACTGTGTAAATTTGGGGACAATTGATGCCCTGGACCAGGAATCTTGTTTCTTTTAATGTTTATCATTTATTTTATTTTATTTGGATTGTGCTGTTGTTGTGTCCAAAGCTTTATTCTGTTTTAAAAGACAAACCGCGCCAAAATGGAAGAACCAAATGTGCACCATTTCTAAAGGCGCGAAATTCAAATAGATGTCAAAGCGGAAAATGTTGAATTTTGCTTGTCCTCCAGAAGCCTAAATGTATCTTGTTTTTGTAACGGTAAATCACTGTATATATAGAGGCTACCCATACCTGTCAACCGCGGCTCCGGACAATCCAGGACCTGCGCACAACGGTTCTGCACAAGCCACATTCTACGCATGCATAGAAGGATTTTACGCTTGCGTAGAACCCTTTTACGCTTGCGTAGCCTTCTACACAAGTGTAGAAGGTTCTACGCAAGCGTAAAAGTGTTCTACGCAAGCATAGAATGCGACTTGTGCAGAAGGGATGCGCAGTACCTCTTTCCCCCCGCTGCCAATTCTGGGGGTTTGGCAGCTGCAGGCGGGAAATGGCACAAATCGGTGCCGAAAATCGGGAAATCCTGGCCAATCCGGGAAGGTTGACAGGTATGGAGGGTACCCCTGTACATAGTCCCCAGTCTGAGTTATGAACTGAATAAAGAATCACTGAGTTTTACCGGCTCCTGCTGGTTAGAGTACTTCTTGCACCGGACTCAACAGCTGTTTTATATTATTGTTTTGTGAGCTGTCTATTTCATTGCAGTAAGCTACCCAGAGGGGTGCTTGCTCCAATTGGGATGGGGTATAATAAATAAATAATATAAAACTTTTATTCTTGTTCTAATCAAACTACTCAAGAAGAATTGGCCCATGCTTCTGGTCCTCTAAATTCTGGCATGATGGTGGCTGGCATTGGCTGTTGACATCTTCAAGGGGTTCCCAAGTCTGTAATATCCCAAGAAAAATTGTTTTCCGGTTTTGCTGCTCAGCGCCATGCTAGGGAAGGATGCCAGCATTTTCTAACCTGGCTGAGTCTCTATTCTTGCAGTACCAATGGGATTCCGGATTGAGTTATATGAGATTAATTTCCCTCTCAGCAGCTGCAATTAAGGTCTGTGGGACCAAATAAAGAGAGTGGGCCCTATTAAGAGTTGCAGGCTTGAACAGGTTTCAATCTGAAATTGATTATGCGTATATGAGATCTGGGGACCTTCAAAAAGTGAAACAGAAGGAGCAAAGTTCCCTCTCTAAAGTATAACTTCCCTATGACCCAAACCTGCTGCTCACTGTAGAAAATCTCCCTAGAGTAGGTCCATTAAATCAGTGGGGGTTAAGTGAGTTAGCTTCTCCATAAGCTCCATTGATTCATTTGCATCCACACTAACTGCAATTTAGTAGGCCAAAGTAAATTGCAGTTATAGCAGGCCTTTCAAATCTTTGAAACTTGCCATGAAGGTGACTCGCCAAATCCTCACTAATTCAGTGAGCCTACTCTAGTACAATTTACTCCCCTAACCAAAAGAATTTAGGCCATTGTTTTAACAAGAAATCATGGTCTTAAGAGTCAAAGACAGGTTCATCCTAGACTTTCCCTAGGATTTTCACATACTGTAATAGTGTTGCCATGTTAACACTGATAGTTTTACATTAAAATCAGAATGATGTCCACAATACTCCTGATACTGCTTTTATTTCGGTATCAGAATAGCCAGGATACATTCAACATATTTGCCATATATAAGTACAGCATTTTGACAGGTATTGTACCATCTTCTTGGCTGCGTACTTGTAAGCATTCTTATAACCCAAAAGGCATATAATAACTATTTACAACTTACATGTCCAGGAAAGCCTTATAATTAATTGCATAAGCTCCATTCTGTGTCTTATCCCCAAACCGAAATTCCCAGCTAGCATTGTCATTTTTGATTTTGTTGAAATCCTAGTTTAGAGTCCAATTGCAGTTAAGTAATTGTCTTTAAGGCATTTTACACTCATTCCATGGGACAACGGTCCTGACCAAGAAGTTTGATTCAGAAAGTTCTTTTTATTAAGTTGGTAAGAAATGTATTTACTATATTGCAAGAAAGGGGCTAGCTGAATACTGTATTTGCATTCACACTGTGATGAATTATCATTTGGCAAAGGCTTTTCAATAAGTTTGACTCTTGGTGAGTAGTAATTTACTACATTATACAGTATATGTCCCTCAACACCCGAAGGGGTAAAAGGGGAAGTAAAGAAGAAAAATCTATAGTATATGTGGGCACTTAGTATGCCAACTATTCTGTCCTGCAAAATGATAAGAAAGGTTAAGAAACCCAAGAAAACAGGAAGTGGTTAAATTGCCATTGCTTGTCAGGAAAGACAAGAGTCAAATCTATATCTATAAAACAGAGGTGTGGTCTTGTATGTGCTCTAAAGGAACCCACACCCTTGGACCAAACTTACTGAAAATTGGCACACACCACCCTTGGGCTTGCGAGATCAGCACTGTGGGGGTCTCAAAACCCATTTGGGGGTTTGTGCCCCACAACTTGGGATGCAAAGGGGACACCCCCACTGACGGGAGAGAAAGCACGTACCACCACTAAAAAAAAAGGGGGGGATCCTTCCCCAGAGCTGAAGAATAAAAAAGTATTTAAAAATAAAAGAAACCTGTTTTTATTCTTTCCTTTGATGGGTTATTGTTGTTAAAGTATCAGGATGGTGTTGGGATATTGTGGAACAGAGAAGGGAGGGGAATGGGGGAGAAAATGGGATAGTGGCACCCCTGTGGAGTGGTACAATGGAACGGTCCGCTCTCCTCCAGCGGTTAGGGAGGGGAAAAATCCGCTGGAGACTGATGTTTGAGCCCTCAGAAGAGGGCGGGAAGAGGGCGATGGTTGCAGGGCGAGGCTGGTCGCTTTAGGATTGCCCCCTTCATCCCCTCACCCTTTTAGGAAAGAAAAAAACCTGAGCAAGGTTGGGTAATCAGCTAGTTACGCTTAAAGCAAAAGCCCCCTTTCTCTTATGGTATTATCCCTCTGGGCAATGCTCATTTTTATTTGGGTGCTTGAGACATGAGACACACAACAAAACTGTGTTGTTTCCCAAATGACTAGTTATGAAACAGAAGCATGTGATTTGCCAAATGCTGACCGAGACAAGACTGTGTTAGAACAAGGCATATATTCCTCTTAAGGGTGTACTGCTTCTAGATGTGGAATCAGTGTCTCATCTACTGTTGCTCACAGCCAACCAGTTTATGTGCACACATGTAAGTAACAAGACCAGGTAAATAGTCATCTGTGGATGCCCTGTATTCCTATGACAGTGATAAGCCAGTGAGTTGAAGGCACAGTAGCAACATGAAACATCTGGGTATCATCTCCCATCTCTTCCTAAGTACTGCATTTAGCTGTGAGCTATCCAGAAAATGGCCCTGAAAGCAGATTTTACAGCAGTGTTACTAAAGGCAGCTCTTATGCACAGTAGCAAAGACACAACCAATTTGTCACCAAATGAGTCTGAGCAATGATTTTTCTATGATTACCAAGTGAAAGTCATGGTATTTAACATATAATGTCCAAAGGCACACAGCCACAGGTGTTGAGACGTTAAGATCTTAACAGTAAAAAAAATACATTTCAGAAGCAGCATTTAGATAAGCTGTACACTAGTGATCAGAATTAACATCTCTGCCTTCACTTCAGAAAACATAGCTTTATGATGTTACTATTGCAGGGACAATGAAAAGTAGGTATGTTGGTGCAAATATTTATGCCTTATATATAAATTGCCTTAGTTGTAGTTATGGCTTCTAGACTGGATTACTAATTAAAAGTAGACATTATAATATTGACAATATCATTTCCACTTCGTCTATGTTTTGCAGTACACTTATTTTTCCTAAGAAAATGAAAATATATTTCTCCATAAAATAGCAGCAATAGTTACAGTTAAAAAAAACCTTAAAAATGATATGCGATTCTAATTGTCCCCAGTCTAACTTCTATTAATTTTCAGAATAATATCTAGATCATTGCTTTGATACTTAGACAGTTGTGTATAACCTGCCATCCCATCTTAGTTTCATAGATTTGAAGAAAAAACACTTGGGAACTGCAGAAAGAGGCTTTCATTAAAACATTGAATACCTTTTATCAGTAGTTTTGTCTGTCTACCTGTTTACTTACAAACCTAAGAAATTATTTTACCCAAGAAACTTTCCTTTCCACATTGTCCATGAAATTGTAAACCCTAATGGGAATATAAAATATTTCTTAGGTCATTTTAATGTTATAAAGTGTCTTCCTATGCTTGAAAAAAGCAGTTACATTTTTTGATTCTTGTTAGTTTTTCTTCATCACATTTTTCATATGCTTGCCCTTTATCAGCAAAGAAACGATTTCACTTTGATGACTCTTTGTAAATGTGGGAACCAGCTTTCTCCTTCTCCAGTAGGATCAATTCAGTTCTTGCTGAAGATGAAACAATAGGGGCAGAAGGGATGTCTCCTGAAATTCCAGTTTCTTCCTTCTCTGTGATGGTCTCTTTAGGTGGTAATGTTTCTTGTGCATCAAAAAAAGTCTCTGATTTCTCTATTGGGCTTTCATCATCCTGAGGGATTTTTTCTTCTGGATTTACCTCATCTTCTTTATCAGCTTCCTTGCTTTTTTTGGTTGGTGAAGAAAACCCTAACTTGGGAAATCTAAACCATCCCGCTTTTTCAGCCGAGTCACTTTCTGATGTGGCTGGGACATCAGGTTGAGTTTCTTCTGGAAATGATTTTTGAATGTCAGGTTGGGTATCTGAGGCTGTATCATCGACAGAAGAAGAAAAGCCAATATTTGAAAACCAAAATTTAAACCTGCCAGTAGACCTCTTGCTATCTGTTTTTTCTTTCTGATCTGTTGACTCTCCTTCAGTAACTACAACATTAGTTTCTTCTGCAACTTCTACAGTTGGTTCAGGCATCTGTTTCGACTGCTTATCAGAATGATCCTGCTCACTGACAGACTGTACTTCAGCTCTAAATGCTTTCAGTTTTGTTAGTGCTGTAGTGGAAGATGCTTCTTCACCCAAGTAACCATCCTCACCTTTGTCAGGAATTTTAAATTCAGCAAAGCCAGTCTTTTGTGTTGCTTCTCTTGAACTTTCATCTAAATGGTGACAATCTGAAGGAGACAATTGGATTGGTTTCTCTAAGCTCGTGTGTGATTCTTGATATTTCACTTTGAGAAGGGAAAATCCAAAGGTGGCAGTTTGTACTTCTGTTGGAGGAATCTCGGATTCTCTCACTATTTGAGTGGAGAAAGACTCTGGCATATCAGCATCAATATAGGCAAATTCTGATTTACCTTGTAACTTTATTTCTTCACCCTTAGTGTATGGTTCTTGAACATGCAGTGGCGCACCTGAAATAAATGAATCTGCAGATGGACGTTGAATTTCAAGTTGTGTTGTCTGAATGTCTGGTTCAATCAGTGTTGTAATTTTAGCTACTGACTTTTGGATTTTATCATCCATGCTGTCTATTTTCTCTGTAGAAAATTCAGTGCTAAATTCTACTGACCTCTGTGAGTGTATGGTTCTCTCTTTGAAAGAAAGCTCTGTAGATGGGGCTTTATGTTCCACCTGTGCTCTTTGAATGGTAGGTTCAGACAATGTTGTGATCTTAACCTTTGATTTCTGAATATTATAACTTGTGTCTTCTCCTTTCTCTTCAAGGATGGGAATCCTGAATCCTGTTTGAAATGCATCATCACTATCTGTAGCAATTCCCTTCATATCTGTTGTCCCTTTTGAAGTTAAAATTTGACTTTCAGCAGTAGATGTTCTGTGTGTGAAGTTGAGCATTTTCATTTTTGGAATACGGAAGCTGTGCTTTGAATCTCCAGATTGTTTGTCCATAGTCCCATCATTTTTTTCTGAAAAATATAGTTTTGGACTTTTCATAATGGACTTTTCAGCCTGCAGCTCCAATGTCTCTCCTTCAGATTTAGCCACTGACAAGTCGGCCTCCATCTTGTCTGGATCAACATGAACTTGTGAACTCTGTGATTTGGAATGTAGACTGCCAGATTTTGGTATAAAGAATTTAGCTGCTTTTGTTCTGCTTGATCCATCTGTTTCTTCTGCTTTCATATCACGTTCTGTGACTATCTCTTTTTCATATTCTTGCTTTGGGAAGTGGATTATTTCAAAGCTTTCATCGGTAACTGAAACTTCCATTTCCATTCCTGAAGGTACAATATCAACTTCTCCTTGGTCAACTGCAACTTCAGGATCATCACCAGTAGCCTTTGTGGTGGACCATCCAAATGAAGGCATACCAAATTTTGGCATTTTGAAGATGCTTTCTTTCCCCTGAGTATCCTTTTTTGGAGATTTAATTTTGCTTTCTATCTTTTCACCTTTCACTACTGCAGTAGGGCTTTGCACAACTACCTCTTCTTTGGTAACAGCAGTATCAATTTTTCTGTCTGCTCCACTTGCAGGAGTTTCAGAAACTGCAGGTTGGCTTTTGTAGTGCTGAAGTGTTGTATCACATTTAGGGAGATTTACATCAATATCCACTTCTGGTACACTGATTTCTGATGTGACCATAGGCTTATGAATATGTAGAACTTCAGCGCCATGCTTAACTATATCGGCATATGTTTTTGTCCCCTTAGCGCTTAATTTAATGTCTGCTTTTCCAGAAATTTGTGAAAGAGTGCCTTCACCCATTAATAAGCCAGTGTCAAATCCCTCTTCTTTCTCCACTGAAATTCCTCTGGTCTCCCCTTCAGGAAGCATGACCTTGCATTCTAAAATCTCCTTTCCAGAATGTGATTCAATATCTATACGAGTTGGAACTTCAGGTGCTTTTATTTCAACTTGTACGTCAGTGATGAGAACTTTTCCAGGACTGTCTTCAGTTTCAGCATCATCTTTTTTCTCCTTTGATGATGATCGGCCAAATGAAGGCATCCTGAACTTTGGCATTTTAAACCACCCCTGAGATTCCTCAGTTTGACCCTCTTCAGGCTTTGCTTTAAGTTCTCCTATTTTTATATCCTTTTCACCAGACACATCAGAAGCTTTGACCTCAACTCCAAATACTTGTGACATTTTCATTTTTCCAACAGAATCGGCTGTTTCATCTTTAACTTCCAGAATTGGAGCTTCTTTATCATGTATTTCTATTTCTATTGCCACCTGTTTTTGAGTAGCTGCAGGCTGTATTTTTGCTATGATAATGCCACTTTCAGACCTTTCCTCTTCAGATGAAATTCCAAACACTGGCATTTTGAGTTTTGGCAGTCTAATCTTCCCCTCAGTGCCATCAGCTTTTGTACTTGCATGATCCACATCAGTTTCACCTTCAAACTCTGTTTCTGAACTCTTCAGTTTAAATGAACTATCTGCTACAGGTAGCTCAACATCAGCTTTAATATCCATTTGGAAAACGTCGACTTCTGCTTTGGATATACCTTTTGGCATTTTAATGCTGATTTCAGTTTCTTCTTCTTTTCTTGTAGTAAAACTGCTTTCTATGTCAGGTATTAGTACCAAAGCTCCGTCTCTTTCTGCAGGAACATCTGCTTCTACCTTTGGCAGGTTGCCCTGGGATTTTGGTAATATTGTTCTAGGCAAGGAAATTTTGGGCATGGTAAAATGCGGCCTTTTTATCTGACCTTTTTTGATAGCTGCTTCAGCATCCTGGTCCATGTGGGCATCTTGATCTTCTGATAAAGTGTCTGTTACTCCTCCATCTGTCTCAGTAGTCTGCTTGGTTTCTTCCAGAGGTTCTGAAATGCTAGTTTTGAGGCTTGCTTCTTTTTTAGGTGACCAATTAAATGATGGCAGTTTGAATTTTGGCATTTTGAAATGCCCTTCTTTCTCTTCTGCATCTACACCATCAGCCTTTATTTCTTGCTGAAATTTTATTTCGGCGGAATCTGAATCTTGAGTTTTTGGTTGTGTCACAGAAAGACTGGCTAATGGTAATGTTACATCTGCATCTATAGCTCTCATATCAATTGTAGGCATTTTAGGCATTTTAATATTCCCATCCTGAACAGTTATTTCTGTATCAATTATATCACTCTCAGCTTCGACGCTAATATTAGCAATATCTGCAGTTTTTTTCAGTTGAGGAATAGCAATATCCTCAGATGGTAGACTCACATCAATTTCTGGGGTTTTCCCTTTAGAAAATGAGAGGCCAAACTTTGGCATTTGGAATTTGGTCTTTTTAATCTTTACATCAACACCTTCAGATATCACAGCTTCTTCTCCTTCTCCTAATATTTCAGTAGAAAGTCCTTCCAGGCTTATTTCTAGCTCTTGCACTCCAGGAACACTTTTACCAACATCTCCAGGTTCTATTTCTGGTTTTGAAACACTGACATCAAGTACAGGACGTTCAACATCACTTTTAGATAAATTAACTTCCATATTCATTTTAGGATCTTTCATTTTTGGTTTGGAAAGTTCCAAGGTAGGGAACTTAATTTTTGACCTTTTACTCCCTTCTCTAATGTGTCTTTCTGGTAGTGAAATCTCTCCTTTTTCTTCAGCTATGATTTGGCCTTCAGCTTCCTCTACAGTGAGTATTAATTCAGCTTCAGTGTCACCAGAAGATATTGTAGCTGAGGAGACTTCTAAGTTTGCATCAGTACCAGCAGTAATATTTAATTCTTTTTTGGGAGACCAACTAAACGATGGTAGCTTGAATTTTGGCATTTTAAATTTACTGTCTTTTTCTACACTGTCCTTTTCATCCTTTTCACTTTTTTTATCCATGCTATCTAAAGCTGATATGGAAGACAGTGTTACTTCGGTGTCAAGTTGAGGCTTGGGGATCTCTGCAAAAGATGAAGTGACTGCAAAATCTGCACTTGCCCTCCTTTTGGGAAGGTAAACTCCAAACTTTGGCATATGGAACGTTGGCATTTTGAACTTCCTGTCCACCCCTTCCATCTTGACCTCAGGGCCTTCCAGAGAGACATCAAGGGAGGGTGTCTCGATTTCTATTCCTTCAGCTTGCAGGTCTGGTGGTTGGATCTTAACATCTGGGGCAGAGATGCTGACATCAGCAGCAAGGTCCCCTACCTTAAGCTCTGGTTTAGGAATGGTGATTTCAGCAGTGGGAAGTGTGGCCTGCACCTGAGGCAGGGAGACATCCATATCCATTTTTGGTGGTTTGACATCTGTTTTGGAGAAGCTCATACTGGGCATCTTGATGGAGACATCTGCTTCAGGCCCTTCAACTTTTGCTTTGGAAAGGGAAATGTCTGCTTCGACCTTGGGGAGGCTGACTCCCATGTGATGAGTTATGTCTTTGGGAAATTCAAAGCTTGGCAACTTCATGTCAGGCATTTTGATTTTACCATTTTCTCCAACGTCCACGTCCAGACATGGTGCCTGGATATCTGCTTCTGACAACTTTATGTCAGCTTCAACATCCAAAGAGGGCAACATTACCTCAGCTTTGAGTTCAGGTCCTGTGCTAACCTTCCCCTTTGGGAGGGAAACTCCAAATGTTGGCATATGGAACTTTGGCATTTTGAACCTCCTGTCCACCCCTTCCATCTTGATTTTAGGGCCTTCCAGAGAGACGTCAAGGGAGGGTGTCTCAATTTCTGTTCCTTCAGCTTGCAGTTCTGGTGGTTGGATCTGCACATCTGGGGCAGAGATGCTGACCTCAGCCTCAAGGTCCCCTACCTTCAGCTCTGGTTTAGGAATGGTTATTTCAGTGGTGGGAAGTGTGGCATCCAAATTAGGCAGTGCCACATCTATGTCAATTTTGGGGGCTTTGTCATCTGGTTTGGAGAAGCCAATGCTGGGCAACTTGAACTTTGGCATGTGTATTTTCATCCCGCCTCCTTCAATGTTGCCTTCTGCATCTGGGCCCTGGATGGAAAGCTCTGCATCTGGTCCTTCAACCTTTGCTTTGGGAAGGGAAAGGTCAGCTTCGACCTTGGGGAGGCTGACCCTCACATCTGGAGTCTTGACTTTGGTTAGTTTGCCGCTTGGTGTCTTTACATCAAGGATTTCAAATTTACTCACTCTTCCAACTTCAATGTCCACGCTTGGTAGCTCAATCTCTGCTTCTGGCAACTTTACATCAGCTTCAAAACCCATGGACGGAACTGTTACCTCGGCTTTGAATTCAGGCTTGGGCAGTTCTGCATCTGGTAGTGCCATTTCTGCTCCTGCATTAGCTTTCCCTCTTGGGAAGGAAACTCCAAACTTTGGCATATGGAACTTTGGCATTTTGAACCTGCTGTCCACCCCTTCCATCTTGATCTTAGGTCCTTCCAAAGAGATGTCAAGGGAGGGTGTCTCAATTTCTATTCCTTCAGTTTGCAGTTCTGGTGGTTGGATCTGCACATCTGGGGCAGAGATGCTGACCTCAGCCTCAAGGCCCCCTACCTTCAGCTCTGGTTTAGGAATGGTTATTTCAGTGGTGGGAAGTGTGGCATCCAACCTAGGCAGCACCACATCTATGTCAATTTTTGGTGCTTTGACATCTGGTTTGGAGAAGCCCATGCTGGGCATCTTGAACTTTGGCATGTGTATTTTCATCCCGCCTCCTTCAATGCTGCCTTCTGCATCTGGACCCAGGATGGAAAGCTCTGCTTCTGGTCCTTCAACCTTTGCTTTGGGAAGGGACAGGTCAGCTTCGACCTTGGGGAGGCTGACCCTCACATCCGGAGTCTTGACTTTGGGGAGTTTGCTGCTTGGCGTCTTTACATCAGGGATTTTGAATTTGCCCACTGTTCCAACTTCAACGTCCACTCTCGGTAGCTCAATCTCTGCTTCTGGCAACTTTACATCAGCTTCAAAACCCATGGATGGAACGGTTACCTCGGCTTTGAATTCAGACTTGGGCAGTTCTGCATCTGGTAGTGCCATTTCTGCTCCTGCATTAGCCTTCCCTCTTGGGAAGGAAACCCCAAACTTTGGCATATGGAACTTTGGCATTTTGAACCTGCTCTCCACCCCTTCCATCTTGATCTCAGGCCCTTTCAAAGAGACATCAAGGGAGGGTGTCTTGATTTCTATTGCTGGAGCTTGCAGTTCTGGTGGTGGGATCATAACATCTCGGGCAGAGATACTGACATCAGCAGCAAGATCCCCTACTGTCAATTCTGGTTTAGGAATAGAGATATCAACAGTGGGGAGTGTGGCATGCACCTTAGGTGAAGTCACATCCATGTCAATTTTGGGAGATTTGATATCTGGTTTGGAGAAGCCCATGCTGGGCATCTTGAACTTTGGCGTGTGTATTTTAATCCCGCTTCCCTCAATGCTGCCTTCTTCATCATAGCCTTGGACAGAGACTCCTGCCTCTGGCTCTTCACACTTTACTTTGGGAAGAGAGAGGTCAGCTTCAACCTTGGGGAGGCTGAACTTCACATCCGGAGTCTTGACTTTGGGGAGTTTGACACTTGGCATCTTCACATCTGGCATTTTCAATTTATCCTTCCCTCCAACTTCAATGACCATTTTTGGCAGCTCAATCTCCGGTTCTGGCAAATTTACATCAGCTTTAACATCAACAGAGGCCACCTTTATTTCAGTTGTAAGTTCGGGTTTGACCAGTTCCGCATCTGTTAGCGTGATTTCAGTTTCTGTGCTAGCCTTCCCTTTTGGTAGGGAAAGTCCAAATTTTGGCATATGGAACTTTGGCATTTTGAACTTACTGTCCCCCCCTTCCATCTTGACCTTAGAGCTCTCCAGAGAAATGTCAAGAGAGGGTGTCTTGGTTTCTATCCCTGGAGCTTGCAGTTCTGGTGGAGGAATATGCACATCTGGGGCAGAGATGCTGACATCTGCAGCAAGGTCCCCTACTTTCAGCTCTGGTTTAGGAATGCTGATATCACCAGTATGAACCCTGGCCTCCACCTCAGGCAGGGTCACATCCATGTCAACTTTTGGTACTTTGATGTCTGGCTTGGAGAATCCCATACTGGGCATTTTGAACTTTGGCATGTGTACTTTCATCCCACCTCCCTCAATGCTGCCTTCTGCATCATAACCTTGGACAGAGACCTCTGCTTCTGGCCCTTCAACCTTTGCTTTGGGAAGGGAGAGATCAGCTTCAACTGTGGGTAGACTGAACTTCACATCTGGTGTCTTGACTTTGGGTAGCTTGACACTTGGCATCATCACATCAGGCATTTTGAATTTACCCTTCCTTCCAACTTCAACATCTACGCTCGGTAGCTCAATCTCTGCTTCAGGCAACTTTACTTCCGTTTCAGCACCCATTGACTGCACTGTTAACTTTGCTTCGAGTTCTTTCTTTGGCAGTTCCACATCTGGTAGTATGATTTCAGCTCCTGTGCTAGCCTTCCCCTTTGGGAGTGAAACCTCAAACTTTGGCATATGGAATTTTGGCATTTTAAATTTGCTTTCCACCCCTTCCAACTTGACCTCAGGGCCTTCCAGAGAGACGTCAAGAGAGGGTGTCTTGATTTCTATCCCTAAAGCTTGCAGTTCTGCTGATGGGATCTTAGCATCTGGGGCAGAGATGCTGACATCTGCGGCAAGGTCTCCTAACTTCAGCTCTGGTTTAGGAATAGTGATATCAGCAGTAGGAACCCTGGCCCCCACCTCAGGCAAGGTCACATCCATGTCAACTTTTGGTACTTTGATGTCTGGCTTGGAGAATCCCATACTGGGCATTTTGAACTTTGGCATGTGTACTTTCATCCCACCTCCCTCAATGCTGCCTTCTGCATCATAACCTTGGACAGAGAACTCTGTTTCTGGCCCTTCAACCTTTGCTTTGGGAAGGGAGACATCAGCTTCAACCTTGGGTATGCTGAACTTCACATCTGGTGTCTTGACTTTGGGGAGCTTGACACTTGGCATTTTCACATCAGGTATTTTGAATTTACCCTTCCTTCCAACCTCAACATCTACGCTCAGTAGCTCAATCTCTGCTTCAGGCAACTTTACCTCCGTTTCAGCACCCATTGACTGTATTGTTAACTCTGCTTCGAGTTCATTCTTTGGCAGTTCCACATCTGGTAGTATGATTTCAGGTCCTGTGCTAGCCTTCCCCTTTGGGAGTGAAACCTCAAACTTTGGCATATAGAACTTTGGCATTTTAAATTGGCTTTCCACCTCTTCTAACTTGACCTCAGGGCCTTCCAGAGAGACGTCAAGAGAGGGTGTCTTGATTTCTATCCCTAAAGCTTGCAGTTCTGCTGATGGGATCTTAACATCTGGGGCAGAGATGCTGACACCTGCAGCAAGGTCCCCTACCTTCAGCTCTGGTTTAGGAATAGTAATATCAGCAGTAGGAACCCTGGCCCCCACCTCAGGCAGGGTCACATCCATGTCAACATTCGGTACTTTGATGTCTGGCTTGGAGAATCCCATACTGGGCATCTTGAACTTTGGCATGTGTACTTTCATCCCACCTCCCTCAATGCTGCCTTCTGCATCATAACCTTGGACAGAGACCTCTGCTTCCAGCCCTTCAACCTTTGCTTTGGGAAGGGAGACGTCAGCTTCGACCTTGGGTAGGCTGAATTTCACATCTGGTGTCTTGACTTTGGGGAGCTTGACACTTGGCATCTTCACATCAGGTATTTTGAATTTACCCTTCCTTCCAACTTCAACATTTATGCTCGGTAGCTCAATCTCTGCTTCAGGCAACTTTACATCAGCTCGAGCACCCATGGATGGAACTGGTACCTCAGCTTTGAATTCAGGCTTGGGCAGTTCCGTGTCTGGTAATGTGATTTCTGCTCCTGCGCAAGCCTTCCCTCTTGGGAGGGAAACTCCAAACTTTGGCATATGGAACTTTAACGTTTCGAATTTGCTGTCCACCCCTTCAATCTTGACCTCAGGGCCTTCCAGAGAGACGTCAAGGGTGGGTGTCTCGATTTCTATCCCCCGAGCTTGCAGTTCTCCTGATGGGATTTTAACATCTGGGGCAGAGATACTGACATCAGCAGCAAGGTCCCCTATCTTCAACTCTGGTTTAGGAATAGAGATATCAACAGTGGGAAGTGTGGCATCCACCTTAGACAGGGTCACATCCATGTCAATTTTTGGCACTTTGACGTCTTGTTTGGATAAGCCCATGCTGGACATCTTTAACTTTGGCATGTGTATTTTCATCCCATCTCGCTCAATGGTGTCTTCTTCATCAGGGCCTTGCACAGAGACCTCTGCTTCTAGCTCTTCAATTTTTGCTTTCGGATGGGTCAGGTCAGCTTTGACTTTGGGCAGGCTGACAGCAACTTTTGGAATCTTGACTTTGGGTAGTCTGGCACTTTTCATCTTCACATCAGGCATTTTGAATTTACCTTTCCCTCCAACTTCAGTGTCCATTCTCGGTAACTCAATCTCTGCTTCTGGTAACTTAATGTCAGCTTCAACCTCTACAGATGGCATGGTTACCTCGGCTTTGAGTATAGGCTTCGATATTTCCACATCTGGTAATGTGATTTCAGCTTCATCAGCTGGAATTGGTAGGGAAACTTCAAACTTTGGCATATGGAACTTTGGCATTTTGAACTTGCTTTTCATCCCTTCCATCCTGATCTCAGGCCCTTCTAAAGAGACATCAAGTAACGGTGCCTCTATTTCTATTTGTGGAGTATGAAGTTCTGGTGGTGGGATTTTAACAACTGGGGTAGAGATGCTGACATCAGTAGCAAGGTCACCTAGCTTCAGTTCTGGTTTAGGAATGGTGACTTCAGCAGTGGGAAGTGTGGTCTCCACCTCAGGCAGCTTCACATCCATGTCAACTTTTCGTGCTTTGACATCTGATTTGGCGAATCCCATGCTGGGCATTTTGAACTTTGGCATGTGTATTTTCATTGTGTCTTCTTCAGTGCTGCCTTCTGCATCGGGGCCCTGCACAGATACCTCTGCTTCCGGTCCTTTAGCTTTTGCTTTTGGAAGGGAGAGGTCAGCTTCAATCTTGGAGAGGCTGACACCAACATGTGGAGTCTTGACTTTGGGCAGTTTGATACTTGGCATCTTCACATCAGGCATTTTGAATCCACCTTTCCTTCCAGCATCCACGTCCACATTTGGTAGCTCAACCTCTGCTTCTGGCAAATTTATATCAGCTTCAACATCCACAGAGGGTATTGTTATGTCAGCTTTGAATTTGAGTTTGGTCAGCTCCACATCCGGCAAGCTGAATTCAGCTTCTGTAGTTGCTTGCTCCTTTGGGAGGGAAACTCCAAACTTTGGCATATGGAACTTTGGCATTTTGAACTTGCTGTCCACGTCTTCCATCTTGACTTTAGAACCTTCCAGAGAGACATCAAGGGTGGGTGTCTTGATTTCTATTACTGGAGCTTGCAGTTCTGATGATGGAATCTTAACATCTGAGGCAGAGATGCTGACATCGGCAGCAAGGTCCCTTACTTCCAACTCTGGTTTAGGAATAGTGATTTCAGCAGTAGGAAGCGCGGCATCCATCATGGGCAGGGTCACATCCATGTCAGTTTTGTGTGCTTTGATGTCTGTTTTAGAGAAGCCCATGCTGGGCATTTGGAACTTTGGCATGTGTATTTTCATCCCGCCTCCCTCGATGCTTCCTTCTCCATCAAGGCCCTGGAGGTGAACCTCTGCTTCTGGGCTCTCAATTTTTGCTTTTGGAATGGACAGGTCAGCTTTGACCTTGGGGAGGCTGACAGCAACTTTTGGAGTCTTGACTTTGGGGAGTCTGACGCTTGGCATCTTCACATCAGGCATTCTGAATTTACCCTTCCCTACAAATTCAACATCCACGCTCGGAAGTTCAATCTCTGCTTCTGGCAACTTAATGTCAGCTTCAACATCAACAGATGCCATCGTTACCTCAGGGTGGAGTATGGACTGGGACAGTTCTGATTCTGGTAATGTGATTTCAGCTTCTGCATCAGCATTTCCCTTCGAGAGAGATCCTTCAAACCTGGGCATATGGAACTTTGGCATTTTGAACTTGCTGTCTAACCCTTCCATCTTGAACTCAGGGCCTTCCAGAGAGACATCAAGGGAGGGTGTCTCTAATACTATTCCTGGAGTTTGCAGTTCTGATGGTGGGACTTTAACATCTGTAGCAGAGACCTGTACCTCTGGCCCTTCAAACTTGGCTTTCAGAAGGGAGGAGGCAGCTTCGACCTTGGGGAGGCTGAACTTCAGGTCCGGAGTCTTGACTTTGGGGAGTTTGACACTTGGCATTTTCACATCAGGCATTCTGAATTTTTCCTTCCCTCCAACATCAATGTCCACACTTGGTATCTCAATCTCTCCTTCTGGCAACTTTACATCAGAATCAACATCCACGGACGGAACCTTTACCTCGGCTTTGAATTCAGGCTTGGGCAGTTCCACATCTGGTAATGTGATTTCTGCTCCTGCACTACCCTTCCCTCTTGGGAGTGAAACCCCAATTTTTGTCATATGGAACCTTGGCATTTTGAACTTGCTTTCCATCCCTTCCAACTTTACCTCAGGGCCATCCAGAGAGACATCAAGAGATGGTGTCTCAATTTCTATCCCTCGAGCTTGCAGTTCTGCTGATGGGATCTTAAGATCTGGGGCAGAGATGCTGACATCAGCCTCAAAGTCCCCTACCTTCAGCTCTGGTTTAGGAATGGTTATTTCAGTGGTGGGAAGTGTGGCATCCAACTTAGGCAGCACCACATCTATGTCAATTTGGGGAGCTTTGACGTCTGTTTTGGCGAAACCCATGCTGGGCATCTTGAACTTTGGCATGTGTATTTTCATTCCGCCTCCTTCGATGCTGCCTTCTGCATTAGGGCCCTGGAGGGAAACCTCTGCTTCGGGTACTTCGGTTTTTGCTTTTGGAAGGGAGAGATCAACTTCTACTTCGGGAAGACTGACACTTGCGTCCGTAGTCTTGCCTTTAGAGAGTTTGACACTTGGCATCTTCACATCAGGCATTTTGAATTTTTTCTTCCCTCCAACTTCAACGTCCATGCCCGGTAACTCAATCTCTGCTTCAGGCAACTTTACTTTAGGTTCAACACCTATGGATGGCACCATTACCTCAACTTCGAGTTCGGGCTTGGGCAGTTCCACATCCGGTAAGCTTGTTTCTACTTCAGTGCTACCCTTACCCTTTGGGAAGGAGACTCCAAACTTTGGCATATGGAACTTTGGCATTTTGAACCTCCTGTCCACCCCTTCCATCTTGATCTTAGGTCCTTCCAGAGAGACGTCAAGGGAGGGTGTCTCAATTTCTATTCCTTCAGCTTCCAGTTCTGGTGGTTGGATCTGCACATCTGGGGCAGAGATGCTGAAATCAGCAGCAAGGTCCCCTATCTTCAGCTCTGGTTTAGGAATGGTTATTTCAGCAGTGGGAAGTGTGTCATCCAACTTAGGCAGAGACACATCTATGTCAATTTTCGGGGCTTTGATGTCTGGTTTGAAGAAGCCCATGCTGGGCATCTTGAACTTCGGCATGTGTATTTTCATCCCGCCTCCTTCGATGCTGCCTTCTGCCTCAGGGCCCTGCAGGGAAAGCTCTGCTTCTGGTCCTTCAATCTTTCCTTTGGGAAGGGACAGGTCAGGTTGGACCTTGGGGAGGCTGACCCTCACATCTGGAGTCTTGACTGTGGGGAGTTTGCCGCTTGGTGTCTTTATATCAGTGATTTCGAATTTACCCATTCTTCCAACGTCAATGCCTACTCTCGGTATCTCAAACTCTGCTTCTGGCAACTTTACATCAGTTTCAACACCCACGGATGGAACCGTTACCTCAGCTTTGAATTCAGGCTTGGGCAGTTCCACAACTGGTACTGTGGTTTCAACTCCTGCACTAGCCTTCCCTCTTGGGAGGGAAACTCCAAACTTTGGCATATGGAACCTTGGCATTTTGAACTTGCTGTCCACCCCTTCCATCTTGATCTCAGGTCCTTCCAGAGAGACATTAAGGGAGGGTGTCTCAATTTCTATTCCTGGAGCTTGCAGTTCTGGTGGTGGGATCTTAACATCTGGGACAGAGATACTGGTATCAGCAGTAAGGTACCCTAACTTCCACTCTGGTTTAGGAAAAGAGATATCAGTAGTGAGAACTGTGGCATCCACCTTAGGCAGGGTTACATCCATGTCAATTTTGGGTGCTTTCACATCTGGTTTGGAGAAGCCCATGCTAGGCATCTTAAACTTTGGCATGTGCATTTTCATTTCACCCCCTTCAATACTGCCTTCTGCATCTGGGTGCTGGAAGGAAACCTCAGCTTCTGATTTTTGAATTTTTGCTTTCGCAAGGGAGAGTTCAGCTTCTACCTCGGGAAGACTGACACTCACGTCCGTAGTCTTGCCTTTAGGGAATTTCACACTTGGCATCTTCACGTCAGACATTTTGAATTTTTCCTTCCCACCAGCATCAACATCCATGCTCGGTAACTCAATCTCTGCTTCTGCCAACTTTACTTTACGTTCAATATCTATGGACGGCACCATTTCCTCAACTTCGAGTTCAGGCATGGGCAGTTCAACATCCGGTAAGCTTGTTTCAACTTCAGTGCTACCCTTACGCTTTGAGAAGGAAACTCCAAACTTTGGCATATGGAACTTTGGCATTTTGAACTTGCTGTCCATTCCTTCCATCTTGACCTTTGGGCCTTCTAGAGAGATGTCAAGTGAGGGTGTCTCAATTTCTATTCCTTCAGCTTGCAGCTCTGGTGGTTGGATCTGCACATCTGGAGCAGAGATGCTGACATCAGCAGCAAGGTCGCCTACCTTCAGTTCTGGTTTAGGAATAGAGATATCAACAGTGGGAAGTGTGGCATCCAACTTAGGCAGGGTCAAATCCATGTCAATTTTGGGGGCTTTGACATCTGGTTTGGAGAAGCTCATGCTGGGCATCTTGAACTCTGGCATGTGTATTTTCATCCCTCCTCCTTCGATGCTACCTTCAGGGCCCTGGAGGGAAAGCTCTGCCTCTGGTCCTTCAACCTTTGCTTTGGGTTGTGATGGGTCAGCTTCAACCTTGGGGAGGCTGACCCTGACATCCGGAGTCTTGACTTTGTGGAGTTTGTTGCTTGGTGTCCTTACATCGGGGATTTTGAATTTACCTACTGTCCCAACATCAATGTCCACGCTGGGTAGCTCAATCTCTGCTTCTGGAATCTTTACGCCAGCTTCAAAACCCGTGGACGGGACCATTACCTCAGCTTTGAATTCAGGCTTGGGCAGTTCCATGTCTGGTAATGTGATTTCTGCTCCTTCACTAGCCTTCCCTCTTGGGGAGGAAACTCCAAACTTTGGCATATGAAACTTTGGCATTTTGAACTTGCTGTCCTCCCCTTCCATCTTGACCTCAGGACCTTCCAGAGAGACATCAAGGGAGGGTGTCTCGATTTTTATTCCTGGAGCATGTAGTTCTCGTGATGGGATTGTAATATCTGGGGCAGAGATACTAACATCAGCAGTAAGGTCACCTATCTTCAACTCTGGTTTAGGAATAGAGATATCAGCAGTGGGAAGTGTGGTGTCCACTTTAAGCAGGGTCACATCTGTGTCAATTTTTGGTGCTTCGACACCTGGTTTGGAAAAGCCCATGCTGGGCATCTTGAACTTTGGCATGTGTATTTTCATCCCGCCCCCCTCAATACTGCCTTCTGCATCTGGGTGCTGGAGGGAAACCTCTGCTTCTGGTCCTTCTACCTTGGGAAAACTGACACTCATGTCTGTAGTTTTGCCTTTAGGGAGTTTGACACTTGGCATCTTCACATCAGGCGTGTTGAATTTTTCCTTCATGCCAACGTCCATGCATATAAACTCAATCTCTGCTTCGGCCAACTTTACTTTAGGTTCAACATCTATGGACGGCACTATTACCTCAACTTCGAGTTCGGGCTTGGGCAGTTCCACATCCGGGAAGCTTGTTTCAACTTCGGTGCTAGCCTTCCCCTTTGGGAAGGAAACTCCAAACTTTGGCATATGGAACTTTGGCATTTTGAACTTCTTGTCCAACCCTTCCTCAGGGCCCTGCAGGGAAAGCTCTGCTTCTGGTCCTTCAATCTTTCCTTTGGGAAGGGACAGGTCAGCTTCGACCTTGGGGAGGCTGACCCTCACATCTGGAGTCTTGACTTTGGGGAGTTTGCCGCTTGGCGTCTTTACCTCAGGGATTTCGAATTTGCCCACTGTTCCTACTTCAACATCCACTCTCGGTAGCTCAATCTCTGCTTCTGGCAACTTTACATCAGCTTCAACACCCGTGGACAGAACCATTACCTCAGTTTTGATTTCAGGCTTGGGCAGTTTCACCTCTGGTAATGTGATTTCTGCTCCTGCACTAGCCTTCCCTCTTGGGAGGGAAATTCCAAACTTTGGCATATGGAACTTTGGCATTTTGAACTTGCTGTCCACCCCTTCCATTTTGATCTCAGGCCCTTCCAGAGAGACTTCAAGGGTGGGTGTCTCGATTTCAATTCCTGGTGCATGCAGTTCTGGTTTTGGGATATTAACATCTGGGGCAGAAATACTGACATCAGCAGTAAGGTCCCCTATTTTCAACTCTGGTTTAGGAATAGAGATATCAGTAGTGGGGACTGTGGCATCCACCTTAGGCAGGGTTACATCCATGTCAATTTTGGTTGCTTTGACATCTGGTTTGGAGAAGCCCATGCTAGACATCTTAAACTTTGGCATGTGCATTTTCATCCCTCCCCCTTCAATACTGGCTTCTGCATCTGGGTGCTGGAAGGAAATCTCTGCTTCTGATTCTTCAATTTTTGCTTTCGCAAGGGAGAGATCAACTGCTACCTTGGGAAGACTGACACTCACTTCTGTAGTCTTGCCTTTAGAGAGTTTGACACTTGTCATCTTCACATCAGGTATTTTGAATTTTTCTTTCCCTCCAACTTCAATGTCCATGCCCGGTAACTCAACCTCTGCTTCTGGCAACTTTACTTTAGATTCAATACCTATGGACGGACCTGTTGCCTCAACTTCGAGTTCGGGCTTGAGCAGTTGCACATCGGGTAAACTTGTTTCAACTTCGGTGCTAGCCTTCCCCTTTGGGAAGGAAACTCCAAACTTTGGCATATGGAACTTTGGCATTTTGAACTTCCTGTCCATCCCTTCCATCTTGATCTTGGGTCCTTCGAGAGAAACGTCAAGGGAGGGTGTCTCGATTTCTATTCCTGGAGCATGTAGTTCTCGTGATGGGATTGTAACATCTGGGGCAGAGAAACTAACATCAGCAGTAAGGTCACCTATCTTCAACTCTGGTTTAGGAATAGAGATATCAGCAGTGGGAAGTGTGGTGTCCACTTTAAGCAGGGTCACATCCGTGTCAATTTTTGGTGCTTCAACACCTGGTTTGGAAAAGCCCATGCTGGGCATCTTGAACTTTGGCATGTGTATTTTCATCCCGCCCCCCTCAATACTGCCTTCTGCATCTGGGTGCTGGAGGGAAACCTCTGCTTCTGGTCCTTCTACCTCGGGAAAACTGACGCTCATGTCTGTAGTTTTGCCTTTAGGGAGTTTGACACTTGGCATCTTCACATCAGGCGTGTTGAATTTTTCCTTCATGCCAACGTCCATGCATATAAACTCAATCTCTGCTTCGGCCAACTTTACTTTAGGTTCAACATCTATGGACGGCACTATTACCTCAACTTCGAGTTCGGGCTTGGGCAGTTCCACATCTGGTAAGCTTGTTTCAACTTCGGTGCTAGCCTTCCCCTTTGGGAAGGAAACTCCAAACTTTGGCATATGGAACTTTGGCATTTTGAACTTCTTGTCCAACCCTTCCATCTTGATCTTAGGGCCTTCCAGAGATACGTCAAGGGAAGGTGTCTCGATTTCTATTCCTTCAGCTTGCAGGTCTGGTGGCTGGAGCTTAACATCTGGAGCAGAGATGCTGACATCAGCAGCAAGGTACTCTATCTTCAGCTCTGGTTTAGGAATGGTTATTTCAGCAGTGGGAAGTGTGTCATCCAACTTAGGCAGAGACACATCTATGTCAATTTTTGGGGTTTTGATGTCTGGTTTGGAGAAGCCCATGCTGGGCATCTTGAACTTCGGCATGTGTATTTTCATCCCGCCTCCTTCGATGCTGCCTTCTGCCTCAGGGCCCTGCAGGGAAAGCTCTGCTTCTGGTCCTTCAATCTTTCCTTTGGGAAGGGACAGGTCAGCTTCGACCTTGGGGAGGCTGACCCTCACATCCGGAGTCTTGACTTTGGGGAGTTTGCCGCTTGGCGTCTTTACATCAGGGATTTCGAATTTGCCCACTGTTCCTACTTCAACGTCCACTCTCGGTAGCTCAATCTCTGCTTCTGGCAACTTTACATCAGCTTCAACACCCGTGGACAGAACCATTACCTCAGCTTTGATTTCAGGCTTGGGCAGTTTCACCTCTGGTAATGTGATTTCTGCTCCTGCACTAGCCTTTCCTCTTGGGAGGGAAATTCCAAACTTTGGCATATGGAACTTTGGCATTTTGAACTTGCTGTCCACCCCTTCCATCTTGATCTCAGGCCCTTCCAGAGAGACTTCAAGGGTGGGTGTCTTGATTTCAATTCCTGGTGCATGCAGTTCTGGTTTTGGGATCTTAACATCTGGGGCAGAAATGCTGACATCAGCAGTAAGGTCCCCTATTTTCCACTCTGGTTTAGGAATAGAGATATCAGTAGTGGGAACTGTGGCATCCACCTTAGGCAGGGTTACATCCATGTCAATTTTGGGTGCTTTGACATCTGGTTTGGAGAAGCCCATGCTAGGCATCTTAAACTTTGGCATGTGCATTTTCATCCCTCCCCCTTCAATACTGCCTTCTGCATCTGGGTGCTGGAAGGAAATCTCTTCTTCTGATTCTTCAATTTTTGCTTTCGCAAGGGAGAGATCAACTTCTACCTTGGGAAGACTGACACTCACTTCTGTAGTCTTGCCTTTAGGGAGTTTGACACTTGGCATCTTCACATCAGGTATTCTGAATTTTTCCTTCCCTCCAACTTCAACGTCCATGCCAGGTAACTCAACCTCTGCTTCTGGCAACTTTACTTTAGATTCAATACCTATGGACGGGCCTGTTGCCTCAACTTCGAGTTCGGGCTTGGGCAGTTGCACATCGGGTAAACTTGTTTCAACTTCGGTGCTAGCCTTCCCCTTTGGGAAGGAAACTCCAAACTTTGGCATATGGAACTTTGGCATTTTGAACTTCCTGTCCATCCCTTCCATCTTGATCTTGGGTCCTTCCAGCGAGACGTCAAGGGAGGGTGTCTCGATTTCTATTCCTTCAGCTTGCAATTCTGGTGGTTGGATCTTAACATCTGGGGCAGAGATGATAACATCAGCAGCAAGGTCCCCTACCTTCAGCTCTGGTTTAGGAATTGTTATTTCAGTGGTCGGAAGTGTGTCATCAAACTTAGGCAGTGCCACATCTATGTCAATTTTGGGGGCTTTGACGTCTGTTTTGGATAAGCCCATGCTGGGGATCTTGAATTTCGGCATGTGTATTTTCATCCCGCCTCCTTCAGTGCTGCCTTCTGCATCAGGGCCCTGGAGGGAAAGCTCTGCTTCTAGCCCTTCAACTTTTGCTTTGGGAAGGGACAGGTCAGCTTCAACCTTGGGGAGGCTGACCCTCACATCCGGAGTCTTGACTGTGGGGAGTTTGCCGCTTGGTGTCTTTATATCAAGGTTTTCGAATTTACCCATTCTTCCAACATCAATATCCACGCTTGGTAGCTCAATCTCTGCTTCTGGCAACTTTATATCAGCTTCAGCACCTGCCGATGGAACTGTTACCTGAGCTTTGAATTCAGGCTTCAGCAGTTCCCTGTCTGGTAATGTGATTTCCGCTCCTGCAGTAGCCTTTCCTCTTGGGAGGGAAACTCCAAACTTCGGCACATGGAACTTTGGCATTTTGAACTTGCTGTCCACCCCTTCCATCTTGACCTCAGGGCCTTCCAGAGAGACGTCAAGGGTGGGTGTCTCGATTTCTATCCCCCGAGCTTGCAATTCTCCTGATGGGATCTTAACATCTGGGGCAGAGATAATGATATCAGCAGCAAGGTCCCCTATCTTCAACTCTGCTTTAGGAATAGAGATATCAACAGTGGGAAGTGTGGCATTCACCTTAGGCAGGGTCACATCCATATCAATTTTTGGTGCTTTGACATCTGGTTTGGAAAAGCCCATACTGGGCATCTTGAACTTTGGCATGTGTATTTTCATCCCACCTCCCTCGATACTGCCTTCTGTATCATAGCCTTGGACAGAGACCTCTGCCTCTTGTCCTTCAAACTTTGCTTTGGGAAGGGAGAGTCCATCTTCAACCTTGGGGAGGCTGGCACCAACTTGTAGAGTCTTGACTTTGGGGAGTTTGCCGCTTGTTATCTTCACATCAGGCATTTTGAATTTACTCTTCCCTCCAACCTCAACGTCCATGCTTGGTAGCTCCATCTCTGCTTCTGGCAACTTTACTTCAGCTTCCAGACCCACGGATGGCATTATTACCTCTGCTTTGAATTCCGGCTTGGGCACTTCCACATCTGGTAAACTGATTTCAGCTTCCGTAGTTGCCTTCCCCTTTGGGAGGGAAACTCCAAACTTTGGCATATGGAACTTTGGCATTTTGAACTTGCTGTCCATTCCTTCCATCTTGACCTTTGGGCCTTCTAGAGAGATGTCAAGTGAGGGTGTCTCAATTTCTAACCCTGGAGCTTGCCGATCTGACGGTGGGATCTGTACTTCTGGGGCAGAGATGCTGACATCAGCAGCAAGGTCCCCTACTTTTAGCTGTGTTTGGGGAACGGTGATTTCAGCAGTTGAATGCATGGCCTCCACCTTAGGCTGGTACTCAACCTCACCAATTTTTGGTACTTTGATGTCTGGTTTGGAGAATCCCATGCTAGGCATTTTGAACTTGGGCATGTATATTTTCATCCTGCCTCCCTCGATGCTGCCATCTGCATCAGAGTCTAGGAGGGAAAGCTCTGCTTCTGGCCCTTCAACCTTTGCTTTGGGAAGGGAGAGGTCAGCTTGAAACTTGGGGAGGCTGACTTCCACATGTTCAGATAGTGTTGCATTGGTTTCTTCGTCTATGGATGGCACCCTAAATTTTGGCATATTGAAATTTGAAATTTTGAATTTGCCTACTCTTTGTGGTGTAATCTCCTCAGCTTCTAAAGATAGCCCTGTTGATTTATCCATTTGTGTATGTGGGTCCTTTATTTCTAGTGTACCCTTGTCATATAAGACTGTGATGTCAATTGGTTTTGTTGAAAAATCTTGAATTTCTTTTCTTTCGGCATTCTTAATGTTCCAGTCAGGTTTTGTTTCTTGTTTATTATTGTCCCGTTGTATATCCATGTATGTTTTTTCTTTTAACCCTTTCTGCTTTTTCTTTCGTATTTTTGGGAGTGGGTGGGATATCTGCTTTGCCTCTGCTTCAATCATGTCAGTTTTTTGTAATATAGATGTTGTTTGTGATTGTAATGTTGTAGCTTCTGTTTTTGTTGTAATTTCATATGATTTCTTTTCCTTGGGTTTTTTTATTGTCAGTTCAACTTCTGGGTATTTCTTGGAATGGTATTGTTTTCCCTTTATATGTCTTTTTTGCTGTTGGTTTTCTCCTTTTCCTACCTCTTTGTCCCATGAAGTTGAACATTCTGTTGGAATTAGTTCTGTGATTTCCCCAGTCACATTGTTGTCATACTCAGTAAGGGGTTTGACCTCATATCTTGTCCTCTCCTCTGTTTCCTGCTTACTTTTATGTATCTTGAATCCAACACTGGGAAATTTCAATTTCTTTTGACTTCCCTTTTTAACCTTTATGTCAATTTCTTCTGATTGAAATTGGGATTCTGTGTCTGTGCTTGTTGGAGAGAGATCTGGAATGGCATGCTCATACGCATCTGACGTACTACGAGATCTTCTGTGTCCCAAAATCTTTTTACCTTTCATGGACTGGAACTTAGGCCAAGAAAGTCTATCTTTCTTGGCTCGTTTTGGTCTTCCGACTCTTTGTTTTACAATTAAGTTTGCCTGATCTTCTTCTGATATATCCAGAGTTTCCTTTCCCTGAGGAAGAGATTTTTGAAACAAATTATATACATTTATCATAGGAATATACTGTTTTTAAAAAACTTTTATTTCTCACATTTTAATCTTAGAAATATTCATGTCAGTTTTGAATTGAATAAACCATAAGTGGGAGAAAATATTATACCCAGAAATAATAGATATTTGAGGCAGATAAATATTTCATAAAGTTCCTTTGGTAAGAGTATAGCTAAAATGAGAGAATTGAAGCATTTGAAATTGAAACAGAAGAGAGTTCTGCACAACTATCTTATCTTTCACTATCTGTATGATGAGAGAGACTATCTGAAAAGGAAAAGTTATTTCTCTCCATCTGATGGAGGGCCTTGAGAATCAGGTTTCTGTTTATGGTATCCTTCATACAGTAGTTTTTTTCAAAATACATAGTGTGAAACTACAAATTATTATTTTTTGGAATAGTTGCAGTGTTAGTATGGGTTTCAGACATATCTTAACCTATAAAACCAAGGGTTAACCGTTGGAACTTGCTATAGGTTGCTATGCCTCGCCCTACTTGCCTGCACTCACCCTTCGTGCACACGGCCGATCTGGGTCCGCAGGTCAACGAAGAATTGAGAAAACCGGCAGTGGGGCAACAGCCCCACAAACGCGAAAAAGGGAAACAACTTCATTTCCCAACATTCCTTGTGCCGCGCCAGAGCCAATCAGGCTGAGAGGCTCTTGCACGGCGCGGTGCAAGGAACGTTCGGAAACACGCCACGGCCAATCAAAAGAAAACCGTTTTAAAAAAACGCAGCACAAACACAAAGCACAAACCCATAACTACAAGCCCCAGCATCCTGCCTGCCATGAGTGCGCAGAACGCTGAGGAAGCTGGCACGCAAAAATAAAATAAAAAACACCGGGAGAGCAAGTCCGCCAAGCCGCGGGAACCAAAGCCCCCCTCCCCAACGGCGCCTGAAGCTCCTGATCGGAGTTTCCCCTTTAATATCACTGGGTGGGTGGGGGTGTTGTGCTCCCTCTCTCTACTGGCTCCCCTGGGGTTGGGAGGGTTGGGGGAACAAAAGGAGTCTGTCTCTCCAACCCTCCTGATCCCAGGGGACCTGGCAGAGAGGGGATTCCCCTCCACACATACACACACGCCCCATATTAAAGAGAAGAAACCAAGCGGTTACTTCTCTTTAAAAATGGAGTTTTTTGGGGGGAGTCCCCCTCTCCGATGGCTCTCCTGGGTCCGGAAGAGTTGGGGAGACAGACCCCTTTTGTCCACCCAACCCTCCAAAACCCAAGGAAGCCAGCGGAGAGGGGATCACAACCCCCCCTGATATTAAAGGGGAAACCACAATTGAGATTTCCCTTTTAATATCAGAGGGTGGCCTGGATTCGATCTCCTCTCCTGGGTCCCATGAGTCTGGAAGGCTTGGGGGGACAAAAGTGGTCTGTCCCCCCAAGCCTTCCAGAGCCAGGGGAGACGGCGGAGAGGTGATCCCCCCGTAGGACACAAAAACACCAAAAAAAAAACACAATCAAAAACATCCAAAAACACACAAAAACAAACAAAAATAACACCAAAAATAATACAAAGTAAACAAAAACAAAAATTTCCAAACACACCCAGCACCCAGCCAAACACCACAAAATCCAACCACCACCACCACCCCAAATAAAGAAAAACAGCCAACTCACCACCACACAACCTCACTCCACAATGACTGGAAAAGAAATGAATAAAGAAAGAGACTACTTACTGGAAGAAGCTCCACCCAGAGGCCATGAGAGAAAAAACAGTCAAAATACAAGACAACCCCTACCAGCACCACTTGCTGCCCACAATAGTAAAAAAAATTCAAAAAGACACAACAGCCCCACACAATTTTTTTGGAAAAAGTATATCATCCTTTGTTCTTTTTTTCATCCACAAAACCAAAACACCAAACAAAAATAATCACAGTTTATAACAGGCCGCCAAAAAAAAATTGTATACATAAAAAAATTTAAAATTTCAATTATAGATTAACCTCTTATTTACAAACATTAACAACAACAACAAAAACTTTCCAACACCATTTAAAACAGCCCGGCAACGCCGGGCAACCTCTGCTAGTCAGAGAATAAACAAAACAAAACAAAAATGCTGTAGCACTTTAAAGACTGTTATATTTCAATGTGAGCTTTTGTGGATCAAGCTCACTTCAGAAATTATAAGGGATATATATTGTCTCTCATTAACTGATTCGTTTCACAATGGTAATTCCTCAAAAAATAGATGTCTTGAAAATTAAATCTGTGTTTGCCTTTTAGTGACCAATCACAAAAGAAACTATGTAAATGAAGAAAATCACATTCTATAGCAAAAATGATTTATTTCATTGCTCAGGGAATCTCTCTGCCACAAATCTGCTGAATGGATTATTTAGTTTGACCAAAGTGGTTTTAAAATGATACCAATGATTTTAATTTAATTTAATTTAATTTTCGCACTTGTATGCCGCCCAATCAGGGAACCCGACTCAGGGCAGCTCGCATGGTAAATAAACAATATACACAATATACAATACACAATATGCACATTATATTTCTCCATGATATACACAACCCTCAGGATAGTTTTGGAGGAAATGGAGTGATAACCAAATCAACACTAAACAGGGTCATTTTAACATTGTTTTGTTGGATAAAACACTTTCCAGTCTCCCCATGTGTTGGCACTCGCTTGAATGCACAGAGCCTCTGGGAGGAAGAGAATGCATGTGGGCGGTGAAACAGAGGCTACACAGCATTGTTGATCTTATAAGTTCCAAGTACATGAACAGTGTCATGGTTCTGAAGCACCCTGAGCTTTGTAGTAGATTTAAGGTGGAATCTCTTCTGCAGAAGAGCTGATAGATGTATGAATGTAGAGTTTCACAGCCTTCCAAAATGCTGTTTCTCACCAGAGATAAAAACTGTTGGGCCTGTTATCTTTGCAGGCGCTGGAGCAGAGATGTGGTCAGCCATATGCAAATCACCTTATTCAGTAGCCATGTTTTTATGTAGTAGAGCATGGGTTAGCTAGTGAAGAGAGAGTGAGTTGGAGTTTGCAGATCTGGATCCATATCGGGACTTGGAGTGTGGATTTATTGCCATCATGATAACTTAGAGTTAAAATAGATTATTTTGCTTTCAGGAAATCGGGGCATACCTGTCAAGTATCCCTGATTGGCTGGGATTTCCCATATTTCCGCGCCGCTTCAGCCACTTGCCCGGTGCCACCATCCCGTAATTTGACCGGCAGGGGGAAGTAGTTACTGCGCATGCCCTTCTGCGCAGAAACCTTCTGCGCATGTGTAGAACCCTAGAACAGTTCTATGCATGCACAGAAGGGTTATGTGCAGAAGGGTTCTACACATGCGCAGAAGGTTTCTGCGCAGAAGGGCATGCGCAGTAACTACTTCCCCCTGCCGGTCAAATTACGGGATGGTGGCACCGGGCAAGTGGCTGAAGCGGCGCGGAAATATGGGAAGGCTTCTGCACAGGTCCCGTATTTTCCGGAGCTGCGCTTGACAGGTATGAATCGGGGCCTTATGCATTATATTGTTTATGCAGGCGCAGGTGTATTTTACGGCTGTCATAAATGCATCTGCTTCTCCTTCTGGTAGAAGTGAGGGTGGCAGCAGGCCACATGAAATGGTGCTGTGGGCCAGGTCTGGCCCACGGGCCATAGGTTGGTCATCCCTGGCCTAGATGATTACTTCCCCATATCAAGTCTTACTAGTGCATGGAGAAAGGTAGATCTAGCCCCATGATGGCTAACCTTGGCACTCCAGGTGTTCTTAAATTTCAATTCCTAGAAGCTCTGATCAGCAGGAGTGCTGACATGGGTTCCTGGTAATTAAAGTCCAAGAACACCTGGAGTGCCAAGGTTAGCCATCACTGATCTAGCCTATCAATTCCATCCATTATTGATACGTGTGTTGACTTGAAAGTATGAAGTACCACAAAATGGCCGCTCAAACATGTGTGCTATAGTGAATCAATGTTAAGTGGGCAGCAACAAGTGGAGTATTGTTGTGTATGACTTGATGAAAAATATAGTTCTACTATACAGTACCTGACTCAATTTTTCCGTTTTTGATTGTGTTGTTTCCAACTCTCCCTTCCCCGCAAGCTTTCTTTTAAGACTGAATTGCACTTTGTATGGTTCAGAATACTGCAGAATCTTGAGTGCATCTTCATATTTGATGTTATCAAAAAATATTGTGGCACTCAGAAGCTGATCACCTGTAAAGAGGGAGCGTTTATATATATATATATCTCACAGGTCTGTCAGTTATCTGACTGTAGCTATAAAATGTTTATATATTGTCCAGCTAGCAAGTCCTTGATGCATTGTACAAGCATAAAAGCCAGGATAATCAAATTATGCATAGATTAAAAATGACAAATTTTGTAACAAAAGCAAGTAAACTAGCCAAAACTTATTAAACATCAAAAAATTAGGATATTAAAAAGAATTTAAGCCCCAGTAGTAATACCCTAAATAGCATCAACAACAGTGAAACCAAGTAATTTTTACAAGATGAGGAAGGCCTTACCTTGACCTTCAGATAGCTTATTTCAGCTGATTCAGATAGGTCATTTCAGCTGGGTTTTGATTTGTTATGGGAATTGCTGTTATTTATTTTCTGTTTGTTCACTGCCCAGAGTGGGATAACACCCAGATGGGCAGTACATAAAATGAATAAATGTATAAATGAATGAATGAATGAATAAATAAATAAGAGTCAAGGGCCATTTCCCCTCCAGAACCCATCAGGTACAAAAACACACATGGTAATGCTGTGCATGAATAAATTTGAGCGGCAGAAGTAAACAACACAACATTGCATATGTGTTTTGAACAACAGCAAACTTCCCACAGTCTTGTGACAGCACGATTCATTTTTAAAGCAATGTATGTATGCTTGCACTTCCTGCATTGTTTGCTTTAAAGCACAGAAAAGTGAATTGTCACCTGCAAGAAGTGTGCATCCGCCATAACCTCAAATGGAGTCCCCAACTCTCATGGAGCCCACCCTCCTCCAAAGGTCCTCTCTACTCTATAAGAGGCATAGAAGGCAATTTCCCCATGCTTGGGGCTGCCCCACTATTGTTCCAGAAAAAGAATGAATTGGCTTTCAGACAATCAGATTTTTTTTGGGGGGGGTGGGGTGGGGTAGGGATGTGGATGAGTGCAGCCCTCCAATGTCCAGGTGTATCTATGTTTGGCCCACAGATCTACGGAATTGGCCTTTTAAGTGAAACTATGGGGGTTGGTGGGTTAATATCACCAGATGCTGGTAGACATGGTAAAAACAGATGAGGGCACTTGTGGCCCACGAGTCAGATGTGCCCAGAACTGTCTAAATCAAAGTAAATCCAGGAGATTGAATGGTTATATTCTGGAAACAATGTCAGATCTTTCTTTTGTTTATTATCCTTTAGCCAAGAGAAAAGAGGCGCAAACGGTGTAGAGCTCAACAGATAAAAAGAACCGTAGCAGAAGTGACTGGGTCCAAGAAAACTGAAGTCGAGATATATTTACAAAGTCTTTATAAGATAGAATGTTCCAAAACCATAATAATATCCTTTAGCCTTCATAAACGTCTTGGAGCCATTTTTTTTAAAAAAAAGCTGGTCATGTCAAAGGATGCTTCGATTATATAAGCATGGCTAACAAGGATATTTGAAGTACTTTTGTGCCTGTGTAATCTGAACACTATTAAATTGTTGTCATTATGAGCTGACAAGGCACTTCAGACAATTTCAAGTTATAGCAGCCTATATATAAAAACAATTAGATTGCCTTTTCTTTCTGGAATTAACAGCTGCTAATAATTGACTGTAATTTAATCCAACATCTACTGCAACACTACAGATCCAGCTTCCCCCCTTTTAAACAAAGTCCCAGTGCAGTATGAGTTCATACTTAATAGAAAGTATAAATATATTTGCTAATTATTTTTTTAAAAAAATTCCTTTTGATCTTTAAATGTTATTGTTACTTTCCTTGTTAACTGTTTATAACCAAAACACAAGGTTGTGGTGTACCTTCTTTTAAATTAAATAGCTTTGACGCTGAGGATTCCTTGAGGACCCGTTTGACAAATATTCCTTCATTTCCTCCACCAGTCACGCTAAATCCACTTGCACCAGATTCCACTTCTGTTTGTAAAGTCACCTCCATAGACTCCTAGTTGTTTCAAGAGGTAAATTATTAAACACCTTTATCCATATAAGATTCAACACATCAGCAAATATTAGATAATATGTACATTCACAACAGCACTAAGGATTCCTTTTCTAATTTCAAAGCCCAACCAACTAAGGACGGGATCACATGGGGACTAAATGTCAATCTAGAGAATTTGTGGAGTGGTCCAGTGCAATCTACTGTATTTCCCAGTGATCACACAACATACAGTGAAACTTGTTCCAGCCTCATCTATAGGGTTCTAAAATATACTGTATATCCTAAAGCAGTGATGGCAAACTGTGGCACTCCAAGTGTCCTTAGACTTCAATTCCCAGATACCCAAGACTCTGTGAATGCACAGTAAACCCATTTGTGTGGATTCACAGAGACTTGGGCTTCTGGGAATTGAAGTCCAAGAACACATGGATTGCCAAGGTTTGTCACCACAGTCCTAAAGTAATTATTGAGCATAACCCAATTTGAAGACAACAGTGTGTCAGTACCTTTAAGAGTACAGTTTCTTGACATCTTTGGAATGTTTGGAATGGAAAGGGTATTTTCCAAATATGAAAACTACCGGTAAGTCTTTCTGGTATTTCCAGTTTGATAGAATATCTTGCAGAACAAGTGTTATTTGGCTGCAGCCTACTTTGTCAGTTTCAGTCCACCAAAGTTTATGCCAAATAAAGCATACTAGTGTTTAAGAATTTCAGAGAATAAACAAAACATATAAGACAAAAAACATTGTGGCACCTTAAAGACTAATTCGTGTATTTTAATGTTAGCTTTCGTGGATCAAGCCCACTTCGTCAGACAGAAGAGTGTTTAGGTGTCACAAGAGACACTGTAGTTGTTACAGCTGATTAACACAGCCACCTCTTACAAATTTCTGCTTAGCATGGAAATTGAATATGGACTGTGTATTACTTTGAGATTTGAAACAATCCTTGCTAAAATGAGTAAATATATTTAGAATTGGGAAATGCATGCCTGCAGTTTTCTGTCTGCAATCCACTTGGCATTCTACATTCTGTTCAAACCTGTTGGTTTGATTGCTCTTTACTGCTGCTCTTGAAATTTTCAAGAAAAAAAATCTGTCTTGCTCCGAATACTGCGAAAAATAAAATTCAAAGCCATCTGCAATTAATATTTTTCACTTCTTTGATTTTAAAGTAATTAATTTCCAGTGCTGCACTAATAAATAAGTTGTTCACATGCTTTCAGCATTCTTAATTGCTAGGGATTCATTTGTATCCCAAGAGCTTCTCTGCATAGGATTATCCACTAAAACAGAACATTAACATTTCTCAAGGCTGTAGTCTATCAATTAGAGGCTACAGTAAGATGATAAGAATACTGACTGTCAGCAGATAATCCTTATTTTGAAAAATTGGGTTCACTTAGCCATTCAATGACCTTCACTATAACTCTGAAGAATCCTAGCCACCTGTATGCTCTGTTTGATTTCATAGGTGTGGTTGTCCTACCACAAATGAATCAGACACCCAAGCAACATGGGTAAACACTATGATTGACAATGAAAAATCTCCCTCTAAACTTTCTCATACAATTTGATTTGAAACTTCTTCTGATTCTTTACTTCCTCTTACTTCCTCTTTTACCTCTTCAGGTACCAAGGAAGATACTGTACAAGGAATGATATCAATGGAACTATAGGGGCCATTCACACATATTCAAAAGTGATATAACGCCATCTGGGAAGCTTAAAGCAGATTTTGCCTTTTAATATTACAGTACTGTGTTAAAGGACAGTTTTCCATTTTAATACAACTGGAGCTAATCTATTGATTGCAACTAAAGGATACCCTTTTGGCTTCTTTCCACCATGGTTCACGTTCGCTAGAACATGGCATGACATGTGTGTGTATGTGTGTGTGTGTGTGTGAGGAAATGATTTAGTTCCATTGTAATTATTGTTTTTTTTCTTCCTATAGAACAATAACTACAGCGATATGCAGCTGCATGTAGCAAATGGCTGAGGCCAGAACAAGGATTCCAACTCTTCATGAAAATGTGATCCTCAGCATGCATAAAACAAAATATGTGAGTCAGTGGCTGGGTCCACACATTTGCACACTCATATGGTTTATGCTTCCTCCGCACTGCTGCACCCCCCTGTACCTTTTTCATATTGCTGGGAATCTAAAACAACTTTCCAGGCAACATGGAAGGATGCAATAGAAAGAAGAGGCAAGGGAAAGAAAATCTAGCGGTAGACATTAGTACAATCCTGGATTTAGGATTTCTGAAGTTCTCTTGTAACCCTCTCTCCATGCACCGTTCCTACATTCTTAAGACCTGTGTGGGCTTGCGATTGTGCCTTTACAAACTGAAAAGTTCCTTCACAGAAAATAGTAAAGCCTGTATTTATAAATCTGTGCCTATATTCATTGCCAGATATCAATGTGATGATAGAACTGGGCATAATGCACTCTAAGCAGCTTCAGCACAATGCTCTTCTGTCTTCAAGGGTGTGCCTTTTGTCAGACACTAATCTCACCTGCGAATCACTCATTCTGAGAGATGAATCCCTCCTCTGTCTGTTCTCTCTATCTTGCTGAAGCTGGAAATACAAATGTAATTTTTAGTGCTTAGCTAGAATGGATTTTTGCACAGATCATCCAAAACCCAAGCAGCTATAGTCCTATGTGTGGATGGGTAGCAGTATCAGTCACCAAAGTTGTGTTAAGATAGCCAGTTGAATGAGCCAGATCTTGAGTCAATCAATTCCAAGTGTTTTTAAATCTGAAATCATCAGCCACCCATTCACAATACTGTATTAACGAATACTTTCTTTCCACTGCAAATGAAGAAATGACAAATAATTTCATTAAAAGCACCTCTCCTGTTCTTAAAAAGAAACATGTATATACAGGTGAATACCTGTTACAGTGTATCTTCAGCATCTCTTAGGAGGGCACTTACTATCAGGAAGCTTCTGTGTCTTATTCAGGGTTAATGGGGTATATGCACAGAGTTTTTGGGTAGAGGAAGGGAAAACCCAAACATCTCATGCTCTCAGTTCCCTGAACTTACTCAGCCATTGTCACTGAGTTATACAGTGCCAGAACAACTGGCAACTTCCCTATAGGAGGGATTTTTTTAAAAAATGATGCTTGCTGACAAATTAATGGGATTTACTAGGAGTCATGACTTGACAGTGGGTGCTTTAGCACTGATCGACTTCTCCAATGAAGTGTGTTGGAAGGCCAACTGTAGGTTCCTGGAAGTATCCTTCTACCACCTGGAGCTCTCTTCACACTTTTTACTTCAGGTGCTGCTCCTGCTATATCACTTCTTCCCCTCCCACCACCTCATCACAGGTCTAACCTCTCCCATATATCCTCCTCCTCCTCTCTTTATTTTTGCTAACTACTGTAGGGCATTTGTGGGACTGAGTAATGTCATAGCAAGAAAAAAAGAAAAGAAAGGAAGACATGCTTCAGATTTGGATGGTAAGTTCTACAATGTGCCAAAAAACAAATCAAAGGTGTTTGGGTGGCACAAAAAGTGTGAAAACTCATGCAAAATTGTGTGCATACATGCACATCTATATCTATAAAACAGAAGTGTGGTCTTGTATGTGCTCTAAATGCTCCCACACCCCTGGATCAATCCCGCTGAATTTTGGCACATACGTACCTTGGGCTGGAGAGATCAGCACTGTGTGGGTCACAAACCCCATGGGGGGGGCGTACACCCACAAAATTGGGAAGCAATTGATCTATACAATGTGTGTGTTTCCCAGTGATGTAATTGAGCCGATGTCATAGTCTCAGGTAGGTTGAGATTGTGATATCATCTGACTAGCTCAGCTGTAGCCCTCTGAGCTCAGCTGTAGTTTTCACAGTAGGTGGAGGGCAAATTGGCATGAGAGATCAGCACTGTGGGGGTCACAAGCCCCATGTGGGGGTGTATGTTGGAGAGTTCCATGAGGGAAGGTGCACCATGGAACCAGGGGCTTGGTCGTGCTGGCACAGCATTGACAGAGAAGCAGGATGGGTGAGGGAAAAGAGAGATGGCAGAAGGGAGGCAGCGTTGACCCACATACACCACATGAGGTTTCCAAGAAGGAAAGACTGGCCTACGTTAAAGAAATTAAAAACCTGAGCGAAGCCAGGTAATCAGCTAGTAGCAAGATAAAGCAAATGTCCTTTGGATATCAGGAGAAATCCTATACAGTTCTGTGTTCAATGAGGAACTTTTAAGGGCACAGATGCCCCATCTGCAAGAGGCTTTATTATCTTAAACTGTGTGTACTTGGCTTTAATGGTTTACATTGTTATTTTTATTACTATGTGATTATTATTCTAGCCTTGCAATGTTTGGTAATGTTTAGGGTAGGGTGAAAACAATCCCCAAATATCAGATGAGTTTTTGGTAGGGATGAGCTTCCATTTAAAGTAAAAGTGACCAAGGGTCTCCATTTTTTCCTGTTGAATTTTTTTGGAAGTAGTCGAGGAATAGCCCAAATTTCCCCCTGAAATTTGGGGTGGATGATTGTTTCTCTTGGCCAGTTAGCATCAGCTTTGCTTTTAATTTTAATGGTCAAGTATAAGTGATGGCAATTGTGTCAGTGGTTCTCAGGAACTGAGGACCTGCCACCGGCCATTTGTTTCAAGTCTTGCCTTTTTGCTAAAATATTCGTCTTCTATGCAGTACTCGTAAACTGGAGAAGATCCTTGTGGTCTTGGTCGTATATTTTCAGTTGTTACTTCAGTGACCTGCAAGAATAAAACAACAACAACATTATTGCTTGCACCATCAATGACTTCTTGAGCTGGGACATTGCCTATTGGAGGAAGTTAGACTTCAAGCTAGTGATTCTCATTCAAGTGGGTTTCAGGGAAAGAATATGTAGTTTTAAAAATTCAATATGATCTTTCTTTCTTTCATCCTTTAGATTTTTTAATGTATTGTTCAATGCTATACAGTATTCCAAAGTTCTTCGTACCACTCGCCCAAATTTAAGGAGATGCACACTTTACAGTTATATGCTATCAACAGTTTCATAGCTGCTATCATGATTATAATCAGTTCTTTCTTATATTTTATCTACCTTTATATCACTTAAATCAGTGATGGTGAACTTTGGCACTCCAGGTGTTCTTGGACTTCAATTCCTAGAAGCCTTGATCAGCAGGTGTGCTGCCTTGGGCTTCTGGGAATTGAAGTCCAAGAACACCTAGAGTGCCAAGGTTCGCCATCACTGACTTAAATCCATTACCAATGCAACCTTGAGACTCATACATATTTTTAGAGATAATATAATATCTTATTCATTTCTTTAAAAACTTTCCCCCATGCATTATATATCTCTTTACACTCCTACCCATAGATGTAAATAGGTCCCATCCCTTTCTTTACATCTTCAACACTCCTCTGGATAATTATGATCATATTGATGCAAACATTTTGATATCTATCTATCTATCTATCTGTCTGCCTGCCTGCCTGCCTGCCTGCCTGCCTATCTATAAAGATTTACACACAGGTGTTTTAGAATTGTTCTTATTAGCTGTTTTTAAATATAATTATAGGATTAATGTTTTTATATTAAAAATATATGTTTAACTGTACTTGTTTGGAACCATTTATGAGGTGCCTTGTGTCCTATACCAACAGAAAGGTGGCACAGAAATAAAATGAACAAACAATTATAAATTAAAAGAAAATCAGGACTGTCTTCTAATTGCAGGAGCTCAATGGGCATGTTTTACTTTTAACATTAGTAGGGTGGCTTTGGATCTGAATAACCCAAGCAAATATTTTCACATTTCTTAAGGTATATTTGCATAATTTCTTTGGGAAGTCCACTTCTTACCCTTCATTTAAATATATACACCCATTACATCAGGTTCCACGATAGGGATGTAGTTTAAAAATAATAATCAGTTTTAGCTAATATAAAGGAGATATACATGGAATATCAAAGACTGATCATTGTGATCATTCATTCTTTCATGGTAGTGACAATTTGCCTCTAGATGCCCTATAATGTAGTTGTGAGTTTAATTTTTTTGACCTTCCAGTTTTTGATAAATTTTTTTAATTGTTGGATTTTTAATAGCCCCAGATAATTTTTTTAAAATTTAAACTCTGGAAGTGAAAGTGATACCTTCTGAAACAAGCAAACAAAGAACCAAAAAAATTGCCAGGCCACAGCAGGTGTTCCACATTCTAGCTGTCAAGTCTCCCGTATTGGCTGGGAAACTCCCGTTATTTATCCCTCTTTCCCACCATCATCCCGCAATTGTATTTTCCAGTAAATCTCCCAAATTCTATAATTTTTTAAAAAAAATGGGCCGGGAACTACAGCCCCCATGGTGCCTTGCATGGACGGAAAAGGCAAAACCCATACTGCGCATGTGCACTGGTGAAAAATGGGTCGGAAACTACAGCTCCCATGGTGCCTTACGCGGAAGGAAAAGGCAAAACCCGTACTGTGCATGTGCACTGGTGCAAAAATGGGCCGGGAACTACAGCCCCCATGATGCCTTGCGTGAAAGGAAAAGGCAAAACCCATACTGCGCATGTGCACCAGCGCAAAATGGGCCAGGAACTACAGCCTCCATGGTGCCTTGAGCAGAAGAAAAAGGCAAAAGCCATACTGCGCATGCGCCGCTGGATTTCCCTTATTTTCAAATCAAAAACTTGACAGGTATGGATTCTAGCATATGGAGCACTGGTTCCCAAACTTGGGGTCCCAGATTCCAAGTTTGCTGTTCCGGCCTTCACCATTAGCTGTGTTGGCCAAGATTTTGGGGAGCTGTAGTTCAATAACATTTTGGGACCCATGGTTGGAAATTACTGTTCTTCTTTCGTGTCCCAATCAAACCCTGGACTACCAAAATGAACCCCCTTTCTTCACTTTGTCATTGCTCAAATCCAAGTCCTCATTGGTGCATGCCTCCGTATTCTTTACATCTCCTCATTCACACAGCATGTTGTTCTCAGCCAGCAGCCCCCACTTGAACATGTTGGTCTTGCATTTAGGGACTCCAACCCTCAGCCTATTCAGAGTCCTCCAAGTGACGTAGGAGAGGTTGAGATCCCCAGGAAATACTGTTTTAGATACAGTACCAGCTGATTCTTTGCTGTATTTTAGGGGATTTTTTTTTGCTATGATTTCACTTTGGATTCTGCCTGACTTTTTAAGGCTTTTTTTTGGTAAAGGAAACAAATCTCAGCAGCCCCTGAATTTAAAAGGGTGGTGGTTATAAAAAACAATGGGCGTTACTTACAGAATCATCTTCTGCATCGGCTTCGCCATCAGCTTCTGTGTCATCTGGTCTCAATTGAGTGCCGGAAGCTGGAATGATAAAAAAAAACATCATCAAACCACTGTCCCACCCATGTATCTATCGATTTACAGCAAAGATTATAGATCTCATAACAGAAGTGAATTGGAGCCAAATCAGAGCACCATGGGTATACTTCACCTGTTGTTACTTGCAATTAAGCAAATATATTTAAAAGTGTCCCTTTTTTGTGACATACTTCTGCATTTCCATCAGAAGTTTCAGCTAATTATTCCAAGACAGCTCAGCTGAGCATTTTAATATTTATATAAATTCTAATACAGGGGTTCCCAAACTTTTCAAGCCGGGGTTTAGGTTGCTTTCAAAAATAAAACAACAACAATTGAAGGGCAACACGTTTGCTATGTAGTCTATTATCCATTTTTGCATTTTAAAATTGTACTCATGTAAAAATGTGTCATTTTTAATTCCTTATTTTTTTCTGAAACAAAGTCAGAACAGTTTTTTAATTATTTTTTAAAAAAACAGGCCAAGTTGTTTTCAGTTATTTCGTTATATTCAAAGTTATGCCAATATAAACCAAATTCTGCAAATGAAAAAAGGTAAAATCTGTGACCTGCATAAGAATTGTGTTCATTTTGCACAATTTACTCCAGTTCTGTTAATCATCAAGAAGATTGTAGGACTGTAGCAATAGCAATTCACAGGGTTCAGACCATACCTGTCAACCTTCCTGATTTGGCCGGGATTACCCCGCAAATTGACGTTGATTGACATCATAACCCGGCCCCCGCTGCCAAACCCCCGTGATTTTGCAGCGGGGGAAACGCTTTCCGTGCATGTGAGGAAGGGTTTTACCCATTCCACGCATGTGCAGAAGCGCTATGTCGCGTAAGGGCTGCGCAAGCAGCGTAGCGCTTCCACGCATGCGTGGAAGAGGTAAAACCTTTTCCACGCATGCGTGGAATGTGACCTGAGCACAAGCGATGTGCGCAGGTCCCGTTTTTCCGGAGCCGCGGGTTGACAGGTATGGTTCAGACTGGGAGGCCCTCCACCTGTGTGTGTGTCACAGAGATAGGACTGAGATTGTGCTGGTGTGCCATTCTCCATATGACCCAGCCCTCTCCCTCCCAGGGCTGTGAACTTCATCTCTGCTATGGTGTTGAGGTTCCTCAGGATGCTGCTCCTGGGGGACTTCAACATTCATGTGAAGCGGGTAGTTGCTGGTGTGGCCTTGGAGTTAGGGTTGCCATAATTCTCTCCCACCAACCGGGACAGCCACGTGACGTCATTGCATTCTTACAACATAATACAATACAATTTTAATTTATACCCTGCCTTTCTCGGCCAAGGCTGACTCAAGTCGGCAACAACATATCAAAATCCATACAATACAGTATAACAACATAATAACACAGCAATACAAAGGTAAATCAATACAAAATCAGTACAATACTAACATATCATAATATAATCAACAATATAAAGTATCAGTTAAGAATTACAGTTAAAGTGCAACAATGGCAGCATGGAATGGCTAGGGGTGGGGTGGGGAGGAGACGTGGTGCTCAGCAAAGGCTCGGTGCTCGGTGTCTTCCTCCTCCTCTTTGGCTGCCCAACAGCCCAAAGTCCAGGGTCCTTTTATCCCCCCCCCAGCAATGGAAAAGGCATGGCGCTCAGTGTCTTCCTCCTCTTCTTCAGCTGCCCGACAGCCTAAAGTCCCAGGGTCCTTTTATCCCCCTCAGCAATGGAATGGCTGGGGGTGGAGTGGGGAGGAGACACGGAGCTCAGCAAAGGCATGGCATTCGGCGTCTTCCTCCTCCTCTTCAGCTGCCCGACAGCCCAAAGGCCCAGGGTCCTTTTATCCCACCCAGCAATGGAATGGCTGGGGGTGGGGTGGGGAGGAGACGCGGCACTCAGCAAAAGCACAGCGCTTGGCGTCTTCCTCCTCCTCTTCGGCTGCCCGACAGCCCAAAGTCCCAGGGTCCTTTTATCCTTCACAGCGATGGAGTGGCTGAGAGTGGGGTGGGGAGGAGATGCCAAGTGCTGCACCTTTGCTGAGTGCCATGTCTCCTCTGTGTGCTGTGTCTTCCAACTGTGCATGCGTTGGATGGGGCTGTCAGGGAGACCATAGCTCTAAGAATCCCCATCCAGGGTGGACAGCCTCCATCAGTTTAAAATAAACTGTAGTCAAGAGTTTTTCCCCCGTGTGATTCTTTTTGCAAAAGACTCTTCTTGATGGTTCTATTTTTATTTTTTTTTAATAAAATTTGTTGGGCCACTCTTGAAACCACCCTTCCTCCCCCTGAGGTCTCCCACCCTCCCCTTCACATACACCCAATTGAAGTAGACTCATCCTTAAACCCCACACGAGGATCCTTGTCTGAGGGAGTATGACCCGGCCGCTGATTTAAAAAAGTTGAGAACTCCTGCTTTAGGTATTGAAGAACATCTATTCATATTGACTCCAAAATTCAAGATGAGCCAAGGGATTTTTGCAAAGAGTTAATTCACTGCCTCCCTGCCTTTATTTCAATTATCTCGCTTGCAAGCATCTCCCCCCTCCGGTGGGCTTCTCAGGGTGCTGTTTTGCCTTTGCCGCTTTCAAGCAGGATAATTGAAAGAAAGGCAGGGAGGCAGTGAATTAATTCTTTGCAAAAATCCCTTGGTGGAGGGTGATCTTGCTTCCTTTGTTCAAATTTAAAAATCCAGGACTTTTACATCCTTTTTTTTTTGAACCAGCCGGGACAGCTTGAATCCGGGAAAATCCCGGAAAACCGGGACATATGGCAACCCTACTTGGAGTTCATGGATTCCACGACATCTGGTATACAGTATCCTTTATTAACTGATTAGTCATCTCACCATATCAGGTTAAAATGTGATAAAATACATTAAACAAACTATGATTACAAAAACAGAATAAAAACAGATTAAAAGTATAATGATATAATCACAATAAAAGGAGACATAAAATTTACTCAATAAATTTCATCACAATTGCAAGCAACCCCTGACTGATCAATAAAATATCTTCTCTTACGAATGGCCCCAACTATAAACTAGACAGTTCGAATATTTATATATTTATTTGTGTCCTAAAGTAAGTAAGCTAATCTTTTATTAGGGTACCAGTATTTCATTCTGTCTAGTAATGTCTGTGGCATATAACTGACAACTAAACAGAACATGTGCAATATTTTCTAATTCTGGTGTTCCGCAGACACATGTCCTCTTGGAGTATGGGACATGATTAAATCGCCCATATTTAACCATAGAGTATAACATGACATCCATGTATCTATCTCAACATGTTGAGTGTACCACATATGTGGTGGGCCATATTGATTTGATTTGAGTTATTTGATTTGTATTCTTGACAAAATTTTCTTGATGGAGCATGGACATCATGATCTGAAAGTAATGGACCTTAATTCTACTGCCTTGTCATGGTTAGAACTTTCCCTGCTGGAAATTAAGGTACTGATAGCAGCCACCCTCCATAGCCTGGACTGATCATGACAGTCCAGCCTCAAGAGGTAACTGGATCCAATAGGTTTCCACGTTGCCTTGGGAGGGTTTCCAGTTGAACTTGTTGGCACTCTTGTCAAACCCCAGTTCACCAGATGACATACTATGTCAACTTGGGCAGTAGACACAATTGCTCCTAAGTGCCCTCTTCACTGTAGAGCTCACCCACCTCCATGGTTCATGGAGGAACTCCAAGTTGTGAAACCACAAAGGAAAAGGCTGGAGAACAGGTGGAAACATGCTAATTTGGATTATGAATTGGCCGAGGTAAAAAGAGGTAACCAGAAAATGTTGGGGTTCCTCAGGATGTTGCCCACTGAATGATGGCTGCAGCCACCACCTCCATACTCATGAATAAACCAGATAAACCTTATTTAAGAGGAAGCTAGGTAAATTTACTTGCAAGCATAGAGAGTAAATTTACTCATGAGTAAGCCAAGTAACCCTTACACATAGAAAACCCATGAACTGAAAAGAGGCAGTATCAGCCTCATGGCTCCCATTGGATGTCTGACAGACAGAATGGACTGACTTCCTAAACAAAAGTGATCTTGCAAGCCCATGACATCTCTGTCTGTCTGTCTGTCTGTCTGTGTGCCTGTGTGTCTCTCTCACACACATTGCAGCTAGAGAAAATTCCCAAAGGAAGAAGGCATGGACATAATAAACAAAGCTTTATTTTATGCTGTCTACTTCCCCCCCAAAAGAGACACAAATCTTCGCTTGACCACATGAAAATGAAGGGTTGCGAAGGGAGTGTCAATAATCGAATGGGGGATAAATTGATAAATTGACCCATGGGGTCTCAAAGGGTCGACTCAACTATGAAACTGAACTACAACAAAGACTAGTAGACATTGACCTTTGGCATTATGGGAGGATTTACTGTATATCCATTTCCCAATGCATGGCGGTGGCTGTGGCTTTTTCACCCCTCCAGCCAGGGCTCGGAGGGGGCGGCAGCGGTGGTGGGCGTAGGTGGCTCCAATCCCCAGAGCGATGGAGAGGCTCTGGGGAGAGCGAGTGTCCTCAATGTGGCGGCGGCGGGTGCAGGTGGCTCCAATCCCCGGAGCGATGGCGTGGCTCTGGGGAGAGCAAGGGTCCTCGATGCAGTGGCGGCGGCGGCAGCGGCAGCAGCTTTTATTATCATAGACACCATTGCTTGTCAGCTTCAAATTCACTGTGTACAAGCATTCCATGTTTTTCATTGTGTTATCGTAAATGGGTTCAGGAATGTAACACAGGAGGCAAATTCTTCTGGTGGGGAAAATTTCCTCATAAACCCCAATTATACAGACCCTTGAAGTGTGGCATGAGGATCTGAAATAGTAAGTCCCTAGTTCAGGACCAGTTGTGTCCAATGAGTTGTGAGTTATGACCTGCAACCCATGTTGGGGATGGAAATCTCCACCAACTATTAAATGTTCTTCCACTGAGATCAATTCATCTAGATCAGGGGTTGCCAGCCTGGGTGTTCCAAGTATTCTTCAACTTCCGTTTTCAGAAGCCCTGATCAGCAGGTGTGCTGCCTTGGCTCAAGAACACCTAGAGCACCCCAACCTTGAACTAAAGGTCCAAGGACCACCGGCGGGGAGAAAAAGGGACGCCGCCGCAGCCGCAGCCACATCCGCGCTCTCCCCGCCCCCACCACCGGCGGGGAGATAAAGGGAGCCTCCCGTGGCCCGGGAGGCTCCGAAAAGGGACGCCACCGCAGCCGCAGCCACAGCCGCGCTCTCCCCGCCCCCACCACCGGCGGGGAGATAAAGGGAGCCTCCCGTGGCCCGGGAGGCTCCGAAAAGGGACGCCGCTGCAGCCGCAGCCACAGCCGCGCTCTCCCCGCCCCCACCACTGGCGGGGAGATAAAGGGAGCCTCCCGTGGCCCGGGAGGCTCCGAAAAGGGACGCCGCCACAGCCACAGCCGCGCTCTCCCCGCCCCCACCACCGGCGGGGAGATAAAGGGAGCCTCCCGTGGCCCGGGAGGCTCCGAAAAGGGACTCCGCTGCAGCCGCAGCCACAGCCGCGCTCTCCCCGCCCCCACCACCGGCGGGGAGATAAAGGGAGCCTCCCGTGGCCCGGGAGGCTCCGAAAAGGGACGCCGCCGCAGCCGCAGCCACAGCCACGCTCTCCCCGCCCCCACCATCGGCGGGGAGATAAAGAGGCGCTGCCTCTTCCCGGGGCCCACGCCATTCGGCCCAGGAATGGGAGGCAGGTGTGTCTCGCCTCCCTTTGGGCCCTGCCTGTTGGGGGGCTTAAAAGGGAGGCGCCGCCGGAGGCCCGGAAACCATCGCGTTGCCTCTTCCCGGGGCCTTCGCCATTCGGCCAGAGAATGGGAACGGGATGTAGAAGTAGACAACGCTGGAGTCGCCGCCGCCGCCGCCGCCGCTGCCGCGCAGGATTGGCCCTCCCCGCCCCCTGCCACTGGGCGGGGTGGTTGGAGGGCCCTTCGGGCCAAGGGAGACAGAGACGTCGTAGCCATCGCGCTAGACCGTCCCTCCCTGCCCCTTGCCATTGGGCGGGGAGGCTGGACGGTCTCCCAGGCCAAGGGAGCGGAAGACGTTGCAGCCATTGTGCGAAGTCGTCCCTCCCCGACCTTTGCCACCAGGCGGGGAGGTTTAAAGGGCTCCCGGGACAAGGGATCCGAAGACGCTGCCGTTGCCGTTGCCGCCGCCATCGCCGCTGCGCAAGGCCGCCCCTCCCCGCCCCCTGCCATCGGGCGGGGAGTTTAGGAGGGCTCCTCGTGGCAGTGGGGAGCCGAAGACGCCGCTGTGAATATTGTCTCCGCACATGGACGTCCCCTCCAGCTCCTTGCCTCCGCCCTCCCTATTTGGGGGGAAGAAAAAGGAGATGTGGACGACTGGCCCCGCCAGCGCTTTCTGTGCGTTCTGGGAGCCCATGTTCGTTGCTGGATCTGGGGGGGGGATGGCGGATGGGGAGTGAAGAGAGAGTGTTGGCCCTACCAGCCAGGAAGGAGGGGCAGCATCCCATCGAGGGAGGTTCCGGAGATGCATATAGGTGTTGTGACGGGCATGGGGCGGTATGGCGGGTACCGTGGGGCGGGCCGCACTCGGGGAAGGCGGGTCCGATGTTTAAGTGCGGTCCCTCATTCCAGCCCTGCAGGTACATCTCTGGGTCCTGAGCAGCAGATCCGGAGTGACCCCGCCCTTAGGCTGCTGCTGGTGAATGCCAGATCGGTCTGTAATAAGGCCCCCCTGATTCATGATGCCATCCAGGATGGGCGGGCCGACCTGGCATGCATCACCGAAACCTGGCTGACTCCTGAGGATGGAGTACCTCTTTCGGACATGTGTCCAGCTGGGTTCGGTATTTGGCACCAGCCTAGAGGTGAGGGGAGGGGCGGTGGTGTCGCCATTGTTGCCAGGGAGTCTTTGGGAGTTGCTAGGGCCACTGCTCCACAAGTGTCTGGTTGTGAGGCCCTGCTTCTACGGCTGGGCCCCAAGAGTCAGTTGGGGATCTTGCTCCTGTACCTGCCCCCTTGCAGGGTAAGGGATGCCCTGCCTGAGCTCCTCGAGGCCACCTCGATGCTGGCGTTGGAGTTCCCGAGACTTATGGTTCTGGGGGACTTCAATTTGCCATCGCTGGGGATGGCTTCTGAGGTGGCAAGGGAGTTCATGGCTTCCATGGCAGCCATGGGCCTGACTCAGGTAGTTCGGGGTCCGACCAGGGGCAGTGGTCACATGCCAGACTTAGTTTTCTTGTCGGAGCAGTGGCAGAGTGATTTGAGACTACAGGATTTAGCCATCTCACCTGTGCCATGGTCGGATCACTACCTGGTGACTCTTGACTTCCTGGGGGCGACACTTCATCGTAGGGAGGCAGGGCCTATTAAATTGGTCCGCCCTCGGCAACTAATGGATCCAGATGGATTCCAGAGGGAACTGGGGGATGTTCCTCTGGATCGGCTACACGATTCACCTGAGGCACTTGTCGACCTGTGGAATAGGACGACAATAGCTGCCTTGGATGAAATCGCGCCACTGCGGCCTCTCCGCGCCCGTGGAACTAGGTCATCTCCGTGGTTCACAGAGGAACTGCGTGAACTCAAACGGGCAAAGAGACGCCTAGAGTGCCGCTGGGGGAAGACCCAGGATGACTCCGATTGGACACTAGCTAGAGCCGCTATTAGGGCCTACCTAGTGGCGATGGGGGTGGTGAGGCGGCAATACTTCACCGCCCTTATTGCCTCCGCTGATAATCGCCCAGCCGCCCTGTTCCGGGTAACCAGGTCCCTCCTCGGTAGAGGGAGATCGGTGCCCGGTTGGCAGGGTTCGGCTGAGGACTTCGCTGACCATCTGGTGGAGAAAATCGATCGGATTCGTTCAGGATTGAATCCTGGCGTGGATGGGGAGGGTCGGGGGGGTGCCGGGGCGCAGTCTTGCTGTACGATCTGGGATCAGTTTGATCCTGTTGTCCCTGATGAAGTGGACAGGCTCCTTGCAGATGTTCGTGCCACTACATGTCCTCTGGACCCCTGTCCCACCTGGTTGGTGAAAGCCTCCAAGGAGGTAACAGGGGGCTGGGTTGGGGGGATAATAAATGCTTCATTACGGGAGGGGGTATTTCCTGCACAGCTAAAACATGCTTTGGTGCGCCCCCTCCTGAAGAAAACGTCCCTCGACCCAGCTGTCCTTAACAACTACCGGCCGGTTTCCAACCTGCCCTTTCTGGGTAAGGTTTTGGAGAAGGCGGTGGCGCGCCAGCTGCAGAGTGTCCTGGATGAAGCGGATTATCTAGACCCCTTTCAATCGGGATTCAGGCCCGGATATGGAACGGAGACGGCATTGGTCGCACTGTTGGATGATCTCTGGCGGGAGCGGGACGGGGGTTGTCCATCCGTCCTTGCTCTTCTTGATCTCTCAGCGGCCTTCGATACCGTCGACCACGGTATCCTGCTGGAACGGCTCGAAGGACTGGGGATCCAGGGCTCTGTGTTGTCCTGGTTTTCCTCTTTTCTGGAGGGCCGTACCCAGTCGGTGTGGTTAGAGAGTGAGAGGTCCAGCCCTAGGCCCCTCAAGTATGGGGTGCCTCAGGGCTCTGTGCTCTCTCCTCTCTTATTTAACATCTACATGAAGCCACTGGGTGAGATCATTCGTTCCCACGGGGTGCGGTACCATCAGTACGCGGATGACACTCAGCTGTACATCTCGGCCCGTGGGGACCCCAGTGATGCTGTTGAAATCCTATCCGGATGCCTGGAGGCCATTGGGGTCTGGATGGGGGCCAATGGGCTTCGACTGAATCCCAGCAAGACAGAGTGGCTGTGGATAAGGGGCCCCATGTTATCCAAGGAGTTACCATCTTTGGTACTGGATGGGGCTGTTTTGCCCCAGACAGACCCAGTGCGCAACTTGGGGGTCCTTCTGGACTCACGGCTGCTGCTGGAAGAACAAGTGGCGGCTGTGGCCAGGAGGGCTTTTGCCCAACTTCGGGTGATTCGCCAATTGCGCACGCTCCTGGACCGGGGCTCCTTACTTATGGTCACTCATGCTCTGGTTACTTCCCGACTAGATTATTGTAATGCGCTCTACATGGGGCTGCCCTTGACGACCATTCGGAGGCTGCAGCTGGTCCAGAATGCGGCGGCCCGGGTGGTGATGGGGTGTGGGCGATATGCCCATGCCTCCCCGCTGCTTCGGGAGCTGCACTGGTTACCAGTTTGTCTCCGGGTGCAATTTAAGGTGCTGGTTTTGACCTTTAAAGCCCTATATGGCAGGGGGCCAGGATACCTTAGAGACCGCATCGTCCCAAGAGTGACTGCCCGTCCAACCAGAGCAGACCGGAGGGGCTCTCTAATGGTGCCGTCAACGAGGGGTGCACATTTGTCTAGCACCCGAAGGAGGGCCTTCTCCGTGTCCGCACCAACCCTCTGGAACCTCCTACCAACAGATCTAAGACTTCAAAGTGAACTGCTGCCCTTCAGGAAAGGAGTAAAGACCTGGCTGGCAGGGCAGGTGTGGGGCCCGAACGGGACTATGGTTCCCGCCGGCTGGCTTTTATAAGAACTCTCTCTTCTTGTATGGTGGGTGGGTTGGGCGGGTGGGATATGGGTTTTTTAAAAGGGGGGAAGTGGGTTTTTATAGGTTTTTATAATGTTTTATGTATTTTTAGAAGTGTTGTGATGCCGCCCTGAGTCGGGTTCTGCCTGAGTGGGCGGCATATACAAATGTGACTTATAAATAAATAAATAAATAAATAAATAAATAAGAAGCCTTTGCCATTTGCTGTTCTGGCAAAGATTTCTGGGAACCACAGTCCAAAAACATCTGGGTCCTTATGTTGGGGACCATGGATGTAGGTCAGTGATGGTGAACCTTGGCACTCCAAGTGTTCTTGAACTTCAATTTCCAGAAAGCCCTGATCAGCAGGAGTGCCAAGGTCTGCCATCATTGATTTAGGTGAACCTTACAACATATATTAAGATGCACACCCAGCATGCAACTGTATCCATAGCACCAGATACCCACTTCTCTCATTGGCCAATCTCACTTCTGGGATTGTTGTCCAAATCTTTTCACAGTATAGATAAGTGCTAACCTTGAAACCCGACATTTTCTAATCAGAAGCACTCATAATAGTACAGTAAAACCCCTACTTACGAAAAAAGTCTGTTCCATAGGCTTTTTCTTAAGTGAAATTTTTATGTAACTCGAAGCAAAACCATAGGAAAAATGATTTTTTATGTAAATTGAGGCATAGGCAAATCCATAGGAAAAAGAATCTTTATGTAACTCAAAGCAAACCCACAGGAAATTGTGTAAACTGGGACACAAGTCGAATTTTATGTAACTCGGGGCATTTGTAAGTTGGGGTTTTACTGTATTTAAATTTTATTTCTCATTTAGATTCATTTCTTTGCCAGACTGAAAAGTAATAAACATGGAAAGAATGTGCATAATGGCTTTATTTTCCTTAAGTGCATCATTTGGCTCAATAAACCTTTCTGTTAAATGTACTGCCTCAATGGTATAAACAGCACAAAAATAGTTATCTCAATGTCATCAGCTTCACTCCCCCCTTCCCTACTGTACGTCTTCAACTTTTCCCTGTACAGATCCAGTTACATAGTTACCTAATGCTTGTTCGTACATTAAAATTACACAAAACACAACATTTTCACGAGCTCCTAAACCTGTAGCTAACACAGTAAATGCCAGTAGATTTGCTTCCCAAAATTATTGTCTTCAGGGAGATAATCATTTAGAACATCTGATCCCACCTCTGCTTACATCACACTAGTTAAAAGTTTAGTATGAGCTGAAACAACTAGCAGTTAGGGAAATGTTGTGTTCTAATGGTTTTACCTTCCACATGGATTACAATGTATCTGAGCCAATGTAACCTTGCCTATAGCAACAATGTAACCTTCAGCTGTATCATATAAACCCTGTAATAGGACGCGAGCTAATGACCACCAGCTGGCAGCAGCGAGCGTCCAAGCTCTCTTGGTCCGAACTCATCAAAGGCAACGGCGCGGGAAGCTTTCCCGCCACCACCTACACCTGGACAAGAAGGGCGTGACCCGCAATGACGTCACGCAGACAGTAGCCAATGGGCTACCATGGCACCACGTTCAAATGTATTACTACTGTATATAAAGAGCTATCGATCCGCCATTACCTCATGTTCCCTCTGTCCACGATGCAATAAACCTGAGTTAACCCAGCCCGAGGCTGTGTCCTGTGTCTTGGTTTCATACACCAAATTGGCGACGAGGATGGGATAATGGATCCCCAAGGAGCAGCCAGGGCACAGAGCGGGTTCAACATCACCAAACCGCAAGACTGGGAGCTGTTTGAGATGGACTTCCAGGCGGCGCTGGTGGAACTCAAAGTCAAGGAAGACGATGAGGAGAGGAAGAGGGCCATCCTCACCAGAATGCTCGGGATGGAAACCAAGCGGACGCTGGTGGGCATCATCGCTCCGAAGAAGGTGAGCGAATTTAAGGCGGATGACATCATGAAGCTGCTACGGGAGCGCTTCCGACCCTCGAGGGCGATGTTTCCCGCTCGGAGCGCGTTTTGGAGGCGAGTCCAAGCGCCGGACGAGTCGGTTGAGGCATTCGTGGCCGCCATGAGGGTAGCCGCCGCCCCCTGCAAATGGGACAACATCCTAGAAATGGCCCTCAGGGACGGCGTGCTGTGTGGCCTGAAAGACAAGGAGGTGCAGCGCAGCTTGATGAACAAGGAGCCGCCACCCACGCTGGCAGAGGTCGTAGAGGCCGCAGAAGCCGCAGAGTCCACGAATGCTGGAGTGGACAAGATGCACCAGTGGCGTGAGTGGCGTCCCAGAGCCGGCAAAGCGGAAAAATCGGTGCACGCAACTCAACGGGCCTCAAAGTCGTCCTCGGAAGGCAGCGACGGCGAGGAGGTCCAGAAGGTCCGAAAAGGGGGGCGCCGCTGCGATGGTTGCGGAGCGGCCCATGAGCGCGCGAGGTGCCCATTTAGAAAGGCCGAATGTTACACCTGCGGCCGTCGGGGGCACATCGCCAAGGCATGCAGAAAACGGAAGGAGGGCCGGAGGCAGTCACCAGACCGTTCGACCAGGCCGGACCGTCCAGCGAGGCCCAAAGATGGCGTCCAGACCACGAGGAAGCAGGACGGCGTGGGCCGCGTCTCGGACGGCAGTGAGGACGACGCCCCAGTGTTCAGCGTGTCCGCGGGACAGTCCCATTACTTCGTTGAGGTACTAGTACAAGGGGCCCCTATCAGGATGGAAATTGACTCGGGGTCCTCCTATTCTATAATTCCCCAGAAAGAGTTCTTGAAAATCGACCCCCACGTGCGGCCCAAACTTAAAACATTGAGGTCCACGCTACGAGATGTACAGGGAAACAGCATTCCGGTGTTGGGGGTCGGGAAATTTCGGGTTAAGTTTAAGAGACATTCTGCGGAACTGCCCCTAGTTGTCCTCAAGGGGGGAAGTTGTAGCCTCCTAGGGACACAGTGGTTTCAGCCTTTAGGCCTGTTCATAGGGGGAGTACATTCAGTGGGGGTGGATCCAATACAAGCGGTGTGCGATGCGCATCCCGCCGTTTTTAAAAAAGGACTTGGAAAATTCAAGGGACCCCCTGTAGCCTTCGACCTAGACCCGGAGGTCCGCCCGATAAGACTCAAACCGCGCAGGGTGCCCTTCGCACTAAAGGACAAAATAGAGGCGGAACTGGACAAATTGGTGGGCCAGGGGATTCTTATTCCTGTTGATTCCGCGGAGTGGGAAACTCCAATTGTAACAGCTCTGAAGGCTAACGGGGAGGTGCGCATTTGCGCTGACTATAAGTGTACAATTAACAAGGCGATCCGCCCTAATGCATACCCGGTGCCGGTGGTCAGCCACCTTTTGGCCAGGCTAAATGGGGGAAAGTGTTTCGCTAAGCTCGATCTGGCACAAGCCTATCAGCAACTCCCCGTAACTCCCGCCACGGCCGCGGCACAAACGATAGTCACACATAAAGGAGCGTTCCAGGTGTCGCGTTTACAGTTCGGCGTGAACTCGGCACCCGGCCTTTTTCAGTCGCTTGTGGAACGCCTCCTGAAGGGGCTGGAGGGGGTGTTGCCTTATTTTGATGACGTATTGATAACAGGGGGGAGTGAGGCCGAACTGGCAAAGAGATTGGATAAAGTACTAACTGTGTTCGAGAAAGCGGGGCTGAGACTGAGGAAGGACAAATGTGTCTTTTTCGAAACCGAGGTCGAGTTTTTAGGGTTCCGGATCACACCCGAGGGTATTAAGCCATCCAAATCCAAAGTAGCAGCCATCAAGAAGGCCCCTCGCCCCACATCCAAAACCGAGCTACAGTCATTCCTGGGGCTCCTCAATTTTTACCATACATTCCTTCCGCGGAAAGCGTCCGTGGCCGAACCGCTTCATCGGTTGCTTAAAAAGGAGGAGACATGGATGTGGGGTGACGAGCACGAGAGGGCGTTCAAAGAACTAAAGCAACTCTTGACTTCTGACGCAATCCTAACGCATTTCGACCCCAAACGGCCGGTGGTCTTAGTCTGTGATGCATCACCGGTGGGGGTGGGGGCGGTGCTTTGCCACGTGTTGGATGACGGAAGGGAGGCCCCGGTTGCGTTTTATTCAAGGTCCCTGTCCCAAGCAGAGCGAAATTACGCACAAACCGACAGGGAGGCATTAGCAATAGTAGCGGGGACCAAAAAGTTTCACGATTTTCTGTATGGCCGCCCGTTCAAAATCGTGACGGATCACAAGCCCCTGTTAGGGATTTTCACGGCAAGCAAGCCCACTCCGCAGATCCTATCCCCGAGAATGCTGCGATGGGCTATTTTTCTCAACGCATACCAACACGAGTTGGAGTACCGGCCCGGAAAGGAGATCAGCCATGCTGATGCACTTTCGAGATCCCCTTTGCCCTTGTCGGACGACCAAAAGGCTAGAGTAGAAAGAGACCGCCAGGTGTTGCTAATTGAGGTCTTAGACGCACCCCCAATAGTACCAGCCGATATTGCTAGGGCGACAGGCAAGGACAGAACGCTGGAGAAAGTCAGCTCATGGGTACAGAAGGGGTGGCCGGCATCGTCCCCAAGCACGGAATTCGACCCATTCTTTCGGAAAAAACTAGAGTTGTCCCTAGAAAGGGGGTGCCTGTTGTGGGGCCAACGGGTGGTGGTCCCTACATCCATGCGGCCGAGGGTGCTCAAACTGCTGCACGTCAGCCACCCGGGCATCGTTCGTTCGAAAGCACTGGCCCGCAGTTACTTTTGGTGGCCACAGCTGGACGCGGACATTGAGCACATGGTCGGCACTTGTGAGGCATGCCAGGGATCCCGACCAGAGGCGGCCCGCCTCCCGCATAGGGAATGGGACACAGCAAGGGGGCCGTGGTCCAGAGTGCACGTAGATTTCGCTGGCCCATTCCGAGGAACCATGTTTCTCCTGGTGGTGGATGCGTTCTCCAAGTGGCTGGAGGTTATCCCAGTAAAGAGCACGTCCTCCGCCACGACAATTAGCCAGCTACGGAGAGTCTTTTCCACGTTCGGTTTACCCGACACTTTAGTCAGCGATAACGCGAGTTGCTTCACCTCCTCGGAGTTCGGGGCATTCATGGAGGCAAACGCCATTCGGCATGTCACATCCGCGCCGTTTCACCCGGCCACGAATGGTCAAGTGGAACGGTTGGTGCGTACAACAAAGGATGCGCTTCGGCGCATGGGCCCGGGGGACCTAAATCACCAAGTTTGTCAATTTCTGTTAGCGTACAGAGTGACCCCCTTAGCGTCTGGATACTCACCGGCTGAGCTGCTGATGCGGAGGAAACTGACCACACTTTTGTCCAGGTTGGACCCGTCGAGGGTTGAGGACAAGGGGAAGAACATAGGTTTAGCAGTCTCGAAAGGTTTCGGCGTAGGCGATCCTGTACACTGCAGGAACTATGCCAACGCAGGCCCGGCCTGGGTGCCAGGAACGATAATAGAACAGACGGGGCCAGTGTCATATCGGGTGGAAACGAGCACCGGCCTCCTCTGGAGGAGACACGCTGACCAACTGAGGCGCCGAGTGGGTGAAGGGCAGGTCAGTGGGGCTCAGCAACAGGATTCAGCGATAGGGTTCTCCCCCACCCGTTTAGCCCAAGGGGGAGACAGTGAGGGACATCAGTCCGAAACCAGGGGGGAAAGCAGTGATCCCGACTCATATCCTTTTGATACCCCAGTTCTATCAGAGCCCGGGGGGGGGGGGGAAAGGAATGTGCGGCCGCCGCCGCGTCCCCCGAATGTAATTTTGATTTTGATTTTGCGAGCCGGGGGGGTTTCCAAGCGAGAAGAGGGGTTTTTCGTTAGCCCCCAGTGCCCCCGGTTCTTCCCTAAGAAAGAGCACACCTCCCAACAACGCCGCGGAGCCGCGGCAAGTCACTAACGAGTCTCCCTCTCCAATTACAGGGCAGGAAACCAGGGAACAAAGAGAAGGTAGCAAACCCGGGGAAAGGCAGCCCGCATCGAGACCCCAGCGTGTTCGAAATAAGCCATCTTGGCTGAGAGACTTTGTCTCCTAGGGGGGGGAGGGTATTTAAGTGTGGGCTCGAGACGTTGTCTCATCCTAGGGGGGAGGGGTGTTGTGTTCTAATGGTTTTACCTTCCACATGGATTACAATGTATCTGAGCCAATGTAACCTTGCCTATAGCAACAATGTAACCTTCAGCTGTATCATATAAACCCTGTAATAGGACGCGAGCTAATGACCACCAGCTGGCAGCAGCGAGCGTCCAAGCTCTCTTGGTCCGAACTCATCAAAGGCAACGGCGCGGGAAGCTTTCCCGCCACCACCTACACCTGGACAAGAAGGGCGTGACCCGCAATGACGTCACGCAGACAGTAGCCAATGGGCTACCATGGCACCACGTTCAAATGTATTACTACTGTATATAAAGAGCTATCGATCCGCCATTACCTCATGTTCCCTCTGTCCACGATGCAATAAACCTGAGTTAACCCAGCCCGAGGCTGTGTCCTGTGTCTTGGTTTCATACACCAAAGGAAATAAAGCAAAACAGAGCAGAACAAAAAGAAACAAAAACATTATAGATAGAAGAGGATAAACAATGTGATTTGGTAAGGTTTTTTATCCTCCCAATCCACTCCACAATATGCTAAACTGATATGCAGAATCGCAGGGATCCCCAAAGTTAAAGCAAATTTAAGCACAAATACAATGCCATGAATTTGGACTAAGTATGTAAAACATCTATATGCTTTTCTGAGAATATGTTCTGTTCAACTCAAGAAAGCTTACATCTGAGGAGGCTTTTAGAGAATTGCCATGCTAGCAATTTTATATAAACCCCAAAATATTTTTAGTGAAAGTTTACAGAAGGAATTTTGTACATTCCCTGCCTGCAGGGATTAACTTGAAGAAAGTTTAATCTGCAACTTGTCATTTGTTTTCCTTCCTGTGTATCATTAAAAACAATTTATGACTCCCAGAATAGTGTTTCAGTTACTATAGAGTAGAAATATTGAAGTACTGTACATGCAGTTATGTTGTTCAGAATGTTGCATCATCAATGATGATGGACTGTTGGAGAAGTTTACTGTAATTGTGAGGAGTTAGATCAGGAGTTCTTAACCTTTTTAAGTCGGGAGCCGGGTCACACTCCCTCAGACGTCTTTGGGGGCCGGATGGCCATTTTGCCCTTCCTGCACCACATGGCACTTCCTGGTGTGGCGGAGGTGGTGGTGAACCACATGAAATGGTGCTGTGGGCTGCATCTGGCCCACAGGTTGAGAATCCCTGAGTTAGATGATATTCCCATTCCCCCCCTCCAAGCTTTGAAATTGTTAAACTCGTATAAGCATGTATGAAATAAGTAGAATTTGCTTTTTGAGCAATTAATGCATTTAGAAGGTTTTTCTGACTGGAAAAGGATGTTTTCCCTTTGAACATCAATTAGTAAGATTTATTACAATAGATGGAGAGTTGTTTGGAAGGAGAACACAGAGGAGATACAATGTGTCCTTGCCTTGATAAAGCGAATAAGACACCTGGAAGTTTCATGATAAGCAGAAAGTCCCAGACTAAATAAAGAAAGGATGAGGCAGATCACAGTGACCATGTCCTGACATCCCAGTTGCAAGGACTAAGCACCAGTTGACCAATTCCAGAAGGCTGTTGTTAGCTTGACAATCCTCTGAGCAAGGGGCATAGAACCAAGGATGATGACACAGAATTTTAACTGCCGGAGTATATAGTAGGGTGGCTTAGACCCTAAAGTTTGGGGCTCTTTGAACATCAGAAGTGGCATGGCAGAAGCATCCCTGCTACCCTACTGGGCTCTCAGGTAGCTAAAGGAGGGACAGAGGCAATCCATGATTAGATAAATATGGTTTGCTTGTATGCTGTTTCTTGTTTCTGCTGTGTCTCTGATATGCCTTGCTTAGAGAATTGTCTAATAAAGCTTTGACCCATCACCCCTCGAGCAACGAGACATAAACTGTTTCTTTGGTATAAACAATGGGCCACTTTACTAATCATTCATTAACTGTAACTTGCCCTGCAATGGGGAAAAGTAGAGCAAGGCAATGGCAACAAAACATAGGAAAGCCTACCCATAGCTTTTAGCCCAAAATTGGCTGCCACCCACGGCTCCTCCCCACCACACCGAGTGCATGCATGCGTGCAAAATAGTCTCCTCTTTGCGGGGGGGGGGGGGAATGATGGGACAAAGCACGGCAGCTGCGTGTTCATTGTTTGTTCACCCGCTGAGTGCTTATTGTCTCTGAGATCCTAAAAGAACCTGAAGCCCATCAGGCTTGGCCAGCCTGAGTTGGCATTACAAATGTGTTGTGTGGGTATTGGAGGAAACAGCCTATAGGTCAGTGACGGCGAACTTTGGCACTCCAGGTGTTTTTAGACTCCAATTACCAGAAGCCCAAGTCAGCATTCCTGATGATCAGGACTTCTGGGAATTGAATTTCAAGAACATCTGGAATGCCAAGAGTCACTACCACTGCAATAAGATGTAATGCAATGTAATGTAATGGAGGGCAAGACTGGTAGACTAGATTAATCTTGACAGGTCACAAGGTGTCCATGCTTGCTGCAACGTGTGGGGAAAGGATGGGATTTTCAGATTATCTGAAATACAAATTTATCCACATCAGGCTGCAAGATATTTCTGTATGTGGGCATGGCTTGGTCTTGAATGAGAAGTTACAAAATGTCAGTTTTACAAAAGACCCCTCTTGCTACAAATGAAAAGATTAATCCAGCTGCCAGCATTAATCCAGCTGCCAGCATTTTTGAAGGGGGCTGGTTATGGGGACCCTCATGATGAGCAGCTGCACTTCCAAATTCACCACTGTGCCACTGGCTCCTAAAATCTTTAATATCTGGACCACTGGCTCCTAAAATATTTAATCTCTAATATCTGGCAACTAGCTAGTTTCAGCTTTTAACGATGGGTTGTCTGTCATACATTGGGTGACATTGCTGAGTTTGGGACTATGCAGATGAGGAAATAAGAACTTTGAAATTGGGTGACTGAGATCAGCTTCAATAAAATGTTGACATTCCATGGATGGTGGAAAGTCTCTTTTATGGCTGGGGTGCTGCATTTTGGAGAGGACAAAAAAACCGTTTATCCTGCCTTGGGATCTTTAGCAGAAGCTTGGTTGATCACATGCAGGAATGTTTTCGCAAAGCTGGAGAGAAAGGTTATCACTGACAAATCTAACTGGTACTGATCCAACATCTATCAAACGGCTGAGCTGCAGAGGCCAGTTGGCAATGCATACTTACATTTCAACTGGGCAATCCAAAAATTGGGTGGGGCAAGTCAGTCTTTAATTCTGATTGATTATTCAATTGTTTCAGTTCCTTCTTTTGTTTTCCCAGCTTTTAAAAAAAAAGACCCTGAAGCTTCTGCATTAAGTTCCATAGCAGGCCATACTTGTCAAGTGTTGCCGGTGAAAATACGGGAACTGCTTCAGGCCCGGGTGCACATGTGCAGCAAAAACCCCTACACATGTGCAGTAATCCCTTTCCTGGCTGGCCAAAATACGGGAATGCTGCGGGAACGATCGTTGAAGAGGGGTGAAATACGGGATTTCCCGGCCAACCCGGGATACTTGACAGGCATGTAGTAGGCCCTGGAATCTTTAGGGCATGGCATCCCAACTTTTTCAAGCTGGGGGCTGGGTCATACTCTCTCAGTCAGCTTTGGGGGTTGGACGGCCATTTTGCTCTGCCTGCACAATGGGGGTGGCCATTTTGTCCCAACAGCTTCAAATGGGCAGCCATTTTGTTTCTAAAATGCCCTTGGAGGGGCGGGGGACTACATAAAGTGGTGCCATGGGCAGGATCTGGCCTGCAGGCCTTAGGTTGGGAACCCCTGCTTTAGAGGCTCATGGTCCCAATTTCATAAATGTGACAAATAGGTAAACAAATAGATAATGCATGGACTATTCACTCTTCATCAATTATGTACCAACTGCAGCATCCATTCACCGATTATTTGCCTCACCATGTGTAGCCTATTAAATTCTTATTGGCTTAGTTGACCATGCTGGCTGTGGGATTTTGAGACCTGCAGTTCCAAAAACAGCAACCATACATATATGCTATCCCATAGCGCTTAGTGCTCTCTCTGGACAGTTTTCAAGGTAATTAGCATTTTGCCCCCAACATGCTGGGTACTCATTTTACTGACTTTGGAAGGAGGGACGGATGAGTGAGCCGTGACCCCCATCAGGTCTGAACACACACCATCAGTTTTGGCTGCAGTCCAGAAGTTTAACCACTGTGCCACCAAGGCTCTTTCCCAAATTCTGCTTACCTAGTTCTGGCCAGTAGCCAGTTTCGGTACTTTGGAATGTATCCTTCTACACTCCAGAGTGATTTACGTCCCATCCAATTTGATTTCTGCTCTCTTTGCACATTACTTTTAAAGTTTGCTTTTCAAAAAAAAAAAAGGCTTAAAGTTATTTGAGTTACATCTGAGACAATTTGTGCTCCATTATCCAAAAAGATCAGCAAATTTGGTTTCCTTTGTCGTGGAATTGAATATGACAATTCAGCTTTGAAGCTGGTGTACGGCTCTAGTGCATGGACCCTATGGTTGTTAAATTATACTTCAAGAGGGCCTTAACTTCATAAGAAAAAAAAAGTAATATGTTACAACATATTACAACATCTGCCTTGCTATGGATCGCCGTTAGGGACACGCCAAACCAAGCAGAGGAGACAAAGATTGAGGTGGAGGCAGCAGAGGCAGAAGTGGTGGACTCACACAGCTGGCTGCATCTTTCCCGGGGGGTTCCAACAGTCTGAGGAGGCATGATCTGGCCCATGGCTTTAAAAGGTTGAGAACCCCTGATTTAAGGAGTGGCTTTACCAATTCAGTTCCCCTAGTAAGTGTCCATAACTGAATTGGTAATTGTGATCACTCTATCAGCTATACCACACTGGGTATCTAAGAAGGAAAAAAGCCTTAATGAAATCAACATATACTCAGTGGTGGGATTCAGCAGGTTCACACCAGTTTGCCAGAACCGGTAGCAGAAATTCCGGCTGGCTCCGCCCATCCAAGTTTTGAAATAAAGTACAGGAAAACCCCTACTTACATAAAAAGTCTGTTCCGTAGGCTTTTATGTAAATTGGTTTTTTACTTAACTTGAAGCAAACCCATAGGAAAATGATATTTATGTAAATCGGAGCAACCCCATAAAAAAATGAATTTTTTACATCTCAAAGCAAACCCATAGGAAATTACTACTATTACTTCCTTTATTATGGAAATTGTGTTATGTAAATCGGGACATTTATGTAACTCGGGACATGGTTTTAGTGCAAAAATCATTATATAAGTTGAATTTTATGTAACTCGAGGCATATATAAATCAGGGTTTGACTGTAGTCCTAATTCGGGTGCAATACAGGGCTTTCCCCCTGGCCATGCCCACCATACCACGCCCACAGAGTAGGTAGTAAAAATCTTTGAATCCTACCACTGCATATACTACATCCACAGAATTCCCTTTATCTACCAAGACTGTGATTCAGGTTGTGATTATACAGGGAAATAGATCACATTTTGGACCACTGGGGGAGCCATCTGGTGCAATCTATTTCATGGTGATAGCATGACATTTGGAGAATTGCCTGCCAGCCAAACACCAATCCATACCTAAGCTGGCGCTTTTGGGGGCTGGGCCGAAGTGTTTCCTTGACAGATGACAGGGTCACTTTAAGGGAGATCACTTCTCTGCAAAGCAGCCCTTTCCTCTGTGATCAGAGCTGCACCCTTTAGGTTTAATCTGCAATGCTAATCAACTAAGTGCCAGATGATCTGTTCTATAACATTCCTTTGGCTGATGTCAAGTTGGTCAGTTGATAGTTGCCTAGCTCCTCCTCCCCACTGATGTAGATAACATTTGCCTGCCTCCAGTTTATAGACAGAGCCTCTGGGAGTACATTTACAAATTTCTTTGGCTGTAGCTCAGCTGATCCTGCAGACTTGAATCCATTTAGTTCCTGCACTTCCTCTTTAATTATTCAGGGCAGCAGTCCACATCTCTGCCTCCTTTATTTACTTGCCTTAGGTTGACCGTTGTTTTCCTCTTTGGGGAAAGACTGAGGCATCGTAGATATTCCACAGGCCTTCCTCCTCTCTGGAAACCACAAAATTTCTCCACCCTTTCAATGCAGCAGACTCACCCTTTCCTTGCTGAAAATCATCTTCTTGTATTTTTAAGTCATCTTGCAGGTCTGAGCTTATTTTGAACCAGCCTAACCTTCTCTCTAAAAACACTGTCAACTCCTTTTTACACTTCCTTGGTGATTTGCCCCTCCTTCTAAACCTTGGCTCACTTGAATGCTCCTTATGTAGCCATCCTGGTTTCTCAGATGGTTTCCACTTTTCTTGCTTGCCCTAATTGTTTGTTACTGTGCCTTCACTACTTTGTCATCAAGAAGCTCCCATGTGACATGTATTCCCTTCTCTGTGAATGCTTCTTACCATGGGATCTCACCTAGTACAGTGGAACCTCATACAACAATCACCCTGTATAACAATAAAATTGTATAACAATTAGGTTTTTTTGGGGAAATGGCATCCCACATAACAATTTCCCCTATGGAAAAAAAATCATACAACAATTTTTCAATGGGAAAAACCACTTAGTGAAAAAATAATTGTATGATGCATCCCATAGGGATAATCGCTATACGATGCATGCATCGTATAGCAATTGTTTCGTACAACAACGAGCCCTGTGGAATGGATTAAAATCATTGTATTTCCATTGTATTTCCTTAAGCTTTAAAAACCAGCTTTCATGAAGTTCAGATTATTTTATATTACTCTTGACGTTCTCATTTCTTCCTATAATTAATCTCATCATCTCCAATATTTTTATACCACTCTTTTGCACAAATCCTCAAGTGGTTTGCTTCAAAAGCCTGGAACAATACATCAACAATAAAATATAGGAAGGAATTTGAAAGACCTTATGAGCAAGGAGGAGAACAAGGCAAAACGAACAAGGCCATTCAACAATTACGTGATCCCCTTTCTGGAGAAAATTAACCCCCTCCCCCCCTATGTAATCCAACCGTAATTTTTGCTTTGACCCCCTCTCCTCCTTAAAATTACATGATCCGAACCAAACAGTACTGTATTTTGCACCACCAACCAGTGGTGACGCTGCAGGGCAAATGGGCAGGCAGGCCAATTACACTGAAGCAGGAAGTGATACTCTAGCCTAGCCTCTTGCTCTCCCTGCAACCAGGAAGCATGGCTTCCTCCTCCATTTTCACCACATGGAGCAAGGCACAAAGGTAGATAAAACCCTTTCTTTTTATGCACAGGTTCAGTTAGAAACAGCTCCAAATGAATTACGTAATTTTGACCTGACCTCACATAATTTTTCTGTAATTTGGATGGCAGACCCCCTCTCCACTTTGTAAAGGTAAAGGTAAACCTCGCTTTGAGGATCACGTAATTGTTGAATGGCCCCTAATGTCATTTCAACAGGGCAGACATTATGGCAGAGAAACCATGTTGCCATCAGACACAAGCAATAATCACACCAACGGTTCCTTCTTAATGTTATAACATAACATTGAAGATAAGGGGGTGTCTCAAGACACCCTAAAAAAGACTGACAAGCAGAATCAAACCATACAATTCAGTACATGGATATGCAGAGGAAAGCTATATAACTGTGATGGCAAACCTTGGCACCCCAGGTGTTCTTGAACTTCAATTACCAGAAGTCCAAGTCAGCACTCCTGCTGATCAGGGCTTCTGGGAATTGAAGTTCAAGTACAGCTGGAGTGCCAAGGTTCGCCATCACTACTATATAACATAATTATTACTACATCAGAAGCTGACAGCATGCATTCCCTCCAAAGACATAATTACATCAAAACTCTGTCTAATCAATCAACTTGTCACAAAGTCTGTGTTTACCTCCTGAGGACCAATCTCAGAGCATAAGCAAGCTAACCACAACATGCAGAGCTGAGAAAATTCATGCTAGGATAAACAGATGTACTACTGATGTCATTGCTATTAAGGGGTCTCCACTTATAATGCCATGCTCCCTGCATTGTACAGGTTGACTGGCAGTTCTCATGAACATGCCCTATCCATAAGAGCAGAATGTACCCAATCCACAAACTGTGGAATGGATCCAGAGACAGAGCAAAAAATTGTAATCCTTCTGTCTGATTCCCAATAGAATGCCATTGAACAGGGCAACCAGGATCAACCCCATCCCAAGAGAAAACTAAAACTGAAACTGGACTGGGTCTAGTGAGGCTACAAGATGCCTGAAGTTCTTTTTTAAAGAAAAAAGTAAAATAGATCCATAATGTTTATGTTTATTCGATTTATACCCCGCCCTATTCAGCACATGGCCGACTCAGGGCGGCTAACAACATATAAAATAACCCCAAGGTAACCCAAGGGTTTTACATACAAAATTCAAAATACAATAATAAATACAATATTAAAAATGCTATTACAAATAGATACAAATTCTGCGGTACAATATATCAAACAAATCTAATAGTTGCAAAAATATACAATACAAAGTATGCAATTAAACACCAATTAAATAAAGAAATAACAAGATAAGTACCGCAATGACCTTGGCCACCTAATGTCCATGACAGAACCCATACTCGATTACCGTGACGGAGCCCCATAGCTCAGATGTCTTCGGTGGAGTCAGAGAAAGCCTGGCCTTGGCATAGCTGTGTCACTCCGGCATTCTTTGAAACCCTCCTGGTGGGTGGGGCCAGGGGGAAGAGAAAAGCCGGGATTTTGAAGCCACACCAGCCCCCCCCCCGGTGTTCCTTGGCTCCCTCGAGTCTTGGCTGGGCTGGGACACGAACTGGTGGATGGAGGAGCAGTCCGGTGGTGGGGGTGGTGGGGGTGTCGGTGCTAGCGTTTTGAAGCCACGCCGACCACCCCAAGTGTTGCTTGGCTCCCTCAAGCCCCGGCCGGGCTAGGACGCGAACCGACGGGCAGAGGAGCAGTCCGGTGTGTGTGTGTGGGGAGATGATGGCATTTTGAAGCCATGCCAGCCACCCCCAGGTGTTCTTTGGCTCCCTCCAGCCCCGGCTGGGCTGGGACGTGAACCGGCGGGCAGAGGAGCAGTCTGGTGGGGCAGCGGCGGCGCTGGCATTTTGAAGCCACCCCAGCCACCCCCCAGGTGTTCCTTGGGTCCCTTGAGCCCCGGCTGGGCTGGAGCAGACTTACTTGCCATAGGGTACATTTCTGGCTTAAGGCACTGCTGCATAATAGAAGTTTTTGTATTCATCCATCCAAACTTCTGCTGCTCTACGTGTATTTCTGGCAAAAACAGTACCACTTCCTCCTGGGAAGGTGTAAGGATGTTGCTTGCGGAACACATGGCCAACCCGGCTGCATGGAATTATTTTGAGGCTGCCAACACACTGGGTCATAATGATAACAATAATAACAACGCATTTTCCAACATTCCTTGAGCCGCATAATTAAATCCTCTTGACTAAGGTGATATGATGGAAAGGTTAGAGCAGGGGTTCCCAACCTTTTTACACCACGGGCCGGACCACGCCCCTGGACAGCAGAGTGGGTCAGACTCGTGGTTTCCCCCGGCATAAACACTGGTGTAAAACATATCTGTGGCTGTCATAAATGTCTTTACAACAGCTGCAGGCACATTTATGGTTGTTGCAAATGCATCTACTTCTGCTTCCAGTGCAGAGATGGAGACGCAGGTCACATGAAATGGTGCCATGGGCCACAGGTTGGGAACCCCTCGGTTAGAGTGTTGGACAGGGAATTCAAAATACTTGAGTTCAAATCTCCACTTGACCATGTAACTTGTTGCAGTCACCCTTGGTGACTCTGGCTTTTCTCACAGGGCAGAAGTGAAGTTAAACAGGATAGGCGGAAAGCTACTTCAAACTCATGGGGGGGGGGGAATCTGTGACATAAATCTTAACCTATAAATCCAAGGGTTAACCGTTGGAACTGGCTATAGGTTGCTATGCCTCGCCCTACTTGCCTGCACTCACCCTTCGTGCACACGGCCGATCTGGGTACGCAGGTCAACGAAGGATTGAAAAAACCGGCAGTGGGGCAACAGCCCCACAAACGCGAAGAAAGGGAAACAACTTCACTTCCCAACATTCCTTGCGCCGCGCCACGCCAGAGCCAATCAGGCTGAGAGGCTCTCGCACGGGGCAGCGTTCGGAAACGCGCCGCAGCCAATTGAAAGAAAAGCATTTTTAAAAAACGCAGCACAAAATAAAACAGCAACCCATAACTACAAGCCCCAGCGTCCTGCGCGCCATGAGCGGCAGAGCGCTGAGGAAACCGGCGCCCGAAAAATGAAAAAGAAAAACAACTCACAGCCAAGCACACACCAGCCGGCTTTCTTTCCCTCACCAACAGCGCCTGAAGCTCCCGACTGGAGTTTCCCCTTTAATATCAGTGGGTGGGGGTTGCGATCCCCCTCTCCGCTGGCTACCCTAGGGTTGGGAGGTTTGTGGGGACAAAAGGGATATATTGCCCCAACCCTTCTGGACCCACAGGAAAAGGCAGAGTGGATCGATCCCCCACCCCCCTCCTTAAAACAACTCCGTCTTTTCTTCTCTTTAAAAACGGACTTCTTTTAAGGAGGGGGGGTGGGGATTCCATCAAGTCTGCCTGATCTTTTGGTTCCAGAAGTGTGGGGGCAATATATCCCTTTTCTCCCCACAAACCTCCCAACCCTAGGGTAGCCAGCGGAGAGGGGGATCACAACCCCCACCCACTGATATTAAAGGGGAAACCCGATCTACTTTCACGACTCCACACAAACAAAGCACCATAACACACTACAGCCCCCTCCCCCCAACTAGCCCACCCTTCCTAACCCCCAATGACCATGCCCCCCTCCCCACCACCGAGCCCACCCTTCCTAACCCCAACAACCATGCCCCCCTCCCCACAACCTAGCCCACCCTTCCTAACCCCCAACGAAAAACAACTCACTGCCTCACAGCCAAGCAAACACCAGCTGGCTTTCTTTCCCTCACCAACAGCGCCTGAAGGTCCCGACTGGAGTTTCCCCTTTAACATCAGTGGGTGGGGGTTGCGATCCCCCTCTCCGCTGGCTACCCTAGGGTTGGGAGGTTTGTGGGGAGAAAATGGGTATCCCCCCAACCCTTCTGGACCCACAGGAACAGGCAGAGTGGATCGATCCCCCACCCCCCTCCTTAAAACAACTCCGTCTTTTCTTCTCTTTAAAAACGGAGTTGTTTTAAGGAGGGGGGTGGGGATTCGATCCAGTCTGCATGATCTTTTGGTTCCAGAAGTGTTGGGGCAATATTCCTCTTTTCTCCCCACAAACCTCCCAACCCTAGGGTAGCCAGCGGAGAGGGGGGTCACAACCCCCACCCACTGATATTAAAGGGGAAACCCGATCTACTTTCACGACTCCACACAAACAAAGCACCATAACACACTAAAGCCACCCTCCCCACCACCGAGCCCACCCTTCCTAACCCCAACGACCAGGCCCCCCCTAGCCCACCCTTCCTAACCCCCAACGACCATGCCCCCCTCCCCACTACCTAACCCACCCTTCCTAACCCCCAACGACCATGCCCCTCTCCCCACCACCTAGCCCACCCTTCCTAACCCCCAATGACCACGTCCCTTCCCCACCACCAAATAAATAAATATTTTTTTTAAAAAATAACTAAAAACAGTCAAACACATCCAAAAATACACAAAAACAAAAACACCAAAAACAATACGAAGTAAACAAAGACACAATCAAAAACAAAACAAACAGACAAAAATACAAATTCCAACCCCCCGCCCACACACACACACACACACACACACACACACACACACACACACACACACACACACACACACACAAACAAAGAAAACAAGCAAACTTACCAAAACATGTGCTACCACCACCAGGACTGAAAAACAAATGAATAAAGAAAGAGACTACTTACCAGAAGAAGAGGCCAGGAGAGAAAAAAAAGTCAAAATACAATCACCCCTACCAGCACCACCTGCTGGCCACAATAGTAAAAACAATTCAAAAACACACAACAGCATAACACAAATTCACAATTTTACACAAAAGGTCATACCAATAAAAACAAGTAAAAAAAATTACACTAAAACATATGTCAATAAAATACAATAGAAACTTTTAAAAATCCTGTGCTGAGTTATAACTCAAATTTAAACTCAAAACATCTAAACACATTTTAAAAACATTGAATGTAAAAAACATTTACTTTTACATTATGAAAATTATGACCTACGGTACAACTAATTAAAAAAATTCAAAAAACTAAAACATTATTCACTTACATAAAACAATTTGAAAAAATTATATCATACTTTCTTCTTTTATTAATCCTAAAAAAACCCCAAAAAAGCAGATCCCAGTTAACAACAGCCAAGCCAAAAAATTTTTACATAAATAAACATTTAAAAATTTAAAATTACAGACTAAGCAATTTTAAAAAAACATTAACACAAACAGTCACAGATCAACCTCTTTGTTCTCCTTGCTGTCCAGGGGGCTCTCAAAATTATCCTCCAACACCCACCTGAAGCTTAATTGGAACTTCCTTATGCAGATATAGAATATTACTGACAGGTTCACTCCAGATAGTTCTTGCTGTTGTGTCAGTCTTGAATGTTATGGGGTGGGAGTTGAATAGATTTTAAGAAATACACTGTTGTGTATGTAACTTTAATAGTGCTTAAAACAGTTTGTAATTATTATTGCGGGATCGGGGTGACCCTCCATTTTGTCTTCTTCATGGTACTAAGTTATCACGGGACTTGCTTTCCCGGCCTTTCTAACGAGACATGCGAAGTCTCCCCACTTCTCTCCCAACCAATCCTGTTGCTTCCCCCCCGAATGTATCCATTGTATATCTATACCTATAAATCCAAGCGTTAACCGTTGGAACTTGACAAAGGCTCCCGCACCCGCCCACACTATCCCGTACCGAGCCTCTTGCACTTGCCCAAACTGGGTCCGGAGGTCATCAAATGTTTGAGAAATGCGCCAGTGGGGCAGGAGCCCCACAAACACGAACAAAGGGAAACAACTTCAAATTCCCAACGCGAGCAAAAAGAACGTTGGGAAACGTGTTGCAGCCAATCAAAATTAAGCCGCATAAAAAAAACCGCCGCATGAATGCAAACCACAAACGCAAAACTACAAGTCCCAGCGTCCTGTGCACCGTGAGCACGCAGGACGCTGAGAAAGCCGGCACGCAAAAAATAAACTTACGAAAAGCAATGGGAACACAAGTCCCCAGAAGGCAGACTCAGCGCCTCACAGCCACGCAAAACAAAAAGCCACAAAACGCCACTGTGAGACACCCACCATCCTTCTTTCCCGGAGCAACAGGGAGAAGAGGGACTCCCTCTCCTCCACGTTACCCCACCGAAGACACAGTGAGACCACCACCAGCCTCTAGTAAAGTTGAGCCAGGGTGGAACCCCCCCCCCCCAAAAACAAAACAAAACAAGCAGCACTTCATCAGGGGAAGCACCCTCCCTGGCGGATGACTGGCTGATGCCTTTGTACCTCGGAATACAAAAACAGCAGCCAGCAATCCACAAGGAAGAGCCCCACCCCTTACGAATCGCTGCCTGCCGATCTCCGGTTAGGTAAGCCAGGAGAAAAAGGAGACAATGAGGAGAGAACCATTGTTAAGCAGAGAAAGCTCTTTTCTGCCGCCTCCTCCTTCTTCCCCGACCTAACTAATGAATCTTCCCGAGAGAAGAACGGGCTGACTGCCTCCTCCCTTCTTTCCCTTATTGCTGCATCGAAACCAAACTTAGAAGCAGCAAAGGGGAAAATAGGAACCCACAGACAGCCTGTTCTTTACACTAAAGTAAACACCAAAAACAAACACCAAAATTAAAAAATAATAAAACAAAAATAAATCATCCACAATACCACAAAACCACATACAAAACACCTAACTACAACACAAAACCCCACAAACTACACAAACAAACAACTAATTTCAAAAATAAATAACAACAAAATAAGAAAAATTAAACAAAACCAGAAATAACCAAACCAATTACACAAACCTAAAACTAAACCAAAATAAAAAAACAAACAAACAGAAACACCTCCCAGCCCACCACCACAAAAGCAAAACAAAGAAAAACCCCAGAAGAAAGAAAACCAGACAACTCACCAGCACGTCCTCCCTCCACGACGACAGGAACAGAAATGAAGAAACAAAGAGACTACTTACCTGAAGAAGCCCCACCCAGAGGCCAGGAAAAACAAAATAGTGAAAGTAAAAGAGAACCACTAGCAGCCCCACCTGCAGGGCAGAATAGTAAACTCAAAAAGACTCAACAGCCCCACCCAGAGGCCACAAGAGTAAAAACAAGTCAAAAATATAACAATAAATCACACTTTTACACAAATCAAAAACATATGTCAAAAAATAAATAAAAATATTTATAAAATCCTGTGTTGAGTTTTAACTCAAATAAAAACCCAAAACATCTAAACACAGTTTAAAAACATTGAATGTAAAAAACATGTACTTTCACATTTTTAAAAATATTAACTATGGTACAACTATTTTAAAAAACCCCACAAACTAAAACATTATTTGGTTAAATAAAACAATTTGAAACAATTATATCATCCTTTGTTTGTTTTTTAATCCACAAAAAAAAAACAACCCAAAAAAGCTGATCACAGTTTATAACAGCCTGGCAACGCCGGGCAACCTATGCTAGTTGTATATAAAGCGCTGCTGCACCATTGCTGTTCATGTTCAGTTTGCTTAAAATAAAGTTGTGTTTGGCCCTGTTATGCTGGCTGCTTCTCTTCAATTCCCGAACATCAAATACACTGTGTTTTCAAATTGGTGGAATGAATGGTGACACAGTGGATTAAACTACTGTACTGCAACCAAAACTGCTGATGTTGTGAGTTTAATTCTGATGAGGATCAAGATTGACTTAGCCTTCCATCCTTCTGAGGTCAGTAAAATGAATATCAAGCATGTTGGAGGCAAAATGCTAATTGCCTTGTGAACCGCCCAGAGAGTGCTATGGGGCTGTATACACGTGCAATTGATCTTGCTACGAATGCATCTTATGCTCAAGCTATAAGGGGTTTATTATGTTCATTTAAAACAAAAGGACATATGCATTTATAGCATGGTATAAATAGCATGGTATAAATAGCATGGTATAGCATGGTATAGCATGGTATAAATATAGCATGGTAGCACATAATAATATTATTAAGCAAAATTCATATATATTTTTTAAAAAAACAGCAAACATTGGTAGTTTTGGGAATATGATAATGATGGGGAGAATACCTGCTAATTATCCCTCATAGATGTCTCTAGTTGGAATGGGATCTGAAAAATCTGCATGTATTCAGTTGGATCTAAGAAAACATAATCAAGCAGTGGTTCTATCTAGAATCTCTCTATTTATTACATATTTTGTAACTTGTTCTGTGCGATAAAGTTGCATTTTAGTTAGGGTGATCCTAACACAGGTGTTTTTGAGTGTACAGTATTAGATTTGCAAGGGCTGCTTTACCACTACCAAGGGGAGATTGGAGCCCAGGTGGCACACTAGTTAAACTGCTATACTGCACCCAATAAGAACATAACATAAGAACATAAGAACAGCCTTGCTGGAACAGGCCACAGCCCATCCAGTCCAGCATTGTATCTCACACAGTGGCTCACCATTTGCTTCAGGGTATTTCCAAGCAGATGCCTTCACCTGCTTAGGATTCCCTGGAAATGGCATTGAGAGATATCCTGCCTATCTCTCCAACCCGGAGGTTGTCCTTAGGTCTCCATAACTATAGCCATTGATACCCTTGTCCTCCATGAACTTGTCTAATCCTTTCTTAAAGCTGTCAAGACTGACAGCTGTCACCACTTCTTCTGGCAGGGAGTTCCATAGACCAGTGATCCTCTGGGTGAAAAAGTACTTTCTCTTATGTGTTTGAGAACTAGTACCCAAAAGTTTCATGGAGTGGAACTCACAATAGGTTGTGAGTTCCATCCTGACAGGCTCCAGGTAGACTCAGCCTTCCATCTTCCAAGATCAGTAAAATGAGGACCCAGCATGTTGGGAGTAAATTGCTAATTAACTTGTGAACTGCCCAGAGAATGCACTAAGCCAAGGGTTCCCAACCCTTTCAAGCCGGGGGTCGGGTCACACTCCTTCAGTCAGCTTCGAGGGCTGAATGGCCATTTTGCTCTGCCTGCGTGATGGGGGTGGCAGTGGCCATTTTGTCACAACAGCTTCAAAGTGGTGGTCATTTTGTTCTTCAAATGCCCTTGGAGGCATGAAATGGCACCAGGGGCCAGATCCGGCCCATGGGCCTTAGTTTGGAAACCCTTGCACTAAGTGCAGTGGGACAGTATATAAGTGTAATTGCTATTGCTAGAGTGCAGTCTGACACCTCAGCACACCTGTGAGGTTTAAGTTCTATTTTATTGTGGTTTCATTCTTAATCAAAACTGTCCTCTTGTTTTCAAAAACTCTCTACCAGAAGTATTGTATCATCCACAGGAAAAACTAGCAGAGCCTTGTTGACATTCCCTTTTTCTCTCCCTAGATTTCTCAGGAGCCCTTATTCACAAAATTAACCTCTTTCCCAACCGCAATGCTCCCGAGGACGGGACTTTTATCAGGTCTGTGTTTTGTCAGCATTTTGAGCCTTGGAGCTCTCTAGGTTGTGAGGTCATTTTGCAAAATAGCATTTTTGAACAGTCTCTTCCACACCCTTCTCCTTCTTTAGGAAAAATCTGGATTCATGAGCTAGAGAGGTAGAAAAAACAATTTAAAAGTGCACAATTTGATAACATCTTTTGACCGTTTAAGGAATTCTTTTTATAAAGAGTGGGTAAGACACTGAACTTGACGAGAGGAAGGTTGGCAGGCTAGCAGTTCAAGACCTGAGTATTGCACGAGGGAGTGAGCTCACATTGTCTGTCCCAACTCCAGCTAACTTAGCAGTTCGATAGCAAGTACAGTGGAACCTCGCTTAACAAACGTCTCGCTTAATACAAAAATTGCATAACAAAATGAAATCCATAGGAAATAGTGGCTTGGTTAACAATCTCCCCCCACCCCCAAATGGATTAATTGGTTTTTAATGCATTCCTATGGGAAACTGTGTTTTGGTTAACAAATTTTGGTTTTTAATGCAATCCTATGGGAAATTTGCTTTATAAATTTTTCATAGTAGAAAAGGTCCCGGAGAACCCATTAAATTTGTTAACCAAGATTCCACTGTAGATAAATATGTACTACTTTGGCAGGAAAGGTAACAATGTTCCATGTGCTCTGGTATCTAGTCATGCCTGCCACATGACCATCTACAGATGCAGACAGCACTGGCTCTTTGGCTGTAAGTGGAGATGCGTGATTGGATTTTGAGCAAGGGAGATTTTGACCTTTTCTGATTGAAAGACTGCAGCAAATTGATGATATGGCATATTATTATTTTTATTTATTTATTACATTTATATCTCACCCATCTGGGATATTTCCCCAGGAAATCTTGTTGATGTTACATGGTCATTTATTTTCCGGAGGGGGGGGGATGCCAGGCTGTACAAGATTATTACAAATCCTGTAATAATTACCCCGGGATTACCCAGAAAGGGCAGAAGAAACAGCAAGGTATATATATATTGACTAGATGCTGCACGGAACGCTGGTCCAGTACCTAGTGGATATTTGCAATATGATCTCTGGTGCCGCCTCCTTTTTTGAATCCTTCTTGAACATAATGTATTCCTTGCGCCGCATAAAATAAAAGCCTTTCCTGCAACACGTAGAGCATCACTTTGCTTGCATGGGAGATTAGAGCAATGACCCTATAGATACTCACTTTGGAATCTCTCTTCTTGAGACTGAACATATATTGAATCTTTCCCCCCCCCCATATTTGTTACCGTAGCATAGTCTTCTTAGGCTTTTGACAGATGTAGTTTCTTTCACTTGAGATAGTTCAGTATTCCATCTACTGTTACTGATTTATTTCTTTGAAAAATACTTTCAGAACAGCTTTCACTGAAATTCTTGAACTGCCTAGAAATGCAGTTTATTCATCCTGGGCTTCTTCTTCAAAGGAATCAGTTTTCCCGTTGTCTCTTCTGTCTTCAGTATACTGTTTCCACCTTTTCTTTATTTTATCCTGGTCAGATAGTGTGCTTCCTTAGTGATCTTTCAGCATTCCTAACTGAGGTTTAAAATTCCCTTTATTTCTTGGCTCTTCTGGAAGGTATCTTTTATTTTTCCAATGTTGTTGTTCTCTTTTCTTTCTGTACTTGTCATTTCCAAAGTAGAGCACTTTGTGGTATATGGTTGTTCAGTTGCACAGTCAACACCAACCCTTTGCGACCCAATGGACCACTGTCTTCCACCATCCTCCTCAGCCCGCCCAGCTCTGTGCCCATTGCATCTACAATACCATCTAACCATCTCGTTTTTGGCTGCCCCCTTCCTATTAAAATCCACTTTAGTTCAGTGATTGCAAGTGCCGTGATGTTTATAGGCTCCATTTCTTGCTTGAAAGTTTCCAGTTTGCCTTGATTCAGACCCCCCACATTCCATGTTCTAATTGGATACGTTCAGTGTTGAGCTTCTCCAGGTGCCCACAGGTGCCCAGGCACCGGTAGCGGAAATTCCCCCAGGCCACGGCCACTTGGCCAGCCATACCCTCCTCCCTACCCCAGGCCATGGCGTAGGGAGGCCAAGTGGGCATGGCCCACAGAGTTAACCACACCCACAGTTAGCCACGCCCATGGTGGGGGTAGTATTTTTTTTTTGCAGTGCACATGTGTTGTGCAGCATTAGGACACATTCCTACACCTCTGCATACCCTGTGTGTTTCTTTTCTAATTATGGGCATACCTGTGTTCAAGTCTTTGTTCACTAAGGAAATGCTGCTATTCTGCAAACTAGTGAGAGTGACCTTGGAGTCAGTGATTCCCCAGATGATACCATTTCCAAAATGTCAATCTAGGGCCACACCCACACTTTTGTGATCCTCAGCTTCTAATAACAGAGAAGGTGGGAAAAGGAACTTGATCGTTGGTACTAATGATGTTGGGAAGGCCAAGCGGTCTGTCCTGGAAGCCAAATTTAGGTTGTTAGGAAGAAGATTGAAGTCCCGGACTTCCAAGGTAGCATTTTCAGAAGTGCTGCCTGTCCCTCGCGCAGGACCTACCAGGCAGGCAGAGCTCAGAAGCCTCAATGCGTGGAGGAGGCGGTGGTGTCGAGAGGAGGGCTTCAGATTTGTCAGGAACTGGAGAACATTTTGGGACAAGCCAAATCTGTTCAGGAGGGATGGGTTGCATTTAAACCATGATGGGACCAGATTGCTGGCACTCAACATGAAAAAGGCTGCAGAGCAGCTTTTAAACTGATAACTGGGGGAAAGCCGACAGGAGCTGGGCAGCATCCGGTTCGGGAAAGTGTGTACTTGAGTAGTGAGGAGGATGCAAAAATTACTGAGCAGAGCAAGGAGCTAGTCACTAGCATTCTAGCAGAAGGATGGAAGAGGCAGTCTAACAATGCAACTGGACACAAAAGACTGTGTCAGAAATGCATATATAAATGCTTGTATACAAATGCCAGAAGCCTCCGGAACAAAATAGGGGAGCTGGAATACTTAGCAATAGATAAGAATATTGATATTATTGGTATCACTGAAACCTGGTGGACGGATGATAACCAATGGGATACAGTTATCCCAGGCTACAAACTGTACAGGAAGGATAGGAAGGGGCAAACAGGAGGTGGTGTAGCCTTGTATGTCAAAGAAGTGATAAAATCTTATGAATTGGAATATCTAGGTGATTTAGAGTCACCATTAGAAGCTCTGTGGGTAAGAGTACCAGGCCACAAGGATGGTCTAACAGTAGGCATATACTATCGGCCTCCGACCCAAACTCTTGAGGGAGACTGGCAGTTGGAGAATGTTGTAAAGGAGGCATCCAGGAAGGGAAGCCTGGTTATAATGGGGGACTTCAATTACCCTCACATAGACTGGGTGAACTGTTGTTCAGCACATGATAAAGAGATAAAGTTCCTAGATATGCTCAATGATTGTTCCCTGGGACAGATGGTTGAAGACCCAACTAGAGGTACAAGAATCCTTGACTTGATCCTGAGTAATACTCAGGATCTGGTGCAAGATGTTAATGTGACTGATCCAATAGGGAACAGTGACCACAACTCAATTATGTTTAACTTGATCATAGACCGCAAGTCACTGATAAAATCTAACACAGAGACCTTAAATTTTCAAAAAGGAAATTTCCCAAAGATGAGGAAACTAGTAAAAAAGAAACTGAAAGGGAAAATTGAGAGAGTCCAAACACTCCAAGTGGCATGGAGGCTGTTTACAAAAACAATAACAGAGGCCCAATTGGAATGCATACCCAAAAGGAAAAAGGGCACTGCCAGGTCCAAGAGGACTCCAATGTGGCTTACAGGAGCTGTTCGGGAAGTGATCAAGAGCAAGAAAAGCTCATTTAGAAGATGGAAGGCTTGTCCAAATGAGGACAGCAGGCAGAAACATAAATTCTGGCAGAACAAATGCAAGGCAACAATCAGGAAAGCAAAGCAAGACTTTGAGGAGCGTATAGCTAAAAATACTCAGAGGAATAACAAAGACTTCTTTAAGTACATTAGAAGTAAGAACCCAACTAGGAAGGCCATTGGACCATTAGATGACAATGGAAGGCAAGGGGTTATTAAAGAGGAAACAGAGATTGCAGAGAGACTCAATGAATTCTTTGCTTCAGTATTCACTGAAGAAGATAGAGACCACATGCCCAAAACAGAACCTATCTTCGTAGGGAGGGAAACCGAAGAATTAAGCAAGATAGAAATAACCAGGGAGGAGGTCCTTGCATGTCTTGTTAAGCTAAACACTAACAAATCCCCAGGACCAGATGGCATCCATCCACGAGTTCTCAGGGAACTTAAAGATGAAATTGCTGATATCCTAGCCAAAATATATAATCTTTCCCTCAAATCAGGCTTTGTGCCTGATGACTGCAAGGTAGCGAATGTAACACCAATTTTCAAAAAAGGATCCAGGGGTGATCCAGGAAATTACCGGCCTGTCAGTTTGACATGTGTCCCAGGTAAAGTGATGGAAACCATCCTAAAAGATAGAATTAATAGGTACATAGAAGAGGAGGCGCTGCTAAAGGAGAGCCAACATGGCTTTTGCAAGGGCAAATCATGCCTCACTAATCTGTTGGAATTTTTTGAGAGTGTCAACAAGCATGTGGATAAGGGGGATCCAGTTGACATTGTTTATCTGGACTTTCAGAAGGCTTTTGACAAGGTCCCACACCAAAGGCTCTTGAATAAACTTACCAGTCATGGAATAAAGGGACAGGTCTTGTCCTGGATCAGCAACTGGCTAAGGGACAGGAAACAGAGGGTAGCACTAAATGGACACTTCTCCAAGTGGAGGGAAGTAAAGAGTGGGGTCCCCCAAGGTTCAGTACTGGGACCCCTGCTTTTCAACCTCTTCATAAATGATCTAGAGGTAGGAGTAAAAAGCAAGGTAGCCAAATTTGCTGACGACACTAAATTATACAGGGTAGTGAAAACTGTGAGAGATTGTGAAGAGCTCCAGAGGGATCTCTTGACACTGGGGGAGTGGGCAAAACAGTGGCAAATGAGCTTCAACATCAGTAAGTGCAGAGTGATGCATGTTGGGGCAAAAAACCCCAATTACATTTATAAACTGATGGGGTCTGAACTCTCTGCGACAAACCAGGAAAGGGACCTTGGTGTCCTGGTGGACAGCTCAATGAAGGTGTCAACCCAGTGTGCCTCAGCAGTGAAAAAAGCAAACTCAATGTTAGGGATCATTAGGAAGGGTATAGAAAATAAGTCAGCGAGTGTCATTTTGCCTCTTTATAAATCTATGGTGAGGCCCCATCTGGAATACTGTGTACAGTTCTGGTCGCCATACCTCCAGAAGGATATTATGGAGTTGGAGAAAGTACAGAGGAGGGCAACCAGAATGATTAGGGGACTGGAACACCTTCCTTACCATCTGAGGCTGCAACGGTTGGGCCTTTTCACTCTTGAACGACGGCGTCTAAGAGGTGACCTGATTGAAGTTTATAAAATCATGCACGGTGTGGACAAAGTGGATAAGGAAAAACTGTTTTCCCTATCGCACAACACTAGAACTAGGGGACACTCCATGAAACTTTTGGGTACTAGTTCTCAAACAAATAAGGGAAAGTACTTTTTCACCCAGAGGATTACTGGTCTATGGAACTCCCTGCCAGAAGAAGTGGTGACAGCTGTCAGTCTTGACAGCTTTAAGAAAGGATTAGACAAGTTCATGGAGGACAAGGCTATCAATGGCTATAATTATGGCTACCTAAGGACAACCTCCGGCTTGGAGAGATAGGCAGGATATCTCTCAATGCCATTTCCAGGGAATCCTAAGCAGGTGAAGGCATCTCCTTGGGAATACCCTGAAGGAAATGGTGAGCCACTGTGTGAGACAGAATGCTGGACTGGATGGGCTGTGGCCTGTTCCAGCAAGGCTGTTCTTATGTTCTTATGTTCTTATCGACTGGTACATAAATAAGGAATGATTCTGCCAGATCAGGGCTCAGCAATAGCCTACAGGTAAAAAAGAAACAGGCAGTAAAAGGGGGGAGAACCTCTCCAAAGAGCTTTTCTTTATTAGTTTCAATCATCTTCCTTAGGAGAAACAAAGCCATGTCGAAGCAAAATCCCAGTTTGAATTTTCTGAAGTATGAGTTAGTGTCTTTAGCAGATAATTTGTTGTTGTTCAGTCGCACAGTTGATTCCGACCCTTTGCCACCCTATGGACCATTGCCTGCCAGGCACCTCTGTCCTCTACCATCCTCCTCAACTCACCCAGCTCTGTGCCCACTGCGTCTACAATACCATCTAGCCATCTCAGCTTTAGCCGCCCCCTTCTTCTTTTGCCCTCCACCTTCCCCAGCATCAAGGCTTTCTCAAGTGAATCCTCTCTTCTCATTTGATATCCAATGTACTTTAGCTTCATCTTTACTATTTGACCTTCTAAGCAGTCAGGGTTGATTTCTTCTAAGATTGATCTATTTGTTCTCTTCGCTGATGATACACATGCCAAATCTACTTTGTCAATTGCCAGGAGCAAATAAGCTATACCTATATGTATTCTTAGGGGACTGTGGTGGCTTAGTGGTTAAGATGCTGAACTTGACTGTAAGGTCAGCAGGTCAGCAGTTTGAGACCTGAGTTCTACACAATGGAGTGAGCTCCTGTCTCTGTCCCAGCCAACCTAGCAGTTTGAAAGCAAGAAATTTCAAGTAGATAAATAGGTACCGCTTAAGCTGGAAGGGTAACAGCATTCTGTGTGCTTCGGCATCTAGTCATCCCTACCACATGACCATGGAAATTTCTGCAAATGCAGACAGCGCTAGCTCTTTGGCTATAAACATGGATGAGCACTGAACCCTAGAGTCGGATATGACAGGCTTAACTATATGTATTCTCAATTGTGTGTGTGTAACCTGCCATCAATTCAGAACTGGCCTATTGAACATGGCGACTGAGATATTTAAGGAGTGACTTTACCAATGCTGACTCCTCAGATCTCTTGTACTTTCTCTCGATCCAGTAAAGTGTTTGGTAATATATCTGCAAAATCTCCAATGCTGCTTCTTTTGAATTTGCTCAGCACTGAGTCTTGCCCTGCATCATTTCCTGTCAATGTATCTTTCATGAACCTCTTGCGACTTCTGCCCACATATTTTCCTGACAGAGATGGGGGAGATGTATTTGACTTTCTTATCCATCCCCCCCCCCTTTTTAAATCCCAAGTTCTGTCTATCTTAAGAAAATGATATCTATGAACTTTATGATATCTCACTTTAATGACAAAGAAAATATTTTCCTACTTAATTTAATTTAATTTAATAGATTTATATACCGCCCTATCCAAAGGACTCTGGGCGGTGTACACAAGTTAAAACCAATATACAGGTAAAACAATTTTAAAAAACCTTAAAAACATAACACTATTACCACCCCCTGACGTGCCATCTATTATCTAAAAACAAATATAAAATCTACAAAAACCTTAAAAAAATTAATTACAGGAGGGGGGGAGCCTCAGACAAGCAAAAAAAGGGGAGCTTGTTGACAATCTCGGCCCCCAGACCCATTTTGCCAACCACATCTTCAGTTCTTTCCTAACTGGTAGCAACTGGGCCTGGAGGTGTAATTCTACTGGGAGGAGGTTCCATAGTGTGGGGGCTATGACTGAGAAGGCCCTTTTCCTTGTGCTGGAGAGGTGATCCTCCCCAACAGATGGTACCTGAAGGGTGCCCTCTCAGTTTGCTCTCGCGAGACAGGTTGATGTCACATTTTGCTGTTGAACACTCAAGAATACAAAGAGAAACCATGAAGGGTCAATATCGTGGTAAAGAAGGTTGTATTGAATTTCATCCTAGTGTACAAACTGCATGCCACAAGTTTGTAGTTTAGAGCTTGGTCTCTCAAGTGGCTTAGTGGTTAAGATGCTGAACTTGATGACTGGAAGGTCAGCAGGTCAGCAGTTGAAGACCAGAGTGCTGCATGATGGGATGAGCTCCCACCGTCTGTCCCAGCTCCTGCCTGCCTAACAGTTTGAAAGCAAGAAATTGCAAGTAGACAAATAGGTACCACTTCATTGGGAAAGGTAACGGCATTCTGTGTGCTTCAGCGTCTGGTCATGCCAGCCACATGACCATGGAAACGTCTGCAGACACAGACAGGACTGACACTTGGGCTGTTCACAAAGATGAGCACCACCCCTAGAGTACGATACAACTTGCTTTCAAGCACAGGACACATTTACCTTTACTATCTCCAGTTCAAAGGGTCTCTCAAAATGAGGCTATGGAAAGCACCTTCCCGAGACCCTAAAGAACTGCCTCTAGTCATTGCAGATAAGACTGAGCTGAATGGATCAACAGGTTGACCTGATGGAAAGCAGGTCTCGAGCTACGCATTTTGCTTGCACAACAATAGCAGAATCATCATCATCATCGGTTTATTTATATACTGCTTTTTTCGGCCCGAAGGCGACTCAAAGCGGTTTGCTTTCAAGTAGGAATGACATATAGTTCTTTGCATACACAATCCCAGGGTTTATTCCCTTAAATAGTCTAGTTTAACGACTAAAAAGTATGTCCTCTCTAGAATAATGGAAACCGCTCAGTTAAAATAACAATTGGACCACCTTTTTCCTGTGCTACAAGGGAATGGCACACATCCCAACCTTGTCATTCTTTCCAAAATTTTGCCTAAACACACGCCAGGCTTATATCTGTGTATCTTTGTACCTTCTGCATTTGACTGATATTAGAAACAGGAAATGCACTGCTGCTATCAACACGAAATATTGGCGACCACATAGAAACTAGAGCTGTTTTGAAGGGCTGCCATGAATTTTTATTTCTCATGGGCTTAGGATAACAAGGTGGAAGTTACAGAAACTTCCCAAGTTTGATTTAAGAGACAGAAAATCCCTGTGTTCAACTTTCATTTTCAGCTATGAGATTTAGGATGCAAAGGTCTAAAACATTAGCCTTAGAGAAGGTTTACAGAAGTCTGTGGTACCCATAATAATTTCAACATTAGGGCATGAATACCTAATACAGTGGTAAATTTGGAAGGAAAGGTGCTCGTTGTGGCTGTCTACAAAGCTAGTCTCCCTGTAAAGCAGGGGTTCCCAACCTAAGGCCCGTGGGCTGGATCTGGCCTCTATGTCATTTCATGTGGCCCCCCACCCCTCCAAGGGCATTCGAGAAACAAAATGGCTGCCCCTTTGAAGCTGTTGGGACAAAATGGTCACTCCCATCATGCAGGTAGGGCAAAATGGCCGTCTGGCTCTTGAAGCTCTCTGAGAAAGTGTGACCCAGCCCCTGGCTTGAAAAGGTTTGGAACCTCTGCTGTAAAGAGTATCCAAACTTGCAACTATCTAGATTGGTCCATACTAAAAAATGAGGAGTTGGTCTTTTGTAAAGTTAATGGATCTTCATTACGCATCCAAGACCAAATCACCATCAAACTTTTTGCAATACATCAGGGACAACCTGTCCATGTCTCTCTTATCTATCATGAGGGTTAATGCTAAGCTCAGAAAGAACAGGGAAGCGTCTGGGAGAGGTAGACAGTCATGGGAGTTTTACTTCAAAAGAATGAGTTCTAAACCTGTGAAGGGCCATGCCTTGTACGGTTCCTTCAAGCACAGACTTCAGTACCAAGCAAGGTATATATGAAAGCTCCATTGAGACATCACATATGCCAGTGTTTCTCAACAGTGTTTCTCAGTGCCCCCCCCCGCTTTTTGGATTATTGTATTTTCTCTCTCTTTGATTTGTAAACTGATACTGTAATCATAGTTGTACATTTTGTTGCATTTGTGATATTGTGCGTCCAAAGATGAGATGGATAGATGGTATTGTGGATGCAATGGGCACAGAGCTGGGCAGGCTGAGGAGGATGCTGGAGGACAGAGGTACCTGGAGGAAAATGGTCCATGGGGTCGCAAAGGGTCGGAATCGACTGTGCGACTGAACAACAACAAATCTTGATATTGTTTCTTCCTATTGCATTTTGTATTGGTTACACTTTATTTGTATTTAATTATGTTGTAATGCCACCCTGAGTCGGCCTGCGCTGAGTAGGGCGGGATATAAATCCAATAAACAGAAACGTGCTAATTTTCTAGAACTTTCTCTACTTGATGTTCCCAATGATTATTACCGCATTCAAATATAAATTATTATTATTATTATTATCATCATCATCATCATCTATCAACTGGCATATTCCATAAATCCATCTTTCATCTAGCATTTTAGAAGGATTAATCCCAATCTGTAAAAATTTAGATTGGTGAGCTGGTTTTAGTTATGGCCAGAGATTTAAGGCACGGGTTCCCAAACTTTTTGTGCCATGGGCCAGACCACGCCCCCTGGACAGCTGAGTGGGCTGGTCACATGGTTCCTCCCGCTGTAAATGCTGCCGTAAACTGCATACGTGGATGTCATAAACACATTTACAACAGCCACTGGTGCATTTATGGCAGTGTTTATGGCAGGCATGGGTGTGTTTATGCATGCACGGGTGTGTTTTACGGTTGTCACAAAGGCATCCAATTCCATTTCCAGTAGCGGTGTGAGTGGTGGTGAGCCACATGAAATGGTGTGGTGGGCCAGGTCCGGCCAGCAGGCCATAGGTTGGCCATCCCTGATTTAAGGGAACACAGCAAAATTCAAAGCTTAGAAAAATCTCCATGTTGCACTACAATTCTTAAATACTCTCCCTCCAGAATTTCTGGAAGCTGTAGCTTTTCCAAACTTTGGGATACTGCAACAATTTACAAAAGCTTGCCCTGCTTTTCTGGTGTGTATGGGTGCATAGCAACCTTCTTCCTTTTTCTCACTTCAGGTATGGAGGAGATTATGTCTGGCTGGTGACTCCAGTGTCAGTAGTGCAGTTAATCCACTCTGGGTTTTACTTCAGACTTTATAGGAGCTAGCCAACATGCTGAACCCCATAGCCAAAATTGTTTAAGCACCTTGGATAGCTCCTATGAATCTTAGCACAAGACCTGAAGTGGATTATCCACCCCACTGACATTGGAGACACCAACCTTCTCTGATGTGCAGTGCAGGAATTTAGGAAGTTGTCCATTATTACATTTGACCCACCTTGGCCTTTCTGCTTTGTCCAGGGACAGAGTTACATGAGCCAGATAGCCTGACACATGTCTCCTAAACATTTTGCTGCTGCCTAGAGTGGTAGACAAGACTATCTCAATGCCTATATTGAAGTAAGAGCCTCCTTCCACTCATGCTGATATCTGTACATGGAATAAGAAGGAAGAGAAGGCTATGCTTTTTTATGCCTCAGGCAATTGAATGCCTTGAACATGACCGGCAGACAACTTTTGAAATAGAGATGCTGGAACCACTGCCTTCTAGACCCATTCCACATTCTGTTCATTGCTGTTCAGCTCTGTTTTGTGCCTGTCTTTAAAATGGTTTAAACTGCTTTATTTCTATGATCCATTACTGTGTTGTGTTGCTAGCCATCATACTTAATGGACAGCCGGGTTTTGAGTATTGATAAATAAATAAATAACTGTATTGCAATGGCTAGTAGGATAGGAGTCATTTCGTACTCCAAGCAAGTTTGTTGACTAATTTACTTTTTTGGACTGGATTGCAGGGGTTATAAGGAGAACGCTGAAAACTACAGATCCCAGCTAAGATTCAATCATGTACAAGAGATGATGGAAAATGTTGATTAGCAGATCTTTGGGGGGGGGGCACCTTGCAGTTCCTTAAAGGTCTGAGCTTGAAAATGATTTGCAGTAAATAACATAATTACCTATAATGATTCTTTTCTGGGAAATGAAAGTTACATTTTAAAAGCAATGTGAGAAGCAGCTTCAGAATTACTTTTCCAGTACAAGAAACATTTTCTAGTTATTTTTTTTAGAAGTTATACTTAAGGAGCATTTTAAGGCACTTCAAAGGTATTTGAGCAGACATTTTTATGTCACTCTCTTAGTCCTAAGGGGCCATTCAACAATTACGTGATCCATTTTTTGGGGGGGAATTGAACCCCTCCCCCCATGTAATCCGACTGTAATTTTTGCTTCGAACCCCCCTCCTTTTAAAATTAGGTAATCCAGAGCTTTTGTATCAAAACTCTAATTTTTAGAGCTTTTCACTATTGGTGCCTAATGCAGAATGTATTGGTGAGGATTCAATAATCTCAAATCGGATCAAAATTCCCAGAGATCATTTTTAAACCTAAAAAAGTGCCATGGTTTGAAACCACAACAGCTCCAAATGGATTACATAATTTTTTCTTGACAGCCGCCCTGCCCCCACGTAATTTTCTGTAATTCACATGGCAGACTCCCTCCCTCCACAAGAATATTGTAATTGTTGAATGGCCCCTAAACAGGACAGCTCTATTTTAGCCTTTTATCATTTGAGTATTTTCAAAGTGCAATACCAGTATCAACCACTAGAAAGAATAAAGGGAATTTCTCTATATTATTCTGGAATGCAGGCAACAGCAATACAATACATGAATAATGTAATGCTTTTCCAGACAAGCAATGATCGCAATAACACTAGTTTGCCTGGCTAAAGGTTGCATGGTAAGTGCCTTTTAAAAGTAATGGCTGCAAGCTCTGCTGAAGGTCCTTGATTTCCTCAGTCCAGGAAGTCATGCTGATAGCAACACAACCACCATGTGACAACTGCTGTAATAATTCCCCCCCAATGATGGTCTTCTTGATACTTGCTAGGCTGATTGGCATAGCCTTCAAGAGTTCAGGCTCACCTTCATGCCACAGCCAGGAAGTATGGCAGTAGGATCCAATGAGTTATAAATTTGTTGTTGTTGTTGTTGTTCAGTCGCACAGTCGATTCTGACCCTTTGCGACCCCATGGGCCATTGCCCACCAGGCACCTCTGTAAATCATATTTAGAGACAGTATGATCAATCAAGGAAATAGCTTGCATTTTAGACCCCTTTTAGGCATATCAGAAGAAGAAAAAACCCAAAAACGCTGCAGCACTTTAAAGACTAACTGCTATATTTTTAATGTGAGCTTTTGTCGATCAAGGCCACTTCATCAGACCCCTTTGGGCACTGTCCACTGCAAAAGCAAAGCAAGGCAATCACACTTATATAGGGCGCCCAGGGCGCTTAGTGCACTCTTTGGATGATTCACAATTTAATTAGTATTTTGCCCCCAACATGTTGGGTACTCATTTTACCAACCTCAGAAGGATAGAAGGCTGATTCAACCTTGACCCCTGGTCAGGTTTGAACTCACAACCTTTTGGTTGCAGGTTGTGCCACTAGGGCAAGCTATTTGCTGGTGATCACATAATATACATAATGAGAACAGTGACCCAGTCTGGACCCAATCCATGGCCAAACTGGATGTTTTTGGTCCAGATGCAATGCTATTCTTTTTTTGAGCCTGGCATAGATGGAAGAGTTGTTTTAAGGGAGATCACTTCTACCAAAGTTGCTCTTTCCAGTGCAGTCATACATGATCCTTTCTTGGCATCTGATTACATCTCTCTCTTGGGGACCTGACAGAGTGACTATCAAGGAATTAGAAGCCTACAACACATGGGTAGTGGATTATATTCAGCTTGGTGACTCTCAGCTTGTACAGGCCTGTCCCAAACCCTAACCTAAATCAGTATGTCTTAATAAATTCTGCTGCATCATCGGCTGATGGCTGGATTTCCAAGTCTGTCTGGCCACAAAGAAACAAGGCATGTTGACCTCAGAATAAACACTGATCTAATAAAAAGATGAATAATGTAACTTAAAATAGTCTTTCCCATTAGAGCCCTGAAAATAAAAAATCCCCCAATTTATATATTTTTGCCAGCACTCCTAGTAACATGCTATGAAACCTTGGTGTATTTCACATTTTTTTAAAAAAAGACTTTAGACTGGAAAGTTGCCCTTTCCAGTGAATGGCTTTCAAGTAGTAGCTGAGATCATCCTTAACAATGCTTTCTCCAAAGAAGATTTATATACAGAGCTTCCAACCAAAGAGCTGAGTTTACTTTACAAAAGTGCTACACCAAAAACAGTAAAAAAAAACTGTCACATCAAAGGAAAGCTTGCTTATTTTCTCTATCAGTTACTAAGCCTATATTACTCCACAATTATGTGAGGCCAGAATAAAGAGCTTAGAAGAGTATAGCAGAAACATGCCCATCCACTCCTGTCCTCTATAGGACAGCAGTTTTAGATAAAACCATAAACTTACAATACTACCGGGTAATAAGGGGAGAACTTCTGGTAGAGGTCAGCGTGCAGGAACCTGCCTCTTTACTCAACAGCTAAGAGCATAAGAACAGCCTTGGTGGAACAGGCCACAGGAGCCCATGATCCAGTCCAGCATTCTGTCTCACACAGTGGCTCACCATTTCCTTCAGGTTATACCCAAGGAAATGCCTTCACCTGCTTAGGATTCCCTGGAAATGGCATTGAGAGATATCCTGCCTATCTCTCCAACCCCGAGGTTGTCCTTAGGTATCCATAATTATAGCCATTGATACCCTTGTCCTCCATGAACTTGTCTAATCCTTTCTTAAAGCTGTCAAGACTGACAGCTGTCACCACTTCTTCTGGCAGGGAGTTCCATAGACCAGTGATCCTCTGGGTGAAAAAGTACTTCCTCTTATTTGTTTGAGAACTACTACCCAAAAGTTTCATGGAGTGTCCCCTAGTTCTAGTGTTGTGCGATAGGGGAAACAGTTTTTCCTTATCTACTTTGCCCACACCGTGCATGATTTTATAAACTGCATAGTTAATTGGGGAGGGCATGATGTTGAAGCAGAGAAGCAGATGATGGGACGGTCCATTTGTAACATCCTTCTCCAGACCTTGGCTGAAATCTCTGTATAGCAAGTTAAAAGCAGAGGAGGCCCATTGAAGGTACAGAATCCGCAGTTGAGTCATAGGATCTGTACTGATTCAGCTCTAGTTGCTGCTTAATATGCAATATAGAATTTCAGCCATTGTTTGCAATGAGGTGGAGAATGGCAGGGAGAATGAGATACAGGGTCAAAAACATCCGGAAGGGAAATGACTACAATGCCTATCTGTTTGCTAAAGGTAAAACACCATGTCTTACCCTTTTTGCAAGGTTGTCTGCAGTTGTTTGGGCGACAATCAGATTCTCAGAGCGGATTTCTGTCCACATCTGTTTCAGCCCTAGCATCAGACAGGAGCTCATAGCCCATCAAAGAAGACAGAAGCCCCCAACCCCACCAAAGAACAACCTGCAGAATGGCACGTTACAAATGGAGAGTGACCCTCAGAGTCCACATGAATAGCCATCTACAGTTATAGAAGCACTTTAAAAAGGCAAGGTTTTCTAACTACTTAGAGGCCTGGGAGGCCTCTCTGAAGTGGGAAGTCTATATAGAAAGACCTTGGATACCTTGGAGTTATTATTCAGTGAGGAGTCCATGCATTGGTAGACATCTCCACGACGACATTCCACACATGCATATGGACCTGAAAAATCAAGTGCTGTTTTTTCTTTCTGATATGCCTGAAACACAGATTAACATGGCTACTATACCATAAAATTGGTGCATGAAGTCATCTCTTTAACTACTGCCAGCCATTCTGCAGAGAGTAAGCCTTAATTACACATTCCTTGGAACAGAAGGGTGTAGCACTTTTCTTTTCTTCTTCTTTGAAAATCCACAATAATCTGGAAAGCTTATTTAGTGAAGCAAAAACAAAATATTCCCCAATCCTAAACATCAAATACAGGCTCAGCAACCTCACTGTATTAGGAAGAAACCTCTACTCCAGAATTTTGATTCTGAATTTTTAAAATGGCTGCTGACAAAGAGAGCTGGCAAGCTATGGAAGGGATCTAAATGTTTATACCTGCATATGTGTGTGACTGCGGCGGGTTAGTGGTTAAGATGGTGAACTTGATTACTGGAAGGTCGGCACAGAAAACAGGAAACACTGCCAACCATCCATCCATCTTCACACACATAAAAGGTTGACCTTGCTTGAAAGCCAGTCATATCCAACTATAGTGTTTGGTGCTCATCTGTTTACAGCCAAAGAGCCAGCGTGTCTGCATCTGCAGACATTTTCGTGGACATGTGGCAGGCATGACTAGACACGGAACGCTGTTTACCTTCCCACCAAAGTGACACCTATTTATCTACTTGCAATTTCTTGCTTTTGAACTGCTAGGTTGGCAAGAGCTCGGACAGATGATGGACGTTCACTCCGTTGTGCAGCACTCAGGTCTCGAACTGCTGACCTGCTAACCTTCCAGTCATCAAGTTCAGCGTCTTAACCACTAAGCCACCGCAGTCACACACATATGCATGTATAAACATTTAGATCCCATCCATAGCTTGCCAGCTCTCCTTTTCTGGACTAACTTGGCAACTGCTGCCTTGACACTGTAGTCATAAGTTTGGACTTGGTCCAGAAAGTAAGTTTTTCAAATTCAGATCTCATCCTCCTAAGAGACTCATGGGGGTCCAAAGGGGGGCTCTTGCCCCATCCTGACTCTTAAGTATTATTATTTTATTCCCATGCATTGCAATGTAATGTGTGTAGATTTTGGATTATGCCAACATACCATTGGACTGCCTTGTCCCCTCCCTAGAAAGATTCCTACAGACACCCTTGTTCAGTGGGGCAAACAGCAGTTAAAGGCAGTCTATACCTATAAAAAGGCCCCTTAACAGTTGGGTTTGTTCAAAGGCTCCCTCACCCGGCCCAACCATTCCCGACAGAGCCCTCTGCACTTACCTTAACCCCCGCCTCACCAACGCCGCGGGGGTCCGGAGGTCGCCAGTGGGGCAGCTGCTCAATGACCGCGACAAAAAAACAACACAAAAAACCCTACGAGTCCCAGAGTCCTCTGCGCTGCGCAATCCCTCAGCCAATCAGGCTGAGGTACGTGAGCGCAGAGGAGGCTGGGAAAGCACGGCGAGTGGTTTTAAAAGACGAACTGCGCCAGGAGGGAGACTTGAAAGACCCAGCCGGAGCTAGGAAAAGGTAAGTGCGGTTGGTGGGGGTTAGGGATTGGGGGGGGGAGAGGCACGGCCCTGGTAACCACACCGCCCTCCTGCCCCACCACCTAGCCCTAACCCCCACCAACTGCACTTACCTATTGCCGGCTCCGGCTGGGTCTTTCAAAGTCTTCCTCATGGTGCAGCCTTCTACGTAGGGAAAAGCACTGGCCTCTCCTTCAACTCTGCGGGTGACGTGGCCTCGACACCCGCATGGACAAAGGACAGGCCGGTGCTTCTCCCTGAGGTAAGTGGTTCATCTTCCTAGGAGGACAGAGGCCAAAAGATTTGGCCCCCATCTTCCAAGGAAGATGAACACCTTACAAACGGGAGATGAAGGCCAAGCACAGAGCACCGTTCTCAGCCTCCGTCTCCCACAACCCCCCTCTTCCCCCCAGGCTTCTCTCCCCCTGACCCATGCTTTGGCGAGGCAGCGGGGAAAAATAATTTCCCCCCCACAGCCTTGGAGGCCTGCACAAGCCAACCCAGGCACCGGCAAGGCACCGGCCGGCCCCCTGTAAAAAAACAACAACCATAAATAAATAAATAAAAATAAATCCCCCCCCCCCCAACAGCAGTATTTAACTCGGCCTGGCCAGCAAGGCAAGGTCATGTTAAACCCTCCTAACCCCCCACCCCCACACTCTCTTACACACACACACAACCAAAAACCCCTCAAACTCACCTACAGGGAACAACCGACACAGACGTCCTACCTCCTCAAATGCCTCCTTGCACTGAACGTTAGTGAATGTAGCCCACCAGAGGGTGCTATTTTTAATTAACTAAAAAAATAACTAAAAATAGCACCCTCTGGTGGACTACATTCACACACAGACACAGACACAGACACAAACACAGACACAGACACAGACACAGACAGACAGACACACACAACACTCCTGCCATAATAAAAAAATAATAATGTGTGAGTTGGTGGTTGGAGTGGTTTTTACGTAGGAGTGGTGGTTGTGCAAAACCAAAACCACCCCAAATCACCCCAAATTAGCTTATGGCTACATTTCTTCTCCCCAATTGTTTCTTTCAGCTATTTAATCTAAGTGGTTCAGCCATTCACAGCCACCTATATAGCTTATCCATCTCATCCTTACTTTGCACGCACCAACATACACATTAAAAATGCCCGGCGGGGCCGGGCAAAATATGCTAGTAAGGATATAATAAGACTACAAAATAAAATCAAGTGGAGAGACAACACAGTGATTTTGTCAGCAGCTACCTCTTGGTGCAATAGGGATGAAATCTCAAAACAGTAATTCAAATGCATCAATCTATTTCCAACACAGCTGTCCTCTCCAACCTACTTGCATTAATTTACAGGTGCTATGTGCATATGCCAGATCCAAATGTAAAGCTGGTGTTCTCTATTAGTGCCAGATCCTCTGATCCTGTGACTTATTTCTCAACATTGTTATGCTTATTAAAGGTTTGCAAGAGATAAATCCGGGAGCTCCACCCATATAAATTCCATGTCTAGCAACACAACCCACAGCATGTTTACATAGATAGCAGTCCAACTGGGTTCAATCCAGATCCAGGCCATGGAAGTAAACTGAAGTTAAATTAACCTTTAATTCATCTACTCATGTCTTTGTTTGAAGTACCATAAAAAACAACACAAACACAAAAGCATAACAAATTTATTTCATGGTGAGCTTTTGTGCATTACAAACCATTTCTTTCTGTTGGTGGGTGTATGGCTGTCACAGTGATGTCCCTGAGGAAGTGAGTTGCAGTCCATGGAAGCACACACTGAAATCTATGTGTGGATCTTAAAGGTGTCACAAAGTTACTGTGGTTGCTGCTGTTGTTGAAGACTAACATGGCTGCATCTCCAAAAACCTTGTTTGAAGGATGTCATTAGACTGCGAGTCTCCTGATCTCGCATCCTTGGTTATGTTGACTAAAGTAAATGGTCAGTGCAGCCAGCAAATCTAGAAGGCCACACATTCCCTACCCCATGGTAACGCTCTGGTCTATGGAGTTTAGCAGTTGCCATCAACATACACCTTGCATGCATGGCCATAACAAGGGTTGGCAACTGGGGTTATGGTGCAGGGCTCCAAAATGTAGAGAGCACCAAAATTTGCTACTGGGAGGATATGAACTCACCTGTTGGAATATCCTACTGGAAGGTGCCAACCTGCCTTTCCTGAGCACATATACTGTCTCCAATCGCTCCTCCCCAGGCAGAAGGAGACATAGATCAGGCAGGCTTGGCATGGAGCCTATATGGCTGTCCAATAAACCACCAAGGCTGTCGTCGTCATTGCTCTATCCTTTCTATCTGTACACTGATCTCATATAACCTGGACATAACCAGCAAGGTTCTGGCCAACAAAATTGCTAGTTATGGCTCTGCTTACCACTCATACTCATTGTTAAAGCAGACTAATCCTTGAAGACACAAGAACCAAGAAAAATTAATCCAAAAGGCATGTATAGACTAGCATTTCATTTCTCTCAGTCTCTCAGGTGAGGACTTGATATCCAAAGCAAACAGGACTTAACCTCCACTGTTACCTCCATGATGTCTTTGAACCGACAGGTTGCATATGGGTGGTATAATGATAGGAATGCTGGTCTAGAACTTAGAAGATCTGGGTTCAAATCTCCATTTGGTCATCAAGCTTCCTGGACCACTTGGAGGCCGTTGCTATCTCTTAACTGAAACCAACATGTACTGTTGGTGGTGGGATTAAAAATGGAAAGGAGAGCCAGGTATTTTGCCGTGAGTTTCATGGAGAAAAGTCAATTTATAGACTGGGAGGTGGAAGGTCAGCAGTTCGATTCCCAAGTACTGCAGGACGGAATGAGCTCCCGTCTTTGTCCCAGCTCCTAGCAGTTTGAAAGCAAGAAATTGCAAGTAGACCAATATGGACCACTTCGGTGAGAAGTTAACAGTGTTCCATGCGCTCCGGTGTCTAGTCATGCCTGCCACATGACTACGGAAACATCTACAGAAACAGACAGCACTGGCTCTTTAGCTTTGAAACAGAGATGAGCACTGAGCCCTAGAGTCAGATATGACTGGCTTTCGAGCACCCTCTGGTGGACTACATTCACACACAGACACAAACACAGACAGACACACAGACCCTGACACAGACACACACACACACACAGACACACACACACACAACACTCCTGCCATAATAAAAAAATAATAATGTGTGAGTTGGTGGTTGGAGTGGTTTTTACGTAGGAATGGTGGTTGTGCAAAACCAAAACCACCCCAAACCACCCCAAATGTAGCTTATGGCTACATTTCTTCTCCCCAATTGTTTCTTTCAGCTATTTAATCTAAGTGGTTCAGCCATTCACAGCCACCTATATAGCTTATCCATCTCATCCTTACTTTGCACGCATAACAATCCTGCAGAGTAGATTCACCCAGTGAGTTTCAAAGCTGAACCTCCTATATCCCATGCCAACAACTGCGACATCACAGGAGCTCTGGATTCTGCATCTATCAGCCTATTTTACCTCGAAATACCTCGATGTGACACTTGACAGGGTACTCTCTTTTAAGCAGCACTGCCTGAATACCAAAGCCTTAGTAAGTACGAGGAACAACGTCATCAGGAAACTCACAAACTATACATGGGGAACTCAACCATCCACTCTGCGTACATCAGCTTTGGCCCTGAGCTTCTCTGTATCAGAGTATGTTGCTCCAGCATGGAGCGCATCCAAACAAATTGACATCACTGATAATGAAACAATGTGTATTGTGACAGGAATCCTATACCACTTGAGAAAATATATCCTCTTATTGGTATTGCACCACCTAAGATAAGAAGAGAAGTAGCAGTGGATGCTGAGAGAACTAAGCAAGAGAATGACCCTCAACATCCTTTGAACAGATATGAGCCTCAAGTTCACTGATTTGACTCAGATTCAGGAAGAGTCTATGGCAAGAACAAACATTATTAAAGGTATGCAAGAGCAAAATCTAATTAGAAGATGGAAGAAAGAGCTCACTGAACAAGGAAGAACATTAAAGGAGCATATGGCTGAGGAACCCAACCTCCCCTATGTCACTTGGAGGACCCTGAACAGGCTGAGGGTCAAAGTCCCTTAATGTAAGACCAACATGTTCACCATCAGGTGAAGAACAACATGCTGGAGAAATACAGAATCATTTACTGGTCTGCCAATTACTACCAGAAATATGCACCGATGAGGATTTAATTTTGGCCAATGACCAAGCCAATAAGACGGCTTCATTTTGGCAGTCCAAAGTTTGATCTGGACACAAAAGAAGAAGAACCCTATTTTACATGTCAGTTTTTAAAAGTAGGACAAGAATATGGTAAGGAGATGATAATTGTTGTTCAATTTGAGACAGAAGGCTTTCTGTTTATGAATGATGATTGGGGAAGGGAAGTCTGGATGGGTGGAGGTCAGTGGCTCATGTGAAGAAGTGAAGTCAAACAAATATGATTCTACACTAGAATCCTTTTGGAGTGTTCGTGCTTGTAAGAACTCTGTAAGGTACGGTGGGACAACAGGCATCCTAAGAGGTTCATTTGATCCCCAGGGGTAGCCCCAAATCCCTGGGACCTCTTAGCACTCTTATGCCATCCATTTTTATTAAATAAGAAAGTTTAGATTGGAAAATGCTCTTTAGGGGCATTAGAGGCTTTATGAGGAGTCCCTCCCCCTCTTAAATATTTAACTTTTTGACCACTAGAGGGCAAAAGTTGGCTTTTTTTAGTTTAAAAAAGGACCCCCAACTTTTCATGTGCAATTTTTAGTGGGGACCAAGGTGGGAGTGTATGCACTGCTCCTAGGATCTGGAACGGGTGTCTGTAGCCACTGGAGATTGTCTACCTGTGCAGCAAACCAGGCTTGGATTTCCACTTCCATGCATTGGTCAGCTTGTGTATCAGCATTGGAGCGATCTTTCTGGAGGGTGTGTCTTTCAGTGTGTTCCTGTGGGAAGGTCCGCAACTCAGTGGGAAAGCTTTGCAAGCTAATAATATACATGTTCAGTCTTCAGCTTCTCCAGAAAAGGGAGCAGTAAGAAAAGGCACAGGCTGGAAAATCAATTTGCCACAACTACAACTCTCAGAATCACAAGACTGAATGGTCAGAAAGAGGTCCTGCTGATTGCAGGATACTGAGGATGACAATCCAGAAAAAAAGACTTTCTCCAAACTCTGAGATGAACCATTGACTGAGAATCCGGGTCGGCTCAGACATTACAGAGATCTATGGCACAACAGCCAGTAAGGCACTTGCCTATGTGTTCCATGTATTGAGACACACTACAGATTTCTTTTTCATAGCCAACCAGTCATGGAAACATAGCACAGTGCTTGCCTTTTGCAAAATTGCCTTGGAAAATAGTGCTTGTCTTGCAGTGGCTCAAGTGGCTAAGACGCTGACTGGGAGGTGGAAGGTCAGCAGTTCGATTCCTGAGTACTGCAGGACGGAATGAGCTCCCGTCTTTGTCCCAGTTCCTGCCAACCTAGCAGTTTGAAAGCAAAAAATTGCAGGTAGATAAACAGGGACCACTTTGATGGGAAGGAAACAATGTTCTGTGCGCTCCGGTGTCTAGTCATGCCTGCCACATGACCATGGAAACATCTGCAGAAGCAGACAACGCTGGCTCTTCGGCTTTGAAACAGAGATGAGCACTGAATCCTAGAGTCGGATATGACTGGCTTTTGAGCAAGGGAAACCTTTACCTTTACCTATGGCAGAAGAACTACTTATAAGTGTGGAAGAAATAGGTGAGAGAGATCAAAGAAACACGCCACATTTTGGTCATGCAAGACATAATGTCAACACTTCTTTTTACACAGAACCTGCAGAATCCAGGTGGTGGTTCACCTAGGGGTAGCTGTTGAATCTGGAAGAATCTAGGAAAAGCTAAGTATCTTGGTGTTCACCTTCCATCCACCTTGTTCTTCTGTGACATCAAGTAACTTCTGACATAGTGATCCTAATAAAAATTTCAAGATATTCAAGATGTCCAAGGTTTAGCATCGCCTCTCAATCAGTTTCGATTCTTCATCTAGTTTCCACGTATGATCATGTTTTCTGAGTCCAAATCTAACACCACACCCACTACACCAAGCTAGCTCTCCGTGTATAACCAGCATATAAAATCCACTTCCTATGGCAACAATCCAATAGGAAAAAGGTCTTGCTAAAGTTGGAAAGTTCTGAGTTAATGTACAGTACTTCAGATCCAGTAGCAAGTTCTTAAGTCAAAGATCAGGGTACAAGTGGATCAACTAAGTGTGGCTCTCATTCTCTTTTAAGGCTTACACCTACTCTTAATACACATAAAACAAATGGCCCATTAGCTTCTGCAGCCTCCATCCATGTTAGACATTCTTGATCAAACAAGATTTGCCAAGAAGTTACGCAAACACCCAATTCTGTGCCTTCAGGTATGCTACTGCAGGTTTACCTTCCCGACACAGTAAATCAGAGAAGTAAGTGGGTGTGTCATGGTATTTGGATCTATTTCACTCATCACATAAATGGCATCTCGACAGCTTGCCACATGCTGACTTTCTTAGCACAAGAAAGTCAGCAGGGGTGCACGCCCCGACAGCCGCCCAGGAAAAATGGGTTTCAAGAAAAACCCAAAATGCTCCCAATTGCCTTGCATTCTGGGCACACACGCAGAAGAGGATGATCGTGAAGAAAAGAGTGACTTACCCAAAGGGGAAGAAAGTTCTGCAAAGTGAAGTCCTAGCACATCAAACCCTGCCACCGCTGTGTGATCAAGCCGTCCCTGCTTTGCTCTGCGCAGCAGTGAATTGCAAAAAAGCAGTGCAGAAGTTCAGGAAAATAAAATCAAAGAAAATAAAACGCAGCTGCCTGACTCGAGTGAGGAGTCCCTCCCACCCTGGATCCAGTTAGAAAGAGCCCTGCCCTAGTCCTCCCTCCCCGACACACACACACACACGCCAGGAGTTTCTGCCACACTCTTTGCTCTCTCTCTGTGTGAAGTTGCAGCTTTCTACACAGCCTGTGAAACCCAATCTCGGCTGCAGGAAAGCAACAGCTGGACTGCTTCACTCTGGGTGGTGTCAGTGGAGGAGCTCTGTGCCTTTTGCCTGGCCAGGTCTGACTCATCCTCTCAGACACAGAGGAGGAGGAGGAGGAGGAGGGAGAAGGAAGAAGATGTTGGCCGCTGGATAGCTTCAGTCCAGACCCTTGGTGGATATCAGGGATGAGGAGAGACAGAAAGAGAGGAGGCAAAGGGACTGGAAATAGGAACCCAAAACAAACGTTTCTCTTCCTGAAATTCCTTTTTCAAACTTGCTTCAGGGAAATGAGTCATTACAACCATCTCTCTCTCACATACATTGAGAAACTAGAATAAGCATGCACAGAATGCAAAGTTTTAAAAAATAATAATGATTTTTCGCACCACAACTCCCCAATTCCCCCACCAAGTGGAAGTTGCGGTCTAAGAAAGTAGCTTTTCCAAGCTCCGAGTGCTGCGTGACGGAGGCCTGCCAACCTGTCAGTCCGAAAGCAAGAAATGGCAAGTAAATAAATAGGTGCCACTTTGGTGGGAAGGTAACAAAGTTCCATGCACTCTCGTGTCTAATCATGCCTATTACATGACCATGGAAACACTTGCAGACAGCGCTGGCTAGTTGGATGTAAAACGGAGATGAGCACCGAACTCTAGAGTCAGGTACAACAGGCTTTTGAGCAAGGGTGACCCTTACCAGTTTTACTCCACACGATGAACTTTCAAGGTGGTTTAACTGAGCTCACAACATATATTTATATATGGCAGTGGGATTCAGTGAGACTTCCTTGAACTCAGTGGGACTTCATTCTGGGTAGACATGTGAGAATGGCTTGCACAATTAGTTGGACAATATTCATCAGGCTTTGCAAAAAAGAGATGAGCACCAAACCCTAGAGTCAGATACAACAGGCTTTTGAGCAAGGGTGACCTTTACCCTTACCAGTTTTACTCCACTCAATGAACTTTCAAGGTGGAGCAGGGATTTGAACACACACTTGTTGAGTCCCAGTCTATCACTCTATACCAAGAGGTTTCTAACCTTTTCAAGCCAGGGGCCGGGTGTGCTCTCAGTCAGCTTCGAGGGCCGGATGGCCATTTTGCCCTGACTGCATGATGGTGGTGGCCATTTTGTCCCAACAGCTTCAAACGGGGTAGCCATTATGTTTCTCAAATTCCCTTGGAGGGGTGGGGGGCCAAAAACAATGGTGCCATGGGCCGGATTCGGCCCATTGGCCTTAGGTTGGGAACCCCTGTTTTATACACTATACCACAGTGATTACACAAGTAACACCCTCAAAACATCCTTTTCTAAATGTATCCTCTGCTTTCAACGTATTATGCATAACTATCTGGGCATAAATCATCCTGGGTTAGAAAGTGTTTTTTTTATTGTGGTCGTCATCATATACCATCTCGTCAGATTCTCATACTAGTCACAATCACATGGCATGAAGGCTTAGGAGGGTCACACACATGTCAGTCGGGAGCACTCAAGCTACTGGGGTGTGTCTGCATGTGATAGACATCATATGGATTGGCAACATGTCTGCTTTACACAAGCTTGGCCATTTTTGTGTAGCCATGAAAAAAATGTGAAAGATATTTTGGCCATGGTCCTGCTCAAATGTAGCCAAGAGCATAAGTTCTTTGAAGATAACTTGAGGCCCAACGCCACGAATAAGATATAATGTGGTTTAACTGAGATTATAACATATATCTGGCAGTAGGATTCAGTGAGACTTCCTTGAACTCTGTGGGACTTCATTCTGGGTAGACATGTGAGAATGGCTTGCACAATTAGCTGGACAATGTCCATCAGGCTTTGCAGATAAAAAAAAAGATATAAACAATATAATATCTTGTAATGGATTACAGGAACTGCTGTGGCTTGACACTGAACTTGAAGATTGGAAGGTTGAAGTTCGAGACCCAAGTACTGTCTGATGGAGTGAGCTCCCGTCTCTGCCCCAGCTCCTGCCAACCTAGCAGTTCAAAGGCAAGAAATTGCAAATAGATAAATAGATACCACTCCGATGGTAAGGTAAATAGTGTTCTGTGCACTCTAGTAATTTATTTATTTAAATTCATATGCCACCCCCTCGCCCTAGGGTGGCTCTGGGCGGCTCACAACAAGCATAAAACATATAAAATCATCCTATAAAATCATTAAAAAGACAGCACCATAAAAAAACCATTAAAAGACAGTTAAAAGGCCTACCCACCCCACCCCCATCAGTACAAGAGAGGCACTTTATCTTAGAAGAGCCAACGGGCAGGGACCACTTCCCCATCAGCCTCCCACACTTGCCCTGCCAGCCAGGTTTTGAGCCCTTTCCTAAAGGGCAGCAATTCCTTCTGCTGCCGTAATTCACCCGGCAGGAGGTGCCACAGAGTTGGAGCGGACACAGAGAAGGCCCTCCTCCTTGTGCTAGAGAGGTGTGCCCCTTAGCCGATGAAACAATAAGGGAGCCCCTCCAGTCTGCTCTGGTTGGGCGGGCAGACACTCTTGGGGCGATGCGGTCTCTTAGGTATCCTGGCCCACTTCCATGTAGGCCTTTAAAGGTCATCACCAGCACCTTGAATTGCACCCGTAGGCACACCGGTAACCAGTGCAGCTCCCGGAGCAGAGGCATGGCATGGGCATAATGCCCGCACCCCATCACTACCTGGGCAGCCACATTCTGGACCACCTGCAGCCTCCGAATGGTCGTCAAGGGCAGCCCCATGTAGAGTGCATTGCGATAATCCAGTCTGGAAGTGACCAGAGCATGTGTGACCGTGAGCAAGGAGTCCTGACCCAGGAGCGGGCGCAACTGGCAAATTACACAGAGTTGTGCAAAAGTCCTCCTGGCCACGGCTGCCACCTGTTCTTCTAGCAGCAGTCGGAGTCCAAGAGGGCCCCCAAGTTGCGCACTGGGTCTATCTGGGGCAGAATAGCCCCATCCAAGACCAAGGATGGCAGCTCTTGGGATAACACAGGACCCCAAACCCACAGCCACCCAGTCTTGCCGGGATTCAGCTGAAGCCCATTGACCCCTAACGAGACCCCCACAGCCTCCAGACACCCGGATAGGACTTTGACAGCATTGCTTGGATCATCATGGGCCGAGATGTACAACTGAGTGTTATCCATGTACTGATGGTACCACACCCCGTGGGAACAGATGATCTCACCCAGCGGCTTTGTGTAGATGTTAAATAGGAGAGGAGAGAGCACCGAACTCTGAGGCACCCCATATTGGAGGGGCCTAGGGCTGGACCTCTCACTCTCCAACCACACCGACTGGGTCTGACCCCTCAGAAATGAGGAAAACCAGGACAACACAGTGCCCTAGGTCCCCAATCCTTCGAGCCGTCCCAGAAGGATACCATGGTCGACGGTATCAAAGGTCGCTGAGAGGTCAAGGAGAGCAAGGATGTACGGATGACCTCTGTCCTGCTCCCACCAGAGATCATCCATAAGCGCGACCAATGCCATCTCTGTACCATATCCGGGCCTGAATCCTGACTGGAATGGGTCAAGATAATCCGCTTCATACGCCACTGCCCTCTCCAATACCTGCCTGCCACATGCCCACAGAAACGTTTGCAAACGCAGATAGCACTGGCTCTTTGGCTATAAACAAAGATGAGCACTGAACCCTAGAGTTGGATACAACTGGCTTTCAAGCAAGGGCGACCTTTACCTTTACCTAATGTGTTACAATTTTATTTTATTTTTTGAAACAACCGAGGAATTATATTTCAAAAGTAACAAGGAGACCACACTACTTTGGAACATGTAGTGAGTAACAAGTTACTTTTACTATTTAGTTTTGCATGAGAAAGGGGACAGGTTTGACATTCTTATAATAGTTGTTTAAAAGAGGATGTTTTAATGCAAACTATGTCTGTAGAAAATTCTGCCTCCACACACTATTAAAGATAGTTGTCTTTTATCACTCTGATACCTTAGGCTTAGGTATTCTAGAAATAATATTTTATATTCTCTTAATAATGCCATTCTCTTAACAACCACAAGCATTTTTTAAAAACTGATTTTTTTCCAACACTCCCAACATTAGTAAATACCTATACTTTTCTTAAACAATTCATTAAATTTGAGTGTGCTGCAAAGTTATAATGTATATTTTACTTTTTTGGGCGTGCAAATTGATCCTTTGTGGTAGTGGTGGCGAACCTATGGCATGAGTGCCAGAGGGGGCACTCAGAGCCCTCTCTGCCGGCATGCATGCTGTTGCCCCAGCACAGAGTTTGCCCCGCTCCTTTGCCCAGCCAACCAATGGGAGCGCTTCCTTCCTCCCTGCAGTTCACTCCAACCCTTTGCCAAGCAGCCCAATGGAAGCACTTCCTCGCTCCCCCAAGAACAGAGTTCATCGCGCCCCTCTGCAGCATGAATGGCAGCCTGATGAGTTTGGGCACTCGGTCTCTAAAAGGTTCGCCATCACTGCTTTGTGGAATCAGCCTGCCTGCTAATTTTTATGCTAATTATATAGTGGCTCAGGGTGCCAATACATCAGCATCTTATGCATCAGCTTCATCTGGAGTCTCTTTTGCAACTGCATTTAGTTTAGGTGACCACACAGTAGCAAGCAATAGCCATTACACCTCTGTACTGGCAAATAGTGTTTCATGTACTCTCTGGGTGGTTCACAAGGTAATTAGCATGTTTGCCCCACACATGCTTGGTACTCATTTTACCAGCCTCAGAAGGATGGAAGGCTGAGTCAACCTTGTTCCCCGTCAGAACTGAACTCACAGCATTTTGGCTGCAATACAGCTGCTTAACCACAGAGTCACCAGGGCTCACATAAAGACCCCAGATTATTTCAGTGTTAGGGTTCTCACTGGTCCATCAATGCAGTTAAATCTGTGCCCACACCCCATTTTATTTTGATACCAACCTGGCTCTCTCTCTCTTTTTTATAAATTTTTATTTATTTCAAAAAAGCAAAAAATGCAACTAACAAACATACAGAACCCCCCCCGATAACAATACAATACAATGTTACATCGGACTCATAAAAGGTAGCACATGATAGTAATTAAGCTAACTATTTGCAATATAACTCACAATATAAAATACCCACATTATAGATTATTACTATAACCATAACAATCATAAAAGCTTTCAGTGCTACAACTATTTTTTATTTCTTTACTGATTACACATCACCCTGTGAATATTTACAATGCCCGGAGAGTTTAGTGTCTATATCATCTCCAAAAACCACTTTGAGATGGTACAGGTCCAAAACTGTCCCTTGCCATAAGAGAGTGATCCAAAAACAGATTCCAAATACTCCAAAACCTATTTTCTTTTAATTTATCCCTTTTTACTTTAATCTCCCATGTCAGTTTGTCATTCAATGCTAGGCTCCACATTTCCTTATACCACTCTCCAATCTGTATAGCTACATCATTTTTCCAATTTCTGGCTATGCATTGTCTACCTGTAGTTAACATAATTTCCAATAATTCTTTTTCCTCCTTGTTCAAACCCATACCTTCCACATTTGTTAATAGGATGGTACCTGACACCAGCTTAATTCTTTTATCCATTATTTCCCCAATCTCTCCTTCTATTCTTCTCCAAAATTCGTTAATTTTTTTACAACTCCACCACATATGTTCATATGTTCCAACCGTTTCTTTGCATCTCCAACATAAATTATCCCTTTTATTATCCATCTGATGGAGCCTCAGTGGTGTCAAGTACCATTGCCACAACATTTTAAAATTATGTTCCTTAATTCTTACTGACATTGTTCTCATTATCCTCTTTTTCCATTTGTTTCTCCATTCAACCTCTCCTATTTTTATATTCAAATTTTGTTCCCACTTCCGTTTCAAATCTTCTTGTGGATCTTTACCCTTATTCAGTATGATGTAAAGTTTTCTTACTAGACCCTTAATGTTCTTTTCCCCTTTTCTAATCTTTAATACCAATTCTTCAAATTCGGTCTTTGTTCTATCTATCCTTACTTCTCTTCTATATTTTTTATTCCAGTTATCAACCTTCAATTTCTGAAACCAGTCCAATTTTAACTTTTCAAATTTTTTTTCCCTCTTGGTTTCATCATCACAAACTTTTAACCAGTCCTTCAATAAAAACATTTCATTTTTATCCAATATTTCCTTTTTTTCCTTATCTATTTTTATCGGAAAACACACCATATCAGTCAATTCCAGAATTAGAGAGAGACTTGGGACCATATCTTTCTTTACACTTTTCCACACCTCCATGAGTATTGCTTGTCTTTATCAGTTTATCCTTTATTCCCAAAAAGATCATTTTGCCAATATTCCTATATTCTTTCATCTCCAATTCCTCCCAAATTACCTTTTTCTCTTGCCAAGATCTTCACAACATTCTTAATTTGGAATGCTCGATAGTATGCTAACAAATTTGGCATACCCAAAACCCCTTCTTTCTGAGATAAGTACCAAAGCTTCTTTGAAAGTCTAGATTTTTTATCTCCATTACAAAAAATTATTAAACATCTTTTGAAACTCATTGATTTCCTTCTCCTTCAAATGGATCGCAAGTGCATCAAATAGAAAATTAATCTTTGGCAGCAATATCATTTTGCAGATTGCAATCCTCCTGAACTATGACAGATTCAATTTTTGAAACTCTTGTAATTTGCTCTTAAATTCTACTTTCAAACTGTCATAATTCAATCTTTTAAGTTCTTCCAATTTGTTTGAAATAGTTATCCCCAAATATTTCAACTTTTCTTTAATTTGTATGTTAAGTGTCCCCACTATCTTTCCAATCTCCTTTACCCCCATATTACACAGCATCAATTCTGATTTATCCCAATTTATCATCAGTCTGGTTATAGCTTCAAATACCTGTAATTGGTCTTTAATCCTTATCCATTACCACCTCTGGATGTTTCACCATTAACAGCGTATCATCTGCATACATACTCACTTTATTACCCAATATCCCTTCTATGTTTGAATCATCCCTTATATTTTTAGCTAATATTTCCATTGCCATAATAAACAGGATAGGAGATAGTGGACAACCCTGCCTGGTACCTGCCTCAAGCTTTACCACATCTGTAACCTCTTTGTTTACTCTAATCCTAGCACTCCCTTTTTGGTATAGTAGATCAATTACCCTTCTAAATCTATCCCAAAATCCGTAGTTTCTAACTATTTCCTTGATTGAAGACCATTGTAATGAATCAAATGCCTTAAAATGTCTAATGATAATAAACCCACCTTTTCCTTCGTTTGATTAACATTATCAATTAGATCTAATACCCTTCTAGTCAAGTCAGCCATGTGCCTACCTTTTAAAAAACCAACTTGGTCAACATTTATATATTCCCCCATAAAACTGTTTAAACGATTAGCCAATATTGCTGTGAAGATTTTGGCATCCTGGTTTATAAGAGAAATTGGTCTGTATGATTCCACCTTTTCCAGATTCTTTCCCGGTTTTGGCAGCAGAACGATTATGGTATTATACCATGAAGTCAGGATTTGTCCTCCATCTAAAATATAATTATATAACTTCACTAACTTTGGAACCACAACGTCTTTAAATTCTTTATAAAATTCTGTCGATAATCCATCGTCTCCCGGGGCTTTCGCCATCTTCAACCCACTAATTACCTCCTTTACCTCTTTATCGGTTACCCTTTCGTCCATTTTTTCTCGATGTTCCTGTTTTATTCCATTCCCTAGCTGTCTCTCCAAGATCCCTTTAAGCCTCTCCACATCTACCTCCTTTTTTGCATATAATGCTTGATAAAATTCCTTCACAATTTTACATTTATCCCTATTCTTGTTACACCTTAACCCTTGTTTATTAACCAACACCCCAATTTCTCTTTTTTCCCTTTTAACCTTAGCTGCTCTTGCTAATAATTTTGAATTTCTATTATTAAATTCAAAATACTCTCTATTTAGATAAATCAAATCTCTTTTAACTTTATCAATATCCTTACCCATTAACTCTGCCTTGAGTCTTTGCAATTTAGCAAAGGTTTTTTAATCTTTACTTTTTGAATGGTCATCCTGTAACTGCTTTATTTCTTTTTCTTTTTCTATCTGTTCTACCTTATGTCTTTTATAATTAATACTCGCCAGCTTTATACTTTCCCCTCTGAAAACCGACTTCATGGTATCCCAAACAACGTTAAAATTAACTTCATTATTGTCGTTCCACTGCCAACTTTCTTTCCACCTTTCCATAATTTGCTCTTTACATTTTTGGTTTTTAAATAGGTTAGGATCATACCTCCAACTTCTTCCTCTTCGAATATCTTTTTGTCATTTCAAATCCAAAAGTACTTTGGCATGATCTGATTCCTTGAAGATCCCAATTTTCATTCCCTCAATATCTTTAATCAAGTTTTCCGTAAGAAAGACGTAATCTATTCTCGACTAGGTCCCATGGACGTGTGAAAAAAAAGAATATGCCCTTTCAGAGCCCTTGATCTCTCTCCAAGAGTCCTTCAAACCCATCGCAACCATCCATTTATCTAAAACCTTCCCTTTCAAGCCAATTCCACATCTTGCTAGGTTCGTACAGTCTAAACCCGACCTTATCAAATTAAAATCTCCAGCCACAATAGTTTTTGCAACATTTTCTAGCTCCACTACTTTCCGAACTTTTTCTAAGAAATCCGCTTGGTGGTCATTTGGAGCATATATGTTTACCAACATAATTTCCTCATCTTCTATTTTTCCTCTTACAATCAAGTATCTACCCTCTTGATCAGCAACACTTTTTGTAATCTCAAATCCTAATTTTTTAGAAATCATAATTGCCACACCTCTCGCTTTTGAAGTTCCAAACGCCATCTCATAATGTTGAATCCATCCCCAAAAAAGTTTGTTCGTATCTTTTGACTTCTGGTGCGTTTCCTGTAAGAACACTATATCGGGTCTATCTTTCTTCAACGCCAATTCCAACCTCCGCCTCTTAAGAACGGAACCTGTACCCTTCACATTCCAGGTTAATATTTTAATATTTCCCATAATCTATTTCCTTTCTAGCTTCTAAACTCTCCATTGGGCATGACGTCACCAACCCCTTCCCCCAAAAACACACAATTCTACATAGAACACACACTATCTCTCTCCCCACTTTCTTAAAAAAAAAGACGCCTTCGACAACCAAAGAGGGGAGAGGGGGCACATGCAAGATGTGCCTACCAACCAGTGCTACACGCTACTCACCCTTCTATATTGTTTAAATACTTTAATTTTTATTAGTCCATTTCTCATTGCTCCTTATTTGCCTCCTCCTCCACCATGATCAGCGACAGCTCCTCCTCATCTTTTTCCTGCGGTGTTCCACCTGTGGCGCCACCAGCCTCTGCCCTCTCATACTCCCTCCCCAGAGCACCCGATTCCAACAATTCTTTCTTAAGATTTATCCACTCTTCTGAATCTGTTTTTACCAACTCCAACAAACTCAAATACTCCAATGGATTGGTCCCTTCATCAATTACTTGCATTCTTTTCTCATAAAAAAGCGCAGTTGCTGTGGGAATCTCCAATTGTACCTTATGTTTTTACTCATCAACAATTTGGTTACAGGTCTCATCTTATATCTCCACATTCTTTCTTTCAATGAAATATCATTGTATACTTCTACATCAGAACCATCAAATTTCAGGGCATCAGGTCCAGCTTGTTTCAAAAAAGCCATTACTCTAAGCTTATCACCCCAATTTGCAAATTTTACCAAAACATTTCTTTGAACCACTCTCCCTCTTCTTGGGCCCACCCTGAATACACTTACAATATCTTCCTGAACAAATTCCTTTCCCATATTCAAACCATTTAACCACTCTTAGCTGGTCCCGTGTCCGTTCAACCATCTGACGGATCACAATATTCTGCTTTCTCATCATATCTTCCACAGCATCAATCCTTTTCTCGTGCTCTTCCAATTTCAGCTTATTCTCCCGCACCGCCTCCTGAGTCCCTTTTATTTCCTTTTTTATGACATTTACCTCATTTCGAACCAATTTCACATTTCCCTCTATTTTTTGCAAACTTAAAACTGGCTCTCTTTTAAAGCTTTGCTGTCAAGCTGCTGGAACTGCTTAACGGGTCGCATGATGGTAACGAAAAAGACCATTCCCCAAAGTTTTCCATTCATGTTCAAACACACACATAGCATAGAAATATTGTAGTCTGGTGGAGTTCATAGAGTTATTTTATATCAGTTTTTAATTTTTGCCAGACAGGCAAAACACTGTTCAAATCATTGTGGTTAGAAAAAAGTAAATGTGGGGCATTTAAAGCACTTCCGAAATTGTTCAGGTTCAGATTTTGATGGACCTCTGGTGCAATTGTGTGGAACCAAGTTCTTTCCCTTCCTGCTGAACGGGCTGATTTGCACTGATCTTTACATTGTGCAATTATGGGAAAATACTTTGAATTCAGCCATGCCACTTCTGGAGCAAATTGCAAATTATCTTCCAATGTAGTCTGCATAGTCAGGTTTTTTTATTTTATTTAAAAGAGGGGTAAGAAGACTCCATCTTGAGTATAGTTGCCTATTTGACCATATGTCATATTTGGAAATCTAGTGCTACCTTTAACGGGGATATTTTGTAAGGTGAATGCATGTAAAAGAGGATAAGGTTCCTGTACCTTTAATAGCTGCTAAGAAGAGGAAAAATTAATGCAAACTACCCCTGCAATGCTGTTAAATTGCACTGCTGATCTCTGGTGCCTTTGAAAACCAGTTTACAAAAAATGTTACACAAGTTTATTAAATGCCAAGTTAATATGATTTTTTTTATCTGTAGCACACAGCTCGGAAATAGCCTTAATTGCTTTATTTCCAAGAGCAAAGTGTGTTAGTCTGTTGCAGCCAAAGGAGCATAAGAGCCTTAAGAGTGTTTGTGGAGTGCCCATGGATAAGGAAGTTGTGGTCCACAAAAGCTCACATAGAATATTGTGCAAATCTGTGCATTTGTATTACAACTCCCAGAATTCCCCAGGCAATCCAACTCACAGGCTGAGTGGGGAATTCTGTGAGTTGGAATCCAAAAAGACAGACCTGCACACCTCCAAGCAAACGTATCTTGTTCATCGTCAATGTGACACAATGCTCTTAGTCACTTTTGCTATTTACAACCCATTATCTTGACTACTCTACCGGCATAGCTGTATGGAGAGGAGGTACAGTATATTGATCTAATGACCTTAGCTACAGTCCATGAAGGTGTATGCCAGGAATTCTCAACCTGTGGCGCATGGGCCGGATGTGGCCCTTGGCACCATTTCATGTGGGCCCCCACTGCCGCCACCCCCCCAGGAAGTACCGTGTGGTGGATGAAGGTCAAAATGGCCATCCGGGCCCCAAAGCTGTCTGAGGGAGCATGACCTGGTCCCCGGCTTTAAAAGGTTGAGAACTCCTGGCTTATCTATCTATCTATCTATCTATCTATCTATCTATCTATCTATCTATCTATCTATCTATCTATCTATCTATCTATCTATCTATCTATCTATCTATCTATCTATCTATCTATCTATCTATCTATCCGTTGTCATAGTCATGCGTCCAGTGGGGGGCCGTGGGCCCTACAAATTGGGAAACAGAGCAGAGACTACAACTCCCAGGGTGCCTTGTGCCCTGGGACGGAATGATGGGGCAGCACGTGTAAGCGTGCACACCCCAGGCTAACCACCGTGACAGGAGGCAGTGGGCGAGATGGCAGAGCAGGCTGCGGGGTGAGTGCGCGGCAGAGGAAAAGCCCTTGGTGGGGCCACACTGCAGAAGGCCAGGCCAGCAAGTCCGCAGCCGCCAGGGGACATGGAGGACACCCATCCAGCAGCAGCAGTGGGTGAAGGCCCAGGCTGTGCCGGGAGCACATTGCCAGAAAGTGGTTGTTGGGGGGAACAGACCAGCCCAACAAAGGTAACAATGACGGAGACCTGGAACAGAAGAAGGGGGGACGGGCCCAGGTGAAACCGGGTACCAAGCTAGTGCCAAATATTTTTTTAAAATCTTTAAGATTTTCCGAGACCTTTTGTTATCTCTTGTTATCTCTTCTGTAATATGACCATGTACCTAATAACAATCTGTCTGGCCAGGTTATCCTGCTATGGTAATAGAATAGATCATACTGCCAGCGACTCAACGCTGAGTATCAGGCAGTGGTTAACTAACCTGACAACCCCAAGGATTAACAGCTCTGGGTGCCGAAGTCCACAGGGAAAGGTGATGGTCCCCAAGTGGATTAAATCCCACTTGAATCCATCTTGATGGAGGGCAGCAGCTTCATCAATACTGGCCTGGAACTGATGAGAACATTGTGCACCAAAAGGGCTCAGGACCAGGAAGTGACTTGTGGAACTGGATCAGTGGTACAGGGGTCATGCTGTGATGCGGGAGGCAGATGAAGGGCCACGGCATTATATTCTCAGGACAGTCTTCATTATATGGGTACACAGAAAGAGCCACCTCGAAGATTGCGTTATTTTTGAACCACAATCGGGAATACCCTGGTAATGGTAACCTCGTGTTGCCAACTAATCTTTCTCACACTAGATCAGGCCAAAGGAACTGCAGAATGGACTCACCAAAAGGTGAGTTCATTTTGGCAGTTTCATGTCTGGCCTAGACACGGAAGGGAAAAAAAACCCTAATAACTGTTACGAGCACATATATACAGAGGTGTTTCTGGTGACTATCAGCTCCAAAGATTGGAATTCCCTTTTCTTGAGCACAGGTAATGGTGAAGGTGTGTAGCCCTCCATATTTTATTGCGCTCCAGTGCCATTGCTCTTCGTCAATATAGCTAATTGAGAAGTTATGATATCAGGATGGGAAAGACCTTGGTTCCACACAGTTGCACTTAGAGGTTCATCAATATCTGATCCTGAACAATTTCATAAGAGCTTGAAATGCCCCACAATTTCAACATGAGTAAGACTTTGTTTCTTTAATGTCTAGTTTGCCTTCCTCCCAAGAAAGTTACTCAACATGGCTTAAGCTTGTTAGCCAGCCTTAAGAGGATATTGGGTAATTTTATTTTGTAAAATATAATTTTATATTCTTCCTTTCATTTTTGTTTCATAAGTACAAACTTGCTAAATTTAGGCCACTGGTACTTCTTGTTTCAGTACTTGTCCGATAATTCAGTTGTGGTGGACAGAAAGAAAGTTATGCAAATAAAAATGTACGATGATCATTGTTGTTGTTGTTGTTGTTCAGTTGCATAGTCGGGTCCGATCCTTTATGACCCCATGGACCACTGCACGCCAGGCACCCCTATCCTCCACTATCCTCCTTAGCCCTCTCAACTCTACATCCATTACATCAACAATGCCATCTAACCCAGGGGCTTCCCTAAAAGGGCGCTGAACAGGGAGTGATTAGGTTGTCTAACCCTAAAAAATTATATATGTTCCCACTCGCCTTCTAATTTTAACTCTCCTCTGGGGATTCAAACCGACAACCTCCTGCTTACAAGGCAAAATTGCAGCCTATAGGCCACGGTGGCTCCACTATCAACAGATCTGCTTTTGGTAATCTTATAACAGAGAACTCTGTGTTAACCAGAGAGGATATCATTGCTTTTAAAAAACAGGTTTAAAGAGAAATCCTTAGTGGATAAATGATTAGTGTTTTTGACTATGCCCCAAAGATACCAAGTTTGATTCCTGCTTAGGACTTAATGTTTTTTAAAAAATATTATTATAAATATAGCTATAGTTATGCTAAATAATAAAAATAAAATTACTGTTCCATGTTGCATCCTTTCTCCAAACAAAGGGTCTCCCCTGAGGCAGAATTTGATTCATTCATTCATTCATTTCATTTATTCGATTTATATCCCGCCCTACTTAGCCAGGGCCAACTCAGGGCGGCTTACAACAAGTAAATTAAATACAATATAACAAGAGAAAACAATATAAACACACAGAACACAATAGTATACAATTACAAATCAACAACTGCAGAATTAAATATACAATCAATGCAAAAAGACTAGTCTATAAACAACAGCATCCTAAAATATACCACAAAAATTCCAACTAACAAAGTAGCACAGCACAGAATTAATATGCATTACAAAATTCAATATACAAATAATCAAAAAATTCAGCACAATTCCCATTCAGGGCTTTTACAGCCCAGATTTTAAAAGCAATGATATCCTCTCTGGTTAAGATAGAGTTCTCTGGTTAAGATAGAGTTATAAGATTGCCAAAAGCAGTTCCACTGGTTGTGGAGCTGCTGTGGCTTAGAGGTTGAAATTTTGCCTTGTAAGCAGAAGGTTGGGGTTCGATTCCCCAGGAAGGATGGTGGGAACATTGTCCCTTTGATATACTGATTGTTGATATTTTGACTTGTTGTACTGATATATTGTATTGTGGAATTTATTGTAATTGTATTGTAAGTGTATTGATTATTTATTTTTGCATTATCACACCGTTACATTGTACTTATATTAACTTGCTGTCAGCCGCTCTGAGTTGGCCTGTGCCGAGTTGAGCGGGAATCAGAGAAGGCAGGAGGAAGGCGCCCATCTTGCTGGTGCTGCCGCCCCGCCCCTGCTTCCCCTTGAGTTAAGCCCTATGCAGCGCTGGCTTTGCTTCTCACCTCCAGCCCTTTGGTTAAGCAAAAAAATAAAATTCTGCCCGCAGGGGTGGAGATTGCTGGGGCAGAGTGGGACATTGCCCGATACCCCCAACACGCTGCTGATCTAACCATCTTATCCTCTGTGGTCCTCTTCTCCTTTTGCCTTCAATCTTTCTCAGCATCAAGGCCTTCTCAAGTGAGATCTCTCTTCTCATTTGGCATCTTCAATATTTGTCCTTCCAAGGTGCAGTCAGGGTTGATTTCCTTCAGGATTGACTTATTTGTTCTCTTTGCTGTCCAGAGTACTCTCCAAAATCTCCTCCAGCACCACATATCAAAGGCATCTATTCTTCTTCGCTCAGCCTTCCTTATGGTCCAGATCTCACAACCGTACATTACTACTGGTAATACCATTGCTTTGACTATGTGGAGTTTTGTTGGCAGGGTGATGTCTCTACCTTTTATTGTGTTCCCTAGGTTTCTCATAGCTTGCCTCCCAAGAATTAATCTTCTTTTTATTTTGTGGCTGCAATCTCCATCTGCAATGATCTTGGATCCTAAGAAGGTGAAGTTTGTCACTGCTTACATAAGAACACCCTTGCTGGAACAGGCCACAGCCCATCCAGTCAAGCATTCTGTCTCACATAGTGGCTCACCATTTGCTTCAGGGTATTTGCTTCCATTTCTTTCCCTCCTGTTTGCCAGGGAGTGTTAGGACCCACAGTGTCCTAATATCTGTTGGATTTTTTTGAGAGTGTCAACAAGCATGTGGATAAGGGGGATCCAGTTGACATTGTTTATCTGGACTTTCAGAAGGCTTTTGACAAGGTCCCACACCAAAGGCTCTTGAATAAACTTACCAGTCATGGAATAAAGGGGCAGGTCTTGTCCTGGATCAGCAACTGGCTAAGAGACAGGAAATAGGGTAGCACTAAATGGACACTTCTCCAAGTGGAGGGAAGTAAAGAGTGGGGTCCCCCAAAGTTCAGTACTGGGACCCCTGCTTTTCAACCTCTTCATAAATGATCTAGAGGTAGGAGTAAATAGCAAGGTAGCTAAATTTGCTGACGACACTAAATTATAAAGGGTAGTGAAAACTGTGAGAGATTGTGAGGAGCTCCAGAGGGATCTCTTGTCACTGGGGGAGTGGGCAAAACAGTGGCAAATGAGCTTCAACATTGGTAAGTGCAGAGTGATGCATGTTGGGGCAAACCCCCCCAATTACATTTATAAACTGATGGGTTCTGAACTCTCTGCGACAAACCAGGAAAGGGACCTTGGTGTCCTGGTAGACAACTCCATGAAGGTGTCAACCCAGTGTGCCTCAGCAGTGAAAAAAGCAAACTCAATGCTAGGGATCATTAGGAAGGGTATAGAAAATAAGTCAGCAAGTGTCATTTTGCCTCTTTATAAATCTATGGTGAGGCCCCATCTGGAATACTGTGTACAGTTCTGGTCACCATAACTCCAGAAGGATATTATGGAGCTGAAAAAAGTGCAGAGGAGGGCAACCAAAATGATTAGGGGACTGGAACACCTTCCTTACCATCTGAGGCTGCAACGGTTGGGCCTTTTCACTCTTGAACGACGGCGTCTAAGAGGTGACCTGATTGAAGTTTATAAAATCATGCACGGTGTGGACAAAGTAGATAAGGAAAAACTGTTTTCCCTATCGCATAACACTAGAATTAGGGGACACTCCATGAAACCTTTGGGTACTAGTTCTCAAACAAATAAGAGAAAGTACTTTTTCACCCAGAGGATTACTGGTCTATGGAACTCCCTGCCAGAAGAAGTGGTGACAGCTGTCAGTCTTGACAGCTTTAAGAAAGGATTAGACAAGTTCATGGAGGACAAGGGTATCAATGGCTATAATTATGGATACTTAAGGACAACCTCGGGGTTGGAGAGATAGGCAGGATATCTCTAAATGCCATTTCCAGGGAATCCTAAGCAGGTGAAGGCATCTCCTTAGGAATACCCTGAAGGAAATGGTGAGCCACTGTGTGAGACAGAATGCTGGACTGGATGGGCTGTGGCCTGTTCCAGCAAGGCTGTTCTTATGTTCTTTTGACCGGTTGCCATTATTTTGCTTTTTTTTTTTGATGTTGAGTCTCAGGCCAGCTTCTGCACTCTTTTCTTCATCAAGAGGTTCTTTATGTCTTCTTCACTTTCTGCCATTAGGATAGTATCATCTGCATATCTCAGGTTGCTGATGTTTCCCCCGCGCTGATGGATGATCTCTGCTGGGAGCGAGACGGAGGTTGTCCGTCCGTTCTTGTTCTCCTTGACTTCTCTGCAGCTTTCGATACTGTCGAACACGGTATCCTTCTGGAACGGCTCCGGGGATTGGGGATCCAGGGCACTGTGTGGTCCTGGTTTTCTTCATTTCTGCAGGGCCGGACCCAGTCGGTGTGGTTGCAGAGTGGGAGGTCGAGCTCTAGGGCCCTCAAATATGGGGTGCCTCAGGATTTGGTGCTCTTCCCTCTCCTATTTAACATCTACATGAAGCCTCTGGGTGAGATCATCTGTTCCCACAGGGTGCGGTACCATCAGTACACGGATGACACTCAGTTGTACATCTCGGCGTGTGGTGATCCCAGCGATGCTACCGAAGTCCTGTCTGGGTGTCTGAAACCTGTGGGGGTCTGGATGGAGGCCAATGGGCTACAACTGAATCCCAGCAAGACGGAGTGGTTATGGACTGGGGGACCTGTGCTGCCCAGGGAATTACCATCTTTAGTTGTGGATGGGGCTGTCTTGCACCAGACAAACCCGGTGCACAACTTGGGGGTCCTCCTGGACTCGTGGCTACTGCTAGAAGAACAGGTGGTGGCGGTGGCCAGGAGGGCTTTTGCACAGCTTCGATTAATTCGTCAGTTGTGCCCGTTCCTGGACAGGGACTCTCTGGTCATGGTCACTCATGCTCTAGTCACCTCCAGACTAGATTACTGCAATGCGCTCTACATGGGGCTGCCCTTGTTGACCATTTGGAGGCTACAGCTGGTCCAGAATGCGGCGGCCTGGGTAGTGATGGGGTGTGGACGTTATGCCCATGCCTCACCACTGCTTCGGGAACTGTACTGGTTACCAGTTTGCCTCCGGGTGCAATTCAAGGTGCTGGTTTTGACCTTTAAAGCCCTACATGACAGTGGGCCAGGATACCTAAGGGACTGCATCGCCTTAAGGACATCTGTCCATCCAACCAGGGTGGACCGGAGGGGTTCTCTTACTGTACCATCCGCTAGAGGGGCTCGCCTCTCTAGCACAAGGAGGAGGGCCTTCTCCGTGTCTGCACTGGCACAGATGGAATTGCTGTCCTTCAGAAAAGAACTTAAAACCTGGCTGGCGGGCCAGGTATGGGGTGCAGGTGGAAGGGTGACTTCCGTTGGGTGGCTGGTATAGTGAAATTCTGGCCCCCTTGGTCCCTGCACCCTTTTTTAGGGGGAGGGTAGTTTTTAAAGCAGTTTTTAATAATGTTTTTATTATGATTGTGAACCGCCCTGAGTTGGCTTTGGCCAAGTGGGTGGTATAGAAATCAAAATAAATAAATAAATAAAATAATTTCTCATTAGACAGATGAGGTGGTCTGGTACTCACATCTCTTTAAGGACTTGCCACAGTTTATTGTGGGCCACACAATCAAAGGCTTTGGTGTAGTAAATGAAATAGAAGTAGACTTGTTTCTGGTATTCCTTTGCTTTCTCTATGATCCAGCGAATGTTGGCAACTTGGTCTTGAGTTCCCCTGCCTCTTTGGAACCCAGCCTGCACTTCTGGAAGTTCTTGATCCGCATACTGCTGAATCCTAGCCTGTATTATCTTGAGCATGTCCTTGCTAGCATGTGAAATAAGCGCAATTGTTCGATAGTTTGAACATTCTTTAGCATTGCCCTTCTTTGGGATTGGAACATATACTGACCTTTTCCAATCCTGTGGCCACTGCTGTGTTTTCCAAATCTGCTGGCATATAGAGTGCAACACTTTAATTGCATCATCTTTTAGGGCTTTGAATAATTCAACTAGAATACCATCATCTCCAGTAGCTTTGTTGTTAGCAATGCTTTCTAGGGCCCTCTTGACTTCATACTTCAGTACGTCCGGTTCAAAATCAATGTTCTCATCATTGTGGTTGTCAGGGATGTTGAGGTCTTTTTTGAAGAGTTGTAGAGTATTCTTGCCATCTTTTCTTAATCTCTTCTGCATCTACTAGGCCCCTACCATTTTTGTCCCTTATCATGGCCATTTTTGCTTGAAACGTTCCCTTAATTTCCCTGATCTCTAGGACTTCCCTTTTCTGTTGTCTTCCTCTATTACTTTGCACTGTTCATTTAAGAAGGCCTCCTTATCTCTCCTTGCTTTCCTTTGGCTGTGTTCCATCGACCCCCATCCCTGCTAGATCAAAGCAAAGGCCTATCTAGTTTATGGCCAATAAGATGGCTATGGGAATCCCAAAGAAAGGGGCATGAGTTTATCATGTGATGACTGATAATTCAGAATGGCAAGGAAAGCACTAAACATTGGATTTTTACTCAGTTTCTCATTTCCCCCTGACCCAAGCTAATTTTGTTTCATTACTATGTCAGTCAGGATTTTTTCTTTTAAAAATTTGCACAGAAATTTGTGTGGATTTCCATAATATTTCTCCTAAAATATGACAGGTTTGCAAGCAAGTATCCTTACTAGATTACTTGCCCTATCACCATTTCTGCTGTTACACATTACTATGTAATGAACCAACACACATTTTAAAGGCTAAATAAAAGCCCCGGAGAACTACGTAGCAAAATTGACAAAATGTACAAATAGCAAGATGATTTCAAATTAATTTTGGGAAATACATAGCTGATAAATTTGCATTGCAATTGAAATGTGGCAGCGATAAAAGCATTGAAGGTAAAGAGAAATACCGTATTTGCCAGGGTATAAGACGCATCAGAGTATAAGATGCACCCCTTATTTTAAAGGGGAAAATAATTTTCTACATTTTTTCTTGAATTTCCAAAATTAACTCCTGGAGCGGGGGAGGGTGGGATGGGTGGGTGGGGGTGAGGACTCAATTGAAGCCCGTTTCCCCACCATCCCAGCACTGCCACATCCCACTGCCACTGAACGTCAGGAGGCTGGGAGGGCGGGATTGGATGGGATTGGATGGGCAAGAGAGCACCTTTGGAAGATGCCCTTTGCCCAGCTCCTAGCAGTCAGTGGCGCCACCGATCCTCTCTCGCTGCTGAACTGCACCAGCTGGGGGGGCTGTTACTGGCGTATGAGATGCACTCCGTTTTCCTGGTGTATTTTAAGGGGGGAAGTGTTTTATATGCCAGCAAATACAGTAGATCATATTGTAGAGCAGCCTGGTGTGATCCATTTCCTGGTGATTACATGATATTTGGTGAATTGTGCAGCAGCCCTACATCAATCTGTGCCCAAGTTAGACCAAAAAGGAGGAGAATTTGGTTAGACAGAGTGGTTCCCAACGTAGGCCCCAGGCCCCACAAGGGGACTTTAATTCCCAGATGCCTAAGTCAGTACGTTGGCTGAGCCGTGCTTTGGGGAATTAACATTCAAAAACCAAAGGTTGAGAAACACTGGCTAGAGCTATTTCCTGACAGAAGGAAAAGTCACTTTTAGGGAAATTGCGCACTGCAACGCAGCCTGTTGTGCTGTGACTGGCTGTGTTCCTTTCCCAGCATCTGATCACACATTAAATTAATTTCTCCCTCATTCCTAATTCAGAGCAGTACTGTCTCTTAAGTACGTTGACTACCTACTGAGAGACTTTGCCTCCATGAATTTACCTAATCTCCCTTTAAAGCCATTTAATTAAACACTTTGGGCTGTTCTACGACGTCGCATATAAAACAATTCTTGTTCTATCTACACTGGAAACTAGGAGTCAGGTGCTTGTGTTCCCTGTTAAATATTTTTGTGACTTCAGGTCGGGGTGTGTTGCTAACACATCCAAGACACTAATAAGTGAGAAATGTTGGCTTGGCAGAAACTGGTTTGTTAACTTTAGTCCAGGTCCTCCTCCAGCGGTTTCCCCTTTGGGGAAGGGAAGGGAAAGCTGAAGATTAACGGCTTTGATAAAGCGCCAGAAGCAAAAAAAATAATATTCTCTCCAAGGAGCTGCAATAGTTCAGCCACCCCCACCCCCCACTCAAAATACAGATTGGGAAGAGAGAATAAGATGACTTCATGCAAAGTGAAATATTACTCTGGATGTGATTTTTGCCAGCATTTTGCAGCAGAGCAAAAAGCCGCAAGAGACAATAGTAAATACGGATTATACTACTTGGTGAAATATGTATTATTCATGTCAGGGTGAGTGCTTCCCTCTGTAGTTTATAATTTTGTGCTCCCCCCCTCCAAATTCTGGAATTTCCATTATCCAACTGGCATTCATGGAGGGAATAGCTCAATAGTGAACTCCATATTGTCAGGCAAAAGGTGAAAAGGCAAAAACATCAGTCCAGATGCTACAATCTTCAATGGAAGGTCTCTTGACAATGTCATCAACTGCAGAAGCCAGCTTGACAGCCACAGTCAAGGTGGGATTTCTCCTGTATTGCCTCCAAACTATGAAATGTACACACCTCAGAATTATAATCATTTCCCACTGTATAAGGGAAAATTTGGGGTACTACAGTACCAAGAATCCTATAGGGTTATAGTCTCTTAAGTAGCTTTCCCCATATCTCACTGATTTGATAAAGGTGTGAAATTCTAATCAGTAGACTGCAGTGGCTCAAGTGGCTAAGAAGCTGACTGGGAGGCAGAAGGTCAGCAGTTCGATTCCTGAGTACTGCAGGATGGAATGAGCTTCCGTCTTTGTCCCAGCTCCTGCCAACCTAACAGTTCGAAAGCAAGAAATTGCAAGTTGATAAATAGGGACCACTTCGGTGGGAAGGTAAACAGCGTTCCGTGCACTCCAGTGTCTAGTCATGCCTGCCACATGACCACGGAAACATCTGCAGAAGCAGACAACGCTGGCTCTTCGGCTTTGAAACAGATGAGCACTGAACCCTAAAGTCAGATACGACTGGCTTTCGAGCAAGGGAAACCTTTACCTGTAGAGGAGTTGGAGGGTTAAATCCAGTCATTTGTCCAAACTGCAGTAGACCCGTTGAAATAATAAGACTTAGACAAGTGCTAACTTGGGGCCACAGGGGCTTAGTGGTTAGGACATTGAGCTTGACAACCGAAAGGTTGACAGGTCAGCAGTTCGAACCCGAGTGTGGTGTTGCAGAGTAAACTGCAGGGTTGATATTCCAGTGGCCACACAATGTAATTGAAGTGGACCAATCTGCCCACAGAGCACCCTACCTGCACGTTTTGAGCCACAGCCATGAACTTCTACATTTTTGGTGCAGGTAGTGCACTCTAGTTTAGTCTGTTCCTAGTGTATGGAGTTGCAAAGAATAGACTAAACTTGAGCCTTGTAGATGTTAAAGCTGCCAAGACTCCTTCTGGTTTCAATTTCTGGTATCATGTGGCTTAATAAATGAGGCGCTTCAGGATATTGACAGGTTGAACACTTTACCTCAGGCATGGGCCAGATCTGGCCCCCAATGGCAAATCATCCAGCCCGTGCCACTCCCAGAAGTGGAAGTAAAACCCACACTGCATGCGCAGAATGCTGCGATAAATGCATCTGTGGCTGTCGTAAATGCATTTACAACAGCTGTGGGTGCAGTTATGGCAGTGTTTTGTGCATGTGCAGGTGCATTTTACTTCCACTTCCACGTGAACCACGTGACCGGTCCGTAGCCCAAAAAGGTTTGGACAGCTCTGCGTTTCCTGTTTCTTTGAGAGGAGTAGGGAAAGTGTTGACAATGGAAGGAGTTGGAGGGTTGCTTGTGGTCGACATATTATTTGAATGTAAGAATTATGCCAAATAGGTGTACCGGTTTCACACACTCCATGAGTGCAATGGCTGAGCAGAGATCTGAACCCAGGTCTCCTCAGTCCTATTCTGTCACTCTACTACACCATGCTGGCAGCAAAAATGCATTACAACCATACTTTAAATAGAGCATAAGTCTAGTATCCAGGAGGGATGCAATTATTAAAAGCGTGCATAAAGAAGGAGGTCTTTAACTGTTGCCAAAATGATAAGGGAAAGAGCTAGCATAATTTCCTGAGAAAGAACATTCAACAATCTTGGTGCAGCCACAGAGAAGGCCCTCTCTTGTGTCCCTGTCAAACATGTATAATGAATCCACAACAATGTCATGAATCCATCACCATCAGTGCAAGGTGCTTTACTTCCTTGGATATCTTATCATAACATGATGAAGATGCTCAAACAGAAAGTCCAGTACTGTACTCCTTGGGTGGGTAAAGTACAGCTTGGAGGTTTCATGTGGCCTTCCGGCCTTCCCAATAATGCCCTCAACATTTCATGCTCCTCCACATCCCTGGCATCTGCCCATTAAAAAAAAAGTCCCCTGCACCAATTAGAAGACATTGAGCAATTTTGTCATATTGTTGGATGGATGCTTCTTATGTGGTGGCATTATTCAGAAGCTCCATGTTTAGTAGTAATAGGAACCTGATTCCTAGATACTGAGGGAAAACAGCAGAAGGCAAGTTTTAATCTCTTGTAAAGGTAAACAAAGGGACTGTGGTGGCTTAGTGGTTAAGATGCTGAACTTGACGACTGGAAGGTTGGCAGGTCAGCAGTTTGAGACCCGAGTGCTGCATGACAGACTGACCTCCTGTCTCTGTCCCAGCGCCTGCCAACCTAGCAGTTTGAAAACAAGAAAATGCAAGTAGATAAATAGGGACCACTTCGGTGGGAAGGTAAACAGCATTCCATGCACTTGACTTGCATTCCATGCAAGTCATACCTGCCACATATCCACGGAAATGTCTACAAATAGACAGCACTGGCTCTTTGGCTATAAACGGAGATGAGCACTGAACCCTAGAGTCAGATACGGCTGGCTTTTGAGCAAGTGCAACCTTTGCCTTTAGTAAAGGCAAAGGTTTCCCTTGCTCGAAAGCCAGTCGTATCCGACTCTAGGGTTCAGTGCTCATCTCTGTTTCAGTGCTGAAGAACCAGTGTTGTCTGCTTCGGCAGATGTTTCTGTGGTCATGTGGCAGGCATGACTAGACACCGGAACACACGGAAGTGGTCCCTATTTATCTACTTGCAATTTCTTGCAATTTCTTGCTTTCGAACTGCTAGGTTGTCAGGAGCTGGGACAAAGACGGGAGCTCATTCCGTCCTGCAGTACTCGGGAATCAAACTGCTGACCTTCTGCCTCCCAGTCAGCGTCTTAGCCACTTGAGCCACTGCAGTACCAACCTTTGCCTTTATAGGTAAACAAAGCTTTCCGTTTTGCTCTCTTCTATGTTTGATTTCCATATCTCAAGTACTTCTCATTTCATCTATGAAGGAATTTCAGAGTGAGTGAGGTCTTATAAAAAAAACCTGCCATACACAATTCTCACCCATATCCACTAGCCAAATTAAAAAAGGGCAAACCAAAGTTTGAAAAAGATACTGTTCTGGGTTACAGTTCCCAGAAAACTACTTTTCAGACTATGATCTTCTGCCAGAAGACTCCCTCAGTAACTCACATAAAACGGCATGCTAGCTCTAATACAGAAGGGGATCTATAGCTATCCTGACGAGTTGCCTGCGATGGCCCTACTCCCACTTCCATTAATTTATGCAATTATGAGTATGAACTATTTGTAGAATATGATCTCATCCATACACATATTCATGGAAGTTACTCAAATGTCACTGCAGTATTCCTGGCATCACTAAGCAATGATGCTATCTGGCATCCTAACCTTGGAAGAAACCATTGTTTACTCGTAAAGTACACAGTTTATATACAGAAGGTCTTAGATCTCTGCCAGCTCCAGTTAGAAGGTGCTGAGAAAGATCTCTGTTGAGATCTCAAAGAGCTGTTGCTAGTCAGAGTAAACAATACTAGGGGAGATGGACAAGTAGTTGGAGCAGGTTAGGAGGTAGCTTTCTGTTTCTCTAATTACCTGCCATGACAGGTGAATTTGCAGAGCGAAGCTAAGATATTTTGCTTCTCAAGGCATATATCATGCTGGTTTCCTGCCTCCCATTCCCATTCCAAACATAGAAGGCATCAGGGTTGTCTGCTGAATCTTTTGTCAACACCACTGATGGATGGAATCCTTCACTTCATCTAAGGGGAGCAGGCTGGTTTTGGATACACAAGGCAGGCCATCTAGAAAGGACAGCTCTGTGCTCCAGTTCAGAAGTGCAATCTCTGAGTTGCTGCTTCTGTCTCTACTACACAAACCAGTGTCTGCCTACTTAATGATAGGTTTGGTGCTGCTTGGCCTCTGGCATGCATTTATTATCATTTCTACAATTGAAGGGCTGCACATAAAATGGTGCCACCGTGTTTTGAAATATCATTTTTTGTTATCTGTATGACCTGCCTGGCCATATAACATACAGCCTACTGTTTGATAAATATCTATGTTTTGACCTTTTTTGGGGAGGGATGATGACTGTGGTTGAATTCTTCAACAACAATTTCCAATATTAGAGGCTGAAGACTCTAATTTCCAGGGAGTAATAGTGTAAACTGACAACTGTGTCAAGAGGATATATGCACCAATGTCATGACTGGAAAACAGAAGCCTCTTTTCCTTACAAGGCTCATCAAGAAAGTTATAATTTCCAGGATAATCCCAAAGAAAAAGAGCCTCCTCGAAGATTGTGCTATTTTTGAACCACAATCGAGGAAGAGGAGAAGGAGGGAAAGAAAAAGAAGAAGAGGAAGAAGAAGAGGAAGAAGAAGAAGAAGAAGATGGGGGAAAGCCGACAGGAGCTGGGCAGCATCCGGTTGCAGTCTATGATCAAGTTAAACATAATTGAGTTGTGGTCACTGTTCCCTATTGGATCAGTCACATTAACATCTTGCACCAGATCCTGAGTATTACTCAGGATCAAGTCAAGGATTCTTGTACCTCTAGTTGGGTCTTCAACCATCTGTCCCAGGGAACAATCATTGAGCATATCTAGGAACTTTATCTCTTTATCATGTGCTGAACAACAGTTCACCCAGTCTATGTGAGGGTAATTGAAGTCCCCCATTATAACCAGGCTTCCCTTCCTGGATGCCTCCTTTACAACATTCTCCAACTGCCTGTCTCCCTCAAGAGTTTGGGTCGGAGGCCGATAGTATATGCCTACTGTTAGACCATCCTTGTGGCCTGGTACTCTTACCCACAGAGCTTCTAATGGTGACTCTAAATCACCTAGATATTCCAATTCATAAGATTTTATCACTTCTTTGACATACAAGGCTACACCACCTCCTGTTTGCCCGGTTCGGGAAAGTGTGTACTTGAGTAGTGAGGAGGATGCAAAAATTACTGAGCAGAGCAAGGAGCTAGTCACTAGCATTCTAGCAGAAGGATGCAAGAGGCAGTCTAACAATGCAACTGGACACAAAAGACTGTGTCAGAAATGCATATATAAATGCTTGTATACAAATGCCAGAAGCCTCCGGAACAAAATAGGGGAGCTGGAATACTTAGCAATAGATAAGAATATTGATATTATTGGTATCACTGAAACCTGGTGGACGGATGATAACCAATGGGATACAGTTATCCCAGGCTACAAACTGTACAGGAAGGATAGGAAGGGGCAAACAGGAGGTGGTGTAGCCTTGTATGTCAAAGAAGTGATAAAATCTTATGAATTGGAATATCTAGGTGATTTAGAGTCACCATTAGAAGCTCTGTGGGTAAGAGTACCAGGCCACAAGGATGGTCTAACAGTAGGCATATACTATTGGCCTCCTACCCAAGCTCCTGAGGGAGACTGGCAGTTGGAGAATGTTGTAAAGGAGGCATCCAAGAAGGGAAGCCTGGTTATAATGGGGGACTTCAATTACCCTCACATAGACTGGGTGAACTGTTGTTCAGCACATGATAAAGAGATAAAGTTCCTAGATATGCTCAATGATTGTTCCCTGGGACAGATGGTTGAAGACCCAACTAGAGGTACAAGAATCCTTGACTTGATCCTGAGTAATACTCAGGATCTGGTGCAAGATGTTAATGTGACTGATCCAATAGGGAACAGTGACCACAACTCAATTATGTTTAACTTGATCATAGACCGCAAGTCACTGATAAAATCTAACACAGAGACCTTAAATTTTCAAAAAGGAAATTTCCCAAAGATGAGGAAACTAGTAAAAAAGAAACTGAAAGGGAAAATTGAGAGAGTCCAAACACTCCAAGTGGCATGGAGGCTGTTTACAAAAACAATAACAGAGGCCCAATTGGAATGCATACCCAAAAGGAAAAAGGGCACTGCCAGGTCCAAGAGGACTCCAATGTGGCTTACAGGAGCTGTTCGGGAAGTGATCAAGAGCAAGAAAAGCTCATTTAGAAGATGGAAGGCTTGTCCAAATGAGGACAGCAGGCAGAAACATAAATTCTGGCAGAACAAATGCAAGGCAACAATCAGGAAAGCAAAGCAAGACTTTGAGGAGCGTATAGCTAAAAATACTCAGAGGAATAACAAAGACTTCTTTAAGTACATTAGAAGTAAGAACCCAACTAGGAAGGCCATTGGACCATTAGATGACAATGGAAGGCAAGGGGTTATTAAAGAGGAAACAGAGATTGCAGAGAGACTCAATGAATTCTTTGCTTCAGTATTCACTGAAGAAGATAGAGACCACATGCCCAAAACAGAACCTATCTTCGTAGGGAGGGAAACCGAAGAATTAAGCAAGATAGAAATAACCAGGGAGGAGGTCCTTGCATGTCTTGTTAAGCTAAACACTAACAAATCCCCAGGACCAGATGGCATCCATCCACGAGTTCTCAGGGAACTTAAAGATGAAATTGCTGATATCCTAGCCAAAATATATAATCTTTCCCTCAAATCAGGCTTTGTGCCTGATGACTGGAAGGTAGCGAATGTAACACCAATTTTCAAAAAAGGATCCAGGGGTGATCCAGGAAATTACCGGCCTGTCAGTTTGACATGTGTCCCAGGTAAAGTGATGGAAACCATCCTAAAAGATAGAATTAATAGGTACATAGAAGAGGAGGCGCTGCTAAAGGAGAGCCAACATGGCTTTTGCAAGGGCAAATCATGCCTCACTAATCTGTTGGAATTTTTTGAGAGTGTCAACAAGCATGTGGATAAGGGGGATCCAGTTGACATTGTTTATCTGGACTTTCAGAAGGCTTTTGACAAGGTCCCACACCAAAGGCTCTTGAATAAACTTACCAGTCATGGAATAAAGGGACAGGTCTTGTCCTGGATCAGCAACTGGCTAAGGGACAGGAAACAGAGGGTAGCACTAAATGGACACTTCTCCAAGTGGAGGGAAGTAAAGAGTGGGGTCCCCCAAGGTTCAGTACTGGGACCCCTGCTTTTCAACCTCTTCATAAATGATCTAGAGGTAGGAGTAAAAAGCAAGGTAGCCAAATTTGCTGACGACACTAAATTATACAGGGTAGTGAAAACTGTGAGAGATTGTGAAGAGCTCCAGAGGGATCTCTTGACACTGGGGGAGTGGGCAAAACAGTGGCAAATGAGCTTCAACATCAGTAAGTGCAGAGTGATGCATGTTGGGGCAAAAAACCCCAATTACATTTATAAACTGATGGGGTCTGAACTCTCTGCGACAAACCAGGAAAGGGACCTTGGTGTCCTGGTGGACAGCTCAATGAAGGTGTCAACCCAGTGTGCCTCAGCAGTGAAAAAAGCAAACTCAATGTTAGGGATCATTAGGAAGGGTATAGAAAATAAGTCAGCGAGTGTCATTTTGCCTCTTTATAAATCTATGGTGAGGCCCCATCTGGAATACTGTGTATAGTTCTGGTCGCCATACCTCCAGAAGGATATTATGGAGTTGGAGAAAGTACAGAGGAGGGCAACCAGAATGATTAGGGGACTGGAACACCTTCCTTACCATCTGAGGCTGCAACGGTTGGGCCTTTTCACTCTTGAACGACGGCGTCTAAGAGGTGACCTGATTGAAGTTTATAAAATCATGCACGGTGTGGACAAAGTGGATAAGGAAAAACTGTTTTCCCTATCGCACAACACTAGAACTAGGGGACACTCCATGAAACTTTTGGGTACTAGTTCTCAAACAAATAAGAGAAAGTACTTTTTCACCCAGAGGATTACTGGTCTATGGAACTCCCTGCCAGAAGAAGTGGTGACAGCTGTCAGTCTTGACAGCTTTAAGAAAGGATTAGACAAGTTCATGGAGGACAAGGCTATCAATGGCTATAATTATGGCTACCTAAGGACAACCTCCGGGTTGGAGAGATAGGCAGGATATCTCTCAATGCCATTTCCAGGGAATCCTAAGCAGGTGAAGGCATCTCCTTGGGAATACCCTGAAGGAAATGGTGAGCCACTGTGTGAGACAGAATGCTGGACTGGATGGGCTGTGGCCTGTTCCAGCAAGGCTGTTCTTATGTTCTTATGTTCTTATGTAAGAAGAAATCCCAAACTGAATTGAGGACTGCTTGCCCATCACAGTTGCAATACGTGCACTCAAACTGGTATATCCTTACAATTCTGGCTTCGCTTTACTTTCCAAAGATAGTTCCATTTAAGCAAATTCTGAATTGTTCTATTAATTTTGAGCACTTAGCTTTGCCAACCTGTTGCTGAAATATGTTGCATTGTAAGCTAATAAGGAAAATTGTTCTTCTCAGTCTCTGCCTTCTCCTTGCTCTTATGTTTCAACAGAAAGAACAATAGCACTGGCAAGTCAATCATCAGTGGGAGTTACATAACAGTTTTAAATTTAATCCTAGTTTTAAACTGCCCCAGATGGGAACTGTGACATTTGTAAATAGTATTCTAGCCAAGAAAACCCTGGGGAGGAAATGGCAGTAAATGAGTCATATGTCCATCAGAGGTCCCATTCTGTGTTTGTGGTTAAAAGGGAAAGTATCTATCGGAGCTTATAAAAGTTATTTTTTTAAACGATAAGACACTCTCATAGGATTTCATGAACTATGGTATCCTCTGACTTCATTTGAAGTGCCGTAAAGATAACTGTCCAAGGTAATGGCAGAAAAGGCCTCTGTGATTTATGAAACTCTACCAATATGTTTGAAAATACCAAAAATGTAGAGTGGGGACATGGCAACAAGAGGACAGATTTCCAGAGTGTACTTCCCCAAGAGCAAACCCATACAAACCATCTCTGTGGCCCATGCTGCTGTTCACCCATTCTTTACTTGTTTGGTTACTTCTCCCCCAGACATATAAATAGATGGGTAGGGAGTTCATGTGGAATATTTCCAGGAACATTTGGACCAGACTGAAGCATACGATAGGTTGTGGCCACAGCAAGAAACATGGGAATTGATTTTCCATGGCTTTACAGCACCTTTGGATACTACAGAATGAACATAAAAATATCCAGATCTCCCGCTAAGACCAGATGGTTTATGAGAGCCCTCCTGGCCAATCCTTTCTCCTCTAGTAAATTTCACCAAAGACAGAAAGACATTATAAATTTCACCAAAAAGGGAACAGAAAGACATTATAGCAGAAGTTAAGATGCTGATAAAGTGACTGAGTTAGGGGTTAGCAAGTTCTAGGTGTTGGAAGGAAGGTCATTTTTCTGTCCCAAGGACCTTTTCATGTGTTTTTAAAGAGGCCTTGACATGCTTTGCTCCTAGGTTTTATGGTACAGTATTCTCTTATGAATATCAAAAAGGGACCGTGGTAGCTTAGTGGTTAAGATGCTGAACTTAATGTTTGAAAGGTCGCCAGGTCAGCAGTACGAGAACCAGGTACTGCATGATGGAATGAGCTCCCATCTCTGTCTCAGATCCTGCCAACCTAGCAGTTTGAAAGCAAGAAATTGCAAGTAGATAAATAGGTTTCACTTCAGTGGGAAGGTAAACAGCGTTCCATGCACTCTGGTGTTCAGTCATGCCTGCCACATGTCTATGGAAGCATCTGCAGATGCAGACAGCGCTGGCTCTTTGGTTATAAACGGAGATCAGCACTGCACCCTAGAGTCAGATACGACTGGCTTTCAAGCAAAGGCAACCTTTACCTTTACCTATGAATCTCAAGTAGCAAAATAAGTGCTCATATTCTGTATTGTCAGAGTGCAGCATTAAATTTGTCCTTTGCAAGGAAACAAAGCATAATTCAGTTCATTTTTCTGGCTTTCCAGTAACAGCAATGCTCACAATACATCTTGTTAAAAATGTACAATGTGTTGGTTTTCTTTGGTGACTGGAGCCCAGATAATGATATCCCAGCAGGCACAAAAGTATTATTATTATTGCATTAATAATGAATTCTTTTTTCAAAAGTAGAGTTCCAAACTCCGATGCTCTCCATGCTTAAAAGTCCTTTGCTTGCCTTTAAAAATCCCTGGCTTCCTCTCCACCAGTTCTTCACAAAACCCTTCTCCAAACCTCTCCCTTTCCATAAGTCATGCTTTCAGTGCTCATAACATGTGTTTCTTTTGATTACCCATTTCACCGATCCACTCCTTCTATCTGCCCCTTTTGATTGTGATCTTGCTCTCAGAGTCTGCCTTTACTTCAGTACATCACCTAGCTATTTTAAGCACTTTAAAATATTTATTATTAATAATAACATGACTGAATGCTCAAACAGAGAGAACATTGCAGGCTTTCAGAGCGATTCATAGATACTAATCCAGGAATCATCACAAGAGGTCTTCCAGACTAAGGCATGTGGCAGAATGAATTTGGAAGTTGCAGATATGGAATAAAAGATTGCACTAGTCTAGGCTTAAACAGCAGAGAACCTTGTTGTGGAAATGCTCCCTCAATATAAAGAACTCCCTGAAAAATTAAATACCAGTACAGCTCACAAAAAGCTGAGCTAAATTCGCATTCTTTGCCATTTTTCTTATGTGCAGAATGTTGGAAGTGACTGGGTGCAACTCTGTGAACACAAGAAGATGGATGACTTCAAAAGAGTAGAGTGAAGACCTACCTCCCCAGGCTTCCTAAACTGTCCTTTATCTGCTCAGTCTTGTGCTGACCTTTCTTCCAGCTTAAATGCCTTAAACTTCCTGCCTTGTCACCTCTAGAAGTGATACCTTGCCTTCATTCGCATGGCTCCTGACAGCTCCAACTCAGTTAGGATGTCAATACATGTGACAGATCCTTCCAGAGGTGGTGTGTACTACTTTTTTAAAGCCTTGAGTCCTTGTTCTTGGGTGCTTTGAAAGTTGGAGCCTTCCTGAAATTTGGTTCTTGACACGTATAGATTAGAGAAGAGTTTCTCAACCTTGGATCCCCAGATATTCTTGGATTCCCAAGAGCCCTGATCAACAGGTGTATTGATTTGGGCTTCTGAAAATTAAAGTCCAAGAACATCTGGAGACCCAGGGTTGAGAAACACTAGAGCAGTGATGGATAATTTTGCCACTCCAGCTGTTCTGGAACTTTAATTTCTAGAAGCCCTGATCAGCAGGAGTGCTGACTTGGGCTTCTAGTAGTTGAAGTCCAAGAACAGCTGGAGTCCCAAGGTTAGCCACTAGGGCACTAGAGAGACATCCATGGACTTTATGTTTTGTGGATTACTCTGGCTCATGTTCATTGGTTTATGTGGTGTATTTTTTTCCTTGGTTGCATCCAATCTATGGTGTGTTTCTGTTATTTAGGTTTTCAAATCTTTGCAACATTTATTGCATTTGCATGCTTATATAGAAAAAAGTGCCACAGAACAGAAAGAAGGTGCAGAAACTCAGGACCAAAGTTTGAACTAATCCAAATTTCTATTTCCCACAGTGGACATCCAGGAGCCTCAGAGAAGTCTGCAAGCAGGACATGAGAGTAACTTCTTTCTCCAGGTCTTGAAGTCATCATACTACTATCATGACTATTACCTGTTGAAGGTATGTCTCCTTCCTAGTTCCTCCATCTTCACCAAGCATTGTAGAACCACTTTGTGAAGTTGTCAAAGCCTTTGGCTGTCAAAACCATGTATTTCTAGAGCTTTGAAATATCATTTTTGGGAAGTACAACTTCCAGTTGGGGGATTCCAGGATCTCATGTCCTGCTGGCAGACCTCTCAGAGGCATCTGGATGTCCACTGTGGGAAATAGAAAACTGGATTAGCTCAAAAAATGAACTTTTCCAAACATCTTCTAGTTCCACATTGTGTTCTGAAGCATATTTCTGTTGCTTATTCTAATTCTGTCACCAATCTATTTGTTTGGAAGCCATGTTAATCCTCCAAATTCTACCTCTATGGGGAAGGATGATTGTGGTGATGAATGCGTTGAACATCAGATCATGTGTACAGAGCCTATGGGGTGTACTGTACAAGGGACAAGGACCAAACAGTAGTCGGGCCAAGAAGAACCATTATAATTCCTCCTTGCACTCCATGTTTTGATGGTACACAAAGACATGTGGTTTCTGTTGAGTATTCTAGTGCAACCCCAGCATGCAGTGAATGCTAACGCACTAACCAAAGAGGCAGGAAAGAAGAGGAAGTTGTTTTGCATTGTTTGCTTCTAATTACAATTAGCAAGGTTCTTTCCTGCCTCAGGGATCACTCTATTTGCATGTCTTAAGACCTTTGTTTGTTCTAGCCTTTTCGCTCTTGCCTTTTTGCCTTTCGAAGAGGAAATATGACCTTTTGAGTGCCTCTATCTTCCATGGCTGGAAGAAAGGCCACCTTTACTTTCCCCCCTAAACTAACTCAACTGGATTCCCTGCCTATATTACACTGCATCACAAAAATAAATATTGTCTGCTACTTGGTTTAATCCATGTGTCCTATTTATTTATTTATTTATTTATTTATTTATTTATTTATTCATTCATTCATTCATTCATTCATTCATTTATTTATTTATTTATTTATTTATTTATTTATTTATTTATGTAATTTATATCCCGCCTTCCTGGTGGGAAACACCACTCAGGGCAGCTAACAACAAAAGAGGAAAGAGGAAAAAGGAAAAAATAAAATAAAAATAGAATACAATATAAAACAATTAAAAACATTCACAGCTAAAAACACCAGATTTAGTCCTATACTAAATCAAGTGTGCTGAATCCAAATCTGAAGTCCGATTCTGCCTAGGACATCAGGATCTTAAGTTAGCAGATCTCACCCTCTTGGTTAGGTTCTTGCATTCATCACGTGGGGTATATTTGCCACAAACATAGTAAAATTGTCCGGTTTATTAACATAGCTGCGCCTACTCATCTTTAGGTCAAAACAGACTCACTATGGCCTAGCCGTATTATCCAATAAGATGGTTTTGCACTAGAGCAGGGGTGCCCAAACATTTCAGGCCAGGGGTCGGTCATGTGGTTCAGGGAGCCAGTCACTATGGCCTGGGGGCCAGATCCGGCCCCTGATGCCAATTCATCCTACCCGTGAAGCCCTTGTTGCTCCTGGAGGGTGTATGGGTGCATTTTACTTCTGCTTCCAGGAGCAAAGAGGGCTTTGTGGGCTGGACGAATTGGTGTTGGGCGCCGGATTCGGCTCCTGGGCCGTAGTTTGGGCACCCCTGCACTAGAGAAAGTCCTTGGTCCATCTCTCCTTATATTGTATACCTATTTCTGATGTCAGCTCACTGACTTGCCCATACATGCCTGGCAGCTGCTGGAACATGCATGCCACCAGGGGACATGATTCAGCTGTGAGGAGGCAGCAGGCATAGTGGTAGCTGCAACTGTTATAATGTTCCCATGTAAAAACACATTACCCAATACCATTTGAACAGCTATAGCATGCCTATAACTTAAAATCTGTACATGATAGGCAAATTCTGGGTTCAGATCTGGAATCAGCACACTCGATATCATGTAAATCACGTGTTATTCCCAGTAGCAAAATCGTTGTTGTGCAGTGTTATTGATCTAATGTAACTTCCCCAAGACTCCTGAGCACATGTATCTTTTGACCTCATTTTTGTGAGTAAATGATATTTTTCTTCCTCTCAAGCATCTAGTCCAAGTGTGTTTACTAGCTGGACTAGAAAGGGGGAGAACCGGGAAACTTGGATTCAAAAAGAGAGGAGTGAAACTTGCCCCACTTTGCTGTGCAGATGCGACAAATAACAGTTTCTACAGAGCATTTGTTGCAACTTAGATCCCTAGAACTGCTTTCCCACCCCATTAGATGGAGATTATCTGCTATTTTTCCACAGCTGGGTTAACATTAAGCCAACTGTGTACTTTAAAAAAAGCTGGGAAATCTGCCTTATCATTGCCAGATTCTGTTCCCTACCTGTCCTCCAGCCTAATCCTCATTCTGAACATGTCCATAATGCTGCCCATGCATTCTTGCCAAGGTCTGTTTGAAAGACCTGTTAAAACAGAAGAAATCTGGAAATCTTCCCAGACTGTTCAGCCCATCTGCCATTGCTTCTGACTTATATTATAGGGGATTTGAAGGCCATTGGCTGTTTTGCATAAAGGCTGCAGACAAATGATGAGGTTTTAAATTATTTTTAAAAAAATCAGAGGATGGTTTGCATAACGCAGACCAACACTGGTGCGGAGCTTTCCACCAACAGGGAGCTTTGGTCAATTCCAGATATTGTAGTCTGATAAGACTGCCTGCAAAATCCACAATTTTCCTTCAGCAGCTTTCTCACGATCATATCTTAAAATTTTAGGAACATGCTTAAACAAAAACACCTACCTATCAAAAAAAGGCCAGGTATGAGCCTTTTGCACCCGGGTGCAGCATGGATATGATGTCAGTAAAGACAATTTTGGGACCTCTGCTAATGTTTGAGGAAGAAACTGATCTTGCTGCACATTTTGGGCCCTTTCAAAATACAGTAACGACCGCATCGGATAGTGTCATATTTGCATAACGTTGCGGTTTTTATGCACACGTGATGCACACGCGATGCATTGCATAATGTCCAAAATTGCTCAAAAATAGACGTTATCCGAGGTATTGGTATAGGAACCTCGGATAACAACCATTTTTGACCATTTTTTTGGACTTTATGCGATGCATCTCCCCATAGGAAACGCACAACGTCCAAAATCGCATAGCGACCAACTCAGTGGAATGGAGTTTGGACGCTATCCGAGGTTCTACTGTACCACCAAGGACTCTCACTTTCTTAACTTTTTTTCTGTAAACATCTTGGAAGCTTAGTCAAAGCTTAGGCAGCGGTTCCCAACCTTTTTTTTTATGGCAATGTCCCACCTAAGCATCTCTAAAATCCAGTCCCCTCCAACATGACATATAATTCTTACTATTAAAAAAGTAAACTCCTATTCATGTGGAGGAAGACTAAAAGGCCATTCACTGTTAAACCAAACCAAAGCAATCTTTCTTTCTTTATTCATGTCAGATGCACCAACAGCATATAAATAACATACAAAGCTAAAATTAACACATCTAAAAACAAAACAGAATTTAAAAAGGCTAGATGACATCTGCTCAATATTGGGCCACATCAACAGCATTCTTCCTGCCAATGTAAGGTCCTCCTTAGTGCACGTTGAGGGGCACATATGCATTGTATCCAGCGATGCACTGCAAAAATTTTTACTACCTACTCTGTGGGCTGGCCAAATCTGTGGGCGGGGCCAAACATCCTGCATTATGGGCTATGGAGGTGGGTGTGGCCAACCAAGAGGGCATGGCCTGGGGGAATTTCCGCTACCGGTTCTGCAGAACCTGACAGAACCTGTTGCAGTGCATCACTGATTGTATCATATGGGAGATAGTTTGTACTTCTCTGCATTCACACAGGCTGTCGTCTACAAGGGAACCCCACTTTCTCAGATTAGCCCTTGATCTTCCTACCCTTGCACACAGTTAGGCCCGTGGTGGTGTTTTTGGACACTGGGAAAAGTCCCGGTGTGCCACAGGGGCTGGTGCCCCCCAGAGGCAGGCAGAAGTATGACACTGGGCAGCTACATAATGGCGCAAGTTGACTTCCGCCCAAGCCAGAACCTTTGAGGCAGCAGGGCGCTGTTTCCATGGGGTGGGTATTGCGATGCACCAGCCCCCCCGCCATGGCCTCTGATCACTCCGCATCCAACTCCATAGGCTCCTCCTCTCGCCCCTGTCCACTACCATTTTAGCATAGCCAGCATGCCCCTACATGCAGTCTGTTTAAAGCTTTCAACACAGGCTATAGTTGTTCTTGGCTAGGTGGTAGAGAGTCATGTGGTTCTGCACAGTTATCTGGTAGCTCCTTGGTTGCTTTCCATAAACAAAGCAATCACACTTATATACCGACCCATAGTGCTTAGTGCACTCTTTGGGAAGTTTGATGTTCAGGAATTGATACGCAGCAGCCAGCATAACAGGGCCAAACACAACTTTATTTCTAGAACTGAACATGGAGAGCAATGGCTCAGCAGCGCCTATATATACTATGCAGGAAAGATACATTCGGGTGGGAAGCAACTGGATTGGTTGGGAGAACAGTGGGGTGATTGTGGGGTGACAGAGACTGTGAAGCCTCTCACGCTTCTTGTTAGAAAGGGCAGGAACCCAAGTCTCGTGAGAGCTTAGTTCTAAGAAGAACACAAAATGGAGGATCACCCGATCCCAACAATTAAATACAAACTGTTAAAGCAATACATTCAGTTACATACACAACAGGCAGTTAACAAGTTAATTAGCATTTTGCCTCAAACATGCTGGGTACTCATTTTACCAACCTCAGAAGGATGGAAGGCTGAGTCAACCTTGGCTCCCATCAGGATTGAACTCACAATGTTCTAGCTGCCATACAGCAATTTAACCACCACACCACCAGGGTTCTTAACATTGTTCTACCACAATACACCCAAACATAGGTAGACTTCCAAGGAAAAGGAGAAATAACAGAAAACATATTTCCCTTCTGGGCAAATGCCAGAGCTTTGTCATAAACAAAGATGGCTTCCCATGTCAGAAGCCATTTTTCTCCCATGGTGCCCTTGAAAGCTGAGGCAAGCATCCAAAATGATGCCCAGCTATGATGACAGCCATTTCCCCTCTCATTATACAGTATTCTAAGCCTGTGGTTCCCAAGGTAGGACACATGCCCCACAGGGGGGGATTTGATTTTGGAGGTGTGGGGCAATTCGACTGCAGTGGGTAAACTGCTGTACTGCAATCAAAAGGTTGTGAGTTTGATCCTGACCAAAGGGCAAGGTCAAAATGAGTACCCAACATATTGTTGGCAAAAAGCTAATTAACTTGTGAACCACCCAGAGAGTCCACTAAGTGCTATAGGGTGGTATAAAAGTGTAATTACTATTTCTAACTGAAGCTACAGGTATTAGAAACAGCAAGAAAAGCCCACCTGGAGCCCCATATGCCCTAAGAGGGTGAACCATTATAGGAATACTCCCACTAGCTTGCAGTTCATCATGGGTCCCTTAACTCCAGAGCTAGCCCCGTTGAAACATTTTTCTTTCACCGATGATCCCTCTGCAGTACAAACATCAGTATAAACATTTCTGACTATAATGTAATTTTTATAGCTTATACTCCCTTGAAGTTCCAAAAAAATAAAACCAGGGCACAGCTTTGCATATGGCCCTGGCAACTTAAGTTTCTTTACTTGCTCTCTTTGAAGGAATTTTGAACAGGCCAAATTACAATTATTTCCTACTGTTTTATTGCCATCCCAATTAGCAACCAGTTTTATATGCCCTAAATGTCCTTCCAAGTTCTTTAGCAAATGACATCATGATGAATACTTTGTTTCTTCCTTGAAAGCTACAGCATCCATTATGAGCTATGTAGACAGGTATGGGAAAGCTTTTGAGTCCATTATTATTCAACAGCAAACAAAAAATCAATCAATCAGTCAATCAGTCAATCAGTCAATCAGTCAATCAATCAATCAAACAAGCAAGCAAGCAAGCAAGCAAGCAAGCAAGCAAACAAACACCACCACCACCACCACCACCACCACCACCACCACCACTACTACTACTACTACTACTACTACTACTACTACTACTACTACTACTACTACTACTACTACTACTACTACTACTACTACTACTACTACTACTACTACTACTACTATGGTCTTACCTCCATCCCCTGGTTATCTTTTCTAAAATTACACCACACTGGTAATTTTATGCTGCCCTTCCTTTTTTCTTTTCTTTCAGATCACTTCTCATCTCTTTTTGCACCACCATCTTAGCTAAGCAATGGTAGGGCATTCATCAACACAATCAGTTGACATTTAAAGAAGTCAGCGTTTGAGGTTTCTTTGTCTATCTTCAGAGTTTTCCAACTTCTTAGGCTACCCATAAATGAATTTTCCCCTCCCTTTTGCCTAATATTAGAATGATCGTTTCTGATTAGTCACAAGCTCAGCTTGTGGTAGATGGGGACTGTAATGTTGCTATGAAACGATTCCAGTTTTTAGTCTGCAGTTTAAAGGAGTTCTCCAAGGTGCTGAAGACAGAGACTTGGGAGACAGAGTTCAGTACCTTGGATACCTCTTGTAAATTGTCATCTCAAAGCCACAATAGGTTCATACACACACACACACACACACACACACACACACACACACACACACACACACACACAAATGGGACTGCTCGACACTTTGGGAGATAAACCCTGCTTAAGATGAACATCCTAAATCTCTGTATTCTTAATGGAATTTTAAGGATACTTAATAATTTTAAGGACATTTAGAACTTTAGAATTTTCATCTGTTAGTTCTTCAAGTGCCATATCCATTCCAAACATTGTCTATCATCATGGCAAAAGACATCCTCTTCTTAACTCCTCGGAAAAGTTCTTCTGAGGACAGTCCACACCAGTCTCTCAGGTTATTCAGCCATGAAGTCCATATAAGTTGATGGCCTCTCTCAGGGCCGGCATCAGAAATTTCCAGGCCCGGTACGCCCCCCCCCCGATTTTGGCCACACTCCTGAGGTTTCCTGCGCATGAGTCATTTGTTTGTGCATGCGCACATCAATGGTTTCCTGGTGCCGCCGGGCCCCTGTCATCTCCGGGCCTGGGATGGGAGTCCTGATGGTCCCCCCTGATGGCGGCCCTGGCCTCTCTTACCTCGTGATATGCCCAAGGTATTGGAGCTTTCTTTGTTTAATGATCTTAAACAGTAATTGTTCTTTATCCATCTGATCAACCCATGATATCCTTAGCAGCCATCTGTAGATCCACATTTCAAAAGCTTTGATTTTCTTTTCAGATTCTTTAGTCGGTGTCCAAGCTTTGACTCTATATAGCAACAATGGGAATATATAACAACTCACCTGATGAATTATTTGGCACAGGCAAATTTGGTCAAGGTTTCTCTAGCTGGCAGCTGGCAATGTTCTCTTTTTCAAAGATCTATAGGGAAAGACTTTGAAGAAACCTTTTGGATCCAGTATTTTTCTCCACAACAATCTGACAGATCACCTACTTTGTTGGGTCTGTGAGATATTTGATAGTAATTACTCTCATAGAATGCAGCAGGCGAGGGAGGCAGGTTTATAACTGTTAATTATGAGCTATCACACTTGAAGCCCAGGGTGAAATAAGGAGAAAAACAAATTTCTATTGTAAATTTAGAATAGGTCAAGGTAAAAACCTAGATTTGTACATAGAAACCCTTAGTGGTGGATTCTATTTGTACAAGTGTGTTAACAGCATCATGAGAGAACATTCATGGTTTAATTCTCCATTAGTGGAGAAGAAAAGATAACAAAGAAAAATATTGTTTTGATATAATAATTCTTCTTCCATGTCTAGGCCAGACATGAAACTGCCAAAATAAAGAACATTTTGGTGAGTTCATTCTGCAGTTTCCTTTTGCCTGACCTATCTAATTGAAACATCATCCAAGTGCTTAATTTAAGGGAAACAATTATTAAACCCATGTACCAAGTGTAGTGTGGTGGATAGAGTGACAGACTAGCACTCAGGAGGTCTGGGTTCAAACCCCAATTCAGCCATGGAAACTCGCTGGAGGAGCGGAACTGGTAAAACCACTTTTTAAATATCTCACCTTGGAAGTATTAACAGGATAACTATAAATCAGTTCCAATTGGATGGCATATAACAGCATTATTAAGCCTGTTATTCCAGGCTGTCTTACTTTGAACACATCATAAGAAGTCAAAACTCTTTGGGGAAAAACAATCATGCTGGGAAAGGTTGAAGGTAACAGGGAAAGAGGAAAACCAAATATGAGAAGGATTGATGCCCTGGAGTAAACAAACAACTTGAGTTTGCAATTGCTGAACAGGGTTATTGATGACATGACTTTCTGGAGGTCACTAATTCATAAGGTTCTCATAGGTGAAGGTAAAGGTTGCCCTTGTTCAAAAGCCAGTCATATCTAGGGTTTGGTGCATACCTGTCAAGTATCCCATTAATTTCCCGTAATTCACCGTTGCGTCATGCTCCTTTCCGCCGTCATCCCATATTTGAACAGCCAGGAAAGGGGTTACTGCGCATGCGCGCCGCTACCTCTGACAGGCACGCAAGTGCAGTAACCCCTTTCCTGGCCAAAGGGGTTTCTGTGCATACACGCAGGGGTTACTGTGCATGCACGTCGCTGCCTCTGACATCAGAGGAAAGCGGCGCACATGCGCCAATGCCAGCACCTGGAAACCTTCCTGTATTTGGACACCAGAAACTTGACAGGTATGGTTTGGTGTTCAGCTCCGTTTATAGCCAAAGCACTATCTGCATTTGCAGATGTTTCCAAGGTAATGTGGAAGGCTTGACTAGATGCCGGAGCACATGGAACACTGTTATCTTTCCCACTGAGGTGGTACCTATTTATCTACTTGCAATTTCTTGCTTTCGAACTGTTAGGTTGGGAGGACCTGTGGCAGAGACAGGAGCTCACTCCTTCATGCAGCACTCGGGTCTCGAACTGCTGACCAGCCACCACAGTCCCTTAGGTTCCCGCACTTGATAGCATATCACAACAAATCATTCCCTGCAACTCCATGATTCCACTCTACTGTAGCTGATGTCATAATATCTGCACACACCTTTGCGTGAGGTGATGTCCAACTGCATGTCGTTCTAGATTTTCTTATTTGGAAGAGCTGCAGTGTTGTGCAAAGTGGTCACTTCCCATTTTTGCTTAAAATCACATATTCCCAAATGCAAACTCATTGTGAGCAGTCAGCTTTTGTTTGGTGTATGTGAAACTGTGGTAACCCTTGGGAAGCACAAAATTGCTGCTGATGGAGTCACTGTTGGTGCAGTGGGCAAACTGCTGTCTTGCAACCAAAAGGTTGGAAGTTCGATCCTAAACAGGGATCAAGGTTGACTCAGCCTTCCATCCTTCCAAGAATGGTAAAACAAGTACCCAGCATGTTGGGGGCAAAATGCTAGGTAACTTGTGAACCACCCAGAGAGTGCGCTAAGCGATATAGGCTGGCATTTACTTACTTACTTATTTGCTTGCTTACTTGCTTGCTTACTCAATTTGTATAGCCGCCCCAATCGACGTGCAACTCTGGGCGGTGTACATAAAATCCCCAACGTTTAAACTATGGATACCCTTAACATTCCTAAAAACACTGAAAAACTACCTCCCACCCACACCAATTAAAAATCTAGTTAAAGTGTGATTGCTTTGCTTTATCGCAAATTGAAAACTAAAGAAAAAACAGGATAGTTTTGGTTCCCAAGGAGCTGTATTGCAATTCCCACAATGTGCAAATTTGTTTAGATTTAAATGTGCTGATCATTTGGTTAAAAGGCAGCTTTCCTTTCTAGTGAAAGCTCTTGCTAAGGAAATGTAAATCTACTTTTTTTTTTTTTTGGGTAGTTTCAAGTCATTTGCTAAGTCATACCCATTTTGATACTGAACCACAGTTCCTGGCAACAGCAATGGTTAATTCATCCAAGAACATATTCTTATTTAGCAGTTAAGTATATAACAAGCAAGCTGTTTACTGCTTAAGTGATGAATTCAGAATTCATTTGATGATTAACATCCTCTGTAATGAAGTTCTTTCTGTCTAATAGATGCATTGCCCAATACATTCTATCAGTGGACAAACAAGTTTAACCCTATCCAGTGGAAACATTTACACAGCATCTGAAGCTAAAAATAATAATCATATGTGGAGTAGAATCTGGGATCCTCATGCTCAAGGAAGCTAGTTTAATACACTCACTTGCTGAGCAGGCTAACATCATTGTAAAGGTAGAGGTCTCCCTTGCTCAAAAGCCAGTCATATCTGACTCTAGAGTTCGGTGCTCATCTCTGTATACATCTGAAGAATTAGCACTGTCTGCATCTGCAGACGTTTCTGTGGACACGTGGCAGGCATGACTAGACACCGGAGTGCACAGAACACTGCCAAAGCAGTACCTATTTATCTACTTGCAATTTCTTGCTTTTGAACTGCTAGGTTGGCAGAAGCAGGGACAGACAACAGCGCTCACTCCATCATGCAGCGCTCGGGTCTTAAACAGCTCACCTGCTGACCTTCCGGTTGTCAAGCTCAGTGTCTTAACCACTAAGCCACCATGGCCCCAACATCATTGTACCAGGAGCTAAAGTAGAGTTTTACTTCTGGTCAACAATGTAAATGGGAAAAATATATGTATATTGGAGCTACACCTCTGAGAACCCCACAGCCTGTATCCGTGATGGCGAACCTTGGCACTCCTGATGTTCTTGGACTTCAATTCCCAGAAGGCCAAGCCCCTGTGAATGGTGGGAAAAGCCAACAGAGGGGAACAGGGAACAGTGGATTGAACCTCTGGCTATCTATGGCTGCTTCCATCTTCTCCCTCCTGTTCTTTTTTAGACACAAAGATGTAAGTTTGGCAGGAGGTGGATACAGAGTACACCTCCCAAACTCTGTGCTTCTGGTAAGCAGGCAGGCAAAAGTTTAGGAGTGAGGAGATGCTCCATTTGTCCAAATGCAGCAGCTACCATGCTCTAATGGTGGGGAAATCATTAAGAGATCTGGGATTCAATCCCTTTTTGCTTGGTCTCTTGTTTCCAAATAGTTGAATTTTGGACTGGTGAAAAGTGAGAATTGGGTTTTTATATAGGTGCCTGTCAATTTGGTTCCCTTGCCTTATACCCAGAATTATGTGAACTGACTCTGTTAAAACACATAAAAATTGGGATGATGTCAAGGAATTGAAAAGTTCCGTGCCTGATGATGAATCTGTAATTCCGTTAAGATTAAAGATCCTGGATTTAAGCCTGACATAATTTCACCCTCCAGTACGAAGAGTGCACGATGAAACACAGATAAGAGGGGCATAGTTGGGTGGGACTCTGGCAGTATACAAACACTTCCCTGGTTTTTTAAAATCCAGGTTGGAGTTTTTGAGCTGGGGCTGCTTTACCACATGTCGTCTTCTGTGAGGGTCTGGCAATAAAAGACTTGAAAGAACTGCTTCTGCTAAAACTATTACTAAGTCACAGCACAGTAATGGTACAATGTGAATCAGCTCAAAAACACACACAGTTATAGGTAAAGGTGACCCATGCTTGAAAGCCAGTTGTATCCTACTCTAGGGTTCAGTGCTCATCTCTGTTTACAGCAAAAGAGTCAGCACTGTGCATCTGCATACATTTCTGTGGTCATGTGTTAGGAATGACTAGCCACCAGAGCACACGGAACACTGTTACCTTCCCACCGAAGTGGTACCTATTTATCTACTTGCAATTTCTTGCTTTCAAACTGCTAGGTTGACAGGAGTTGGGATAGCATTTGGGGCTCAAACTGCTGACCCGTTGACCTTCCAATTGTCAAGTTCAGCGTCTTAACTACCAAGCCACCACAGTAGCAAGTGGTAAAACGTGGGACTCTTCTAAGTCACAGAATGTCCAAAGTAGCCACTTATTTCGTGGCTTCCTCCAAAGAATTCTAGAAGGTGTAGTTTGGCAAAGATTTTGAGGAATATATGGAAGACTTCTTGAAAGATTGATATTTTCAGAGGACAGAGAAAATTAATTATAGATACCACTCCTAAGTTCACGTTTAAATACAGGAGTTAGTCTTTAAGGTGCCACAACATTTTTTGTCTTTTTTGCCATCAAATCAGTTAATCCTAAAGGAAATAAATCCTGACTGCTCATTGGAAGGACAAATACAGAAGCTGAAGCTCAAGTACTTTGGTCACCAAATGAGAAGAGAGGACTCACTGGAGAAAGCCCTGATGTTGGGAAACATCGAAGGCAAAATGAGAAGGATGGCAGAGGATGAGATGACTAGATGGAATCATTGACGTGGTTGGTGTAGATCTCTCAGCAGACTACGGAGGATGGCAGATAACAGAGGAGCTTGGCGTGCAGTGGTCCACAGGGTTGCAAAGGTTGTGTGACTGAACAACAACAACAACAAAACTTTTGGGTACATCATGAGAAGGCAAGAAAAGGCAATAACACTGGGAAAAATGAAATCAGCAGGAAAATAAGTTTTCCATGTTTGAGATGATTTGATGCAATAAAGGACGCCACGGACTTGAGTTTGAAAGAGTTGAGCAGGGCTGTTAATTTGGGCACATGGACTGGGCAGCATTATCTCCTACTCACTTTACACACAGAGGAGGATAATGTGATGTTCCCCCAAAAGAAAGACCAAGATTATGCATTCAGAAAAAAATAATGAAAATAAATAAGACTGGGAGGTATTGTTTATTTTCCCTATATCTCCCAAGTAGATTCATCTCTAGAACCCCATACCTTGTAAATTTTATTGCCTTGGTGCAAATTCACATTTGATTTACCCTTGTTACAACCCTGTTCCCCATTACTGGCAGGGACAATAAAGGTTGTATCCTCAACATGTATAAAGAGAACCATATTGGAAGGTAGCTGATCTTGAGGATTACCTAATAATAAGAGGTTCTCATGCGTGCTCAGATAAAATGTGTCTGATGGAGAAAGGTTGCCTGGGATAAATTAGAACTGGGGAAAAAAATAATCTGTTCAACGATGAAATTTTCATTTGGTCTTCTTGTGAAAAATCTCACTGTAGACTGCCAACTGCAATGAAATCACAACCAAATCGAACAAAACACAATGGAAACACAAGAATAGATTAAAACTCCAAAAGCAATAGGTTGCCGCCTTGAGTCGGCCTTTGGCTGAGAAAGGCGCGGTACAAATTAAAATTGATGATGATGATGATGATGAGGTTAACCCCCAACAGTTAAATTAACCTGGATAACAAAGGCTTGTCTGTATTAAAAGATTTTTGCCTGCCAGAGAAAAGACAACGGGAAGCGGGATCAGACTTTCCTAACTTCTCTTGGAAAGGGGTTTCAAAACCTGGGTGCAGCCAGTAGGAAACCCTTCCTCCTGTGCTCCAACTAAATCCTCCTCTGCAGATAATAGGAGTCAAGATTGGGAACTTCTCCCAAGATCTTAAAACATGGCCAGGCTTGCTAAGGAAGAACACGGTCTTCCCAGAAGTCCCTGTGATGTAGTTAAGCTGTAGGACTGCAGTGAAAATTTTGCTCACAATCTAAGTTTGATCCTGACTGCTTCAAGGTTGTTGGCTCAATAACAGGCTAAAACAAAAAGAAACCAGAGATATAGACTGAATAGGAGGGGAAAGATGGCGGTTAGAGCAGTCCGACAATGGAACCAACTGATTCAAGAGTTGGTGAGCACTCCGATGTGGGAAGCATTCAAAAGAGAATTTGACAACCATCTGTTAGACCTGCATTGAACAGGGGATTGGATTTGTTGGCCTATGATTCTATGACTCAGCCTTCCATCCTTCTGAGCTCATTAAAACACATGCTCAGCTTGTTGGGGGCAAATTGTAATTTGCAAGATTACCTTGTAACCTGCTCATCATGTGCTTTATAGCATTATGGGGTGGTCTATAAAGAGCCACATTTGCATTTCATATTTGCTAAACGAGAAAAACGACAAGAAACAATGTGCCAACCTTTTAAATTCGACAGTACGACCTGCAGTCCTCTATGGGATTGAATCATGGTCATTAATGAAGGCCGAGGAAGAAGAACTATCAAGAGGTGTAAGAGCCATGGAAAGATCAATGCTAAAGATATCCTTTCATAACCACATCCCTAATGCGCAGATAAGAGAACAAAGTGGAATCAACGATGCTGTTCCTGAATATCACAAATGCAAGCGTGGCGCCAAAATGGCCGCCGCGCCCTTTGCGGCCCCCCCCACCGGACGAAGACATCCGGGTAGTTAGGGGGCGTGGCCAGCACCCTTATATAAGGGGCGGCCACGAGGCAGCCGAGCTGCCATTTTGCGAAGCGACGGAGCGGAGAAGTTTTTCTCTCTTACCTCCGTCGCTCTTGCCTTGCTTGGGGAAGCCTCTGGCTGCTGATTTTCTTGACTTTTAGGCTTCCCATCATTAGCTGCTATGCCCTCGAAGAAGAAGGCGACTGCGAACGCGGCTCGTTCTGCGCGGAGGCGCCAGCCGGGTCGGAGGACCGCGGCTGCGCCTCCCCAGCAGCCTCCTTTGTCTGAGCCCACCGGGACCGGTGGGATGGGGTTAATTACCCCTTGGCCCGAGGCCGGGGGTCTGCGTACCGGCCCAGCTGGGGCCGCGGCCCCTGGCCCGCAAGCAGTGGCCACTGCCTCTGGCACGGCCCATTCTGCGGGGCCTTCTTCCATGGGTCCGCAGCTTCCTGCGGGGGGTTTCAGCCATGGGGGGTGGCTGGGTTCCCTCCCCTGGCAGGGCACCCCCCCGGCCCTGCAGGGGCTGGGCCTGGGGTCGTGGCCGTATATGGGCCCCGGGGTCCAGGGACATGGACCGGCGCCTGCACCCAGTGGGCCGGCTGGCCCTTTGCCCCCACTTGGCTTAGGGGGCTACGTTAGTGTTGAGGCCCTTCTGGTCCGCGTTGCGGCCCTCGAGGCATCCCTCGCGAGGGTTGACCACCCGGGGGTGCCTTTTGGGGTGCAGGTTGATCCGTTGTCTGCCGGTCAGCGGCAGGCGGCAGGAAGGGTCGAGCTGTCCGAGGCGCGTGGGCCGGCTTCGGCCACTGCCTCGCAGCTCCCCACTCAACAGGCTGATGCTGGTCAGGCCCTGTCGACGAGCTCAATTGCGGTCGTGAGCTCCGACGCCCTCGGCGGGCCGGAACCCCCGGTGGGGGCGGCCCGCGGGGGTGCTGCATGTGAGTATGCGGTTCAATCTAGTGCACCCACACACCTACCCACATTGGGGGGGGCATTCCAGTGGCCGTGGCCTCGCATGGGTGGTGCGACGGTTCAGTCGCCGACGTCCCACCCGGCGACTTCACCGCTCACCCAGGGCCCAGTTGTGGGTGGTACCTCTTATTCAGTCGGGAATGTGTTAGGGGTGGCTGGGTTGGGCCAGGCTCCTTTTCAGATCTCCGTGGTTCCCACTGTGCCGGTGTCAGCATTGCCGACAGTGGGGTATTCCTTGCCCCTGGGGGACCATTTGGCCCAGGCCACCAAAGAGAAGATCTGGCGTGGGGAGTATGTTGACATCTTCTCCCTTCTTAACAGAGAGCCCACCAAAGAGGAGAGGGAGGGGCAGGATGAGAAGGATAAGGAACAGGCACGTCGTCGTAAGCCGCCACGTACGTGGGCCAATTGGTTGCCGGCGTACCTTATATACATGGCGGTCTACCTCAGGGCCCGGCCGGATTTGGCAATTCCGATGGTCCAGTATTTGGACAACATTTACCGGGCGATGGTCGACTTCCCGGGCCCGTCATGGTTGGCTTACGACGAGGAATTCCGTATGCGGATTCCCCTGCACCCTGAGATGAGGTGGGATGAGCCCTGCCAGAAGCTGTGGCTTCTGTATATGACTCCCACGCGCCCCGCGCCTGGGGACAGATACCATTGTGGACATGCGGTCCAGCGAGCGGCCCCGGCACAGATACCCCGCCAGGTGGCGGGGCAGGGGGTTCCAGCCCGCCTGCTGTGCTGGACTTTCTCGTCCAATGGTTCCTGCAGTAGAAAGAATTGCCGGTACAGGCATGAGTGTCCCTCTTGTGCTGGCCCCCATGCGGCCTCCGCCTGCCCCAGGCCTGGAGGGGTGCGGGGCAAAGGTAGGGGTGGACAAGGGGCTGGCAAGACTGCCGCAGAGGGAGCTGGTCCACCGAAAGGCCCCCTCCCCAATTAATGTGGACATGCTGGAGCGTTGGCTCGCATCGTACCCGAGGGGGGCAGATGCGGTTTACCTGCTTCAGGGTTTTCGACTGGGGTTCCGTATTCCGTTCCAGGGTGATAGGTCCCCCCAAGATGCCCCCAACCTTTTGTCCCTTAAGGGGAGGGAGGAGGTGGCTGCCGCCAGCATTTCTAAGGAGGTTGATGCGGGCAGGGTCGCTGGCCCTTTCCCTGCACCCCCGTTCCCCAACCTTAAAGTGTCACCCTTGGGCTTGGTGCCCAAGAAGTCACCGGGCGAGTTCCGCCTGATCCATCACTTGTCCTACCCAGCCGGCCGATCGGTCAATGATGCTATACCTGATGACCTTTGCTCGGTCAGGTATACATCTTTTGACCAAGCGCTGCGCATGGTGCGCTCATGTGGCCCGGGTGCGCTGTTGGCTAAGTGCGACATTAAGTCTGCCTTTCGCCTCCTGCTGGTTCACCCGGGTGACTTTGAGTTGCTGGGTTTTAAGTTCAGGGGTGAATATTATTTCGATAAGGCCATGCCTTTTGGCTGTTCCATATCGTGCTCGGCCTTCGAGCGTTTTAGCACCTTCCTACAGTGGGCTTTTGTCCGCAGGTCAGGGTCCCGGTCTGTAGCCCATTACCTGGATGATTTTTTATTCGGGGGTGAACGGGGCTGGGACACATGCACACGTCTCCTCAACACATTTCAGACGCTAATGGAGGAACTGGGTGTCCCTTTAGCGCCCGAAAAGACCGAGGGCCCATCTACACAGCTAGTCTTCCTGGGGGTGGAGATTGACACGGTAGCGCAGGCTTCTAGGTTACCAGGGGATAAGGTGTCAAGGATAGTGGCCCTTATCTCGGACTTGCTTGCTAAACGCAAGGCATCACTGCAGGATCTGCAGGTGTTGCATGGTCATCTCAATTTCGCTTGCAGGGTGGTCGCACCGGGCAGGGCATTTGCCCGGCGCTTGTGCGACGCCATGACAGGCTTGTCCAGGCCCCACCATAGGGTCAGACTAACCCAGGGCATTAAGGCAGATATGCTTATCTGGCTCCAGTTCCTGAAGGAGTTCAATGGGGTGTCATTTTGGAGGTCTGACCTTCTGGCTTCCCCTCGTTTCCAGATACAGTCCGATGCCTCTGGGTCCCTGGGTTATGGGATGTACTTCAAAGGGAAGTGGGCCTATGGTGGGTGGCCACCAGCCTGGTCAGGTACGGGGCGCCTGCGGGACCTCACGTACCTGGAATTTTTCCCCATTCTGGGGGCCTTGATGCTATGGGGTGATGAGTGGGCCAACTCGGTCATTCATTTCTGGTGTGACAATGCGGCCGTTGTCCACATTGTCAACTCACAGACTTCCAAATCACCCAGGGTGATGGACCTGGTGCGCCAGTTTATATTGCGCAGCCTGCGCCTTAATGTACTGTTCCGGGCCAGGCATGTCCCGGGGGTCAATAATGATATCGCTGACGCTTTGTCCCGCCTGCAGATCTCCCGGTTCCGCGCCTTGGCCCCGGATGCAGAGGAATTTCCCTCGCCACTCCCGGACGAGATATGGACCTTTGGCAAGGAGAGGTGAACCGGGCGATCGGCATGTCGCTAGCGCCACGCACGCGTAAGGCGTATCAACACGCATTCAATTCTTTCAGGGCGTTCTGTGCCCAATTCCGGCTGCCAGATACCTGGCCTATCCCGGTGGCCCATATACTTCAATTCTTGGTTGACCTGCATTCCCAGGGCCTTCCACCTCGAACCATAGCATCCAGGCTGTCAGCACTGGCTTTTATGGCCAAAGTAGGCGGACATGCGGACAGTACCGCTGACTTCCGTGTGAGACACGTTTTGGAGGGGTGGGTGCGGGAGCGTGGGCGTCGCCCGGACGACCGCCACCCAATTTCCCCAGGGGTTCTTACCCAACTGGCATGGGGCTGGCAGGACCTATGTTTTGCTAGGTATGAGGCAGCCTTGTTTCATGCGGCTACAACGGTGGCCTTTTTTGGAGCGCTCCGCATCAGCGAGTTTGTGATGCTGTCTAAGGCGGATGCTAGTCGTAGGGCACTGGAACTCGAAGATGTCTATGTGGCCAAAGACTGGGCTCAGTTGAGATACGCTCCTCTGAGACGGATCAGCATGGCGTAGGCAGCGGAATAAGACTGCTACGGTGTTCTTTGGCAGACATCTGTCCGGTTGGTGCCCTACGGGAGTTCCTTGCACTGCGTGGCACGCACCATGGCCCGTTTTTTCTGTCACCAAGATGGGTCTCCCCTTACTAAATTTCAATTTTGGAGGGTGCCGGTAGGCATTAGCCAGTGTTGGCCTCCCTGGGGCTCATTGCGGCACCCATTCATTCAGGATAGGGGCGGCTTCTACTGCAGCTGTTTTTGGGTACTCCGGGGCTGACATGCGCCGCATGGGAGGGTGGGGATCACAATGTTTTCAGTTTGTGTTCGCCCTCTTCAACTGTGAGTACCAGTTTAGTCACTGCACTGTTTCTCCCCCCCCTTTTTTTCCTTGACAGACCCTGGGTGTCGTATTACACCGGTGACAGTGTGCCTGGTGGGCCATAGCCATGTGCACAGGGCAGCGCGTTACGCTGCACAGGGCAGCGTGTTACACTGCACAGGGCAGCGCGTTATGCTGCACAGGGCAGCGCGTTACGCTGCATAGGGCAGCGCGTTACGCTGTGGCGACAGAGTGGGGACCCCGGCTGGGACTGGGTGCATCCGCACGTCTCAGGTGCTATGGTAAGCGCGGCATGTTATGGCGGGAACTGTTGCCATTCCTTTTCTACATCAGGGATGCTGACTCGCCGGATGTCCTGGTTATGTACCTTGGGGGCGATGGCTTAGGGCGGGTCACTGGCTGATCGCGGAAGCTTGCAATTTGCAGTGACCTGCCCCACTCACGTTATGTGTGGCCTGCCACAACCCTCAATTGGTCGGACACGATACCGCGGTACGCTTACAGGGGGGCATGCGGCCTCGAGGCTCTTGGCCGAGCCGATGCTCCGTGAATGGGGCTATTGCCCGGTTCCTTTTCGACAAAGGTGGGGGACGCGTCATTCGCCTCCCCGACATCAGTCTGCAAAATTACGAGCTTTTACTCAGGGGATGGGGCCCGTCTGTCGCAGGGAGGTATGGACCTCTTGTTAGCGGACTGGTGAGCAGGCCTGTTGACCGAGCTGACGGTCTTGGGGGGGGGGGCGGTGAGCCTTCTGGGAAGCCTCCCCGTGTGGCGGGTAGCACTGGTAAGGTAAACATTTATGACCCACAGGTATCCGGCAGGTTCGCAATTGACTGGACAACACTAGACAGGTATAAGTTGGTTAAACGTTGTCCGGTCAACGACGAACCAGGCGACGGGGTGATGGCTACAGCTAGACAGCATGCATCACCCCGTGATTTTACGGATACGCGTCAGAGGGTGGGGTCATTAGTTAGATATTGACTACGGTCAACAATTTGTTTGTTGGCAACAAACAAATTGATACAAATAGATACATTGTAACAATTGCCGTTGGCAATTTTGGGTGGTACCTTACCAGTGTTACTTCGGCCTGCTTGCCTTAAGAATTATAATTGGTCAATTACCAATAGAAATTTATAATTCGGACTAGGGCATGAATCAATAAATGTGGCCCAATGCCGTTATCCACTTTCATTGGTGTCTGAGTCCTTTATTGGGGGGTGCGCCTGCAATGGGAATTGTGCTGGGCTGGACACGTCTCTCGAATGACAGACGGGCATTGGACAGCAACAGTCACTGAGTGGTATCCCAGAATAATAAAAAAAGACCCCTTGACAGCCCTCCCCTCCCCCCAAAAAGGTGGGAAGACCCAATCATGATAAGTTTTGGTCAAACCTGGAGAAGAAGAGCACAACAACGAAGCGAATGGAAAACTAGTTGCGACCAGCAGGAATTTATCCCTCGATAATCTGGTGAATCAAGGAATCCAGGAATTTGCATTTCAAAGGTTGCATCCCCAGGATGCATTCCAATGGCCCTTTGCATTTCTAAATCACAGCTTTCAAAAGTTCCTTTTTGGACTGCAGCACTCCCAGAATTCCCTGCCCATGTGGGCTGGGGGATTCTGGGAATAGCTTTCTGACCCCTTTTCCAGAGTAAAGCCAGCAGAGTCGACGGTATCACAACTTTTGTGCGTGATGCCTAGGGAATCTCAAAGTTCAGTCAGAAGAAAGTGGACCTGGGGAAAATGTCTGTCCATTGTTAATTTGCCAAAATGTGGCAAGCTTTCAGCGGCCTGATAAAATTCCTTTGAGGAGTCAGATTTAGCCCTAGGGTGGCTGGTTTGCCATCCCTGCTGCAACATGGGGATCTGGAAAATATTATTCAGAGGGTGATAATCTAATCAAAATATTATGGTGGGATTAGAGGAGGGCTAAACTGTGTTCTCCTCTTCTTTGCCGATGAAAACAAAACATAACATAACCCACAGCTCCATGGAGGGGATTATCAACACATCCTCTTTCAAAGAGTTAAGTTTCTGTTTCATATGTGAAAGAAGGGATAATAAATTAAGCCTCATAAATTCCACTGCATTAGGAAATGGAATCATAAAAGACTTGTAACCTGCCCTCCCCCAAGTCTTACAACAAGCCCTTTTAAAGAATCTCCTCCCAGGACTTTTCACAAGCCGTGGCCTTTACAAATGTGGAACTTCTGCCTAGAATTAAAAGGGGAAGGATGCTAGAGAGAGTGGGTTGTGTTAACTTTAATCTCAGGGGAAAAAAGATATCGCTTTGACTTAGCCAATGCTCTAATTTGATAACTGACCTTTTCTGACCAATCACTGCACACTACCAATACCATATATCAAACTCATGGCCAATCGCCCTTGCTCGAAAGCCAGTCATATCCAACTTTAGGGTTCAGTGTTCATCTCTGTTTATAGCCAAAGAGCCAGCAACACTATCTGTGTCTGCAGATGTTTCCATGGACATGTGGCAGGCATGGAACGTTGTTTACCTTCCCACTGAAGTGGTACCTATTTATCTACTTGCCATTCCTTGCTCTTGAACTGCTAAGTTGGCAGGAGCTGGGACAGAGACAGAAGCTAACTCCATCATACAGTACTTGGGTCTCGAACTGCTGACCTTCCAGCCATCAAGTTCAGCCACATAGCCACTGCAGTCCCTCCCCTAGGCAATTATATTTGTTGTTTTTGTAACACATATAAAAGTAAAGAAGTGGATAAGGTGCATTATGCATTGAACTTTGATCGGCATATACAATTTTCATCCATTTTCCTAGCTAGAAAGGGTAAACTAGCTGGGAAAACAGTGTCACCAGTAAATAACAATAAAAGGAAAAGAAAACTCTTAACAGGTTATGTTTATCTTTAGTTTTATGCTCTCTTTTAAATTTGACCACTTTATTTTCTGCCATCTGCAGTTATGCGCTGGGGAAGTTTCTTCAACCTCACCCAAAACACACACTGAGAAAAAGAGGTAAAAAAAGGTGAAGGGAAGACCACCTTTGGTCACATACAGAATATCTTTTCCACACCTGAAGTTCCCAAAATGAATTCAGGAGCAGAGCACCCTGCACAGCTGTTAAACCTGAAACCTCGCCTCTTAAGAGTTAAACAATCACTTTCATCCTTCTTCGCTTAAGAGGGGTTCGGGGACACAGTCTTAAATTATTTCTGAAATTTCAGAAGTCTAGAATTTATGGCGCTATGCACTACCACCTCCCAATCTACTGTCACCTGCCCATCCCTTCTATGTTTCACTGCTGTTGCACATCAGCACTAATGCTCAATACAAGAAACATTGACAGTTACCCATTCAGAGCATATATGACATTCCCTCCCCTCCCCCAAGTTGGCAGTCATAAAATAAACTTTGAATTATTTTTTTAAAAAACCATGCCATGCGCAGGGCTCCAGCATTTTAATTGCTAGGGTTGGTAAGGTGGAGGGAGTGAAACTGAAGGCATGCAATCAGTGGGGAAAAAGCTGATATTCCGGTCAAGGAGAACGCCAAGCTATGCATATTAAACTCTACGCATCGCCGACAAATTTTTTAAAAGGTGTTTTTGGTGTGCCGTCATAAGATGGTGGAGGGAAAGTTTCGCCAAGGTGAAATCTTACAGCTTCTCCGAACTCCTTATCTGATTCATGCAGTATCTGGGCAAAGCCACACCCTAGAAGCTGCAGGGATGGGTTCAGAGAAAGGGAGGGTTTGCACAGCCAGCAAAGGCATTTTCAAAACAGCAGCAGCAGCAACAGAGAAGGAAAATAGAGAAGGAAAATAAAGCCCACCACTGGCTGGCGATCCTGGCCAGTTAGGAAGTACTAGATGAAAGCAGTCACACATCTTGGTGGATGAATGTCGGCACAGCTAGAAGGAGAAAGAGAAAGAGAGCGAGAGGAAAACAGGCTCCTGTCCCTTGTTTTTGGTGTGGCAAAAGAGAAGAAGATGCTGTAGACTCAGTCCCAATGCAGGAGAGGAGTGGGCTGTGGTTGTCTGAGATGCAGGGGGAAGCAAGGTGTAGCTAGGGTTGGGAAGAAGTGCTGACACATCCTCCTGTTAGCAGAAGAGGGAGAACAGAAGAGAAGAGAAGAGATTTCCCTTGGAGGAAGACCACGTTGGCTCAGGACGCTTCTGCATCACCAACGCCTGCTTGTTTGCAGCCTGCATGCACAACTGATGGTTTGGGTCATTGCAGAGGCGAGGGAAGGGCTGGAGATGACGCCTCCTCGGGCAAGGACCGAAAGACGCCCAGTGGAAGAGATGGAGGATAGCCAGTTCCATGCCCTTGCCTGATTGGCTGCTGCGCCCTCATTAAAACTGGAAACAGACACACACACACACACAGAGAGAGAGACTGAGAAAGCGAGAGAACTGGTACTGTGGGATTTGGGTGGAGGCAATTTGTGGTCCTTCTTTCTCAGGTCCTCTGGTTGGAAGGACTGCATGGGATCCCATTGTTCACCCCCAGTCTTTAATTTATAATGTTTCAGCAGATAGTCGATTTTCCAGCTGTGAGAAGACAGTTTGAATCCTTGGGATTTTCAGCCTTAGTCATCACTGTGGATCTGCTATTGCTCAGCTTCATGTTCCTAATCTTCAGACCGCTTTGTAGTCTGGAAACTGGCTATTGGAATAAAAAATGATTTTTCTTAAAAAAAAAAAAGCCTTGCAGAACCTGATCTACTAAACGACTTTAGAAACAATTTAAAATGAGTTGCTGTGGTTCAAGCCAAAATGGGTCTTGAACAATGTAGTGTAGTGGCCCCAGATATTGTCCTTTTTCTGTTTTAGATACCAGTGAGCCTCATTTGGGGCCATTCAACAATTACGTGATCCATTTTTTGGGGGGGGGAATTGACCCCCTCCCCCCATGTAATCTGACCATAATTTTCACTTCGGACCCCCCCATTTAAAATTACGTAGTCCAGAGCTTTTGTATCGAAACTCTAATTTTTTTAGAGCTTTTCATTATTGGTGCCTAATGCAGACTGCACAAGCAATTCAATAATCTCAAATCGGATCAAAATTCCCAGAGATCATTTTTAAACCTAAAAAAGTGCCATGTTTCAAAACCACAATAGCTCCAAATGGATTATGTAACCTTTGACCTGAACCCCCGCCCCCGTCCCCATGTAATTCCCATAATTCAGATGGCAGACTCCCTCCCCCTCGAGGATCATGTAATCAGTGGCCCCTTTGCAAGTCAATTGTTGTATTATTATTATTATTATTATTATTATTATTATTATTATTATTATTATTATTATTATTATTATTATTATTATTATTATTATTATTATTATTATAATATTTACATTTCTATACCGCTTTACTTCCCCTAAGGGAACTCAAAGCAGTTTACAGCATGTAAAAAAAAATACAATCCAAAATACAGAAACAGTATACAAATCAATTCAAACAAAATAAAAAATCACAGTTATAAGATAGTATATAAACATCAATTAATCGCATCAAAAAGTACACAATATAAAAATTTCTCAATGTCAAATACAAATCATTACAGAGTAACAATATAAAAATATACCCAGCACTTCCAGTCCTTCCAGAGGGGGAGTGGCACAAAAGTGTGCACAAGTCCTGGAGCTCCTAGCCGACTGGCCTCCTCACCTCCACTGATGCATGTAAGATGGAGTTTTGAAGGAATGATGGCATTAGAGAGAAAAATGCGCTATTAGGACTTAATGATGTGCTAACAGTGGGTAAACTGCTGTAATGCAGCCACAACTAGTGCTTATGTTGTGAGTTTGATTCTGACAGTGTTGATGGTTGACAGCCTCCCACCCTTCTGAGGTCAGTAAAAAGCATTTTGGGGGCAAAATGCTAATTATCTTGTGAACCGCCCAGAGAGTAAAGTAAGTGCTATGAGATGGTATTTAACTGTAATTGCTATTGCTATATAATCTGAACCTGAAGATCAACCCATAATTCAGAAAAGATGGCCTTTGTGCTGAAGCATCACTGGAACAGAGTTTGAGATCATTCTTTTTGTTTTGGACTACAGATCCCAGAATCCTCCAGTCAGCATGGGGGTCTTCAGAGTGATGATCCAAAGCAGGATGCACTCAGGTAGCCTGTAGACAGGACGTGAGTTGCATTCTCCAGCAAATGGCACATAGAGGGATGTCCACTTTCGATAATGATTCTGATAAGAAACGTGGTGGTGAATCAGGTGGAAGACCTCCCAGCTCCCCTGTTCTGTTCCCCTAGCAACCGTCCAGATCTGCCTGGGAAGTCCAGAGGCAGGGCATGCATTACCATAGCATCTTCCTGCTGGTGTTCTTTACCTGAGACATAATACCTTCTCTGGAAGCAGTACATAGCCATCATAACCACTGAGAGTCTTGTCCTTCCATTAATTTTCTGAACCCCTTTTACAGATGTTTAGGTTGGAGGCTTCTGCTACAGCTGTGTTAACAGTCTCCAGAAAATAACCATGTACGCACATAATTTTATCTCTTCTGAATCTTCCATTGTTCAGAGAGGCATTGGAGGAATTCTTCCCGTTGCTTTCTTCATTATGCACATTATTACATCTAAACTTCCTTCTACTTCCCTTTGATTTCCTGGGCTGCAAAGTTTCCAATATGGGAGGTTTTCCTTAGAGAAGACTTGTTTCAGTCTTCCTGATATCTGCTCCATCACACAGTTTCCCTTTTCTCCTGAACAGGACACTATTTTTTTTAGAATTAGAAAAATAAAATTTCAATTTGCTCAATCAGCTTTCCTCTCAATTTGCTGTTCAACAGCCAATTTGATTACCGTATTAAAAATCTGCATAGTTTGCAGAAAAATGCTCAAGTGAAGTCTTTGGGGATTCTTCGATTAAAGGATATCCCACAGTTAGAATCTGTTCTGAGAGTTTTCTTGCACTTTGTATAACCCAGTGTTGGCAAACCTTTTAGAGACTGAGTGCCCAAACTCAACAGGCTGCTGTCCATGCCTCAGAGAGGCAGGGCAAACTCTGTGCTGGGGGAGGGAGGAAGTTTTCCCATTGGGCTGCTGGGCAAGAGGCAGGGCAAACTCTGTGCTGGGGTGACAGCTTGCGTGCCCACAAAGAGGACTCTGAGTGCCTCCTCTGGCACACATTCCATAGGTTTGCCAACACTGGTATAAATTGAAGGGAGGATGTTTTCTTTCCATCATGTAACATCCATTGATACAATACAATTTCCTTCAATGCCTCAATCAGTCTTAAAGTCCATCTTGGTATATAATGCAGCAAACAGTTTCAACTTTGGAGCCAAAGAGGTGTCACATGTCTCCATTACTCTGGAACAATTACTGCAAAGAGATGCAAGAACAGGAGCCGTGGAAATATAGTGAGTCAGGATCTTGCCACTCCTCTGGGTTATGAACCTGCCTTATTTGCAACTAAGCAAAAGCAAAACTTTTACCCAGGCGAACGAGAAAAATATAGATTCATGTAGGAAAGGCAGAGAGGCAAATAAAGCTTGTATTGGTTCTATCAGGGTATTAAAAAGAGTACTGCTTAGAATTTTGTTTTGATCTTAACCCACCCCATCTTTCTCTCCAATAAAAGCCACTTGACGCAAATGTCCCTATTTTACAAGGAACGTGTCGTGAATTAAGAGAGAACGGAAGATGACTAGGGCACAAAGAAGACTCTTAGCACCACCAATGGCTGGGTGAGGCACTGATCTGTTACAAAAACATGACAATGCAGCATTGGCAAGAAAATCCATTTTTCTCTGCAGTCTTGGGGAGGGGCATTGGGCCAAACAACATAAGCAGTGGCAATCCCTCTGGCTGCAAGTTTAGTCTCTTTTGATGGACAAAGACCAGTTTGTTAATCATTTTTCTCAAGACCCCCCTTTTTGATGTATATAACATGATGTCAGATGATGGTCCATTATTAAAAGATGAGGCTGCATGAGGTAAATTTTGGCATGCCACACACAGATATATCCTAGGAGTGAAATGAACAACAAAAAAATGGACAGTTTTTTTTTACAAAGTAGAGACTAAACTCTGGAGTGGAATCAGCCCCTCTGTGAATGATACCGTCTTCCACTCTCAATATTTTGAGTTCAGAGTGTAAGCCACCCCTCTAGCTTCTCCAACTGTGGTGGTTTAGTGGTTAAGACACTGAACTTGATGACTGGAAAATCGGCAGGTCAGCCATTCGAGACCTGAGTGCTGCATGATGGAGTGAGCACCCATCATCTGTCCCAGCTCCTGCCAACCTAGCAGACCGAAAGCAGGAAATTACAAGTAGATAAATAGCCACTGCTTTGTCAGAAAAGGTAACATCTTTCCATGCACTTTGATGTCTAGTTATGCCTGCCACATGACCATGGAAACATCTGCAGATTCAGACAGCACTGTCTCTTTGGCTGAGGAGATGAGGACCAGACTCTAGAGTTGGATACAACTGGCTTTTGAGCAAGGAAGACCTTTACCTATAGCTTCTTGAGCTCATGGAGGGGGAAAAAAACAAAACAAATATAGAACCATGCTTTTTGAGAGCTAAATAATGCAACACACACACACACACACACAATTTGGCCTTTAAGCCAGGAATTCTCAGCCTGCAGCCCATGGGCCAAATGCGGCCCGCAGCACCACTTCATGTGGCCCCACCACTACCTCTACCACACCAGGAAGTGTCCTGTGGTGGAGGAAGGGCAAAATGGCTGTCCGGCCACCGAAGCTGTCTGAGGGAGTGTGACCCGGTCCCCGGCTTTAAAAGGTTGAGAACTCCTGCTTTAAGCTATTCTTCTTTCAGAGGCACAGTTCATGAGGCTCCTTCTAAATGCACAGCTGTAGGTTTCTGCTGTAGGTTTCCCTACAGGATGGCCTTTCATGCACAGCTGTTCTCGGTCAGTGAGCATTTCCATCTTCGCTTTCCATCAAAAGAAAACCTTTTCAGTTTTGGCATTTGATGCTCCACAAACAGCTCAACCTCCTTCGCTCAAAGGCATGTTGGCTGAGGCTCTTATCGTTTCCTGACTGGGGTCAGTTTTCATAGCCGACGTTTCATGCCGTTCAAATTCAGCGTCTAAATCTCTGCAGGAAATCGGTCTTGGAAAAACATGCGGGGACTGCCAAGAAATGCATCACTGGTCCCCAAAGGCACCATAGGATGATGGTTTAATCAGCTACAGTATATCAGAAAGTCCAAGTTACACAAGGTGCTTCCCTCTGGGTCTGAGAATATAGCACGCCAGCATGTTATCATTCCACTTGGAGGCCTTCGAGCATTACAAAGGGAAAAAGAAATACACAAAAGCCCTCCACATTCCTGAAAGGGAACAGCTCTCAATTCTGGTTCTCTGGCAAGTATACCTGTATCAAACATCTGCTCACAAACAGCTGTTGTCTCCCTGTTGTGAATGTATCAGAGCTGGGAAACATTGTTTGTATGTGTGCCTATGTTATCAAGTTGCTTTTGAGTTATGTTGACTCTAATGGAGTTTTCAAGATACAGTGGACCCTCGAATAACGACGTTACTTGGTTCCCCAAGTAGCGTCGCTATTTGAATAACGTTGTTATTTGAATAGTGACAAAAACGTCATTATTCGAATAACGACGGTAACGTCATTATTCGAACAATCACATTGGGAGCATCATAGTGTCATTAATCGAAAATGATGCTATTCGAAACGTCGTTAATCGAGGGTCCACTGTACATGAAATAAATGTTCAGGGGTTGATTTCCTATTGCCATCAACCAGTGTCCATGGTTGAACCAGGGCCACCATCGGGGTGGGTGGGTGGGCATCAGGACTCCCGTCCCGGGCCTGGAAATGACAGTGGCCCGGCATCACCGGGAAACCACTGATGTACGTATGCGCAAACAAACCACACATGTGCAGGAAACCACAGGGGCATGGCAGCACTGGGAAACCACCGATGTACGCATGCACAAACAAACCACGCATCTGCAGGAAAACACAGGGGCATGGCCAAAAAGGGGGGCATGCGTACCGGGCCCGGAATTTTCTGATGACGGCCCTGGGTTGAACAAAGATTTGAACCCAGAGAGATGCATGGTTCTTGTTCTGGCACTTCTAGCAGCCTACAGTGGCGTTAGTTGGTGTTCTTGTAATATGCCTTTGTAATATGTCACCTTCCTCTGGGTCTGCCTCATGCTCTTTGTCATTCTTCTCTTTTCACATATACTTTGTTTGGTATGGAATTCCAACGCATGCTCTACAAATGGGAAACCACTTTATTAGTTTTCTCTGTATGCAATTTAAGATTGGTTCTATTCCGATTCTTTCCCTTATAATCTCAATCCTGATTTTATCCCATCTAGTCACTTCAGCAGTTTTTCTCATTAATTCATAGAAATAAAAACATAACAATAACAACTCAACAAGTATTCCCTGAATAACGCTTGCACTCCTGCTCTCAGTAGCAGTCCTCTTGTCTTCACAGTGTATGTGATGACATTGCTAATGCCAAGAGTAGTACTTATATTAGATGGGCAATGAATAAATCAGATAGGTAGTCAGAGCCACAATTTAGTGATATGTTTTGGAAAGGGGAAGACTTGAGATCCAATCATTACTTCCTCTTCTTTAAAACAGGAAGCAGGTGAGACTATGACCTTTCAGATACTGCTCGACTGTAGTTCCCATGATTCCTCACCATTGATGATGCTGGGTAGGACTGATGGGAGCTGTGGTCCAGCAACTTCTGGAGGGTTACAGTTGCTTGCTCTTGATTGAAATGCTCATGTAGTATATGTTGATAGTGGACCAGAGTATTTTCACTGATATCCTGGAGAGCTATTGATGGCCAGGATAGAGAATGCTGAGATAGCCAAACATATAATTTGGCTTGTCATACAGCAGGAAAATATTCTGGGAATTGTTCCAAGGTTCCTCAGAGGTTCGTTGGTGGGGACCACCCAGCTTATGTTCCCTAGTTTCCAAATGCTGAGAAGTTGTGTACAATCTTCAGATCCAAGTAAAGTAGTTGGGTAGGTGACTCAGTGTTTCTCAACCTTTGGCCCCCAGGTGTCCTTGGACTTCAATTCCCAGAAGCCCTGATCAATAGGTGTGCTGACTTGGGCTTCTGGTAGTTGAAATCCAAGAACACCTGAAGAACCAAGTTTGCAGACTCTTGGGCTAGATAGAACATATTGGTTGGAAAAATTACCTTTGTGGGTGACAACTAACAGAACCCCTCATTCTGTAAGTTGCAGTCCACAAAAGTAACATTTTAGGACTCAGTGTTTGCTGTCATGAGATGGGTCACAGTTTGTCATGAACGGCACTTTCTGAAGTTCATTTTTGGTAAAGAACTTTAGGAATGTTGCTTCAAATGAGTTTTTTTAAAAAAAAAACACACCTGTATTTTGTGCCACAGGTGACTGATATATCAATGGTGGGATATAGTTTATGAGCATTGCATTTCTTCACTCACAGTGGTAATAGTTATTTATGTACTTATTGCAGCATAAACGTTCCATTCTTCTGTGATAAAATCTAATGTGCATTGTGATGAAATCAGTCACCGGTAATGTTGGCAAAGAAGTTCAGTTTGGGAAATCGGACGTGGGAAAAGATTTGCAGTTCCCAATCTCACATAACCTCCATAACGGCTGGATGGTGGAAGCTAGGGAATGCAGTAGCAACAGGTGGTTTAGTGATACATTTGTATGGGGATTCGTCATAAGAGTCCTCAATGCCACCCAGAAAAAAAGAGAAAATGCAGGAAGCAGAATCAATCTGTATCAAAACACATTTCTTTTGTAAACCCAATGGATCTTAATTGCCCATTCAAGAGCATATAGTTCCCAATGCTTGCAATAATATACTACCGGTGGGAAAATCCATTTCTGCCCCACCTTCATGACAACTGCTGCTAAGCTCAAAGAGCACAAGGAAGACATGGGGAGCAGATGATACCAGAGTCCTTGCTAATCAGAAATATCCCAGCGTTTCAACCATTTTCTTGAGTATTCTAGTCAACCCCAGCAAGCAGTAACCAGAGAAGGAAAGACTAGCCTGACTTAAAGGAAGTTGTTTTGCATTGTTTGCCTCTAAATACAATTAGAACGGTTCTTTCCTGCCTCAGGGATCACCTGATCTTATTTGCATGTGTTAAGGCCTTTGTGTGCTCTAGCCTTCTCTCTCTTGCTTTTCTGCCTTGGAAGAGGAAATATGTCCTTTTGAGTCCCTCCATCTTCCAGGTCACATTGCTGGAAGAAAGACTTTACTTCTTTCTAAACTCCATCAAGACTCCTGAGCGCATGTATCTTCTGACCTCATTTTGTGAGCAAATGATATTTTTCTTTCTCTCAGGTATCTAGTCCAAGTGTGTTTATTAGCTGGGCTAAAAGGGGGAAAACTGGGATATTTGCATTTGAACATAAAATTGCCTTAAAAACCCTTCCCCACTTTAAGCTGGTGCTCGAAATAAATTAACACATTCCAGATATCCCCCCCCACCCCCCCCGTCGCACAATAAGTTCAGGATAATTCATATAGAAGTGCAGACTAAAACCTGGAGTGGATTCACAAAACTCCTAAAACTGGCTTCACCAGCTATGTGTGATTTAGAACTTATGAATCCCAGCTCAGTTTGTCTTATGTATGTGGAAAGAGGAAAAATGATGATTCATCTTTGGTCCCAGGAAGCAAATTGCATTGAGATGATCCTGCTCCTCAGCAAATCTGTTCTGGACTCATTACAGTTCTCCAGCCTCTGCTTTGGCCACAGAAACAACTCACCACCACAAATACATGCACACATGCACAGAATTATGGATCCACCCTGTGCCAGGGCTGTACTGCTACGTGCAGCAGCAGAAAATGGTTGTGATTACCCCCAGGAGATCATCTACTAAATCTGGCCCAGGCAATAAACAATGTTAATTTTGCCGCGGCACACAATGCTCTAAGCATCCAGAGACGCCCTCCTTCTCCAGCTGTTACTGACTTGGAAGGGGGATTCCAGCATTGCAGAGCAACAGAGCCTTTCCCTGTTGAGACGTGCTGTGTGCTGAGGGTGTGCCTTAAGGATCAGGGTATCCATGTGGGAGCCAAAAGAAGAGACGTAAAAGAATACAGTACGAAGCAATCAGGAGATGCATTTCCTCTTCAGTTAGCCAACTAACTGAAACCTCTCCAGGCTTCCTAAACTACTTTTATAAAAACAGTCACAGAACTCGGAGTGGTTAGATTGAAATCGCAGACGGATGAATGCAAGAAACAGCCTCAAGCAAAGAATGTGATTATTTGATGCATTAAACCAGCACAGAAGCTTGACCCAGTGCTAAATGACAAATTTTAGTTGCTCATATCTATAACTTCCTTGAAGAAATTGCAACAGAGTCCCCCAGGGTTTCAGCCAGCCTGGCCGTTTTTCAAAATATTAAATCCCATTTGTTCCTCCATCCCAGTTTTTCTACCTCCCCTTTTCTTCTTATTGGCAGGTGGGCATGCTTTGTCCCTTATTAGCTTCTTCTTTCTTGTCCAGGTCAAATTTTAAACTGCCAAAATGAAGCCACCTTCTTGGCTTTGTTATTGGCCAAACATATATCCTCCTCGGTATATATTTCTGGTAGTAATCAGCAGGCAAGCAAATGAGGCGGATTCTGTATCTCCCCTCATTCACACTGTGTGTTGTTGTCCACTCACAGCCCTCACTTGAGCATGTTGGTCTTACATTTAGGGACTCAAACTCTCAGCCTATTCATAGTCCTCTAAGTGACGTAGGGGAAGTCGAGATCCTCAGCCATATCCTCCTTTAATGTTATTTTTTGTCCAGTGAGCTCTTTCCTTCATCTTCTAATTTAGTTTTGCTCATTGGCTCCCCCCCCCACACACACACATATGCTGTTCTCTCTCTTCTTGTGTGTGGATGGTGTTTTGGCTTAGTAAGAACTCATACTCACAAAGAGTTCTATACAAATCTTGGCTTAAGCAACAAACCATGGTTAACATAAACCATGGCTTGTAGTGCTAAACCATGGCTTCTAGTCCTAGACTACCTCAGGCTGCAGCATGGGAAATATTCAGATTTTATAAAACATATGCATTGCAAAGCAATCACACTTATATACCCCCCCCCCAATAATGCTTAGTGCACTCTCTGGACAGTTCACAAGTTAATTAGCATTTTGCCCCCAACATGCTGGGTACTCATTTTACTGACCTCAGCAGGATGGGAGGTTGAGTCAACCTTGAGCCCTGGTCAGGATCAAACTTCCAACCTTTTGGTTGCAGGATAGCTGGATCCATAATCTCAACAAAATGTATACTTGGATATGATAAAACATATCCAAAAGTAATTAGAAATAACTACTTTTGAGGAACAGGAACACATTGGTTTCTTTTTCAGGGGGATAGCTGTTTTAGTCTGTTATCTGATGCAACAAAAGGAATATAGGGTCTTCAGGGCATTGTAAAGACGTAGGGCTTATTTACATGTCTGACTTGGAGTAGGCTGGAGCAGGCTAAATAGAGTCGCTAGGAGGTCCACTTTGCCATTTGGAATGATCCTTGCATTCAAATGGCATATGGGCTTCAAGTAACTCTATTTGGTTGGTATTTTAAAAGTGAATGTGTATTAGAGATGTGTCTTAAAGAGGAGTACAGTATTAGATTAAGAGTCTGCCACAATCTATTACACGTACCTACTACAAAAATGCACTTCTTTCCCTTGTCTTAAAGGGCTGGTTGAGAAACTGTCCCAGTGGCTGATTTAGCTGTGGGCGGCTTCTTTACTGGCTATTTAATACAAGGGGGAAAATAGATTTTTTAAAATATAAGTGATGCAAGCTTTAAAAAAAAATCACTTCTGCCCTTCTACTGAGGAGCAGAGGAAGTGTTTTAATTGGCCAGTACCCAGAAGTGACTCTATTATGCCACTTCATGATATTGCCAGATTTTAGAAAGGAAAGTTTTTTGGTTCGTTTCCAGTGATCACACATGCTGGAGGCAGACCGGAAGAGAGAGATCCTACTCATGTCTTAAGAAATAAGAGCCTCTGACAGTGGCCAGAAAGGTGTGGATAGACTGCTCTGGAACCAGGCTGGTTTGGTCTAGTTAAAGATGAAGTCTGAGCTCCATCTTTAGAACAGGCCTTCCCTAGTTTAGGGGACCAAACATCAGGGTAACTGCTTGTATAGTCCGGCAGTTATTTCTGGCACAAGCTTCTGTGGTTTGAACCCACTTTCCAAAAGAAAAGAATTATTTTCTTTTACATTTTTAAAATATATTTATAGAAATACAAAAACCCACACACAAAATAAACAAAGAAAAACATCATAACTGATACAGATAAAAAACAAACAGAAATGACATATAACTATGTACACCCACCACCAGTGGTACACTATTAACCTTCTCATTTAACTGTTCTCAATATCACTACATTTTCCATCGTTCAAAAATATAATATACTAGCTAATTAGACCAGCCTTGCCCAGGTTGTTTTTGTGCTTTAAAGCCAAGATGACGTGGCTTGACTGTGGTTTTACTTTTCTGCCTGGTGGCATCCGTGGCCCGTAAACAGTAAATTCTGTCAAGCTACGGCCTCCTTTGGTCAGCAAAAGGAGGCCGCGGTTTAACAGAACTGTACGTTTATGGGCCGGAGACCCCACCGCTGAAAAAAGCTGTGGCTGCTAATTGCGGGCACAGATTTCTTTAGCGGCGGCAGCTCCCAGTGGAAAAATTCAAGCCACTGGCTTGGCTGTGTTGCGCATGTGCAGTACTGCTGTTTTGTTGCTGCTTCTCTGGCCGGTGGGGGTGTCCCCTTTGCATACCACTTTGGGGGTCATAAACCCCCAAATGGGTTTTGAGACCCCCACAGTGCTGATCTCGCAAGCCCAAGGTATGTATGTGCAAACTTTCAGTGAGATTGGTCCAGGGGTGTGGGTTCCTTTGGAGCACATACAAGCCCACACCTCTGTTTTATAGATATAGATATAGATATAGATATAGATATAGATATAGATATAGATATAGATATAGATATAGATATAGATATAGATATAGATATAGATATAGATATAGATATAGATATAGATATAGATATAGATATAGATATAGATATAGATATAGACTGTATCTTGCTCTAGCAAGATACAGATATAGATTGTTTATAGACTCTATACAGATATAGACTGTATCTTGCTCTAGCTTTATTCCTCTATACAGATATAGACTGTATCTTGCTCTAGCTTTATTCCTTTCCTTTTCATTAGTACATAATCTAAAAAAATTCCTATATTTCTCTAAAGTCAGTATTTTTTACAAGAAAAGTATTACTTTCAAACATTATAGCTACACAGTAGCCAGTAACTAATGTTTTTAAGGCCTTTTAAAAGAAATGCTCCAAATTGTGGTTTTTTCATTCCTCTTGTTCTATCTCTTTCTCTGTTGGACCAGTGCTATCCTAAAATATCAACACTGTCAACATTCAGTCCAAAGTGGAACTAAAAAGCAAACAAACAGACACATGGGCTATTCTTCATTGCGATGGGTATGTGATGTACCAAACACTCAGCTGTGTGTATCTCATGTCTAGTATGACTGGGGCTTCCCAGTCATTCCTGAAAGTGAAATGCTTCATCTGTAATTATTTTTGCCCAGTTAACTTGACTCTATGTAGCCTCCATCCTTGTGACTCAGCACCCTGACAATGCAAACATCAGATGATATGGGAGAGTCATCTGATTTACAAAAGCTTCCCTTATTAAGAGTCTGGCAAAGAGCCATGGGTGGTTTCTTCAAGACAACCAAAGGAAAACACATTTGGGAACATTTCTCTACTAGACACTGGCAGCCTTATGAGATTAGGGCACTGGTCAACTATTGATGTTGTTTCTATGGCTACTCTTAGAAAACACACACACACACACACCACCATCCAGTGGGACAGCTTGTTCAGGAAAACTGCCTGCAACAATTAAGATCCGCACCTTAGTACGTCTGTGGCCAGAACTCTTTAAGAAGAGAAACTGGCTTGAGCTAAAGTGGCACAAATAAAAGTTTCCATAAAAACAGACGCAAAATTGGAGCAGATAAACTTTCACTGGATCATGAGCCGACTTGTGCTCGCATCCTGTTTTACAGATTGTTTTTAATCAGCATAATCTAGATTTTAAAAACAACTGTTAGTCTTTAAGTTGCCACAACGTTTTTTGTCTACTCTAATATCCTCGCAAAGAAGTCTCTGTGGTCACCTTTGTTCTCTCTTTTTTAAGTAAAACAAATTCTTAGTCTAGCCTCCAAATACTATAAATGAGGATGTCAGGAGAGTTTTTCTTAGGTGGACATTCTACAGATGGGGACTACCACGGTGAAGGCCTTCTTCTAGGGAGAAATGGAAAGATCTCAGAAACCTTACTTTTCTGCACTATAGATGCCAGAATGAGAATCCCCCCCCCTGTCAGCATGAGGGATTGATTCGTTGGGGGAATTCTGGGATTTGTAGTCCAAAATTAATGTCTCCAGACTTGGTTTAGGAACTATTTTCTATGTAATAATGCATGGGTTCCCAAACTTTTCATGCTGCGGGCCGGAATATGCCTCCCCCAGACAGCTGAGAGGGCTGGTCACATGGACCCTTCCACCATAGAAGCTGCCGTAAAATGCATCTGTGGCTGTCGTAAATGTGTTTACGACAGCCATGGGTGAATTTACAGCAGCATTTATGGCACACGTTGGCACATTTATGTACAAGTGGCGTTGTTTTACGGCTGTTGTAAATGCATCCACTTCTGCTTCTGGTAGGAGTGAGGATGACGGCGGGACACATGAAATGGTGCCGTGGGCTGAGTCTGGCCCACGGGCCATAGGTTGACCACTCCTGTAATAATATATAAAGGTAAAAGTTTCCCTTGCTTGAAAGCCAGTCGTATCTGACTCTAGGGTTCAGTGCTCATCTCTGTTTCAAAGCCAAAGAGCCAGCGCTGTCTGCTTCTGCAGACGTTTCCATGGTCATGTGGCAGGCATGACTAGACACCGGAGCACACGTAACGCTGTTCCCTTCCCACCAAAGTGGTCCCTATTTATCTACTTGCAATTTCTTGCTTTCGAACTGGTAGGTTGGCAGGAGCTGGGACAAAGACGGGAGCTCATTCCGTCCTGCAGTACTCGGGAACCGAACTGCTGACCTTCTGCCTCCCAGTCAGCGTCTTAGCCACTTGAGCCACTGCAGTCCGTACTAATATATACAGTATGTTTATTTAATTTTCATGCAATTAAATACTCCTGTGCTTGACTGTAGCTCAGTATTTTCTCAGAAAGATGAGAAAAGAAGGAAAACAGATAAAGAGAGAAACTGGGGAGACATATACACAAAAGCATTCAAATTGTGCTCCATGTTGCAGGTGAGAACATTCAGGGTGGTCATCCCAGATGATGATGATGATTTGGCAGTGAAGATAGTGCAGAAATCTTTGATCTGCATTCTGTCTCCCTCTTCTCGAGAAGAGTTCCTTTAATGATTGGCACCAATCCAGTTGGCTTGAAGTGCGATGATTTCCCATGAGGGGGAGGTTTGGACAAGACCTTCGCAAGTACTGTCAGATCTTTCAGGATCAAAGATGTCAAGGAAATTTAAGAAAATGATTATTGTTATTGTTATTCCTCAAGCTGACTTGAGCTTCCCAGGAGAGGTGGTGGAAGAAAGAGATATGTAATTTTGAAAATGTAGTTTATATCTACAGGTAGAAGATGTAATGACAGGCCTTTTATTATTGTGTTTAATTATCATCTACACCAGAGGAAAACAGCCTGAACCCACTGGAAAAGCAGAAATGAAGTATTCTTGTGCTAAAATGAAGAACCTCACACAGCGAACTGATGATAAAAAAGTATTGCTACCCAATTAAAATTTCTTATTAGGGAGATGAATAAAACCATACTGAAGCCACATGACAGAGCATCTGCTGCTCCTAATTTTTACTTAGATTTCTGCTGTGTTATTATGATTAGAGTTGGGGGAAAATTACTTATTTTTCTACTCTGCAGAAGCCCAGCATGGCCATTGGGGTCTCTCTGAGTCAAAAAAAAACTACCGTTCCCATGATTTGTTGGAAGGTGAGGTTGTTTATCAGGTAGTCATGTGGACCTCAAGCCAATCTTGGTGCCACCATTGTAAGAGAGCCAGGGTGGTATAGTGGTTTCTGTTTTAATAGAAGTTCCAAAATACAGAGGAGGTGCTCTTTCTTCATTTATATCAGTGATGGTGAACCTTTTAGAGACCGAGTGCCCAAACAGCAACTCCAAACTGACTCATTTATGTCAAAGTGCCAACACAGCAACAGGGGAGGAAGGACATGCTCCCATTGGACTGCTGGGCAGAGGGGCGGGGCAAACTCTGTGCTGGGGAGAGGGAGGAAGCACTTCTATTAGGTGCTGGGCAGAGGAGCGGGGTGAACTCTGTGCTGGCAGAGGGAGGAAGTGTTCCCACTGGGCTGCTGGGCAGAGGGGTGGGGCAAACTCTGTACTGGGGTGACTGCATGGGTGCCTACAGGGAGAGCTCCAAGTGCCACCTCTGGCGTGTGTACCATAGGTTTGCCACTACTGATTTATATGTGCTGTCACTTCCTGTAAAGACATGCTTTAAAAGACAAATGATTTATATTAATGAAAGATGGGTACACAGACATTTCACGTTTCTTCATTTCCCCTTTTAGCCTAAACTTCCAGTGCCCTTTCTAAGTCAAATCACCCAAGACATTTTTCATCCAATAGTGCTAGGAGGGATGCTCTCAGCAGTCAATAAAAATATCTGGAGAAGAGTGGGAAAAAGGCTTGGATTGGTTGGAGCTCAATGAGGACTCTGATTCCATAATTCCTTATGAATGGAATTAGCGTGAGTTGTTGAACTCCTGGTGCCCTCCATCTTAGACTGTGCCCCCATCATTTTTTTTCTTTCTGGATTTTTTCCTTGATATTTGGGAGATCTCCTCACCTTGCCATTCTTTTGAGTTATTTTTGTTGTTGTTGCCAATAGCCTGCCTGTACCAGCATGCCTCCTTGGGATAACTTTTTTTTTGGGGGGGGGGGATTGGTTAGCAAGAAATTGCAAGATTGCAAGTACAGTAGACCCACGCATAACGACGTTACTTGATTCCCCAAGTAGCGTTGCTAAACAATTTTTGTTGTTATGCGTGTTTCTATGGAGTTTCCTGCATAACAATGTTTTTGTCCGGATAATGACAGTTATTTTAGCATTGTTGTCTGGATAATGACATTAAAAACGTTGTTATGCGGGGGGGGGCATGTGGTGCATAACGATGCGTTGTTAAGCGAAAATGATGCTATCCAAACGTGTTGTTATGTGAGGGTTGACTGTAGATAAATAAGAACTGCATCAGTGGGAAAGGTGACAGTGTTCCATGCATTCCAGCAGCCAGTCATGCCTGCCACATGACCATAGAAATGTCTGCAGATTCAGACATCGCTGGATCTTTGGCTTAAAAGGAGATGAACATGCACACATGCACGCACGGCTCTGTTAGACATGACTGGCTTTTGAATAAGGGAGACCTTTACCTAAACTGATGCACATTGTACCACAATTAATTGGCTAAAACTAGTGGTCCTTAAGTTGCCTTCCTTCAGTGGCTTCTTATGATGATTCAATCTCACTTTAACGTTCTTTCACACAACCATTTCTACAGCTATATTCAACATTATGATTCATCTTCTGTTTGACAATCATAATATTTAGGAGCACTTGAGGCATTGTTTTTTCAGTCTCTAGGATCAGAAGGTTGTGAAAACCATGTTTTGTGATGGCCTGAATGATTAAACACAGAGGAATGCCAACAAGACGGGCAAAAGAATATCATTCCACCACGGCTGGAAATGATGTCATTTCCAGGATGCCACTCAATGATCTAGGAAATGCTGGAGGAAGGATTATTTAAACATTGTTGGGTTCTTGGGTTTCAGGCAGGCAGGGGCCTTTGGGAATATGACATCATGCACCTTTTTGCCAAATTTAAAGGTAAAGGTCACCCTTGCTCGAAAGCCAGTCGTATCTGACTCAAGGGTTCAGTGCTCATCTCTGTTTCATTGCTGAAGAACCAGCGCTGTCTGCTTCTGCAGAAGTTTCCGTCATGATACCTAATTTTCTTTCTCTTTCTTTCTTTCCTCTCTCTCTCTCTCTCTCTGGCTAGAAACAACAGTGATTTGTTCCTCTTTATGTGCTCAAGTTTGTTCTCTGTGTTGCATTTTTTGCGGTGGCTTTACAGTTTCTGCCTGCTTTTGCACATCAAATATGCAAGCTTCGGAAAACTGGTTTCCTGTGGTGAGTATCGTGAATCGAAACTATAGGAAGCTTGATATAGGTTGAATATCAGGGAAAACGTCTTAACTGTCAGAGCAGTCCAGTAAGTCTGCCATTGCTGGTCCCAAACCCTGATGAAAAAAGAGGAGGATTAGGTATAAAACATACAGTAATTGCTGGAGGAGGTGGTGGTGGAGGTGGAGGAGGTAGAGGAGGAGGAGGAGGAGGAGGAGAAGAAGCGTAATACGATAGTGGAAACTGTCCACTGTCTCCCAAGGCAGTGGAAGTTGTCATTGGGAGGTGGTCAGCACTTCAACGGTGGAGGCATTCAAGAGTAAATTGGATAACCATCTGCCAGATCTCCTTTGATTTGGATTCCTATATTGAGCAGAAGGTTGGATGTTTCCATCACCACCTGCACTCTAACAGAAAAGGAAATCTTATTAGACAATAAAGAGTACTGGAGATGCTTCAGGCTGATATAGAACTGGGTTTGCTACTGTTCCTTGGAGAATATGGGGTGCATTTGACTGTATTCTCTTGAAAAAAATATTGACCTTCTGCGTAATCATGGCAGTCTCAAAAAATGTACAATTGTCATTTAATCAGTGTAAGACAATGACAGGATTGCCTTGAGCTGGTGCTTACATGCTAAGAAGCACTAATTCTTCAAGGGTATTTTTGGACAACACTAAATCCAGTTAATCTCAACCAAACAGACATACACAAATCCTATTTTACTTTATCTGGGACACTTCTTTTCTATTCTAGAGCCTAAAATCTCAGGGTTGAGTACAATAATGAAATTAACATAAGCTAATTCAATATTTTAAACACACTTGAAAACATTGAAACATTAGAAAGCCCTGGTGGCACAGTGAGTAAACTGCTGTCCTGAAACCAAGAGGTTGGAAGTTTGATTCTGACCAGGGCTCAAGGTTGACTCAGCCTTCCCTCCTTCCTAGATCAGTAAAATCTAGTGGGGGTGGGGGTAAAATGCTAATTAACTTGTGAACCACCCAGAGAGTGCACTGAGTGGGGCACTATGGGGCAGTATATAAGTGTGATTGCTTTGCTTTAGAATTAAATATGTACATACATAAGAACTCCCTTTATAGGTTTTATCTGATCGGCTTTAACAACATGATTGAGCCACTACGATTCCCCATCTTCCTTAAAATCATGGGAAGAACCTGTTAAAACTTACAACTGTGTGAGACAGAAATACTATTGAGATTTAGGACCTGGATATTTGAAAGAGCACCTCTCCTTGTACTATACATGCCCACTTGCTAAGATCTACTGGGGACGCCCTCCTCTGCACTCACCATTGAGAGCAGTTCATTATGTGTAGACATGAGGGAAGATTTTTCCCCCTGCTGTAGCACTCCAACTGGGGAATGACTTTCCCTTAGAGCAGTGGTTCCCAACATGGAGCACATGCCTCACAGGGGGATTTCAATTCCCAGAAGCCTAAGTCAGTACAGTGGCTGATCAGTTCTTTGGGGAATTGACTTAGGCTTCTGTGAATTGACGTTCAAAACCCAAAGGTTGGGGAACACTGCCTTAGAGGCTCAATTGCTGCTGACATTGGCATCATTTCATTACCAGGTCAAGTGGTACTTATCTATCAGAGCCTTAAAGAAGTGTGCTGATTTTAGAGCAATCTTTTAAAGGCTAGAGTGTTTTAATTTTGCATTGTTATATTTGGATTTTTAAAAATATCACATGTTTTAAAGTTGTTACATGTATGAAAGATGCATAACCACACACAGGCTTTTTCTAAGAGATCCTATGATATAGGTCAGCTTATAAACAGTGGTGGGCTCCAGCAAGTTTGGACCAGTTCAAGAGAACCGGTAGTAAAACTGGCTGGCCCCTCCCACTGCCCCATCCTGCCCACCTCCTCCTCCTCCTCTCACCCCACTCCGGAGTCTGGACGCGACTCCAGCATCCTTGCTGTTGCAGTTACTCTTTAAAGGAAAATTAGAGCATTGAAGTGTAATTGCTAACTAATAGTCTGACAAAGTGGACTCGATCCACAAAATATCCCATTAAAACACAGCAGTTTAACCACGCCCACCCAGTCACCTAGCCGTGTCACCGGGCCATGTCCTGAGTGGTGTGTTGCACTAGGAGGGCGGGGTAGAAATCAATTAATAATAATAATAATAATAATAATAATAATAATAATAATAATAATAATAATAATAATAATAATAATAATAATAATAATAATAATAATAATAATAATAATAATAATAATAATAATAATAATAATAATAATAATGTCCATAGAGTTGGCCACACCCACAGTGTGGTAGTAAAAAAAATTAAGCCCACCACTGGTTATAAATGTTTAAGGACAGATATAATAGTGGCTTAGTAGTTAAGACGCTGAACTTGGCGACTAGAAGGTCAGCAGATCAGCAGTTCAAGTCCTGAGTGTTGCGTGATGGAGTGAGCTCCTATCATCTGTCCCAGTTTCTGTTAACCTAGCAGCTTGAAAGCAAGAAATTTCAAGTACAGAAACAGGTACCACTTGGGCAGTAAAGGTAACAGTGTTCTGTGCACTCCAGCATTTAGTCATGGCTGTCACATGACCATGGAAACATCTGCAGACGGACGCAGACAATGTTGGCTCTTTGGCTGTAAACAGAGATGAGCACCAGCCCCTAGAGTTGGACACGATCAACTTTCAAGCAAGGGAGACTTTAGTTATAAATTTTTGAATGACTGAAAAGTGGGAATGGTGCCAACTACTGCAGTTTCTGACTGCTTTTGCTTTTTGCCCCACTAAAATGGTCTCCCCAGTTTTAGATCACCACATTACTTCATTGGGTAGGTTTTGCCCAGATTTCTTCACTCCTCTATCCAGATCTTCCCTGACCCTGGCCAAAAACAAAACTGACTCCCTTCCCAATCCATGATTGACCCAATTCTTCACTACCACAAATACCTGTCCCAAGAAACCATAAGGATCTGCTCTAAAGTTTGGACCGTGACATCTCTTGGAATGGGATGGTAACGACCCACTGCCCTGCAGATTGTTTATTTATCATTTTAGATTGTTTCAGTACACTATTGTATGGACAGAACATAACTGCATGAGTTTGCTTTTAAATGGGAACTGCAGTGGCTCAAGTGGCTAAGATGCTGACTGGGAGGCGGAAGGTCAGCAGTTCAACTCCCGAGTACTGCAGGACGGAATGAGCTCCTGTCTTTGTCCCAGCTCCTGCCAACCTAGCAGTTTGAAAGCAAGACATTGCAAGTAGATAAATAGGGACCACTTTGGTGGGAAGGTAACAGCCTTCCATGTGCTCCGGTGTCTAGTCATGCCTGCCACATGACCACGGAAACGTTTGCAGCAGCAGACAGCACTGGCTCTTCGGCTTTGAAACAGAGATTAGCACTGCATCCTAACATAAGAACATAAGAACAGCCTTGCTGGATCAGGCCACAGCCCATCCAGTCCAGCATTCTGTCTCACACAGTGGCTCACCATTTCCTTCAGGGTATTCCCAAGCAGATGCCTTCACCTGCTTAGGATTCCCTGGAAATGATATTGAGAGATATCCTGCCTATCTCTCCAACCCGGAGGTTGTCCTTAAGTATCCATAATTATAGCCATTGATACTCTTGTCCTCCATGAACTTGTCTAATCCTTTCTTAAAGCTGTCAAGACTGACAGCTGTCACCACTTCTTCTGGCAGGGAGTTCCATAGACCAGTAATCCTCTGGGTGAAAAAGTACTTTCTCTTATTTGTTTGAGAACTAGTACCCAAAAGTTTCATGGAGTGTCCCCTAGTTCTAGTGTTATGCGATAGGGAAAACAGTTTTTCCTTATCTACTTTGTCCACACCGTGCATGATTTTATAAACTTCAATCAGGTCACCTCTTAGACGTCGTCGTTCAAGAGTGAAAAGGCCCAACCGTTGCAGCCTCAGATGGTAAGGAAGGTGTTCCAGTCCCCTAATCATTCTGGTTGCCCTCCTCTGCACTTTTTCCAACTCTATAATATCCTTCTGGAGATATGGCGACCAGAACTGTACACAGTATTCCAGATGGGGCCTCACCATAGATTTATAAAGAGGCAAAATGACACTTGCTGACTTATTTTCTATACCCTTCCTAATGATCCCTAGCATTGAGTTTGCTTTTTTCACTGCTGAGGCACACTGGGTTGACACCTTCATTGAGTTGTCCACCAGGACACCAAGGTCCCTTTCCTGGTTTGTCGCAGAGAGTTCAGACCCCATCAGTTTATAAATGTAATTGGGTTTCTTTGCCCCAACATGCATCACTCTGCACTTACTAATGTTGAAACTCATTTGCCACTGTTTTGTCCACTCCCCCTGTTGTGTTCTAATGGTTTTACCTTCCACATGGATTACAATGTATCTGAGCCAATGTAACCTTGCCTATAGCAACAATGTAACCTTCAGCTGTATCATATAAACCCTGTAATAGGACGCGAGCTAATGACCACCAGCTGGCAGCAGCGAGCGTCCAAGCTCTCTTGGTCCGAACTCATCAAAGGCAACAGCGCGGGAAGCTTTCCCGCCACCACCTACACCTGGACAAGAAGGGCGTGACCCACAATGACGTCACGCAGACAGTAGCCAATGGGCTACCATGGCACCACGTTCAAATGTATTCCTACTGTATATAAAGAGCTATCGATCCGCCATTACCTCATGTTCCCTCTGTCCACGATGCAATAAACCTGAGTTAACCCAGCCCGAGGCTGTGTCCTGTGTCTTAGTTTAATACACTAATTTGGCGACGAAGGTGGGATAATGGATCCCCAAGGAGCAGCCAGGGCACAGAGCGGGTTCAACATCACCAAACCGCAAGACTGGGAGTTGTTGGAGATGGACTTCCATGCGGCGCTGGTGGAACTCAAAGTCAAGGAAGACGATGAGGAGAGGAAGAGGGCCATCCTCACCCACATGCTTGGGATGGAAACCAAGCGGACGCTGGTGGGCATCATCGCTCCGAAGAAGGTGAGCGAATTTAAGGCGGACGACATCATGAAGCTGCTACGGGAGCGCTTCCAACCCTCGAGGGCGATGTTTCCCGCTCGGAGCGCGTTTTGGAGGCGAGTCCAAGCGCCGGACGAGTCGGTCGAGGCATTCGTGGCCGCCATGAGGGTAGCCGCCGCCCCCTGCAAATGGGGCAACATCCTAGAAATGGCCCTCAGGGACGGCGTGCTGTGTGGCCTGAAAGACAAGGAGGTGCAGCGCAGCTTGATGAATAAGGAGCCGCCACCCACGCTGGCAGAGGTCGTCGAGGCCGCTGAAGCCGCAGAGTCCACGAATGCTGGAGTGGACGAGATGCACCAGTGGCGTGAGTGGCGTCCCAGGGCCGGCAAGGCGGAAAAGTCGGTGCACGCAACTCAACGGGCCTCGAAGTCGTCCTCAGATGGCAGCGACGGCGAGGAGATCCAGAAGGTCCGAAAAGGGGGTCGCCGCTGCGATGGTTGCGGAGCGGCCCATGAGCGTGCGAGGTGCCCATTTAGGAAGGCCGAATGCTACACCTGCGGCCGTCGGGGGCACATCGCCAAGGCATGCAGAAAGCGGAAGGAGGGCCGGAGGCAGTCACCGGACCGTTCGACCAGGCCGGACCGTTCAGCGAGGCCCAAAGATGGCGTCCAGACCACGCGGGAGCAGGACGGCGTGGGCCGCGTCTCGGACAGCAGCGAGGACGACGTCCCAGTGCTCAGCGTGTCCGCGGAACAGTCCCATTATTTCGTTGAGGTACTAGTACAAGGGGCCCCTATCAGGATGGAGATTGACTCGGGGTCCTCCTATTCCATAATTCCCCAGAAAGAGTTCTTGAAAATCGACCCCCACGTGCGGCCCAAACTTAAAACATTGAGGTCCACGCTACGAGATGTACAGGGAAACAGCATTCCGGTGTTGGGGGTCGGAAAATTTCGGGTTGAGTTTAAGAGACACTCGGCGGAACTGCCCCTAGTTGTCCTCAAGGGGGGGAGTTGTAGCCTCCTAGGGACACAGTGGTTCCAGCCTTTAGGCCTGTTTATAGGGGGAGTACATGCAGTGGGGGTGGACCCAATACAAGCGGTGTGCGATGCGCATCCCGCCGTTTTTGAAAAAGGACTTGGAAAATTCAAGGGACCCCCTGTAGCTTTCGACCTAGACCCGGAGGTCCGCCCGATAAGACTCAAACCGCGCAGGGTGCCCTTCGCACTAAAGGACAAAATAGAGGCGGAACTGGACAAATTGGTGGGCCAGGGGATTCTTATTCCTGTTGATTCCGCGGAGTGGGAAACTCCAATTGTAACAGCTCTGAAGGCTAACGGGGAGGTGCGCATTTGCGCTGATTATAAGTGTACAATTAACAAGGCGATCCGCCCTAATGCATACCCGGTGCCGGTGGTCAGCCACCTTTTGGCCAGGCTAAATGGGGGAAAGTGTTTCGCTAAGCTCGACCTGGCACAAGCCTATCAGCAGCTTCCCGTAACACCCGCCACGGCCGCGGCACAAACGATAGTCACACATAAAGGAGCGTTCCAGGTGTCGCGTTTACAGTTCGGCGTGAACTTGGCACCCGGCCTTTTTCAGTCGCTTGTGGAACGCCTCCTGAAGGGGCTGGAGGGGGTGTTGCCTTATTTTGATGACGTATTAATAACAGGGGGGAGTGAGGCCGAACTGGCAAGGAGATTGGACAAAGTACTAACGGTGTTCGAGAAAGCGGGGCTGAGACTGAGGAAGGACAAATGTGTCTTTTTCGAAACCGAGGTCGAGTTCTTAGGGTTCAGGATTACACCCGAGGGTATCAAGCCATCCAAATCCAAAGTAGTAGCCATCAAAAAGGCCCCTCGCCCCACATCCAAAACCGAGCTACAGTCATTCCTGGGGCTCCTCAATTTTTACCATACATTCCTTCCGCGGAAGGCGTCCGTGGCCGAACCGCTTCATCGGTTGCTTAAAAAAGAGGAGACTTGGATGTGGGGTGACGAGCACGAGAGGGCGTTCAAAGAATTAAAGCAACTCTTGACCTCTGACGCAATTCTAACGCATTTCGACCCCAAACGGCCGGTGGTCCTAGTCTGTGATGCATCACCGGTGGGGGTGGGGGCGGTACTTTGCCACGTGTTGGATGACGGAAGGGAGGCCCCGGTTGCATTTTATTCAAGGTCCCTGTCCCAGGCAGAGCGAAATTACGCACAAACCGACAGGGAGGCATTGGCAATTGTAGCGGGGACCAAAAAGTTTCACGATTTTTTGTATGGCCGCCCGTTCAAAATCGTGACGGATCACAAGCCCCTGTTAGGGATTTTCACGGCAAGCAAGCCCACCCCGCAGATCCTATCACCGAGAATGCTGCGATGGGCCATTTTTCTCAACGCTTACCAACACGAGTTGGTGTACCGGCCCGGAAAAGAGATCAGCCATGCTGATGCACTTTCGAGATCCCCTTTGCCCTTGTCGGACGACCAGAAGGCTAGAGTAGGAAGAGACCGCCAGGTGTTACTAATTGAGGTTTTAGATGCACCCCCAATAGTACCAGCCGACATTGCGAGGGCGACAGGCAAGGACAGGACACTCGAGAAAGTCAGCTCATGGGTACAAAAGGGGTGGCCGGCATCGTCCCCAAGCACGGAATTCGACCCATTCTTTCGGAAAAAGCTAGAGTTGTCCCTAGAAAGGGGGTGCCTATTGTGGGGCCAACGGGTGGTGATTCCTGCAGCCATGCGGCCGAGGGTGCTCAAACTGCTGCACGTCAGCCACCCGGGCATCGTTCGTTCGAAAGCGCTGGCCCGCAGTTACTTTTGGTGGCCACAGCTGGACGCGGACATTGAGCACATGGTCGGCACTTGTGAGGCATGCCAGGGATCCCGACCAGAGGCGGCCCGCCTCCCGCATAGGGAATGGGACACAGCAAGGGGGCCGTGGTCTAGAGTACATGTAGATTTCGCTGGCCCATTTCGAGGAACCATGTTTCTCCTGGTGGTGGATGCGTTCTCCAAGTGGCTGGAGGTTATCCCAGTAAAGAGCACGTCCTCCGCCACGACAATTAGCCAGCTACGGAGAGTCTTTTCCACGTTCGGTTTACCCGACACTTTAGTCAGCGATAACGCGAGTTGTTTCACCTCCTCGGAGTTCGAGGCATTCATGGGAGCAAACGCCATTCGGCATGTCACATCCGCGCCGTTTCACCCGGCCACGAATGGCCAAGTGGAACGGTTGGTGCGTACAACAAAGGATGCGCTGCGGCGCATGGGCCCGGGGGACCTAAATCACCAAGTATGTCAGTTCTTGTTAGCGTATAGGGTGACCCCCTTAGCGTCGGGTTACTCGCCGGCAGAACTCTTGATGCGGCGAAAACTGACCACGCTTCTGACCAGGCTGGACCCGACGAGAGTCGAGGATAAAGGAAAAAACATAGGATTGGCAGTCTCGAAAGGGTTCGCCGCCGGCGACCTTGTTTACTGCAGGAACTATGCAAGCGCAGGGCCAGCCTGGGTGCCAGGAACGATAATAGAACAAACAGGGCCAGTGTCATATCGGGTGGAAACGAGCACCGGTCTCCTCTGGAGGAGACACGCTGACCAACTGAGGCGCCGAGCGAGTGAAGGGCCGGTCAGTGGGGCACAGCAACAGGATTCAGCGATAGGGTTCTCCCCCACCCGTTTAGCCCAAGGGGGAGAAAATGAGGGACATCAGTCCAAATCCGGGGGGGAGTGTGTTGAAGTGTGGGCTCGAGACATTGTCTCGTCCTAGGGGGGAGGGGTGTTGTGTTCTAATGGTTTTACCTTCCACATGGATTACAATGTATCTGAGCCAATGTAACCTTGCCTATAGCAACAATGTAACCTTCAGCTGTATCATATAAACCCTGTAATAGGACGCGAGCTAATGACCACCAGCTGGCAGCAGCGAGCGTCCAAGCTCTCTTGGTCCGAACTCATCAAAGGCAACAGCGCGGGAAGCTTTCCCGCCACCACCTACACCTGGACAAGAAGGGCGTGACCCACAATGACGTCACGCAGACAGTAGCCAATGGGCTACCATGGCACCACGTTCAAATGTATTCCTACTGTATATAAAGAGCTATCGATCCGCCATTACCTCATGTTCCCTCTGTCCACGATGCAATAAACCTGAGTTAACCCAGCCCGAGGCTGTGTCCTGTGTCTTAGTTTAATACACTAATCCCCCAGTGTCAAGAGATCCCTCTGGAGCTCCTCACAATCTCTCACAGTTTTCACTACCCTGTATAATTTAGTGTCGTCAGCAAATTTGGCTACCTTGCTTTATACTCCTACCTCTAGATCATTTATGAAGAGGTTGAAAAGCAGGGGTCCCAGTACTGAACCTTGGGGGACCCCACTCTTTACTTCCCTCCACTTGGAGAAGTGTCCATTTAGTGCTACCCTCTGTTTCCTGTCCCTTAGCCAGTTGCTGATCCAGGACAAGACCTGTCCCTTTATTCCATGACTGGTAAGTTTATTCAAGAGCCTTTGGTGTGGGACCTTGTCAAAAGCCTTCTGAAAGTCCAGATAAACAATGTCAACTGGATCCCCCTTATCCACATGCTTGTTGACACTCTCAAAAAATTCCAGCAGATTAGTGAGGCATGATTTGCCCTTGCAAAAGCCATGTTGGCTCTCCTTTAGCAGCGCCTTCTCTTCTATGTGCCTATTAATTCTATCTTTTAGAATGGTTTCCATCACTTTACCTGGGACACATGTCAAACTGACAGGTCGGCAATTTCCTGGATCACCCCTGGATCCTTTTTTGAAAATTGGTGTTACATTCGCTACCTTCCAGTCATCAGGCACAAAGCCTGATTTGAGGGAAATATTATATATTTTGGCTAGGAGATCAGCAATTTCATCTTTAAGTTCCCTGAGAACTCGTGGATGGATGCCATCTGGTCCTGGTGATCCTAGAGTTGGATACGACTGGCTTTCGAGCAAGGGAAACCTTTACCTTTACTTTGCCTTTAATTGCAACTCCTCCAATTCTGTAGCAAACAGATCAAAGTGCCTTTGATGTGTTGAGCACATATGATCACTTCTTACAATCTTGGCTCAAGGAATATGTATTCTTTATCCTGAATCTGAGCCAGGAAATGGGAGATCCCAGTTCTTCCTCTGAGAGGGAATCTATACAATGTTATCAAACACAGAAGAGAAAAGCAGTCAGAAGAGAAAAGAAGTCATCAAAACACAGGTGTTCTCAGAAGACATGTGCTATTCATTGATAAATGGGTGCAGTTTTTGCTTGGAATTTACGGCATCCTGTAGGATCATCAACTTTCTCATCCCCATAAATAAATACCATGCATAAATACTTTTTAAACAGCCAAGGACTAAACTGGGAAAAGTGAAAGGGGTCATAGGAAAAAGAATTGGGGGAGGGGGCTCACAAAAAAGGACTGAAGTTACACAAGTTTTAGTTTGGCCTTCCACCATTCATATATTTCCCAGCAGGCTTCTCCATGGGACAGGCTAAGAAAAACATTTCCCCTATTTTCTTATGAAGTCTAATCAAAATCAGGAGGTTGTGGAATTTTGTGTAAGGACAAGAATGTTACTCTTCTTACAAAAGCTTCTCCGTGCAGATTCGAGCAGAGTTTAAGGAAGTTAGTTCAGTGGATTACAGCTGTAATTTATTCATTTCTGATTTTTTTTGGTGGGGTAACATCCGTTGCCAAGCTCCGACAACTCCTCCCCTCAGATCAGTGCGTACACAAAGGCATTCTCCATGAAACTCTTGTTTACCAACTCAGAGGAACACACAATGTGAAAACTATGAATACATCTGGGCATCTCTTACCCAACGACAGCACCCTGTTGGGTGAGCTTTCCTCTCCAGAAGCACCATTGCATTGTTTCTGACACAATGATGATGATGCAGTAGTACCAACAGTATCCATCAAGACCCATGTAGTGGCTCAACTAAAAAATAATTCACAACATCAGCAGCAACTAGCTCTGTAAACAAATAGAACAGTTATTTAAAAAAAGACCTGTATGAGTTTTATTTTGATTTTAGACAAGGGAAACATAATCCTACTGAGGACAAAGATCTCATCAGTTGTGGAATCATGCCGGTAGTGCAAATGACACTGTTCATAGGTGGAGTGTGCGTTTTCTTCACAGAGATATTCATGCATGCTTTTCCCTTTTTCCCATACCTACTTTTTGTAATACAATGCCAAATAAAGGGTCTTGACCACCTGTCACCTTCAACCCTTCTGTGCTTTTTCCAGGAGGGAGGAGGTTTACCAAGTGCCACTCTCACCATTATGGAGTTTGGATCTCTTGGATAGCTGCAGTTTATGATAGTGGTGGTGGTGGTGGGGATCTGTGCTGTAAATCTCAAAGAAGTCTAGAAGGACAGCTAGTCTCATCACGTATAAGCTAGCTTCCTAGAATCCTGCAGAGCTTTAGATAAATTTCAATTTTTTGTTGGCTGGAAGTCTGGGAGTTGCAGTCCAAAATGTACCTACGGATTTGTGAAATCCCAATCCAGCTCTCCAACCAGTAAAGGTAAAGGCCTCCCTTGTTTGAAAGTCCAACGAAAACCAAAGAGCCAGCACTGTCTGCGTGTGCAGGCATGATTAGACGCTGAAGCGCTTGGAATGCTGTTACCTTTCCTGCCAAAGCAGTACCTATTTATCTAGTTGAAATGTTTTGCTTTTGAACTGATAGGTTGGCAGGAGCTTGGACAGACAATGGGAGCCCTCTCCGTTGCACACCACTCAGTCCCAAACTGCTGACCTGCTGACCTTCTGGTCATCAAGATCAGCATCTTAACCTCTAAGCCACTGTGACCCCCTCAATTCTATTCTGAAATATCAGCTGAAAAAGAGAGGCGTTTTTCATGTTTCTGGGAGGAAAAAAGGCATGAAATCAAGTTTTCTTAGTCCTTTTGTGTCAATGTCAACCTCTTTTAAAATGGAGTCTAGTTTTTTTCTCTTGCCTTCTTCAAATCTCTTATGAGCACAGAGCAATCAGCTGAATATAAGTATCTTTCTGCCTTCTTGCCTACATTAAAGGCTGCAGGAACATCTGCTCTCAGCATAATTCTGAGATGAAAATATAAGCACACGGTTTACTGGAAGATTCAAGCTGCCCAGATCTATTATTTATAGCCCAATGTTTTATGGCCAAGCTCTGAGCAGCAGCAGCAGAACTGTTATGGCAGGGTCAACATGTCTTGGAAAAACATGTACGTGGTGGATGCAGAACAAACATGCATGACCAGATCCAATCATCCAGAGAAATAGGAAGATTATACAGTAAATGGAAGGCTGGCGAGATGATAGACCACAGCTAGAGTTGCCATATGTCCCGATTTCCCAGTATTTTCCCGGGATGAAGCAGTCCCAGCCGGTTCAAGAAATCCTGGAAACAAAGAGTTAATTTCATAGAGTCGCTATTCCTAGAGAGGGAGGACAGAAAGTGAAGAGTTGTCCATTGCAAAATAAGTCTCTTCCTGTCTCCTGCTTTTCTCCTTCTGGAGGGAAACAGAGCCTCCATGGGCTTCATTGCTGTTCCGGGGCCCTCCTTAGAACTTTCTTCCAAGGGATCCTTGTGTGGGGTTTGAGGGCGAGTCTACTTCAATGGGTGTGTGTGCAAGTGTGAAGGGGAGGGGGTGACCTCAGGGGGAGGAAGGGTGCTTTAAAGAGTGGCCCAAGAAATTTTAAAAAGGTAAAGGTCACCCTTGCTCGAAAGCCAGTCGTATCCAACTCTAGGGTTCAGTACTCATCTCTGCTTAATAGCTGAAGAGCCAATGCTGTCTGCATCTGTAGATGTTTCCATGGTCATGTGGCAGGCATGACTAGACACCGGAGTGCATGGAATGCTGTTTACCTTCCCACCAAAGTGGTCCCTACAGTACTTGCAATTTCTTGCTTTTAAACTGCTAGGTTGGCAGGAGCAGCGGCAGAGATGGGAAAAGAAATAAAAACAGAACTATCAAGAATCATCTTTTGCAAGAAGAATCATATGGGAAACAACTTCTTGGCCACAGCTTTTTTTTAAAACTGATGGTGGCTGCCCGCCCTGGACGGGGATTCTGTGGGGTCTTAGAGCTGCGGTCTCCGTGACACATGCACAGTTTGAAGAATGCAATGATGTCACATGGCTGTCCCGGTTTGGTGGGAGAGAATTATGGCAACCCTAACCACAGCGCAAGATTAAAGCTTAATGTCTAGCTCTCCAAAGAAAGAGTAAACAATCGGAGAGGCAGGTGGGCTTCTGGGCACTGTAAGTCCGTCTGCGTTTACCCTAGGAAGCCATTCTGTTTGTTACAGCTAAAGAAGCTGACTATGCAAATCAGGAATGTTTATGCTTCTGCTCAGATATGGTTCCATACTGAACTCTCTATTGCATAGGAAAGAGGGAGGAAAAAAGAATGCAGTTTCAGACATGATGTTAAGCTATGTGTGCTCTCTTTATGTGTGGATGCATGTGTTCTGTACCTGCAAAATGAAAGGGGAACGAAATCCACGTGGCATGTGAAGGACTGACAGGATCACAGTGGCATAATTGGAAGGTATTCAAAATACTGTGAAGTTAATAGAATCACAAAATCATAGAGTTGGAAGGAGCCTTTTCGGCCATTGAGTTCAACCCCCTGCTCACTGCAAGAATCCGAATCAAATCAGATATGGCAGATGGTTGTCCAATTCTCTCTTGAATGCTTCCAGTGTTGGAGTGCTCACCACCTCTCGAGGCTGTGGGTTCCACTGTCATACTGCTCTAACTATTAAGAAGTCCCCCCCTGCTATTCAGCCTATATTTGGCTTCCTATCATTTCAGCCTGTTATTATGTGTCCTGCACTGTGGGATGATGAAGAACAGATCCTGCCCATCCTCTTTATGGCTATCTTTCAGGTATTTGAAGAGTGCTATCATATCCCCTCTCAGCTAAACATGCCCAGTTCCTTCAGTTTTTCCTCATATGGCTTAGTTTCCAGTCCTCTGATCATCCTTGTTGCCCTTCTCTGTACCTGTTCTAATTTATTTGCATCTTTCTTAAAGAGTGGTGCTGTGAATTGGTCACAGTACTCTAGATATGGTCTAACTAGGGCTGAATAGAGGGAGACTAGTACCTAACAGTTTTGGAGACTATACTTCTGTTAATGCAGCCTAAAACAGCATTGGCCTATTTTTGCAGACACATCACATTGTTGACTCATATTTAGCCTGTGATCTACAATGATTCCAAGATCCTTCTCACTTATAGTATTACTCAGCCACGTCTCCCCTATCTTGTAACTGTGCACCTGGTCCCCCCCAGTGTAAAACGTTGCACTTCTACTTGTTAAATTTCATTCTGTTGGTTTCAGCCCAATGTTCAAGCCTACAAAAAAAATTTGAATTCTGCTCCTGTCTTCCAAGATATTAGCTATTTCGTCCAGTTTTGTGTCATTTACAAATTTGGTAATTGTTCCCTGCACTCCACCTGAGGATGCTGGGGATCCATAGCTAAAGCATTCCCTACATTTATCCCATAGCTGTAAAGTATCCCGTTTTGGCCGGGAAATACCGTAATTCATCCCTCTTTCCTGCCATCTCCCTGTATTAGAACAGTCAGAAAAGGGGGCTACTGTGCATGCACACCCGTTAGAGGCAGCGGTGCGTATGCGTGAATGCCCAGAAAAGGGGTTACTGTGTATGCGTGCTCGTCAGAGGTAGCGGTGCACATGCACAAACACCCAGAAAAGGGGTTATTGCGCATGCACGCCCGTCAGAGGCAGTGGTGTGCATGCACGAACACCTGCACCCGGAAAATTTCCCTTATTTCCACAACCAAAACTTGACAGGTATGCTTTATCCATCCAAACTGAAACCTTTACTAAAGGTGGAAGAACAAAGGTTGTGCCTTGTTGCTGCAAAGCAGGAATATCATTACCAGCGAGGTTCTCTATTTATTTCATCAGACTGTAAAATCAAGCATGAGCAAACAGATGATCAAGGGAGCAAATTTTCACCTCTCACTGATTGAGGGACCAAATTTTCATCCACTCCCACTGAAATCAAGAGTGATCAAAAGCCCAGTTCTGATTCCATAAAATTTATATTTTACAAATTTTTCAACTTAAAATTGCAGGAGGGGACCATTTGCACCTATGTTTAAGAGGGGGAAAAATCATACTCCCTGAAATGTGATTTTACAAGTTCTAGCAACCACAACAGCAACTACAACCTAAAACCCAAATTCCTTCATCTTTGGAAATGCTGTTAGAAAAAGAAGTTAGAAACAGCCAATGAATTCACTAGATGGATCCATCTTCATCCTCTTACAAGAAGAGTTGGAGGTTCACAAGGTGGAAAAACAAATCCCAATTCCCTCTATCTTGAACTTCTACCTCTCCATTGGACCATTGTGGCTTGTGGGTGTGTTGTGTTCTAATGGTTTTACCTTCCACATGGATTACAATGTATCTGAGCCAATGTAACCTTGCCTATAGCAACAATGTAACCTTCAGCTGTATCATATAAACCCTGTAATAGGACGCGAGCTAATGACCACCAGCTGGCAGCAACGAGCGTCCAAGCTCTCTTGGTCCGAACTCATCGAAGGCAACAGCGCGGGAAGCTTTCCCGCCACCACCTACACCTGGACAAGAAGGGCGTGACCCGAAATGACGTCACGCAGACAGTAGCCAATGGGCTACCATGGCACCACGTTCAAATGTATTCCTACAGTATATAAAGAGCTATCGATCCGCCATTACCTCATGTTCCCTCTGTCCACGATGCAATAAACCTGAGTTAACCCAGCCCGAGGCTGTGTCCTGTGTCTTAGTTCCATACACTAAATTGGCGACGAAGGTGGGATAATGGATCCCCAAGGAGCAGCCAGGGCACAGAGCGGGTTCAACATCACCAAACCGCAAGACTGGGAGTTGTTGGAGATGGACTTCCATGCGGCGCTGGTGGAACTCAAAGTCAAGGAAGACGATGAGGAGAGGAAGAGGGCCATCCTCACCCGCATGCTTGGGATGGAAACCAAGCGGACGCTGGTGGGCATCATCGCTCCGAAGAAGGTGAGCGAATTTAAGGCGGACGACATCATGAAGCTGCTACGGGAGCGCTTCCAACCCTCGAGGGCGATGTTTCCCGCTCGGAGCGCGTTTTGGAGGCGAGTCCAAGCGCCGGACGAGTCGGTCGAGGCATTCGTGGCCGCCATGAGGGTAGCCGCCGCCCCCTGCAAATGGGGCAACATCCTAGAAATGGCCCTCAGGGACGGCGTGCTGTGTGGCCTGAAAGACAAGGAGGTGCAGCGCAGCTTGATGAATAAGGAGCCGCCACCCACGCTGGCAGAGGTCGTCGAGGCCGCAGAAGCCGCAGAGTCCACGAATGCTGGAGTGGACGAGATGCACCAGTGGCGTGAGTGGCGTCCCAGGGCCGGCAAGGCGGAAAAATCGGTGCACGCAACTCAACGGGCCTCAAAGTCGTCTTCGGAAGGCAGCGACGGCGAGGAGGTCCAGAAGGTCCGAAAGGGGGGGCGCCGCTGCGATGGTTGCGGAGCGGCCCATGAGCGTGCGAGGTGCCCATTTAGAAAGGCCGAATGCTACACCTGCGGCCGTCGGGGGCACATCGCCAAGGCATGCAGAAAACGGAAGGAGGGCCGGAGGCAGTCACCGGACCGTTCGACCAGACCGGACCGTTCAGCGAGGCCCAAAGATGGCGTCCAGACCACGAGGAAGCAGGATGGCGTGGGCCGCGTCTCGGACAGCAGCGAGGACGACGTCCCAGTGCTCAGTGTGTCCGCGGAACAGTCCCATTATTTCGTTGAGGTACTAGTACAAGGGGCCCCTATCAGGATGGAAATTGACTCGGGGTCCTCCTATTCCATAATTCCCCAGAAAGAGTTCTTGAAAATCGACCCCCACGTGCGGCCCAAACTTAAAACATTGAGGTCCACGCTACGAGATGTGCAGGGGAACAGCATTCCGGTGTTGGGGGTCGGGAAATTTCGGGTTGAGTTTAAGAGACACTCTGCGGAGCTGCCCCTAGTTGTCCTCAAGGGGGGGAGTTGTAGCCTCCTAGGGACACAGTGGTTCCAGCCTTTAGGCCTGTTTATAGGGGGAGTACATGCAGTGGGGGTGGACCCAATACAAGCGGTGTGCGATGCGCATCCCGCCGTTTTTGAAAAAGGACTTGGAAAATTCAAGGGACCCCCTGTAGCTTTCGACCTAGACCCGGAGGTCCGCCCGATAAGACTCAAACCGCGCAGGGTGCCCTTCGCACTAAAGGACAAAATAGAGGCGGAACTGGACAAATTGGTGGGCCAGGGGATTCTTATTCCTGTTGATTCCGCGGAGTGGGAAACTCCAATTGTAACAGCTCTGAAGGCTAACGGGGAGGTGCGCATTTGCGCTGATTATAAGTGTACAATTAACAAGGCGATCCGCCCTAACGCATACCCGGTGCCGGTGGTCAGCCACCTTTTGGCCAGGCTAAATGGGGGAAAGTGTTTCGCTAAGCTCGACCTGGCACAAGCCTATCAGCAGCTTCCCGTAACACCCGCCACGGCCGCGGCACAAACGATAGTCACACATAAAGGAGCGTTCCAGGTGTCGCGTTTACAGTTCGGCGTGAACTCGGCACCCGGCCTTTTTCAGTCGCTTGTGGAACGCCTCCTGAAGGGGCTGGAGGGGGTGTTGCCTTATTTTGATGACGTGTTAATAACAGGGGGGAGTGAGGCCGAACTGGCACAGAGATTGGACAAAGTACTAACGGTGTTCGAGAAAGCGGGGCTGAGACTGAGGAAGGACAAATGTGTCTTTTTCGAAACCGAGGTCGAGTTCTTAGGGTTCCGGATCACACCCGAGGGTATCAAGCCATCCAAATCCAAAGCAGTAGCCATCAAAAAGGCCCCTCGCCCCACATCCAAAACCGAGCTGCAGTCATTCCTGGGGCTCCTCAATTTTTACCATACATTCCTTCCGCGGAAGGCGTCCGTGGCCGAACCGCTTCATCGGTTGCTTAAAAAAGAGGAGACTTGGATGTGGGGTGACGAGCACGAGAGGGCGTTCAAAGAACTAAAGCAACTCTTGACCTCTGACGCAATTCTAACGCATTTCGACCCCAAACGGCCGGTGGTCCTAGTCTGCGATGCATCACCGGTGGGGGTGGGGGCGGTGCTTTGCCACGTGTTGGATGACGGAAGGGAGGCCCCGGTCGCATTTTATTCAAGGTCCCTGTCCCAGGCAGAGCGAAATTACGCACAAACCGACAGGGAGGCATTAGCAATTGTAGCGGGGACCAAAAAGTTCCACGATTTTTTGTATGGCCGCCCGTTCAAAATCGTGACGGATCACAAGCCCCTGTTAGGGATTTTCACGGCAAGCAAGCCCACCCCGCAGATCCTATCACCGAGAATGCTGCGATGGGCCATTTTTCTCAACGCTTACCAACACGAGTTGGTGTACCGGCCCGGAAAAGAGATCAGCCATGCTGATGCACTTTCGAGATCCCCTTTGCCCTTGTCGGACAACCAGAAGGCTAGAGTAGGAAGAGACCGCCAGGTGTTACTAATTGAGGTTTTAGATGCACCCCCAATAGTACCAGCCGATATTGCGAGGGCGACAGGCAAGGACAGGACACTCGAGAAAGTCAGCTCATGGGTACAAAAGGGGTGGCCGGCATCGTCCCCAAGCACGGAATTCGACCCATTCTTTCGGAAAAAGCTAGAGTTGTCCCTAGAAAGGGGGTGCCTATTGTGGGGCCAACGGGTGGTGGTTCCTGCAGCCATGCGGCCGAGGGTGCTCAAACTGCTGCACGTCAGCCACCCGGGCATCGTTCGTTCGAAAGCGCTGGCCCGCAGTTACTTTTGGTGGCCACAGCTGGACGCGGACATTGAGCACATGGTCGGCACTTGTGAGGCATGCCAGGGATCCAGACCAGAGGCGGCCCGCCTCCCGCATAGGGTCCAGAGTTCATGTAGATTTCGCTGGCCCATTCCGAGGAACCATGTTTCTCCTGGTGGTGGATGCGTTCTCCAAGTGGCTGGAGGTTATCCCAGTAAAGAGCACGTCCTCCGCCACGACAATTAGCCAGCTACGGAGAGTCTTTTCCACGTTCGGCTTACCCGACACTTTAGTCAGCGATAACGCGAGTTGCTTCACCTCCTCGGAGTTCGAGGCATTCATGGGAGCAAACGCCATTCGGCATGTCACATCCGCGCCGTTTCACCCGGCCACGAATGGCCAAGTGGAACGGTTGGTGCGTACAACAAAGGATGCGCTGCGGCGCATGGGCCCGGGGGACCTAAACCACCAAGTATGTCAGTTCTTGTTAGCGTATAGGGTGACCCCCTTAGCGTCGGGTTACTCGCCGGCAGAGCTCTTGATGCGCCGGAAACTGACCACGCTTCTGACCAGGCTGGACCCGACGAGAGTCGAGGATAAAGGAAAAAACATAGGATTGGCAGTCTCGAAAGGGTTCGCCGCCGGCGACCTTGTTTACTGCAGGAACTATGCAAGCGCAGGGCCAGCCTGGGTGCCAGGAACGATAATAGAACAAACAGGGCCAGTGTCATATCGGGTGGAAACGAGCACCGGTCTCCTCTGGAGGAGACACGCTGACCAACTGAGGCGCCGAGTGAGTGAAGGGCCGGTCAGTGGGGCACAGCAACAGGATTCAGCGATAGGGTTCTCCCCCACCCGTTTAGCCCAAGGGGGAGAAAACGAGGGACATCAGTCCGCATCCGGGGGGGAAAGCAGTGATCCCGACTCATATCCTTTTGATACCCCAGTTCGATCAGAGCCCGGGGGGAGGGAAAAGGAATGTGCGGCCGCCGCCGCGTCCCCCGAATGTAATTTTGATTTTGATTTTGGTTTTGCGAGCCGGGGGGGTTTTCAGGAGTGTTCCCCCACCCTGGGTTTTCAGGAGTGTTCCCCCACCCTTCCAAGCGAGAAGAGGGGTTTTTCGTTAGCCCCCAGTGCCCCCGGTTCTTCCCCGAGAAAGAGCACACCTCCCAACAACGCCGCGGAGCCGCGGCAAGTCACTAACAAGTCTCCCTCTCCAATTACAGGGCAGGAAACCAGGGGACAGAGAGAAAGTAGCAAACCCGGGGAAAGGCAGCCCGCATCGAGACCCCAGCGTGTTCGAAATAAGCCATCTTGGCTGAGAGACTTTGTCTCCTAAGGGGGGGGAGTGTGTTGAAGTGTGGGCTCGAGACATTGTCTCGTCCTAGGGGGGAGGGGTGTTGTGTTCTAATGGTTTTACCTTCCACATGGATTACAATGTATCTGAGCCAATGTAACCTTGCCTATAGCAACAATGTAACCTTCAGCTGTATCATATAAACCCTGTAATAGGACGCGAGCTAATGACCACCAGCTGGCAGCAGCGAGCGTCCAAGCTCTCTTGGTCCGAACTCATCGAAGGCAACAGCGCGGGAAGCTTTCCCGCCACCACCTACACCTGGACAAGAAGGGCGTGACCCGAAATGACGTCACGCAGACAGTAGCCAATGGGCTACCATGGCACCACGTTCAAATGTATTCCTACAGTATATAAAGAGCTATCGATCCGCCATTACCTCATGTTCCCTCTGTCCACGATGCAATAAACCTGAGTTAACCCAGCCCGAGGCTGTGTCCTGTGTCTTAGTTCCATACACTAAAGGGTGCTCCAAAGGTGAGGATAAAATCGGCCCTTACCTTTATCCAATTCCCCATTTAAAACTGGAAAGCAGTAATCTTTCTGTCATTTTACAAATCAAATAAATACCCAAGTGACGATATTTGCTCTTTACCAAAGCATGAAAATTGTTTACAAGAAGGCTTCTGTGAACAGATAACAGTGGTTTTTTTTTACACTGCAGTGAAAGAAATGTTTTCTATCTATACTAGCAACTCCCATCTGTCCCATCACATATAATGATCAATGGGTGATATTTGTTGCTTCTGTCCAAAACTGAATTGAAAATGAGTGGGTGTCATGGGACTGGCTTTGTGAATTGGGATAAATTAAATGCAGCATGGCATGACGCATCGTAATCACGTGTGAGTTCCTTGTTGTCTACGGAAATCTTTTGGGTCAGTCAGTGTGCTACATTATTAAAACAAAAGTGCGTATTCACAATTTGTATCTGGAACAAGGCAATGACTCTGGGCCTACTTACTTGGGAATTTGTTTTATTTAACTCACTTGGCCAGTATCCTGCTGTTATCTTTGCCTGTGGAACAGATGTTTACTTGCCATGCTACATTCATGCCAATTAACAAGTTCCCTTCTCAGTTTCAATGATATGAAATTATGTGAACCCCACAACTGACAAGGGGACTCTTTAATTAGTGGTGACATCAAAACTGTAGCACAGGCACAGCTATGCAACAGGATACTGAGGTTTACTTATCTGCTTACCTAGGATAACACCTAATTGTTGTTATATACTATCAAGTATGACAGAAGAGCCTGGCGTGCAAACCCAAACGTGTGGATTCACAGATGTCTTGAATAAGAACAAGTCATTTCTGATGTACATTGACCATATGCTAAAGGCTATGACTTCTTTTTTTAGTCACTCCATCTTCATGTTAGACATTCCTCTTTTCCCCCTACTGCTTTACATTTTTCCTAGCTTTATTGACCTACTTGAGTCTTCTTTTCTCGTGATGTCCCAGTTTCTGGTATTGTTCAGGCCTTCTGGTGGTCTGTTGTATAATTGATATTAACAATTCATTGCATGTACCAAAGTTTCCACTCCTTGTTTTTGCAGGCGATATAGAGCTGGTCCATCTTCTGTGGTAGACTACATAGTCTATTGCATTTTTGTATCAAGTGGCTAAGATGCTGACTGGCAGGCAGCAGGTCAGCAGTTCGATACACGAATACTGCAGGATGGAGTGAGCTCCCATCTTTGTCCCAGCTCCTGCCAACCTGGCAGTTTGAAAGCAAGAAATTGCAAGTAGATAAATAGGGACCACTTTGGTGGGAAAGTAAACAACGTTCCATGTGCTTCGTTGTCTAGTCATGCCTGCCACATGATCATGGAAATGTCTGCAAACGCAGACAGCACTGGCTCTTCAGCTGTGAAACAGAGATGAGGACTGAACCCTAGAGTCAGATACGACTAGCTTTTGAGCAAGGGAGACCTTTACCTTTACTAGCCATCCAATGGCATCCACAAATGCAATTGTCTGTCTGGTCATCTTGGGTGCTCTTGTGTGTCCTGAGAAACCCCTCCGGAGACTTGCAGAACCCTTGATAAATGGGATGCCCTTTAGGCCAGGGGTGGCCAACCTTGGTGCCCCAGGTGTTTTTGGACTTCAATTCCCAGAAGCTCTGCTGATCAGGGCTTCTGGGAATTGAAGTCCAAGAACACCTGGAGCACCAAGGTTGGCCACCCCTGCTGCAGACCAATGAACAAGCTGATGGAGAAAGGCTCATCTCTGGAAACTGGGAGAAAAGCAAAAGTGTCCACCCAGTTTTTGTCAATCATTGCTTTTCTCCACTACCCTTGTGTCCAAGCCCCTCCCCTCAACATCAGGCAAGAGCCAGCTGTATATATTGAGGCAGCAGATAAGTTGCAGTGGTACTTCGAGTTACAAATTTAATGCGTTCCATGCATTTTTCATGTTATGAAAAAATTGTAACTCAAATTTCCAATAGGAATGCATTGAAAACCAAAATTCATAACTTAAAACATGGTTCCTCATAGGAATGCAATGAAAACCAATTAATCTGTTCCGAAAAAAATCGTAACTTGAGCCATTATTTTCAATTGATTTTCATTCATATTGTGAAAATTTTGTAACTAGAACCATTTGTAATTTTCATTTTTTTTATTGACAAAACACCTACATCACATATACATAGACAAAATTATAACATAATATCAGAACATGAAACCTCCATTCCCAGCCCAAAGGAGAACCTTATGTGTCGGTTTAACTCTTTTTAAATTAGCATCTTCCTATTCTATAGGCTGAGGATTTAGCACCCGGGTTTTGTTGTGATCTGCAGCGAGTTTCGAATGGCACATTATGTTTTATATCCTCCAAAACTGGAACGTGTCTGTGCCAGGTTTAATTCCTTCCTCATTTGTTAGTGCGTATTGTATAAAGGGCTTCCAAATTTCCCAGAAGGATATTTTTGTCTTTAATCCTTGTTTTTGGCGAATTTGGCTGGTTAATTTTTCATTTAGTGCTAGTTGCTCGTCTGGCAACTAACTCGAACCATTTGTAACTCGAGGTACCACTGTACTTTCTTTCTACTCCTTTCCCTCAGCAGTTCTCCAGATCCAAACATTGCCTTTGAGAACTTCCACTATAGAGAAGGAAGCCATCTACTGGAAAACCCAGTGTTACTGCATTTCTTCAGGCTAATACCAAACTGTTAGAATTTATTTTTGTCAGAGGTTTATTAGCCATCCTGTTTGTTAATTGTGAGGGGGGAAAGCAAAGTAAGATTAATAAAATCTTAATTAAAAAAACCTCTAAACTTTCTACAGCCGCACAGTCTTAATTAATTGTTTAATTGAAGCTCCACACTGTCTGAATCCATGGGATAAATGAAAATTAAGGGATAAAATAGAAAATAATGTTTGAACTGCAGAGCTGGAAGGGACCCTTGGAATCATCAACTCCAGCCCCTGCCAAAGAGACACAATGGGGAATCGAACTCCTAACATCTGGCTGCACACTTAGATACTGAGCTATCCAGCTGTTCAAACTATAGTTTGTCTCCAACATACTGGGTACTCATTTTACTGACCTTAGAAAGAAGGATGTCTGAGTTAACCTCGTGCCTTTTGCGACCGAATTCAGACCGTGAGCTTAACCACTGCGCCAAATGTTGTATGAAAAAACTACTCTATTTGAGGCACACTGATGACTTTTCAAAAATCTGGATCCAAGGAAAGGAATCCCTCAACAAATTTCACAAGGATTTCAATAACTTTCAATTGAACAGCAACTTCAGCCTGCACCAGTCTACACAACAGATTCATTTTCTAGACGCCACCATGTAGCAACAACGTGGACGTCTCAGCATTGTACTGTACCAAAACTCCAATAAGCAACACACCTGTTTTCAAGCCACCAGCTCCCATCCTGAACACACAACAAAATCTATCGCTTACAGCCAAACCCTCAGGTACAATCGCATTTCATCAGACTCACACGATAGAGACTCCAAACTCTTGGATCTACAAAAGTTTTTTCTCAGACTACAATACCCATTAAATATGATTAAAGAACAGATTAACCCAGTGTTGTGTATTCAAGGAAGCGTGTTTACCATTTTGTCTTTGTTGTGATAGAGTTTAATATGTATTTGCTTTACTATGGTCTGAAGTCTCGCGAGACTTTGGGAAGGTTCTGAACGAGAAGTGCATGAGACAGAGCTGTCAACGGTTCCAACGGTTTTTCCCAACTGTCAGTTCTGATCGGAGATAACTAAGGAATGTGAGGGTGTGTTGTTAGCTCTGGTCACCTATTCTTATTCCGAATAAAGTTGTGTGTTTGGCCCATATTGCTGGCTACTGCCTATTATTTCCAGAACACTAAACCCAGCAAGACAAATAACCAGAAGCAACCAACTGCAAGAAGAAAAAAACGACCAAACACTGCTAGTTGTCCGTTTGAGCCCACAACTGAAAACTAATTACGGACATCATTAATTATCTTAACTCATCCTTGGCAAGAATACTTTACCAAGCCCTACTAACTTATAGACAACCACCTTATCTCAAGCAACTATAGATACACAATAGAATATTTTCCCTCACTGTTTCTTCCGCTGGCGAGTTGTCACTTGGCCTCCATTTTACAACACCAAGTTTATCATTGAGCATAATTGGGGCGTGTGTGGGTGGAGGAGAATGTTTATCACTTTTCCTTGTGAAAAAGGTGAGAAACTAATTAAGTTGTTGTTGTTGTTGTTGTTGTTCAGTCGCACAGTCGACTCCAACCCTTTGCGACCCCATGGACCATTTTCCTCCAGGCGCCTCTGTCCTCCACCATCCCCCTCAGCCCTCCCAGCTCTGTGCCCATTGTGTCTACAATGCCATCTAGCCATCTCATCCTTGGCCTCCCCCTTCTTCTTTTGCCCTCCACCTTTCCCAACATCAATGCCTTCTCAAGTGAATCCTCCCTTCTCATTTGATGTCCAAAGTACTTTAGCTTCATCTTTACTATTTGACCTTCCAATGAGCAGTCAGGGTTAATTTCTTCTAAGATTGACCTATTTGTTCTCCTCGCTGTCCAGGGGACTCTCAAAACCCTCCTCCAACACCACATTTCAAAGGCATCTATTCTTCTACGTTCAGCCTTCCTAATTGTCCAGCTCTCACATCCATACATTACTACTGGGAAAACCATTGCTTTGACTATTCTAATTTTTGTTTGCAATGTGATGTCTCTGCTTTTCACTATGTTCCCCAGGTTTCTCATCGCTTGTCTCCCAAGAATCAGTCGCCTTTTTATTTCATGGCTACAATCCCCATCTGCAGTGATCTTGGATCCTAAGAAAGTAAAATCTGTCACTGCTTCTACCTCTTCCCCATCTATTTTCCAGGAACTGATTGGGCCTGTTGCCATTATCTTGGTTTTCTTGATATTGAGTCTCAAACCAGCTTTTGCACTTTCCTCCTTCAGCCCAATCAAGAGATTCTTTAGGTCTTCCTCACTTTCTGCCATTAGGGTGGTATCGTCTGCATATCTCAGATTGTTGATGTTTCTCCCAGCGATTTTAATCCCATATTGTGATTCCTCCATCCCTGCACTGCGCATTATGTGCTCTGTGTATAGGTTGAATAAGCATGGTGACAAAATGCAGCCTTGTCTTACTCCTTTTCCTATTCCAAACCATTCTGTCATTCCGTGTTCTGTCCTAACTGTTGCTTCTTGGTTCATGTACAGATTTCTCAGAAGGCATATGAGGTGCTCTGGAATTCCCATCTCTTTAATTACTTGCCACATCTTGTTGTGGTCCACACAGTCAAATGCCTTAGTGTAGTCAATAAAACAAAAGTAAACTTGTTTCTGGTATTCCTTTGTTTTCTCCATGATCCAGCGTATGTTGGCAATGTGGTCTCTAGTCCCCCTGCCTCTTCTGAAACCAGCCTGCACCTCTGGTAATTCTCTCTCCACATGTTGCTGAAGTCTATCCTGTATTATCTTGAGCATCACCTTGCTGGCATGTGGGATGAGCGTGATTGTTCGATAATTTGAACATTCTTTGGCATTGCCCTTTTTTGGGATTGGGACGTATACTGATCTTTTCCAGTCCTGTGGCCACTGTTTTGTTTTCCAAATCTGCTGGCATATTGAATGCAGTAATTTGACGCCGTCATCTTTTAGCGCTTTGAAGAATTCAACTGGGATACCATCATCTCCACTAGCTTTGTTGTTTGCAGTGCTCTTTAGGGCCTTTATGACTTCGCTCTCCAGGATGTCTGGCTCAAGTTCAATTTCTTCATCATTGTGATTGTCAGGAGTGTTGAGGTCCTTTTTGTAAAGTTCCTCTGTGTACTCTCTCCATCTTTTCTTAATTTCTTCTGCATCAGCTAGCTCCTTTCCGTCTTTGTCCCTTATCATGGTCATTTTTGCTTTAAATGTTCCCTTGATTTCGCCGATTTTTTTGAAGAGATCTCTGGTTCTGCCTCTTTTGTTGTTTTCCTCCATTTCTCTGCACTGTTCTTTTAGGTAGTTTTCCTTATCTCTCCTTGCTTTTCTTTGAAATTCTGTGTTCAAATGATTGTAGTTTTTCCTTTCTCCTTTGACTTTGGCGTTCCTTCTTTCCTCTGCTATTTTAAGAGCCTCATCAGACAACCACTTTGCTTTCTTACTCTTCTTTTCTTTTGGTATGATTTTCTTTGCTGCTTCCTGCATGATGTCCTTCATCTCCGTCCATAATTCTTCTGGTACTCTGTCTACCGAGTCTAAGCCATTGAATCTGTTCATCACCTCCACCGCGTATTCTTTAGGGATGCTGTCTAGGTGATATCTTTCTGGTCTCCATGTTTTCCCTATTTTCTTTAGTCTTAGCCTGAATTTCGCGATCAGTAGGTTGTGATCTGAGCCACAGTCTGCTCCAGGTCTTGTTTTTGCTGACTGTATGGAGGTTCTCCATCTTTGGCTGCAGAGTATGTAGTCGATCTGGTTTCGGTGTTGGCCATCTGGTGATGTCCATGTGTAAAGTCGCCTCTTGTGTTACTGGAAGAGAGTGTTTGCTATGACCAGTGCATTCTCTTGGCAGAACTCTATCAATCTTTGCCCTGCTTCATTCTGTACTCCAAGACCAAATTTGCCTGTTATTCCCTCCACTTTTTGATTTCCTACTTTGGCATTCCAGTCTCCTAATATAATTTGGACATCATTTCTTGGTGTCTGTTCTATGAGGTGTTGTAAGTCCTCATAGAACTGGTCCATTGTGGCTTCATCTGCGCCAGTGGTTGGTGCGTATATTTGGATCACAGTGACATTGAAAGGTTTGCCTTGGAATCTAACTGACATCATTCTGTCATTTTTAAGGTTGTATCCCATTACTGCTTTTCTCACTCTTTTATTAACAATTATGGCTACTCCATTTCTTCTAAGGTTTTCTTGCCCACAGTAGTAGATATGATGGTTTCCAGAGCTGAATTCACCCATCCCTGTCCATTTTAGCTCACTGATTCCCAAGATGTCAATGCTTATTCTTTCCATCTCATTTTTTACCACTTCCAGTTTTCCTTGGTTCATTGATCTCACATTCCATGTCCCTATGCAGTATTGCTCCTTACAACATTGCATTTCCCCTCCCCCCTTCCTGTCCCTCCCCTTTCTCCCCTCTGTGGTGTTAAGCATCCTGTATCACCTAGCCTGCCCTTTTGTTTTGCCTTTTGTTTTGGTCAATAGGGTTCTCTTGGCAAGGTTTATGGCGTGGTTTGCCGGTTACGCCATTTTTCCCTCCTCATACATTTTATCACAGATTTTAAAAGTTTAAAAACATTTTAGACAACATATTATCATGCATATTATCACATCACAAAAGGTGAGAAACTAATTAAGTACACAGAAAGAAAAGGCCTCTGCTATGCCCTTTTGTCTGAGCTCTAAAATAAACTGTGGTAAAAACATTTGTGTGATATCACCGTTAACTAGAATCGTTATGAATTTGCCTCTGTACAAGAAAAATGGGAAGAGGAAGCATTGATTTGCTGTCCAACTGCCAAAAACCATATCTCACATTGTCTACACTGCAGCTCATTTCTACCTCCCAAACCCAAGGGTAATTACAATAATATTGTCTGTCATTAAGAAGGACTTTATGGTTCTTCCTTCCTATTTCATGTTGGAAAGTGATTTATTATATTGTTTATTGCTTCAAAAGCGAAAAAAAAGGAAAACAGAACAATTCTATAAAGGTCTGGGAGGGGGAATCCACTAGCTGAGAAATTAGCACTTCTTAAAATCTGTGGGACTCACATCAGTCAAAATGGAAGGCAAAGGTCTAGGTAAAGGTCACCCTTGCTCAAAAGCCAGTCGTATCCGACTCTAGGGGCGGTGCTCATCTCCTCTTACAGCTGTCTACATTTATAGGCATTTCCATGGTCAAGTGGTAGCCATGACTAGATGCCAGAGTGCACAGAATGCTGTTACCTTTCCCGCCAAACCAGTACCTATTTATCTACTTGTATTTTCTTGCTTTTGAACTGCTAGGTTGGCAGGAGCTGGAACAAATGACAGGAGCTCACTTCATCGAGACTTGGGTCTCGAACTGCTAACCTGCCAACCTTCAGCATCTTAACCACTAAGGCACTGAAGTCCCCTTGTGGAAGGTAGGGTTGGGCAAACATGATCATTATTGGGAAATTTTGGTTACTTCTTTTTAGTCAGCAGGATGTGAGAAAGGAAAAATCCTAACAACAACACAGAGAGATGTGGAAAGATCAGATGAGTCACATCACAGCCCCTTTATGGAGGATTTGCTTTCAAATAGAGGTGGACCATATGTAGAGATCTGAGGGCTGCATATGGCCGCATTGGAGGGCCTCTCCTGATTCAGTAACCTACCCATCACAGAACATTTTTCTTTTAAAAAATACTGATTTGAAAATTGGAAAAAAAGCCTTCATGTTTTTAGTGTCCAAGGTTGTTGGGTTTTTTTAATTATAAATTTTGGGTGGCCGCGGATTTTGAAACAGAAGGCTCTGAAGATTTTCCTAACACGGCGATCGGCTTTGGGAAAGGCTGCGAGGGGATGGGACCGAGCAAGAGGCTGCTCAGAGCAGCCAGGACAAAGCGCGATCGCCGACGTCAGGAGGTGAGCAAGTTGAGGGGTGGCCCACAGTGAGCCTGGGTACTCACCGTGGGCTGCATTAATGATATGCAGGGGCCTAATTGGGCCTGTGGGCTGTACTTTGGGAGCCCCTGTGCTATAGTAATAGAGTAGACCAGGATGCCCAAGCTTTTCAGGCTGCAGACCAGTCATGTGGTTCAGGGAGCCGGTCACTATGGTCTGGGGGCCGGATCAGGCCCCCAGGCTGTAGTTTGGGTACGCCTGGAGTAGACCCTACTGCCAGTGCCGATTGTTGGGTGGTAGCTAACGAACCTGCTCTAGCATTGCTGCAGGACTACACCAGGTTGGTAGCTAACTAACCTGCTCTAGCATTGCTGCAGGAGTACACCAGGTTGGTCTGCTAGTCTGGCTGGATATCCTGCTATGGTAATGGAGTAGACCATACAGCAGGCGACTCAATGCCGAGTGTTGGGTGGTGGTAAATAACCTGACTCCCTAAAGGGGCCAATGGCTATGGGCAAATGAACCCCTTTAGGTGGGGTGATGGCCACCCTCAGTGGAGGAAATACCGCTAGAAACCATCTTATTGGGCCTAATAGCAAAATGAGCAGAGGAACCACTTCACTATTCTGATTCCCAACGATCATGGCATGGCCTCTTCCGCTTACAGACTGGCTGTGAAGGTGTACCTTGCTCATAACCTCAATGCTGCGGCAGTCCATTGCAGTCCTGGTGTTAAATCCTGCATGTTTAATTTCATACATGCCGCAGGAGATGGCTCCGATATCACAGTGTGTGGGTCACTTCATGGCAAGCTGGGATCTACCTTAAACAAATTCATGCCAGTGGCAGTTTTCCTGGTGAAAATGATTTCCGGAGAAAAATGTAAACTTGGATTTGAGTAGCAGCCATCGACGACAACACCACATTAGTCCTCAATGATTTTGTTTCTGAGGAATGTTTCTGCTTTCAGGGAACCTCTGTCAATTTGATGTAGTCATGGAAGCTCTGTGTATTTTGGAGGAATCTGGATCGTGTTCCTGGATCCCATATTTCAGGTAGGGATGGCTTCCTGGTCACCTTGGTTTTGACATGTGAATTGCGTGCAGGCAGTTAGAATCCAACCATACTGTTTTTGGACTAGGCATTGCAAGAGAAGGTAAGCACTTGGTCAAGTCATTTTTTGTGAATGACAACCCAAACTCTCTTGGTAAACATGGCCATTTGGATATCTTGGCTAGGAAATTCTGGGAACTGCAGTCCAAAACCCCCAAACATTTTCAGTCTCTCCCAGCAATCCTTCTGCCCATCTTCAGAGGGAGAAATTCCAGACCCTTAAGTTTTCAAGCAATCTGAAAGACCCAGAAGGCAAACTGAAAAGAACTGCTCAAGTCGAGAAGAACAAACCCAACATGACTTTGTATATTCAGGCATTTGGTTTCATAAGAATCTTCTATATTTATCTTTTTAAAAAGGCAAACTTGGAGTTCATTAAATATAAGCAAGTTTATTGCACTTAGGTAGCATTCATACACATAAAAGTTGGAGACACCATCTTGCTATAAACTTGTTATCAGGCCATTCACAATCCACAATCAGCACTGTTGTTACCTTGCAACTCAGGATGCTAAAAACAGTTTTAACAAGCTGACATTGAGTTCCCTTTACTTTTGACTCTAGTTGGTGGGGATCAGAGCTTGGAAATGTGACTTGTTGTGGGATTCTGGGATTTGAAGGAACTGGTAAATTACTTGACTATGCTCTACCTAGAAAACCCCAGAAAGAGATACCGTAAGTCAGAACAACTTGACGGTACATGGGTATTATTTCAAATTATGTTTACAAGCTTCATGAGGACACAGAAGTTCTGTGCAACTCGGCATAAGAGGTGAAAAATCACTGCTTAGCCTTATACTCTCCTTTGCAGTTTTTGAAGGTACCGACTTGAAATCTGGTCACTATTTGGGTAAAAGACAAGCAGCATTGCAGCCTCCCAGATGAGATGTTCTCTACCATCAGGTCACAACAGACTCAAGTCAGATTTTGTGGTCATTACTTCTATGCTGTCATTGACATTCACCACACTCTTACAACCTTACATGTCTTTGACATGTGATCCCTTCAAGCTGTGCCATTTTGCTCAAGCTTTCCATGACCTGAAGAAAGGAAAAAAAGGTGGGGGGGGGAAGCTGTCTTACTGCTCCTGGCATTTCACTTACCTGGATGCATCTTACTAGGTCTGAAGTTCTCAGCAGAGCTTGGAAAAGTTAATATTTGGGATCAAAACTCCTTGAATCAACAGGGCATGTTGGTTGAGGGATTCTGGGAAAAGTAGTGTAGAAAGGCAACTTTCCCAAAATCTGTTCCTAACTACAGATGCAATACTTAGCTTTTCTAAGGAGAAAGCTATGATGCTATGGCCAGCTCATGTTTGTACAATCCCACTGTGCAGTCCTCCATGATGTAACAATTTCACTATCTGCTTTGTTTCTGTATGTTTACCCTGAACAACATTCCAACAGGATTCTAGCCAAAGCATCCTGTAAGAGTTCTTGTTCCCCCAAACAATCATTTTACAATCGCCAAAAGTGCCAGAAATTTTAACTTCTTTCCACTCCGTTTATCACTCTTCTCCAACTGTGGTCTTCAGTTGTGTTAGACTAGAAGTGCCACCATCCCCCAATGATGACAATAACTTAGAGGTCAGCAAACTTGGCTCTCCAGATGTTCTTGGAGTTTAATTACCAGAAGCCCAAGCCAGCACACTTGCTGATCAGGGCTTCTGGGAACTGAAGCCCAAGAACACTTGGAGAGCCAAGTTTGCAGACCTCTTGCTTAGAATGAAGGGTGCTTTAGACTGACACATCTGGAGAGTTGTACCGTTATTTGAAAAGGTATGTTTTATGCAGTCATCAAAAGCCAACTGTAAGCAGTTTGCTATAACATGACATGATTAGTCTTCTTACTCATCAACATGAATTTGTCTGATTATATTATTACTAAACTCAACTTATAAAAGTTATATAAGAATATCTCCACATTATCCAAGTACTGTATACAGAATATGGCAGCCTATGTACAAATCTGTGCAATTCACAACAGAACTTATAAACACTGACTAAAATAGCTGTTGTTTTAAGAGTACAGCAATATTAACACCCACATGATTTAATTCTATTAATGCTATAGCCTGTATAGCCTTCTTTGAGTTCAGCCAGAGAAAAATAAATCAAAACAAAACTACATTTTGACATATTCAGATGTTTATCACTAAAAAAAGTTTTAATAAAAAGACTGTAGCATGAATTAAATAATTTGGCAGCAACTGTTCTTGCAAAGATATGCTAAAATGTGTGTAGAGACATTGAATGGGGAGAAAACCATTAACTAATTAAGAGTTTTACTCAAGGTCAGGGCATCACCATCAGAAATACCTTGACCTATTGTGTGTGCAAAAGAGACTGAATGGGCAAAATTGAGAACGAGCAGTGTTGTGGTAGAAAGGATTTTGCTGTTATGTGCTATCACAATGAAATTGACTTACAGTGACCCTAATAAGGCTTTCCAAGTAAGTAAGATATTTACATCTCCAGTGAAATATTTACACTCTGTGAGTTTCAATGGATGAATGTGAAATCAAACCCAACCATTTTGGTTATGGGTAGCAGTAGTTAGGATGTTAATATAGAAATTATAAATTTCAAGTATCAAATCCCCACTCATTCAGTGGATTATCTCTAGTGCTACTTATTACACTAAGCAAAAATATTTTGGCTACTGAAATTATTCAAGTGCAATATTAGATCAGGAGATGCCAGGGCTAGAATTGAGTATTTGTGGAGATCCTCTCCATGACAAAAAAACAGATGCTTGTAACACCATTCTGGTGATGAATTATTCTCACTAGTCACATTCACCTTGGTAGGACTGAAATATACTTCTTATATTTCTGGCATTTCCTGCTGCTTGCAGGTCATACACACATGCACCAGACAATATAGGTTAGGAGATCTGCCAAATCCATGGAAGTCTCTGTGGACAATGTCATTTTATACTATGATCACTAGGTGGCACTAGACTTAGCTATAGCAGGGTGAAGTGAGAAGCATTTCCTTTCTTACTCTGATTTTTAAGCAAAGGGGTTGACAAAGTGTGGTTCATGGGCTACAATCAGTGATGGGCATCAGCAGGTTCGCACCAGTTCACCAGAACCATCAGCAGAAATTCTGGCTGGCCCCGCCCATCAAAGTTTTGAAATAAAGTAGTCCTATTTCAGGTGCAACGCAGTGCTTCCCCCCTGGCCACACCCACCATACCACACCCACAGTGTGGTAGCAAATTTTTGGAGCCCACTACTGGCTACAATCATTCATCCTCAGGGATGTCTTTACAGTTTCAGGTTCTCACAAAGCCCCCTTTTCTTTATAAAACAATGATTTTTCCACTTTTATTTGCCTCTAGAAACAATGTGCACAAAACAAGTGACGGTGGAGGTTGATGAGCACAAAACAATGCCTGAAGTGGATGTCTGAGCATTTTGAGGGGTAGTTTTGTCACTTTTGGGGGCCATTTATGTGCATGGTTCAGGCTGTGGCAGGTCCAAGAGGCGAACATGTGGTCCCATGACTCACCAAAGCTGTGTACCTTGGTTTAATTTGCCAAGTTTGTGGCCTTAGGTTGCCCCCAAAACAATAACAACAACAACAAACCAGACGCCTCAGATTATTTGGTTTGTTTAGGATTCTGAGTAAATAAGTTCATTAGGAATTTTTCTTTACCTTCACAGGACTCTGGTTTCCTTCCTTAAGCGCGGTAATCAATGGCATTATCCAATATGTAAACCATACATAATATAAAACAATGTGAGCATGTATCCTGTTTTATAGTCCCTTTTCTTGAAAAGCATTAGGAGGGTAATCTTCTATGAAAAGGAATCCTTCATTTTGAAAGAATACCCCATCTACTAAATCATGTTTATAGACAAAGAACCCTAAAAAGGCCAGGAAGATGTAAGCCTTAAAGTCACTCATCAATACTTAATAGACAGAAGACTAAGCATGTTAGGTCATCTGGTCATCCCTCCTGCCCACTTTATGATTTTTATCTTTCTATTTAAATTGCAGTAATTATTTCTAAATTTGCAGCTATGCATACTAATTTGCATGTGCAATTCTTAAAAAACATTGGATATTTCTGTGGTTTAGGTATCTGGCTGTGGGGCCAGAGGTTGGGAATTCTATTCCCCATTATGCCTTCTTGACAGGAGTTGGACTTGAGATCCCATAAGCTCCCTTCCATCTCTATGGCATTCTAAGATTATTTTAAGAATGTGCAAATCAGTATCCTCTTATCTCTTTTTCTGTTGACAAATTGCCTTTTGGGGGAATGGGGTAATTTTCCTTTAATAGCAGTATGTATCTTTGCAAGAACAGCCATACATTGATAAATCAGCTAAGCATTTGCACTTCTTATAGCACAGTCAGTCACACTATCAAAAGAGTTTTTGACTTGGTCCCACCAAGGTTTCAATGGTTGGTGAGCTATTAATGTACCCAGAAACAGGAGACCTTTCAATCAGAAGTCAACACTGTTGGCTACCCACCCACCCCCAATTGTTGGTTTCCAGAGGCACCATTGAGGGCCATGCTTCCATCAGCTTCTGGAGAAGGTTGGTCTTTCAGATGTTTCATCCAATCCAATATTGACCAAAGGACCATCTCTGTGGCTGTGAAACCAGCAGGAAACTTGTATTGAACCAAACTTTGCATAAGGCACATATCAAAGGTGCTTTGATACCTAGATATCTTTTACATTTTGGGTGCGATCTAATAAATATCCAAAGCCAGCTTGCTGACACACAAGGTAGGCGCCCCTATGTTACCATGGTTATCTTCCATTAACAGATGCTGGCCACTGAAGTATATGCATCAGTTTGTTATTTTTTCTGTCTTGTTGTGCCACCTGCAGAAGGAAATAGAGATAAAATACCTTAGTTTGACATTTTTAAGACAACAGTTTACTTAAGTTGTGTGCTGTGAGCAAATTTTGTTCAGGCTGTGGGCTGCTAATATAATGGTGTTAAACTCCTACCTGTTCTTTTTGATGCAGGTGTGTACAGGGCTACACTAATCACCTTGTGATTAAGATCACTACAACACTGCTGGGGGGGGGGGAGCTTTACTTGGGTTTCTTGACTGTTTCCCCAGATCCAATGTATTGCCTAGTCACTGGTGACACTGAATTAAAGTGAAACAGAACTGCCCTAGCAGTTGTGCTCTGCATGGTCAGTTGCCCGAGTCTGCTGGACAAAGCCTGTCAGGTGACTCTCTGACAACCAAACTCAGAGGGGTCACCATAGAAAGCAAAATGGCTAGAATGTCTAACACAGAATGGCCAAGGTCCCTTGTTTATCAGGTCTTCCTGGCTCTCTAAACTTGAGGGGGAGTGTTTCTAGGACCTAGGGCAGGCTTCCTCAACCTTGGCCCTCCAGCTGTTCTTGAACTCCAATTCCCAGAAGCCTAAGTCAGCGCTCCTGATGATAAGCGTCTGGGAATTGAAGTTCAAGAACATCTGGAGTGCCAAGATTCACCATCATGGATCTAAAGCAAGCTAACAAGAATGGTCTGTGTTTGGAACCACTTTGGAGAAATGTTCTGTAGTGTTTTCAATACGAATAACATATTGTAAGAAATGGAGGGAAGAGAACAAGTTTTGATCAAACAAGCACACTGGCAACACAATAATTACAGATCATTTGGTCACTGGTTGATTTGGAAATGTTTATAGCTGCTTGAAAACAGAAGGCGATGGTGAAAGAGTAACCATGCAATCACAGAGATGGTAATCTTCTTGTTTAAAACACGAAAACCTCAAAAGGAAGTCTTACTGGTCAACAGAAGAGCTGTGGACCTGTTGAGACAGTTACATGGTCCAAATTCAGATTCTCAGAAATAACGTCTGGATACTTGTTGATTTGAATTATCGCTTAAGGCAGGAGTTCTCAACCTTTTAAAGCCAGGGCCCAGGTCATGCTCCCTCAGACAGCTTTGGGGGCTGGCCCTTCCTCCACCACATGGCACTTCCTGGTGTGGTGGAGCCGGGGGGGGCACATGAAATGGTGCCACGGGCTACATTTGGCCCACGGGCTGCAAGTTAAGAATCCCTGGCATAAGGGCAACTAAGGAAGCAGCAGTAGTTGTTTCCAAGGGTGTCTGTTACATACCTACACCCATTCCCTGGTTGCACCATTGATTATGCATCCAGTGGTGCTATGGGCAGTCTGGGAAATGAAAAAACAGGGCTTGGTTCAGCACCCATATGCACATAGTAAATCTCAGCTGGATTCTGGCCAAGGTGAAAACAAAGGATTTGATGGTTTGGCCCATCAGAGATACATCTGACTATTTGTTGATGTTATTTGCACTCTCAAAGTAGATAACCACTACAGTGGGCCCATTTCCAGGTATACCGGAATGGTAGCTGCTCTGGAAATGCAAGTACAGTACTGTAAAAGAAAGCACAAGGAGAACTTGTTACAGAGCAATCTAACAGGGGCTGGAGAAAGAGAAGACCGGGGGGGAGGGGTGTTGAGTTACAAATGTTTTCGTAATACGAGACATCCCGAGGAATGAATTAATTTCATAACTCGAGGTACCACTGTAGTTGTGTTCCGCTATGACGCACACTAGGAAACTTCAGGCAGTCTATCACCATTAACTCCAAGAAGATGATCATCACTGGAATTGCATTTTTACAAGATTTTGAGGAACAGAAGACAGGAGTTATATATAAAAAAAGCAAGGCAGCTGCTGTTATCCCAACACAGATGACAACATTAAACAAATTTAACAAAGGACAACGTATTCCTGCAAGGAAATGATGATTGGCCAACACAGAAGACTTAAATCTTGGACCCAATTGTGATCAACAAAAAGTTTTGCTTGTGACTCCGGTAGCTGCAAAAACTGAACCCGGCCAGCAAAATCACTTTCCCCAAAATAACAATAAAATAGCATTTATAATTAGCTACAAGAGACAGAAGCATAGCTTTACGTGGGGATGATCAACAACGTCATTAAGAGTAGGTAAGGCCCAACATGATGGTTAGTCGACACAGAGAAGCGGCCTTGACGATTTACATACCTCACTGAATTTCACAACCTCTTTTTGTTTTATTATCTCCAGTATCAACCATCGCTTTTAAATCAGTGTCAACCACTGCTTTCAAATAAAAAAGAAGACACTGAATGTAGGCAGACAATATTAGTAAAATCAATTGTAAGAACATGGACATTGGGTTGAAAATCTGAAGGCTAGGGAACAGTGAATGTCACTTGATTAAAAACATCTTAGTTAATTAATCATAAAGGTTCCAGTTGATTAATCAATTCACTGGTTACATTTGCATATGAGTAAGCTTTCCCTTTATAGGACAGATGGTGTGTTGACATAGGCATTGGCCAGATGAGGCAGAAATTGTTTTGCTAATAAATATTTCATTTATATCATTAACCCATAAAATTTGTGTATGCATAGTGTGTTAAATCCCGTTTGGCACCAGCTCTATAGCTGATAGTTCTGAAACATTGACAGCAACTTATGCAAAAAAATCATGAAGTGTAATTTGTCCTTACAAATTAGTAAGGGTAAAGTGGCCTGGTTGCTATAGGAAGAAAAACAAAGCCAACTTCAGATTAATGTGGCGCCTTTCTTATTCTGTATTCAAATAAAAGTCCGCAAGGGAAAATGGATATTTTCATATTGCAACAGTCTGAAGAAACAGATATTAAATTCAGATGTTTGAGCTTTTTTTGAACAATTTCTTAGATACATTTGCAAATTTGTTTTCACTGTACTCTGTCTCAAAGTGTAGGTTAAATGTAGACAACAATATTTAATATCAACATTGCTCTTTACCAAAAACACATTACAGCGGGTTGCATACGGATCAATAATGAGAGAAATGGTTTGTGGTTGATCTTTGGGGGTGGGGGTGAGGGACATACACAATGAAGCAAACATTATAAAAAAGGTTTTGTAATATTTTGTTGTTGCAAATGCATAGTATCTTTAGCAACAATTTAAAACACTAAATAAATGTTTAAAGGAATACTACAGATTTGCATCCACTGTTTGTTGTGATTCCATCATATAGGTTATTAAGTAAGGGTTTTAAATGTTTTTCTTTTGTTTCTGTGATACTCTCTGCTTAACCTAAGTGGAGCCATTTTTAGTTGGCACCTGCCATTGAATGGCATCATTCCTTTTCTCTGGGAAAGTACATTTTGGTTTTTCTTCCCAAAGTCAGTGTCTGGGAAGATGTTCTATCTCACGGTTTGAGATGGAACATAGATAGGATAGCCATCTGGTATCCTTTGATCTACGCAGAAAACCTGTTACTGTACTTTGAGAAGTCTATTAGTACTTCTCAAGGACACTTTCTCAGGAAAAATGGTATAAAAACCAGGGCTTTTGTTGGTTCGGGGGGGGGTCTAATTTTGATTCCTGCGGGAGCTCTATCACTCTTGTCATCTGATAGACTCCCCCGTCGAACCATCTCGTATGGGTCAGCGGGGCACCGTCCCACTTAGCCTAAAATCTGGAAATGTTGGGATTTAGGATTTGCAGAGACTTCGACCCTCAGAATTTCTTCTGAGACTATGCAATTTTTCTATCACTTCGCATTTATTGGACTTTGTTATTTTCCTCAATAAATCATAAAAGGACATTGATTGTCAAGAGTGCTCTATCTGCTCCACCTGAAGCAGAGCAGACTGAATGGGGATATTTAACAATACTGCCTTTTTCTAAGAGAAGGATTACAGCTTTTGGGTTACTTTGTGGGAGCCGCTGCCGAAGGAGAAACTTTGTTTTGAGGCCTGGAATCCAGCTACAGAAGAGCGAGCTGCTGCAGAGGTAACTGCTTTACTCCCACACGCCTTACCCAGCTCCAAGGCCGTACTGTTCCCCAAAATGAGATAAGGGTGTTTTTCACATGGGAATCCAGAGTCTCGTGACAAGGGGCCTTGCAGCTTTAATTTCACCTGCGACATCAGTCACAGATCGCCATTTCCCTGTGAACCTGTTGCCCAGCTCCGCTGGACCAGGCTTTCTCGGACCAGCTTTGAGAAATGAGGCCCTTCTCGGCCTCATTTGCCAAATCACCGGGGTCTCTCGACTGTGCGGCACCTGTGCGCCTCTGAATCAGAGGGAGCCAAGGCGTGCGCCGGCTGAGAGTAATCCTGATATGTTTACTAGGCGTATCTACAACTTTCTCCTCCAATGCTACACATTCTAACCCAGAGTGCAATCCCAGGAAAAGGTAAAGATTTGTAAATTGTGCTGATTTCGGCGGATGTGAACTAAATCTATTCTTAACTTTCCTATTAAATCAGGCTTTACTTTTGTTAAATGTGTATTCAGCCTTTAAATTTCTCTTCAGGAGCTTTACAATTCTAATTGTTCAAGACATTTAGTCTAGAACAGGGGTTCTCCACCTTTTTCAGACAGCTGAGCAGGCTGGACTGGTGGTCCCCTTGCCATAAATGCTGTTGTAAAATGCATCTGCCACTGTCGTGAACACATTTATAACAGCCGCGGGTAAATTTATGGCTGTTGTAAACCCATCCGCTTCTGGTGGTGGTGGAGATGTGGGCCACATGAATTTGTCCGGCCCACCACAGGCCATAGGTTGAAAACCCCTGTTCTAAATAGATACATACTTGTGGCAAACTGACAACTTTCAAAATTGCTCCCCTCTTTTTAAGGAAGGCATGTAAATTAAGGGAATTGCCCTGTTTATCATGTTACTGGACCATTCTTTATTCATTTATTAACTGTTTATAGAGGTACATTTAAAGATTAAGCCTTGGAAATTTTCACTGCGGGAGTTCTTGCATGGATGTTCTTCAACCCAAACACCAGGCATATGGATCTAGAAATAAAGTTCCATTAAGTTCAGCGGGGCTTAATTTCATGTAAAAGGTTGTGGCCAGGCAGTATATTTAAATGTAAAGATATACTGGCCGTCTGAAATGGGCAGAAAGCCTCTTGGGCTAGGGTAAAGTTTTCTTCCTAGCATAGGATCCCTTATTCTGGAACAGCTTCCTTCCACCAGGGAAGGAGCTCTGGTCTGGACAAGTTGAGTTAGGCTAGATCCAAACCCCTCTAGATAATTTCTAACACAGCAGGCTGGGAGGGGCTTCAGCTGACTCAATGTTGGCTCAAACAGCCTCAATCATGTTGGCTAGTTAAGAGTTACACCAACATGACTGATCTTTGCTGTTGTGGAACAACTAGCTGAGTTCTCTTCTACTGAACCAGTTTGTGAGAAGAATCTAAAGAGAGCAAAAATGCCCCCCCAAGACGCCAGTTATATGCCCCACTTTTAAAAAGCAATCCTAAATTCCAGACAGTTCCATTCTGGAAAGTATTTACAGTAATACCTCATACAAAGTCTGCTTCATACAACATTGTCTAATTCCTTGAAAAAAAGTTGCCTCATACAAAGTCTTTGTATGAGGCATTGGGGTTTTCCCCAGGTTGCATTGTGCCTGGGCAGTATAAAAGGCATGCGTGCATTGCTCTTGTGGGTTTTGCATGAGGTGAAGAGTGTTTAAGAGTGGTTTTGAGCACGGTTTTGAATTTTTTGATCAGAATTTTTAGAAGCATTCCTGGGATTTTTGCAGCATTCTTCAGGTTCTTGGACAATCAGGGTTTGATATGTTTTTGTAATGTATTTAGCCTTTAGACAATGATTTCTTAAAGTTCTGTCAGTTTCCTGTCTGTTTCCTTGACTTTGCCCTGAAGTCTGTGCTGTTACAGTACAATGTATCTCTATGGAAACGACATTGTACGAGGCATTGTGGCAAGGATTTGGACGTTGTATGAGGCATCGCGGCTAGGATTTTGCATGCCTCATACAAAGTCCAAATCCGTATAAAGTCCAAACTTGTGGAACCAAGTTTGGACGTTGTATGAGATATCACTGTATATGTTCAATAGCAACTGAACCCTCAGTCTCCAAATCCCTCTGGCTTGGGATCAAACTTTTGATTAGGAGACAAATTCAGTTTTCAGACTCCAGCTTGTATTTTCAATCAGTTTTTTAATCGCCTATGTAGTGGTGATTACACCGCATGCTTCTGAGGTAGGCCAGTTTTTCCCACCTCATAAGATACCAAAGGAACTCTTGACCTCACTTTTCGCCAGTAAGTCAAAGCCTATTTGTTCCTTCATAAACAAGTCAAGTCAGAGCAAGGGCCAGACTTCCTACTAGTTGTGTGTGTGTGTGGTTTTTTTTAAAAGAGGAAAAATGGTGCTCAGTAAGAGCAAGGAATGTGCTTGCTATCCCCAAAATGGGAGAAACAGCCAAATACTTTGCCCTAGTTTTCTCCCTGCCTCTGTAACACCTCCAAAAGAGAAAAGTAGGTTTGTTCAAAGCTTGGGATAAGGGACAATGTTGCATGCAGGGGGGATGAGGAGTGGGAGGCCCTTTTGCACAGCTTTGATCTACTACCATCACAATTAAAATAGCTTACTTGAATGACTCTTGCTGTGCCTTTTTTTCTTTCGACGTTTGGCCGAGACTCTTTGGTCGTCCTTTTCAGCAAGCGCTTGTTCCGTAGGTACTGCTGCTGGAGTTAGACACTCAGTCACCGGTTCTTCTGAGATGGGCTTCTCCAGAGAGACCTCCAGCAAAGAGTCCATGGAAGGCTGGTCCTTTTCTTTCGTTGTCTCCTCTAGTGCCACGACTTGAGGGAGCATCTCCTCAGGTGTTGGTAGCCCTTTGGTATTTCCAGGCATCTCCTCTATCCCACTGTCATTTCTGCTTACCTGCTTATTTGAATTTAAGCTATTTTGTGAACAAACCAGTTCAGATCTGTTGGCTAAGTCTCCTGATCCAAGAAGATCAGCTTCAGGTTTCAAGCTGGTTGAGCTGCCACCATCACCGCTCGCAAACTTAATAAATGAGGTTGACTGAGACAACACTAAATCATTGAAATGCACATCCTGGATGCTATGGGAGACAGTTCTCTCTTGCAGGTGTGGTCCACTTTGGGATTCTTTGGTTCCCTCCAGAGCCAGTGAAAGCAAGAAGTCGTCCTCAGCGTCAGGTGCAGTTGGCAAACACCTGCCATTGTCAGTTTCAACAAGGGAATTGTGGGAAGCCGGAAAGTCAACAACAGCATTTCCCTTATTATTATTTGCAGCAGCAGCTCCTGAAACATCTGTTTTCATGCTATTTTGTGTGATCACATCACTCTCCTCCTTTGCTGAATCTTTCACAACTTGAATGTTCTGGCCTAAAAAATTGAGAAAATACACAAAGATTAACCTCAGTTTTATTTTGGTCACATCTGGTGAATGACAAAGGGACAACAAATCCTCACAAATGAGTTGAGATTACTGCAGTCTTGTCTCTAGACTTCCCCTCTCCTCCCAAATAGCAATAGCATAAGTAATTACACATCCATCATCCCATAGTGTTTAGTGCACTCTCTGGGCAGTTCACAAGGTAATTGTCAGTATTTGGGGAGGAAACTGGTATTCTTCTGGTATGCTGGCAAGATTTCTTTTATTTGAGAATGTAAGGAAGAGGAAGTAACATCAGCAATGCAAAGAAATTTCAGTCCTACGTGGAAGAAAGACAAGATTAGTTGGAGAGGGTAAAAGACAGTCTATGGCACATGTGAAGACGTGGGCACTCAGAGCCCTTTCTGTAGGCACACGCGCCAATGGGAGCACTTCCTCACTCCCCCTAGCACAGAATCCGCCTGCCCCTCTGCGGCGCAGCCTGCTGAGTTTGGGCACTTGGTCTCTAAAAGGTTCACCATCACTGACCTAGGAAATATTAAGAAGCTCCTTCTACATCTACTACTTTCTTTGCAAACATCATAATTGCAAGCTGAACATCACTCCCCTTTCTGATTTTTTTTTTAAATCCCATGCCTTCTCATCTCTTCTTTACTACCAATCAAACCTCCCTCTAAACAAAAATCCAAATTGGAATTTAAAATTAAAACAAAACACAAAAACTCATAGTTCTTTTAAATAAATGTTGAGGGTCTAAAACAGGGGTAGCCAACCTTTTTATGCTGCAGGCCTAACCACGCCCCCTGGACAGATGAGCGGGCCTGGCCACTCCTCCCGGAAGCAGAAATATTTACGGTTGTCGTAAATGTGCCTACTTCTGCGTTTATGATAGCTGCAGCCACATTTATGCATGTGTGGATGCGTTTTATGGCTGACATAAACATGCTCACTTCCACTTCCAGGTGCGGTGGCAGCGGGCCAGATGAAATTGCTCCATGGGCCGGGTCCAGCCGATGGGCCGTAGGTTGTGAACCCCCAGTCTAAAATTTGGAAAAAAAATCAGTTGTAGAAAAAAGTGTTTGTTAAGAATGTCTCATACTCCTGTTCCACACCCTCTTTCAGTTTGAAGGCCAGAGCTTTACCAGTTCTCAAGCATGGGAAATAGAAAGCTGCCGTGACCCAGGTTGGTATGGAAAGCCATTCATCTCAGGGTCTGCCTCACGATTGCTGCAGCTCTTGACCTGCAAATGCCGCACCTCGCCACATGAGGGCTCATTCAAAACAACCATTTTCTATACAAAGCTATGATAAAATCAGCTTTCTTTACTACCTAATAGTCTTATGAGAAAAGGTAAATAAGACAAAAGAATTCCAATGACTGTACTGATTTACTCACTGGAAAACTGTAGCTGGATAGGTGATATTCCATTCTTTGAACTTGGGTTTTATTTGGATTGTAGAGTTATTCTAAGAATTTTTGGATTACATATTAGAAAAGGAAAAGGCACAAAGCCAGAACAAGATATATTATTGTTTTGAAGGCGAAGAGGCAAACTATGGCAATGTAAGAATATAGAAAGTAATCACATGATAATGTTTATAAGTCTCACAGAGGAGGGAGCACATAGATAATCTTCTTTTGTGTCCTGATCAAACTTCAGACTGCCAAAATGAAGCCACTTTCTTGGCTTTGTCATTGGTCAAACTAAAGTCCTCAACATGGCACATGTTTCTGGTAGTAATCGACAGACCGGTAAATGAGATAGATAATAAAGGTATGTATATGTCATGTAGGTTTTTTTTGTAATTTTCTAATACTAGAAGGGGTGCCTGGCTTCATCCGGGTGGGGTTTTGAGGGTGCTGTCCTACCTCCCGGGGTTGCATTGCTCGGGTTCTCCTTCTCCTGGGGTGACCTCTGTCCACTGGGCTCCTGCCCCGCCCTGCCAGCTGGCCTGCCTAGCCAAGGGGCGGGGCCATGTGATGTCACTTGGGCTGACCACTCCCAAGAGCTGACCACTCCCAAGGGCTGACCAGGTCTGGGCAAGACATCACAAAGGGCATGACATCACAAAGGCCCAGACCTGGTCAGCCCTTGTGATTGGTTGAGGACTAAAGGATCAATTTTGGGGGGGCATAACTCCCCCCGGGCTTCGGGACTCTGACAGTGACCTGCTCCCATGCACAAGGTACGTGTATGCAGAATTTCATGGGGTTTGGTCAAGGGGTGCGGCAGCCCATTCCGGATACCGCACCCACAACTCTGCTTAGAAGATATATGTTTGTTAGTTTTTTCTTTTTGTTTGTAAATTTGTTACAAAATAAATGTAATTAAAAATACATCTGCCCAGAAAATGTTTTACATGCTAAGGGAAAGAAAGATGGTGACTAGGGTTAATTCTAGATTCTTCTCCTTACCAGCCTCTTTGTCTTTCTGAGGTTGACTGGGAGGGGTTTTGACAGGAGTGTCCGAGTCGACCTTGTTGTTTTTGGCAGTTTTCCGCAACTGGAACCCCTTCCTTATGTCGGCCAGCAAGGCATCGATAACACACACCTCTTCTTGCTTCACAGCTCCTTTCTTAACTGTAGTTGGACATGAAAGAAGGAGTTAAGTGGGCAGTCAGGTTGAAGGGGTTGACATCCTGGGACCCCTGAATGTTGTGGCTTTCTACCTCTGGATATGTTTGACTTGTGCCTATATTTACATGGGAATGAACTCTCAGGAGTGTACCGTATATACTCAAGTATAGGTCGGGTTTTTAGCCCTCAAAATGAGGTCCAAAAATGGGACTCGACTTATACTTGGGCCCATGTAAACACTCAAAAACATACCCACGCAAATGTCTAAATTAATTTTATCGTATTTTCATGTATTTTAATTATTGAAACTCACTAGCAGCTGCTGCATTTTCCACCCCCAACTTATACTTGGGTCAATCTATTTTCCTAGTTTTAGAGGTCCAAATTAGCTAACTCAGCTTATATTCGGGATGACTTATAGCTGAATATATACGGTATATCAGATTTAAAAGTAGGCAATGGTGACCTTTACCTAAGGAAATGGGAACATTCTACCCAAAGGTTGGAAAATGTTTTGTTGACTGTGGGGAATCTGGGAGATGTAGTCCCAGACTACATCTGGAGGTTGCCTACCTCTGTTATGTATGACTACTCAGAAATAAACCCATTAAATTCATTGCAGATTATTCCCAGATAAGTAGGCATAAGGCTGCAGTCTGAATCGTATAGAATGGGCACAGGTGCTCAAGATGCAGCAACAAATAGCACTTACTTTTGGGAAATTATCATATTAACAGTACAATCCTCTACGCACCTGTCCGGAACTAAATCCTTCGGTAGGGCTTACCATGAGCTATATGAGTCTCAGATTGTAGGCTAAGTCAAGAAATAGCCACTCACTTATCTTTCCATTTTCTCCTTTCTGCCTCTTAGCCTCTTCTTCCTCCAGCTGCTTCTTTCTTTTCTCAGCTTTCACCGCTTGTTCCTTCCGGTCTTTGTTATCCTGAAGGTGGAATACATTCATTTGACTTTATTGGCAGCAGTTACCTTGGAGGTGGGATGCTGCCTATACATCAAAATGCTCCATATTTCATCTGATTGTTCTTGATTTAAAAGATGCCACAGCTAGGGTTGTCCCGGATTCAAGGTTGGAAAAAATGTCGCAGCCAGTTCAATAAAAATCATGTTAAAAGTCCTGGATTTTTAAAACTAACTGATTGTATATTATAACACACTATTAAAATAAATTTGAACTCTTACCATCAAACTGTTGTAAATAAATTAATTTATTAACTGTTGTAAATAAATTAATTTATGTATAAATAAATTTAATGTGAAAGTGTTTTATAGCTGTCATTATATTATGTTTGTTTTTAAAAAGGCTGTTTTGTAGACAACCCACCCATTTTTGTCAGTTATACTTCTGTCCCAGTTTTGTGGGAGATAATTATGGCAACTCTAGCCACAGCTCCCATTTCAAAGGATCCTGTTACCTGTGAAACAGTTATTCTTGTAGCTTCCTTTTAGGACAATACTGCAGGGGGAAAAAAATCCTATTTATAATTTAGATGGTGTTCCCTGGTCCAGATCGGAAATCATAGCCTGGATCAGACTCTGGCTTTTTGGAACAAAAAGATGCTCAAAGTTTCTCCTCTTTTCAGATGTCCAAATGCAGAGACTTCCTAGCTTCTTAGATCACAATTTCTAGTGAGGTCTGAACTATGAAACAGGTTTATCTGATAACCTACAATGCTTGCCTTGTAGATCAGGATTAAGCTGAGATGGTTTATTTATTTCTTTAGGAGGATTTATATCTTTAATTAGTCCAGCAGTGGCTCTAAAATCACATTCACTGGTAGAGTTTTGCTTAGCTTGAGAGAATAAACTGTAAGGGATGTTATTTTTCAGAAACAGGGGGTGAAAGGAACTGTACTGCAGGTAGACATTTTGGTCTGTTGGTTTACGACACAACTTCATGTTAATTTCATTGTTTGAAGAAATAAAAACTTGTAAATCTAAGAATGGGACAGAAGTACGGTCCTTATTGTGTGAGAATTTTAGATGGAGATTCAATGAATTAATCCATATTACAAATTCTTGTATGCATTCAAAATCATCTAAAATGAAAAATAAATCGTCTATGAACCTTTTAAACACCAAAATGTCTGCAAAAAAAGGGTTAACGTCTAGATTCAGAATAGTATTTTTTCCCCAAAATTAAGCACAGCTTACCAAAGAATTAAGGTAATGTTAAAGAAATCCATCAGTAAACTATAACAATGCAATAAAAAGAGTAACACTAGAGAAGGGAAAAAAGGGAGATACAAATAATTTAAGACAAGGGATTATGTGAGGAGTAAAACCTCAGTGTAACCAAGAGAACCTCAGGGCCTTTGCAGGGTGGTTGCTGAACTACTAAGTTGAACTACTAAGATTGAGAAGCCTCAATCACCCTCCAAACTCTTTCAGGAAAATGTCCTAGTAAAGGTAAAGGTCTCCCTTGCTTGAAAGCCAGTCATGTCCGACTCTAGTGGGAGATGCTCATCTCTGCTTACATCCAAAGACGTTTCCATAGTCATTAGGTAATACACAGAACACTGTTACTTTTCCCATCAAAGCAGTACCTATTTATCTTCTTGCAATTTCTTGCATTCAAATTGCTAGGTTAGCAGGTGCTGGGGCAGACAACAGGAGCTCTCTCCATTGTGCACCACTAGGGTCTTGAACTGCTGACTTGCCAACCTTCTGATCATCAAGCCCAGCGTCTTAACCACTAAACCTACGCAGTCCCAAATGTCATCTAAAGCAGTCCAAAACTGGTGCAAAATGCTATGTAGTTTTTGACTGGACTCAGGAATCACCATGCAACTATCTGCTTAAAAATCTCCCTAGGCTGCCTAAATCTTTCCAATAGTTTCAATAGTTTCCTCCATCTAACTGAGCTGGGCCCCAGATGATGAGCTCTGAAGCCCCTGTGTAAACAGTGCCTCTTCATGAGGGTAGGTGAAATAACTGAATGCCTCCTTGTTAATAAAGATGAAAGAAAACTCCCCGCATATATAAAAGATGGAATCAGACAGCTAGGTTGAGTCCTAGCCTTCTTACTCCCATCCAGTGGTGGACATAAAAAAAATTCCTACCACACTGTGGGTGTGGCCATGTGACTGGGTGGGCATGGCCTGTTGGCCATGTGACTGTTCTTCACTATAGAGCTATGAAAATAGAAGCCTCTTCTATTTTCATCACTCTATAGCAAACCTCTGAAGCCATTTCCCCCTTGTCCAAGGCTTTTCCTGGGCTCCGTTTCACCACAAAGTGCCTCCCCAGTCACTCCAGAGTGGCTGGGGATGTGCTTTGGGGTGAAATGGAGCCCAGGAAAAGCCTTGGACAAAGGGGAAATGGAGCCAGCCCTCTCCAAAGCCTCTTCTAGTAGGAGGTGGGTGGGGCAGGGAGGTGGGTGGGGCCAGCTATTTTTACTTCCGGTACGTGCGTACTGGTGCGAACCTGCTGATGCCCACCACTGCTCCCATCCCAGTTTCTATCTGTGGAAATGGTTTTACTTCCACTTGAGGGAAAACATTATATTGTGTGAAATCCAACCTTCCCTTGAAAGTGGTACAATCAAGTTTCTTACCTCCTCTGTTGCACATGGAAAATACATTACATCACAGTAACAAGGCATTAGACTCCCACTAGTTAATGGTATCAAAATCCAACCTTTAATGCTTTGATAAAGAGGTCCCGGAAGGTTTTCAGGGTATTAAATATCTCCTCCAAAGACAGTTTATTTGGGTCCTCACAGAGGTAATTGGCAAGCTCTACTTTCTTTATCTCGATGACTTCAAACTCATCTTCTAATGTCTTGTTTGCATTTATGCTATCCTGAAAGAGATTGTGGTCAAAATTTTTAAAAACCATCAGTTAATTGAATTGATGAAATGGAAGATACCTTCAAGGTTGTACGTGTAAAGGAATTTCAGTCGACCTCTAACCAACCTGAATGGCTCTTTCGTACTGCGCTTTGACCTCTTCCATCGATGACGACAACCTCCTCATCAGTTCTAGCAGTTTCTTCATATTGGTACTGGACTCGGAGCGTATCACATCCAGGTTGATTCTGAAAAGGAATGAACTACACTTTGGGGTTTCTGAATGTGATTTCAAGGGTGAGCACCATCTTCTTGCTAACTTGCTTCCTGACAACTGAAATTTAGAAGTACTCTGCCACCTAGAAATAAGGTGGCTCAAATGGTAAGACGCTGTCTGGAAGGCCAGCAGGTCAGCAGTTTGAGACCCAAGTACTGTGTGACGGAATGAGCTTCTATCTCTGTCCTAGCTCCTGCCAATCTAGCAGTTCGAAAGCAATAAATTCTAAGTAGATAAATAGGGACCACTTTGGTGGGAAGGTGAACAGGGTTCCGTGCACTCCGGTGTCTGGACATGTCTGCCACATGTCCACGGAAATGTCTGCAGATGCAGACAATGTTGGCTCTTTGGCTGTAAACAGAGATGAACAGTGAACCCTAGAGCTGGATATGACTGGCTTTCGAGCAAGGGTGACCTTTACCTTTACTAAATTTTCTCTGACCAAAACTGTGTGTGTGGGGTGGGTGGAAACGCACTCTCCTAAAAAATATTGCAGCTCCCTGGTGGCTGAGTGGGTAAAAGTGCTGTGCTTGGAGACCGGAAGGACAGAGTTCGATTCTCCAAGAGATGCACAATGGGGGACATGAAATGAGCCTCATTCAGGCGTCCTCTGCAAAAATCCTTTCAACCCAGTGTAATCTCTGACACAAAAACACCCCCCCCCAAAAAAAAAATTTCAACCTAGGACTTTTGAATGAACCACAGATGCTTTGCCAACAAACTATGTCTCTTTCTACTGAAAGGAATATGGATCTATAATGACTATGTAGCCGTGATATGTGATGTGGTGGCTTAGTGGTTAAGACGCTGAGCTTGAGAACTGGAAGGTCGGCAGGTCAGCAGTTCGAGATCTGAGTACTGCGCAATAGAGTGAGCTCCCATCATCTGCCCCATTTCCTGCCAATCTATCAGTTCAAAAACAAGAAATTGCAAGTAGATAAATAGGTAATGCTTCTACAGGAAAGTTAACAGTGTTCCATGCTCTAGTGTCTATTGAGGCTGCGTATAATTTTATACAATGACAACATGTCCTCCTGCTATTCTTGTTTTTGTGTATGTGTGTGATGAACAGCCCCAAATATTGTAATGTCTTTTCAAAGAATAGGGCAATTTGACCATGCCTTTACTCATTTGGGCTGCAACTTTCTGTAACCCTTTTCTGTGACTTTCGATGCCCCCGTACTCCAAAGTATGCCTTTCGAAAGGTTTCACCTATTCAAAAAACTGGTATGATACTTTTATTTTTCATTCTTGGACATGAAATTGTAATAAATAAATAAAAAACCCAAAGAAATTCCAAACACAAACAGATGGACTGGACTCAACCCTACCCTGCTGCCTTTGAGCCACATTCGAGATCTTTGGGAAGTTGTAGCAGATCTGTGTGATTTTTTTCCACTTCCTAAACATGAAAAAGGGAAAAGAAATTATTTGTTTGGAGGGTATGACCAAAGCACAGAAAAATTACTTGTTTCTGGACAACTCCTAAAATATTCCAGACTGTGGTATCGTAGCTGTTAATACTGTCCATAGGAAGGGGAAACATGCACATAGACTCATTCCTCCAATGGGAGAGCCGGCCTTGACTCAGGCAGCACTAGAGGACAGCAAACGTATTGCTTCTTTTGGTGGCTGTTGCTGCCCTATGGGTGCTCCCTTGGCTTCAGGTATACTATATAGCCCATCAATGGAAGGCACCCAAACACTCCATAGACCCTTCTTTTCCTACTGACTCAAAGAAGAAGCAGGCAAGTCCATTGGGGTTACCTGTATTTATGTTCATCATGATTAACCCAACCTTGTATTCAACACCTTGTCCAAACTTAGAATAGTCTCTAGAAAATGCACCCAGGGTGTTGGGGGTGATAATTATTCTGCAATTTGCTAGGAGAGCAAGGGAAATTTGAGAATACCAAAAAAGACCAACACAAAGAGGAAGGTCTTCTTGTGGCGGCTCCGACTTTTTGGAATCTTTTGCCACCTGAACTGCGCCAAGCACTATCCTTGGGGATACTTAAGGAACTTAAAACATGAGATCTCAACATTTTTAAGACGGGGGCCGGGTCCCACTCCCTCAGACAGCTTTGGGGGCCAGATGGCCATTTTGCCCTTCCTCTATGGCACTTCCTGGTATAGTGGAATTGGTAGTGGGGGATGACAACATGAAATGGTGCTGTGGGCTGCATCTGGCCCGCAGGCCGCAGCTTGAGAATCCTTGACTTAAAATTTTGCTCTTTAGAGAGGATTTTCAGGAGATTCTCCCCAACTTCATCTCATTTTGTTTGGATTTACAGTAATACCTCGCATAACGTCTGCATCGGGTAATGTCATATTCGCATAATGTCACGGTTTTTATGCACACATGATGCCTCACATAACATCCAAAACCGCTCAAAAATGGACGTTATCCGAGGTATTGGTATAGGAACCTCGGATAATGTCCTTTTTCAACCATTTTTTGGACTTAATGCGAGGCATCTCCCCATAGGACCCGCATAACGTCCAAAATCACATAGCGACCAACTCCATGGAACGGAGTTTGGACATTATCTGAGGTTTGACCTCTGGAATATTTTTAGCCTAATCTTTAATCCTGACTGTTATTTATATCTTTATATTTGTAATATTGTACTCTTGTGTCTTACACTGTCCAGAGTGGGTAGATCACCCAGATGGGCAGTATATAAATTGGATGAAATAAAGCAAATAATAATAAAAAATAATTCTAAAAATAGAATTTAGAAGAGCTTTGAAGAGAAAGAAAACCCCTTTATTTTTTAAAATTGGCATGGGGAGAAAAGAGACTGATGGGTAAGTTCTAAATAAAGACATACATATTTAACTTTCATGGGAACAGATCATTTCTGCAGTTAAAATATTAAGGATGAAAATATTACAGTAGAAGGTAAAAGACTTAATAAAGTGTTCTACATTTCAAGGAGTGAAACAAACTGTCTGGGGGAAATGGTATGGAAAATCTCGTTAAGGAAAGTTAATCCAAATTCTGATTTTAGATTTTTTGTGTGTGGAAGAGTGCCCATTTCAGCTGTATTGAATTTCATCATGTTTATTTATTTATTTATAATTCAAATTTATATGCCGCCCAATCAGGCGAATGCGACTCAGGGCAGCTCACAACAGGATTAAAACATACATATTAAAAACAATTAAAACCCCAACATACCCACCCACCTATTAAAAACTAACCACATCAAAACTGCCCGCATTAAAAAGATGGAGAGGCTTTATTTTATAAGCCAACAGGCGGATGAAATAAGCCAACAGACGGATGTTATTTATTGATTTTCTAATACAATATATTTCTAAAAATAGGAAACTGTCAGGAGGGAAAACAAGAGCAGTAAGAGTAAAAAAAAATATCATCCTACATATCTCTTTTTTGCAAATTGGCCCAATTTGCAAAAATTAAAACTGTGCTACTGTATATGGAACAGTGTTGTGAACTGTATTCAGTCTAAAATGTTTCAATTACATACATTGAGGGAGAGTCTAAACTATGAATTAAAGGGTAACATATGGGATTTGGTATAGGTGTTGAATTTCTCTTTGAGGAACAGCAGAAAATACCTCTAATATATGATGAAGCAGTGTTATACGGGTTTGGTTTGCTTTGGTTTCTGTTAGTTTCAACAAAGTGCCAATCTTAAAGCCATCGGCATCTCCTGTGTGACTTCCCTGAAAAAGGGGAAAAAACCAGACAGAATAATAAAAAATAACAACCACACCAACAAAAAAAAAACCACAAACCCAACTTGGTTTGATTATAATACTAGTTTCAGCAGTTCCTTACGTTTGCACTTAAGAGCAAGGAAAAGCTGGAATTCACCATTCTTTAAAAAAATAAAATAAAGAGTGCTTACATAGTTCAAGAAATTCCCGACTTTAAGAATCAACTGGCAGAAAATGGGCAGCCGGTGGCTTACGAGGAGATCTGTTTGGGAAAAAAGGAAAATAATATAATTTTAAAAGTGATTTTTAGGAAAGGTATCCTGGTCAGCTTGAACATGGATTGCATAGCGGTGCATATGTCTACAGCAACAGAAAAGAACAAGTTTTCACATTTGCTATAAAACAAAGGCTGGAGCATATGGAGACCTCCCATCCCCTCAGTATTTTAGAAAAAAGATTTTACTTTTACCCCTCCATAACTTCTAGGGCAGGGGTTCGCAACCTATGGCCTGTGGGCTGGATCCAGCCCACGGTGACAAATCATCTGGCCTGCAGTGATGACCCAGAGGTGGATGCGTTTATGACAGCTGTAAATGCACCTACGTCTGCACAAACATGCCTGCCGTGGTTTACAGCATTTACGGCAGGGGGAACCCATGTGTTGGGCTGTTGGAGGATGGTGGGGGCATGTGGGAATCTGATAGGGATGAACGATAAGCCAAGTTCATGAGAGTGCACACACTCCTGTTTGGCTTTGAGTTTCCCCCCGAGAGATGTCCTGCATCCCTTTACTATGTTTCAATCTTTCCCTGAAAGAATGTCAGTACACATGTAATCAAGGTCTATGGAGAGACTGATCATGCAGGTTTCACGAGGCTAGTATGCTCTCTTAGTTGCTCTAACCATTCAGGATCACGTATTGTAGCTTGCATGATTCTCACACGGTATCCTAATGTTAGAAACAATGTATGCCGAATGTAACCTACGGCTGAATACTCTCTATTGTTCACTATGCAACCCATTTTGCTCCCTTTCCACTGAATGCACTATTGTTCCTATATTCTTATCTGCTGCTGAATTTTGGCAATAAAAGATACTGGTTGGGGTGGTTTGAGAGAGCTCTCCCCAAGCAGCTGGCTGGACCGTATCTCTGCCTGGGCAATTTCATGGTATCAGGATTTCCTCCCGCAACAACGGGCCCGTTCAGCTGTCTGAGGGGGTGTGGTCCAGCTCATGGTGCAAAAAGATTGAGAACCCCTGCTCTAGGGGTCCTGGGGGAAGAGATCTAGGTCTCCCATCAGGCAATTTACCTCAGGGCAGTTTTTAAAAAAAAAATATGTTCTGCAGCAGGGGTGCCTAAACCTTTTGGGCCACAGGACTTGTCACGTGGTTCAGGGGGCTGGTCATATGGTTCAGGGGGCTGAATCTGCCCCCCGACGCAATTCATCCAGCCCGTGAAGCCTTTGTCGCTCCTGGAAGCAGAAGTAAAACACACTCATACAAGCGTGTTTTACTTCTGCTTCTGGGAGTGATGAGGGCTTTGTGGGCCAGATGAACTGGTGTTGGGGGCTGGATTCAGCCCCTGGGCCATAGTTTGGGCACTCCTGTCCCACAGCAAGTGCCTCCAGAAACCTCTGCAGTGGGAGAGGTGAAAGTATATTCAAAATATAAAGTGTGGTCCCAGTGGTTTCTGACAGCTGTAGTTTGTTCTCTCGCAAAATAAAAAAGGCCTCATATTTGTGGGTTCAGAGAGCTGGATTGAAGGTCCCCAGGGGTTGCTCTTTGCCCACCCTGACTTAAAAAAAGATTCATGGTAGCCTAACATATTGAATTTGTACAGATAGGTTACCTAACCTAGTCAGCATCACACAAGAGAGGAGACATGTCTCCTAAAGATTGATCTGTTTTCCATGAACTGAATATACTAAGATGTGGGATGGGAAAGATGTGGCTTTACAGATATTAGAATGAACTCTCATCATCCCACAGTGAACATGATGACTAGGACTAAAGGAGGTTGCAGCCTTTTGTTCAGAGGATCCATGTGTCCTCCTTCCAGATGGATTTTGGAGTCACATTTCTTGGAATGTTACTACTTGAATTGGGAATGGACCAGCTCATCCTTCAAACGGCTCTGATCCCAATGGTTATACTGAAGAGGGACATTTTTATTTACCTTCGCAGGCCCTTCTGACTATTTCTGCTTTGGGCTGCAACATCTCCAGCACAACCGAAGTCTCTTCACACATCAGCATGCACTCGATCCGCAGCTGGTAGCTAGAATGGAGAATCAGGACAAGCACCCAGTGGGCAAATTTTAATTGGTGAACAGTTTTTATTAACTGTAGCCTACTTTTTTTAGAGCTACATCCAACACATGCTTTTTTTTAAAAAAAAAATGTCCGTCTCTAATGTGTGACTGCGATGACTCAAGTGGTTAAGACACTGAACTTGCTGACTGGAAGGTTGGAGTTCAATTCCCAGGTACTGCATGACGGAATGAGCGCCTGTCTCTGTTCCAGATCATGCCAACCTAGCAGTTTGAAAGCAAGAAACTGCAAGTAGATAAATAGGGACCACTTTGGTGGGAAGGTAAACAACGTTCCGTGCACTCCAGTGTTGAGGCATGCCTGCCACATGTCCAAAGAAACGTCTGCAGATGCAGACAACGCTGGCTCTTTGGCTATAAACAGAGATGTAAAAAACCACAGCAGCCAAACGGTGATATGTGCCAACTTCCGAAAAAACAGTTTGAGGCTCCAAATACAAAAATAGCAATTTGAATAGTTGTAAAAGTAATTTAATCCACTGAAAACAATCTAGTTGCAAAAGTCTCTTGTTCAATTCACAGAGAGTCGTTGTAAAAATGAAAGTAGATAGTTCTGTTTCCTTCACAAATTGATAATCCAAATGAACGGTGGGAAATGTCATATATTTCCCTGGATGAGTAATGAGTGATATTGAGTGTGGGCTGGTCTGCCAATTGCATCCCAGTCTAGTTAGACAGCCTGGCTATATCATCCAAAATTTGGCAACCTCTAGAACAAAACGTGTGGATGGTATTTTAAAAATAATTAGTTAGTTATATATTTTTAAAGAAAAGAAGTTAATGTTCATTCCGGGTCACTCAAATGGTTTTATTTTAGTTACTTCAGAGAATGAGAGTGCTACAATAGGTTGGTGTGTGATTTTGAACACACTTAGCAAGTGAATTAGCATGTGCAGGATAGCTAGTTATGCCACAAAAGGACTGACACCATCTTGCATTGTAATTGTGAGGCAGCTTAATTAAGATTAATTGCCGCATAAAGGAATTAATGATGAACAACTATTGATTTCCTAGCTCAGATAAATAAAATGTAACACAATAAAACATCATCTAAAAGCAGACATAGGATGCATCTTATTTTTACAAACGTCTTTACTAGTAGACCAGATAGACTGCTTGGCTTAAAAAAACACCCCTTAATTTCCTTATTTGACAGAGTTATATATAATATGCATGTCTCTTACCTAGGAACACCAAGGAGCAGAAGATAGAACTGATCAGCATTTGCCAATTTTTCCTTCTCTTCTTTGAAGGTCTTTAAGTTTTCTATCTATCCGAGAATGAAAAGTGTCAAATTCCAATAATATCACTGTACCCAATGGCTTCAGGTTTAGATGTCAATGATAAGTCATAGTTTACTGTGGTGTGAATGAACTTGGCTGTCCCCTGAGTTTACACAATTTGTTGTGGCCATAAGAAGGAAGTTGGAAGGATTTTGCTTCCATTTTTCAATTAAAAACTACCGGTCAGGAATTCTTTCCAAACAAATGTGGTGAATATTAACTGTGCTTAATTGAAATAAGCCAATAAACCACACTTTGTGATGCTGTTTGTTTCCGTAAACTATAGTAATTATTAACCATAGTTTGAAGAATTTGAGATGTGAAGTATGTTTGGTAAATGCCTTGTTCTTGTCAATTCAGAATTACTAACTATCACAAGTCACCTCAAAAAAGAATTTTCTGCCTCCAGAGTGTTAATTAAGTTCTTTTTAATCATAAAATTTCCCTGCAAAAATAGTGTTCTTCCCCTCCGAGTAGCAAATGCCCATATATAGACCAAGCACAGACATGACTAACTAATCATTCAGAAAGATGCAAAGAACCCATTCAATGCTTCAATTTCCTAACATTCTATGCAAACCATCCATCATACTTTCCACTTGTACACTTCAGTCTTTCAACTTGAAAACTATGAACGAAATCACAAGGAAACATTTCACTGTTTTGTGGAGTGAGTAGAAAAAATTCACAGTGACTCATCAGTCAGTGGAACCAGGTGGCTTCATGAATGTAAATTTTGTGAATATACTACTCTGGGGTTTCAGAGTTTGTGACTCTGTTTTCGGCTTCAGTCAGAATTTTACACAAATTATCCATGATGCTTAACTTGGCCCATGGAATAGATTCACATCTTGGATAGGTCTCTTAAAGTTCCAACTAAAACCCAAAGTGGATTAACCAGCCCCAAGGAAATGAGATTCATCAACTTCATCCTCAAGAAAAAGAAGGTTTTTTTAAAAAAAACCTCTACATCATTGTCTTCATAACTCCGCAAGTTGTTGTGACTATTAAAGTCGCCTATTATGAACCTAATGGGTTTATTTTGAAATTTTAATGGTTCAGCGAAGGAATTTTTTTAAAGTTGTGATTTATAGCTAAGATGTCACTGTGTAGTCACTGAGCTCAGTTGTTATTATTTCCAAATTGTTCTCCTCTGTCACTGCTGTGGACAGAATCTGGAGGTCTGCTCTGGCAAACACTGCATTTCCATATTGCCGATGGCATCATTCAGAGATTAAATGCCATCGTTCAGAGATTAGGGCACTGTTGGTTTTCATCCCTGTCAGTTTCTTGCATGCATAGTAGGTCACATCAATGTTTATTGCAGAGTTCCGGAAGCAAGTTTTCTTTAACTGAGGATATTCCTTCAATATTGACCGATATCACAGTCCATTTGGGCCCTTTGATGTTCAGCAAAGATATGAAGCAGCCATCATAACAGGGCCAAACACAACTTTATTTCAGGAACTGAACATGGAGAGCAATGGCGTAGCAGCGCCTATATATACATAACATAATTCAGGCAGAAACAACTGGATTGGTTGGGAGAACAGTGGAGTAATCATGGGGTGTCAGAGACTGTGAAGCCTTTCGCACTTCTCGTTAGAAAGGGCGGGAACCCAAGTACCGCGAGAGTTTAGTTTCAAGAAGAACACAAAATGGAGGATCACCCGATTCCAACAATTAAATACAAACTGTTAAAACAATACATTCAGTTACATACACAACAGGCCCTGAGAAGAGTCATTGGTTAAAATGTCTCTTTGTAGTAATTTCTACTTCTGGTGCTTCTGGGTTGAAAGGATTAGCTGGTGAAAAATCTCCACTGCCGGTGATAAATCTCCATTCCCATGAAAGGAGACTCGCCGAAGATTGCTACTACAGCAATCGGGCACTCCCTGGGAACCGAAAACCTCTACATGAAAATGAAATACAGGAGAACATTTCTCAACACCTCTTCGCACCATCCTAGAAATGGTAGAGGGTAGGGAGAGGCAGGGATTTTCTCCCTCAGAGTATACTACAGTTTCTTACAATGGCCAAACGTAGCCACGGTGACACAAGCAAGAATCAAAATGAGAATAACAGTTGTTTTACAGTATAGTAAAAATTCTTACTTCATGTTTTTCCGGTAGGAGTTTAAGCAGCTGCTTGAGAACTTCTACATCAAACTTTGTTCGGTCGCCTTTCTGAATCATGTCAACCACCTCTTCATTTGAACTAGGGAAGAAAGAAACTGCTGATTAAATGTGACCTCTACTCTACAGAAATATAAAATTATGAATGGAGAATTTTCTCCTAACCTTTACTGCTGTTATTCAGTTTACCCCTTTCTCATTTAAATGGAATGCTGAAGTCATTGCTCTTTCTCTATTCATACCAGAGTGTTGCACAATTTAAAATTATGGACGTTCACGAACTACAGGCCAAACTGAAGACCAATTCAAATGTTAAAAATAATTAGATTATTTTTGACCAGAAGTGGTGACTTCAATAACGTTGTATGAGCTGTTTACTAGTTCTTCTTTTGTACACATGCTGGTAAATGAATTACTGCACATAAATGTTTCACTGATTGGATTTCTCCACATTCACAGAAAATTTGTCCTGTATCCAAGTAACCTCAATTTACTTGATTATTCTTTGATCTTTCTTCTTTGCTTTGATGTTTATTGTGTGAGTTCCAGATTTCCTGCCAGAATCTTGTTCTTGTGAGAAATACTCTTCGGCATTCATCCATTCAGCAATAGATTGAGATAGTTATGTATTTATTTTTGTTTTTCTAAATCAAGTTCCATCCCGATCAACCACCAATATAATAAACCTTCCAAGGTCCTAATGGCTTTCTGTTCATCGTTCAAAAAAACAGAAGCTCAATGGGATTCTGGCCGGTTCAATTAGCACACTCCAAGTAAAATTCACAAGAATTATTGCATATGTACAGAATGTCACTGCCAACTAGGATTGATTTAAGAGTAATATTTCCCCTCAATTTGTATACAGAAGATAAGTTTCAAGACCTACTTATATACTCGAGTATAAGCCAAGTTTTTTAGCTCTAAAAATGAGACACGGCTCATACTCGGGTCAACAACCTCAATGATGTTGTAAGGACGTTGAGCCCTGGGCTCCGTAAGGACGTTGAGTCCTGGGCTCCGCAAGGACGTTGAGCCCCGGGCTCCGTAAGGACGTTGAGCCCTGGGCTCCGTAAAGACTTTGAGCCTGGGCTCCGTAGGGACGTTGAGCCCTGGGCTCCATAAGGACGTTGAGTGGTAGAGGATTATTTGTTATTCATTATTTTAGTGTTGATGGTATGTCATTGTGCTGATACATAATGTTGACATATTGTGAGCTGCCCAGAGTCGTACTGCACGAGTAGGGCGGCATATAAATCAAACTTTAAAAAAATAAACAACCAAGCCAGATTGAGATTCACCAACAATTTAATTAATTTTACCATTTTTTCATGTATTTTGAATATTGAAACTCACTAACAGCTGCTGCATTTCTTTGGCTTATACTCAGGTCGATCTATTTTCCTGGGTTCTCAGGTCAAAATTAGGTACCCTGGCGTATATTCGGGACGGCTTATATACGGTACTGTGCCTGTCACCAGGTTGGTGACAGGCATAAAGAAATTCAATCGTATTTCCCCAGCCTTGGCAGGTTTGCATTGGTTTCCTGTTGCCTACCTTGTCAGATACACGGTGTTAGTGTTATCATATAAGGCCCTATATGGTTTGGGACCATGTTATCTGTCAGAGCGTCTCTCCCTCAGAACAACTCCCCAAATCACCTGTTCATCACAGTTGGCACAGCTCCAGGTGCCGACCCCTAGAAAGTCTATAACTAGAAATAGAGCCTTCTCAGTGGCGGCACCAAAACTGTGGAACACACTACCGGGGGAGCTGCGCCAGGCCCCATCACTGGATATCTTTAAAAAAACAATTTAAAACTTTCTCATTCAAGGAGGCCTTCCAGGGCGTGGTCCCTTTAGCAATAAATTAGCCAGCTAGTTGATCCTCTGTGCATTCAGATGCCAGCTATTTTATTTTATTTTACTTTGAGATATATTTGTTTGGTTGTTCTGCTTTTGTTGTGTGTTTTGTTGGTTTATTTGATATTTGTATGTACACCGCCCATAGTGGGAAACTTCCCAAATGGGTGGCATAGAAATGTAATAATAAAATAAAATAAATAAAAATAAATACCAGAAACCGCAGCTACGGCATCTACTGGGCAGCTCTGGTAATACACCAGAGAAATAAATATATATTATGTATTTCAGATTGTTAATTGTATATTTTTGAACCCATGAGTAACTGAAACTGTAGATACAGTACTGGACTCACAGATATGGGGAAGCAAACCTGTATTTGATATTTATATGTTCTTTTACAGCATCTCACCACTTAAATTGCTTCAAGAAAATGTTCAAGTTGAGACTCTTCTTGGAATCCAGAAATGTGATCTGTTTTAAACAAATAAAACACTTTAGTCTTAACAAGTATGCCCGCACATTAGTGCTGTCCGAATAGCTTTTAAAAAACCTCTTTGCTTCCACCCCCAGCTCCTCTATGGGAACTCCATGTTTTATTCCATGGCCCATGAGTCAAACATGCTCTTTTTGATTGACTGTGTGGGACGTTCAAAGATTATCGAAGAGCTGACCAAATGAACCATTCAGACCAAAGCGACATATACACAAAGTGGGCAAACATGATTTTTAGGGGTAGAAAAAGACTCAAGTCAGAGAGTTTCACTTATGACATTTTAAAGTCTCTTAATAACTAGATCACAAAAGGACAAGGTTGAAAAAAGCCATTCATACTGGGCAAGGCTGGGCAATTTCTTAGAGGTCCCTAGCTAGTAATTTGCTGTCATAAAGTCTTGACTGCTCAATCAGCCAATGAAATGCACCAACAACTTCTGTCTGCTTCTACTGTTTCCATTAGCCAGAATCATGCTGAAGATTAATGCTGGCATAAGTGTAACTGTATAAATGATAACAGTAAATTTTTTCTAATTAACCAGTTGTTGCTCACGTTCTGCTTGTGTGCTAATTTGTATAACTGGCATACAGCTAGCAATGTCAGCAGCAGTTCCTCAATCAGCAGCAATGCATTCCATGATTTATGAATTTACTCTTAATGTACTGTGGAACCTCAGATAACGAAATTAATGCATTCTCCGAGTTATTTCGTACAGCGAAATATTTCGTAAACCGAATTTCCCATAGGTATGCATTGAATGTGATTCCCCATAGGAATGCATTGAAAAAATTCATTAACTGAAACGCGATTTCTCATAGGAATGCATTCAAATTTTTTTTAAAAAGTTCTGAAAAATGTTCGTTATCCGAGGGTGTCATTCACATTTGAATTCCTTTCGCTATGCAAGTTTTTCACTATCTAAACCCTTTGATATCCGAGGTTCCACTATACCTACAACAGGATGCTAACCATTATATCTTTAATATACAGTGGTACCTCAGATAAAGTCCGATTCGGATAAAATCCAATTTGGATAAAGTTGCGGTTTTCATGCACACGTGATGCATTGCAAAAAGTCCAAACCAGCTAAAAAATGGACGTTATCCTAGGTATTTGGTATAGGAACCTCGGGTAACGTCCATTTTTTAGACGTTATCTGATGCATCACTCATTTGATTCGGAGAAAGTCCAAAATCAGATAAAGTCCAAACTTGTGGAACGGAGTTTGGACGTTATCCGAGATTCTACTGTACTTTGGTTGCTACATACTTAAGTTGCTATCTCCATCAGCGTAAGTTAAGTCAGTGTAGGCATTTTCTGCTGTGTACTGAGTCTCAAACTCCGATGCGCAAAGGCCAATGCCCATGCCAACTTGTTAACCTTTGGTGATCCAGCATTGAAATGTATGTCTTTTGAATGTAACTAATGGGATTTTGGTCTTTTCCTAGCCTGTTGCTTTGAGTAGCTGTGCCCGAGTTCTCAGAATTCAGATTGACAATCCAGATTTTGGATTGCTTAATTCAGTGAGTAGAGTGGTTGTAAACAGAGCATCATGCTACCTCTTTTGGTTCAGTCTTCACTGGAGCTGCTTCTTTCGACTTGGGCTTTGCTTGTGGAAAGCAGAACAGCTGTTCTATGCTCATATAATCTGGCTCAATGGTTTCTTCACTACTGCTTGTTACTGAAGCCCACATGGAGTGGCTTTCTGAAAGACACAAAGCATTGCATTTGACACTTTAAGTTAATATCTCCCTTTGAAAACAAGTGATTACACAAGCATTTTACACTCACGAAGGGGAATGAACAGATTAGCTAACAGGAGGAAAAACTTGACTCACGCTTGGTTGCTATTGTGCCAAGAAGTTGCTTCCAACTTAATGTGACTTTATGAATTAATGGGAATGTGGTGGCTTAGTGGTTAAGATGCTGAACTTGATGACTGGAAGGTCGGCATGTCAGCAGTTTGAGACCCAAGTGCTGTACAATGAAGTGAGCTCCCTACTCTGTCCCAGCTCCTGCCAATTTAACAGTTCAAAAGCAAGAAATTGCAAGTAGATAAATATGTACCACCTTGGTGGAAAGGTAAACAGTGTTCCGTGTCTAGTCATGCCTGCCACATGACCATGGAAACATCAGCAATTGCAGACAGTGATGGCTCTTTTGCTGTAAACGGACATGAGCACCGAACCCTATAGTTGGCTATGACTGGCTTTGGAGCAAAGACGACTTTTTTATGAATTAATGACCTGCAAAAAGTTCTGTCATCAGTTAGTCTTTTATTATCATCCCAGTACTGTATTTCATTTTGCCTAATAATGTCTGCAGCTAAAGGTAAAAGTTTCCCTTGTTCGAAAGCCAGTCGTATCCAACTCTAGGGTTCAGTGCTCATCTCTGTTTCAAAGCCGAAGAGCCAGCGCTGTCTGCTTCTGCAGACATTTCTGTGGTCATGTGGCAGGCATGACTAGACACCGGAGCACACGGGACACTGTTACCTTCCCACTGAAGTGGGCCCTATTTATCTACTTGTAATGTCTTGCTTTCGAACTGCTTAGGTTGGCAGGAGAATGTCTCTAGCTACTGGGCTCTTATTGTGGCATAGAATTGACAACTAAACAGAACATGTGCAATATTTTCTATTGCTGGTGTTCCATGGACAAATGTTCTCTTTGAGCATGGGACATGGTTAAATCGCTATTGGTGCCACTACAAAGTAGGCCCAGTTCTGATTTCCTGCAATCCAGGTGGAGGATGCATAAAATTAAACCACCAAGGAAGACCTTAACATGCACATTGCTGCATGGTGGTGGTGGTGGTGGTGTTGGAAACCCAAACAAACCTACCTCTCACTACATTGGAAGGGAGCTTCTGCCAGTTGAGTTTCTTCATCCTCATGGTCGGAGGCTTCACCCTCCTATGGAAAGGTCTGGCGTACCCAAGGGAGTGGTCAACCTGTGCAACGATGACCTCCTCCACGTTGCCCGCTAGAGGTGGAGGAGGTGGGACACCTGCCATACCAGGCAGTGGGGGAGGGGGTGGGACACCCATCATCCCGGGTAGAGGGGGAGGAGGGGGTGGCATACCCGGGAGGGGAGGAGGCGGAGGTATCCCTGTCATTCCAGGTAGAGGTGGTGGTGGAGGTGGCATGCCTGGCAGTGGAGGAGGAGGGGGAGGAACCCCTGCCATACCAGGTAGAGGCGGGGGTGGGGGCGGCATGCCTGGCAGTGGGGGAGGTGGTGGGATCCCTGCTGGACTAGGCAGAGGTGGAGGAGGTGGAGGGATTCCCATCTTCTCAGGTAGTGGGGATCCCAGATGAGGTGGCATTTTATTCATGCCAGGAAGTGGTGGTGGTGGAGGAGGAGGAGGTGGAAGCTGTTGTGTTCCAGGCAATGGTGGAGGAGGTGGAGGAGTTGGCCCTGGGAGACCACTAGATGGAGCTGAAGTTTGTCCTGGTGAAGCTGAGCAAGGCAACAGCTGGGATGATGTAATATTCTCAGGCACTTTTGGAAGCTCTGACTTGGAAAAGTTGCTAGGAGAACAGGTTTCTGCAGAGAGATTCTGGATGGAGGCATTTGGGAGTCTCCCCAGATCTTCACTGGTCTGGGTGCTCTCATTCACGTTGTCAGTCGCTCTTCCGATTTCTGAATTTCTTTTCTTTGGTTGCTTCTTGATGGACAAGAGCCTCTCCATGACTTCTTCCACGCTGTTGCCTTCTACTGCAAAGCAATTCACACAAGTTTATGTACGTGAAACAGCCACCAAACAGAGTATCCAAAATCCTGTTGCTTAACAGAGCAAATCATACTAAGATTTAAATTTAATTTAATTTAATTTTCATATTTCTATAGCCGCCCTGCTCACAAGGACTCTGGGTGGCTTACAATACTAAAAAAAACCAACACAGATAAAAACCCCATTAAAATACAAATACACCCCATTAAAACGCATTAAAAAACCCGCCTGCACTTACTAGAAAGAAGCCAATGGTACAATTAGAGAACCCCTCCGGTCCGCTCTGGTTGGACGGATGGACGATCTTGGGGTGGCGCGGTCTCTTAGGTATCCTGGCTCACTACCATGTAGGGCTTTAAAGGTAATGACCAGCACCTTAAATTGCACCTGGAGACAAATTGGTAGCCAGTGCAGCTCCCAAAGCAGTGGTGATGCATGTGAATAACACCCACACCCCATCACCACCTAAGCAGCTGCATTCTGGACCAACTGAAGTCTCCGAATGGTCAAGGGCAGCCCCATGTAGAGCGCATTGCAATAATCTAGTCTAGAGGTGACCAGAGCATGAGCGATCATGAGTAAGGAGTCCCGGTCTAGGAGCTGGCGCAACTGGCGAATCACCCGAAGTTGGGCGAAAGCCCAACTGGCCATGGCTGCCACCTGATCTTCAAGCAGCAGTTGTGAGTCCAGGAGGACCCCTAAATTGCGCACTGGATCTGTCTGGGGCAGACTAGCCCCGTCCAAAACCAAGGATGGTAACTCCTGAGATAACACCAGGCCCCTAATCCATAGCCACTCAGTCTTGCCAGGGTTCAGTTATAATCTGTTGTCCCTCATCCAGACCCCAACAGTCTCCAGACCTCGTCAATCAATGGGAAATAGTGGATCAATTTCTCAATAGGTTTCACTGATTCAAAAGGCCTAGTCTAACTTTGACTTTTATGCTAAAGTAAGTTGCAGTTAGAATAGTCCAGGACACCTTACAGAGGAGCTGACTATGCTAAGTACCTGGATTTGGGCTATTTAAACGCAATTCAGATTTCCTTTCCTTATAATCACAGGAATCTATTCTAATTTTATAAGGATGCATAATCCAGTAGCCTTTTCAAGATCACAGTTCAAAAGCTACATTGAATGAAATAAACACCTTCTTCAGTAACATACATCTCTCGGAAGAGAAGGACATGTCATATATGTTTGAGGCTGGTCGGTTCAAGGAGTGTCCAGAGGGATTTTTCCTCCAGAAGGCTAGGCACAGCTGCAAAGGGGTACATACACCTAATTCATGAGCATGGCATACAGGCGGCTGTGGTGGCTCAGTGGTTAAGAAGCTCACCTTGTTAGCTGGAAGGCCAGTAAGTCAGCAGTTCGAGACCCGGGTACTGCATGACGGTTTGAGCACCCACCTCTGTCCTGGCTCCTGCCAACCTAGCAGTTTGAAAGCAAGCAATTGCAAGTACTGTAGATAAATAGGTACCACTTTTCGGTGGGAAGTCAAACAGCATTCCATGCATGTCTAATCATCCCTGCCACATATCCACGGAAACATATGCAGATGCAGACAGCTCTTGTCTTTAGCTATAAACAGCCGTCCCCTGAGCAGAGTATCTCCAGTAAAAATCCTTTCAACCCAGAATAATTTCTGACATGAAATTATTATTATTATGGCATACACAGCTGTAATTGTGTCTTTCAGTCGTATAACGTAGGGCTGTTATAGTGAAAAACTCACATAACAAAAGGAAATCAGGGGGACGGAGGGGGGAATGGTGCCTAACACAACTAAAATTTTTGTTATTCCCTATGGGGAAAACTCGTTTAACGAAAATTCCTATGGGAAAATTTGCACAGCAAAGTTTTTTTGTTATGTGAGTTTCCCTATAGGAATATTCGTTATACACTTTTTCCCGTTGGGATTTTTGTTACACAAAATATTTCCGTATAACGCATAAATCGCATAGTCGAACAATCTCATGGAATGATTGTTTTTGTTATACTAGGTTTCACTGTATATTAAAACAATAAATAAATTTAGGATCCCCATAAGGTAATTGCCCCTGTTTTTTCCTTCAAGGAAGGCATGCTTATTTTCAAATGCTATTTCCGTAGCACACTAGTGAGAAGATAAACAGTGAGTCTAGGAAGGGGACATTATGTTATACTTCTGCACACATGACTCTTAGCCTCCATAGTCCTTTCCAAAACACTCCATGCCAAAATGAGAGAAGCTCTTTAGCCAAACCCCAGAATCCTTTACAATCTGCAAGAAATCCATTGGAGATGTAAATCGGTCCAGTGTAGAAAAGATTGAGAGAAGGGTAAGAGAGAAACAGATGGTACATTCCAATCTTTGATTGCTCCATTTCATCCAAAGCCTTACCAGACACTTGTGGGCAAGGCAGAAGCACTAATTTCCCCCCAGATATTATCTTCCTTTGCAGGGTGCTTGGTGTTCCTTAACTCTGACCATCATCACCACTCATTGTGTGTGCAAACAATGAAAAAGAAAAGCATTGAACATTAAGAACAGCCTTGCTGGAACAGGCCACAGCCCATCCAGTCCAGCATTCTGTCTCACACAGTGGCTCACCATTTCCTTCAGGGAGAATGATGCCTTCACCTGCTTAGGATTCCCTGGAAATGGCATTGAGAGATATCCTGCCTATCTCTCCAACCCCGAGGTTGTCCTTAAGTATCCATAATTATAGCCATGGATACCCTTGTCCTCCATGAACTTGTCTAAACCTTTCTTAAAGCTGTCAAGACTGACAGCTGTCACCACTTCTTCTGGCAGGGAGTTCCATAGACCAGTAATCCTCTGGGTGAAAAAGTACTTTCTCTTATTTGTTTGAGAACTAGTACCCAAAAGTTTCATGGAGTGTCCCCTATTTCTAGTGTTATGCGATAGGGAAAACAGTTTTTCCTTATCTACTTTGTCCACACCGTGCATGATTTTATAAACTTCAATCAGGTCACCTCTTAGACGTCATCGTTCAAGAGTGAAAAGGCCCAACCGTTGCAGCCTCAGATGGTAAGGAAGGTGTTCCAGTCCCCTAATCATTCTGGTTGCCCTCCTCTGCACTTTTTCCAGCTCCATAATATCCTTCTGGAGGTATGGCGACCAGAACTGTACACAGTATTCCAGATGGGGCCTCACCATAGATTTATAAAGAGGCAAAATGACACTTGCTGACTTATTTTCTATACCCTTCCTAATGATCCCTAGCATTGAGTTTGCTTTTTTCACTGCTGAGGCACACTGGGTTGACACCTTCATTGAGTTGTCCACCAGGACACCAAGGTCCCTTTCCTGGTTTGTCGCAGAGAGTTCAGACCCCATCAGTTTATAAATGTAATTGGGGTTCTTTAAACTTTAACATTAAGTTCATCTACATTTCTCCATGCACTGGAGATGATGAATTGGTCTGACATGGCAGTGATTCCAGCAGAGCTGTTTGTTCTCTCTCCCTGCCAGTTATCACCCACCTTTTGCCCTTTTTTTTACAGCCAGCTTTTCAGATGGAAAACTGCATTATGTCAGTGGAGCCTGAAGAGGAAAACCAAGTCCAATGTTCCCTCTACATCAGGGGTTCTCAACCTTTTCAAGCCAAGGCTTGGGTCATGCTCCGTCAGACAGCTTTGGGGGCCAGACAGCCATTTTGCCCTGCCTGCCACACATGGCATTTCCGGGTGTGGCAGAGGCAGTGGGGGCCCACATGAAATGGTGTCAAAGGCTGCATCTGGCCCCCGGGCTGTAGGTTGAGAACCCCTGCTCTACATGGCTGGGATGCCATTGACAAAAAGAAGATTTCTCCTTTTTCCTAGTGTGTTTCCTAAGATCATAAACTGATACTTTAAGCATTGTGAATGAAACAAACAATGGAACAAAAAAATTGAACTCTTGTGTCAGCACACGATCTCTCTCTCTTGCTCCAACATATTTAGGAGGGCTGTAAAAGAAGAATATAGAACTGTATCTACAGCCAACCTGCTGATTGGGGAAGAGTGACAAAACTTGCCGCCATCATGCCAAGGAGCCAGAAACAGGAATATCCTATTAACCCTGACAAACAAAAGACATGCTTCTTCTGAAGTATCTAAAAATAGCATCTAAAAATAACAGACATGCAAGATGGTATGGTACTGAGCGCAGGTGTCAAGGAATATTTCTTGGAAGGTATATCCCTCCCATTATTTTGGGTCTCAGGCTAAGGAATGGTAGGAAAAAGTAGTGGAAAGGGGAACATTTGTCATACTGAACAGAGAAAGGCTACCATAAAGTAACATTTTTTCTTGTAACTTTAACTACCACTGAATATCTCTTTAATATCTCTTTAAAAACAGGCCTGCCAAACACAGCATGCCCTACATGTTAAAAGATACATCTATGTACTGGATTAAATGCAAAACATTTAGGTTGGAAACTGTTTTAGCATACGTAAGTGAAACTGTCGAAGCTACGGTAGCAAATTGCTGCTAATTAACAAGGTACTAATCATATTCTTGGTCTTGTGTAAGTCATGTAACCAGGAAAATGAACAGCACTTCATTAATTAGCAGCAATTTCTCCCTACATTTTTCAAGATTTGACTTATGCAGGCATAAATTGCAAAAATAGATTCTGTCCTGCACCAGCATTTCATTGGCATCTATGATTACTTTGGTATGATCTATACCACCAAACAGACTGTGTTTCAAACTTACTGTCATTGGCAAGCAAGATGGCTCTGTTTACTAAGATTTCTAAAGATTCCCAGAGCAAGGGGCTGGACCGACGAGAAGGTTCAAGATGCAAGAGGCTCTGGAGAATGGACAACAGTTGGACAGAGACTGGGAAGCTACTCACCTGAAAGATAAAACATAGCCACACATATTTAACTACTATCAACAGCATATATCACTCAAGGTATGCTAAACAGCGTTCTGTGCCTGCCACATGTCCACAGAAACGTCTGCAGACACAGATAGCACTGGCTCTTTGGCTATAAACAGAGATGAGCACTGAACCCTAGAGTCAGATACAACTGGCTTTTGAGTAAGGGCAACCTTTACCATCTGCCCCAAAGTTAAAAGTTTAACAAGTAAGATGTAAGAGTCAATCTTAGATATTTATGAGCATGTAATTATGGATATGGGACAGTAGTGGCTTAGTGGTTAAGACACTGAACTTGATGACTGGATGGTCAGCAGGTCAGCAGTTTGAGACCCGAGAGCTGCACAATGGAGTGAGCTTCTATCTCTGTCCCAGTTCCTGCCAACCTAGCAGTTCGAAAGCAAGAAATTGCAAGTAGATAAATAGGTATCACTTTGGTAAACAGCATTCCTTGCACTCTGGTCTCTAGGCGTGCCTGCCACATGTCCATGGGAATGTCTGCATACACAAACAGCTTTGGCTCTTTGGCTGTAAACAAAGATGTGCACCGAACCCTGGACTCAGACATGAGTGTCTTTTGAGCAAGGGAGACCTTTACCTAATTATGGCTTTTGTTGTTCAGTCACACAGTCGATTCTGACCCTTTGCGACCCCATGGACCATTGCCCGCCAGGCACCCCTATTCTCCACCATCCTTCTCAGCCCGCCCAGCTCTGTGCCCATTGTGTCAACAATACCATCTAGCCATCTCATTCTCTGCCATCCCCTTCTTCTTTTGCCCTCAACCTTTATGGATATATTATGGATATAACCCTTTATTTTGTTCTTGCAGGTGAGATGGAAGTATAGTTTGAGAAACACCCTAGGGGACTCTTAATTTCTAGCAGTTCCCATGGAGCTTTGCTCTCTTCTACAGGATGAAAAATGGCTGAAGGTGCTTTAATTTGAATTTTTTTAAAAAAATATCTGTCAGGATTTCTATTTCAAAATTCTGGCTGGAAGAATTCCTGGTGAAATCTAGGGGTTGAAGTCTAAGAACGTCCCATGCCTACTTAGATAAACATGTGCTAGACAGTTTCAGGTTTTGAGAAAGAACAGAAATAAAGTAATAAGTAACAAATAAATATTTAAAAGCTGCATTGGAAAACGACCTGACTCACTTTGTTGAACAGAGAAGAGAAAACTTCATGATGGTTGCTCATGTCAATCCCATCGCATATCTTTAACAGTTCTTCATCATCCTCAGCTTTGGCTTCCTCAAAGGCCTCACACTGGATAAACAAGTCTTCATCCTCTATGTCTCTGAACAGAGACCAACATAATGGATTTTAGCATAAGCATCAATTTAAAAAGAATTTATTTTGGTTGATATGCTGGCAGAAATGGTTGTTCCCCAAAATGTTGATTATTCCTATGCTCAATGATAACATGGATTTATGCATACTATGCATGTAACCAGTGATGCACTGCAGCAGGTTCTGTCAGGACAGGTTCTGCAGAACCGGTAGTGGTAATTCCCCCAGGCCACACCTACTTGGTTGGCCACGGCAACCTCCATAGCTCATAATGCAGGATGTTTGGCCCCGTCCACAGATTTGGCCAGCCCACAGAGTAGGTACTAAAACAATTTGGAGTGCATCACTGCATGTAACCCTTTCTTAGATGCATACCTTAACATGGTGAAGGGGTTTAAGTGTGTCGGTGAAGCTGAAGGCAATGCCATCAGGAGACTAGCATCCATCATGAGCCTGGACTCTTGTCAAGGCCACCAAAATGGACTGGTCACACTTAAGGGAACAGAACAAGACGTATCCACCCTCTTCAAGGCAGCCATTGGACAGTAGCAGTAGCAAAAGTACCCCAGCATGGTCTCTGGTTGGAAAACCATAATTTGTAGCCAAAAATGTCCCTGAATTATAGAAATATTGTTGTGGAACTTGAACAAGTCTATTAATGCCCATTTCTGATCATGATGTTAGATATCAATCAAAGGGGGTGACACTAGAAAGAATTAGCCAAAACCTAACATGTGTCCGAGAGATTTGTACTGATAAGGAAATGCCACCTTCAAAATTATGTGTTCTTAATTTATGCAGCTGTAAAACAGACCTCAGCAACATGTCAAAAACTTACCGCAGTTTGGTTAAAATATCCAACAGCTGGAGGCCTGAAAGCAGGAAATGAAAATAATTGTTTATAATGTAGTCTCCTGGACATAAAACTTGACTGGATGTAATACTTTCAGATCCATTAACAGAATGAAACTTGCTTCCTGTCATATGCAGAAAGAGCTACAAAAAGAACGGGGAAGAAGAGCCGCCTCTGGAAACAACCGATCAATAAACAGAAAGAGAATTATAAATCAGAAAGTCTGTTTATGGCTTGATAATCCGGACAGATCCACTCTCACCTAAATAATTGACAACCAATATGACTGGGTGGAAAATGTTGTGCTAGGTCTGTCTGACACAGGTTCAGAGCCAAATTCAAATAATGCAATTATCAAGTCATGCCAAGCAAGACATCTATTTTAATCAAATACTGTACCAGTAACTGGGCCAGCAGCTTTGACTATTTTCAGTAGAGCTCAACTTATTTAGTGTGTGTGTGGGTTAATTAGTAGGTCTGAGAATCAGAGCTACACTTGTTTATTTTGAAACTCATAACAAACACATTTGCTTTGGCCTTCTAATGATTTTTGGCACTTGGCCTCAATTATTCTGAGATGCAGCCAACAATGTATTGGCAGGTGAACCTCTGACCATGGAAGACAAGACAAGCCAATTTTTCAGCAATCTTCTTCATCTGTTGTAGGCAGCGATGTTGTATCTAGGGGTTCACAATCTCCAGATATCTAGGTACTGCACATGCTCATCTCTGGACTGTGGGGGACACACACACACACACCACATTTTAGTTCCTGGGGTCTTGAGACCCCACCACACACACACTCCTGGAGCAACTCTCAAAACATGGCAACATTTTCCTGAAGAGGACTTTTGACTTAATTTTTAAAAGGGATGTGAGCCCTGGTGGCACAGTGGTTAAACTGCTGTACTGCAACCAAAAGGTTGGGTTCAGTCCTGGCCAGAGCTCAAGGTTGACTCAGCCTTCCATCCTTCCCAGGTCAGTAAAATGAGTACCCAGTGTGTTGGGGGCAAAATGCTAATTAACTTGTGAACTGCCCGAAGAGTGCACTAAGCACTATGGGGTGGTATATACAGTAAGTGTGGTTGCTTTGCTATGTGAGTTACTAGGAGGCTACATCTCGGTTCCTTATGGTTGCCCACCATGGTCAGACCCTGTATTTTCCCAGCATATTTGAGGAACATCAGAGGGCTATAATGAGTAAGAAGGGAAGATTAACTGACTGTCTACCTTGTGCAAAGAGAAGTACATTCTGCTAACACAAAGCTATTCCTGGATGCATGACAGTAGTAGGACAAGCTTGTTTTTGGACTAAAACTTCACATGTCAGTGACCCATGCTGGCTCTTGGATTCTCAAGGTGTCAGTCCAAAATGGAATACATCCCATTTCTAGATGAAAACCCTTAGAGAACTAGATAATTTAAGTCACACCCTGAAGAAATATTATGAGCTTATTACATAGGTTGAGGTACCCCTGAAGAATCTATGGATACGGCCCCTAATGCCAATTCATCTGACCCGCGAAGCCCTCATCGCTCCCAGAAGCGGAAGTAAAACACGCTGGATGGGCATGTTTTACTTCTGCTTCTGGGAGCGACAAGGGCTTTGTGGGCTGGATGAATTGGTGTCGGGGGCAGGATCTGGTCCCTGGGCCATAGTGACCAGCCTCCTGAACCATGTGACCGGCCCACGGACCAAAAGGTTTGGGCACTCCTGATCTATAGGACTCTGTCTTCTTTGCACACAGAACACATGAGCAGGTGACGACACTTACCGATGAACTCATTGCGAAGTTGTGTCCTTGCTCTCAGTTCCTCCGTCCCTAATATGATTGCATTGATGGCACCCAGGAGCGTTATCATATATGGCACATTGTCTGTGGCTGAGAGTTCATTCATGATCACGCTGAACCGGTATTGTTGGTTTTTCACCGTCTGTGGGAGAAACAGGGCAAATCACAGAAACAAGGAATCAAAAGTCTATAATTCTCAATTATGGTTTCTCACAAATGGGAACATGGAAAGCTTCATCATACCAGATAATTGGGCAATCCAACCCTGACTAGAAAACCTTCTCTGACTGGCAATAGCCTTCAAAAGAGCCATGGTGGTCCAGTGGTTAAACTGCTGTACTGCAGCCAGAAGGTTAGGAGTTCAATCCTGACCAAGGTTGACTCAGCTTTCTATCCTATGGAGTAATTGCTGTTACTATTCAAACAGGCTCAGCAGAAATATTTCCCATCAATTAGTACTGTACTTGCAAACTTTAGGCCCATGTGCAAAATCCAGCCCTCAGAGAATTTGCCGGTACCCTATTTGCAGGCGTATAAGACGTACTTCCTTAAAATACACTGGAAAAATGGAGTGCTTCTTGTACTGTACAGTATATAGTGGCCTATAATTGACTAATTTGGTAATAAAAGGGTATGTTTTATACTCCGATGCATTTTATACACTGGCAAATACAATAATCTGGGCTTATTGGCATTTTCAGATGGCCATATTCCCTTCTCTATGAAAGCACTGCTGGGCGTTTGTTTGTTTGTTTGTGTTTTTGAATATGTCCTAACAGCTCTTCTAAGGCTCTGGTCTCCCTTGCTTGAAAACCAGTTGTGTCCAACCTTAGGGTGTGATGCTCATTTCTGTTCACAGCCAAAGAGCCAGTGCTGTCTGCATCTGCAATGTTTCCGTGGTCATGTGACAGTCATGACTAGACGCCGGAGTGCATGAAGCACTGTTACCTTTCCCACAAATAGGTACTTTATCTACTTGCCTCCAAACAGGCAGGAGCTGGGGCAGATGACAGGTGCTCACTCTGTCATGCAGCACTTGGGTCTCAAACTGCTGACCTGCTGACCTTCTGGTTGTCAAGCTCCGTGTATTACCCACTAAGCCACTGCGTTCCCCTCTTCTAAGGTTTACCTACTGGTAATAAAAGCATATCAGAGAGTAAACAGAACAAAACAATACAAAAAGACAAAAATGTTGTGGCACCTTAAAGACTAACAAAATACAGCAGTTAGTCTTTCAAGTGCCACAAAGTTTTGTGTCTTTTTGTTTTGTTCTGTTAACTCTCTGATATGCTTGCATAGACTAACACGGCTGCTATTTAAAAATTGTCATAAAAGGTTACAGTTGCAATGAGCCAGATTCTCCAAGAATCATGGCCTTTGAATGGGGGAATCTGGGACCCATACTAAAGGTCACCCTTACTAAAAAGCTAGTTGTATCTGACTCTAGAGTTCAGTGCTCATCTCTGCTTATAGCCAAAGAGCCAGGGCTGTCTGTGCTGCAGATATTTCCATGGACATGCAGCAGACATGCCTAGACACCGGAGTGCATGGAACTCTGTTTACCTTCCCACTGAAGTGGTTCCTATTTATCTAACTTGCAATTTCTTGCTTTTGAACTGCTAGGCTGGCAGGAGCTGGGACAGAGATGGGAACTCATTCCAGCATGCAGCAATCAGGTCTTGAACTGCCGCCCTGCTGACCTTCTAGTCATCAAGTAGTCCAGCTCCTTAACCCCTAAGCCACCACAGTCCCTAAAGAGCAAAACCACAAATCTGCACAATTAATGCCATTTATTTGGATGCTAAACTTTGGCTCCACCTAATACTGGTGGTTCATGGCAGAAAAAAAGTTCTGCATTGTTATATTAAATGATCTTTTAAACTGCAGGTGTCAAAGGCTGGCTGTGGGAAGTTCTGCAATGCAGTGCCTCTGCTGCTAAGCTACCGTTCCTCCATGAAATGAAAAGCAACCAAGTTCCCACAATGTATGTCTACATTCTGAGCAACACCCTCCCTCCTTCTGTCACAACACTTCCCGCCCTCTTGACTTTCATTTCTCTTTTCTCCAGCGATTCTGTAGGCAGCAACTCCTACAACTCTAGCATTTAGGTCACTGAAACGGATCGGTCTCTCGGCAGGAGAACTGGGACGGGCAAAAGCAAAGGATTTCATCACGCGATGCATCAAGAACTGGCAGCGTTCTTGGCCAACAGATGTTTTAATAATAGCCACTGACTGGTCTGGTTGACTGGTGGAGATGCAAAATAAGGCAGGGAGGAAAAGGTAGAATGTAATGTACCTTTTCAAGGTGCAGGGATGTGTGTCAAATTTATGGGGGCAAAGAATGCACCAGGGAGAGGAAGGGAGTCTGGGCCAGATTATTTTCTAATAGGGTTGCCATTTGTTTTTTTAAAACTGCAGGGAGATTTGGGGGAAGGGCAGAAAAAAGAACTGAAAAACTGCCTCCCAGATCTCTGCTCTGATAGTTTACTCAACTACTTCCTTTTGCTCTGAGTTCAGGAAATTTATGTATTTGGACTAGTAAATGTAAAGGTCTACCTTGCTCGAAAGCCGGTCATAGTTGACTCTAGTGGGTAGTGCTCATAAGAACAGCCTTGCTGGAACAGGCCACAGGAGCCCATCCAGTCCAGCATTCTGTCTCACACAGTGGCTCACCATTTCCTTTAGGGTATTCCCAAGTAGATGCCTTCACCTGCTTAGGATTCCCTGGCAATGGCATTGAGAGATATCCTGCCTATCTCTCCAACCCGGAGGTTGTCCTTAGGTATCCATAATTATAGCCATTGATACCCTTGTCCTCCATGAACTTGTCTAATCCTTTCTTAAAGCTGTCAAGACTGACAGTTGTCACCACTTCTTCTGGCAGGGAGTTCCATAGACCAGTGATCCTCTGGGTGAAAAAGTACTTTCTCTTATTTGTTTGAGAACTAGTACCGAAAGGTTTCATGGAGTGCCCCCTAGTTCTAGTGTTATGCGATAGGGAAAACAGTTTTTCCTTATCTACTTTGTCCACACTGTACATGATTTTATAAACTTCAATCAGGTCACGTCTTAGATGCCGTAGTTCAAGAGTGAAGAGGCCCAACCGTTGCAGCCTCAGATGGTAAGGAAGGTGTTCCAGTCCCCTAATCATTTTGGTTGCCCTCTTCTGCTTTTTTTCCAGCTCCATAATATCCTTCTGGAGGTATGGCGACCAGAACTGTACACAGTATTCCAGATGGGGCCTCACCATAGATTTATAAAGAGGCAAAATGACACTTGCTGACTTATTTTCTATACCCTTCCTAATGATCCCTAGCATTGAGTTTGCTTTTTTCACTGCTGAGGCACACTGGGTTGACACCTTCATTGAGCTGTCCATCGCTATTTACAGCCATTTCTATTTACAGCCAAAGAGCCAGCTTTGTCTGAGTCTGCAGATGTTTCCATGGCAATGTGGCAGGCATGACTACATGCTGGAGCACACACTGTTACCTTTCCTGCTGAAGCAGTACCTATTTATAACGTTACAATTTCTTGCTTTTGAACTGCTAGGTTGGGAGGAGTTGGGACAGATGACGGGAGCTCACATGGGGAACTTAATTTTGGCAGGCTTTAAAAGGGGCTAGATGGATTCCTGGAAGATTAAACATAATAGTTAACTGGATTTTTCAGGAACAGAAACAGTTCCAGTAGCTGAGAAGGAAGAGCTATGGAGGGAGGCTATTTTCTCCATATTCTGCTTGTGGCAATGTTGGAAAACAAAATGATAGACCAGACAGAAGGACTTTAGGTCTGGTGCTGAAGGCCTGTCCTATGTGTTCTGTTCTTTAGTCCACATTTGACTTCCTGCTTACCTTGTAATGGTCCAGAGCATCCAATGCCAAAGCATGTCCATCTACTGAGTAAATGCAGAGTGCCGCCAGGAGATCAAATACTTGTTTCTTGACCATAACATTTGAAGTGTCAAGTGCTGCAAAAACATAAGAGATATAACATCAGCTGTCTTGGGTCTTGGAATCACCAGCCATTGAGTGGATGGATGGATGAACCCTGAACCTTCTCTACATAGCTTAACCCTCAATATGACCATTTTTCAAAACCAAATGTGGACTTTCAACTACTTCTTATCTCATTTATTTTGTGGTCTATCTGAATAAATGAGGCCCATAAATTGGCAGATTAGCATAGTGAGTTGACTATGCAGCTGAGGAGACATGGATAGGGGATTTACTTCCACTCCACTCAGCCTCCCAGGGGAACTGCTAGAATTTGTAGTCCATGAGTAAGTGGAATAAGGGTCCCAAAGCACAACCAAAAGAAGAGAAAGGTAAACCACTTCTGGGTACTTTATACCTAGGAAACCCTGGCAAGTGTCAGCTCAAGCCAGAACTGACCTGACAGCACATAATCAATTAATTATATGGCCCTGGAGAGGGGGAGGAGCCAAAAAACTGACCCTAAGCCTGCTGAAAATGCCCCCCAACAGAAAACAACTTTAAAGAGGAATATAAACCCTAAAAAATACTTGGGGGGATAAAAAGTCTTTGTCTGGTGGCCAATGACAGCTCCAGGCAAACCCCTCTCCTTCCCATCGTGTCACACTAATGACATCACAGGACATTATGGAAAATTAAAATGCCAGTTCCATCCAAAGACAGCTGGAGAACATTGCAGGAGTATTCTCACTACTTGGGTAGTGAGGAGGATGCAAAAATTACTGAGCAGAGCGAGGAGCTAGTCACTAGCATTCTAGCAGAAGGATGCAAGAGGCAGTCTAACAATGCAACTGGACACAAAAGACTGTGTCAGAAAAGCATATATAAATGCTTGTATACAAATGCCAGAAGCCTCCGGAACAAAATAGGGGAGCTGGAATACTTAGCAATAGATAAGAATATTGATATTATTGGTATCACTGAAACCTGGTGGACGGATGATAACCAATGGGATACAGTTATCCCAGGCTACAAACTGTACAGGAAGGATAGGAAGGGGCAAACGGGAGGTGGTGTAGCCTTGTATGTCAAAGAAGTGATAAAATCGTATGAATTGGAATATCTAGGTGATTTGGAGTCACCATTAGAAGCTCTGTGGGTAAGAGTACCAGGCCACAAGGATGGTCTAACAGTAGGCATATACTATCGGCCTCCGACCCAAATTCTTGAGGGAGACAGGCAGTTGGAGAATGTTGTAAAGGAGGCATCCAAGAAGGGAAGCCTGGTTATAATGGGGGACTTCAATTACCCTCACATAGACTGGGTGAACTGTTGTTCAGCACATGATAAAGAGATAAAGTTCCTAGATATGCTCAATGATTGTTCCCTGGGACAGATGGTTGAAGACCCAACTAGAGGTACAAGAATCCTTGACTTGATCCTGAGTAATACTCAGGATCTGGTGCAAGATGTTAATGTGACTGATCCAATAGGGAACAGTGACCACAACTCAATTATGTTTAACTTGATCATAGACCGCAAGTCACTGATAAAATCTAACACAGAGACCTTAAATTTTCAAAAAGGAAATTTCCCAAAGTTGAGGAAACTAGTAAAAAAGAAGCTGAAAGGGAAAATTGAGAGAGTCCAAACACTTCAAGAGGCATGGAGGCTGTTTACAAAAACAATAACAGAGGCCCAATTGGAATGCATACCCAAAAGGAAAAAGGGCACTGCCAGGTCCAAGAGGACTCCGATGTGGCTTACAGGAGCTGTTCGGGAAGTGATCAAGAGCAAGAAAAGCTCATTTAGAAGATGGAAGGCTTGTCCGAATGAGGACAGCAGGCAGAAACATAAATTCTGGCAGAACAAATGCAAGGCAACAATCAGGAAAGCAAAGCAAGACTTTGAGGAGCGTATAGCTAAAAATACTCAGAGAAATAACAAAGACTTCTTTAAGTACATTAGAAGTAAGAACCCAACTAGGAAGGCCATTGGACCATTAGATGACAATGGAAGGCAAGGGGTTATTAAAGAGGAAACAGAGATTGCAGAGAGACTCAATGAATTCTTTGCTTCAGTATTCACTGAAGAAGACAGAGGCCACATGCCCAAAACAGAGCCTATCTACGTCGGGAGGGAAACCGAAGAATTAAGCCAGATAGAAATAACCAGGGAGGAGGTCCTTGCATGTCTTGTTAAACTAAACACTAACAAATCACCAGGACCAGATGGCATCCATCCACGAGTTCTCAGGGAACTTAAAGATGAAATTGCTGATCTCCTAGCCAAAATATATAATCTTTCCCTCAAATCAGGCTTTGTGCCTGATGACTGGAAGGTAGCGAATGTAACACCAATTTTCAAAAAAGGATCCAGGGGTGATCCAGGAAATTACCGACCTGTCAGTTTGACATGTGTCCCAGGTAAAGTGATGGAAACCATCCTAAAAGATAGAATTAATAGGCACATAGAAGAGAAGGCGCTGCTAAAGGAGAGCCAACATGGCTTTTGCAAGGGCAAATCATGCCTCACTAATCTGTTGGAATTTTTTGAGAGTGTCAACAAGCATGTGGATAAGGGGGATCCAGTTGACATTGTTTATCTGGACTTTCAGAAGGCTTTTGACAAGGTCCCACACCAAAGGCTCTTGAATAAACTTACCAGTCATGGAATAAAGGGACAGGTCTTGTCCTGGATCAGCAACTGGCTAAGGGACAGGAAACAGAGGGTAGCACTAAATGGACACTTCTCCAAGTGGAGGGAAGTAAAGAGTGGGGTCCCCCAAGGTTCAGTACTGGGACCCCTGCTTTTCAACCTCTTCATAAATGATCTAGAGGTAGGAGTAAAAAGCAAGGTAGCCAAATTTGCTGACGACACTAAATTATACAGGGTAGTGAAAACTGTGAGAGATTGTGAGGAGCTCCAGAGGGATCTCTCGACACTGGGGGAGTGGGCAAAACAGTGGCAAATGAGTTTCAACATTAGTAAGTGCAGAGTGATGCATGTTGGGGCAAAGAACCCCAATTACATTTATAAACTGATGGGGTCTGAACTCTCTGAGACAAACCAGGAAAGGGACCTTGGTGTCTTGGTGGACAACTCAATGAAGGTGTCAACCCAGTGTGCCTCAGCAGTGAAAAAAGCAAACTCAATGCTAGGGATCATTAGGAAGGGTATAGAAAATAAGTCAGCAAGTGTCCTTTTGCCTCTTTATAAATCTATGGTGAGGCCCCATCTGGAATACTGTGTACAGTTCTGGTCGCCATACCTCCAGAAGGATATTATGGAGCTGGAAAAAGTGCAGAGGAGGGCAACCAGAATGATTAGGGGACTGGAACACCTTCCTTACCATCTGAGGCTGCAACGGTTGGGCCTCTTCACTCTTGAACGACGACGTCTAAGAGGTGACCTGATTGAAGTTTATAAAATCATGCACGGTGTGGACAAAGTAGATAAGGAAAAACTGTTTTCCCTATCGCATAATACTAGAACTAGGGGACACTCCATGAAACTTTTGGGTACTAGTTCTCAAACAAATAAGAGAAAGTACTTTTTCACCCAGAGGATTACTGGTCTATGGAACTCCCTGCCAGAAGAAGTGGTGACAGCTGTCAGTCTTGACAGCTTTAAGAAAGGATTAGACAAGTTCATGGAGGAGAAGAGTATCACTGGCTATAATTATGGATACTTAAGGACAACCTCCGGGTTGGAGAGATAGGCAGGATATCTCTCAATATCATTTCCAGGGAATCCTAAGCAGGTGAAGGCATCTGCTTGGGAATACCCTGAAGGAAATGGTGAGCCACTGTGTGAGACAGAATGCTGGACTGGATGGGCTGTGGCCTGTTCCAGCAAGGCTGTTCTTATGTTCTTATGTTCTTATGTTCTGGTCCAGATGTTTAAAACAAACAAATCAGGCAGGAGCTCATTTAAACAAAGATCTGCTAAAGAGATCTGTTTGATGATGGGCGTTGCTGGAGAGAACAGCTCGGAGTGGAATGGATTTTGTAATGTTATAGTAAATTTGAAACTGCAAGAGCCCAGCCAAACAGTCTCTATACCATGATCTCTCTATATCAATCAAAGCAGAGCAGTTTTACTGAAACGGTAATAGCTCTGACTGGTCTATTCAAGACCAGACCTGCCCAAAACAGTTTGCACTGCAACAGAGGTAGCTTTCAAGTATCTATTGCTTCTGGAGAAATCTGTTTTCCCCCCCTAACCACTCCTGTGTAGACTGTGGCCAAGCTAAGAGGGAACAGTAGAGCCTGGTTGATGATTCCGTAAACCCTGCTGTGCAGAAAGGCCTAGGCCCATGATGGCGAACCTTGGCATTCCAGATGTTTTTGGACTTCAATTTCCAGAAACCCAAGACCCTGTGAATCCACACGAATGAGTTTACTGTGACTCATCTGGCCCACACCGCCCTCATCGCTCCTGGAAGTGGAAGTAAAATGTGCCCGTACGGTTAAGACTCTTTGTGGTTAACCCTTCCTCCATACGGGCGCATTTTACTGGAGTGCCATCACGAGCCTAGGACTTCAAGCCTGTGAGCTTAGGCTCTACCATGCCACAGAGTGGGTCTGATAGACCTCATAGAACAGTGATAGAGAACCTTTTAGAGACTGAGTGTCCAAACAGAAGGGTGGGGCGAACTCCATGCTGGGGGAAGGGAGGAAGCTCTCCCATTGGGCTGCTGGGCAGAGGGGTGGGGTGAACTCTGTGCTGGGGCAACGGCACTTGTGCCAACAGAGAGAGCTCTGAGTGCCCCCTCTGGCATGCATGCCATAGGTGCGCCACTACTGTCATAGAAGATGATATGAGTTGTTCTGGCTCCATCTGCTTTAGGTTCTCAGAAAGCATATATTTCAGATTCAGCTGAGATCCTGGTAACCCAAAATTGCTATTTGCTAAATCCCTGCTGGATAGTCTAAGCAAATCACTCCTCCCTCCCAAGAATTTCTCAACAATAAAATGAATGCAATGTTGGTTTACCTTAAGGAACGGAGAACTCTTGAGAAACTTGCTCTTTGGACTACAAGAAGTAACATGGGAGGTTTTGTCACAGCTTCCAAAACCTCCCACCAGCATGATCAAGATGCAGAGGGGAAAGTTGTGTTCCTCCAGCTATTACTGAATTGAAACTACCATCAGACAGAGCTTGCAGAGCGAAGGAGGATGGGAGCTGTAGTACAATAACATCTGCCATCCAACAATATGCTTTATGGCAACTCATGTGGGGATGGGAAATGGACTAAGTAAAACTAATGGACCACTTTGCATGATGATAGTTACCATTTACAGACATCTGCTTAGATCAGTTTTAATGATGTATCCATTCTATGAAAGCAACATTTGGAATGACAGTTTTGCAGCCTAAATTCTGTTTATTCAGAAATTCTGTTGAATCCAAGAGACATCTCTTTTTAATAAGCCAAGAATAAACAGGGGGGAAACCAAGAGGTTTTTGTATGAAGTCCAGAAACAAGAACCATTAAGATTTCAGGTATTTGTAATGATAGAGAGATGGAGTGAGATTCAGGGGATCTAGGTTCAAATCCCCAGTCAGGCATGGAAACTCATGAGTGTGGGGAAATGGTAATACCACTCCTATAGTATTTCTCATACGTTGAAAACTCTTGTAGAGTTACCGTACCTTGGATGTGACTTGACAGGAGATAACATAACATAACAAGACTTTTTCAGGCTGGACGCTGTAGAACTTGTGAGGAGGGGATCCCAAAGCCACAACATCTGGCCATGGCAGTTTTTATCCTCCCCTGCCATCTCAACAATGTCTAGTTTAAACAGTCCTGGAGCATACAAAGGTTCATATGCTTCTTCATTTATGCCCAGGTCAGACTTTAAACTGCCAAAGTGAAGCCACCTTATTGGCTTTGTCACTGACCAAACTTAAATCCTCATCAGTACATGTTTCCGGCAGTAATTGGCAGAACAGCAGATGATCTAGATTCTGTATCTCTTCACATTCACACACTATGTTGTTCACCAGCAGCCCCCAATTGAACATGTTGGTCTTTCATTTAGGGACTCTGACCCTCAGCCTATTCAGGGTCCTCCAAGAGACATAGGGGAGGTCTTGTTCCTCAGCCATATCCTCCTTTAATGATATTCCTTGTCAGTGAGCTCCTTCCTCCATCTTCTGATTTGGTTTTGCTCTTGCGTACACTCAACAATTTTCATTTTTTCCATAAAACAAGCTATCTTGTGGTTCTAGTAAAGTTTGTTGTTCAGTCACACAGTCAAGTCTGACCCTTTGTGACCCCATGGACCATAGCACACCAAGCTCCTCTGTCATCCACTATCCTCCATATCGACACCCATTGCATCAACAATGTCATCCAGCCTTCTCATCCTCTGCTGCCCCCTTCTCCTTTTGCCTTCAATCTTTCCCAGCGTCATGGCCTTCTCCAGTGAGTTCTTTCTTCTCATTTGGTGGCCAAAGTACTTGCATGTCAGATACAGTATTTGTCCTTCCAAGGAGTAGTCAGGGTTGATTTCCTTTAGGATCGACTGATTTGATCTCCTTGCAGTCCAGGGGACTCTCAAGTATCTTCTCCAGCACCACAGTTCAAAGGTGTCATCCTTAGGGTCCAGCTCTCACAGCTATACATTACCATCTAGTAAAAGTGGTTTCACTCCATGAAACTTTTGGGTACTAGTTCTCAAACAAATAAGAGAAAGTACTTTTTCACCCAGAGGATTACTGGTCTATGGAACTCCCTGCCAGAAGAAGTGGTGACAGCTGTCAGTCTTGACAGCTTTAAGAAAGGATTAGACAAGTTCATGGAGGACAAGGCTATCAATGGCTATAATTATGGCTACCTAAGGACAACCTCCGGGTTGGAGAGATAGGCAGGATATCTCTCAATGCCATTTCCAGGGAATCCTAAGCAGGTGAAGGCATCTCCTTGGGAATACCCTGAAGGAAATGGTGAGCCACTGTGTGAGACAGAATGCTGGACTGGATGGGCTGTGGCCTGTTCCAGCAAGGCTGTTCTTATGTTCTTATGTTCTTAAAAGTACCATCCACTATTATTTTTGGATTTGCTACTAAGAGGGAGGGGATGAGCCAAATAGATATTATTTATTATTTACTATTTATTTCAATTTTTATGCCGCCCACTCAGGTAAAAACCCGACTCAGGGCAGCGTACAACCATAAAAACAATACATATAAAACAAGTTAAAACCCCAACCTCCCTTCCACTTCCCCTTTAAAAAGCTAAAAAAGGGGGGGCAATAGGGGGAATACATAAATATTTGTTTCCTGACGCGGCGCCTCCCGCCTTTCCCCCCTGACTCTCTTTCCTTTCCCCCCTCCCTCACTTATGTACTCATCTGTACTTTCTGCATTCGGCCTTCAGCAATGCCCCCCACATGTGCCTCACCCAGGGCCGAAGCCCGAACGTGCACAGGAAGCAGCCCCGGTACGCGGTCTCTTGTGTATGTTGCTACATGTAAGGAGAGTACAGCAAAACCCCAACTTACATATGCCTCGAGTTACATAAAATTCAACTTACATAATAATTTTGTGCTAAAATCATGTCCCAATTTACACGATTTCCTATGGGTTTGCTTTGAGTTACATAAAGATTCTTTTTCCTATGAGTTTGCTTCGATTTACATAAAAAATCATTTTTGCTATGGGTTTGCTTTGAGTTACGTAAAAAAATAACTTTTCCTATGGGTTTGCTTCAAGTTACATAAAAACAGATTTAAGCAAAAGCCTACGGAACGGACTTTTCACTGTATAAACACTCACCTTGGGAGAGCTTCCTGACGTAGCCTTCATTGCTTACAATGTACTCAATGCCCTTCTGAGAGTTCATCACCGCCCGCACACAGCTGATACAGGTGAGCTGAAGTAGGGCATCGGAAATCCTGGCGACCCCTCTTCCGGAGAGCCTGTCCAGGGCTTCCAGTAGGAGATCCAGGCCACATAACTCAAGGAATTGGACCATCCAGCTGTCATCGCTGCTTTCCAGGCGCTTCTTGAGCCCCGAGTAGTTCACCACCGAAGGGATTTGTAAGAGGCGAATGCAGAGTTCTGGCTCGGCATTTTCCAAGTTGGCTTCCGTTTGATCTGAGTCCTGGGATCCCAGTTTCTCCTTCAAGGCCGCCCATTTCTTCTGCACCCCTTCCTTCTTAAGAGCCATTTTGAAAATTTTCTCCTAAAGATGGGAAAGAGAGGGAAAGAACATCCATAAACTGAATTGTTCAGCAAAATTGCCCTATTTTTCAAGGAGGATGGCTTTCCTGAAGAGAGCAAAGACCAAAACACCTCCGAGAGAGATTAAGTGCCTTCATTTTCCGAAGGCAAGCTCTTAACTTCCCACAGAGAATACAAATTAGGACAAAAGTCAGGGGGGGGAAATCACATTTACCACTACAGCTCCCAAAATTCTCCAGCCAGAATTGTCACTGGCTCAACTAAGGGAGGTAACTGATTTTTATTTATCTTATTTAGAATATTTTCACCCTGCCTTTTTTCCCCTATAAAAGGACCCAAGGCAGCTTATATCATTAAAAAAAGACAATATGGAAGCTAAAAACAATTGTTGCAATATTAAAAGGAAATTAAACAAATAATTTTTGTTGTTGTTGTTGTTCAGTCGCATATTCGATTCCGACCCTTTGCAACCCTATGAACCATTGTCCTCCAGGCCCCTCTGTCCTCCACCATCCTCCTCAGCCCACCCAGCTCTTTGCCCATTGCGTCTACAATACCATCTATCCATCTCATCTTTGGCCGCCCCCTTTTTCTTTTGCCCTCCACCTTTCCCAGCATCAAGGCTTTCTCAAGTGAATCCTCCCTTCTCATTTGATGTCCAAAATACTTAAGCTTCATCTTTACTATTTGACCTTCCAATGAACAGTCAGGGTTGATTTCTTCTAAAATTGACCTATTTGTTCGCTCTGCTGTCCAGGGGACTCTCAGGACTCTCCTCCAACACCACATCTCAAAGGCATCTATTCTTCTGTGCTCAGCTTAGATAAACAGATAAATAATACGAGAAACAATAAAGACTGAAGTAATGGACATATGAAGGAAACTGCATACAGTAAAACCCTGGCTTACAAATGCCTCGAGTTACATAAAATTCGACTTACATAATGATTTTATGCTAAAACCTTGTCTCGATTTCCTATGGGTTTGCTTTGAGTTACGTAAAAATTTATTTCCCTATGGGTTTGCTTCGATTTGCATAAAAAAATTCATTTTTCCTATGGGTTTGCTTTGAGTTACGTAAAAAATAATTTTTCTATGGGTTGGTTTCAAGTTACCAAGTTTTGATTTAAGCAAAAAAGCCTATGGAATGGACTTTTTTTTTCATAAGTAGGGGTTTTACTGTACAGTACTTTACATATCTATAAAGGGAGCAGGTATAAACAAGTTGCAGAGCTCAAATACTTAGAAACAACATTTGAGGATGGCAAAATGGATGAAGAGATCAACATATGACGTAGTAAGGCAAACCAAATATTGGGTCAATTAGCTCCGCTCTTACAACGCAAGGCAATACCGACCAGTACAAAGACGCAAATGGCAATTACACTTATATACCGTTCCAAACACCTCATAAAAAGCATATTTATTCCCACCTTATGTTACCAGTGCCAAACAAGGACACTTACAATAAAACATAAATGAAAGTTGGTCACCACAGAAATGAGATGTTTGAGGAAGGCTGCTGGGGTGACTAAAAGGGATAAAATCAGGAATGAGATTATAAAGGAAAGAATTGGTATAGGACCGATTTTAAACTACTTCCAGAGACAACAAATAAAGCATTTTGTCCATTTGAAGAGTATGCCTTGGTATTCCATACTATACAAGGTATATGTGGAAAGAGGAAAAGGACAAAGAGCATGAGGCAGACAGACCCAGAGGAAGGTGGAGAGATACCATCAAAGAAATATTACAAGAACACCAAATAACGCCGGTGGAAGCTGCTAGAAGTGTTAAAGAAGGAACCTTACATCTCCCTCGACAGCAGATGGGGAAATGAAGAAGAAGAAACTAAGGGAAAGCCTGTGCCTGCCTGAGAAGAAAAGACTAGTCTGCTAGAGGAAGAATAACAAAGATGAGTCCAGCCTGGCCTTGTGTAGGAGAATTTCAGAGTCTGAGAACAACAACAGAGAAGACCTTCTCTGGTGTCCCCACCAAACATACCTCTGAGGGTGGTGGGATGGAGAGAAAAGCCTTCCCTAAAGAACATAACCCCTGGGCAGACTCATAAAGGGAGATGCAGCCTTTTAGATAGCTTGGACCTAAGACATTTAGGGCTTCATAGGCGGAAGGTCAGCAGTTCAATTCCCGAGTACTGCAGGACAGAATGAGCTCCTGTCTTTGTCTCAGCTCCTGCCAACCTAGCTGTTCAAAAGCAAGAAATTGCAAGTAGATAAATAGGGACCACTTTGGTAAACAGTGTTCCGTGCGCTCCGGTGTCTAGTCATGCCTGCCACATGACCACAGAAATGTCTGCAGAAGCAGACAGTGCTGGCTCTTTGGCTTTGAAACAGAGATGAGCACTGAACCCTAGAGTCGGATACGACTGGCTTTCGAGCAAGGGAAACTTTTACCATTACTGGATTACTTTGAATTGTGCCTGGATAAGCAGGCGGTGGACCTGCAGTAGCAGAGGGGTTATGTGATCCCTCTAACCAGTCTCAGTCAACAATTTGGCTGCATCATTTTGGACCAAATGGAGTTTCCAAGCACTTTCTAAGGGCAGCCCCACATAGAGCATGTTATTACATACCTGTAGAGCGGTAATCTAGCCAGGATGTAACTACAGATCCAAAGCTTCTTCGTCTATATTACAAATCAATTTCTATCTATATTTTTCTCGTTACCAGTCGGAAGGTTACGTTTTCTTTCTTACCTTTCCTTTTAAAAAAATATATATGTAATTGTATCTCATTTATTCTATTGGTTTGTTTATGTTGCATTTTAATTTAATGTTGTAAGCCACCAAAAGTGTGAACGTTTTTCTCAAGATAGATGTTAAACAAAACAAAACAAAACAAAACAAAACAAAACAAAACAAAACAAAACAAAACAAAACAAAACAAAACAAAACAAAACAAATGTGTCACAGTGGCCAGATCAGACCTCTCTAGGAATGGGCAGAGGTGGCAAACTAGTTTTAATTTTAATTAATTTATTATTTATAGTTACATCCCGCACATGTGGTATCTTCTCTGGGCGGCCTACAGCAAGTAAGAAATTTCCAATACAATATACAATCAGACATAGTACAATAAACAAATACATTAAACAACAAACCATAAGCAATAAAACTCTAAACCCTAAGCAATAAATGACAACAACAATTAATTATGCAAATGCACTTCTGGCCAATGCTGAAACGTGGGCTTCCAGACTCAGAGATAATCATGGAACTGTGACCAGGGAACCAGAGGTAATCTGGGAATGGTAGGTCAAGAAGATAACTTTCTCACATTCTGCATTAGGTTTCATGGTGGCATAGATGTTGTCTTTGATCGCAACCCTACATAGGCTTCCTCTATCAAACCTCAAGGAAAATCCATCTGAAACCTCTCTGCTCATCCCATGAAGGACACTGAAACTGCATTGAGGTCTAGTGGCTAACTAGAGTTGCCTGACATTCTCAGAATATTTATTAGGAGTTGCATGTCCGCCCCAGCCAAAGAAAACCCAATTCTCTGACTTCAAAGGCTGCCTAAAGATAGCACAGTCTTTGCTTTAAACATGACATCCATTCAGATAACCTGGACTCTCAATTTCAATCATCTCTATAGACTTGGCTTTTATTTATCTGATCCACAAAAAATTAACAGCTGAATTCCAGAAAGCAGTGGATAAGATCCACCTAGCAGAAATGAAAATATACATGCTCCATAAGGAAAAAAAACCTCTGCTAGCTATCAAAATGTCATTTTATCTCTTAGCATTAAATACTTCTGGGGGAGTAAGCAAATTCCCCTCCCAATAAATATATTTAACAAGCAGGAGTGCCCGGCTTCGCCTGGGTCATGGTCCCAACCCGGCTAGCTGAATGCCAGTGTTGCCTAGGAAACCCACTGGCCAGGGGTGGGCCTGTGATGTGAGCTCGGCAATTACATCACAATCCCCCCCGGTTGGCCTAGCACTATATTCAAATCCTCCTGTCGAATATACCCTCCTTTGCAGATCAATTTAGGGGGCAAATACCCCCATAGGCTTCGGGACCCTGACAGTGACCTGCTCACATGCGCAAGGTACATGTGTGCGAAATTTCACGGGGTTTGGTCAAGGGGTCCGGCAGCCCATTCCGGATACAGTACCCAAGCCTCTGCTTTATAGGTGTAGATTTGCTCTAAATCTGTGATATGCTATATGGCTGGGAAACACTGTATTTTCAGGGCATGAATGTAAAACCATTACTGTATTTGCTTAATTCCCAGAGGCGAGAATGAAAAAGTTAGATGTTTTTTCTCCCCATTGAGCAACATGATAACTAATTGTGAGACTTTCATGCATTTGAGCATTTCTTCTGGGGGGGAAAATTCACAAAAGTGGTTTTTGGGCAAATACAGTAGTTTAAATTTTATGCAAAGCACAAGGGTATTCCACAAAAATAACTCATTTGGCAAGACACCCTTTCTTATCAAAGATAAAAACAATTGTGAGTATTCATTATCTCCTAACCCCAATTATATTAGGTCGCCCTTGCTCAAAAGCCAGTCGTATCTGACTCTAGGGTTCAGTGCTCATCGCTGTTTATAGCCAAAGAGCCAGCACTGTCTGTGTCTGCAGACATTTCCATGGTCATGTGGCAGGCATAACTAGACATCGGCGCACAAGGAGCGCTGTTTACCTTCCCACTGAAGTGGTCTCTATTTATCTACTTGCAATTTCTTGCTTTTGAACTACTAGGTTGGCAGAAGCTGGGACAGAGATGGGCACTCAAACCGTCATGCAGTACTCTGGTCTCGAACTACTGACCCGCTGATCTTCCAGTCATCATGTTCAGCTTATTAACCACTAAGCAGCTGCAGTCCTCCTAATCATATTGGCAGCATTTTAATTTGGGATGTGATGAGTGAGGACAGCGGAGAAAGGAAAACAGTAGTTATCTTGGATCAGGTACTCAAAATGCAGCAGACAACATGACACTGAAATATTGCTCTTTATTTATTCAACAAAACCCTTCTCAACTTGGTGTCCTTTAGAGACGTTGAACAATGGCGTACTGTTGTACAACAGATATGAAGGACACCAGTTACAGGGAGGATAGAATGAATGGATGGAAATTAATGGCCATGGTGCCTGGGGAGAATTGGAGATGTAGTACATGATATCAGATGGATAGATCTAGCCTTACATAGTATTATGCTGTTGAGTCGGTGCAGTAGTAATGACAGACCAGCAGCTTTTGGATCTAACAAGCTCAGTGATTCAGCTTGACCCAACTCAGAACTATGTACAGAATGACCCATATTTATACAGTGATTGGCCGTTTCTACAAAAGATACTTTTCGGCAGGCTAACACAGGATTGGACCTTATTTTGAAATACAAATAAACAGCAACAGTATAACATGTCGCCACCCCAACTCGAGTCCCTCCTTCTGATTAACCCTATTAATTTCTTGGTAGCCACCCCGGGTCTCATCAAGAAGGGGACTTGTGGTGTTTTATGATGCCCAGTGCTTTGGCCTTTCTATGTAGAATTTGCTCTGGCCTGTAGTAAGTAATTGGTGAGAGAAATGGCACCCCTGCTTCTCTTTATTAGCTGGGTAAGGGTGGCTAAAATAAAGTCAGTGTCCTGACTGTAAACAAACGCCGTCTTCCTTCCCTCCTGGCTGCACTGGGAAGAGTAGAAAGTGAGAGTATTTGTCCTTTTGAGATAATTGGGTGCTAAATTGTGGCAATGTGCCTTCTTTGAAGTTTTCCCCTCATTCAACTTGTTCCTTTATGACTCAGGGTGAAGGCTGCACCTCCTCCCTTTAAGGACGTTGTTTTCCAAGATATTGGAGATTAAAGGAAAAGAGTCTCTTTGCTTAGAGTTGCTAATTTTTTATCTCACCATCCTACTCCCAATTCCTATTGCTTGAAGAAAACACTCCTTTTCAGCAGCATAGGTTCATTTATTAGCAAAGTGCTTTTTCCATAAAAATATGCATTTGAAAAATATATTAAATTGCTTCTTAAAATCCTATCTTACTTCTCAAAGTATTCACTGAGTGTAAGAAAGGAAAATAATAAATCAGATTTCATAACTACCTTTTCCTCTCTTGCTATTTGTCTCTGGACGGGCTTGGTTTGCCCCCATAGAGCTGTGTAGAGTTGGCATCATGGCATAGCATGAAATCTGGAAGGTTTCTCCCTGCATGTGTGTGTCTTCCTCTGATGAGGATCTCTTCCTTCCTTTGATTGCCTTCCTTTTTTATAAGGTTCTTGGCAAGGCAAGTGCATCATTAAACCTACACTTGGTGTTATAGATGATGTACAGTAGATAGGCATTTTATGCCAATTCTTGCCAACTATAGAGCTTCTATCTTATGTGAATGTAGAGATGTTCCGGTCATTTCTAGTGCAAGTATAAATTGAAGTCTGCTCTTCTCCCCTCCCATCAGGTGGATTAAGTCATACAAGCATCACTCTCTTCCCCCCTCCCAACCAGTGAATCTGGGTTGAAAAGCTCGACTTTGAAAAAACCTTTACAGGTTACTGCCGGACACAGTAGTGTATGCTTATGCCAACTTTTGGAAAGTGCTGCAATTCTCAAACTAAGAAAGTGGTTTTTATCAAACTACAAACTAGACACTAATACAATGTGACCTAGGCCAAATATAAGTCAAAGTAACTTATCATAATGGATTCTTCATGACATAACTAACATGCATTTGAATTCGGCGCCTTTTTCTGTGGCGCGACTTGCTGTTTGACAGGTCTCGTGAGGCTTCGACCTGTCAAACATTAGCACGGGTAAAACAAAGCTTCAGACGTAACATATGCTTTATTGTTCTCCTAGTTTAGTTTCATTCTCTTATTTCATTTTGATGAATGGACATATCTCTATCTATCTATCTTGGGTACACAGAAAGAGCATCCTCAGAGATTGTGGAATTTTTGAACCACAACTAGGCATATTCTGGTAACGGCAATCTTGTGTTGCCAGCTAATCTTTCTCAGTCTAGGTGAGAAGAAAGGTACTGCAGAATGAACTCAGGCCAGATGTAAAACTGCTTACAGTTTGGCAGTTTTACATCTGGCCTAAACATAAAAGAAGAAGAATCTATCTATCTATCTATCTATCTATCTATCTATCTATCTATCTATCTATCTATCTATCTATCTATCTATCTATCTATCTATCTATCTATCTATCTATCTATCTATCTATCTAACCTAACATGCAATTTTTGTTCTTTGCTGGACTAAAAGCAGCTTACAAAATAGCTTTTAAAACAAGTTTCTGTTTAAAAACAGTAGATTTCTCATTTCTTTCAAAGGGTTCAAAGTGGCGTAAATGTTCTCTCCCGCACTCCACATTTCATAACTGTAACAGTACATATTTCCCCTGGCAATGTTTGGAGGAAACAGTCCATTAAAAACAAGTTCTAAACTCAGGACAGCTTTTAGCACACAACCAACTTAGTCACTGTAAAAGCCTCTCCTATGAATACCAACGGGTCACCCGAAAGGAATGTGCGGGATTTCTGGTTTCTTTCTGTAGAGCTGTATCCACATGATCTGACCCCTGTATTGAGGCCATAGCACATCAAATCCACCCTGCAGCTTCCCAAAAAGCTCCACAGAGATCTTGTACCTGGGAGTAGGAATGGCTGAAATTCCAGACAAGAAGTCCTTATAACAGCCATATGAAGAACAGAAAAGGATCTCCACTCCTTATGGTTAGCACGAGTGGTTGGCCACATTCTTAGCCACCCTGAATGGTGTTTCCCATCAGGAGGGTGGGATATAAATTTATAAAATAAATAAATAAATAAATAAAATGGTTGGGATCTTAAAAGAGCAGCTCTCTGTCTATTGGTAGCTTGTTTTAATAGACAGGGGAAACGAATGCAACTCCCATCAACTAGTCTGGCAAAGAGTAAGGGATCATGGGAGTTGTAGTACAATAACATCTGGAGAGAGATGCATTCCTGGCCCCTGCTTTAAAGAGTATCTGAATACTAACTGAACCTTTTCTATTGCCACATCAACAATAGATTCTATTTAGTCTTCTGCCTCTTTATTTTTGCTCAGTACAGTAAAGGCAAAGGTTTCTCTTGCTCAAAAATCAGCTGTGTCTGACTCTAGGGGGTGGTGCTCATCTCCGTTTAAAGTCAAAGTGCCAGCACAGTCTGCTGGTTATGTGGCAAGCATGACTTGACACTGGAGTGTATGGAACGTTGTTAACTTTCCTGCTGAGGTGGTACCTATTTGTCTACTTGCAATTTTTTTTTTTTTTTTGCTTTCGAACTGCTAGGTTGGCAGTAGCTGGGGCAGATAACAGGCTCTCACTCCATTGCGCAGCACTCTGGTCTTGGACTGCTGAATTGCTGACTTTCCGGTCATTGAGCTCAGCGTCTTAACCACTAAACCACTGCGGCCCTCTTATTTTTGCTTAGGCATTTTTTTTTAAAAGGATTGATTAAGCAGGTTGCTATGAGTGATTCATGACCAGAATTCTTTCATTCTTACTTAGCCTTGCATATTATACTAGGATTTTAAAATTACATGCTGTCCATGGCCTTGCTTTCCAAAGATGAAGGAAGGCAATCTGAAAGTACTTCAATAAATAAATAGTATTTGCTCAAAAGAGTCAGGGGTGTCAGTGTGCACAACCCTTCTTCGCTTCTACGCCTTCCTTTGTGAATGTTCCTCCTACGTCATTCCGTTTGCTTCTCCAACTGGGCTCCATAGCCAGTTATATGTGTCTGTAATGCCTTTTATTTACAGAAAAGAATGCAGCATTGCTGTATGGAAGAAATTTCAGCCACTTAAGCCTCTGTAAATATACAGAAATGGGGAACCGTGCTGGCACTGATTTGGGGTTATGCTTGCACTCATTAAACACAGCATGCTCGCATCAATGTACACTGAGGGAATAACTTTGTAGAAGCAACCAGAAAAACTCTGAGAAGATACTTGAGAAGGATGGGAGATGCTTTCTCTTCCCCACCCCAAAGTGGGCAGAGACACTCAAAGTTAATGTTTCCCTTTTATGGGGTCTACACATGAAGGGCCTCATCGGTGCAGCTCCTCTGTGATATCTCAACATGGCACATTATAATGAAGACAAATAACCATCACTACTCCCTGTCTGTCAACATCTGTCCGAGGTATCTGTCTCACTTTCCCTAACAGTAGGCATAGCTCCACTGTTTCTTGCTACTAACGATACCATGATGGTTTTAAAAACAAAACAAAACAATGTAATAATGGAGGTAGTGGGCAGATAGCTCAGTAGTTTAGATGTGTGTCTGTGAGCCAGAGGTTGGGAGTTTGATTCCCCCACTGTGCCTCTCAGTAGAAGAGCCAGCCTATGTGGCTTTACGGAAGCTGCACTGTTCCAGAGCACGCTCAGAAGAGCAAAGGTTTCCCTTGCTTAAAAGCCAGTTGTGTCCTACTCTACGGGTCTCCGTGGTCATGTGCCAGGCATGACTAATGCCAGAGTGCATGGAATGCTGCCACCTTTCTCGCCAAAGCAGTACCTAATCCATATCTGTCAAGTTTTGGATTTGAAAATAAGGGAAATTTTGGCCACACCCCTCTGTGGGCATGGCCAAATCTGTGGGCATGGCCAAATATAGCCATGTGACTTGCTGGGCTCTAGTCATGCCTGCCACATGGCCATGAAAATGTCTGCAAACACAGACAGCACTGGCTCTTTGGCTGTAAATGGAGATGAGCACTGCACCCTAGAGTTGGATACGACTGGCAGATTTTACTTTCTTAGGATCAAAGATCGCTGCAGATGGTGATTGCAGCCATGAAATAAAAAGGCGACTGATGCTTCAGAAACAAGCTATGAGAAACCTGGAGAACATAGTTAAAAGTAGAGACATCACCTTGCAAACAAAAAATTGCATAGTCAAAGCAATGGTATTCCCGGTGGTAATGTATGGGTGTGAGAGCTGGATCATTAGGAAAGCTGAGCACAGAAAAATAGATGCCTTTGAAATGTGGTGTTAGAAACAGGTCCATCCTAGAAGAAATCAACCATGACTGCTCATTAAAGGTCAAATAGTAAAAATGACGCTAAAGTACTTTGGACATCAAATGAGGATTCACTTGAGAAAGCCTTGATGCTGGGAAAGGTGGAGGACAAAAGAAGGGGGTGGCCAAAAATAAGTTGGCTAGATGGTATTGTAGATGCAATGGGCACAAAGCTGTGTGGGCCAAAGAACCCTTTCCCCATCTTCTTGGGGGACTTTTGTTTTCTTTTCTTTCTTGTTTACTCATTTTTAATTAATTTTTTTCCTGAGAAGCAAAGTGCAGAATAGTAAACCAGCCCTCTATGGTTACCAACTGCTTGTAAGCAGCTTGGCTTTAATGAACTAGCCCTGCACACGGCTAGACACACACACATCCCAAATTAGGGTGGAGGAGCAAGGGATTAATTCCCCCAAATTAACCAATCTATTTGTTCCTCACTGCAACCAATTGAAGCACCAACACCTGAGAATGTCGGATCCAGCTTAAGGAAGGGAATTAGTAAAGTAAAAAGCAACCTCTGTAGTTTCCAAGCCTCCCAGCAGCTGAGTAGTTAATCTCCCTCCAGTCCAGATGGTTTGTTAGACGGTGGGGTGCCTGTTGGGCAGGGCCGGGCAGGGAAACCTTTGGCAGCAGCTTTTCCTACTGTAAAAGGAACCCAGCCAGGCAACTGCACCTTATCTCTCTCTCTCTCTCTCTCTCTCTCTCATATAGTGATCAAGCAACATCCCCCCCTCCCAAGCAAACTCTAGAACAGAAACGAAAGCCTCCAGGAGGCAGGGCAGAAACAGCTCAATAAACCATGAGAGTGAGAGAGAAGTCTCTGCCCCAGACCAAGAGCTGATTTGCCCCTGCATATATGAAATATTGCTCACCTAGAGTAGACTCCCGTCCCATGGTGGCTCCGACCAGCAACAGCAAAACCGAAGCCTCCATGACCATGTGGCAGGGAAGGAAATGAAAGAGAAGGCACCCCCACCACCTTCTCTCTCCCCTTCCACAAGCAAAAAGCCACAGCGGCCTCTAGTGGCAGGAAAAGCATAATGCAGCTTCGCCTGTGAGGGCTCCGGTCAGGATTTTTTTTAAAAAAATAAAGGATATTATGGGAAAATTAATAAAACGGGGTGGGGGTGGGAAAAACAGGATACTTGACAGGTATGACCTAACCATCTACTTGCAATTTCTTGCTTTTGAACTGCTAGGTTGGCAGGAGATGGGACAGATGATGGATCTTGAACTGCTGACCTGCCAACCTTGCGGTCATCAAGCTCAGTGTCATAACCACTAAGCCCCTGTGCAGTGACAGTTGTTGCCACAGGTGCACGTACCTCCGGTGGTGCGGGGCAATCTGGTTAACCACCAGACATAATGAATTTTACCTCTCCTATTTTAAACTCTACCGATTCATACTGCTTGGAATTCACTGTATCCATTCTGTGCATTTGTATATACAGGTGAAACTCGGAAAATTAGAATATCGTGCAAATGTTCATTCGTTTCACTTAAAAGGTGAGACAAATATATGATATAGACACACTACATGAAAAGCGAGAGATGTCATGCCTTATTCGTTATAATTGTGATGATCATGGCATACAGCGTACATGAGATTATGTGATGATTATGGGGTACATGAGATTGGAGGGTTGGGGTTTCCATAAACTGTAAGCCATAATCATCAATATTATAACAAAGTAAGTCTTGAACTATCTCGCTTTGCATGTAATGAGTCTATCTCATATATCTCATATATATTTGTTTCACCTTTTAAGTTGCATTACTGAACTGAATGAACATTTGCATGATATTCTAATTTTCAGAGTTTCACCTGTAGATACTTGTGATTTCTGTTATGCACTGTAAACAAACTACAGTACTTATGTTCATGTTTGCAACAATAACTTTTAAGCTTATGTCAGATTTTAGAGATGACAGGTCTTAAATGTGTAAATATGTTCTGTTCTTATTTTTCTCTTTACCAGATTCAAAGAAGTGCTGCTGCATCACCTGGTTCAATTGTAGTACCAGTTATTGTATCACAAATCTTAAGAACTGATTTTAGTTTAGTTTATTTTAGTCGTCGTTGTCTGCAACTCATATCCGAGAATGTGTTTTTTCCTGAAGCAGAAAAATGCCACTGGCGTGAATTTGTTTAAGGTGGATCCCAGCTTGCCATGAAGTGATCCACACAGTATGATCACAGAGCCATTTCCTGTGGCACATATGAAATGAGACATGCAGGATTTAACAAGGGACTGCTGCAGCCATGAGGATATTATCAAGGTGTGCCTTCACAGCCAGTCCATCTGGCATGGCCTCTTCCACCTCCATGACCATTGGCCCTATGGAACCTCCTGCCAGTGGAATTGCGGCTGCAGATGGAATTGCTGCCCTTTAGGAAAGAACTGAAAACCTGGCTGGCGGGACAGGTGTGGGGCGCCAATGGAGGGGTGACCCCCACCTGGTGTCTTGTTTAAACAATTGATACTCTCTCTCTTTTTATGAACATGGGTGGGGTGGGTAAATTATCTGGAATTTTTATTGGGGTTTTATGTGTTTTTAAGTTAGTTTTAACGTTGTCTATTGCTGTAAGCCGCCCAGAGCCGTTGTCGAGTTGGGCAATAGAAGTCTGAAAAAATAAAAATAAAAATAAATAATTAAATCAGAGTTCCTCCTCTGCTCATTTTGCCTTTGGGCCCAATATGATGGTTTCCAGTGGCATTTCCTCCACTAAGGGGACACCTAAGGCTCATCCGCCTGTAGCCATTGGCCCCTTTAGGGAGTCAGATTATTTATCACCACCCCACACTCGGCATTGAGTTGCTGGCTGTAGGGCCTACTCCATTACTGTAGTGGGATTATTTTAACTCAAATAGATATGTATGTGGGTAGTACATTTTAGCTGTATCTTACGCATTTAAATTTCAAAAATCCCCTTATTTTGCTGTGCTGGTCGTTGACCATAATAAAGTATTGGTTGGTTGGTACTAAGCCACTGAAAACCCTGAAAAGGTTTGCCATAACTCAACATTGATTTGACGGAATACCATTATTATTTATTATAATGAAAGTGGTTGTCGGAGTTGGCCACATTTGATGATGTTCTTTTGATTAATATGGGGTGATGATGTGGCCCAACGTGTCTGGTGAGTTCTCTCTGCAATATATAAACCAAAAATAAACACTACAGAGTTACAGTTGCCTTTGCTGTAGTTCGGGTAATTGTTAGGGGATGTAAGTCTTCGCCTCACACCCTAACTGGTTGAAAGGCATATTGTGTCTGTGATACCTTTAAGGCCCTACTGCAGGGGCACACAGGTGTTGGGACTTTTCCCTGGTGTGCTTATTCAGCTCCAATAATCAACTTGCCTGACTCAACTTTATCTATTGGCAGTCTGGGCGAAGACTGCTGCTTATTCCAGTACCAGCTACAAGGACTGAATCTTTGCACAGACCCTGATGATGGCTTTTGCCTGATATGCCATCTGTGCTTGCTGGACAAAGAAGGACTACTTGGGGTAAGCCTCCACCAAGAAGGACAGAGGCTGTAGAACTCCGGCATTGTCTGTAATTGCAGCTTGCATTTGCATTTACCCTGCTTGACTGTACCACTACCAAACTGTATAGACTTGTGCATACCTGTCAAGTATCCCGGATTGGCCGGAAAATCCCGTATTTCACCGCTCCGTCACACTCCTTCCCGCGGCCATTTGACCGGCCAGGAAAGGGGTTACTGTGCATGTGCCAGGGGTTACTGGGTTACTGTGCATGTGCAGTAACCCTTCCTGGACAAAGGGATTACTGCGTATGTGCACAGGGGTTACTGTGCATGTGCGCCGCTGCCTCTGATGGCCGTGCATGCACAGTTACCCCTTTCCTGCTGGGTGCCTGGAAGCTTACTGCGCATACATGCCCGGCTCCCAGATTTTGAAAACCTCAGCTTGACAGGTATGCTTGTGTATAGCACAACTGGACTGTCTCAGTGAGGTTAACTGAGCAACCCAAGAGGACATATTTGTTTTGTGTTACAGTTGTTGCACTGTATATACTTGCACCTTTTTACTTCCTGAGTAAACCTACTTTGAGTTTTTTCTTCTGCACCAAGATCTGTCTGCCTGTTTTTCTCACAAGGGACCACCTTGCCAGGTGCGCACCTCTTGCTGGCTACTGCATACCACTCTGCTAACCGTTTAACATCAACAGTAATGCACTAGAATTCTGATTCCTAGACACTTCTTCATACTACAACTCCCAGGATTTTCTGAGAGAGTACCAAGGAAGTTAAGAGGGATATCGGATTCTTATAACCATGCAATTTAAGCACAGTTAAAATAATATATAACAGTTTTGTGGCGGCTGGCCGGGGAGTCTCTTAGCAGAACCAGGCAGGATCAAGAGAGTTCCCTGAAGGCAGAAAAGCATGGAAACCACAAATGTCAGCAATTCTTTCTGCTCATTGGGTGTGACCCGTCTTGGCTGGGAGGAAAAAATGCTTTGCTACAGTAGAATGAGAAATAATGCCAAAGGGTGTCGAGGCAGGATTATTACAGCTGAAAGAATACCAAGCCTTTTCCTTTAATGCAATAGTTATGCCTGCTATTTTGACTCCCTCGCCGCTTAATAATCATTTAGGAATGTTGGCACATGCAGAAACAACTCCAGATTGTTTTGTTATCTCAAAAGAAGCACAAGAGTCTCACAAGAATATGAGGAAGGAATTGTTTAGTATAGGTGAATGGACCCGTGGCTCACGAATTGACCCAGGGGACGCTGTTTAATCGGCTTCCTCAACAAAACCACTTCCTTTATTTCCATTTCTTTTTTTTGAAGTACCATTTCTTTGGTATAGCAAACTAATATCTACTTTGGCTGTCATACAATCTGAAAACCAAATACAAACATTTGGATCCAGATTCACCTTTCAAGGAATGGAAGAGATCTAACTGAAAAGTACATCCATTTTTGAGGGGAGGGGTGCCTCCTTGCAACTTGACGATAGTTTATTCCACTCAGCCATGTTTGTAAAGCATTCCCAAAAGTCTTGAAAGGTTTCCAAGGAGCAGAAAGGGTTTGTGGAAATCCCTTTAAAATTGCACACGCCTAAACGTGAATCCACATCAGTTTTTTAAAATAATTTGTCATGCTTACATGCAGGTTTATTATCAAAGCAAGATAGGAAATCCTGGTGGTAATTTCCTGTCCGTCAGTCTTAGTAAAAATATTAAGTTAGGATACTTCCTTTCTATGTGCAACTGAAAGATCTCAGCCGAGACATATTTTTGGCAGATTTGCTTGCCTATTGAGAAGGAAGGGGGGGGGGGGGAGGAAATTGGACCGAGTTCTTTTTAAAAAATGGCCTTTAGATTACTGAATAAATCCTGTCATCACAGCTTTCAAAGAAGGAACCATTTTAGTCTAAGGATGGGGACTCAATCCGCCAAAGCTCACAATAAAATATAGCAGATTTTTAAAGGGGGTATAGCATTTCTGCCTCTTCTTTTCCAAAATGTTCAAAGTTGGTCTCAACTATTACTTGCACAGTGTTTTTCACAATGCTATGTGCATTGTTGTTGTTGCCCTTGCTCAAAAGCCAGTTGTATCCGACTCTAGGGTTCAGTGCTCATCTCTGTTTCATAGCAAAAGAGACAGCACTGTCTGCGTCTGCAGACATTTCCGTGGTCATGTGGCAGGCATGCCTAGACACCAGAGTACACAGAATGCTGTTTACCTTCCCACCAAAGTGGTCCCTATTTATCTACTTGCAATTTCTTGCTTTCAAACTGTAGGTTGGCAGGAACTGGGACAGAGACAGGAGCTCATTTCGTCATACAGTACCTGGGTATTGAACTGCTGACCTGCCGCCTTCCAGTCAGCATCTTAACCTCTTGAGCCAATGCAGTCCCTGCTATGTGCATTAGTAAAGGTAAAAATCTCCCTTGCTTGAAAGCCAGTGGTATCTGACTCTAGTGGGTCGTGCTCATTTCCGTTTACAGCCAAAGAGCCAGTGCTGTCTGCATCTGCAGATGTTTCCATGCTCATGTGGCAAGCATGACTAGACACCGAAGCATATGAAACACTGTTACCTTTCCCACTGAGGTGGTACCTATTTATCTACTTGCAATTTTTTGCTTTTGAACTACTAGGTTGGCAGGAGCTGGAGACAGATAATGGATACTCACTCCATCACATAGCACTTGGGTCTCAAAATGCCAAACTTCTGGTCGTCAAGCACAGTGTCTTAACCACTAAGTCTCTGTGGCCCCTACCCCTGTACTAATTACAACAAATTCAAAACAGTAGATCAGTGGAATCCTACATATTAAAGACAAGCACATTCTCCAACTGGCAATTCTTACATTTCACAGGAAAATTTCATTTATTTATTTATTTATTTATTTATCAAACATACTTCTATGGCAACCCAACTCGACAACGACTCGAATGTTCAAAGTGGGGTCAAACTATTAAGAACAAAATGCCAAGAATGAAATGCAAACTCGTCCCCTGTTGTAACTCTGCTAAAATGGAATTATTCCACAATTCACTGATTCTTTCTATCCATTTATTTCCCACTGCTTTTTTTTTACAAGCTCTTAGTAATTTGTTTCATAAATGACCACAGAGCAAGATTGCTAGGCAAATGACTAAGTGAACGAGTTGTGTATAATGGCTCATTAGTAGATAAAAAATAGATTGCAGTACTGTTGGAAAAAAAGGAAAACCTGGCAATGGTATCATGCACAAAAGAACAAAAGTTCTTTTGTTTGCAAAAACACCAGGCCAGATATATAGGACTGACTTCTGTCACTGGAATAAAAAAATGAGATAAGTTTCTTTGTCTTTCTATTCTTTCACAAACAACACCTGGGGTGTATAAGCTTTCTTAAACAATGCTCAGATGGGATATATGAGACATGTTGGCCATGTAAGACCCATCAACACTGTGTGTGGCTAGCCTACACTGCCTGAAGAGCATTGATAAAATTAGTGGCTATGCCCTAGCTCTGTGATGGTGAACCTTAGCACTCCGGCTGTTCTTAGACTTCAATTCCCAGAAGCCCAAGTCTCTGTGAATCCACACTAATCTATTTGTGTGGATTCACAGGGATTTGGGCTTCTGGAAATTGAATTTCAAGAACAGCTGGAGTGCCAAGGTTCGCCATAATTGCCCTAGCTGTTGGCAGAGCCATAGCACAAAACACCAGCTACTCTACCAATATGAAAAACAAATGAACAAACATGTTTAGTACAGCTTTTGCTTCCAGAGGTTTACAGTTCTTGGCAACTCCAAGTCGGCTTGGGTTAATAGCACTGATTGTAATGCTGAAAAGCTATGGCAACTCATTGTGTGGTGTCAGTAGTTGACGGAAGAGTTACTATGACCAAGTATATGACAGCTTCATATAAAAGCAAGTGAATTATCTTGGTGTGTGTTTTTTTAGTGAAAAGGGTGTTTAAAAGCTGAAACTCTCCATCCTTTCTAGGACTTCTCGACCCTTGAGACTACCTCCTCATTCTGCTCCTCTATATAGACAAGGCCTTTGATACCAAAATTAGCTTAAACTATACACCCATGATGGCAAACCTTGGCACTCCAGGTGTTCTTGGACTTCAATTACCAGAAGCCCAAGTCAGCACTCCTGCTGATCAGGGCTCCTGGAAATTGAAGTTCAAGAACAGCTGGAGTGCCAAGGTTCGCCATCACTGCTACACTATCAAGAGCCTCAGGAAAGGCTATCCTTGCCATATTTTCCCTCTCAATTATAGTAGCATACCAGATCCAAAACAGCCCCCTCAGCTAAAAGTTGAGCCATCAACATGCATTTGGTGATACCAGCAGTTAAGCGGGATTATGAACATGGTTCATTCTTGTCACATACCATGAATGTAATTTAGGATGGTGGGTGGGGTGCATCGTGGAGGCAGCAGGCTGTGTCATTCCTCCAAGCTATGTGTAATTGTTGTGATGTTCACAGTGTTCAAAATGATCCCATGGTGTGCAACTAGAGAGCTCCTGAAGGTTTCAGGAGGCCTGATTTGCCAGTGTCAATTATATACAGAAGAGATCTCCAACGGTATGTACAGAGGTCTTTTAGAAGTCAAGGGAACTGGAGAATTATACAGTTGGAAATGATCTAAAAGATAATAGTAGTCCGACCCCTGGCAGTGTTAGAAATAGGCACTCCAATGCCACACTTCCCTCGACTTCTGAAGAAGAAGACAATGACTCCTCCTCCTCATACCTTTCATGGAATCTGTTAATGGGTTCATAACTTGGTGGCAAAAAGACCAGCCAAGATCACCTGGAGTGTTTGGCTGATGGGGTTGTGTACTTCCTCCCTTCTGTGTCCTTGGCCAAGCTGTAGGGTCCGAGAGTGCCCCCAGAAGGAGAGATGGGTAAACTGCCCATCTTCGTATCTAGAAAACCCTTGGAAGAATCTCTGTAAGTTGCAATCTACTTGACTGCACATAATTTATTACTATTGTTGTTAATAATTCCATGCCATCATGTTACTTGTGACTTGTGGCAATCCTTTCCAGGGTTTTTCAAATAAAGAATCCATAGAAGTGGTTTACTATTTCCTTCTTCTGGGGGTGCACTAGGACTGTACAGGTTGCCCAAACCCACACAGGCTGGCTCCTCTCCCAGGAGGCACTGTGGGAAATTGAACTCCTAACCTCTGACTCAGCAGCCAGATACCCATGCCAGTCTACCCTTGCTCAAAAGAGTCATATTATTACTTGCATTTAGATTATACATTTGGGAATTTGAGGTTGAAATCTATCCTTTGTAGAATACAAGATATCTGTTGAGTGACTACTAAGTATGGGGCAAATTACAACCGGGAGGAGAAATCACATGCAGCTCCAAAGCTCCTATAGGCAACTCGCCAAAGACATCCTCGTAAGCAAAATAATAACAACAATGTTGACCACCTCCATATGTTGACCACTTTCCTTCAGCCCCTTGGGTGGTCAACTTTCAGAGGTTTTACTGTAGATAGGTAAGGGTTGCCCTTGCTTGAAAGCCAGTCATAGCCAACTCTAGGGTTCAGTGCTCATCTCTGTTTATAGCCAAAGAGCCAGCGCTCTCTGCGTCTGCAGACGTTTCTGTGGACATGTGGCAGGCATGACTAGATACCGGAACGCTGTTTACCTTCCCACTGAGGTGGTATCTATTTATCTACTAGCAATTTCTTGCTTTTGAACTGCTAGGTTGCAGCAGGTGGGACTGAAATGGGAGCTCACTCGGTCATGCAGTACTCGAGTCTCTAACTGCTGATCTACCAACCTTCCAGTCGTCAAGTTCAGCATCTTAACCATTAAGCTGCCACAGTCCTTTTTTACTGTAGATGCAAAGATGTTAAACATAGATTTTCTCTGGAATTGCAAGGATTCCATGAGAAATTACGCAGCAATGGAACCCAATGTCTGTGTCCTCACTCAAATCTACATTCTTAGACCAGGCCGGCTGATACAAATACAGTACAAGCACATTTGCTGATTTTACAGAATTTGTTCTGCTCCTGTTCACCTCAGGAAAGTTGGAAACGAGGACGTAGTTATGCTACCCAACCTTCTGAGCCTTTTGCAAAGGGTTTTGCATCTCAGCTGCCACACAAATGCTGAAAAAGCAGTAAAAACTTGAATTCTCTTTCCAGCTGAAGTCAGATCAATAATAGCTCTCGCCATCCCTATTTTGTTTCTTAGCAAGGAGGATATGTACAGAATGTACTGAGTACATTTGTCCTCTTGGTCCTGTTTAATATCAATGCTCATCCGTATTCAGGAAACACAGCCGAGACCTTCTGTTTTACTGCAAAGCTTAAAATAAGAACATAAGAAGAACCCTGTTGGGTTAGACCCAAAGTTCAACCAGTTCAGCATCTCTCTGTGGAGCTGGAGAAGCTATTGTTTTGGACCACAATTCTCAGAATTCCCCAATTTGTAGTCCTCCAGCCCTGCTCCTGGACTCCTTCTCCCATCCTCCATGGCTAAAATGGGAGTTGGTATCCGGCAATATCATAGGGTCCTCTGCCCAGTAATAATGAGGGGGAAATTCTATTGCCACTGTGGCATGAAAACCTTAACTTTTGGTGGTGAACACACCGGCAGGCTTCTGTCAGTCGCACAACCTGGTGTGCAATAAATAATACTTGCAAGACTGAGCAAATATTGTGCCATTTTGGATTTTGGCCACTGATTTTCAAAACTACATTAACAACAGCTTTCAATAAATAATATGGTACTATTCTGTACACACACACACACAAACCTCTACAATCAACATACCCCACTGAATAAAGTGAGAGATTATGGAACACTCTTTCCAAGAAACTACTAAACCACCTGTATATAAACCATACCTGGAAATTTTACTCCTTTGTCTGAAGAAGTGGACTTGATCCACGAAAGCTCACAGTGAAAATATAGCAGTTAGTCTTTAAAGAGCCGCAGTGTTTTTATTTTTTTGTTTTCTGATATGACAAAAGGTAAAGGTCTCCCTTACTCAAAGCCAGTCATGTCCGACTCTAGGGGACGGTGCTCAAAGAGTCAGCACTGTTTGCATCTGCAGGCGTTTTCATGGTCATGCGGCAGGCATGACTAGACGCGGGAGCATGCAGAACAGTTACCTTTCCCGCCAAAGGGGTACCTATTTCTCACTTTCAAACTGCTAGTTGACAGGAGCCTGGATTGATAACAGAAACTCATTGAACAGCACTCCGGTCTAGAACTGCTGACCTTCCGGTTGTCAAGCTGAGCATCTGAACCACTAAGCCACTGTGACCCTCACTACCTACCCTTCATTCTCTGGCTGCTGCATGGGCCACTGCATTATCTCCTCCATTCTGCATTTCTGAAGAAGACTCCTCTTGGAGTCAGGTTGAAATCTCTTCTCCTTTCCAAGAGTATCTACATCTCCAATGCAAGAGGGAAATTTGTGTTGCTCTGAGGCGCTGAAGGGAGGAGAGTGAATTGCTCAGAACACTGAAGCATCCTCCCACTGATGCTTCAATTATTTTAGATTCATGTTGCCCTGAACTTGTGACAAAGCTTTCCACAAGACACGACTCTCAGCTGTGCTCCCAGAAAGGAGGCAGGTAGAAAACAAGACAGAGCACATGCTGTATCATGTACTGCTTCCTGTGTGAATCCTGGTGGTCAAATCCCAGGTAAGACAGGTGGGAAAGATTTCACATGGAGAGTCCTCATTGAGCAGGATGAGCAGACTTTTGAGGTTTTCCAGAACTTTCTCTAAACTCTCCCCCTTTTTTTGAAGCTATCAAGAAACTGGAATGTGTCTAGAGGAAAGTAAGCAAGGTGGCAGAGGGGCTGGAATAAAAGCCCTATGAAAAATAGTTGAAAGAGTTGGCTACATGCAGCTTAGAGAAGTGATATGACAGTAAAAATAAAATAAATACATTTCATATCAGAAATTACTCTGGGTTGAAAGGATTTTTGCGGGAGAAACTCAGCTTAGGGGACGCCCAAATGAAGCTCCTTTCATGTCTTCAAGAGCCATCATGCAGCACTTGGGTATCAAACCCTGACCTTCCAGTCTCAAAGCCACAGTTATCTTGGGACATATGAAGGGTTTCCATGTGGTAGATGGAACAGGCTTGCATCCAGAAGTAACTGTCCAGAACAACGGGCTCAAATTGCAAGAGATTTCAGCTAAACATTAAGTTCTTAATGGTAATACATGTTCAACAATTGAGCTGTCTGTTCTGTAAGGGGTGAAGCCTCCCTCCCCTTCTTGAAGGCTTTTAATAGCGATTTCTCAAGGATACCTTCACCTCATACATTTGGACTAGATCAGTGATGGCCAACCTTGGCACTCCAGGTGTTCTTGGACTTCAATTCCCAGAAGCCCAAGTCAGCACTCCTGCTAATCAGGGCTTCTGGGAATTGAAGTCCAAGAACACTTGGAGTGCCAAGGTTGGTCATCACTGGAATAGATGGTTCTTGGGATCACTTCCATTACTATGATTCTAAGTGGTGAAAGGAAAACTTAGCCATCATGTGTTGTGTTAAATTAAACCTCCTGAAAAGTTGGAAATTTGTTACTTTCTTGTCTTTACAACAAGAACAGAGAAAGACCAGGCCCAGCTGCCCAGAAACCATCCAGAAGCCTTGGAGGGAGGTGAGTGAAGAATCGGCCCCTCCCTTCCACCCCATCCTAAAACCTGGGTGCAAGGAAGAAAGAGGCAGAGAAAGACCAGGCCCAGCTGCCCAGAAACCATCCAGAAGCCTTGGAGGGAGGTGAGTGAAGAATCGGCCCCTCCCTTCCACCCCATCCTAAAACCTGGGTGCAAGGAAGAAAGAGGCAGAGAAAGACCAGGCCCAGCTGCCCAGAAACCATCCAGAAGCCTTGGAGGGAGGTGAGTGAAGAATCGGCCCCTCCCTTCCACCCCATCCTAAAACCTGGGTGCAAGGAAGAAAGAGGCAGAGAAAGACCAGGCCCAGCTGCCCAGAAACCATCCAGAAGCCTTGGAGGGAGGTGAGTGAAGAATCGGCCCCTCCCTTTCACCCCATCCTGAAACCTGGGTGTAAGGAAGAAAGAGGCAGAGAAAGACCAGGCCCAACTGCCCAGAAACCATCCAGAAGCCTTGGAGGGAGGTGAGTGAAGAATCGGCCCCTCCCTTCCACCCCATCCTAAAACCTGGGAGTAAGGAAGAAAGAGGCAGAGAAAGACCAGGCCCAGCTGCCCAGAAACCATCCAGAAGCCTTGGAGGGAGGTGAGTGAAGAATCGGCCCCTCCCTTCCACCCCATCCTAAAACCTGGGTGCAAGGAAGAAAGAGGCAGAGAAAGACCAGGCCCAACTGCCCAGAAACCATCCAGAAGCCTTGGAGGGAGGTGAGTGAAGAATCGGCCCCTCCCTTCCACCCCATCCTAAAACCTGGGTGCAAGGAAGAAAGAGGCAGAGAAAGACCAGGCCCCAACTGCCCAGAAACCATCCAGAGGCCTGGGAGGGAGAAGGTCACCATCCACCACTGCAGCCAGAGGCAGAGGAAGAGGAACAGCTGAGACACAGGGAAAACATCCACTGCCCGCCACTGCGATGCCCCTGGAGCAAGGGACACAGAGACAACAACCCCACCTGGGGAGTGAGGACACAAGGATAAGTAGCTGATGTGAAAAATGTAGCTGAATTAATATAGAGACTGACATAGAGACTTCATACTGACTTAATATAGCAAGTAACATAGAGACTGTGTTTTAGAGTGTGATAATTATGCATGACAATATGTAGTGTAAACTGTTCTAAACTTTTAAAACTGTGATATGATGTATGATGCGAGGAAAAAAATGGCGTAGAAACCGGCAAACCACGCCACAAAGCTTGCCAAGAGAACCCTATGGACCAAAACAAAAGGCAAAACAAAAGGGCAGGCTAGGTGATACAGGATGCTTAACACCTCAGAGGGGAGAAAGGGGATGGACAGGAAAGGGGGAGGGGAAATGCAATGTTGTAAGGAGCAATACTGTATAGGGACATGGAATGTGAGATCAATGAACCAAGGTAAACTGGAAGTGGTAAAAAATGAGATGGAAAGAATAAGCATTGACATCTTGGGAATCAGTGAGCTCAAATGGACAGGGATGGGCGAATTCAGCTCTGGAAACCATCACATCTACTACTGTGGACAAGAAAACTTTAGAAGACATGGAGTAGCCATAATTGTCAATAAAAGAGTGAGAAGAGCAGTAATGGGATACAACCTCAAAAATGACAGAATGATGTCAGTAAGAATTCAGGGCAAACCCTTCAATGTTACTGTGATCCAAATATACGCACCAACCACGGGTGCAGATGAAGCCACAGTGGACCAGTTCTATGAGGACTTACAACACCTCATAGAACAAACACCAAGAAATGATGTTCAAATTATTCTAGGAGACTGGAATGCCAAAGTAGGCAATCAAAAAGTGGAGGGAATAACAGGCAGGTTCGGTCTTGGAACACAGAATGAAGCAGGACAAAGATTGATAGAGTTCTGCCAAGAGAACGCACTGGTCATAGCAAACACCCTCTTCCAGCAACACAAGAGGCGACTTTACACATGGACATCACCAGATGGCCAACACCGAAACCAGATTGACTACATACTCTGCAGCCAAAGATGGAGAACCTCCATACAGTCAGCAAAAACAAGACCTGGAGCAGATTGTGGCTCAGATCACAACCTACTGATTGCAAAATTCAGGCTTAGACTAAAGAAAATAGGGAAAACAAAGAGACCAGACAGATATCACCTAGACAGCATCCCTAAAGAATACACGGTGGAGGTGATGAACAGATTCAATGGCTTAGACTCAATAGATAGAGTGCCAGAAGAATTATGGACAGAGATGAGGGACATCATGCAGGAAGCAGCAAAGAAAACCATACCAAAAGAAAAGAAGAGTAAGAAAGCAAAGTGGTTGTCTGATGAGGCTCTTAAAATAGCAGAGGAAAGAAGGAACGCAAAAGTCAAAGGAGAAAGGAAAAAATACAATCATCTGAACACAGAATTTCAAAGAAAAGCAAGGAGAGATAAGGAAAACTATCTAAAAGAACAGTGCAAAGAAATGGAAGAAAACAACAAAAAAGGCAGAACCAGAGATCTTTTCAAAAAAATCCGGGAAATCAAGGGAACATTTAAAGCAAAAATGACCATGATAAGGGACAAAGACGGAAAGGAGCTAGCTGATGCAGAAGAGATTAAGAAAAGATGGAAAGAGTACACAGAGGAACTCTACAAAAAGGAACTCAACACTCCTGATAGTCACAATGATGAAGAAATTGAACCTGAGCCAGACATCCTGGAGAGTGAAGTCAGAAAGGCCCTAAAGAGCACTGCAAACAACAAAGCTAGTGGAGATGATGGTATCCCAGTTGAATTTTTCAAAGCTCTAAAAGATGATGGCATCAAATTACTGCATTCAATATGCCAGCAGATTTGGAAAACAAAACAGTGGCCACAGGACTGGAAAAGATCAGTATATGTTCCAATCCCAAAAAAGGGCAATGCCAAAGAATGTTCAAACTATCGAACAATTGCGCTCATCCCACACGCCAGCAAGGTGATGCTCAAGATAATACAGGATAGACTTCAGCAGCATGTGGAAAGAGAATTACCAGAGGTGCAGGCTGGTTTCAGAAGAGGCAGGGGGACTAGAGACCACATTGCCAACATACGTTGGATCATGGAGAAAACAAAGGAATACCAGAAACAAGTTTATTTTTGCTTTATTGACTACACTAAGGCATTTGATTGTGTGGATCACAACAAGATGTGGCAAGTGATTAAAGAGATGGGAATACCAGAACACCTCATATGCCTCCTGAGAAATCTGTACATGAACCAAGAAGCAACAGTTAGGACAGAACACGGAATGACCGAGTGGTTTGGAATAGGAAAAGGAGTAAGACAAGGCTGCATTTTGTCACCCTGCTTATTCAACTTATACACAGAGCACATAATGCGCAATGCAGGGATGGAGGAATCACAATATGGGATCAAAATTGCTGGGAGAAACATCAACAATCTGAGATATGCAGACGACACCACCCTAATGGCAGAAAGTGAGGAAGACCTAAAGAATCTCTTGATCGGTTTGAAGGAAGAGAGTGCAAAAGCTGGCTTGAGACTCAATATCAAGAAAACCAAGATAATGGCAACAGGCCCGATCAGTTCCTGGAAAATAGACGGGGAAGAAGTAGAAGCAGTGACAGATTTTACTTTCTTAGGATCTAAGATCACTGCAGATGGAGATTGCAGCCATGAAATAAAGAGGCGGCTGATTCTAGGGAGACAAGCCATGAGAAACCTGGGGAACATAGTGAAAAGCAGAGACATCACCTTGAAAACAAAAATTAGAATAGTCAAAGCAATGGTATTCCCAGTGGTAATGTACGGATGTGAGAGCTGGACAATTAGGAAAGCTGAACGCAGAAGAATAGATGCCTTTGAAATGTGGTGTTGGAGGAGAGTTTTGAGGGTACCTTGGACAGCGAGGAGAACAAATAGGTCAATCTTAGAAGAAATCAACACTGACTGCTCATTGGAAGGTCAAATAGTAAAGATGAGGCTAAAGTACTTTGGGCATCAAATGAGAAGGGAGGATTCACTTGAGAAGGCCGTGATGTTGGGAAAGGTGGAGGGCAAAAGAAGAAGGGGGAGGCCAAGGATGAGATGGATAGATGGTATTGTAGACACAATGGGCACAAAACTGGGAGGACTGAGGGGGATGGTGGAGGACAGAGGCGCCTGGAGAACGATGGTCCACAGGGTCGCAAAGGGTCGGAATCGACTGTGCGACTGAACAACAACAAAACAACAAGAACAACACTTTTCTCTCCGTGAACTAGTGAACTTTAGCTAGGTCAAAAACTCTTGTAGCTCTAGAGAAGAGTGGGTTTTTTCCCCTATCAGGAAGCAAGGAAACCAAGCTTCCTACACAATATTATACATTTTTCTCCTGGATGTTGGATGAGGTCCCAGGCAATCTGCCATTAGCCATAATGTTCTCTCTATGAAGCTACAGGGTGTGTGTGGGTGTGCGCAATTTCTAAGTGGACCTTTGTCCCTGGCCCTATAGCAAAGAGCATTGTGCGCTACAGTTTGTGGATCATCTATTTTACATGTTAATAATTTTCTTAAGATATAAACAACTTCAGGAAAATATATCCTATTAAACTGCCACTGGGGAGTACAGTAAAAAGAGTGCCTCGCTTAGAGACTAACTTGCTTAAAGAGCAGAATTTTCTATGAATGGTCACCTCACTTAAAAACTAAAACCAACCAAAAACTTGCTTAACAATTAAATCGGGGTTCACAACCCCTCTGCCCCTGCCATGCCAGAAGCCACAATTGGTGACTTACAATAGTGTTTCACTTAAAGAGCAACCTCGCTTAAAGAGCAATCCTGTGGAACACATTATGCTCTTTAAGCGCGGTACCACTGTACTTGTAATGTTCAGGTCAAACTTGACATTTAATTGAAAGCAACATTTAAACCACATTTTTACATTTCCTCTTTGACCTTCTTTTCTTTTGCTTTATTTTTACTCCTCTTAATATATCCGTTCAACTGCATGTAAAACTGCCAGTTTTACATTTAACTGAACACTTGAAATTTGAACATAACTGAAACATTAAAACCTCATAAATGCTTTCCTTTCTTTTTGCTTATACCTTTGCTTAATTCTCCCCTGTCTTACTCTTCTGTTCAATTACATATAATATTCAGTGGTACCTCGGATAAAGTCCAATTCGGATAAAGTCCGTTTCGGATAAAGTCCGATTCGGATAAAGTCGTGGTTTTCATGCACACGTGATGCATCGCATAAAGTCCAAAACCACTAAAAATGGACGTAATCCGAGGTATTTGGTATAGGAACTTCGGATAAAGTCTATTTTTTGGATGTTATCCGATGCATCGTCCATTTGATTCAGATAAAGTCCAAAATCGGATAAAGTCCAAACTTGTGGAACGGAGTTTGGACTTTCCCTGAGGTTCTATTTATGTGATTACCATGGTGTAGGTCAGAGGTTGTTGACCTTTTCAAGCAGCTGGCCAGGTCATGCTCCTCAAACAGCTGAGCGGGCCGGACTGGTGGTTCCTTCTCCGTAAACACGTCTGCAGCTGTTTTTGCTGGTGGCTGTTTCTGCTGCCACTGGTGGGAGCGAGGACGGTGGGGCACATGAAATGGCACTGCGGACCATAGATTGAGAATCCCTGGTGTACCTGTTTTGTTGTTGTTCAGTCGCACAGTCGATTCCGACTCTTTGCGACCCTATGGACCATCGCTCTCCAGGCACCTCTGTCCTCCACCATCCTCCTTAGTCCACACAGCCCTGTGCCCATTGTGTCTACAATACCATCTAGCCATCTCATCTTTGGCCGTCCCCTTCTTCTTTTGCCCTCCACCTTCCCCAGCATCAAGGCCTTCTCAAGTGAGTCCTATTTTTATTTACTAAATATAATGCAAACTTATCAAATCAGATCCTGATCAATTTTGTATCACACTTCTGGTGAAGTGAACTTTAATACGTGAACATTATACTGTACTATACTACAATTAACTTGTACATTTTCAGGATTATTGTTTGCCTGAAACATGCTCAACCCTGAACTCAATGAGACTTACTTCTGAATAAAATATGCATAAAGGCTGCATTCTATAATATTTACACAGGCGTAATTACAATAAATGTAGTGGGGGTTACTTCTGAGTAGAAATATCTATGACTACACTGTCAGATGGCATTGTTTGCTTAGGAATGATCCATTACAGGAAATAACAATCATATAATAAATGTAACAGTTGTATGGGAAAAAAAGATAATTTAGTATATTAGAAAGTAATTACGGAATACTAATTGTCAAGGAAAACAATTCTGAGTCACCTTTCTTCAACCAATGTCATTTCAAATATTTTGAATTACAAACCCCCTTTACTTTTGACTGCTGGCTTTTCAAACCATGAGGTTTTTAAATGTGTTAATGGGAAGCCAGGCAAAGTGGGAAAGCTACACACATAAAGGAACTTGACAAGTTTACAGTCATATTTCACTTCCCAGAGGGATTATATAGACTTAAGTGAAGACACGGACATAAATTTTCATTTATTCCATTCTCACATAGGAGGGAAAAATGGATTTTTCCCCTTTTCACTAGGTGAGATTATTAGTTTTTCTGCATTTTTCTAATTCCCCCCTATTTTTACAAGAAAGTTCTAGTGTACTTCCTTAAACTACAGGAGATAATTTTAATTACCTCATCAAACTACAGATCCCAGAACAGGATGAAGCCATGTTATAAAGTGGTATCAAACCAATATGGCTGTGCCAAGTAGCTAAATCAGGGATCCTCAACCTGCGGCCCGTGGGCTGGATGTGGCCCACGGTACCATTTCATGTGGCTCCCCACCGCCTCCACCACACCAGGAAGTGCCATGTGGTGGAGGAAGGGCAAAATGGCTGTCTGGCCCCCGAAGCTGTCTGAGGGAGCATGACTCTGCCTCAGGCTTAAAAAGGCTCAGAACTCCTGAGCTAAATCCTCAGCAACACAGAAAATAATTAAAAGAAGTTGAGAAAAATTCACGGAAGTGGCTTCTGGGCACCCACACGGTCTTTAATGCAAAATACAAGGGTCCACCCCCTAACATTTTTTTTTTGTATGTATGTACAAATCATGTGCCGTTTATCTTCCTAGTTTTCCTAATCTCACCTGGTGGAATGGAAACTAGAGTACTGAGGTTTTTCATTTTTATTTGTGAGAACAAAATATGGGGGGGGGAGTATGTATCTAATTATGGAGTTACCTATGTTTGGCATAATGAAGGGGTGATCATGTTTCCACCAATTGAAGTAACTTTGTTGGATTTTGACCACCAAAGACCTCAACTACCTGCCCTTTGGAAACACTGTGCTTTTTCAGACTGGCCTCCAGGGCAAGAAAAGATGTGTTTACAGAGACAAAATAGAATGGAAGCATGAATGGAAACAACATCAATTAATTGCTTTTTGCAGATAATCAGGAATTGATAGCAAGTACAGCTAAGGAATACCACCTGGATACCACCACCCTCAGCCTCGCCGGGGGGTGAGGAGGAGGAGGAGCAGCTGACCGGCAGGGAAAGCCAGCCTCCAGAGCAAGGGGCCGCCCAGATACCACCACCCCCAGCCTTGCGGAGGCGGCGGTGAATGGCTCTCCCCGCCGGTCAGCTGCTGATCCTCCTCCTCACACACACACTGGAGTGGAGGTATCCGGGCGGCCCCTTGCTCCGGAAGCCTCATGGCGGCGGCTGGTTTTCCCCACTGGTCAGCTGATGCTCCTCCTCCTCCTCCTCAACCCCCGGCTGGGGGTGGTGGTGCAGAGAAGGAGCATCAGCTGACCGGCGGGGAAAACCAGCCGCCGCCACCGCGACGCCTCCGGAGCAAGTGGCCGCCCAGATGCCACCACCCTCAGCCTCGCCGGGGGGGGGGGGGTGAAAAGGAGGACCTGACCTGCGGGAAAAGCCAGGTGCCGCTGCTGCCGCAAGGCTGAGGGTGGTGGTATCCAGACGGCCCTTGCTCCGGAGGCCTCGTGGTGGTGGCAGCTGGTTTTCCCCGTGGTCAGCTGATGCTCCTTCTCCTCTGCACCACCACCCCCAGCCGGGGAGTGAGGAGGAGGAGGAGCAGCAGCTGACCGGCAGGAAAAGCCAGCCACCGCCGCCGCCACCGCGAGGCCTCCGGAGCAAGGGGCCGCCCAGATACCACCATTCTCAGCCTTGTGGCTATGGCTGCCTCCCCCCCCCGCCGGTCAGCTGCTGCACCTCCTCCTCAACCCCACCCCCGGCTGGGGTGGTGGTATCCGGGCGGCCCCTTGTTCTGGACACCTCACGGTGGCGGCGGCTGGTTTTCCCCACTGGTCAGCGGGGGAGGAGGAAGAGGAGCTGACTGGCGGGAAAAGCAAGCCACCGCTGCCACGAGGCCTCTGGAGCAAGGGGCCGCCTGCCTCCCCGCCCCCTTCACCTGCGGGGAAGGTAAAAGGAGCCCCATCAGTCTCGGAGCCACTGCGAGCCGCGCCTCCCCGCCCCCTTTACTGGCGGGGAAGGTAAAAGGAGCTGCGTCGGGCTCGGAGACGCCGTGAGCCGCACTTCCCCACCCCCTTCACCTGCGGGGAAGGTAAAAGGAGCCTCGTCGGTCTCGGAGCCACCGTGAGCCGCGCCTCCCCACCCCATTTACCGGCGGGGAAGGTAAAAGGAACTGCGTCGGGCTCGGAGACGCCGTGAGCCGTGCTTCCCTTCCCCCTTCACCGGTGAGGAAGGTAAAAGGAGCCCCATCAGGCGTCTCCGAGCCCAACGGGGCTCCTTTTACCTTCCCCGCTGGTGAAGGGGAATAGGTTATATATGTTGTAAGCCGCTTTGAGTGACAATTGTGTCAGGAAAGCGGGATAGAAATAAAACTTATTATTATTACCAAAAGGTAATATTAAAATATTAAATATTAATATTAAAAATGATAATGATAGTACTAATGGCATCCTGATTTATGGCCACCCTTCCCAGGGTTTCCTAGGTAGGGAGTCTCCAGATTTGAGTTTCCTCCCCTAAGGCTCTTGGGATTCTTGGGCCATTTGCCCAGCCCCCACACCAAGCTGGCTTTCCCCGCCGGTCAGCTGCTCCTCCTCCTCCTCCACACCACCACCCCCAGCAGGTAAAGGGAGCCATCCCCGGCCCGGGAAGCTCCGAAGACGCCGCCGTTGGAAGAGGGGTAGTCATACGGCGAGTATATTGCAAACTCTACATTTTAACTAGAAAAGTTGGGGGTCGTCTTATACGCCCAGTTGCCTTATACGCCGGAAAATACAGTATATACAGAGACAACAAATAAAGTGGTTTGCCCATTTGGAGAGAATATCTTGGGATTCCTTACCATACAAGGCATATCTGAAAGGAAGAGAAGGAGAAAGAGCATGAGGCAGACCCAGAACATTAAATAAAGCTGGTGGAGACCCCCTAAAAGTGCCAAAGCAAGAACCTTGTATCTCCCCTGACACCCAAAGGGGTAAAAGTAAGTAAAGAAGAAGAAGACAGAAACAGAGAATGAATATAACTAGTGATTCCCAACCTTGGGTTTCCAGAGTTTCTTGGATTTTAACTGCCTGAAATCTTAACCATTGGATGTGCTGGCCAAGATTTCTAGGAGCTGAAATCCAAGAACATCTAGGCACCCAAGGTTGGGATCTGGTGATCTAGACTGCAGATGTAGCTGCTTGATCTGACCATAACTGCCATGGCTCCCTCCTATAGAATTCAACATTTTCTACAAGAGAACTCTCAGGCTGCTCCTTGAATTACAGGAGACAATATTAACCACCCCATCAAAACTACAGATCGCAAGATTGTATAGGATGAAACCGCGACATAAAGTGGTTTCAAACCAATAGGACTGTGTAGTACAGCTACCCTGTCAGCAATAGCAGACAAGAGTCTTATGCTCTTAGTCAAGTTATGGGGTGATGGGAGGGAAGATTATGAACTTGTTGAACAGGAGATGTGTCTACTGCAAGACTTATGAGCCAATGCCAAGCAACAAACACAGTTTTGCATATCTTCTCAAACCTGAATCCCACTGAGTTCAATGAGACTTAAATTATAGGCCTTATTTTTATTGCTTTTTAGTAGTTTTAATTGTTTAGTTGTGGTCGCCACCGGGCAACCACCCCCAGCCGGGGGGTGAGGAGGAGGAAGAGAGCCGGCCGAGCGGCGGAAAGGTCAGCCATCGCCGCCGCTGGGCAACCACCCCCAGCCGGGGGGTGAGGAGGAGGAAGAGAGCCGGCCGAGAGGCGGAAAGGCCAGCCATCGCCGCCGCTGGGCAACCACCCCCTGGCAACCACCTCCAGCCGGGGGGTGAGGAGGAGGAAGAGAGCCGGCCGAGCGGCGGAAAGGCCAGCCATCGCTGCCGCTGGGCAACCACCCCCAGCCGGGGGGTGAGGAGGAGGAGAGCCAGCTGAGCGGCGGAAAGGCCAGTCATCGCCGCCGCCGCGAGGTTTCCAGCCGGGGATACCCACCACCTACAGGCTCCAGCCGAGCGTTGAAGGAGAAGACCAATTGGCAGAAGGGAAAAGGGCAGAGGAGGAAAAGCAGGGGGCGAGACTCAGAGTCCCATGCAAAGGATAAGAGGCTGATATGCAAAAATGTAGAAGACTTAATATAGCAACTGACATAGAGACTTTATACTGACTTAATATAGAAACTGACATAGAGACTGTGTTTTAAAGTGTGATAACATGCATGATAATATGTTTTCTAAAATGTTTTAAATTTTTAAAAACCGTGATAAAATGGATGGGGGGGAAAAATGGTGTAGAAACCGGCAAACCACGCCACAAAGCTTGCCAAGAGAACCCTATTGACCAAAACAAAAGGCAAAACAAAGGAGCAGTTTAGATGATACAGGATGCTTAACACCACAGAGTGGAGGAGGGGGAGGGATACGAAAGGGGGAGGAGAAATACAGTGTTGCAAGGAACAATACTGCATAGGGACATGGAATGTGAGATCAATGAATCAAGGTAAACTGGAAGTGGTAAAAAATGAGATGGAAAGAATAAGCATTGACATCCTGGGCATCAGTGAGCTAAAATGGACAGGGATGGGTGAATTCAGCTCTGGAAACCATCATATCTACTACTGTGGGCAAGAAAACCTTAGAAGAAATGGAGTAGCCATAATTGTCAATAAAAGAGTGAGAAAAGCAGTAATGGGATACAACCTAAAAAATGACAGAATGATGTCAGTCAGATTTCAAGGCAAACCTTTCAATGTCACTGTGATCCAAATATACGCACCAACCACTGGTGCAGATGAAGCCACAGTGGACCAGTTCTATGAGGACCTAGAACACCTCATAGAACAGACACCAAGAAATGATGTTCAAATTATATTAGGAGATTGGAATGCGAAAGTAGGAAATCAAAAAGTGGAGGGAATAACAGGCAAGTTTGGTCTTGGAACACAGAATGAAGCAGGGCAAAGATTGATAGAGTTCTGCCAAGAGAACACACTGGTCATAGCAAACACTCTCTTCCAGCAACACAAGAGGCGACTTTACACATGGACATCACCAGATGGCCAACACCGAAACCAAATTGACTACATACTCTGCAGCCAAAGATGGAGAACCTCCATACAGTCAGCAAAAACAAGACCTGGAGCGGACTGTGGCTCAGATCACAACCTACTGATCGCAAAATTCAGGCTTAGACTAAAGAAAATAGGGAAAACAAGGAGACCAGACAGATATCACCTAGACAGCATCCCTAAAGAATACACGGTGGAGGTGATGAACAGATTTAAAGGCTTAGACTCGGTAGACAGAGTGTCAGAAGAATTATGGACGGAGATGAGGGACATCATGCAGGAAGCAGCAAAGAAAACCATACCAAAGGAGAGGAGGCGTAAGAAAGCAAAGTGGTTATCTGATGAGGCTCTTGAAATAGCAGAGGAAAGAAGGAACACAAAAGTAAAAGGAGAAAGGAAAAAATACAATCATTTGAACGCAGAATTTTTTTTAAAAAAGCAAGGAGAGATAAGGAAAACTACCTAAAAGAACAGTGCAGAGGAATGGAGGAAAACAACAAAAGAGGCAGAACCAGAGATCTTTTCAAAAAAATCGGGGAAATCAAGGGAACATTTAAAGCAAAAATGACCATGATAAGGGACAAAGACAGAAAGGAGCTAGCTGATGCAGAAGAAATTAAGAAAAGATGGAAAGAGTACACAGAGGAACTTTACAAAAAGGACCTCAACACTCCTGATAATCACAATGATGAAGAATTTGAACTTGAGCCAGACATCCTGGAGAGCAAAGTCATAAAGGCTCTAAAGAGCACTGCAAACAACAAAGCTAGTGGAGATGATGGTATCCCAGTTGAATTTTTCAAAGCACTAAAAGATGATGGCATCAAATTACTGCATTCAATATGCCAGCAGATTTGGAAAACAAAACAGTGGCCACAGGATTGGAAAAGATCAGTATACGTTCCAATCCCAAAAAAGGGCAATGCCAAAGAATGTTCAAACTATCGAACAATTGCACTCATCCCACACGCCAGCAAGGTGATGCTCAAGATAATACAGGATAGACTTCAGCAGCAAGTGGAGAGAGAATAACCAGAGGTGCAGGCTGGTTTCAGAAGAGGCAGGGGGACTAGACATACGTTGGATCATGGAGAAAACAAATGAATACCAGAAACAAGTTTACTTTTGTTTTATTGACTACACTAAGGCATTTGACTGTGTGGACCACAACAAGATGTGGCAAGTAATTAAAGAGATGGGAATACCAGAGCACCTCATATGCCTCCTGAGAAATCTGTATATGAACCAAGAAGCAACAGTTAGGACAGAACACGGAATGACAGAGTAGTTTGGAATAGGAAAAGGAGTAAGACAAGGCTGTATTTTGTCACTCTGCTTATTCAACTTATACACAGAGCACATAACACACAATGCAGGGATAGAGGAATCACAATATGGGATTAAAATTGCTGGGAGAAACATCAACAATCTGAGATATGCAGACAATACTACCCTAATGGCAGAAAGTGAGGAAGACCTAAAGAATCTCTTGATTGGGCTGAAGGAGGAGAGTGCAAAAGCTGCCTTGAGACTCAATATCAAGAAAACCAAGATAATGGCAACAGGCCCAATCAGTTCCTGGAATATAGATGGGGAAGAAGTAGAAGCAGTGACAGATTTTACTTTCTTAGGATCAAAGATCACTGCAGATGGAGATTGTAGCCATGAAATAAAAAGGTGACTGATTCTTGGGAGACAAGCTATGAGAAACCTGGGGAAGATAGTGAAAAGCAGAGACATCATATGGCAAACAAAAATTAGAATAGTCAAAGCAATGATATTCCCAGTAGTAATATATGGATGCGAGAGCTGGACAATCAGGAAGGCTGAACGCAGAAGAATAGATGCCTTTGAAATGTGGTGTTGGAGGAGGGTTTTGAGAGTCCCCTGGACAGCGAGGAGAACAAATAGGTCAATCTTAGAAGAAATTAACCCTGACTGCTCACTGTAAGGTTAAATAGTAAAGACGAAGCTAAAATATTTTGGACATCAAATGAGAAGGGAGGATTCACTTGAGAAGGCCTTGATGCTGGGAAAGGTGGAGGGCAAGAGAAGAAGGGGGTGTCAAAAGATGAGATGGATAGATGGTATTGTGGACACAATGGGCACAGAGCTGGGTGGGCTGAGGAGAATGGTGGAGGACAGAGGCGCCTGGAGGAAAATGGTCCATGGGGTCGCAAAGGATCGGAGTGGACTGTGCGACTGAACAACAACAAGTTGTTTTTAAAATGGAGATAATAAGCCGACTCTAACGAGTCACAGCAAATTTTCAATTCCATCATTTTTAATTGCTCTGTAGAAAAGAGCCACTTGTAACACACACACAAAACCACTTTTAATCCATTATTCTGTCAGCAAACTGAGTTGTATCAGAGAGCTCAACAGGATGTCAGTGTTGACATTAGATAAACATCAGCCTTGTAGCATATCTACAGAGAGAAAACAAAGAAGGAAGGGTTTCTATAGCTTCCAATGTACCCCATGCACTTAGCAAAATCTGAATTAAACTCAAAGACAATGGACCTGCAACATCCTTAACCTTTGGTTTTAAAATGATATAGCAAGAGTGATTGTGGGGTTGTTTTTAACTACAGTGTTGCTTTTAATGACATTTGTGTTTCTTAGAAAAATGCACAGCCTGATCTTACTGCTGTGTAAACCACTTTAAAATACTTTGGTTTAACCACCACACCACACGCAACTCATAGAAAGAGGAAGAGATGATGAATCCGTCCCATCAAGATTCATTTCAGAAAACACCACAGGGTGCTAGTCCTCACTGTGACATTGAGGAATGCCTCTGATTTTTCCTTGACTGTTATCCCCCCCCCCTTTCTCCACATGTGGTTTGTTATAATACGTTGAACAACACTGCATTTAACAATACCATTAAGTAATGAGGATCTTGGTCTCTCTTCATTTTCTGTAAATGTCCACTTATAGGTTATTGCTCTTAGGTTCCTTCTTCCTTAGATTATTTCACTCTTCAGTATTTTTCTTGTTTGTTCTCCTTCCACATACTTTCCTCTTGCTGTGAAGATGCTCCCATAAAGCATAGTAACTATCTCTGGAGTTACTTCCAAACTTAAGCCTAGGTTTACCAGTTTTGTAAACAAGAGATTTCATGGAGGAACAAAGCTTTTCCTTTTCCTTTACCACGAACATTTTGATTACTCTGAATTCATAGCCATCCACTTATCTTACTAACATGTGCTATGTTTTGCAAATGTAATTACTGTACCACAAATTCCTACATGGTTTACATTGGAACAAGGGATCCAGGATTTTTTCAAAGATACAACATAAACCAGGTTGCTCACAACACCTAAATTTAAATCCCAGCACTACGCTAGGATTGGAAAGTTTGTTTATCTAAACCAGGGGTTCCCAACCTAAGGACCGTGGGCCAGATCCAGCCCACAATGCCATTTCATGTGGCCCCCACTCCTCCAAGGGCATTCAAGAAACAAAATGGCCACCCCATTTGAAGCTGTTGGGACAAAATTGTCACCCCCATCATGCAGGCAGGGCAAAATGGCCATCCTGCTCTCGAAGCTGACTGAGTGTGACCCGGCCCCCAGCTTGAAAAGGTTGGGAACCCTTGATCTAAGCAAAACAGTAAATCAAATTTCTGACTTAAGGCAAGCAAGCACAAATCTAAACTTTTAACTTATTGTCAATGGTAAAATATCCTTGAAAAGAAACTGCAAAAGTGAAACCATTCAGAAAACTTTTTTTGCCATAACAATAAAAAAATAAATATATAATGGCCAGGATCCTGTTGGCGATGTATGCCTGCATACGTTTACTTGCCTTACTCATCAAGGCATGTTACCAGGTATGCACTAATCATATTACCAGGCCTTTTTCTGCAATCAGGTTTCCACCTTGTAAGGCGACTAAGATCTTGCTTGTTCTGGGAATTGAAGTACAAGAACATCTAGAGTGCCAACGTTCACCATCACGGCCCTACCATGTCCAGCTACTGGTCATGCTCACTTGGTGAGTGAAGGATCTTATAATCCAATGTACCTGGAGGACCTCAGGTTAGAAGAATGAATGAACAACAAAATGTGAGGTCCTGAGCCAGTTTTTACCAACAGAACATCTGGGACAGAAAACTGAAATACAACTGTTTTACCTTCACTGGTTTTGATCTTCTCTCAAAATCTTTCAAATAAGCGACTAAACTTCTTCCTAACTAATTGTTGCCCTCATTGTTCTGGGAAATGAGTAGGCATATATATATATATATATATACCAATACTTCTCCACAACTGAAGGGAGATGAAGACGGAGGAGCTATTTCTGCATCTCAAGCGACTCAATAGTCCATTGGGGATTTCACATCAATAATTGCATTTTTGTTAGGATTATTTTGGAGGTGTAATCCATAAATCCTCATAGAAAGTGAACTGCTGAGCTATTACTGGAACAAAAAGTGCATTCATTTTGTAACACACTGTCTGTGAACCACAATGTAAATACAAGCACAGGAAAGTTCAATACAGCCAACTTCTCAAAACAGTAAAAGGAAACAGGAAAGGGTCACAGGAAAACAGCAGGTTTTGTCTTCATTGGTTCATTTTGTGGAAACATGAATGACATATTATTCATACTAATAATTACCAATAACCTGTGCTGCCCAATGTGTAGAGATCATGGTGTTTTCCTTAAATTAACAGTTGATAGCAATAATTACTCATTAAGCCACTGCAGCAGTTTAGTGCAAATGCACTGGGGCTGACACTTTCTTTTGCTCTTCATATCTGAGCATAAAAGTATATACTGTATATGAAATACAGGTCAAATTCAAAACAAATAAAAATGTTTAAATAATTAGACTATTTTTGTCCAGAAATAGGCTATTTCAGTAGCATTATCTTAACCACTTATTAGATCTTTTTTGGTACATGTGGTGGGGTATAAACTGCATGCACATCAATGCTGCATGGATTGCATTTCTCCACATTCACAAAAAATCTGTAGTGTATCTCAGTAGCTCTTTAATTTACTCTGAATTCTGTTAAGTGACTTCCAGAAGGTCCAGCCAGAATCTTGTTCTGGTGGGAAATACTCTCTGACATTCATCAGCTCCTCAAAGTGTATTGCTCGGGCTTCTTTTTCTTTCGCATTCCTGGACTTCCAAAATGAAGCCACTTTCTTGGCTTTGTTGTTGGGCAAATTTGAGTCCTCATCGGTCCATGATTCTGGCAGTAATTGGCAGACCAATAAATGAGCCAGATTTTGTATCTCTCCACATTCACACCACATGTTGCTGTCTGCCACAGCCCTCACTTGAGCATGTTGGTATTGCATTCAGGCACTCCGATCCTCAGCCTATTCAGTCCTCCAAGTGATGCAGAGGAGGTTGAGTTCCTCAGCTACAGTATATCCTTTAATTTTGTTCCTTGTCCAGTGAGCTTCTTCCTCCATCTTCTAATTTTGTTTTGCCAATTGAGAACCACTGTAAGGGAGCAATTGTGTAAAGTCCATTCTTAGAAAAGGAACTAAGTATGAAAGTGCTTCCGGAATCCGGTCCAAAGAAGATACTGAGCATTCCCCCAGACCATGAGTTCTCAACCTTTTTAAGCTGGGGGCTGGGTTACGCTCCCTCAGACAGCTTTGGCGGCCGGACAGCCATTTTGCCTTTCCTCCACCACATGGCACTTCCTGGTGTGGTGGAGGCAGTGGGGGCCCACATGAAATGGTGCTGTGGGCCACACCCAGCCCTCAGGCTGCAGGTTGAGAATCCCTGCCCCAGACAAAGCTCAAATACAGGAAGGCTGGGTCAATGAACAAGTTCAGGGTTGGAGCTGGAAGCAGCAGCATTACAACCACTGGTAATTTTGGGTGGTGGGTTACTGAGGAAGTCGCAGTGGGGCTGGCGGATGCTGCTAAGACAGACAAAATCATCAGAGCGGGCAAGACAGTGACGATCTGAATTACGGTGAGATTTTGGTACATTGCCCTTAGAGTTACATTAGGAACTGAGGCATGGCCAATGCATTCTTTACACAGCCTGCCCTGCAGAATATAAGCTTGTTCTTCCATCTGGATGCACTAACAGATGGAGTAAATACAATTCGAAGGCAGGAGCAGTGACAGGAAAGGGAGAGGAAGAAGACATCCTTTCTTTCTGGGCAGGCTGTGCATGACTTAGCAGAAGAGAATAGCCACCCTGGTGAGATAAGCAAGCAACCGCCACAAAGAGCCACAGCAAGGAGAAAGGGACAGCTTTGTTGGTTAAAAATAATTTGTTGTAATCATCAGCAACCAGGTCGTATCCTGCTATTCAGACAAAATGGAGAGCTCAGTCGGTTTGCAGATTTACTATGTACAGACATCAGGGTCTGTCTACTCTGGGGGAAAGGCACCCACACTCTTTTTAAAACATTGGTGAAGTTTTTAGAAATACGTTTTCATATTGTAGAAGTAAAAGTCTCCCTTGCTTGATTCTAGGGGGCAATGTTCACCTCCATGTTCAGCCAAAGAGCCAATGCTGTCTGTGTCTGCAGATGCTTCCATGGTCATATGGCAGGAATTACTAGACACCAGAGCACACAGAACACCGTTACCTTTCCCGCTGAGGGACAGATGACAGGAGGTCACTCCGCTGTGCAGCACTCAGGTCTTGAACTGCTGACCTTCTGGTCATCAAGCTCAGTGTCTTATCCACCTTGCTCAAGGGATCCGACGGAGTTTTAGTCCCAGCCTAACATTTTACAGTTTGTTTTTAATTATTTGAAATATTTTAATTATGATAGTTTCATTGTTTTTTAAATGCGTTATTTATTGTGTTTTTAATTGTACTCATTCTAATATTGTAATCTGCCTTGAGTCCTCTCATGGGGAGAAAGGTAAATGTAAAGGTTGCCCTTGCTTGAAAGCCAGTCGTACCTGACTCTAGGGTTTAGTGTTCATCTTTGTTTATAGCCAAAGAGCCAGTACTGTCTGCAGATGTTTCCATGGACATGTGGCAGGAATGACTAGACACTGAAGTGCACAGAACACTGTTTACTTTCCCACCAAAGTGGTACCTATTTATCTATTTGAAATTTCTTGCTTTCGAACTGCTAGGCTGGCAGGAGCTGGGACAAATATGAGAGCTCATTCTGTCATGCAGCACTCAGGTCTCAACTGCTAACCTGCCGAACTTCCAGTCATTAACTTCAGCATTTTAACCACTAAACCACCACAGTCCCATGGGGAGAAAGGCAGCCTATAAATGAAACTAAATCAACTGATCAAAATTGACTCATGCTCCAAAGCATTAATGAAAGCTCACATTAAAATACCAGCTAGTCTTTAAGGAGCCTCAACACTATTATCTTTTTGTATCCAACACCCCACCCCCACTCCCAACCCCAAAAATGGTTTTATGGATTATAATCCAACAATCCCAGCACTGGCCACACACTAACTCTGGAATTCAGGAAATACAGGTCCCCACCCCAATTCCATGGGTTCAGTATCTGTGGGTTCAGTTATCCATTAGTCTAAAAATATTTTTAATACCTGAAATACATAGTATGTATGCATTTCTATGGTGCATTACCGGAGCTTGCCTCTGAAGATAGGGTTTTCTGTCATCCACAGTTTCAGGTATCTGCTGTCGGTGTCAGAATGTGGATCTGTACTCTGTTTCAAACATGGGTGACATCTCAAGATGTAAACTGCATGGTTACTGAATTTTCTTTCTTTCTCCCCTCCCTTCTTTCCTTCCTTTCTAACTTGAGAGTACACCACAACTCTGAATAGCGTTCACTATTGCGTCTTGCGCTGTTTCCATTTTGGGCACTCGGTTCTTCAGCTATTTTGAAAGCTTTCTAATATTTTTGCAGATGTTGTTTGCCAAGTGCAGGAACGAGGCTGATCCAATCCTGGGCACCAGCTTCAATTCGCACAACCAGCCAAGAGCCTGGCTAGCCTTTCACAAAATGGTAGCATGTGCTATTTGACTCTGTTTGCAATTACATGCAGCAGCATTAACTCCTAAACTTGCACATGCTGGCACGAATCAACAATGGGCGAGCAGAAACACAAACACACCCTCCTTAATTCCCCTTGCTGGACCTGTCTCCATCGAATTGGTTACTCGTCTGCCTACCCTGGCATCTGGAAAAAATTATGTCTGTTATGTGACAGATATTTCTTTTGCTTCTTTCCTGTCCTCTTTTTATGGCTTTCTGCTCTTTACCAACAGGGTAAATCGTCTACGTCTCACTGTGCTCTTTTCATGCACAGCCACTTTAATTTGCTCTCTATTAACATGCCTGCCATGTAAGGTCTCAAACTAAACTAGAAGAGGGAGAACGGGATGGCCAAAAGCCACGCCTGCATTCCCAGCAGTAGCGCTAGGAAAAACGCCAGCTTAATTTAGCTAGAAGAAAGAATTTTAAATTTGGAAAAGACTCAACTCTGAACTAGCTCTCAATGTCTCAAATGTATTCATCCTCTTCTTGGCATTCTCTTCCCTCTCAGGCTTGCACTGTTTGAGGACCTCAAAATAATTTAGGAGTTCTCAACCTTTTAAAGCCGGGGGCCGGGTCACGTTCACGCAGACAACTTCAGGGGCTGGACAGCCATTTTGCCCTTTCTCCACCACGTGGCACTTTCTGGTGTGGTGGAGGCAGTGGGGAGGCCACATGAAATGGTGCCGCAGGCTGCATCCGGCCCGCAGGCTTGAGAATCCTTGATTTAGAAGATGTTTTCAATCTCAGAATTTTCTCATTCTGTTTTGCAGGTCGCAGGAGCAACAAACCCCTGGAGGGACTCACTTCTTTAAAATAGCAAAGCTAGCAAATAAACTCAAGGTAAAGTAGAAGTAAAGGTCTCCCTTGCTCAAAAGCCAGTTGTGTCAAACTCTAGGGAGCGGTGCTCATCTCTGTTTACAGCTGAAGAGCCAGCGCTGTCTGCACCAGCAGACATTTCTGTGGACATATAGCAGGCATGACTAGACTCCGGAGTGCATGGAATGTTGTTATCTTTCCCACACTGAAGTGGTACCAATTTAAAGGTAGACTGGTTTTAGACTGTTATGTTGATTTTAATGTTGTGAGCCGCCCAGAGTCATTTCGAGTTGGGCAGCTATATAATTTGGATAAATAAATAAATAAATAAATAAAGGTAAAGCCAGTCGTATCCGATTCTAGGGTACGGTGCTCATCATCATTTAAAGCCAAAGAGCCAGTGCTGTCTGTACATGCAGGAGTTTCTGTAGTGATGTGGCAAGCATGACTAGACACCAGAGTGCACAGAACACTGTTACCTTTCCTGCCCAAGTAGTACCTATTTATCTACTTGCAATTTCTTGCTTTCAAACTGCTAGGTTGGCAGGAGATGGGGCAGACGACGGGGTGCTCACTTTGTCGTGCAGTGCTCGGGCTTCAAACTGCTGACCTGTCATCAAGCTCAGTGCCTTAACCACTCAGGCACTGTTGCTCTCTAGCAAATAAACTACCTAGATGCAATTGGTTTGGGATATTTATTTCATTCTTGCAGGTGAGAAGAAAAACAATTCCAAAGTTTCCTCTCCTAGATAAAGTGATGAGAGTTTCCCCACATTTTCCACCTTTCACTACCTTTTTTGGGAGAGAGGGTGATTCTCCCACCTCTGCCCCACCTGTAAAATACAAGTTTTGTAAAAATCCAAACCACAATTCCCTCTCCCTCAATAATTTTCCTGATCATTAAAAAAAGCACTGGTCTTTTCACTCAGGTGCAGGAGAGAGAAAAAAATCTTGCAGCAGTTCACCATTTCTTAAAAGAAAAAAGGGAGTTTCTATGTGCTGAGACACCTTCTTTCATCTGGGATAAAACAGTTTGCGATCATTTATTGCATCTTTAACGTGAGATAACATTAGCAGCATCAACATTTACAGGGACCAGAAACCCCACTTCCAAATTTCATTAGAAAGCAGTAAGTAGGTAGTAGGAGGAAGGAAAGTGCAATATTTTTGTTAACTGTTTTGGTGGGGTTTCTCCCCACTCTTCACACCTTTCTTTTATGTTGAAATTAGCAGATGTTTCCAGAGTCGAGTTGACTCATCTCAAGATACAGAAACATGAAGGACCTAGGAAGTGTTTATATGTTAAAGGAGCTCTAAACAATGAAATCTGACAACAGATTGTCAAAAATCTCTGTGGGTGTTGTTAATGAAATAGATTCCCCCCCTATACATCAGAACTCTGTTCTTTTGGATGTTTCCTAGTTCTTTTTTTGTCTTTACAATTGTATTTATACTAGGTATATATTTGTTAATGTTTATTATAAATGTTATCTTGTCTGGATTATTTTGTTTGATGTCATCATTTTGTGGGTTGTCTAGAGCGGTACGGGCACCAATTTGGGTAGGGGGCCTTAGCGGCTTAGTAGGTAAGTCACTGAGCTTGATGACTGGAAGATCAGCAGTTCGAGACCCAAGTGCTGCATAACAAAGTGACCTCCCATCATCTGTCCCAGTTCCTTGCAGCCTAGCAAGGAAATGCAAATAGATAAATAGGTACCACTTAAGCGGGAAAGGTAACAGCATTCTCTCTTCTCTGGCGTACTGCGAAGTTGGCAGGAGCTGGGACAGAGGCGGGAGCTCATTCCCTCATGCAGTACCCGGAAATCGAATTCCAACCTTCCAGTCAGCAAGTTCAGTGTCTTAATCACTTGAGCCACCGCAGTCCCTCAAGCTGCTCTACATAAATATTATTTCATTCTATTGTTATTGCTATTGGATTACATTTAAATCCTACACAGAGCCTGGAAAATAAGCTTTGAGAGGCCAAGAGACCATCTTCTGAAGAATTTTGCTGAGTTATGCCACCACATACCTCAACTCCATAGCAAGAAGTGGTTAACCCCATGGGTATATTTGGAATATGCATTTACTAGACCTCCACTCTTTGAGACCCACGTTTCTCATGAAAAAGTGCTATATGCACACAGAGGTACATGCACAAAAAGGCCCTTTGCATGCACTTTGAACAAAAAGATGTGTGTGTGTGGGGGGGGGGGGTGTTGTCATTGGGAGCATCAACAAAACAGGTCTAGTGATTTCCTCCCAATAAGTATTTGTATGATTTTTTTTTGGAATACTTGTGATGATGATTGAGTGAGGGTGGATTTGAACTTGGGATCTGTTACTTTTCATATGCTTGGAAAGTTCCTTTTAATAAAACACCCACATTTTCATTTTTACTCTTGAGACAGTTATTGTGTTTTCATTATATCTAGTAAAGGTAAAAGTCTCCCTTGCTCAAAAGCCAGTTGTGTCCGACTCTAGGGTTCAGTGCTCATCTCCGTTCACAGTCAAAGAGCCAGCGCTGTCTGTGTCTGCAGATGTTTCTGTGGTCGTGTGACAAGCATGACTAGATGTCAGGGCACATGGAATGCTGTTACTTTTCCTGCCAAAAGTGATACCTATTTATCTACTCACAATTTTATGCTTTTGAACTGCTAGGTTGGGCAGGAGGTGGGACAGACAACGTGAGCTCACTACGTCACGCAGAATCCAGGTCTTGAACTGCTGACCTTCCGGTTGTCAAGCTCAGTGTCTTAACCACTAAGCCACCATGGCCCTTTCGGTATATCTAGGACAGTAGTGGTGAACCTATGGTATGCTTGCCAGAGAGGGGGCATTCAGAGCCGTCTCTATGGGCACATGCGCCATTGCCCCAGCACAGAGTTTGCCCCGCTCCTCTGCCCAGAAGCCCAATGGGAGCGCTTCCTCCCTCCTCCAACATAGAGTTTGCCTGCCCATGTTGGCACTTTGCAATAAATAAGTGGGGTTTGGGTTGCAGTTTGGGCACATGGTCTCTAATAGGTTCGGCATCACTGATCTAGGGGCTAATTTATCCTCCTGATACCTCAGGTAACCAATGTATGAATCTTTCACAATTATTATCCCTGTCTCTGTGTATCAAAATTATGCCTTCTCTAAAGAGCATGCAGTGGCTCAATTGGCTAAGACGCTGACTGGGAGGCGAAAGATCAGCAGTTCGATCCCCGAGTACTGCAGGACGGAATGAGCTCCCGTCTTTGTCCCAGCTCCTGCCAACCTAGCAGTTCGAAAGCAAGAAATTACAAGTAGATAAATAGGGACCACTTCGGTGGGATGGTAACAACGTTCGGTGCACTCCGGTTGCCTAGTCATGCCTGCCACATGACCACGGAAACGTCTGCAGAAGCAGACAACGCTGGCTCTTCGGCTTTGAAACAGAGATGAGCACTGCACCCTAGAGACGGATATGACTGGCTTTCAACCAAGGGAAACCTTTACCTTAAAGAGCATCACTGGTTATTTAAAGGCTATTTCTGAGGCCCTCCGGGGTTGTTTCAGACCTCAAACAGCTTTTTCAAAAATCTAGGTTTCAGGTCTAAGCCAAGCAAGAGGTAGCACGAAATTAGGCTTTAAATATTCAGAGCTTCCAGGATGGGCATAAGGGAAAGATAAATAACTTCTGAATACTCTAGAAAAACAGAGAAAGGGCTGTCATAAGTGAAAACCAACTCAATGACATGCAATAATTATTAGAGACACCGCTTGGCATTTTAATGCAGTAATTTTCCATCCAATATTGAAGGTGTCAGGGTCAATCATCAATCCAAACGGGGACTGTAGCCAAGAAATCAAAAGAAGACTGAGACTCAGAAAGGCAGCAATGAAGATACTAGAAAAGACTGTCAAGTATAAGGTGTGTTGCTGAAGTCCAAGACCAAGATCATCGGCACTATTATATTCCTGACCCCTATGTACAGGGGCAAAAGCTGTACAGTTAAGAAAGCTGATAGGAAAAAAAATATTCATTTGAAATGTGGTAATGGAGGGGTTTTGTGGAGATCCCTGGACTGCAAAAAAGACAAACAAATAGATCTTAGACAGCAAATCAAACCTGAACTGCCTCTGGAGGCAAAAATGATAAAATTGAGACTATCCAAGTTTTGGCACATCATGAGAAAGCAATACTTTCTGGAAAAGACAATAGTGCTGGGAAAGGTAGAAGGCAGCAGGAAAAGAGGAAAACAAAACATGAGATGGACTGACTCTCTAAGTCAGGGGTGGTCATCCTTGTGCCCCAGGCGTTCTTGGACTTCAATTCCCAGAAGCCTTGATCAACAGGTGTGCTTACTTGGGCTTCTGGGAATTGAAGTTCATGAACACTTGGGGCACCATGGTTGACCACCTTAGTCAGGGATGCCCAAGCCTTTCGGCCTATGGGCCGGTCATTTGGTTCAGTGGGCCGGTCACATAGTTCCTCCCACCTGAAGCAGAAGTAAAACGTGCCTTGCAATCTGTTTTGCAACTGGATGAGATAGATTTTAGGCTGCCATTTTCTCTGCTTAAACCAGGGATGCCCAAACTATGGCCCATGGGCTGGATCCAGCCCCAATGCCAATTCTGCCGGCCCACACCACCCTCATCGCTCCCAGAAGTGGAAGTAAAACGCACCCGTACTTCCGCTTCCGGGAGTGATGAGGGTGACACAAGCCAGATGAATTAGCATCAGGGGCTGGATCCAGCCTGTAGGACATAGTTTGGGCACCCCTGCTCTAAGTGGAATACTGACTATAATCTGCAGGAGTTGAGCACAGGACATTTTGGAGATTTCTCATTCATAGTCATCATAAATCTGAGATTACTTGATGGTGCGTAACAACAACTGAGGTCCAGGCTATCTGTATTATGGCCATGGGCTGTTCTTAGTCCAGCCCTGCCCTGCAATTCAGGAGGTTCAAACATGACTCAGTTTTCATGGCTCCAATCATCTTCTGTGACTCCCCATTACAGTTGAAAGCCCTTCTAGCAAAGAGACATGACAAGCTGCCTTTCCCCTTGAACCAAGAATATTTATTCCAGGTATGAGTCAGTGCTTGATTCTCATTGACGTATGCTCTCTGGGGTTTCAAGGTGGCAATCTGTTTACCTCACATGGTGTTGTTCCCCTTTCTGAGCTGAAGGCACCAGAAATCAAATCTGGATCCTTCTTCTGCGGGCAAATTCTTGCGTTACCATTAAGCTACAGAAGGACTCCCTGAGCACTTTAATTTTACAATGCTGAGTCCCATTTGTCGCCTAGAAGCACTCCCCAAGACTATCTACATTCTACAACATAGTGAAGATAAATGCAACCCTTGCAATTAAACCCAACAATAAAAACATAGAGAAACCTCTTATTTTCTTAGCACTGGGAAACTTAACAAACACTAGAACAATCTCATACCAACACGGAGAACATTAAAACAGTTCAAATGCCTGGCAAAATACAACTGTTTTAACCATTTCCCTCAAGGCAAATGTAGAGGCCGGAAAAGTTACATTTTTGGACCCAGTTCCCAGAATCTCATTAACTGGCACATCCAGAAGGGCCTTCTTGACAGAAGAGGAGCAAATAAAACGCATCCAGGTTCCTCCTGTAAGCCCCATATAACCTTCAGTATATGTTATCTGCCTTTTCTTCATTGTGTAGTTTTCTTAACCTCCTTTCCTTTCTTAAGTTTCCTGTCCACAATTTTGTGCTCTGAACTGAGTTCTCCAGGGCTTCTGGTGGTATGTCATCACCTCCTCTGCTGCCTGGACTTCTTTCATCTGGAGATCCCACCAATCCCAGGAGGTTGTCAAATGCAGAACATGGATCGGTTGATCAGACTGATTCTATAGGCACAGCCAGTGGTGGGCTCCAGCAGGTTTGGACAGGTTCGGGAGAACCGGTAGTAAAACTGGCTGGCCCTGCCCCCTGTCCTGCCCTGCCCCACCCTGCCCACCACCTCCTCCTCCTCTCACCCCACTCCGGACATGACTCCAACATACTTGCTGCTGGGTCCGGGTGCCCAGAGTGGGGTGAGGCTGAGCCAGCAGTTACTCTGCTTCAGTTACTCTTTAAAGGAAAATTAGAGCATTGAGGTGTAATTGCTAACTAATGGTCTGATGAAGTGGACTCAATTCACAAAAACTCAGATTAAAATACAGCAGTTTAACCATGCCCACTCAGTCACCTGGCCGCACCCACAGAGTTGGCCATGCCCAAAGAGTTGGCCATGCCCACAGTGTGGTAGTAAATTTTTTTGAAGCCCACCACTGGACACAGTTTAAGTCATGGTTTAACTTGTCAAGGTATGGCTTAGCCCTGAAAATCATGTGTAAGGAGATAATATTGGGTAGGATACAGAGAGACTGGAGAAAGAAATGACTTAAATCATAGTTTGCCAAAAACAGCTGTTATCCTTTATCTTGTTTTGCAGTCTCACATCATAGCAAGGCCCTAAACCAGTGTTTCCCAAGCTTTGGTTTTTGGACTTCAATTCCAAGAAGCCTAAGTCAATTCCCCAAAGCATTGATCAGCCAATGCACTGACTTAGGCTTCTGGGAATTTAAGTTCCCCTGTGGGGCATGGGCCCCATGTTGGGAATATCTAGTTGATATTCCTTGCTGCTGCTGCTGCTGCTTCAAGTGCCATATCCATTCCAGATATTGGCTATCACCACAGCGAGTCTTTCTGTTCTTAACTCCTTGGAAAAGTTCTTCTGAGGATATGCCACAGCAGTCTCTCAGGTTCTTCAGCCTTGATGCCCATTTACGTCCAGGGCTTCTCTTTCCAGGAATCTGTCCTTGCAGAGCAAATTGGGGTATTCTATATTTTATGTTGTTCTTCATGATATGCCTAATGTATTGTAGCTTTCTTTGCTTAATGGTCTTAAACAGTTCTTGTTCTTTATCCATCCGGCGCAACACTTCTACATTAGCCACATAGTCAACCCATGATATCCTCAGCAGCCATCTGTAGAGCCACATTTCACAAGCTTCGATATTCCTTGCTAGAGTAGGCTTAGCCTATCAAAAGAACTTATCAAATTCCTATGCCGTCAACAGGTCTACTTTACTGGAGAGTAAAAATCGGAATTAGGCCTTGAGTTGTGGCTGATTTTTCACCACTAATCTTCATTTAATCCTTTTTATAAAGTTGAGCTCAATTATGTCTGTGTGGGATTACTGTTCTCTCAGAACACAGCCAGAATATTAGAGGCAGGTCGGTAATGAGTCACTCCATTAATTTAACTGCTCAATCTATTGTCTACAGCTTTCAAGCAGACATGATCTGCACACCCCACTCACCAGAAATCCTAGATTCATCCTTCCAATATATATATAGTGATTTGGGGGCTAGACATCTACTTAAGAATTAAGGAACAGAGTGCTGCTGAATGCTTGCGAAGGACAGGAATTTGTTTTATGTACCTAAAATGAAGTTTGCAGCTCTTCCGCCCACACTCCAATCTTGGTTTTCTCCAGCATTAGTTGGAGGTGGCCTCTAAATCTGTCACTATGATTCAGTGACAAGAGAAGTTGCTTTTTATAGACTCTAGCTCCCAAGGGGGCCATTCTGTGAGATGTAGTCCAAAGAGGTTACCTTCCCCATCACTCCCATTATTATGTAACTGAAAATCAGAAGTCCTTGCAAAGCTATAGAAAATCACACAGAAAGCTACCACTTGAGACCCTAGGCTATGCCCACTCTTTAATTGTACAGATTGGTGGCATCTTTCCATATTTTCCCCCATCACCATCTAGAAATTTCAGGGATTGAACCTATGGCCTTCCGCATGGAATGAGGGTGTCATACCACTGAACTATAGCCCTTCTTTTCCCCTCCTGCTACAACCCATCCTACCTGCAACAAACCATGTCAAGCTTTCTCCAAGAAATCTGGGGCAATGACACATTCTGGGTGTTTTCCTGTATTTCTCCTATAATGCCATACAGTACATGAAATTTCACAGAAAAGGAATCTTGCTTCTCTATTGTTTACCTTGGAGTAAGCAACTTCAGGGGGTCAAGGAGCCAATTTTATGACTAGAAACCTCTTGTGGCAGCATTAAAATACCAGATGTGTGTAGAAGTCCACCTGGAGTCTCAATTATTTTTATTATTTTGCTATTAAATGGTGTTGGTAATGGGAACTAGTAAAGGTCTCTCTTGCTCAAAAGGCAGTCACGTCCAACTCTAGGGAGTAGTGCTCATGTCTATTTAAAACCCAAGAGCCAGTGCTGTCTGCATCTGTAGATGTTTTTGTTGTCATGTGGCAGGCATGACTAGATGCTGGAGTACATGGAAGGCTGTTACCTTTCCCACCAAGGTGGTACCTCTTTATCTACTTGCAATTTCTTGCTTTCAAACTGCTAGGTTGGCAGGAGCTGGGACAGATGATGGGAGCTCACTCCGTCACATAGCACTCTAGTCTTGAACTGCTGACATTCTGGTCATCAAGCTCAACATCTTAACCACTAAGCCACCATGGCCCCTGGTAGTGGGATCTACAAAACAATAAATGGTGAAGCATCATTATGAAACCTTCCAGGAATAACAATTCCCCCCTCTTTTAGGGGGATGGTGGTGGATCAAGAAGGGGTTGGGGAGAGCTAAAGGGAATTATGAAAACAGCTTTGAAGTCCCAGGGCTGAACCTCAGCCCCACAGCTCTATTCTAAACCAAGGCAAGAAAACATGTAGCCCTTCATACAGTATGTTGTAGGAATGCAGTTCTCATCAGATCTAGCAACTAGACAGCCTATGGTAGGGGTGATGCGATTTGTAGTCAATCAATATGAGGACGGGACACCCTTCGTATAGATAGAGTGTCAGTTATGGTTGCATTTTTTTAAAAAAGAGCAAGAGTGAAAGATAAAGCAAGCTATAAAGCTGCAGAATAAGCAACTGCGCAGAGCTAAAAGCTGACCATGGAGCACCCTGGGTATTCTGATTTACCGGTAAACTGAAAGCTAATGAATGCAGTTTGGGATATGCATTAAGCACAGATCAGGTTCAAAGAGAAACAAACTAAAAGCTGATCTGTGCTTTTATTTAGGATACAAAATAACATGTCAGCCAAAATTGGAAGGAAGAGATAAAGCTCTTCTTCAATTCCATTTCCATTTGGCCCAAAGAGGAGGAGGCTGGGCGGAGAGAGAATTTGCTGAGATGGCAGATACAGTGATTTCAGGGAGGGAGAGAGGCACTGCAGATTGTATCTGTGCAACTTGATAAACTGTATTGCCCATGTTGCCCCGATGAACAAAATGGCAGAGCAAAGAGTCTGAGATCAATCTGCTGGCTACTGATGCTAAGGATTGCCAATGTTTATTTGAATAAGCATCTAGTCCTCATTGCACTGAGATGGGCATTACTAACTGCTAAAAGAATAATAGACACTGCGGTACTGCAGTTGTACTTTCTTTGCTATGAGAGATCTGTGCTCAAATGCCAGCAGCAGAAAGGTTACAAATAAGAACAGGATTGAAAAAGACCTCTAACTCTAACACCAAAAAATTCTCATTCTGCCTAATGCTAGAACCGGCCTTCTGGAGTGCCTATCAAAGGAGACTGGCCTCTCCTAACATCTGGTGCCCTCCAGATGTTGTGGGTCTAAACACTCAGGACCCTTTGCCTTTTAATAGTGGCCAATTGGAACTGTGATCCACAACCTAAAAGGCATATGATGGAAGGCTGGAGTGCGCAGAACTTGGGTAGATGAGCCAACCAGTTGGGTTGGCTTTAGCCATGCCAGCTAAAAGGAGACAGTAGAGCTCTGATTATCACCTGCTAGGAGAAAATGGTGAAAAGCTGTTGTTTTAGCATGCAGAGTCTGTTAGAATCAGAAACAGGATGCTTGGGCCAGTCCCTGGCTGGTGTGATTGAACAAGTTTCTTTTATATTCCTACCTAAGCTTAAATAAAGGTAAAGGTCTGGTGTGGTGCTTATTTCATTTTGCAGCAAAAAAATACCAGCTCTGACTGCATCTGCAGACTTTCTGTGGTTATGTGGCAGGCTAGACACTGTTGTGTGGTTATGTGGCTAGACACAGGAGCGCACGTAATGCTGTTACCTTTCTTGCCAAAGCTGTACCTATTTATCTGCTTGCCATTTCTTGCTTTCAAAGTGCTAGGTTGGCAGGAGCTGAGACAGATGATGGGAGCTCACTCCCATCATCCTTCTGGTCATTAAGCTCAGTATCTTAATCATTAAGACGCCATGGCCCTAAGCTTAAATACTGAGGGTATAATCAGAAGGTTGCAAAGGCTGATCACACCCGATGTTTTAACAGAAACAATCTCCCCTAAAAGCGACCCTTCCATTTTCCAAGGGATTAACCCCTGCCTGGTTCTAAATCATAGAAGCTCATTTGGGAATAGATTGTGTTCAGACTGGAATGTGTTTCCCTGTATGTCATGTGATCACTGGGAAACAGATTGCACTGGATCGCTCCACAATGGTGCTCGATTTCCCTGTGCAAGCATGCCTAAAGTTTGCCTGTTGTATCCCATGCCAAATTTGAGGTGCTTGTGCAGACCAAACAAAGCCCTTTGTGATTGGGACAATCAACTCTCCCACAGAAATATTCCCCATTCCCTGAGATCTGGCGAGGGGGCGGCTATATAATTTTAAACAAATAGATACATCATCACAAACCACGATATTGAAGGTGGACATCCCAAGAGAGACTGGAAGAAATGACACAGAAGAGCCTTCTCGGCTGAGGCTCCTATCCTTTGGAATAACCTCTCAACTGAGATCTGTCAGACAACCACAATTCAGATCTTTAAGAAACTCTTGAAAACCTACCGGTATTAATTTTAAGGAGGGTCTTGCAGAGATTCTCCCTGAGGGAAGAGAAGCTTAAATGAAGATTTTTGCTTAGTTCTCCCATGTCCTTCTAAGAAGTGTGACTAGACCAGGGGTCAGCAAACTTGGCTCTCCACATGTCCTTGAACTTCAATTCCCAGAAGCCCTAATCAGCAGGGGTACTGACTTGGGCTTCTGGTCATTGGAGTCCAAGAACACCTGAAGAGCCAAGTTTGAGGAGCCCTGCACTCTAGATCAGGGGTTCCCAACTTTTTCAAGACGTGGGCCGGGTCACGCTCTCTCAGTCAGCTTCAAGGGCCGGACAGTCATTTTACCCTGCCTGCACGATAGGGGTGGCCATTTTGTCCCAACAGCTTCAAAGGGGTGGCCATTTCATTTCTCAAATGCCCTTGGAGGGGGGGCATGAAATGGCACCATGGGCTGAATCCGGCCCACGGGCCTTATGTTGAGAACCCCTGCTCTAGATCATTTATCTGGATGATGCTTTGTCACCGTCTGAGCTTAAATGTAAGTTATTAAGAAGCCCGGACGGCCTTAAAAATTGTTTTGATGCACTGTGATGAGATTGCTCTTTGTAGTGACCAACACTAAATCTGGTGGTAAGTAGATAAGTAAAGTTTACTGCACGACAGAGCCCTATAGTCGCAGTTTCTCAAGGGTATAAGTTGGCAAGGTGTTTAGATTTCTCCAGTGTCCTGCAGGGAAGACTATCTCCCTTGTGCTTGCCAAACTTCAAATCTCAGGATTTCAGAGGACAATGTCCAAGAGAAGTAAAGCGACATCAAAGCAATATGACTCTGTTAGCATAATACACCCTGAAATAAATGAAAAAATTAGTGCAGCTTAAGGGCCTTTTGCTAGCTGCTCTAAGCTTCATCACTTCAGGTCCCTGGGAGACTAAGCTGTTCCCTTGCCATCAGCAGGCGAAAGATCTTTCTATTCAAACAGGTTTTTGGAAACTGAAAGGGTGCTTAAGAAGGTGTTTTCAAAGGGGCACACTGTTCTCTTTTTGACATTACTTCTTAATGATCTGTTTGTAAATAGCTTTGAAAGTATGTTAGTCATTTCAATACAATGGTATGTTTTTTGTTCTATGCAATCCTTCTGCAATGCTGCATTTCTGAGGTTTTTTTAAAATTGGATTTGTCGTACTTTGGTTTTTAACTTTATTGTAAGCCACCTAGAGTAGTAGTTTCACCAATCGGGCAGGATATAAATAAATAAATATTATGAACTCCATGGAATTTTGAAAAGGCTGGCAAGTGGGTTCTAGATCAGATCAAGCCTCTGACCGTGTTGTGGCCTGAGTCTCGGGTGCAAGGAGGAGGAGGACAGTTGGCTAGCCCCTCAGCCTGCTGCCGGCTCAGATCTGGATTCGGAGTGCGAAGAGGACCTGATGCTGGTCCCTCAGCCTGCTGCCGACTTAGATCTGGACCCGGGGTGCAAGGAAGCAGACATGTCATCAGCCCCACAGCCTGCTGCCAGTGTGGAGCTAACGTGGTCAAGTCAGCCAAACTGATCGAGGGTTGACAGGAGAACTGCCAGAGGCACCAGGTGCCAGCAATGTGGAGGACCGGGCAGAACCCAGCACGTCTGAAAGATGCAGGACTCAATTAAAGAATGCTCTGTAGTTGAGAAGGAGAAGGGCTAAGGCTCGCCTCCAGAGACGATCTCCAGCTGTGAGCCCTGAGATTCCTTAAAGAAGAGCCCGTGCTGGCAAGCTCTAGTCAGAGCAATCACTTTGGACCCCAATACTATGTTACTAGAATCTCTATTTCTTGAAACATGAAACTTTGCCTGGACTACCAATGACATCTCCGGATTACTCTTGTGTCTACAGTTCTGCTTTGATCAGCTCTGGAACCCGGCTATCCTTGACTATGGCTTTGTTTACCTCTTTTGGACTCAAGTAAGACATTCTCCTACATCATGTGCAGTGGCCGCAGGCCAACCTGCTGTGTTTGTCTGGACCATAACAGACTGCAAGCCAAAAAACATTAAAATAGGGATACTGTCCATGGTGGGCATCAGCAGGTTCACACCAGTTTGCCAGAACCGGTAGCAGAAAATCTGGCTGGCCCAGCCCATCCAAGTTTTGAAATAAAGTAGTCCTAATTCGGGTACAACGCAGGGCTTTCCCCCTGGCCATGCCAACCATACCATGCCCACAGTGTGGTAGTAATATTTTTTGGAGCACACCACTGGATACTGTACTGTATTATACTTTGTGTTGCAGGAAAAGCCAAGATTCCCTGGCAAAGACAACGGCTGAAATCTGGTAGGAAGTAGCAGATAGAATTGGCTCATTGAATCAGTGGGGTTTACAGAGAAGTTGACTCACCAAAACTCCACTGACTGAACAGGCCTACTCTAGTTGTGACTCATTACTAGATTTCAACCATAATGCTAGGAAAAGACATGAGTAGGATAAGACCAAAAAACTGGACACTTAAGGTCGTGGGATAAGAGGAAGACTTGACATGAGATAATTTGACTCAATAAAAGAACCCACATTCTTGAGTTTGCAAGACCTGAGCAAGGTTGATAATGATACGAGTTTCCTTGAAGTCATTTAATTTACATTTACTCTGCCATAAGTCAAATATACCTTGATGATACTCAACCAGCCACCTATCACACTGTTCTAGAGTCCAGAATAACATGGAGGCATTTCTTTCACTTAATGTACCTAGCTGTAGCTGTTTTTAACCATTTTTAAGAGCCTTTGGTTTACCGAGTTTAAGAGAAGAAGTGAAATATGAAGCAAATAAATAAATGAAGAGACAAACAAAAATAAATAAAGAAATAGGTTTTTGTAGACTATTGTCCATGGTAGAAGGTCCAAGAATCATACCTGTCAAGTATCCTGGATTGGCCGGGATTTCCCGTATTTCGGTGCCGATTTTCGTCCTTTCCCGCCCGGAGCTGCCGCTATCCCGGATCTTGGCAGCGGGGGGAAAGGAGTTATTGTGCATCCCTTCTGCGCAGGTCCTTTCTACGCATGCGTAGAACCCTTCTATGCATGCGTAGAAGGGTTCTGTGCAGAAGGGGATGCGTAGAACCCTTCTACGCATGCGTAGAACTGACCGTGCAAAACGCTTTTTACTCATGTGTAAAACAGACCTGCGCAGAACGGTTCTGCGCAGGTCCCGTATTGCCCAGAGCAGTGCTTGACAGGTATGCCAAGAATTGCTAACATGAGTAGATATATACTCATGGTTAGGAGGGGCAATATGAAGAGTAAGGTCAAAGAAAAATGAGAAGTACCATGACACTCACATGATTAGCAGAGGGCATTCACAAAAAAGCTTTTGATAATTCAAACGTTCTCATATTTAGTAAGTCAATGAACACCTACACGGTGGGGTCTAGCCCACCACCACCACCACCACAATTTTATCACAATTCTAGCCAATGCCTCATTTTTTGATGAACCATAACTCAACAACTTTCCATTTTTATTGTTGTTCTTGGATTTAAAATTATTAGCTGCCTTGCGAACCAGTTGGATTAACATGGGTGATATAACTCCCACATAACATTTGCAATTATTATTCACATCGCTAAGGGACTCATACAGCTCCAGACAAAACCAGCAACCCCCTTCTGTATGGATTGGACATCAATTGTTATAAGGTTGCTCTTGCTTGAAAGCCAGTCATATTGGACTCTAGGGTTCGGTGTTCATGTCTGTTTATAGCCAAAAAGCCAGTGCTGTCTGCATCTGCAGACGTTTCCATGGACATATGGCAGGCATAACTAGACACCGGAGTGCACGGAATGCTGTTTATCTCCCCAATGAAGTTGAACCTATTTATCTACAGTACTTGCATTTTTTTGGTTGCTTTTGAACTGCAAGGTTGGCAGGAGCTAGGACAGAGATGGGAGCTTACTCTGTCATGCAGCACTCGGGTCTTGAACTGCTGACCAGCCATCAAGTTCAGCTTCTTAACCTCTAGGCCACTGCAGTCCCTCATTGGTACAAACACAGCCACAATTTTTCAGTCCACCTGGTGGACCCAGCTTGAGGAGATCATTCAGAGCAACCCTGAGGACAAACGGCCTTGGATGGTGATGTCCACAGGGAAGGGTGATGGTCCCTCAGTGGATTAAATCTCACTTGAATCCATCTTGATGCAGGGCAGCAGCTTCATCCATACTGGCCTGGGGCTGATGAGGACTTTGTGTGCCAAAAGGGCTCAGGACTAGAAAGTGACTCGCAGAACTGGATCAGTGGTATGGACGTCACGCTGCTATGCAGAAGGCATATGGACGACTACTGCATTAGATGGCTCCCAGGACAATCTTCATGGCTAATCGTCATGATGATCACATATATTTGGAATTGGATATGGCACTTAAAAATGATGGGGGGGGGGAAGGTGAGGGATGGGAGTGGGCAACTTCCCCAGGTAACCACGATTCTACTAACACAGTGATGGTAAACCTTGGCACTACAGCTGCTCTTGAACTTCAATTCCCAGAAGCCCTGATCAGCAGGACTGATGACTTGGTCTTCTTGGAATTGAAGTCCAAGAACAGCTGGAGTGCCAAGGTTCGCCATCATGGTACTAAGAAGATATAAACAAAGCTTCAGTCTAACCTTTGCCTTCATATTTGCACAACCTGCCCCTGAGGCAGGGAGAGAAATAATGTGAAAGCTGCAGTTCCAGGAGGGAATTATTTTCCAAATAAACACAGACAAGAGTTGCACTGATGGCGAAAAGAGCATTATGATGTATTCCTGTGCACCAAAGATGATCCATCTTGGCATCCATTTCGACGAAGTATTTTTACACAATGCACGCACGCAAACATACATATAATATCCAGAATGCACACACGGAAAAAGTGACGGAAAACAAGTGTTCTCAGCCTCAAAAGCATATATGGCAACATAGACTAAGGGTGAGTTTTAATGAAAGTCAACTTATAGGAACTCCGCTGATACCCTTATTTATTTTCGTCATTTATACCCCGCTTTCCTCTTCCGAGGGAGACCCAAAGCGGCCTGTGATGGAGTAATTTGTCCCCCCCCCCTATTGTTTAAAACTAGAAAAGAAAGAGGAGGAGAAGCAGAGGAAAGGGTAAAGGAGGGATGGGTTTGATGAAGGGTTTTCTAGTCCTGGGACTGCAGTGGCTTAGTGGTTAAGATGCTGACAGGTCAGCAGTTCAAGACCTGAGTACTGCACGACGGAGTGAGTTCCCGTCTGTGTCCCAGCTCCTGCCAACTTAGCAGTTCGGAAGCAAGAGACTGCAAGTAGATAAATAGGCACCACTTTGGTGGGAAGGTAACAGCGTTTGGCGCACTCCAGTGCCTGCCACATGTCCACGGAAACTTTTGCAAACGCAGACAGTGCTGGCTCTTTGGCTGTAAACGGAGATGAGCACTGAACCCCAGAGTCAGATATGACTGGCTTTCGAGCAAGGGTGACCTTTACCTTTCTAGCGCTTTCCAACTTCAACAACTTTCTCCTTCCTCTCCTTGACCAAATCTTTAACAACAATGAACCTTGTGACACCTTGATGAAAAGTCTATCCTGAGCTTTCCGAGGCTGAAGTTTGAGGTTTTAATCAGACGCAATTTCTCTGCGCTGTTCTCGCCCTACAACAGGGGTGCCCAAACTACGGCCCCTGACGCCGTAGGGGCACGCTTTACTTCCGCTTCCAGGAGCGACGAGGGCTTCATGGGCCGGATGAATTGGTGTCGGGGGGGGCCGGATCTGGCCCCTGGGCTGTACTGACCAGCCGCCTGAGCCACGGCCCAAAAAGTTTGGGCACACCCCTGCCCTATAACAAGAATCCTTCAAGAGATCACAGAAATTAATATGGCCCTTCAAGATGCCAGAATAAAAGATCAGAAAAAGAGTGTGTGGGGCGGGGGAAGAGAAAGTCAGACAGCTTTGCACAAACCCGCAGCTCTCGGATCTGGTCTTGAACACACACACACACACACACACACACACACCATGGTCCCAGATCTACCGGATTCCCGAGGATCCCTCGCCCACGATCCCTGGAGAAACAGGGGAAAAAACTCTCACCCAGGACGGGTCTCGCCTTCCTCTCTCTTCCTTTACCGGCTACTTCCAGGCACCATCCCTCGCCACTGGCTCCTGGTTCAGAGATCCAGTGGATCGTCCCGATCCTGCCCCAGACAGGATCCCCGACGGTGTCCGGACTCCGGGCGGGGGAGACTCGCCCGCTCGCCTCTCGCTGTCTCCGGCGCCTCCTTCCCAGGCAGCGACTGACTCCCTCCGGAGGGAAAGAAGGAGGTGCCGCCGGGGAAGGACCCGAGCCCAGCCCAGCCCGCTGCGCTGCCGCTCACGTGGAAAGGCGTAGGCGGGGGATCCCGTCGGGCGGGGCGGGATTGGAAGGATCCGCGAGGGCCCCCCGGGACGAGGCAGGCAAGTGGGGAGGGGAGACCCAAGACCCCCAGGATAGGGAACACACACTCCGGAGCCGGCAAGCCTGGAATGGAGAGAAGGGTCGATTCACACGTGACGAGCGACACGCGATCGCGCGCGGGGAAGGACAGGACTCGCCTATGGGATTTTTTTTAAAAAAAAACGTGGACAGGTTTGATTTCTCCTCCACCTCCGGATTCACACGATCCCCTTTTCTGGTGAAGGGAGGGTTTGCTTGTGTGGTCGAGTCGAGCTGTTTTGCTAAAGCTCGCCAGTCCCCACCACCACCACCACCACCACGGATCCCACATTCAGGGGTCAGCATCCTGGGCTAGAGCAGCAGTACTAGCAATTACACTTATATGTATCGCCCCATAGCACTTAGTGCCGTGACGGCGAACCTTGGCACTCCAGATGTTCTTGGACTTCAATTCCCAGAAGCCCAAGCCCCCTGTGAATCCACACGAATGGGTTTACTGCGATTCATCTGGCCCACACTGCCCTCATCGCTCCCGGAAGCAGAAGTAAAATGCGCCCCTATGGTTAAGACTCTTCCGGGTTAATGCTTCCTCCGTCTGGTCACGTTTTACTTCTGCTTCCTGGAGCGACGAGGGAAGCGTGGGCCGGATGAATCGCAATAAACCCATTTGTGTGGATTCACAGGGGGCTCGGGCTTCTGGGAATTGAAGTCCAAGAACATCTGGTGTGCCAAGGTTCGCCATCACGGACTTAGTGCAATCTCTGGGCGGTTCACAAGTTAGCATTTCGTCCCCAGCATGCTCAATACTTATTTTACTGACCTCAGAAGGATGGAAGGCTGAGTCAACCTTTATACCCGTCAGGATCAAACTCACGTTTTTGGCTGCAATACATCAGTTTAACTACTGCTCCACCAGGACTCTAGAAAGGTTTTGTGTGGCCATCCTAAAGGCAACATCTGTCAACCCCTGTTGATGAAAGGGCCAGTGGGTTGATGTGGGCAGTTTTTCATGTTTCAGTGATCTCCCGGTTCCTTTCCCCTCCAGTAATCCATTAGCTGACGACAAAAGGCTGTACTACAACTCCCATCATTGTTGACCTATGGCTGTGACTGGTGGTAGACGGGCACATAGCCCTAAACATGTCGCACTACCACATCCATCACTTTGTCAGGTGCTTTGACTCAGGCTGTTAATAGCTGTGGGGGTGGGAATGGCTCTCTGAAGATGTTGTACTACAAAACCCATCTTCTTGATTGTTGGCCAATTTCAGTGAGGCTGATGGAAATTCAGTGAGGGGAAATGGCACCTCTGAAAAATCTGACCTACAAAGCCAATTATCCTTGAACATTCGGCAAGCTAGCTGGTGTTGATGGGGTTTGAAGGCCAAAACAGCTGCAGAGCTGTAGCAACCCTATGCCTGAGCTAAGACTAGCAAAGTCTAGGAGCTGTTTACAAAGGCTTTTCCTTCTGACTGTGTCTGGTCTGGGCTCCTGTTTTACAGCCTCTGTAATAGTAGGGCAGCGTTTGGGAATGACCTATGGCCTTTTTAATTTTAATTTAATTTAATTGAACTTTTGCATTTGTATGACGCCTAATCAGGAAGCCCGACTCAGGGCGGCTTATTTTATTTATCCTTATTTTTGGGAATAAGTCATGATAGGTTTCCATTCCAGTTTTCCGGATGAATAGATATTTAGCCCTGAGGCCTGTTCAGAAAAACACCCAAACTTAGCTTGGGCCATCATTCCTCATTCTGCTATCTCTGCTGGGTGCGGATGATGGGATCTGTATTCCAGCAATCCTGGAAGATGCTAGATTAGCTTGGAAGGCATGAGAAAGGCCTGATTTGGGCATTTTCCAGAAACAACTGAAAACTGTACTCTTTAAAGAGGCTTTTAATCACATTCTCCCCATGACCAATGAGTAATCATTTATTTCTGCATGCTGTCGTCCTCAGACACCATCCATTGTTATTGATTAATTCCTGTTATTAGATTTAACTGTATATTTATTATTGTTTTTAACTGCTGTATACTGCCCAGAGTGGAAAAATATCCCAGACAGGTGGTATAAAAATAAATAAATAAATAAATAAAATAAACATATAAATGAAAATTCCGAGACTCCTGGAGAACATCTTTCTTACGAAGCCTAAAGCATTTAGAGAGAAAGGCAGAAACATCAAGAACTAGCGTTCTCAACCTTTTTAAGCCAGGGGCCGGGTCATGCTCCCTCATACAGCTTTGGGTATCGACTGGCCGTTATGCCCTTCCTACACCACTTGGCACTTCCTGGTGTGGTGGAGGTGGTGGGGGCCCACATGAAATGGTGACATGGGACGCATCTGGCCCACGGGCCACAGGTTGAGAATCCCTGATCAAGAGTATCCTTTACTGTATTTTCCTCTTTAAAATTATTCTTGCAGATTAGAAGAAAAATTTTCTACTTACTGGCTGAGAATATAAAGAATTTTTGTAAACAATAAACTCACATGTGAAATGAATTAAAAAAAAGGTATAGCCACACATAATAAGTTCTGGGATATTTGGAAGCCATTTGTCGAGTTTACTTTGGGGAAAGATAAAGAAATTAAGCCTGCACCCGATACAATTAGTTTTTGGGGAAAGTGAACTAATAAATAAAAGTGGAAATAGTAAATTCCAAGCAAACAATTCACAGGCATGTTTTACATGTGAACACCTCTTATTTTTTGTGCAAAATCTATGGATTGGGACAAAATTCCACCTTTTGTTGTTCAAAGCCATTTACTGCAGTGGCTGCTAAGGAAAAAACCTCACTTGCAGCAGTTGACAGGGCTCAACGTGTCGAAACACATTTTTCGACAAAGTTGAGAAGGATTGGGGGAAATTCATTGCGTCCTGACATGGTAATGTTGCCTAGCAGGTATGCTGCATAACTGCTACCACTCTTCTACTGGGGTCGCTTTTGCTTTCCTTAATTCGTCTGCATCCAACCTGTGGAATAGCTGGACCGTTCATGATCTCTCTCTGTTGGCTTCCCATTCTATATCTTCTAGAACATGTTTGTAGTCTGGCCAGTTTATCCTGCTATGGTAATAGAGTAGATCACACTGCCAGCAACTCAATGGCAAGCGTCAGGCGGCGGTTAATCTGAAAACCCTGAGGACTAGTAGCCTTGGTGAAGTCCACAGGGAAGGGTGATGGTCCCCAAGTGGATTAAATTCCACTTGAATCCATCTGGATGGAGGGCATCAGCTTCATCAATATTGGCCTGGGACTAATGAGGACTTTGCGTGCCGAAAGGGCTCAGGACCAGATAGTGACTCGCAGTGTTGGATCAGTAGTACAGGTGTCATGCTGCGATGCATTAGATGGTTCCCAAGAAAATCTTCATGGCTAATATTCGGAATTGGATACAGCACAAGAAGAAGAAGAACACGCTGTCACAAGACAGAGTCATGGAAGCCCAAGCTTAGATGAGTTGAAAGGGGAACTGGAGCAACCAATGGAGCAAGGTCTAACTTTAAATGACTAGTGCAAGCTACTGTGGTGCCACAATTACATTGCTAGGCTAGGACCTAAGACATCCAAGTTCCAGGCGCCATTGAGCTATTAAACTTGTTGATCACCAGGGACCAATTACTCAGTTGTTTGAGGAGCTGTGTGTACTACTTTGAATTCAGTGCCTGGGATCCTATTGGTTACTTATGCCAGCATAAGTAAGATAAAGGCAAAGGTCTCCCTTCCTCAAAAGCCAGTTGTGTTCAACTCCAGGCGCAATGTTCATCTCTGTTTACAGCCAAAGAGCCAGCACTGTTTGTTTCTGCTGACATTTCTGTGGTCATGTGGCAGGCATGCCTAGATGCCAAAGCACATGGAACACTGCTACCTTTCCCACCCAAAAGTTGTCTATTTATCTACTTGCAATGTCTTGCTTTTGAACTGCTAGTTTTGCAGCAGCTGGGTCAGACAATGGGAGATCAGTCCGTTGTGCAGCACTCGTGTCTTAAACTGCTGACCTGCCAACCTCCCAGTCATAAAACTCAACATCTTAACCACTAAGCCGCCATGACCCCTGCCAGCATAAGTACAATGGCATAAACTGCAACAGTGAGTTGCCACTGGTGTTATCAAATTGCTGCTTTTTTTCCATATCTTGTATGACTTGGTGTGCGTCAAGGAACGTGATTGGTGATTTGTTAACTAGCAGTAATTCATTGCTGCAATGTATGCCTTTCATTTAAAAGTGGCATACGGTAATTATGATTTTTGCTTTTGGAGAAATAAAGGGATTTTAAAATGTTAAAATAAATGTCTGGACCTTCTCATGTCTGAGTTGACATGCCACAAAATGACCCTTTGCTATGGCCCCAGAAAGAAAGGTCTCTTGATGTTGAGCTTCCTAGAAATTTCTACTTATCCACTTATACTAAGGAAGCAGCATTTTGACCTCAGCAGGGCTCTTCTCACATTGACTTGTATCTCTGATTGTACAATGTCCAGAATTGTTTCAACATATGCAGCAGGCATTCCGGAGTTCAAAGAACTGCACCACAAAAGTTACACAACTTGTATGGACATTGGCCCCCAAAATATGTTTGTATCAAGTGGTATTAGAGGTGGCCACTTATACTGTTGATAAGTCTTAGGCCACAGTTACATCTGATGTTTTAGCAATGATATAATGACCATATGTAATTATTTCTCAGTTTCTTTTCTTAGAATACAATAAGAAAATACAAGAAATTTGTATGCAGTATTTAAAAACAAACAGAACACCCACCCACCCCAAAAAAGTTTCCCTAGGCTAAAGTAGCTTAATGAAGGAATTAGAAAATATCAAGCGTAAGGATGTGTCTTTGGAGACTAAGACCAAGACCATCCACACTTTTTGTGTTTCTGATTACCATATACAGGTATGAAAGCTGAACAGTAAAGAAAGCTTACAGGAAAAAATAAATAAATAAAGTGCGGTTGGGGGTTGGGACCCTTCCTCATTTTCTTCTCATCTGCATCACGGAGGAGGCTGGGGTTAGAAATGGACCTTCCTTTGGGTGAGTGAAAGGAAGGGGGTGTCAGGGTGAAACTTCCATTGGATTCTAGGGAAATTCTGGAAGAGGGGGTCAAAAGAATGAGACCCCCTGGAATGACCTTTCTTTCCCCCTTTTCTCTCTCGACAGCCTGCCTGACCTGTGAGCTCTCCATCCATCTCTGAAGCGAGACCCAAAAGAAGGAAGGAAGAAGGGGGGGGTTGGGATGTGTCTCTCTCTTCATTCCTGTGAATGCTCCGGGTTGCTGTACGAACTTTTCAGGGAAAGCATTTAAGCCTTAGAAGCCAGCACCAAAGAAGCTCAGAGGGACTGGAAAACACACTTTGCAGCCAAAGCACCAACTCAAAGACACGCAAAGGCCAAAACAAATCAAGATCTGGCATCAGAGTGTAAAACAGGGGTGTCCAAACTATGATCTTCAGGCTGGATCCAGCCCCCCATGCCAATTCATCTGGCCCACTCCACATTTACAACAGCTGTGGGTGCATTTACAGCAGCATTCTGTGCATGTGGTGCTGGAGAAGAGCTCTGTGGATGCCCTGGACTGCCAAAAAGGCAAACAAGTGGGTCCTAGAGCAAATCAAGCCCGAACTGTCTCTAGAGGCAAAAATGATGAAGCTGATGATATCCTATTTTGGGCACATCATGAGAAGGCAAAATTCTCTGGGAAAGATAATGTTGGGAAGGGTGGAAGGCAGCAGGAAAAAAGGAAGCCCATACATGAGATGGATTGACTTTGTAAGTGACCTGCAGGAATTGACCAGGACTGTAAAAGACAGGACATTTTAGAGAGCTTCCATTCATAATTTGCCATAAGTCAGAGATGAATTGACTGTAAATAACGATGATACAAATAAAAATACTGTACTAGACTTCTAATCAAAATGGGAGCACCATTTATAAATCTGCTGTGTCATGTGGCTTGACCCTATATGTCAGCATTGGTGAACCTTTTAGGGACCAAGTGCCCAAGGAGGGGGGAGATGGGCAACAGGCATCACCTGTGTCACGTAACAACACTGGTGCACTTTAAGCTGTGCATGCGTATGCACATATGCACTACCCCTGCACCACCAAACTGCTGCCATGCCATGCCAGGACTCGCCGCTGCCCTCGACAAGCGCTGTGCCAGCTGCCACTAAAGCCTCCTGGCCTCCAAAGCCCCACGTGGCCACCAGAAAGGTCTCCTGGACTCTGGAAAAGCCCTGCATGGCCTTCCCCCATTGGGCCTTCCTCTCTCTCCCCCCCACCCGGTCAGTACTCCCCACCTTACCTCTCCCAGCCGATATTGTAATGGTTTTTGTGTTTGAGTGTTGTCTTGTTTTCATAATAAAAATTTATTCAAAAAAGTATTGCACAAGACATGTCTAGTCATGCCTGGCACTTGACCATGGAAACATCTGCAGATATAAACCATGCTGGCTCTTTGGCTATAAATGGAGATGACCACCACCCCTTCCTCGCATCAGAGACAATCGGCTTTCAAGCAAGGGAGACCTTTACTAATCCATTCCCCACACCCAATTATCGCCCTCCTCATCCATCCACATCAGTGTTTCATTATCACTGGGCTTGCTGCAATGTTGGCATTTCCATTCCACCTTGCTAAAGTTTTTATGTACTTTTGTGAGCTGTGGGGTTCTTCCAAGCCCGATGGACTTTCCTCGTAGGCAAACAGATAGCCCAGATGCCTGTCAAGAATTGCCTGCTGAGTCACTGGCTTTTTGCAGCTGACAGACCATTGTCTCATTTCCTTCACGTATGCCTATCATTTTTGGCCATGTCAGACAGGAAGCAGATGCAAGGGAGAAGGAAAAGCTGAAAAGAAAATCTGAGAAGTTGGTGTTGCAACCTTCATATGTAATGTGGCTGTCCTCTGTGGTTAGCCAAAGCCCTTGCGCGATAGAGGTAGGTCGCACAGTTTGTAGTAAGCTGTGTAAGATTACACCTCCTTAGGAAGCTGTGAAACCTCACTGTGGTGGAATTGGATCTGCCAGACCCTCAATTTGCAAAGCAGAAGATATAGGAGTCACGTGAGAAGAGTGAGCAGGCTGCCTCAGGCGACACAGTACAAGTGGCAAATTTCATATTTACTTCCACCTACCATGAGGTCCATTGGTCACAGTGGCTTAGTCATCTGTCCCAACTCCTGCCAACCTAGCAATTAGAGAGCAAGAAATTGCAAGTAGATAAATAAGTATTGCTTGTACCAACAGTGATGGATCGTCCGAAAGGTTTTTCTGGGCTGTGATCTTCTTGGACCAGTGGGAAGTGGTCACTAAGATGCTTTGTCAACAAGCTCCCCTTTTTGGCTCGTCTGAGGCTTCCCCCATCCTGTAATTAACTTTTAAAGGTTTTTTTTTAAATAGATTTTATTTTTGTTTTTAGATAATAGATGCCATGGCGGCGGGGTGGGTGGGTAATATTGTTATGTTTTATGGGTTTTTCCAATTGTTTTACCTGTACATTGCTCTTAGTGTACACTGCCCAGAGTCCTTTGGATAGGGCAGTATATAAATCTATTACAGTAAATTAAATTAATTTAAATTAATTCACATGTGGACAATGAAGGCAGTACAGTTGTCCTGTGAGTTAATGAGTCCTCATGGTGCATTTGTTGGGCTGCCAAAACTCTGCTCACAATCTCAGTTTGATCCCCAAAGGATCAAGGTTGACTCAGACTTCCATCTTTCTGAGGTTGGTAAAATGTGTAACTAGCATGCTATTGCAAAATGCTAATTACCTTATTTGAACCACCCAGAGAGTGCTTTAAGCTTTGTGGGGTAGTTATATAAGTGTAATTGCTATTGCTAATGTAGCTAATGGCCATTAAATATCCCGTTTTCCTTGAAAACTGGTGCAGCACATTGGCCACGCAGGACTGTTATAAGTGGAAGATAGTAATATTTTAGTAGGATGCTCCAAGTATTGCAACAAAATCATGCTCTGATAGAGCATCGTGTGGAAGAAGCAATCCAGCATGCTGAAAAATCAGGATATAAATGTAACAAAAATAGCTGATAGATGAAAGAAAGGCAGGTTTTGGACCTTCAAAAATGCTGTGCAAATTTTGAGCCTTATTAACATGTACAACTTCTTTTAAAGACATTTGAACTTTGCGAAGACAACAACTGGACTGGGTCAATTAGTCCATCCTATGGGTCTCTAGATTTCTTTCACGACTTAGTTTTCTTCTTGCGTTTGCTTTCAGAAAATGTACAGAGATTCTGTTCTCATTTAAGTCAGCTTCCCACACCTGTGATTACAGAGAGGGTGTGGTAGACTCTATCATATGTCTCTGCATTTTTATGAGTTTTTCAGTTTGGTGGAGTCACTTGAATACATGGAACAATTGTCTTGTTATCACCCATTTGCCATTTTCCCAAGAAAATATAGCAGATACAAGTTGGATTACATTCAGTACAGTTTCTAGCAAGATTGCAAGGTAACAGGTTGCTGATTATGATTGTTTGGCAGAAGAAACAGTGAACTGTATGACCCAACATCTACCCTCAAGTGCCAAATCAGGGTTTGTGCGTGCACGCACACACATGCACACACGCATGTCACACACACGCTGTACAGAAAACAAGATGTGATATGAAATGCTAGCTTTATTTATCACTCGCTTACAAACAATACCATATGAGCAGAGTCCATAAAACCTACTTTACGGAACTTATTGTTTGTGTCATCATGTCAGAACTAACTTACAACTACCCTAATAGGATTTACAAGGTAAGCTTGTTACTGTATTTAAGGAGTGGTTTTACCAGTTCCTACGTACATCCAAAGAGTTTCCATGGCAGATCTGGGGTTTCGGATGCAAGCCTCCTGTGACATAGTCCATTACTCTATCCATCACACAACACTTGGAACCCCATTAAAGGTATACAAAGTACAACTAAAGTACTGAGTATTTTATGGGCTACAACACTAGAATGTGTAATCTAAAAAAGTAACCTTTTCAAGCTTTGCACATGAGCACATCACTGCAAAAGGTGCAGTATTGTCATAATTCTCCCCCACTTTAAAGAAAAGGAAATGTTAGCATAATAATCAAAATACATTAATTTCATGTGGTTTTGAAGTCGGGTTGTTTCATCTGTGAATGGGAGATGATTAGGAAACAGATGGGGATAGGAAATGTTCCTTCATGAAAACTCATAGATGAACCATCTGTGTTGACAACATGGGTAGATGGACCAATGTCTGACTCAGAGTAAGAGAAAGTTTAGGTCCCTGTTACAGATGTGCAAATCTTCAGATAAATGTGTACCTCTGAACCAAAGGTTGTTTTTGTTTGTGTACTTATGAGATTAGCCTGGTGGTGGAGCAAAGATCCCGGAGACATACACAGAGTGGAATAACAACCATAGCAGGACCCCTCTTTTTAAATCTGGCATTTGTGGGGTGAAAAATGTTTAAAAAGAAACATTTGAATAAAAGTGAAAGGGAATCAAGAGTCAATCTACATTATAAGGAAGATGGTAAGCCAGCATCAAAAACAGCACTGAAGGCCCTGACCCCCAACCGATGATGTCACTAAGACTTCTCTTGTGTGCTTTATTCCATAAGTGTAACATATAGCTTTGTGTTTCCAAATGTTCTCCTTGCTGTTTTAAATACATTGGTTGACCTACTTGGACTTAGCATGTGTGTGAATGGAGTGTCGGCATTCCACCAAGGATTTTGAGTTATTTACTTAAGGCCTTTAGGACCTATTAGGATCTCTTGGCCGTTGGTTTCTCTTTTCTTGTTGATGTGATGGTGCCATTCCAAAAGGTCACAATCATCAGCTCCTGCTTTTCTTATGTTCTCAGGGTTGGACATGGACAAATCATTTGATGCTTCTCTGTAACCTTCCTCTGCCCTTTTCTCTCAGGACCCACAACCAATGAACCCAAATCAACCTGACCTGCTAATACTGTATTTTGTTCCTGACTTAAGCAAGGTTCCTGACTTAAGCAAGGTGGCATGCATTATGTATCAGGATGATTTGGTATTTTTAATTGTTGAGTGCACTATTCCAGGGATAAGTAGAAATCACTGATCTGGAGACTAATAATAAGGCAGAAAGTAAACTTTCTGGTGGTTGTTCAAGAAAATCCATTTAAACTTTGTGCAAAACAAAAAAGATCTCTAAACTGAGTTACAGGAAACTCTACAGTTAGTAGCTGTATTATCTTCAGTTTGGCTAAGATGGTGGAACAAGATGCAGGAAGTGACCTTAGATGAGAAGAGAAGAGAGAAGGGAACCTAAGATTACAAATCAGCATGGCAATTTAGAAATGATAAACAGGAACACCATGTGAGCTATCTGCCTATTGTCTTTGCTGCAGAAGGCTATTTGGCTGAGTGTTCACATTCACAAAGAACTTCTAGTAATTTAAAATATACCACATTTTAAAACCCAAATTTTTCCATTTCTTATTTTTTTTAAAAAAATGTCTGGGAATGTCAAAAAATGAGAGTGGCCTGGATCTTTCTCAACCTTTAGAACACCTTGAGTGTTGGTCATTTCTTATGTCCATTGCTGCTGTTCTGAAACCAGATTGTTTGCCTACTTAATAATTTTTTTAAGTACTAATCGTTGTTGACGAATGTCAAGGCTTCTGCATTCTCTCCTGTTTTTATTTTTTATTTTTTTTATTTTTATATTCAAATTTATATGCCGCCCAATCAGGTAAACCCGACTCTGGGCGGCTCACAACAAGTTAAAACACACATAAAACAGTACAACCAATTAAAACCAATTAAAACCAATTAAAACCCAACATACCCACCCACCTACCCCATTCCTCTTAAAACCCACATAAACCCACATTAAAAAAATATGACAATTAAAAGAAATTGGGGTTTAATTTATAAGCCAACAGGCAGGGGCCACTCTTCCATCTGGGCCCCACACCTGCCCTGCCAACCAAGTTTTTAGGTCTTTTCTGAAAGGTAGCAGCTCCATCTGCTCCCGCAACTCTACAGGCAGGAGGTTCCACAAGGCCGGTGCGGACACGGAAAAGGCCCTCCTTCGTGTACCAGAGAGACGAGCCTCTCTGGCAGATGGAACAATCAAGGAGCCCCTCCGATCTGCTCTGGTTGGATGGGCAGACACTCTTGGGACAATGCGGTCTCTAAGGTATCCTGGCCCACTACCATGAAGGGCTTTAAAGGTCAAAACCAGCACCTTGAACTGCACCCAGAGGCAAACTGGTAGCCAGTGCAGCTCCCGAAGTAATGGTGAGGCACGAGCATAACGCCCGTGCCCCATCACCACCCGGGCCGCCGCATTCTGGACCAACTGCAGCCTCCGAATGGTTGACAAGGGCAGCCCCATGTAGAGCGCATTGCAATAATCTAGCCTGGAGGTGACCAGAGCATGTGTGACCCTGAGCAGGGAGTCCCGGTCCAGGAGCGAACGCAACTGATGGATGACGCGAAGCTGTGAGAAAGCCCTCCTGGCCACAGCCGCCACCTGATCTGCTAGTAGCAGCCCCGAATCCAGGAGGACCCCTAAGTTGCGTACCGGGTCTGTCTGGGGCAAAGCAGCCCCATCCAAGACCAAAGTTGGCAGCTCCCTGGATAACGCGGGACCCCCCATCCAAAGCCACTCAGTCTTGGAGGGATTCAATTGAAGCCCGTTGTCCCCCCATCCAGACCCCAACCACTTCCAGACATCTGGATAGGACATTGACTGCATCACTGGGGTCCCCATGGGCCGAGATATATAACTGGGTATCATCAGCATACTGATGATACCTTACCCCATGGGAACGGATAACCTCGCCCAACGGCTTCATGTATATGTTAAATAGGAGAGGAGAGAGCACCGAGCCCTGAGGCACCCCATACTGTAGGGGCCTAGCGCTGGACCTCTCACTCTCCAACCACACCGAGTGGGTACGACCCTCCAGAAATGAGGAAAACCAGGACAGCACAGTGCCCTGGATCCCCAAACCTTTGAGCCATTCCAGAAGGATGCCGTGGTCATCGGTATCGAAGGCCACTGAGAGATCCAGAAGAGCCAGGACGGATGGATGACCTCCGTCCCGCTCCCGCAAGAGGTCATCAGCCAGTGCAACCAATGCAGTCTCAGTACCATATCCAGGCCTGAAACCCGATTGATAGGGGTCCAGATAATCCGCTTCATCCAGGACCCCCTGCAACTGCCGCATCACCACCTTCTCCAGTACCTTACCTAAGAAAGGGAGGTTGGAGACCAGCCTATAATTAGCTGGAACTGCTGGGTTGAGAGATTGTTTCTTCAGGAGGGGGCGCACCAGAGCATGTTTTAAAGGTGCAGGAAACACCCCCTCCCGCAATGAAGCATTTATTATAGCCCCGACCCAGCCTCCCGTCACCCCCTTGGAGGCTTTCACCAACCAAGTGGGACAGGGATCCAAAGGGCAGGAGGTGATGCGAATAGCTGCAACAGCATGTCCACTTCCTCAGGGACAACTGGATCGAACCGATCCCATACAACACTGCCAGACTGAGCTCTGATCCCCTCTGGACCCTCCCCATCCACGATGGGATTAAACCCCGAGCGAATCCGAGCGATTTTCTCCACCAGATAGTCTGCAAAAACCTCAGCTGAACCCTGCCAACTGGGCACCGGCCCCTCCCGGCCAAGGAGAGACCTGGTAACCCGGAACAGAGCAGCTGGGTGATTATCCGCGGAGGCAATGAGGGCGGTGAAGTATTGTTGCTTCACCACCCCCATCGCCACCAGGTAGGTCTTAATAGCAGCCCTAGCCAGTGTCCAGTCGGAATCACTCCGGGACTTCACCCAGCGGCGCTCTCAGCGCCTCTTTGCCCGTTTAAGCTCCCGCAGTTCTTCTGTGAACCACGGGGAAGATCGAACCCCATGGGCTCGGAGAGGCCATAGTGGTGCGATTTCATCCAAGGCAGCGGTAGTCATCCTGTACCACAGGTCAACGAGTGCCTCGGATGAATCGTGTAGCCGATCCAGAGGAAAATCCCCCAGTTCCCTCTGGAATTCGTCAGAATCCATCAGTCGCCGGGGGCGGGCCAATTTAATAGTCCCTGCCTCCCTGCGGTGAACCACCGCCCCCAGGAAGTCCAGAGTCACCAGATAGTGATCTGACCATGGCACAGGTATAGCGTCTGATTTCTCTAGTCTCAGATCACTCTGCCACCGCTCGGACAAAAAAACTAGGTCCGGTGTGTGACCACTGCCCCTGGTCGGGCCATGAATTACCTGAGTTAGGTCCATGGCTGCCATGGAAGCCATGAACTCCTGAGCAACCTCTGAACCAGTCCCCAGCGAAGGCAAATTGAAGTCCCCCAGAACCATCAGCCTAGGAAACTCCAATGCCAATGCTGAGATGGCCTCGAGGAGCTCAGGCAGGGAGTCTCTTACCCTGCAAGGAGGCAGGTACAGGAGTAAGACTCCCAACTGACCCTTAGGGCCCAACCGCAGGAGCAGGGCCTCACAACCCAGAACTTGTGGAGCAGTGGCCCTGGCGACTCCCAAGGACTCCCTTGCTACAATGGCGACGCCACCGCCCCTTCCCTCATCCCTTGGCTGGTGCCAGATACCGAAGCTGGCTGGACACATTTCTGACAGAGGTACACCATCCTCTGGTCTCAGCCAGGTTTTGGTGATGCATGCCAGGCCGGCCCGCCCCTTTCGAATAGAGTCTTGAATTAGGGGGGCCTTGTTGCAGATCGACCTGGCATTCATCAGCAGCAGCCTAAGGGTGGGGTCATCCGGGATCAGCTGCTGTTGAGTCTTTGACTTAAAAATTGGACTTGGAACTGGACTTGTCAGCTTGTCAATCAGAGAATGCCTTCAAATGCAGGAGTGTCCTCTAAGCAGAACACACAAATGCTCGGCTAAAGGAAAAATTCTAGCAACACACCGAATGAAGCATTGGCAGATTGTGTCAGGATCTCTGCTGACTTTCAGTTTCATATGCCAGGAAGTGGAGTTTTTGGCAAAGGATGTCTTTTCAGTCCTCAAGCAAGGAAGCAGTGGCTGTGCGCCTTCTGATTTTCAAGCCAAAGAACATTTGCAAGTGGGTGATGTGACAAACAAGCATTTCAGAAGTGCTATTGTGTAATTGATTGCCTCTTCACATCAAAGGGGCCCAGGCTTGATAAAAACTCCATCATATTAGAGAAGAGAACATTAACCTCTCGAGAGCGCATTTCCGTACATGGCAAGTGCTGAGTAAAATGTCAGATCTTAGTCCAAATACAAACTAATTAATGGAACCTCAAGTGTTTAAAGTTAAAGACTTTCCAAGAGTCTCCTTCTCATAACCCATCTCAAATCTAATAGCTAATTACTCCTGTGCCTCAAGTCCACTGACTCAGATCAAGGAAGAGTTTAACGGCAAGAACAAACATACTTGAGCAAGAGGCAAACTAGAAAATGGAGAAAGGAGCTCACTGGACAAGAAATAAATTAAATGAGGATACGGCTGAGGAACCTCACCGTCTCTATGTCACTTGGAAGATCCTAAGTCAGGGATTTTAAACCTGGGGCCTTGGGCCGGATGCACCATTCCATGTGGCCCCCCACCGCCTCCACCACACCAGGAAGTGCCATGGGGTGGAGGAAGGGCAAAATGGCCATCCGGTCCCTAAAGCAGTCTGAGGGAGCGTGACCCGGTTCCCGGCTTAAAAAGGTTAAGATCTCCTGCCATAAATAAACTGAAGGTTAGAGTCCTTCAATGTAAAACCAACATGCTCAAATGGGGGTTGCTGGTGGACTGTGAATGTGGAAAGATGTAGAATATGACTCATTTGCTGGTGTGCTGATTACTACTGGAAACATGTACTAATGTAGATTTAAGTTTGGCCAATGACAAAGCTAAGAATGTGGCTTCATTCTGGCAGTTTAAAGTTTGACCTGGACACGAAAGAAGACAACTGAGTTTATGACTTCAAACCAGCTTTTTTTATGACAGATAATGTTTGCAATGGAATGGAATGTAGCCCGCCCATTTTCTTCATGGGTTTCGGGGGACAGAAACTGACATTAAACTTGGCAAAAGAAGGAGAGGATCTTTAAGGGTTGATTGTGTGTGTCTTTTGCAAAAGAAGCTTCTCTCAGTCCTGATTTTGCAGATTATCTTGTTTTGTATTTGGGCTCAGGCAATTAAGCCTGACGTTTGCTTTCTAGGCCCCCAAAGTATGTCCACAACATGTCTTTCCAACAGTACAATTAAATCAGTACAGCATCTATGTGTATGCAAGTTATGTCTCATCATGTGTACAAGAGTAGAAATCCATGGGTTCCACAAGAACTTTTGAGTGGGGTAGAGTGAATATTTGAAAATATTTTAGTTCTGAAAAAAAAACATTGCAGCTGATGACATAATCATGGTGCTACTTAGCCAACAGCATTTCAGCCATTTAAAGGAACTAAATAAAATCCCATTAAAAGGATTTTTAAAAACCCAGAGTAACTCTTAAATCCCTTCCTTAGAAGCAGCAGTTTATGTATTAAAAGGATGCCTGGAAAGGAAAGACTTTGCCTCAGAAGGAGAGCAGGAATGGACCAGCCTGAGATCTCATGCAGAGCTACATCTTTAAGTCGAAATTGTGGAAGTTAGATTTTTGGGCTAATGGTTACAGGATCCGTCACCAGCATGGCCAGCTCCTGCCAACTTAGCAGTTCAAAAGCAATAAATCACAAATAGATAAATAGGTACCACTTCAGTGGGAAGGTAAACACCATTCCATACACTCCAGTGTCTAGTCATGCCTGCCACAGAAACATCTGCAGATGCAAACTACGCTGGCTCTTTAGCTATAAACAGAGATGAGCACTGAACCCTGGAGTTGGATACGACTGGCTTTCAAGCAATGGTGACCTTTACCTTTACCTAATGGCAACCACATATACGATCTTGGATGATGAATCTACAAAATCATTAATTTTTAAAAACTGTATGCTTCTAGTAAATCTTTTTTTAAAAGCTCAATGCCTGGTTGCAGCTACTGTGAGTTTTCTTTAGCAGAGAATCTGGTGACTGTGATGTCTTTCTACAAATTCTGCGCTGCCCTACGAAAAAACTGTGCAATGCCTCCATTGAAAATCATACATTGGTATTGAGGTTGGCAGGCATCTTTCACCATGCCTGAGGTAAGCAGGGTAACTTTGGGGAGTTGTATGGGAGTGATTGGCAGAATGGGAAATCTTAATGGAGGTCAAATTATTATTATTATTATTATTATTATTATTATTATTATTATTATTATTATTATTATTATTATTATTATTATTATTATTATTATTATTATTATTATTATTATTATTATTATTATTATTATTATTATTATTATTATTATTATTATTATTATTATTATTATTATTATTATCCCGCCCTACTCGGCACAAGCCGACTCAGGGCAGCACCGGAAGCAGTTTAACACTGAGTCTGCTCACTGTGAATGATTGGGAACAGATCCTGCCCCTCCTGTTTACGATTATCTTTCAGGTATATAAAGAGTGCTTTCATATCACCTCCCAGTATTCATTTCTCAAGGATAAACATGCCCAGTTCCTCCAGTGTTTCCCTATATAGCTTTCAGCTTTCTGATCATCCTTGTTGCCCTTCTCTGTACCTGCTAAAGTTTCTTTACATCTTTCTTAAAGTGTGGTGCCCAAAATTGGACACAGTACACAGTACTTTTTTCGCTGCTTGTGAATGGGCTGGCCACAAAATAATCTACCTTCCTTCTCAGACCTTTCCCCTCATAATTCTATTGCAGCCTTTGGCACATTAAAATCCATGCATGTGAAAGATATTTAGCACTGTACTAAAAACTGCAGAGCAGATCAGTTGTTGTTACATACCGTCAAGTCACCCCTGACTTACAGTAACTCTATGAATGAGTGATCTCTCCAATGGCCTATTATTAACAACCCCGCTCAGCTCTTGCAAGCTAAAAGCCACCGCAGGTTATTATTACAGCTAATTCCAAAAACAATTCCAAAAACAATTTAGAATTTGCACAACACCAATATGAGCTTGGTGATAAAAGTAAATAAGCAATGAAACATTTTTGAAGTGGTAGAAAGGAAAATTACGTGTGAATACCAGTCATTTATGCCTCCACCTGAGTTTTGAACCTACTTTTAAAGATTCTACAATAAAACCCTGACTTACAAATGCATCAAGTTACATAAAATTCGACTTACATAATGATTTTGTGCTAAAACCATGTCCTGATTAACATGATTTCCTATGGGTTGGCTTCGAGTTACATAAATATTCTTTTCCTATGGGTTTGCTTCGAGTTACATAAAAATAATTTTTCCTATGGATTTGCTTTGAGTTACATAAAAATTCGATTTAAGCAAAAGCCTACGGAATGGACTTTTTTTTCATAAGTAGGGGTTTACTGTACTTTTAAAGTTTCGAATCTACTTTTAAAGAATTTAGCCCTTTTAAAAATAACATTTAATCTCTACACCCCCTAATTTTGGTGTGGGAAAATATCCCAGATGGGCAGTATAAAAATGTAATAAATATAATAAAATAAATAATTTTAATCTTAATTTAATTTAATTTAAAATTTTAATTTAATTAATTTAATTTAATTTTCATGCTTATATACCGCCCACTCAGGTGCAACCCGACTCAGGGTGGTTTACATGGCGGACAATAAATACATAATAACAATAATAACAATAACAATAATAACAATAACAATAACAATAACAATAATAATAATAATAATAATAATAATAATAATAATAATAATAATAATAATAATAATAATAATAATAATAATAATAATAATAATAATAATAATAATAATAATAATAATAATAATAATAATAATAATAATAATACACTAAACACATCTCCAGAGGTACAGTTACAAAATCTCAAACCACAAAATATACTATTCAGTTACAGAAAAAAACAAAACAAAACTACAATATAATTCCAAAGAGCAAAACTAGCAGAACATTAAGTCCCAGAGAAAAAGAGAGAACAACAATGAATACGACCTCCCTGGGAGTGGGCGGGGTCCGAAGACGCCGGGGGAGATGGAATGCCCACGGCACATGGCGCTGGATGGGCTTCTCTGCCGGTGGGGCCGGAGGCAGGGTCAGGAGTCCTGCCGCCTCCATGGCCCTTAAATCCTCCCTGGGGGGTGGCCGGGGTCTGAAGACGCCGGGGGAGATGGAATACATTAGAAATCTTCTTAATGTAAAGCTCTTTGGGAGCCTGTGTGGGTAGAAAAGCAATAGATTAGATTAGATTAGATTAGATTAGATTAGATTAGATTAGATTAGATTAGATTAGATTAGATTAGATTAGATTAGATTAGATTAGATTAGATTAGATTAGATTAGATCAGATCAAATCAGATCAAATCAAATCAAATCAAATCAGATCAGATCAGATCAGATCAGATCAGATCAGATCAAATCAAATCAAATCAGATCAAATCAGGTTAGATTAGATAGATCGACAGACAGACAGATGCCAAAAAATAAACAAATATAAAAAAGAAAGAAAAATCATATGCATATAACATATTAATAAAAATACAGTGTATACCAATCACCCAGGAGACATCAGTATTTATTCTAAAACTGTTACTTAAATCAACTATACATATTACAAATATCTTTCCCTCATTTCCAAAATATCATAGGTTCATTTCTAGGTTTAACACCCTTAGATTTTCACAATGTATACTCAATAAATTCTCCTAAAATATCCACAAACTCACTTTTTTTAGTAGTACCTCTTTTCAATTTCAGTTCAAATGTTAGTTTATTATTAATCATTGTAACCTGTTTTTTAAATAGAAAAAGGTGATAAACACATGTCACTTTCATTCTTCTTGCATTTCTATCCTTGTCTTCATTCTCTTAGCACTGCAAGAGAATTCTCTTAGAACTGCAAGAGCAACCCTGGGTCCTTAGGATGCTAGCTGAAGGCATCGTATCATCCTTTGCCAGATTTTGCTAAATGGAGTCAATGTTTGGTGTGACCAACTCAAACAGATCTTCATTGTGAGCCAGGAATGGAGTCAGAGAGGGTTTAGAGGGAAAATGTAATTTGTTACAGGCTCTCAGCCTTTTTGGCTGAAACGAGGAATAAATGGTAGGCTTCTTCTGAACACAAGACAATTGTTTGGCCGCTTTTGACTAACATGTTTGGCTAAAGGGTGGCTTTTGCTTGACAGCTGGAGAGGGAATAGAAGGATTGTCAGTCTTTCTCTTCTAGAAATGGATGATCATGTCAACAGAAAGGGATGTGCTGAGTGAAGAGGAGGAGGTATTCCCAAAAGGATGAGGCATCTATAGTTTGAAATCCATCTTGTATTCCAGGGGTGGCCAAACTATAGCCTGTGGGCCGTAGTTTGGGCACCCCTGGTTTAGACAGAGAAAATGGCAGCTTAAAAATCTATCTCATCCTGTTGCAAAACAGATTGCAAGGCACGTTTTACTTCCACTTCCAGTGGGAGGAACCACATGATCATCATACCTGTCAAGTATCCCATTTTTACCAGGAAAACCCCTTATTTTTACCCCTCTTCTCGTCCCCTCCCGTTTTATTAATTTCCCTGACCGGAGCCCTCACAGGCGAAGCTGCAGTATGTTTTTCCGGCCACCAGAGGTGGAAGGGGAGAGAGAAGGTGGTGGGGGCGTTCTGTAGTTTCTCTTTCATTTCCCTTCCCTGCCACATGGTAATGGAGGCTGCTTCATTTTTGCTGCTGCTGTTCGGAGCCACCACGGGATGGGAGTCTACTCTGGAGGTGAGCGATATTTCATATATGCAGGGGCAAATCAGTGAGAGACTTCTCTCTCACTCTCATGGTTTATTGAGCTGTTTCTGCCCTGCCTCCTGGCTGGAGGCTTCCGTTTCTGTTCTAGAGTTAACTTGGGAGGGGGTGGGATGTTGCTTGATCACTATATATGAGAGAGAGCAACCCACCTTCTAACAAACCATCTGGAGGTAGATTAACTCCTCAGCTGCTGGGAGGCTTGGAAACTACGGAGGTTGCTTTTTACTTTAAAATTCCCTTCCTTAAGCTGGATCCAACATTCTCAGGTGTTGGTGCTTCAACTGGTTGCAGTGAGGAACAAATAGATTGGTTAATTTTGGAGAATTAATCCCTTGCTCCTCCACCCTAATTGGGGGGTGGGGTGGGGTGTCTAGCCATGTGCAGGGCTAGTTCATTAAAGCCAAACTGCTTACAAGCAGTTGGTAACCCTAGGGGGCTGGTTTACTATTCTGCACTTTCTTTGCTTCCCAGGAAAAAATAATAATTAAAAATGAGTAAGGTAAAGGTAAAGGATTCCCTTGCTCAAAAGCCAGTCGTATCCAACTCTAGGGTTCAGTGCTCATCTCTGTTTCAAAGCCGAAGAACCAGCATTGTCTGTGTCTGCAGACATTTCCGTGGTCATGTGGCAGTCATGACTAGACACCAGAGCACATGGAACGCTGTTACCTTCCCACCAAAGTGGTCCCTATTTATCTACTTGCAATTTCTTGCTTTCGAACTGCTAGGATGGCAGGAGCTGGGACAAAGACGGAAGCTCATTCTGTCCTGCAGTACTCGGGAATCGAACTGCTGACCTTCTGCTTCCCAGTCAGCATCTTAGTCACTTAAGCCACTGAGTAAACAAGAAAGAAAACAAAACAAAAGTCCCCCAAGAAGATGGGGAAAGTGTTCTTTGGCCCTCACAGCTTTGTGCCCATTGCATCTACAATACCATCTAGCCATCTTATTTTTGGCCACCCCCTTCTTTTGTCCTCCACCTTTCCCAGCATCAAGGCCTTTTCCAGTGAATCCACTCTTCTCATTTGATGTCCAAAGTACTTTAGCGTCATCTTTACTTTTTGACCTTTAATGAGCAGTCGTGGTTGATTTCTTCTAGGATCGACCTATTTCTAACACCTCATTTCAAAGGCATCTATTTTTCTGCGCTCAGCTTTCCTAATGGTCCAGCTCTCACACCCATACATTACCACCGGGAATACCATTGCTTTGACTATGCAATTTTTTGTTTGCAAGGTGATGCCTCTACTTTTAACTATGTTCCCCAGGTTTCTCATAGCTCGTTTCCCAAGCATCAGTCACCTTTTTATTTCACAGCTGCAATCACCATCTGCAGAGATCTTTGATCCTAAGAAAGTAAAATCCACCAGTCATATCCAACTCTAGGGTGCAGTGCTCATCTCCATTTACAGCCAAAGAACCTGTGCTGTCTGTGTTTGCAGACAGTTTCATGGCCATGTGGCAGGCATGACTAGAGCCCAGCAAGTCACATGGCTATATTTGGCCATGCCCACAGATTTGGCCACACCCACAGAGGGGTGTGGCCAAAATTTCCCTTATTTTCAAATCCGAAACTTGACAGGTATGATGATCATGTGACTGGCCCACTTTACCACGTGACCATCCTGCGGCCCAAAACGTTTGGGCACCCCTGCTGTATTCCATACCTCAAAATAATAATGGAAAAGTGCAACAACCTGGAGAAGGTTATCACTTGTAGTAAATTTGCAGTGGAACAATCTTTTTGAATGTCAGACATGCACATATTCTCTCAAATTATTTGCCTGCCTCTTGCAAATTCATTAATGTCCAAAGGCGGTATATAATCTGTCTCCTTGTGGTGATTAAACAAGAGATATAATAAGACTGGAAATACAACTGTCCACCCACTAGTAACCAGTGGGCTGTGGAACTTACAATGTCCTTTCAGCATTTGAGCACATGGCATATAGATAGTAACTGTGTATTAATCACTGATCCTTGTGTTTAGATTCTTCCCGCCTATGTTTTATTGAGTTTCCCTCCCTTTATTCCCCATAATTTTAATTCCCATTTCAATTTTTCTGTAGGTAAATTAAGCACAATAAAATGTGTTTAAAAACAAGACCTGTCTACATTAAAGGGAGGTTTGTGATCTTTTATACTTGGGACAAAGTTGGTTAATGAACAGTTCTTTTTTTAAATTTCAGGATGTGTGACTTTGTATCATGAACTCCATGCATCCGGAAATCAAAAAATGAACTGTTTAGTCAGTAGCAACCGGTCATGATCAAAAATGTCACTCCCATTATGCAGGCAGAGCTGTGAACAGGATACTGGCCAATTCAATTTAAAAACTGATTAACAATTATTTTGAATGTGCTAAACCTTCCCAGGAACAATTTTAAAATTTAAATGCCAGCAATATGATTTTGAAGCAAGGGCCACTGTTACTTGTTGCTTCAGTTCATTACTGACCTTTTTAATATCTTCAAAGGATTTTATTATATAAGTAAGTAAGTAAGTAAGTAAGTAAGTAAGTAAGTAAGTAAGTAAGTAAGTAAGTAAGTAAGTAAGTAAGTAAGTAAGTAAGTAAGTAAGTAAGTAAGTAAAATATAACAATTTCCTGCTTTGGCATAAGGACAGAACTGATGATTCTTGAGGTCGCTTTTAGTTCTACTACTCTATGATTCTATAACTTAAAGAATCAATCAAATTGTAATGAAGGGCGTGTCGGTAGCCCAACAGGTCCCTCAATTTTTCCGAGGCGCACTTGCCCGGAAACTGGTGAGCATGGCTGCATTGAGGTTTATCTGCTGTTCAGGACGTCCGGCCTGCGGCACACTTCTGTCCAGCAAAGACTGGCTCATACGCAGAATTTGGCGACCCTGGGGTGTAGCAGGTTCTGGTAGCAATTTTATGAGGGCAAATTAGAAACTGTCCCATTATCTTGCCCACACCCCTCCTAAGCTGTAGCGGAGACCTGGTTGGTCTGGGAGAGTTCTGGGGGCGATATGGGGTTTTACCTCCTTGAAGAAACCGGAGCAAGCTGGTTCTTAGCTTCCAAGTCTGAGAAATGAAAGTTACCCTAATCTTCCTCTGCTGTCTCTGATCGGGGCCTGAGAAGAGGAGCTCTTTTGTTGGAGCCTTTGGCTCCCCTTATCCAGCTCCACTATTCCCTTACTTAAGAGTAACGATGCTGCTAGTAAACTTCGTTTAACAGCATTTATTAAACAGAATAAAAAGGCTTACAATCTTATACTGAAAAAAGCATAAAATAAAAAGACTAAGAGCCTAACTAAGATCTGTATAGATGTGGGCAAAACCGTCCCCATGAGTGGATCAGCAAATCTAAGGTAAAGGTAAAGGTTTCCCTTGCTCGAAAGCCAGTCGTATCCGACTCGAGGGTTCAGTGCTCATTGCTGTTTCAAAGCTGAAGAGCCAGCACTGTCTGCTTCTGCAGATGCTTCCGTGGTCATGTGGCAGGCATGGCTAGACACGGAACGCTGTTACCTTCCCAGTGATCCCTATTTATCTACTTGCAATTTCTTGCTTTTGAACTGCTAGTCTGGCAGGAGCTGGGACAAAGACGGGAGCATATTGTCCTGCAGTACTCGGGAATCGAACTGCTGACCTTCCGCCTCCCAGTCAGCATCTTAGCCACTTGAGCCACTGCAGTCCCTTCAGAAAATCTAAGGCATCATAAAACAAATTGAACAGAGCTTCCCACACCAAAGGCTCTTGAATAAACTTACCAGTCATGGAATAAAGGGACAGGTCTTGTCCTGGAACCAGCAACTGGCTAAAGGACAGGAAACAGAGGGTAGCACTAAATGGACACTTCTCTAAGTGGAGGGAAGCAAATAGTGGGGTCCCCCAAGGTTCACTACTGGTACCACTGCTTTTCAACCTCTTCATAAATGATCTAGAAGTAGAAGTAAATAGCAAGGTAGCCAAATTTGCTGACGACACTAAATTATACAGTGTAGTGAAAACTGAGAGAGATTGTGAGGAGCTCCAGAGGGATCTCTTGACACTGGGGGAGTGGGCAAAACAGTGGCAAATGAGCTTCAACATTAGTAAGTGCAGAGTGCTGCATGTTGGGGCAAAAAAACCCAATTACATTTATAAACAGATGGGTTCTGAACTCTGCAACAAATCAGGAAAGGGACCTTGGTGTCCTGGTGGACAACTCAATGAAGGTGTCAACCCAGTGTGCCTCAGCAGTGAAAAAAGCAAACTCAATGCTAGGGATCATTAGGAAGGGTATAGAAAATAAGTCAGCAAGTGTCATTTTGCCTTTTTATAAATCTGTGGTGAGGCCCCATCTGGAATACTGCATACAGTTCTGGTCGCCATACCTCCAGAAGGATATTATGGAGCTGGAAAAAGTGCAGAGGAGGGCAACCAAAATGATTAGGGGACTGGAACACCTTCCTTACCATCTGACGCTGCAACGGTTTATAAAAGTTTATAAAATCATGCACGGTGTGGACAAAGTAGATAAGAAAAAACTGTTTTCCCTATCGCACAACACTAGAACTAGGGGACACTCCATGAAACTTTTTGGTACTAGTTCTCAAACAAATATGAGAAAGTACTTTTTCACCCAGAGGATCACTGGTCTATGGAACTCCCTGCCAGATGAAGTGGTGACAGCTGTCAGTCTTGACAGCTTTAAGAAAGGATTAGACAAGTTCATGGAGGACAAGGGTATCAATGGCTATAATTATGGATACCTAAGGACAACCTCCGGGTTGGAGAGATAGGCAGGATATCTCTCAATGCCATTTCCAAGGAATCCTAAACAGGTGTAGGCATCTGCTTGGGAATACCCTGAAGCAAATGGTGAGCCATTGTGTGAGACAGAATGCTGGACTGGATGGGCTGTGGCCTGTTCCAGCAAGGCTGTTCCTATGTTCTTATGAAAAGCAATGCTGCAGACCGAGGTTTGGGGTTCCCTTTTATAGCATTATTGGGTGCTCCCCATCCCATAAGAATTCTAAATACGCTGTGAAATCTGATTATTTTTGGCAGGCTTTTGTGTTTTAATGAGATGATTATCTAAGCATTGATATGCTAATATGGAGTGTGCCTACAAAATGGCATTACAGCAGCTCTCTAGCTAAGTGTTAGATTACTCAGACCTAAGAGAATTCAACCAAAGTACCATGTTACCTAAGTGAATACAAAGCAACTTAAATGAAGAGTAACTTCCCCTAAGTTTCCCCTGACTCAAATAATTAAAATATTAGGCCCCAGAGCACTACAAAACTTTATAGACTTCGAGACACCTGCCTTGCTTTGGTGAGGGGGCTTGCATGGTTTGATAAGGCTATGGGCTATGCTGTGTAGTGGCACTCGAGATGGACAGGCTATAGCGGAGAACTCAGACTAAACACAGTCCACTTGTGGAGGAACTGGCAACCCAGTTCAGTACCCTTGCCAAGAAAACCCCATGGACAGTATCAAAGACAGAGGAGCCTGGCGTGCAGTGGTCCATGGGGTCACAAAGGGTCGGACTCGACTGTGCGACTGAACAACAAGAAGCCTGCATTTATCACAGCTGGCATTTATCTTAATAAAGGGTTAAATCCAGAGTGAAACCCTTTCCAGTCATATCAAAATTCATCTGAGTACCAAGGCATAAGTCCTTTCAATATTGCCATAATTCCAGGTAAAATTAGATTGTCTATTTTTACTAAGCTTTGTTTATCTACTGTACATGGCTCTTATGTTCCACAAGAACTAAAAAAAATCACAGTTGGGATAGTATACAAAAGTCTTTACACCATCTTACAGCTATAAAAAAAACTGTTGGCATAGTTTCTTAAAATATAAATCTATATCTGCAGTTTGTGAAAGGCTACCAGCCAAAAAAACCAGGAACAGAAATATAGTATAGTCAACCCTCACATAACAACGTGTTTGGATAGCATCATTCCTGCAGTCCATGGAATCCACAAAGGTCTTCTCCAACACCATATTTCAAATGAATCATTTTTTCTTCTGTTAGCTTTCTTTTTGACCAGCTTTCACATCTTTATGTGAATACCATGGTGTAGCTCTATAGCAGGGGTTCCCAACCTTTTCCTGCCAAGGGCCTGACCACGCCCCCTCAGACAACTGAGGGGTCAGGCACATGATTCTTCCCAGTGGCGGCGACGGCAGCAATGCATATTCCAGGGCTTAGCAGGACAGAAGAGGTGCTGTTGGGGAGAGGGGGCGGCTTTGACATCTGCCCCTCCCCTCCCCCCAGGACTCTAGCCCTCAACCTCTCGGGGCCTGGGAGGGCAGAAGAGGTGCCGTTGGGGAGAGGGGGCCACTTTGACATCTACCCCCCAACTCTAGTAATATCTTATTCCTTGTAAACCGGCTTGGGTAACCCCTTAGGGTGAGGAAGGCGGTGTATAAATATAACAATAAATAAATAAATAAATAAATGCATTAGCGCTGCATCTCCAGGTGTTTTTCCCACCTCCGCTACTTCCCTTGGAGGAGGGAGGGAGGAACATTTTTGGGCCATTTTTGAGTACAGTATTATTATTTTGCTGTGGTTTTGCAGTGTTTCAGTGTTTTGGATTCAGCTCGGCATTCAACACCATTTTACCGCAGTGTTTGATATCTAAGTTGAGAGATCTGGGGTTCCCGCCATCACTTTGTGGGTGGATATTGGATTTTCTGTCAGAACGCTCCCAGAGGGTCCGGTTGGGCCCTTATACCTCTAATATGCTTAGTACAAATACAGGAACACCACAGGGTGTTCCTGTTAGCCCGCTCCTTTATATTTTCTATACGTTTGACTGTGTCTCTGTCCACCCTAGAAATAGGATTGTCAAATTTGCAGATGACACAACTGTGATCGGGCTCATCTGTGATAAGGAGGATGAGACAGCCTATAGAGATGAGATGGAGCAGTTGACAAAGTGGTGTAGAACCAATAATCTGCTACTCAACATAAAGAAAACAAAGGAGCTTGTGGTGGATTTTAGGAGGCAGAGAACCGATGTCCAGACACTTTTGATTGATGGAACCTGTGTGGAGATGGTAGCAACATTCAGATTTCTGGGCATTGAGATACAGGAGGATCTGTCCTGGAGTGCCAACACAAGGGGGCTTGCGAAGAAGGTGCAGCAGAGATCTAGGTTACCAAAAAAGTTATGGTATTTATCGCAGAAAAAAGGAGGGTTGGGAATTCCGAATTTAATGGTATATTATCGAGCGTTTCAAATCAAGAATGTTGTGAAGATCCTGGCAAGGGAAAAGGTAATATGGGAGGAAATTGAGATGAGGGACTATAAGCATTTGGGCAAAATGGTCTTTTTAGGAGGTAAATTGGGAAAGGTAGTGATCAAGAATATTATGATGAAAGGATTAATGAATTTATGGAAGAGGGTAAAAAAGGATTTGGTCCCAAATGTCTCTCCAATATTGGAAATTTTAGATATGGCGAATTTTCCAATCAATATAAATGAGGAGATAAAGGAGATTTTGAAGAAGAATGAGGTTATCCTGTTGAAGGACTGGTTTCGGATATGTAGAGATGAAGTTAGTAGGACAAATTTGTTTGAGCAATTAAAAATTAATTGGTTCCAAAGATTGAGGATTATTAAATGGAATAGTAAATATATGAGTGAATATGATTTGGAAAGAGAAAAGACGGAATTTGAAGAGCTGATTCTAAAAGTTAGAAAAGGTGATATAAATATTAAGGGATTAGTTAGTAAATTGTATATTATGTTAAATAGGGATGATGATCCACAAGAGGATTTGAAATTACGGTGGGAACAAGATTTGAATTTAAAGATAGGAAAGGATATATGGAGGAATAAATGGAAAAAGAGGATTATGAGGACTATGTAGGTTAGAATAAAGGAACATAATTTTAAAATGTTGTGGAGATGGTACCTGACCCCAGTGAGATTACATCAAATGGATAATAAAAAAGATAATATGTGTTGGAGATGTAATGACACTATTGGAACGTATGAACACATGTGGTGGAGCTGTAAAGTGGTTAAAGAATTCTGGAATAGAATTGAGAAAGAAATAGGAGAAATTTTGGGTAAGAAGGTAAAACTGGGATCAGGTATCACTATGTTGACAAACGTGGAAGATATAAATTTAAATAAAGATAAGAAAGAGCTACTAGAGATAATGATTAAAATGGCTAGACATTGTATAGCTAGACATTGGAAAAATGATGTAATTATACAAATGGAAGAGTGGTATAAAGAAATGTGGAATTTAGCTTTGAATGATAAATTGACGTGGGAAATAAAGACAAAGAGAGATAATTTGAAAGAAAACAGATTTTGAGATATTTGGAAACCTTTTGTGGATCACTCCCTTATGGGTGTTGAGAGAAATAGACCTGTACCTGAACAAAAGGGATTTTGGGGTTAAGCTATTGAGATTTTCGGAGCTCTCCAGGGCAATGTAAATAATCACAGGGTGATTTAGTATGTGTATTTGTATTTTTGTATACCTATCCATATTGGTATTAAATGTCTTACTTGAAGACGAGTTTTAGAGAGGGGAATTAAGGTTAGAGAATTAATTTTAATTAATAAGTTAAGAGATTGTATCTATAAAGATGGGTGTTAATTACCAGAATAGTTGTATACATTTTTTCTGTAAGTTTTTGGTACTATTATTATTTTTTAGTTGTCTTATGTATTTTGTATATGAATTACTACTTTTTTCTTTGTTTTTTCAAGCATTCTGTTTTTATAGTTTTGTATTTGTGTTTTGTACTTTATATGAAAAAACTTTATATATATATATATATATATATATATATATATATATATATATATATATATATATATATATATATATATATATATATATATATATATATATATATATATATATATATATATATATATATATATATATATATATATATATATATATATATATATATATATTTATTTATTTATTTATTTATTTATTTATTTATTTATTTATTTATAAAAGAAGGCACAGCAGAGACTGTATTTTTTGAGAACTCTAAGGAAAAACCATCTTCCGCAAAAGCTGCTGCTTGCCTTCTATTACTGCGCTATTGAGAGCGTACTCACTTATGGCTTATGTGTGTGGTTTGGGAGTAGAACTCATCGGGATAGGATAATGTTGCACAGAATTATTAAAACAGCAGAGAGTATCATCGGATGTCCACTCTCCACTTTAGAACAAATTTACACCATCAAGTGCCACAGAAAAGCATTAGATATAGTAGGAGACACATCACATCCTGGCCACTGCTTCCTTGAGCTTCTGCCATTGGGACGGAGATGTAGAACAATGAAGGTAAAAATGCGCCATCTCAAGAACAGTTTCTTCTCCAGAGCAATTTTGGCCTTAATGGAAACGCTGGACTCTGAAGTCATCTTATCTTATTTTAAAATTTTAATTTTTTTAGATTTTTAATTTTTAGGATTTTAGAATTTTAGAATTTTAGAATTTTTAAATTGTACTGTATGGTACTATCTTAATTGGTGTTTATGTAGCTGTTTTAAATTAAGGGGTATGCCTTATTCGAGTTGATATATAGCAACCAAGAAATTTCGTTGTTCCTGCAAGGGGACTGACAATAAAGATTTATCTAAAGTGTGGCGATTTCAGCACTTTCAGTGACATTGGGGCACTTCCAGCATCAACAGCAATTCAGCCCCAGGGGCTGGCTGAATTCAGTCCAGGGCCGGATCTGGCATTAGGATCGTAGGTTGGGAACCCCTGCTCTATAGTCTGGACTCTGCTAATGAGACTGTAGGCAAACTTTGTCTCACACCTTGATAGAAATTGAGTAGGGTCTCCAGTGGTCAAATAAAATGGGATTAAGGACTGGATAGAATCCACCTGCAGAATGCTATAGGGTGGCACAACTTTGTTCTAATTTAAGCAAGACAGAAGGAGAAATGAGAAATGAGGTAAAGTAAATTGGTTGCAGGAGAGAAAGAGAGAAGGAAGGTTTAGTGCTCTGGAAATAATAGGCAGCAGCCAGCAATACGAGCCAAACACACAGAGGGCCAACACTTAACGTTTTGCAGAAGAAATATTATTTTAGGTGGAAACTCTGATCGCAGCGCTTAGTTGTGGTTAGGCAAGACTCATGCCATAATCATTATTATTTGTGTCTGGCTGCTGCAGTGGTTGGCATGGGCACAAGAATTCTGTAACTCATGAATGGTACAAACCGCCCAACAAACAGAAAGCTGCTTCCCCAAATGAACAAAGGAAATGATGGTGTGGGGGGGCGGGGAAAAAAGAAATAATTATTGTTGCAATAGTATGGAATAGCTACATCATTCAGCATCACAGAGGGGGGAAACATGTCAATAGGATTACTTCCTTTTTTAAAAAAAAATGGCTTGATTTCATTTATCAGTTGTATGCACTTCAAATTTTCAAAAATGAAAGTTGTAACAAATGCTTCTCATAGCAGAACTTTCTGTACAATAAGCTATCTGCCATACGACTGGCTTTCGAGCAAGGGTGACCTTTACTTTTACCTCAGTGATGCACTGCAAATTTTTTTACTACCTACTCTGTGGGCTTGCCAAATCTGTGGGTGGGGTCAGATCTGTGGCTGTGGCCAAACATCCTGCATTATGGGCTATGGAGGTGGCCAACCAAGTGGGTGTGGCCTGGGGGAATTTCCGCTACCGGTTCTGCAGAACCTGACAGAACCTGCTGCAGTGCATCACTGCTTTACCGTTACGTCTCAGCCTGTCTGCATCTGTCTATCGATACTTCTTTCCTTCCATCTGTCACTCCAACTCTCAAAGAGATGAACAGCTTTTTAAGTAAATAAAACAGCCAGAGAGGTTTTGAGATGGGAAAAGAGAATGTTTATCTAAGTTTTTCAACCATAGCATAACATAACACAATAACATATGATCAAGGTACAGTATATCATAATTTTTATTTATTTATTTATTTTTTGCACATTTATATCCAGCCCTCCTGGTGGGTACACCACTCAGGGCGGCTAACAATATAATAAAAATTACAATAAAAACAATTCAATGACAATAACTAAAAACAAACCTACCACCCCAATTAAAACCAGCATTAAAACACAAACAAATCGTCATTAAAAAAACAACCCACCCCCACCCTAGCCCTGTTAAAACAGAATAACCAAGCCTGGGGGGCAGCCCCTCACATAGGCTGAATCAGCCACCGGGCCTGACTGGTAGAGTCAAGCGTGCCCCAAACTTGCTGAAAGAGCCATGTCTTCAGCCTCTTTCTAAAGGGGAGTAGATCCGTCTGGAGACGCAAATCAGGTGGTAAGAGGTTCCACAGGGCTGGGACAGACATGGAAAAGGCTCTTTTCCTGGTCCCAATAAGATGTACTTCTTCCACTGATGGGACCACCAGTGAACCCCTCCTGTCTGCCCTAGTAGGACGGGTTGAATTCCTTGTGGCGACACGGTCTCTTAAGTAACCTGGTCCAATGCATGCATGCATGGTCTCGGATCCATATTTAGATCCAAGGAACCCCATCAACGATTTAGCCAGTCTTTTATACTCTTGACAAAGCTTCACACACATGTCTCTAGTCCAGATGGTGCAGGTGGGGTAGGCGTTCCATACCTCATCTTGATATAACATATTCTAACACATGTATGTCTGCTTACTTAGATAAGAAGCTTGGGTGTGCTCTTCAGCAAACTAGCTGTAAACAGCTTTTAACTAGAGAGGGTTTCGTAATTCCAAGATGGCTTTGCTCATGCTACAGTCTGATTCTAAATGGATACATTGCTTTGTAAAGGGAATGTGGTTAAATAATTAATTTTAGCTAATTTTGTATTCACACATGAGCAAAAAGAAATGTATGTTTCTTGCTCTCCCCACTTCTAAATTGGTGGTGCAGTGGTTTAACTGCTGTACTGGTGCCAAAAATGTTGTGAGTTCAATCGTGATGGGGAGCAAGGTTGACTCAGACTTCCATCCTTCTGAGGTCAGTAAAATGAGTACACAATGTGTTGGGGGCAAAATGCTAATTCTGTACATTGTAAACCGCCCAGAGGGTGCACTAAGTGCAGTGGTGGGATACCTACTCTGTGGGCATGGTGTGGTGGGCATGGCCAGGGGGAAAGCCCTGCGTTGCACCTGAATTAAATCTACTTTATTTCAAAAATTGGATGAGCGGGGCCACTGGTTATGCGAACTGGAGCGAACCTGCTGAATCCCACCACTAAGTGTCATTGCTATCCAAAAAACAATCCTGTCAGGTAGAGCAGGTGTGGAATAAAACTGGCCAGGACAACTTTCTAAAGACTGATCCAGGCCTAAATGATCAAAATGGAAGGTATTAATTCATTCCTTTATTATATTTACTTGACATTTAGCTGGTATGCTTTACTTCCTCCCTAACAAGAAAAACTGTGGGCCACATGAAATGGCATCATGGGCCTTATCTGGCCTGTGGGCCGCAGGTTGAGAATCCCTCCTCTAATCTCTACACCTCACTGTATTTTTATGTTATCTATTCACCCAGTCATGGCCTGACTCGCATTGACTTAAAGGCCAAGACATGGTTTGTCTCGTTAAAAATGTATTGCGGTGGGGGGAAATTACATGACTTCATGCAAACCTATAGTTGGAACTGTATGCAGACAATGAAAAATGTTATTATTTTTTTAATACCTGAAGGATTCTGGAAGTTGTCCAAACAAGCAAATTTTCCAAGTTACTGTATTGTATTCATCAGCATCTGCAGTGTGTGTGAAATGAATGCTTATGTGTCCCCCTGCTGCCTGTGGGAGCATCACACAACTTTTATAGATACAGTGGAATCTCATACAACAATCGCTCCATATAGCAACAAAATCATAACAATTCAGTTTTTTGGGGGAAATGGCATCCAGCATAACAATTTTCTCTATGGAAAAAATCGTACAACATTTTTTCAATGGGAAAAACCACTTAGCCAAAAATAAATCAATCGTTGTATGATGTATCCCATAGGGAAAATCACTATACGATGCATGCATTGTATAGCAATTGTTTCGTACTACAACGAGACCCGTGGAACATTAAAACCATTGTATGAGGTACCACTGTATATGCATTAGAATAATTAGAATATTGTTATGTTTTTAAGATTTCTATTGCCATCTGGTTTTGTTTCTTGTGTCTTTTTATTGGTTATCCCTGTACGATATTAATCTGATCTTTTATATATATTATACCATATTTACTGGTGTATAAGACGCATCGGAGTATAAGATGCAACCCGTTATTACCAAAAGAACCCACTGTAGGCCATTGTATACAGTACAAGATATATCCCATTTTTTCAATGTATTTTAAGGGGGGAGTGGGTCTTATATGCCAGGAAATACAGTGTGTGTGCATATATGTATATATGTATATATGTATATATGTGTATATATATATATATATATATATATATATATATATATATATATATATATATATATATATATATATATATATATATATATATATATATATATATATATATATATATATATATATATATATATATATATATATATATATATAAGAACTTGATGACTGCAAGGTCAGCAGGTGTTGTGTATTCATGTGAATTGCAAGTTGCACCAGCAATGCTTTGCAAAGACAAAATGGTGATTTCCCGCCATCGGAGTTTGGGGTAAGATTTGGCGCGTATTCTCCCCTCCTGGGCGCGCCCTTATGTTAATTAGAGTTCTATGATTGGGTGTATCTTTGGATCCTGTTCCTGATTGGTTAAAAGTGTAGGTATCATGTTATGATTGGCTAGTTAACATTGTCCGGCGGGTTGTTACATTGTATATGGAATAACCGCCGCCGAGACAGTATGGTTAGACTTATCATTAGGCTAAGCCTTGTTCCTCTCCAGCATGCTCACACAAGGGGTTGATTCCGGCGAGACCTATTACGTGGGGACTTGTATAGCCATCTGTTGTCTGGATATCTTTGTAACAGTGTTCTGCAAGACTTTACAAAAAAACATTGTTCGTTGTTCTTTTCATCGTTGCTGGACTAATTCTTTACAAAGGTCTGGACACAACAGCAGGTCAGCAGTCTGAGACCTGAGTACAGCACAATGGAATGAGCTACTGTCTCTGTTCCAGTTCCTGCCAACCTAGCAGTTTGAAAGCAAGAAATGCCAAGTAGATAAATAGGTGCCACTTTGGTGCGAAGGTAAATAGCATTGTGTGCATTCCGGTGTTTAGTCTTGCCTGCCACATTCCACAGAAACATTTGTAGACACAGACAGCACTGGCTCTTTGGCTATAAACAGAGGTGAGCACTGAACCCTAGAGATAGGTACCCAACAGTGGCTATGTGTCTGCAATATTTTGCACAAACCATCATTTAAGCTCAGCAGGAACTACATTGCTGTCCGTATCCACACCTATATGCTGTCATGATTTCTTAAAATCAGCTGGCAGCCCCCACAGAGCCCTTGCTAAGGACAACCTCTTCTTCTGCAGTGAGTTTCCAGGCAGTCATTTCTGTCTCTCCCCTCCCTGCTGGGAAGAAAATCAAAAAATCAAAGAGCAACTGTGACTCAAGCCTTCTGTGACTCATCGCCATAACTGGCCCTCAACCCGAGGCGGTACTACTGATGTGTCATAGTTTGCACTCTGATTTCCACCTGAATGCAACACCCAAGTTACCAGTTAACACTGAGATGTTTGATAATTCAGCTACAAAGATGACATTCAGATCAGGACCATACAGGCAAATCTGGGAGCTACAGTACTTGAAAATAAAATGTAATGATTTCTAGATTTTTGTAAATTCCTCTGTAATAAACAGAAACCTGAAATTTCACCCATATGCACAGGCCAAAGTTATAATTCCAGTGATGCAGCTATTCCCAGTATGGGCCAGACCATATTGTGACGGTATTAAAAATGGAAACCCTTGGGTGACAAAAAGAGGTGGGATTCCACCTCCACTGCTAAAATGGTTGCTTCCCCAAGGACTTAAACTCTTCCTTCTAAGAATTAAATGGCCAAATTTTTGGGGACTGAGTGGACAAATCTGTTTGTTCTGGTTTCACCAACACTTTTCTTTGAATGTTCAAGTTCTGTCTATTTCAGATGTTAAGAAACTTGCAGGCTTTAAAAAAATGATGTATGCAAAGGTATTTAAGAACGACCCCCCCCCCTGGAGAAAACATATATTAAGGCGTAAGTAGGCAAAGAATACTTATTTAATTGCTCATTCTCATTACTTTAGTTCTCCTCAACGTGACACACCTTGCTGAGATATTTTCAAGAGCGGAGAGATTCCTTGTCAGCAGGGCAAGACCTAAAACAATGAGAGCTTTATTCCTTTGAAGTTTCTTCAATGCATGCAAAATGTCTCTGTGCAAAATTAGTGTCTCTTTTGCACACACAAGCACATTCACAGAGCACGAATGGAAAGGCTGGGTGATAGAACAAAATAAGACAAATACACTATCTGATTTTTTTTCTTAAAAAGCCCACACAAGAAGCCAGCAGTGTTTGGAGTTTTGCACAATTTGTGTCACTTGCTCAAAATTCCTTCTCATAAATGCAAGAACTCCAGCTAACACCAACAGAAAACACGCCACCTACCGACAGGGGGTGGTGGTATAAGTTAAATATGGCTCTGTCTTCTTGTACATGATACTGGGACAAGTGAAAATTTTAATCCCTCCTAGTTGAAATTTTTTCAATGGTAGCCGTGTTAGTCTGTGTTTCAAACATACCAGAGAATAAACAAACAAAAAACAACAACACACCCTTGTGGAACTTTAAAGACTAACTACTGCATTTTAATGTTAGCTTTTGTGGATCAAGTCCACTTCATCAAACTTGTCCCACGAAAGCTAACATTAAAACACAGTACAGCAGTTATTCTTTAAATTGCCACAACGTTTTTGTCTTTTTGTTTTGTTTACTTTCTGATATTCCTCCTAGTAAGAGCTTCAGACGCAGGTGAAAATATATCATCTGGCCACCAGAGCTAGGCAATGGAATATGTACCATGTTAAATCTATCTTGGGACTGCAGTGGCTCAAGTGGTTAAGATGCTGAACTTGCTAACTGAAAGGTGGGAAGGTAAACAGTGTTCCGTGCACTCAGGTGTTGAGGCATGCCTGCTGCATGTCCATGGAAATGTCTGCAGATGCAGACAACACTGGCTCTTTGGATATAAACAGAGGTGAGCACTGAACCTAGAGTCGGATACAACTGACTTTCGAGCAAGGGCGACATTTACCTTTACGAACTCTGTACAGCTCTAACTCTATACAGCTTATTGGACTTGTACTGGCTTATCATGTCTTACCATGGCTTATTAGCTGTGTGAACTGATGCATGCTGTGTATGCACAGACATTGCTATCCCTCCCTCCCAAACGAATTGCATGATTGTGAGTTTAGCAATAATGTCATTTCAACTGGGAATCTTTGCTAAAACAAGTGGGTGTTGCAGATTAACCAGACTCATCTGCTGAAGGAGCTGGGAGAGTTAAACTTCTGTTTTTCCTTAGCTGCAAATTGCATTCTTCTCTCAGGAGAGATGTTTCCAGTGGCTTGAGTGTTGCCCTCAAGAAGTCCTTCCAGGGGTTTTCCTAAGGACACAGCTTTTTATAATCTTGTATCATCAGGGTCAAAAAACTGCAAAACCAAACAATTCAGTCAGGCTCACTTCATTTCTCCAGATAATTTTAGCATCTGGAACAGAAAACTAAACAAAACAGAGTACTGTATGTTGAATCCTATGGGGAAAAAACGTCATTGAAATGATGGTATTCCTCAACATTCTTAAGAAAACGAAAGAGGGACTTTGGATACCAGGCTTAACAATTGAAGTTTTTGGAATAGTAGCCATGTTAGTCTGTGTTTCAAGCCTATCAGAGAATAAACAAAACACAATCAAAAAGCCTCACTCCAATGTCTGACGAAGTAGACTTGATCCATGAAAGCTAGCATTTAAATATAACAGTTAGTCGTCAAAGTGCTACAGTGTTTTTGTTTGTTTGTTCATTTATTCTCTCACAGGCTTAACAAATGAGCTAGAAGCAGCTTTGGATTCTTTCTAGTGTAATAATGTCTTTGTTAAGGTGGTTCAATTTAGCAGAGGTTGAGAAAGACACTTTTTTCGAATGTGATTCCCAAATTCTCTTGGGCAACTGTCAAAACTGTAGTCCAAAAAAAGCAACCTTTCTGACCTTTGAGGGATGTGTACCTTAGTACAGGTATGTGACGAAAATCTCACTGCATTTCTTGTTCTCACTGAGACAGACAGTTTCAACATGTTTTTTTAAAAAAACCTTGTGATCATTCTTGAGACAATAAGTGCTTTCTCCCTAAAAGGCTTTCGTGTTTAGTGAAATATGTCTCTGTGGAAAAAATATTGGAGAGTAAACAAAACTAGACAAGACAAAAACAGTGTGGCATTTTAAAGACTAACTCCTTTATTTTAATATTAGCTTTTGTGGATCAAGTCCACTTCATCAGACATAAGAGTGAGACTTCATGGCATTAGTGTATTTTGCTTTGGTGAAGCAAAGCACACACATGTACAGAGCAAGCCAAGCAAAATAGCACTGATTGATCAAAATGACGCAAACAACCCATCCACTGCTTTTTATTTATTTATTTATTGTTTGTTTGTTTGTCAGTCCATGCCTCAAATCAGAGGTTACTATACTTTGTTTAACTGTCCTTTACCTTTACCTTGGCAATTTCGGTGTGCAGTGACCTTGCTCCATTGTGTACGTGTTATATGCACCCAGAAGTCACCAAAAAGAGAGCCTTTAATCTGTGATGATTTCCTGTTGTGCCCTTTTACCACTCATGTCACAATGGTGAAATTGTGCAACAGGTTTTCACCCAGTAATAATAATTTCATGTCAGAAATTATTCTGGGTTGAAAGGATTTTTGTGTGGAAAAAACTCTGCTTAGCGAATGCCCAAATGAGGCTCCTTTCATGTTCCCAACAGCTGGGACAGAGGCAGCCACTCAAACCATCATGCAGTACCCAGATCTCAAACTGCCGACTTGCCGGCCTTCCACCTAACAAGGCAAGCTTCTTAACACGGAGCCACCGCAGCCCCTTTTCAACCAGTAGATGATTACTTATGAATTCCACGGAGTTTTAACTGCATCAGAGGCAAGGTGCAAGCTTTTACTATTAGTGAAAAATACACAGCATTTTGAAAAGAAGTGTCACTCTTCAAAGAGCTGAAGAAGGAACCTTATCAGACTCTGTATGGTTATTTTGCTCATTCCTTGCCTTTTTCGGTGCCATCTATAAAAAAAGAACAGTAAAACCGAAAAGCCTCATTATCATCTCATTCATCTGCCAGAGCTTAAATCATCTATCAATTAACTGAGAGATGTAGCAGAAGACATAATTCCTACTTTAAAAATATCTCAGACCTCTGTACTCCTCCGTACTTCCCCTCCAATGAATTGCTATTCTTAATTTCAATCACAAAAAAGAGACTTCCAAAAGTCTGAGAATCGGATATCCCTATTTCTTGATTTTCTGCTATGCTCCTCCTCCTCCTCCTCTTCTTCTTCAAAGCACCTTCCAATGGCTGTTGGGAGTGATTTTGCCAAGTTTGGGTTGCTTCTGAGCTTCTGAGCTTTGGGTTGCTTCTCTTTTTCTCCCAAGAAAGGGAGGTCATCTTTCAAACATATACATGTGGGAAAGCCACATTTTCTCCATTCTGCAAACATCTCTCTCTATTGAATGATTAGAATGGGCAGGTGGATGAAATGTTCACATCAGTTCTCCCCTCCCCCTCAGGAATTGACCCAAGTTGGCAACATAGGGCTGAATATACTTAAATAAAGTTTTTAAAAATTCAACTGAAGGTGAAGAGTGAAATTGACAGATTTTCCAATTGAGCTTCACAGCTGAAAAATGAGCAGGAAGTCAGCAGGGTAATACATTTTTGGCATGGAAATAACTTCCCACATATATTTCTATCTGTTCTTCTGCTCTTAATTAAAGGAACAGAAATTTAAAAGGCTGTAATGAGCTTTGAGGTCCTTGACTTCCGTGCTCCCAGTCATCACAGAAGCAAAATGGTACTGAAACTCAAAGTTTATTTAGCCTTAAATAACCTTTGGATTACTGTATTTTCTGGCATATAAGACTACTTTTTAACCCCAAAAAATCTGTGCCAAAGTCGGGGGTCGTCTTATAGGACAGGTACTTAACTGCAGCTTGTTTCCCCTTGCTTCGTATGTCCGGCGCATATGGTGGGGGGTGCCGCGGCCGAGTCCCTGCTCTGTGCGGGGAGTATCAAGCAAGGGGAAGCAAGCTGCACACATCTTCCTGTACCTCGAGGAGGAGAACGTGAGCGTGGATTGGCTCTCCACCAGAACCTGCCCATTCGACTTGGAGGGCTGCGCGTCTTCGGGTTGAGTGTGGGTTAATTTTTATTTGGTGTGCATTGGAAGAGAGGTAGTCTTATACGGCAAGTATATTCCAAACTCTATATTTTAACTGGAAAAGTTGGGGGTCGTCTTATACGCCCAGTCGTCTTATACACCAGAAAATACGGTACTTTGCATCATGAACTCCACTTTCTCCTCCTTTCATTTCCTGATTATCTCTGTTGAAATGCATAAGCCAGGGATCCTTGACCTATGACCCATGCGTTGGATCTGGCCCATGGCACCAAATCATCTGGCCTGCACCCTCATTCCAGCCACCACTTCTGCCACCACCGCCTCACTCCTTGTCTCCTCCGCTTGGCTTGGCATGTCCCTAACGGCGCTCTGTAGCAGGGGAGATGTTGGAAGCCTTACAACATCTGCCCTGCTATGGAGTGCCATTAGGGACATGCCAAGCCAAGCAGAGGAGACATGAATTGAGATGATGGCAGTGGAAGAGGAAGCATCCTCAGGGGCATTTCCAGCGGCTGCGGACGTGTTTCCTTCACCCATGCAATGCAGCTCCTCCAGGCAGGGGAGCGGAGCGGGTGGGGCTTTTGGGGTGTGTGGTGGGCTCAGGGCATTGGGCCCCCCCAGTCCAGCCTCTCAACAGTCTGAAGGAGCATGACCCAGCCCCTGGCTTAAAAAGGTTGAGGACCCCTGGCATAAGCATTCCTCCCAAGTGTTGATTTCTGGCAATGTCATTGTCACTATCAGCCTGTATTGTACATGGCCATAAGTCTTTACAAAACAGAACGTGACCTAAAACATTTTGTAAAAGTGCTCTAATAAAACCAGAAATAATGTGCTTTGATTCTTTGGTCCCTCCCTCGATATTTAGGAATAAACAGTTCTGTGACTCCATCTTAAAATAAGATACTTGTGCTAATGATGGACATTATATGATGACTCTCTTATAGGATCATTTTTCAGGCCTATTTAGAGCTTGGAAATCAGATCTTGGAACCAGGGCTGTGCACTGCATTTGGTCGAATGACCAAAAAACAAAGAGAATTTGGGTTATTTGTGTTGTTCTGTGATACCCATGGGGAAGAGCAAAGAGGCCAGGGTGTTCACAGGGAGGAATGGCATCCCTGGGACAATGGGCTACAACTGAATCCCGGCAAGACTGAGTGGCTATGGATTAGGGGCCCGGCCTTGTCTCGGGTGCTACCATCTTTGGTTCTGGATGGGGCTATTTTGCCCCAGACAGACCCAGTGCTCAACTTGTGGGTCCACCTGGCCCTTTGGAACCTTCTGCCAATTGAGCTGTGTCTCCGGACAGAGTTGCTGTCCTTCAGGAAAGGCTAAAAACCTGGCTGGCAAAGCAGGTGTGGGGCACCAGCGATGTGGTGACCCCTGCCTGCTGGCTAATTTAGTAAGAACACTCTCTCAGTCTTTTAATCTATAGGGGCTGGTGTAATTTTTGGTGGCGGTTTTAATGGAGTTTTTATTGGTTTTTAAAATGTGATTGGTTTTATTTTCTGTGAGCCGCCGCAAGACTTCGGAGTTAGGCGGCAATATAAATCAGAATAAATAAATAAATGTTAAGAGAACGTTTTGCATGCATGTAGAATACTGTTTGTGGCCACAGTGGCTTAGTGGTTAAGATGCTGAGCTTGATGACTGGAAGGTCAGCAGGTCAGCAATTCGAGACTCATGTTCTGCATGACAGAGTGAGCTCCCATCTCTGTCCCTGCTGCTCCCAAACTAGCAGTTCAAAAGCAAGAACTTGCAAGTAGATAAATAGGTACTACTTCAGTGGGAAGCTATCTATCTATCTATCTATCTATCTATCTATCTATCTATCTATCTATCTATTTATTTATTTATTACATCATTTCTATCCCACCTTTCTCATCCTTGGATGGCCCAAGGTGGCCTACAACAAAAATTAAAAACATACATCTTAAAAACAACTAAACCCTCAAATACCCTCCCTGACCCCTTAAGAAAAATACAAACATGGTTTAAAAACGATCACAAAGAGATAAAAGTGATAAAAGGGATAAAAGGGGGATGAGAAGGAGATAAAAGGAGAAGGGGGGAAGAATAATAACAGACAAGTTGATTGTGGCCCAAGGCTATTATACCAGGTAAACAGCATTCCATGTGCTCCAGTGTCTAGTCATGCATCCCACATGACCACAGAAATGTCTGTAGATGCAGACAGTGCTGGCTCTTTGGATTTAAACAGAGATGAGCACTGCTCCCTAGAGTCAGACATGACTGGTTTTTGAGCAAGGGAGAACTTTTCCTAGAATACTGTTTCCAGGATTTTGCCCTTTGTCTTTAAAATTCATAATTACTATTAAGCATTTAGATTCACATACACATGCCGTTAATTCTCTTTGTCAGCCCTATAGTCTTTGATACACACTTAAACAATTTATTAATTTCTTAACAAGTTCTTAAGTAATTTGAGTCTTGCAAAATCTCTCAAGGTAGAAAAGTCCTTGTGTGACATTTTAGAGCATCAAATCCCTGATGCTCCATTATCCTTTAAAGAAAACCACGTCTTTTGATTTCATGTTCTTCCAGTTCTTGCATGCTTCTTAATAACCATGCTTTCATCATACTTACAACCATATTTGCATATATTAAATTAACATATGCAAATGTAATACAACTTCCCCCTTCTTTCATCTTCCCTTTTGCATGTATATGATCTATGCTTGTCCTTCTGATATACTTTTGATTCATCAGCTGTCTATCTAATGAAGCATGAGCTGTACATGTTTACTAGTAAAGGTAAAGGTTTCCCTTGCTCAAAAGCCAGCTGTATCTGAATCTAGGGTTCAGTGCTCATCTCTGTTTCAAAGCCAAAGAGCCAGCGCTGTCTGCTTCTGCAGATGCTTCCATGGTCTTGTGGCAGGCATAACTAGACACTGGAGCGCATGGAACGCTGTTACCTTCCCACCGAAGTGGTCCCTATTTATCTACTTGCAATTTCTTGTTTTCGAACTGCTAGGTTGGCATTTTTAGTATACAATGACATATCAAGGCTAGTTTTCACTCTCAAAAACATAGATCATATACATGCATGATTATCCAGAAGCAAGTCGCATTGAGTTAATGGAAGTTATTCTGAAAAGCACACAGCAATCATACACAAGATGATTCTGAAAGCCAGCTCAACACATGCTAATTTTTTATTGAACTTACTTCCATATCAGCTTACATACAAGCAACACCGTACGTGAAATCAGAAGCATCAGTTTTATGAATCCCCTATCTTTCTTTCAATACATTTGGGTGCTGAGAGAACTAAGCAAGAGAATGGCTCTTGACATCCTCTAAATGGATATGAGCCTCAAGTTTGCCGACTCAGATCCAGGAAGAGCTTTATGTCAAGAACAAACATTCTTGAGGGTGCACAAGAGCAAAACCAAATTAGAAGATGGAGGAAGGAACTCACTGGGCAAAGAACATCATTAAAGGAGGATATAGTTGAGGAACTCAATCTCCCCTACGTCACTTGGAGAATGTCAACCAGTGAGCATCATGGCCAACTAGGGATTTGAACTCAGATTTCTGAATGCTAGTCCAGCATGCTAGCCAAGGCATCATGCTTGTTCTCATTTGTTTGTTTGTTTGTCTTATACCCTGCCATCTGGGATGGACTTCCACTCTGGGTAGCTTACACCATTAAAAAGTGGGGTGGGTGTGTTAGAAACACCATTAAGACAATAAAACAATCCCCACCCACCTAGTCAAAGTCTGAACTGAGGACCCCAAACTCTTGTGACAGAAGGGCAATGGGAGGGTCTCCTATTTGGTCTTCAACAAATTGCTAAAGGCCTCCTCAAACAAAAAGGTTTTCAGTTGTTTCTTGAAGGTCCCTAAGGTGTCAATCAAACACAGCTCCCCCAGCAGTGTGGTCCAAAGAGCCAGAACTGCCACTGAGAAAGCCCTACGGTGGGCAATGGATGTTTTAGTCAACCTGGGAGTCAAAATTTGGAGTTGAGTTGTCTGAGAAGAACAGGTGAAGTGGGCCTGATTTCTGAGGGGAAGACGCTCTGCCAAGTAGGAGGGTCCCAAACCATTTAGGGCTTTGAAAGTTAAGACACCCACCTTGAACCTGACATGGAACAAAACAGGCAGCCAATGCAGTTCTGCCAGTAACCTGCCTGGCAGCTGTATTCTGCACCTGTTGAAGTCAGGGCCATAGCCAGGATTCTAGATGTGGGTGGGCGAATATTTTTTCAGAACGGGCAACAAAGACTCTTTTTAATGCATTCCTATGGGAAACTGCATTTTGCCAGGGTAGGCAAACTGCTAACTCAGGGTGGGCCAAGCCCACCCTGGCCCTGCCTTGGCTATGGCCCTGGTTGAAGTTTCTGTATCAGGAACATGGAGAGCCCCACGTAGAGAGCACTGCAGTAATCAATACGTGAGATTACCAGTGAGATAACTAGTGTTCTCATCTTAGAGGAAACCTCTTTTTGTCTTTTTGTCCCATTCCCAAGAGTTAAAAAAAGTCCAGTATATTTTTCCTTCTGAGGCATAGCTATGGATGGGATTTTCCATTCACTCAAGCCAAGCCTTGACCTTGGAGATGTTCCTATTTTTTTTTTTGGAGGGGTGGAACTACAAACATCAGAAGAAAAGGCATGGGAAACCTTACAGCTATGCTGACTAGGGAATCCTGGGAGTTGAAGTCCAAAAAGTATTTCCAAGTTCTGTTCATATCATGTTTTTCTCATCATTCTGGCTGGAAGATTCTGAGCCCAGAAACAGTTCCCAGGGCCTGGTAATCATAACACAGAATGGACTTCCCCCTCCCCCTACAGATGAGCCCTGCCTTGACTTTAAAAAAAGACCTTTACTTGTAGACACATCACTTCATGCTCTCATCTGCATTTATGTATCCCACTCAACTAAGATTTGTGGCTTTCCAAACAGATTATTTCTCATTTATACAGTACAATTGGCAGCCATACATTGTCCCCCTCCACCACCTCCCCATTATGCTGGTGTAAATTGGAAGCCAGACTACAGAATGCAAGCCAGTAGTTTTACAGCTCTGGCCAACAAGCAGCTCCTTTCCAAGATGAGAATCTGGCCTCTTGACATTAAACAGCTGTCTGTAGCCATTTTCTTTTTCTGCAAACAAGACCTGAAGGTAATTGAATCATTTCTACAGAATAAAAAATGTTAATGGAGAACAGGGTCCCACCCCCCTTCCTCTTGGCTGGCAGATTTCCAGGGACATTATACATAAATAGCAAATGTTCCAGACACAATCTGTTTCTGCCTTCAGACAAAATCAGCATTATAGCAATAGCTCAGCAGGAACCAATTTTCCAATGAGAAATTTAGAAAGCAAGAGGGAAGGAGGACCATGGTGATGCAGAAATGTCTGCCATGTAGATCAAGGGATTGGCCAAAAGGACCCACTAATAAATCTCTGATTGATTTGCAGAATGTTGGCAAGCAAATGTAAGGCAGATTGGAGTAGGTTGATTAGCAAAAGAAAAAAAGGGGGGGAGTGTTGTGTTCTGTAAAGCAGTGCCTTTAACAATATACCTTTGCCATGTGTTATCAATGTAACCTTTCTGTGTGCAACATTATAACCATCACCTGTATCAATGTAAGCCTAATAAGGGGACGCGAGCTAGTGACCACCAGAGGGCAGTAGCGAGCGTCCAGCTCTAATGGATCATAGCCACCTGGTTCAGCAGCGCGGGAAGATTCCCCGCGACTTCCTCACCTGGTCAAGAAGGGCGTGACCTCCTACGACGTCACGCAGGCAGCAACCAATAGTCTGTCAACGAGCCACATTCAAATGTATAGCCAGCTGTATATATTGAGCTACCCATCCGCCATTACCACATGTTCCCCCGGATCATCATGCAATAAACCTGTGTTAAGCCAACCCTTCGGCTGTTTCATTGTCTTTGGTCCCTTACACTAAAGGGAGAAAAGAGCCAAAAATATTGTAGCAGTTAAAAGAATAACCATTTTGTTTCAGTGTGATCTTTCATGTGTTAAAGTCTGCTTCCATTGGACCACTGGTAGGTTTAGGTAGGTTGGGAATTCAATTCCCCATTGTGCCTTCTTGACAGGCGCTGGACTTGGTGGTCCATGGTCCGTTCCATCTCTACAGTTCTAAGATGGCGAGGATGCTGATGCTAATGCTGATACAGTATTTGCATTTCAGTTGTCTGAGGAAGTGAACTTTGAGCTACATTGAACCAAAATTATCAGTCTTTTAAATTCTGCACTGTATTGGGTCTTCTTCCTTCCTTCCTTTCTGCCATGGTCTATGCAGTGATGCACTGCAAAAAAATTACTACCCCCACCCTGGGCGTGGCTAACTCTGTGGGCATGACTAACTCTGTGGGCCACACACACTTGGCCAGCCACACCATGGCCTGGGGTAGGGAGGTGGGTGTGGCCTGGGGAAATTTCCGCTACCGGTTCCCGGGATCCGGTGAGAACCTGGAGCAGTACACCACTGAGTCTATGGTCAGGAGCTCCTTTCTGTGGTCATTCAAGCTCACTATCATTCTTCTCTTGAGGGGGATGAATCCAAGATAGGATCAATTGAGATGATGAATTTTAGTCCCTGATTTTCCACCACCTTCTCCCAATGCCTCACTCTACCTTAGACTTGACAATACTTCAGGAAATTCAAAATTAACAAAAATCAAAGGCATCACTGCCACCACACCCTCTGAAAGAATATCAATGCCTCCAGCAGCTAGTTGAGGCAAGCCCTGGATTTAAGTACCACAATCCTCTGAACCAGAAATCCTGTCTATTGCTTAAAAGGAGTTTTGTATTTTATTAAAATAAGAAAGAAAGTTGGGAAGGCAAAATAAAAATAAATAAATAAATAAATTCACACAGTTACAAAAGGTTTCCCAAAATTATAGAGCAAAGTACAGAGGCAGAATTATAAATAAGGTAAACATACCAGAAAACAAGAAAATTGCCTAGTCTATCTATACTCAAACTTTGATGAAGAGCTAGGTTAATTCTGCCTCTTCACATCAGAGCATCAAAGAACAGCAAGATGGACAATGGGTTTGGCCAGCATGTTTCCTAGTAAGGAAAGTTTGGAGACATTGTGGACAATGTCTTGAGCCATTTTGGCACACAAAATCCTCCTTAGCCCCAGGAGGCCAGTATTGATGAAGCTGCTGCCTTCCATCCAGATGGATTCAAGTGGGATTGAATCCACATGGGGACCATCACCTTTCTCTGTGGCCATAGTCTTCAAGATTGTCAGGTTAGTTAACTGCTGCCTGACACTTGGTGTTGAGTCGCTGGCAGTACGGTCTACTCTATTACCATAGCAGGATGACCTGGCCAGACTCTTCCTTTTACAGAATAATAATCTATTGCCTCATATGTGTGTCTCCAGGCAAGGGAACCAAATGGCCTTTAAATTTGAGCTGGTAGTCTAGTCTAACACCTTTGAAATCCCTTTCCTGCAGTTCTGGATTGAAACAAAATTGTACTCTGTGTGACATGCTGATGCAATGAAAGTGATTATATCAGGGTAGCTAAATTTCTTGTTGTAGTAGGGCATTCTTAAATTGCTCAGCCTTTATTTTCTGACCATTTTAGGGAATATGGATTGTTTTTATTCATTAGAGCTTTTGCTGAATGTTCAGAACCTGTCCCCCCCCCCATTTATATTTTTTGAGAGTATTTTCAGAACTTTTGCACTAAATTAATAAAATTTCCAACTTGGTTTGTTTCCTTTTGACAAAGGGGTATTCGCTAGTACCACTTCCAGGCCTAAACACAACCTAGAGATTCCTATATATTGCTCACGAGAGAGAAATAGTCTAGTTTAACTTGGAAGACCCTGAGGCTTAGCTAGTAAAATGAGTACCCAACATGTTGGGGGCAAAATGCTAATTACTTTGTGAACCACCCAAAGAATGCACTAAGTGCTATGGGGTGGTATATAAGTGTCATTGCTACTTCTATTTCTCCTGTAAACAGCTTTCTGTCCTAGGTATAACATTAAGGAACAGCTTTGTTTCTTTTTTCAGGAGAGTGTCTCTTAAGGTATGCCAATTATCTTGTGAACCACCCAGAGAGTACTCTAAGTGCTAGGGGAAGGCATGTCAGGTGGGAGTTAACTAACCTGGCAACCCTGAGGACTAGTGGCCTTGAGTGGTGGTGTCCACAGGAGAGGGTGATGGTCCCCAAGTGGATTAAATCCCACTTGAATCTATCTTGATGGAGGGCAGCAGCTTTATTTTAATTTAATTTTCCCACTTGTATGCCACCCAATCAGGAACTCGACTCAGGGCAGCTCACACAATAGTTATACAATATACACAATAATACAATATACAAAATAATTATGCAATATTCAGCTTACAAGAGCAACACATAATAATATAGACAATACAGTACAATACTGCACTGCAGTGGCCTCTTCGCCCTAGCTGCAGACAAAGTCATAAGAACATAAGAACATAAGAACAGCCTTGCTGGAACAGGCCACAGCCCATCCAGTCCAGCATTCTGTCTCACACAGTGGCTCACCATTTCCTTCAGGTTATCCCCAAGGAGATGCCTTCACCTGCTTAGGATTCCCTGGAAATGGCATTGAGAGATATCCTGCCTATCTCTCCAATCCGGAGGTTGTCCTTAGGTAGCCATAATTATAGCCATTGATACCCTTGTCCTCCATGAACTTGTCTAATCCTTTCTTAAAGCTGTCAAGACTGACAGCTGTCACCACTTCTTCTGGCAGGGAGTTCCATAGACCAGTAATCCTCTGGGTGAAAAAGTACTTTCTCTTATTTGTTTGAGAACTAGTACCCAAAAGTTTCATGGAGTGTCCCCTAGTTCTAGTGTTGTGCGATAGGGAAAACTGTTTTTCCTTGTCTACTTTGTCCACACCGTGCATGATTTTATAAACTTCAATCAGGTCACCTCTTAGACGGCGTCGTTCAAGAGTGAAAAGGCCCAACCGTTGCAGCCTCAGATGGTGAGGAAGGTGTTCCAGTCCCCTAATCATTCTGGTTGCCCTCCTCTGTACTTTCTCCAACTCCATAATATCCTTCTGGAGGTATGGCGACCAGAACTGTACACAGTATTCCAGATGGGGCCTCACCATAGATTTATAAAGAGGCAAAATGACACTTGCTGACTTATTTTCTATACCCTTCCTAATGATCCCTAACAGTCCAAGGGCGGTGGTGGCGAAGTCCTGCTGACCGCCGCCATAGTGTCATTTTCAAGTCCTGGCTAGGGGTTGGGCCCAGGAATGCTGGTGGTGGAAGGGCCTGGTGCCCGCTGCTGCCATAGCCTCTCCGCCCCGGCCACAGGCAAAGTCCGGGGGTAGCAATGGCAAAGTCACCTGGCTGGTGGAAAGGGCCAGGAGGATGTGGCTGTGCGGCGGCACCTTCAGACTTCCGTGGCTACGGGGACTCTTCTCCCCCTCCAGCCGGGGTTAGCCAAGGGGGTATCCGGTGGCAGCGGTGGCAGTTTTAAGGCCAGCCAGCTGCACAGCTGCTGATCCCCTCTTCTCCCTCCAAGCCAGGGCTGGCCGAGTGGGCATCCAGTGGTGGCAGCGGCTTCCTCATCCATCCTGGCCTGGGGCTGAGGAAGCCTTTGTGTGCCAAAATGGCTCAGGACCAGAAAGTGACTTGCGGAGCTGGTTCAGTGGTACGGGTGTCACACTGTGATACGGAAGGCAAATGGAACACCACTGCTTTATATTCTCAAGATAATCTTAATGGATGATCGCCATGATGACTGCCATAGGCACAAGAATAAGAATAATAAGAATTGCTGTTATAGTCAAAGGTAAAAAATCCTGTTCCTGCTGACTGTCATCATCATCCCACTTTAAAAAAAAAAAAACAGAACGGGAGGGAAGTAGGAGGAGAACTATGTGGCATGAGTACTTGGACCCACTGAGCCATGGAGCAAGGAAAGTAGTTGAGCTGCAAACTCTTGTCTCATGAGCCTTCTTTTCTTACAAGTCCTGGCAGCAGGTTGCAAAAGGACACGGAGGAACTCCCACCAGACAGATGGCTGCACTCCCACAAGTCCTTGCAGCAATATGTCACAGGAGAAGTTACTGTTATCGAAATACAGTAATGCCTCGGATAACGTTTGCATCAGAAAACGCTAAAACCGCATAACGTTAAGCAATCTGGAAAAAATTGCATCACGTAACGTTAAAATCCTATGGGATGCATCGGATAACGTTCGCTAAAGCCTGTGGTGGTTACAATGTATCTCTATGGAGTTTTGACGTTATCCGATGCATCCCATAGGATTTTAACGTTACGCGATGCATGCATCGGATAACGTTAAAAATCGGATAACACTAAGACTTGTGGAACCAAGTTTTAGCGTTATCAGAGGTTTTACTGTAAAATTGGTTATAACATTTTTTTGTATTAAAAAAAAACATTTTCCCCATGGTGACTGACTACCTGCTTAGCTGGATTTTAGTTGCTTAGCAGGAGCCCTGGTGGCGCAGTGGTTAAGGTGCTGTACTGCAACCAAAAGGTTGCGAGTTCAATCCTGCCCAGGTCACAAGGTTGACTCAGCGTTCCTCTCCTTCCAAGGTCGGTAAAATGAGTACCCAGCATGTTGGGGGCAAAATGCTAATTAACGTATGAACTGCCTAGAGAGTGCATGAAGCGCTATGAGGTGCTATATAAGTGTGATTGCTTTGCTTTACTTTAGCTGGACAAACTATCCCAGGTTCACCTCAGCCCTGCTTCTAGAATCAAATGGCAGTTCTGCCTCTCTGGTAACTATTACCTGCCCCACCTCTGTGACATCACAAGAACATCACAAGGACCTGTCCTTATGATTTCACAAGGGCCTGCCTCCTGGTTGGAAAGGGTGGGAAGCTGCTGATCTGGCAACCCTACCTTGAGGGGAATGAAGCACTTGCTCTGATTGCTTCTAGTTGGCATTTAATCTGATTTTTTTTTTAAAAAAATGAAGCACTGTAAAGATCTATATGTGCTTCATTTTAATGAGAATTGTAACAAGAACCAGTAGTTTTCCTGTGTGATTCTCCTATTCTATAGCATTTCCAGGGGATTCTGGAAACTGTAATCCAAAATAGTAAAATTTCTAAACTCTGGTCTGGATGAATTAATTTATCAGTTTTGGTTACTCCCACATTCCAGTTTTTAAAATTTCAAGTTCTATATCAGGGCATGTGCAAATGTTGGTAAATTTTTATTTAAAAAACTAAAACAAAACTTCTTGCATAGCCCTTCTGTTGCTAGCCAACATTTTATACTCCCAGTGGAATTTGTTTCCATTTAGCTCCACCTAGAGGCCTTCACTGGAATATCAAGTGCTTTTTTGTACTTGGAGGGAAGGGAACACATGGGCAACCCGCAATCTAGGGACCATGTTTAGTCCCCAGGGGACAACATGTTGCCCCCTTAGCACCTCAGAGACTCCCCTCAAACCCCCAAAGGTGTTATTTTTTAAGGACTCAAAATTACCCCTTTGTGCTCTCCAGGAAGAATGAGGATAATCTTGCTACTTCTTGGTGTTCCCCAGCATTGTGTCCCCTGACAAATTTGCTCACTAGAAGATTGTTTTAAAAAAATACTATCAAAAACAATTTTGTAAGGTTTTTTTCCTTCAGTAGGTACATGGATCTCTGCAAGTGAAGTCCTAAGCCACACTGCCCAGAATCCTTTACTTAGCATACAAAGCAAAGTTAAGATCGCCCTTGCTCGAAAACCAGTCATATCCGACTCTAGGGTTCAGTGCTCATCTCTGTTTATAGCCAAAGACCCAGCATTATCTGTGTCTGCAGACGTTTTTGTGGAAATGTGGCAAGGAGGCCTGAACACCGGAGTGCACAGAACACTGTTTACCTTCCCACCAAACTGGTCCCTATTTATCTACTTGCAATTTCTTTCTTTCTTTTTCCCCTTGACAGGAGCTGGGACAGAGATGGGAGCTCACTCCATCATGCAGTACCCGGGAATCGAACTCTGACCTTCCAGTCAGCGAGTTCAACATCTTAACCACTTGAGCCACTGCAGCAAGTGGAGTAGACACATTCAATTAGTGGAGATTTGGTGTCAACTCTTCCATAACTTGCATTGTTCTAATGGCCCTATTCTAGTTACAATTTATCTACACTAGGTTAAGGTTTCCCTTGCTCTAAAGCCAGTTGTATCCGACTCTAGGGTTCAGTGCTCATCTCTGTTTCAAAGCCGATGAGCCAGCGCTATCTGCTTCTGCAGGCGTTTCCGTAGTCATGTTGCAGGCATGACTAGACACCAGAGCACACGAAATACTGTTTACCTTCCCACCGAAGTGGTCCCTATTTATCTACTTGCAACTTCTTGCTTTCGAACTGCTAGGTTGGCAGCAGCTGGAACAAAGACGGGAGCTCATTCCATCCTGCAGTACTCGGGTAACGAACTGCTGATCTTCCGCCTCCCAGTCTTTAGTGTATGAGAACCAAGACACAGGAACAGCCGTAGTACTGGCTTAACACAACTTTATTGCATGGTGGTCTAGGGGAACATGAGGTAATGGCGGACGAACAGCTCAATATATATGGTGGTTATACATTTGAATGTGGCTCCACGATAGCCCATTGGTTACCGCTGGCGTGACGTCATTCCAGGTCACGCCCTCCTTGTCCAGGTGAGGTAGTGGCGGGAATCTTCCCATGCTGTAGTTCTTTGGGGATTGGAACCTTGTGAGCTTGGGCGCTCGCTATTGCCACCAGGTGGACATTAGCTCGCGACCTAATTACACGGAATACATTGATACAGTTGGTGGTTGTTTTAATGCATAGAACTCAGAACACAACATCCCTCCCCCCTAGAATGAGACGAAGTCTCTCAACCAAGATGGCTTATTGCAAACGCGCCTTGGGCGAGACGCTGACTGGCTTGTCCCGGGGGTGCTACTGCTTCTCTGTCCCCTGGCTCCTTGTCCTGCAACGGGAGAGGGAGACTTGTTAGTGACTGGCCGCGGCTCCGCGGTTCTCGGGGAAGGGACGGAAAAACTGGGGGCACTGGGGACTAACGGAAAACCCCGCTTCTCGCTTGGATGGGTGGGGGACCACTCCTGAAAACCCCCCCGGTTTTGTAAATGAAAATCAGAATTATCACCTGGGGTGCCATTCGAAAGATTCCGCAGGATATCTATGCCCTGGGTACCATTAGAAAGATTCCGCAGGATATCTATGGGGACAGAATCCCTCTCCTCCCCCCTAGGTGGGGACCATTGGCCCCCCTCACCTCCCCCTTGGGTTGAACGGGTGGGGGAGAACCCTAACGCTGAGTCCTTTTCCTCGCCGGCCGCGCCCTGGTGCTCCTGAACCCTGCGACAGAGTTGGTCAGCATGTCGTCTCCATAGCAGGCCCGTGACGGTCTCTACGCAATACGACACGGGACCCGTCCTTCCAACGACGACACCCGGGACCCAAGCCGGCCCCGCGCTGGTGTAATTTCTGCAATGCACCGGGGCACCGACTTCGAAACTTTTCGTGTCCGCCAACCTGATATTCCTCCCTGTGTCCTCCACCCTAGTGGGGTCTAGCCTGGTCAGGATCGTGGTCAGCTTCCTACGCATTAAGAGTTCTGCGGGCGAGTACCCAGAAGCAAGGGGGTGACCCTGTAACCTAGCAGGAATTGGCACACTTTTAGGTTGAGATCCCCAGGGCCCATGCGCCTCAGCGCGTCTTTGGTTGTGCGCACAAAGCGCTCGACCTGGCCGTTTGTTGCCGGGTGGAAGGGGGTGGAGGTGATGTGCCTAATGGCGTTGATCTCGGTGAATGCCCTGAACTCTGCGGACGTGAAGCAACTAGCGTTATCGCTAATTAGGGTGTCGGGTATGCCGAACGTGCTAAAAACCCTGCGCAAATGCTTCACGGTCGTTGCCGAGGAGGTGTTCGTGACTGGGATGACCTCCAACCACTTGGAATAGGCGTCTACAATGAGGAGAAAAAGAGTCCCTCTAAAAGGGCCCGCAAAATCAATGTGCACCCGGGACCACGGCCCCTTCGCCGCGTCCCATTCCCTGTGCGGCAGGCGCGCCTCCTCTGGCCGGGAGCATTGGCAGCTCTCGCAAGTGCCTACCATGTGCTCGATGTCGGCGTCTAACTGGGGCCACCAGAAATAGCTCCTGGCGAGAGCCTTAGAGCGGACAATTCCAGGGTGGCTGACGTGCAGCAGTTTAAGCACCCTCGGCCTCAGGGATTCGGGGACCACCACCCGCTGGCCCCACAGAAGGCACCCTCTTTCTATGGACAACTCTAGCCTCTTCCTGAAAAACGGGGCGAACTCAGCCGCCGGGGAGGACGCTGGCCACCCTTTTTGCACCCAGGAGCAGACTAGAGCTAGCGTTTTGTCCTTCCCGGTCGCCTTGGCGATGTCTGCGGGTACAATGGGAGGCGAATCTAAGACCTCTATCAGGAGTACCTGGCGGTCTTTGTCTTCCTCGCCCACGGTGCTACTCGTGAGGGGAAGGGGGGACCTCGACAGGGCGTCCGCATGGCTTATTTCCTTCCCAGGGCGGTACACCAACGCGTGCTGATACGCGTTTAAGAAGATGGCCCACCGTAACATCCTAGGGGACAGGATCTGGGGTGTGGGCTTGTCTGCAGTGAAGATGCCTAGCAGGGGCTTGTGGTCGGTAACTATGGTGAAGGGGCGGCCGTAGAGGAAATCGTGGAACTTCCTAGTCCCCGCTATTATTGCTAGCGCCTCCCTGTCTGTTTGGGCGTAGTTTCGCTCAGCCTGGGACAGGGATCTGGAGTAAAATGCTACCGGGGCCTCCCTCCCGTTTTCCAGCATGTGGCACAGCACCGCCCCCACCCCTACTGGGGACACATCACATATCAGAACCACCGGCTTCTTGGGGTCAAAATGGGTGAAGATGGCATCAGACGCTAGGAGTTGCTTCAGTTCAATGAACACCCTCTCTTGGTTCTCGCCCCACTTCCACGCCTCATCCTTCTTGAGTAGCTTATGCAGTGGCTCCGCTACCGAAGCCTTCCGAGGCAGGAAGGAGTGGTAGAAATTTAAGAGCCCTAGGAACGACTGCAATTCGTGCTTGGAGGTGGGGCGAGGGGCACCTTGAATGGCGGCTACCTTTGATTTGGAGGGCTTGATTCCCGCAGGGGTTACCCGGAAACCCAAGAACTCAACCTCTTTCGCGAAGAAGACGCATTTGTCTTTCCGCAACCTCAACCCCGCTTTTTCAAACACCGCCAGTACCTTGTCTAGCCTTTCAGCCAACTCCTCCTCGCTCCCCCCCATTATCAATACGTCATCAAAGTATGGCAAGACCCCATCCAGTCCTTTCAAGAGGCGTTCCACAAGCGACTGGAAAATGCCGGGCGCTGAGTTCACGCCGAACTGTAAGCGCGTCACCTGGAACGCCCCCTTATGCGTGACTATTGTTTGCGCAGCAGCTGCTGCAGGGGTTACTGAGAGTTGCTGATAGGCCTGCGCCAGGTCAAGTTTTGCAAAACACTTTCCCCCATGTAATCTGGCCAACAGATGGCTGACTACCGGCACCAGATACGCATTAGGGCGGATCGCCTTATTAATGGTGCACTTATAGTCAGCACATATGCGGACCTCCCCGTTAGCCTTCAGTGCAGTTACAATCGGAGTCTCCCACTCCGCGGAATCAACAGGAACAAGAATCCCCTGGCCCACCAGTTTGTCCAGTTCCGCCTCTATTTTGTCCTTTAGTGCGAAAGGCACTCTGCGCGGTTTGAGTCTTATTGGGCGGACCTCCGGATCCAGGTCGAACGCTACTGGGGGTCCCTTGAATTTTCCAAGTCCTTTCTTGAACACTTCGGGGTGCGCGTCGCACACCTCCTGTATTGGGTCAGTCCCAATGGCATGCACCCCCCCAATGAACAATCCCAGGGGCTTAAACCATTGAGTCCCGAGGAGGCTGCAACTTCCCCCTTTGAGAACAACCAGGGGCAGTTCTGCGGCGTGCTGCTTATACTGGACCTTGAATTTTCCAACCCCCAACACCGGAATGCTATTACCCTGTACGTCCCGCAGCGTGGACCTCAACGCTTTGAGCTTAGGGCGCACGTGGGGGGAAATTCCCAAAAACTCCCGCTGGGACATGATTGAATAGGAGGAACCCGAGTCTATCTCCATCCTAACAGGGGCCCCTTGCACCAGTACCTCAACAAAATAACGGGGGTGTCCCAAGGACACGCTGTACACTGGGGCGTCGCCGCCGCTGTCGTCAGAAATGCGGCCTACGCCGTCCTGCTTCCTCGCGGGCCGGGCGCCCTCCTTGGTCCTCGGCGAGCGGTCTGGCGAGCTTTTCCGGTCCCTGCGCCGTCGTCTGCAGACCTTGGCGATGTGCCCCCGGCGGCCGCAGTTGTGGCACTCGGCCTTCCGGAATGGGCACTTGACGCGGTCGTGGGCCGCTCCACATCCATCGCAACGGCGGCCTTCCTTCCGCACCTTCCGGACATCCTCGTCGTCGCTGCTCTCCGTAGAAGATTTCAGCGCCCGCCTGGCTGCCTGCACCGACCCCGCTGTCTTATCGGCCTGTGGGGGCCTTTCTCTGAACCCCTTGACTCCGGCCCTCGTGGCTTCCGCGGCCTGCGCCGCCTTCACAAGCTCGCGCAGCGTCGGGGGTGGCTCCTGGTTCATTAGCTTTCGCTGAACCTCCTCGTCCCACAGGCCGCACAGCATGCGGTCCCTGAGGGCGATTTCCAGGTTTTCCCACTTGCATGGGCCGGCGGCCAACCGCAGGGCCGCTGCAAAGGTGGCGATGGACTCACTGGGCGCTTGGACTCTCTTCCAGAACGCATCTCGAGCCGAGAACATCGAAACCGAGGGCTGGAAATGGTCACGCATGGCCTTCAGGAGCTGCTTGACCGTCAGTTCGCTCACCTTCTTCGGTGATACCAGGTCCACCAATACTCTCTTGGCGGCATTTCCTAGCATCCGGGTGAGGATGGCCCTCTTCTTTCCCTCGTCCGTGATGTCGGACACCACCAGCGCATCTTGGAAGTCCATTTCAAAGAGCTCCCAATCTTCCGGCTTGTTGATGTCGAAACCGGCATGACTAGCGTGTGTCTTGATCTCATGGGAATCCATGATCCCACCTTCGTCGCCAATTTAGTGTATGAGAACCAAGACACAGGAACAGCCGTAGTACTGGCTTAACACAACTTTATTGCATGGTGGTCTAGGGGAACATGAGGTAATGGCGGATGAACAGCTCAATATATACGGTGGTTATACATTTGAATGTGGCTCCACGATAGCCCATTGGTTACCGCTGGCGTGACGTCATTCCAGGTCACGCCCTCCTTGTCCAGGTGAGGTAGTGGCGGGAATCTTCCCGCGCTGTAGTTCTTTGGGGATTGGAACCTTGTGAGCTTGGGCACTCGCTATTGCCACCAGGTGGACATTAGCTCGCGACCTAATTACACGGAATACATTGATACAGTTGGTGGTTGTTTTAATGCATAGAACTCAGAACACAACACAGTCAGTGTCCTAGCCACTTGAGCCACGTGAACCACTACACTAAGAAACATGATTTCAGCCTTGTAGGTTTGATGTTTGCAGATTGATATGCAGTAGGCAGCAGTCAGGGGGCCAAACACATCTTTATTGCATGGTAGTCAATCTGAACATGAGGTAATAGAGGAGGCGCAGCTTCTTATATATAGTATAGTACATTTGAATTTCGCCCAAAGGCGCCCATTGGTTACTGTATCAGTGATGTCATTCTGATGCACTGCATACCTGGCATGGCTCACCTGTGGCGGGAAGGTTTCTTGTGCTAATCACTGATTGGGTGATTGGAGCCACGTGAGCTGAACTCTTTCAGCTGCACTATCGCTGGCAGCTGAACTCTATGTGAGTGGCAGACGACTTACATGCATACACAGTATCTACACAATAGGAGGATTCACAAGGGATAGGAAAGGAGGATCGCTAGATCCGATTCATCACATTACACTTGGTTACGTACACAGTATCCCTCCCCCCTAGGATGGGATGAAGTCCCTCAACCATAGTGGTGGCCTGCATGTTCATTTGGGCCGTGCAGTAGCTTGGCTGAGCTCGGAGGAACTGGGGGTTTCAGGTTCCGCAGCCTCTTGTCCTGCAGAGGGGAAAAGAGCAGTGTTAGCGGCGTGTTGGGAGCACTGTCCCGATTCAGATGAGGAACCCGGGAGGGGACACTGCATATCGAAACCTGGAAGGGGGGGGGGAGACTGACTTAAAGGAAATTCATGCCTGTTATTTTGAGTAGGGGGAGACTCAATGAAACATGGCCTCATTTGCATGGGAGTACAGGTGGACTCGAAAACCTGAGAACAGGGGGTTGCTGGGGAGAAATCAAAGCCCCGCTTTTCGCTTGGATGAGTGGGGGAACACTCTGAAAACTCCCCCCCTGTCCTGCAACTCAAAATCTAAACTGTTGAGGTCTTGGCTCTCAAATTCTTCCCAGTCTCTCTGCAAAGGATGTGTGAAACCAAAATGAGGACCTCTTGGTGGGCTAACTGCCATGTCTCCCCCTTGGGATGAGCGGGTGGGGGAGAACACTAACATTGAATCAGCTTGGTCCTCAACCCCTGGGTGCCCATGACCCGATGCCTGAGCTGTGTGTCGCTGCCACAGTAGCCCCGTACTTGTTTCTACCTGATAGGAAACTGGCCCTGTTTGGTCGATCACCACCCCTGGGACCCACGTTGGGCTGGTGGCCACATAATTTCTACAATATACTGGGTCCCCAACCACAAAAACCTTGGTATGTGTAATTTCAACATTCCTCCCTTTATCCTCCACCCTGGTCGGATCCAACCGGTCGAAAAGCGAGACTGATCTCCTGCGCATTAGAAGCTCAGCTGGCGAGAGTCTGGATGTCAGGGGTGTTATTCTGTAGCAAAGAAGAAACTGACACAATTGTAACTCTAGATCCCTGTGGCCCATTCGCCGAAGTGCCTCTTTAGTAGTTCGCACTTGGCGCTCAACCTGACCGTTCATTGCGGGGTGAAATGGGGCAGACGTAATGTGTCAAATTGCGTTCCTTTCCAGGAATGCCTGGAATTCGACGTAGGTGAAAGTACTGGTGTTGTCGGAGACAAGCACATCGGGTAAACCAAAACAACTAAATATCCTCTGCAATTGCTTAATGGTTGCGGCTGAAGAGGTGTTGGGCATTGGGATAACCTCCAGCCATTTCGAAAAGGAATTGACCACTAGCAGAAAAAGTGAACCCCTGAACGGACCAGCGAAGTCGATGTGTAATTGAGACCATAGTCCACGGGCTGTGTCCCATTCTCTGGAAGGAAGTCGGGACTCCTCGGGTCGAGAACTCTGGCAACTCTTGCAAGTTCCTATCAAATGCTCAATGTCTGCGTCTATCTGGGTCCACCAGAAGTAGCTCCTGGCCAAAGCCTTTGAGCATACAATTCCAGGGAGGCTAACGTGTAGCAATTTGAGTACCTTTGACCACAGTACCTCAGGAATGAGCACCCTCTAGCCCCACAGGAGGCAACCCCTCTCTATCGAAAGCTCAACCCTCTTTCAGAAGTATGCTTTGAACTCCTCGGCTGGAGGAGTCGTGGGCCACCCCTTCTTTACCCATGAACTAACTAGGGACAGAACCATACCTGTCAACCGCGGCTCCAGCGAATCTGCGACCTGCGCAAACCGGGTCTGTGCAGGTCATGTTGTACGCATGCTCGTGGAGGGCTACGCCACTTTCGTAGCCTTCTACGCAGGCGGAGTAGCCTTCTGCACATGCGTGGAAGGGAGCTACAGAAGTGTAGAGCCCTTCCACATATGCGTGCAATGCGACCTGCGCAGATGGGCTGCACAGTGCCTCCTTTCCCCCACTGCAAAATTATGGGGTTTTGGCAGCGCGGGTCGTGAAATGGCGCAAATTGGTGCCGAATTACGGGGTAATCCTGGCCAAATCAGGATGGTTGACAGGTATGGACAGAACCTTGTCCTTCGTCATAGCCTTGGCGAGATCTGTGGGCACAATTGGGGGTGAGTCGAGGGACAATCAGCAACACTTGATGATCCTGCTCAACCTTGCACTCAGGTTCCCCTAGTTCAGGAAGAGGAGACCGGGAAAGCGCATCAACGTGGCTGATTTTTTTGCCTGGGCGGTGGACCAGTGTGAACTGGTAAGCATTAAGGAATATGGACCACCATAGCATTCTGGGGGAAAGAATCTGGGGTGTGGGCTTGCTCGTGGTGAAGATGCCCAGCAGTGGCTTGTGGTCAGTCACGATAGTGAACTCCCGACTGTAGAGGAAGTCGTAAAAATTTTTTGGTTCCAGCGACTATCGCAAGAGCCTTTTTGTCTCTTTGTGGGTAATTGCGCTCTGTCTTTGAAAGGGACCTTGAGTAAAAGGCAACCGGGGCTTCCTGCCCGTTTTCTAACACGTGGCACAGTACCGCCCCCACCCCCACTGGTGAAGCATCACAAACTAACACCAAGGGCTTCCTTGGATCGAAATGGGTTAAGATTGCCTCTGAGGAGAGGAGCTGTTTTAACTCTTTGAAAGCCTTTTCCTGGCTGTCCCCCCACCACCAAACTGCATCTTTCTTTAAAAGACGGTGCAAAGGTTCCGCTACTGAAGCCTTCCTTGGCAAGAAGGAAGGATAGAAATTGAGAAGTCCCAAGAAGGACTGTAATTCTGGTTTTGCGGTGGGGCGAGGGGCGTTTCGAACAGTGGCAACCTTGGAGTCAGAAGGCTTGACTCCTTCGGGGGTTATCTTGAACCCTAGGAACTCTACTTCCCGCTAGAAATACACATTTATCTCATCTCAGCCTCAATCCTGCCTTCTTGAACATCATTAAATCTTTGTCCAACCTCTTTGCTAGTTCTGACTCACTCCCAGCTGTGATCAAAATGTCGTCAAAGTAGGGCAGGACCCCGGGGAGACCCTTATGAAGGCGTTCTATGAGAGATTGGAAATCCCTGGGGGCTGAGTTCACGCCGAACTGGAGGCATGTCACCTTAAATGCATCTTTGTGCGTAACAATCATCTGTGCAGCAGCTGTAGCAGGCGTAACGGTTAACTGCTGATAAGCCTGCACCAAATCTAGCTTTGCGAAACATTTCCCCCCATGTAAAGTGGCTAGTAAATGGCTAACTACCGGCACCGGGTATGCATTTGGGTTTATAGCCTTGTTAATTGTACACTTATAATCCGCACAAATCCGAACCTCCCCGTTGGGTTTTAAAGTAGTGACAATTGGTGTCTCTCATTCTGCGGAGTCCACCGGGACCAAAATCCCCTGACCCACCAGTTTGTCCAGTTCTGCCTCAATCTTGTATTTGAGGGCGAAGGGCACTCTTCTTGGCTTGAGCCGTATGGGACAAATTTCTGGATCCAGGTCAAACGAGACTGGGGGCCCCCTATACTTCCCGAGCCCCTTCTCGAAGACCGCTGGGTGCGCATCGCACACGTCCTGCACTGGGTCAGTCTCTATGGCATTGATGCCGGACAGTTCAATACCCAAGGGAGCAAACCACTGACTCCTCAGGAGGCAGCTGGAACCCCGTTTCAGTACCACTAGGGGCAGCTTCTCTGTGAATCTCTTGAACTTGACTTTGAAATCCCCCACCCCCAAAACAGGGATCAGGTTGCCCTGCATGTCTTGCAAGGACGTCTTGAGGGCCTTGAGTTTTGTGCGCATGTTTGGGGGGATGCGCAGAAACTCTTTCTGGGACACAATGGAGTAGGATAACCTGAAGCCACCTCCATCCTAACTGGGACCCCCTGTGACAGTACCTCAACAAAGAAACGTTGGTGTGCGTTGGACACATGGCCCATGGTCGGCTCTTCCGTGGAAATCTTCCCAATGGCCCCTCCTTTTCCTCGAGGGCGCTCGGCTGGCTCCTGGTCCTGTTTCCGGTGACACCTGCAAACCTTGGCAATGTGGCCTCGGTGTGCGCAGTGGTGGCACTCACCCTTCCAGAAAGGGCACTTTTTCCGGTCGTGGGATGCTCTGCAGCCATCGCATCGGTGGTGGGCCTTCTCGCTGGCATACTTCTTGGATGATTTTCTCCGGACTTTCTGGACATCGTCGTCGTCGCTGCTGGACCCGGACCCCGAGGATGAGGAGACCTCTGGAGATGACAATGAACTTGAGGAGCGTGGGGGTGACCATCGGGTGGCCTTCACGGCAGACCCAGACCCTCCAGGTGCAGCAGGCTTCGCCTTGAATGCTTTGACCCCAAACCTCGCTGCTTCAGCCGCCAGAGCCTCTCGCAGGACGGAGTTGAAGGAAAGGTGCTCTCTGGCTATCAGCCTCCGCTGGGCTTCCTCATCCCGCAACCTGGACAGCAGGCAGTCCCTCAGGGCTTTCTCCAGGTTGTCCCACCGGCAAGGCACAGCGGCTAACCTGAGGGCGGCAGTGTAATCGGCCACAGACTCTCCCGGGTACTGGTCTCGTCTGTAGAAGGCAACTTTCGCCGGGTAGATGGATACCTTCGGCTGGAGATGGTTCTGTAGCACTGTCAGGATCTCTTTCAGTGGGACAGTATCGATGTCCTGGGGTAGCAGGAGGTGCATGGCCAGTTCGAGCGTGGGGAGGCCACATTGGGCGAGGAGGCAAGAGCGCATTTGCTCCTCATCTTTGATGCGCTCAGCAGCCATCGCGTGTTGGAACTTGCACTCGTACAGAGCCCATTTCTCTGGTTCCTTGAGGTCGAACGGAGGTAGCTTGATGCTGTGGGAAGCCATTATCCCATCCTCATCGCCAATTTGATGTTTGTAGATTGATATGCAGTAGGCAGCAGTCACGGGGCCAAACACATCTTTATTGCATGGTAGTCAATCTGAACATGAGGTAATGGCGGAGGCGCAGCTCCTTATATATGGTATAGTACATTTGAATTTTGCCCGAAGGCGCCCATTGGTTACTGTATCAGTGATGTCATTCTGATGCACTGCATACCTGGCGTGGCTCACCTGTGGTGGGAAGGTTTCCCGTGCTAATCACTGATTGGGTGATTGGAGCCACGTGAGCTGAACTCTTTCAGCTGCGCTATCGCTGGCAGCTGAACTCTATGTGAGTGGCAGACGACTTACATTCATACACAGTATCTATACAATAGGAGTATTCACAAGGGATAGGAAAGGGAGGGGGAGCATGGAGGATCACTAGATCCGATTCATCACATTACACTTGGTTACATGGAGGATCGCTAGATCCGATTCATTCACATTACACTTGGTTACATACACAACAGTAGGTGAGTCAGAGTGGGTGCTACTGCTTTTGTGGGATGGCATTGTAATGATCCTGAATAAGCTTGATGCAGTGCCTAGCTGCACTTCTTTCTTCATGTATCTATACCTATAAAATGGTGCGTTAACTGTTGGAATGTGACAAAGGATGTTGCACCAGGCCCCACTAGCACTGTCCGAGCCTCTGTTCACTCGCCCGAATGGGGTTCACAGGTAACTGTCGGGTTGAAATTTTCGACCCGGGGGCAGGAGCCCCCCAGTCGCAAACAAAAAAAAGGGAACTTCAATTCCCAAAGTTCCTTTCGCCGCACCGCGCCAGAGCCAATCAGGCTGAGCAGCGCAGCAAAAGGAACATTCGGAAACGCACCGCGGCCAATCAAAAAAAAGCCGCAAGAGAAAAAACACCACAGAAAGCAAACATGCGCAGCCAAAACTACATTCCCCAGCATCCGGCGCGCCATGGGCGTGCAGAACGCTGAAGAAGCCGGCACGCGAAAAATAAAAACAAACCCAAACCGTGAGCACAATTCCGCCGCAGGCGGACGAAGCGCCCAGAAAACACAAATACACAAACCCCAAAATCAATATAACATGCAAACCCACCGGCCATCTTGCACGGAGCAACGGGGAAGAGAGGGACACCCTATCCCCCACGCTGCCCCGCCGAAGACACGGCGAGCTCAAACACCCCCCCCAACTGCTGCAAAAAATGCCGTGGCGGCAGCAACCAAAATAAATCAAAAAAGGCCAGCAAACAAACCCCCATCCCCCAAACACACAAACCCTAACCCAGCCAGGGCCGCGACAATACCCTCCCCCAAAAGCCGCATGAAGCGGCGAGGCAAACACCCACCCAACAAACAGTCACACCGCAACCCAGCCTGGGCCACGGCAATACACCCCCCCAAACGCCGCATGAAACGGCGATGGTATTTCCGCGGGCCAGCCATGGCAGGGGGCCGGGATACCTTAGAGACCGCATCGTCCCAAAAGTGTCTGCCCGTCAAACCAGAGCGGACAGGAGGGGTTCTCTAGTGGTGCCACCGGCTAGGGATGCACATTTGTCTAGCACCCGAAGGAGGGCCTTCTCCGTGTCCGCACCAACTCTCTGGAACCCCCTGCCAATAGACCTAAGACTCCAAAGTGAACTGCTGCCCTTCAGGAAAGGAGTGAAGACCTGGCTGGCAGGGCAGGTGTGGGGCCCGAATGGGACTATGGTGCCCGCCTGCTGGCTTGTATAAGAACTTTCTCCTCCTCCTTTGTATAGTGGGTGGGTGGGACATAGGGTTTTTTAAAGGGGGTGGGTTGGGGGGTTTTTTTATACTTATTTTTTATAATTGTATTTATGTCTTTTGTGAATTGTTGTGATGCCGCCCTGAGTCGGGTTCTGCCTGAGCGGGCGGCATATACAAATTTGACTATAAAAAAAAAAATCAAGACTGGCCCATGAAAATACCCAAAACACAAATCAAAAACATTAAAAACAACAACCAAAAACATACAAAAACACACACACAGAGAAACCCCCACCTCAAACCCTAAAAACCAAAAACACTCAAAAAGACACACAAAGAAACCCCCAACCAAAACCCAAAAACATTCAAAAACACACACACACAAACCCCCACCCAAAACCCAAAACACAAACAGAATGCCCCCCAACCCAAAACAACCCCCCCTAAAAAAAACCAGAGAGAACTTACCAATAGACGTCTTGCCCCGATGAAAACCGGAACTGAAATGAAGAGAAGAAGAGACTCACCGGAATGAGCAATACAAAAAAATTGCTCAACACCACCACCCAGTGGCCAAAGGAGAAAAAACATCCAAAATATTCCCAAATATTCAATAAATTCCCAAAAATAGGGTAATCAATTCCAAAAACATTCAAAAATATCCAAAAAAATCAAAAATAATTCACAGATAAAAATATAAATTTTCAATAAAAATAAAAAAACACTGTAAAATACATTCAATTTTAAAAAAAAATATATTTACACATTTTTAAAATTATTATCCAAAGTAAAACTATTTACAAAAATTCACAAAGTAACACATTCTTTTTTAAAATACAATAATTAAAAAAACAACAACAACCTATCCTCTTTTTAAAATCCAAAAAACAACAACATAACAACACAGTTTAAAACAGTCCATGTGTATAAATAAACATTTTCACAAACACAAATAACAGACTAAAACAAAAAACAAAAACCTTAAAAAACCCACTTTAAACAGCCCGGCACTGAGGAAGCCAGCACACAACCCCCCCCCAAAAAAACCCACTGGGAGCGCAAGTCCGCCGCAGGCGGACGCAGCGCCTCAAAGTAAAAAAATCAAAAAACCTTACACCACCATTTAAAACAGCACAGCACCATTGGTTCAAGAAAAAAACCGAAACCCTTTACTATCCAACACAATTTTAAAAAGCCCGTCACCACCGGGCAAAATATGCTAGTACAATATAACAAAACACGGCACAAAACACAGTAGAAAACCATGACAGTAACAACTTGATAATACCCCGCACAACTCACTCCAACCCCAAACAAGTCCAAAAGAGGAGCAGAAGCACTACTGTCTCAACAGTTTTTGCAATCCAGGTTGGGGGTGGGGAGCCCCCAGGACGCAGACAATGATGCTAAGGCTCGATGTCCGACATCCGTCACTGCAGGGAGCTCCTCCACCCTGCTGGAAAGACTGGAGGTGGTTTTTATCCCTCTCCGGGCAGGTGAAGGAGGGCAGGAGTGAACCTCTACTGCCCAGCGTCCACAGCTATCACCACTCTCCTTCCCTCTGGCAGTGACGGGGCCGAAGGTGGGCCAAATCTATGATTTAGGATTGCACTACTCATCTTGAATGTGGCCAATGTCTATCCCAAATGGAGCATAAAGGAAGACATCTCTTTCGTGTGTCTGTTTCTGAAGTTGCAAAAACATTGTATTTATTTAATGATATAATTTAGAACAAACATAATGGCATTGATGTCTTATTACCATACACACATCGAGTATAGAGGAGTTGAAACAGAAGGAGTCTTTCTCTGATATGGTTATGGCTGACACCCTTATGGTGATAAATTAGGTATACAGAGGAGCTAATGATGGAATTAAACGGGTGTTATGAATATGGATTAGATGTCTTTCTCAAGGTGAGAGGTAGGTTTTAATACTCAATAAGTACCATTCATTGACATTCAGGATTGTATACTGCCACTTAGCTATCAAGGTCTAGTAATGGAAGGGGAAAGAAAATGTGAGGAATTTCATGACAGAAAAACAGCTGCATAGTAGGCTTACACATCTCAACTCTTAAAATTTAATTTTTCTTTGCACCATAGTTCCCAGAATTTTATGTCTGGGGGTTTCTAATGCTTCAGAAGTGCAATTTTCAGGAGTGCCTTGGGAAGCTGCTAAGACAGTTTTGGACTGGTTTGTGAGTCCTATCCTTGTCTACAGCCCTGTATAAGATAACCATAAAGAGAGAGAGAAGGATCTGTTCTCCATCATCCCAGAGTGCAGGACATGTAATAATGGGCTGACTCTACAGGAAGCCAGATATAGGCTGAATATGAGGAAAAACTTCTTAATGGTTAAAGCAGTACGATGGTGGAACCAACTGCATAGAGAGGTGATGGGCACTCCAACACTGGAAACATTCAAGAGACAACTGGACAACCATTTGTCAGATTCTGCTTTGATCTGGATACCTGCATTGAGCAGGGGGTTGGACCCTATGGCCTAAAAGGCCCCTTCCAACTCTATAGTTTCATAAAAGGTTAATTTGAAAGTGTGAGCAAGGAGTGTTTTAGTCTGCCTCCTGCCTGTCATTGACTCTTCTTAAAGGATAGTCACTTTCAAGAGTGGAAAAAGACAGTTGTACTAGAGTAGTCCCACTGACTCAGTGGGAACTTGGTGGATCAACGTGTCCACAAATTCCATTGATTCAAATGGGGCTTCTCCAGCTGTTAACTAAACTAAGCAAAAGAATGTGAGGTACATATGATTAGAAACTCTAATTTTGCAGGATCACCAGTTATATGGAGAGACCCTCTTCAGATTATCTCTTCTCTCCATGGAAACAATGATGAGTAGTGGTGGTTGGGCCTTTAATTCTTCTGTGTCATACTTCACTATGATCAGTCATCTTCGGAAAGTAAAGAGAGTATCTTGAAGCTTGAAGGGGCCAGTAATCAGAAGAAGCTTAATGTTTCAACTTACAGAATTCTCAAGGAAGCTTTGGAAATAGGGTTGCCATAATTCTGTCCCTCTAAACCGGGACTCCCTTGCTCGAAAGCCAGTTGTATCCGACTCTAGGGTTCAGTGCTCATCTCTGTTTCAAAACCGAAGAGCCAGCGTTGTCTGCTTCTGCAGACGTTTCCATGGTTGTTTGGCAGGCATGACTAGACACTGCAAACTCTAAGACCTTTCCTCTCTCTGAGGTCACCCCTACTCTACCCTTCACCCCCCTTAAGTTGGACTCACCTTCAAACCCCACATGGGGATCCCTTGGAAGAAAGCTCTAAAAAGTCTGGAATGGAAAATATGTAAAAATCTATGGAGGATTCCTTCAGACTGCAAAGGGTTAAATGCATAGAGTCAGCATTCCTAGAGAGGAAATGAAGTGAAGAGTTGTCTTTCTCACTTCCTATCCATAGTGTTCCCTTCCTCTCTAGGAATGCTGACTATGCATTTAACTCTTTGCAGACTGAAGGAATCCTCTGTAGCTTTTTACATATTTTTTCTTGAACCAGGATTTTTACATGTATTTCCTTGAACTGGATGGGACAACATGAATCTGTGAAAATCATGGAAAAATGGGACGTATGGCATCCCCATTTGGAAAGAAGGGTTAGGGTCAGTTCTACCAGTGAGACGTTAGTCGCCATACCTCCAGAAGGATATTATGGAGCTGGAAAAAGTGCAGAGGAGGGCAACGAGAATGATTAGGGGACTGGAACACCTTCTTTACCATCTGAGGCTGCAACGGTTGGGCCTCTTCATTCTTGAATGACGGCATTTAAGAGGTGACCTGATTGAAGTTTACAAAATCATGTACAGTGTGGACAAAGTAAATAAGGAAAAACTGTTTTCCCTATCACATAACACTAGAACTAGGGGGCACTCCATGAAATGTTTGGGTACTAGTTCTCAAACAAATAAGAGAAAGTACTTTTTCACCCAGAGGATCACTCGTCTATGGAACTCCCTGCCAGAAGAAGTGGTGACAGCTGTCAGTCTTGACAGCTTTAAGAAAGGATTAGACAAGTTCATGGAGGACAAGGGTATCAGTGGCTATAATTATGGATACCTAAGGACAACCTCCGGGTTGGAGAGATAGGCAGGATATCTCTCAATGCAATTTCCAGGGAATCCTAAGCAGGTAAAGGCATCTGCTTGGGAATATCCTGAAGCAAATGGTGAGCCACTGTGTGAGACAGAATGCTGGACTGGATGGGCTGTGACCTGTTCCAGCAAGGTTGTTCTTATGTTCTTATGGATGAGGAGAAGAGCCTGGTAGATCCTACTCCTGATGTGAGGCCTATTGGCATGAGAGAAAGGCTAAGAGATCCTGAGCAAAAGCAGTGTCAGCGTCTCAAGGTCTCTTTGACAACTAGTTGGAAACTTTTGGGGAATGACATTATAATCTATAACCTAGATCTGCTCCAGGTGCTGATCCCGAAAGTGGTTAGAAAGGCTCTGACTCATAGAAGAGCCTTCTTGGTGGTGGTACCAACACTTTGGAACTCTCTACCTCTTGAGATATGCCAGGTCCGTTCTTTATCTTTAAAAACAACAACAATTGAAATATTTTCTCTTTAAAGAGGCTTTTAAAGAGATCCTACCGATTTCTGAACTATAGGGTCAACTAACTTGATTCTTTACCATTGCTAAGGTGTGTTGCTTTGTTATTGTTTCCTCCTGTAATTTATTCTTTTTGGTTTATCATTTATGATTCATTTTATATGTTACTTGTAGGGAGTGCAGTGGCTTAATGGTTAAGATGCTGAAGTTGATGACTGGGAGGTTGGCAGGATAGTTTTTCTAGATCCAAGTACTGCATGACAGAGTGAGCTTCTGTCTCTGTCCTACCTTCTGCCAACCTAGCAGTTCGAAAGCAAGAAATTGGAAGTAGATAAATAGGGGCCACTTCTGTGGGAAGGTAAACAACATTCCGTGCCCTCCGGTGTCTAGGCATGCCTGCTACATGTCCATGGAAATGTCTGCAGACGCAGACAGCTCTGGCTTTTTGGCTATAATCAGAGATGAGCACTGAACTCTAGATTTGGGTACGACTGGCTTTCGAGCAAGGGAGACCTTCACCTTTACTTATATGTTACTTGTAAAATCTCTTAATTTGTTGTATGCCGCCCAGAGTGGGAGAATGTCCCAGATGGGTGGGAAGTAAGTAACTAAGTAAGTTAATTATGCCTTCCCCCTATGCTTTAAGGAGATGAATTATTTGCATCAGACTTTTCAGCTTGACTCACAGACGGTGACAATTACTTATTAATTTTTTGAAAACTGGATTAACTCTGAGGAAGCGGTTCATTGCTGGCCACAGACAACACTGGTTCATCCATTGATAATCTCAAAAAATCAATTACTGTAATGCACTCTACATGGGGCTGGCTTTGAAGGCAGTTCAGGAGCTGCATCAGGTTCAGAGCTGCTCAGCTGGTGGCAGGGATTTGGCACTTGGATTAATTTTCCCCTACACTGGCTCAGCTGCAGTGGTTACCTGTGAACTTCTGCACCCAATTCAACGCTGTAGTTCTTCTTCTTTTGTGTCCAGATCAAAATTTGGACGGTCAAAACAAAGTCAATTTCTTGGTTTTGCCGTTGGTCAAAATTAAACCTTCATCGGCACATGTTTCCAGTAGGAACCAGCAGACCAGCAAATGTGCCAGATTTTATATCTCTCCACATTCATACAGCATGTTGTTGTCTGCCAGAAGCCTCCACTTGAGCATGTTGGTCTTGATTTAAGGACACCAGCCCTCAGCTTATTCAAAGTCCTCAAAGTGACATAGGGGAAGTTGAGTTCCTCAGCTATAGCCTCCATTAATGTTGTTCTTTTCCCAGTGAGCTCCTTCCTCCATCTTCTAATTTGTTTTTGTTCTTGCGTACCCTCAAGAATGTTTGTTCTTGCCATTTAGTTCTTCCTGGATCTGAGTCGGATAACTTGAGGCTCATATCCATTCAGATGGTGTTGAGGGTCATTCTCTTGCTTAGTTCTCTTGGTGTCTACTGCTACTTCTCTCCTTATCTTAGGTGGAGCAATACCAACAAAAGGATATATCTTCTCAACTGGTGTAGGTTTGAAGCATCCTGTTCCCTTAACAGCAATGTTAACTTGTTTTGCATGTGTGGACACGCTCCATACTGGAGCAGCATACTATGTTGCAGAGATTATCAGAGCCAAAGCTGATGTATGCAGTGTGGATGGTCGAGCTCCCTATGTACAGTTTGTCAATTGCCTGATGATATTGCTCCTCATACTAACTTTAGCTTTGGTTATCTATACCTATAAGGAAGAGGTGTGGCCGTACATATGCGGAATATGTTTCCACACCCCTGGAGCAAATCCCATGATACTTGGCACACATGTACCTTTCGCAACCTGGGTCAGCACTGTGAGGGTCCTGAGGCTGAGGGTGGGGCCTGCACCCCACAAATGCAACAAAACATAAAAACTACAACTCCCAGCAGACACTGCAGTGCAACACGGTCAATCAGGGAGGCCGGGCTGAGAGCGAGAGAGGCGGGGTGGTGGTCATGTTTGCACAGAGACCAACTGCTACCAACAAAGCATAGCATGGCTGAGAAACACAGTGGCATCCATGGCCTGAATGTGCAGGGCTGCAGCGGCAAGGCCGCCACAGATAGCCGCAGCGCCCAGCACAGCAATGGGGGCCAAGAAGATGCCCCCCAAATAGCCAGAAAAACCTCAGACACCCCTTGCCAAGGGGCACGGAGCCACTGCGGCACGGCCCCTACCAACTCTGAGTTGGTACCACTGCTCCCTCCACCGCTCCATCCTTTAAAAATAAAACACACGCACATACGGACAAGCTGGCAGTGGCGGTGGCCGTGGCCTTGCTGGCAGGCTTGGGGGAGAAGGGCCTGCTGTTGCTGTGAGAGATACAGAATCTGGCACATTCGCTGGTCTGCTGGTTCCTACTGGAAACATGTGCCGATGAAGGTTTAATTTTGGCCAATGGCAAAGCCAAGAAACTGACTTTGTTTTGACAGTCCAAATTATATATTTTTATTATATATATATATATATATATATATATATATATATATATATATATATATATATATATATATATATATATATATATATTCATGTCAGATGGATAGTATAGAAATGGAATGAATAAATGTATATACAGAATCTAACAAGGGTTTTTGATTTTTGTTTTTATAAAATAATGGGAATGAGGAGGCAGTTATAAACTATAGAATAGCAATAAGATGTTGCACATCAAAAGACAACTTAGTTGTCTAGATAAAGTTAAAGCTAAAGGTCACCCTTGCTCGAAAGCCAGTCATATCCGACTGTAGTGCTCATCTCTGTTTATAGCCAAAGAGCCAGTGCTGTCTGCATTTGCAAATGTTTCCATGGACATGTGGCAGGCATGCCTAGACACCGGAGGGCACGGAATGTTGTTTACCTTCCCACAGAAGTGGCCCCTATTTATCTACTTCCAATTTCTTGCTTTCGAACTGCTAGGTTGGCAGGAGGTAGGACAGAGACAGAAGCTCACTCTGTCATGCAGTACTTGGATCTTGAACTACTATCCTGCCAACCTTCCAGTCATCAACTTCAGCATCTTAACCATTAAGCCACTGCACTCCCTACAAGTAACATATAAAATTAATCATAAATGATAAACCAAAAAGAATAAATTACAGGACGAAACAATAACAAAGCAACATACCTTAGCAATGGTAAAGAATCAAGTTAGTTAACCATATAGTTCAGAAATTGGTAGAATCTCTTTAAAAGCCTCTTTAAAGAGAAAATATTTCAATTGTTTTTTAAAGATAAAGATCGGACCTGGCAGGAGCTGGAATGGGTGCTTGTTCCGTCATGCAGTACTCGGGTTTTGAACGGCTGACCTTCATCCTCCCAGTCAGCATCTTAATCACTTGAGCCACTACAGCCCCCATTAGTTGTCTTCTTCATAACTAAAGGAATACCTCTGTCTATCTAAAGCAGTGGTTCCCAACCTTTTTTTGGCCATGCCCACCTAAGCATGTCTAAAATCCTGACACCTCTCCCCCATGACATATAATTCTTATTATTCCACAAGTGAACTCCTATTCACATGGAGGAAGCCTAAAAAGCCATTAACTGTTAATAACTGATAACCTTATAGGTATAGATAACCAGGGGTTCACACCATAAAGATCCAGGGTCCAAAATTGCAAGATTTAAAAAATGAAGAAGCATCACAAATACTTTGATTTTTGTTGAGATGGCCTTTTCATTAGGGTTGTATTAGCAGCACTGCGGTGGCTTAGTGGTTAAGATGTTGAGCTTGAAGACTAGAAGGTTGGGGTTCGATACCAAAGTGCTGCATGATGGATCTTGCGGACATGAAAGGAGCCTCATTCAGACATCCCCTGAGTGGAGTTTCTCCAGCAAAAATCCTTTCAACCCAGAGTAATTTCTGACACAAAATTTATTTATTTATCTTTTGCATTTGTGAGCACAAAACAACTGTGATGCAAAAAAGATGCAAGCAACCTATCCAATGCTTCTCCATTTTTAAAGTCTTGAAATTTGTAAAAGGCAGCATAATCAGAGTTTTGCATCATTTTGCTACCTGTGGAATGATTGTCCTGTTGAATGCACAAGAAGTCTGTTTTATCCAGCGCAAGAAAGGAATTGCAATAGCCATTTAGTGACACAAGAGGGAAGCAACAGATTGTTAACAAATAAACGAGGGTAAATCAGTGGAGAAAAAAATCTCTCTTCACAAGGTATCACAGAAATGTTAAATATTAACATGTTCAGGTCAAAAGAAATGGCTGATGGAGTAGAGTTAGTTGACTGGATGTGCACAAGATTTAGTTCTGCATGCAATTAGTTGAGTCTCCCCCACTTGAATCAGAAAGGCCACATCTATTATTGGATGCATTATTTCAAATGGAATTTTGAGCAGAAAGATGATGGATATATAATCTTTGTTTTGTCCTTCATTGCAGCTGCAATGGGCAGTAGGAGGAAGTATCAGCTCCCTGAACATATGGCTTGCATGTAGACAAGGAATATTTTGGAGACTAGTTCAAAAGAGTAAAAATTTCAAATTCTGAACAGAGGGTAGAGCCCTCAATCTTGCCCGCCTGCTCGGTTGTGTTTGAGTTTCAACAACCAGAATGGGATAGACCAGTGATGGCAAACCTATAGCATGGGTGCCAGAGGTGGCACTCAGAGCCCTCTCTGTGGGCATCCATGCAGTCACCCCAGCACAGAGTTTGCCCCACCCCTCTGCCCAGCAGCCCAATGGGATAAATAAGTGGGTTTTTGTTGCAGGTTGGGCACTTGGTCTCTAAAAGGTTCACCTTCACTGGGATAGACAGTGGCCCTCTGAAGTATAGAGGTAGTTTTGTACACAGGTGCTTCAGGTGAGTTGGAGAATGCATGAGAACTAAACGTGGGAATGACGAAGAAGCCCCTCTATGATGATCTGATCATTAAGAGCCTCAGACTGCCTCACCCATTCATTTTCTTCTGCCACAGGAAGGTTGAAAGAGAGATTCTGCTTGTGTTTAACTATAATATTTTATCAGAATTTTCATTCAAGTGGGAAATGTTTCTCACATTCAAAAAGAGAATGAAATAAAATTCTACTCCTTTAACCCTTTCCATATTTAATGGTGGCAATAAGGATAGCCAGGAATGGGTAATGGATAGAGATATGCAGTGTCTTGAGATAAATTTGTAAATGCAAATGGAAACTATTTCTTCTTCAAGTGTTGTATCCAATTCTGAATATTGGCTATCATCATGGCAATCAGCCATGAAGATTGTTGTCCTGAGAACAATATAATGCAGTGGTCTTCCATTTACCTTCCATATCACAGTGTGACATCGGTACCACTGATCCAGTTCTGTGAGTTACTTTCTGGTTTTGGGTCCTTTTGGCACACAAAGTCCTTATCAGCCCCAGGCAGTGGTGGGATTCAATTTTTTTTACTACCTACTCTGTGGGCATGGTATGGTGGGCATGGCCAGTGGGAAAGCTCTTCAGCATCTGAATTAGGATAACTTTATTTCAAAACTTGGATTTAATTTAATTTAATTGTCAAATTTATATACCGCCCACTCGGCCAAGGCCGACTCAGGGCGGTTCACAATCACAATTTAAAAACATGTTAAAAACAATTAAAACTACCCAGCCCCTAAAACAAGGGGTGCAGGAACCAAAGGCACCATGGGGAGGAGTTGGGGTGGGGCCAGCAAGAATTTCTGCTACCGGTTGTAGCAAACTGGTGCGTACTTGCTGAATCCCACCCCTGACCCCAAGCCAGTATTGATGAAGCTGCTGCCCTCCATCAAGATGGATTCAAGTGGGATTTAATCCACTGGGGGACCATCACCCTTCCCTGTAGACTTCGCCACCCAAGCCCATCAGTCCTCAGAGCTGTCAGGTTAGTTAATCACCACCTGATGATTGACATTTAGTCACTGGCAGTAGGGGCTTCTGAAACAGAGATATTAATAATGAAGCACTGCAGCAGGTTCTGTCAGGTCTGCAGAACCGGTAGCGGAAATTCCCTCAGTCCACGCCTGCTTGGTTGGCCACACCCACCTCCATAGCCCATAATGCAGGATGTTTGGCCATGCCCACAGATTTGGCCCCGCCCACAGATTTGACCAGCCCACAGAGTAGGTAGTAAAAAGATTTGCAGTGCATCACTGGGTATTAATTTGTGCACTTACTGGGTGGCTCTGTGTGGAGCAAAGAATCTAATAAAATAAACTAGAATGCTCACAGATCCCTGGTATTCTGTACTGTAGCAGAAGTGGGGAAAAGAAAAAAAAAGTAAGAATGACCCTGATTTGTGACAACGAAGAACAAGGGTATGCTCTTTTTTTTTTTACCTTGGAGATAAACTTTCTTTTCCTTCCCTGCACAAAGTCATCGCTTAAATTGTCAAAGTCATGTGGCTATAGCACCATGATTTTCAGGTCCAAGAAAAAGGGAGGGGAGGGTAGAGAGAAAGAATAGAAAGTATAGAGAAACACAGGATGCTTACACTACCCTTTAAAGAAGGAATCAAAGAAGATTGTGTTTATTACCTGTTTAAAGTTCCTCACTACATTGCCTTAGCAAGCTGCTTAAGGTTTTCTGCTGGCATCTGAATAAAATAGAGTTTAGAGCCCTTTAGCCCAGGAGTTCTCAACCTTTTAAAGATGGGGGCCAGGTCGTGCTCCCTCAGACAGCTTTGGGGACCTGTTGTGTTCTGCGGATGGCCATTTTGCCCTTTCTCCACCACATGCCACTTCCTAGTGTGGTGGAGGTGGTGGTGGGGCTCATTAAATGGTGCCATGGGCCACATCCGGCTCATGGGCCACAGGCTAGATGTGAAACTGCCAAAACGAAGTCACCTTTTGATGAGTTCATTCTACAGTTCCTTTCACCTGACCTAGTGTGAGAAAGATTAGTCAGCACAAGGTGGCCGTTGCCCGGGGTATGCCCAATTGTGGTTGGCTCTTTCTGTGTATCCCTCAACTCCCCTGGAACAATTACAACTTTTAAACTATGACCTGGCCTTCATGTTTTCCCATTTGTAGGAACTGAGTTCATGGTGAACTGTGTTACCTGAAAAAACGCTGCCCCCCTTTTCTGCCACAGGTCAAGTTGGGCTGCACGAGCCGAAGTTCAGTATTGCTCAGCAAAGACTGCAGACAGCTGGAGATGCGCTATTTACCAAAAGGAACTTTCACTGGCAGAATGCCAGGAATCACAGAGATTTGAAAATTGGGCTAAGAAGAGGCTTTATTGATTGTCTTTAAACAACAGTTGACCACCTGCTAGTTAAAGACAAACTAAAACCCACCTGCTATAAAAATCTACATATGACCTTCCCTATCTAAATTTTCCAGAGAGAACTGGAGTCCCGAAGTCCCGATGTCTTTTTATACAGCTCTACAGATACAGACTAATCCTATCATCTATCTATCTTTACAATAAAGTTTTTACAATAAACAAAAGAACCCACAGCAGTTGGTCATTTCATGAAGCATACCTGTCAAGTATCCTGGATTGGCCGTGATTTCCCGTATTTCTGCGCCGCTTCCTCTACTTTCCCACAGCCATTCTGTAATTTGACCAGCGGGGAAAGTTGGTACTGCACATGTGTGTATGTGCAGAACCCTTCTGCGCAGGTCCCATATTTTCCAGAGCTGTGTTTGACAGGTATGTCATGAAGGGATAAATCAATTACAAGTTACAAAGATAAATATTTATGTAAGGTCAAGTAGTAAAAGATTACAATTTCAAGAAAAATAGAAGGAGGAGATTGGGGATTAGGTAAAACAGGTATCAATACAGTAGCCAATGTTAGAGTTTGGTGTTCGGTCTTGTCACCAATGGGCAAACCGGACTTGAAGATGTGGTCCAATCAGGATTGTGGCACATCAGAAGCAGGAGTTTTGAACATCCAATCAGCGGAGCAATTCTGCGTTTCACTGGAAAAGTCAGCAATTCTGCGAAGTCACCAAAGTCAGCCCCCAAACAGAAAGCATTATCACTTTAGTGTACACATATGCTAATCCCTAACATCTATTTCCCCAGAAAACAATAGATGCGAAAGAGATTGCAAATACAATTAGGCTTTAGGGCAAACAGAACATCAGGAGAGTCTTGAGGGACTTTGGTGATGCATAATCTTCAGGGAATGCAAGAACTTCAGGATGGGAGAGCTTCTTTGACTGAGCTTCCACTTGCCTAAATACGGTCAGAGTGTATGAAAAGGAAGTTAAGAGATTCCTGCATGAATAGACAAGAATTGTGCAGTTTAAAGTACATGAAAACTTTTATTAATTTATTTGACATCCTAGACATACCGCAAATAAAAATAACACAACCAGGAATGAAAGAGTTACCCGCGGCTTTTGTAGGGCAAAAAAAAAAAGCATTTTAAACCAAACTGCGATTACTTTTAAATCCTCCAGAGCCTTTTAAAAGGTAAATTTAACTGTTGCCACTGCAGCCACACTTGACTTTAGACAGGAGAGAAGAGAGGGGGAAAATCCATTTTATATTGTTATAATGTATTTTATTTGTTATACTGTATTTGATTCACCTGTTGTAAGCTGTCCTGTGTTGGCCTGGGCCGAGTAGGGTGGGGTATAAATCAAATAAATAATAATAATAATTTTCAAAAAACTCACTTTTCCTAGCCTTAAACCAACTGGGCGTGAGCAAACTTTTAATTGCTTACTTTTGAGTAGAACACTCCCAGCCCGGCCTGGCCCAGCCAATGTCCCTTGACCAGTCAAACCGGCCCCGAGAGCTGGCAAAGCTTCAGGAGTGAAGATCTAATTTTCCACTATTGTTTTACAATTTATTCTAGCATTTAAAAGGTTACATTTTGTCCTCAGATCACTCCCACTTGCCTCCCCGTCAGCACTGAATTTTTCTTATTATTTTTATGATTGCAGTGCTGTCTGGAAGGCCTAGAAAGTATATAGCCTTTGAAGTCTTTGAAGTCTTGATTGAATCAGGGAAATGGATACATTGTATCAAGCTCTATCCTTTGAACATCCATAAATGGGACATGCTTGTTACAGTGTTACAACTGGGCTTCTTTGTACTACCATATAAGGAGCTCTCCATATTATCCAATAGCCCATTCAAGTGAAGAGGCCCATTCTTGTGAATGGCTGCGCTTTGAGAATGGTTTTCTCGAAAGCCGTTTTAAATAGCAATTTGTGATTTTAAAAATAATAATTAAAAATCAGTCTTTGACGTTATCTACCTGCAAGTGTATATGAATGAATGTGTGTACAGTGTGATGCTTATGGACACATAAGTCTAGCATTGTGATGGTGAAACTTGGCACTCCAGGTGTTCTTGGATTTCAAATCCCAGAAGCCCAAGTCAGCATTCCTGCAATTTCCAGATTTGCAGTTTCCTTCTATTATGAATGGGAAGATATACACCAGTACTAGTAAATTCATTTCTGAAAAGAATTGAAATGAATTCTCACCCACATGTACGATAAGCACAAAGAGCAAACTGGCCATCTCACATTCTCCAACTACCAGAGGCCATTTCTCAGAGCCAAACTGTGTTTTCCTAGAAAAACTGGCGTCAGTCTAGCTAGGATCCAAGCAGCTGTAGTCCAAAAACAACTAACCAACCAACACATTTCCAAAGAGAAGTAATTGACAGGGCTCTGCATGAATACCCCATTCATTTTGGAGTCCAATTCTGGAATGTATCCTAATCCATTTTGAAGCAATCTGCACTCCATCCAGTTCAATCTGTTCTCTAGATCTTAATTAAATTGTCCAGCTGCAAAACTGTTGACTTACACTGGAAAATTACAATGGCTATGACTCTTTCGGTTCTGCATTCATGGACATGGCGATGTCGGAACCAAGGTAGACATTAAAGAGGGGAGCAAGCCAACTATATTTGAGATCACTAGCTCCAGAAGTTTGCACGTTAGGCAATTTGAACATTTAATTAATCCTCCTCCCCCTGCCACAAATTTGTAGGCTGAAGTTATCTGCGCCCAGCGGATTTGGCGGGTGTTCAAAATCCAAATAAAATGCATCAACCTACTTGCTGTTAAGAATCAACCATGATTATTCCACTTTGATCTGAACTTCATACAGGTTGATCTCAATCAAGGCTGATTGGGTTCAGAATTAGGGTTTCTCCTGCAATTAGCGCAGAGCCGGAGTAATTGGTGCTGTTAAGATTCTGGATGAGTTTCCCACCACTTTTGGTTCTTTGTGTGCATAATTGGCACATAGAAGTGTGAATCAGCTCTACTGAACTGGGAGCTCAGGGCATTATATTTTATGTCTCATATTTCCTCATAAATTACATTTCTTATAACAGCTGAATTGGGAGAGTATGTGTGTATTTTAAATACCCACTGACTATGGTTTATGTCTGTGTGAATAAGGTGCTGTGAAGAATATTGACGTTATCTCCCAGAATATGTCTATTTATAGGAGACGAGGGCTAAATGGATTTCTCCTTTGTATCTTAACAAACAATACCATTCATTTTCTGGTACCCAAATGGATAGATTCCCCCTGCCCCCAACTCAGTGTAAAAACAGAGAAAACATAACGCATCCTTTAACTCCATATTTTATTTGCTTGACTGCCCCAACAGAAGATGCTACATATCTTAGTATTCTGTAGGCTGAAAAATAATTAAAGATTTTGTGTTTGCTGTGAATGGCATTATTTTGCTGCTGCTGTTTAGGAATGGATATTGCTCATTTTCCCCTTCTTGGGGCAAGCTAGAAAAGGGCTCAAGGTGGTTAAGCATAAACACTAAGTAGCATTTTAACCCCTTAGCGTGAAATTGTTGTTCTTGTCATGTGCTTCAAGTCAGAACTGACTTATACAGACCCTAATAGGGCTCTCAAGGCAAGAGAGGCATTTAAGGAATTGTTTTACTATTTCCAGGCCACAGTGGCTTAGTGGTTAAGACACTGAGCTCGATGATCAGAAAGTCATCAGGTATGTAGTTTTAGACATTTACCGTGAAACTGAGGATGGCGAAAGTCACTTAAGGATGGTGAAAACCTGGCTGGCAGGGCAGGTGTGGGGTCCGAATGGAAATACGCCCCCCGCCTGTTGGCTCACACCAAGATAGAAATCAGGAGCCCTTCTCTTTCTCTTTTTATGTATAGGATGGGGTGGGTGGGTGGGATAATTGGGTGGTTTGAATGGGATTTTATATGTTTTAGAACACATGTAAGCCGCCCTGAGTTGGGTTCGCCTGATTGGGTGGCGTAGAAATTTGAATATTAAATTTTAAAATTTTAAAATTAAAATGTTAACTGTTTACACAGAGCTGGGTGGCTGGGCTTTGATCTAGGGTACTGGAAGTTGAGGACTGCAGTGGCTTAGTGGTTAAGATGCTGAACTTTACAACTGGAAGATTAGCAGTTTGAGACCCGAGTGCTGCATCATGGAGTGAGTTTCCGCCATCTATCCCAGATCCTACCAACCTAGCAGTTTGAAAGCAAGAAATTGCAAGTAGATAAATAGGTACCACTTCGTTGTGAAGGTAAACAACATCCAGTGCACTCCGGTGTCTAGTCATGCCTGCCACGTGTCTACAGAAACGTCTGCAGATGCAGACAGTGCTGGCTCTTTGGCTGTAAATGGAGATGAGCACTGAACCCTTGAGTCAGATACAACTGGCTTTCGAGCAAGGGTTAACTTTACCTTTACTGGAAGTTGGGGTGGGCAAGAATCTGCCTTATACTTAGCCTGGCATTCCTCCCCCTTCTTCAATCCTCTCATATGTTAGGGTCACATGACCAAACTAGAAAGAGATTTGTCTCAAGAGGAAACTTCTGATATCCATGGAGGCTCTTCACATGGACTGGAACCTTGGAAACCAGAGTTCTGATTCATGTGAACAGCTCTCTATGTTTGCAGAGGTTACACTGTTCAGCCGTGTCATTCTCCTGGTTTCACGGCAATAGAAATGATGATGAAGGAGGACAGGGCTAGGGACCTCTTGCTAGGCACAAGGTGGATTTACCCAAATATTAATGCACGGAAAAGGCTAATGTTAGTGACAAATTCAGGGCTATATGTGGAGAAGGAGTAAAGGTAAAGGTAAAGGTTTCCCTTGCTCGAAAGCCAGTCGTATCCGATTGTAGGGTTCAGTGCTCATCTCGGTTTCAAAGCTGAAGAGCCAGCGCTGTCTGCTTCTGCAGACGTTTCCGTGGTCATGTGGCAGACAACGGAGTGCATGGGATGCTGTTTAGCTTCCCACCAAAGTGGTCTTTATTGATCTACTTGCAATTTCTTGCTTTCAAACTGCTAGGTTGGCAGGAGCTGGGACAAAGACGGGATCTCATTCCTCCCTGCAGTACTTGGGAATTGAACTGCTGACCTTCAGCCTCCCATGCAGCATCTTAGCCACATAATGCCTGAATAGGGATGATGACTGGTAGACACACACAGAGAGAAGGGAGGGCAAAGTAAGAGTGTCATAAAGGAATAAGATTATGAGAAAGATAGAAGTCTTGTTCTGTATTATAACAAACGTCTGTCAGGTAGAGGGTGTTCTGTGGCTTTGTTGTCCTCTTATACATGGAAGCAACAGCAATTAATTATATACCTCTGAGTTCTTTATTTTCAGATCTACCTGTAGTAGAGTTGCTGAAATGATGATGGAAGGGCAACAGAAATTATGATGATGAAGTTGTTATAATATTGACAGACTAAACAGGACTAGAGTGGAATTTAATCTAGGAAGAGATGAGATGGACTGTTATGTATTAGGCAGCCAGGGAAGTGCCAGGGAAGTATTGTCTTAAGCAAGGCCTTATTTCTATAGAAAGTCAGCACTGGCTGTAGGTCAAGCTGTTAGTTTGGTCTGAATAGAGCAGTCACTTTCACCATAGGGAGCAAGCAGAGGCACAGTAATCAGCAGTCCATTCATCAAAGTTTCCAGCATGAAACAGCAGGCCAGAGGTGAAACTCCATGTTGTATCCCATAAAGTTTCTTCTGGCAGCACACACAGAATTTTTTTTATTTTTAATGTGGGTTTATGTGGGTTTTAAGAGGAATGGGGTAGGTGGGTGGGTATGTTGGGTTTTAATTGGTTTTAATTGGCTGTACTGTTTTATGTGTGTTTTAACTTGTTGTGAGCCGCCCAGAGTCGGGTTTACCTGATTGGGCGGCATATAAATTTGAATATAAATAAATAAATAAAATAAATAATTTAGAACTCTCCAGACAGCCTTTCCGGGTGCACAGCTTCTTCTAATTAGCACTCTGATAGCCTATCCTCTTTCTTCCATAGTGAAGGTCAGGATTCACTTGGGTATGCTAAGGTACTTTATTAACAAGGAAGTTGAAATAACAAACCCGTACAACTGCTAAGAACAATGTAGCCCAGCCCAGTTAGTGGTCCATGTTCCACCAGAGGCCTTTATTTAGAGTCCTTCTTATTGTCAATCCAGAATTCTACCCTTACAAAAGTGTTCCCTGCTGCCTAAAGTGAAGGCAGGTGGCTTTACAAGGGTCTCCTATAGAGCTTTCCCTAAAAGGACCCTGGATCAGGGTGTCTTTTAGGTGTTCCACTTGCCACCATTCTCTGTTTTACTGCTCTCACCAGTAAGGTATAGGTAAAGGTCACCCTTGCTCAAAAACCAGTTATAAACTATAGAATAGCAATAAGATGTTGCACATCAAAATACAACTTAGTTGTCTAGGTAAAGGAAAAGGTAAAGGCCACCCTTGCTCAAAAACCAGTAGTATCTGACTCTAGGATTCAGTGTTCATCTCTGTTTATAGCCAAAGAGCCAGCACCGTCTGCATTTGGAGATGTTTCCATGGACATGTGACAGGCATGCCTAGACACCGAAATGCACGGAATGCTGTTTACCTTCCTACTGAAGTGCTACCTATTTATCTACTTGCAATTTCTTGCTTTCGAACTGTTAGGTTGGCAGGAGCGGGGACAGAGATGGGAGCTCACTCTGTTGTGCAGCACTTGGGTCTCAAACTGCTGACCTGCTGACCTTCCAGTCGTCAAGTTCAGCATCTTAACCACTAAGCCACTGCAGTCCTCTGCATTCTCACCAAAAGGATGGCTTAATTGGCCTCTTGGCCTGTGCTTACTGTTCTGCCTCCTCCCAAAGCATTTGCCAGTGAACCAATTCCATGGTCCAGGGATCTTCTTTGAAGATGTAGGTCCACCCTGGGTAAACCTTCTTAACCTCCCCTATAGCAACCCTGAATGTGGGTTGTGCCACTTCTCTCCTTTCTCACCTCTTTCCCCTCCTGCTCAGCTTCTTCATTCCAGTCTATTCACTTTCCACCAGGAGCACCTTCATCCCATTCATCTTTCATAAGAACAGCTTTTCTGGAACAGGCCACAGCCCATCCAGTCCAGCATTCTGTCTCACACAGTGGCTCACCATTTGCTTCAGGGTATTCCCAAGCAGATGCCTTCACCTGCTTAGGATTCCCTGGAAATGTTATTGAGAGATATCCTGCCTATCTCTCCAACCCAGAGGTTGTCCTTAGGTATCCATAATTATAGCCATTGATACCCTTGTCCTCCATGAACTTGTCTAATCCTTTCTTAAAGCTGTCAAGACTGACAGCTGTCACCACTTCTTCTGGCAGGGAGTTCCATAGACCAGTGATCCTCTGGGTGAAAAAGTACTTTCTCTTATTTGTTTGAGAACTAGTACCCAAAAGTTTCATGGAGTGCCCCCTAGTTCTAGTGTTATGCGATAGGGAAAACAGTTTTTCACTGCCACATACTCCAGCAACCTATTAAGTCCTCTATTCCCCCAGCTCTTCCTACCAGAACCTTTTCCATGCTCAATGACTCCTCCTTCAGAACCTTCTCCATGTTCAATGACTCCTCACTTTCTTTGTGTTTCCTTACTCATGGAAAAGACCCCATGTGTTACCTTAGCTTAGACAATTTGACAGGCATCTGGGTTTGCCTCATTGTGGATAAGAAAAGACCTTAAATTATAGCCATATCAGAACTTTGAACCTATCCCTACAATTAACAATAGATGGAATTGGGTGTATTCAGCCTGGAAAAGAGAAGACAGAGAAATGGTATGATAGCCATCTACAAAAGGTTGTTGTGTGCAAGAATGTTTTCTGGACCTTTACAGGATATGTCTTTGTCCTCTTGTCTGATGTTAAAGAACTCAATGTAAAGAGTCCTTGTGGTGTAGTGGTTAAGCTGCAATAGCCTGATAGGCTCAAGTTGACTCAGCCTTCCAGCCTTCAGAGGTAGGTAAAATGAGTAGCCAGCATGTTAGAGGTAAAATGCTAATTACCTTGTGAACCACCCAGAGAGTCCCCTAAGTGTTTTGAGGTGGTGTACAATATAAGCACAATTGCTATTGCTCAGCATTTTTTTTTTAAAATTGAAGACAAAAGGGACACAATAAAATTTCATCTAGCTAAAAATTTCCTCCAACTAAAGCAGGGCTGCTCATTTTCCAAAGGTCCAGGGTTTGCATATACCAATTCCTGGACTCCTTGTTCCTGTAATTATCATCCTCATTTCCCCCCCTTCCAAAATTATGAATTTTTAAAACTGGTGGAAAAAATAGACACTGTGCAGCAGCAGTGGGGCCCCTCAAAATACAGAAGTATTTCTCCCACTCTGCCTAGGGTAGTGATGGCAAACCTTTTAGAGACCAAGTGCCCAAACAGAGGAGCAGGGCAAACCTTGTGCTGGAGGGGAGGGAGAAAGTGCTCTCATTGGGCTACTGGCAGAGGGGTGGGGTGAACTCTGTGCTGGGGGCAGGGAGGAAGCACTCCCATTGGGCTGCTGGGCAGAGGGCAGGTCAAACTCTGTGCTGGGGGAGGGAGGGAGTGCTCCCATTGGGCTGCTGGGCAGAGGGGTGGGGTGAAACATCTGCTGGGATGATGGTGCGTGTACCAACAGAGAGGGCTGGAAGTGACCCGTCTGGCACACGTGCCATAGGTTCTCTGTCTCTGTCCTAGGATAGAAGCATTTTTGAGCAATTTTTGAAAAAATAAATGTTGGGGTATTTACATGAGGGTCTCTGAGCTAAAACATTTCTGGTTTTATTGTACTGATGTTTACTTTATTTTCTTGTATTTTAAATTTTCATTGACATAATTTATTTGTACAACTTGAGATCCATTGTCTGCTTAAATTAATAAAAGTATGAGCAAACTTTTTGATTGAAACCAATGAAGGTTCTCTTGTGAGCAAAGAAAAACTAGGAACTGGCTTTATTCCACACGGCAATTCCACATCTCAGCTTCCTTGCATTAAATTCAACATTCATATATAGACCCTTTCTCTCATAATGGAGATTATTATTCTGTAGATGCTGAATAGCACGACAGCTTTACAAGCGCTCACTGCCTCCAACCCCATTTCCCTCCATCTATATGCATGCATTTCTCTGTAGGTCTCAGTTACAATTTTCACCAACATCTCTCTGCCGTGTTGTTTTAAAATCTGTTTGCATTTTTATTGGCACCCGCTTGCAAACAAAGTTTTTCATGGCTTTCATCTAGTGGCCATGTGAAATATACAGTAATAAGATCTTTGGCTATATAGCTTAGTCTTATCAGCAGAGTTCAGTAAGAGCAAAATGGGAATAGGTTTGACTAACAAGCGTTTGCCAGACCCTGTTGGTAGTAATGAAATGGGATGGAAAATCTGGGGAAGAAATGAGAAGCAGAAATATCTCTTTGTGCATATACACAGAGCATGTTATCAAGCTGAACAAGGTCTGCTAAGGCAGTTAACAGAACATTTTTTTATGTGTCTAACTGGGATGGACCATGTTTTCAGATTTGTCGTCGTATCCAAGCATACATTTTCCCCGGAAGTCATGTTTATGGATGTGTCTCTGGTGACTCAATAAACCGATCCTGGCATGAAACATGTGACCACACACAATACACTGAATAGATGGTTGGAGGGCTGTTGTGTCCAAGTGTTATTTATTAAAGTCGCTATTGGTGCCGTAAAGTCTATGACGGAATAGCGCGACTTTTGCAAAGGCACCAATTTCAAACTACTGTCGAAATAGCCGATTCGTCAATACAAACTTCCCGCTTCCCTGGAAGCCTGCCGAAATGTATCCACTTGTGTAACTGCCATTCTCACTGTATATAAACTGGCCACCTTGTATGTGTTCCCCAGTCCGATTTCCTGAGCTGATAATAAATCACTTGTGTTTGACCCAATCCTGCTGGTCAGAATACTTCTTAAGCGCCAGACTCAACATGGATGTAGTTGAGTTAGATGAAGCTTTTGTGTTCGTTGCTTAGCCTCTTCATGTCTACAGCATTCTCCTTCAAAGTGATCGGCAGCAGCAAAAATGGTTTGGTACTGAAGTGGGCGATCTATGGCTGCTGCTTCCCAAGTTTGTGGGTTTACACCTGACACCTTCATGGTTTGTTTCAGCTGGTCCTTATAACATTTCAAAGGAGCTACATGAGGTCTTGTACCAGAGCTAAGTTAACATAAGAACAGCCTTGCTGGAATAGGCCACAGCCCATCCAGTCCAGCCTTCGTCTCACACAGTGGCTCACCATTTGCTTCAGGGTATTCCCATGGAGATGCCTTCACCTGCTTAGGATTCCCTGGAAATGGCATTGAGAGATATCCTGCCCATCTCTCCAACCCGGAGGTTGTCCTTAGGTATCCATAATCATAGCCATTGATACCCTTGTCCTCCATGAACTTGTCTAATCCTTTCTTAAAGCTGTCAAGACTGACAGCTGTCACCACTTCATCTGGCAGGGAGTTCCATAGACCAGTGATCCTCTGGGTGAAAAAGTACTTTCTCTTATTTGTTTGAGAACTAGCACCCAAATGTTTCATGGAGTGCCCCCTAGTTCTAGTGTTATGTGATAGGGAAAACAGTTTTTCCTTATCTACTTTGTCCACACCGTGTATGATTTTATAAACTTCAATCAGGTCACCTCTTAGATGCCGTCGTTCAAGAGTGAAGAGGTCCACCATTGCAGCCTCATAAAGTTGCTCATAAAGGATTTGGTGAAGAAGCCTGGAATCATCCATACAGTTGACATGCCCTATATTATAATAATAATAATAATAATAATAATAATAATAATAATAATAATAATAATAATAATAATAATAATAATAATAATAATAATAATAATAATAATAATAATAATAATAATAATAATAATAATAATAATAATAATAATAATAATAATAATAAATTTTAATTTATATCCCGCACTTTCTCAGCCGAAGCCGACTCAAGGCGGCCATTGCAACAAATATATACCATACAAAACAATAATACAGTAGTAAAGAAGCAAAAAAGTAAATTCAGTACAATTCAAAAGCAATTTAACAAAGTCAAATAACAACACAAAATATCACATCAGAAATAAACCCAATAATAATGAATAACAAAATTAGACAAGATCACCCAAGAAATCCCCGGCCTCTAGAGTCTTTTGAGTCCGGAGGAGGAGGGCGGGGCACGAGAACGGCAGTTGGTGGTGTGGCTGGGAGAGCCTCTTTGCCCCCACCGGGGCCCGAAAGCATGGTGTGGCCGTGGCTGGCCAGATGCCTCCTTGCCTTTTAAAGTCCAAGGGCGTGGGCCCACCCCAAGAAATGCTAGCCAGTGGTGTGGCCAGGAGAGCCTCTTCGTTCGCCCCCACCGGGGCCGGAAAGCACAGCACGGTCATAGCTGGCCCGAGCCCCCTTGCCTTTTGAAGTCTGAGGGCGGTGGTGGGGTGTGGGCGGGGCCCAAGAAACGCTGGCCGGTGGTGTGGCCGGGAGAGTCTCTTCGCCCCTATGGGGCCAGAAAGCACGGTGCGGCTGTGGCTGGCCCAAGCCCCCTCGCCTTAAGTCTGAGAGGGAGCAGGGAGGGGCCCAAGAAACACCGGCTGGTGGTGTGCCTGGGAGATCCTCTTTGTCCCCACCGGGGCCGGAAAGCTAGGTTTCCTGACTCCGGGAGGGTTGGAGGGACAATAGGTGTCTGTCCTCACCAACCCTTCTGGACCCAGGGGACCCGGCGGAGAAAAGATCGCACCCCCCCCACACACACACACACCCTGAGATTAAAGAGGAAAAACTGCTCAGTTTTTCCTCTTTGATATTGGAGTCTCCGATAGGTGCGTTCTCCCACCCCCCGCCGGGTACCCTGGGTCCAGAAGGGTCGGGGAGGGACAATAGGTGTATGTCCCCCCCAACCCTTCCGGACCCAGGGGACCCAGCTGGGGGGGGGGGCGAGATCGCACCCCCCACAACCCGAGATTAAAGAGGAAAAACTGAGAGGAATAACATATTTTACAGTGGTGCCATGTGAGCACCGAGCCACCCCACCCCCGCTGCCGGCTGGGAGCTAGTCACTCCGGGATGCGGAAGGGCATGTCTGACAGCAGTGGAGGGTGAGTACCGATCTGGGGAGCACAGATCCACCTGCCGCCATTGCAGGCAAGGAGCCGGCTCCTTGCCTGCAACAATGGCGGGTGTGCCCAGAGCCACCCACTGGCTCGGGGGGGGGGAGAAGAGAATTGGCCATATATTTAAAACAATGGCCTATTATCTCAAGAAAGTGGTCATATGATTGCATCTGAAATAATCTATGACCCATTTCTGTTCAGAGTGTAAAGGTAAAGGTCTCTCTTGCTTGAATGCCAGTCTTGTCTGATTTTAGGGGGCGGTGCTCACTGCATCATGCAGCATTCAGGTCTTGAATTTATGGTCTGCTGACCTTCCAGTCATCTTAACCACTATGCCATCACAGCCCAGTACACAGCGTATATGGCCTGGAGGGAACGGCAGCTGTGCGGCTCGGGTGGCTCCAAGACCACCGCCACTGCCCTTACCGGACGCTCCCTTGGCCAGCCGGCCTGGAGGGAACAGCAGCTGTGCGGCTCAGGTGGCTATAATGGCCACCGCCACCACCATTATCGGGTGTTGTATTTTGTATGATTTAATTATCTCAGTTTATTATTGAAGTGTTTTTGTATTGTGACGGTTTGATATTTCGTAATTGTAACTTGAGAGCCAGCCGGGCGAGCGAGCGGCGGAAGGGCCAGCCGCGCGGCCGCCGGGCAACCATCCCCAGCCGGGGGGTGGGGAGGAGAGCCAGCCGGGCGAGCGAGCGGCGGAAGGGCCAGCCGTGCGACCGCCGGGCAACCACCCCCAGCCGGGGGGTGGGGAGGAGAGCCAGCCGGGCGAGCGAGCGGCAGAAGGGCCAACCGCGCGGCCGCCGGGCAACCACCCCCAGCCGGGGGGTGGGGAGGAGAGCCAGCCGGGCGAGCGAGCGGCTGAAGGGCCAGCCGCGCGGCCGCCGGGCAACCACCCCCAGCCGGGGGGTGGGGAGGAGAGCCAGCCGGGCGAGCGAGCGGCAGAAGGGCCAGCCGCGTGGCCGTCGGGCAACCACCCCCAGCCGGGGGGTGGGGAGGAGAGCCAGCCGGGCGAGCGAGCGGCAGAAGGGCCAGCCGCGCGGCCGCCGGGCAACCACCCCCAGCCGGGGGGTGGGGAGGAGAGCCAGCCGGGCGAGCGAGCGGCAGAAGGGCCAGCCGCGCGGCCGCCGGGCAACCACCCCCAGCCGGGGGGTGGGGAGGAGAGCCAGCCGGGCGAGCGAGCGGCAGAAGGGCCAGCCGCGCGGCCGCCGGGCAACCACCCCCAGCCGGGGGGTGGGGAGGAGAGCCAGCCGGGCGAGCGAGCGGCGGAAGGGCCAGCCGCGCGGCCGCCGGACAACCACCCCCAGCCGGGGGGTGGGGAGGAGAGCCAGCCGGGCGAGCGAGCGGCGGAAGGGCCAGCCGCGCGGCCGCCGGGCAACCAACCCCAGCCGGGGGGTGGGGAGGAGAGCCAGCCGGGCGAGCGAGCGGCAGAAGGGCCAGCCGCGCGGCCGCCGGGCAACCACCCCCAGCCGGGGGGTGGGGAGGAGAGCCAGCCGGGCGAGCGAGCGGCAGAAGGGCCAGCCGCGCGGCCGCCGGGCAACCACCCCCAGCCGGGGGGGGGTGAGGAAGAGGAGGAGGAGGAGAGCCGGTTGAGCAGCGGAAAGGCCAAGAAAAGACCAACTGAAAGACGGGAAGAGGGCAGAGAAGGAAAAGCAGGGGGCAAGACTCAGATTCCCTGGCAAAGGATAAGTATCTGATATGCAGATGTAGAAGACTTAATATAGAAACTGACATAGAGACTTTATACTAACTAAATACAGAAACTGACATAGAGACTGTGTTTTAAAGTGTGATAATATGCATGATAATATGTTGTCTTAAATGTTTTAAACCTCTAAAAAACTGTGATAAAATGTATGAGGAGAGAAAAATGGCGCAGACACCGGCAACCACGCCATAAACCTTGCCAAGAGAACCCTATTGACCAAAACAAAAGGCAAAACAAAAGGGCAGGCTAGGTGATACAGGATGCTTAACACCTCAGAGGGGAGAAAGGGGAGGGACAGGAAGGGGGGAGGGGAAATGCAATGTTGTAAGGAGCAATACTGCATAGGGACATGGAATGTGAGATCAATGAACCAAGGAAAACTGGAAGTGGTAAAAAGTGAGATGGAAAGAATAAGCATTGACATCTTGGGCATCAGTGAGCTCAAATGGACAGGGATGGGGGAATTCAGCTCTGGAAACCATCATATCTACTACTGTGGGCAAGAAAACCTTAGAAGAAATGGAGTAGCCATAATTGTCAATAAGAGAGTAAGAAAAGCAGTAATGGGATATAACCTCAAAAATGACAGAATGATGTCAGTCAGATTTCAAGGCAAACCTTTCAATATCACTGTAATCCAAGTCTATGCACCAACCACTAGCGCAGATGAAGCCACAGTGGACCAGTTCTATGAGGACCTAGAACACCTCATAGAACAGACACCAAGAAATGATGTCCAAATTATATTAGGAGACTGGAATGCCAAAGTAGGAAATCAAAAAGTGGAGGGAATAACAGGCAAGTTTGGTCTTGGAGTACAGAACGAAGCAGGGCAAAGATTGATAGAGTTCTGCCAAGAGAACGCACTGGTCATAGCAAACACTCTCTTCCAGCAACACAAGAGGCGACTTTACACATGGACATCACCAGATGGCCAACACCGAAACCAAATTGACTACATACTCTGCAGCCAAAGATGGAGAACCTCCATACAATCAGCAAAAACAAGACCGGGAGCAGACTGTGGCTCAGATCACAACCTACTGATCGCAAAATTCAGGTTAAGACTAAAGAAAATAGGGAAAACAAGAAGACCAGACAGATATCACCTAGACAGCATCCCTAAAGAATACACGGTGGAGGTGATGAACAGATATAATGGCCTGGACGCAATAGACAGAGTGCCAGAAGAATTATGGACAGAGATAAAGGACATCATGCAGGAAGCAGCAAAGAAAACCATACCAAAAGAAAAGAAGCGTAAGAAAGCAAAATGGTTGTCTGATGAGGCTCTTAAAATAGCAGAGGAAAGAAGGAAGGCAAAAGTCAAAAGAGAAAAGAAAAAATACAACCTTCTGAACACAGAATTTCAAAGAAAAGCAAGGAGAGATAAGGAAAACTACCTAAAAGAACAGTGCAAAGAAATGGAGGAAAACAACAAAAGAGGCAGGACTAGAGATCTCTTCAGAAAAATCGGGGAAATAAAGGGAACATTTAAAGCAAAAATGAACATGATAAGGGACAAAGACGGAAAAGAGCTAGCTGATGCAGAAGAGATAAAGAAAAGATGGAAAGAGTACACAGAGGAACTCTACAAAAAGGACCTCAACACTCCTGCTAACCACAATGATGAAAAAACTGAACTCGAGCCAGACATCCTGGAGAGCGAAGTTAGAAAGGCCCTAAAGAGCACTGCAAACAACAAAGCTAGTGGATATGATGGTATCCCAGTCGAATTTTTCAAAGCGCTAAAAGATGATGGCGTCAAATTACTGCACTCAATATGCCAGCAAATCTGGATAACAAAACAGTGGCCACAGGATTGGAAAAGATCAGTATACGTCCCAATCCCAAAAAAGGGCAACGCCAAAGAATGCTCAAATTACCGAACAATTGCACTCATCCCACACGCCAGCAAGGTGATGCTCAAGATAATACAGGACAGACTTCAGCAACATGTGGAGAGAGAACTACCAGAGGTGCAGGCCGGTTTCAGAAGAGGCAGGGGGACTAGAGACCACATTGCCAACATACGTTGGATCATGGAGAAAACAAAGGAATACCAGAAACAAGTTTACTTTTGTTTCATTGATTACACTAAGGCATTTGACTGTGTGGACCACAACAAGATGTGGCAAGTAATTAAAGAGATGGGAATACCAGAGCACATCATATGCCTCCTGAGAAATCTGTACATGAACCAAGAAGCAACAGTTAGGACAGAACATGGAATGACAGAGTGGTTTGGAATAGGAAAAGGAGTAAGACAAGGCTGCATTTTATCACCCTGCTTATTCAATCTATACACAGAGCACATAATGCGAAATGCAGGGATGGAGGAATCACAATATGGGATTAAAATTGCTGGGAGAAACATAAACAATCTGAGATATGCAGACGATACCACCCTAATGGCAGAAAGTGAGGAAGACCTAAAGAACCTCTTGATTGGGCTGAAGGAGGAGAGTGCAAAAGCTGGTTTGAGACTCAATATCAAGAAAACCAAGGTAATGGCAACAGGCCCAATCAGTTCCTGGAAAATAGATGGGGAAGAAGTAGAAGCAGTGACAGATTTTACTTTCCTGGGATCAAAGATCACGGCAGATGGGGATTGCAGCCATGAAATAAAAAGGCGACTGATTCTTGGGAGACAAGCCATGAGAAACCTGGGGAACATAGTGAAAAGCAGAGACATCACATTGCAAACAAAAATTAGAATAGTCAAAGCAATGGTATTCCCAGTAGTAATGTACGGATGTGAGAGCTGGACAATTAGGAAAGCTGAACGCAGAAGAATAGATGCCTTTGAAATGTGGTGTTGGAGGAGAGTTTTGAGAGTACCCTGGACAGCGAGGAGAACAAATAGGTCAATCTTAGAAGAAATCAACATTGACTGCTCATTGGAAGGGCTAATAGTAAAGACGAAGCTAAAGTATTTTGGACATCAAATGAGAAGGGAGGATTCACTTGAGAAGGCCCTGATGTTGGGAAAGGTGGAGGGCAAAAGAAGAAGGGGGAGGCCAAAGATGAGATGGCTAGATGGTATTGTAGACACAATGGGCACAGAACTGGGAGTGCTGAGGGGGATGGTGGAGGACAGAGATGCCTGGAGAACAATGGTCCATAGGGTCGCAAAGGGTCGGAACCGACTGTGCGACTGAACAACAATTGTAATTGCAATATTTGTTGTTTTTTTTTAAAATGTTTCTGAAATGTTTTTTTATATTATGTAATTGTAATTGTTTTTGATACTATGTAATTGTGATATTTTGTTTCTTTGTTAGCCACCCTATGTCAGTTAGGTGTTGGCCTGACTCTTGCCTTGGTCTCTCCTGTTCCTTTCCAGACCTTCCTTTACCGGCCTGCTCTGTAAAACCCCAAAGACTCCAAGTACAGGTCACCTAAAAGCTCTCCCGCAAAAGACTTGCAGAAACCTGGGGCTTACCTGAATTGTACAGAGCCTAGACAGTATTGTGGATAGTAATATTAAAATGTGCGTGTGGTAGCGTATTGCTTGTGGCTTAACTCTTTTCTTACCCCCTCTTCCAATAAACGGACGTTTTAAATCACAATCATTTAGACAGGGAAAGAGGTATGTGAGATGAAGATTGGATGTACAGGAAATCAGAGGAAAGTAAACACATTTCAAATTAAACACAATTTTAGGAGCAAAGAAAAATCGCAACAATTTGGATTACTGCAGAATAAGAAATTGGCTTTTACGTCTGATCATTGTATTTGGCTCAGTCTTCTTCCAGCTTTTTAGTTAAAGCTTTGTTACTTTCCCAGATGTACAGTACTGTAATTCATCTTAAAGATCTAGAATAAAGATTTACTACGAGAGGCCAGTTTTTGAGGTCTTAAGGAGATGGAAGGATTGATCTAGGACCCCGGATACAGAGTCCAGGAAAATTGCAGTAGAAAAATTACCGTATTTTCCGGCGTATAAGATGACTGGGTGTATAAGACGACCCCCAACTTTTCCAGTTAAAATATAGAGTTTGGAATATACTTGCCATATAAGACTACCTCTCTTCCAATGCACACCAAATAAAAATTAACCCACACTCAACCCGAAGACGCGCAGCCCTCCGAGTCGACTGGGCAGGTTCTGGTGGAGAGTCAATCCACGCTCGTTCTCCTCCTCGAGGTACAGGAAGATATGTGCAGCTTGCTTCCCCTTGCTTCATACTCCCTGCACAGAGCAGGGACTCGGCCGCGGCACCCCCCACCATATGCGCCGGACATATGAAGCAAGGGGAAACAAGCTGCAGTTAAGTACCTGTACTATAAGACGACCCCCGACTTTGGCACAGATTTTCGGGGTTAAAAAGTAGTCTTATACGCCAGAAAATACAGTAATCCAAGGAGAGATTGGGGAGAGGGAGAGGGGAGAAGTAAGTAAAATTTACCAAATAGTTAGTGTGTTGTAAAAAGCATAAGGAGAGGCTCTGATTGGAGAGGCACAGAAATCTTTCAAAACTAGTGGAAAAGAATAATCAAAGCTGAACTAAAGTAAGGTTACCATGTCAGAAGGGTTGATTTTTCCCCTATGCGATGCATCGTACAACGATTTTTTTTTGCTAAGTGGTTTTTCCCATTGACAAATTGTTGTATGATTTTTTCCATAGGGAAAATTGTTATGTGGGATACCATAAGAGGGTTTATCCTCTTGTTGGATCTGTTTCTGGTATACTTTTGCCACTTCCTCATGGCTTCTGCTTCACATACTGGCTGTAAAAGTGTATGTGAATCATGTCCCAGTGATGATTTAAGTTTAGCCAATGACACAGCAAAGAAGATGGCTTCATTTTAGCAATTTATAGTCTGCCCTGGATACAGAAGAAGAAATGAATGAATGAACAACTCCTAGCCTGAACTTTCCTGTACTCTTGCAAGACATCAATTTGGCTTCAAGTATATCCTTCTTGCCAGGTGCTTCACAGAAAGCCGTAAGGCAAAGTCCTGCAGCTAAGCGATAGAGCCCCTAGTTAGACATAGAGGGTCAGACACGGAATCCCTGGCCTTTCCAGTTAAAAGATTAGAGTAGCTTGTGGTGGCCAAGTTCTCCATATGCTTGAGATCTTTAAGAAATTTTGCCTTTTAGCACAGACCATGTAAGGTCAAATGGAAAGACAGCCTGATCTAGAATGTGACTCCCCACATCTTTGAATCCGGTGTGCAATGGCTCTAATGTGAACATCAGCAAACACTACCATTCAAACTTTTCAAAACATATTTAATTCAGTAGCAATAGAAAAGTAAAACGAGGATGAAATTGATGGCCTGTATATCAATCCCAATGAAACTGTCTCCTATTTATCTTCCATCTGGAATGAAGAAGAGTGCGAATTATACATGGATGAATAAATAATAGATAATTCTACCCAAATTTATTAAGATGTATTTTCCTCCTATTCTTCTGAGGCAAGGGATGTTTGGGACTTCTCATTAAACACTGGGCAAACCCATATGACTGCTTCATCAATATTAACAGCTAATTAAACCTTAATGCAAACCCTGTTTTTATTGGCCTCGGGAAAATAGTTCCTAAGAAAACTGTTTTTATTTAGTGCCAGGGACATATAGAACTTATTAGCCTTCCCGGGAGGTTGAGAACTCCTTGCTTTAAACCAGGAATGGTTCTGGGTACAGTTTCCGCCAGAACTAGCCATGGGCCAGAAGTCCACCCTGCCACACCATGGGTGTGGCTAACTCTGTAGACTGGGGAAGGGAGGTGGGCGTGGCTTGCCAAGTAGGCATGGCCTTGGGGAATTTCCGCTACCGGTGCTTGGGCACCTGTGGGCACTGGGAGCAGCTCAACACTGATCATAGAGTGTGGGCCACTTCACGGCAAGCTGGGATCCACCTTAAACAAATTCACGGCAGTGGCATTTTTCCAGCTTCAGGAAAAAAAATTCATTCTTGGATATGAGTTGCAGTTGACGAAAGGGTCACCATAAGTCAGAATTGACTTGACAGCACACAAATATTATTATAATAATAAAACTAGTGGAAGGGGTCCAGGATGATGTTCACTCTGGCAACTCAAGCGGAACTGGGAAACTAAGCCCAGCCTACATCTCTGTGCCCCACAATCCCTGCATTGGAGCCCAAAGATATTATTGAAAGACATGGCAGTGGAGGCCAGCATTCCCTTTTACAAGCAGCCAATGTCCCAGTAATTTCTTAAAATGAAAATCAATCAATCAATCTAAACATTGTTTCAAAATGTCAGGAGGGTTAAGGTACCAAAAGTTAACATCAACAGAATGAGGTGGGACTCTGCAGCTCATGGACACCAAGCGCAGACCTGCAGGCTCAGAGAAACCCATATCGGACTCCCTGACTCAGAGTAAACCAGCTTCCAAAGTCCCACTGAAAAATATGACATTTAGTTTTGGTGGCTAGGTAGTTCAGGCAGAGGTCAGAAGTTCAATTCCACTTGTTGCCTCCGGAGAAAAGATTCAGCCTATATCTCCTTGGGCCAACTGTACATTCCTAGAATGCTCTCAAAAGCAGGGAGTGAGAAACTACTTTTGAGTGCATTTACACCTAAATACACCCCACCCCCCAAAAGAGCTGCTCTACCAGGAGTTCTCAACCTTTTAAAGCCAGGGGCCAGGTCACGCTCCCTCAGACAGCTTTGGGGGCTGGATGGTCATTTTACCCTTCCTCCACCACATAGCACTCATACCTGTCAAGTATCCCGTATTGGCTGGGATTTCCTGTTTTTCAATGCTCGTTCCTCCCCTTTCCCGCCACCGCCCCGGGTGGCCATGGTGCACATGCGTAAATGGGCTACTGTGCATGCATGGCCATGGTGCGCATGCACAAATGGGTTACTGCGCAGACACCTCCATGCATGCGCAGTAATTTCCCGTATTTTGCGGATCCATGCTTGACAGGTATGATGGAACTTCCTGGTGCGGTGGAGGCACAGGGGGGCATATGAAATGGTGCCATGGGCCGCATCCGGCCTGCAGGCTACAGGTTGAGAATCCCTGCACTATACATTAGTTAGTAGGCAGTTGTGCATAATGATTCCATGTTTGTGTATGTTTATACATACAAATGTATCAAGCATCCAGGATATCTAAACAAGAAAGGGTCATTTCAGGAGATTGGAGAAGTTTCCAATCTATAGAAATCCCCTGCCTAGGGGATTCTATAGATTGGAATCCTGCCTAGGGGATTCTGGGCACTGTAGTCAAAACAGTAACATTTCCAAACTGTGGCTATTTGAGAGGCAAGAAGTCGATTTTAACCACAAGGAATGGAGCTCTTTGCTTTTACTCACATGAAGAAATGAGCGGCTGGCAGAGCTGCTGGCAATGAACAGAGCTGCTGGCAATGAACCAAAGCTTGGCCTTCCTCACACAGGGGCTTCATAAGTGTACCAGACTGGACATGGAACTAAGGAACAGCAATATGCATATCAAGCTGATGGAAAAGCAGCCAAGATGCCAACTTCTTCAAGCATGTAAGTGGATAGGACAAAACTGGGTGAGGGAAAGACTCTTTCTTTTCTTCAAAGTTTGCTTTAAAACTGGAAGAGTGGCTGAAATTCTCTTGTATAACAAGAAGAAAGCCATAAGTTTCAGTCTGTTGCTTGACAATAAATCAAGAGTCCTTGCCTTGATTCCTGGAGGTGCACATGCATTCTGGCTTGGCACATGTGCAAGGCTACGGGGGACCACAGAAGGGACTTTTTATTTATCAGCAAGGAACTGACTGGAATGACTTTGCTGCTGTTGCTTCCATGTTTAAGCCAGATGTGAAACTGCCAAAATGGAGGCACCTTTTGGTGAGTTCTTTTCTGCAGTTCCTTTTGCCTGACTTAGAGTGAGAAAGATTAGCCTGCAACACAAGGTTGCTGTTACCAAGGTACGCCTGTTTGTGGTTAAAAAAAAAGACCACAAACTTCAAGCAGGCTCTTTCTGTGTACTGTAATGTCACTACAAACTCCTAATAATGACTGACAAGCTGTTATGTATGTACAATGTTGCTTTAAGAAATGTATGAATGTAACCTGACCACAATTACAATGTAGCCCAGCTGTTAAAGGAACGCGAGTAAGCTGCCCATAGAGGGCAGCTGCGAGCGTTCAACTCACATGGTTCTCATTCCTCAAATCACCGGCAGCCGCGGGAACTCTCCCGCACTAGCAAACTACTACGGAACAGGGGCGTGACTCACACGACGTCACGCCGGTAGCGGCCAATAAGCTACCGTGCAACCAGATTCAAATGTATTGTACTACTGTATATAATGTGATGTACCTCCGCCATTACCACATGTTCTTCCTGATCATCAACCAATAAACCTGTGTTAGTCCTCACTGCGACTCCTTCTTTGTCTTCCATGCAAGACACTAAATTGGCGACGAAGGTGGGATGATGGCGAATCCCAAGGTCAAGCCCTACCAGTTCGATGTCAGCGAGCCCGAACAGTGGGAGCTCTACGAGTGCCAATTCCGGCACGCGATGGAAGCCGCGGGCGTCGACGACGACGCGAGGATGCGCTCCTACTTCCTGGCCCAGGTGGGGCTGGCCACGCTGCGCATCCTGATGAACCTGGTGGCCCCCAAGAAGGTAGAAGAGGTGTCCATCGACCGCATGCTGGGGCTGCTGGGCGAGCATTTCCAGCCTCCCGTGTCAATCTTCCCGGCCCGGGTCGCGTTCCACAGGCGAGACCAGCGACCGGGCGAATCCGTGTCCACCTACGCGGCGGCCCTCAGGCTGGCAGCGGTGCACTGCCAGTGGGACGACCTAGACCAGGCTCTCCGAGACCGCATGCTGAGGGACGAGGAGCTTCAGCGGAAGCTCATGACCCACGACTATCGCCTCACGTTCAACGAGGTACTGCGGGAGGCCCAAGCGGCCGAAGGGGCCAGGAGCGGGGTCAGAGTGTTCAAGTCCCGAGGGGCCACGTCCGAAAGCGCCAAGTCACCAGTACAGACCTCCCGGCGGACACCAGCGGAAACGGCCTGGCGGGCCCCCAAGCCGCCCGCCGGCACACCAACGGCGTTCGAGGAGTCGTCCACTACGGCAGACCCCTGCTCCAGCGAGGACGACGACGTCCAGCGGGTCAAGAAGCGAGGAGAGAAGCGACAGACCCGCGAGCGGCAGGACCACCGCTGCGACGGCTGTGGGGCATCCCACGACCGCACGAGGTGTCCGTTCTGAAAGGCCGAGTGTCACAACTGCGGCCGAAAGGGACACATCGCCCGAGTGTGCGGGCGAGTCGAGGACAAGGGCCATTCGAACCATCCCCAGACGCACCAACGGAAGGCGGCCGGCACCACGAAGGTCTCGGACGACCACAGCATGGCAGGCGTGAACCGCGTGGGCCTGGAGCACCGGCGTTTCTTCGTTGAGGTACAGTTACAGGGGGTCCCGGTGAGGATGGAGATAGACTCGGGGTCATCCTATTCCATCCTGTCCCAAAAAGAGTTTATGCGCATTCCCCCAGATGCGCGGCCCAAGTTGCGGGCCATGAGGTCTCACCTACGGGACGTGCAAGGGAACGGGATCCCAGTGTTGGGGGTGGGGAACTTCAAGGTGAAGTTCAAGAATTACTCCGAGAAACTGCCCCTAGTGGTCCTCAAGGGGGGGGAGGTGCTGCCTTTTGGGAACGCAGTGGTTCGCTCCCCTTGGAATCGAACTGTCCGGCATTAACGCCATAGAGACTGACCCAATGCGGGACATGTGCAACGCACACCCGGACGTCTTCAAGAAGGGGCTCGGGACTTACAAGGGCCCCCCAGTTTCCTTTGACCTGGACCCAGAAATCTGACCCATACGCCTCAAGCCAAGAAGAGTGCCATTCGCCCTCAAGGACAAGATCGAGGCGGAACTGGACAAATTGGTGGGGCAGGGGATTTTGGTTCCAGTTGATTCGGCGGAGTGGGAAACGCCGATTGTGACAGCCCTTAAATCAAACGGGGAGGTTAGGATTTGTGCGGACTATAAGTGTACGATTAATAAGGCCATTCGGCCAAATGCATATCCGGTACCCATGGTCAGCCACTTACTGGCCACGCTTCATGGGGGGAAGTGTTTTGCCAAGCTAGATCTGGCGCAGGCATATCAGCAGCTCTCTGTAACCCCGGCTGCTGCCGCTGCACAAACGATCGTAACGCACAAGGGGGCATTTAAGGTAATGCGCCTTCAGTTTGGCGTGAATTCGGCCCCCGGAATTTTCCAGTCCCTCGTAGAACGCCTTTTAAAGGGGCTTCCAGGCGTCCTCCCATACTTCGACGATGTGTTGATAACAGCGGGGGGCGAGTCAGAATTAGCGCAAAGGCTAGACAGGGTCCTTTCAATATTCGAGAAAGCGGGCCTCCGACTGAGAAGGGACAAATGTGTTTTCTTTGCGAGGGAGGTCGAGTTCCTTGGGTTCAAGGTAACCCCGGAAGGCATCAAGCCCTCCGAGTCCAAGGTTGCGGCTGTGCAAAACGCCCCTCGCCCCACCGCGAAACCGGAGCTGCAGTTGTTTCTAGGGCTCTTAAATTTTTACCATTCCTTCCTGCCGAGGAAGGCATCCGTTGCTGAGCCACTGCACGCACTATTAAAGAAAGAGGCGGTTTGGCGGTGGGGAGATAGGCAAGAGAAATCTTTTAGGGAACTGAAGCCACTCCTATCCTCAAGTGCTGTCCTGACCCACTTTGACCCTAAGAGACCAGTAGTTCTAGTCTGTGATGCGTCCCCAGTGGGGGTGGGGGCGGTTTTATGCCACGTGTTGGAGAGCGGGAGGGAAGCCCCGGTAGCATACTACTCAAGGTCCCTCTCGAAGGCCGAGCGCAATTACGCGCAAACTGATAGGGAGGCCCTAGCCATCATCGCGGGAACTAAAAAGTTCCATGACTTTTTATACGGCCGCGAGTTTACGGTAGTGACGGATCACAAACCACTTCTGGGGATCTTCACTACCGGCAAACCCACACCGCAAATTCTATCCCCCAGGATGCTGCGTTGGGCCATTTTTCTCAACGCCTACCAGTATGAGCTGGTCTATCGCCCAGGGAAGGAGATCTCCCATGCGGATGCGCTGTCCCGATCTCCCCTCCCAAGTGTAGGGGACCCCACATGCGAGGTAGAGCAGGACCACCAAGTCCTGCTGATCGAGTCTCTCGACTCACCCCCCATCCTCCCGGCCGACCTCGCCAAGGCCACGGCGGCCGATAAGACGCTGGCCCAAGTTAGCTCCTGGGTGAGGAAAGGGTGGCCCACTACTCCCCCCGAGGAACAATTCAAGCCATTTGTCAGGCGCAGAGTAGAGCTTTCGCTGGAAAGGGGCTGCTTACTCTGGGGCCAGCGGGTAGTTATCCCAGAGAAGCTGAGAGCCAAAGTACTGAAGCTATTGCATACCAGTCACCCCGGGATCATGCGCTCCAAGGCTCTGGCCAGGAGTTTCTTTTGGTGGCCCCAGATAGACGCGGATATAGAACGTTTAGTGGGCACGTGCGAGAGCTGCCAGGGCTCTCGACCCGAGGAGTCCCGGTTACCCCATAGGGAATGGGACACGGCCCGCGGGCCATGGTCCCGGATTCATGTTGATTTCGCTGGCCCTTTCCGCGGGGCCATGTTCCTACTAGTAGTCAACTCCTACTCCAAGTGGTTGGAGGTAATCCCCATGAGCAGCACCTCCTCTGCGGCAACCATTAAGCAGTTGTGCAAGCTGTTTGCCTGTTTCGGCCTGCCAGACATCCTTGTTAGCGATAACGCTAGTACCTTCACGACTGCAGAGTTCAAGACGTTTATTGAGCGGAACGCCATCAGGCACATTACCGCTGCCCCGTTTCACCCCGCCACAAATGGTCAGGTAGAGCGCCAAGTGCGCACTACGAAAGACGCGCTGCGGCGCATGGGTCCCGGTGAGTTGAACCTTCATCTTTGTCAGTTCCTCATCTGTTACAGGACAACCCCCCTAGCCTCAGGGTTTTCCCCAGCCGAACTCCTCATGAGGAAGCGTCCGGTAACACTTTTTGACCGGATGGATCTGTCCAGGGTGGAGGATGAAGGAAGGAATATAAACATAGGGGGAGAAAGCTCCAAAAGTTTTTTGGTAGGGGACCCGGTTCACTGCAGGAACTACGCGGCCTCGGGGCCAGCGTGGGTGCCAGGGACAATCATTGAGCAGACGGGGCCAGTATCCTACAGGGTCGAAACTAGTTCGGGTCTACTCTGGAGAAGGCACGCCGACCAACTCAGAAGGCGAGTCACCAGGGAAGGGGAATCAGCATTAGGGTCCTCCCCCACCCGCAATACCCAAGGGGGAGACACGGCGGAACCCGCGGATACAAATGCATATCCTGGGTTTTCGACCACAGAGGAGGATACTTTGAGAGAGAGGGATCAGCTTGATTATGATTATGAGTTGCCGTACCAGGGGGGTGTAGCGGAGTGGTCCCCCACCCATCCTAGCGAGAAGAGGGGTTTCAGTTCAGCCCCTGGTACCTCCAGCCCCCCCAGTCCTTTTGTTTTAGAATATCCCATAGCGCCAGCTCCCCGGAGACAAACACCCCCAAGACAGGCAACGGGGGGGGGAGTCTGCCCACCACAGTCTCTAGAACTCCCGGGCAGGTAATGAGGGGTGGCGTGGCCACGAGGGCCTCTTCGTCGGTCCCGAGATTCGTACTGGGGGGGGACCCCAAGCTCCTCAAACGGTAGGCAGGGTTTCACTTCCCAACTGTTCATTCCATTCCCGTCCCCCAATGCAAGGTTACCACAGAGCCCACACCGAGCCATTAATGAGTCCCCCCTTTCCGTTGCAGGACAGGACTCCCCAGAACCAGGCTCCCCGGTTTTAAGTCAAGCGGCCACTCGCCCCAGGTGCACGTGCGGCAAGCCACAATGGTTGAGGGACTTCGTCCCATCCTAGGGGGGGGTGGGATGTTATGTATGTACAATGTTGCTTTAAGAAATGTATGAATGTAACCTGACCACAATTACAATGTAGCCCAGCTGTTAAAGGAACGCGAGTAAGCTGCCCATAGAGGGCAGCTGCGAGCGCTCAACTCACATGGTTCTCATTCCTCAAATCACCGGCAGCCGCGGGAACTCTCCCGCACTAGCAAACTACTACGGAACAGGGGCGTGACTCACACGACGTCACGCCGGTAGCGGCCAATAAGCTACCGTGCAACCAGATTCAAATGTATTGTACTACTGTATATAATGTGATGTACCTCCGCCATTACCACATGTTCTTCCTGATCATCAACCAATAAACCTGTGTTAGTCTTCACTGCGACTCCTTCTTTGTCTTCCGTGCAAGACACTAAACAAGCCTTTAGAAATACTTAATTCAGGAGTAAAAATCATTCGGAGTGTTGCTTGGAGAAGAAAATAGAAACCAATTTATTGGTATCTTGCATGGAAAATGGTGCCTTCTCTGAGGAGGGACGAATGCCATGTGTCAGCGTACACCTTATATACTAGTGAACAAACAACTTACACTGTTACAAACAACATACGCAAATGACTCCTCCCATTATTATATTCCCAAAAATATGATAAATGTTGCATACACAAAATATATGGACCTCTGTTGGATGCGGCTCTTATAAGCACTAGTCCAGGACAACGATGTAACAAACAGCAACAGGCTTTATTAACAGTCAAATAGAGATGAGCTTACAAGGCGTTCCTGGATCCCAAAATGGCTATACAATCCCAGCGTATTCAGTCCATCTGGACTCTTGCCTGTCTTTGGGCAATATATGTGCTATCATGAAGCGCAGCAGTGGAGGGACCCCAGGGCATAGCGATACCCGGCTACCCGACTGGTGTGTGGGAAGAATAGATCCGGTCCGGCCCCACCCTGGTCTACCCGTGGGGCTTATATAGTGTCTCTCCGGCGGTAGCTCCTGGATACAAGGTAGCAACCCGCCGGACGGATGTAACTAACCAATCATAACCGGGGATGTATGTAATTAATCAATGGAGAACAGGATCCAAAAGTGTAACCAATCATAGGGCTTGGTTTAGATTACTAGGAGTGCCCTTTTGTAAGAGGTTCGCGCCATTTTGGGCTTCTTGCTAGAATGGCGGGAAACCGCCACTTTCCTTTTGCAAGAGTGCCTCTGCGCTACTTTGCAATTGTGCTTCAATACACAACCTCTTAAGAGGAAATACTAGAATATTAAACTTCTGCAAACTAATAACTAAAAGCGCATGTCCAACTATCAAAACAGATAAATACATGGACCAATCATATAAAGCAATGTGTTTAAGCTGCTTTACGTAGTTTCATCTTATCTATTTCATGCCAAGCCTGCCTGGCCATAGCTCTTCCAAGGGAGTTGACGTGTAAACAAGTGGTCAACCCTTTCTTCTTATGCTGTTATAACACATGTTAGAATTCAGATAAGAAAAAAGGGTGTGGATCTTCAGTTAGCTTACTTATTGAAAAACAACTTTAGTACTTTAGAAATGAGGTCTTCATTTAAAGTGGCTCTGGTTCTGCTAGAAGTCACAATAACATGACTTTCCTTATGTTATGCAACAGGTTTTCAACCAGTAGCAATATATGGAAGTTATGTTTCTTCTTTGGGCCCAGTTCTCCAAGATTCTGGAGGTGCAGTCCAAAAAGGTAACTTTTCTAAGCTGTGCTTTGTTTGTTTGTTTGTTTACTGCTCCAAAATAACGTAAGTTTCAAACAAAACAAATTACAACACATAAGCAGCAAAAAATTAATAATCTCCAGGCCAACTACTGAGTGAGAATTCAGTTTTTAATCTGAATTAAATGCTCATGTCTTGGGTCAAAACGTGTTGCTAACTAACAACTGCATTTTTTCTGAACTTGTCAAAGTCTTTGGGCTTGGGAGGGAAAAGCGGATGTCTCTAACTATGCATTAACATGGAGATGTACACACTAAACATTTTTATTGCAGGAACAAAAGATGTAGGAAACAAGGGAAACATTTGCAGAAAATTAAATTAGAGAAAAGGAACAAAAGGCAAACATGAATTTCTATGCAGACTTAAAAGAAATCCTTGCAAAGTTAGCAAGACGTGAAAACCAGACACTCTCTGTGAGAACAAAACTATAAAATTCATCCATTCTTATGCTCACAAATGGCTAGTTTTTTTAAAAAAAAATCCATTATGGTTTTCCCTACAGGCTACTATTATATTTAAGCAAGATCAAGGAACCACTTGTGCAGAAGTATCTTTCCCAGATGTTCTCATCAAGCACTCCCTGTTGCAGTGTGGAACAATACAACAGAACACAGCAGCACATTATGAAATGCTTTCATGGCCTTCATTCTAGCCTGCCATTTGCTCTTGCAAAGATCCCTCAAGGTTCATAGAAGGGTGGGGGAGTTTTATTGCAGATCACAGTTCATGTTGCAGTCTCCCAACACATCAAATGCACAACACATACACACACACACATACATACATACACAAACACACGACACTGCTTAAGTCTTATCTATCTAGCCTGTTCTTTCTTTTGTGCTGTCGTCACTCAAGTAGGGGTTTAAGGCAGGGGTGTGCTGGGCACCATGGGAGGGTACTGGACAGGGGCGAGGGGCGGAGACCAAGGGATGAGGGAGAAGGCTGCCCCCGGGAACTACTTGGTCGCTGCCCCTCACTTGCTCCTCTTGGCGCACAGCACTTTAGAATAAACCATTGCTCCAAGCTGAAGGAGGGAGTTTGGAGCAATGGCTCAATCTAAAGTGCAGCATGACAGGCAGATAAAATAATAAAAAAATTATTATTTGCACCCCAGGGCATTGGAGGCGAGGGCACCCTAGAGTAAATCCCCCTGTCCCGGTGGCCCAGCCCATGCCGGATTTAAGGTATGAGTAGGCAGCTGAGAATAAAACACAAAACTGAGTGCAGCAGGCATAGTGCAAAATATTAAACCCAGAGGCCATCTTCATCCATATGTCTGCTCTGGTAATGCCTACAGAGGATGTCACAATCTGAACTACAATGTCAGCAACTCATAACACCACCTCATCTACAAATGCAATTCACATAAAATTCAGAAAAAATATTTTGGAGTATGAGCCTCTATCAAAGATAACCGTATACCGCTGGCACCATCAAACTCGCAGAAAGCAGCAATGGTAGATGTAAATTCGACCGACCGACCGACAATTTGAAAAGGCTTTCAGTGAAAGTGAAAGAAGAAAGTGCCAAAGCACGGTTGCAGTTGAACATTAGGAAGGCAAAAATCATGACTACAAAAGAACTAATTTTGACAACGATAGAAGTAGGGAAAGTTTTGTATATATTGGCTCAGTCATCAATCCACAATGGAGACTGCAGCCAAGAAATCAGAACACTGAGATCTGGAAGGGAAGCAATGAAAGGAATTGGAAAAGATAAACAAGAGTAAAGATGGAGACAAGGCCCAACAACATCCACACTGTTGTATTACTCATTACTATGTCCAGGTACAAAAACTGGAGAGTCAGGAAAGCTGTCAATCTCTGGAAATCCCCTAGGATTGGAAATCTGGGAAGTAAAGAAAGCTGTCAGGAAAAAAAAGTCATCTCATTTGAAATATGGTGCTGAAAGAGAACCAAAAAGGCAAACAAGTGGGTCCTAGAGCAAAGCCAGCCTAAAATGTCCCTGGAGGCAAAAATGATGAAATTGAGCCTGTCCTACTTTGGAAAAGACAATTATGCTGGGAAAGGTAGAAGACATCAGGAACAGAGGAAGACTACCTATGAAATAGATTGACTCCCTGAAGGAAGCCAAAGCCTTAAGAGTTGAGCAAGGTACTTGAGGATAGAATATTTTGCAGCTTACTAATTCATAGGGTCACCATAACCCAGAAGCCACTTTACAGCATGTAACGATAACAGCAAGATAGCAATATTTATTTATTTATTTTTATTTTATTGTCAAATTTCTATACCGCCCACTCAGCCAAAGCCGACTCCGGGCGGTTCACAACAATGGGTAAAAACATATAAAAACAAATAAAACAGATAAAAACCAGCAATAAGAACCCACCCCTAAAAAGAGAGGGGTGCAGGAACTGAAGAAACCGTGGGGCAGGCATCCTCCCCTATATTAACCACCCAACGGAAGCCACCCCTCCACCTGCACCCCAAACTTGGCCCGCCAGCCAGGTTTTTAGTTCTTTTCTAAAGGGCAACAACTCCGTCTGGAGACGCAGTTCCACAGGCAGGAGGTTCCAAAGGGCCGGTGCGGACACAGAGAAGGCTCTCCTCCTTGTGCCAGAGAGGCGAGCCCCCCTGGCCGATGGCACAATTAGAGAGCCCCTCCGGTCCGCTCTGGTTGGACGGACAGACGTCCTTAGGGCGATGCGGTCTCTAAAGTAACCTGGCCCACTACCATATAGGGCTTTAAAGGTCAAAACCAGCACCTTGAATTGCACCCGGAGACAAACTGGTAACCAGTGCAGCTCCCGCAGCAGTGGTGAGGCATGGGCATAACGTCCACACCCCATCACCACCCGGGCCGCCGCATTCTGGACCAGTTGCAGCCTCCGAATGGTCATCAAGGGCAGCCCCATGTAGAGCGCATTACAGTAGTCTAGTCTGGAGGTAACCAGAGCATGAGTGACCATGAGCAAAGAGTCCCGGTCCAGGAGCGGGCGCAACTGGCGAATCACCCGAAGTTGGGCAAAGGCCCTCCTGGCCACAGCCGCCACCTGTTCTTCTAGCAGCAGCCGCGAATCCAGGAGGACCCCCAAGTTGCGCACCGGGTCGGTCTGGGGCAAAATAGCCCCATCCAAAACCAAAGATGGTAGCTCCCGGGATAAGGCGGGACCCCCTATCCATAGCCACTCAGTCTTGCTAGGATTCAGCTGTAGCCCATTTGCCCCCATCCAGACCCCAACAGCCTCCAGACAGCTGGAAAGGACTTTGACTGCATCACTGGGGTCCCCACGGGCCGAGATGTACAACTGTGTATCATCCGCGTACTGATGGTACCGCACCCCGTGGGAACGGATGATCTCACCCAGCGGCTTCATGTAGATGTTAAAAAGGAGAGGAGAGAGTACCGAGCCCTGAGGCACCCCATATTTTAGGGACCTAGGACTGGACTTCTCGCTCTCCAACCACACCGACTGGGTCCGGCCCCTCAGAAATGAGGAAAACCAGGACCACACAGTGCCCTGGATTCCCAATCCTCGGAGCCGTTCCAGAAGGATACCGTGGTCGACGGTATCGAAGGCCGCTGAGAGGTCAAGAAGAGCAAGGACGGACGGATGACCGCCATCCCGCTCTCGCCAGAGATCATCCATCAGCGCGACCAATGCAGTCTCAGTACCATATCCAGGTCTGAATCCTGACTGGAAGGGGTCCAGATATTCCGCTTCATCCAGTACCCCCTGCAACTGACGCGCCACTGCCTTTTCCAATACTTTCCCCAAAAAGGGGAGGTTGGAAACAGGTCTGTAGTTGGTTATGACTGCTGGATCGAGGGATGGCTTCTTCAGGAGGGGGCGCACCAAAGCATGTTTCAATGGTGCAGGAAATATCCCTTCCCGAAAAGACGCATTAATTATAGCCCCGACCCAGCCACCTGTCACCATCTTTGAGGCTTTTACCAGCCAGGCGGGACAGGGATCCAATGGACAATTAGTGGCGCGGACCGCCGCAAGGAGCCTGTCCACTTCATCTGGGGCAACAGGATCAAACTGATCCCAGATAACACAGCACGACTGTGCACTGGCTCCCCCCTGACCCTCCCCATCCACGCCAAGATTAAACCCTGAGCGAATCCGATCGATTTTCTCCACCAGATGGTCAGCAAAGTCCTCAGCCGATCCCTGCCAACCAGGCACAGCCCCCCCCCCCCTACCAAGGAGGGACCTGGTCACCCGAAACAGGGTGGCTGGGCGATTATCAGCGGAGGCAATAAGGGAGGTGAAGTATTGCCTCCTCACCACCCCCATCGCCACTAGGTAGGCCCTAATAGCGGCTCTAGCTAGTGTCCAATCGGAATCGTTCCTGGTCTTCACCCAGCGGCGCTCAAGGCGTCTCTTTGCCCGTTTGAGCTCCCGTAGTTCTTCTGTGAACCACGGGGATGACCTAGCTCCACGGGCTCTGAGAGGCCGTAGTGGAGCGATTACATCCAAGGCAGCTATCGTTGACCCACACCATAGGTCAACAAGTGCCTCGGGCGAATCGTGTTGCCGATCCAGGGGAAAAGCCCCCAGTTCCCTCTGGAATCCATCCGGATCCATCAGTTGCCGGGGGCGGGCCACTTTAATAGACCCTGCCTCCCTACGATGATGTGTTGCCCCCAGGAAGTCTAGAGCCACCAGATAGTGATCTGACCATGGCACAGGTGTTATGTCTAGCTTCTGTAAATTCAGATCACTCTGCCACCGCCCCGACAAAAAGACTAAATCTGGTGTGTGGCCACTGCCCCTGGTAGGACCCCGAATTACCTGAGCCAGGTCCATAGTTGCCATGGAAGCCATGAACTCCTGAGCCACCCCGGAACCGGACCCCAGCGAAGGCAAATTGAAGTCCCCCAGAACCATCAGCCTAGGGAACTCCAACGCCAATGCTGAGACAGCCTCGAGGAGCCCAGGCAGGGAGTCCCTTACCCTGCAAGGGGGCAGGTACAGGAGTAGGACCCCCAACTGACCCTTTGGGCCCAGCCGCAGGAGCAGGGACTCACAACCCAGGATTTGTGGAGCAGTGGCCCTGGTGACTCCCAGTGACTCCCTGGCTATAATGGCAACACCACCGCCCTTGCCCTCATCCCTAGGCTGGTGCCAAACACCGAACCCGGCTGGACACATCTCTGATAGAGGCACCCCATCCTCTGGTCTCAGCCAGGTCTCAGTGATGCATGCCAGGTCGGCCCTCTCTCCCAGAATAGAATCTTGTATTAGGGGCGCCTTACTACAGACCGACCTGGCATTCATCAGCAGCAGCCTAAGGGTGGGGTCACCCTGGATCAGCTGCTCAGGACCTAGAGGTGAAACCGGGGGGCCAGAACGTGGGACAGATACTAAGCATCGGTCCCGCCTTCCCCGAGTGCGGCCCGCCCCACGGTTCCCGCTATAACGCCCCATGCCCGTCACAACCTCTAAATGGGCCCCTGGAACCTCCACCATTAACCCAGACGGAGTGTCGCCCCATCTTCCTGGCTGGCAGGGCCATCTCTCCCTCCCTCCCTCCCTAACCCACTTAAAACATACCCTCTCAGTCTCTCTTCCCATATTGATGGTCCCGGTGAGTTCCGACTGGCCGCAAGAGTCTCCAGGGCGGCAGTGGAAATTCCGGTGCGACCGCCGGCCGTTTAAGCCCCCCGCAGGGGGGTGGGAACACAGGACACCAATGGTGGAAGTGATCCCAACAAGCTCTGATTGGCTGCAGGTGTCTCCAGAGCGGCAGGGGAAATTCTGCCGCAGCCACCGGCCCTTTGGGCCCCCCGCAGGGAGGCAAGAGCCCGGGACGCCAATGGTGGGGTGGTCCCAGCAATCTCTGACTGGCCGCAGGTGTCTCCAGGGTGGTGGTGGCGGAAGCTCCGCCGCGGCCGCTGTCCTACCGAGCCCCCCACAGGGGGGCGGGAGCCTAGGATGCCAATGATGGGAGTTCCTCCGTGGCCGCCCGCCTTTTGAGCCCCCTGCAGGGAGGCAGGAGCCTGAGATGCCGATGGTGAGGTGGTCCCAGCGAGCTCCAACTGGCCATATGTGTCTCCAGGGCAGGGTGGAAATCCCGCCATGGCTGCTGGCCTTTTGAGACCCCGCAGGGAGGCGGGAGCCTGGGACGCCGATGGTGGGATGGTCCCGGTGAGCTCCAAATTGGCCGCAGGTGTCTCCAGGGCAGTGGTGGAAGTTCTTCCGCAGTTGCCAGCCTTTTGAGCCCCCCGCAGGGAGGCAGGAGCCCGGGACGCCGATGGCATGGTGGTCCCAGCGAACTCCAGACTGGCCGCAGGTGTCTCCAGGGTGGCGGTGGAAATTCATCCACAGCCGCCAGCCGTTTGAGCCCCCCGCAGGGAGGCGGAAGCCCGGGACGCCGATGGTGAGGGTGGTCCCAACAACCTCCTGGCAAAGGGAGGAGGGGCAGAGGCTGTTGTTTCTGCCGGCCCCGACGGCCCTTTACCTCTCCCAATAGCAATTAGCAATAACAATTACACTTACATACCTCCCTATAGAACTTAGAGCATACTCTGGGTGATTCACAATGCCTTTTCACCTCCAACACACTGGGTATACATTTTACTGATCCCAGAAGGATGAGGGCTAGAGTGCCGTCAAAGTCGAACTCACATCAGCAGTTTTGACCTAAGCACTGAAGTTTAACCACTGCACCACAATGGCTCCAAGATCTCAGAACAAAATGATGGATTTACAATGTGAACTAAAAGCCTGTTCTCTTGTGGACAACAAGATAGGATATGAGAGCCAAGTCATGGAAAAGTTACTTTTTTAGCCTACAAATTCCCGGATTCTTTCAGTCAGTGAGGCCAATGCCTTTGTAATCATCATTTCCCCCTTCTGAGAGAAGCTTCTAGTGCAGGAGTTCTCAACCTTTTTAAGCCAGGGGCTGGGTCACGCTCCCTCAGACAGCTTTTGCCCTTCCTCCACCACATGGCACTTCCTGATGTGGTGGAGGTGATGAGGGCCACATGAAGTGGTGCTGTGGGCCACATTCGACCCATGGGCCATAGGTTGAGAATCCATGTTCTAGTGCAAAGTCGTATATTCTTAAATTGCTTGAAATATTCTACAGTGCTGAAGCAGAATACAAATGGACTCAGAAGACATTTCTGTAAATTCTGAGTAGAATAACAACCCTGACAGATTGCAATAAGTTGCAGATTTTCCTCTTTCTTCCTGAAGTACATCAGCACTACTGCACCACAGATATTCATGCTGCTATCTATTTGTTTTTCTGCTTTGTTGTTGACAAGCTTTTCACCCCTGTGGTGTCCTTGATGGTATATCTTAATTAACGCTTCTGTTTCTTCCATATTTCTAATTATCTCTTGTCATTAAGCAGGACAAGGTAGTATTTTTCCTCTGCATTGTCTTTTATGTGAAAGACAGACTATTTCTTTGACTTCAAGGACACATATTATTCGAGCCATACAATAATGGAACACAATCTTGTGGTCTTTCTTCATTAGCAAAGCAAAAGAGTGATTTTACATTCTTTTATAAAACTTTCTTGTCTACCTTTGAGGCAATGTCCATTTTTAAGCACTTCATGTAATTATCAATGCCCAAAATCTGTTTGCTTAGTGTAGTGAATCAAACTAGAGTAGGGCCATTGAATCAACGGGTATTTGATGAGTTAACTTTGCAAGTTTCATTGATTTAAATTGACCTACTCTAACAATGATTTGTCAGTTAGAGTAGGACCATTTGAACCAATAGAACTTATGGGGAATTTGACTCACTAAATCAGGGGTGCCCAAACCGTCAAACCACACCACAAAGTTGCCAAGAGAACCCTATTGACCAAAACAAAAGGCACAGTCTAGAGGAAATAGGATGCTTAGCACAGCAGATCGGAAGAAGGGGAGGGACAGGAAAGGGGGAGGACTAAAGAAAATAGACTAAAGAAAATAGGGGAAACAAGGAGACCAGTCAGATATGCCTAGACAACATACCTAATGAATACATGGTGGAGGTGAGAAACAAATTTAATGGCTTGGACTTGATAGACAGTGCACCAGAAGAATTATGGACAGAGACACGGGACATCATGCAGGAGGCAGCAAGAGAAACCATACCAAAAGAAAAGAAGCATAAGAAAGCAAAGTGGTTGTCTGATGAGACCCATAAAATAGCAGAGGAAAGAAGGAATGCAAAAGTCAAAGGAGAAAGAAAAAAATACAATCACGTAAACAAATAATTTCAAATGAAAGCAAGGAGAGATAAGGAAAACTACCTAAATGAACAGTGCAAATAAATGGAGGAAAACAACAAAAGAGGCAAGCCTAGAGATCTTTTAAAAAAAATTGGGAAAATCAAGGGAACATTTAAAGCAAAAATGACCAAGTTAAGGGACAAAGATGGAAAGGAGTTAGCTGATGCAGAACAGATCAAAAAAAGATGGCAAGAGTACACAGAGGAACTCTACAAAAAGGACCTCAACACTCCTGATAATAACAATAATGAGAAATTTGAACTTGAACCAGACATTCTGGAGAGTGAAGTCAGAAAGGCCCTAAAAAGCACTGCGAACAACAAAGCTAGTGGAAATGATGGCATCCCAGTTGAATTTTTCAAAGCCCTAAAAGATGATGGAATCAAATTACTGCATTCGATATGTCAGCAGATTTGGAAAACAAAACAGTGGCCACAGGATTGGAAAAGATCAGTATGCGTTCCAATTCCAAAAAAGGGCAATGCCAAGGAATGTTCAAATTATCGAATAATTGCGCTCATCCCACATGCCAGCAAGGTGATGCTCAAGATAATACAGCATAGACTTCAGCAGCACGTGGAGAGAGAACTACCAGAGGTGCAGGCTGGGTTCAGAAGAAGCAGGGGGACCAGAAACCACATTGCCAACATACGTTGGATCATGGAGAAAACAAAGGAATACCAGAAACAGGTCTACTTCTGTTTTATTGACTACACCAAAGTATTTGACTGTGTGGACCACAACAAAATGTGGCAAGTAATTAAAGAGATGGAAATACCAGAACACCTCATATGCCTCATGAGAAATTTGTACATGAAACAAGAAGCAACAGTTAGGACAGAACACGGAATGACAGAGTGGTTTGGAATAGGAAAAGGAGTAAGACAAGGCTGCATTTTTTCACCCTTCTTATTCAACTTATACACAGAGCACATAATGTGTAATGCAGGGATGGAGGAATCACAATATGGGATCAAAATTGCTGGTAGAAACATCAACAATTTGAGATATGCAGATGATACCACCCTAATGGCAGAAAGTGAGGAAGATTTAAAGAAGCTCCTGATTAGTTTGAAAGAAGAGAGTGCAAAAGCTGGCCTGAGACTCAATATCAAGAAAACCAAGATAATGGCAACAGGCCATATCAGTCCCTGGAAAATAGATGGGGAAGAAGTAGAAGCAGTAACAGATTTTACTTTCTTAAGATCGAAGATCACTGCAGATGGTGACTGCAGCCATGAAATAAAAAGACGACTGATTCTGGGGAGACAAGCTATGAGAAACCTGGGGAACATAGTGAAAAGTAGAGACATCACCTTGAAAACAAAAATCTGCATAGTCAAAGCAATGGTTTTCCAGGGGGTAATGTATGGGTGTGAGAGCTGGACCATTAGGAAAGCTGAGTACAGAAGAATAGATGCCTTTGAAATGTGGTGTTGAATGAGAGTTTTGAGGGTCCCCTGGACAGCGAGGAGAACAAATAGGTCGATCTTAGAAGAAATCAACCCGGACTGCTCCTTAGAAGGTCAAATAGTAAAGATGAAGCTAAAGTACTTTGGGCATCAAATGAGAAGGGAGGATTCACTTGAGAAGGCCTTGATGCTGGGAAAGGTGGAGGGCAAAAGAGAAAGAGGGTGACCAAAGATGAGATGGCTAGATGACATCATGGACGCAGTGGGCACAGAGCTGGGAGGGCTGAGGGGGATGGTGGTGGACAGAGGTGTCTGGAGGACAATGGTCTATAGGGTCGCAAAGGGTCGGAATCGACTGTGCGACTGAACAACAACAAATCATGACAACTGGTTGTGTAGCATGTCTACCTTCTTTCCTGCAGGCAAGGGACAGAAAATTGTCACATATTGGTTCTGAACCTGATCCTCAAGTTTTAAGAATGGAGCCCTCTCCCGTGGCACACAAGAAATGAGGCATGTCTGTCCGGACATCCCACTATGGTAATGGAGTAGACGACCGTACAGCCAGCGACTCAATGCCAAGTGTTGGGCGGTGGTAAATAACTTGACTCCCTAAAGGGGCCAATGGATACAGGTGGATGAGCCCCTTTAGGTGGAGTGATGGTCCCCTCAGTGGAGGAAATGCCATCATATTGGGCCCAATGGCAAAATGAGCGGAGGAGGAACTCTAATTCCCAATGGTCATGGAGGTGGAAGAGGCCATGCCAGATGGACTGGCTGTGAAGATGCACCTTGTCCATATCCGCAAGACTGTGGCAGTCGGTTGCAGTCCCGGTGTTAAATCCTTACACCAGTAACTCTGAATCGTGCAACAGAAAATTTAAAAATGCACACTGAACTGTATATATTGGGGAAGTAATATTAAAAATAAATGATGGCAGAAAAATTAGTGGCAAAAACTTATGTTAAGCAATAGTATATACTAGCTATTGTGCCCGGCCTTGCCGGGCAGGTATGGATTGTGTGTGGGTGGCAGGGATGCATCTGGGAAGGTGCTATCCCCCACACACAATACACACAAACACAACATGCATACATGACGCACACACATGACTCACCATCCACACACACACAACACACACACATGGCTCACAACCGACACCGACGGCCACAGCCACACACATCACACATGGCACAACACACACGACACCCCACACTATACACACACTCACACACATATCATATGCTTGACACACAACCCACACCAACCACAGCCACACACATTGCACACAACACAGCAAACCCACACAGCAAACCCACACAACACACACCGACACAACACACACCCACACAGGACACACCCTCACAAAATATACCCTCACACACACACAATACACACACACACTACACTACCATACACACCACAACCGACACAACACACTCACGCAAAGCTACCTCGCCCCCCCAGCTATTTACCTTTTTTTCTACTGTCTCCGGTGTGACGGCTTTGGCGGGGTTGTGGGTAGGAGGGGGAGACCCTCTTCTCCTCGCGGCCCTGGTGATGAAGGCTGGAACTGGCCTTGCTGTGTCTTCAGTTTTGGGGAGGAGGAGGAGGAGGAGGAGCCCTTCTTCTCCCCGTGGCCCCGGGGGCGAAGGCCGGCAGCTGCCTCGGTGCGGCTTTAGTGGGGTTGCGGGGAGGAGGGGGAGTCCCTCTTCTTCCCACATCCCCAAGGACAAAGGCCAGCACAGGCCTCGCTGTGGCTTCGGCAGGGTTGGGGAAGTGTTGGCAGCAAAGCGCTGCATTCCCTGTCGCGTGAACTCCGGTGCAGGAGGCAGCCATTTTTTATGGGACGCACGCCGGCTGTCCCGCCTACTCTGCATTCACATCCTCATGCCTGATTGGCTGAGGTGTGCTGCAGCGCAGAGGTTGCTGGGGACCATTTTTTGTTGTTCCTGATTGTGGGGCGTTGGCCCCACTGTCGGTTTCTGGACCCTTGCGGGGTTGGTCTTCGGGAGGTAAGGTAAGTGTTGGTGGCTCATTACGGGATAGTATGGATGGGTGTGGACGTTCATACCGGACATGCACGGCCACATCCCATTTTTATATGTATAGATAACAATGTAAGTACAGTAGAACCCCACATAATGAAAAAGCTCCATTCTACAGAGCTCTTCACTATGTGTTTTTCCCATTATGCAAAGCAAATGGGCGATACCCTGCATAACAAAAAAAGTTTGTTATATGGGGTTTCATTAAGCAGGTATACCTCGCTTAACAAAAACCCCATATAACAAAAAAATCATTGTGCAGGGTATTGCAAATAGTACACGGACACTGTTGTATGCATTTTTTGTTATATGAAGCATTCGTTATGTGGGATTCCAGTGTATTGAGAAATTGATTCTTAAAGATCAATACGAATTTCCATGCAATTAAAACATTATGGGAAGAACAACTGGGAAAGTTCTTTGAATGCATGACAAATCAGACTCCAGAGTGGAAAATGAGAAATGGATTCATCCATCTTTATGGGAGCCAGAGCTCATCTTGAACGGTATAAGATCAAAGGAGCAGAACACTGTTAATAGTGTTTCTAAATCTAGAAGCTGAGCGGAGCATTGAAAAATTAATTTTTTTGACTATAACTTCCATTGATTACACTGGCTGGGGGATAGAAAAAGAGCAACTTTCCCAAAGCTCTGCTATGAAGCATCAACAGAACAGTGATTTGAGCATGAATCTGGGACTGCGGTGGGCCAAGTGGTTAAGTTGCGGAACTCGCTGACTGAAAGGTCAGAGTTTGATTCCCGGGTACTGCATGACAGAGTGAGCTCCTATCTCTGTCCCAGCTGCTGCTAACCTAGCAGTTTGAAAGCAACAAATTGCAATTAGATAAATAGGGACCACTTGGGTGGAAAGGTAAACAGTGTTCCGTGCACTCAGGTGTTGAGGCATGCCTGCCACATGTCCATGGAAACATCTGCAGATGCAGACAGCGCTGGCTCTTTGGCTATAAACAGAGATGAGCACTGAACCCTAGAGTCAGATACGACTGCCTTTCGAGCAAGTATGCCTGTTGCCCTTTACCTAGAATGAATCTAGCAGGCAGACAATGGAACACAATGGGACTTCTGAGCAGAGTTACAAAAGTCAAATACGAATATACCAGCATGGCCACAGCTGTAAAGTGTGTCATTTAAGAAGCAATCTAGTCAATCTTTGGATGAGAGACAACCAGGAAACACCAGGGGAAATGGGAATGTAGTTCAGTGCTTTGGATATAGAAGATCCAGGTTTCAGTTATCAGCAGATTCAGGAGGGCTATGAAGAAATCCTGTCCAGATCCCTGGAGAACATCCCAGCAAACAGAATTGGTAATACCACTTAGGTGGACCTGTTGCTCTTACTCTGTATAAGGGCAGCATTCTAGTTTTTTGAGTAAGTGAGGTCACAAGTGAGTCCCAAGATTGCTCATCCAGCTGTGGTTGATGACCATTTTGGCTGTAAGGGCAGAATATACAACAGTCAGGGTGGGTGGTGGTTGTTCAGTTGCACAGTCAAGTCCATCCCTCTGCAATCCCATGGGCATCAGCTCGCCAGGCTCCTCTTTAATCCACCATCCTCCAGAGTCTGCCCAGGTCAACACCCACTGCATCAACAATGTTTTCTATCCATCCCATCCTCTCCCACCTCCTTCTCCTTTTGCTTTTGATCTTTCCTAGCATCAGGGGCTTCTCCAGTGAGTCCTCATTTTTTCTCATTTGGTGGACAAAGTACTTGAGCTTCAGCTTCTAAATTTGTCCTTCCAAGTAGCAGTCAGGGCTGATTTTCTTTAGAATTGACTGATATGATCTCCTTGCAGTCCAGGGGACTCTCAAAGGTCTTCTCCAGCACCAGAATTTGAAGGCATCTATTCTTCTGTGCACAGCCTTCCTTATGGTCCAGCTCTCACAGCCATACATTACTACTGGGAAGACCATCACTTCAACTATGCAGACTTTTGTTGGCAAGGTGATGTCTCTAGATTTTATGATGCTGTCTAGGTTTGTCATCACTTGTCTCCCAAGGAGTAAGCACTTCTTGACCCACATATGGGTTTATGATAGGTGGGTGGAGCAAGAGGTAAATCAAGAGTTCTCACTCATATATAGAGGCATTTTCATCCATACACATATGAACTGTTATGGCTTCAGCATTAGTTATTTGTGTTTCCACACTTTAGGCCACCCATCCATCCCACACACTTTCAGATATGTTGGACTACATGTTTCATTCTCCACAGCCAGAGATAATAGCTGTTGGCATCCGATATATTTGAAGAGGTAGAGCAAATGCTGATTTGCCTGAACTTTAGGAGAGATGGCAGTGGATTGATAAGAATTGTTAATTATTCAGTGATTTAAATGAGATAGGCAAAGGTTTTTTTTATTGATTTCCATATAAAAGTTATAAAACCCAATATAATATAGGAACACAGACAAATTAGGAGGCTATAAAAACATGAATGAATTATGGTTTTATTAAAGCTGCAAGATAACAGGCTGCAACCCATCTGAAAATAAAAGGTCACAGGGAAAAAAAATCAGCGTATGGCACGTTAATGGACTAGGGAATGGGGGTGTGCTAATAACTCCCGTGCATAAAAATTTATATTTTTCAACATAGCAATCATTTCTTTTATCCTATTGGGTGTTTTAAAAGTGCTCTTGTGTATATAATATTAATTTCTCCATAAAATGGAAGGCAGTAATTCAGACAGTAGCCCATGCAAGCTATTAAGCTTAAAAGTACTATGTGAAAGTATTTGTGGTTATGGACTTTTTGGAGTTCAGAGTTTTAGTATACACTAAAAGAGTATACTGAACAAATTGTCAACTTGGAGGGAAAGGGAATTAAAATGCTTGGTTTCCCAAAAGTACTATCCCATGGTCCAGAAATACACATCTATTCCTGCCAGTACACAGGGATCAGTTGTGTCAGCTTAGAAAAAAATGTAAAACAAAATAAAACAAAAAAAATGTGGCACCTTAAAAAGACTAACTGCTATATTTAATGGGAGTTTTCATGGATCAAGTCCACCTCACCAGACTTTAGAGTGGGACTGCATGGTGATCATGGCCTCAAGATGAAGAGACCATGATTAGTTGAGTTAATGGAAAATTACCCTTCTTGTGATGACCACAATTTGGTATTCAGTTCTTTTCCAATAGACATTAGTTTTGTAACAATAGTAGATGGGTATAGTGTTGTGTTCTCAATTCTATGCCTTTAAACAACCACCAACTGTATCAATGTAACCCGTTGTAATTAGGACGCGAGCTAATGACCACCTGGTGGCAATAGCGAGCGCCCAGCTCACAAGGTACCAATCCCCAAAGAACCGCAGCGCGGGAAGATTCCTGCCACTACCTCACCTGGACAAGAAGGGCGTGACCTGAAATGATGTCATGCCGGCAGTAGCCAATGGGCTATCGTGGAGCCACATTAAAATGTATAGCCACTGTATATATTGAGCTGTTCGTCCGCCATTACCTCATGTTCCCCCAGACCACCATGCAATAAAGATGTGTTGAGCCAATACTTCGGCTGTTCCTGTGTCTTGGTTCTCATACACTAAATATAGGAACCTCAGGCTATAGATATATTGGGCATACAAAATTTCTCCTTGTTTCATTGGAAGGACCCTATTGTCTTACATAGAGCATGCAGTAGAGATCTCAATCCTCTGCTGAAGTCAGCAGATAAGCATTTCTGTTTAGGGATGTTCCCAACGTCATCTTGCGTTTGTAACAGAATGAAGTATACTCCGTTCTTTATTTTCAAAATGGCGATCTCAAGTCAGGGGGAGAGAGAAAATATGTAAACATCCTTGCCTCATGATTGCTTCATGGTTTAGAAGAACCGAAACCTAATGTGTGATTGACATGTCTTGCTGTAAGATCATTGGTTGGAATCCCTAAGGAGGAGGGCCAAAGGTGGACCCTCCCAAAGGTGGGAGGAGATATAATCCAGAGATGCATGCGCACACACACAAGCCGACACAGAGACACTCTCTGGAATGCTGTGCTTTTAAGCTAGCCAAAATGTAGACGCTTGGGAGAAGTGGGCCGGGGGGGGAATGGACTATCCCTGGAACATGCAGCTTACTTTATTTCTGCTTTGAAATGCTTTCTTATCTTTTGCTGGACTGTATCCCGAATCTTGCTATACTTTCAATATATTTCTAAAATACCTGAAGAGACTCTGATTACTTGGCACACGTTACCTGAATCTACACAATTCTGATGCCTGTGTTGTCCAGCCAGGGGACTGCAACTCCGAAGAACAATAGGGCCTACTCGAGGGTAAGGCACCGTATTGTTACAGCGTTCCTAGGCTGGTAACCACTCCAAAGTCTTGGAAAAGTATGGCTTTGTTCATTTGGTACAATGTAATTAAAGCATAGAGGCCACAGTGGCTTAGTGGTTAAGATACTCAGCTTGACAAATGGAAGGTCAGCATGTCAGCAGTTCGAGACCCAAGTGCTGCGCAACAGAGTGAGCTCCCATCGTTTGTCCCAGCTCCTGCCAACCTAGCAGTTCAAAAGCAAGAAATTACAAGTAGATAAATAGGTACCACTTTGGCAGTAAAGGCAACAGCGTTCCATGGGCTTCAGTGTCTAGTCATGCCTGCCATATGACCATGGGAACATCTGCAGATGCAGAGAGCACTGGCTCTTTGGCTGTAAACAGAGATGAGTACCATCCTCTAGAATTGGACATGACTGGCTTTTGAGCGAGGGAGACCTTTACCTATATATTTTATTCTAGCTCTCTTTCTCTAGATTATTGTCCTGTAATATTTCTTCTCCGGCATGGCAGCTTTCAAATCCACGTAGATTGAAAGCATCTGAAACAAGTTTCTATGTGTTGCCATTCTTAATGTCCAAATTTATGTCCATTAATTCTTTTGTGCGGAGACTGCTTCATTTGTGCTATCTAGAGGGCAAAGGGACATTGTTGGCAACAGGCAACAGTTTTTATCACATTGCCAAAAGAACAAATAAAAATGCCCTTGAAGTTGTGTGTGACAGTTTTTGCTCCTGTAAACATGTTGTGTCCTGTGGAGGCAGAACTGACTTCTGGGTTTCTAGCAGGATCATATCTGTCAAGTATCCCGTATTGGCTGGGAAATCCCATATTCCACCCCTCTTTCTCGGTCCTTCCCGCAGCCATCCCGTATTTGAACGGCCAGAAAAAGGGTTACTGTGCATGTGCGCCCATCAGAGGAAGCGGTGTGCATGGGCGAAGGTGTTATTGCAGTGGTGCGCATGCACAAAGGGGTCATTACACATACATAGTAACCCCTTCATGCATGCATACTGCTGCAGCAACCCCTTCGCACATGCACACCCATCAGACGCAGCGGTGCTTCCCGTTTTTTCACCGCCGCAACTTGACAGGTATGAGCAGGATTTAGACCTCATTTCTATATTAATGTTGCGTAGTTTGTTGTGTGGCAATAGTTGCTTGAGATTGATGTGTTGTATGTAAGCAAGTATGGGCCTGCCACCAAGGACTTGGGAGAGTGAAGTATTTTTGTCAAGATATGATCTATGGAGATGATATATGATGTGTGTAATGACATCTAGTGGTGTTCAGTTATTTTCCCTTCTGGGTCTGTCTTGCAGTAGGTAGCTTCTGAATATTTGTCTTACCTGGTTCATTTGTTTCTTAGCCATATGGAATGTATATTGTATAGTCTGAGAAATGCATTTTGTAGATCCTTGAGTTTGGAATCTCTCTCTTGTACATCCAAGAGATGCAACCATACATGAGAGTTTGACTGCAAATAATGGATTTTGTTGTGTTCAGAATGGAATCTGGCAGTGTGCAAGCAGATCTACCCATCTATGAATTTTCAATATATCGTTGTGTCAAGATGTCCATGTTGTAGCTTCACGGTGGTTACTAGAAAATGTACCTATTATATAGATTTGGTCCAGGCTGAGGTTGAGCTTTTGAAGGTGTTGTTCTAGGTGGGCCATGAATATATTCATTTATTGTAGAACAATTCACATGCTCATAGCAGTTTCATTGATCTGGAATCAGGGTTTCATTGATCTGGAAGCAGGTTTTATTTTAAATGGTATTCCTGACAATGTTCAGTCTGTCTTTATGTGGGATAGTAGTGTAGAGAGCTTCTGTGCCCATCATGGCTAAATTCTTCTTCTTCTTTTAAGTCCCAATCAATTCCTGGACTGCCAAAATGAAGTCACTCTCTTGCTTTTGTTGTTGGCCAAACTTAAGTCCTTATTGGTGCATGTTTGTGGCAGCAATCGGCAGACAAGGAAATGAACTGAATCTCTCTTTAATGTCACTCTCCATGTTCAAACAGTGTGTTATGGTCTGCCAGCAGCCCCCACTTGAGCATGTTGGTCTTGCATTTAGGGACTCCAACTCTCAGCCTATTCAGGATCCTCCACATGATGTAGGGGAGGTTGAGTTCCTCAGCTATATTTATTTATTTGTTCAGATTTATATTGCTGCCCACTTGCCGTAGCGACTCAGGGCGGCTTACAATCAAAACAACAACAGTACAGTACCAATCATAAAATATAACTCCACAAAACAACCAAAACAAAACACAGACTATCTCCCCTCCTGCCATTGGTGGGGCCCCGGAGGTGGCAACGAAGTCCTCAGCCACCTGCTAGGTCATGGCATCTTCTACCTCCGACCATTGGTGGGGGCCCAGAGGTGGCGGGGAAGCCCTCCTTTAATATTGTTCCTTGGCTTAGCAGAGGAATCACATGTGGACTGAAATTTCCTTAGAAAGTGAATGGTATTTCTTATTTCGCAAACTGTATATAGTTTGCGGATGGAGTCCATACATTTAGATACCCCAACAGTGATGGCATTGATGCTTGATACAATGAGTCTACTGGGTTTTGCCTTGTTTGTGTAGTTTTGGTAACAGGTAGAAGGTGGCTGGTTGAGGTTCTTGAAGATTGTTAGTTGGGATTTGTGCATGTATACTTTTGAGGACATTTTTTTATGAGGTTTTGTAATTTTAGAGTGTTAGACAGTTGTCTCTCAGCTTCCTGTGGGTAGCTTGATTTGTCCATTATTATCACAGTGCCACCCTATCTGCTTCTGTGATGATGATGTTTGGGTTGCTTTTGAGGCTATGGCTTAAGGGGTATGATACTGGGCTTGGAAGTTCAACAGTTCGAGACCCCGAGTACTGCACGATGGAGAGAGCTCCCATCATCTGTCTCAGCTCCATCCAACCTAGGAGTTCGAAATCAAGAAATTGCAAGTAGATAAATAGGTACCGATTTGGTGGGAAAGGTAACAGTGTTCCGCGTGCTTTGGTATCTAATCCTCCCTGCCACAGGACCATGGAAACGTCTACACACACAGACAGCACTGGCTCTTTGGCTGTAAATAGAGACGAGCACTGGGTCCTAGAGTCAGGCACAGCTGGCTTTTGAGCAAAGGAGACATGTCCCTTGCTGATGATTTCAGCCCAGAAATGGTGGTGAAAGCACTCAATATAGAAGTCCAGTTCTTTGTTTCTGAAGAAAACAATGTAGAATTCTAATTTCTCCGTTGCTGGGAGGATGACAGCTGTGGAGAAGTATATAATCCCCCCTTGTGTTCTTGGGTCACTTCCTCCACATGTTGTGGAGAGTGAGGCACATCTTTTGTGCTGCCATCCTTGTTGTGGAAATATTCTTTAAGTTGTAATTTTTGGGGGAAAGGCCTCTAGGCTACCGCAGAGCTGTTTCACCTGGGTGGATCTGGTGCAACCAAAAGGTAAGACTCCCCATGAGAGGAATAACTCTGTGCTGCTTGATTCCATTTATAGCTTGATAGAGTTATTAATAATTTATTAGATTTATTATTTGTCATATTGTTAATAGATTTATTAATAATAGATTTATTATTATTTATTAAGTCCTTCATTTCCTGGCTGTGACAAACAAAACAAGAACTATGCTGTATTTGTAACCTAGATGAATATCTATAATGTTATACTTTTTATTTTATATCTGGTATTTTTATCTCTTGTGGTTTTTTTCACTTTTGATTGAATTGCGATGTGAATGTGCCATGTGATAAACAAATAAATAAGTCCATGGTGTTCTTGTTATGAAATGAGTGGCTCGGTAGTAGATTAATGTAGCTTCTTTATATTATTTTACCCATCAAGGAAGTAAATTGTGCAACATAGATGTTTTCTTTTGTGATGGAGATTATTTGTGCAATATACAATGTAGAGCAGGGATTCCCAACCTTTTCAAGCCGGGGGCTGGGTCACGCTCTTTCCATCAGCTTTGAGGGCCGGATGGCTATTTTGCCCTGCCTACATGATGGGGGTGGCCCTTTTGTCCCATAAGATAAGATAAGATAAGATAAGATAAGATAAGATAAGATAAGATAAGATAAGATAAGATAAGATAAGATAAGATAAGATAAGATAAGATAAGATAAGATAAGATAAGATAAGATAAGATAAGATAAGATAAGATTAATTTAATTTAATTATCACATTTATATACAGCCCACTCGGCCAAGCCAACTCAGGGCGGTTCACAACAAAAGTTAAAAACACAAGTTAAAACAGTTAAAACAGTTAAAACTACCCACCCCCTAAAAACAAGGGCTGCAGGATCCGAAGGCACCATGGGGAAGAGTTCCTCTACACCAACCACCCAATGGTGGTTACCCTTCCACCTGCACCCCACACTTGACCCGCCAACCAGGTTTTAATATCTTTTCTGAAAGGCAGCAATTCCGTCCGAAGACGTAGCTCTGTTGGCAGGAGGTTCCAGAGGGCCGGTGCAGACACGGAGAAGGCTCTCCTCCTTGTGCCAGAGAGGCGGGCCCCTCTGGCTGATGGAACAACTAGAGAGCCCCTCTGGTCCGCTCTGGTTGGACGGACAGACGTCCTCAGGGCGATGCGGTCTCTTAGGTAACCCGGCCCACTACCATATAGGGCTTTAAAGGTCAAAACCAGCACCTTGAATTGCACCCGGAGACAAACTGGCAACCAGTGCAGCTCCCGGAGCAGTGGCGAAGCACGAGCATAACGCCCACACCCCATCACCACCCGGGCTGCCGCATTTTGGACCAGCTGTAGCCTCCGAATGGTTGTCAAGGGCAGCCCCATGTAGAGCGCATTGCAATAATCTAGTCTGGAGGTGACCAGAGCGTGAGTGACCATGAGCAAGGAGTCCCGGTCCAGGAGTGGGCGCAACTGGCGGATCACCCGAAGTTGGGCGAAAGCCCTCCTGGCCACAGCCGCCACCTGTTCCTCTAGCAGTAGCCGTGAATCCAGGAGGACCCCCAAGTTGCGCACCGGGTCCGTCTGGGGCAAAATAGCCCCATCCAGAAACAACGATGGTAGCTCCCGGGTTAACGCAGGATCCCCTATCCATAGCCACTCAGTCTTGCTGGGATTCAGTTGTAGCCTGTTAGCCCCCATCCAGACCCCCACAGCTTCCAGGCATCTGGAAAGGACTTTGACGGCATCACTGGGGTCCCCATGGGCCGAGATGTACAACTGAGTGTCATCCGCGTACTGATTGTACCGCACCCCATGGGAATGAATGATCTCACCCAGCGGCTTCATGTAGATGTTAAATAGGAGAGGGGAGAGCACCGAGCCCTGAGGCACCCCCCATTTGAGGGGCCTAGGATCTTTATTGTCATTGTCCCCTTGCGGGAACAATGAAATTTCCCGCAAGAGAAGCTGTGAGAGAGCAGCTTCAAAGGGGTAGCCATTTTGTTTCTCAAATGCCCTTGGAGAGGTGGTGGGCCACATGAAATGGTGCTGTGGGCTGGATCTGGCCCACAGGCTTTAGGTTGGGAACCCCTGGTGTAGAGGGCTGGTTCTGTATGTGTGGATCATATTCTCTAACATCCTTCCAGATTTCCCTTTGCTTGCTGTATAGAATACAGATTAAACAATTCAGTAGGGTTTTTTTTTTAGAGCGTGTGTTGCATAATCTTTTACTGTAGTTAGTGGGGCATGTGAATCATAAAGGGTTTTTCACTATAAATCCCTTGGGGATGCAAGTATTCTTTGCTTTTGGTGAAGAACATTATGTCTGTTTGTGTCTGTGAAAGTCTCTTCTTGAGGCTGATAAATTTCTCCTCAGTTTGGCTGAATCCAGTGCCTTTCATAGTTGTAGTTTTTGAAGCAGTAGACATGTCAGCCTGCACAAACATATCAAACAAAAATAAAAATGAAACCAAAGCAAAAATGCATACATTTTTTAAAAAAAGTACACAAACGTTTTGGCACCTTAAAGCCAAACTGCTATATTTTAATGTGAGTTTTGTAGCCATGAAATATTCACACAACTCTGTACCAGTAATCTTGGCTACAGTGCCCCAGCTGTCCAAATAGATGAAAATAAATGAACTAGGACTTAATAAAATACCTGCCAAAGCCAGGCTATATGTTTGCTTATTTTGTTTCAGTGTACAATTCCAAGTATGCCATTTTGTCTACAATTTCATTTTGTTTGCAAATGTTTTTGTTTGTTTTGTGGTTTTTTTTGGGCATCTCACTTGATCAAATCCCATTTCTGCAATGTTTGCATTATCTAGGAAACATCCTTTTATATCAGCGGTTCCCAACCTATTTCTGCCAAGGGCCTGACTACGCCTCCTGAACAGCTGAGTGGGTCAGGCCACACACCCCAAAAGTGGAAACAGGTGCATTTACGACTGTCATAAATGTGGCCACTTCCATGTTTACAACAGTCGCATGCACATTTATGCATGCGAGGGCATGTTTTATAGCTGGTGTAAGATGCGCCCATGCAGACACGTCTGTTTCCACTTCTGGGTGCGGCAGAGGTGGTGATGGGCCGGATAAATTGGCATCAGGGGCCAGGGCTGGCCCTCGGGCCGTAGGTTGAGAACCCCTGTTTTATATTGTACAGAACTGATGCCATCTTTATTTTTTCACACAGGGCCAATAAGCTCATAGATGAAAGGAAGTATTTTAGTAAATGCCTCCTTTTGATGGAGACTGTTCCCATTCTAGTATTATCTCCTAGCACCTCTGGACCCCCCCCCCCAAACCTCACACATTTCAAGAAAAGACACAAGGATTGGTAACAGCCTCTTGCGAGCAAGGGGATCTGTTCATCCTAGATTCAGTGTTGTACTGTGGCAGGTTCTCACCAGTTCTGGCAAACTGGTAGTAGAAATTCCAGGCCATGCCCACTTGGCTGGCCATGCCTACCTCTCAGCCTCCCCCTCCCAGTGCTGCTGGAAACGTGTCCCATTTGCCTCACCCAAGGCCGAAGGTGCGCTTTCATCTCCGCACTTCCTTTGCACCTTTGGCCTTGGGCGAGGCAAATGGGATGCATTTCCGGCGGTGCTGGGAGGGGGAGGCCGGCCAGCGCCAGCCCACCAACTCATCTCTCAGTAGCACTGCTGGCAGGGATGCCTTTCTGGCGACACTGGGAGGGGGAGGACAGCCAGTGCCAGCCCACCAACTCACCCCGCTCTCCTCCCAGCAGCACCGCTGCTCTGGGACTCCTCCTCCTTATCTCCGCAAAGCAAGAGAGCAAGGTAGGTTTCTTTCTTTTTTTCTTGTGTGTGTGTGTGTGTGTGGGGGGGGGGGTTGAGGCCATGCCCACAGATAGTCACGCCTACCGAGTGGGTAGTAATTTTTTTTACAATGCATCACTGCCTAGATTGGTTGGGTGAGCCCAACTCTGCTTGAACCATGGGCCATCCATGGTTCAAGGATATGTAGAAGAAACTCACATGGGGATTTCTCCCCATCAGTGAAAATGAAAAGTGGTAGAGATTAGAATGCAAATAGAAAAAGCAAAATCCACCTTCATAAATCTGCAACATTTGTTATGCAGTAGAAATCTACTGCATGTGGTTAAGACTCTGAACTTGATGACTGGAAGGTCGGAGTTTGATTCACAAGAATTGCAGGATGGAGTGAGCTCCCGTCTCAGTCTCAGCTCCTGCCAACCTAACAGTTTGAAAGCAAGAAATTGCAAGTAGATAGATAAATAGGTATCACTTCGGTGGGAATGTAAACAGCATTCCGTGCACTCAGGTGTTGAGGCATACCTGCCACATGTCCATGGAAAAGTCTGCAAATGCAGGAAGCGCTGGCTCTTTGGCTATAAGCAGAGATGAGCACCGCACCCTAGAGTCAGATACAACTGGTTTTTGAGCAAGGGCCACCTTTACCTTACCTTTACCTTTACTAGAAGTCTCACTCTCGCTATGAAGATCCAAATACTGTAGTGAGATGTTATGTATTCCCAGTGTTGGTAAATGGAATCAAAGCTTGGACACTGACTAAACATCTGGAAAAAAATCAAATCCAAAGATTTTGAAATGTGGATTTACAGATGCTGCTAAGAATTATAATAGGTTGACCATGTAACTAATGTAGACGTGTTGCATCAGATGGATAAAGAACAAGAACTGTTTAAGACCATTAAACAAAGAAAGCTCCAGTACGTTGGCCATATCATGAGGAACAATATATAGTATAGAATATTCCAACTCCTTATACAAGGGAAGATCCTTGGGAAGATTTTAGTTACCTTCACCACATCTTAGTTACCTTCATCATATTTGTCATTATTTGCATATCTGTGAAAGTCCATCTCAAAAACAAACCAAATGAAATTCTCATCCACCCCAAACTGTCATCATTACCGTGTCTATAAGCTGTCCTATTATTTTAATGACATCCTGTTCTTGTTTACTTCGGGTAAGCCATTATTTAGAAGACCACGGTAAAAATGCTTTAACCAAACAAGTAAACAGGCAGTTTGCCCACAGGGTGTAAGGATGCTGAGAATGACCAAGACAGAACACAGGTGGGCAATCTAGTGTATGCAATTTTATGCAAACCAATGTCATTTTTGTCCACCTTTTTAGTAAAGTGTCACTGGTCATCCCATTTGTTAAAACCATAACTTGTGTTACTACTCCAACAGCCAGGTTGTATGCAGTGAGCACTGGGTAAGGAATGTCCCGTAGGAAACAGATTCTGCACCACTCTTTCAAGGTAAATATTTGTAGCCAGGTTCCAAAAGGTCTATGTTCAAGACAGCCCAGAGAGACACCCGTCATACTGAAATCCAATACTTTTAGAGTACATGCAAGGTGACTTTTGCAATAAGGTCTACCAGGGCATCATAAATCCAGCCTTCAGTGTCAGCAGGAAAGTTGGTCACTGTTTTCTCCACTTGTGATGCCTTGTACCTTTCAATTTAAATAATAAAAAGTCATATAAATGAGCATATCCAATCCTAATTATTCTATGGTCTTCTTTTTGTCCTCATCTTTGTTGACACAGGGGCTCCTTTTTGACAAGGTGTTCATAGGCACCCACCCATGGACCATATACATTTTGTTTAAGGAAAGTTTTTTTTACCGCTCAATGCAAAATGGCGCTCAGTCAGCAGAAAGCTTTATATGCCCTTTAGGCTACTTAAATAGTGATTAATCATCCCAAAGCTCCGCCTCCTTTCCCACCATTAACGTTGCTGTTAGGTTGGAGGCTGGATAATTTATTGCTTCTCATGATCCAGTTATCCGAGATGCCTGATTAATTTCGGCTCTGGGATTAAGCCTGCACATGGAAGTTGACTTCAGCAGGCAAGTGATATATCTCCTTTGGCCCCCACCCTAAGCTCTGGGGAAGCAGGACTATCAGTTCAGATCATTGAATAGAATAATTGTTGTTATTTTCAAATATAGCCAGAAGGTGGCATTATATACTTGTGCTTTTATTACTGCTGGTTTGGACATTCATCTCATTTTTGAGTTTGGGTCCTCACAGCTTTCCTAGTTCTCTTGGGACAAGAGAGGGGAAAAGATGCAGCCACTTATTTACAATAGATAAAGCTTGTTCTGCTCTAAAATGAATTATTATAAAAAGGTAAAGAAATACATGATAAAATAGGTCATATGCTTTAACACTGTTCCTTTCTGTCTTCTTTATATCTGTTTCAGGCATTGTCCTGACAAATTATACATGGGGAGTTCAACCATCCATGCCATGTACATCACATTTGGCCCTGAGCATCTTTGCAGCTGAGTATGCTGCTCCAGTATGGAGTGCATCCACACATACAAAAGAAGTTGTCATTGGTGTTAATGAAACAATACACATAGTGACAGGATGCCTCAAACCTACATCACTTAAAAAAATATACTCTCATCAGGGTACACAAGGGCAAAATCAGATTAGAAGTTGGAGGAAGGAGCTCACTGAACAAGGAAAACATTAAAGGAAGAGTGCCGAAATATAAGGCCAACATGATCAAGTGGGGGCCACTGGTAGACAACAACACGCTGTATCAATGTGGACAGATACAGAATCCAGTTCATTTGCTGGTCTGCTGGTCACTACCAGAAACATGTACCAATGAGAATTTAAGTTTGGCCAACAACAAAGCCAAGGAGGTGGCTTCATTTTGGCAGTTTAAAGTTGACCTGGATATGAAAGAAGAAGAATCAGGTTAATATATACCTCAGCTGTGCGTTATCTGAGTTGGACATGAAGGAAGAAGAAGGCATTGCCCAAGATCACTTAGAATGATCAACCATTTTTACCATGCAGGCTAGGTTTGTACAACACCCCTGCAGACTTTCATTTCTGCCTAGACCGGTATGTGCACTCCAAAGGCTGTTTTAATTGGGAAATGTGTCTGGTCCAGGACAAGTACAGGTTAAAAACAGGACCTGGAAAGAAATAGCCTCTGGTCCCCAAAGAGCCAAGTCCGCCCAAGAGGAAATGACAGGAATATGGTGCTAAACAACCTTTATCACAATAGCATAGAACAGAGGTGCCCAAACCTTTTGGGCCCTGGGCCAGTCATGTGGTTCAGCGGGCTGGTCACATGGTTCCTCCCACTGGAAGCAGAAGTAAAACACGCCTTGCAATCTGTTTTGTAACAGGATGAGATAGATTCTTAGGCTGCCATTTTCTCTGCTTAGAAGACCTGAATACCCCAGCCGAAGACTCATGTCACAGGATAGGCTTCCTGAAGAGAGGAAATGCAAAGATCATCTGTAGGCCAGAGAGAGCAAACAGCCTTGAATGTTCTGCATGTTCATAAACAGTGTCTATCCATCTTCTTCACCATTGTCCCTTAACCATGAGAGTTAATTAGCTAGGTGGCCAAGATTATGATCAGTGACACATGGTTAACAGGGGGTGGTGGTCAATCACTTCAGTCCACTTGGCCAAAATGAGGTAAAAGGACCAACAGTAGCCATATTTGCTATTTTGTGGTGGAGATTCTGGGGTGAAAAAAACCTTGTGTTTCCATTTAGGTTTGAACCCTGCTGCTGATCTCTATCAAGGCTCTTTGGGCTGTCTTCATTATTTATGAGCTGAAAATACTATCTTAGACAGAGACTTCTGCTAGCCTCTGCTGCTCCTCAATACCTGATTTCTGACATAAGACCTCTGTTAGCTAGGCTTTGTTACTCCAGCCTGATGGGATATAGGGTACCTGAGCCCATTCTCTGGTGAGAAAGAGACAAATCACACCAGCTGTTGGAATTTTTAAGTTGCTTTTTATTGGATGCTTTGAATATATAGATAGCTGGTGGCTCTCTCTCTCCTCTAAAATCAAGAAGATAAGAACCCCATCTGAGACAGAGAATACAACATTTTATAGCTTATGATAAACAGGAAACATACGGGAAGAATAAGGTATTAGTTACACGATTCCGTTAGCAACGAAGCTAGAAACAGCTAGACTTTGTGGTTTGACATTTCAGCTTAACTCCTTATTAATTATTTTATTTGTTAGTCACATTTGTATTGCCACCCACTTGGCAAGCGACTCTGGGCGGCGTACAACAATTACACTATGAACTACATAAATCCCACTAGAGAACTATAAAAAAAACTTAAAACCAGTTTAAAAAAATGAAAAATACAATGAAAAATTAGCCCGACAACTAAAAAGAGCAAGGGAGTGATATTACTATATCAGCCACCCTTTGAAGCAAACACAGCTATGTGAGTTTGCTTCTTCCAAGGCTACACATCATGCAGGAAGGGCAAAATGGTCATTTGGCCCTCGAAGCTGACTGAGAGAGCATGACCTGGCCCCTGATTTAGGGGAAGTAATCTTTGTTACTCCTAATTTATGTTCTGTGAATATTTTCTCCACATATTGGGAGCTTCATAATCTATTCCTCCTTTCCTTTATGTATGTGTGTGTGCAGTTTAGGAAAAGATCCTTCCTTGCCTCCCCCCGTCCTTGTAGCAACTCTTCAAATAGGTTGTTTAGGCAATGGAGACCATGAATTTCTGGATCCTCTCAGCCATGTGACTTTGCTTCTTCCAAGTCTACACATTTCCTCATATTAGTTATAAACATTATTGTGGAATTTTTGCTATTCCCCAGCATAATTTTCATGCTTACCGGTTCAATCATACCCCAATACTGATCACAATGATGATTGCCTATGTTTGGATAAGGAAGGAGGAGGAGGAGGAGGATAAGAAGAAGAAGAAGAAGAAGAAGAAGAAGAAGAAGAAGAAGAAGAAGAAGAAGAAGAAGAAGAAGAAGAGATATACTCAGCTCCATCTGTGTCAAGAAACACTGTTGCCATGGTTCAATTATCCCATATGGATGTGCTTCTGAACACATGTGATTTCAGGTTTGTCCTTTGAGAGCATACCTGGTAACATAATAAACAATCACTTTGTGCACACATTATATACTTGGAGAAAATCCTCAGTGCAAGATAGATCCCCACTCTTGTGCATTAACCTCCCAAAAGGACTGTTATGTATGGAATGCTATGCCTTTAAGAGAGAATGTAATAATGTAACCCAATGTTTGCAACAGTTACAACGAGCTACCACTGCCTCTAGATGGTATCGAGAGGCAGCTGATAGCGATCTACACATATGATACAAGTTAACCAATTACAGCCAGCCGCGGGAAATATTCCCGCCACAGGTAACCCTGATGAAGAATGCCGTGCGTCACAATGACGTCACGAATACAGTAACCAATGAGCAACTGTGTAACCAGTTTCAAATGTACCATGCTGTATAAAAGGAGCTGCGCCTCCGCCATTACCTCATGTTCAGATTGCTTACTCTACAATAAAGATGTGTTTGGCCTTATGAATGCTGCCTACCACGTATCAATCTGCAAACATCAAAAGAACCGAAAAAGATTGGTATAAAATTTGCATATGCTCATCCATGTGTCTAGATGCAGAACGAACAGTTGTGACTGTCATTTAAATAGAAGTGAAAAATATCTCACTGCCCTGAAGAAAAAGGCAAGCCGTCCAGGTACCTACTGTTTCTGCTATAGATGATTTGGGTAAATCCCAAATTGTTAAATGAATTGGCCTGATTTGAGCGAGATCTGGACCTGAGTTGATTAGGCAGATAAAAATGAATTTGCTGGCCAATTTGTGTTCTGAGCACAAATTGAATCCTAAGGAATGCAAATTGCTTCAGGCTTTTGGAATAATTTATAAAACTGCAAAAGACAGAACCAAACAATTCATCACATGCCACTTAGGATTGATAACAGAGTGGCACGAAACCTTAAAAATTCCTTGAAAAGCCCTTTAAAAATAACTTTTGAAAGCAACTATGCGTTGCTCATGTCATTTGTGTAATTTAGGTGCTATTTGTTGTTTGTTAAAAATAGTTTGATAACTATTCATTCTTTCACCTGCTAGCTCAGAAGTAACTAGTTACACACAATAATGTTGCTAAGAAGTAGTTATGCCCAAGCTCTGGTTTGGGAATGAGTAGTAAAGCTAGTTCCAACAAGAGGGTTCAATATTGGAAGGAAGACTAGCAACTTTGTTACTTAATTCTCATCTCAGCTAGCAGTGTCACAGCTTATTCCCTTCATTCTACGAAGAAAAAAATGTTGTTTTTCCCCAAATCACAACATCCTAGCATTACATTGCAATGCCAGAGTTACAGAAGAATGAGCTGCCTGGCTTTTAAGCTGCCCTGTTCTTCAGATGCAAAAAATTGTCAGCAAGGTTTGACAGAAAGACCTTTGCTATTAGTGATCAGCGGTAGGTTGATTTCTTCTTTCATGCTCCAGATTGTATTGCAGTGACATTGACAGGGGAACATGTCTTGGCTCACAATATGCATATACAAAATCTTTGATAGACACAGCTGTGGCATCTGTTTCATACTGACAGCATCTGAACCGTTGAAAAATTGCTGAGAAGACATAGTAACCATGGGAAAAGAAAACAACCTTCCAGGAAAAGCAATTTTTATTCTCCTGAAACTCAAAGAGTATTGAAAATAAGTATGTTGTGAAACAAACAGATTATTGAAATGCTGCATTAAATACTCAGATTCACAATGTGTCTGCTATCTTTTTCTAATTTTGAAAGGATTCTATTTGGAGGATATTTGCATATCACAAGGATTTTCCCCTCATCCATCCATCCATCCATCTCTCTCTCTCCCTCCCTCTCTCTAATCTTTCTTTCTTTCCTTCCTTCCTTCTTTCCTTAAAACTTTGTACAGTGGTGATTGTTAATCTATGATAGTTAGAAAACAATATCAATAAAATGAGAGCATGGAACCTGTATATTTAAATCCACTTTTTATCACCCTGAGAAGAGGAGAAAAAATTACAGAGACTTTTCTCACCTGACTCTCAGTCTGCCCAGCACTAACCAATTATTGCTAGAATGCATGGAGTTTTAAAAAAAAGCATGCACACATCTGTAATTCCAAGTAACAGTAAGTAAAGAAATGTTTTTTATTCTTTCTCATACAAATACCTTAAAGTGAATTATTGAGACTTTAGGAAAAGGTAAAGATCACCCTTGTTTGAAAGCCAGTCGTATCCAACTTCTAGGGTTCAGTGCTCATCTCTGTTTAATAGCCAAAGAGCCAGTGAGGTCTGCATTTGCAGATGTTTCTGTGGACATGTGGCAGACATGACTAGACACTAGAGTGCACGGAACACTGTTTACCTTCCCACCAAAGTGGTCCCTATTTATTATTTATTTATTATTATTTATTTAGATTTATATACTGCCCCAATCAATGGATTCTGGGCAGTGTACACAATCCAGAGAACACCTCACTGGATGCTCAACAAAACTTAAAGACAATATAAAAAAAAGCTAAAAGCCCTTCAATAAAACCAATTACAAGAGGGGGAGAACCTCAGACGAGCCAGAAAGGAGACCTTGTTGGCAATCCCGGCCCCCAGAGTCGTTCTGCTAACTACGTTTTCAGTTCTCTCCTAAACAGTAGCAACTGGATCTGGAGGCGTAATTCTACCAGCAGGAGGTTCCATAAAGTGGTGGCTACAACCGAGAAGGCCCTTTTCCTCATGCTAGAGAGGCACACCTCCCCAACAGATGGCACCCGTCCCTCTCACTTTGTTCTTGTGGGACGGGTTGATGTCCTAGGGATGATGTGGTCCCTGAGGTATCCTGGTCTGCTACCATGAAGGGCTTTAAAGGTGACAACTAGCACCTTGAATTGCACCCGGAGACATATAGGCAGCCAGTGCAGCTCCCACAGCAGTGGCAAGGCAGGGTGAAATGACTACACCCCACCACTGGGCAGGCCGCCGCATTTTGGACCAACTGCAGTCCCCAGATGGTCATTTTATTTATTTATTTAATCAATTTGTATAGCCACCCCAATCGACATATGACTCTGGACGGCGTACATAAAATCCCCAACATTTAAACTATAGAAACCCTTAAAATTCCTAAAAACACTGAAAAACTACCTCCCAACTGCACCAATTAAAATCTAGTTAATTTAAAAAAAAAATGAGAGATCCTGCTCTAAATGAGCCTCTGTGTGTGTGTGTGGGGGGGGGGGTTTGCTCCCTGTCCACCTCCCCGCACTTGACCTGCCAGCCAGGTTTTCAGCTCTTTCCTGAAGGGCAGCAGCTCTGTCTAGAGACACAGCCCCGCTTTGTGGTCTGACCTTTTTGCAAGTTTTCCTACTTGAAAGCCCTTCTAAATTTTCCTGTTCCTCAGTCTAGGCTTGGTTTTACCCTCCCTTCTTTTTTCTGAGTGACAAACTCTCTCGGGATACTTGTCCAATAATTCCCTTACATACAAGGCAGCCCCATGTAGAGCGCATTACAATAGTCCAAACGGGAGGTGACCAGAGCATGGGTGACCATGAGCAGGGCCTCCTGGTCCAGGATTGGGTGCAATTGGTTAATGACATACACTTGCCCAAAGGCCCTCCTGGCCATAGCCGTAACCTGCTCCTGAAGCAGAAGCCACAAGTTGATCGGATTGGGGCAACGATGCCCCATCCCATAACTCCTTATGAGGACCTGGGGGCCCCTCACCCACAGCCACTCAGTCTTGCCAAGATTCAGCTGTAGTCCGTTGTCCCCCATCCAGACCCTAGCCGCCTCCAAGCAACTGGTCAGGACTTGGACCGCATCACTGGGATCACTACGGGTAGAGATATACAGCTGAGTATCATCAGCATACTGATGATATCTCACCCTGTGGGATCGGATGATCTACTTGCAATTTCTTGCTTTCGAACTGCTAGGTTGACAGAAGCTGAGACTGAGATGGGAGCTCTGCAGTACTCAGGTCTCAAACTGTTGACCTGCCAACCTTCTAATCATCAAGTTCAGCATCTTGACCATTAAGCCACCGCAGTCTCCTTACTGAGACTTTAAGTGCCAGTTAATGAGAAAAGGGTGAACTCTAGGAGACTTGAAGCGATTCTCTTTTGTGGCTCTCTGTACTTCTCCTGCACAACTAAAATGAATTTTACTAGAAATTCCAAAATGTTGCAACAAAGACTATTTCCTAGATGAAATTAATTAATTAATATAAATACTACTCTGGTCGGTTTACAATGTAATCACATAGAACAACATAGATAAAAAAATATAGTCACAGAATTTAAACAACACAAAATAACAGAAGAGAAGCGATTTGCATAACCTTAGCAGCAATGTAATCAGTAAACAAAATGATAGGCACCACCACCATAGCATGACTTAATCGTCATTTGTCATTCTAGGACCATAACCTTACCTAGAATCTCCCCAAACACTTCCCTAAAAAGATACATTTCCAATACACTTTATCACTTCAAGGAATATTGTTTCTAAAATATTATGCAATTAAGTGTCAGAATACAAATATGGGCAAGTGAAGGGCAAGTTATGTAAAAGATTTATACAGCAGTGGTTCCTAATGTGGGGCACACACCCCACAGGGGGATTTCAATTCCCAGAAGCCTAAATCAGTACATTGGCTGATCCATGCTTTGGGGAATTGACTTAGGCTTCTCGGAATTTGAAGTCCAAAAACCAAACATTGAGAAACATTGCTATAGCGTGTATAAATTAGAATTTTCTTCTTTGCTTCCTCGTTTACTCCATCGGGTTTTGAAGGAGATGCATGGTGCTTGTTCTGGCACTTCTAGTGGCCTCCACTGGTGTTATTTGGTGTTCTTGTAATATTGCTTTCATGTTATCTGTCCACCTTCCTCTGGGTTTCCTTGTGGTCTTTGACCTTCTCGTCTTTCCACATATGCCTTGAAAGGTATGGAATTCCAAGACATTCTCTCCAGATGGGCAAAAAAATAAGGAATATTGTTTCTAAATAAAGAGAACAAATATTATTGAATGTACACAGAAGCAAAACCATGTATATGGCACTGGATAATCAACTAGGGAAGGACAGAGCTCACTGGGAAAGGAAAATCATTAAAGATGGATATAGCTGAAAATCTCAATCTCCTCTACATCACCTGGAGGACCCTGAATAGGCTGAGGGTTGGAGTCCCTAAATGCAAGACCAACATGCTCAAATGGGGACTGTTGGTGGACAACAACACATGGTGTGAATGTGGAGAGACACAGAGTCCGGCTTATTTTCTGGTCTGCCAATTGCTGCCAGAGACATACACCAATGAGGACTTGCATTTGGGCAATGTCAAAGTGAAGAAAGTGGTTTCATTTTGGCAGTCCAGGGTCTGATCAGGACATGAAAGAAGTCTTTGTGGTTAAATAAATAAATACATTTGGAAGGAGACCAAATCATTAAGAAGTGAGACATAAGATTTGGTGCAATCAATGTCACTAGCATTTGGGGAAAGCCCTATCTTGGGGGTTCTGATTCCCAGTATTTCTCAGTCAGCATAACTGTAGAAAAACCCTGGAAAGCAACTTCTGGTCAGAATAGAGAGTGTCCACCTAAATGCATCTATAGAGCAACTTTCAACAATCTTTTGATTTTGATTTCCTCAGAGACAAACATTAATTGAGTTGAAGTCTCAAGATAGGTCAGGGTAGCTTTTTTGAAAGTTTTCCTTTCTATTGGCTATGCCAGGGGTGGCCAACCTTGGTGCGCCAGGTGTTCTTGAATTTCAATTTCCAGAAGTCCTTATCAGCTGGTGTGCTGACTCCGGCTTCTAGTAACTGAAGTCCAAGAACACCTGGAGCGCCAAGGTTGACCACTCCTGGGCTATGTGATGGGTGGACGGATGGACAGAAGGACATTTCCTGGCACTTTGTAGAACATCATTCAGCAGTGTATACAAAATGACTGGGGAAATTGTACAATGGTGATTTTTCATCTGATGGGGAAATTAATGTTCTCTATTATGGGCATTTAATCAGTGCCAGCTTCTAAATATACTACAGAGAGTGAAGATGGATGGGCTCAAATACATCACATCTATAAAAATGGAATGGTAAATTCATAACAAAAGGCTTGATGCATTCAGTTTCTGTTGGATCCGAGTTTCCTACACCGGGAACTGCAAAGACAACAGAGATACAGTACGAGTGAGAGTGCATTCAGCAGGGCAAAATAAAGGATGTGTACATATCTGTGCGGAGGATGGGTGGTGGAGGAAAAAGCTGCCAAGGGAGAGCATATTGAAATCCCATTAGTTCCTTAATAAAGGAATGTGCAGTAATTCATTTGAATGAGGCACTGAGTTTCCATCGAAATGCCAATACCCAATATGCTGCCGTCCAAATGCTTGTCTGTTATAATGTTATGAGATTAGATTTCAGCATTTGTACTTGTGCTTAGAATTCCCTCAAGACAGGAGAAGCCTTGGTAGGTGTTTAATTCTTTAGCTTTGCTTTCACAACCACATGATTGATTCATTTGCAGACATAATGTCAAACCAAGGCAGGGCAAGAAGAGTCTCTTGGTCTTTGTTTTCAGTTTCTGCAATCTAGTTCAAAGATTACACCAGTGTTACTGTCATTGGTGTGGATTTTAGCAATGAAATGCTTCTATTGAAGAAGTTAAATAAATAAATAAATAAATTGGGGGTTGCTGTTTGGTATCATGTGCCAAGTCACACAGCTGACTTAACTAGTGGCTTTTGCCGCTGAGATTTACAGCAATGCAGGGCTGTAGCCAGGATTCTAGATTTGGAGGGCCAAAAATTTTTTCCGGAGGGGAAAAAAATGTCACACACATATATAACATTGGTATTCCAGGGTGGGTTGAGGGGAGCAGGCTGTTAGCTCAGGAGGGTTTTTGCCCCCCCCTCGCCCCCCTCTGGCTACAGCCCTGCACCAATGGACTCATACCAGCAGACACCCATAAAAAGAACTTCAGCCACTGTTTTTAAACATTGTAAGTATCGATCTGTCACCCTTCAATATTATTTTCAAGACAAAATACCAACTGAATAAAGTTATGTAAGTGCAAAAAAATAGAAGAAGCCCAAAGCAAAATAGCTTTTCTTAGACTATTTTAATTTAATTTAATAGATTTATATACCACCCTATCCAATGGACTCTGGATGGTGTACACAAGTTAAAACCAATATAAAACAACTAAAAACCCTTAAAACATAGCAATGTTACCCCCAGCTATGCCATTTACAATCTCAAAACAAATATAAAATCTACAAAACCTTAACATTAAAAAATTAATTACAGGAGGGGGAGCCTCAGATGAGCCAAAAAGGGGAGCTTGTTGACAATCCAAGCCCCCAGACCCATTTTGCCAACCATGTCTTTAATTCTTTCCTAAATGGTAGCAACTGGGCCTGGAGGCATAGTTCTACTTGGAGGAGGTTCCATTCTTTTGAAGACTTTATTTTAATCAGAGATAAATATAGATAGACAAAAGTAGTTGTCACAATTGTTTAAATGTTTGAAGTGGTAGCCGTGTTAGTCTGTGTAAGCATATGAGAGTGAACAAAACAGAACAGCAAAAAAATAAAAAATAAAAGACAAAAATTTTGTGGCATCTTAAAGACCAACTCCTGTATTTAAATGTGAGCTTTCATGGACCAAGTCCACTTCATCAGACATAAGAGTGAGGACTCATGGCATCAATTTACACAGACATCAGGTACTGTCCACCAGATTTGGACAAACCATCCAGTCAGCTTCATTCAGACTGTTTTTGAAAGAGCCTCCTCGAAGATTGTGGTATTTTTTTTAAAGGAAGCCTATTCTTGTCATCCACCAACCTCTGGAGTCTGCCCAAATCCACACCCACTGTGTCAACTATGCTGTCTAACCATCTTGTCCTCTGCCACCCCTTCTCCTTTCGCCTTCTGTCTCTCCTAGCATCAGGGCCTTCTCCAGTGAGTCCTCTCTTCTCATTTGGTGGCCAAAGTACTTGAACTTCAGCTTCAGTATCTGTCCTTCCAAGGATCAGTCAGGGTTGATTTCCTTTAGGATCGGCAAATTTGATCTCCTTGCAGTCCAGGGGTCTCTCAAGAGTCTTCTTCAGCACCACAGTTCAAAGGTGTCTATTTTTATGTGCTCAGCCTTCCTTAGGGTCCAGCTCCCACAGCCATACATTACTACTGGGAAGGCCTAAATTACAGCAGTCGGTTTGCTGCTGAGGAACAAGTCAGTGCTTATATTCCTTGTCACGCAACAAATCACACAAGTAGGACATGATGAGGGAATACAAGCTCCCACTTATTAACTAAGAGCAATTTGTCACCACATTTTGCAACATTGATTAATATCAAATTGAGATCTTAGAAAATAATATTGAAATTATTTTTTAAAAATCATGTCTATTTTTTCATAGGTAGACATAAATTAGCTCCTCACCCACTCCCAACACCAAAGGGATTCTCTCTTTTCTTCTCCCTTTTGGGTGGTGCTTAAGTAGCCTGTCTCCTTGCTACACACCTTAGGGGAGGGGTGCCCAAACTACTGCCTGTGGGCTGGATCCTGCCCCTGACACCAATTCATCCGGCCCATGCCACCCTTGCCGCTTCTAGGAGTGGCAAGGGTGGTGTGGCCCAGATGAACTGGTGTGGGGGGCAGGATCCAGCCCACAGGCCATAGTTTGGGCACCCCCGGTTTATGCAGAGAAAATGGCAGCCTAAAAATCTATCTCATTCTGTTGCAAAAGAGATTGCAAGGTGCGTTTTACTTCCGCTTCCGGTGTGAGGAACCACATGACCAGCCTGATAAACCACATGACCAGCATGAGGCATTAAAAGTTTGGGCACCATTGCCTTAGGGCTTCACTGTGACAGTGAGGTTCTCACAGCTTCAGGGTCTACATGAGCAGAGTTCCCAGAGTAACAGGATCTGCAGGAGTCTTATAAGGCACATACTTATAACCAGGTTCTGTAAAAAAATGTGAGTGGGGAATCAGCCTAGAGGGATGCTCTTAGTCCTGAAATCCATTGCTTTTGTGCGCACGCACAGGTTTACTTTTCCAGTAAGGCACACAAGGGTATCATTTATGGCATAGTAAATCCAGCCTTGGTACACTTGGCCTTCGGAGCAGGGAGCTTAACAGCACATGAGGCGTGACTCACCAGAGCTATTATTCACACCCTGTCACAGCTTTTGGCTTAATTACAAAGCACTAAAACATGAAATAACAGAAATAATGATGGGAATAAAACCAGGCGGAATAAAATATGTACAGCTGAAGCAGAACGGACTGGGGAGGGGTGTTTCATCCACAGTGGCCAAAGACATCAGTTGTTAACTTGTGACTTCCAGGGCTCCCTAAATGTTTTAGTTTGGATTCTTGTATGCAAAAATTATATGTAAGCAGTGTTGTTGGCTCACAACCTGGAATCAGGAAAAAAGAGGGGTTGTCTGCCATAATTAACTTGTCTGACCCCCTCTGTAGATCAGGGCTGGCTCAGAACATCAAAGTGTGTAGAAGACACACTGGATTCCAGTGGAGTCTGATTTCAATTGTGCTAGCATGGTGGTTCCCAGCCTTGGGCCCCCAGATGTTCTTGGACTACAGTTCCAGGAATCTTGGCCAGCACAGCCAATGATGAAGGCTTCTGGGAGCTTTAGTTGGAAACCCCTGTGTTAATATGGTATCCTATAGCTGTGATGACGAACCTTGGCACTCCAGCTGTTCTAGGACTTCAATTCCCAGAAGCCCAAGTCCCTATGAATCCACACAAATGGGTTTACTGTGTGTATGCACAGTATGTACATTATGCACAGTATGTATAGTATGCACAGTAAACCCATTTGTGTGGATTTACAGGGACCTGGGCTTCTGGGAATTGAAGTCCAAGAACAGCTAGAGTGCCAAGGTTTGCCATCACTGCCCTATAGAGTGGGATGTGGGGTCATGGTGGCTTAATGGTTAAGGTGCAGAGTTTGATGATCAGGTCAGCAGTTTGAGACCCAAGTACTGTGTGATGGAGTGAGCATTCATCATCTCTCCTAGCTTCCCATTTCTCTAAAACTTAAGAAAGGTATATAACTTGGGATTTAAGCACATCAAATTGGCTGCAACTCTTCAGTTTCCTCCAGAATAAGTCCAAATGGGATAGCATTAAATTTACAAAGCTGTTTGTATAAGTAATGGCCATGTCATTTGTATCTTAGGAGACATTTTGGTTTTTTTTTTTAACTGTGGCTCCTAATGTTGATGGATATAAACTTTCATTGACAGCAGGTTTCCATCAAAGCTAATGCCAAATAAAGCCTGTTAAGTCTTGAAGTGACAACAAAACTCTTTGTGGGCTCTTGTGTAAAAAGAGAAATTAGCACTACTACCACTCTGTGGTGTGTAGCGGATAGAGGGATGGTCTAAGACTCTGGGGAGCAAGGTTTGAATCCCCACTTGGTCAACAAAACTCACTGGAAGAACCGAACTGGTAGATCCCATTCTTTAAATATTCCACTTGCCTTGAAAGCTCTATTTGTGCTGCTCTAAGTTGGTTCTGATTTGACAGGACAAATCTAACTAACTAACACAGCTATCCTCTCTAGAAATCTCAAATTTCTTTTCCTTTCTACAGTTGCAGTGGAGGGTAAGAATAAAATTTGCTCTGCAGCCAAGCACTGTGTGCTATCAGGAATATATAAGACCTGAGAAGGAAATACCAATCTGATGTATTCAGGACATATGCATTTCTATTTCCCCATCTGAAAGTGGTTGTCAAGGAAACTCAAATGATTTATTCAGAATCAATGGCATGTATGTGTCAATCTCTCAATTGCATCCTGCAATATTATTAGTTCGAGAATAGCTGAATACAAATGTCAAAGTACAACCAAGATAAACAGGAACAGCAGTTTAAAAATAAACCAAACCGTAACACAGCTTAAAAATAAACACCAGTATATTTTAAGGGTATAAGAGAAGAATTAAAGGGATCAATTTGACAACATATAGACTGCTGTTATTTCCATGGGGCAGAATCACCCTTTTTGGGGAGAGTGAGATGCTGCAGTTGAAAAGACTTGGGGCTGGCCTTGTGGGCTGAAAAAGGGAAGAAGCTGCCAGAAGGTATGATTAGACTCTGGAGTACATAGAACACTGTTACTTTTCCCACTGATGTGGTACCTATTAATCAACTTGCAATTTCTTGCTTTCGAACTGCTAAGTTGGCAGAATTTGGGAGAGTGCTGAGTAATGAAATGTGGGTGACTAAGTCCTCTAAAATGAGACTGTTATTTACAATTTGTTATTCACCACCTAAAGTAGCTTGCTGCTGTCTGGATGGCATTGGGAGGGAGTACAGAGAAGGCTGCTGGTCTTTTGTCAAGCTGAATTAAAATTTGATTTTCAATGCCATCAGGTAGCAAATATAAAACTGGATAATTTTGGATTTAGCCTCTGGTAGCAAAGTGTCTTGGTAGCAGAAAATCAACAAGGTTGATGGAAATATTTCTCTTAGTAACTTGGCAGAAGAACCTGGAGACTCTGATCACAGGTTTACATCTGAACTCTGTGGGTGTTTTGTGCCGTTCTGCACCCAATCTCCAAAATGGGTTCAGCACCTTGGATAGCAGCTTAGAAAACCCAGTCAAAAGGCTGAGACTGTGCCTTCAAGTTCAGAGTAAACCACAGAGTGGATTCTCTACCTACAGCATTGGATGTACCAGGTAGTTGGCATTTGGTGCCCCCCATCAGTGCCTCAAATTTCTAGGGGTACCGTATTTTGCCCTGGTGATTAACATCACCAGGTAGTGGGCCTTTAACAATAGCAATTACATTTATATACTGCCCCAAAGCAATTAGTGTACTCTCTGGCCGGTTCACAAGGTGATTAGCATTTTGCCCTCAACATGCTGGGTATTCATTTTACCTATCACAGAAGGATGGTTGAGTCAATGTTGAACCCCACCAGGATCAAACTCACAACATTTTGGCAGCAGTACAGCAGTTTAAACCACTGAAGAAAAGTTGAGTAGAGGGAGGGTTTTGTTAATGGTACAGATTCTTAGCTAGTGTTTTTACTCTAGGTTTAATGCTTTTACAGGGAGTTTATAAACACCTCTGCTCGACCCACCTTTTGAATCGATTTAGGCTGAGCACAGCTCACCATCCTGTACCTCAAGCATTCATCATGCCCATTCATGTAGATATAGTTTATACCCATGATGGTGAACCTTGGCACTCCAGATGTTCTTGGACTTCAATTCCCAGAAGCCAAAGCACCCTGTGAATCCACACGAATGGGTTTACTATGATTCATCCGGCCCACACTGCTCTCGTCGCTCCTGGAAGCAGAAGTTAAACATGCCTGTTCATATAGGCTGCATGAATGTACAGTGGGACCTTGCTTAAAGAGCATAATATGCTCCACAGGATTGCTCTTTAAGCGAGTTTGCTCTTTAAGTGAAATACCATTGTAAGTGACCAATTGTGACTTCTGGCGGGGGGATTGGGAACCCCAATTTAGTTGCTAAGAGAGTTTTTGGTTGGTTTTAGTTGTTAAGTGAGGCGACCATTCAGAGAAAATCCTGTTCTTTAAGCGAGTTAGTCTCTAAGCGAGGCACTCTTTATGCAAGGTTTTACTGTATCATCTAAACCAGCATTTTCCAGCCTTTGTTTTTTTTTAAAAATTCAATTCCCAGAAGCCTAAGCCAGTTCCCCAAAGCACTGATCAGCCAATGTACTGACTTAGGCTTCTGAGAATTGAAGTCCCCCTGTGGGGCATGTGCCCCACATTGGGAACCACTGAATTTTAAATAAGCTTACATCTTTTAATATTGGCTGAGGTGTGGAGAAGAGATTTGAGTGTTATCTCCCTGTATCTTGAAATGTGAGTCCTTTTTGAAGAAAATCTGTTGAGGGTGTGTGTGTGTGTGCAAAATATTATCATTATGAAGCCTTGATACACCAGTCTGGGCAGGTTGTATGGATTGAATTAATCAGCCCTACTAGAGTTGACCTACTGAATCAGTAGAATTTATGTACATGTCATCTTACCATTCAGCAACTGACTTAATGGGACTAGCAACGGGATTTAGATCCTTGTTATCAAGCAAAAAGGAGTCCATGCATTGCAGGCGCACCCCCCCAATAACGGACAAAGACAACATTGAAAGTGGATAACAGCAAAGGGCCACATTTATTGATTCAATGCCCTAGTCCGAATTATAAATTTGTATTGGTAAAACGACCAATCATAATTCCTAAGGCAAGCAGGCCGAAGTAACACTGGTAAGGTACCACCCCAAAATTGCCAACGGCAATTGGTTACAATGTATCAATTTGTATCAATTTGTTTGTTAACAACAAACAAATTGTTGACCGTAGTCAATAACTAACTCATGACCCCACCCTCTGACGCGTATCCGTGAAATCACAGGGGTGATGCATGCTGGTTAGCAATCATCATCACCCCATCGCCTGGTTCGTCGTTGACCGGACAACGTTTAACTACTTTATTCCTGTCTAGTGTTGTCCAGTCAATTGCGAACCTGCCGGATACTTGTGGGTCATACTGTTTACCTTACCAGTGCTACCCGCCCATGTGACCAAAGTCAACAGTAGGAACGAAGAAAGACCCCTATATCAAACCATAGCAACAGTGTGGGATGGGCAAAAAAGCCAGGACCCGAAGCCAATATGGGTCCCAACCAAAAATTCCCACCCGGCCCCGAAGCGACCATAATCACACTGTTAACTAGGGAGGGGGTGGAGGGGAAAAAACTTCTCCGCTCCGTCGCTGAGGCAAAATGGCAGCTCGTCTGCCTCGTGGCCACCCCTTTTATAAGGGAGCTGGCCACGCCCCTAACTACCCGGATTCTCTGTCCTGTGGGGGGGGGGGGCCCGCAAAGGGCGCGGCGGCCATTTTGGCGCCGCGCTTGCATTGCAGGCGCACCCCCCCCAATAACGGACACAGACAACATTGAAAGTGGATAACAGCAAAGGGCCACATTTATTGATTCAATGCCCTAGTCCGAATTATAAATTTGTATTGGTAAAACGACCAATCATAATTCCTAAGGCAAGCAGGCCGAAGTAACACTGGTAAGGTACCACCCCAAAATTGCCAACGGCAATTGGTTACAATGTATCAATTTGTATCAATTTGTTTGTTAACAACAAACAAATTGTTGACCGTAGTCAATAACTAACTCATGACCCCACCCTCTGACGCGTATCCGTGAAATCACAGGGGTGATGCATGCTGGTTAGCAATCATCATCACCCCATCGCCTGGTTCGTCGTTGACCGGACAACGTTTAACTACTTTATTCCTGTCTAGTGTTGTCCAGTCAATTGCGAACCTGCCGGATACTTGTGGGTCATACTGTTTACCTTACCAGTGCTACCCGCCACATGGAGGGGCTTCACAGAAGACCTGACGCCCCCCCCCCCAGACCGTCAGCTCGGTCAACAGGCCTGCTCGCCAGTCACCCAACAGGAGGTCCATACCTCCTCGCGACAGATGGACCCCATCCCCTGCATACAAGTCATAATTTCGTAGACTAATATCGGGGTGATGACTAACCCGTCCCCAAGCCCTGGTGGTAAGAAACCGCGCCACTGCCTTATTGACCGCGCGCCTAGCTCGGTCAAGAGCCAGGAGGTTAACGCCCCCTCTGTAAGAGTGGCGCGGAACAATGTCCGACCAAACCAGGGCTGTGGCAGGCCAGACATAATGCAAGTAGGCGAGGTCCTCGCAAATCGCATGCTTGAGCGATAAGCCGGTGACCTGGCCCAAATCATTGCCCCCCAGGTGGATGATTAGAATGTCAGGCGGGTCAGCCCCCAGGCCAGAAAAAAGGAAAGGCCGCAGCTCCCGCCATAACATCCCAGGCTTACCATGCCATGCGAGACTGGCGTGGTCACCCAGTCCCAGTCGGGGTCCCCACTCTGTCGCCGCAGCGTAACGCGCTGCCCTGAGCACATAGCTGTGGCCCACCAGCCATACTGTCACCGGTGTAATACGACACCCAGGGTCTGTAAGAAAATTGAGAAAAAAGGGAGGTAAGGTGACTGGATTGGTACTCATGGCGGGAGTGGGCGCACATAAAACTGAAAACATTGTGAGCCCCACCTCCCCATGCTGCGTATGTCAGCCCCAGAGTACCCAAAAGCAGCTGCTGTAGAGGCTGCACCAATACGGAACGAATGTGTGCCATAACGGGCACCTGGTAGGCCCACCCTGGTGAGGGCTCTGGCTGTCACCTTCCAAAATTGAAATTTAGTAAGGGGAGACCCATCTTGGTGACAGAAAAACGGGCCGTGGTGCATGCCACGCAGTGCCAGGTATTCCTGTAGGGCACCAACCGGACAGATGTCTGCCAAAGAACACCGTAGCAGTCTTACTCCACTGCCTACGCCATGCTGATCTGTTTTAGAGGAGCGAATCCTCAACTGGGCCCAGTCTTTGGCAACATAGACATCTCCGAGTTCCAGTGCCCTACCACTTGCATCCGCCTTAGACAGCATCACGAGTTCGCTGACGCGGAGCGCTCCAAAAAATGCCACCGTTGTGGCTGCATGAAAAAGGGCTGCCTCATAATGATCAAAACAGAGGCCTGGCCAGCCCCGGGCCAACTGGGTAAGAACCCCTGGGGAAATAGGGTGCCGGTCGTCCGGGCAACGCCCACGCTCGCGCACCCACCCCTCCAAAACGTGTCTCACACGGAAGTCAGAGGTGGTATCCACATGACCCCCTACTTTGGCCATAAAAGCCAACGCCGAGAGCTTGGATGCTATGGTGCGAGGTGCAAGGCCCTGTGCATGCAGGTGAACCATGAACCGCAGGACATGGTCCACCGGGATAGGCCAGGTCTCTGGCAAGTGAAATTGAGTAGCAAAAGCCCTATACGAATTGAATGCTTGTTGATACGCCTTACGCGTGCGTGGCGCTAGTGACAGGCCAATCGCCCGGTTCACCTCTCCTTGCCAATAGTCCACATCTCGTCCGGGAGTGGCGAGGGAAATTCCTCCGCATCCGGGGCCAGGGCGCGGAACCGGGAGATCTGCAGGCGGGACAAAGCGTCAGCAATATCGTTATTAACCCCTGGGACATGCCTGGCCCTGAACAAGACGTTGAGGCGCAGGCAGCGCAGCACAAAATGGCGCACTAGATCCATGACTCTGGGCGATTTAGAAGTCTGTGCATTGACAATGTGTACAACGGCAGCATTGTCACACCAGAAATGCACCACCGAATTAGCCCACTGTTCGCCCCATAGCATCAAAGCCCCCAGAATGGGAAAAAATTCCAGGTATGTGAGATCCCGCAGGCGACCTGTGCCTGCCCATGCCGGTGGCCACCCACCATAGGCCCACTTCCCATTGAAGTACATCCCATAACCCAGGGATCCTGAGGCATCAGACTGGATCTGGAAATTGGGGGATGCCAGGAGGTCAGACCTCCAAAATGAGACCCCATTAAACTCCCTCAGGAATTGCAACCAGACGAACATGTCTGCCCTGATACCCCGGGTAAGCCTGACTCTGTGGTGGGGCCTGGATAACCCTGCCATGGCGTCGCATAAGCGCCGGGCGAAAGCCCTGCCCGGTGCGACCACCCTGCAAGCAAAATTGAGGTGCCCATGTAGCACCTGCAGTTCCCTCAGGGATGCCTTACGCTTGGCCAGCAATTCCGAGATAAGGGTCACTATCCTGGACACCTTATCACCCGGTAACCTAGAAGCCTGCACTACTGTATCAATCTCAACCCCCAGGAATACTAGTTCGGTCGACGGGCCCTCGGTCTTTTCGGGCGCTAAAGGGACACCAAGTTCCTGCATTAGCGTCTGAAATGTATTGAGGAGACGTGCACACGTGTCCCAGCCCCGTTCACCCCCGAATAAAAAGTCATCCAGGTAATGGGCTACAGACCGGGACCCTGACCTGCGGACGAAAGCCCACTCTAGGAAGGTACTAAAACGCTCGAAAGCCGAGCATGATATGGAGCAGCCAAAAGGCATGGCCTTATCAAAATAATACTCCCCTTTAAATTTAAAACCCAGCAATTCAAAGTCGCCCGGGTGCACCGGCAAGAGGCGAAAAGCTGACTTAATGTCGCACTTGGCCAGCAAGGCACCCGGGCCACACGAGCGCACCATGCGCAGCGCATGGTCGAACGATGTATACCTGACCGAACAAAGGTCATCAGGTATCGCATCGTTGACCGATCGGCCGGCTGGGTAGGACAAATGATGAATAAGGCGAAACTCACCTAGGGACTTTTTGGGAACCAAACCCAGTGGCGAAACCTTAAGGTTGGGAAAAGGGGGTGCGGGAAAAGGTCCAGCGACCCTGCCCGCATCTAATTCCTTTTTAATGCTGGCCGCGGCCACCTCCTCCCTTCCTCTGAGGGATAAAAGGTTGGGAGCATCCTGAGGGGATCTATCACCCATAAAAGGGATACGAAATCCCTGCTTAAAACCTTGGATGAGATACTCTCTGTCTCCTCCCCTTGGGTACGATGCGAGCCAGCGCTCCAGCATGTCCACCTTAATTGGGGAGGGGGCCTTTCGGAGAACTAGTTCCATCCGTGGCAGGCTTGCCAGCCCACTGTCCACCCCTCCCTCTGCCTCGCGCCCCCCCAGGCTTGGGACAAGCAGAGGCTGCATGGGGACCAGAACATGTGGGACACTCATGCTTATACCTGCAGTTCTTTCGACTGCAGGAACCATTGGACGAGAAAGTCCAGCACAGCAGGCGGGCTGGAACCCCCTGCCCCGCCGGTTGGCGGGTAACCTGCGCTGGAGCTGCTCGCTGGACCGCATGTCCACAATGGTATCTATCCCCCGGGGCAGGACGTGTGGGTGTCATATACAAGAGCCACAGTCTCTGGCACGGCTCATCCCATCTCATCTCGGGGTGGAGGGGAATCCTCATACGGAATTCCTCATCATATGCTAGCCATGAGGGGCCCGGGAAATCTACCATCGCCCTATATATGTTGTCCAAATATTGGACCATGGGAATAGCTAGATCCGGCCGCGCCCTCAAATATACCGCCATGTATATTAAATAAGCGGGGAGCCAGTTGGCCCAGGTACGCGGCGGCTTACGGCGGCGTGCCTGCTCCTTGTCCTTCTCATCCTGACCCTCCCTTTCTTCCTTGGTGGGCTCTCTGTTCAGGAGTGAGAAGATATCTACGTACTCCCCTCGCCATATCTTTTCTCTGGTAGCCTGTGCCAAGTGATCACCCAGTGGCAAGGAATACCCTGCCGTCGGCAAAGCCGAAAAGGGGATAGCTGGCCTATCAAAAGGGGCCTGAGTTAACCCTGCCACCCCAAGTACGTTCCCAGCAGTGTAAGAACCGAGGCCCACCCCAGTGGGCATGGTGGCAGTAGTTGTCGCCGGGTGGGTCGCCAGCGGCGTAGCCCCTGCACCACCCGCGCGAGGCCAAGGCCACTGAAAGGTCCCCCCTATATTGGGAATGTGTGTGGATGTACTCGTTTGCACCATATACTCACATGCTGCACCCCCGCGGGCCGCCCCCACCGGGGGTTCTGGCCCACTGGGGGCGTCGGAGCTCACGACCGATGAAGAGCTCATCACCGGGGCTTGACCCGCACCAGGTTGCTGGCTGGGGAGCTGCGAGGCAGTGGCCAGAGCCGCGCCACCCGCCTGCAGCAGCTCAACCCTCCCCGCCGGCCGTTGTCCTGCTGCCGATAGCGCCTCAAAAGGTACCCCAAAAGGGGCGCCTGCCTGACTGGCCCGGGCCAAAGACGCCTCCAAGGCCGCAATACGGGCCAGTAAGGTGTCTACATTGACCATGGGCAAAGAGCCGGCCGGCCCGCCTGACCCTTGCATGGGGACAGGTCCCTGCACCCCATGGCCCATATATGGCCATTGGCCAGGACCGAAGCCCGGTAGGGCTGGTGAGGAAACCTGCCAAGGCAGGGCGCCGGGCCACCCCCCAAGGCTAGAGGGCCCCGGGAGAGGCTGCGGCCCGAAAGTAATAGGCCCAACGGATTGGGCAGGAGGAGGAGCGGTGTCCACCGCTCGCGGGCCGCGGGCCGGAGCGCCCTACGCGCCCGCACTCTGATCGGGCCAATGGGCGATAGACCCCAAGCCACCAGCCCCGGCCGGGGATGGCAAAGGTGGCTGTTGAGGAGGCGGCACCACGGTCCTCCGACCTGGGTTGCGCCTCCTAACAGCCCGGGCTGAATTCGCAGCAGCCTTCTTTTTGGAAGGCATCTCACCGCAGCAAAAAAGGGAAGCTAGCTAGGCAAAATCGACCCAAAAGGCTTCCCGGTGATACCAACGAGCGACGGAGGCGCAGGGAAAAAACTTCTCCGCTCCGTCGCTGAGGCAAAATGGCAGCTCGTCTGCCTCGTGGCCACCCCTTTTATAAGGGAGCTGGCCACGCCCCTAACTACCCGGATTCTCTGTCCTGTGGGGGGGGGCCCGCAAAGGGCGCGGCGGCCATTTTGGCGCCGCGCTTGCATTGCTTTGGAGTGTTTCTCTATAAAGCAAGCTGCTTAACAAGCACCGGAAAGATTGTGCCAGTGCTTCAGGATGCCTGGACAGGAAGCAGCAGGCTTTTATTGTTTTCTTGGACAAGCCTGGAACTCCTCTTGGGAGGAAGAGGTGGAAGCCTAAAGTGTCTGCTGAAGTTTGGAAAAGAGTTTAAAGGAAATGGAACAATAACAGGGATTGATGCCAACAATTCACAAGTAAAGAGTACATTGAAAAGTTAATTTGGGGTTTGTGGGAAGTTTTCCACATATTCTATTGAAATCTCGTTAATGGAATCTTCAATGCTGCCACTTAGCGTATGCTGCGTTCAAAAAAGAACCCTAGGGGGTTGGTTGTCATGCCAGTAGAAGCGAAATGTGTGAATTAATTGTGTTAGCACAGTTGCAAAAGTAACTCCTCAATTTATAGCAACTCCTTGGGGGAAAGGCAAGAAAAACAAAATCCTCCAGAAAGCAATCACTTTTTTAGCTTTCCTCTTTAATTTTCTTTACTGTTGTCAATGTTTCCTTCTCTTTTCTACACGGTCTGTCTCTAGGAGGTGGGAGGAAAACAGATTAGCAATGTACAGAGTTTGAATATGGAAGAACTCTGGCTTCATAATGATATAGAAGTGTAGAAATGGAAAGAACCTCAACAGTCATCTAGTCCAGATCTAGTCTCAACAGTTATCTAGTCTAGATCTAGTCTCAACCTTGGGTCCGCAGATGTTATCAAAGAATCATGGAATCAGAGAATCAAAGAATAACTGAGTTGAAAGGGGACTCTTAGGCCATCGAGTCCAATAGGCCATCAAGTCCAATAGGCCACTGAGTCCAATATTCAGCTTATATCTTGGACTTCAATTCCTAGAAGGCTAGGTCAACACACCTGCTGACCAAGAACATCTGGGGACCCAAGGTTGAGAAACACAGAGTAATCCAACATCCTGCCAATGTGGAAATTGACAGCTAAGGTCTTTAAAAATGAAAGTCTACCACTATCTACCAATGCAGTATTGAAATGGATTTAGAATTCCTTTCTAGAGGACATTTTTGCTTGAACTGCAGCAGAAAAGCCAGCTACTTTACCAAAACTACAAATCCCAGGATTCCTCAGGATTAAGTCATTATAGTTAAAGAGAGTGTAGATGCATTTTTAGCTGAAAGCCAATCATGACCCCTCATGATAATCATGAATAAAGTACATGTGCTTTGATGGTGAAGCTTCTAACCATCTCCAGTTGGGTTCTTCCAGTGAGTTTTCTTGAACTATGTATGAGACCTCATGCTAAGGTAACAATGTGTGATAGCCTTAAATGGCCACACCTGCTCCCTCTCCAAACAACCACTCCCTTCCAAGATTATTTGGGGGGGGAGCTCTTAAAAGCAAAGCAAAAGCAAAGCAATCACACTTATATACCGCATGCGCATTTCCGTATTCCCTGGTCGTTTATTCTGGTGGGTGGGGGTGCCCCCTGTGTGACACATTTCTGGTGGTACAAACCCAAAATTGGACTGTCGGACGCCTGCAGTAGTGTTCTAGCACGCTCAAGGTAGTTGCATGTGAAGTTTCAGCACAGTCGGTACAGGGGTGCGGTTTTGTATACGTCGCATACAAGATAACACCTCTGTTTTATATATATAGATGAGAACATAAGACTCTTATTCTTCTTTAAGCCAAGAGAGAGAAAGTTGAACTTTTTGAGGAATTTCCAAAGATAGCTTTGGAAATGTGATGAAATCTATCAGTACAGAATAGAGTTTTTTTATCAGTCAGTTGAAGAAATGAACATGCTTGCAGTATTATTCATTCATGGAAAGCTATTATTTTCCCTTGGATCAATGTTTTTATACTTCCTCCTTAAATTTTGATTTATAACAGTACTTAAAAGTGGATATGTTTCACATCATGCTGGTTAAGATCTTTTGCTGCCCCTGCAGATCAAGGATACATTGATTGCCCTGTAGATTAAATGAAGGAATTAATTGCCATCTTAATTACCGACTACTTTTAATTAAAACCTACAATGGCAGAAATAAAACATGAGGTATGCTCTTTAACAGGATGGGAACTTAAATAATTATCTTGGGATGGAACAGTGGATAATAACAAATTTGGGATATTTCTGACAAACATGTGTATATGGCTTATTTTGACCCCTGCTAGGGGAGAGCCTTGTCAAGTCATGGGGGTTTGAGCAGTCTAACTAGTCAGTGTTGCTCATTACTTGTCAATGATGTTAGGCCAGGACTAAGACTCACCAAAGCATCCTCCATCAGATCCTTGGGCAAGGTGACAGCGGAGGGCAAATATCATGGTCTTGCCTAGCCAGCAGATGACATGATATCCAAATGGCTAAAACAAACAAACAAAAACAAAAAACAACACACACAGATGGACTTGATTTCCCAGGTCCATTTACATATAAAATGTTGTCACAGAGATGTCTACCATTGCATAGACTCCTTGCTGAATAACAACTCCAAGGTATCCAAGGTATCAAGGCTTATTTTGAAATGGATGTAAATCTTTTTATCATTTTAAATTTATATCCCACTATTCCTCATACTATAATCTTCAATATGCAGAAGATCAAGAAACATGCAGCAAAGAGGACTTGATTTTGGCCAATGACAAAGCCAAGTAAGTGGCTTCATTTTGCCTATCCAAAGTTCAATCTGGACATGAAAGAAGAGGAATCTTCAATATAGCTCATAAAATATTTATGTATGTATTCATTTGTTGATTTTTATACCACCTAAGCTGTGGCAAATCACTGCTCTGGGAGGCACACATAATAAAACAACATCGCTTTCTCTCCATACCTTCTATCTAAATGTGAAATAAGAATAAAAATAAATGCCATCAAAAGAAAAGATAACCATCTGGTGATTTTGAAAAAAAGAATAGAAATTAAAGGCTATCGGGTCTCCCACCTGGTGGATTATGTTTTTGAAAGCCACTTTGAAAAGTTTTGCCTTTAACTTTTTTTAACACCTGAAAGGACAGGGCCTGACACACATCCAACCGTAGTTTATTCCAAAGGGGTGAGGTGACCATTAAGAATGGCAGGTTCCTCGTTGACACCCTTCTCATAGTGTCTTGTTCTCAACCTTGTACGGAACAATAACCCATGTTGGAGGTAGCACAGTCTAGGCACCTACTGTTTCATTTTGTAGAATATGTCTATCAGTTCTGATTTGCTGAGGAGACACAGATGCAGAATGCAGCCTGTTATGAACAGAAGTGCCCACTGAAGCAAAGACCCGTATATTTGATTGGCATGAAAAACTGGAATGATAACTTGGTGTGCCTTGCTTAACATTGCCTGCAATGGCTATAAAGCCTGACCTAGTGCTAAAAATATGCTTCCTTGACACCGCAATGAATGATTGCTTGACACAACAAAAATTAGGGGTAGTGGTAGTCAAAAAAACCCACCACAGGACTGCCCCTAAAGGGGGGGGGGAGAGAAATCAGCCTCGAACAATTCAGGATCAATTGTATTTATATATGATGTATATGGGGATACAAAGAGTGACTAGCTGCAGCTTGCCACATGGGTAATGGGGAAACATGAGCAGGAAGTTACACCAAACAGTCAATTGCTTGAACAATTATATAAGCACACTTAAGCAAAATCCATATAATGTATGCACTCATAGACATAATCCATATAATGTATGCAAATCCATATAATGTATGCACTCATAAACATAATCCAAAAGTCCATGAAAGTTAAAGAGATAACAAGTCTATGTTGACTTTCCATCCCTCCCAGGTGTGGGGCCTCTTGCAAATATCTTGAGAGAGGTGATCTTTCCATTTGGTCATGCCTCTGGGCATGATGAGGAATGTCACACCATTGGTAAAATGAAATAGTATTTTGTCCCATGTCCGGAGTGTCAATTGTCCTTTGCCCAGAATTCATTTTGCAGCAATTGGATTAGTCCAAAGTCTTCATGAGTCCATGATAACCTTGATGCGGCCAGATGGCTGGTGACACTCCTGATTGGTTTGTCAGTCTATCACTATTGTCTCTTTGAGAGGGTAATGAATTCTGAGTCTTGCAGGTAAGCCTACTCATTTTCTGGACTAAAAAACACGCTCTGGAAGTGTTAGAATACATTCCACCATTACATACACCAAAATACTCAACATTGACATGGCAGTCATATTGAAAGCAATTCTCTCCCCCCTTTTTTTGCAAACAAATAAAATCAACCCGGTCTTTCTACGTGGTCCCTGTGAAGAGTTATGTATTCTTAAACATTATTTCTATTTCCTTTCGTTCTGCCTGGCAGCTTTCACTAGCTTAGATTCCAGTGTTGATTGGATTATCAAAGGCTTCCGCTTTCACTTATTGTCACCTACTACATTCTAACTTTGATCAGCAAGTGACTGACCTGCTGCTTACATCAGTCACCACTAGGGGAGCTCTAATACTGAGGTGGATTTGGGTCTTTTCCCCGTTTTGGAGTACCAGAAATGTGGGTAGCTTTTCATGGAGGTCCTAGCCATGTATTCCAATGGATCCTGGGTTTATAGGGCAGGTTTGGTGATGTGTGCTGTTTATGCAAATGTGTGAGTGTGTACTGCTTGTGTACTTTACCATGAAAGGGAGCAGGGGCAGCCAATGGGCAGAGCGGGAAATCCCCATTGCTGACAACTAAAAATGGGGTTTCCTAATTTCATCTTTCAGTATGTACCAGATGTCTATGGAGATTAAGCAATAGTAATAGCAATTATACTTATATACTGCCCCGTGGTGCTTAGTGCACTCTCTGGGCAGTTCACAAAGTAATCAGCATTTTGCCTCCAACATGCTGGGTACTCATTTTACTGACCTTGGAAAGAAGGAAGGATGAGTCCACATTGATTCCATCAGAATCGAACTCACAACATTTCGGCTGCAGTACAGCAGTATAACCTCTGCACCACCAGGACTCTTTTCCAGATTTCTTAACATATTCCAATTCACATTTGTGCAACAGGATTTTAACCACAGAGTAGGAAGAGATCTTAAAAATCACCTAGTCCAACTCCTCTCAGTTGGCTGGGCAATTTCTTCATAGAAATACAAGATGTTTTGCATGGAAGTTCAGAGGCCTCTAAAAGTCTTCTTCTTGTAGAAGGACTTAGATTCAGTTGAAGGGTTGTCCAGAGCTTAATGAAATTCCAAACTGGCTGGGGAATTCTCGCAGCTCTAGTTTAAAAAGTAACCTGCATAGTGTTGCATTATAGAATCCGGAAGGCTATTCCCACTGGAGTGCTCATGGACTTTAAAAGACTGTTTTATAGCTATGTGCCATGTCTTTGGAAAAGGGAGTAAAAACAAATTGAATCTGGAGTATTTGCATATTTCTAGGGCAGTCTTGGGGCAGAGCAAAGAGCTCAGAAGTGTTGATCGAGTGGAACAGCACCATACGTATTGCTAGTGTTAAAACTATAAGTGTTATGATTAGAAGTGTGGGAAGAGAAGAACTAAAGTAAGCAAAGGACAATATGGTCCTTACCTTTGAAACGTGTCTTTCTTGTCTTTTCAGCAGCAAATCTATTGATTAAATCGGCCAAATACTGTGGCTGCAGCACCACTAATTTTAGATTCAGGGAACAGAAGGAGTGGGGAGAGAAAGGACAGGAAGTGAACAAAAATACAGACTCCTTTAAGAAGGAGGCAAAGATAACTGTGCCCATTTCCCTTTTAAAGTCCCTTCCTCACTCCCTTCTTAGGAAACTGATGGGTGCTTTCTCCTGGCAGCTGGAAAAGAAGGAGAAATTGCAAATAAAAGAGAATGTCTAGCTTTACAAAGAGTCTGCCTATCCAGAAGTCTTTCTGTTTCTCTTTGCAGCCAATATATATCGGAGAAGACTGGCTAGTATCCTTAATGTTTTGGAATGTAAAGGTAAAGGTCTCCCTTGCTTGAAGGCCAGTCGTGTCTGACTCTAAGGGTGGTGCTCATTTCCATTTAGAACCAAATTTCCAGTGCTGTCTGCATATGCAGCTGTTTCTGTGGTCTTGTGGCAGGCATGACTAGATGTCGGAGTGCATGGAACACTGTTACCTTTCCTGCCAAAGTGGTACCTCTCTATCTATCTACTTGCAATTTCTTGCTTTCGAACTGCTAGGTTGGCAGGAGCTGGGATAGATGACAAGAGCTTACTCATTCACACAGTACCTGGGTTTTGAACTGCTGTCCTGCCAACCTTCCAGTCGTTAAGCTCAGTGTCTTAACCACTAAGCCACCATGGCCCCTTAGGCTACAGTAAATAAGTGAATTATTTTAGTCATGTCCCTTTGAGATTTTGACATGGTGCAGCCCATGGGGGGCATGGGTGGGGAGCATGGGGCAGGCCATGGGTAGGGGCCCAAGGACATGGGTGGGGAGTTAAAAAAAACCGAGCAACACTGGGCACTTTGCTAGTGTGTGAATAAGATTTAACGTATAGGAGGGAAGAATAGAATTTTATTAATACAATTTGTAAATAAACCCTTTGCATTTCTCTTCTTTCTTTCTTTGGAATTTTTTTTTTTAGATGGATGGTAAAGAAATAAACAAACAAACATATCTTTCTTTTTTTGCCATTGGACTGTTTTTGTGACTTTGTTTATGGCATGTTCATTGTTCTACAACTGCTCATCTGAAGACACGTGCTGCCCATTAATTTTAGATCATTCTTAGGAGTGATTGGTTTTTAAAGTGAAATGGTCTCTTTAATTGATTTCACATTCTGGTGCGTCCCTGTTCCTGTTCTCCTCTGAACCCTTTAATTTTTTCGGTTTCCAGCCCATCAAACACAGGTTAAGTGAATACTATACATTTGTTACCTCCAGCTTTTTCTAATTTAATCTCCTAACGCGTGAATAGTTTGCAATATTGTTCTGGGGGACTATAACTGTTGTTTTTTGTTTCTCTCCTTCCCTATCATTTTCTCAGAGTTTAGCCATGGAAGGGGGTTGCTGAAACCTTCTTGCTCCACTTACTCTCTTTGGTACAGAATATTGATTGTTCCTCCAATTGGCACCACAAAAGATTGCTCCTTAAAAGTCCCTCTGCTGTTTCTACAAAAGCCTTTTGGTAGTATTTAAAAAGTCATTATTCTGCACCATAGAGACAGTGTGTAACATAAGAACCGCCTTGCTGGAACAGGCCACAGCCCATCCAGTCCAGCATTCTGTCTCACACAGTGGCTCACCATTTGCTTCAGGGTATTATTCCCAAGCAGATGCTTTCACCTGCTTAGGATTCCCTGGAAATGGCATTGAGAGATATCCTGCCTATCTCTCCAAACCCGGAGGTTGTCCTTAGGTATCCATAATTATAGCCATTGATACCCTTGTCCTTCATGAACTTGTCTAATCCTTTCTTAAAGCTGTCAAGACTGACAGCTGTCACCACTTCTTCTGGCAGGGAGTTCCATAGACCAGGGATCCTCTGGGTGAAAAAGTACTTTCTCTTATTTGTTTGAGAACTAGTACCCAAAAGTTTCATGGAGTGTCCCCTAGTTCTAGTGTTATGTGATAGAGAAAACAGTTTTTCCTTATCTATTTTGTCCACACCGTGCATGATTTTATAAACTTCAATCAGGTCACCTCTTAGACGCCGTCGTTCAAGAGTGAAAAGGCCCAACCGTTGCAGCCTCAGATGGTAAGGAAGGTGTTCCAGTCCCCTAATCATTCTGGTTGCCTCCTCTGCACTTTCTCCAACTCCATAATATCCTTCTGGAGGTATGGCGACCAGAACTGTACACAGTATTCCAAATGGGGCCTCACCATAGATTTATAAAGAGGCAAAATGACACTTGCTGACTTATTTTCTATACCCTTCCTAATGATCCCTAGCATTGAGTTTGCTTTTTTCACTACTGAGGCACACTGGGCTGACATCTTCATTGAGCTGTCCACCAGGACACCAAGGTCCCTTTCCTGGTTTGTGGCAGAGAGTTCAGACCCCATCAGTTTATAAATGTAATTGGGGTTTTTTGCCCTAACGTGGATCACTCTAGACCGAGACACCCCCCCCCCCTTTAGTATGGTATGCACACACTTCCCTTCACAGTAGAACATCTGGATGCAAGGTTAATTTTGATAAATTGCTCCTTGAATAGATGGTAGTTTTGTGCTCCTAAGAAAAAAGGGTGGGAAAAGTTACTTTTTGGTGGGTTCCTACTCTCAGGATGCCCATACTGGATACACTACATTACCCATACTTCCTTTGCTTTAATATAGAGTGCTCATACAACCCTGGCTAATGGTTGGTTTCTGAGTTTGGTTGTCCATTAACACACTGGGCAGATGATAATAGACTTGTAAAGCCATTTTGAACTTTAAGAGAAAAAGAGGGTTAAAAGTCCCCATACCTTTGTGTATGTGTCAGGAAGCAGGTAAAAGAACTGAGTTGGTGTGCAAAAGATAAGATCTACACTATTGTGAATGTTGTGTATTCAGTTGTCTGTCTCAGGCCAGGATTATAAAAGGCCATTGTTTATATCTTTACTCCTCTTGCTGCAAGCGGAGCACTTTATGCATACACAGAATAAAGCCTTTCTCTCTCTCCTGCATTTGGTGCAAGTATTTCTTTGTTTTAAAACCCCAACCACCCAAAATAATACTGCTTTGCCATTGTTCAAAAACCTGTAGCCATTCTAAATCCTGGTGCCTACCTTAGTCATGCCTAAACCCTGTGAATGTCCAGTGATGCTCTTATTTCTGTGAAATATATGAGCAAGTCATCAAGCTAAGCAGCATTTTGTTCAAGGCTGTAGGATTGCTAAGGCAGCAGCATCCCACTCCTGGCTATTTCAGGACTGAAAGCTAAGATGGAGGTGGGCCATTGTAATGATACAGAAGGAGGGCAGGCAGGGGTGGAAGTGAAGCAGGCATAATATGCATAATACACATGAAAGCAGCCTTGTGTAGAATAAATGTGTTCTGGTAACAGCAGGGAATTAGTGGAGATGGGTACCCAGAAACACCACACATAATACAAACAGTTTTCTTCCCCTCTTGTACAGCTCACCCCAAGGTTTTTCTCCCTGCATGTAAACCTGGAGAAGCATTGCAATTCTTTGATACATCTGCCATGACCTTGACAGCTGCCAACCCCACCTGGAGTCTCTAACCTGTTCATTTCTTATTCAGTTGCACAGTCGATTGTGACCCTTTGTGATCCCATGGACCCAGCATGCCATCCTCCGGAGTCAGGCCAGATCCATGCTTACCACGTCAACGATGCTATCTAACCATCTCATCTTCTGCCTCCCCCTTCTCCTTTTACCTTCAATCTTTCCTAGCATCAGGGTCTTTTCCAGCGAGTCCTCTCTTCTCATCTGGTGGCCAAATTATTTGAGCTCCAGCTTCAGTATCTGCTCTTTTAAGGAGCAATCAGGTTTGATTACATTTAGGGTGGACTGATTTGATATCCTTGCTGTCCAGGGGGCTCTCAAAAGTCTTCTCCAACACCACAGTTTGAAAGTGTCTATTCTTCTGTGCTCAGCCTTCCTTATGGTCTAGCTCTCACAGCCGTACACTGTGTATGGCCAGGTGGTGATGGGGTGTGGGCATTATGACCCCCGCCTGCTGGCTTGTTTAAATAAATAATCTAGATCTCCCTTCTTTTTATGGATGGGGTCCGTGGGTTTTTTAATGGGATGATTTTAAAATGATTTTATTGTGATATTCTTTGTATCTGTTTTTATGCTTTTTATCTGTCAGCTGCCTGGAGTCGCCTCGGCGAGGGGGCGGCAATACAAATGTGCAAATTAAATTAAAAATTAAATTTATATTAAATTACCACTGGGAAGACCATTGCTTTAACTATGTGGACTTTTGTTCATGCTTTCTTGCAATTTTTTATACTTGGGTTGTAAAACCAATGGTCCTTTTTATCTGGTTTAACTGCAACCTGTACAGGTCAAGTCGGCCAGGCCAACCCTTTGACTTGATGACAAGACATAAGCTCATCAACATCTTGAGGAACCATTGTTCCCCATCCCTGGTGCAAATGTTGACACCAAACAAAAAATGGGAAGGACAGTGTAGTGGCTATAAGACCACGAAGCAGAACCACACAGATTAGGACATGTTTCCCAACCTTTGGTTATTGGACTTCAATTCCCAGAAGCCTAAGTCATAAGAACATGAGAACATAAGAACAGCCTTGCTGGAACAGGCCACAGTCTATCCAGTCCAGCATTCTGTCTCACACAGTGGCTCACCATTTGCTTCAGGGTATTGCCAAGCAGATGCCTTCACCTGTTTAGGATTCCCTGGAAATGGCATTGAGAGATATCCTGCCTATCTCTCCAACCCCGAGGTTGTTCTTAAGTATCCATAATTATAGCCATTGATACCCTCATCCTCCATGAATTTGTCTAATCCTTTCTTAATGCTGTCAAGACTGACAGCTGTCACCACTTCTTCTGGCAGGGAGTTCCATAGACCAGTGATCCTCTACAATAGAGAATATACAAAATGTACTGACTTAAGCTTCTGGGAATTGAAGCCCTCCTGTGGGGCCTGGGCCCCACATTAGGAAACATTGAATTAGGACAGGGGTGCCCAAACTATGGCCCATGGGCCAGATCAGACCCCAACACCAATTCATCCGACCCACAAAGCCCTTGTTGCTCCAGGAAGCGGAAGTAAAATATGCCCATATGGACAAGTTTTACTTCTGCTTCTGGGAGTAACAATGCCTTTGTGGGTTGGATTAATTGGCATCGGGGATCAGATCTGGCCCATGGGCCACAGTGAGAGACAAAAGATAAAGAAAGAAATTTTGCACTTTTTAATTACCCAATGCAGATGGTGTTCACTGAACAAGAAGCTGGCCCTGCTAGTTAGCTGCTCAGCAATCAGATGAATCATTCGGCTGCAGAAAACAGTACAGAATATCAGTGTCACTCAGGGAGGAAAAAAAATTTGACATTGCATACCACGGGCATGGACGAATTCCAATAATAGACATGAAACTACAAAGGGCAGTGCAGGACATATGCCAGTGTCAGGAGAGCTCAGCGTGGTTCTCTGCCTCTAGCTAGCAGTGGAAATTGCTTGGAAATATTTGTATTGGGAAGAGAAGCAAGGTGATCGGTCAGGAACATAGGGGAATTGCTCTAAGAAGAACCTGCCAAGTTGTATGAAATTCAGTTAAGGGAAACCAACTAACACCCATCCCACCCCCCACCAGAGAAATCAAGGAATAGCTCCATACAAGAGCACTTCCATGCTTCAATTTCATACCTGTCATGACGACATTCAGCGTTTAGGGTTCTGAACTCTCTGCGACAAACCAGGAAAGGGACCTTGGTGTCCTGGTGGACAACTCAATGAAGGTGTCAACCCAGTGTGCCTCAGCAGTGAAAAAAGCAAACTCAATGCTAGGGATCGTTAGGAAGGGTATAGAAAATAAGTCAGCAAGTGTCATTTTGCCTCTTTATAAATCTATGGTGACGCCCCATCTGGAATACTGTGTACAGTTCTGGTTGCCATACCTCCAGAAGGATATTATGGAGCTGGAAAAAGTGCAGAGGAGGGCAACCAGAATGATTAGGGGACTGGAACACCTTCCTTACCATCTGAGGCTGCAATGGTTGGGCCTCTTCACTCTCGAACGACGGCGTCTAAGAGGTGACCTGATTGAAGTTTATAAAATCATGCATGGTGTGGTCAAAGTAGATAAGGAAAAACTGTTTTCCCTATCGCATAATACTAGAAGTAGGGGGCACTCCATGAAACTTTTGGGTACTAGTTCTCAAACAAATAAGGGAAAGTACTTTTTCACCCAGAGGATCACTGGTCTATGGAACTCCCTGCCAGAAGAAGTGGTGACAGCTGTCAGTCTTGACAGCTTTAAGAAAGGATTAGACAAGTTCATGGAGGATAAGGGTATCAATGGCTATAATTATGGGATACCTAAGGACAACTTCCGGGTTGGAGAGATAGGCAGGATATCTGTCAATGCCATTTCCAGGGAATCCTAAGCAGGTGAAGGCATCTGGCTATTTCAGCCCAAGGGCGACTCGAAGCGGCAAAACAACAATAACAAAGCAATACAATAGGAACACAAGTACAAATAACAATACAGTAACACAAAAGTAAATAAATCATACAATATCAAGAATACATATAAAAAAACAATAATCAGCAAAACAATATATCAATACACAATATCAGCAATTACAAAATAAAAGAAATTACCATATATCAATAAATATGGGGACCAAAGGTGGGAAGTAAAGGCAGTGAAACATTGCTGCCAGCAGCGAAGGCTCAAAGGTTCAATGGCTCAGCGGTCTCAATGATTTTTTAAAGTCCACGGAGCCCAGATGCAGTGGCATCACCGGCTCTGGCGTCCTTTTGACTCCCCTGCCAGAATGGGCCAGGAGGAGGGTGCAAATGCCTCCCATCCTGATGGAATCAACCCTGGGAGATGCTCAGAAGTCCAGCAAGGCAGCTCAAAAGCCAGGTGTATCCTTGTTCGAAAGCCAGTTGTATCAGACTCTAGGGTTCAGTGCTCATCTCTGTTTATAGCCAAAGAGCCAGCGCTGTCTGCGTCTGCAGATGTTTCCATGGTCATGTGGCAGGCATGACTAGACACCGGAGTGCACGGAATTTCATTTCATTTATTAGATTTCTATCCCGCCCTACTCAACAAAAATGTGACTCAAGGGCTGCTTACAATAGAGAATATACAAAAACAAAGATACAGTCAGCAAAAATACAACAGGGTACACTAACATCTCAGAAATATAGTAACACTTCAGTAACAGAATAACATCCCAGTAATACAGTAACATCATAAAATACAGCAACATCTCATACAATAATATCCAGCAAAAGCACATGTCACAATATAAAACAATACAGCAATACCACCCAACAGAGCCCAGCATTTCCAACAGCATTTCCAACAGTGTCCGGGGCTCAATGTTCCCAATGGAGCCCGGGGCTCGATGTTACCAACGGAGACCGGCTCATTGTTCCCCGGCAGCACAGCAGCTGAAGTTAAGGTCTAGCAGCTGCGGCGGCCAGTGCAGCTGCTCCCACTTCCCCACGGACAGGCTGGGCTGGGGGAAGAAGCCCAGGGTGGCAGCGTCGCCCATGGCAAGGTCTTTATTCCCACGGCACCCCACACAGCTGCTCCCACTTCCCCACAGCCTGGCCAGGCTGGGGGAAGGTGCCCAGGGTGTTGTTGTTGTCCACGGTGAGGTCTCTATGCCACGGCGCCCCACCCAGCTGCTCCCACTTCCCCATGGGCAGGCCGGACCGGGGGAAGGAGCCCAGCTGTTTACCTTCCCACCTAAGTGGTCCCTATTTATCTACTTGCAATTTCTTGCTTTCAAACTGCTAGGTTGGCATGAGCTGGGGCAGAGACGGGAGCTCAACTCTATCGTGCAGCACTCGGGTCATGAACTGCTGACCTGCCAACCTTCCAGTCATCAAGTTCAGCATCTTAACCACTACGGCACTGCAGTCCTTATTCCAAGAGCAGTAGCCCAAAAGTATACATTTTCCAGGTGGCTGCCCACAAATCCCCTTTTTCCATCTGCTGAATCATATCAGCTGGGTTATAGGCAAGTTCTTTGGACTGTATTAATCCTCTTATATTTACTGTCTATGGACAGCTTTTCTTGTGGGGACACATTTAATTGTTCATCTCTACTCCCATTTTCCCATCTGAAATTGTATCCTCTTAAATTTCACCTTCTCACACTGGTACCTATTATGTGTAGATTCTCCTTCCATGAATCTCCATTGCAACCATGGGAATGCTGTACTGGTAAATAGAAAATAAATGGCAGGCAGTGCTTTAAGAAATCTGACAATGGTTCGAGGCTGACACAACTTCTCATGTCCCCTCCTACCAACCCTGCACTTTCCAGAAGTGTTGGACCTTGGTGACTGAGATTTATGGAACCTGCAGTCCAAAGGGAGGTGGCCAGTGATGGGGAAAACTGACAGACACCATTATTTTGCTCAAATGTCTTTTGGGTGCAGAAAGGCAAACCAAATATTTGGACAACATAAGGCAATGCTGATCAGCACAAAGAAATGCCTCATACAAAGCATATTCATTCTCACCTTATATTACCGGTGCCAAACATGAACACTTACAGCAAAACACAAATGAAAGTTGGTCACCATGGAAATGAGATGCCTGAGGAAGGCAGCTAGAGTGACTAGAAGGGATAAAATCAGGAATGAGATTATAAGGGAAAGAATTGGAATAGAACCAATTTTAAACTACATACAAAGACAACAAATAAAGTGGTTTGCCTATTTAGAGAGAATGTCTTTGGATTGCATACCTTACAAGGCATACATGGAAAAAGGAGAAGGACAAAGACCATGAGGGAGACCCAGAGAAAGATTGAGAGATCACATAACAGACACATTACTAGAACACCAAATAATGCTAGTGGAGGCCACTAGAAGTGCCAGAGCAAGAAACTTGTATCTCCCTCAACACTCAATGGGGTAAAAGAAGAAGATACATTTTGCAGATATTGAACTAATGTTCAAATAACCACCATTGCCAATGTCACCTCCAGGACCGGTTCCATGGTTTACCACAGATATAATGGTTTGTAGTTCATACATTAACCCCACTTTTCTCATTTTCAAATGACTTTCAACTTTGAAAAGACAGAAATAAACATCAATGTATAAGTTGACCAATTGCTTGCGATGTTAATGACAGCTTTGCTTAACAGTGTTGGCAATATTTAATATTTTAAATTGCTGCCCTTCTAAGAGCCGTGGAATAGGTTGGATAAAAAGGCATTGAATTAAACACACAAATTGTGAATATATTATCTGTGGAATGAAAGCCATTGGCCTAAAGACTTCCTCCACTCTATTAACAACCAGTAATTTTAAAAAGTGTGTGTAACATGTACAATTCTCTTCCATCAACATAGCAGAAGTGGTCATTTGCATAAATATTGTTTGCAAAGAGCAATTAGCCCTTCATTTACATACAGCAAAGTAGTAATTTGCACTTCTTAGCCCCCTCCCCATGAACAATTTCTTTACCTATGCATGCAAACCTGATGCATCGCATTTGACACAGTAATAAAAAGATGCTAATAGATCATTTCAAAAGCTGGTGTCAGTGTCTGCTGAAATATTGATTCAGGTAGCTGATGTTTTGATTCTGTGCTGCTTAGCAGTTGAAAGCAAAACCCCAATCAATCATAATTTCTTTAAAAGCTGTTGACTTTTAATTTAAAATCCGAACATTTTGTATTTGATGCGCACAGAATGTTTATCTTATAACTGGAGGTTCAATGAATTGCTTTGCCAAGAAGATACCACGTGTTAATGCGACCACAAATACCAATGAACATTTCAACAGCGTTGCTCATGTGTTAGGTACGTATTGTTACAATAGCTAATAGCACTTTGCCTTTCTGAATTCAGAGCCAAAGTAGCCCAAGACAATTTGCTGTCTGAGATGAATAACAAGATGGCATTCCCTTTTTAGATGAAAACCAAGCTCTTACTTTTTCAATAGGTGTTGAGACACAACCCACTGCATTTAAGTGGCATCAGTCTACCATACAGAGTACCAGACACAAGTTAAAGTACCTTAGAATCTGAGTTAGAGATCTTGGAGTCTATATTTTTAAAGCAGGGTTTTAAAGGTTTTTTAAAAAAAGTTTTGGGTAATTAGCCTTTATACTGTTGTAGTTATCTGGTTGTAGAGCTTGGCAGTTTATGTCAGGGCAGGATTTGTGCCCTGGTTCAGCATCGGTCCAAAATGGAGATTTCCATGCGTGGGAGAACTTATAGCACATACCTTAGAGGGATGGGAATTTGAAAACATGCTAGCCTTGTGGGTTGGAAGAAATGAAATCTAAGTGTGCTGGACATGTTATACTGTATGGTCATTGACTGGATTCTTTTAGGGGAATGGCAAGGAGGAGGACTGTGTGTGAGGAGATAAAACCCAGAAGGTGGAGCCAAGACTTAAGAGAAGGGAGGGCCCCCTGGGTTTCCTCAATTAGAGAAGCTTTCTTTGGTTTGATATGCTTTCTGAACTTTTGGTGAACTTTCTTCTGTAACATACTCTGATTACAATCTACTTTTAAATTACCTCAAGATGACTGGAGTGTTTACTCGGCTATGTGCTACCTTATCTACACTAATCTGATATCCTGGGTTGCTTAGCTAGGAAGGTGGCAGCTCAGAAGCAGGAACCAAGCACCTGGGAAGCAGGAACCAACCACCAGAAAGAAGCCCTACTCACAAGTAAATTTGTTTCCTGACAGTTTAATCCACCATGCCTCTGGTGAAGAGGCAACCTGCGCAACCATACGTAAGCTGTACAGTGCAAGGATGCGGGAATAGTATGTAATGAATCAAAATGGAGCCTTTGCTTTTAGTGAGTTAAGATGGTCACTGTTCTTTGCTCCTTGAGCGGGGTGTGTGAAGAAAGTCTGTGTATGTGTCCTTCAAAGCCAGGTGTGGATTCCTTTGCCAGTCATAACAAGCTGAAACTCTGAGAACAGAAGTAGGTATGATGAACATTGAAAGTGAAGCCTTATTGGGTAACATACAGGAAGAGGTAGGATGAAAGATGAAAAATGGGTTTGGTTATCTTAGAAAAGAGGTTCCCAACCTTTTCAAGCTGGGGGCCGGGCCATACTCTCTCAGTCAGCTTCGAGGGCTGGATGGCCATTTTGTCCCAAAAGCTTCAAAGGGGTGGCCATTTTGTTTCTTGAATGCCTTTGGAGGGGTAGGGGCCACATGAAATGGTCATACCTGTCAAGTTTCGGGAAATTTCTGTCAAATAAGGGAAATTTCCCGGCCAAAACAGAAAACTGGACAGCTATGCTTATCCTGTGCTGGCCTCCAGTTTAACTCCAGTCTAACTGCAGTCTAACTAATATGGGATGACGGCGGGAAAGAGTGTAAAATGGATGTTTTACAGAAATTTCCCGAAACTTGACAGGTATGGAAATGGTGCCATGGGCCAGATCCGGCCCATGGGCCTTAGGTTGGGAACCCCTGTCTTAGAATGTTGTAGAAGAAACACCATTAGAATGTGCATGTTCCAAATAGAAGGTGGAGAAGAATCATTATGCTTGCTTGTGAGTAGAATAGTAGAAATATGTAATCTTGCTTTTGTTAACTAGCTATGCCAGGAAATATAGATAGATATGCTTTTCTTGTTTTATCCAGCAAAAGGGGAAATGAAAAAAATGTTCCTTTTCTATTTTTGTGATTCTGAACTTTGATCTATTTTTCCTTCAAAATACAACCTGATTTGTAACATAAGACCGTTGTACTTTTTATATAGAGCATATGCTGGTGGGAGATTTCCAGTTCCTTTAGTTCTTTATTGGCAATGCTACATATTGTTACCTAATTTACACTGCTATTTCCTACTCAATCTGCCTGGTTTGTAAGCATAAACAGTCACTGATTGAAACCGATCATAGATTTCTCTAACCTGGAGCAGATACACCTGTACTCTGCAGCAGCAATAGGTTTTATGCTGGCTTCCTGGATAGGTGTATTTCTCTGTTGGGTGGAACGAGTCCTATGGTAGTAGGATAATGGGCTTTATTATCCTTACATAGTAAACCACTTGTCTGCATAGAAAACCATGGAATAGATTGCCATAATTCCGAATCAACTTGATGGCACACGGTTATTTTTTACTATGCTTAACTGTTTTTAAGCCATTTGTTGTGTTTCTTATCTTACTTGTACTGTATTTTAATTATTATGAACCATCTTGAGAAGAGTACCATAGAAATAAAATGGAAGGAAGGAAGGACTGTCCTCCACGGAGGATAATGGCATGAAGCTGTCACGGTGAACTGCTCCAAATTATCTAGCATCTGATGCCTGAAATGACTGTTTCATTTTGCCTAATGTTAGGAATAGCTCTAGCTCAAAGTATTTTACACAGGTTGTGTTCAAAAATTGGAAAATTAATTTTCCCAGCTGGCTATGTGTGCTTTCTAAGAACAGTAAAATCCAAAGAAGAAAATTTCATCGAAATACAAATATCCTGAAAAGCTATCCGCAAAGACTAGTATTCCTGACAATATGATATTTACAAGCATTAATATCATCTTTATGCTAGAGAAACATTCCATGGGAAAGAAATCAGGAGAAGATAAATCGTTATGCATGTAAACATTTCCATGAACTTAGTAATAACTAATCAGTGATCAACAAGGATCATTGAACTATGCAATATCAAATTTCAGAAAAGGCTTAGAAGTTGATTCTTTATAGAAGACAAACTTTTCAAAATCCACTGAGTGGTCAAGTTCTACAAAGCTAAGAATGTGAGAACATCCTGTATTCTGCTCAAAAAGGTCTATCAAGTCTATATACCGCTTACATGGTTGCTAAACAGAGTAACTATAGAGAGTAACTGCAGCTTCTTAGGTAAATAAGATAGAAAGGAAGGAGTTCTCTCTGTCTGCTTTGTTCATACTATACAGGTAAATAATATAATACAGTACATGCCCACCATGTCTTTTCTCCCTGGCTTTTTGGGGGTGGGGGTGATAGTGATAAGCTAAACAATCCCAAACATTGCAGCTGCTCTCTGTTAGGGAGTGGCTATTTTGCCAATACTCAAATTAGTACTGTCATTTCAAATTTAAAAAGTCAGGTTCGTGTTATTTCATGGGGAAGTGATTTGGTGAAAGTCTTTTCTTATCAGAGCCACCCACCCACTCTCCCTCACCTCTTATCAATCATATCATCTATTCTGAGCATTGCTCATGCATCAGCTGGTGTGACTGAATCTAGTTATTGGAAAACCGACAGGAAACTGGGCAGCCCTATTGGCTTTCAAATCGATGCGCTTGGGGGCTTTCCAACGGTCAGCTGATTCCCCAATATCTCATGTCATTATTGCTTTTCCAGACATCTGTGTTGCTTTTGAATAGATGGAGTGTTTAAAATACTCAAACTATGTCTTTGGAACAATGTGGGCAAAAAAGGATGCAACGGACAATTCCCTGCCAACCTGGAAATGCTGAGGCAGAACACAGAGAAATTGGGTATAAACTTGGGTCACAACTTTACTGGAATTTGAATAAAATCCCTGACCTATGGAGGGGCCTGGTAGTACATAACCTGGTACTAGAATAGGCAAATTCCTCTTCACCTCTTCGGCCGGGACTGGTGAATCCCTAGCCCCTGGGCAGTGCTGATTCATGCCAGTTACTGCGCAGGCCAGCTGAGCTCCCAAGAGCATATGTTGGTTGTACCTCAGAACTGTCCCACGGTGTCACTGCATGCCCCACTAATTCACCCAAATCGTGTTGAACATCAGCCTTCACCTCATCCAATAACGCCCTGAGGGGTTCACCTCTACTATCCTAACCCTGCACTACTAGCCATATTACTGTTGCGACCTCTTTAAAGATGGAGCCTTTGCTTTTGTGAGTTTAAAATGGATGCTGTTGTTTCCTTCGGTCCTAAGAGGGGGTGAAGAGAGTATAAGAATATGGTCTTTGGGCCAGGTGCAGATTCCTTTTCTCTGGGATAGTCAAAATATGCTTGGACTGTGAGAACAGAAGGGGGAATGTTGGACATTGAATGTGGAGTCTTATTGGGTAAGAGAGAGAAAGAGGTGAGACAAAGGATGAAATATGATTTTTGTTATCTTAGAATGGTAGAGAAGAATATCATTGTTTTAAGTACAGGTATGTTCAAAGCAGGAGAGATGTCATGCTTGCTCATGAGTAGAAAAGTAGAAAACATAATCCTCATTGTGTTAACTGTCTAGGCCAGGAAACATAGATAGACAGATAGACAGGTAGATAAAGGTAAAGGTCTCCCTTGCTTGAAAGCCAGTCGTATCTGACTGTAGGGTTCAGTGCTCATCTCTGTTTCAAAGCTGAAGAGCCAGCACTGTTTGATTCTGCAGACATTTCCGTGGTCATGTGGCAGGCATGACTAGACACCGGAGTGATTTTTACCTTCCCACCGAAGTGGTCCCTATTTATCTACTTGCAATTTCTTGCTTTCGAACTGCTAGGTTGGTAGGAGGTGGGACAAAGATGGGAGCTCATTCTGTCCTGCAGTACTCGGTAATTGAACTACTGACCTTCTGCCTCTCAATCAGTGTCTTAGCCACTTGAGCCACTGCAGTCCTTGCCTGGGACTTAATCTTGTCCTGAAGAGAAGAATAAGAATTAAATTCTTTGTTCTCATTGATTTCAATTTGCCTTGACACAAGGAGCCTCCTCAGAAAAAGATTTTCAAGTCCCAAAATTTGCATCTGTTCCCTCTTTGAAAAGGATCGGATTGAAATAGAGATAAAACTCTACATTTGCATGATAAAACAACCTTGTTGTTTACTATAGATGGTTTGTTTGCAGTGGTCACTAGTTCTGCATCTCCTACATTTTGGCACCCTGGGTAAATAATACCTGCAAGGGGACAGCTTGACCATCACTGACCCACAAGCAGTGGCCCTCCCATGAATTCCCATTTCTGGAAATAAGTCTCCTAGTGCTAGCCTTTCACTGGAGATGTGAAGCTGAAGATGAAGCATGAACTCTCATCTCATGTTAAGACATTTTGCCTGGTGGAACAATTTCAAGTCACCTCAGTTGTTGGATAAACCAACACTGGAAACACAGCAGCTCAAAGTGTAAAATGACCCAGAAAATTATTCTGGAGGGTAATGTGATGATGCCACGGGCATAATTAAATTGAAACCTTTGGAGGGCTCTGTTTAATTGTGCAAGCTTATTCTGTCCCTTTTTTTTTTATTCCTCCTTCTAGTCTATTCGATTTCAACGTGAGTCATTGCCTAAAGCAAAAGAAAATCTGTGAAGACCAGCTCAGTGTTAATAATTGTCTGGAAAAATGAAGAGGCAGTTTCTCACATTAGAGTTATCGTCCTCCATGACAAATGCTAGCTTGGGCAGATTAAAAATCAATTCACGGTACAATATGTCATACATAAAAGCAAGTACATGCAGTTAATTCACAGGTCATCCATTAGTTGCTATTAGCGTACAGGTCTACAGCTGTAGTACAGTAAACTATTGAAAAAGGAAGGAGGCTGATTATTGGCCTGTGTAAATCAACAAAGCTCTACCGAGTCCAGTTGAGTCCCAAGGATTTAGGGTATTTCTGCTTCATCTGCTCTCTATTTGAGTTGCTGTATCATATGCTATTAGGAGCTTGTCTGGCCCATAGCCAGTACTACTTTGACTAGGGTTGCCATAATTCTCTCCAACCAAACCGGGACAGCCATGTGACATCATTGCATTCTTCAAACTGTGCATGTGTCACGGAGACCGCAGCTCTAAGACCCCACAGAATCCCCGTCCAGGGTGGGCAGTCTCTTTTTTAAAAAAGCTGTAGTCAAGAGGTTGTTTCCCATATGATTCTTCTTGCAAAAGATGATTCTTGATTGTTCTATTTTTATTTCATTTCCCATCTCTACCCCTTGCAGTTTGAAAGCAAGAAATTGCAAGTACTGTAGATAAATAGGGACCACTTTGGTGGGAAAATAAACAGCATTCCGTGCACTCCGGTGTCTAGTCATGCCTGCCATATGACCATGGAAACGTCTGCAGATGCAGACAACACTGGCTCTTCAGCTATGAAGCAGAGATGAGCACTGAACCCTAGAGTTGGATACGACTGGCTTTTGAGCAAGGGTGACCTTTACCTTTTGAAAATTTCTTGGGCCACTCTTTAAACCACCCATCCTTCCCCCTGAAGTCACCCCCTCTCCTTCACACTTGCACACACACCCATTGAAGTAGACTCGCCCTCAAACCCCACACAAGGATCCCTTGGAAGAAAGTTATAAGGAGGGGCCCGGAACAGCAATGCAGCCCATGGAGCATCCGTTTCCCTCCGGAAGGAGAAACGCAGGAGACAGGAAGGTACTAATTTTGCAATGGACAACTCTTCACTTTCTGCCCTCCCTCTCAAGAAATAGCGACTCTATGAAATTAACCCTTTGTTTCTGGGATTTTTACATGTTTTTTCTTGAACTAACAGGGACTGCTTCAACCTGGGAAAATCCCAGGAAATCGGGACATAGGGCAACTCTAACTTTGCCTTTGATTTGCACATTGTTCCTTTATCAAATGTAAAAATAAAATGTAGGTGTGTAACAAATCATTGCTGAGCAAAATACATTTGCATTTGGTGGGAGAGGGTCAGGGAACCCACTTCTCAGTCAACTGGAGTTCCATGATGAACAAAGTACATAACATAAAATGGGAATCTCACAAAACAGTGATGACAATGACGACGACGATGACAACAGCAGCAGCAGCAGCAATAGCATTGACTTAATTGGGATTGTTTTGAGTGCAGAGGTGCTGTGGTGGTTTAGTCGTTAAGATACTAAGCTTGACAACTGGAAGCTCATCAGGTCAGAAGTTCGAGACCCAAGTGCTGGGTGATGGAGTGAGCTCCTATCTCTGTCCCAGCTCCTGCCAACCTGACAGTTCAAAAGCAAGAAAGTGCAAGTAGATAAATAGATACCACTGTGACAGGAACTGTAACAGTGTTCCGTGTGCTTCGGTGTCTAGTCATGCCTGCCACATGACCACAGAAATGTCTTCAGGCACAGACAGCACTGGCTCTTTCCACTCCTTCTGACCATATCCACAACACTTCTGTGGTGTATTAAGGCAGAATTGCAAGTTGCTCAGGCAACGCCTTGCAAAGATAAAATAGCGGTTTCCCACCATCCAAATTAGGAGCTAAAGTTGGCATGCAATCTCCCTCTCTGGGCGCACTCATTATGCTAACTAGAGTTCTGTGATTGGTTACAACGTTGGATCCTGTTCTCGATTGGTTAATACTTGTATATCCTGTTATGATTGGTTGGTTATGATTGTCTGGCGGGTTACTACATTGTAACAATGAGTCACCACCGGGGAGACACTATAAAAAGCCCCACGGGTAAACAAAGGTGGGGCCGGGCTGGATCTATACTTCCCATTACCGCTGCAGGTTAGCCAAAGTCAGGCTAAGCCTGGGTCTCCTCTATATGCTATCATGCAAAGGTGTAGCTTAGTCACTGCCTCTGCGGTAGAAACAAAAGGAACTGATTACATGGGACTTGTGTAGCCATCTGATGTCTGGAACGCCTTGTAAGACTAACCAGAAAGACTGTTCAATAAACTCCTGTTGCTGTTCTGTTCATCGTTGCCTGGACTATTGCTTATAAGGCCCGGACAAGACAACTTCTGTTATGTATGTATGTTTGCATGTTCATTGTACTGTAAAGGCAAGAATGTAACCACTCCAAATACAAGGTATCTCAGCTGTAAAGGAACGCGAGCAGGCAGCCCATAGAGGGCAGCTGCGAGCGTTCAGTCTCACATGGTTCACATTGCTCAATCACGGACAGCCGCGGGAAAACCTTCCCCGCATTCAGCAGCAGGAGAAAGATCTGCATTCAGCAGCAGAAAGATCTGCATTCAGCAGCAGGAAGAGAGGCGTGCCTGGGCGAGGCCACGCCGGTAGCAGCCAATGAGCTACCGTGCTACAAGATTCAAATGTATAGGGCTACTGTATATATTGAGATGTATCACCGCTATTACCTCATGCTCCACCGGACCATCATGCAATAAACCTGTGTTAAGCCAACCCTTCGGCTGTTCTGTTGTCTTTGGTCCCATACACTAAATTGGCGACGAAGGTGGGATTATGGCTGCCCACGGGACCAAGACATGCGCCGGCTACGAGATCAGGAAGCCGGGGGACTTGGAGCTGTTTGAGATAGACTTCAATGGAGCGCTGGTGGAGCTCGAAGTCTCAGATGAGGCCAAGAAGAGGGCCATCTTCGTCCGCATGCTCGGACACGAGACCAAGAGGACCTTGGTGGACCTGATCGCGCCGAGGAGGGTGAGCGACTTCAAGGCCACAGAGCTCCTGGCGGCGCTGCGCACCCACCTCCGGCCCGCGATAGCGATGTTCCCCGCTCGGAGCGTGTTCTGGAGGCGAGTCCAGGCGCCCGGGGAATCGGTCGCTGAGTTCGCCGCGGCCCTGCGGCTGGCCGCCGGCCCATGCAAGTGGGAGACCCCAGAAGTCACCCTCCGGGACTGCCTGCTCTGCGGTCTGAGGGATACCGAGACTCAGCGCGCGCTGATGAAAAAGGAGCCGCCTCCCACATGGCAACAAGTCCTCGACACGGCACAGGCCGCGGAGGCCACGACTGCCGGTGTGCAAGAGCTTCAGGACTGGCGCCCGAAACCCGCCAAGGCAGAGAGCTCGGTGCGCGCGGCCCGGCGAGTTTCGAACTCGTCCACGGAGAGCGGCGACGACGAGGACGTCCGGAGGGTCCACAGAGAGGGCCGGCGCTGCGACGGCTGCGGCGCCGCCCACGCCCGCGCCAAATGCCCATTCCGCAAGGCCGAGTGCCACAACTGCGGCCGGCGCGGGCACATCGCCAAGGTCTGCCGGAAATGGCGCGAGGCCAAGAGGAGTTCCCCAGACCGCTCGGCGAGGCAGGACCGCACCACGAGGCCAAAGGACGGCACCCGGACCACGAGGACGCGGGACGGAGTAGGGCGCATCTCCGACGACAGCGAGGACGACGCTCCGGTTTGCAGCGTTTCCACGGAGCACCCCCGTTACTTTGTTGAGGTAGTAATACAAGGGGCCCCTGTTAGGATGGAGGTGGACTCGGGTTCCTCATACTCTATCATTTCCCAGGGAGAGTTCATGAAAATCGCCCCCCGCGTGCGGCCCAAGCTCAAAGCATTGAGGGCCACACTGAAGGACGTGCAAGGGAACCGCATCCCAGTGTTGGGGGTTGGGAAGTTCCAGGTCCAGTTTAAAAAGCACACCGCAACGCTTCCCCTAGTCGTCCTCAAGGGAGGTAAATGCAGCCTCCTCGGGACTCAATGGTTCCAGCCCCTGGGGTTGTTCATTGGGGGGGTGCATGCCGTGGGAGCACACGCCGCCGGGACTGATCCAATACAGAGCGTGTGCGACGCGCACCCCGAGGTTTTCAAAAAGGGGCTCGGAAAATTCAAGGGCCCCCCAGTGACTTTCGACCTGGACCCTGGAGTACGTCCAATCAGACTTAAACCGCGCAGAGTGCCCTTCGCACTAAAGGACAAAATAGAGGCGGAGTTGGACAAATTGGTGGGCCAGGGGATTCTTGTCCCTGTTGATTCTGCGGAGTGGGAAACTCCAATTGTAACAGCGCTCAAGGCCAACGGGGAGGTCCGCATATGCGCTGATTACAAGTGCACCATCAATAAGGCGATCCGCCCTAATGCGTATCCGGTGCCGGTAGTCAGCCACTTGTTGGCCAGGTTACACGGGGGGAGGTGTTTCGCTAAACTCGACCTGGCCCAAGCCTACCAGCAACTCCCGGTGACCCCCGCCGCAGCTGCTGCGCAGACCATAGTCACCCACAAAGGGGCGTTCCAGGTATCGCGCCTCCAATTCGGCGTGAATTCGGCGCCCGGGATCTTCCAGTCACTCGTGGAACGCCTCCTGAAGGGGTTAGAGGGGGTGTTACCCTACTTTGATGACGTATTGATTACAGGGGGGAGCCGGGCCGAATTAGCAATAAGGTTGGGAAAGGTCCTGGCAATATTCGAAAAAGCGGGGTTGCGGTTGCGGAAAGACAAATGCGTTTTCTTCGCAACTGAGGTTGAGTTCCTAGGGTTCCGTGTTACTCCCGAGGGAATAAGGCCATCCCAATCCAAGGTGGCCGCCATCAAGAAGGCCCCTCGCCCCACCTCCAAGCCCGAGTTGCAGTCGTTCCTTGGACTGCTCAAATTTTACCACTCCTTCCTTCCGCGGAAGGCAGCAGTGGCGGAACCGCTACACAAATTGTTAAAAAAGGACGGGGCATGGAAGTGGGGCGACGACCAGGAGATGGCTTTCAATGACCTGAAGCGACTCCTGGCATCAGATGCGGTACTGACCCATTTCAATCCCAAACGCCCAGTGGTCCTGATATGCGATGCATCCCCGGTGGGGGTGGGGGCAGTGTTATGCCACGTACTGGAGAACGGGAGGGAGGCCCCGATAGCATTCTACTCTAGGTCCTTGTCCCAAGCGGAGAGAAACTATGCCCAGACAGACAGGGAAGCACTAGCGATAATTGCGGGGACCAAGAAATTTCATGATTTTGTGTACGGCCGCCCCTTCACCATAGTGACTGACCATAAGCCCTTGCTAGGCATTTTCACCGCAGATAAGCCCACACCCCAAATCCTGTCCCCGAGGATGCTCAGGTGGGCCATTTTTCTCAACGCGTATCAGCACGCGTTGGTATACCGGCCCGGGAAGGAGATTAGCCATGCGGATGCCCTGTCGAGGTCCCCCATTCCCCGGGATTGCTGCCACGTGGGCGAGGAAGAGAGGGACCACCAGGTCTTAATGATAGAGGTCCTAGACTCCCCTCCAGTAGTACCGGCCGACATCGCCAAAGCGACCGGCAAGGACAAAACGCTGGCTACAGTTTGCTCCTGGGTACAGAAAGGGTGGCTCGCGTCTTCCCCTGCAGCGGAATTCGACACATTTTTCAAAAAGAAACTAGAGTTGTCCCTAGAGAGGGGTTGCCTTTTGTGGGGACAGCGGGTAGTGATCCCCATGTCTCTCCGGCCGAGGGTGCTTAAACTGCTGCACGTCAGCCACCCAGGGATCGTCCGCTCTAAGGCACTAGCCCGCAGTTACTTTTGGTGGCCCCAGCTAGACGCCGACATCGAACACATGGTCGGCACTTGCGAAGCGTGCCAAAGCTCCAGGCCAGAAGAGGCTCGCTTGCCACATAGGGAGTGGGACGCAGCAAGGGGGCCCTGGTCCCGGGTACACGTAGACTTTGCTGGCCCGTTCAGGGGAACACTTTTCCTCCTTGTGGTGGACGCGTTCTCCAAGTGGTTGGAGGTCATTCCAGTCTCGAGCACCTCCTCGGCCACAACAATTAAACAGCTACGGAGGGTCTTTTCCACGTTCGGTTTACCCGACACCCTCGTCAGCGATAACGCTAGCTGTTTCACGTCCGCCGAGTTCGGGGCATTCATGGATCGCAACGCCATTCGGCACGTCACCTCTGCCCCCTTTCACCCGGCCACCAACGGCCAAGTAGAGCGCCTCGTGCGCACCACAAAAGATGCGCTGCGGCGCATGGGCCCCGGAGACCGCGACCTGAAATTGTGCCAATTCCTGCTAAGGTACAGGGTCACCCCATTGGCGTCAGGGTACTCCCCCGCGGAGCTGTTAATGCGCAGGAAGCTGGCCACGGTAATCTCCAAGCTAGACCCCACGAGAGTAGAGGACACAGGGCGGAACATAGGGGTGGAACCCGCAAAGAGTTTCAGCATAGGCGCCCCGGTGCATTGCAGGAACTACGCCAACGCGGGGCCAGCCTGGGTGCCGGGCACCGTAATAGAACAAACCGGCCCCGTCTCATACCGCGTGGAGACCAGTACAGGCCTCCTGTGGAGGCGACACGTGGACCAACTCAGGCGCAGGGTCCCCGGAGAGCAGGACGAAGACGAAAATAGCCACGAATCAGCGTTAGGGTACTCCCCCACCCGTTTAGCCCAAGGGGGAGGGAAAGGGGGACATGGGTCCCCACCAAGGGGGGAGGAAAGGGAATCGATCCTCAGAGATCTTTTGCGGGAGTTCGCGGCAGAAAGGAAGAGCCCCGACCTCACACATACCCCTCGGAAGTTTCCCCGAAACACAGATGCCCCTAGAAGTTTAGACGTTGATTTACAGTACCAGGGGGAGTTAGCGGAGTGGTCCCCCACCCGTCCTGGCGAAAAGAGGGGTTTCAGTTCAGCCCCTGGTACTTCCAGTCCCAGTAGCCCCTGTGAGTTAGAATGCAACATAGCGCCAATTTCCCGGAGACCGACACCCCCAAGACAGGAGGCAACAGCGAGTCCGCCCACCACAGTCTCAAGGTCCCCCGAGCGGGGAACAGAAGGTAGCAGAACCACAAGGGCGACCTCATCGGTTCCGCGGTTCACAATAGGAGGGTCCCCCGGGTCCGAGAGCAACAGGCAGGGGTTCACCTCCCAACTGTTCATTCCATTCCCATCCCCGGGCGCAAGGCAGGCACGGACACCCCACAGAGCCACTAACGAATCCCCGTTTCCCGTTGCAGGACAAGTACCCGCGGAGTCAGAGATCACAGGCTCTCCAGCACTAGGTCAGGCGCAAGCACGCCCCAAGCGCACGTGCGGCAAGCCACAATGGTTGCGGGACTTCGTCCCATCCTAGGGGGGAGGGATGTTATGTATGTATGTTTGCATGTTCATTGTACTGTAAAGGCAAGAATGTAACCACTCCAAATACAAGGTATCTCAGCTGTAAAGGAACGCGAGCAGGCAGCCCATAGAGGGCAGCTGCGAGCGTTCAGTCTCACATGGTTCACATTGCTCAATCACGGACAGCCGCGGGAAAACCTTCCCCGCATTCAGCAGCAGGAGAAAGATCTGCATTCAGCAGCAAGAGAAAGATCTGCATTCAGCAGCAGGAAGAGAGGCGTGCCTGGGCGAGGCCACGCCGGTAGCAGCCAATGAGCTACCGTGCTACAAGATTCAAATGTATAGGGCTACTGTATATATTGAGATGTATCACCGCTATTACCTCATGCTCCACCGGACCATCATGCAATAAACCTGTGTTAAGCCAACCCTTCGGCTGTTCTGTTGTCTTTGGTCCCATACACTAAAACTTCCTAGACTGGTTTTCTTCTGACTGCTTTGAGATGCATATTCTAAACCTATTGAGCCATCATTGCTCTCCCCTCCACCCTCATCCTCCCCCACCTCCAGTGTTGTTTACTAGCTTGTGAAATGTAATGAAATGTCACTGAGTTCATGAATCTTTCTGTCCCAGACTTGTGAAATACTACTTGAATTTATGGGTCCATTTCAACCATCTCAGGGAACTGATCCCTCTTGTCCCTCAGATAGCTGTGCCTTGTGTTGCTCAAATAGCCAGAAAGCTGCCTTAAACAGGCCACGGGGAATTTCCTACTCATTCGCATGGACCCCCAAGCAGCCCAAAGTTGGCAGTTACAACTGATGCTTATAATATTTAACATTTGTTTAGTACCAGCCATGCAAAAATGGCTCTGTGCAGGATGCAGAAGTGAGCAAAATCTGTGCTGTGAAGCTGCCAGAGGACTATAGAGCTTTTTGTGTGTATGTATTGGAAGATAGGCCCTGAGTTGGGTTTCCTGATTGGGCGGCAACAAGTGTGAGAATTAAATTAAATCAAGTTCAAGTCCACTTAGAACAATGAAGGTGAACCTTGGCACTCCAGGTGTTCTTGGACTTCAATTCCCAAAAGCCCAAGTCTCTGTGAATCCCATTCATGTGGATTTACAGAGACTTGGGCTTCTGGGAATTGCATTTCAAGAACATGTGCAGTAAACCCATTTGTGTGGATTCACAGAGACTTTGGCTTCTGGGAATTGAAGTCCAAGAACACCTGAAGTGCCAAGGTTTAACATCATGGACCTAGATCAACCTGAGAGGTATATAATTGTTGACATTTTGAAAAATGGGAAAGAGCTGTCCTCTCCTGCAGTGATTTTTGGGATGGAGAGGGAAACATCTAGGTAAGTTCTCAACCTTTTAAAACTGGGGGCCAGGTCATAAGAACATAAGAACAGCCTTGGTGGAACAGGCCACAGCCCATCCAGTCCAGCATTCCATCTCACACAGTGGCTCACCATTTGCTTCAGGGTATTCCCATGCAGATGCCTTCACCTGCTTAGGATTCCCTGGAAATGGCATTGAGAGATATCCTGCCTATCTCTCCAACCCGGAGGTTGTCCTTAGGTATCCATAATTATAGCCATTAATACCCTTGTCCTCCATGAACTTGTCTAATCCTTTCTTAAAGCTGTCAAGACTGACAGCTGTCACCACTTCTTCTGGCAGGGAGTTCCATAGACCAGTAATCCTCTGGGTGAAAAAGTACTTTCTCTTATTTTTTTTGAGAACTAGTACCCAAATGTTTCATGGAGTGTCCCCTAGTTCTAGTGTTGTGCGATAGGGAAAACAGTTTTTCCTTATTTACTTTGTCCATACCGTGCATGATTTTATAAACTTCAATCAGGTCACCTCTTAGACGCCGTCTTTCAAGAGTGAAAAGGCCCAACCGTTGCAGCCTCAGATGGTAAGGAAGGTGTTCCAGTCCCCTAATCATTTTGGTTGCCCTCCTCTACACTTTTTCCAGCTCCATAATATCCTTCTGGAGGTATGGCGACCAGAACTGTACACAGTATTCCAGATGGGGTCTCACCATAGATTTATAAAGAGGCAAAATGACACTTGCTGACTTATTTTCTATACCCTTCCTAATGATCCCTAGCATTGAGTTTGCTTTTTTCACTGCTGAGGCACACTGGGTTGACACCTTCATTGAGCTGTCCACCAGGACACCAAGGTCCCTTTCTTGGTTTGTTGCAGAGTTCAGAACCCATCAGTTTATAAATGTAATTGTTTTTTTTTGCTCCAACATACATCACTCTGCATTTACTAATGTTGAAACTCATTTGCCACTGTTTTGCCCACTCCCCCAGCGTCAAGAAATCCCTCTGGAGCTCTTCACAATCTCTCACAGTTTTCACTACCCTGTATAATTTAGTGTCGTCAGCAAATTTGGCTACCTTGCTTTTTACTCCTACCTCTAGATCATTTATGAAGAGGTTGAAAAGCAGGGGTCCCAGTACTGAACCTTGGGGGACCCCACTCTTTACTTCCCTCCACTTGGAGAAGTGTCCATTTAGTGCTACCCTCTGTTTCCTGTCCCTTAGCCAGTTGCTGATCCAGGACAAGACCTGTCCCTTTATTCCATGACTGGTAAGTTTATTCAAGAGCCTTTGGTGTGGGACCTTGTCAAAAGCCTTCTGAAAATCCAGATAAACAATGTCAACTGGATCCCCCTTATCCACATGCTTATTGACACTCTCAAAAAATTCCAACAGATTAGTGAGGCATGATTTGCCCTTGCAAAAGCCATGCTGGCTCTCCTTTAGCAGCACCTTCTCTTCTATGTGCCTATTAATTCTATCTTTTAGGATGGTTTCCATCACTTTACCTTGGATACATGTCAAATTGACTGGTCGGTAATTTCCTGGATCACCCCTGGATCCTTTTTTGAAAATTGGTGTTACATTCGCTACCTCCCAGTCATCAGGCACAAAGCCTGATTTGAGGGAAAGATTATATATTTTGGCTAGGAGATCAGCAATTTCATCTTTAAGTTCCCTGAGAACTCGTGGATGGATGCCATCTGGGCCTGGTGATTTGTTAGTGTTTAGTTTAACAAGACATGCAAGGACCTCCTCCCTGGTTATTTCTATCTGCCTTAATTCTTCGGTTTCCCTCCCTAAGAAGATAGGCTCTGTTTTGGGCATGTGGCCTCTGTCTTCTTCAGTGAATACTGAAGCAAAGAATTCATTGAGTCTCTCTGCAATCTCTGTTTCCTCTTTAATAACTCCTTGCCTTCCATTGTCATCTAATGGTCCAATGGCCTTCCTAGTTGGGTTCTTACTTCTAATGTACTTAAAGAAGTCTTTGTTATTTCTCTGAGTATTTTTAGCTATATGCTCCTCAAGGTCTTGCTTTGCTTTTCTGATTGTTGCCTTGCATTTGTTCTGCTAGTAGGAGTATGGTAAAGTCAGGGTCTCTGGGTCATTTATAAAGAAATGTGTAGACTTTGATAGCACTCAAATGCAATTCTCTGCTATTGCTGCCTCTGAGCTGCTCAACAGATTGCCGGGGCTTCAATTGTGAAAAATTAAAGTTTGAAATCAGCAAATGATAATGTTTCTGATATCAGAACTACGTACTTAGTATTCCTGCTTTGTTTGAACTATAGAAAAGATATTAACCTGAAGAATTTCTCCACAGAAGAGGGGATATAGATAAAATTTTACAATTGAACACATCTCCGGTTGTAGGGCTGCAATTTATTTTAGCTCTCCTTTTGTGCTTTCTAACTGTGGCAACAATACATCAGTGCTGTTATGTTTGCATATGATTATTTAGCATCCCAGGATTTAGCTGACATTTTGGCATGGTTTACTAAATCAGACAATCATCTTTGACATCAGAGTGGCCTGTGTTTGGAATACATGCTAACATCTGGAGTTTGAGTTAGGTGCAGGGGAAACAGCTCAAATCAGCCAAACACCTTGGGGAGGGGGGAGAAGGAGGGAATGGCGTTCTTAAAACAAAATGGGTGGTTGATTAATCAGCACATCCCCTCCCAATAAAACATGTCTTAATGAGCTCTTTGGAGAAGAAGAAATCTATCGTTTATTGTACAACAATCAACTTGAGAACCTTGCTGATGTCAGACGGAATAATTAATGGCCTGAGAGGGAAGACGAAGCAACAGCGAAAAGTATACTCGCTCATCAGTCATTCTGGGCAAAACCTCTAGAATGTACAATCTTCCTTACCCGGCGGGGTTTCTGGGAGAGAAAGATATGAGGGAAGGGGGAATAGCATTGAAGCATACATATCATGCCCATTGTAATTTATCCATGGGCCTTTCGGGTTATCCTTCATATGTCACGGCGCGAGCTCTGTGCTTACACTTTGGAGCCGATCCATGTATCTGACAGTGGCTTGGGGAACAGAGCTATAGCTTTCCATACAGATGAAAAGGAAATGTAAAGGCAAAAGTCACCCTTGCCTGAAAGCCAGTTGTATCTGACTCTAGGGTTCATTGCTCATCTCTGTTTATAGCCAAAGTGCCAGCACTGTCTGTATCTGCAGACGTTTCTCTGCTATTGTGGCAGGCATGACTAGACAATGGAGTGCACGGAATGCTGTTTACCTTCCCACCGAAGTGGTCCCTATTTATCTACTTGCAATTTCTTACTGGCAGGAGCTGGGACAGAGATGGGAGCTCATTCCGTCATGCAGTACTCAGGTCTCAAACTGCTGACTTGCCGACCTTCGAGCCATCAAGTTCAGCATCTTAACCATTTGAGCCACCACAGTCCCCTATACAGATGAAAACCACTACATAAAGAGTACAGCTATATAACACAGCCATAGTTATTGCTTAATTTTTTTTTAAAAAAAATCATACTCTTATCTCAAGGATCTGGGTAACATGCATGACTCTCCCACTACTTCAACTTTATCACAGACCATGGGAAAGTTATAGCTTTTGATTACAGCTCTGAAAATCCCCTAGACAGGAGGGGCCAGTATCTTTAGGTGTTGCCATTAACAAACTCCATCAACTGTAGCCAGATGTTGAAAAGGAAAGTTGGCCATACTGGCTGGGAGATTTTGTAGTCCAGCTAAGTGACCTCTTTTGTAGTCCAACTAAGTGACCTCTCTGAAGACTATTGAGGGGTAGTATCTGTCCCAAACCCTCTCTGGTAAGCCCCAGGACTGAATGGAAATTTGAATCTAGGGTTTTCTAGTAGGGGTATGGTAAAGTCAGAGTCTCCGGGTCAATGCTGCTGGAACTTTTTCAATAGCAGGCCTGATGACTTTGTTGGAAGCTCCTCACAGTGGAAGGAGGTTGGTGAGAGATTGATTCTCCCAGAAAATATTGTTACAAGTCATCTGTGTCATAAATTAAAGCATTTATTTATTTATTTTATCTGTCTGTCTGTTTATTGTTTCACAGCTAATGAATAGCTTTTGTCTATCCCTCTGGGACTTTTTGATACCCTACTACCTATAGAAAGCCTGCGGGGTTGTGGTGTTAGGTTAGTCCTCCTTCCTTTCTCCATCCCAAATAATAGGCTCTCCAGACTTTATTAACATTCCCACCTGCTTTGTTATTCCCAAATTGGAGGTTTGAGCTCCTTCTTTTCTATTGTCTGCCTCTCAGCTTCTTCCAAGGAGAATCAGAATCTGGAATCAGAACCACTCCCTGCTCCGTGAGTCTTGCTTGAATATGAAAGTCCACCTGGGTGGCAAGGTCAGTTTTTCATTCTCATCACCCTTGTCTTTCTCTTGTTCAGGAGCCAGGTTTGGCCCTATGTCTTCCCTTCTCTCTTCCTGTTCCTCCAACTTCTCCTCCCAAGTAGGGGTTTCTGGTTCCGGCAGGGTACGGCAGCTTGCATGCTGCAGAGTAGAGTAATTCTGCTTTCATCTTTATTTTATTTTGCTTTCCTTCTTATAGGTTTAGTTTTAAAGTTGAACTTGTATAGTTTTATGGTTTTAAAGCTGGACTCCTCTAATATCAGCAGCTTTACGATCAGAGCCGCGAACTTGCACAGTTTGTATTGAATTCTTCTACAAACCGCTATCTTCCGCCTTTGGCTGAAAGAAGTAAAATTCTAAAAGCTGTTGCGGCCTCTTCGAAGGAGTTTCAACAGTTCCTTGCTTAGTTTGGTAGCCTTTCTGAGACATAGTCAAGGCTACAGAAGATTTGTGGCATGAATGAGGGCTCCTGAAATCGTGACTCTGTCCACAAAAAGGTGTGTGTTTGAGCCCCCTTTCTACATGGATGACTGTGCTCATTTTTCTTGGCTTCACTACAATTGTTTGCAACTGTGGTTAGGATTGTGCACCGTAGCCTCATGTAATGAAATTGTACTTCTGGATCAATCTCTCTTAAAACAATCACCACTTGCATGCATATGATACTGTGATTTATTTTATTATTGTATTCTATTTGTACCCTACTTTATTGTATTGTGTATACAGTAGAACCCTGCATAGCGAAAAAGCTCCATTGTACGGAGCTCTTTGTTATGCGGGCTTTTTTGCTATGCGTATCCAATGGGAGATCCCCTGCATAACGGAAAAAAGTTTGTTATATGGGGTTTCCATTAACTGTAGTATCACCATTGCATAACAAACACTTCATTGTATGAATTTTTCAATATACGAAGCGTTCGTTATGTGGGGTTCCACTGTATTTCCTGATATGATATGTATAATGTGTATTGGATGTGGTATTGTTGTGAGCCACCCGGAGTTGCATTTTTGAGTGGGTGGCATACAAATACAAACAACAAGAACAACCACCACCACCACCACAACAACAACACCTGGTCGGTGGGGGGTGGGGGGAAACCCTGTCAGAATTCACAGACTGATCCTTCCAAGTCTTTTCCACCATCTTCTTCACCAGTGCCTTTTCTAACTTTCTAATCCTCAAGCCCACCTCCTTCCATTCCCAAACATTATCCGGGATTCCCAAAGTTTATCTCACCAATGATGCAACCACCCTCTTTGGATTTTCTTCATTCAGGAGAAAAGCTCCCATTCCTTTGCAAACATCTGTCCTCCGACTGATGGGTGATTTGGACTCAAGAACTCCAGATCAAGTGTTGTGGAGAAGAAGAAAAGAGTAGGCCAAATGGTCACGAAATCCAAAACAGAGAAAAAAAACTTTTGAGGCAATAATCACAAAGTCTATATAGTCTGAATAATAATTTTTACTGGTAATGAAAATGTCCAAATAATCAAAGTATTAAATTCAAGTCACAGTATTACAACTTGAATTTAATACTTTGATTATTTGGACATTTTCATTACCAGTAAAAATTATTATTCAGACTATATAGACTTTGTGATTATTGCCTCAAATGTTTTTTTCCTCTGTTTTGGATCAAGTGTTGTGGAGGGCAATGGACTTCAAACCCCGTGGGGTTCCTGTTCACAAGGTGACAGTGACACAGTTGCTTTTGTATTCACAGTGGAAGAATGACAAGACATAAAAGCAGTAAAAAGTGGATAAACAAATGAATATGACCAGAGACCATTGTGTTTTACCCAGCAAATCTATTTTATATAGCAAATCACTGGCTGCCAGACTGGCCAGGTTATCCTGCTATGGTAATAGAGTAAGCCATACTGCCAGCAACACAGTGCCGATTGTCAGGTGGTGTTTAACTAACCTGACAACCCTGAGGACTAACAGCTTGGGTGGCAAAGTCCACAGGGAAGGGTAATGGTCCCCAAGTAGATTAAATCCCACTTGAATCCATCTTGATGGAGGGCAGCAGCTTCATCCATCCTGGCCTGGGAATGATAAGGATTTTGTATGCCAAAAGGGCTCAGGACAAGGAACTGGATCAATGGTACGGGTGTCATGCTGTAATAGGGAAGGCAAATGGAAGGCCACCTCATTATATTGTTCTCAGGACAATCTTCATGGCTGATTGCCATGAGGATAGCCAATATTCGGAATTGGATAGAGCACTTGAAGAAGAAGAAATCACTGGCTGAAATCCTGTAGCTTAGCAAAGTAAGTTATATCTAGAGGTGACCTATTGAATCAATGGGACTTGCAGAATGGCTGACTCAACAAATCCCCATTGATTCAATGAGCCAACTCTAGTTGTGACATACTATGCTAGCCAAAGGATTTCAACCACTGTGTGTTAGTGAGCCAATGTGATTAAATACCGATACCAGAAGCCATTACATTGTCAGTTATAAACTAACTTGTCACATTTCTTTTCATGATCTTATTTTTTATTTGTAGAATAGAAATCTTTTATGTGCTCTTTGGCCTTTAATTTCAGTTTGATATTATCTTCTAAATACACGGTATGCATGTTCAGGAAACAATCAAAGGTAACTACTGGGGAAAATGCTTTATTGCAGGTCAAAAGCCAGCTGCTTGCTTTGAGCCTGTCTCACCGCGACACTGTCCTCTGCTAAAATTACCACAAAATGTTGCAAAGGATTGCAGTGATATCCCCAAATTACAGTGGTTCTCCTGTCGCTGTTGACATGAGGTCCAGTTTTATTAGACCTGAAAATGTGAACACTGGAGAAGCTAGTGTCAGCAGGATCCTGGAATATATAATGTCATCTCAGGGAGCAAAACAGTTGAAAGAAAATGAAAGAAACCGTTCTCTGCTACTATCAGCTAGAGTGTGGGAAATCTCATTTTAGCTTAACAGCATGGCTGGAAAGGTCACCCTGGCCAAAACAGAAAAACAGCTTCTTGTGACAGCAGGGGATATTATTTTCCATGTGGTCTCTTAACCCCTTGCCTCTATAAAACAGGATGGGGGTTCTCTTAAGCATTTAACCATAGCACAAATGTGCAAGCGTTGGCTGTGATGGGTGATGAATTGCTTGAAGGCACTGGAGTTTGGAACAGGGGAGGGAAAGCTGCATGGGTTGAAATTTCCTCTTCAGATGGAAAGATAGAAGAGAATGGAAAGAAGTCAAGTATGAATTCAGCAATCTTCATTACCTGTTTACTTCACTTAAACTTAAACAAATCTCTGCTTTGGTTCAAATTTAAACACAAAGTTGTTCATAGCAATAATAACTACACTATGGGGTGGTATAGCAGTATACCACCCCATAGCACTTAGTGCGCTCTCTGGGCAGTTCACAAGATCATTAGCATTTGGCCCCAAACATGCTGGGTACTCATTTTATCTACCAACCTCAGATGGACAGAAGGCTGAGTCAACCTTGTGCCCCTCAGGATAGAACTCAGATTGTGAGCAGAGTTTTGGGTGCAGTACAGCAGTTTAACCACTGTGTCATGTGGGCTCTTGGCTTCATAGGCCCAGATCTTGTGTCAGTATAGTGCAGGGCTTCTGTCATATTGTTTTCAATGTTCTTATTGGTTTTCATAGATGATCTACTGTCAAAATATGGTGTTTTGGGGGTAAAGGTACTGTTTCCTTATGTGGATAACTAACTACTTCTGCTTACTGGGGAGTCAGGGCTCACAGTGCTGAAGTACTAGGATGTTTTCCTAAGAAAGATGATGACTTCATGAATCATCCTACCCAGGATTCTCCCTTTCCTCTGAGTACATCCCAATGTAGAACACTAGCCCCTCAACTGGCCTTTGACAGGTACTAGTTCTTCAACTATCTGAAATTGTCAGAAATTATTCTCAGTTGAAAGGATTTTTGTGGAAGAAACTCTGCTCAGGGGATGCCCAAATGAGGCTCCTTTCACGTACCCAGGAGCTGGGACAGAGATGGGTGTTCAATCTTTCATGCAGTACTCAGGTCTTGAACAGCTGATTTGTCAGCCTTCCAGTTAACAAGGTGAGCTCCTTAACCACTGAGACACCATAGTCCCTAATAAATAAATTTCATGTCAGAAATCACTCTGGGTTGAAAGAAATTTTTGCTTGAGAAAATCCGCTCAGGGGATGCCTGAATGAGGCTCCTTTCATGTCCCCAAGATCCATTGTGCAGCACTCGGGTATCGAACCCCAACCTTCCAGTCTCCAACCTCAGTGTCTTCTTTATCTATAAGGAGGCCCATTAACCATTGGTGTCCGGCAAGCACGCTCACACCCAGCCCAACCATCTCGAACTGAGCTGCCTACACTTACCTTACCACCCTTGGAGCATTGCCACAAGGGTCCACCAGCTGTGAGTGGGGCAACCGCCCCATAAACATGGTAAGAAAAACCTACAACGCCCAGCGTCCAACGTGCCATGCCACCCCCCAGCCAATGAGGCTGAAGGGCATGAGCACGGAAGAGGCCGGGAAAGCGCTGCCGCTAAAAAAACCGGCCAACACGGCCTTTCCCCACTTCCTCACCGAAGCTGTGCAGGGAGAGAAGGGGATGCCCCTCCTCCCCCTGAAGCTACAGCAAGGCCGGCGCCAGCCTCCGGGGCCACAGGGAAATGACATGCTCTCTTCGGGAGACAAAGGTCCCGCCTTCGCCTCCCAGAGAGAAGGAAACCTTTTCAACGGAGAGGCCTAGCTTCTCTCTTGGTTGGCTGGGGACGAAGCTCCCCAGCCAACCAAGAGAGAAGTGATTCCCCTCTCTCCAAGAGATGAAGGCCATGCCTTCGCCTCCCGGAGAGAAGGAATCGTCTTCCCCCCAATCTCTCTCTCTCTCTTCCCCCACTTGCATTCTCCCCTTTCTCTCTCCCCACCTCTCTCTCTTTCTCCCCACCTCTCTCTTTCCCACCCTTCTCTCTCTCTTCCCCCTCTTTCTCTTTTTCCCTCACTCTCTTCCCCCTTTCTCTCTCTCTCCCCCTTTCTCTGTCCACCCCTCTCTCTTACACACACCCTGCTGGACTGCTCTTCTCTCTCTCTCTCTCTCTCTCACACACACACACACACACACATACACACACACACAAGCGCGCAACACCCCTGCCTTGCCGGGCAAATATTATCTGTGTATTGGTGGTTGAGGTGTTGTTGTTGTTGTTTTTTTGGGGGGGTTCGCACACACCCCAAAACCACCCCAACCACCCACTTACACATAATAACTGCCCGGCAGGGCCGGGCAAAAAAAATTGCTAGTAACCACTAAGCCACCGCAGTTTAAACAAGCAACCCCTAATAATTTGAGTATTGTGCCATTTATAGTGGGTGTCAGGACCATGGACAGTGCTGTGCAGAAAAGCAAGCAGGCTTTGTAACCAGAGGGACTGAGCTGCCCATGGTGCTGCTGAATGCCCATTTGCGTCTAACTGTCCGATTATGTTTAAATTAGAGAATTGCAGCTGCAATTGTTACATTTCTATCCAAAACAATAAACTGTTGTTTTTAATTTAAAAAACAAACTGGTGCTCTTTTGGTGCTCTTGTATAAGTGCCCAGGTAAGATTAAGTGTGAGATCCTAATGCAATATATGTATTATTTAGTTGCCTCCTGCATAGTTTATTTCATGCACGCCCCTGTCCCACTAAACATATGCAGTGTGTATTCATGTGTGTGTGTGTGTTTTAGTGAACTCTCTTTTCTGTAATATATATTCAGAATTATAATACACCTGCATGAGGCTTTTTAGCAGAGATAGGTGGGGACTTAGACACATTTTATGAGTACACATGATCTTTCCAGGCTAGAAGTAAAACCCTGAGGTCACAATTGCCCATAATTATCTTCAAGAATTGCTAAAATAGCAACGGGGGTTCATTTGTAGCTTCAAATCAAACGAGAAACTGGGAAGCAGTTTGAAATGATAGACCCATTTTCAATCTGGAAGGAGGGTTAGCAGACATCATCAGCATTATGTTTCCTGAGCTGCAGAAATAATCTGAGAAAATCACAATTGCATGACACTAAGACATAAAGGTGACCCTGTCTTTTGCGCATCTCATTCTGTCATTAATTCACTCATTAATTTTTAGATTGCTCTTTGGTCTTGAAGACTCTCACTGCAGCACAGGACTCAATTATTATAGTTGTATTAACATGTGAGTATCTAGGAATAGGAATTACACTCAAGATGAAACTTGGATTTGTAGATCTCAAGCCTGAACATCCTTATCTTAATCTTAGGCTATATACCGTGGAATATGAAAGACCTTGCAGTGATTGGGCAAAAAGGACACTCTTTACATGCTCCTCTTTCTGAATGGTGGTTATGGTGGCATTAGGGGCTGCGGTGGCTCGTGGTTAAGAAGCTCACCTTGTTAGCTGGAAGGCTGGCAAGTTGGCAGTTCGAGACATGGGTACTGCATGATGGATTGAGCACCCACCTCTGTCCCAGCTCTTGGGGACATGAAAGGAGCCTCATTGGGTGTCCCCTGAGCAGAGTTTCTTCTGCAAAAATCCTTTCAACCCAGAATAATTTCTCACACAATATTATTATTATTATGGTAGCATTGACCAAGTAGAGCCCAATCTTGGTTTGCTAAGGAAGTTCTGCCAAAGGGTGGAAGAAGCTGGTCACAGTGGAAAAGCAAGTGGCTGCTTTGTATGGGAGTCTGAGAGAGCAGCTAGGGCTGTGGTTTCCAATGTGGGGCACATGCCCCCATGGGGGGGAATTGATTTTTAAGAGAGGGGGCAACTTGAGAATGTTTGGAACAAGTTAATGCACATGAATAGGAGTTCACTTTTTGAATAATAAGAATTATATGTCATGGAGGGGAGGCATCTGGATTTTAGAGATGCTTCGTTGGGGCATGACAAAAACAACAACCACCTGGTTTTGAACCACTGAGCTAGGGGAAAGGGCATGTGTGAGGTCTGGTAATGCAGATGAGGGTTTCTCCAGTTGTTCTTGGAGTTCAATTTCCAGAAGCCCAAATCAGTACACTTGCTGATCAAGGCTCCTGGGAATTGAACTCCAAGAACATCTGGGGGGCCGGCCAAGGTTGAGAAACCCTGGAATAGAGAATCTGGGAGAACAATGTTTTAATCCACCATCAGGCCATGTAAGAAAGTCCAGAGGGGAAGAGCACATATGAAACAGAGCAAGTGTGATATACCTAGAATATTTAACCGTAACTTGGGTCTCCAATCCTCTAGTTTCCACTTGAGCCTCATAAACTGGTGGCAAAGGGATTAAACTGCTGTACTGCAGCCAAAACTGCTGAGGCTGTGAGTTTGATCCTGACAGGAGGCTCAAGGTTGACTCGGCCTTCCATCCTTTCAAGGTCAGTAAAATGAGCACCCAGCATATTGGGATTAAAATGCTAATTACTTTGTGAACTGCCCAGAGAATGTACAAGTGCTATAGCATGGCATATAAATCAGGGATTATCAACCTGCAGCCTGTGGGCTGGATACGCCTCATGGCACCTTTTCATGTGCCCCCCCACTGCCTTTACCACACCAGGAAGTGCCATGTGGTGGAGGAAGGGCAAAATGGCTGTCCAGTCCCGAAGCTGTCTGAGGGAGCATGGCTCAGCCCCTGGCTTTAAAAGGTTGAGAACTCCTGGTATAAGCCTTATTACTATTGCTACTGCTAGATGGGCTTGAACCATGCATTGCTCTCACAACCCTGCCTACATTACAGGCCTGTTGTGAGAATAAAGTCGGGAGAGGTGGACCAGGCTCCCTGAAGAAAAGGTGGAATAGAGACCTATTTGGGGCAGTTTCGGACCATCTCAAAGAGCTCTTGAGACGATTCACAATTAAAGGGGGGGGGATGGAGGGGAGGAGAGTGATTAGAGTGCTGGACCACAGTTCTGGTTTTGAGACCAGTCTATCAGCCTGATAGGGACGAGCCTCTTCCTGGCCAAAAGGGAAATGTCACCCTTGCTCAAAAGCCAGTCGTATCCAACTCTAGGGTTCAGTGCTCATCTCTGTTTCATAGCCAAAGAGCTAGTGGCTGTCTGCTTCCGCAGACATTTCCGTGGTCATGTGGCAGGCACGACTAGACACTGAAGGGCACGGAACACTGTTTCGTGATCCCTATTTATTTACTTGCAACGTCTTGCTTTCGAAGGGCTCGGTTGGCAGGAGCTGGGACAGAGACGGGAACTCATTCCAGTCCTGCAGTATTGGAGGGGGGGGGGGAATTGAACTGCGGACCTGCTGCCTTCCAGTCAGCATCATAGCCAGAAGGGCGGGGAATTTAATACATCATCATCATTATTATCATCACCACCGTCAAGTCGTCTAGCCCCACGATTGCTGCAAAGGAGGAAGTCATTTTCTCCGTAGACAGGTCTAAGGCTGCGAGGAAGGCGTTTCTATGATTTCCTGGCTCTGCTTTCTTCTGAGCATGTCCATTTGTTGAGACACATCAGTCCATGCCACTATAAAGTGGTTGTACATACATGCAGGATATGAGGCTTTATTACCTACATGCATCATGTGTATAGCAGGCGTACTTCCTTAAGAGAAAACCTGTTCTTCAACAGTAGCTAACCAGATGCCTATGGGAAGCCCCACTAGTGTGGGATTAGTGCCATAGAACCGTCCTGCTTGTGTTCCCTATGGTAAACAGAGACGAACACCACCCCTTAGAGCCGTGACGGCGAACCTTGGCACTACAGATGTTCTTAGACTTCAATTGCCAGAAGGCCAAGCACCCCTGTGAATCCACACGAATGGGTTTGGCTGCGGTTCATCCGGCCCGCGCCGCCCTCGTCGCTCCCGGAAGCGGAAGTAAAACGCGCCCGTCCGGGCGCGTTTTACTTCCGCTTCCGGGAGCGACGAGGGCGGCGCGGGCCGGATGAACCGCAGCCAAACCCATTCGTGTGGATTCAGGGGGGGGGGCTGCTGGGAGTTGGAGTGTCCAAGAACATCTGTAGTGCCAAGGTTCGCCAACACGGGGTCTGAGAGGCCGAGTCAGACCTCCCGGGCAAACCCGCCCTTCCTTGTCTCTCACGGCGCCGCCCCTAAAGCGCTGCTGCTGCTGCCGCCTGGCGTCGCCGGTTCGAGGCTGGCTGGTCCCTGTGGTGGCGGCGGCGGCGGCGACCATGGCGCGCCTGAGCCCGTTCCTGGTGGCGCAGGGCCTGGGCGCCGCCTTCGCCTTCCTCTTCAGCTTCGTGGTGGTGGTGCCGCTGTCGGAGAACAGCCGCGACTTCCACGGCCGCTGCCTGCTCTTCGCCGAGGGCCTGTGGCTCAACGGCAACCTGACGGCCGCCGAGCGGCAGCGCTTCACCGTCCACGAGTGGGGGCCCGAGTCCGCCTGCCGCTTCGGCCTGGTCGCCGGACTCCTCTCGCTCCTCCTCGCCGCCCTCCAGGCCTGGAGGAGCCTCTTCTTCCTCTGCAAAGGGCACGAGGAGTAAGTGGGGGGGGGGGGGAGGAGGAAGAGGAGGAGGGATGGGGATGATGAAGGCTAAGATGGGGGGGGGGGCTGTCTATTAGTCCAGGGGAGAGGAGGAGGAGGAGAGATGGGGATGAAGGCTAAAATCGGGGCAGGGTGGTGGTCCGGGGGGGGGAGAGGAGGAGGAGGAGGGATGGGGATGATGAAGGCTAAGATGGGGGGGGGCTGTCTATTAGTCCAGGGGGGAGGAGGAGGAGGAGAGATGGGGATGAAGGCTAAAATCGGGGCAGGGGGGAGATCCGGGGGAGAGGAGGAGGAGGAGGGATAGGGATGAAGGCTAAAATCGGGGCAGGGTGGTGGTCGGGGGGGGGGGAGAGGAGGAGGAGGAGGGATGGGGATGATGAAGGCTAAGATGGGGGGGTGTCTATTACTCCAGGGGAGAGGAGGAGGAGGGATAAGGATGAAGGCTAAAATCGGGGCAGGGTGGTGGTCGGGGGGGGGGGAGAGGAGGAGGAGGAGGAGGGATGGGGATGATGAAGGCTAAGATGGGGGGGGGTGTCTATTACTCCAGGGGAGAGGAGGAGGAGGGATAGGGATGAAGGCTAAAATCGGGGCAGGGTGGTGGTGGGGGGGGGGAAGAGGAGGAGGAGGAGGGATGGGGATGATGAAGGCTGGATGGGGATGATGAAGGAGGAGGGATGGGGATGATGAAGGCTAAGATCGGGGCAGGGGGGGTGTATTAGTCCAGGGGGGGGAGGAGGGATGGGGATGATGAAGGCTAAGATCAGGGGGGGGGTGGGGCTGTTTATTAGTCCAGGGGGGGAAAGGAGAGGAGGAGGAGGAGGGATGGGGATGATGAAGTCTAAGATTGGGACAAGAGAAGCTGTATATTAGTCCAGGGGAGAAGAGGAGGAGGAGGAGGAGAGATAGGGATGATGAAGGCTAAGATGGGGGGGCTGTTTATTAGTCAAGGGGAGAGGAGGAGGAAGGATGCGGATGAAGGCTATGATGGGGAGGGGAGGCTCCTTACAGCTAGACCTTCCTTTAGGAGGTGGGGGTGGCTGGCTCAAGGCACACTGGGGTGGGGGGAGCCTGAAGGGGGCAAAGGGGCGTTGTGTGTGTGGGAAACCACAAGACTCATGATCACCCAGGTGGGGTTCTCTGATCCATCACCAGCTGGCCTTGATCCTCAGCCTTGTTTGATTGCCCGTCGTGTCTGACTCTTGGATTCGGTGCTCATCTCTGTTTACAGCCAAAGAACCAGTCCTGACTAGAAGCCTGAGTGCACAGAATGCTGTTTACCATCCCACCAAAGCTGTACCTGTTTATTTACTTGTAATTTATTGCTTTCGAACTGCTAGGTTGGCTGGAGCTGGGACAGAGGCAGGAGCTCACTCCGTCGTGCAGTACTCAGGTCTTGAGCTGCTGACCAGCCGACCTTCCAGTCCCTCAAGTTCAGCGCCTTAACCACTAAGCCATCACAGCCACATGGCATGTAGGGTCCTGCAAACGTTTTCTGCTGTAACTCCCATCAGCCTTACACAGCCTAGTTCCACCACCATCCACAGTGGTGTCAGACTGCCTGCGTTGCTGCTGATGTACTGAGTTTCTCTCTCTGTTCCTCTCCCCTTTCCCCCTTTCCCCCTTTCCATGACAGCTCCTTTTTGTATGCCTTCCTGAATCTGCTGATCAGCGCCTTCGTGGTTTTTGTCATCTTTATCGCCAGCACAATCGTGAGCGTCGGCTTCAACATGTGGTGTGATGCTCTTACGGAAAAAGGAAGCATGCCAAATAGGTGGGTACTGACGATTAGTTTTTTTAAAAAATTGTTTATCCACAGAAGCAGATACTTGGGAGGCAAGAAACAAGAGGCAGAGAATGTCAAAGAAAGGAACATGAGCAAGAAAAGGTATGTCCTGGAGATTGTTTTAAAAGAGTAGTTAAAGCAAGGCCAATGAAAAAAGTTTCCTATTTACAAGTCACAGAATCGACTGAGCATGTGGACCTCCACATTTTGCTAGACTGCAAAGTTTCTCAACCATGATAGTACTGATCAGGGTAAATCTACCAAGGGCCATTTAGTCCTTTGTTTTAGGGAATTAGATCAGTATATTTTTTTTGGGGGGGGGGGTAGTTTTAATTCCAGACTTACTCACTTTCTTTTGTTGAGGATTCATTCTAGTGCAGTGGTTGCCCATGTGGAGTCCACACCCCACAGAGGGACTTCAATTCCCAGAAGCCTAAGTCAGTACATTGGCTGATCCGTGCTTTGAGGAATTGACTTAGGCTTCTGGGAATTGAAGTCCCCAAACCAAAGTTTGGGAAACACTGGTCTAGAGCTAAAAAGAGCTACATTTTTGGAAGACAATTCCAAGATTCTCCTAGCTGTAGCCACTGATACTTTTGTAGGAGTCTGGAAGTTGTGGCCCCAACAAGTAACTGCTTCAGTATATTTTATATAAAGTTACTTGGGTCTATGGTTTACCTGCTAGAGTAAAATGGTAAGATTCCCTTAACAAAGTTCTTCTATCTATATAGCATTCAAAGACCCTAAAAAAGCACACTTGTATAGCTACCTTGATGGACCACGACGGCATAGTGGTTAAAACGCTGAACTTGACGACTGGAAGGTTGACAGATCAGCAGTTTGAGACCCGATAGCTGCCTCTGTCCAAGCTCCTAGCAAGCTAGCAGTTCGAAAGCAAGACATTACAAGTAGATAAATGGGTACTGCTTCAGTGGGAAAGGTAACAGTGTTCCATGCACTCCAGTGCATAACCTACAATAACCTACAGATACAAATGGGATGGACATTTGGCTTAAGTGTGTGCACTTGTCCTGTCATATACTGAATTTGAATAAGGCTTAGGGGATTTCTAGTAGGAATTAGATATGTGTATCTAATATGCTTTTATGGGCTAAAAGTACTAGCATTATGTATTTGTAACACAGTATGATTAATATAAATATATAGGCAAGCAATTATTCAGTGGACTCTATGAATAAATGTTTTGAAGAATATATTAGTGTCTTTTCTGCTGGGTAATAATGAAGTTGCTGATTTTTTTTAAAAAAGTGACATTTTATGTCATATGATATAGATTAACTGCACTTGTTATGGAGTTAATTTTATGTTTCGCCTTGTCATATGTTGTAAAATGCCATTAGTGAATATTCTGTTTAGGGCTGCAGCGATTATTCGAATATTCGGTTACAATTCTCTCAGGGTTTTTTTGGGGGAAAAACCTTGACTGAAGAATCGAATATTCGGATAAGCCTCCAAGATGGCTGACCAGAATGGAAATGCGAGAAAAAAGAGAGAGAAGAGGCCTTCCGAAACCTCAAACCCTCTGGGATTTTTTCACAGCAACAAGTAGAAATCCAAGTTATTTACTTTAAAAAAAAAAAGAATCTATAGGCAGACTGTATCTTATCAACTTTTTGGTGTGGAGCATCTGAAACAAAAAACAAACGCAAACAACCTCTTCTGACGTCTTCTCTGTTGATGTCACAAGGTAATGGAGGCTGATGAGATGGGTTTCATTGGGGGAAAGAAATGTTGCAAAAAATCAGGTTGTGACTGTTTGGGTGGTCTTAGTGGGTGGAAATATAATAAAAGAGAAGATATTTAATTGGATTTTCTTTTGCTGTTTCTAAAATGCTAAAATTTAGGGCCTTTCCGCACATTTTATTTTTTTTTTGGTCTGTTCATCCTCCTTTTCTGGTTCACCTTCTTTACAATCTCAGGAACAAATTCAGTATAGTTATTTAAATGGTAACAAGGCAAAGAATACCGCAGTACTTAAGAAATCCTAAGGCATTTATAATAAACAACAAAAGTACATGGCTGTACACTGTTTGATTAATGTGATATATGAAATACTTCCAGTAAGGTTGCTGAGTGACCAAAGGTGGATGTATTGGTCTTGTCGTGTTTTAGCACAATCATGGGTTGCGCGGGAGCCCTAGGCCAGTATCTCATTTTTTCATAAGACGGTCTTCATGGCTGGTTTAGTAATTGATTTGATGTAGTTTAGCCTTACTACTATAGCGACACGCCCATGAAGTTCCCCTTTTTTTCTGATTTGTGTTGTGGGTATGAAAAATGTTGCCTTTCAACTAATTGTAACTGGTGGATCAGAGCTATTATCAAAAACCAGAATTGTAGGAAAACACACATTTCTTTTTTCTTTCCAGAGATGGTTCTTGGCTCTAGCCCCGTGATGGCGAACCTTGGTACTCCAAATGTTATTGGACTTCAATTCCCAGAAGCCCAAGCACCCTGTGAATCCACACGAATGGGTTTACTGCGATTCATCTGGCCCTCGCTGCCCTCATCGCTCCCAGAAGCGGAAGTAAAACGCGCCCGTACAGAGGAAGAGTTAACCCGGAAGAGTCTTAACCATACGGGCGCATTTTACTTCTGCTTCCGGGAGCGATGAGGGCAGCGTGGGCCAGATGAATCGCAGTAAACCCATTTGTGTGGATTCACAGGGTGCTTGGGCTTCTGGGAATTGAAGTCCAAGAACATCTGGAGTGCCAAGATTCGCCATCATGGCTCTAGCCATTGCTACTTTGCTGCTTATCTTACAGGTTCCTTGTGTTTCTTGAATATTTGCTGCAACCTTTCTGCTGTTTATGCCTCTGGTCATGCAGACTGCTACTCTGGAATTATAGAGGTGCTAGATCTAGCCTTTCCTATTCTGTCTGCTGCTCTTTGGAATCAGTCCTTCTAAGTGTAGTGTTTGCTTTTTCTCAAAGATTGCGTCTTACAGACTCCTATTCTTTTAATAAGATATATTATTTGAAATACAGTAGCTAATCTGGAATAGGCCCATTGAATCCATGGGGATTTGGTGAGTCAACTCCTCTGTTAATTCCCTTGATTCAACGGGGCTTACTTTAGTTGCAGCTCACTACTTGCTATTAATGAGTTTCAGCCATTACCGTTAGTAGCAACTAGACCATGATTAAGGAAATCTGCCTTATATTGTTTGAAGATGGTAGTGTAGTCTACAGATTTAAAATGAATTGATTCATTTACAAAAAACACATAACTCTTAGATGAACCCCCCTTCTGGGGACCCAAGGTTGGGAACCACTGCTCTAGACTGTGTAGTAGCAACTCTGTAAGCAACTCAATGTTTCCTCTCCGAGCTGTGGTCACTTGTCCACAGTTTCTGTTCAAAATGCCCAGTTGCATTTGCTTTTATTGTACAGGAATGAGATATTCTGCTCTAGATTGTACATGGGGAAATGAGATTTCTCTCTACAAGGCAGCGTATTTATGAGACTGTTGGATGGATGCAGTTGACTTCTACAAACGGGCACCAGTTACATTGTGTTTTTGATATATTTAGTCCTGAATATTACAATGGGACTTGCATTTACTGTATTTATTGCAAGTGTATACCATTTGCTCCTAGTGTGACTTAAATTTATTTGTTGCAAGTGTCATCGTATTCCTGCAAACAATATAGACCCATGGGCTGCGGTGGCTTAGTGGTTAAGACACTGAGCTTGACGACCAGAAGGTCAGCAGGTCAGCAGTTTGAGACCTGAGAGCAACGTGATGGAGTGACATCCCATTGTCTGTCCCAGCTCCTGTCAACCTAGCAGTTTTAAAGCAAGAAATTGCATGTAGATAAATAGCTACCACTTTGGCAGGAAAGGTAACAGCATTCCATGTCCTTCTGCATCTTGTCATGCTTGATCACGGAAACATCTGTAGACTCAGATTACTCTTTTGGTGTAAATGGAGATGAGTGCTGCCCCCTAGAGTCGGACACAACTGGCTTTCAAGCAAGGGAGACTTTTACCTTTACTTATGCTGCCCATGTAGTGGGACATCTAGACTTAAAAAGAAGAGGAGAGCTACTGGTTGATATCAAGGAGCCATCTAGTCTGGCATTGTTGTAGGGATTTCAGATTTCTCTTGCACCATTTGGAAATGGTCTGTGTAACCAGTGAATGGGGCTTTCTGTTTCCTCCTGTTATATGCACCTCTTTATACCAGAGTCTACGCCAACTATTTCCTTGATCCCTCAGGGTTGCTTTTCTGTTTGTCTTTGGATGGAAGGCAGTGGTCCCTCAGCACAGCCTCTGGTCCTGCCAAAGGCTGGCAAGATGTTTTGTGAAGCCCACAAGAAGTGATAATGGCATCTATATAGAAGCAGGCAAAACAGCTGTTTGTTTTGCAACAGAAAGGGGTGTGGGAGAAAAAAGTCTCAGTTCTGATTGCATCAAATGTCTTCAAATCACATCTACATTCTCACCCCATCTTTAGCTTGCATTTAGTTTCAAGGCATAGGTTTTTATTTTCTGATTGCAAGCGGATTTATGCCTGGTGATTTTTTTGTTGGTTTTTTGCATTTAAATAGTAAACCTGTTTAATGTATTCATGTTGTACATATTTCCCATTGATTAAAATGGGCACATATTTCATGATTGTAGACGCTCTTAGCCATTCACATTTTAAAAATGCATGTGTTTTCTTGTACATGTTTTATTTTGATGAGATGCACGGAAATACTCAGAAACCTGTGACTTTCTAAGCCAAGTTGTGTTTTACAACAAGTCTTGGCAGGCGCTCGACAAACACATTTGTTAAGCATCGCAATCTTAGCAAAATTGTTTTGTATCTCCAAGCAAGAAAGCTTTTCTGCCAATAAAGATAGTAAATTGTGCTTATTTGAACAGTCCCTTCCGGTTGCATGATGTCAGTCTCATGCAACAGCTAAAATGCATGTGTGTCATCTTTCTAACAACCATGTGGAAAGGCCCTGGCAGATTAAGAGCACGGCACAGTTCCAGCATGTGGATTCCAACGAAACATCCCTGGAGCTTCTTTCGTCCTCGTAATCTGCAGGAAATTGGCCAGAAAAGAAAACAATTGGCCAAATATTAGAAGGGAAGTTGACATTTTGGCCCTTGTTCTGTTATTTCTTGTCTGAGATAAATAAACTGTGACGGGCTGAATGGCTTGCCCTGAAAGAGGCAGCTATATGAAAGTTTAACTGTGTTTTCAAGGATAGCAGGATGATTGCTTTATAATGAAGATACCATTTCCAGTGGTTGTATAGATATCTATTGCTTCTGGGAAAGGGAGATTTATAGAACAAGATTTAGAGGTCTAGTTTGGCTGATGCTAAAAAAAGAAGATGATTTGGTGTTGCTGAAATGATTTTTGTTTCTTTCCCTTTCATCCAAAACATCCTCCCTCTAGCTGTGAAGAATTACAGGATATAGATCTTGAGCTGAATTTAGAAAACTCAGCATTCTATGACCAGTTTGCCATTATACAGGTAAGTCAAGCCATACTCTTCAAAGCCAGAGAGTGGAACTTGTTGGAGGAGATAAAAACCAGAGGGAGGGGGCCGGACGTTCTCTTGGTCTGGTGCGCCACTTTGTGTAAGTCTTTTAGAGGGGGGTTCTGGAAACTCCGCAATCATGTAGTTTTCTAAACTAGAGGATGGGGTCCTTTCGGGCTTCAAAGCTTAGTCAGGTTTCATTGTTTTTAATGTGCTTTCTAAACCTAAGATGTTTCAATTTGCCTTGAATTATTTTGCTTCCTGAAAATTTGTTTATATAACCTACTTTTGCTACAATATGCTGTACTTTTAAAAGACATGAAGAAGACTGGAGTTGTTTACTTTGCTATGCGCTACCTTACTTACATTCGGGACTTAGGACAGAACATGTGAGAAGTCTAGCTAAAATCCTGAATTTCTTAGCCAGATGGTGTCAGTTCAAGTGCGTTCCCACTTCCGTGTAGACCAAGGTTCTACTCAAGAGTAACAGATTCATTACAAATCCATTTTCCCAGTGTATTTTAAGTGAGGGAGTGGGTCTTATATGCCAGCAAATCTGGTATATCCCTCCAAAATAACTAACTGAAATTTCCAAAACATATGGTGGCAGCCTAAGATTTTTGCACAAGTTCCACTCTCTGGCCATTCCCCTAAAGGAATTCAGCCAATGACTATACATGTCTATCCAATTTTAAGTTTCATTTCTTCCAGAACATGAGGCTAGGATGTTTAGTCTAGCAAGCAGCTTCTGCCCAGCAACACCCATAATGCATCATTGCCACTCCTTCTAAGAACAGCCCACAGAAATCTACATCACAATGTTTTGTACTGTATATAATGGCCAATAGTGGGCTATTTTGGTAATAACAGGGTGCATCTTATACTCTGGTGCATCTTATACGTCGGCAAACACGGTAACTCTGAAACTGAAGACTGAGAGCAATTCCCTGCTCTTGGTGAAGAAAGCAATACTAGGAATTGTGTAATTCCATCATCTCTCAATTTCTCAAAGCTCTCTCCTTTCCCCTCTTTTTCTCGTCTAGTTTGGCCTCTGGGCTGCCTGGGTGACATGGCTAGGAATTACCATTTTGGCCTTTTTGAAGGTTTATCATAACTACCGGCAGGAAGATCTCCTGGACAGCCTGATACATGAGAAGGAGCTTTTGCTTGGACGATCCTCTTCACGAACTTCCTTTCAGGATGAGAAAAGTGGCATGATCTAATGGCCACACTGAGCAAATCTGCTCAGTAGGTTGTGAATTTTGTAAGTTGGTATCTCTGGTTTTGAGGTTAATGATAAGAATTGCTATTGTCCTCCCTGCAAAGGTATTTCAGAAAGGAAAGTGATCTGGAATCAATCAGCTCATTAAGGATGTGTCTGTCTGCAAAAACATCTCTGTCAACAAGCTAATTCACATATATGTGTTCATCATGTCCTGTTATTAGTGAATTAGTCAAGAATTGATTATTATCAGCCAAATTTGCAAGCTCTCTCCATCTAAAAGTATTCTGCTAGAGTTGATATGATGTAATAATCAAAATCTGTCTTTGGGAATTAATTGTGATTTCTCCTTCACACATGCAAATCATCGCTTGTTGTTTGCATTGTACCTGATGGACACACATGTGTGAACTAATCCATAGACAATAAACTTTGTGTCATTTTCTTGATATACATTCAGTAAAGCTAGCACCTACAGCATATTTAAATGAATTGGATTTGTTAAGTCAAAACTTGTGTAAAATTATGTTGACTCAATGAGTTGTTTCCAGTTAGGATTATACATCTGTATTACGATCACTGATCAGATAAAAATTGGGATTAGGAATGTTTCGTCCTCATGCATGTGGACAGCCTTCTTCTCTACACCAAGAAAGATGGCAAAGAATTTCCCGGCCTTCTCAACAGTTTTTTGATTGGTGAGAGTACCATTTTGCACAAAATTACTATTCCTTTTGCAAAACAGTGCAATTCATGTAGCCGCGCGATTGCTACAAACCTTAATGATTGTAGCTTTGCTTAAAAGCCTGCAGCTGGTGTCTGTTTCAACAGTTAGTCAATCCTTCTATACTTAAACTTTGTGTGTAGTTGTGTGCGTGTGCATGTATTTTGTTTCTCAAAGGCAAATGGATAAAATTTGCACAAATTACATAGAACTTTGGTGGGAGGAAAAATCTCTGTCATTTTCTCAGTTGGCGATGATGACTAGCAGTGTTTTAGCATTCCTTGTGGAGACAGTCTACAAGGACAAGGATGAAGAATTTAGAGAGTAGTTTTTTCTTCTGTTAGAATTATTTAATACCACACTGTTAGTACATCTGTGAGCCAAATTACACAGCTATTGCTGCACTGGTAATTGTGCAAACAGGGAGACCATTCCAACTTTTGGCATCCTAAAGTGTGTTATTTCACAGATCCTGTTACAATCACTGGAGTATTGAAAATTGAGGTTCTATAACAGCAATTCTGGCAGTGTTGAGCTGCTCCCGGTGACCACAGGTGCTCGGATACCGGTAGCAGAAATTGCCCCAGGCCACACCCACTTGGCTAGCCACACCCACCTCCCTACCCCAGACCATAGTGTGGGGAGGCCAAGTGGGCGTGGCCCACAGCATTAACCATGCCCACAGAGTTAGCCACGCCTATGGTGGGGGTAGTAAGATTTTTTTTGCAGAGCATCACTGAATTCTGGTCCTCCAGACTTGACAACCCTAAGGACTAATGGCCTTGAGTGCCGAAGTCCACAGGGAACGGTGATGGTCCCCAAGTGGATTAAATCCCACTTGAATCCATCTTGCTGGAGAGCATCAGCTTCATCAATACTAGCCTGGGGCCAATGAGGTCTTTGCGTGCCTAAAGGGCTCAGGACCAGAAAGTTACTCACGGAACTAGAATAGTGGTATGGGTATCACACTGTGATGCGGAAGGCATATGAAAGGCCATTGCATTATATTCTCAGGACAGTCATCATGGCTGATCACCATGATGATCGCCAATATTTGGATTCGAATATGGCAGAACAGCAAGAAGAAGAAGATGGTCAACATGACCATGATTCATCAAGAATTTCCCTGCCTGTTATTCAGTGGTTTAGTCTGAACACAGTGGCTGTCACATTTATAGCAGAGTTGAAGCATGATGCCCCCCGCCCCTGGGACTCTTGCCCACCCACAGCCTGGGTGGGCAGAAGAGGATCCATTGGGAGGAAAGAGGCAGCTTTTCCATCCACACTGCCCTCCCGCGACTCTCGCCAACCCAAGGCCTGGGTGGGCAGAAGAGGAGCCGTTGTGGCCCTATGTATATCTTATGAAGTGTAAACTGCCTTGAGTCGCCCCAGGGTGAGGAAGGTGGTACATTAAATAAATAAATAAATAAATAAATAAATAAATAAATAAATAAATAAATAAATAAATACTCCATGACTGAAAATATTCCAAATCTAAATGGAGGATTTCACCACAGGGAAAACCTATTGATAAAAGTTATGAGGTCTTTCTCAAAAATGGGACTATCCCTAAAAACACTCCTCAATCATTTAATTTGTGTTTAATTTGTGTCTAATTTGCTTTTGTCTGTGGCCATATAGAAAAACTTCCTCTTGTGGGATTTAGTTGAAGAGATTCAGTACAGAATGTTTGACTAGAAAATTGTTTCTATTATCTGAATGATGGTGGTCGGGTGGATGAACAAAGTCATTGTTTTCTACTAAATGCTGTGGGGCTGCTGAGTGTGGTTTTGTTTAGTTTGGCATGTTAAATATCTTATCTAGCTTAGTAAAATGTAATCAAAAAGGCAACCATTAAAAGCTTGTGTTGTAAGCAATTACTATCGAATGTTTGCTTCTACATATATATGACTAGAATCTCAGTGATATATTCTATAGTGGTAGTATTCATATGTTATATTGCTCTCCAAGGATCTATGTATATAGAAAACAGAGTGCAGCTACTTGTGTGTGTATGAAATAAGTAGTTGTGTATTTAAGTAGATAGTGCATAGGTCACGTTCTCGTTTTTAATAAAACAGTTACAGATGGAAGTTGCAATCCAAACAATTTGCATGCATACGAATGATGTACAGTATTAGGGTTTATTTCAAGACTTGCTTTAGGCTTGTAGAAATTTGGTGAAGATAATAATGGTTCCAATAAAAACATACATGGTGAATGCAGCAGAATGGAGAATGTAGCATGTAAAAAGGCTGTTTTCTATATTGCCTTTACATAGTACAAAAGCAAGGACAAATGATATTTTATTTTAATTTATTTTGAGACATATTTGTCATTTGTCTGTTTTGATTTGTTGTGTGTTCTGTCCTGTTATTTGATATTTGCTTGTACACCACCCATAGTGAGATACCACCCAAATGGGCAGTATAGAAATGTAATTTTTTTTAAAAAAATACATTTATTGGACCACTAAATTTATTTTGAAAAACACACATGGTTTTTTACCTATACTAGTCTTCATCAGTCTGTGCACCAGCATATTGTGGATAATACAGAACACACTGAAAAACAAGAGTCTCAAAAATCATGGCAAATGTTTGAGCCACGTCTGTTTCTTAAAGGAAAGTTGGCAAATGAGGGCTGAAACACGTCAGGATTGTAATTTTATTTTCTCTTCCGATTTCATTTCTCTTCCAACTCCTCAAGCAAAGAGCCTCCAATAATTAGCATTTCCCTCTCCTATTTGGCTAGGGGGGAAAGTTTGCACAGAAATGCAACAGAACCTCATCGGAGAATTGGGAATCAAATTTAGTCTACCCACTAGATGAAGCCAATTGAAGTCAAATTAATGCTGTTATCCAGTGGTTAGAAGCACAGTTTCTGTCAGTTTGCAATACTGCTTAGCAGATGTTAAGTATCCATGTTGTCTTCTAGATGGTGCCCTGGGTGTTCATCCATTCTCCATACACAATGTGAAAGAAGCCACAGGTAGCTCCTTTACTGGAACATTTTTTAAAAAAAAAAATGCGAGATTTTGATAGGATTGAGCATTGGGCTGAAAAGAACAGAATGAAGTTTGAAAGGAATAAGTGCAGAGTTCTACACGTAGGGAAAAGAAACTAAATACATAGTTACAAGATGGGGGCGGGTAACTTGGCTCATTAATACTACATGTGAGAAGGATCTTGGAATTGTTGTGGATCATAAGCTGAATATGAAGCACCATTACATAATACAGTCTACCCATATCTAGTTGCTCAATGGTGCCGCTGGATCAAGTTGTGAGATTTCTCATTCTACACAGAGACTTGAAATTTCTTGTAAATGGCCATGTCCAATTATGGACTCAGTCACTGAAAATGTCACATTATTTATATATCACACTACTTTGATCTTGCAAAAATGTTCTGACCTTGATTTTTCCATAAATAAGTCTGCAAGCCTGACATTTTAACTGGGATGCTAAAATTCCAATGTGAGAAAAAAGAGATACAACATTGCATGCTGGCACAATAAATGTATTTATACTTAGCTTTCTGAAATCTAAGAGCTGCTTCCTGATGTTGGCTAGAATCCATTGATTAGTTATGCTGGCAGAAGTACAGTGGCATAAATTCCATTGGTGACTTGCCAGTAGTTAATGAGTTGCTACTTGTATCCTTTGTTGTGCACTAGCATATGCATTTGCTGCATAAGGATGGATATAAGTGGTGACTTGTTAACTACTGGTAGTTAGCCACTGAACTTTATACCACTGCCCTTATGTTGAAATAACTAACTTATAGGATTCTGGCCATTACTGTTCATAAACAATATGATCACCTCTTCCAGACACTTTCATATGCCAAAAGATAACACTACTATCTGTTTCTTATTTGATTCCACACATGTTTTAAGTGCTTTCATCCTAACCTTGCACATGTTTACATTCATAGTTTCTGTTTCCAAACCAAAGAGCTTTGAGTGAAAAACCATTGCTAGTAGAAAGGGTTCCCCCCTCTTCTGTGATTATTTTATTCTATTTTTATTTATTTAATTAATATGCTACTTTTCTCTCAGGACTAGGACTGACCTGCACCATTTGAGCAGATGTCTAGTTTATAGAACAGGTTGATCAAGATTGTATCAGCAAAATATTCTTGTGCCAGTTGTGGTTTTTCGTTTCGTGTTTATGTACTTTGGCATGTATTTATTTAATTCTAACATCAATCAGTAACAAGACATCAGGCCTTCTCAGTGATGGCACCCTCATTATGGAACTAGATCCTGCAGGACTTCTGTTTAACCTCCATCCATTCTTGCCTTTAGAAAACAAATACAAACTCTGTTATTTACAGAAGCCATTGGAGAGAACCACCCTTCTACTTTCTAAGTTATATTTTATTGTCCGCCGTATTGTTGTTGTTGTTTTGTTAATTTTGTTCCGATTGTTTTGTCCCAAATTGTTTGTTATTTGATGATTTATCTTTTTAACCCATGTTAATCGACTAGAGTTGCCAATGTGCTAAATGGGTGGTATAGAACAGGGTCCCTCAAACTTGGCTCTCCAGATGTTCTTGGTCTTCAATTCCCAGGAGCCCTGATCAGTAGAAGTGCTGACTTGGGATTCTGGTAATTGAAGTCCAAAAACATCTGGAGAGCCAGGTTTGAGGAACCCTGGAATAGAAGCCGGTCGGTCAGATGGATGGACGGACGAACGAACAGGCAGACAGGCAGATAGATAGATAGATAGATAGATAGATAGATAGATAGATAGATAGATAGATAGATAGATAGATAGATAGATAGATAGATAGATAGATAGATAGATAGATAGATAGATAGATATGACTATCAAAATGAAATAAGAAAATGAAACCAAACAGATATTGAATGTTTAGGAGAACAATAAGGTCTTCACTACCTCTCTAAAGCATAAGAGGGCATTATCAAGGCCCTTCTTGACTACCCACCAACCTAATTTTTGTAGGTCATGAGTGTCAAAAATGCAGGCAGTGTACCCCACAAGAGCTTGTTAGTGGACCTCAAGACCACCCCACAGACACTGTTTAAAAATCCAATATGGATTTGATTAAAAGGTCTATTTTTAGAGTTTTTAGGGTTTTAGAGTTTTAGAGCTTTTTAGGGGTTAAATGTGTATATATGGGGTGGGAGTATGTTGATAATTTTGTATAGTTGTATTTTGTTTAGGTTTTGTTGGGTTGATAAGTGTCCTCCCTCACCCCAAATCTCATTGTGCTGTGCAGGACAATGACAATAAAGATTTATCTATCTATTTTACTTTTAAGGACTGTGTGGGGTTTCTCCCACTCTAAAACCACACAAAAATCCAAACTGTAAATATGCATCTAGGAAATTCCTATTGATTTATTTAAAAACAAAGGAAACTGGTAGTTTTCCATCATTTGGGAGCTAACATTTGGTCTTCCAAATCCACAGGGAGGTGGACTTGGACATGGCGAAGCAGATAAGGCAGTGGTGGTGAACCTATGGCATGCATGCCAGAGGGGGCACTCAAGCTCTCTGTGGGAATGCACCCCATTGCCCCAGTACAGAGTTCACCCTGTCCCTCTGCCCAGTGCTTCCTCCCTCCCTCCAGCACAGAGTTTGCCCTGCCACTCTGCCCAGCAGCCCAATGGGAGCTCTTCCTCCCTCCCCTGTCTGGGGTAAGGTGGGAAGATCACATGCGGTGAATGTAAGTTTGGGCACTCAGTCTCCAAAAGATTTGCCATCACTGATATAATGGACGTCCAATGATGTCTACAAGCTATGAACATGATCATATAAGGTCAGATAATTTTGACATGGTTCCAGGCAGAAGATTTTCTCCACTCTATCCCTGCAGTTTGAGATCCTTTTGAGTCAGAGGCTTGAAGAATAGAAACTTGGCATTTCTTTATGTTAACAACATTACAATGGGCTATAACAGACATGAGGATTAATTTTCCTGGTATCGTGGTATACCTCCAATGCCCCCCCCCCCCCCAAAGTTTCAATTAAAGTGGGTGTTGGATTTTGAAATTCAACATCTACTTCTGAACCAGAACAATGGCTACCAACCATAGATCATTATTACTTAGAAATCTAATGGCCTATTTTGTTTGGCCAAAAATTGGTTTCCCGAACAGAAGGCAAATTAAACAATATGTTAGAAGATTTGCAAATTAATTTTGTTTTTGTTTATCTAAAAAGAGCAACTGCCAACATGAAGGAATGGAGTAAAAATGTAACCATGTATGTTATGATGGTATGGATTTTGTTTGCTTGTGTCCTTAGGATTAGAACCCATTCTTTAGATTTATATTAACCAACCAAGAACCTATTTAAAATGTCAAATTTAAAACATGAGAATTTGGGATAGTAAAGGCACATTCTGCATTTGTTCCTGACATTTTCAGAGTTCATCTTTATGCCTGCATTGTCTTTTAAGGTCTTTATTCACTTTTTCTTTGGCCATGAATTGCATGAAATATACCAGTACTATAACTGATTTCTTAAAACGCAGAGTACTATTTGACTTGTGCGGAACTGAGCAGAGAGTTGCTTTCTAAAATGTGGAAATCAAAAGCTGTTATCCTTTTGTTGTGATGTGTTGTACCCTCAAGCAAAACTGAGGTAGCTTGACCTGTTCTCTGAAATTATACCCAATTTTCCATTGTATCTAGTGTGTGTGTGTGCGTGTATGGGATTTTAGGAGTTGCCTAAAATAGCATATTGTTGTTGATACTTAATGTTTTATCTCAAATGCTTCTTTCTGCTCTCCCTTCAACAGCATATTGGGCTTTTGATCTGGTGCCATATATAATAAATCATCTGGAAAGTTTGTGTCTGTCTTTCATTTAAATTGAAATGGAACAATAATAGGTTTTAACAATTCTGTTTCCCTTGATGACTCCTCTCTTTTCCCCTTGACTCCTCCTTATAAGTGTATCAACCTGATGTAAAAAGCATAATGCTGCTATGGTACATGGCATATCTGTATACAACTGAGCCAAAATCCATATCCTGAATTTATCACATACAGTGGAACCCTGCATAATGAACACTCCATTTAACAAAAAATTTGTACAACGAAGTGTTCGTTATGCAAAGGTGATACCCCCCATAACAATTTTTTGTTATGTGGGGTTTCCGCTAAGCGGGGTATAACCCAGTTAACAGAAACCTTGTGGAGCTCCTATTTGATCCACATAGTGAAAAAAACCACATAGCGAAGAGCTCTGTGGAACAGAGCTTTTTTGCTATGCGGGGTTCTACTGTATGTTCAAAATGGGTTTTGTGATCTGTGGTGGCTTAGTGGTTAAGACGCTGAACTTGAAAACTGGAAGGTCAGCAGGCAAGCAGTTTGAGACCCGAGTGCTGCACAATGGAGTGAGCTCCCTTCTCTGCCCTAGCTCCTGCAAAACTAGCAGTTTGAAAGCAAGAATTTGCAAGGAGATAAAAAGGTATCACTTTGGTGGGAAGGTAAACAGAGTTCCATGCACTCTGGTGTCTAGTCATGCCTGCCGCAGGTCCACAGAAACATCTGTAAATGCAGACAGCGCTGGCTCTTTGGCTATGAACAGAGATGAGCACTGAATCCTAGAGTTGGATATGACTGGCTTTTGAGCAAGGGCGACCTTTACGTTTGTGATCTTCTGTGGGAATTGTGATCTTCACCGGCAATGGTGAATATGAACCCTCTATGGTTGCTAGGGAATAGATTTTCTCCACATCCTTCTGCTCTCATACTTTCAGAAAGAGCAACAAAAGCATTCCTTCCTATAAAGCAATATCACATACTCAGCGATGTTTGGTGGCAGGATAATTTATGAAGCCAAATCGGAGACTATAGACCAGTCATGGCGAACCTTAGCACTCCAGCTGTTCTTCCTCAATTCCCAGAAGCCCAAGTCCCTGTGTACCCATTCATGTGGATTCACAGGGACTTGGGATTCTGGGAATTGAAGTTCAAGAACAACAGCAGTGCCAAGATTTGCCATCACTGACATTTGGATTTTTTTAAAAAAAGTAGATGGGAAAATTATGTTTGGCCAGAGCAATGTGAACACTTGAGGGAGTGTGATTACTTCCAGGAGTGTGAAATCCTGACCCATGAGAACAAGAAAACTACAGGATTTCTTATCTTCTCGCTTGCCAGAAGGCAAGACCCATGGTTAGTTTCCAACAGGGTTTTTTTATTTGTGGGAATGATTTCTCCTTTTTTGGAAATTGCATACCTAAACAATTATAGCTGCTATCTTGTTGCAGGGATTTTTTTTAGCAATTCAAAGTACCCAGATGGATTATGTCAATATTTGTGCTTTGTGCAAATGCTAGTTTCATGAAGGACATTTTGGGCAAATTTTAGAAGCTTTTAAAAAAAAATGCCCCTTCTTGTTCTGGTCTCATGCTGGAGGTGAGAAATCTTGAAGGGGTTAATGCACTTTCAACTGTCTCGACAAGCAAAAATGAGATTTTAAAAAATCAGTGTCATGATCACATAGCAGGGAGACTAACTAGAAAAGTGAGAGCATTTTTTAATGCATTGGCTACATTTACAGTACATCCCACCTTCCTTTCACTGAACTTCATTTGGTGTACAGAGTCCTCCTTATCACTATTATCCTCACAGCAACCTTGCAAGGTAGATCAGGCTGTGAGAGTTTTACCCCATGATGATGGTGAAGGTCATGATGTGGTGAAGTTGCAACAAAACATTGTCACTTTGTCTACTATTTGTATCTTCACCTAGTTGTGACTTTTATCTCCACAAAAATGTGTATAAATACTGTACTTGTGTCTGAAGAAGTGGATTTTGATCCTCAGGAGTTCAAACTAAATAAAGCAAGATAAAACACACACACACACACACACACTTCAGTAATTATCAAAGGGAAGATACTGTGTATTTAAATTGCACAATATCTTGCCTCCCCCTCTCCCCCATTTTCCCCTACCTCCCCTCACTTTAATTTAACATTGAGTAACCTCTGGGATACACACATGGGTTAAACCCACCTAGACTGGAAAATTGCTGGGGAATTTCCTAGGAAGCAAACAACAACATTTTTCCTTTCCCCCAATTAGCAATTTTGAAAGCATATTTTGTGTGATGCGTCCTGCGCATTGTATTTTTTTAAAAAAAGAGCTGGGTGGAAACTCTTCACTTTCTTGTTAGTGGTTCACCACATACCAGGATTAAAACAATAATATTAATGCTTATACTATCTTACTCAGCGGGCCTTTAATTACTACTGGGATCACTAGGGTAGGATAATTCTGTTCTAGGATGAACCATAGAAAGACAACAGAAGCAGTAAAGTGAGTCACTATGGACAGCTCTGGATGAAAGAAGAGGCTCATTTTCCACCGAGTTATGTAAAAAAAAAAAAGGGCTTTATTTCTTCAAATGCATTGAGAGATTGTACTGAAGCCAACCACCTATTGTTTCCAGCCCTGTTTGGTTCCACATGTGTTGCTGTCTATTGCCTCAGAAACCAGGTCCAGCATTTCGAAGCAACATGCCTGATCTTAAGGAAGATGCTAACAAGGTGGGAGTGAATTTCTTCCAAGACTTTGAAATCCTCTCTCGTGCTACTGTAGTGTAGACTTATAGCCAAAAGCAGTACCAGGCAAAGGGAAATCACCAGGAACAAAGGGACGATGCTTGCTATCCTCTTGCGAGCTGAGACATCGTAGAGATGGGAAAGTTGAAAGAAAGGAGAAGAAAGGTTTAGGTTAGGCTATCCTCCCAAAGATATTTAAGCAATCTTGTTCTTCCCCCTTTCCCAAAGTTGCCAGCACTATGCCTCAGTGCTATACAGGCACATGAAAAAATAGTGTCTCCAGGCATGTGCAAAGGGCATACTTCTCATTTGGGGAGTGAAGAATGTCATGAAAAAGCCCGTTTTTGAGCTGCACATTTTCCTGAAATTTTGCCCGCCAAATTGCTTTGTGCTTTAGCCCATCCAAGATGGAGATTTCAATGCATGGGAATCCCTTTAGACCACATACCAGAGAGAGATTGGAATGTAAACATGTTAGCCTTGTGGGTTGGGAGAAATGAAACCGAATGTGTGATGGACAAGTCATGCTGTAAGATCATTGGTTGGAATCCCTTAGGGGAATGGCTGGGAGGCGGACCCTCAGGGAGGAGGTAAAAGCCCCAGAAGGTGGGGGCCGAGGAGACACTCTCTTGAATTTTGAACTGCAATCATGTAATCGCTTTAGCCAGAAGGGGGGCCCTGGGCTTTCCCTAAAGAGCAACTTTCTTTATTTTAATATGCTTTGTGAACTTTTGCCAGACTTTATTCTTTAACTTCCTTTGATTTCAATATACTGTTACTTTTAAAATACCTGAAGAGGCCTGGAGTGATTACTTGGCTCGCTGCTACCTTATTTACACTAATCTAGAGTCCTGGGTTGCTCAGCCAGGGGGTGGCAGCTCAGAAGCATGAAGGGCTTACTCACGAGTAATGCCTGTTAACTCCCAATGTTCAATTAATTAGGATTAGGCTGGCTTAACTTGATGAGACACCTTAACGTGGATTTTGAAAACTCAGTGAGATTATTTGCCTCCAGCTGAGAATAAGTCAAAAGAGCTGGATGATTTGTTGTTGTAAAGTTTTCCTTAGTAGGCATACACATTCAGGCTTTTTTTAAAAAAGTCCAAATCCCATAATTCTCCATTCTTTTAGTTCTATCTGCTAGATCTATCCTAGCCCATGAAGACTTCCAGCCTAGTCTTCTTCCAGGTGAATTCAATTTAGGCCTCTGGCTGGTAGGTGAAACTATCAGACTGGATAATTCTGAGATTTGGACTGCAACAATACACCTCCTCCTTAGCTTGTGTTAATTGTATAGAAAATCAGTGTCCTCTGAGAAACAAAGTATGTGAATGCACAAAGTATGCATATACATATATTGACACTTAAACACACAGCAAATACAGAAGGACTGTCTGATTGTTAAGGAAGAAGCAAACAACCCATCCAAGGCTATATGTTTTCATGAATCTAAGGAACAGTCAATTAAACTTGGCACAGATTTTGCAAACGTGATGACACGATTGAGGGTGGCAAAAAAGGTAACATGCTCCTCACAAGTGAGGGGTAAAAGGCTGCAATTCCTCATCCCTTCTCATAATGGTATGGTAAACAAAGATATTCCTGTTCCCATCAAGTAACCAAAGCTCAGCTTGGCATATCTGCTTCTTCATAAAATCATGCACGGTGTGGACAAAGTAGATAAGGAAAAACTGTTTTCCCTATCGCATAACACTAGAACTAGGGGACACTCGATGAAACTTTTGGGTACTAGTTCTCAAACAAATAAGAGAAAGTACTTTTTCACCCAGAGGATTACTAGTCTATGGAACTCCCTGCCCGAAGAAGTGGTGACAGCTGTCAGTCTTGACAGCTTCAAGAAAGGATTAGACAAGTTCATGGAGGACAAGGGTATCAATGGCTATAATTATGGATACTTAAGGACAACCTCGGGGTTGGAGAGATAGGCAGGATATCTCTCAATGCCATTTCCAGGGAATCCTAAGCAGGTGAACGCATCTGCTTGGGAATACCCTGAAGGAAATGGTGAGCCACTGTCTGAGACAGAATGCTGGACTGGATGGGCTGTGGTGTGTTCCAGCAAGGCTGTTCTTATGTTATTATGTTCTTATGTTCATGATAAGAAGGTAAGAGAAGCCATGCTAGATAAGATCAAACAGCTATCCATCATTCTCTTCTTTCACTCGTCATTGTCGGCTGATACTCCTATCTGTGTATACATTTTCCCTGTAGATAATTTTCAGGAAAGGTGCCACTGGTGTGAATTTGTTTAAGGTAGATCCCAGCTTCCCATGAAATGACCCACACACTGTGATCAAGGAGCCATCTCCTGCGGCATGCACGAAATGAGACATGCAGGATATAACACCGGGGCTGCAATGGACTGCCGCAGCCTTGAGGATATTAACACAATGCGCCTTCACAGCCAGTCTTTCTGGCCTCTCCCGCCTCCATGACTGATGGGAATCAGAATAGTGAAGTGGTTCCTCCTCTGCTCATTTCGCCATTGGGCCCAATATGATGGTTTCCAGTGGTATTTCCTCCACCACCTAAAGGTGCTCATCCACCCATAGCCATTGGCCCCTTTGGGGAGTCAGGCTCTTTACCACCGCCCAACACTCCATTACTGTAGCAGGATATCTGGCCAGACAAACTTTGTCTTCTTTCAATGTATTAATAATAATTTTGTGTCAGAAATTATTCCGGGTTGGAAGGATTTTTTGCTGGAGGAACTCCACTCAGGGGATGCCTGGATTAGGCTCCTTTCATGTCCCCAAGTTCTTTTCTCACCAAAGGGACCTTGGTGTCCCAGTGTGCCTCAGCAGTGAAAAAAGCAAACTCAATGCTAGGGATCATTAGGAAGGGTATAGAAAATAAGTCAGCAAGTGTCATTTTGCCTCTTTATAAATCTATGGTGAGGCCCCATCTGGAATACTGTGTACAGTTCTGGTCGCCATACCTCCAGAAGGATATTATGGAGCTGGAAAAAGTGCAGAGGAGGGCAACCAGAATGATTAGGGGACTGGAACACCTTCCTTACCATCTGAGGCTGCAACGGTTGGGCCTCTTCACTCTTGAACGACGGCGTCTAAGAGGTGACCTGATTGAAGTTTATAAAATCATGCACGGTGTGGACACAGTAGATAAGGAAAAACTGTTTTCCCTACTGCATAACACTAGAACTAGGGGGCATTCCTTGAAACCTTTGGGTACTAGTTCTCAAAAAAGATAAGAGAAAGTACTTTTTCACCCAGAGGATTACTGGTCTATGGAACTCCCTGCCAGAAGAAGTGGTGACAGCTGTCAGTCTTGACAGCGTTAAGAAAGGATTAGACAAGTTCATGGAGGACAAGAGTATCAATGGCTATAATTATGGATACCTAAGGACAACCTCTGGGTTGGAGAGATGGGCAGGATATCTCTCAATACCATTTCCAGGGAATCCTAAACAGGTGAAGGGATCTGCTTGGGAATACCCTGAGCCACTGTGTGAGACAGAATGCTGGACTGGATGGGCTGTGGCCTGTTCCAGCAAGGCTGTTCTTATGTTCTTATGTTCTTATTTATCTACTTGCAATTTCTTGCTTTCGAACTGCTTGGTTGGTAGGAGCTGGGTCAGAGAGAGGCTTTCAAACTATCATGCAGTACCAGGGCCGTAGCTAGGGGGGCCAGGGGGGCAAAGACCCTCCTAAACTAACAGCCCACCCACCCCAACCCACCCCATGATGCCAATGTTACATATGTGAGTGTGACATTGTTGCCCCTCCTGAAAATGTTTGCCCCTCCTGAAAAAAAATTCAACACCCCCCCCCCCAATCTAGAATCCTGGCTACGGCCCTGAGCAATACCCGGATCTTGAACTGCCGTCTTGCCAGCCTTCCAGCTAACAAAGCAAGCTTCTTAACCATTGAGACACCACAGCCCCTCACTAAAGGGACATGGGTGCACCTATCAGCTATTTATATGACTCATGCTCCCTAAAAATCCGCATATTCTCTCTTGATGCCATCTGAGCTTGGAACTGCCATGAAGAAACTTTTCTACCTTCCCTCAAATCCTTCTCAAAACATGTACCGCACAATACCCTCAACCTTGGCGCTCCACATCTACAAGTTTTGTCCTTTCTGTAACTGTGTAACAGGATTTCAGGCTGTTAAGAAAGAAGTTGTGGGAGGATGGCAGGCAGGGAGAATGCTAAATGCAGGCAACTCTTGTTACACGGGTCACATCTCGGCTACAAATTGTAGCTACGTGACAGCAATTCAAGTCCCAAGAACCATCTCTGTCACTGAATGTGTTGCCCTGGCCCTACGCCCTTGAATACGGTTCTTTGGCTCATGCTGCTCAAATAGCAACAACATATACCTCCCACTAAAGCAAGAGTGAATAACAAAGACAACGTTTAATGGAGCATTAAAAGGATGTGATTATATACAACAAGAACAGGATTACCATAATTAATGTATTTTTAAATATATTCTGCCTGCAATAGTTTTCTGTGCCCACCCCACCCCAAGCACAAATCAATTTCAGCAAAATGGGAGAGCTTAAACACTTTTAAATGCTAGACAGCCTTGGGAAATTATTTAATGCTTACTGACACCTATTAGAAAACTAAATTTCATGGCCCTGTGTCTGTAATGTGAGCAAGTTATAGCCTGGCCTTTTGAACTGGGGAATAAAGTGAAAGTGAGCTGGGCCGCAGTTCTTCGGTCTCCTGGAAATCATCCCAGGGCTATATAAAGATTTTCCTATTTTTTCCTCATCATAAGCATAGGAAGGGAGACAGTTTTGGTGGGGGAAGCCTGGCCGCATTAGCCTCTTCTGTAAAACTGTACAAAGGTCTACCACTGACATTTGTCCAGAAGATACAAGGGGCTTTCCCAGGGAGCACCGAGAAATGAGGACTGGAGCTACATGCCACTGGAGGCTTGCCTCGTCCCTTCCCAGTCAGCCTGGCTGGAGAAGGGCAGAAACACCTGTGAGAGGGAGGCAGGCAACTTTAAAATAACTTTGCCTCTGCTGCCTCTGAGGCCACTGTCAGCTTGGCTGGAGAAGGGCAGAAACACCTGTGAGAGGGAGGCAGGCAACTTTAAAAGAACTTTGCCTCTGCTGCCTCTGAGGCCACTGTCAGCCTGGCTGGAGAAGGGCAGAAACACTTGTGAGAGGGAGGCAGGCAACTTTAAAAGAACTTTGCCTCTGCTGCCTCTGAGGCCACTGTCAGCCTGGCTGGAGAAGGGCAGAAACACCTGTGAGAGGGAGGCAGGCAACTTTAAAAGAACTTTGCCTCTGCTGCCTCTGAGGCCACTGTCAGCCTGGCTGGAGAAGGGCAGAAACACCTGTGAGAGGGAGGCAGGCAACTTTAAAAGAACTTTGCCTCTGCTGCCTCTGAGGCCACTGTCAGCCTGGCTGGAGAAGGGCAGAAACACCTGTGAGAGGGAGGCAGGCAACTTTAAAAGAACTTTGCCTCTGCTGCCTCTGAGGCCACTGTCAGCCTGGCTGGAGAAGGGCAGAAACACCTGTGAGAGGGAGGCAGGCAACTTTAAAAGAACTTTGCCTCTGCTGCCTCTGAGGCCACTGTCAGCCTGGCTGGAGAAGGGCAGAAACACTTGTGAGAGGGAGGCAGGCAACTTTAAAAGAACTTTGCCTCTGCTGCCTCTGAGGCCACTGTCAGCCTGGCTGGAGAAGGGCAGAAACACCTGTGAGAGGGAGGCAGGCAACTTTAAAAGAACTTTGCCTCTGCTGCCTCTGAGGCCACTGTCAGCCTGGCTGGAGAAGGGCAGAAACACTTGTGAGAGGGAGGCAGGCAACTTTAAAAGAACTTTGCTGCCTCTGAGGCCACTGTCAGCCTGGCTGGAGAAGGGCAGAAACACATGTGAGAGGGAGGCAGGCAACTTTAAAAGAACTTTGTCTCTGCTGCCTCTGAGGCCACTGGACGCTTGCCTCGTTCTGGAGGGAGTGGTAGCATCTGCACCATCTCCTCACAGCAACGAGGGGACCTGTTTTGTGCTCACTAACACCTGACGTTGGGGCACAGAGAGCAGAGCTTTTTTTCCAGTCTGTTTAGAGCGTGGAACTTTGGGCTCTGTGGGAACCGTAAGGACACAACCTTTATGGGATTGTGATAATTGTGCTGAATTTTTTGATTATTTGTATATTGAATTTTGTAATGCATATTGATTCTGTGCTGTGCTACTTTGCTAGTTGGAATTTTTGTGGTATATTTTAGGATGCTGTTGTTTATAGACTAGTCTTTTTGCATTGATTGTATATTTAATTCTGCAGTTGTTGATTTGTAATTGTATACTATTGTGTTTTGTGTGTTTATATTGTTTTCTCTTGTTATATTGTATTTAATTTACTTGTTGTAAGCCGCCCTGAGTTGGCCCTGGCTAAGTAGGGCGGGATATAAATCGAATGAATGAATGAATGAATGAATGCTGCCTTGACACCGGTTTGCTTGTGAAATGATGTACACCTTAAAGCAGGGGTGCCCAAACTATTGCCCATGGGCTGGATCTGGCGGCCAAAGCCATTTCATCTGCCCCCGATGCCCTCGCAGCTCCCAGAAGCAGAAGTAAAACGCACAAGTGCAGAATGCATTAAGCATTCACGCATGTGTAGAATGCTGCCATAAATCACCCATGGATGTCGTAAACATTTACGACAGCAACAGGTCATTTACGGCAGCATTCTGCACATGTGTGAGTGCGTAACGCATCCCACATATGCACACTTTATTTCAACTTCCAGTGGGAGGAACCATATGACCGGCCCAATCAGCTGTCTGGGGGGCGTGGTCAGGCCTATGACCCAAAAAGTGTGGGCACCTGTGCCTTAAAGTTAGAGGTCTCCTTTGCTAGAAAGCTTATTGTGTTCAACTCCATTTACAGCCAAAGTACAGTAAAACCTCAACTTACATATGCCTCAAGTTACATAAAATTCGACTTACATAATGATTATGTGCTGAAACCATGCCCCGATTTACACGATTTCCTATGGGTTTGCTTCGAGTTACATAAAGATTCTTTTTCCTATGGGTTTGCTTCGAGTTACGTAAAAATTTCTTTTTTCCTATAGGTTTGCTTCAAGTTACATAAAAAACTGATTTAAGCAAAAGCCTACGGAATGGACTTTTTTTTCGTAAGTAAGTGTTTTACTGTACCAGCACTGTCTGTATGTGCAGACATTTTGGTGATCATGTGACAGGCATGACTAGACACCAGAGCACATAGAACACTGTTACCTTTCCAACCAAAGCAGTACCTATTGATCTACTTGCAATTTCTTGCTTTTGAACTGCTCGGTTGGCAGGAGCTGGGACAGAGATGAGAGCTCACTCCATTGTGCAGCACTTCAAGATTCTGGGACTTAAAGAACAATCAGTGCTGGAGAAGGCCCTTGAGAATACCCTGGACTGCAAGGAGATCAAATCAGTCAATGCTAAAGGAAACTAACCCTGACGCTTCTTGGAAGGACAGATCTGAAGCCGAAGCTCAAATACTTTGGCCACCAAATGAGAAGAGAGGACTCACTGGTGAAGGCTACGATGCTAGGAAAGATTGAAGGCAAAAGGTGAAAGAAGCAGCAGAGGATGAGATGGTTAGACAGCATGGTTGACATGGCTGGTGTTGATCTGGGTGGATTCTGGAGGAGGGCAAATGACAGAGGTGTCCGGCTATGTGACTGAACAACCACACTACAACCGGAGTTGGAAAGGCAAGGCAGAGGATGAATTCTACAAGGAGTTGTGAGTTAGGTGGCCCCGGATGGCCTGACTGTGTATATGGCAGCTCTGTGGGTCTCCTATTGTGCTAAGAAATAACTTAAATAAATAGAGAAAGTGCCTGTTATGTGCATTTACATGAGACACATGGTCCAGGCAAGATCTTCTGACAGCTCGCTGAGTGTGATGGAACACTGGGCTGATCCAGAATGGCAATTTTCATGCTAGCTGCTTTATTATTTTATAATAACAGTCTTTTTTTATAAAGCTATTTCAATACAGAAAGTGCTTCCGAATGCCTTATGTATGCGTTGGATAATAACAATTTTTTTTTTAAAAAAAAGAAACTACAGTGCAGGGTGTAGTCATTTGTCTGGTAAACGGCTAGTTGGGGAAAGATTTTAAAACAAAATGACACAATGCGGCACAACACCCTGGCCTCTATCATTATGGGTAAAAGGTCCACTGTTTACGCCACCCTATTTAAATTAGTTGCTATTACGAGTGCGGATTTCATGGTAAACAATGAAGCTGTCATGCCCAGGCAGCATGGAGGAAAGTCAGAGTCATAAAGGCATACAAACAACCCATAAAATGTAGCAAAGATAAAATAAAATACAAAGGGAGGGAAAAGACAGATATGCTAAGAGGAAACCATTTTAAAGCACCGGAGAAACCAAATCAGTGTCCTCTAATAGAGTCGGGGGAACTATTTCCAGCCAAATGATTTGTTCATCTTGAGGGAAACCCTTCTCTCCCGTTCCAAATTACCTGTGAGCAGGCTTCCATTTTCTGTGTTAAATTGACAGCTATCTAAAATTACTTTCTTTGTGCTTCCTGTGAATAAACATCAGCCAGTGGTTCTTGGCTTGCTAATGGTGGCGGATTCACATGTTATTCCATTTGTACATCCTGATCTTTTTGTTCTGAGTGTCTCACACAAACAGCGTGAAATTGCTTCTGGTCTTCGAAACAAACAAGAAAGAGCCACAGTGTTCTCCCTTCTAAAGCAGCCATGTGGGAAACAGCTTGTGAAGGAACACTCAGTGCTTCAAAGTCTTGGCTGGGGGTTTCAGTGAGTTGCACTCCCCCAAAGTAAAGGCCAACATCCTGTTGCATAGTTATGTACAAAGGTATAAACCAGGGATTTGCAACCTTGGGCCCTCGGGTCTAATCTGGCCCGTGACACCAATTAATTTGGCCTAAGGTGAGGATCTGCCAATGCCACAACTGGAAGCAGCAAAAATGCAGCAAAAATACCACAAGAACACAACAGAAACATGGTGAAAAATTATGGGAACTGTCGTGACCAGACCTTTGTATAGAATAGTCTAGCAAATGATGAACGGAACAACAAATAGCGGTTTATTGTAAAGTCTTGCAGGGCAATATTAAAAAGATATCCGGACAACAGATGGCTATACAAGTCCCACGTAATCGGTCTCTCCGAAATCTACTGTCGTGGTTTACTGAGCTACACTTGCATGTGAATGTATGGAGAAGAACCAAAGGCTAACCTGGAGAGGTCTAGCCTGCAGAGAATAAGGAACGTAGATCGGGCCTGGCCACAGCCTGTTTACCCCTGGCGCTTATATAATGTCTGGCAGCGGTTACTCCATGATACAATGGAGTAACCCGCCGGATTACTTTAATTAACCAATCATAACATGATACCACAGTTTCAACCAATCAGGATCCAAAGTTGCATCCAATCATAGAACTCGAATTAACATAAGGAGAGCGCCCTGAAAGGGAGAATATGTGCTAAATCTTGCTATTAATTCCGATGGCAGGAAATCAACATTTTGTCTTGCAAAGCGTTGCTGGAGCAACTTGCATTTTACTTGAATACACAACAGGAACACAGCAAAAACACACTGCACTTGCTCCCACCACCACGGGAAGCGGCGGAAGTGGCAAAAATGGTTGAGACCTAATGTAGGCTTACATTTCTCTTTGATTTCTTGGACCTTCTAGATGAGATCTTTTCATACCTGGACAGTATCCCGCATTGGCTGGGATTTCCTGTATTTTAGCGCTCGTTCCTCCTCTTTCCCATCGCCATCCTGTATTTTGAATGGCGGGGAAAGGGGTTAATGCACATGCGTGCCCATCACAAAGGGGCTCTGCACATGCACAAAGGGTCTGTGCATGCGCAAATGGGTTCTGTGCATGCATGACTGCGCATGCGCAGTAATTTCCCGTATTTTCTGAAGCCACGTTTGAAGGGTATGGATCTCTTTCTTTCCCTCTTTTGTTGGTCTCTTCAATTTATTTTCATTGGCTGATTTAATTTATTTATTTAAATTTTTATGCTGCCCATTCAGGTAAAAACCCAACTCAGGGCGGTGTACAAGAGTTAAAAACATATAAAAACACCATCATTCTCCCATCCATCCACCCTCATTCCTCCCACCCAATTTAAAACTAAAGTAAAAGCTAAGAAGGAGCGGGGAAAATGCAAAGACACAGAAGGAGAGCACAACTGGACTAGTTGGGGATGAGCCAGCAGGCCAGGGCTGTATTCTCATTAGGGCCCCACACCTGCCCTGCCAGCCAGGTCTTCAAACCTTTCCTGAAAGGCAGCAATTCTGTCTGTAGCCTCAATTCTGTTGGCAGGAGGTTCCATAGGGCTGGAGCAGACATGAAGGCCTTCTAGGGAGCATCTCCGGTCTGCTCTGGTTGGATGGGCAGACACTGTTGGGACGATGCGGTCTCTCAGGTAACCTGGCCCACTGCCATATAGGGCTTTAAAGGTCAAAACCAGCACCTTGAATTGCACCTGGAGGCAAACTGGCAACCAGTGCAGCTCCTGGAGTAGTTGGAGGTGCGGGCATAACACCCACACCCCATCACCACCCGGGCAGCTGCATTCTGCATGAGCTGTAGCCTCTGAATGGTCGTCAAGGGCAGCCCTATGTAGAGTGCATTGCAGTAATTTAATCTGGAGGTGACTAGAGCATGAGTGACCATGAGCACGGAGTTCCGGTCCAGGAGCGGGCGCAACTGGCGAATTACTCTAAGTTGAGCAAAAGCTCTCCTGGCCACGGCTGCCACCTGCTCTTCCAGCAGCAGCCGTGAGTCCAAGAGGACCTCCAAGCTGCGCACCAGGTCTGTCTGGGGCAGAACTGCCCCATCCAAGACCAGAGATGGTAACTCTCTGGATAACCCTGGACCCCCAACCCATAGCCACTCAGTCTTGCTAGGGTTCAGCTGAAGCCCGTTGCCCCCCATCCAGACCCCAATGGCCTCCAGGAATTCAGACAGGACTTTGACCGTATCACTGGGGTCCCCACAGGCCAAGATTTACACCTGGGTGTCATCCGCGTACTGATGGCACCGTGCCCCATGGGAACGGATGATTTTGCCTAGCAGCTTCATGTAGATGTTAAATAGGAGAGGAGAGAGCACCGAGCCCTGCGGCACGCCATATTTAAGGGGCCTAGGATTGGATTTCTCCCTCTCCAACCACACCAACTGAGTATGGCCCTTCAGAAATGAGGAAAACCAGGACAATACTGTGCCCTGGATCCCCAATCCTTTGAGCCGTTCCAGAAGGATACCATGGTCGACTGTATCGAAGGCCACTGAGATGTCAAAGAGAGCAAGGATGGTTGGATGACCGTCATCCTGCTCTTGCCTGAAATCATCCACCAGCGCGACCAATGCCGTCTCTGTACCATGAATCCTGATTGAAAGGGGTCCAGATAATCCACTTCCTCCACTTCTCCCTGCAGCTGGCGCGCCACTGCCTTCTCCAATACCTTCCCCAAAAAGGGGAGATTGGAGACTGGCTTGTAGTTGGTTAGGTCAGCTGGGTCAAGGGTCGGTTTCTTCAGGAGGGGGCGCACCAAAGCATGTTTTAATGGTGTAGGAAACACCCCCTCCCACAAAGATGCATTTATTATAGCCCCACCCAGCCTCCTGTCATCACCTTAGACTCTTTCACTAACCAGGAGGGACAGGGATCCAAAGGACATGTAGTGGCCTGCACTACTGCAAGGAGCCTGTCCAATTCATCAGGGGTAACTGGGTCCCAGATCACACAACAAGACTGTGTTCCAGCCCCCCCACCCCCCGGACCTTCACTACCCATGCCAGGATTAAGCCCTGAGTGAATCCGATCGATTTTCTCCACCAGATGGTCTGCAAAGTCCTCAGCTAAACCCTGCCAACCGAGCACCGGCCCCTCACTGCCCAGGAGGGACCTGGTCACCCGAAACAGGGTGGCCAGGTGATTATTGGTGGAGGCAATAAGGGTGGTGAAGTATTGCCACCTCACCACCCCCATCACCACTAGATAGGCTCTAATAGCGGCTCTAGTTAGTGTCCAATTGGAACTGCTCTGGGTTTTCGCCCAGCGGCGCTCTAGGCGTCTCTTGGCCCGTTTGAGCTCCTGCAGTTCATCAGTGAACCACGGGGATGGCTTATCCCCCTGGGCTCGGAGAGGCCGCAGTGGCGCGATTTCATCCAAGGCCGCTGTCGCCATCCTATTCCATAGGTTGACAAGCGACTCAGGTGAATTGAGAAGCTGATCCTGAGGAAAATACCTCAGCTCCTGTTGGAATCCTACCAGATCCATTAGTTGCCAGGGGCAGGCCAATCTAATAGACCCTGCCTCCCTACGGTGAAGCCTTGCCCCCAGAAAGTCCAGAGTCATTAGATAGTGATCTGACCATGGCACAGGTGTTATGTCTAATTTCTGTAATCTCAGATCACTCTGCCACTGCTCTGACAAGAAAACTAAATCCGGTGTGTGGCTGCTGCACCTGGTGGGCCCTGAATTACCTGAGTCAGGCCCATGGCTGCCATGGAAGCCATGAACTCCTGTGCAACCTTGGAGCCAGTACCCAGCGAAGGCAAACTGAAGTCCCCCAGAACCATTAGCTTAGGGAACTCCAATGCCAACACTGAGACAGCCTCCAGGAGCTCAGGCAGGGAGTCCCTTATCCTGCAAGGGGGCAGGTACAGGAGTAAGACTCCCAACTGACCCATAGGTATAATAGTTCTCTTTGTCTCTTCATGACAGCTATTGTAAGGCTGCATTCAAGATGTTGACTCCACTTTCATCACCCCTTACGTTTGCTTTTCACTTATTATGGCAGTTTGCACCCCAAAGTTACATCTTTTGTATACCGTATTTATTCGAGTATAACACGCACTCGTGTATAACGCGCACCCCTAATTTTCCATGAAACTTCGGTATAAAATTTCTTGAGTCGCGCGGCCCGGGTAGCGCGGGTGGCTGGCGTTAGTGCCTCCCCCGGAGGGTTCCCTTCTCGTCCCGGCGGGTGCGTGCAGGTGAGCGGCGGCGGCAGCGGGACCTGGGCGCCTGCCGCCGCCTGGGAGGAGGGCCGTGGCGTGCTCCGTGCCTACCCTTGAGGCTCGTTTAAAAGAGGCTCGTTTATAACGCGCACCCAGTCCTTGTGTATAACGCGCACCCAAACTTTGATTTCTTTTTTGGGTATAAAATTTTGCGCGTTATACTCGAATAAATACGGTAACTGTGCAACAACATTTCAGCCAACATTCCCAAGCTCTGAGAACACAACAGGTGGGGGATGAAGCCATTCTAGGTTTTAATATCTGGCTGCGGGAGGCAGGCATCCAATGAATTCATGGCAGAGTGAGACTGCAATGAGAGATTTCCAGATTTGTTGCTCCATGGAGAGTATGCTATGCCCCCATTTCAATTAATCTTTATTCCAATAACAAATCTGTGCTGTCAGTAATTGTAGCTCTAAGCCATCATCAGCCATTTCCACAATTGCCCCATAGTAACACGTTAGAGATTTAAACTTACCAGCAATGTAGTCACAGCAGGAGACGTCTAGGAAATGGAATGAAAAGGATTACATTAATAACACGGCAGCGAAATACCTCTCTTGCTTAATAAAAAAGAGGTACATTTGGCAAAGAACAGTAGCTGCAGGTTGGAAATTGCCCAGTTACAAGGCAAATGCAGATGCACACAGTTCAATTACAAAAAAATAGTCAGCTACATTTTCTTCCTAGTCCTTTCAGGGTAATGCAAGGTTGTTTCCACTGATCTGTCTTTCTTTCTGCAAAGCAACCCTTGTTCTGCCTTCCCCAAACCCTGGTGCTCTTCAGATGTGTTGAATTAAAAATCCCTTTAACCTCAGCCGGTATGATTTAAGGCTTATAGGTGTTGCCAGTGGGATTTGCAGTCTGACACATTTTGAGGGCACCAGGGAATTGGGGAAGGTGCCTTAGTTTATGCACACAGGGCAAAACCCAAGCTTTATGGTCATGTACAGAATGTCAGTGGCACTGATTCATTGAAGGCATAACATGAAAGTCTGAAAGTGTTTTGTTATAAAGCAAAGCCTTTATATAAATTTCTGTGGGGTAATTCTGTCGGTCTGTCAAACCAACAGAGGTCTTGGAAGAAATCATGCACACAATAGTAATCACAGATACAGTTTATCTTATTTGGCAGGCTGTCTGTTGTGTGACTGGTTTTACAACTAGCGCACATCCCATTGTGTGATGGTTTCCTTCCAAAAGGAAGAAGGGTTTGTGTAGTTATGAGTGCACATATGGTTCTCTCACATCCCCAGCAGAATTCTCATGTACCAACCAAAACCTATGCAGTTTCATTGGGCATTAGCTTTCAGGAAGCTTAGCTCACCAATTCAGTTGCATCAGATTCCCACACCATTAGAGTTCTTTCCTAATTTTATCATTTATTTGAGGCATCTGACCAGAAACAAGTCTACTTTTGTTTTATTGACTACACCAAGGCTTTTGACTGTGTGGACCACAACAAAATGTGGCAAGTAATTAAAGAGATGGGAATACCAGAGCACCTCGGGTTCGGCTGAGGTTTTTGCAGACTATCTGGTGGAGAAAATCGCTTGGATTCGCTCGGGGCTTAATCCCGGCGTGGATGGGGAGGGTCTGGAGGGGATCAGAGCTCAGTCTGGCAGTGTTGTATGGGGTCAGTTTAATCCAGTTGTCCCTGAGGAAGTGGACAGGCTTCTTGCAGCTGTTCGCACCACCTCCTGCCCTTTGGATCCCTGTCCCACTTGGTTGGTGAAAGCCTCCAAGGGAGTGACGGGAGGCTGGGTCGGGGCTATAATAAATGCTTCATTGCGGGAGGGGGTGTATCCTGCACCTTTAAAACATGCTTTGGTGCGCCCGCTCCTGAAGAAACAATCTCTCGACCCAGCAGTTCCAGCTAATTATAGGCCGGTCTCCAACCTCCCTTTCTTAAGGAAGGTACTGGAGAAGGTGGTGATGCGGCAGTTGCAGGGGGTCCTGGATGAAGCGGATTATCTGAACCCCTATCAATCGGGTTTCAGGCCTGGATATGGTACTGAGACTGCATTGCTCGCGCTGGTTGATGACTTCTTGCAGGAGCGGGACGGGGGTCATCCATCCGTCCTGGCTCTTCTGGATCTCTCAGCGGCCTTCGATACCGTTGACCACGGTATCCTTCTGGAACGGCTCAAACGTTTGGGGATCCAGGGCACTGTGTTGTCCTGGTTTTCCTCATTTCTGGAGGGTCGTACCCAGTCGGTGTGGTTGGAGAGTGAGAGGCCCAGCGCTAGGCCCCTACAGTATGGGGTGCCTCAGGGCTCGGTGCTCTCTCCTCTCCTATTTAACATATACATGAAGCCGTTGGGCAAGGTTATCCGTTCCCATGGGGTAAGGTATCATCAGTATGCTGATGATACCCAGTTATATATCTCGGCCCATGGGGACCCCAGTGATGCAGTCAATGTCCTATCCAGATGTCTGGAAGCAGTTGGGGTCTGGATGGGGGACAACGGGCTACAATTGAATCCCTCCAAGACTGAGTGGCTTTGGATAGGGGGTCCCACATTATCCAGGGAGCTGCCAACTTTGGTCTTGGATGGGGCTGCTTTGCTCCAGACAGACCCGGTACGCAACTTAGGGGTCCTCCTGGATTCGGGGCTGCTACTAGCAGATCAGGTGGTGGCTGTGGCCAGGAGGGCTTTCTCACAGCTTCGCGTCATCCATCAGTTGCATTCGCTCCTGGACCAGGACTCCCTGCTCAGGGTCACACATGCTCTGGTCACCTCCAGGCTAGATTATTGCAATGCGCTCTACATGGGGCTGCCCTTGTCAACCATTCGGAGGCTGCAGATGGTCCAGAATGCAGCAGCCCGGGTGGTGATGGTGCACGGGCGTTATGCTCGTGCCTCACCATTACTTCGGGAGCTGCACTGGCTACCAGTTTGCCTCCGGGTGCAGTTCAAGGTGCTGGTTTTGACCTTTAAAGCCCTTCATGGTAGTGGGCCAGGATACCTTAGAGACCACATCATCCCAAGAGTGTCCGCCCGTCCTTCATGGTAGTGGGCCAGGATACCTTAGAGACCACATCATCCCAAGAGTGTCCGCCCGTCCAACCAGAGCGGATTGGAGGGGCTCCCTGATTGTTCCATCTGCCAGAGGGGCCCGTCTCTCTGGTACACGAAGGAGGGCCTTTTCCGTGTCCGCACCAGCCTTGTGGAACCTCCTGCCTGTAGAGTTGCGGGAGCAGATGGAGCTGCTACCTTTCAGAAAAGACCTAAAAACCTGGTTGGTAGGGCAGGTGTGGGGCCCAGATGGAAGAGTGGCCCCTGCCTGTTGGCTTATAAATTAAGCCCCCATTTCTTTTAATTATCATTATTATTATTTTTAAATGTGGGTTTATGTGGGTTTTAAGAGGAATGGGGTAGGTGGGTGGGTATGTTGGGTTTTAATTGGTTGTACTGTTTTATGTGTGTTTTAACTTGATGTGAGCCACCCAGAGTCGGGTTTACCTGATTGGGCGGCATATAAATTTGAATATAAAATAAAATAAATAAAATATATAAACCTCATATGCCTCATGAGAAATCTGTACACGAACCAAGAAGCAACAGTTAGGACAGAACATGGAATGACAGAGTGGTTTGGAATAGGAAAAGGAGTAAGACAAGGCTGCATTTTATCAACCTGCTTATTCAATCTATACACAGAGCACATAATGCGCAATGCAGGGATGGAGGAATCACAATATGGGATCAAAATTGCTGGGAGAAACATCAACAATTTGAGATATGCAGATGATATCACCCTAATGGCAGAAAGCGAGGAAGACCTAAAGAACCTCTTGATTGGATTGAAGGAGGAGAGTGCTAAAGCTGGCTTGAGACTCAATATCAAGAAAACCAAGATAATGGCAACAGGTCCCATCAGTCCCTGGAAAATAGATGGGGAAGAAGTAGAAGCAGTGACAGATTTTACTTTCCTGGGATCTAAGATCACTGCAGATGGCGACTGTAGCCATGAAATAAAAAGACGACTGATTATGGGGAGACAAGCAATGAGAAACCTGGGGAATATAGTGAAAAGCAGAGACATCACCTTGAAAACAAAAATTCGCATAGTCAAAGCAATGGGTTCCCGGTGGCAATGTATGGGTGTGAGAGCTGGACCATTAGGAAGGCTGAGCGCAGAAGAATAGATGCCTTTGAGATGTGGTGTTGGAGGAGAGTCCTGAGAGTCCCTTGGATAGCAAAGAGAACAAATAGGTCAATACTGGAAGAAATCAATCCTGACTGTTCATTGGAGGGACAAATAGTGAAGATGAAGCTAAAGTACTTTGGACATCAAATGAGAAGGGAGGACTCACTTGAGAAGGCCTTGATGCTGGGAAAGGTGGAGGGCAAGAGAAGAAGGGGGCGTCCAAAGATGAGATGGATAGATGGTATTGTGGACACAATGGGCACAGAGCTTGGTGGGCTGAGGAGAATGGTGGAGGATAGAGGTGCCTGGAGGAAAATGGTCCATGGGGTCGCAAAGGGTCGGAATCGACTGTGCGACTGAACAACATCAACAACACATGAAACAAGTTGACATTGCTGTTAATGAAACTGTAGTGGTAGTTATTAGTGTGACCCCATGATTATTCAAAATATATACATTATTATTTAGAATATGGGTTCTGATCAGTTGGGGCAGAGAAAAATCTCTCTGCCGGCTATTTTTCTGAAAGTTAATGATATGCTCTTATCTCTACATACATTCCATTCATGGAACACAACTTGGAGGAACCCAAAAACTAATTAAACAGGGCAAACAGTCCCTTAATCCTTACTGACCAACATTCGACCTTTTGGCATAGGTCATACTAATCCTATTGTTTCAGGTTTGTACCTAAATATTAACCAGTCTTGTTTCTTTAGATTTCCTGGAGCCACGGAGCCAGGAAAGCCTTTCTGTCAATATCAATGGTTAATTACATTTGTTAGTTATTAATCATGTAGGCAGAGAAAATCTCTGCAAGCATCTAGTTTGGTTCTTTTAAAAGTTTGATTATAAATATTTGCTGTAAAATAAAGCAGCCGAGCTGTCAACCTGATCCTTGAAGCCTGCGTGTTGTTATTTCTCTCCACTGAATAAGGCTCATTGCAGCATGAAACAATGTGCATAGTGACACGATGCCTCAAATCTACACCTGTTGAGAATATATATCCCCTTGTTGGTATTGCTCCACCTAAGATAAGGGGAGAAGTAGCAGCGGAAGCTGAGAGAACTAAGCAAGAGAATGACCCTTGACATCCTCTGAATGGCTATGAGCCTCAAGTCCACCAACTCAGGTTCAGGAAGAGCTTAATGGCAAGAAGAAACATTCTTGAGAGTACGCAAGAGCAAAACCAAGATGGAGGGAAAAGCTCACTGAACAAGGAATAACATTAAAGGAGGATTTGGCAGAGGAATTTTGAGCCTAAGCCTGTGAATTTCATCTTTACTAGGAGCTGTCTGATTTTTTATTTTCTCAACTTTTCTTGTCATCATCTTTGTGGTGATTTGCAACTCCTGCATGTCAGTTACATTTATATATTTTCGAACAGTCCGAGCTGCATCCATCTAGTGACTCTTTGGGTTTCCCCACAGTTTCTTCCAAAATGATAAAAATTCTGCCTTGTTAGGTGGCATATTGCTATTGTTATTATTGTAATTTTCATTCAGCCATTTGTCAAAGTGACACTGGTTTGATTGGAATAACATATTTCAATTGAATTATTGGTTTTTTTTTACTTTGTACCACTCTATTTTTTTTCGCCAATGCAGTTATCTGCTGTTTAACAATTTCCAAAACTTTCTTAATCATAACCAGGTTGAGTTGGTATTTTTCCACTACAGTTTTTTTTTTTGCTCTTTTCATTTTTTAGTGTTATATCTTTCAGAATTCTCAGCCAACTTGTCTCCTTCTTGATGTCACTTAGCTTATGGCAAATATGCTATTTTCATTTATTTCCTTCACTTTGTCAAGCTTATATCCGAGTTCCTTTTTTTACTACCAACGCTGTCCTATGTATCATTCAAATTGTAAATGATAGTTCTTCCATAGATATTTGTTGCAATAACACAGTTTACATTGACAATTATTTCTCTGAACCTTTTCTGTGACATCAAGTTTGGCAAATGCTTCTGTTCTTCTCTGTGCATCATTACCTCTCAGTTCAAACTGAGTTTCCATTGGGGGACATATTTGATCCTTGGTCCATCTTGCAGGTCATCTGTCATGTCCTATTAGAAATTAAATTCCAATCAATTTCTGATGTTGAATGAAGTTTCTAGGGAAGGTATCATCAAGACTTCTGAGTTGAAAGATGCATCCAGGCAAGAGGTGTTAAGGAGTAGAATAAATGTTTGGAATAATAAACCATTACATGCTCAACATATTAAAAAATATAAAAAGTAAAATGGATAGGACTAATAATTGAGTATGACTATAATCTGCTGACCAAAACAAAAGGCAAAACAAAGGGGCAAACAAAGGGGCAGGCTAGGTGATACAGGATGCTTAACACCACAGAGGGGAGGGAGGGGAGGGACAGGAAGGAGGGAGGAGGAATGCAATGTTGTAAGGAGCAATACTGCATAGGGACATGGAATGTGAGATCAATGAACCAAGGTAAACTAGAAGTGGTAAAAAATGAGATGGAAAGAATAAGCATTGACATCTTGGGCATCAGTGAGCTAAAATGGACAGGGATGGGTGAATTCAGCTCTGGAAACCATCACATCTACTACTGTGGACAAGAAAACCTTAGAAGACATGGAGTAGCCATAATTGTCAATAAAAGAGTGAGAAGAGCAGTAATGGGATACAACCTCAAAAATGACAGAATGATGTCAGTAAGAATTCAGGGCAAACCCTTCAATGTCACTGTGATCCAAATATACGCACCAACCACTGGTGCAGATGAAGCCACAGTGGACCAGTTCTATGAGGACTTACAACACCTCATAGAACAAACACCAAGAAATGATGTCCAAATTATTTTAGGAGACTGGAATGCCAAAGTAGGCAATCAAAAAGTGGAGGGAATAACAGGCAAGTTCGGTCTTGGAACACAGAATGAAGCAGGACAAAGATTGATAGAGTTCTGCCAAGAGAACGCACTGGTCATAGCAAACACCCTCTTCCAGCAGCACAAGAGGCGACTTTACACATGGACATCACCAGATGGCCAACACCGAAACCAGATTGATTACATACTCTGCAGTCAAAGATGGAGAACCTCCATACAGTCAGCAAAAACAAGACCTGGAGCAGACTGTGGCTCAGATCACAACCTACTGATTGCAAAATTCAGGCTTAGACTAAAGAAAATAGGGAAAACAAAGAGACCAGACAGATATCACCTAGATAGCATCCCTAAAGAATACACTGTGGAGGTGATGAACAGATTCAATGGCTTAGACTCAATAGACAGAGTGCCAGAAGAATTATGGACAGAGATGAGGGACATCATGCAGGAAGCAGCAAAGAAAACCATACCAAAAGAAAAGAAGAGTAAGAAAGCAAAGTGGTTGTCTGATGAGGCTCTTAAAATAGCAGAGGAAAGAAGGAATGCAAAAGTCAAAGGAGAAAGGAAAAAATACAATCTTTTGAACACAGAATTTCAAAGAAAAGCAAGGAGAGATAAGGAAAACTACCTAAAAGAACAGTGCAAAGAAATGGAGGAAAACAACAAAAGAGGCAGAACCAGAGACCTTTTCAAAAAAATCCAGGAAATCAAGGGAACATTTAAAGCAAAAATGAACATGATAAGGGACAAAGACGGAAAGGAGCTAGCTGATGCAGAAGAAATTAAGAAAAGATGGAAAGAGTACACAGAGGAACTCTACAAAAAGGAACTCAACACTCCTGATAGTCACAATGATGAAGATTTTGAACCTGAGCCAGATATCCTGGAGAGTGAAGTCAGAAAGGCCCTAAAGAGCACTGCAAACAACAAAGCTAGTGGAGATGATGGTATCCCAGTTGAATTTTTCAAAGCTTTAAAAGATGATGGCATCAAATTACTGCATTCAATATGCCAGCAGATTTGGAAAACAAAACAGTGGCCACAGGACTGGAAAAGATCAGTATATGTTCCAATCCCAAAAAAGGGCAATGCCAAAGAATGCTCAAATTATCGAACAATTGCGCTCATCCCACACGCCAGCAAGGTGATGCTCAAGATAATACAGGAGAGACTTCAGCAGCATGTGGAAAGAGAACTACCAGAGGTGCAGGCTGGTTTCAGAAGAGGCAGGGGGACTAGAGACCACATTGCCAATATACGCTGGATCATGGAGAAAACAAAGGAATACCAGAAACAAGTTTACTTTTGCTTTATTGATTACACTAAGGCCTTTGATTGTGTGGACCACAACAAGATGTGGCAAGTGATTAAAGAGATGGGAATACCAGAGCATCTCATATGCCTCCTGAGAAATCTGTACAGGAACCAAGAAGCAACAGTTAGGACAGAACACGGAATGACAGAGTGGTTTGGAATAGGAAAAGGAGTAAGACAAGGCTGCATTTTGTCACCCTGCTTATTCAACTTATACACAGAGCACATAATGCACAACGCAGGGATGGAGGAATCACAATATGGGATTAAAATTGCTGGGAGAAACATCAACAATCTGAGATATGCAGACGACACCACCTTAATGGCAGAAAGTGAGGAAGACCTAAAGAATCTCTTGATCAGGTTGAAGGAGGAGAGTGCAAAAGCTGGCTTGAGACTCAATATCAAGAAAACCAAGATAATGGCAACAGGCCCGATCAGTTCCTGGAGAATAGATGGGGAAGAAGTAGAAGCAGTGACAGATTTTACATTCTTAGGATCTAAGATCACTGCAGATGGAGATTGCAGCCATGAAATAAAAAGGCGACTGATTCTTGGGAGACAAGCCATGAAAAACCTGGGGAACATGGTGAAAAGCAGAGACATCACCTTGAAAACAAAAATTAGAATAGTCAAAGCAATGGTATTCCCAGTGGTAATGTACGGATGTGAGAGCTGGACAATTAGGAAAGCTGAACGCAGAAGAATAGATGCCTTTGAAATGTGGTGCTGGAGGAGAGTTTTGAGGGTACCCTGGACAGCGAGGAGAACAAATAGGTCAATCTTAGAAGAAATCAACACTGACTGCTCATTGGAAGGTCAAATAGTAAAGATGAGGCTAAAGTACTTTGGGCATCAAATGAGAAGGGAGGATTCACTTGAGAAGGCCGTGATGTTGGGAAAGGTGGAGGGCAAAAGAAGAAGGGGGAGGCCAAGGATGAGATGGATAGATGGTATTGTAGACACAATGGGCACAGAACTGGGAGGACTGAGGGGGATGGTGGAGGACAGAGGTGCCTGGAGAACGATGGTCCATGGGGTCGCAAGGGGTCGGAATCGACTGTGCGACTGAACAACAACAAAATAATCTGCTATCCCAAAAAGGGAGAGAGAAGAACTTATATTTGCTCCTCAAGAACAAACACTACAAACCAACATAATTCAAGCAAATATTAGAAAAACTGGAACTGACAGTAAATGCAAGCTTTGTAAAGAAATGGATTAAACAGTGGACCATATTATCAGTGGATGCCTGATTGGTTCATTCAGGATGAGCAACAAGGAGGATAATTAATTGCAGCCAGATGAAAGATGTAGTTAGTTCCATTCAGTTCTTGTTAGTTTCCTTTGTGAAAAGCTTAGGCTATGTAGTTTCCTTGGAGTACACACTGCTCTAAGGTTACCTTTACACTATGTTCACTTAGGTATAGGGCTTAGTTAGATCTTTATTATTTTCTTTAGGATATGGGAAATATCTGACTATGTTATTTCCAATCTTTGTCTTTGGAAAGCTGATTTACTTTTTAAGTAATGACTGTCTTTTTGTGGTGCTTCGGAATTTTTATTCATTGCAACTTTTAAAATTATTTTAAATAAAATTAAATTTTCGATACTGTCGACCACGGTATCCTTCTGGAACAACTCTGAGGATTGGGGATCCAGGGCACTGTGTGGTTTTCCTCATTTCTGAAGGGCCAGACCCAATCGGTGTGGTTGGAGAGTGGGAGGTCGAGCCCTAGGCCCCTTAACTATGGGGTGCCTCAGGGTTCAGTGCTCTCCCCTCTCCTATTTAACATCTATATGAAACCGCTGGGTGAGATCATCCGTTCCCACGGGGTTCGGTACCATCAGTACGCGAATGACCTTTACTTTTACCTCCCTGGGTTCATTACGAAGACTAGAAGCAGATAACTTAATGCAAAAAGAAAGTTAGAGATTTAATACAAAAGGAATAAATCAAAAGACTGTGGTAAATCTTTAAATCAAAGTAAATGGTTGAAATACAATCTATAAGCCATAAATGCATGAAGAGTAATCTGATAAACCGCAGGAACAATAGATTGGACCCAAAGCAAATTAGAAGAATTGGGTTAAGAAGCATGGAAATCAATGAACATGCATCACAAATGACAACCAAAAAGTGATCTGGACAGGTTATCATTAAAGGGGAAAAAATTGGAGCCTGTAGATTACTACAAATACAACTGTAGAGCAAGGGGAAAAAAAGAAGCCTAAAAGATTTTATTAAGGATTATTAATTTATTAAATTACTTAATGTGGTTAACATGGAAAACATTTTGAAAACAACAGAAACACAGGCAGAATATAAGCAACAACAATTTGAAGATAAGTTAAACAACTGAAAAAATAAACCATTGCATGGAAATGATAGAAAACATGATAACAATTCAACTTGGGCATAGATAAAGTGGGGGACCATCAAGAAAGAAAGTGAAGGTTTGATTTTTACTGCATAAGAAAAGGCAATCCAAACTAAAATTTGAAAGCTAAAATTCAAGTAACTAGTGCAGAGAGCAAATGCCAACTGTCAAGAAAAAGATCAAAATGTGTCACACCTCATCTGAGAATGTGCAAACATTATGCAGACAGACACATCGTAAGGCACAAAAGAGTTGCAAAATTAAGACACTGGACACTATGCAAAATAATAAAAATAATCTGCCACAATCCAAGAATTTATGGGAACATCAAGTAGAGAAGATGTCAGAAAATGACCAAGCTAAGATGTGCAGTTTTCAGATCCAAACTGACAGATACCTTGAATAAAATACCCAAGACATAACAGTAGTGGAACAAAGAACCATCTGGATAACAGACATTGCAATCCCAGGGAATGACTGAGTTGAAAAATTAACAAAATAGCTTGGGCTAGAGAACTAGGAAGAGACATAACTTGCTTGTGGAAGGAATGCACTTCAGTGAGCCGCATAATAATTGGGCACTGGGGAAAATGTTATCAAATTTCATAAAGTACAATAAGCAGCTGTAGATCTCTGAAATAACATCATCAGAGCTGCAAGGAACACCAATATTAGGAACAGCATACTCCTTACACCAATATTTAACTGATACTTAGGTTTTTAGTTAAAACTCGTACCTGTTATACAATACTAGACAATGGTTTTATAATTTTATAAGAACGAGAACAACGAAGACAACAACAACAACAACATGCTGTCAGTCAATCCCTTTCCTGAATTTTGTGGCAGTTTATCATTCCGTTCTGGGGCCCCCAAGGATACATAGTTTGGCTCTTCTCTTGGGAGGCACAGTGAGGAATTGAAACCCCAACCTTTAGCTCTGCAGCCAGATGCCTAAACCAATGAACTATCCACCCTGCTCCTTAGGTCCTAGGTTATATATTTGCAGGGTTTCACTTGAAACTGGGCCCCAATGTTTAAGAATGTGGCTGTACCTGATGGATGCACACACACACACACACACACACACACACACACACACACACACACACACACACACACACACACACACACACACACACACACAGGGGGCAAAAATGTGGAGATGTTATCTATGTCTTACTTTTCAAAGTTGAATTGAATTACAGTAGCAATGTGTAGTGCGATGTTCATTCAAAAGAATTAATGCTAGCTGGTTTTATTTTCTGTGAGCCGCCCAGAGTCTTCGGAGTTGGGCGGCAATATAAATAAGAAAAATAAATAAATAAATAAAGCACCATGCAACAGGCAGGTCAGTCAAAAAAAAAAAGGTGGTTGTCCTTCTAGGAGGCAAGACCACTTTGAAGAGGTGCAGTTGTGTTCAGTGGTGGGCTCCAAATTTTTTTACTACCACACTGTGGGTGTGGCATGGTGGGCGTGGCCAGGGGGAAGCCCTGTGTTGCACCCAAATTAGGACTACTTTATTTCAAAAATTGGATGGGCAGGGCCAGCCAGAATTTCTGCTACCGGTTCTGGTGAACTGGTGTGAACCTGCTGATGCCCACCGCTGGTTGAGTTCCCCCTAAGTTCTCCTGACTTAACACCCCTTGACTTCTACCTATGGGGGACCTTAAAGGATGTGGTATACTGTAGAAAACTGGCTACACTGGTGGTACTTTGGGAATGCACAGCGATACAAGTAGACTCTTTGGTCAATGTTGCTCATGTAGTAGCTTGCTGTAATCAGAAGTGTCTGTACCCTGATGGTAACCACTTTGAGCACCTCTTGTAATTGCAGAAGTAGCACATAACTTGTATTCATCTTTTGTTATTGGTATATACGGAGTATTGCATTTTAAATATTTTCTTTCTTTCTTAAAATGTGTATACATTTTGGCATCTTCTGTATATGTTTGTTTCAGTTTTATAATGAATGATAACATGGATGTATTTGTTGCTGAAATAAAGCTGAACACAAGGGAGTAAGGATTTTCCCCCCTGAATAACTGAGCTTCTGCATTATTTCCCAAAAGAAATTGTGACACAATAAAATACCAAGGAAAAAGAAAAAGTATTTTCCCCTTTAAGTCACTTTTATTACACAGTGGAAATAATATCCAATAATGCCTTCAAATGATATTTGTTTGATTTAAAAAAAAACTGCAAAAGATTCAAACCTTGTCTCAGGGAGAAATATACTGCAAATGGAAAAATGTCTACCCTGCCAGTAAGCTTTCATTTCTCAATTTATTGTTGAGCCCTCTTGACAGTTTGTGTTGACACTTGGCCAAACAGAATTTGTCAGAAACCACTTGTGGGAAAGGATACAAATAGCAGCGCTAGAAGTTGGAAATGAGGATTCTTCATTCTTTCTGATCACCCCTCACTGCCTCTTTGAGGTCCTTACAAAAATGTTCCAGTTATAATTTTTCATTTTTGACATTGGGATTGAGAGAACTCTTTAATAGATGGAGTAAGTGGCAGAAGGTATCACACAGTTGTCTAAAATAGAGGGACAAGTTGCAGGAGCTCAGTCCCATGAAACACCCTAGAGCAGTGATGGCGAACCTTTTAGAGACCAAGTGCTGAGAGGAGGGAGGAGGCACTTATTTGTTTGTTTCGACTTGTACTCTGCCCAATCACCAATGCAACTCAGGGCAGCTAACAAAGTATCACAAAGTATCACATATACATCAAAACACCGTATATCCCAGTACTGTACAACCAACCACAGAGAAAGTTTGAAAAAAGTTAGAAAAAAAAACACCCAACAAGAAAGTCCAAGGCCTGGCTGGGCGGCTTTTCCAAACCCCCAGGCACCCTCAGCCGAAATGGCAGGCCATCTTCTGCCACTTGAGCCAGCATGGCTTTTCAAATCCCCGGCCAGGTGGAAGCCTGGGGGTGGGGCAGTAGGCGTTCTCAGCCAAAATGGTGGGTCGTCTTCTGCTACTCAAGCTGCATGGCTTTTCAAACCTCCAGCCAACAAGCCCGCGGGCGGGGAGACAGGCATCATCCGCCAAAACAGTGGGCTGTCTTCTGCCACTCGAGCCAGCATGGTTTTTCAAACACCTGGCCAGGTGGAAGCCCAGGGGTGGGGCGGCAGGCATCCTTAGTCGAAGCAGCGGGCTGTCTTTTGCCGCTCAAACTAGCATGGCTTTTCAAACCCCTGGCCAGGTGGAAGCCCAGGGTGGGGCGGCAGGCATCCTCCACTGAAATGGCGGGCCATCTTCTGCCACTTGAGCCAGCACTGCTTTTCAAACCACCAGCCAAGTGGAAGCCCAGGGGTGGGGCAGCAGGCCCCCTTACATTGGGCTGCTGGGCAGAGGGTTTAGTGTCTTGCACGGAAGACAAAGAAGGAGCCGCAGTGAGGGCTAAACGCAGGTTTATTGGGTGATGATCAGGATGAACATGTGGTAATGGCGGAGGTACAGCTCATTATATACTGCAGTACATACATTTGAATCTCGTTGCACGGTAGCTTATTGGCTGCTACTGGCGTGACGTCATTCTGAGTCACGCCCATCTTCTCCAGGTGATCCTCGCGCGGGAAAGGTTCCCGCGGCTGCCGGTGATTTGGGGAATGTGAACCATGTGAGCTGAACGCTCGCAGCTGCCCTCTATAGGCAGCTTACTCGCGTTCCTTAACAGCTGAGCTACATTGCAATAGTGGTCAGGTTACATTCATACATTTCTTAAAGCAACATTGTACATACTCAGGTTACATTCATACATTTCTTAAAGCAACACTGTACATACATAACACTCCTCCCCCCTAGGATGGGATGAAGTCCCTCAACCATTGTGGCTTGCCGCACGTGCGTCTGGGGCGCGCAGCCGCTTGACTTAACACAGGGGAGCCGGGGGCTCTTGGTTCCGCGGAGTCCTGTCCTGCAATGGAGAGGGGGGACTCATTAGTGGCTCGGTGGGGACTCTGCGACAACCTTGCATTGGGGGACGGGAGTGGAATGAACAGTTGGGACGTGAACCCCTGCCTACCGCTTGAGGAGCTTGGGGTCCCCCCAGTACGAATCTCGGGACTGATGAGGAGGCCCTCGTGGTCTTGCCACCCCCTGTTGCCTGACCGGGCGTTCTAGAGGCTGAGGCGGGCGGATTCCCCCCTGCTGCCTGTCTCGGGGGTGTCTGTCTCCGGGGGGCTGGAGTTATGGTATATTCTAAAACAAAAGGGCTGGGGGGACTGGAGGTACCAGGGGCTGAACTGAAACCCCTCTTTTCGCTAGGACGGGTGGGGGACCACTCCGCTACACCCCCTGGTACTGCAAATCATAATCAAACTCATCCCTCTCTTTCAAAGTATCCTCTGTGGCTGAGAATCCAGGGTATGCATTTGTACCCGCGGATGCCGCCGTGTCTCCCCCTTGGGTACCGCGGGTGGGGGAGGACCCTAACGCTGATTCCCCATCACTGGTGACCCACCTTCTGAGTTGGTCGGCGTGCCTTCTCCAGAGTAGACCCGAGCTAGTCTCAACTCTATAGGATACTGGCCCTGTCTGCTCAATGATCGTCCCTGGTACCCACGCTGGCCCGGAGGCCGCGTAGTTCCTGCAGTGAACCGGGTCCCCTACCGAAAAACTTTTGGAGCTTCCTACCCCGATATCTATATTTCTCCCTTCATCCTCCACCCTGGACGGGTCCATCCGGTCAAAAAGTGTTGCCGGACGTCTCCTCATGAGGAGTTCGGCTGGCGAAAGTCCTGAAGCTAGGGGGGTTGTCCTGTAGCAGATGAGGAACTAACACAGATGGAGGTTTAACTCGCCGGGACCAATGCGCCGCAGTGCGTCTTTCGTAGTGCGCACTTGGCGCTCTACCTGACCATTTGTGGCGGGGTGGAACGGGGCAGCGGTAATACGCCTGATGGCGTTTCTTTCAATAAAGGTCTTGAACTCCGCAGACGTGAAGGTGCTAGCGTTATCACTAACAAGGTCGTCCGGCAGGCCGAAGCAGGCAAAGACCTTGCGCAACTGTTTAATGGTTGCCGCAGAGGAGGTGCTGTTCATGGGAATTACTTCAAACCACTTGGAATAGGAGTCGACTATTAGCAGAAACATTGACCCGCGGAAAGGGCCAGCAAAGTCGACATGAATCCGGGACCATGGCCCGCGGGCCGTGTCCCATTCCCTATGGGGTAGCCGGGACTCCTCGGGCCGGGAGCTCTGGCAACTCTCGCATGTGCCCACTAAGCGCTCTATGTCCGCGTCTATCTGGGGCCACCAAAAGAAACTCCTGGCCAGCGCCTTGGAGCGCACTATTCCCGGGTGACTGGTATGCAGTAGCTTCAGTACCTTATCCCTCAGCTTCTCTGGGATGACTACCCGCTGGCCCCAGAGTAAGCAGCCCCTTTCCAGGGACAGCTCTACTCTACGCCTGAAAAATGGCTTGAAATGTTCCTCGGGGGGAGCAGTGGGCCACCCTTTCCTAACCCAGGAACTAACTTGGGCCAGCATCTTGTCGGCCGCTGTGGCCTTGGCGAGGTCGGCCGGGACGATGGGGGGTGAGTCGAGGGACTCGATCAGCAGGACTTGGTGGTCCTGCTCTACCTCGCATGCAGGGTCCCCTAAGCTAGGGAGGGGAGACCGGGACAGTGCGTCTGCATGGGGGATCTCCTTCCCTGGATGGTAGACTAACTCATACTGGTAGGCGTTGAGAAAAATGGCCCAACGCAGCATCCTGGGGGATAGAATTTGTGGGGTGGGTTTGCCGGTGGTGAAGATCCCCAGAAGTGGCTTGTGATCCGTCACCACCGTAAACTCGCGGCCGTATAGAAAGTCGTGGAACTTCTTTGTTCCCGCGATTATGGCCAGGGCCTCCCTATCTGTTTGCGCGTAATTGCGCTCGTCCTTCGAGAGGGACCTTGAGTAGTACGCCACCGGGGCTTCCCGCCCGCTCTCCAACACGTGGCATAGAACCGCCCCCACCCCCACTGGGGACGCATCGCAGACTAAAACCACTGGTTTTCTCGGATCAAAATGAGTCAGGATAGCGTCCGAGGATAGGAGTGTCTTAAGCTCCTTGAACGCTTTCTCCTGCCTGTCCCCCCACCGCCAAACCGTGTCCTTTTTTAGTAACACGTGCAGTGGCTCCGCGACCGATGCCTTCCTCGGCAGGAAGGAATGATAGAACTTTAGGAGCCCTAGAAAAGACTGCAGCTCCGGTTTCGCGGTGGGACGAGGGGCGTTTTTCACGGCCGCAACTTTGGACTCGGAGGGTTTGATTCCGTCCGGGGTTATCTTAAAACCGAGAAACTCGACCTCCCTCGCGAAAAATACACATTTGTCCCTCCTCAGTCGAAGTCCCACCCTCTCGAACACTGAGAGGACCCCGTCTAGCCTCTTTGCTAACTCTAATTCGCTCCCAGCCGTTATCAACACATCGTCAAAATATGGGAGGACGCCTGGAAGCCCCTTTAAAAGGTGTTCCACGAGGGACTGGAAAATTCCAGGGGCCGAATTCACGCCGAACTGAAGGCGCGTTACCTTAAATGCCCCCTTGTGCGTTACGATCATTTGCGCAGCGGCAGCAGCCGGGGTTACGGAGAGCTGCTGATATGCCTGCGCCAGATCTAGCTTGGCAAAACACCTCCCCCCATGTAACGTGGCCAGTAAATGGCTGACCACGGGCACCGGATATGCATTTGGCCAAATGGCCTTATTGATCGTACATTTATAGTCCGCACAAATACTGACCTCCCCGTTTGATTTAAGAGCCGTAACAATCGGCGTTTCCCACTCTGCTGAATCAACTGGAACCAAAATCCACTGCCCCACCAATTTGTCCAGTTCCGCCTCGATCTTGTCCTTGAGGGCGAAGGGCACTCTCCTTCGCTTGAGGCGGATGGGCCGGATTTCTGGGTCCAGCTCAAAGGATACTGGGGGGCCCTTGTATGTCCTGAGCCCCTTCTTGAAAACGTCCGGGTGTGCATTGCACACGTCCCGCATTGGGTCAGTCTCGATGGTGTTAATGCCGGACAGTTCGATTCCCAGGGGAGCAAACCACTGCGTTCCCAAAAGGCAGCATCTCCCCCCTTTGAGGACCACTAGGGGCAGTTTCTCGGAGTGACTCTTGAACTTCACCTTGAAGTTCCCCACCCCCAACACTGGGATCCCATTTCCCTGCACGTCCCGTAAATGTGACTTCATGGCCCGCAGTTTGGGCCGCGCATCTGGGGGAATGCGCATAAACTCTTTTTGGGACAGGATGGAATAGGATGACCCCGAGTCTATCTCCATCCTCACTGGGAGCCCCTGTAACAGTACCTCTACGAAAAACCGCCGGTGCTCCAGGCCCACGCGGTTCACGCCTTCCTTGCTGTAGTTGGCCGAGACCTTCCTGGTGCCGGCCACCTTCCGTTGGTGTGCCTGGGGTTGGCCCGAGATGCCCTTGTCCTCAGCTCGCCCGTGCCTGCATACTCTGGCGATATGCCCTTTTCGGCCGCAGTTGTGACACTCGGCCTTTCGGAACGGGCACCTCGTGCGGTCGTGGGACGCCCCACATCCGTCACAGCGGCGGTCTTGCCGTTCGCGGGTCTGTCACTTCTCCCCGTGTTTCTTTATTCTCTGGACGTCGTCGTCCTCGCTGGAGCAGGAGTCTGCCATCGTGGACGACTCCTCAGACGTCGCTGGTGTGCCGGCGGGCGATTTGGGGACCTGCCAGGCCGTCTTCGCCGATGTCCGCCGGGCCGCTTGCACTGGTGACTTGGCCCTTTCGGATGTGGCCCCTCGGGACTTGAACACTCTGACCCCTCTCCTGGCCGCCTCGGCTGCCTGGGCCTCCCGCAGTACCTCATTGAACGTGAGGCGATAGTCGCGGGTCATCAATTTTCTCTGGACCTCCTCGTCCCTCAGGCCACACAGCATGCGGTCTTGGAGTGCCGTGTCCAGGTCTTCCCACTGGCAGTGTACCACTGCCAGCCTGAGGGCCGCCGCGTAGGCGGACACGGACTCTCCCGGGTGCTGGTCTCGCCTGTGGAACGCGACCCTGGCCGGGAAGATCGACACGGGGGGCTGGAAATGTTTGCGCAGTAACTCTAGGATGCGATCGAGGGGCACCACGTCCACCTTCCGGGGGGCCACCAGGTTCATCAGGATACGCAGCGTGGCCGGCCCCACCTGGGCTAGAAAGTGTGAGCACATCTTCGCGTCGTCGTCGACGCCCGCAGCTTCCATCGCGTGCCGAAACTGGCACTCGTACAGCTCCCATTACTCTGGGTCGCTGATATCGAAGTGGTAAGGCTTGACCTTGGGATTCGCCATTGATCCCACCTTCGTCGCCAATTTAGTGTCTTGCACGGAAGACAAAGAAGGAGCCGCAGTGAGGGCTAAACGCAGGTTTATTGGGTGATGATCAGGATGAACATGTGGTAATGGCGGAGGTACAGCTCATTATATACTGCAGTACATACATTTGAATCTCGTTGCACGGTAGCTTATTGGCTGCTACCGGCGTGACGTCATTCTGAGTCACGCCCATCTTCTCCAGGTGATCCTCGCGCGGGAAAGGTTCCCGCGGCTGCCGGTGATTTGGGGAATGTGAACCATGTGAGCTGAACTCTCGCAGCTGCCCTCTATAGGCAGCTTACTCGCGTTCCTTAACAGCTGAGCTACATTGTAATAGTGGTCAGGTTACATTCATACATTTCTTAAAGCAACATTGTACATACTCAGGTTACATTCATACATTTCTTAAAGCAACATTGTACATACATAACAGAGGGGCAGGGTGATCTCAATGCTTGGGGGAGGGAGGAAGTGCTCCCATTGGACTGCTGGGCAGAGAGGTGGGGCGAGCTCTGAGTGCCCCCTCTGGCATGCGTGCCATAAGTTTGCCCCCACTGCCCTAGAGCTTTACCTCTGTATGAACGTTTTGTAGGAAGGGGCTCATGACCTAAATATGCCCATGACCAGAGCTGAAAAATGTTCAATTTCTGGAGTTTCAGTGGCCAGAGCCATATGACAGCGGAACCAACTACCTCAACAAATGCTGAGTGCTCCATCAGTTGGAAGCATTCAAGAGGGAATTGAACAACCATCTGTTATATCTGCATTGATTCAGATTCCTGCATTGAGCAGGGGGTGGGACTCGATGGCCTAAAAGGCCCCTTCCAACTCAGTGAGTCTATGATTCTATAATTCTTTGTTGGCTGGGGATTTTGGAAGCCATAATCCAAAAAGCAACATTTCAGGTGTCTTTCATTTTTAACCAGGGATTTCTGGAATCAGACCTAAAGCACATCTGCACCCTAGATATTAGGGTATGGAAGATCCACCAACTTGTTTGGTACTTATGGGGGTCAGAAATCAGATGCTTTGGCTGAAAAAAGCACCCTCCACAGTTATTTGTAGGACTGTTTCTTGGTCCCTGAGTTCAATGACATTCCTGTAATATCTTGCCTTCTCATCCACCCCAAAAGCTACATTCCTGTTCATTTCTTTTAGATTGGTCAACAAAGTTTGTGAAATGACAGTTAATTAAGTCATTCTGGTCTTTTTGTTTGGAAGAACTCTGGTGAATCTTGAGTGGCACAGTAGCCAAACTGCTGTACTAGAACCAAAACTGCTGCTGACACTATGAGTTTGATCCTGATGGGGATCTAAGTTGACTCAGCCTTCCATCCTTCCGAGGTCACTAAAATGAGTACCCAGTACGTTGGGGGCAAAATTACCTTGTGAACTGCCTAGAGTGCACTAAGTACTATTGGGCGGTATAGAAGTGTAATTGCTATTGTTATTGATCTCTGGAGAGCTGTCAGAAGCTGATCTCTTGCAGCCAAATTAAACAAGAGGGCAGCTTTACATTTAAAAGCAGAGCTGTCTTAAAGGACATATGAGTATCCTCCAGTAAGATGTGCAAATTAATTATAAAAAACAAACCTCCAGAAGATGCAGATCAGTTTTGTCTCTTGATTTGTTGTTGGGGTGTGAAAAATATTTTCCCTTTGTGTTGATCACAGCAATAGCAACCTTGACCCCCATCAGGATCAAACTCACAACATCAGCAGTTTGGGCTGCAGTACTACCATTTAATCACTGCACTTCAGGCTAGAAGATAGATAGATACATTAGAAGCCTCTGAATTAAACAATGTTATCGCTTCTTTTTCTTCTTCCATGTCCAGGCCAGATGTAAAATTGCCAAAATGAAGGCACCTTTTGGTGAGTTCTTTCTACAGTTCCTTTCGCCTGACCACGGTCGTAGCCAGGGTGTGGCCAGGGTGGGTTTGTTAGCACTTTGCCCACCCTGGTAAAATGTGGTTTCCCATAGGAATACATTGAAAAGAGGCTTTGTTGTCCATCCTGAAAAAATATTTGCCCACCCGCATCTAGAATCCTGGCTACGGCCTAGTGTGAGAAAGATTAGCCAGCAACACAAGGTTGCCATTACAAAGGGACGCCCGATTGTGGTTCAAAAATACCACAATCTTCGTGGAGGCTCTTTCTGTGTACCAATGTGTATCACTGAAGCAATAGTATGTGTAGACAGTGTCCCCAGTTATGATGTTTACCTTTAAATGATCTGGAGCACTGATTCTTAGAAGAATGGGTGTTCAGAGCCAGACTAGATCTGAATGGCAGACATCAGAGGTAAGTAAAGAAGAGCATCGTTACCATTATATTCCTAAACATTACAGAGGAGATGAATTAAGGAGCACTGCAAATCAAAATATACATGAATTTTCATGGGGAAAGAAATGACGAAGTCCCACAATTTGGTACAAAGCAGGGATGGGAATCTTTTTCACATCCTGGCTCTGTTCCTGTGCCTAGAATTGATTTCATGTATTGGAGTGATGATCCCTGAAGACCTTGTCTAATTGCAGTTACAACCCTGAGACTTCAGAAAAGTTACTTACGCATTGGTGTATAATTGGAAGAAGAAATGTCTGAAGAAACCCATCAAAGGATTTCTTGTGAGAAAGCACACAGTAGAGCAAATCTATTTTGGATCATTCATGTTACATCTACAACATACCATCTCCTATCATCTTGTCTGGTTCCTGGAACCGAACTCGTCTCTCCTCTTTTCGTATCTTGCTGAGAGCTGGCTTGAAGGAGGACCTTTTCCTCAGTATGGAAGGAGGGCAATCAGCATAGCGAGTCTGGGGAGGAGAACAAAAGAGCTTAGAGGCCAGATTTCTTTATTTGATGCTCAAATAAAGACTTTCATCAAATCTGAGCCTCAGCACATTTTAGTTGTTAAAAACTAAATCTTTTAATTTCCAAAATGTTTGGAAAGGTTTTGCTCCCTAATTCTTTTGTAAAATGTTCTTTCTCACGCCTGCATGATCTTTGCCAATCAATTTTGTTGTTGTTGTTCAGTCGCACAGTCGGTTCCGACCCTTTGCGACCCTATGGACCATTGTTCTCCAGGCACCTCTGTCCTCCACCATCCCCCTCAGCCCTCCCAGCTCCGTGCCCATTGTGTCTACAATGCCATCTAGCCATCTCATCCTTGGCCTTCCCCTTCTTCTTTTGCCCTCCACCTTTCCCAACATCAATGCCTTCTCAAGTGAATCCTCCCTTCTCATTTGATGTCCAAAGTACTTTAGCTTCATCTTTACTATTTGACCTTCCAATGTGCAGTCAGGGTTAATTTCTTCTAAGATTGACCTATTTGTTCTCCTCGCTGTCCAGGGGACTCTCAAAACCCTCCTCCAACACCACATTTCAAAGGCATCTATTATTCTGCGTTCAGCCTTCCTAATTGTCCAGCTCTCACATCCTACATTACTACTGGGAAAACCATTGCTTTGACTATTCTAATTTTTGTTTGCAATGTGATGTCTCTGCTTTTCACTATGTTCACTATGTTCACTATGATAGCCAAATTCCTGTTTAGGCCTAACACAGGCAACTTGCATACAAAGACTTGATGATGAGTGTTGTGTTCTAACAGTGTAACCTTCCACATGTGATGTCAATGTATCTGAACTAATGTAACCTTGCCTATGAGTAACAATGTAACCTTCAGCTGTATCACTATAAACCCTGTAATAGGACGCGAGCTAATGACCACCAGCTGGCAGCAGCGAGCGTCCAAGCTCTCCTGGTTCAAACCCATCAAAGACCGCAGCGCGGGAAGCTTTCCCGCCGCTACCTACACCTGGACAAGAAGGGCGTGACTAGCAATGACGTCACGCGGGCCCGTAGCCAATGGACTATCGTGGAGCCACATTCAAATACGTTACTACCATATATATAGAGCTGTTTGTCCGCCATTACCTCATGTTCCCTCTGTCCACCATGCAATAAACCTGAGTTAACCCAGCCCTTGGCTGTGTCGTGTGTCTTGACTCTCATACACTAAATTGGCGATGAAGGTGGGATTATGGATCCCCAGGGAGCCAGGACACAGAGCGGGTTCAACATCACCAAACCGCAAGACTGGGAGCTTTTCGAGATGGACTTCCAGGCGGCACTGGTGGAACTCAAAGTCAAGGAAGACGATGAGGAACGGAAGAGGGCCATCCTCACCCGCATGCTGGGGATGGAGACCAAGCGGACGCTGGTGGGCATCCTTGCACCGAAGAAGATGAGTGATTTCAAAGCCGGGGACATCATGAAACTGCTGCGTGAGCGTTTCCGACCCTCGAGGGCAATGTTTCCCGCTCGGAGCGCGTTTTGGAGGCGAGTCCAAGCGCCGGACGAGTCGGTAGAAGCATTCGTATCGGCCATGAGGGTAGCCGCCGCCCCCTGCAGATGGGACCACTTCCTAGAGATGGCCCTCAGGGACGGAGTGCTGTGCGGCCTGAAGGACAAGGAAGTGCAGCGCAGCCTCATGAACAAGGAGCCACCACCCACGCTGGAAGAGGTTGTAGAGGCCGCGGAAGCCGCGGAGTCCACGAATGCTGGAGTAGACGAGATGCACAAGTGGCGTGAGTGGCGTCCGAGGGCCGGCAAAGCGGAAAGCTCGTCGCACGGGAAGTCCGGTCAGTCGGTACATGCAACCCGACCGACCTCGAAGTCATCTTCCGAGAGCAGCGACGGCGAAGAGGTCCAGAAGGTCCGGAGAGGAGGGCGCCGCTGCGATGGTTGCGGAGCGGCCCATGAGCGCGTGAGGTGCCCATTCAGGAAAGCCGAGTGTTTCAACTGCGGCCGTCGGGGGCACATCGCCAAGGCGTGCAGGAAATGGAAAGAGGGCCGGAGACAGTCGCAGGACCGCTCAGCCAGGCCGGACCGTCCGGCGAGGTCCAAAGATGGCGCCCGGACCACGAGGAAGCAGGACGGCGTGGGCCGCATCTCGGACGACAGCGAGGTCGACGCTCCTGTGTTCAGCGTTTCTGCGGGACAGGCCCATTACTTCGTTGAGGTACTAGTACAAGGGACCCCTATTAGGATGGAAATTGACTCGGGGTCCTCCTATTCTATAATTCCCCAGAGAGAGTTTTTAAGAATCGACCCCCACATGCGGCCCAAGCTCAAAGCGTTGAGGGCCACACTACGGGACGTACAGGGGAATAGCATTCCAGTGTTGGGGGTCGGGACATTCCGGGTCCGTTTTAAGAGACACTCTGCGGAGCTTCCCCTAGTAGTACTCAAAGGGGGAAGTTGTAGCCTCCTCGGGACACAGTGGTTTCAGCCTTTAGGTCTGTTCATAGGGGGGGTGCATGCCGTAGGGGAGGACCCGATACAAGCGGTGTGTAACGCACACCCCACCGTTTTTAAAAGTGGACTGGGAAAGTTCAAGGGACCCCCTGTAGCCTTCGACCTAGACCCGGAGGTCCGCCCGATAAGACTCAAGCCGCGCAGGGTACCGTTCGCGCTAAAGGACAAAATAGAGGCGGAACTGGACAAACTGGTGGGTCAGGGGATTCTTGTTCCTGTGGATTCCGCGGAGTGGGAGACTCCAATTGTAACAGCACTGAAGGCTAACGGGGAGGTGCGCATTTGCGCTGATTATAAGTGTACCATTAATAAGGCAATCCGCCCTAATGCATACCCGGTGCCAGTGGTCAGCCACCTCCTGGCCAGGCTGAATGGGGGAAAGTGTTTCGCTAAACTTGATTTAGCACAGGCCTACCAGCAACTCCCGGTAACCCCCGCCACAGCGGCGGCACAAACGATAGTCACACATAAGGGGGCGTTCCAGGTGTCGCGGTTGCAGTTCGGCGTGAACTCGGCACCCGGCATTTTTCAGTCGCTAGTGGAACGCCTCCTGAAGGGGCAGGAGGGGGTGTTGCCATACTTTGATGACGTGTTGATAACAGGGGGGAGTAAGGCCGAGCTGGCTCACAGATTGGATAAGGTCCTGACCGTGTTCGAGAAAGCGGGGCTGCGACTGAGAAAAGACAAATGTGTATTTTTCGAAACTGAGGTTGAGTTTCTAGGGTTCCGTGTCACGCCCGAAGGAATTAGGCCGTCCAAATCTAAGGTAGCCGCAATCAAGAAAGCTCCTCGCCCCACTTCCAAAACCGAGCTACAGTCGTTTCTGGGGCTCCTCAATTTCTATCATACCTTCCTTCCACGGAAGGCGTCCGTGGCCGAGCCGCTCCATCGGTTACTTAAAAAGGAGGAAAAATGGCTGTGGGGCGACGAGCAAGAGAGGGCGTTCACAGAGTTAAAGCAACTCCTCACGTCCGAGGCTATACTGACTCATTTCGACCCCAAACGGCCCATAGTTTTAGTCTGTGATGCATCCCCGGTGGGGGTGGGGGCGGTGCTTTGCCACGTGTTGGACGACGGAAGGGAGGCCCCGATAGCGTTTTATTCAAGGTCCCTGTCCCAAGCAGAGCGGAATTACGCACAGACCGATAGGGAGGCACTTGCGATAGTAGCGGGAACCAAAAAATTTCACGATTTTCTGTATGGTCGGCCGTTCAAAATCGTGACGGATCACAAACCCCTGCTAGGGATATTCACTGCAAATAAGCCCACGCCACAGATTCTGTCCCCTAGGATGCTGCGGTGGGCTATTTTTCTTAACGCATATCAACATGAGCTAGAGTACCGGCCAGGGAAGGAGATCAGCCATGCAGACGCGCTCTCACGGTCACCGTTACCCTTGTCGGACGACCAAAAAGCAGGGATAAGAAGAGACCGCCAGGTATTGCTAATAGAGGTCTTAGAGTCACCCCCAATAGTACCGGCCGACATTGCCAGGGCGACCGGAAAGGATAGAATTCTAGAGAAGGTATGCTCGTGGGTGCAGAAGGGGTGGCCAGCGTCATCCCCAGGCACGGAATTCGACCCATTCTTCCGAAAGCGAGTAGAGTTGTCGTTAGAGAGGGGGTGCCTTTTGTGGGGCCAACGGGTGGTGGTTCCTACGTCCCTGAGGCCAAAAGTGCTACGGCTGTTGCACGTCAGCCACCCGGGGATCGTCCGTTCTAAGGCGCTGGCCCGGAGTTACTTCTGGTGGCCCCAGCTGGACGCCGACATAGAGCATATGGTCGGCACTTGTGAGGCATGTCAATGCTCCCGACCGGAGGAGGCCCGCCTCCCGCATAGGGAATGGGACGCAGCAAGGGGACCGTGGTCCAGAGTGCACGTAGATTTTGCTGGCCCATTCCGAGGGACCATGTTTCTCCTGGTAGTGGATGCATACTCAAAGTGGCTGGAGGTCATTCCGGTAAAGAGCACATCCTCCACCACTACCATTCGCCAGCTAAGGAGGGTCTTTTCTACGTTCGGTTTACCCGACACCCTAGTCAGCGATAACGCCAGCTGTTTCACGTCCGCTGAGTTCGCGGCATTCATGGAGGCAAATGCAATTCGGCATATCACATCCGCGCCGTTTCACCCGGCCACGAATGGCCAAGTGGAACGGTTGGTGCGCACAACAAAAGATGCGTTGCGGCGCATGGGCCCGGGAGATCTAAATCACCAAGTTTGTCAATTTCTGTTAGCGTACAGAGTGACCCCCTTAGCGTCTGGATACTCGCCGGCTGAGCTGCTGATGCGGAGGAAACTGACCACGCTTTTGTCCAGGTTGGACCCGTCGAGGGTTGAGGACAAGGGGAAGAACATAGGTTTAGCAGTCTCGAAAGGTTTCGGCGTAGGCGATCCTGTACACTGCAGGAACTATGCCAACGCAGGCCCGGCCTGGGTGCCAGGAACGATAATAGAACAGACGGGGCCAGTGTCATATCGGGTGGAAACGAGCACCGGCCTCCTCTGGAGGAGGCACGCTGACCAACTGAGGCGCCGAGTGAGTGAAGGGCCGATCAGTGGGGCTCAGCAACAGGATTCAGCGATAGGGTTCTCCCCCACCCGTTTAGCCCAAGGGGGAGACAGTGAGGGACATCAGTCCGAAACCAGGGGGGAAAGCAGTGATCCCGACTCATATCCTTTTGATACCCCAGTTCTATCAGAGCCCGGGGGGAGGGAAAAGGAATGTGCGGCCGCCGCCGCGTCCCCCGAATCCGATTTTGATTTTGATTTTACTAGCCGGGGGGGTTTTTTGGAGTGCTCCCCCACCCATCCAAGCGAGAAGAGGGGTTTTTCGTTAGCCCCTAGTGCCCCCGGTTCGCCCCAAACAAAGCACACACCCTCCAACAAAGCCGCAGAGTCGCGGCAATCAACTAACAAGTCATCCTCTCCCATTCCAGGGCAGGAAGCCAGGGAGCAAGGAGGAGGGAGCGAAGCCAGGGCAGGGCAGCCCGCGCCGAGACCCCAGCGTGTTCGAAATAAGCCATCTTGGTTGAGAGACTTCGTCTCATCCTAGGGGGGAGGAGTGTTGTGTTCTAACAGTGTAACCTTCCACATGTGATGTCAATGTATCTGAACTAATGTAACCTTGCCTATGAGTAACAATGTAACCTTCAGCTGTATCACTATAAACCCTGTAATAGGACGCGAGCTAATGACCACCAGCTGGCAGCAGCGAGCGTCCAAGCTCTCCTGGTTCAAACCCATCAAAGACCGCAGCGCGGGAAGCTTTCCCGCCGCTACCTACACCTGGACAAGAAGGGCGTGACTAGCAATGACGTCACGCGGGCCCGTAGCCAATGGACTATCGTGGAGCCACATTCAAATACGTTACTACCATATATATAGAGCTGTTTGTCCGCCATTACCTCATGTTCCCTCTGTCCACCATGCAATAAACCTGAGTTAACCCAGCCCTTGGCTGTGTCGTGTGTCTTGACTCTCATACACTAAAATGAGACAATGAAAGGTGGAGCCAGTTGGGAAGAAGATGGATATGCACATTTTAAAAATACATTTCATGCAGAAACATTAAATTTTCTTTTCCTCTGCACTTTCCCCATAGAGTTTGGTGTCCCTGCCTGGAGACCTGAAGAAATTCAGTATAACCGTTCCCTAAGATTCATTGGGACCCTGAAACTTGGGAATACCAATAGCAATTACTCTTATATACTGACCAATAGTGCTTAGTGCACCCTCTGGGTGGTTCACAAGTTAATTAGCATTTTGCCCCCAATGTGCTGGGTTGTCATTTTACTGACATCAGAAGGATGGAATGTTGAGTCAACCTTGAGCCGTGGTCAGGATTGAACTCACAATGTTCTGGCTGCAGTACAGCAGTTTCACCACTGCACCACCAGGGAATCCAAGCTGATTGTTCTTTGAGTAGCTGGAACCCCTCCTTCCAAAAACAAAACAAAACAAAACAAAACAAAACAAAACAAAACAAAACAAAACAAAACAAAACAAAACAAAACAAAACAAAACAAAACAAAACAAAACAAAACAAAACAAAACAAAACAAAACAAAACAAAACAAAAAAACAAAACAAAACAAAACAAAACAAAACAAAACAAAACAAAACAAAACTCACATGCTTTCCTTGTGTAGGGCCCATTGTGAAAATGAGCCCCTCCACCTCTCCTTCTTATTTCAGATGAGAACTAACTGCAGCTTTACTTTTACCAAAAGATATGTAAAGGCCAAAAAAAACAAAACCCAATGGGTGGCCTTGGCTAACCAGGGGAGTCTTAGTCCAATTTTCTGACCTCCAGATCACAATAGCCTCTTACTATCCGATGCTCTGAGGAACATAAATTCTTCTTTCCACACCATCTGACTTTCATGTGTGGATTAAAGCCCTCAGAAAACAACCTGGTTGTGAAACAATCATCTCTCTCTCTCCCATACCGGTATCATTATGGTCATATTTTATATGTTTTACAAATTAGATCCATTATTGCTGCAATAAAGTGGGATTTGAACATTAGAATTTCCTACAGATATTACAGTAAAATTATCAATAGAATTTTAGTTGGGAAGAGACAAGATTTACTGTTCTGCAGGTGCTGAAAGACCACAGTAAAACTCTGGAGACCTGCCATCATTAAATATAGGTATTTCAGTCAAGATGGCTCAGCATTGATTGCTGAAATAAGTTTTTTTATTGTCCATTCCATGCCAATAGCATAAGAAGAGCTTATTCTTTTGTTTTCCTCGGGCTATTTACAGATTGAGTTGCTGTAGTACTTTTTCCTAGGACATGAAAGGAAACTGATCCCTACAAAGACTTCTCTGGTATATTGTCTGTAAGATAGAGACAATATTATCATAAACTCTCCAATTCACAAAGAGGTTGGAAATACTAATATGGCCAAAAGGTTTACAATGTAATCCTCAGGAACTATGAACTATAACAGTGTTTCCCAAACTATATTCTGCGGAACATTTGTTGGTCAGTCGTACAGTCGCCTCCGACCCTTTGCAATCCCATGGATTATTGCCTGCCAGGCACCTCTGTCCTCCACCCTCCTCCTCAACCTGTCGAGCTCTGTGCCCATTGCATCTACAATACCATCTAGCCATCTCATTTTCTGCTGCCCCCTTCTTCTTTTGCCCTCCACCTTTCCCAGCATCAAGGCTTTCTCAAGTGAATCCTCCCTTCTCATTTGATGTCCAAAGTACTTTAACTTCATCTTTACCATTTTACCTTCTAAGGAGCAGTCAGGGTTGATTTCTTCTAAGATTGACCTATTTGTTCTCCTCACTGTCCAGGGGACTCTCAAAACTCTCCTCCATCACCACATCTCAAAGGCATCTATTGTTCTACGCTCAGCTTTAATTTTAATTTAATTTAATTTTTTGATTTGTTCGCCGCCCACTCAGACGAAAGCCTGACTCAGGGTAGCTTACATAAACTAAAAAGCCATACAATAAAAAAAGTAAAAAAAAAAAACAACCTCCCTCCCTTAAAACTCCCACCCGCACCATACAGGCCTCTCCTGTATGACTCTCATGGCAAGAGCCAGCGGGCAGGAACCACATTGCCCTCAAGGCCCCATAGCTTTCCTAACGGTCAAGCTCTCACAACCATACATTACCACCGGGAATACCATTGCTTTGATTATGCGAATTTTTGTTTGCAAGGTGATGTCTCTATGTTTCTCATAGCTTGTCTCCCAAGAATCAGTTGCCTTTTTATTCCATGGCTGCAGTCACCATCTGCAGTGATCTTAGATCCTAAGAAAGTGAAACCTGTCACTGCTTCTACTTCTTCGCCATCTATTTTCCAGGTACTGATAGGGCCTGTTGCCATTATCTTGGCTTTCTTGATGTTGAGTCTCAAGCCAGCTTTTGAACTCTCCTCTTTCAACTTAAGCAGGATTTTCTTTAGGTCTTCCTCACTGGTGGACTTCAATTCCCTAAGTCAGTACATTGGCTGATCAGTTCTTTGGGGAATTGACTTAGTCTTCAGGGATTTGAAGTCCAAAAACTGAAGTTTGGGAGATGCTGAACTATAAGATGGCAGCATTTATTCCAGATCTCTGTAGGGTCTCTTCCAAAATTAATTGGCCACAGTTCCTTAGCATCAAAGGATTTAAGTGGCTTATAAAGTATTGCTTTAGTGTTTCTCAACTAGAAAACCCGAGGACCACAATTTTCAGCATACTGGCACATTTCTTGGACTAATATACCAATCAAAACAATTATCTTCAGAATGTACAATTCAAGGTTTTTTATCACCCGATATTGGGTGGATGTCATCTAGCTCTTTTAATTCCTTTTTGTTTTAATTTTAGCTTTGTATGTTATTATATGCTGGTGGTGCCTCTGACACGAATTATCATCAAGGGCAGCCCCATGTAGAGCGTGTTGCAATAATCCAATCTGGAGGTGACCAGAGCATGAGTGACCAGAGTCCTGGTCCAGAAGCGGATGCAACTGGTAAATTACACGAAACTGAGCAAAGGCCCTCCTAGCCATGGCTGCCACCTGCTCTTCGAGCAGTAGCCGCGAGTCCAGGAGGACCCCCAGATTACGTACCACTCAATCTTGCCAGGATCCAGCTGAAGCCCATTGTCCCCCATCCAAACCCGAACAGTCTCCAGATACCTGGTTAGGACTTTGACTGCATCACTCGGGTCCCCACGGGCCGAGATGTACAATTGGGTATCATCTGCGTACTGATGATACCCTACCCCGTGGGAACGAATGATCTCACCAAGTGGTTTCATGTAAATGTTAAATAGCAAACGCAAGAGTACCGATCCCTGAGGCACCCCACAAGGGAGCAACCTAGGTCTGGACAGCCCACCTTCTACAGACACCAACTGAGTCTGGCCCATCAGAAATGAGGAAAACCAGGACAACACAGTGCCCTGGGCCCCCAATCCTTGGAGCTGGCCCAGAAGGATACTGTGGTCGACAGTATCAAAAGCCGCTGAGAGGTCCAGAAGAGCAAGGACAGAGGGGTTGCCCCCATCCTGCTCCCACCAGAGATCATCCAAGAGTGCGACCAATGCAGTCTTGGTGCCATAACCGGGCCTGAATCCTGACTGAAATGGGTCCAGATAATCTGTATCCAGAATCCCCTGGAGCTGCCGTGCCACTGCTTTTTCCAACACCTTCCTCACAAAGGGAAGGTTGGAGATCAGCCTGAAGTTTGAAATAACCGTAGGGTCGAGCGATGGGTTTTTCAGGAGAGGGCGCACCAGCGCATGTTTGAAAGCCACCAGGAATACCCCCTCCCACAAAGAGGCATTCACCATTGCACCGACCCAACTGCCCACAGTAGCCCTGGCCGCTCTAATCAGTCAGGCAGGGCAGTGATCTAATAAGCAAGTGGTATCACGCACAGCTCCAAGGAGCCTGTCCACTTCATCAGGGCCAACCGGATCAAACTGATCCCAGATAACATGGCTAGACTCTGCTCCAGTCCTCTCCAGGTGATCCTTTTTCACGTCAGGATTAAACCCCGAGTTGATGCAAGCAACTTTCTCTGCAACTTTCTCATACCCAGTATGGTGGAGCCAAAATGCTGATTACCTTGTGAACCACCCAGAGAGTGCACTAAGCGCTGCGGGGTGATATATAAATGTAATTTCTATTGCTTACTAGAACTGCCTGATTACACTTAGAGCAATATGCTAGCGAGTGAGTGGTAGAACCTCTGTACAGATGGCTAATGTATGACATCAACTCCAAGAGCACATCTGTGCTAGAAATATTCCCAGATTCAGTCTTACCTTCTCTTTCATGTACATTGGAGAATCGGAAGGAGGATCTTCATGCTGCAGAAATGAGACATTTGCAGAGCTTCTGAAAGCCTTGAAAACATTGATAGTTCATGGTGTCTGCAATGATGGCGTAATGCGGTCACAAAATGGCAGAGAGAAAAGAATCCCTGAAATACAAACTGATAGGTCCAAGTCATTGACACTTTCCACTGCATACATCACAACATCACAAGAATGTGACTTAGTAAAACCTGAATTATCCCAGAGCTTGGAAACTGTCTCTTATCCTATCACATTGTTCTGCCTGCATAATAGGGCTGGCATCATTGCCAGTGGCATATTTCTGCTAAGTAAAGACTTCATTTTTCCAGGTCCAGGGCAAGCATACTTTTGTCTCATTGTGAGAGAGCTGCACAAACTCACAATTCAAGTGAAATTCAAGAACTAATTCTCACCATTGATTTTTGTTTTGCACTACAAAAGCTTTAGTTTAGTTAACAAAAGTAAGATTTTCCAAATTCTGGCTACTGCAAGAAAGAATTAGTTAAGAGGAACTTATTGAATGAAAACCAGTATCAGAATTTAACATCATATAGTGCTTAGTTAATATCCCTCCCTTTGTGTTGTTGTATCCCCCCATTCCCTTTTATTTATTTTTATTCTTTTAAATGGGGGGGGGGTCGGAGGGTGGGGAAGTGAGGGGATGATTTGGGATTTGAAAATCTGTTTTTATACATTTTTAACTGTTGTACGCCGCCCTGAGTCGGGTTCTCCTGACTGGGCGGTATTTAAATTTAAAAATTTAAATTTAAATTTAAATTATAATGCTGAGGATATCAGCTGTGGTGCTTTTTCAGAAATTAAACACTTCCAAACCTCCCCCCACCCCCAAGCCCTGATACTTGCTTGGGGTCACTTTTGTTATGGAGAAGCCATTGGAGGTCATGGGATGAGATGGTGGTGGGGAAGTCTTTAATTTCCCAAAAATTGTTGCAGGTGGTAAGTTGAACATCTGGCAGTTTGGAGCTTTGATAGTCCCTAAAGAAGGGGGTGAAGGGGCTGCAGTGGCTTAGTGGTTAAGATGGTGAACTTAACTACTGAAAGGTCAGCAGTTTGAGACCTGAGTGCTGCACAATGAAGTGAGCTCCCCTCTTTGCCTCGTCTCCTGCCAATTTAGCAGTTCGAAAGCAAGAAATTGCAAGTAATTCTAATCTGAGGTTGAATATTGTGGCCATCCCTGAGCAAAGCCCAGCTCCCCTTCTTCTTTCCTGATCATTTGTTCTCTTAATTTGTCTTTTCCATCCTTGCTCAGATAACTCAATCTGCCAAAAAATTTTTTTGCTTTGCCCCAGAACTGAACCTGCCTGTTCTGCTTCAGTCCAGACTTCATCCAAATCTTCTTTATTAAACTTACTTATAGTAATCAACTCTGAACAAAACAAAAGCCCTGTAGCACTTTAAAGACTAACTGTTATATTTTAATCTGAGCTTTCATGGATCAAGTCCACTTAATCAGACCTGATGAAGTGGACTTGATCCATGAAAGCTCACATTAAAATATAACAGTTAGTCTTTAAGGTTCTACAGTGTTTTTGTTTTGTTCTTTCTCTGATATGCCTAAAACACAGAATAACATGGCTACTATTCCAAAAAATTCAACTCTGTATAGCAGGGGTTCCTAACCTGCAGTCCGTGGGCTGGATGCGGCCCACAGCACCATTTCATGTGGCCCCACCACCTCCACCACACCAGGAAGTGCCATGTGGTGGAGGAAAGGCAAAATGGCCATCCGGCCCCCAAAGCTGTCTGAGGGAGCATGATCTGGCCCCTGGCTTTAAAAGGTTGAGAACTCCTGCTGTACAGGGTTCTGGAGTACAGGAGTGAACCTGAAGCTATCTTAAGCACTAATTTGCTATTTAAAAACCACTGTAATATCCACAAATCACTACCAGTAACTTTACGGGGAAAAAGACTGTGAATACCCAAACGTCCACCACTCCTTCTTATGCCTTCTGTTGGTAGGGAAGCCTAGCAGAAAACATCATGCAATATATATTCTTTTATGCACACAAGAAAGCAGCATAAAAGCTATGAACTCTTCATTCCCCCTCCATTTCATCTGTGGGAATAAATACTCGAGACAAGCAAAGTACTTTGTAAATGATGCTTTTGTATAGTTTCCTGTAGCCTGCTTCAATTATTCCAAAACCTAGCAATTTTCTCATATCATTGAATCTGGTTTTATTGCAAATAGGGTCATAGAAATAGTCATTCTCGGTGATAATGGACTTAGTTTATCTTAACTATTAACACTTCCAGAGGCTGTGCATGCCTGCACGGTTGCAACATTTATGTATATATATTTGTGTGGTTGCGCATATATTAATAATGAAGTAACCTTATCTGGTACAATCTGAAAACTAAATCATGTAATAGCAGGCCACCGAGTGTGCCAGTGTAACTGGAAGCTCATGTTTCAGGCTCGGAGAACAGACAAATAATGAATAAATCAGGAGGGAACTTGTCCCATTCCTTTGGTTTCCCATGTGTCAACTGAGGCTCCATTCAACCTCCCCACTCTGATGTTCCAGAAGCATTTGGTAAATAATATTGTCTATCCTCCATTTGCAACCCAAGGGAGAGATGGTGTTCCCCTTTGACAGGCACTATTATCAACCACCATGTAAAACAATCTCAAACATCATGTTCCATAGCAACTTGATTAGCAGGGAAACAATCTGGTTTGGACTAAGCATGACATTACTTCCTACCTACAGATTCACAATCCAGGCGCACTGAACCGGAGACAGTGTGGAGGATTTTACTGTTCCCTGATGCATCACACGGAGAGGATCCTTTTGTTAAGCGAACATGATAAGGTCAAAGATGGCAAGATGTTTCATACGGAGGCAGACAATGGGTCCCTCTACTCTAGCTGCGACAGCTATAGTGAAAGGTCGAAGTAGCCGAAGAAATTCTACTGCCTGAGGCAAAAGACTGCAGCTGAATTATTGTCGTCGTCATCGGCTGCAACTTGTATCTGAGAATGTAATTTAATAGATAGATTTATATACCGCCCTAATCCAATGGGCTCTGGGCGGTGTACACGAGTTAAAACCAATATAAAACAATTAAGAATGCATTTTTCCTGGAAGCTGGAAAAATGCCATTGGTGTGAATTTGTTTAAGGCAGATCCCAGCTTGCCACGAAGTGACCCACACACTGTGATCACAAAGTCATCTCCTGCAGCACGTATGAAATGAGACGTGCAGGATTTAACACTGGGACTGCAATGGACTGCCACAGCCTTGAGGATATTATCAAGGTGCATCTTCACAGTCAGTCCATCTGGCACGGCCTCCATGACCTTTGGGAATCAGAGTTCCTCCTCTGCTCATTTTGCCATTGGGCCCAATATGATGGTTTCCTGTGGCATTTCCTCCACTCAGGGGACCATCTCCCCACCTAAAGGGGCTCATCTGCCCATAGCCGTTGGCACCTTTAGGGAGTCAATCAATCAATCAATCAATCAGTTTAATTTATATCCCGCCTTCCTCAGCCGAGACCAACTCGAGGCGGCTAACAACATAATCCAACAAAGTAACAATAAAAAGATAATACAGAGAAACAACAAGTTCAAAATGGAAAACAATCCAGATAAGCATAATATCATAATACAAAAACTACAGTACATAATTAGGTCATAAAAATGCAATAAATATAATTATACTACAGCAAACCCAACATAGCAAGACCCCCATGTCCACTGGAGAACAGTCGTAGGAGCTACCACTCCCCCAACAGCATGGGGAAGGAGGTCCACGTCTCAGTCTCAACATGAGCCAAGGCAGCCACAGCAAAGGAGCCAAAGACGGCGATGGTCCTGGGGCGGCGGCAGTCCTGGCCCTGGCCCGGCGGCCCACGGCCCTTTATCTCCCCGCGCAAGGGACGGGAGAGGAGGGCGGGGCCAGGTGAGAGGCCGATGGAATGGCCCTCTCTTCGCCTCCACCGGGGCAGGATGCGCAGTGGCGGCAGGCTCACCCGGGCGCCCCTCGCCTTTTAAGTCCAAGGGCGAGGAGAGGCGGGGCCCGAGGACGCCGGCCAGGTGAGAGGCCGATGGAATGGCCCTCTCTTCGCCTCCACCGGGGCAGGATGCGCAGCGGCGGCAGGCTCACCCGGGCGCCCCTCGCCTTTTAAGTGCTGCTTCCCAACACTTGGTGTTGAGTCACTGGTTGCATGGTCTACTCCATTACCGTAGCAGGAGGATGTCTGGCAAGACAAAAGCTGAATTATACTTCAGCACCAAGAACAGGACAGCAACTTCTACCATATCCAAGAGCTAGCATATAACTTATGGTAGGCTATATGTAATGTGGCCCTCAAGGACATTACTAAAGGCACCTCAGAGCTCCTTAATATGTCATTGTATCTGTTTGTTATCATGCCCAATCAAGTTGGAACTGACTTATTTTACCCTCATTGTACAATATCTCAAGGTAATTGAGATATTGAAGAAGTTGCTTTACCAGCTCCACTCTTCCAATGAGTTTCCATGGCTGAGTGGAGATTTGAACATAGGCTTCCCAAGTCATAGTCTGTCATTCTATCCACTACACCACACTGGATGTAATGATATTGGTCTTTATACCTGTATCTGAGGCCGCAGTGGCTTAGTGATTAAAACGCTGAAGTTATCGACTGGAAGGTCAGCAGATCGGTAGTCTGAGGCCTGAGTGCTGTGTGACAGTAATCTCTTGTTGTCTGTCTCAGCTCTTGCCAACCTAGCAGTTCAAGAGCAAAAAAAATTGCAAGTAGCTAAATAGGTGCCACTTCAGGGGGAAAGGTAACAGCATTCTGTGTGCTCTGGGGTCCAGTTATTGCTGCCATATGACCTTTGCTTCTACCCAACCTGTATCTATGCCTATATGGGGAAGAAAAAGGGTTTTTCATCAGCATTTTTTTTTTTTTGCATTAGGGAAGATGGGGATCAGAAAGGGTTTATCAAGTCTCCTTATTCTGAAGAAACAAAACAATAACTAACTAACTAACTAACTAACTAACTAACTAACTAACTAACTAACTAACTAACTAACTAACTAACTAACTAACTAACATCAACACCAGAAATAGGCATCTGGGCACTTTCATTTTGTTATGTTGCAATTTACATTTTCAGCCTTATTTGGCCAGTTCCAGGAATGGCATTGACGGCTCAGCAGAGACCCCGGGGAGTTTGCTATAGCTGGCTCTGGCATCTACTGTGTGAAGTGCCACCCTCCATTTAAAAGCATGTCAATTGCAGTGACTTGAATGTGCAGTTCAACAAGTCCCACCGCATTCAGACATAAACTTGATTAGGCTGGGGAAAAAATCTGGTATATAAATCTCGGAGTCACCAACCGTGTGATGCAGCAATAAAAACAGCCAATGATCTTCTAGCCTGCATCAAGAGGCACATAGTAACCAGATAAAGGGAAGTAATAATATCACTCTGTTCTGTTTTTGTTAGACCCACCTGGAATAGTGTGTCCATTTCTGTGCACTATTCTTTAAGAAGGGTATTGTCAAGTTGGAACCTTGGAATCACAATATTGTGAGGAACAGCTGAGAGAGTTGTTTAGACCAGAGAAGACATATATGTGATAGGAGAGTGATGGCGAACCTTGGCACTCCAGGTGTTCTTAAACTTCAATTCCCAGAAGCCCTGATCAGCAGAAGTACTGGCTTGGGCTACTGCGAATTGAACACCTGGAGTGCCAAGGTTCACCGTCACTGTGATAAGATAACCATTTTCAAACATTTAAAGAGTTGCCATGTAGAAAATGCAGCACACTTGTTTTCTGTGGCTCTAAATGATTTAAACCATACCTGTCAAGTTTTGGATTTGAGAATAAGGGAAATTTCCCGGGCGAAACAGGAAACTTGGCAGCTATGCTTATCCTGTGCTGACCTCCAGTGGCAGCATTAGGGCATTGCAGTCTTCCTAATACGGGAGGATGCCGGGAAAGAGGGTAAAATATGAGAGGTTCCCAGCCAATACGGGACACTTGACAGCTATGATTTAAACTAAACATTTCAGTTAAAGATTGACAAGAGCAACACAATGGTAACAGATAGTAGACAGTAGAATGAGTAGCCTTGGAAGCTGGTGGGACCACTGAGAAGTCTGAAACATAGAATGCCCATCAATCTGGGATGCTTTAGCTGTACATGTCTTGTATTAGTAGCAGGTTGGACAAGATGATGCTTGAGATCCCTTTCAACCTCAGTTATATGATTCTAATACTTGATTAGTGGTTTAGATGCTGTACTCGATAATTGGAAGGTCAGCAGGTCATCAGTTTGAAACCCGAGTGCTGCGCGACTGAGTGAGCTCCTGTCTCTGTCCTAGCTCCTGCCAACTGAGGAGTTCAAAATCAAGAAATTGCAAGTACATAAATAGGTACCACTTCGGTGAGAAAGGTGACAAACTTCTGTGTGCTCCAGCGTCTGTTCATGCCTGGCACATGACCACGGGAATGTCTGCAGACACAGACAGAGCGGGCTCTTTGGAGGTAAATGGGGAGGAGCATGCCATGAGTTTCGACTCCATCACCTAGGAATTTCCATGTTCTCCTATCTCAGCAACTGGCAAGCGCCATGGGGGCAAGTCACATTGGTCATGCTTGCAAGTAAAATAAATGGAATAGTGAGTTGCTTTTTATAGGGTACAACATTCAACATTTTCTTGTGAAGCGTGCCGCCCCCGCCGACATCCCGGACTCCTTTCCTCAGCCTGGCCAGCCAGAGGGAATGGGAGCAGCTGTTCTGCAGCCACAAAAACGCTGCCCCACTAATGTCCCGGACTCCTTCCCTCAGCCCGGCTGGCCAGAGGGAAGTGGGAGCATCTGTTCCATGGCCACAAAAACGCAAACGGCTCTGACGCTCTGGACTTCTTCCCTCAGTCTGTCTGGCCTGGAGGGAAGTGGACTCAGTTGTGGGGGGTTGAGTTTTTGAATTTTTTTGTAATATTATATACATTGTTTCCAATTTTTTTAACTGTTGCATTATTGCATTATTGTAAGGTGATATTCTGTGATTTTTTTTGTCAGCCGCCCAGAGTCACTTTGGGAGTGGGGCTGCATACAAGTTGAACAATTAAATTAAATTAATTAAATACACTGTGAAGCATCCAAGCAGGGTCAGGCTTGGTGAGGAATTGGATGGGAGACCACCAGAGAATATCAGCTCTCTCTAGAAATCTTCACAGAAGAATCTTCACAGAAAACCCCAGAATATGAATTGACTATACAATTTAGATGGACCATAGATACTTCCTATGTTGTCAAACTGCTTTTGTTATGAAAGAGTTGGAAGAGACAAATATTGAGTCAAAGCTGACTCACACATAACATTGGCCTATTAGAGCTAGTCTTATATTTTGGAGCAGTAGACTGTCTATGGCTATTAACCAGATGTGAGCCATTCCTCTTTCTCTACATGTCAAATTCAGCTTGCATTGCTAACCAAAAGTATCTGGTGCATATATAAAAAGTCTCCGGTTGAGCCTTTGCTACCTTCACCTACAGGACCATGGTTTGATACCTTCACAACAGAGCAAAGCACCCCTCCAGATAATGTAGGATGATGGGCTTTTGCCAGCGTAGCCAGTGGTGATTGATTCTGGGAACCATAATCCAACAATATCTTGAAGGCTGCACACTGTCCACCCTTGCTTTAGAAAGTCACTGCAGAGTAGGCAGTAAAGCAGGGAGAAAGAATCTGTGCCAATCACATATCAAGGCTTTAGTCCCATCTGCCCCAAACATCATGACAAAAAATTCAAGACTGACAGTAGTTCTAATAAATATTTGGAGGCCCAGGCTTGGCATATAGCAGCATTCACAATGATTTCAACAATATATTTAGTGGGGAAAGTAGAATATACAACAAAATGTTGCAGTATATACAACGTCTGCTCAGGGTTTCAGTCACCAGTGCTCATCTCTATAACATTCACCAGTCAGAAGCTACTGGTGAAGAATTTAATCCACATTCTTTCTGCCTTTCCATTGCCCTAACTGTTCCATGTTCACTAAGAATAGTCAGCAATGGTTGGGCAAGTGAGGAAGGGGGATGCCCATTCAAATGAGTAAGTAAGTAAGCAAGCAAGCAAGCAGACAGACAGACAGTTAAAAGAAGAGCAATCTTTAAGGTTCTTATGGAAAACTTCATATCTCCTTTATTACCTAAAGGGCAGAAGATTTGGATAGAGCTGGCTCTGGTCTTCTGAAGCCTCTTAGAATCTTGGAGCATCTACTGAAAGCTTTCTACTTTAGATAAAGGTAAAGGTTTCCCTTGCTCGAAAGCCAGTCATATCCGACTCTAGGGTTCAGTGTTCATCTCTGTTTCAAAGCTGAAGAGCCAGCGCTGTCTGCTTCTGCAGACATTTCCATGGTCATGTGGCAGGCATGACTAGACACCAGAGCGCATGGAAAGCTGTTACCTTCCCTCTGAAGTGGTCCCTGTTTATCTACTTGCAATTTCTTGCTTTTGAACTGCTAGGTTGGCAGGAGCTGGGACAAAGATGGGAGCTCATTCCATCCTGCAGTATTTGGGAATCGAACTGCTGACCTTCTGCCTCTCAGTCAGTGTCTTAGCCACTTGAGCCACTGCAGTCTACTTTACCCTACTTTTTTTTCCAAGGCAAGTAAAGACAAATGCTGTAGCAGATCAGCAGAACAGACTATGTGGTTGGCTCATAGAGGGGCTGCAAATTGGCTCAATACATACCTGCTCCTTGCGCTGAAAAGCCGACCGATGACTTGCAGAGATTCAACTAACATAGGAAGATTACAAATCCTTTGGAAGGACTGCAGCTTTGCCTCCTTCCTCTTGTGCAAATTCTTGAAAGCTGTCAAAAGATGTTGTAATCAGACAAGGTTACCAAACCGAGTCATCCCGAGACCTGGAAATAAGATCCAGAGATGAGCCATTCATCTGCTACAGGGATAGGACTGAAACACTAAGGTTTCCATTGAAATTAAATGAAGGGGCTTGAATTGCTTGGAGAGTGAGAAGTGAAAGCTTCAGTAAGACCAGCAAACCAAAAGCTTTGGGCTGCCACTTGAATTGATGAGACATGAGGATCTATGTGGCTCATAATAGAATCTGATAGCAGAACGGAACACTTACTGGCGAGGCAAACTTTGCAAATGGCTGGAGCATTTAGCTGGATGGGATTTTCCTGGCAAATCTAGACTTTCTTCCTACAGTTGAGTGGTTTTGTTATGGGATGAAATGAAGAAGGAAAGAAGTCACTAAGTCGAGAAAAAGCTGATTCTTCTTTTCAGCATGTCAAGTCAGGAAATGTGAAACAAGCCGAATGGCTTGGGAAGTAGCAAACTTTCAGGCTTTCAAAAAAAATTCTGCAAGGAACATCCTTTAAAAGAGAGGCCTTGGATATGTGATCCAAATGGCTTAATAAAAGACTGCAGTTTTTGCAACAGCACTAGTATGAGTTATACATTTGTATGAGTGGCTCAGCTCCTAAAAACAGATGTTTATTACTGTGCAGTGAAATACAGGTCATACTTCCCTATCAATCAGTATTAGTGCTGAAGTGTCTCAGTAGTTAAGAAGCTCACCTTGTTAGCTGGAAGGCCGGCAAGTGGGCAGTTCGAGACCCGGGTACTGCATGACGGATTGAGCTCCAGTCTCTTGTCCCAGCTCCTGCCAACCTAGCAGATCAAAAGCAAGACATTGCAAGTAGATAAATAGGGACCACTTTGATGGGAAAAGATCTTGGGGACATGAAAGGAGCCTCATTCGTTTACCCCTTGAGTGGAGTTTCTCCAGCAAAAATCCTTTCAACCCAGAATAATTTCTGACACGAAGTTATTATAGCGCTGAAGTCAGTCTTGCATCTGGGAGAATATATATAGTAAAAGAGGCCATTTCTTCTTGCAGAAATGGGACAGGGTTTCTGCAGTTTGCAAGTGCGAAGTAGCTCTTTAAGACCAGTGGACTGTATGTGGGTCTTCAGGAGACCATGTGTGTCTCCTCTACCCCTATTCCCCCAGTCCCTTCAACTCCCCCATAATTTAACAAGGTTACCATTTAAAAATGCTTTTAAAATTATTTTGTTCTTCTACCTTTGGGATACCTTTGTTGAGCTTTGGACCACTAGCATCTCTGCTCGCCGCCAATTTTTATCTTTATTTTTTGCCACTAGAAGGAGAGATTTTCAGGAAAAACAAAACAGGAAGGAAAGGATTATGATGAGGGTGGTGTGTATGGGGATAGATGCAGCCCTCCATGGTCCACAGGTGGGAGGCTCTAGACCAGTGATGGGCAGTCTTGGCCCTCCAGCTGTTCTTGAACTTCAATTCCCAGAGGCCCTGATCAGCAGGAGTGCTGATTTGGGCTTCTGGGAATTGAAGTTCAAGAACAGCTGGAGGGCCAAGACTGCCCATCACTGCTCTAGACTCATGATGGCAAACCTTGGCACTCTCAAGCTCCCGTGAATCCACACGAATGGGTATGCTGAGATTCATCCGGCCCGTGCCGCCCTCTTACGGGCGCGTTTTGCTTCTGCTTCCAGGAGTGATGAGGGTGGCATGGGCCGGATGATTTGCAGCAAACCAATTTGTGTGGATTCACAGGAGCTTGGGCTTCTGGGAACTGAATTCCAAGAACATCTAGAGTGCCAAGGTTCTCCATCATGGCTCTAGACCTTTGAAAGTTCAGGTTGAGCAACCCCAGCATGCAGTGACCAGAGAGACAGGAAAGAATAGCCTGACCTAAAGTAAGCTGACCCTATTTGCATGTGTTTTGCTATGGCCTTCTCTCTCTTGTTATTCAGCCTTGGAAAAGGAAAGATGTCCTTTTGAGCTCCTCCATCTTCCAGGCCACATGGCTGGAAGAAATACTTGACTTCTTTCTAAACCAATTTCATCAAGACTCCTGAGCACATGTATCTTCTGACCTCATTTTGTGAGTAAATGACATTTTTCTTTCTCTCAAGTATTTAATCCATGTGTGTTTATTAGCTGAGCTAAAAGGGGGAGAATTGGGAGACTTGCATTTGAACATAAAATATCCTAAAACCTCCCCCGCTTTGCTGTGCTGCTCCTATAAACATTTTAACAGTTTATTAGGGAGTTTATGCTGTTTAATAAATCTGTTTATTATGCCAACTATGTGTCTGTTTTAGCTGTAGAAGGAGGAGGAATCACCACTAGGATGCAACAATGTTGCTGAACTGGAATTCAAGTGGTCCGCAGTGAGCTTTGAAACTCATTGGGTCTTCTTCTTCTTTCATGTTCAGGTCAAACTTTAAATCCCCAGAATGAAGTCACCTTCTTGGTTTTGCCATTGGCCAAAATCAAATCCTTACACTGCATCACACACACACAAAAAAAATACTGTTTGCTACTTGGTGTAATCTATGTGTGCCATACGAAATCAAGTGTGCTGAATCCAAATCTGAAGTCCGTTTCTGCCTAGGATATCGGGATCTTAAGTTAGCAAATCTCACCCTCTTGGTTAGGTACTTACATTGATCACACAAGGTATATTTGCCACAAATGTAGCAAAAATTGTCTGGTTTATTAACACAGCTGCATCTACTCACATTTAGCTCAAAACAGACTCACTATGGCCTAGCTGTACTATCCAATAAGATGGTTCCACACTAAGAAACATGCCTTTGGTCCATCTCACCTTATATACCTATTTCTGATGTCAGCTCACTGACTTGTTGTTATGTATGTATGTATGCATGTTCATTATACTGTAAAGGCAAGAATGTAACCACTCCAGATACAAACGATATCAGCTGTAAAGGAACGCGAGCAGACAGCCCATAGAGGGCAGCTGCGAGCGTTCAGTCTCACATGGTTCACATTGCGCAATCACGGACAGCCGCGGGAAAACCTTCCCCGCATTCAGCAGCAGGAAAGGAGGCGTGCCTGGGCGAGGCCACGCCGGTAGCAGCCAATGAGCTACCGTGCTACAAGATTCAAATGTAGAGAGCTACCGTATATATTGAGATGTATCACCGCCATTACCTCATGCTTCACTGGAACCTCATGCAATAAACCTGTGTTAAACCAACCCTTCGGTTGTCCGGTTGTCTTTGGTCCCATACACCAAATTGGCGACGAAGGTGGGATATGGCTGCCCACGGGACCAAGACATGCGCCGGCTACGAGATCAGGAAGCCGGGAGACTTGGAGCTGTTTGAGATAGACTTCAACGCAGCGCTGGTGGAGCTCGAAGTCTCAGATGAGGCCAAAAAGAGGGCCATTTTCGTCCGCATGCTCGGACACAAGACCAAGAGGACCCTGGTGGACCTGATCGCGCCGAGGAAGGTGAGCGACCTCAAAGCCACAGAGCTCCTGGCGGCGCTGCGCGCCCATCTCCGGCCAGCAATAGCGATGTTCCCCGCTCGGAGCGCGTTCTGGAGGCGAGTCCAGGCACCCGGGGAATCGGTCGATGAGTTCGCCGTGGCCCTGCGGTTGGCCGCCGGCCCATGCAAGTGGTAACTCCCCGACGTCACCCTCCAGGACTGCCTGCTCTGCGGTCTGAGGGACACAGAGACTCAGCGCGCGCTGATGAAAAGGGAGCCGCCGCCCACGTGGCAACAGGTCCTCGACACGGCACAGGCCGCGGAGGCCACGACTGCCGGGGTGCACGAGCTTCAGGACTGGCGCCCGAAGCCCGCCAAGGCAGAGAGCTCGGTGCGCGCGGCCCGGCGAGTTTCGAACTCGTCTGCGGAGAGCAGCGACGACGAGGACGTCCGGAGGGTCCAGAGAGAGGGCCGGCGCTGCGACGGCTGCGGCGCCGCCCACGCCCGCGCCAAATGCCCATTCCGCAAGGCCGAGTGCCACAACTGCGGCCGGCGCGGGCACATCGCCAAGGTCTGCCGGAAACGGCGCGAGGCCACCAGGAGTTCCCCAGACCGCTCGGCGAGGCAGGACCGCACCACGAGGCAGGACCGCACCACGAGGCCAAAGGACGGCACCCGGACCACGAGGACGCGGGACGGAGTAGGGCGCATCTCCGACGACAGCGAGGACGACGCGCCGGTTTGCAGCGTTTCCACGGAGCACCCCCGTTACTTCGTTGAGGTAGTAATTCAAGGGGCCCCTGTTAGAATGGAGGTGGACTCGGGTTCTTCATACTCTATTATTTCCCAGGGGGAGTTCAAGAAAATCGCCCCCCGCGTGCGGCCCAAGCTCAAAGCGTTGAGGGCCACACTGAAGGACGTGCAAGGGAACCGCATCCCAGTGTTGGGGGTTGGGAAGTTCCAGGTCCAGTTCAAAAAGTACACCGCAACGCTTCCCCTAGTCGTCCTCAAGGGAGGTAAATGCAGCCTCCTCGGGACTCAATGGTTCCAGCCCCTGGGGTTGTTCATTGGGGGGGTGCACGCCGTGGGAGCACACGCCGCCGGGACTGATCCAATACAGAGCGTGTGCGACGCGCACCCCGAGGTTTTTAAAAAGGGGCTCGGAAAATTCAAGGGCCCCCCAGTGACTTTCGACCTGGACCCTGGAGTACGTCCAATCAGACTTAAACCGCGCAGAGTGCCTTTCGCACTAAAGGACAAAATAGAGGCGGAGTTGGACAAATTGGTGGGCCAGGGGATTCTTGTTCCTGTTGATTCTGCGGAGTGGGAAACTCCAATTGTAACAGCGCTCAAGGCCAACGGGGAGGTCCGCATATGCGCTGATTACAAGTGCACCATCAATAAGGCGATCCGCCCTAATGCGTATCCGGTGCCGGTAGTCAGCCACTTGTTGGCCAGATTACACGGGGGGAGGTGTTTCGCTAAACTCGACCTGGCCCAAGCCTACCAGCAACTCCCGGTGACCCCCGCCGCAGCTGCTGCGCAGACCATAGTCACCCACAAAGGGGCGTTCCAGGTATCGCGCCTCCAATTCGGCGTGAATTCGGCGCCCGGGATTTTCCAGTCACTTGTGGAACGCCTCCTGAAGGGGTTAGAGGGGGTGTTACCCTACTTTGATGACGTATTGATTACAGGGGGGAGCCGGGCCGAATTAGCAACAAGGTTGGGAAAGGTCCTGACAATATTCGAAAAGGCGGGGTTGCGGTTGCGGAAAGACAAATGCGTCTTCTTCGCTACAGAGGTTGAGTTCCTAGGGTTCCGTGTCACTCCCGAGGGAATAAGGCCAGCCCAATCCAAGGTAGCCGCCATCAAGAAGGCCTCTCGCCCCACCTCCAAGCCCGAGTTGCAGTCGTTCCTCGGACTGCTCAACTTCTACCACTCCTTCCTCCCGCGGAAGGCAGCCGTGGCAGAACCGCTACACAAATTGTTAAAAAAGGACGAGGCATGGAAGTGGGGCGACGACCAGGAGAAGGCTTTCAATGACCTGAAGCGACTCCTGGCATCAGATGCTGTACTGACCCACTTCAATCCCAAACTCCCAGTGGTCCTGATATGCGATGCATCCCCGGTGGAGGTGGGGGCGGTGTTATGCCACGTGCTGGAGAACGGTAGGGAGGCCCCGATAGCTTTCTACTCTAGGTCCTTGTCCCAAGCGGAGAGAAACTATGCTCAGACAGACAGGGAAGCACTAGCAATAATTGCGGGGACCAAGAAATTTCATGATTTTGTGTACGGCCGCCCCTTCACCATAGTGACGGACCATAAGCCTTTGCTAGGCATTTTCACCGCAGATAAGCCCACACCCCAAATCCTGTCCCCGAGAATGCTCAGGTGGGCCATTTTTCTCAACGCGTATCAGCACGCGTTGGTATACCGGCCCGGGAAGGAGATCAGCCATGCCGACGCCCTGTCGAGGTCCCCCATTCCCCGGGATTGCTGCCACGTGGGCGAAGTAGAGAGGGACCACCAGGTCTTAATGATAGAGGTCCTAGACTCCCCTCCAGTAGTACCGGCCGACATCGCCAAAGCGACAGGCAAGGACAAAACGCTGGCCACAGTTTGCTCCTGGGTACAGAAAGGGTGGCCCGTGTCTTCCCCAGCAGCGGAATTCGACACATTTTTCAAAAAGAGACTAGAGTTGTCCCTAGAGAGGGGTTGCCTTTTGTGGGGACAGCGGGTAGTGATCCCCACGTCTCTCCGGCCGAGGGTGCTTAAACTGCTGCACGTCAGCCACCCGGGGATCGTCCGCTCTAAGGCACTAGCCCGCAGTTACTTTTGGTGGCCCCAGCTAGACGCCGACATCGAACACATGGTCGGCACTTGCGAAGCATGCCAAAGCTCAAGGCCAGAAGAGGCTCGCTCGCCACCTAGGGAGTGGGACGCAGCTAGGGGGCCCTGGTCCCGAGTACACGTAGACTTTGCTGGCCCGTTCAGGGGAACGCTTTTCCTCCTCGTGGTGGACGCGTTCTCCAAGTGGTTGGAGGTCATTCCAGTCTCGAGCACCTCCTCGGCCACAACAATTAAACAGTTAAGGAGGGTCTTTTCCACGTTCGGTTTACCCGACACCCTCGTCAGCGATAACGCTAGCTGTTTCACGTCCGCCGAGTTCGGGGCATTCTTGGAGCGCAACGCCATCCGGCACGTCACCTCTGCCCCCTTTCACCCGGCCACCAACGGCCAAGTAGAGCGCCTCGTGCGCACCACGAAAGACGCGCTACTGCGCATGGGTCCCGGAGACCTCGACCTGAAATTGTGCCAATTCCTGCTTAGATACAGGGTCACCCCATTAGCGTCAGGGTACTCCCCCGCAGAGCTGTTGATGCGCAGGAAGCTGGCCACGGGAATCTCCAAGCTAGACCCCACGAGAGTAGAAGACAAAGGGCGGAACATAGGGGTGGAACCCACAAAGAGTTTCAGCATAGGCGTCCCGGTGCACTGCAGGAACTACGCCAGCGCGGGGCCAGCCTGGGTGCCGGGCACCGTAGTAGAACAAACCGGCCCCGTCTCATACCGCGTGGAGACCAGTACAGGTTTCCTGTGGAGGCGACACGTGGACCAACTCAGGCGTAGGGTCCCCGGAGAGCAGGACGAAGACGAGAATAGCATCGAATCAGCGTTAGGGTACTCCCCCACCCGTTTAGCCCAAGGGGGAGGAAAAGGGGAGCATGGGTCCCCACCAAGGGGGGAGGAAAGGGAATCGATCCACAGAGATTTTTTGCGGGAGTCCCCGACAGAAAGGAGGAGCCCCAATCACACACACCCCCCGCGGAAGTTTCCCAGAAATACAGATGCACATAAAGGTTTAGACGTTGATTTACAGTACCAGGGGGAGTTAGCGGAGTGGTCCCCCACCCGTCCTAGCGAAAAGAGGGGTTTCAGTTCAGCCCCTGGTACCTCCAGTCCCAGTAGCCCCTGTGAGTTAGAATGCGATATAGCGCCAATGTCCCGGAGACCGACACCCCCAAGACGGGAGGCATCAGCGAGTCCGTCCACCACAGTCTCGAGGTCCCCCGAGCAGGGATCAGAAGGTAGCCGATCCACAAGGGTGACCTCATCGGTTCCGCGGTTCACAATAGGAGGGTCCCCGGGGTCCGAGAGCAACAGGCAGGGGTTCACCTCCCAACTGTTCATTCCATTCCCATCCCCGAGCGCAAGGCAAGCACGGACGCCCCACAGAGCCACTAACGAATCCCCGTTTCCCGTTGCAGGACAAGCACCCGCGGAGTCAGGGATCACAGGCTCTCCAGTACTAGGGCAGACGCAAGCACGCCCCAAGCGAACGTGCGGCAAGCCACAATGGTTGCGGGACTTCGTCCCATCCTAGGGGGGAGGGATGTTATGTATGTATGTATGCATGTTCATTATACTGTAAAGGCAAGAATGTAACCACTCCAGATACAAACGATATCAGCTGTAAAGGAACGCGAGCAGACAGCCCATAGAGGGCAGCTGCGAGCGTTCAGTCTCACATGGTTCACATTGCGCAATCACGGACAGCCGCGGGAAAACCTTCCCCGCATTCAGCAGCAGGAAAGGAGGCGTGCCTGGGCGAGGCCACGCCGGTAGCAGCCAATGAGCTACCGTGCTACAAGATTCAAATGTAGAGAGCTACCGTATATATTGAGATGTATCACCGCCATTACCTCATGCTTCACTGGAACCTCATGCAATAAACCTGTGTTAAACCAACCCTTCGGTTGTCCGGTTGTCTTTGGTCCCATACACCAAACTTGTCCAGACATGCCCGCCACTACAGGAACATGCATGCCACTAGGGGATGTGATTTAGTTGAGGTGGCAGCAGGCATAGTGGTAGCTGCAACTGTTACAATGTTCCCATGTAAAAATACATTACCCAAATACCAACCATTTGAACAGCTATAGCAAGCCTTAAAATCTGTTTGTAATAGGCAAATTCTGAGTTCAGATTTGGAATCAGCACACTCGATATCATGTAAATCATGTGCTATTCCCAGTACCAAAATCATTGTTGTGCAGTATTATCGATATTATATTTCTGGTAGTAATTGGCAGACCAGCAAATGAGCTGGATTCTGTATCTCTCCACATTTACACGGTGTGTTGTTCTCCTCCAGCAGCCCCAACTTGAGCATGTTGGTCTAACATTTAGGCATCCCATTTCTCCACCTATTCAGGGTCCTCCAAATGATGTAGGAAGGAGGAGTTCCTCAACCATATCCTTCTTTAATGTTATTCCTTGTCCAGAGAGCTCCTTCTTTCATCTTCTAATTTGATTTTAATTAAATTAATTTCTTGCCACAAAGCTAGAACTCATTGGGAGAGCTTGGGTATATAGATTTCCCTCAGGATTGCTGTGAAAATAAATGAAGAGGAGACTGATGTATGCTACTTGAGTTCATTAGAGAATTGGATATTATTGTAACAGATGTTAAACTATAAATAAGAGGAAAGTACCCTGAACCTATGACGAGGGTCTTTTCCTTACCTCGGGGGGGGGGGGGCAAACCAGGGGTGTGTCCAAACTGTGGCCTGCCAGCTGGATCTAGCCACCAACGCCTCATCGCTCCCGGATGTGGAAGTAAAACACACCACATTTTACTTCCACTTCCGTGGGTGGCATGAGCCAGATGAATTGGCATCAGGGGGCAGATCCAGCCCATGGGCCGTAGTTTGGGCACCCCTGCCTTACCTCATTGCTAAGCTCAAGGGAATCAGCTGATAAAATGTTGGTCCCAGTCCAACTGAATCTAGAGATTCAGAATCAGATCAAGCAGAATCAGATCCCGTAGTGGGCTTGTTTAGCATGCATATTTTTATTTATGATGCACCAAAGAAGTGACACAAAAAGTGGAGCAAAATTCATCTATACATCTATAAAGTCACTTACAGTACTTCCCTATGATTCCCATGGTGTTGCAGCTTGCCAAAGGCCCCATCTACAAGTAAGTTATACATTGAAGATTCCCCTGTGTTTATAATGATTTGTGTTCAAAATGGCTGAGCAAAAAACTTTACGAATTGCTTCCTCTCTTCCTTTCAGAGCTCTTACAATGGAGTTTAGCTTTTGAAACTTCAGCCCCCACGCTTTGAAATATGTGTCTGTGCAAGGCATGAACAGCTAAAGCCATGTTTTTGATGCTGCATTCCATATCTGGATATAAATAAAATATTTCAGCATTAAAGTCAAGCAAACAACATATAGACCTTTGAGTAGAATATTTTTCCTTTAAAGGTTTCAGAAAATTCGTCTTTCCCTCCCTATTCCCTATTCCACCACCTGCCCCTTCTGGTAAGCCCCTTGCTGTTTTTGTCTCTTTTTGTTTTGTTTACTTTCTGGTTTGTGTGTGTGTGTGTGTGTGTGTGTGTGAGGGTCTTGGGCAGGCTAAGGGGGTTTCTTTTTTTTTTGTTTACTCTGATATGCTTGAAAAACATGCTACCATTTAAAAAGTTTTATTCTGTGCAAGCATATCAGAGAGTAAACAAAACAAAAAGACAAAAATGTTGTGGCACCTTAAAGACTAACTGCTGTATTTTAATGTGAGCTTTTGTGGATCAAGTCAACTGGCTCTTTGGCTGTAATCAGAGATGAGCACTGAACCCTAGAGTTGGATACGTCTGGCTTTCGAGCAATGGCAACCTTTACCTAATAACAGAAGATCCCTGATTGGTATTCAACTTTGCTCTGAGGTTTTGGCCCTGTTTAGTTGCATGTGGTTAGTAAAGTTAAAGGGCGCCCTTGCTCAAAAGCCAGTTGTATCTGACTCTAGGACTGCAGAACTCATCTCCATTTACAGCCAAAGAGCCAGTGCTGTCTGTGTTTATAGATGTTTTCATGGCCATGTGGCAGGCATGACTAGATCGCCCACCCATTCACATGGCTCTGCCCACAACATTCGCTCCTCCCACAATGTAGGCTCTGCCCACAATGTAGGCTCCACCCACCATGTGGTAGTGAAACATTTTTGATGCCCACCACTGAGCAATTTGCTATCTTCATGATGTACAGAAGCCATATTTTGTTGTCCATATAAAAGATAATAGATTTTCACTGAAAGAAATTCTTAACATTTTTAGAAGACTGTAATGTACCAACCTTGCACAATGATTTTGCTGACAGTTGGAGAGGGGAATATATGCATTAGTAAAGAGTATAAACAATAACCAGGAACGATAAAGAGCAAAGGATTAGAGGGGAGGAGTATCAGCTGGAGATATATCAAAGATTGTCTGAAACATTAACAAGTTTTTGAATATCATCATGTAATTGCTTATGCTTTAGTCCAGGGTTTCTCAACCTTGGGCCCCTAAATGTTCTTGGACTTCTGTTCCCAGAAGCCGTGATCAGAAGGTGTGCTGAGCTGGGCTTCTGGTCATGGATGATGGAAGTCCAAGAACACCTGGGGGCCAAGGTTGAGAAACTCTACACAATGAAGATGTGACATATATGTGACTTATGGGAGAGATTTTTTTAAGCTTATAGTCAGTGTGCATGGGCATAAAGCCTGCTTTTTTGGAGTAGTTTAGGGGTGGAGTTGGTCTGATCTAGTGCACATGTCATCTGTGCCAATCAGTCCCAGCTTGTCACCTTTTAACATCCCACCATGGGGTTCTACTAAATTGCCAAGTGATGTTTTATCTCATTCCCAGCACATGTGCATGCTGGAGACAAAATGAACTAGAGTATGGCTCAAGGAGCTGCTTCACAGCTGATGGAGGAGTGTTTCATACCTTTGGCCATTGCCAGCCACAACTAGATCCAAGTATATTCCCACCTACCCCCCTACCCCAGGGTGCAGGGAGACCTGGTCTTGGAGGCTGGCTGGTTCTGGGCCACCTTCACCCTCCAAGGCATATCATGAGGAATGACATAAAGTATACAGGTAGAATTCTACAACTCCCTCGACACTTGATGGAGTAAAAGAGGTAGCAAAGAAGAAGATACTATAACTAATATGCAAGGAAAGGTCTCTGGGAAGAGAGGCCAAGAACCTGAGAGACTGGTGTGGGATTTTCTCAGAAGAACTGTTCCAAGGAGTTTAGAACAGAAAGACTATCACCACGATGATAGCCAATATCCAGAACGAATACAGCACCTGAAGAAGAAGAAAAAGAAGAAGACAGCTCCATACTTATTATACTTTCATAATACTTGTGTTATGTATTTATTAATATTTTAGTTCAGATCTTTTTATTTGTTTACGAAGCTTTATTAAAATACTTACTTCTGCCTTTCATTAAGTTTCACACAAGGAAACTGTTGGATTTCTCATGCATGGAAGTCTGTGCATATGTCCAAGTTATATCCCTAAGACATCATATTAAGTTTTTGTAGTTTCAATGTCTGGCTATCCACTAGACAGAGAACAATAATTTAATTTAATTTAATAGTCATATTTATATATGCCGCCCACTCAGGCAGAACCCGACTCAGGGCGGCATTACAACAAGTTCTAAAAACACATAAAAACACTTTAAAAGCTCCATATCCCACCCACTTTAAAAAACCCATAGCCCACCCACCCATCCCACCCACTATAAAAAGAAGATATTAAACATCAAAATGTCATTGCCTATGCTTCTTCAATAAAGAAAAAAAACCCCCAAAATCTGGATATTCAGTTTCTCTAATTTCTATATGGCAAAGGAATTACAGGGTATTCAGGAGAAGAGAGTAAATTGCACAGGGTGAAAAATATTTATCTGGTTCATACTGGTTCATCTTGGAATTCCATCCCATACAACGCATATGTAAAAAGAGGTGAAGGTCAAAGAGCACAAGACAGACCAAGAGGAAGGTGGAGATATAGCATTTTTAAAACTTATAGGCAGTGTGCATGGGCATATAAAGGAGTAGTATAGGGGCGGAGTTGGTCTGATCAGAGGAAGGTGGAGGTATAACATTAAAGAAATATTACAAGAACACCAAATAACACTGCTGGAGACCATTAGAAGTGCCAGAGCAAGAACCTTGTATCCCCCTCAACACCTGAATGGGTAAAAGAGGAAGTAAAGAAGGAGAGAAGAAGTAGATACTGGATTTAAATATTTCCAAGATAAATGCCACCTGTGATTCTGAATCCAGGCTTCTGATTATTCCCAGTAGTCTCTGGGGCTGTTAGACAGATATTGAAGCAACAGACTTTCTGACCTGACAACTGGAGCTGTACCCAAGAAATTGAAGTTTGAAAGTATATTCCAGAGACAACCCATCCAACTCAACCTGTGATAGTGAAAGCAGGTGCAGATGGGCAACTAGCACACTGTAGCTTCCTTTCCAGATTTCTGGGTTAGTGGCAACTGATTATTTTGTCAGAAGCATGGCAATTTGCCCATGCTTTTTTTCTCCATTAATAAACATGAGGCAGCAGGCAGCCACTTCCTTGTGAGTACAAGATAGTATGCAGACAACACGGGGAGTCTATTGCTATTGTTCTTTGGGAAGTTTGAAGTCTAAATTCTATCGGGCCCGTGCAGAAATGTCTATATTACCAACTTTTTTTTGAAATTTCTCATAGGCCTGTGTAATGCAAATTATTCCGGACTGCTATTTGGTGATACGGAATAGGTGGAGAACTATGTGGAGCCCCTGTGATGGAAGAATTATAAATGTGAACAGCTGGATAGAAATTTAAAAACAATATATGCAATCTTCAAAGACATAACTTCTCTATTGTGGTCATAATGGCTTCTTTTTGTCATACCTCCTTATCTTCATTCTCTCTTCCACCTCACCTCACTTAAGGGAACTGTTGGATTTTTCATGCGTGGAATATTGTGCATATGTCCAAGAAGCCAAACAATAGAAGGAACTGACTGATCCCAGGATGCAATGCAATAATGGACATACCCATGGGCCTATTGGTATATGTATACTAGCACTGTGTAAAAGAAAAATAACTTCTCTAAGTCCCAAGTGAAAGCAGCTGGTGACTACATTTTGTGGTGCTGTGCTCTTTAGAGGTGTTATCTAAGCTGCTCAATTCGTCTGTCCAGATAGGTCCAGCCCCTTGGATAACTTCTGTAGAGTATGAATTGAAGCCCAGAGAGTAGACTCATTCAGGGTGTGTTCTTTTGTGCTTTGGAGACCAACAGCTAAAACTAGCCATTAATTCCCCAGCCAGAATTCATGAAATTGCAGTCCACTAATACAAATTCATACACCTAGATTTTACAGACACATGGACAGGGAAGAACCTACCTTAGATGCTGCATCAGCTTCTCCAGCCTTTGTTTCCAGTTGTTAATTTTTTTAAAAGCAGGAAAAGCAGGATTTCACAGTACAGTACTTCTGGAGTCATAGCTCTTTGGCGGAGGGTATGTGTGTGTGCCTTCTATAGAACCGAAGAAGTAGCAAGACTTCTACTCCCTGGGTCCTAAACTGGGTCCTCCACCTGTTCTGTCAAGGTGCTTGCCAAATGTTGCATTCTCCAATTTAAGCTGCCCATTAGGAACAATAGGAACATTGCATCCTGGGATCAGTCTTCTGGATCTCTCAGCGGCCTTCGATACCATTGACCACGGTATCCTTCTGGAATGGCTCAAAGGTTTGGGGATCCAGGGCACTGTGCTGTCCTGGTTTTCCTCATTTCTGGAGGGTCGTACCCACTCGGTGTGGTTGGAAAGTGAGAGGTCCAGCGCTAGGCCCCTACAGTATGGGGTGCCTCAGGGCTCGGTGCTCTCTCCTCTCCTATTTAACATATACATGAAGCCGTTGGGTGAGGTTATCCGTTCCCATGGGGTAAGGTATCATCAGTATGCTGATGATACCCAGTTATATATCTCGGCCCATGGGGACCCCAGTGATGCAGTCAATGTCCTATCCAGATGTCTGGAAGTGGTTGGGGTCTGGATGGGGGACAACGGGCTACAATTGAATCCCTCCAAGACTGAGTGGCTTTGGATAGGGGGTCCCGCGTTATCCAGGGAGCTGCCAACTTTGGTCTTGGATGGGGCTGTTTCGCGGTACGCAACTTAGGGGTCCTCCTGGATTCGGGGCTGCTACTAGCAGGTCAGGTGGCAGCTGTGGCCAGGAGGGCTTTCTCACAGCTTCATGTCATCTGTCAGTTGCATTCGCTCCTGGACCAGGACTGCCTGCTCAGGGTCACACATGCTCTGGTCACCTCCAGGCTAGATTATTGCAATGCGCTCTACATGGGGCTGCCCTTGACGACCATTCAGAGGCTGCAGTTGGTCCAGAATGCGGCAGCCCGGGTGGTGATGGGGCGCGGGCGTTATGCTCATGCCTTACCATTACTTCGGGAGCTGCACTGGCTACCAGTTTGCCTCCGGGTGCACTTCAAGGTGCTGGTTTTGACCTTTAAAGCCCTTCATGGTAGTGGGCCAGGATACCTTAGAGACCGCATTGTCCCACGAGTGTCCGCCCGTCCAACCAGAGCAGATCGGAGGGGCTCCCTAATTGTTCCATCTGCCAGAGGGGCCCGTCTCTCTGGTACACGAAGGAGGGCCTTTTCCGTGTCCGCACCGGCCTTGTGGAACCTCCTGCCTGTAGAGTTGCGGGAGCAGATGGAGCTGCTACCTTTCAGAAAAGACCTAAAAACCTGGTTGGCAGGGCAGGTGTGGGGCCCGGATGGAAGAGTGGCCCCCACCTGTTGGCTTATAAATTAAGCCCCCATTTCTTTTAATTGTCAATGAAGGCAGTTTTTTAATGTGGGTTTTTAAGAGGAATGGGGTAGGTGGGTGGGTATGTTGGGTTTTAATTGGTTGTATTGTTTTATGTGTGTTTTAACTTGTTGTGAGCTGCCCAGAGTCAGGTTTACCTGATTGGGCAGCATATAAATTTGAATATAAATAAATAAAATAAAAAACAATAGAGAGAGGGTGCCTCCCCAAAAAAACTATGGCTCCCAGGAAGCACCGAGACAGCTTCCTTTTTTAAAAAATTAGGAACAAGAAGCAAAAACCTGAGACACTGAGACAATGCTGAAGGCAATCCCTTCTCTAGGGATGCAGAAATTAGGGATCTGCTCATTTGTGTTTGTAAATTGCGACTCCCAGAATTTTGGCTGTCCAAAAACATGAATCAACACATGCCTAGGATTCACAGGAGATGTTTCTTCTCTTCCTCCCCCCTCTGGTCCTGAGCCCTTTTGGTATGCAAAGTCCTCATCAGCCCTAGGCCAGTATTGAGGAAGCTGCTGCCTTTCATCCAGATGGATTCAACTGGGATTAAATCCACTTGGGGACCATCACCCTTCCCTGTGGACTACGGCACCCAAGGCCATTAGTCCTCACGGTTGTCAGGTTAGTTAACCACCACCTGACACTCGGCATTGAAGCACTGGCAATATAGTCTACTCTATTATCATAGCGGGATAACCTGGCCAGACTGGTTCACAGGAGCTCCAAAATTGAAATCACTGTCCCCATCCTAAGGCATTATACCACCTGACGGAGAATAACAAATACTATCTCCTTTCCACTAAAGTTGAATTACACAACAACCAAAGCTGTTGTGGCATATGCATCAGAAAAACATCCTAAGAACCTCTTCCCCTCTGGCAGCAAAAATGAAGTATCGAACATATAATAGTTTATTTTGCTTTCATAACACTGGGGATTTTTTTTAAAAAAAGTTGCTAAATTCTTTTTTCTCATTATTTTAGGCTATGGGGATTTTGAACTTCTGTGGTAATCCAGGCTTACAAGCAAGCGGAAGATGTCTGTAAATCTCTGTAATTAGTGTAAATTCTCTCTGTGCAGAACTAGTGTTCTTTGGGAAGCAATACACACACACACTCACACACACAATGCACACACACAAGATAAACAAGCACAGGAAGGCTGGCTAATTGTTGAGTTTTTAAATGACAAATCCTTTCAACAAAACAGCAACTGTCCTCATTCACTACTACTTTAGCTAAAGCTTTATGTGCATGACAGCACTATTTTTGCCGAGTTTATCTCATCCCCACACTTTTCTGTTGCTGAGGGCACCGATGGAGGGGTGGCCTCCGCCTGCTGGCTTATATAATTATGTCAGATATAATATCACACACTTACGATCCCCATATACCACAATGCAATGCTCTAATGTATCATGACACTGTTGCCCTATAACCCATGACCTGGTGACATCACCAACCCTATTAAAGGACCCTAACCTTTCCCACTCCTCACTTCCCTTGCTGACCCTAGAGATCACCACTGACCGCCATGTGGGCAGTGGAAATAAAGACTATTAAAAGGCAATAGCTGTCTCTGGAGTTATTGGACCGATCCATCAGCATCTCTCTAACAAAATGGTAGCAGAGAGGATGGTTTGTCCATAATTAACTCCAAAACAAACAAAGATGACCAAAAGAAAGACCCGAGCAAAGAAGGTGGGGGCCAAGGCACAGGCCAGCCCCGCGGGTGCCAGTGGAGAACCCGAACCAGTGGAAGAAGAAGGTATGCCCGACCGGACCATCACGGAGATGGACCCAGATGGCCAGACGAAGGCCGGGGCTGGAGGGGTGATTACCGAAGACTTCGACCGGAGCAGCACGATCACAGTGGACACACTGTTCAAGGCCATTGGTCGAGTGGGAGGAGGAAGGATTTCTGTGGCGGAGCTACTGGCCCTGTTGCAAGAGGAAAGAGAACCTCCCATCATCAGTGCGGTAAGCCCAACCCCAGGAACCTCCACGGTGGGAACCCCTAGTGCCATGCCGAGTTTGAATCCAGCCAAGATGGCCGACCAATCACAACCAGCAGCCTTGGATTCAAACCTAGGGGCAGGAAACCCAGAAAGCCCCAATAGAGACAATGAATGAAGCAACTGCTCAAACAAACAAGACCAAAAAACAAACCAAACACCCTGGCCACGCAGGTACAAGACACACCAGGGGCCCCAATGGAAAATATGGAGGGGAGCTGGGACTCACAGTGGGAGGCAGCATGAGGGCCCACAATTTTCTCACCACAGGACCCATGGGTGAACCCGGCCTTCCTTCCCAGGGGAAGACAGCGAGAGAGAACCCCCCCCAGCTTACAGCTAGTGTCCAGGGAAGGCTCAGCTGAAGCCGGGAACCATGCGGCCGCATTCCTGGGGTGGTTGGAATTTCTTCCCCCGATAAGGCATCCTGAAGACCACAGCCTCGGGAGCACTCATCCCGAGTACGGCCCCATCCCAGAACCCGTGCGCAACAAGAGGCCCGAACGTGGACACGAGAGAGAGAGAGGCGATTCCGGGTACCCCTACCATAACCGCAAATCCCACACCTACGGGGAGGGAACGCATATAACAGACAGGCGAGTTGAAGGAACCGACCTTGCTGCAACCCATCCGATTGAGCACCGATCCCAAGCTATGCAGCTCCAGTGAAGTACCTCCTTAACAACCCAGCAATGGCCACCGCAAGGTTTCCAGGAGACATCAGACCCCATCGGAGAGGAAGCAGGCCACCCGGAAAGGCCTCACTCTAGGCAGATGGGATCTCTGGAGCAGAGGTCCTTCCCCTATAATGATCAGCGCAGAATTAGCTTTGCTCAGGCGCAGACATCCCAAATCAACTCCACCTACCGGATGGAAGGGGGGAACGAGGAGGAACAACAAGCATGAACCAGCCAACTAACACTTGAAAGGGAGGATAGCTCCACCTGCAGGGCACAAGGATTACAACAGGCGGGCTTTTCAAAACAGACAGACTGTGTCCCAATTCCTTATTGCCAATTCCAAGATTGACCAGGACACCTAGGTTCAAGACACAGCACCAACAGCAACCCCAGCCAACAAAGCTTACTGCCAAGCAACTTCCCCGTGTTCTGCATGAATGGCAGAAATCTAATCGACTGGGCTCAACAATTTCAGGTGATTCTAATGCAAGAGGATACTCAATTTCTGATCCAAAACCCACCAAGGAAACCATGGGACTTAGAGACGGACAGGTTGCACCATAGGGTATTCTGCCTGCTGCTAAGGTCCATTGACTCTGCCATCTATGGCAACATCCCACATGGATTAACCGTGTCTGAGGTATGGGAGAGATTGTCTAACATATTTTATTGCACAAACAGGAGTATAACCAGCTTGCTGCTGAGAGAGCTGTATGCATTCAAACTTAAGGAAGGGTCTCCAATGAGTGAACACTTAATGAGAATAGGCAACATGAGGTCAGATCTGATAAGTGAAAACATCACAGAGCAATCTCTAGTAAGCATCATATACAACTCTCTCGACCCAAACTGGGATTACTTCCTGTCAATTAGATAACATGGGTGGTGACAACATTAGCCTTGAGTTTCTCACCAGAAAGCTCATATCTGAAGACAACATTAGGAGAGAAAGGGCCCTAATGCATAGGGAAAGTAGACCACCCAAAAGGGTAAATTTTACAGAGTGGTCAAGCCCGCCCCCAGTGGATCCAACAGGCATCTCAGAAGGGAATGCTCCATGTCCAACAAGGACAAGAGAATCAGCAACCAATCACACTCACACAATAGGGTACATCGTGACAGTACACCAGTGCCAAGGCATGGGTCACAGGACGGGCATCCACATAGATATGGAAGTGACAGAGACAGGGATGACAGGCAATGGAGGTCACCTAGCCCTGGGAGAGAACTCAGGACACAGACAGAGCCAGGGAAACATAAGCCAGATTCCATAAACATGGTGAAACATAGCAATGAAACCAGGCACCACAATGCAGACTGGCCCACAGACGGCCATGGGCAATGCTGGCTAATAGACTCTGGGGCCAGTACCCACACATCATGCCACAGAGAAATATTCAGTTCATTCAAGGAAGATTCCTTCAGGATCAAGGTTGCCAACCAGGAACACGCAAGGGTAGCCGGCAGGGGCAATGTGAACATTCCTGAAATTGGTGTGGTCAGGGACGTCTTTTTTTGTCCCTGGAATACCGTACAACGTGCTTGCCGCCAACAGGCTCACCGAAGACCCAGAACTAACAATAGTATTCAAGAATAGTAAAACATCCATCAAAAGAAGAGGAAAGGAAATAGGAAGCATGGAAACCACAGGAGCCCTGTCATACGTCCTGGGCAAGAAGGAGACTGAAGCCAGAGCCATGATCGGACTACTTGAGGACAACGACGAAGAGGTAACACAAGAGAATAACCCAAGCACCCCCGAAGAGGCTGAGGGCATGAGCTCAGAAGGGGAGGAAAACAATCCCCACAATTCAGCCAAAATTGAAGGGGCCACAGACGCAAAACAGGTAGCGTCCTGCATCTCCATAAGGAGACCCACGCACAATGAGTGTGCACATCTGCTACATCAAAAGCTAGGACACATAGGGTTTCCAATTGTCAAGAAAATGCTGGAATGCTCAGAAGGGCTAAAGATCAAGAATTGCGAGAACTACCTGGAATGCTCTGTATGCAAAAGTTCCAAATCAAGGATTGAACCACGGCCAAAGACGTCCACCAGAAGGTCAGACCACCCATTCCAGTTGGTCCACATTGACCTAGTAGAACCACTTAAGAAGTCCCTGGGCCAAAAAAGTTTTTTCCTGACAATAGTGGCTGACTTCATCAGGTACGGCTTCGTATACACTCTCAAGAGCAAGGATGAAACCTTCACCAAATTCAAGGAATTCTATAAAAGGGTACAAACCCAACACAACATCAACATAAAGCAACTAATGATGGACTGTGGCTCAGAATTCCTATCCAAGGAGTTTAAGAATTGGGAAGTTGAGAAGTGAATGCTGCATTTCAAGACTGCACCATTCTCTGCATTCCAAAACGGAGTTGCCGAATGAAGGAATGGAGTACTCCAAACCATGATAAGGTGCGCAATTGAAGACGCAGACCTGAACTTCTCCTATTGGGGAGAAGCTCTGTTGTACTCAAACTACACACTGAATAGACTGTGGTCCAGCGTTGTTGGAAAAACACCCTACGAAGCCATGTACAACCGGAAACTCAAGCTGACACACCTTCATGTTTTCGGGGTATTTGCAGATGTGCACATACCAAAAGAGTTGAGGAAAAAGGGAGAAAGAATGACAAGAAAATTAAAGGTTCCTAGGGTATGAACCAGGTTCAAAGGCGTACTGATTCCTGGACCACAACCTCAGGATAGTGGTATCCAGGTCAGCCACTTTCCATGAGCACACGAACTGGAGCAGGATACATGCGAATGAAATCCTGACGAGTGGGCACAAACAAGAGGAGGTTGAAGCATCGTCAGCCCATTCCAAGACCCAGCGGGTGAGAAAAAATGGCACATAACAAGGTTGAAAAACAACAATCACGCCAGAGCTCTGTAGACACTGAGGATGCCGAGTTGCCAAGTCCACTAGAAAGGGCACCCAGGAGGACAACCAGGTCAACCAAGAGCCAGATCCCGAAAGGGCTGGAGGATTACGTAATGGGTATAGACGCCTACACCGAGACGCCTATTAATTACAACAATATAACCAAACTGCCACTAGAGGAACAGGACAGATGGAAGAGGATGATGGAAAAGGAGATGGAGAGCCTCACGGCCCTAAACGTGTACACACCTGCACAACTTCCGGAAAATCAGAAGGCGATAGGAACGAAATGGGTATTCAGAATCAAACAACTAGAAGATGGCCAGAAACTGTACAAGGCCAGACTAGTAGCAGAGGGTTTCTCCCAGAGATACCCGGACGACTACGATGAAACATACTCCCCTACTGTTAAGGCAGAGAGCGGAAAGGCAGCCCTAGTGATGGCATCAATTCTAGGGGAACAAGTATACCAATTCTATGTACAAACTGCTTACCTGCATGCGGAACTAGACAAGGAATTGTATGTCAAAGCACCACCTGGGATCAGATGTAAGAGTGGAGAAACCTAGTTGCTCAACAAGAGTTTGTATGGGCTAAAACAGTCTGGTAAAAAATGGTATGAATGTCTGTCTGAAGCACTGGAGAGATTGGGCTTCTTTCCCAACGAGGACGACAGATGCATGTTTGTAAGGAAATCACAAGGGGAGACAGAGAAATTACTGGTTTACGTTGATGACTTATTGTACTTCGGAAAGGACAAATAAAAGTGTGACAAATTTGCTCAAGACCTGCGGAAACACTTCTCCCTGAAGAGCCTAGGAGAAATAAGCACATACCTGTCCAAGAGTACAAGAGGGCTTTGCGATCTCCCAGAGAGAAAAGATACTCGAACTCCTTGAGAGATGTAAAATGTCAGATGCCCACCCCTGTGGGACACCCATGCACACAGACTTCCTCAAGAACGCACATGAAGAAGGGGAGCCATTCGAAGATAACCACCTCTACAGGTCAACCATCGGGTCACTACTGTACATCACCACCTGGACCAGGCCGGACATGTTGGCAGTGAATCTTCTCTCTAGACACTCGAACAAGCCCAAGGTCCACCACTGGACAGCAGTCAAGAGGTTATTGAGATACCTCAAAGGCACCATTGACACAAAACTACTGCTCACGCCTCAAATAACAAACGAAATCAAGCTCTCATGTTACGCAGATACTGATTGGGCAGGTGACTCAAAATCGGGGAAGAGCACATCAGGTTACCTAGTACTCCTGAATGGGAGCCCCATATACTGGTGCACAGGAAAACAGGATCTAATATTCAATTCCACTGCAGAAGCAGAATATGTCTGCGTGTCCAGCGCAGCAAATGATCTAATCTGGTTCAATGAAGTAATCTCCAATGTCTGGGGGAAGCCAAGTCTACCCATCATCATCCATGAAGATAACCCAGCAGCAATAAACATATCGAAGGCCGAAGCAATAGGAAAAAGGTCCAGGCATATAGACATCAAATACAGACACATGAGGAAACTTTCAAAAAGAGGCTTCATAGATCTAGTTCATTGTGACACCAAGGATCAAGTTGCTGACATACTAACCAAACCGCTCCCATTAGCATAACACAATCATTTGTTCAAAAAATTATGTCTTAGAGAGTGAATGAATGTCTATTGTCATATGCGATCGAAGTGTCTGATATTAGAAGGGGTTTTGTCAGATATATCACACACTTATGATCCCCATATACCACAATGCAATGCTCTAATGTATCATGACACTGTTGGCCTATAACCCATGACCTGGTGACATCACCAACCCTATTAAAGGACCCTAACCTTTCCCACTCCTCACTTCCCTTGCTGACCCTAGAGATCACCACTGACCGCCATGTGGGCAGTGGAAATAAGGACTATTAAAAGGTAATGGGTGTCTCTGGAGTTATTGGACCAATCCATCAGCACCTCTGTAACAAATTAAGATTTCTTTCTCTCTTTTTATGGATGGGATGAGTGGGTAAATTATTTAGAATTTTTAATGGGGTTTTTAAGGGCTTTTAATTAGTTTGATGTTGCTTTTAATTGTTGTTAGCCACCCAGAGTTGTTGCCGAGTTGGGCGGCAATAGAAATTTGAAGAATAAATAAATAAATAAATAAATATCACGTAATATTTTGTATGGAGGGTACAGAAAATAATTCTGCAGTTTTTTTAAGTTATCAGAGAAGATGAGACAATCAAGGGTCTACAACTTTGATTGCCACCCGAAATCTCCTGTCTGAGAAATGGGAAATAAAAGATCACTCAGCAATGGGTGTTATGGGGTTACGATCATGATTTACTGTTAGTATTCCTTGTATCAATGGACTTTTGCCTTATAGATTCCAGTCGTTGTCTGAAAGTTTCACAATTGTCTTAGCTGGGGTCTTTACTCCTGGTCCCTGTGATCAGTGCCTCACACAGGTTGTGAGCATCACATGTTACAGCGACTCAAGAGTCCATTCCCCCCCCCTTTGACCCTTTATTGCTTTTTCTTCCATGTGAACTAATTCCTGATCTTGCCATCTATTCCTCATCAGTGAGGAGGAGGCTTGTGACTGCGAAGGCAACTCGAGATGTCCATTAGAGGCAACTTGTCTCTCTCTCAGAAGGCAGTCAGGTAGAAGAGGGCAGGTGACCTCCTGGCTCCAGAAAGCACGCATCATTTGCTTTGCTTGAAAACAGAGAAGGGGGACCTAATGATCAGAGAGGCAGAAATTTCCTCTCGCTCCACCTCCCCTCTCTCAGACCGAGAGATGCTGCCTGATTGACTGTGCAAGAAAAATGTCATTGTGTATCCGACAGTATTTAATTCCCCGATTTTGTTTTTCTATTTTTTAAAGGGATAGCCTTTGACGTGACCCTGTCAAAAACTATTTGAGAAACTGAGAAAGAAATGTTTGACGAGAGGCCTCAACTCCCCTTACTGGGGGATGGTGGTTACTGCAATGACATAATTTGCTGGGTCTCCTATGATTGCAACATTGAAGCAGCACAGATCTAACATTTGATACACCCATATGTGTGTTCCTTTTGCGGTAATTTTGAATTAAGTTTGTCATTTATTTTTTTCTGGCAGACGCGGTGTCTTTAACAGCCTGATTATCCTGCTATGGTGATAGAGTAGACCAGGGATTCTCAACCTGTAGACGTGGGCTGGATGTGGCCCATGGCACCATTTCATGTGGCCCCCCACTGACTCCACCACACCAGGAAGTACCATGTGGTGGAGGAAGGGCAAAATGGCCATCCAGTCCCCAAAGCTGTCAGAGAGAGTGTGTGTAGCGATGTCTGGCCGCTAGGGCGGCGTTAGATCCCGGAGGAGACTGATCAATGACAACACGAGGCAACAGGAGCGAGATCAGATCAGTAGTTTATTGGGAAAATACATACACCTTATATAGATCAGAAGGCAGGTAGAAAAAACCATCACCCGAAAGTCAATCACATCACCTTGTTTACTCAGGTTAATTGGGAAACCTCTCAAAGGGGAAGTTAATTATTTCGGACAAACACGGGACGAGAAAGACCATTGTTTAGGGCTTAGCCAGGGGTAAACATCTGCACTGTTTGCACCGGGGATTTTCCTTGGCCAGGAGATGAGTGTTTACCTGATCAGTCACTGGAGTTAGTGATTAGCCTACCTTGCAGAATCGTCGGTCAGGTCATGTAATTAGGTGAATCAAACCCTATATTTTATTCACCCCCCTTAATTTGTCTGCCCGCAGAGCCCGCGGCTCAAGGAGCGTTCTCCCGAAGCGGCCTCTGCAAGAGCCGTTTCCATGCCCGATGGGCATGGGGAAACCATAAGTGTGACCTGGCCCCTGGCTTAAAAAGGTTGAGAACTCCTGGAGTAGACCATACTGCCAGTGACTCAATGCCAAGAGTCAGGCGGCAGTGAACTAACCTGACAACCCTGAGGACTAGTGGCCTTAGGGAAGTATACAGGGAAGGGCGATGGTCCCAAAGTGGATTAAATCCCACTTGAATCCATCTTGATGGAGGGCAGAAACTTCATCAGTACTGACCTGGGGCTGAGGAGGACTTTGCGTGCCAAAAGGACTCAGGACCAAAAAGTGACTTGCGGAGCTGGATCAGTGGTACGGGTGTCATAGTGCAATATGGAAGGCAGATGAAAGGCCACAGCATGATATTCACAGGACAGACTTCATGGCTGATCATCATGAGGATCGTCAATATTTGAAATTGGATGCAGCACAAGAAGAAGAAGAAGACGACAAAGAAGAAGAAGATGATGAAGAAGAAATGTGTGGTGATGGGGTGTGGACGTTATGCCCGCTCCTCCCAACTACTCCAGGAGCGGCACTGGCTACCAGTTTGCCTCTGGGTGCAATTCAAGGTGCTGGTTTTGACCTTTAAAGCCCTATATGGCACTGGACCAGGATACCTGAGAGACCGCATCATCCCAAGAGTATCTGCCCATCCAACCAGAGTGGACCGGAGGGGCTCCCTAGCTGTGCCTTCAGCTAGAGGGGCCCGCCTCTCTGGCACGAGGAGAAGGGCCTTCTCCGTGTCCGCTCCAGCCCTCTGGAACCTCCTTCCAACAGAATTAAGGCTACCGACAGAATTGCTGCCCTTCAGGAAAAGTCTGAAGGCCTGGCTGGCAGGGCAGGTGTGGGGCCTTAATGGGAATACGGCTCCAGCCTGTTGGCTTATCCCCAGTTAGTACTCAGTTAATATCCCTCCCTCTGTGTCGTTGTATCCCCCCCATTTCCTTTTATTCCTTTTTATTCTTTTAATTGGGGTGGGGGGTAGTAGGGTGGAGAAGTGGGTGGGCGATTTGGGATTTTAAAATCTGTTTTTATATGTTTTTAACTGTTGTACGCAGCCCTGAGTCGGGTTCCCCTGATTGGGCAGCATAAAAATTTAAATATTAAATTAAATTAAATTAAATTAAAATCATTTTGCGGTAATTTTAAATTAAGTTTGCCACTTATTTTTTCTGGCAGATGTGGTGTACTTAACAGCTACATGGCAAATCAGAACTACACAATCCACTCCAGGATGAGGATAGTTCTTCCTAGCTGTCAGATATTGGAGTATTTCATTTAGAAAAAAACACCATTGCAAATATTTTCATACATGTTACAGAAGGAATATGAAATGCAAGAAATTCCAAACTGGGAGGACGTGTAACAAATAGACTGGTCCTCTTTTAGGAGGGAGAGGTCAAGGTTGAAATTGAGGTTGGCTTGGAACTCTGTTGATCTTGAGATTGAAACTGAGACAGAGAAGTAAGGTCCATGGCAGAAGAAATGGCCTGGGCCCACCACTGCAGGGATGGGGGAAGGCAGGCCACCCCCAAAGATAGGCTTCCACAACCCTCCAAAGGACTTATGGAACCTAGCTTAGTGGAACTTTGATGGAAGTTCTTCTTTATGGGGTTCAACCCCTTATTGGTACATTAAGAATAAAGAGCTGTGACACATTGGATGGGAGGAAGAGACAGGGAGGAATCGCTCAACCACCCCATCTATTTAAAATAAGAAAAAGCATTAGAAGCTGTTGATGCAGGAGGAGTAAAGTGGAGAGGAGAAAGGCTGAATGAATTTGATTGCTAACTACTCTGGTGGCTGTTTCACTCCATCTCCTATAAAACTTGGTATAATGAGATGAGAAATTGATGTCATTACAGTTTTTTAAAAACAAAAACAAAACACTCATCCAGTTTTTAGATGAGAAATTGATGCCATTACAGTTTTTTTTAAAAAAAACACTCATCTAGTTTTTAGGATAGTCAAGCAGCAGAGAAAAGACAACCACTGCAACCTCTGATCTCCCTTAGTCAGGATGGCGTAGATAAGAAAGGCAGCCAGTACAACAGGGCCCCACCCTGCGAAATTCTACAGAGGAGAAGCCATGTGCAATCCTGTGGACTCTATCAAATTTTATTTACTAAGCCCGGTACTCCCTCACTGCAGTTATTTCCCAGTGGTCCTAAAGCCATAATGGATTGTAATGCTTCCATTTGATGTGATTTCGAGCTACAAGACCCATTGCAAAGAATGATGGTCTAGTACTTTTTTTCTGCAACATTTTTGCACATTATGCACCCTTAGCAATACATTCTGCAGAGCCATTCTCTATGTAGCACACCCTTTCATTCTCTTCTAGGTTCAGCCTTAAGTGTTGGTGTTGAAAGGAAGGGAGTAAAATGTTCAACAGTCTAGAAAACTCAAAGCTTTTGAAATGTGGATTTACAGACAACAAGGATACTGAGCCACCATCAGACATTTCTGGGCCCCATACTGAGCAATCCTATTGCCCCCCCTCCCATACATTTCTCTGTAATGTCATAGTTATGGCCGCCGCCGGCAGGGCCCCTATCAGCTCTGGACCCTTTACGGCAGTACTGGTAGTACTGCCCTGATGGCAGCCCTGTAAGGATATCATGGGTTGACCATGTGAGTAATATAGAAGTGTTGTGCCAGATGGATAAAGGACAAGAACTGTTTAAGACCATTAAATAAAGAAAGCTCCAGTACCTTGGGCATATCATGAGGAATGACATAAAGTATAGAACACTCCAACTTCTTGGAGGAGAATACTTCTTCCCAAGGGAAGATGCTTGGGAAGAGAGTCCTTGGATGTAGATGGACTTAATGGCTGAAGAACCTGAGAGACTGTTGTGGCATGTCCTCCAAAGAACTGTCCCGAGGAGTTAACAACAGGAAGACTTTCACCATGATGATTTGCAACATTTGGAACATATACTGCTGTTGAATAAGAAGGAATCTCTAAAATATTTTGGGCACCCCTTCAGAAATTTCTCTGGTCTATTCTCATTGTTCCCAGCCACTCTGACTCTGAAAATCTGTTGCTTTCACTTTTCATTTGCTTTTTGTAACAGAATCACCTTGTCAAACTGTGTTCTATGGCAACATTATTATCTTATTGATCAAATCTCTGATTGGCTAATCTCATGTTGCTCTTCTGTTCCATTGCCCTAATTTGCCTTTGTAGCATGGTCACACAAGCGAATCTGACTAATTCTGTGGTGTCACGGTGCTATCCAGTTTAGCATGCAATTCCACTTGGCTGAGATTACTTGTATAATTCTTATAAATAAAAAGTAGACAAATGTCCCCCAGGTTCTTGACTTCATTCTACATGAGATGTTCAAGGTGCTGCACTAAAGTAAAGGTAAAGGTTTCCCTTGCTTGAAAGCTAGTCGCATCCGACTCTAGGGTTCAGTGCTCATCTCTGTTTCAAAGCCAAAGAGCCAGCATTGTCTGCTTCTGCAGACATTTCCATCATCATGTGGAGAGGCATGACTAGACACTGGAGTGCATGGAACACTGTTACCTTCCCACTGAAGTGGTCCCTATTTATCTACTTGTAATTTCTTGCTTTCGGACTGCTAGGAGCTGGGACAAAGACCGGAGCTCATTCCATCCTGCAGTACTCAGCAATCGAACTGCTGACCTTCCACCTCCCAGTCAGCGTCTTAGCCGCTTGAGCCACTTGGATAGTTCCTTTAAAGTTTGGACTAAGAATAGAATGGGTCCCCGCCCCTGTCATTCTTAACTAGCACAGGTGGGGTGAAATTGTGCATAGTCAACACAATAAGTAGAATTGAAGAAAGGTAAACTTTTTTTAGGGATTGTGGTGGCTTAGTGGTTAAGACACTAAACTTCATGACTCATGAAGCTAAACTTTATGACACTAAACTCTTCATTACACATTATGCTAAACTTAATGACTAAACTTCATTACTTCATGAGGTTAACAGGTCAACAGTTTGAGCTCCCCTCTCTGCCCCAGCTCCTGCCAACCTAGCAGTTTGAAAGCAAGAAATTGCAAGTAAATAAATAGGTACCACTTTGGTGGAAAGGTAAACACTGTTCCATGAGCTCCCATGTCCAGTCATGCCTGCCACATGTCCATGGAAACATCTGCAGATGCAGATAGTACTGGCTCTTTGGCTATAAACAGAGATGAGCACTGAACCCTAGAGTTGGATATGACTCGGTTTCGAGCAAGGGTGACCTTTACCTTTACCCTTTACCTAAACTTTTGCATATAGTAAAAAAAAATTGTGGGAAGATTTATGTACTACTGGAATTAGTTCTTTTGACTCAAATGAAAATATCCACCACAATACCACTCGCCAAGATTGGCCAACCTCAGTTTAGCTTTGACAGCTTAATAATCCTGTATGATGAGGAAGGATATTTCTGTGTCCATCTCTTCTTCACCCACCTGAGAAATAACCCAAATCTCTGACATCGGTCCCTATAATTGCAATGTCAGGTCATGCGAGTCTTTAATAGAAAAATACCCAAACTGATGGTTGTTCTCCAGCTCAGATGATGGATGCTTTGAAGGCATTAGGGAATCACCAACATCCGACTGGGTAACGACACAAGAAATATAGGAAGCAGCTTTAAAAGTCCCTGGTTCAATCATTGCAGCCTTGAGATGGAGGTGAGGGGAAAACATAGCCATAAATCTCACCACAGATTTTTAACCCTTAGAACCAAGGAATATGGATTAAGTGCCAAGACATAATTTAAAGGGTAAAGGATATTTCAGCCCAAAAAAGAAATACTGCTTAGGAGACTAGGTATAGTCGTTTACAACCTATATCCGATGGTCAGAATCCTGTTGCCCTCTGGAATTATGCAAGTGGTGATAGCGGAATCCCAGACTATTTGTTGCATGGCCGGTCTTTCTCCAAATATGCAATTGATCCCATGCTCAGATGTTGTGGGCAACCCTGGACAACATGAAAAGCACTTCTAGGAATACATGCTATAAACTTTGTTAGGATTTTTGCCTGTATGACCAGTCTTCTGATTCAGAAAATTATTGGGCTGAAGATCTTCCTATAGGAGACATAAGAGAGGGAATAATAATAATTTTGTGTCAGAAATTATTCTGGGTTGAAATTATTCTGGGTTGAAAGGATTTTTGCAGGAGAAACTGTATTCTCGGGATGCCCAAATGAGGCTCCTTTCATGTCCCCAAGAGCTTGGACAGAGACGGGAGTTCAATCCGTCATGAAGTACCCAGGTTTTGAACAGCCGACTTGCCAGCCTTCTAGCTAACAAGGTGAGCTTCTTAACCACCGAGCTACCAAAGAGAGGGAATAAGATCATACCATATATGAATCCTCCGTATATTTGGAAATATATTAGTCATATGACAAGTTTCAATGTGAGTATAGTGGTGGATTTCATTCTTTCTTTGATTTATTCCCCACCTAGTTGGTGCCAACACCACTCTGGGTGGCTCACAAAAATATAAATACAAAACACAAAGCAAGTTACAATAATAATCAACACCAAATAACATATATCACATCATAACAAGTTTCAACATAAAAAATAAAATGCCTACCTACATCAATTAAACTCATTGTTGAGTTAAGGATGCCATATAGGTAGGTATTTTAATTTTTATGTTGCTATGTGTTTATGATGTGCTATATGTTAAACAATAAACATCAATTAAACTCATTAACTATTGACAAACTATACATGGGGAGCTTAACCATCCACACTGTGTACATCAGCTTTGGTGCTAAGTGTCTCTGCAGCAGAGCATGCTGCTCCAATATGGAGCACATCTGCACATAGGGTTGCCATATGTCCTGGTTTTCCGGGATTTTCCTGGATTCAAGCTGTCCTGGCCGCTTCAAGAAAAAAAATGTAAATATCCCAGATTTTTAAATTTGAACACAGGGAGCAAGATCACCCCTCTCCAAGGGATTTTTTGCAAAGAGTTAATTCACTGCTTCCCTGCCTTTCTTTCAATTATTCTGCTTGAATAAAACAGGCAAAACAGCACCCTGAGAAGTCCGCTGGGAAGAGGAGACACTTGCAAGCAAGATAATTGAAAGAAAGGCATGGAGGCAGTGAAATAACTCTTGGCAATAATCCCTTGGCTCACCTTGAAGTTTGGGGGACAAGGAGTCACCCTCAGCCCTTTTCTTTGAAAGCCGGGAGGGAGCAAGAAATACCCATATCTAACAAGCCAAACTTCCACCATACACTGGGATGGAAGATTCCTTCTTCATGTGACCACAAAGGGTTAATTGCATAGGGTCGGTATTCCCTGTCTACCTGGGACAGGGATTCTGTGGGGTATTAGAGCCACAGTCTCCCTGACAGTCCCGTCCAATGCACGCACAGTTTGAAGAATGCAATGGCTGTCCCGGTTTGGCGGGAGAGAATTATGGCAATCCTATCTGCACATGTGAAACAAGTTGACATCGCTGTTAATGAAACAAAGTGCATAGTGACCTACACCAGTTGAGAAATATATATCCTCTTGTTGGTAGTGCTCCACATAAGATAAGGAGAGAAGTAGCAGTGGACGCTGAGAGAACTAAGTAAGAGAATGACCCTCAATGTCCTCTGAATGGGTATGTACCACAAGTTCTCTGACTGAGATCCAGGAAGAGCTTTATGATAATAACAAACATTCTTGAGAGCCCGTAAGAGCAAAGCAAAACTAGAAGATGGAGGAAGGTACACACTGGACAGAAATAACAATAAAGGAGGATATGGCATATGAGGATATGAGGAGGAACCTCACCTCCCCTTTGTCACTTGGAGGATCCTTAATAGGCTGAGGGTTGGAGTCCATAAATGTAAGACCACCATGCTTAAGAAGGAGCTGCTTGTGGACAACAGCACACTGTGTGAATGTGGAGAGATGCAGAATCCAGATAATTTGCTGGTCCTCTGGTTACAACTGGAAACATGTACCAATGAAGATTTAAGTTTGACAAATGACAAAGCCTATATGAAGGTGGCTTCATTTTGACAGTTTAAAGTTTGATCTAGACAAAGAAGAAGACTCATTAACTATACAACATTCATCACAGTTCATTGAATCTAATAAAGGGGAAATTATGCATTTGTAAAAGTCAATTCACAGAAAGGGACAGACTAGTTGAAACAGGAATGTCTTTAGTTGTTTTTGAAAGGACCATAAAGTGGAAGCAGTTCTAATTTCCACTGGAAACTCATTCCATAATAAAGGAAGCACACCATGTTTTTTAAAATTTCTATAGGTGTGACTATATGTAATTTAAGGGTCTGGGTGCTCCATATATAATTTCCTAGGATGAGGTGCTCAGTCCTAAATCGTTAAGGTCTTTGTGTTTGAGCATCAGTACCTTGAACCTTGTGCAGAATAAAACAGGGAGCAAATGCAGGGTAGCTAGAACCAGAGTAATATGATCAAAACAACCAATATCTCATAATCAGTCTAGAAACTTCATTTTGGACCCTGTACCAGCCTCAAGGGCAGTCCCACATAGAGCATCAGTTTTGGAGATTACCAGAGTATAAATCAGCATTGTTAGTGATTTCCTGTCTAGAAGTGGGTGAAGCTGGGCAATGTGCTATAGATGGTAAAAGGCAGACTTGACCACAGATGATATCTTTTGCTCCATAGACTGAACTGGGTCAAGTTGCACATTCAGATTACATACGTTCTCTTTTAAGTGGAGAGCAATGCCTTCCAAACTGAGGAAAAATCCTCCAACCTGGGTCTGATTACCCTCAAACAATATAACCTCTGTCTTGTTCAGATTCAGTTTTAGCTTATTATCCTCCATCCATTTACCATTGTGAAAAAACAATATTAAAAAGTGTTGGAAGGTTCACTTGTGAAAACGGCCTCTAAAATGATGTGGTTACTATTAAGGTTCAGGGTTTATTGCCTTACTGCTTCAAATATAATATCCGTTCCCATTATGTGTTAATTGCTACTAAAATAGTGTGGCAGTTATAATAAGTATAATCATCTTGCCTGGAATTCTTAGGGATGCTGCTATTTCATAATGATGATGATGATGATTGTCATTGTGAGAAGGGCAGAAATGGCACATCAAAGCAAACAAGTATGATCAGCCATAAGGCTATGCTTCATGAAGATTATAGAACATAAAATGACCACTATTTGATTAGGAACAAGGAAGAAAGCAAAGGGCTGGGAAATTTCAGCACTTTGCTGAAGTAATAGGCCTTCATTGTATTCTTAGCAGACGCAGCAACTACAGTACAAAATGTTAGCAGAGGATTTGAGTGCCTAAATGTAAGACCAATAAGGTCAAGCGAGGGCTGCTGGCGGCCAACAACACACACTGTGAATGTGGAAACATATAGAATATGGCTCATTTGCTGGTCTGCCAATTACTACCAGAAACATGCATAGATGAAGACTTAAGTTTGGCCAACAATAAAGTCAAGAAGGTGGTTTCATTTTGGTAGTCCAGGGATTGACCAGGACATAAAAGAAGAGGCTTGCTCTTGTATGCTAGAATAAGAAGCTATGATTTTCCCCTCCTTGTGTCTAAATCAAGATATTCTTTTGATAATAATAATTTCATGTCAGAAATTATTCTGGGTTGAAAGGATTTTTGCAGAAGAAATTCTGCTCAGGGGACGCCTGAATGAGGCTCCTTTCATGTCCCCAAGAGTTGGGACAGACACGGGCACTCAATCCATCATGCAGTACCCGGGTCTCAAAATGCCATCTTGCTGGCCTTCCAGCTAACAAGGTGAGCTTCTTAACCACTGAGCATCATATCTCAAGTTGGTGTATTTAGGAAAATAACTAGCCAAAGATGTGAGGATGTAAATCTTTGCTGTTATTGTTCTACAATGTAAATTTGGGGGGGGGGCAATTTTCTTTGTGAGAGATAAGAGTACATCTTTATGTGCTTTTCATATTTTGACATTGTTTTTGTGAAATATTTGTGAAGTTTTTATTTAAAAAAACCTTGTGTTTTGCCCAAACATTTGTATTTTGCTCAGAAAATGCTCTGCAAATTTGGTTTTTTAAAATATCTCACAGCAGCTGAGATATGAAGCCTTGTAGGCGTTAACCAACTCTTAACAGTCTGTCTATGTTTATCAGAACAACTTGTTTTATCATGAGTGATTGATTTAGCAAGATTTCTTCCCTGTCTATAGGCCTAGCCAGCTAAGGAGGCTAAGTAGGTATTAATTCAGAAACTTGCTTTCCTTTTTTATGAAAAGGTTTTAATATATCAATCCCTAAGGCAAGGATGCAGAAATCTGAGACATTCCAGAATTGGTGGGACTGAAACTTTCTTTCCACTTCATTTTTGGCTATACTCCAATCTTCCCTCAGCATTGACTATACTGCGGAAAGCTCTAGTCCGACAACGTTTGTAGGACATTCATTTCCACTCCTATCACAAGAAACTTGTTATGTTATGGATGTTTGCAAAGAGCCAGAGCTCAGAAATGACCAAAAGCTGCAGCTGCTGGAGCCTGAACTCTCGTCATCGGCCGTGGGATGGGAAGCAGCTGCACCCAGCACCCCTCCCTTTGGCCCATCTGGCACCAGAGATGCTGGAGATGCTGCTACCGCCGGAGCCTGGACTGCCGGCGGGGGGGGGGGGAGCTTGAGGACTGTTTGCTGCAGCTGAGGGTGCCTTTCTCTCCTCCTCCCTGTGCTCCTGGGCCCCGCCTTGGGCTGACATGAAAAAGCTGATGCCGCAGCAGGTGGCTGGATTCGCCACCGCCACTGCCCATGGACTTAGCCTCGGCGGAGGTGAGGTGGCCTGCCGGTTAGGAGTGCTAGAACTTTTGCTACTGTATTGCATTTTGTGTGTTTGCATTTTTTGTACGCTGTATTTCTGGGGAGTAATTATGTTTATGGTGTTTTTTGTATATTGTGTACTGTATACTGCTTTTTCTCCATGTTCGCTTTTTTCTGCTGCTGTCTTCTGTGCAGACAGCACGCATTGGTGTAAACCGCTTTGAGTCGCCTTCGGGCTGAATAAAGCGGTATACAAATAAAAAGTGAAATGAAATGAAACTCATTCATTCATTCATTCATATTTGAAGTCTACCTTTCTCCCTTGCAAGATTCAAGATAGCTAACAACATTAATTCCAAAATATCATGAACAACATATAACTCCTCCAGCACCCCTACACCTACCATTTTTTTGGGTGTGTGCGTGTGTGTTCAAAAAGTCACCTCTTTGTTCTCGAGGGGTAATGAGGGAAATTTGGTATGTTTTGAGGTGCATCCAACACTCTTATAGCTGTCCACATCCACCCCCCACTTCAGAGGTTTGACTCAGCACCTTCTTTGAAAGATTATTTCTTCTTTGAAAGATTATTTTAGTAGGTGATGCCAAGCATCAGAGTAGAAAATATATGCTCTTTTTATGATGACATGGCCACACTCTAACCTAAGCCAGGATTAGAAATTGACTTCACCAGCTGGCAAGTTGGAACTCAAAGCATGTACCAGTGACAACTCACATCTATTACTGCCAAAGTCTCTGTGATGTATGTGTGTTCAGAATTTAAAAATTCTTATTTTATTATCCCATTTGTTCAATCATCTCCCCACTCCACCCCCGCCCAGTTTCAACCTTAAGCTGATATGTCATTAATACAAAGGACTGGAATACAAATGCACAGAGACACATACTTATCTCTTTGTGGGGAACATGGGGAAATTCAGTCTCAGTTCTCCCCTGCCCACTTTGGGGGTAGATTTCTGCCTGCCTCCTGAGGAAGGAACCAAAAGAAAAGCAATGGTGACATCCCATGTTACAGGACAAACATCTAAGCAGGCAGCTGAAGTCTCAGTATAGAATCCTGCCTGGTGAGACTGGGAAAATCTCATAATTGATGTTTCTAAGGGCAGGGAGTTGCTTTCATGCAGGAAACCCATTCATGTGGATTCACAGAGACTTGGCTTCCAAGAAGTCCAAGAACAGCTGGAGTGTTCGCCATCACTGTTATTTCCTCTGCCCTGAAAAGCATATGTTATCTAAGAGTTGCAGCATATCTGTTGGGCTCATGTGTACAGGAATCACCATAAACAATATACAATATACATTGTATTGTCAAAAAGGGATTTGTGGTTGTAGGTATTTTCTGTGTTTGAACAAGTGTGAGAATATCAATCTGGAAAAATATTAGATGCTGGATCCTGTTTCAAGCTAATGCTATAAAAATCTTTTGGTTTTTGTAGTTAATGTGGCATTCCAAGATAAACATCTATTGGATATGCACCCAGCTTTTGGTTTTCTTGATCAATAAAACTAAGCTGCTCTGCTAAACCTCTGATTCAGACTTTTATTAGCAAATGCTAGTCAGGGTCTAAAGGTAGACTCCAACAGATGTGACCTTCTGTTATACCAGTGTGAACAGGTTTTTCCCCATTGATTTGGCCAATGCATGGGATCAGTTGAGTGTGACTGAGGCTTCCTTAACTTCAATCAGCTCCAGTACTCTACAAATATCTCTACTTCACCTTGTTTCGACATTTTTTTCCCCTGAAGCCAGAGGACATCCCTAGTTGTTCTCACTGTGAGTATACTTTTTGTAGGAGTCCGATTCATGTAAAGATCTCTATTCAGCCTCATTAGCAACAGTTTATAGCCCCAGATCTTCTAAGAGAGAGAGAGTTAAAAGGTCTGACGAAGTCCAGCTTCATTAGACAGAGTGTGAAACAGAGATAGAGAGAAGTAGAGAGCAAACATACACACACGCGACTGCTTTTCTTGGCTGAACAAAGGAATCTAATGGTGTCTCTTTATTCAAACAGAGTATATCAGAAACAAAACTTAAGGCACAGAGCCAATCAGAAAGTCAGAACCCAAATAAGGAGAAGAAAGGAGAAATCTTCTCATTATTCTACGCATGCCCAAAATCCAGCGTTGTCTCTCATGCAGACAAAGAGGCCTTTGTTTACACAATGTGAAGGCGACAGGAGACAGAAACCAGATACATTCCTACATGTCCTCCTTTTTCATTTAAATTTGAGAGAGGGACGGCTAATCATACCCCTGCATGTCATCATACTCCATAACTATTCCTCCATATACATCATCACTGTCCTCCTGGACATCGTACCCCTCCTGACTCCTGGTACCTTGTTCCGGAGGATGATACCTCATTGAGTACAATTGCCGTCGTGCAAAACCCGATGTCTCCCTTCTACGCAGTGGACATGCGTTACACATAGAAATAAGGTTAGGAATACAATTAATGCGAAAAACACAAAGGTATAAGGCAGATAATAATAATGAACCCATAAAAGAAAACTAGTCTAAGGACAGATAAATCAGGCAACCAAGAAGTCATCCAATCAAAGAGATTAACATCAGTGCGTACATTGTTAGTAATGCTCTCCTGTAAATTCTGAAGTTCTTTCTCAATAGTATTATTCAGATAAAATAACCCAATGCTGCACATTGATATTGTCCTGGATGGAAATTCGTGGCAACTCCATTAAAAAAGAACCACATGTTGGGATCCTTAATTTGCCATCCATTGCAAATTGAACCACTATCTATAGCAGAATAATCAGGAGTAAACATAGGAAACACATCATATATATCTTCAATAGTAGTGTTAAACAAGGTATAATTAAGCTTATAAGAACTGTTATAACTACCCCATAACCAAAAATAATCGTCACATCCTGTATAATTGCCTACATTCCGCAAAACCCGTTGTGCTTGAGTCCAGTGCTTCCATTTACTATTCCAGACTCCAGAACTATGACAGCAGAAACAAAGTCCTTTAGTGTATTTCTTGAATGTCACCGGGTGTTGTTAAATTGTTCTGGGGGATTAGAGAAGAGTGTAGACCTATCAAGATGTTGTAAGTGTCCAATAACCAACTCAGGCGTGTTGAACAATGCCGGAAGAAAGGCCATTTGAGACACTGCCAGTGGATGCTCATAGTATAACGTTGCATTCTTACCATGAACCTCAAACATATAGCTAGCATGACGAAGCCAAAAGTTGGGGTTGCCCCCATGAGTCATTGTTCTTACAGCTGGAAGCACAGTAAGAAAGAACAAATGTCAGCAACTTTAGTCTACTGGTGAACCACCATCCTGGAGCTGAGTAACCTTCTTCTCTCTCCATGGCCGGATCGCTCGGGCAGGAATCCACACAGGTCCTGAGGTCGTAGAAACCGCTGCGTATCCTCGTCCCCAGGTGATTAGAGGCACAGGACCTTTCCACTCAGGATCCGGTTGCTGCCGATAAACGACCAATGGCTTAGGAAGACACTCCTCGGTCCTGAAATGCAATTCGACTGGAGAGTGTGACCTGTTATGGGGAGCAAGAAGAAAATTAAGAGTATACAGTACTTTAGCAACAGCTGTAGGTATTTCAGCCACAGGAACCCCTCTATCTCCCACTTGCTTGTGTAACAAATTTTTGAATGTCAGGTGGGCTCTTTCAACAATCGCCTGTCCAGTCGAGTTATAGGGTATTCCATGGGTTAGCTTAATGTCCCACTGACGGCAAAAGTCCTGAAAGGCAGAAGAAACATATGATGACCCATTGTCTGTCTTAAGGCTTTTAGGTTTACCCATTACCGCAAACGAACGAATGCAATGTTGTATAACATGTCTGGATGTTTCCCCCCGTAAGGGTGTAGCCCATATAAATCCAGAGAAGGTATCAACAGTCACATGTAACTTAGAAAGCGGAGCCAAAGCAGGTACTTGCGTGACATCCATCTGCCATAGCTGATTGGCTTCTGTTCCTCGAGGATTAACAGCATCAAATGGCAGGAATATAGGAGACTTCGTACAGGAAGCACAGGATGACACAATGTCTCTAGCCTGTGACATAGGAATGGAAAATCGTTTATGCAAAACCTTAGCAGATTGATGAAACATTGCATGACTGTCAATGGGGTTGTCAAAGAGAGAAAAAACCTCAGCAGAGTCCCGGAGAGCAGAATCTGCTCGTGCATTGTCCTCCGTCAAATAACCTTGGATCCTTGTGTGAGAGCGTATGTGGGCAATGAAGAATGGGACCGTACGGTTGGAAAGAAAACCTTGAAGCTGTTGGAATAAAGCAAAAAGATCCCTATCCATCGATGGAGACAAATAAGCTTGAGCTAAAGTAAAAACAAGGCGGTAAACATATTGAGTATCCACAATCAGGTTAAAAGGCACATCAGAAAACGTAGAGAAAGCAAGTATGACCGCTGCCAGTTCCGACCGCTGGGCCGATGCTTGAGGTCCTGTAAAAACCACCTCCCATTCCCCAGTAGGACCCTGCCATGTAAGTACTCCACGGGAGGGGGAGCCATCCGAGAAAAGAGTAACGGCATGCAAGATAGGTTGCATGCAAAGCGGGGATGACAGGGAGTAAGAAGTGAGATTCAGCAAGGTAAACCGCTTATCCTTGGGGGGGTTAAATTTAACTTGTCCCACAAAGTCCGCCATGGCCACCTGAAATGCCTCAGAATGCTGTAGCAAGGCGGTTAGCTGATCCTGCAAAAAAGGAAAACAAACAAAGTCAACGTCATATCCAGTCAAATGCTTTGCCCTAGTACGGCATTTAAGGAAAAGATCAGCAATCGCATCAGGCAGGCGAGGGAGTGTGCGCCAAGTGTAGCCATTCCACGATGGCCACCTTCTGAGCGTTGACAGGCGCGAACAAAACAGCAGTGGGCAGCCTCGGTGTGGGAAGAAGAGCGCATGCCAGCGCAATGGTGCCTGAGGGCACCCGATCCACAGCGATGGTATGCAGCTTTTCGTTGAGGCGTTGAAGAGCTGTACGCATCTCCGTTGTGCAGGGAATGATGTCCGCTGGAGAAGTGTGTCCAGAAAGAGCAGCAAAGAGTGGTGACAGTTCCTCAGTGCTCAGGGCCAAGAAGGGACGAGCCCAATTTATGTTACCTAGCAATTGTTGCAATTGTACAAGAGTGAACTGCTCTGGAATAGCTATTGTTGGCAATAGCGGAGTTGAAGCGGTAGCTGAGAGCCTATGTCCCAGATATTGGAATGGATACATCCCCTGCACTTTTTCAGGAGCTATGATCAAGCCCGCTTGTTGCAAAATGTCTGCTAGGTCCTGCAGGGGTTTCTCCGTGACTTGTGGACCATGCAATAAAATGTCATCGGTGTAATGATAGACTTTAACCTCTGGATGACGTTGCCTGAAAGGTTCCAAGGCCATATTAACAAAATGTTGGCATAGAGTCGGCGAGTTGGCCATACCCATAGGCAAGACACACCATTCAAACTGTTGAGTAGGATGTTCATTATTGTATACTGGCAATGTAAATGCAAATTTTTCTCTGTCTTGTGGCGCTAGCAAGATTGTATAAAAACAGTCCTTCAAATCTATGACCATGAGTTGATGATCTTCAGGAATCATGTTCGGATTAGGAAGTCCAGATTGTAGAGGTCCCATTGGCAAGATGTGCTCATTAACTTTTCTCAAATCATGCAACAATCTCCATTTTCCAGACTTCTTTTTCACCACCAAAATTGGAGAGTTCCAAGGACTAGTGGTTGTTTGAATATGTCCCAGATTTAATTGCTCCTGTACAAGGGCCTCCGCCGCCTGGAGCTTTTCTCTTGAGAGCGGCCATTGATCCGTCCACACTGGCGGGGTGTTTTTCCATTGTAGTGGAAGTGCATGCAACGGCGCTGCAGGGGAGGCCTGTATCAAAAATTTGTCTGCAAGGTACACCCTGTTTTAGCCATGAGATCCCGGCCCCACAGAGTAATAGGAATATCCATAATCAGGGGGTGAAGAGAAACTTTTGTTCCCCCTGAGGTCTCAAAGACGATTGGATGAACACTCTGCTGTGCTGGCTCGTACCCGCCCACCCCAAAAACTTCCCTACAGGGGCGGACGGCCCATCCAGTTGGCCAATCTTTTTTTGCCACCACTGAAATATCGGCTCCCGTATCGATTAGTCCAGACACTGAACGTCCACCCATAATCAGCGAGCGGGTCGGTCTATCCTCGGTGATTTGTATCACCGCCATAGCTGCTGTTACAGTCCCCTCCTGGGATGGAGTTGCAGTGGTCCCTAGTGGGAGCAGATGAAGGCGTCCTACAGGTTGTCCCTTAGGCAGGGTGAGATGTTGCGTGGCTGATGCAGGGATGACAATTTCTTGGTGACCCAATGTAACTGACCCTGCTGCAATGTGTACAGAAGTGGGTAAGGCGTCTGGGCAGGGAAGAACAATGCCCACCATGCTCTGGGGAATAACATCATCAACCAGTGTGGGAAGAGCCTCCACACACCCTGGCATAGTAAAGGTACAGTCCTTGGATAACCTCAATAAAAGCCCTTCTTTTAGAGGATGGTTTTTTCTATATCGTGAAATCATTTCTTGGGCAAGTTCCATATCTTCTTCCATCTCTTCCAAAACCTCCGCTATTGCTTCCTCACTGACCTCTGGTAGCCCTGTTATTTTGCCTGGGCCCGAGCCTGGCCCGCACTCCCATTTCCCTGCTGCTGTGGAGAAAAGTCAGAGTCTTTGTGCTGAGCAGCTGAGGGGTTGGCATTAGGATTTGAGCGGCACTGATTGGCCCAATGGTACCCTTTCTGACAAATGGGACATTTCCTTGAAGGGCGTGCTGCCGGCTTTTGAGAGGAGCGACATTGTGCTTTAAAATGCCCTTCTTTTCCACAGCCAAAACAACGTTTGTTTTGAGCCTGAGTTGTGGGCAGCTGAACTGCAGCTGCCAGAAGTTGAGCCTTGTAACTGTGAGTCCCCACATTTTGACAAACTTTCATCATGTCTGCTATCGATGTGCCTGGCCGAGCATAAACAGCTGTCAGAGCAACCTTACAATCCTCATTGGCATTTTCAAAGGCCAGTTGTTTCATGAGCATTTCCCATGCCGGGACACTTTCCACCTGGCGGCTGAGGGCAGTCATGAGTCTGTTAATGAACTCAGTGTAATCCTCTTTAGGGCCCTGCCTAATTGCTGCAAACCCAGCAACTGAGCTATCTCCTTTGGAAGGAATCTTACTCCAGGCGCGCATGACTATCTGTGCAATATCTCCCAACTGGGCATCAGTGAGTGCCAACTGCTGTGTGGGTTTGGCAAAATTTCCCTCCCCGCATAACATATCCATTGTGAGTGCAGGGCGTGTGCGATTTACCTCCCAAGCCACATCCCTCCACTCTTGCAAGCAGAGCATGGCTTCTGCAGGGGGCAGGAGTGCTTTAATCATCTGTTTCCAATCAACTGGTAGCAATTTTTGAGAAGCAATGGCTTCCAACAGAGCTTTTGTAAAAGGTGCATTGGCCCCATAGTCACGTATGCTGACTCTCAGTTCCTTCAGATATTTGTAATGGAGGGTTTCATATCTATCTGGGATTGCCGCTGCATTGCCAACAGCCGGAGCCCCCCTAATCACTGGGTATATCTCAGGAGATTCCACATCCAGCACAGCTGCAGTTAAAGCAGCAGAGAACAGGTCTTTTGTAGGGCTAAAAGTGCTTGATTGCTGCAAGGCAGGATATAATGTCCCATCTCCTTTTCCACCCCCATCTCCATCAGGGGGCTCATGCTGTTGTTTCTCATATGATGGAGGGGCAGTAGGACTCCCTCCCTTGGCTGGAGGCAAAAGCTGTGGAAGGGGGCCATCAAGCCTCTGAGAGAATAACATATTTCTTGGAGTAAGTCTTTGAAGACAGTTCCTGACTTCACTCCACATAAATTGAACTGATACAGAAATTCCTTCATGCTTTTGCAATTCATTCCCAATCTGTTTCCACTGTTTTAAGTCCAAACATTCATTATATTTAACCCAAGGACAGATTTTTCCTATAACTTGGACTAGCTTTTGTATTTCCTTCTTATCAGCTCGTCTCCCATTCATATGCAAAAGATCTGAGATATTTTTACAAAGCTCCTCCTCATGCGAAGCAAACACACACCCCATGATAAAAAATTTTCTTTTCTTTTCACTCACCCTGTTGTATTTCTCAAGCGCTTGATTGGACCTTTCCTCTGGTCGTGAGTGAGTGAAGACCTTGTCCCTGGTCGCCAATTATGAGGTGCTAATTGCTAATTGCTGCTTCAAAGCATTCCTTTGAATTTCATTCAAACGCCTCACACTGGTCACCACTTGTAGGAGTCCGATTCATGTAAAGATCTCTATTCAGCCTCATTAGCAACAGTTTATAGCCCCAGATCTTCTAAGAGAGAGAGTTAAAAGGTCTGACGAAGTCCAGCTTCATTAGACAGAGTGTGAAACAGAGATAGAGAGAAGTAGAGAGCAAACATACACACACGCGACTGCTTTTCTTGGCTGAACAAAGGAATCTAATGGCATCTCTTTATTCAAACAGAGTATATCAGAAACAAAACTTAAGGCACAGAGCCAATCAGAAAGCCAGAGCCCAAATAAGGAGAAGAAAGGAGAAATCTTCTCATTATTCTACGCATGCCCAAAATCCAGCGTTGTCTCTCATGCAGACAAAGAGGCCTTTGTTTACACAATGTGAAGGCGACAGGAGACAGAAACCAGATACATTCCTACAACTTTTCTGCTTTATTTGGTCCTGGAAGCACTCATTACTAAAAGTGCTCACTGTCTCCCTTTAAATATTTTTGCACTCTCTGTGCCATTTTTATATGGCTGGGGGCTCAGTGGTTAAGAAGCTCATCTTGTTAGCTAGAAGGCTGGGTAGTCAGCAGTTGCACCCGTCTCCGTCCCAGTTCTTGTGGACATGAAAGGAGTCCCATTTGGGTGTTCCCTGAGCAGAGTTTTCCCCCGCAAAAATCCTTTCAACTCAGAATAATTTCTGACTCTAAATTATTATTATTATCCAGCAACTCTGACCAGCAATCATTGGTGCATTCTGATCTGCTTTGGGAAAGAGTTCCCTCTTGGAGAAACAATGTCTTCACATTTTCAAATGAATTGGTAGCCCTTCGTTGTGTGAAACTCGGAGAGTGACAACAGAGACCTGCATCCTGAGCCAAACCATAGCTTGTGACACATCCCAGTGCTGAAACAAAACATGCCTCTGGTATTTATTAACATACCACTGTAAATCAAAGAGGCTGTTGTGTCGGTCGTCTTGTCTGGAATTATTGGTTCATTCATCTTTGCCTTATTAAGCCAGCTGCATCTATCATGGTCACATAAAAGGAAATACATACAGACGTCAGTTGCCCAGTAGTTAAGTACAGGTATAATGCTTCTGGCAAGCCTTCCATTCATATTAATAAAGCTTACAGGGATCTAAAAAGAGCAGCAGATGCAGTGACATCAATAACTTCCTACCGCAGAAGGCTGAAGAAGGCAAAAGGAGAAGAAAGGCATATTGACATCCAAACTGATACGTGCTCTTTACCGATAACAGGGCAGCAGGAAACTTTCAGTTCTCATTTTTGCATTACATTGAATCTTGGCTCTTTGTTTAAGACTTTTTACTACTATAGGACAGAAATGATACTCTCACTTATAAAATGTTTAGGGTAAGTGGCATTATACAGTCTTACTTAACTTAGGGCGTGATCACATAGGGCCGTGATGGTGAACCTTGGCACTCCAGATGTTCTTGGACTTCAATTCTCAGAAGCCCAAGCCCCCATGAATCCACATGAATGGGTTTGCTGTGATTCATCCAGCCCACGCCGCACTGTTGCTCCAGGAAGCGGAAGTAAAATGTGCCCATAAAAGGCTCAGGACCAGAAAGTGACTTGCAGAACTGGATCAGTGGTATGGGGGTCATGCTGTGATGCGGAAATCAAATGGAAGGCCACTGCATTATATTCTCAGGGCAATCTTTATGGCTGATCGCCATGATGATCGCCAATATTTGTAATTGGATATAGCACAAGAAGACCAAGAAGAATTCTGCAGTATTCCTGATTTTGTGATACACAATAGTATTTCAGTTTCAGAAAGCTGCAACCTGTAAATACATAGAAAACCACACATTATGGGTTAAACCAAGGATGCCGAAACTATGGCCCATGGACTGGATCCAGCCCCTGACACCAATTCATCCAGTCTGTACCATATGGGCATGTTTTACTTCCACTTCCGGGAATGATGTGTGTGGCACAGGCTGGATGAATTGGCATCAGGGACCGGATCTGGCCTGTGGGTCATAGTTTGGGCACTCCAGGTTTAAGCGGAGAAAATGGCAGCCTAACACAGATTGCAAGGCACATTTTACTTTTGCTTCTGGTGGGAGGAACCACGTGACCGGCCCACTGAATCATGTGACTGGCCCACGGCCTAAAAAGTTAAATAGTATGATCCCAATAAGGCAAGTACGTTTTTAAAAAAAGAAAATAAATCAGGTTGGTGCAAAAATAGGTTCTGATTTATGAACGAACATATGAGAAGCTGATGCAAATTAGAACTAGCTTGGCCATTGCTACTTTCAAGTGAAGATATTTATGTATTTATTCATTTATTATGTGAAAATTGGATGGCAAAGACTGACAGGGGGATACAAGCAAAACGGCATGAGCTGGCAGCAAATCAGGCCTGTGAAAAAGTTTGAGGTGTTTCTTTCATAAGGTTTAAGGCTCATTGGTTCAAGGCTCATTGAAAACCTGCACCAAGTGCTTTTAGAAATATATGTTCCCTGCTCTGAGTGACAAACAGTAGGCAAAAAGATAAACAAATTGATGCCTCCATGAAGAAATGCAAATCCATGAGATTTTTTTCCCCTGCTGCCTTCAGCCTCATGGAAGTGTAACCCATGTGTCGGTGCCTTTTCTCAATTGCATTGATGGCAAATTAAAAAGATAATTCATAGTGAAGGTTGTCCATCGATGTGGGCGACATGTTGCCACAAGAAACCTAATACACATTCTTTGAGATTTTTCTTGAATTTCATCTGCTCACGGGACAGCAAGTGATATCAAAAGTTCCTCAGGTTTTAGCAACACTCAGAAAATCACTTTGGTCAGATATTACTCACCGCTTCTCTGACATTAGCAATAGTATTTCCTTGCTAAATGATCTTTTGTATGTGTATGGAGGGGGGGGGAGTAGGACAGTCTTGTTTACTACATATTTTAAAGAAGACTTTTTTGAGCCCACTGCTTTCTAATTGAATTTTTATGGAAGCTTAATTAAATAAAACCATTGAAGATGGCAACGATTCCTCTGCTATGGAATTTTATATCATATTCATCTGAGAGAAATATGGAAGTACTTTAAGAAGTACTTTTAGAAGAAGGCAGAAAATAAGTATTCAATATAATTTTTTTATAACATTGTATTTTCTAAATATAGGGAGAAACAGCAGTCTTCAATATTGTCTGATTGTATTTGACGGCCTTGTTACATAAATAATCCTGCAAATTCACAGGTAAGAAACTTTTGTTCCTATACTGTACTCCATCTTTCCATCATGTTGTCTTTTCCTTTCTGTCAGCCAGTGGCTCCTAATGTCTGTCTGTCTGTCTGTCTGTCGTCTTCTCCTCCATTACTGCCACCCCTTCGTCCTTCTTCCTCTTTCTATCTCTGGGTGTGTCTTGACTATCAAAGTCAGTTTTTTGTGAAATCGATGTTTGTATTGGTTTGTGTGCCTATTGTGAAGCCTTGCCCAATCTCTTCCCACATATGTAATATATCAGTGATGGTGCTCGTTGTTCTGTGCAGGACAATGACAATAAAGATTTATCTATCTATCTATCTATGGTGAACCTTTAAGAGACTGAGTGCCCAGGGAGGAGGAGGTCGCGGTACACAGGCAGTTTAGTGTCTTGCACAGAAGACAAGCAGGAGCCGCAGTAAGGGCTAAAACCGACTTTATTGCATTGTAGTCAAGGTGAACATGGGATACAGGTAGACCCAACAGCCTTATTTGTGGCACTGATGGGTCGAATGTCGGGGTCCAATTTGAAAGAAACTGGGGGCCCTTTGAACTTCCCTAGCCCCTTCTCAAAGATGGCAGGGTGTGCGTTACACATCTCGGTGATTGGGTCAGCCTGCATGGCGTGTATGCCTCCAATGAAAACTCCTAGGGGCCCGAACCACTGTGTACCCAGGAGACAACAGGACCCCTCCTTTAGAACTACTAGGGGCAACTGCGCGGAGCGCCTTTTAAACTGAACCTTGAACTCTCCCACCCCCAACACTGGTATACCTTTGCCCTGAACGTCCCGCAAATTAGTCTTAAGGGCCTTCAGCTTGGGGCGTGACTTTGGGGGAATACGCAGAAATTCCCTGCGGGAGACGATGGAGTACGACGACCCCGAGTCAATCTCCATCCTTATTGGGACCCCCTGTACCAGTACCTCAACAAAAAACCTGGGCCGCCACAACTGCACACTGTGGACTGCCTGGTCACGGTCTTCAGGAACCCGTCGAGCTGCGCGGTCCTCCTGGGGCTCGACGTCGAAGATGTGCCCGACCCCGTCTGCCTTGCATTGGGGCCGTTCCGCCTGGCCCTTGCCGTCGTCTCGACGCCGCCTGCAGACCCTTGCGATGTGCCCGCGCTGCCCACAGTTGTGGCACTCCGCCTTCCGGAATGGGCATCGGCTCCGGTCATGGGATGCCCCACATGCGTTGCAGCGGCGGTCCTCTCTGGTGCGGTCTCACCTCTCCGGCCTCCTCTGCACCCATTGCATGTCCTCATCCTCGCTGAAGTCGGAGGTGGACGTGGTGGACTCGGAGGCCCCTTGCTCTCTGTGGGAGGAACAGCTGTGGACTGGGACCGCCGGCGGGGGCCCCCCAACCACGGCGGTCCTGGCCCGGCACACCCGTTTGCCTTGTTGCACTGACTCGGCGGCTTGGGCGATGCGCAGGACATGCTCGAATGAGATGCTCTCGTCTTTGGCCAGTAGTTTTTTCCTGGCCCCCTCATCTCGCAGGCCCAGCAGGAGCCTGTCTCTCAGCACCTCGCTCAGGGATGCTCCCCACCGGCAAGGCACGGCAGCCACCCGCAGGGCTGCCACAAAGTCTGCCACGGACTCACCGGCCCGCTGGCACCGTTGCTGGAACGCCAACCTTGCCGGGAACATGGACACTTTTGGGCGAAAGTGCTTCCTCAACTTGGCGAGGATCTCCTCCAGGGGCACGGCCCTGAGCGGTCTCGATGTCAGGAGGTTGGTGGCCAGTTCCAAAGTCTCTAAGCCACACTGGGCCAGTAGGAATGCCCGGCACTGGGCTTCCTCCTCGATGCCTTCGAGGTCCATAGCGTAGAGGAACTGCTGCTCGTAGAGTTCCCATTTCTCTGGCTTTGTGATGTCGAAGGGCGCGATGTTCACTTGTCGGGACGCCATCCCACCTTCGTCGCCAATTTAGTGTCTTGCACAGAAGACAAGCAGGAGCCGCAGTAAGGGCTAAAACCGACTTTATTGCATTGTAGTCAAGGTGAACATGGGATACAGGTGGACCCAACAGCCTTATTTATAGTACATTTTGAATAGCCCGGGTGATAGTCCATTGGTTACTGTCCGTGTGACGTCATGGGACATCACGCCCATCTTCTCCAGATGCAGTGCGGCAGTAGTTTCCTGCCCTTCAGGTATTCAGGTGAATGAGTGTCCTGTGGCTAACGCTGCTACTGCAGGAGCAGCATTGTTCTTAACAGCTTGTTACAATGACTCAATGATTGCTTACAATAGATACAATTGTCGGATACAATCCGTTAAAGGGGTACTTGTCATAAACCATTCAGTACATAACAGGCAGGCACTGCACAGGCAGGCACTGCGCGTGCCCACATACCCATGTGATGTTACCGGCGCTCCTCTGGCAAAGTCACATGGGTGCGTCACCCCACAGGTGCTCCTCCCTGCAGGCACCCCCTGCCCATGGATGCTCCCCCCTGCATGTGCTCCCCCACCCCCACAGGTGCATGCCCCTGTGGATGCGCCTGACTCTTAGGAGGGATCAGTGGGGGTGACTGCTCACCTTGCCTTGTCCCCACTGCTGCCTCTCCTCTTGCCAACCCATCCTTCTATTTTTTTCTTTCTGTCCACCCCTTCTCTCTCTTCCTCATCATATCTTTTCCTCATTGTGTCCCCCTCTCTCTTTCTGTCACCTCTTTCTCCCCCCCTCCCCCCTACTCAGTGGCCTGCTAAGGGAAAGACGTGTCACCCTTGCTAGAGGTCTGAACTGACTACTTGTAAAAGGGGTTTGAAGCTAGAACAAGGGTTCCAGTGTGGCTCAAAGACCACTGACTGCCCATCAATAACTTTAACATAGCATGGTCTACTCTGATCTAGGGTGACCCTCCACTTCAGGCGTGCTCACCTGCAGAAACATCATTATTGAGAAGTGGTGACTACTCCATCTGCTGGTTCTTCATATTTAGGGGATTGTCTTCTTCATTTAAATGTCAAGCAGAGGGTGGGATCCCTTGGTCTGCATCTCAAGGCCCAATACAACACCCAGAAAAAGTGGCTGCATCAAACCAAGCACCAGCAAGCATAGATTTACAAAGGCCACACACATACAAAATCTTGTCAGTTTCTGAGCACCATTTGTCTAAGTGCCGAAAGTAGAATTATTGTTTCAGATCCCATAGAACAAGGTAGTAAATCATTTGACAACAGGTTGGACATTAAAGATAAATGCATTTGACCCACTGGGCCTGATCCATCTATTTTGCTCATGTTAAATAGCACTACATTTCCCTCTGTAAGAGCTCCATTGATTTTCTCTCTCTCTCTCTCCAAAGGATGACTTAGGCTCTTAGAGGATATAGTTTCTGCTTTCTGGCCCATGCTGTGGCTATCCAAATCCATTTTGCAGGATGGCAGGAGATAAAGTTAAGAAAAAATGTTCTGTGCACCTCAAGCAATAGTTTGGGTATAGCTATGTAACTTGTAAGGTAAACCAGTTGTATCTGATTCTAGGGTGCAGTGCTCATTTCGATTTACAGCCAAAGAGCCAGTGATGTCTGTGTCTACAGACATTTCTATGGTTATGTAGCAGACAGGCCTAGACACTGGAGTGCACAGAACACTTTCCTGCTGAAGTGGTACTTAGTTATCTACTTTCAATTTCTTGCTTTCGGTTGTCAAAAGCTGAGGCAAAGACTGGAACTCACTCTATAGTGCAGCACTTGGGTCTTGAACTGCTGATCTGCTGACCTTCCATTCGTCAAGTTCAGCATCTTAACCAATAAGGCACCGCAGTCCCCACATAGTTTCCTGACTTTATGGATCAGATGATCATTAGGAAGAGAAACCAGTGGCTAGATTCCTCCCCCCCCCTCCCGCAATTAAGGGACATGAAGGAGATATATATAACCACTAGGGTAATAATAGCGCTAAGGAAGCATATATAAATTATGCATAGTTGTTCCCAAATCCAGCCTCTGGCACTTTAAATCAGAAATCCCTTGTGGCAGAAATGCCCTTTTACTGGGAGAACACACTTCTGCCAGCTGATCTCAAGATCTGCCAGCATAGGAATCTCCTAGCATAGTGATGGTGAACCTTTTAGAGACTGAATGCCCAAACTGCAACCCCAAACCCACTTATTTATCGCAAAGTGCCAACATTGCAACAGTGGATGGAGGAAGCACTCCCATTGGGCTGCTGGGCAGAGGGGTGGGATGAACTCTGTGCTGGGCATACCTGTCAACCCGCAGCTCCGGAAAAAATGAGACCTGTGCAGATCGCTTGTGCACAGGTCGCTTTCCACGCATGCATGGAAGTGCTCCGCCCCTTGCGCAGCCCCTACGCAAGCGGCATAGCGCTTCCACGCATGCGTGGAAGGGTTTAACACTTGTGTAGAACCCTTCCACGCATGTGTGGAAGCGCTCCGCTGCTTGCGTAGGGGCTGCACAAGCAGCGGAGCGCTTCCATGCATGCGTGGAAAGCGTTTTCCCCCACTGCCAAATTACGGGGTTTTGACAGCGTGGGGCGGATTATGACGTCAATCGGCGTCAAATTCCGTGGTAATCCCTGCCAAACCTGGATAGTTGACAGGTATGGTGCTGGGAAGAGGGAGGAAGTGCTCCCATTGGGCTGCTGGACAGAGGGACAGAGCGAATTCTGTCCTAGGGGAAGGAGGAAGCATTCCCATTGGGCTGCTGGGCAGAGGAGTGAGATGAATTCTGTGCTAGGGCAACCACACGGGTGCCCACAGAGAGGGCTATGTGTTCCACCTCTGGCACATGTGCCATAGGTTCGCCACCACCATCCTAGCATGACTGTTGTACTTACTTACTTCTATTGGCAGAAGAACCAAAAGGGAGGCACAGCAAGAGAAGAACCACATTATGTTGGCTTCTCCCGTGGTGACCTAGTGGTTAAAACTTGATGACTGGAAGGTCACCAGGCCAGCAGTGCAAGAACCAAGTGTTGCACAATGAAGTGAGCACCCATTGCCTGTCCCGGCGACTACTGCCAACCTAGCAGTTTGAAAGCAAGTAATTGCAAGTAGATAAATAGGTGCCACTTTGGCAGGAATGGTAACAGCGTTCCAGGCACTCCAGCATCTAGTTATGCCTGCTGCATGACCATGGAAATGTCTGAAGACATATAAAGTGCTGGCTCTTTGGCTGAGCACTGCCCTCTAGAGTCAGACATGACTGGCTTATTTTTATTTTATTATTCTTATTTTTTTTAATGGAAACAAACAAACCAGAAAGTAACCCATCAGGGGCTGTTCAAGGCATAGCACAAGAAGCCAGCTGAGGAACTGGCAAACCCACTATGTCCTTATATCACTAACCGTGCAGGATTTTGCAGAAACATGGATTAACCTTATTTTCTGACTTTGTTTTGCAATATTTCCTTTTAATGGCTCCACTTTGTTTCCCGTAATAAACAGCTATTTATCAGATTTATACTAAGGAATTAGTCTTGTCAATTATCTGATACATCTGTGGAAGTCTATCTGATTGCCCGGTAATTGTGACCTCATCAGAAGGCTTTTCCAATTATGTTGCAGTTTGGCAGGGTGGTTAATTGTGTTTTACTTTCCTGATATGCTTTGTTGACAGTCGCAGGAGAACCAAATTATAGATAATAGCCCAGGGAGAATAGGAGAACCTCCTCATAATGAAAAGCCTTCAAACGAGACGGCCGGTGTCCCCTTTTAGCACAAAGGGTGTAATTATCAAGGAAGCCAACTAATGGATGCTAGGAGAAAGTTGTCCGAGAGGGTGAAGACTTTTTGCCAACAAAATGGCATGAAGGCAAATGTCAACTGGCTAGGTTTAGGAATGCTCAAGGGGCACGATGCAGGGAGCATACATGCGATTACCACATGTCACAGGTTGTCATGTGGTCCAGTTGTGTTGTTTTTTTTTGGGGGGGGGAGGTTTCTCTTTCTTACATTTATCGTCTGTCAAACGAAATTTACATAGAGGATGCAAATGTATGGAAGGAGATAAAATGGGTTACTTATTGGAGCTATGGAATATACATATTAGAGATAGAGATACACACACACACACACAATTTTATTTACATTTTTTTAAAACTGCAGGATGAAATGAGCGTCTGTCTTTGTCCCAGCTCCTGCCAACCTAGCAGTTCGAAAGCAAGAAATTGCAAGTAGATAAATAGGGACCACTTCGGTGGGAAGGTAAACAGCGTTCCGTGCACTCCGGTGTCTAGTCATGCCTGCCACATGACCACGGAAACATCTGCAGAAGCAGACAGCGCTGGCTCTTCGGCTTTGAAACAGAGATGAGCACTGAACCCTAGAGTTGGATACGACTGGCTTTCGAGCAAGGGAAACCTTTAAGTGGCTTAGTAGTTAAGATGGTTGGCAAATCAGCAGTTTGAGGCCCAAGTGCCACACAATGGAGTGAATGCTTGTCATCTGCTCCAGTTCCTGCCAACCTAGCAGTTTGAAAGCAAGAAATTGCAAGTAGATAAATAGATACCACTTCTGCAGGAAAGGTAACAGCATTCCATGTGTTCCGGCGTCTACTTATGCCTGCCACATGTCCAGAGAAACATCTGCAGATGCAGACAATGCTGGCTCTCTGGCTATAAATGGGGATGAGCACCGGCTGAGAATTGCGGTATATAAATTTAAAAAATAAATAAAATAAATAAATACCTTAGAGTTGGATACAACTGGCTTTTGAGCAAGGGCAACCTTTACCTTTACTGACCTATGCTGTGTAACCAGGATTTAAACATAGTTCATCCCCAGCCTGGGTGGAAAATTCTGCCCTTTTCTGTATACTGCATCATTGTTTCAAAGCAATGGAATATATTTTTCTTTAGCTGTTGTTGTTGTTGTTCAGTCGCACAGTCGGTTCCGACCCTTTGCGACCCCATGGACCACCATTCTCCAGGCGCCTCTGTCCTCCACCATCCCCCTCAGCCCTCCCAGCTCTGTGCCCTTTGCTTCTACAATGCCATCTAGCCATCTCATCCTTGGCCTCCCCCTTCTTCTTTTGCCCTCCACCTTTCCCAACATCAATGCCTTCTCAAGTGAATCCTCCCTTCTCATTTGATGTCCAAAGTATTTTAGCTTCATCTTTACTATTTGACCTTCCAATGAGCAGTCAGGGTTAATTTCTTCTAAGATTGACCTATTTGTTCTCCTCGCTGTCCAGGGGACTCTCAAAACCCTCCTCCAACACCACATTTCAAAGGCATCTATTCTTCTGCGTTCAGCCTTCCTGATTGTCCAGCTCTCGCATCCATATATTACTACTGGGAAAACCATTGCTTTGACTATTCTAATTTTTGTTTGCAATGTGATGTCTCTGCTTTTCACTATGTTCCCCAGGTTTCTCATTGCTTGTCTCCCAAGAATCAGTCGCCTTTTTATTTCATGGCTGCAATCCCCATCTGTAGTGATCTTTGATCCTAAGAAAGCAAAATCTGTCACTGCTTCTACTTCTTCCCCGTCTATTTTCCAGGAACTGATTGGGCCTGTTGCCATTATCTTGGTTTTCTTGATATTTAGTCTCAAGCCAGCTTTTGCACTCTCCTCCTTCAGCCCAATCAAGAGATTCTTTAGGTCTTCCTCACTTTCTGCCATTAGGATGGTGTCGTCTGCATATCTCAGATTGTTGATGTTTCTCCCAGCGATTTTAATCCCATATTGTGATTCCTCCATCCCTGCACTGCGCATTATGTGCTCTGTGTATAGGTTGAATAAGCATGGTGACAAAATGCAGCCTTCTCTTACTCCTTTTCCTATTCCAAACCACTCTGTCATTCCATGTTCTGTCCTAACTGTTGCTTCTTGGTTCATGTACAGATTTCTCAGGAGGCATATGAGGTGCTCTGGTATTCCCATCTCTTTAATTACTTGCCACATCTTGTTGTGGTCCACACAGTCAAATGCCTTAGTGTAGTCAATAAAACAAAAGTAAACTTGTTTCTGGTATTCCTTTGTTTTCTCCATGATCCAGCGTATGTTGGCAATGTGGTCTCTAGTCCCCCTGCCTCTTCTGAAACCTGCCTGCACCTCTGGTAATTCTCTTTCCACATGCTGCTGAAGTCTATCCTGTATTATCTTGAGCATCACCTTACTGGCGTGTGGGATGAGCGCGATTGTTCGATAATTTGAACATTCTTTGGCATTGCCCTTTTTTGGGATTGGGACGTATACTGATCTTTTCCAATCCTGTGGCCATTGTTTTGTTTTCCAAATCTGCTGGCATATTGAATGCAGTAATTTGACGCCGTCATCTTTTAGCGCTTTGAAAAATTCAACTGGGATACCATCATCTCCACTAGCTTTGTTGTTTGCAGTGCTCTTTAGGGCCTTTATGACTTCGCTCTCCAGGATGTCTGGCTCAACTTCAACTTCTTCATCATTGTGATTGCCAGGAGTGTTGAGGTCCTTTTTGTAGAGTTCCTCTGTGTACTCTTTCCATCTTTTCTTAATCTCTTCTGCATCAGCTAGCTCCTTTCCGTTTTTGTCCCTTATCATGGTCATTTTTGCTTTAAATGTTCCCTTAATTTCCCCGATTTTTTTGAAAAGATCTCTGGTTCTGCCTCTTTTGTTGTTTTCCTCCATTTCTCTGCACTGTTCTTTTAGGTAGTTTTCCTTATCTCTCCTTGCTTTTCTTTGAAATTCTGTGTTCAAATGATTGTAGTTTTTCCTTTCTCCTTTGGCTTTTGCGTTCCTTCTTTCCTCTGCTATTTTAAGAGCCTCATCAGACAACCACTTTGCTTTCTTACTCTTCTTTTCTTTTGGTATGGTTTTCTTTGCTGCTTCCTGCATGATGTCCCTCATCTCCGTCCATAATTCTTCTGGTAATCTGTCTACCGAGTCTAAGCCATTAAATCTGTTCATCACCTCCACCGTGTATTCTTTAGGGATGCTGTCTAGGTGATATCTTTCTGGTCTCCGTGTTTTCCCTATTTTCTTTAGTCTGAGCCTGAATTTTGTGATCAATAGGTTGTGATCTGAGCCACAGTCTGCTCCAGGTCTTGTTTTTGCTGACTGTATGGAGGTTCTCCATCTTTGGCTGCAGAGTATGTAGTCAATCTGGTTTCGGTGTTGGCCATCTGGTGATGTCCATGTGTAAAGTCGCCTCTTGTGTTGCTGGAAGAGAGTGTTTGCTATGACCAGTGCATTCTCTTGGCAGAACTCTATCAATCTTTGCCCTGCTTCATTCTGTGTTCCAAGACCAAATTTGCCTGTTATTCCCTCCACTTTTTGATTTCCTACTTTGGCATTCCAGTCTCCTAATATAATTTGGACATCATTTCTTGGTGTCTGTTCTATGAGGTGTTGTAAGTCCTCATAGAACTGGTCCATTGTGGCTTCATCTGCACCAGTGGTTGGTGCGTATATTTGAATCACAGTGACATTGAAAGGTTTGCCTTGAATTCTGACTGACATCATTCTGTCATTTTTGAGATTGTATCCCATTACTGCTTTTCTCACTCTTTTATTGACAATTATGGCTACTCCATTTCTTCTAAGGTTTTCTTGTCCACAGTAGTAGATATGATGGTTTCCAGAGCTGAATTCACCCATCCCTGTCCATTTTAGCTCACTGATGCCCAAGATGTCAATGCTTATTCTTTCCATCTCATTTTTTTCCACTTCCAGTTTTCCTTGATTCATAGACCTCACATTCCATGTCCCTATGCAGTATTGCTCCTTACAACATTGCATTTCCCCTCCCCCTTTCCTGTCCCTCGCCTTCCTCCCCTCTGTGGTGTTATGCATCCTGTATCACCTAGCCTGCCCCTTTGTTTTGTCTTTTGTTTTGGTCAATAGGGTTCTCTTGGCAAGATTTGTGGCGTGGTTTGCCGGTGTCTACGCCATTTTTCTCTCCTCATACATTTTATCACAGTTTTTAAAAGTTTAAAACATTTAAGACAATATATTATCATGCATATTATCACACTTTAAAACACAGTCTCTATGTCAGTTTCTATGTTTAGTCAGTATAAAGTCTCTATGTCAGTTGCTATATTAGGTCTTCTACATTTGCATATCAGCTACTTATCCTTTGCCTGGGACTCTGGCTCTCCTCCTCCTCCTCACCCCCCCACCCCCCTGGGGGTGGCTGCCCGGCAGCGGCGACGACAGGCCCTTTTGCCGCTCGCCCGGCTCTCCTCCTCCTCTTCGTCCCCCGGCTGGGGGTGGCTGCCCGGCGGCGGCGGCAGGCCCTTTTGCCGCTCGCCCAGTTCTCCTCCTCCTCCTCACCCCCCGGCTGGGGGTGGCTTTAGCTGTAGTTGCACATAAAGTATTCATCTGGGGAAAATGTGCTGTTGGAAATGCAGCTGTAAAAAATCAGAGAAACAACATAAATGCTATGCATAGCAGATAAGGCATTGGAGTGGAAACGTGTAATAGCACAAGAATGCAGTATCAAGACTGACGTGAAATTAGAGAAGAGCTGGCGTTTGGAAAAATCAATTTTTAAAATACAACTCCATATTGTTTGAGCAATTCCCCACAGATTGGGTTGCCTGGGGAATTCTGAGAGCTGTAGTCCAACAAAGTAACTTTTGCAAGTTCTGGAAAAGAAATCAGTGGCTGGAACTCTGTTGTATGTGATGTGATGCAAGCAAAGTCACATGTTTTGGTCTGTTCCTCACCATTAAATAAAGAACCATTGCTACATTTCTTAGGGGTGTATGTCCATACACCAAGTCAGTAATCATGGCAACAGTCCTTCATTTAGTGGTGAAGAATGGATCGAAAGCTACATCTTTGCTTACATTAATATAATAATTGCACGTTGTCACATCAATTCCAGCTTAGGGTGACCCTTTCAACTAGAGAAACTGAATGTCCAGAAAATTCTTTGCTTTCTCTTCTTTATTGAACAAGTGTAGCCAAAGAGTTTTAGGTGTGTAATATGTTCCCTGACTATTGGATATCCAGACATTGAAACTACAAAAAATTTAATATGATGTCTTTAGGGATACAACTATGAACACTTAATAAAAGTCGGAAGTAAGTACTTTAACAAAGCTTCAAAACTTTATAATAACATCTTAACTAAAATATTAGGTGCTGTGGTGGTTCAGTGGTTAACAAGCTCACCTTGTTAGCTGGAAGGGTGGCAAGTTGGCAGTTTAAGACCCAGGTACTATATGATGGATTGAGTGCCCATCTCCATCCCAGTTCTTGGGAGCATGGAAGGAGCCTCATTCAGGCATCCCCTGAGTGGAGTTTGTCCAACAAAAATCCTTTCAACCCAGAATAATTTCTGACATGAAATTATTATTATTACTAAAATATTATAAATACACAACACAAGTATTATAATGACTTCTTCTTCTTCTTCTAGCACCATTTCTGATTCCAAATATTGGCTGTCATCATAGCTGAAGCTGCTGCCTTCCTCCAAGATGGAGTTGAGTGGGATTTTATCCAGTTGGGGACCATCACCCAAAGTGTTAATTTTTAAATGACCAAAAACCTTGTTCAAGATAAGGCACCTGAAAATAAATTCTATTTCTTGCATTCAAACAAATTCCTAGTTTGATGAATGAAGGCATTAGTGTTTGGAGTTAAGAATATAGCATATTAAAGAGGAAGAAATATAATGTCCTTCGATTTTTCCTTCCTTATTTTATTTATTTTGTATGGTTTTCCTTTGTTTCCTCTAAAAAGTCTTTTAAGAGTCTACTCTCACATTACAATAATCAATAGGAGAGATGGCAGAGCAATAGAAACATTCTCCCTCGATCACACAAAAGGAAATTATTATTGTTACAACAGCCAATATTGTGAACTTAATAGAGGCAGTTTCCCACTACATCCACTGCAGAAATCTTTTTTCTTATGCCATTTAAAATGCTGACACATTACTCCGGATAATTGGAAATCAGGACGGTAAGCATTGTGTTAATTTCCAAGACATCTGAAGAGTGAAACTCACTAGATAGCATGGCGAAATTGACTAGACGTTTGCTCCTGGGTAGAACTGGATAATATGAACCAGCAAGGACAGGTTTTTTTAAAAAGTAATCTAAGATGTTGTTAGTAATAATGAGCAATAACTGGAGACTATTAATCACAGCATAATTAAACTGATTTGCTCTTGGCTTTCCCACTTCTTGCCTGCTTCTTCTTCACCCCATCCCTTCCCGTGGTGATGTATTACACTAATACATCCTTGGATGGGGCTTCTTTCCTAATGATCTATTAGTGAAATGCATCATGTGAGTGAGGAAGATGAGGATGATATACTACTGCGTAGATGGTGCCAGTGTGAGCAGTGAAAAGGTCAGACAACAAATTCAGCAGAATTATGGCCATGGCAACCCATCACTCTTTAAACGTACCTTCTTGACTCCAAAGGAGACTTGCTGAAACAAAGCTCACCTCATTTGTGGCTGTTGCAGTTAGGCAATCCTTGGGAAGGTGCACAACTGGGAAAATGATCTGAAATTACAGTTTAGCCGTAAGATTTGTATAATCTCAGTACAACACTATTGCTCATTGATACAGGTTTTGCATACAGATTCAGTAGACTTCTGTCTGAATCAATAGACATGCTCTTGGGGTCAGGAGTGAATGATTTTAGGGATTCAGGGCGTACAATCTCCCTGTTGGAACACCTTAGTCCCGTGGTGATGACCCTTGGCACTCCAGCTGTGCATGGATTTCAATTCCCAGAAGCCCTGATCAGCAGGTGTACTGACTTGGGCTTCTGGTAATTGAAGAACAGCTGGAGTGCCAAGGTTTGCCACCACTGCCTTAGTCTTTCACTTGCTACCAGATGTGCCACAGCAACGCTAAAACTGGCATTTTTGTCATGTAAAAATTAAGGGTGTACCCATCATAGGAAGACATCATAGGAATCCTCTTCATGGGAATCTTGTTATCTTTTCATCTCTTCTGTATACATCTTTACTAGGTCAATAAGCCAAAGACAAGGCATGTCAACCAGGCTGTCTGAAACAACATGCTATGAATTCCCCTACCTTGCCTGAAGAAGTGATCTTGAATCACGAAAGTTCGCAATGTATGACTTTTTAAGTGATCCTAGAAAAGCTATCACCTTCCTCATGCATTTATCTTCACTAGGGACTGCGGAGGCTTAGTGGTTAAGAAGCTGAATTTAATGAGTGGAAAGTTGGCAGGTCAGCAGTGCACTCTCAAACTGTCTCAGCTTCTGCAAACCTAGCAGTTCGAAAGCAAGAAATTGCAAAGTAGATAAATAGGTACCACTCTGGTGGGAAGGTAACAGTGTTCCATGCACTCCAGTGTCTAGTCATGCCTGCCACATGTCCATGGAAATGTCGGCAGATGCAGATAGCACTGGCTCTTTGGCTATAAATAGAGACAAGCACCAAATCCTAGAGTTGGATACAACTGGCTTTCAAGCAAGGGTAACATCTTCAATATACTGTATCCACCTTCTTTGTATTTTCTCCTGGTCAGATATGGTGTTTCCATTGGTCATTTAGCATTCCCAATCTAGGTTTAAATTTCCCTTCAATTTCATGGTTCTTCTGGAAGAGATCTCTTGTGTCCCCCCTTTGTTAGCAACAGTAATAGTAATTACACTTATATACAGCCCCATAGCACTTAGTGAGTGGTTCACACAGTAATTAGCATTTTGGTCCCAACATGCTGGGTACTCATTTTACTGATCTTGGAAGGATTGAAGGCTGAGTCAACCTTGCCTCCCCATCAGGCTCAAACTCACAATGTCAGCAGAGGTTTTGGCTGCAGTGCTACAGTTTAACCACTGCACCACCTGGGCTCCTTTCGTTGTTCTCTGTTTCTTGGCGTTGGTCACTGTAACAGTTCTTTTTGTCTCTATGTGACAGTTGCTGAAAAAATTAAGCACGCTCCCTCTAAATTCTGCTACTTTATGTAATTCAGTGCCAGTCTTCATCACAGGATTCCTCTGGATAACTGGCTCAAGGCAATCCTCACTGCCCAACTCTGCCAAAAAGACGGATGAGTTGACTGTGGAGTTGAGTTCAGCTGCAGCACAACAACCTAGGGATTGCAGAAATTATGTAGTCTACCCTTCTCTTAGCCTCTTATTGTGATATTTCTGGGGCTGTAACTTTGGCCTGGAAGAAGATAGGACTGTGATGGTACATCTGGCACTCCAGATGGTCTTGGACATCAATTCCCAGAAGCCCCCATGAATCCACAAGAATGGGTTTACTGCAATTCATCCGGCCCACGCCGCCCTTGTCGCTCCCGGAAATGGAAGTAAAACGTGCCCGTACAGTTAAGGCTTTTCTGGATTAACCCTTCCTTTGTCCGGGCGCATTTTACTTCCACTTCCAGGAGCGATGAGGGCGGCGCGGGCCAGATGAATCGCAGTAAACCCATTTGTGTGGATTAATGGGGGCTTGGGCTTCTGGGAATTGAAGTCCAAGAACATCTGGAGTGACAAGGTTTGCCTTCTCAGAGGTAGGACATGGAACATTTGATTTCAGCCCAATCCTCCCTACAGCCCATTCTCTGTTTCTTCTCTACCAGCTGCCCATCTGGGATTTGTGCAAGAGTGTTCTACTAGAAAACTTCAGTTCTCCACCTTGGAAAAGTTCCTTCTGTTACTGCAGATACAATTCAGAACATTAATAACCTGCTTTTTTCTGCCTGTTTAGAAACTTCATTACAAGTATCTATTAAGACTACCCCCCCCCCCACAAAAAAAAGATTGGGCATGTATGGAGAGCTTATCCCAAAGCCAGAGGGCTCCCCACAAATTCATGCCTTTAGGAGTTCTCAACCTTTTAAAGCTGGGGGCCGGGTCACGCTCCCTCAGATAGCTTTGGGGGCCAGATGGCCATTTTGCTCTTCCTGCACCACATGGCACTTTCTGGTGTGGTGGAGGCGGGGGGCACATGAAATGGTGCTGTGGGCCACATGGTCAGCAGGTTGAGAATCCTTGCTTTAGATAGCTGGCAGATGAGAGGAAGTGTCTTATTCAGCATTTGTAGATAATTGCCTTACTCACTATGTTTTGCCAGGCAACATGCAGTATAGAGTGCATGAAATATCTTAGTACAGATTTACCAGGCCTGAAGGAATCACTTTTTTTAAAAAAGAGAAAGAAATCATGAACAAGGTTGCAGAATCTCACCAGGCATTAAATAATCCCCTCAGATAGGATTCCAGGGTATTTATGAAGCCCCCCTGGGTCTTTTTGATGCATTCCACATGCTCGCTTCAGTTTCATTTCTTTTTAAAGGGAGGATATTGAAGAATGTTATGGCTTTGTAATTTCGAGCCATTTCTTGGTGCTTCACTTCTGTATTATTCAGTCTGCTCAGCAGTCAGACTTGCACTGAATTACATGAAGTAGCAGAGCAGAAAAGCACTTTTGCTCTTTCTCAGGCTGAAGGTAGCAAAATGAAATGGATGACAATAGAAAATTCCTTTCTATTTTTTCTTCTTCAGCAAGTTCATGGTAATGATGCATCAAGCAGGCACTTGTAAAAGGCATAGTTACAACACGTGAAGCAATGTCTTCAAGGGCTGGACCTGAAAAAGTATCTTGGGTTCTTCCACAAGATATTTCTCTGCTGATTGTGGATCCTGTTTTTCAAGACTCAAGGAACTGCATGCAGTCACCTCAAAATTAGAAATGTTGATCTTTGCTTATTTTTGTTCTGAAAAACTGAAAAACTGCAGAAGTCTTCTCACACTGGATGAGATTATAAGGGGGTTTATACTTCCTCTTGTATTTGGGGGTATTCTTCTTCTTCTTCCATGTCTAGGCCAGACTTTAAACTGCCAAAACGAAGCCACTTTTGGGTGAATTCATTCCGTAGTTCATTTCATCTGAACTAGTGTGAGAAAGATTAGTTGATATAACAGGGTTGCCGTTGCCCAGGGTATGCCCGATTATGGTTAAAAAATACCACAATCATCAAGGAGGCTCTTTCTATGTACCCCTATTTTGGGATATTTACCCTGAAAATGTGTGGAAGTGGGTTGGTTGGTTTATAGCTCCATTTAGTGGCTATAAATTTTGCTGTTTTTTAAATTATTATGTTGTTTGTTTTATTATGCTGCTGTTGTTATTTGTATGTATACTGCCCAGACTGGGAAATAGCCCAGATGGGTGGTATAAAAATGTAATGAATGAATGAATGAATATACTATGGGCAATGAAACAAAAATATCTGCATAAATAACAAATACCAACCCATCAGATCAACAATTTCAAACTAAACACAGAGAGAGAGAGAGAGAACCCCCCCACATCATCATCATCATCATCATCATCATCATCATCATCATCATCATCATCATCATCATCATAATAATAATAATAATAATAATAATAATAATAATAATAATAATAATAATAATAATAATAATAATAATAATAATAATAATAATAATAATAATAATAATAATATTGTATTGTGGCATCAAAGATAGATCTTGAAATTGTGTACCTCAAAGGTAGTACATTGTTTAGAACTTCTTTGTCTGGTTTCTGTCTTTTGGAAATGGCTGAGGGATGAAAACTGATGCACCTATAATGAAAGGTTGTTCCATAAAGGCAGGACTACCACCAAGAAGGCCTGATTCCTAGTTGAGGCTTTTTTGACCTCTCTCAGCATGTCCACTCTGATTAGCAAGGACTGGGAGTATCTGGTAAACTAGATATTTGTTCTTTGGGGGAGACACTCTGCCAGGCAGTGAGGCCCCAAACTGTTTAGGACAGGGGTTCTCAACCTACGGCCCATGGGCCAGATCTAGCCCACAGTGTCATTTCATGTGGCCTGCTACCTTGCTCCCGCCGCCACCGGAAGTGGTGAAAACAGCCATAAATGCACCCACAGCTGTTGTTAATGCATTTATAACAGCCGTGGATGCATTTTACAGCAGTGTTTACATGGGGGGAACCACCAGTCCAGCCCACTCAACTGTCTGAGGGAGCGTGACCCAGCCCACAGCTTTAAAAGGTTGAGTTTTCCTTGTTTAGGGCTTCATATGTTATGTTATGTATGCAGTATGTGCTTCTTGGAATAGATGAAAGTTTGTATGTGCTTTCTGCAAAATATATAGTTATATTGACTAGTTTGGTTAGCAGCTGGCTATCCATATTTTATGTAAATAAACAAAATACACATTTGGATCCATGTGTTGACAATATTTATGCCAAATATTACCAAACATTGGCTGAGATGCAAAGAGCTGGCCTGGCATATGGCAATTGGCTTCTGTTAACTCTCTTGAATTATTGACAGGGTTTTTTCAGTGACTGCCCCCGTCTAAATGCAATTCAGAAATTGCTCTTTAAATTCTCTAGAGCAATTTGTTACCCAAGAGAAATGAGAGAAAATCCTTCTACAGTTTCATGTATCTGGTGCTTGGCTTTTGAGTCTCTGATTGCCTGTTTGTTCCTGTATTCCACTGCCAAATATTGCCAATTGTTGACTCCATTTAGCCATAAAGTTTTTGAGGTGACTTTGGGCCCCTCATTCTTTCTTAGTGTAATCTACCTCACAGGTTTGTTGTGAGGACAATAGGGGAGCAAGAAATTTGAGCACCTTAGTGGAAGGTACCCTAGCTGGCCAGGTTATCCTGCTATGGAAATAGAGTAGACCATACTACCAGAGACTCAATGCCGAGTGTCAGGTGGCAGTTAACTAACTTGACTACCTTGAAGACTAACGGCCGTGGGTGCTGAAGTCCACAGGGAAAGGTGATGGTCTCCAGGTGGATTAAATCCCACTTGAATCTATCTTGATGGAGGGCAGCAGCTTTATCAATCCTGGCCTGGGGTTGAGGAGGACTTTGTGTGCCAAAAGGGCTCAGGACCAGAAAGTGACTCGTGGAACTGGATCAGTAGTATGGTTGCCATGCTGCAGATGAAAGGCCACTGCATTATATTCTCAGGACAGTCTTCATGGCTTATTGCCATGATGATCGCCAATCTTCGGATTTGGATATGGCAGAAGAAGAAGTGGAATGTAGGTATAAATGTCATCTAAAAGTACATGAAAACAATACAGTGATACCTCATACAACGTCCAAACTTGGTTCCACAAGTTTGGACTTTATACGGATTTGGACTTTGTATGAGGCATGCAAAATCCTAGCTGTGATGCCTCATACAACGTCCAAATCCTTGCCGTGATGCCTCATACAACGTCATTTCCATAGAGATACATTGTACTGTAATAGCACAGACTTCAGGGCCAAGTAAAGGAAACAGACAGGAAACTGACAGAACTTTAAGAAATCATTGTCTAAAGGCTAAATACATTACAAAATCATGTCAAACAACCCTGATTTTAGGGGACAAACTATCCTGGGGAAAAACCCCAATGCCTCATACAAAGTCACAGCGACTTTGTATGAGGCAACTTTTTTCAAGGAATTAGGCAATGTTGTATGAATTGATGTTGTATGAAGCGGACTTTGTATGAGGTATTACTGTATCTAGATATACTACTCTATATTTACACTACATCTCCCAAATCTCTACATGGATGGAAATTTCTTGATGCTGTAGCCTGTAAATACCCCCCACCCCACCCACCCAAATAATGGTTCCAAACTGTATATAAAAGCCTTTTATATTTTTGTCGGTACAGCTAAAATGGATGACAGGATCAAAAGATGCTCTCACTTTTATGATCAAGTTTATCGCGTGAAAAATTGATGAAATACCAAAAGATAATTCTTGAAATAGTCTCTGTATCTCTTTTCTTTCGTGGTGAGGAGGGGTAGGATAGCATTAGATTGTTGCTAAGGGCATTTTGCAGTTGCTTTTCCCTTCATAGGTCTGTCTGTGATTTTCAAGTTAGCCAGATGAGGTGGAAAAATAATGACAGCCATGGAAGCTCTTTGTCAGGTTCAGGCAGGAAGTCTCCTTGCATGGGGGTTGAAAGTGCTAGCAGCATGCTTTCCTTCAAATTGGTGTGAAAATGTTTCCTTTACCATCTCACACTTTTTTTTGGGAGGGGTGGGGTGGGGAACCAGAACCACTTTTCAACTTTATTTTGTAAAGGGGGAGGGGAAGAGGAGCAAAAGAAATCTGAGCTGCCATTCATTGGAAGCCCTCCTTCGGACGTTTTACGGAAGGCAAAGGACATTAAAACAAAGGGAACCAATTAAACATTGAATCCCTCATAAACACGTTCATCTGAAACAATGAATCATGGCAGAGAGAGAGAGAGAAAACCAACATCGAAAAGGCTTTTTCTCCTTTCTCCATTCGCCATTAAGGCCCATAACTGCTCTTCTGAGAGAGGAAATAACATGGTTCGCTAGCCACTTAAGAAGTCTGGATTTAAGGATGTGACTAGGAGAACACAGTAAGATGCTTTTTTAAAAAGCTGATGGCAGCAAGGGCCCTTAGCAGAGGTTCCCAAGTTGATCATTCTCTTCAATTAAATAGTTGCCGAGGGCTTGAGACAAAATCCTCAAATGTTCTTCACTCACCCATCTTCTGAAATTTGCAGAGTTTGGGACCTTATTAGAAAGTACTTAACATGTTTCATTGATAGTAACTCAGTGGCAACATCCATAACATTGGGTGATGAGTGTTGTTATTGCTCTTCAAGAGGCCCCCCAACATAGGGTTATGCTATGAATGAGTGACTTTCAAAATGTCCTGTCCTCAACAATTCTGCTCAGTTCTTGCAAAGTCATGACTGTAGCATCCTTGATGCAGTCAATGCATCTCATATTTGGTCCTCGTGCTTTCCTGCTCCCTTCAGTATTTCTTAGCATTATTGTCTTTTGCAGTGAGCCTTCTCTTCACATGATATATGACAACCTCAATTTCTTCATTTTTGCTTCTAGAGGGAGCCACTTTATTCAACTTCCTGATGATCCATAATAGCCACAAAGCTCTCGTCCAAAACTATACTTTGAATTAATTGATCCCTCCTGTTGGTTCTCATATCCATACAGAATTATCAGAAATCCAAGTGTGTAGATGAATAGAATACAAGACCACTGGCCTTGGTCTCCAGTGACAGTCCTTATGCCTGAGGATCATTTCTAGGGCCTTTATCCTTCTGAGGTTCAATTTTCTGATTTCTTGGCTGCAGGCTCTATATAACTAAGGTAGACATGTTTGAAAGGGGATATGGTGGCTTAATGGTTAAGATGCTGAGCTTGACGACTAGAAGGCCAGCAGGTCAGCAGTTTAAGATCCAAGTGCTGCATGACGGAGTGAGCTCCCGTCATCTGTCCCAGCTCCTGCCAACCAATCAGTTCGAAAGCAAGAAATTGCAAGTAGTTAAATAGGTACCACTTTGGTGGGAAAGGTAACAGTGCTCCATGCACTGCAGCATATAGTCATGCCTGCCACGTGACCACAGAAATGTCTACAGATGCAGACAACACTGGCTCCTCGGCTGTTAATGGAGCTGAGCACCTTCCCCTAGGGTCGGACACAACTGGCTTTTGAGCAAGGGACAAGGGAGACATCTACTTTTATCTTATACATGTTCAGTTTCTTCATTGTTGGCATGAAGATATATAGCTCTCCTGCAGGCATATTTTTTTTTTAGTCTTCTTGATGTTCAGCAGCTCAAGTACTTTGGCCATCAAATGAGAAGAGAGGACTCACCAGCGAAGGCCCTGATGCTAGGAAAGATCAAAGGCAAAAGGAGAAGGGGGTGGCAGAGGATGAGATGTCTAGACGTGCAGTGGGCATAGCCTGGTGTGCTGTGATCCATGGGGTCGCAAAGGGTCATACTCAAATGTGTGACTGAACGACAACAACAAATTTAAGAAGAAGCAACAGTGGGTTATCCCATTGTAACAAGTTACAAGAGTGAATAACTTTGCAAAAACAATATCAGAACTAAGGTTTGCAGAACTCTTTTTACTCTTCTTGCTTTGGAGCAGAGTTCCTCTTTTCTTTCTCTTGCCTAGAAAGGCTCCACTGACTTAGCATTCAGGCCTGCAATGTGATTTGTTTAATGTATAGATCTGTCAGAACTAATAAATCTTTACTGTGTTATGGATGGTGTTATTAGTTTTGATCAAGATTAGAGCTGAAGTGTGATGATGGGGCCGATGCTGGCGCTTATGAGCTATTCAGGCGCAGCTCGAATATTAGATATCGGCAACCCGCCTGGCCACCCCTGCCGAGGCAATTCAAAGCATGCAATTCAAAGCATGCTTCAATTTAAATATTAATGGTTCAATGATGTTGATGGGAAAGCCCTCTCAGTGTGGCCAAGTATTCTGTCCTAGCGACATGTGTTTGTGGCCATTAGAGGGAAGAAAAATCACCCATGAGAGGATTGGGGCTACTGCTGAGTTCCGTGCACAAGTGTCCAACATAACTGTTTGATAGTTATGATACTCTCACTCTATGACAGAGGTTCCCAACTTGTTTGTCTATGTAAAGTGCAGAGATGGCATAAATCATGTTAGAAGAACAAGTAAAACTGCCCTTAATGTCATGTGTGACATTGTTGGGTCCAGTAATGGTGTCGCCAGGGTAAATGTGGGAGCATAGCTGGCATCTGTGTTTGTACCAGGATTTGTATACCTAGAACAGTGGTGGTGAACCAATGCACATGTGCCAGAGGTGGTACTCGGAGCCCTCTCTGTGGGCACCTGTGGCGTCATCCAAGCACAGAGTTTGTGCCGCCCCTCTGCCTAGCATACCAATGGGAGTGCTTCCTCTCTCCCCCAGCACAGAGTTTACCCCACCCCTCTGCCCAGCATCCCAATAGGAGCGTTTCCTTCCTCTCCTGTTGCTGTGTTGGCACTTTGCAATAAATAAGTGGGTTTGGGGTTGCAGTTTGGGCACTTGGTCTCTGAAAGGTTCACCATCACTCCCAGACTCCTTTCACAGTCATTGGATTTAGGAGCCTGAATTACCTATGGTACGTTTTACACAAACTATGCTGCTGTGGGGAGCTTTCTTTTAGGGTTTCATTACCAAAGTGGGGCTGTGGTGGCTCAATGGTTAAGAAGCCTTGTTAGTCGGAAGGCTGGCAAGTCGGCAGTTTGAGACCTGGGTACTGCATGACGGATTGAGCACATGTCTCTGTCCCAGCTTCCTGGGGACATAAAAGGAACCTCATTTAGGCATTCCCTGAGCAGAGTTTCTTCTGCAAAAATCCTTTCAAACTAGAATAATTTCTGACATGAAATTATTATTATCACAAAGGTGGGATTGAATGGAATGGGAAATAGGATGAGAGAGGAATCTAGGAGTCACACGAGTGATGGGAAGATTGCAAGGAGTATGTACAGTATGTTGCCTAGTCAACTCTCTTTTCGTTGCCACTAAGAAGACTTAAGGGTTTTTAAAAAAATGCTCAATAAGAAAAGCTTGCGTAGACAGAGTGTCCTTACAGATGAAGGAAAAGGAGCCTGTCCAACTCCTACAATAGCAACTCAGACAAAAATCCCCAATCCTATACAACACCAATAACATATGCGCCAAATGAATGCCCTAATAAAACAAATGTGGCAAATTACATTTAATAATGTTTGACAATTCCCCACGCAGCTAACGGTTTGTTAGAAATTAGTCCCTAATGTTTTAGTGACTCGCTGGCTTGAACAGCCATTTGCTTGGTCTTCATTTGCATCTTTCGTTTTTAGCATGTCAAATTTCCTATCATTGCCTCCTGATGGTTTATCGTCCTTCCCCACAACACTGAGGGATTATTTTAAAGGTTAGTGTTTGCATGTACGCTGCGGCGTACCTCTTATGGGCAGAAAGTAAGCTCAAATTCTGGTGTACTTTTTCACACATTGCAAAAGATAGGGCCCTGGAGATTATCTGATTCTGTGTGGCTTCCCTTGAAATTAAGATTCGTTGTATGGCGTCTCTTGCCTCGCAGACAAGCCTAGTGGAGCTTGGCAGAAAAACTACAGAATTAATCTGGCACATTTCACATTAAAAAATAATTCTCAGGGCTCCCCACATGTTATAGCCTGTTCACAGACTGTGAGAGATATTTTCTGCATCTGAGAAATTGGTGCCAAAAGAGTGAGAAATTAATGAATGAGGATTTATGAAGAGTCCTGCCACATCAGACCAAAATGACTCTGGAAATCTGTCAATCCTCTGCACCAGCCATATTCAATCTATCCAGTTATTTACAGCAGGGATACTATTCTGAGGTTGTGATCATTTGTTGATGTGAACAGTTAGCAGGGTGGTATGCAGTGGCCAGCAAGAGGTTTGCACCTGGCAAGGTGGTCCCTTGTGAGAAAAACAGTCAGAGAGATCTTGGTGCAGAAGAAAACTCAAAGTAGGTTTACTCAGGAAGTAAAAAGGTGCAAATACAAACAGTGCAACAACTGTAACACAAGACAGATATATTCTCTTGGGCTGCTCATTTGACCTCACTGAGACAGTTCAGTTGTGCTATATACAAGTGTAGGAATCGGGGCCACTGGGGTGGCCTTAAGGTCCCGGAGGAGACTGATCAAGTGACGACACGAGGCAAATGGAGCGAGATCAGATCAGTGCTTTATTGGAAAAAGGCAACATCATTTATAGGGGGAAAAGCGCAACGGTGGCGAAACCGTCATCGGACAGGAAAATTACCTCACCCACGTACCCGGGTTAATGGGGAACCTCTCAAAGGGAAGTTAATTAACTTGGACAAACACGGGGCAAGGAAGACCATTGTTTAGGGTTTAAGCAAGGGTAAATATGGCTGATATTTACACCGGGGATTACCTTGGCCAGAGGATGAGTGATTACTCTAATGGATAACTGGGGTCTGCGAGATGCTTGCTCGGCAGAATCGTCGGTCAGGCTACAAGCAGCCGAATTAATCCCTATCATTAATTCACCCCCCTTACGCCCTGACAAGGGCCAGAGGCCAGGAGTTTGCTCACTGGTTTAACCTCTGCCAGAAGCCACTGATGCCCAACCGGGCACGGGGAATCTTCATCTCCCCTTACTTTAAGAGCCTGACTGGCATTAAGAGCCTGACTGGCGACTCTGCGCAGAAGCAGCATCAGCTGTTGATCGGGAACGACGTCACGGGGTTCCTTCTCGGGGCGGCACTTCGAGATCAGTGAGGGAATACATTGCGCAAAGCAGCATAACGCTATGCCTAGTATAGTCACCCCCACTACCACCTTGAGTACCGTCTGAAGCCACCCCCAGGGGATCCATGACCACATCCAGCTCCACAATGAACTCCACCAAGCCCCCCATGCGGAACCCTCAGTGATGCCCTGGACTATGGTGTGGAGATCAGTGAGCTGACTTTGGATTTTCCGGGAGTTGTCAGTAAGGTTGAAACAGCACATACCGTGAAGGGATTCGCAACCCAGGTGGTGCAACAATAAGAGGTAGTCGATAGCCGCTCGATTGTCGAGAATGGCATGGCGAAGTTCCGCCTGCTCCTGATTGAGGAGCGCTATCGCTGTGGAGGTATGGTTGATGGCTTTTGCCAAACCGCAAGCCAAGCGACCAATTCTCCATGCGTTGCCGACGGCTAAGCCTGGCACGCCAACTATACTGACGGATAGTGAGACGTACTCGGCTGGGCTTAGGACCCTAAAGCTGCTGTCACATGAGCTGTCTAGCTGGGTGGTGCGAGTGTGCCTGATGGGTGCAGAAACATTTGAAACATTTGGAACATGTGGAACATTTGAAACATTTGTGCTTGGGGTAACCATATCCCTAGTGGGGAGCAACAGTGTCAACCGGCTAAGGCAACATGTGGAATCTGATACATTTGCAGGAATATAGTTGAAGGTATACTGATTACATGTGAAGAACCACCCTGAGGGCAGGGTGATATGGGCAGGTAACGAACCAATTGTCTCTGGGTTTGCACAAGTCCAGTTGCTGCTGCCGGTATCGAGGCAGCTGCGCTGGGTCCGGCCGCCTGTGGCGCAGCCGATTATTTGCGCACAAGTAGAGTTCGGGCTGGCCGCCACTCGCGGGGTGTGAAGAGTGGCTGCATCAGCCGGCAAAGTCATGGTGAGCCGCAATCCCCCCCAGCGAGCGTAGGCTGCAAAAGTCGCGGGGAGGTGCGGTCCGAAAACCTTATTTAGCAGCCAGTCACCATCCCTGGCGCGTGCGTCGAGAGTGTGGCACACTGGGATGAGACAGGTGCTGAGGATCGAGGCAGAACCAATGTCCTGCTTCAGGCAAAAATCGGACTGGTTGACGAGACCCGCCAACCTTGCCCACAAGTTGTAGTGCATCCGTGCTGAAAGGTCTTCACCGGGCGGCAGGCCGTTGGCCTGAAGTGAAGCGGCCTGAACGCCTCCCCCCAAAAGCAGGGTGAGGGCCAGGATGAGGGTGAAGACCACGGAGTTGGCATTAATCTGGGCAAAGACTGCTGCAACGAAGTGCTCCGGTGTCGGCTCCTTCTCCTCGCGTTGGAGGGCGTCCTCGGCCTCTCTGCAAAGGGTCTTGACCATCCCCCAGGTGATCCTCTGCGTTTGGGTCCGCAGCCGCCGCTTCTCCTGGTGGGTCTCCTCGGTCAGAGTGAGGTCCTCCATCTCCGGGATCAGACTCGGGTCGGTCTGGGTCCACGCCATGAGGTTCCAGATGAGGCTTGACGCACCGGGCCGGAATCCAAACGACACCTGTTGGAGACATAATTGCAGCATACCCTCTCCCCCAGGTTATGAGCGGCACCGGGCCCCTCCAGGATGGGTCCGGTGGCACTCGGTACCGGACCATAGGTCGCGGGAGAGCTTCCGAACGGCGGAAGTGCTTCTCCTGCGGCGTACAGTCCGAAAAAACATTGAGGTGATTGTATGTGAATAATACCTTATTCAGACAAAACTGTGCTTGTCCCTGTGAATTGGGGAGGGCTGGTGGCTCCCCCCTTTCTGTTTGTTTGTCAATATAGGACTTCAGCGTCCGATTGACCCGTTCTACAATCGCCTGCCCTTGCGGATTGTAGGGAATGCCAAATGTATGTTTGATGTCCCAGGTGGCCATGAAGGCGGCCAACTGCCTAGAGCAGTAGGACGGGGCGTTGTCCGTTTTCACGTGCTGCGGCTTGCCCATTGCCGCAATGCAGGACAGGAGATGCTGCTCCACATGGGAGGCAGTCTCCCCCTTCTGCGCCGTCGCCCAAACGAACTGGGAAAAAGTGTCTATGCAGACGTGCATGTACTGCCATCTGCCAAACTGCGGCACATGCGTGACGTCCATTTGCCACACCTGATTGGCCTCTGTCCCCCACGGGTTAACCCCCCACGAGGGCCCCCCCGGCGCCCCTGCGCAATGCTGGCAAGAGCGTACTATACCCTGGGCTTGAGAAAGTGGCAAATTGAACTGTCTGGCGAGTGCCTTGGCGTTTTGGTGAAAAAAGGCATGACTTTGAATTGGAGTAGTGAAGACTCCCAAAACTGAACGTTGCTGAATTTCCTTTGCCGCCGCGTCCGCTCTGCTATTGCCCGCGGAAATTGGACCCGGTAGGTCTTGATGACTTCGGATGTGGGCAATATTGAGCGGCTCCGTGCGGTTTCGCAAATGAAATTGAGCCGTGAGAAACAGGCTAAGCAGATTCTTGTCTATCGCGGGAGTGATGTAAGCTCCCGGTAGACTGTGCAGCAAATTCCTAACATACAGACTGTCGGTTATGATATTTAAATGTTCCTTGGCGAAGGTGCGCAAAGCAAGGTTCACGGCTGCCAACTCCGCCCGCTGCGCGGACTTCTGTGGAAGAGTTAGCAGCGTGTGCCAAGCTTCGCCCTCCTGCCAGGTCAGGACACCATAAGTGCGTCCGCCATCGGAAAAAACTGTTCTGGCCCCCTGAAGTGGGACCAGCGAGAGCAATTCGAACAAGCTGACTGTTCCTGTTTGAAGCAAGACGAGTCTGGGGTCTTTAGGCAAGTGGTATGCCAAGCTTCCAGTGAACCCTTCCAAAGCTATCGGAAGCGAGTCACCTAGCTGCATCAACTGCTGAATTTGTTCCTTGGTGAACGGGACCACGATTTTGGCTAAATCGTGCCCAGAAATGTCCCTAGCTCGCAGCCTGCCGCGGTAGATCACCGCGGAGACCAGTTCTTGGGGCGGAACAATGTTCCGAGATGAGGTGTTAGGCAAGTACACCCACTCCACAATTTTCGCTCCCTTCTCTGAGTCTACTCCTAGCGCCCCAGTGAACATGGATCCCGATCGCACGATGTACAGATTCAGGATTGGGGCATAGGGCCCCTGGGCGATCCTATCTACCCATCTTTGGCTGAGAGCTTGGTTAACTTTCTTGAGCGCCAAGCGCGCATCTCAAGAAATTTTTATCCGGTCTGCCGGCTGCTTACCTAGCGTTAGCAGCGAGAAGAGCAGTTTCAGAAGATCCGTATCCAATCGAAAGTACGGTCTGGCCCAATTAATGTTTCCTAAAACCTGCTGTAATTCTACCAAGGTGACTGAGTCCTGTAGATTAATCTGAGGCAAAACTGGTGCTGTGAAAGAGCGGAGAAGCCGATGTCCCAAGTATGAGAAGGGCTCGGTTCTCTGCACTTTCTCCGGGGCAATGAGTAACCCTTTGTCCCCCAGGCTGGCCTGGAGGTCTGAAAACACTTCGCTGCCAAGTTTTGGCAACGCTACCAAAATATCATCCATAAAGTGACAAACTAAGGCTTGTGGGTAAAGGTTTCGAAACTTTGCCAGTGCGTCGTGAACGTAAATTTGGCACAAAGTGGGCGAATTGAGCATGCCCTGTGGCAAAAATTTCCACGCGTAACGCTGCGTAGGCTCACTGTGGTTCACGACCGGCACCGTAAAGGCAAACCTCTCCCGGTCCCTGGGGTCTAAGGGGATTGTATAAAAGCAATCCTTGAGATCTACGACTAGGATCTCCCACCCCTCGGGAATCATGTTCGGATTCGGGATGCCGCATTGAAGCGGACCCATTGGCTGTATGCATTTATTGATCTCTCTGAGATCGTGGAGGAGTCGCCACTTCCCCGACTTCTTCTTAATAACAAAAATTGGCGAATTCCAAGGACTCGTGGACTGTTCTATGTGTCCTGAGTCTAGCTGTTCCTTAACTAGCTGCTTGAGAGCAACCAATTTCTCTCCTACTACCGGCCATTGCTCTACCCAGACCGGAGTATCGGTGAGCCATTTAAGTGGCAACGCCATTACCCAAAGGTAAGCGTAGCACCGTACTGCTGCAGAATGTCTCGCCCCCAAAGGTTGATGTGCACGTCAAGAATGTGCGGTCGAATTATCGCCGTGCCCTCAGCCCTTGGGATTGTGACTTCTACCCACTCTCGGCTCCTAAACGCTTCCTGAACACCGCCTACCCCCCACACATCGGAGACCGGCTCAATGGCCCACTCTTTGGGCCACTGGCTTCTGCTTATCATGCTGACATCTGCTCCGGTATCTAACAGGCCTGAGAATGATCGATTATTCAGAAATACCTCAATAACCGGGCGCTGTTTCCACTCAATGTTGGTCTCCACTGTCGCTAAGACCTGGTATCCTTGCGCTGCCTCACTGGCGCTCGAGCGGTCCTCTGACCGGGACTCGAAGCTGTCATTGAGCCCTCCCTGGCTCTCTGCTGGCGAGCGACAAGGAACCATGATCAGTTGCGCTAAGGTGTCTCCTTTAGGGATGGTTTGGGGCAGGTGTGTCCAAAGCTGAACTTGGAGAACGCCTGAAAAATTTGAGTCAATGACTCCGGGAATTATAAAAATTCCGCGTGCACCAGCTACACTACGGGGCAAAACTAAACCTATAAAGCCTCTGGGCAGGGGTCCCATGTACTGGGAATCGACCAGATAGACTGTGCCTGGCAGGTCGCATGTGACGTCCGCCTGGCAAGTCAATTCTAGTCCCGCGCTGCCCCTGGGGCTGGCCTGCGCCCTCGCAATGTCTGGGATGGGGTTGGACTCTACTCTGGCTCTGGGGAGTTCTGGGTGAAGGACGCCCTCGCAATGTCTGGGATGGGGTTGGACTCTACTCTGGCTCTGGGGAGTTCTGGGTGAAGGACGCCTCTGTTTGGACTGGGGCCAGAGACATGCCCGTGTTCCGGTTTCCCGAATTCTGGCAATACCTGGCCCAATGATAGCCTTTCTTGCACTTCGGACAGAGGGTGTTCGGAGCCTTGGAACGGCCGGACTTTTGTCCGCCTCCCTTGGATCGGCACTCCCTAGCGAAGTGACCGATCTTGCCACAATTGTGGCATGCCCCTTTGCTCTTACCATTAGGTCTTTTCCCTCCTTGCACCGCTGCCGCTAGCAGACCCATCTTATAGGATTCTGTGCCAACGTCGGCGCAAGCTCTAATCATGTCCGATTAGGGTCAAGTCAGGACGATTGCCTAGGGACTGCAAGATTCTACGGCAGTCCAAGTTGGCATTGTCCTTGGCTAACTTAATCATGAGCTCTTCCTGGGCTTGCTCATTATCAATCTGCCTGCTAATGGCTTCTTCCAGGAGATTGATGAAGTCCATGTAGGGTTCTTGGGCTCCCTGCTTAATGGAGGTGTAATTTTTAGCCGCTTTGCCAGTGGGTGGGATCTTAAAGTAAGCCTTAAAGGCTGCCTCGGCTGACATCTCGAGAGTGGCGAGAGGCAGGTTGATCTGAGCATTGATTGACTCGAAATTACCCGAGCCATACAGCTGCTCAGGAAGCACCGCGCCTCCCATCCTGGCTGCCCGAGTTTGCGCCTCTAGGCGGAACTCGCTGTCCCAGATCATGTACTGGCTAGGGGTCAGCATCATCCTCATGACGGCTTTCCAATCATGGGGGATCCACATGGTGGTTTCGCACACTTGCTGAAGCGTGCCCCTAGTAAAACGACTTTGGAGCCCTGTTTCAGCAATTGCCTTCCGCATAGCCATGAGCAGCTTATACGGGACTGGGGAATGAACAATCTGCTGTGCGCCCGTGAGCGCGTCCATTTCCATGTGGATTGGACATATCTGTCTGAGCTCAGCTAGCTCTTCTGCTGGCAATTCCCCCTTCCTAATCTCCTCTTCAATTGTGCGCTGAAGGGGACTCTTGGTAACTCGGGAACCCAAAGCTGTCAGAGGAGCGCCTGCGCTTCTCATGCCCTGCATTCCCTCGGTGACGTCTGCAGCTGTCACCGCGGGAAGGCTCCCTGCGCTACTCTGCTGGTACTTGAATGTCGGATAGAGTGCGGTGGGCGCAGTCGGCTCGACTGGCTGAACTGATGACTTCTCTAACGGGGGTTCTTCCACTTCTATCCGGACTGGTTCGATCTCAGCTAAGAGTTTCCTACACTTCCTCCATGTGCTAACTATCCCTCCTGGGGCCTTCGGGGGTTGCTGAATGCAGTCTCCTATCCGATCCCAGAGCTGTAGGGTTAACGTACCTACTTCTGGGTAAAGCAGGCAGTGTTCCCTAAGGTACGCCAAAAGTCTCGCTAGTTCCCTGCTGTGAAAGCGTAACTTAAATACCCTGGCCAGGATTCTAAACTCTTCCTCACGAGTTTTTTGGCTAGCGGACGGACTCTGTCCCTGAGAACCAGTCCCCATATTACCTGCGAGTTGTCCTCTGAAGTTTCCTCCTCGGGACGGGTTGACGCGTCTGGGGGCAAGGTAACTGGTTTTGCGACGATCGTCTGGGTGGAGCTCGGAGCGTGGCCTCCTGCCACGGGCCCTCGGCGGCCTCTGCGCTGTCAGGGGCTCACAGCTGCCCTGAGCGGAACACGTTTTTTCCTTTGGCGCAAGTCTCCCCGAAAGCCGGGAGCAAGGTGCAGGAATGCCTCTCTTGGAATGCCTCACCGCTGGCCGTCCTTCTGACAGGCTGGCTGCCGGTCAGAGCGCCGCGCTGTCCTCCGGGCTGACGGGTCACGGTTCAAGCGTAGAACCGGACCGCGTGGATCGCTACTCACGAGTAGACCTCTCCTGGGTCGCTTACTCACGAGTAAATCACGTCGGGGTCACCAGATGTAGGAATCGGGGCCACTGGGGTGGCCTTAAGGTCCTGGAGGAGACTGATCAAGTGATGACACGAGGCAAATGGAGCGAGATCAGATCAGTGCTTTATTGGAAAAAGGCAACATCATTTATAGGGGGAAAAGTGCAACGGTGGCGAAACCGTCATCGGACAGGAAAATTACCTCACCCACGTACCCGGGTTAATGGGGAACCTCTCAAAGGGAAGTTAATTAACTTGGACAAACACGGGGCAAGGAAGACCATTGTTTAGGGTTTAAGCAAGGGTAAATATGGCTGATATTTACACCGGGGATTACCTTGGCCAGAGGATGAGTGATTACTCTAATGGATAACTGGGGTCTGCGAGATGCTTGCTCGGCAGAATCGTCGGTCAGGCTACAAGCGGCCGAATTAATCCCTATCATTAATTCACCCCCCTTACGCCCTGACAAGGGCCAGAGGCCAGGAGTTTGCTCACTGGTTTAACCTCTGCCAGAAGCCACTGATGCCCAACCGGGCACGGGGAATCTTCATACAAGTCCATGCGGTTCAGTAGCAGTCCAGTCCATCAGGGTAAATGCAAGCTGTAATTACTGACCAAGCCAAAGAGTTCTACAGCTTCTCTCCTCCTGGTGGAGGCTTACTACCCCAAGTAGTCCTTCTTTGTCCAACAAACACAGATGGCATATCAGGCAAAAGCCATCATCAGGGTCTGTGCAAAGATTCAGTCCTTGTAGCAGGTTCTGGAAGACGCAGGAAACTTCGTCCAGACTGTCAGCAGAGAAAGTTGAGCATTGTAGCTGGAAGTCTGCAGTCCTGCTCTGACCTAAATACACTGGCCCATGGAGCACACCAGGGAAAAGTCCAGCACTTGTGTGCCCCTGCAGTGAGGTCTTAAAGGCATCACAGACACAATATGCCTTGCAACCAGTTAGGGTGTGAGGCAAAGACTTACATCTCCTAGCATCATTCAGTCACTGTTTCCCTGTGAAGTGCAACTGGATAAAGTCATGGGCCCCTGCCCCAAGGAGCTTCCAATCTAAAATTTCACACCGGACAGGGGAGAGAAAGAGGGCAGGAGCTGTAAAGTCTGCTAAAACAACATCCAGAAAAATGAAAGAAAGGATTTGAGGTGGAAAAGCTGACAGCCCAGTTAAGTAGAGATGAATATAAATAAGCTACAGATAGAAGAGCTTATCTCGTTTTAGAAAATGACACAGATAGAAAATAAGCAAATTTTCCAGTATAATTCGACAAGATGTAATTGCTTTCCAGAGGTCAGGCAGTCACACAATTATTCATTTATTGCATTTTTAATCTCACCTTTCTTCTGAAAAGGTCAGCAGGATGTATGAGGCTTCCGTTTTAACTTTGTATAACAACCCTGTGAGGTAGATGAACCTGAGCAATCAGGTACTGCCCAGGGACATTTCATGGCAGAGCCAGAAGAGGAAGAGGGGCTTGACTTATTTGTCTGAGGTAGATCAAGAAATGATATTTAGAATGCCTAATATCCCAGGACCGGGAACATGAACCAGACAATCTGACAACCAGTCTCTCCTCTCTAAATGAGCAAAAATAATAAAAGAAATTATAATCCATTTTTTCTGTTAGGGCAAGATTCCTAGATCTCTGGCAGGGTAAAGGTAAAGGTTTCCCTTGCTCGAAAGCCAGTCGTATCCAACTCTAGGGTTCAGTGACCATCTCTGTTTCAAAGCCAAAGAGTTGGCATTGTCTGCTTCTGCAGATGTTTCCGTGGTTGTGTGGCAGGCATGACTAGACACCGGAGCGCATGGAACACTGTTACCTTCCCACCAAAGTGGTCCCTATTTATCTACTTACAATTTCTTGCTTTCAAACTGCTAGGTTGGCAGGAGCTTGGACAAAGATGGGAGCTCATTCCATCCTGCAGTACTCTGGAATCAAACTGCTGACCTTCTGCCTCCCAGTCAGCGTCTTAGCCACTTGAGCCACTGCAGTGATCAAGTATAAATTCACAAAATGCACAAGTTTGAGTTATTGGGGACTCTTCATCTAACAAGAGAGAGGGAGGTCTTCTAATTTTTCTTACTATTATTCTGCTAACTCTTTTAAGTCACTCTTGGACCTTTTTGTAGTTTTTGGGAGAGTTTTATGCATCTCCCAACTTGTTGTTGTATTATACTGTTTTTTTACTGTAGTTTATAATGTAATTATGTAGTTTTTGTATTTTGATACCATGCTTACTTGTATTGCTCGCTATTGTAAATTTATTGTATCTCTGTATTATTATTTTGTTGCTATTTGTATATGCTGTTAGCCGCCTTGAGTTGGCCTTTGGCCGAGAAAGGCGGGATATAAATTAAACTGATTGATTGATTGATTGATTGATTGATTTACCCACTCCAGTCAGATTTTATTTATTTACTAGCATGGGTTGCCCGGCGTTGCCGGGCTTTTTTTGGGTTTTTTTTAATTAAAAAAATGCCGTGCATTTTTTTAATGTTTTGGACAGGTAAGGTTTTTTTTTGTTTTCCTGTACAAATGGTGCTGGGCTGTGTTTAATGGTTTTTAAAGTTTTTTTGAATTTGTGGCTTATTTGCGCTGGGTCCGGCTGTGGCGGACTTTTTATTTTATTTTTGTTCATAGAAATTTAATTTTAAAAAATTTTTTTTTAAAATTTTATATTTAATTTGGTGTTAAAGTGATTTATGTAATTTTTTATTCTTTGAGAGTAGTGTGTATATTTTGGAATGTTTTGCAAACTTATTTTCTGCATTTTGGAATTATGAATTTATCTTTATCTATCATGTGCTCCACACTCCTGCACCACACCTGGAAGGGCCATGTGGTGGAGGAAGGGCAAAATGGCCATCCGGCCCCCAAAGCTGTCTGAGGGAGTGTGTCCTGGCTCTCAACTTGAAAAGGTTGAGAACTCCTCATTTAGCACATCATGAATGCATCCTCTACTCGTTTTTCTTTTGGCCTCTGGGTGGCGGTGGTGAACTTTGTTTTCTCTCTTCCATTCTCCTCTTGTCCTCTGGGTTTCAGTTCCGGTAAGTGTTACTTCCTTTATTTTGGTCATTCGAGTTCCTGTCGCCATGAAGTGAAGACGTCTTCATGGTAAGCACTCTGATTTATTTATTTATTTATTTATTTGGGGGGAGTTGAGTTTTTGTTGGGGGGGGCCTGTTGTTTTTTGTTGTATGTTTTCCTGTCTTTGTTTGTGTTTATTTTTTAAAGGTTAGATTTCTGTTTTTGAATGGTTTTGATTTGTTTTTTGGTGCGTCCTTTTTTTAGGGGGGGGTGCCTTTTGTTCTCACGGGCCATGCTTGGTGGCCCGTGGGAAAGTAGGTTACTTGCAGCGGGGGTGCCTTTTCTTCCCATGGGCCATGCTTGGTTGCCCGTGGTTAGGAAGGGAACTTGCGGCCGGGGGTGCCTTTTGATCCCATGGGCCATGCTGGATGGCCCTTGGGAAGGGTGCGTTGTTGCGGGGAGGGTGCCTTTCGTTCCCACGGGCCATGCTTGTTTGTCCGTTGGAAAGAAGGGCAGTTGCGGGGGAGGGGTGGTGGGTGGTTTGTTTTTATTTTTGGCGCGGTGGCTGGCCCTTCGAATGGAAGGGCAGCGGCGGCCGAGGTTTATTTTTCCTCCGTGGGCCATACTTGCTGGCCCGTGGTGAAGAAGGGGAGTTGTGGGGTTTTTTTGTTTGTATTTTTTTTCACGCGCCGCTGGCTCTTCGAACGGAAGAGCATGGGCGGCGGGTTTGTTTCATTTTCTTCCCCCACGGGCCATGGTGGCTCGCCTGTGGGGATGAATGGCGGTGGAGGCGGCTTTCTTTAAGTTTTGTTTTCGCGCGCCGGCTGCCTCCTCGTTCTGCGCGCTCATGGCGCGCAGGACGCTGGGGCTTGTAGTAATAGGTTGGTGCTTTGTGTTTGTGATGCGTTTTTTTAAAATGCTTTTCTTTTGATTGGCTGCGGCGCGTGTCCGAACGCTGCGCCGCGCCAGAGCTTCTCAGCCTGATTGGCTCTGGCGCGCCGCGGCGCAGTGACTGTTGGGACGTGAAGTTCTTTCCCTTTCTTGCCGTTTGTGGGGCTGAGGCCCCCGTGCCAGATTTTTAAATCCTTCATTGACCTGCGTAGGCAATTCGGCCGTGCGCACGAAGGAAGGGTGCGGGTCAGTAGGGCGACGCATAGCAACGTATAGCCAATTCCAACGGTGAACACTTGGTTTTATAGGTTAAGATGTGAGTCTGAAGCACTAATTATAGAATCACGGAGTTGGGAGGGGCCTTTTAGACCAGTGAGCCCAACCTCCTGCTCAAGGCAGGAATCCTAATCAAAGCAAATATGATAGAGCAGTGATGGTGAACCTTGGCACCCTAGGTGTTCTTGGACTTCAATTACCAGAATCCCAAGTCAGCACTCCTGTTGATCAGGGATTCTGGAAACTGAAGTTCAAAACACTTGGAGTGCCAAGGTTGGCCATCACTGTGATAGAGAGTTGCCCAATTTTCTCTTGAAACCTTCCAATTTTGGAGCACTCACCGCCTCTCAAGGCTGTTGGTTCCACTGTCATACTGCTCTAGCTATTAAGAAGTTTCCCCTGATATTTAGCCGGTACCTGGCTTCCTTTAGTTTTAGCCCATTATTATGTGTCTTGCTCTCTGGAATGATGGAGAAGAGATTCTTGCAGATGTTGCAGATGCAGAGACTGTGTTGGTCTATGACAGTGATGGCCAACCTTGGCACTCAAGGTGTTCTTGAACTTCAATTCCCAGAAGCCCTGATCAGCAGGAGTGCTGACTTGGGCTTTTGGGAATTGTAGTCCAAGAATACCTGGAGTGCCAATGTTGGCTATCACTGGTCTATGAAGTGGACCTGGAGGAGCCCCATGAGCTTCTGTCTTTATATGACCCATGGCAAGATTTCGGGGTCTAGCTAGAAATCCTCATAGAGAAAGCTGAGTTCTATGCCAAGGAGAAAAATATGTTAATCCTCCATACTGGGGGATGTGGAGACATTAGGAGTGGAGTAAACAGGTTAAAAAGAACAAGACTTTAGTGGCCACCTGCTGAGACCCTAACTGGACTCTTTGGATACCCAGTCACCTGTCCACAATGCTGGGAGAATGAAACCAGCACCCCAAATTTGGTTGCAGTGTTTAGGGGTGTGTGTGAGTTTAACCAACCTCGCTGAGCTGTGTATTGTCCTGTTGTCCCTGTGTTAAAGGTTTGCCTGTAGCAACTCTGGGCTCTGGACTTTGTTTGAATAATAAAAGTTGACGCGTGAGCTCACAGCATGTTAAGTAGGCTGCTTGCATTGAACCAGATTTCTCCCCCAGCGATCCTATACTTGATTCTTGAGTATAAGCCTCTTGCAAGCATTTACTTCTAAGTAGTCACAGGTAGGATCACTCTGGAAAGTTTTCAAAGAACTACAAAAGCAGAGTGTGGGTTTTTCTGCTGCAAACATCCCTAGCCAATAGAAATGTTTTGCATTTTACGCCATTAAAGACTGACAAACTGATATGGCTTTTGTTTTATTTACTGATTTTGGTATTCATAGTTCTAACCCCCACCTATGCTTATGTAATCATTACCGGCACTACAGTAAGAGTTTGAGAGTTGTGAAAAATTACCTGCCACTAGAGGTTATTCAAATTCTGCCCTTGATTTATTAGTCCTGACATTTTTAAGACCGTATCCGTAGCTGGTAGTTAGCTATATTGCTGAACCAACACTTTTCTTTAAACATACACATACACACAGAGAAAGAAGAGAAAGAACTATGAAGAATAGTCTTTTGGGGGTAGCTTATTTTTATTTACACCATTTCACACTGAGCAAGCATTAAAAATTTACCAAGTCGTATTGACTCGCAGCTCCATCAAAGCATTTCCAACTAAACAGAGCCTTCGCAGAAGTGCTCCATTGTAATCGCTGGATTGTTCAGATGTCTGAGAGCACCTGTAAAAACCCAGGGAGAGAAGGAAAATCTAAAGGTGTCTAACACAACAAGAAAGAAAGCTCATTAATAATTGTGATGGGAAAGAACTGAAACTAGTTTTCATCCATGTCACATAACCGATTTACTTCTTTTCATCTGCTTTTGTGTTGTGTATGTGTCCTGGGTATGCATGTATGTGATTGTGATCTCTTATGTACCTGCTGGCAAAATGCAACACTAGATGGCACTCTTGTCAGCTAGCTGGAGTTTTCTGGTGGGGTGGGGTGGGGATTATCCCCTGATGTTGAGACAGTGGAAAAGGCTTCTGTAAGTACAGCAGAAGGATATGTGAAATTGTCTGGGGATGAGACAGTTAAAGAGTCATCTCTCTTCTAATGCAATCTGGGAATCAAAAACAGTTCCAGTGCTGAAAGATTGCTGGCTATCTTGCCATGATCAGAAAGCCTTTCAGCCTCTGTCTATAAGAAATAACAAATCTAGTATGACTGTGAGAGCTGGACCATAAGGAAGGCTGAGTGCAGAAGAATAGATGCCTTTGAACTGTGGTGCTGGAGGAGACTCTTGAGAGTCCCCTGGACTGCAAGGAGAACAAATCAGTCCATCCTGAAGGAAATCAACCCTTATTGCTCATTGGAAGGACAAATACTGAAGCTGAAGCTCAAGTACTTTGGCTGCCAAATGAGAAGAGAGGACTCACTGGAGAAGACCCTGATGCTAGGAAAGATTGAAAGCAGATGAGATGGGCATAGGTCTGGGCAGACTCTGGAGGATAGTGGATAGAGCCTGACGTGCAGTGGTCCATGGGGTTGCAAAGGGTCAGACTTGACTGTGCAACTGAACAACAGCAAAAATTATAACCCCTTTCCACTTTTATTGTGGAGTTTCCTCACATATATAAACCTACCAGTCTAAACTTCCAAAATCTACCTTCCAATGGCCAGTCACAAAAGAAGGGATATACTAAATGCATAATTAGCCATTGGAGAAAACAGTATGCTATGACAAACAAATATCTTTCATCAACAGGTTTTCCTTGCTTGAAAATCAGTTGTGTCTGACTCTAGGGGGTGGTGTTCATCTCCATTTTCAGTAAAAGAGACAGTGCTTTCTGCATATACAGATGTTTCTGTGGTTATGTGGTGTTACCTTTTCTGCAAAAGGTTCTTCTTTCTTGTCTTGATCAAACCCTGGACTGCCAAACTGAAGCCACTTTCTTGGCTTTGTCTTTGGCCAAATGTAAGTCGTCATCAGTGCATGTTTCTGGCAGTAATCAGCAGACAAGTAAATGAGCCAGATTCTGTATCTCTCCACATTCACATCGTTTGTTGTTGTCCACCAGCAACCCCCATTTGAGCATGTTGCATTTAGGAATTCTGACCCTCAGCCTATTCAGAGTCCCCCAAGTGATGTAGAGGAGATTGAATTCCTCAGCCATATCCTCCCCTAATGTTGTTCCGTGTCCAGTGAGATCCTTCCTCCATCTTCTAAATTGGTTTTGCTCTTGTGAACCCTCAAAAGTGTTTGTTCTTGCCATAAAGCTCTTCCTGATCTGAGCCAGCTGACTTGATGCTCATATCCCTTCAGAGGATGTGGAGGGTCATTCTCTTGTTTAGTTCTCTCAGCTTCTGCCAAAGTGGTATCTATTTATCTACTTGCAGTTTCTTGCTTTCGAGCTGCTAGGTTAGCAGGAGTTGGGACAGACAATGGGTGCTCACTCCGTTGTGCAGCACCCGGGTCTCAAACAGCTGACCTTCTGAACTTCTGGTCACCAAGTTCAGCATCTTAACTACTATGCCACCATGGCCCCTTCATCAACCAAGGGAGCACTTTTTCTAAAAATATGATAAGCTTATGATCTAATTTGCCCCTTAGAAATGATGAAACTTCCAGAGTGTTATTGGGAACATTTACATACATAACAGAACACCTGCCCCCCATCTTATACAACAATCCTAAACATGACTGAGGGTGTGTCTTCATTATATAGTTATAGCAGTTTGATAGCATCTTAATTACCACAGTTCCGCCTTGTGGAATTCTGGTATTTGTAGTTTAACGAGGCATGAAAATTCTCTAGAAAAGAGCTTTTGCGCACATTGCTGAACTACCTGGGTGAATACAAGTGTGGAGCAAGTGGGTGGAAATTGTGTAAAATAAAGACCAAAATCCAGTGTATTAAATTGCACTAGAGTAGGTCCATTGAATCAATGGGGATTTAGTGAGTCAACACATACTTTAAATATTGTATTTACATCCTTTAATGTTCCTCGCTGCAAAGAGAGCCTTGGGAATGAGCAGGTGTGTATCCTGAAATGTCTCCAAGAACTTGGATTTTTTATTTTATTACTAAACGTACTGGGAGCAGTGGGAGGATTTGTGGCAAATTCTGGTGGTTGTAGTGAAAAACGTCTGAAAAGACCTCACCTAGCACACATGACACAAGGACAGCCCTTTCCTAGTGGGCAACATTCAGATGTTTTTGCAATGGAATTCCCATAGTCCCTCACCATGAGCAATAGAGGTTAGGGACTATGGAAGATTCATTCCAAAAACATCTGGATGGCTCCCCATTCTATTTCTGAAGCCTATAATCCCTTTGTCTTAATGAAACCCAGCCGTCTCTTCATCTTGGCAGAGGTTGCCAGAGCACATAGGTTCCAGCCATAGCTTTCCTGTCCTTTGGAATCATGTGAATCAGAACTGGGTTTCACATATGGCCACATACTTTGTGAGTAGCCTTAGAAGAGAAAAGCCATTGACAGTTCATTGTACTCCAGTGCTTAATAAAGGTCATCCCATAAACACAGGCATTGCTGAGCTGATACAAAACAGTATAAATTGGGTTAAAAATCCACCCTGGGCATTGATTCTCTGCAAATGTAGATCTTTTCTTTAATGAAGTATCCTCCTGCCACATAAAACTGCACAATGCATTGGAATAAAAAGCAATTCAATTCAGAGAGCAGTAAGTCCACTGGCAAGGTATTTTAGGTTTTTATAAATAAGCCTATAAATAATACATTTCTACTTTTGCTGCTTTTATTGCCATTGATATGCAGCAGAGAGTCCTCTGGGTTTCAATCTGGATTTTTAAAAAATGGCTTCAGGTCATTGCTATGTTGCTTTGCACAAAAGCACCCAGCGTACTCCGCCCAGTATCTGTTTATTTTTGCATGCCTCAGTGGAGATGTTGAAAAGCCAACCCATCATGCGAGCTGAGTTTCTTCTACCTGCCTTTGGACTTTTGCTAAGTGCCTGCTTTTATACATCAGCTGAAGAGCCCAGATTGCTTAGTAATTTAGGGACTTTATGCCCAAATGTTGGATGTCAAACTAATAGATGATGGGCAATCAAACTCTGAAGGAATTACATAAATAATATTTTGTTTTTTCACGTAGAAACCTCCGCTGTCATTTCATGAAACTGTCAGACAAAATAGCAGACATCCTTATTTCAACTAGCAACAATACTCAACAGTGAAAGGGTCAGGGGTGATAAAATCGAAACAAGACTGCTGACTGCTTATATATTTTCAAATATATAATCTTTTGCCTTTGAAAATAATATTTACATGCTGTTTTTCAATGCAAAATATATAGCAAGCATATATAAATTCATAATACTAATTCAAGATAATGGCTGAAATCCGGTTGCATAGTTATGCAAAAGGTAAACAAAAGAAAAGAAAAAGACAAAAAATGTTGTGGCACCTTAAAGGACTAACTGCTGTATTTTAATGTTAGCTTTCGTGGATCAAGTCCACTTTGTCAGACGTAAGAGTGAGACTTCATGCATTAGTTTATACATATCAGATACAGAAGTACACAATGGTTGGCCAGCACAACAGATAAGTTCACAAATCAGTGTGACTTTTTAAAATCCTGTAATAATAGAAGATCCATGATTGGTATTCTGATTTATTACTGTGAAGCCTGGCTCTGTTGAGCTGCAAATGGTCAGTACATGGATGCAAAACACTGAGGCACTACACATTTGCTAATGAGTTTAACTTTCAGAACTAGCATCTATTGACAATGTTGTGTGAAAGTAGTCAATGGTGTGAGTGAACCAGGCAGAGCACCAAGTACAGTACTTCCTTTGTTCTGTGAGATAGCCTGAGACTATGGATGAGAAATACTGACCATCCTTCTGAAGTTTGTTTTGTAAAGGTGGTCTGGGAAATTACAAAAGGTGTTACTTTTAAAAGCAGATTAGTATAAATTAAGAAATCTCCATGGATATAATTGGATAACTAATGAGTTCCCAGGGCTGAGTAAAATTGTTGGATTAGGCTTCTTATGTCTCAGTCTAATTCTATGGTCTACACCAATTGGCTACTGGTTTCCAGTCCCCTTGATCATTCCTTTTGATCTCCTCCAAACCTGCTGCAGTTTGTTAGCATTTCCCTTAAAGTGTGGTAGCCAAAGACTTAGTACCCTAGATGTGGCCTGACTAGTGCCGAATAGAAGGGGACAAACAGGTTTTGGAGACTTATTTTGCTAATGCAGCCTAAAATACCATTGGCATTATTTTGCAGCCCCATTGCACTGTTGACTTATATTAAGCTTGTGATTTACAACAATTTGAGGATACTTCTTGCTTGTAGAATTGTTAAGCAAGGTATCCCACATCTTGTAATTGTGCTTTTGAGGTTTTCCCCTCCAGCTATAGAATTTTGCATTCATTCCTTTTAAACTTCATTCTGTTGTTTTCAGCACAGTTTTCAAGCCTATCAGAATGGTATTGAATTGCGTTCCTGTCTTCCATGGTATTCACTATTCCACCCAGTTTCATGTCATCCACAATATTCCCTGCACTCCCTCATCTAAAATCATTAGTGAAAGTGTTGAACAGCACCAGGGCCAAGACTGAGCCTTGTGTTACCTCACTTGTCACCCCTTCCCAGTTTGAAGACCAATCTTATGATCTTGGGGATAGAGATAAATGCAGGACCAGTTGAGCCATCTGTCTAGAACAATCATCTTCCGTATTCACTGTACCTTAAACTTGGCTAGGTTAAATTTCAGTTTGCTCATCTTCACTCACCCCCAAACTGCCTCCAGACACTTGATCAAGGGTTCAACTGGTTTTCTGGCAAGAGAAGGTGATAAAGTAATGTGACATTCTCTGCCATCTTTATATTGGTATTGCTGTAATGTAAATATCCACACAACATCCCCTAGTACAGTGATGGCGAACCTTTTAGAGGCCAAGTGCCCAAACAGAGGGGCAGGGCAAACTCTGCTGGAGGGAGGGAGGAAGCGCTCCCATAGGGCTGCTAGACAGATGGGCAGGGTGAACTCTGTGCTGGGGGAGGGGAGGAAGCAACAGCGTGCATGCCAACAGAGAGGGCTGGGAGTGCCCTCTCTGGCATATGTGCCATAGGTTTGTCACCACTATTCTAGTACCTTCCAGTAGATGTTTTAGAACATGTGGAACAGAATAGATCCTTGTTGCATCTCATAAAGCCAAAGGCCATGGAATGAAACAAATGTCTCCTAACATCACTGACTGAATTTTAATCAAAATGATGTGCTGACAAAATGAAACCATGCATTGTTGCTTAGTCTCTCCTGGTTCTTCAACACTACCCTTTCCATTACATTAGCAGTTTGCACAGTGTGCCACAATATTTTTAGTAATATTTTTTACATTGCAAGTGAATTAAACATAGGGTTAAATCTGATTTTTAATTTCAACTATGCAAGACCCTTTGAGTCAATGGGACTCATGAGTGTTGATTTAGGAAGTCTATACCTTCAGCTGATCATTTCTAGTTGAGACTAAAAATCAGATTTATCCTATAGTATTTATTTTTCTCTTTCAGTTTTACATGCTAGTGTCCTAATTACTGTCATGGAGCATAATGCTTCATGCATGTTGTGATCCTGCCAGTAGAAGCCCTCTTGACATACCAACATGACTGCATGTCAACTCTCTTGTCTGAGGAAGGAAGAGGGAAAAGGAAAAGAATGATGGCAGAGTCTTCTTCCCTCAAATTATGGCCTGTTTGCCTCCACACTAGAGACTTGCCTCCATACCCGTCAAGCGCGGCTCCCCAAAATACGGGAAATTATTGCACATGCATGGACACGTATGCTCAGTAACCCATTTGCACATGCGCACCGCCGCCATGCATGCGCAGTAGCCCATTTGCGCATGTGCACCATGGCTGTGCATGCGTAGTAAGCCCTTTCCCCGCCATTCAACTATGGGATGGCGGCGGGAAAGGGGATGAATGAGCGCTGAAAAACGGGAAATCCCAGCCAATATGGGATACTTGACAGGTATGCTTGCCTCCCAGCCAGTTATGTGGATTTATACCAGGCCTTGGGGGATTGTCAAGCCATATTTGTTGTGTGAAAGGTGGTGCAAGCACTTTTTTGGTCACCACTGTTGTGGTTTTTCAGCCTGGAGGACCCCCTCAAGCCAGGCTTTATTCACACAGCCAGCTGAGAAGTGGCAGCAATCCAAGAAAAGTTAGCACAGGGGTTCTCAACACCCTTTCAAGCCATGGGCCAGGTCACGCTCCCTCACACAGCTGAGTGGGATGGGTGGCCATTTTGTTTTGTCTGCACAATGAGGTGGCCATTTTGAGGTGGCAATTTTGTCTGAACAGCTTCAAATGGGAAGCCATTTTGTTTCTCCCTAGAAGGAGGGAGAGAGACGCCAACCATCAACAGAGGCTGTGGACCCCCCTCCCTTCCCCTGCTGACACTAATGAGATTAATTGCCTGCTCGGGGAAAGGGTGAGTGGGGCTTTTAAAGAAGGCTAGCCCTTCCTCTTGTGGCTGGAGGTTATCTTTGGGCCTGGGGTCTTGAAGGGGGTGGGTTTGGGTGAGACAAGGCCAGGAGCTCAACAGTCCCCCCCCATCCCAGTGTCATTTCATGTGGTGCACCACCCTCACCCTCACCACTGCCACTGGAAGCTGTGCCATGTGTGGTTCCTTTTTTAATGCAAACAGCTTTGAAATGCTGTTTACATTAAAAAGGAACCACACATGGCACAGCTTCCGATGGTGGCAGTGGGAGCATGAGTGAGGGTGACGGGCCACATGAAATAGCACTGTGGGACAGATCCGGCCCATGGGCAATAGGTTGAGAACCCTTGGGTTAGCGGTATATGCAATGAACATCCGGCAGACAGAGTTAGCAAACAGGACCTTGACCTCAAACTCAATGCACTACTTCTGATGATAGCTAGTGATAAGATTTCTGAAAGAATTATATGTATAGTTGCATTTTTAAAGAAAGACACTGATGGAAGTGGGAGAATGATACTGAGACAAGCCAAACCGAGAAGGGAATGGTTTAAAATAAATATCAAGCCCCACACCTTTCAGAGTCTTAAAATGGGCATGTGCTGTTATGGAGACTACCACTCTAAACTGAGTAACAGTCCTTCTTTGTCGGGATTTTGCATGTGTTACCTTACTGGATATGGCTCAGAGTTAAAAGGAAGGGTGAAATATCAGATGTAAGACTCCACTATTAAATGTGCAAGATGGTTTGGTTCACCAGCATGAGCACAAAAAACATATCTATTTAATTTTTTAAGATGGTTAACGAAGAAGAAACTTGCATAATTAAAGACTGCATCAGAGCTGATCAGTCAGAATAATTTGTCTTCTTAATAAGGGTTTTGTAATTTGTTAAATAGTCTTGAAATCTACAACCAAACAGCAGGGGTGTTTGCTCTGGAAGGATTAATTCATTTACAAGTCTGTGTTATGTATGTTGAATCCCATCAAGAGGAGGAAGCAAAGAGACCTGCCTTGTAATTCAATGGATTTGCTGCAAAAAACAAAAAACAAATCCCTACCCCTTCTTCCTCTTCACCATGATTCACATTGCTCCCCACCAGACCCCTCAAGGCTACTATAAAATGTGTTTAAAACATACTCTGAAAACAAATGTTAAATTATTTTAACAGCTAGTTTTAAAATGGCCAGATGGAATAATGTAGTTTTGAGTACCTGCTGAAACAAAGGTGGAGCTAATCATTTCCTCAATGTTTAGAGATCAAAATGAATAGCATTGACAATAGTGGTACAATTCACTACACAGGGTTTTTATTATGCCATGGCTGGAGAATCAATTCCTCCTAATAAAAACTCTAGAAGAAGAAAATTTCGGTTTTGCTGTTGGTTGCTAAATATTCACTTTAGGTAGAGTTCTAAAATATGAGACAAAATGTTTTCAAAACCAGAAAGGCCTCCCCTCCCTTTTCTTCACCTGTGGCCTGAAAGTAGGAAATTGATTTGGGCCACATTTATTTATTAGCTGCTTTGGTGTCTTTTCCAGGAGACATAGAAGGAGTCGCAATAAGGACTAACACAGGTTTATTGGTTGATGATCAGAACGAACATGTGGTAATGGCGGAGATACCTCACATTATATACAGTAGTACAATACATTTGAATCTGGCTGCATGGTAGCTCATTGGCTGCTACCGGCGTGACGTCATCCGGGTCACGCCCATCTTCGGTGGTGGATCGGTAGTAGTTTGCTATTGCGGGGAGTTCCCGCGGCTGCAGGTGATTTGAGGAATGATAACCATGTGAGTTGAACACTCGCAGCTGCCCTCTATAGGCAGCTTGCTCGCGTTCCTTTAACAGCTGGGTTACATTGTGATTGTGGCCAGGTTACATTCATACATTTCTTAAAGTGACATTGTACATACATATCAAGCAACATCGTACATACACAACATCCCTCCCCCCTAGGATGGGACGAAGTCCCTCAACCATTGTGGCTTGCTGCACGTGCACCTGGGGCGAGCGGCCGCTTGGCCTAACACAGGGGAGCTTGGCTCTGCGGAGTCCTGTCCTGCAACGGAAAGGGGGGACTTGTTAGTGGCTCGGTGTGGGCTCTGTGGTAACCTTGCATTGGGGGATGGGAATGGAATGAACAGTTGGGAAGTGAACTCCTGCCTGCCGTTTGAGGAGCTAGGGGTCCCCCCCAGCACGAATCTTGGGACCGACGAAGAGACCCTCGTGGTCTCGCCACCCCCCCGTTCCCTGCCTGGGAGTTCCGGGGGCTGTGGTGGTTGGACTCCCCCCCCGATGCCTGCCTTGGGGGTGTTGGTCTCCGGGGAGCTGGGGCTATGGTATATTCTAACACAAAAGGACTGGGGGGACTGGAGGTACCAGGGGCTGAACTGAAACCCCTCTTTTCGCTAGGACGGGTGGGGGACCACTCCGCTACACCCCCCTGGTACCGTAACTCATAATCATCATCAAACTGATCCCTCTCTTCCAAAGTATCCTCCTCCGTGGCTGAGAACCGAGGATATGCATTTGTATCCCCGGGTTCCGCCGTGTCTCCCCCTTGGGTAATGCGGGTGGGGGAGGACCCTAACGCTGAATCCCCTTCACTAGTGACCCGCCTTCTGAGTTGGTCGGCGTGCCTCCTCCAGAGTAGACCCGAGCTAGTCTCGACCCTGTAGGACACTGGCCCCGTCTGCTCGATGACTGTCCCTGGGACCCACGCTGGCCCTGACGCCGCGTAGTTCCTGCAGTGAACCGGGTCCCCTGCCGAAAAACTTTTGGAGCTCCCTCCCCTTATGTTTATGTTTCTCCCTTCATCCTCTACCCTGGACGGATCCATCTGGTCAAAAAGTGTTACCGGACGCCTCCTCATGAGGAGTTCGGCTGGGGAAAATCCTGAAGCTAGAGGGGTTGTCCTGTAGCAGATGAGAAACTGACACAAATGAAGGTTCAACTCACCGGGGCCCATGCGCCGCAGTGCGTCTTTCGTAGTGCGCACTTGGCGCTCTACCTGACAGTTTGTGGCGGGGTGAAACGGGGCAGCGGTAATGTGCCTTATGGTGTTCCGCTCGATGAACGACTTGAATTCTGCAGACGTGAAGGTACTAGCGTTATCGCTTACAAGGACGTCTGGCAGGCCGAAACAGGCAAAAAGCTTTCGCAACTGCTTGATGGTTGCGGCGGAGGAGGTGCTGTTCATAGGGATTACCTCCAACCACTTGGAGTAGGAGTCGACTACCAGTAGAAACATGGACCCGCGGAAGGGGCCGGCGAAGTCGACATGAATCCGGGACCATGGCCCGCGGGCCGTATCCCATTCCCTATGGGGCAACCGGGACTCCTCGGGCCGAGAGCTCTGGCAGCTCTCACACGTGCCCACTAAACGCTCTATGTCCCCATCTATCTGGGGCCACCAAAAGAAGCTCCTGGCCAGGGCCTTGGAGCGCACGATCCCGGGGTGACTGGTGTGCAATAGTCTCAGTACTTTGGCCCTCAGCTTCTCTGGGATAACTACCCGCTGGCCCCAGAGTAAGCAGCCCCTTTCCAGCGACAGCTCTACTCTGTGCCTAAAAAATGGCCTGAACTCTTCATCGGGGGGAGTCGTGGGCCAGCCCTTCCTAACCCAGGAACTAACTTGGGCCAGTATCTTGTCGGCCGCCGTGGCCTTGGCGAGGTCGGCCGGGACAATGGGGGGTGAGTCGAGAGACTCGATCAGTAGGACTTGGTGATCCTGCTCTACCTCGCATGTGGGGTCCCCTACGCTTGGGAGAGGAGATCGGGACAGTGCGTCCGCATGGGAGATCTCCTTCCCTGGGCGATAGACCAGCTCATACTGGTAGGCGTTGAGGAAAATGGCCCAACGCAGCATTCTGGGGGATAGAATTTGCGGTGTGGGTTTGCCGGTAGTGAAGATCCCCAAAAGTGGTTTGTGATCGGTCACTATCGTAAACTCGCGGCCGTATAAAAAGTCATGGAACTTTTTCGTTCCGGCGATGATGGCTAGGGCCTCCCTATCAGTTTGCGCGTAATTGCGCTCGGCCTTTGAGAGGGACCTAGAGTAGTACGCTACCGGGGCTTCCCTCCCGCTCTCCAACACGTGGCACAGGACCGCCCCCACCCCCACTGGGGACGCATCACAGACTAAGACCACTGTTTTTTTCGGGTTGAAATGGCTCAGGACAGCGTCCGAAGACAGGAGTGACTTAAGTTCCTTGAATGCTCTCTCCTGCCTGTCCCCCCACCGCCAAACCGTGTCCTTTTTGAGCAGCGCATGCAGTGGCTCCACGACCGATGCCTTCCGAGGCAGGAAGGTATGATAAAAATTTAGGAGCCCTAGAAATGACTGTAGCTCCGGTTTTGCGGTGGGGCGAGGGGCGTTCTTCACAGCTGCAACCTTTGACTCAGAGGGTTTGATCCCGTCTGGGGTTACCTTAAAGCCTAGAAACTCAACCTCCCTCGCAAAGAATACGCATTTGTCCCTCCTCAGTCGAAGACCTGCCCTCTCGAACACCGAAAGGACCCCATCTAGCCTCTTTGCCAACTCTAATTCGCTCCCCGCCGTTATCAACACGTCGTCGAAGTATGGGAGGACGCCTGGAAGCCCCTTTAAAAGGCGTTCCATGAGGGACTGGAAGATTCCGGGGGCCGAATTCACGCCAAACTGAAGGCGCGTTACCTTAAACGCCCCCTTGTGCGTTACTATCGTTTGTGCGGCAGCAGCAGCCGGGGTTACAGAGAGCTGCTGGTACGCCTGAGCCAGGTCTAACTTGGCAAAACACTTCCCCCCATGTAACGTGGCCAGCAAGTGGCTGACCACGGGCACTGGATATGCATTTGGCCGAATGGCCTTGTTAATGGTACATTTATAGTCTGCACAAATCCTGACTTCCCCGTTCGACTTAAGGGCTGTAACAATCGGCGTTTCCCACTCCGCCGAGTCAACTGGAACCAAAATCCCCTGCCCCACCAATTTGTCCAGTTCCGCCTCGATCTTGTCCTTTAGGGCGAAAGGCACCCTCCTTGGTTTGAGGCGGATGGGCCGGATTTCTGGGTCCAGCTCGAAGGAAACCGGGGCCCCCTTGTATTTCCCGAGCCCCTTCTTGAAAACGTCCGGGTGCGCGTTGCACACGTCCCGCATTGGGTCAGTCTCGATGGCGTTAATGCCGGACAGTTCGATTCCCAGGGGAGCAAACCACTGCGTTCCCAAAAGGCAGCACCTCCCCCCTTTGAGGACCACTAAGGGCAGTTTCTCAGAGTAGTTCTTAAACTTCACCTTGAAGTTTCCCACCCCCAACACCGGGATCCCATTTCCCTGCACGTCCCGTAGGTGTGACCTCATGGCCCGGAGCTTGGGCCGCTTATCTGGGGGAATACGCATAAACTCCTTTTGGGACAGGATGGAATAAGATGACCCCGAGTCTATCTCCATCCTCACTGGGACCCCTTGCAACAGTACCTCTACGAAAAACCGCCGGTGCTCCAGGCCCACGCGGTTCACACCTTCCTCACTGTAGCTGGCTGCGACCTTCCTGGTGCCGGCCGCCTTCCGTTGGTGCGGTTGGGGATGGCTGGAACTCCCCTTGTCTTCGACTCGCCCGCGCCTGCATACTCGGGCGATGTGCCCCTTTCGGCCGCAGTTGTGACACTCGGCCTTTCGAAACGGGCACCTCGTGCGGTCGTGGGACGCCCCACAACCGTCGCAACGGCGGTCCTGCCATTCTCGGGTCTGCCGCTTCTCACCACGCTTCTTGATCCTTTGGACGTCGTCGTCCTCACTGGAGTAGGGGTCCGCTGTGGTGGACGACTCCTTGGACGACATTGGTGTGCCGGCGGGCGGCTTGGGGGCCTGCCAGGCCGCCTTTGCTGGTGTCCACCGGGCCGCTTGTACTGGTGACTTGGCCCTCTCGGACGCGGCCCCTCGGGACTTGAACAGCCTCACCCCGCTCCTGGCCTCCTCGGCTGCTTGGGCCTCCCGCAGTACCTCGTTGAACGTGAGGCATTGGTCGCGGGTCATCAGCCTCCTCTGCAGCTCCTCGTCCCTCAGACCACACAACATGCGGTCACGGAGGGCCTGGTCCAGGTCATCCCACTGGCAGTGGACCACCGCAAGCCTGAGGGCCGCCGCGTAGGCGGACACGGATTCACCCGGTCGCTGGTCTCGCCTGTGGAACGCGACCCGTGCTGGGAAGATCGAGACGGGCGGCTGGAAATGCTCACCCAGTCTCTCCAGGATACGGTCGATGGGGACCTCGTCTACCTTCCGGGGGGCCACCAGGGTCATCAGGATCCGCAGCGTGGCCGGCCCCACTTGGGCCAGAAAGTGGGAGAGCATCTTCGCGTCGTCGTCGACACCCGCTGCTTCCATCGCGTGCCGAAACTGGCACTCGTAGAGCTCCCATTGTTCGGGCTTGCTCACATCGAACTGGTACGCCTTGACCTTGGGATTCGCCATCGATCCCATCCTCGTCACCAATTTGGTGTCTTTTCCAGGAGACATAGAAGGAGTCGCAATAAGGACTAACACAGGTTTATTGGTTGATGATCAGAACGAACATGTGGTAATGGCGGAGATACCTCACATTATATACAGTAGTACAATACATTTGAATCTGGCTGCATGGTAGCTCATTGGCTGCTACCGGTGTGACGTCATCCGGGTCACGCCCATCTTCGGTGGTGGATCGGTAGTAGTTTGCTATTGCGGGGAGTTCCCGCGGCTGCAGGTGATTTGAGGAATGATAACCATGTGAGTTGAACACTCGCAGCTGCCCTCTATAGGCAGCTTGCTCGCGTTCCTTTAACAGCTGGGTTACATTGTGATTGTGGCCAGGTTACATTCATACATTTCTTAAAGTGACATTGTACATACATATCAAGCAACATCGTACATACACAACAGCTGCACAACTACATTACTCTGTGTATCTGTGTGCAGAAGGTTGTGGGAAAGGTCATCCAATTTGAGACCTGACTACTGTGTGACAGAGTGAGCTCCCATCATCTGTCCCAGCAATTGTGAACCTAGCAGTTTGAAACTAAGAAATTGCTTGTAGATAAACAGGTACTACTTCAGCAGGAAAGGTAATAGTGTTGTATTCACTTCGGTGTCTAGTCGTCTCTACTAAATAACCATGGAAACATCTGCAAATGGCTGTAAGTGGAGATGAAAACCACCAATTAGTCAGACACAACTGGCTTTCAAACATAAAGTATGGTGGGCATGCATTCTTCTTTATCTGAAGGACCATCTGTTCCAAATCCAGTTTAGGACTAAAATGAAAGAGGAGACAACAGAGATGTATGGGTGCAAAAGCTGCACAGTAAAGGAAGCTGACAGGGGGAAATGATTTGTTTGAATTATGGTTCTGGAGTAGACATTTTGCAGATATCCTGGACTGCCAGAGTGAATCAAGCCTGAACTGTCTTTGGAGGCAAAAATGATTAAGCTGAGACTGTCGTCCTACTTTGGTATATCATGAGAAGACAAGATTCTCTGGACTAGACAATAGTGCTGGCAAAGATGGAAGGTAATAGGAAAAGAATATGAGATGACTAGCATTGCTACCTGGCTTCGCCGGTCGGGTCACTTGGGCCCTCTTCTTACCTTAGTCCCTGTTTTTTTCATCTGTGGTGGTGGTGTGGGTGGGGTGAGAGCATTTGGGCTGTTGCGCCGCATTTCCTTGCTGGTTCTTCCTTCTCTGGTCTGCCAGCCTCCTCCATTGAGTTATGTCCGGAGGCCTTCGCCCTGCCCCCAGCGATGAGGGGGAAATGGGGCCAGACCATTCCCTCAGCCTGGGCTCTGTCTGCTTTGGTAAGGCAGGGCCCTGAGCTATATTGCATGCATGAGTCGGCAATTTTTCTTCTTCGTGCGCGCCGGCTGTCCAGCCTCCTCTGCGCTCGTGTCCTCCTGCCTAATTGGCTGAGGCATGCCATGGCACGGAGGACACTGGGACTCTTTTTTCCCATGTTCGTGGGGTGTATGCCCCACCCTTGGCTCCCGGACCCTCACGGCGATGGTGTCAAGGACAAAAGGTAGGTGTGCACGGCACATTACAGGATTGGCCTGACGGGTGTGGAAACGCATTCCGCAAACGCACAGCCCAACCCCGTTCTTATAGATATAGAGCGGGGATGGCTTTTGTGCTCCAGGTGTTCTTGAACTTCAGTTCCCAGAAGCCCTCATCAGCTGGTGTGCTAGCTTGGGCTTCTGGCAATTGAAGTCCAAGAACACCTGGAGCAGCAAGGTTGGCCATTCCTGCCCTCAAAGAAACACTGTCTATAATGTGAAGGAGTTGAGGAGGACTGTTGAAGACAGAACATTGTGGAGAATTTTCATTCATAAGATTGCCATAAGTCAAAGACAACTTGATGGCACATAACAACAAAAAGAGTAGGGATTTTGGAGTGAACAATCAGGAAGCAAGCACACATATCGCAAAACAGGCAGGCAAATTTTCCACCATTTCCATTATGGCAATCCATTCTAATTGTGCATCTTTACATAGAAAAGCTCAATGCTCAAATATTATGTAAAGCTGTGGTCTGCTGCCTTTCCCCCCTCACTCTCTGCCTTCCCAATCTTTGAGGATACATGTCTTCTTCTTTTAAAAAGCAATGTGCAGATAGCCAGCCCATCCCCACTTCTTCCATACTCCCCAAGCATGAAGGAACTCTACATATCAAAGCAACATTCTGCAGTGAAAATCAGTTGCTAGATATGCAAACCTGATTTTTGGTAATGCTGTTCCGCCCCCCTCCTTCCCTTATAGGTTTACATTTGTATTTGTTGACAAAATATTGAGTGATGGTACCACAGTCTTGGGCATATCTTATTCCACCTCTCTTCTACAGGTTACCTATTCAAAAGGTTTACTTCATGCCTAATAACTTCAAAGACTTCAAGTCTCCCAGGACAGGAGGAGGTGACTTCAAAGCCTTGCATTGCTTATGCTAATTCTTGTGGATGGAGAACCATCAGAGTGATGAAGGAAAGGTCCCAGTGGAGACGTTCTCCACCACTGGCATACTTCCCTGTCAAAGATTTTAATTGTTGGCATTTCTTATTTGATGTTTCCCAAGTCATTGACAGATACTGCTTTCAAGGGGGGGGGAGAGGGGAGAAAACAATAAAGCACGAGGAGGAATGGGATGCTACTGGGTTATGTCCACCTTCAAAAGATTTGAGGTTTCTTCAACTAGGAATCCTCCAAGTATTGGGTGGAGGAAGGGGGGTGGTCGGGGGGAATCTTCCATTTTCTTCATGTGCAATCTGATTACAAGGATATTTCATTGAGGAACTTTCTGAACAGTAATTAGCAGCTCCAACACAGCTAAGTTTTGGGAGATCTATGTGTTACTGGTAGCTACTTGGATCGGCTCTGGTTTAGCTGCCTGAATGGGTTGCTTTACGGATTAAAATGTTTATGTTACAATCAATTCTTCTGCAGCCCAGGTCATGAGGGAACTGGGAAGCTCAAAGCAGAACACCCCCCCCCCCAAAAAAAAACACCTTTTAAATTCCTTTCCCACCTCCCTCTGCTTCCTGATTTATGCATTTAAAAGCCTTTCAAGAATCATGTCACAATAGCGGAACTTTTGTTGTTGTTGGTTTTGTAGCACAGATGTTCCATTATACAATGGAAAACTATGACATTGTGTATAAATACAAACCAGCTGCCACAGTTCCACTCTGCCATGACTAAACCCAGAAATGAATATGAGGCTATGGCTAAAATGAGCCAACTCTGTGAATAGAAGACCAATTCTCACTAGATGCCTGCTTTGCAATGTTTCATGGATTTGAATTATTTTTTCCTTGTAATCTGAGAATATATGTTGTCATTCTTGTTAACATTCTTGTTAACCATTTACCAACCTAGCTAGACACCAAAGACATGGGGAAAAGCTTTGTATGGGTGTGCAACATAAGAAACTCTATGCCAACAGAAAACTAGCATGTCAGAAAGATGGATTGTGACTTTCATCTCTGACTAGCTTGGTGCCCGGCCTTGGCCAGGTGTGTGTGTGTGTTCCTATGTGGGCTAGGGCTTACACGCACATGCACATGCACACGCACACGCACATGCACATGCACACACGCACACACACACACATACACACACGCGCGCGCACACACACACACACACACACGCACGCGCGCACACACACTTCATGTTACTCTTTTCCTCCCTCCCTGCCCTTCTTGGCTTTACCTGCCCACACCTTTCATTTGGCCACTGTTTCTTTCCCTTTCTCCCCTGCAAACACGCTTACTCACACACACACACATATACTTCGCCCGTCCAGCGCCCTCATTCCTTCCCCCTCTGAACACACACACACACACACACACACACACACACACACACACACACACACACACACACACACACACACACACACACACACACACACACACACACAGCAGCTGCCGAACACACTGTCCCGGTTTTGTGCCCGCCTCCGGCTTGTCCGTGCCCTTTGCTCCACCCACGAGGCCCTTTAGTTTTTTCAAGGGTTGGGGGGGGGGACTGCAAGGTGTGCGCATGGCCAGCAACCACTTCCCCCACCTTCTGCACATGGCTATTGTTCATACATGCCCACACCCGTGCCGGCCTCGCCAATTGGCTGAGGCGTGCCACAGCTGCTGGGGCTTGTAGTTTTCTTGTTTTTTGTGGGTTTGTGGGGCACAGGGCCCTTCTGCCGCCCCCAGACTCCAGCTATGCAATCTGTGACACCAAAGGTAGGCATTCGCCAACTTTCAGGGGGCTCAGTCGAGGGGTGTGGAAACGCATTCGGGACACATGGACGCACACTTCCGTTTTATAGATGTGCTCATTTTTTTGCATACCAAGGGGATGCAATTGATTGTGTAATTCAGACTCCAGGCAATATTGTACTTAACATGATTTTTCTGACTATCCAGTTCTTTCCCCCAAAATTCATGCATGTAGCCATTATTTGTTACAGAACTTTAGAGACTGGTACTTTTTATATATATTTAAATTAAATGAATTTCTTACAAATAAACATAATAAACAAACAAACATAAAACACATAGAACACATTGTAAGACTGTTGTGTATGTTAACTGTGTTTTCTGACAGGAGCAGAATGTATCTTTTCTCATGTATCTATTATGCAAATAAGTGGATCGAAAATGTGCACATTCTGTTAGCCAATGGGCTTGTTGTATTATTGTTACTGTTACTGTTTATAGTGTATATAAGTCTAAGTTTTGCCCCATCCAAACTGTGTTCAAGCCCCACTAATAAAGAGCTGAATTTCACTACTTCATTCATCTGCTTCTTCATTCACTGAACACAAAAAAGACAGAGCTGAGCTTTGGTATTATAATCAGCCTAAGCTATGATCAGTTACTCAGGTTGATCATTCATTCATTCATTTGTTCAATAAATATGACACCTTCTTTCCAATGGAAGGACCCAAGGTCTGTCAGAATTAATTAAAACAATGTATTCATGCATAGAGAAAAACACAATGGGATAATTTTGTGTTAAAATTAAATAGATTCTATTATTAAAATTTTAATTAATTGCATGCTGTCAAATCAGTCCTGATTTATGGCAACCCCTTTCTATGTTTTCTAGGAAGAAAATTCATTCATTCATAGGTTTATTTGTACCCCGCTTCCCTTGGCCCAAAGGAGACTCGAAGTGGCAAAACAACAGTAACACAAGGAATACAATTGATGTACAAGGACAAATAACAATACAATAATAGAAAAAGTAAATAAACAATACAATATCAGCAGTACATGTCAACAAACAGTATCATCATTTACAATGTAGGGGGAAAATTCAATATATCAATAAATATGGTTTTAAAGTACTAACAGGAGCGGAGCCCAGGAAGCGATGGTCTCGCCTCCCCCTCTCGCCAGGGTGGGCGAAGGCAGGCGAGCGTCTGGGGTGAGGCAGTATCCGGAGGGTCAAAAAGCAGCAGCAGCAGATCTTCTTATGGCCGCTGTGCTGGACCCCCTCAGCTGAGGCCAGTCTCGCCAGTCGCGCCTCCACCGGGACCCTTGTGCGGTGTCGGCGGCTGCTTTTCTACCCTTCCAGCCAGGCGTGGCTCAGAAGGGGGTAGCGGTGGCAGCAGGCACATGTGGCTCCCATCCCTGGAGCGGCATTAGTGACCCTCTTGCATGAACTTCCATGCCTAAATGAGGAATTGAACTAAGTCTCCTGACTCCAAATGCATCACTTTGTCCACTACATCACACTGGATATCCTCGTTATAATTAAGACTCATTTTATAATTATGACTCCTAAACCAAAAAAAGGAGAAAAACATTGTGGCACTTTAAAGACTAACTGCTGCATTTTAATGTTAGCTTTTGTGGATCAAGTCCACTTCATCAGACATAGGAGTGTGGTTAAGACGCTGAACTTGCTGACTGGAAGGTCGGAATTTGATTCCTGGGTACTGCATGATGGAGAGAGCTCCCATCTCTGCCCCAGCTCCTGCCAACCAAGCAGTTCAAAAGCAAGAAATTGCAAGTAGATAAATAGGGACCACTTTGGTGGGAAGGTAAACAGCATTCCATGCACTCCGGTGTTGAGGCATGCCTGTCACGTGTCCATGGAAACGCCTGCAGACGCAAACAGCACTGGCTCTTTGGCTATAAACAGAGATGAGCACTGAACCCTACAGTTGGATACAACTGGCTTTCGAGCAAGGGTGACCTTAACCTATATGTTGTCATATTTTACCACCTTCACAGAACCTACTTCAGTAGAATTCTCATCCACAACATAGGCTATCTCACAGAGGAAAGGATGAACTCACACAATTGTCAACTGAGGCTGAAGTTTAAACTCATTAGAAAATGTTTAATGCCAGGTGCTTGCCTTGCATCCTCTTACTAGCCATTTGCAATTCAACACGGCAAAACTTCACAACTAATCTGAATAACATCCAGAGATCTTCTGCTATTACCAGTTATAAAAAGCCATATTGATTTGTATACTTATCTGCTACTTCTGTACCTGATGTGTATAAATTGATGCCATGAAGTATCACTCCTGTGCCTGGCGAAGTGGACTTGATCCACGAAAGCTAACATTATAATACACGAGTTAGTCTTTAAAGTGTGACAATGTTTCTGCTTTTTTGTTTTGTTTACTCTCTGGTATGCTTGAAACACAGGACTACTAACAGGACTACTCTTATTTTTTTAAAAAAACCTTCAATAATAAATGCTACCTTTCTAATTTTCTCCCATTAAGGATTGTGGGTTTCATTTCTTTGCAAAGGGCAGTGTGTCAGGGGCTAAATCCACAAACTAACTTACTTACCTGCTGCTTGTTGCTGTGTCCTCTTATTAGATTTTCCTTTGGGCTTTGACTGAAGCAGAAGAAGGTGGGGAGGGTCCTGGCTGCCTTACTCCTTGGCTGCCTCATTAGTAAAGTAAGCATAAGAATCCTGAACCTCACCCGAGAGAATTCTTCTGAATCTCTTTTCTCCATTGACATTCTTTTCGAAGGTGACTTTTTTCCTCATCAGACTGAATGAGAATGGTCAGAATTCACTGAGGAGATTTTTCTTTTGTGAACAGCATTGCTTCTCTTTCTCCTTCTTTATTTCCCCTTTTATCCCTTTAGGTGTTGAGGGAGATATGAGGTTCTTGTTCTGGCACTTCTAGTGGCCTGCACCAGGGTTATTTGGTATTCTTGTAATATTTCTTTGATGCTGTCTTTCCACCTTCCTCTGGGTCTGCCTCATGGTCTTTTCCCTTCTCCTCTTTCCCCATACGCCTTGTAAGGTATGTAATTCCAAGACATTCTCTCCAAATGGCCAAACCACTTTATTTGTTGTCTCTGTATGTTATGTAGCAAAATAAAATAAAATAAAATGGTTCTATTCCAATTCTTTCCCTTATGATCTCATTCCTTATTTTATCCCTTTTAGTCACTCCAGAAGCCTTCCTCAGACATCTCATTCAAGTGGTGGCCAACCTTTGTTTATGTTTTGATGTAAGTGTCAATTGTACTGGTAACATAAGGTGGGAATGAATATGCTTTGTATGAAGTGCTGGTCAGTATTGCCTTGAGTTGCAAGAGTGGCGCTAACTGTCCAGGTATTTGGTTTGCCTTACTGCACCATATGTTCATCTCTTCATCGTTTTGCCATCCTAAGTAAATGTTGTGCCTAGGTCATACCTGTCAACCCGCTGCTCTGGAAAAAACGGGACTTGTACAGATCGCTTGTGCGCAGGTCGCTTTCCACGCATACATGGAAGCGCTATGCCACTTGCGCAGCCCCTACACAAGCAGCGTAGCACTTCCATGCATGCGTGGAAGGGATTTACACTTGTGTTTTAGTGTATGAGAGTCAAGACACAGGAAACAGCCAAGGGCTGGGTTAACTCAGGTTTATTGCATGGTGGACAGAGGGAACATGAGGTAATGGCGGACGAACAGCTCTATATATATGGTAGTAACGTATTTGAATGTGGCTCCACGATAGCCCATTGGCTACTGCCCGCGTGACGTCATGGCGGGTCACGCCCTTCTTGTCCAGGTGTAGGTAGCGGCGGGAAACTTCCCGCGCTGCGGCCTTTGATGGGTTTGAACCAAGAGAGCTTGGACGCTCGCTGCTGCCAGCTGGTGGTCATTAGCTCGCGTCCTATTACAGGGTTTATAGTGATACAGCTGAAGGTTACATTGGTTCAGATACATTGATATCACATGTGGAAGGTTACACTGTTAGAACACAACACTCCTCCCCCCTAGGATGAGACGAAGTCTCTCAGCCAAGATGGCTTATTTCGAACACGCTGGGGTCTCGGCGCGGGCTGCCCTGCCCTGGCTTCGCTCCCTCCTCCTTGCTCCCTGGCTTCCTGCCCTGTAATGGGAGAGGATGACTTGTTAGTGGTTTGCCGCGGCTCTGCGGCTTTGTTGGAAGGTGTGTGCTTTGTTTGGGACGAACCGGGGGCACTGGGGGCTAACGAAAAACCCCTCTTCTCGCTTGGATGGGTGGGGGAACACTCCAAAAAACCCCCCCGGCTAGCAAAATCAAAATCAAAATCGAATTCGGGGGAAGCGGCAGCGGCGTCCGCAAACTCCTTTTCCCTCTCCCCGGGCTCGGATAGAACTGGAGTATCAAAAGGATATGAGTCGGAATCACTGCTTTCCCCCCTGGCTTTGGACTGGTGTCCTTCTCTGTCTCCCCCTTGGGCTAAACGGGTGGGGGAGAACCCTATCACTGAATCCTGTTGCTGAGCCCCACTGATCGGCCCCTCACTCACTCGGTGCCTCAGTTGGTCAGCGTGCCTCCTCCAGAGGAGACCGGTGCTAGTTTCCACCCTATACGACACTGGTCCCGTCTGTTCTATTATCGTCCCTGGCACCCAGACTGGGCCTGCGTTGGCATAGTTCCTGCAGTGTACAGGATCGCCTACGTCGAAACCTTTCGAGACCGCTAAACCTATGTTCTTCCCTTTGTCCTCGACCCTCGACGGGTCTAACCTGGACAAGAGCGTGGTCAGTTTCCTCCACATTAGCAGCTCAGCCGGCGAGTATCCAGACGCTAAGGGGGTCACTCTGTACGCTAACAGAAATTGGCAGACTTGGTGATTTAGATCTCCCGAGCCCATGCGCCGTAGCGCATCTTTTGTTGTACGCACCAGCCGTTCCACTTGGCCATTCGTGGCCGGGTGAAACGGCGCGGATGTGACGTGCCGAATTGCATTTGCCTCCATGAATGCCGCGAACTCAGCGGACGTGAAACAGCTAGCGTTATCGCTGACCAGAGTGTCGGGTAAACCGAACGTGGAAAAGACCCTCCTTAGCTGGCGAATGGTAGTGGCGGAGGATGTGCTCTTTACCGGAATGACCTCCAGCCACTTTGAGTATGCATCCACTACCAGGAGAAACATGGTCCCTCGGAACGGGCCAGCAAAATCTACGTGCACCCTGGACCACGGTCCCCTTGCTGCATCCCATTCCCTATGCGGAAGACGGGCTACCTCCGGTCGGGAGCACTGACATGCCTCACAAGTGCCAACCATATGCTCTATGTCGGCGTCCAGCTGGGGCCACCAGAAGTAACTCCGGGCCAACGCTTTGGAACGGACGATTCCCGGGTGGCTGACGTGCAGCAGCTTCAGCACTTTCGGTCGCAGGGACGTAGGAACCACCACCCGTTGGCCCCACAAAAGGCACCCCCTCTCTAATGACAACTCTATTCGCTTTCGAAAAAATGGGTCGAATTCCGTGCCTGGGGATGACGCCGGCCACCCCTTCTGCACCCACGAGCATACTTTCTCCAGTGTTCTATCCTTTCCGGTCGCCCTGGCAATGTCGGCCGGTACTATTGGGGGTGAATCTAAGACCTCTATCAGCAATACCTGGCGGTCCCTTCCTACCCCTGCCTTCTGGTCGTCCGACAAGGGTAACGGCGACCGTGAGAGCGCGTCTGCATGGCCGATCTCCTTCCCTGGCCGGTATTCTAACTCATGTTGATATGCGTTAAGAAAAATAGCCCACCGCAGCATCCTCGGGGACAGGATCTGTGGCGTAGGCTTATTTGCAGTGAAAATTCCTAACAGGGGCTTGTGATCAGTCACGATTTTGAACGGGCGACCATACAGAAAATCGTGAAATTTTTTGGTTCCCGCTACTATCGCCAATGCCTCCCTGTCGGTCTGTGTGTAATTCCGCTCTGCTTGGGACAGGGACCGTGAATAAAACGCTATCGGGGCCTCCCTCCCGTCGTTCAACACGTGGCAAAGCACCGCCCCCTCCCCCACCGGGGATGCGTCGCAGACTAAAACTACTGGCCGTTTGGGATCGAAATGAGTCAGGATTGCCTCGGATGTTAGGAGTTGCTTTAACTCTGTGAACGCTCTCTCTTGCTCGTCACCCCACAGCCATTTTACCTCTTTTTAAAGTAACCGATGGAGCGGCTCGGCAACAGCCGCCTTCTGTGGAAGGAAGGTATGGTAGAAATTGAGAAGCCCCAGAAACGACTGTAGCTCGGTTTTTGAAGTGGGGCGAGGGGCTTTCTTAATGGCGGCTACCTTAGATTTGGACGGCCTAATTCCCTCGGGCGTGACACGGAACCCTAAAAACTCAACCTCTGTTTCGAAAAATACACATTTGTCTTTTCTCAGTCGCAGCCCCGCTTTCTCGAACACGGTCAGGACTTTATCCAATCTGTGAGCCAGCTCGGCTTTACTCCCCCCCGTTATCAACACGTCATCAAAATATGGCAACACCCCCTCCAGCCCCTTAAGGAGGCGTTCCACGAGCGACTGAAAAAGGCCAGGTGCCGAGTTCACGCCGAACTGTAACCGCGACACCTGGAACGCCCCCTTATGTGTAACTATTGTTTGTGCCGCCGCTGTGGCGGGGGTTACCGGGAGTTGCTGGTAGGCCTGTGCTAAATCGAGCTTAGCGAAACACTTTCCCCCATTCAGCCTGGCCAGAAGGTGGCTGACCACTGGCACCGGGTATGCATTAGGGCGGATTGCCTTATTAATTGTACACTTATAATCAGCGCAAATGCGCACCTCCCCATTAGCCTTCAGTGCTGTTACAATTGGAGTCTCCCACTCCGCGGAATCCACAGGAACAAGGATCCCCTGACCCACCAGTTTGTCCAGTTCCGCCTCTATTTTGTCCTTTAGCGCGAACGGTACCCTGCGCGGTTTGAGTCTTATCGGGCGGACCTCCGGGTCTAGGTCGAAAGCTACAGGGGGTCCCTTGAACTTTCCCAGTCCACTTTTAAAAACGGCGGGGTGTGCGTCACACACCGCTTGTATTGGATCCTCGCCTACGGCATGCACCCCCCCTATGAACAAACCTAAAGGCTGAAACCACTGCGTTCCGAGGAGGCTACAACTTCCCCCTTTGAGCACCACTAGGGGAAGTTCCGCAGAATGTCTCTTAAAACGAACCCGGAATGTCCCGACCCCCAACACTGGAATGCTGTTCCCCTGCACGTCCCGTAGTGTGGCCCTCAACGCCTTAAGCTTGGGCCGCAAGTGGGGGTCGATTCTCAAGAACTCTCTCTGGGGAATTATAGAATAGGAGGACCCCGAGTCAATTTCCATCCTAATAGGGGTCCCTTGTACTAGTACCTCAACGAAGTAGTGGGCCTGTCCCGCAGACACGCTGAACACAGGAGCGTCGCCCTCGCTGTCGTCCGAGATGCGGCCCACGCCGTCCTGCTTCCTCGTGGTCCGGGCGCCATCTTTGGACCTCGCTGGACGGTCCGGTCTGGCCGAACGGTCTTGTGACTGTCTCCGGCCCTCTTTCCCTTTCCTGCACGCCTTGGCGATGTGCCCCCGACGGCCGCAGTTGAAACACTCGGTTTTTCTGAATGGGCACCTCACGCGCTCATGGGCCGCTCCGCAACCGTCGCAGCGGCGCCCTCCTCTTCGGACCTTCTGGACCTCCTCGCCGTCGCTGCTTTCCGAAGACGACTTCGAAGTCGGTTGGGTTGCATGCACCGACTGACCGGACTTTCCATGCAACGAGTTTTCCGCTTTGCCGGCCCTCGGACGCCACTCACGCCACTTGTGCATCTCATCTACTCCAGCATTCGTGGATTCCGCGGCTTCCGCGGCCTCTACAACCTCTTCCAGTGTGGGTGGTGGCTCCTTGTTCATCAGGCTGCGCTGCACTTCCTTGTCCTTCAGGCCACACAGAACCCCGTCCCTGAGGGCCATCTCTAGGAAGTGGTCCCATCTGCAGGGGGCGGCGGCTACTCTCATAGCCGTTACGAAGGCTTCTACCGACTCGTCCGGCGCTTGGACTCGCCTCCAAAACGCGCTCCGAGCGGGAAACATTGCCCTCGAGGGTCGGAAACGCTCACGCAGCAGTTTCATGATGTCACCGGCTTTGAAATCGCTCATCTTCTTCGGTGCAAGAATGCCCACCAGCGTCCGCTTGGTCTCCATCCCAAGCATGCGGGTGAGGATGGCCCTCTTCCTTTCCTCGTCGTCTTCTTTGACTTTGAGTTCCACCAGTGCCGCCTGGAAGTCCATCTCAAACAGCTCCCAGTCTTGCGGTTTGGTAATGTTGAACCCGCTCTGTGCCCTGGCTCCATGGGGATCCATTATCCCACCTTCGTCGCCAGTTTAGTGTATGAGAGTCAAGACACAGGAAACAGCCAAGGGCTGGGTTAACTCAGGTTTATTGCATGGTGGACAGAGGGAACATGAGGTAATGGCGGACGAACAGCTCTATATATATGGTAGTAACGTATTTGAATGTGGCTCCACGATAGCCCATTGGCTACTGCCCGCGTGACGTCATGGCGGGTCACGCCCTTCTTGTCCAGGTGTAGGTAGTGGCGGGAAACTTCCCGCGCTGCGGCCTTTGATGGGTTTGAACCAAGAGAGCTTGGACGCTCGCTGCTGCCAGCTGGTGGTCATTAGCTCGCGTCCTATTACAGGGTTTATAGTGATACAGCTGAAGGTTACATTGGTTCAGATACATTGATATCACATGTGGAAGGTTACACTGTTAGAACACAACATGTGTAGAACCCTTCCGCGCACGTGTGGAAGCGCTCCACCGCTTGCATAGGGGCTGCGCAAGCAGCATAGCACTTCCACGCATGCGTGGAAAGCGTTTCCCCCGCTGCCAAATTATGGGGTTTTGGCAGCACGGGGCGGGTTATGACGTCAATCGGCGTCAAATTACGGGGTAATCCCAGCCAAATCGGGATGGTTGACAGGTATGGCCTAGGTATTTGAACTCTGCTGCTTTTAGCACAATATTGCTGTAACAATCCGCTTACTCCCAGGTAGGACTCGGTAGTCCTATGGCCTCCTGGCAATGGGATTGTGCCTGATCCTGCTTCCCTGGCTCAGATCGGACCCAGCAGTTCAGAGCTTTTCCTATCAGTGTGCCCAGTCACTCCCGACCGAAATCCAGGTGGTGACAAAGGGTGCATGTGAAACTAGTGTAGATTCAGGTAATGTGTGCTAAGTAATCACTCCAAGTCTCTTCAGGTATTTTAGAAATACAGTAATACCTCGGATAACGACCAAACTTGGTTCCACAAGTCTGGTCGTTATCCGATTTTGGTCGTTGTCTGATGCATGCATTGGATAACATGAAAAAACCCAGCCCTGTTCCCTTTCTGAAGAGGAAAGGGAACAGTGGGTCGATCCGCCAGCCTCTTTGTAAAGGGCAGCTGGGATTCCATGCGTGGAATCCCCGCTGCCCTTTCCAAAGAGGCAGGTGGATTGAGCCAAGACCCTCTCGCCTGCGCCTTTGGAAAGGGAACCGGGGCTCGGACCGCCTGGTTTGTTTGGGGTGAGAGCGGAAAAGCGCACGCATGCCCCAAACAAAAGGGCACTCGGACCACGGCTTCATTTAGGGAGAGACCAGGTGATCACACACTCTCCCCAAATGCACTGGCGCTCGGACCATGGCTTTGTTTGGGGAGAGACCGGGTGATCACGTGCTCTCCCCATATGCACCGGCACTCGAACCACAGCTTTGTTTGGGGGAGAGACCGGGTGTTCGCGTGCTCTTCCCAAACACACCGGCCGTCCAAGCAGTTTGTTTGAGGTGAAGAAGCACCGGTTGTGCCTCCTCCTCTTCACCCCAAACACACTGGATGACCAAGCCCCCACATAAATGATGACACGCTGTTTGGGGCTGAAAAAATCACTCTCTTCGGGTGCATTTTTTCTGTTCTCTGACTCCCCAGCAACCTCTGGGAGGGTGGGAGGACCTTTTCCATGCTGTTCCTGCATTCCTAGGAGGTCTTCAATTCCCAGAAGCCAAAGCACCCTGTAAAAATGCATGTGGTGGCCATTTTGTTTTAAAACAAAATGGCAGCCACAACGATTTTAAGCTGTCGCATGGCTCAGGGACCTCCTAGGAAGGTGGGAACAGCATGGAAAAGGTCCTTCCACCCTCCCACAAGTTGTTGGGGAGTCAGAGAGCTGAAAAAATGCATCCAAATAGGGTGATTTTTTCCAGCCTCAAACAGCATGACAAGGTAAGAGATCAAACACGATGCATCGGAGAACGCTACACGGTTGTTATCCAATGCAATTGTTTTCCTCAAATAGCTGGTCATTATCCGATTTGGTCCTTATGCGATGCGGTCGTTATCTGAGGTATTATTGTATATTGAAAACATAGCAAGATTCAGGATACAGTCCAGCAATAGCTTAGAAAGCATTTCAAAGCAGAAATAAAGCAAGCTGCATGTTCCAGGGATAGCCCCATAGGTGTACCTTTGCAGGCGCACCCCCCAATAAAGGACTCAGACACTGATAAAAGTGGATAACGGCATTGGGCCACATTTATTGATTCATGCCCTAGTCCGAATTATAAATTTCTATTGGTAATTGACCAATCATAATTCTTCAGGCAAGCAGGCCGAAGTAACACTGGTAAGGTACCACCCAAAATTGCCAACGGCAATTGCTACAATGTATCCATTTGTATCAATTTGTTTGTAGACAACAAACAAATTGTTGACTGTAGTCAATATCTAACTAATGACCCCACCCTCTGACGCGTATCCGTAAAATCACGGGGTGATGCATGCTGTCTAGCTATAGCCATCACCCCGTCGCCTAGTTCGTCGTTGACCGGACAACGTTTAACCAACTTATGCCTGTCTAGTGTTGTCCAGTCAATTGCGAACTTGCCGGATACCTGTGGGTCATAATGTTTACCTTACCAGTGCTACCCGCCACTCGGAGGGGCTTCAAAGAAGGCTCGACGCCCCCCCAGACCGTCAGCTCGGTCAACAGGCCTGCTCGCCAATCACCCAACAGGAGGTCCATACCTCCTCGCGACAGATGGACCCCATCCCCTGCATACAAGTCATAATTTTGTAGGCTAATAGCGGGGTGACGACTGACCCTCCCCCAAGCCCTGTCGACAAGGAACCGCGCCACTGCCCTATTCACCATGCGTCTAGCGCGGTCAAGGGCCAGGAGGTCAACACCCCCTCTGTAGGAATGGCGCGGGACCATGTCCGACCAAACAAGGGTTGTGGCGGGCCAGACGTAATGCAGGTAGGCGAGGTCCTCGCAAATCGCATGCTTCAGCGATAAGCCGGTGACCTGGCCCAAATCATTGCCCCCCAGGTGTATAATCAGAATGTCAGGCGGGTCAGCATTCTGGCCTGAAAAAAGGAAAGGCAGCAGCTCCCGCCATAACATCCCGGGCTTACCATGCCATGTGAGACTTGCGTATGCACCCAGTCCCAGTCGGGGTCCCCACTCTGTCACCGCAGCGTAACGCGCTGCCCTGTGCACGTAGCTATGGCCCACCAGCCATACTGTCACCGGTGTAATACGACACCCAGGGTCTGTAAAGAAAATGAGGAAAAGAAGGTAAGGTGACTGAATTGGTACTCACGGCGGAAGTGGGTGCACATAAAACTGAAAACATTGCGAACCCCACCTTCCCATGCTGCGTATGTCAGCCCCGGAGTACCCAAAAGCAGCTGCGGTTGAGGCTGCCCCTATACGGAATGAATGGGTGCCATAGCGGGCACCTGGGAGGCCCACACTGGCCAGCGCTTTGCCCGTCACCTTCCAAAATTGAAACTTAGTAAGGGGAGACCCATCTTGGTGACAGAAAAACGGGCCATGGTGCGTGCCACGCAGTGCAAGGAACTCCTGTAGGGCACCAACCGGACAGATGTCTGCCAAAGAACACCATAGCAGTCTCACACCACTGCCTACGCCATGCTGATCCGTCTTAGAGGAGCGTATCCTCAACTGAGCCCAGTCTTTGGCAACCCAGACATCCTCGAGTTCCAGTGCCCTACGACTTGCATCCACCTTAGACAGCATCACAAGCTCGCTGATGCGGAGCGCTCCAAAAAATGCCACCGTTGTGGCTGCATGAAATAGGGCTGCCTCATATGTATCAAAACAGAGGCCAGGCCAGCCCCGGGCCAACTGGGTAAGAACCCCTGGGGAAATCGGGTGGCGGTCGTCCGGGCAACGCCCGCGCTCGCACACCCACCCCTCCAAAACATGTCTCACATGGAAGTCAGAGGTGCTGTCCACATGACCTCCCACTTTGGCCATAAAAGCCAACGCTGAAAGCTTAGATGCTATGGTGCGAGGTGCAAGGCCCTGAGCATGCAGGTAAACCGTGAACCGCAGAACATGGGTTACCGGGATCGGACAGGTTCCTGGCAGTTGTAATTGGGTACAGAATGCCCTGAAAGAATTAATTGCGTGGTGATACGCCTTACGCGTGCGTGGCGCTAACGACAGGCCAATCGCCCGGTTCACCTCTCCTTGCCAATGGTCCATATCTCCTCCGGGAGTGGCGAGGGAAATTCCTCCGCATCCGGGGCCAAGGCACGGAACCGGGAGATCTGTAGGCGGGACAAAGCGTCAGCAATATCATTATTGACCCCTGGGACATGCCTGGCCCTGAACAGGACGTTGAGGCGCAGGCTGCGCAACACAAACTGGCGCACTAGGTCCATAACCCTGGGCGATTTAGAAGTCTGTGCATTGACAATGTGGACCACAGCCGCGTTGTCACACCAGAAATGCACGACCGAGTTGTCCCACTCCTCGCCCCATAGCATCAGAGCACCCAGGATGGGGAAAAACTCCAGATATGTGAGATCACGCAGGCGACCCGTGCCTGCCCAGGCCGGTGGCCACCCACCATAGGCCCACTTCCCATTGAAGTACATCCCATAACCCAGGGATCCCGAGGCATCAGACTGAATCTGAAAATGAGGGGAAGCCAGGAGGTCATTCCTCCAAAATGAGACCCCATTGAACTCCCTCAGGAACTGTAACCAGACAAGCATGTCTGCCCTGATACCCCAGGTAAGCCGAACCCTATGGTGAGGCCTGGATAATCCCGCCATGGCATCGCACAAGCGCCGGGCAAAAGCCCTGCCCGGTGCGACCACCCTGCAAGCGAAATTAAGGTGACCATGTAGCACCTGCAGTTCTCTCAGTGATGCCTTGCGCTTGGCCAGCAAGTCCGAGATAAGGGCCACAATCCTTGACACCTTATCCCCCGGTAACCTAGAAGCCTGCGCTATCGTGTCAATCTCCACCCCCAGGAAGACTAGCTGTGTCGATGGGCCCTCGGTCTTTTCGGGCACTAAAGGGACACCGAGTTCCTCCATTAGCGTCTGAAATGTGTTGAGGAGACGTGTACACGTGTCCCAGCCCCGTTCACCCCCGAATAAAAAGTCATCCAGGTAATGGGCTACAGACCGGGACCCTGACCTGCGGACGAAAGCCCACTCTAGGAAGGTACTGAAACGCTCGAAAGCCGAGCATGATATGGAACAGCCAAAAGGCATGGCCTTATCAAAGTAATATTCGCCCCGAAACTTGAAACCCAGCAATTCAAAGTCGCCCGGGTGCACCGGCAAGAGGCGAAAAGCCGACTTAATGTCGCACTTAGCCAGCAGCGCACCCGGGCCACATGAGCGCACCATGCGCAGCGCGTGGTCGAAGGAAGTATACCTGACTGAGCAAAGGTCATCAGGGATAGCATCATTGATCGATCGGCCGGCTGGGTAGGACAAGTGATGAATAAGGCGAAACTCGCCTGGAGACTTTTTGGGAACCAAGCCCAGGGGCGATACCTTAAGGTTGGGGAAGGGGGGTGCAGGGAAAGGGCCAGCGACCCTGCCCGCATCGACCTCCTTATTAATGCTGGCAGCAGCCACCTCCTCCCTCCCCCTAAGGGACAAAAGGTTGGGGGCATCCTGAGGGGACCTATCACCCATGAAAGGGATACGGAACCCCTGCCTAAAGCCCTGAAGGAGATAATCCGCATCCTCCCCTTTCGGGTACAATGTGAGCCAGCGCTCCAACATGTCCACATTAATTGGGGAGGGAGCCTTTCGGTGAACCAGCACCATCTGCGGCAGTCTTGCCGGCCCACTGTCCGCCCCTCCCTCTGCCCCGCGTCCCTCCAGGCCTGGGACAGGCAGAGGCCGCATGGGGGCCCGCACAGGTGGGACACTCATGTCTGTACTTGCAATTCTTCCTATTGCAGGAACCAGAGGACGAGAAAGTCCAGCACAGCAGGCGGGCTGGAACCCCCTGCCCCGCCACCTGGCGGGGAACCTGTGCTGGAGCCGCTCGCTGGACCGCATGTCCACAATGGTATCTTTCCCCTGGCGCGGGGCGCGTGGGTGTCATGTACAGAAGCCAAAGCCTCTGGCATGGCTCGTCCCACTTCATCTTGGGGTGCAGGGGAATCCGCATACGGAATTCCTCGTCATAAGCCAACCATGACGGGCCCGGGAAGTCAACCATCGCCCGATAGATGTTGTCCAAATACTGGACCATCGGAATTGCCAAATCCGGCCGGGCCCTCAGGTACACCGCCATGTAGATGAGGTAGGCCGGCAGCCAGTTGGCCCACGTACGTGGTGGCTTGCGACGACGTGCCTGCTCCTTATCCTTCTCATCCTGCCCCTCCCTCTCTTCCTTGGTGGGCTCCCTGTTTAGGAGTGAGAAGATATCTACATACTCCCCCGCCATATTTTCTCTTTGGTGGCCTGTGCCAAGTGGTCACCCAGTGGTAAGGAATACCCTGCTGTCGGCAAGGCCGAGACAGGCACCGCCGAAACTGCGGGCACCTGGAAAGGGGCTTGGACCAACCCAGCCACCCCGAACACATTCCCCACAGGGTAGGAAACACCCCCCACCCCAATGCCCTGGGTGGTAGTTGACACCGCCGGATGGGGCGTAAGCGGCTGTACCGCCGCACCACCCACGTGAGGCCAAGGCCATTGAAAAGCCCCCCCCCGACGTGGGAACGTGTGTAGGTGCACTAGTTTGGACCGCATACTCACATGCCGCACCCCCGAGGGCCGCCCCCACCGGGGGTTCCGGCCCACTGGGGGCGTCGGAGCTCACGACTGCCGTAGAGCTCGTCGCTGGGGCCTGACCCGCACTGGACTGTTGGTTGGGGAGCTGCGAGGCAGTGGCCAAAGTCGTGCCACGCGCCTCCAGCAGCTCAACCCGTCCCGTCGCCTGCCGCTGCCCAGCAGACGACGCATCAAAATGCACCCCAAAGGGAGCCCCAGCGTGGCTGGCCCGAGCCATGGAAGCCTCCAGGGCCGCAACACGGGCCAGCAAGGCCTCCACACTGACGGGGGGCCAAGGGCCAGCCGGCCCTCCTGCTACAGGCGTGGGTACAGGTCCCTGTACTCCGGGGCCTGAATAGGGCCATGACCCCACACCCAGGCCCGGTAGGGCCTATGCAGGCACCTGCCAGGAAGGGGGACCACACCACCCCCCAAGGCTGGAAGGCCCCGGGGTGAGCTGCGCCCCTATAGAGGAAGGCCCAGTAGAATGGGAAGCACCAGGAGCGGTGTCCACCGCTTGCGGGCCACGGGCCGCAGCCCTCGCTGGACCCATGCTCGGGTCCCCGGCCTCCGGCCAAGGGGGAATAGACCCCATCCCACCGATCCCGGTGGGTGCAGGCAAAGGCGGTAGCTGGGGAGGCGCAGCCGCGGTCCTCCGACCCGGATTGCGCCTCCGAACCGCGCGAGCCGCGCTCGCTGCCGCCTTCTTCTTTGAAGGCATCTCAGCCCAACCTATGGGAAGCCGATAGAAGAAAAACTAGCAGCCAAAAGGCTTCCCAGTCAAGGCAAAAGCGACGGAGGTAAGAGGGAAAAACTTCTCCGCCCCGTCGCTTCGCAAAATGGCAGCTCGGCTGCCTCGTGGCCACCCCTTTTATCAGGGAGCTGGCCACGCCCCTAACTACCCGGATGCCTTCATCCGGTGGGGGGCCCCCGCAAAGAGCGCGGCGGCCATTTTGGCGCCGCGCTTGCATTCTCTCAAGATTCTAACATTTTGGCAAGCTTACAAGCACAGCATTCCAGAGTGTCTCTGTGTCTGTATGTGTGCATGCATGAGTCTCTGGGTAATATTTCCTCCCACAGGGTCCACCTTTGGACCAATGATCTTACAGCAAGACATGTCAATCACACCTCAGGTTTCATTTCTTCTACACCATGAGGCTCACATTGTTTACATACCATTCTCTCTCTCCCTGATCTGAAATCACCATATTGAATGAGAATGCAAGCGCGGCGCCAAAATGGCCGCCGCGCCCTTTGCGGGCCCCCCCCCACAGGACAGAGAATCCGGGTAGTTAGGGGCGTGGCCAGCTCCCTTATAAAAGGGGTGGCCACGAGGCAGCCGAGCTGCCATTTTGCCTCAGCGATGGAGCGGAGAAGTTTTTTCCTGCGCCTCCGTCGCTCGTTGGTATCACCGGGAAGCCTTTTGGGTCGTTTTGCCTAGCTAGCTTCCCTTTTTCGCTTGAGATGCCTTCCAAAAAGAAGGCTGCTGCGAATTCAGCCCGGGCTGTTAGGAGGCGCAACCCAGGTCGGAGGACCGTGGTGCCGCCTCCTCAACAGCCATCTTTGCCATCCCCGGCCGGGGCTGGTGGCTTGGGGTCTATCGCCCATTGGCCTGATCAGAGTGCGGGCGCGGAGGGCGCTCCGGCCCGCGGCCCGCGAGCGGTGGACACCGCTCCTCCTCCTGCCCAATCCGTTGGGCCTATTGCTTTCGGGCCGCAGCCTCTCCCGGGGTCCTCTAGCCTTGGGGGGTGGCCCGGCGCCCTGCCTTGGCAGGTTTCCTCACCAGCCCTAACGGGCTTCGGTCCTGGCCAATGGCCATATATGGGCCATGGGGTGCAGGGACCTGTCCCCATCCAAGGGTTAGGCGGGCCGGCCGGCTCTTTGCCCATGGTCAATGTGGACACCTTGCTGGCCCGTATTGCGGCCTTGGAGGCGTCTTTGACCCGGGCCAGTCAGGCAGGCGCCCCTTTTGGGGTACCTTTGGAGGCGCTATCGGCAGCAGGACACCGGCCGGCGGGGAGGGTTGAGCTGCTGCAGGCGGGTGGCGCGGCTCCGGCCACTGCCTCGCAGCTCCCCAGCCAGCAACCTGGTGCGGGTCAAGCCCCGGTGACGAGCTCTTCATCGGTCGTGAGCTCCGACGCCCCTAGTGGGCCAGAACCCCCGGTGGGGGCGGCCCGCGGGGGTGCAGCGTGTGAGTATATGGTGCAAACGAGTACATCCACACACATTCCCAATATAGGGGGGGCCTTTCAGTGGCCTTGGCCTCGCGCGGGTGGTGCAGGGACTACGCCGCTGGCGACCCACCCGGCGACAACTACTGCCACTATGCCACCTGGGGTGGGCCTCGGTTCTTACACTGCTGGGAACATACTTGGGGTGGCAGGGTTAACTCAGGCCCCTTGTGATAGGCCAGCTATCCCCTTTTCGGCTTTGCCGACGGCAGGGTATTCCTTGCCACTGGGTGATCACTTGGCTCAGGCTACCAGAGAAAAGATATGGCGAGGGGAGTACGTATATATCTTCTCACTCCTGAACAGAGAGCCCACCAAGGAAGAAAGGGAGGGTCAGGATGAGAAGGACAAGGAGCAGGCACGCCGCCGTAAGCCGCCGCGTACCTGGGCCAACTGGCTCCCCGCTTATTTAATATACATGGCGGTATATTTGAGGGCGCGGCCGGATCTAGCTATTCCCATGGTCCAATATTTGGACAACATATATAGGGCGATGGTAGATTTCCCGGGCCCCTCATGGCTAGCATATGATGAGGAATTTCGTATGAGGATTCCCCTCCACCCCGAGATGAGATGGGATGAGCCGTGCCAGAGACTGTGGCTCTTGTATATGACACCCACGCGTCCTGCCCCGGGGGATAGATACCATTGTGGACATGCGGTCCAGCGAGCAGCTCCAGCGCAGGTTACCCGCCAACCGGCGGGGCAGGGGGTTCCAGCCCGCCTGCTGTGCTGGACTTTCTCGTCCAATGGTTCCTGCAGTCGAAAGAACTGCAGGTATAAGCATGAGTGTCCCACATGTTCTGGTCCCCATGCAGCCTCTGCTTGTCCCAAGCCTGGGGGGCGCGAGGCAGAGGGAGGGGTGGACAGTGGGCTGGCAAGCCTGCCACGGATGGAACTAGTCCTCCGAAAGGCCCCCTCCCCAATTAAGGTGGACATGCTGGAGCGCTGGCTCGCATCGTACCCAAGGGGAGAAGACAGAGAGTATCTCATCCAAGGTTTTAAGCAGGGATTTCGTATCCCTTTTATGGGTGATAGATCCCCTCAGGATGCTCCCAACCTTTTATCCCTCAGAGGAAGGGAGGAGGTGGCCGCGGCCAGCATTAAAAAGGAATTAGACGCGGGCAGGGTCGCTGGACCTTTTCCCGCACCCCCTTTTCCCAACCTTAAGGTTTCGCCATTGGGTTTGGTTCCCAAAAAGTCCCTAGGTGAGTTTCGCCTTATTCATCATTTGTCCTACCCAGCCGGCCGATCGGTCAACGATGCGATACCTGATGACCTTTGTTCGGTCAGGTACACATCGTTCGACCATGCGCTGCGCATGGTGCGCTCGTGTGGCCCGGGTGCCTTGCTGGCCAAGTGCGACATTAAGTCAGCTTTTCGCCTCTTGCCGGTGCACCCGGGCGACTTTGAATTGCTGGGTTTTAAATTTAAAGGGGAGTATTATTTTGATAAGGCCATGCCTTTTGGCTGCTCCATATCATGCTCGGCTTTCGAGCGTTTTAGTACCTTCCTAGAGTGGGCTTTCGTCCGCAGGTCAGGGTCCCGGTCTGTAGCCCATTACCTGGATGACTTTTTATTCGGGGGTGAACGGGGCTGGGACACGTGTGCACGTCTCCTCAATACATTTCAGACGCTAATGCAGGAACTTGGTGTCCCTTTAGCGCCCGAAAAGACCGAGGGCCCGTCGACCGAACTAGTATTCCTGGGGGTTGAGATTGATACAGTAGTGCAGGCTTCTAGGTTACCGGGTGATAAGGTGTCCAGGATAGTGACCCTTATCTCGGAATTGCTGGCCAAGCGTAAGGCATCCCTGAGGGAACTGCAGGTGCTACATGGGCACCTCAATTTTGCTTGCAGGGTGGTCGCACCGGGTAGGGCTTTCGCCCGGCGCTTATGCGACGCCATGGCAGGGTTATCCAGGCCCCACCACAGAGTCAGGCTTACCCGGGGTATCAGGGCAGACATGTTCGTCTGGTTGCAATTCCTGAGGGAGTTTAACGGGGTCTCATTTTGGAGGTCTGACCTCCTGGCATCCCCCAATTTCCAGATACAGTCTGATGCCTCAGGATCCCTGGGTTATGGGATGTACTTCAATGGGAAGTGGGCCTATGGTGGATGGCCACCGGCATGGGCAGGCACAGGTCGCCTGCGGGATCTCACATACCTGGAATTTTTTCCCATTCTGGGGGCTTTGATGCTATGGGGCGAACAGTGGGCTAATTCGGTGGTGCATTTCTGGTGCGACAATGCTGCCGTTGTACACATTGTCAATGCACAGACTTCCAAATCGCCCAGAGTCATGGATCTAGTGCGCCATTTTGTGCTGCGCTGCCTGCGCCTCAACGTCTTGTTCAGGGCCAGGCATGTTCCAGGGGTTAATAACGATATTGCTGACGCTTTGTCCCGCCTGCAGATCTCCCGGTTCCGCGCCTTGGCCCCGGATGCGGAGGAATTTCCCTCGCCACTCCCGGACGAGATGTGGACTATTGGCAAGGAGAGGTGAACCGGGCGATTGGCCTGTCACTAGCGCCACGCACGCGTAAGGCGTATCAACAAGCATTCAATTCGTATAGGGCTTTTGCTACTCAATTTCACTTGCCAGAGACCTGGCCTATCCCGGTGGACCATGTTCTGCGGTTCATGGTTCACCTGCATGCACAGGGCCTTGCACCTCGCACCATAGCATCCAAGCTCTCGGCGTTGGCTTTTATGGCCAAAGTAGGGGGTCATGTGGATACCACCTCTGACTTCCGTGTGAGACACGTTTTGGAGGGGTGGGTGCGCGAGCGCGGGCGTTGCCCGGACGACCGGCACCCTATTTCCCCAGGGGTTCTTACCCAGTTGGCCCGGGGCTGGCCAGGCCTCTGTTTTGATCATTATGAGGCAGCCCTTTTTCATGCAGCCACAACGGTGGCATTTTTTGGAGCGCTCCGCATCAGCGAACTCGTGATGCTGTCTAAGGCGGATGCAAGTGGTAGGGCACTGGAACTCGGAGATGTCTATGTCGCCAAAGACTGGGCCCAGTTGAGGATTCGCTCCTCTAAACAGATCAGCATGGCGTAGGCAGTGGAGTAAGACTGCTACGGTGTTCTTTGGCAGACATCTGTCCGGTTGGTGCCCTACAGGAATACCTGGCACTGCGTGGCATGCACCACGGCCCATTTTTCTGTCACCAAGATGGGTCTCCCCTTACTAAATTTCAGTTTTGGAAGGTGACAGCCAGAGCCCTCACCAGGGTGGGCCTACCAGGTGCCCGTTATGGCACACATTCGTTCCGTATTGGTGCAGCCTCTACAGCAGCTGCTTTTGGGTACTCTGGGGCTGACATACGCAGCATGGGGAGGTGGGGCTCACAATGTTTTCAGTTTTATGTGCGCCCACTCCCGCCATGAGTACCAATCCAGTCACCTTACCTTACCTTTTTCTCAATTTTCTTACAGACCCTGGGTGTCGTATTACACCGGTGACAGTATGGCTGGTGGGCCACAGCTATGTGCTCAGGGCAGCGCGTTACGCTGCGGCGACAGAGTGGGGACCCCGACTGGGACTGGGTGACCACGCCAGTCTCGCATGGCATGGTAAGCCTGGGATGTTATGGCGGGAGCTGCGGCCTTTCCTTTTTTTCTGGCCTGGGGGCTGACCCGCCTGACATTCTAATCATCCACCTGGGGGGCAATGATTTGGGCCAGGTCACCGGCTTATCGCTCAAGCATGCGATTTGCGAGGACCTCGCCTACTTGCATTATGTCTGGCCTGCCACAGCCCTGGTTTGGTCGGACATTGTTCCGCGCCACTCTTACAGAGGGGGCGTTAACCTCCTGGCTCTTGACCGAGCTAGGCGCGCGGTCAATAAGGCAGTGGCGCGGTTTCTTACCACCAGGGCTTGGGGACGGGTTAGTCATCACCCCGATATTAGTCTACGAAATTGTGACTTGTATGCAGGGGATGGGGTCCATCTGTCGCGAGGAGGTATGGACCTCCTGTTGGGTGACTGGCGAGCAGGCCTGTTGACCGAGCTGACGGTCTGGGGGGGGGGCGTCAGGTCTTCTGTGAAGCCCCTCCGTGTGGCGGGTAGCACTGGTAAGGTAAACAGTATGACCCACAAGTATCCGGCAGGTTCGCAATTGACTGGACAACACTAGACAGGAATAAAGTAGTTAAACGTTGTCCGGTCAACGACGAACCAGGCGATGGGGTGATGATGATTGCTAACCAGCATGCATCACCCCTGTGATTTTACGGATACGCGTCAGAGGGTGGGGTCATGAGTTAGTTATTGACTACGGTCAACAATTTGTTTGTTGTTAACAAACAAATTGATACAAATTGATACATTGTAACCAATTGCCGTTGGCAATTTTGGGGTGGTACCTTACCAGTGTTACTTCGGCCTGCTTGCCTTAGGAATTATGATTGGTCGTTTTACCAATACAAATTTATAATTCGGACTAGGGCATTGAATCAATAAATGTGGCCCTTTGCTGTTATCCACTTTCAATGTTGTCTGTGTCCGTTATTGGGGGGGTGCGCCTGCAATGCAAGCGCGGCGCCAAAATGGCCGCCGCGCCCTTTGCGGGGCCCCCCCCACAGGACAGAGAATCCGGGTAGTTAGGGGCATGGCCAGCTCCCTTATAAAAGGGGTGGCCACGAGGCAGCCGAGCTGCCATTTTGCCTCAGCGACGGAGCGGAGAAGTTTTTTCCCCTCCACCCCCTCCCTAGTTAACAGTGTGATCATGGTCGCTTCGGGGCCGGGTGGGAATTTTTGGTTGGGACCCATATTGGCTTCGGGTCCTGGCTTTTTTGCCCATCCCACACTGTTGCTATGGTTTGATATAGGGGTCTTTCTTCGTTCCTACTGTTGACTTTGGTCACATGGGCGGGTAGCACTGGTAAGGTAAACAGTATGACCCACAAGTATCCGGCAGGTTCGCAATTGACTGGACAACACTAGACAGGAATAAAGTAGTTAAACGTTGTCCGGTCAACGACGAACCAGGCGATGGGGTGATGATGATTGCTAACCAGCATGCATCACCCCTGTGATTTTACGGATACGCGTCAGAGGGTGGGGTCATGAGTTAGTTATTGACTACGGTCAACAATTTGTTTGTTGTTAACAAACAAATTGATACAAATTGATACATTGTAACCAATTGCCGTTGGCAATTTTGGGGTGGTACCTTACCAGTGTTACTTCGGCCTGCTTGCCTTAGGAATTATGATTGGTCGTTTTACCAATACAAATTTATAATTCGGACTAGGGCATTGAATCAATAAATGTGGCCCTTTGCTGTTATCCACTTTCAATGTTGTCTGTGTCCGTTATTGGGGGGGTGCGCCTGCAATGAAGAACAGGGTACATTTCATTCTGTTACAATTGCTAGACAGCCTTATTCTGTGTCAGAGATGCAGATAGTATGGATAAACTGGGGTTTTGCCCAATGATACTCACATTTTAAGACACTGAGATTGACAACTGGAAGATTGGCACATCTGCAGTTGTTGTGTATGCATAACAAAGCAGAGACGAAACCACTATCGAAACTAAGTAACACCTTCAGCTGCTGGCCTAGCACAGCTGCAGCTACTAAGGGAGATCTTAGGGAAGCTACTAAGCTAGATCTTGGGGAAAGCCCTCCCCACGCCTCCAGGTGTTCAGGGATTGGCTCTTGTTTCCCCCTCATGAACCAGCCAGCCTATCAGCATGCTCAGTGGATTCAGAGTCGGGAATACAGTGGCTACCAACCAATGGGATTGGTTGGCGGGGGGTTCAAATGTATTATAAAAGGAGCTGTGTCTCCTACTGTAAACCATGTACAGATTGACCATGCAATAAAGAAGGAAACGTGTTTTGCCCTCCTGCTGGCTCTGAGTGCAATCAATCTGCCTACATCAAATTGGCGACGAAGGTGGGATAATGGCTTCCCACAGAGTAACCCTTGCACTGTTCGACATCTTGAAGCCCGAGTCATGGGATCTGTACGAGGAGCAGTTCCTGTACGCCATGGACGCCGAGGGCATCGAAGACAAGGCTCAGAGATGAGCCTACCTCCTGGCTCAGTGCGGGCTGCTGACCCTGGAACTGGTGAGGAACCTTCTGATGCTGAGGGGGCTAAGGTCGGTCCCCCTCGCCAAGATCCTGAATGCGCTGCGGGCACACTTCCGGCCGAAGGTGTCCGTTTTCCCGGCCAGGCTGGCTTTCCACCAGCATGACCAGCGGGCCGGAGAGAGCGTGGCAGACTACGTTGCCGCACTGAGACTGGCAGCTATCCCTTGCTGCTGGGGCACACACCTGAGTGAGGTGCTGCAGGACCGCCTTCTCCTCGGCATGTGGGACGAGGAGGCCCAGCGGAGACTGTTGGCCCGGGACGAGGACATCACCTTTGTGCAGGTCCTCAGAGCTGCCCAGGCTGCAGAGGCGGTAAAAAACTGGGTGCGGGCATGTCGGGCGAGAACCGGCGCCTCAGAGAACCCGCCGTCTGCCGTGCAGGCCCACAGATGCTCACCTTGCAGGAACCGAGCGCCGAGAGCCGCAGCAGCCACCGCCACGTCCTCGTCCGACCTCAGCAAGAGTGAGGGTGAGCTGGAGGTCCAGAAAGTGCGGAAACTGCCTTCCGAGAGGAGAGACACCGCCGAGACCAGCCGACTGTGAGGGGTGCGGGGGCACACACGACAGGAGGAAGTGCCCCTTCAAGAAAGCAGAGTGCCACAACTGCGGATGTCTGGGCCACATCGCAAAGGTGTGCAGGCAACGCAAAAACCAAGACCTAGACCGGACCAGCCGTGATGACCGCAAGGGCAATGTCCGGAAGGTGCACATGGAGGACACAGTGGTAAGATGTGTGTCGGACCGACGCAACCATTTTTTTGTTAAAGTACTTTTGCAGGGGGTCGAGGTTAAGATGGAGATGGACTCAGGGACTGCCTACTCCATAGTCTCGCAGACCGAGTTTCTGCGAATACCCCCTAGGGTCCGCCCAAACTGAGAGCCCTCAGGACGAACGTGCGGGACATGCAGGGGAATTACATTCCAATCCTGGGGGTGGGGGACTTCACCATCCGCTTTAAGAACTTCAAGAGGAAGTTGTCCTTAGTAATCCTTAAGGGGGGGTCCAGTTGTCTTTTGGGAACCCAGTGGTTTGAACCACTGGGCATTGCATTGACTGGTATCAACGCCGTCTGAGGTGATCCCATTCAAGACGTGTGCAATGCACACCTGGAGGTCTTCAGAAAAGGACTTGGGGAATACAGGGGACCCCCTGTGGACTTTGATATTGACCTCTCCGTTCGCCCCATTTGCCTCAAGCTGCGGAGAGTGCCTTTTGCACTGAAGGACAAAATAGATGCTGAACTGGACAAACTGGTGGGGCAGGGGATTTTGGTTCCAGTGGACTCCGTGGAGTGGGAGACACTGATTGTAACTGCATTGAAATCTAACGGGGAGGTTAGGATTTGTGCTGATTACAAGCGTACTATCAATAAGGCAATTCGCGCAAATGCTTACCCGGTGCCAGTAGTCAGCCACTTATTGGCTAAGTTACATGGGGGGAGGTATTTTGCGAAGCTGGACCTAGCGCAGGCTTACCAGCAGTTAATAGTCACACCTGCGGCCGCAGCGGCCCAGACGATAGTGACGCACAAGGGCGCCTTTAAAGTAACACGCCTCCAGTTCGGCGTGAACTCGGCTCCTGGTATATTTCAGGCACTTGTGGAATGCCTACTTAAGGGACTCCCCGGGGTTTTGCCATACTTCGACGATGTATTAATAACCGCTGGGGGGGGGAGTCAGAGCTAGCACAGAGGTTAGACCGGGTTCTGTCTGTGTTTGAGAGGGCTGGGCTACACCTGAGAAGGGACAAGTGTGTCTTTTACGCAACTGAGGTAGAGTTCCTGGGGTTTTGGATCACCCCTGATGGGGTAAAGCTATCCAAGTCAAAGGTTGCGGCCGTTCAGGACACCCCCACTCCAGCTACTAAGTCAGAGCTGCAGTCGTTCTTGGGGCTCCTGAATTTCTGCCACTCCTTCCTTCCACGGAAGGCTTCTGTGGTAGAGCCACTGCCCCTCCTACTGAAAAAGGACACAGTCTGGCAGTGGGGGGAAGCTCAGGAACAGGCATTCAGTGAGTTGAAGAGGCTCCTCTCTTCCGAGGCGATACTAACTCACTTCGACCCCAAAAAGCCCATAGTGTGATGCCTCACCGGTGGGGATCGGGGCTATCCTATGCCATGTGTTAGAGAATGGGAGGGAGGCACCAATTGCATTCTATTCAAGATCCCTCTCGAAAGCAGAGCGCAATTACGCCCAGACAGACAGGGAGGCCCTCGCAATCATTGGAGGGACAAAGAAATTCCATGACTTCCTGTATGGGAGGGAGTTTACCATTGTCACGGATCACAAGCCCCTCCTAGATATCTTTGTAATGACCAAGCGCACCCCACAGATATTGTCCCCTAGAATGCTAAGGTGGGCAATTTTCCTAAATGCATACCAGCTCACGCTGGTGCATCGCCCAGGGAAAGACATCGCGGATGCACTTTCCAGGTCTCCCCTACCAGAGCAGGGGGAACCCGAATGTGAGGTGGAGCAAGGGCACCAGGTGCTGCTCATAGAGTCCCTCGAATGTCCCCAATAGTGCCTGTGGATATCGCCAAGGCAACCGCCAAGGACAAATCCTTGTCTCAAGCCCTAGCATGGGTTAAGAAGGGCTGGCCCTTAATGACCCCCTCTGAAGAACTCGCACCGTTCTTCTGGAGGCACTTCGAGCTTTCGCTCAAAAGAGGATGCCTCCTCTGGGGCCAGAGAGTAGTTATCCCTGAGGGATTGCGAGCCAAGGTGCTCCAGTTGCTCCATACGAGCCACCCAGGGATCGTAAAGTTGAAAGCTTTGGCTTGGAGCTATTTCTGGTGGCCCAACATAGATAAGGAGATAGAACAGCTAGTGGGTGCGTGCGGAAGCTGCCAAAGCTCACGGCCCGAGGAACATAGGTTACCCCCTAGGGAGTGGGACACAGCCCACAGCCCGTGGTCAAGGGTCCACGTGGACTTTGTGGGGCCCTTCAGGGGCACGATGTTCCTGCTAGTTGTTGACGCATTCTCGAAATGGTTGGAGGTCATTCCGATGCGCAAAACCTCCTCCGCAGCCACGTTCAAACATCTTAGGAAGGTGTTCGTGTGCTTTGGCCTGCCTGATGTGGTAATTTCAGATAACGAGTCGACTTTCATGTCCGCGGAATTCCGGGCATTCCTTGAGCGGAATGCGATCAAGCACGTTACCTCCTCCCCGTTTCACCCAGCTACAAATGGGCAGGTAGAGCGCCTAGTCTGCACTACAAAGGAGGCACTGAGGAGGATGGGTCCTGGGGACCTGGAGCTACAGGTCTGCCAATTCCTCATAACCTACAGAGTCACCCCGCTAGCATTGGGGCAATCTCCCGCAGAGCTTCTGATGCGAAGAAGGCTCACAACATTGTGTGACCATTTAGATCCTTCCAGGGTGGAGGATAGGGGTACAAACGTGCCAAGAGAGCAGGAAAATGTGTTCGCGGCAGGCGATCCAGTACACTGTAGGAACTATGCAAGTTCAGGGCCAGCATGGGTTTCCGGGGAGGTGGTAGAACAAACCGGGCCAGTGTCTTATAGGGTAAAGACAGAGTCAGGATTGTGGTGGAGGAGACATGCGGACCAACTTAGAAGACTGGTAACAGGGGCCACGGGGGAAATGGAAGAATCAATGTTAGGGTCGTCTCCCACCCATTTATGTAAAGGGGGACAAACGGCAGAGGCCCAGAGTCCCAATCTCTTTCACCCAAGCCAGTTGAGTGATGAAAAGTTCGAAGACCCCGATTTGGATTTTATGTTACAGGATGGGGGGAGTTTCCGCGAGTGTTCCCCCCACTCGTCCCAGTGAGCAGCGGGGCTTTGAGTTCTCCCAACGGTCCCCCTGTCCTCCCCAAGTTAGTAATACCCCTTCCCAAGGATTGCCAGGTTTCGATGGGACCCTTCAGTTCTCACAAGGGGAAAACTCACGTGCAGCCGCCAGTGCTGGCAACACCGCAGAGCCGGCTGGCTGACCGCAGTGTGCTCACAGGCCCCCACAGTGGCTGAGGGACTTTGTCCCATCCTAGGGGGGAGCCGGCTGGCTGACCGCAGTGTGCTCACAGGCCCCCACAGTGGCTGAGGGACTTTGTCCCATCCTAGGGGGGAGGGATGTTGTGTATGCTTAACAAAGCAGAGACGAAACCACCATCGAAACTAAGTAACACCTTCAGCTGCTGGCTTAGCACAGCTGCAGCTACTAAGGGAGATCTTAGGGAAGCTACTAAGGTAGAACTTGGGGAAGGCTTAGCACAGCTGCAGCTACTAAGGGAGATCTTAGAGAAGCTACTAAGGTAGATATTGGGGAAAGCCCTCCCCATGCCTCCAGGTATTCAGGGATTGGCTCTTGTTTCTCCCTCATGAACTGGCCAGCCTATCAGCACGCTCAGTGGATTCAGAGTCGGGAATACAGTGGCTACCAACCAATGGGATTGGTTGGCGGGGGTGTGTGTGTGTGTTCAAATGTATTATAAAAGGAGCTGCATCTCCTACTGCAAACCATGTACAGATTGACCATGCAATAAAGAAGGAAACGTGTTTTTCCCTCCTGCTGGCTCCAAGTGCAATCAATCTGCCTACATCAAAGCAGTTCAGGAGCTCCCATCATCTGCCCTAGCTCCAGCCGACCTAGCAGTTCAAAAACAAGAATTGCGATTAGATAAATAGGTACTGCTTCAGCAGGAAATGTAACAGCATTCAGTTCACTCCAACATCTACTCATGCTTCCCTCATGACCACGGAAATGTCCGCAGACACAGACAGCAGGCATTTACTCTTTGGCCATAAATTGAGATTAATAATGCACCCGAAGAATCAGATATGACTGACTTTTGAGCAAGAAAGACCTTTCCCTTTTACTAAAATTTCAAGGCCCCCCCAACCCTAGGAGTGAATCCTACTGGTACATATTTTGGGTAATAAACAGCAATACATCTTCACCTTATTTACTCCACTCCTTTATTTTTTGGCAAAAGCATCCCTTTTCTCCTACCTCTTGGTGGAACATATTTCTCTTTCTTGGGGCAACAAATATGATCAGCAGTATGGAAAATAAGCCCCAATGACTTATTTTCCACTCCAATGGTGGAAACCTCTTATACTGTATCTATCCTTAAGAACACTAGGATAATAGATGACATAATGAAAAAGCATTTTGCTAGTAATTTCAAGGGCATGTAGTACGCTAATAAAAGTCATAGACATGAGAAACATTTCTGATTAGGATGCCTGTATCCCAAATAAACAGGTACAATGCCTTTGTTTGCTTCACCTGGGCTTTGGAGGGTGGACTTTATTTTGCTCCGAGATTGGATTCATCAACTTGTCATGCTTCAATAATTTCCAAAATTCTTTTTCTATTAAAAATAAACATCCCATTTTATGTCCTTGAGATATTACCCATATTTGATTGTCTTCTCTATGGCAGTGTATATTGAAAACAGTAAAATTATAATGCAACTATTAATCCCCTGTATCTGCTTGTACCTAATTTTTTTTATTAAAAATGCATCATGCTCGAGCTGGCTCATAAATTACACTGTGGTTGAAAAGTCTCTTGTTGGATTACTCTTGAAGCAAATCATATTGAAGCAAAGGAGAAGGCTTACTGATTAATATTTTGACTTTATGGACATTGGGACTTGAGTAGGGGTTTGACTGTGAATAGAGTGATTCTAAGGATTCCCCTTGTATTTTTTTTAGAAGACATGGGGATATTTTTGGCCCTGGGGGCACAGTGGTTAAACTGCTCTCTTCGTTTGGTACCCTCAAGTAGACCAACACTTCCCTTCATGGATCCTCCTTATAAACAACACAGTCCCATTCTCCAAGCAATTAATGATCTTCCTTAAGAGAGTCCTCTCCCAAACAGGCTTCTGTTAAATTATCAGGAGTGTCTCCCAAAGCTTTCTCCTCTATGGCTTCTCCTTCTACCCCTTTGGGACTTTTGGAGGGTCCTTCCGTCTCCATCTGGCAAGTTCTTGGAGGATCTGTTTCACCTCATAGCAGACTTGTCAAGTTTTGGACTTGAAAATAAGGGAAATTTTGGGCTATGCCCCCCAGGCCATGCCCCCTCCTCCCCACAATCCAGGCACATTTAAGAGCCTAGAAGAAGAGGAGTGTGGGGCTCCCCCAGGTGGAGCAGGAAGCACCCCCTAGGCACCTTAGCACCACTGCTGTCCCTCACAGGGAGCAATGCAGCAGGCCAGTCTCAAAAGGCCAGCCTCAGCTGTAGTGGAAGAGATAAATACTGTAATACAGTGATACCTCATACAACGTCCAAACTTGGTTCCACATGTTTGGACTTTATACGGATTTGGACTTTGTATGAGGCATGCAAAATCCTAGCAGCGATGCCTCATACAACGTCCAAATCCTTGCCGCGATGCCTCGTACAACATCATTTCCATAGAGATACATTGTACGGTAACAGCACAGACTTCAGGGCAAAGCCAAGGAAACAGACAGGTAACTGACAGAACTTTAAGAAATCATTGTCTAAAGCAGTGTTTCCCAAACTTTAGTTTTTGAACTTCAATTCCCAAAAGCCTAAGTCTATTCCCCAAAGCACTGGTCAGCCAGTGTACTGACTTAGGCTTCTGGGAACTAAAGTCCTTCATGGGGCGTGTGCCCCACTTTGGGAACCACTGGTCTAAAGACAAAAAACATTACAAAAACATGTCAAACAACACTGATTGTCCAAGAACCTGAAGAATGCTGCAAAAATCCCAGGAATGCTTCAAAAAATTCTGATGAAAAAATTCGAAAAAATCCAAAATCGCGCTCAAAACCACTCCTAAACACTCTTTGCCTTGTGCAAAACCCACAAGAGCAATGCATGCATGTGTCCTGCCTTTTATACTGCTCAGGCACAATGCAACCTGGAAAAAAGCCAAATGCCTCATTCGCATGACTTTGTGTGAGGTAACTTTTTTCAAGGGATTAAGCGATGTTGTATGAATTCAATGTTGTACGAAGCAGACTTTGTATGAGGTATTACTGTAATTCTATTTTAAATCTCTTTCCCTCCCACAGCATTTCATAATATGGTGATTTTTCATGGAACTGTTTTTTACACTTATATGACTTAATTATCTACCGTCTTAGCCTTGTGTACCTCAGTTAAATTTTTAAAAAATCTGTGTTTAAGACAAGACCACAGAAATATCCTCTTTATGTTGTATGCAAATAAACTTGAAGCCGGTTGGCTCATTGTGTCTTCTCTTTCCTGGGAAGGAGGGTGTTAAAGGGAAGAAACTCACGTTGACTCCTGCCTGGCTTAATTTGCTAGGGCCTTTTTGTCTCCCATCCCTGGCCTCAGCTTCACAACCTCACCCTTGTGCTATCTTAATAGCCCACACCTAGTTAGCTTACTAAACAGGGTATCATAGGGTAATTTGTCAAAGGTTTGGTGAAGTCAAGATATATTACATTTACAGTATTCCCATTGTCTACAAAGGAAATTACCTGATTGAAAATGTTATTATAAGCTGGTGGTGCATCTGACACGAATAAAGAAAGAAAAGACTGAAAAATGAGATAAGATTAGTCTGGTAAGATTTGTTCTTGACAAATACATGTTGACATCTAGTTATTATTGTACTGTTTTCAAGATTTGTTCCAGGTTGTTTTTTTTATGTTAAGGCTTTGGAGATTTTATATTTATTTTTAGGTAGTAAATGGCACAGCGGGGGTGGGGGTGGGTAATATTGCTATGTTTTAAGGGGTTTTAATCATTTTATATTGGTTTTAACTTGTGTACACTGCCCAGAGTCCATTGGATAGGGCGGTATATAAATCTATTATATTTGACCTTTAAAGTCCTTCATGGCATTGGACCAGGATACTTTGATAATTTGACAGTCTGATTATTTGTTGGTGGCCGCCTTGAGTCGTCTTGTGATGAGTAAGGAGGAGTAGAAATACCAAAAATAAATAAATAAAATTAAGATGCAACATGCTAACATCATGCAGAGATATTTTGCACAAAAATGTGGGAATTAGATCATCCTCAAAGGATTCTTTGTTTCATTGTCTCTTACAAACACTAGCTATTTTTCAACAGCTATGTCTCAAATAGATGTTCCATCTTAGCAAGACTAAGAAATGATTTTCCCCCATATGCCTGCATTGAATGATTAAGAACTCAATAAGAACTTTTATACAACAGATTTCCCAAGTTATATACTGACTCCAGATTATTCAGGATGTCAGGGGCTGCAGTTTGTCCAAGATAAATGCAGTATAAATTTGAGGCTCTTTCCCTCATCACACCTGATGAGGAACACACAGAGGAACAACTGGTTTCACCTGATGATCTCTCCCTCATCACACTTGATGAGATCCAGGAAGATAAACAACAGGAACAAACTGAGGTTCTCTCCCTTAATATGGTTAATGAGGTGCATGTAGATGAACAGATTGCAGGAGAGAGGCTCCTTGTACTAGGCGATTCAATAATTAGAAATACAGAAAAATGGATTTGTGATGCACATGATAACCGTATGGTGACTTGCCTGCCAGGTGCAAAAGTTGCAGACATCACAAGAAATCTAGATAGATTGTTAGAGAGAACTGGGAACGAGCCAGTTGGCATGGTACACGTTGGTACCAATGATGTTGGGAAGGCCAAGCGGTCTGTCCTGGAAGCCAAATTCAGGTTGTTAGGAAGAAGATTGAAGTCCCGGACTTCCAAGGTAGCATTTTCAGAAGTGCTGCCTGTCCCTCGTGCAGGACCTACCAGGCAGGCAGAGCTCAGAAGCCTCAATGCGTGGATGAGGCGGTGGTGTCGAGAGGAGGGTTTCAGATTTGTCAGGAACTGGAGAACATTTTGGGACAAGCCAAATCTGTTCAGGAGGGATGGGTTGCATTTGAACCATGATGGGACCAGATTGCTGGCACTCAACATCAAAAAGGCTGCAGAGCAGCTTTTAAACTGATAACTGGGGGAAAGCCGACAGGAGCTGGGCAGCATCCGGTTCGGGAAAGTGTGTACTTGGGTAGTGAGGAGGATGCAAAAATTACTGAGCAGAGCGAGGAGCTAGTCACTAGCATTCTAGCAGAAGGATGCAAGAGGCAGTCTAACAATGCAACTGGACACAAAAGACACAAAAGACTGTGTCAGAAAAGCATATATAAATGCTTGTATACAAATGCCAGAAGCCTCCGGAACAAAATAGGGGAGCTGGAATACTTAGCAATAGATAAGAATATTGATATTATTGGTATCACTGAAACCTGGTGGACAGATGATAACCAATGGGATACAGTTATCCCAGGCTACAAACTGTACAGGAAGGATAGGAAGGGGCAAACGGGAGGTGGTGTAGCCTTGTATGTCAAAGAAGTGATAAAATCGTATGAATTGGAATATCTAGGTGATTTGGAGTCACCATTAGAAGCTCTGTGGGTAAGAGTACCAGGCCACAAGGATGGTCTAACAGTAGGCATATACTATCGGCCTCCGACCCAAACTCTTGAGGGAGACAGGCAGTTGGAGAATGTTGTAAAGGAGGCATCCAAGAAGGGAAGCCTGGTTATAATGGGGGACTTCAATTACCCTCACATAGACTGGGTGAACTGTTGTTCAGCACATGATAAAGAGATAAAGTTCCTAGATATGCTAAATGATTGTTCCCTGGGACAGATGGTTGAAGACCCAACTAGAGGTACAAGAATCCTTGACTTGATCCTGAGTAATACTCAGGATCTGGTGCAAGATGTTAATGTGACTGATCCAATAGGGAACAGTGACCACAACTCAATTATGTTTAACTTGATCATAGACCGCAAGTCACTGATAAAATCTAACACAGAGACCTTAAATTTTCAAAAAGGAAATTTCCCAAAGTTGAGGAAACTAGTAAAAAAGAAGCAGAAAGGGAAAATTGAGAGAGTCCAAACACTCCAAGAGGCATGGAGGCTGTTTACAAAAACGATAACAGAGGCTCAATTGGAATGCATACCCAAAAGGAAAAAGGGCACTGCCAGGTCCAAGAGGACTCCGATGTGGCTTACAGGAGCTGTTCGGGAAGTGATCAAGAGCAAGAAAAGCTCATTTAGAAGATGGAAGGCTTGTCCGAATGAGGACAGCAGGCAGAAACATAAATTCTGGCAGAACAAATGCAAGGCAACAATCAGGAAAGCAAAGCAAGACTTTGAGGAGCGTATAGCTAAAAATACTCAGAGAAATAACAAAGACTTCTTTAAGTACATTAGAAGTAAGAACCCAACTAGGAAGGCCATTGGACCATTAGATGACAATGGAAGGCAAGGGGTTATTAAAGAGGAAACAGAGATTGCAGAGAGACTCAATGAATTCTTTGCTTCAGTATTCACTGAAGAAGACAGAGGCCACATGCCCAAAACAGAGCCTATCTTCGTAGGGAGGGAAACCGAAGAATTAAGCCAGATAGAAATAACCAGGGAGGAGGTCCTTGCATGTCTTGTTAAGCTAAACACTAACAAATCACCAGGACCAGATGGCATCCATCCACGAGTTCTCAGGGAACTTAAAGATGAAATTGCTGATCTCCTAGCCAAAATATATAACCTTTCCCTCAAATCAGGCTTTGTGCCTGATGACTGGAAGGTAGCGAATGTAACACCAATTTTCAAAAAAGGATCCAGGGGTGATCCAGGAAATTACCGACCTGTCAGTTTGACATGTGTCCCAGGTAAAGTGATGGAAACCATCCTAAAAGATAGAATTAATAGGCACATAGAAGAGAAGGCGCTGCTAAAGGAGAGCCAACATGGCTTTTGCAAGGGCAAATCATGCCTCACTAATCTGTTGGAATTTTTTGAGAGTGTCAACAAGCATGTGGATAAGGGGGATCCAGTTGACATTGTTTATCTGTACTTTCAGAAGGCTTTTGACAAGGTCCCACACCAAAGGCTCTTGAATAAACTTACCAGTCATGGAATAAAGGGACAGGTCTTGTCCTGGATCAGCAACTGGCTAAGGGACAGGAAACAGAGGGTAGCACTAAATGGACACTTCTCCAAGTGGAGGGAAGTAAAGAGTGGGGTCCCCCAAGGTTCAGTACTGGGACCCCTGCTTTTCAACCTCTTCATAAATGATCTAGAGGTAGGAGTAAAAAGCAAGGTAGCCAAATTTGCTGACGACACTAAATTATACAGGGTAGTGAAAACTGTGAGAGATTGTGAGGAGCTCCAGAGGGATCTCTCGACACTGGGGGAGTGGGCAAAACAGTGGCAAATGAGTTTCAACATTAGTAAGTGCAGAGTGATGCATGTTGGGGCAAAGAACCCCAATTACATTTATAAACTGATGGGGTTTGAACTCTCTGCGACAAACCAGGAAAGGGACCTTGGTGTCCTGGTGGACAACTCAATGAAGGTGTCAACCCAGTGTGCCTCAGCAGTGAAAAAAGCAAACTCAATGTTAGGGATCATTAGGAAGGGTATAGAAAATAAGTCAGCAAGTGTCATTTTGCCTCTTTATAAATCTATGGTGAGGCCCCATCTGGAATACTGTGTACAGTTCTGGTCGCCATACCTCCAGAAGGATATTATGGAGCTGGAAAAAGTGCAGAGGAGGGCAACCAGAATGATTAGGGGACTGGAACACCTTCCTTACCATCTGAGGCTGCAACGGTTGGGCCTCTTCACTCTTGAACGACGACGTCTAAGAGGTGACCTGATTGAAGTTTATAAAATCATGCACGGTGTGGACAAAGTAGATAAGGAAAAACTGTTTTCCCTATCGCATAACACTAGAACTAGGGGACACTCGATGAAACTTTTGGGTACTAGTTCTCAAACAAATAAGAGAAAGTACTTTTTCACCCAGAGGATTACTGGCCTATGGAACTCCCTGCCAGAAGAAGTGGTGACAGCTGTCAGTCTTGACAGCTTTAAGAAAGGATTAGACAAGTTCATGGAGGACAAGAGTATCAATGGCTATAATTATGGATACTTAAGGACAACCTCCGGGTTGGAGAGATAGGCAGGATATCTTTCAATATCATTTCCAGGGAATCCTAAGCAGGTGAAGGCATCTCTTTGGGAATAATGCCCTGAAGGAAATGGTGAGCCACTGTGTGAGACAGAATGCTGGACTAGATGGGCTGTGGCCTGTTCCAGCAAGGCTGTTCTTATGTTCTTATGTTCTTATAGACTGTACTATTCGTTTCAAGGCAGATGGTGTGTAATTTTTTTGTAAAAAAATTAAAAGGGATGAATATATCTAGCCTCCTGCACCTCTTCCTTGTGAGAAGATTCCATGTACTGTACTGTTATAATGGTTGTACCAGGGAGTGCAATGTGCATGTACGATGTCAAGCTACGCATGCCTTCTTCCTTATGTGGTTAGCACAGTAAAACCTAATACTAACATGTACAGCTCCTGTTAGGATTTATACCCTGTCCCACAAGCAACAGGGGTCTCCACATCCCTCTCAAGTGGGTGATAAAATAAGCCACAGTCCAGAGTAAAGATGGAAACTAATTCTATTGCAACTGAGAGTCCTGATGAGTTTTTGCACCTCCTGAGACTCGTTGTGAGAAGAAATATACAAGGCCTCAAGGATTCACACATTGGTGAGGCTTAACAAGGTATTTTTGAGAAATAAAATGTGCACCGGGCAAAGTAAAAATGTTAGTATCTGAACAATTAACATGGGGAAAAGCTCACTTTTCTGAATTCAGAGAGGATGCATGAATTAGTTAAATTGCAGAAATGTATGAGCACAATAGGAAACATCTATTAAAACATGAATAAATTTCATAATGGGAAGAAACATTTTCTTCCTTTCTTTTTTCTTTCTTCTTTCTTTCTTTCTTTCTTCATCTGTGTGTCTGTCTTGATTTATATCCCATCCATCTAAATATAACAAGCACCCTGGATGGTATATTTAATCCTGAAAACAAAGCAAATCATTTGTTATTTCAACATTAAGGGAGAGAGTGTTATGTATGTATGCATGTTCATTATACTGTAAGGCAAGATTATAACCACTCCAGATACAAACGATATCAGCTATGAAGGAACGCGAGCAGACAGCCTATAGAGGGCAGCTGCGAGCGTTCACTCTCACATGGTTCACATTGCTCAATCACGGACAGCCGCGGGAAAACCTTCCCCGCATTCAGCAGCTGAAGAAAGACCTGCATTCAGCAGCTGAAGCAAGACCTGCATTCAGCAGCTGAAGCAAGACCTGCATTCAGCAGCTGAAGCAAGACCTGCATTCAGCAGCTGAAGAAAGACCTGCATTCAGCAGCTGAAGCAGGACCTGCATTCAGCAGCTGAAGAAAGAGGCGTGCCTGGGCGAGGCCACGCCGGTAGCAACCAATCAGCTACCGTGCTACAAGATTCAAATGTAGAGAGCTACTGTATATATTGAGATGTATCACCGCCATTCCTCATGCTTCACTGGAACCTCATGCAATGCAATAAACCTGTGTTAAACCAACCTTTCGGTTGTCCGGTTGTCTTTGGTCCCATACACTAAATTGGCGACGAAGGTGGGATATGGCTGCCCACGGGACCAAGACATGCGCCGGCTACGAGATCAAGAAGCAGGGAGACTTGGAGCTGTTTGAGATAGACTTCAACGCAGCGCTGGTGGAGCTCGAAGTCTCCGATGAGGCCAAAAAGAGGGCCATTTTCGTCCGCATGCTCGGACACGAGACCAAGAGGACCTTGGTGGACCTGATCGCCCCGAGGAAGGTGGGCGACTTCAAAGCTTCAGAGCTCCTGGCGGCGTTGCGCGCCCATCTCCGGCCGGCAATAGCGATGTTCCCCGCTCGGAGCGCGTTCTGGAGGCGAGTCCAGGCACCCGGAGAATCGGTCGATGAGTTCGCCGCGGCCCTGCGGTTGGCCGCCGGCCCTTGCAAGTGGGAACTCCCCGACGTCACCCTCCGGGACTGCCTGCTCTGCGGTCTGAGGGACACAGAGACTCAGCGCGCGCTGATGAAAAGGGAGCCGCCTCCCACGTGGCAACAAGTCCTCGACGCGGCACAGGCCGCAGAGGCCACGTCGGCCGGGGTGCACGAACTTCAGGACTGGCGCCCGAAGACCGCCAAGGCAGAGAGTTCGGTGCGCGCGGCCCGGCGGACTTCGAACTCGTCTTCTGCAGAGAGCAGCGATGACGAGGACGTCCGGAGGGTCCAGAGAGAGGGCCGGCGCTGCGATGGCTGCGGCGCCGCCCACGCCCGCACCAAATGCCCATTCCGCAAGGCCGAGTGCCACAACTGCGGCCGGCGCGGGCACATCGCCAAGGTCTGCCGGAAACGACGCGAGGCCACCCGGAGTTCTCCAGACCGCTCGGCGAGGCAGGACCGCACCACGAGGCAGGACCGCACCACGAGGCCGAAGGACGGCACACGGACCACGAGGACGCGGGACGGAGTAGGACGAGTCTCCGACGACAGCGAGGACGACGCGCCGGTTTGCAGCGTTTCCACGGAGCACCCCCGTTACTTCGTTGAGGTAGTAATACAAGGGGCCCCTGTTAGGATGGAGGTGGATTCGGGTTCCTCATACTCCATTATTTCCCAGGGGGAGTTCATGAAAATCGCCCCCCGCGTGCGGCCCAAGCTCAAGGCGTTGAGGGCCACGCTGAAGGACGTGCAGGGGAACCGCATCCCAGTGTTGGGGGTTGGGAAGTTCCAGGTCCAGTTCAAAAAGTACACCGCAACGCTTCCCTTAGTCGTCCTCAAGGGGGGTAAATGCAGCCTCCTCGGGACTCAATGGTTCCAGCCCCTGGGGTTGTTCATTGGGGGGGTGCACGCCGTGGGAGCACACGCCGCCGGGACTGATCCAATACAGAGCGTGTGCGACGCGCACCCCGAGGTTTTTAAAAAGGGGCTAGGAAAATTCAAGGGCCCCCCAGTGACTTTCGACCTGGACCCTGGAGTGCGTCCAATCAGACTTAAACCGCGCAGAGTGCCTTTCGCACTAAAGGACAAAATTGAGGCGGAATTGGACAAATTAGTGGGCCAGGGGATTCTTGTTCCTGTTGATTCTGCGGAGTGGGAAACTCCAATTGTAACAGCGCTCAAGGCCAACGGGGAAGTCCGAATATGCGCTGATTACAAGTGCACCATCAATAAGGCGATCCGCCCTAATGCGTATCCGGTGCCGGTAGTCAGCCACTTATTGGCCAGGTTACACGGGGGGAGGTGTTTCGCCAAACTCGACCTGGCCCAAGCCTACCAGCAACTCCCGGTGACCCCCGCCGCAGCTGCTGCACAAACCATAGTCACCCACAAAGGGGCATTCCAGGTTTCGCGCCTCCAATTCGGCGTGAATTCGGCGCCCGGGATTTTCCAGTCATTGGTGGAACGCCTCCTGAAGGGGTTGGAGGGGGTGTTACCCTATTTTGATGACGTATTAATTACAGGGGGGAGCCGGGCCGAATTAGCAACAAGGTTGGGAAAGGTCCTGACAATATTCGAAAAGGCGGGGTTGAGGTTGCGGAAAGACAAATGCGTCTTCTTCGCTACAGAGGTTGAGTTCCTAGGGTTCCGTGTTACTCCCGAGGGAATTAGGCCAGCCCAATCCAAGGTAGCCGCCATCAAAAAGGCCCCTCGCCCCACCTCCAAGCCCGAGTTGCAGTCGTTCCTCGGACTGCTCAACTTCTACCACTCCTTCCTCCCGCGGAAGGCAGCCGTAGCAGAACCGCTACACAAATTGTTAAAAAAGGACGAGGCATGGAAGTGGGGCGACGTCCAGGAAAAGGCTTTCAATGACCTGAAGCGACTCCTGGCATCAGATGCTGTACTGACCCACTTCAATCCCAAACGCCCGGTGGTCCTGATATGCGATGCATCCCCGGTGGGGGTGGGGGCGGTGCTTTGCCACGTGCTGGAGAACGGTAGGGAGGCCCCGATAGCTTTCTACTCTAGATCCCTGTCCCAAGCGGAGAGGAATTATGCTCAGACAGACAGAGAGGCGCTAGCAATAATTGCGGGGACCAAGAAATTTCATGATTTCGTGTACGGCCGCCCCTTCACCATAGTGACTGACCACAAGCCTTTGCTGGGCATCTTCACCGCAGACAAGCCCACACCCCAGATCCTGTCCCCGAGAATGCTCAGATGGGCCATTTTTCTCAACGCGTATCAGCACGCGTTGGTATACCGGCCCGGGAGGGAGATAAGCCATGCCGACGCTCTGTCGAGGTCCCCCATTCCCCGGGATTGCTGCCACGTGGGCGGAGTAGAGAGGGACCACCAGGTATTAATGATAGAGGTCCTAGACTCCCCTCCAGTAGTACCGGCCGAAATCGCCAAAGCGACAGGCAAGGACAAAGCGCTGGCCACAGTTTGCTCCTGGGTGCAGAAAGGGTGGCCCGTGTCTTCCCCAGCAGCGGAATTCGACACATTCTTCAAAAAGAGATTAGAGTTGTCCCTGGAGAGGGGTTGCCTCTTGTGGGGACAGCGGGTAGTGATCCCCACGTCTCTCCGGCCGAGGGTGCTTAAACTGCTGCACGTCAGCCACCCGGGGATCGTACGCTCTAAGGCACTAGCCCGCAGTTACTTTTGGTGGCCCCAGTTAGACGCCGACATCGAACACATGGTCGGCACTTGTGAGGCGTGCCAAAGCTCAAGGCCAGAAGAGGCTCGCTCGCCACCTAGGGAATGGGACGCTGCGAGGGGACCCTGGTCCCGAGTTCACGTAGACTTTGCTGGCCCATTCAGGGGAACGCTTTTCCTCCTCGTGGTGGACGCGTTCTCTAAGTGGTTGGAGGTCATTCCAGTCTCGAGCACATCCTCGACCACAACCATTAAACAGTTAAGGAGGGTCTTTTCCACGTTCGGTTTACCCGACACCCTCGTCAGCGATAACGCTAGCTGTTTCACGTCCGCCGAGTTCAGGGCATTCATGGAACGCAACGCCATTCGGCACGTCACCTCCGCCCCCTTTCACCCGGCCACCAATGGCCAAGTAGAGCGCCTCGTGCGCACCACGAAAGACGCGCTACTGCGCATGGGTCCCGGAGACCTCGACCTGAAATTGTGCCAATTCCTGCTGAGATACAGGGTCACCCCCTTAGCGTCAGGGTACTCCCCCGCAGAGCTGTTGATGCGCAGGAAGCTGGCCACGGGGATATCCAAGCTAGACCCCACGAGAGTAGAGGACAAGGGGCGGAACATAGGGGTGGAACCCACCAAGAGTTTCGGCATAGGCGCCCCAGTATACTGCAGGAATTACGCCAGCGCGGGGCCAGCCTGGGTGCCGGGCACCGTAGTAGACCAAACCGGCCCCGTCTCATACCGCGTAGAGACCAGTACAGGTTTCCTGTGGAGGCGACACGTGGACCAACTCAGGCGTAGGGTCCCCGGAGAGCAAGACGAGGATGAGGCCAGCATTGATTCAGCGTTAGGGTACTCCCCCACCCGTTTAGCCCAAGGGGGAGGAAAAGGGGAGCATGGGTCCCCACCAAGGGGGGAGGAAAGGGAATCGATCCACGGAAATCTTTTGCGGGAGTCCCTGCCAGAGAGGAGGAGCCCCGGGTTGCGGGAGTCCCCGTCAGAAAGGAGGAGCCCCAACCACACTCATACCCCGCGGAAGCCGCGGAAGTCCCCCCGAGGCTCAGAGGCCCACAGAGGTTTAGACGTTGATTTACAGTACCAGGGGGAGTTAGCGGAGTGGTCCCCCACCCGTCCTAGCGAAAAGAGGGGTTTCAGTTCAGCCCCTGGTACCTCCAGTCCCAGTAGCCCCTGTGAGTTAGAATGCAATTTAGCGCCCATGTTCCGGAGACCGACACCTCCAAGACCAGAGGCATCAGCGAGTCCGCCCACCACCACAGTCTTAAGGTCCCCCGAGCAGGGATCAGAAGGTAGCCATTCACCAAGGGCGACCTCATCGGTGCCGCGGTTCACACTAGGAGGGTCCCCGGGGTCCGAGGGCAATAGGCAGGGATTTACCTCCCAACTGTTCATCCCATTCCCTTCCCCAAGCGCAAGGCAGGCACGGACGCCCCACAGAGCCACTAACGAATCCCCGTTTCCCGTTGCAGGACAAGCGCCCGCGGAGTCAGGGATCACAGGCTCTCCAGAATTAGGGCAGGCGCAAGCACGCCCCAAGCGAACGTGCGGCAAGCCACAATGGTTGCGGGACTTCGTCCCATCCTAGGGGGGAGGGATGTTATGTATGTATGCATGTTCATTATACTGTAAGGCAAGATTATAACCACTCCAGATACAAACGATATCAGCTATGAAGGAACGCGAGCAGACAGCCTATAGAGGGCAGCTGCGAGCGTTCACTCTCACATGGTTCACATTGCTCAATCACGGACAGCCGCGGGAAAACCTTCCCCGCATTCAGCAGCTGAAGAAAGACCTGCATTCAGCAGCTGAAGCAAGACCTGCATTCAGCAGCTGAAGCAAGACCTGCATTCAGCAGCTGAAGCAAGACCTGCATTCAGCAGCTGAAGAAAGACCTGCATTCAGCAGCTGAAGCAGGACCTGCATTCAGCAGCTGAAGAAAGAGGCGTGCCTGGGCGAGGCCACGCCGGTAGCAACCAATCAGCTACCGTGCTACAAGATTCAAATGTAGAGAGCTACTGTATATATTGAGATGTATCACCGCCATTCCTCATGCTTCACTGGAACCTCATGCAATGCAATAAACCTGTGTTAAACCAACCTTTCGGTTGTCCGGTTGTCTTTGGTCCCATACACTAAAGAGAGAGAGAGCTGAATTTGGGGCCAGCTTGTTCTCTTGAATTTTCCCCCCTTTTGGTCATCCAGGAATGGAGGGAAAATACATTTAACAACTGAATTCCACAGCCTCCTCACCATCTTTTTTCCAGACCTTCTCTACAAAGAGGAATTACGCAGGCTCTCTTAAGATGTCAGTTTTAGAACACACTCATTACTATTGATGTTCCGTAACATAGACTGACAAGATATCCGCCTGACAAGGCAGCTTCGGTACCGGATGATTGTATTCCTTTTGATCGCTGGTATTTACAGCAGTGTATAAAGCGACATTCATTTTCTACTTTGTCTGATGGAAAGCAAAGACAGGTGATGGGGCTTAACAGGGAAGGATTGGCTGGAAGCGATTTACATAAACATGCAGCTCTGATTTCTGTGCCTGATGTGCTATCTTTCAGTCTGACAACGTTTGAAGAGTGGCTAAGGAGATCCAGAACCTGAAGCAGCAAGAAGAAATCTTGAGCCATGTGAAAATACATCTGCTGGAGACTAAAATAAGATGATTCTGGAGTCTAGTTGGGGTCCTTTTTCTCAAAGCTTGCTTGTAGTAGAGTGGCCACGTATACATTTCCAAAATAGAGGAATTGCATCCTGAAAAAAGAAAATACACACACATACAAACATATGTTAGGAATTGTGTACCATATTGTACCTAATTTCTTTTTTTAATTAAACACTTCTTTTTATATATATAGCTGAACTTGATGACTGGAAGGTCACCAGGTCAGCAGTTCAAGACCCGAGTACTCCACAATGGAGTGAACACTCTTGTGTTTGGTCATGCCTGCCACATGTCCACGGAAATGTTTGCAGATACAGACAGTGCTGGCACTTTGGCTGTAAACCGAGATAAGCATTGAACCCTAGAGTCGGATATGACTGGCTTTCGGGAAAGGGCCACCTTTACCTATAGCTGGTTGGGTAGTGGTTTTAGTGTAAGGGACCCAAGACAATGAAACAGCCGAAGGGTTGGCTTAACACAGGTTTATTGCATGATGATCCGGAGGAACATGTGGTAATGGCGGATGAGTAGCTCAATATATACAGCTGGCTATACATTTGAATGTGGCTCGTCGACAGACTATTGGTTGCTGCCCGCGTGACGTCGTAGAGGTCACGCCCTTCTTGACCAGGTGAAGAGGTGGCGGGGAATCTTCCCGCGCTGCTGAACCAGGTGAATCTGAGCCATGAGAGCTGGACGCTCGCTACTGCCATCTAGTGGTCACTAGCTCGCGTCCCCTTATCAGGTTTACATTGAAGGTTATAATGTTGCACACAGAAAGGTTACATTGTTAACACATGGCAATGGTACATTGTTAAAGGCACAGCTTTACAGAACACAACATCCCTCCCCCCTAGGATGAGACGAAGTCTCTCAGCCAAGATGGCTTGTTGCATGTGCGTTTGGGCCGTGACGAGGGCTGCCCCCCCGGGGGCATTATCGCTTCTTTGTTCCCTGGTCCCTTGTCCTGAAATGTGAGAGGGAGACTTGTTAGTGGCTTGCCGCTGTCTGGTGGCCTTAGGGGAAGGGAAAAACTCCATTGTGGGCAGACCGGGGGCAGTCGGGGCTAACGAAAAACCCCTCTTCTCGCTTGGACGGGTGGGGGACCACTCCGAAACCCCCCCCCCCGGTTCTGTAAATCAAAATCTAACTTAGTAGGGGTATCCGCATTTGTGGGGACCTTCCGCGAGATATGTATGGGGTCGGGTCCCTCCTCCTCGGAAAGATCCCCCAGGGTATCTACGAGGATATCCTCCTCCCCCTTGGTGGGGGAGAACCCTAACGCTGACTTATTCTCCGCTTGGTCTGTGCCCTGCTCATCGGAGACCCTGTGTCGGAGCTGGTCCGCGTGCCGCCTCCACAGGAGCCCTGTGCTGGTTTCCACGCGGTACGACACGGGGCCGGTTTGCTCCACGACTACGCCCGGTACCCAGGCTGGGCCCGTGCTGGCGTAATTCCTGCAATGCACAGGGGCGCCTACACTGAAACTCTTTGTGGCCTCTAGCCCAATGTTCCTTCCTTTGTCCTCTACCCTCGTGGGGTCTAGCCTAGTAAGGATGGTGGTCAGTTTCCTACGCATTAAGAGCTCTGCGGGGGAGTATCCTGACGCCAACGGGGTCACCCTGTACCCTAGCAGAAACTGACACACTTGTAGGTTCAGATCCCCGGGGCCCATGCGCCGCAACGCGTCCTTCGTGGTGCGGACGAGGCGCTCTACTTGGCCATTGGTGGCTGGGTGAAACGGGGCGGAGGTGATATGCCGAACGGCGTTAATCTCCATGAATGCCCTAAACTCGGAGGACGTGAAACAACTAGCGTTGTCGCTAATTAATGTATCGGGTATGCCGAACGTGGAGAAGAGCCTCCGCAAATGCCTAATGGTCTGGGCCGAGGAGGTGCTCGTGACTGGGATAACCTCCAACCATTTGGAGAAAGCGTCCACTACAAGAAGGAACAGGGTGCCTCTGAACGGGCCCGCGAAATCAACGTGCACCCGGGACCACGGCCCCTTAGCCGTGTCCCATTCCCTGTGGGGAAGGCGGGCCTCCTCTGGTCTGGAGCATTGGCAACTTTCACAAGTGCCGACCATGTGCTCGATGTCGGCGTCTAGCTGGGGCCACCAGAAGTAACTCCGGGCCAGCGCCTTGGATCGCACGATGCCGGGGTGGCTGACGTGCAGCAGTTTGAGCACCCGCGGCCGAAGGGAAGTGGGAATCACCACCCGCTGCCCCCACAAGAGGCACCCCCTCTCTAGGGACAGTTCTAGCTTTTTTCTGAAAAATGGAGCGAACTCCTCCGCTGGGGAGGACGCGGGCCACCCTTTCTGCACCCAGGAGCTTACTGCCGCTAACGTCTTGTCCTTCTCTGTCGCTTTGGCAATGTCGGCGGGCATTACGGGGGGCGAATCCAGCACCTCTATCATGAGGACCTGATGGTCCCGCTCCCCCTTGCTCACCTGGCTGGGCGTTAGGGGGAGGGGAGACCTCGATAGAGCGTCCGCATGGCTGATCTCTTTCCCGGGCCGGTAGACCAACGCGTGCTGATACGCGTTGAGAAAAATGGCCCACCTGAGCATCCTCGGGGACAGGATCTGTGGGGTGGGCTTATCTGCGGTAAAGATGCCTAGCAGGGGCTTGTGGTCCGTCACAATGGTGAAGGGGCGGCCATACAGAAAATCGTGAAATTTTTTCGTCCCCGCGACTATTGCTAGTGCCTCCCTGTCTGTCTGTGCGTAGTTTCTCTCCGCTTGGGACAGGGACCTGGAGTAAAATGCCATCGGGGCCTCCCTTCCGTTTTCCAACACGTGGCACAGCACCGCCCCCACCCCCACTGGGGATGCATCACAGGTCAGAACTACTGGGCGTTTGGGGTTGAAGTGGGTCAGTATGGCATCGGACGCTAGGAGGCTTTTTAGCTCGCTAAATGCCCTTTCTTGGTCATCGCCCCACTTCCATGCCTGGTCTTTCTTTAGCAGTTTGTGTAGCGGTTCAGCCACCGCTGCCTTTCGGGGGAGGAAGGAGTGGTAAAAGTTGAGCAGCCCTAGGAACGACTGCAATTCGGGCTTGGAGGTGGGGCGGGGGGCTTTCTTAATGGCTGCCACCTTGGACTTGGATGGTTTTATACCCTCAGGAGTCACACAAAACCCTAGGAACTCAACCTCGGTTGCGAAGAAGACGCATTTGTCCTTTCGCAGCCTCAGCCCCGCCTTTTCGAATATTGTCAGGACCTTCCCCAACCTCTTGGCCAATTCAGCCCGACTCCCCCCCGTTATTAACACGTCATCAAAATAAGGCAACACCCCCTCCAGTCCCTTCAGGAGGCATTCCACGAGTGACTGGAAAATTCCTGGCGCCGAATTCACGCCGAATTGGAGGCGCGTCACCTGGAACGCCCCCTTATGGGTGACTATGGTCTGCGCAGCAGCTGCGGCAGGGGACACCGTAAGCTGCTGGTAGGCCTGTGCTAAGTCGAGCTTAGCGAAACACTTCCCCCCGTGTAACCTGGCCAGCAGATGGCTGACTACCGGCACCGGATATGCATTCGGGCGGATCGCCTTGTTGATGGTGCACTTGTAGTCGGCGCATATGCGGACCTCCCCATTGGCTTTTAGTGCGGTTACAATTGGAGTTTCCCACTCCGCAGAATCAACAGGCACAAGGATTCCCTGACCCACCAATTTGTCCAGTTCCGCCTCTATCTTGTCCTTGAGTGCGAACGGCACCCGGCGTGGTTTGAGGCGAATTGGGCGGACCTCCGGGTCCAGGTCGAAAGTCACTGGGGGCCCCTTGAATTTCCCCAGTCCCTTTTTGAAGACCTTGGGGTGCGCCTCGCACACCTCCTGGATCGGGTCAGACCCAACGGCGTGCATCCCAACGGCGTGCACCCCCCCAATAAACAAACCCAGGGGCTGGAACCATTGAGTCCCGAGGAGGCTGCAATCTCCCCCTTTGAGCACGACTAGGGGAAGGGACGCGGCGTGTTTCTTGAATTGGACCTGAAATTCTCCAACCCCCAACACTGGAATGCTGTTCCCTTGCACGTCCCGTAGTGTGGACCTCAACGCTTTGAGCTTGGGTCGCTTGTGGGGGGCAATTCCCAAAAACTCCCTCTGGGAAATGATAGAATATGAGGACCCCGAGTCAATTTCCATCCTAATGGGAACCCCTTGGACTAGTACCTCAACAAAGTAGCGGGGGTGTCCTGTAGACACGCTGAACACTGGGGTGTCGTCCTCGCTGCCGTCGGAGATGCGGCCCACGCCGTCCAGTTTCCGCGTGGCCTGGGCGCCGTCCTTGGGTCTCGTTGAGCGGTCTTGTCCCGCGGAGCGGTCTGCGGAGCTCCTCCGGGTCTCGCGCTTCTTCCTGCACACCTTGGCGATGTGCCCACGGCGGCCGCAATTGTGGCACTCGGCCTTCCGGAACGGGCACTTTACGCGGTCGTGGGCCGCTCCACAGCCGTCGCATCGCCGGCTCTCCTTCCGGACCCTCCGGACGTCCTCGTCGTCGCTGCTCTCTGTGGACGACCTCGAAGTTCGCCGGGCCGCCTGTACCGGAGCCTCTGCCTTGCTCGACTTTGGCCGCCAGTCCTGGAGTTCTTGGACCTCGGCCTTCGTAGCTTCTGCGGCCTGGGCCGCTCTGACGACCTCCTGCAACGTGGGAGGCGGCTCTTGGTTCATTAATGTGCGCTGGGTTTCGGCGTCGTTCAGGCCGCACAGCACACAGTCCCGGAGGGTGATTTCGGCATTCTCCCATTTGCACGGGCCGGCCGCCAGCCGCAGGGCCGCCACGAATGCGGCGACTGTCTCCCCGGGCGCTTGGACTCGCCTCCAGAACGCACTCCTAGTGGGAAACATCGCCATGGTGGGCCGGACGTGCTCGCGCAGCATCTGCATGAGTTCCTTGGCCTTGAATTCGCTCACCCTCCTCGGTGCAATCAGGTCCACCAGGGTCCTTTTGGTTTCTTGTCCGAGCATCCTGGTGAAGATGGCCCTTTTCTTCGCCTCTTCTGTGACTTCGGACTCGATCAGCGCGGCCTGGAAGTCCATCTCGAAGATCTCCCAGTCGCCCGGTTTCCTGATTTCGAAACTGGTGCATGTCTTGGTCCCGTGGGCTGCCATATCCCACCTTCGTCGCCAATTTAGTGTAAGGGACCCAAGACAATGAAACAGCCGAAGGGTTGGCTTAACACAGGTTTATTGCATGATGATCCGGGGGAACATGTGGTAATGGCGGATGAGTAGCTCAATATATACAGCTGGCTATACATTTGAATGTGGCTCGTCGACAGACTATTGGTTGCTGCCCGCGTGACGTCGTAGAGGTCACGCCCTTCTTGACCAGGTGAAGAGGTGGCGGGGAATCTTCCCGCGCTGCTGAACCAGGTGAATCTGAGCCATGAGAGCTAGACGCTCGCTACTGCCATCTAGTGGTCACTAGCTCGCGTCCTCTTATCAGGTTTACATTGATGCAGCTGAAGGTTATAATGTTGCACACAGAAAGGTTACATTGTTAACACATGGCAATGGTACATTGTTAAAGACACAGCTTTACAGAACACAACAGTGGTTTAGTCATCTTGCCTGTGGAGCTAAAAGGCTAAGAGTTTGATTCCCTCTGTGTCTTCTGGGAGAAGAGCCAGCTTGCGTGTCTTGGGCAAGCCACAATATCCAAGGGCACACCCAGAATGATGAAATAGTAAACCACCTCTGTGAATTCTCTACCTAAGAAACCCTGGAGAAGGTCATCATAAGTCAGAATTGACCTACATGTATATAATGGCTTGAGGGCCCCCTGCTCTGTCTGCCATCTAGCTATTCAGAATTGATGGGCCAAGTTCATGGTTCTATTCCTTAGACATTTGTGGACAAAGTCCTGATGCAGGCATAAATGTCCGCTCTTGCTGTTCCATACAGTCTTTGGTTTCCCACAGCAGAAACATCAGAGCTAGCACCTTTACAGTGGAGGTGTTTAGTTTCACTCAATAGACATTTGTAGGTTATAGTTTTATTTTTACTTTACTGTGTATGTGTTACTATTTGTTTCCTTTGAAGGATTTGTGTGTGTGTGTGTGTTTGCCATATTTTTGTTTTTAACTCTATTGTAAGCCACCAAGAATCATGGTTTCACTAAGTGAGTGAGATATAGACTTAGATTTAAACTTAGATCCTCCCATGCTATGTAGCGTATTGGGCAGCAAGGAATCTCCAATGGTTTTGGTCTTGGGTGAGTACTTTTGCATCCTCCCATGTCATTTTAGGGTCTTTAAATCTGCCATGAAAGTTTTTTGTCATGTATTTTGAGGCTGTCCTCATTGTCATTTGGCATTAGGAGGGGTCTATCTTATTGCCACCTTAGGGACACAGTATTAATACTGTGAAGACACTAAATAGCAGGCCATACTAAGGGACTGTGATGACTTAGTGGTTAAGATGCTGACATTGACAACTGGAAGGTTGGCAGGTCAGCAGTTCAAGACCTGAGTGCTGCACAATAAAGTGAGCTCCCATCCCTGACCCAGCTCCTGCCAACCTAGCATTTCGAAAGCAAGAAATTGCAAGTAAATAAATAGGTACCACATCGGTGGGAAGTTAAACAGCATTCCGTGCACTTCGGTGTCTAGTAATGCCTGCCACATGTCCATGGAAACGTCTGTAGATGCAGATAGCACTGGCTCTTTGGTTATAAACAGAGATGAGCACTGAACCCTAGAGTTGGATACTGCTGGCTTTCGAGAAAGGGCAACCTTTACCTTTACCTGTACTGCTATTACTACTGCTTGTAGTAGAGTTGGACACAGTACTCTAGATTGTGTGATTTTCCACCTGTTTCCTTTTCTCCCTTTTTTACAAATATTATTTTTATTGGTCTGCATTAGAGGTACTTGGTTTGTTCACCTTCTTCTTTCTTTACTTCTGATTTTATATCTCCCTCTTCCAATTCAATTTAAAGCCCTCCTAGTGAAGTTCTCCATGCTGTGTCCAAACACATTCTTCCCAGTTTTTGTGAAGTACAACCTATCTCTTTCCAGCAGTCCATATTCCAGGAAGTATGGCTGACAATCCCCTAATCCAAATCCCTTATGTCGGTACCACCTTCATAGCCATCTCAAAAACAAAGCCATAGAGAGAGAAAAAAGTGAATCCTTCATTGCACACTGATGGCAGTGGTGGGTAGCTAACAACACTGATCTATTGTGCAGATGATTCCCTAAATGCATATTGAATTGATGGATGGTCATAGCATCAATGGAGTCGATTGTGAATACAATCTGCAGGTAATGGATCTCTGGGAGCATTTTTTTTTGAAGTGTGCCTTTTTAATTCATGCTATTGCACTTCCAAGACACACAGAGGTTCAGCATGCTTTAGATGTACCACGGAGCCTCCTCCAAACACCTTGGGCACTGTCTTATACCCTTCGATTGATGGAGCCATTTATGTTCTCAATGGACAGACAATAATGATTCCATTTGGACCGATCCAATTTCAATGCCATTGCCTCGTGTGCTTCCATTAAAGAGAAGGAGCCGTTACAACTTGGGTGACAGATGATTTCTTTAAAAAGGGTGAGAGAGGAAATTAACACAATGTATTGAATTGCACTGAATTGACACAATAAATAATGAAATGGTCCAGGCGTTCACCTCTCCCTGCTGCAATTCCACAAGAAAAATAGACATATTTACCACATAGTTGATATCACACCTGGCATTAAGGTTGAAATAGATGTCAAAACCTTTATAAGATAGTGATGGTATTACAAAACTGGCCGGATTTTATATTGCTAACAATAGAATTCCAATTCTGAGGCTGAATAAATGTCCTTTCTAACCCATGTCCCCTCCCACCCTGTCAATATTTGCTGTTTTTGTCCCTTAAACCCCTGTATCTATCTGGATCATCTCTCTTCTAGATTGCTGTGACCTCTTCTTCCACTAGACTTTTTCCCCCTTCCCATCAATTCTGAAGACCTTGTGAATCATATCCCCACCCATCTCATCACCAAGGACATAAACAGTAATAGATATGTGACACTAAATAACTCGATTGAGGTTTTTCTTGACATAGTTCGACAGGAGAGAAAGTTTTGGTCTTGGACAGAATAGATATAGTAGAAAAGACTGGGGTAAGAAATGGAGTTATGACATTACTTACTCCTTTGGAACATTTTACAGGCAGATGTTTCCAACACAGAGAATGTCAGATAAATCTGAAACAATAGACTCCTTCCCTTGTCCTGGCCGGCCCGAGGGAAGTGGGAGTAGCTGTCCCACGGCCACAAAAATGCCGCTGACACCGACGTCCCAGACTCCTTCCCTTGGCCCACCTGGCCGGCCAGAGGGAAGTGGGAACAACTGTCCCGTGGCCACAAAAATGCTGCCGACGCCGACATCCTGGACTCCTTCCCTTGGCCCGGCTGGCCAGAGGGAAGTGGGAGCAGCTGTTCCATGGCCACAAAAATGCAAACATCGCGGATGCTCTGGACTCCTTCCCTTGGCCTGTCTGGAAGTGGACTCAGTTGTGGTGGGTTGAGTTTTTGAGTTTTTTGTAATATTATGTACATTGTTTCTGATATGTATTTTTAACTGCTGCATTATTGTATTATTGTAAGGTGATGTGATATTCTGTGATTTTTTTTGTCAGCTGCCCAGAGTCACTGTGTGAGTGGGGCGGCATATAAGTTGAAAAATTAAATTAAATTAAATTAAATTAACACTGTTTCTCATTAGGACCGAAGGAAACTGGCTTTTTAAATTCTCCCTCCAGGGGTGGTTATGCTGATGGATGTGATTATGGTGAGGATGGTGATGAATTAGCTACCTTGTAAATGAAATTCCATAATTGACATAAGTGTAAGGCACTGAAACAGGATAAGTGTTCCAATCAAATTTATAAACAACCCAAATAATCAACAGAAGGGATTTTTAAAAACAAAGAAGAAAGGACCATTGGGTTGCTGATTTCAGGAAAATCACCTAACTCTTTATGGCAATAGAACTTTGGGTCCAGTACTGGGACCCCTGCTTTTCAACCTCTTCATAAATGATCTAGAGGTAGGAGTAAATAGCAAGGTAGCCAAATTTGCTGACGACACTAAATTATACAGGGTAGTGAAAACTGTGAGAGATTGTGAGGAGCTCCAGAGGGATCTCTTGACACTGGGGGAGGGGGCAAAACAGTGGCAAATGAGCTTCAACATTAGTAAGTGCAGAGTGATGTATGTTGGGGCAAAGAAACCCAATTACATTTATAAACTGATGGGTTCTGAACTCTCTGCGACAAACCAGGAAAGGGACCTTGGTGTCCTGGTAGACAATTCAATGAAGGTGTCAACCCAGTGTGCCTCAGCAGTGAAAAAAGCAAACTCAATGCTAGGGATCATTAGGAAGGGTATAGAAAATAAGTCAGCAAGTGTCATTTTGCCTCTTTATAAATCTATGGTGAGGCCCCATCTGGAATACTGTGTACAGTTCTGGTCGCCATACCTCCAGAAGGATATTATGGAGTTGGAGAAAGTACAGAGGAGGGCAACCAGAATGATTAGGGGACTGGAACACCTTCCTTACCATCTGAGGCTGCAACGGTTGGGCCTCTTCACTCTTGAACGACGACGTCTAAGAGGTGACCTGATTGAAGTTTATAAAATCATGCACGGTGTGGTCAAAGTAGATAAGGAAAAACTGTTTTCCCTATCGCATAACACTAGAACTAGGGGACACTCCATGAAACTTTTGGGTACTAGTTCTCAAACAAATAAGAGAAAGTACTTTTTCACCCAGAGGATCACTAGTCTATGGAACTCCCTGCCAGATGAAGTGGTGACAGCTGTCAGTCTTGACAGCTTTAAGAAAGGATTAGACAAGTTCATGGAGGACAAGGGTATCAATGGCTATAATTATGGATACTTAAGGACAACCTCGGGGTTGGAGAGATAGGCAGGATATCTCTCAATGCCATTTCCAGGGAATCCTAAGCAGGTGAAGGCATCTGCTTGGGAATACCCTGAAGGAAATGGTGAGCCACTGTGTGAGACAGAATGCTGGACTGGATGGGCTGTGGCCTGTTCCAGCAGGGCTGTTCTTATGTCCCAACCCCGCTACACTAGAGATGGTCAATATTCCACTACTTTTCTGCTCACTCACAGCCCTCACATGATTTATGCCATAATGTGTCCTAGAGACATAAAGAATAACAGACCAGGAAACAACCACCATGTCATTAGAAAAGGTAAAGGTCTTCCTTGCTTGAAAGTCAGTTGTGTCCAACTCTAGGGGTTGCTGCTCTATTTACAGCCAAAGAGGCAGCACTGTCTGCATCTGTTGACATTTCTGTGGTCATGTGGCAGTGCACAGAATGCTGTTACCTTTCCTGCTGAAGTGGTGCTTGTTTATCTACAATAAAAACTCGCATAAAGAGCGCCTCGCTTAGAGACTAACTCGCTTAAAGAGCAGAATTTTCTCTGAATGGTCACCTCACCTAACAACTAAACCAACCAAAAACTCGCTTAACAACTAAATCAGGGTTCGCAATCCCCCCCCAACAGAAATCACAATTCGTCACTTACAATGGTGTTTTGCTTAAAGAGCAAACTCTCTTAAAGAGCAATCCCATGAAATGCATTATGCTATTTAAGCGAGGTACCATTGTACTTGCTATTTTTTTGTATTGAAACTGCTAGGTTGTTAGGAGCTGGCGCAGACGATGGACACTCACTTTGTCACACAGCACTCAGGTCTCAAACTGCTGACCTGCCGACCTGCCGATCATCAAGCTCATCATCTTAACTACTAATCCACTGCAGCCCAACATTTCATTCATGAGTGACGATTTGCAGCCAAAATGTGTTCGTTTTCCCTTGCTGCTGTTATGTGTTTGCTGCTCTTGAATCCATATTTTTAACTTCTCTGATACGATGTACTCAATTCATGCCAATATGTCCTCCATTTCAAGGCATCCAGGTCCATTCATCTTTTAAAAGGCAATCTTTCCTGGGAGTCCTCAAAAAGGAGCATTTGATTCACTTCCTCTTCTGCCAAATGATGCTGGCTGGATAAAGGGTTTCCTAAACCTAGTAAAAGGGACTGTGGTGGCTTAGTGGTTAAGACACTGAACTTGATGACTGGATACAACTGGCTTTAGAGCAAGGGCAACCTTTACTAGACTTCGTAAGGTAAAGGTTTCCCTTGCTTGAAAGCCAGTCGTATCCGACTCTAGGGTTCAGTGCTCATCTCTGTTTCAAAGCCGAAGAGCTTCTGCAGATGTTTCTGTGGTCATGTGGCAGGCATGACTAGACACCGGACAGAGCACACGGAATGCTGTTACCTTCCCACCAAAGTGGTCCCTATTTATCTACTTGCAATTTCTTGTTTTCAAACTGCTAGGTTGGCAGGAGCTGGGACAAAGATGGGAGCTCATTCCATCCTGCAGTACTTGGGAATTGAACTGCTGACCTTCCGCCTCCCAGCATCTTAGCCACTTGAGCCATGGTTTATCTTCCTTATTTTTATTATAGCCCATCTCAATTTCTGATGCTATTGAAAATGATTTTATTTTTTAAAAAAAGTGAAAAGTGACTAACAGTGTTTACATCTACTATTAATCACAGTTGGTAATTTGGTCTATTTCTTTTTCTTAAAAAAAAGTTACACCTTCAATATATTTGTGAAGAAATTAGCAGGGAGCGGGAACCACAAAACCTCACGCCAAGATTTCCATGTGCAATGTAACAAGTTCCCCTGGGGGCTTCTGCAATTCTAAGCTTCAGTAAACCTATTTAAAATAAAAGCTTCTGTGCCTTAAAAATGCACACAGATATAAAAAGTTATCCTCCATGGAAATTGCGCCTTTAAATGACATTGCCCTTTTATGAACAGTTTTATTACAAAATAGATTTCCTGAAGCTAATTTCATCAAGCCGCCTCCACTGCTGAAGATACTTCCCATTGCCTTCCTAACTTCTTGTTATCCAAGAGTGGGTACATTAATTGCTAGATGATGGAAGAGTTTTGGCACCCCTCCAAAGGCCATGAGCATGGAGACATCAAGACTACCTACCAAGGACCAAGAAAGCTGTGTGAACCCCAGCTGCTTGCTAGGGCAGTATTTAAGGCAATATTTCCATCTGATGGATTAAGTGTCTCTGATGGATGTGAAGGACGCTATCTCCAAAGTGTCATTTTAACAAGATGTATATATTGTTCGATGTATTTCACCAGTCGGTCTCATAATGCATTGCTCTCCCAGAGAAGGAATAAGTGATTAGTAGCACTAATTAGAAAGTTCCCCACGACAGACTTTGGTTGATAAAGTACAGTGTTGAGCTTTCTGTCATTAGCAATAATACAATGAGTTCAAGGCAGAATCAATCTTAAGTGTGATTGTAGAGATGACATTTAAAAAATTATAGGTCTCTCTTTGTTCCACATATTGATTTGCATCCTAAATTAAACAAGGGTGCTTAATAAAACAAGAGTTGGGAGAAGGTAGTAAATGAATTTTCTTTTGTCAATGATATAGAGGTCCATATTATTCCTCAATCAATGGCTTCTGGCTATTTATAGCAATAACACTTATATACCATGGTGCTTCGTGCACTCTCTGGGAAGTTCACAAGCTAATCAGCATTTTGCCCCCAACTTGCTGGGTACTCATTTTACCAATCTCAGAAGGATAGTCAACCTTGAGCCCTGGTCAGAATTGAACTCACAATGTTCCGGCTGCAGTACAGCAGTTTAACCACCTATGACACCAGGGCTATTTGTGAAAAAAAAAAGCAGGACAAAGATTGATGAACTGAGGCATTGGTGGTGCAGTTCTGTTTATGAACAAAGGCAAGCACATAGCACTGGTTCACACATTATTTTCTTCACAGAAGTATCATCACCTCCATGGACTACTGACCAAGAGGGCAAAACAACAGTGAGGGATACAGCATAATTGGACAACAAATGAGGGCCATTCCCCCTTTCTGGGACTGGGAGACAGACTAGGACTATACAGCATGCCCAAAGCCACATAGACTGGCTCTTTCGAGATTCACAGTGGTGAACTGAATTCTGCAGCTAGAGACCCAACTCACTGAACATAGGAAAAGAAAAGAACAGCACAGTAATTGTGAGAGATCAGCTCGATTTCATTAACATCAACTCTGCAATGATCCAACACTAATCAAAGTACATGTTAAACCAGTTGCTTTTGAAAGGGTTGTACAATGCTCCAGAAAAGATGATACAACAAATGACATCAACGTCTCTGTGAAATCTGGACGGTGAAGAAAACTGGCAGGAAAAACATTGATCCATTTGCAATGTGGTAGTAGAAAATAGGGGCAGTAGTGGCTTACTGGTTAAGACACTGAGCTTGACAACTGGAAGGTCGTCAGGTCAGCAGTTCAAGACCCAAGTGCTACGCAAGAGAGTGAGCTCCTGTGGTCTGTCCCAGCTCTTTCCAACCTAGCAGTTTGAAAGCAAGAAATGGCAAGTAGATAAATAGGTACCACTTCATTGGGAAAGGTAACACAGAGAATGCTGTTACCTTTCCCACCAAGGTGGTACCTATATATCTACTTGCAATTTCTTACTTTTGAACTGCTAGGTTGGCAGGAGCTAGACATATCATGGGAACTCACTCCATCAAGCAGTACTTGGGTCTTGAACCGCTGACCTGCTGACCTTCTGGTCATCAAGCTCAGCGTTTTAACCACTAAGCCACCATTGCCCCCGACAATAGTAAACCATTCCTTGAATGCCTCATGTTCTTTGGAAACCTACCAGGGACACAGAAAGACAGAAGTGACTAGGTGGTGTGTAGCCACTGGAAATATCTTCACAACTATTCTCTGAAGGAAAATATATTGAATTTTCAACCTAGCCAAGTCCAGCCTGGCTTATAATGCCATATCCCTTTACCCCCATCAGATTTCATTAACAATTATGTTTTTTTAGACTATGAATGATGAATATGATTTTTCCTCCTATAGTCTGTCTTAATAAATACTAGTGTAACCTTTTCTGATAGCCAGGCAATCAAATATCCTCTTTTTGTTTGTTTGTCAGAATTCATTAGCCTCGGCAATACCTAAACATTTCCTTTGGATTGTAATGATTCTCGAAAGGCAACTATTAAATTCCCATATCTATCAGAATTCATTACCCTTCGCTTTCCCACATGTGTTGTGAGGTGGGGCACAACGGAACATAAAAGACTTTTGTTTGGAATCTAAGCCACTAGAGAATTATCACCATGAATCAAACACTTTTTCTGAACATCTGGAGAGTAGGGCAGATGAGATTTTTTTGTTTCTCTTTATTTTTGTAACCTCTGGCTTCATTTTCATGGTATTATTATCCCCCCTCCTGATTAAACAGAGTTTATATATTGTTCACATCTCATATAGAAGGGAAAAAATTTTTTTTGGGGGGGAGCAAATCTGAATATAGGACAAAACAACAGTGACAGTCTGTCTATTTAGTCTATCTGGGCAGAAGGTTTTGGATGCTGTCTCAATTCTTGACAATCTGGCTCTGAATTTCTGATTGAGAAATTAGTCCTCACAGTGGTTAATTCTTTCCATGACAGGTTCCGCTTTCTGTTGGGCAACTTCCAAAAGTCTAGAAGCCACATGAAGCCTTAAGTAACCTTCACATTTCTTTTTAAAATGGAAAGACACCCCCCCCCCCCTCATGTCCTTTAGTAGCCTCAGGGCAATGCCAGACTGTTTTGCTCTACCTAAACTGTCCCTCCAGTTTTGAGGGGGAAAGGCCCTCCTTAGCTTAAAGCAGCAGTGGGTGAGGGGGAGAGACCATGGCAAAATTGCTTCCTATGTTCCCTGGAAATGTGAGGAAGCTTTCTGAGCTAAAGATAGGTAAAGGTAAAGATCTCCCTTGCTCGAAAGCCAGTCGTATCTGACTCTAGGGTGCAGTGCTCATCTCTGTTTCAGAGCCGAAGAGCCAGCGTTGTCTGCTTCTGCAGACGTTTCCGTGGTCATGTGGCAGGCATGACTAGACACCGGAGCACACGGAATGCTGTTACCTTCCCACCGAAGTGGTCCCTATTTATCTACTTGCAATTTCTTGCTTTCTTTGCTGCTAGGTTGGCAGGAGCCGGGACAAAGACAGGAGCTCATTCCGTCTTGCAGTACTCGGGAATCGAACTGCTGACCTTCCGCCTCCCAGTCAGCATCTTAGCCACTTGAGCCACTGCAGACTCTAGAGAACATTGCTATCTCTATTTATAGCCAAAGAGCCTGCACTGTCTGAATCTGAAGACATTTCCATGGTCATGTGGCAGGAACTAGACACTGGAACACACAGAACATTGTTACCTTTCCTGCCAAAGTGGTACCTATTTATCTACTTGCAATTTCTTGCTTTCAAACTGTTAGGTTGGCAGGAGCTGGGGCAGATAATGAGAGCTCACCAGGGGTGTGCTGGGCACCTTGGGAGGACAGTGGACAGGAAGTGATGGGGGCACCTATTGTGGGGGTTGGGGGGGGGAGAAATCCCATAATTCCCGTTACTTCTGCCTGCCTCGGGGAGGGGGGGGGGGCTCCAGTCACTGGGGAATGCCGGGATGAGTCCCTGTATCCCTGTGTGCCAACACACCACTGGAGCTCACCCTGTTGAGCAGCACTCGGGTCTCAAACTGCTGACCTGCCAACCTTTCAAACGCTAAGTGCAGCATCTTAACCACTAAGGCACTGCAGCCTCGAGCTGAAGATACTTTCTTCTAAAATGTTGGAATGAACCTCAGCATGAGTTTGTAACAGAGGCAGAAAGATGTCTTTGTGTTGAGAGGGTGGTTTCAAAAGCTAGGCAGCCATTTCTAGTTCTTCACTCATGGGTTACTGATCCAGGGTGTGACTATACAGTGGGGTAAAAAACAGTTCACACCCGTGGAAATTAGGCTTCCCTAGTTGAATCGCTATAGCCTTTCAGGTGATAATTTCCAGGAGTCAACAGAGAGCTCTGTTCTTGGAGCTCCAACAACAAATGGCACCTTAACAAGGTGCTTGTTGTTGTTCAGTCGCACAGTCGATTCCGACCCTTTGCGACCCTATGGACCATCGTTCTCCAGGCACCTCTGTCCTCCACCATCCCCCTCAGTCCTCCCAGTTCTGTGCCCATTGTGTCTACAATACCATCTATCCATCTCATCCTTGGCCTCCCCCTTCTTCTTTTGCCCTCCACCTTTCCCAACATCACGGCCTTCTCAAGTGAATCCTCCCTTCTCATTTGATGCCCAAAGTACTTTAGCCTCATCTTTACTATTTGACCTTCCAATGAGCAGTCAGTGTTGATTTCTTCTAAGATTGACCTATTTGTTCTCCTCGCTGTCCAGGGTACCCTCAAAACTCTCCTCCAGCACCACATTTCAAAGGCGTCTATTCTTCTGCGTTCAGCTTTCCTAATTGTCCAGCTCTCACATCCGTACATTACCACTGGGAATACCATTGCTTTGACTATTCTAATTTTTGTTTGCAATGTGATGTCTCTGCTTTTCACCATGTTCCCCATGTTTTTCATGGCTTGTCTCCCAAGAATCAGTCGCCTTTTTATTTCATGGCTGCAATCCCCATCGGCAGTGATCTTAGATCCTAAGAATGTAAAATCTGTCACTGCTTCTACTTCTTCCCCATCTATTCTCCAGGAACTGATCGGGCCAGTTGCCATTATCTTGGTTTTCTTGATATTGAGTCTCAAGCCAGCTTTTGCACTCTCTTCCTTCAAACCGATCAAGAGATTCTTTAGGTCTTCCTCACTTTCTGCCATTAAGGTGGTGTCGTCTGCATATCTCAGATTGTTGATGTTTCTCCCAGCAATTTTGATCCCATATTGTGATTCCTCCATCCCTGCGTTGCGCATTATGTGCTCTGTGTATAAGTTGAATAAGCAGGGTGACAAAATGCAGCCTTGTCTTACTCCTTTTCCTATTCCAAACCACTCTGTCATTCCGTGTTCTGTCCTAACTGTTGCTTCTTGGTTCCTGTACAGATTTCTCAGGAGGCATATGAAGTGCTCTGGTATTCCCATCTCTTTAATCACTTGCCACATCTTGTTGTGATCCACACAGTCAAATGCCTTGGTGTAATCAATAAAGCAAAAGTAAACTTGTTTCTGGTATTCCTTTGTTTTCTCCATGATCCAGCGTATGTTGGCAATGTGGTCTCTAGTCCCCCTGCCTCTTCTGAAACCAGCTTGCACCTCTGGTAGTTCTCTTTCCACATGCTGCTGAAGTCTATCCTGTATTATCTTGAGCATCACCTTGCTGGCGTGTGGGATGAGCGCAATTGTTCGATAATTTGAGCATTCTTTGGCATTGCCCTTTTTTGGGATTGGAACATATACTGATCTTTTCCAGTCCTGTGGCCACTGTTTTGTTTTCCAAATCTGCTGGCATATTGAATGCAGTAATTTGATGCCATCATCTTTTAAAGCTTTGAAAAATTCAACTGGGATACCATCATCTCCACTAGCTTTGTTGTTTGCAGGAGTGTTGAGGTCCTTTTTGTAGAGTTCCTCTGTGTACTCTTTCCATCTTTTCTTAATTTCTTCTGCATCAGCTAGCTCCTTTCCGTCTTTGTCCCTTATCATGTTCATTTTTGCTTTAAATGTTCCCTTGATTTCCTGGATTTTTTTGAAAAGGTCTCTGGTTCTGCCTCTTCTGTTGTTTTCCTCCATTTCTTTGCACTGTTCTTTTAGGTAGTTTTCCTTATCTCTCCTTGCTTTTCTTTGAAATTATGTGTTCAAAAGATTGTATTTTTTCCTTTCTCCTTTGACTTTTGCATTCCTTCTTTCCTCTGCTATTTTAAGAGCCTCATCAGACAACCACTTTGCTTTCTTACTCTTCTTTTCTTTTGGTATGGTTTTCTTTGCTGGCGTGTGGGATGAGCGCAATTGTTCGATAATTTGAGCATTCTTTGGCATTGCTAATTTGATAATTTGGCATTTGATAATTAGCAATTTCCATCTCTCTTTCTCTCTCATTGTTCACTTAAATGCCCTCGTGAAAATCTCTTACAGCTCTGAGATAAATTGTTTTAGGAGAAACAGTCTTGAGGCAAGGTGTGCTTGGTTGAGGCAAACTGACACTGGCAGACACCTCTTTACATCATACCAAGCAATCACACATGGCAGAAAGTAAACAAAAGCCATGCTAACCCAATCACAACAAATTAAAACCACAAAGAAAGAAAGAAAAAGATGATCTCTGCTCAAGGCATCCACCTTTATCCAGCGGCACTACTGGAGGCAATGAAAAGTTCAATCTGTAGGATCCAGTACTGTACCAGATTTTTCAATGTGTAATCGAAACACCACCTGGTTTTGGTCAACCTCGCCAAATATGGGCTAGCCTTAATAGAATATGCACAGGGCAGGGTAGATGTGCATGGCACTGTGCAACATATTATAGAACAATATTATAGAACAATGTAGCTTTAGAGTATATGAGGGCAATAGTGAAGATTTTCTAAGGGCGACTCCTGGTGCAATGAAATATATAAATTGTTTAGATGTTTGTTTATAAATTAATGTTTAGTTTTATATGGTTTATATATTTTTTTCTCTTAGTTATATGTTGACTCAATGTGTACAAGTGCCATATGCTACATAAATGGATAAATAAATTTGAGCAAGGAAGATCTTTACCTAGGATGTCTACCTATAGCAGAATGGGGAAGGAAACAAGGATTATCTCCCCTCCCCAGTTCCTGTGATTTGTTCATTGAATCATTTTTATCATCTGTGCAATTCCACTAACAGAAGTGAGTTGGGGAGAAACCAAAGTCCTTTAGACCAGGGGTGCCCAAACCTTTTGGGACATGGTTGAACGTGTGGTTGAACGGGCCAGTCATGTGGTTCCTCCCACTGGAAGCAGAAGTAAAATGTGTCCCACGTGTGCATAATGATGCTGTAAATGCACCCGTGGCTCTTGTAAATGTGTTCCAAAACATGACAGCTGTGGGTCATTTATAGCAGCATTTTGCACGTGCATGGGTGCATTTTACTTCCGCTTCCGGGAGCGGTGAGAGTGGTGCAGGTCAGATGGAATGGTGCCATGGGTTGGATCTGGCCCGTGGGCCATAGTTTGGGCACCCCTGCTTTAGACAGTAGAGTGCCCTGCAATGAGGCCATAGTTTCAGAAAGTTGCCTTATTTTACTACAAATACCAGAATCCCCAAGTTTGGGAATGGCCACTGGATTAGGTTAGTGTTATGTATGTATGTGTGCATGTGCATTATACTGTAAAGGCAAGAATGTAACCACTCCAAATACAAACGATCTCAGCTGTAAAGGAACGCGAGCAGACAGCCCATAGAGGGCAGCTGCAAGCGTTCAGTCTCACATGGTTCACATTGCTCAATCACGGACAGCCGCGGGAAAACCTTCCCCGCAATCAGCAGCAGAAGAAAGATCTGCATTCAGCAGCAGGAAAGGAGGCGTGCCTGGGCGAGGCCACGCCGGTAGCAGCCAATGAGCTACCGTGCTACAAGATTCAAATGTAGAAGGCTACTGTATATATTGAGATGTATCACCGCCATTACCTCATGCTTCACTGGAACCTCATGCAATAAACCTGTGTTAAACCAACCCTTCGGTTGTCCGGTTGTCTTTGGTCCCATACACTAAATTGGCGATGAAGGTGGGATATGGCTGCCCACGGGACCAAGACATGCGCCGGCTACGAGATCAGGAAGCCGGGAGACTTGGAGCTGTTTGAGATAGACTTCAACGCAGCGCTGGTGGAGCTCGAAGTCTCAGATGAGGCCAAGAAGAGGGCCATTTTCGTCCGCATGCTCAGACACGAGACCAAGAGGACCTTGGTGGACCTGATCGCGCCGAGGAAGGTGAGCGACCTCAAAGCTACAGAGCTCCTGGCGGCGCTGCGCGCCCATCTCCAGCCAGCAATAGCGATGTTCCCCGCTCGGAGCGCGTTCTGGAGGCGAGTCCAGGCGCCCGGGGAATCGGTCGATGCGTTCGCCGCGGCCCTGCGGTTGGCCGCCGGCCCATGCAAGTGGGAACTCCCCGACGTCACCCTCCGGGACTGCCTGCTCTGCGGTCTGAGGGACACAGAGACTCAGCGCGCGCTGATGAAAAGGGAGCCGCCTCCCACGTGGCAACAAGTCCTCGACACGGCACAGGCCGCGGAGGCCACGACTGCCGGGGTGCACGAGCTTCAGGACTGGCGCCCGAAGCCCGCCAAGGCAGAGAGCTCGGTGCGCGCGGCCCGGCGAGTTTCGAACTCGTCTGCGGAGAGCGGCGACGACGAGGACGTCCGGAGGGTCCAGAGAGAGGGCCGGCGCTGCGACGGCTGCGGCGCCGCCCACGCCCGCGCCAAATGCCCATTCTGCAAGGCCGAGTGCCACAACTGCGGCCGGCGTGGGCACATCGCCAAGGTCTGCCGGAAACGGCGCGAGGCCACCAGGAGTTCTCCAGACCGCTCGGCGAGGCAAGACCGCACCACGAGGCCAAAGGACGGCACCCGGACCACGAGGACGCGGGACGGAGTAGGGCGCATCTCCGACGACAGCGAGGACGACGCTCCGGTTTGCAGCGTTTCCACGGAGCACCCCCGTTACTTCGTTGAGGTAGTAATACAAGGGGCCCCTGTTAGAATGGAGGTGGACTCGGGTTCTTCATACTCTATTATTTCCCAGGGGGAGTTCATGAAAATCGCCCCCCGCGTGCGGCCCAAGCTCAAAGCGTTGAGGGCCACACTGAAGGACGTGCAAGGGAACCGCATCCCAGTGTTGGGGGTTGGGAAGTTCCAGGTCCAGTTTAAAAAGCACACCGCAACGCTTCCCCTAGTCGTCCTCAAGGGAGGTAAATGCAGCCTCCTCGGGACTCAATGGTTCCAGCCCCTGGGGTTGTTCATTGGGGGGGTGCACGCCATGGGAGCACACGCCGCCGGGACTGATCCAATACAGAGCGTGTGCGACGCGCACCCCGAGGTTTTTAAAAAGGGGCTCGGAAAATTCAAGGGCCCCCCAGTGACTTTCGACCTGGACCCTGGAGTACGTCCAATCAGACTTAAACCGCGCAGAGTGCCTTTCGCACTAAAGGACAAAATAGAGGCGGAGTTGGACAAATTGGTGGGCCAGGGGATTCTTGTTCCTGTTGATTCTGCGGAGTGGGAAACTCCAATTGTAACAGCGCTCAAGGCCAACGGGGAGGTCCGCATATGCGCTGATTACAAGTGCACCATCAATAAGGCGATCCGCCCTAATGCGTATCCGGTGCCGGTAGTCAGCCACTTGTTGGCCAGGTTACACGGGGGGAGGTGTTTCGCTAAACTCGACCTGGCCCAAGCCTACCAGCAACTCCCGGTGACCCCCGCCGCAGCTGCTGCGCAGACCATAGTCACCCACAAAGGGGCGTTCCAGGTATCGCGCCTCCAATTCGGCGTGAATTCGGCGCCCGGGATCTTCCAGTCACTTGTGGAACGCCTCCTGAAGGGGTTAGAGGGGGTGTTACCCTACTTTGATGACGTATTGATTACAGGGGGGAGCCGGGCCGAATTAGCAACAAGGTTGGGAAAGGTCCTGACAATATTCGAAAAGGCGGGGTTGCGGTTGCGGAAAGACAAATGCGTCTTCTTCGCTACAGAGGTTGAGTTCCTAGGGTTCCGTGTCACTCCCGAGGGAATAAGGCCAGCCCAATCCAAGGTAGCCGCCATCAAGAAGGCCCCTCGCCCCACCTCCAAGCCCGAGTTGCAGTCGTTCCTCGGACTGCTCAACTTTTACCACTCCTTCCTTCCGCGGAAGGCAGCCGTGGCAGAACCGCTACACAAATTGTTAAAAAAGGACGAGGCATGGAAGTGGGGCGACGACCAGGAGAAGGCTTTCAATGACCTGAAGCGACTCCTGGCATCAGATGCTGTACTGACCCACTTCAATCCCAAACGCCCAGTGGTCCTGATATGCGATGCATCCCCGGTGGGGGCGGGGGCGGTGTTATGCCACGTACTGGAGAACGGTAGGGAGGCCCCGATAGCGTTCTACTCGAGGTCCTTGTCCCAAGCGGAGAGAAACTATGCTCAGACAGACAGGGAAGCACTAGCAATAATTGCGGGGACCAAGAAATTTCATGATTTTGTGTACGGCCGCCCCTTCACCATAGTGACTGACCATAAGCCTTTGCTAGGCATTTTCACCGCAGATAAGCCCACACCCCAAATCCTGTCCCCGAGAATGCTCAGGTGGGCCATTTTTCTCAACACGTATCAGCACGCGTTGGTATACCGGCCCGGGAAGGAGATCAGCCATGCCGACGCCCTGTCGAGGTCCCCCATTCCCCGGGATTGCTGCCACGTGGGCGAAGTAGAGAGGGACCACCAGGTCTTAATGATAGAGGTCCTAGACTCCCCTCCAGTAGTACCGGCCGACATCGCCAAAGCGACAGGCAAGGACAAAACGCTGGCCACAGTTTGCTCCTGGGTACAGAAAGGGTGGCCCGTGTCTTCCCCAGCAGCGGAATTCGACACATTTTTCAAAAAGAAACTAGAGTTGTCCCTAGAGAGGGGTTGCCTTTTGTGGGGACAGTGGGTAGTGATCCCCACGTCTCTCCGGCCGAGGGTGCTTAAACTGCTGCACGTCAGCCACCCGGGGATCGTCCGTTCTAAGGCACTAGCCCGCAGTTACTTTTGGTGGCCCCAGCTAGACGCCGACATCGAACACATGGTCGGCACTTGCGAAGCGTGCCAAAGCTCAAGGCCAGAAGAGGCTCGCTCGCCACCTAGGGAGTGGGACGCAGCAAGGGGGCCCTGGTCCCGGGTACACGTAGACTTTGCTGGCCCGTTCAGGGGAACGCTTTTCCTCCTTGTGGTGGACGCGTTCTCCAAGTGGTTGGAGGTCATTCCAGTCTCGAGCACCTCCTCGGCCACAACAATTAAACAGTTACGGAGGGTCTTTTCCACGTTCGGTTTACCCGACACCCTCGTCAGCGATAACGCTAGCTGTTTCACGTCCGCCGAGTTCGGGGCATTCATGGAGCGCAACGCCATTCGGCACGTCACCTCTGCCCCCTTTCACCCGGCCACCAACGGCCAAGTAGAGCGCCTCGTGCGCACCACGAAAGACGCGCTGCTGCGCATGGGCCCCGGAGACCTCGACCTGAAATTGTGCCAATTCCTGCTAAGATACAGGGTCACCCCATTAGCGTCAGGGTACTCCCCCGCAGAGCTGTTGATGCGCAGGAAGCTGGCCACGGGAATCTCCAAGCTAGACCCCACGAGAGTAGAGGACAAAGGGCGGAACATAGGGGTGGAACCCACAAAGAGTTTCAGCGTAGGCGCCCCGGTGCATTGCAGGAACTACGCCAGCGCGGGGCCAGCCTGGGTGCCGGGCACCGTAATAGAACAAACCGGCCCCGTCTCATATCGCGTAGAGACCAGTACAGGCTTCCTGTGGAGGCGACACGTGGACCAACTCAGGCGCAGGGTCCCCGGAGAGCAGGACGGAGACGAGAATAGCATCGAATCAGCGTTAGGGTACTCCCCCACCCGCTTAGCCCAAGGGGGAGGAAAAGGGGAGCATGGGTCCCCACCAAGGGGGGAGGAAAGGGAATCGATCCACAGAGATCTTTTGCGGGAGTCCCCGACAGAAAGGAAGAGCCCCGACCACACACATACCCCGCGGAAGTTTCCCCGAAACACAGATGCCCATAGAAGTTTAGACGTTGATTTACAGTACCAGGGGGAGTTAGCGGAGTGGTCCCCCACCCGTCCTAGCGAAAAGAGGGGTTTCAGTTCAGCCCCTGGTACTTCCAGTCCCAGTAGCCCCTGTGAGTTAGAATGCAATATAGCGCCAATTTCCCGGAGACCGACACCCCCAAGACGGGAGGCAATAGCGAGTCCGCCCACCACAGTCTCAAGGTCCCCCGAGCAGGGATCAGAAGGTAGCCGAACCACAAGGGCGACCTCATCGGTTCCGCGGTTCACAATAGGAGGGTCCCCGGGGTCCGAGAGCAACAGGCAGGGGTTCACCTCCCAACTATTCATTCCTTTCCCATCCCCGGGCGCAAGACAGGCACGGACGCCCCACAGAGCCACTAACGAATCCCCGTTTCCCGTTGCAGGACAAGCACCCGCGGAGTCAGGGATCACAGGCTCTCCAGTACTAGGTCAGACGCAAGCACGCCCCAAGCGCACGTGCGGCAAGCCACAATGGTTGCGGGACTTCGTCCCATCCTAGGGGGGAGGGATGTTATGTATGTATGTGTGCATGTGCATTATACTGTAAAGGCAAGAATGTAACCACTCCAAATACAAACGATCTCAGCTGTAAAGGAACGCGAGCAGACAGCCCATAGAGGGCAGCTGCGAGCGTTCAGTCTCACATGGTTCACATTGCTCAATCACGGACAGCCGCGGGAAAACCTTCCCCGCAATCAGCAGCAGAAGAAAGATCTGCATTCAGCAGCAGGAAAGGAGGCGTGCCTGGGCGAGGCCACGCCGGTAGCAGCCAATGAGCTACCGTGCTACAAGATTCAAATGTAGAAGGCTACTGTATATATTGAGATGTATCACCGCCATTACCTCATGCTTCACTGGAACCTCTTGCAATAAACCTGTGTTAAACCAACCCTTCGGTTGTCCGGTTGTCTTTGGTCCCATACACTAAAGTTAGAGATGTTTCTGATACCCCACAAGTGCACAGGGATTTTTTTTTCAGTTGCAAAGAACAAAGCTGCAATATTTAGAGCAGTGGTTCCCAACCTTTTTTTGGCCATACCCTTCCTAAGCATCTCTAAAATCCTGAGCCTCTGCTCCCCCATGGCATATAATTCTTATTATTCAAAAAGTGAACTCCTATTCATGTGGAGGAAGCCTAAAAGGCCATTAACTTGGTCTAAGCAAGCTTCCAAAGAACATGCACAAAATTCACTGTTAATAACTCATTCTCAAATTGCCCCCTTTAAAAATCAAATTGCCCCTGGGGGGAAGTGTGCCTCATGATGGGAACCATGGATTTAGAGTCTGGTAATGGAGAAATCAACGGTATAATTTACTAGACCAGATATGTATTGGTTCCCCATTAAAGACCTAAAAAGGGTGGTATTGGTAGAAACATTCTTTCTCAAAGAGTTCAAAAGCTGCCTGCAAGGAGAGAGGAAGGCAGTTGCTCAGAGGAGTGGTAGGAACTGTAAATAACTTTATGGAGAGCATAAAGACGTTATGGGCTTGTTTAGAGCTAATGGATGGCAATAGGGAAATGTACTGTGAACATCTACTGTAGGAGGAATCGCATAGTAAATCTGTTTGTTTAGAGAGTTTATTCTCTCCGCAGTATTTTAAGTGCAGTTTATTACGAAGTGGTGCTTCTTAATGAAGATCTGTGAAGAGGTTTTTTTTTAATCCTCTTTTTCTTTGCTTCCTTCTTGTCAAAGCAAGCACTGGAGCAATGGATTTTGCCGTAATTCCCAAAACTGGTTCTCTGCCTTTGATAACTCCTGTAAAGTTTGGAAGGAATCCCAGAGCAGATTCATTGCCCTTGCAAAATCAGAGGACTGAGACTTCACCGCTTTGAAGGATTTGACAATGGAACCATAGTCTGTTCTGGATTCCCTGTTTGCCAAGCTGTAGTCTTTTTGTTTTTAACAAATGCTTCTTGCACAGCTTTACAAATGGCTTGGTCCTCAGAGCAGATGGACAACTTGTAGGTTCCAGATGTTTTTAGACTGCAATTCCCATCATACTTAGCCAGTAAAGCCAAGGGTAAAGGAAAATGGGTACTGATGTCTGCTTAGGTAACGGTAATGATCACCCTTGCTCGAAAGCCATTCGTATCTGACTCTAGGGTTCAGGGCTCTTCTCTGTTTAAAGCCAAAGAACCAGCACTGTATGCATTTGCAAACATTTCCATGGACATGTGGCAGGCATGACTAGACACCAAAGGACACAGAATGCTGATACCTTCTCACTGAAGTGGTATCTATTTATTTACTTGCAATTTCTTGCTTCTGAACTGCTAGGTTGGCAGGAGCTGGGACCGAGATGGGAGCTCACTATGTTGTGCAGTACTTGGTCTTGAACTGTTGACCTGCCGACCTTCCAGTCATCAAGTTCAGCATCTTAACCATGAAGCCATTGTCACAAATTCATATCAATATACATTAGCAAATGAGCTGACTGGGTTTTTTTCTGCAGACCTGACAATTTCTTTACGCTTATTAGATAGTCTGAAGCAAACACAATATTAGACCCTGGCTTCTCTCAGATGAATGGTTTAACGTTCTGAAAAAAAAAGATGAAAGGAAACCCTTGGTTATATATCAGACTAGCTGATTGCCCGGCCTTGCTGGGGGTATTGATTTTGAGTTGTTGGTGGGGTAGTTTCGGGGGGTGGCTTAAATGGGAAGAGAGGATTAACTTGAGAAAGCCTTGATGCTGGGAAGGTTGAGGGTAAAGGAAAAAGGGGACGGCCAAAGATGAGATGGCTAGATGTTATTGTGGTCACAATGGTGTTGTGTTCTAATGGTTTTTACCTTCCACATGGATTACAATGTATCTGAGCCAATGTAACCTTGCCTATAGCAACAATGTAACCTTCAGCTGTATCATATAAACCCTGTAATAGGACGCGAGCTAATGACCACCAGCTGGCAGCAGCGAGCGTCCAAGCTCTCTTGGTCCGAACTCATCAAAGGCAACAGCGCGGGAAGCTTTCCCGCCACCACCTACACCTGGACAAGAAGGGCGTGACCCACAATGACGTCACGCAGACAGTAGCCAATGGGCTACCATGGCACCACGTTCAAATGTATTCCTACTGGATATAAAGAGCTATCGATCCGCCATTACCTCATGTTCCCTCTGTCCACGATGCAATAAACCTGAGTTAACCCAGCCCGAGGCTGTGTCCTGTGTCTTAGTCTCATACACTAAATTGGCGACGAAGGTGGGATCAATGGATTCCCAAGGAGCAGCCAGGGCACAGAGCGGGTTCAACATCACCAAACCGCAAGACTGGGAGCTGCTTGAGATGGACTTCCATGCGGCGCTGGTGGAACTCAAAGTCAAGGAGGACGATGAGGAGAGGAAGAGGGCCATCCTCACCCGCATGCTTGGAATGGAAACCAAGCGGACGCTGGTGGGCATCATCGCTCCGAAGAAGGTGAGCGAATTTAAGGCGGACGACATCATGAAGCTGCTACGGGAGCGTTTCCAACCCTCGAGGGCGATGTTTCCCGCTCGGAGCGCGTTTTGGAGGCGAGTTCAAGCGCCGGACGAGTCGGTCGAGGCATTCGTGGCCGCCATGAGGGTAGCCGCCGCCCCCTGTAAATGGGGCAACATCCTAGACATGGCCCTCAGGGACGGCGTGCTGTGTGGCCTGAAAGACAAGGAGGTGCAGCGCAGCTTGATGAATAAGGAGCCGCCACCCACGCTGGCAGAGGTCGTCGAGGCCGCAGAAGCCGCAGAGTCCACGAATGCTGGAGTGGACGAGATGCACCAGTGGCGTGAGTGGCGTCCAGGGCCGGCAAGGCGGAAAGATCGGTGCACGCAACTCAACGGGCCTCAAAGTCGTCCTCAGATGGCAGCGACGGCGAGGAGGTCCAGAAGGTCCGAAAAGGGGGGCGCCGCTGCGATGGTTGCGGAGCGGCCCATGAGCGTGCGAGGTGCCCATTTAGAAAGGCCGAGTGCTACACCTGCGGCCATCGGGGGCACATCGCCAAGGCATGCAGAAAACGGAAGGAGGGCCGGAGGCAGTCACCGGACCGTTCGACCAGGCCGGACCGTTCAGCGAGGCCCAAAGATGGCGTCCAGACCACGCGGGAGCAGGACGGCGTGGGCCGCGTCTCGGACAGCAGCGAGGGCGACGTCCCAGTGCTTAGTGTGTCCGCGGAACAGTCCCATTATTTCGTTGAGGTACTAGTACAAGGGGCCCCTATCAGGATGGAAATTGACTCGGGGTCCTCCTATTCCATAATTCCCCAGAAAGAGTTCTTGAAAATCGACCCCCTCGTGCGGCCCAAACTTAAAACATTGAGGTCCACGCTACGAGATGTACAGGGAAACAGTATTCCGGTGTTGGGGGTCGGGAAATTTCGGGTTGAGTTTAAGAGACACTCTGCGGAGCTGCCCCTAGTTGTCCTCAAGGGGGGGAGTTGTAGCCTCCTAGGGACACAGTGGTTCCGGCCTCTAGGTTGTTTTTATAGGGGGAGTACATGCAGTGGGGGTGGACCCAATACAAGCGGTGTGCGATGCGCATCCCGCCGTTTTTGAAAAAGGACTTGGAAAATTCAAGGGACCCCCTGTAGCTTTCGACCTAGACCCGGAGGTCCGCCCGATAAGACTCAAACCGCGCAGGGTGCCCTTCGCACTAAAGGACAAAATAGAGGCGGAACTGGACAAATTGGTGGGCCAGGGGATTCTTATTCCTGTTGATTCCGCGGAGTGGGAAACTCCAATTGTAACAGCTCTGAAGGCTAACGGGGAGGTGCGCATTTGCGCTGATTATAAGTGTACAATTAACAAGGCGATCCGCCCTAACGCATACCCGGTGCCGGTGGTCAGCCACCTTTTGGCCAGGCTAAATGGGGGAAAGTGTTTCGCTAAGCTCGACCTGGCACAAGCCTATCAGCAGCTTCCCGTAACACCCGCCACGGCCGCGGCACAAACGATAGTCACACATAAAGGAGCGTTCCAGGTGTCGCGGTTACAGTTCGGCGTGAACTCGGCACCCGGCCTTTTTCAGTCGCTTGTGGAACGCCTCCTGAAGGGGCTGGAGGGGGTGTTGCCTTATTTTGATGACGTATTAATAACAGGGGGGAGTGAGGCCGAACTGGCAAAGAGGTTGGACAAAGTACTAACGGTGTTCGAGAAAGCGGGGCTGAGACTGAGGAAGGACAAATGTGTCTTTTTCGAAACCGAGGTCGAGTTCTTAGGGTTCAGGATTACACCCGAGGGTATCAAGCCATCCAAATCCAAAGTAGTAGCCATCAAAAAGGCCCCTCGCCCCACATCCAAAACCGAGCTACAGTCATTCCTGGGGCTCCTCAATTTTTACCATACATTCCTTCCGCGGAAGGCGTCCGTGGCCGAACCGCTTCATCGGTTGCTTAAAAAAGAGGAGACTTGGATGTGGGGTGACGAGCACGAGAGGGCGTTCAAAGAATTAAAGCAACTCTTGACCTCTGACGCAATTCTAACGCATTTCGACCCCAAACGGCCGGTGGTCCTAGTCTGTGATGCATCACCGGTGGGGGTGGGGGCGGTACTTTGCCACGTATTGGATGACGGAAGGGAGGCCCCGGTTGCATTTTATTCACGGTCCCTGTCCCAGGCAGAGCGAAATTATGCACAAACCGACAGGGAGGCATTGGCAATTGTAGCGGGGACCAAAAAGTTTCACGATTTTTTGTATGGCCGCCCGTTCAAAATCGTGACGGATCACAAGCCCCTGTTAGGGATTTTCACGGCAAGCAAGCCCACCCCGCAGATCCTATCACCGAGAATGCTGCGATGGGCCATTTTTCTCAACGCTTACCAACACGAGTTGGTGTACCGGCCCGGAAAAGAGATCAGCCATGCTGATGCACTTTCGAGATCCCCTTTGCCCTTGTCGGACGACCAGAAGGCTAGATTAGGGAGAGACCGCCAGGTGTTACTAATTGAGGCTTTAGATGCACCCCCAATAGTACCAGCCGACATTGCGAGGGCGACAGGCAAGGACAGGACACTCGAGAAAGTCAGCTCATGGGTACAAAAGGGGTGGCCGGCATCGTCCCCAAGCACGGAATTCGACCCATTCTTTCGGAAGAAGCTAGAGTTGTCCCTAGAAAGGGGGTGCCTATTGTGGGGCCAACGGGTGGTGGTTCCTGCAACCATGCGGCCGAGGGTGCTCAAACTGCTGCACGTCAGCCACCCGGGCATCGTTCGCTCGAAAGCGCTGGCCCGCAGTTACTTTTGGTGGCCACAGCTGGACGCGGACATTGAGCACATGGTCGGCACTTGCGAGGCATGCCAGGGATCCCGACCGGAGGCGGCTCGCCTCCCGCATAGGGAATGGGACACAGCAAGGGGGCCGTGGTCTAGAGTACATGTAGATTTCGCTGGCCCATTTCGAGGAACCATGTTTCTCCTGGTGGTGGATGCGTTCTCCAAGTGGCTGGAGGTTATCCCAGTAAAGAGCACGTCCTCCGCCACGACAATTAGCCAGCTACGGAGAGTCTTTTCCACGTTCGGTTTACCCGACACTTTAGTCAGCGATAACGCGAGTTGTTTCACCTCCTCGGAGTTCGAGGCATTCATGGGAGCAAACGCCATTCGGCATGTTACATCCGCGCCGTTTCACCCGGCCACGAATGGCCAAGTGGAACGGTTGGTGCGTACAACAAAGGATGCGCTGCGGCGCATGGGCCCGGGGGACCTAAATCACCAAGTGTGTCAGTTCTTGTTAGCGTATAGGGTGACCCCCTTAGCGTCGGGTTACTCGCCGGCAGAACTCTTGATGCGGCGAAAACTGACCACGCTTCTGACCAGGCTGGACCCGACGAGAGTCGAGGATAAAGGGAAAAACATAGGATTGGCAGTCTCGAAAGGGTTCGCCGCCGGCGACCTTGTTTACTGCAGGAACTATGCAAGCGCAGGGCCAGCCTGGGTGCCAGGAACGATAATAGAACAAACAGGGCCAGTGTCATATCGGGTGGAAACGAGCACCGGTCTCCTCTGGAGGAGACACGCTGACCAACTGAGGCGCCGAGTGAGTGAAGGGCCGGTCAGTGGGGCACAGCAACAGGATTCAGCGATAGGGTTCTCCCCCACCCGTTTAGCCCAAGGGGGAGAAAATGAGGGACATCAGTCCGAATCCGGGGGGGAAAGCAGTGATCCCGACTCATATCCTTCTGATACCCCAGTTCTATCAGAGCCCGGGGGGAGGGAAAAGGAATGTGCGGCCGCCGCCGCGTCCCCCGAATGTAATTTGGATTTCGATTTTGGTTTTGCGAGCCGGGGGGGTTTTCAGGAGTGTTCCCCCACCCTTCCAAGCGAGAAGAGGGGTTTTTCGTTAGCCCCCAGTGCCCCCGGTTCTTCCCCGAGAAAGAGCACACCTCCCAACAACGCCGCGGAGCCGCGGCAAGTCACTAACAAGTCTCCCTCTCAAATTACAGGGCAGGAAACCAGGGGACAAAGAGAAGGTAGCAAACCCGGGGAAAGGCAGCCCGCATCGAGACCCCAGCGTGTTCGAAATAAACCATCTTGGCTGAGAGACTTTGTCTCCTAAGGGGGGGGAGTGTGTTGAAGTGTGGGCTCGAGACATTGTCTCGTCCTAGGGGGGAGGGGTGTTGTGTTCTAATGGTTTTTACCTTCCACATGGATTACAATGTATCTGAGCCAATGTAACCTTGCCTATAGCAACAATGTAACCTTCAGCTGTATCATATAAACCCTGTAATAGGACGCGAGCTAATGACCACCAGCTGGCAGCAGCGAGCGTCCAAGCTCTCTTGGTCCGAACTCATCAAAGGCAACAGCGCGGGAAGCTTTCCCGCCACCACCTACACCTGGACAAGAAGGGCGTGACCCACAATGACGTCACGCAGACAGTAGCCAATGGGCTACCATGGCACCACGTTCAAATGTATTCCTACTGGATATAAAGAGCTATCGATCCGCCATTACCTCATGTTCCCTCTGTCCACGATGCAATAAACCTGAGTTAACCCAGCCCGAGGCTGTGTCCTGTGTCTTAGTCTCATACACTAAAAATGGGCAGAGGGCTGGATGGGCTGAGGAGAATGGTGGAGGACAGAGGCGCGTCCCCGGGTGGGAAGTAGCCTGCCCATCAACTTCTCTCTTTGCTGCACTGTTTTGAAGCCAGCCTTGAAAGAGCGAGGCGGAGAGGGAAGCTGAGAGGCTGTTATTCATCTGGGGTGGTGCGTCCCTGGGCGGGAAGCAGCCTGCCCATCAACTTCCCTCTCCACCACACTGTTTCGATGCCATGCTCAAAACAGCGAGGCGAAGTGGGAAGCTGACAGTCCGCTTTCTGTCCGGTGTGGTGCATCCCCGGGTGGGAAGCAGCCTGCCTGTCAACTTCCCTCTCTCCCACGCTGTTCCGATGCCGGGCTTGAAACAGTGAGGCAGAGGGGGAAGCTGACAGGCTGCTTTCTGTCCTCGGTGGTGCGTTCCCAGGCGGGAAGCAGCCTGCCTGCCAACTTTCCTCTCCGTCTCACTGTTTCGAAGCAAGGCTCGAAACAGTGAGGTGGAGGGGGAAGTTGACAGGCCACTTTCCATCTGGGGTGGCACGTTTCCAGGTGGGAAGCAGCCTGTTTGCCAACTTACCTCTCTGACACGCTGTTCCTCCTCTGGCAATGGTGTGGGCCTGTAACAGAGGTAAGGGAGGGAGGGTTGGAAGGAGTGAGAGACAGAAAGGAAGGAGGGAAGGGGGAAGGGAGGGAAGGGAGGAGGGATGGGGAGAAGGGAGGGAAAGAAGGCGAGAGGGAAGGCAGGAATGAAGGGGGGACAGAGGAAGGGTAGGAATGAATGAGGGAGGGAAGGAAGAAGGCAAGGGGGGAAGGGGAAGATGTGCAAGAGGGAGGGAGGGAAAGTAGGCAAGTTAAAGAAAGAAGGTTAGTCGTGCCGTCGCCGCCTCCACCCAGAATGTTTTTCCGTCTTTCAGGCTCGGCAGTGGTGGCGGTTGGGGGGCGCTTGTGCATTGGGGCTTGTGCCTGGGTACGCCGGCTGTCCCGCCTCCACCATGCTTGGGTCCTCTTGCCTGATTAGCTGGGGCATGCTGCGGAGGATGCTGGGACTCGTAGTTTTTATTCTTTCCGCAGTCGTGGGGCATAAGCCCCACTCGACCCCTGGACCCTCGTGGCGCTGATCTTTGGGACAAAAGATAGGTGTGTTTGGAGCATTGCAGGATAGGCTCCAGGGGTGTGGGTACGCATGCCTCACACGTACGGCCACACCCCTTCCTTATAGGTTAAGATAGTGAACAAATTAAATAAAAAGAAAAATAAGATAAAAACATTGTGGCACTGTTATGTATGTTAACTATGTTTTCTGGCAGGAGCAGAATGTATCTTTTATCATGTATCTATTCTTATGCAAATAAGTGGATCGAAAATGTGCACACTCCATTAGCCAATGGGCTTGTTGTATTATTGTTACTGTTACTGTTTATAGTGTATATAAGTCCGAGTTTTGCCCCATCCAAACTGTGTTGAAACCCCACTATTAAAGAGCTGAATTTCACTACTTCACTTGTCTGCTTCTTCATTCCCTGAACACGAAAGGCACCTTAATGGCTAACTACTATATTTTAATGTTATATTTCACAGCTCAATTCCATTTCATCAGACATGAGACTTCATGGCATTAATTTATACATGGCCCCACGATCAGGTGGGGATACAGAGGTACCTAATGGTTGGTTAGTATACAAGATGTTGGGGCCAAAGTGGCTTAGTAATTAAGACTCTGTGCTTGACAATTGGAATGTCAGCATGTCAGCAGTTCAAGTCCTGCATGCTTCATGATGAAATGAGAGTCCGTCATCTGCCCCAGCTCATGCCAATTTAGTAGTTTGAAAACAAGAAATTGCAGGCAGATAAAAAGGTACTGCGTCCGTGGGAAAGTTAATGCGTTCCGTGCACTTTGGTGTCTTGTCAAGCCTGCCACATGACCATGGAAACATCTGCAGACACAGACAACACTGGCTCTTTGGCTGTAAATGCGCCGAAGCTCTCCTGGGCCCCCACCATCGGCCCAGGATGGGAGCCACCTGCGGCAACCGGCCCCGCCTCCCTCCGGCCCTCCATCGACCAGAGGGATAAAGAGATGCCATGCCGCAGACGGGACACCGCGCCGAAGCTCTCCTGGGCCCCCACCATCGGCCCAGGATGGGAGCCACCTGCGGCAACCGGCCCCACCTCCCTCCGGCCCTCCATCGACCGGAGGGATAAAGAGACGCCGCGCCGCAGTCGGGACACCGCACCGAAGCTCTCCTGGGCCCCCACCATCGGCCCAGGATGGGAGCCACCTGCGGCAACTGGCCCCGCCTCCCTCCGGCCCTCCATCGACCAGAGGGATAAAGAGACGCCGCACCGCAGACGGGACACCGCGCCGAAGCTCTCCTGGGCCCCCACCATCGGCCCAGGATGGGAGCCACCTGCGGCAACCGGCCCCGCCTCCCTCCGGCCCTCCATCGACCGGAGGGATAAAGAGACGCCGTGCCGCAGACGGGACACCGCTACGTCCCCGCCTCCCGAGCCTCGGAGGGCTCAAAGGATGCTGCCCCGCGCCGCCCGAGGACTTAGCCCTCTTTCCCGGTTTGGCATTTGCCACAGGGAAGAGTGGAAGTGAACGCCTTCTTTTCTTTTCTTTCTTGCTTTTTATGTTGTATGCTTACTGATTTTGTATCTTTCCCCTCGCTGCTGCCTGCTTTAGGCAGCATGCCCCAATGTAAACCACTTAGAGTCTTCTTCTGGAAGAGACAAGCGGTATATAAATTAAAACTTTATTATTATTTATTTTATTTATTATTAAAATGAGCACTGAACCCTAGAGTCAGACATGACTGGATTTTGAGCAAGGGAGACCTAGTATGACAGGTATATTTGCAAACCAGTGTGGCTTGTTTAGATCACACTCTAACTTTGGACAAATGTGCAGAAACAGACAAAATTGAGTGATGAGGGTGGACAATGATTCTGACCAAACTGGAATTGATCTAAAGGAGTCACATAAATACCAACTGTAAGCAAATGTGTCTCTGTTGATTTTGTAGTCCAAACTCCTTCAGACTCGCATGTTGAGGGCAACATGGCCTTCCTCTTCACAATACATCAGGTTTTCTAGGAACCTCTGGTGATCTCTGGTATATGTGTATATTTGTTTGTTTGTGTATGTATGTTATCTATTATTTTGCATTTTGACTGTCCATATACCCACAGAGGACCTCACGAGCAAAGTAATTGGTCCATTGGTCTGCCCCCTCCCCCCCAAAAAAAATTTATATCCCACACACAAAATCCATAAGAACATAAGAACAGCCTTGCTGGAAACTTGTAGCCACACACATATAACTGAATAGATGGTGGCTGCATGTTTCATGCCAGGATCAGTTTATTGATCACCAGAAACACATCCATCAACTGAGAAAATAACTTTCAGGGAAAATGTATGCTCGGATATGAGTAGCAGCCGACGAAGATGACTACGATGGCATTGCTAGGCTTTGTTTGGGTTCTAAGACCTGCAAAATCTATTTAGGTTTTGACCACTGAATAGATGGTGGAGGGCGTAGTTGAGTTTGATGAAGCTTTCGTGTTTGTCACTTAGCCTCTTGATGTCTGCGGCATTCTCCTTCAAAGTGATCGGTAGCAGCAGAGATGGTTTGGGGCCAAAGTGGGTGATCTACGGCTGCTGCCTTCCAGGTTTGTGGGTTTACACCTGACACCTTCATGGTTTGTTTCAGCTTGTCCTTATAATGCTTCAAAGGAGTGGGAGTGACCATTGCTCCATGGCAGGAGGACATTTTCCACCTTCGTCCCTGCCTCAGAGGCCCCTTAGCTCCTCCCCTCAGCTGGTTGGAGGGGAGTGGGAGTGACTGTTGCTCCGTGGCAGGAGGACATTTTCCACCTTCGTCCCTGCCACAGAAGCCCCTTAGCTCCTCCCCTCAGCTGGTGAGGGGAGTGGGAGTGACCGTTGCTCCATGGCATGAGGACATTTTCCACCTTCGTCCCTGCCACAGAGACCCCTCAGCTCCTCCCCTCATCTGGCTGGAGGGGAGTGGGAGTGACCGTTGCTCCGTGGCAGGAGGACATTTTCCATTTTTGTCCCTGCCACAGAACCCCCTAAGCTCCTCCCCTCAGCCAGTTTAAGTTTTATGTAATTTACCATCTTTGTCTGTAAACCGCTTTGGGTCACCAATAGGTGAGGAAAGCGGTATAAAAATATACTAAATAAAATAAATAATAAATAAAATAAAGGAGCTCCATGAGGTCTTGTACCGGAGCTAAGTTCCCAATTAAAAAAATGACAAGGAAGCCTGGAACAATCCATACAGTGGACATGCCCTATCCATCTAAGATGATGACCTATGATGGAAGTTTAAATGCTATTTACATGTGCCTTCTCGAGAACTGTGATGTTAGTGACATAGTCATCTCACTTGATCTTCAAAATGGACCTTAGCTTCTGTTAGTGAAAGCGCTCAAGCTTTTTGATGTCTTGGCGATAGAGGGTCCATGTTTCACAACCATACAATAACACTGAGATAACAACAGCTTGGTATATGTTATGTATGATAACTGTGTATGTAACTGCCAAGGTGATTCAAACCGCCATGTTCCCGTGCTTTCCTAGCCGTCAAACAGCGTTCCTGTTTGACAGCTACGAAATCTCACCAGACGGCGCAGTCTCGCAAGATTTCGAGAGGCGCACAAATTAGAATCTGACAGGAGTGAAAGGTATCTTTCTTATGCAGATAAGTGGATTGAAATGTGTGCACACCTTGTTAGCCAATAGGCTTTGTTTATTGTTGTTACTGTTACTGTTTGTACTTATAAAAGTCTGAGTTTTGCCCCATCCAAATTGTGTTCAAACCCCACCAATAAAGAGCTGTATTTCACTTTTAGATGCGAGTCATCATTATTCCTTGAACACCAAAGTATACCATGAGCTTTGTATGATGTGTTATATCTTTGTTTGTGAAGACCCAGTGTGATAGACATCCAAAGGCAGAATGGGCAGCACCGATTCTCTTCACCACATCCTGTTCACAGATGTAGTTTTTAGACAGGATGCTACCAAGGTAAAAAACTGGTCTACCTGTTCCAGTGTCAAATCTGAGATAGTAATACTGAACTCTGGAAGGGCTGTCCTTGGGGCAGGTTGTGTAAGTACCTTGGTTTTCTGAGCATTTATGGTGAGGCCAAAACGATCACATGCATTCTAGATACAGTTGACTGACTGTTGCAGCTCCTCAGGTGTGAGAGCAAGTGATGCAGTATCATTGGCATATTGTATTTCTATTATCCTGTCAGTTTTCAAGAACGTAGTCTAGCCAAATTAAAGAGTCCTCCATCCAAGTGGTATTTAATGTCTACACCTGTGTTGTTATTAGATATTTCATATTGCATGGTAGCCAAGTATAGGGCAAAAAGGGTTGGAGCAAGCACACAGCCCTGCTTCAATCTGCGGGTGATTGGGAAGTCATCTGATATACTGTCTTGATGGAGAACCCTCCTACACATGCCATCATGAAGTCCCTGGACCAGTCCTACAAAATGCTCAGGGCAACCAAAATGTCTCAGCACAGCCCGCATTGCAGGTCTCAGGACAGAATCGAAAACTTTTCCAAATCATAAAATACTAAAAAGAGTGGATTCTGTTATTCTCTGCAGTTTTCCTGAAGTTGTCTTGCACAAAAGATTCCCTATAACAGAATTCCCTAAACATGTGATCTCCTTTGTTCCCCTTTTTTAAACAAATCTATGCTGGGGGGCGTGTCAAGATGGAGGGCTGAGAGGGACGAACTTTTTCTCTGCTCGGTAAGGAGAGAAATGAAAGTGACTTTTAAAAGTGTTAATAGTTTCTGAAACCGGCATAAAAGTGGACTAGAAAAAATAGAAGGAAGAATAGCTACGGTAAATACCTTGGAGGCTCTAATGCAGCGCCGAGAAAAAGAGACAAAACAGAGTTTCGATCTTGGAGAGAGCGGGGGGATGGGCGACCTATAATGGCGACGAGTCCCCGGAGCTCTTGATTGAAATACGGACGGAGGGAAACGGGAGGAGATCGGCGTTCCGGAAAAATTGATTAAAAGTATTGGTAAAATAGACAAGTGGACGACTGGATCGAAAAGGGCAAACTCGGCGGGGTGCTGAAAGAGGTAAGCCGAAGCCGACCTCGCTCGTCCCCGCCGCCCCCTCGATCGGAGACACACGGTGTTTAGCGGCGCTGGAAAAGAGCAAAGAGCAGAAGCGGAGAAAGCAAGACGGTGAGCAATTTTGTAAAGAATATTAAAGAGGGAAATAGTAAGAGGAGGAAAAGAGACTGAGCTCTTCCGTACTGTGTTAAGCCGGTGGGAGCTGATAAGCCAGGGGCTAAGTAAAGAGGACAATATAGTATTTCCTGCTTTTTTCTTTCCTATTTCTTTTTCCTTTTTTCTTTTTTGCTCCTCTCTCCTTGCTGTCGTGTAAGATGTGGATCTGGAGTATTGGCTTATAAGGAAAAAGGAATTGGCTTAAATCTGCCCCTGCATATCCTTTTGGAGATATAAAGAGAAGCAAGACGGTGCTGTGGCTTAGTGCTGTGAGAAATAAACTGCTGTTAGTCTGGAACTGTGGAGAGTAGGAGCCTGGATTCGTCAGTGTTTTTTACTTCTGTATTTTTTTCAGACCAGAAAGATAAAGTTGGCTCCCATTCCATTTATTTTTTGAGTTAAAGTTTGAGGACATTTTGTAACAGCTTTTATTTTTATATTTTTTACTACTATTTTTTTTCAATTTTAAAATACGGTTCTTTTTTCCTTTTGGCCTTTTTTTTCTTTTTTCTTTTTTTTTTGTTTTGTTTTTTCATCTCTTTTTAAATTTTTACTCTCTCCTGTTTATTCGGGGGTAGGGAAAGGATAAATAAAAACAGAAATAAAACATTAAAATACTTAAAAATTAAAAGGGAAATTAATCAGGCTTGAATTGGAATATTGACTTTTTTCTCTCCATCACCCTTACATTGACTGAGAGTTGGGTGATTACCTGCGTATACATGTGTGTGTATATGTGTGTGTAAATACACACACATATATATGACAGAGAGGGAGGGGGAGGAGAGGATAAGGGCTAAATACTGTATTTGGAAATAAATATATTGAAATTGGTTAAAATTAGAATATAAGGTGAAGCCTGAATGATAAATTGTTTACGTAACCCGACAAATAAGAAGCAGTTGGAAATATATTTGGATGAAACGACAGGGGAGAGGGAAAGAGAAGGAGAAGAAATTGGCCTGAACAAGAGTGCAGAGACCAACGTCCTCAGACAGGAGTTTTAGAAGGCTTACAAGGTTGGAAGAAGGGGAAGAAGAGATGAAAAAAACAATGCAGCAAAAGATAAAGGATCTGGAGGAACAAGAGACAGTGAAGAAGATGGCACAACAATTACAGCAACAACAGCAACAGAAGACAACAATCTCGCCAACTACGGTTGCTCCATCTGCGGTGAAATCAATTGTGATAACAACAGCAAAAGTCACAACAACAACAATCGCCACAACAACCGTAACAACTACGGCAGCGACAGCAGGGACAGCACCAACAACGATTGTAACTACAGCCACGGCAACAACACCAACAACATCGGCAATGGGGGAGGGGCAGGGATCTAAATCTGAATTCGAAATTCTTAATGAGAAATTTGACAACCTGGGGACCAACATTGGAAATATGATCACCGACATTAAACAAGACTGGAAACAAGAACTGCAAGATATGTTAGTAAATGTTATGAAAGGAATTGCAGATATAAAAGAGGATACAAGTAATCTCAAAAAAGAACAAGAAGTTATTAAAAAAGAACAGGCAACGATTAAAGTAGAGGTTATGGATTTGAGAAAGAGAGAAAAGGAAAGAGAAAATAAGGTCGGAGATCATGAAAAGAGATTAGAAAATGTAGAAGAACAATTAAGACGAGCAAACGTTATAATACGAAAATTTCCAGAGAACTCCCCAGACAAAATAAAAGAAAGAATTGTGAAATGGCTCGACGAAATTATGGAAGATGGCTTTACGCCGCAGGAGGTTGTAAATGTGTTCAGGTTGGGGTCAAGAAGAGGTAAAACTGGGTCAAGAAATGTCATGTTAAAATTTGCTAATGTGTCGGATAAACTGCGTTTAACGGCGCTCATACGGGAAAAAGGAGCAGAGGTTTTAAAAGTGGAAGGCCATGACATTGAAGTGTACAACGACATCCCAATTGAGGACCGTTTCTGGAGACAATCGATGAAGCCAATTACAAAACGACTTCAGGAAAAGGGAATAAGATATAATTGGAAATTTCCACGACAATTAAGCTTTTTTCACCTAGGAAGACGTTATTTAATCAGTGAGGGTCCTAATGTCTTGGATGTAATGATAGATGCTAAGCTATTGGAAGCAGGAACCAAAGAGTGGTTTGATCTGAAAGAAGAACTGATTATATCAGGTGGTTATAGAAGACGGGATAGCAATGGAAATGAGAATATGCCAAAAGGGGCAGAAGGAGGAACTGTTCCGGGCGGGGAGTAGGTTCTGATCTCTCCCAAGCTCCTATGATTGATCGCACACACCCCTCCCCTCTCTGAAATTCAGAGGCTATTTGTCAAAAGAAATGGGGAGGGATAGTAGTGGATTGTTTAATGTAATATTTTTAGTTGTCTTTTTCTTATTGTTTTTTATTTATATGTATAAGGTGAAGGAAATGTTATATGTTAATCACATGTCCGTAGGAGGAAGTGGGAAGTGTAAAAAATGGGGGGAGAAATATAGATGAGGAATGTAAAAGTAATAACATGGAATGTGAAAGGTACTGGTTGTCAAGTGAAGAGGAGGAGGCTGGAAGCGGCAATTAGAAAAGATAGACCGGATATAATCTTTCTTCAGGAGACCCATCAGAATTCAGAAAAAACCAACAAGTTATTCTTAGGATGGACTCAAGTCTATGAAAAAGCATATGGTTCTTCAAAGGCTAGGGGGGTTGCAACTTTGATATCAAGTAGACTGGGATTCGAGATGGTAAAAAGTATATCAGACCCAGAAGGTAGATATCTGATAATAAAGGGGAAAATAGAAGAAGAGGAAATAACATTAGTGAATCTGTATGTACCAAACGAACATCAAAATAGATTTTTAAATAAGGTATATAGAATATTAGAGAAGGAAAAAACAATAAAAATGATTGTAGCGGGAGATTTTAATTTAATAGGATCAAATATAGATAGTACAAATATAACGAGATGTGTGGGTGGAAAGAAAATGTATGTGTTAAACAATTGGTTGAAGTCTTTGGGGTTGAAAGATACATGGAGGATACTTAAAGGACCGGAAAGGGCCTACACATACTTTTCACAAGTGTATAATACATATTCTAGAATAGACTATATATTTGTTACGGATAATTTGACAAGTAATTTAGATGATATAGAAATAGGGATTTTCAAAGAGTCGGACCACGCAAAAGTTTTGTTAGAAATGAAAATAGATGCCATAAAGACTACGAAAAATTGGAGATATAATGCCAGATTGTTTAGAGATAAAAAGTGCAAAGATCAAATGGTAGAAAATTGGGAAGAAAACTGGAAGTGGAATGATACAGGGGAAGTAGGAATTGGCACAGTATGGGATACAATGAAAGCAATATTTAGGGGTGAAAGCATTAAGATGGCAAGTATCAGAAATAAACAGTTAAAAAGTAAACAAGAAGAAACTGAAAAAGAGATCAAAAGGTTACAGGAGAAACATGTAATAACTAAAGATAGAAAGGTTTATGAAAGGATGCAGGGATTAAGGAAGGAATTAATAGGAAATGATATGGAAAAGGTGAAAAGAGACTTAGTATATTTAAAAAGAGAATATTTTGAATATAGTAACAAAAACTCAAGATTGTTGGCAAGAGCGGCCAAGGAAAAAAGAAGCAGAAGGGAAATAGGGATTTTGGTAGATAAGGAAGGCATAAGATATAATAAGATTAAAGATAAATGTAAAGTGGTTAGAGAATTTTACCAAGATTTATATTCTAAAAAGAAGATAAATATAGATAAATTAAAAGATAGATTGGAAATGCAAACTAAAAATAAAATAAGTCAGGAGCATAAACAAAGAATGGAAGAATTAATAACTGAAAAAGAGATAAAAAAAGTAATAAACAAATTGAAATCAGACAAATCACCCGGAGAAGATGGATTACCTGCTGAATTTTATAAAGAGTTCAAGGACATAGTAACTCCGAAATTGTTAAAATTGTATAATGGTATTCTTAACGGGGAACAGATACCTATATCATGGTACAGAACTATAATTGTCTTATTACCAAAACCGGGAAAGGACCTAGAAAAAGTAGAATCATACAGACCTATCTCCCTGATAAACCAAGATGCTAAGATCTTTACGGCAATATTGGCAAATAGATTAAATAGTTTTATGGATAAATATATAAATAAAGATCAGGCCGGATTCGTGAAAGGGAGACATATGGCAGACTTAGTAAGGCGAGTATTAGATTTAATAGACGTGGCAAAACAAAATAAAGAGAAAGTAGGTTTATTATCATTAGATATTTTCAAAGCATTTGATTCTTTACAATGGGTAACAATTAGCGAGATAATCAAGAGTTATGGATTTGGTAATAGGTTTATAAAAACAATAGAACAATTATACCAACAAGGATATGCTAAAATTAGGGTGAATGATGGTCTTACGGAGGAGCTGAGATTAGAGGCAGGAACAAGGCAAGGGTGCCCCCTATCTCCAATACTATTCATAATGGCAATGGAAATATTAGCTAATACAATAAGGGAGGACAAAAGTATAGAAGGAATAATGGAAAATAAAATTAGTTTATATGCAGACGATACTTTGCTAATTATGAAACAGCCTAGAAGAACTATGAAAAGGATTCAAAAACATTTAAAGGACTTTGAACAAATTACAGGCCTGAAGGTAAATTGGGAAAAATCGGAATTGATTTTAAGTAATATTGAAAAGGAAGAACAAAGGAAAATTAGAGATGAATTTAAATTGCAGATTAAAATGAACTTGAAATACCTAGGGATAAATATTTCTGATAAATTAGAGGACTTGAAAAGATTAAATTATGATAAACAAAAGAAGGAAATCAAGGCTAAAATCGTACAATACCAAAAACTGAAGTTGTCTTGGTTTGGCAGAATAGCATTGATTAAAATGATGTTATTACCAAAACTAATTTTTTTATTCGATGCCTTACCAATTCAAATGACGGAAAAGGATATTGAGGAATTTCAAAAACTATTTGATAATTATTGTAACGGAGGACGTAGACCTAGAATTTTAAAGAAAATGTGGTATTTATCCCAAAAAGAAGGTGGTCTAGGAATACCTAATCTAAAGAATTATTACAAAGCATTTCAGATAAAGAACGTAGTTAAGATTTTGATGAAAGAGTCGGTCATTTGGGAGGAAATTGAAATGAAGGAAGTAAAGTGTTGTGTTCTAATGGTTTTACCTTCCACATGGATTACAATGTATCTGAGCCAATGTAACCTTGCCTATAGCAACAATGTAACCTTCAGCTGTATCATATAAACCCTGTAATAGGACGCGAGCTAATGACCACCAGCTGGCAGCAGCGAGCGTCCAAGCTCTCTTGGTCCGAACTCATCAAAGGCAACAGCGCGGGAAGCTTTCCCGCCACCACCTACACCTGGACAAGAAGGGCGTGACCCGCAATGACGTCACGCAGACAGTAGCCAATGGGCTACCATGGCACCACGTTCAAATGTATTCCTACTGTATATAAAGAGCTATCGATCTGCCATTACCTCATGTTCCCTCTGTCCACGATGCAATAAACCTGAGTTAACCCAGCCCGAGGCTGTGTCCTGTGTCTTAGTTTCATACACTAAATTGGCGACGAAGGTGGGATCATGGATCCCCAAGGAGCAGCCAGGGCACAGAGCGGGTTCAACATCACCAAACCGCAAGACTGGGAGTTGTTTGAGATGGACTTCCATGCGGCGCTGGTGGAACTCAAAGTCAAGGAAGACGATGAGGAGAGGAAGAGGGCCATCCTCACCCGCATGCTTGGGATGGAGACCAAGCGGACGCTGGTGGGCATCATCGCTCCGAAGAAGGTGAGCGAATTTAAGGCGGACGACATCATGAAGCTGCTACGGGAGCGCTTCCAACCCTCGAGGACGATGTTTCCCGCTCGGAGCGCGTTTTGGAGGCGAGTCCAAGCGCCGGACGAGTCGGTCGAGACATTCGTGGCCGCCATGAGGGTAGCCGCCGCCCCCTGCAAATGGGGCAACATCCTAGAAATGGCCCTCAGGGACGGCGTGCTGTGTGGCCTGAAAGACAAGGAGGTGCAGCGCAGCTTGATGAATAAGGAGCCGCCACCCACGCTGGCAGAGGTCGTCGAGGCCGCAGAAGCCGCAGAGTCCACGAATGCCGGAGTGGACGAGATGCACCAGTGGCGTGAGTGGCGTCCCAGGGCCGGCAAGGCGGAAAAATCGGTGCACGCAACTCAACGGGCCTCAAAGTCGTCCTCAGATGGCAGCGACGGCGAGGAGGTCCAGAAGGTCCGAAAAGGGGGGCGCCGCTGCGATGGTTGCGGAGCGGCCCATGAGCGTGCGAGGTGCCCATTTAGGAAGGCCGAATGCTACACCTGCGGCCGTCGGGGACACATCGCCAAGGCATGCAGAAAACGGAAGGAGGGCCGGAGGCAGTCACCGGACCGTTCGACCAGGCCGGACCGTTCAGCGAGGCCCAAAGATGGCGTCCAGACCACGAGGAAGCAGGACGGCGTGGGCCGCGTCTCGGACAGCAGCGAGGACGACGTCCCAGTGCTCAGCGTGTCCGCGGAACAGTCCCATTATTTCGTTGAGGTACTAGTACAAGGGGCCCCTATCAGGATGGAAATTGACTCGGGGTCCTCCTATTCCATAATTCCCCAGAAAGAGTTCTTGAAAATCGACCCCCACGTGCGGCCCAAACTTAAAACATTGAGGTCCACGCTACGAGATGTACAGGGAAACAGCATTCCGGTGTTGGGGGTCGGAAAATTTCGGGTTGAGTTTAAGAGACACTCTGCGGAACTGCCCCTAGTTGTCCTCAAGGGGGGGAGTTGTAGCCTCCTAGGGACACAGTGGTTCCAGCCTTTAGGCCTGTTCATAGGGGGAGTACATGCAGTGGGGGTGGACCCAATACAAGCGGTGTGCGATGCGCATCCCGCCGTTTTTAAAAAAGGACTTGGAAAATTCAAGGGACCCCCTGTAGCCTTCGACCTAGACCCGGAGGTCCGCCCGATAAGACTCAAACCGCGCAGGGTGCCCTTCGCACTAAAGGACAAAATAGAGGCGGAACTGGACAAATTGGTGGGCCAGGGGATTCTTATTCCTGTTGATTCCGCGGAGTGGGAAACTCCAATTGTAACAGCTCTGAAGGCTAATGGGGAGGTGCGCATTTGCGCTGATTATAAGTGTACAATTAACAAGGCGATCCGCCCTAATGCATACCCGGTGCCGGTGGTCAGCCACCTTTTGGCCAGGCTAAATGGGGGAAAGTGTTTCGCTAAGCTCGACCTGGCACAAGCCTATCAGCAGCTTCCCGTAACACCCGCCACGGCCGCGGCACAAACGATAGTCACACATAAAGGAGCGTTCCAAGTGTCGCGTTTACAGTTCGGCGTGAACTCGGCACCCGGCCTTTTTCAGTCGCTTGTGGAACGCCTCCTGAAGGGGCTGGAGGGGGTGTTGCCTTATTTTGATGACGTATTAATAACAGGGGGGAGTGAGGCCGAACTGGCACAGAGATTGGACAAAATACTAACAGTGTTCGAGAAAGCGGGGCTGAGACTGAGGAAGGACAAATGTGTCTTTTTCGAAACCGAGGTCGAGTTCTTAGGGTTCCGGATCACACCCGAGGGTATCAAGCCATCCAAATCCAAAGTAGTAGCCATCAAAAAGGCCCCTCGCCCCACATCCAAAACCGAACTACAGTCATTCCTGGGGCTCCTCAATTTTTACCACACATTCCTTCCGCGGAAGGCGTCCGTGGCCGAACCGCTTCATCGGTTGCTTAAAAAAGAGGAGACTTGGATGTGGGGTGACGAGCACGAGAGGGCGTTCAAAGAACTAAAGCAACTCTTGACCTCTGACGCAATTCTAACGCATTTCGACCCCAAACGGCCGGTGGTCCTAGTCTGTGATGCATCACCGGTGGGGGTGGGGGCGGTGCTTTGCCACGTGTTGGATGACGGAAGGGAGGCCCCGGTTGCATTTTATTCAAGGTCCCTGTCCCAGGCAGAGCGAAATTACGCACAAACCGACAGGGAGGCATTAGCAATTGTAGCGGGGACCAAAAAGTTTCACGATTTTCTGTATGGCCGCCCGTTCAAAATCGTGACGGATCACAAGCCCCTGTTAGGGATTTTCACGGCAAGCAAGCCCACCCCGCAGATCCTATCCCCGAGAATGCTGCGATGGGCCATTTTTCTCAACGCATACCAACACGAGTTGGAGTACCGGCCCGGAAAAGAGATCAGCCATGCTGATGCACTTTCGAGATCCCCTTTGCCCTTGTCGGACGACCAAAAGGCTAGAGTAGGAAGAGACCGCCAGGTGTTACTAATTGAGGTTTTAGATGCACCCCCAATAGTACCAGCCGATATTGCTAGGGCGACAGGCAAGGACAGAACGCTCGAGAAAGTCAGCTCATGGGTACAAAAGGGGTGGCCGGCATCGTCCCCAAGCACGGAATTCGACCCATTCTTTCGGAAAAAGCTAGAGTTGTCCCTAGAAAGGGGGTGCCTGTTGTGGGGCCAACGGGTGGTGGTTCCTGCAGCCATGCGGCCGAGGGTGCTCAAACTGCTGCACGTCAGCCACCCGGGCATCGTTCGTTCGAAAGCGCTGGCTCGCAGTTACTTTTGGTGGCCACAGCTGGACGCGGACATTGAGCACATGGTCGGCACTTGTGAGGCATGCCAGGGATCCCGACCAGAGGCGGCCCGCCTCCCGCATAGGGAGTGGGACACAGCAAGGGGGCCGTGGTCCAGAGTACATGTAGATTTCGCTGGCCCATTCCGAGGAACCATGTTTCTCCTGGTGGTGGATGCGTTCTCCAAGTGGCTGGAGGTTATCCCAGTAAAGAGCACGTCCTCCGCCACGACAATTAGCCAGCTACGGAGAGTCTTTTCCACGTTCGGTTTACCCGACACTTTAGTCAGCGATAACGCGAGTTGCTTCACCTCCTCGGAGTTCGGGGCATTCATGGAGGCAAACGCCATTCGGCATGTCACATCCGCGCCGTTTCACCCGGCCACGAATGGCCAAGTGGAACGGTTGGTGCGTACAACAAAGGATGCGCTGCGGCGCATGGGCCCGGGGGACCTAAATCACCAAGTATGTCAGTTCTTGTTAGCGTATAGGGTGACCCCCTTAGCGTCGGGTTACTCGCCGGCAGAACTCTTGATGCGGCGAAAACTGACCACGCTTCTGTCCAGGCTGGACCCGACGAGAGTCGAGGATAAAGGAAAAAACATAGGATTGGCAGTCTCGAAAGGGTTCGCCGCCGGCGACCTTGTTTACTGCAGGAACTATGCAAGGGCAGGGCCAGCCTGGGTGCCAGGAACGATAATAGAACAAACAGGGCCAGTGTCATATCGGGTGGAAACGAGCACCGGTCTCCTCTGGAGGAGACACGCTGACCAACTGAGGCGCCGAGTGAGTGAAGGGCCGGTCAGTGGGGCGCAGCAACAGGATTCAGCGATAGGGTTCTCCCCCACCCGTTTAGCCCAAGGGGGAGAAAATGAGGGACATCAGTCCGAAACCGGGGGGGGAAGCAGTGATCCCGACTCATATCCTTTTGATACCCCAGTTCTATCAGAGCCCGGGGGGAGGGAAAAGGAATGTGCGGCCGCCGCTGCGTCCCCCGAATGTAATTTTGATTTTGATTTTGCGAGCCGGGGGGGTTTTCAGGAGTGTTCCCCCACCCTTCCAAGCGAGAAGAGGGGTTTTTCGTTAGCCCCCAGTGCCCCCGGTTCTTCCCCGAGAAAGAGCACACCTCCCAACAACGCCGTGGAGCCGCGGCAAGTCACTAACAAGTCTCCCTCTCCAAATACAGGGCAGGAAACCAGGGGACAAAGAGAAGGTAGCAAACCCGGGGAAAAGCAGCCCGCATCGAGACCCCAGCGTGTTCGAAATAAGCCATCTTGGCTGAGAGACTTTGTCTCCTAAGGGGGGGGAGTGTGTTGAAGTGTGGGCTCGAGACATTGTCTCGTCCTAGGGGGGAGGGGTGTTGTGTTCTAATGGTTTTACCTTCCACATGGATTACAATGTATCTGAGCCAATGTAACCTTGCCTATAGCAACAATGTAACCTTCAGCTGTATCATATAAACCCTGTAATAGGACGCGAGCTAATGACCACCAGCTGGCAGCAGCGAGCGTCCAAGCTCTCTTGGTCCGAACTCATCAAAGGCAACAGCGCGGGAAGCTTTCCCGCCACCACCTACACCTGGACAAGAAGGGCGTGACCCGCAATGACGTCACGCAGACAGTAGCCAATGGGCTACCATGGCACCACGTTCAAATGTATTCCTACTGTATATAAAGAGCTATCGATCCGCCATTACCTCATGTTCCCTCTGTCCACGATGCAATAAACCTGAGTTAACCCAGCCCGAGGCTGTGTCCTGTGTCTTAGTTTCATACACTAAATAAAGGAAGTGGGTAAGAGCCTTTTTTTAGATAAGGAAACAGGGAAAATATTGGTTAAAAATAGAATGATGAGATCAATGTTGGGAGTATGGAAGAAAGTAAAAGTGAAACTGGCCCCAAATATTTCACCGATAATTGAAATAGAAGACTTGAAAAAGTTTCCAATAAGAATGGATAATGAGATGAAAGAAATACTGTCGACAAATAAGGTTCTCCTGTTGAAAGATTGGATACGAGTTTGTAAAGATGATGGGAAGAAAAGAGAGCTATATACCCAGATGAAGTTGAATTGGTTTCAGAAAGCAATGTTGAATAAGTGGAACAATAAATATTGGAGGGAACGGAGCTTGGAAAGAGACAGGACGGAATTTGAGGAATTAGTATGGAAAATAAGGAAGGAGGAGATTGGAATTAAAGGATTGGTTAGTAAAATCTACAAAATAATAAATATAGAAGGTAAACCACAAGAAATATTGAGAAGTACATGGGAACAGGATCTGAATCTGAAGATAACGGAAATGGAATGGCAAAATAAATGGAGAAAAAGAGTTATGAGATCCCTGTCGGTTAGAATAAAGGAACATAATTTCAAAATGCTATGGAGGTGGTACCTGACCCCTATGAGACTGCACCAGATAGATAAGAAGAATAATAAAATGTGTTGGAGGTGCAAAAACTCTCTGGGAACACATGTTCATATGTGGTACGAATGTAAAGGGATAGAAAACTTTTGGATAAAAATTGAGACAGAGATAGGAAAAATTATGGGATCGCGTCTCAAGTTGGGGCCAGGTACCATCTTATTGACTGATGTAGATAACGTTAATATAGATAATGATAAGAAAGAGTTGTTGTCTATGATGTTTGTAACGGCAAGAATGTGTATTGCAAAAAATTGGAAAAGTGATATAACGTTAAAAGTGGAGGACTGGTACGGGCAGATGTGGGATCTCGCATTGAATGAAAAATTAACATGGGAGATAAATCTTAAGAAAGGTATAATAAAAGAAAACAGATTCTGGAATATATGGCGAAAATTTGTTGAATATTCATTGACGAGAGACGGAACATATAAATTGACACCAGACCAAAGGAAATTTTGGGAATAATAGAAACGAATGGGAGACCCCACAACCTCCTAGGACTATGTACATAGCACTGGGTGATGAAGTATGTAATTGTATGTAATATATAGTTTGCCTTTTTTCTTCTTTATGAATGTAATTTTGTTTTGTTTTTTTTCTTCATCTTTTTTCTGTCTAAATGCCATTTTTAATTTTTGTCTTTTTTTCCCTTCATTATATGTAATTAGATGATTTGTTTTATTTTATTTTTTTTCTGAATGTTGTTATTATGTCCTTAAATGTATGTTATATATTTTGAAAAATTAATAAAAATTATAAAAAAACAAAAAACAAATCTATGCTGAGCTTGCATGTGGCAACCGGCAACTGGTCACCCCCTGCTGCCGAAGGAATTTGAGAATCGCACACAAAACAATATATTACAGAATCACAGGCCTGGTGATCTCTGGAAAAGAAATAGGTCTGCATAATTCCTGGGCACTCGTGTGAAATTAGAGTTCACTTTAGTATTGGTAATATAAATTTAGCGATTACACATGCCATTCTTTTCTATTAAAATGATCCCGTCTGCTGGGCAATCAGTCTGGATTTCTTGAAACTCAGCAATCTCACCTGCTTATTTATGGTAACATCAAACTGTGGGCAGTCTCATTACAGTCTGTAAATAACTAGGGTCATGTCCTTGATAGATGAAATACGATGGTGCAGGAGGAGGAGGTGTGTCTCTTGGCTGGTCCTCGGAGACTATAAAATGCTCAGAAAATAATTGCCTTTTAATATGATAATATTTGCATTCTTTACCAAGCAGGAGTCAATGGTGATCTGCTTGCTCAGTCCTTCTAAGGATGCCAGCTCTCTGGAAAGTAAACCCAGACCTCCCAGTGATAGTTCATTTATACACACTGTGTTAGTTCAATGTATACACATGAAATTCAAAACTTCTCATTATTCAACTTGGAAGGTGAGGAATAGGAAAAATTATCGCCTGGTCAGGAGGTTAAACTCTTTCCCCTGCAGCTCAAAGAAAAGAAGGCTAAAACAGAAATGTGTGCAGTCCCTTCCCATATTTAGGGTTACCCCATTTAAGGGGAGGGATGATATCTCAGTGCCAAGGTAGAAAATACATTAAAGCCATAGCTAGCAGTTACCACTTTCGTTTCCTGCTTGGTACCCAAAGAACACCCTGTGCATCTCTGCAGGAGAATACAGTATGCTGCTCCAGTATGGAGTACATCTGCACACATGAAGAGGGAGTCTCAGTAATTCTGCTGATGAATAAGGATGTTCATGAGAAAAAAGGTTTAGGCCTTTGTTTATATCATGGTTTTGATGCAGAAGTGGTGGCTTAGTGGTTAAGATGCTGAACTTGATGACTTAAGGTCAGCAGGTTAGCAACTTGAGGCCCGAGTGCTGCATGATGGAGTGAGCTCCCAGCTCTGTCCCAGCTCCTGCCAACCTAGCAGTTCAAAAGCAAGAAATTGCAAGTAGATAAATAGATACCACTTCGATGGGAAGGTAAACAGTGTTATGTGCACTCAGATGTCTAGTCATGCTTGCAACATGACCACAGAAATATCTGCAGATGCAGTAAGTGCTGGATTTTTGGCTATAAACAGACAGGAGCACCGGACCCTAGACTCTGATACAACTGGCTTTTGAGCAAGGGTGACCCTTTACCATGATGCAGAAAAGCTAAACGAAAAAAGTTTAAACAATCATGCGAATGAAAATGGATCATCAGAAAATACTAACAATGATCAGGGTATTAGAATATGGCCACAGGGTTGACATCTCTTTAGAGCCATGATGGTGAACCTTGGCACTCCAGATGTTCTTGGACTTCAATTCCCAGAAGCCCAGGCACCCTGTGAATGCACACAAATGGGTTTACTGCGATTCATCTGGCCCGCGCTTCCCTCATTGCTCCCGGAAGAGGAAGTAAAATGCACCTGTATGGAGGAAGGGTTAACCCAGAAGAGCCTTAACAGTATGGGCGTATTTTACTTCCACTTCCAGGAGTGATGAGTGCAGCACAGGCTGGATGAATCACAGTAAATCCATTCGTGTAGATTGACAGGGTGCTTGGGCTTCTGGGAATTGAAGTCCAAGAACATCTGGAGTACTAAGGTTTGCCATCACGGCTTTAGAGAGTTAGTATTCATGTAAAGTGATCGTGCAGGTAAACTCTGCCTGTATCTTCCTCATTGTTGTGTTCCAATGGTTTTACCTTCCACATGGATTACAATGTATCTGAGCCAATGTAACCTTGCCTATAGCAACAATGTAACCTTCAGCTGTATCATATAAACCCTGTAATAGGACGCGAGCTAATGACCACCAGCTGGCAGCAGCGAGCGTCCAAGCTCTCTTGGTCCGAACTCATCAAAGGCAACAGCGCGGGAAGCTTTCCCGCCTCCACCTACACCTGGACAAGAAGGGCGTGACCCACAATGACGTCACGCAGACAGTAGCCAATGGGCTACCATGGCACCACATTCAAATGTATTCCTACTGTATATAAAGAGCTATCGATCCGCCATTACCTCATGTTCCCTCTGTCCACGATGCAATAAACCTGAGTTAACCCAGCCCGAGGCTGTGTCCTGTGTCTTAGTTTCATACACTAAATTGGCGACGAGGATGGGATAATGGATCCCCAAGGAGCAGCCAGGGCACAGAGCGGGTTCAACATCACCAAACCGCAAGACTGGGAGTTGTTTGAGATGGACTTCCATGCGGCGCTGGTGGAGCTCAAAGTCAAGGAAGACGATGAGGAGAGGAAGAGGGCCATCCTCACCCGCATGCTTGGAATGGAAACCAAGCGGACGCTGGTGGGCATCATCGCTCCGAAGAAGGTGAGCGAATTTAAGGCGGACGACATCATGAAGCTGCTACGGGAGCGCTTCCAACCCTCGAGGGCGATGTTTCCCGCTCGGAGCGCGTTTTGGAGGCGAGTCCAAGCGCCGGACGAGTCGGTCGAGGCATTCGTGGCCGCCATGAGGGTAGCCGCCGCCCCCTGTAAATGGGGCAGCATCCTAGAAATGGCCCTCAGGGACGGCGTGCTGTGTGGCCTGAAAGACAAGGAGGTGCAGCGCAGCTTGATGAATAAGGAGCCGCCACCCACGCTGGCAGAGGTCGTGGAGGCCGCGGAAGCCGCAGAGTCCACCAATGCCGGAGTGGACGAGATGCACCAGTGGCGTGAGTGGCGTCCCAGAGCCGGCAAAGCGGAAAAATCGGTGCACGCAACTCAACGGGCCCCAAAGTCGTCCTCGGAAGGCAGCGACGGCGAGGAGGTCCAGAAGGTCAGAAAAGGGGGGCGCCGCTGCGATGGTTGCGGAGCGGCCCACGAGCGTGCGAGGTGCCCGTTTAGAAAGGCCGAATGCTACACCTGCGGCCGTCGGGGGCACATCGCCAAGGCATGCAGAAAACGGAAGGAGGGCCGGAGGCCGTCACCGGACCGTTCGACCAGACCGGACCGTTCAGCGAGGCCCAAAGATGGCGTCCAGACCACGAGGAAGCAAGACGGCGTGGGCCGCGTCTCGGACAGCAGCGAGGACGACGTCCCAGTGCTCAGTGTGTCCGCGGAACAGTCCCATTATTTCGTTGAGGTACTAGTACAAGGGGCCCCTATCAGGATGGAAATTGACTCGGGGTCCTCCTATTCCATAATTCCCCAGAAAGAGTTTTTGAAAATCGACCCCCACGTGCGGCCCAAACTTAAAACTTTGAGGTCCACGCTACGAGATGTACAGGGGAACAGCATTCCGGTGTTGGGGGTCGGGAAATTTCGGGTTGAGTTTAAAAGACACTCTGCGGAGCTGCCCCTAGTTGTCCTCAAGGGGGGGAGTTGTAGCCTCCTAGGGACACAGTGGTTCCAGCCTTTAGGCCTGTTCATAGGGGGAGTACATGCAGTGGGGGTGGACCCAATACAAGCGGTGTGCGATGCGCATCCCGCCGTTTTTGAAAAAGGACTTGGAAAATTCAAGGGACCCCCTGTAGCCTTCGACCTAGACCCGGAGGTCCGCCCGATAAGACTCAAACCGCGCAGGGTGCCCTTCGCACTAAAGGACAAAATAGAGGCGGAGCTGGACAAATTGGTGGGCCAGGGGATTCTTATTCCTGTTGATTCCGCGGAGTGGGAAACTCCAATTGTAACAGCTCTGAAGGCTAACGGGGAGGTGCGCATTTGCGCTGATTATAAGTGTACAATTAACAAGGCGATCCGCCCTAATGCATACCCGGTGCCGGTGGTCAGCCACCTTTTGGCCAGGCTAAATGGGGGAAAGTGTTTCGCTAAGCTCGACCTGGCACAAGCCTATCAGCAGCTTCCCGTAACACCCGCCACGGCCGCGGCACAAACGATAGTCACACATAAAGGAGCGTTCCAAGTGTCGCGTTTACAGTTCGGCGTGAACTCGGCACCCGGCCTTTTTCAGTCGCTTGTGGAACGCCTCCTGAAGGGGCTGGAGGGGGTGTTGCCTTATTTTGATGACGTATTAATAACAGGGGGGAGTGAGGCCGAACTGGCACAGAGGTTGGACAAAGTGCTAACTGTGTTCGAGAAAGCGGGGCTGAGACTGAGGAAGGACAAATGTGTTTTTTTCGAAACCGAGGTCGAGTTCTTAGGGTTCAGGATCACACCCGAGGGGATCAAGCCATCCAAATCCAAAGTAGTAGCCATCAAAAAGGCCCCTCGCCCCACATCCAAAACTGAGCTACAGTCATTCCTAGGGCTCCTCAATTTTTACCATACATTCCTTCCGCGGAAGGCGTCCGTGGCCGAACCGCTTCATCGGTTGCTTAAAAAAGAGGAGACTTGGGTGTGGGGTGACGAGCACGAGAGGGCGTTCAAAGAATTAAAGCAACTCTTGACCTCCGACGCAATTCTAACGCATTTCGACCCCAAACGGCCGGTGGTTCTAGTCTGTGATGCATCACCGGTGGGGGTGGGGGCGGTACTTTGCCACGTGTTGGATGACGGAAGGGAGGCCCCGGTTGCATTTTATTCAAGGTCCCTGTCCCAGGCAGAGCGAAATTACGCACAAACCGACAGGGAGGCATTAGCAATTGTAGCGGGGACCAAAAAGTTTCACGATTTTCTGTATGGCCGCCCGTTCAAAATCGTGACGGATCACAAGCCCCTGTTAGGGATTTTCACGGCAAGCAAGCCCACCCCGCAGATCCTATCACCGAGAATGCTGCGATGGGCCATTTTTCTCAACGCCTACCAACACGAGTTGGAGTACCGGCCCGGAAAAGAGATCAGCCATGCTGATGCACTTTCGAGATCCCCTTTGCCCTTGTCGGACGACCAAAAGGCTAGAGTAGGAAGAGACCGCCAGGTGTTGCTAATTGAGGTCTTAGATGCACCCCCAATAGTACCAGCCGATATTGCTAGGGCGACAGGCAAGGACAGAACGCTCGAGAAAGTCAGCTCATGGGTACAAAAGGGGTGGCCGGCATCGTCCCCAAGCACGGAATTCGACCCATTCTTTCGGAAAAAGCTAGAGTTGTCCCTAGAAAGGGGGTGCCTGTTGTGGGGCCAACGGGTGGTGGTTCCTGCAGCCATGCGGCCGAGGGTGCTCAAACTGCTGCACGTCAGCCACCCGGGGATCGTTCGTTCGAAAGCGCTGGCTCGCAGTTACTTTTGGTGGCCACAGCTGGACGCGGACATTGAGCACATGGTCGGCACTTGTGAGGCATGCCAGGGATCCCGACCAGAGGCGGCCCGCCTCCCGCATAGGGAGTGGGACACAGCAAGGGGGCCGTGGTCCAGAGTTCATGTAGATTTCGCTGGCCCATTTCGAGGAACCATGTTTCTCCTGGTGGTGGATGCGTTTTCCAAGTGGCTGGAGGTTATCCCAGTAAAGAGCACGTCCTCCGCCACGACAATTAGCCAGCTACGGAGAGTCTTCTCTACGTTCGGTTTACCCGACACTTTAGTCAGCGATAACGCGAGTTGCTTCACCTCCTCGGAGTTCGGGGCATTCATGGAAGCAAACGCCATTCGGCATGTTACTTCCGCGCCGTTTCACCCGGCCACGAATGGCCAAGTGGAACGGTTGGTGCGGACAACGAAGGATGCGCTTCGGCGCATGGGCCCGGGGGACCTGAATCACCAAGTATGTCAGTTCTTGTTAGCGTATAGGGTGACCCCCTTAGCGTCAGGTTACTCGCCGGCAGAGCTCTTGATGCGGCGGAAACTGACCACGCTTCTGTCCAGGCTGGACCCGACGAGAGTCGAGGACAAAGGAAAGAACATAGGATTGGCAGTCTCGAAAGGGTTCGCCGCCGGCGACCTTGTTTACTGCAGGAACTATGCAAGCGCAGGGCCAGCCTGGGTGCCAGGAACGATAATAGAGCAGACGGGGCCAGTGTCATATCGGGTGGAAACGAGCACCGGTCTCCTCTGGAGGAGACACGCCGACCAACTGAGGCGCCGAGTGAGTGAAGGGCCGGTTAGTGGGGCTCAGCAACAGGACTCAGCGATAGGGTTCTCCCCCACCCGTTTAGCCCAAGGGGGAGACAATGAGGGACATCAGTCCGAAACCGGGGGGGAAAGCGGTGGTCCCGACTCATATCCTTTTGATACCCCAGTTCTATCAGAGCCCGGGGGGAGGGGAAAGGAATGTGCAGCCGCCGCCGCGTCCCCCGAATGTAATTTTGATTTTGATTTTGGTTTTGCGAGCCGGGGGGGTTTTCAGGAGTGTTCCCCCACCCTTCCAAGCGAGAAGAGGGGTTTTTCGTTAGCCCCCAGTGCCCCCGGTTCTTCCCCGAGAAAGAGCACACCTCCCAACAACGCCGCGGAGCCGCGGCCAGTCACTAACAAGTCTCCCTCTCCAATTACAGGGCAGGAAACCAGGGGACAAAGAGAAGGTAGCAAACCCGGGGAAAGGCAGCCCGCATCGAGACCCCAGCGTGTTCGAAATAAGCCATCTTGGCTGAGAGACTTTGTCTCCTAAGGGGGGGGAGTGTGTTGAAGGGTGGGCTCGAGACATTGTCTCGTCCTAGGGGGGAGGGGTGTTGTGTTCCAATGGTTTTACCTTCCACATGGATTACAATGTATCTGAGCCAATGTAACCTTGCCTATAGCAACAATGTAACCTTCAGCTGTATCATATAAACCCTGTAATAGGACGCGAGCTAATGACCACCAGCTGGCAGCAGCGAGCGTCCAAGCTCTCTTGGTCCGAACTCATCAAAGGCAACAGCGCGGGAAGCTTTCCCGCCTCCACCTACACCTGGACAAGAAGGGCGTGACCCACAATGACGTCACGCAGACAGTAGCCAATGGGCTACCATGGCACCACATTCAAATGTATTCCTACTGTATATAAAGAGCTATCGATCCGCCATTACCTCATGTTCCCTCTGTCCACGATGCAATAAACCTGAGTTAACCCAGCCCGAGGCTGTGTCCTGTGTCTTAGTTTCATACACTAAACTCATTTAGCTCCTTCTGGCACTGAGTCGTCCATAGGAATGGCATACTTGTGCCTAGCAATGTTTCTCCATTGATCACTGCTGAGGTCTTTGTTGCAGCCCCCATGATGACAAGTGAGATATAAAGTACATCGAAGGAAGATGAATAAATGAGGTGATGGATGAGCTTCCAGAAATGCTGCCTCTACAGATCTGAGGACATCATGTCCTTACTAACATTTCACTCCCAACTTGATTATTAATAATGTGTATAGATTGTTTGGCTTGGAGGAGGATGTGTCAAGGTTCAAGCAGTCAAAGAACCATCACGGTAACAATCTCAATTGGGTAATGACAACCTGTGCATGTTTGTCTAACAGCTAAGCGTATTCTCCCTTACCAGCACCATGAGCCTATAGGAGTAACTATTGAGATTTTTTTCACCCTCAACAAAAAAGAAAAGGGTCAATTTCAATGAGAACTTTCATTTCTGCACCACTACAACCATCACCCCAACAACAGAGTACAGTTTTCATTTACGGGAGAAGAGATCTCCGTGGAAATGTGTGTGTGCTTAAAGCTATCAGAGAGGGCCCATTCCTTCCACTCATCCAGCTTGATGATTGGAGGGTTGGTAGGTCAGCAGTTCGAGACCCCAGTGCTGCATGACAGAGTGAGCAACTGTCTCAGTCCCAGCTCCTGCTAACCTGAAAAAATTGCAAGTAGTTAAATATGTACCACTTTGCCGGGGAAGGTAACAGTGTTCAGTGCACTCTAGCATCTAGTCATGCCTGCTAGATGACCATAGAAACCTTTTCAGATGTAGACAACACTGGCTCTTTGTCTGAAAATGGAGATGAGCACCATCCCCTAGAGTCAGACTTGACTGTTTTTGACCAAGGGAGACCTTGACCTTTACCTTAAGCTATCAGAAGCTTTTCATTTAAGTGACTTGCTTCCCTAAAATGAAGTGAAGCCTCTCCAGTCCTGTTGGTCATTCCTTAAGAAGTCATGTCTGTATCAAAAAAGTTGTGTTCAAAAGTTGTACCAAAGAGTCCTGGAACAAAGCTTACTATTAAGTAAACTAGCATCTTTTTGCCCGGCAAGCCAGGCATGTTTATTTTGTATGTTGGTGGTTAGAGGTGGTTTTTGTGTGTGAACACTCACTCACACACACAGACACACACAGACACACACAGACAGACACACAGAGACACAGACACAGACACAGACACACACACACACACTCTCTCTCTCTCTCTCTCTCTTTCGTGTACAGGGAATGAAGAAGCAGACGAGTGAAGTAGTGAAATTCAGCTCTTTATTAGTGCGGTTTGAACACAGTTTGGATGGGGCAAAACTTGGACTTATATACACTATAAACAGTAACAGTAACAATAATACAACAGTAACAATAATACACTGGGGTGGCAGCGATGTGCCTAATTGCATTCCTTTCCATGAAGGATTGGAATTCTGCAGATGTGAACGTGGAGGCGTTGTTGGACACCAGCACACCTCGATGTCCAAATGCTGCAAACAGCCTTCTGAGGTGCATTATCATGGTGGCTGAAGCTCATTGGCTAACAGAGTGTGCACATTTTTGATCCACTTATTTGCATAAGAATAGATACATGAGAAAAGATGCATTCTGCTCCTGTCAGAAAACACAGTTAACATACATAACATTCTACCCCCTAGGTAAAAACAAAATCATTTAACAAGGATGGCGGTCTAGTTTCCCTTCTGGGTCGGACGCTTGGCTGAGCCAGTTCAGGGGCTGGTAGGATGGGTGAACCTATTGGAGTGAGGGATTGACTAGAGGGGGAGGATTGTAAACCCAAATTTAAGCCCCGTTTGTCAGATGGAGGAGCAGGGGATCGCTCAAAACCAAAATCTAATTCTGTGGATGAATAAGACAACTCAGGGTCCCTCCTGTGTGTACTAAGAGTGGCGGGCGACTCCAAGCAAAATTGGTCATCATCAATAAAGGAATCCAGAGTGCTAGGCTGGGACAGTGTAGGGGTACACCTGGCCAGAATAGGGGATCATTCCACAAATTCCCCTTAAAATCAGTTCCTAGAAGACACTTCTGGGTCAATGTTGGCTGGCTGCTGACTATTACCTCTGCCCCCTGGGTTTAAATGGGTGGGGGCCAACACTAGCGTTGAGTGTCTGTATTCGTCTTGTGGGTCCAGTACTCTGGGTCTCAATTGATCCACGTGCCTCCTCCAGATCAGACCAGTCTGTTTTGATTCTGTAAGAAACAGGAACAAACCCAGGCACCCATGTAGGGTCACCAGCTGCATAATTGCGGCAATGTACAGGGTCTCCGGACGAGAAACCCTTCTGGTGTTGGATTACTATATTTGTGCCTTTGTCCTCTATCCTAGAGGGATCCAATCTGTCCAGCAAGGATGACAGTTTCCTTTGCTGGAGCAATTCAGCAGGGGACACCCCTGAGGCAAGGGGGGTGAGCCAATATGTGAAAAGAAACTGGCATAACTGGAGCTCCAAATCCCCTTCACCCACACACCAAAGCGCATCTTTAGTTGTGCACACTTGCCGCTCTACCTGGCCATTGGTGGTTGGTTGGAATGGAGCAGCAGTGATGTGATTAATTGCATTCCTTTCCATGAAGGATTGGAATTCTGCAGATGTGAACGTGGAGGCGTTTTTGGACACCAGCACACCTCGATGTCCAAATGCTGCAAACAGCCTTCTGAGGTGCATTATCATGGTGGCTGAAGTGGTATTAGGCACCCTAATCACTTCCAGCCACTTAGAGAATGAGTCCACAACCATAAAAATAGAGCACCTCTAAATGGCCCTGCAAAATCTATGTGCAACCTGGACCACGGGCCCCGAGCAGAATCCCATTCCCAAGAGAGAAGGTAGGATTGCTCTGGGCGTTAGGATTGACAACTGGCACAAGTGCCGACCATTTGTTCTGTGTCTTGGACCAGTTGAGGCCACCAAAAGTAGCTATGGGCAAGGGCTTTGGAACATACAATTCCCGGGTGACTTGTGTGAAGTAGATGTAAAACCTTTTTTCCTGAGAGTGACAGGATGACCACCCGCTGGCCCCATAGAAGGCAACCTCGTTCCACTGACAGTTTCAGACGCTTGCGGTGGAATGTTCTGAATTCCTTGGCTAGAGGAGAGGCAGGCCAGCCTTTTTGTACCCAAGACATTACTTTAGTCAATGTTACATGCTTGGCCTTAGCCTTGGCTATATCTGAGGGGACAACTGGGGGCGAGGAGGGGCTTGTGGTCAGTTACGATGGTAAAAGGTCTTCCGTAAAGGTAATCGTGGAATTTCTTTTGTGCCAGCCACGATTGCCAATGCCTCCCTGTCTGTCTTCTCAGGCTTTGAGAGTGAACGGGAATAGAATGCTATGGGGGCTTCCCTCCCGTCATTTAGTACATGGCATAACACAGCTCCCACCCCCACAGGGGATGCATCACACACAAATACAACTTCCTTGTTAGGATCAAATGAGTTAATACAGCATCCAAAGATAGCAGCCTTTTAAGTTCTAGGAACGCTTTCTCCTGGAAATGGCCCCAGTGCCAAACAGTATCTTTCTTAAGAAGCCGATGTAATGATTCGGCAACTGAGGTTTTGCAATGGAGTGATAGAAGTTTAACAATCCTAGAAATAATTGCAATTTGGCTTTACATTTTGGCCTGGGTGCATTTCACACGGCCGCCACCTTGGAGACAGAGGGCATGATAGCTTTGGGTGTAATTCGGTACCCCAGGAACTCCACTTCTTGTGCCAAAAACACACATTTGTCTCTTCTGAGATGTAGACCGGCCCTCTCGAAACGTGAGAGGACTCGATTGATCCTGCCTGCTAGTTCGATGGTGTCCTTAGCAGTGATCAGGACATCATCAAAATATGGCAGGACACCGGGAAAACCTTTTAAAATACGTTCTACAAGAGATTGAAATATTCTGGAGGCCGCATTCACCCCGAATTGTAGTCTAGTTACCTTAAATGCCCCCCTATGCATTACTATGGTCTGGGCTATGGCAGCAGCAGGAGACACAGTCGATTGTTGTTAAGCCTGCACAAGGTCAAGTTTTGCGAAGCAATTTCCTCCATGCAAGGATGCAAGAAGGTGGCTTACCATGGGCACAGGATATGTGTTCAGGTGACTAGCTTTTTTGATGGTACACTTGTAGTCAGAACATATCCTGACCTCCCTGTTACTTTTCAAAGCAGTCACTATTGGTGTCTCGCACTCGGCGGAGTCCACTGGCACTAGGATGCCCTGCCCCACCAGTTTGTCCAGCTCAGCTTCTATTTTCTCCTTTAAAGCAAACGGTACCCAGTGTGGTTTCATCCGGATGGGATGGACATTTGGGTCAAGCTCAAAATCCACAGGGGGTCCTTTGTATAACCATAAATCCTTTTGAACATCTCAGGATGTGCAGCACATACATCCCGGATTGGGTTAGCATCTATTGCGTGAATGCCAGAAAGCCAGATTCCTAGGGGCCAAACCATTGGGTCCCAATAAGACAGTAGGTGCCCTGCTTAACTACAACCAATGGCAAGGAGGTGCGAATGTTTTTGAATTTGACCAAGAAATTTCCCACCCCCAGGACCAGAATCTGGCAACCTTGCACATCCCGGAGGGAGGTTTTAAAAGATTTGAGCTTGGGCCAAGAGGCAGGGGGAATTCTCAAAAACTCCTGCTGTGGGATTATGGAACAGGTAGTACCTGAATCCACCTCCATCTTGAAGGGGCCGTCCTGCAGGCTCAGGTCTACAAAGAAATGCTCGCTGATGATGCCCACTTGGCACGGCTCAGGCTCTAGTGACACTTTGGCGATGGACGTTTTGTGGTGATGACTCTTCTTGGACTCAGGTGCTGGAGTTCTTTGCTTTCACTGTTGGCATACTTTAGCAATGTGCCCTCATCGTCCACAGTTGTGGCATGCTGCAGAGCGGAAGGGGCACTTCCTGCAGTAGGCTGCAAGTCACTGATAAAATCTAACACAGAGACCTTAAATTTTCAAAAAGGAAATTTCCCGAAGTTGAGGAAACTAGTAAAAAAGAAGCTGAAAGGGAAAATTGAGAGAGTCCAAACACTCCAAGAGGCATGGAGGCTGTTTACAAAAACAATAACAGAGGCTCAATTGGAATGCATACCCAAAAGGAAAAAGGGCACTACCAGGTCCAAGAGGACTCCAATGTGGCTTACAGGAGCTGTTCGGGAAGTGATCAGGAGCAAGAAAAGCTCATTTAGAAGATGGAAGGCTTGTCCGAATGAGGACAGCAGGCAGAAACATAAATTCTGGCAGAACAAATGCAAGGCAACAATCAGGAAAGCAAAGCAAGACTTTGAGGAGCGTATAGCTAAAAATACTCAGAGAAATAACAAAGACTTCTTTAAGTACATTAGAAGTAAGAACCCAACTAGGAAGGCCATTGGACCATTAGATGACAATGGAAGGCAAGGGGTTATTAAAGAGGAAACAGAGATTGCAGAGAGACTCAATGAATTCTTTGCTTCAGTATTCACTGAAGAAGACAGAGGCCACATGCCCAAAACAGAGCCTATCTTCGTAGGGAGGGAAACCGAAGAATTAAGCCAGATAGAAATAACCAGGGAGGAGGTCCTTGCATGTCTTGTTAAGCTAAACACTAACAAATCACCAGGACCAGATGGCATCCATCCACGAGTTCTCAGGGAACTTAAAGATGAAATTGCTGATCTCCTAGCCAAAATATATAATCTTTCCCTCAAATCAGGCTTTGTGCCTGATGACTGGAAGGTAGCGAATGTAACACCAATTTTCAAAAAAGGATCCAGGGGTGATCCAGGAAATTACCGACCTGTCAGTTTGACATGTGTCCCAGGTAAAGTGATGGAAACCATCCTAAAAGATAGAATTAATAGGCACATAGAAGAGAAGGCGCTGCTAAAGGAGAGCCAACATGGCTTTTGCAAGGGGAAATCATGCCTCACTAATCTGTTGGAATTTTTTGAGAGTGTCAACAAGCATGTGGATAAGGGGGATCCAGTTGACATTGTTTATCTGGACTTTCAGAAGGCTTTTGACAAGGTCCCACACCAAAGGCTCTTGAATAAACTTACCAGTCATGGAATAAAGGGACAGGTCTTGTCCTGGATCAGCAACTGGCTAAGGGACAGGAAACAGAGGGTAGCACTAAATGGACACTTCTCCAAGTGGAGGGAAGTAAAGAGTGGGGTCCCCCAAGATTCAGTACTGGGACCCCTGCTTTTCAACCTCTTCATAAATGATCTAGAGGTAGGAGTAAATAGCAAGGTAGCCAAATTTGCTGATGACAATAAATTATACAGGGTAGTGAAAACTGTGAGAGATTGTGAGGAGCTCCAGAGGGATCTCGTGACACTGGGGGAGTGGGCAAAACAGTGGCAAATGAGCTTCAACATTAGTAAGTGCAGAGTGATGCATGTTGGGGCAAAGAACCCCAATTACATTTATAAACTGATGGGGTCTGAACTCTCTGCGACAAACCAGGAAAGGGACCTTGGTGTCCTGGTGGACAGCTCAATGAAGGTGTCAACCCAGTGTGCCTCAGCAGTGAAAAAAGCAAACTCAATGCTAGGGATCATTAGGAAGGGTATAGAAAATAAGTCAGCAAGTGTCATTTTGCCTCTTTATAAATCTATGGTGAGGCCCCATCTGGAATACTGTGTACAGTTCTGGTCGCCATACCTCCAGAAGGATATTATGGAGCTGGAAAAAGTGCAGAGGAGGGCAACCAGAATGATTAGGGGACTGGAACACCTTCCTTACCATCTGAGGCTGCAACGGTTGGGCCTCTTCACTCTTGAACGACGACGTCTAAGAGGTGACCTGATTGAAGTTTATAAAATCATGCACGGTGTGGACAAAGTAGATAAGGAAAAACTGTTTTCCCTATCGCATAACACTAGAACTAGGGGACACTCCATGAAACTTTTGGGTACTAGTTCTCAAACAAATAAGAGAAAGTACTTTTTCACCCAGAGGATTACTGGCCTATGGAACTCCCTGCCAGAAGAAGTGGTGACAGCTGTCAGTCTTGACAGCTTTAAGAAAGGATTAGACAAGTTCATGGAGGACAAGAGTATCAATGGCTATAATTATGGATACTTAAGGACAACCTCCGGGTTGGAGAGATAGGCAGGATATCTCTCAATATCATTTCCAGGGAATCCTAAGCAGGTGAAGGCATTTGCTTGGGAATACCCTGAAGGAAATGGTGAGCCACTGTGTGAGACAGAATGCTGGACTGGATGGGCTGTGGCCTGTTCCAGCAAGGCTGTTCTTATGTTGCTGGACTTCGATGAAGAGGTGGAACCAGGCAATGCTGAGGAGGATGAAGATGAATTTTGCTGAGCTTGCACCATTTAGTCGTTGGCACTGGTGGTGGAGTGGCGATGCTGGAAAAGCTTGATGCCGGACCGTGTGGCCTCATACGCTACCGCCTCTTCTAGGACAGCCTTGAAAGTTAATGTCTTCCTGATCATGAGGCAACATTGAGCATCTTCGTCCGTTATGCCGGCCAGCAGACAGTCCCGGGGTGCTTCTTCGATGTTGTCCCACTTACACAAGGCGGCAGAAATGTGCAGAGTGGTGGCATAGTCTGCAATGGACTCCCCAGGTCGCTGCTCCCTTCTGTGGTAGGCCACCCTGGCTGGGAAGATCGAGACCTCTGGCTGCAGGTGTTTCCTCAGTGCGGACATGATATCTGTGAGCGGCCACACATCCACGTCCCTTGGGAGAACGAGGTGGGTTGCCAGCTCAAGCGTCTCAGAACCGCACTGAGGGAGGAAATAGGAGCGCTTCTGGTCTTCATTGGTGATCTTCTGTGAGGCCATTGCGTGGCAGAATCGGTGTTCGTATGTAGCCCATTTCTCTGGACGCGCTGGGTCAAATGGGCCGATGTTGCTGCCGTTTGTGGATGCTATCCCACCTTCATCGCTAGTTTTGTGTTCAGGGAATGAAGAAGCAGACGATTGAAGTAGTGAAATTCAGCTCTTTATTAGTGGGGTTTGAACACAGTTTGGATGGGGCAAAACTCGGACTTATATACACTATAAACAGTAACAGTAACAATAATACAACAAGCCCATTAGCTAACAGAGTGTGCACATTTTCCATCCACTAATTTGCATAAGAATAGATACAAGAGAAAAGATACATTCTGCTCCTGTCAGAAAACACAGTTAACATACATAACACCCATGGGCCGTAGTTTGCAACCAGCTCAAGAACATGACACCAACAATTTATGGAACACAACTCAACATTCATGTGCAACTTCCTGCAAGATCACTCACTAAACACACACTTGTCTATTCCTTCTAATTGTATTGGCCCCTTTTTCTACTGCAATTGGAGAGAGCTGATTACTTACTTAGAGCAGGGAAAAAGAGCTTGTCTTCCTCCCCCTTCCTTTTCAAAAAGCATTAACATAATGAACAATGTGACACTTCTCCATTTAATTGAGGCATCCACACGCAATTGTAAGGCACTTGTGTTCTTATGCAGATAATGGAATTAACACTTTGCAAAAAAAAAAAAGCCTAGAAGATATTGAAATTCACTCCCCCTGGGTTTAATATATATTCCTTTCCTTTCCTTTTTCCCTTTCTGGTATATTGACTCCGAAATATAAATTAATAGAAGAAAATTAGTCTCATCAGCTCGGTTTTAAGAGATCTAATATTATCTGGAAAATATGCGAAACAAACAATGACCTACATACTGACAATGTTCAATCTACATTTCCATCCCTGAGAAAGGAGATGCTAAGGAGTGCAATAACTTAGAGGTCCATTGCTTTAATTTTCCATAAAAGCAAAGTACTGTAATGTACTCCTGCCAACCTAGCAGTTTGAAAGCAAGAAATTACAAGTAGATAAATAGGAACCACTTCGGTGGGAAGGTAACAGTGTTCCGTGCACTCCGGTATCTAGACTTGCCTGCCACATGACCACGGAAATGTCTGCAGACGCAGACAACGCTGGCTCTTCGGCTTTGAATCAGAGATGAGCACTGCACCCTAGAGTCAGATACGACTGGCTTTTGAGCAAGGGAAACCTTTACCTTTACCTTTACTGTAGTGCTTAAGGGGTTGCAACAAAGGCTTTTGTCTTATATGGAGTGAGCAATGCCTGATTTCCAAGCTGGATTTTTATTTTATTTTAAAAAAGCAAGAGGTATTCATGAACATATTGCAGATATCTGCTGACTACTGTAATGCACCAAAGAATTTCAGAAGAAGATCAGTGTATGCTTTATAGGTAAAGGTAAAAGGTCAAGGTCGCCCTTGCTCTAAAGCCAGTCGTATCCAACTCTAGGGTTCAGTGCTCATCTCTGTTTATAGCCAAAGAGCCAGTGTGGTCTGTGTCTGCAGATATTTCCATGGACATGTGGCAGGCATGACTAAACACTGGCATGCACGGAACGCTGTTTACTTTCCCACCAAAGTGGTACCTGTTTATCTACTTGCAATGTCTTGCTTTCGAACTGCTAGGTTGGCAGGAGCTGGGACAGAGGTAGGAGCTCACTCATTCATGCAGCACTTGGTTCTCAAACTGCTGAATTGCTGAATTTCCAGTTCAGCATCTTAACCACTAAGCCACTACTTTATAGACTTCAGCAAATCCTTTGACTGTGTGGATCCTGAGAAAATGTGGATGGTTCTGAAAGAAATTGGTGTGCCACAGCACATAATTGTTTGATATGAATCCTGTATTGTAGACAAGAAGCTACAGTTAGGACAGAACATGAAGACAGAGAACGGTTTCCTGTATGCAACAGTGTCAGACAAGGATGCATTTTATTTCCCTAAGAGGAAGCAAAGAAGAAGAAAAAGAAGATCTGTTCAAACTGTAGCAATAGCAATTACATTTATATACCTTTCCATAGCGCTTAGTGCATTCTCTGGGTGGTTCACAATGTAATCATCATTTTGCCACCAACATGCTGGGTACTCATTTTACAGACCTCAAAAGGGTGGAAGGCTAAGTCCACCTTGATTCCTGTCAGGATCAAATTCCTAATATCAGCAGTTTTGACTGCAGTACAGCAGTTTAACCAGTGATGTACTCTAAAAAGTTTTTACTACCACCTCTGTGAGTGGGGCCAAACCTGTGGGCGGGGCCAAACCTGTGGGTGGGGCCAAATCTGTGGGGGGGGCAAAATCTGGTCATGTGACTTTGTGGCCAATCTAGTCATGCCTGCCACATGGCCATGAAAACGTCTGCAAACACCGACAGCACTGGCTCTTTGGTTGTAAATGGAGATGAGCACTGCACCCTAGAGCCAGATATGACTGGATTTTGAGCAAGGCTGACCTTTACCCCCCCACACACACACACCTCCCCCTCCATCCCCCCAGAGAGAGAGGAGACTGGCTTTTGAGCAAGGTGAACTTTACCTACATACACACACACACACACACATACACACACACACTCTCCTCCTCCTCCTCCTCCACTACCACCACCACCAAGAGAGAGAGAGAGAGAGAGGAGACTCACTTACTGGGAAGGTGCAGGACATGAGCCATGATGATGAGCAGCCTCCCCCTCCTCCCATGATGACACATGGATGGTGGAGAAGGGTGGGCGGGTGGCGGCAGCACCAGCAGCAGCAGGGGCGCTTCGAAGGCAGCAATACCTCCACTGCCTCCTGCCGTTCCTCCTGCTCTGAGTGAGAGCGACCCCGGCTCTCATTGCGGGGAAGGTGCAGCCGCTGCAATGCTCTTGCAGCCGCCCCCTTCCCACTGTTGCAGCAGGATGTCCTGGTACCGTGGCATGAGCAGTGCAACTATCACGATGCCTGAACATCCTGTGCAATGGGGTAGGGAGATGGGCATGGCCTCCCAGGTGGGTATGGCCTGGGGAAATTTCCCCTACCGGTTCGCAAGAACTGTTGAGAACCGGCCACGGTGCATCACTAAGTTTAACCACTGCACCACCAGTACACATGACATATCATACAGAAAGCTGGGCTAGATTCAGATTAATAAGGAGTGAAAACTGGTGGAAGAAATATCAGTAATTTAAAGGTCTGGTGACACCAAAGAGTCAAAATTGGAGTTTTTTTGGCTTTGCTTCAGTGTTATTTGCATCCTTCATTATGTTTGAAAATGTAATCTGTACTCACACTTGGCTTGCAAAATCAATCAAGAGTTCACTATTTACAATGGATGCCAATTCAATTGGAATTTCAACCCCTTTTTTCCTTCCTGCATCCAACCCCACCTCTCCTTCTGGCCTCCAGTCCCATCTCTGCATCCACTCAACTCTCTTCCTGTGAGATTGTACTTTCTTATCCTTTAACACTTCCAGTTCCAATCTCATCATGTGAAGGTACTCCTTCCACTTGTTGATGCTTGGCAAAAGAATAAAGGGGGAGATGTGGGGCAGAGAGGTGGGTGAACAGATGCAAACCAAGACCTTCACAGTCTTCTTCTTCAAGTGTCATACCCATTCCGAATATTGGCTGCCATCATGGTGAAACTCTTCCTTGGAACAATTCTTCCGAGGACATTCCACACCAGTCTCTCAGCCATGAAGTCCATCTTTGCCCAGGGCCTCTCTTCCCAAGAACCATCTCTTGCATAGCAAGTTTGTAGTATTCTATACTTTATGTCATTCCTCATGACAGGTCCCAGGTATTGGAGCTGTCTTTGTTTAATGGTCTTAAGCAGTTCTTGTTCTTTATTAATCCAGCACAACACTTCTACAGTAGTCCCATGGTCGACCCATTATATCCCCAGCAGCTGTCTGTAGATCCTCATTTCAAAAGCTTCCGTTTTCTTTCAGATGCTTTAGTCAATGTCCGAGCTTTGACTCCATATAGCAACCCTGAGATATGCAACATCTCACTATTCGAATCTTCATAATGAGAGTTAAATCTCTACTACATAACATAACAAATGCCACATTTTTATGAAAGTGGATCTTGCTTTTTCTATTCACATTATAATCTCTATCTTGTGATCCCACTTTTCATTTTAAATACTCACCCAATAGATAATTTTATCTACTTTTTCTTATGTTACTGCTATTACCGTATATACTCAAGTATAAGTCAGGTTTTTTAGCCCACAACATGAGGTCCAAAAATGGGACTCAACTTATACTCAGGTCAACATAAACACTCAAAAACATACCCACACAAATGCCTGAAGTAATTAATTTTACTGTATTTTCATGTATTTTAATTATTAAATCTCACTAGCAAGTTTCCTTGCTCGAAAGCTAGTTGTATTTGACTCTAGGGTTCAGTGCTCATCTCTGTTTCAAAGCCAAAGAGCCAGCGGTGTCTCAGGGCCATCGCCAGGGGGGGGGGCAGTGGGGGCAAAAATACTCCTGAGCTAACAGCCTGCCACCCCACCCCAACCCAAGATGTAAATGTTATATATGTGACTGTGACATTGTTGCCCCTTCTGAATGTTTTTGCCCCTCCTGACAATTCTTTCACACACACACACACCCCAAAACTAGAATCCTGACTACAGCCCTGCTTCTGCAGATGTTTCTGTGGTCATGTGGCAGGCACACTGTTGTGTATTAAGGCACATTTGCACGTTGCGCGGGCAGCGCCTTGCAAGGAGAAAATGGCAGTTTCCCGCCATCCAAATTAGGAGTTAAAAGTGGCTCAAAATCTCCCTCTCTGAGCGCGCTCATTATGCTAACCAGAGTCCTGTGATTGGTTACAGTTTTGGATCCTGTTCCCCATTGGTTAATACATATATATTGTGTTATGATTGGTTGGTTGTGCTTGTCCAGCAGGCCGCTACTTTGTATGAAGGAGCCACCACCGGGAGACACTATATAAGCCCCATGGGTATACAAGGGTGGGGCCGGGCCGGATCTATACTACCCATTCTCCACAGGTAGCCAGTATGTGCTAAGCCTGGGTCTCCTCCAAACACTATCACTATTAGTGTAGCTTAGTCATTGCCAATCTTCTATGGCAGTTTCTGGAGGGACTGATTTCATGGGATTCGTATAGCCATCTTTGTGTCCGGAGCGCCTTGTAAGCTTTATCTGAAAGACTGTTTAATAAACGCCTGTTGCTGTTCTGTTCATCATTGCCTCGACTATTGCTTATAAGGTCCGAATGTGACACACGCGGAACACTGTTTACCTTCCCACCAAAGTGGTCCCTGTTGCTGGGACAAAGACGGGAGTTCATTCCGGTCCTACAGTACTCGGGAATCGAACTGCTGATCTCCCACCTTCCAGTCAGCATCCTAGCCACTTGAGCCACTGCAGTCGCCTTGGTTCAAGAGGTGCTGCCATATCTAACTTCTTACCTGGTCTTCATCTGGTTCAGGACCCCCATAGCCTTCTATATATACTGATACCATTTCTTGACCCCAGCCTATCGGTTGAGAATGAGCCTCAGATTCCCAGATAGTTGTAACATATTTTTGGTTCACGTGGAAACAAATTGCAATTTTGTAGGTAAGGCAGTCTCTTAATTGTGCTTTCATGGTGTATGCTTAATGTTCTTTCTTTCTTTTTCCTTCAGAGATTATACATCCCACAAACACAGAAGTAAAATGAGATTTATTGATCCCATTTTATCTTTTTTTTCATCCACCATCTGCACAAACTGTCATGTAGCTTGAGAACATAGATTTTTGTTGTCCTGGTACCTAGATTTATTATGCCAGAGCCTGGATCTGCACTTTTACACAGTGGCAGAGAATCAATATGTGCAACTCAGAAGCTCATCTTCCTAGTGCTTATAATCATCCCATGGTCCAATAAACTGGGAAACAGTTCAATTTCATTGTTTACTTAGACACTGGAATGCATCTTCCCCCTAAATAGTGTTTTTCCCAATTAATTAAATAACCACTGCTTTCTTGAGAGAAGGGTTAATAAGAAAATTGTTGAACCACCTGAGAGAGACCATTTTAAAGCTTCTGTAAAGATCATTCATATTATAATTAAAAGGGGTGTGTAAATATACCATTTTGTCTTAAATGTAAAACATACACATAAGGTAGAAACAAAGGATCCTATTTATTTATTGAAATAGTAAAATAATTTGTTTGCCTTAGTTCAGTCATCAATCCATAAGGAGACTGCAGCTAGAATATCAGAAAAAGATGAAGATTCAAGAGGGCAGCAGTGAAGGAATTAGAAAAATATCATTAAGGGTAAGAATGTGTCATTGGACACCACGATCAAGATCACCCACACTCTTGTATTCTAGATCATGATGTATGGATGCAAAAACTTGCCAGCAAAGTAAGATGACATGGAAAAAATGATTCATTTGAAATATGGTACAGGAAGAGATTTTTGTGGATAACATGGACTACCAGAGAGAGGTAGGGTCCTAGAACAAATCCAGCCTGAATTGACTCTGGGGACAAAAATGATGAAATTAAGGCTGTTCTACTTTTGTCCTGGAAGCCAAATTCAGGTTATTAGGAAGAAGATTGAAGTCCCGGACTTCCAAGGTAGCATTTTCAGAAGTGCTGCCTGTCCCTCGTGCAGGACCTACCAGGCAGGCAGAGCTCAGAAGCCTCAATGCGTGGAGGAGGCGGTGGTGTCGAGAGGAGGGCTTCAGATTTGTCAGGAACTGGAGAACATTTATGGACAAGCCAAATCTGTTCAGGAGGGATGGGTTGCATTTGAACCATGATGGGACCAGATTGCTGGCACTCAACATCAAAAAGGCTGCAGAGCAGCTTTTAAACTGATAGCTGGGGGAAAGCCGACAGGAGCTGGGCAGCATCCGGTTTGGGAAAGTGTGTACTTGAGTAGTGAGGAGGATGCAAAAATTACTGAGCAGAGCAAGGAGCTAGTCACTAGCACTCTAGCAGAAGGATGCAAGAGGCAGTCTAACAATGCAACTGGACACAAAAGACTGTGTCAGAAAAGCATATATAAATGCTTGTATACAAATGCCAGAAGCCTCCGGAACAAAATAGGGGAGCTGGAATACTTAGCAATAGATAAGAATATTGATATTATTGGTATAACTGAAACCTGGTGGACGGATGATAACCAATGGGATACAGTTATCCCAGGCTACAAACTGTGCAGGAAGGATAGGAAGGGGCAAACGGGAGGTGATGTAGCCTTGTATGTCAAAGAAGTGATAAAATCGTATGAATTGGAATATCTAGGTGATTTGGAGTCACCATTAGAAGCTCTGTGGGTAAGAGTACCAGGCCACAAGGATGGTCTAACAGTAGGCATATACTATCGGCCTCCGACCCAAACTCTTGAGGGAGACTGGCAGTTGGAGAATGTTGTAAAGGAGGCATCCAAGAAGGGAAGCCTGGTTATAATGGGGGACTTCAATTACCCTCACATAGACTGGGTGAACTGTTGTTCAGCACATGATAAAGAGATAAAGTTCCTAGATATGCTAAATGATTGTTCCCTGGGACAGATGGTTGAAGACCCAACTAGAGGTACAAGAATCCTTGACTTGATCCTGAGTAATACTCAGGATCTGGTGCAAGATGTTAATGTGACTGATCCAATAGGGAACAGTGACCACAACTCAATTATGTTTAATTTGATCAAAGACCGCAAGTCACTGATAAAATCTAACACAGAGACCTTACATTTTCAAAAAGGAAATTTCCCAAAGTTGAGGAAACCAGTAAAAAAGAAGCTGAAAGGGAAAATTGAGAGAGTCCAAACACTCCAAGAGGCATGGAGGCTGTTTACAAAAACAATAACAGAGGCTCAATTGGAATGCATACCCAAAAGGAAAAAGGGCACTGCCAGGTCCAAGAGGACTCCAATGTGGCTTACAGGAGCTGTTCGGGAAGTGATCAAGAGCAAGAAAAGCTCATTTAGAAGATGGAAGGCTTGTCCGAATGAGGACAGCAGGCAGAAACATAAATTCTGGCAGAACAAATGCAAGGCAACAATCAGGAAAGCAAAGCAAGACTTTGAGGAGCGTACAGCTAAAAATACTCAGAGAAATAACAAAGACTTCTTTAAGTACATTAGAAGTAAGAACCCAACTAGGAAGGCCATTGGACCATTAGATGACAATGGAAGGCAAGGGGTTATTAAAGAGGAAACAGAGATTGCAGAGAGACTCAATGAATTCTTTGCTTCAGTATTCACTGAAGAAGACAGAGGCCACATGCCCAAAACAGAGCCTATCTTTGTAGGGAGGGAAACCGAAAAATTAAGCCAGATAGAAATAACCAGGGAGGAGGTCCTTGCATGTCTTGTTAAGCTAAACACTAACAAATCACCAGGACCAGATGGCATCCATCCACGAGTTCTCAGGGAACTTAAAGATGAAATTGCTGATCTCCTAGCCAAAATATATAATCTTTCCCTCAAATCAGGCTTTGTGCCTGATGACTGGAAGGTAGCGAATGTAACACCAATTTTCAAAAAAGGATCCAGGGGTGATCCAGGAAATTACCGGCCGGTCAGTTTGACATGTGTCCCAGGTAAAGTGATGGAAACCATCCTAAAAGATAGAATTAATAGGCACATAGAAGAGAAGGTGCTGCTAAAGGAGAGCCAACATGGCTTTTGCAAGGGCAAATCATGCCTCACTAATCTGTTAGAATTTTTTGAGAGTGTCAACAAGCATGTGGATAAGGGGGATCCAGTTGACATTGTTTATCTGGACTTTCAGAAGGCTTTTGACAAGGTCCCACACCAAAGGCTCTTGATTAAACTTGCCAGTCATGGAATAAAGGGACAGGTCTTGTCCTGGATCAGCAACTGGCTAAGGGACAGGAAACAGAGGGTAGCACTAAATGGACACTTCTCCAAGTGGAGGGAAGTAAAGAGTGGGGTCCCCCGAAGGTTCAGTACTGGGACCCCTGCTTTTCAACCTCTTCATAAATGATCTAGAGGTAGGAGTAAATAGCAAGGTAGCCAAATTTGCTGATGACACTAAATTATACAGGGTAGTGAAAATTGTGAGAGATTGTGAGGAGCTCCAGAGGGATCTCTTGACACTGGGGGAGTGGGCAAAACAGTGGCAAAGGAGCTTTAACACTAGTAAGTGCAGAGTGATGCATGTTGGGGCAAAAAACCCCAATTACATTTATCAACTGATGGGGTCTGAACTCTCTGCGACAAACCAGGAAAGGGACCTTGGTGTCCTGGTGGACAATTCAATGAAGGTGTCAACCCAGTATGCCTCAGCAGTGAAAAAAGCAAACTCAATGCTAGGGATCATTAGGAAGGGTATAGAAAATAAGTCAGCAAGTGTCATTTTGCCTCTTTATAAATCTATGGTGAGGCCCCATCTAAAAAACTGTGTACAGTTGTGGTCGCCATACCTCCAGAAGGATATTATGGAGTTGGAGAAAGTGCAGAGGAGGGCAACCAGAATGATTAGGGGACTGGAAGACCTTCCTTACCATCTGAGGCTGCAACGTTTGGGCCTTTTCACTCTTGAGCGACGGCGTCTAAGAGGTGACCTGATTGAAGTTTATAAAATCATGCACGGTGTGGACAAAGTAGATAAGGAAAAACTGTTTTCCCTATCGCACAACACTAGAACTAGGGGACACTCGATGAAACTTTTGGGTACTAGTTCTCAAACAAATAAGAGAAAGTACTTTTTCACCCAGAGGATCACTGGTCTATGGAACTCCCTGCCAGAAGAAGTGGTGACAGCTGTCAGTCTTGACAGCTTTAAGAAAGGATTAGACAAGTTCATGGAGGACAAGGGTATCAATGGCTATAATTATGGATACTTAAGGACAACCTCCGGGTTGGAGAGATAGGCAGGATATCTCTCAATGCCATTTCCAGGGAATCCTAAGCAGGGGAAGGCATCTCCTTGGGAATACCCTGAAGGAAATGGTGAGCCACTGTGTGAGACAGAATGCTGGACTGGATGGGCTGTGGTCTGTTCCAGCAAGGATATTCTTATGTTCTTATGTTCTTAAGGGCACTCTGGGAAAAAATGCTGGGAAAGGTGAAAGAGCAGTAAGAGAGAAATACCAGGAATGAGATGGATTGGTGCCATAAAGGAATCCACAGGCTTCAGTTTGCAAGATCTGATCAGGGCTGTGGAGGACAGAACATTTTGGAGAGTTCTCATTCATAGGGACACCATTGGTCAGAGATTTTATTTATTTACTTATTTATTTATAACATATCTATCTATCTATCTATCTATCTATCTATCTATCTATCTATCTATCTATCTATCTATCTATCTATCTATCTATCTATCTATCTATGTTTTACCATGTTCTAACTGAGGAGTTATGGTGACAGGAGGGGAGAGGATAGCTTTTAAAATAATTTTAAAATTAATTTTGAAAGCTACTTTTGAGAACCAGGAAAGAAGTTTTGCCTTTTTGTAATATCGCTACTGTAATGATAACCAAACACTTTGAGGTCTCGGAACTGTAACTTTAAGTGATTATCTTGCAAAATCACATTCCTGGCTCTGATTACTGCTATTAAAGTCAAAAAGCCTGCCAAAAAAGAATTGGCAACCCAACTTCAGCACCACAAGCATGGCTGAATTCAAAGCCATACTTTTAAGAGCCGAGCACTCTACGGCTCTCTGGAGGTATAGACCTGTCAGGTTCACTTTCTAGCACATTCATTAAAAAAAAACAACAGCATAGGTTATTTCTGTCCCATGTGAGAAGAAAATGTGGATTTTGGAACATTCTTGTTTTTAAAAAAAGACAATTAGAACATAATGCTCCCCTGACCCTAGGAAGGGGTTATTTTGTTATCATTTATTTTACTTATAACTTGCTTTTCTCCTAGTGCAGAACTCATGGAAACCCAGAATATGAATTAAAACAGTTGCAGCTAGGAAGAAAATATGTTATAATATTTAGACACTATTAAATAAATTACATTTTAAAAATATCAACCAATTTGAAAATCATTCCGAATGAAAGTGTTTGTTAGAATATCTGTGGGGATGCCTGTAGCAAAGGCAGAAAAGAAAGGAGTTTATGCCACAGATTTCCTTCTATTTCCCAATTATTCTGCCTTTCCTATAAACAGCAACACTTTTCAGGCTTTTCTGTGTATAGCAGGAGTTCTCAAACTTTTTCAGCCGGGTGCCGGGTCATGCTCCCTCAGACAGCTTGGGGGACCGGGAGGCCATTTTGCCTTTCCCCCACCACATGGCACTTCTGGGTTTGGCAGAGGCAGTGAGGGGGGGGGGCACATGAAATGGTGCAATAGGCCACAGCTGGCCCATGGACCGCAGGTTGAGAAACCCTGCTGTATAGAATAATCAGAAGTGGTTTACCATTGTCTTGTTCTGGGCTTGCCTTGGGACCAGTGATGCACTGCAAAAAAAATTTACTACCTACTCTGTGGGCTGGCCAAATCTGTGGGTGGGGCCAAATCTGTGGGTGGGGCCAAATCTGTGGGCATGGCCAAACTTCCTCCATTGTGGGCTTTGGAGGTGGGCATGGCCAACCAAGTGGGCATGGCCTGGGGGAATTTCCGCTACCAGTTCTGCAGAACCAGACAGAACCTGCTGCAGTGCATCACTGCTTGGGACTCCCAGCTAGCTCAAGTCTACACAGGTTAGCTTTCCTCCCAAAATATACAATTGGGAATTGAATTTGTAAATAATTCTGTTCTCTTATTATGTGCTGTTTTGTTGTTTCTGACTTATGTTAACCCTGTAAATTAATGACCTTCAATAAAGGCCTACATAAGCCACTACTGACCAAAACAATGAAACACCTCAAACAAAGCATATTCATTCCCACTTTATGTTACCACCGCCAAACATGGACTATTACAACAAAACTAAACAAAAGCTGGTCACCACAGAAATGAGATGTCTGGGGACAACACTATACTGTGGATGGTATCTATGAGGAGAAAAAAGGGACCCTTTCCCCTCAGTTTCTTTTGATTACCAAAAAATTTGCTCAGTTCATGTCACTATCCCAAATCGTGTGAAGCATTATACCGGCACTTGTTCAAGGGTTAGTGGAACATCCCTCCCGGGCTTGCTACTTAATACAGCAAATAGGGATGGGTGAGGAACTATGAAATTATTTTTTCCTCACCTTTTGAGAGAGAAAGGACTTTATGGCACTCTCAATAAGAGAAGAGCCTAAGGCTGCGGAGTAAGATAATGCTTTAACACAAATAACTCAGAATGGGCAAAAGTGATGATGCCTGCTACTTTCTTACATTGATTTTTAGGGCTCAGCAAAACCAGAGAGGGTGTTTGTGTCTTTTTAACAATCAGCCCCTGCTCTGTTCTTGGTGCCTGTGTGTGCTTTGATTCTTAAGTGAAAATGACAGAAGTTTTATATAGATATTTGGTGCAGGTGTGGAAATCCTGATGACTAAAAAATTTGAACATTTATTTTACTCTCACTTCAAAGAGAAGAATGTCACGAGGCTTGAAAATACTGTATCAAGGTTTTTCTGACAAGAACTAAGAATTTAGCAGGGTTTTCTGTTACATTTCTTAACAGCAAAGTTCAGATTGAGGAATCTGGTGCCCATAGGAACATAAGCAATAGAACTTCGGGTCCCAACCCTGCTACATCAGAGATGGTCAATATTCCACAACTTTTCTGCTCACTCGTGGCCCTCACATGATTTATGCCACGATTCGTGCTAGAAACATAAAGAATACCAATTAATTCTTCATTAACACCAATATTGACTGCCAATTTAATCCAGGGGTTCCCAACCTAAGGCCCATGGGCCAGATCTGGCCTGTAGTACCATTTCATGTGGCCCCACCCCCTCCAATGGCATTCAAGAAAAAAATGGCTTCTCCCTTGAAGCTGTTGGGACAAAATGGCCACCCCCATCATGCAGACAGGGCAAAATGACCATCCGGCACTTGAAGCTGACTAAGAAAGCATGACTGGGCCCCTGGCTTGAAAAGGTTGGAAACCACTGATTTAATCCATGCAGCAAACTGTCAGCATTTTGTACAAATTAAATTATTTGTGTTACTTTAGTGTAAGGGACCAAAGACAATGAAACAGCCGAAGGGTTGGCTTAACACAGGTTTATTGCATGATGATCCGGAGGAACATGTGGTAATGGCGGATGAGTAGCTCAATATATACAGCTGGCTATACATTTGAATGTGGCTCGTCGACAGACTATTGGTTGCTGCCTGCGTGACGTCATAGAAGGTCACGCCCTTCTTGACCAGGTGAGGAGGTCGCGGGGAATCTTCCCGCGCTGCTGAACCAGGTGAATCTGAGCCATGAGAGCTGGACGCTCGCTACTGCCCTCTGGTGGTCACTAGCTCGCGTCCCCTTATCAGGTTTACATTGATACAGCTGATGGTTATAATGTTGCACACAGAAAGGTTACATTGTTAGCACATGGCAAAGGTACATTGTTAAAGGCACAGCTTTACAGAACACAACATCCCTCCCCCCTAGGATGAGGCGAAGTCTCTCAGCCAAGATGGCTTGTTGCATGTGCGTTTGGGCCGTGAAGAGGGCTGCCCCCCCGGGGGCGTTATTGCTTCTTTGTTCCCTGGTCCCTTGTCCTGAAATAGGAGAGGGAGACTTGTTAGTGGCTTGCCGCTGTCTGGCGGCCTTAGGGGAAGGGAAAAACTCCATTGTGGGCAGACGGGGGGCAGTCGGGGCTAACGAAAAACCCCTCTTCTCGCTTGGACGGGTGGGGGACCACTCCGAAAAACCCCCCTGGTTCTGAAAATCAAAATCTAACTTAGTAGGGGTATCCGCATTTGTGGGGACCTTCCGCGAGATATGTATGGGGTCGGGTTCCTCTTCCTCGGAAAGATCCCCCAGGGTATCTATGAGGATATCCTCCTCCCCCCTTGGTGGGGGCCCGCGGTCCCCCTTCCCTCCCCCTTGGGCTGAACGGGTGGGGGAGAACCCTAACGCTGACTTATTCTCTGCTTGGTCCGTGCCCTGCTCATCGGAGACCCTGCGTTGGAGCTGGTCCGCGTGCCGCCTCCACAGGAGCCCCGTGCTGGTTTCCACGCAGTACGACACGGGGCCGGTTTGCTCCACAACTACGCCCGGTACTCAGGCTGGGCCCGTGCTGGCGTAATTCCTGCAATGCACGGGGGCGTCTACACTGAAACTCTTTGTAGCCTCTAGCCCGATGTTCCTTCCTTTGTCCTCTACCCTCGTGGGGTCCAGCCTAGTAAGGATGGTGGTCAGTTTCCTACGCATTAAGAGCTCTGCGGGGGAGTATCCTGACGCCAACGGGGTCACCCTGTACCCTAGCAGAAACTGACACACTTGTAGGTTCAGATCCCCGGGGCCCATGCGCCGCAACGCGTCCTTCGTGGTGCGGATGAGGCGCTCTACTTGGCCATTGGTGGCCGGGTGAAAGGGGGCGGAGGTGATATGCCGAACGGCGTTGATCTCCATGAATGCCCTAAACTCGGAGGACGTGAAACAACTAGCGTTGTCGCTAATTAGCGTGTCGGGTATGCCGAACGTGGAAAAGGGCCTCCGCAAATGCCTAATGGTCTGGGCCGAGGAGGTGCTCGTGACTGGGATAACCTCCAACCATTTGGAGAAAGCGTTCACTACAAGAAGGAACAGGGTGCCTCTGAACGGGCCCGCGAAATCAACGTGCACCCGGGACCACGGCCCCTTAGCCGCGTCCCATTCCCTGTGGGGAAGGCGGGCCTCCTCTGGTCTGGAGCATTGGCAACTATCACAAGTGCCGACCATGTGCTCGATGTCGGCGTCCAGCTGGGGCCACCAGAAGTAACTCCGGGCCAGCGCCTTGGATCGCACGATCCCGGGGTGGCTGACGTGCAGCAGTTTGAGCACCCGCGGCCGAAGGGAAGTGGGAATCACCACCCGCTGCCCCCACAAGAGGCACCCCCTCTCTAGGGACAGTTCTAGCTTTTTTCTGAAAAATGGAGCGAACTCCTCCGCTGGGGAGGACGCCAGCCACCCTTTCTGCACCCAGGAGCTAACTGCCGCTAACGTCTTGTCATAAGAACATAAGAACAGCCTTGCTGGAACAGGCCACAGCCCATCCAGTCCAGCATTCTGTCTCACACAGTGGCTCACCATTTCCTTCAGGGTATTCCCAAGCAGATGCCTTCACCTGCTTAGGATTCCCTGGAAATGATATTGAGAGATATCCTGCCTATCTCTCCAACCCGGAGGTTGTCCTTAAGTATCCATAATTATAGCCATTAATACTCTTGTCCTCCATGAACTTGTCTAATCCTTTCTTAAAGCTGTCAAGACTGACAGCTATCACCACTTCTTCTGGCAGGGAGTTCCATAGACCAGTAATCCTCTGGGTGAAAAAGTACTTTCTCTTATTTGTTTGAGAACTAGTACCCAAAAGTTTCATGGAGTGTCCCCTAGTTCTAGTGTTATGCGATAGGGAAAACAGTTTTTCCTTATCTACTTTGTCCACACCGTGCATGATTTTATAAACTTCAATCAGGTCACCTCTTAGATGTCGTCGTTCAAGAGTGAAGAGGCCCAACCGTTGCAGCCTCAGATGGTAAGGAAGGTGTTCCAGTCCCCTAATCATTCTGGTTGCCCTCCTCTGCACTTTTTCCAGCTCCATAATATCCTTCTGGAGGTATGACGACCAGAACTGTACACAGTATTCCAGATGGGGCCTCACCATAGATTTATAAAGAGGCAAAATGACACTTGCTGACTTATTTTCTATACCCTTCCTAATGATCCCTAGCATTGAGTTTGCTTTTTTCACTGCTGAGGCACACTGGGTTGACACCTTCATTGAGTTGTCCACCAGGACACCAAGGTCCCTTTCCTGGTTTGTCGCAGAGAGTTCAGACCCCATCAGTTTATAAATGTAATTGGGGTTCTTTGCCCCAACATGCATCACTCTGCACTTACTAATGTTGAAACTCATTTGCCACTGTTTTGCCCACTCCCCCAGTGTCGAGAGATCCCTCTGGAGCTCCTCACAATCTCTCACAGTTTTCACTACCCTGTATAATTTAGTGTCGTCAGCAAATTTGGCTACCTTGCTTTTTACTCCTACCTCTAGATCATTTATGAAGAGGTTGAAAAGCAGGGGTCCCAGTACTGAACCTTGGGGGACCCCACTCTTTACTTCCCTCCACTTGGAGAAGTGTCCATTTAATGCTACCCTCTGTTTCCTGTCCCTTAGCCAGTTGCTGATCCAGGATAAGACCTGTCCCTTTATTCCATGACTGGTAAGTTTATTCAAGAGCCTTTGGTGTGGGACCTTGTCAAAAGCCTTCTGAAAGTCCAGATAAACAATGTCAACTGGATCCCCCTTATCCACATGCTTGTTGACACTCTCAAAAAATTCTAACAGATTAGTGAGGCATGATTTGCCCTTGCAAAAGCCATGTTGGCTCTCCTTTAGCAGCGCCTTCTCTTCTATGTGCCTATTAATTCTATCTTTTAGGATGGTTTCCATCACTTTACCTGGGACACATGTCAAACTGACAGGTCGGTAATTTCCTGGATCACCCCTGGATCCTTTTTTGAAAATTCTCCTTCGCTGTCGCTTTGGCAATGTCGGCGGGCACTACGGGGGGCGAATCCAGCACCTCTATCATGAGAACCTGATGGTCCCGCTCTCCCTTGCTCACCTGGCTGGGCGTTAGGGGAAGGGGAGACCTAGATAGAGCGTCCGCATGGCTGATCTTTCCCGGGCCGGTAGACCAACGCGTGCTGATACGCGTTGAGAAAAATGGCCCACCTGAGCATCCTCGGGGACAGGATCTGTGGGGTGGGCTTATCTGCGGTAAAGATGCCTAGCAGGGGCTTGTGGTCCGTTACGATGGTGAAGGGGCGGCCGTACAGAAAATCGTGAAATTTTTTCGTCCCCGCGACTATTGCTAGTGCCTCCCTGTCCGTCTGTGCGTAGTTTCTCTCTGCTTGGGACAGGGACCTGGAGTAAAATGCTATCGGGGCCTCCCTTCCGTTTTCCAACACGTGGCACAGCACCGCCCCCACCCCCACTGGAGATGCATCACAGGTCAGAACTACTGGGCGTTTTGGGTTGAAGTGGGTCAGTATGGCGTCGGACACCAGGAGGCTTTTTAGCTCACTAAATGCCCTTTCTTGGTCATCGCCCCACTTCCATGCCTGCTCTTTCTTTAGCAGTTTGTGTAGCGGTTCAGCCACCGCTGCCTTCCGGGGGAGGAAGGAGTGGTAGAAGTTGAGCAGCCCTAGGAATGACTGCAGCTCGGGCTTGGAGGTGGGGCGGGGGGGGGGCTTTCTTAATGGCTGCTACCTTGGACTTGGATGGTTTTATTCCCTCAGGAGTCACACAAAACCCTAGGAACTCAACCTCGGTTGCGAAGAAGACGCATTTGTCCTTCCGCAGTCTCAGCCCCGCTTTTTTGAATATTGTCAGGACCTTCCCCAACCTCTTGGCCAATTCAGCCCGACTCCCCCCCGTTATTAACACGTCATCAAAATAAGGCAACACCCCCTCCAGTCCCTTCAGGAGGCATTCCACGAGTGACTGGAAAATTCCTGGCGCCGAATTCACGCCGAATTGGAGGCACGTCACCTGGAACGCCCCCTTATGGGTGACTATGGTCTGCGCAGCAGCTGCGGCAGGGGACACCGTAAGCTGCTGGTAGGCCTGTGCTAAGTCGAGCTTAGCGAAACACTTTCCCCCGTGTAACCTGGCCAGCAGATGGCTGACTACCGGCACCGGATATGCATTCGGACGGATCGCCTTGTTGATAGTGCACTTGTAGTCGGCGCATATGCGGACCTCCCCATTGGCCTTTAGTGCGGTTACAATTGGAGTTTCCCACTCCGCAGAATCTACAGGCACAAGGATCCCCTGGCCCACCAACTTGTCCAGTTCCGCCTCTATCTTGTCCTTAAGTGCGAACGGCACCCTGCGTGGTTTAAGGCGAATTGGGCGGACCTCCGGGTCCAGGTCGAAAGTCACTGGGGGCCCCTTGAATTTCCCCAGTCCTTTTTTGAAGACTTCGGGGTGCGCCACGCACACCTCCTGAATTGGATCAGTCCCCACGGCGTGCATCCCAGTGGTGTGCACCCCCCAATAAACAACCCCAGGGGCTGGAACCATTGAGTCCCGAGGAGGCTGCAATCTCCTCCCTTGAGCACGACTAGGGGAAGGGACGCGGCGTGCTCCTTGAATTTGACCTGAAATTCTCCAACCCCCAACACTGGAATACTGTTCCCTTGCACGTCCCGTAGTGTGGACCTCAATGCTTTGAGCTTGGGTCGCTTGTGGGGGGCAATTCCCAAAAACTCCCTCTGGGAAATGATTGAATATGAGGACCCCGAGTCAATTTCCATCCTAATGGGAACCCCTTGGACTAGTACCTCAACAAAGTAGCGGGGGTGTCCTGTAGACACGCTGAACACTGGGGCGTCGTCCTCGCTGCTGTCGGAGATGCGGCCCACGCCGTCCTGCTTCCGCGTGGCCTGGGCGCCGTCCTTGGGTCTCATTGGGCGGTCTTGTCCCGCGGAACGGTCTGCGGAGCTCCTCCGGGTTTCACGCTTCTTCCTGCACACCTTGGCGATGTGCCCGTGGCGGCCGCAGTTGTGGCACTCGGCCTTCCGGAAGGGGCACTTTACGCGGTCGTGGGCCGCTCCACAGCCGTCGCATCGCCGGCTCTCCTTCCGGACCCTCCGGACGTCCTCGTCGTCGCTGCTCTCTGTGGACGACCTCGAAGTTCGCCGGGCCGCCTTGCTCGACTTCGGCCGCCAGTCCTGGAGTTCTTGGACCCCGGCCTTTGTAGCTTCTGCGGCCTGGGCCACTCTGAGAACCTCCTGCAACGTGGGAGGCGGCTCTTGGTTCATTAATGTGCGCTGGGTTTCGGCGTCGTTCAGGCCGCACAGCACACAGTCCCGGAGGGTGATTTCGGCATTCTCCCATTTGCACGGGCCGGCTGCCAGCCGCAGGGCCGCCACGAATGCGGCGACCGTCTCCCCGGGCGCTTGGACTCGCCTCCAGAACGCACTCCGAGCGGGAAACATCGCCGTGGCGGGCCAGACATGCTCACGCAGCATCTGCATGAGTTCCTTGGCCTTGAATTCGCTCACCCTCCTCGGTGCAATCAGGTCCACCAAGGTCCTTTTGGTTTCTTGTCCGAGCATCCTGGTGAAGATGGCCCTTTTCTTCGCCTCTTCCGTGACTTCGGACTCGATCAGTGCGGCCTGGAAGTCCATCTCGAAGATCTCCCAGTCGCCCGGTTTCCTGATTTCGAAACCGGCGCATGTCTTGGTCCCGTGGGCTGCCATATCCCACCTTCGTCGCCAATTTAGTGTAAGGGACCCAAGACAATGAAACAGCCGAAGGGTTGGCTTAACACAGGTTTATTGCATGATGATCCGGAGGAACATGTGGTAATGGCGGATGAGTAGCTCAATATATACAGCTGGCTATACATTTGAATGTGGCTCGTCGACAGACTATTGGTTGCTGCCTGCGTGACGTCGTAGAAGGTCACGCCCTTCTTGACCAGGTGAGGAGGTCGCGGGGAATCTTCCCGCGCTGCTGAACCAGGTGAATCTGAGCCATGAGAGCTGGACGCTCGCTACTGCCCTCTGGTGGTCACTAGCTCGCGTCCCCTTATCAGGTTTACATTGATACAGCTGATGGTTATAATGTTGCACACAGAAAGGTTACATTGTTAGCACATGGCAAAGGTACATTGTTAAAGGCACAGCTTTACAGAACACAACAGTTACAAACTTGCTTTGGTTAGTTTGCACAAAAAACTTTCCATACAAGTTGCCATACAAAAAACTTTCTTTATCTCAGACTCTTTTCTGGTTTCAACTGCATTAAAATACCTGTCACCACAAACTGGAAAGATGGGTTTAATTCAGATGAAAGAAGAGTGGAGAAAAGGATGGGGGGGGAATCAAACTGATTTATTTATTTCTCATACTTCTATCACCGCCAAACTTGACAACAATTCTGGGCGGCTTACAGAAACAGACAAAGTTAAAACCCACTAAAAACACATAGAACCCCAATAAAACACATAAAACCCCATTGAGAAATCTCACCCACATGTATAAAAAGAGAGCATCTCTTAACACAGCAAATTTCATCTCCTGACACAGCAAATTTATGCCCAAATCCTGTTACTTTGTCACACATGCAAAAGGTGAACAGTGTGCCTTCTAGTTAGCTTTTAATGCAGGGGTTCCCCACCCTTTTCCAGCTGGGGGCTGAGTCACTCTCTCTCAGTCAGCTTTGAGGGCCGAGTGACCATTTTGCCCTGCTTGCACAATGGGGTGGCCATTTTGTCCCAACAGCTTCAAAGGGGGCAGTCATTTTGTTTATTGCCCCTTGGAGAGTTGGAGGCACATGAAATGGCACCGTGGGCTGCATCTGGCCCACGAGCCTTCAGTTGGGAACTCCTGATTTAATGATTCCTCACTGAGATTCTTGAGCATGCTTCTAGCCAGTTAGTATGCACATCCCAACAGCAACTCATTAGTTGCTGGTGAGAAAGAATTGAACATTGCCCTGTAATGAATGTATAAATGAATCAGATTACCTTTATACTAATTCCTCTGGTTCACACTGTTCTGTTTCAGTGCTAGTGGACTGAGGCCTTAACTTTTCAAGCTTAACATCTTTAAGGTTATACCCTCTTTTCAAACCTATATATCAAACCTATATACAGTAATACCTCATACAAAGTCCGTTTCATACAACATCGGATTTATATAACATCGCCAAATTCCTTGGAAAAAGTTGCCTCATACAAAGTCGTGCGACTTTGTATGAGACATCGGGGTTTTCCCAGGTTGCATTGTGCCTTGGCAGTATAAAAAGCAGGACACATGCGTGCATTGCTCTTATGGGTTTTGCATGAGGCAAAGAGTGTTTAGGAGTGGTTTTGAGCACGATTTTGGATTTTTTTGAATTTTTTCTTCAGAATTTTTAGAAGCATTCCTGGGATTTTTGCAGCATTCTTCAGGTTCTTGGACAATCAGTGTTGTTTGACATGTTTTTGTAATGTTTTTAGCCTTTAGACAATGATTTCTTAAAGTTCTGTCAGTTGCCTGTCTGTTTCCTTGACTTTGCCCTGAAGTCTGTGCTGTTACAGTACAATGTATCTCCATGGAAACGACGTTGTATGAGGCATCGCAGCAAGGATTTGGATGTTGTATGAGGCATCACGGCTAGGATTTTACATGCCTCATACAAACTCCAAATCCGTATAAAGTCCAAACTTGTGGAACCAAGTTTGGACGTTGTATGAAGTATCACTGTATCTAGATTACTGTAATGCGCTCTACATGGGGCTGTCCTTGAGGACCATTCGGAGGCTGCAGCTGGTCCTGAATACGGCTGCCCAGGTAGTGATGGGGTGTGGACATTATGCCCACACCTCTCCACTGCTCTGGTTACCAGTTTGCCTCCGGGTGCAATTCAAGGTGCTGGTTTTGACCTTTAAAGCCCTACATGGTAGTGGGCCAGGATACCTAAGAGACTGCTTCACCCCAAGAATGTTTGTCCATCCCACCAGAGCGGACCAGAAGGGCTTGTCTCTCTAGCACAAGGAGGGCCTTCTCTGTGTCTGCTCCGGCCCTATGGAACCTCCTGCTGACAGAGTTAGGAAAGATCTCAAAACCTGGCTGGCAAGGCAGGTTTGGGGCACCGATGGGGAGGTATACCAGCCCGCTGGCTGTATAAATTGTTCCCTCTTCTGTGGTGGGGTGGGTGGGTCTTTTTAATTGGACTGATTTTAGATGATTTTATTGAGGATTTTTAAAATGTTTTTATATCTTGTTGTAAGCCACCCAGAGTCGCTCCAGTGACGGGGCAGCAATACAAATTCAATAAATAAATAAATCCACAATCGTACTAAAAATAATCAAAGATAAATGACCGGGACATATAGATATCAGAAATGGACTTTAAATTTGCTTGAGATAGAATGAGGGGAGTTGTTATTGGCAAGTTATTATTCTTGCTTATTTTGTGTGCTCTTTTGATGTCCTTTTTTAATCCATGTGCAATAAAATAATAGTTTTATGTGTAGGGGTTTTTTTGAGAAAAAATCTGGGCTTTTATTTCCTTCAGTTCATACACACAATATTAAACTTACTCATCTCCCCTTTTGATGTAGCCAGATAAAAGAATCAATTTGTCATACCTTTTACTACACCTTTCTTCTAGAAAACATAACGAGGAATTGGCTAGTTATTGACCTCCACTCTATTACAGATGGAATTAATAGGAGAAACAGGAAATCTCAAGTACAGCCATTCTTTGAAAGCTTTGGGGATATGTACTTTCAAAGGGTCAATGTGACCCATTTGCTCCCTGAGGTATGTTCTTTGAAAGGTAAGAAAGAAAGAGTTTTGTAGAAGTGGAAACTCCTTTCCCATAAATATAAATACAGCCTTGTTTTCTGCCAATTGGCAAGGGAAAATAGTACTCAAAGTGCAGAGTGAAGGGGAGGGGAAATATAAAAGGCAAGGCCTCTCAAAGTCCAACCTCACGTCCACATTGTGAGAGGCAGGAACAGGTCAAAGCAAAGGATTGCTAGGATTGGGTGAGGTATGGTATGGCCTTGGCCCACAGGACCACTACAGCAGCCATGAATGCCATCCTGCTCTCTACATGGGACTTCCCTTGTGTCTTATATGGAGATTACAGTGGGCCCAGAATGCAGCAGCCAGGCTGGTGACAGGCATTAAAAAATTTGATAATATTCCCCCAGCCTTGGCAGGCCTGCACTGTTTGCCTGTTCTCTACCGTGTCAGATACAAGGTGTTTGTGTTATCATATAAGACCCTATATTGTTTGGGACCTTGTTATCTGGTGGGGCATCTCTCCCTCAAAACAACTCCCTGCATTGCCCATTCATACAATCTACATAGTTCCAGGTGCCAACCATGAGGATGGCTAGAAATTCTATAACTAGAAATAGAGCCTTCTTGGTGGCGGCACCAATGCATTGGAATGTACTATTGGTGGAGCTGCGGCAGGCCCCATCCCATGATTTTTTTTTTAAAAAAACTTAAAATGTTTCTCTTCAAGGAAGCCTTTAAGACAGTGGTGGGATTCATTTTTTTTTACTATTTACTCTGTAGGCATGGCATGGTGGGCATGGCCATTTGGCCATGTGACTGGGTGGGTATGGCATGGTGGCTCAGGCAACCGGATGGGGGAAGCCTGGAGAGGCTGCACCACTGGTATGGAAGGCAGGCGTAGGCCTACAACCCGAGGCTCCAGCAATCGGATATGTGGGGCCAGCCGGAATTTCTACTACCAGTATGGGTGTACTAGGGAGTACCCGCTGAATCCTACCACTGCTTTAATACTATTACACCCTTAACAAAAAAAAGCTGGTCAGTTGATTCTGTGTGCTCACAGATGCCAGATATTTTATTTTATTTTCTGATGTACTTATTTGTTTTTGTTTTTATTATTATGTTATTGTGTTACTTGTATGTTCCCATACATACATAAGCCCAACTGCAAAATGAGCGGAGGAGGAACTCTAAATCCCAATGGTCATGGAGGCAGAAGAGGCCATGCCAGATGGACTGGTTGTGAAGGTGCACCTTGTCCATATCCTCAAAGCTGCAGCAGTCCATTGCAGTCCCGGTGTTAAATCCAGCATGTCTCATTTCATGTGTGCCACAGGAGATGGCTCTGTGATCATAGTGTGTGGGTCACTTCCATGGCAAGATGGGAGCCACCTTTAAAAAATTCACACCAGTGAGATTTTTCCTGCTTCGGGGGGGGGGGGGATGCATTCTCAGATATGAGTTGCAGTCAACAATGACTTGTATGTGCACCACCCAGAATGGGAAATATCCCAGATGGGTGGTATAAAAATGCAATAAATAAATACAAATTATGAGATGGCTAGATGGCATTGTTGATGTAATGGGTGGAGAGCTGAGTGAGCTGCGGAGGATATTTAAGAGACCACATCACCCCAATAACATCTGTTCATCCCACAAGAGCAGGCCAGAGAGGCTCTCTCATTGTTCCATCTGCTAGAGGGGCACGTCTCTCTAGCACCAGAAAGAGGGCCTTCTCAGTATCTGCTCTGTCCCTATGGATGTGGATTCCGCGTACACAATTGGCACAGCTGTCCCTGACAGAACCACAGTTATGGGAGAACACTCCTTCGAGCTGTTGGTCTCAAGGGGGCAGAAATTGGGAAGCGTAATATTAGATATAGTTTGATTCACCGATTGCTGACCTGACAGGCAGCTAGGACAATAGAGGGCCAAAGATTGCAGATGGTTAACTCGATAGGCACGCAATGAGTAATCTCGCATCCACAGAAGCTCTAAGCCTTAGAGTCAACCTCAGCCACTTGTTTGCTCCCAATAACGATGAACAATGCATGTCCTCGGTAGTTAATTAGCTAGATAAGAAACTTCCCCCAGTAAAGACATCCCTAATTAACTTGTGTAATCATGATGTGCAGACTCAGGGCTTTCTCTGTAACGCTACGCGCAACGTATGCACGCAGCCAAGCCAGGCAGGTATAAAGCCTTTTGCTTTCTGATTAATAAATGCTGGTCTTCACTCCATCTTGCCTCATGTGTCTTGCTTAACCAGTCTCCTCTGGGACCCTCTGGCCCACATCGGGCCCCGATCCAACATATGGTGACCCCGACGTGATCCTACTAGTGAGTAGCTGTGGTTTCCCCGTGCCCCCATGGGCACGGAACGGCCCGGCAGAGGCCACTTTCGGGAGAAAGGCTCCCTGGCCCGTGGGCTCTGCGAGCACCCAAATTAAGGGGGGGTGGATAAATGATAGGGTTTGATTCACCCAATTACCTGACCTGACCAACGAACCTGCTGAGAGAGCGAATACGTTACCTATTAGAATAATCCCTCATCTCCGAGCCCCAGTCTCATCCCAGAAGCAAACAGGAGTCATGATTGCCTTAGTCTAAGCCCAAAACAATGGTGTTGTCCCAGCCAGTGTTTGTCCGCACTAATTAACTTCCCCCCGAGAGATTCCCAATTAACCTGAGTAAACAGGTGATGTGATTGACTGTTGGGTGACGGTTTTTTCTACCTTGCCTTCTGATCTATAAATGGTTATGCCTTTTCCTCAATAAACCACTGATCTTATCCTCCTCCATACTGCCTCGTATCGTTCTTTGATCAGTCTCCTCCGGGACCTACGGCCCTCAGCGGCCCCGATTCCTACACCTGGTGACCCCGACGTGATCTACTCGTGAGTAAGAGCGGTCTTCCTCAGAGTAGCGATCACACGGTCCGGTTCTGCGCTTGAACCGTGTCCGAATCATCCCGGAGGACAGCGCGGCACTCCGTCCGGCAGCCAGCCGATCGGAGGGATGGCCTGCGGTGAGGCAGTCCAAAGAGGCATCCTACAGCTTGCTCCCGACTTTCGCGGCGGCTTGCGCCAAAGGGAAAAACGCATTCCGCTCAGGGCAGCTGTGAGCCCCTGACAGCGCAGTGGCCACCGAGGGCCCGTGGCTGCAGTCCACGCTCTGAGCTCTACCCAGAAGCATCGTCGCCAGAACCTATTGCCTGCCACAGACGCATCGACTCGTCCCGAGGAGGAATATTCCGAGGACCCAATCGCAGGTAATATGGGGACCTGTCCTCAGCGACAGCGTCCATCCGCTAGCCAAAGAACTCGTGTAGAGGAGTTCAACATCCTGGCCAGGGTATTTAATTTGCATTTTCACAGCGGGGAGCTAGTGAGACTTTTGGTGTACCTAGGGGAACACTGCCTGCTTTACCCAGAAGTAGGTACGTTAACCCTTGAGCTCTGGGATCAGATAGGAGACTGCATTCAGCAACCCCCGAAAGCTCCAGGAGGCGTAATTCGCACATGGAGAAAGTGTAGGAAGCTCTTGGCGGAGATAGAGCCAGTCCGGGTAGAGGCCAAAGAACCCCCAAGTCTGCCAGATGCGCCAGCCGAACCAACGGCGCCTACGGCGCTCTATCCGTCACTCCAATTTAGGCAGAGTAGCGTAGGGAGCTTTCCCTCGGTGACAGCTGCAGACGTCACCGGCGGAATGCAAGGAATGAGGAGCGCAGGCGCTTTTCAGAGAGCAACAGGTTCCCTAGCTACCAAAAGTGCCCTTCGGCGCACAGTAGAGGAAGAACTCAGGAAGGGGGAATTACCAGTAGAGGAGCTAGCAGAGCTCAGTCAGATATGTCCCATTCGCATGTAGATGGACGCGCTTACGGGCGCTCAGCAGATAGTACACTCCCCAGTCCCGTATAAGCTTCTCATGGCTATACGGAAAGCCATTTCAGAGACAGGGCTCCAGAGTCGTTTTACGAGGGGCACGCTTCAGCAAGTGTGCGAGAACACCATGTGGATTCCCCATGACTGGAAAGCCGTCATGCGGATGATGCTCACCCCTAGCCAGTATTTAATTTGGGACAGCGAGTTTCGCCTAGAGGCGCAGACAAGGGCTGCCAGGATGGGAGGCGCAGTACTTCCTGACCAGTTATATCGTTCAGGTGCCTTCGAGCCCATCGATGCCCAAATCAACTTGCCTCTAGCCACTCTCCAGATGTCGGCCGAGGCCGCCTTTAGGGCGTTTTTCAAAGTCCCAGCAACTGGCAAAGCGGCTAAAAATTACACCGCTATCAAGCAGGGAGCCCAGGAACCCTATATGGACTTCATCAATCGCCTGGAGGAAGCAATTAGCAGGCAGATTGACAATGAGCAGGCCCAACAAGAGCTCATGATGAAGTTAGCCAAGGACAACGCCAATTTAGACTGCCGTAAAATCTTGCAGTCACTGGGCAATCGTCCCGATTTGACCCTTACAGACATGATTAGAGCTTGCGCCGACGTTGGCACAGAATCCTACAAGATGGGATTGCTAGCGGCAGCGGTGCAAGGGGGTAAGAGACCAAAAGGAAAGACCCAAGGAGCATGTCACAGTTGTGGCAAGGTCGGTCACTTCGCTAGGGAGTGCCGATCCAAGGGAGGCAGACAAAAGTCCGGCCGTTCCAAGGCTCCGAGAACCCAGTGTCCGAAGTGTCAAAGAGGCTACCATTGGGCTCGAGACTGTCCGAATTCGGGAAACCGGAACGCGGGCATGTCTCTGGCCCCGGTCCAAACAGGGACTCCCCTCACCCAAAGCTCACCAGAGCTAGACTAAATCCCGGTCACACTCCAGACATTGCGAGGGCACAGGCCAGCCCCAAGGGTAGTACAGGGTTAGACTTGACTTGTCAGGCGGACGTTACATGCGACCTGCCAGGCACGGTCTATCTAGTGGACTCCCAGTACATGGGTCCACTGCCCAAGGGCTTTATAGGTTTAGTTTTGCCCCGCAGCATAGCTGGAGCACGCGGAATTTTCATAATTCCAGGAGTCGTTGACTCGAATTTTTCAGGCGTTCTCCAAGTTCAGCTTTGGACTCATCTGCCCCAAACAATTCACAAGGGAGACACCTTAGCGCAACTGATCATGGTTCCTTGTCACTCGCCAGCAGATAGCCAGGGAAGGCTCAGTGACAGCTCCGAGTCCCGGTCAGAGGACCGCTCGAGCGCCAGTGAGGCAGTACAAGGATACCAGGTCTTAGCGACAGTGGAGACCAACATTGAGTGGAAGCAGCGCCCCGTTATCGAGGTATTTTTGAACAAAAGAGTGTTCTCAGGGTTACTCGATACCGGAGCGGATGTGAGCGTGATAAGCAGAAGCCAGTGGCCAAGAGAGTGGGCCATTGAGCCGGTCTCCGATGTGTGGGGGGTAGGTGGCGTCCAGGAAGCGTTTAGGAGCCGAGAGTGGGTGGAAGTCACAATCCCAAGGGCTGACGGCACGGCGGTAATTCGGCCGCACATTCTTGACGTGCACATCAACCTTTGGGGGTGAGACATCTTGCAGCAGTATGGTGCTACGCTTACCTTTGGGTAATGGCGTTGCCACTTAAATGGCTCACCGATACGCCAGTTTGGGTAGAACAATGGCCGGTAGTGGGAGAGAAATTAGTTGCCCTCAAGCAGCTAGTTAAGGAACAGCTAGACGCAGGACATATAGAACGGTCCACAAGTCCTTGGAATTCGCCAATTTTTGTGATTAAAAAGAAGTCGGGGAAGTGGCGACTCCTCCACGATCTCAGAGAGATCAATAAATGCATACAGCCAATGGGCCCGCTCCAATGCGGCATCCCCGATCCGAACATGATTCCCAAGGGGTGGGAGATTCTAGTCGTAGATCTCAAGGATTGCTTTTATACAATCCCCTTAGACCCCCGGGACCGGGAAAGGTTCGCCTTTACGGTGCCGGTCGTGAACCACAGTGAGCCTACGCAGCGTTACGCGTGGAAATTTTTGCCACAGGGCATGCTCAATTCGCCGACCCTGTGCCAAATTTATGTTCACAACGCACTGGCAAAGTTCCGAAGCCTTTACCCTAAAGCCATAGTTTGCCATTTTATGGACGACATCTTGGTCGCGATGCCGCAACTCGGCAGCGAAATGTTTTCTGACCTCCAGGCCAGCCTGGGGGACAAAGGTTTACTCATTGCCCCAGAGAAAGTGCAGAGAACCGAGCCCTTCTCATACTTGGGTCATCGGCTTCTCCGCTCTTTCGCAGCACCAGTTTTGCCTAAGATCAATTTACAGGACTCAGTCACCCTTGTAGAGTTGCAGCAAGTTTTGGGTAACATCAATTGGGCCAGACCGTATTTCCGATTGGATACGGATCTTCTGAAACCGCTCTTCTCGCTGCTAAGTTTAGGTAAGCAGCCAGCAAACCGGATAAAGATTTCTCGAGACGCACGCTTGGCTATCGAGAAAGTTAACCAAGTTCTCAGCCAGCGGTGGGTAGATAGGATCTCCCCAGGGCCATATGCTCCGATCTTGAATTTGTACATCGTACAGTCAGGATCCATGTTCACAGGAGTGCTCGGCGTAGATGCCGAGAAAGGGGCGAGTATCGTGGAGTGGGTGTACCTTCCGAACACCTCTTCACGAAACATCGTTCCTCCCCAAGAATTGGTCTCCGCGGTGGTTTACCGCGGGCGGTTGAGAGCTAGGGACATTTCAGGGCATGATTTGGCCAAAATCGTAGTCCCGTTCACCAAGGAACAAGTTCAGCAATTAATGCAGCTCGGTGACTCGCTCCCAATAGTGTTGGAAGGATTCACCGGGAGCTTGGCATACCACTTGCCAAAGGACCCCAGACTTGTCTCACTCCAAACGCAGACAGTCAGCTTGTTAGAATTGCTCTCGCTGGTTCCGCTTCAGGGAGCCAGGACAGTTTTTACTGATGGTGGTCGCACATATGGTGTCTTGACCTGGCAGGAGGGCCAAGCTTGGCGCACGCTGCTAACTCTTCCACAAAAGTCCGCGCAGCGGGCAGAGTTGGCAGCGGTGAACCTTGCTTTGCGCACCTTCGCCAACGAACGTTTAAACATCATCACTGACAGCATGTATGTTAGGAATTTGCTTCACAGTCTACCGGGAGCATACATTACTCCTGCGATAGACAAAAATTTGCTTAGTCTGTTTTTAACTGCTCAATTTCATTTGCGAAACCGCACGGAGCCGCTCTATATTGCCCACATCCGAAGTCATCAAGACCTACCGGGTCCGATTTCGGCGGGCAATAGCAGAGCGGATGCGGCGGCAAAGGAAATTCAGCAACGCTCAGTTTTGGGTGTTTTTACTACTCCAATTCAGAGTCATGCCTTTTTCACCAAAATGCCAAAGCACTCGCCAGACAGTTCAATTTGCCACTCTCTCAAGCCCAAGGCATAGTTCGCTCTTGCCAGCATTGTGCAGGGGCACCGGGGGGGCCCTCGTGGGGGGTCAACCCACGAGGGACAGAGGCCAATCAGGTGTGGCAAATGGACGTCACGCGTGTTCCGCAGTTCGGCAGATGGCAGTACATGCACGTTTGCATAGACACTTTTTCTCAGTTTGTTTGGGCAATGGCGCAGAAAGGGGAGACTGCTTCCCACGTGGAGCAGCACCTCCTTTCCTGCATTGCAGCCATGGGCAAACCTCGGCACGTTAAAACCAATAACGCCCCGTCCTACAGCTCTAGGCAGTTGGCCGCCTTCATGGCCACTTGGGATATTAAGCATACTTTTGGCGTTCCTTACAATCCGCAGGGGCAAGCGATTGTGGAACGGGTCAAACAAACAGAAAGGGGGGAGCCACCAGCCCTCCCCAAGTCACAGGGCCAGGCACAGCATTGCCTGAATAAGGTATTGTTCACCTACAATCACCTTAATGTTTTTTCGGATTGTACGCCACAGGAGAAGCACTTCAGCCATTCGGAAGCTCTCCCGCGACCGATGGTCCGATACCGGGTGCCACCGGACCCTTCTTGGAGGGGCCCGGCGCCGCTCGTAACCTGGGGGCGAGGGTATGCTGCAGTTATGCCTCCTACAGGTGTCGTTTGGATTCCAGCTCGGTGTGTCAAGCCTCACTTGGAACCTCATGGCGTGGACCCAGACCGACCCGAGTCCGATCCCGGAGATGGAGGACCTCACCCTGACCGAGGAGACCCACCGGGAGAAGCGACGGCTGCGGACGCCAGCACCGAGGATCACCTGGGGGATGGTCAAGACCCTTTGCAGTGAGGCCCAGGGCGCCCTCCGATGCGAGGAGAGGGAGCCGACACCGGAGAACTTCGTAGCAGCAGTCTTCGCCCAGATTGATGTCAACACCGTGATCTTCACCATCATCCTGACCCTCTCCCTGCTTCTGGGGGGAGGCGCTCAGGCCGCCTCATTGGAGGCCAACGATCTACTGCCCGGCGGAGACCTCTCTGCCCGGATGCAGTACAATATTTGGGAGAGGTTGGCGGGTCTCGTCAACCAGTCCGATTTTTGCCTCAGGCAGGACCTTGGTTCTGCTTCGATCCTCAGCACCTGCCTCATCCCGGTGTGCCATTCTCCAGGCGCGCACCCCAGGGATGGGGATTGGCTTGTAAAGAGACTTTTCAGCCCGTACAACCCAGCGGCTTCTTCAGAGTATGCCCATTGGGAGATGCGGCTAACCATGACTTTGCCGGCTGATGCAACCACCCTCCATACTCCTTGGGTGGCGGTCAGCCCGAACTCTACCTGTGGACGAATGTACGGCTGCGCTTCAGCTGGTCGTACCCGGCGCCGCTGCCTCAACGTTGGCAGTGGCAATTGGACTTGCAATAACCCAGTACCACTTGGCACCATGTACGCCCATATAACCCTGCCATCGGGTTGGTTCTTCACATGCAACCAGTATACGTGGAACTACATTCCTGCTAATGTTTCAGACTCTATATGTTGTATCAGTCGTTTGACATTGTTACTCCCTACCAAGGATATGGTCACCCCAAGCACAAATGTTACAAATGTTTCAAATGTTCCCTCACTCATACGGCACACTCGCACCACCCAGTTAGACAGCTCATGTGAGAGCAGCTTTAGAGTAATGAGCCCTGCCGAATATCTCTCTTTGGCAGTCAGCATCTTTGGCGTGCCAGGCTTAGCCGTCGGCAACGCAAAGAGGATTGGTCGCTTGGCTTGCGGTCTAGCAAAAGCCATCAACCATACCTCCTCCGCGATAGCGCTCCTTAATCAAGAGCAGGCAGAGCTTCGCCATGCCATTCTTGACAATTGAGCGGCTATCGACTACCTCTTATTGTTGCACCACCTGGGTTGCGAATCTTTTCATGGTATGTGCTGTTTCAACCTTACTGACAACTCCCGCAAAGTACAGAGTCAGCTCACTGATCTCCACACCATAGTCCAGGGCATCACAGAGGGTTCCGCATGGGGAGCTTGGTGGAGTTCATTGTGGAACTGGATGTGGTCATGGATCCCCTGGGGGTGGCTCCAAACGGTACTCAAGGTGGTTGTGGGGGTGATTATACTAGGCATCGCACTCTGCTGCTTTGCACAATGTATTCCCTCGCTGATCTCAAGGTGCCGCCCCAGAAGGAAACCCCGAGACGTCATTCCCGCTCATCAGCTGGTCCCGCTCCTACACAGAGTCGCCGGTCAGGCTCTTAAGAAAAATTAAAAGGGGAGATGTGGTTTCCCCGTGCCCCCGTGGGCACGGAACGGCCCGGCGGAGGCCACTTTCGGGAGAAAGGCTCCCTGGCCCGTGGGCTCTGCGAGCACCCAAATTAAGGGGGGTGGATAAATGATAGGGTTTGATTCACCCAATTACCTGACCTGACCAACGAACCTGCTGAGAGAGCGAATACGTTACCTATTAGAATAATCCCTCATCTCCGAGCCCCAGTCTCATCCCAGAAGCAAACAGGAGTCATGATTGCCTTAGTCTAAGCCCAAAACAATGGTGTTGTCCCAGCCAGTGTTTGTCCGCACTAATTAACTTCCCCCCGAGAGATTCCCAATTAACCTGAGTAAACAGGTGATGTGATTGACTGTTGGGTGACGGTTTTTTCTACCTTGCCTTCTGATCTATAAATGGTTATGCCTTTTCCTCAATAAACCACTGATCTTATCCTCCTCCATACTGCCTCGTATCGTTCTTTGATCAGTCTCCTCCGGGACCTACGGCCCTCAGCGGCCCCGATTCCTACAAGTAGCGATACACTTGGTCCGGTTCTACGCCAGAACCGCGTCCAAGTCTTCCTGGAGGGCAGCGCAGTAGTTCAGGTCGGAAAGCTATCTGATCTGAGTGACAGCTACGCTAAGCGGCGAGGCATTCCAGAGGCAGAGCACGCTCCAAAGCTCTGAGGCATCTTGCGCATCAGAAACGCGTTCCGCTCAGGGTCGGCTGTGAACCCTGTCGCCATCGCAGAGGCCACCGAGGGCCTGTGGCAGCCATCCACGTTCCGATTCCTTCCCAGAGGGACGACACACCGAATCCAGTTACCTAACCCAGATGCATCGATTCATCCCACGGAGGAAACTTCTAAGGTCCAGCAGGTAATATGGGGACTCGTCCGTAGCGGCAATGTCCGACCACTAATTAGAGAGTTCACTTAATGGAACTCAAGGCCCTGGCCAGCTAAATCGTACTCGCATTCACAGCGCCCAGTTAGCGGATCTTTTGGTGTACTTGGGGGAACATTGTCTGTTTTATCCAGAAATGGGCATGTTATGTCTCCAACTTTGGGATAGGATAGGGATCTGCATTAAGCAAGAACCTCGAGCCCCAGCTAAGGTGATTAGCACATGGAGCAAGTGTAGGAAGCTCATCACAGAGGTAGGCCCAGTCCGGATAGAGACCGAGAACCCCCCAGCGCAGTCAGAGCCATCAGCCCCAATGGGTCTCTATCCATCACTTCAGCTTAAGCAGGGCAGTTTAGGGAGCTTTCCCTCAGTGACAGCTGCAGATGTCACTAAAGGAATGCAAGGTTTGGGAAACGCTGGCGGTTCCCAGACAGTTAAAAGTTCCCAGATAGCCAAGAGTTCCATCCAGCATATGGTAGAAGAGGAAACCAGCAAGGGGGAGTTGTCAGCGGAAGAACAAACTGAACTTAGGCAGATATGCCCAGTCCACATAGAGGTAGATGCCCTCACAGGTCAACAATAAGCGACCCATTCGCCGGTTCCGTACAAATTGCTCATGGCAATACAGAAGGCAATCACAGAAACAGGACTCCAGAGTTGTTTCACTAGGGGTACACTTCAGCAGGTTTGTGAGACAATGATGCTCATTCCATATGACTGGAAGGCCGTCATGAGAATGATGCTCAACCCCAGCCAGTATTTGCTATGGGACAGCGAGTATCGACTCGAAGCACAGGCAAGGGCTGCCAGGATGGGAGGAGCAGTAATCCCTGACCAGCTATATGGGTCAGGTCAGTTCAAAACCGTCGATGCGCAGATCACCTTGCCACTCGCCACACTTCACCTGGTGGCTGAGACAGCCTTTAGGGCATATCTCAAGGTCCCAGCAGTTGGCAAAGCAGCAAAAAATTACACAGCAGTCAAACAGGGTGCCCAGGAGACCTACATGGACTTTATCAACAGACTGGAGGAAGCGGTCAGTAGGCAGATAGACAACGAGCAAGCCCAACAGGAGCTTATGATGAAGCTGGTGAAAGACAACACCAACCTTGACTGCCGTAAAATCTTGCAGTCACTAGGCAATTGTCCCGATCTGACGCTTACTGACATGATTAGGGCTTGTGCCGACATTGGTTCAGATTCCTACAAAATGGGTCTGTTAGCAACAGTGGTGCAAGGCAGTAGGAAATCCAAAGGCAAGACCAAAGGAGCATGTCACAATTGTGGCAAGATCGGTCATTTCGCTGGAGAATGCCGATCCAAGAAGGGTCATGGCCAGAACATGGGTCATCCCAAGGCTCTGACCACCCCATGCCCACGATGTCACAATGGCTTCCACTGGGCCAGGAATTATCCGACTTCATGAAACTGGAGCGCGGGCATGTCTCTGGCCCCGGTCGAAACAGAGACCACAGTCGCTCTGGGAGAGCCAGAGCTGGATTAGATTCATGGAACATTCCACCCTGCATTCCGGAGGCGCAGGCCACACCTAAGGACAGTACGGGACTAGATTTGATTTGGCAGTCAGAAGTCACATGTGACTTGCCAGGCACACTCTATCTGGTTGATTCCCAATACATGGGACCCCTGTCTAAGTGTTATATAGGTTTAGTTTTGCCCCGTAGTATCGCAGGAACATGAGGAATCCTAGTGATTCCAGGAGTCATTGACTCCAATTTTTCGGGTGTACTCCAGGTTCAACTCTGGACACACCTACCCCAAACCATTCACAAAGGAGACACATTAGCGCAACTGATCATGGTTCCTTATCACTCGCCAGCAGGCAGCCAGGAAAGGCTCAGGGACAGCTCAGAGTCCAGGTCGGCAGACCGCTCGAGCACAGAAGGGGCAGTACAAGGATACCAGGTCTTAGCGACAGTGGAAACCAACATAGAGTGGAAACGGCAGCCAGTCATAAAGGTATTTTTGAATAAAAAAAACCTTTTGATGGGCTATTAGATATGGGAGCTGACATCAGCGTGGTCAGCCAGAGTCAGTAGCCATGCGAGTGGGCTCTTGAGCCGGTCTCCGATGTGTGGGGGGTAGGCAGTGTTCAGGAAGCGTTTAGAAGCCAAGATTGGGTAGAAGTTGAGATTTTCGGAGCTAACGGCCGCACATCTTGGACGTGCACGTCAACCTCTGGGGGTGAGACATCTTGCAGCAGTACCATGCCACTCTTACCTTTGGGTAATGGCTTTACCGCTCAAATGGCTTACCATCATGCCAGTCTGGGTAGAGCAATGGCTTGTAGTGGGGAAGAAATTAGTCACCCTAAAACAGTTGGTTAAAGAACAGATAGATGCAGGACACATAGAACAGTCCACCAGTCCCTGGAATTCACCCATATTCATCATTAAGAAAAAGTCAGGGAAGTGGTGACTCCTTCATGATCTAAGAGACATCAGTAAGTGTATTCAGCCAATGGGTCCGCTTCAATGCGGCATCCCGAATCCGAACATGATCCCCAAGGGTTGGGAGATCTTGGTCGTAGACCTGAAAGATTGTTTTTACACCATTCCTTTAGATGTAAGGGATCAGGAAAGGTTTGCTTTTACGGTGCCAGTCGTGAACCACAGAGAGCCTACGCAACGTTACGCGTGGAAATTTTTGCCACAGGGGATGCTCAATTCGCCCACCCTGTGCCAAATTTACGTTCACGACGCACTGGAAAAGTTTCACAACCTTCACCCCACAGTCTTAGTATGTCATTTTATGGATGATATTTTGGTCACAGCGCCGCAACTCGGCAGCGAAATGTTTAAAGACCTCCAGACCACTCTGGGGGAAAAAGGCTTCTCTGCTCTTTCACGGCACCAGTTTTGCCACAAATTAATCTCAAAGATTCAGTCACCCTTGTAGAATTGCAGCAGATTCTGGGGAATATCAATTGGGCTAGACCGTATTTCAGGCTAGATATGTAACTCTTGAAGCCGCTCTTCTTGCTGCTAACGCTAGGTAAGCAGCCAGCAGACCGGATACACATTCCGCGAGAGGCTCGCTTGACTCTCGAAAAGGTCAACCAAGTTCTCAGCCAGAGATGGGTGGAGAAGATTAGTCAGGGGCCATATGCTCCTGTTCTGAACCTGTACATAGTCTGAACTGGAGCCATTTTCACCGGAGCTCTAGGGGTAGACTCCGAGCGGGGGGCGAAAATTTTGGAATGGGTGTATTTACCACACACCTCTTCCCGAAACATCGTTCCTCCACAGGAACTGGTCTCCACAGTGATTTACTGAGGAAGGTTGAGAGCGAGGGATATTTCAGGGCACGATTTAGCCAAAATCGTTGTTCCATTCACAAAAGATCAGATCCAGCAGCTGATGCAGCTCGGTGACTCACTTCCGATTGCATTGGAAGGATTCACTGGATGTTTGGCATACCATTTGCTGAAAGACCCCAGACTCGTCTCGCTTCAAACGCGGACAGTCAGTTTGTGTGAGTTATTGTCCCTGGTTCCGCTTCAGGGGGCCAGGACAGTTTTCGATGATGGGGGTCGAACATATGGTGTTCTTACTTGGCAAGAGGGACAGGCTTGGCACATGCTTCTGACTCTTCCGCAGAAATCCACGCAGCGGGCGGAATTGGCAGCAGTGAACCTTGCCTTGCGCACCTTTGCCAAAGAATGCTTGAACATAATTACGGAGAGTCAGTATGTCCGGAATTTGCTTCACAGTCTACCAGGAGCCTACATCACTCCCGCGATAGACAAAAACTTGTTAGGTCTTTTCCTCACAACTCAATTTCATTTGCGGAACTGCACCGAAGCGCTCTATGTCGCCCACATCAGAAGTCACCAGGATTTACCTGGTCCGATTTCCGCGGGCAATAGCAGAGTGGATGCGGCTGCAAAGGAAATTCAGCAAAGGTCAGTTTTGGAAGTCTTCATGACTCCGATTCAAAGTCATGCATTTTTTCATCAAAATGCCAAAACACTTGCATGGCAGTTCAATCTGCCACTTTCCCAAGCCCAGGGCATAGTCCATTCCTGCCCGCATTCTGCAGGGGCAGTGGGGGGGGGGCTCATGGGGGGTCAACCAACGAGGGACAGAAGCCAACCAGGTGTGGCAGATGGATGTCACACACATTCTGCAGTTTGGGAGATGGCAGTACATGCACATTTGCATAGATACCTTTTCACAGTTTGTCTGGACTACAGCCCAGAAGGGAGAAACAGCTTCCCATGTGGAGCAGCATCTCCTTTCCTGCTTCGCGGCCATGGGCAAACCACGGCATGTGAAGATTGATAACGGTCCGGCTTATAGCTCCAGGTAGCTGGCCATGTTTATGGCCACCTGGGACATTAAGCACACCTTTGGCGTTCCATACAATCCACAAGGGCAAGCGATTGTGGAGCGGGTGAATCAGACACTTAAGTCATACATTGACAAACAAACAGAAAGGGGAGAACTAGCCCTCCCCAAAAATCAGGGTCAGGCACAGCATTGTCTGAACAAGGTATTGTTCATGTACAATCACCTCAATGTTTTTTCAGATTACACTCTGCAGGAGAAGCACTTCCGCCACATGGAGGCTCTCCCGCGCCCTATGGTGCGTTACCGAGTGCCACCGGATCCTTCTTGTAGGGGCCCGGTGCCACTCATAATGTGGGGGAGAGGGTATGCCGCAATTATGTCTCCTTCAGGTGTCATCTGGGTTCCAGCTCGTTGTGTCAAGCCTCATCTCGAGTCCAATGGCATGGAACCAAGTGTTCCTGGACCCATTGTTGGAGGTGGAGGAATGGACCCTGACTGGGAAAGCCAAGTGGAGGAGGCGACGACGGCCGATGCCAGTGCTGAAGATCACCTGAGGGATGGTCAAATCCCTGTGCCAGGAGGTGACTGACATCGTCTGGTGGGAGAATGTGGATCCAATGCCAGAGAACATCGTGATTGCACATTTGTCCCAGATCACCTTTAATTCCTTGACGACCATCATCTTGATACTTTCCTTGCTTATGGGGGGAGGGGTTCAAGCCGCTTCACTTGGAGCAGAAGATTTGATGCCTGATGGAGATCTCTCTGCCTGGCTGCACTACAACATCTGGGAAAGATTGGCGAACCTTGTCAATCAGTCCAATTTTTGCCTGAGGCAGACCACCGATTCTGCCTCTCTTCTTAGTACTTATCTCATTCCGGTGTGTCACTCCCCAGATGCACGCATCAGGAACGGTGACTGGTTAGTGAAGTGGATATTTGGCCCGTTTCACAAGACCATGTACTCAACATATGCACACTGGGGAACCCAAGTCACCAAGGTCCTACAGGCTGATGCGGCCACTCTGTAACCCCCCGAGTGGCGGTCAGCCCGAACTCAACTTGTGCTCGTATGACCGGCTGTTCCGCGGTCAAGGAGCCACATCCCCGTTTCGTAGACCCCGGAAACAGCACTTGGACTTGCAATCATCCAGAGACTATTAACTCGATGTTTGTACATGTCACTTTGCCTTCAGGATGGTTTTTTACATGTAACCAACACACTTGGAACTACATTCCCACAAATGTATCTGATTCCTTCTGTTGTATCAATCGTTTGACATGGTTGCTTCCCACTAAGGATATGGTTGTCCCAAGCACATGGTATCTGCTCACACATGGCACGCTCATGCCACCCAGTTAGATAGCTCATGTGACAGCAATATCAGGGTTCTGAGCAAAGCTGAGTATGTCTCATTGGCAGTCAGCTTGTTTGGCGTGCCAGGCTTAGCCGTAGACAATGCGCGCAGGATCGGTCAATTGGCTTGCGCTTTGGCAAAAACCATTAATCACACCTCCTCGGCGATAGCGATGCTTAATCAAGAGCAATCGGAGCTTTGCCATGCCATATTGGATAATCAAGCAGCTATTGATTACCCCCTGATCTTACACCATTTGGGTTGCGAGACAGTCCATGGCATGTGTTGCTTTAACCTCATGGACAACTCTTGCAAGGTACAGAGCCAGATCACAGATCTCCATACCCTGGTCAAGAATATTAGGGAAGATGCCACGTGGCGGTGGTGGGACTCATTATGGTCGTGGTTTCCATGGGAATGGCTACAAACAACACTCAAGGTGATTGTGGGTATTACAATATTGGTGAAAGCGGTATGCCGTTTCGTGCAATGTATCCCCTCATTGATGTCAATGTGCCCCCCATGGAGAAAACCCCAGGATGTCCTCACTCCACGTCAGTTGATGCCACTCTTGCACCGTGCCATCTGTCAGGTCCAATTAAACAAATAAAGGGGGAGTGTGGATTCCGCTTACACAATTGGCACAGCTGTCCCTGACAGAACCACAGTTATGGGAGAACACTCCTTCGAGCCGTTGGTTTCGAGAGGACAGAAATTGGGGAGTGGAATATTAGATAAACAATACATGTCCCCAGTAGTTAATTAGCTAGATAAGAAATTTCCCCCGGTAAAGACATAAGAACATAAGAACAGCCTTGCTGGAACAGGCCACAGCCCATCCAGTCCAGCATTCTGTCTCACACAGTGGCTCGCCATTTCCTTCAGGGTATTCTCAAGCAGATGCCTTCACCTGCTTAGGATTCCCTGGAAATGATATTGAGAGATATCCTGCCTATCTCTCCAACCCGGAGGTTGTCCTTAAGTATCCATAATTATAGCCATTGATACTCTTGTCCTCCATGAACTTGTCTAATCCTTTCTTAAAGCTGTCAAGACTGACAGCTGTCACCACTTCTTCTGGCAGGGAGTTCCATAGACCAGTAATCCTCTGGGTGAAAAAGTACTTTCTCTTATTTGTTTGAGAACTAGTACCCAAAAGTTTCATGGAGTGTCCCCTAGTTCTAGTGTTATGCGATAGGGAAAACAGTTTTTCCTTATCTACTTTGTCCACACCGTGCATGATTTTATAAACTTCAATCAGGTCACCTCTTAGACGTCGTCGTTCAAGAGTGAAGAGGCCCAACCGTTGCAGCCTCAGATGGTAAGGAAGGTGTTCCAGTCCCCTAATCATTCTGGTTGCCCTCCTCTGCACTTTTTCCAGCTCCATAATATCCTTCTGGAGGTATGGCGACCAGAACTGTACACAGTATTCCAGATGGGGCCTCACCATAGATTTATAAAGAGGCAAAATGACACTTGCTGACTTATTTTCTATATCCTTCCTAATGATCCCTAGCATTGAGTTTGCTTTTTTCACTGCTGAGGCACACTGGGTTGACACCTTCATTGAGTTGTCCACCAGGACACCAAGGTCCCTTTCCTGGTTTGTCGCAGAGAGTTCAGACCCCATCAGTTTATAAATGTAATTGGGGTTCTTTGCCCCAACATGCATCACTCTGCACTTACTAATGTTGAAACTCATTTGCCACTGTTTTGCCCACTCCCCCAGTGTCGAGAGATCCCTCTGGAGCTCCTCACAATCTCTCACAGTTTTCACTACCCTGTATAATTTAGTGTCGTCAGCAAATTTGGCTACCTTGCTTTTTACTCCTACCTCTAGATCATTTATGAAGAGGTTGAAAAGCAGGGGTCCCAGTACTGAACCTTCGGGGGACCCCACTCTTTACTTCCCTCCACTTGGAGAAGTGTCCATTTAGTGCTACCCTCTGTTTCCTGTCCCTTAGCCAGTTGCTGATCCAGGACAAGACCTGTCCCTTTATTCCATGACTGGTAAGTTTAATCAAGAGCCTTTGGTGTGGGACCTTGTCAAAAGCCTTCTGAAAGTCCAGATAAACAATGTCAACTGGATCCCCCTTATCCACATGCTTGTTGACACTCTCAAAAAATTCCAACAGATTAGTGAGGCATGATTTGCCCTTGCAAAAGCCATGTTGGCTCTCCTTTAGCAGCGCCTTCTCTTCTATGTGCCTATTAATTCTATCTTTTAGGATGGTTTCCATCACTAAACTGACAGGTCAAACTGACAGGTCGGTAATTTCCTAGATCACCCCTGGATCCTTTTTTGAAAATTGGTGTTACATTCGCTACCTTCCAGTCATCAGGCACAAAGCCTGATTTGAGGGAAAGATTATATATTTTGGCTAGGAGATCAGCAATTTCATCTTTAAGTTCCCTGAGAACTCGTGGATGGATGCCATCTGGTCCTGGTGATTTGTTAGTGTTTAGTTTAACAAGACATGCAAGGACCTCCTCCCTGGTTATTTCTATCTGGCTTAATTCTTTGGTTTCCCTCCCTACGAAGATAGGCTCTGTTTTGGGCATGTGGCCTCTGTCTTCTTCAGTGAATACTGAAGCAAAGAATTCATTGAGTCTCTCTGCAATCTCTGTTTCCTCTTTAATAACCCCTTGCCTTCCATTGTCATCTAATGGTCCAATGGCCTTCCTAGTTGGGTTCTTACTTCTAATGTACTTAAGGAAGTCTTTGTTATTTCTCTGAGTATTTTTAGCTATACGCTCCTCAAAGTCTTGCTTTGCTTTCCTGATTGTTGCCTTGCATTTGTTCTGCCAGAATTTATGTTTCTGCCTGCTGTCCTCATTCAGACAAGCCTTCCATCTTCTAAATGAGCTTTTCTTGCTCTTGATCACTTCCCGAACAGCTCCTGTAAGCCACATTGGAGTCCTCTTGGACCTGGCAGTGCCCTTTTTCCTTTTGGGTATGCATTCCAATTGAGCCTCTGTTATTGTTTTTGTAAACAGCCTCCATGCCTCTTGGAGTGTTTGGACTCTCTCAATTTTCCCTTTCAGCTTCTTTTTTACTAGTTTCCTCAACTTTGGGAAATTTCCTTTTTGAAAATTTAAGGTCTCTGTGTTAGATTTTATCAGTGACTTGCGGTCTATGATCAAGTTAAACATAATTGAGTTGTGGTCACTGTTCCCTATTGGATCAGCCACATTAACATCTTGCACCAGATCCTGAGTATTACTCAGGATCAAGTCAAGGATTCTTGTACCTCTAGTTGGGCCTTCAACCATCTGTCCCAGGGAACAATCATTTAGCATATCTAGGAATTTTATCTCTTTATCATGTGCTGAACAACAGTTCACCCAGTCTATGTGAGGGTAATTGAAGTCCCCCATTATAACCAGGCTTCCCTTCTTGGATGCCTCCTTTACAACATTCTCCAACTGCCTGTCTCCCTCAAGAGTTTGGGTCGGAGGCCGATAGTATATGCCTACTGTTAGACCATCCTTGTGGCCTGGTACTCTTACCCACAGAGCTTCTAATGGTGACTCCAAATCACCTAGATATTCCAATTCATACGATTTTATCACTTCTTTGACATACAAGGCTACACCACCTCCCGTTTGCCCCTTCCTATCCTTCCTGTACAGTTTGTAGCCTGGGATAACTGTATCCCATTGGTTATCATCCGTCCACCAGGTTTCAGTGATACCAATAATATCAATATTCTTATCTATTGCTAAGTATTCCAGCTCCCCTATTTTGTTCCGGAGGCTTCTGGCATTTGTATACAAGCATTTATATATGCTTTTCTGACACAGTCTTTTGTGTCCAGTTGCATTGTTAGACTGCCTCTTGCATCCTTCTGCTAGAATGCTAGTGACTAGCTCCTCGCTCTGCTCAGTAATTTTTGCATCCTCCTCACTACCCAAGTACACACTTTCCCGAACCGGATGCTGCCCAGCTCCTGTCGGCTTTCCCCCAGTTATCAGTTTAAAAGCTGCTCTGCAGCCTTTTTGATGTTGAGTGCCAGCAATCTGGTCCCATCATGGTTCAAATGCAACCCATCCCTCCTGAACAGATTTGGCTTGTCCAAAAATGTTCTCCAGTTCCTGACAAATCTGAAGCCCTCCTCTCGACACCACCGCCTCATCCACGCATTGAGGCTTCTGAGCTCTGCCTGCCTGGTAGGTCCTGTGCGAGGGACAGGCAGCACTTCTGAAAATGCTACCTTGGAAGTCCGGGACTTCAATCTTCTTCCTAACAACCTGAATTTGGCTTCCAGGACAGACCGCTTGGCCTTCCCAACATCATTGGTACCAACGTGTACCATGACAACTGGCTCGTTCCCAGTTCTCTCTAACAATCTATCTAGATTTCTTGTGATATCTGCAACTTTTGCACCTGGCAGGCAAGTCACCATACGGTTATCATGTGCATCACAAATCCATTTCTCTGTATTTCTAATTATTGAATCGCCTAGTACAAGGAGCCTCTCTCCTGCAATCTGTTCATCTACATGCACCTCATCAACCATATTAAGGGAGAGAACCTCAGTTTGTTCCTGTTGTTTATCTTCCTGGATCTCATCAAGTGTGATGAAGGAGAGATCATTAGGTGGAACCAGTTGTTCCTCTGTGTGTTCCTCATCAGGTGTGATGAGGGAAAGAGCCTCAAATTTATTCTGTAATTTCAGACTCTCAGAGTGATCTCCTACTCTTCTCCTCCTTTGAGTCACATTCCTCCAAACATCTCCCTCCTGAGTTAGTGAAGGGCCTTCTCCCTCAGAACTGTGCCCTGTCTCTTCTTTGTCCAGCATAGTCTGCTCCGCTCTGTCCAAGAACAGCTCAAGCTCCTTAATTTGTTGGTGGTTAGATATGCGGGCCTCTAGCTGTTTGACCTTCTCTTCTAGTAGTGCAACCAGCTTGCACTTGCTGCAAGTGTAGTTCTCCATAAGCTTTGGCAAGAACACAAACATGGCACAAGTATTGCAGGTAACTACAACTGTTCCTTCAGAATCCATTTTAACAAGTGCAGTATTCTGGGCCTCAAAAATGTACACGTTTACTACCTTTCTACCTAGTAAGATTATATTCTTCTTTTGTGTGGCTCTGCCCCCCTGCTTCTGGAAGCTTCAAACTGCTTCCTCTGTTTGAACAGAGGTGGCTCTCAGCAGTTTAAATTATCAATTTAAATTAGTGGAGGCCTCTAAAGCAGCTCTACTCCAACTGCAAAACTTACCAGTGCTCACTTCCTTTGTTTGGCTCTCCTCAGCAGCAGCTCTGCTTAAGAGCACATGCAGAGTCAAAAGGGCTGACCCTGAAAGAGCTCAGAGCTTTTAAAGGCTAGTGTGGCTCCGCCCCTATGAGTCACAGTTCAGGGAAGGGCCTGGTGTGGCTCTGCCCCCCTGCTTCTGGAAGCTTCAAACTGCTTCCTCTGTTTGAACAGAGGTGGCTCTCAGCAGTTTAAATTATCAATTTAAATTAGTGGAGGCGTCTAAAGCAGCTCTACTCCAACTGCAAAACTTACCAGTGCTCACTTCCTTTGTTTGGCTCTCCTCAGCAGCAGCTCTGCCTAATTAACTTGTGTAATCATGATGTGCAGACTCAGAGCTTTCTCTGTAATGCTACGCGCAACATATACACGCAGCCAAGCCAGGCAGGTGTAAAGCCTTTTGCTTTCTGATCAATAAACACTGGTCTTCGCTCCATCTTGCCTCACGTGTCTTGCTTAACCAGTCTCCTCGAGGACCCTCCAGCCCACATCGGGCCCCGATCCAACATATGGAACCTCCTGCCAATTGAGCTGCGTCTCCAGACAGAGTTGTTGCCCTTCAGGAAAGGGTTAAAAACCTGGCTGGCAGGGCAGGTATGGGGCCCCAGCGACATGGTAACCCTGGCCTGCTGGCTAATTTACTAGAACACACTCTCTCTCCCTTTTAAGTTTTTTTATCTTTTTAAAAAAATTTGTCAGTAGTTTTTAATGTTTTTTTTATTGCTTTTTAAAAACTGCCATTGGTTTTATTTTCTGTAAGTCGCCCAGAGTCTTCGGAGTTGGGCGGCAATACAAATTAGAAAAATAAAAATAAATAAATGGTGGAGGATAGGGGTGCCTGGCGTGCAGTGGTCCATGGGATCACAAAGGGTCGGACTCAACTATGCGACTGAACAACAACAAAATAAAAATAAACAAATTAACATTGTTATCTACCCTGTCCAATAAGCCTTTTTGATCATGCACCCTTGGGACATTTCAGCTCTGATCTGTGAGCAACAACAGGTGAACAAAAAGCAAACAAAATATGGTTAGCTGAACTTCTTTTTCTACCAGCCTCTTGGAGAACTTCCAGTACAGCTCTATTAAACATTCTGAGCACTGTATGAAGAAATATGTGAAAATTAGATCTTTTTTTTAAATGGAGTCAAAGTGGTGTCACCAGCCTTGAAATGATCCGTGTTTGACAAAAAGAATGAAGCACGACTATTTTGTGGGGGAAATTCCTTGGGAAATCAATCTACAGATGATGGAGAACTTTGTAGATAGAAGCAATAAACAGGGACATGGGCAAGGATGGCAATCTTTCGCTGGAATGTCTGGGGCACTTTAAAGGGTGCTTAACACTTTACTTTCAACTAAATTTGTGTTTCCCACTTTGGCCATAAAAATTCTCAAAGGTGCCCAAAGTGACAGATCAGCTAAATATTCCTTCATCACATCTTACTTGTATACAACAGTGCATGATGAATACAGTCAATCACTTACCAAATGGCAGTTGTGGCCAGAAAGCTGGAGGAAAAAGTAATAGAGGTCAGCTTTGAGTGGTGATAAAGAGGGGTGAAAGGATCAAGACCAACATTCTAGTGGAGACATACATATTGTTATTATTATTATTTTTTAATATCCTACTCAAGGTAGTGTATCTCTCTCTCTTTATACCTCTTTTTCATCTTCATAACAGGTCTCTGAAGTATATCAGACTTAGGTAGTATGATTGGCCAGGTCAAAAATTAAATTTAATGACTCAGATCAGACTATTCCTGATGTGGAACTCTAAGTATTGCATCGGTTCTATTCCTGGCTTGGAGGACCTCTGACAGATGCAATTGATTCAAACACTGCAACTCCCCTTTCCTGTTAAAAGCTCTCACTTCTGTTGTGTCTAATGGTTTTACCTTCCACATGGAGTACAATGTATCTGAGCCAATGTAACCTTGCCTATAGCAACAATGTAACCTTCAGCTGTATCATATAAACCCTGTAATAGGACGCGAGCTAATGACCACCAGCTGGCAGCAGCGAGCGTCCAAGCTCTCTTGGTCCGAACTCATCAAAGGCAACAGAGCGGGAAGCTTTCCCGCCACCACCTACACCTGGACAAGAAGGGCGTGACCCGCAATGACGTCACGCAGACAGTAGCCAATGGGCTACCATGGCACCACGTTCAAATGTATTCCTACTGTATATAAAGAGCTATCGATCCGCCATTACCTCATGTTCCCTCTGTCCACGATGCAATAAACCTGAGTTAACCCAGCCCGAGGCTGTGTCCTGTGTCTTAGTTTCATACACTAAATTGGCGACGAAGGTGGGATAATGGATCCCCAAGGAGCAGCCAGGGCACAGAGCGGGTTCAACATCACCAAACCGCAAGACTGGGAGTTGTTTGAGATGGACTTCCATGCGGCGCTGGTGGAACTCAAAGTCAAGGAAGACGATGAGGAGAGGAAGAGGGCCATCCTCACCCGCATGCTTGGGATGGAGACCAAGCGGACGCTGGTGGGCATCATCGCTCCGAAGAAGGTGAGCGAATTTAAGGCGGACGACATCATGAAGCTGCTACGGGAGCGCTTCCAACCCTCGAGGGCGATGTTTCCCGCTCGGAGCACGTTTTGGAGGCGAGTCCAAGCGCCGGACGAGTCGGTCGAGACATTCGTGGCCGCCATGAGGGTAGCCGCCGCCCCCTGCAAATGGGGCAACATCCTAGAAATGGCCCTCAGGGACGGCGTGCTGTGTGGCCTGAAAGACAAGGAGGTGCAGCGCAGCTTGATGAATAAGGAGCCGCCACCCACGCTGGCAGAGGTCGTCGAGGCCGCAGAAGCCGCAGAGTCCACGAATGCTGGAGTGGACGAGATGCACCAGTGGCGTGAGTGGCGTCCCAGGGCCGGCAAGGCGGAAAAATCGGTGCACGCAACTCAACGGGCCTCAAAGTCGTCCTCAGATGGCAGCGACGGCGAGGAGGTCCAGAAGGTCCGAAAAGGGGGGCGCCGCTGCGATGGTTGCGGAGCGGCCCATGAGCGTGCGAGGTGCCCATTTAGAAAGGCCGAATGCTACACCTGCGGCCGTCGGGGGCACATCGCCAAGGCATGCAGAAAACGGAAGGAGGGCCGGAGGCAGTCACCGGACCGTTCGACCAGGCCGGACTGTTCAGCGAGGCCCAAAGATGGCGTCCAGACCACGAGGAAGCAGGACGGCGTGGGCCGCGTCTCGGACAGCAGCGAGGACGACGTCCCAGTGCTCAGCGTGTCCGCGGAACAGTCCCATTATTTCATTGAGGTACTAGTACAAGGGGCCCCTATCAGGATGGAAATTGACTCGGGGTCCTCCTATTCTATAATTCCCCAGAAAGAGTTCTTGAAAATCGACCCCCACGTGCGGCCCAAACTTAAAACATTGAGGTCCACGCTACGAGATGTACAGGGAAACAGCATTCCGGTGTTGGGGGTCGGAAAATTTCGGGTTGAGTTTAAGAGACACTCTGCGGAGCTGCCCCTAGTTGTCCTCAAGGGGGGGAGTTGTAGCCTCCTAGGGACACAGTGGTTCCAGCCTTTAGGCCTGTTCATAGGGGGGGTACATGCAGTGGGGGTGGACCCAATACAAGCGGTGTGCGATGCGCATCCCGCCGTTTTTGAAAAAGGACTTGGAAAATTCAAGGGACCCCCTGTAGCCTTCGACCTAGACCCGGAGGTCCGCCCGATAAGACTCAAACCGCGCAGGGTGCCCTTCGCACTAAAGGACAAAATAGAGGCGGAACTGGACAAATTGGTGGGCCAGGGGATTCTTATTCCTGTTGATTCCGCGGAGTGGGAAACTCCAATTGTAACTGCTCTGAAGGCTAACGGGGAGGTACGCATTTGCGCTGATTATAAGTGTACAATTAACAAGGCGATCCGCCCTAATGCATACCCGGTACCGGTGGTCAGTCACCTTTTGGCCAGGCTAAATGGGGGAAAGTGTTTCGCTAAGCTCGACCTGGCACAAGCCTATCAGCAGCTTCCCGTAACACCCGCCACGGCCGCGGCACAAACGATAGTCACACATAAAGGAGCGTTCCAAGTGTCGCGTTTACAGTTTGGCGTGAACTCGGCACCCGGCCTGTTTCAGTCGCTTGTGGAACGCCTCCTGAAGGGGCTGGAGGGGGTGTTGCCTTATTTTGATGACGTATTAATAACAGGGGGGAGTGAGGCCGAACTGGCACAGAGATTGGACAAAGTACTAACAGTGTTCGAAAAAGCGGGGCTGAGACTGAGGAAGGACAAATGTGTTTTTTTCGAAACCGAGGTCGAGTTCTTAGGGTTCCGGATCACACCCGAGGGTATCAAGCCATCCAAATCCAAAGTAGTAGCCATCAAAAAGGCCCCTCGCCCCACATCCAAAACCGAGCTACAGTCATTCCTGGGGCTCCTCAATTTTTACCATACATTCCTTCCGCGGAAGGCGTCCGTGGCCGAACCGCTTCATCGGTTGCTTAAAAAAGAGGAGACTTGGATGTGGGGTGACGAGCACGAGAGGGCGTTCAAAGAACTAAAGCAGCTCTTGACCTCTGACGCAATTCTAACGCATTTCGACCCCAAACGGCCGGTGGTCCTAGTCTGCGATGCATCACCGGTGGGGGTGGGGGCGGTGCTTTGCCACGTGTTGGATGACGGAAGGGAGGCCCCGGTTGCATTTTATTCAAGGTCCCTGTCCCAGGCAGAGCGAAATTACGCACAAACCGACAGGGAGGCATTAGCAATTGTAGCGGGGACCAAAAAGTTTCACGATTTTTTGTATGGCCGCCCGTTCAAAATCGTGACGGATCACAAGCCCCTGTTAGGGATTTTTACGGCAAGCAAGCCCACCCCGCAGATCCTATCCCCGAGAATGTTGCGATGGGCCATTTTCCTCAACGCATACCAACACGAGTTGGAGTACCGGCCCGGAAAAGAGATCAGCCATGCTGATGCACTTTCGAGATCCCCTTTGCCCTTGTCGGACGACCAAAAGGCTAGAGTAGGAAGAGACCGCCAGGTGTTACTAATTGAGGTTTTAGATGCACCCCCAATAGTACCAGCCGATATTGCTAGGGCGACAGGCAAGGACAGAACGCTCGAGAAAGTCAGCTCATGGGTACAAAAGGGGTGGCCGGCATCGTCCCCAAGCACGGAATTCGACCCATTCTTTCGGAAAAAGCTAGAGTTGTCCCTAGAAAGGGGGTGCCTGTTGTGGGGCCAACGGGTGGTGGTTCCTGCAGCCATGCGGCCGAGGGTGCTCAAACTGCTGCACGTCAGCCACCCGGGCATCGTTCGTTCGAAAGCACTGGCCCGCAGTTACTTTTGGTGGCCACAGCTGGATGCGGACATTGAGCACATGGTCGGCACTTGTGAGGCATGCCAGGGATCCCGACCAGAGGCGGCCCGCCTCCCGCATAGGGAATGGGACACAGCAAGGGGGCCGTGGTCCAGAGTACATGTAGATTTCGCTGGCCCATTCCGAGGAACCATGTTTCTCCTGGTGGTGGATGCGTTCTCCAAGTGGCTGGAGGTTATCCCAGTAAAGAGCACGTCCTCCGCCACGACAATTAGCCAGCTACGGAGAGTCTTTTCCACGTTCGGTTTACCCGACACTTTAGTCAGCGATAACGCGAGTTGCTTCACCTCCTCGGAGTTCGGGGCATTCATGGAGGCAAACGCCATTCGGCATGTCACATCCGCGCCGTTTCACCCGGCCACGAATGGCCAAGTGGAACGGTTGGTGCGTACAACAAAGGATGCGCTGCGGCGCATGGGCCCGGGGGACCTAAATCACCAAGTATGTCAGTTCTTGTTAGCGTATAGGGTGACCCCCTTAGCGTCGGGTTACTCGCCGGCAGAGCTCTTGATGCGGCGAAAACTGACCACGCTTCTGTCCAGGCTGGACCCGACGAGAGTCGAGGATAAAGGAAAAAACATAGGATTGGCAGTCTCGAAAGGGTTCGCCGCCGGCGACCTTGTTTACTGCAGGAACTATACAAGCGCAGGGCCAGCCTGGGTGCCAGGAACGATAATAGAGCAGACGGGGCCAGTGTCATATCGGGTGGAAACGAGCACCGGCCTCCTCTGGAGGAGACACGCTGACCAACTGAGGCGCCGAGTGAGTGAAGGGCCGGTCAGTGGGGCGCAGCAACAGGATTCAGCGATAGGGTTCTCCCCCACCCGTTTAGCCCAAGGGGGAGAAAATGAGGGACATCAGTCCGAAACCGGGGGGGAAAGCAGTGATCCCGACTCATATCCTTTTGATACCCCAGTTCTACCAGAGCCCGGGGGGAGGGAAAAGGAATGTGCGGCCGCCGCCGCGTCCCCCGAATGTAATTTTGATTTTGATTTTGCGAGCCGGGGGGGTTTTCAGGAGTGTTCCCCCACCCTTCCAAGCGAGAAGAGGGGTTTTTCGTTAGCCCCCAGTGCCCCCGGTTCTTCCCCGAGAAAGAGCACACCTCCCAACAACGCCGCGGAGCCGCGGCAAGTCACTAACAAGTCTCCCTCTCCAATTACAGGGCAGGAAACCAGGGGACAAAGAGAAGGTAGCAAACCCGGGGAAAGGCAGCCCGCATCGAGACCCCAGCGTGTTCGAAATAAGCCATCTTGGCTGAGAGACTTTGTCTCCTAAGGGGGGGGGAGTGTGCTGAAGTGTGGGCTCGAGACATTGTCTCGTCCTAGGGGGGAGGGGTGTTGTGTCTAATGGTTTTACCTTCCACATGGAGTACAATGTATCTGAGCCAATGTAACCTTGCCTATAGCAACAATGTAACCTTCAGCTGTATCATATAAACCCTGTAATAGGACGCGAGCTAATGACCACCAGCTGGCAGCAGCGAGCGTCCAAGCTCTCTTGGTCCGAACTCATCAAAGGCAACAGCGCGGGAAGCTTTCCCGCCACCACCTATACCTGGACAAGAAGGGCGTGACCCGCAATGACGTCACGCAGACAGTAGCCAATGGGCTACCATGGCACCACGTTCAAATGTATTCCTACTGTATATAAAGAGCTATCGATCCGCCATTACCTCATGTTCCCTCTGTCCACGATGCAATAAACCTGAGTTAACCCAGCCCGAGGCTGTGTCCTGTGTCTTAGTTTCATACACTAAAACTTCCTAGTTAAAGTAAGCCATTTTAAGTCCCTGTATTGCCTTAGTCCAATGCGAAGTTGGGGAATTATGAGAAATTATATGATGAAATTAAAGAAGAAAAAAGAAGTATTGTTCATATGTTTAGAACAATGTATTCCAAATCTTACAACAAGGTCCTGAAACTATGGCCCGTGGGCCATATCCAGCCCTCCACATTGAAAAATCCAGCCCTCGCTGCAGTCAGGAGTGGATGGATTTGGGTGGGATGAAACGCATGGGCTCTGAGGAGAGGCATTTGGGACCGGGCCTGTTTTGAAGAAATATTTTTTCTCCCTGAGTTCTAAGGTGACTGAGGGTGTGGAGACCACATTTTACTGGATGAAAGAATATTACTGCCCAAATGTGCATGACACATTGTCAGATAAAATGACAACCACATCCTTTCTTTGCAAAACAGCATCTGGGTTGTTTTAGTGTCTTTTCCGGGAGACATAGAAGGAGTCGCAGTAAGGACTAACACAGGTTTATTGGTTGATGATCAGAACGAACATGTGGTAATGGCGGAGATACCTCACATTATATACAGTGGTACAATACATTTGAATCTTGCTGCACGGTAGCTCATTGGCTGCTACCGGCGTGACGTCGTCCGGGTCACGCCCATCTTCGGTGGTGGATCGGTAGTAGTTTGTTGTTGCGGGGAGTTCCCGCGGCTGCAGGTGATTTGAGGAATGAGAACCATGTGAGTTGAACACTCACAGCTGCCCTCTATGGGCAGCTTGCTCGCGTTCCTTTAACAGCTGGGTTACATTGTGATTGTGGCCAGGTTACATTCATACATTTCTTAAAGCGACATTGTACATACATATGAAGCAACATTGTACATACACAACATCCAACCCCCCTAGGATGGGACGAAGTCCCTCAACCATTGTGGCTTGCCGCACGTGCGCCTGGGGCGAGCGGCCACTTGACTTAACACAGGGGAGCCTGGCTCTGCAGAGTCCTGTCCTGCAACGGAAAGGGGGGACTCGTTAGTGGCTCGGTGTGGGCTCTGCGATCCCCTCGTATTGGGGGACGGGAATGGAATGAACAGTTGGGAAGTGAACTCCTGCCTGCCGTTTGAGGAGCTAGGGGTCCCCCCCAGTACGAATCTCGGGACCGACGAAGAGACCCTCGTGCCCTCGCCCCCCCTGCTGCTGGCCTGGGAGTTCTAGGGACTGTGGCGGGCGGACTCTCCCCCGTTGCCTGCCTTGGGTGTGTGGGTCTCCGGGGAGCTGGAGCTATGGTATATTCTAACACAAAAGGACTGGGGGGACTGGAGGTACCAGGGGCTGAACTGAAACCCCTCTTCTCGCTAGGACGGGTGGGGGACCACTCCGCTACACCCCCCTGGTACGGCAACTCATAATCATAATCATAATCATAATCAAGCTGATCCCTCTCTTTCAAAGTATCCTCCTCTGTGGTTGGGAACCCAGGATACGCATTTGTATCTGCGGGTTCTGCCGTGTCTCCCCCTTGGGTAATGCGGGTGGGGGAGGACCCTAACGCTGATTTCCCCTCACTGGTGACTCGCCTTCTGAGTTGGTCGGCGTGCCTTCTCCAGAGTAGACCCGAGCTGGTCTCGACCCTGTAGGATACAGGCCCCGTTTGTTCAATGATTGTCCCTGGAACCCACGCTGGCCCTGAAGCCGCGTAGTTCCTGCAGTGAACCGGGTCCCCTACCGAGAAACATTTGGAGCTTTCTCCCCCTATGTTTATATTTCTCCCTTCATCCTCCACCCTGGACGGATCCATCCGGTCAAAGAGCATTACCGGACGCCTCCTCATGAGGAGTTCGGCTGGGGAAAATCCTGAAGCTAGGGGGGTTGTCCTATAGCAGATGAGGAACTGACACAGGTGGAGGTTTAACTCACCGGGACCCATGCGCCGCAGTGCGTCTTTCGTAGTGCGCACTTGGCGCTCTACCTGACCGTTTGTGGCGGGGTGAAAAGGGGCAGCGGTAATGTGCCTGATGGCGTTTCGCTCAATGAACGTCTTGAACTCTGCAGACATGAAGGTACTAGCGTTGTCGCTAACAAGGACGTCTGGCAGGCCGAAACAGGCAAAAAGCTTGCACAACTGTTTGATGGTTGCCGCAGAGGAGGTGCTGTTCATGGGGATTACCTCCAACCACTTGGAGTAGGAATTGACTACCAGCAGAAACATGGACCCGCGGAAGGGGCCAGCGAAGTCAACATGAATCTGGGACCATGGCCCGCGGGCCGTATCCCATTCCCTATGGGGCAACCGGGACTCCTCGGGCCGAGAGCTCTGGCAGCTCTCACACGTGCCCACTAAACGCTCTAAGTCCCCGTCTATCTGGGGCCACCAAAAGAAACTCCTGGCCAGAGCCTTGGAGCGCACGATCCCGGGGTGACTGGTGTGCAGTAGTTTCAGCACCTTGGCCCTTAGCTTCTCTGGGATAACTACCCGCTGGCCCCAGAGTAAGCAGCCCCTTTCCAGCGAAAGCTCTACCCTGCGCCTAAAAAATGGCCTGAACTTTTCATCGGGGGGAGTAGTGGGCCAGCCTTTCCTAACTCAGGAACTAACTTGGGCCAGCATCTTGTCGGCCGCCGTGGCCTTGGCGAGGTCGGCCGGGACAATGGGGGTTGAGTCGAGGGACTCGATCAGCAGGACTTGGTGGTCCTGCTCTACCTCGCAAGCGGGGTCCCCTAGACTAGGGAGGGGAGACCGGGACAGTGCGTCCGCATGGGAGATCTCCTTCCCTGGGCGGTAGACCAGCTCATACTGGTAGGCGTTTAGGAAAATGGCCCATCGCAACATTCTGGGGGATAGGATTTGTGGGGTGGGTTTACCGGTAGTGAAGATCCCCAGAAGTGGCTTGTGATCAGTCACTACCGTAAACTTGCGGCCGTATAGGAAATTGTGGAACTTCTTCGTTCCCGCGATTATGGCTAGGGCCTCCCTATCTGTTTGCGCGTAATTGCGCTCGGCTTTCGAGAGGGACCTTGAGTAGTACGCCACCGGGGCTTCCCTCCCGCTCTCCAACACGTGGCACAGGACCACCCCCACCCCCACTGGGGACGCATCACAAACTAAGACCACTGGCTTTTTGGGGTCGAAGTGGGTCAGGACAGCGTCCGAGGACAGGAGTGACTTGAGCTCCTTGAACACTCTCTCCTGCCCGTCCCCTCACCGCCAAACCGCGTCCTTTTTCAGCAGCGCGTGCAGTGGCTCCGCGACCGATGCCTTCCGAGGCAGGAAGGTATGATAGAAATTTAGGAGCCCTAGGAATGACTGTAGCTCCGGTTTCGCGGTGGGGCGAGGGGCGTTTTTTACGGCCGCAACCTTTGACTCAGAGTGTTTGATCCCGTCCGGGGTTACCTTAAAACCTAGAAACTCGACCTCCCTCGCAAAGAATACGCATTTGTCCCTCCTCAGTCGAAGACCTGCCCTCTCGAACACTGAAAGGACCCCATCTAGCCTCTTTGCTAACTCTAATTCGCTCCCCGCTGTTATCAACACATCGTCGAAGTATGGGAGGACGCCTGGAAGCCCCTTTAAAAGGCGTTCCACGAGGGACTGGAAAATTCCGGGGGCTGAATTCACGCCAAACTGAAGGCGCGTTACCTTAAACGCCCCCTTGTGCGTCACTATTGTTTGCGCGGCGGCAGCAGCCGGGGTTACAGAGAGCTGCTGGTATGCCTGGGCCAGGTCTAACTTTGCAAAGCACTTCCCCCCATGTAACGTGGTCAGCAAGTGGCTGACCACGGGCACCGGATATGCATTTGGTCAAATGGCCTTGTTGATGGTACATTTATAGTCCGCACAAATCCTGACCTCCCCGTTTGCCTTAAGGGCTGTAACAATCGGCGTTTCCCACTCCGCCGAGTCAACTGGAACCAAAATCCCCTGCCCCACCAATTTGTCCAGTTCCGCCTCGATCTTGTCCTTGAGTGCGAAGGGCACTCTCCTTGGTTTGAGGCGGATGGGCCAGATTTCTGGGTCCAGCTCGAAGGAAACCGGGGGCCCCTTGTATTTCCCGAGCCCCTTCTTGAAAACGTCCGGGTGCACGTTGCACACATCCCGCATTGGGTCAGTCTCGATGGCGTTAATGCCGGACAGTTCAATTCCCAGGGGAGCAAACCACTGCGTTCCCAAAAGGCAGCACCTCCCCCCCTTGAGGACCACTAAGGGCAGTTTCTCGGAGTAGTTCTTGAAATTCACCTTGAAGTTCCCCACCCCCAACACCGGGATCCCATTCCCCTGCACGTCCCGTAGGTGTGACCTCATGGCCCGGAGCTTGGGCCGCTTATCTGGGGGAATACGCATAAACTCCTTTTGGGACAGGATGGAATAAGATGACCCCGAGTCTATCTCCATCCTCACTGGGACCCCTTGCAACAGTACCTCTATGAAAAACCGCCGGTGCTCCAGGCCCACGCGGTTCACGCCTTTCTCACTGTAGCTGGCTGTGACCTTCCTGGTGCCGGCCGCCTTCCGTTGGTGCGTCTGGGGATGGCTGGAACTCCCCTTGTCCTCGACTCGCCCGCGCCTGCATACTCGGGCGATGTGCCCCTTTCGGCTGCAGTTGTGACACTCGGCCTTTCGAAACGGGCACCTCGTGCGGTCGTGGGACGCTCCACAACCGTCGCAACGGCGGTCCTGCCGTTCTCGGGTCTGCCGCTTCTCACCATGCTTCTTGATCCTCTGGACGTCGTCGTCCTCGCTGGAGTAGGGGTCCGCTGTCGTGGACGACTCCTCGGACGACGTTGGTGTGCCGGCGGGCGGCCTGGGGGCCCGCCAGGCCGCCTTCGCTGGTGTCCGCCGGGGCGCATGTACTGGTGACTTGGCCCTCTCGGACGCGGCCCCTCGGGACAGTCTAACCCCGCTCCTGGCCTCCTTGGCTGCTTGGGCCTCCCGCAGTACCTCGTTGAACGTGAGGCGTTGGTCGCGGGTCATCAGCCTCCTCTGCAGCTCCTCGTCCCTCAAACCACACAACATGCGGTCACGGAGGGCCTGGTCCAGGTCATCCCACTGGCAGTGGACCGCCGCAAGCCTGAGGGCCGCCGCGTAGGCGGACACGGACTCGCCCGGTCGCTGGTCTCGCCTGTGGAACGCGACCCGGGCTGGGAAGATCGAGACGGGCGGCTGGAAATGCTCGCCCAACCTCTCCAGGATACGGTCGATGGGGACCTCGTCTACCTTCCGGGGGGCCACCAGGGTCATCAGGATTCGCAGCGTGGCCGGCCCCACTTGGGCCAGGAAGTGGGAGCGCATCTTCGCGTCGTCGTCGACGCCCGCGGCTTCCATCACGTGCCGAAACTGACACTCGTAGAGCTCCCATTGTTCGGGCTCGCTCACATCGAACTGGTACGCCTTGACCTTGGGATTCGCCATTGATCCCACCTTCGTCGCCAATTTAGTGTCTTTTCCGGGAGACATAGAAGGAGTTGCAGTAAGGACTAACACAGGTTTATTGGTTGATGATCAGAACGAACATGTGGTAATGGCGGAGATACCTCACATTATATACAGTGGTACAATACATTTGAATCTTGCTGCACGGTAGCTCATTGGCTGCTACCGGCGTGACGTCGTCCGGGTCACACTCATCTTCGGAGGTGGATCGGTAGTAGTTTGTTGTTGCGGGGAGTTCCCGCGGCTGCAGGTGATTTGAGGAATGAGAACCATGTGAGTTGAACACTCGCAGCTGCCCTCTATGGGCAGCTTGCTCGCGTTCCTTTAACAGCTGGGTTACATTGTGATTGTGGCCAGGTTACATTCATACATTTCTTAAAGCGACATTGTACATACATATGAAGCAACATTGTACATACACAACAGTTGTTGTTGTTGTTGGGGTTTTTTTGGGGGGAGGGGAGAATATCCAAGTTTTGAGAGTTGATTTTTTTTAAAAACAAATATTGTTTTGTCTGTTTCTTCACAGGAAAATAGAGCTATATATTCCTTCCAACAATGTGGAGTAGAGAACTTTAGTGACATATAGTGGCTGAAATCCTGATGCTTTCAGTAGCAGAAGACATAATATTCAATTTATTTCTATCCGATAATTAAAGAGTCACTGCTGCAAATCTTGAAACTGCACAAAGGCAGTTGATGTGCTCTCCCCAAAAATCACAGTGGCAATTATTTAACTGATGGCTAGAAATGAATTCAACATACACCTTTTGTTATGGAAACCAACCAGGTGTCAGAAACTGGTCATAAACATAATATTATGTATAATAACTATAGGTAGAAGGTGATACCTTTTTTGAAAAAATGATTTTGAATCATGAAAGCTCGTCATGAATTTTTTTTAGTGATCCAAAAAAAGAAAAAGAAAGAAAAGGTATCGCCTTCTTCTTCTACTTTTGCTTTGTATATGGATGATGTGGCTGATTTGTTTGTTTATGGAGTTATAGGTAGGTCACTGTTGCTCAATAGCCAGTCACATGTGACTCTAGGGTTCGGTGCTCATCTACATTTACAGCCAAAGAACCTGTCTGTGTCTGCAGATGTTTCCAGGATCATGTGGCAGGCGTGACTAGACACCAGAGCACACAGAACACTTTGTGCATTTGTGATATACAGTATATTGGCTGAAATCCTCTTGCTTTCAATAGCAGAAGTCATAATATTCAACTTGTTTCTATCTAATAATTAAGTGGTACCTATTTATCTACTTGCATTTTTTTTGCTTTCAAACTGCTAGGTTGGCAGGAACTGGAAGAGAGACAGGGGCTCACTCTGTTGTGCAGCACTCGGGTCTTGAACCACTGACCTGCCGACCTTCCAGTCATCAAGTTCAGCAGCACCACAGTCCTTATAATAGCTGTAGTAATAATAATTTTGTGTCAGAAAATATTCTGGGTTGAAAGGATTTTTGCGGAAGCAACTCCACTCAGGGTGCTCAATCAGAGATGGCTGCTCAATCTGTCATACAGTACCCAGGTCTCAAAATGCTGACTTGCCAGCCTTCCAGCTAACAAGGTGAGCTTCCGCAGTCCCTGCTATAATAATGTACAGTATAGTACTTATCTTTTCTTAACAATTGCTGGGTTCTTGTTCCACTATACCAGTTTCTGATGTCTTCCTGACATCTGGAATATTACCTTCCTCCTTGAATACTTTCCAGTGTTCAGCTTCAAGCCCTCCTGATTGGGTTTACAAGATTACCAGCCAATGCAGATCTCCCAGCTCCTGTAAGATCCAACACATCATTTGCCTGGAGAACTTCTTCATGGTCCAAGATGCCAAATTTTACTTGACAATACCATCTAAGCAATGAGTTGTTTACTTCTGTTATTTTTAGCTTTCTTCCTGAGTGATTAAAAAAAAAGCACCTGTGTTTGCAATTCTCTGAAGGCTGCATTTGGTAGCATAACTAGAAGGAAGTGATTATGGTCAATGGCTTCGTAAACCTTGGTAAAGTTTCTATCACATCCTGGATCTTCAATGCTTTTTCTAGGACAGTGATGGTCAACCTTGGCACTCCAGCTGTTCTTGAAATTCACTTCCCAGAAGCCCTGATCAGCAGGTGCGTTGACTTGGTTTTCTGGGATTTTAAGTCTAAGAACACCTGGAGTGCCAAGGTTGGCTATCACTGTTCTAGGGCTTAGTTAGTGGCAGTGAGATTTATTAGCTACACTATGCTAGTACAGGTATTTGTGGTTCTGATCATGTGGTTTCTCTGTAATGTAGTCCCTGAAGACTCCTCTGGAATTGAATTGAAGATGAGCTTCTTCAATATTTTCTAGGGTGGCCTGGAGATGATGTTGTTTCCAGGGAGCATGCTAAATATGTGTGTGCATCACAAAGGACCTTTCAGAATTTATTCTATTTGAGTTTTGTGGAACTCATGCTCATTCCCATCTACCAAAACTTTTCAGTGTACAACCTTATGTTTTTGAATCTGCTGTTCTCTATACCCAACCCTTCCCAATGCAAGTGGTGACATGCAGTTATTGGTGTTGGCCAGCATTCTTGTTTTTTTATCTTGTACCTAAGCAACCCATTCACAATCACAAAGCAATATGTTGTTTCTGGCACACGAAACCCTCTCTTTAAAACTCCGATGGGCTTCCGAGCATTTCCTACCTATATAAAACCCATCCTTGATTGTTCCCTTTGTCATATCTGCTTTTCCTACTCCTCATGGAAAAGCCAGAGACTAGCCAGTATATTGAACTAGAACCCAATTCTCATCTGTTGTTATGGTTACCAGGAGGAGAAAATAATTTCCTGCAGTTTATCTTAAGATCATTTATGTCAGATACAAACACAGATTAAGCTACATACCATGGTAATTTCTTTTCCAATTGTGTTAGGAACCATAAGACATTCATTTTTTACTTCATAAATAAGAGCTACAGTATGTCATGATCAGTCAGAGAAGATAAAATGAATCTAATTAAGTACCATCAGAAGATCACTTTGCTGTTTTTATTGCTGCAATAAAAGTACCCTTACCTTCTTATTCTTTCTGAAATGACAGAGATTATTATGGAAATGGGATGAGATCAAGGAAGACTTGCTTGACCTAGACTTGCGTTTGGCAATATCCTTCTGCAGTCTACAGAAGATGATGGAACTCACCTCATTGCCAAGCTTCCTACTTTATTAAAATGAATGAAGCCATATGTAAGCATCAGAGAGGTCATGTATATTGGTTCTTATATAAATAGCGGAGTTGTTATAATGATTGATAGGCACTCAGGTTATTGTTGATCATAGAAAATGGGGCTTAACTCCCAGTGACAGAAGAGGCTGGAATACATCTGGTAGAATACCTTTCCAGATGCCTTTCTGCTTTGGTAGACAGTTGCACTGCTTTATATATAAACATAGTGCTTGTTTTCAAAACCCTGGTTATTGGTTGAAGCCTACTTGTAAGCTAAAGCTAGAGTAAGTCCATTGAATGAAGGGAATGTATGGAGGCGCTGACTCACATGATCTCCACGGACCTATAGTAGTTGTGACATACAACTGGACTTTGACCAAGATCAAGGTTTTTGAAAACAAACACTGTGCTCATCTGTGAAGTAGTTTAGATGAATTTTATCCCCTTGATTAATTGGGACTACTTAAATTGGGACAAGCAATCTATACCTAAAGAAGAGGTGTGGGTACAGTATCCAGAATGGGTTGCCGCATCCCTTGACCAAACCCTGTGAAATCTGGCACACACATACCCTGTACATGTGAGCAGGTCACTGTTGGGGTCCCGAAGCCCATGGGGACTTATGCTCCCCCCAAATTGATTCTTTAGTCCTCAACCAATCACAAGGGCTGACCAGGTCTGGCCCTTTGTGATGTCATGCCTTTGTGATGTCGTGCCCAGACCTGGTCAGCCCTTGGGAGTGGTCAGCCAATGTGACATCACAGGGCCCCGCCAATTGGCCAGGCAGGCCAGTTGGCAGGGTGGGCAGAAGTCCAGTGGACAGAGGTCAGCCCAGAAGAAGGAGCACCTGAGCAATACAACCCCGGGAGGTAGGACAGTGCCCCCCAAACTCCACCAGGGTGAAGCTGGGCACCCCTGCTAGTATGATTATATAATTGCCATTTAAATCATTATTTTCAGCATGTGTTTGTCAGTTGCTGATTTTTTAAACCTGAAATGGAATCATTATCCAAACTGATTATCACTGCAGGAGGTTGCATTAATGATACTTTGATGGCAGAGTAAAACAACAACATGCAGTTCTTTTGGCCTGGCCTAGTATGAGAAAGATTAGCCGGCAACACAAGGTTGCCCTTATCAGAGTACTGCTGATTGTGGTTTAAAAATAACAATCTTCAAGGAAGCTCTTTCTGTGTTGCTGTACTGTGAAGACTGCCCTGAGAATATAATGAAGTGGCCCTTCATTTGCCTTCTGCATCCAGGGCCATAGCCAAGGGCTGGCCAGGGTAGGCATCACCCACCCTGAGTTAGCAGTTTGCCCACCCTCAAACTCCCAGCTGCTTATATATATGACAGTGTTGCCCATCCTGAAAAGAAAAAAAAAACATTTGCCCACCCACATCTAGAATCCTGGCTACGGCCCTGTCTGCATCACAGCATGACTCCTGTACCATTGATCCAGTTCCAAAAGTCACTTTCTGGTCCTGAGCCGTTTTGGCACACAAAGTTCTCATCAGACCCAGGCCAGTATTGATGAAGTTGCTACCCTCCATCAAGATGGATCAAGTGGGATTTAATCCACTTGGGGACCATCACCCTTCCCTGTAGACTTCGGCTCCCAAGACCGTTAGTTCTCAGGGTTGTCAGGTTAGTTAATCATTGCCTGACACTCACTGTTGAGTCTCTGGCAGTATGGTCTACTCTATTACCATAGCAGGATAACCTGGCCAGACTGTCAGTTTTGGATTAGCACCAAACCTGGCACAGATATAGCAACTAGTCTGCTATTGCTCTGTGCCAATTTCAATAACATTTAAACAAAGGCTTTTCAAGTTATGACTTTTTAAATTCCCCTTCCAATCAGATGCAAATAATCTTATAAATCAGTAGATTGTAAGCAGATCAAATAAGATGAAAAGACCAATCTTGCTCATCATAAAGGAGAATAGTTATTCCCAGGTGTTTTTTGTTATTTAGAAAGAATCCCTTCTGCTGTTCAAGTAATTATAATTCTGGAAGAAATTAATCATTGTTACAATGCATATCATTGTGTGATAAAAGAAGGAAAGTTAACAGAAGCTTCATGGGCAGCAGATTAACTGCTCAATTCATAGCCAGAAAGAAAGTGTTTCATAGTTGTAGTTTATATATTTCAGAGAAATGTCTTCCAAAATATGATTCGGTGCCAGTAAATGCTCATTTTTAGTGTCTACAGCCAGGACTCTAGGGAAACCAGTCTGGAGGTATAAATCATTTGGATATTTAAACTGTGAAATCAGTATTAGCCATATGAAATTTTATGTTTCAGAAATCTTTCAGGACAAACCAAGTTTTGAAAATATTCATACAGGTGAAACTCAGAAAATTAGAATATCGTGCATTATATTTCTGATTAATGAAACAGGAGAATGCCTGTTGGGTAAGATTAGCATAGTATTTACAAATAATTTGCATGCTAGTTTTTATTTGTTTGATGAAGCATTTTGAGAAATGCTCCCTCCACCACACAAAATATTTCCACTTCCAGGTGTACCCAAGTGGCCTCACTTGGACTGCATTCTAGATAGATATAAAATTTCAAGCATGGATGTAAAGTATAATATGTAATCTCTGTGTACAGGCATATAATATATAGATATAAAATATATAGATTGCACACACACACCATTAGTAAATTGTAAGCAGAATCTTGGTACTCCAGCTGTGAACCTTGACACTCCAGATGTTCTTCAATTACCAGAAGCCCAAGTCAGCACACCAGCTGATAAAGGCTTCTGGGAATTGAAGTTCAAGAACAGCTGGAGTACCAAGATTCGCCATCACTGCCATAGGGCATACATTACAAGATTTTTCCGTGGATTACTGAAACAATGGAAAGCAATTAACCCCATATTACAGCCCACATACCTGAGTCATACCACTTATGCCTCTGTTGTTCTTTCATGTCCGCTCAGGAAATGTTTCTCCTAAAAGCACAATACATTCCTTCTCAAAATTACATTTTAGATAGTGGCCTCTAATGGCCAGTTCTAGTAATGTGGCTTGGAGTTTTCACCAAATATTTTTGGATGCTTGAATAATTGACCTGTGAATCTGAGTGATAGCCTGTTCTACAGTGTGATGCTGATGGGATCCATCATCCCCGATCTCAACCTATTTATTCTGTTAAACCATCATCAGAGCTTTGCCATATCTTTGTAGCTTCTGTCATACAAATATAAAGGAAGATGTGGCCCAGTTATATTTAATTCTATTCATGCCCCAGCTCCTAATTGATTTTTCAACTCCATTGACTGGCAAAACCCAACATGGTTATAACATTTTTTTTTTGGTTTTGTATTGACATATAAGAAATGTGGTGATGTGATGGACCCTAAAAAGGGGAGTAAAACTGTTAAATGGCAAAAATCAAGTGTCAGGGTTTTACATAGTAGAAACTCTTAAAATTTATTTGCTGGTGGTTTCTTTTTACAAAAAAGAGAAGAAATGAAAAAGGTTAAAGCAATTTGTGGCCCAAAGTTGATGTTGTTTATGACTCATCTGATTCTATTTGAACTCTGGACACAACTCATGCTTCCCTTCCCTCTTGTACTGAATCTAGTCATTCCACTTGAATTTTCCCATGCATTTGTGCACATATCTGCAACTTGAGATGAACCTTCCATTGAAATGATGTAAAAAATTCCATCTTTAAAATCTTGTTTCATGGATTATTATGCTATCAAGTTTTAAAATTGCTTGTAAGCACAATGAAAAATGCACAATACCAATATTTTCAATCATGTCCTCTGGGAATAGAACTATTTATGACAATCTCTTTGTCATTTGTTAACACTTTTCATCACCATCCGTGTAGGATCAAGGAGCCCTATGATTTGTTTTATCTTCCAAGATGATTATTTGATGGAGTACTGTATTATAGGAGAGAAATGATACAAAAATGGCTAAAGGTATGAAGCTGGGACTTTGGCTTAAATACCCACCTCTCTTGTCTCAGCATAATTTGTGACCTACTGAAGTAAGCTCTTTGTGGGTAATCCATATCCACCCTCTGTCTAGAGTGCCTTCAATTCATCATTTCCCAACAGATTTAAAATGGTCATCAAAAACATTTTTCCCTACAACTGGGCCTATTTATCTCCTGACGCTTCTCTTCTAAACTCCCAGAGTGCATTAAATATTGAAAATTCAACTCAATAGTCCTCCCTTTGAAAGAAATTCACAATTGTCAGAGGGTATAATCTAGGTCATGGCTAAGCAAGATGCAGAGTCAGGTCTATTCTCAATATAGCACAAAAAATGTACTTGGTAATTGTTTTTTTGCCATTTCTGCTTTTGTGTGTTGACACATGCATGTTTCTGTGCATAAATAAGTGTGCAAGAAAATATTATTAATTGCTGGCTGAAATCCTTTTGGCAGAGCTGCACTGCACAATGCAGATGATGTCACTAGCCCTGGCCATACTGCAGATGTTTTGGAGCAATAAAAAGTTTCTGAGAGCTCCGCCTTGAGCTGCTATGGAATTGGAAGAGGAGTGATGTATAGCAGAAAACTGCTGCTTTTGGTCCTGATCATAGAAAGAAAGAAGAGAAATGAATGAAGGAATGGGAGCAAAGGCTACCCATGCTTTCTATAACCACTTGTTGGTGTGAGGACCTGTGAGAACTCAAAACTAGAATGAAGGCGGTTCAAACCAGCCATGCAAAAGAGCACTGAAGACTGAAGGAACTAGAAATGTTTAGCTTTGAGAAAATGAGAGTGAGAAGGGATATGATTGTACTCTTCAAATACCTGAAAGATATGCGTAAAATGGAAAGATCTGGTATCAACCATCCCCGAGTGCAGGACATGTAATAACTGGCTGAAAGTAAATTAAGCCAGATAGAGGCTGAATATCAGGAGAACCTCCTAACAGTTAGAGCATTACGACAGTGGGACCACCTGCCTTGAGAGGCGAAGGGCACTCCAACATTGGAAGCATTCAAGAGAAAATTGGCCCACCCTCTGTCATATCTACTTTGATTTGGATTCCTGCATTGAGAAGTGGGTTGGACACGATGGCCTAAAAGGCCCCTTCCATCTCAGTTATTTTAGGATTCTAAGAAGATTTGAGTCATTAAATCAGTTGTTAGATGGCAAGCCAACACTTATGTAAGTCCCACTTATTCAACAGATCTGCTTCAATTGGGATTACTAGCTGGATTTGGGCCTCAAGATATACCTCCAGTGGAGTGAGATTCTGAAGCAGTAAGAAACCAGACAAGGAATCTGTGGGGCTAGAATGTTTCAAATATGTTTTAATCTAGAACATGAGGTTTTTCCCCCAGAAAAGAAAAACATTCAGACAAAACTGGTGCTAACAACAGTGCTCTTTCTCTCTCCCAGTTCCTTCTTTTTAATCAACTACCTTGAGAGGTGGTGAGTGCTCCAACCCTGGAAGCATTCAAGAGAGAATCGGACCCCTGTGTGTCATTTCTGCTTTGATTTGGATTTCTGCAATGAGCAGAGGGTTGGACTCAATGACCTAAAAGGCCCCTTCCAACTCAGCTATTTTATGATTCTATGAGGTAAGCTCCAATGTGAGCTAGTCATTTGGGGGAGGAGGGAGCGATCACCTGAAAGGCAGCTCCCTCCTCCTTCCTTGCCTCTTCTGAAAGGTGCAAATAGCCACCTGTCCAACTTTAAGATTCCAGTATGAGAATACAGTAAAACTCCAGATAACAACAGTACCGGATCACACCAAGTCCAGATAACGGCGGTAATTTTTGAGACAAGATTTGCACCGGATAACACCATTTTAGTGTTATCTGATGCATCGTGTTTGATCTCCTACCTTTTCATGCTGTTTGGGGCCAAAAAAATCGCCATCATCGGGTGCATGTTTCTGGCTCTCCGCCTCCCCTGCAGCCTCTGGGAAGGTGGGAGGACCTCTTCTGTGCTGTTCCCACCTTCCTAGAACATCCCTGGACTGCACAACAGCTGAAAAAAGTTGCGGCCGCCATTTTATCATGTCCTTTTTGTGGGAGTGGGCAGCCGGCATATGGGTGCTTCATTCGGCGCCTGCCTTCTGGAGAAGGCAGCCAGCCTTTTTTTTAAAAAAAAAAGTGTTATCCAGTGCATGCACTGGATGACACTAAAAACCGGATAACGTTAAGACTTGTGGAACCAAGTTTTGGCATTATACAGAGTATTACTGTACCTGTTTGCTTCAGGGCCAGATAGAAATTTTGAACTTGTCTCTGACTGGCTGATTATTTTTTTGCCTATCTCACACTGTCTCTTATGGGGCCATATGTGCCAATCTTGGGGGCCATATTAAATAGGTCACAACTGGCAGGGCAGTGTGAGAGAATCATAGCTCCAGTGAGGTCTCAAGATACTTTGGGAGTGGGTCCCATGGCACCCAACACCTGGGATACCAGGATCCTGAGATTCAGTTCCAGGATTGAGGGGGCCCACTGGTGGCCCACTGATGCTACTGCCCACCTAATGTCCTGAGGGTTGGGGTAGCAATCGGTTACGATTAGCTCAAGTGGGTTGGCCAGGAGTGGGACATCCTTAAATAGCACCTTCTTGGGGCTCATCCAAGGAGGAATCCCTGGCTCCATCCCTGGACTCCACACTACACAACCCCCACTGCAGAAAGAAAGGATTTAATCCAGTTAAAGTTAACAGTTAATAAAGTTCTGGCCCTTAGTTAAGTCCAAATACTGTGTCCGTGTCTTTGTTCCAGGATTGGGGAGGCAAAGGCATTATTGGTGGTCTTTCCATGCACTAAAATTAAAATTCAAAGGCATGCAGTTCAAAAAGTCCTGCATCCATTTATTGGTTATTTGGAAAACTTCTTAAAGTTGGGAATTGCTGCCACTTGGGGAAAGCTGTGTACTGGTCTGTCAATATTAAGGGTGGACAATTTACAGCTAAATCTTTCATTCACAGCCTGATGATCTCTCCTCTTGCAGTTCCTAGGCTATATCCGTGAGTGCATGTTGCTATTTCTTTTTTCCCCGTGTGAGCTGGTACCTTGAAACGATCCAGATTATCTGTGTGCAACAAAAATGGATTGTGTAAACTAGTATCTAGAAATAGCTATCCTCTTGATTTATATTGTCGATGTTTTTAATCATGTTGCTTTCACAACTAACCTACCTTCCTTGCTATGTAGTTGTGCAGAAACGTGTCTGCAGAAGGCTAAATTAAGAGCTCTAATTAATTTTCCATAGGCCTTGAGGAGATTTGAAGTGATAATCACATTTATGGGTCTCTTGTGTGAGGCTAGTGTTGGAATAAGGGCAAAAGCACAGGATATTCCATTAACGCAGCCACTGATCTCTCAGTCAAGGGTTACGACCCCCTGAGGGACTGTGAACTGGCTTCTAGGGCTTGGCAATAACTCTTCAATTTTCTTCATGTTTAGGACTGATTCATGTGATCAATAGACAATCAGTCACCTGTCATTTTAGGAATACACCAGTCCGGGTTAACCAGTTTGTTCAGTATGCTGTAGAACGGGGTTGACTCAGAAGTAGTGGTGAATTTCTATGGAATTCTGTGGGCAACACAAATATCTTGACGCTGGGAAGGGAAGAGAAAGATTTGGATTAGAAGTGTTAAAACAGGGATGTTTGAAGAATTTTATCTTTGACAATTACTACATGAAATGATGACCTGTTTTATTTCTCACGAATAGACCCAAATGAATTTTGGAGCTTGTTTTTTAAGTGGGTTTTCCTGCTTTTGGAATTTTGTCATATTATTCTCATCCTTCCCCAAAGCAGAGGTTGATTACTTTGAGGCTGTCTTTGGGGTGTTTTTGAGGGGGACTGGGGTTGTTAGTCCACCATAAAATATCATGTACACACATCTTGTGTCAAGGAGTGTGTCAATCAGCTCCAACATACTTCATTTTGAGCCCCTGCCAGAGGGTTCTCCTAAAATGCAGTGCTGCATTTTATCCTCTTCCCAGCATAATTGCATGCTGGGGGCATGGATAAGAGAGAAGGAATTGTCAACCTGCTTTCTGTATAAACATTTGGATTTTGCAGTAGCTCGTTAGCCATTCATATTTGGAAAATTAAACACTTCCCCTGATTTTATGGGGAGAGTCAGAAGAAGTATTGTTTTCCTTGAGTTGAGCATTACTGTTAGGATGCACTGAAACAGCAGTTGTATATCAAATGTTTTAAATAAAATCAAAGACATACCTGTCAAGTTTTGGGAAATTTCTGTCAAACCCCCATATTTTACACTATTTCCCGCCATCATCCTTTATTAGTTAGACTGCAATTAGACTGGAGTTAGACTGGAGGCCAACACAGGATAAGCATAGCTGTCCAGTTTCCCGTTTTAGATGGGAAATTTCCCTTATTTGACAGGAATTTCCTGAAATTTGACAGGTATGATCAAAAATGCAGAAGCCAAATCAGTTGGGCCTGGCTTCCATGATCTCCAGCTGATTGATGGCAGGGCTGCTGCCGATCAACGCTCCCTTGATGTAGCAACCACAGCAATGCTGGTGCCAATCAGCTGACAATCCAGAAAGCCCCGCAATGCTGATCCAGTTACTGGGCCTTGCTTTTTTTCTTTTCTTTTTAACGTTCAGCTATATGATTTGTTTTGATGCATTGCTTAGCTCACCTGTCCTCTAAGCAATGCATCAGCACAACTATATGAGTCAATATGAGTCAAGCCCACCTGCTCAGATCCAGGAAGAGATTTATTGCAAGAACAAACATTCTTTAGGGAGCACAAGAGCAAAACCAAATTAAAAGCTGGAGGAAGGAGCTCACTGGGCAAGGAACATCATTAAAGGAGGACATAGCTGAGGAAAACCTCCCCTACATCACTTGAGGACCCTAAATAGGCTGAGGGTCAGAGTCCCTAAATGCACCACCAACATGCTCAAGTGCTGGCAGACAACAACACACGGTGTGAATGTGGAGAGAGACAAAATCTGGCTCATTTACTTGCCTGTTGATTACTACCAGAAACATTCACTGATGAGGACTTAAGTTTGGCAAATGACAAAGCCAAGAAAGTGGCTTCATTTTGGCAGTCCATGGTTTGATCGGGACACAAAAGAAGCAGCAGCAGCAAAACAATCATCTAACAAATATAAAAAATAATAATTCACTTCTTCTGGCCATCCCTGGATCATCAAGGAAGTGTTTAATTTGCTGTTTAGATGAGGGGAGCAGTTGTTGTTGTTGTTCAGTCACATTTGATTCCGCCCCCCCTGTTACTCCATGGACCATTGCCCACCAGACACCCCTATCCTCCACCATCCTCCTCAACCCGCCCAACTCTGTGCTCATTGCATCTAGCCATCTCATTTTCTTCCGACCCCTTCTTCTTTTACCCTCGACCTTTCCCATCATCAAAGCTTTCTCAAGTGAATCCTCTCTTCTCATTTGATTCCAAAGTACTTTAATTTCATCTTCACTATTTGACCTTCCAAAGAGCAGTCAGGGTTGATTTCTTCTAAGATTGACCTATTTGTTCTCCTCACTGTCCAGAGTATTCTCAAAACTCTCCTCTAACACCATATTTCAAAGGCTTCTATTCTTCTGCACTCTGCTTTCCTTATGGTCCAGCTCTCACAACCATACATTACTACTGATAATACCATTGTTTTGACTATGCGCACTTTTGTTTGCAAGGTGATGTCCCTACTATTCACTATGTTCCCCAGGTTTCTTATAGTTTGTGTCCCAAGAATCAGTTGCCTTTTTATTTCATGGTTGCAATCTCCATCAGCAGTGATCTTGGATCCTAAGAAAGTAAAGTCTGTCACTCCTTCTACTTCTTCCCCATCTATTCTCCAGGGAGTGATAGGGCCTGTTGCCATTATCTTGGTTTTCTTGATGTTGAGTCTCAAGCCAACTTTTGCACTCTCCTCCTTCAACCTAAGCAGGAGTTTCTTTAGGTCTTCCTCACTTTCTGCCATTAGGGTAGTATCATCTGCATATCTCAAATTGTTGATGTTTCTCCCAGCAATTTTAATTCCAACTTGTGATTCATCCAGCCCTGCATTGCACATTATGTGCTCTGTATATAAGTTAAGTAAGCAGGGTGACAAAATTTTCTTACTCCTTTTCCTATTCCAAAACCACTCTGTCATTCCGTATCCTTTCCTAACTGTTGCTTCTTGACTCTTTTACAGATTTCTCATGAGGCATATAAGATGTTCTGGCATTCCCATCTCTTTAAATACTTACCACATTTTGTTGTGGTCCACACAGTCAAAGATCTTGGTGTAGTCAATGAAACAGGAATAGGCTTGTTTCTCATATTCCTTTGTTTTCTCTAAGATCACGTTGGCAATTTGGTCTCTAGTTCCCCTACCTTTTCGGAACCCAGCTTGCACTTCTGGTAATTCTCTATCCATGTGCTGTTGAAGCCTATCATATATTATCTTGAGCATGACCTTGCTAGCGTGTGGGAGAGGGTAATTGTTTGGTAATTTGAACATTCTTTGGCACTGTCCTTTTTTGGAATTGGAATATATACTGATCTTTTCCCATCTTGTGGCCATTGCTGTGTTTTCCAAATATGCTAGCATATAGAATGCAGTACTTTAACTCCATCATCTTTTAGGGCTTTGAATAATTCAGCTGGGATACCATCATCTTCACTGGCTCTGTTATTTGCAGTGTTTTTAGGGCCTTCTTGACTTCACTATCTAGGATGTCTGGGTCAAGTTCAATGTTCTCATCACTGTGATGGGGTGTTGAGGTCTTTCTTGTGTACTCTTGCCATCTTTTCTTAATTTCTTCTGCATCTACTAAATCCCTGCAGTTTTTGTCCCTTATACCAGTCTTTTTTTGCTTTAAACGTACCCTTGATTTCTCCATTTTTTGGAAAATATCTCTAGTCCTTCCCCTTCTGTTGTTTTCCTTTATTTCTTTGCACTGTTCATTTAAGAAAGTTTCATTATCTCTATTTGCTTTTCTTTGAATGTCTGCATTCAATTGATGGAATTTGTCTCTTTCGCCTTTGCCTTTTGCTTTCCTTCTTTCCTATGCTATTATAAGAGCTTCATCAGACAACCACTTTCTCCCTCCAGCCTTGAGTGATCCAAAAAGTCCTGACATATCCTGCAGCAGCAGGGGAAATGTAGGCAGACCCTTCTATTTCCTAGAGAAAGTGAATCCACTCTTTCAATGGGTCCTTTAAAGTTCAGATGGACTCAAGTCTTCAAGGGCCATCTTGTGTCTGAAGTGACTTTATGGTACACAACATAAATGCAAACTTTGGTTCCTGGCAGAAGAAATTAATTACTCGTAAACTGTGATTTGTGGTCAATTTCTTCCAAAGTCTAATGAGTTATAGGAAGCTATTTTATACCAAGTCAAACAATTTGTTCTTCTAATCAACTTTGATTTGTCTCTGAGTCCAGAAGATTACAGGCTGAAATTTCTCCAGCCTAACCAGGTGATTCTGGAGACTGGTCATTGAACATTTTGATTGTAAAAACTGTTTTCTGTTGTTATACAGTTATAGCTCTCTTTGATGCTGCATGATTGTATTCTTCTTCTTCTCCTGTAACTGAATCTGAATATAGGCGATCATCATGTTGATGAGCCAAGAAGACTGTCCTGAGAATATAATGTTGGGACAAAATATGATTACATAATTGCCATTTAAAAATCAGTATTTTCATCATGTGTTGTTTGTCAGTTTTTTTAAAAAGTGGAATTGAATGATTTTTGTTGTTCAGTCGCACAGTCGATTCCTTTGCGACCCTACGGACCATTGATCTCCAGGCATCCCTGTCCTCCACCATCCTCCTCAGCCCGCTCAGCTCAGTGCCAGCTGCGTCCACAATGCCATCCAGCCATCTCATCCTTGGCCGTCCCCTTTTTCTTTTGCCCTCCACCTTTCCCAGCATCAAGGCTTTCTCAAGTGAATCCTCTCTTCTCATTTGGTGTCCAAAGTACTTCAGCTTCATCTTTACTATTTGACCTTCTAAGGAGCAGTGAGGACTGATTTCTTTCAAGATTGACTTATTTGTTCTCCTCGCTGTCCAGGGTACTCTCAAAACTCTCCTCCAACACCACATCTCAAAGTCTATTCTTCTGCGCTCAGCCTTCCTAATGATCCAGCTCTCGGATCCATACATTACCACCGGGAATACCATTGCTTTGACTATACGGATTTTTGTTTGCAAGGTGATGTCTCTACTTTTCACTATGTTCCCCAGGTTTCTCATGGCTTGTCTCCCTAGAATCAGTCGCCTCTTTATTTCATGGCTGCAGTCACCATCTGCAGTGATCTTAGATCCTAAGAAAGTAAAATCTGTCACTGCTTCTACTTCTTCCTATCTGTCTATCGATTCCAAACCATTAAATCTGTTCCTCACCTCCACTGTGTATTCCTTAGGGATGTTGTCTAGGTCATATCTGTCTGGCCTGATTGTTTTCCATATTTTCTTTAGTCTAAGCCTGAATTTTGCTATTAGTAGGTTGTGATCTGAGCCACAGTCTGCTCCAGGTCTTGTTTTTGCTGACTGTATGGAGGTTCTCCATCTTTGGCTGCAAAGTATATAATCAATCTGGTTTCGATGTTGGCCATCTGGTGATGTCCCTGTATAAAGTCACCTCTTGTGTTGCTGGAAGAGGGTGTTTGCTATGACCAGTGTATTATCTTGACAGAACTCTATCAATCTTTGTCCTGCTTTATTCTGCGTTCCAAGCCCAAACTTGCCTGTTATTCCATCTACTCTTTGATTTCCTACTTTGGCATTCCAATCTCCCAAGAGAATGTGGACATCATTTCTTGGTGTTTGTTCTATGAGGTCTTGTAGGTCCTCTATGAGGTCCTCATAGAACTGGTCAACTGTGGCTTCATCTGCGCCCGTGGTTGGTGCGTATATTTGGATCAGGTTACTCCTGATTGGGGTTGAAAAATAACAATCTTTGAAGTGGTTCTTTCTGTGTACCTGTACCATGAAGACTGTCCTGAGAATATATTGAAGTGGCCCTTCATCTGCCTTCTGCATCACAGCATGACCCACGTACCAATGATCCTGTTCCACAAGTCACTTTCTGGTCCTGAGCCGTTTTGGCACACAAAGTCCTCCTCAGCCCCAGGTCAGTATTGATGAAGTTGCTGCCCTCCATCAAGATGGATTCAAGTGGGATTTAATCCAATTGGGGACCATCACCCTTCCTGTGGACTTGGGCACCCAAGGCTGTTAGTCCCCAGGGTTGTCAGGTTAGTTAATCACCACCTGACACTTGGCATTGAGTTGTTGGCAGTATTGTCTACTTTATTACCATAGCAGGATAACCTGGCCCCTCAGTAATTCTGTAGGAAGTTGCAGGTCAAGAAAAATGATGTATTTGCATGGGAAACATTAGCACACAGCTTTCCTTTTGATGATAGTGAAAGGTTCTTGGCTGAAACATAGTTATGTGTCTTCTTGCTTTATAGACGGTACCACCCTTCCCTGATCACCTGCTTTTTGTCAAATGTAATTCATGTCCTAATATTCCTTTAATGCACTATCCCTTCTCTCTATCCCCACCCCCATTGCAGGTGACATATACAATTCAAAAAGCTATAAAAATGAATATAGATGAAATATTAGACAGAAGGTTGAATGAAACAACTGTGAACAAATAGCTTCTTGCAGCCTTAAATAGAGTTTAAAAGACCTTCCATCTGCACTCACTCTTTTCATCCTTGTGAAACTGATTCATTGACCAAATTGGTCATTTAAATTCAAAAGCCCAGTCGATTTCTTTAGGGCATCTCCCCCCCTCCCTCCCACGGATGTATGCAGTGAGAACTGTGTGTTGTTATGCATCTCTTTTTGGATATCTTCTTAAAAGATAATATAACTTGGTTTAGGTAAGCAGAGCTTTGAATAGACAGAGGGTTTATCAAATTAAAAGTGAAGATATCTGAGGTCAGCAGCTACAACATTCAAGAGAAATATGGCCAGCAATATTGGTAGAATGCCAGCCCTGTTGCTTAAAATGTAATTTAAGTGTCCATTGTGTTTTACAGCAACAGAAGGAAAGTCTAGGATTTAATCAGCATAAAACAGACAAACAAATATTTATTCAGTTTTAGCTGGCTCAGAATGAATGACAATTCCAAATATGCTAGAGAAATGCTAAAAGCTCCAACTGACAACATTAACTAGTAGGTGCACAAATTTATATCAGCTCCAGAGCCAAGAATTGGGACCTTTGAATCCTTGAGTGAAGAATCACTGTTCATAAAACCCTGATGTGGCTGAGAAGTGATGTGTTAATACATTTTCACAGACTTATCGTTTTAGTGTTCTCTTCCTTCCATGGCTGCATGGTGCCATTTAGAAGATCTTCCTTCCGTACTCTGGTCATACCTTAGAGTTTATATGGGGCAGCCCTTGACGACCATTCGGAGGCTACAGCTGGTGCAGAATGCGGCAGCCTGGGTGGTGATGGGATGCGAGCGTTATGCTCGCGCCTCACCATTGCTTTGGGAGCTGCACTGGTTATCAGTTTGTCTCCGAGTGCAATTTAAGGTGCTGGTTTTGACTTTTAAAGCCCTACATGGTAGTGGGCCAGGATACCTAAGAGACCGCATCGTCCCAAGAGTGTCTGTCCATCCAATCAAAGTGGACCGGAGGGCTCTCTAATTGTTCCATCTGCCAGAGGGGCTCGCCTCTCTGGCACATGAAGGAGGGCCTTTTTCGTGTCCGCACCGGCCTTGTGGAACCTCCTGCCAGTAGAGTTGCGGGAGCAGACGGAGCTGCTGCCTTTCAGAAAAGAATTAAAAACCTGGTTGGCGGGGCAGGTGTGGGGCCCGGATGGAAGAGTGGCCCCCGCCTGTTGACTTATAAAATGAAGCCTCCCCATCTTTTTAATGCAGGCAGTTTTAATGTGGTTAGGTTTTAATAGGTGGGTGGATATGTTGGGGTTTAAATTGTTTTTAATACGTATGTTTTAATCCTGTTGTGAGCCGCCCTGAGTCGTGTTTGCCTGATTGGGCGGAATAGAAATTTGAGTTATAAATATAAATAAATAAATAAATAAATAAATTTTATTTACATCCCAATTTCTTTCATAACTGGGACTAAAGATGTCTCACTCAACCAATGGAAAACAAATAAGTTTTTTAGCACAGTGTAAAAAATAGAGACTTAGATCAAAATACCAAAAGCAGGGGTTCTCAACCTTTTTACGCCATGGGCCTGACCATGCTCCCCAGACAGCTGTAAACGCAGCAATAAAACAGATCTGCAGCTGTTGTAAATGGGTTTACAACAGCTGCGGGCGTGTTTGTGTGGGTGCATTTGCTTCCATTTCTGGTGTGTCTGTATTGCAGACCATATCAAATGGTGCCATGAGCCAGGGCCAGTCCGCGGGCCTTAGCTTGGTCACACCTGACCCAAAGAGTCATTAATCAGGACTGACTTGAAATGAAGTACAGCATTTCTGGAAGAAAGCAAAGCAAAGCAATCACACTTAAATACCGCACCATCGTGCTTAGTGCACTCTCTGGGTGGTTCACAACTTAATTAGCATAGACTTGTTTAATTACTCAAAATAAGCATTGTGGCTTATGAAAAGAGCAACATTGATGCCAGTAATGGTAGTCATGCTGGAAGAAATCCCAAAAGTGTTGAAAACACATCTGAGTGTGATTGGCATTGATAAGATCATGATCGAGTAGTTGCTGCGAGCAGCATTACTAGGTAAGGTCCTTTTTTTGTGTCAGATACACCACCAGCATATAATAACACACTAAACTAAAATTAAGACATCTAAAAATAAACTAGAATTAAAAAGGCCTAGATGATGTGGCCCAATATTGGGCCACATCAACTGCATTCCTTCTTGCCAACATAAGAACCTCCTCATTGCACATTGTGTGCATTGTATCATATGGGAGATAGTTTGTACTTCTCTGCATTCACACAGGCTGTCATCTACAGGGAAACCCCACTTTCTCAGGTTAGCCCTTGATCTTCTTACCAAGTCTATTTAAAGCTTTCCACACAGGCCATGGTTGTTCTTTGCCAGGCAGTAGAGAGTCATGTGGTTCTGCCCACTTATCTGGTAGCTCCTTTCACACCTTCCATAATTCTAAGTCAGTGTGTGGGGGCTGTTTGTTTAGAGGGGAAGAAGTTGTGAGGAAGCTGTGCCTTGATTTCAATCTCTGCTTTGGTGGTTGGTGATCAAATAGCAGGTGTGTTTCCGAGGAACTTTCTTGACAGAATTTTGGTGGCAGAATGCCAGCTAAGTAAGGTTGGTTTTAGGCATCCTGTGACCAATCTCACTGTTTCATTTAGGGCCACATCCACTCTGCATGCTTTGATCTGCACAACACTGGATTAGCATACTCACCTGCAGAGTAACATAAAGCTAGTGCAGAAGTTTGTAATGTGTGCGGTTGGGCACCCCAAGTTGTGCCTGTTATTTTCCTTAAAATATTGTTCCTGGCAAAAACCTTCTGGTTGGTATTAAGGCAGTGGGTCTTGAAGGTGAGAGTTTGATTCAGGGTAACTCCCAGGTATTTGGGGGTGACACAGTGTTTGAGCCTGGTGCCATTCCAAGTCACCTGCCACCTTCTTGCTGCCTCAGTTTTTCAGATAAAAAGCACAGAGTTGAGTTTTTAGACAGTTTGGCTTCAGTTGGTTATCCCTATAATATATAGTCATTAACTTCAAGGCCTCAATCAGTTTTTTTCTCTCAACAGCCTTGAAGGTTGCACACTGTGTGGCGATTGCCAGGTTGTCACCGTAAAGAAAGCTCCTAGTGGCTTCTGGCAATGGTTGGCCATTATTCTCCTTTAAAACAAAACGCCTTGATTTTAGGCAAAAGTGGAAATGAGGAAGACAGGAGGAAGGATTCCTGGAGGTATGATTCTGGTCATGTCTGCAAATGACCTGGATATGCATCTCTGTATGTGGCTCTTTGGGGGGTTGCAGTGGCTTAGTGTTTAAGACACTGAGCTTGATGACTTGAGACCTGAGTGCTGGACAACGGAGTGAGCTACAGTCATCTGTCCCAGCTCTTGCCAACCTAGCTGTTCGAAAGCAAGAAATTGCAGGTAGATAAATAGGTACCACTTTGGCAGGAAAGGTAACAGTGTTCTGTGTGCTTACCTGACCACAGAAACATCTGCAGAAACAGACAGCACTGGTTCTTTGGCTTTAAAATTAAATTAAATTAAATTTAAATGCTGCCCTGAGTGGGAGAATATCCCAGATGGGCAGGATAGAAATGTAAAAAATAAAAATAAATAAATAAAGATCAGCCCCACCCCCTTGAATTGCTCATAATTGGCTTTTGAGCAAGGATGAACTTTACCTTTAGCTGACGAAAATGGCCTCTCTCTTCTAAGATTTAAGTCAATGGGTATACTATGCCAAGGATGGAAGCTCGGGAATGGATTAATTGCTCTTGAAGTAGTTATGCTTCTGGGGGAATTCTGGGAGCTGTCGTTTCAGAAACACAAACTTTGCTGTCGTATAAATATATACAGAGTTGATTCCAAAGCAAGCCAAGGGAGTTCATTAATCTCAATACCAAACAAGCCTTCTTGCCCAACACTTGCAGTTTGCACATGATGACAAACATCTCTTCCCTTCCATGGAGATTGCTTTACCAGGAGGGCAAAACAAAGACAATGGTCTAGATTTTCAGCTGCTTGTGAAAAGCTGTTGTTTTAAAACAGTTTTTGTTTTTCATCTCTTCCCTGCAGGTTATTTAGGCAAAAGCCCCCAGATGTAATCTCATCTTCTTCCCACAGAGCAAGGTGGACATGGAGACTGAACATAGATTGTTGGGGTGGGGGGGACACACCATAGCTCTTAGTTCTTACTCATTCTTCAGGCTGAGCTGAATATCATCAATCAGTGTGACCAACACATTAATTATGATGTATCTCTCACAACAGAGACTTGTTGTTGGGCATTTTTCTTAGGTGGCTTGTAATAACGCACAAGAGAGTGGAAGAATCTCATTGATCCCAATAAAAATGGTCTGATGCATCTTAGCAGGAAATATAATTGAACAAGGGAAAGGTTCTCTCCCAGACTATCTAAACTTTGAGACTAGGAAAAGACAGCAAAGAGAAAGGAATTGCAGGAGAGGCAAATTAAGTAGAAAGAGAAAGAGAGATGGGCAAACAGAATTAGATGCACAGCTGTGCTAAAAAAAGCAGTAGGGGGTGCAAATTATACTCTGCATCCCTATCACAACAGTCTGTTTCAATTACAACCTGGTGGTCTATGAGATAATCGGTATTAATTAATACCTATGACAGTGATGGCAAACCTTGGCACTCCATCTGTTCTTGGACTTCAATTACCAGAAGCCCAAGTCAGCACTCCTGTTGATCAGGGCTTGTGGGAATTTAAGTTCAAGAAAAGCTGGAGTGCCAAGGTTTGCCATCACTGACCTATGAGATATATATTACAAGAACAAGAGAAAAAAAACAAGGAGTGTTTTTTTTCATGGAGACTTCCACAATTTCATTAAATCATAGGGTCCTATGAGGCCAATGAGTCCAATCCCCTGTGCAAGGCAGCAGTTCAACAAAAAGCAAGCGCGGCGCCAAAATGGCCGCCGCGCCCTTTGCGGGGGCCCCCCCCACAGGACAGAGAATCCGGGTAGTTAGGGGCGTGGCCAGCTCCCTTATAAAAGGGGTGGCCACGAGGCAGCCAAGCTGCCATTTTACCTCAGCGACGGAGCGGAGAAGTTTTTTCCCTGCGTCTCCGTCGCTCGTTAGCTTACCGGGAAGCCTTTTGGTAGCGGTTCTGCCTTTCCGGCTTCCCTTTTTGCTCGGGTGGAGATGCCTTCGAAGAAGAAGGCAGCTTCGAGTTCAGCTCGCGTTGTTAGGAGGCGCAACCCAGGTCGGAGGACCGCGGTGCCGCCTCCTCAGCAGCCACCTTTGCCAGCCCCGGCCGGGGCCGGCGGAATGGGGTCTATTGCCCCTTGGCCCGGGGTGGGCGATCAGAGTGCGGGCGCGGAAGGGGTTCCGGCCCGCGGCCCACGAGCGGTGGACACCGCTCCTGCTCCTGCCCACTCTGTCGGGCCTACTCCTCTTGGGCTGCAGCCTCTCCCGGGGCCCTCTAGCCTTGGGGGGTGGTGCGGCCCCCTGCCTTGGCAGGTTTCTCCACCAACCCTGCCGGGCTTCGGTGCTGGCCATTGGCCATATGTGGGTCCCGGGGTACAGGGACCTGTACCCATGCCTGGGCCAGGCGGGCCGGCCGGCCCTTTGCCCATGGTCAACGTGGACACCTTGCTGGCCCGCATTGCGGCCCTGGAGGCGTCGTTGGCGCGGGCCAGTCAGGCGGGCGCCCCTTTCGGGGTTCCTTTTGAGACGCTGTCGGCTGGAGGACAACAGCCGGCGGGGAGGGTCGAGCTGCTGCAGGCGTGTGGCGCGGTTTCGGCCACTGCCTCGCAGCTCCCCAGCCAGCAACCAGGTGCGGGTCAAGCCCCGGCGATGAGCTCTACGTCGGTCGTGAGCTCCGACGCCCCCAGTGGGCCGGAACCCCCGGTGGGGGCGGCCCACGGGGGTGCAGCGTGTGAGTATACGGTGCAAGCGAGTACATCCACACACATTCCCAATCTAGGGGGGGCCTTTCAATGGCCTTGGCCTCGCGCGGGTGGTGCGGGGGCCACGCTGTCGGCGACCCACCCGGCGACGACGACTGCCACCTTGGGCACTGGGGTGGGCATTGGTCCTTACACTACAGGGAATGTTCTGGGGGTGGCTGGATTAGTTCAGGCCCCTTTTACCAGGCCGGCTGTCCCTTTTTTGGCCTTGCCGACGGCAGGGTATTCCTTGCCATTGGGTGATCACCTGGCACAGGCTACTAGGGAAAAGATATGGCGAGGGGAGTACGTAGATATCTTCTCACTCCTGAACAGAGAGCCCACCAAGGAGGAAAGGGAGGGTCAGGATGAGAAGGACAAGGAGCAGGCACGCCGCCGTAAGCCGCCGCGTACCTGGGCCAACTGGCTCCCCGCTTATTTAATATACATGGCGGTATATTTGAGGGCGCGGCCGGATTTAGCTATTCCCATGGTCCAATATTTGGACAACATATATAGGGCGATGGTCGATTTCCCGGGCCCCTCATGGCTAGCATATGATGAGGAATTCCGTATGAGGATTCCCCTACACCCCGAGATGAGATGGGATGAGCCGTGCCAGAGACTGTGGCTCTTGTATATGACACCCACACGTCCTGCCCCGGGGGATAGATACCATTGCGGACATGCGGTCCAGCGAGCGGCTCCAGCGCAGGTTACCCGCCAGGCGGCGGGGCAGGGGGTTCCAGCCCGCCTGCTGTGCTGGACTTTCTCGTCAATTGGTTCCTGCAATCGTAAGAACTGCAGGTATAAGCATGAGTGTCCCACATGCTCTGGCCCCCACGCAGCCTCTGCTTGCCCCAAGCCTGGGGGGGCGCGAGGCAGAGGGAAGGGTGGACAGTGGGCTGGCAAGGCTGCCACGGATGGAGCTAGTTCTCCAAAAGGCCCCCTCCCCAATTAAGGTGGACATGCTGGAGCGCTGGCTCGCATCGTACCCGAAGGGGGAGGACAGGGAGTATATTCTTCAAGGTTTTAAGCAGGGATTTCGTATCCCTTTTGTGGGTGATAGGTCCCCTCAGGATGCTCCCAACCTTTTATCCCTTAGAGGAAGGGAGGAGGTGGCCGCGGCCAGCATTCAAAAGGAGTTAGTCGCGGGCAGGGTCGCTGGACCTTTCCCCGTACCCCCGTTTCCCAATCTTAAGGTCTCGCCACTTGGTTTGGTCCCCAAAAAGTCCCTAGGTGAGTTTCGCCTTATTCATCATTTGTCCTACCCAGCCGGCCGATCGGTCAATGATGCTATCCCTGATGACCTTTGTTCAGTCAGGTATACATCGTTTGACCATGCGTTGCGCATGGTGCGCTCGTGTGGCCCGGGTGCCCTGCTGGCCAAGTGTGACATTAAGTCAGCTTTTCGCCTCTTGCCAGTGCACCCGGGCGACTTTGAGTTGCTGGGTTTTAAATTTAAGGGGGAATATTATTTTGATAAGGCCATGCCTTTTGGCTGCTCCATATCATGCTCGGCTTTCGAGCGTTTTAGTACCTTCCTAGAGTGGGCTTTCGCCTGCAGGTCAGGGTCCCGGTCTGTAGCCCATTACCTGGATGACTTTTTATTCGGGGGTGAACGGGGCTGGGACACGTGCGCACGTCTCCTCAACACATTTCAGACGCTAATGGAGGAACTTGGTGTCCCTTTAGCGCCCGAAAAGACCGAGGGCCCATCGACCAAGCTAGTATTCCTGGGGGTTGAGATTGACACAGTAGTGCAGGCTTCTAGGTTGCCGGGTGATAAGGTGTCCAGGATCGTGGCCCTTATCTCGGAATTGCTGGCCAAGCGTAAGGCATCACTGAGAGAACTTCAGGTGCTACATGGGCACCTTAATTTTGCTTGCAGGGTGGTCGCACCGGGCAGGGCTTTTGCCCGGCGCTTATGCGACGCCATGGCAGGGTTATCCAGGCCCCACCACAGAGTCAGGCTCACCCGGGGTATCAGGGCAGACATGTTCGTCTGGTTGCAATTCCTGAGGGAGTTTAATGGGGTCTCATTTTGGAGGTCTGACCTCCTGGCGTCCCCCAATTTCCAGATCCAGTCTGATGCCTCAGGATCCCTGGGTTATGGGATGTACTTCAATGGGAAGTGGGCCTGTGGTGGGTGGCCACCAGCATGGGCAGGCACAGGTCGCCTGCGGGATCTCACATACCTGGAATTTTTCCCCATTTTGGGGGCTTTGATGCTATGGGGCGAACAGTGGGCTAATTCGGTGGTGCATTTCTGGTGTGACAATGCTGCTGTGGTCCACATTGTCAATGCACAGACTTCCAAATCGCCCAGGGTCATGGACCTAGTGCGCCATTTTGTGCTGCGCTGCCTGCGCCTCAACGTCTTGTTCAGGGCCAGGCATGTCCCAGGGATTAATAATGATATTGCTGACGCTTTTTCCCGCCTGCAGATCTCCCGGTTCCGCGCCTTGGCCCCGGATGCGGAGGAATTTCCCTCGCCACTCCCGGACGAGATGTGGACTATTGGCAAGGAGAGGTGAACCGGGCGATTGGCCTGTCACTAGCGCCACGCACGCGTAAGGCGTATCAACAAGCATTCAATTCTTACAGGGCATTTGCTACTCAATTTCTCTTGCCAGAGACCTGGCCTATCCCGGTGGACCATGTTATGCGGTTCATGGTTCACCTGCATGCACAGGGCCTTGCACCTCGCACCATAGCATCCAAGCTCTCGGCGTTGGCTTTTATGGCCAAAGTGGGAGGTCATGTGGATACCACCTCTGACTTCCGTGTGCGACATGTTTTGGAGGGGTGGGTGCGCGAGCGCGGGCGTTGCCCGGATGACCGGCACCCTATTTCCCCAGGGGTTCTTACCCAGTTGGCCCGGGGCTGGCCAGGCCTCTGTTTTGATCATTATGAGGCAGCCCTTTTTCACGCAGCCACAACGGTGGCATTTTTTGGAGCGCTCCGCGTCAGCGAACTCGTGATGCTGTCTAAGGCGGATGCAAGTGGTAGGGCACTGGAACTCGAAGATGTCTACGTAGCCAAAGACTGGGCCCAGTTGAGGATACGCTCCTCTAAAACAGATCAGCATGGCGTAGGCAGTGGTGTAAGACTGCTACGTTGTTCTTTGGCAGACATCTGTCCGGTTGGTGCCCTACAGGAATTCCTGGCACTGCGTGGCATGCACCACGGCCCGTTTTTCTGTCACCAAGATGGGTCTCCCCTTACTAAATTTCAGTTTTGGAAGGTGACAGCCAGAGCCCTCACCAGGGTGGGCCTACCAGGTGCCCGTTATGGCACACATTCGTTCCGGATTGGTGCAGCCTCTACAGCAGCTGCTTTTGGGTACTCTGGGGCTGACATACGCAGCATGGGGAGGTGGGGCTCGCAATGTTTTCAGTTTTATGTGCGCCCACTCCCGCCATGAGTACCAATCCAGTCACCTTACCGCCTTTTTTCTCAATTTTCTTACAGACCCTGGGTGTCGTATTACACCGGTGACAGTATGGCTGGTGGGCCACAGCTATGTGCACAGGGCAGCGCGTTACGCTGCGGCGACAGAATGGGGACCCCGACTGGGACTGGGTGACCACGCCAGTCTCGCATGGCATGGTAAGCCTGGGATGTTATGGCGGGAGCTGCGGCCTTTCCTTTTTTCTGGCCTGGGTGCTGACCCGCCTGACATTCTAATCATCCACCTGGGGGGCAATGATTTGGGCCAGGTCACCGGCTTATCGCTTAAGCATGCGATTCGCGAGGACCTCGCCTACTTGCATTATGTCTGGCCTGCCACAACCCTGGTTTGGTCGGACATTGTCCCGCGCCATTCTTACAGAGGGGGCGTTAACCTCCTGGCCCTTGACCGCGCTAGGCGCGCGGTCAATAAGGCAATGGCGCTGTTTCTTGCCAACAGGGCTTGGGGACGGGTTAGTCATCACCCCGATATTAGTCTACAAAATTATGACTTGTACGCAGGGGATGGGGTCCATCTGTCGCGAGGAGGTATGGACCTCCTGTTGGGTGATTGGCGAGCAGGCCTGTTGACCGAGCTGATGGTCTGGGGGGGGGGGGCGTCAGGTCTTCTTTGAAGCCCCTCCGTGTGGCGGGTAGCACTGGTAAGGTAAACAGTATGACCCACAAGTATCCGGCAGGTTCGCAATTGACTGGACAACACTAGACAGGAATAAATTAGTTAAACGTTGTCCGGTCAACGACGAACCAGGCGATGGGGTGATGACGATTGCTAACCAGCATGCATCACCCCTGTGATTTCACGGATACGCATCAGAGGGTGGGGTCATAAGTTAGTTATTGACTACGGTCAACAATTTGTTTGTTGTCAACAAACAAATTGATACAAATTGATACATTGTAACCAATTGCCGTTGGCAATTTTGGGGTGGTACCTTACCAGTGTTACTTCGGCCTGCTTGCCTTAGGAATTATGATTGGTCGTTTTACCAATGCAAATTTATAATTCGGACTAGGGCATTGAATCAATAAATGTGGCACTATGCTGTTATCCACTTTCAATGTTGTCTGTGTCCGTTATTGGGGGGGTGCGCCTGCAATGCAAGCGCGGCGCCAAAATGGCCGCCGCGCCCTTTGCGGGCCCCCCCCCCCCACAGGACAGAGAATCCGGGTAGTTAGGGGCGTGGCCAGCTCCCGTATAAAAGGGGTGGCCACGAGGCAGCCAAGCTGCCATTTTACCTCAGCGACGGAGCGGAGAAGTTTTTTCCCCTCCACCCCCTCCCTAGTTAACAGTGTGATATTATGGTCGCTTCGGGGCCGGGTGGGAATTTTTGGTTGGGACCCATATTGGCTCCGGGTCCTGGCTTTTTTGCCCATCCCACACTGTTGCTATGGTTTGATATAGGGGGCTTTCTGTGTTCCTACTGTTGACTTTGGTCACATTGGCGGGTAGCACTGGTAAGGTAAACAGTATGACCCACAAGTATCCGGCAGGTTCGCAATTGACTGGACAACACTAGACAGGAATAAAGTAGTTAAACGTTGTCCGGTCAACGACGAACCAGGCGATGGGGTGATGACGATTGCTAACCAGCATGCATCACCCCTGTGATTTCACGGATACGCGTCAGAGGGTGGGGTCATAAGTTAGTTATTGACTACGGTCAACAATTTGTTTGTTGTCAACAAACAAATTGATACAAATTGATACATTGTAACCAATTGCCGTTGGCAATTTTGGGGTGGTACCTTACCAGTGTTACTTCGGCCTGCTTGCCTTAGGAATTATGATTGGTCGTTTTACCAATGCAAATTTATAATTCGGACTAGGGCATTGAATCAATAAATGTGGCCCTATGCTGTTATCCACTTTCAATGTTGTCTGTGTCCGTTATTGGGGGGGTGCGCCTGCAAAGCAGCTCTGAAAGATGGTTGTCCAATTTTCTGTTGAATGCCTCCCAAATCAGTGCACTCACCAAGTTCCAAGGTGGTTATTTACTCTTGCCATGTGCCTTGGGTGCCACACACCACTCACATGACTCCGGACACAACAACAACAAAGCAAATGCCAGTTTCTTAAACTAGTGGCAATGTGCAGCTGAAACCTACCTTGATGTCAGTACAAGCCTTGGGTTGCATTTGGCCAATGTCTCTCTACAAAAGGCTTTCCTTTGTGACATTTGTGTACACACTGAGAAACATACCTGTCAAGTTCCCGGATTGGCCGGGATTTCCCGTTTTTTGGCGCTCGTTCCTCCCCTTTTCCCACCGCCGTCCTGTATTTGAACGGCTGGGAAAGGGGTTACTGCGCTTCTGTACCCATCACAAATAGGTCCTGCATATGCGCAAAGAGGTTCTGCACATGCACAGAGGGGATCTGCGCATGCACAGAGTGGTTCTGCACACACGCAGAGGAGTTGTTGCTGCGTGTGTGCACCCGGGCCGGAGCAGTTCCTGTATTTTCAGGAGCCGCGCTTGACGGGTATGCTGAGGAAATATGTAAGACAACTGGCTAGTTTAGGGATTCACAACCTGTGGTCCATGGGCCGGATGCTGCCTGCAGTGCCATTTCATGTGCCCCCCCCCCACCGCCTCCACCTCACCAGAAAGTGTCATGTGGTGGAGGAAGAGGAAAATGGCCATCCGGCCCCAAAGCTGTTTGAGGGAGCGTGACCCAGCCTCCAGCTTTAAAAGGTTGAGAACTCCTATGCTAGTTGATCAATCCATCCAATGCATCTGACACATTCTACTGTCTAGATTTTTAACTCCTTACATTCCAGCCTAGATTTTTCAGGGCTCCTGCTTTTGTAAAGAGTCTCCAAATGAGCAGGAATATCTCCTCTTCAGACTTGTGGATGGTGACATTGTCAAGATCCATTGCCCCAGGAGTACTACAGAACTATATACCTCCATGGGTGGTGGTGGTAGGGGGTTTGGGTGGGTGGGAAATCAGAAGCCAGAATGAAATCAAACAATTATCTGTACTCATATCAAAACACATCTGTGTATCCAAGTAAAAGTACTTTTCAACGTTGATTCAAGGCAACATCAGCTTGTCTATTTCTACAAGTTTTATCTCTATATGTGCACGGCATTAAGCTGTAGAAGTAATAGAAAACACTGAGGTAGGGTGGAAACAATATCCACAAAGCACCTCTGCAGACATGTCATACAACATGACATGAACTGAAGAATCATGAACCACAACCATGTTATAAGTTACAATTTCTCCAGGCACTGATAATAATCTTAGTAGCTTTGGCTAAATCCACAGGAAGGCCATTCAATTCCAGCTAATATAATCAAATTTGCAAAATTTGCAAAAATAATAAGTAAAAACATCTGGATGTGGAAGAAATTGAAAGTGAAAGATTTGTTGGTACAGACTCAGGGCTTTGAATACTAAACTCTGGAAAAACTGGGTTTGGATTTTTATGTATTAAACCAGACATTCGCAACCTATGGCCCATGGGTCAGAGCCGGTCCCTGATGCCATTCCATCTGGCCCAAAAGCAATGAGCCCGGAAGAAGAAGCACCCACACCCATACATGCGCAAACATGCCTGCTACCATTGCATCCGGCCCACGGTACAGTCTGAGGGTGTGTACTCTGGCCCATGGTGCAGAAACCTTGAGAACCAAGTTAGTGTCAAATTAGGTTTTCTTAGAAACCCCTACATTTTGTCAGACATGTACAACATGGCCCTCTGCATGATAAAATTTGTTGTATTTATTGATTTTGCCCTGTGTGCTGATAAGTGAAATTTCCATTTCAGTTCATATTTAAGAACTACCCAAACTTTTCTGTCTGGGGCAGAAAGTAATCTCTCTCTCTCCCTCCATCTCTCTCTCTCATTTTTCAATGAAGGCTGGGTAAAGCAAACTTGACAGATTTTCTGCAGTCTCCTGAAGCGAATTCTTCAAGAAAAAGCATAGCGCCGAACACTACCATCTGGTGGTGGAAAGAAGAGACAGTCCTTGTGCAAGATGTGAAAACATGTGGCTGAGCAGGAAAATTTGTGGCTAGTTTTGATATCCAAGGAACACGTCTAGTTGATATGCCACATGAGTCCAGAGTCTGGAAAAAGATAAAATTTGGAGGATTTCAGCTTCTAGAATTCACCGACTAGCAGGGCCAATGGGTCGATAAAAAATAAAAATAAATTCAAGCTTGGCTAGTTCCTCTTGTTGTCCACTGGTACAGAAATGGCATATATGGGAGCGCACCGAAATAATAGAAACTCCTGATGGAGTCTCAAAAGGCATGTGTGGGCAACTGGGCCTGCTCCTGCATCCAAAGCATATAGTAAAAGTAAAAGTCTCCATTGGTTAAAATCCAGTCGTGTCCAACTCTAGGGAGCAGTGCACATCTCTGTTTACTGCTAAAGAGCCAGACATTTCCATGGCCATGTGGCAGGCATGACTAGACATCAGAGTGTACGGAATGCTGTTACCTTTCCCACAGAAAAGTTACCTATTTATCTACTTGTAATTTTTTTGCTTTCGAACTGCTAGGTTGGCAGGGGCTGGGGCAAATGACGGGAGCTCACATCATCACACAGCACTCGGGTCTTGAACTGTGACCTGGTGACCTTCCAGTTGTTAAACTTAGTGTCTTTACCACTAAGTCAGTGTGACCCTCTGTCCAACATATATGGATGACATTTAAAAAAACACAGACAAACCAGCCACCCTTTAAAACAGTCTGGAGAGCAGATTTAATGCCCACCTGAATGAACCCAATGAAATCCTTCATGGGCACAATAGTGATGAAGTTAAAAAGGGTTCCATTGCTGATTTGGGGTGCATATAGCCCTGAAGCATCATGTATAGGTCATATTTACTCTGAACCTGCCTTTAATGAGCTGCAGTTGGCCTTTAATCGACATCTGTTTGTCATGGACAATGGCAAAGCAAAATTGCACGCAAAGTTGTGCTACAGGATTTCAACTGCTATCTATGAATGCAGTATAGAAATGCACATGTGACTGCTGAGATGTGATTTCTCTCTCTCTCCCAAAAAGGAGGGTAAAGTTATCTAGTTTGAACAACACACACACAGACACAGATGCATGCACATACATATGAGGTAACATATATTCCATTATTGTATTTATTTATTTATTCCCATTTATACCCCACCCTTTTGATGTGAACACCACTCAGGGTGGCTTACAATATATATAGAAACAAAATCAGAAGGTATCAGAAAATCTTAAAACCATAACAACATTAATTCTTCTTCTTCTTTCATGTTCTGATCAAACCCTTCTTCTTCTTGTGCCATATCTTATTCTGAATATTGGCAATCATCATTGTTATCAGTCATGAAGACTGTCCTGCGAATATAATGCAGTGACATTTCATCTTCCTTCTGCATTGCAGCGTGACACCCATACCACTGATCCAGCTCCGCGAGTCACTTTGTGGCCCTGAGCCCTTTTGGCACATAAAGTCCTTCTCAGCCCCAAGCCAGTATTGATGAAGCTGCTGTCCTCTATCAAGATGGATTTAAGTGGGATTTAGTCCACTTGGGGACCATCACCCTTCCCTGTGGAATTCGGCACCCAAGGCCATTAGTCCTCAGTGTTGTCAGGTTGGTTAACCACCTCCTGAAGCTCGGCATTGAGTCACTGGCAGTATGGACTGCCAAAATAAAGCTTTGTCGTTGGCCAAACTTAAGTCCTTATCAGTGCAAGTTTCTGGCAGTAATTGGCAGACCAGTAGATGAGCTGGATTTTGCATCTCTCCACAGTCACACCGCGAGTTGTTGTCCACTAGCAGCCTCCAATTGAGCATTTATCAATATTCATAGTAAACACTAAGTGCACCTTTTAAAAACTAATGTTCTGGACTCCAGTTCCCAGAATCCCCTATGCAGTATTGCCACTGAATATTCTGGTTGTGAACCGCAGTGTCAGACATCACTTTTTCTAAACTCTTTTCTTAGGTGTATGATGGAGAAGATGTGCCAATTTATCTTACATACCATTTGGATTGCTAGTCTACCAACAAACAGTTCGGCCTTCTTTAGCCTATATAGGAGCAACAGCAGATAGGATTGTAGCCAAAGTGTCAGAATCAGGCCATTGCTTCTTGAGGAGACTCTGTACTTTAATTACCACATGATTCTATGATTTTAATTGTGCAGCCATTACAACTTTTAAATATATGATCCCCTTTAAATCTTCCTAAGGACACACATTTATTACATTTTTATTACTTTGTAATGATATGGTATTTTATTATTCTTAAGGAAATAATTTAATGATTAAGCTATCATCATAAGATCTAGTCAAAAGTGGCATGCCGTTTTTTAATGCATGCCTTCCACCCATCTTGAATATTTGATGGCAGGCTCATTGACCTGAAACATTGTAAAAGGTGACTTTGAGAAGCGACCGTCTTTCACAACTCTCAGTGAATGAAGAGTTTTGTTTTAAAGGCATTGAAAAAACACTTCGAGAAAACTGTTTTGTGTTTTGTCCTTTCCATGGCAAGACGTTTTAGGAAACCAATGGACAGTTTCTAGAGAAGTCTTCAACATGAAAGTGATGTTGAAGACTTAAGCGATCTTTTGAAAGAAAGGACTTCATGGAAAGATGGTTTTGGCTTAGGGCAGTGAGTGACCTCCAGCCTGTAGGCCAAATGTGGCTCAAGAAGGGCCCACCCATGTCCCCTCACTGCTTCCTAAACAATTGTACTTTAGTGTAGAAAGGGGTGTGAGCCCCTACTTTTTGCTTGTGTTGTAATGAATATTGCCTCATTTCTTGATACAGTATTTGTCAACGCTTCAGCAAGGATTCTCTGGATGGAAAAACGTCACCTGGTTCTTCTCCAATCAAACCAGTGGTATCAGAATCAGGGTCTATGTCCATGTTCCTAATGTGAGGCAGTTTAAGTCTTCTGGCCTACAAAGACTTGTGCAGAATCTTCACCCATCCAAAATATATTCACCCCTGAGTTATGAAGCACTTCTAGGCACTTCTTTTTTGTCAGTCTTCTCAAATGAACAAAGCCTACCTCCCAACTTTCCTTCATATCTGTTGTTGAGACTTAGGAAATCCTTCAGAAATACAGTAGGGACCATAGGTAAAGGTAAAGGTTTCCCTTGCTCGAAAGCCAGTCGTATCCAAATCTAGGGTTCAGTGCTCATCTCTGTGTCAAAGCCGAAGAGCCAGCGCTGTCTGCTTCTGCAGATGTTTCCTTGGTCATGTGGCAGGTGCACGGAATGCTGTTACCTTCCCACCAAAGTGGTCCCTATTTATCTACTTGCAATTTCTTGCTTTCGAACTTCTAGGTTGGCAGGAGCTAGGACAAAGATGGGAGCTCATTTCGTCCTGTAGTACTCGGAAATCAAACTGCTGACCTTCCGCCTCCCAGTCATAGAGAGTAGAAATTTGCTCTTTTGGATTATTGGATTTTAAGATCCAGATTTCGCCAAGAATTCTAGGACTTGCTGCCCAGGAACCAAAGTTAGCACATGTGTAAGTTCCCCCATAGCAGGGAAGGGTTTTCTAGGAATTTGCCTGCACCTAGCCTTCCTATTGCAGGCCATTGTGGCTTAATGGTTAAGATGCAATACAAAAGCGGAAGCAGAGGAAGGAAGAGGAAGCAGCAGCAACAGTAGTGATGTTCTCACCACAAAGATGGAAGGTGTTGTGTTCTAACAGTGTAACCTTCCACATGTGATATCAATGTATCTGAACTAATGTAACCTTGCCTATGAGTAACAATGTAACCTTCAACTGTATCACTATTAACCCTGTAATAGGACGCGAGCTAATGACCACCAGCTGGCAGCAGCGAGCGTCCAAGCTCTCTTGGTTCAAACCCATCAAAGACCGCAGCGCGGGAAGTTTCCCGCCGCTACCTACACCTGGACAAGAAGGGCGTGACCCGCCATGACGTCACGCGGGCCAGTAGCCAATGGACTATCGTGGAGCCACATTCAAATACGTTACTACCATATATATAGAGCTGTTCGTCCGCCATTACCTCATGTTCCCTCTGTCCACCATGCAATAAACCTGAGTTAACCCAGCCCTTGGCTGTGTCGTGTGTCTTGACTCTCATACACTAAATTGGCGACGAAGGTGGGATCATGGATCCCCATGGAGCCAGGACACAGAGCGGGTTCAACATCACCAAACCGCAAGACTGGGAGCTTTTTGAGATGGACTTCCAGGCGGCACTGGTGGAACTCAAAGTCAAAGAAGACGACGAGGAAAGGAAGAGGGCCATCCTCACCCGCATGCTTGGAATGGAAACCAAGCGGACGCTGGTGGGCATTCTTGCACCGAAGAAGATGAGTGATTTCAAAGCCGGTGACATCATGAAACTGCTGCGTGAGCGTTTCCGACCCTCGAGGGCAATGTTTCCCGCTCGGAGCGCGTTTTGGAGGCGAGTCCAAGCGCCGGACGAGTCGGTAGAAGCCTTCGTATCGGCTATGAGGGTAGCCGCCGCCCCCTGCAGATGGGACCACTTCCTAGAAATGGCCCTCAGGGACGGAGTGCTGTGTGGCCTGAAGGACAAGGAAGTGCAGCGCAGCCTCATGAACAAGGAGCCACCACCCACACTGGAAGAGGTTGTAGAGGCCGCGGAAGCCGCGGAATCCACGAATGCTGGAGTAGATGAGATGCACAAGTGGCGTGAGTGGCGTCCGAGGGCCGGCACAGCGGAAAACTCGTCGCACGGGAAGTCCGGTCAGTCGGTGCATGCAACCCGACCGACCTCGAAGTCATCTTCCGAAAGCAGCGACGGCGAGGAGGTCCAGAAGGTCCGGAGAGGAGGGCGCCGCTGCGATGGTTGCGGAGCGGCCCATGAGCGCGTGAGGTGCCCATTCAGGAAAGCCGAGTGTTTCAACTGCGGCCGTCGGGGGCACATCGCCAAGGCGTGCAGGAAATGGAAAGAGGGCCGGAGACAGTCGCAAGACCGCTCAGCCAGACCGGACCGTCCAGCGAGGTCCAAAGATGGCGCCCGGACCACGAGGAAGCAGGACGGCGTGGGCCGCATCTCGGACGACAGCGAGGTCGACGCTCCTGTGTTCAGCGTATCTGCGGGACAGGCCCATTACTTCGTTGAGGTACTAGTACAAGGGACCCCTATTAGGATGGAAATTGACTCGGGGTCCTCCTATTCTATAATTCCCCAGAGAGAGTTCTTGAGAATCGACCCCCACATGCGGCCCAAGCTCAAAGCGTTGAGGGCCACACTACGGGACGTACAGGGGAACAGCATTCCAGTGTTGGGGGTCGGGACATTCCGGGTTCGTTTTAAGAGACATTCTGCGGAACTTCCCCTAGTGGTGCTCAAGGGGGGAAGTTGTAGCCTCCTCGGAACGCAGTGGTTTCAGCCCTTAGGTCTGTTCATAGGGGGGGTGCATGCTGTAGGCGAGGACCCAATACAAGCGGTGTGTAATGCACACCCCGCCGTTTTTAAAAGTGGACTGGGAAAGTTCAAGGGACCCCCTGTAGCCTTCGACTTAGACCCGGAGGTCCGCCCGATAAGACTCAAACCGCGCAGGGTGCCGTTCGCGCTAAAGGACAAAATAGAGGCGGAACTGGACAAACTGGTGGGTCAGGGGATTCTTGTTCCTGTGGATTCCGCGGAGTGGGAGACTCCAATTGTAACAGCACTGAAGGCTAACGGGGAGGTGCGCATTTGCGCTGATTATAAGTGTACCATTAATAAGGCAATCCGCCCTAATGCATACCCGGTGCCGGTGGTCAGCCACCTTCTGGCCAGGTTGAATGGGGGAAAGTGTTTCGCTAAACTCGATTTAGCACAGGCCTACCAGCAACTCCCGGTAACCCCCGCCACAGCCGCGGCACAAACGATAGTCACACATAAGGGGGCGTTCCAGGTGTCGCGGTTACAGTTCGGCGTGAACTCGGCACCCGGCATTTTTCAGTCGCTAGTGGAACGCCTCCTGAAGGGGCTGGAAGGGGTGTTGCCATATTTTGATGACGTGTTGATAACGGGGGGGAGTAAGGCCGAGCTGGCTCACAGGTTGGATAAGGTCCTGACCGTGTTCGAGAAAGCGGGGCTGCGACTGAGAAAAGACAAATGTGTATTTTTCGAAACAGAGGTTGAGTTCTTAGGGTTCCGTGTCACGCCCGAAGGAATTAGGCCGTCCAAATCTAAGGTAGCCGCCATCAAGAAAGCTCCTCGCCCCACTTCCAAAACCGAGCTACAGTCGTTTCTGGGGCTTCTCAATTTCTACCATACCTTCCTTCCACGGAAGGCGTCCGTTGCCGAACCGCTCCATCGGTTACTTAAAAAGGAGGAAAAATGGCTGTGGGGTGACGAGCAGGAGAGAGCGTTCACAGAGTTAAAGCAACTCCTCACATCCGAGGCTATCCTGACCCATTTCGACCCCAAACGGCCCATAGTTTTAGTCTGCGATGCATCCCCGGTGGGGGTGGGGGCGGTGCTTTGCCACGTGTTGGACGACGGAAGGGAGGCCCCGATAGCGTTTTATTCAAGGTCCCTGTCCCAAGCAGAGCGGAATTACGCACAGACCGATAGGGAGGCACTAGCTATAGTAGCGGGAACCAAAAAATTTCACGATTTTCTGTATGGTCGCCCGTTCAAGATCGTTACTGATCACAAACCCCTGTTGGGAATATTCACTGCAAATAAGCCCACGCCACAGATCCTGTCCCCGAGGATGCTGCGGTGGGCTATTTTCCTTAACGCATATCAGCATGAGTTAGAATACCGGCCAGGGAAGGAGATCAGCCATGCAGACGCGCTCTCACGGTCGCCGTTACCCTTGTCGGACGTCCAGAAGGCAGGGGTAAGAAGAGACTGCCAGGTATTGCTAATAGAGGTCTTAGAGTCACCCCCAATAGTACCGGCCGACATTGCCAGGGCGACCGGAAAGGATAGAACTCTAGAGAAAGTATGCTCGTGGGTGCAGAAGGGGTGGCCGGCGTCATCCCCAGGCACGGAATTCGACCCATTTTTCCGAAAGCGAGTAGAGTTGTCATTAGAGAGGGGGTGCCTCTTGTGGGGCCAACGGGTGGTGGTTCCTACGTCCCTGCGGCCAAAGGTGCTAAAGCTGTTGCACGTCAGCCACCCGGGAATCGTCCGTTCCAAGGCGTTGGCCCGGAGTTACTTCTGGTGGCCCCAGCTGGACGCCGACATAGAGCATATGGTTGGCACTTGTGAGGCATGCCAGTGCTCCCGACCGGAGGTGGCCCGCCTCCCGCATAGGGAATGGGACGCAGCAAGGGGACCGTGGTCCAGGGTGCACGTAGATTTTGCTGGCCCGTTCCGAGGGACCATGTTTCTCCTGGTGGTGGATGCATACTCAAAGTGGCTGGAGGTCATTCCAGTAAAGAGCATATCCTCCGCCACTACCATTCGCCAGCTAAGGAGGGTTTTTTCCACGTTCGGTTTACCCGACACTCTGGTCAGCGATAACGCTAGTTGCTTCACGTCCGCTGAGTTCGCAGCATTCATGGAGGCAAATGCAATTCGGCATGTCACATCCGCGCCGTTTCACCCGGCCACGAATGGCCAAGTGGAACGGTTGGTGCGCACAACAAAAGATGCGCTGCGGCGCATGGGCTCGGGAGATCTAAATCACCAAGTTTGTCAATTTCTGTTAGCGTACAGAGTGACCCCCTTAGCGTCGGGATACTCGCCGGCAGAGCTGCTGATGCGGAGGAAACTGACCACGCTTTTGTCCAGGTTGGACCCGTCGAGGGTCGAGGACAAAGGGAAGAACATAGGTTTAGCAGTCTCGAAAGGTTTCGGCGTAGGCGATCCTGTACACTGCAGGAACTATGCCAACGCAGGCCCAGCCTGGGTGCCAGGGACGATAATAGAACAGACGGGACCAGTGTCATATCGGGTGGAAACTAGCACCGGTCTCCTCTGGAGGAGGCACGCTGACCAACTGAGGCACCGAGTGAGTGAGGGGCCGATCAGTGGGGCTCAGCAACAGGATTCAGCGATAGGGTTCTCCCCCACCCGTTTAGCCCAAGGGGGAGACAGTGAGGGACATCAGTCCGAAGCCAGGGGAGAAAGCAGTGATCCCGACTCATATCCTTTTGATACCCCAGTTCTATCAGAGCCCGGGGGGAGGGAAAAGGAGTGTGCGGCCGCCGCCGCCGCTTCCCCCGAATCCGATTTTGATTTTGATTTTACTAGCCGGGGGGTTTTTTTGGAGTGTTCCCCCACCCATCCAAGCGAGAAGAGGGGTTTTTCGTTAGCCCCTAGTGCCCCCGGTTCATCCCAAACAAAGCACACACCCTCCAACAAAGCCGCAGAGCCGCGGCAAACCACTAACAAGTCATCCTCTCCCATTACAGGGCAGGAAGCCAGGGAGCAAGGAGGAGGGAGCGAAGCCAGGGCAGGGCAGCCCGCGCCGAGACCCCAGCGTGTTCGAAATAAGCCATCTTGGCTGAGAGACTTCGTCTCATCCTAGGGGGGAGGAGTGTTGTGTTCTAACAGTGTAACCTTCCACATGTGATATCAATGTATCTGAACTAATGTAACCTTGCCTATGAGTAACAATGTAACCTTCAACTGTATCACTATTAACCCTGTAATAGGACGCGAGCTAATGACCACCAGCTGGCAGCAGCGAGCGTCCAAGCTCTCTTGGTTCAAACCCATCAAAGACCGCAGCGCGGGAAGTTTCCCGCCACTACCTACACCTGGACAAGAAGGGCGTGACCCGCCATGACGTCACGCGGGCCAGTAGCCAATGGACTATCGTGGAGCCACATTCAAATACGTTACTACCATATATATAGAGCTGTTCGTCCGCCATTACCTCATGTTCCCTCTGTCCACCATGCAATAAACCTGAGTTAACCCAGCCCTTGGCTGTGTCGTGTGTCTTGACTCTCATACACTAAAGAAGGGAAGCAACATTATCAAGGACAAGGTGATTAAATTAAACATGCTCCATATTTTATGTTGCTTGCGTTAATAATATTCCTGGTAAGCAGAATGTTTAGACTAAGAATATAAACCTGTATACTTCTGAGGGTTCTTTTTACTGAATATCTCTCATATTGAGGAATGTAATGTATGCTGAGGCACTAACTGGAATTTTAAAAAGTTTGTTTTGTTTTGAACCAGCAGTGAAGGTAAAATCCTGCTGCTTTATCGGTTTAAAGGCACAGCAGTTTATACCAACAGTGGTAAAGATTCCAAATAATGGCTTTCAAGCAGTTCAGCTCTAATGGACCTCCACCCAGGCTTTCTCTCCACAGACTTCTCACTAAAATCCTGTCCTTTCTACAAAAGCAAAATAAAATAAATAAATATCCTTTCTTCTTCAAAACCATTTCTAACCCTCTCCTAATCTTTTCCTCCTCCTCCTGACAAAATCCGTGAGATTAGCACTACCTTTTTAATGATATGTGACCTCTTTCGCTGCGGAAGCTTGCAGGGTGCTGTAGCTGTCATTTCCACCCTTTCAAATCTCCTACCCTTTCCTGATTGGATGCTTTTTTGCTGGCTTTTCACTTTCTCTCTCCGTATTTGCAAATGTTGTTATTTTTAATCCTAAAGTGCTGAGGTGATCTGCTTTTCTAGTCCTCCTTGCTTTGGCAAAGAGTGTTAAGTACAACTGAGAGCATATTGTCCAGATCAATTTTAGATCTTCATAGGGAAGTTTGACCTCCATCTATCAGTAATCTTAGTGGCAATACATGCTCCATTGTCTTACCCTTTATGGTCCTCTAAGGATCGTCCTTCTGTGCTGTATGAAAAGGCTACATAAGATAGGCTAAGCATTGAACTTGAGGCAGTTGTCTTATGCTTCACTCTCTGCAATATAGAATTTTCTGCCCTTCTCCTTGAATTGTTCTCATTGCCTTACCTCCGGTATTCCAATAGTGAACCTTTGGAACCGATGTGGCATTCATTGGTACACTAAGTCATTAAGTGGAGGTTGGGAAAGAATATTGATAATTGTGACTGAATACTCAACATCAAATCCTGATGACATCTGACAAGAAGATACAATGTTCAAGGCCAGTATGTGCCTTTAAGTAATGAGTGAAAAAACTCTCCGTCTCAATGACATTATCTTTCTCTAAACACTATCTGCTTTCCAGTTTCATCCTTTCTTTGTATCAAAACAGAAGACTTCACTTTTTCTAGAAAATTTTACCCATTTTTACGCACATTTGTGTAATTATGCATTCATTTACTTACTCCCTTCCCTATAAAGCAAGCACTAGGAACACTTCCTTCATTGACTAAAATCATGTTTACCAATTCTACACATTTTCAGCTATTCATAATTTCAAAACATTTTCACAATTTCACACAAATGAAACAACACAAATCTTGCAGAGGCAAGATGTACTCTTGCAGTGAGGTTTTGATGGTGCAAATTAGGCAATTATGAAGGAATCATGAAACCATCAAAATTCTCCTTCATCCATGCTCTAAAGATTTTACGTGCTCCTTCTTGTAACAATAATTATGTGCTGTTGAGTCAATTCTAACTTATGGTGACATTTTCCAGGGTTTTTTAGGTAGAGAATACACATAGGTGATCTACCATTCCCTTCATCTGAGGGGAGAGAGGTATCCTGGGGCTGCAAAAGTTCTTTTGTGTCCCAATCAAACCATGGACTGCCATATTGAAGCCACCTTCTTGGCTTTGTTGTTGGCCAAACTTAAACCCTCATCAGTACATGTTTCTGGTAGTAATTGACAGACTAGTAAATGAGCTGGATTCTGTATCTCTCCACATTCACACAGTGTGTTGTTGTCTGCCAGCAGCCCACACTTGTGCATGTTGGTCTTACATTTAAGGTCTCCAACCCTCAGCCTATTTAGGGTACTTCAAGTGATGTAGGGAAGGTCAAATTCCTCAGCCATATCTACCTTTATTGTTATACTTTGTTCAGTGTTATGTATGTATGTATGCATGTTCATTATACTGTAAAGGCAAGAATGTAACCACTCCAGATACAAACGATATCAGCTGTAAAGGAACGCGAGCAGACAGCCCATAGAGGGCAGCTGCGAGCGTTCAGTCTCACATGGTTCACATTGCTCAATCACGGACAGCCGCGGGAAAACCTTCCCCGCATTCAGCAGCAGGAAAAGAGGCGTGCCTGGGCGAGGCCACGCCGGTAGCAGCCAATCAGCTACCGTGCTACAAGATTCAAATGTAGAGAGCTACTGTATATATTGAGATGTATCACCGCCATTACCTCATGCTTCACTGGAACCTCATGCAATAAACCTGTGTTAAACCAACCCTTCGGTTGTCCGGTTGTCTTTGGTCCCATACACTAAATTGGCGACGAAGGTGGGATATGGCTGCCCACGGGACCAAGACATGCGCCGGCTACGAGATCAGGAAGCCGGGAGACTTGGAGCTGTTTGAGATAGACTTCAACGCAGCGCTGGTGGAGCTCGAAGTCTCAGATGAGGCCAAAAAGAGGGCCATTTTTGTCCGCATGCTCGGACACGAGACCAAGAGGACCTTGGTGGACCTGATCGCGCCGAGGAAGGTGAGCGACCTCAAAGCTACAGAGCTCCTGGCGGCGCTGCGCGCCCATCTCCGGCCAGCAATAGCGATGTTCCCCGCTTGGAGCGCGTTCTGGAGGCGAGTCCAGGCGCCCGGGGAATCGGTCGATGAGTTCGCCGCGGCCCTGCGGTTGGCCGCCGGCCCATGCAAGTGGGAGCTCCCCGACGTCACCCTCCGGGACTGCCTGCTCTGCGGTCTGAGGGACACAGAGACTCAGCGCGCGCTGATGAAAAGGGAGCCGCCGCCCACGTGGCAACAAGTCCTCGACACGGCACAGGCCGCGGAGGCCACGACTGCCGGGGTGCATGAGCTTCAGGACTGGCGCCCGAAGCCCGCCAAGGCAGAGAGCTCGGTGCGCGCGGCCCGGCGAGTTTCGAACTCGTCTGCGGAGAGCAGCGACGACGAGGACGTCCGGAGGGTCCAGAGAGAGGGCCGGCGCTGCGACGGCTGCGGCGCCGCCCACGCCCGCGCCAAATACCCATTCCGCAAGGCCGAGTGCCACAACTGCAGCCGGCGCGGGCACATCGTCAAGGTCTGCCGGAAACGGCGCGAGGCCACCAGGAGTTCTCCAGACCGCTCGGCGAGGCAGGACCGCACCACGAGGCAGGACCGCACCACGAGGCCAAAGGACGGCACCCGGACCACGAGGACACGGGACGGAGTAGGGCGCATCTCCGACGACAGCGAGGACGACGCGCCGGTTTGCAGCGTTTCCACGGAGCACCCCCGTTACTTCGTTGAGGTAGTAATACAAGGGGCCCCTGTTAGAATGGAGGTGGACTCGGGTTCTTCATACTCTATTATTTCCCAGGGGGAGTTCATGAAAATCGCCCCCCGCGTGCGGCCCAAGCTCAAAGCGTTGAGGGCCACATTGAAGGACGTGCAAGGGAACCGCATCCCAGTGTTGGGGGTTGGGAAGTTCCAGGTCCAGTTCAAAAAGCACACCGCAACGCTTCCCCTAGTCGTCCTCAAGGGAGGGAAATGCAGCCTCCTCGGGACTCAATGGTTCCAGCCCCTGAGGTTGTTCATTGGGGGGGTGCACGCCGTGGGAGCACACGCCGCCGGGACTGATCCAATACAGAGCGTGTGCGACGCGCACCCCGAGGTTTTTAAAAAGGGGCTCGGAAAATTCAAGGGCCCCCCAGTGACTTTCGACCTGGACCCTGGAGTACGTCCAATCAGACTTAAACCGCGCAGAGTGCCTTTTGCACTAAAGGACAAAATAGAGGCGGAGTTGGACAAATTGGTGGGCCAGGGGATTCTTGTTCCTGTTGATTCTGCGGAGTGGGAAACTCCAATTGTAACAGCGCTCAAGGCCAACGGGGAGGTCCGCATATGCGCTGATTACAAGTGCACCATCAATAAGGCGATCCGCCCTAATGTGTATCCGGTGCCGGTAGTCAGCCACTTGTTGGCCAGGTTACACGGGGGGAGGCGTTTTGCTAAACTCGACCTGGCCCAAGCCTACCAGCAACTCCCAGTGACCCCCGCCGCAGCTGCTGCGCAGACCATAGTCACCCACAAAGGGGCATTCCAGGTATCGCGCCTCCAATTCGGCGTGAATTCGGCGCCCGGGATCTTCCAGTCACTTGTGGAACGCCTCCTGAAGGGGTTAGAGGGGGTGTTACCCTACTTTGATGACGTATTGATTACAGGGGGGAGCCGGGCCGAATTAGCAACAAGGTTGGGAAAGGTCCTGACAATATTCGAAAAGGCGGGGTTGCGGTTGCGGAAAGACAAATGCGTCTTCTTCGCTACAGAGGTTGAGTTCCTAGGGTTCCGCGTCACTCCCGAGGGAATAAGGCCAGCCCAATCCAAGGTAGCCGCCATCAAGAAGGCCCCTCGCCCCACCTCCAAGCCCGAGTTGCAGTCGTTCCTCGGACTGCTCAACTTCTACCACTCCTTCCTCCCGCGGAAGGCAGCCGTGGCAGAACCGCTGCACAAATTGTTAAAAAAGGACGAGGCATGGAAGTGGGGCGACGACCAGGAGAAGGCTTTCAATGACCTGAAGCGACTCCTGGCATCAGACGCTGTACTGACCCACTTCAATCCCAAACGCCCAGTGGTCCTGATATGCGATGCATCCCCGGTGGGGGTGGGGGCGGTGTTATGCCACGTGTTGGAGAACGGTAGGGAGGCCACGATAGCTTTCTACTCTAGGTCCTTGTCCCAAGCGGAGAGAAACTATGCTCAGACAGACAGGGAAGCACTAGCAATAATTGCGGGGACCAAGAAATTTCATGATTTTGTGTACGGCCGCCCCTTCACCATAGTGACTGACCATAAGCCTTTGTTAGGCATTTTCACCGCCGATAAGCCCACACCCCAAATCCTGTCCCCGAGAATGCTCAGGTGGGCCATTTTTCTCAACGCGTATCAGCACGCGTTGGTATACCGGCCAGGGAAGGAGATCAGCCATGCCGACGCCCTGTCGAGGTCCCCCATTCCCCCGGATGGCTGCCACGTGGGCGAAGTAGAGAGGGACCACCAGGTCTTAATGATAGAGGTTCTAGACTCCCCTCCAGTAGTACCGGCCGACATCGCCAAAGCGACAGGCAAGGACAAAACGCTGGCCACAGTTTGCTCCTGGGTACAGAAAGGGTGGCCCGTGTCTTCCCCAGCAGCAGAATTCGACACATTTTTCAAAAAGAAACTAGAGTTGTCCCTAGAGAGGGGTTGCCTTTTGTGGGGACAGCGGGTAGTGATCCCCACGTCTCTCCGGCCGAGGGTGCTTAAACTGCTGCACGTCAGCCACCCGGGGATCGTCCGCTCTAAGGCGCTAGCCCGCAGTTACTTCTGGTGGCCCCAGCTAGACGCCGACATCGAACACATGGTCGGCACTTGCGAAGCGTGCCAAAGCTCAAGGCCAGAAGAGGCTCGCTCGCCACCTAGGGAGTGGGACGCAGCAAGGGGGCCCTGGTCCCGGGTACACGTAGACTTTGCTGGCCCGTTCAGGGGAACGCTTTTCCTCTATCAGTAATCTTAGTGGCAATACATGCTCCATTGTCTTACCCTTTATGGTCCTCTAAGGATCGTCCTTCTGTGCTGTATGAAAAGGCTACATAAGATAGGCTAAGCATTGAACTTGAGGCAGTTGTCTTATGCTTCACTCTCTGCAATATAGAATTTTCTGCCCTTCTCCTTGAATTGTTCTCATTGCCTTACCTCCGGTATTCCAATAGTGAACCTTTGGAACCGATGTGGCATTCATTGGTACACTAAGTCATTAAGTGGAGGTTGGGAAAGAATATTGATAATTGTGACTGAATACTCAACATCAAATCCTGATGACATCTGACAAGAAGATACAATGTTCAAGGCCAGTATGTGCCTTTAAGTAATGAGTGAAAAAACTCTCCGTCTCAATGACATTATCTTTCTCTAAACACTATCTGCTTTCCAGTTTCATCCTTTCTTTGTATCAAAACAGAAGACTTCACTTTTTCTAGAAAATTTTACCCATTTTTACGCACATTTGTGTAATTATGCATTCATTTACTTACTCCCTTCCCTATAAAGCAAGCACTAGGAACACTTCCTTCATTGACTAAAATCATGTTTACCAATTCTACACATTTTCAGCTATTCATAATTTCAAAACATTTTCACAATTTCACACAAATGAAACAACACAAATCTTGCAGAGGCAAGATGTACTCTTGCAGTGAGGTTTTGATGGTGCAAATTAGGCAATTATGAAGGAATCATGAAACCATCAAAATTCTCCTTCATCCATGCTCTAAAGATTTTACGTGCTCCTTCTTGTAACAATAATTATGTGCTGTTGAGTCAATTCTAACTTATGGTGACATTTTCCAGGGTTTTTTTAGGTAGAGAATACACATAGGTGATCTACCATTCCCTTCATCTGAGGGGAGAGAGGTATCCTGGGGCTGCAAAAGTTCTTTTGTGTCCCAATCAAACCATGGACTGCCATATTGAAGCCACCTTCTTGGCTTTGTTGTTGGCCAAACTTAAACCCTCATCAGTACATGTTTCTGGTAGTAATTGACAGACTAGTAAATGAGCTGGATTCTGTATCTCTCCACATTCACACAGTGTGTTGTTGTCTGCCAGCAGCCCACACTTGTGCATGTTGTTCTTACATTTAAGGTCTCCAACCCTCAGCCTATTTAGGGTACTTCAAGTGATGTAGGGAAGGTCAAATTCCTCAGCCATATCTACCTTTATTGTTATACTTTGTTCAGTGAGTTCATACCTCCATTTTATAATTTGATTTTGCTCTTGTGTTTCCTGAATAATGTTTGTTTTTGCCATAAAGCTCTTCCTGGATCTGACTCAGTGGAATTGAGGCTCATATCCATTCATAGGATGTTGAGAATCATTCTCTAGTTTAGTTCTCTTAGCATTCGCTGCTACTTCTCGCCTTATCTTAGGTGGAGCAATACCAACAACATGATTTTTTTCTCAATTGGGGTAAATGTTGGTGTTAATAACTGTGCAGGTTGCCCCAAATCATACAGGCTGGCTGTTCTTCTGGTAGGCACAGTGGGGAATTGAGCATTGAATTGAATTGAATTGAATTTTATTCTTATATACCGCTTTCCTCATCCTGTGGACAACCCAAAGCGGTTCACAACATTCAAAAATATACAGAGATACAGTACAAATTACAAGGTAAAAGTACATTTTCATATACAAAATACAAAACTATAAAGCAATATACATCATAATGCAATAGTAATACAAAAATGCAAAGGTACAAAAACATACTGAAAAGGCCCCCAATTATTCCCAAGCACTCCCAGCAGGCAGAACCAGGAGGGCAGAGTCAGTAAGGTCGGCAAAGTTGACACAACTGAGGGAAAGTCCAACAAGAATCCTCATCTCCCTCAAGGCGAAGAAATGGCCGAGGGAGGAAGGAAAGTCTAATGATGACTCTGGTAGCGCTCCCGTGGTGCACCGCACAGCTGTGCACCGCACAGCTACCTCCCATCTCCCTCGAAACCAGGGGATGGACAATGGAAAGAGTCCAATGGGGGCTGCAGAACAGTGCGGCAAAACAGGGCTCCCCCGCCCGTGTCCTCCGGCAGAGGAAGGCAGCGGGCGGCTCTTGTAGCCCTCTCGACCCCCAGCTGTGGCTCATCTCACCGGCCGGCTGCCGGGCGAACTGGGCTGCTTCCCTCGGCGGTGGCGGCGGCGGCGGCGAGGCAGGGGAGGGCGGCTCTTGTAGCCCTCTCGACCCCCAGCTGTGGCTCATCTCACCGGCTGGCCACCGGGCGAACTGGGCTGCTTCCCTCGGCGGCGGCGGCGGCGGCGAGGCAGGGGAGGGCGGCTCTTGTAGCCCTCTCGACCCCCAGCTGTGGCTCATCTCACTGGCCGGCTGCCGGGCGAACTGGGCTGCTTCCCTCGGCGGTGGCGGCGGCGGCGGCGAGGCAGGGGAGGGCGGCTCTTGTAGCCCTCTCGACCCCCAGCTGTGGCTCATCTCACCGGCCGGCTGGCATGCATTAAAAATGGGCAAAAACAAATATTGTAAAGCCAGAACCTCCACATATGTGGTAGTCTAGAAGTGGGTCAAGATAGAGTAAAGTTTGGGATAGTTGTGTTTTGGTAACATTTCCCAGAATCCCCCATCTATTGTGGATGATGTCCCCAGGGAGATCTTGTGATTTCTAGATTGGAAAGGTCATTTTCTTAGCTTGGTTCAGAACATCAATGAGGCTTGTAAGACAAGGAGTCCTGGGCCACAAACCATTAAGCCCATGACTGAACCCTTTTATTTTCTACTGAATACACCTGTGAGAAAGGCCTAAATTAGGAAACTTAAAGCAAAGGTCCTCAACCTTTTAAAGCCAGCGCCCAGATCATGCCCCCTCAGACTGTTGGCAAGCCAAATAGGTGCTGCTGCCAGCAGTGTGGGGGAAGTGGTGGTGGAACCACCCTGAGCTCCCACTACTCTCCCCACACTGCCACCGGTGGCAGCGGGACCACCCCTGAGCCATCCCACAACTCCAACCACACCGCTGGTGACCACCCTGCCCCCCCACTCTCCCTATGATATTTTTCTGCTTACCAGCCTGGAGGAGCTGTACGGCACCACCAAATCATCTGGCCTATGACCTTGCTCCAGCCACCACTTTCGCTTCAGCCACTGCCACCTTAGTCCTTGTCTCTTCCACTTGGCTTGGCATGTCCCTAACAGCACTCCATAGCAGGGCAGATGTTGTAATCTCTGACTCCACAGACAGATAACTAACTAACCCAGCCAGCCTCATTATTCTTTATGCTGGCATGAATCTGCAACAGGATTCTGGCCAATATTTAATGTAGATAACATTCTTTGCACAGAATGACAACAGATGCTGCTGTGTTGCATTGACGTTTTAATAGGGAAAGGGCTCTACTTTTGCACAGAGACATTTTAATAAATGTTGGTGCTAATAACCTTTAATAATGTAAAGCCATTTTAATAATTGTTAAGCAAATTTTAGAAATCTGAATGAGGGAAAACTGCTCAGCTTGCTCCACTCACCCATGAAAGTGGGAAATCTCATAGAGTGTAAAGATTCAAAGTGTCTTGTCATGTCAAGAGAGCCTAAATCAATAACTAAGAATTTTATGAGTATTCTTAGTTCCCTCTGATAAAGAGAAGTAAACATTGCCATATTCTGCATCCTATTTCAAAGAAACAGTCTATTTCCTAGCCTTTTGCAATCAAGAGAGCAGTTTGCAGCAATCAATAATGTGACTTTCATCTCCAATTCTTTCTTCTTCAGTAGTGTCATTATCACTTCCTCTTTCAAGTTCAGGAAATAAATGCGAAATCCTCAAAGCCTACCTCTAATTTATCCCCTCCCCACTCCCAATTTTCCAAATGAATCTCTGTTTCTGGTTAAATAGTTGGCACAGTGTGATGAGTTCATTAGTTTGCTGGTGTGTGTCGTCTCTCTTGCATTAAAGCACAAAAAGGTCTTTTGAGTTCGGAATAATTAGATGAGGTCATTAAAGTTACAATGAGATCATTCCTGCCAGAAATGGCCCTGTGTAGTACAAAGTAAGGTCAAATCAACTATAACCATCATTCATTCCGGTTTCCTCCAGCTCACATATGCATTGTGTTGCAATAATGTGTGATCCACATTTTAACCAGGACATGGACATTTTCCTTATTTGGACTTCTATAATTTAGTCCACCCAGATTATCCTGCTATGGTAATAGAGTAGACAATACTGCAGCGACTTAACGCCGAGTGTCAGGTGGTGGTTAACTAACCTGACAATTCTGAGGACTAAAGGCCTTGGGTGGAGAAGTCCACAAGGAAGGGTGATAGTCCCCAAGTGGATTAAATCTCACTTGAATCCACCTTGATGGAAGGCAGCAGCTGAGGAGGAATTTGTGTGCCAAAAGAGCTCAGGACCAGAAAGTGACTCACGGAATTGTATGGGGGTCATGCTGCAATGCGGAAGGCAGATGAAAGGCCATGGCATTATAATGCCATGGCATTATATTCTCATGACAGTCTTCATGGCTAATCTTCAATATTTGGAATCGGTTATGGCACTAGAAGAAGAAGAATCTACTGCTCACTATCAGCAACAAGACCATGTTATTCATGCTATATTTCAAGATTGAAAAAAATCCCTTCTTTGGACTAGAGTTCCCAGAATCCTCCATTCAGCACAGCCACAGTGGTATTGGGCTGGTGGAAAGGCAGGTTCTAGTGGAATGGGAAAGCTGTTACTCATTGTAGCTCCCTTGGAAAGGGACTCATCTGGGGCACCCTACTTTACTTTGACCAGCCCTCATTTGAAATACAGTAAAACCCCTACTTACATTAAAAAGTCTGTTCTGTAGGCTTTTATGTTCCGTAGGCTTTTATGTAAATCTTTTTTTACTTAACTCGAAGCAAACCCATAGGAAAAATGAATTTTTACATAACTTGAAGCAAACCCATAGGAAAATAATGTTTGGACTATTGTAATGCACTCTACATGGGGCTGCCCTTGATGACCATCCAGAGACTGCAGTTGGTCCAGAATGCGGCAGCCCGCATGGTGGTGGGGTGTAGTCATTTCACCCGTACCTCGCCACTGCTACCAGAGCTGCACTGGCTGCCTATATGTCTCTGGGTGCAATTCAAGGTGCTGGTTGTCACCTTTAAAGCCCTTCATGGTAGCGGACCATGATACCTCAGGGACTGTATCATCCCTAGGACATCAACCCATCCCATGAGAGCAAACTGAGAGGGCACCCTTCAGGTACCATCTGTTGGGGAGGCTCGCCTCACCAGCACAAGGAAAAGGGCGTTCTTGGTCGTAGCCCCTACACTATGGAACCTCCTCCCAGTAGTACTCCTTCAGGCCCAGTTGCTACCATTTAAGAAATAATTGAAGAAGTGGTTGGCAAAATGGGTCTGGGGGCTGGGATTGTCAACAAGCTCCCCTTTTTGACTCGTCTGAGGCTTCCCCCCTCCTGTAATTAATTTTTAAGGTTTTTGTAGATTTTATATTTGTTTTTAGATAATAGATGGCACGGGAGGATATTGTTATGTTTTCTAAGGTTTTTTAAAAATTGTTTTACCTGTATATTGGTTTTAACTTGTGTACACCGCCCAGAGTCCTTTGGATAGGGTGTTATATAAATCTATTAAATTAAACTAATTAAATTATTTTTTTGTAAATCAAAGCAACCCCATAAGAAAAATGAATTTTTTAATGTAACTTGAAGCAAACTTGTGTTATGTAAATTGGGACATTTATGTAAATTGGGACATGGTTTTAGTCCAAAAATCATTATGTAAGTCGAATTTTATGTAACTCGAGGCATATGTAAGTTGGTGTTTTACTGTACATGTCCAATTGTGGACACTGCAATTTAAGCAGGTTGCTGAGAATGTTTCCAGAGGAGAGCAACCACAATGTTCTGGAAACCAAACCCTATGAATAATTATTGAAGGAGTGGGTCTACAGAAAAGAAGACTGAGAGGTGATAAAAAGGTAAAGGTTTCCCTTGCTCGAAAGTCAGTCATGTCTAACTCTCGGGGTGGGATCATTTCTGTTTCCAGCCAAAGAACCAGCAATGGCTGCATCTGCAGACATTTCCATAGTCATGTGGCAGGCATGAGTAGACACCGGAACTCACAGAATGCTGCTACCTCTCTCACCAAAGTTGTATCTATTTATCTACTTGTAATTTTTTTTTGTTGCTTCTGAACTGCAGATTGGCAGGAGGTGGGGCAGACGATGGGCACTCACTTCATTATGCAGCACTTGGGTCTCGAACTGCTGACCTTCTAGTTATCAAGCTCAGCACCTTTACCACTAAGCTACAGAGGCCATAGAGGTTATAGCCATTTTCACATATTTGAAGGGCTGTTGTGCAGAAGACAGAGCAAGGTTTCTTTTCCCCAGCTCCAGAGAGTATAACTTAAGGAAATGTCCAAATTACAAGATAGATTATTTCATTTAAGCACTAGGAAGAATTTCCTGATTATACCAGCTGCTCAACAGTGGAACAAGCTGTCTCAGAAGGTGGTAGTTTCTCCTTCATTGAAGGTTTTTAAGTGGAGATTGAATTGCTACTCTACCTGTTGGAGATACTTTAGCTATAGGTGACCTTCTTCTGCAAGCAGCTGGGCTTGATGACACAATTCCATGTTGAATTTTCAAGTTCAGTAAGTTTTCTTTCTTTCACAAGCTAGAGACAAAAAAGTGCTGGGTTTTTCCCCATCAGCTGGCCCACAATTTGCATAAACTATGTATAAAACTAGAGTCTTTCCCAGTGGTGGGCATCAGCAGGTTCTCACCAGTTCGCCAGAACCAGTAGCAGAAATTCTGGCTGGGCCTGGCCCTGCCCATCCAAGTTTTGAATAAAGTAGTCCTAATTTGGGTGCAACACAGGGCTTTCCCCCTGGCCATGCCCACCATACCACACCCACAGTGTGGTAGTAAAAAAAATTTGGAGCCCACCACTGGTCTTTCCCCTTTGATAAGCAAAGCACCCATGAATACACACTCGAAGCAAGTACAAAATGTTTCTAATGCTTCTTTGTGCACAATGTAGACTCTCTGTTTTGTTTTGTTCTCTTCTCTAGAGTGTCAGGAAATTCCCAGTCTTCTTTCCAGATAAGGAAGACAATTTTGTGGTTCTTTATCCTTGTATGTGAAGAGAAGGCAAACCATGATTTATATCACTGCCCTAAGGCTGCCTCAGGAGCTGGGTTCAAAGGGTCCAGATGGGAAATATCTATGAAAAACACTGGGTGGTGGTGGTATTTCTTACCCATTTCTTCCTGGAAGCAGAACCTTGGACTCAGTAGAGTTTCATTCAGCAAGGGATTGTAAAACTTCTGTGTTCTTTTAATTCCCCTGCTCATTTATCACTTGAACATCAGTTGACTAAAATATCGTGTTCAAACATTGGGGAGAGACACATACCTTACCAAGATGCAATGATCTTTTGACTGACGAGAGAAACTTCCTTTGTCTATTCTCCTTTTTTAAAGCTGTCTTAAAAAACAGAAAATTATTGCCAGGTTTGATGAAAGATAACATGAAACTAGAGGTTCAAAGACCTGTTAAATGGAGAGGATAGGCAGAGATGACTTGTATGTGGTATGGCAGAGGGAAAAGGGCTAATGAATGTAGCATTATGTGCACACCTGTAGACCATACGTATACCATCTGTTGCCACATATATCCACATATTTGTATTACAATCAGCACCACTCACCCTTGTTCTGATATACACCATTCTTGTATGCCAAAGACAGCAGGCCCGTTGAATTGATGGGGATGCGGAATGTCAACTCTCCCATTAATGTTATTGATTCAGTGGGCCTACTTTCATTGCATTTTACAGCAGGATTTCAGCCAGTTTATTAGATTCCTTTATTCAAAATGCAAAGGCCAAAATCATGTTGTGATAAATATTGCAGAGAAAAACAGCAGGGTAGTATTTTCCATCTCCTGGAAAGCTGTTCTTCATCTGATCAGTCAGTTGACTCATTGCACACCCAGTTTTTCAACCAAAGCATGAGTGGTTACACATAGAATAGCCCTACAGATGGCTGGAACTGCTGAATGATGACTCTTACATCCCACTCTTTGCCAATAGGATTCTGGCCCAAGCATTTCGCAATAATAAGAATGCAAAAGTTAAAAATGATACAAAGAATGTTTCCATCAGTCATCAAATGTTTACGGGTATATGCTCAAAAGCTGCATGTCTCTCCCCAAGAGGTGGATATAATATTTTTGCTCTCTCAGGTACACTTAAGAAATGGAAACAGGCAGGGGAAGAACGAATCATAAATATATTAAGAGCAAGAGCATGTAGTGTTAAATTTGTCTGCTAATTTATTGAGACATAATAGAGGAAAGAAGACATAAATTCAATGGTTGCAGCTTTTTCTATCACTCTGTTTCATTATGCTTGCTAAAAATGGCTCCAGTAGCTATCCAGAGTGTTAAAGCAGTATTTTCCAACCTTTGGTTTTTGGACTTATTTATTTTTATTTATTTATTCTTAGATTTTTATGCCGCCCACTCAGGAAACCCAACTCAGGGTGGCGCACAACAGTAAAAATAGATAAAATACAGTAAAATATAACAAAACAGATTTAAACCCTCACTCAACTACCCACCCTCCTACTCCCACCTCACTTAAAAGACTAAAAAGGGAATAGGGAATGGAGGAATACCACAGTACACCACACAAAAAGGAGGCACAGTTGATCTCTAGTTGGAAATAAGCAAACAGGCTGGGGCCTTTATTCCCATTAGGGCCCCACACCTGTCCTGCCAGGCAGGTTTTCACTGCTTTCCTGAAAGGAAGCAATTCTCTCTGTAGCCTCAATTCTTTTGGAAGGAGGTTCCAGAGGGTTGGTGCGGACATGGAGAAGGCAGAAGTCTAAATCAATTCCCCAAAGCACTGATTAGCCAGTGTACTGACTTAAGCTTCTGGGAATTGAAGTCCCCCTGTGGGGCATGGGAACCACTGTGCTAAAGTCTTTGTGATATGGCATATGTGCGTGGGACAGATGTGAGGAAGGGCCAACTCTGATTACAGCAGCAAATGCTTGAAATGTGTTTGCTCTCAGACACCTCCCAAACTACAATCCTTCCCCCCAGCGCAGCCCCCTGTCATGAACCAACCTGTCAGGACTGTTTATTGTTGTGCAAAGTTTTCATTGCTAAAAATTACATGTGTGGTAGAGAATTCCTCAAAGCAGTTAAAGAGCCAGGAGAACTCAAGGCTGCCATTACTCTGCCTGTTGCTCCCCTCTGCCCGATACTTAGGCAGAACAAAACACTTAATCAGTATTAAGAATGCATTTCTCCCCTCCAGAGAAATGAGCTGTTTGCTTATACTTGTTTACAATATGTTCATAAACATTAGTGGATAGGGATGAATTACTTCTGTTTACTGCTGCTGTAGAAGATGATCAGCTACAGGTATGCCACTCGACTCCCATCTTCTCTATTTGATTCTTTTTCTGTGACACCTTGCAGCACATAGCTTCTGTGGAAAGAAGTCATGTGAAACAGCCCTGAAGTAAAATGAATAAATCATTTGTGGTGTCACAACTCTTTTGGGCTTCCCTCCAAATTGCTCATAATTTGTCTTGGAATTTACTTTAGGCCAAAGTTCAGTTGTAATCAACAGAAATCTTGCTTCTAATTTGGTGTTCAAGAAAGTCTGAGCAGGGAGGGAATTCTGTCCCTGATTCCTATCTATCTTTGTCTAGACCCTGAAAAATCATGGCTCCTAATCCAAGAGTGAGTGCTAGGCCACTCTTTTTTTCATACGGGTACTAAATCGATTGCAAGTCTTTTTCTGAACTTTACTGGAGATATCCAAAATGGGAAACCCTAGCCTCCAATAGGTTCAGCACCTTTAACCTTCTTTTGTGTCTCAATCAAACCCTGGACTGCCAAAATGAAGCCACTTTCTTGGCTTTGTCATTTGCCAAACTTAAGTCCTCATCGGTGGCTGTTTCTGTCAATAAGCGGCAGACCAATAAATGAAACAGATTCCTTATCTCTCCATAATTCACACAGCGTATTGTATTCTGCCAGCAGTCCCCAGCTGAACATATTAGTCTTACATTTATGCACTCCATCCCTCAACCTGTTCAGGGTCTTCCAGGTGATGTAGGGGGTGTATCCCTTCTTAGTCTTGTTCCTTGTCTAGTGAAGCCTATTTATTCCTGGCATGGTGAGAAAATGTCCTGAGAATCCTCCACCTTTTCATGAGCTTTTGTCTTTAGCACAACAATAGGATGGGTAGATCCCACATTTATAATATTTCCCATATGTGAATGGTTTAATCTAAAATTTTATTCATTCAAAATGGGAAGAACAGTTCTTTTACAGATTAAAGCAAAAGGATCTCCCCCTCCCCTTGAAAAAACTGAAATGGCAGCCCATGTTGGACTGCATCCCTTGACCGTTCCACACAAAACAACCAAGAACATCTTGTCTTTCTTAACTCATATCAGAATATTGCATAATTACAGTAAAATCTCACATAAAGAGTGCCTCGTTTAGAGACTAACTCGCTTAAAGAGCAGATTTTTTTCTGAATGGTCACCTCACTTAACAACTAAAACCAACCAAAAACTCACTTAACAACTAAATCGGGGTTCACAATCCCACCCCCACCAGAAGTCACAATTGGTCACTTACAATGGTGTTTCGCTTAAAGAGCAAACTCACTTAAAGAGCAATCCCATAGAACACTCTCAACGTTTATTATGCTGCCTAGGTTTGTCATAGCTTGCCTCCCAAGAAGTAAGTGTTTTTATCTTCCTACTTTGTTTCAAAGTCTATTAAGTGACTTCCAAATGGTCCAGCCAAGGCCAACGGCATGAAATCACTAAGATCAAAAGTTCACTGACTTGCAAAACATAAAATATGAATTGAAAATGAATATTAAGTTAATTGTTTTTAACATTTATAGATTGTTTTCCTTCAAAGGACTGTTGTACAACATTATGTATGTATGATGTCAGGTAATATATTTGTAGGAGAATGAAGTTGGAGAGAGCTCCGGGGCATGATAAGATCACTGCCGAGATGTTTAGATATTGGGAGACTGAAGAAAGCGGCTTCTGCTTTGAGTCCTACAGCTTGCATGGTGAACGAAAAACCATCCCCAAGGACTGGGAAGTAGCCATAATTGTGCCAAGTTTTAAGAAAGGCGACAATAGAGAGTGCAGAAATCACAGAGGGATCTCCCTTCTCAGCATCCTGGGCAAGCTTTACTCCAGGATACTAGAAATGCGGTTACAAGTGCAATTTGAAAGACAACTGGAGGAACCTCAGTGTGGATTTAGACCCAACCGGAGCACACGGGATCTAATATTCGCTATCGAGTACAATAAGGAGGTGCATCTGGCATACATTGACCTGGAGAAGGCGTTCAACCAAGTCCTGTGGAAAGAACCCAGGAGCTACCATCTTTGGTGCTGGATGGAGCTTTCTTGCCCCAAACAGACCCGGTGTATAATTTTGGGGTCCTCCTGGACTCACGACTCCTGCTCGAAGAGCATGTGGCAGTCGTGGCCAGGAGGGCTTTTGCGCAACTTCATGTCATCCACCAATTACACCCGCTCCTGGAACAGGACTCCTTGTTTACGGTCACCCATGCTCTGGTCACCTCCAGACTGGATTATTGTAATGTGCTCTACGTGGGGCTGCCCTTGACAACCATCCGGAAGCTACAGCTGGTTCAGAGTGCGGCTGCCCGGGTGGTGATGGGGTGCGGGCATTATTCCCCTGCCTCGTTGCTGCTACGGGAGCTGCATTGGCTGCCAGCATGCTTCCGGGTGCAATTCAAGGTGTTGGTTTTGACCTTTAAAGCCCTTCATGGAAGTGGGCCAGGATACCTAAGAGACCACATTGCCCCAAGGTTCTCGACCCATCCTACGAGGGCAGACTGTAGGGGTTCCTTGGTGGTCCCATCAGCTAGGGAGGCATGCCTCACTGGGTCCAGGAGGAGAGCCTTCTTGGTATCCGCCCCAGCCCTATGGAACATCCTGCCACCAGAACTGCGTCTCCAGGCGGAATTGCCCCCATACAGAAAGGTGTTTAAAACATGGCTTTGCCAGCAGGCATGGAGTATATCAGGCACTACAACTCAGTCCTGCTGGCTTATTTAGCCCCATCCAAGATTTTAAAAAGGGGTCAGGGATGTTTTTATGGACATTTTAAATGTTTTATAAACTTTTTAAAACTGTGATATGATGTATGATGCGAGAGAAAAAATGGCGTAGAAACCGGCAAACCACGCCACAAAGCTTGCCAAGAGAACCCTATGGACCAAAACAAAAGGCAAAACAAAGGAGCAGGCTAGATGATACAGGATGCTTAACACCACAGAGTGGAGGAAGGGGAGGGACAGGAAAGGGGGAGGAGAAATGCAATGTTGTAAGGAACAATACTGCATAGGGATATGGAATGTGAGATCAATGAACCAAGGCAAACTGGAAGTGGTAAAAATGAGATGGAAAGAATAAGCATTGACATCTTGGGAATCAGTGAGCTAAAATGGACAGGGATGGGCGAATTCAGCTCTGGAAACCATCATATCTACTATTGTGGACAAGAAAACCTTAGAAGAAATGGAGTAGCCATAATTGTCAATAAAAGAGTAAGAAAAGCAGTAATGGGATACAACCTCAAAAATGACAGAATGATGTCAGTAAGAATTCAAGGCAAACCTTTCAATGTTACTGGGATCCAAATATACGCACCAACCACGGGTGCAGATGAAGCCACAGTGGACCAGTTCTATGAGGACTTACAACACCTTATAGAACAGACACCAAGAAATGATGTCCAAACTATTTTAGGAGATTAGAATGCCAAAGTAGGAAATCAAAAAGTGGAGGGAATAACAGGCAAGTTCGGTCTTGGAGTACAGAATAAAGCAGGGCAAAGACTGATAGAGTTCTGCCAAGAGAATGCATTGGTCATAGCAAACACTCTCTTCCAGCAACACAAGAGGCGACTTTACACATGGACATCACCAGATGGCCAACACCGAAACCAGATTGACTACATACTCTGCAGCCAAAGATGGAGAACCTCCATACAGTCAGCAAAAACAAGACCTGGAGAAGACTGTGGCTCAGATCACAACCTACTGATTGCAAAATTCAGGCTTAGACTAAAGAAAATAGGGAAAACAAGGAGACCAGACAGATATCACCTAGACAGCATCCCTAAAGAATACATGGTGGAGGTGATGAACAGATTCAATGGCTTAGACTCAATAGATAGAGTGCCAGAAGAATTATGGACAGAGATGAGGGACATCATGCAGGAAGCAGCAAAGAAAACCATACCAAAAGAAAAGAAGAGTAAGAAAGCAAAGTGGTTGTCTGATGAGGCTCTTAAAATAGCAGAGGAAAGAAGGAACGCAAAAGTCAAAGGAGAAAGGAAAAATACAATCATTTAAACACAGAATTTCAAAGAAAAGCAAGGAGAGATAAGGAAAACTACCTAAAAGAACAGTGCAAAGAAATGGAGGAAAACAACAAAAGAGGCAGAACCAGAGACCTTTTCAAAAAAATCCAGGAAATCAAGGGAACATTTAAAGCAAAAATGACCATGATAAGGGACAAAGATGGAAAGGAGCTAGCTGATGCAGAAGAGATTAAGAAAAGATGGAAAGAGTACACAGAGGAACTCTACAAAAAGGACCTCAACACTCCTGATAGTCACAATGATGAAGAAATTGAACTTGAGCCAGACATCCTGGAGAGTGAAGTCAGAAAGGCCCTAAAGAGCACTGCAAACAACAAAGCTAGTGGAGATGATGGTATCCCAGTTGAATTTTTCAAAGCTCTAAAAGATGATGGCATCAAATTACTGCATTCAATATGCCAGCAGATTTGGAAAACAAAACAGTGGCCACAGGATTGGAAAAGATCAGTATATGTTAAAATCCCAAAAAAGGGCAATGCCAAAGAATTTTCAAATTATCGAACAATTGCGCTCATCCCACACGCCAGCAAGGTGATGCTCAAGATAATACAGGATAGACTTCAGCAGCATGTGGAGAGAGATTTACCAGAGGTGCAGGCTGGTTTCAGAAGAGGCAGGGGGACTAGAGACCACATTGCCAACATACGTTGGATCATGGAGAAAACAAAGGAATACCAGAAACAAGGTTACTTTTGCTTTATTGACTACACTAAGGCATTTGATTGTGTGGATCACAACAAGAGTGGCAAGTGATTAAAGAGATGGGAATACCAGAGCACCTCATATGCCTCCTGAGAAATCTGTACATGAATCAAGAAGCAAAAGTTAGGACAGAACATGGAATGACAGAGTGGTTTGGAATAGGAAAAGGAGTAAGACAAGGCTGCATTTTGTTACCCTGCTTATTCAACTTATACACAGAGCACATAATGCGCAATGCAGGGATGGAGGAATCACAATATGGGATAAAAATTGCTGGGAGAAACATCAACAATCTGAGATATGCAGACAATACCACCCTAATGGCAGAAAGTGAGGAAGACCTAAAGAATCTCTTGCTTGGATTGAAGGAAGAAAGTGCAAAAGCTGGCTTGAGACTCAATATCAAGAAAACCAAGATAATGGCAACAGGCCCAATCAGTTCCTGGAAAATAGATGGGGAAGAAGTAGAAGCAGTGACAGATTTTACATTCTTAGGATCAAAGATCACTGCAGATGGGGATTGCACCCATGAAATAAAAAGGCGACTGATTCTTGGGAGACAAGCAATGAGAAACCTGGGGAGCATAGTGAAAAGCAGAGACATCACCTTGAAAACAATAATTAGAATAGTCAGGGCAATGGTATTCCCAGTGGTAATGTATGGATGTGAGAGCTGGACAATTAGGAAGGCTGAACGCAGAAGAATAGATGCTTTTGAAATGTGGTGTTGGAGGAGGGTTTTGAGAGTCCCCTGGACAGCGAGGAGAACAAATAGGTCAATCTTAGAAGAAATTAACCCTGACTGCTCATTGGAAGGTCAAATAGTAAAGATGAGGCTAAAGTACTTTGGGCATCAAATGAGAAGGGAGGACTCACTTGAGAAGGCTGTGATGTTGGGAAGGGTGGAGGGCAAAAGAGGAAGGGGGAGGCCAAAGATGAGATGGATAGATGGTATTGTAGACACAGTGGGCACAGAACTGGGAGGACTGAGGGGGATCCCCATCTATGGTGGAGGACAGAGGCGCCTGGAGAACAATGGTCCATAGCGTCGCAAAGGGTCGGAATCGACTGTGCGACTGAACAACAACAACATAGTTTTATTTGGTATTATTGTATGGAGAAGGGTTTTTTTTAACTATTGTGAGCCGCCTTGAGTCGCTGAGGTACGAAAGGCGGCCGTACAAATCCAATACATAAATTAAAAGGTTGAGAAAAAAACCAAATGTGACTGAGTGCAAATGTGACCACCAGACAGAACCTGAACATTCAACCATTTATTTCATTGAAGCTACCCTGGTTTGGCCACATCAACTGAATGGCTGAAATCAGGATCCTGCAGCAAGCATGGGAGGCCCAAGTGTAGGGTACAAGACCCCGAGGCAGGCCCCATATCAAGTGGGTTTATAACATCAAGGAAGCCCTTCATGTTCATGGTAGTGACCTGAGGTGAGCCATGGAGCTGTCCAAGGAGAGATCCCAATGGAGATCCTTTGTGGAATCCTCTACACTGCAAGGTAGAAGAGGAGGCGATTAAGTAAGTAAGTGTACTTTTTGAAGGCTACATCTCTCCCCTCCTGTCTCCTTCTTCTTACTCAAGATGACTCTATACCACATTTGCTCACTGTTCAAAAATAGCATTATCATTGCTAGACCTCTTTCTAATAAATCACCCGGCCTGTTTTGCAAGCAGTCATTTCAGTTTCCTAGTAGGGAGCCTGCTAAACTCTTCACTTCTGCATGACAGCTGTGTCAAGAATCAAGGCCACCAGTGCCGTAATAGGAAAAAAAATACCCTAGGCAGCTGCTATCAGCACATATGAAGCTGTCCTCTGGGTTGAAATGAAAGACTTTTCAACATGCCAGCCTTTGTTATTCCTAGCTCTGAGAAAGTGGAATGGAAAAGAGGACAAGATTGGAGGACTTTTGTCCATGACAAGTAGTAAGAAGATTTCCCTTTCCCCTTGGGCTGAACCAAATAATTCATAGGGATTACACCCACACACCCTACTTTCTGAAAATTAAAATAGTGTAAATCATAATCTATTTTCTCCAAACTGCTTTCTTTCAAAAATGACCACCCATCAAAGTAACAAGAAAATACTCTCATGTGACCTCCCCCCCCTTGACTATTTCCAGGAGATTCTGGGATTTTTACTGAATGTTGAGTTATCATGTCTTCTACCACTTTGAGGTTCCTGGTTTTGTGACAGTTATATTATGTGCCATCAAGTCAGAACCAACTTATACCAACCTTAACAGAATCAAAAAATCCTAGAATACATGAGATAGAAGGGGCCTAAAGGTAAAGGTAAAGGTTTCCCGTGCTCGAAAGCCAGTCATATCCAACTCTAGGGTTCAGTGCTCATCTCTGTTTCAAAGTCGAAGAGCCAGCGTTGTCTGCTTCTGCAGACATTTCTGTGGTCATGTGGCAGGCATGACTAGACACCGGAGCACACAGAACACTATTACCTTCCCACCAAAGTGGTCCCTATTTATCTACTTGCAGTTTCTTGCTTTCAAACTGTTAGGTTGGCAGGAGCTGGGACAAAGACGGGAGCTCATTCCATCCTGCAGTACTCAGGAATCGAACTGCTGACCTTCCGCCTCCTATAAAGCCATAAAATCCAACCCCCTAGCTCAGTGCAGAAATTCAAGTCAAAGCAGATGTGACAGATGATTGTCCAGTTTTCCCTTGAATGCCTCCAGTGATGGAGCACTGAAGCACTCCTCAGGTAACTGATTCTATTGTCATACTGCTCTAACAATTGAAAAGATTTTTCTGATATTCAGCCAAAATCTGGGTTCCTGTAATTTGAGCCCATAATTATGTGTCCTACATTCTGAGTTGATTGAGAATAAATCCAGCACCACCTCTGTCTGATTATCTTTTAGGTATTTTAAAAGTGATATCATATCTTCCCTCAGCCTTCTTTTTCAAGATTAAACATGCCCAGTTCCTTCAGTCTTTCCTCATAGGGCATGATTTCCATTCCCCTGATCATTTTTGTTGGCCTCCTCTGAATGGACCACCACACGCCAGGCTCCTCTGTCATCTGCCATCCTCCGTAGCCCACCCAGATCTACTCCCACTGTGTCAATGATGCCATCTAGCCATCTATCCTCTGCTGCCCCTTCTCTTTTTGCCTTTGATCTTTCCCAGCATCTGGGGCCTTCTCCAATGAGTCCTCTCTTCTCATTTGTTGGTCAAACTACTTGAGCTTCAGATACAGTATTTGTCCTTCCAAGGAGCATCCAGGTTTGATTTCCTTTAGGATTTGATCTCCTTGCAGTCCAGGGGTCTCTCAAGAGTCTTCTCCAGCACCACAGTTCAAGGGCATCTATTATTCTGTGCTCAGCTTTCCTTATTGTCCAGCTCTCACAGCTGTACATTACTACTAGGAAGACCATTGCTTTAACTATGTGGACTTTTGTTGGCAAAGTGATGTTTCTACTTTTTATTATCCTGCCTAGGTTTGTCATAGCTTGCCTCCCAAGAAGTAAGCGTCTTTTAAAGATTTAGCAAAAGACATACTCACAACCACAAACATGCTTGTAACTATCTCTTGCCTTTGGCTTAATAACTGCAAGCTCAAGAGGTCGGAGCTGGCTGTCATAGCTCAAACTGGGGGCGCCTAATACATCTTGATCAATCCCTTTTCTTTGCTTAGAAGGAACAGCCAACCCTGCCTTTGTCTGTCCAAGGCTATCTTAATATGCCATGCAACTTGTCCTTGAGACAGAAATTTCCGTTTCCTTTGTGAACTCAATTTGTTGTCTAGGGAACCCATTGTTGCTGAAGGTCTGCCACTTGATTGCCCTGGTTGCTCCAGAGCGCATTTCTTACCTCATCTCCTGATTATGACTTCTGCTTCATCAGCCACTAGTGCTCCAAGAAATTTCGTGACAGCAGGTATCTTTCCAACACGTTGCAAGCTCTGATGAGGATGGCAGTAAGAGTAATTATAAAATACAGATGGATTTATTGAGCGCCTTACGAGTCCTCAGAGCCCTTCATATACATTATTGTTATTCTTTTAGCTCAAACTTTAAGTAGGAATGAGGTCAAAAAACAGTTTTTAAAGGGTTTGTCCTTTTTTTGTTCTTTTTGCTGCAACCACTCCCAATTTCATAATGGGAAAGATAGCACTCTACCTGGCACCTGCCATTAGGAAAATATTCTTTTTGTTTGTTTGTTTTTTGTGTTTTTTAAGTGTACAATTCCCAAACGTCTCCAAGAATTAGGTAACGGTAAAGGTAAAGGTCACCCTTGCTCGAAAGCCAGTCATATTCGACTCTAGGGTTCAGTGCTCATCTCTGTTTATAGCCAAAGAGCCAGCACTATCTGTGTCTCCAGACATTTCTGTGGACATGTGGCAGGCATGCATAGAACTCTGCTTACCATCCCACTGAAGTGGTTTCTATTTATCTACTTGCTTTCTTGCTTTCAAACTACTAGGTTGGCAGGAGCTGGGACAGAGATGAGAGCTCCCTCCATTGTGCAGTACTCAGGTCTCAAACTGTTGACCTGACGACCTTCCAGTCGTCATGTTCAGTGTCTTAACCACTGAGCCACCACAGCTCCCCAGGCAGAATTCTGGAAGTTTCTGCCCATGGGCATGCACCTACAGATTATCTAGATTTTTCTCACCTGGAGTGGGCTTTGCTTTTCAAAGAGTAAATAAAACAAAACAACAAAAAAGACAAAAAAGTTGTGGCACCTTAAAGACTAACTCCTGTATTCAAATGTGAGATTTTGTGCATCATGTCCACTGTCTGACTTGGGCCATGAAAGCTCACATTTAAATGCAGACATTAGTCTTTAAGGTGCCACAACTGTTGTTGTTGTTGACTTTCTGATATGCTTGCACAGACTAACATGGCTACCATTTCAAAAATTTCAAACTTTTCTTTTTCTTTGTTTCCTTTTTTACTCTGTTGGGTGTTGAGGGATTCAACCTTTGCTTCTTGTTGTTAATGTTAAAAAAACCAGAGAGAAATCATTTATGGTGCTTACTGAGAGCAATACTGTCATTGCTCATTTGAGGCTCTAAAAGGTTGCCTCCCAAATAACTATGACTCTTTTTATGACGAATGATAGGAAAGAAATGCCACAGAAGTCCATGCAGATTCAGAGTTAGGCCCTGTTCCCAGTCAGCAAAATGTAGGTGTTGATATGTTACATAGCTGTGGTCATTTGATGCTACTTCAGTTTGGGACCCTGTTTTGAAGTGAGATCATGACTCAGTGTGGTACATGCTTTGCATACCAAATGTTCCAGTTTTGATACTCAGCATGTCCAGACACAGCAAGAAAAGCATGCTTTTTCAAATCTTGAAAGAGTGCTGCCAACCAACGTCAACAAGAGTAAGGGTCTTAAGTCTTCCTATGTCCTTTCCCCAACTGCCACAGCTCCCTCCTATGGATTCTTGGCATTTGTAGTTTAGTGAGGTATTCAGATTCTGAGCTAGAGATTTCTAGCATACTCTGCACTCTTCTAGTGCAGCTCTCTAAGGAGCTTCGTCGCAAATCCTTGGACTCCATGTGATAGAGCAGTGATATTTAAGGTGATATCAAATTACATTAATGTAGCATAGATAAGAATCCTGGAATCTATAGTTTGCTGATATGCTTAGAATCTATGTATATGTTAGTGGAGTACATTGTACCTCTCTAGAAGTACCTTGATTCATTCATTCATAGTTTTATTTGTATCCCGCTTCCCTCAGTCTGAAGGCGACTCGAAGCACTCTTATAAAAGTAATGAAATTAGAAGATGGAGGGAGAAGCACACTGAACAAGGAATAACATTAAATGAGGAAATCGCTGAGGAACTCAACCTCCTTTACGTTACTTGGAGGACTGTGAATAGGTTGAGGGTTGGAGTTCCTAAGTGTAAGACCAACATGCTCAAGTAGGGGCTGCTGGTGGACAACAAAGCACTGTATGAATGTGGGGAGATACAGAGCCAACCAATGAACCACCCAGCCTGCTATCAATATTATATACTAATATGTCTACTTCCAAGTTTAATGTTGCATTCTTTCTGTTTCATTGAGGTAAATCTGCTCCATGCCCATTATTGGTAGAAGTTACTATCCTGACAGTAATGAACAGATTTATTCTGGAGTCTTCACTTTGGGGTTAATTATTCCCCCCCCAATTACATGTTTACCCTCAATGCAATTACTGTGGGAATAAAAGCCCTTGTCCCTTGTAATCAAAAAGCATGCTTTAGTGGAGATATATCTTGGTTTCACAGCTGTACCTCAATTAGAAATTGAGGTCCATGAAGGAAGTAGTTGTAGCTAATTATGCAAATCAGGGAATTAACCGCCATCTACATGCGCTGCTGGTTTGGGTAACATGCCTCTACATGACACCTCCCTGTATCCTGATCCGAGACAAGGGGTTTATTTACTTGGCTGTAGAGGAGGCAGAAAGGCTGGGAATTAAGATGTTACCCTTAATTCAATTGCTTTCAGAAGCCATGTAGAGCCAATGGCTCATGGAACAGTGGTGGTTTGCAGTAAGGATTAAGGACTGTGTTTAAGCAAGCATAGACAGAAAATGTTCTTGAAGCTACAAAGCAGTCCCTGGGGGGTTGGTTAACATATGCCTTCTTCAGGATAAGATAAGGTAAGAGTAGGCACTTCAAAACAGGAGAAATATTTCTTTTCACACCATTTGTAATCAGCGAATGCTAAACATCCCACTGGATAGGACGGAAGGTATATCTAGTTTGGGGGGAAATAACTCATTCTTAAATAATAATAATAATAATAATAATAATAATAATAATAATAATAATAATAATAATAATAATAATAATAATAATAATAATAATAATAATAATAATAATAATAATAATAATAATAATAATAATAATAATAATAATAATAATTGCATGCTATCACGTCAATTCTGACTTAAGGTGACTTAAGGGGTTTCTAGGTATTGAAATACAACAAAGTGGTTTTTAACATTCCCTTTTTAGCATTCCCTTCATCTGAAGGCACCCTGGGACTATACCACTTGCCCAAGGCTATACATGCTGGCTCGTCTCCTAGGCAAAGTGGGGAATCAAACTCTCAACTCCAGGCTCCACAGACAGATACCTAAACCACTGAGCTATCCAGCTTATTTCTTCATTAGTTGCTTTTATATCACACCTTTCCTCCAATGAGCTTATAGCTTATTTTGATTTTTATAGTTTTGTGAAATGGTAAGACTTCCCTCTAGAAAGAGCTCCATGTATTTCCCTGAACTAGAGCAGAGAATTCAATCTAAGTAATATATGTGTGTAGGGAGGACAATTACACTACATCACAATATATATACTGTCTGCTGCTTGGTCTAATCCATATGTCCTATACTAAATCAAGTGTGCTGAATCCAAATCTGAAGTCCAATTCTGCCTAGGACGTCAGGATCTTAAGTAAGCAAATCTCACCCTCTTGTTTAAGTTCTTGCATTGATCTCATGGCATATATTTGCCACAAATTTAGCAAAAATTGTCTGATTCATTAACACAGCTGCACCTATTCATCTTTAGCTCAAAACAGACTCACTATGGCCTAGCTGTACTATCCAATAAGATGGTTTCGCACTAGAGACAAGCTCTTGATCCATCTCACCTTATATACCTATTTCTGACATCAGCTCACTGACTTGTCCAGATATGCCCGGCTGCTGCTGCAACATGCCTGCCACCAGGGGGTGTGATTCAGCAGGCATAGTGGTAGCAGCAGCAGGCATAGTGGTAGCTGCAACTATTATAATGTTCCCATGTAAAAATACATTACCCAGTACCATTTGAACAGCTACTGTATGCCTATAACTTAAAGTCTGTACGTGATAGGGAAATTCTGAGTTCAAATTTGGAATCAGCACACTCAATATCATGTAAATCACATGTGTTACTCCCAGTAGCAAAATCGTTGTTGTGTAAGAACATAAGAACATAAGAACAGCCTTGCTGGAACAGGTCACAGCACATCCAGTCCAGCATTCTGTCTCACACAGTGGCTCATTTCCTTCAGGGTATTCCCAAGCAGATGCCTTCACCTGCTTAGGATTCCCTGGAAATGGCATTGAGAGATATCCTGCCTATCTCTCCAACCCAGCAGAGGTTGTTCTTAGGTATCCATATAATTATAGCCATTGATCCCCTTGTCCTCCATGAACTTGTCTAATCCTTTCTTAAAGCTGTCAAGACTGACAGCTGTCACCACTTCTTCTGGCAGGGAGTTCCATAGACCAGTGATCCTCTGGGTGAAAAAGTACTTTCTCTTATTTGTTTGAGAACTAGTACCCAAAAGTTTCATGTACGCCCCCTAGTTCTAGTGTTATGCGATAGGGAAAACAGTTTTTCCTTATTTACTTTGTCCACACCGTGCATGATTTTATAAACTTCAATCAGGTCACCTCTTAGATGCCGTCGGTCAAGAGTGAAAAGGCCTAACCGTGGCAGCTTAAGATGGTAAGGAAGGTGTTCCAGTCCCCTAATTATTTTGGTTGCCCTCCTCTGCACTTTTTCCAGCTCCATAATATCCTTCTGGAGATATGGCGACCAGAACTGTACACAGTATTCCAGATGAGGCCTCACCATAGATGTAGTGTTACTGAATTGAACCAAACTGAATTCAATTCAATTGGTAGGACTATATTTATTTATAACATCGATATCCTGAAAGCAGCATATGTGGCTCTCTGAATCTCAATTTTATCTTCATAATGTCCCTATGAGGTTGTTCAGGCTGGAAGTATGCAACTATCCCAAGATCTGGACCCTTTTCAGTCAGGATTCAGGCCCAGATATGGTACCAAGACTGCATTGGTTGGGCTGATGGATGATCTCTGGTGTGAACGGGACAGAGGCAATTCGTCTGTCCTTGTTCTTCTGACCTCTCAGTAGCATTCAATACTGTCGACTACGGTATCCTTCTGGAATGGCTCTGAGCATGGTGCGGTCCTGGTTTTCCTCGTTTCTTAGGAGCCAGACCCAGTCGGTGTTGTAGGGAGACGAGAGGTCCAGCCCTAGGCCCCTCCAATGTGGCGTGCTGCAGGGCTCGGTGCTCTCACCTCTTTTATTTAATATTTACATGAAGCCTCTGGGGGAGATCATCCATTCCCATGGGGTGAAGTACCATCAGTATGCTGATGATCCTCAATTGTACATCTCAGCCCATGGTGATCCAAGCATTGCAGTCAAAGGTTCCTGGAGGGCAGTGAGGGTCAGGATGGGGGACAATAAGCTACAACTGAATCCCGGCAAGACTGAGTGGCTGTGGGTGAGGGTCAGTGATGCACTGTAAAAATAATTACTACCCACTCAGTGGGTGTTGCTAATTATGGGTGTGGCTAATTGTGGGCATGACCTCAAACACCACCACCCCAAAAAAAAGGGGGGGGAGAAAAGAAATTTACCTTGAAAGCGAGCCCGGCGGCTCTGCTGGGAAGTGAGTGGGGCGGGGTGGTGGTTTGGCACTGGCAATGCTGCTGGGAGGTGAGCAGGGCTGCTGGGAAGTGAGTGGGGCTGCTGGGAGCACCGTCGGCAATGCTGCTGGGAGGGGAGCGGTGCTGCTGGGAGCACAAGGCATAAGGGAAGTGTGGAGATGAAAGCGTGTCTTCAGCCCTGGGCGAGGCAAATGGGACACATTTCCGGCAGCACTGGGAGGGGGAGACCGACAGGTGGGTATGGCCAGTCAAGTGGGTGTGGCCTGGAATTTCCACTACCAGTTCGCAAGAATCGTTGGGAACTGGCCACAGTATAACACTGGTGAGGGGCCCTATGTTATCCTGAGGATGGGGCTGTTTTGCCCAGACAGACCTGGTGCATAATTTGAGGGTCCTCCTGGACTCACGACTCTTACTCAAAGAATAGGTGGTAGTCTTGGCCAAGAGGGCTTTCATTCAACTTTGAGTGATTCGCTAATTACGCCCATTCCTGGACTGGGACTCCTTGCTTATGGTCACTCAGGCACTGGTCACCTCCAGACTAGATTATTGCAATGTGCTCTACATGGGGCTGCCGTTGATGACCATTCAGAGGTTGCAACTGGTGCAAAATGCAGCGGCCTGCATGATGATGGGGTGTAGGTGTTATGCCCATGCCTCACTCTTGTTGTAGGAGCAGCATTGGTTGCAATTCAAGTTGCTGGTTATTACCTTTAAAGCCCTACATGGTAGTGGACCAAGTTCCTTAAGAGACTGCATCGCCCCAAGGATATCTGCCCGTTCCACCAGAACAGACTGGAAAGGCTCTCTAATGGTACCAACTAGAAGGAGGGCCTTTTTGGTATCCACTCTGGCCTTGTGGAACCTCCCGCCAACTGAACTACACCTTATGTCAGAGTTATTAGCCTTTAGAAAAGGCCTCAAAACTTGGCTGGCCCAGCGGGTGTGGGGTGCTGCCTGTGGAGCACCAACCCCCAGCTGGTTCATATGAATGGACATCTGGGTTTTAGTCTTTAACTGTGAATGTTGATGGGATATTTAAATGGTTTTTAATACTTATGATTTTATTGTTAATGTGAGTATGCTTTTATACTTTAGATATTTTTATTGATTAGACTGTAAGTTGCCCAGAGTTGCCTCGGCGAGGGGGCGGCAATAAAAGCAGAACAAAATAAATAAATAAGTAAATCATCCAGTGGGTTTCATGGGGGAGTGGTGGTGTTTGTTGATTCATAATGTAAACACTTGTTTCATCAGTCCTAGGCCAACACTAACTACACTACCCCAGCCAGCATGAGAGTTAAAGTCCAAAATAAAAATAATATTTTCAGGCTGTTGATGCAGTGAGCATAGATCTGGGAAGGTTATGGATGATGCAGATGACAAAGGAGCCTGGCGTGTGGTGGTCCATGGGGTTGCAAAGGGTCACATTCAACTGTGTGACTGAACAACAGCACGTCCTTTCTGTCCATGGCCAAGTACTCAATCTCCAAGCAGTGCCTGAAGGAAGGTGTGAACTCCAAATGTTAATTATGAATTTCATGGTCATCTATTTGCTGTAGTCCTTCAGCCTCTACTTGGATTCTTAAACAAATACCAAGTCAATTCAATTATCCCCAATGCCCAGCTTAAAAGAGGAGAAATAATTTAAGACACCCTCTTCTTAATTTTTCTGAAGCTTATACCTTCACAAAGAAACTTATTTCAGGTCAACATGTCATCTGCATGGGGAATATCTGATCAAAGTCGCTGCTCATAAATGCCTAATTAAAGCAAAATGCATACCACTGTTTTAATTGGCTCATTTGTTTTTATTATGCTTCAGTGCTCTGCCCAGCAGATGAATCACAAGATGCCTTTTTATATAGGCAAATAAAGTTTCTTGACTAGCATTTAAAATAGAGACATAAAGAGCTTTCTTGACTTCTCTGACTCTTTTGATAAGTCCACAATCTGGTTCTTGTCTGGGTCCTTCAAAGTATATCTGTATTTCCAGTTCTCCATGAAAACCCACCTCCTGCAAAGAGGGAACACAGGCAAGACAGAAAGTAACTAGAAGCTGTTTCCAAAGCTGGTTACTCTATTTGATTTTTCATTTTCTCTCTCCTTTTTCAGCCACTAGGAAAATGTTCACTCCAGAGGGAGCCAATGTGAAGGCACGTAAAGGCCATAGTTGTGCTAGATTCATTCTTAAAAGGGAACTGCAAGGAGCCTGCGATTCTCTACACTTTCCATCCTTTCTCTGTGCCCTATTCCGTACTATACGGTGGATTTAAATTAAGGACGTTGTGGCCATCAGTCTTTAATGATTTAACTAATGACTTTAGGAAAGGCAAGAGATGTTCATTTCTAAGGTAAAGATCAAACCCTCATTTGTCTTCCTTAGATTCTCTTTTTTACTTTTAATTTGGACACCATATTTAATGTAAGGAATTCATCGATGTGTTGTTCCATTCAGCTGCAGCTCCTTCCTCCAAGCAGCAGCTCCTTGCTCATCATCGCCATCATCATCACCCTGGGGATTTGGAGCTTGTCCAAGGCTACACAAACTGGATCTACTCACAGAAGGCACAATGGGGAATTAAATTCTCAACCTCTGGCTCAGCAGTCAGATACCTAAACCACTGAACTATCCAGCCAGCTTCAAATAATTATGTGCTGACAAGTCAATTCAGACTTATGGCAACACCATCCAGGGTTTTCTTGGTATAAAATACTCAGAAATGGCTGACCACTACCTTCTTCTGAGGACATATTGGGGCTTTGTAATTTATCAAATGTCACACAGCCTGGTTCTTCTCCAGGGAAGCATAGTGGAGAATCGAACTCCCAACCACTGGCTCCACAGCAAAATACCTAACGTACTGAGCTACCCAGCCAGCTACTTGTTTGTCTTAGAAAAACATACATGACCCTGGTTTGATTTATATTCACTTATTTGTCAAAAGACAATGTACTCACTTATTTTATGATACAATTATCAATTTACTTATCCCCACATATACTGTCGCGTGTAAATAGCAGGTTGCTTAATTTTTTAATGGATATTTTAAATATTTACTAGATGTATAAATAATTATTCTCATAACAGGAGAAAAGGTTCCTGCTAATTTTTTTTCTAGGAAAGGTACACTAAGACTGCTTAGAGTTGAGGCAAAATTACTGACCATTTTTCAGGGGCATCTCTCCAATGTCAGTAGTTCTCCTGCCTGCCAAATGAATTTTTTGTAGTGTAAAGGGGGGGGGGAGAGAGAGAAGAGAAGAAAGGGGGTAGACAAAGAAGGGCCCCTGTTTTTTACTTTGTTATTTACCATTTTCATTCAAGAGGATTTAATTTGTCATTAGCGATGCCATCACGTGGCCAGTTCAAAATGACATAATCTTATTGCCGTCTGGCATCTCTGATCGTGTCATATGATTCATGTAACCAACACATGATGCATTATCTTGCTCTCGGTTTACTTCCCTTGTTCTCAATGGTGGCATGAGGTACCACCGGATTGACTACGCTGCACCACAATATCTTCCCATTTAGTGCATGATCCTGATTAACTCAACAGATAGCTCAACCATGAGCGCTGTGTACATTAGCTTTGGCCCCCAGTGTTTCTGCAGCAAAGTATGCTACTCCAACTTGGGAGCACATCAGCTAATGCGAAACAAGTTGACATTGCTGCTAATGAAACAATGTGTCTAATGACCTACATCAGTTGAGGAAATACATCCTCTTGTTGGTATCACTCCACCTAAGATAAGGAGAGCAGTAGCAGCAGATGCTGAGAGAACTAAGTAAGAGAATGACCCTCTGAATGGATATGAGCCTCAAGTTCTCTAACTCAGACCCAGGAAGAGTTTTGTCAAGAACAAACTGAATTAGAAGATGGAGGGAGGAGCTCACTGCATAAGGAATAACATTAAAGGCAGACATGGTTGAGAAACTCAACCTCCCCTCTGTCTCTTTGAGGACCCTGAATAGGTTGAGGGTTGCATCGCACCCACCGGTGGCCAGGGACTGTGGCAAGGAGGCTGGGTAGGTCCATTAAGCTGTGCCTGTTTGAATCAGCATGCACATTCCCTCTTGCAGCATTTACTAAAGCCTCTCTCAACCTGTCCACAAGCCCCGGGGTGGAATTCCAATAATCAGGGAATATGTGGTTTAAGTTGGTAGCATGGAGACAGAGAGCTAGATATCAAAACGTAATGCCTGATAGACTGAGTTTCACTCCTTCACTATAGCAGCAAAGTTTTATTTAGCAAAGTATATCTGAAAAATACAGGGACTATCCTCTCAGATATTAAGTCTCTTCTCAGAGATAGGGGCAAAGCCCTAACAAAACTCGAGGTTTCTAGTTAGGAGCTCAATTTGAGTGGCTTGATGCAGCTCCTTAAATAGGAAAGTTGCTCCTCCTTAGAGGTTTGGTCAAGATAAGAGTAACCTATGAAAAAGAGCAACACCTGTATCAGATAACAGTTTCCAATCAGATTTAACCTCCCATTAAATAAGGCTATCCAATGAAATCTGACCACTGATAAGAGACTCCAATCAGAGAGATCTGCTCCTTCCCCTCCCATCAGGTAAGGTGGAGTATTTCCTGATTGGATAGGTATTATGTATGTTAACTGAGTTTTCTGACAGGAACAGAATGTATCTTTTCTCATGTATCTATTCTTATGCAAATAAGTGGATCAAAAATGTGCACACTTTTAGCCAATGGGCTTGTTGTATTATTATTACTGTTTATAGGAGCGGAATGTATCTTTTCTCATTTATCTATTCTTATGCAAATAAGTGGATCGAAAATGTGCACATTCTGTTAGCCAATGGGCTTGTTGTATCATTGTTACTGTTACTGTTTATAGTGTATATAAGTCTGAGTTTTGCCCCATGTCCAAACTGTGTTAAAACCCCACTAATAAAGAGCTGAATTTCACTACTTCACTTGTCTGCTTCTTCATTCCCTGAACACGAAACTGGCGACGAAGGTGGGATGGCGTCCCCACACAGCAGCAACATCGGCCCATTTGACCCAGCATGTCCAGAGAAATGGGCCATGCAATGGCCTCACAGAAGATCACCGACGAAGACCAGAAGGGCTCCTGTTTCCTCACTCAGTGCGGTTCTGAGACGCTTGAGCTGGCAACCCAGCTTGTTCTCCCAAGGGACATGGATGTGGTGACATCATGTCCTCACTGAGGAAACACCTGCAGCCAGAGATCTCGATCTTCCCGGCCAGGGTGGCCTTCCACAGACGGGAGCAGCGACCTGGGGAGTCCATTGCAGACTAATACGCCACTCTGTGCATTGCTGCCACCCCATGCAAGTGGGACAACATCGAAGAAGCACTTCAGGACTATCTGCTGGCTGGCATGAGGGACAAAGATGCTCAATGTCGCCTAATGTCAGGAAAATGCTAACTTTCAAGGCTGTCCTAGAAGAGGCGGTAGCGTCTGAGGCCGCACAGTCCGGCATCAAGCTTTTCTGACATCGCCACTCCACCACCAGTGCCACCGACTCAGCAGTGCAAGTTCAGCAAAATTCATCTTTATCCTCCTCAGCATCGCCTGGTTCCACCAGAGTCCAGCGACTCAGAGGGAGAAGTCTGAGTGATCCGACGAAAGCACCGAGAGCACCGTGATGACCGGGAGAAGAAATTCCTTTGCAAGTGTGATGGCTGCAGAGCCCAGCATGACTGCAGGAAGTGCCCCTTCTGCACCCAAGAATGCCACAACTGCGGGCGACGAGGGCACATTGCTAAAGTATGCCGACAGCGAAAGCAAAAAACTCCAGCACCTGAGTCCAAGAAGAGTCATCCCTACAAAATGTCCATCACCAAAGTGTCACCAGAGCCTGAACCGTGCCAAGTGGGCATTGTCAGTGAGCGTTTCTTCGCAGACCTGAGCCTGCAGGATGTCCCCTTCAAGATGGAGGTGGATTCAGGTACTACCTTTTCCATAATCCCACAGCGGGAGTTTTGGAGAATTCCCCCTGCCTCTCGGCCCAAGCTCAAATCTTTTAAAACTTCCCTCTGGGATGTGCAAGGTTGCCAGATTCCGGTCCTGGGGGTGGGAAATTTCTTGGCAAATTCAAAAACATTCACACCTCCTTGCCATTGGTTGTAGTTAAGCAGGGCACTAACTGTCTTATTGGAACCCAATGGTTTAGGCCCCTGGGAATCCGGCTTTCTGGCATTCACGCAATAGACACTGACCCAATCCGGGACATTTGTGCTGCACATCATGAGGTATTCAAAAAGGGTTTAGGGTTATACAAAGGACCCCCTGTGGACTTTGAGCTTGACCCAACTGTCCAGCCCATCCGGATGAAGCCACGCCAGGTGCCCTTTGCTTTAAAGGAGAAGATAGAAGCCGAGCTGGACAAACTGGTGGGGCAGGGCATCCTAGTGCCAGTGGACGCCACAGAGTGGGAGACACCAATAGTGACGGGGAGGTCAGGATATGCGCTGACTACAAGTGTACCATCAATAAAGCTATTCACCCGAATGCATATCCTGTGCCTGTGGTAAGCGACCTTCTTGCCTCCTTACATGTAGGAAATTGCTTCTTACAACTTGATCTTGCCCAGGCTTACCAACAATTAACTGTGTCTCCTGCTGCTGCCATAGCCCAGACCATAGTAACACATAGGGGGGTATTTAAGGTAACAAGACTACAATTCGGGGTGAATGCGGTCCCCGGAATATTTCAATCTCTTGTAGAACCTATTTTGAAAGGGTTGCCTGGTGTCTTGCCATATTTTGACGATGTCCTGATCACCGCTAAGGACACCGTCGAACTAGCGGCCAGGCTCAATCGAGTCCTCTCACGTTTTGAGAGGGCCAGTCTACGTCTCAGAAGAGACAAATGTGTGTTTTTGGCACAGGAAGTGGAGTTCCTGGGGTACTGAATTACACCCCAAGGTATCATGCCCTCTGACTCCAAGGTGATGGCCATGCGGAATGCACCCAGGCCGAAATGTAAAGCCGATTTGCAATCATTTCTAGGATTGTTAAACTTCTATCAAGCTTTTCTCCATCACAAAGCCTCAGTTGCCAAGGCATTACATCGGCTTCTTAAGAAAGATACTGTTTGGCACTGGGGCCATTGCCAGGAGAAAGCGTTCCTAGAACTTAAAAGGCTGCTATCTTCGGATGCTGTATTAACTCATTTTGATCCTAACAAGGAGGGTTGTACTTGTATGTGATGCATCCCCTGTGGGGGTGGGAGCTGTGTTATGCCATGTACTAAGTGACAGGAGGGAAGCCCCCGTAGCATTCTATTCTCGTTCACTCTCAAAGTCTGAGAAAAATTACACTCAGACAGACAGGGAGGCATTGGCAATCGTGGCTGGCACTAAGAAATTCCATGATTACCTTTACGGAAGACCTTTTACCATTGTAAGTGACCACAAACCCCTCCTTGGAATCTTTGTGAACGGGAAGCCCACTCCTCAAATTCTGTCCCCAAGGATGTTGCATTGGGCAATTTTCCGAAATGCATATGATTTTACTTTGCTGCACAGGCCCGGCAAGAACATCAGCGACGCTGATGCCCTGTCACGTTCTCCACTGCCAGGGGTTGGGGAAGCCGATTGCGAGATCGAAAGCGACCACCAGGTCCTTATGTTTGAGGTTTTCGACTCGCCCCCAGTTGTCCCCTCAGATATAGCCAAGGCTAGGGCCAAGGATGTAACATTGACTAAAGTAATGTCTTCGGTATAAAAAGGCTGGTCTGTCTCTCCTCTAGCAGAGGAATTCAGAACATTCCACCGCAAGCATTTGGAACTGTCAGTGGAATGAGGTTGTCTTCTATGGGGCCAGTGGGTGGTCATTCCTGTCACTCTCAGGAAAAAGGTTTTACATCTACTTCACACAAGTCACCCGGGAATTGTCCGTTCCAAATCCTTTGCCCGTAGCTACTTTTGGTGGCCTCAACTGGTCCAAGACATAGAACAAATGGTCGGCACTTGTGCCAGTTGTCAATCCTCATGCCCAGAGCAATCCCACCTTCCCTCTCAGAAATTGGATTCTGCTCGGGGCCTGTGGTCGAGGTTTTACATAGATTTTCCAGGTCCATTTAGGGGTGCTCTATTTTTGTTGGTTGTGGATTCATTCTCTATGTGGCTGGAAGTAATTAGGGTGCCTAATACCACTTCAGCCACTACAATAATGCACCTAAGAAGGCTGTTTGCAGCATTTGGACTTTCAGATGTGCTGGTGTCTGACAACGCATCCACATTCACATCTGCAGATTCCAATCCTTCATGGAAAGGAATGCAATTAGGCACATCACTGCCACCCCATTCCACCCAGCCACCAATGGCCAGGTATAGCTGCAGGTGCGCCCAACTAAAGACGTGCTTCGGCATATGGGTGAAGGGGATTTGGAGTTCCAGTTATGCCAGTTTCTTTTCACATATAGGCTCACCCTTCCTTGCCTCAGGGCTGTCCCCTGCTAAATTGCTCCAGCGAAGGAAACTGTCATCCTTGCTGGACAGATTGGATCCCTCTAGGGTAGAGGACAAAGGCACAAATATAGTAATCCAACACCAGAACGGTTTCTCATCCGGAGACCCTGTACATTGCCACAATTATGCAGCTGGTGGTCCTACATGGGTGCCCGGGTTTGTGATGGATCAAACTGGTCCTGTTTCTTACAGAAGCAAAACAGCCACTGGTCTGATCTGGAGGAGGCACGTGGATCAATGGAGACCCAGAGTACTGGACCCACAAGATGAATACAGACACTCAATGCTAGGGTTGGCCCCCACCCATTTAAACCCAGGGGGCAGAGGTAATAGTCAGCAGGTAGCCAACATTGACCCGGAAGTGTCTTCTAGGAACCGATTTCAAGGGGAATTTGTGGAATGCTCCCCTATTCTGGCCAGGTGTACCCTTACACTGTCCCAGCCTAGCACTCTGGATTCCTTTATTGGTAATGACCAATTTTGTTTGGAGTTGCCCTCCACTCTTAGTACACACAGGAGGGACCCTGAGTTGTCTTATTCATCCACAGAAGTAGATTTTGGTTTTGAGCGATCCCCTGCTGCTCCATCTGACAAACGGGGCTTTAATTTGGGTTTACAATCACCCCCCTCTAGTCAATCCCTCACTCCAGTTGGGTCACCCATCCTACGAGCCCCTGAGCTGGCTCAGCCAAGCGTCTGACCCAGAAGGGAAACTAGACCACCATCCTGGTTAAAGGATTTTGTTTTTACCTAGGGGGGAAGAATGTTATGTATGTTAACTGTGTTTTCTGACAGGAACAGAATGTATCTTTTCTCATGTATCTATTCTTATACAAATAAGTGGATCGAAAATGTGCATATTCTGTTAGCCAATGGGCTTGTTGTATTATTGTTACTGTTTATAGGAGCGGAATGTATCTTTTCTCATATATCTATTCTTATGCAAATAAATGGATCGAAAATGTGCACACTCTGTTAACCAATGGGCTTGTTGCATTATTGTTACTGTTACTGTTTATAGTGTACTAGCAGATTTTGCCCGGCTGTGCCGGGCTGTTTTAAATTGTGTTGGAAGGTTTTTGTTTTATGTTTATGCAAATGAGGTTAGTTTTTAATTGTGTTTTTTTAAAAAATATTTTTACACATGGGCTGTTATAAACTGTGATATTTTATTTTTTGTTTTTGTTTTTAAAAAGAGGAAAGGATGATATATTTTTTATAATTATTGTATTTTACCAAATAATGTATTACTATGTGAATTTTTTAAAAATAGTTGTACCTTGGATAATAATTTTTAGAATGTGTAAGAATATGTTTTTTTTTAAATCAATGTTTCTATGCTGTGTTTAGATATTTTGTTTTGTTTTTTTGAGTGAAAACTTATTTCTTTTTTTGAATTATTTGTGATTAGTGTGAATATTTTTGAATGTTTTGATAATTTATTTCAGTAATTTGGGATTATTTTTATTATTTTGAATATTTTTGAATGTTTTTTCTCTTGTGGCCTCTGGGTGGGGCTGGTGAGTTTTTCTTGTATTCTACTATTTTTCTCTACTGTCCTCTGGGTGGCTGGACCACGGGAATTCCCATCGCTGCTTGATGTGGCATTGGGGTGGGGGGGGAGTATTTCTGTGGGCCGACCTGTGTGGCCGGACCACGGGAATTCCACCGCCGCTGTATGTGGTGGTGGGGGTGTGTGGGTTTCGTGGCCTGCCTTTTTTATTTTTATTTTTTGCGCGCTCATGGCGCACAGGATGCTGGGGCTTGTAGTTTGGCATGCACGATTTTAGTTAGTGCAGCGTTTTTTTCCCTGCAGATTATTTTTGATTGGCCGCAGCGCATTTCCAAACGTTCCTTTTGCTCAGCCTGATTGGCTCTGGTGCGGTGCAGTGCAAGGAACATTGGGAATTGAAGTTCCCTTTTTTGTTTGCGTCCGGGGGGCTCCTGCCCCACTGGCGCAAATTTCAACCCGACAGTTACCTGTGAACCGGGTTCGGGCGAGTGAACAGAGGCCCATTACGGGCTAGTAGGGCCTGGCTAAGCATCCTTTGTCACATTCCAATGGTTAACGCACCATTTTATAGGTATAGATATAAGTCTGAGTTTTGCCCCATGTCCAAACTGTGTTCAAACCCCACTAATAAAGAGCTGAATTCCACTACTTCATTTGTCTGCTTCTTCATTCCCTGAACACGAATATAGGGACCTGGGGGATTTCCAAGTGCTCCTGGTTCCCCACCTTTGCACTGTCCTTGACTCCAAGTAACCTAAGATAGATGCATAAAGTAAAATGGATGCAGTTTGTTTCATCCAGATCATGACAGGTTGGAGTCCCTAAATGTAAGACCAACATGCTTAAGTGGAGGCTACTGGCAAACAACAACACATTGTGTGAATGTGAAGAGATACAGAATCCGGCTCATTTGCTAATCTACTGATTGCTACCAGAAACACATACCAATGAGGATTTAATTTTGGCCAACAACAAAGCCAAGAAAATAGATTCATTTTGACATTCTGAAGTTTGACCTAGACATGAAAGAAGCTTTTGAACTAGGTGTGTTTACCATAAGTTAGATACAAGTACCTCTGGGCCATGTAGCAAAATGATGCATAAAAATTGATACTTAGTTTATAGTTGGAGCTGTCTGATAATAAGCAAAGAAAAACATCATAGATTTAGTGCCTGCGGTTTAATGGAATATATAATCTCTCAGAAAGCAAAGACAAAATCAGAAAATATGCATGATATCTACTTTCACATTGCTTTTGATTTTTTAAGACTGCACTATGGAAATTATCAAAGAAGAGGAAGAAACAGAGAAAGATAGCTAAATTCATTTATAGATCTTGGTCTTGATAAAGAAAATTCAATTCATAATTATTTATGAACTAGCATCAGAGAGTTTATTACTCTGATTATTCACTAATCATTTCCCATAAATGCACTGACCTAAAAATCCCATACAATCAATAAAGTTGTAAGTTCCAGATTTAAATCATTACACCTTGTATTCTTGAGTAAACCTTCTGGTAATTTACAAAGGCTGTTGAATTTTATAGTCAGTGTTTTTCAAACCAAGCTGGATTCTAAACAATAATGACTTTTTAATGTGGATCTGTGATTACATTGTCATAGTGAAATACGATGCTTTTTGACTGCATTCAAAATGAGCCAGTGTGTGAATTACTCCAAAGGCATAGATTACCATAGCTCCAGGTAAAGCAATCTTCATAAATTAGACCCCAATCTAAAGTGACCTGTCACTATAAACCTGTTGCTGTGGCCAGTAACTTAAATTTCAATGTACAAATTTCTACACATGATCCTTTCTTACGTTACTATTGGGAGCACTTAGTTTCCTAAAGCACTCCAAAGCGATTAGAGTGTAAAGAAAAAAATAGCTTATCCTCAATATTTTTAAGACATTATTTTCATAATTGCCAGCTGCTGACGTCTTATCAAATGCACTTTATTTGGTATTAAAGGGATGTTTATACCATTAGACTACTTCAGAGTGCTAGCGGTAGCATTTTAACAACTTTGAGGAGTAATTCAGGATAATTTAAGCGAGTGGTCTTTTTAGAAAATAAAGCAACAACATTACAGAAGAACTGTAGTTTGTCACTTCTTTGTTGTAAATTGTGGTAATGGAGTTTATAAAAGCATCCCCCCCAACAGTCTAGGCCACAAGAAAATCTGGAACTGAGAGTCCTGTGGAAATAATTATTCACAACTTTACCCAGGAATACAGAGATGAGACACATAATGTTGGGTTCTTCTTCCTCCATGTCTAGGCCAGACATGAAACTGCCAAAATGGAGGCACCTTTTGGTGAGCTCATTCTGCAGTTCCTTTCCCCTGATCTAGTGTGAGAAAGATTAGCTGGCAACATAAAATTGCCAATACCAGGGTACGCCCCATTGTGGTTCAAAAATACCACAATCTTCGAGGAGGCTCTTTCTGTGTACCCCACAATGTTGAACTTATGTACAGCTGTATCTCCTTCACTTTTTAAAAAAAATGCATCAGCTGCAATCCCATGCTTTCTTACATAGATGGATGATGAAGGATGTAATAGTCACTGCTTTGAGAATTCTGGCAGGGACTTGTGGATTCAATTTTAAATATTTAACATTACTTAAGTTAGTTTTAACTTGAGATTTAATAATGTTTTTGTTATTGTTACATGCTATCAAGTCCCCTTCGACTTACAGCAACACTATACATGAACACTTTCTGAAATGTCCTATTCTCAACAGCACAACTTTACTTGTGGCTTCCATTAGGGAGCCAATCCATCTCAGATTTGGTCGTCTTCTTTTTCTGCAGCTGTTCACCTTTCTCAGCTTTATTGGCTTATGCAGAGAATTCTGTGTTCTCACACAGGGAGTGAGGTGGCTTAAGTGGTTAAGATGCTGAACTTGACAACTGGAAGGTTGGCAGGTCAGCAGTTTGAGACCCAAGTACTGCATGATGGAATGAGCTCCTGTCTTTGTCCCAGTTCCTGTCAACCTAGCAGTTCGAATGCAAGAAATTGCAAGTTGATAAATAGGGACCACTTCCGTTATAAGGTAAACAGCGTTCCGTGCACTCCAGTGTCTAGTCATGCCTGCCAATGTCCACAGAAACATGTGCAGACACAGATAGTGCTGGCTCTTTGGCTGTCAGCAGAGATGAGTACTGAACCCTAGAATCAGATATGACTAGCTTCTGAGTAAGTGCAACCTTTACCTTTTACTGCCTTCTCACAATGTGCCCAAAGTACAGTAAACTCAGTTTCATCTTTTTTCCCTCCAGAGATAGTCCAGGCTTGTTTTGTTCTCACTTTGTTCTTCTTTCTGGCAGTCTAGCATATTTTCCAAGTTCTCCTCCAGCACCATATTTCAAATATAGTAGAACCTCAGGGAAAGTCCAAACTCCATTCCACAAGTTTGGACTTTATCCGATTTTGGACTTTATCCAAATAAAATGGCCGATGCATCAGATAACGTCCAAAAATGGATTTTATCCATTTTTAAGCGGTTTTGGACTTTATGCGATGCATTACATGTGCATGAAAACCGCGATTTTATCTAAATCGGACTTTATCTGATTCGGATTTTATTCGAATCGGACTTTATCCGAATCGGACTTTATCCGAGGTACCACTGTACATCAATTTTTTTCTTCTCAACTTTCTTTACAGTCCAACTTTCACACCTAAATATCATGTTGGTAATTTAAAACATGGATGATCTCAATTATTTTTTTCTAATTCCTTCATCGTCACCTTTCTAAGTCACAGTCTTCTTTTGACTTTATGCTGCATTCTGCATTTCAACTGATGATTAAACCAAGCTATGAAACATCCTTTAACTATTGTATTACAATCTCTTCATTGGCAACATTAAAGTTGTGTGGTCATTGTTTTGTTTTCTAAATTTGTTGGCATATGATTCCTTTTGTCTTCTGCCTGTGTAACACTGCAACACAATTTTGGCTAAGGTCTCAATATAAAAGACACAAGCTTAGTTATCTAACTTCAGATTCTAGGACAGTCCTCCAAAAAGTTTTTAAGAGTGCAAGTGGCACCAGCCTACAAATGCATAGAAATACAAATAAACAAGGAACTCATTCATGATAAAAACCAAGATTCTCCACCCACTCTCGTGCGGAAATGATGCATCAGTTCTCTGTGTCTTTTAAAAATTGTTATTTTAAAAACCGTCATTGGCTGTTACTCATATCCAAGTATACATTTTTCCTGGAAATCATTTTCACAACAGAAAAAATGTCATGGATGTGGATTTGTTTAAGGTGGATCGCTGCTTTCCATGAAGTGACCCGCACACTATGATCATGGAGCCATCTCCTGTGGCATGTATGAAGTGAGACATGCAGGATATAATACCGAGACTGCAATGGACTGCCGCAGCCTTGAGGATATTAACAAGGTGTGCATTCCCAGCCAGTCCATCTGGCGTGGCCTCTTCCATCTCCATGACTGTTGGCAATCAGAGACAGAATAGTGAAGTGGTTCCTCCTCTGCTCATTTTGCCATTTGGCCCAATATGGCTTCCAATGGCATTTTCTTCACTGAGGGGACCATCACCCCACCTAAAGGGGCTCCCTTTAGGGAGTCAGATTATTTACCACTGCCCAACACTTGCCGTTGAGTCACTGACTGTATGGTCTACTACATTACCATAGCAGGATGTCTGGCCAGACAGAATGAATGGGGAAAGGAGGGGAAGAATGTCCTGATGGATTGAAGCTTTAAGAACTAGTGTAAGAAAAGAGAGAGATAGAATCTAGGGATGGCAAACCTTTATTGCAGGCGCACCCCCCCAATAACGGACACAGACAACATTGAAAGTGGATAACAGCAAAGGGCCACATTTATTGATTCAATGCCCTAGTCCGAATTATAAATTTGTATTGGTAAAACGACCAATCATAATTCCTAAGGCAAGCAGGCCGAAGTAACACTGGTAAGGTACCACCCCAAAATTGCCAACGGCAATTGGTTACAATGTATCAATTTGTATCAATTTGTTTGTTAACAACAAACAAATTGTTGACCGTAGTCAATAACTAACTCATGACCCCACCCTCTGACGCGTATCCGTGAAATCACAGGGGTGATGCATGCTGGTTAGCAATCATCATCACCCCATCGCCTGGTTCGTCGTTGACCGGACAACGTTTAACTACTTTATTCCTGTCTAGTGTTGTCCAGTCAATTGCGAACCTGCCGGATACTTGTGGGTCATACTGTTTACCTTACCAGTGCTACCCGCCACACGGAGGGGCTTCACAGAAGACCTGACGCCCCCCCCAGACCGTCAGCTCGGTCAACAGGCCTGCTCGCCAGTCACCCAACAGGAGGTCCATACCTCCTCGCGACAGATGGACCCCATCCCCTGCATACAAGTCATAATTTTGTAGACTAATATCGGGGCGATGACTAACCCGTCCCCAAGCCCTGGTGGTAAGAAACCGCGCCACTGCCTTATTGACCGCGCGCCTAGCTTGGTCAAGAGCCAGGAGGTTAACGCCCCCTCTGTAAGAGTGGTGCGGAACAATGTCCGACCAAACCAGGGCTGTGGCAGGCCAGACATAATGCAAGTAGGCGAGGTCCTCGCAAATCGCATGCTTGAGCGATAAGCCGGTGACCTGGCCCAAATCATTGCCCCCCAGGTGAATGATTAGAATAATAATAATAATAATAATAAGTTTTAATTTCTACCCCGCTTTCATAGCACAAGTGCCACTCAAAGCGGCTTACAACACATATAAATACAATGTTACAAATATAATTACATAATTACAAGAACAGATTGAAAATTAACACATTACAAGAAAAAAGAAAAGAAAATCCCATACAGTTAATCTCAAAAAACGCAAGCCCCATACTACTCCCCCCTCCAGTGGGAGCACCCAAAAGCTCCCACTTCCCCACATCCCCACAGCCAATGCCGGAGCAGGGAAAGGCTCGGGTGATGGCAGCTACCCTCCCCCATAATTGCAAGCGTCCCTCTTCTGACCACTGGCTGGACAGGACCAGGGGTGAGGGAACAATGTCCGCATGTGCCACCCATTCCTTCCCCACGCCGACCCAGCAAGGTCCAAGAATCGCTGCAGCGGCTCCCACCTGTCTCCACTCCCGGGCCGATGGCATGGCTCCGGGCGAGACAGGGAGCTCCTCGAGGGCCGGCGTCGTCCTTTTCTGCTCTCCGGGCGGGCGGGCCCGGAGAGCGAAGGCAGCTGCGACGGCTCCGGCGGCGGCTCCGGCGGCTCCCACCTGTCTCCAATCCCGGGGCCGATGGCATGGCTCCGGGCGAGACAGGGAGCTCCTCGAGGGCCGGCGTCGGCGGCGTCCTTTTCTGCTCTCCGGGCGGGCGGGCCCGGAGAGCGAAGGCAGCTGCGACGGCTCCGGCGGCGGCTCCGGCGGCTCCCACCTGTCTCCACTCCCGGGGCCGATGGCGTGGGCTCCGGGCGAGACAGGGAGCTCCTCGAGGGCCGGCGTCAGCGGCGTCCTTTTCTGCTCTCCGGGCGGGCGGGCCCGGAGAGCGAAGGCAGCTGCGACGGCTCCGGCGGCGGCTCCGGTGGCTCCCACCTGTCTCCACTCCCGGGGCCGATGGCATGGCTCCGGGCGAGACAGGGAGAATGTCAGGCGGGTCAGCCCCCAGGCCAGAAAAGAGGAAAGGCCGCAGCTCCCGCCATAACATCCCAGGCTTACCATGCCATGCGAGACTGGCGTGGTCACCCAGTCCCAGTCGGGGTCCACTCTGTCGCCGCAGCGTAACGCGCTGCCCTGAGCACATAGCTGTGGCCCACCAGCCATACTGTCACCGGTGTAATACGACACCCAGGGTCTGTAAGAAAATTGAGAAAAAGGGAGGTAAGGTGACTGGATTGGTACTCATGGCGGGAGTGGGCGCACATAAAACTGAAAACATTGTGAGCCCCACGTCCCCATGCTGCGTATGTCAGCCCCAGAGTACCCAAAAGCAGCTGCTGTAGAGGCTGCACCAAGACGGAACGAATGTGTGCCATAACGGGCACCTGGTAGGCCCACCCTGGTGAGGGCTCCGGCTGTCACCTTCCAAAACTGAAATTTAGTAAGGGGAGACCCATCTTGGTGACAGAAAAACGGGCCGTGGTGCATGCCACGCAGTGCCAGGTATTCCTGTAGGGCACCAACCGGACAGATGTCTGCCAAAGAACACCGTAGCAGTCTTACTCCACTGCCTACGCCATGCTGATCTGTTTTAGAGGAGCGAATCCTCAACTGGGCCCAGTCTTTGGCAACATAGACATCTCCGCGTTCCAGTGCCCTACCACTTGCATCCGCCTTAGACAGCATCACGAGTTCGCTGACGCGGAGCGCTCCAAAAAATGCCACCGTTGTGGCTGCATGAAATTGGGCTGCCTCATAATGATCAAAACAGAGGCCTGGCCAGCCCCGGGCCAACTGGGTAAGAACCCCTGGGGAAATAGGGTGCCGGTCGTCCGGGCAACGCCCGCGCTCGCGCACCCACCCCTCCAAAACGTGTCTCACACGGAAGTCAGAGGTGGTATCCACATGACCCCCTACTTTGGCCATAAAAGCCAACGCCGAGAGCTTGGATGCTATGGTGCGAGGTGCAAGGCCCTGTGCATGCAGGTGAACCATGAACCGCAGAACATGGTCCACCGGGATAGGCCAGGTCTCTGGCAAGTAAAATTGAGTAGCAAAAGCCCTATACGAAGTGAATGCTTGTTGATACGTCTTACGCGTGCGTGGCGCTAGTGACAGGCCAATCGCCCGGTTCACCTCTCCTTGCCAATAGTCCACATCTCGTCCGGGAGTGGCGAGGGAAATTCCTCCGCATCCGGGGCCAAGGCGCGGAACTGGGAGATCTGCAGGCGGGACAAAGCGGCAGCAATATCGTTATTAACCCCTGGGACATGCCTGGCCCTGGACAAGACGTTGAGGCACAGGCAGCGCAGCACAAAATGGCGCACTAGATCCATGACTCTGGGCGATTTAGAAGTCTGTGCATTGACAATGTGTACAACGGCAGCATTGTCACACCAGAAATGCACCACCGAATTAGCCCACTGTTCGCCCCATAGCATCAAAGCCCCCAGAATGGGAAAAATTCCAGGTATGTGAGATCCCGCAGGCGACCTGTGCCTGCCCATGCCGGTGGCCACCCACCATAGGCCCACTTCCCATTGAAGTACATCCCATAACCCAGGGATCCTGAGGCATCAGACTGGATCTGGAAATTGGGGGGTGCCAGGAGGTCAGACCTCCAAAATGAGACCCCATTAAACTCCCTCAGGAATTGCAACCAGACGAACATGTCTGCCCTGATACCCCGGGTAGGCCTGACTCTGTGGTGGGGCCTGGATAACCCTGCCATGGCGTCGCATAAGCGCCGGGCGAAAGCCCTGCCCGGTGCGACCACCCTGCAAGCAAAATTGAGGTGCCCATGTAGCACCTGCAGTTCCCTCAGGGATGCCTTACGCTTGGCCAGCAATTCCGAGATAAGGGTCACTATCCTGGACACCTTATCACCCGGTAACCTAGAAGCCTACACTACTGTATCAATCTCAACCCCCAGGAATACTAGTTCGGTCAACGGGCCCTCGGTCTTTTCGGGCGCTAAAGGGACACCAAGTTCCTGCATTAGCGTCTGAAATGTAGTGAGGAGACGTGCACACGTGTCCCAGCCCCGTTCACCCCCGAATAAAAAGTCATCCAGGTAATGGGCTACAGACCGGGACCCTGACCTGCGGACGAAAGCCCACTCCAGTAAGGTACTAAAACGCTCGAAAGCCGAGCATGATATGGAGCAGCCAAAAGGCATGGCCTTATCAAAATCATACTCCCCTTTAAATTTAAAACCCAGCAATTCAAAGTCGCCCGGGTGCACCGGCAAGAGGCGAAAAGCTGACTTAATGTCGCGCTTGGCCAGCAAGGCACCCGGGCCACGCGAGCGCACCATGCGCAGCGCATGGTCGAACGATGTATACCTGACCGAACAAAGGTCATCAGGTATCGCATCGTTGACCGATCGGCCGGCTGGGTAGGACAAATGATGAATAAGGCGAAACTCACCTAGGGACTTTTTGGTAACCAAACCCAATGGCGAAACCTTAAGGTTGGGAAAAGGGGGTGCGGGGAAAGGTCCGGCGACCCTGCCCGCGTCTAATTCCTTTTTAATGCTGGCCGCGGCCACCTCCTCCCTTCCTCTGAGGGATAAAAGGTTGGGAGCATCCTGAGGGGATCTATCACCCATAAAAGGGATACGAAATCCCTGCTTAAAACCTTGAATGAGATACTCTCTGTCTTCTCCCCTTGGGTACGATGCGAGCCAGCGCTCCAGCATGTCCACCTTAATTGGGGAGGGGGCCTTTCAGAGAACTAGTTCCATCCGTGGCAGGCTTGCCAGCCCACTGTCCACTCCTCCCTCTGCCTCGCGCCCCCCCAGGCTTGGGACAAGCAGAGGCTGCATGGGGACCAGAACATGTGGGACACTCATGCTTATACCTGCAGTTCTTCCGACTGCAGGAACCATTGGACGAGAAAGTCTAGCACAGCAGGCGGGCTGGAACCCCCTGCCCCGCCGGTTGGCGGGTAACCTGCGCTGGAGCTGCTCGCTGGACCGCATGTCCACAATGGTATCTATCCCCCGGGGCAGGACGTGTGGGTGTCATATACAAGAGCCACAGTCTCTGGCACGGCTCATCCCATCTCATCTCGGGGTGGAGGGGAATCCTCATACGGAATTCCTCATCATATGCTAGCCATGAGGGGCCCGGGAAATCTACCATCGCCCTATATATGTTGTCCAAATATTGGACCATGGGAATAGCTAGATCCGGCCGCGCCCTCAAATATACCGCCATGTATATCAAATAAGCGGGGAGCCAGTTGGCCCAGGTACGCGGCGGCTTACGGCGGCGTGCCTGCTCCTTGTCCTTCTCATCCTGACCCTCCCTTTCTTCCTTAGTGGGCTCTCTGTTCAGGAGTGAGAAGATATCTACGTACTCCCCTCGCCATATCTTTTCTCTGGTAGCCTGTGCCAAGTGATCACCCAGTGGCAAGGAATACCCTGCCGTCGGCAAAGCCGAAAAGGGGATAGCCGGCCTAGCAAAAGGGGCCTGAGTTAACCCTGCCACCCCAAGTACGTTCCCATCAGTGTAAGAACCGAGGCCCACCCCAGTGGGCATGGTGGCAGTAGTTGTCGCCGGGTGGGTCGCCAGCGGCGTAGCCCCTGCACCACCCGCGCGAGGCCAAGGCCACTGAAAGGTCCCCCCTATATTGGGAATGTGTGTGGATGTACTCGTTTGCACCATATACTCACATGCTGCACCCCCGCGGGCCGCCCCCACCGGGGGTTCTGGCCCACTGGGGGCGTCGGAGCTCACGACCGATGTAGAGCTCATCACCGGGGCTTGACCCGCACCAGGTTGCTGGCTGGGGAGCTGCGAGGCAGTGGCCGGAGCCGCGCCACCCGCCTGCAGCAGCTCAACCCTCGCCGCCGGCCGTTGCCCTGCTGCCGATAGCGCCTCAAAAGGTACCCCAAAAGGGGGGCCTGCCTGACTGGCCCGGGCCAAAGACGCCTCCAAGGCCGCAATACGGGCCAGTAAGGTGTCTACATTGACCATGGGCAAAGAGCCGGCCGGCCCGCTTGACCCTTGCATGGGGGCAGGTCCCTGCACCCCATGACCCATATATGGCCATTGGCCAGGACCGAAGCCCGGTAGGGCCGGTGAGGAAACCTGCCAAGGCAGGGCGCCGGGCCACCCCCCAAGGCTAGAGGGCCCCGGGAGAGGCTGCGGCCCGAAAGTAATAGGCCCAACGGATTGGGCAGGAGGAGGAGTGGTGTCCACCGCTCGCGGGCCGCGGGCCGGAGCGCCCTCCGCGCCCGCACTCTGATCGGGCCAAGGGGCGATAGACCCCAAGCCACCAGCCCCGGCCGGGGATGGCAAAGGTGGCTGTTGAGGAGGCGGCACCACGGTCCTCCGACCTGGGTTGCGCCTCCTAACAGCCCGGGCTGAATTCGCAGCAGCCTTCTTTCTGGAAGGCATCTCACCGCAGCAAAAAAGGGAAGCTAGCTAGGCAAAATCGACCCAAAAGGCTTCCCGGTGATACCAACGAGCGACGGAGGCGCAGGGAAAAAACTTCTCCGCTCCGTCGCTGAGGCAAAATGGCAGCTCGGCTGCCTCGTGGCCACCCCTTTTATAAGGGAGCTGGCCACGCCCCTAACTACCCGGATTCTCTGTCCTGTGGGGGGGGGCCCGCAAAGGGCGCGGCGGCCATTTTGGCGCCGCGCTTGCATTTGTCTCATTCTGTGCCCGAATGGGAAATTATAAACTTTTTTTCACCCTCTTTGCCTATGAAAAGTCTTTTCAGCTTTGCAAGAACAATTTTTGTTCAACTACCCAAATAATGCATAATTGTGCGAAATTACAATAGCTCATTCTTTGTTTCACAGACGTCTAAGAATCAGAAACAGAGAATATGTTGCTTGCATCTGTTTGAACAATGTCACTGAGTTATCTCATGTAGTCAAGGAAATCTCAATCAACAAGAACAAGACATTTAGTGTTTATTCACTTGCATTCAGCTCCCCCCCCACACACAATTTCAGTTGCCCTTCATCTGCAGAATGAAAGCAAGATTCTGAATTTTAAGGCAGAAATGGAACAAAATAAATGAAGCACATGTGAAAATGGCAGTGTCCCAATAATTGTATGATGCATGCTTCCTTAGCTGGTATATAGGTTGGATGAATAATCATACATGAATGTTTTCAGTACTGTAATAATTATGTAACTGACTAGATAGCTTAGTGGTCTAGGTATCTGAATATGGAGCCAGAGGTTGTGAATTTGATTCTCCACTATGCCTCCTAAGAGAAGAACCAGTTTGTGTAGCCTTGGGAAACCAGGGCATCTCAAAAAGAAGGTTATTTGTTTGTTTGTTTGTTTATTTATTTATTTATTTATTTATTTGGTACATTTGTATACCGCCTTTCTCACCTTAGGGTTCACAAAGTGGTTCACAGCAAAATAATAAAGCCAATAAGAAGAAAATAAACACATGACACATAAAACATGATGGAGCACATCTCTACGTCTCTGACGGAGCCTAGCTCAATGCTTGTGACAGAACCTGGGCTCAACATCTCTGACGGAGCCCGGCTCGACGTCTCTAATGGAACCCAGGTTTTGAGGAGAGGCAACGGATCCTCTGGTGTCAGGGTGTCGGTGTCTTTTCTAGCCCCCAGAGCAGGCAGGGCATGGGGGCGGAGACGTAGGCTGCACCTGCCTCCCATCTCTGAGCCGATGGCATGGGCTCGGAGAGAGGCAATGGGTCCTCTGGTGGCGGGACAGCGGCAGCAGTGTCTTTTCTAGCCCTGGAGTAGGTGGGGCTTGGGGGTGGAGATGTCAGCAGCACCTGCCTCCCATCTCCAAGCCGATGGCGTGGGCTTGGAGAGAGGCAACGGGTCCTCTGGCGGTGGGGCGGCAGCATCTTTTCTAGCCCCTGGAGCAGGCTGGGCTTGGGGGTGGAGACATCGGCCGCACCTATCCCATCTCCAAGCCAATGGTGTGGGCTTGGAGAGAGGCAACGGGTCCTCCGGCGGCGGGGCGGCATCATCTTTTCTAGCCCCTGGAACAGGCGGGGCTCGGGGGTGGCGACGTCGGCTGCACCTGCCTCCCATCTCCGAGCCAATGTTTTAGGCTTGGAGAGAGGCAACGGGTCCTCCGGTGGTAGGGCAGTAGTATCGGTGTCTTTTCTAGCCCCCAGAGCAGGTAGGGCTCGGGGTCGGAGACGTCGGCCACACCTGCCTCCCATCTCTGATGACTTAACTAATGGGAAAACATTCCTGTGTATATTCTGTGTAGAAAACCCTGGAATAGACCTGACTGCATGCTATTATTATTATTTGCTCTGGCACTAGTTAATTCGATTTCAATTTTTATTTGTATCCCGCCCTCCTCAGCTTGTGCCGACTCAGGGTGGCTAACAACATATTAATAGTACAACACAATCAGGTCAGCAAAAAATCAAAAATAAACATCATCAACACTATGGTGAACAACTTATACGTAATATCCAAATTAATATGCAATATTACAATTTACAAGTCCCAGATACAAGATATCCAGCAGTACAATATATAAAGTCCAGTATTCAATTCAGTAAAGCGGTATACAAATCGCCAGCCCAGCAATAAAACAAATATAAACATGAGAATACAATACAATGGGACAATCATAATATCCAACATGAGAGCAAGGAGTAAAATCAATACAATATAGTATAATCCATATTAAAGACTAATAAGGCAACCGTATATCGCTACCACAGCCCCAGATACCAAACTCTGTGGGTGGCAGTGGTAGTGCAGTACTGTTCAAAAAGCAGTATTTATGTCACAGTGTGAGAAAAATTAGCCGGCATATGGTAAACAGAAAGAGCATCCTCAAAGATTGTGTTATTTTTGAACCACAATCAGGCATACCCTGGTAATGGCAACCTTGTGTTGCAGGCTAATTTTTCTCACACTACGTCAGGCAAAAGGAACTGCAGAAATGAACTCTGTCAAGTATTGAAATAGTGGTACTGAGTATTGCATAGGATGAATGTATGCACCTATAGTTTTACGAGCCTGTATCTGTATTGTATAGCTTCTACTACTGATATGGCTAGTCACAGTATTATGCTCTATAAATGAAGTGCTTCCAGAGCACTTATTTGGAGGAGTTATCGAGGAGTAATGGAGATATAGAGGAGTTAATGCTGGAGTTACTGGAGCAAGAAAAGAGAATACAGAAGGACTGTTTCTGCAACTCTTGCTGAAGTTGCTGGGGAGGAGCTCAGACAGAAGCTCTTCTACAACTAAACCTGCACTGGAACCTGGAAGCATTCAGTAAGCACTAACTAATCTCTTTTGCCAGAGTGCATGTATGTTTGTGCTTGAAAGAACTGAACTGCTTATGCCACTGAACTTGAGAACTTGAAGCCAGAATGAGTCTTGGCTTTCATTCCTGTTGAACTGTTGTGAATGAACTGAACTGCTGTTCTGAATCTACCAAAGACTGTAAGCAAATCCACAAGCCTCTAATCAGCTTCAGAAGGACCTTGAGAGATTCCTGCTGAGGCAGTGAGGCTTTAACTTTGTGTAAATACATTTTGTGAGAGATGCTATCTATATTTACATTTTGCAGTGAAAGATAATTAACACAGAAAAGTAAAAGCCATTTATTTTCTGTTGAACTATGCTGCCGTTCTTTTTTTGTATGTGTGGGCAGTCCAAGGTGCATTGCTTCCACTTGCGTTACACTTACACACTACTTTGCTAAACACGCACACACACAATAAAACTTAACAATGGGTTATGGGCCCAGGTGCACCCAGAAGCACCCAGGTGAGCCCATGTGTGCAAGAATTGCCATGCCCAGAAGTGCTAGAGGTGTCATGTCCAGGTGTGCTACATTCAGAGTGCTGTCTCCAGATGAGCCATGCCCGAAGGAGCCATGCCCAGATGAGCCTTTGTCTCCTGGAGGACCTCGCCCTTCCCTGAAGACCACCTGCAAAATGGCGGCCGCAACAGTTTTTAGCTGTTGTGTGGCCCAGGGATGTCCTAGGGAGGCAGGAATAGCACGAAAAAGGTCCTCCAACCCTCCCAGATGCTGCAGGGGACACGGAGAGCCAGAAACATGCACCCATCACTAGTGATTTTTTTGTCCCCAAACAGCATGAAAAGGTAGGAGATCAAACACAATGCATTCAAATAACACTAAAATGGTGTTATCCGGTGCAACAATTTTTCAAAACTTCACATCGTTATCCAATTTTAGTGTTATCCAATTCAGTCGTTATCCGGGCTTTTACTGTATGTGAAAAGGGGAAATTTCCTAAGGGCAAGGGAAGATAATGGGTGAAACCTGATGTCTCAGTGTGATGTGACAAGCTTGGATTCTACCTTAAAGGTAAAGGTCTCCCTTGTTTGAAAGCCACTTGTGTCCAACTCTAGGGATTGGTACTCATCTCTATTTATATTTAAAGAGCCAGCCCTGTCTGCATCTGCAGATGCTTTTGTGGTTATGTGACTGACATGACTAGATACGGAGTACACGGAACACTGTTTACAGACAATTTACAGACACCTAAATGTGGCTGAGGAGGACTTTGTTTGCCAAAAGGGCTCAGGACCAGAAAGTGACTTGGGGAACTGGATCAGTGGTACAGGTGTCATGCTGCAATGAGGAAGGCAAATAGAAGACTACTGCATTATATTGTTCCCAGGACAACTTCATGGCTAATTGCCATAATGACAGCCAATATTCGAAATCAGATATGGCACTTGAAGAAGAAAGAGCCCATCACTCTATCCCTTACCCCATGCTGGGTATCTATTGTACAAACTTACCAGCCATGAAATCATGTTTCCCAGCTCTACCACCCCTTCAGTTCAGATGGTTGTGCTCAGAATGCAAAGCTACCACATTCTATAATGATAACTGTTATGTTACAGGCATGGGGAGAACACCTGGATCCACCACCTGTCTTCCTTATCAGGAGGAGGAAGCCAGAATCCTATGTGAACCATTTCTCATCGCTGACGCACATGCCTGAAACATGGGTTCATCATCCATCATTTAAGTTCCCAGCATGTTGGGGGCAAAATGCTAATTACCTTGTGAACCACCCAGAGTGGGCTCTAAGTGCAATGGGGCTGCATCTAAGTGTAATTGCTTTTGCTACTGCTATTTGTCAAGACATAGATGGAGACAATATAACACCTTTGGTGCGTGCAGCGATGAACTGTTCCTGGCGCAAGAAAGCACAGAATGACTTCTCACACCTGCCATTTGCTATTTCCAGAACAAAATAGCTGTGACTTCTATTTCATTCTTGAAATACTTTATTATTATCAGAGCTACATTTGAAAAAAGAAGCGAGGGACGTTGCCTGCTGGGTAGATATTTTTGCCCTTCTTTCCTCATCCAGCTGCCTCCACTTCAATCCAGCTTGTTCTGTTAAAGCTGTCTGAGTTGTCCATTGATTCAGCCTTCAACAGCAGGGATGAGATGCAGACTGAGGTGAGTGAATAAATGGAAACGTTTGGTCCAGACAAGAGAGAGGTGCTCCTGGTCAATCAAAAAGCAGATCGGGGAACAGGGATTCTTCGTGTGCTGGATAAGGTTACATTTCCCTTTGAAACAGAAACTAGCAGGTTGGGTGTGTTTCTGGATTTGTCCCTGAGCATGGATGTTTGGGTCGTAGTGGGGACAGGGAGTGCATTTGCATAATTAAACCCAGTGGTGGGCATCAGCAGGTTCACACCAGTTCGCCAGAACCAGTAGCAGAAATTTTGACTGGCCCCACCCATCCATGTTTTGAAATAAAGTAGTCCTAATTCGGGTGCAATGCAGGGCTTTCCCCCTGGCCACACCCACCATACCACACCCACCATACCATGCCCACAGTGTGGTAGTAAATTTTTCTGGAGCCCAACACTGATTAAACCCCATCCCTGGTGATGTCTGATGTGGCCACAGTGAGATGTGACTTACATATATGCATTTTAGATTGCTGTTTTTGTTAGGTAAAGGTAAAGGTTTCCCTTGCTCAAAATCCAGTCGTATCCGACTCGAGGGTTCAGTGCTCATCTCTGTTTCAAAGCTGAAGAGCCAGTGATGTCTGCTTCTGCAGACATTTCTGTGGTCATGTGGCAGGCATGACAATTAGACAATAGAGTGCATGGAACGCTGTTTCCTTTCCACCAAAGTGGTTCCTATTTATCTACTAGCAATTTCTAGCTTTCGAACTGCTAGGTTGGCAGGAGCTGGGACGAAGATGGGAGCTCATTCCATCCTGCAGTACTCGGGAATCGAACTGCTGACCTTCTGCCTCCCAGTCAGCATCTTAGCCACTTGAGCCACTGCAGTCCTTATGTACCATCAAATCATCTTCAACTTAGGGGAACTCTAATGAATGAGAGTCTGAGATCTCCAAAATATGCTGTCCTCAACAACCTTGCTCAGCTATTGTAAACTCCAGTCCAAGGTTCAATTAACTTGATATATACAGTATATTTATGGACTTCCTTAGTCCTATAACAGAAGCACATTCCTTGAGTTATCTTCCACATTTACAATTCCGTGTACAGAGCTTTTGCCACAAAGTGGAAATGGAAATCCCAGCTAAAACTGAAGCCCACAAAGGTCTTTAAATTTGTTGCAATTGATTAGTTGGAATATGAGAGAGTTCATTCAAGATCAGATGAAAAGTCTATATCTTTCCTTCCTCTTGTTTCTCTCAATGGTCAATGAGACGCCTGAATCAGGGCTTACATATGTCATGTGAGCATTGTTGTTTTTCACCTTGCTCTTTTGGAAATCACTACGTGAGCATGAGTCAGCCACACTATCTCAGCCTCATCCTAATCTATTTTATATGGTTGTTTTGAGATTAAGTCAAGAAGTAAAGAGCCATGTAAGCTGTCTTGAGCTCATTGGAAGAAAGAGGAGATAGAAAGGCAACAGCAAATAAAGGTAAAGTTTACCTTTGCTTGAAAGCCAGTTGTATCTGACTCTAGGTTTCAGTGCTCATCTATGTTTATAGCCAAAGAGCCAGCGTTGTCTGCATCTGCAGACATTTCCATGGACATGTGGCAGGCATGACTAGACACCTGAGTGCACAGAATGCTGTTTACCTTCCCACCAAAGTGGTACCCATTTATTTACTTGCAATTTCTTGCTTTTGAACTGCTAGGGTGACAGGAGCTGGGACAAAGATGGAAACTAACCATCATGCAGCACTTGGGTCTCAAACTGCTGACCTGCTGACCTTCCGGTCATGAAGTTCAGTGTCTTAACCACTAAGCCAGTGCAATTCCTACAGCAAATAAACAAAGCAACAAAACAATTTTTTTGCAAGGTGCTCCTAGGGCAGTGGTGGCGAACCTATGGTACGCGTGCCAGAGGGGGTACTCAGAGCCCACTCTGTGGGCATGCGTGCCATCACCCCAGCAGAGAGTCTCTAAAAGGTTTGCCATCACTGCCATAGGGTGGGTACCTGGCTATAGTGTGAGCTGGGGGGGATGTTACAGACCACCTTGAATTCTGGGCTTGCAGGGTCTGTCTGTCTGTTGTTCTATCATTCTATCTATCGTTCTATCTATCTTACATGCCTTTGATTTTGAGCTCAGTGATCTTGTCAGATTTTTGTGCTCCTAATGCTTTTGAAAAAGAAGGATATGTTTGAGAGCACACACAAATGTGGAAGAATTCTGTGCAGACTTGCATGAGCTCATTGGAGTAAAAGAGAAAAAACTACTCTGTTCAGAGTGGTTGTCTTTTCAATTATAGATGAAAAGGTGTATATAACTCAGAAGGGTTAGTTGCATTCCTGAGAGAGAGAGTGGATGAAAAAATCTGCTAAGAACAAGCAAAAATCGTTAATAAATGATGGTTGAAAGGGAACATAAATATCTGGATAGTGTGAACAAGAAAGAAAATTTAGGGGAGATCAATGGAATAATGGTATTAACTAAAGCAAGCAATCACCTTAATAGTGTAGATCTGTTACCATGATAAGAAAATCACTACTTTTTATAAGATTTGATAAGATTGTTGACTGCAACAGAAGTAGCATAAAGTAACTTTAAGAAAATATTTTCCATGGGTCTAAGAAATGACTTTACAAGAACAAATCTCTGTAATTCTGCTTAGTGGTCCTTTTTTACCTGCTTCCCAATAAAATCAATCCAGATAGAAAACTGGACTGGGACTCCTTGCTCATCGTCACACACGCTCTGGTCACCTCTGGACTTGACTATTGCAATGCGCTCTACATGGGGATGCGCTTGATGACCATTCGGAGGCTGCAATTGGTCCAGAATGTGGCTGCTCGGGTGGTGATGGGGTGTGGGCATTATGCACGTGCCTCGCCACTGCTTCAGGAGCTGCACTGGTTGACAGTGTGCCTCTGGGTGCAATTCAAGGTGCTGGTGATTACCTTTAAAGCCCTACATGATAGTGGACCAGGGTACTTAAGAGACCGTGTCACCCCAGGGACATCTGCTCATCCCACTTGAGGAGACTGGAGGGGCTCCCTGTTAGTTCCATCAAGTAGTTCCACAAGAATGAGAGCCTTTTCTGTGTCTGCTCTGGCCCTATGGAACCTCCTGCCAACAGAACTTTGACTCCAGGCAGAGGTTTTATCCTTTCGCAAGAGTCTTAAGACCTGGCTGGCACAGCGGGTGTGGGGGGCAACTGGGGAGATAGCCACCCTGGGCTGGCTTGTTTATCTATTGCCCGGGGTGTCAGTTTTAGTAAATTTAAAACAATTCAATTTCAATGCTATTTTTAGTGTTTTTTGTAAGTTTTTATTTGTCATGCTTTATATTTAAGCCACCTGGAGTCACCTCGGCAAGGCGGCGGCAGAAATGTGAGTAATAGATAAATAAATATAAAATAAAACAACAGCTTGTTTAAGAAGGAAACAGAAGGTTTAAGTGCTGGTATCTCTCTGTGGAAATGCAGATCCTAACTCCTGCTTGCTTTCTAGACTGTATACAGCACTGGACCTGATACACGTTTTCTTTGGTGTATAGATGCATGGATCAAGCTGATAATTTAGATTCAATTTGAGATGTTAGTTTTTGATATGTACCACCTATCACATCCTCTAAAAACCTGTTTGACCCATCCAAATTCTTCTTCCTAAGATATTAAGGTGAAATCTATCTGGCAACCAAAGGCTTCCATCAGTAGTACATAGAGTGAAGTAACTTTCACCAGTTGTCCTTCCCTCTGTTGCCCTCTTCACTGGAAGATGGGGGAAATCTTCAGAGGATATGAAGGTACATAAGGCTATCAGAATCCTTGATCTGCATTAGGAGAAACCATTGAGTCTCTTCAGGTCTCTACAATCTGCTTGCAGAGTCGCTATGGTCCAGTCTAGACTAGGATGATGGTCCCCCAAATGACTGTATCATGAAGCAGTACATATTCAGCGAGTTCTTCACAGCATCACACAATCCTTTTCTCCATCCATATTATCTCCTGCTATTGAAAAGGACTGGCAAACTCTCAGTGGTCAAAATCCTCTTAAGTGATTATGTAAATGGTGGAATTTTTGGAAGCAAATTGTCCTATGTATAGAAATCACCATAGACATTATCCATTGTACACCAAGTCATAGAACTCAAAATGCAGTTGATAGTTTCTGTGGTGTTTTCTTAATTTGAATCAATTCTCCTCTAAAGGTACACCATTTGCGCTACACTAGCATAACTAGGTTATAAGATCTTGTCCAAAGCTGTTACTCTAATTCATGAGTGAGATCTGCATTGTCTTAAATCCAAGAGTTGGGCCAATGCATGTGTGTAACTCAGGTAACAGGGTGAATATAGTATCTACGCCACCTGAATATAAGACAACTGATGTAAATGTGTATATAATAAGAACACAAGCAGAGCTATACTGGATCAAAGGCCTATCTAGACCAGTATTCTATAACCACAATAACTGACCAGAAGCCTCCAGCAAGCCCACTTCTACAGTAAAAGAAGCAAGGGACCAACTATGAAAACTTATGCTAAATAAATCTTGATAGTCTGTAAGATACCAGAAGACTTTCTGTTGATTTTGCTACTATGGTTGATGTGTACACACAACTAGTCCTATGGAAACATATCATGATAGGTTATCTCAAGGGGGGGGAGGAAATTGAGGAACATTAAATACTTGCTGATTGGTAATACCTCCAAACACCAGAAATATTATTGCTATGCATATATCTTGCAGTCATAAAACTGCTTATTCTCCATTACGACCTAAGCATTATCGCTCTTGAGAACCTCGGAGAATCAACTCAATTACAGTATCTTGGTGAGTAATTTCTCCTTAGTAGTTGTCAAAGTCAAGATACAGGTAAAATCAAAACTGGTACGCTAATAAAAATGGAATAATTCATGTCACTATAATTGGAAAGCAGTAATAAAAAGTAATTGAGTTTAATACATAATTTAGATCATTACTTGTTAAGTTAATGCATTCTGCTTAGTGTGGGAAAAATATTTATCTCACATACAGTTGAGTGTTCATTTGTTTTTTTAATGGAATGCACTTGAACTGACTTTAATAAGAGCAGTTTGTTAAATCAGATTTTGAATGGGCACCATAGATTTGAAGTTCATATGTTAATTTATGACACGATATACTTGGCACTTACAGAATTGTCTTAAAGTCACTGGATTTATTTTTTATGAGATTTAGTATTCATTGTTGTCTTATAACACAGAAATTAAATTGGTTTATTTGGGTATCTTGAAGTGAAGCTATGTGCCTTATGATTATTTTATTTTGAAGCAATAAACTGATCTGATTGACTCATTTATATCGATCAAGTTTGTCAGATATTGGTATGTTTTCTCTTGCCATACAGGCCTAGTTTGAGGAAAATACATGACGTGAGATTTTCTCTCTAAGGGGAATTGTTAGAGTTATCAGGGATATTAAACATGAATGTTATGTCATAAATAGAGTGGTGTATATCTGTGTTTATCGATTACAACTCCCCAAGTCACAGACAGTGTGCTGTCATAATACTCCATTTACATATCTAATAGCTCTTAAGGTGTTAGACAAGAGTATGGAGCACAAAGAAAATATAGTCTGTCATTGCTAGGCCTTATAATCCAGAAAGAAGAGTGAATTCTAGGTTTCCTTTCCTTTCCTTTCCTTTCCTTTCCTTTCCTTTCCTTTCCATTCCATCTATCTATCTATCTATCTATCTATCTATCTATCTATCTATCTATCTATCTATCTATCTATCTATCTATCTATCTATCTATCTATCTATCTATCTATCTATCTATCTATCTATCTATCTATCTTCCTTAAAGTATATCTTACCTACCCTATTCTGACAGGTCTGTTTATAATCAGTAATGGTGTATTAATAGAATGTTTTATCATTTAAGTACCCTATAATGGCATAATGGCAATAGCATTTACACTTACATACCGCTCCATAGCATGTAGTGCATTCTCTGGGTTCTTCACAATGTAATTAGCATTTTTTGCTCCTAAAGTGCTCAGTACTCATTTTGCTGACCTTGGAAGGATGGAAGGCTGAGTCAACCTTGAGCAGTTAAGATTGAACTCAGACCGTGAGACATTTTGGCTGCAACACAATAGTTTAAGCATTGCATCATAAGGACTCTTAACTTAAAACAATAAAACATTTATTTATTTATTTATTTATTTATTTATTTATTTGGATTTGGATTTGGATTTGGATTTGGATTTGGATTTGGATTTGGATTTGGATTTGGATTTGTATAGCCGCCCAATCACCAAAGCGACTCTGGCCGGCTCACATTCCAATTGCACATGACCCTGTATAAAAAGACCCAGCATATCATTAAAAACCTTACATGAAACACACTGTTAAAATCTTTGTAACAAATAAACTAAACAAATAGACTTTCAAAGCACTTTAAAATAATTAAGATTTCAAAAAACACTGAATGACACCAAATTGAAAAACCTGAAGACCTCCTTCCTCAACCATATGTTTAATGAGTTGGGCGGCTTCAACCTTGAAATAATAATTGTGTGCTATCAACTCAATTTTGAGTTACCCTCTCCGGGGTTTCTAGGTAGACAATACATAGACATAAAATTGCCTAAAACCTGCCCCTCTTTGCTGTACTGCTGCTTCAAATAACTTAACAATTTTAACCTAACCTAAAGTGATGGGGGTGAAGATGGGAATGCTATGCAAAGAACCTAAGGTCAGAACCTGCCATGAGAGACCTTGACCTATAATCCTTGACTCTGGCACATCCCTAAAGGGACAAATATCACATTTCTTACTTTTAGCTACATGCTTGGCCTTATTGCCCTGCATGAATGTCAGGTGGCCTTTTGTTTCATTACATGAAGAATACAAAAGAATGATTAGTCTGAGGCCATACTACTCAATAAAACCAAACATCTGTAGGAATGTGGAGGGAGAAATAAACCAGAAAACCAACAAAAGTATGTGCTGGCAAAACTAGCTGACATCTGCAACTGAGTTGAAATAGCATAATTTCACTCACAGTTTCGACGATGACACCCAATCTCTTCCATTTTGGGCAGTATTCAATATTCCTTCTGAAAAATGTTATATTATATACATAGTTGGTTTTCATTTGCCCCAAGGGCTCTCATCAACACAACCAATTGCAGAGGTTTGGGGAAAAATCGTTGGCCTTAGCTGCAAATTTTTCCTGGTAAGATCTGCCTGTGCTGTGTATGAAGTTGTCATTTTGAAGTCTGAGTTTTTTTTGTTGTTGTTGTTGTTGTGGGAGATGCTTAAGCAAAGAATTCCTCTCTTGCTTGCATTTTCATCCAAGAGAGAGAAAGAGAGAGAGAGGAATATATGGATGATATAATTTTTACTGTATTCTTGAGGTGTGCTGTATGAGGTCTTATTGTTTTGATGTAGACCAGCAAGCTAATAGCTTTTAAAGTAAAATTCTTTGTATGTTTATTACACTTGGCCAATAAACTAATCTAATCATCTACCTACCTACCTACTTTGAATCTTTAGTTAGGGTACAACAACAGGGACCAACAAAGTTGAAGGAAAAGTCATACTGAAAGTCTGATTTCACAAAGTAAACCTGTATCATCATGGCTGTGATGATGTGGAGGAAATGTTCACCTGACCATGAATTAGATTGATATCTGCCTGGAGATCTCACAGGTTGATATTGAGTCTTACATTGCAAATGGATAATTTTGATTTTACTACAAATGAATGAATGAATGATTTTGTATAATACATAGGCCACAAAAGCAGGGCATCTTCTGGTCAATCAGTTTGAAGATGCAGATCTATCAACCATGAGACACAAATGTTGACATGTCCTGCTGACAGAGCACAATTCATCTACACAGTCATACTGAGGGTATGGAACTGAAACTTAACTTCAATCTCAGTTCTTTGAAAATAGCCATGCCCTCTAACCAGTAATCTTTGTAGACTGTGCATGTCAGGATGTAGAGTTTTTATATCTCCTTGTTCATTAGTAGGGGAATCTTCCACAAAGTCCTTCCATCTACTGTGTATAAAATAGACTTGCTAAATTGGAAGCGAGCCCAAATTTCAGTTTATTCAACTCCCTCTCAGCAGGAAATTCACAGTCAACGCACAACTGAATTTTGTAGAGGTGTACTACTTTCAGTAATTTGCAGAAGCATGTTGTTCATTTCCACAGTGGAGTCCAGTCCTTTTTGACGCCATTTACCATAGCACGCCAGGCGCCTCTGTCATCTTGCAGAAGCATACTTGAGCATGAAGAAGCATACTGTTATGTATGTATGTATGCATGCTCATGATACTGTAAAGGCAAGATTGTAACCACTCCAGATACAAACGATATCAGCTGTAAAGGAACGCGAGCAGACAGCCTATAGAGGGCAGCTGCGAGCGTTCACTCTCACATGGTTCACATTGCGCAATCACGGACAGCCGCGGGAAAACCTTCCCCGCAAACAGCAGCAGGAAAGGAGGCGTGCCTGGGCGAGGCCACGCCGGTAGCAGCCAATGAGCTACCGTGCTACAGGATTCAAATGAAGAACGCTACTGTATATATTGAGATGTATCACCGCCATTACCTCATGCTTAACTGGAACCTCATGCAATAAACCTGTGTTAAACCAACCCTTCGGTTGTCCGGTCGTCTTTGGTCCCATACACTAAATTGGCGACGAAGGTGGGATATGGCTGCCCACGGGACCAAGACATGCGCCGGCTACGAGATCAGGAAGCCGGGAGACTTGGAGCTGTTTGAGATAGACTTCAACGCTGCGCTGGTGGAGCTCGAAGTCTCAGACGAGGCCAAAAAGAGGGCCATCTTCGTCCGCATGCTCGGACAAGAGACCAAGAGGACCTTGGTGGACCTGATCGCGCCGAGGAAGGTGGGCGACCTCAAGGCCACAGAGCTCCTGGCGGCGCTGCGCGCCCATCTCCGGCCGGCAATAGCGATGTTCCCCGCTCGGAGCGCGTTCTGGAGGCGAGTCCAGGCACCCGGAGAATCGGTCGATGAGTTCGCCGCGGCCCTGCGGTTGGCCGCCGGCCCATGCAAGTGGGAACTCCCCGACGTCACCCTCCGGGACTGCCTGCTCTGCGGTCTGAGGGACACAGAGACTCAGCGCGCGCTGATGAAAAGGGAGCCGCCTCCCACGTGGCAACAAGTCCTCGACGCGGCACAGGCCGCAGAGGCCACGACGGCCGGGGTGCACGAGCTTCAGGACTGGCGCCCGAAGACCGCCAAGGCAGAGAGTTCGGTGCGCGCGGCCCGGCGGGTTTCGAACTCGTCTGCAGAGAGCAGCGACGACGAGGACGTCCGGAGGGTCCAGAGAGAGGGCCGGCGCTGCGATGGCTGCGGCGCCGCCCACGCCCGCACCAAATGCCCATTCCGCAAGGCCGAGTGCCACAACTGCGGCCGGCGCGGGCACATCGCCAAGGTCTGCCGGAAACGACGCGAGGCCACCCGGAGTTCTCCAGACCGCTCGGCGAGGCAGGACCGCACCGCGAGGCAGGACCGCACCACGAGGCCGAAGGACGGCACCCGGACCACGAGGACGCGGGACGGAGTAGGGCGAATCTCCGACGACAGCGAGGACGACGCGCCGGTTTGCAGCGTGTCCACGGAGCACCCCCGTTACTTCGTTGAGGTAGTAATACAAGGGGCCCCTGTTAGAATGGAGGTGGACTCGGGTTCTTCATACTCTATTATTTCCCAGGGGGAGTTCATGAAAATCGCTCCCCGCGTGCGGCCCAAGCTCAAGGCGTTGAGGGCCACACTGAAGGACGTGCAAGGGAACCGCATCCCAGTGTTGGGGGTTGGGAAGTTCCAGGTACAGTTCAAAAAGTACACCGCAACGCTTCCCCTAGTCGTCCTCAAGGGAGGTAAATGCAGCCTCCTCGGGACCCAGTGGTTCCAGCCCCTGGGGTTGTTCATTGGGGGGGTGCACGCCGTGGGAGCACACGCCGCCGGGACTGATCCAATACAGAGCGTGTGCGACGCGCACCCCGAGGTCTTTAAAAAGGGGCTAGGAAAATTCAAGGGCCCCCCAGTGACTTTCGACCTGGACCCTGGAGTGCGTCCAATCAGACTTAAACCGCGCAGAGTGCCTTTCGCACTAAAGGACAAAATAGAGGCGGAGTTGGACAAATTGGTGGGCCAGGGGATTCTTGTTCCTGTTGATTCTGCGGAGTGGGAAACTCCAATTGTAACAGCGCTTAAGGCCAACGGGGAAGTCCGCATATGCGCTGATTACAAGTGCACCATCAATAAGGCGATCCGCCCTAATGCGTATCCGGTGCCGGTAGTCAGCCACTTGTTGGCCAGGTTACACGGGGGGAGGTGTTTCGCCAAACTCGACCTGGCCCAAGCCTACCAGCAACTCCCGGTGACCCCCGCCGCAGCTGCTGCACAGACCATAGTCACCCACAAAGGGGCGTTCCAGGTTTCGCGCCTCCAATTCGGCGTGAATTCGGCGCCCGGGATTTTCCAGTCATTGGTGGAACGCCTCCTGAAGGGGTTGGAGGGGGTGTTACCCTATTTTGATGACGTATTAATTACAGGGGGGAGCCGGGCCGAATTAGCAACAAGATTGGGAAAGGTCCTGACAATATTCGAAAAGGCGGGGTTGAGGTTGCGGAAAGACAAATGCGTCTTCTTCGCTACAGAGGTTGAGTTCCTAGGGTTCCGTGTCACTCCCGAGGGAATTAGGCCAGCCCAATCCAAGGTAGCCGCCATCAAAAAGGCCCCTCGCCCCACCTCCAAGCCCGAGTTGCAGTTGTTCCTCGGACTGCTCAACTTCTACCACTCCTTCCTTCCGCGGAAGGCAGCCGTGGCAGAACCGCTACACAAATTGTTAAAAAAGGACGAGGCATGGAAGTGGGGCGACGACCAGGAAAAGGCTTTCAATGACCTGAAGCGACTCCTGGCATCAGATGCTGTACTGACCCACTTCAATCCCAAACGCCCGGTGGTCCTGATATGCGATGCATCCCCGGTGGGGGTGGGGGCGGTGCTTTGCCACGTGCTGGAGAACGGTAGGGAGGCCCCGATAGCTTTCTACTCTAGATCCCTGTCCCAAGCGGAGAGGAATTATGCTCAGACAGACAGGGAGGCGCTAGCAATAATTGCGGGGACCAAGAAATTTCATGATTTTGTGTACGGCCGCCCCTTCACCATAGTGACTGACCACAAGCCTTTGCTGGGCATCTTCACCGCAGATAAGCCCACACCCCAGATCCTGTCCCCGAGAATGCTCAGGTGGGCCATTTTTCTCAACGCGTATCAGCACGCGTTGGTATACCGGCCCGGGAGGGAGATAAGTCATGCCGACGCTCTGTCGAGGTCCCCCATTCCCCGGGATTGCTGCCACGTGGGCGGAGTAGAGAGGGACCACCAGGTCTTAATGATAGAGGTCCTAGACTCCCCTCCAGTAGTACCGGCCGAAATCGCCAAAGCGACAGGCAAGGACAAAGCGCTGGCCACAGTTTGCTCCTGGGTGCAGAAAGGGTGGCCCGTGTCTTCCCCAGCAGCGGAATTCGACACATTTTTCAAAAAGAGATTAGAGTTGTCCCTAGAGAGGGGTTGCCTCTTGTGGGGACAGCGGGTAGTGATCCCCACGTCTCTCCGGCCGAGGGTGCTTAAACTGCTGCACGTCAGCCACCCGGGGATCGTACGCTCTAAGGCACTAGCCCGCAGCTATTTTTGGTGGCCCCAGTTAGACGCCGACATTGAACACATGGTCGGCACTTGCGAGGCGTGCCAAAGCTCTAGGCCAGAAGAGGCTCGCTCGCCACCCAGGGAATGGGACGCTGCAAGGGGACCCTGGTCCCGAGTACACGTAGACTTTGCTGGCCCGTTCAGGGGAACGCTTTTCCTCCTCGTGGTGGACGCGTTCTCTAAGTGGTTGGAGGTCATTCCAGTCTCGAACACCTCCTCGGCCACAACAATTAAACAGTTAAGGAGGGTCTTTTCCACGTTCAGTTTACCCGACACCCTCGTCAGCGATAACGCTAGCTGTTTCACGTCCGCAGAGTTCAGGGCATTCATGGAGCGCAACGCCATTCGGCACGTCACCTCCGCCCCCTTTCACCCGGCCACCAATGGCCAAGTAGAGCGCCTCGTGCGCACCACGAAAGACGCGCTACTGCGCATGGGTCCCGGAGACCTCGACCTGAAATTGTGCCAATTCCTGCTGAGATACAGGGTCACCCCTTTAGCGTCAGGGTACTCCCCCGCAGAGCTGTTGATGCGCAGGAAGCTGGCCACGGGGATATCCAAGCTAGACCCCACGAGAGTAGAGGACAAAGGGCGGAACATAGGGGTGGAACCCACAAAGAGTTTCAGCATAGGCGCCCCAGTACACTGCAGGAATTACGCCAGCGCGGGGCCAGCCTGGTGCCGGGCACCGTAGTAGATCAAACCGGCCCCGTCTCATACCGCGTAGAGACCAGTACAGGTTTCCTGTGGAGGCGACACGTGGACCAACTCAGGCGTAGGGTCCCCGGAGAGCAAGACGCGGATGAGAACAGCATTGAATCAGCGTTAGGGTACTCCCCCACCCGTTTAGCCCAAGGGGGAGGAAAAGGGGAGCATGGGTCCCCACCAAGGGGGGAGGAAAGGCAATCGATCCACGGAAATCTTTTGCGGGAGTCCCCGCCAGAGAGGAGGAGCCCCGGGTTGCGGGAGTCCCCGTCAGAAAGGAGGAGCCCCAACCACACTCATACCCCGCGGAAGCCGCGGAAGTCCCCCCGAGGCTCAGAGGCCCATAGAAGTTTAGACGTTGATTTACAGTACCAGGGGGAGTTAGCGGAGTGGTCCCCCACCCGTCCTAGCGAAAAGAGGGGTTTCAGTTCAGCCCCTGGTACTTCCAGTCCCAGTAGCCCCTGTGAGTTAGAATGCAACATAGCGCCCATGTTCCGGAGACCGACACCTCCAAGACCGGAGGCATCAGCGAGTCCGCCCACCACAGTCTTAAGGTCCCCCGAGCAGGGATCAGAAGGTAGCCGTTCCCCAAGGGCGACCTCATCGGTTCCGCGGTTCACACTAGGAGGGTCCCCGGGGTCCGAGGGCAATAGGCAGGGATTTACCTCCCAACTGTTCATCCCATTCCCTTCCCCAAGCGCAAGGCAGGCACGGACGCCCCACAGAGCCACTAACGAATCCCCGTTTCCCGTTGCAGGACAAGCACCCGCGGAGTCAGGGATCACGGGCTCTCCAGAATTAGGGCAGGCGCAAGCACGCCCCAAGCGAACGTGCGGCAAGCCACAATGGTTGCGGGACTTCGTCCCATCCTAGGGGGGAGGGATGTTATGTATGTATGTATGCATGCTCATGATACTGTAAAGGCAAGATTGTAACCACTCCAGATACAAACGATATCAGCTGTAAAGGAACGCGAGCAGACAGCCTATAGAGGGCAGCTGCGAGCGTTCACTCTCACATGGTTCACATTGCGCAATCACGGACAGCCGCGGGAAAACCTTCCCCGCAAACAGCAGCAGGAAAGGAGGCGTGCCTGGGCGAGGCCACGCCGGTAGCAGCCAATGAGCTACCGTGCTACAGGATTCAAATGAAGAACGCTACTGTATATATTGAGATGTATCACCGCCATTACCTCATGCTTAACTGGAACCTCATGCAATAAACCTGTGTTAAACCAACCCTTCGGTTGTCCGGTCGTCTTTGGTCCCATACACTAAACATACTACTTTCTGAAACTGCTTTCTGGAACAGAAGAAACTGTCTTTGTGTCATCTTCCATGTGATAACCCTACAGATATCCAAAGATAGCTATGATACCAACATCCAGTTCTCTGTTCTCCAGGCTAAACATACTCTGCTCCCTCAGGCGTGTTTTATAGACACTGTGCCATCCTGGTTGCCTTTCTCTGGACATTTACTGCCATGATGACATCTTTCTGAAATGCTGATGTTGAGAACAAGAGGCAGAATTACAACTATCTTCATGTTCTGAATGTAAAGCTGGCATTGTGGTACTAATATTAGCTTTGGTGGCCAATACGTTCAATAGTCTTCTTTTATTTCAGCTAATATCTTTTTTCCTCCCCCTCCCCTGCCACTATATTCTTTCAATTAGGGAAAGATAAGCCTTGAATGAACTCCCGATAGGAGTAACTCCTTTCCATTCATGAATCTAAATGCTCCAGGCCCATCAGAGCCTGTTTTAGCTGCTGACAATATACCAGTCTGTTTTTGTACTAATTTATCTGTGTTTGTGTTTGTTTATCAAGGATACAGGCGATACATCCCACAGTATCGCTTGTGCTTTGGGCTGTATTTTTGTTTGCACACTAGATGAAGTCCAACGAGTTTGAAGAAAGAGATTAATTTTCCTTATTTTTCCATGTGATCACTAGGATGACTTTTAATGAACACAGTAAAACCCAACTAATTATCAGAATGGCATTTATCTCTAAATAAAACTGACAGAAAGCAAGCCTATCGTACATATAATTTTGCTCTTTTATTAAAATGCATTTATCGTGTTTTTCTCTTCCAGAATAACATATCATATTATCTATGATAATTTCACTAATATTTTTCTTTCTCTTTAATATTTAAGTGGCATTTACTGATATTAAAGTCATAATGCATTTAATGGAAATTACCTTGCATTCTAATTACTTTTCTTAGTAAGGGATGTTAAATAGAATTGTCTTGTTATGCTAGTTGTAGACAAAACCACAGAAATACTGAATTAATCTTCCACTAGAGTAATGCCATATTTACTACTTTGTATTTAAAAAACCCTGCAAGAACATTCCTTTTTAAATGTTGATATCTGATGTCCAGTCTAATCAGATACATTAGGGTGTATGTTCCTCTAATTCAATGGCCTAAATCCTGGTTCTTCTTATAGTTGATTACACTAGAGTAGGCCCACTGAATTAATGGGGATTTGGTGAGCCATTGTGTTTGTAAATGTTACTGATTCAAATTGTCCTACTCTGTCACTTCATTTAACGTAGTAAGTCACAGTTAGAATAGATCCATTGGAATCAATAGAGTTGATTCAGTAAGGTCGCCCTTGCTTGAAAGCCAGTCGTATCTGACTCTAGGGTACAGTGCTCTTCTCTATTTATAGCCAAAGCACCAGCACTGTCTGCATCTGTGGATGTTTCCGTGGGCATGTCGTAGGCACGACTCAACACTAGAGTGCACAGAACACTGTTTACCTTCCCACTGAAGTGGTCCCTATTTATCTACTTTCAATTTCTTGCTTTAGAACTGCTAGGTTGTCAGGAGTTGGGACAGAGATGGGAGCTCACTCCATCATGCAGTACCCAGGAATCCAACTCCAATCTTCCAGTTCAGCATCTTAACCACCTGAGCCACCACAGTCCCTGACTCGCTAAACATCCATTTATTCAATGGGCCAATTCATTGCAATTTACTGTGCTAAGAAGGCAGATGAATGGCGAATGCATTATATTATCAGTACAGTCTTCATGGTTAATCACAATGATGAGCGCCAATATTCAGATTAAGATATGGCAGAACCTCAGCCATTTTTAACTATTATGCCACTCTACTTTTATGCCAGCATAACTAACCTATAGGATTCTGGCCAGGTATGTACACTTCCTCTCCATATCCATGGGTAATGTGTTCCAAGATCTTCTATGGAAGCCTGAAACTGCAGAAGGCAGTGAACCCTGTATTGCGCATACCAAAGTCCTACAAGTGTGTTGGAGGCTGGAGGCAGTGGCAAATGCCTTTGTCTGTCTGATATAAGCCTGAAGCCATAGTCTCCTACAGAGATTCCATAAAATGACCCCCACCCTCACAACTGACAGGATGGCCCTAGTAAGGGAAAGTTAATTTGGAAGTGTCAACAGGAAGAACGCTCTATCTTGTCTCCTGCTTTTTGCTGTCTTTATGGGGAAAGAGATTCTTTGAAGAGGAAGGCTTCAACTGCTGAAGAAGGCTAAACAATGCAGTTCAAGGTCTATGAAAAGTTAGGCTCCTCAATGTGTAGAGAGGTCCAACATATAGCAGAAAGTCTCCTTTTCAGACTATCCTTCATTCAGATCTTTTGACAGGCAGAGGAAAAGCTGGAATGTTCTTTTGTTCACACTTCCAAATGCACTCCTTCCCCCCTTTTTATTTGCATGTTTAAAATGGATTACTTTAGCCCTTTATTCTTCAATCTTTAAAGAACAGTTTCCAAACCAGAACTTTGACTGAGGCAGACTTTGCTCTTTCTTGGAAGCTACAGAATTCTGTAGATAGCCGTTGAATACTTTAACTCAGGTTTAACCAGGAGATTGGAAAAAAGTTTAATAATATTCTTCAGAAAGCCCATCTGGGCCAAGAGATTTATGCTGTATGAGTTTTTAAAATTAGATTTATAAGTTCCTGGGTTGTAATTAATTTATTGAGCTCAGCAGCATCCTCAAGCTTATAACCCCAGGAAAATCTAAAGACCTCAGATCATAATTAATATTGGACATTTTGGGTTTTTCTGAAGAATATTTTTTTAAATAATTTGATTCTTCAAAAGCCTCCATGGTCTTTCAGTAACTGAGACTATTACTAGTTTGAGTTTGCAGGAGGGAAGCTATACATGTCATCTATTCTGGTTTCTTCCCTCTTGGACATTTATTTCTTATTTAAACATTTCTAAATTTTCCAACTAGTCTCTATGGTGATATAAAGAGGCATGAAGGAAATTAACCACATTAATATAACCACCATAGGATCAAATGCCAATAATTAGGGGTGTCTACGGACCTCCTGACCTGATCTGTATCCATATATTTGTCCTACAAATTGGACCTGCCCATTCTGAGCTGTTTTGTAGGTGGCCTGAATGAATTATTTATTGGGTTCCTTCAGGTATTTCTGGATCAGAATTAAAAGGGAAGACATTGTGAAAGAAGAGAATAAAAGGCAGTGACCTGCAGATGTTTCCATGGTCATGTGGCCGAAGCACATGGGTTTATTATATTAATACTTTACACATGATTGTTGTTTTGTAAACTCTTCCCTCTCTCCTACAATGTTTTGGTGTTCTAGAAAATGGCGAGCTAATTTTGAAAATTAAAGAATACTCCCCCCCCAAAAAAAAGTATGTGTTTTGTATGCATTTTTCTAATATGTGCCTTATTTTGCCTGTTTCTCCCATTCACCTGAGCGTATTTTTAAAATATGTCCCTTTTTAGCCATACATGTTTTATTTCCAAATGTGCAAATGGTTTTGTAAATGGTTTCCTGTGCCAAAAATACCCTGGAAATATCAGGGGGGGAAATGTGTTTCTCAGCAGAGAAACTGATTGTAAGTCTTTGAAGGTGCAAAATGGATACCTTTGAAGAGAAAATCAAACTCAATCAACTTATTTTTTTTTAATCTCTAAAGCTAGCATAGGCTATAGTGATGAAAATAGCACAACAGTTCAGCCATTTATGATGTGTGAATGATCCTTGGGGTAAGAACATTGATGGTACAAGTTCATCTATGCCATTATTATCTTTATTCTTGTCTGTGAAATGACATCTGTTGTATTTTTTGGGGTGGGGTAGGGTAGGGGAACCCATCTTTTTATCTCATTTCTGCTGAAACCACCAACCAAATTGTTACTGATTTCCCAAGGAACTGAAATTTCAATCTGACCATGGAGACAAAACAAATTGGAGATATCACTGTTTCGTCATATTTTGATTGAGTGGTGGGTCACACAACATAATGTTATGAAATGCCACTGTCAGAAAAAAGACAAGTCTGTATATACAGCTGCACTATTTAATACTGCTCCTGGTTGATGAATAGCAGGGGACACGCTCCCCGCTAAGAAGTATATGGCAAAATCTGCAAACAGATAATTGCAAACAGTATTTCACTATATTGCTGAGGAAATGACTATCAGGGCAGAATATGTAGAGAGGTCAGTGCTGTGCTGTGCTGTGTACTGTCTCTCTGTGTATATTTCTGTTTGAGAGGCAAAAAACCTGACCTGGATTGTCATGAATATTTACTACGAAAATACAGAAGCTTCCTAAATCCAGGCTGTATGTTCTTCCCAGTAATAGAAAATACTTCCAGAATGGATAAAATACTAATTTGATTTTCGTGTAGTATGTATTACAGATGCATTTAATTTTTAAGTGACAAAATAAAATGTAGCACTTGGCATGTTACTTTGATGTATAGCTGTTTTACCAGCAATCTGGGATGAGATATATCTTTTCTTCTCCTTTTGTGCATGCGTAAAACTGTCAAGGATGCCTCCAATTGATCTACTAGGGCTCTACTAGATTGTACAGCTGCACCTGAGAGACCTTTCCTTAACCAAATATTTATTATGCTAAAGGAATCTCTCTGGGAGAAAGGCACAGGAGAGAATTATTTGCCAATGAGTTTCTGCCTAAAGTTGCAGTGGCAGGAATACCATGGAAGAAGGGCTAATAATGGATAATTGGGACCTCATATTTTCATTAGTGATTTGGCATACTGTATTGTCATATACTTTGTATATTGAATTTGTATACCGTAATATTGTTGTTTTTCGATTTGTCGTGCTGATATTGTTTGCTGATTCTGTTTTGCTGATGTCTTTGATATGATATGTTTTTAAAATATGTTTTGAGGTAATATTGTTTTGCTGACATGTTGTTTATTGACATATTGTTTTGCTGATATATTTTGATATGTACTGTTGATATTGTACTATTTATTAAATTTTTTATTATTGTATTGCCATTTGTAGTGACATGTAAGCCGCCCTGAGTCGGCCTTGTGCTGAGTAGGGCGGGGTATAAATTAAATAAACGTAAACATCTAAGATCACTGCAGATGGTGACTGAAGACATGAAATAAAAAGACCCTTACTCCTTGGGGGGGCAAGCTATGGCATACTTAGGCAACATAATAAAAAGTAGAGACATCACCTTTCCCAATAGTGATGGTTTTCCCAATAGTAATGTATGGTTGTGAAAGCTTGACCATAAGGAAGGCTGAATGCAGAAGAATAGACACCTTTGAACTGTGGTGCTGGAGATGACTTTTGAAAGTCCCCTGGACTACAAGGAAGTCAATTCAGTCCATCCCAAAGGAAATGAACCCTGACTGCTCCTTGGAAAGACAGATACTGTACTGAAGCTGAAGCTCAAGTACTTTGGCCACCAAATGAGAAGTGAGGACTCCTCGGACAAGGCCCTGATGCTAGGAAAGATCAAAGCAAAAGGAGAAGGGACTAAAAAGGACGAGATAGATAAACAGCATTGTTGACATGGTGGGTGTGGATGTGGGCAGACTCCAGTGGATGGTGGATGACAGAGGAATCTGGCATGCTTTGTTCCATGGAGTCTCCAAGGGTTGGAATCAACTATGCGACTGAAAAACAACTTTGGTCAATGGCTAATAGACCAGGATACCTCAGGGACCGTATCATCCTTAGGACATCAACCCGTTCCACAAGAGCAAACCAAGAGGGCACCCTTCACGTGCCATCTGTTGGGGAGTCTTGCCTCTCCAGCACAAGAAAAAGGGTCTTCTTGATCGTAGCCCCCACACTATGAAACCTCCTCCCAGTAGAACTATGCCTCCAGACCCAGTTGCTACCATTTAGGAAAAAAATGAAGACGTGGGCAAAATGGGTCTGGGGGCAAGGATTGTCAACAAGCTCCCCTTTTTGGCTCATCTGAGGTTTTCCCCCTCCTGCAATTAATTTTTTAAGGTATTTTAGATTTTATATTTGCTTTTTAGATAATAGATGTCACAGCGGTGTGTGTGTGTAATATTGTTATGTTTTTAATGGGTTTTTAAAATTGTTTTATCTGTATATTGGTCTTAGTGTACACCGCTCAGAGTCCTTTGGATAGGGCAGTATATAATTAAAATTAAATTAATTGGGCAGATGTCATCTAGCCCTTTGTAAAAAAAAATTTTTAGATGTGTTAATTTTAGCTTTGTATGTTACTATGTGCTCGTGGTACATCTGGCATGAATAAAGAAAAGAATAGCTAATTCTCATAGTTGGCGGGCTGTCCAAGAAAAAGAAAGTGGAATACAGTAAAACCCCAACTTACGAATGCCTTGAGTTACATAAAATTCGAGTTACATAATGATTTTATGCAAAAACCATGTCCCGATTTACATGATTTCCTATGGGTTTGCATTTGCTTCGAGTTGCATAAAGATTCTTTTTCCTGTGGGTTTGCTTCAATTTACACAAAAATTCATTTTTCCTATGGGTTTGCTTTGAGTTACAAAAAAAAAAAATCAATTTAAGCAAAAGCCTACAGAACGGACTTTTTTTTCGTAAGTAGGGGCTTACTGTATCACCAAAATCAACCAAACTGTAATAGTAGCAACCTTCATTACTGTGTCAGTTTTTCTCTAGATATTCCTGTTGAGGAATATCCTTGTATCCTTCTTAGGAACAGATCTGTGTTGTTTCATTAAAGATAAGTTGTTTCATTAAAGATAAGATTCAATGGTCTGGACCAGATAAACAGAGTACCAGAAGAATTATGGACAGAGATGAGAGACATTATGCAGGAGGCAGCAAGGAAAACTATACCAAAAGAAAAGAAGCGCAAAAAAGCAAAGTGGTCATCAGATGAGGCTCTTAAAATAGCAGAGGAAAGAAGGAACGCAAAAGGCAAAGGAGAAAGGAAAAAATACAATCATTTGAACACAGAATCTCAAAGAAAAGCAAGGAGAGATAAGGAAAACTACCTAAAAGAACAGTGCAAAGAAATAGAGGAAAACAACTCAAGAGGCAGGACTAGAGACCTCTTTTAAAAAATTGGGGAAGTCAAGGGAATGTTCAAAGCAAAAATGACCACGATAAAAGACAAAGATGGCAAAGAGTTAGCGGATGAAGAAGAGATAAAGAAAAGATGGAAAGAGTACACAGAGGAACTTTACAAAAAAGACCTAAACACCCCGGATAATAACAATGAGGGGGAAATTGAACTTGAACCAGACCATCCTAGAGAGTGAAGTCAGAAAGGCCCAAATAACAAAGCCAGTGGAGATGATGGTATCCCAGTTGAATTCTTCAAAGCCCTAAAAGATGATGGAATCAAGCTACTACATGCTATATGCCAGCAGATTTGGAAAACGAAACAGTGGCCACAGGATTGGAAAAGATCAGTATACGTCCCAATCCCAAAAAAGGGCAATGCCAAAGAATGTTCAAATTATCGAACAATTGCACTCATCCCACAAGCTAGCAAAGTGATGCTCAAGATAATACAGGATAGACTGCAGCAGCATGTAGAAAGAGAACTACCAGAGGTGCAGGCTGCGTTCAGAAGAGACAGGGGGACCAGAGACCACATTGCCAACATACGTTGGATCATGGATAAAACAAAGAAATACCAGAAACAAGCTTACTTCTGCTTCATTGACTACACCAAGGCCTTTTATTGTGTGGACCACAACAAAATGTGGCAAGTAATTAAAGAGATGGGAATACCAGAACACCTCATATGTCTCATGAGAAATCTGTACATGAGTCAAGAAGCAACAGTTAGGACAGAGTATGGAATGACGAAGTGGTTTGGAATAGGAAAAGGAGTGAGGCAGGGCTGCATTTTATCACCCTGGTTTTTCAACCTATTCACAGAGCACATAATGCACAATGCACTGTCCCCTAGAGTTGGATATGACTGGCTTTCAAGCAAGAGAGACCTTTACCTATAAAGTCTTTAAAATATCTGGATGCAAGCTGAATATAATGGGCTACAAATTGGCTTGAAATGAACCAGTTGCAATACGTAAAACAAATTGGATTGAAGGGAGTGATTCTACAGGGATATAGTTATGTTGATGTAGTCTGGTAAGAATTACTTCCTGCTGATCATGTTATATTGGGGACCATCATTCCAACTGAACCCCGACCTGTGCCCAAGTTTTTGATCCAACAGTAGAGGTACTACTTTTTGGGGCTCAGGCTAGACCTATTCCCAGATGGATAGGAGAGTTGCTTTCTTGCTATCTGATTGCACATTCAACTGAAGTAGATGGTATTCATATACTGTACCCCTAAGGAATAAGATATATCACTCTTCTTCTTCTTCTCCTTCTTCTTCTCCTCCTCCTCCTCCTCCTCCTCCTCCTCCTCCTCCTTCTTCTTCTTCTTCTTCTTCTTCTTCTTCTTCTTCTTCTTCTTCTTCTTCTTCTTCTTCTTCTTCTTCTTCTTCTTCTTCTTCTTCTTCTTCTTCTTCTTCCTCCTCCTCCTCCTCCTCCTCCTCCTCCTTTTTTCTTGTCTAATGCCCTAAAGGAGAGTACATGACAAGTCCCATAAGATAATAGAATGAATTCCTACATTTTTCAGACATACAGGACAGCAAACCCAGGAATTGTTCCTCGGTCTGATAAACCTCACCACCACCACCTTTATAGAAACTGTGATACAAGAAAGAAAAGAATGTAATTTTTTATGTCTTCTTTTTTTAAAAATTGAGATGAGCCACAAATGATATTTTGTCTGAATTGTGCTTTATAATTATTTGTTTAATGATACCTTTCCTTCCTTCCTTCCTTCTATCGTCCCTCCATCCCTAATAAAATATGGACCACACAGTATATTGATAAAATAGGCCCTCTCTGCTTTTGGTAATTACAAAAGTGATTAAGAGAGTATTAAGTCATTAATCCTAGGAATGCTACTAATGCAGTATGCAAAGTAATATATAATGCATAATCTTCCAGGTGAAGGATTTGTTTATTTAATTATCTAACATTTCAACCAGTCTTTTTTTAATGTCACAGAGGAAAGAACAGATTCAATGGAGGGGAGAAGAGCCAGGGAAGAATACTAATGGAGATTTGGCAGAAATTAAAATCCTTTCCATGTCTGAGTAATGTAAATAGAAGATACCACTGAAGATTCCTTAGCTTGTGAAAAGATTTATGCAGAACAAAAGGAGTGGATTGTTTTACAATACAGCCATACATTTGTGTATATAACTGAGGACACAGCCACCCACCAATGTTTTGTTCCTCAACTTCTTCACATGAATTTTCACCGAGTATTATGAGGAGCTGGCATTACGACCACACAGTCATGGATGTGTGCTTGTAATGCCTGGTGGACAAAGAGGACAACTTGGAGGCAGAATGTCATGCTCAGCTAACGCTAACCCTTGGCCACTAAAAGTGACTAGTGAGAGATTTATAAGGGACAGAAAGAAATAGCAATAGCAATTAAACTTATATACCACCCCACAGCACTTAGTGCACTCCCTGGGTGGCATTTTGCCCCCAACATGTTGGGTACTCATTATACCGACCTTGGAAGGATGGAAGGCTGAGTCAACCTTGATCCCTGGTCAGGATTGAACTCACAACCTTTAGGCTGCAGTACAGCAGTTTAACCAGTGTGCCACCAGGGCTCCTGGAAATATTTCTTCACACTATGAAATTCACTACCATGCCTTGTGTTGATGACTATCAACTCATATATGTTATGTGCTGTCAGGTTGCTTCCAACTTAATGACAACCCTCATAGGGATTTCAAGGTATGTGAGATGTTGAAGAAGTTGTTTGTCATTGACACCTTTCCTGTTGTGTTCTGTAAAGCTGTGCCTTTAACAATGTACCTTAGCCATGTGTTAACAATGTAACCTTTCTGTGTGCAACATCATAACCTTCAGCTGTATCAATGTAAACCTGATAAGGGGACGCGAGCTAGTGACCACTAGATGGCAATAGCGAGCGTCCAGCTCTCATGGCTCAGATTCACCTGGTTCAGCAGCGCGGGAAGATTCCCCGCCACCTCTTCACCTGGTCAAGAAGGGTGTGACCTTCTAGATGTCACGCAGGCAGCAACCAATAAGCTGTCGACGAGCCACATTCAAATGTATAGCCAGCTGTATATATTGAGCTACCCATCCGCCATTACCACATGTTCCTCCGGATCATCATGCAATAAACCTGTGTTAAGCCAACCCTTCGGCTGTTTCATTGTCTTTGGTCCCTTACACTAAATTGGCGACGAAGGTGGGATATGGCAGCCCACGGGACCAAGACATGCGCCGGTTTCGAAATCAGGAAACCGGGCAACTGGGAGATCTTCGAGATGGACTTCCAGGCAGCACTGATTGAGTCCGAAGTCACGGAAGAGGCGAAGAAAAGGGCCATCTTCACCAGGATGCTCGGACAAGAAACCAAAAGGACCCTGGTGGACCTGATTGCACCGAGGAGGGTGAGCGAATTCAAGGCCAAGGAACTCATGCAGATGCTGCGTGAGCACGTCCGGCCTGCCACGGCGATGTTTCCCGCTCGGAGTGCGTTCTGGAGGCGAGTCCAAGCGCCCGGGGAGACGGTCGCCGCATTCGTGGCGGCCCTGCGGCTGGCGGCCGGCCCGTGCAAGTGGGAGAATGCCGAAATCACCCTCCGGGACTGTGTGCTGTGCGGCCTGAACGACGCCGAAACCCAGCGCACATTAATGAACCAAGAGCCGCCTCCCACGTTGCAGGAGGTCGTCAGAGCGGCCCAGGCCGCGGAAGCTACAAAGGCTGGGGTCCAAGAACTCCAGGACTGACGGCCGAAGTCGAGCAAGGCAGAGACCCCGGTACAGGCGGCCCAGCGAGCTTCGAGGTCGTCCACGGAGAGCAGTGACGACGAGGACGTCCGGAGGGTCCGGAAAGAGAGCCGACGGTGCAACGGCTGTGGAGCGGCCCACGACCGCGTAAAGTGCCCGTTCCGGAAGGCCGAGTGCCACAACTGCGGCCACCGCGGGCACATCGCCAAGGTGTGCAGGAAGAGGCGCGAGACCCGGAGGAGCTCAGCAGACCGTTCTGCGGGACAAGACCGCTCAACGAGACCCAAGGACGGCGCTCAGGCCACGCGGAAGCAGGACGGCGTGGGCCGCATCTCCGACGGCAGCGAGGACGACGCCCCAGTGTTCAGCGTGTCTGCAGGACACCCCCGCTACTTTGTTGAGGTACTAGTCCAAGGGGTTCCCATTAGGATGGAAATTGACTCGGGGTCCTCATATTCAATCATTTCCCAGAGGGAGTTTTTGGGAATTGCCCCCCACAAGCGACCCAAGCTCAAAGCGTTGAGGTCCACACTACGGGACGTGCAAGGGAACAGCATTCCAGTGTTGGGGGTTGGAGAATTTCAGGTTAAATTCAAGAAGCACGCCGCGTCCCTCCCCCTAGTCGTGCTTAAAGGGGGAGATTGCAGCCTCCTCGGAACTCAATGCTTCCATCCCCTGGGGTTGTTTATTGGGGGGGTGCACGCCATTGGGATGCACGCCGTTGGGACTGATCCAATTCAGGAGGTGTGCGAGGCGCACCCCGAAGTTTTCAAAAAAGGACTGGGGAAATTCAAGGGGCCCCCAGTGACATTCGACCTGGACCCGGAGGTCCGCCCAATTCGTCTTAAACCACGCCGGGTGCCGTTCACACTTAAGGACAAGATAGAGGCGGAACTGGACAAACTGGTGGGCCAGGGAATCTTTGTGCCTGTTGATTCTGCGGAGTGGGAAACTCCAATTGTAACCGCACTAAAGGCCAATGGGGAGGTCCGCATACGCGCCGACTACAAGTGCACCATCAACAAGGCGATCCGCCCGAATGCATATCCGGTGCCGGTAGTCAGCCATCTGCTGGCCAGGTTACACGGGGGGAAGTGTTTCGCTAAGCTCGATTTAGCACAGGCCTACCAGCAGCTTACGGTGTCCCCTGCTGCAGCTGCTGCGCAGACCATAGTCACCCATAAGGGGGTGTTCCAGGTGACGCGCCTCCAGTTCGGCGTGAATTCGGCGCCTGGAATTTTCCAGTCACTCGTGGAACGCCTCTTGAAGGGACTGGAGGGGGTGTTGCCTTATTTTGATGACATGTTAATAACGGGGGGGGGAGTCGGGTTGAATTGGCCAAGAGGTTGGGGAAGGTCCTGACAATATTCGAAAAAGCGGGGCTGAGACTGCGAAAGGACAAATGCGTCTTCTTCGCAACCGAGGTTGAGTTCCTAGGGTTTTGTGTGACTCCTGAGGGAATAAAACCATCCAAGTCCAAGGTGGCAGCCATTAAGAAAGCCCCCTGCCCCACCTCCAAGCCCGAGCTGCAGTCGTTCCTAGGGCTGCTCAACTTTTACCACTCCTTCCTCCCCCGGAAGGCAGCAGTGGCTGAACCGCTACACAAACTGCTAAAGAAAGACCAGGCATGGAAGTGGGGCGATGACCAAGAAAGGGCATTTAGTGAGCTAAAAAGCCTCCTAGCGTCCGATGCCATACTGACCCACTTCAACCCCAAACGCCCGGTAGTTCTGACCTGTGATGCATCCCCGGTGGGGGTGGGGGCGGTGCTGTGCCACGTGCTGGAAAACGGAAGGGAGGCCCCGATAGCATTTTACTCCAGGTCCCTGTCCCAAGCGGAGAGAAACTACGCACAGACAGACAGGGAGGCACTAGCAATAGTTGCGGGGACGAAAAAATTTCACGATTTTCTGTATGGCCGCCCCTTCACCATTGTAACGGACCACAAGCCCCTGCTAGGCATCTTTACCGCAGATAAGCCCACCCCACAGATCCTGTCCCTGAGGATGCTCAGGTGGGCCATTTTTCTCAACGCGTACCAGCACGCGTTGGTCTACCGGCCCGGGAAAGAGATCAGCCATGCGGACGCTCTATCAAGGTCTCCCTTCCCCCTAACGCCCAGCCAGGTGAGCAAGGGGGAGCGGGACCATCAGGTTCTTATGATAGAGGTGCTGGATTCGCCCCCCGTAATGCCCGCCGACATTGCCAAAGCGACAGAGAAGGACAAGACGTTAGCGGCAGTTAGCTCCCTGGGTGCAGAAAGGGTGGCCGGCGTCCTCCCCAGCGGAGGAGTTCGCCCCATTTTTCAGGAAAAAGCTAGAGCTGTCCCTAGAGAGGTGGTGCCTCTTGTGGGGGCAGCGGGTGGTGATTCCCATTTCCCTTCGGCCGCGGGTGCTCAAACTGCTGCACGTCAGCCACCCCGGCATCGTGCGATCCAAGGCACTGGCCCGAAGTTACTTCTGGTGGCCCCAGCTGGACGCCGACATCGAGCACATGGTCGGCACTTGTGAAAGTTGCCAATGCTCCAGACCAGAGGAGGCCCGCCTTCCCCACAGGGAATGGGACACGGCTAAGGGGCCGTGGTCCCGGGTGCACGTTGATTTCGCGGGCCAGTTCAGAGGCACCCTGTTCCTTCTTGTAGTGGACGCTTTCTCCAAGTGGTTGGAGGTTATCCCAGTCACGAGCACCTCCTCGGCCCAGACCATTAGGCATTTGCGGAGGCTCTTTTCCACGTTCGGCATACCCGACACATTAATTAGCGACAACGCTAGTTGTTTCACGTCCTCCGAGTTTAGAGCATTCATGGAGATTAACGCCGTTCGGCACATCACCTCCGCCCCGTTTCACCGAGCCACCAATGGCCAAGTAGAGCGCCTCGTCCGCACCACGAAGGACGCGTTGCGGCGCATGGGCCCCGGGGATCTGAACCTACAAGTGTGCCAGTTTCTGCTAGGGTACAGGGTGACCCCATTGGCGTCAGGATACTCCCCCGCAGAGCTCTTAATGCGTAGGAAACTGATCACCATCCTGACTAGGCTAGACCCCACGAGGGTAGAGGACAAAGGAAGGAACATCGGGCTAGAGGCCACAAAGAGTTTCAGTGTAGGCGCCCCCATGCATTGCAGGAATTACGCCAGCACGGGCCCAGCCTGGGTACCGGGCGTAGTTGTGGAGCAAACCGGCCCCATGTCGTACCGCGTGGAAACCAGCACAGGGCTCCTGTGGAGGCGGCATGCGGACCAGCTCTGACGCAGGGTCTCCGATGAGCAGGGCACAGACCAAACAGAGGAAAAATCAGCGTTAGGGTTCTCCCCCACCCGTTCAGCCCAAGGGGGAGGGAAAGGGGGCCGCGGGTCCCCACCAAGGGGGGAGGAGGATGTTCTCGTAGATATCCTAGGGGATCTTTCTGAGGAGGAGGAGGAACCCGACCCCATACATATCTCGCGGAATGTCCCCACAAATGCGGATACCCCTACTAAGTTAGATTTTGATTTTCAGAACCGGGGGGGGGGGTTCGGAGTGGTCCCCCACCCGTCCAAGCGAGAAGAGGGGTTTTTCGTTAGCCCCAATTGCCCCCGGTCTGCCCACAATGGAGTTCTTCCCTTCCCCTAAGGCCGCCAGACCGCGGCAAGCCACTAACGAGTCGCCCTCTCCCATTTCAGGACAAGGGACCAGGGAACAAAGAAGCAGTAGCACCCCCGGGGGGGGGGGTCAGCCCTCTTCACGGCCCAAACGCACATGCAACAAGCCATCTTGGCTGAGAGACTTCGTCTCATCCTAGGGGGGAGGGATGTTGTGTTCTGTAAAGCTGTGCCTTTAACAATGTACCTTAGCCATGTGTTAACAATGTAACCTTTCTGTGTGCAACATCATAACCTTCAGCTGTATCAATGTAAACCTGATAAGGGGACGCGAGCTAGTGACCACTAGATGGCAATAGCGAGCGTCCAGCTCTCATGGCTCAGATTCACCTGGTTCAGCAGCGCGGGAAGATTCCGCGCCACCTCTTCACCTGGTCAAGAAGGGTGTGACCTTCTAGACGTCACGCAGGCAGCAACCAATAAGCTGTCGACGAGCCACATTCAAATGTATAGCCAGTTGTATATATTGAGCTACCCATCCGCCATTACCACATGTTCCTCCGGATCATCATTCAATAAACCTGTGTTAAGCCAACCCTTCGGCTGTTTCATTGTCTTTGGTCCCTTACACTAAATTTCCCTAGCAAGTTTCTGTTCCCAAGTTCTATGCCTGAATCCTAGCTGTACTATCTATCCACTGCACTAATTCCCTGCCACCAAAATCAATGTCTTTAAAATGAGATTAGTGAAATAACACTATCACAATTACTACTACTCCTTGGAAGGATGGAAATGGCCTCAGAAAGGAAGACTGCTGATTGTGTCTCATGTGGAACCCTTTCCTACTTTGCTCTTGCCCTGAAGGCGGAGCTTCTGCAAAGTTCTGAACATGCTCAAACCTCATTTTGCTCTGGACTCCAATTGGTGAGGATCTCTCCACCTGGCTCTGTGGAGGCCTGGAGGAAGCCTCTGTGACTCCGGTCTTGACTGTGAAGGTCCCAAGGGAGGCAGAAGGCATTGGGTCATTCACCGCTGACCACTTAGAGCTTGGCCTCGAAGTTTCAAGACCTACCAGAGACTGAAGAATTGACGCTGGAACTGTAGGCAGGAACAGGTTCGTCTGAAGCTGTGCCATCGCTGTGTCAGCATGGGCCAATTGGCCTGGAGGGGGATAAAAAGCTGGCAGCAGCCCAGCGCCGAGCGCCAAGACGTACATGCTGACGACCCCAACATCGCTGGCGGAGCAGCAGCAGCAGCAGCAGCTGTGTCGGCTGGGCAGCGGAGAGGCCCTCCCGCCCTCCCTTTCTGGGTCCTGCTTGCCCGGAGGGGGATAAAAAGCTGGTGGCAGCCCAGTGCTGAGATATCCATGCTGCCGACCCCGGCTCCGACATTGCTGGCAGAGGAGCAGCAGTGGCAGCTGTGTTGGCTGCGCAGTGGAGAGCCCCTCCCGCCCGCCCTCTCTGGGTCCTGCTTGCCCGTAGAGGGATAAAAAGCTGGCGGCAGCTCAGTGCCGAGATGTTCATGCCACAGGGTGCTCCGAAAATGTCTCCGCTGCTGATGTCGTGATGCCGCCTCTCCCCTTCCACTGGTGGGGGGAGGATAAGGGGAGCCCTCGAGACCACAGGGGACTCCAAAAACACCGCCATCGTGGACACCGCAATGCCGCGTGCACCGGCCCTGTTCTCTGGTCTTTGTTTGAGACTCCAGGACAAGGTTTCCCTTTCCTTTTCTGAAATGTTTTAAATAATATTGTATTTTTTGATATTTTGTATTGCTGTGTGCCTCTATTTTATGGGGTTATGCTGTTGCCTATTGTAATTGATTTTTCATTGTGTCCAATTGATTATTTGAACTATGTAACTTTGTATATGTAATTTTTGTTTTGTCATTTCATGTCCTTTGTAAACCGCCTTGAGTCGGCCATTGGTCTGACAAAGGCGGTATAGAAATATTAAATGAAACAAAATAAATGAAAATGGAAAGCAAAAACCTTGAAAAGAGACATTTTGTCTTGCAGGAAAGGAAGCACATTGTTGTTGTTGCTGTTGATGATGATGATGATGATGGAGGAGGAGACTGCCATCTAGCCTTACATCTTGGATATACTCTATGTCCTTTTTGTGGTTTTGCCTGTTACTCAGAAAGAAGTTCAGTTTCCAAAGTGTAAGAACATCGATCTGGATCTGCTATCAGACTGAAGACAAATGGCTTGCTGCCTTGCAATACAGGCCTGGAATAGCCAGAGGCTTCTAAATTTATTAGTCCACTTGCTGAGGAGCAGCATCTTTCACCGATTAGCTCTGTGAAATTATGAAAAGATGCCAACGGCAGCTCTATATTTTCCCCTTTACAAGGTATCACAGGCGAAGATGGAGGATGCTAAACCAATTGCTATGGAGAAGATTTACAACTGCTGACTTCATGCCATAAGTCAACACTGAATAATTAAAAGACTTGTAATTAAGGGCTAATTTAGTATTGATTGTATCCTAGAGCAAAGGGGCAGCAAGCTCTGTGCTTCTGAACTGCTCTGATCAAGTGTCCGCAGCTGAGAAGCCAAAGTGCAATTACTTCCAAGTAGTCATCAGCAACATGCTTCCATTACTTCACTTCACTTTGTTTTGTGTCCCACAAGTGTTTGGGCACTTAGCCTTTCCTTAGCTCTTTCACCTGCACTTCTATTGCTATCTTTATCTTCTTTAAACACACCATAGCTATCACATCCATTGCTGTTTTCTCATTCTGTACTCTCTTGACCATTACATTCATCCCTAGATTCCATGGGTGGGTGCGGGTTTTAACTGGGGAAAAACCAGTCACAATTAGAGAAGGCTCACTGAAGCATCAGGGATTTGGTGAACCAATTCCTCTCTAAGGACTATTGATTCAATGGGCCAACTCAATTTGTGACTTACAACTGGATTTCAGACAGTGTCTCTCAAATCCCAGGCAATCACATATCCCATAAAAGTTCATATAATTTGTCTTTGACACAGGCAGCCTTGTGCTCTGCAATTATTTTGAAATAGAACACTCATGAGCCCAAGTATGTCCAGTTGTCAGGAAACATGGAACTTAAAGTTTAAAATATCTGGAAGGCATCAAATTGCCATCCAAAATATCTGGGGAGCAGACCTTCAGATCCTTTCCCTGATCTACAAAGAAACATGATGAGACTTGTTAGTCTTCAAACCAGGATCGGTACCCACAGTTTCAGTTACTCACGGGTCTAAAAATATTCAATAAAAATCCTGAAATACATAATATATACTGTATGCATTTCTAATGCACATTACCAAACATGGCCACTAGAGGCCACTGTCTGCAATTAAAATATAGGGTTTGCTGATATCCAGGGTTTTAGGTACCTAAGGTAAGTCTCTGGGGGCAACCTGCATTTGTAAGTCTTCTACGGGGAGGAATGAATGAATGAATGAACTTGTAACTATTAAGCATTTCCATAGATGTTCCTGGGTGCTAACAACAGAAATTCAATAGGTTAATCACATGTAAGGCAAGACATTACTCATATGGCCAAACAATGAAATGGGAAAATTGGCTGCAAATCTAATGTATCAAGTTCCTTTTTGGACTATGCCATCTTTTGATACCATCAATTGTTATTGTTTCTATTTTTCTGGTTTTAACTATTGTACACCGCCCAGAGTGGAAAAACATCTCAAATGGACAGTATAAAAATTTAATAAATGAATAAAAAGTAGAGAAACTTTTTGGAGGTATGGTATAAATAGAGGCAATCTGGTCCCATTTTTTTATTTTATTTTAAAGGTCAGCTGCAACTGAGCCTACCAAGATTATCTTGGCCTGCAATTGCCACACTTTGTGCCATTATACATCTCCAAGTAGCAGAACATAGTTTTGACGTCAACTACCCAACCCTTGACCTTTTCCATGGTTTTTATTGATGTTATTTTGGCCACAAGCACAATTTCTGGCCATCAGCATCTGGGCCCAATGTGAAATAGCCTTGACCTTTCCAGCCAATTCATCTGGAGACACATTAGGAAATAAACTACTTTGGAACCAGGTAAAACATGTCCTCTTCTTAACCCTTCCCCTTTCTTCAATATTATAATGACATTACCCTCTGGTACCAAGGCTGTCATTAGCAAGCTATCAAGAACTCTTTTACCAAAAGCTGTTCTATTTCATTTGCTCCCTTCCTTCAAAATATGTCATGATTGATTTCTTCTGAGCTTGGTGGTCTGTTGAATGTTCACAGGGCTAAAAGCTTTAATTGCCTTATTGTCTGCTCTGGTGCAGTAGAAAAATCTTCTCTAGCATTTCACTTTCCCTCTAGGAAAAATTAAAAGTTTAAAAATAATTTTTTTAAAAATAAAAATGCAACCAACTTTGGGAGAATTATAGCATACGCTCCACATCACAGACAAAGAAATCACTCAAGGCCTCAAGATCTTCAGGGTTGCTTGTCAACAGCTCTCTGTTCCCCAGTCAGAGGAAGGAAGGAAGGAAGGAAGGGATTAAATTTCTCAGCATGATGAACAATGCCCAGATGGAAGGATTATTTTTAATATTTTTATTTTATTTTTGAAACATACATATAAAGACCCTACCTTATGGTCTTTTGAACCATTGGGCACCTTTGTGGCAGCTGGGTGGTTGAGGTTAATTCTGTAATTTTTATAATGTATGTGCTATTTTTTTTATATGACTTTCCCCCCCAATTGTAATCTTATGTATGATATTATGCTTATATGTATTGTATTCCTATTATACAGTATTGTATATTGTTTATTCTGTATTGTATTTTTTGCATAATTTGATGTTATGATTGTATTAATTGTGTATTGCCTTTTGTATTCTATTGTATATCTTGCTCTGTTTATTGTATTTATATATGTTGTAAGCCGCTTTGAGTGGCACTTGTGTCAGGAAAGCAGGATAGAAATAAAACTTAATAATAAATAATGATAATATCTCTTAGAGCATGCAAAACCCATGGGGAGAAGCTATGTGTCTCAAATCTCAATTCAGTTAGATAAAGGTAAAGGTTGCCCCTGCTCAAAAGCCAATCATATCCGACTCAAGGGTTCAGTGCTTGCCTCCATTTATAGCCAAAGAGCCAGCACGGTCTGCATCTACAGATGTTTCCATGGACATGTGGTAGGCATAACTAGATACTGGAGTGCACAGAACACTGTTACCTTTCCACCAAAGTGGTACCTATTTATCTACTTGAAAATTTCTTGGCAGGAGCTGGGACAGAGATGGGAGCTCACTCTGTCATGCAGTACTCAGGTCTCAAGCTGCTGTCCTACAAACCTTCCAGTCATCAAGTTCAGTGTCTTAACCACTAAGCCACCACAGTCCCTTTCAGCTAAGAGAGGGCATATTAGGAGCACAAGATGTATTTTAAGGGGGGCGTGGCTAAGATGCTGGGCGAGTAGCACAGACTTTTGATCGGCTCGCGCCAGTAATGTGAATTAAAGTGGTTATTTACAAAGTGGCAAGATAAAATTATCAGGAAAATGAAGTGCATGAGGCTCCGAAATTGAAGATTATTTTCTGGCATCTTCAGGAGACCGGAGGTCGGAGTCCGAGGATCAGGCGGGGGGAGAGGTGCGGTGCAAGCTGTACCACTCGATCCGCATTGTGGTTCGGACGGGATCTCCAAGACTTGTTTTTGGCGGAGACTATACTTTTTTCCTTGTTGCTGTAATTTGAAGATTGTGGCTGAGGAGGTTGCCGAGGCAAGAGTTGGAACGGAGCAGATTTTGAAGTCACAGTAAGTGGTGAGAGTGTGGGAAAGTGAAGAAGAAGGAGGAGGAGGGGGCTGGCTGAGTAATGGCGGCGGAGGCATGAAAACGAAACTTAGTAACTAAAAGCACAACACTGAGGGGAAGGGAAAGAGAGGAGCTGCGGAAGGCTTGGAGGAGGATGAAAGGAGTTTGTGGATGGAAAGTAAATTTGAAAGTTTGAGACAAGGATATAAATTTGTTTGAGAACATCTTTGGGTGAAGCCCCGGGTTGGAGGAGCAGAGGAATAGAGAAGAGTCCCGTTCCGTGCCTGAGGTTGCCGTTTGCGGATGGATTTTAAATGGAGACTGAGTTTTAAGAGAGAAGTCTGGGAACGGTGTTTAGACAGATTTTCACTTTAAGCTGCTCCTTTGGATAAGCCTCCGGGCTCGCTACAAAGTATTTCTGTTTCTTTTTTCATTTTCCCTCTTCCCTCATTGAGTGTTTCCCCTCCTCCGCCTTGCAACAGGAGGCTGCCTTGCTACAAAGTTATGGAGGCAGCTCGGTCTTTGTATATTATCTGGGAGCTCTGTCGGAGTGTTTCAACTTCAGTTGGATACTCATATTGATTTTTTTTCCTTCTTCCCTGATTTGGATTTACTTCAATCAAGTTTTTGCATTTGGATTATAACTGCCTGTGGATTACAAATAACCATTTTGATCTCCCAGATTTTTGAAGCAAGGTAATAGAGAGGTAATAGAGAGTTGGACGGGCTTCCTGTGGATTACAAAATTTTTTGTTTGGGTTGTTTTTGGTTCCTGCTCCTTTGTGGATTATAATAATTAAATTTTTTGCTTGACCTCTTTTTCTTTTCAAGCTTTAACAGAATTAATGGGACTGTTGTCAGTTTTGGCTGCATCGGATTAGGTTTAAGCGGAGAGTGTAACGAACGTACAATACGTTGCAGCATTAAAACTTTTGGGGGGTTGTCCCCATGGATAAAGGTACAAGAGGAAAAGCAAAGGAGGAGGAGCCAGTGGTGAAATCTAAGAGGAAGGAAAAAGCACCAATGGAAGAGGTCCCTCCGTCATCATCACCACCACCTGAACCCTATGATCATACTCAAATTATGCTGGAAATTGGCAAATTGTTTCAGAAGATGGAGAAAAATGAGGATTCAAGGGTGAAAGATAGAAATGAAATGATGAAAAGCAGGATAAGGTGGTAACATCTGTTATGGATTTTACAAAAAAAGTGGAATTAAGTTTGCAAAAAATAGAAGGAAATGTGAAATTGGTTCAAAATGAGGTGAATACAATGAAAAAGGAAATAAAAGGGACTCAGGAGATGGTGAGGGAGAATAAGCTGAAAATGGATGAGCATGAGAAAAGGATTGATGCTGTGGAAGATATGATGAGAAAGCAGAATATTGTGATCCGTCAGGTGGTTGAAAGGACACCAGACCAGCTAAGAGAAAGAGTGGTTCAGTGGCTAAATAATTTGAGTATGGGAAAGGAATTTGTACAGGAGGACATTGTAAGTGCATATAGGGTGGGTCCAAGAAGAGGGAAGGCGTCTCAAATAAATGTTTTGGTAAAATTTGCAAATTGGGGAGATAAACTTAGAGTAATGGCTTTTTTGAAACAAGCTGGTTCTGGCGCCCTAAAAATCGATGGTTCCGATGTGGAAGTATATAATGATATTTCAATGAAGGAAAGAATTTGGAGATATAAGATGAGACCGGTAACTAAACTGTTGATGAGTAAAGGTGTAAGGTACAATTGGAGATTCCCACAGCAATTGCATTTCTTCTATGAGAAAAGAATGCAGGTTATTGATGAGGGGATTTACCCATTGGAATATTTGAGTCTGCTGGAGCTTGTTAAAGTGGGCTCGGAAGAGTGGTTAACTCTCAGGAAAGATTTGTTGGAATCGGGGGCTATAAGAAGGGAGTATGAGGGGGCGGATGCTGGTGGTGCTACAGGTGGAACCCCACAGGGAAGAGAAGAAGAGGAGTTGTCATTGATTATGGTGGAGAAGGAGGCAAGTAAGGAGCATTGAGCAATAGATTAGGATTTGTTTTAATAATATTACTTAAGTACTATATAAAGGTGGGTGGCACGAAGCACTAATCTGCATGTACATCTTCTATGTCCCCCCTCTCCCCTCTTTGGTCATCGAAGGCGTCTTTTTTCCGGAGAAGGTGGGGAGAGAGATATTGTGTGTTTTGTGTATAATTTTGTGTTTTAGTGGTAAGGGGTTGGTGGTGGCACGCCCAATGGAGAGTTTAGAAGTTAGAAGGGAAGAAATTGTAATAGACTATGGGAAATATTAAAGTATTAACCTGGAATGTAAAGGGTACAGGTTCTGTTCTTAAGAGGAGGAGGTTGGAACTGGCTTTGAAGAAAGATAGACCTGATATAGTGTTTTTACAGGAAATGCACCAAAAGTCAAAAGATACAAACAAAATTTTCTTGGGATGGATACAACATTATGAGATGGCATTTGGTACCTCGAAAGCAAGAGGAGTGTCAATTATGATTTCTAAAAGATTAGGATTTGAGACAATAAAAAGTGTTGCCGACCAGGAAGGTAGATACTTGCTCGTAAGAGGAAAAATAGATGATGAGGAGATAATGTTGGTGAACATTTATGCTCCAAACGAACACCAAGCTGAATTTTTAGAAAAAGTCCGAAAAGTTGTGGAGCTAGAAAAAGTGGCAAAAATGATTGTGGCCGGAGACTTTAATTTGATAAGGTCAAATTTAGACTGTACAAATTTAGCAAGGTGTGGCACCGGATTGAAAGGGAAGGTTTTAGATAAATGGATGGGTGCGATGGGACTGAAAGATTCTTGGAGAGGGATCAAGGGTTCGGAAAGGGCATACTCTTATTTTTCACACGTTCATGGGTCCTATTCTAGAATAGACTATGTTTTGTTAACGGAAAATATGATTTAAAATATTGAGGGAATGGAAATAGGGATTTTCAAGGAATCAGACCATGCTAAAGTACTTTTGGAGCTGAGATTACAAAAGGATAATCAGAGAGGAAGAAGGTGGAGGTATGATCCCAATTTATTCAAAGACCAAAAATGTAAAGAACAAATTATGGAAAGTTGGATGGAAAGCTGGCAGTGGAACGATAACGAAGAGGTAAGTTTTAATGTGGTTTGGGATGCCATGAAGTCGGTTTTTAGAGGGGAAAGTATAAAGTTGGCGAGTATAAAGTATAGAAGATATAAGGCAGATCAGGTGGAAAAAGAAAAAGAAATAAAGCAATTACAGGAAGATCACTCAAAAAAGAAGGATAAAAAAATCTTCATTAAACTACAAAGACTTAAGGCAGAATTAATGGGCAAGGATATAGATAAAGTTAAAAGAGATTTGATATATCTAAATAGAGAGTATTTTGAATTTAGCAATAAAAATTCAAGATTATTAGCAAGAGCGGCTAAAGCTAAAAAGGAAAAAAGGGAAATTGGGGTGTTAGTTAATAAACAAGGGATAAGGTGTAATAAGATTAGCGACAAATGTAAAATTGTGTGGGAATTTTATCAAGCATTATATGCAAAAAAAAGAGATAGACGTTGGTAAGCTTAAAGGGATATTGGAGAGGCAGTTAGGGAATGGAATAAAACAGGAACACCGGGAAAAAATGGAGGAACGGGTTACTGATAAAGAGGTAAAAGATGTAATTAGTGGTTTGAAGTTGGGGAAAGCCCCGGGAGATGATGGATTATCGACAGAGTATTATAAGGAATTTAAAGACGTTGTGGTTCCAAAGTTAGTGAAGTTATATAACTATATTTTAGACAGTGGACAAATTCCAACTTCATGGTATAGGACTATAATCGTTCTGCTGCCAAAATTGGGAAAGAATTTGGAAAAGGTGGAATCATACAGACCAATTTCTCTTATAAATCAGGATGCCAAGATTTTCACAGCAATACTGGCTAATCAGTTAAATAGATTTATGGGGGAATATATAAATGTTGATCAAGTTGGTTTTTTTAAAAGGAAGGCATATGGCTGATTTGACTAGGAGGGTGTTAGACTTAATTGACAATGTTAATCAGACGAAGGAAAAGGTGGGTTTATTATCTTTAGATATTTTTAAGGCATTTGATTCACTACAATGGTATTCGATTAAGGAAATAGTTAGAAATTATGGATTTGGGGATAGATTTAGAAGGGTAATTGACTTATTATATCAAAAAGGGAGCGCTAGGATTAGAGTAAATGAAGAGGTTACGGATGAGGTAAAGCTTGAGGCAGGCACTAGACAGGGTTGTCCACTACCCCCTATTTTGTTTATTATGGCAATGGAAATTTTAGCTAAAAATATAAGGAAAGACTCAACTATAGAAGGGATATTGGGTAATAAAGTGAGCATGTATGCAGATGATACGTTGTTAATGGTGAAACACCCAGAGGTGGTAATGGATAGGATTAAAGAGCAAATAGAGGAATTTGAGGCTATAACTGGATTGAGGATAAATTGGGATAAATCAGAAATGATGTTGTGTAATATGGGGGATGAGGAGAGGGAAAAGATGGTGGGGTTATCTAATATACAAATTAAAGAAAAGTTGAAATATTTGGGGATAACTATTTCAAACAGATTGGAAGAACTTAAAAGACTGAACTATGACAACTTGAAAGTGAATTCAAGAACAAAATACAAAGTTTTCAGAAGTTGAAGTTGTCATGGTTTGGGAGGATTGCAATTTGCAAAATGATGTTGTTGCCGAGGATTAATTTTCTATTTGATGCACTTGCAATCCAATTGAAGGAAAAGGAGATTAATGAGTTCCAAAAGATGTTTAATAATTTTTGTAACGGTGGCAAGAAATCCAGACTTTCAAAGAAACTCTGGTATCTGCCTCAGAAAGAAGGAGGTTTGGGAATGCCAAATTTGTTAGCGTACTATCGAGCATTTCAAATTAAGAACGTTGTGAAGATCTTGGCAAGAGAAAAAGTAATTTGGGAGGAAATGGAGATGAAAGATTATAAGAATATTGGTAAAATGATATTTTTTTGGGAACTAAGGTTAAAATGATAAATACAAGCAACACTATGATGAGGGGACTCATGAGGGTGTGGAAAAGATTAAAGAAAGACTTGATCCCAGATCTCTCTCCAATTTTGGAATTGGCTGATATGGTGTGTTTTCCGATAAAATAGACAAAAAAAGGAAATATTGGATAAAAACGAAGTTTTCCTGGTGAAGGAATGGTTAAGGGTTTGCGAAGATGAAACTAAGAAGAAAAAACTATTTGAACAGTTAAAATTGGACTGGTTTCAGAAATTGAAGGTTGATAATTGGAATAAAAAATATACAAGAGAACTAGGTATAGACAGAGAAAAGACCAAATTTGAAGAATTGGTTTTAAAGATTAGAAAAGGTGAGAAAAGTATCAAGGGTCTAGTAAGTAAACTTTATATTTTAATAAATAAGGGTAGTGATCCACAGGAAGATTTGAAATTGAAGTGGGAACAGGATTTGAATATAAAATTAGGAAATGATGAATGGAAAAATAAGTGGAAAAAGAGGATAATGAGAACAATGTCAGTAAGAATTAAGGAACATGGGGGGAGGAGCATCATGGCAGACTGAGCACATCGTTTTTCTCACCACTGTCTGGAAAGGGGAGCCACAAATGTGGATATATAGTGCTAAACTGTTACGTTTTTGAAGGAAAATGTTTCTGGAAGGAATGTGAAGTTGGTAGATTGTAATTGGAGGCATTTGGAGCCTGGAGGACAACGGAAAAGAGTAAAATTGTTGCAGTTGTTTCTCAAGTGTGGAGAGCCGGGTTAGTGATGCTGCTGGAGAATGGAGTTTACGAGCAGAGGTGACAGCAAAGAGAGGCGCTTCCTTAGGAGCTGTTCGAGAGAAGTGAATTTTGGCAAAATCTGGGGTTCGGCAGTGCGTGGAGGAGACTCGAGCGGCGGAGTGGAGCAGAGGAGAGAGGAGGAGATTCGAGCACGATCTCGCGTGCAGAGTTTTGGGGTGGAAGGAATAATGATTTTGGTTTCGGCTGGAGTGGCGCCGCCGGAGAACAGAGGACGGAGTTTAGGAAGGAGGTCTCAGCAAGGAGAAGCACTTTTGTGGGCGGCTGAAGTCTCGGCGCCGCTTGGAGTTTGGGGACGCTGGAACGCAAAGTGGTCAGGAGAGTGCTCTGGTTGTGTTGGGCGGAGAAGGAGTCGTTATTCTGTGGGGATAGGGGTCTGAGGGGAGTCAATTGGGGGTTGCGGAAGTGAGTCCCATTTGATCCCAAAGGGCCCTAATCCGGAGCAGGAGTCTGGGCAGCCCGTGTTGACCAGAGCATTGGTTGGATGTGCGTCCCCCGAAAATATTATTGAACGTTGACTGAAAGTGTGGAAGCCGTTAAGGAGTGTTATTTCCTCTATTCTTGGAATTTGGACTTGGATTGTGTTGAACTTATTTTACAAGTAGTGTGCTGGAAGGGCAGAGGATATTGTGTCTCATTGACTGCTGGGGCAGGATCCTTCCATGAGCCCTGATCATTGGACCATTGTGGGGGTATAAAATAGAGCTGGTGCTCAGACGGTGGAGGGCACTTTGTGACTGTGATTTTGACTGTGGCAGAAAGAAGAAAGAAAGAAAGGGGGGGGGAGAAGAAAAAAGAAAATTAGTTTTCACAGCTGCTGTGCCAAGGACAGTGATAAAATCAAGGCTAGCCCTGGAGTTGCTTTATCATCAAGTGCAGCTGTGTACTGCTCAACTGGCTGGATTATAGGAACAAATTTTTTTTTTCAAGATCTGTGTTTTGTATACATGCCTCATGTAGAGTAATAAGTTGGATTAACTTTAATGTCCATAGTGGTTGAAGTTAATTATAAAAGGGATTGTAAGTTATGGTTGTTTATGTATTGGGGCATAAGGAGATAATTGCATAGGGTACATTGGCTAAAAGTGTGGATAAAGTTGTGTAGATCTGTTTAGGACTATTTTGGAATAGAGTGAATGAGTCGAAAAGAAAAAAGAAAGCAGCAGAGAGAAGAGATAGAAATAGATCCAATTTGGCTAAGAACAGGTAGATTAGTAAGAGCAGGCGGTGGGGAACGAAGGAAGTCTTTAAAGGACGAAATTTTGGAAGCTGAGGAGCTGGATAGGCTTAGAGCAAGCATGGCAGCAAAGAAGAAATTACAAGAGAAACAGCAATCACAACAGTTAGATATAAATCAAGAAGATCAGCAAATTAAATTTGAAGAGGCCAATGCTCGGGGAGCTATAAAAAAGAAAGTAATAAAAGGAGGTGCAGAGGAAAGTGTGGAAGGGGACAGCCCTGATGTGAATGAATGTAGAGGCTCCATTGAAGTGAGACTAGATAGTCTTGAGAAGTATCTTCAGACCAAGTTCCAAAATTTAGAAGAGCAGCGAGCGAGGGATAATCAAGAATTTATTAAACTGTAGCAAGAGAGTTTTGAGGCTTTTCAGCAAAAAATGTTGTCAGTGGTGACAGGTTTGATGGAATCAACTAAAGTTGAAACAGCCAAGATAATGAAAGAGGTGAATGATATAAAAGAAGGAATGGGTTCAATTTCAAAGGAGGTTGAAAATGTAAAGAGATGTCCAAGAGGAGCAGGAAAAAGCTAAAGGGAGAGAAGTAAAAGTGGATGATCATGAAGTGAGACTGGAGTTACTTGAAGACCAATCTAGAAAAAGAAATATAATAATTAGGCATGTTTCTGAGGCCCGCCCTGATCAGCTGAAGGCCAGAATAATGAGTTGGTTAAATGATTTAGGTATGGGTAGGAAGTTTGAGGCTGAGGATGTATTAAGTGTGCACAGATCAGGGTCTAAGAAACATAATGCAGGAGATAGAAATGTGCTATTGAGGTTTGCCAGTGAAGGTTTGAAGGTGATGTTAATGCGACATATCAGGAAATCAGGGTCAAGTATATTGAAAATGGAAGGGAATAGCATAGAGATTTATAATGATATTTCCATTGGCGAGAGAACATGGAGAACACAAATCAAACCAGTAACCAGGAAGTTGAGGGAAAAAGGAATTGTTTATTTCTGGCTTGCCTTAAAAAAGCTAAAATTCATAGTATCTGGAAAATCATACGTGTTGAGGGATGGGTCATATGTCTTAGACATACTTGCAGAGGCAAAGATAATTGACAGAAACTCCAAGGAATGGGAAGATCTTAAAGAGGAGCTGATAATAGCAGGGGTTTACACAACGTATGACAGGGAAGAGGAAGAACGGATGAAGGATATGAGGGTTGCGTTGTCTAGCCAGGAAGAACTAGGTATGTGGAATGATATAATGGTGTAAAAATTGCAATAGAAGTAACTGTAATGCACAATATAAAGTGATGATAGAATCCTCATGTGGAATTGGTGGCATGAAAAATTAAATAGTATTTAGAATGGGTAATTAGGCAGGAGAAGTGGTGGTTTGGTTTGTGAGTGTTGTCTCCCCTCCCCCCTCCCCCCTTGTTTTACAGGGGTGTTTTTCTTTTTCGTTTCAAAATGGCGGGGAGGGTGATGATTTATTGTTTTATGTTTTGTGTTCAACTGTTTTTTTATGTTTTGTGGGTTGGATTAGCACATGCTTGTAGGAGATGGAATTTGTTGCAAGGGAAAAACAATAAAGAATCATGAAATCGATTAGGGTGTTATCATGGAATGTTAAAGGCACGGGCAGTATTATTAAGAGGAAACGTTTAGAAGCGGTAATTAGGAAAGATAGGCCAGATGTGATATGCCTGCAAGAAACGCATCAAAAAAGTGAGGATGTAAATAAATTGTATATAGAATATTATGAGAAGGCATTGGGTACGTCTAAGGCAAGAGGGGTTGCCATATTAATATCAAAAAAGTTAGGATTTACAAAAGTAAAGACAGTTGTAGACCCAGAAGGGAGATTTCTTATAACAAGGGGATTTATTAATAATGAGGATATAACCTTTGTTAATGTATACGCGCCAAACGAAAAACAGGAGGAATTTTTAGATAAGGTGCATCAAAGTATAGAATCAGAAAGAGTGTCCAAGTTAATAATGGTTGGAGATTTTAATTTGATCAGATCAGGTTTGGATACTACAAATGTGACTAAATGCACATGTACTAATAGGGTGATGGATAGGTGGTTAAAAATGACGGGACTACAGGATGTTTGGAGGAAAATTAGAGGCTCAGAACGGGGATATACATTTTTTTCGCATGTGCACAACTCTTATTCACGAATTGACTATGTTTTGGCTTCAGAAAGTATGATAGATAAGGTTGAAAATATTGAAATTGGTATGATTAAGGAATCTGATCATGCTAAAATAATTACGGAATTTAAACTAAGTGATGAAAAACAAAAAAGGGGTACATGGAACTATGATACAAGGTTATATAGAGACCAAAAGAGTAAGGAAATGATAATAAAAAGATGGGAAGAGTGCTGGGAAATTAATGATACAAAGGATGTAAATGATGGAATATTATGGGATACCATGAAGGCAATATTCAGGGGAGAAAGCATTAGGCTCTCTTGTATTAATAATAGGCAAAATAAGGAAAAACAAAAAGAGTTAGAGGATGAAATAAAGAAATTACAGGGTATTCATGCAAGAACGGGAGATAGGGACATATTCGATAAAATGCAAAAATTAAAAAGAGAATTTATTGAAAAAGATATTGAAAAGGTTAAGAAGAATCTAATTTATTTGAAAAGAGATTACTTCGAGTACAGTAATAAAAATTCTAAGCTATTAGCTAGAGCGGCTGAAGAAAAGAAAGATAAAAGAGGAATTTCAGTTTTGATAGATAAGTATGGCAGAAGGTGCAATAAGTTAGTAGATAAAATTCAAATTGTCAAGGCTTTTTATCAGGAATTGTATTCGAGGAAGGACGTAAATAAGGATGAATTAGAGCGATATTTAGATAAGTGGTCAAGAATAAATTTAAGCTCAGAGCATAGGAGTTACATGGATGAAAAGATAACACAAAAGGAAATAAAGGAGGTCATAAAAAGGTTAAGGATAGGCAAGGCTCCAGGCGAGGATGGTTTATCGGTGGAGTTTTATAAAGACTTTAAAGAGATGTTGTTACCAAAAATGGAAAGGATTTTTAATTATATTTTGGAGGGAGGGAGAGTTCCTAAATCGTGGTATAGTACAATTATAATTTTAATTCTAAAGGTAGGGAAAAATCTGGAAAAAATTGAATCCTATAGACAGATTTCCCTGATGAATCAGGACGCAAAAATTTTCATGGCGATTTTAGCTAACTAATTGAATAATTTTAGTGGCAAATACATTAATAAGGATCAAGTGGGATTTATGAGGGATCGGTATATGTCAGATTTGACGAGAAGGATGGTTGACTTAACAATTATTGCTCAGCAACAAGAGGAGCATGTAGGTTTCTTCTCCCTGGATATATTCAAAGCTTTTGACTCGATCCAATGGATAACTATAAAGGAAATTATAAGGAAATATAGATTTGGACAAAAAATTTGTGGGGTAATTGAGCAATTGTATCAGCAAGGCTCGGCTAGGGTTAAATTAAATGAGGAATTAACAGGGGAGATTAAATTGGAAGCGGGCACAAGGCAAGGAGACCCATTGTTGGCATCTTTATTTATTATGGCCATGGAATTGTTAGCTAATGTAATAAGGGAAGATAAGGAATTAATTGGAATTGAGGGTATAAAAATTAGCCAATATGCTGATGACACCCTAATAACAATAAAAAATCCACAGAATGCACTAGGGAAGATATATGGGCATTTAGAGGAATTTCAAAGGGTGACGGGACTTAAGGTAAACTGGGATAAGTCAGAAGCAATTCTTTTTAATGTGGATTTGGACTTACAAGAAAGTTTAAAGGCTAAATTTAAAATACAAATTAGAGATAATATAAAATACCTGGGGATAAACATTTCAAATAAATACGATGATTTAAAGAGGTTAAATTATGATAAATTGGAAAAAGAATTAAAAGAAATGATTTTACGGTATAAGAAGCTAAATTTGTCGTGGTTTGGACGTGTTTCGTTATGTAAAATGAAGCTTTTACCCAAATTAAATTTCTTATTTGATACCCTGCAAATATATATGAAAGAGAAGGAATTAAAGGTTTTTCAAACTATATTAAATAATTTTTGTAACGGTGGAAAAAGGGCCAGGATACCAAAGTTTTTATGGTATTCATCACAAAAAAAGGGCGGGTTAGGAATTCCAAATATTAAAAACTATTATTGGGCATTTCAATTGAAGAATATTTGTAAAATTTTAGTGAAAGAAGAACCGATTTGGGGAAAAATTGAATTGCGAGAGAAACTGGGTGAAGAAATATTAATGTTTTTGGGCAAAGGGAAAGCTAAGATTAATGCTGCAAATAAATTGTTAAAAGCTCTTTTAAAAACTTGGACATTATTGAAAAATAAACTGGCACCAGGGTTGTCCCCAATATTAGGCTTGAGTGATATGAAATCATTCCCATTGAGAATGGATTGGAGAGTAGAAGAAGTATTGAATAAGAATAAAATAACTTTATTAAAGGATTGGATAGCAGCATGTAGAGACAAGGAAAGAAAGTTAGATATAGGAAGACAACTTAAATTGAATTGGCTTCAATTGATGTCTATTGACAGTTGGAATAAAAGATATTCAGATGAACTGAGCTTGGATAGGGAGCGGACGAAATTTGAAGAGTTGGTACTTAGTCTAAAAAGTGGGCAGGTAAAAGTTAAGGGGTTAGTAAGCAAAATATATAAGGTTTTAGATGACTCAGATCAGCATCAAAAAGCTTTAAAAGAAACGTGGGAGCTAGATTTGAATATTAAAATTACAGACGAGCAGTGGAATGCTAAATGGAAAAGGAGAATAATGAGGTCTTTGTCTGTAAGAATAAAAGAGCACAATTATAAATTACTGTGGAAGTGGTATTTGACTCTGGTACGACTATACCAAATTGACAATACAAAGTCAAAATTTTGTTGGAGGTGTAAGGTGGAAACTGGAACATATGAACATATGTGGTGGGGGTGTAAAGAGACGAAGTCATTCTGGATGAAGATGGAACATGAAATTGGGAGAATTCTAGATGTAAGAATGAAATTGGATGTAATTTTAATTTTGTTAACGGATGTGGAGGCGGTAGAGCATCAAAAAAGGGAATTATTAGCAATTATGTTATCTAGTGCTAGACAATGTATAGCACGATATTGGAAATGTGATGTTACCCCAAAAATAGAGGATTGGTATAAGGAGTTGTGGAATACAGCGTTGAATGATAAGCTCACCTGGGAGTTAAATTTAAGAAAAGGGTTAATTAAAGAAAGCAAATTTCAGGAAATTTGGAAATGTTTGATAGACTATACCTTGATTAATGGTCATGGGCAATTGCCGGTGCCGGATTACATTGCATTTTTGAGACGATAATAGATAAAAGGGGAAATTCTGTCTCCGTAGCATTGTATATAGCACGTGGTGATATTTTGTTTTGTTTTGTTTCTTTTTTTCTCTCTGCTTATTTATATTATTGTACATTTTGTCTTTTCTTTTCTTATATTGTTCTGTGTGTTATCTCTTTTTTAAATTATTGGATGTGTATTAAGAAATAAAAATTATTTTAAAAATAAAATAAAAAAAAGAATTAAGGAACATAACTATAAAATGTTGTGGCAATAGTACTTGACACCACTGAGGTTGCATCAGATTGATAATAAAAGGAATAATTTATGTTGGAGATGTAAAGAAACTGTTGGAACCTATGAACATATGTGGTGGAGTTGTAAAAACATAAATGAATTCTGGAGAAGAATAGGAGAGATAGGGGAAATAATGGGTAAGAAAATTAAGTTGGTGTCAGGTACCATTTTGCTAACAGATGTGGAAGGTATGTGTTTGAATAAGGTGGAAAAAGAGCTATTGGAAATAATGTTAACTACTGGCAGACAATGTGTCGCTAGAAATTGGAAAAATGATGTAACTATACAGACAGGAGAGTGGTACAAGGAAATGTGGAATCTAGCATTGAATGACAAATTGACATGGGAGATAAAAGTAAAAAGAGATAAATTGAAGGAAAATAGATTTTGGAATATTTGGAAGCCGTTTGTAGATCACTCTCTTATGGGTAGGGATAGTTTAAGACCTGTACCATCTCAAAGTGGGTTTTGGAGATGATACAGACACTAAACTCTCCGGGGCAATGTAAATATTCACTGGGTGATTTGTAATTTGAAAAGAAGGAATTTGATGGTTGTTAACAAATAACTGTAATATTGAAAGATTTTATGAAGGTTATGGTTACAGTACTAACCTACAATGTGGATATCTAATTGTGTGTGTACCATGACAAATAATCAGTTAAACTACCATGTATGTGTTATTTTTCATGAGTTTTATGTAATATTGTTATGATGTATTGTTCTTTTTTTGTATGTTTGTTTTTTTCATTTGAAAATAAATAAAAATTTATATTAAAAAAGATGTATTTTAAGAAACCTGTTGGTGTTTCCCTCCATTAGCAGCAGCAACAACAAACTTACCACAGTTGATCCTATTTTCAACAGGGCACATCGATGTGTCAAGAAACCTTTTCCCCCAATAAGGATGGAAAATGCTGATTTTGTCATCATTAATTATCATCTTTACAGATTATGGCAGACAGTTTTTGCCATGATGGGAAATACTGTAAGGGCTGGCTGTAGAATTGAAGAATCTGTTGCAAAAACTAGATACTTCCCATCCCTGCAACTGTATCAACTTTTTCAGTGACATTAAAAAGTGGCTAGAGAAATGACCACAAGCAGACCGCAAGATCTGCACAAAGAGCAGCTCATTGATGTTATGTTAAAAACATACTCACCATGAGTCCCTCCTCACTGTAGGCCATCTTGTTCATTCATTATAGCACTGTGCATTTGGGAATCAAGAAATGTCTCGCTGTATTCTCACTTGATGTCAATGGAAGATTTTCCTCCAGAATCAATTGGTGTCTGATTGACCTCATAAATCACCTTCACTCCACACTTAGAATCCTCTCCTTGGATGGGCTGGGCAGTATCATGTCTCATCAGGACACAGAGAAAGAGAAAAAGAACATACTCCAATAAACTTTAGACTGAATTCCACCTGGATGCCAGAGTACACAGGAATTTGAGGCACCTTCCTTTCTTCTTGCTACAAGATGCTTTTGCAACAAAATACTAGACTTCATAAGCACAGAATGAGATCTTGGGCGTTTTTTTAGGTGGACCTGCTTTAAAACAAGGGATTATAATATTTACATTGTGACTCCATCCAGCAACAAGCATAAAGGAAGGAAGGAAGTGATTAGATTTCTCAGCATGATGAAATTTAAAATTAAAAAGAATTAAAACCAAATCAATTTCATTTTCATTTGCTGCTTTCAGTATCTTTTTGGGCAAACTGTTCTTCTTGCACCATACCCAATTCTGAATATTGCCAATCATCATGGCAATCAGCCATGAAGATTGTCTTGATTACATAACTCAATGGCTTTCCATTTGCTTTTTACACCACAGCTACCTTATCTACACTTTCTGTTCCTGAGGCCTTTTGACACCCGAAGTCCTCATCAGCCCCACTGATCAAGCAGCCCCTTCAAGATGGATTCAAGAAGGATTTAATCCACTTGGAAACCATCACCCTTCCCTGTGGACTTTAGCACCCAAGGCTGTTAGTCCTCAGAGTCAGGGTTGTCAGGTTAGATAATTGCTGCCTGATGATCAGCATTGAGTCACTGGCAGTAGGGTCTATTCTATTACCATAGTAGGATAAACTGGCCAGACTGGTAACCTGTTCATATTATATTAATTTATTAGCTTGTAATGTAGATAAGACTACATCACCCTCATTAAACTCCATGATTCTTTCCATAGCAACCAAAGGCTTGTGTCCTCTAAATTCTGGCACTCTGGGTTAAAGATCCAGCTGCTCTTCCTTATTTAAAGCTCTGATTTGGTATAGCTCATTCCTCCAGAATGGATTAAAGTCTGTGCAGATGTCCCCATTAAATTTAACATTAAAATATTATATTAAAAGTTCTATTATGACCTACACAATTAAATAAACAGGTATTTTAACAAAACTTTTCTATAAACTGAGCTTGGGGAAACCCCACCATGTACACCAAATCAAGCAAATGTCAGGTGCTTACTTGGCTATGTGCTACCTTAGTCAGTCAGTCATATGCCACTTTTCTCCCCAAAGGGGACCCTAGGAGGCTCACAGCAATTAAATTCATACCACGATAAGTTAAAGTATAGTACAATACTATCTACTTTTTAAAAATGAAACATTAATAACCATTAAAAACAATTTAAAAACATTTTTAAAACATTTAAAAATCTAAAGTTCATAAATAAAGTTTTCCTCTATTTATTTAAAAGCCTGCCAGGAAAGGAAGGTTTTTGCCTGGGGATTGAAGGACAAGCAGGAGGGAGATAATATGGATTCTGACATCAATACATTCCCAAGCCTGAGAGCAGCCACTGAGTAGGCCCTCTCTTGTGTCCTCAACTTGAGAAGTTTTTGGAACTGAGAAAACAGTCTTCCCAGAAGATCATCCAAGCAGAGTAGCTTCATATGGTGTGATAAACAGAACGGTTGGCATTTATTCCAGAAGGCAAAATTAGGTGCTGAGAATAGAATAGTGTTGCTGCTTATGCATAACCAGAAGAGTGAGTGCACATGCTTAAGAAGAGGACAAAATAGGATATTGATTTCCCTAAAACTGCAAATGCTAATCTAGATGTGAAGATAGTAAAGATAAAGGTCTCCCTTTCTCGAAAGCTAGTTGTGTCCAACTCTAGGGTGCGGTGCTCATCTCTGTTTGGTGCTGTCTGGGTCTGCAGATGTTTCTATGGTCATGAGGGAGGCATGACTAGACAGTGGAGCACCTCTTTTTATTTACTTGCAATTTCTTGCTTTTGAACTGCTAGGTTAGCAGGAGCTGGGATAGACGATGGGTGCTCACTTCATTGTGCAGCACTTGAGTTTCGAGCTGTTGACTTGCCAATGTTCCAGTCATCAAGCTCAGCATCTTAACTGGTAAGCCACTATGGCCACTTGTGAAGATACATATGGTAAGGCAGGATTTGTGCCCTGGTTCAGCCTCATACAAGATGGAGATTTCCATGTGTGGGAGTACCTTTAGCACATACCTTAGAGGGATTGGAATGCTGGCCTCATGGGTTGGAAGAAATGAATGGAATGGAAAGGGGGTAGACCATGTGTAAGAAGAAAAACCCCAGAAAATGGGGCCAAGACTCTCTCTTGATCTGATGCTTTGAACTAAGGGTGAGGTACTTAAGCCAGAAAGGAGGGGGGGTGTCCTTTGGGCTTCCTCAGTTAGAGAAGCTCTCTTTGCTATGATGTGCTTTCTGAAATTTTGATAAACTTTCTTCTGTAACTGATTCTGATTACAATATACTTTTAAAATAACTGAAGATGACTGGAGTGTTTACTTGGCTATGCACTACCTTGTCTTCACTAATCTAATATCCTGGGTTGCTTAGCTATGAGGGCAACAGTTTAGAAGCAGGAACCAACCACTGTGGGGAAAAGACCTACTCATGAGTAAATTTGATTCCTGACAACATAGTTATAATTTATTTTTATCATTTAAACAGCATTATAATTCATCTGACTTGAATGGGGAAGATAATGACCAGGTGACTTAAATTTACCATAGAATCTGCTGTTCAGCTGGTCACACTTGATGGACAAATCTTCAGGGCTCTTATCTCCCTTTTCATTAATCTTTATCTTCAGATCAGATTTGGAGGCTGAGTCAAGAACACTTTCAAAGGGAAGGTTGCCTTCTACCAGTCCTTCAAATGAGAAGATATAAGAACATAAGAACTGCCTTGCTGGAACAGGCCACAGCCCATCCAGTCCAGCATTTTGTCTCACACAGTGGCTCACCATTTGCTTCAGAGTATTTAATTTAATTTTTAATTTAATTTAATAGTCATATTTATATATGCCGCCCACTCAGGCAGAACCCGACTCAGGGCGGCATTACAACAAGTTCTAAAAACACATAAAAACACTTTAAAAGCCCCATATCCCACCCACTTTAAAAAAACCATATCCCACCCACCCATCCCACCCACTATAAAAAGAAGAAGAGAGAGTTCTTAATTGTTTACATAAGCCAGCAGGCGGGGACCGTGTTCCCATTCGGGCCCCCCCACACCTGCCCTGCCAGCCAGGTCTTCAATCCTTTCCTGAAGGGCAGCAATTGTCTTTGAAGTCTTAGATCTGTTGGCAGGAGGTTCCAGAGAGTTGGTGCGGACACGGAGAAGGCCCTCCTTCGGGTGCTGGACAGATGTGCACCACTAACTGATGGCACCATTAGAGAACCCCTCCGGTCCGCTCTGGTTGGACGGGCAGACACTCTTGGGACGATGCGGTCTCTAAGGTATCCTGGCCCACTGCCATAAAGGGCTTTAAAGGTCAAAACCAGCACCTTGAATTGCAACCTGAGACAAACTGGTAACCAGTGCAGCTCCCGAAGTAGCGGTGAGGCATGGGCATATCGCCCACATCCCATCACCACCCGGGCTGCCGCATTCTGGACCAGCTGCAGCCTCTGAATGGTCGTCAAGGGCAGCCCCATGTAGAGCGCATTACAATAATCTAGTCGGGAAGTGACCAGAGCATGGGTGACCATAAGCAAGGAGCCCCGGTCCAGGAGCGTGCGCAACTGGCGAATCACCCGAAGTTGGGCAAAAGCCCTCCTAGCTACAGCCGCTACTTGTTCTTCTAGCAGCAGCCGCGAGTCCAGAAGGACCCCCAAGTTGCGCACTGGGTCTGTCTGGGGCAAAACAGCCCCATCCAGTACCAAAGATGGTAACTCCCTGGATAACACGGGGCCCCTTATCCACAGCCACTCTGTCTTGCTGGGATTCAGCCGAAGCCCATTGGCCCCCATCCAGACCCCAATGGCCTCCAGGCATCCGGATAGGATTTCAACAGCATCACTGGGGTCCCCACGGGCCGAGATGTACAACTGAGTGTCATCCGCGTACTGATGGTACCGCACCCCGTGGGAACGAATGATCTCACCCAGTGGCTTCATGTAGATGTTAAATAGGAGAGGAGAGAGCACCGAGCCCTGAGGCACCCCATACTTGAGGAGCCTAGGGCTGGACCTCTCACTCTCTAACCACACCGACTGGGTACGGCCCTCCAGAAAAGAGGAAAACCAGGACAACACAGTGCCCTGGATCCCCAGTCCTTCGAGCCGTTCCAGAAGGATACCGTGGTCGACGGTATCTAAGGCCGCTGAGAGGTCAGGAAGAGCAAGGATGGATGGATAACCCCCATCCCGCTCCCGCCAGAGATCATCCATCAGTGCGACCAATGCCGTCTCCGTACCATACCCGGGCCTGAATCCTGATTGAAAGGGGTCTAGATAATCCGCTTCCTCCAGGACACTCTGCAGCTGGCGCGCCACAGCCTTCTCCAAAACCTTACCCAGAAAGGGCAGGTTGGAAACCGGCCTGTAGTTGTTAAGGACAGCTGGGTCAAGGGATATTTTCTTCAGGAGGGGGCGCACCAAAGCATGTTTTAGCGGTGCAGGAAATACCCCCTCCCGTAATGATGCATTTATTATCGCCCCAACCCAGCCACCTGTCACCACCTTGGAGGCTTTCACCAACCAGGTGGGACAGGGATCCAAAGGACATGTAGTGGCACGCACAGCTGCAAGGAGCCTGTCCACTTCATCAGGGACAACAGGATCAAACTGATCCCAGATCGTACAGCAAGACTGTGCTCCGGTACCCCCCCGACCCTCCCCATCCACGCAGGGATTCAGTCCTGAACGAATCCGATCGATTTTCTCCACCAGATGGTCAGCAAAGTCCTCAGCTGAAGCAGATGCCTTCACCTACTTAGGATTCCCTGGAAATGGCATTAAGAGATATCCTGCCTATCTCTCCAACCTGGAGGTTGTCCTTAGGTATCCATAATTATAGGCATTGATACCATTGTCCTCCATGAACTTGTCTAATCCTTTCTTAAAGCTGTTAAGACTGACAGCTTTCACCACTTCTTCTGGCAGGGAGTTCCATAGACCAGTAATCCTCTGGGTGAAAAAGTACTTTCTCTTATTTGTTTGAGAACTAGCACCCAAAAGTTTCATGGAGTGCCCCCTAATTCTTGTGTTGTGCGATAGGGAAAACAGTTTTTCATTATCTACTTTGTCCACACCGTGCATGATTTTATAAACTTCAATCAGATCACCTGACAAGTAGCCATGCTAGGGTAGGAGGAACCTGGCTCCCCTATATTATAAAGTCAAGATTAAACAATATTTCCACATCCAATGACATCCATCCATCTATATCACTGCATAACAACAATTTTGCTACTTGGAATAACACATGTGGTTTACATGATATCAAGTGTGATAATTCCAAATCTGAACTTAGAATTTGCCTATCATGTACAGATTTTAAGGTGTGCTATAGCTGTTCAAATGGTCGGTAATTGGGTAATGTATTTTTACATGGGAACATTATAACAGTTGCAGCTACCACTATGCCTGCTGCCACCTCAGCTAAATCACATCCCCTGGTGGCATGCATGTTCCTGAAGCGGCTGGGCATGTCTAAGCAAGTCAGTGAGCTGACGTCAGAAATAGGTATATAAGGTGAGATGGACCATGGGCTTGTCTCTAGTGCAAAACCATCCCTTTGAATAGTATAGCTAGGCTATAGTGAGTCTGTTTTGAGCTAAAGATGAGTAGGCATAGCTGTGTTAATAAATCGGACAATTTTTGCTACATTTGTGGCAAATATACCCCGTGTGATCAATGCAAGAACCTAGCCAAGAGGGTGAGATTTGCTAACTTAAGATCCTGACGTCCTAGGCAGAATCGGACTTCAGATTTGGATTCAGTGCAATTGATTTAGTATAACATACATGGATTAAACCAAGCAGCATATATTTTGTGACACACTGTATTCAGTGGCAGGGTAATCTAAAAATTCTGCATGGGCATCCATGCTGGTCTTTAATTTGTTGATACGTAACCAACAAAGAGGCTTATGGCATCTTAAAACCTAAGCAATCTTAGTTACAGTGCTGACAGAAGGCTTTACTGGTGAATGGCTGCATTGCCATGTTTAAAATGTGAAAAGAGTTAAACAGCATCATCATAGTTTACATCTGTTTATAGGGTTATGCAATAAATCTTGCCATCCTGGAACCGTCTTCACCCATCTGGCCAAGAGGAATACAAATACCCGGCAATGAACACGTAAATTAAAAAGGATAAGGCATGTGAATGAACAGAAGTGGTGGTAATGGGCACTTTTAATTACTCAAACAGAGACTAGATTGCATTAAGTGGAGGAAATAAGGCAGGAAATATAGTTTTGAATATAGTCTGGGAGTGGTTCCTAATTCAATTTGTGAAGCCATTGGATGGGGAGAAAACAAGACAAGTGAATGAAGCAAGGTTGTTAAATGCTGGTGGTGCGTCTGACATGAATAAAGAAAGAAGGTGACTGGCAACTGTTGTGCTATCTGTGCCAGTTAGCTCATTCCCATTACCCACACATTCGTCTTAAACTTTTTTTATCTGAACTATTGATTAGGGCAAGAAAGGCGAATACAGGTAATAACATTTTAATGAACTTGCTGAAATTCTTTGCTTTATCTGGGGTTTCTACACAAAAATGAGCCATTAAATCTGCTTCAAAATCTTGACTCACAAAAAAGTTCAAGCAAAACATATAGATGTAGGCATTTCTCTCTCTCTCTCTCTCTCTCATAAATGCATGCAGATATAAATGGTATGGCAGAAGAGTCTGACTGAAATTTCTTTTTTATCCTTCTGCCTAAGCAGAAAATCTCCAAATCTATCTTGAAACAAATCTGTCAGTAAGATTCAGTAGGAGCCCCGCCTGCCATTAGAAAAACTGACAACTCTATAAATAGTTAGAAAACCAGAATTGTGGAGTCACTAAGGGCTTATGAATAGGAAGTTAGGAAGAAGGGAGACTATAACTGACAGCCTGAATGATTTCCTTGCCTCAACATTCACATAAGGCTATGAAGGTCATATCTAGGATGCATTTTCCTGAGGGGAAAGTGAAAATGTTGAAAGACTTTATGATTATACTGGAGCAGAAAGGCAATTAGACATAGTAAAAGGTGACAGGCGTCAGCCACGGATGATTTATGTCTCCAGATTCAACAAGAAAGCAGCAATTAGAAATAAGGAGAAGTTCTGATGAGGACTTCCCCCCATGATAGGTCAGTCAGGATGAAATCAAACAAGAAGCCTTCATCTCAGAAACTGGTTGTTTTGCCAGAATTAATTTCTTTGGTATCATTGATGCTGACTCAGGAGCACAGTAAACACCATATGAGGGTTGGAGTAAATCTCATCTTGGGAGCCTTGGCAAGCAAAAAACAGAACAGAACAGAACTTGAAGAACGTGCATTCACATAGTATCAATTAATACTGAAGAATAATGTGATTTCATGGTGAATGAATAGAACCTCACTTACTGGCCATGCCCTGAACCAGGGGTGCCCAAACTATGGTCCATGGGCAGGATGTAGCCCCTGTCACCAATTCATCCAGCCTATACCACCCTCGTCACTCCTGGCAGCAGAAGTAAAACATATCCGCACAGCAAAGTGAAACAGATGAATTGGCATTGGGGGCCAGATCTGGTTCACGGACTGTAGTTTGGGCACCCCCGGTTTAAGCAGAGAAAATGGCAGCCCTAAAAATCTATCGCCTCCTGATGCAAAACATATCTGTTGCAAAACAGATTGCAAGGCACATTTTACTTCCACTTCTGGTGGGTGGAACCACATGACTGGCCCGCTGAACCACATGATTAGCCCATGGCCTGAAAGGTTTGGCCACCCCTGCCCTAAGTCTACACATCTATACCTATAAATCCAAGTGTTAACCGTTGTCATTTGACAAAGGATCCTGCACCCGGCCATACTATCCCGTACCGAGCATTCGTGCAGTTGCCCGAACTGGGTATGGAGGTAACTGACGGATTGAGAAATGCACCAGTGGGGCAGGAGACCCACGAATGCAAACAAAGAAAAATGACTTCAATTCCCAACATCCTATGCGCCGCGCCACGCCACAGCCAATTAGGCTGAGAAGCGCAAGCAAAAAGAACGTTGGGAAATGTACCACGGCCAATCAAAATCGAGCCACAGGAAAAAAAACTGCTGCACAAACGGAAACCACAAATGCAAAACTACAAGCCACAGTGTCCTGCGCACCATGAGCGCGCAGAATGCTGCGAAAGCCAGCGCATGAAAAATAAAAATACAAAACACAACGGGAGCGCAGGTCCGCCACAGGTGGACGCAGTGCCTCACAGCCACACAAAATAAAAAGCCAAAAAATGCCACCGCGAGACACCCGCCATCCTTCTTTCCTGGAGCAACGGGAAGAAGAGGGGCTCCCTCTCCTCCACGCTACCCCGCCGAAGACACGGCGAGACCAGCACCGGCCTCAAGAAACGTTGAGCCGGGGTGAAAAAAAACACCAAAAACAGGGGTGGATAAAGGGGGGTGAAAGTACTGATGCATTCGCCCCCCCTCCCGAAAGCGAACTAATTCCCCAGGAAGCAAAGGCAGCAAACGAGGCTCCGGTCATTGCCTTTACTTCCCGAGGAAATGTTTCGCTTTCAAAGGGGATAAGTGCACCCATACCTCCCCCCCCCCACGGTTGAAAGAGAACCAAGTCCCCGGGAAGCAAAGGCAGCGAACAGGACTCCGGTCGTTGCCTTTACCTCCCAGAGGTACTCACCTGGGCACAGCCTCCGAACTCAACTGCAGCACACACCTACTGGGCTGGACATTTCAAACCTGCCCAGTGTGTGTGTGTGTGCGCGCACACCAAAACAACCCCTAAACACCAAAATACACAAAATGTAACCAACAAAAACAAACACCAAAACTATTACAAAATAATAAAACAAAACTAAATCAATAATTAAAAAACATTAATAAACAAAAAGAAATAAACCACAAAATACACAAACAAAAACTTCCACAACACCACAATACCACAAACAAACCACCTAACTTCAACACGAAAAAACCCACAAATTACACAAACAAACAACAACGAAATAAAACAAATTAAACACAACCAGAAAAAATCAAACCAATCAAACCTACCTAAAACTAAACCAAAACAAAAACTAACAAACAGAAACACCTCCCAGCTTACCACCACAAAAGCAAAACAAAGAAAAAACCCAGAAGAAAAAAAACCAGACAACTCACCAGCACGACCTCCTTCCATGACAGAAATGAAGAAACAAAGAGACTACTTACCGGAAGAAGCCCCACACAGAGGCCAGGAGAGAAAAAACACGTTAAATGACACCAAAACCCCTAGCAGCCCCACCTGCAGGGCACAATAGTAAAAAACAACTCAAAAAGACTCAGCAGCCCCACCCAGAGGCCACAACAGTAAAAACAAGTCAAAAACATAAAAATCAATCACAAGTTTACACAAATCACAAACATATGTCAATAAAATAAAATAAAAACATTTCTAAAATCCTGTGTTGAGTTTTAACTCAAATAAAAACCGAAAACATCTAAACACAGTTTAAAAACATTGAATATAAAAAACATATACTTTCACATTTTTAAAACTATTACCTACGGTACAACTATTAAAATAAAAGTCACATACTAAAACATTATTTGGTTAAATAAAAAATTATAAAATATTATATCATCCTTTCTTCTTTTTTTAATCCACAAAAAAACCCCAAAAAAACTAATCACAGTTTATAACAGCCCGGCATCGTAACAAAAATTAACATATATGTTAAAACAAATATTCAAAAATACATTTAGAAAAATAACAAAATACAAGTTGTTATTACTTTACAGTATCAAAACAATACAATCTATTTAATAAATGACAACATAAGGAATTTTTGCATAAATAAAATTTATAAAAAGAACAATTACAGATTAACCTCATTTTTACAAACATTACCAAAAAAAAACACCTTCCAACAGAATTTAAAACAGCCCAGCAATGCCGGGCAACCTCTGCTAGTAGAATTATAGAGCAGGGTAAAGAAGCAAAGGTCATGTGCAGAGTCGGAAAACTTGTTGACTCAGCAAATCCATTCCTAAAACACCTTTGCTATTGGTCTTCTATCCAGTCTTTGCTTTAAAACTTCCAAAGAGGAACCCAACACATTCTGTTTAATTGTCAGTCAGTTCATTATGTTAATAATTTTTTTAAAAATAATTGAAACCCTCTCTCTTCTCATTTAAACTTATTGATTCTGGTCACAACCTCTGGAAGGATATGAAAAATGTCCCATCTATCAAATATTAACAAAATGCTTCCTTATTGTCTCTTAACCATCTTTTCTCTGAGCTAAACATGCTGAAATCTTTCATCCTATTCTCACAAGTCTTGGTTTTAAGTATCAACATCTTACAAAAAGCTCCAAATGGGAGCCAACATTGTATTCATCTGTATGTCAGAGCTTACAAGAAATGAATTGCTGTTGGGAATGGAACCGGGGGGGGGGGACTAATACCATCCTCCCAACTACTCATTGGTACTGCTGGGTGTGTTGTGGTATAATTCTGCCCTGGCTTCCTGTTCAAAAAAGAAGTCCCCAACTAACAGTGGGATGGCTTCACTTCTGAAAGCAAACTTACGGAGGTCGCCCTTGCTCGAAAGCCAGTCGTATCCAACTCTAAGGTTTGCTGCTCATCTCCATTTATAGTCAAAGAGCCAGAGCTGTCTGCATCTGCAGACATTTCCATGGCATGGCAGGCATGTTTAGACACCAGAGTGCACAGAACACTGTTTACCTTCCCACCAAAGTGGTACCTATTTATCTACTTGCAATTTCTAGCTTTCAAACTGCTAGGTTGGTAGGAACTGGGACAGAGATGGAAGCTCACTCCACCATGCAGGCAGCTCTCAAGTCTTGAACTGCTGACCTGCTGACCTTCCAGTCATCAAGTTCAGCATCTTAACCACTGAGCCACTGCAGTCCCTTATAGTGGAGCTAGCCCTATGCTAAACCATAAAGCCTTCCCAGCTCGGCTTTTTCTTCAGATGAGCCATGTTTAGGTAACTGTAGGTATGGGTTTGTCAGGTGGAACTCTAAGAATGGAGAGTTATGGGACTTATAGTCCAAAGAATCCAAAAATTCCTTGCCTATTTATTAGTCCATGCAACAAGGCAATGGATATTATAGCTTTCTTATAGTGGTCCCATCAGTAAAAGAAGCCTTTCTTATGGGGACCAGAAGGAGAGCCTTCTCCGTGTCTGCCCCAGCTCTCTGGAACCTCCTTCCATCAGAATTGTGTCTCCAATTAGAGCTACTCCCCTTCAGGAAGATGCTGAAAACCTGGCTCTGCCAATGGGTGTGGGGCACATTAGGCTCCACATCTCAAACCCGTTGGCTTGTTTAGCCTGCCTATTGTGGGATTGAGCCCCCCCCATTCTTTGATGTCTGTTTTATTGTGGGTGGAAAGAGGGTTAGGGTAGTTTTTAATGATGATGTTGCTAGTTTTTTTTGTGTGTTTTAATTTTGCTTTTAGCTGGGGTTTTTATGTAATGTTTTATTGGTAATGGTTTTATTCTTTCTTGTATTGTATTTTTTCCCCATTGTTGCCGCCCAGAGTGGTGCGTTGCACTAGGAGGGCGGAGTAGAAATCAATAAATAATAATAATAGTAAAAGCAATTTCTTCACCACCCATTTTATAGAGATTTAGTAAAACATAAATGTGTCTCTAACACTAATCCCCCAAAGACTGGTAGCTCAAGTAACATGAGAGGGGAGATTGAATTGGGGTTTAATTTCATACCATGTATTCAAAATGTGAAGGATTTTTTCCACACCCATCCTTGACCATGAATCTAAGCATCAATACATTTGTCAAGGCCAGTCATTTCCTGCTATCTTACTTAGCACCCTTAACAGCAATGCATAATTGAAATGTTAGTTCTGCATTATAATTAGACACATGTAAATAAATTCTCCCAATGGTCTCAACCTTTTCCAGTCAGGGGCCGGGTCATGCTCCCTCAAACAGTTGGCGGGCTGGGCTGGTGCTCCAGCCACCGCAGCCACCGCTGTTGTAAATGAGTCTGCGGCTGTCATAAACACATTTACGATGTGGCTGTAAATGAGTCCGTGTCTGATTCCAGTAGAGGTGGTGGTGATAGCTGGAGTGAGGGTGGGGGCCAGATTATTTGGTTCTGCAGGCTGGATCTGGCCCGCAGGCCACAGGTTAAGAACCCTTGTATTATCCGATCAAAACATTTGTCAAAACATTTGAAGGACAATGCTATAGACTTAGTGCTAGTCCAGGAAACTCATTTGATAGATGAGGATCAGCAAAGTTGGGCAGAGCTAAGCTCCCTTAATTGACTGGGCCAAGAACCTGGACATATCACTGTGATTTGTATATTTTATCATATTTTATTCATACTTAATTTTTTTAACCTATACTTGACCCATACTTGTGGTAAAAGTTATAGTGTTATCTACCATGTGTTTATAAAGTCATACAATAAATAAATAGATCTTGGAACTGCAGAGCTAGAAGGGACCCTATGGATCATAGAATACAGACCTTATCAAAGAGGTACAGTGGGGAATCAAACTCCCAACATCTGGCTTCAACTGCAAAACTACCCAAGCAGTTATAAAAGCAACAGCAACTGCGGTAGAACATGGCAAAACATACAGTGACAAAAACAACAACAGCAACAACACAATTTCTGTCTCTCACTGCCTCCATGTGTCAGAAGCCATGCACAATTCTTTGTTGAACTCCAGAGTGTAAAGCAGGGGTTCTCAACCTTTTCAAGCCAATGGCCAGGTCATGCTCCCTCAGACAGCTTAAGGGGCTGGATGGCCATTTTGCCCTGCCTGCCACACATGGCACTTCAGGGCGTGGCGGAGGCGATGGTGGGCAACATGAAATGGTGTCACAGGCTGCATCCAGCCCCCGGGCTGTAGGTTGAGAACCACTGGCGTAAAGCTTTGGACCTCTTGATTTCTTTCCCTTTCTTTGTACAACCTAGTTGTTTAAAGACAAATATCTCCTATTTCCTCATCAAGCCAGTTTCCACTAAACTGGAAATCTGTAGACAGTGGACTCTGGCTTAACTTTTTCTACTTACTATCCAGCACATGGCCAAGACTTGCAAGAATCAATGGCCAACTTGTCATGATAGATAACTTATTGAGTCTCCAGCACAACAAAATTCCCCTGTATTTGACTTTGACTGGTTGGTCTGCAAAGCAGCTTATTTAATTACGTTTTCCAGCAGTCCAGACATCCTCTTCAGGCCAGTTATGTAACATTGATTGCAAAGCAAGAAATGAGACTACAAATAATGGAAATGCAATTATAAATCTGGAATCAAGCTACAGATGATAATAAAAGTGCCTGCAAAACAGGATCAGTGATGGTCACAAAACAATAGCAAATGCTTCTTAGGTTTAAGCACTTAACTTGCTTACATTGAGATCTATGCCATCTAAAGTGGTCTTGTGTGCCATGTTCTTTTTACATTGTTAGCCTGAGGCTAGGTCTGTCTCTGTCATAATTATTGCTTAATAGACATAATTTACCATGAAAGATAATATTTGTCAGAAAAGAGAGATTACCGGTAAATGATAACCAAACACATAAAATCTCTTTTTGCAACTGGATAAACATTAACAGCATTGATGCACTGCAAAAATTTTTACTACCTACTCTGTGGGCTGACCAAATCTGTGGGTGGGGTCAAATCTGTGGGTATGGCCAAACATCGTGCATTATGGGCTATGGAGGTGGGTGTGGCCAACCAAGTGGGCGTGGCCTGGGGGAATTTCTGCTACCGGTTCTGCAGAACCTGACAGAACCTGCTGCAGTGCATCACTGATTAACAATATGACACAGTTTTTGGTCCAAATCTACTTAATAGTTTTGAGTAAAGTAGGTCCACTGAGTCAATAGCATTTGTGTTATATGCCGTCAAGTCATCTCCAACTTTCCAGCATTATTGTATATTTCTTGTGATCTCATGATGTGCCCAAAGTAGGACTGTTCAGGCTTAATTTCCAGCATCCCAGAGTATCTGCAGAGTTCTCCTCCAGCACCATATTTCAGATGGAAAAAAATGTCCCTGTCATTTTTCTTCATTGTCCAGCATTCATATATGGTGATTGTGAGAATAGTGTGAATGATTTTGGCTGTGGTCTCCAGTGAAGAATCCTTACACTTGACAATTTTTTCTGATTCCTTCATTGCTCTGGTGGCGCAGTGGGTAAACTGCTGTCCTGCAACCAAAAGGTTGGAAGTTCGATTCTGACCAAAGCTCAAAGTTGACTCATCCTTCTATCCTTCCAATGTCAGTAAAAAGAGTACCCAGCATGTTGGGGGTAAAATGCTAATTAACTAGTGAAACACCCAGAGAGTGCACTAAGTGTTATGGGGTGGTATATAAGTGGGGTTGCTTTGCTTTTGCTGCTCTTCCAAGCCCCAGATCAGTGATGGTAAACCTTGGCACTCCAACTGTTCCTGAATTTCAATTCTCAGAAGCTCAAGTCTCTGTGAATCCACATGAATGGGTTTACTGCACATATACAGAGACTTGGGCTTCTAGGAATTGAAATCCAAGAACATCTATAGTGCCAAGGTTTGTCATCACAATCCTAGATCTTCTTCTTGAGGTTCTTTTTCACTTTAAATCAGAGTGGATCTTCTTCTTCTTCTTCTCTACTTCCTCTTTTACTCCTTTGGGTGCAGCACTGCAGTGGCTTAGTTAAGACAATGAGCTTGGAGACTGGAAGGTCAGGTTTCGATACCCGAGTGCTGCACGACAGATCTTGGGGACATGAATGGAGTCTCATTTGGGTGTTTCCCCAGCAAAAATCCTTTCAACCCAGAGTAGCTTTTCACATGAAATTTATTTTGCTCTGGCACTTCTAGCGGCTTTTACTAGGCACTATTTGGTGTTCCTGTAATATTTCTTTTGATGTTATCTCTCCACCTTCCTCTAGGTCTGCCTTGTGCCCTTTGTCCTCCTCCTCTTTTCACATATGCCTTGTAAGGTATGGACTTCTAAGACATTCTCTCCAAATGGGCAAACTACTTTTATTTGTTGTTTCTGTATGTAGTTTAAGTTGGTTTCACTCCAATTCTTTCCCTTATAATCTCATTTCTGGTTTTTATCCTTCCTAGTCACTCCAGCAGCCTTCCTCAAACATATCACTTCCATAGTGACCAATTTCCATTTATGTTTTGTTGTAAGTGTCCATGTTTGGCACTGGTACCCTGTTTCCCCGAATATAAGACACTGTCTTATATTTTTTTAAACTCCAAAATTAGCAAAAGGTCTTATTTTCAGGGGATGTCTTATTTTTCCATGAAGAAGAATGCCAGTCTCGATAGCGCTTCCCCACCTACAACCAAGGGACGCTTCCCTTGGTTGTGAGTGGGGAAGCGGGATCGAGACTGGCCTCAGCTGTGAGGTGGCCGGCGTAGCCCATAAGAAAGCCTGCCGCATCGGTGTCTCGATTGCCTCCCCACTCACAACCAAGGGAAGTTTCCCCTGGTGAGAGTGGGATCGAAACTCTGACGCGGCAGGCTTTCTTATGGGCCACGCCGGCCGCCTTACAGCTGAGACCAGTCTCGATTGGGCTTCCCTACTTGCAACCAAGGGACGCTTCCCTTGGTTGCGAGTGGGGAAGCGCGATCGAGACTGCCCTCAGCTCAGCTGTGAGGAGGCGTCGGAGCCGGCCGCCTTACAGCCGAGACTAGTCTCGATCGGGCTTCCCCACTCGCAACAAAGGGACGCTTCCCTTGGTTCCGAGTAGGGAAGCCCGATCAAGACTGGTCTTGCTGTAAGGCGGCCGGCTCCGATGCCTCCTCATAGCTGAGCTGAGGGCAGTCTCGATCGGGCTTCCCCACTCTCAACCAAGGGAAGCGTCCCTTGGTTGTGCGTAGGGAAGTGCAATCGAGACTGGTCTTGGCTGTAAGGCGGCCAGCGTGGCCCAAAAGAAGGCCTGCCACATTGGAGTCTTGATCCTACTCTCGCCAGGGGAAACTTCCCTTGGTTGTGAGCGGGGAGGCAACCGAGACTCCGACGCGGCAGGTCTTCTTATGGGCCATGCCAGCCGCCTTACAGCCAAGACCAGTCTCGATTGCACTTCCCTACTCACAACCAAGGGATGCTTCCCTTGGTTGCGAATGGGGAAGCATGATCAAGACTGGCCTCAGCTGTGAGGCGGACGGCATGACTCATGAAGGCCTGCCGCGTCGGAGTCTCGATCCCGCTCTCACCAGGGGAAACTTCCCTTGGTTGTGAGCGGGGAGGCAATCGAGACTCCGACGCGGCAGGCCTTCTTACACCCCGGGAGGAGGGGGCCAGCGGTGGAAGATGGCATACCGGTATTACAGTACCGTACCTGGCTCTGGCTCCGCTCGTCCTTTTCTTCTGTCCCGGACACCGGAAGCAGGGAGTGCATGCGATTGGATTGCCAGGAGGTAAGGGGGTCTTATTTTCGGACAGGGCCTTCTATTTCAAAGGCAGGGGGGAAAAGGAAGGAGGTCCTATAATGGAAGGAGGTCCTATAATCTGGGAAACACGGTAACACAAAGTGGGAATGAACATGCTTTCTATGAGTTTTTTCTTTGTGCTGGTCAGTATTGCCTTATGTAAATAAGAGCAGAGCTAAAGGTAACAGTAAAGGTTTCCCTTGCTCAAAAGCCAGTCGTATCCAACTCTAGGGTGCAGTGCTCATCTCTGTTTCAAAGCCGAAGAGCCAGCGCTATCTGCTTCTGCAGACGTTTCCGTGGTCATGTGGCAGGCATGACTAGACACCGGAGCAGACGGAACGCTGTTACCTTCCCACCAAAGTGGTCCCTATTTTTCTACTTGCAATTTCTTGCTTTCAAACTGCTAGGTTGGCAGGAGCTGGGACAAAGACTGGAGCTCATTCCGTCCTGCAGTACTCAGGAATCGAACTGCTGACCTTCTGCCTCCCAGTCAGCATCAATATTTGCTTTGCCTCACTGCACTGCATGTAAGGAAGGTGCCTTCAAAAGGAGGATGAGCTTCAAGCAACCTTTTTCCAAGACATGAGCTGGGGGTGGGGGTAGCCATCCTAAGAGGCTGATCTTTTCTGTTTGGTCTTGCTCTGCCAGATGTGGCCAAAATCTTCCCTGAACAAAGAGATGAGCCAGGGCTGGTGGCTCTTTTATATTGTCTTCCCTTTTACAAAAAAAGAGGAGAAACCCCCATACCAAACACAAATCAGAATAAAAATAAAGCCAACAGGAGAAAAAGATCAAAGCTGACATTGTTGTCCACAGGGACTCACATCCCAATGAATCATAAAAAACATATTCTCAAGCAAATATACTGCTCAGACAACCTCCTAAGAAAGTACACCACCATCCATTATAATGTCTCACCTGCCCAACGTAGGCCACAAGTTGTGCAACGAATTGAAAAACAGTGAGGCTTGCTTAAAAACTGGAATAAATCAAAATGGAAACCCTCTGGGCTTCATCCCATGGCACGTTGCAGCCGCGAAGGCAAGAAACAAAAAAGGTAAAATATGGGTTTGTTTACCCATATCAACTGTGTTTTCTTAATCTTCTGTCTCTCCAGCACAGCAAAGGTATCTGAAGTGAGAATGTGTCAGGTTTGTTTTGTATGTGCGGAGTTTCTATTGTAATAAATTATGGCTCCAAATCTATTTCTGTTTTATTCATCTTGTGTGTGAAGAAGATAAAGGGGAGGGAGAAATCTGGCCCGTTCCTCTAGCTTTCTACTAGCATGGATATGATTCATTATCAGTAGACAATATTGGACATCTAAGGAAACAATGCTTCTCATTTATTGTGTACAGTATCACCCTGTGCTTTAATGTTTAAAACACTGTGGCATGAACCGTCACTGGAATTTTATCTACGCACAGTTCGCATGAGATGAGTAGTCAATTTCTAGTTGGTTGGTGTGTTTTGTTTTGTTTTGTTTTTTTGGATCTGAGATATTGTGCACACCTTCACTCAGTTGTCAATGTGATACATTGGCTTGAATGAAGGTCCCCTAGTAAAGGAGAAAGGATAAATTTCCACAAGGAATGTGCTTAGCAGAAACCTCTATTTTTGTTTCTGCACATTTTCCAGGATATGCATGTCTCTCTTCATGAAGACATTATCAGTGAAGGTTAAGGAGCATAATTTCAAAATGCTGTGGAAATGGTATTTAACACCTATTCGCCTGCATCAAATGGATAAATCAAAATCATCGAAATGCTGGAGATGTAAAAATGAGAGAGGTACCTACACACATATGTGGTGGGACTGTAATGAGTTAAAACCATTCTGGTCAGCAGTTGAAAATGAAATAAAGGGTATGATTGATATTAAATTCAATTTAAAGGTGGGCATAGCATTGTTAACTGATGTAGAAGATTTACATTTTGATATATATAGGAAAGATCTTGTTTCAGTCATGATATCTACTGCAAGACAGTGTATAGCTTGGAAATGGAAAGGCAAAATTGCTCCTGTAATTAAGGAATGGTATAAAGAGATGTGGGCAATGGCCTTAAATGATAAATTAACTTGGGAAATTAATTTAAAAAGAGGAATTGTTAAAGAGAATATATATATATATATATATATATATATATATATATATATATATATATATATATATATATATATATATATATATATATATATATATATATATATATATATATATATATATATATATATATTGCAATTTGAAAAGCCTTTATAGAATATGCAACAGAGAAAGGAAAGGAATGTGCGCCAGTAACCGACCAATTAACTTTCTGGAAATCAAATGTATAATTACAAATATTTTCAGCTTCCTCGACAAATGTAAGTATCACCTGGGTATTATTTGTTGCTACAAAATGTAATAACCATTATAATATCGGTAGTGTTATTGAGTGATTGATTATGGATAAGATTGCAACAATAATTAAAAAGTATTATATATGAATATTACATAAATAAAATAAAATAAAATAAAATAAAAGTGTTAAAGATGAACTAATATATTTCAATTGTATAGCTAGTTTTAAAGATTTACAGGTATCTCTACCAATATTTTTGTACTTCCTAATGTTGTTGAGGTTTGTTATGTATTTTTATTATTATTAGTTTTTCCATGTGTTTTCTTTGTGTGTATATATTGTTGTATATTAATTTTGAATAAAAACTTATAAAAATTTTTTTAAAAAAATATGCAGAGCTTGATGACCGGAAGGTTGGCAGGTCTGTAGTTCAAGACCTGAGTGCTACATGACGGAGTGAGTTCATGTCATCTGTCCCAGCTCCTGCCAGCCTAGCAGTTCAAAAGGAAGAAATTGCAAGTCGATAAATAGGTACCACTATGGCAGAGAAAGTAAGTGTTCCATGTGCAATGCATCTAGTCATGACTGTCACATGACCATGGAAACATCTGCAGACCCAGACAGTGCTGGGTCTGTAAATGGAGATGAGCACCTCCTCCTAGAGTCAGACACGACTGGCTTTTGAGCAAAGGAGCTCTATGTGCCCCTTTAGTTTTCAGTTTCCCCCCTATATATCTCCCCTTTAACTCTCCATGTCAGGTGGAATCCTGGTAAAAAAAGTCTAGTAATTACTGGAATCCTGCAACAAAAGGTTGTCCAAATACAAGAGAAACTTTGCCTGCTTGTGGAAAAACAATTACAATGGAGTTCCACAGCTCAGAAGCAACCACTGGAAAAGTCCTTTTTTTGTGCATTCCTACCAAAGGTGACTGCAGTGGCTTCGTGGTTAAGATGCTGAACTTGACCACTGAAAGGTTGGCAGGTCAGCTGTTCGCGATCAGAGTGCTGCATAACCGAGTGAGCTCCCATCTCTGTCCCAGTTCCTGCCAACCTAGCAGTTCGAAAGCAAGAAATTGCAAGTAGGCAATTTTTTAATTTTTTTTTTAAAAAAGAGAGAAATGTCTTGGGAGAGGAGGAGCTTTGTGGAAAGAATTGAATGCTGACACTGCTTGTCTGTGCACATACACATGTTCCTAGTCCTCCCTCAAGAGGCAGAAGTCAAGGGGAAAGGTGCTTTGTCAAAGCAGTGCTTTGACTGTGGGGACACAATTACATTGCTTCAAAATGATTGCATGCTTTGAACCAGAGTGAAGGGATTAGATTTTTTTAAAAAAAAATGGTGGTGAGGAAAATCTATGGATTGGGCTGCTGAGACTCTGGGCTAATATGCATTTCCTTTTGTATCATGTTGTTGATGGGCAAACTGTGAATCTGCCTGTCTCCAATTTATAATATTCCCTGCATTTCTCCCCATGTAGTTGACCTTCAATACAACAATGCCCCTCATTTTAATGTTTTTATTTAATTCAACACTAGAGGGCACAAAAGAATCTTTGCAGTGGAAAATAAAGCAAACTAGCAGAGGATCCGGTGTTGCCCGGGGCGACCCAACCTGGCCTGAGGAGAAACCTGGGTTCACTGCCCCCACCCCACCCCAGCCGCTGCCAGGCCCAGCCCCCCTGTGTTGCCTGCACCCCCGCACTGCCATGCCCAGGTCCCCCCACGTCACCTGCCTCTGCCCCATGTGCTGCCAGGCACAGGCCTCCCCCATGTTGCTTGCTGGCCCCCCATGTGCTGGCAGGCCCTAGTCCCCCCACGTCGCCTGCCCCCCCATGTGCTGCTAGGCCCAGCCCCTGGCGTCACCTGCTGCAACCCCCTGCACTGCCAGGCCCTGTCCCCCACACCGCCTGCCAGGACCAAAGCCCCCCCGCATTATGCCTTACCTTGTTCCGTTGCTGCAGTCTGCTGGGTGCGTGCGGCTACGCGCTGGGCAGCGTCTCTCTCATTGCCAGGCAATGGCCACTGCTCTTCCACTTTGCGCCTTCAGGCCGGCTTCTCCGACTTGCGTGCATAGGCTTGTCTCCTGGCAACAGCAACGACTCCATCACCACAGCCTCCCAGCGTTGCCTGGGAGTACCCCTCCTGGGCCGAGGAGAGACCCGGGTCTGGTTCCCCCCCGGCCCTCACCACATCACACCCCTCCTGTCTCACCTGTTTGTATGTTGTTGTTGCCCATGTGATGGGCCTGGAGGTGGATCCGGGGGCTGCCAGGCTACGTAGACAGTGCGACTTGGTGCCTGGGCAGGCTAGGCCAAGGGGTGGTGTCCTGCTCTCCCAGCCGGGCCGCAAGGCACCGTCTCAGCCTGGGGCCCGGGGGCGGCCTCCCCAGCAACTGCAGTTGGTGGGCAGCCATCGCAGCCTGTCTCCTCTGTCCTCCTGAGGGTCGCCTCAGGTGGAAGGGAGGCTCCCTTTGGGGGGTGGAGGATGGGGCTGGGCCACCTACTTCCGCAGCCACGAAGCCTGTGGAAGGCGCTGGCCCGGTCCCGTCCTCCACCTGCCCCCCCGGCTGTGGGTTCTCCCTTCCTCTGAAGGCACGCCTCAGGAGTGTGAAGGAGCAAGGCCGCGGTGGTCGCCTGCTGACAGTAGTCGCTGGGGCATTGCCATCCGTAATGGCCGCCTGGAACGCCAGGCATACTTTGGCGCATGTGCAGAATTTCATGCATGAGTCACAGCCTGGAACGCCGGGGAGGGTTAGGCATGTGCGCAGACTGTTGAACAGGCACAGGCGCCCCCTGGATGTTTCTGTCTGCCGGTGGGGGGCTTGCAACCACTTTTTGGGGTGACAAACCCCGAAACGGGCTGCCGCTTCCCCTTGCTGGCCACTCCAGATGTTTAAGGTAGGTGTGCGTGCAGTTTCCAGCTCGCTGGGTGTCAGTGTGTTGGTGTGTATGAATAACATACACTACAACACTTTGATTATATATAGATAGATTTTGGGGGAATGGACATGAGAGCCAGGAATGGGTTGACTTTTGGAGCATGCTCATGTCTGTCTTTTCCCTTTGCCAATCTCAGCACACACACACTGCAGGGACCCTTAAAGGTTTATTACTTGGTTTGTACTGCAAAGAGAATGTAGGTGCTACTGGAAGTGACAGACTTTACATTCTTAGGAATTACTGCAGATGGAGATTGCAGCCATGAAATAAAAAGATGACTAATTCTTGGGAAGCAAGCTATGAGAAACCTGGGGAAGATAGTTAAAAGTAGAGACATCACCTTGCAAAACAAACGTCCGCATTGTCAAAGCAATGGTATTTCTAGTAGTGATGTATGGTTGTGAGAGCTGGACCATTAGGAAGGCTGAGCACAGTAGAATAGATGCCTTTGAAATGTGGTGTTGGAGGAGAGTTTTGAGAGTCCCCTGGACAGCGAAGAGAACAAATAAGTCGATCATAGAAGAAATCAACCCTGACCTCCTTAGAAGGACAAATAGTAAAGATGACGCTAAAGTACTTTGGACACCAAATGAGAAGAGAGGACTCACTTGAGAAAGCATTGATGCTGGGAAAGGCAGAGGGCAAGAGAAGAAAGGGCGGCCAAGGATGAGATGGCTGGATGGGATAGTGGACGCAGTGGGCATGAAGATGGACAGGCTGAGGAGGATGGTGGAGGATAGGGGTGCCTGGAGGTCAATGGTCCATGGGGTTGCGATAGGTCAGAATCGACTGTGCGACTGAACAACAACAACAACTACAACAACTGAAAGACAGCCAGTGGTAGATGTAGAGAACTTAGGTGATGATATGGGGAGATCTATGGCAAAAAGTTTCAAACCTCTGTTTTGTTTTGTTTCACAGGAAAATCAAAATACAAATATGAAGAGCTCATTTTTTGTGAACAGGGGCTTCCAATCTGTCAGGACACACACTTGATTACATTGCTGTCTCTGGGATATAATCGATGGTCATGAAACTATGTCACATGATGGTCTGTCTAGAGGTAAACATGGATTAGCACTTTTGTCAGACTTAGGGGTAAGTTGTGTTCCCCTGAGACTGAAATTACAGTTGGTATCTATTTATAAAGTAAAAATTCTATTGCTTGCTTGCTTCTTCTTCTTCTTTTTTGAGTGCCATATCTGATTCCAAACATTGGGTATCATCATGGCAATCAGCCATGAAGATTGTCCTGGCAGCAAAATAATGCAATGATCTTCCAAATGACTTCCACATCATAGTGTGTCACCCATACCAACCATCCACCTCCACGAATCACTTTCTAGTCCTGACCCCTTTTGGCACACAAAGTCCTCCTCAGCCCCAGACCAGTATTAATGAAGCTTCTGCCGTCAATCAAGATGGATTCAAAGTGGGATTTTATCCATTTGGGGACCATCACCCTTCCCTGTGAACTTCGCCAAGGCCGCTAGTCCTCAGGGTTGTCAGTTAGTTAACCACTGCCTGGCAATCGCCATTGAGTTGCTGGCAGTATGGTCTACTCCAGGAGTTCCCAACCTAAGGCCCATGGGTCAAATCCAGCCCATGGTGCCATTTCATGTGGCCCCCCACCCCTCCAAGGGCAGTTGAGAAACAAACTGGCCATCCCTTTGAAACTGTTGGGACAAAATGGCCACCCCCATTGTGCAGGCAGAGAAAAATTGTCATCCACCCCTCGAAGCTGACTGAGAGCATCCCCCGGCTTGAAAAGATTGGGAACCCCTGGTCTACTTTATTAGCCTAGCAGGATAACCTGGCCAGACATAGTGGTTACTTCTGGGATTGTCAATTCTTCTTTTCTGTGAAAAAAGAGGGTGCTGGGGAAAGGCTAAGAGTGCGTGTGTACAAAATCAATCTTGGAGCTCAAGGCTACACTCTGCTCACCTCTGTTTTGAATCAAAAAGGTTTTCTTGCTACTTTCACAAAGACAATGCAGAACAGAAGAATAAAAATGTATTGGATCCTGTCAGCTCATAGCAGAACATGTAAAGGATACTCACAGTTTCATAAATTCAAATTCTCCAATCTCACGTTTGCTTTTTCAAGAATATTTACAACTCTCTCCACACTCCCAGCCACTGGCCAAAATCTTGCATTATGTTATGTTGGGCAGGTGAGATCTATGAGCTCATTGACAGTGCAGTTGTGTTCTACAAGTAATAGATTTTGGCCTCTGTGTCAGTTGGACAAAGGTCAGAATCCTACGGAGAAGATGAAAAGAAAGTGTGCTGCACATAAGAGCAATCATGCAAATTTCCTTTGATATCCATCTTGCCAATGGGGATGTGACCCAACGTGCTATCATTTCTGTAGGAATCGGGGCCGCTGAGGGCCGTAGGTCCCGGAGGAGACTGATCAAAGAACGATACGAGGCAGCATGGAGGAGGATATGATCAGTCGTTTATTGAGGAGAAGGCATAACCATTTATAGATCAGAAGGCAAGGTAGAAAGAACCGTCACCCAACAGTCAATCACATCACCTATTTACTCAGGTTAATTGGGAATCTCTCGGGGGGAAGTTAATTAGTGCGGACAAACACTGGCTGAGACAACACCATTGTTTCGGGCTTAGACTAAGGCAATCATGACTCCTGTTTGCTTCTGGGATGAGACTGAGATTCGGAGATGAGGGATTACTCTAATAGGTAACGCATTTGCTCGCTCAGCAGGTTCGTTGGTCAGGTCAGGTAATTGGGTGAATCAAACCCTATCATTTATCCACCCCCCTTAATTTGGGTGCTCGCAGAGCCCACGGGCCAGGGAGCCTTTCTCCCGAAAGTGGCCTCTACCGGGCCGTTCCGTGCCCACGGGGGCACGGGGAAACCACATCTCCCCTTTTAATTTCTTTTAAGAGCCTGACCGGCGACCCTGCATAGGAGCGGGACCAGCTGATGAGCGGGAATGACGTCACGGGGTTTCCTTCTGGGGCGGCACCTTGAGATCAGCGAGGGAATACATTGTGCAAAGCAGCAGAGTGTGATGCCTAGTATAATCACCCCCACAACTACCTTGAGCACCGTTTGGAGCCACCCCCAGGGGATCCATGACCACATCCACTTCCACAATGAACTCCACCAAGCCCCCCATGCAGAACCCTCTGTGATGCCCTGGACTATGGTGTGGAGATCAGTGAGCTGGCTCTGTACTTTGCGGGAGTTGTCAGTAAGGTTGAAACAGCACATACCATGAAAGGATTCGCAACCCAGGTGGTGCAACAATAAGAGGTAGTCGATAGCCGCTCGATTGTCAAGAATGGCATGGCGAAGCTCTGCCTGCTCTTGATTAAGGAGCGCTATCGCGGAGGAGGTATGGTTGATGGCTTTTGCTAGACCGCAAGCCAAGCGACCAATCCTCTTTGCATTGCCGACGGCTAAGCCTGGCACGCCAAAGATGCTGACTGCCAAAGAGAGATATTCGGCAGGGCTCATTACTCTAAAGCTGCTCTCACATGAGCTGTCCAACTGGGTGGTGTGAGTGTGCCGTACGAGTGAGGGAACATTTGAAACATTTGTAACATTTGTGCTTGGGGTGACCATGTCCTTGGTAGGGAGTAACAATGTCAAACGACTGATACAACATATAGAGTCTGAAACATTTGCAGGGATGTAGTTCCACGTGTACTGGTTGCATGTGAAGAACCAACCAGATGGCAGGGTGATGTGAGCATACATGGTGCCAAGTGGTACTGGGTTATTGCAAGTCCAATTGCCACTGCCAACGTTGAGGCAGCGGCGCTGGGTACGACCAGCTGAAGCGCAGCCGTACATTCGTCCACAGGTAGAGTTCGGGCTGACCGCCACCCGAGGAGTGTGGAGGGTGGCTGCATCAGCCGGCAAGGTCATGGTTAGCCGCATCTCCCAACGGGCATACACTGAAGAAGCCGCTGGAATGTATGGGCTGAAAAGTCTCTTTACAAGCCAATCCCCATCCCTGGGGTGCGCGCCTGGAGAATGGCACACAGGGATGAGGCAGGTGCTGAGGATCGAAGCAGAACCAAGGTCCTGCCTGAGGCAAAAATCGGACTGGTTGACGAGACCCGCCAACCTCTCCCAAATATTGTACTGCATCCGGGCAGAGAGGTCTCCGCCGGGCAGTAAATCATTGGCCTCCAATGAGGCTGCCTGAGCGCCTCCCCCCAAAAGCAGGGAAAGGGTCAGGATGATGGTGAGCGCCAGGGTGTTGGCATGAATCTGGGTGAAAACTGCAGCTGTGAGGTTCTCCGGTGTCGGCTCCTTCCTTTCGCGCCGGACGGTATCCTCCGCCTCACGACAAAGGATCTTGACCATCCCCCAGGTGATCTTGGGTGCTGTCGTCGGTTGCCGTTTCCTCCAACGGGTCCTCTCGGTCAGGGTGAGGTCCTCCATCTCCGGGATCGGACTCTGGTCGGTCTGGGTCCACGCCATGTGGTTCCAAGTACGGCTTGACACACCGAGCTGGAATCCAAACGACACCTGTAGGAGACATAACTGCAGCATACCCTCTTCCCCAGGTTATGAGCGGCGCCGGGCCCCTCCAAGAAGGGTCCGGTGGCACCCGGTATCGGACCATCGGTCGCGGGAGAGCTTCCGAACGGCGGAAGTGCTTCTCCTGCGGCGTACAATCCGAAAAAACATTAAGGTGATTGTATGTGAACAATACCTTATTCAGGCAATGCTGTGCCTGGCCCTGTGACTTGGGGAGGGCTGGTGGCTCCCCCCTTTCTGTTTGTTTGTCAATATAGGACTTGAGCGTCCGATTGACCCGTTCCACAATCGCTTGCCCCTGCGGATTGTAAGGAACGTCAAAAGTATGCTTAATATCCCAAGTGGCCATGAAGGCGGCCAGCTGCCTGGAGCTGTAGGATGGCGCGTTATCGGTTTTAACGTGCCGAGGTTTGCCCATGGCTGCAATGCAGGAAAGGAGGTGCTGCTCCACGTGGGAAGCAGTCTCCCCTTTCTGCGCCGTTGCCCAAACGAACTGAGAAAAAGTGTCTATGCAAACGTGCATGTACTGCCATCTGCCAAACTGCGGAACATGCGTGACGTCCATTTGCCACACCTGATTGGCCTCTGTCCCTCGTGGGTTGACCCCCCACGAGGGCCCCCCCGGTGCCCCTGCACAATGCTGGCAAGAGCGAACTATGCCCTGGGCCTGAGAGAGTGGCAAATTGAACTGTCTGGCAAGTGCTTTGGCATTTTGGTGAAAAATGGCATGGCTCTGAATTGGAGTAGTAAAAACACCCAAAACTGAACGTTGCTGAATTTCCTTTGCCGCCGCATCCACTCTGCTATTGCCCGCCGAAATCGGACCCGGTAGGTCTTGATGACTTCGGATGTGGGCAATATAGAGCGGCTCCGTGCGGTTTCGCAAATGAAATTGAGCAGTGAGAAACAGACTAAGCAAATTCTTGTCTATCGCGGGAGTAATGTATGCTCCCGGTAGACTGTGAAGCAAATTCCTAACGTACATGCTGTCAGTGATGATGTTTAAACGTTCTTGGGCGAAGGTGCACAAAGCAAGGTTCACCGCTGCCAACTCTGCCCGCTGCGCGGACTTTTGTGGAAGAGTTAGCAGCGTGCGCCAAGCTTGGCCCTCCTGCCAGGTCAAGACACCATATGTCCGACCACCATCAGTAAAAACTGTCCTGGCTCCCTGGAGTGGAACCAGCGAGAGCAATTCAAACAAGCTGACTGTCTGCGTTTGGAGTGAGACAAGTCTGGGGTCCTTTGGCAAGTGGTATGCCAAGCATCCGGTGAATCCTTCCAGGGCAATTGGAAGCGAGTCACCGAGCTGCATTAATTGCTGGACTTGTTCCTTGGTGAATGGAACTACGATTTTGGCCAAATCATGCCCTGAGATGTCCCTAGCTCTCAACCTTCCGCGGTAAACCACCGCGGAGACCAATTCTTGGGGAGGGACGATGTTTCGTGAAGAGGTGTTCGGAAGGTACACCCATTCCACGATACTCGCCCCTTTCTCGGCATCTACGCCGAGCGCTCCTGTGAACATGGATCCTGACCGTACGATGTACAAATTCAAGATCGGAGCATATGGCCCTGGGGTGATCCTATCTACCCACCTCTGGCTGAGAACTTGGTTAACTTTCTCGATAGCTAAGCGCGCTTCTCGAGAAACCTGTATCCGGTCTGCCGGCTGCTTACCTAAGGTTAGCAGCGAGAAGAGCGATTTTAGGAGATCCGTATCCAAACGAAAATACGGTCTGGCCCAATTGATGTTACCCAAAACTTGCTGCAACTCTACAAGGGTGACTGAGTCCTGTAAATTGATTTGAGGCAAAACTGGTGCGGCGAAAGAGCAGAGAAGCCGATGACCCAAGTATGAGAAGGGCTCGGTTCTCTGCACTTTCTCCGGGGCAATGAGTAAACCTTTGTCCCCCAGGCTGGCCTGGAGGTCAGAAAACATTTCGCTGCCGAGTTGCGGCATCGCGACCAAGATGTCATCCATAAAGTGGCAAACTATAGCTTTAGGGTAAAGGCCTCGGAACTTTGCCAGTGCGTTGTGAACATAAATTTGGCACAGGGTGGGCGAGTTGAGCATGCCCTGTGGCAAAAATTTCCACGCGTAACGCTGCGTGGGCTCACCGTGGTTCACAACCGGCACCGTAAAGGCGAACCTTTCCCGGTCCCGGGGGTCTAAGGGGATTGTATAAAAGCAATCCTTGAGATCTACGACTAGAATCTCCCACCCCTCGGGAATCATGTTCGGATTGGGGATGCCGCATTGGAGCGGACCCATTGGCTGTATGCATTTATTGATCTCTCTGAGATCGTGGAGGAGTCGCCACTTCCCCGACTTCTTTTTAATCACAAAAATTGGCGAATTCCATGGACTCGTGGACTGCTCTATATGTCCTGTGTCTAGCTGTTCCTTAACTAGCTGCTTGAGGGCAACTAATTTCTCTCCCACTACCGGCCATTGTTCTACCCAAACCGGCGTATCGGTGAGCCATTTAAGTGGCAACGCCATTACCCAGAGGTAAGCGTAGCACCGTACTGCTGCAAGATGTCTCGCCCCCAAAGGTTGATGTGCACGTCAAGAATGTGCGGCCGAATTACCGCCGTGCCGTCAGCCCTTGGGATTGTGACTTCCACCCACTCTCGGCTCCTAAACGCTTCCTGGACGCCGCCTACCCCACACACATCGGAGACCGGCTCAATGGCCCACTCTCTTGGCCACTGGCTCCTGCTTATCACGCTCACATCCGCTCCGGTATCGAGTAACCCTGAGAACACTCTTTTGTTCAAAAATACCTCGATAACGGGGCGCTGCTTCCACTCAATGTTGGTCTCCACTGTCGCTAAGACCTGGTATCCTTGTACTGCCTCCCTGGCGCTCCAGCGGTCCTCTGACCGGGACTCGGAGCTGTCACTGAGCCTTCCCTGGCTATCTGCTGGCGAGTGACAAGGAACCATGATCAGTTGCGCTAAGGTGTCTCCCTTGTGGATTGTTTGGGGCAGATGAGTCCAAAGCTGAACTTGGAGAACGCCTGAAAAATTCGAGTCAACGACTCCTGGAATTATGAAAATTCCGCGTGCTCCAGCTACACTGCGGGGCAAAACTAAACCTATAAAGCCCTTGGGCAGTGGACCCATGTACTGGGAGTCCACTAGATAGACCGTGCCTGGCAGGTCGCATGTAACGTCCGCCTGACAAGTCAAGTCTAACCCTGTACTACCCTTGGGGCTGGCCTGTGCCCTCGCAATGTCTGGAGTGTGACCGTGATTTAGTCTAGCTCTGGTGAGCTCTGAATGAGGGGAGTCCCTGTTTGGACCGGGGCCAGAGACATGCCCGCGTTCCAGTTTCCCGAATTCGGACAGTCTCGGGCCCAATGGTAGCCTCTTTGACATTTCGGACACTGGGTCTTCGGAGCCTTGGGGCGGCCGGACTTTTGCCCGCCTCCCTTGGATCGGCACTCCCTAGCGAAGTGACCAACCTTGCCACAACTGTGACATGCTCCTTGGGTCTTTCCTTTTGGTCTCTTACCCCCTTGCACCGCTGCCGCTAGCAATCCCATCTTGTAGGATTCTGTGCCAACGTCGGCGCAAGCTCTAATCATGTCCGTAAGGGTCAAATCAGGACGATTGCCTAGTGACTGCAAGATTTTACGGCAGTCTAAATTGGCATTGTCCTTGGCTAACTTCATCATGAGCTCTTGTTGGGCCTGCTCATTGTCAATCTGCCTGCTAATTGCTTCCTCCAGGCGATTGATGAAGTCCATATAGGGCTCTTGGGCTCCTTGCTTGATAGCGGTGTAATTTTTAGCCGCTTTGCCAGTTGCTGGGACTTTGAAAAACGCCCTAAAGGCGGCCTCGGCCGACATCTGGAGAGTGGCTAGAGGCAAGTTGATCTGGGCATCGATGGATTCGAAGGCACCTGAACCATATAACTGGTCAGGAAGTACTGCGCCTCCCATCTTGGCAGCCCTTGTCTGCGCCTCCAGGCGATACTCGCTGTCCCAAATTAAGTACTGGCTAGGGTTGAGCATCATCCGCATGACGGCTTTCCAGTCATGGGGAATGAACATGGTGTTCTCGCACACTTGCTGAAGCGTGCCCCTTGTGAAACGACTTTGGAGCCCTGTCTCGGAAATGGCTTTCCGTATAGCCATGAGAAGCTTATACGGGACTGGGGAGTGTACTATCTGCTGTGCGCCTGTAAGCGCGTCCATTTCCATGCGGATGGGACATATCTGGCTAAGCTCAGCTAGTTCTTCTGCTGGCAATTCCCCCTTCCTAATCTCCTCTTCAATGGTGCGCTGAAGTGGACTCTTGGTAACTCGGGAACTTGGAACTGTCAGAGAAGCGCCTGCGCTCCTCATTCCTTGCATTCCACCGGTGACGTCTGCAGCTGGCACCGGGGGAAAGCTCCCTATGCTACCCTGCCTAAATTGGAGTGACGGATAGAGCGCCGTAGGCGCCGTTGGATTGGCTGGCGCTTCTGGCAGATTTGGGGGTTCTTTGGCCTCTATCCGGACTGGCTCTATCTCCGCCAAGAGCTTCCTACACTTTCTCCATGTGCGAATTACGCCTCCTGGAGCTTTCGGGGGTTGCTGAATGCAGTCTCCTATCTGATCCCAGAGCTCGAGGGTTAATGTACCTACTTCTAGGTAAAGCAGGCAGTGTTCCCCTAGGTACACCAAAAGTCTCGCTAGCTCCCCGCTGTGAAAACGCAAATTAAATACCCTGGCCAGGATGTTGAACTCCTCTACACGAGTTCTTTGGCTAGCGGATGGACGCTGTCGCTGAGGACAGGTCCCCATATTACCTGCGATTGGGTCCTCGGAAGATTCCTCCTCGGGACGAGCCGACGCGTCTTTGGCAGGCAATAGGTTCTGGCGACGTCGCTTTCTGGGTAGAGCTCAGAGCGTGGACTGCGGCCACGGGCCCTTGGTGGCCACTGCGCTGTCAGGGGCTCACAGCTGCCCTGAGCGGAACGCGCGTTTCCCTTTGGCGCAAGCCGCCGCGAAAGTCGGGAGCAAGCTGTAGGAAAGCCTCTTTGGACTGCCTCACCGCAGGCCGTCCCTCCGCTCGGCTGGCTGCCGGACGGAGTGCCGCGCTGTCCTCCGGGATGATTTGGACACGGTTCAAGCGCAGAACTGGACCGTGTGATCGCTACTCTGAGGAAGACCGCTCTTACTCACGAGTAGATCATGTCGGGGTCACCAGGTGTAGGAATCGGGGCCGCTGAGGGCCGTAGGTCCCAGAGGAGACTGATCAAAGAACGATACGAGGCAGCATGGAGGAGGATATGATCAGTCGTTTATTGAGGAGAAGGCATAACCATTTATAGATCAGAAGGCAAGGTAGAAAAAACCATCACCCAACAGTCAATCACATCACCTATTTACTCAGGTTAATTGGGAATCTCTCGGGGGGAAGTTAATTAGTGCGGACAAACACTGGCTGAGACAACACCATTGTTTCGGGCTTAGACTAAGGCAATCATGGCTCCTGTTTGCTTCTGGGATGAGACTGAGATTCGGAGATGAGGGATTACTCTAATAGGTAACGCATTTGCTCGCTCAGCAGGTTCGTTGGTCAGGTCAGGTAATTGGGTGAATCAAACCCTATCATTTATCCACCCCCCTTAATTTGGGTGCTCGCAGAGCCCACGGGCCAGGGAGCCTTTCTCCCGAAAGTGGCCTCTACCGGGCTGTTCCGTGCCCACGGGGGCACGGGGAAACCACACATTTCCTCTTAATCAATTTAATAATTTAATTTAATATTCATATTTCTATAGCGGCCAAACTCACGAAGACTCTGGACAGCATACAATATTAAAACCTTTAAAACAAGAACAACCCCATTAACACAAATTTCCCCGCTAAAACCCACCCACCCATATTAAAAAGAAGAAGGTTACTTTCATATTAAACCAACCAGCAGGCGGGGGTCACCACTTCTTCAGAACCCCACACCTGCCCGGTCAGCCCGGTTTTCACATCTTTTCTAAAGGGCAGCAATTCCATCTGCAGCCGTACCTCTGTTGACAGGAGGTTCCATAGGGCCGGTGCGGACACAGAGAAGGCCCTCCTTCTTGTCCTAAAGAGACGAATCCCTCTAGCCGATGGTATAAGAAGAGAGCCCCTCCGGTCCTTCATCTTATCATCTGATGAAGAAAACACAACAGAGAACATGCTAACAAAGTGGGATCACTTGTGTAATTGTCCTTTGTGGTCACATAAGGCAATAGGTTTCTGGTCAAAATGCTCAACAAGGGATAGCAAAGATTTGAGGAACGTAACAGAGAAAGCAGTTCAGCATATTTAATATTGGCACTATTTTACACCACCAACCCACACTGTTGACAGCAACTGCTACTATTAGATATATTGGCTGTTAATGTGAATCAGTCACTTGTTCGCGAATTCATTTCCCCACTCACATAATAATATAATGCTTATGTGACTGAATTGTCCTTTTTCTGTCCTATCTTTCGTTGTGGCTCATGTTTAATGAGCTTATTTGTAACAAGAGCTTTCAGGCTGTCTAGATGAGGCACTTAAACTTAGCTGTGTTACTTAGCTGTGGCTGTTTATTATATGTACAGAAGAGAGCTTTGATCCTCCTCCTCACCCGCATTGGCTACTTGTAAGCATTGGCTACCTGTAAGCAATGGATAACAGTAAGCTTCCATGCTATACAGTAAAACTCCTACTTACACAAAAAGTCTGTTCTGTAGGCTTTTGTTTAAATCGTTTTTTTTATGTAACTCGAAGCAAACCCATAGGAAAAATTGTTTTTATGTAATTCGAAGGAAACCCATAGGAAAAATGATTTTTTGATGTAACTCAAAGCAAACCCATAGGAAATCATGTTATGTAAATTTATGTAAATCAGGACATGGTTTTAGCACAAAATCATTATGTACGTCTAATTTTATGTAACTCGGGACATTTGTAAGTTGGGGTTTTACTGTATTCAAGGTTTTGGTGATAACAGATAATGCCCTTAATGGTTTAGTAAAGGTAAAGGTCTCCCTTGCTCAAAAGCCAGTCGTGTCCAACTCTAGGGGGCAGTGCTCATCTCTGTATACAGTCAAAAAACCAGCACTGTCTGCATCTGCAAACATTACCGTGGTCACGTGGCAGGCATGGCAAGACGCCAAAGTGCACAAAATGCACTTTTCCCGCCAATGCCATACCTATTTATCTACTGGCAATGTCATATTTTTGAAATGCTAGGTTGGCAGAAGATGGCAAAGAATTACAGGGGATTACTCTGTTGTGCAGCACTCAGGTCCCAATTTGCTTCCTCTGGGCCTGTCTCATGGTCTTTGCCCTTCCCCTCTTTCCACACAATGCCTTCTAAGGTACAAAATTCCAAGATATTCTCTCCAAGTGGGCAAACCACTTTATTTGTTTTTTCTATATGTAGTTTAAGATTGCTTCTATTCCAATTATTTCCCTTGTAATCTTATTCCTGCTTTTATCCCTACTAGTCTCTCCAGCAGCCTTCCTCAGGTATCTCATTTCCATGGCAACCCACTTTTATTTATGTTTTGTTGTAGTTGTCCACGTTTGGCACTGGTACTAGCTACAATAGTTATTGGCCCAGGTACATACACCTGCCAGTCCTTTCTCTAGTCCAAGCCCTTGCTTGTGGCTTTTTGTTGAGCCCTGGCGGTGCAGTGGTTAAACTGCTGTATTGCAGCCAAAAATGCTGACATTGTGAGTTTAGTCCTGATGGGGATCAAGGTTGACTCAGCATTCCACTCTTCTGATGTTGGTAGAACCAGTCGCCAGTGTGTTGGGGGCAAAAATGCTAATTATCTTGTGAACCTCCCAGAGAGTGCACTAAGCGCATGAGAATTGCTAATGCCTGCATTGTGCAGAGATAACACAAATAGTATACACAAAGCATTTTGCTAAGCCAGGGGTCCAGCTGGCAAAACATGGAGATAGATGCAACAAAAAGCCATCTCAAACACCAAATTAATACTTTATCTTCCTCCAGCGTCATTTGCTGATCACCTCCAAAACTGGAGAAGGGCAGAAGCATAGCAATTCCTGAGACCTCACAACCTCAAAGTAATCTAGGCTGAAGTCCATTAGAGAAATGGCACACCTTGAAACGGACTCATCATTCCCAGTCTTGCTGGCAAGAGTCTGTAGCTCATTCCCATGATTTACTGCCCATATTTTATTTGCCTTTTGTTCTCCTTCCAAGGACCAAAATAATCTTCCCCTGGCTTGCTTCTCTCCTTTCTAACCTGTGTATTATCATTTGCAGAACCTCAATCCACCAGCCTGTTCTCTTTATCCTCTCTTTCTTTATAGCCATCAGTAGCCAAGCTGTGCTGTTTGGTAACCAGAACATATTGTTGGGAGGAACTGATAAGCACATAAAACATTACAAACACATTAAGCACAAATGCATCCCCCACCACCACCACCACCTCAAATTATTTAGGAACAATGAACCTCTCTTTGACCAGGTATAGGCAGTATGTAGATTTTATGGCTATATGCTTTCAAGTGATTTTTTCTTTTAAACACCAATTCCCCCATGATATAGGAAATGCTTTCACAGGTGATATTAGAAAACGGTTCTTTTTTGCTTCTATTGTTTCCCCTGATTATGAGGAATGGTTAAAATGACTTATGTAACCTAGGAAGGGAAAATACATTTAATTTAAATTGTAATCTCTAGGAATTTCGGCCTTTGAAAGGATCCTTTTATGGCTTCTTTTTGTTCTTCTTGCAGTGAACAAACATGAACTTAAAGATGAAGAGTTAGTACTCCCTTTTGTTATTTTATTCATACAGCTCTATCTGTATACACAGACTAAAATAGACAGATCTCTGCCTCCAAGGAGCTTAAGGATTTAAGGAAAATAAAAGACCAATGGGAGAGAAAAGGGAAAGCAAGGGAAGGACAGATGCATACATTTTTTCATTTACTAAGGCAAAAAGTAAAGGTCTCACTTGCTCGAAAGCCAGTCGTATCCAACTCTAGGGTTCGGTGCTCATTTCTATTTAGAGCCAAAGAGCCAGTGCTGTCTGTGTCTGCAGACATTTCCGTGGTCACGTAGCAAGCATGACTAGATGCCGAAGTGCACAGAATGTAATTACCTTTCCTGTTGAAGCCACACCTATTTATCTACTTGCAATGTCATGCTTTGAACTGCTAGGTTGGCAGGAGCTGGGAAGGACGATGGGGACTCACTTTGTTATGCAGCACTTGGGTCTCGATCTACTTCCTCTGGGTCTGCTTCATGGTTTTTGTCCTCCTCTTTTCACATATGCCGTGTATAGTATGGAATTCCAAGACATTCTCTCCAAATGGGCAAACCACTTTATTCATTGTCTCTGTTTGTAGTTTAAGATTGCTTCTATCTGCTGACCTGCTCAACTTCCAGTCATCAAGTTCAGCATCTTAACCAATTTAAGAAAGTCACGACTAAGTCATCAAGCCAGTAAAACACTGTGGTTTTCAAGAAGACTTGAGAGGTCTGCATTCAAACCCACATCTGCCAAGAAACACATAGGGTAAACCTGAGACACTCAGAGTCTCTCAGCTGGCCAACCTTGCAAGACTGTTGTGAGGATAAAGCAGGAAGGAAGGAAGTCCTGTGTATTAGTTTAAGTCTGTTGGAGGAAAGAGGAGCTAACCAAATATTAAAGGTAGTGGATGTCATAAGAATCCATTATGATAAGTTACTTTGACTTATATTTTGCCTAGGTCACAATGTATTAGTACCTAGTTGTAGTTTGATAGAAATAATTTGCTTAGTTTGAGAATCACAGCATTTTCCAAAAGTTGGCATAAGCATACACTACTGTGTCTGGCAATAACCTGTAAGAGTTTTTCAAAGTCGAACTTTTCAATTCATCCTCCAGATGGGAGAGGGGAACAGAGCAATGTATGTATGCATGTCTTCATTCACTAGATGGGAGGAGGGAAGAGCAGACTTCAAGTTATACATGCACTAGGAATGACCAAGACATCTATACATTCATATAATATAGATGTACCATGGCTGGCAAAGACTGGCATACAAATGCCTAGATATTGTACATTAGCTATAACATTAAGAGTAGGTTAATGACGCACTTGGCTTGCCAAGAAACCTTATAAAAAAGGGGGAAGGAAATAAAAGAGCAGATGAGGCAGAGGGCCTCATCAAGGAACACACACAGAAGGGAGATGCCTTCCAAATTTCATGCCATGACATGATGCCAACTCTACACAGCTCTATGGGGGTGAACCATGCTCATCCAAAGAGACAATTAGCCAGAGAGAAAACAGGTAGCTATGAAATCTTATTTATTATATTTATTTCTTGCACTCAGTGAATACTTAGAGAGACGTAAGATAGGATTCTAAGAAGCAACTTTAAATATTGTTCAAATGCCTATTTTTATGGAAATAGAACTTTGCTAATAAAAAGAACCTATGCTGCTGAAAAGTAGTGTTTTCTTCAAGCAATAGGAATTGGGAGTAGAAGGATGTGATAAAGAAATTAACAACTCTAAACGAAGAGACTGTATTCCTTTAATCTCCAAGATTTTGGATACCAGAGTCCTGAGAGAGAGGGTACCGGCGCAGCCTTCACCCTGAGACAGAAGGGTACAAGTTGAATGAAAGGAAAACTTCAAAGAAGGCTCATTGCCACAATTTAGCTTAGTTTAGCCCATTGCCACAACTTAATGCTTGAAAATGTCACTGAAATGGGACCATCAGCACAGTCATTACAGTTAGTCACCACTCCTTTATTAGAAATATTTTAGAGCTTGTAGCCCTCTGTCATTAACTCAGCTATCACATATATACCTATAAATTGTTTGCTGGGAAAGTTGGTCTTAATCTGTTAACGATGATGATGATCTTAAGATGCCTCCTACTTTTAATACTGGGGGACTGTGGTGGCTCAGTGGTTAAGATGCTGTAACTTGATGACTGGAAGGTTGGCAGGTCAACAGTTTGAGACTGGAGTGCTGCACGATGGAGTGAGCTCCCATCACTGTCCCAGCTCCTGCCAACCTAGCAGTTCGAAAGCAAGAAATTGCAAGTAGATAAATAGGGACCACTTCGGTGGGAAGGTAACAGTGTTCCGTGTGATCTGGTGTCTAGTCATGCCTGCCACATGACCACAGAAACGTCTGCAGAAGCAGACAGCGCTGACTCTTCGGCTTTGAAACAGAGATGAGCACTGAACCCTAGAGTCGGATATGATTACTTCACCACATGTCCATAGAAACGTCTTCAGACACAGACACAGACAGTGCTGGCTTTTTTTTTACTATAAACAGAGATGAGCACCACACCCTAGAGTTGGATATGACTGGCTTTCAAGCAAGAGTGACCTTTACCTTTACTTGTAACACCTCAGTGGTTCTTTATTGAGTGTCACAAATTTCAAAACCAGTTTTTACATGGCAGTGTTGTGGAAGAGAACACTAGCAGTGTTGAACTGCTGCTCCAGGTGCCCCCTGTGACCATCAGAGGCAGAGATGGCTAAAGTGTGAGGCATAATATCTGAAAGGATGTTAAAAATATAGTAACAAATGAAATCATCAACATCAGTACCTTTTAATAGTACTTAGAAATCCATCTGCTGAGACCAAGTGCCTAATCGCAGGACCTTGCCAGAGATAAAGTCAGAAGGATGCGTTACGACAAGCTTCTGTCTATCCAAGAAAACAGATTAAAAGTATATAATTAAACAAAGAAAAAGAAAATAATGGAAAAGACTGACATCATTGTTTGAGACAGGTATTATTTCCCTGAAGAAGACTAAATCAATTGCAATTATTTCTCTTTCTGGTTCGAGCTGGCATCGTTTATGTTCTGGGTTAAATTTATTAATGAAATAAGGCACTGTGATATTTCCTTTCGGTTGAACAAAGGGCAAAGCATGTGACAGGTACAACGTGGTGGTAATCATGCAGTGTGCTTAACACTTTGAGAGTTAATGAGGGACAAACCGCACCACCAAGATCTCTCCATTGTCATTCTCTTCCCCCCCCCCCCATCACCACTGAACCGATGGTAATCCAAATACACTCTGGGAGTCATTAATTCCTCCTTCCCCTTCTCCCATTCGCGTTGCCACAAAAAGCCCGGTGGAGGACCTGTAATTTTATACATGAATGAAACAAAAGTCCTTAATGGCCTCTATGAGAAACAAAGAAGCACACACATGATTGTTTGGATGGGAAAATAACACAAATTAGAACTGAAACTACCACACACACACACACCTGCCCTGTCTTTCTGGAAACAAAACTAACCAAACACTTCCATGAAGAATTATGGCTGAGATTTGAGAAACATGACCTGATGATGTGTCTGACTCTTGAAACATGGTCTGTTCAGACATTGGGCCATTCAAACAACAAAACGTCTCGATTCCAGTTGAAATGACACCTACAGGTTAGAAAAGTTAGATGACACGTCGTAGAACCTGCAAAGCACTGGTTTACAGGAAAAGGTATTCCAAAAATAGGTTTTCCAAGCTCCATTGAAATGTTATACCCACACAGAATTTTCTGTGCAATGAAACATACCACACCCATGGAGGTCCAATTGTCTGATTTAATACAAGGCATCTTACAATGGTCCTATGGCATAGAGACATTGTAAGATGTCTTGCACTAAATCAGACAATTGGACCTCCATGGGTGGACCTTGTTCTCAGTGTTTTACAGAGCAGCTGTTGTTTTTTTTAGTTAAGTTTCCTAGCCCTTCCTCAAGATGTGAAGATTGAGATCTGAAAGCTCCCTAGTGAAGTATGTGGCCTCTCTATATGGAGTGTGCATATATCCTCCAATTTCACCTAGAGGCCAATTTGATTCACCAAATGTTTGGACCCGAGTTTTGCAACCCTACTGCTCAGATAGCCCTGGACATAAAAATATTTGAGGTGTTGCCTGATAATGAAGCTGGACTGCAGTGGCTTAGTGATTGAGACGCTGAACTTGACGACTGGAAGGTTGTGAAGTCAGCAGTTCAAGACCTGAGTACTGCACGATGGAGTGAGCTCCCATCTCTGTCCCAGCTCCTGCCAACCTAGCAGTTTGAAAGCAAGAAATTGCAAGTAGGTAAATAGGAAACACTTTGGTGGGAAGATAGACAGCATTCCATGCATTCCGGTGTCTATTCATGCCTGCCACATGTCCACAGAAACGTCTGCAGATGCAGACAGCGCTGGCACTTTGGCTATAAACAGAGATGAGCACCGAACCCTAGAGTTGGATACAACAGGATTTTGAGAAAGGGTGATCTTTACCTTTTACCTACCTAGTAGTGTTAATCTGTGCATGTGCTTTGTCATGATCTTATCAATGCCAATTACATTCAGTTGTTTTTTCAGCTCTTTTGGGAATGCTGCCAATGTTCCTGTCGTTACTGGTATCCCTGTTGCTCTTTCCCCCCAGAAATACTGCACTTCAGTTCTCAAATCCTGATCTTTCATGTTCTCTTCAATGTCTTTCGTTTCAACCTGACCATTACCTGGGATCACCATGACAATCAGCTGAACCAATTTCCCCCCCAGCTGCAGTAACGAAGCCCAAGTCAGTACACCTGCTGATCAGGGCTTCTGGGAATTGTAGTCCAAGAATATCTGGAGAGTCAAGTTTTCTGACCCCTGGTCTAGAGCAGTGTTTCCCAACCTTTGGTTTTTCAACTTCAATTCCCAGAAACAGTTTAAAACGATACTGTTTAAAGAGGCTTATAAGAACATTCTTCCTATAGCATTGAATAAGTGTATAATAGGACTATGCCACCCTTGGATACCATCAATTGTTATTGTGTGTATATTTCTGGTTTTAACTATTATAAACCATCAGCTGGGGCAAAGAGGCCCTTCCCGGCCACTCCACCTGCCGGTGCTCCTGGCCCCCCCTCAAACTTAAAAGGTGGGGGCTGGCTGGATGCCGGACACACCGCCACTGATGCCGCAGATTCGGCCCTGGTTGGGGCGAAGAGGCCCTTCCCGGCCATTCCACCTGCTAGTGCTCCTGCCCCCCCTTGGAATTAAAAGGCGGGGGCCGACTGGACGCAGGACATGCCATCACCACCGCCACGGATTCGATCCCGTCTGGGGCGAAGAGGCCCTTCCTTGCCACTCCACCTGCCGGTGCTCCTGGGCCCTGCCCTCCCACAGACTTAAAAAGTGGGGGTCAGCTGGACACCGGATGCACGGCCACCGCCACCGCAGATTCAGCCCCGGCTGGGGCGAAGAGGCCCCACCTCTCCCTGCTGCCTTCACCACTGGCGCGGAGATGGTAGTGGTCGCCAGCTAGGACTAAAAAAGCCATAGAGGCAGCTAAACTTTGTCGCTGCCACCGGTCTTTTCTGTAAGGCAGAGAGGTTTTTGATATCTTGATATTAATGTACTTATTGAAATGTTATGTTGTGAAATGTGTTTTATTGTATTTTCTGTATTTATTCATATTGTATAATGATACGTTGCTCTGAATTGAATTTGTATATTGTATTTTTGGAGATTTTGCTGTTCTGTTGTTTATTGACATGGATTGTATGAATTATCTGGTACTGTATTGATATTTTATATTATTTTGTTGTTTTCATTTTGTATAAATTATGTTGTATTTATATTCTTGTATTATTTTGTTGTCTTTGTGAAACTGCTTTGAGTCACCCGTTGCGTAGAAAAAAGCGGTATATAAATTAAACTTCAAATCAAATCAAATCTAGAGTGGGAAAATATCCCAAATGGGCAGTATAAAAATCAGATGACTGACTGACTGAATGAATGAATGAATGTCATCTCTCCATCTTCCGCAGGGTCTGTCTCGTGCTCTATGTTTTCTCTCCTCGTATATTATTTGTTTGTTTATTTGTTTAGATTTATATTGCTGCCTACTCGCTGTGGCGACTCAGGGCGGCTTACAATCAATACAACAACAGTACAGTAACAATCATAGTAAAGGTAAAGGTTTCCCTTGCTCGAGAGCCAGTCGTATCTGACTGTAGAGTGCAGTGCTCATCTCTGTTTCAAAGCCGAAGAGCCAGTGCTGTCTGCTTCTGCAGACGTTTCTGTGGTCATGTGGCAGGCATGACTCGACACCGGAGTGGGTGGAATGCTGTTACCTTCCCACTGAAGTGGTCCCTATTTATCTACTTGCAATTTCTTGCTTTCGAACTGCTAGGTTGGCAGGAACTGGGACAAAGACGGGAGCTCATTCCGTCCTGCGGTACTCGGGAATCGAACTGCTGACCTTCCACCTCCCAGTCAGCATCTTAGCCACTTGAGCCACAATCATAGTAATAGTAAAACACAACCCCACAAAACAAAATACAGTACTACAATCCAAAAAACAAACAAACACAAACTATCTCCCCTCTGGCCGTTGGTGGGGGCCCAGAGGTGGCAGTAAAGTCCTCAGCTGCCCATCAGGCCATGGCGTCTCCTTGCTCCAGTATGGTATGGTATGGCAAGGCAATTCTCTCCAGATTAGCAAATCATTTTATTTATTGTCTCTGTACTTAGTTTAAGATTGGCTCTATTCCATTGTTTCCTTTATAATCTCATTCCTGATTTAATCCATTCTAGTCACTCCAGACATCTCATTTCTGTGATGACCAAATTCGTTTATGTTTTGATGTAAGTGTCCATTCTTGGCACTAGTAACACAATGTGGGAATGATTATGAGGTTTTTCTTTGTGCTGCTTGATATTATGTTGCTAGGAAATCTGACAATGGTTGCTGCATCACATAAATTAATGAAAATAAAAGCACTGGATGGATTATTTGTGCCTTTGTGATCAATAAGTCTGTCCTTTGAGACTGGCTGCATGGGCCTGTAAATTCTCAAAAGGAAACAACATTCCTTTCATGCTGAGACATTTTGCAGCAAATCGGGGAAGCCACAGGAAGTGGGGAAACCCAAACCAGCTGAGATCTTGATTTCTCAAAGATCTCTTGAGGTCCCCTGGTGGCACAGTGTTTAAACTGCTGTACTGCAGACAAAACTGCTGACATTGTCAGTTTGATCCTGATGGGTGTCAAGGTTGACTCAGCCTTCCATTCTTCTTAGGTCGGTAAAATGTATATCCAGCATGCTGGGGGCAAAATGCTAATTAACTTGTGAACTGCCCAGAGAGTGCACTAAACGCTGTGGAGTGGTATATTAATGTTATTGCTATTGTTATTGCTATTCCTATTACTATCTGAAAGTGCCTTGGCAAGGCAAGAAATCCATTACAAAGATTTCTTGAGGATTCGTTTCCCCTCCAGAATGCCACTCCGGCACTCAACTATGATGATTGGCACCTTCTTGGCAGGCTTACAGAATGGCACAGTCTGCGTTTGAATGTGAGCCGCCACTCCGGAGGGGGAAACATGACTTTCCTCCAGGAGGCAGGCCTAATACCCAACAAATGCCACTTTAGCCTGGGCTTTGCATATAGAGCTTGAGACTTGAATGAGCAAATAAGAGATGCTCTTTTACAATGAGGTGGGATTGAAAGATAAACAGCTAGCAGGACTCCAAAGCTGTCAGCATCCCCCCCCCCCCCGCCCCACCTACCTAACCATCTGACAGGGCCTCAGGCAAAGCAGAAACTGGCAGCACATAATGCCCATCCCTCAGGCTAGATGGCACCCAAACAATACAATTTCGCCTCCTGGTGTGCTTGGCTGCTTTAGAAATCACATTCTTGAAAGTATAACTAAGCAGTGAACCACCAACATTAAGTAGCAACCACCTAAATTTGGACTTTCCCTACTTTCGCCTGAAGAAGTGACTTTGAATCACGAAAGCTTGCAATGTTTTTTTAATTATTATTTTAGTGATCCAAAATAGGCATCGCCTTCTTCTACGTTTGTTTTGTACATGGATCTCATGGATGATTTGTTTGTTTTATGGACGTTTTGTGGATACTAAGAACAGCCACCTGAACTGCACAGACATTTTAACATCGGGACAACGTCACTGCAGATTGAACCACTAGGTAATATTTAAATTGACTTTGAATTGGCTATAATTGGAATACCAAGGTCTGTGATGGCGAACCTTGGCACTCCAGATGTTCTTGGATTTCAATTCCCAGAAGCCCAAGCACCCTGTGAATCCACATGAATGGGTTTACTGCGATTCATCCAGCCCGCGCTGCCCTCGCCGCTCCCAGAAGCAGAAGTAAAATGCGCCCGGATGTATTTTATGTTATTTTAGCCCTCAATATCCCTGATCCTTGTGTGTTACTTCTTTCTAAGGATAGAACCAAGTGTGACTGAATCTGTTTCGATCTATCACATATTGTATTCTCGAGGAGCGGCAGCTGGCGCATGGCTATGTGTTCATGGCAGCTTTTGTGTGCTTTGAAGGAACTGTGAAATAACACTTACCTCATCTTTAGCAGCGGGACTTGTTCCTGATGTTTTAATAAACCTTCTGCGTATAGCTTTCAAATTGACAGAGGCTCTAATAATCATAGCTGTGGAGGGCTGTTCTCACAATATCTGTCACAATAGTGGTGATGGTCATGATATCAGGATGGTCATGATATAAGGATTGTGGTCTCTTATCCCATTATTGTTCTTTTACCATTTCTGCTAGTATTTTTATCATGTTAGCTTCCCTAAGCTTTGGAAAGATGAGGTATTGGTGATATATTATTGGGAGAACTCAATGCATGGCTGTTAATAGGGACACAGAAAATGGATATTTTTCTGAAGTGGTAGCTCTGTTAGTCTGTGTAAGCCTATTAGAGAGTAAATATAACAAGACAAAAAAGACAAAAAAAGTTGTGGCAGCTTAAAGACTAACTACCGTATTTAATGTTAGCTTTCATGGTCTGATAAAGTGGCCTCGATCTATGAAAATTAACATTAAACTATAGAGAAAGGAGAGCTGAGTTCAGCTCCTAGACTTAACTCTGCTCACACACCAAGTATGTCAGACCCTGTCTAATTCCACTAAAGATAGTTGCCAACCCGGAAACCGTACATCACCGTATGGGCTGTGCAAAAATTACCGTACATTACTGTACGGGGTTCGTGCATGCGCAGACCCATTTCTGCACGCACATACTGGGCGGAGCCTGGGTGGAGCCTGGGCGGAGCCTGGGCGGGCATTTTCTTTGAATATTTATGAGGGAAGAAAACGGTAATAATCTTTTTTTTTTACCCAGGACAAAACTGGAAATAATCTTTTATTATTATTATTTTTACGGAACCGGAAATAATCTTTTTTTAAATTCATTTTTACCCAGGACAGAACTGGAAATAATGATGTGTTTTTTTCAAAAATTACTGAAAATTACCGTACATCTCCGTACGGTAGACGTACATCGTACGGAGGGCCAAATTACCATACCGTACTGTAATTACCGTACAGGTTGGCAACGTTCTGCCCAAAGGTGATTTGTTTAATCCATGAGGATCCCTGAGAGGGTCAAAAATGTCATTTCCTGCTTGCTACGTTGATCTGAAATGGTTGTTGTTGTTCAGTCGCACAGTCGGTTCCGACCCTTTGCGACCCCATGGACCATTGCTCTCCAGGCGCCTCTGTCCTCCACCATCCCCCTCAGCCCTCCCAGCTCTGTGCCCATTGTGTCCACAATGCCATCTAGCCATCTCATCCTTGGCCTCCCCCTTCTTCTTTTGCCTTCCACCTTTCCCAACATCAGTGCCTTCTCAAGTGAATCCTCCCTTCTCATTTGATGTCCAAAGTATTTTAGCTTCATCTTTACTATTTGACCTTCCAGTGAGCAATCCGGGTTAATTTCTTCTAGGATTGACCTATTTGTTCTCCTCGCTGTCCATGGCACTCTCAAAACCCTCCTCCAACACCACATTTCAAAGGCATCTATTCTTCTGCGTTCAGCCTTCCTAATGGTCCAGCTCTCACATCCGTACATTACTACTGGGAAAACCATTGCTTTGACTATTCTAATTTTTGTTTTCAGTGTGATGTCTCTGCTTTTCACTATGTTCCCCAGGTTTCTCATTGCTTGTCTCCCCAGAATCAGTCTCCTTTTTATTTCATGGCTGCAATCCCCATCTGCAGTGATCTTGGATCCTAAGAAAGTAAAATCTGTCACTGCTTCTACTTCTTCCCCATCTATCTTCCAGGAGCTGATTGGGCCTGTTGCCATTATCTTGGTTTTCTTGATATTTAGTCTCAAACCAGCTTTTGCACTCTCCTCCTTCAGCCCAATCAAGAGATTCTTTAGGTCTTCCTCACTTTCTGCCATTAGGGTGGTATCGTCTGCATATCTCAGATTGTTGATGTTTCTCCCAGCGATTTTAATCCCATATTGTGATTCCTCCATCCCTGCACTGCGCATTATGTGCTCTGTGTATAGGTTGAATAAGCATGGTGACAAAATGCAGCCTTGTCTTACTCCTTTTCCTATTCCAAACCACTCTGTTATTCCATGTTCTGTCCTAACTGTTGCTTCTTGGTTCATGTACAGATTTCTCAGGAGGCATATGAGGTGCTCTGGTATTCCCATCTCTTTAATTACTTGCCACATCTTGTTGTGGTCCACACAGTCAAATGCCTTAGTGTAGTCAATAAAACAAAAGTATACTTGTTTCTGGTATTCCTTTGTTTTCTCCATGATCCAGCGTATGTTGGCGATGTGGTCTCTAGTCCCCCTGCCTCTTCTGAAACCTGCCTGCACCTCTGGTAATTCTCTCTCCACATGCTGCTGAAGTCTATCCTGTATTATCTTGAGCATCACTTTACTGGCGTGTGGGATGAGTGCGATTGTTCGATAATTTGAACATTCTTTGGCATTGCCCTTTTTTGGGATTGGGACGTATACTGATCTTTTCCAATCCTGTGGCCATTGTTGGGAAAGCCCAAAGCTTTCCAAGTTACCAGCCTGCCCTCAATGGTATCACTATTTTTGAGGGAGAAAATATGTACTGTAGTAGAATCACAAAAATAAGCGGGGTTTATTTATTTCTTAGGGGGTAGTATGAACTCTGATGAGCCTGGGGGATTGGAAGATTGGCTCCCAGAAGTGACTTCCCATGCCTAAAATAACCCACCTCCTCATGTTGAGAAGCTAAACCCCCCCAAAAAAAATTCTGCTAAGGCCCAAGTGTATGCAAAGTCTTTTGTGAAGACCATTTTCTAAAAACTGAATCCCAAGCCTTGGAGAGAACTTCTCTGTTTATCTGCCTGGCCTCTGTAGAGGATTGTTATCTCCTCAAGGGTGAGCGTCTCAGGATGTTTATGTTTGACTTTCTTTGGCATTGCTTCAAAGGACTATCTCGGCTTCTCAGTGCTTGAAACTTGGGAATGCCAGAACCTGTGTTAATGTTTCTTTCTGCTGCTTGTTTTACCACAACCACTGTAAATATTTGCACCAGCCAGCACGAGTAAACCTTTTCCTTTGCACTCAATACTGTGCAGTCTGTTCATTTCATGGAGCCCAAACTCTCGGACCCTGATATCTGCTGCGTGCTACTCTGCTACCCGTGTTTTGCAACAAGGGGTCCTCACAAAGCATACTGTGTCTGATTGCAAAATATGGTCATGGAATGTGTCCTGCTAGGCTCTAATATTTACCTTTACAGTACCTTTAATAGCTGCATGGGGCTGTGGTGGCTTACTGGATAAAATGCTGAGCTGCCACATGACCACGGAAACGTCTGCAGAAGCAGACAGCGTTGGCTCTTCGGCTTAGAAACAGAGATGAGCACTGCACCCTAGAGTCGGATACGACTGGCTTTCGAGCAAGGGAAACCTTTACCTTTATCTTAACAACCAGAAGGTCAGCAAGTCAGCACTTTGAGACCCGAGTGCTGTGCACCCGTTGTCTGTCCCGGCACTTGCCAACCTAGCAGTTCAAAAGCAAGAAGTTGCAATTAGATAAATAGGTACCACTTTGTCGGGATAGGTAACAGCGTTTCATGCATTTTGGAATCTAGTCTTGCCAGCCCCATGGCCATGGAAACAACTGCAGACACAGAAACACTGGCTCTTTGGCTGTTAACAGGGAGTGGTGGGGGCACCTATTTGGGGCGGGTTGTGGGGAATCCCATACATTGCTACTGGTGAGGGCAGGGTGTGATAAAGCCCGATTGCCTGATGTAGCAGCACGCACCTGGATGAGCACCGCACCCTAGAGTCAGACCCGACTGCTTTCGAACAAGGAAGACCTTTACCTTTATTGGCTGCATAAAAGAGGACATTTTAGCAGGCGTAACTTTTAATGCAAGCTGAATCTACTGAAATGCCCTCCTTAACTACTATTAGAGGTAAAACATTCTTGACCTCTTTTTCATCTGGCCTGGCCACCCTGGTCATGTGACACCATATGATCCTTAAAATGACTCCTGGGTTATGGTTGCTCTGAGCAACAAGGAGACCCATTCTTACATTCACACTGTTTCTTGCTGTGTCTGACAGCCTGTGATGCTAAATCACACTTTAAAATCCCAGGGACGTTCCTCTGTTTCTTGGCTTTGTCTCCTGTTGCCTCATCAATCAGCATTTCCTCAGGACAACAAAGAGACTATTGCCCTGACGGTGACACTTTCACGATTTGAAGAGATTTGCCAGGAGTCTGTCTTCACGTCTGTTTCCACAGGGTGGTTTCCAGTCTCTAATACAGATATTTCCTCACCATCTTATGTCAATTCTTCCCTCCTCCCCGTTCTCTTAAAGGCTGAACACATGCTTGCTTATTCAGGGGAAAAATATGTGTAAGACTAGGTGGCACCTCGCCATCTGCTGACTCCTAGCATAATAAAAACGCACCATGTTGCATGTTAAAAAGATAGCATGCGACTGATGCAAATGCAGGCTAGCAATGAGGCGGTGGGCCTTTCTTCCACCACACGTCAGACAGAAACCAGAAGTGCCCCACCAAAGTCAACACAATTACGGTGCCTTGGTAAAATGAGAAGACATCGCACCCTCTTCTCCCTCCCTCCCTTCGATTGCAGTTTCTTTATACTATCTGAATTGTATTTTATGCTGCACAAGGAGAACTGGATAATAGATATAATAGACCCGCCTGCTGAGCCATTTGTGTGGCCTGCCAGACTTGCCCTGGCAGGCCACATGCTGGGTGGCATTTTCTGACTGTTAGCTCACATATGCAGAAATGCCATTTATTGGGTTTGCAGTGCATGCAGTTGCGCGGCCTGGTGGTGAAGCAGAGGAGACAAATAATAATGATAATTGAAGGTATTCATCCAGTATTGCCTAGGGATGGAGTTTATTACAGGAACATGGTTTTCTGCCAACTAAACAATGAACAGGCAAGCTGAAATAGCGTCAGATGAGCAATTCAGCACAGTTGCTGCTGTCTCTTAAATGGCCACAGAACAAGAGACTTGAAGGCAGGGTTCTTCCGTCATGGTTTAGCCTGTAATTTTTGGTTTTGAAGGTACAGAGGACTAGGAAGATACTAGTCTCTGGCAAGCAAGCAAGCTGTCATGCTTGTCCTGAACATTACCTTCTGATAAACTAACTTCTATGGGTCTCATCGAAGTCGGAGAGCAAATCTATGCTAGAATTTTAGGTCACGTAGTGTGATTTTATTTATTTATTTATTTAACTTATACATTTCCCATTTAACTAGAACAGTTATTCTGGATGGTGTCAAACAAGCAAGCAAACTAGCAAACAAACAAACAGCTCTATGAAAATAATATATATAAAGACAATAGAAATAGTAATTACACTTACATACCACCCCAAAGTGCTTAGTGCAGTTTTTCAGTCTTTCCTCATAGGGCATGGCTTCCAGTTCCCTCATCATCCTTGTTGCCCTCCTTGGCTGACAGCTGCATACATGCATATACATACACCTCAACATGTATATGGGGATCTCACCTTTTAATTTTTGCTACTCTATCTTTCTCATGCCCCAATATGTTTCAGTTCATCTCCAAAAGGTTCTAGCTAAAAGATAGAAAACTAGCCCTATAAAGGAAAATATTTTGGGTCTCTGAATCCTAACAAATTGCCTTGAATTCCTGTGCATGGATTCCCAGAAGCCTAAGTCAGTTCCCCAAAGCACTGATCAGCCAATGTACTGACTTAGGCTTCTGGGAATTGAAACCCACCAGTGTTTTACAGAACATAGTTTGGGAAACGCTGGATTAGATTACTCTACCTCTTTTAGCAAAAGTTTTAAAGCACTGGTTCCCAACATGGGGCACATGTCCCATAGGGGAGCTTCAACTCCTAGAAGCCTAAGTCAGTACACTGGCTGATCTGATCAGTGTTTTGGGGAATTGACTTAGGCTTCTGGGAATTGAAGTCCCAAAATCAAAGGTTGGGAAACACTGGATTAAAGCAGGGATTCTCAACCTGCGGCCTGTGGGCCAGATGCAGCCCATGGGGCCATTTCATGTGGGGCCCCACCACCTCCACCACACCAGGAAGTGCCATGTGGTGGAGGAAGGGCAAAATGGCCACCTGCCCACCAAAGCTGTCTAAGGGAGTGTGACCCAGACCCCATCTTAAAAAGTTTGAGAACTCCCATTTAAAGTGTCCTGGGGAGAGAGAGGAGGGAAGATGCTTTTCATGCCATTTCTCAAAATCCCCTCTCTTCTACTATCATTGGGGAGGAACCAATAGGCTAGAGATGTGGGGAGTCTAGAGGGAAAGACTCCTTTCTATGACAATTTTCTAGGCCTCTCTTGTCTCCTTTTTGCTTTCTTCTACCCTTCTCTTCCCCTGCTGCCACACCTCATATTTCTCTAAGTAAAGTTACTTTACCCCTAGATGTTGGGAATGCCAACAACATCATAATAAATTTAACAATAATTACTAGTGGAGGGGAATGCCCAGCATGTCTAAAGAAGAACATGGTGTGCTTTCTAAGCCTTTTCTGAATCAAAGGCTGATAAATAAAACATTGATTTGGTGTTAAAGAACTGGGAGTGGGAAGGAACATGCACTTTTAACAGCTTAAAATGCTCATGGTGGCTGATGTGGTGAAATCAGCATGTAAAGCCGTATGACCATTGAGATGTTGACAGGGTTCTTGATGATGGTGGCATGCCAAAGCTTGGTTCTTAGCATCATAGGAGCTGCTGTCAGCATGGCACAGCTTGGAAAAGTTACTTTGGTAGACCCTTTTTGAAATCCCCAAAAATATTTCCCTCACATTTCTAGAACAATAAGGTGAAATCTAATCTTTAAGTTGCTTCAAACTAGATTTGCCCAGAAACAGCCTCTCAGAACTCTCCATTTTATTCTTACCCTGAGTGTCTCTGCAGAAGAGTATGGTTGTCCAGTATGGAGCACATCCATACATGTGAAACAAGTTGTTATTTTTATTAATGAAACATAGTGACAGGATGCCTCAAACCTACACCAGTTGAGAAAAAACTACACTTGATACTACACTGTAAAAATTGAATGAGTGAATAAATAAATAGCCAAAAGGATGAGAAGCATTTTAAGTACCCTAATTTTGCTTTCTGTTAACTTTTGCTGTTCTATGCTGGTCTTGGAACATAATAAAGTTTTGATTGTTTGATTGAGTTTAGAAAATATATTCTCTTGTTGGTATCTCTTTACCTAAGGTAAGAAGAGATGTAGCAATGGACACCAAGAGAACCAAGTAAAAGAATGACCCTCAACATCCTCTGAACAAAAATATGCATCAAGTCTGCTGGCTCAGATCCACGAAGAGCTTTATTTCATGAACAAACACTCTTGAGGAAATGCAAGAGCAAAACCAAATTAGAAGATGGAGGAAGGAGATTACTGGACAAAGAATAACATTAAAAGAGAATATCGCTGAGGAACGCAACTTTTCCAACATCTCTTGGAGGACCCTGAATAGGCTGAGGGTTGGAGTGCCTAAATGTAAAACCAACATGCTCAAGTGGGGGCTGCTGGCAGACAACATGCTGTGTGGATGTGGAGAGATACAGAATCAAGCTCATTTGTTGGTTTGCTGATTACTACCAGAAACATGTACCGATGAGGTTTTAAGTTTGACCAACAACAAAGCCAATAAGGTGGCTTCATTTTGGCAGTTCGAAGTTTGATCTGGACATGAAAGAAGAAGGGAAAAAAAGCGTATTCTTGGGGTGTTCGTGTTTTGGTACGGTGGCTAAAGCCTTGAGAAATGGCAGTGTTTCTCCCAGTTGCCTTGTTGCGTCTTTTAAAACAATTGACATTCTGTGCTTGGAGAATATTTGTGGGAGCCTACCTTCCAAAAGTTGAATGGGCACTGGTTTCAAGCAGGTACATGCCAAATGATGGCGAGTTTGACAAATAAAAGACCCATTGCTTTTTCTTGAATGTGAGGATTTTCATGTGTTTGAAAATTCTTTCTTATTGGGTTTACTAAATTGACACAGTTGTGATCAAAAGGAATGATAGAGACTGTAAGTACTGTTATGGCTGTCGCCGAGTCTATCTTATCAAAGGGCTTATACTTCATTGTTACTGGCTCCCTGCTTAGCGTCCTTTAACACAAGAAAAAAGCCTGAAGACTGGAGGTCACAGAAAAATCCTCTTGAATATTTTATCAGCTCAGCATCTTGGCCTTTTGCCTACAAAGACAACTACAGTCTGTGAAGGGCAAAGCAGCCCAGTTGTGTAGGGGTGGGAGGGGAAATTTTGATGTTAGAAGTGGCTGGTGTGTCTGTTGTGGTTCCTTCCTTGTGTTTGGAGTTGACACGCTGAGACCTCATAGAACAGTTGGAAAAGAGATGGTCATCCAATTCTGCCTAGAAATGGACAAAAATAATGATAACGGTGGTCTTACCTAGCCACAGGACCTTCCATCACTAGATCATTTTGTGAAGCAGTGTTGCGACCCTCATTGGCTCTCTGGGACCACTGTGGCTCATTTCGCTATACAGCCATCCAGACAACATTAAAGTCAGACCATAAATACATAAACAAAGCAATCATCTTCCCATCATTCAGTGGCATGCATCGGTTATATGACCTTAGAGTGTCATAACGCCATACCGTTTCGCTATTATTCATTTAGAAGGATTTTTACACCATGCAGGCTGTCTTTGTACTAGTCATGGCAGCATGAGCAATAACCAGAGAAGTGGGGGCCATTTTCTGAGGAAGCTCAGCTATATCTCATTAAGTACCATCTTGCACTCCATTTTAGACTCCCCAGTGTGAACGTTGCTTTAGTTCTGTGATGGCGAACCTTGGCACTCCAGATGTTCTTGGACTTCAATTCCCAGAAGCCCAAGCAACCTTGGAAGCAGAAGTAAAACACGCCCAGACAGGCATGTTTTACTTCCGCTTCCGTGAACGACGAGGGCATCATGGGCCAGATGAATCGCAGTAAATCCATTCGTGTGCATTCACAGTGTGCTTGGGCTTCTGGGAATTGAAGTCCAAGAACATCTGGAGTGCCAAGGTTTGCCATCACAGCTGTAGTTGCTTTCTAAGATTCTGATCAATGGGTGAACATATGCATCACCTGTAAACAAGGCCAGCCCAAGACATGATGCTGCCTGAGGCAAAGGAGAAGACTTTGCCCTGCTATTTATTTTCTGTAGAGGAACTAGCAGAATGAACAGATGAACCTTATTTCTGAGTTAGCACCAGGAAAGCAATGTCCACCATAAGTGATGGTAGGAGGGGTTCCTAAGGGATGCAGGATAAGTTTTGTGGTGCACACAACTCTGACCTCCAGAAGAGAAAACTAGGCAAAGGAGCTGGTACTGCTGCCTGAAGCCTTGTTATCTAAAGTTCTTGACTCACTCTGCCCAATGGTAGAGACCTGTATGTAAAGTAGTCCTAGGTATTCCACAGATAATCTACTTGGATAATCTTTCCCTTTGATCTGCTGACAAAAAGAAATAAACATGAGAGTTATTTTATTCCATTTGATCTGCATTTGAAAAATGTATATCCCAATATGTTGTGCAAACATACATCTAGGTCAGTGATGCACTGCAAAAAGTTTTACTACCTACTGTGTGGCTGGCCAAATCTGTGGGTGGGGCCAAATATGTGGGCGTGGCAAAACATCCTGCATTATGGACTATGGAGGTGGGCGTGGCAAACCAAGTGGGTGTGGCCTGAGGAAATATCCGCTGCCGGTTCTGCAGAACCTGACAGAACCTGCTGCAGTGCATCACTGATCTAGGTGGCCTGCAACAAGATGAGCACATGCAAGATTTAAAATTTAGAGTAAGAAAACATACAGGCCAGTATCATTTGTCATACAGTACATCCAGGGTTCCCAATCTGAGGCCCACAGGCTGGATCCAGCCCACAGCATCATTTCATGTGCCCCCACCCCTCCAAAAGCATTCAAGAAACAAAATGGCCACCCCTTTGAAGCTGTTGGGACAAAATGGCCACTCCCATTGGGCAGGCAGGGCAAAATGGCTATCCGGCCCTTGAAGATGACCCAGCCCCTGGCTTGAAAAGGTTGAGAACCACTGTTGTACATGTTTGTAGAAAAGTGATCACAGAAGTGTTGTCTTCACCCAGCTGGTTTTTCATTGTGTGTTCAGTCTTGCTCAGGTTAAGTGACTGGTTGTGCAACTGGCCATGTATTCACTCTTCTGACAGCTTGCATGGTTTCCCTCATATTCTGAACAGGATGCTAACAAATGTAACCAAAAGCAGTTATACTGTTGATGCATTTAAGCCAAAAGCAGATAAATAACCTCATGAGTGATATCAGAACCTCCTCCTACTGCAAATTTCAGGAAAGAAGTGGGTGGGAAGTAGCCATTGACACTGGTATACAAGGAATAGAGTTTTAATTCTCCTTTCAGTGTCCTACAGACCTGAACCCCAATCTCTTTGTCCACTCCACAGGCACACAACTTGCTTTATAATAGGACATACAACCAGAAGCAACAAGCTTAAATGTTAAACACTGTTTGGATTTCAAAGGCACATTTTAATTAATGCGAATAATACCTTTGTGTCATCAATTTGAGTCCAACTTTCAGCCATCCTTTCCAGGGGTTTCCAAGGTCTGGAGTACTCAGAATATACATGGCAATGTGGGTATGTTTTAAATGTTTCCACAAACATGGCACAGGTGTGCTTTTGTCAATGGGAGACAGCAATGTGTATGACTTGAAAAATATGTGTATACACAAACATGCGTTTTTTTAAAAAATGTAGGCTGTTGATGCATTTAAGCCAAAAGCAGATAAATAACCTCATGAGTGATATCAGAACCTCCTCCTACTGCAAATTTCAGGAAAGAAGTGGGTGGGAAGTAGCCATTGACACTGGTATACAAGGATTAGAGTTTTAATTCTCCTTTCAGTGTCCTACAGACCACCTGCTACCTGCTACTGCCTTAGACCTCCCCCCCCCAAAAAAAAGGGGGAGGGTGGAAGCTGACACAACCAGATGTGGAAAAGAAGAAAACTCACAAGGAGGGGAATACAAGGTGCAGTTAACTTGATGGAGTTGAATGCAAGAGCAGGTGATACCTTTATTAGAAGGTTAAAAATCGAACAACCAGCCAGCTTCTCAATTTTTTGGTGGTCTCATAACGCTATCGCCTGCTCTTACATTTGGTTCATTTTAAGGACCACACAGCCTTTCCCTATTTTTTTCTGAGCTTGAGCCACACAGATGCATAAGCTGCTGCCCTTGAGAAATTTTATTATGGGCTTTGCCAGATCTCACCTATACTAGTAGCCAGGAGCATTAAAGACACCCCCCTTCCCCTGTTTATGTATTCATTTACTGTTTGACTGACAAGCCAGGACAAAAACCTTGCATTTCTCCACTGAATGGGCCCACTGAATAGGCTCAACATTTCTTCTCCTTCCTTTCCAATGTGCTTCAACCTTGACATCTGTGGGGGACCTCCTGGCCTCTTCTGACACTGACAATTATCTCTTGTTGTGGGGAAAGGTATGTGACACAAGCCCTTGCATCTGCCAGGTGTTGACAATAGACTGATTCATTTCCCCCCGGGGAACCAAACCGTTCTCTGAGTATAATGACTTTCGGGATGGACTAACCTAAGAAGGGCTCAGTACGATGACCCACATTTCAGTGCTTATCCCCAGAGACATTCCAGAATTGGTCTCAGCTCTCTTTAATTCCTCTGCCTTTTAAAAACAGCACATGCAGCGTGATCCTTATTTTCTGCTGGTACATGCATCAAATTGGAAATAGTGGCATATCAACGTGAAGGATGCATGATGTTTGTGTTTGAGCATATTCAGTTCTATACTCTTTGAACACTTCTCATATCACTACATTGCTGTGTTCACCTAATCTTTTGCAGTTGCTTTCTTCGTGGGAATCCCAGTATGCCCCAAAGTAAATTGGCCATCTGAGACAGAATGATTTTGAACAGGCAAAGTCATCAGATAAGGCCTCATTTTATCCCCTTACCTGTTCAGTCTAAATGCAGTATATAAAAAACAGAAAGCCAAACTTGATTCAGATGATGAAAGAGTGATAATTGGTGCGGGAAAGCAGCAGAAATTTAAGATTTGCAGATGATCCCATTTTAAAGCAAAGCAATCAAACTTAGATTGGAAAAGATCAGTATATGTCCCAATCCCAAAAAAGGGCAATGACAAAGAATGTTCAAATTATCGAACAATTGCGCTCATCCCACAAGCTAGCAAAGTGATGCTCAAGATAATACAGGATAGACTGCAGCAGCATGTAGAAAGAGAACTACCAGAGGTGCAGGCTGGGTTCAGAAGAGGCAGGGGGACCAGAGACCACATTGCCAACATATGTTGGATCATGGAGAAAACAAAGGAATACCAGAAACAAGCTTACTTCTACTTCATTGACTACACCAAGGCCTTTGATTGTGTGGACCACAACAAAATGCGGCAAGTAATTAAAGAGATGGGAATACCAGAACACCTCATATGTCTCATGAGAAATCTGTACATGAGTCAAGAAGCAACAGTTAGGACAGAGTATGGAATGACGGAGTGGTTTGGAATAGGGAAAAGAGTAAGGCAGGGCTGCATTCTGTCACCCTGCTTATTCAACTTATACACAGAGCACATAATGCGCAATGCAGGGATGGAGGAATCACAATATGGGATCAAAATTGCTGGGAGAAACATCAACAATTTGAGATATGCAGATGATACCACCCTAATGGCAGAAAGTGAGGAGGACCTAAAGAAGCTCCTGATTAGGTTGAAAGAAGAGAGTGCAAAAGCTGGCCTGAGACTCAATATCAAGAAAACCAAGATAATGGCAAAAGGCCATATCAGTCCCTGGAAAATAGATGGGAAAGAAGTAGAAGCAGTAACAGGTTTTACTTTCTTAGGATCCAAGATCTCCGCAGATGGAGATTGCAGCCATGAAATAAAAAGGCGACTGATTCTTGGGAGACAAGCTATAAAAAACCTGGGGAACATAGTGAAAAGTAGAGACATCTCACTGCAAACAAAGGTCCGCATAGTCAAAGCAATGGTATTTCTGGTGGTAATGTATGGCTGTGAGAGTTGGACCATTAGAAAGGCTGAGCGAAGAAAAATAGATGCCTTTGAGATGTGGTGCTGGAGGAGAGTTTTGAGAGTCCCCTGGACAGCGAGGAGAACAAATACGTCAATATTAGAAGAGATTAGCCCTGATTGCTCCTTAGAAGGACAAATAACAAAGATGAAGTTGAAGTATTTTGGACATCAAATGAGAAGAGAGGATTCACTTGAGAAGGCCTTGATGCTGGGGAAGGTGGAGGGCAAAAGAAGAAGGGGACGGCCAAAGATGAGATGGCTAGATGGTATTGTAGACACAATGGGCACGGGGCTATGTGGACTAAGGAGGATGGTGGAGGACAGGGGTGCCTGGAGAGCGATGGTCCATGGGTTCGCAAAGAGTCAGAATCGACTGTGCGACTGAACAACAACAACAATTAAACTTATATACCACCCCATAGTGCTTAGTGCACTCTCCGGGTGGTTCACAACTTATTAGCATTTTGCCCCCACCATGCTTGGTACTCATTTTACCAAGCTTGGAAGGATGGAAGGCTGAGTCAACCTTGAACACTGTTCAGGATTGAACTCACAACCTTTGGGTTGCAGGACACCAGTTTAACCACTGCACCACCAGGGCTCCTTTTACCAGTAGAAAGCAGCAATTTGAAATGACGTTCAATTGAAGTGAAAGAAGAAAGTGCCAAAGCAGTAAGGTAAAGGTAAAGGTTTCCCTTGCTCGAAAGCCAGTCGTATCTGACTCTAGGGTTCAGTGCTCATCTCTGTTTCAAAGCCGAAGAGCCAGTGCTGTCTGCTTCTACAGATGTTTCTGTGGTTATGTGGCAGGCATGACTAGACACCGGAGCGCACGGAACCCTTTTACCTTCCCACCGAAGTGGTCCCTATTTATCTACTTGCAATTTCTTGCTTTCGAACTGCTAGGTTGGCAGGAGCTGGGACAAAGATGGGAGCTCATTCTATCCTGCAGTACTCGGGAATCGAACTGCTGACCTTCCGCCTCCCAGCCAGCGTCTTAGCCACTTGAGCCACTGCAGTCCCTAGCCAAAGCAGTAATGAAGTTGAATATCAAGAAGACAAAAAGCATGACTAACAAAGAACTACGGTATACAACTTTCACATTACCAACGAAGAAACTGAAATAGTGGAAGAATTTGTATACCTTGTTTCAATCATCAACCCAAGAAAACAGTCAAGAAAACAGAAGATGACAGAGCCTGAGAAGGGCAGCAGTCAAAGAATTTGAAAATATCTTTGAGTGTAAGGATGTATTGCTGGAGCCAGAGACCAAGATAATCCACACTCTTGTACTTTTGATCACCATGTATGAGTATGAAAGCTGATCAGGAAAGAAAGCTGACAGGGGGAAATGATTTGTTTGAAATATTGTGCTGGAGGATATTTTTTATGATACACAGGACTGCTAGGCGGACAATCAAGTGGGTCCTCAAGCAAACCAAGTCTAAACTATCTCTGGAATGAAATTGAGGCTATCGTACTACAGGCACATCAGGAGAAGACAAGGTTCTTTGGAAAAGACAAAAATGCTGGGAAAGGTCAGTGGTAACAGGAAAAGAGGATGACCAAATGTGAGATGGATAGTTTCCCTAAAGGAAACCACAGGTTTTAGTCTTCAAGAGCTGAGCAAGGTGGTTGAGGACAGAGCATTTTGGAGATCTCTCGTTCATTCAGAGAAAACTAGATGGCACACAAGAACCATGTGCCGGGTGTTATCACAAAGTCTAATTGCCCTGCCAGCATTAACTATGGAATTATTTCCTACAGATAAAGAGGAGTGTTATACAAATTTGTAATATCTTCTCATGTTCTTATGTTTTGGTGGAGAAAGGTATTGCTGTCCATGTTGTACACAACACTAATACATATAATCATGATGACCAGAAAGCATCACCCAAAGGCAGAGGCTGCTTGTTGGCTTCTCTGCCAAAGGACCATGAATCTACTATGAATTTTAATCCAAACTTGACCAGGAGCTGTCCAAAATCCTGAACTCCATCTCTCAACTAGGTTCAACACCTTGGATGGCTTGGAGCCACAAGTTCCTGATGTTAATTGGAAGATACCTCCCACGTGGAAGACCAAACTTTGTTATTCAGAGGTGTGGAGCAGAGGTTTGTCGGATAGATCCCAGTTTTCATGTACTGATCAAACTGGTGGCTTGCAAAACTGGACATTTAGCCCTAAATCCAGGGATGAGCTCTCAACTAGAGTCACCAGTTCTTCTTCTTTCGTGTCCAGATCAACTTTAAACTACCAAAATGAAGCCACCTATTAGATTTATCATAGGCCAAAATCAAATTCTCATTGGTAAATGTTTCTGGTAGTAATTGGCAGACCAGTAAATGAGCTGGATTCAGTATCTCTCCATATTCACACCATGTGTTGTTGACTGCCAGCAAATACCCCCCCCCCCCACAGTTTAGTGTCTGTTCCAGGAGACATAGAAGGAGTCGCAGTATGGACTAACACAGGTTTATTGGTTGATGATCAGAACGAACATGTGGTAATGGCGGAGGTATCTCACATTATATACAGTGGTACAACACATTTGAACTTGGCTGCATGGTAGCTCATTGGCCGCTACCGGCGTGACGTCATCCGGGTCACGCCCATCTTCGGTGGTGGATCAGTAGTAGTTGTTTGCTGCGGGAAGTTCCCGCGGCTGCAGGTGATTTGAGGGATGATGACCATGTGAGTTGAACACTCGCAGCTGCCCTCTATAGGCAGCTTGCTCGCGTTCCTTTACAGCTGGGTTACATTGTGATTGTGGCTGGGTTACATTCATACATTTCTTAAAGCAACATTGTACATTCATATGAAGCAGCATTGTACATACACAACACACACACACACACACACACACACACACACACTTTGAGCATGTTTATCTTGAGTTTAGAGACTTCACCCCTTAGCCTGTTCAGGGTCCTCCATATGACATTGAGGAGGTTGAGTTCTTTAGCCATATCCTCCTTTAATGTCGTTCCTTGTCCAGTGAGTTCTTTCCTCCATTTTCTAATTTGGTTTTGCTCTTGTGTACCTTCAAGAATGTTTGTTCTTGCCATCAAGCTATTCCTGGATCTGAGCCAGTGGACTTGAGACTCATAACCATTCAGAGGATGCGGAAGGTCATTATGTTGCTAAGTTGGCTCGCCTGGTGCTGCTTTTCTCCTTCCTTATCTTAGGTGGAGCAATACCATCAAGATGTTTTCACAACTGATGTCAACAGCGATGTCAACTTGTTTCATGTGTGTGGATGAACACACCATACTGGAGCATACTGATCAAAACTGGTGGATTACAAAGCAGAACATTTAGCCCTAAATCCAGTGCTAAGCTCTCAACTAGAGCAACCAGTGAATCAATGGGATTTACCGAAGTATTTATTCACTATTCAGCTGTTCATTTTGTGGATCTAAAAAGTCTCAAAGCTTCCAGAGTTAATTTTAAAAATAGTAAATATAATTATGTTCCAAAAAATGGTGGTAGGATGAACAATGGCAGGATCATGGGACCCAAAGTATCATCCTACTGCTTCTCGGTTATCATTACTTGTCAGTTAAGACTGATATTATAGTCATTCTTGATTAAATACATATTTTCAGGTATAGCCTAATGCCACCTAAGCAAAGATCACATAGGAAATACAATGGTATCTGGCCTGTTTACACCAGATTGCCATAAATAAAATGATAGACAAGCACACATGATGGTGTGATGACATCACCAAGGGCAAAAACAGAGAATAAAGGCAAGTGAGACAGTACAAATTCTAAAAACTCCACCTGTCCCCTACAGAAGGGGAACATTTATTTCTGTCACAGGCAGAGATATTTCTCAACATTGCTAAGATCTATACCTATAAATCTGTGCGTTAACCGTTGTGATTTGACAAAGGATGTTTAGCCAGGCCCCACTAGCCCCGACCGAGCATTCGTGCACTCGCCCGAAGTGGGTATGGAGGTAACTGGGGGATTGAGAAATGCGCCAATGGGACAGGAGCCCCCTGGATGCAAAAAAAGGGAACTTCAATTCCCAACATTCCTTGCGCCGCGCCGCAAAATAATGCGCGAGCAAAATAAATGTTTTAAACGCACCACGGCCAATCAAAATGAAGCCGCAGGGGAAAAAACTGCTGCACAAACTGAAATCACAAATGCCAAACTACAAACCCCAGCGTCCTGCGTGCCATGAGCATGCAGAATGTTGAGGAAGCCGGCGCGTGAAAAATAAAAATAAAAAAGGCAGGATGTGGAACCCCCACCCTCCCACCGCCGCATACAGAGGCGATGGGATTCCTGTGGTCCAGCCACCCAGGCTGGCCAATGGAAATACCCCCACCCCAATGCCGCATGTAAGTGGCAATGCAATTTCTGTGGTCCGGCCACCCAGGCCGGCCCACGGAAATACCTCCACCCCAATGCCACATCAAGCAGCAATGGGATTGCCGTGGTCCAGCCACCAAGGCCGGCCCACAGAAACACCCCCACCCCAACGCCACATGAAGCAGCGATGCAATTTCCGTGGTCTGGCCACCCAGGCTGGCCCACGGAAATACCACCACCCCAATGCCACATCAAGTGGTGATGGTATTTCCGCGGTCCAGCCACCGAGACCGGCCAATGGAAATACCCCCACCCCCAACACAAAACAACACAATCCAAAAACATTCAAAAGTAATCAAAAACAAAACAAAACAAAAAAACAAACCCCCCCAAAAATTAAGCCAGAGACCTTACCAGGAGACGTCCTCACTCCATGATGACCGGAACTAAACTGAGGAAAGAAAGAGACTACTTACTGGAAGAAGAAGCTACACCCAGAGGACAGTAGAGAAAAATAGTAAATTAAAAGAAAAGCTCACCAGCCCGACCCAGAGGCCACAAGAGAAAAAACATTCAAAAATATTCACAATAATCACAAAGAATTCACAAATTAATGAAATAAGTTTTCAAAACATTCAAAAATATTCACAATAATCACAAATAATTCAAAAAAAAAAGAAATAAGTTTTCACTCAAAAAACCAAAAAAACCCCATCTAAACACAGTATAGAAACTGATTTAAAAAAACATATTCTTACACATTTTTAAAATTATTATCCAAGGTACAACTATCTTAAAAAATGCACATAGTAACACATTATTTGGTTAAATACAATAATTATAAAAATATATATCATCCTTTCCTCTTTTTTAAAAACAAAAAGAAAAAATGATCACAGTTTATAATAGCCCATGCGTAAAAATAAAAATTTAAAAAACCACAATTAAAAACTAACCTCATTTGCATAAACATAAAACAAAAACCTTCCAAAACCATTTTAAACAGTCCGGCACCGCCGGGCAAAATCTGCTAGTAATAATATAAACAAGGAGCTTTTGCCTGGCTTTTAGTACATAACAGGAGCCTGAATGCAACATAGAAGACAACCTATTAAATTGAGATGTAAACTCAGACACATAAGAAAGCACACTAGACAATTGGGTGGCACCTCCACTCTGTGCACCCCACAAAATCAATATTTTGATGAACCAATTGGCTAAAAAGAAGAGAATCCATCTTGCTTTGGGGATCGGATTGTCAACTCACCTACTATTCACAGAGTTCATTCGTAGGATGCAGCCCTTTCTTTGCTTAGCTGTCTCCTAATCACCTCGCGGTTCAATATTGTGCAGTCCAGGAAGCAACCTATTGAAAGATGTATACAAACAGGCTGATTTTTCAGCTGGGTTCTGCACAATAGCACCTCCCTAATTATGTTTGTCGGTGCTGGTAATGGCCTTGCAGTTTCATGCATAACATGCATTTTAATTGTACCTGTACAGTAGTGATAACACTACAGGATGGTAATTCTCTGTATTTGTAGTGTGTGAGAGCCCATTCATTCCAGGCATTTCAATGGAGTTTATTAACTGGGCAAGATTTGGTAGCTAGAGCCTTCTTTATTAAAGTTATTGGCTGCTTTGTGGGAGCTAAAATAAACTGTGACAATATCCAGAACAAATTAGCTTGCATCTGAATTAACACTTCTAGATAATGAGAGAGAGAGAAAGAGAAACAGAAGGAATAAAAACCCTTCTGACTGCATATATAATACCTTTTTGACAGGGATGTGGAGCTTAGTCTTAAACCCTACAATTAAAAAAAGGATGAAATAAGCTTTAATTATCATAGTTACAGCTTGATTTTCCAAAACGAGTTGTCAAGTGAGGCTAAAGTTGCCTAATTCACACACAGTCTGGAATTTATTATTGGAAATGAGCTTAGAGAGGAAAAAGGGAGCTATGGAAAATCTCTTTGATTCATTGTGTGACAACTGCATTTCCACCCCAAGCAAAAGTGTATTCTGTATCAGATGGTAGGCTTGTTTTTAACATGTCAATGTGAAAATGGGTATGCAGTTTTTCAAGTGCATGGAATTCCATTCATGAATTTGTCTGCAATTTCTTCTAAATTATATACAGTATTCATTTGGAATTAGTTCTTACTAATCGATTGCTTTTACCAATTCTTGCACACATTTTAATCATAAAGTTACAGAAACTCATGATCAATACATAGATCATATTTCAAACTTGGAAGAAAATCCTCTTTTTAAACATACAATAGAATCTGGGAGAAATTGTATCTTGACTCTTGCAGAAACAAAAAATAGTTCACTGCATAGACACTATAACAGAGCTTTTGGAGTGGTTGCCTTGTTAGTCTGTGCACGCATATCAGAGAGCAAGCAAAACAAAACAAAAAGGCAAAAACATTGGGGCACCTCAAAGACTAACTGATGTATTTTAATGTTAGCTTTCGTGGATCAAGTCTACTTCATCAAACATAAGAGTGGCATTAATTTATACACATCAGGTACAGAGGCACACAATGGTTGGCTAGCATAACAGATAAGTTTACGAACCAGTGTGGCTTTTTATAACTGGTAATAACAGAAGTTCCCTGATTGTTATTCACATTTGCTGTGAAGTTTGGCCCTGTTGGGTTGCAAATGGTTAGAACAGTGGTGGTTAGAACACGTGTGCCAGAGGGGGCACTCAGAGCCCTCTCTGTGGGCATATACGCCATCACCCCAGTACAGAGTTCACCCCGCCCCTTTGCCCAGCAGCCAAATGGAAACGCTTCTCCCCTCCCAGCACAGAGTTTGACTCACCCCTTTGCACAGCAGCCCAATGGGAATGCTTCTTCCTCCCCAGCATAGAGTTTCCCCTGCTACTCTGTCCAGCAGCCCAATGGGAGCTCTTCCACCCACCCCCAGCACAGAGTTTGACCTGCCTCTCTGCGATGCGGACGGCATCCTGTTGAGTTTGGGGATTTGGTCTCTAAAAGGTTTGCCATCAGTGGGTTAGAAGATGGATGCAAAACAAACACTGTGGCATTACACATTTGCTGTAGACCTAGCATCTATTGACCATGCTGTGTGAAAGTAGACAATGGTATGAGTGACCCAGGCAGAGCTCCAAGTCCTTCCTTTGTTCTGTAAGGTGGTCTGAAGCTATGGATGAGAATCACTGACTGTCCTTCTCTAGTTTGTTGTAACAGAGCTTGACATGCCCAGAAGCAGCCTTTAGTGTAAGGGACCAAAGACAATGAAACAGCCGAAGGGTTGGCTTAACACAGGTTTATTGCATGATGATCCGGAGGAACATGTGGTAATGGCGGATGGGTAGCTCAATATATACAGCTGGCTATACATTTGAATGTGGCTCGTCGACAGACTATTGGTTGCTGCCTGCGTGACGTCGTAGGAGGTCACGCCCTTCTTGACCAGGTGAGGAGGTCGCGGGGAATCTTCCCGCGCTGCTGAACCAGGTGACTATGATCCATGAGAGCTGGACGCTCGCTACTGCCCTCTGGTGGTCACTAGCTCGCGTCCCCTTATTAGGTTACATTGATACAGCTGATGGTTATAATGTTGCACACAGAAAGGTTACATTGGTAACACATGGCAAAGGTACATTGTTAAAGGCACAGCTTTACAGAACACAACATCCCTCCCCCCTAGGATGAGACGAAGTCTCTCAGCCAAGATGGCTTGTTGCATGTGCGTTTGGGCCGTGAAGAGGGCTGCCCCCCCCGGGGGCGTTATTGCTTCTTTGTTCCCTGGTCCCTTGTCCTGAAATGGGAGAGGGAGACTTGTTAGTGGCTTGCCGCTGTCTGGCGGCCTTAGGGGAAGGGAAAAACTCCATTGTGGGCAGACCGGGGGCCGTCGGGGCTAACGAAAAACCCCTCTTCTCGCTTGGACGGGTGGGGGACCACTCCGAAACCCCCCCCCCCGGTTCTGAAAATCAAAATCTAACTTGGTAGGGGTACCCGCATTTGTGGGGACTTTCCGCGAGATATGTATGGGGTCGGGTTCCTCCTCCTCGGAAAGATCCCCTAGGATATCTACGAGAACATCCTCCTCCCCCCTTGGTGGGGGCCCGCGGTCCCCTTTCCCTCCCCCTTGGGCTGAACGGGTGGGGGAGAACCCTAACGTTGACTGACTCCCTGCGTGATCTGTGCCCTGCTCATCGGAGACCCTGTGTCGGAGCTGGTCCGCGTGCCGCCTCCACAGGAGCCCTGTGCTGGTTTCCACTCGGTACGACACGGGGCCGGTTTGCTCCACAACTACCCCCGGCACCCAGGCCGGGCCCGCGCTGGCGTAATTCCTGCAATGCACGGGGGCGCCTATACTGAAACTCTTTGTAGCCTCTAGCCCGATGTTCCTCCCTTTGTCCTCTACCCTCGTGGGGTCTAGCCTAGTGAGGATGGTGGTCAGCTTCCTGCGCATTAAAAGCTCTGCGGGGGAGTATCCTGACGCCAATAGGGTCACCCTGTACCCTAGCAGAAACTGACATACTTGTAGGTTCAGATCCCCTGGGCCCATGCGCCGCAACGCGTCCTTCGTGGTGCAGACGAGGCGCTCTACTTGGCCATTGGTGGCCGGGTGAAACGGGGCGGATGTGATATGCCGAACGGCGTTAATCTCCATGAATGCCCTAAACTCGGAGGACGTGAAACAACTAGCGTTATCGCTAATTAACGTGTCGGTTATGCCGAACGTGGAAAAGAGCCTCCGCAAATGCCTAATGGTCTGGGCCGAGGAGGTGCTCGTGACTGGGATAACCTCCAACCATTTGGAGAAAGCGTCCACTACAAGGAGGAACAGGGTGCCTCTGAACGGGCCCGCGAAATCTACGTGCACCCGGGACCACGGCCCCTTAGCCGCGTCCCATTCCCTGTGGGGAAGGCGGGCCTCCTCTGGTCTGGAGCATTGGCAACTTTCACAAGTGCCGACCATGTGCTCGATGTCGGCGTCTAGCTGGGGCCACCAGAAATAACTCCGGGCCAGCGCCTTGGATCGCACGATGCCGGGGTGGCTGACGTGAAGCAGTTTGAGCACCCGCGGCCGAAGGGAAGTGGGAATCACCACCCGCTGCCCCCACAAGAGACACCCCCTCTCTAGGGACAGTTCTAGCTTTTTTCTGAAAAATGGAGCGAACTCCTCCGCTGGGGAGGACGCGGGCCACCCTTTCTGCAGCTAGGAGCTGACTGTCGCTAACGTTTTGTCCTTCTCTGTTGCTTTGGCAATGTCGGCGGGCACTACGGGGGGCGAATCCAGCACCTCTATCATGAGAACCTGATGGTCCCGCTCCCCCATGTTCACCTGGCTGGGCGTTAGGGGGAGGGGAGACCTAGATAGGGCGTCCGCATGGCTGATCTCTTTCCCGGGCCGGTAGATCAACGCGTGCTGATACGCGTTGAGAAAAATGGCCCACCTGAGCATCCTCGGAGACAGGATCTGTGGGGTGGGCTTATCAGCGGTAAAAATGCCTAGCAAGGGCTTGTGGTCTGTTACAATGGTGAAGGGGCGGCCGTACAGAAAATCGTGAAATTTTTTCGTTCCCGCGGCTATTGCTAGTGCCTCCCTGTCCGTCTGTGCGTAGTTCCTCTCTGCTTGGGACAGGGACCTGGAATAAAATGCTATCGGGGCCTCCCTTCCGCTTTCCAACACGTGGCACAGCACCGCCCCCACCCCCACTGGAGATGCATCACAGATCAGAACTACTGGTCGCTTGGGGTTGAAATGGGTCAGTATAGCGTCGGACGCCAGGAGGCTTTTTAGCTCGCTAAATGCCCTTTCTTGGTCATCGCCCCACTCCCATGCCTTGTCTTTCTTTAGCAGTTTGTGTAGCGGCTCAGCCACCGCTGCCTTTCGGGGAAGGAAGGAGTGGTAGAAGTTGAGCAGTCCTAGGAACGACTGTAACTCGGGCTTGGAGGTGGGGCGGGGGGCTTTTTTAATGGCTGCCACTTTGGACATGGATGGTTTTATTCCCTCAGGAGTCACACAAAACCCTAGGAACTCAACCTCGGTTGCGAAGAAGACGCATTTGTCCTTTCGCAACCTCAGCCCCGTCTTTTCGAATATCGTCAGGACCTTCCCCAACCTTTTGGCCAATTCAGCCCGACTCCCCCCCGTTATTAACACATCATCAAAATAAGGCAACACCCCCTCCAATCCCTTCAGGAGGCGTTCCACGAGTGACTGGAAAATTCCAGGCGCCGAATTCACGCCGAACTGGAGGCGCGTCACCTGGAACGTCCCCTCATGGGTGACTATGGTCTGCACAGCGGCGGCGGCATGGGACACCGTGAGCTGCTGGTAGGCCTGTGCTAAGTCGAGCTTAGTGAAACACTTTCCCCCGTGTAACCTGGCCAGCAGATGGCTGACTACCGGCACCGGATATGCATTCGGGCGGATCGCCTTGTTGATGGTGCACTTGTAGTCGGCGCATATGCGGACCTCCCCATTGGCCTTTAGAGCGGTTACAATTGGAGTTTCCCACTCCGCAGAATCTACAGGCACGAGGATCCCCTGGCCCACCAACTTGTCCAGTTCCGCCTCTATCTTGTCCTTGAGTGCAAACGGCACCCGGCGTGGTTTTAGGTGAATTGGGCGGACCTCCGGGTCCAGGTCGAAAGTCACTGGGGGCCCCTTGAATTTCCCCAGTCCCTTTTTGAAGACTTCGGGGTGCGCCTCGCACACCTCCTGAATTGGATCAGTCCCCACAGCGTGCACCCCCCCAATAAACAACCCCAGGGGCTGGAACCATTGAGTCCCGAGGAGGCTGCAATTTCCTCCTTTGAGCACGACTAGGGGAAGGGACGCGGCGTGCTCCTTGAATTTGACCTGAAATTCTCCAACCCCCAACACTGGAATACTGTTCCCTTGCACGTCCCGTAGTGTGGACCTCAATGCTTTGAGCTTGGGTCGCTTATGGGGGGCAATTCCCAAAAACTCCCTCTGGGAAATGATTGAAAATGAGGACCCCGAGTCAATTTCCATCCTCATGGGGACCCCTTGGACTAGTACCTCAACAAAGTAGCGGGGGTGTCTAGTAGACACGCTGAACACTGGGGCGTCGTCCTCGCTGCCGTCGGCGATGCGGCCCACGCCGTCCTGCTTCCGCGTGGCCTGGGCACTGTCCTTGGGTTTCGTTGGGCGGTCTTGCCCCGTGGAACGGTCTGCGGAGCTCCTCCGGGTCTCGCGTTTCTTTCTGCACACCTTGGCGATGTGCCCGCAGCGGCCGCAGTTGTGGCACTCGGCCTTCCGGAAAGGGCATTTCACGCGGTCGTGGGCTGCTCCACAGCCATCGCATCGCCGGCTCTCCTTCCGGACCCTCTGGACGTCCTCGTCATCGCTGCTCTCTGTGGACAACCTCGAAGTGCGCCGGGCCGCCTGTACCGAAGCCTCTGCTTTGCTCGCCTTTGGCCGCCAGTCCTGAAGTTCTTGGACCCCGGCCTTCGTAGCTTCTGCGGCCTGGGCCGCTCTTACGACCTCCTGCAACGTGGGAGGCGGCTCCTGGTTCATTAACGTGTGCTGGGTTTCGGCGTCGTTCAGGCCGCACAGCACACAGTCTCGGAGGGTGATTTCGGCATTCTCCCATTTGCACGGGCCGGCCGCCAGCCGCAGGGCCGCCACGAATGCGGCGACCGTCTCCCCGGGCGCTTGGACTCGCCTCCAAAATGCACTCCAAGCGGGAAACATCGCTGTGGCGGGCTGGACGTGCTCACGCAGCATCTGCATGAGTTCCTTGGCCTTGAATTCGCTCACCCTTCTCGGTGCAATCAGGTCCACCAATGTCCTTTTTGTTTCTTGTCCGAGCATTCTGGTGAAGATGGCTCTTTTCTTCGCCTCTTCCGTGACTTCAGACTCGATCAGTGCGGCCTGGAAGTCCATCTCGAAGATCTCCCAGTCGCCCGGTTTCCTGATTTCGAAACCGGCGCATGTCTTGGTCCCGTGGGCTGCCATATCCCACCTTCGTCGCCAGTTTAGTGTAAGGGACCAAAGACAATGAAACAGCCGAAGGGTTAGCTTAACACAGGTTTATTGCATGATGATCCGGAGGAACATGTGGTAATGGCGGATGGGTAGCTCAATATATACAGCTGGCTATACATTTGAATGTGGCTCGTCGACAGACTATTGGTTGCTGCCTGCGTGACGTCGTAGGAGGTCACGCCCTTCTTGACCAGGTGAGGAGGTCGCGGGGAATCTTCCCGCGCTGCTGAACCAGGTGACTATGATCCATGAGAGCTGGACGCTCGCTACTGCCCTCTGGTGGTCACTAGCTCGCGTCCCCTTATTAGGTTACATTGATACAGCTGATGGTTATAATGTTGCACACAGAAAGGTTACATTGGTAACACATGGCAAAGGTACATTGTTAAAGGCACAGATTTACAGAACACAACACAGCCAGAAAGATTGGTGGCTGTTAAAAAATACTGAACAATGATTCAAACAAAAATACACTGTATGCAAATATAACCCCAAATAACACCCAGTTGTTCCTGGCAGGGAAGAACTAGAAGAACTAGAGGAATACTGAACAATGATTCAAACAAAAATACACTGTATGCAAATATAACCCCAAATAACACCCAGTTGCTCCTGGCAGGGAAGAACTAGAAGAACTAGAGGAATACTGAACAATAATTCAAACAAAAATACACTGTATGCAAATATAACCCCAAATAACACCCAGTTGCTCCTGGCAGGGAAGACCAACTAGCAGATAATAAAAATAAAGCATTAGAGCAAAATGAACTTTTTACCTCTTTCATATTGGCAGAACTAGAGGAAGCCACAATATGATGTAGGAGTGGCAAAATGGCTGGACTTGATTGTGACTGGATTGAGCAAATTAAACATTTTTGGGCAAAACACAAATGAATGGTCCCTTCAGCTCTTTAAATGTTGGTAAGGTAAAGGTAGGTAAAGGTCACCCTTGCTCAAAAGCAAGTAACATCTGACTCCCGGGTTCAGTGCTCATTTCTGTTTATAGCCAAAGAGCCAGCACTGTCTGCATCTGCCAGCGTTTCCGTGGACATGTGATAGGCATGCCTCAACACCAGAATGCTGTTTACCTTCCCACCAAAGTGGTCCCTATTTATTTACTTGCAATTTCTTGCTTTTGAACTGCAAGGTTGGCAGGAGCTAGGACAGAGATGGGAGCTCACTCTGTCATGCAGCACTTGGGTCTCGAACTGTTGGACAAGTAAACAAATCCACAAAATACATCAGGAGATGAAAATAATAACTAAAGTAAAACCAGGGAAAGAACCATTAGATCCCAGAGGCTACAGGCCAATGTCCTTAGTATAGTCAATTGTACAAAACATTTGAACAAATGTTATTAAAATGTCTATCCTCTAACTTCTTCTAATTCTATAATACATGGACTTTAGACCTGGCAAGAGCTATCTCAAATCTTAAATATAACCCAGCATATAGAAGATGGGTTTGAAACATATAAAACGACTGGAGCACCATTTACTGACTTAGCATCAATTGTTGCTCGAAATGTTCTACCTTACTAAAGATCATGGAGTAACAGAAATGGCTACCATTCTACTTCAGATCCAAAGATTACTTGTTGAATTTGAAGGGAGGCACGGTCACTGGAGAAATCAAAGGAATGATTTTTCATAGAGTAGTACTAGCAGGGGTGCCCCGCTTCATGCAGGCGGTGTTTGGGGGGGGTGTCTGTCCTACCTCCCAGGGTTGAGTTGGAGCATGGCCTCCGTCCACGGACTCTCTCCCACACACACATCCATTCTCTCTCTCTCTCCCTCCCTCCCTCCCTCTCTCTCTCATACACACAAACACACACACACACACTCTCTTTATTCCTCCTCGGTACGCACACACACAGTCACACACACAGAGCAGTGGTGTACTCTGACTCTGTTCTCTCTCCCACTCTCTTGCACACTCTCAGATACTCTCTCTGTCTCTCCCCTTGTCTCACTTTCTCTGTCTCTTTGTCTCTCTCTCTCTCTCACACACACACACACCATCCCTGGCCTGTGTCTCCAGACAGTGGACTGCTTCCGGAAGCGCCGTCCGTTGGCTGGAGATGCAGGCCATGCTGGTGGGAGACATGGGGTAGCAATGGGCTGGGCTTTACGGAGCCCCCCATGTGCTGGCTAGTCACACACACAACTGCCCCCCCCCACATCGCTTGCTTCACCTGTGGGGCATCCTCCTCAATGCAGCCCAGCCCGGGGCTTCCACGCGACTGCCAGCAGTATGGCCTGCATCTCCAGGCAACGGCCAGTGCTTTCGGAGGCATGGCCATTGTCTGGAGACACAGGTCACACTCCCAGGAGAGGTGCGGAATCCCCAGGCTGTGCTGCATGGAGCCTGGCTAGCTGCTCCCCCTGCGCCCCTGAGAAACTGCCCCCCCAACCCAACAGCCACCTTACCCAGTCAGTGGAGCCCAGTCCAGTGCTTCCACCTCACTTCACGCCTGTGAGTGCGTCTGTGTTGCAGATCGGGCACTGGCACTCTCTCGGGCTAGCCGCCCGAAATCCCAGTCCGTGCATGGTTCCCGGCATCAGGCATGGGCCGAATGGAGCGCTTCAGTCGGCCCATACCTTCCAGAGAAGCCAAGGCGGAAGGCCCGCCTGCCTTCTTCCGGAAGGCAACTGGTGTACGGGCGCCCCGTTCGGCCTATGCCAGCTGGAGAAGGGCCTTGGCTTCTATGGCAGGCATGGGCCAAAAGGAGGGCTCCGATTGGCTCATGCCTTCCGGAGAATGGAGTAAGGCTTCCTGCCATCCTCCAGCCAAAATGGCGGCCAGCCAGTGGAACCTTTCACCCGGGGAGGCGATAATTCGCATGCGCCAGAATCCATGCAGGCGCAAAAGCAGAGTTCCAAGCACCACTGCCTAGAAACTCTGGGCAGGCTTCTGCGCCTGCGTGGATTCTGGTACATGCACATTACCGCCTCCCAGCCATTTCATGCTGCCGGATGGGGGCCCTTTGTGGCCAGTTTTTGGGGTGAAAGACCCCAAAATGGTCTGCCAGTTCCCCACGCTGGCCACCCCAGAAGTGTGAGGTTGGCAGGGGTAACGTTTCCAGGTCTCGGGGTGCAGTCATCGCGCTATGTATTGGTAACATACAGCGTGACACCTCGATTTTAGTTATATAGATAGAATAGATAGATCAGAAGAAACTCCAAATTAACTGGGAGGTCAAGATTTTGGAAACAATGGCCTACCCAAAGTATTGGACCATTGTTTTGGATTGAACCCTGATCTACAAACAACATTGTCTAAGCATCAAACAGAAGTTGCTGCCAGAAATAATATATTTAGAAAAATGACTGGTTCAGACTGGGGGGCAAACCCACAAATAATAAAAACAACAGGTTTGTCCCTGTTCTAATTCACAGCAGAATATTCTAGTGCCATATGGTATTCACCGAACTCTCATCCAAGTATGAACCAGCCTGTTCCCATTTAATTTCCAAAATCATATGGCTATATTCTGGCTGGTATAATGATATCAAATGCATTCACATTAATATTAAAATGCAACGATGATATGGTTATTGCCCATTAGCCGAAAAAGTGGCATAGCAGATTACACTGGCTGGATTCCAGCCACATAAATTAACAATACATAAGGCTAACAATGTTATCAGCTGTGTCAGAAATTAATGGGGGTCTGCAGGATTGAAGAGAGGAAGTTTTTAAGTTCCTAAAATTGCCACCATCAGGACGATTTTATTTTTGAATTTTGGGAAATTAAAGTCCCCTAATTGCTTTCTTGTGGTGAATGCGACCCCAAGAGACACCCTGAACTTTCAGAGGGGTTGGGGAAATGATACAGCTGATGATCTCATCAGCCTTATAGGGCTAATGTTCTGCTGCGGGATTTCAGCCCATTTTTTGTAGAGCATTAGTTCCAAGCCCTGCACAAAATGAGCTTCCATCCAGTAATGTAAGAAGCAAGAGAGTAGAAGCCTAGCATGTTTTTTTTAAAAAACCATCTGAAGTTCCTTGTTGCTTCTATGATGATCAGTATTATTCTATGGGGATTTTGAAGAGAGAGAAACATAAGACACAATGGCAAAAGCACAAATCTTCACAGACATCCTTCATGAAGATAGATTTGCATTTGCTTGTAACACTAAACACATGGCTGATCACATTTGCAGAAGGAAAAAAAATCAAAAGGGATTATAGCAACCCCAGACCTCGATTGAAAAGAGTCATTCAACCCCTATGTTGTACCACTGCATTTCTCAGAACAGATGCCTAATCTGACATCCAGCAGGTCCATCTATCGTCAGCACATTTCCCCTGCCTAGGTCATTCTAGAAAGGTTGCTGGGTGAGGTCAACAGACATAAAACAGGACAGGGCTCCTACACCTTGGATGGTTGTGTCTTGGAAAAGATTTCCAGAGTTTCAGCCGCTTGCAACCATTCCCCCCGCCCATACCCATGAAATAAAGAGGGTTTGGGTTAAAATTCCACCATTGCTGGTGCCAAGCCTAGATGAGAATGAGGAAGGTTGGGCCTTGAGTTACTACTCCGTCCCCAAAAACTTTATTGTTACAGAAACAATGAGGAGCCTTGCTGCCCGATATGCTGTGGTGGTGGAGACAGGCACCATGCAGCATGAGAAGAAACCAGGCCCATGCTGGCCATTTGGGACAGAGGGACAAGTGACTGGTGCCCCCCAGAGATAGGCAGAAGTATGCCACCTGGCGGCTACAATCCATGATGTCATACATTACCCCCATATGCGCCACCCCTTCCTCCCTATTCAGTGCCCTTTTAGCATAGCCAGCACGCCCCTGATAGGAACTACTACTACTACTACTACTACTACTACTACTACTACTACTACTACTACTACTTTCCTGTAGTGTGATGCCTGGGCATGATGAATGTATTGTGCCCTCCTACTGCCTCACCATCCCCAGGTCTCCTGCCCTTCTCTTCACTTCCTTACCACACCTAGGATGGATCCTGGAAGCATGATCAAAGTTCAATGGATATCTAGCCCACCATAGCAAAAATGTTGTTGGTGAAATGTTATTAAATCAGCAGAAGTTGTAGACAAACGGCTACGAAATGTTGATGCTTATCACAGTAACTGTAATGTTTAGACTTTGGCCGGGGGGGGGGGGATATTTCACCCATCATAAAAACTGCCTTTGCCTAGGAAAAATGATTACCAGTCTTCTTATTCTGTGTCTAGGCCAGACGTGAAACTGCGAAAATGAAGGCACCTTTTTGGTGAGTTCATTCTGCAGTTCCTTTCACCTAACCTAGTGTGAGAAAGATTAGCCGACAACACAAGGTTCCCAATCTTCGAGGAGGCTCTTTCTGTGTAACCCAGTATTACCAGTAATATATACAGTAGAACCCTGTATAATGAAAAAACTCTGTTCCACGGGGCTCTTTGCTATATGGTGTTTCCCCCCTTTAAATGAAGCGCTATTGAGGATATCCTGCATAACAAAAATAAAATGTTCGTTGCTTAACAAAAAACCCATATAATGAAAATTTTCCCGTTATGCATGATATTGCCAATAGCGCAAAAACGCTTCATTGTACGAATTTTTTGTTATACGAAGCGTTTGTGTTACGGGGTTCCACTGTATACACTTTTCTTCTTGAATCATATATTCCTTCAGGGTTTTTCCTCTTTTCTTTTCTTTTTCAAACAGATGTTTGTCTTCCTTGCCATTCATAGCAATCCAACTGCCTGAAAAATTCAGCAAGCTAGCAATAATGTTTAATTAGCAGACCTTATGCAATATTTATTTAAATATACTATATGAGTTGCTACAGGGGCTGCTCCATGCTCACATGTTTTTGAAATGAATGAATCCCTTCACTGCCATATGCTTTAATGATTACAGAATATTTTGGATTTGACCCAAAAGCACTGGTGCTTTGCCAGAACTAATGTGTGAAATGAGGAAGGCAAAAGGGGGTGGCGGAGAATGAAATGGCTAGATGACATTGTTGACACAATGGGCATAGAGCTGAATGGGCTGCAGATGATGGTGGAGGACAGGGGTGCCTGGCATGTGGTGGTCCATGGGGTCGCAAAGGGTCAGACTCAACTGTGCGACTGAACAACAGGAGAGGGAGCATTTTCTTCTCTGGAAACCTATGGTAAAATCATATTGTATTTGTCCTCATCTATTTATTTACTTTTTAAATGTTAATTTATATCCCACTTTTCTCCCTTGGAAGGCTCAAGATAGCTCACAATATGAATGGCCAACCACCCAGCCAACCAACTAACCAACCTCCCCATCTCTAAATGGGAAACAAAATTAATAGACCACATTTTAAACACACTGTTAAACAATGAATTGCTTTAGAACTACAGTGGCACCTCACTTAAAGAGCATAATGCGTTCCATGGGATTGCTCTTTAAGCAAGTTTGCAAAACACTATTGTAAGTGACCAATTGTGACTTCTGGGGTGGGTGGGTTTGCGAACCCCGATTTAGTTGTGAAGTGCGTTTTTGGTTGGTTTTAGTTGTGAAGCGAGGTGATCATTCAGAAAAAATCTGCTCTTTAAGTGAGTTAGTCTCTAAGCGAGGTGCTCTTTATGCGAGGTTTTACTGTACACAGAATTTATACCATGTAAGATCCCATGTAAGATCACGTATAAAGTAACAGCATTATATTTGCAGGACAATCTTCATGGCTGATTGCCACGATAATCGCCAATATTTGGAATCGGATACGGCACAAGAAGAAGAAGATCCCTTTACAAAGACAAATAATAAGAATAGTGTGGTAGCCTGAACTCAGCACTAATACAATTGAATAAACAGGGAGGGGTTAAAAACTTTCAAAGAACAGAGGGTTCTGGATTTGTTTTAAATGGACAAATCTATTCGCTCTGTGATTCTCCTTACCTTACTTTGGATACCGTGAAGTCGTTATTCAGCTAAATTGATTTTCAACTTCTTTCCATTTTGAATATGTAGAATTTTCAAATTGTGGCAGAGTGTTTTAAGAAGCTGAAGTGACATGTAACCTGTCCCTTTCCCCAGTTACCAGGAGTCATGGAAACTGATTCAGACATCATCTATCACCCATGGTTGTGGGGAGCTTGAAATGTCATGCACCATGTTTCACTGTTGCTGGGTGAATAGACTTTCCAGAAGTTAGTAAGGTGATCAAGGGAAAAACAAATTGGTTATAATGGCTAGCCAAGCTCAGTATATTTTGAGATGTAGGTGCTCATCATGACATCTCCCATAACTAAGCCTGGAAATTTTTTGGTTCAAATATAATGGTTTTGTTCAAACTGTTGCAGTCTTTGGTTGCCATCAGGACCAAGTACTTTTGCAAGGCTAACATTTTTGATTGCTCTTTTAAGACTAAACCATCTACAAACATTTAGCATTATGGTGAGTGCCAACAGACACTCTTGCAGTGCTGGTGGCTGTGGGTTCCTAGGAAATGGTTCCAGATTGCTTCAGTGGTTGCTAGTGTGACCAGTAACAGACTATATAAGATTGAACTTTGAATTGCAGTACTCCAGCCCCCTTGGTGGGATCCCTGGGGGGTTCAATTCCCTGCACTAGCCACCCAAGTAATGTTCTTACAAGAGAGGTCCCAGTTGTCAAGATTCCATGTGGGGTGACATTTTTTATGTTAATTACCTGTTAGTTTAATAGGATTTAAAATAGAAATGCCAGCATTGCTTTTTTCCTATGAGTTATGCCACTTAGCCTAGGTGAAGCCATCTTAAAAAGCACACTCCACCAATTTCCTAAGACAATGGAAAATCACCTCTTGTTCCTTTCTCAAGGCCAAGGTCTGGGAAAGCAACCCAAGAGGTGGACTTCTCTCACGAGAAGAGATGCGATCTCTGATAGCCAGCCACCTGCTATCTTTGATCTACTCATGAAACCGTCACTTTGAGAAGTCCATTAGCACTTTTCCATTTAGCACTTTTCCAGGACAGTTTCCCATGGGGAAAAGGTATAAAAACCTACCCAATTTCTGAGGAAAGCAGCCCATTCTCCAATGCTTCGAGGACCCATATCGTTTGCCATCTTGATGGGCCTCGATCCGTACCATCTCGTATGGGGCAGCACAGACCACCATACTTTAATCATAGGCAAGTGTTAGTTAAATTGTTTTTAATTTCTTTTCTTAGGGAAGAAATGCCTTAGGTTTATTTTAGATTAGTTAGTAGTTATTTTTCATATTCTTCATTTATTGGACTCTGCTATTTTCCCAATAAACTCACAAAACAGACCTTGTTCATCAGAGCACACTCATTTTGCTCCTTTTGCAACCTGAGGCAAATTGAGGAGGGGGACTTTAAACAATAAGGCCTTATTCCTGAGAGAAGGACTGTGTCTATTTTTATCAACTTTGTGGGGTCTGTTATCCAGAAGAAATAACTTCACTCCGCCACTCCAGAATCAGTGAGTTGCTGCTGCAAAGAGGTAACAGAGGTTTCAACCCCATGCACCTGTCTCACTGTCAAGTCCAGAAGTTTCACAGAAGTAAGATAAGGGTGCTTTCATATGGGAAAGTTGGTGTTTCCATCCCAGGGGGCTGTGCAGTTTAATTTCCCCTGCATAGTTAGTCCTGGATCATCATTTCTCTACGAACCCATGAGCCAGACTATCTGGATAAAGTCTTTCTCTGCCAAGCCATAAAGAAAGTGCACCCTTTCAGCCCGCTTGCCAATTCGGGGCTTCGGCCTGTGCCGTCACTTACAGAACCTCTAGCAGAGGGAAAGCGAGACCTGCCGACAGGCATGTAGTCTCCGATACCAGTTAACTTCACTGAGGGCCCTGGAAAACCCAGCACAGAGAAATGAGAGGGGGGAGAATGAGTTCTGGACCCCGCCACAGTCCTTTTAAGGATGGCTGATGCAGTCGGCTGATAGGTACTTGGACATGCTCGTTGGTTCCTCTCAGACCTTCCCTAATGTCAGCTCCATTTCTCCAGTTGGCCAAAATGGATGCCAAATGGCTGAAGGTGCTATAGATTTCTCTGGAGCAGACTGAACAGCAGCCCTCTTCACCAGTCCCTTCACAACTGGGAAGACGTCAGAGGCCTCCTGCCTGATGTCCTCTTCCAAGACGGGCTCCACCTCCCTGGAGGTGCAGAACCATGGGTGTTCCCAAACTTCCCTCATTTGCACCATCTCCTCCTTGCCTGAGGTCTCGGCACTTATCTCGACCTCTCTTGAAGCTCCTGACTCTTACCATTCCTCCCTCTTTATTCCCTCCAAAGTTCCTTTCTTCTTCTACAAGTTCCTCAGTAGGCTCTTTGGCAGACCCCTGTCCTTCTCTTTGTGTTCCTTCCAGGTGCATGGGAGCTAACGGCTTCTCTGGACTCCTAAGGGGCTGCAGGTGAAGGCAGATGGCTTACTCGGAGTCTCTACAGTGACCGTCTCACAATTAAATCAAGGGACAGCATAGACCCACAGGTTACCTTTTCAGAATGAAGGAGTTTGTTACTTGGGAATGTATTTTAAAGGTCAAAGTCTCCCTTCTTCGAAAGCCAGTCATATCCAAGGAGGAGGTATTCGTCTCCAATTACAGCCAAAGAGCCAGAGTTGTCTGCATCTGCAGACATTTTTGTGGTCACGTGGAAGGAATGAAAGGATGCTGGATTGCACGGAATGCTGGTATCTTTCGTGCTGAAGCAGTACTTCTTTATCTACTTGCAGTTTCTTGCTTTTGAACTGCTAGGTTGGCAGGAGCTGGGACAGATGGTGAGCACTCACTCTGTCATGCAGCACTCAGGTCTCGAACTACTGACCTGCTGATCTGTTGGTTGTCAAGCTCAGCATCTTAACCACTAAGCCACCATAGCCCTACAATGTAGTATTAGCAGTAAGCAGAAGCAGGATGTGGAGACTATAGCAGAAAAGAGGAGATGCTAGGATTTTACTTTCAGTGAAAAATTGAGGAGGAATAAAATCCTTTTCTTCTCTCAGCAAGAGTCCCCTCACAACCCCAGAAATCCTTGCAAAATTTCTTGAACATTTCAAGGTACTTCTTTCAACCAGAAGAAACACTGGTATGTACAAAATTATTAAAACTTCTGTACAAAATGGCATCCTTCCAGCAGAAAACTCCCCAGAAAGAGTGTTGAATTTCATTAATTTTGGCATATTCTTGTGCAACAATGTAGATGACAAAAACAAAACACAGGGGAAACACATTGGGTGTTTTTTTCCACATCTTAATCACAGTTTGCATACAAGTAATAAAAGTAACAAATTAATTATCATTCTAGTAAGCCTTTCTTATGTCCTCAGCAACCAAAGGGTTCAAAAGTTTTCAACCAACCTTCAGAAGTTGAAAAGTGTGTTTGAACTTGTAGGTCAAAGTAAAGCCAGGTTTGATCATCCCTTGTAATGAAACTTTTCCCGTTAAAGTTGCTTGGCATATTTATATTAGCCTCTTCTGTTTATCTACAAAATGACTTTATACGCCCTGAGGCTGGGATCCTTGCCTAATCCCATGTTGTTATGATTTGTTCGGTTTTATCTCTTTCTCTGAAGATTTATACCCTGAAACTCCTTCAGTGACACTAACAAAGATTTGATAATGCTGGCGATAAACCAGGTTGGCTGCTAAGTTTCTTATAAAACTTCATTACAAATGAAATTAATCATAGTGGGTTTTAATGCAGGGAGAAGATGGTCACATCTGTTTGATAGGCTGTGCTCAAAGACCTTAGACAAGCTTTATATCATTCTAGTTTATATGATAATAAAAAAATTACAGCAAAAGACCAAGGTCATATCATAACATGAAAGCAACTGCAAGGTTTGTTGAGAATATCTATCTTCCTAGAATGCCTCCATCAGCTACTTGGCACAATGCTTTAGTAGTGCTGAAGTGAGCAGCCCCTACCCCAAATTACTGACTCTGGGCTATTCTCCATAGTGGCTTTGGGGGTCATATAATAAATATTAATCACAGTAATAACCTATCTAGCCGGACATCCTGCTCCGGTAATTGAGTAGACCGTAAAGACAGTGACTTAATGCCGAGTGTTGGACCAGCAGCTATGGGCAGATGAGCCCCTTTAGGTGGGGTGATGGTCCCCTCAGTGGAGAAAATGTCATTAGAAACCATCATATTGGGCCCAATGGCAAAATGAGAGGAGGAAGAACTCTGATTCCAAATGGCCATGGAGGTGGAGGAGGCCATGCCAGATGGACTTGGCTGTGATAATTTCCTCAAGGCTGTGGCAGTCCATTGCAGTCCTGGTATTAAATCTTGCAAGTCTCATTTCATATGTGCCGCAGGAGATGGCTCTGTGATCATACTGTCACTTCATGGCTAGCTGGGATCCACCTTAAACAAATTCACACCAATGGCGTTTTTCCTGGTTCAAGAAAAATGCATTCTTGGATACGAGTTGCAGCAGCTACTGCCACCGCCGCCAAATAATCACATGCTGTTGAGTGGATTCTAGTTCATGGTGACCCATGCCAGGGTTTCCTAGGTATAAAGTACTTTTGGGGAGAATGCTGGGGTACAAATAATAAAATGGATGGATGGATGAAAGTATCCAGGTGTGGTTTATTGGACCTACATTCTGGAAGTACTCTGGGACTGTGCAACTTTTTGAAGGCAGTACAGGCTGGGTACTCTTCTTGGAGACACATTTGAGAAACAAACTCCTGAATACTGTAGCCAAGTACCCAAATTGCTGAGTTATCCTGCTGGGCAGATCCTATCAACCCTAGCCTACTGGTGACAAATGTCAGAGATTGCAATCTAACCATTTCTGAAAGATCACATATTCCCCATCCTTGTTAAAGGCTGTAGATCAGGGGTGCCCAAACTTTATGGGGCCCGTGGGCCAGTCATGTGGTACAGGGGGCTGGTCACCATGGCCTGGGGGCCAGATCTGGCCCCAACACCAATTCATCTGGCCCACTAAGCCTTCATTGCTCCCAGAAGCGGAAGTAAAATGTCCCCATGTGGGCACGTGGGAGCGACGACAGCTTTGTGGGCCAGATGAATTGGTGTCAGGGGCCAAATTCATCCCCCGGGCTGTAGTTTGGGCACCCCTACCATACATGGATAAAGGATACAGGCTTATGAGAAAAAGGACTGTTAGGTCAAGCTGGCCTTTGCAGCCAGGCGAGTCAAAGGAGAGATGAAACTAAATTTGACCCGAGTCAGGATACAGATTGATTTCCTTGGACAGTGATGGTGAACCTTGGCACTCCAGCTGTTCTTGGACTTCAATTCCCAGAAACCCAAGTCCCTGTGAATCCACACGGATGGGTTTACTGCACATATGTGCACAGTAAACCCATTTGTGTAGATTCACAGGGACTTGGGCTTCTGGGAATAGAAGTCCAACAACTGCTAGAATTCCAAGGTTCACCATCACTGTCCTAGGTTGAGACTGTTCAGGAACTGGGGCCAGTGTGATGGATTCTGTGTCTGTTCCATAGTTGTCGGCTGGTACTCGTATCCGAGTATACATTTTTCCGGGAAATCATTTCACAGAGTGGCAAACAGGAAAAGTGCCACTGGCTTGAATTTGTTTAAGGTTGGTCACAGGATACGATGAAGTGACCGCACACACTGTGATCACGGAGCCAGCTCCTGTGGCACGTATGAAATGAGACATGCAGGATTTAACACCAGGACTGCAATGAACTGCTGCAGCCATGAGGATATTAACAAGGTGTGCCTTCACAGCCAGCCAATCAGGCATGGCCTCTTCTGCCTCCATTTTGCCATTGGGCCCGATATGATGGTTTTCAGTGGGGACCATCACCCCACCTAAAGGGGCTCATCCACTCATAGCAATTGGCCACTTTAGGGAGTCAGGTTATTTACCGCCACCCAACACTTGCCCTATCACTCCCTGGAAAATAGATGGGGAAGAAGTAGAAGCAGTGACAGAATTTACATTCTTAGGATCAAAGATCACTGCAGATGGAGATTGCGGCCATGAAATAAAATGCCGACTGATTCTTGGGAAGCAAGCTATGAGAAATTTGGGGAACACAGTTAAAAGTAGAGACATCACCTAGCAAACAAAAGTCTGCATGGTCAAAGCAACGGTATTTCCAGTAGTAATGTATGATTGTGAGAGCTGCACCATAAGGAAATCTGAGTGCAGAAGAATAGATGCCTTTGAGATGTGGTGCTGGAGGAGAGTTTTGAGAGTACCCTGGACAGCAAAGAGAACAAATAGGTTGATCTTAAAAGAAATCAACCCTGACTGCTTCCTGGAAGGTCAAATATTGAAGATGAAGTTAAAGTACTTTGGACATCAAATGAGAAGAGATGATTCACTTGAGAAGGACTTGATGCTGGGAAAAGTCAAGGGCAAAAGAAGAAGGGGTTTTCAGAGAATGAGATGGCTAGATGGCATTGTTGATGCAATGGGCACAAAGCTGGGTCGGCTGAGGATGGTGGAGGATAGGGGTGCCTGGCATGCGGTGGTCCATGGTGTCGCAAAGGGTTGGAATCGACTGTGCGACTGAACAACAAACACTCGGTCTTGAGTCGCTGGCTGTACAGTCTACTCCATTACCGTAGCAGGATATCCAGCCAGACATAAGGTGGGTCCATAAGGTGGTGTCTGTTCTGTATATACTATTATGCATCAGATGTCAACAGTTCTCTTGTGATATCTGAAATGAATCAGTTTTTTTCACTTAGTAAATATCTGCAAGTGAAAATAGAAAATAGGACCATATTACACATTGATTCTCTGGTGTTCTGTGCCTTTTTCTGTTCTTATTATTTTTGTGTTGGCTCAACTCCCATCTATAAGTGTAAGGCATAATGGAAGATGCAAAATGGAAGCCAGGCTGCTTACACAGCTCATATTCTGCCACCAGTACTTTTCTTACGACCCTGTCCCAAGGAAATGTTGAGTAATTACTCACCCAGCTTGAAAAATGTAATAAAAGCCTTCTCTCAATTTCTCTATCCACAGCTAAAATGCCATTCATGCAACCTTGAGCACACTCCCCATCTTAAATAAATGGAAACTTACTTACTTACTTAATCACCTCCTCTTCTACCTTACTGTGTAGAAGATTGGCTAAACTAGGAGTTCTCAAGATTTACAAGCCAGGGGCTGGGTCGTGCTCCCTCAGACAACTTTGGTGGCTGGATGGCCATTTTGACCTTCCTCCACCACATGGCACTTCCTGGTTTGGTGGTGGAGATGGTGGGGGAACATGAAATGATGTTGTGGGCCACATCTGGCCCAGTGGCTGCAGGTTGACAATCCCTGGGCTAAACTCTGTTTTTTTGTTTTCCTCATGCACTTAGAGTAGCTTGTTCTATGTGTGGTTCACACATTCACAGTTCACAGTTCAGTTAAATGTCACCCTTACCTGACAAAGACTGTGCTAAAAGAGGACCCTACGCCCTCCAATACACCTTATCTAGGCCTTAAGACCCAAAGTGCATGGAACAACTTGGACTTGGGTAGCCTGCTTTAGACTTTCACCTGGCTGAGTAACATCCAGCCAGCCTCACTGAAGTAAAGGTCCTTGCTTAAGCCACCTCTGTGTGAGAGAACAAAGAAATGTTGGTAGCGATGGCCTTCCTTAATGGAATCGTGGCCTGGCAACACGCTCTTCTTCAAACCCCCCCCCCTTCTTCAATAATCACACGTGGTGGTGAAGTTCTTCCTTTATTAAAGAAAAATGATAGTGAAAGATGAAAGGTCTTTCATAGGTACAAAGTTTCAGTATCAAAAATAGAAAGAAGTAAGAATAGACTAATCAAAACATTTTAGAGACAATCAATAAAATCCCTCCCCCCAGGAAAATAATAAAAACCTATCTTTGTAATCATTTTGGCTAGATTTATACTTCATTTCAGCAGTCTTACAATACTCCAGTTCCTATCTCAAAGTCCAACTTCTAACTAACTCTAAAAGTCATGTAACACTGAATTAAAACCTCCAAAACCTCCACTTTGCAAAACTGCCAGCCAGAAATTGCTGGAGCAATTGTTGAGCATTATCAACATATAAATTTGAACTAATTTGAGCATATAAATTTGAACTAATAAATAAATAATAAATAAATAATTCTGTTTGTCATACTCCAGGACTGGGCATATGATTCTGGTCACTAATTAATGAAACAAAGCAACTTCCCCCTGTACTGAGACACACCTTAGGGATATAAAGAATACTCTTCAGTGCCATTGATTTAGAACAGGGGTGCCCAAACCACGGCCCATGGCCCAGATCTGGCTGGTGATGCCAATTCATCCTGCCCACACTACCCTCGTCACTCTCTAAAGTGGAAGTAAAAAGTGCCTGTATGGGTATGTTTTACTTCCGCTTTCGGGAGCAACAAGGGTGGCATCGGCTGGATGATTTGGCATTGTGAGTCAGATTCAGCCCATGGGCCATAGTTTGGGCACCCCTGGTTTAAGCAAAGAAAATGGAAGCTTAAAATCTATCTCATCCTGTTGCAAAACAGATTGTAAGGCACGTTTTACTTCTGCTTCCAGTGGGAGGAACCATGTGACCGGCTGTTATGTATGTACAATGTTGCTTTAAGAAATGTATGAATGTAACCTGACCACAATCACAATGTAGCTCAGCTGTTAAAGGAACGCGAGTAAGCTGCCCATAGAGGGCAGCTGCGAGCGTTCAACTCACATGGTTCTCATTCCTCAAATCACCGGCAGCCGCGGGAATTCTCCCGCACTATCAACAACTACAGAAGAGGGGCGTGACTAGGGACGACGTCACGCCGGTAGCAGCCAATGAGCTACTGTGCAACAAGATTCAAATGTATTGCACTGCTGTATATAATGTGATGTACCTCCGCCATTACCACATGTTCATCCTGATCATCAACCAATAAACCTGTGTTAGTCCTTCCTGCGACTCCTTCTTTGTCTTCGGTGCAAGACACTAAATTGGCGACGAAGGTGGGATGATGGCAAATCCCAAGGTCAAGCCTTACTAGTTCGATGTCAGCGAGCCCGAACAATGGGAGCTCTACGAGTGCCAGTTCCGGCACGCGATGGAAGCCGCGGGCGTCGACGACGATGCGAAGATGCGCTCCCACTTCCTGGCCCAGGTGGGGCCGGCCACGCTGCGTATCCTGATGAACCTGGTGGCCCCCCGGAAGGTGGACGTGGTGCCCATCGACCGCATCCTGGAGTTGCTGGGCGAGCACTTCCAGCCCCCTGTTTCAATCTTCCCAGCCCGGGTCGCATTCCACAGGCGAGACCAGCAACCGGGCGAATCCGTGTCCGCCTACGCGGCGGCCCTTAGGCTTGCAGCAGTGCACTGCCAGTGGGACGACCTGCACCAGGCCCTCCGAGACCGCATGCTGTGTGGTCTGAGGGACGAGGAGCTCCAGCGGAAGCTGATGACCCGCAACTACCGCCTCACGTTCAACGAGGTACTGCGGGAGGCCCAAGCGGCCGAGGCGGCCAGGAGCGGGGTCAGGGTGTTCAAGTCCCGAGGGGCCACGTCCGAAAGGGCCAAGTCACCAGTACAGGCGGCCCAGCGGATACCAGCGAAGGCGGCCTGGCGGGCCCCCAAGCCGCCCGCCGGCACACCAACGACGTCCGAGGAGTCGTCCACGACGGCAGACCCCTGCTCCAGCGAGGACGACGACGTCCAGAGGATCAAGAAACGAGGAGAGAAGCACCAGACCCACGAGCGGCAAGACCGCTGCTGCGACGGTTGTGGGGTATCCCACGACCGCACGAGGTGTCAGTTCCGAAAGGCCGAGTGTCACAATTGTGGCCGAAAGGGACACATCGGCCGAGTGTGCAGGCGCAGGCGAGTCGAGGACAAGGGCAATTCGAGCCATCCCCAGACGCACCAACGGAAGGCGGCCGGCACCAGGAAGGTCTCATCCGACTACAGCGAGGCAGGCGTGAACCACGTGGGCCTGGAGCACCGGCGTTTTTTCGTTGAGGTACTGTTACAGGGGTCCCCTGTGAGGATGGAGATAGACTCGGGGTCATATTATTCCATCCTGTCTCAAAGAGAGTTTATGCGTATTCCCCCAGATAAGCGGCCCAAGCTGCGGGCCATGAAGTCACACCTACGGGACGTGCAGGGAAATGGGATCCCGGTGTTGGGGTGGGGAACTTCAAGGTGAAGTTCAAGAATTACTCCGAGAAACTGCCCCTAGTGGTCCTCAAGGGGGGGAGATGCTGCCTGTTGGGAACGCAGTGGTTCGCTCCCCTGGGAATCGAACTGTCCGGCATTAATGCCATCGAGACTGACCCAATGCGGGACGTGTGCAACGCACACCCGTACGTTTTCAAGAAGGGGCTCGGGACTTACAAGGGGCCCCCAGTTTCCTTTGACTTGGACCCAGAAATCCGACCCATATGCCTCAAGCCAAGAAGAGTGCCTTTCGCCCTCAAGGACAAGATCGAGGCAGAACTGGACAAATTGGTGGGGCAGGGGATTTTGGTTCCAGTTGATTCAGCGGAGTGGGAAACGCCGATTGTTACGGCCCTTAAATCAAACGGGGAGGTCAGGATTTGTGCGGACTATAAATGTACGATCAATAAGGCTATTCGGCCAAATGCATATCCGGTGCCCGTGGTCAGCCATCTACTGGCCACGTTACATGGGGGGAAGTGTTTTGCCAAGCTAGATCTGGTGCAGGCATATCAGCAGCTCTCAGTAACCCCGGCTGCCGCCGCTGCGCAAACGATCGTGACGCACAAGGGGGCATTTAAGGTAACGCGCCTTCAGTTCGGCGTGAATTCGGCCCCCGGAATTTTCCAGTCCCTCGTGGAACGCCTTTTAAAGGGGCTTCCAGGCATCCTCCCATAATTTGACGATGTTTTGATAACAGCGGGGGGCGAATCAGAACTAGCGCAAAGGCTAGGCAGGGTCCTTTCAGTGTTCGAGAAGGCGGGCCTCCGACTGAGACGGGACAAATGTGTTTTCTTTGCAAGGGAGGTTGAGTTCTTCGGGTTCAAGATAACCCCGGAAGGCATCAAGCCCTCCGAGTCCAAGGTTGCAGCTGTGCAAAACGCCCCTCGCCCCACCGCAAAACCGGAGCTGCAGTCATTTCTGGGGCTCTTAAATTTTTACCATTCCTTCCTGCCGAGGAAGGCATCCGTTGCAGAGCCGCTGCATGCGCTACTAAAGAAAGAGGTGGTTTGGCGGTGGGGAGATAGGCAAGAGAAAGCTTTCAGGGAGCTAAAGGCACTTCTATCCTCGGATGCTGTCCTGACCCACTTTGACCCGAGGAGACCAGTAGTTCTAGTCTGTGATGCGTCCCCAGTGGGGGTGGGGGCGGTTCTATGCCACGTGTTGGAGAGCGGGCGGGAAGCCCCGATAGCGTACTACTCAAGGTCCCTCTCGAAGGCCGAGTGCAATTACGCACAAACAGATAGGGAGGCCCTGGCCATCATCACGGGAATGAAAAAGTTCCACGACTTTTTATACGGCCGTGAGTTTACGGTAGTGACGGATCACAAGCCACTTCTGGGGATCTTCACTACCGGCAAACCCACACCACAAATTCTATCCCCCAGGATGCTGCGTTGGGCCATCTTCCTCAACGCCTACCAGTATGAGCTGGTCTATCGCCCAGGGAAGGAGATCTCCCATGCGGACGCGCTGTCCCGATCTCCCCTCCCTAGTGTAGGGGACCCCGCATGCGAGGTAGAGCAGGACCACCAAGTCCTGCTGATCGAGTCTCTCGACTCACCCCCCATTCTCCCGGCCGACCTCGCCAAGGCCACGGCGGCCGACAAGATGCTGGCCCAAGTTAGTTCCTGGGTCAGGAAAGGGTGGCCCACTACTCCCCCCGAGGAACATTTCAAGCCATTTTTCAGGCGTAGAGTAGAGCTTTCGCTAGAAAGGGGCTGCTTACTCTGGGGCCAGCGGGTAGTTATCCCAGAGAAGCTGAGGGCCAAGGTACTGAAGCTACTGCATACCAGTCACCCCGGGATCGTGCGCTCCAAGGCTCTGGCCAGGAGTTTCTTTTGGTGGCCCCAGATAGACGCGGATATAGAACGTTTAGTGGGCACGTGTGAGAGCTGCCAGAGCTCTCGGCCCGAGGAGTCCCGGTTACCCCATAGGGAATGGGACACGGCCCGCGGGCCATGGTCCCGGATTCATGTCGACTTCGCTGGCCCTTTCCGCGGGTCCATGTTTCTGCTGGTAGTCGACTCCTACTCCAAGTGGTTGGAGGTGATCCCCATGAACAGCACCTCCTCTGCGTCAACCATTAAACAGTTGCGCAAGCTGTTTGCCTGTTTCGGCCTGCCAGACGTCCTTGTTAGCGATAATGCTAGTACCTTCACGTCTGCAGAGTTCAAGACGTTTATTGAGCGGAACGGCCATCAGGCACATTACCGCTGCCCTGTTTCACCCCGCCACAAACGGTCAGGTAGAGCGCCAAGTGCGCACTACGAAAGACGCACTGCGGCGCATGGGTCCCGGTGAGTTGAACCTTCATCTGTGTCAGTTCCTCATCTGCTACAGGACAACCCCCCTAGCTTCAGGATTTTCCCCAGCCGAACTCCTCATGAGGAGGCGTCCGGTAACACTTTTTGACCGGATGGATCCGTCCAGGGTGGAGGATGAAGGGAGAAATATAAACATAGGGGGAGAGAGCTCCAAAAGTTTTTCGGTAGGGGACCCGGTTCACTGCAGGAACTACGCGGCCCCGGGGCCAGCGTGGGTGCCAGGGACGATTATTGAGCAGACGGGGCCAGTATCCTACAGGGTCGAGACTAGCTCAGGTCTACTCTGGAGAAGGCACACCGACCAACTCAGAAGGCGAGTCACCAGTGAAGGGGAATCAGCGTTAGGGTCCTCCCCCACCCGCGTTACCCAAGGGGGAGACACGGCGGCATCCGCCGATACAAATGCATATCCTGGGTTCTCAGCCACAGAGGAGGATACTTTGGAAGAGAGGGATGAGTTCGATTATGAGTTGCGGTACCAGGGGGGTGTAGCGGAGTGGTCCCCCACCAGTCCTAGCGAGAAGAGGGGTTTCAGTTCAGCCCCTGGTACTTCCAGTCCCCCCAGTCCTTTTGTTTTAGAATATACCATAGCTCCAGCTCCCCGGAGACAAACACCCCCAAGACAGGCAACCGGGGGGAGTCTGCCCACCACAGTCTCGAGAACTCCTGGGCAGGTAACGGGGGGTGGTGAGGCCATGAGGGCCTCTTCGTCGGTCCCAAGATTCGTACTGGGGGGGACCCCAAGCTCCTCAAACGGTAGACAGGGGTTCACTTCCCAACTGATCATTCCATTTCCGTCCCCCAATGCAAGGTTACCGCAGAGTCCACACCGAGCTACTAATGAGTCCCCCCTTTCTGTTGCAGGACAGGACTCTGCGGAACCAGGAGCCTTCGGCTCCCCTGTGTTAAGTCAAGCGGCTGCACGCCCCAGGCGCACGTGCGGCAAGCCACAATGGTTGAGGGACTTCGTCCCATCCTAGGGGGGAGGGATGTTATGTATGTACCATGTTGCTTTAAGAAATGTATGAATGTAACCTGACCACAATCACAATGTAGCTCAGCTGTTAAAGGAACGCGAGTAAGCTTCCCATAGAGAGCAGCTGCGAGCGTTCAACTCACATGGTTCTCATTCCTCAAATCACCGGCAGCCGCGGGAATTCTCCCGCACTATCAACAACTACAGAAGAGGGGCGTGACTAGGGACGACGTCACGCCGGTAGCAGCCAATGAGCTACCATGCAACAAGATTCAAATGTATTGCACTGCTGTATATAATGTGATGTACCTCCGCCATTACCACATGTTCATCCTGATCATCAACCAATAAACCTGTGTTAGTCCTTCCTGCGCCTCCTTCTTTGTCTTCAGTGCAAGACACTAAACCGGCCCAGTGAACCACATGACTGGCCCGCTGAACCATGTGACCAGCCTGTGGCCCAACAAGTTTGGGCACCCCTGATTTAGAGTCAGACATTGAGTTGATGAGAAACCTCCATGAGAAATTTTTCCTCTCCTGTCTTCTATAATGTGACCATAGTCATTTTCGTGTGTACTAGCAGATTTTGCCTGGCGGTGCCTGGCTGCTTTAAATGGTTTTGAAAGGTTTTTTTTCTTAATGTTGGTAAAGAGCCGGGCTGTTTTAAATTGTGTTGTAAGGGATAATTTCTTTTTGATAATTTATGTAAAAAAGAGGTGTGTTGGTGGTTAGCCGTGGTTTTGGGTGTGCACAACCACCACTACCCATACAATACCACTCCAACCACCAACACACACATTAAAAATTCCTGGCAAGGCAGGAGTGTTGTGTGTGTGTGTGTGTGTGTGTGTGTGAGAGAGAGAGAGAGAGAGAGAGAAAGAGAGAAAGAGAGAAAGAGAAGCAGTGTGTGTGTGTGTGTATTGTCCCCCCAACCCTTCCAGAGCTTGGGGACCCTGCAGAGAGGGGATCCCCCCCCTGCAGGACACCCCGTTATTAAAGAGAAGAAACCTAGCTCTTCTCTTTTAAAACAGAGTGTTGGGGGGGGTGTATTGGATCTCCTCTTCCTGGTCCCCTGGGTTTGGTAGGGTTGGGGGGACAAAAGGGGTCTGTCCCCCCAACCCTTCCAGAGCCAGGGGACCCAGCAGAGAAGGGATCGTCTCCACCCCCCAAAAAAAACACTCCGTTTTTAAAGAGAAGAAACCAAGTGGTTTCTTCTCTTTTAAAATGGAGTGCGTATGTGTGTGTGTGTGTGGGGTTTGTGTGGATTCGTTCTCCTCTCCCTGGTCCCCTGGGTTTGGTAGGGTTGGGGGGACAAAAGGGGTCTGTCCCCCCAACCCTTCTGGACCCAGCACCTTTCATTGCCTCCCTCACCCACCCTCTAACCCTTACTTAACCCTTATCTTTTCCTGGCTCCCTCCAGCTGGGTCTTTCAAAGTCTTTCCCTCCGGCTCTCAGCGCACGTTCCCAGCCTTGTCTGTGCTCGTATCCCTCAGCCTGATTGGCTGAGGGGTTGCACAGTGTAAAGGACGCTGGGAATTTCTTTGTTCATGTTTGGGGGGCTCCTGCCCCACTGCCACATTTCTCAACCCGACAGTTACCTGCGAACCCAGTTCGGGTGAGTGCAGGGATGCTCGGTCGGGGCTAGTGGGGTCTGGTGCAACAACCTTTGTTACATTCCAACGGTTAACGCACAGATTTATAGGTATAGATTTTCTTCACTGGATACGCAGTGTGTTATAGTGGATAGAATGACAGACTTGGACTCAGGAGATCAGGGTTCAAATCCCTCGCTCAGCTGTGGAAAGTCACCAAGGGTGTAAAACTGGTAAAACCGTTCCTCAAATACCTCACTTACTTCGAAACCCCTATCAGGGTTGTTAGTAGTCAGTCCTGACTTGATGACACATCAAAAACATTTGTTTCACTAATAAGCACTTGTTAGGAACCATCAAAGAAGTACCGTAGTGAGAACCAGATATGGGCCAGTGGGGGTTATAACTACAACACCACAATCCAAACAACTTTGGTCTCATAGTTTCTGGGAGTAATAATCCAATAACAAATTTTTCCTGTCTCTGGAAAAGGCCATGTTCCTTACATATGAAAATCTTGCTCACAACAAGATGAAACCTGGAATAGGGATTTATTTCTTTACAGATAAATGTGAGTGAGGGATCAACTCTGGGGCAAAAAGCCTTGGTTTGTGGCAAATAAAACTTGTTGCGCCCTGGTTTTAATGCTTCTGCCTAAGATTCAGCCAGGATCGCTTATATTTTCTGTGCTTGGTCTTGTTAATTTCCGGCTACTTTCTATGCTTGGATCTGTTAATTTTAGTCAACAATGAAATTCTGACAGGTAAGGAAAAAATAAATAAAAATAAATAAATGGAAGGGCGATTTCTAAAGATAATTCTTCACAACTTAATTAAGGCAAAAAACCCTCTGGGTATTCCACCGGTGGCTATTCAAACAGTTGTCCATTAGGCTTTAGTGAAAGTGAATGAGAGCCGAGCTTCAATAAAAACCAATGGACTATGACTTCTTCTGAACACAACTATAATGAAATGTTACTGCCATAATATCCAGCTAAATAAAGACTAGTGGGATGAATAGGGCAGCTGCAATACCAGATGTGAAGGGTGATCAGGAGATTTGCCCAACACTATCACTGAGTAAATATTAAGTAGGAGATTTGTGAAATAGGAGTAGGGGGAGCATGTTGTGAAATGGAAATGCTGATAATCTTAGTGGAAAATGGAGTGGCTATAATTGGTCCATAACCTGATATCATAAACTACTATTAATTAACCATTAGCTAGCAGAGCTATGGTGGTCATAAATACTGATATAAATACTGTTTCCTCCATTAGTTCAACATGTCAGTGAAATGTAATGAAGCTTGTTCATAGACTAGTTGCCTATATCTCCCAAAGTGTGGTATTTTTCATAGTTCCATTTGACTAGTTAGCTCACACTTGCTCTATCTCTATCACCAACTTTGGTGCTTCAGCTGGTCTTTGACTTCAATTACCAGAAGCCCAAGTCAGCACACCTGCCGACGAGGGCTTCTGGGAATTGAAGTCCAAGACCACCTGAAGCACCAATGTTGAACACACCTGCTCTATCTGGTGTACTCCATTATTATGCTCAGCCATACCTTTCTCCTATCTGTGTTCAGCTGAAGTCAGATGGAGAATTTTAAGATGGCTGGAGGAGATCAGATCACATTGGCAATGCCATCAGCAAGTGGTTTGCTGTTGCGAGGGTATCCCTTGGACAGGTATGCAACACATTTTGATGTATTTCTGCATTGGCTCCTAAGTACAGTTTATCTGTACTTAGTGGCTCAAGTGGTTAAGATGCTGAACTTGACAATTGGAAGGTTGGAGTTCGATTCCCAAGTACAGTACTGCACAATGGAATGAGCTCCCCTCTTCGTCCCAGCTCCTGCCAACCTAGCACTTTGAAAGCAAGAAATTGCAAGTCAATAAATAGGTACACCCTTCGGGGGGAAGGTAAACAGGGTTCCTGCACTCTGGTGTTGAGGCATGCCTGCTATCTGTCCATGGAAATGCGTGCAGACACAGACAGTGCAGGCTCTTTGGCTATAAACAGAGATGAGCACTGAACCCTAGAGTCGGATACAACTGGTTTTTGAGCAAGGGTGACCTTTACCTTTACCTACAGTTTATCTGTATGTAGTTATACATGGAATGCTTTTAAATTGTAGTAGAAGAAAGGTACTTCTCCTTGAAGGGATGAATCAATCTGTTTCAGGCCACATGTCAATCTTCTAAGTATTCATTCATTAGTCTTGCTTCCTTATCAATTTGTGTGCATGTGTTTGAAATGCAAGGTAATTCATATATAGTGGCTGAAATGCTGTCCTGAAGCTCCGACCATGCACTGGGAATTGAGTCAGCATCAGCAAGAGATTTCAGGGTGTGGTTAGCTCACATACCTGTACAATGTGACATACTCATCTGCCCTCTGAAATTGCAAAAAATAAAATAAAGAGCCTTTAATTGGACTGTGGTGGCTTAATGGTTAAGATGCTGAACTTTATGACTGGAAGGTTGGCAGGTAAGCAGTTCAAGACCCGAATGTTGTACGACAGAGTGAGCTCCCATCTCTGTCCCAGCTCCTGCCAACCTAGCAGTTTGAAAGCAAAAAATTGCAAGTAGATAAATAGGTACAGCTTTGGTGGGAAGGTAAACAGTGTTCCGTGCACTCTAGTGGACATGCCTATCACATGTCCACAGAAACATCTACAAATGCATACAGTGCTGGCTCTTTGGCTATTATCAGAGATGAGCACTGAACCCTAGAGTTGAATACAACTGGCTTTCAAGCACGGGCGACCTTTACCTTATCTAAATATATACATGTCAAGTATCCCATTTTGGCTGGGATTTCCCATAATTCACCACTCCATCACGCTCCTTCTCGTCATTATCCCATATTTGAATGGCCAGGAAAGGGGTTACTGTGCATGCGCGCCACTGCCTCTGACAGGCACGCATGTGCAGTAACCCCTTTCCTGGTCGAAGGGGTTTCTGCGCATGCACATTTCTGCCTCTGACGTCAGAGGCAGCGGCGTGCATGTGCCAATGCCGGTGCCCAGAAACCTTCCTGCATTTGGACACCAGCAACTTGACTGGTATGATCTAAATGAAACCGTGCACATAGTGATAGGATGCCTCAAACCTACACCATTTGAGAAAAATATATCCTCTTGTTGATATTGCTCCACCTAAGATAAGTAGAATGTTATTCTCAAAGTGCACAGTAATGGGGAAAAAATCATCCATCTTAACATCTATCTTTCTCTCCCATACCAGACCCCCCAGTCATGGTGGACAGAGGAAGCTCTTTAACCATTTCCCATAATTTCATTAAATACACTGAAAATTATATGAAGCACTCAAAATGGCTTTGTCTCCAGCTGAGTGATGCGATCACAAAGCAAGAGGAAAGACAACCTTATAGAAGCAAGGTGCCATTTTTTTCCATTTGGCTAACAAGGACAAAGTTGGAGGTCACCTGGATTTGATCCGATTATTGGCTAGCAGTGAAAGGCTAGTGTCCTTGAAAGGAAGCAAGCAGCCTAATGGGTTCTTTTTTCTGTCCTTTCCTCCCCCCTCTCTTTCATAAAAAGACAAACACGAGAAAACTACAACATCTCTAAATTACCAGAAAATAATAATGAATATTACACTCTGCCCTCAACATCTTTGCAGCAGAGTATGCTGCTCCAGTATGGAGTGCATGCACACATGCAAAAGAAGTTGACATCACTGTAAATGAAGCCGTGCATATACAGGTAGTGACAGGATGCCTCAAACCTACACCAGTTGAGAAAAATATATCCTCTTGTTGGTATCACTCAACCTAAGCTCAGGAAAGAAGTAGCAGTGGACACCAAGAGAACTAAGCAAGAGAAAGACCCTCAACATCCTCTGAATGGATATGAGCCTCAAGTTTGCTGGCTCAAATCCAGGAAGAGCTTTATGGCAAGAACAAACATTCTTGAGGGTACACAAGAGCAAAACCAAATTAGAAGATGGAGGAAGGAGCTCACTGGAAAAGGAAAATTAAAGGAGGATGTGGCTGAGGAACTCAACCTTTCCTACATCACTTGGAGGACCCTGAAGAAGCTGAGTGTTGAAGTCCCTAAATTCACAACCAACATGCTCAAGTGGGGGTTGCTAGCTGACAACAACACACAATGTGAATGTGGAGAGAGACAGAATCCAGCTCATGTACTGGTCTGCCGATTACTGCCAGAAACATGCACCGATGAGGACTTAGGTTTGGTCAACAACAAAGCCAAGAAACTGGCTTCATTTTGGTAGTCCAGGGTTTGATAGAGACATGAAAGAAGAATAAATATTAGAGGAGCTGAAATGCCGTTGCACACACTTGTTGAGAAAACAAGAAAGGAAGGCTAGAATGGAGCATGGAGCAGTTTTTAATATTGGCAAGTTCAGTTCACAGCTTTGATGTAATTCAGGAAGAAAGTATATACCTTGTGATTTACTGGAGTCCAGCAGGTTAGGAGTTCTGCTCTGGGTTTCCCAGAGCACCATCTGAATCTATTTGTATGCCGGCTGCAGGAAGCTTGAAGCATCTTCCTGCTCAGCTAGGAGATTTAGATATATATTTGAGTCTTTAGCTTTTGAAATAATGCCCATTTGGGACTCAGTAAGAGTTGCACTGAACTCAGAAGGCAATGCTTGGCTGAAACAAATGCAGTAAAGAAAATGCTTGCTATTATTTGGTGTTTTATGAGGTGGAGAAGGCTGATGGCCAAACATACATCGCATTCCCCAACAGAGGTGGAGAAAGTTAAGCCCCTGCCATTTTTTTTTTTGCAACTTTGACTCTTGCCTTGCCCTTTCCATATATAAAAATGAAAACAAAACACTGCCAGAAGTCTATTTTGGGCTTCCTTTCTTTTGTGAATATGGTAAATGAGGTAAAATTGCCCCTGCATATTGAAAGTGAAAATACATATTGCATATTGTATCCCAAAAACCATAAGCATGCACGCACGCACAAACATGCATACACACACACATGCACATGTACGTGCACAGGTGCGTGCGTGCAAATACACACGCACACAAACCAGAAATAGACTTCCTACCTGCATTTTGTTTTAATTTTCTCTCCTCTCAAATAATTTTCACTTATTTGTCTGATGTCACACCCCAGTGGGTTCTAGGAATGGAAATTTGTCTACTTCCATTCTGGAATGGAAAGTTCTTCTCTGCTTCTGGATTTTGTCACAGTAACCCACCCACCCACCACTCCTCCAGCCTAAACTGTGAAATGTGAACATTTTAAAAGTTCATTCATATTTTCTTTATCTATGGCTTGAGATGGTAATACACAAAGATCTCAGACATTTTCTCGTGGACTCTGAGGAAACCTAGATGGATCTGTTTCTGTTGGTTGTTGTGTCATACAATGAACTCTAAGGTAGTCTCCAAGACATGATCATCACTGTGGAGATACTAAATTGGAGCACTGGAAAAGTGATAATGATTCAGATCTGACCTGTTAGGATTATTTGATATTCATAGCTGCAGCAGCAGACTACCACTGAGCTATAATGACTGAAGGAAAATAATTGATCTGAAGAGGAGTGATGAAAGAAAGAAAGAAAGAAAGAAAGAAAAAAAGAAGAATAAAAGCCATTTTTAGAGAGAACAAGAGCCAGGCTGAGCACAAAATAATAGGCACCTTCAAACTGGAAAAGACTTTTGAAAGTTCCCTGGACTGCAAGGAGGTCAAACCAGTCAATCCTAAAGGAAATCAACCCTGATTGCATCTTGAAAGGACAGATACTGAAGCTGAAGCATAAATACTTTGGCCACCAAATGAGAAGAGAGGACTTGCTGGAGAAGGCCCAAATGCTAGGGAAGATCAAAGGCCAAAGGAGAAGTAGGTGGCAGAGGATGAGATGGCTAGATAGTATTGTTGATGCCATGGCCATAGATGTGGGCAGACTCTGGAGGATTGTGGATGATGGACATCACATTCTAGAGCCTGGCGTGCTATGGTTCATGGGATTGACTGTGCAACTGAACTATAACAAATAATATAATTAGCACTTTGACTTAACTTCACTAGGCCACTGTCACTTCCAATAACTGTCATCCTTTTTCTAGCCTCACTTGGTTCCTTCCACCCCAACATGTATTCTGAATCTAACAATTATGCTCCATGTTCCTTATCAAATGAGTGCCGCACTATGGATCTTGGGGATATGAAAGGAACCTCATTCGGTCATCCCCTGGTGTAGTTTTTCCAGCAAAAAATCCTTTCAACCCAGAGTAATTTCTGACATGAAATTTATTTATTTATCAAATGGGTTGTAAGCCATGAAAGGTAAGAATGAAATAAATCTGTTACTCTTTATGTTCCCATGACTCTTTTACTTTTACAAAGAGTTTGACAAAAGCATGGATACTGTACTTAACTAAAAGATTGAACCTCCATGTTCAGAGGTAGAACACCAGATAATGAATCTTGGAAGAAGTCATTCTGGTTGTTCTACTTGTTGTTATTCTTCTTCTTGTTGCTAAATTTAGATGTCCCTATTTTTCACAAGACCTCGGGGGCGCATACTACAATCTCTTGTGTTTATAGCATTGCTAGGTTGTAAGCCTATGTCCATAGCATTGCTCCACTGGGGGAAAATTGGCTAAAGAACTGTATCCATCCTTTTCTCAACTGCCATGCTGGTGATTTTTTTTTACCCTATAGGAACTGATACCTGATAAGGATCTCTGTGAGCAATTACTCCCTTGTATCAAAATCCCCATGTTAATTCAAGTGATTTTAATTGTTTTTGTAATACATGCTGATAAGCACCAATGTGCTGTAATTGAATATTAAGGATATGCTGAAGACCGCCCCGGAGTTGGTTCCTAAACGACGAACTATCATGTTTGATTCAGAAGGTAATGAAGTACATTTGCCCTTTTGGTATCCTTATCGAATAAATTGCTATCCAATACTTATCCAATGAAAGCAATTCCTCTTGCATCTCCCATTATAAACTGAATAGTTTTCATCCTTTGTTCCACATAAAGTCTGGAATGGACAAAGTAGCACAGTTTGCTTTCTGCGACAATCATATTTTCCAAGTATAAGTTTCTTCCATCCTATATCTGCATGAAGTTATTAATGTTGTCTTTAATGTCATTGTGAAATGTATAGGTATTTTCACTTACACAAAACTTTGGATGCATTTTTCTATACCATTTCCCCTAATATTTGCATAGGGAGAACTGTCAGCTTTGTCTGGGTCTGGTTGAGATGCCATAACATTCTAGTGGTGATCATTTGAGGTGAAGCAGTATTTCACTGGAGTTGAGATTTTCCAGAGCTTTATTTATTTTGCTACAACCCCCTAAATCTCCAGCCAGCATGGTCACTGACCCCGCTAGAGAATGAATTCTATGTTTTGTATCTGCAAAAAATAAGTATTCCAAGTCAAGTTTTTTTAGATGGAAGTGCCCACTTCACACTATCCAAGAAACATTGTGAGACCAAATATCATTGCCTTGGAAATTGGCCCTTGAGTCCTGCCAGAGAAATAAAATATGCACAAAGCCGCGGGCAGAATCCTATTCAGTGGTGGGCATCAGCAGGTTCGTACCAGTTTGCCAGAACCGGTGGCAGAAATTCTGGGTGGCCCCGCCCATCCAAGTTTGGAAATAAAGTAGTCCTAATTTGGGTGCAACACAGGGCTTTCCCCCCTGGCCACGCCCACCATGCCATGCCCACAGTGTGGTGTAAATTTTTTTGGAGCCCTCCACTGGATATATTCCCATATAAGTATAAATTGTAGCAGTTAATTGATGCTAATTATTATTCCTAATATCATGCCAGTGGTGTAACTTGTCACATGACTAGGCATAATTAGTAACAATTTGCTTTTGTGATTTACACCAATTAAGCTTACACTGGGATAAATCTTAAGTAGAATTCTGGCCACTGCATACACTGCATACATTTTTTAAAACGTCATTAGCTCAAAAACACATTCAGTTGAATAATAATAATAATAGTTTAATTTATATACCGCTTTTTTCTGCCCAGTGGTTCATATAGGTACCTACAACAAAATCAAAATATATAATACAAAACAAAATACAGTACACAGTACAGCAAAACAGCAAAAAAGCAAAATTTTACAAAGTATTAATAATAACATAATTCATATACAGCAAACAATCAATAAATAAATCAATAAAGTCCCATGAATACTATTACAACTTCCTATCAAGAGCAATGAGTCAATGGAGACAAAACAGTGGGACCGACTGTCTGCGTATCCACTACCACTCTTACCTCTCAAGTCCCGGCAGGGCGGCGGGTCTCAGAGCACCGAGGATGCAAACCATCCATAGAATCACAGAATAACAGAGTTGGAAGGGGCCTTTTAGCCCATTGATTCCAACCCACTTCTCAATGCAGAAATCAAAATCAAAGCAGGTATGACAGATGGTTGTCCAATTCTCTCCTGAATGCTTCCACTGTTGGAGCACCCACCACCCCTTGAGGTAGGTGGTTCCACTGCCGTACTGTTCTAACCATTAAGACATTTTTCCTAACATTTATCATATATCTGGTTTCCTGTAGTTTCAGCCCATTAGTATTCATCCTGCATTTTGGGATGATGAAGAACAGATCCTTACCTTTCTCTTTATGATTATCGTTCAGGTATTTGAAGAGTGCTTTCCTATCTCTTCTCAGTCTCAATTTGCTCAAGGCTAAACATGCCTTGGTTTCCAGTCTTCTGTTCATCCTTGCTGCCCTAGTTTACCTGCTCTAGTGTTTTAGTGTACTGGAACCAAAACAATAGAAGCAGCCGAAGTCTGGCTTAACACATCTTTATTGGCACACCGGTAGACTGAACATGTGGTAATGGCGGAGGTACAGCTCCTTTTATATTGCAACAATACGTTTGAACATGATTACACAGTAGCGTATTGGCTGCTACCTGCGTGACATCATTCTGAGTCACGCCCTTCTTCTCCAGATGTTCCTTGCATGGGAAGGTTCCCGTGGCTGACGGTAATTGGGGAATTTGTACCATGTGAGCTGAACGCTCGCAGCTGCCCTCTATGGGTAGCTAGCTCACGTTCCATTATCAGCTGAGATACATTGTGATCATTGTTAGGTTACATTTGGACATTGCAGTGGTTACATTCATTCTTAAAGTGATACAGTTTCATACACAACAAGTGTGTTTGCATCTTTCTTAATTACAGGTGAAACTTGGAAAATTAGAATATCGTGCAAATATTCATTCAGTTCAGCAATGCAACTTAAAAGGTGAAACAATTGTATGAGATAGACTCATTACACGCAAGGCGAGATAGTTCAAGCCTTACTTTGTTATTATATTGATGCTTATGGCTTACAGCTTATGAAAACCCCAACCCCCCAATCTCACGTACCCCATAATCATCACATAATCTTATGTACGCTGTATGCCATGATCAATATAATTATAACAAATCAAGGCATGACATCTCTCGCTTTGCATGTAGTGAGTCTATCTCATATACTTGTTTCACTTTTTAAGTGAAATAAATGGACATTTGCACGATATTCTAATTTTCCGAGTTTCATCTGTAGTGGGAAGAAGTGTGGGAAAATAAGTAGAATCAAGGGGGAAAATCATACTCTAGGCAAAAAGTATATGTGTCCTATCTCATACTTTTTACATAGGAATATTCATGTAGGGAGAAAGAGCAAAGCATCACAATGTGAAATGAATAAAGGATGGCCAGTTCGGCAGGAGGAAGGGAGAGAGACTGGCTCCAACTGCGTGGGGCCAGCCCGGTGGCTACAAGAAGACCTGGCTGCTGCCACAATGGACCCTGTACGCTCTCCACCACCCCCCTTGAGCCTGTGGCCAGAGGGGTCAAGAGGAGCTGCCGCTGGAGCTGCTGCCACAGCTGCCGCTGTGCTGCCTTCCCCGGGACCCATTCCTCCAGCCCTGGAGATGTGGGGCAGGTGCTCGCGTGAAGGGTTTAGAGCGAGTTGTCTGAGCTGTCATTGGGTAACTTTGTTAATCAATTGAATTGCATTTGGATATTTTGTGTTTTGTATTTTGTACTCTTGTATCGCTATTGATTGATATTTTGTATTGTTGGCATTGCTATTGATTGTTGTTTATATCTGATCTTGTAATTTTGAACCACTTTGGGTTGCTTTTTCGCAAGGAAACTGGTATATAATTACTGTAATAATAATAATAATAATAATAATAATAATAATAATAATAATAATAATAATAATAATAATAATAATAATAATAATAATAATAATAATAATAATAATAATAATAATAATAATAATAATAATAATAATAATAATAATAATAATAATAATACTGTAATAATAATTGTGTTTGCAGAAAGGCAACAAGATTGGGTTTTCCACATTCCTCTTGTTCAGGACTATTACATTTACCTTATCTATAACTTATTGTGAGATGGAGCTGTCCCTTTAAGGCATGGTAGACCGAAACACAGTTGATGACTAGCAGTGCAATAGCTGATGAGTCCAGTCCCCTGCTGTGGTCTGATGCCTCTTAGACAGCCTCCCAGTGGCTCACTGTGACATGCGAAACCTGAGCATGGCAGCCTCCCATAACACAGGACCATTCAATGGCTCATCGCTGGAGAGCAAAACGTAGCCGCAAGTCACAGACACTGGTTGAAAGAAGCAATTCAAATAATCAGACAGCAATTCAAATAATCAAACAAGAACTATTAAAACGTTCCTGTGCAAACATATTATAACTTGGAAAATGACATTTAAAGGAAAAAAGCACTCTTACCAAATGCAAGCAATTAATCTGCAATGCAATCATCCCATTAATCTATAATGGTTAAACACAGCATCTGAATGTGTTATTATAAATATAATCATCTCTGAAGCTGGAGGTGGTTGTGGGGCCATTGCCTTCTGCCAGAAGAGACTCCTTTGACATCTTAGGCAATGCTGGTGAAAACACATGTGTTGATTGGGATTGATTTTATATGATCTATTGGTCAGCAACGTGTGCCCCCCCCAATGGCTTTAGGAGTTTCTTTCTTTTGGTGGTTTCATTATTTGAAGAGTGGCTGCTATCCGTACAGGATGCATTGTAGAGAAGAAGGAAACATAAGTATTTTACAAATACAGTAGAACCTCAGATAAAGTCCAAATGAAAGTATTCCTACTGAGTGATGGGACAGCAGAATTCCAGGTACTGTAGTGTATTCCTTTGTAACTCAGCAGGAGCTGATGGGCTTAGCTGGTGGTATCATTTTTGGGTAGCAGCAGCAGCAGCAGTTGAGGGGCTGCAGTGGCTCAGTTGTTAAGAAGCTCGCCTTGGTAGCTGGAAGGCTGGCAAGTGGGCAGTTCAAAACACAGCATAAATCCTTTCAACCCAGAATAATTTTTGACACAAGATTATTATTATTATTATTATTATTATTATTATTATTATTATTATTATTATTATTATTATTATTATTATTATTATTATTATTATTATTATTATTATTATTATTATTATTATTATTATTATTATTATTATCCATCATCAGCATCAGCATCAGCATCAGCATCAGCATCAGCATCAGCATCAGCAGCAGCAGCAGCAGCAGCAGCAGCAGCAGCAGCAGCAGCAGCAGCAGCAGCAGCAACAGCAACAGCAACAGCAACAGCAACAGCAGTATCAACAATGAATGAGACTACATTTTAATATCCAACAATTCTTCCAGTACAGTGTAACGTAATGGTAATGTGGGACATTAAAACCCCATACCTACCCGCCTGCTTGATCGGATTGCAGATCCACTTAAAGAAGACCCCAGCATAGGCTGCATTCGGAGGCTGCAGCTGTTCCAGAATGTGGCTGCCTGGGTGGTGATGGGGTGTGGGTGTTATGCCTGCACCTCGCCCCTGCTTCAGGAGTTGCACTGGTTACCAGTGTGCCTCTGGATGCAATTCAAGGTGCTGGTAATGAATTTTAAAGCCCTACATGGTAGTGGGCAAAGATACCTAAGAGCAGTGATGCACTGAAGCAGGTCCTGTCCTGTTCGGGAGAACCGGTAGCGGAAATTCCTCCAGGCCATGCCCACCTGGGCAGCCACGAACACCTACATAGCCCATTGCGATTGCCCCGCCCACAGATTTGGCCGCACCCACAGATTTGGCCCCACCCACAGAGGTGGTAGTAAATTTTTTTGGAGTGCATCACTGCCTAAGAGACCGCGTCACCCCAAGAACATCTGTCCATCCAACCCGAGCGGACCGGAGGGGCTCTCTAATTGTACCATCGGCTACAGGGGCTCGTCTCTCTAGCACAAGAAGGACGGCCTTTTCTATGTCAGTGCCTGCCTTATGGAACCTCCTGCCAATAGAGTTATGGCTGCAGACAGAATTGCTGCCCTTTAGGAAAGGACTGAAGACTTGGCTGGTTGGGCAGGTGTGGGGCACTGATGGAGAGATGACCCTGCCTGCTGGCATGTCTTAATAGATAACTAGATCCTCCCTCTCTTTTATGGATGGTGTGGGTGGGTTTTGTATGTGGGATGGTTTTAAATGGGGGATGGTTTTAAATGTTTTTATTGTATTTTTATGAGTGTTTTCATGTCTTTGAATTATTTGCCGCCCGAAGTCACTCCGGCGAGGGGGCGGCGATACAAATATGAAAAATAAATTAAATTAAATTAAAGCAAATCATAGTCAGATAAAGGAAAAAACATTCTGTTCTGTCTGTGTTACATTTCTCTGAATCCCAGCTACACTGTTGTCCATTCCTTTTTTATTCTGTTTGTGAGACTATGGTCAGAATCCTACTGCCGATTTAAGCGTGTATAGGGGACGCTTGGTGGTAAGGTGGTGGCTTACTGGTTAAAGACACTGAGCTGGATAACCAGAAGGCTGGCAGGTCAGCTGTTCAAGACCCAAGTGCTGCATGATGAAGTGAACACTCATCATCTGCCCAAGGTCCTGTCAACCTAGCCATTCAAAAGCAACTAGATAAATAGGTACCTCTTTGGCAGGAAAGGTAACAGTGTTCCTTGTGCTCCAGCATCTAGACATGCATGCTACATGACTACAGAAATGTCTGCAGATGCAGACAGCACTGGTGATTCTTAAGAAGGTGTGTTTTGCCTCTTAGAACATCCAAACGAGCATGAAATAACTTTAGCAAATGTCTCACACCCACCAACATGACACCCCCCCCCCCTTTCAAAGTATTGGGGTTGACAGAAGATGCAGTGTTTGGGATGACTACATAAATTCCATATTTTGAAGCCTGCTTTTAACAATTTAAGTTAATTTAATTTAAATTTTCATGTTTGTATGCCGCCCAATCAGGATGCCCGACTCAGGGCGGCTCACAGAATAATCATACAATGTGTGTGTGTGTGTGTGTGTGTGTGTGTGTGTGTGTGTGTGTGTGTGTGTGTGTGTGTGTGTGTGTGTGTGTGTGTGTATATATATATATATATATATATATATATATATATATATATATATATATATATATATATATATATATATATATATATATATATATATATATATATATATATATATATATATATATATAAAAACAATACAAATACTGTATACAATATACTCAATACACAATACCTTCAATCTAAACGATATACACTATTCAATACAACAATACCACATCACATCACAATACTGCAGAGGCCTCTCTGCCCCAGCTGCAAGTAAGCCCGGAGGGGTGGCAAATAAGTCCGGGAGGGGGGGGGCTGCAAAGTCCTATAGCCTGCCGTTGCAGCAGCCTTTTGAACCCTAGCCAGGGGTGGGGCCCAGGGCACCGGTGGTGGGGTGGTCCAGGCGCCCGTTGCCATGGCAGCCTCTCCACCCCGGCCACAGGAGTCTGAGGGTGGCAGTGAAGTCCTGCCACCCCAGCAGCCTTTTGAGCCCTGGCCAGGGGCAGGGCCCAGGGCACTTGTGGTGAGATGGTCCTGGTGCCCGAGCTGAACAGCTGCTGCTTCCTCCAGGCTGGCTGGCCGAGGGAGCGTCCGGTAAGCGTGGCAGCAGCGGTGGAGATCTTATAGTCACCCGAGCCGCACAGCTGCTGCTCCCTACAGGACATGGATATTTGGTCATATCATTGGACTTTTTGTGTTGCTTCTGCACCCGCCACAGATTCATGATGTCCAACTTGATGAAAAACCATGAGGAGTTGAAAGCTATATTATGTTTGCAATGTTTAATCTAATCTAATAATTGGGTCGCCCATGCCTATTTTTGGAATGAGTACAAAGAACCATGTGGCCTTTTGCTTTCTCTCTCTCAACAGACACTAGTCTATCTCTTTCATGTGACAAGCTAGAAGGAAGTAACAATTAACACATCGACACTCAGCTTGTTTAGTCCATTAAATTGTTTAATTTTGCATATCATTTTAACTACATTTAATGACTGCCCAGACAATTGGCTTTTAAAAAGTCAACACGGAATGATATTTTTGTGTCACACTGAATAGCCAAGAGCATTAGACCTTTGCAGGCGCACCCCCCAATAAAGGACTCAGACACCAATGAAAGTGGATAACGGCATTGGGACACATTTATTGATTCATGCCCTAGTCCGAATTATAAATTTCTATTGGTAATTGACCAATCATAATTCTTAAGGCAAGCAGGCCGAAGTAACACTGGTAAGGTACCACCCAAAATTGCCAACGGCAATTGCTACAATGTATCCATTTGTATCAATTTGTTTGTTGACCACAAACAAATTGTTGACCGTAGTCAATATCTAACTAATGACCCCACCCTCTGACGCGTATCCGTAAAATCACGGGGTGATGCATGCTGTCTAGCTATAGCCATCACCCCGTCGCCTGGTTCGTCGTTGACCGGACAACGTTTAACCAACTTATGCCTGTCTAGTGTTGTCCAGTCAATTGCGAACTTGCCGGATACCTGTGGGTCATAGTGTTTACCTTACCAGTGCTACCCGCCCATGTGACAAAAGTCAACAGCAGCAGCAGAAAAACCCCTATGTCAAACCATAGCAACAGTGTGGGATGGGCGAAAAAACCAGGACCCGGAAGCCAATATGGGTCCCAGCCAAAAATTCCCACCCGGCCCCGAAGCGACCAAAATATCACACTGTTAACTAGGGAGGGGGTGGAGGGGAAAAACTTCTCCGCTCCGTCGCTTCGCAAAATGGCAGCTCGGCTGCCTCATGGCCACCCCTTTTATAAGGGAGCTGGCCACGCCCCTAACTACCCGGATGCCTTCGTCCTGTGGGGGGGCCCCCGCAAAGAGTGCGGCGGCCATTTTGGCGCCGCGCTTGCATTGCAGGCGCACCCCCCAATAAAGGACTCAGACACCAATGAAAGTGGATAACGGCATTGGGCCACATTTATTGATTCATGCCCTAGTCCGAATTATAAATTTCTATTGGTAATTGACCAATCATAATTCTTAAGGCAAGCAGGCCGAAGTAACACTGGTAAGGTACCACCCAAAATTGCCAACGGAAATTGCTACAATGTATCCATTTGTATCAATTTGTTTGTTGACCACAAACAAATTGTTGACCGTAGTCAATATCTAACTAATGACCCCACCCTCTGACGCGTATCCGTAAAATCACGGGGTGATGCATGCTGTCTAGCTATAGCCATCACCCCGTCGCCTAGTTCGTCGTTGACCGGACAACGTTTAACCAACTTATGCCTGTCTAGTGTTGTCCAGTCAATTGCGAACTTGCCGGATACCTGTGGGTCATAATGTTTACCTTACCAGTGCTACCCGCCACACGGAGGGGCTTCAAAGAAGGCTCGATGCCCCCCCCAGACCGTCAGCTCGGTCGACAGGCCTGCTCGCCAATCACCCAACAGGAGGTCCACACCTCCTCGCGACAGATGGGCCCCATCCCCTGCATACAAGTCATAACTTTGGAGGCTAATAGCGGGGTGACGACTGACCCTCCCCCAAGCCCTGTAGACAAGGAAACGCGCCACTGCCCTATTCACCATGCGTCTAGCACGGTCAAGGGCCAGGAGGTCAACACCCCCTCTGTAGGAATGGCGCGGGACCATGTCCGACCAAACAAGGGTTGTGGCGGGCCAGACGTAATGCAGGTAGGCGAGGTCCTCGCAAATCGCATGTTTCAGTGACAAGCCGGTGACCTGGCCCAAATCATTGCCCCCCAGGTGTATGATCAGAATGTCAGGCGGGTCAGCATTCTGGCCTGAAAAAAGGAAAGGCAGCAGCTCCCGCCATAACATCCCGGGCTTACCATGCCATGTGAGACTTGCGTATGCACCAAGTCCCAGTCGGGGTCCCCACTCTGTCGCCGCAGCATAACGCGCTGCCCTGTGCACATAGCCATGGCCCACCAGCCATACTGTCACCGGCGTAATACGACACCCCGGGTCTGTAAGGAAAAATGAGGGAAAGTAGGTAAGGTGACTGGGTTGGTACTCACGGTGGGAGTGGGCGCACATAAAACTGAAAACATTGCGAACCCCACCGTCCCATGCTACGTATGTCAGCCCCTGAGTACCCAAAAGCAGCTGCGGTTGAGGCCGCCCCTATACGGAATGAATGAGTGCCATAGCGGGCGCCTGGGAGGCCCACACTGGCCAGCGCTTTGCCCGTCACCTTCCAAAATTGAACTTTAGTAAGGGGAGACCCATCCTGGTGACAGAAAAATGGGCCATGGTGCGTGCCATACAGTGCAAGGAAATCCTGTAGGGCACCAACCGGACAGATGTCTGCCGAGGAACATCGTAGCAGTCTACTCCACTGCCTACGCCGTGCTGATACGTTTTAGAGGAGCGTATCCCCAACTGAGCCAAATATTGTTCACTCAGACATCCTCGAGTTCCAGTGCCCTACGACTTGCATCCGCCTTATACAGCATCTCAAGCTCGCCGATGCGGAGCACTCCAAAAAAGGCCACCGTTGTAGCCGCATGAAATGGGCTGCCTCATCTTATCAAAACAGAGGCAAGGCCAGCCCCGGGCCAATTGGGTAAAACCCCCGGGGAAATCGGGTGGCGGTCGTCCGGGCAACGCCCACGCGCGCGCACCCACCCCTCCAAAACATGTCTCACACGGAAGTGAGTGGTGCTGTCCACGACTTGCATCCGCCTTATACAGCATCTCAAGCTCGCCGATGCGGAGCGCTCCAAAAAAAAGGCGACCGTTGTAGCCGCATAAAATGGGCTGCCTCATCTTATCAAAACAGAGGCCAGGCCAGCCCCGGGCCAATTGGGTAAAAACCCCTGGGGAAATCGGGTGGCGGTCGTCCGGGCAACGCCCACGCACGCGCACCCACCCCTCCAAAACATGTCTCACACGGAAGTCAGTGGTGCTGTCCACATGACCTCCCGCTTTGGCCATAAAAGCCAACGCTGACAGCTTAGATGCTATGGTGCGAGGTGCAAAGCCCTGGGCAAGCAGGTAAACCATGAACCGCAGAACATGGGTTACCGGGATTGGCCAGGTTCCTGGCATTTGGAATTGGGTACAGAATGCTCTGAAAGAATTAAATGCGTGGTGATACACCTTACGCGTGCGTGGCGCTAGTGACAGGCCAATCACCCGGTTCACCTCTCCTTGCCGATGTTCCATATCCCGTCCGGGAGTGGCGAGGGAAATTCCTCCGCATCCGGGGCCAAGGCACGGAACCGGGAGATCTGCAGGCGGGACAAAGCATCAGCAATATCATTAGTAACCCCTGGGACATGCCTGGCCCTGAAAAGAACGTTGAGGCGCAGGCTGCGCAACGCAAACTGGCGCACTGGGTCCACAACCCTGGGCGATTTAGAGCTCTGTGCATTGACAAAGTGGACAACAGCCGCATTGTCACACCAAAGTGGACAACCGAGTTGGCCTCCTCCTTACCCCATAGCATCAAAGCCCCCAGTATAGGGAAAATTCCAGATACATGAGACCACGCAGGCGACCCGTGCCTGCCCAGGATGGTGGCCACCCACCATAGGCCCACTTCCAATTGAAGGACATCCCATAACTCAGGGATCCCGGGCATCGGGCTGTATCTTAAAGCAAGGGGAAGCCAGGAGCTCAGACCTCCAAAATGACACCCCATTGAAATCCCTCCGGATCTGTAGCCAGACAAGCACGTCTGCCCTGATACCCCGGGTAAGTCTAACCCTATGGTGGGGCCTGGATAGTCCTGCCATGGCGTCGCACAAGCGCCGCGCAAATGCCCTGCCCGGTGCGACGACCCTGCCAGCGAAATTGAGGTGACCATGTAGCACCAGCAGGTCCCTCGGTAATGCCATGCGCTTGGCCAGCAAGTCCGAGATAAGGGCCACTAGCTTTGACACCTTATCCCGCTGCGACCTAGAAGTCTGTGCTACCATGTCAATCTCCTCCCCCAGGAATACTAGCTGTGTAGGCGGGCCCTCGGTCTTTTCGGGCGCTAAAGGGACACCAAGTTCCTCCATTAGCGTCTGAAATGTGTTGAGGAGACGTGTGGACGTGTCCCAGCCCCGTTCAGCCCCGAATAAAATCATCCAGGGAATGGGCTACAGACCGGGACCCTGATCTGCGAACAAAAGCCCACTCTAGGAAGATGGAGGAACGCTCGAATGCCGAGCCCGAATTGGAACAGCCAAAAGGCATGGCATCAGTGCAATAATATGCTCCCCGGAACGGGGGCGCAGGGACAGGGCCAACGACCCTGCCCCATAGACCTCCTTATCATTGCTGGCAGGAGCCACCTCCTCCCTCCCCCTAAGGGATAAAGATTGGGGGCATCCTGAGGGGACCTATCACCCATGAAAGGGATACGTAACCCCTGCCTAAAACCCTGAAGGAGATCTCCGCATCCTCTCCCTTCGGGAACAATGTGAGCCAGCGCTCCAACATGTCCACATTAATTGGGGAGGGAGCCCTTTGGTGAACTAGATCCATCTGCGGCAGTCTTGCCAGCCCCCTGTCCACCCCTCCCTCTGCCCCGCATCCCTCCAGGCCTGGGACAGCCAGAGGCCGCATGGGGGCCAGCACAGGGGGGACACTAATGTCTGTATTTGCCAATCTTCCTATTGCAGGAACCATTGGACGAGAAAGTCCAGCACAGCAGGCGGGCTGAAACCCCCCGCCCCGCCCCCTGGCAGTGGACCTGTGCTGGGGCCGCCCGCTGGACCGCATGTCCACAATGGTATCTCTCCCCGGGCGCGGGGCGCGTGGGCGTCATGTACAAAAGCCACAGCCTCTGGCATGGCTCAACCCACCTAATGTCGGGGTGCCGGGGAATCCGCATATGGAATTACACGTCATAAGCCAACCACGATGGGCCCGGAAAGTCAACCATCGCCCGGTAGATGTTGTCCAAATACTGGACCATCGAAATTGCCAAATCCGGCCGGGCCCTAAGGTACACCGCCATGTATATGAGGTAGGCCGGCAACCAGTCGGCCCACATACGTGGTGGCTTGCTACGGCGTGCCTGCTCCTTATCCTTCTCATCCTGCCCCCCTACTCCTTGGTGGGCCCTCTGTTGAGGAGTGAGAAGGTATCCACGTAATCCCCCCGCCAGATCTTCTCTTTGGTGGTCTGTGCCAAATGGACACCCAGCGGTAAGGAATACCCCGCCGTCAGCAAGGCCGACACGGGCACAACAGGAACTGCTGGCATCTGAAAGGGGGCCTGTACTAACCCAGCCACCCCCAAAACATTCCCCACAGGGTAGAAAACACCCCCCACCATGGGGCCCTGAGTGGTAGTTGTCGTCGCCAGGTGGGGCGTCAGCGGCTGGACCGCTGCCCCACCCGCGCGAGGCCAGGCCATTGGAAACCCCCCCCCAACGTGGCCACGTGTGTAGGTGCACTAGCTTGGACCGCATACTCACGTGCTGCACCCCGTAGGCCGCCCCCACCGGGGGTTCCGGCCCACTGGGGGCGTCGGAGCTCACAACCGCCGTCGAGCTCGTCGATGGGGCCTGACCCGCACCGGTCTGATGAATGGGGAGCTGCAAGGCAGTGGCCTAGGTCGTGCCACGCGCCTCAAGCAGCTCGACCCGTCCCGTCGCCTGCCGCTGCCCAGCAGACGACGCGTCGAAACGAACCCCAAATGGAGACCAAGAGTGGCTAGCCCGGGCCAGGGATGTCTCAAGGGCCGCAACGCGGGCCAATAAGGCTTCCACGCTGACATGGGGCAAAGGACCAGCCGGCCCGCCTACTACAGGCATGGGTACAGGTCCCTGCACCCCGGGGCCCGAATAGGGCAACAACCCCACACCCGGGCCCGTTAGGGCCGATGTAGCAACCTGCCAGGGAAGGGGACCAGACCACCCCCCAAGGCTGGAAGGCCTCGGAGCGAGCTACGCTCCTATAAAGGGAGGCCCAGCGGAATGGGCAACACCATGAGAGGTGTCCACCGCTTGCGGGCCGAGGGCCGCAGCCCCTACTGGCCCCGTGCGTGGGCCACCCTCCTCCAGCCAGGGGGAATAGACCCCATTCCACCGGTCCCGGTGGGTGCAAGCAAATGCGGCTGCTGGGGAGGCTCAGCCGCGGTCTTCCGACCCAGATTGCGCCTCCGAACCGCACGAGCCACGCTCGCAGCCGCCTTCTTCTTCGCAGGCCTCTCAGCCAACCGATGGGAAGCCGAAACGAGAGAATTCAGCAGCCAAAAGGCTTCCCGGTAAAAGCCAAAAGCGACGGAGGTAAGAGGGAAAAACTTCTCCGCTCCGTCGCTTCGCAAAATGGCAGCTCGGCTGCCTCGTGGCCACCCCTTTTATAAGGGAGCTGGCCACGCCCCTAACTACCCGGATGCCTTCGTCCTGTGGGGGGGGCCCCGCAAAGAGCGCGGCGGCCATTTTGGCGCCGCGCTTGCATTCTCTTCTGACTACAGAATTCACTATATGTTAAAGATATAGCTGAGGTGTGGTTAATTGCATATTTATTTATTCTTTTATGTTATCTTATTTAGAATATTTATATGCCACCTTTCTCCCTATAAGAGACACAAGGTGGCTCATAGCAAATTGCCAACATTCGTTGGATCATGGAGAAAGCAAAGGAGTACCAGGAAAGTGTCTAATTCTGTTTCATTGACTACACAAAAGCCTTTAATTGTCTGGATCACAATAAACTGTGGCAAGTCCTTAAAGAGATGGGAGAACCAGTCATTTCACCTGTGTTCTGGAAAACCTGTATATGGGTCAAGAAGTGACAGTTAGGACCGGATATGGAACAACTGATTGGTTTAGAATAGGAAAAGGAGTATGACAATCAATACCTATAAATCTGTGCGTTAACCATTGGAATGTAACAAAGGTTGTTGCACCAGGCTTCACTAGCCCCAACCGAGCCTCCCTGCACTCACCCGAACCGGGTTCGCAGGTAACTGTCGGGTTGAGAAATGTGGCAGTGGGGCAGGAGCCCCCCGAACGTGAACAAAGAAAAAGGACTTCAATTCCCAGTGTCCTTTGCACTGTGCAACCCCTCAGCCTATCAGGCTGAGGGATACGAGCACAAAGGAGGCTGGGAACGCGCGCTGAGAGCTGGAGGGAAAGACTTTAAAAGACGCAGCTGGAGGGAGCCAGGAAAAGATAAGGGTTAGGTAAAGGTTAGGGGGTGGGTGAGGGAGGCAATAAAAGGTGCTGGGTCCAGAAGTGTTGGGGGTGGACAGACCCCTTTTGTCCCCCCAACCCTACCAAACCCAGGGGACCAGGGAGAGGAGATCAAATACACCCCCCTCCCAAACACTCTGTTTTAAAAGAGAAGAAAGAGCTTGGTTTCTTCTCTTTAATAACGGGGTGTCCAGCGGGGGGGGGCCCTCTCTGCAGGGTCCCCTGGCTCTAGAAGGGTTGGGGGGACAATACACACACACACACACACACACACACACACACTGCTTCTCTTTCTCTCTCTCTCTCTCTCTCTCACACACACACACACACACAACACTCCTCCTGCCTTGCCAGGAATTTTTAATGTGTGTGTTGGTGGTTGGAGTGGTATTGTATGGGTAGTGGTGTGCACACCCAAAACCACCCCTAACCACCAACACACCTCTTTTTTTACATAAATAACCAAAAAATATATATCCCTTACAACACAATTTAAAAAAGCCCGGCTCTTTACCAACCTTAAGAAAAAAAACCTTCAGAACCTGCCAGTTCTGTATATTATCACCCTGCTTGCTCAAGTGGCTAAGACGCTGACTGGGAGGCCGAAGGTCATAAGAACATAAGAACAGCCTTGTTGGAACAGGCCACAGCCCATCCAGTCCAGCATTCTGTCTCACACAGTGGCTCACCATTTGCTTCAGGGTATTCCCAAGGAGATGCCTTCACCTGCTTAGGATTCCCTGGAAATGGCATTGAGAGATATCCTGCCTATTTCTCCAACCCGGAGGTTGTCCTTAGGTATCCATAATTATAGCCATTGATACCCTTGTCCTCCATGAACTTGTCTAATCCTTCCTTAAAGCTGTTAAGACTGACAGCTGTCACCACTTCTTCTTGCAGGGAGTTCCATAGACAAGGTCAGCAGTTCGATTCCCGAGTACTGCAGGACAGAATGAGCTCCCGTCTTTGTCCCAGCTCCTGCCAACCTAGCAGTTCGAAAGCATGAAATTGCAAGTAGATAAATAGGGACCACTTCAGTGGGAAGGTAACAGCGTTCCAGTGTCTAGTCATGCCTGCCACATGACCACAGAAATGTCTGCAGAAACAGACAGTGCTGGCTCTTCGGCTTTAAAACAGAGATGAGCACTGAACCCTAGAGTCGGATATGACTGGCTTTCGATCAAGGGAAACCTATTCAACTTACAGGTATATGCAGATAGAGTAAAAGCCAGAATTAAGATTGCTGGGAGAAATATGAGATCTGCAGATGACACCATTCTAATGGCAGAAAGCGAAGAAGATCTAAAAAGGCTCCTGATGAGGGTGAAAAAGAAGAATGCAAAAGCTGGCCTGAAACTCAACATTAAAAAAAAAACATGATCATGGCATCTGGCCCTATCACTCCCTGGGAAATAGAAGAGAAAGAAATTTAAGCCATGACAAACTTTACCTTCTTGGGATCTAAGATGACTGCAGATGGTGACTGCAACCATGAAATAACAAGACGCATACTACTTGGGAGGCAAGCTATGGCAAACCAAGGTAGTATAATACAAAATAGAGACATCACTCTGCCAACATAAGTCTGTATGGTTGAAACAATGGTCTTTCCAGTAGTAATGTATGGCTGTGAGAGCTGGACCATAAGGAAGGCTGAATGCAAAAGAACAGACACCTTCGAACTGTGGTGCTGGAGGAGACTTTTGAGAGTCCCTTGGACTGCAAGGAGATCAAATCAGTCAATCTTGAAGGAAATCAACCCTGACTGTGCCTTGGAAGGATAGATACTAATGCTGAAGCTGAAGTACTTTGGTCAACAAATGAGAAGAGAGGACTCACTGGAGGATAGCATTCGTGACATTTTTATTCATTTTTTATTTTATACTTAGATATCTATCTCGCTTCACTCAACACACAGTGTGACTCGAAGCGGCCTACAACATGAATAAATAATACAATTCACAATATAATATAATACAATACAAAAATATAGTTACAATAAAGAGAAAAATACAAAATTATCACAGATAAACCCACAATCCTCACCACCCAATGTCCAGAACAGAATCCCCTGACTCAGACGTTCATGACAGAGCCAGAAAAAACTGACTGTGGTGAGAAGAAGATAGTCTTCAGCCCACAAGAAGTCCAGTGGTTCAAACGATGGCGGCTTTTGAGGGTCCTGCCAAGGGGGAAAACACGTCTCAGCTGAGCTCCCACCTCCTGGGCCAGGGAGGGAGCTGACGGTGGTGTGATGGGTCCAACAGGGGTGACTTTTGAAGGTCCCACCGAGGGGGAAAACACACCTCAGCTGAGCTTCCACCTCCCTGGCCAGGGAGGGAGCCTACGGTGGTGTGACGGCTCCAACGGGGGTGGCTTTTGAAGGTCCCGCCGAGGGGGTAAAAAAACACACCTCAGCTGATCTCCCACCTCCCTGGCCAGCGAGGGAGCCAACATAGTGAATGTAGATCTGAGCAGACTCTGGAGGATGACAGATAACAGAGGAACCTAGTGTGCTGTGGTCCATAAGGTCACAAAGGGTCAGATTCAACAGGGAGACTGAACAACAACAAACTCCCTCACTTATTGCTTAAAATTCCACCTGAAAAGAAAGGTCTTTGGCTGATGATGGAAGGTCAAAAGGGAGAAGGCTAGTCTAGCTTCTAGGTGTGGTGCATGAGAAACTGGGTGGGGGATGCCTATAATAGCCAAAATCCTCTTATTTATGACCACTGGAGTTTCACACTCCCAGCAGCAAACTACTACAAGTTAAGAAGTCACTGTATACATAATGTAGAGTTGCATGCCTCCTTCGGTTTCTTAATTTGCAGAAACTGGTTCCAATGCTGTCATCAGATATATTCACAATACTAGCCCTATTCAACCACTCTCCAACATAGCGTGCTCACCACAGGTGGAAGGGAGTCCTACTTTAGCCCCACTTCCCTTTATGTCTGTTTTTGTTAACATCCTACATGAAGAGGGTAAAGTTCTCCAACACTGGAGGCATTCAAAAGAAAATAGGACAACTATTTATCAGATCTGCTTTGACTTGGATTTCTGTAATGAGCAAGGGGTTGGACTCAATTGCCTCATAGGCCCCTTCCAACTCAGTTATTCTATGATTCTAAGCATTTAAAGGAGAGTCATCTAAAGGAGAGTCTCACTATTTACATGGCCATGGTCTACGCTTGTGGGCATAAAGGACATGTTAAAAACTTGGTAATTTTCCACAGATGATTAGATGGCTTTTAGAAATTCCTTCTCTCCTCAAAAAGTCTCCATCTATCTAAACCATCTTCTCTTTCTTTGCAATTAAATGACTGCTAATTAAAAGATCCCCATGTTGATGTTGCCTACCTTAAATGTCATTTCAATGTGCATGAGCAAGTTGGCATTGCATGTTACCTAGAATTACAGTGGGGATTCCCTGATTAGCAACAATCTGTGTTGCTGGTTACTGCCTGTGTATCCTACACAGAAGAGTTTTAGCCAGTGTTTAAAACAACTCTTTCCTAGAGGAGAAGGAAGGAAGGAAGGAAGAAGGAAGGAAGATGCTACTTGATCCATCTGTAGAAACAGTTAGGAATTTGATAATATGTTCATGAGATCTTCTTCTTCTACCACTTTGGGCGTTGAGGGAGATACAAGGTTCTTGCTCTGGTGCTTCTAGCACCCTTCACAGGTGTTATTTGGTGTTCTTGTAATATTTCACTGATGTTATCTCTCCACCTTCTTCTTGCTCTTTGTCCTCCTCTTTTCATATATGCTTTGTATGCTATGGAGTTCCAAGACATTCTCTCCAAATGAGCAAACCACTTTATTTGTTGTTTCCATATGTAGTTTAAGATAGAGTCTATTCCAATTCTTTCCTTTATAATGGAAAGAATTGGAATAGACTCCTTTTATTTGTAATGGTTTTATCTTTCTTGTATTGTATATTTTTTTCATTGTTGCCACCCTGAGTGGTGCGTTGCACTAGGAGGGCAGGGTAGAAATCAAACAACAACAACAACAACAACAACAACAACAACAACAACAACAACAACAATTGGGCTGAAGGAGGAGAGTGCAAAAGCTGGCTTGAGACTCAATATTAAGAAAACCAAGATAATGGCAACAGGCCCCATCAGTCCCTGGAAAATAAATGGGGAAGAAGTAGAAGCAGTGACAGATTTTACATGCTTAGGATCAAAGATCACTGCAGATTGCAGCCATGAAATAAAAAGGTGACTGATTCTTGGGAGACAAGCTATGAGAAACCTGGGGAACATAGTGAAAAGCAGAGACATCACCTTGCAAACAAAAATCCGCATAGTCAAAGCAATGGTATTCCCTGTGGTAATGTATGGCTGTGAGAGCTGGACCATAAGGAAAGCTGAACGCAGAAGAATAGACGCCTTTGAAATGTGGTGTTGGAGGAGAGTTTTGAGAGACCCCTGGACAGTGAGGAGAACAAATAGGTCAATCTTAGAAGAAATCAACCCTGACTGCTCATTGGAAGGTCAAATAGTAAAGATGAAGATGAAGTACTTGGACATCAAATGAGAAGGGAGGATTCACTTGAGAAGGCCTTGATGCTGGGAAAGGAGGAGGGCAAAAGAAGTACGGGCGGCCAAAGATGAGATGGCTAGATGGTATTGTAGATGCAGTGGGCACAGAACTGGGCGGGCTGAGGAGGATGGTGGAGGACAGAGGCGCCTGGAGGTCAATGGGCCATAGGGGCGCAAAGGGTCGGAATCGACTGTGTGACTGAACAACAAGTCACCCCAGCAGCCTTCCTCAAACATAACAGACAAGGCAACCTTTCACATTCTTTTTGAACTCTTCATCAGGATAAGCCAGTGTACAACTTGAGTGTAGGGAGGAAGCAAATAATTCCAAAAAACAATGACACTAGGCCACATGAGAGGCCCATTGAAACTGAACACAGAATGCTGCCAGACCAACATGGAACTTGTGGCTTCAGCCTGATACAGAGAAATCCAGGTGTGGTTTTACACTCAATTCTGTGCAAATGAACGCTTGACTTGCCATTGCAGTGAGTCTATCCTGTTTTATGTTCTAGGTTGGAACTACCTTTCCCCTACAGTTGAACTCCGAAGGAGATTCAGAAAGAAACTTGTGATAACATTTCTCCTATTCTTTCATTTAACAAAGGGGTTCCCAACCTAAGGCGTGTCGGCCGGACCTGGCCCCATTTCATGTGCCCCCACCCCTCCTCCAAAGACATTTGAGAAACAAAATGCTCCCCACTTTGAAGCTGTTGGGACAAAATGGCCATCATGCAGGCAGGGCAAAATGGCCATCGTGCAGGCAGGGCACAGTGGCTGTCCAGCCCTCAAACCTGACAGAGAGAGCATGACCCGGCCCCCAGCTTGAAAAGGTTGGGAACCCCTGATTTAACAGGAGAAATTTCTCCACAGATGTTGTCCTCGGCTGGGGTAGAAAGAAACTTTATTTCCTCAAAAAGTAGTATAACAATTGCCTTAAGCTTTCTGTCAGGTGGTTCTGGGAAGAAATTAGTGTCCCTCTGAAAGCAACGTCGCCTTCAATTGATCTCCACCAAGGAAAAATTAACCTGAAGATGTATTGCTGCTTTCTGCTTTGGCCTTCCCTTGGGAATGATGGTAAATGATGCAGCAATCATGTTCCAGGAACATTATGCTTAACAATACCTCACTTGCTGCTTTTTTTCTTAAAGGAAGGAAGGAAGAGAGAGATGTAACCCACCAGGATGAAAAACTGTGTCACAAAGATTCCCCGCAGGGAAAGGTTAATGAAGGATCTTAAATGAAAAGGCAAACTCCAGCAATTTTTGGTTTCATCCTCTCCCCCTCCCCATTTTTAAAGTTTCTTTATTCATCCCCCCCCCCCTGCCCAAATAGGGTTTGCACTTCAGACAGACACTTGTTTAGTGGTAAAGCTTCAAACCAAGCACTGAACATTTATTTCATCACACCAAATTCCAAAGGAAGTGCTCAGATGCTAACGAAACATCATGACACAGTGCGGTTAAGGAATTTACTCGAACTGCTGAGTGCATCAGTGGAAGGGTCAGCGAGAAAGCCCCAGAGAACTAATTCTTTTCAGAGATGATGCTTTTTAGTTACCAGAATGACACGATTAATCACTTATGGGAAAACCCTTTCCCATCACAATCACTGCAACTCAGAGTTCCAGCACAATAAATCTCTAGAAACCAGAATTGCCTGTTTATCTCTTAATGTTTTCACCTTGTTTTAAATGCTTTCTTCAAAGTCCTTTTCAAATGTCCCTTGTGGATCAGTTAGCACTTGTTGCTAATTTTTGCGAAGATGGAGTTTATCATCCAGAACTCGTCATCGGATGCAACTCGTATCCAAGAATGCATTTTCCCCCAGAAGCACGAAAAATGCCATTGCCGTGAATTTGTTTAAGGTGGATCCCAGCTTGCCATGAAGTGGCCAACACACTATGATCACAGAGCCATCTCCTGTGGCACATATGAAATGAGACATGCAGGATTTAACACTGGGGCTGCAATGGATTGTCAGAGCCTTGAGGATATTAACAAGGTGCACCTTCACAGTCAGTCCATCTGGCATGGCCTCTTCTGCCTCCATGACCATTGGGAATCAGAGTTCCTCCTCCGCACATTTTGCCATTGGGCCCAATATGATGGTTTCTAGTGGCATTTCCTCCACTGAGGGGACCATCACCCCACCTAAAGGGGCTCATCCGCCCGTAGCCATTGGCTCCTTTAGGGAGTCAGGTTATTTATCACTACCCAACACTTGGCGTTGAGACTTAAAAGTACACTGCTTGATCTCAGGTCATCCCTGACCTCTGGGCCCCACCATCAACTGGAGGAGGAGAACCGGACCAGTTGTGGCCACTTGGGCAGTGGAGGACACTCCCGCCTGCTGATCTCTGGGCATCATCCAGACTGGAGGAGGATAAAGGCCGCTGCAGCGCAGGACAGTCGAGGATGCTCTCGTCCACTGACCTCTGGGCCCTGCCATGCCCGGAGGAGGATAATGAGGGGCTATTGTCGGGACTCTCCTTGAACTCTTCTTTTGCTGGGACTTTTTTTTTAACTCCCCTGTTGATCGGTTTCTGTTTATGATATTTTGTGATGTTGCATCTAGTTTTGTTACTTGTTACTATGTTAGCCACCCTGAGTCGTGCTGTGAGTGACCGGCATACAAGTTGAAATAATAAATAAATAAATATTAAATAAATCATCCCTACCATAATTGCTCCATATTAGCAATGATAGTTGTAGGGTGCTAGAGAACTACAACTCTCAGAAACCTACATCTAACAGGAGATATAGTCTAAAGTCATTCTTTCATGGGACGTGATTGTATAGCCTGGGTTTGGCAAGGAGGGACCAGGCTTTGGAAAGTGGTGTAACTGAATGTGTTTACCCTTGAATTTATTCCCTCAGTTATAGCATTGTCCTGTGGCATTGCAGGAAGTTTTAAAAAGAGCTAGACCTGACCATCTAGGCATCCAGACTGGGTCTTTCTGGGCACTGTAGCCCCTCAAACACAATTGTTTCCAAGTTCTGGAACAGAAACCTAAATCAATGCAAATGAAGAATTTGGCAACTGCTCTTTCTATCACTAGCCTGGTTAATTTGTGTTTCAGGTAGACATGCTCGATGAGCAATGGTAAATTGATGTGGATTTAAGAAGAGTGCTGGGCAAGGGTGTGGGGCAAATCCCCTGCTAGGTGAGAGCCTTGTTGGGGCACAGGGGCATGAGTGGTCTAAATAGGCAGTGGGAAAGTTGAGCGCAGAAGAATAGATGCCTTTGAAATGTGATGTTGGAGGAGAGTTTTGAGAGTCCTCTGGACAGCGAGGAGAACAAATAGGTCAATCTTAGAAGAAATCAACCCTGACTGCTCATTGGAAGGACAAATAGTAAAGATGAAGATGAAGTACTTGGACATCAAATGAGAAGGGAGGATTCACTTGAGAAGGCCTTGATGCTGGGAAAGGTGGAGGGCAAAAGAAGAAGGGGGTGGCCAAAGATGAGATGACTAGATGGTATTGTAGACGCAATGGGTGCAAAGCTGGGCGGGCTGAGGAGGATGGTGGATGACAGGGGTGCCTGGAAGTCAATGGTACATAGGGTTGCAAAGGGTCGTAATCGACTGTGCGACTGAACAACAAAGGACTGAAACTCACCAAAGTGTCGTCCATTGGATCCCTTGGGCAAGGTCAAAGTGGAGGGCACACTTCATGGTCCGCTTAGCCAGCGGGTGATGTGATCTCCAAATGGCTGGCTAAAAAATCCACATGCAAATGGACTTGATTTCTCAAGTCCATTTGCATGTGCGGAATGTCATCGCGGAGATGTCTACCATTGTGTGGACTCCTCGCTGAATAACGACTCCAAGACAGGGCAAATATCATCCTGCTCAGAGATCTGTTGGCCACAGGGTTATGATACAAGAGACATTTGAAAGTGTTAAATTGAAAAGCAGATATACTGCTCCTTATGAACAGCTTCAAGTGCTACCTGGGGAGCTCAAGAATAAATGATTTTTTAATTTATTTATTTTGCTAAGAACTCCCTTGAGTACATGTGTATTTTTTCATAACACTTATAGAGTGGTTGCCCTGAAATGTAAGGTCAGGCAATGGTATTTTGACTAAGCTTGGGAGGTGTGTATGTAGAGTGTATCATGTCAAAGGTGGGATTACCTAGGCATTTCTGGGTTCCTTTCCTTCAAGACATATACCACTGCATATCAGGGTCAATTAAGCCAGCGAAAAATGGGCCATTCCCCATACAAGGACCTGGTAGTTATCCTTGGCAAATCAGGAGGGGCAGGTGACAGCCTTTCTGTTCTTGTATTAAATTACTGCTGCATTGACCTGTTCCCCAGAGAGCTGAACCCGCTCATAAGCTTGCTGCGACTTGTCTGAAAGAACATATTTTATAGAGCAATGGAGGGTTAGTGACTAGGCGGTTGAATTCAACATAAGGGTTTCACAACTGCTCATTAACCTGCCATATAAAACAAATCTTCAAGCCTGTTCTTTTGCTTTTCTTCCCGTTGATCACATACTCCATTCACAGGCCAGTCCTTGAAAGTGTAGAAAAATGCATGGGTTGAGATATAAATATTCTAACATGGTCTGTAGATAAGAGATTAGATGACTTTTCCATTTCTTATTCCATTCACATTTTGGAAAACAGATCCCTTCCACCCTGTAAATATAATTTGCAAATTTTGGCAAAATATTTTTTTAAAAAAATGACAGGAAAGGAAAAGCACCAGGTATTTGTCTACCTGCAATTGACAATTCAATAATTCATAATTACACAATGTCAAAATGTTCTTGAGTTACAGTGATCCTGTCCAGGGTTTTCAAGTGCTCAGAAATGATTTACCATTTCTTTCTTCTGGTGATACTGTGCCAGTTACCCAAGGTTACAAAGGTCTTCTCCTTGGATGCACAGTGAGGAATTGAATACTCTACTTTCAGTTGTTTAAGTCACTGAGTTATTGAGCCATCTAGGCAACACTGTTGTTGCCAGGTACCAACAGATCAGAACTGACTTAGGTAAAGGTAAAGATCGCCCTTGCTTGAAAGCCAGTAGTATCCGACTCTAGGGTTTAGTGCTCATCTCTATTTATAGCCAAAGAACCACTGTTGTCTGTGTTTTGCAGACGTTTCCGTGGACATGTGGCAGGCATACCTAGAAACCAGAGTGCACGGAACACTGTTTACCTTCCCGCCAAAGTGGTACCTATTTATCTACTGTACAGTACTTGCAATTTCTTGCTTTCAAACTGCTAGGTTGGCAGGAGCTGGGACAGAGATGGGCACTCACTCAGTTGTGCTGTACTCAGGTATCAAATCCCAACCTTCCAGTCTTCAAGCTCAATGTCTTAACCACTAAGCCACTGCAGTCCCTCAGAAATGACTTATAACGACCTTAATAGGGTTCTCAAGACAAGGAGTGATTTACACCACCATGTTAGTGAGTTTCCATGGCAGAGCACATGGAATTGAACCCAAACCTTGTCCATTACTCTGGCTGGTGTGTATTTGGTGAAGATTTGGAGTCTCTGATAAAACAAGAGATGGTAACCCTAGATTATCCTTAATCAAGTTGAATACATTGGTTCTAGATAGATTAAACAGTCAGAACTGTTATTTCAGCATGTCTCATTTTCTGATATCTTTAAGGTATCGTTCCCTGCCTGCCTGCCCCCTGGACCTTTTCCCATTCAGAATATGAAGACATTTGTAAATTTTGGAAAACTGTTGCTTTAAACCAATTATCCCTCATGTTATATAGCTTAGGAAAAGTTATTGATCTCTGAATCAGATGGATTATTTGCCTGTTCTGAAGTTCCTTGCTATTCCTGTGAGGATAGAGTAATGAGACTCAGGAGATCTGGATTCAATTCCCATCTCAGCCATAGAAACTCAGTAGGGAGTGGGAATGATAAAACCACTCCTTAAATATCTCACTTACTTTGAAAATCCTACATCAGGGGCCCCCAAACTACAGCCCGTGGTCCAGATCTGTATGGATGCGTTTTACTTCTATTTCCAGGAGCAACGAGGGTGGTGTGGGCTGGATGCCTTGGTGCTGGGAGCTGGATCTAGCCCAAGGGCCATAATTTGGGCACCACTAGTTTATGGTCACTCACGCTCTGGTCACTTCCCGACTAGATTACTCTAATGCGCTCTACATGGGGCTGCCCTTGATGACCATTCAGAGTCTGCAGCTAGTTCAGAATGCAGCAGCCCGGATGGTGATGGGGTGTGGATGATATGCCCGTGCCTCACCGCTACTTCGGGAGCTGTACTGGTTACCAGTTTGTCTCCGGGTGCAATTCAAGGTGCTGGTTTTGACCTTTAAAGCCCTATATGGCAGTGGGCCAGGATACCTTAGAGACCGCATCGTCCCAAGAGTGTCTGCCCGTCCATCCTGAGCGGACCGGAGGTGCTCTCTGATGGTGCCATCAACTAGGGGTGCACATCTGTCCAGCACCCGAAGGAGGGCTTTCTCTGTGTCCGCAGCAGCCCTCTGGAACCTCCTGCCAACAGAACTAAGACTTGAAAGAGAATTGCTGCCCTTCAGGAAAGGATTGAAGACCTGGCTGGCAGGGCAGGTGTGGGGCCCGAATGGGAACACGGGCCCTGCCTGCTGGCTTATATAAACAACTAAGAACTCTCTCTTCTTTTTAAAGTGGGTGGGATGGGTGGGTCTTTGTGGGATATGGGTTTTTTAAAGTGTTTTTATCTGTTTTAGAACTTGTTGTAATGCCGCCATAAATATGACTAATAAATAAATAAATAAATAAGCAGAGAAAATGACATCTTAAAATCTATCTCATCCTGTTGCAAAACAGATTGCAAGGTGAGTTTTTCTTCCATTTTTGGTGGGAGGAACCACATGACTGGCCCATGGCCCAAAATGTTTGGGCACCCCTGCCCTACATAGTGATCAGTAATGTAAGAGTGTGGATGATCCTGGTCTTGGTCTCCAGTGTCACATCCTTACTTCTGATTATCTCTTTTTAATTGCCTCATTGCTCCCTTTCTCAGACTCAGTCTTCTTCTGATTTCCGGGCTTTAGAGACCATTTGGATTGATGATTGAATCAAGGTATACAGATTCACTATTTCAACTTCTTCATTGTCAGCATTATAGTTGTGTAGTTCCTTTCTAGTCCAGATTTTTGTCTCCCTGATGAAGAGAAGCCATGACAGAGAAGTCAACTTCTACGAAGAATTTCTACAGTCTCCCATACTGAACTCTATCAGAAATGTGACTTTTAAAAGTTCAATTTGGCTAAATATCAAGAACTCCTTAGTAACTAACCATGTAAAACTGAGACTGGGGGGGAGGGTGGAGGACATTTGGAAGATCCCACAGTTACACTATCCCTATGTTTGTCTTTTTTTAAGTTGGTGAGATGGATAATCTTTTTATGTGTCTGTAACTCTAAAAAAGGGTCACGGTATCAAAATGATGGATATCACATTTCTTACTAAAAGTAAGCTGATTGCATGGTAAGGGTTGCTGTAGAGTTCAATCTTCAGTGTTCTTTTGGAATTACTTTGTTGAGTTTTGTGTATGTGTGTGCGTGTTTTTCTTTTAGGGAAGCTATAATCTCTGAAATATCACCTCAAACCTGGACTGTGGTTCTACTTTCTGAATTTATTGTGCATGGCTCTAGTCTCTGCTGCATGAGAGAGTACAATAAAAGATAAAGCAGTGCAGTGGGAGTATGATTTAATGAACACACCTTTTTATGATGAGATACTGGGTCTGTAATATAGAGCATCTGCTTCAGGATGTATGTGTCAGGCTCTTGGGATGGGATTTGTGAGACAGCCTGCTGATCTACTTTCTCGTGAACAACACAGAACTTGAAGCCATTCTATATATATATATATATATATAATACAATTCGTATTCCCAACCTCCATGGGAAGAAGGGAATTATAGGATGAGCAAAGGCCATGGGAAAAGCTGCATTTATTTGTGAACCAAAATTTGAGATTGTTCATGAGAAGGCTGTACCATTTCTCAATGTTATTAATTGCTGAAAGTTAACAGATAAATGAATAGATTTCATTATTTCTGCATCACTTAGTATTGATTACACTTTTCTTGCATGTGGCTGGCCAAGACTGTTAAATAGATTAAGGATATTTTTTGCCATTGTAATTGGACTTATTTATTTCTATCTTGCTTTATCTCAAAAATGATGGTGATGATGTGCTGTGAGGTTGATTCTGATCATACCTGTCCAGTATTCCGTTTTGGCCAAGATTTCCCATAATTCACTGATCTTTCCCCCTCTTTCCCACCGCCATTCCATAATTGGAATGGCCAGGAAGGGGGATACTGTGCATGTGTGCATACACGAAGGGGTTTCTGCGCATTCACAAAGGGTTTGCACATGCGCAAAGGGTTTCTGTGCATGCACAAAGAGTTTCTGTGCATGTGTGCATGTGCAAAGGGGTTACTGCACATGCACAAATGGGTTACTGTGTATGCGTGCACCGGCGCCCAGAAACCTTGCCTTATTTTCATCGCCACAACTTGACAGGTATGATTCTGATGTATGGTGACCCTTTCCAAGATTGTCTAGATATGGCATACTCAATAGTGATTTACAAGTTACTACTTCTGGTGACCCTTTGGGATCATGCAACTAGTCCAGGACCCAAAGGTTGCTTCCTGTCCTATAAGGTGCAGAGGTGAATCAAACTCTTGATCCCTTGTTCCATAGTTACGTGTTTCAGCTCATTGAAGCTCAGTCACGCTAGTTGTTGTTGTTCAGTCGCAGTCTAGTCCGACCCTTTGCGACCCCATGGACCACTGCATGCCAGGCTCTGCTGTCCTCTGCCATCCTCGGCAGCCCAGCCAGATCTACACCCATCACATCAATGATTCCATCCATCCACCACATCCTCTGCCACCCCCTTCCTTTTCCTTTTGCCTTCCATCTTTCCCAGCATCAAGGCCTTCTCAAGTGAGTCCTACTTTCTCATTTGGTGGCCAAAGTACTTGAGCTTCAGCTTCAGTATTTGTCCTTCCAATGAGCAGTCAGGGTTGATTTCCTTCAGGATTCACTGATTTGTTCCCCTTGCAGTCCAGGGAACTCTCAAGAGTCTCTTCCAGCACCACAGTTCAAAGGCGTCTATTCTTCTGTGCTCAGCCTTCTTTATGGTCCAGAGATTGTGAATTTGATACCCCACTTTGCCTCTTGGGAAAAGAATCAGCCTAGCCTTGGGCAAGATGCACAAACCCAGAACATCTCTAGAAGATGGAAACGGTAAACAACTTCTACATATTCTGTACTTGTAAATCCAGGCGAATGTCATTGTAACTTGTAATTAATGACATGTAATTATTATTATTCTATATTTAAAATATTGAGTGATATACAGTCAATACTTTAAAAACCAATCTCAAATTAGTTAAGTAGTTTAGATCAATTCAGCATAATTAAAGGGCAAACAATATAACCTAGTTGGCCAAAACCAAATTATGACTGTTGATCTCCAAAGCTGAGAGCACAATTCATCAATATATAATAATGTTAGCAGACCTGATGAAATATCTCCTGCTTTAGAAACTGTTGGAGTTGTTTGGAGAAAGGCAAATTGGAACATCAAATGCAGTTTAATTTTCATGAGAGGGAAGTAGAGTATGCCAATTGTAGAATTCCTTTGCTTGCATCCATAGGCAGGAAGTGGTGTGAATGGTTCCTGGGATACGTTCCTTAAATGCATAACAATGTGGGACCAGAATTGACAGCCATGGCATAGAATATCAGAAATCTTTTAACTATATCGATCATGGCACCAACATGAAAAAAGAACATAAATGTAATGCTCTGTATCTTCAATTTACACATGGCAGCCAGAGTAATGCACTAGCACTTTGGAAATCTGGATTCACTTCCCTGGCTCTGCCATGGAAACTCATTGGGGGTAGATGGAATTGGTAAGCTCACTCCTCAAATGCTTCATTTGCCTTGCAACCCCTATTAATGTTGATATAAGTCAGTTTTGTTCTGATGTCACATAGCAACAACAATCAATTGTCTAGATGGCTGAATAACTCAGTGACTTAGACAACTGGGAGGTAGAGTATTCAATTCCTCACTATGTGTCCAGGGAGAAGCCCCAGATTTTGTAGCCCTGGGCAAGTGACATAGTCCCAAAGCACCTATTTTCCTTGATTTGTGCAGTTTAATTCATGCCAGATGGCTGTATAGTTTCAGTGTGGCTATCACCAATGAAGGAAAGCCTTGTACATCCATAGTACATTGACCACATCTGATCTCCTTTGATCGGTTCTACTAAGCAGGATCAGTCCTGGTTGATAGTCGGGCAGGACAATACTGGAGGAATCTTCAGCCAAGTCTAGGATAATAATCCTGATACTCTGTAGAGTCATGCTGCTAGTTTGAGCTGAATACACTGGGCTAGATAGAGCAATCTACCTCCCTATAATAAACAATGTTGTCCTTCCAACCTTTAATGGATTTTGTCTGTAAACCGCTGGGTGAGATCGTTCGTTCCCACGGGGTGATGTATCATCAGTATGCAGATGATACCCAGCTGTACATTTTGGCTCATGGGGACCCGAGTGATGCAGTCGAAGTCCTGACCAGGTGTCTGGAGGCTGTTCGGGTCTGGATGGGGGAAAACGGGCTTCATCTGAATCCTGGCAAGACTGAGTGGCTTTGGGTGTGGGGTCCCGTGTTATCCCGGGAGTTACCATCTTTGGTCATGGCTGGGACATCTTTGCCACAGTCAGATCTGGTGCACAATTAGGGGTCCTCCTGGACTCGCGGCTACTGCTCGAAGAGCAGGTGGCAGCTGTGGCTAGGAGGGCGTTTGCACAGCTTCATGTCATTTACCAACTGCGCCCGCTCCTGGACCGGGACTCCTTGCTCATGGTCACTCACGCTCTCGTCACCTCCAGATTGGATTATTGTAATGCGCTTTGCATGGGGCTGTCCTTGGCTTCAGCTGGTCCAGAATGTGGCAGCCCGGGTTGTGATGGAGTGTGGGCATTATGCTCGTGCCTCACCACTTCTCTGGGAGCTGCACTGGTTGCCAGTGTGCCTCCGGGTGCAATTCAAGGTGCTGGTTTTGACCTTTAAACCCCTTCATGGCACTGGACCAGGCTACTTAAGAGACCGTGTCACCACAAGGAATTTAGCTCGTCCTACTATTTGGGAATGCATACCCAAAAGGAAAAAGGGCACTGCCAGGTCCAAGAGGACTCCGATGTGGCTTACAGGAGCTGTTCGGGAAGTGATCAAGAGCAAGAAAAGCTCATTTAGAAGATGGAAGGCTTGTCCGAATGAGGACAGCAGGCAGAAACATAAATTCTGGCAGAACAAATGCAAGGCAACAATCAGGAAAGCAAAGCAAGACTTTGAGGAGCGTATAGCTAAAAATACTCAGAGAAATAACAAAGACTTCTTTAAGTACATTAGAAGTAAGAACCCAACTAGGAAGGCCATTGGACCATTAGATGACAATGGAAGGCAAGGGGTTATTAAAGAGGAAACAGAGATTGCAGAGAGACTCAATGAATTCTTTGCTTCAGTATTCACTGAAGAAAACAGAGGCCACATGCCCAAAACAGAGCCTATCTTCGTAGGGAGGGAAACCGGAGAATTAAGCCAGATAGAAATAACCAGGGAGGAGGTCCTTGCATGTCTTGTTAAACTAAACACTAACAAATCACCAGGACCAGATGGCATCCATCCACGAGTTCTCAGGGAACTTAAAGATGAAATTGCTGATCTCCTAGCCAAAATATATAATCTTTCCCTCAAATCAGGCTTTGTGCCTGATGACTGGAAGGTAGCGAATGTAACACCAATTTTCAAAAAAGGATCCAGGGGTGATCCAGGAAATTACCGACCTGTCAGTTTGACATGTGTCCCAGGTAAAGTGATGGAAACCATCCTAAAAGATAGAATTAATAGGCACATAGAAGAGAAGGCGCTGCTAAAGGAGAGCCAACATGGCTTTTGCAAGGGCAAATCATGCCTCACTAATCTGTTGGAATTTTTTGAGAGTGTCAACAAGCATGTGGATAAGGGGGATCCAGTTGACATTGTTTATCTGGACTTTCAGAAGGCTTTTGACAAGGTCCCACACCAAAGGCTCTTGAATAAACTTACCAGTCATGGAATAAAGGGACAGGTCTTGTCCTGGATCAGCAACTGGCTAAGGGACAGGAAACAGAGGGTAGCACTAAATGGACACTTCTCCAAGTGGAGGGAAGTAAAGAGTGGGGTTCCCCAAGGTTCAGTACTGGGACCCCTGCTTTTCAACCTCTTCATAAATGATCTAGAGGTAGGAGTAAAAAGCAAGGTAGCCAAATTTGCTGACGACACTAAATTATACAGGGTAGTGAAAACTGTGAGAGATTGTGAGGAGCTCCAGAGGGATCTCTCGACACTGGGGGAGTGGGCAAAACAATGGCAAATGAGTTTCAACATTAGTAAGTGCAGAGTGATGCATGTTGGGGCAAAGAACCCCAATTACATTTATAAACTGATGGGGTCCGAACTCTCTGCAACAAACCAGGAAAGGGACCTTGGTGTCCTGGTGGACAACTCAATGAAGGTGTCAACCCAGTGTGCCTCAGCAGTGAAAAAAGCAAACTCAATGCTAGGGATCATTAGGAAGGGTATAGAAAATAAGTCAGCAAGTGTCATTTTGCCTCTTTATAAATCTATGGTGAGGCCCCATCTGGAATACTGTGTACAGTTCTGGTCGCCATACCTCCAGAAGGATATTATGGAGCTGGAAAAAGTGCAGAGGAGGGCAACCAGAATGATTAGGGGACTGGAACACCTTCCTTACCATCTGAGGCTGCAACGGTTGGGCCTTTTCACTCTTGAACGACGACGTCTAAGAGGTGACCTGATTGAAGTTTATAAAATCATGCACGGTGTGGACAAAGTAGATAAGGAAAAACTGTTTTCCCTATCGCACAACACTAGAACTAGGGGACACTCCATGAAACTTTTGGGTACTAGTTCTCAAACAAATAAGAGAAAGTACTTTTTCACCCAGAGGATTACTGGTCTATGGAACTCCCTGCCAGAAGAAGTGGTGACAGCTGTCAGTCTTGACAGCTTTAAGAAAGGATTAGACAAGTTCATGGAGGAGAAGAGTATCAATGGCTATAATTATGGATACTTAAGGACAACCTCCGGGTTGGAGAGATAGGCAGGATATCTCTCAATATCATTTCCAGGGAATCCTAAGCAGGTGAAGGCATCTGCTTGGGAATACCCTGAAGGAAATGGTGAGCCACTGTGTGAGACAGAATGCTGGACTGGATGGGCTGTGGCCTGTTCCAGCAAGGCTGTTCTTATGTTCTTATGTTCTTATGTTCTTATGTACTAGGGCAGACAGGAGGGGCTCACTGGTGGTCCCATCAGTTAAAAAAGTACATCTTATTGGGACCAGGAAAAGAGCCTTTTCCATGTCTGCCCCAGCCCTGTGTAACCTCTTACCACCTGAGTTGCGTCTCCAGACAGAACTACTCCCCTTTAGAAAGATGCTGAAGACATGGCTCTTTCAGCAGGTTTGGGGCATGCTTGACTCTACCAGTCAAGCCCGGTGGCTGATTTAGCCTATGTGAGGGGCTGCCCCCTGGCTTGGTTATTCTGTTTTAACGGGGGTAGGGTGGGGGTGGGTTGTTTTCTAATGATGATTTGTTTGTGTTTTTAATGCTGGTTTTAACTGAGGTTGTTAGGTTTGCTTTAGCTATTGTTGCTGAATTGTTTTTATTGTAATTTTTATTATATTGTTAGCCACCCTGAGTGGTGTACCCACCAGGAGGGCGGGATATAAATGTGCAAAAATAATAAATAAATAAATAGGTTCTTCTAGCTGGCATCAGGTCACATGAGTATTGTTCCTTCTTAATTATCAATGAAAGTCATCTTCGCTCCCCAGATTTTTTTAAAGTTCAAAGGTTACCTTTATCTGTGTCAATGTAACATTCCTTTACACATAATTGCTTCATGCAAATCACCTTGTTCTTCAAAGATCCATTTTGACAGATCTACTTTCACCATCTGTGCTTATCTACACAAGAAGCTTCCTAAGGGATTCTCTTGTAGCAGTGTAAACTCACATGGAATGCTGCAGCTGAATATGACATCCTGCTTTCCACATAAATCTATAGATCCAGCACAAACACTTCCTAGTGGACCATATGGCTTTTCTACCACATGTCACCTCTGTGTTTTTATTTAACCTCCAGGCAGGATGTATTGCAGATGATGATGCAGTAGCTGATGTTGTCAATGAAGATGATGGTCCACAATTTTTTTTTACCTTGATGGAGAGGTCTTTCTCTTTCAGTTTCCCTTGCATTCTGTTAAAAAGAAAGAAAGCCCAGATCTGTGCATCTCATTTGAACAAATCCCAAATTACTACCCAAAATAGCCTGTTTTGGACCAGACTGAGTTCCTGAATTGAGTGAAAACAAGCAGATTTACAAATTATGACGAACACCAGCCAATCGGAGCAGCACAAGCACTCAAGCTTCAGTGTGACAGAATCTGTAAAATGATTTAATCTTCCACACCTCCCTCTACAATGACTGCCGTCTTTCCACTGGACCCAGCGATCGTGGTTTCACCTTGTTCCAGGGAGTGTGGTTGTTTCCAAAGTAGCGTGGTTGAAGCAGAAATAGTGCCGTAGCTATACCCAAGTAAAAAGGCAGACTCAGAATCCTCTAAGTCCGAAAAAGACTTTATTTTCCAAGTTGTTTTCCATAGTAGCAAAAGTAAAGCAAAGAAATAAAAAGTTCCAAGTACTGTATTTTCAAAGTCCAGAGTCAAGGTACAGAATCAAAGTCCTGTTCAGCTGCATGATGCCGGTTCTCCTCTTCCTCCCTTGACTAAAAGATAGATAGCAGTCCAAAGGTCTCCAAAGACATTGTAGCATTACACATTTGCCAATGAGTTGGCATCTGTTGACTATGGTTTGAGTGACCCAGGCAAAATTGCAGCATGTTAGTTGTGGTGCATCAAATTTGATAATGTCAAAAAAAAACCCCCACAACTCATATTTAAATCCCTGAGATGGGTGTCCAGGATATGCATGTACTTAATCTCTGCTATCTCTCTCTGGAACCTAGTCTTGTTTTTTTTTCTGTTCCAGAATAGCAACTTTCAGGTATTGTGTAGTGTCCAGGTAGATTAAAGTGGTTTGAAATAAGGTTTTTGTGTACAGTATTGCCATTCTTGATGTCTGATTTATGTCCATTAACTCTTTTGTGCAGAGATTATCCTGTTTACCCTATGTAGAGCACAGATAGGCTTTTTTGGCAAAAGATGTTATAAATCACATTAGCAGAGGAAGAAGTAAATTTGCCCTTAATGTTGTGTGTGATGTTGTTCGGTTCTGTAATTGTGTTGCCAGAGTAAATTGGGGGGGGGGGATAGATGGCATCTGGGTTTGTAGCAGAGTTTACTTCCCTTCTCTGTTCAGTCTGTGTAGTCTGTTAAGTGTCAACAATCACTTTATACAAGACCTGAAAGTTTACATGCTGAAACAGAAAAAGTACAAGACTAGGATCCAGAGAGAGACAGCAGTTTTGTCTTTCAGTATACAATAAAATAAGGTGATCACTCCAAATGATTGTTTGATATAAACTTGTCATTATGGTATAATTACCAGAGGGTTAAAATACAGAGTTCATGATGTGCTGAGGACCATATTGGAAATGTATGACAGAGTTACTTTTCAGGTATAGCCAATAACACCTATATGACTTGCTTTGAATGATTTTATAGATAACTAGCTGATTGCTCGGCTTCGCCTGGGGCGTGTTTGGGTGGCCTTGCCTCACCACCTCCCCAGCCAGCTGTCTTGCTGACTGTCTCTGGTGTTTGTGTTGGTAGCACTCTGTGCCGTGGCATCGCCTAGGTTGGCGGGGCAGGCCACGGAGGTGCTCTGTCATGGCCTCTCGGGTGTGTTGGCCTGGTGGGGGGGGGGTGTCTGGCTGAGGCAGTGCGTGTGCCCCCAATGGCATGTGGCCGCTTTCTCCCCCTGGCCTACAGTGGCACCCTGGGCCGGTTCCATCGCCGCACTCCCTCCCCGCTCTGGCCACAGGAGTCCCAGGGCAGAGGCTTTCTGTGTGTGTGCGGTGTCTGTTGGCGTGTGGAGAGTGCGAACATCACCCTGCTTCTCCCTTGCTGGAGCTGACCTCCCTGATTGGCTTCTACATACATCTCAATTGTTATATAGACCTGTGATCTGATTGTTCCGTGATGGTCGCTGGGAGTTGTAGTTTGTGCATTTTGTCCAATTTGTGGGGCACAGGGCCCCCTGTGGTGTTCTGGATCCCAGCGGGTTTCAGTCCCCACAGCCAAGGTAGGCATATGCCAAATTTCAGGGGGGTCAGTCCAGGGGTGTGGGAACGCATATAGGACAAACGAACAAACACCTCTCTTTTACATATATAGATTCTTTTTACCTGTTTTATCTATGAAGATTGTAAATAGCCACAAGCAGTACTTTGATATGGAAAACCAGGGTATAAATGCAACAAACATAAAAAATAATGCTTACTAATGCCATTTAAAAATCACCTTTTCAAGGGAATTTTTAAGGCTTTTTAGAGTCATTCTGACTGGAATTTTTCATGTTTTATGTCAGTCTCTTAACAATCCTTAGTAGCCAGTGAGGTTTTCTTGCTTTTTTTAACAAAATAATCATATTCATTTGTTTTAGGATATATAGAAACAAAGACAAAAACAAAAGAGTTATAGCACCAGGCAGACAACCTGATATATTTCATTGTGAGCTTTCCAGGGTCAAAATCCACTTTCCCAGATACATTGAGTATAACAATCAGATCACAGGTCTATATAACAATTGAGATGTATGTAGAAGTGGTATGTCTCCAATCTCAGGTGGCTTAGAAATGTTACTTCTGAGAAAAAGAATATTTTCCATGCGATTTGGGTAGATTTCATAGAATATATATTAATTAAGGAGAAAGGTCATTTCCATGCACAAGAAAATTGCAATTTTGGAGGAGAAATGAGGATCCAAATAAGAATGGGAAAGGAGGGGATGGTATCTCTTCCCAATGAAGAGGCACTATTTGTTTATTATTATATTTGTTTAATTGAACTGGTAGGTAAAGGTCGCCCTTGCGCTAAAGCCAGTGTGCCGGTTGTATCTGACTCTAGGGTTCAGTGCTCATGTCTGTTTATAGCCAAAGAGCCAGTGCTCTCTGTGTCTGCAGATGTTTCCATGGACATGTGGCAGGCATGACTAAACACCAGAGTGCACTAAATGCTGTTTGCCTTCCTACCAAAGTGGTGCCCATTTATCTACTTGCAATTTCTTGCTTCTCAAACTGCTAGGCTGGCAGGAGCTGGGTCAGAGATGGGAGCTCACTCCGTCTTGCAGCACTTGTGTCTCGAACTTCTGACCTGCCAACATTCCCATCATCAAGTCCAGTGTCTTGACCTATGGATAGGTGCCAGTGCTGTGCTTCAAATTTTTTGGCTACCACACTGTAGCACTGTGGGTGTGGCCAACTCTGTGAGTGTGGCCAACTCTGGGCATGGCCAGGTGACTGGGCGAGCATGGTTAAACTTCTGTATTTTAATGTGAGATTTTGTGGATCGAGTACACTTCGTCAGACCATTAGTTAGCAATTACACTTTGATGCTCTAATTTTCCTTTAAAGAGTAACTGCAGCAGAGTAACTGCTGGCTCAGCCTCACCCTACTCGGGGTGCCCGAACCCAGCAGCAAGGATGTTGGAGTTGCGTCCGGAGTGGGGTGAGAGGAGGAGGAGGAGGTGGGTGGGGCAGGGCAGGGCTGTGGGTGGGGCCGGCCAGTTTTACTACTGGTTCTCCCGAACCTGTCTGAACCTGCTGGAGCCCACCACTGATAGGTGCTAAGAGAGAGAAATTGGTTATAAATTTTTTTCCTGTTGTCTATTGTTTGTTAAATTTTAATATTAAATAATTAATAAAGAAATGTTAATGTTTGGGGTTTCAGCTTCCAGACGACTTCTCCCCATCCCTCCCCTCAGTTCCATTTGTGCCTTGTTACACAGGTATTGCAACCATGAGGCCTTAAAAATCTGCTGGTCGTTTTTAAGTACACCATGTGGGACGCACTTACAAGGCAGAAGGGCAGCCTATCTTTTCAGGCTCTCTGCAGCCTGTTCTGTTCTGAACCTGGCAAGAGGCCTTCTCATTAGCAGCCTGGTAAATATATTCAGGCAAGGCTAGTCGTCTGCCACCTCTTTCATCCCTTTCTGCCAGGATGGCAATGCCATGTGCTAATGCAGCTTGACACCTTTATACTCAGAATGTCAATGGAGCAGCATGGCTGTGAGACAAGACTGGGTCACTTTCTAAGACAAAACAGGTGACCCAAGAGAGCACATAGTCTGCATTTATCTCTCCTAATGTCCTCCTTTGCCTTCTGTTGGTCCCCCTCCCCACCTCTCTAACCAGCTTTGTGGTTAAAGACCCTTTGCCATTCCATCCCAGGGCACCCATTAGCCAGTTTGACCTTTCATTCAACTAGAGTTGTGGATGGCAGATTACCAACATCTGTGGTGCTTGTGTTGAGAAGATGAGCCATGGAGATGGCTTACTGGATTAGGCCCTGGCATCTGCAGCTTCACCCCGACTAAACATCTGCCTCATAGGACCGGATTTTTCTCCTCAAGCAAAATGATAACCAAGATTTATTTATTTTTGCCAATCCATGTCAATTTTTGTCATGCTTAAAGGTATCCAGGGAGCATGAGCTGGAAGTCCTGATTCACTCCACATGGAGCCCACAGCTTTTTAGGTACTTGCTAAGGCAGAACAATGACTTTGGCATGTGGAAAAACTGTTTGCAATGCTGGGTGTGTATGTGTGTCATGCATTTGTCATAACTCAGGAAGCAACCTTCAGGTTTACTTTGTGTGTTGTTTTTGGCCAAATCTGGTGGCATCTCAGGAATGACCATCACTTGTATAGGCATCCTACAGTGCCATTTAACAAGACATTCAGAGCACATTCTTCTTCCATGTCTAGGCCAGACTTGAAACTGTCAAAATGAATGCACCCTTTGGTGAGCTCATTCTACAGTTTCCTTCGCCTGACCTAGTGTGAGAAATATTAGCCAGCAATACAAGGTTGCCATTACCAGGGTATGCCCAATTGTGGTTCAGGAATACCACAATCTTCAAGGAGGCTCTTTACAGTACAATCTACAATCAGAGCATTGAAAGGTAACCTACTTGGACTAACACTCCCCAAATTTCCCTGCCATGCTGTCTGCATATTGCTGGGATTCATAGTCCAAAAAGGCAACTTGTCACATTATGTAAAAATTATAGAATGATACTAGTAATAACATAGGAAGCTGCCTTAGGATCAAGAGAGGTGGTCTTACCCTGAGGCAGACCTTTCATCCATTTAGTTCAATGTCATCAACTCTGACAGGCAGAGATTCTCTAAGACAGTGTTTCTCAACCTTGGGTCCCCAGATATTCTTGGACCTGAATTCCCGGAAGTCCAAGTCAATACACCTGTTGATCAGGGCTCTTAGGAACTGACATCCAAGAACATCTGGGAACCCAAGGTTGAGAAACCCTGCTCTAAGGTGTCAAGAAGGCGTCCTTCCTACCCCTGTCTAAAGATAGCTGGTATTTTCTGGTGAACTTCCACCCAAGCACTAAGCAAGGGCAAGAACAATCCTGTTATCTTCTGTAATCATGTGACAGTGATTGCATCCTGGGTGGTATGGCAATATATGCCTTATAACATTGGTGTGGTGTCCAAATGTTTTATCCGGTGGGCCAGTCCCAGCTGCGGGGGCTAGAGGCGGGCTGCTTTCGCTGCTGACCGTTTTGACATCAGCAGCTGCGGCGGCGCTGATTGTGCTTCGCCCCTGCTGATCCAAGTAGCTTCCACTCATTCCCAGCACTGCAGAAGCTGTAGCAACATGGATCGCCACATTGAAGAAATTTCCTGAGCTTTCTCTGTTTCAAAATCTGCAGCGCTGGAAGGGAAAAACTTGGTATGCTGCTAAAGGCTTCTGCAGTGCTGGGAACGAGCGGAGGCTGCTTGGGCCAGCAGGGGCGAAGCATGACCACCGCCAGTGGTGGCGCTGCTGCCGGTGATGTATTGGGATGTCAGGCGGTGGGGGTGGGTGGGTGGCAGTCCACAGTGTGCCCGGGTTCTCACTGTGGTCCTTATTAATGAGATGTGTGGGCCTAATTGGGCCTGTGGGCCGTAGTTTGGGCGCCCCTGCCTTAAAAGGATACCCATGCACATCAATCATTTGTCTAGTCTAGTAAAGTCACCTCTAACAGACAGCAAATTTGTAGGGTATCAGACAGAAATCTTTCCCATTTCTTGCCTTGTTATTCTTCTAAATGGAGACATCAGACAGGTTCCTTGCCCCTCAGCTAGTATTCCTTTGCCCATGGTTGATCCAGAAACATGGTGTCCAGTTCAAAAATTTCCATTGGTTCTTGGTAAGTTCACTCTTTTCTCCAAATTGTTGTGTCATGCTTGAGGCTGCTGAAGATCTTGGGTCATAATTGTTCAGCATAAAAATGCAATAATCATTATCATCCTCTTCAAAACTAATCCTCAGCACAGGGCCATCCTTATTCCAAACACCAAGTTGCTGTGATGCTATGGAATGTTCACAGATATTGTATCTATAGGAATGTGAACAGTCCTCACAGAATTGCTTATTCTTAGTGGTGTTCCAAGTCTTGCTATTGAAACTTTAACAAGGTTGCCCAGATTTCCTGTTGAAAATGAGAAGAGACAATGGCCTGAAAACGAGCATTGTGAAAGAGACAAGACAAAGAAGTAAAACGAAGTTCTTTTTATTTTTATTTTTAAAGCAAAGGTCTGTAGGGAGAAAAGACTCAAAGACTGCCTGAGGGCAGAAAAGTCTATGTGTTGCCTATAGAAAGAAAATGGACAGCAAAAGAAGCTGAGGCATCACTTAGGTCTTGAACCAGGACTTTTCTGGGACAGGCAAACAATTCCTTCAACTCACTGCTCAAGTTGGATTGCAACCATTGGAATTCTGACTCCTCCTGGTCCTGGGACACAGGTGATCTTGCAGACTGAATCTGAAATACAGTACTGAGTATTTCACATACATTGTGAAAAACTCCACAGTGAAAAAGAACATATTTTATACCTTCTTTTCCCTCTGGAGTCAAGGAATGTTGTGTGGCTTTTTCCATGTCTCCTCACAGTATCTCATAATGTTGTGACAGTCTCAACTGACAAGAGCAAGCAACTTCGATCCATCACACCCCTAGTCTATGACAGAGCTTCAGATCTTTGACTACCAATCCCAGAATCCTCAGCCAGCATGGCCACCAGACCTACCATGAAACATCAGTGCCTTGGTAAGTCTGGTTGGGGTTTCACCAAGCAACTGTGAACACTGTATTATGGTACCCAGTTAAGAGAAGAATTCCTTATAGACATGCTATGTTTCATTACCCTGTGTATTTTCTTCATCAAAGTAACAGATTGTTGAGAAAAATGCTAAGATTCACATTGGGGGATTGGCAACTTGATGCCATCCATAAGCTGTAAACTACAACACCTATAGGGGATGGGGGTTCTGAGATGACAGGAAATTGCCTACTATACTCTGGCGCAGGGTTTCTCAACCTTGGGCCTCCAGGTGTTCTTAGACTTCAAATACCGGAAGCCTAAGCCAGCACACTTGCTGATCAGGGCTTCTGGGAATTGACATCCAAGAACATTTGGGGAACAAGACTGAGAAAACCAGTCCTAAACTATCACTAAGCAACATCTGGTAGTCAGAGGTCAATTATATGTTGCAAGACCAATTAGGAGGCTGCATCATTTCACAAAACAGAAAAAGCAAGCAAAGGACATAATAACAGGAAGCATAGTGTTTAATTTTGTTGTTTGAAGGTCGATCCCTGGACATTTTTTAAAAAAACAACTTAAAACTTTCCATTTTAAGGAAGCCTTTAAGGCAGGGGTTCCCAAACTATGGCCCATGGGCCCAATTAGACCCATGCATATCATTAATGCGACCTGCGGTGAGTACCTGGGCTCACCACAGACCACCCCTCCACCCACCCCACTGCTTTGTCCCCGCTGCTCTGAGCAGCCTCTGACCCGGTCCCATCCCCTCTGCAGACTTTGCCAAAGTCGATCGCCACGTTGGAGAAATTTTCAGAGCCTCCTCCATTTCAAAATCCATGGCATTGGAAGGGTAAACCTGGCGCACTGCACTGATGTCAGCCTTGCTGCACCAAGGGGCTCTCCCAGTGCCACAGATTTTGAAATGGAGGGGGCTCCGAAAATTTCCCCAATGCAGCGATCAGCTTTGTCAAAGGCTGCAGAGGGGATGGGACTGAACCAAAGGCTTCTCGGAGCAGCAGGGACAAAGCACAATCATCACCGCTACCATCAAAACTGTCAGTGGTGAGAGCAGCCCGTCTCTGCCCCCCACAGCTGCGTGTCGGGGGTAGAATCGGTCTGGGGGAAAAAAGTTTGGGCACCACTGCTTTAAGGATACCATGCCATTGACAATAGATTAGGCTGGCCAGGTTTCAGCTGCTTGCCCTCAGACGCCATTAGGTTTTTATTTTGCTGTTTATTTTATTATTCTGCTGTTTGTTTTATTATGTTGATATTATTTGCCAGTACACCTCCCAGAGTGGGAAATATCCCAGATGGGTGGTATAAAAATGTAATGAATAAATAAATATTGGGGGAGAGAGATAAAAATGTAATAATCAAACCAACAAACACATAAATAAAAAATGGGGGGGGGGGTGAGTTCAAAACTATGGCTCTTGGAAGCTTCCAAGAGCAGAAACTACAATACAAGGGGTCAGGGAGAGCCTGTGGGAGCTTTTCTACCTCTGCTCTAAACTTTACTCCTCCTTTAGCTGTAAAATGAAGTAAGCTTTGAGGTTAAGAAATGGCAGCAAGTTATTATTTAAGCACTGTTATATATTTAGCCCAGGTATTCCCAACCTTTTCACACGTGGTTGAGCGGGCAGGTCACTTGGTTCCTCCCACTGTAAAATGCATCGGTGGCTGTCATAAACGTGTGGATGCATTTATGGCAGTGTTTGTGCATGTGTGGGGTGCATCAGCTTCCGCTTTCGGTAGTGGCGCAGGCGGCACGGGTCAGATGATTTGGCACTGGGGGGCGTAGTTTGGCCACCCCTGATATAGCCCCAAGGAGATGCCCTTATAGGGTTGCCTATCTCAGATTCTGAAACAGCTTCACCAGCCTTGGATGTTATACACCTTTACCTAGGGAGATGGATGCCATTTGCAGTTCCACCCAAGGCAGCAAAATGCTTTCCAGCTTGCTAAATTCCCTCAGATTCTAGCTGCATTTCCAGCTGTTAAGAACCGACACATGCTGGCACTTGAAGGGGAGAGTGACAGAGAAGGATGCCAAGTTGATGCTGAATCTCACACATTGATTTGAATTGACCAGCCCCATCTTTATCAGCTGGTGTCTAGACGAGGGAACAATTACCTCCCACCAGGCCATTAGACTGCGGCAAAATACTTTGAGAAGAAGACCCAATCAAAAGTCTGCTCGTCAGTTCCACCAATTCTCCAGAAAGAGTCCCTCCCACATGTTTTGAGACCTCCTTCCCCCCACACCCTAAAGCTTTTAAAGGCTGTGTTTGATGTCTATGGGGTTAATGCTCAAGCCCACATTTCCATTTGAAGCATTGCCTGCAATGGTGCCCCAGGCTCTTCCTTATGCGTGTGCCAGAGTGAAGGACATGGGGAATCCACTGACAACAGGGGCCGAGCATTTCATGCTACCTGGAGAATGTTCATTAAAACAATTGCCCATTAATTATGTGGAGGATCTGTTCAAATGGATGCTTCATACACTAATTAGGCAAGGCGTGTCAGAAGTCAAAGAGGTTTAGGCCCACATTCAAAGGCTTGTTGATTCTATAGTGGTTTGGGTGACATTTGCATCTTCAAACAGCTAAGCCAGCTGCTAGGGGGGATGTCTCTTATTAGAGATGGAAGGAGGAGGAAGCCAGCTTATTTTGCATGCTGTCAGTCACCTTTCTTTTACCAAAATTGGCTCCCAGAGTACATGGCTTTCCCCTACAGCTGAGCAAGCTGAGACACAGTAGATAATACGGGAACACAGTTCTCTACAATTGCCCGCTAAGAAACTACATGCTTATTGTTGATCTAATCTCTGGGGACTAAGTGACAGCCGCTCTCTCCCCCTGGTACTGGCAATCTTCATCTTATTTTAACTATTTACTATTGTTTATTAGTAAAGGTCTCCCTTGCTTGAAAGCCAGTCGTGTCCAACTCTAGGGGGCTCATCTGTCAGGGATGCTTTAGGTATGGTTTCCTATACCGACAAGGGTTAGGTTGGCTCATCCCAATTTACAGCCAAAGAGCCAGTGCTGTCTGCTAGACCTCGGAGTGCACGGAACATTGTTACTTTTCCTGCTGAAGCGGTGCCTATTTCTTGCTTTTGAACTGCTAGGTTGGCAGGAACCAGGACAAGACAGGAGTTCGTTCTGTCATGCAGCTCTCGGGTCTCGAACTGCTGACCTTCTGATCATCAAGCTGAGCACCTTAACTACTAGTTACTCTTATACCCTGCCTCTCATTTTGTACGTGGTTCATTTTGTACATGGCTCTTTCTCCTCCCTATTTTATCCTCAAAATAGTCCAGGGGTGCACAAATTATGGCCCACAGCACCAAATCATGTGGCCTGCACAGCCCATGCCACTCCCAGAAGTGTAAGTAAAATGCACATGCGCATGCGCATAACACACCTGCACATGTGCATAACTGCTGTAAATTACCCGTAACTGTTGTAAATACATTTTACTTCTGTTTCCAGTGACCGGCCTGTGGCCTGAAAATTTTGGGCACCCCTGGAATAGACTTTCTGAAGTAGGTCGGAGAGAGGGTGGGGCCCACAATTTCCCAGTGATTTCATGTCTCAGTGAAGAGTCTAACCTCTAGGCCAGTGATGGGCAGTCTTGGCCCTCCAGCTATTCTTGAACTTCAATTCCCAGAGGCCCTGATCAGCAGGAGTGCTAATTTGGGCTTCTGGAAATTGAAGTCCAAGAACAGCTGGAGGGCCAAGACTGCCCATCACTGCTCTAGGGCATCCTGCCTTGACTTTCAAATCCAGAGGGGAAAGGTTTTATCACAAAAAATGACCCTTAACTCTGAATTGAGAGGACCTCTTTTTTCTTTTTTGCTATTCCAGAGGAAAAATATTTGGCGGAGGGGATGTGAGCCACATATGAGTGTGTTCCCAAATTATGTCCTGTTGCCTGCCATTCTCATCTTTCTGATGTTACGTGTCTTGCCCTTAATGAGGGCCTGGAACATTACTACAGAAGAAAATAGTACCTCGTTTTTCATTGCTTATGAGACACTGAGTGTGAGGACAACTTGTGTTGTTTTAGCATCATCAGTTCAGTGATGATACCTTAACTGGGGCAATGTGTCCAGTTTTGAGCACAACAGTTTAAGGAGGATCATGATAATGTTGGAATGTGTCCAGAGGGTGGTAGTGACCAAGATGGTGAAGGGTCTTGAAACTAAGCCACATGAGTATACGAGAAAGATCTTGGTATGTGGAGCTTGGAAAAGAGAAGTTGAAAAGTGACATGATGGCCATCTTTAAATATGTAGAGGGTTGTTGAGTGGAAGATGAAGCAAGCTAGTTTTTCTGCTGTTGAATAAATGAATAAATGAATCAGTAGCTTTATTCCATCAATGGAGACAAATAGGAAGAAAGTAAATTCAAAGAATTAGCAAGAATTAACCATTTCTAACAATGGAAGACCAACTTGGAATGACATTGTTTCTTGTGATATAGATTTAACTAGCAGGGGTGCCCGGCTTCATCCGGGTGGTCCCTAGCTGGCTAGCTGAGTGCCAGTGTTACCCAGGAAACCCACTGGCCAGGGGTGGGCCTGTGATGTGAGCTCAGTAATGACATCACAATCCCCCCCTGATTGGCCTAGCACTGGGGCAGACACAAACCCTCCTGTCGAATATACCCCCCTTTGCAGATCAATTTAGGAAACAAACCCCCCCCATGGGCTTTGGGACCCTGACAGTGACCTGCTCACGTGCACAAGGTATGTGTGTGCCAAATTTAATGGGGTTTGGTCAAGGGATGCGGCAGCCCATTCCGGATATGGTACCCACACCTCTGCTTTATAGGTATAGATTAGTGGTTAAGCAGTCATCTGTCAGGGATGCTTTAGGTATGTTTTCCTATACTGACAAGGGTTAGGTTGGCCCCCAGTTTAGCTCTACAATAGAAATATTAGCTAAAATCCTATTGTGGCTGCTGGCATAACACAATTGCCATAAACCTCAGAACCAGATTATCCCAAACTAAGCAATAAAAACATGATCCTAAACTAGATTTGGAAAAAGAAAAGGCCCTATATTACCAATATAAATACTAAGGAATTTAAACTGAAAATCATTTCGTACTTTGAACAGTCTTTGATTGTTCTAAAGAAATAGGTATGCCTAAATATTTGATTGTCATGTCTAACCTATAATCTACACAAGAAGCCACTTTTAGAACAGAATATTTTTCTAATCTTGTTAGTGTTAGACAAGAGTGTATTTTAACTCCCTGTCTGTTCCATCTGTATGCATAATATATCACAGAAAGATGGATCAGATTTAGATGAAAGAGAAGTGAAGATTGGTGAAATAAATATCAATAATTTAAGGAACACAGTTGACACCATACCACTGGTGGAAAATACATCAACCAATGCTTGACAAAGGTCAAAGAAGACAATACAAAAGCAAGACTACAGTTGAATGTTAAGAAGGCAAACATGTCTACAGAAGAATTAGATTAGGTTTTAATTTGTGCCTCGCCCTACTCAGTTTGCAGGTCGACTCATGGTGGCTTCCAAAGTAATTAAAGATACAATATAACAAAACCAAAATATAGAAAACATACAGAATATCAATAAGAAAAAATCAATAGGCTCAGAAAAGTACAATACATATCATAAATCAATTCAAAAATTCAATAAACATAATTCATATGAAAAACAGAATATCAGTAACAAAAATAGAGCAATCAGATAAAAATACAGAATATCAATAAGAAAAATCAATAAGCTCAGAAAAGTACAATACATATCATACAATCAATTCAAAAATACAATAAACATAATTCATATAAAAACAGAATATCAGTTACAAAAACAGAGCAATCAGATAAAATACATCATAAATACAATAGTCAAGGCAAAAATAAGTCCAACAAAAATGAAAATAACATAATCAGTACAAATCACATAATACAAAATATCACATTGCAATCAAAAGAGTCTTAACATCACTATCAATATGAACACAGTATAACACAGTAGCCCTACCAAAGTGTCCCCACCCCAACACAAAATCAAAGTAACATTAAAAATAGACTCAGCCACATGTGACATCTGTCATCTGTGTCTCCAATTACCAAGGCCGGCCGGGCCACAGGAGGAGTTGAAAAGGCATTAGCTGGATGAGCACCGGCAGGGTCCCTGAAACCGAAACTCCCTCCAGCTGTGGATGTTCATCTCCCGATGGTCAGACTGGGAGGGAAAGGGAGCGCCCAGAGTCCTTGGCGCCGGCAACATCGGCCCCACCTTTGAGGCTGCCTGCCAAAACTCCCTCCAGCTGTGCAAGTTCATCTCCCACCGGTCCGACCGGGAGGGCCCGGAGTCCTCGGTGCTGGTAGCGTCGGCCCCACTTTTGAGGCCACCTGCCGAAACTCCCTCCAGCTGTGCAAGTTCATCTCCCACCGGTATGACCGGGAGGGAAAGGGAGCGCCTGGAGTCATTGGCATTGGCAGCATCGGCCCCGCTTTTGAGGCCACTTGCCAAAACTGCCAAAACTTCCTCCAGCTGCGGATGTTCATCTCCCGCCAGCCCAACCGGGAGGGAAAGGGAGTGCCCGGAGTCCTTGGCATTGTTAGCGTCGGCCCCAGTTTTGAGGCCGCCTGCCGAAACTCCCTCCAGCTGTGCAAGTTCATCTCCCACCAGTCTGACTGGGAGGGAAAGGGAGCGCCCGGAGAATTAGATTAATTTCATGCTGTCAATTAAGAAATTGGAATTGTTAAAGATTTTCTATAGCATACCTGTCAAGTTTAGGGAAATTTATGTCAAATAAGGGAAATTTCCCAGCCAAAACAGGAAACTGGACAGCTATGCTTATCCTGTGCTGGCCTCCAGTCTAACTCCAGTCTAACTGCAGTCTAACTAATATGGGATGATGGCGGAAAAGAATGTAAAATATGGGGGTTTGACAGAAATTTCCCGAAACTTGACAGGTATGCTATAGCTTGGTTCAATCATCTATGCAAACGGAGACAGTGGCCAGGAGGTCAGAAGAAGACTGAGACTTGGAAGGGCAGCAATGAAGGAATTAGAAAAAAAACTACAATTGTAAGAATGTGTCACTGGAAACCAAGGGAATATAATCAATGATATATTATGTGCTTTCCAGTCACGATGTATGGATATGAAAGCCAGACAGCCAGGGGTGGGTTGGGGGAACACAGGAAAAATTGATCCATTTGAAATGTGGTGTTGGAGGAGAGCTTTACACATCAGATGGACTATTAGAAAGACAAATGCCAGATTAAAGTGAGCTGGCTAGATAGATGAGTGGTTTAGGTATCTGGCTGTGGAGCCAGGGGTTGGGTTTTGATTCCCCACTATGCCTCCTGAGAGGACAGCCAGCCTCTATAGCAGGAGTCGGCAACCTTTTTAAGTTGGGGGACAGATCATGCTCCCTCAGACAGTTGAGAGGGCTGGACTGGTGGTCTCCCACTGTAAACGCTGCTGTAAATGTGTCCACGGCTGCCACAAACACATTTACGGCTGCTGCAAATGTATCTGCTGCTGCTGTAAATGCCTTTACAACTGTATGCATTTACGTATGCTGTAAATGCATTTACAGCTGCCGTAAACGTGTCCACAGCCACCGTAAATGCATCTACAGCCACTTCTGCCACCATTGGCGGCAGTGGCAGTTGGGGCGATGGTAGGGGCCAGATTATTTGGCACCATAGGCCTGATTAGGCCCATGGGCCATAGGTTGCCAACCCCTGCTCTATAGTCATGGGAAAGTTTCACAATTCCAGGGTGCCCCCAGAAGAAGAGAATAGCAAACCATTCTTGTACATTCTCTGTATTCTCTAGAATAGCCTGCAAATTGTTGCCATAAGTCAGAATTGACTTGACAGCGTACACTTATTCTTATTAGATAAATGCAAGTCTGAACCTTCCCACAAAACAAAAATGACTTGACTGTAGCTATTATTGTTTGTGCACTTCGTGAGAAGATAAGACTCATTGGAAAAAAATAATGATTAAAAAAACCTGAATAAAACAGAAAAAGAGAAGGTACAGATGAAAATGTATTTTCTCAATAAAGGAAGCCACAGTCATGAGTTTGCAAAATGTGAGCATGGCTGCTAACAACACAATCTTTTGAAAATCACTAATTGAAAGAGCATCTGTCCATCCAACCAGAGCAGACCGGAGTGGCTCTCTACTTGTACCATCGGCTAGAGGGGCTCATCTCTCTAGCACTAGAAGCACAACCTTTTCTGTGTCCGCACCGGGCCTATGGAACCTCCTGCCAGTGGAATTGCGGCTGCAGACGGAATTGCTGCCCTTTAGGAAAGAACTGAAAACCTGGCTGGCGGGGCAGGTGTGGGGCGCCAATGGAAGGCTGACCCCCAGGCTGGCTTGTTTAAACAGTTGAGACTCTCTCTTTTTTTTATGTGAGTGGGTGGGGTCTTTTTAAATGGGGTTTTATGTGTTTTCAGTGGGTTTTAACATTGTCTATTTCTGTAAGCCACCCAGAGTCGTTGTCAAGTTGGGCAGCAATAGAAGTATAAATAAATAAATAAATAAATAAATAAATAAATAAATAAATAATCAGCATAGCTCATGTGTCAACAATGACAAAGCATTCATTGTAGAAACTTGTTGTTCCACACTGAGTCAACTTGGCACACAACAACAAATGACGGCACTGACGTCTTCTGGCAATTCACCACTGAGATCTACACCAATTGCATTATGCCCACAAAAGCAAAACAATTGTAGGACACTGGCCATTGTATCAATGATGTTACACTGTGATGACTGATCTGTCTGTAGAAGCCACCATTTACTGTGTGCTGTCAAGAGATGAGCTTCCAGGCTAAGCCTTGATCGGTGGCATATAAATCTACCAACTGGTTCCAGAAAGGCCATGAGAAGCTTCTTAAAGAGCTGGACTTGGCTGTTCTGGTTTCACTTTGCACAGCTATGTGAAGGCTAAGAGGGACTTCAGTCCTATTAATCCAGCAAGGAAGTGCTAATTAGGTGCTTAGCTCCTGACAGTGGTGGCAACAACCCACACAGCGGATTGGCATGGCTTTGTTCCATTTGGATTGCAATGCGGCTTTTGTCTTCCAACACAATCTTTCTCCTCACAGCTTTGCTTAAAGGCAAAATCTAGTCTTTACAAAGGATACTTATCCCATCAGTCAGCTGTACAAGCCTGTCAGATTGTTGTTTCCACTGGGGATATAAATCCTCTCTTTTCTTGTCCTCCTGAGCATTTGAGCAAGCACCAAGTTATTCTTCTACTCCTGAGAGAGAGAGAGGATGAGGTATTCTGCGGTATTCCTTAAAAGAGTAGGGAACAAAGATGGGCAAATGATTGTTGTACGGATTGCTAAGGATTACAAAGATTAGAGGAGATATTTGCCACTATCAGGCAGTCATTCTGTCCTTGTTTGTGTGTGCTTTGGGGACAATTTTTACAATTACACAGTCAACAACAGCAGCAGCACCTTTTGCTGCCACCTGAAAGTTAGGAATCTCCTGGGGCTTGAAATTTGTTCCTCCTTGAAATGTTTTACTAAGACTAAATACCTTAAATAACACTGCACGACAACGATTTCGCAACTGGAAATAACACATGTGATTTACATGATATCAAGCATGCTGATTCCAAATCTGAACTTAGAATTTGCCTGTCATGTACAGATTTTAAGACATGCTATAGCTGTTCAAACAGTCGGTAATTGGGTAATGTATTTTTACATGGGGACATTATAACAGTTGCAGCTATCACTATGCCTGCTGCCTCCTCAGCTGAATCACATCCCCTGATGGCATGCATGTTCCAGCAGCGGTTGGGTATGTCTGGGCAAGTCAGTGAGCTGACATCAGAAATAGGTATATAAGGTGAAATGGACCAAGTGCTTGTCTCTAGTGCGAAACCATCTTATTGGATAGTACAGCTAGGCTATAGTGAGTCTGTTTTGAGCTAAATGTGAGTAGATGCAGCTGTGTTAATAAACCAGACAATTTTTGCTACATTTGTGGCAAGTATACCCCATATGATCAATGCAAGAACCTAACCAAGAGGGTGAGATTTGCTAACTGAAGATCCTGACGTCCTAGGCAGAATCTGTTGCAATGGCCCACGGAGGGGGTCACCTGATGTGGTAATGGCCCATGGAGGTTCGGAATGACTGGCCGCAAGGGAAGGCATGTGAGGCGAATGTGCAGTGAAAGTCCAGTCCCGATCTATCTTGGGTGGACGTATTTATTACCCTGCCTCGAGGGTTACGTGTCTAAGGTGCACGTGACCTCGTTACAGAAGAGTTTTGCATACGTGGCATTTCACTGGCCAAGTTACATTCATCAGCTCTTGGAAGTTACTCGGAAGTTACTGAGTACCCTGGACCGCTGGGAAACTAATTAACAGGGTGGGCGAAACCCATTGTTCTCACCTTATCTTGGAGCCTATGTTGACTTTGGGTAACTAACTTGCTCAACTGGTCTGGCTTGGGTTATTTGCTCAACTGAGTCCGCAACCAGGAGTGAGATAATGGTTAATTAACTTGGGTTCATCACCTCATGACTTTTGCCCTACTTCTCTCCGAGCTGCCAGCCAAGGCAATATGAATCATTCCATAACTATCAATAGCCCGTACCCCGATTGCCTTTCCGTCCAAGCCCGTGGTTTCTCAAGCTGTGTGCTGGCGAGCGAACCCATCGGGAAAGGTTTTGGCCAATTATGAATGGGCAACCCACAAGAATCAGGCTTTAGATTTGGATTCAAGACACTTGATTTAGTATAGGACACATAGATTGGACCAAGTAGAAGACAATATATATATTGTGTGTGTAGTGTAATTAAGAACAAATAATTTTAGTAAGAATTTGTTATAATTTTTTGTCTCAACAAGCCCATCTATCTCTTAGACAACCCAAAGGCACTTAATGAGACAAGCCTGTTGGATGGGGAAGAAATCCTCAGTATTTTCAGAATGGATTACACCTTAGTCTCACATAGGATGCCTGCTTCAGTAGGATTATCCTTCCAATGTGTATTAGAAATGGAGCAATTATGTCTCAGTACTGCATGAATGGCATGGTCATTGAGCAACGTTATGGAAATGTTGATAGAGGCCTCAACAGTTTAGAGGTCGCCCAAAGCAGCCTAAATGAGTTTCCAGGGTGGGGGAACGGGTGTTTGATTAATGGTCGTATTGAAACAACTGAGCATCTGATCTGACTTCCAAAAGTAACCTTCTGTTTTTCACTCCCAGACACAGGAGGGGAAGGGGGTGGGGAGGAGGATTAAATTATGCAAATGGAGCTGAAGTTGTTTAACCTTTCCAGGAGAGCAATGTCTCAGGAAGGGAGGAACTAAGCCCATTATCAGCAATAGAGCAGGAAGACCTTTGGGGTAGAGGGAAGCTTAGCCTTGATCCTTCTTACCCCCTCCTGTGCTGTTATACAAAGAGCTGTTTAGTCACTGGTCTACTATTGGTATAAAGGCATTGGAGAATTATTTATGTATCCCATTTGTAACCTGTGCTTTTCTAAAAGAAAAATAAAAGCTAAAGAGCTCAGAATGGCTTGCATATGGCTCACAGACGGTCTTCCATCCAAGCCGTGCTCTGAGCCAGACATGCTTCTGTTCGGCAGCAAAATTGTGTCCTCTGCCAGGAGACCATTCTCCACGCTTATCCTCACTGGAGTATTTTGCCCTCTGATCATCATTTACAGGTTAGAACAGAGACACTGTATGATGTTTGCAATGAGTATGGAGGAGAATTTTTTTGAAAAAGAGCATTCCAGAATTCACTTTTTTCATCATGGGTGCACTGGGAAGAACTTGAGGGGAGAGTGATGTTGGTCACAGACCACAGAATCATTACTTTGAGTTACTGTAGCTTCAAGAAATCTCTAGCGAGAATGGCCATTTTCTCTCCTTTTCTATTGAGAATTTCAGAGAGTAATATTTTAATATAAGCTTTCATGGATCAAGTCCAATTCATCAGACATAAGACTGAGACATCATGGCATCAATTTTATACACATCAGGTACAGAGGTACACAACGATTGGTTAATATAACAGATAAGAACAGGAATCTGTGTGGCTTTTTGCAACTGGCAATAGCAGAAATCTCTGGTTGTTTTTCAGATTTGCTGTGAAGTTTCATCCTGTTGAATTGCAGATGATGAGTAGATAGATGCAAAACAAACATTGTGGCATTAGGTAAAGGTCACTGTTGTGTCCTCAATACTATGCCTTTAAACAACCACCAACTGTATCAATGTAACCCGTTGTAATTAGGACGCGAGCTAATGACCACCTGGTGGCAATAGCGAGCGCCCAGCTCACACGGTTCCAATTCCTCAAAGAACTGCAGCGCGGGAAGATTCCCGCCACTACCTCACCTGGACAAGAAGGGCGTGACCTGAAATGACGTCACGCCGACAGTAGCCAATGGGCTACCGTGGAGCCACATTCAAATGTATAGCCTCTGTATATATTGAGCTGTTCGTCCGCCATTACCACATGTTCCCCCGGACCACCATGCAATAAAGATGTGTTAAGCCAATACTTCGGCTGTTCCTGTGTCTTGGTTCTCATACACTAAAGTCACCTTTGCTCAAAAACCAGTTGTATCTGACTCTAGGGTCCAGTGTTTATCTCTGTTTATAGCCAAAGAGCCAGTGCTGTCTGTGTCTACAGACATTTCCATGGGCATGTGGCAGGCATGCCCCAACACCAGAGTGGTCCCTATTTGTCTAATTGCAATTTCTTGCTTTCGAACTGCTAGGCTGGCAGGAGCTGGGACAAAAATGGGAGCTCACTCCATCATGCGGTACCCAGGAATCAAACTCTGACCTTCCAGTCAGCGAATTCAGCATCTTAACCACTTGAACCACCACAGATATTACACATTTGTTAACCCTTCAGACCTAGCATCTATTGACACTGGTGTGAGTGACCCAGGCAAAGCATCAAGTTCTTCCTTTGTTCTGTGAGGTGGCCTGAGGCTGTGGGTGAGAATTCTAATGAAGTAGGTTCTGTAAAGTTGGTGTGGGAAATTGCAGCATATAACGACCTGTTCATTGTGGTGTAACAAATTTGATAATGTCTCAGAAACCCTTGACTAATATTCAAACCTTTGAGATGGGTGTCCAGCATATGCATGTAATTTATCTCTGCTGTCTCTCTCTGGATCCTTGTCTTGTAATTTTTCTGTTCCAGAGTTAGGACATTTTATTTTTCTGGATTACAGTTACCAGAATGTTAATAAAATTGCGATACAACATTTTTACAGTGTTGTGATGCAGCATCCCTCTAGGGCAGGGGTCAGCAAACTCTGCTCTCCAGTTGCTCTTGAACTTAAATTACTGCTGATCAGGGCTTGTAGGAATTGATGACCAAGAACATCTGGAAAGCCAAGTTTGCTGATCTTTGCTCTCTAGAGCATTGCAGGTAGGGATGTGCCTTCCTCAACCTTGCATGTGAGGAAGAACGTCTACAAAATTACCCTCCTTGACCTGTGAGAGGTCAAAGGCTTTTGGATGACAAGCAAATTTATTGGGAATGTCTTTGCTTATCAGAAATAGGCTGCAACTGAGTCCCTCTGAGTCCCTCCTGCCTACATTTATAATGTACAGGGTACCTCGAATTATGAATGCCTCACATTACAAAATGTTCGCAATAAGAACGAAAATCCATTGAAAATAATGCCTCAAGTTACAATTTATTTGGAACAGATTAATTGGTTTTCAATGCATTCCTATGGGAAACCACATTTTAAGTTACAAATTTTGGTTTTCAATGTATTCTTATGGGAAATTGCATGAGTTATGAATTTTTCATAATACTAAACGTCCTCGGTTATGTATTAAATTCGTAACTCGAGGTACCACTGTGTTACATTCTTCTTTTAGCTATTGTTTGCATGGGGAGGGGTCTGTGAATTTAGAAGCAATTAGATAAATAGTTACCACTTCAGTGGGAAGGTAAACAGCAGTTCTGTGCACTCCGGTATCTAGTCATGCATGCCACATGTCCACAGAAACATCTGCAGACACAGACAGCACTGGCTGTTTGGCTATAAACAGAGATAAGCATTGAACCTTAAAGTTGAATACAACTGGCTTTTGAGCAAGGGCAACCTTTACCTTTACAATATATATTTGTTGTAGGGTGGAAACACAGGGGTAAAATTGTGTTATTTTAGGATGACAAATATTTCGCTAATAATTATTCAAAGTATGACAAACAGCTTGGCCTCATTGCAGCCTTCTACATTGACATATATTTATAAGTAGAGTTGTAACACCATATGAGCTACTCTTGGGGTGGGTGTGGGTGGGTGGCTCAGGCACTTAATCCTGCTTGCTGCTTATGCAAGTTTCAGACTATGTTCTAACTCATAACTCTGGAAACACTTTGTATTTAATAATGGGATAATACCATTCTAAGATTCCCTGGTGAGGGACTCCTCTCTTCCCTTCTGTTTTCCTTTGACTAAAACAGAAGACATGTCATGTAACTTAGAAAGAATCCAGCTCTATCAAGGAATGTTTTCAAAATATATGGCACCAGAAATTTTAAAAGCACCTGTTAGTAGGGAACACATGGTAAAACTTCCTCCCTCCCTCCCTCCCTTTAAACTGGACTAAGTCTGGACAGTTTTTTAAATACAGGGAAAATGAATTATGTTATGGTTTTAATTCTCTATGTGAACAGCCCAGAGTGGCTTCAGGGCATCCTATGTATTACTCTTTTCTACTGCATTTTTTAAGAAAATAAGAAACTCTGGGTTCAGATGGTGCATATCAAGCTCATTAGAAACTGATCCAGGTGATGAAGAACATGACTGAGTCTCACCACTTGTGAAACTGAAGCTGCTCACTAGCTAGAATAGGATTATGCAGAGTATGGGTGCCTTCAGAAACTTACCATGCAATAACTGGGAGAGTCACTTAATCAAACAGCGATTGCTTTGACATATGCCCATTGTCAATCAAGGGGTTGTTCTTATGGGGGGAGAAACAGGCCTTCCTTCTTGCCAATACCATCCTAGAGAGATCGCTCAGCTGTGGTCATTAAATATTTATTGCATATAATTATTTATTTATATAGCAGCAGCCCCACACATGGGGCAAGAAGACACGGCCCATGTTGCAGAGAGCTAACAAACTAAATAATAAATATCTATCAATCTAAAGGAATAAATAATAGATCTCACATTTCAAAATGCTGGTTTTCCTTCAACACTCCTTTCACTAATCACTGTAAGGTGGTAGGGAGGGTACGCTTATAAAGATCTGATTGCATATTTGCTGTTTTGGCGGACTTGGGCAAAAAAAATGTGTTTCCAGGTATCATGAACAGCAGGTGGTAGGATGGGAAATGTTAATGAGATCTAGTATTAAATTGATTGACCCATTTTATCTGTCCTTTACATAAATGTGAGATGGACCTTTCCCCCCTACACCACCCCACCATCCAAATAGCAAAATATATTTGGATGATAGGTAGCATGCATATGGAAAGATTTTGCATTCATGATGCAAGATTCAAGTACAGAGAGGAGCAGAATAGTGTGGGGCTGGTTTCCCTTTCTCTACAATGTCATCAAATGGAACTCTTTTCTTTTGTCAATAAGACTGAATCACTACTGCTTATCTATTTAGGAGAGAATGTAAAAATGTGTATCGAGAGGCAAGAAATCGGGTGATAGCTATAAGAACATAAGAACAGCCTTGCTGGGACAGGCCACAGCCCATCCAGTCCAGCATTCTGTCTCACACAGTGGCTCACCATTTCCTTCAGGGTATTCCCAAGGAGATGCCTTCACCTGCTTAGGATTCCCTGGAAATGGCATTGAGAGATAGCCTGCCTATCTCTCCAACCCGGAGGTTGTCTTTAAGTATCCATAATTATAGCCATTGATACCCTTGTCCTCCATGAACTTGTCTAATCCTTTCTTAAAGCTGTCAAGACTAACAGCTGTCACCACTTCTTCTGGCAAGGAGTTCAATAGACCAGTGATCCTCTGGGTGAAAAAAGTACAGCTTCCTATGCCAAAGCCACAGCTTTCTATGCCAAATAAGTGTTGCCACTAAGATTTTGTAGCCCATGACAATTCCCATACAGTAAAACCCCGTATAACAACCTTAATTTGTTATGCGGGGTTAGTCGTTGTACAATTTAATCGTTATACGATGCATCGTACAATGATTATCTCTATGTGAAAAAATCATACAATGACATAAAATTGTTGTACATTTTCCCCATAGAGATAAAATTAAATGTTTAGAAAAATACCACATATGGGGCCAAAATAGGCAGAGGGGTAAAACATCCTCTCTTGGCCTTGAAATCATTTAATACTGACTAGGGATGAAAATGGTAGAAAATTTTGAGGTTTCTTCCCCTTTTATTTTCGACTAGCATGGGCGCCCGGCTTCGCCGGGGGGTTGGGGTGTGTGTGTTTGACCAGCCTCCCCGCACACACATTAACTGCCCTCGGCCCTATCACTATCACTTCACTATCACTATCACTATCACATTTTGTCAGCCCGAAGGCGACTCAAAGCGGTTAACAACAAAGTTTTCGCAGCAGACAACGGCTGCAAAAGCAATACAATAAATGTCAATATACAAGAAATAATAAATGCATATTAATACAAAAAGACAGTAATACAATAATATAATATAATCCATATAATATCTGCAATATAAATACAATACCAAGAAGGGATGGTATGTTTCAGGTTTCCTATTCATTCCCTCTGATTGGTGTTTCTTCATAGTCTAAAAGATGTAACGAACCCTTCAAAACTATTTTTTTTTTAAAAGCAGAGGCAAGGCAACAAAGACCCAATCTACTACAAAAGGAAGCAATGCTAGATGACAAAGAAAAATAACCAAAAGATCTAACATAAATATACCCTTGATTGAATAAACGTACTGTGGAACTTCAGTTAACGTAATTAATGCGTTCTCTGGGATCTTTCGTACAGCAAAAATTAATTTAACCGAATTTCCCATAAGAATGCATTGAAAACCAAAATACATTAACCGAAATGCAGTTTCTCATAGGAATGCATTGTAAACCAATTAATCCGTTCCAAGGGGGAAATTCTGTAAACTGAGCCACTATTTTCTATGGATTTCCTTTTTTTATGCGATTTTTATGTTAACTGAGCCGTTTATTAATCGAGATTCCACTATGCTGTAAATTAATCAATCAACATTTTAAAAAATAATCAATCAAATATGCATTTGAAACAGCCCTTGTGACCCTATTAGAAGATAGTTTTTATGAGGCAATTTGACACAGACAAAGGGTGAAAGGGTGAAAGATTACATGATAGCAGAGACAGGAAAGAATTTAAAACACTTGTAACCCCCTCTTTCATAAAACAACCTCCAAATAATTTGTGTTTTAGAGGCTCTCTATCAGCATTCATCAAAAAAAAAAATGAATTATGCAAAATAGAACCTCTATTTCATGGTTTGGGTATTTCATTTAAACACAGAAGGCCCATCCTTAACACTGATTCTCAAAGTCATGGTTTTTGTCAAATAAGCCAAAGGATTCCACCCAGTGGTGGACTCCAAAAAAATTTACTACCACACTGTGGGCATGGTATAGAGGGCATGGCCAGGGGAAAAGCCCTGCGTTGCACCTGAATTAGGACTACTTTATTTCAAAATTTGGATGGGTGGGGCCAGCCAGAATTTCTGCTACTGGTTCTGGCGAATTGGTGCGAACCTGCTGATGCCCACCACTGATTCCACCTGACTCCCTAATATGGGCCCTGCAGAGAGATGGGAAATGTAAACTGTTGAAATTACAGCCTCCACAATATGGTCAGTGGCTATGGTAGCTGGAGTATTCTTGAAATTGTAGGCCCAAAAAATTAACTTGCGCCATGTCTGCTCTTGCACACTATTTATCTATGAGATACATAAATTGTAAGGCAGTCTCTGGCATAGTTACTCGAGGTCAAACTCACTCTTGGCTAGAACGTATGAATAAGTTTTTTTTAGCAATGAATATTTATGTGGATATAAGTGATTAGATAAAGGTGAACAAATCTCATGCATCAAAAGGCTAGCATTTTCTGCTAGGCAGGTTAAGGAAATAATTCATCTTCATATGCCTAATATGTCATTTAACTGCCTGCCTTTGGGGAGACAGGCTTTCCAGTTTAAGGTATTGGTCAAGCTAGACAATGCCAGACTTTGATGGATAACCTGTCTGATCGGTTATGGCAAATCCTAGGGGTGTTTGCAAAGGAAAGAGTCAATTTCCTTCCAGGCAACTGGGGTGATGCTTTGAATGCTGGTTTTCTCTTTATGAATAGCCTGGCAAAAGACACATTTAATTAGAAGTTACATTCAGATAAGGTATGGATCACAGACCAGAATAAATTTTGAAATTTAGCAACTTTTCTGCAAAAAAATAGCTATTTATATAATACATTCATTGCAACTGATCACCTTTTTGGGGTTAGATTGACAATATTTTCTTTTTTTCTATTTTTGATAGTTATATTTGGCATGTTACACGAGTCTGGAAATGAGCTACTACATCTCAGTGGGCAGGGGTATCTCACTATGTTGCCAGAGGCTAGGAGCTCTACTCTTTTAGGAGAGTAAATGGTTGAGAGCATTTGTGGATGATGGAATTACATGCCCTTCAACCTGTACATCACTGAGTAAACTGCAAGATCTCAAAATACCACCAGGCAAGCTAGAAAAAGACAAATCTTGGTATGAATACAAACAAGGATGAAAGGATTTTCAGGAAAACATGGAGCTGGATTTAGCACCAATCTGTGTTCCTTTATTTGGGCACATAATAGGGCAGGGGACCAATGTCCACCTCTAATTCCCATGTTTCTATGGGGACTAGCTAGTGATTCACTGAAGCAGGTTCTGTCCTGTTCAGGAGAACCGGTAGCAGAAATTCCTCCAGGCCATGCCCACCTGGCTGGTCACACCCAACTCCATACCCCATTGCATTGGCCATGCCCACAGATTTGGCCCCACCCAAAGATTTGGCCTCACCCACAGATTTGATCATGCCCACAGAGGTGGTAGTAATTTTTTTTGGGAGTGCATCACTGGAACTAGCAGAGTGCTTCTACATTATGCTATATAACAACCACAGAACCGGCTCCATCAACAGTGACATTCTTGAATCTATATAACTAAAATCGAGGTGTCACACTGTATGTTACCAATACACAGTGCGACGGCTGCACCCTGTGCCCTGGAAATGGCACCCCACCTACCTCACACTTCTGGGGTGGCTGGCGCGGGGGACCGGCAGAACATTTTGGGGTATTTCACCCTGAAAACCTGCTGCATAGCCCCCCCCCCCCGGCAGCATGAAATGGCTGGGAGGCAGTAATACACATGTGCCAGAATCCACGCAGGCGCAGAAGCCTGCTCGGAGTTTCTAGGCAGCGGTGCTTGGAACTCTAGCCAGGCTTTTGCACCTGCACGGACTCTGGCACATGCATATTACCGCCTCCCCAGTTGGAAGGCTCCCCTGGCTGGCTACCATTTTAGCCAGAAGATGGCGGGCAGCCCTTCTCCAGAAGGCATGGGCCGACTGGAACGCTCCATTCAGCCCATGCCTGCCAGCAAAGCCAAGGCCCTTCTCCGGCAGGCATGGGCCAACTGGGGTGCCCGTACACCAGTTGCCTTCTGGAGAAGGCAGGCGAGCCTTCCGCCTTGGCTTCTCCAGAAGGCATGGGCCAACTGGAGCACTCCATTTGGCCCATGCCTGATGCCGGGAACTGGGGTTTCCGATGCCTAGCCTGAGAGAGTGCCAGCGCCCGATCCGCGATACAGATGCCCTCACAGGCACGAGGCGAGGTGGAAGCACTGGACTAGGCTCCACGGAAGAGGACACCCCACAGGTAAGGTGGCCGTGCGGGGGGGGGGCATTTCTCAGGGGTGTGGGGTGGCTGGCTAGCCAGGCTCCATGCAGCACAGCCTAGAGCTTCCGCACCTCTCCTGGCAGCGTGGCCGAAATCTCCTGGCAACATCCATGCCTCCAGAAGCCCCAGGCCATGCTGGCCATTGCCTGGAGATGCAGGCCATGCTATGCTGCCGGCAGTTGTGTGGAAGCCCCAGGCTGGGCTGCATGGAGGAGACCCCACAGGTGAAGCAAGCGATGTGGGGGGGGTAGTGGCATGGGGGCGGGGGCGACAAGCCAGCACACGGGGGCACCATAAAGCCCAGCCCAGTGCTACCCCATGTCTTCCACCAGTGTTGCCCGTGTCTCCAGGCAATGGACGGCACTTCCAGAAGCAGTTCGTTGTCTGGAGATGCAGGCCAGGGATGGTGTGTGTGTGTGTGTGTGAGAAAGAGACAGAGAGACAAGGGGAGAGACAGAGAGAGTATCTGAGAGTGGAAGAGAGAGTGGGAGAGAGAGCAGAGTCAGAGTACGCCACTGCTCTGTGTGTTGACTGTGTGTGTGTGCACGCACCCCGATGAGGAATAAAGTGTGTGTGTGTGTGTGTGTGTGAGAGAGAGAGAGAGAGAGAGAGAATGGATGTGTGTGGGGGAGAGGATGCGTGGATGGAGGCTACACTCCAACTCAATCCCGGGAGGTAGGATAGACCCCCCCCCAAAAAAAAAGCCCACACAAAGCCGGGCCCCCCTGCTAGTGCTTCCCTAAAATGGCTCCCTTGATTCCAATGTTACAATCTTTCTGGAGCTGGGCAAAAATTCTTTAAGTAATGTCTTCTTTTAATTTTAAAAAAATAGTTATGAAGGATTTCATTGGTAAGGTTTTGGCTTGCTTTCTTTATTGTAATGTAACTGGACTGCAAGAATGACAATCTATTAATTGCAAATAAATGCTTCCAGTAACTGAACAGACAACTGTACACATGGACATCCCCAGATGGTCAATCAAAGGAAACAAAGAGTCTATGTACTTGGAAGAAAGAGAAGCGCTGTGTCAAAACAAGACTATGTTGTTGATTAACTGTTAATATCCAACAGACTAAAGATGAAAAATTACACTAAAAGAATCATTGTCCAAGATATAATTTAAACAACATTCCTAGTGAATTTAAGCCCACATAAGGATTAAACTTGCACTACTAAACTCAACAGACCAGAGACATTATTAGGGAAGAATGCCTAAAGATAATTCATGTATTCAAAAGAAAAGAGAAACCTTGATAGATGACAGAAGAAACACTCAAAATAAAATAAAATAAAAATAAAAATAAAAAGCAAAAATAAAAGGTGACCAAAATAGGGTCAAATAAATGGAGGAGGAAGAAGATACCAAAATAGGGTCAGAACACTGAATGCAGAAGATTCAAAAAATTATAGGGAAATCTAAACTAGGATTATGAATAATAAAAGATCCAACAGAGAAGCACACTATCTGATCAGGAGAAAATAAAGAGAAGGTGGAAATGTACTGAAGAAATATGCAGAATAAATAAACAGATGATTGATTCCTTTGAAGAGAACCTGCTCCTCTAGAAAGTGAAATTAAATCTGCTGTAAAAGCACTTACAAGAAATAAATCACTAAAGGTAGATGAGATACCATAGAACTTTTAAACCATAAAAACTGAATCTGTAAGAATTCTAGCAAAAATATGCCAACAAATATATTGAAAGCAAAATAACGTCCCACAGACCATTTTGGAAATTATTCATTCATTGGGGGTGACTTAATATCATGTAACAATAAAATAAATGTAACTGCCTGTACAGTGAGCAGATACAGTGCTATATTTAACTGTGAGCAGTTTCTACTTTTGCTGCTTCTAGGAAACTATGAAGACATATATTTTTTATTGACCTATGACATAGTTTAATTTATTATAATTTTAGCTATTAGTATATCTAGCTGATTTTAAGCTCTTTCACAAATATTTGATGATTCTGTGGTTTAATTAGTTTTTACCTGTTTTTGTTCATTTTGTATTATTTTATGCTACCTTGAGTATTTCCTAGTTGTGGAAAAGTTGGTAGAAGTGTTAGCAATAGCAAAGTTCCAAAGCAAACGTAACTTAGCCAACTCTTAGAACATGAATAGTGAGGTTCACTGAATTAAGGGTGGACCTTTAAATGGGAGGGGAAGGCAAGCCATTTTAGTCCTCCATTACAAAACTAGTTGATCACTCCCTAGTACAGCTAATACAGGTATTGATTTTGCCCAGTCCATTTCAGTCTTCTATGAGTCACATGCGTCCACAACCTAAGTGTTCCTTTCATGTACAATTAGTTCCATTGACTTTAACAGTTTCTTGGGGCTATAAATCCTCTTGCATTGGCAAATATCCCAGGTGAAAATAGCCTCTGTCAACTCCATGGGTGTTTGCTTTGGCTCTCTGCCTCTCCTGTAGAGTCTTCTGTTATTTGATAGGGCTTCAGGGGTTGAGATTAGCAGTAAGAGATTTTGGTAGGTCATCCAACTTGCTCAAGGGATGCATGCATGCATTACATGCTCCATCATCTTCTATAATGGATTGAAGCTCCCCTCCCTGAACAATCTCCATACTAGTGCTGAGGGTGTCAGAACTGTTGATATGCTCCTAATCAATTTAAAATTCTCAGAAGAAAATTAGACAAAGAACATAGGAAGTGTAATAAAGTGTATAAAGACCTGGTCTATATAGTTTATGACCATGCTCTCTGCAAGAGCATATCTACCTGAGAAATCAGAATCGGAGCACCCAACTGATGAAGCTACAGGTGGCCATGCCTAAAGAAGTAAAAATGTATGAGAGCAAGAGCTTTATCAGCCATGACACCCACACTTTGGAAGGAGTTATCAACAGAAATCAGAACAGCCCTCACTCTATTGGCTTTCCATGAAATGCTGAAAAAGTTTATGTTTAGATCTCTTCTTGTTGTTGTTCAGTCACACAGTCTAGTCCGACCCTTTGCAACTCCAGACTCCATGGACCATCATGTGCCAGGCTCCTCTGTCCTCCACCATCCTTCTCAGCCCACTCAGATCCACACCCATTGCATCAATAACCATCTAGCCACCTCATCCTCTGCCTCCCCTTTCTCCTTTTGCCTTCTATCTTTCCCAGCATCAAGGCATTCTCTAGTGAGTCCTCTCTTCTCATTTGGTGGCCAAAGTAGTTGAACTCTTCTATAAGCCCCTTATTCTAGATGGTTATAGCTGTCTGATTCATTTTACTGATTCTTTTTAACTCAATATTTTAAACTCAGATTTAATTTGTTAATGAGAAATAAGGTACCATCCAGGTTTGTATGCTACTTGTTTGGCTTATACTGTTTGCTTTGTTTGGTTTATACTGTTTGCTTGACCTTGGATCAGTTTCACATATATTTAGAAGAACTCCACAATGGTTGATGGCACTGTTGCTTGATCCTGGAGTCTGATGGGGGGAAAGCAAGCAGGTATTCTCATGTCATGATTCCCTCAGACCTCTCCTTCTTTACAAAGAAGGAACAGCTGGAAAATACTATCAGTTTGTTGTTGTTGTTCAGTCGCACAGTCGATTCCGACCCTTTGCGACCCTATGGACCATTGTTCTCCAGGCGCCTCTGTCCTCTACCATCCCCCTCAGCACTCCCAGTTCTGTGCCTATTGTGTCTACAATACCATCTAGCCATCTCATCTTTGGCCTCCCCATTCTTCTTTTGCCCTCCACCTTTCCCAACATCAAGGCCTTCTCAAGTGAATTCTCCCTTCTCATTTGATGTCCAAAGTACTTTAGCTTCGTCTTTACTATTAGACCTTCCAATGAGCAGTCAGGGTTGATTTCTTCTAAGATTGTCCTATTTGTTCTCCTCGCTGTCCAGGGTACCCTCAAAACTCTCCTCCAGCACCACATTTCAAAGGCATCTATTCTTCTGCGTTCAGCTTTCCTAATTGTCCAGCTCTCGCATCCGTACATTACCACTGGGAATACCATTGCTTTGACTATTCTATTTTTTGTTTGCAATGTGATGTCTCTGCTTTTCACTATGTTCCCCAGGTTTCTCATGGCTTGTCTCCCAAGAATCAGTTGCCTTTTTATTTCATGGCTGCAATCCCCATCTGCAGTGTTCTTTGATCCTAGGAATGTAAAATCTGTCACTGCTTCTACTTCTTCCCATCTATTTTCCAGGAACTGATCGGACCTGTTGCCATTATCTTGGTTTTCTTGATATTGAGTCTCAAGCCAGCTTTTGCACTCTCCTCCTTCAATCCAATCAAGAGATTCTTTAGGTCTTCCTCACTTTCTGCCATTAGGGTGGTATCGTCTGCATATCTCAGATTGTTGATGTTTCTCCCAGCAATTTTAATCCCATATTGTGATTCCTCCATCCCTGCATTGCGCATTATGTGCTCTGTGTATAGATTAAATAAGCAGGGTGATAAAATGCAGCCTTGTCTTACTCCTTTTCCTATTCCAAACCACTCTGTCATTCCGTGTTCTGTCCTAACTGTTGCTTCTTGGTTCCTGTACAGATTTCTCAGGAGGCATATGAGGTGCTCTGGTATTCCCATCTCTTTAATTACTTGCCACATCTTGTTGTGGTCCACACAATCAAATGCCTTAGTGTAGTCAATAAAACAAAAGTAAACTTGTTTCTGGTATTCCTTTGTTTTCTCCATGATCCAACCTATGTTGGCAATGTGGTCTCTATCAGTTTACGCATGTATTAATTCAGTGATCTCATTTTCTTTGATCTAGCTTTAGAAGACTCTTTTCTCCTCAGCTTGGTGGGAGGCTGGTGTGACTTGGCATTCTGCTTACACAGGGCACCTAATGCGATCTTCTCCCCTTCTACTGTAAATCCTTTAATTTAATTGGGCCTCCAACTCATTTTGTAGCTGAAATAGGCCCAGCAGGAGAGTGGGCTGAGTGTTAGAGGGTTTTGGCCCAAAATCTGGATGCAAGTGAATATAAATGAAATTTGTTATGGTGAAGGGCACAATTTTGCCAGCAAATCCCCGGCCAAGAAACTAATCCACACAGGGCTGATCTTAAATAATCTAAACACTAAACCCTTCCCCGCCATCCAGCAGCTTACAGATCACAGCCATTAAAATTATCCAGTGCAACTGTACATAAGAACATAAGAACAGCCTTGCTGGAACAGGCCACAGCCCATCCAGTCCAGCATTCTGTCTCACACAGTGGCTCACCATTTCCTTCAGGGTATTCCCAAACAGATGCCTTCACCTGCTTTGGATTCCCTGGAAATGATATTGAGAGATATCCTGCCTATCTCTCCAACCCGGAGGTTGTCCTTAAGTATCCATAATTATAGCCATTGATACTCTTGTCCTCCGTGAACTTGTCTAATCCTTTCTTAAAGCTGTCAAGACTGACAGCTGTCACCACTTCTTCTGGCAGGGAGTTCCATAGACCAGTAATCCTCTGGGTGAAAAAATACTTTCTCTTATTTGTTTGAGAACTAGTACCCAAAAGTTTCATCAAGTGTCCCCTAGTTCTAGTGTTATGCGATAGGGAAAACAGTTTTTCCTTATCTACTTTGTCCACACCGTGCATGATTTTATAAACTTCAATCAGGTCACCTCTTAGACGTCGTCGTTCAAGAGTGAAGAGGCCCAACCGTTGCAGCCTCAGATGGTAAGGAAGGTGTTCCAGTCCCCTAATCATTCTGGTTGCCCTCCTCTGCACTTTTTCCAGCTCCATAATATCCTTCTGGAGGTATGGCGACCAGAACTGTACACAGTATTCCAGATGGGGCCTCACCATAGATTTATAAAGAGGCAAAATGACACTTGCTGACTTATTTTCTATACCCTTCCTAATGATCCCTAGCATTGAGTTTGCTTTTTTCACTGCTGAGGCACACTGGGTTGACACCTTCATTGAGCTGTCCACCAGGACACCAAGGTCCCTTTCCTGGTTTGTCGCAGAGAGTTCAGACCCCATCAGTTTATAAATGTAATTGGGGTTCTTTGCCCCAACATGCATCACTCTGCACTTACTAATGTTGAAACTCATTTGCCACTGTTTTGCCCACTCCCCCAGTGTCGAGAGATCCCTCTGAAGCTCATCACAATCTCTCACAGTTTTCACTACCCTGTATAATTTAGTGTCGTCAGCAAATTTGGCTACCTTGCTTTTTACTCCTACCTCTAGATCATTTATGAAGAGGTTGAAAAGCAGGGGTCCCAGTACTGAACCTTGGGGGACCCCACTCTTTACTTCCCTCCACTTGGAGAAGTGTCCATTTAGTGCTACCCTCTGTTTCCTGTCCCTTAGCCAGTTGCTGATCCAGGACAAGACCTGTCCCTTTATTCCATGACTGGTAAGTTTATTCAAGAGCCTTTGGTGTGGGACCTTGTCAAAAGCCTTCTGAAAGTCCAGATAAACAATGTCAACTGGATCCCCCTTATCCACATGCTTGTTGACACTCTCAAAAAATTCCAACAGATTAGTGAGGCATGATTTGCCCTTGCAAAAACCATGTTGGCTCTCCTTTAGCAGCGCCTTCTCTTCTATGTGCCTATTAATTCTATCTTTTAGGATGGTTTCCATCACTTTACCTGGGACACATGTCAAACTGACAGGTCGGTAATTTCCTGGATCACCCCTGGATCCTTTTTTGAAAATTGGTGTTACATTCGCTACCTTCCAGTCATCAGGCACAAAGCCTGATTTGAGGGAAAGATTATATATTTTGGCTAGGAGATCAGCAATTTCATCTTTAAGTTCCCTGAGAACTCGTGGATGGATTCCATCTGGTCCTGGTGATTTGTTAGTGTTTAGCTTAACAAGACATGCAAGGACCTCCTCCCTGGTTATTTCTATCTGGCTTAATTCTTCGGTTTCCCTCCCTACGAAGATAGGCTCTGTTTTGGGCATGTGGCCTCTGTCTTCTTCAGTGAATACTGAAGCAAAGAATTCATTGAGTCTCTCTGCAATCTCTGTTTCCTCTTTAATAACCCCTTGCCTTCCATTGTCATCTAATGGTCCAATGGCCTTCCTAGTTGGGTTCTTACTTCTAATGTACTTAAAGAAGTCTTTGTTATTTCTCTGAGTATTTTTAGCTATACGCTCCTCAAAGTCTTGCTTTGCTTTCCTGATTGTTGCCTTGCATTTGTTCTGCCAGAATTTATGTTTCTGCCTGCTGTCCTCATTCGGACAAGCCTTCCATCTTCTAAATGAGCTTTTCTTGCTCTTGATCACTTCCCGAACAGCTCCTGTAAGCCACATTGGAGTCCTCTTGGACCTGGCAGTGCCCTTTTTCCTTTTGGGTATGCATTCCAATTGAGCCTCTGTTATTGTTTTTGTAAACAGCCTCCATGCCTCTTGGAGTGTTTGGACTCTCTCAATTTTCCCTTTCAGCTTCTTTTTTACTAGTTTCCTCAACTTTGGGAAATTTCCTTTTTGAAAATTTAAGGTCTCTGTGTTAGATTTTATCAGTGACTTGCGGTCTATGTTCAAGTTAAACATAATTGAGTTGTGGTCACTGTTCCCTATTGGATCAGTCACATTAACATCTTGCACCAGATCCTGAGTATTACTCAGGATCAAGTCAAGGATTCTTGTACCTCTAGTTGGGTCTTCAACCATCTGTCCCAGGGAACAATCATTTAGCATATCTAGGAACTTTATCTCTTTATCATGTGCTGAACAACAGTTCACCCAGTCTATGTGAGGGTAATTGAAGTCCCCCATTATAACCAGGCTTCCCTTCTTGGATGCCTCCTTTACAACATTCTCCAACTGCCAGTCTCCCTCAAGAGTTTGGGTCGGAGGCCGATAGTATATGCCTACTGTTAGACCATCCTTGTGGCCTGGTACTCTTACCCACAGAGCTTCTAATGGTGACTCCAAATCACCTAGATATTCCAATTCATACGATTTTATCACTTCTTTGACATACAAGGCCACACCACCTCCCACTTGCCCCTTCCTATCCTTCCTGTACAGTTTGTAGCCTGGGATAACTGTATCCCATTGGTTATCATCCGTCCACCAGGTTTCAGTGATACCAATAATATCAATATTCTTATCTATTGCTAAGTATTCCAGCTCCCCTATTTTGTTCCGGAGGCTTCTAGCATTTGTATACAAGCATTTATATATGCTTTTCTGACACAGTCTTTTGTGTCCAGTTGCATTGTTAGACTGCCTCTTGCATCCTTCTGCTAGAATGCTAGTGACTAGCTCCTCGCTCTGGTCAGTAATTTTTGCATCCTCCTCACTACTCAAGTACACACTTTCCCGAACCGGATGCTGCCCAGCTCCTGTCGGCTTTCCCCCAGTTATCAGTTTAAAAGCTGCTCTGCAGCCTTTTTGATGTTGAGTGCCAGCAATCTGGTCCCATCATGGTTCAAATGCAACCCATCCCTCCTGAACAGATTTGGCTTGTCCCAAAATGTTCTCCAGTTCCTGACAAATCTGAAACCCTCCTCTCGACACCACCGCCTCATCCACGCATTGAGGCTTCTGAGCTCTGCCTGCCTGGTAGGTCCTGCGCGAGGGACAGGCAGCACTTCTGAAAATGCTACCTTGGAAGTCCGGGACTTCAATCTTCTTCCTAACAACCTGAATTTGGCTTCCAGGACAGACCGCTTGGCCTTCCCAACATCATTGGTACCAACATGTACCATGACAACTGGCTCGTTCCCAGTTCTCTCTAACAATCTATCTAGATTTCTTGTGATGTCTGCAACTTTTGCACCTGGCAGGCAAGTCACCATACGGTTATCATGTGCATCACAAATCCATTTCTCTGTATTTCTAATTATTGAATCGCCTAGTACAAGGAGCCTCTCTCCTGCAATCTGTTCATCTACATGCACCTCATCAACCATATTAAGGGAGAGAACCTCAGTTTGTTCCTGATGTTCATCTTCCTGGATCTCATCAAGTGTGATGAAGGAGAGATCATCAGGTGGAACCAGCTGTTCCTCTGTGTGTTCCTCGTCAGGTGTGATAAGGGAAAGAGCCTCAAATTTATTCTGTAATTTCAGACTCTCAGAGTGATCCCCTACTCTTCTCCTCCTTTGAGTCACATTCCTCCAAACATCTCCCTCCTGAGTTAGTGAAGGGCCTTCTCCCTCAGAACTGTGCCCTGTCTCTTCTTTGTCCAGCATAGTCTGTTCCGCTCTGTCCAAGAACAGCTCAAGCTCCTTAATTTGTTGATGGTTAGATATGCGGGCCTCTAGCTGCTGGACCTTCTCTTCTAGTAGTGCAACCAGCTTGCACTTGCTGCAAGTGTAGTTCTCCATATGCTTTGGCAAGAACACAAACATGGCACAAGTATTGCAGGTAACTACAACTGTTCCCTCAGAATCCATTTTAACAAGTGCAGTATTCTGGGCCTCAAAAATGTACACGTTTACTACCTTTCTACCTAGTAAGACTATATTATTCCTTTGTTACTAGTGTGCAATCTCATCCGCCCCTATGAGTCACAGTTCAGGGAGGGGCCTGGTGTGGCTCTGCCCCCTGCTTCTGGAAGCTTCAAACTGCTTCCTCTGTTTGAACAGAGGTGGCTCTCAGCAGTTTAAATTATCAATTTAAATTAGTGGAGGCCTCTAAAGCAGCTCTACTCCAACTGCAAAACTTACCAGCGCTCACTTCCTTTGTTTTGCTCTCCTCAGCAGCAGCTCTGCTTAAGAGCACATGCAGAGTCAAAAGGGCTGACCCTGAAAGAGCTCAGAGCTTTTAAAGGCTAGTGTGGCTCCGCCCCTATGAGTCACAGTTCAGGGAAGGGCCTGGTGTGGCTCTGCCCCCTGCTTCTGGAAGCTTCAAACTGCTTCCTCTGTTTGAACAGAGGTGGCTCTCAGCAGTTTAAATTATCAATTTAAATTAGTGGAGGCCTCTAAAGCAGCTCTACTCCAACTGCAAAACTTACCAGCGCTCACTTCCTTTGTTTTGCTCTCCTCAGCAGCAGCTCTGCTTAAGAGCACATGCAGAGTCAAAAGGGCTGACCCTGAAAGAGCTCAGAGCTTTTAAAGGCTAGTGTGGCTCAGCCCCTATGAGTCACAGTTCAGGGAAGGGCCTGGTGTGGCTCTGCCCCCTGCTTCTGGAAGCTTCAAACTGCTTCCTCTGTTTGAACAGAGGTGGCTCTCAGCAGTTTAAATTATCAATTTAAATTAGTGGAGGCCTCTAAAGCAGCTCTACTCCAACTGCAAAACTTACCAGCGCTCACTTCCTTTGTTTTGCTCTCCTCAGCAGCAGCTCTGCTTAAGAGCACATGCAGAGTCAAAAGGGCTGACCCTGAAAGAGCTCAGAGCTTTTAAAGGCTAGTGTGGCTCCGCCCCTATGAGTCACAGTTCAGGGAAGGGCCTGGTGTGGCTCTGCCCCCTGCTTCTGGAAGCTTCAAACTGCTTCCTCTGTTTGAACAGAGGTGGCTCTCAGCAGTTTAAATTATCAATTTAAATTAGTGGAGGCCTCTAAAGCAGCTCTACTCCAACTGCAAAACTTACCAGCGCTCACTTCCTTTGTTTTGCTCTCCTCAGCAGCAGCTCTGCTTAAGAGCACATGCAGAGTCAAAAGGGCTGACCCTGAAAGAGCTCAGAGCTTTTAAAGGCTAGTGTGGCTCCGCCCCTATGAGTCACAGTTCAGGGAAGGGCCTGGTGTGGCTCTGCCCCCTGCTTCTGGAAGCTTCAAACTGCTTCCTCTGTTTGAACAGAGGTGGCTCTCAGCAGTTTAAATTATCAATTTAAATTAGTGGAGGCCTCTAAAGCAGCTCTACTCCAACTGCAAAACTTACCAGCGCTCACTTCCTTTGTTTTGCTCTCCTCAGCAGCAGCTCTGCTTAAGAGCACATGCAGAGTCAAAAGGGCTGACCCTGAAAGAGCTCAGAGCTTTTAAAGGCTAGTGTGGCTCCGCCCCTATGAGTCACAGTTCAGGGAAGGGCCTGGTGTGGCTCTGCCCCCTGCTTCTGGAAGCTTCAAACTGCTTCCTCTGTTTGAACAGAGGTGGCTCTCAGCAGTTTAAATTATCAATTTAAATTAGTGGAGGCCTCTAAAGCAGCTCTACTCCAACTGCAAAACTTACCAGCGCTCACTTCCTTTGTTTTGCTCTCCTCAGCAGCAGCTCTGCTTAAGAGCACATGCAGAGTCAAAAGGGCTGACCCTGAAAGAGCTCAGAGCTTTTAAAGGCTAGTGTGGCTCCGCCCCTATGAGTCACAGTTCAGGGAAGGGCCTGGTGTGGCTCTGCCCCCTGCTTCTGGAAGCTTCAAACTGCTTCCTCTGTTTGAACAGAGGTGGCTCTCAGCAGTTTAAATTATCAATTTAAATTAGTGGAGGCCTCTAAAGCAGCTCTACTCCAACTGCAAAACTTACCAGCGCTCACTTCCTTTGTTTTGCTCTCCTCAGCAGCAGCTCTGCTTAAGAGCACATGCAGAGTCAAAAGGGCTGACCCTGAAAGAGCTCAGAGCTTTTAAAGGCTAGTGTGGCTCCGCCCCTATGAGTCACAGTTCAGGGAAGGGCCTGGTGTGGCTCTGCCCCCTGCTTCTGGAAGCTTCAAACTGCTTCCTCTGTTTGAACAGAGGTGGCTCTCAGCAGTTTAAATTATCAATTTAAATTAGTGGAGGCCTCTAAAGCAGCTCTACTCCAACTGCAAAACTTACCAGCGCTCACTTCCTTTGTTTTGCTCTCCTCAGCAGCAGCTCTGCTTAAGAGCACATGCAGAGTCAAAAGGAAGCAGTCTGACCCGTCTCCCTGGGTGCCTGTCGAAACACACTTCCTAATACTCCGGTGATGATCGTATGTGGAAATCTGTGACATTGTTGAATGATGTGATTATCGCCTCTGTCTCCCTGACTTATTCGAACTCTTAAGATGTTTCATCCGTTATATCCAGTACAGTACTTGCATTTCTAGTAGTGACTTGCAGCTTCCTTTCCAAATCATTTTGATCTTGATATTTTGTGCCTGGTTTTTCTATGAATAAGTCTCGTGCATCAGAAGGCTAGACAGTGCAGTCCTAAGCCAGTTTGTACAAACTGTGCTGCAAACTTATGTGGCATTACATTTAGGGCTATTGGATGAGTCAGAAAAGTAGTCTCATCAAGATAATGGGGTTGAAGTGTCTCAGTGGTTAAGAAGATTGCCTTGTTAGCTGGAAGACCAGCAAGTTGGCAGTTCAAGACCCAGGTACCGCATGATGGTTTGAGTGCCTGTCTCTGTCCCAGCTCCTGCCAACCTAGCAGTTCAAAAGCAAGAAATTGCAAGTAGATAAATAGGTACCACTTCAGTATGAAAAGATCTTAGAGACATGAAAAGAGCCTCATTCGGGCATCTGCTGAGCGAGTTCCTCCAGTAAAAATCCTTTCAATCCAGAATAATTTCTGACATGACATTATTATCATGCTAGTGAAGAACTCTCATTATCCAAATTCACAGCCACTTGAAAGTTGAGTAAATCAAATGGGTGATATGTCTCCTGTAGCATTCTGATTACCTCCTGTAAACTGTTATGTGCTATCTAATCATTTCTTAGTTATGGTGAGTGAACCCTATGAATTACTGACCTCGGAAGGATCATTTCATTAACTGCCTTGACTGAGACTTTGCAGAATTAAAGACACTTTACTGAATGTTTTGGAATAGTAGCCATGTTAGTCTGTTTCAAGCATCTCAGAGAATAAACAAAACAAAAATAAAAATGTTGTAGCACTTTGAAGACTAACTGTTATATTTTAACATTAGCTTTCGTGGATCAAGTCTACTTTATCTGACAAAATGGATTTGTTCCATGAAAGCTAAAATTAAAATCTAACAGTCTTTAAAGTGCTACAACATTTATTTATTTATTTATTTATTTATTTATTTATTTATTTATTTGTTTGTTTGTTTGTTTATTTATTTATTTATTTATTTTCTAATTTGTATTGCCACCCAACTCCGAAGACTCTGGCCAGCTTATTTATTCTCTGATTTGCTGAATGTTTTATTACATGGGGAAATAGATCACCATTTGGCAATTAATTGCAACATATTTAATGGTGATCACCCAACATATGGGAAAATGTGTTCCAGCATGATCCAAATCCATGTCCAAGCTGGAATTTTCTAACCCAGCTGTAGAGTCCCTACTTTTTTGGAGGTGACTGGCAGACAAAAAAGTCACTTTAAAGGAGGTAGCTTCAGAGAGGGCAGGTTCATGCCTTTCCATCTGTCCAAGTCAATCTGTCTCATGTTAGCATCTTCCTCTTTTTCTCCTACCTTCTACTTTTCTTAATACTGCTGTATTTTTGAGGAAGTCTCATCTTCTCATGGATATGACCAAAGAACACCCTCCAATTTGTCATTTTGTCTTCTAGTGAGAGTTCAGGCTTGATTTCATTTATCGCCTACCTGTTTCTAATTACAGCAATGCACAATGTCTTTAAAATCATCCTTTTCTGTGAGATTTTGAATGAATACATTTTCCCTCTTTCCTCTTTCTTTTATTATCTAGGTTTCACACCCATAAGTAGTATTCGATAATGAAAAGAAACAAACCTAGGTACTGGAATAGAAAGGGAGATCGGGGATGCAAATCAGAGTAACACAAATAGGTCATGTGATCTCTGGGATCTTGTGATTTCAACTACACTCAAAATAATAATAATAAAAGGGTGTCCTTCGACTTCCAGACATCTCCGGCATCAGTGATTCAAAATGCACAGTTACTATGTAGCTTTTTACAGTTTACCACACACACACACACACACACACACACGCACACACACGCGCACATACACGCGCACACAACACACACACACCTCTTCTTTTTCAGCAGGGGTTCTGGTTTCTTTCTTTCCTTTTGCTTTATTTTTGTGGAGAGGGGCAGGGAAGGGGACCTGGAAGCTTTCACTCTGCAAAACCACTCTCCAGAAGCTTGCCCACTATTGATACAGTTCAGAGTAGGAAAAACACAGCCTGGAGGACCTAGCTAGCCACAAGTAATCTTTGTGGAGCCCCCCCTCCAACCCAAACATCCCTAGTAAAGGTAAAGATCTCTCATGCTCAAAGGTCAGTCATGTCCTAGGGGGAGGGGGGTGCTCATCTATGTATACTTCCAAAGAGCCAGCACTGTCTGCATTTGTAGGTATTTCCATGGTCATGTGGCAGGCATGACTAGACGTCAAAATGCACAGAATGCTGTTACCTTTCTCACAATTTCTTGCTTTCAAACTGCTAGGTTGGCAGGAGCTGGGAAAGATGACAGGAGATCACTCTGTCATGCAGGACTTGAGTTTTGAACTGCTGATCTGCTGACCTTCTGCTCACCAAGCCCAGTGTCTTAACCACTAAGCAAGCCACCATGGCCCTTCCACATTTCCCTACCTACCACTAAAAAAAGCCTAACAAAAAATAGTGCAATTCTGCTTCTAGAGCCCTCCAGAAGCTACAATTTATCTTTGAAATTCAGACAGCCACCTCTCTGTATAATACGAAGCTCCATCAATTGTTCAAAGTTGGCGTGGGCTTGCCACCATTTTATATTCTTTTTATTCCACTTTCAGTGTGTCCCAGGGGGACCGTGGGGACAAAAAACTGGCTGGCAGTCTACTGCTGTTGTCCACTTCATTACACGTAGACCAGAGGTGCCTAAACAATGGCCGATGGGCTGGATCTGCACCCCCCCCGACTCCAATTCATCTGGCCTGCGCCATCCTCGTCACTCCCGGAAGTGGGCACATTTTACTTCTGTTTCCAGGAGTGATGAGGGTGGTGTGGGCTGGATGAATTGGAGTTGGAGGCCAGATCCATCCAGTGCATACCTGTCAAGTTTTGGATTTGAAAATAAGGGAAATTTTGGCCACACCCCTCTGTGGGTGTGGCCAAATATGTGGGCATGGCCAAATATAGCCATGTGACTTGCTGGACTCTAGTCATTCCTGCCACATGGCCATGAAAATGTCTGCAAACACAGACAGCACTGTCTCTTTGGCTTTAAATGGAGATGAGCACTGCACCCTGCAGTTGGATACGACTGGCAGATTTTACTTTCTTAGGATCAAAGATCGCTGCAGATGGTGATTGCAGCCATGAAATAAAAAGGCGACTGATGCTTGGGAAACAAGCTATGAGAAACCTGGGAAACATAGTGAAAAGTAGAGGCATCACCTTGCAAACAAAAAATTGCATAGTCAAAGCAATGGTATTCCTGGTGGTAATGTATGGGTGTGAGAGCTGGACCATTAGGAAAGCTGAGCGCAGAAAAATAGATGCCTTTGAAATGTGGTGTTAGAAATAGGTCAATCCTAGAAGAAATTAACCACAACTGCTCACTAAAGGTCAAATAGTAAAGATGACGCTAAAGTACTTTGGACATCAAATGAGAAGAGATGATTCACTTGAGAAAGCCTTGATGCTGGGAAAGGTGGAGGACAAAAGAAGAGGGTGGCCAAAAATAAGATGGCTAGATGGTATTGTAGATGCAATGGGCACAAAGCTGTGTGGGCCAAAGAACCCTTTCCCCATCTTCTTGGGGGACTTTTGTTTTGTTTTCCTTCTTGTTTACTCAGTGGCTTAAGTGACTAAGATGCTGACTGGGAGGCAGAAAGTTCGATTCCCGAGTACTGCAGGATGGAATGAGCTCCCGTCTTTGTCCCAGCTCCTGCAATCCTAGCAGTTCGAAAAAGATCAGTTCATATAGTGAATTCCCACCCCCCTCTCTCATATAGTGATCAGGCAACCCCCCCCCTGATTTGCCCCTGCATATATGAAATATATCGCTCACCTAGAGTAGACTCCTGCTCCCAGCAGCAAAAACGAAGCAGCCTTGTGGCAGGAAAGGGAAGAGAAACGACAGAACGCTCCCCACCCTCCCACACACAAACCTTCTCTCTCTCTCTCTCTCTCCTTCTACAAGTGAAAAGCCTGCCACACAGCGACCTCTGGTGGCCAGAAAAAAATACTGAAGCTTCGCCTGTGAGGGCTCCGGTCAGGATATTTTTTAAAAAAATAAGGGAAAATACGGGGAAATTAATAAAACGGGAGGGGGCTGGAAGAGGGGTAAAAATAAGGGGATTTCCCAGGAAAAATGGGATAGTTGACAGGTATGATCCAGTGGACTGTAGTCTGGGAACCCCTGGTTTAAGCAGAGAAAATGGCAGCCTAAAATCTATCTCATCCTGTTGCAAAACAGATTGCAAGACACATTTTACTTCTGCTTCCAGTGGAAGGAACTACGTGAGTGGCCCACTGAACCACGTGACTGGCCCATGGCCCAAAACATTTGGGCACCCCTGACATAGACAGACCATGGCCACTTTAGTTTTGAAATACATAGTGCATCCATGTCATAAAGAGGCCAAAGGGCTAAATGAATCTCGTTGCTCTGTGCAGAACAATGACAATAAAGATTTATCTATCTATGGGCTTGTTGTGTATAAGAAAGTATGCCTTTAAACAATGTAACAGAATAACTACCAGCTGTAACTCTGTAACCTCCTGTATTAGGACGCGAGCTAATGTCCACCAGATGGCAATAGCGAGCGTCCAGCTCACATGGTTCCAATTCCACAAATACCTACAGCGCGGGAAGATTCCCGCCACCAATCACCTGGACAAGAAGGGTGTGACCAGAAATGACGTCACGCAGACAGTAGCCAATGGGCTACCAAGGAGCTACATTCAAATGTATAGCCTCTGTATATATTGAGCTGTTCGTCCACCATTACCACATGTTCCCCCGGACCACCATGCAATAAAGATGTGTTAAGCCAATCCTTTGGCTGTTCCTGTGTCTTGGTTATCATACACTAAATTGGCGACGAAGGTGGGATGATGGACCCCCACGAGATCAAGACACACGCCGGTTTCGACATCAACAAGCCGGAAGATTGGGAGCTCTTCGAAATGGACTTCCAAAGCGCGCTGGTGGTGTCCGACATTACGGACGAAGGAAAGAAGAGGGCCATCCTCACCCGGATGCTGGGACATGCCGCCATGAGAGTATTGGTGGACCTGGTTTCGCCGAAGAAGGTGAGCGAGGTGTCGGTCAAGCAGCTCCTGAAAGCGATGCGCGACCACTTCCAGCCCTCGGTCTCGATGTTTTCGGCTCGAGACGCGTTCTGGAAGAGAGTCCAAGCACCTGGGGAGTCCATCGCAGCCTTTGCAGCGGCCCTCCGGTTGGCCGCCGGCCCTTGCAAGTGGGAGAACCTGGAAATCGCCCTCAGGGACGGCATGCTCTGTGGCCTGTGGGACGAGGAAGTTCAGCGAAAGCTGATGAACCAGGAGCCGCCCCCGATGCTGCACGAGGTCGTGAAGGCGGCGCAGGCCGCGGAAGCCACGAGGGCCGGAGTCAAGGGGTTCAGGGAAAGGCCCCCACAACCAGACAAGGCAGCGGGCTCGGTGCACGCGGCCAGGCGAGCGCCACAATCCTCCACGGAGAGCAGCGAGGACGAGGACGTCCGGAAGGTACGGAAGGATGGCCGACGTTGCGACGGCTGCGGGGCGGCCCATGACCGTGCCAAGTGCCCGTTCCGGAAGGCTGAGTGCCACAACTGTGGACGTCGAGGGCACATAGCCAAGGTTTGCAGACGGCGGCGCGGGGACCAGAGAGGCTCGACAGACCGCCCACCGAGATTCCAGGAAGGCACCCGGCCCTCGAGGAAGCAGGACGGCGTGGGCCACATCTCCGACGGCAGCGACGACGATGCCCCAGTTCACAGCGTGTCCTTAGGACACCCCCATTACTTTGTTGAGGTACTGGTGCAAGGGGCCCCCATTAGAATGGAGATAGACTCGGGGTCTTCATATTCAATCATTTCCCAGAGGGAGTTTTTGGGAATTTCCCCCAATTTGCGGCCCAGGCTCAAAGCGCTGAGGTCCACGCTGCGGGACGTACAGGGAAATAGCATTCCGGTGTTGGGGGTTGGAAAATTCAAGGTCCAGTACAAGCGGCACGCCGCGGAACTGCCCCTGGTTGTCCTCAAGGGGGGAAGCTGTAGCCTTCTCGGGACTCAATGGTTTAAGCCCCTGGGTTTGTTCATCGGGGGGGTACATGCCGTTGGGACTGACCATATACAAGAGGTGTGTGACGCGCACCCCGAAGTATTCAAGAAGGGACTCGAAAAATTCAAGGGACCCCCAGTTGCGTTTGACCTGGACCCGGAGGTCCGCCCAATAAGACTCAAACCGCGCAGAGTGCCTTTTGCACTCAAGGACAAGATAGAGGCGGAACTGGACAAATTGGTGGGCCAGGGGATTCTTGTTCCTGTTGATTCCGCGGAGTGGGAAACTCCGATTGTAACAGCGCTGAAGGCCAACGGGGAGGTTTGCATATGCGCAGATTACAAATGCACCATTAATAAGGCGATACGCCCAAATGCGTATCCGGTACCGGTGGTCAGCCACCTGTTGGCCAGGTTACATGGGGGGAGGTGCTTTGCAAAACTTGACCTGGCACAAGCATATCAGCAGCTTTCGGTAACCCCAGCTGCGGCTGCTGCGCAGACGATAGTCACTCATAAGGGGGCGTTCCAGGTCACGCGCCTACAGTTTGGCGTGAACTCGGCGCCAGGTATCTTCCAATCGCTCGTGGAACGCCTCTTAAAGGGGCTAGAGGGGGTCTTACCATACTTTGATGACGTGTTGATAACGGGGGGGGAGCGAATCTGAATTGGCTGAAAGATTAGACAAAGTGCTGACGATATTCGAAAAGGCGGGGTTGAGGCTGCGGAAAGACAAATGCGTCTTCTTCGCCACAGAGGTTGAGTTCTTGGGTTTCCGGGTAACCCCTGCAGGAATCAAGCCCTCCAAATCAAAGGTGGCTGCCATTCAAAATGCTCCTCGCCCCACCTCCAAGCCCGAATTGCAGTCGTTCCTGGGGCTCCTAAACTTCTACCATTCCTTCCTGCCTCGGAAGGCATCGGTGGCGGAGCCGCTTCACAAGCTTCTAAAAAAGGACGAGGCATGGAAATGGGGCGAGAGCCAAGAGAAAGCATTCAATGACCTGAAACAACTCCTAGCCTCAGACGCTATACTAACCCATTTTGACCCCAAGAGACCAGTAGTCCTGATATGTGATGCGTCCCCAGTGGGGGTGGGGGCGGTTCTTGCCATGTGATGGAAAATGGGCGGGAGGCTCCGGTGGCATTCTACTCCAGGTCCCTGTCTGAGGCAGAGCGAAATTACGCACAGACTGACAGGGAAGCGTTAGCAATAATCGCTGGGACGAAAAAGTTCCACGATTTCCTCTATGGCCGCCCTTTTACCATCGTGACTGACCACAAGCCCCTGCTAGGCATTTTTACTGCGGACAAGCCCACGCCTCAAATCCTGTCCCCTAGGATGCTCAGGTGGGCCATTTTTTTAAATGCATACCAGAACACGCTGGTGTATCGCCCTGGAAAGGACATAAGCCACGCGGACGCCCTGTCGAGGTCACCCCTCCCCCACACAAGCGGCCACGAGTGCGAGGTGGAGCAAGACCACCAAGTGCTCATGATAGAGGTCTTGGATTCACCCCCCGTATTGCCCGCAGAGATCGCCAAGGCGACAGGCAAGGACAAGACGTTGGCCCTAGTTAGTTCTTGGGTGCAGAAAGGGTGGCCAACGTCCCCCCCAGTGACGGAGTTCGCCCCGTTTTTTCGGAAAAAGCTAGAATTGTCCTTAGAGAGGGGGTGTCTCCTGTGGGGCCAGCGAGTAATTGTCCCTGAATCCCTGAGAGCGAGGGTGCTCAAACTGCTGCACGTCAGCCACCCTGGAATTGTCCGCTCCAAGGCGTTGGCCAGGAGCTACTTCTGGTGGCCTCAGTTGGACGCCGATATCGAGCACATGGTGGGCACTTGCGCGAGCTGCCAGAGCTCCCGGCCCGAAGAAGCTCATCTTCCGCACAGGGAATGGGACACGGCAAAGGGGCCGTGGTCCCGCGTGCACATTGACTTTGCAGGCCCTTTCAGAGGATCTCTTTTTCTCCTCGTAGTGGATGCTTACTCCAAGTGGCTGGAGGTTCTCCCGGTTGCGAACACCTCCTCAGCCACAACTGTTAAACATTTGCGGAGGGTGTTCAGCACGTTCGGCATACCAGACACCCTTATTAGCGATAACGCTAGTTGTTTCACGTCCGCTGAGTTTAGGGCATTCACCGAGATCAACGCCATCCGGCACATCACCTCCGCACCTTTCCACCCGGCGACAAATGGCCAGGTAGAACGCCTCGTGCGTACCACCAAAGACGCGCTGAGGCGCATGGGCCCCGGGGATTTAAACCTGCAGTTGTGTCAGTTTTTACTAGGATACAGAGTTACCCCCCTAGCGTCAGGATACTCGCCCGCAGAACTCCTAATGCGCAGGAAGCTGACTACGATACTGACCAGGCTAGACCCCTCTAGGGTGGAAGACACTGGAAGGAACATCGGGGTAGCGGGCACGAAGAGTTTCGAGATAGGCGCCCCGGTTCATTGCAGGAACTACGCTAGCGCAGGGCCGGCCTGGGTTCCGGGCATAGTCATTGGGCAGACAGGCCCCATGTCGTATTGCGTAGAGACCAGCACAGGTCTACTCTGGAGGCAACACGCAGACCAACTCCGGCGCCAGATCTCCAAAGACCAGGGCGCTGACAGCGCAGAAAAGGATTCAACGTTAGGGTTCTCCCCCACCCGTTCAGCCCAAGGGGGAGGAGAGGGGGGCCGGTGGCCCCCACCACGGGGGGAAGGGAAGGCGTTTGTCCCCGTAGATATCCTGTCGGACACCCCCATAGATTCCCAGTAGATGAGTTTGAGTTTGAGTTACAAAACCGGGGGGGGGGTTTCGGAGTGGTCCCCCACCCATCCAAGCGAGAAGAGGGGTTTTGCGTTAGCCCCCAGTGCCCCCGGTTTTCCCACAATGGAGTTCCTCCCTACCCCAAAAGCCGCGAAACCACGGCAAGTCGCTAACGAGTGTCCCCCTCCCATTGCAGGACAAGAGACCAGGGAGCAAAGAAGCGATAGCGCCCCCGGGACAAGCCAGCCAGCCTTGCGCCCAATACACGTTTGCAATAAACCATATTGGATGAGAGACTTCGTCTCATCTTAGGGGGTAGGGATGTTGTGTATAAGAAAGTATGCCTTTAAACAATGTAACAGAATAACTACCAGCTGTAACTCTGTAACCTCCTGTATTAGGACGCGAGCTAATGTCCACCAGATGGCAATAGCGAGCGTCCAGCTCACATGGTTCCAATTCCACAAATACCTACAGCGCGGGAAGATTCCCGCCACCAATCACCTGGACAAGAAGGGCGTGACCAGAAATGACGTCACGCAGACAGTAGCCAATGGGCTACCAAGGAGCCACATTCAAATGTATAGCCTCTGTATATATTGAGCTGTTCGTCCACCATTACCACATGTTCCCCCGGACCACCATGCAATAAAGATGTGTTAAGCCAATCCTTCGGCTGTTCCTGTGTCTTGGTTCTCATACACTAAAGGGCTGTTGGTGGAACTATTCAACATTGATTTTGCCATGGGTCAAAAGCTGCTCTTTCTGCCAGCCTTGTTAAAGAACCCTCTGCAGATATAACTGTAGACATCAGTTCAGGCTAATATAAATTACAAGAAACTTAGCATAAGGAATTTCTTGTTTTTTTATTACAGATTTTCACACAGGAGTTGTTTTTCTGAATACATTCTTAATTGTTTGTAAGCAAAACAAATCTCTACTTTGGTAAATACATGCTGAGTCTCTGATGGCTTTTATTTTAATTGAGTGTCTCTGATGACGAATCTCAATCAAAAAAGGTATACTGCAAAATCTAAATAAATAAATATGGCCAATATTAGTATTGTAAGGGCCAACCCCACTCTGCCTGGAAGGGTTAACTCCTCTGCCCCCTTCACACCAGACTGCTTTTAGCCAGCAGTCTGAACCAGTGGTAGGCTCCAAAAAAATTTACTACCACATTGTGGGCATGGTATGGACTACGTTAGGACTACAGTAATACCTCATACAAAGTCCGCTTCATACAACATCGAATTCATACAACATCGAATTCATACAACATTGCCTAATTTCTTGAAAAAAGTTACCTCATACAAAGTTGCTCAACTTTGTATGAGGCATTCAGTTTTTCCCAGGTTGCATTGTGCCTGAAAAGTATAAAAGACAGGACACATGCGTGCATTGCTCTTGTGGGTTTTGCACAAGGCAAAGAGTGTTTAGGAGTGGTTTTGAGCGTAAGTTTGGATTTTTTTGAATTTTTCATCAGAATTTTTAGAAGCATTCCTGGGATTTTTGCAGCATTCTTCAGGTTCTTGGACAATCAGGGTTGTTTGACATGTTTTTGTAATGTTTTTAGCCTTTAGACAATGTTTTCTTAAAGTTCTGTCAGTTTCCTGTCTGTTTCCTTGACTTTGCCCTGAAGTCTGTGCTGTTACAGTACAATGTATCTCTATGGAAACGACGTTGTATGAGGCATTGCGGCAAGGATTTGGACGTTGTATGAGGCATCGCGGCTAGGATTTTGCATGCCTTGTACAAAGTTCAAATCCGTATAAAGTCCAAACTTGTGGAACCAAGTATGAGGTATCACTGTACTTTATTTCAAAACTTGGATGGGCGGGGCCAGCCAGAATTTCGCTACCGGTTCTGGCAAACTGGTGTGAACCTACTAATGCCCACCATTGGTCTGTACCCTCACTGTTGGCCTCCACCCGGGCATGGCCCTGGTTCTCTTTGCCTGGCTTTTTGGACTAGCATGAATGTGAAGGGTTACTGACTGGCTGTTTTAGCAAATCAACCAGTCCAGTTAGGACTTAAGTAAAAATGTGTCATTAGGTTATGATAGCATTGCCAAGGCATCAGATGTTTCCCCAACACAGCTTAGCTCTCAGCTCATGGCTAAGATGCTGACTGGGAGGCAGAAGGTCAGCAGTTCGATTCCTGAGTACTGCAGGATGGAATGAGCTCTCGTCTTTGTCCCAGCTCCTGCCAACCTAGCAGTTCGAAAGCAAGACATTGCAAGTAGATAAATAGGGACCACTTTGGTGGGAAGGTAACAGCATCCCCTGCGCTCCGGTGTCTAGTCATTCCTGCCACATGACCACGGAAACGTCTGCAGCAGCAGACAGCGCTGGCTCTTTGGCTTTGAAACAGAGATGAGCACTGCACCCTAGAGTTGGATACGACTGGCTTCCGAACAAGGGAAACCCACCAGAGACAATGGTTCTAGGTTTCAAACATTCTTTATTAACTGCACAGTTAGTAAGTCCCAAAAGCTTATAACATAGGAACATGATTTGCAAACTAACCATCCCAAACACATGAACATAAAAACATTTCTAGCTTACTATTTATTTATTATTTATTATATTTATACCCCGCCCATCTAGGGGATTTTCTTACTCTGGGCAGCTAACAGGCTTTGGTCTGGTTTTATCTAATAAGAGAACTACATTTTGGCGATTTCTTTCTACTCACATTGCCTCTGGTGTAAAGCACCCCTAAGCATTCCACAGCATGGTGAAAAGAGAGCCCCCTTTCTTTCTTTCTCTCTCTCCCTTCCTTTTATCTCCTAAAAAAAATTTCTACCTTTGGCCCTTCCTCTGAAGGATTCCAGCCAATTGCTACATAGGATTACATATCCATCAAATCTTAAATTTTGTTTCCCCAGAACACAGGATTGTTATGTCTGCCACACAATCTTTCCCCAGCAACCACTTTGAAGGCCACATACCTTCTCTCTGCAGTGAACAACATTCAGCAATCTATAATACTTTACTGTATTAAAAAGCAAGCCTCATTTTTATTTCTTTACAAGTATCGCACAAAGCCAAAAGAGTTTAAGTTTGAAATATGAAAATGATTGTCCAGAACAGAGTTGTGGATAAGAGACAATTTGATAAGCCACTGCCTTGGCCTTTCTTCCTCTTCTTCAGGGCTCAGAGCATGGAACGCTGTTTACCTTTCCACTGAAGTGGTCCCTATTTATCTACTTGCAGTTTCTTGCTTTTGACCTGCTAGATTGGCAGGAGCTAGGACAAAGACGGGAGCTCATTTTGTTTTGTTGTGTTGTGCATTACTGTTCATTGCATTTCATTCTTTTGTATTCGTTGCTGTCCAGAATAATGATTCAGTTAGCTGGGTGGGATATAAATTGAAATTAATGGATGGATGGATGGATCAATTGATTGATCAATCAATCAAAAAATGAGTGTATTTTCGATTCAGAGAAGTTTTGAATCCAGAAGTCAGTCAAACTGAACCAAGAAAGATTTCATTTCATTTCATGTTTAATTTATATACCACTTTACTCTACCCAGTGGGTGAATCAAAGCGTTTTACATGGGTAATACAAATATATATATGGATTCATACAATCAGTAACACAATGATGCAATACAGCAAAAATACAATAATACAGTATATCAACCACAAATGCAACAATATAATACAGTTACTGTTACAATTACGAGAATCAAGTATAAAATTACAAATCACAGGGGAAAAGCCCAAGACTCACAACCTTAACGGACCTTGGCAAGACCCAGTAACAGCGTCCTGAACAATGTCCTTAGCAGAGCCTGGGCTTGATATCCACAATGGGACCCGCTTTAAAGACCTCAAGAGCGGCAACAAAGTGAGGCGGACGGACAGTACTACGTAGCCCAGGTGCTCCACTTCTCACGGCCAATACCGGACCGGGAAAGGAGCTCAGCTAAGGTGGCCCTCATTGGCGGCAGCGGAGCTAGCGCTCCTCTTTCCTGGAAGGCTTGTCCGAATGAGGACAGCAGGCAGAAACATAAATTCTGGCAGCGTGCAGGATAGTGCTGGTCCCATTGGACACGTTGCTGATTACCACCGAGGTGGGCAGGGGGCAGGCCGGGTGCACGGCCAGGTGGGCCAGGTCCACCTTGCAGCACCGGAAGTCGTCATGGACAAAGTCTGCGGCATGTCCTGGGGCCAGGGAGCCCATGAAGGCGCAGGGTGCACCCAGCAGCACCAGGATCATGCAGGTGTTCTAGGCATTGCTCCCGCGCTGCCACCACTGCGAGAGGCACCAGGAGTCCGAGTCCTTGGCCGGGTAGCGCTCCACTATGCTGATGACATCGAGGCACACAAGGCCCACACACAGGATCCGCTTGAGAGATACAGGAATCATAGCAGAATCCTTCTAAAACAGTTTGAATTCCGATCTGTGTAATCACGAAGAACTGTTAGCAATTTTGACTTGAAAGAACAGAGAGACTCACACAGTGCATGTTGATGCGTTCCACCAGCTTCTACATATAAGGAAAAAAGCAAGGAGGCAGAGGTAGGAGGAAGAAAAGGAAAGAAAATGGAGTATCATTTTTCGACTGGCATCTTAGCTTCTAATCACAGGACCCAGTATCATCAGTGGTGTACAATTCCAATGCTTTGAAAAAAGAATATTGTCATATAAATCGATCTCCAAACCATGGAGACAGGTATTAGAAAGCTATTTACTTTTCCCAGGAATGGGGTTAAAAGGGAAATAATTGGAACAGAACCAATCTTGCACTACATAGAGACAACAAATAAAATTCCATATGTGGAAAGAGGAGAAGGACAAAGACCGTGAGGCAGATCCAGAGGAAGGTGGAGAGATTATATCAAACAAATATTACAAAAACACCAAATAACACCGGTGGAGGCTTCTAGAAGTGTCAGAACAAGAACCCTGCATTTCCTTGAAAACCCAATGGGATAGAGGAAAAAGAAGAAGATTTATTTTCCCATGCCCAAATTATTTGAACACTGTCCTTCTATCCAAAATAATGTTTTAAATATTGTGAGCTGCCTTTTTAACCTTGTTATATCCTGAGACTAGATCAAAGCACCAGAGAGGTTTTGCTGGATTACCAAAACTCCCTGGCTCTCTTGAAGTTAGGAAAAAAACTGCAAGGGGAATCAAAGGTGACATTTGAGTGAACATTGAGCAGAACTTTCAGACTATTCTTATTCACCCTTAAAAATGAGTCATAAAACTCCCCAATGCACCAAGGATTTAAATAATCAGGAATAATACGTTTAAGCTTGAATGAACAATGAGACTGGCTGTAAAAACTTCATGTAAAAATCATGAGCACTACAGCTGAACGCAGAGGCTCAATCTTTCAATTAACTCTAGCCTCATACTTTTCTATAACCATAGAGTCCAACATACTTTGTCAGAAGTATGTACCTCTAAACCAGGGGTTCCCAACCTTTTAAAGCTGTGGGACAGACCATGATCCCTCAGACAACTGAGCAAGCTGGACTGGTGTCTCCCCCCACCCTGTAAACGCTGCCATAAAATGTGTCCACGGCTGTCATAGACATGTTTATGACAGCCATGGGTGCATTTACAGCTGTCATAAATGTGTCTGCTTCTGGTGGCGGTGGCAACAAAGGCAACATGAAATGGTGCCATGGGCCGGGTGTGGCCCACAGGCTTTAGGGTGAGAAACCCTGCTCTAAACTCATGGTTGACCTATAAATAAGAATGCATAGGATTGCTGTGGTCAGAATAGCTATGTTTAAAAGAGTTAGACTGGAGACATTTTCTATTCTCTTGTTGTTGTTATGGAGACCTGTTGTGTCCTAAAGCCTGTGCCTTTAAACAATGTACCTATCCATGTGTATCCAATGTAACCTCTTCTATGTGTAACAATGTAACCTCCAGCTGAATCACTGTAACCTTAATAGGACGCGAGTTAGTGACCACTAGATGGCAATAGCGAGCGTCCAAGCTCATTGGTCCAAGACTCACCTAGAACAACAGCGTGGGAAGATTCCCGCCACTACCTTCACCTGGACAAGAAGGGCGTGACCTGCAATGACGTCACGCAGCCTGTAGCCAATAGGCTATCAAGGAGCCACATTCAAATGTATAGCCACTGTATATATTGAGCTGTTCGTCCGCCATTACCTCATGTTCCCTCTGACCAGCATGTAATAAAGTTGTGTTAAGCCAGCTCTTCGGCTGTCCTGGTGTCTTTGGTCCCATACACTAAATTGGCGACGAAGGTGGGATAATGGCTGCCCACGGGACCAAGACATACGCCGGTTTCGACATCAAGAAACCGCAAGATTGGGAACTCTTCGAAATGGACTTCCAAGGTGCGCTGGTGGAGTTTGAGGTGACGGACGAGGCAAAGAAGAGAGCCATCCTCACCAGAATGCTCGGGCACGACGGAAAGAGAGTACTGATTGACCTCATCGCACCCAGAAAGGTGGCTGAATTCAAGGCAAAAGAGCTCCTGACGGTGCTGAGAGACCATTTCCGGCCCTCGGTAGCGATGTTTCCCGCTCGGAGCGCGTTTTGGAGGCGAGTCCAAGCGCCTGATGAGTCGGTCGCTGCTTTCATAGCGGCCCTGCGCCTGGCTGCCGGCCCGTGCAAATGGGAGAATTTGGAAGTCACCCTCAGGGACTGCGTGCTATGCGGCCTGAAGGACGCCGAGATTCAGCGCACGCTAATGAACCAGGAGCCGCCCCCCACGTTGCAGGAGGTCCTGAAAGTGGCACAGGCCGCGGAAGCCACGAAGGCAGGGGTGCAGGAGCTCCAGGACTGGCGGCCGAAGGCCGACAAAGCAGAGAGTTCGGTGCACGCAGCCCGGCGAACTTCGAAATCGTCCGCCGAAAGCAGCGACGACGAGGACGTCCGGAAGGTCCGAAAGGAGGGCCAGCGTTGCGACGGCTGCGGGGTGGCTCACGACCATGCCAGGTGCCCATTCAGAAAGGCCGAGTGCCACAACTGCGGGCGACGTGGGCACATAGCCAAAGTCTGCAGACAACGACGCAAGGACCGGAGGAGCTCGCCCGACTGCCCAGCGAGGGATCGGAGGAGCTCGCCCGACCACCCAACGAGGCCAGACCGCTCGACGAGACTAAAGGATGGCGCCCGGCTCACGAGGAAGCAGGACGGAGTGGGCCGCATCTCCGACGACAGCGGCGACGACGCTCCGGTTTTCAGCGTGTCCTTGGGACACCCCCGTTACTTTGTTGAGGTACTGGTGCAAGGGGCCCCTGTTAGGATGGAGATTGACTCTGGCTCCTCTTACTCCATTATTTCCCAGAGGGAGTTTTTGAGAATTGCCCCCCGCGTACGGCCCAAGCTCAAAGCGTTGAGGTCCACGCTGCGGGACGTGCAAGGGAACAGTATCCCGGTGTTGGGGGTTGGGAATTTCCAGGTTCAGTACAAGCGGCACGCCGCGGAACTCCCCCTAGTCGTTCTTAAGGGAGGTACTTGTAGCCTCCTCGGGACTCAATGGTTTCAGCCCCTGGGTCTGTTCATTGGGGGGGTGCACGCCATTGGGTCTGACCCGATACAGGAGGTGTGCGACGCGCACCCCGAAGTCTTCAAGAAGGGACTTGGGAAATTCAATGAACACCCAGTAACGTTCGACCTGGACCCGGAGGTCCGCCCAATCAGACTTAAACCGCGCAGGGTGCCTTTTGCACTCAAGGACAAAATAGAGGCGGAACTGGACAAATTAGTGGGCCAGGGGATTCTTGTTCCTGTTGATTCCGCGGAGTGGGAAACTCCAATTGTCAGTGCATTGAAGGCCAATGGGGAGGTTCGCATTTGCGCCGATTATAAGTGCACCATTAATAAGGCAATCCGCCCTAATGTGTACCCGGTGCCGGTGGTCAGCCATTTGCTAGCCAGGTTACATGGGGGAAAGTGTTTCGCCAAGCTCGACCTGGCTCAGGCCTATCAGCAACTCATGGTAACCCCTGCCGCAGCTGCTGCACAGACCATAATCACGCATAAGGGGGCGTTCCAGGTGACGCGCCTCCAATTCGGCGTGAACTCGGCGCCTGGAATTTTCCAGTCGCTCGTGGAACGCCTCCTCAAAGGGCTGGACGGCGTTTTACCATATTTTGATGACGTATTGATAACGGGGGGGAGTGAGGTTGAGTTGGCTAAAAGGCTAAACAAGGTCCTGGCGGCGTTCAAACGGGCGGGGTTGAGGTTGCGAAAAGACAAAAGCGTCTTCTTCGCGAAGGAGGTTGAGTTCTTAGGGTTCCGAGTAACTCCCGAGGGGATCAAACCGTCCAAATCCAAGGTTGCCGCCATCAAGAAAGCCCCTCGCCCCACATCCAAGCCCGAGTTGCAGTCGTTCCTAGGGCTCTTAAATTTCTACCACTCCTTCCTTCCACGGAAGGCTGCGGTGGCCGAGCCGCTTCACAAGTTGCTCAAGAAAGATGCGGCATGGATGTGGGGCGATGACCAGGAGAGGGCATTCACGGAACTGAAACAACTCCTGGCGTCCGACGCCATTCTGACCCATTTCGACCCCAAACGGCCGGTGGTACTGATCTGTGATGCATCCCCAGTGGGGGTGGGGGCAGTGTTATGCCATGTGTTGGAAAACGGGAGGGAGGCCCCAATAGCGTTCTACTCCAGGTCCCTGTCCCAAGCGGAGAGAAACTACACCCAAACAGACAGGGAGGCGCTGGCGATAGTTGCGGGGACCAAAAAATTTCACGATTTTCTGTACGGCCGCCCCTTCACCATCGTGACCGACCACAAGCCCCTACTAGGCATTTTTACCGCAGATAAGCCCACGCCACAGATCCTGTCCCCGAGAATGCTTAGGTGGGCCATTTTTCTCAACGCCTACCAGCACGCGTTGGTGTACCAGCCCGGGAGAGAAATCAGCCATGTGGACGCTCTATCGAGGTCCCCCCCTCCCCCTGACGCCCAGCCAGGTGAGCAAGGGGGAGCGGGACCATCAGGTTCTCATGATAGAGGTACTGGATTCGCCCCCCGTAGTGCCCGCTGACATTGCCACAGCGACAAGAAAGGACAAAACGTTGGCGGCGGTTTGCTCCTGGGTACAGAAAGGGTGGCCGGCGTCCTCCCCGGCAGAGGAATTTGCCCCATTTTTTAGGAAGAAGCTGGAACTGTCCCTAGAGAGGGGGTGCCTCTTGTGGGGGCAGCGGGTGGTGGTCCCTACATCCCTTTGACCGCGGGTGCTTAAACTGCTGCACGTCAGCCACCCCGGAATCGTGCGCTCCAAAGCGCTGGCCCGAAGCTACTTTTGGTGGCCCCAGTTAGACGCCGACATCGAGCACATGGTCAGCACTTGTGAGAGTTGCCAATGCTCCAGACCAGAGGAGGCCCGTCTTCCCCACAGGGAGTGGGATGCGGCTAAGGGGCCGTGGTCCCGGATACACATAGACTTCGCGGGGCCGTTCCGAGGAACCCTGTTTCTCCTTGTTGTGGATGCCTTCTCCAAGTGGTTGGAGGTCATCCCAGTCACGAGCACCTCCTCGGCCGCGACAATTAAGCATTTGCGGAGAATTTTTTCCACGTTCGGCATCCCGGCACCCTAATTAGCGATAACGTTAGTTATTTTACGTCCGCTGAGTTCAGGGCATTCACAGAGATTAACACCATCCGGCACATCACCTCCGCCCCTTTCCACCCGGCCACCAATGGCCAAGTGGAGTGCCTCGTACGCACCACGAAGGACGCGCTGCGGCACATGGGCCCCGGGGACCTCAACCTGCATGTGTGTCAGTTTCTGCTTGGGTACAGGGTGACCCCGCTAGCGTCAGGCTACTCCCCTGCGGAGCTTCTAATGCGCAGGAAGTTGACCACCATACTCACGAGACTAGATCCCACGAGAGTTGAGGACAAGGGGAGGAACATAGGGTTAGAAGCCACCAAGAGTTTCGGCGTGGGTGCCCCGGTACATTGCAGGAACTACGCCAGCGCGGGGCCAGCCTGGGTGCCGGGGGTGGTCGTGGAACAAACCGGTCCCGTTTCGTACCGCGTGGAGACCAACACAGGTCTACTTTGGCGGCGGCACGCGGACCAGCTCCGGAGCCGGGTCCCAGGAAATCAGGCCGCCGAAAAAACAAATTCAGCGTTAGGGTTCTCCCCCACCCGTTTAGCCCAAGGGGGAGGAGAGGGGGGTCCAGAGTCCCCACCAAGGGGGGAGGAGAAGGAATTTGTCCTCGTAGATATCCCGCGGGATCCCCCAACAGAGTTTGATTTTGATTTTCAGAGCCGGGGGGGTTTCGGAGTGGTCCCCCACCCATCCAAGCGAGAAGAGGGGTTTTACGTTAGCCCCTGGTGCCCCCGGTTCAACCACAATGCAAAACCGCAGCAAGCCGCTAACAAGTCTCCCTCTCCCATTGCAGGACAAGGATCCAGGGAACAAGGAAGCGGGAGCGTCCCCCGGGTGGGCCAACCCACATCGCGACCCAAACGCGAGTGCAATAAACCATCTTGGCTAAGAGACTTCGTCTCATCCTAGGGGGGAGGGGTGTTGTGTCCTAAAGCCTGTGCCTTTAAACAATGTACCTATCCATGTGTATCCAATGTAACCTCTTCTATGTGTAACAATGTAACCTCCAGCTGAATCACTGTAACCTTAATAGGACGCGAGCTAGTGACCACTAGATGGCAATAGCGAGAGTCCAAGCTCATTGGTCCAAGACTCACCTAGAACAACAGCGCGGGAAGATTCCCGCCACTACCTTCACCTGGACAAGAAGGGCGTGACCTGCAATGACGTCACGCAGCCTGTAGCCAATAGGCTATCAAGGAGCCACATTCAAATGTATAGCCACTGTATTTATTGAGCTGTTCGTCCGCCATTACCTCATGTTCCCTCTGACCAGCATGTAATAAAGTTGTGTTAAGCCAGCTCTTCGGCTGTCCTGGTGTCTTTGGTCCCATACACTAAAAGACCCTACTAATGAGAGATCTACAAAATGTCCTACCTTCAACAGCCCTGCTCAACTCCTGCTAGTTATAGTCTTAGAGAGTCCATTTCTCTCATATTTGGCCTTCCTTGTTTCCTCCTGCCTTTTCCCTTTCTCAGCATTATTGCCTTTCCCAGAGAATCTTGCCTTCTCATGATATGCCTGAAGTAGGATAGCCTCAATTTCATAATTTTTGCTTACCAAAACCATTCAGGCATGACTTGCTCAAAAACCCACTTGTTGGTCTGTCTGGCAGTCCAGATTATCTGCAAAGCTCTTCTTTAACATCATATTTCAAACAAATCAATTACTTTCCTATCAACTTTCCTTCCTGCCAGCTCTCGCACCTGGACATGGTGATAGAGAATACTAATAGTGTGGATGATCTTGGCTTTGGTCTCCAGTGATACATCCTTACACTTGATCTTTCCTAGTTTCTTCATTGTTGCATGATTTGCTCAAAAACCAAATATCGGTCTTCTGATTTCTTGGCTGCAGTTTCCATCTGGACTGATAATTGAGCCTAGGTATACAAAATCTTTCACTATCTCAGTTTCCTCATCATCAATGTTAAAGTTGCATTGACTATTTTATACTATATGTTATTTCAGATGGAGCATGTTACTTGAGGCTAACTTCCGTTATTAATGCCATTGACTCAACTCATTGAACTGAGGACTTGAAATAGCACAAGTTGTGACAGTGACTTGCAGCAAATTAAGAAGGTGTTGGTTGCATGCCTGGTTGTATAACAATCTTACAACCAGGCATGCAAGTAGATACTTGCAACCCTGCTAATTAGCTGCAGCTCATCTCTGCAATAGGGACGGCAGTGGCTCAAGTGGCTAAGATGCTGACTGGAAGGTCAGGAGTTCGATACCTGAATGCTGCAGGATGAAATGAGTTCCCGTCTTTGTCCCAGCTCCTGCCAACCTAGCAGTTCGAAAGCACGAAATTGCAAGTAGATAAATAGGTACCACTTCGGTGGGAAGATAAACAGCATTCCGTGCGCTACGGTATCTAGTCATGCCTGCCACATGTCCATGGAAATGTCTGCAGAAGCAGACAGCGTTGGCTCTTCAGCTTTGCAATAGAGATGAGCACTGAACCCTAGAGTCAGATATGACTGGCTTTCAAGCAAGAGAAACCTTTACCTTTTTTTATATATTTGTCCCCTTTTTCCAAATAGCTGTGTATTCTTGTTCCAGTCCTACTCTTTTCAATTTCTATACTGTGCATAGTGGGATACCACCCAATTGGGTGGTATAGAAATGTAATAAATAAATAAATTTGACTAAAACATACTCAATAAAATGTCCGTAACTCTTCATAATGTCACTTTTATGTTAATCCCTTTTTAACTTGAATTCACATGTCAATATATCATTTATTGCTATATTCCATAATTCCATAATCTCTTTCTTTTTATTTCTATCATTTTATTTCCAAAGTCCATTGATAATGCTATTCTAGGATATATCTCTAATTTTAAAGACAATATTTGATTAATTTCTTCAAAAACATTTTTCCAAATTCTCTTGACAAATTTGCAATCTCATGAAAATATGTCCTAATCTCTTTTTTACATCTCTAGTAATCTTTCCTATACATTTAGATTCATAATGGCTTAACCGTACCTGAGTCATATACAGTACTATCTCCAAATTGTTTTACAGTTACATGGCAAGATTTTAACATTGGATTTTTCGGCTCCATGAACTGCCTAGTGCAGTGATGGCGAGCCATGGCACTCCAGGTGTTCTGGAACTTCCATTCCCAGAAGCCCTGATCAGCAGGAGTGTTGACTTGGGCTCCTGGGAATTGAAGTCCTAGAACAGCTGGAGTGCCAAGGTTTGCCATCACTGGCCTAGTATAAACATTATTGAAGGCACTTCATTTGAACACAGAAGTCTAGATCAGGGGTGCCCAAACTTTTTGGGCCATGGGCCGGTCACGTGGTTCCTTCCACCAGAAGTGGAAGTAAAATGCGCCTTGCAATTTGTTTTGCAACAGGATGAGATAATTTTTTAGGCTGCCATTTTCTCTGCTTAAGCCAGGGATGCCTAAACTATGGACCATGGGCTGAATCCAGCCCCCAACACCAATTCATCCAGGACTTCATAATATTCAACAGCGAGTCACTGCTGAAATGTTAAGTTGTTGTCAAACTCAATTTCACGCAAACCAGAATTAGGAAGTGTGCGGATTTTCCTTCATGTTTCCCCCTCACTTCCTTATGATTTTGCTTGAGATGCCATGCAAATCCAGTGAAAAAAGTAGCACGCCTGGGGTTTATGTTTGAGCACTGAAATATGCTACATAAATGGTAAGAATTATATTGCTTTATTTTTATAGTGTTAATGTTAAGGTGGCTTCATTTTATACACTCCTGAAGTCTTCTTCCTCACTCTTTCTCTCTTTCACACATTTCTTTCATGTGCCTTGTCTTTTCGATCAACCTGCCTTCTGTCTCTCTGGATATGGAAACAAAGGGCAGTGATCCATCGTAAACTGTCTGAAAGAAGGAAAATCTGCATGCTTCCTACTTCTGGTTTGCATGAAAATGAGTTTGACAACAACTTAACATTTCAGCAGTGGCTCGCTGTTGAACATTTTGAAGGACAGAAAACAATTCCAAGGAAATGCCCCAGTCATCTGTCCATGTAGACCAGGGGTGCCCGAATTACAACCCATAGGCTGGATTCGGGCCCCCGACACCAATTCATCCAGCCTGCATCGCCCTTGCCATACAGGCACATTTTACTTCCACTTCCAGTAGCAGCAAGGACAATGTGGGCTGGATTAATTGGTGTCGGAGCGGAGGCTGGATCTGGCCCATGGGCCATAGTTTAGGCACCCCTGGTTTAAGCAGAGAAAATGGCAGCCTAAAAATTTATCTCATCCTGTTGCAAAACAGATTGCAAAATGCATTTTACTTCCATTTCCGGTGCTTCTGTCTTCTTCTGCAGACGTTTCCGTGATCATGTGGCAGACATGACTAGACACACGGAACACTGTTACCTTTCCACTGAAGTGGTACCTATTTATCTAATTTCTTGCTTTCGAACTGCTAGGTAGGCAGGAGCTGGGACAAAGACAGGAGCTCATTCCGTCCTGCAGTACTCGGGAATCAAACTGCTGACCTCCCACCTTCCAGTCAGTGTCTTAGCCACTTGAGCCATTGATAATGGGTTGAAGGTATATAATGACCCATAGGTGATGGGTGCATTTATTAGTTTGTGTAATTGTTTATTTTATTTCCTTTTCTTCTTAAGATGCTTTTATAATAGTTGTTATTGTTGTTAGATGTATTAGTATTTATGCTTATATTTTGTATTTTATTTTATTTTTATATAAAAATAAAAGTTTTACTGCCATGAAAAGAGTAAGCATCTTACATAATGTGAGCTTCTTAGCAAAATGGTAATAATTTGCAGAAGAAAAATGTAAAAAGTGTCAGGTTCAAGCACTCAGCAATTTAATATAACTTCTGCACAATTTTACAAATCATTATTTATCCACTTAATATGCATAAAAATTTAATAAATTACCTTCTGCAATATTGCTTTTGGTGTAGTTAGCAGTGTAGGCAATTATGCTGCTAACATACAAAAAATTCCCCAGGGGAGATAGTTACTTGCTTGCCAAATATAAAAGCCATGGGAAAAAGAGATAACATGTATTTTATGTTTTTTTTAAAAAAATGTGCTTCAAGGGTATATCTTTAATAGAGTAAGTCATAATGAAGTTTTCCTATTAAGAAACAAACCTATTTTTGCCAGATACAGCTGCAAATTTGCCACATTTCCAGTACATAAAAATATTTCCTTTGTGGGCATGCCCTGTTGGCAAAGGATATGATCACTTGAAGCATGACAGATTGATCACCTTTCTCTGCCCCAGCTCTTGGGGACATGAAAGGAGCCTCATTTGGGCATTCCCTGAGTGGAGTTTCTTTCCCAAAAATCCTTTCAACCCAGAAGAATTTCTGACACAAAATTATTATTATTACTTGAAGCAGGGATGGCCAACGTTTTTGCGCCACAGGCATGAACAGCTGTTTATGTCAGCCGTGGGTGTGTTTGCGTTTGTTCATGTGTGGGCGCATTTTACGGCTGATGTAAGTGCGCCCGCTTCCACTTCCGAGTGAGGGGGAGACAGCAACAGGCCAGATGGAAGGGATTGTGGGCTGGGGCCGGCCTGTGGGCTGTAGGTTGGAAACCGCTGACTTGAATGAAGAGATCATAATTTGTATCGCTTGTGGAGGGGTATGGTGCAGTCTATTTGCTAGCAATCATACAATGTACTGGGAAATTTGCTCAAACTCAGCCCTGATCTGTGCCTAAGTTGGAATTTGTGGGCCCAGCTATGGGGCCTCTACTTGGGGGAAGGGAGGTAAAGGTATCCCTTGCTCAAAAGCCACTTGTGTCCAAAAGGTAGGGAGTTCGATCCTAGCCACTGCTCAAGGTTGACTCTACCTTCCATCCTTCCAAGATCGATAAAATAAGTACAGTAATACCTCATACAAAGTCCGCTTCATACAACATCGCCTAATTTCTTGAAAAAAGTTACGGTGTGGAAGAAGGTAAAAAAAGATATGGTTCCGAATCTCTCTCCAATTTTGGAATTGACTGATATGATGTGTTTCCCAATAAAATTAGACAAAGAAAAAATGGAAATATTGGATAAAAATGGGACGTTGTTATTGAAGGATTGGTTAAAAGCGTGTGATGTTGATGCCGAGCGGGAATAAATGTTTGAGATATTAAATCTGAATTGGTTTCAGAAGTTAAAGGTGGACAATTGGAATAAAAAATATAAAAGAGAAATAGGGATAGATAGAATACATACGGAATTTGAGGAATTGGTAAGGAAGATTAGAAAAGGGGAAAGCAGTATTAAAGGTCTTGTAAGCAAGCTTTATAATATACTGAATAGAGGTGCAGATCCACAGGAGGACTTGAAACGGAAGTGGGAACAAAATTTGAATATAAAGATCGGGGAGATTGAATGGAAAAATAAATGGAAAAAGAGGATTATGAGAACAATAAGAACATAAGAACATAAGAACAGCCTTGCTGGAACAGGCCACAGCCCATCCAGTCCAGCATTCTGTCTCACACAGTGGCTCACCATTTCCTTCAGGGTATTCCCAAGGAGATGCCTTCACCTGCTTAGGATTCCCTGGAAATGGCATTGAGAGATATCCTGCCTATCTCTCCAACCCGGAGGTTGTCCTTAGGTAGCCATAATTATAGCCATTGATAGCCTTGTCCTCCATGAACTTGTCTAATCCTTTCTTAAAGCTGTCAAGACTGACAGCTGTCACCACTTCTTCTGGCAGGGAGTTCCATAGACCAGTAATCCTCTGGGTGAAAAAGTACTTTCTCTTATTTGTTTGAGAACTAGTACCCAAAAGTTTCATGGAGTGTCCCCTAGTTCTAGTGTTGTGCGATAGGGAAAACAGTTTTTCCTTATCCACTTTGTCCACACCGTGCATGATTTTATAAACTTCAATCAGGTCACCTCTTAGACGCCGTCGTTCAAGAGTGAAAAGGCCCAACCGTTGCAGCCTCAGATGGTAAGGAAGGTGTTCCAGTCCCCTAATCATTCTGGTTGCCCTCCTCTGTACTTTCTCCAACTCCATAATATCCTTCTGGAGGTATGGCGACCAGAACTGTACACAGTATTCCAGATGGGGCCTCACCATAGATTTATAAAGAGGCAAATGCAAGCGCGGCGCCAAAATGGCCGCCGCGCACTTTGCGGGCCCCCCCCACAGGACAGAGAATCCGGGTAGTTAGGGGCGTGGCCAGCTCCCTTATAAAAGGGGTGGCCACGAGGCAGCCGAGCTGCCATTTTGCCTCAGCGACGGAGCGGAGAAGTTTTTTCCCTGTACCTCCGTCGCTCGTTGGTATCATCGGGAAGCCTTTTGGGTCGATTTTGCCTAGCTAGCTTCCCTTCTTTGCTGCGGTGAGATGCCTTCCAAAAAGAAGGCTGCTGCGAATTCAGCCCGGGCTGTTAGGAGGCGCAACCCAGGCCGGAGGGCCGTGGTGCCGCCTCCTCAACAGCCACCTTTGCCATCCCCGGCCGGGGCTGGTGGCTTGGGGTCTATCGCCCATTGCCCTGATCAGAGTGCGGGTCCGGAGGGCGCTCCGGCCTGCGGCCCGCGAGCGGTGGCCACCGCTCCTCCTCCTGCCCAATCCGTTGGGCCGATTACTTTTGGGCAGCCTCTCCCGGGGCCCTCTAGCCTTGGGGGGTGGCCCGGTGCCCTGCCTTGGCAGGTTTCCTCACCAGCCCTACCGGGCTTCGGCCCTGGCCAATGGCCATATATGGGCCATGGGGTGCAGGGAACTGTCCCCATGCAAGGGTCAGGTGGGCCGGCCGGCTCTTTACCCATGGTCAATGTAGACACCTTACTGGCCCGTATTGCGGCCTTGGAGGAGTCTTTGGCCCGGGCCAGTCAGGCAGGCGCCCCTTTTGGGGTACCTTTTGAGGCGCTATCGGCAGCAGGACAACGGCCGGCGGGGAGGGTTGAGCTGCTGCAGGCGGGTGGCGCGGCTCCGGCCACTGCCTCGCAGCTCCCCAGCCAGCAACCTGGTGCGGGTCAAGCCCCGGTGATGAGCTCTACATCGGTCGTGAGCTCCGACGCCCCCAGTGGGCCAGAACCCCCGGTGGGGGCGGCCCGCGGGGGTGCAGCATGTGAGTATATGGTGCAAACGAGTACATCCACACACATTCCCAACATAGGGGGGACCTTTCAGTGGCCTGGCCTCGCGCGGGTGGTGCAGGGGCTACGCCGCTGGCGACCCACCCGGCGACAACTACTGCCACCATGCCCGCTGGGGTGGGCCTCGGTTCTTACACTGCCGGGAACGTACTTGGGGTGGCAGGGTTAACTCAGGCCCCTTTGGGTAGGCCAGCTATCCCCTTTTCGGCTTTGCCGACGGCAGGGTATTCCTTGCCACTGGGTGATCACTTGGCACAGGCTACCAGGGAAAAGATATGGCGAGGGGAGTACGTAGATATCTTCTCACTCCTGAACAGAGAGCCCACCAAGGAAGAAAGGGAGGGTCAGGATGAGAAGGACAAGGAGCAGGCACGCCACCGTAAGCCGCCGCGTACCTGGGCTAACTGGCTCCCCGCTTATTTGATATACATGGCGGTATATTTGAGGGCGCGGCCGGATCTAGCTATTCCCATGGTCCAATATTTGGACAACATATATAGGGCGATGGTAGATTTCCCGGGCCCCTCATGGCTAGCATATGATGAGGAATTCCGTATGAGGATTCCCCTACACCCCGAGATGAGATGGGATGAGCCGTGCCAGAGACTGTGGCTCTTGTATATGACACCCACACGTCCTGCCCCGGGGGATAGATACCATTGTGGACATGCGGTCCAGCGAGCAGCTCCAGCACAGGTTACCCGCCAACTGGCGGGGCAGGGGGTTCCAGCCCGCCTGCTGTGCTGGACTTTCTCGTCCAATGGTTCCTGCAGTCGGAAGAACTGCAGGTATAAGCATGAGTGTCCCACATGTTCTGGTCCCCATGCAGCCTCTGCTTGTCCCAAGCCTGGGGGGGCGCGAGGTAGAGGGAGGGGTGGACAGTGGGCTGGCAAGCCTGCCACGGATGGAACTAGTTCTCCGAAAGGCCCCCTCCCCAATTAAGGTGGACATGCTGGAGCGCTGGCTCGCATCGTACCCAAGGGGAGAGGACAGAGAGTATCTCATCCAAGGTTTTAAGCAAGGATTTCGTATCCCTTTTATGGGTGATAGATCCCCTCAGGATGCTCCCAACCTTTTATCCCTCAGAGGAAGGGAGGAGGTAGCCGAGGCCAGCATTAAAAAGGAATTAGACGCGGGCAGGGTCGCCGGACCTTTTCCCGCACCCCCTTTTCCCAACCTTAAGGTTTCGCCATTGGGTTTGGTTCCCAAAAAGTCCCTAGGTGAGTTTCGCCTTATTCATCATTTGTCCTACCCAGCCGGCCGATCGGTCAACGATGCGATACCTGATGACCTTTGTTCGGTCAGGTATACATCGTTCGACCATGCGCTGCGCATGGTGCGCTCGTGTGGCCCGGGTGCCTTGCTGGCCAAGTGCGACATTAAGTCAGCTTTTCGCCTCTTGCCGGTCCACCCGGGCGACTTTGAATTGCTGGGTTTTAAGTTTAGAGGGGAGTATTATTTTGATAAGGCCATGCCTTTTGGCTGTTCCATATCATGCTCGGCTTTCGAGCGTTTTAGTACCTTCCTAGAGTGGGCTTTCGTCCGCAGGTCAGGGTCCCGGTCTGTAGCCCATTACCTGGATGACTTTTTATTCGGGGGTGAACGGGGCTGGGACACGTGTGCACGTCTCCTTAATACATTTCAGATGCTAATGCAGGAACTTGGTGTCCCTTTAGCGCCCGAAAAGACCGAGGGCCCGTCGACCGAACTAGTATTCCTGGGGGTTGAGATTGATACAGTAGGACAGGCTTCTAGGTTGCCGGGTGATAAGGTGTCCAGGATAGTGACCCTTATCTCGGAATTGCTGGCCAAGCGTAAGGCATCCCTGAGGGAACTGCAGGTGCTACATGGGCACCTCAATTTTGCCTGCAGGGTGGTCGCACCGGGCAGGGCTTTCGCCCGGCGTTTATGCGACGCCATGGCAGGGTTATCCAGGCCCCACCACAGAGTCAGGCTTACCCGGGGTATCAGGGCAGACATGTTAGTCTGGTTGCAATTCCTGAGGGAGTTCAACGGGGTCTCATTTTGGAGGTCTGACCTCCTGGCATCCCCCAATTTACAGATCCAGTCTGATGCCTCAGGATCCCTGGGTTATGGGATGTACTTCAATGGGAAGTGGGCCTATGGTGGGTGGCCACCGGCATGGGCAGGCACAGGTCGCCTGCGGGATCTCACATACCTGGAATTTTTTCCCATTCTCGGGGCTTTGATGCTATGGGGCGAACAGTGGGCTAATTCAGTGGTGCATTTCTGGTGCGACAATGCTGCTGTTGTACACATTGTCAATGCACAGACTTCTAAATCGCCCAGAGTCATGGATCTAGTGCGCCATTTTGTGCTGCGCTGCCTGCGCCTCAACGTTTTGTTCAGGGCCAGGCATGTCCCAGGGGTTAATAACGATATTGCTGACGCTTTGTCCCGCCTGCAGATCTCCCGGTTCCGCGCCTTGGCCCCGGATGCGGAGGAATTTCCCTCGCCACTCCCGGACGAGATGTGGACTATTGGCAAGGAGAGGTGAACCGGGCGATTGGCCTGTCACTAGCGCCACGCACGCGTAAGGCGTATCAACAAGCATTTAATTTGTATAGGGCTTTTGCTACTCAATTTCAATTGCCAGAGACCTGGCCTATCTCGGTGGACCATGTTTTGCGGTTCATGGTTCACCTGCATGCACAGGGCCTTGCACCTCGCACCATAGCATCCAAGCTCTCGGCGTTGGCTTTTATGGCCAAAGTAGGGGGTCATGTGGATGCCACCTCTGACTTCCGTGTGAGACACGTTTTGGAGGGGTGGGTGCGCGAGCGCGGGCGTCGCCCGGACGACCGGCACCCTATTTCCCCAGGGGTTCTTACCCAGTTGGCCCGGGGCTGGCCAGGCCTCTGTTTTGATCATTATGAGGCAGCCCTTTTTCATGCAGCCACAACGGTGGCATTTTTTGGAGCGCTCCGCATCAGCGAACTCGTGATGCTGTCTAAGGCGGATGCAAGTGGTAGGGCACTGGAACTCGGAGATGTATATGTTGCCAAAGACTGGGCCCAGTTGAGGATTCGCTCCTCTAAAACAGATCAGCATGGCGTAGGCAGTGGAGTAAGACTGCTACGGTGTTCTTTGGCAGACATCTGTCCGGTTGGTGCCCTACAGGAATACCTGGCACTGCGTGGCATGCACCACGGCCCGTTTTTCTGTCACCAAGATGGGTCTCCCCTTACTAAATTTCAGTTTTGGAAGGTGACAGCCATAGCCCGCACCAGGGTGGGACTACCAGGTGCCCGTTATGGCACACATTCGTTCCGTATTGGCGCAGCCTCTACAGCGGCTGCTTTTGGGTACTCTGGGGCTGACATACGTAGCATGGGGAGGTGGGGCTCACAATGTTTTCAGTTTTATGTGCGCCCACTCCCGCCATGAGTACCAATCCAGTCACCTTACCTTCCTTTTTCTCAATTTTCTTACAGACCCTGGGTGTCGTATTACACCGGTGACAGTATGGCTGGTGGGCCACAGCTATGTGCTCAGGGCAGCGCGTTACGCTGCGGCGACAGAGTGGGGACCCCGACTGGGACTGGGTGACCACGCCAGTCTCGCATGGCACGGTAAGCCTGGGATGTTATGGCGGGAGCTGCGGCCTTTCCTTTTTTCTGGCCTGGGGGCTGACCCGCCTGACATTCTAATCATCCACCTGGGGGGCAATGATTTGGGCCAGGTCACCGGCTTATCGCTCAAGCATGCGATTTGCGAGGACCTCGCCTACTTGCATTATGTCTGGCCTGCCACAGCCCTGGTTTGGTCGGACATTGTTCCGCGCCACTCTTACAGAGGGGGCGTTAACCTCCTGGCCCTTGACCGAGCTAGGCGCGCGGTCAATAAGGCAGTGGCGCGGTTTCTCACCACCAGGGCTTGGGGACGGGTTAGTCATCACCCCGATATTAGTCTGCAAAATTGTGACTTGTATGCAGGGGATGGGGTCCATCTGTCGCGAGGAGGTATGGACCTCCTGTTGGGTGACTGGCGAGCAGGCCTGTTGACCGAGCTGACGGTCTGGGGGGGGGGCGTCAGGTCTTCTGTGAAGCCCCTCCGTGTGGCGGGTAGCACTGGTAAGGTAAACAGTATGACCCACAAGTATCCGGCAGGTTCGCAATTGACTGGACAACACTAGACAGGAATAAAGTAGTTAAACGTTGTCCGGTCAACGACGAACCAGGCGATGGGGTGATGATGATTGCTAACCAGCATGCATCACCCCTGTGATTTCACGGATACGCGTCAGAGGGTGGGGTCATGAGTTAGTTATTGACTACGGTCAACAATTTGTTTGTTGTTGACAAACAAATTGATACAAATTGATACATTGTAACCAATTGCCGTTGGCAATTTTGGGGTGGTACCTTACCAGTGTTACTTCGGCCTGCTTGCCTTAGGAATTATGATTGGTCGTTTTACCAATACAAATTTATAATTCGGACTAGGGCATTGAATCAATAAATGTGGCCCTTTGCTGTTATCCACTTTCAATGTTGTCTGTGTCCGTTATTGGGGGGGTGCGCCTGCAATGCAAGCGCGGCGCCAAAATGGCCGCCGCGCACTTTGCGGGGCCCCCCCCACAGGACAGAGAATCCGGGTAGTTAGGGGCGTGGCCAGCTCCCTTATAAAAGGGGTGGCCACGAGGCAGCCGAGCTGCCATTTTGCCTCAGCGACGGAGCGGAGAAGTTTTTTCCCCTCCACCCCCTCCCTAGTTAACAGTGTGATCATGGTCGCTTCGGGGCCGGGTGGGAATTTTTGGTTGGGACCCATATTGGCTTCGGGTCCTGGCTTTTTTGCCCATCCCACACTGTTGCTATGGTTTGATATAGGGGTCTTTCTTCGTTCCTACTGTTGACTTTGGTCACATGGGCGGGTAGCACTGGTAAGGTAAACAGTATGACCCACAAGTATCCGGCAGGTTCGCAATTGACTGGACAACACTAGACAGGAATAAAGTAGTTAAACGTTGTCCGGTCAACGACGAACCAGGCGATGGGGTGATGATGATTGCTAACCAGCATGCATCACCCCTGTGATTTCACGGATACGCGTCAGAGGGTGGGGTCATGAGTTAGTTATTGACTACGGTCAACAATTTGTTTGTTGTTGACAAACAAATTGATACAAATTGATACATTGTAACCAATTGCCGTTGGCAATTTTGGGGTGGTACCTTACCAGTGTTACTTCGGCCTGCTTGCCTTAGGAATTATGATTGGTCGTTTTACCAATACAAATTTATAATTCGGACTAGGGCATTGAATCAATAAATGTGGCCCTTTGCTGTTATCCACTTTCAATGTTGTCTGTGTCCGTTATTGGGGGGGTGCGCCTGCAAATGACACTCGCTGACTTATTTTCTATACCCTTCCTAATGATCCCTAACATTGAGTTTGCTTTTTTCACTGCTGAGGCACACTGGGTTGACACCTTCATTGAGCTGTCCACCAGGACACCAAGGTCCCTTTCCTGGTTTGTCGCAGAGAGTTCAGACCCCATCAGTTTATAAATGTAATTGGGGTTTTTTGCCCCAACATGCATCACTCTGCACTTACTGATGTTGAAGCTCATTTGCCACTGTTTTGCCCACTCCCCCAGTGTCAAGAGATCCCTCTGGAGCTCTTCACAATCTCTCACAGTTTTCACTACCCTGTATAATTTAGTGTTGTCAGCAAATTTGGCTACCTTGCTTTTTACTCCTACCTCTAGATCATTTATGAAGAGGTTGAAAAGCAGGGGTCCCAGTACTGAACCTTGGGGGACCCCACTCTTTACTTCCCTCCACTTGGAGAAGTGTCCATTTAGTGCTACCCTCTGTTTCCTGTCCCTTAGCCAGTTGCTGATCCAGGACAAGACCTGTCCCTTTATTCCATGACTGGTAAGTTTATTCAAGAGCCTTTGGTGTGGGACCTTGTCAAAAGCCTTCTGAAAGTCCAGATAAACAATGTCAACTGGATCCCCCTTATCCACATGCTTGTTGACACTCTCAAAAAATTCCAACAGATTAGTGAGGCATGATTTGCCCTTGCAAAAGCCATGTTGGCTCTCCTTTAGCAGCGCCTCCTCTTCTATGTACCTATTAATTCTATCTTTTAGGATGGTTTCCATCACTTTACCTGGGACACATGTCAAACTGACAGGCCGGTAATTTCCTGGATCACCCCTGGATCCTTTTTTGAAAATTGGTGTTACATTCGCTACCTTCCAGTCATCAGGCACAAAGCCTGATTTGAGGGAAAGATTATATATTTTGGCTAGGATATCAGCAATTTCATCTTTAAGTTCCCTGAGAACTCGTGGATGGATGCCATCTGGTCCTGGGGATTTGTTAGTGTTTAGCTTAACAAGACATGCAATGACCTCCTCCCTGGTTATTTCTATCTTGCTTAATTCTTCGGTTTCCCTCCCTACGAAGATAGGTTCTGTTTTGGGCATGTGGTCTCTATCTTCTTCAGTGAATACTGAAGCAAAGAATTCATTGAGTCTCTCTGCAATCTCTGTTTCCTCTTTAATAACCCCTTGCCTTCCATTGTCATCTAATGGTCCAATGGCCTTCCTAGTTGGGTTCTTACTTCTAATGTACTTAAAGAAGTCTTTGTTATTCCTCTGAGTATTTTTAGCTATACGCTCCTCAAAGTCTTGCTTTGCTTTCCTGATTGTTGCCTTGCATTTGTTCTGCCAGAATTTATGTTTCTGCCTGCTGTCCTCATTCGGACAAGCCTTCCATCTTCTAAATGAGCTTTTCTTGCTCTTGATCACTTCCCGAACAGCTCCTGTAAGCCACATTGGAGTCCTCTTGGACCTGGCAGTGCCCTTTTTCCTTTTGGGTATGCATTCCATTTGGGCCTCTGTTATTGTTTTTGTAAACAGCCTCCATGCCTCTTGGAGTGTTTGGACTCTCTCAATTTTCCCTTTCAGCTTCTATTTTACTAGTTTCCTCATCTTTGGGAAATTTCCTTTTTGAAAATTTAAGGTCTCTGTGTTAGATTTTATCAGTGACTTGCGGTCTATGATCAAGTTAAACATAATTGAGTTGTGGTCACTGTTCCCTATTGGATCAGTCACATTAACATCTTGCACCAGATCCTGAGTATTACTCAGGATCAAGTCAAGTCAACAATGTCTGTAAGAATTAAAGAACATAATTTTAAAATGTTGTGGCAATGGTACCTGACACCATTAAGACTTTACCAGATGGATAATAAAAGAGATAAGTTATGTTGGAGATGTAAAGAAATTGATGGAACATACGAACATATGTGGTGGAGTTGTAAAAAAATAAGGGATTTTTGGGGAAGAATAGAAAATGAGTTTGGTGAAATATTGGGTAAAAGTGTTAGTTGGTGTCGGGTACTATTCTTTTAACGAATGTGGAAGGCTTGGGTTTAAACAAGGAGGAAAAAGAATTATTGGAAATCGCACTGACAACGGGTAGACAATGTATAGCTAGAAATTGGAAAAACGATGTAGATATACAGATTGGAGAATGGTATAAAGAAATGTGGAGTTTAGCATTGAACGATAAATTGACATGGGAGATTAAAGTCAAAAGAGATAATTTAAAAGAGAATAGATTTTGGAATATATGGAAACCGTTCGTGGATCACTCTATTATGGCAAATGGTAGTTCAGGACCAGTACCATCTCAAAGAAGTTTTTGGAGTTGAGTAGAAAATAAACTCTCCGGGCATTGTACATATTCACAGGGTGATTATTATTTGTGAAAAAGATTTGTGGTAGTACAGAAAAAAATTTTTTTTCTATCATTTTGGACTTTGAAACAATGGCTCTTAATATTTGGTAGTTAAATAGTAATTAATGAGTATAGATATTGTTATGTGCTAACATACAGTAATGTTTGTTAGTAAGATACTATGGATTTGTTAGTGTATTGTATTGTTAACGTATTGTTAATGTTTTCTTTTCTTTTTTGTATGTTTATTAAAAACTTAATAAAAATTAAATTAAAAAAAAGAAAAAAGAAAAAAGTTACCTCATACAAAGTCGCTCGACTTTGTATGAGGCATTCAGTTTTCCCCAGGTTGCATTGTGTCTGGGCAGTAAAAAAGACAGGACACATGCGTGCATTGCTCTTGTGGGTTTCGCACAAGACAAAGAGTGTTTAGGAGTGGTTTTGAGCATGATTTTGGATTTTTTTGAATTTTTCATCAGAATTTTTGGAAGCATTCCTGGGATTTTTGCAGCATTCTTCAGATTCTTGGACAATCAGGGTTGTTTGACATGTTTTTGTAATGTATTTAGCCTTTAGAGAATGATTTCTTAAAGTTCTGTCAGTTTCCTGTCTGTTTCCTTGACTTTGCCCTGAAGTCTGTGCTGTTACAGTACAATGTATCTCTATGGAAACAACGTTGTACGAGGCATCACAGCAAGGATTTGGATGTTGTATGAGGCATCATGGCTAGGATTTTGCATGCCTCATACAATGTCCAAATCCGTATAAAGTTGTATGAGGTATCACTGTACGTTGTATGAAGTATCACTGTAGCCAGAATGTTGTGGGCAAAGGCGGTATATAAGTGTGATTGCTTTTCTTTGCTTTCCGTGGACCTGTGGCAAGCATCACTAGATGGCAGAGCACATGGAACACTGTTACCTTTCCTACCAAAGTAATAGCAGTTCCTTCCAAGGGTTCGAACTGATCTTTTATCTACTGCAAATTCACATCAGAACCCTCTGGTGGTGGAAGGAAATTGGTGAAACTCTACACAGCATTTTACAAGGATTATTCTTCATTGATAATGCTCCTGGAGTCCCATGTGAAGATATATGTATATTTGGGAACTTTGGCATACTGCTTTGGGATTCAGATCTTCTGCGTATGTCACTCCAACCCCCCCCCCACCCTAAAGAAAAATCAACTGTACTGGATTTAAAAGATAGAATTTGAAGCTCCACAAAGAATGAGCCAATTTCAAAATAACTTGGGCACTTCCATATTGAGTTATTTTCTTTTCCGAAAGAGTGGGGGCAGCCGTGGTTTATGCAATCAAATGCCATTTTACTGGCCTCTGTTCTCCTGTCTTGAATCTTCAAAATGTATCTGTTTCAATGAGTTTGGCGCTGGGAGAGATGATGTGATGAATTGCCTCTAAAAGGACTGCATGCGGCCAATCACTCAATCTTGTCTGTACAATAATAAGAAGGAAGTGATTCCAAAGAGGGTTTTGAGAAAAGAACCATTTGAATTCTGATGCTAATGAAATAATCAGACTTTTTTGTATATGCTGGGATGTTTGCACCCTCTCCTCTCTCTCTGTCCCTCTCTTAATCTTTTATTGAGAAGGCATTGCCTCAAAAGGTTGATATAACATATGTTACATAGAAAATGGATATCACACACACACACACACACACACACACACACACACACACACACACACACACACACACACACACACACACACACACACACACAATGGTTGTCACAATGATAGGAAAGCCGGTATAACAAAGAGGAAGAATACATAACAAGGTTTATCCTCTACCCCCGGGACCACATTTCTTTATCCACCGTTATCAACCCCACATTGTCTTATTAGTAATTTATCCCCTGTATAGATTTTTAACCTGGCTTAATGTTATGTATGTATGTATGCATGCTCATGATACTGTAAAGGCAAGATTGTAACCACTCCAGATACAAACGATATCAGCTGTAAAGGAACGCGAGCAGACAGCCTATAGAGGGCAGCTGCGAGCGTTCACTCTCACATGGTTCACATTGCGCAATCACGGACAGCCGCGGGAAAACCTTCCCCGCAAACAGCAGCAGGAAAGGAGGCGTGCCTGGGCGAGGCCACGCCGGTAGCAGCCAATGAGCTATCGTGCTACAAGATTCAAATGTAGAGAGCTACTGTATATATTGAGATGTATCACCGCCATTACCTCATGCTTAACTGGAACCTCATGCAATAAACCTGTGTTAGACCAACCCTTCGGTTGTCCGGTCGTCTTTGGTCCCATACACTAAATTGGCGACGAAGGTGGGATATGGCTGCCCACGGGACCAAGACATGCGCCGGCTACGAGATCAGGAAGCCGGGAGACTTGGAGCTGTTTGAGATAGACTTCAACGCTGCGCTGGTGGAGCTCGAAGTCTCAGACGAGGCCAAAAAGAGGGCCATCTTCGTCCGCATGCTCGGACAAGAAACCAAGAGGACCTTGGTGGACCTGATCGCGCCGAGGAAGGTGGGTGACCTCAAGGCCACAGAGCTCCTGGCGGCGCTGCGCGCCCATCTCCGGCCGGCAATAGCGATGTTCCCCGCTCGGAGCGCGTTCTGGAGGCGAGTCCAGGCACCCGGAGAATCGGTCGATGAGTTCGCCGCGGCCCTGCGGTTGGCCGCCGGCCCATGCAAGTGGGAACTCCCCGACGTCACCCTCCGGGACTGCCTGCTCTGCGGTCTGAGGGACACAGAGACTCAGCGCGCGCTGATGAAAAGGGAACCGCCTCCCACGTGGCAACAAGTCCTCGACGCGGCACAGGCCGCAGAGGCCACGTCGGCCGGGGTGCACGAACTTCAGGACTGGCGCCCGAAGACCGCCAAGGCAGAGAGTTCGGTGCGCGCGGCCCAGCGGGCTTCGAACTCGTCTGCAGAGAGCAGCGACGACGAGGACGTCCGGAGGGTCCAGAGAGAGGGCCGGCGCTGCGATGGCTGCGGCGCCGCCCACGCCCGCACCAAATGCCCATTCCGCAAGGCCGAGTGCCACAACTGCGGCCGGCGCGGGCACATCGCCAAGGTCTGCCGGAAACGACGCGAGGCCACCCGGAGTTCTCCAGACCGCTCGGCGAGGCAGGACCGCACCACGAGGCAGGACCGCACCACGAGGCCGAAGGACGGCACCCGGACCACGAGGACGCGGGACGGAGTAGGGCGAGTCTCCGACGACAGCGAGGACGACGCGCCGGTTTGCAGCGTTTCCACGGAGCACCCCCGTTACTTCGTTGAGGTAGTAATACAAGGGGCCCCTGTTAGAATGGAGGTGGACTCGGGTTCTTCATACTCTATTATTTCCCAGGGGGAGTTCATGAAAATCGCCCCCCGCGTGCGGCCCAAGCTCAAGGCGTTGAGGGCCACACTGAAGGACGTGCAAGGGAACCGCATCCCAGTGTTGGGGGTTGGGAAGTTCCAGGTCCAGTTCAAAAAGTACACCGCAACGCTTCCCCTAGTCATCCTCAAGGGAGGTAAATGCAGCCTCCTCGGGACTCAATGGTTCCAGCCCCTGGGGTTGTTCATTGGGGGGGTGCACGCCGTGGGAGCACACGCCGCCGGGACTGATCCAATACAGAGTGTGTGCGACGCGCACCCCGAGGTTTTTAAAAAGGGGCTAGGAAAATTCAAGGGCCCCCCAGTGACTTTCGACCTGGACCCTGGAGTGCGTCCAATCAGACTTAAACCGCGCAGAGTGCCTTTCGCACTAAAGGACAAGATAGAGGCGGAGTTGGACAAATTGGTGGGCCAGGGGATTCTTGTTCCTGTTGATTCTGCGGAGTGGGAAACTCCAATTGTAACAGCGCTTAAGGCCAACGGGGAAGTCCGCATATGCGCTGATTACAAGTGCACCATCAATAAGGCGATCCGCCCTAATGCGTATCCGGTGCCGGTAGTCAGCCACTTGTTGGCCAGGTTACACGGGGGGAGGTGTTTCGCCAAACTCGACCTGGCCCAAGCCTACCAGCAACTCCCGGTGACCCCCGCCGCAGCTGCTGCACAGACCATAGTCACCCACAAAGGGGCGTTCCAGGTTTCGCGCCTCCAATTCGGCGTGAATTCGGCGCCCGGGATTTTCCAGTCATTGGTGGAACGCCTCCTGAAGGGGTTGGAGGGGGTGTTACCCTATTTTGATGACGTATTAATTACAGGGGGGAGCCGGGCCGAATTAGCAACAAGGTTGGGAAAGGTCCTGACAATATTCGAGAAGGCGGGGTTGAGGTTGCGGAAAGACAAATGCGTCTTCTTCGCTACGGAGGTTGAGTTCCTAGGGTTCCGTGTCACTCCCGAGGGAATTAGGCCAGCCCAATCCAAGGTAGCCGCCATCAAGAAGGCCCCTCGCCCCACCTCCAAGCCCGAGTTGCAGTCGTTCCTCGGACTGCTCAACTTCTACCACTCCTTCCTTCCGCGGAAGGCAGCCGTGGCAGAACCGCTACACAAATTGTTAAAAAAGGACGAGGCATGGAAGTGGGGCGACGACCAGGAAAAGGCTTTCAATGACCTGAAGCGACTCCTGGCATCAGATGCTGTACTGACCCACTTCAATCCCAAACGCCCGGTGGTCCTGATATGCGATGCATCCCCGGTGGGGGTGGGGGCGGTGCTTTGCCACGTGCTGGAGAACGGTAGGGAGGCCCCGATAGCTTTCTACTCTAGATCCCTGTCCCAAGCGGAGAGGAACTATGCTCAGACAGACAGGGAGGCGCTAGCAATAATTGCGGGGACCAAGAAATTTCATGATTTTGTGTACGGCCGCCCCTTCACCATAGTGACTGACCACAAGCCTTTGCTGGGCATCTTCACCGCAGATAAGCCCACACCCCAGATCCTGTCCCCGAGAATGCTCAGGTGGGCCATTTTTCTCAACGCGTATCAGCACGCGTTGGTATACCGGCCCGGGAGGGAGATAAGCCATGCCGACGCTCTGTCAAGGTCCCCCATTCCCCGGGATTGCTGCCACGTGGGCGGAGTAGAGAGGGACCACCAGGTCTTAATGATAGAGGTCCTAGACTCCCCTCCAGTAGTACCGGCCGAAATCGCCAAAGCGACGGGTAAGGACAAAGCGCTGGCCACAGTTTGCTCCTGGGTGCAGAAAGGGTGGCCCGTGTCTTCCCCAGCAGCAGAATTCGACACATTTTTCAAAAAGAGATTAGAGTTGTCCCTAGAGAGGGGTTGCCTTTTGTGGGGACAGCGGGTAGTGATCCCCACGTCTCTCCGGCCGAGGGTGCTTAAACTGCTGCACGTCAGCCACCCGGGGATCGTACGCTCTAAGGCACTAGCCCGTAGTTATTTTTGGTGGCCCCAGTTAGACGCCGACATCGAACACATGGTCGGCACTTGCGAGGCGTGCCAAAGCTCTAGGCCAGAAGAGGCTCACTCGCCACCTAGGGAATGGGACGCTGCAAGGGGACCCTGGTCCCGAGTACACGTAGACTTTGCTGGCCCGTTCAGGGGAACGCTTTTCCTCCTCGTGGTGGACGCGTTCTCTAAGTGGTTTGAGGTCATTCCAGTCTCGAGCACCTCCTCGGCCACGACAATTAAACAGTTAAGGAGGGTCTTTTCCACGTTCGGTTTACCCGACACCCTCGTCAGCGATAACGCTAGCTGTTTCACGTCCGCCGAGTTCAGGGCATTCATGGAGCGCAACGCCATTCGGCACGTCACCTCCGCCCCTTTTCACCCGGCCACCAATGGCCAAGTAGAGTGCCTCGTGCGCACCACGAAAGACGCGCTACTGCGCATGGGCCCCGGAGACCTCGACCTGAAATTGTGCCAATTCCTGCTGAGATACAGGGTCACCCCATTAGCGTCAGGGTACTCCCCCGCGGAGCTGTTGATGCGCAGGAAGCTGGCCACGGGGATATCCAAGCTAGACCCCACGAGAGTAGAGGACAATGGGCGGAACATAGGGGTGGAACCCACAAAGAGTTTCAGCATAGGCGCCCCAGTACACTGCAGGAATTACGCCAGCGCGGGGCCAGCCTGGGTGCCGGGCACCGTAGTAGATCAAACCGGCCCCGTCTCATACCGCGTAGAGACCAGTACAGGTTTCCTGTGGAGGCGACACGTAGACCAACTCAGGCGGAGGGTCCCCGGAGAGCAAGACGCGGATGAGAACAGCATTGAATCAGCGTTAGGGTACTCCCCCACCCATTTAGCCCAAGGGGGAGGAAAAGGGGAGCATGGGTCCCCACCAAGGGGGGAGGAAAGGCAATCGATCCACGGAAATCTTTTGCGGGAGTCCCCGCCAGAGAGGAGGAGCCCCGGGTTGCGGGAGTCCCCGTCAGAGAGGAGGAGCCCCAACCACACTCATACCCCGCGGAAGCCGCGGAAGTCCCCCCGAGGTTCAGAGGCCCATAGAAGTTTAGACGTTGATTTACAGTACCAGGGGGAGTTAGCGGAGTGGTCCCCCACCCGTCCTAGCGAAAAGAGGGGTTTCAGTTCAGCCCCTGGTACTTCCAGTCCCAGTAGCCCCTGTGAGTTAGAATGCAACATAGCGCCCATGTTCCGGAGACCGACACCTCCAAGACCGGAGGCATCAGCGAGTCCGCCCACCACAGTCTTAAGGTCCCCCGAGCAGGGATCAGAAGGTAGCCGTTCCACAAGGGCGACCTCATCGGTTCCGCGGTTCACACTAGGAGGGTCCCCGGGGTCCGAGGGCAATAGGCAGGGATTTACCTCCCAACTGTTCATCCCATTCCCTTCCCCAAGCGCAAGGCAGGCACGGACGCCCCACAGAGCCACTAACGAATCCCCGTTTCCCGTTGCAGGACAAGCACCCGCGGAGTCAGGGATCACGGGCTCTCCAGAATTAGGGCAGGCGCAAGCACGCCCCAAGCGAACGTGCGGCAAGCCACAATGGTTGCGGGACTTCGTCCCATCCTAGGGGGGAGGGATGTTATGTATGTATGTATGCATGCTCATGATACTGTAAAGGCAAGATTGTAACCACTCCAGATACAAACGATATCAGCTGTAAAGGAACGCGAGCAGACAGCCTATAGAGGGCAGCTGCGAGCGTTCACTCTCACATGGTTCACATTGCGCAATCACGGACAGCCGCGGGAAAACCTTCCCCGCAAACAGCAGCAGGAAAGGAGGCGTGCCTGGGCGAGGCCACGCCGGTAGCAGCCAATGAGCTATCGTGCTACAAGATTCAAATGTAGAGAGCTACTGTATATATTGAGATGTATCACCGCCATTACCTCATGCTTAACTGGAACCTCATGCAATAAACCTGTGTTAGACCAACCCTTCGGTTGTCCGGTCGTCTTTGGTCCCATACACTAAACTTAACTCCCTTTTTTTGCTGTTCAGTCACACAGTCAATTTCAACCCTTTGCAGCCCTATGGACCATTGCCCTCCAGGCACCTCTGTCCTCCACCATCCTTCTCAACCTGCCCATCTCTGTGCCCATTGCATCTACAATACCATCTAGCTATCTCATCTTTGGCTGCCCCCTTCTTCTTTTGCCCTCCACCTTTCCCAGCATCAAGGCTTTCTCAAGTGAATCCTCTCTTCTCATTTGATGTCCAAAGTACTTCAGCTTCATAAATTTGACCTTCTAAGGAGCAGTCATGGTTGATTTCTTTTAAGATTGACCTATTTGTTCTCCTCGCTGTCCAGGGGACTCTCAAAACTCTCCTCCAACACCACATCTCAAAGGCATCTATTCTTCCTTAGATTCTTGAAATGCATAGTCTATAAAGCATCCCCAAATGTTTCTAAAGTCTTTATCCTTTATCATTCCAGTTATCATTGTTTTAATTCGCATGTCAGCTTATCATTTAATGTGAGGTTCCATAATTCCTTATACCAGGAGTTATCAAAATTTTAAAGCCGGGGGCCAGGTCATGTTCCCTCAGACAGCTTCAGAGGCCAGATGGCCATTTTGAGCTTCCTCCACCACATGTCACTTCTGGGTGTGGTGGAGGCGGTGGTAGGCCACATGAAATGGTGCTGCAGGTTGAGAATCCCTGCCTGATGAGACAACTCCCCCATAGGTTCCATTTATTTAAATGGACCTACTCTAACTGTAACTTACTCTGGTGTAGTAAATTGTAGTTGGATCAAGACCATTTAAATCAATGGAACTTACAGGAGAGTTGATGCATGAAATCTCCATTTATTCAATGGGCTTATTCTAATACAATTGACATTGTGAAACAGCAGGATTTGGGCCATGTGTAATTTAGCTTTTGTGAGGAAAGAACTGGTGGGATTTTACTAGGAATTTGGGGGAATTTTCCCTCTGCATTGCCCATCTGTGCTTGTTTGATAGGTAGGAAATGCACAAAAAAATGAGAAAGCATGATGATTTTCAGTGCCCAACAGAGAAGTAAGGGTCAGGCAATAGGAAAGGTTAACTTTGTGACAGCGATTGGGTAGTCAGAGAGCTCATTAAGAAGAAATTCTTCAACAGAGTCCCTGAGCACAAAGCTACATTTACTACCAATAATATTTATCCTTATTAAACATCTGGTCCATCTGCTCCCATAGTTACATAGCCAGCTCATGTATACTTTTTAAAAATAAAAATCCTAATTAGAGCTTTGATGACTTCATTCCAATTTGAAGATGCTCAGAAGCAAGGGGTGACATTTTGATGTATATATCAAAATGATATGAACGATCTTTCTTCCTTTTTCGTTTGAAAAGACTGACATTTTGGAATCTGGCAATATTAATTTTTAGTGCCTTCTGCCAGCATTTTTCCACCTAAAAAACTGGCAAAGCCAGAGCAATATTTCAAAGGATTTAAAGTATTAGGAGCTTTATCCGCATGCTTGAGCAGGTTCCAGTGGGTACTAGTGATATCGATTCTAATATGGCTGCAGATCTGAAACCTGACACCTATCTAAGGTGCCCAGTTCTTTTTAAAGATTTGTGCAAGGCAATGATGGGACAATGGTTGAATATCTTGAAGGATCTGGCCATCCCATGAAAGGTGCAGTAAGCCCAATGTTGCCTACTTTAACTACTAAAGACTCACAAACATTTCAGACAGGAGTCTTTCAGCCTTCCTGGAGATTCCTGATTTTATCTGGGGGTCTCTCATACTCAGGCCTGATTCTGCCTAGTAGGCAACATTTGTCTCCTGTAATACTGAAACTTAATAGTCACCTAGATAAACTGGTTGGCAATGGGTTCAAGTAAGCTTTTGTGTATGTAACTTAAATAGTGCTTTAAACAGTTTGTAATTATTATTGCGAGATCGGGGCGATCCTCAATTTTGTCTTCTTCACGGTGCCAAGATATCGCGGGACTTGCATTCCTGCCCTTTCTAATGAGACGCGCAAAGTCTCCCCAGTCTCCGGTCACCCCACGATCACCCCACTTCTCTCCCAACCAATCCTGTCATTTCCTGCCTGAATTTATCCAGTGTATATCTTAACCTATAAAACCAAGGGTTAACCGTTGGAACTTGCTATAGGTTCCTAAGCCTCACCCTAATGACCCGCACCCACCATTCGTGCACATGGCCGAACTGGGTCCACCGGTCAACGAAGGATTGAAAAAACCGGCATTGGGGCAACAGCCCCACAAACAGCAAGAAATGAAAAGAACTTCAATACCCCAAATCCAGTGCGGTTTGCCGAGCTGCAGCCAATTAGCATCAGATGTGAGACGAAAGAAAACGTTCTCAGTCATGGCGCAGCCAATCAAAAAGAACGTTTAGAAACATTGCCGACGCACGAACGCTAACAGCACAAGTAAAAATACATATCCCAGCATCCTAGCCGCCAACAGTGTCTCAAACTATCTAAGTGCCGTTACCATTTAAGGAGTCACACCATCCTACGCATTCACAGTAATGTAGCCAATCAAGTGCTTTGGAGCGAACACATCAAACGTTTCGAAAACAGTGAGAAGAAAAGCTACAAAAGGAGCTGCATTACAGTAAAAACCCCTCATAGTTACGTACTTTTGCGGCTGCATATTGGTAAGGAGCTAATACAATTACGATTTTGGAGCAGAGAACTTTGAATACAAAAAAACTACCTCTTTCTTTATTATTACTTCATTATTTTAGAGTTACCTTCTACTTTTAAATTTTTATTTTACTTTAAATTAGTGAGAGTTATTTATTTTGGAGCGGATTACTTTTAATACAAAAAACCAACCTGTTTACCAAAAAAGAAACTGACACAGACAAAAAACAACATAAGCAGAAACAAACATTAGAAGAAATAATACAGGAAATAAACAACAAACCACTACAAGACAATACAACAAGTACCAGAAACAATGACACAAATGAAGAAATACTACAACATCCAGAAGAAAACAACAAAGGACTACAAATAACCCAAAAAATACCCATAGATTTAATATTGCAAAGACATCTCCTAATGATGATGAATCCACCCAACCCATTCAACCTGCCATTGACATTACTAATGCTAAACCATTTCATCAACATAAAATATCTACAGAGTCAACAAAAAACAGGTAAATAAAACTAATATTTTTTTAAAATGTACATCCATTTAACAAAACAATACAATTTATTTCTCAAATTTATCTCATATCATAGATTCACCAAAAAAAGAAAAGAAAACACAGACAACAATCAGGAAACAAGCAACCACAAACAAAAATAAAGGTAATTAAAATATCTATATTACCTAATTTATGGTCATATATATATATAAATCATGATTACTAAAATATAATGGTAAACAATGCAAATATCAATATCTCTACCTATGTTTAGTCTTTTACAGATTCAACACAAACATCGATGGAAACAAACAACAAATACAAATCTTAAAAATAATTTTACATAGTTACATTTATAAAAATGTTTTAAAAATTTTATTAACAAAGTTTACTGTTCAGATTTAAGAAAAATTATTACAGTTACAAAAAATATTTGAAATGTAAAAAAAAATTGTGTAACAAACAAACATTAAAAAATTCCTTTAAATAAAAGGTTTACAGAACCAGGGACAATAACAACAAACAAACATTGTTAACAATAAAAAAATTATTAAAAAAAGACTCCTCGTTTATAAAAAACCCCCGAAAAAAACAGCCCGGCAACGCCGGGCAACCCCTGCTAGTTGTATATAAAGCACTGCTGCGCCATTGCTGTTCATGTTCAGTTTGCTTACAATAAAGTTGTGTTTGCCCCTGTTATGCTGGCTGTTTCTCTTCAGTTCCTGAACATCAAACAAGCTGATATGTCTGTTTAACCCTGTGTGGATTGCCCAGGCTGCTAATTGGACAGCTACCTTTTCCAATGGGTTTGTCAGGGTTTGCAAACAATCCTGAGACCATCATGGCTCGACATGGCAATTGGGTACGGGCAAATTAGTTATAGGAAGCAATTGTGACTCCATGTTTACTTGGCTGAGGGCACTGAAGGCAGTAGCACAAGTGTCATGTAGAGAGAGACTCAAGGTCCCGCAAACAGCTATGATATTTGGCTCATGTCCACGAACTGAGCTGAGCAAAAGCAAACCACAGCTAGACAAAATTGTTGTTGTTCAGTCGCACAGTCGGTTCCGACCCTTTGCGACCCCATGGACCATTGTTCTCCAGGCGCCTCTGTCCTCCACCATCCCCCTCAGCCCTCCCAGCTCTGTGCCCATTGTGTCTACAATACCATCTAGCCATCTCATCCTTGGCCTCCCCCTTCTTCTTTTGCCCTCCACCTTTCCCAACATCAATGCCTTCTCAAGTGAATCCTCCCTTCTCATTTGATGTCCAAAGTACTTTAGCTTCATCTTTACTATTTGACTCTCCAATGAGCAGTCAGGGTTAATTTCTTCTAAGATTGACCTATTTGTTCTCCTCGCTGTCCAGGGGACTCTCAAAACCCTCCTCCAACACCACATTTCAAAGGCATCTATTCTTCTGCGTTCAGCCTTCCTAATTGTCCAGCTCTCACATCCATACATTACTACTGGGAAAACCATTGCTTTGACTATTCTAATTTTTGTTTGCAATGTAATGTCTCTGCTTTTCACTATGTTCCCCAGGTTTCTCATTGCTTGTCTCCCAAGAATCAGTCACCTTTTTATTTCGTGGCTACAATCCCCATCTGCAGTGATCTTTGATCCTAAAAATGTAAAATCTGCCACTGCTTCTACTTCTTCCCCGTCTATTTTCCAAGAACTGATTGGGCCTGTTGCCATTATCTTGGTTTTCTTGATATTGAGCCTCAGGCCAGATTTTGCACTCTCCTCCTTCAGCCCTATCAAGAGATTCTTTAGGTCTTCCTCACTTTCTGCCATTAGGGTGGTATCGTCTGCATATCTCAGATTGTTGATGTTTCTCCCAGCGATTTTAACCCCATATTGTGATTCCTCCATCCCTGCACTGCACATTATGTGCTCTGTGTATAGGTTGAATAGGCATGGTGACAAAATGCAGCCTTGTCTTACTCCTTTTCCTATTCCAAACCACTCTGTCATTCCCTGTTCTGTCCTAACTGCTGCTTCTTGGTTCATGTACAGATTTCTCAGGAGGCATATGAGGTGCTCTGGTATTCCCATCTCTTTAATTACTTGCCACATCTTGTTGTGGTCCACACAGTCAAATGCCTTAGTGTAGTCAATAAAACAAAAGTAAACTTGTTTCTGGTATTCCTTTGTTTTCTCCATGATCCAGCGTATGTTGGCAATGTGGTCTCTAGTCCCCCTGCCTCTTCTGAAACCGGCCTGCACCTCTGGTAATTCTCTTTCCACATGCTGCTGAAGTCTATCCTGTATTATCTTGATCATCACCTTGCTGGCATGTGGGATGAGCGTGATTGTTCGATAATTTGAACATTCTTTGGCATTGCCCTTTTTTGGGATTGGGACGTATACTGATCTTTTCCAATCCTGTGGCCATTGTTTTGTTTTCCAAATCTGCTGGCATATTGAATGCAGTAATTTGATGCCGTCATCTTTTAGCGCTTTGAAAAATTCAACTGGGATACCATCATCTCCACTAGCTTTGTTGTTTGCAGTGCTCTTTAGGGCCTTTATGACTTCGCTCTCCAGGATGTCTGGCTCAACTTCAACTTCTTCATCATTGTGATTGCCAGGAGTGTTGAGGTCCTTTTTGTAGAGTTCCTCTGTGTACTCTTTCCATCTTTTCTTAATCTCTTCTGCATCAGCTAGCTCCTTTCCGTCTTTGTCCCTTATCATGGTCATTTTTGCTTTAAATGTTCCCTTAATTTCCCCGATTTTTTTGAAAAGATCTCTGGTTCTGCCTCTTTTGTTGTTTTCCTCCATTTCTCTGCACTGTTCTTTTAGGTACTTTTCCTTATCTCTCCTTGCTTTTCTTTGAAATTCTGTGTTCAAATGATTGTAGTTTTTCCTTTCTCCTTTGGCTTTTGTGTTCCTTCTTTCCTCTGCTATTTTAAGAGCCTCATCAGACAACCACTTTGCTTTCTTACTCTTCTTTTCTTTTGGTATGGTTTTCTTTGCTGCTTCCTGCATGATGCCCCTCATCTCCGTCCATAATTCTTCTGGTACTCTGTCTACCGAGTGTAAGCCATTAAATCTGTTCATCATCTCCACCGTGTATTCTTTAGGGATGCTGTCTAGGTGATATCTTTCTGGTCTCCGTGTTTTCCCTATTTTCTTTAGTCTAAGCCTGAATTTTGCGATCAATAGGTTGTGATCTGAGCCACAGTCTGCTCCAGGTCTTGTTTTTGCTGACTGTATGGAGGTTCTCCATCTTTGGCTGCAGAGTATGTAGTCAATCTGGTTTCGGTGTTGGCCATCTGGTGATGTCCATGTGTAAAGTCGCCTCTTGTATTGCTGGAAGAGAGTGTTTGCTATGACCAATGCGTTCTCTTGGCAGAACTCTATCAATCTTTGCCCTGCTTCATTCTGTGTTTCAAGACCAAATTTGCCTGTTATTCCATTTACTTTTTGATTTCCTACTTTGGCATTCCAATCTCCTAATATAATTTGGACATCATTTCTTGGTGTCTGTTCTATGAGGTGTTCTAGGTCCTCATAGAACTGGTCCATTGTGGCTTCATCTGCACCAGTGGTTGGTGCGTATATTTGGATCACAGTGACATTGAAAGGTTTGCCTTGAAATCTGACTGACATCATTCTGTCATTTTTGAGATTGTATCCCATTACTGCTTTTCTCACTCTTTTATTGACAATTATGGCTACTCCATTTCTTCTAAGGTTTTCTTGCCCACAGTAGTAGATATGATGGTTTCCAGAGCTGAATTCACCCATCCCTGTCCATTTGAGCTCACTGATGCCTAAGATGTCAATGCTTATTCTTTCCATTTCATTTTTTACCACTTCCAGTTTACCTTGGTTCATTGATCTCCCATTCCATGTCCCTATGCAGTATTGCTCCTTGCAACATTGCATTTCCCCTCCCCCTTTCCTGTCCCTCCCCTTCCTCCCCTCTGTGGTGTTAAGCATCCTGTATCACCTAGCCTGCTCCTTTGTTTTGCCTTTTGTTTTGGTCAATAGGGTTCTCTTGGCAAGATTTGTGACGTGGTTTGCCGGTGTCTACGCCATTTTTCTCCTCATACATTTTATCACAGTTTTTAAAAGTTTAAAACATTTAAGACAACATATCATGCATATTATCACACTTTAAAACAAGTCTCTATGTCAGTTTCTATGTTTAGTCAGTATAAAGTCTCTATGTCAGTTGCTATATTAAGTCTTCTACATTTGCATATCAGCTACTTATCGTTTGCCTGGGACTCTGAGTCTTGCCCCCTGCTCTTCCTCCTCTGCCCTCTTCCCTTCTGTCAGTTGGTCTTCTCCTGGCCTCTTCGCCGCTCGCCCGGCTCTCCTCCTCTTCTTCACCCCCCGGCTGGGGGTGGCTGCCCGGCGGCGGCGGCTGGCCCTTTTGCCGCTCGCTCGGCTCTCCTCCTCCTCCTCACCCCCCGGCTGGGGGTGGCTGCCTGGCGGCGGCGGCGACTGGCCCTTTTGCCGCTCACCCGGCTCTCCTCCTCCTCCTCACCCCCGGCTGGGGGTGGCTGCCCGGCGGCGGCGGCTGGCCCTTTTGCCGCTCGCCCGGCTCTCCTCCTCCTCCTCACCCCCGGCTGGGCATGGCTGCCCGGCGGCGGCGGCGGCTGGCCCTTTTACCGCTCGCCCGGCTCTCCTCCTCCTGCTCTTCACCCCCCGGCTGGGGGTGGCTGCCCGGCGGCGGCGGCGGCTGGCCCTTTTGCCGCTCGCCCGGCTCTCCTCCTCCTCCTCACCCCCCGGCTGGCGGTGGCTATGCATAAATACACAGAGTCTTCTAGCTTGAGATAAGGCAGGAACAGTGAGTCTTGTCACTATCTGCTGATTAAGCCTGCCTATGGGCAACCTGGGCACACAGGCTGGTAAGTGTAACCCAATCAGCCAAGTGCCACATAGTAAACTTTCCATCACAGGGGTCTCACGCAGACTGTGCGTGCTGACTCCCAATTGTAGTCAATAAATACAGTCCACCCAAGAATTTGGGGCTGGCTTTTACCATCATACATCAGTCTCGCGTGCCTTCCTTGAGTTCAGCACCTCAACTCCCATGGACCATTACAACAACCCTGGTAGGTCTTTATGTTTATTGTGACCAGTATAAGCAGGCAGAAACACTTCAGAACCTAGGAAATATTACTTTCAATGGTACCAGGTTTTCCTTTGCTTCAAATTTTGCTTTACTGAAAAATGTGATGGCAAATCTGATGGCAATTCTCACTTGTGCGCACCTTAGTCTAGTATTTGGAACATCCCTGCAAATTCCTTGTAGTTCTTCCACTAGTTTTTCTTAAAGACAGTGCTCATTTTGGGGTGAGGAGAAGACACAATATATGTTCCTTCAAGACCTCTTCCAACATCTGTTGCCATCAGCTGGCTTTTCACCTGCAATCATCCACCAGGGACCAGTAAAAAGAAGACCACAAGGTGTATGACTACTTCTAGGTATAAATCCTGATTTTGAAGGGAAAAAAATCCATTCCAGGCTGATAAGCATAGAATGTTAATGCCTCTCATTTAGAAGCTGGACAAGGCTTTCCCAATAAAGGGATGCATTCTGATCCCAAACCAAAAGCCTCTGCATACAAATATCCATTAAAAACTTGAAAGTTCCTTGAATAAATTGCTTCTACTGAAGAGCAAATACATTAATACCAAGGACACCTGCAGTGCACGCCTGGACTGTATTTCCATTGATTGGTGATTTATAGACATGCAAGGGGAGACAGGAGTATTCCGTGCTTCCAAGTAATATATCCACAGGTCAGAAGACCGATAATCTAACATTTGCTCTCCCAGATCCTAACGTGCTCAAAAGGAAAGAAGAATATATTTTCATTAACTAACTCTCGGTACATAAAACAAAAAAAGTACTCACACTGTTGATAGAATTATAGTCTTTAGAAACAAAGAATGGCTTCTCTTGGCTAACTGTAGTGTTGCAGATTTGCATCAACTTCCAAAGCAGGAAGAACTAAGGAGTGGCAAGATAATACAGAATGAAATGCTGAAGTAGGGAAAATGCTACAACTGGAATCTTTCTAGGTATTTGATTACAATTTGTATGATATTAGGATACAGCATAACCACTAGCTGAAATCCTATTGCAGTGAAGGCCAACCTCGGCACTCCAGGTGTTTTTGAACTTCAGTTCTCAGAACCCTGATCAGCAGGTGTCCTGACTTGGGCTTCTGGTAATTAAAGTACAAGAACACCTGGAGTGCCAAGGTATTGCTTAGTGTAATAAGTCACAGTAGAATAAGCTCAGTGAATCAGTGGACATTTGGAGAATCAATCCTTTTGTAAATTCCTTTAATTCAAATGGGGAAGTTTTAGTTGCAACTGATTAAGCATAGTAAGTGATAACTAGAGCAACGATGTCGAAGCTTTTAAAGACCAAGTGCCCAAACTGCAACCCAAACCCCATTTATTTATCGCAAAGTGCCAACATGACAACAGGGGAGGGAGGAAGCACTCCCATTCGACTTCTGAGCAGAGCAAACTCTGGGCTGGAGGGAGGGAGGATGTGCTCCCATTGCGCTGCTGGGCAGAGGTGCAGGATGAACTCTGTGCTGGGGAGAGGGAGGAAGCACTGCCATTGGGCTGCTGGGCTGCTGGGCAGAGGGGTGGGCAAACTCTGTGCTGGGGTGACCACATAGGTGCACACAGAGAGGGCTTTGAGTACCATCTCTGGCACACATGCCTTAGGTTTGCCACCAATGAACATGTGTCTGGCCAGGTTATCCTGCTATGGTAATAGATAGTAAACCATACTGCCAGCGACTCAATGCCAGGTGTCGGGCAGCAGTTAACTAACCTGACAACTCTGTGGCCTTGGCGAAGTCCACAGGGAAGGGTGATGGTCCCCAAGTGGGTAAAATCCCACTTGAATCCATCTTGATGGAGGACAACAGCTTCAACATTACTGGCCAGGGGCTGAGGAGGACTTTGCATGCCAAAAGGGCTCAGCACCAGAAAGTGACTTGCGGAGCTGGATCAGTGGTACAGGTGTCACACTGTGATGCAGAAGGCAGATGAAAGCCCATGGCACTATATTTGCAGGATAGTCTTCATGGCTGATCGACATAAGGATCATCAATATTCGGAATCAGATATGGCACAAGAAGAAGAATTGATAACTAGAGTAAGACCCTTTGGATTAATGGAACTTCAAAGGAGTTGACACACCAGTGCCTCATGGACTCTAGTGCAGCTTACTACATTAAGCACCAAGATTTCAGTCTCTCTTTCTCAGTGCGTGTGCGTGTGCATGTGAGTGTTCATGTGTGTGTGTGTGTGTGTGTGTGTGTGTGTGTGAGAGAGAGAGAGAGAGAGAGAGAGATTGTCCTTTTCTTCTTCCATGTCTAGGCCAGACTTTGCCAACTTGATATCACTTGAGCTGGTTGGCCTATGACAGTGATGGCAAACCTTGGCACTCCAGATGTTCTTAGACTTCAATTCCCAGAAGCCCAAGTACATGTGAATCCACATAAATGGGTTTACTGCAGTAAACCCATTTGTGTGGATTCACAGGGGCTTGGGCTTCCAGGAATTGAAGTCCAAGAACTGCTAGTGCCAAGGTTCACCATCATGGTCCTATGAGAATAACAATAGTTAATGCCAAATCAGTGTGGTTTCTTACTTTCTTAAGGACAGGTGGCAAAAAGAGACAAGAGACAACAAGCTGATAGGGACTTTGAATGCAGAAGTTAGAAGAACTCCAAGACTTAGGTTGCATTAACAGAAATATAGTCTCCCTCTATTCAGCACTATTAAGACCACATCTGGAGTACTGTGTCCAGATGTGGTCTAAACTAGTACTTTTGACAAGCTGAAATACTAGTGCAGTACTAGAGAAGGGTGACCTTTATCTTTACTAGAGAAGTTAACCTGGCCTTGAAGACTTCTACCTCACACTCGGAATCCCCTGCCTGTGGGAGGGGTGACCTGGAAAGGGCATCGGCATGGCTGATCTCCTTGTCGGGGCGGTAGGTCAGCGCGTACTGGTATGCGTTGAGGAAGATCGCTCATCGCAGCATCCTTGGGGACAAGATCTGCGGGGTTGGTTTATCTGTAGTGAAGATTCCTAAGAGGGGCTTGTGGTCGGTCACGACTTTGAATGGCCTGCCATAGAGAAAGTCGTGGAAACTCTTGGTTCCTGCAATGATTGCTAGGGCCTCCCTGTCAGTTTGCACATAGTTGCACTCTGCCTTGGACAGGGATCTCAAATAGTATGCCACTGGGGCTTCTCGCCCGCTCTCTAGCACGTGGCAGAGGACTGCCCCCACCCCCACCGGTGAGGCATCGCAGACCAGCACAACGGATTTCTTTGGGTCAAAGTGGGTCAACACAGCCTCGGAAGATAGGAGCTGTTTGAGTCCCCGGAATCCCCTTCCTGACTGTCCCCCCATCGCCAAGCCGCATCCTTTTTGCGTAATCTATGCAACGGTTCCGCAACGGACGCCTTTCCCGGGAGGAAAGAGTGATAGAAATTTAGGAGTCTTAGGAAGGACTGCAATTCGGGCTTGGTGGTGGGGCGAGGAGCATCCTTCACTGCCGCTACCTTGGACTCAGCTGGTTTAATGCCCTCAGGGGTTATTCGAAAACCCAGAAACTCTACCTCTTCAGCAAAAAATACACATTTATCCTTTCTCAGCCTGAGCCCCGCTTTTTCGAACACCGTTAGTACCTGGTCTAACCTCTTGGCCAATTTCTGCTCCCCTCCCGCTGTTATCAGAATGTCATCAAAGTAAGGGAAAACACCTGGGAGCCCTTTCAACAATCTTTCTACGAGGGACTGAAAGATCCCCGGAGTCGAATTTACGCCGAATTGGAGGCGCGTCACTTTAAAAGCTCCCTTGGGGGTAACAATTGTCTGAGCGGCAGCTGTAGCTGGGGTTACCGACAATTGTTGGTATGCCTGAGCCAAGTCTAGTTTGGCGAAACACCTCCCCGCATGCAAGGTTGCAAGCAGGTGGCTTACCACCAGTACCGGATACGCATTTGGGCGAATTGCCTTGTTAATCGTGCACTTGTAGTCAGCGCAGATTCTGACCTCCCCGTTAGCCTTAAGTGCCATAACAATGGGGGTTTCCCACTCAGCGGAGTCCACTGGCACCAAAATCCCCTGACCCACCAATTTGTCCAGTTCAGTCTCTATTTTGTCCTTTAGTGCGAAAGGCACTCTTCTTGGCTTCATCCTGATGGGTCGAATGTCGGGGTCCAATTCGAAGGAAACTGGGGGCCCTTTGAACTTCCCTAGCCCCTTATCAAAAACGGCAGGGTGTGCGTTACACACCTCCATGATCGGGTCAGCCTGCACGGCGTGTATGCCTCCAATGAAAACTCCTAGGGGCCCGAACCACTGTGTACCTAGGAGACAGCAGGACCCTTCCTTTAGAACTACTAGGGGCAACTGCACGGAGCGCCTTTTAAACTGAACCTTGAACTCTCCCGTCCCCAACACTGGTATACTTTTGCCCTGAACGTCCCGCAAATTAGTCTTAAGGGCCTTCAGCTTGGCGCGTGACTTTGGGGGAATGCGCAGAAATTCCCTGTGGGAGACGATGGAGTACGACGACCCTGAGTCGATCTCCATCCTTATTGGGACCCCCTGTACCAGTACCTAAACAAAAAACCGGGGCTGCCGCAACTGCACACTGTGGACCGCCTGGTCGCGGTCTTCGGGAACCCGTCGAGCTGCGCGGTGCTCCTGGGGCTCGTCATCGAAGATGTGCCCGACCCTGTCTGCCTTGCATTGGGGCCGTTCCGCCTGGCCCTTGCCGTCGTCTCGACAATGCCCGCAGACCCTTGCAATGTGCCCGCGCCGCCCGCAGTTGTGGCGCTCTGCCTTCCGGAATGGGCATCGGCTCCGGTCGTGGGATGCCCCGCATCCATCACAGCGGCGGTCCTCTCTGGTGTGGTCTCACCTCTCCAGCTTCCTCTGCACCCGTTGCACGTCCTCGTCCTCGCTGAAGTCGGAGGTGGACGTGGTGGACTCGGAGGCCCCTTGCTCTTCGTGGGAGGAGCAGCTGTGGACTGGGACCGCTGGCGGGGGCCCCCCAACTGTGGTGGTCCTGGCCCAGCACACCCGTTCGCCTTGTTGCACTGACTCGGCGGCTTGGGCGATGCGTAGGACATGCTCGAACGAGATGCTCTCGTCTTTGGCCAGTAGTTTTTTCCTGGCCCCCTCATCTCGCAGGCCCAGCAGGAGCCTGTCTCTCAGTGCCTCGCTCAGGGATGCCCCCCACCGGAAAGGCATGGCAGCCACCCGCATGGCTGCCACGAAGTCTGCCACGGACTCACCGGCCCGCTGGAACCATTGCTGGAATGCCAACCTTGCTGGGAACACGGACACTTTCGGGCGAAAGTGCTTCCTCAACTCGGCGAGGATCTCGTCTAGGGGCATGGCCCTGAGCGGTCTCGGCGTCAGGAGGTTGGTGGCCAGTTCCAAAGTCTCTAAGCCGCACTGGGCCAGTAGGAATGCCTGGCGCTGGGCTTCCTCCTTGATGCCTTCGAGGTCCATAGCGTAGAGGAACTGCTGCTCATAGAGTTCCCATTTTTCTGGCTTCGTGATGTCGAAGGGCGCGATGTTCACTTGTCGGGATGCCATCCCATCCTCATCACCAATTTAGTGTCTTGCACGGAAGACAAGAAGGAGCTGCAGTAAGGGCTAAAACCAACTTTATTGCATTGTAGTCGGAGTGAACATGAGGGTAATGGTGGACCACACATCTCTATTTATAGTACATTGTACATTTGAATAGCCCGGGTGATAGTTCATTGGTCACTGTTGGCGTGACGTCATGGATCGTCACGCCCAACATCTCCAGGTGTGGTGCAGCATTATCTGCAACAGGTGCTGCTACTGCTGCTGGCACGAACAGTATAGTCCTTAACAGCTTGTTACAATGTGTCATTGATTACTTCCAATGGATACAATTGTTGGATACAATGGCTGGATACAAACAGTTAAAAAGGTACTTGTCACATTTTATTCAGTACATAACAAAGACCTTTCTCACAAGAGATTGGATACACAGATTACTCCTTGTTTTTGGGCAGACATTGACTGCCACACTCTTAGCCAGCTTTCCCCAGGCACTCACAGAGAAGCCCTGAATTTTCTAGATTGTTCCTCCCGTTCCTCAGTTTCTTTGTGCAATCTTAGACAAGTATTCTGGAACTTGTTACAACCAAGGCCAGCCCTTCTGTGACTGTTACCAAATTTCTGGATCTACTGTATAACAGCCAGGATTGCTGTTCTTCTGTCAATTACATGGCAGTTGTTAAAAATATACCTGAGAACCTTTACCAAAGGAAAAAGTTTGACGGCTTTAAATACAAAGCAATATCATTTGAGAATACTTGACAATGACAGTCCCAAAAATGATTTTTTTTAACAACCAAAAGAATTAAACTTTTAAATAACAAGTGATGATTGCTTGGAGACTATTCAGACTGTTTGGGGGGTTTTTTACAACCTGTTTCTTATTCTGTGAATTAACTCCATAAAACTATGAGCAAGGCAGATATACTAGAGAGATCACATCTGCTGCTACCCTGAGCAACTGGAAATATTGCCATTTTCTTCTCTCTTTTCTATTCCAACACAAAAGGGGTAAAGAAACCGTATGAGTATTCCTTCATGCAATTTGCTAGCACACTACCATCTGCTACCTTTGGCATCAACTGCACGCTTGGAATCCCCTTTATAAATGCGCCCTGAACCAGGAAACTGATTCAGATGAGAACCAATTAGCATTCCCACCTCCCAGAGCACATGCCAACATGTATGCAGGCTCACGTCTTCCTTTTGCTTCTATTCAACAATCTGTTACATTACAGAGACACGGGTGTCATGGAATTCGCTCCAATGTTTTAATAATAGTGAGGGTCCGTTTTGAAAGATGAAATGATGTCTCTTGTAAATCACTATGAGATTGCATCAAGACATCCACAGGTGTTGCTCCCTGACACCTTTTCTTGTCCTGCAATGAAGGACACCGCACCGAAGCTCTCCTGGGCCCCCACCATCGGCCCAGGATGGGAGCCACCTGCGGCAACCGGCCCCGCCTCCCTCCGGCCCTCCATCGACCGGAGGGATAAAGAGATGCCGTGCCGCAGACGGGATGCCGTGCCGAAGCTCTCCTGGGCCCCCACCATTGGCCCAGGATGGGAGCCACCTGCGGCAACCGGCCCCGCCTCCCTCCGGCCCTCCATTGACCGGAGGGATAAAGAGACGCCGTGCCGCAGACGGGACGCCGTGCCGCAGATGGGACACCATGCCGAAGCTCTCCTGGGCCCCCACCATCGGCCCAGGATGGGAGCCACCTGCGGCAACCGGCCCCGCCTCCCTCCGGCCCTCCATCGACCGGCGGGATAAAGAGACGCCATGCCGCAGACAGGACGCCGTGCCGCAGACGGGACACTGCGCCGAAGCTCTCCTGGGCCCCCACCATCGGCCCAGGATGGGAGCCACCTGCGGCAAACGGCCCCGCCTCCCTCCGGCCCTCCATCGACCGGAGGGATAAAGAGACGCCGTGCCGCAGACGGGACACCGCTACGTCCCCGCCTCCCGAGCCTCGGAGGGCTCAAAGGATGCTGCCCCGCGCCGCCCGAGGACTTAGCCCTCTTTCCCGGCTTGGCATTTGCCACGGGGAAGAGTGGAAGTGAACGCCTTTTTTTTCTTTTCTTTCTTGCTTTTATGTTGTATGCTTACTGATTTTGTATCTTTCCCCTCGCTGCTGCCTGCTTTAGGCAGCACGCCCCAATGTAAACCACTTAGAGTCTTCTTCTGGAAGAGACAAGCGGTATATAAATTAAAACTTTATTATTATTATTATTATTATTATTATTATTATTATTATTATTATTATTATTATTATTATTATTATTATTATTATTATTATTATTATTATTATTATTATTATTATTATTATTATTATTATTATTATTATATGCAGTGAAAACTTCTTGCTCTGCCTGAGACACTAAGTGCAGAATGGCAAGAAAAGGGAGAAGGAGGGGGCAAAGAATTCTCTCACTCATGCTGGGGGGGGGGACCAGCTCATTGAAGAGAAACCTCTCTGTCAGGGCTAGTGCCTGGGGTCTTATACTAAAGATGTGAACACAAGCTCTCTCCTGCCTTTATTCGCCAGCGCAGGCGAGAGAACTGGTCTCGTCAAGCGAGTCTTTGCTCATTCAATGAGGCTGACCTTTTGGGGGAAATCCTGCTCATTAGGTGAGTTACTCGCTAAGTGAGATGCTCATTATGTGAGGTATTACTGAGTGGTACCTCGCTTAAAGAGCATAATGCGTTCCATGGGATTGCTCTTTAAGCGAGTTTGCTCTTTAAGCGAAACACCATTGTAAGTGACCAATTATGACTTCTTTGGGGGGGATTGTGAACCCCGATTTAGTTGCTAAGGGAGTTTTTGGTTGGTTTTAGGAGATCATTCAGAGAAAATTCTGCTCTTTAAGCGAGTTAGTCTCTAAGCGAGATGCTCTTTATGCAATGTTTTACTGTATTTCCTATGTGCCTTCAACTTCACTTCTGGAGCACAAGTGGCATGAAATATTTATTTTTCAAAAGGACACATTTGAATTATCAAATGTGTTCTGTTGTTAAAAGCAATGTTTTGCATTGTCTATTATTATTGGCCCACTGTGTTTTTACTAGGAGCACCCTAGCTAAATGAACAAACAATACCTCTCAATCTACCTTTAGTGGTCAGTTTTAATACTGCATCTATAAAGTGCATGTTATCCTGCTGGTAGGGGTCCTCAGCCTTTTTAAGCTGGGGGACAGATCAGCCCCCATGCACCAGACTGTTAGTGGGTCAGACTGGTGTCCCCCCTGCCATCACCATTGCCTTTGGCAGCAGCAGTGGATGAGGGGACAACAGTCTAGCCCATCAGAAAATGACTCGTGGAACTGGATCAATGGTCATGCTGTGATTTGGAAGGCAGATGAAAGGCCACTGCATTATATTCTCAGGACAGTCTTCATGGCTGATCGCAATGAGGATCACCAATATTTGGATATGGCAGAAGGAAATGAAGATCTATAAAATGCTTAAAGGTAAAGGTCGCCCTTGCTCGGAAGCTAGTTGAATCCAACTCAAGGGTGCGTTGCTCATCTACATTTACAGCCAAAGAGCCAGTGCTGTCTGTGTCTGCAGACGTTTCTGTGGCCATGTGGCATGAATGGCTAAACATGAGAGCACATGAAATGCTGTTACTGTCCCACTGAAGCAGTACCTACTTATCTACTTGTAATTTCTTGCTTTCTAATTGCTAGGTTGGCAGGAGCTGGGCCAAAGATGGGAGCTCATTTGCCTGCTGATCTTCCAGTCATTAAGAAATGCTTAAAATGTAAAAAATACAAGGGATAATAAGAGAATGACATAAAATTAGATTCCTATCAACAGCTTCAAAGGGGCAGCCATTTTGTTTCTCAAATGCCCTTGGATGAGTGGGGGGGCACATGAAATGGCACAGGTGGCTGGATCTGGCCCATGGGAACCCCTGCCTTAAACTAACCCTAGGCCTCCCAACATCACCATACCTATTTTCTTTTCTTTTTAAGGTTAAAAAAGTCCCACTGTGTCACCTATTGGGGACTGAGTGAGTAAGATTTTTCTTAGATGCAGGGATGGGTGTGTGAGGCTTCTGGGCTTTTAAACAATGTCTGCTCCTTCCAGAAACATAAACTATTATTCTGCCCTCACCACAAGATGGTCACATTTATTACACATAAATCCAGAATTTATCTTGAGTTAGGAAAGACAAAGAGAAGGTCATGGAAGATGTGGTTTGGGATAGAGACACAAATTTAGAAAGCTGACAAACACCAGCAGAAGCTGCTACTCGTGTCCAAGTATACATTTTTTTCTGAAAAACTTTTTTCAGGAAAAATGCCATTGGCATGATTTTTTTAAAGGTGAATCCCAGCTTGCCATAAAGTGGCCCACACACTATGCTCACGGAACCTGCTGCACGTATGAAATGAGCCATGCAAGATTTGACACCAGGACTACAATGGACTGCCACAGCCTTGAGAATATGGACAAGGTGTGCCTTCACAGTCAGTTCATCTGGCATGGCCTCTTCCGCCTCCATGACTGTTGGGAATCAGAATAATGAAGTGGTTCCTCCTCTGCTCATTTTGCCATTTGGCTCAATATGGCTTCCAGTGGCATTTTATCCACTGAGGGGAACCCTTACCCCACCTAAAGGGGCTTATCTGCCCATAGCCATTGGCCCCTTTAGGGAGTCAGGTTATTTACCACTGCCCAACACTTGGCATTGAGTCGCTAGCTTTACGGTCTACTCCATTACTGTAGCAGGATATTCAGCCAGACATAAGGTGGGTCCATAAGATTGTGTCTGTTCTGCATATAGTATGCATCAGATGTCAACAGATCTCTTGCGCTATCTATTTCTCTCTAAAAGGAGCTGAAATGAATCATTTTTTTTCACTTAGAAAATATCTGCATGTGAAAATAGAAAATAGGACCATACTACACACTGTTTGTTTGGTGTTCTGTGCCTTTTTCTGTTCTTATTATTTTTGTGGCTGCTCATCTCTATCCATATTACCTTAGCGGGATGTCTGGCCAGACAAACATAGGCGTATGAGATATCAGATAGAGTACACTAATTTGGAAACTCAAAAGAGAAGGCTAGTGGGTTGAAAAAACACCCTCCATAAAAGTAAATTTTCCAAGCTCTAGTCGCCTTTATTTTAGATCTAGCCTACAGCCGTGATCCTTCCTTCATTTAATAGCACGTTTAAACCCACTGAAATTTGAACAAACACCATTAGGATCAATCTGGAAAATATATCAGGCAGTAGATTCTGTTTATTCATCCCAAGGATGCATGAGGTTGTCAACACTCTTTCATTACATAAAGTGTGATTATCCAGGCCGTATCTTTTGCTTTTACTTAGATGATTGCTTACAGTTATTCCAATTACTGCCAACTATGCAAGCCTATTGCTCCATTTCTATGGTTGCCTTAATGAATAATTTAAGTTCCTCTGCTTCATTTGCTTCAGAATTATTTTATGATGCAGCTGAATGTTTTAATGCTATTACAAAAGCATTGTGATGATCCAAGTGGCTGCTTGCAAGAATGGAGATGAATAGGACTATTTTCAGAATAATAACAATAAAAAAAATAAAGCGTCATTTTGAAGGGTCTGTCTTACAAATGATACTAAGCAGATGCTGTGCTGGTATGAGTGGCTCTTTTTGAGTTCTATACATCTTGATATCTTTACAATACCATGAGTAAGAGTTCCAATAGTTTTGGGTTAAATGCTGTCAAGTCACATCTGACTTACTGTATACTAACAGTAATAGAAGTTTGATGAAGTAGACTTGATCCATGCAAGCTCACGTGTAAATACAGGTGCCACAACTGCTGTACTGCAACTAAATGATTGTGAGTTCGATCCTGACCCAGGGCTCAAAGTTTACTCAGCCTTCTATCCTTTGAAGGTCAGAAAATGAGTACCCAGCATGTTGGGGGCAAAATGCTAATCAACTTGTGAAACACCCAGAGAGAGCACTAAGCGCTAAGGGGTGGTATATAAGTGTGATTGCTTTTTGTTGTTGTTTTGTTTACTCTCTGATATGCTTGCACAGACTAACGTGGCTACCACATGTGAGATATTTAAGGAGTGGTTTTACCATTGCCATCCTTCCAGTGAGTTTCCATGATCAAGCAGAGATTCAAACCCAGGTCTCCTAAGTTGTAGTCAGTCACTCTATCTACTACTCCCAGTATGTTTAGTGGACCACACTGCTAAAATGCAAAGAATACAAAAGCATAGCATGATATTCGGGTGTCCTAAAGCCATTGGCATGATAGACTTTGTAATTAAATGAACCAGAAGTTTAAAACATGGAAACAAACTTTACAGTACAATATGTAAATTTTACAGCTGGAAGTGGTGGAACTCTTTGCCCTTGGGCCAAATCTGGCCCCTGGATGGGCCAAGCCCAGCAGGCACAGCATTCTCCAAACCTTTCAGCAAACATCATGCCCTGGCCTGGGAGAATAGTTATCCCCAACCATTGATGAGTCTTCATTATTATCTCCAAACAGTGGTTGGAGAGAACAGCAAGAATGCATTGAGAGTTAAAAGGAACCCTACTATAGGTAGGTGATGACGAACCTTTTAGAGACTGAGTGCCCAAACAGAGGGGTGAGGCAAACTCTGTGCTGGGGGAGTGTTAGATTCTCGCAAGAAGTAGGCTATGCAGCAGAGTGTGGGTTAAACATAGTGATTCTTTATTCAGATCGGGAGTCGAGACTGGGCACTATGTGGGGGGGGAGATGGTATCTTATATACAGAGGTTTTCCCATTCATCAACAAAGGAACATACCAGTGGACAATCACAGTTTATAACAACCATTTGGTCCCCTGTGCTGCTTTGAAATGCGCCCCTCCTTTTGAAGAGGGCGCCCCTCTGGCGGATCCTGGCGGATCCTCTTCACGTGATGTGTCCCTTTGAAGTGAGGTAACACTTGGACATTACATCCCTCCCCCCTCAGTGAGAAACAACCTTTCCCCAACGGATGGGTGGCCCGCAAACTCGTCTGGGCCGCCCGTGCGTCTCTGGCACCAGGGTAGGCTCAACGGACACTCCGACTGGTTCAGAAGTGGGGGGAGAGCTCGTAGTGGCCCCCCTTCCGTTCTGGCATCTGAGCTCGTGGTAGCCTCCCCTCCCTCTTCGGGCTCTGGGGGAGACGTGGTCAGGGGGTCACTGATTAATTCCCACTCAACATCTCTCTCCATATCTCCACTCGTTTCCCCTTGTGGCTCCCTCTCTGGGCCAGAGTTAGAGTTCTGCCCCAGGACCTGGAGCCGCATTTGATCAGTGTGTCTCCTCCAAATTGCGCCATTCTCCATTTGCACTCTGTAAGACACTGGGCCAGTCTGTTCCAACACTTCCCCGCCCAACCATGGAGGCCCGTTGGCATAATTCCTGCAGTGGACTGGTTGCCCAACCTCAAAACCTTTTAAATTTGGAATGTCTATATTGAGGCCCCGATCCTCTTGGCGCTGAGGATCTAAATGGTCGAAAACAGTCGGCAGTTTCCTTTTCATTAAAAGTTCGGCTGGCAACAGCCCTGAGGCCAATGGAGTGACCCTGTAGGACAGCAAAAACTGACACAACTGCAGTTCCAAATCCCCAGGTCCCATGCGTGAGAGCACGTCTTTGACCATCCATACCTGCCTCTCGGCTTGACCGTTTGTGGCAGGGTGAAAAGGAGCGGCCGTGATGTGTCTAATCCCATTACGACTTAGGAAATCCTGGAATTCTGCCAACATGAAACTAGACGCGTTGTTGGTCACCACGATGTCAGGCAGGCCTAGGGTACTAAAGACCCTCCTTAATGTGCAGATTGTGGTGGCAGAGGAAGTTCCTGACACTGGGATGACATCTACCCACTTGGAAAAGGAATCTACAATAATCAGAAGTGTTGTTCCCCTGAAAGGTCCAGCAAAATCTATATGAATCCGAGACCACGGGCCTCTGGCTGTGTCCCATTCCCTGCGGGGGAGACGTGGTTCCTCGGGCCGTGAAGCCTGACATTCCCTGCACTTCCCCACCCAAGCCTCAAAGTCAAGGTCTAATCGGGGCCACCAGAAGTAGCTTCGCGCTAGTGCTTTTGACCTGACAATACCCGGGTGGCTAACATGGAGCATGTGGAGCACTTTGTTCCGAAGTACAGATGGGACGACCACTCTGTCCCCTCAAACCAAGCAACCCCACTCCAGTGACAGCTTGTTTCTCTTGGAGTAGAACACCCTGAATTCCTCAGGGGTTGGTGGCGATGGCCACCCCTTCTGAACCCACATGACAACCTTTGACAGGAGTGGGTCTTTTTTTGTTTGGGCTGCTATGTCAGCTGAGATCGGGGGAGAGTCTAAAACATCCAACATGAGGACCTGTTCTTCCACCTCAATTCGACCCACATACTCAACAGGGGATCTGGACAGAGCATCTGCGTTGCTAATGCTGATACCAGGGCGATGTTGGAGCGTGTACTGGTACGCCTGAAGGAACATTGCCCAGCATAACATCCATGGAGACAGGATCTGGGGGGTGGGCTTGTCTGGCACAAATATATCGAGCAGCGGTTTGTGATCGGTGATAATCGTGAAAGCCCTTCCATAAATGAAGTCATGAAATTTCTTAGTTCCAGCGATTATGGTCAGTGCCTCTTTATCAATCTGATTATAGTTTTTCTCAGCCGCTGTTAAAGACCTGGAGTAATATGCGATAGGCGCTTCTTTCCCTCCCCCCATGTCATGGCTCAGTACAGCCCCAACCCCCACCGGCGAGGCATCACATACAAGAAAAAGGGGCTTCTTCAGATCGTAATGTGTAAGGACAGCATCCGAAGTCAACAGCTCCTTGACTTCCCGGAATGCCTTTTCCTGGGGAGGCCTCCACTGCCACACCGCCTGTTTCTTCAGCAAATGATGCAGGGGCTCAGCTACAGTCGCCTTTCGGGGTAGAAAGGAGTGGTAGAAGTTTAAGAGACCCAAGAATGCAGAGCTCAGTCTTTGAAGTGGGGCGTGGGGCTTCCCAGACTGCCTGAACTTTGGAGTCAGAGGGCTTGATGCCAGCAGGGGTGATTTTGAACCCCAAGAACTCAACCTCATGAGCAAAAAAACAGCACTTCTTGCTTTTTACCCGCAATCCCGCATTTTGGAAACACTCCAGCACCCTCCCCAGTTTAGTGGCCAGGTCCCCCTTGTCTGTCCCAGATATCAACACATCGTCAAAATAAGGCAGCACCCCAGAGAGACCCTTCAATAACCTTTCCACAAGAGCCTGAAAAAGACCCAGCGCAGCATTAACCCCAAACTGTAGACGTTTCACTCGGAATGCACCCTTATGACTAATAATAGTCTGACACATTGCAGATTCAGGGGTATTGTGCATTTGTAGTCCATGCAGATGCGGATGTCCCCATTTGCCTTGATAGCTGTGACTATTGGTGTCTCCCATGGAGCAGAGTCCACTGGCTCCAGAATGCCCTGTGCCACCAGCTTGTCCAGTTCCGCTTCAATGCGGTCTTTCAGCGCGAAAGGCACCCTCCGTGGCTTCATGCGAATGGACTGGACAGTTGGGTCCAGCTCAAAATTAACAGGGGCCCCCCGGAACGGAAAACATCTGGGTAGCATTCACACACAGCCTGAATGGGGTCGGCCTTGACCGCATTAATTCCCAAGAGCCCAATACCCAGGGGCCCAAACTACTGCACACCCAAAAGGTTATTCCTACCGGTCTTCACCACGACTAGGGGAAGCTTTGCTGAGATGGCATTGAACCGCACATCAAAGTTGCTGATTCCCAACACCGGAATGTGCCGACCTTGCACATCGGTCAGGTTGACCTGCAGAGCCCGCAGTTTCAGCCGGTCCGCTGGAGGAAGTTGAAGGAATTCCCTCTGTGAGATGATTGAGTATGCTGACCCTGAGTAGATCTCCATGCGGACGGGGCACCCTTGGAGATGAACATCGATGAAGAACCTCCCGGACACTGCCTGTACACCAAATGATGTCTTCCCTCTGACGCGCACCTTGGAAATTGGGTGTTCCATCCGGCAATGACCTCTGTCCCCCCGGGTGACCCTCGGATCACTGGCGGCACACCCATGCAATGTGCCCCTTCTGCCCACACTTGTGGCATTCGGCAGTCTTGAATGGGCACTGTGAGCGGAGGTGCCTTCCCCCACAGCCTTGGCACGGTGCGATGTTGCTCCTTGAAGCTTGGGGGTTTTGCTGGCAAACCATCCCAACAGTACCCTCCTCTTCCACATCATCTGTGTCCACTGGATTAGCGCACTGATGCAGTTGGACAGCCGATTCTCCTCGGGCAGGAGCAGCAGGTTTGGCATGGAAGATTTTCACCCCGGCGTGTGCAGCCTCGGATGCCAGAGCCTCTTCCAGGACCTGGGCAAAAGTCAACGTATTTCTCTTCATCAGCCGCCGCTGAGTAGCTTCGTCCCTGAGGCCCACGAGAAGCCGGTCTCTTAGGGCCTCCTCCAGGTCATGCCATTGGCACGGCACGGCAGCACGTCGAAGAGCCACAACGTATTCAGCGACTGACTCCCCCTCCTTCTGGTCTCGCTGGTAAAAGGCAACCCTGGCTGGGAAGATGGAAACGATGGGCTTGAAGTGTTCTTGGAGCACCGCCAGGATGTCGGCCAATGGGGCTTCCCTCAGTGCCTGTGGCAGCAGTAGATGCCCGGCCAGCTCAATCGTGGGCAACCCACAATGGGCCAGGAGCACTGCCTTCTGTCGCCCTTCGTCCTCGATCTCCCCAGCAATTACAAAGTTCTCGAACTGGATCTCATACATGGGCCATGACTCTGGCTTCGCAATGTCGAATGGTCCGATAGAAGATGCAGTAGTAGCCATATCCCACCTTCGTCACCAATTTTAGATTCTCGCAAGAAGTAGGCTATGCAGCAGAGTGTGGGTTAAACATAGTGATTCTTTATTCAGATCGGGAGTCAAGACTGGGCACTATGTGGAGGGAGATGGTATCTTATATACATAGGTTTTCCCATTCATCAACAAAGGAACATACCAGCAGACAATCACAGTTTGCAACAACCATATGGTCCCCTGCGCTGCTTTGAAATGCGCCCATCCTTTTGAAGAGGGCACCCCTCTGGCAGATCCTGGCGGATCCTCTTCAAGTGAGGTAACACTTGGACATTACAGGGAGGGAGGAAGCACTCCCATTGGGATACTGGTCAGAGGGGCAGGGCATATTCTGTACTGGGAGGAGGGAGAAAGCATTCCCATTGGGCTGCTGGGCAGAGGGACAGGGCAAACTCTGTGCTGGGGCAATGGCAAGTGTGCCGACAGAGAGGCCTGGGTGTGCCACCTCTGGCATGCATGCCATAGGTTCGCCACCACTACTATAGGCTATTGAGCCCAGCTCATACAAAAGCAGGCTTTCCACTACTAAAGCAACAGTGAGAACCTGATTCCCCTGTACTGTCATCTCCAATCATTGACTGGAGATGATAAAAGGGATTCCCCTGCACTATTGTCTCCAAACATTGACTGGACATAACCAGAGGAATTCCCCTGGAGTGTTCTTATTCTCAAACAGGACTGTTGCTGACATCTGAACTCTCAGATGGGGACTCAGAGAGCCCTTGCAAGGCTCAGCTAAGAATGCTTCACTCATCCTCTTATTCCCATTGCAGTAAAGTGGGAAGAAGACCTTAGTGGAAGATTTTGGGGAAGATTTATTTATTTATTTATTTATTTATTTATTTATTTATTTATTTATTTATTTATTTATTTATTTATGGATTTATATAGCTGCCCAATCACCAAAGTGACTCCTTGTGGCTCACAATCCAATTGCACATAATCCTGGATTTTTTTAAAAAAACAACAACACATCGTTAAAACCCCCACATGAAACACATTGTTAAAATCTTTGCAACACCTGACACTCAAACATCCAATGATCTTCTGGCTATATCCACTAATCTCACTGAAATCACAGAGGGATGTGATGGGCATCTGAATCCACAATGTAAAATACTTCCCTACTCTTGCTTTACAGAATGAGTGAGGATACATAAAAGAGCTTTAATAATGTGAAATCAAACACTTGTATACTTGACTTTTGTCTTTTCTGGTCCAATAAAGCATCCAGTAAAATTTATGTTGAGTGGGAAGGAAAGTAGTCGTTGTCGTTGGAGATCAGATCTATCCAGCCTCAAAATACCTCTGTGACATCTTTACTGAAAAATGCCTCCTAATCTTACAGTGACTTAAATCCCATTGCAACTCAGATGCTTGACAAATTCACACTAAGGGGGAAATCATTATCTAACTAAAAATAATTATTTAATTTTAGTTACATCCTAAACTGTTATACGCAGTTAGATAAAATTTTATTATAGCCAGAGGCCAGTACAATCATCACAGAAAAAAATCTGGCACATTACCAGAGTTGGCCACTAGAGGCCACTGTCTACAATGTAATGTTTAGAAGCAATGGAGGCAGACATTTTGGTAGTTCTCATAAAGAATGAGGGAAGCATTTGAAACCCCTCACACGTTTCTATGATTCAGGTATAGGTGTGAAATATAGGCTTCACTGTTATCCATGGTTTTAGGTAATTGTAGAAGGTCTCAGAACATATCTCTGCTTTTTCAACATACCAATGTAAGGTTATAGGTGACTATATTTTTGGATTGAAATATGATTCAAGTTCTTGCCTGCGGACAGGATGATTTTTTCTGTTATGCTTAGGCTGATTGATTGATTGATTGATTGATTGATTGTTTTTGCTTTGCTGGCATTTTAATTGCATGGATAAGGCTTTATGACTTTAAAAGTCCAACATTTAAAACAGGTTGAATTGACTTTTTTGTTTTGTTATTTATTGTTTTAAGCATGACCTACATGCAAAATGCAAAGACACATGAAAGAAAACTGAAAGCTGATTGAATTCCGGCTCATATTAACATGTGCTTCAAATGACTCTGGGCCCTAAACCTAATTTGAGGAGGCTGTACTCAATAACATCCTACATAAGAATTATCAAGATGCTAACACTGTCACATCCTCTTCCTTTGGTTTGAAATAAAATGGGTCTTCCCCTTTATCTCAAAATCAGCTTTTTGTCTGTTTTTGAACAACACAGAAGCATGTCTAAAAATAAAATGGGCAGATGTCTGTGGTGTACTGTGTTTTTTTATAACACAGAGAAGCAGTAAATTGGAAAAGTAAAATGTTTCTACTTCCATAAATTTTTAGTGAGACATCTCACGATATGGGTGTTCCTGTATAGCAGTCCACAGTCGTCTGAACGTGCCATGGAGATGTCAGCACAGCATTGGGCTTCCAAAAGAAAAGCTTGTTTGAGATACTTATCTGCAATAAACCTATATTGTTCCATGAATCCACAATGAGCCGACTGCTAGTTTTGCGGCTGTAAAGAGGCCCTGTCCAATTAAGACTGTAAGAGTTTTAATGCTCTTTGTGGCTTGTGGGTCAGTTTGGAGATAGGACTATAAATGGAAGTTTGCTTAGCTGAATGCTATAAATCTCAAACAGTGGCACGGGCTGATCGGCTGTGTTATTGTCTTTTACTGCATACATCAGGCGAGGGATTACAGTAAGTAATTTGTTTTGGAAAGCTATTGGCGCTAATGTCCCTTGCTTGATAGCGCTCAAAGGTTGTAGTGATTAGGTACAGCCCCCTATGATGGTTCTTCAAGTCACTGTTCCAAAGTGAACGGGAGGGGTAGATACGTAATTTTTTAAAAAACCACTTTTTAAAAATATTGTTTTTAGTGGTTTTCTAAGACAAATATGAGCTGGCAAAGGGAAGTATGAATAGACAGATGTCTTTTCTGGTGGTGGGATTCCCAACAGAAAAGTCACAAAAATGTGCTTGTGGAGAAGAATGCCTTTCCCCGGTGGATCTTTTTTTAGGGGAACGTATTCTGCTAGCCAAGATTCACCAGTTGAAGAACCATAAAATAGAAGGGAGAGATTTGGGGGAGATAACATCAAGTTATACCTGATCCCAATTTCTCTCAGCCCACAGAAATAGCATTGTTGTTGCTAAATGCCTTCACATCACTTCCAGTTTATGGTGATGCTACAAATTAACACTTTCCAAAAGTCTTATCATTAAGGCTTTATAACTTTAAGGCTTTATGACTTGGTGGGACTTCTAGGTTGATGTTTTCCCTTCTGCTCTTTTAAATGTTTTCAAATTTATATTGTATTATTGATACTTGTATTGCTTCTGCCTTTGTTTTATGGGGCTATTTTATATTCTATTGTAACTGAATTTTTATGACTGAGTATAGGTGTATTGAATTGTGGAACTTTGTACTGTATATGGTATTTTTGCTCTGTCGTTCATTTCCTATGTAAACCACCTTGAGTCGGCCATTAATAAGTATTAAATGAAATCAAAATAAAAAAATAACAGTTCTGCTCAGATTTTGCATGCTCAAGGCCATGCTTTCATTTATTGAGTTGGTCTGTCTCTTATTAGAACATCCTCTTTTACTACTGCTTTTCACTTTCCCTAGAATTGCTGACTTTTCCAGGGAATTTTTGTCTTCTCAAAATATATCCAACAAATGATAGTCTCCATTTTAGTTTCTAGTGAAAATCATACCTGTCAAGTATCCCATATTGGCTGGGATTTCCCCTAATTTTGCGCCGCTTTTCATTTCCCTCCTGGAGCCACCGCCATCCCGTAATTTGGCGGCAGGGGGAAAGTAGTTACTGCACATCCCTTCTGTGCAGGTCCCTTCTACTCATGCGTAGAACCCTTCTACGCAACCCTTCTACGCATGCGTAGAACCCTTCTTTGCATGCGTAGAAGGGTTCTGTATAGAAGGGGATGCGTATAAATCTTCTACGCATGCGTAGAAGCGACCTGTGCAAAACCGTTCTGCACAGGTCCGTTCTACACATGCGTAGAAGGGACCTGCACAGAACCATTCTGCACAGGTCCCGTATTGTCCGGAGCCGCGCTTAACAGGTATGGTGAGAATTTAAGCTGTCTTTGATTTAGGGCCCATTCTGGTTTCCTGTGGTATTTATTAAACACTCCTTCAATGCTATGCTTTAAATGAAGCTTTCCTGTAAGCTTTCTTCATTGTCCAGCTTTCTCATCTGAAAATGCTAGCTGAATATACTACAGTATGTGTTGGAGTGGGCCAGATATGGCCCGCTGGGTCACAGAAATGGCCCACCGAAGTCGGAATGGCTGGACTCAAGGAAGGCACACAAGGCAGAAGATGGTGAAAAGTCCAGCCCTGACTGAGGTCTGGATCGTGATATTTATTACTCTGGAGTTTGTACACGTGGGTTCTTCATGACCTCATTCAGAGGGCCTTTTCCCTGTGGAAATTTACTGACCAGCCACATTCACAGAGGCTGCCCTGAAATGCTGATGCTTGTACATCATCAGGAAGTTCAGTTGCCACTGACAACTGGGACTGGTGAGGACTATTGTTCTCCCATTATCTGGGGATCTTCCGGGTCTAACTTAAGGTCATCATGTTTACTACAGTTTGTCCTTACCCACAACCTGTGGGCATTAGTCATGCTATTGTGTGTGCTTATCAGGTTTTGCCAGCTTGTAAGAGTTTGCCTGCTTCTGTCCAGGTCATTCAGCCTGGTTTTTGAGTGAATTAATAATGCTATCAATTTATAGTCTGAACCCGATTTCTGTTCCCTTAGAGTCATGGTGGTCCTCGAGGCGGTTTTCTCTGCTGAGCAAACCCTGCAGGAACAGTTTAGGCCAATTACGTGAATGGGCAACCCACAAGTATGGATGACTATGGCCTTGGGTACCTTTTTGTTTGAGATCCTTATCTGCAATAAACCTATAACAATCCATGAATCCCCAATGAGCCAGATTCATACTCTTGAGGATCTTTTCAAGTTCCTTCATAGCTGCTTTTCTAAATCTTTTTCTTCTTCTGACTTCTTGGCTGCATTTGCAATCTGGATTGATGATTGAAAGGAGTTATAATAAAACATCAATTTTTGTCATCATCAATATTCAAGTTTAAACAATTCTTCAGAAGTCATTGTCTTCTTACTATTCAACTGTAATCTGCTTTTGTGATTTTTCTTTTTAAGTAGACATTTCAAAGAATTGATGCCTTCTGCTGCCTGTGGTATGGTGCCCGCTGCTTGTCTTACATTTTTGAGGTTTCTCCCTCCAGTTTTCACTCCTCCATCTGAATCCAGACTGGCTTTTTATATTATATGTCCTGCATCTGGATTAAACAAAGAGCGTAAAGTTAAATCAAGGCAAAAATAGCCTTATGAAATATCAACGCAATCAAGGTTGGACAGAATTTGGAAACAGCAGTGCTTGAATACATGTTGTGTTATCTCCACAGGTCCTTGACCATCTTGACCAGTTAGGACTGGGCTGTTTGTCAAATTAGGAATAAAATGGTCTCAACTTGGATAAAGGAATGGAGGAATCACTCAGTATCATTTTGCCCGCAGATTTTTAGCATCTCACATGCTTGACAATGGAGAAATTTGTGAATTTTTATGAAATCTGACATGAAAATTCTCAACCTCTGCCCTGTCCAAATTTAATAGAAACCACTATTCCCCCACATGACCTATTATGTGTGCGTAAAAGGTGAAGAGCTTGACAGTTAAAAAGAAAAGGCACTAAACTTTTAGCACCAACTTGTCTAAAGCATGGGGATTATTTTTTTATCTGGAGCCCAAACCTGTTTTTACTCCTTATATTGAAATTGTAATCAGGGACAAATATGGTTTCTTCTCTGTTTTGAAGGTGGGTTTACTTTCCCCCTCCTTCTGTGGCAGCTGCTCAAAAACTTGGCATGCTTCCTACAGATCAAAGGCTTCTTGTAGTCTACATTGACGTTCTGTCAAAAAGGCATAGGAGACTCCTTATTATTATGTGGAAAGTTGTGGTTCAGCAGGACTTCCCTTGAACTGAGGGAGGTCTCTAGGAGGCCTCTCACCTGACTTCACAGCATGGATAGAGGCATTAAGCAGCATTAGAAAGACCAGATCGAAGTAGGGCACACTTTTCTGTTGTTATACCTGTCATTAATCCCGACAAAGGTCTCAGTTCCGAAAGAACTAAATCATAAAGCAGACCTTTCTCATCTCATTGATTTTTGAAAGCTGGGCTTCAATGAGAAAAACATGAGGCTTTGCTCTACTTCTAAGTACTCTCACTTTGAAGAATGTTTTGTTTACTTGCCTGGGTACTTAAGAAATGAATTTTAAACAAGACAGGTAAAGCAAATTTACAAAAATAATGTTCTGTTTACTACCACAATCCATTATTCACTAACTATAACTAAAAGCAGAGGTAATCATGTTGATCACATTACAAACACCAAAATACAGTTTGCTAGAATATCAGAGAGCAGAACTAGCCAGAAAAAAGAAAGTGGGATGGGCAGCATTTAACTCCATCAAAGAAATCTTGCTAAATAAGAAAATAACAAGAAACAGTGCGCCAATCTTTTCAATTCGATGGTACTACCTGCAGTCCTCTATGGGAGTAAAACATGGTCAATAACAAAGGATGAGGATGAAGAACTATCAAGAGCCGTAGGAGCCATAGAAAGATCAATGCTAAAGATATCCCTTTGCAACCACATTCCCAATGTCCAGATAAGAGAACAAAGCAGAATCAAAGAATCTGTTGCTGAATATCACAAATGGAAATTGCACTGGGCTGGACATGGCTCTCGAATGGCAGACAGGTGTTGGACAGCAGCAGTCACTGAGTGGTATCCCAGAGGAGAAAAAAGACCCCTAGACAGCCTCCCCCAAAAGGTGGGAAGACCCAATCATGAAAAGATTTGGTCGAACCTGGAAATGAAGAGCACTGCGCCGAAATGAATGGAAAATGAGTTGCAACCAGCAGGAACTTATCCCTTGATAGTCTGGTCAATTAAGGAATCAAGAATATCTTTAGAGTAGACCCAGCCCCCAATACCATTCCATCTGGCCTGCAACGACGACCCCGGAAGCGGAAGCGGATCCACGCATGTGCAAACGCGCCCACCATCATTTTGTCCCGGCCACAGCATGGTCTGAGGGGGGGGGGTGTCATCCGGCCTGTGGCATGGTAAGGCTGTGAACCCCTGCTTTAGAGCAGCCAAAAGTGAACCAATATCTGCTAAAGCTTCTAAAATTGCATTTTTTTGAGGCAAGATATTACAAAAAGAAGGTAAAGTTGAAGATGTTACAGCCATGTAGTCCAGTGATAAGGAAGGCAGAGTTTTCTAAATTTGGTTCACACCTCCCCAAACATTCACCTGAGCCACTATATGAGCACTCCAAGGGAGAAACATCCTGTTTGACCCCATAGAGCACCAGGGTGGATAGCTCAGACAGACAGGACCATACCTGTCAAGTATCCCATATTGGCTGGGATTCCCCATATTTCATTCCTTTTCATCGGCCCTTTCTGCGGCCATCCCGTATTTTGGCTGGGGAGGAAATGGGTTACTGCGTATGTGTGCCCATTCTGTGCATGCACAAAGGGGTCTACGCATGCACAAAGGTTTTTTTAGCTGCGCATGTGCACCTGGCCCGGAGCAGTTCCCGTATTTTCTCCAGTGACATGGGTATAGACAGGACAAGAATGTTAAAGTATCAGGACTCATTCATGACTGTCATGTTATGAGGTAAGGAGGGAGAGAGGAAACCAAGGTGACAAATTTGTGGGTATAAAAGGGGAAGAAACCCCAAGGGAGGGTGATGGTGAGGGAAACATTGGAAATAAACTGGGCATGATGGCAGAACCCTCCCAGGAAGTGGACTGTCTTTGCAGATATTCCCTAGCATTGAGACCCATAGACAGTGCTAGACTTCATACTGTTCCTGTTCTCCTAGGAGGAGAGCCAACCCACTGCAACACAGAATTATTGCTAGAAACACAACACTGGATCTGATTACTCCATCACCTTGAGAACTGAGGACTGCTGCTCTTTTGTTGGGGGTGAATCATGCAGATGCTGTCAGAGAGAGACTTGCTTAGGACAAGGTCTGAGCATGGGTCAGAAAGGGTGAAAAGAATCAGTCTTGGACCTACAGCACATGCCAAGACACAGAAGGACCCAGGGCAGGCAAGGAACATACCAGGTTCAGGAATTTGTAGAACATTAATCTTAATAGAGGAATAGGGCAAGATCCCATCAGTTGTCCATTTTCTAATTCACTTCCCCAAAAGCCTTTTGATGCCCCCAAGAGTCATGGTCCACAAGTATGCATGCTGGCTGAAAGTGTCTGCCAACTATCCAGGTTCATCAGCCATCAAGTTTTACCCTGAATGGCTTCTAGGCTTGCTGGGAACTAGTAAAGCAACAAAAAGTTACAAGCGTTGCTTCTCCCTTTGGAAAATATCAACAGCTGCCTGGATATCTATCCAGGGTGTGATATTCCCTGGCACATGTCAGGTAAAGAGGGTGGAAATCAGTTCATCAACTGCAGAGCATTAAGTCTTTGTGTAGATGAAGATCCTGCTCCAAGCAGACAAGTTATGGCATCCTATCTTCTTCTTTGTAACAGCTGCAGAAAATCCCGACCACCCGTAATATGATCATCGCATGAGCAATTTGTTCTGATCAGAATCCTGGCCAGAATCACACAGGCAGCCTTTATGTTGCCAAAGCTAGATTATTTTAGGTGCCGGACCAGATGAAGCAATGTGTATTAGTATGGGGAAAAGAATCATTACAGTCACCAATCATTGTTTGGGATGGCAGCTCACTGTAGTTAATTTTGTGTAAGATGCAATCAGGACGGCAAGAACCATGGCAGCCCAATATTAGTGTCTACATTCAGAATGTCAAATCTGATTTGATTTGCCTTCATCTGTTGTGATGAAATTGAAACAGCCCTACTTTGGCCATGTCATAAAAAAGCAATATTCTCTGGAAAAGACAATAAAGCTGGGAAAGGTAGAAGGTAGCAAGAAATGAGGAAAGCCAAATGCAAGATGGATCAATTCCCTAATGAAAACAACAGACTATAATTTGCAGGAGCTGAGCAGAGCTGTTGAAGAGAGAACATTCTAGAGATTTGTCATTCATAGGATCACCAGAAGTTAGAAGCAACTTAGAATAATAGAATAACTGAGTTGGAAGAGGCCATTTAGGACATTGAGTGCAACCCCCTACTCAATGCAGGAATCCAATAGCATGGCAGGGATAGAATTCCAGGAGCAAGGACCCAGGGAAGGCAAAACAACAGTCCACAGGAACAGGGCAAGAAGTCTTCAGGAACAGGAACAAGGCAGGAGATTTTCTGGAAGGAATCAGGAGCAAGGCAGAGATATTCAACAGAAAAAACCAGGAACAAGGCAAGAGATCCAGGAGCCAAGCAACTGCAAGCCTATTGGCCTTCATTGCAGAAGACACAACAACAGACACAGGAATCACAAGGGGGTCGGTGGCAGGGGCCCTAGGTGGCAGAGCTTTTGACAGACAAGGATTTGGGATCTGCGGTCCCGTTTGTGCTGTTTATGCTGTGGACTTGGCCGCTGGAATGGATGTGAAGGACTGGTGTGAGGGACTGGCATTAAGAACTGGTGGCCAGACATCGCCCCCTGGCCAGCCTAGGCCTTCCACTCTCTGGCGGGTGATTTGTGGGACTTCTTTAATGATTGACTTTCTTCTTTTTCCCCTCAATGTTTTATGATGGTTGTGATTTATGATGCTGTGATTTAGTTGTGATTTATATGATGTTGTGATCTATTTATTATTGTTGTATTGTATTTTATTATATTGTGATATGCATATTTTCTGATATAATATGTATAATGTGTATTGAATGCTCTATTGTTGTGAGCTGCCCAGAGTCACGTTGTCAAGTGGGCAGCATACAAATCCAAACAACAACAATAATAACTGGAAAGTAGGAATCAGGAACAAGACAAGAGGTGTTTAGAACCAGGAACATGGCAAGAGAGCCAAGAACCAAGCAACTGCAACTCTACTGAACTCTGTTGCTGAAGGCAGCCTCTAGGAGGAAGGGCTAGTTCCTATATAGAAAATTATACAGGGCTCTCAGGTAGGGTTCAGCTGGTGCAACAAGGTTAGGGTCTAGTCCTGCAGGATTTAGAGGAGGAGCTGCAAATCCTGACAGTGATGAAGGTCCAATCTAGAATCAATTAGACCTTCCTTTGTTGACTGTGAGAACCTTAAATTTGTCTGAACACTTATACAATTGGAATTCAGTCCAAGCTTTGTAGCCTTCAAGACACAAAGGTCTGAATGGCTTCCAAATTCTGTGGGAGTGGCCAGGGGGAAAGCCGTGCATTGCACCTGAATTACGACTACTTTATTTCAAAAACTTGGATGGGTGGGGCCTTCCAGACTTTCTACTACCGGTTCTGGCGAACTGGTGCGGACCTGCTGATGCCCACCACTGGTCAGAGTTGGTTCAGAAGCAGGCTGAGGTTCCTGGTTAAGACATCCTCAGGTTCAGCTGCAGGTTGGAGTTCAGGTTCAGCTGCAGGCTGGGGAGGCAGAACTGGGCTGGGCATAGGAAGTGCTTCCTGATCCAGGTCATCTTCAGAGTCTGACAAGGACTGGATCACAACAGGCTTAGTTTTGGGTACCTGGAGTATCCATACTTTTAGAAAACTCTTTCTATTAATATATGGGATGTATGCCATGCAGAGTTTATTTCAAATGCTAGAAGTAATCCTGCCTTGGACTTCATGAAACACTGGGCCAATCTCAATTTCAGCCTCCAATGGACAGCACCAGTCATATTGTGTGTTCCAGCGATAGCTGCAAATCCACAAATATCAGCTTCCACAGCTGTGTTGTTGTGAGTTCCATAATAACAATGATTTGGTTTAGCAAGACAGAGTGCTGAACATCTCTGATACCCATTTGGACAGAACTGTTGAGTCTATGTGGTATAAAATCACATCCATACAATTTCTAGTAACACGGAACTGTTTGTAATATGTGTTTTTCATTTATTTTGCAGATTTCTACAAGAACCTTCATAATCTTTCATTTTCTTTCTGATTAGTAATTCTGCACTAATCTCTAGCGAAATCCATCATGGAAGGTGAACTCCTCTAATCCTTCCTTCCCCATAAAACCCCATGAACCCATGCCCTTCAAAGATATGAATCCAAATCACTATACTTTGAGATGAGGAAGTAAATATCAGAAGAAGCCATTCCAAGACATTTCATTGTGGCATTTATACTATAAGTTGCTGCAGGCTAATGTTTTGTCATTTCTCTTTTACACTTGACAAAATTTAATGAGTATATTGCTGGGATGTGTGTCAGTACAGTATCATTAAACGCCTACTGTAGTGTCTTTGTTTGAAGGCTACCTTGTTGCGTCTATTTAACTTACAGTACATTGATCTAATAAGAAGACATGCCCTGATTCACGACTGAGCAGGAATGGTTCAGTGAGATGCCCTGAGTAGGGGAGAATAAACAGGAATAGGCAAGATAGATATAGTAGCTCTTTTGTTTATTTTTAACATATGTGTCTTGCCTTTTCAACATAGACACTGAAGATCATGGAATGCTGTTACCTTTCCTGCCAAAGTGGAACCCATTTATCTACTTGTAATGTCTTGCTTTCAGACTGCAAGGTTGGCAGGAGCTGGGACAGATGACAGGAGCTCACTCTGTCATGAACCTCTCGGATCTTGAACTGCTGATCTACCAAGCTTCTGGTCATCAAGCTCAGTCTCTTAACCATTAAGCCAGGTGCTAATAAATAACAAAAAGAGTATCAATATTTAGCCCAAACTAGGTACTACAGTTAAAAGTTAGACATCATTAGAGTGGAACTGCTGTAAGTGATAATTGATACCTGGCTGTCTCAGACTGAGTTGGCTGAGTTGCACATTTGGCCATATAGCTTGCTTTTGTTTGGTGATTTTTCAATAAGAAGTAAACACAAGCTTCATTTGCAAAGCCTGATTGTGCTCTGAAGAATTGAAGTGCCTGGAGGGAAAACCCTGTAATAGCAGCAAAAACACATTTTCTTTCACTTTTGCTTTGACCCTGACATGCCTCCTTCTAAGCATGTGGCAGGCTGCCATTGGAAACCTAGCGAGGGTCTGTTCCTTGTTCTGGTTGAGGGAGGTAATTCTGATGCGTAGCACAGGGCCATTTCATTAATCCTCAACTGTGCCACCGCTGCAATATGTATCACTCTCCCACGTAGACCAAACACAATTATTTTAGAAAAGATGATTCTTCTCTGCAGAGGCTATGCCACATCCTCATTCATCACCCTCAAGTGATCGCCACCGAATTACTCTCTGCCACTGCCATTCATTTTTCAGACCTCTTACTAATTCTCCAAGGCTCGTTAAAATGCTGCAAGCAAAGGTGCCCTTCTGATCTTACCAAACATCCTCTAAATGGTTTGAATTTATTCATTGGACTGCTCTCATCCTGGGTCACGGCTGCCTCCCCCCTTCTTCTTCTCTCTCTCTTTCTCTCTCACTTTCAGTCTATGTCTCATTGACTTTTAAATTTTCATTAAAGCTACAGCCTTATCTTTTGTCTGAAAGCCGTTCCATCAAGAAAAAAATTGTTGCTTGGAAAACAAGAAAGAAGAAAGTGGAGGCTAACAATGCAAAGGTAGATGTATTTTTAAACTTTGTAATGTAAGTTCTTTATGAAAAATGGCAATATTCTGTTATCATACAGACCCTGTATTTAAAGGGAGGTTTAGTGGTTCCGCATTCTTCCGTAAGCATGTGTCTAGTAGATTCAGCAGAAGAGAAGATGGAGGAAGGAGCTCACTGAAAAAGGAATAACATTAAAGGAGGATATGGCTGAGAAACTCGGCCTCCCCTAAGCCATTTGTAGGAACGTGAAAAGGCTGAGAGTGAGAGGCCCTAAATGTAAGACCAACATGCTCAAGTAGGGTTGCCATAATTCTCTCCCACAAAACCAGGACATTGAACAGAGGGTTGGACTCGATGACCTAAAAGGCCCCTTCCAACCCCATGATTCTATGATTCTCAGTCACCTTTGAGCACCAGCTCCTTGGCAGGCGCATGCATGGGGTGTTTGTGTGCTACCTTTGGGGACAAGAGTCCGGATTATCCCTTCTAGCTCTTCTTCACCCCCTCTGGGGCCTTCCAGCCTGAGCCTCACGCAGCCCTCCAAGGAGCAGAAAGCTTCCCAGGCAGCCTCCGGCACTCATTGATCCGGTGCTCCAGGGCTCCCCTGGCTGCTGGCTCTGGGTCAAAGAGAGGAGGCCCTACAGGAGTCCTACAGAAGCCCTCCAAGCGGGTGCTGCACAGCCACTTATTTGCCACTTGGGGCTTCTCCAGATAGATGCTCACTGCTGCCCAGAAACCCTCTGGAAGCCACCGAAGGCTGCTTTGCCCAAGACCTCCATGGATAATGAGGAGGGGAACAGCCGAGGGTGACATCACGCCTGGAGAGCCAGAATTTCCCTAGAGCTACAAAAGTCAGAGAAATACAGAAAAAAGCTCTCTCTCTCTCTCTCTGCCTCTGCAAAGGGCTTTCAGGACTTTAACATGATTTTAGTTAACCGGCCGGTACAATGTTTCTGACCATGAATCCAGGACAACCCTGGTTTTCCAGGACATATGGCAACCCTATGCTCAAGTGGACAACATGCTGTGTGAATGTAGACAGATACAGAATCTGGCTCATTTGCTGGTCTGACGATTATTACCAGAAACATGTACTGATGAGGATTTAAGTTTGGCCAATGAAAAAGGCAAGATGGTGGCTTCATTTTGGCAGCTTAAAGTTTGACCTGGACGTGAAAGAAGCAGAAGCAGAAGATAAACAAGGGTGAAGAAGTCATATGATCAAGGACTAGCAATAATGCTAAGGTTTGAGCATGCCAGGAATTTTTAAACCCAGTTTATCGACTCTGACATGCAGGCCAAGAGTTCTGAGTGATGTCTAGATCTAGAATTAACAGATCTCATGGTGCTGACTGATGTCTCAGGGAATTGCAATGTATTCCTCACATTTCCAGATGAGGAGTCAAGTGACAGGGCAAGCAAAGCTGGAAGAGAGGCAAATTTGAGGTTTGTGCATGAAGTGACTCTGAAGTCTGTATGCCCATTTCCATCTTTCCCAGATGGCGCCAGAGCTAGTTGGCTCTACATTGAGATGTTTACATGTATTTTATATGGATCCTTTTTAAGTGATGCTTTTATGGGATCACTTTAAAAAATAACATTGCAAGCTTTCGTGACTCAAAGGTCACTTCTTCAGGCAAACTTCATGGCATTTTAAGTGGTCCCATAAAAAGGAACGGCTTCCTTCTACATATATTGTGTTTATGCTATATTGCTGCACCAAAAAGCTGCCAAAAATAGGTTCTCCCCACCCCCACCACCCCCAGCCTGCAGTGCCATGCATTGTGGTTGCCTTCTTTATTCATGTATTTGTTTGCATGCCTGTCTGTTTCTTATTTTATCCACATTCTGTGCTCAATTCTGAAAATGTATTTTATGGCCATTTCAATGACTGGCCAGTCCAGAAGCAGTTATGCATTTCCAATAGAGGCTGTCATAATTTAGGTACCTCATGAGAAGGCAACGCTCATTGGAAAATATAATAAAACAGTGGAACCTCATACAACAATCACCCCATATAGCAACCAAATCGCATAACAATTAGGTTTTTGGGGGAGGGATGGTGTTCTGCATAACAATTTTCCCTATGGAAAAAATTGTACAATTTTTCAATGGGAAAAACCACTTAGCAAAAAAAAATGTGCGGTGCATCTCATAGGGAAAATCACTATACGATGCATGTATCATATAGCAATTGTTTCGTACAACAACGAGCCCCATGGAATGGATTAAAATCATTGTATTAGGTACCACTATGCCGGGTTTTAGTGGTTGTAGAAGAGGGTATGTTGCGGGTATTTTAAGGGTTTTAATATTTGATGGTTTTTAGATAAGTTTCTTGATTTTATTGTTATGGAATGTTTTTATATTTACACCTGTGAGCCGCCTGGAGTCGCCTTGGAGAAAGAGTGGCAATACAAATATGAACAAATAAATAAATTGAAGGTAGCAGGGGGAAAATGAAGACCAAATATGAGATGGACTGATCCCATAAAATCATGTTTACAAGAGCTGAGGACAGAACATTTTTGGGATCACTCATTGACAAGGTTGCCATTAGTTAAAGTGATTTGACAGCACATAACAACAATAGTGATTAAAGGTATCCTTGAATGTCAGGATGGGTACAGGATATAGCAGAGGTCGGTAACATTTGGCCTATGAATTGTCTGCATCTAGATGCAGGAGCGCATCGAACACTTTTAACGTTCCCACCAAAGCAGTACCTATTTATCAACCTGCAATTTATTGCTTTTGAACTGCTAGGTTGGCAGGAACTGGGACAGACGATGCACACTCACTCCACTGCAAAACACTCAGGCCTCAAACTGCTGACCTGCCAAACTTCCAGTCATCAAGTTCAGCATCTTAACCACTAAGCCACCGCAGCCGTGTCTTACTTTCTTGCCAGCTGGTTCTCTGTGATCTGATTGTTTTTTCTTCTCTGTACATTTTTCTTCTCTGTACATTATTTTGGAGGTTCCATTAATTAATGACATATGTGTAATTTGCAGTTAGCTAGTATATTAGGAACAGCATTATCAATGCAATTTTAACGTTGTTAGGCACAAAGGAATACACAAGAGAGACCGTTGATGCACAAAAAAAAAAACTGGTATGTGTTGCTCCTTTTATACGCTGTGTCTGCCGCTTCGCAAGCAGGTACCTTTCAATACAGTTGCGCAGCATATTTATTTTTTAAATTTTCATGTTTAATTTGAATCTCTAAGTATGTTAGTCAGTTTGTTGTGTCAGCTAGACTATAATCATATATATATTTTGTATTATAGAAAATGTTATGATTGTCTCCCGTGGAAGAAAGACGAAAAACCTGTTACTAGAAGGGTTTCGGGTTAAGTCATAACTACATAAATTATACAAGGCATATATAAGACCTATGTTTTTGTTCAAGTGTTTTGTTTATCAAAGAATTCAATGAGGCATTATAAGACCTATTTTTGAGTTTATTCACTTCAAGATTGGATTAGATTACTAAAGTAAAGGTAAAGGTTTCCCTTGCTCGAAAGCCAGTCAACGTCTTAGCCACTTGTGCCTCCCAGTCAGTGTCTTAGCCACTTGAGCCACTGTTCAATCAATAAAAATAAATAAGTGATTGCATTATAAGCCATAAGTGTTTTCATAACGGGCTGCAAACATTTTTTTTCTCTGTTGTTTATTCTTACCGTTTGGCCATTTTTGATCATTTACTTTCTTGTTTATACATTTTAATATACATTCTCACTTCCTGTTAATTCCTTCATTTCACTAGTCATACCCTGAGGATGAGGCAAAAAAAAAAAAAGAATATCTGTGAAGGAGAAATGAAAAAGTTAACATTTTCTTAAGGTTTTGGGGTATAATTGTAAACGCATCAAAATTTGCTTTGTGGTTGTTGTGAATGCAATGTTTATAAAGGCCATTTTGCTTTTCCATTTTAATTGCCTCACTGGAGCCTGGAGAAGTTTATTTTCTTCTTAGTGGTTCCCAACCCAACTGAACGTGTCTTTTTACTGTAACTTTCTTATAATGATAATCATCAGAATAATTAAGTTTGAAATAATAAATCTAACTTATGGTGACCCTTTTCAGGGTTTTGTAGTTAGAGAATAGTCAGAAGTGGTTTACCGTTCCCTTTTTCTGGGGTTGCCCTGGGACTGTGCAGCTTGCCCAAGGCTATAAGGCTCACTCTACTCACAGAAGGCACAGTGGGGAATCGAATTCCCAGCCTCTGGCTACATAGCCAGCTATGTAAACCACTGAGGTATATATTCATAAGCGTCAAGAAAAATCCTTTAAAAACATAATTTTCTTTAAAGGGGGACGGGGGAGGGGAGGAGGGGAAAAACAAAGCTGTGAGAAATCATTTTGTAGCTGCTGCTGAACTAGATAAGGAGTAGAGAATTTTTTGATGCAATAAAGGAGAATGAATTTTACATCGATCCAATTACAATAAAACTATTATTAAATTGTGGCATTCCTGAACAAGCAGTACTCGTTTTGAAACAATGTGATAATTAAACCATTGACATTTTGAAGCCATTAAGTCGGAGACAACTTAAAAATTCCAATTTTGAGTTTGTTCGCCACTAATTTAGTACTTAATCAAGGTGTTCAGTCAGCACAGACCAGGGGACAAGGGTGCACTTTTCTATCTTCTTCGGCGATAAATAGGTCAAGACCTCTCTAGCAGAAAGCATTTACAATATGTAAACACACTTTCATTCCATTATTCTCTGCTAACAGTGTTTCCACAGCTCATTATTTCCAAAATGAAATAGTGGCTAATGGAAGCTGGATGATGGTGGAATTGCTGCTGGAAAACGCATGATGCTGTCTACAAACTCTCTAATGAATTCTTTCTGATTGCTGTCCCTGGTTGGAGATCCAAATGAATCCTTATACTGTAGGTTGCTAGGTGGCAAGCTCACTTCTTCTTTTTGTTATTCTGCCATATCCAAAACCAAATATTGGTGATCATCATGGCAATCAGCCATGAAGATTGTCCTGAGAATATAATGCAGTGGCCTTCCATCTGCCTTCTGCATCGCAGCAAGACCCCTGTACGGATGCATTTTGCTTCCGGGAGCAACGAGGGCAGTGCAGGCGGGATGAATATTTATTTATTTATTTGGATTTGTATCCCACCCTCTTGCCCTAGGGCAACTCAGGGCGGTGCACTTACACACAAATATTATTAAAAAAAACCCTTTAAAAATTCAATAAAAACTATTTAACACCATCACAAATTTAAAAGGCCCTCCCTTCCCACCCAACAATAAAAGGGACATATAGTTCTAACAGAGCCAACGAGCGGGAGTCAGCACCCCATCACCCCCCCCCCACACACACACACACACAACTTGCCATGCCAGCCAGGTTTTCAACCCTTTCCTAAAGAGCAGCAATTCTGTTTGGAGCCATAGGTCTGATGGCAGGAGGCTCCACAGGGTTGGGATGGACACAGAGATAGCCCGTCTCCTTGTCCTAGAGAGGCGGGCCCCTCTGGCTGATGGGACACTGAGAGAGCTCCTCTGGTCTGTCCTAGTGGGGCAGGCAGACTCCCTTGGGGTGATGCAGTCTCTTAGGAAACCTGGCCCACTACCATGAAGGGCTTTAAAGGTCATTACCAGCACCTTGAATTGCACCCGGAGACAAACTGGCAACCAGTGCAGCTCCTGAAGCAGAGGCGAGGCATGGACATAACACACACACCCCATCACTTCCTGGGCCGCAGCATTCTGGACCAGCTGCAGCCTCCAAATGGTCGTCAAGGGCAGCCCCATGTAGAGCATGTTACAATAATCAAGTCTGGAGGTAACCAACGCATGTGTGACCATGAGCAAGGAATCCCTATCCAGGAGCGGGCACAACTGGCGAATTACACGTAGCTGTGCAAAGGCCCTCCTGGCCAGTCTCCACCTGCTCTTCTAGCAGCAGACATGCGTCCAGAAGAACCCCCAATTTGCGCACTGGGTCTGTCTGGGGCAGAGTAGCCCCATCCAAGACCAAGGATGGCAGCTCCAGGGATAATGCGGGACCCCAAACCCACAGCCACTCAGTCTTGCTTGGGTTCAGCTGTAACCCGTTGGCCCCCATCCAGACCCCCACAGCCTCGAGACACCCGGACAGGACATTGCAGTAAACCCATTTGTGTGGATTCACAGGGTGCTTGGGCTTCTGGGAATTGAAGTCCAAAAACATCTGGAGTACCAAGGTTCACCATCACAGGTCTACTCTATTACCATAGCAGGATAACCTGGGCAGACACAAAATGTATTCTAAACACAATCATTGCAGCTGGTACCACCATCACAACAGGCAGCAGATACAAAGCTGTATCTGAGGATCATCAATATATTCACTGATAGCAATGGAAGCTGGGGAAGGGTACTGAATAATCTTGTCAAGAAATACTTCAAGAGTCTAAGAGGACACCCCGCCCCTCTTAAAATAAAATCTCAGAGAATTCATCAAAAAAATCCAGCTGTCATTTAACTCATTCACTAATAAAGGAATGTGACAGAGACAGGTAGGAAACACTTCATCGTAAGTTGTGCTTGGAATTTTAAAAGGAATTTATTGCTCTAGTCATCAGTCTCCACCTCCAGCTTGCTGTTATTGTTTTTATTGCTTAGAATGCACCATTTATTATTTGCATTGTAGTCAATGCTTCATGGTTTGTGAGCCTTGTGTCTTGCTTTCTAGAAGTATTCTATTTCAAGGAGTATTAGAGGGCAGTCTTCTTGTTCAAGGTACCTCTGTTTGAAGGACCAGCCTGTCAAAAGAGTTGGAAGATAAAGAATATGAAAAATGAAGTGCAAAAGAATCAAAATACCCTGCCCACAGGATTTAGACAACTGAAGAAACAGATGCACAGATAACCTTGTTGCAATATTTCCTGCTATGAAACTGAATTCATATTTCCATTAAAATGTATTTAAATTTAGTAATGATTACTAAAGGTCCTTCCTCATTTGTGCCAAAGCTATGACCTCTTTCATCATCTTTTGTGACAATGCCAAAATCATAGAATCATTGAATAACTGAGTTTGAAGAGACCCGTGAGACCATCAAGTCAACCCACTGTTCAATACAGGAATCCAAATCAAAAGCAGATCTGGTAAATAGTTGTCCAATTTTCTCTTGACTACCTCCAGTGCTGGAGCACTCCACACCTCCCAAGGTAATTGGCTCCATTGTTAAGAAGTTACTTGTCTTCATTGGAGACCATTCAACAATTACGTGATCCATTTTTGGGGGGAAATTGACCCACTTCCCCCTCCATGTAATCTGACCATAATTTTCGCTTCGAACCCCCCCTCCCTTTAAAATTACGTAATCCAGCTTTTTTTAATCAAAACTCTAATTTTTAGAGTTTTTAACTACTGGTGCCTAATGCAGAGATAATTTTCAAACCTAAAAAAGCGCTTTGTTTTGAAACCACAACAGCTCCAAATGGATTATGTAATCTTTGACCTGACCCCCCACCACCACCACCACCACCACGTAATTTTCTATTATTCAGATGGCAGACCCCCACTCCCCCCCCCCCCGCACTCAAGGATCACGTAATTGTTGAATGGCTACTTAGTTTCAGCTTGCTATTGCATGCCTTGTGCTTTGGGATGATTGAGAACAGATCTTGCTTCTCCTATTTATTAATTATTATTTTTATTAATTTTAAGAAGGAAAAATACAATTAATAAAACAATAACAAAACAATCAAAAAGAATAAGAAGCATACATAAAACAAAACCTACTAAAATGAAAATCAATTGTGTGCTCCCGACACCAAGTGTGGGGAAACCTGTTACATCTTAAATTATAATATTTGCATCATCATCCATTATTACTCTTCCAAAATTTCAAATTTTCCTGGGCAAGTCTATGTCAAAAACTCTTTTCCATTGCAATTCAATAAAGTATTTCCATATATTCAAAACTTGATTTGATTTAATACCTTTTTAACATTAATCTCCCATGTTAATTTATGATTTAGTGCAATGTCCCATACCTCGCTGTACCATTCTTCAATCTTAAAATTAGGAATAGTTTTCCAACGTTTTGTTATCATTAATCTCACAATGGTTAAGAAAATCTTTAATAAATCTTTCTTTTTTTCCCTCCTCCTCCTCTTTATGACTCTCTTTCAAGTTTTGGAAAAGTGCTACCATACTCCCTCTCAATCTTCTTTTCTCACTGAGCTGTTGCCCTTCCCAATATAATTGGGATCACTTTTTTTAAATGGAGATGCAGGCTGTTCAGCTGGTTGTTTATAATCCTAAAGCCACCTGAAAGAGTTAACTGAGAGGGGGCATGATACCCATTCCATCACAAAGCCTCTACCAAGTGCCCTTTATAAATGTGATCTTTGTAACACTCTGCTCTGTTTGCTGAAGCCTTGTGAGACAAAATGGAGAACAAGCCTTGTGATGTGGCAGGGCATGTGCTACTCATGTGCATGAAATGTTTTTGCTAAATTAAGCTAGGAAGCCAACTCATTTCCTGAGGTGAAAAAACATAATGAAATGCTAATAGACCCTAGCAGGTTACATTTCTGTCCTTCGGGGAAAGAAACAGAGGAGGAATTTTCTTAATTGTGTGTTCTCCAGTCCCTTTCAAGAGATCAAAAAGGAGCTTTGAGATGAACAAACAAACTTCGATAAGGCCCTGTCACCTCTGCTGCTAATTGAGAAGAAATAGCCTGGTTTATGGGCCAGCATCCTCAATCCAAGACTGGGAAGGTCTTTAATTTAAATGTAAAGGTGTATAAATATCATAATTGAAAACAGAGACTTGTTCAGAAGTCTGGCCACAATAGCTACAGAATGAAGAGTCACTCTTGATAACTGAGGAAAAATAAATAAACGTCTCCAAGTAACTATGCCTGGCCTTGATAATGGAGTGGAAGAAAACAAAGAAGCTGAAACTTAACCCCGACAAGATGGAGGTCTTAGTGTTGGAGGGACTGTCTGCCCATCTAGGTGGCCACTTTGCTACTTTAGCCCTCACACCAATGGTTCATAGCTTGGGGGTAATCTTAGACCCGTCCTTGACCCTCAATTCACAAATTGCAGTAGTATGTAAAGCTGCATTTCCCAATTTCGTCAAGTTGCACAGCTGTGTCCCTGCTTGATAGACATTCCATTACAACTCTGGTCCATTCATTGGTAATCTCTCACATTGACTATGTGGGGCTGCCCTTGTCCTGATACCAAGACATCAACGGGTTCAGAATACAGCAGACATACAGGTAATGGGAACAAAAATAATTGAGCTCATTTCCCCAGCCTTGGCAAATCTGCACTGGCTTCATGTTCCTTTCTATATCAGGTACAAGGTGTTATCTGTAACTTATAAAGCCCCTATATGGTTTAACTTTAAGACCTTATTATCAGAACAGCTGCCCGCATCACTCACTTATCACATTCAGTGCAGCTCCAGGTGCTGATGCTGAGATTGTTGAGAAAGGTTATGACAAGGAGCAGAGCCTTCTTGGCAGTGGCACCTACATTCTGGAGCTGTGCCAGGCCCCATCCTTGGGGAAATTTAAAAACAACTAAAGCTGTTACTCTTTAAAGAAGTGTTTTAGGACATCCTAGATAAAGGTAAAGGTCGCTCTTGCTCGAAAGCCAGTCGTACCCAACTTTAGGATTTAGTGTTCATCTCTGTTTATAGCCAAAGATCCAGTGCTGTCTGTGTCTGCAGACATTTCTGTGGACATGTGGTAGGTGTGGCCAAACACCAGAGTGCACTGAATGCTGTTTACCTTCCCACTGAAGTGGTCCCTAATTATCTACTTACAATTTCTTGCTTTCCAACTGCTAGGTTGGCAGGAGCTCGGACAGAGATGGCAGCTTACTCTGTTGTGCAGCACTTGGGTTTTGAACTGCTGACCTGCCAACCTTCCAGTCTTCAGTTCAGCGTCTTAATCACTAAGCCACTGCAGTCTCCTTGGGACATCCTAGCCATTATCATTTAGTAATCTATTTTTATTTTATTTTACTTTTTGCCTCTGACATCACCGGTGTTGGTTGAATTATTGTTTGTGGCTCAATTTGTAAAAAAGTAAATGTTTCGTTTTTAAAAACACGGCAGAAGGAGCTGGAAGGAAAACAGTTTCAGCAAAGCTACTGCATTTTGTCATTTTCCTCCTCCCAGCCAACGTAATGTAAATGTAACAAATGTTTCTACCCTAAAAGGATGGGAACTTTGGTTCTAAATATTTTCATTAAAGAAATAAGGGAGTGTCCTCTTACACTATAAAAACTAAGGGCACACATGTGATTTTCAGCCATAAATTTTCATGATCCATTGCAGAATCCCTGTACAAACTGAGAACATGTACAAATATTACATTAACTGGTGACTTTTAGTTGACAGTTGTGATCTGGTGTCTGATAAAAAAAGATTAATAGCCCACACACAAAAAACACCCAAACCCCTGGTCAGTCTAATTTGAGAAAACCATTATAATTAGTCTCAAAATGTGAATGGGTTCTTTTAATAAACCCTAGCATGGCTACCTTAGTCAATACATTATCCGAAAAACTGGCAATTGTTCCAGTTGAATGAATGTAACCATAAGACTGGAAGAAAAAGATAAATGGGGGCAAATAAGAAGATATAAAGAATTATGAAGATTATGTAATATATATATATATTATATATATATAAGGGCTGAACCAGCATGGGCAGTGGCACTGCTGTCTAGAAAATTCTAGAGTTATACAGTTATACCTTCCACAAGGAACAGAGTTATTCTTTTATTTGTTTACAAGCTTGTAGTGGAGTCACACACACACACACACACACACACACACACACACACACACACACCTTCCTTAATTAGTTCATTATCTACAGTTTCAGTGACATGTGGGCCTAAAAATATATTTTTTAAAAATCCTGTGTAATACCAGAGGCAGACACTAGAGGCCACTGTCTGCAATTTAAATATAGGATTTGATGTAATCCCCGGTTTCATGTATTCGGCAGAGGTCTCAGAATGTGTCCCCTATGGATATGGAGGTGATCGGTACTCCCTTGATTGGAAGAAGGAAGAAATGACAAGTTACTAGTCATTCGTGCTTTACAATGGCAAGCTACTAGTTATTCAGGTTTTGGAGAATAAAGCCCTAAGTGGCTCTGGTTAGTATGTAAATAAATAAAATTATTCCTAGCAGCTTAGAAGGTTAATGTCCAAGGTGGCGAACCTTGGCCCTCCAGCTGTTCTTGAACTTCAATTCCCAGAAGCCCTGATAAGCAGGAGTACTGACATGGAAATTGAAGTCCAAGAACAGCTGGAGTGCCAAGGTTCACCACCACTGCTTTATGCCATTGCTTTCTTCACACTACAACATATGGGCCTAAAAGGGAGATTTCCTCTTTGTGTTGAGACTTCCCACATAAGCAAGATTCTTGGAATGTTGCTTTTTTGCTTGCATGGACAGTCTCCATGCAATACAATATCTCCTCTTCAGATTGGCCCGTGAACACATGGAGACAGCACAGACAGAGTTGAATAGAGGCTCCCATCTAAGTGAGCTAAGAACACTGGATTCTCTAATGCCTGAACAGGGATATTGTTGTTGAACAAAGGAATCCAGCAGTAACATATCTGTCTCCCAATGTATTCCACTGAAAGAGACCATAAATACAACATAAACCTCAATAATTATTTTCAAATGCTGAGACAATTGAGGTGGGCCAGACAGAAAGGTCACTGGAATGGCCCATCTAATCCATCAGCCATCTAGTCCCATGCCAGTTTTTGTAACCCAGATGCCACCAGTCATCTTCTCTCATGTCCAGATCAGACTGAAAATGAAGCCACCTTCTTGGCTTTGTCTTTGGAGAAACTTAAATCTTAATCGGCACGTGTTTCTGGTAGTAACTGGCAGATCAGCAAATGATCTGGATTTGGTATCTCTCCACATTCATGTGTGTTGTTCTCTGCCAATAGCCCCCACTTAAGCATGTTGGTCATACATTTAGGCACTGTGACCCTCAGCCTATTCAGGGTCCCCCCAAGTGACATAGAGGAGGTCATGTTCCTCAGCCATCATGTTGTTCTGCCATATTCAAATCCAAATATTGGCAATAAGCCATGAAGACTGTTCTGAGAATATAATTCAGTGGCCTTTCATCTGCCTTCCTTTTTGCAGCATGACACTGCGGATCCAGTTCCGCAAGTCACTTTCTGGTCCTGAGCCCTTTTGGCATGCAGTCTTCATCAGCCCCAAACCAGTATTGATGAAGCTCTCCATCAAGATGGGTTCGAGTGGGATTTTATCCACTCGGGGACCATCACCCTTCTCTGTGGACTTCGGCACCCAAGCATTAGTCCTCAGGGTCGTCAGGTTAGTTAGCTGCTACCTGACACTCACTGTTGAATCATTGGCAGTAGGGTCTACTCTATTGCCATGGCAGGATAACCTGGTCAGACAGTATCCTCAGCCATATCCTCCTTTAATATTATTCCTTGTCCAGTGAGTGTCTTCTTCCCATCTTCTAATTTGATTTTGCTCTTGCATACTCTATTTTTAATTGGGGTTTTATGGGTTTTTAAGTGGCTCAAGTAGCTAAGATACTGACTGGGAGGCGGAAGGTCAGCAGTTCGATTCCTGAGTACTGCAGGACAGAATGAGCTCCCGTCTTTGTCCAAGATCCTGCCAACCTAGCAGTTTGAAAGCAAGACATTGCAAGAAGATAAATAGGGAACACTTTGGTGGGAAGGTAACAGCATTCCATGCACTCCAGTGTCTAGTCATGCCTGCCACATGACCACGGAAATGTCTGCAGAAGCAGACAGCCCTGGCTCTTCGGCTTTGAAACAGAGATGAGCACTGAACCATAGAGTCAGATACGACTGGCTTTCAAGCAAGGGAAACCTTTACCTTTACTCATGTTTTGGACTGTTATGTTGATTTTAATGTTGTGAGGTGCCGAGAGTCGTTTCAAGTTGAGCGGCTATATCAATTGGACAAATAAATAAGAGCATTTGTTCTTGCCATAAAGTTCTTCCTGGATCTGAGTCAGTGGACTTGGGGCACATCTCCATGCAGAGGATCTCGAGGGTTATTCTCTTGCTTAGTTCTCTCAGCATCCACTGCTACTTTTCTGCTGCCACCAGCTTGCCAGTGCAGGAGCCCTTCAAGGCCTCCTATTTAAATTTTATTCCTGCGTGAGAGATGGTTCTTGCAGTCCCTTCCAAGCACTGACTTCAGAATTAACACAGCTGGCTGGCCTGTGCCTGTGGGAATTGGGCCGCTCTGGGCACATGAAGGAAATGGTCAAAAGCGAACAGACAGAGAATAGGCAATGACAGTAACAGATGAGGGTGAATATTGTCAACATATGTGTAGATGCACTAAGGTGGCTACTAATTGACTAGTTAGGCCTTTCAAAGCATTAATTAATGTGCATACATATTCAGTCCCCTCTCTATGGACTAATGTGACTGTAATCGACAAGGACACTAGCTAGCAGAAAACTGACTAATTTTGATAAATCTTCATAAAAAGTGAAACAAAGTGAACATGATGCAGGTTCTAAAATGGAGCATGATTCTTTCGAGGGTCATTTAGGTCTTTCTAATCAAGCCATCACTGCTTCTCAGCTTGCAGGCTGTAAAGCTGTACTTATTTTAATAGGAAGGAGGGTCAAACAAAGAACCCACACAAACCAAAGGTCCTCATTGTGCCATATGCCATTTTAGCAGGTCCTTCAATTAAACGGAGGACCTGGAAGATAGGTTTGGGGACAAAATACCCTGTTGTGAGAATGGGACAATAGGAAATAGCCCACATGTAGACACTACATTAAGTCCCAGTCATTTCTCTTTCAAAGAACGAAATTGCAAACTAAAAATTGTCCAACAGAAAAATGTCAGAGATTTTCCAAAGGACTTTCTAGACCAAAGATGGAGAACTAGCTATCCTCCAGATGTCAGTAAAGGTAAGGGTAACGGTTTCACTTTCTCGAATGCCAGTTGCATCCAACTCTAGGGTTCAGTGCTCATCTTTGTTTCAAAGCCGAAGAGCCAGCGCTGTCTGCTTCTGCAAATATTTCTGTGGTTATGTGGCAGGCATGACTAGACACCGGAGCTGGGACAAAGATGGGAGCTCATTCTGTCTTGCAGTACTCGGGAATCGAATTACTGACCTTCCGCCTCCCAGTCAGCATCTTAGCCACTTGAGCTACTGCAGTCCAGATGTTATCGGACTGCAAATCCCATCATCTGCCATCACTGGCTATGTTAGGTTGCCCTTGCTTGAAAGCCAGTTGTATCCAACTCTAAGGTTCAGTGCTCACCTGTATTTATAGCCAAAGAGCCAGTGCTGTCTGTGTCTACTGATGTTTCGATGGACATGTGGCAGGCATGCCTAGACACCAGAGTGCATGGAATGCTGTTTACCTTCCCACCGAAGTGGTACTTGTTTATCTACTGGCAATTTCTTGCTTTCAGAATGCTAGGTTGGCAGGATCTGGGACAGAGACGGGAGCTCATTCCGTCGTGGAGTACTCAGGTCTCAAACTACTGACCTTCCAGTCATCAAGTTCAGCATCTTAACCAATAAGCCACCGCAGTCCTGGCTATGTTAGGGGTCTGCATTTTAATGACATCTGGAACATCATGGATTACTCATCTCTGTTCTACAAAAATGACGATTGTGCTGCTGCTAACAGCAATTACTGTTCCATCTAGGTCCACCACCACACCACCACCACCACCACCACCCACACACACTACTTTTAAAACATGTTAGGAGGTGCTTAGAGCTATAACTGTAGCTATAACTGTAACTCTTTTTACACGTTGCCTTCCAGACTTTGTCAAGCAGCTAAGTTATCAAAACAATGCTAAGCTTCCACTGCCACCGCTTTCCCTCTCCAATTCCAGTTTTTCTTTTAACAGGAGTCTAGGGGAAAAGAAAACCTTCGATTCCAGCAGAGTAGAAATATGAGTAAGGTTATAACTTGGACTCCCCTGTTGTGTGCAGAGGATGTACAGAGTGTCAATGAAACTGTAAACCAAGAGTTGAGAAGGATATTTGGGCTGCATATGTTTTCTTTTTCCTGTGAATCTGTCACTTGTTACAAAAGCCTTCTTTTCACACTGGTATTGTAAACCTTTCCCTCCTGTCCCTGCCCTTCTTTTGCTTTGCAGAGAAATATGAGTAGCAGACAAGAAAATGCTATTGGGTGAGGAAGGAAAGAAGGGTAACCTAATGTTATGGCTTCTTAGGGTCCCTGCTGCATAAACGCTGCAATCTGTTTCCCCATAAGTAAGCCCTTCTTACATAGCAGATATACGCATAAGATTGTGCTGCAAATTTTAAGCATCTCCTTGAAGTAGGGTTGCCATATGTCCTGAAAAACTGGGGCTGTCCGGGATTCAAGGTTGGGAAAATTGTCCTGGCCAGTTCAATAAAAATCATGTTAAAGTCCTGGATTTTTAAAACTTACTGATTGTGTATTCAAATAAAATAAAATAAATTCACCATTAAAATAAATTCAAACTCTCACCATCAATCGAGCGATTTCCTGCCACATTAGAGTTGGAGTATACCTGGAGACAAATCTTAACATCCTCACCTCACACCGCTGCCCGATAAGCGTGACCAGTGTGTTTCCTGGAACTGAGGACGTTAAGAGTTGACCGCGATGCAACTTCTCAGAAGGACAACATATCATATTACAGAAGAGTTTTATAGCTGTCATTATATTATGTTGATTTTTTAAAAAGGGTATTTTGTAGATAACCTGTCAATTTTTGTCAAGTATACTGTACTTCTGTCCCAGTGTTGTGGGAGAGAATGATGGCAACTCTACCTTGACGTGCTATGCTTCTGGTGTTCTCCAGATGTGTGAGGTGGCTTTAAATGTCTGGGCACCCATCTCCTACCATTCCAAGCTACTGCCAGAGATGACCAGCTTAGCATGGTGGAGTTTGTGTGTCTCTTACTTCTAATCACATGCAAGGATCAGGTATATGCCCCATATCTGTGGCTGCAGTTTTTTGATGCCCTGGTGTTGAGTTCCCCGTCACAAATGGAACATGGAAGAATTGTAGTCCTGTCCATCTACCTGTATCTATCTATATTTCTATCTCCTGATAATAATAATTTCTTGTTAGAAATTATTCTGGGTCGAAAGGATTTTTGCTGGAGAAATTCCACTCAGGCAACACCCAAATGAGGCTCCTTTCATGTCCCCAAGATCTTTTCCCACTGAAGTGGTCCCTATTGATCTACTTGCAATTTCTTTCTTTCAATCTGCTAGGTTGCCAGGAGTTGGGACAGAGACAGGCACTCAAACCGTCATGCAGTACCCAGGTCTCGAATTGCCGACTTGCTGGCATTCCAGATAACAAGGCAAGCTTCTTAACCACTGAGTCACCACAGCCCCCTTTCTCCTGACGAGAGAACTCAAGACACTTCACAATGTAAAAAATAAAAAAATAAAAAAAAATTAAAAGCACATTCAAAAATGCTGTTAAACTATAATCTATTCCTATAAAAATGGGATGTGGCCATGCATGTGCAGAATGTGTGTCCACACACGTGCAGCCTATCCTGTAATGTGCCATTCACACTTACCTTAATTCCCAGACATCATCCCTGCAAGGGTCCAGAAGCCGAGAGTGGGGCCAACACCCCACAAATGTGGAAAAGAAAAAAAACCTACCATACCCAGCATCCTCTGTGCTGCAACACACCTCAGCCAATCAGGCAGGAGGACACAAGTGCAGAGGAGGCAGGACAGCTGGCGCGCACAAGAAAAAAATGGCCAGCTCGCATGCCTTTCCCCCCTCATCACCTGCTCTCTGGCAGGCCTAAAAAAACGCCTCCCCACCGCTGCTGCCATTCCCGCTGCCGCCAGCCCAGTGGAGTTCACCCGGTAGGTCGACCAGGAGAGAAGAAGGTGCGGAGGAGAGACCCACAACACCTAGGGTCTCTCTGGCAGCCCTAAAAAACGCCTCCCTGCTGCCGCCGTTCCCGCTGCCATTGCCCCAGTGGACTTCACCAGGTAGGTTGACAGGGGAAGGAGGAGGTGGGGAGGAGAGACCCGCAACACCTAGGGTCTCTCCAGTGGCCCTAAAAAGCTGTCTCCCCACAGCCACTGCCAGCCCAGTGGAGTTTGCCTGGTAGGTCAGCCGGGAGAGAAGAAGGCAGGGGGGAGAGACCTGCAACATCTGGAGTCTCTCCGGTGGCCCTACAAAATCCAACTCCACTGCCTGGCATCGAGAGGGCCCCACCGGAGATACCCCAGGTGTTGCGGGTCTCTCCTCCCTGCCTCCATCTCCCTCGGCTGACCTAACACTGGGCCGGTGGCAGCGGGAACGGCGGTGGTGGGGAGGTGGGTTTTTAGGGCCACCGGAGAAGAGGGGCGCTGGATATGGCTCAGTGGGGGCAAGGCCGGTTAATGGGGGGGGGGGGTTGTTGTGTGAGTATGTTGTGTCAGTGTGGGATGTGTGTGTGTGTGTGTGTGTGTGTGTGTGTGTGTGTGTGTGTGTGTGTGTGTGTGTGTGGTGTGGTGTGGTGTATTGTGTCGGTGTGTCCTGTGTCGGTGTGTGTTGTGTGGGTGTGCTGTGTCTTGTGTGATGTATCAGGGTGTGCTGGGTGGGTGTTGTTTGTCAGGTGGGTGTGCTGTGTGTTGTGTGTGAGTGTGGGGTGTTGTGCAAGTGCGTGGCTGTGGTGGGTGTGGATTGCGTACCCCACCACCCACACAAAATCAATAACTGCCCGGCAATGCCGGACAAAATAGTTGGTAATAATTAAAATACACCAAATGATTTAAAGCATTAAACACTCTATCTTAAACTTACTGTGCTAAAAAACAACATTCAGGGACTAAGTTATGGTTATCATAAGCCTGCATGAAGAAGTGGACCTTAAATTGTTGGCAGAGGGTCAACCTAGCCTCTGAAGGAAGAGCATTTCACAACCTGGGAGCAGACACTGAGAAGGCCCTCTCTCATATCAAACATGCCTGCAATGACAATTTAGGACCTTAAGAGTGAGAAGGCTCATGTGGGGAAACACAATCTTTCAGATAGCTTGGATCCAAACTGCATAGGTCTTTTTAGGTAATAACTAGCATGTTGAACTGGGGTCCTGAAATGGACTAGTAGTCAATGTACAGTAGTTATAGCAATGGGGTTATATGCTCCCTATAACTAGCCCAAGTTCTGAACTGTCTTCAAAGGCAGCCCCATACAGAACATGTTGCAGTAAACCAGGGGTTCTCAATGTTTTTCAGCTGCAGGCTGGACCACACACCCTCAGACAACTGAGCAGACCAGTCTGGGGCCATAAAACATATCTGCAGCTGTCGTAAAAACATTTACAACAGCTGTGGACTCATTTACAGCTGTAGTAAATGCATTTATTATGGCCATTGACTCATTTACAGCTGTCGTAAATGCATTTACGCAGCCATAAATGAGTCCGTGGCTGATTCTGCTGGCAGCAGAGGTGACAATGGGGGCAGCTGGAGCAAGGTCAGGGGCCAGATTATGTGGCACTGTGGGCCGGATCAAGCCCACTGGGCATAGATAGCAAACCCCTGCAGTAAACCAACACTAAGACCTGTGTGCCTATAGCCAAATCATACACATCAAGGAATAGGCGCAGCTAGTTGACAAGTTTTTACAGTGCAAATGCACTCACCTCATATCTCATAAGACATGTGTTTGTACAAGCCATGGTGGCAGCAGCTCCATACCTAAAATCTCCTTCTCTTCCTTGCCTGTGATGTCACAAATGTCAGCCCTGACAACATCACAAGACCTCAGGTTTTGGCCCTTGAATATTAAGGGATAGGAGACTGCTGACCTGGCAACTGACATTTAGTGGAACTGATATAACCTGTCAGTATTGCAGAAAAGCTGACAGGGAAAATATCCCCTTGAATGATGATTTTGGAGGAGAGCTTTGTGGAGACCCTGGACAGCCAGAAAGACAAACAAGTGGGTTCCCAAACAAGATTCTTGCGCCTTTAAACACAGAAAAATAGGAATTGCTGTCTAGCCCAGCATGGAAATTCAGTGACAGAAAACCTTCACCTGCTAAATATTGGGAAATTCTGGATTTTATCTGAAGTCAGGTCCATCTGCATCCCTGGGGTAGAGATATGTCAGTCCTCATGCCAGAAAAATGCACGCTTTGACCTTGGCCTGAAAAAGAGGAACAACGTTGGCCCAAATAGCATTTCCCTCCATGAATGAAGCCAAAGATAAGACCTTGACGGGTGGAAACTGAGCCACGGGTTCTGCACAACTTGTTTGGCTCTTCTTGCAAATAATTGAACAGGCCCAAATGACTTGGCTTCTTTTCTCTGAGCCACTTCCAAAAGTAACACTCTCTCAAATCACCAGTGGTTTGGAGAATATGTTTGCTGTGACACATCTGCACGAACGTTTATTCCTAATAATGCTCAGATGTTATTTATTTACTTCCCTGCATTTGTTATACTATGTCTCTACTAAATAGTCTTACAGACAGATGTTAGAAACTGCTTCCTTTTAGGCAGGCCTGTTGCCAGCATTGCTGTTGTTGTCCCAGCTGAAAAAATAATTTGCTGTGTTAGGTGTTACTATAGCATTGCTCTGTTATCACCAGCAGATCAGAAAAAGGTAAAAAACTATTCTCCATATCAATCTAGTAGCGATGGGATTTTTGGATTTTTGGTTTACACATTGTACCTGTCAGACAGATACTTTAGGAAAAGATAAAGGAATGACAAGACTCTGGAGTGCACAGACCACTGTTTACCTTCTTACCCAATTAGTACCTATTTATCTACTTGCAATTTCTTACTTTCGAACTGCGAGGTTGGTAGCAGCTGGGTCAGAGATGGGAGCTCATTCCATCATGCAGTACTTGCGACTCAAACTCCTGGCCTGCCAACTTTCCAGTCCTCAAGTTCATTGTCATGCACAGATACTTTACAGATGCCTAAGCTTGGCTCTGGACTACAGTGGCTTAGTGGTTAAGATACTGAGCTTGACCACCAGAAGGTTGGCAGGCAAGCAGTTTGAGACCTGAGTGCTGTGCAGTGGACTGAGGTCCTATTGTCACTGTTCCAGCTGCTGACAAACTAGCAGTTTGAAAGCAAGAAATTGCAAGCAGATAACTAGGTACTGCTTCAGCAGGAAAGGTAACAGCATTCCATGCAGTCTGGCATCTAGTTGTGCCTGCCACATGACCATGGAAACGTCTATGGATGCAGAGAGCCCTGGCTATTTGGCTGTAAACGGACATGATCTGGTCATTTGGGGCTAGAAACCTATCCGAAGAGCTCATGGACATGCATGGGTCCAACACCCACATATATGGCAATATATTAGCATCTGTAGAAGCAAACATGTGACATACTACAACAAGGTAATAGCTAAAAACACAAAAGAATTAATCCAGTTTCTCAACAATACAAATATTAAATGTAAAGTTTTCAGTTGGCATATGCATAGGTATTTTAAGAGTCCAAATACTGTAGTCCAAATATTGTTTTTCTATTTTTTTAAAAAAAATCCTACACTTAAGCTTTCTGTGCTTTATTGTAATCAACAAAGAAGCTTAGAGCTATGAAATATATTGGATTTCGTTTGTTTCTCTGGGACATACAATTAAGTTTATTATCATAGGCAGCGTGGAATAACCACAGAACTCTCTTGGTAAACAAATAGGGAGTGATTAGCCATCACCTCCTCCTGTTTTGTATCAGTTGGTAGCAGCCTTGCCTTTGGCTACAGAATAAGTTCGTGCTTCAGCCAGCTGCGTAAATATCTATACTTCATGTATCTAATAGTTAAACTTGAAATGTTTGTAGAGAAAATCATGAGAATGAAGGTTGACATCATCTCAGATTTTACCATGCACAGAGCTATATATTGCTAAAGAGATGGAAGATGAAGGTACCTTCTCTCTGTAGGTAGCTTGTGACCTTGTTGTGTCTCTCGGGTTGCCAGATCTCAGGGTATTGGCTACATTTCAGGGAATTGTTGGGCTTCTTTCCCAGAATACAAGTAGGAGGATAGACCACACTAGAGAATGAGACAGTTGGATTTTATTGTGAATCAAGGCTTGTAGCTCTAGGTACTTCTCTTCATCTCATTCTCAATTGGTACATGAAGATGGAGATGCATGTACTGCACCTGTAGGCAAGTATTCCATCCAATATTCACATGCATACAGATCTGCAACTACAGACATTGGCAGAATGATCTATCCTACACCAGACCCATGCTATAGGGCACAAAATATGTACCTCATGGTATGGTTCGAGTAGATTCTACCATTTGCATTCTTTATGCATGGATATTGAACAAGATGTTGGCCATATACGTTGTTTATTAGTGCAGGTAATCCACATTGTCTCATTTTTATCATGCAAACAGGGGCTGTGGTGACTCAGTGGTTAAGATACCTTGTTATCTGGAAAGCTGGCAAGTTGGCAGTTTGAAACCCTGGTACTGCATGATGGATTGAGCGCCCATCTCTGTCCCAGCTCTTGGGGACATGATAGGAGCCTTATTTGGGCGTTCCCTGACCAGAGTTTCTCCCACAAAAATCCTTTCAACCCAGAATAATTTCTGACATGAAATTATTGTTGTTGTTGTTGTTGTTGTTGCCAATATTATTATATGCAAATTTTCAGTTTATGTGGCCATGAGTTACCAGAAGGAAAAATCAATGCACCAAATTTAGGGAGAAAGAAAGGCCTTTTATTTAGCAACAATTACTTCTGCAAAAGAGTTTGGGAAAGAAGAAGGAAGAGAGAGAAGAAAGTGAGAGAAGAAAGAGGAGAGAGAGAGCAAAAGCAGGCCATGTGGCTATTTAGAGCATTATCATGTAAACAAGGGCACACGTATTATTTTGCAAAAATGCCTGCAATCACAACAAAATTAGTATTCCTAGTCATACCTGTCAAGTAACCCATATTGGCCGGGATTTCAGGTATTTCAGCGCTCGTTCCTCCCCTTTCCTGCCATTGTCCCATATTTTGAACGGCGGGGAAAGGGGTTACTACGCATGCATGCCCATCAGAGGCAGTTCTGCACATGTGCAAAGGGGTTCTGCGCATGCGCAAATGAGTTGTTGCTGCGTATGCGCGCCCAGGCCAGAGCAGTTCCTGTATTTTCCGGAGCCATGCATGACAGTTATGTTCCTAATTCCTCTGCCCAAATGCTATCAAGAAGAAAAGCAGCTTTGTGAGATCTGAAGAAGTCCAGCAACAGGAGAGCAGGAGAGGATATTAGAAATAGAAAAGTTTAAGGTTTTTTTTCTTTTTCTGTTAAAATAAACTCAGCTTCTTTACTCCTTCTTTGGCAAGATCACAGGTCAGAAATATTGAAGGACATCAAATGGCTCTTAAGAGACATTTCAAGGGACCATAACGTTATCGGTGGTTTCGTTTGGATGCAAAAGTTGTCTCCTATCTAACAGAAGTTTGAAGGAGGTGGGCAATTAACTTCATGAAAACAAAGGTTGACATCATCTCAGATTTTACCAGGCACAGAGCTATATATTGCTACAGAGACAGAAGATGAAGGTACCTTCTCCCTGTAGTTAGCGCGCGATCGGAGAAAACTTATTATCCCACCCTGATATGTCTCTTCTGAGGTTTCATCTATATTCTTCTATTGACTGAAATTCAATGGATGGCCCTATTAATTTTTATTTCATTTGATTACTCCTCTTTATGTTTTATGGTTAGTTCTCTTCATCTGATTATTCTGTTTCTCTGTAGTTTATCTTTCCACTTATTTGCACGTGATGTACATTGTTTTAATGATCAATTCTTTAACAAATCATTGAACACACAGCTCTTTGAAAATAATGCTGGATATTCATTTTTCATAAATACACAAATAGAGAGATAAGTTGACAAGAGTCCCTTTGGTTTCTTTACTTGTTGGCCAGCTTTAATTATAGTTTTAATAAATCATACTAAATAAATAAAGGACAAGCACAGGTCTGATTGGTTTCTTTACTAGTTCACTACTTTTGATTTATGGCATGGGCATCTCCCTCTGCATGCAAATTGCTCAGTGCAATACAGGGGCTCTATCATTTTAGTTTCATAAACCACCATGAGACATCAAGTCAGATCTAAATAAATAACCTTAAACAAACATCCAAAACCCTAAACGTCTTAACATAAGACAAAATATGTCTACTTAGAAGCAAATTGCAATGAATTAGTCCAATAAGGCATGTTCTTCAGGAAGTGAGTGACTGTGTCTTAGGAAGTGACTGATGGCTAGAGGCAGGATCCTTAAAGAATGTCACTGTACTTTTCCTAGACATTGCCATTGCTCGAAAGCCAGTCGTATCCAACTCTAGAGTTCAGTGCTCATCTCTGTTTATAACATCTGCAGGCGTTTCTGTGGACACATGGCACTTTCCCTAGATAATCTTACATAATGTAAGAGCAGATGGAGCTGCTGCCTTTCAGAAGAGAATTAAAAACCTGGTTGGCAGGGCAGGTGTGGGGCTCAGATGGAAGAGTGGCCCCCGTCTGCTGGCTTATAAAATGAAGCCCCCATCTTTTTAATGTGGGCAGTTTTAATGTGGTTAGTTTTAATAGGTGGGTGGGTATGTTGGGGTTTTAATTGTTTTTAATATGTATGTTTTAATTTTGTTGTGAGCCGCCCTGAGTCGGGTTCGCATGATTGGGCGGCATAGAAATTTGAATCATAAATAAATAAATAAATAAATAAATAAATAAATAAATAAATAAATAAATAAATAAATAAATAAATAAATAAATAAATAAATAAATAAATAAATAAATAAATAATGCTGAATTTTAGAGCTGGAAAGGATCCTATGGACCATGAAGTTCAGCCCCTTTCAAGGAGGCACAATGTAGAATTGAACTTTCATATTTAAACCACTGGGCCAGGGATTCTCAACCTGTGGCCCATGGGCCAGATGTGGCCCGCAGTGCCATTTCATGTGGTCCCCACTGCCTCCACCCCACCTGGAAGTGCCATGTGGTAGAGAAAAGGCAAAATGGCTGTCTGACCCCCCAAAGCTGTCTGAGGGAGCGTGACCAAGCCCCCAATTTAAAAGGGTTGAGAACTCCTGCACTGAACTATCCAGGAGTCTACTATTTTTTTAACTGAAATATTTTAAAATGGTGTGTAACTACATTCTATTTTAAAGTAATAAGTACATCAATTATGTTTGAATGGGCAAAATCCTCCTGTGCAAATTTGTGCTGGCGAAACCTGGATTGGAGGCTGTGGTGGCTTAGTGGTTAAGATGACCGGTCAGCAGATCAGCAGTTCGAGACCTGAGTGCAGTGCGACGGAGTGATCTCCTGTCATCTGTCCCAGTTCCTGCCAACCTAAGCAGTTCAAAAGCAAGAAATTGCAAGTAGATAAATAGGTACCACTTTGGCAGGAAAGGTAGCAGCATACCATGCTATCCGGTGTCTAGTCATGCTTGCTGCATGACAACAAAAACGTCTAGATGCAGATAGTGCTGGCTCTTTGGCTATAAGCAGTGATGCGCACTGCCCCTTAGAGACGGATATGACTGGCTTTTGAGCAAAGGGAGGCCTTTGCCTTTACTAACCTGGATTGAGTGCTAGAGAAATTAATTTAAACTCAAGGAAAATTTCTAATTCTTCTCTTTTTAGTCTCTAAGGTTTATCCCCTAATTTTATGTCCAGATACTCACTTTTGTCCTGAAGAAGCCTTTGGGAGCCTGCAGATGAGGATGGTACTTTAATGATAAGAAATGACCAACAAATCACACTGTGAGGATTGAGACCACTGCTGGTGATTGGGCAATTATTATTTTTTAACTATTAAATACCCTGTCCCAAGGCTCCCAAAGGCTTACATGGAGCAAACAAAGCCCTGGGGGAGTCTTAGAACCTAAAATGGGGGGGGGGTTAAGGAAGTTTTCCAGGGGCTTAAATTGAACTTTTCTGGCCATGCCAGTACAAATTTACAACCATGGAACTTTGCTCAATATTTATAATGTACTGATTTTTAAACATTTTTTTTTGCAAGCTATGTTGGATTCCATTTTTTAAAGGAGAAAGCTGGGTTAAAAAGCAAACCAAAAGAAAGAAAGATTCACAGGACTGCAGTCAGTATAAGTAATAGGGTTTTGGATCAGACAGCAGGTCTCAAGGTGCTAGCTGAACTCTCATGCAATTTCTGTGCCTCCTTGATGAATTGGTTGGAGGCATTCAAAATGCGGAGAATGCTAAGGGTCTCATGGACAGACCATGTCACCAATGAGAAGGTGCTTTGTTGTGCTGGGAAAACATGTGAAGTTTTGACAATCACAAAACACAGGGAAGCAGCCTATTTTGGTCAATTTCCTAGTATTGCAATACGATCAGTTCAGTGGAACTAATAATAGGTATAACCTTACGCAGCATATCATTAAAGGAAAGATGGAAGGGAAACGTTGACCTAGATGGAAAAAAGAGTTTGGTGGTTACAGTTTGACATCCATGAAGTGGCTACTTTGATTTGAAAAGTGCAGAATAGAGACACCTGCTCCATGATAATTACCAGCCTTCTATGAGGAGATGTCACAACAACAACAAGAAGAACTGACAAACCAACAAAGTACAACAGTTCCCCAAGATTTCAGCCAGGACCACAAGACTTGACAACCTTAAATGTTAGGACCAGAATCCAACAAAAAAAGGACTCACAAAAGGCTATTGGTGCCAATTCTGATTGCCAGTTGCCTCAAGTAAAGGTAAAGGTTTCCCTTGCTCGAAAGTCAATCGTATCCGACTCTAGGGTGCAGTGTTCATCTCTGTTTCTAAGCCGAAGAGCCAGCGCTGTCTGCTTCTGCAGACGTTTCCATAGTCATGTGGAAGGCATGACTAGACACCAGAGCACACGGAACGCTGTTACCTTCCTGCCAAAGTGGTCCCTATTTATCTTCTTGCAATTTCTTGCTTTCGAACTGCTAGGTTGGCAGGAGCTGGGACGAAGACGGGAGCTCATTTCCATCCTGCAGTACTAGGGAATCGAACTGCTGACCTTCCGCTTCCCAGTCAGCGTCTTAGCGACTTAAGCCACTGCAGTCCCTCATGCCTCAAGTAAAAAAACCACAAAGTAGGCATTTCCTGCCGTGCAGTGAATCCCTCAACTTGGTGTGACAGTGATACCTATGTCAGCTTCTTAATTAGCAGCCATTTGCCACTGATATTGATGTTGATGGACTTAGGACAATGAATAGATTAAAAGATTTCTGGCTAGTATCTCCAGCATTATGAAAATAAATTCTTCTTCTTCTTCTTTAAATTTAATTTAATTTAATTTAATTTTCACATTTGTATGCCGCCCAATCAAGAAGCCCGACTCAGGGTGGCTCACGCAATAATCATACAATATATATATATAACTATATATATAACAATACAAATACTGTATACAATATACACAATAATTATACAGTACTCAATCTAAACAATATACAGTATTCAATACAACAATACTACATCACAATACTGCAGCGGGATTTCTCTGCCCCAGCCACAAGTAAGTCCAGGGGGAAGCAAATAAGTCTGGGGGGCGGAGGCGAAGTCCTGCCGCCCACTGCCGTTGCGGCCTTTTGAGCCCCAGCCAGGGGCGAGGCCCAGGGTGCTGGTAGTAGGGTGGTCCTGGTGCCACAATGGCCTCTCCTCTTCCTCCTCCTCTTCTTCTTCTTCTGCCATATCTGAAGTTGCAAAGTCTTCCTCAGCCCCAGGCCAGTGTTGATGAAGCAGCAGCCCTCCATCAAGATGGATTCAAGTGGGGTTTAATCCACTTGGGGACCATCACCCTTCCCTGTGGACCTTGTCACGCAAAGCTGTTAGTCCTCAGGGTTGTCAGGTTAGTTAACTGCCGCCTGAGATTCGGTGTTGAGTCGCTGGCAGTATGGTCTACTCTATTACCATAGCAAGTAACTAACCTGGTCAGACTGACAAAAAGGAATTAATTACAAGTAATTAGGTATTTGGAGGTAGCTGCTTCCAAGATGTGAGCTAAACTGTATTACACCTTGTAACATGTTCAGAAACTAACAAACACCTGCAGCTTTACAACTCTGTAATGGCTGGTGAATAGCAAGGGGAAACCAATTACATACAAAGCTGCATTTTTCTTCCCTGGTCTTTGTATAAAAATAGGATCTCTGAGTGAGCTCTATGTTTGTTTGTTTGTTTTATCATGCTTTCCACTTTCTGGTGGAAAATCACATTAACAAAGACATTTTCGTGGAACATGGAAAATTCCACCTGCAATATTTAGGGTGTGTTGTAGTTAAGATCAGGGCGTGTATGGAGAGTATGTGAGGCTCAATGGGTTTACAGACAAAAAGCTTGTTTGTTCAGCAGTGTAGGGAGCAGGCCGACCACCCTTCCCTTAATTTCAAATGGCCTTTGAAATGCCCTATCGAAACCAGAATGATTTATTGGCAGAAATATCCTTTCATTCAACAAATAACCAACCCTTTCCCAAAAGCTGTGCTGCTTTATTAATGTAAGGAGCTGGCACGTTGCGTTTCAGTCCAGATCCAGGATATTGCTGGAGATCATTTCTTTGTGATAAATGAGATGGCTCTCTGATGGGAAGTCTCAAAACAATTCATCATGCAAAGCCAATGTATATTGATTTCTCTCTTGAGGAAGCTGTGCTTGTTGCATAAAATTCAGGGAAGGGTCTGCAGCTCCATGGTAAGTTCACACAATCACGCTTGCCAAGCAGGAGTTAGTGGCAGAGCTCATTTTACCTACCTTGGAAGGATGGAAGACTGAGTTAACTTTGAGCCCTGGTCAGGATCGAACTCACACTGTTATGATGGCAGAACAGCAGTTTAACCACTGAGCCACCAGGGATCTTATCTGATTTTTCTGTCTATGTCATATACAGGTACTTACTTTTCCCTAGATTGCACAATTGGTCATATGCTCAGTTGTGCACTCGACTACATAACAGGCAGTGTAGAAACTGGAAAAATGCCCTTATGCTTAAAAAACCACAGTGAGAATTTGGCCTATTGGGATGTCGTCAAAATTATATTTTAAAAATAATACAGTCAACCCTCACATAACAACGTGTTCGGATAGCATCATTTTCTCTTAACAACACATTGTTATGCACCACGCGTTCCCCTGCATAACAACATTTTTAGTGTCGTTGTCTGGACAACAATGCTAAAATAACCGTCATTATCCAGACAAAACATTGTTATGCGGGAAACTCCATAGAAACCCGCATAACACCAAAAATTGCTTAGCAACGCTACTTGGGGAACCAAGTAACGTTGTGATGCGAGGGTCTACTGTACCTTAATTATAATTACTTCCAATCTGAACTGAATAAGGAATACAGAGACTTTATCTACAGACTCAGTGTTGACTGTGGATGACATATTTCCAGATTCTTTATGTTTAAATCAGAGTGGGACAGGACATGACATCTTCAAAAAGAGGACAGTCTTTTCTAAAAGAGGATTCATGGCCACCTTGCTCAGTAAAATAAGCATACATGTTTCCAGAGCAACAAACTGCCTCACCTCTTTCTATTGTGTCCAAGCGTTAATTGTTATAACCGTTTGAGGGCTGTAATGTCTATGGCGCTATTGAGTGCCTTTTGCAAAGGCACCAAATTCAAAGGTCTGTCAAAATAGCTGATTCATCAGTACAAACTTTCCCACTTCCCTGGAAGCCTGCCGAAATGTATCAACCTGTGTAACTACCATTCCCACTGTATATAAGCCAGCCACCTTGCACTTGTTCCCCAGTCCGGTATTTTGAGCTGAATAATAAATCACTTATATTTGACCCCTACCTTGCTGGTAAGAGTATTCTTTCAAAATTTTCCTCAACACTTTCTACCATCAGTGGTGGGCATCAGCAGGTTTGTACCAGTTTGCCTGAACCGGTAGCAGAAATTCTGGCTGGCCCTGCCCATCAAAGTTTTGAAATAAAGTAGTCCTAATTTGGGTGCAACGCAGGGCTTTCCCCCTGGCCACACACACCATACCATGCCCACAGTGTGGTAGTAATTTTTTTTGGAGCCCATACCACTAATCATCATCGATAATAGATGCTGCTAACCTTTTTACTGGTAGCCACTGGTTGGCTCTATCAGCGATTAAGTCTCTAACTGTGCAGGCAGAGATTAGGAGTTTGATTCCCCACTATGCCTCTTGGGAAAAGAACCAGCCTGTTGGGACTTCAGCAAACTGCATGGTTCCAGGATGCCCCCAGAAGAAGAGAATGATAAACCACTTCTGTGTATTTTCTATCTAGAAAACCTGAAAAGGGTCTCCATAAGTCAGAACTGACTTGATGGCAACTACGTACAGAGACAACAAATAAAGTGGTTTGCCCATTTGGAGAGAATATCTTGGAATTCTATACAAGGCCTATGTGAAAAGAGAAGAACAAAGACCATGAGGCAGACCCAGAGGAAGGTAGAGAGATAACATCAAAAACACATTACAAGAACACCAAATAATGCTTGTATCTCTCTTGACAACCAATGGGGTAAAAGAGGAAGCAAAGAAGAAGAAGACACACAATTACAGGTATTATAACTTTTTTTTTTTGCTTCCCAAAAGCTCTCCCCTCTCCTTGCAGTTCCTTTCCACCCACAGTTCATTTTCCAGAGACAAACTCTGCTGGAGATACAGGTATACATTTTTTTCCCCTTCTTCTCTTTTTGCAAATATCGGAAAGCATTTGGCAGGCCTTGAATTTTTACTGGCAACCTGTCAAACGTCCAATGGCTCCCAAAGGCCCCTCCATCCAAACACTGTAGTAACAGCTTTCTCATTTCCGTTCCTTGTGTATTTCTTTCTACCGTCATGTGACTTGAATTACATTTGAACTCTCACCTCCGATTTGTATTTGGCTGGGCTCCTCGTCCGGGAACAACCCCTTTCCCCATTCATCACTGACAGTTCTCTGAGGACATCAGCCCTTTTGGCTTCCATAGCAACTTAATTGCAGTTCAGCTTGGTATCTGACAACCATTTTCATGTGTACTGTTCTGAGCGGGTGTAGCATGGCATGTGACAATGAGAATATACTACAGACATTCCTCATGAAAAAGGTTTATCATTATATGGATTGGCTTGTATCGTTGATATCATCTTTTGGCTCATTTATCCTGCATTTTTATTCGGAGTCATAAAAATCAGCTCTACAGAAATCTGGAAATTTAGGGATTTAGAAAACCATTGATGTAACTCCATTTAGAAATTTATGACCCATCAGCACAGCCAGAAATTTCCATTCACACCAGCTTATGCATTTCATAATTACTTATACTACGTGTGCCAAATTTCTGCCTTAGAGACCTAATCCGGTCCACAGTGCTCCCCAATTTGGTGCGAGAGGAATTTTCTTCTTAGACATGCTTCCTTCCTGTCATCACAGTCTTCTTTCGAATTAGGTTGTAAAGCATACTCATTTCTTTGTTTCCATTGATTTAAGCTGCATTGGTCTGGTGAGACACCTTGATGTTGAATCTTTATCTTCACTTGTAAGCAAGAAAGATCCAAGGATTGTCATTTCCTTCTTCTCAATGTTTGTGTCATTGGCTCAAGTTCTATCTGTACAAAATTTATATAGTCTGAGAAGCAAAGTATAGATTCACAGCAAGATTTGAATGTTCATAGAATCATAGAATAACTAAGTTGAAAGTGGCCTTTTATGCCGTCAAGTCCAGCCCCCTGCTCAATGCAGGAATCTGAATCAAAGCAGATATGGTAGATGATTGTCCAATTCTCCAATATTAAGAAAATATGTGAGCAAACTCGCCTATGCTTATCAGACAAATGTAAAATAATAATAATAAATGCTGATAATATTCAGTTCTATTTCTCCTCAGCACCAGGGAGGGCTGAGGCTGTGAAAGTGATGGACCAATCTCTGGAGTCTGCAGTGGTTTGAATGAGGGCCAATAAACCAAAAATAAATTCTGACAAGACAGAAGCTCTGTCATTCGGTGGTTTCTGTATCGGGTTGTTAGGTAGGATGATGTTGCCCTCCCCTTGAAGGAGCAGGTACATAGTTTGAGGGGACTTCTGGATTCATCTTTTTCACATGAGCTTAGTGGCTCAGAGTGCCTGGGACAAACTTTGATTGATCCACCAGCTGCAATCATGCCTAGACATGGACAACCTGGCTAAGAGAACTCCATGACCTGGTAAACTCCCAGTTAGACTACTGCAATGCACTCTATGTGTGACTAACACAGAAGATGATACGGCTGCTGCTGCTGCTGCTGCTAACAGGAACATCTTTCAGACATCACATTTCTGAAGGGTTTGTACTACTGCCAATATGTTTCCAGTCTGTGTTCAAGCATTGACAATGACTGGAAATTTGAAGGTACAACTTGCCCTATATAAACCTCCCCGATCCTTTAAAACTCTCAGGGATGCCACCCCACTGAGAATTTTATATTACCTGGTGACACTGGGAGGGTAGCAACCCCAACTGTGGAATGCCCTCCCCTTGGTGGTCTGACTGGTGCGAACGCTGACTTCATTTCGGCATTAAGTTAAATCATGCTTGAAGGCCTTGGAAGTTTAGTAGGCTTCATGACTAGAAGGCAGCAGTTCAAGATCCAAGTGCTACATGATGGAGTGAGCTCCCATCTCTGTCCCAACTCCTGCCAACCTAGCAGTTCGAAAGTAAGAAATTGCAAGTAGATAAATAGGGACCACTTCGGTGGGAAGGTAAACAGCGTTCCATGCACTCCAGTGTCTAGTCATTCCTGCCACATGTCCGCAGAAATGTCTGCAAACACAGACAGCACTGGCTCTTTGGCTGTAAACAGAGATGAGCACTGAACCCTAGAGTCAGATATGACTGGCTTTCGAGCAATAAAGACCTTTATGCTTATTTATTACAACCTTGTGGGTAAAGATGGGGTTAAGGATCTTAAGGCCTCCACAAGTTTTAATATAATATTTTAAACATTTTAACTCTCATGTGTTTTAAAATGCTTGAATTTAAATAATTATTTTAAAGGGTCTGTCTGTATCCTGCCTTTCTTCATAAAAGGATCCAAGGCAGCTTATATCATTAAAATAGATAAAACAGTAGATTGTTCAGCTATTAAAGTGTATGTTATATTAAAATCTTCAATAAAACATTATTAAAACAGATGAAGAGCAAAACAATAATAATTATCCTGATTTGTAAAGCCCATCTTAGACTGCCAGTCACTAAAGGAAAGCTTGCCTGAAGGGAAAGGTCTTCATCTTTCTTCTGTGGAAAAACAGCAAAGATGAGGCCAGCCTGGCTTCCCACTGGAGGAAGTTTGAGAGTCCTCAACAACAGATGTTTGAAGTGGCAGCTGCGTTAGTCTGTGCAAGAATATCAGAGAGTAAACAAAACAGAAAAAAAGACAAAAACTGTTGTGGCACCTTAAAGACTAACTGATGTATTTAAATGTGAGCTTTCATCTAATGAAGTCAATTTGGTCCACGAAAGCTCACATTTAAATACAGCAGTCAGTCTTTAAGGTACCACAACACTTTTTGCCTTTTTTTTGCTGTTTTGTTTTTTTTACTCTCTGATTTGCTCAACAACAGAGAAGACCCTGTCCAGTGACCCACACCAAACGTACCTGCGAAGGTAGTGGGATGGAAATAAAAGCCTCCTCTGATGATCTTGTTGCCTAGGCAGGCTGATAAAGGAAGCAATGGTCTTTCAATCCAAGTCATTTAGGGGTTTATTTTTAAAAATTGTTTTATATGGGTAACAATCCGCTTACTCCCAAGTAGGACCCGGTAGTCCTCTGGCCTTCTGGCGATGGGATTGTGCCTGATCCTGCTTCCCTGGCCCAGATTGGACCCCACAGTTCAGAGCTTTTCCTATCTGTGTGCAAAGCTACTCCTGACTGAAATCTAGGTAGTGAGCAAGGGTGCACGTATGACTAGTGTAGATTCACACGCACACGATTCCACTCATTTGCCGTCATTGTATGGCACATACACAGATACTCCCCCCCCTTTATTTCTCTCTCACACAGAGACACACACAGAAACTCGCTCTTTCTCCCTCTCTTTCTTCCTCCTCACATACACAACACCGGCCTGTCTGGCATCCAGTCTCTCACCCACTCTATTTCACTCACAGACCTGTGACACATACACTTGTGTGACACATTCACAAACATTTTTTTCCCTTTCTATTTTTTCACACACACTCTCTCTCACCCAGTCTATGCCACAAACATATTCCCACTCTCTCTCTCACACACTGACATCCACTCCCCCACACCCCTGTGGCCCATCCTGAGGCCACTGTCCCACTCACTTGCTATCACACACACAGCCACCCATACTCTCCCTTCCTCACAGACACACACATCTGTGGAGTTTGTTTTTCCTTCGTTCTCGTCTCCTCCTCGTCTGTGTTGCATTGGCCGATGGGACTGGCTGTGAGGCCGCAGTGTTCGGTAGCAGGGCAGATGGGCATATGGCTGTTCCGGATACATTCTGGATCAGGCAATGCGGACGCCACCTTCGCCTTGGTTATGTTTACCTGCACAGAGTGTTGGTTGGGGGTGGCAAGCCCGTCAACCATTGTCACTGAGGGGTTTCCCCCCTGGTGCAGATGCTGTTTCTGCGTGTTTTCCGACCAACTTTTTTCCGGCTCTGGCTCTGCCTGCGCCAACACTTTGTCCACTCCTCCGTTGCTGCCTGCTTTCCTGTGCGGCCACCTCAGCCTTGTCCGCTGCCTTTGGTGCCTGGCATGGCGTGTCGCATGGCGGGTGAGCTGTTGCATGTGTGCACCTGCGCCTTGTGTTTTTTCCAGCATCGTGCGTGAGCTCAACGTCTCTGTGTGCGATCTCCCCAATGTTAACACATGCATAGTGTGTTTTTGGTGGGGCACAGGGCCCAACTTAGGGCCCAGGACCCAGATGACTGTGTGCTCTGAGTCAGCAGGTACGTGTGTGCCAACTGTGGCAGGGATAGGTGCAGGGGTGTGGGTTTGCATACCGGTCTCGTGGAGTCAGTGTCTGTCTTATAGGTATAGATTGAAAGCATAGCAAGATTCAGGATACAGTCCATTTCAAAGCAGAAATAAAGCAAGCTGCATGTTCCAGGGATAGCCCATAAGCCTATAGACCCCCCTTTCTCCCAAGCCTCTACATTTTGCCAGCTGGGAAAGCACACATTCCAGAGAGTGTCTGAGTGTGTATGTGTGTGTCTGCGTGTCTGGGATATATCTCCTCCCCCCAGGAACTACCTTTGGCCCTACTCCTCAGGGATTCCAATCAATGATCTTATAGCAAGACATATCAATCACACATTAGGTTTTCCAAAGCCATGAAGCAACCATGAGGCACAAATGTTTACATTCTTTCTAACTCCCACTTATTTGAAATCACCATTTTGCAGAGGCTAAAGAACAAGGTATGAAAAGCACTAGGTATACTCCAGTCCATCACAATATGGGCCTGTAGCCTCCTTACCCATGCTTACAACACTTAACAGTCAAGGAGATAAAGCAGCAGCTTTGTTATCTACGTAGTCTGCAGTCAAACATATTTATGTTACTTTGCATACTTTGGGCATGAAACGTTGCCACCTTGCCCTCTTGCAGCATGAAGAAAATAATTTTGAAGTGCCTCCTCCTTCACATCCAAAGATGAAGCCATGGGGATTTATGTCCACATCTTTGATGTTTTGAGGAATTTTATTTTAGGTTGATGCAGATAGTTGGGATGTGACTTATTACTTCATTTTAATTATGCTTTAGTTGCTCTTGGAACACACGTGAATCCTTCAAATCACCAATCTTTGAGTTTTAAATTGGGGCAGGGATAATTTTGTTTCAGTCCAAGGAAAACAGACAGATCATGGTGAAAATTAATGCTGAAGGAGATTCCCAAGAACTTTATTGAGAAACTACTTTTTTTTTAAAAAAAAAACAACCTTTAATTTCCACTTTGTGAATGTGCAATTCCACATACATTTCCTTCGGAAGACTCAGAAGTACGCCAAGCCAAGGGTTAAATCAATATATATATTCTTGCTTTGGAGAACAAAATGACATTTCTCTCCTCCCAATCATTTTGTTTGAATTTTAATCCAAACCACAACTGTGTTGTGTCTGGGCTACTTACAGGTAAATATATGCCGCCATAATTGCATTGGCAGAGTGCTGTGAGCTAATTCGTAAAATTGCAGAACACTAATGACTAGTTGTTGAGCTTTTCTAAATGATACTGTAACTGCTCCGGAAGGAATCAATGCTACATGCTTAATAACCTGCATTCAACTGGAATGTGAACCATGCCAGCATTTAGCAAATGCTTCAAATCCATTTCAACAGCAAAAGCTGCTTTTACTTTTGCTTAAGTGGGATCATTTTTATTGGCCTCATAGCCATATTGTATATTTGCCCTTTTATTAGAGTGCCCTTTAGCTAATAAAATCATTGTAGCAAATTTTATATTCCTAATGTCTAAAATCACTGAATCACTGAAAGCAACAAAACATCTTATGGTTCTTCAAAGATTACTAGACTTTGTTTGAGCTGTCTGGATAGCTCAGTAATTAGGGTACACAGAAAGAACCTCCTCGAAGAGTGTGGTATTCTTGAACCACAATCGGGCGTACCCTGGTAATGCCAATCTTGTGTTGCCGGTTAATCTTTCTTAAACTAGGTCAGACAAAAGAAACTGCAGAAAGAACTCACCAAAGGGTGCCTTCATTTTAGCAGTTTCACATCTGGCCTAGACATGGAAAAATTAAAAGTGATTTGGTATCTGGCTGTTGAGAACCTGCTGTGTGGTCTTTGTAAACTGCATAGTCTCAGGGTGCCCAAAGAAGAATGGAAGGGTAAGCAACTTCTATGTATTTTTTACCTAGACAACCCTGAAAAGGGTCACCCTAAGCCAGAATTGACTTGACAACACACAATTATGGTGATGCTTTGTTTGGCAGAAACATTCACGAAATGTAGTCCAATTCTTTAGAGACATATGAAGAAGTGGTATACGGGAACCAAATATCTTATCTAAATCTATAAAACAGAGGTGTGGGTGTGTATGTGCTTGAAAGGCCGATCCCACTGAACCGATCCCACTGAAATTTGGCACATACAGGGATCACAAGCCCCATGGGGGGCATATGCACCCCCAAAAATGTGTCCCAATTGATCTATACAATGTGTGTGTTTCCAAGTGATGTAATTAGCTGATGTCATAGTCCCAGGTAGGTTGGGATTGTGACATCATCTGACTAGCTCAGCTGTAGCCCTCTGAGCTCAGCTGTAATTTTCACAGTAGATGGAAGGCAAATGGCCATGCAAGATCGGCATTGTGGGGGTCACAAGCCCCATGTGGGGGTGTATGCCATTGGGCACCATTGTTGGAGACTTCTGGGCTGCCAGGTGGCCAGACACATGTATGGGAAGGATAAGGGCGGTAAGTGACCATCGATGGAGAAGCGGGACATGTGAGGGAAGAGAGAGACAGAGGAAGGGAGGCAGGAGTGACCCACATACATCCCATGAGGTTTCCAAGAGGGAAAGGCTGCCCTAAGTTTTTTTAAAAAGAAAAATCCAAGCGAAGCCGGGTAATCAGCTAGTGTCAAATAAAATATGCTAGCCTTTAAGGTGTTATGAGTTTCTTTGCTGCTTTTGGTGCAAAGGCTCCTATTTAACACAAGTTACCTCTGAAATTCATTGTGTTACGAGAGGATTCTGGCATGCATTGCTGTATCCAGATGAAGTTGAGAGCACATAAAGAGCTCTGTGTTTGGCTTTCAGTTATTCGCATGCATTGCTACAGATGCTTCAGTGAGTCTACCACTAACTGATCAAGCCTGGTATTCTCTACTTTCACTAGCAGTGGTCTTACTACTAGAGCTACAACCAAACTCAGATTTCATGGATCCAAAGATTTCATAAACTCAGCTTAAGAACTGGTGTATGACAAGAGAACAAAGACTTTGACCATCAACAGGTAGACTATGTAAAGGAGATCGAGAAGGAGAAGCACTGTCTAACACCTCCCTAACATACAGTATATTGACATATCTATGGTTATTTGAAAATGACCAAGAGGAAAACATACTTCTCTGTGTCACCTTTTGAAGCTGTGGAAGATAATTGCATTTTAAAATGATTTCCTTAGATAATTTCCTTAGCATATCAAGAGTCATTTTCTTGTACTTCAGAACTGTGACCAAAGAAGTCTGGCTGTCACCAGACAGCATTGTAACCAGACACAGCTTCCTAGTTATCTTCAAAGGATTAGGAATCATTAAAGACAATCACCCTTATAGCCCATGGAAAAGACTAAAATCCACCTCAAAGAAAGTAGAATTTAAATGTCTACATGTTCGCTAAGAGGAAATGTCATTGCCCATCAATTCCACAGATGACTCAGATACCAGTGTTGGTTGAAAACTAGGGCCACCTTTATTGAACAATTAACTAAGAAGTTAATACCATTGGGTCTTCGGAAAGGCATCTTTGCAGTATGGTCTGGTTAATCCCTCTGAACCATGCCCCACTCTTGGCCTGGAGGGCCAAGTCCACCTTTGTACTCCCCTCCCTTCTGCTACTGACCATCCATCCGATGCATGCCATGGAAGAGGCAGCCATTGTCCCCAGGTGTATAATCCACCCTGGGACTACTGGTTCAGCAATATCTACTTCAATATATAACCATTGGCGCTTAGGGGACTCTTTATGACCGCACTACTTGCCAAAGGTGACCTAAAAAAGCAACCTCTCCCCTCCAATCGCCCAGTACCTTCTCTGTGCATGATGAGACAGGTGAGAAAAACCACACCACAAGGCCAGTCTAGGTGTGAGCCAAAAATTCCTGCCTGACCCTGAAGCAACCAGCTCAGTGGTGGGCATCAGCAGGCTCGCACCAGTTCGCCAGAACCAGTAGCAGAAATTCTGGCTGGTCCCGCCCATCTAAGTTTTGAAATAAAGTAGTCCTAATTTGGGTGCAACGCAGGGCTTTCCCCCTGGCCATGCCCACCATACCATGCCTACAGTGTGGTAGTAATTTTTTTTGGAGCCCACCACTGGACCAGCTACGTCTCGCCATGCACATCAGAGTGGGAGGGAAGGTCACTGTAAAGCCTGATCAAGACGCACAATGCAGTGGAAAACACTCAGGTATTTATGTTATTCTTAACCCACACCCAATCACCCCATACCAATCTGATAGGCCCTCACTAGTGGTCTGATATGGTCTTCTGTTCCATGATTGGCAAAGGCTGTTGGTGCATGTTGTGTGGGTCAATGCTTCTGATATGGTTTTCTGTTCCATGATTGGCAAAGGCTGTTGGCGCATGTTGCGTGGGCCAATGATTCTGATATGGTTTTCTGTTCCATGATTGGCAAAGGCTGTTGGCGCATGTTGCGTGGGCCAATGCTTACATTCCATGAACTAAGCCAAAGGAGAGACAGGATCATTCATTTTCTACCTGCTAAGATATGCATATCTTTTTTATTATTCTGTATGTATGAGAAACAGAATCGGAAAGTATTTATTGTATTTTATATTGTTATTTATTTGAACACTGTATTTAATTTGTGTATGATACTGTTGGGTGGGATACCAAATCAAATCAATCAATTAATCAATCAAATATTGTTTTTTGTGTGAAAACACTTCATATCTCAACCATGTCCTTACTTGTGTTGGTAAAGGGCTGGGATTATTTTGTTTCCCTTATTTTTCACTTTTTATTTCTTTTTTGTAATAAAATGTATAAAATCTGAAATGGACTTGATCCATGAAAGCTAACATTAAAAAAAACAGTAGTTAGTCTTTAAAGTGCCACAATGTTTCTGGTTTTTGTTTTGTTTACTCTCTGATATGCTTATAAAATCGAATCCCTGTTGTGGGTTGAATTTTGCATAAAGGGATATTCTGATACTAAATAAATTGTCCTTGCCCAGCTGCTGAATTCACATGTGGGTAAAGAATTCTGCATTTTATGGGGACAGTAGTAGTGAATCTCTTGAATTAATTTCCCTCATATATTGCCAGAGCTGTAAGTAGGAATAATTTAGAATTTGCAAGAAAATAATTTCCACCAGACTAGATCAGTTCTCAACCTTTTTAAGCCGGGGGCTGGGTCACGCTCAGACAGCTCCAGGGACGGGGTGGCCATTTTGCCCTTCCTCCACCACATGCCACTTCCTGGTGTGGTAGAGGTGGTGGTGGGCCACATGAAATGGTGCCATGGGCCACATCTGGCCCATGGGCTGCAGGTTGAGAATCCCTGGACTAGATGAAACCCACCTCTATACCTTCCCTGAGAGAGCCCTGGTTGCGCAGTGGTTAAACTGCAGTACTTCAACCAAAAGGTTGTGTGTTCAATCCTGGCTTGGGAACAAGGTTGACTCAGCCTTCCATTCTTTTGAGGTTCAGTAAAATGAGTACCCAGAATGTTGGGGGCAAAATGTTAATAAACTTGTGAACCGTCCAGAGAGGGTAGTGTGATTGCTTTGCTTTACCCATCTGAGATAAAAGGAGAGAAGTGGATATCTGAAAATGACTGATAACAAGGGAATCATCGAAGTGTGTGAGCTCTAAAACTGAAGACCAGTGGTCTGTGTAAAGGGGGTTCAGTCCTGTGAAATGATTGATGGGGGGGGGGGTTGGATTCATATCTTTATCTAACACTGAGGAAAGCTAACGATGGATACAAAAAAAGAGTTCCCCAGGCAGAGTCATGCACATGCCTGATTACTTGCTATAGGGCTGCAGTGGCTCAATGGTTAAGAAATTATCCTCATTAGCTGGAAGGCCAGAAATTCAACAGTTCGAGACCCAGGTACTGCATGACAGATTGAGCACCTGTCTCTGTCCCAGCTCCTGCCAACCTAGCAGATTGAAAGCAAGAAATTGCAAGTAGATAAATAGGGACTACTTCAATGGGGAAAGATCTTGGGGACATGAAAGGGGACGCCTCATTTGGGCATCCCCTGTGTGGAATTTCTCCAGCAAAAATCATTTCAACCCAGAATAATTTATGACACGAAATTATTATTATATTATTACTTGCTATAGACTAAATCCAGTGGTCAGTCCTAATTGAATGAATACTACTGGCAGTAAGAGAATTTGACAGGTTTGGTGAGCCTACTTGTTTTGGAACTAACAAACGGATTTAGCTTGGAAAATGGGGACAGGAAAATGGGAGCGGTGAATCCTAAACGTAAAGTACACATTACCCATGCCATTGTGCAAAAATATTAAAATAAAGTGGAATGTTTATGGAATAAGGGCAGGTACATATAAATTTATTTTCTCAATAAGTATAGCACACATTAGCTCATAGTCTCTTTTCCTCTTCTTTTAAAAAACAACCCCTACAATCTGGGTAATTTCTCCCCTTCACTAAATGCATTTTTCTCAGAATAGCTCTAAATCACATGGAACTCCTACTGACAGCACTTTCCAGCAACAAGGAAAAAAACTTCTCCCTCACGAAATAATTCCTTTTCTCAGAGATAATGGCTTTTACAGTTTCTGTGCCTACAGAGCCATGATGGTGAACCTTGGCACTCCAGATGTTGTTGGACTTCAATTCCCAGAATCCCAAGCCCCCATTAAACCACACAAATGGATTTACTGCGATTCATCTGGCACGCGCCACCCTCATATGGGCATGTTTTACCTCCGCTTCCAGGAGCGATGAGGGTGGCGTGGGCCAGATGAATTGCAGTAAACCCATTTGTGTGGATTCATGGGGCTTGGGATTCTGGGAATTGAAGTCCAACAACATCTGGAGTACCAAGGTTCACCACCACAGCTACAGAGGTTACCTTATCTATCCTCTAACAGACCTTACATCTTTGGCTGGTGCCATTATAACCATGTATCTCCATTTACAGCCAAAGATCCAGCACTGTCTGTGTCTACAGACATTTCCATGGCCATTTGGCAGGCATGGATTCCATGGAATGCTATTACCTTCCCACTGAAGTGCTACCTATTTATTGACTTGCAATTTCTTGCTTTGAAACTGTGAGGTTGGCGAGTTCTGGGACAGAGATGGGAGGTCACTCTGTCATACAACACTCAGGTCTCGAACTGCTGACCTGCCAACCTTTCAGTTGTCAAGTTTGATGTCTTAACCACTAAGCCATTGCAGTCCAGAGCTGGCATTAGGGGCTGGCATTGTTGGCCCCTTGCTGAGACTCACATTTTCACAGTGGTGGAGTCTAGTGCTGATTCCTACACTCACTGCTCCTGCTTAGGTGTGGAAGAGACTTGGTTCCCATTCTCAATAAGTAAGTAAGAAATGATGCAATTTGCACACCATCGAGATGGAGACCATCACCCTTTCCTGTGGACTTCAGCACCCAAGGCCATTAGTCCTCAGGGTTGTCAGGTTAGTTAAACACTGCTTGACTCTTAGCATTGAGTCTCTGGCGATAAAGTCTACTCTATTACCATAGCAGGATAACCTGGCCAGACATGATCCAAAGTGCATGCATTAGTGAAACATGTGACATAAAATGTGTACAATGTTGAAGGTAATTTATCACCTTTGGGGAAATGTGTCTCGTAGGAAAAATCTGCACAAACATGCTGGCAAAATTTTACACATCATATATATACATAATACATTTTAATTGCCCAGAGGTGCAATGTTGTTGCAGAAAACACAGAGAACTAGACTCTAGAGTGCGACATTGATTTCCCCCCCTCTTTTGGCCACAAATCCCATAATTTGCCAGACACAAGAAAGAAAGAAAGAAGGACGGATAGATGGATGGAATTAAATAGGCCTAATGGAATAAGCTGTTTAGATCTTATGGTTGGAGGGTGTGCATTTAGGAACTTTACAACAACTGGCTCTTTCCATCCTGGCTCTGTTTTTGTTTTGTTTGGGTTTTGCACACTGCTAAATTCTGCCCAAGTCTTGTGATGGAAAAATCGTTCACCAGAAATATGTGGCAGAGGTTCTGTAGCTGACCTGATTTGCCCTCTGTCACGTTTATTTCCTTATTTGCACCATGAAAACAGAGCTATTTAGGAAACACAGCGATACATTGAAACAAAGCAAAGCAAGAGAAAGAGAGAAGAAAACAATTACCTGAAGTAAGGAGAAATATTTTCAGAAATATGTTTATTTTTATAGTCTTTCTTCTCTTTCTCCCCATCACTTTTCTTAAAAGCATCTGTATCCATTCCCAGAGATCATTATGTCACCTTGCAAACAAAAGGCCACACAGTCATAGCAATGGTATTCCTGGTATTACTGTATGGTTGTGAGAGCTGGACCATAAAGAAAGCTGAGCGCAGAAGAATAGATGCCTTTGAAATGTGGTGTTGGAGGAGGATTTTGTGAGTACCCTAGACAGGAAGGAGAACAAATAGGTCAATCTTAAAAGAAATCAACCTCAACTGCTCCTTGGAAGGTCAGATATTGAAGATGAAGCTAAACTACTTTGGACATCAAATGAGAAGAGAGGATTCACTTGAGAAGGCCTTGGTGCTGGGAAAGGTGGAGGGCAGAAGAAAAAGGGGGCAGCAGAAAATGAGATGGCTAGATGTTGACACAATGAGCACAAAACTGAGTGGGGGTTGAGGAAGATGGTGTAGGATAGGGGTGCCTAGCGTTCAATGGCCCATGGGGTCACAATGGGTCAGACACGACTTTGCAACTGAACAACAGCAACAACAAAAGAATCTTGTGCTGTTTCTCATGTCTTGACCATAAGATCATCCTCTGTTGCTGCTGTTGCATAAGCAGGTCATTGTGTTGTGATAGCCTATGTTGCCTTGCGTTATTATACTGCACTGCAAAAGGTAAAGACAAAGGTCTCCCTTGCTCGAAAGCCAGTCATTTCTGAGTCTAGGGGACAGTATTCATCTCTGTTTACATTCAAAGAGCCAACATTGTCTGCATTTGCAGATGTTTCCATGGTCATGTGGCAGGCATGACCAGACACCGAAATGCACAGAATGTTGTTACCTTTCCTACCGAGGTGGTACCTCTTTATTTACTTGCAAATTCTTGCTTTTGAACTGCTAGGTTGACAGGAGCTGGGACAGATGATAAGAGCAGATGATAATGAGGGAAACCGAAGAATTAAGCCAGATAGAAATACCAAGGGAGGAGGTCCTTGCATGTCTTGTTAAACTAAATGCTAACAAATCACCAGGACCAGATAGCATCCATCCACGAGTTCTCAGGGAACTTAAAGATGAAATTGCTGATCTCCTGGCCAAAATATATAATATTTCCCTCAAATCAGGCTTTGTGCCTGATGACTGGAAGGCAGCGAATGTAACACCAATTTTCAAAAAAGGATCCAGGGGTGATCCAGGAAATTACCGACCGGTCAGTTTGACATGTGTCCCAGGTAAAGTGATGGAAACCATCCTAAAAATAGGATTAATAGGCACAAAGAGGAGAAGGCACTGCTAAAGGAGAGCCAACATGGCTTTTGCAAGGGCAAATCATGCCTCTCTAATCTGTTGGAATTTTTTGAGAGTGTCAACAAGCATGTGGATAAGGGGGATCCAGTTGACATTGTTTATCTGGACTTTCAGAAGGCTTTTGACAAGATCCCGCACCAAAGGCTCTTGAATAAACAAATCAGCAACTGGCTAAGGGACAGGAAACAGAGGGTAGCAGTAAATGGACACTTCTCCAAGTGGAGGGAAGTAAAGAGTGGGGTCCCCCAAAGTTCAGTACAGGGACCCCTGCTTTTCAACCTCTTCATCAATGATCTAGAAGTAGGAGTAAATAGCAAGGTAGCTAAATTTGCTGACGACACTAAATTATACAGAGTAGTGAAATTGTGAGAGATTCTGAGGAGCTCCAGAGGGATCTCTTGACATTGGGGGAATGGGCAAACCAGTGGCAAATGAGCTTCAACACTAGTAAGTGCAGAGTGATGCACGTTGGGGGGGGGAACCAATTACATTTATAAACTGATGGGGTCTGAACTCTCTGCGACAAACCAGGAAAGAGACCTTGGTGTCCTGGTGGACAGCTCAATGAAGATGTCAACCCAGTGTGCCTCAGCAGTGAAAAAAGCAAACTCAATGCTAGGGATCATTAGGAAGGGTATAGATAATAAGTCAGCAAGTGTCATTTTGCCTTTTTATAAATCTATGGTATGTTAATCACATGTCCGTAGGAGGAAGTGGGAGATGCAAAAAATTAGGGCAGGAAAATAATAGATGAGGAACATAAAAGTAATAACATGGAATGTGAAAGGTACTGGTTGTCAAGTGAAGAGAAGGAGATTAGAAGCAGCACTCAGAAAAGATAGACCGGATGTAATCTTTCTGCAGGAAACCCATCAGAAATCGGAGGATACTAACAAGCTATCCTTAGGATGGACTCAGGTTTATGAAAAATCATATGGTACTTCAAAGGCTAGAGGGGTTGCAACTTTGGTATCAAACAGACTGGGATTTGAGATGGTAAAAAGTATTTCAGATCCAGAAGGTAGGTATTTGATAGTAAAGGGGAAAATAGATGAGGAGGAAATAACGTTGGTGAATCTATATGTGCCAAATGAACATCAAAATGGTTTTTTAGATAAGGTGTACCGAATATTGGAAAAAGAAAAAACAATAAAAATGATTGTAGCGGGAGATTTTAATTTAATAAGATCAAATACAGATAGTACAAATATAACAAGATGTGTGGGAGGAAACAAAATGCATGTGCTAAACAACTGGTTGAAATCTTTGGGGCTGAAAGATACATGGAGGGAACTTAAAGGATTGGAAAAGGCTTACACATTTTTCTCACAAGTTTATAATACGTATTCCAGAATAGATTATATTTTTGTTACGGATAATTTGATAAGAAACTTAGAAGATATAGAAATAGGAATCTTTAAAGAATCTGACCATGCAAAAGTACTGTTGGAAATGAATATAGATGCTACGAAGACCAGGAAAAATTGGAGCTATAATGCTAGATTGTTTAGAGATAAAAAATGTAAGGATCAAATAGTAGAAAAATGGGAAGAAAATTGGAAGTGGAATGATACAGGGGATGTTAGATATGGTATTGTATGGGATACAATGAAAGCAATTTTTAGAGGTGAAAGTATTAGGTTAGCAAATATTAAAAATAAACGGTTAAAAAGTAAACAAGAAGAAATTGAAAAAGAGATAAAAGTACTGCAGGAGAAACATGCAAAAACTAAAGATAGGAAGGTTTATGAAAGAATGCAGGGTTTAAAGAAGGAATTAATAGGAAAAGATATTGAAAAGGTAAAAAGAGACTTGGCATATTTAAAAAGGGAATATTTCGAATATAGTAACAAAAATTCAAAACTTTTAGCAAGAGCGGCAAAGGAAAAAAGAAGTAGAAGAGAAATTGGGACATTAGTAGATAAGGAAGGTATAAGACATAATAAGATCAAAGATAAATGTAAGGTGGTTAGAGAATTTTATCAAGATCTATATGCCAGAAAGGAGGTAAATATAGATAAATTGAAAGATAAACTGGGAATGCAAGTTGAAAATAAAATAAACCAGGAACATAAACAAAAAATGGAAGAGCTTATAACTGAAAAAGAGATAAAAGAAGTAATAAATAAGCTGAAAGTGGATAAATCACCGGGAGAAGATGGATTATCTGCAGAATTTTATAAGGAGTTTAAAGATATAGTAATTCCAAAATTGATAAAATTGTATAATGCTATACTTAACGGGGAGCAAATACCACCATCTTGGTACAGAACAATAATTGTGTTACTACCAAAACCAGGAAAAGACCTAGAAAAGGTTGAATCATATAGGCCCATTTCCTTAATAAATCAGGATGCTAAGATTTTCACGGCAATATTGGCGAACAGATTAAATAGCTTTATGGATAAATATATAAATAAAGATCAGGCTGGGTTTGTGAAAGGTAGGCACATGGCGGATTTAGTAAGGTGAGTTATAGATTTGATGGATGTCATAGGACAAAATAAGGAGAAAGTTGGAATATTATCCCTAGACATTTTTAAAGCATTCGATTCCTTGCAATGGATAACAATTAAGGAGATAATTAGAAGTTATGGATTTGGTGACAGGTTTATAAAAACAACAGAACAATTATATCAACAAGGATATGCTAAAATTAGGGTTAATGATGGTCTTACGGAGGAAGTAAGATTAGAGGCAGGGACAAGGCAAGGATGTCCCTTATCACCAATATTATTTATTATGGCGATGGAAATATTAGCAAATACAATAAGGGAAGATAAAAGTATAGAGGGAATATTGGAAAATAAAATTAGCCTATATGCGGATGATACTTTGATAATTATGAAACATCCCAGGAAAACTATGGAAAGTATCCAAAAGCATTTAAGAGAATTTGAACAAATAACGGGTTTGAAGGTAAATTGGGATAAATCTGAAATGATTTTAAATAACATTGAAAAAGAAGAGCAAGAGAAAATAAGAGGTGAATTTAAATTGCAGATTAAAGAGAGTTTGAAATATCTAGGGATAAATATCTCCAATAGGCTGGACGATCTGAAAAAATTAAATTATGATAAACAAAAGAAAGAACTAAAAGAAAAAATTGTGCAATATCAAAAATTAAGGTTGTCTTGGTTTGGCAGAATAGCATTGACTAAAATGATGTTATTACCAAAATTAAATTTTCTGTTTGATGTCCTACCGATTCAACTGACAGATAAAGAAATTAAGGAATTTCAAAAATTATTGGATAACTATTGTAACGGGGGAAGTAGACCTAGAATCCCAAAGAGAATGTGGTATCTATCTCAAAAAGAAGGGGGTTTAGGAATCCCTAATGTAAAGAACTATTATAAAGCATTTCATATAAAGAACGTAGTTAAAATTTTGACAAAGGAGCCGGTTATTTGGGAGGAAATTGAAATGAAGGAATTAAAGGAAGTGGGTAAGAGCCTCTTCTTAGATAAGGAAATATGGAAAGCACCAGTCAAAAATAGAATGCTGAGGTCAATGTTGGGTGTATGGAAGAAAGTTAAAATGAAATTGGTCCCAAATACTTCACTGATAATTGAAATAGAAGATCTGAAAAAGTTTCCAATAAGAATGGGTAATGAAATGAGAGAAATTTTGTTGATGAATGGGGTCTTCCTGCTGAAAGATTGGATACGAGTCTGCAGAGATAATGGGATGAAACGAGAGTTATATACCCAGATGAAGTTGAATTGGTTTCAGATAGCGATGGTGAACAAGTGGAATAATAAATATATGAGGGAGAACCTGGAAAGACATAGGACAGAATTTGAGGAATTAGTGTGGAAGATAAGGAGGAAAGAAATCGGAATTAAAGGAATGGTCAGTAAAATTTATAAAATAATAAATATAGAAATTAACTCACAAGAAACATTAAGAAATACATGGGAACAGGATTTGAATATGAGGATAACAGAAAAGGAATGGCAAAATAAATGGAGAAAAAGAATTATGAGGTCCTTGTCGGTCAGGATAAAGGAACATAATTTTAAAATGTTATGGAAATGGTATTTGACCCCTATGAGATTATATCAGATAGATAAAAAGAATAATAAAATGTGCTGGAGATGTAATAACACATTGGGTACATATGTCCACATGTGGTATGAATGTAAAGTGGTAGAAAACTTTTGGGCAAAAATTGAGAATGAAATAGATAAAATTATGGGAATGCGTCTCAAATTGGGGCCAAATACTATTTTGTTGACGGATGTAGACAATATGAATTTAGATAATGACAAGAAAGAAATGTTGTCCATGATGTTGGTAACAGCCAGAATGTGTATTGCAAAAAATTGGAAAAACAACTTAATGTTAAAGGTGGAGGAGTGGTATAAACAGATGTGGGATCTCGCATTGAATGAAAAATTAACATGGGAGCTAAATCTTAAAAAAGGTATAATAAAAGAAAATAGATTTTGGAATATATGGCAAAAATTTGTTGATCATTCATTGACGAGAGAGGGAACAAACAAATTGATACCAGACCAAATGAAATTTTGGGTACAATAGAAATTAATGGGAAATCCCGCATCCTACAGGACAATGTACATAGCACAGGGTGATTTGGTATGTAATCTGACGTGTTTGAAATATAATAGATTTTGGCAAGATAGAAGAGTTTAATAAAAGTATAGTATGGATATTAAAGTAGAGCTGATAAAGGTGGATTAGTTATGGAAGATAAGTTTAATAATAAGATAAAAGTATAGAGCGTAAGTAAGAATATTTCATATTGAAACAGAATAGGTTATGATAGTTTCTTTTTGCCTTTTTTCTTCTGACCTTTGTACATGTATATTTTTTGTCTTTTTTTTTACTATTTATATATATAGTTTATATCCATTTTGTAACTAGATGATTCGTTTCATTTTATTTTTCTTTGAATGTTGTCAATATGTCCTTAAATGTATGTTATATATTTTGAAAAATTAATAAATTTTTTTAAAAAAAATCTATGGTGAGGCCCCATCTGGAATACTGTGTACAGTTCTGGTCGCCATACCTCCAAAAGGATATTATGGAGCTGGAAAAATGCAGAGGAGGGCAACCAAAATGATTAGGGGACTGAAACACCTTCCTTACCATCTGAGGTTGCAACGGTTGGGCCTTTTCACTCTTGGACGGCGGCGTCCAAGAGGTGACCTGATTGAAGTTTATAAAATCATGCACGGTGTGGACAAAGTAGATAAGGAGAAACTGTTTTCCCTATCGCATAACACTAGAACTAGGGGACACTCCATGAAACATTTGGGTACCAGTTCTCAAACAAATAAGAGAAAGTACTTTTTCACCCAGAGGATTACTGGTCTATGGAACTCCCTGCCAGAAGAAGTGGTGACAGCTGTCAGTCTTGACAGCTTTAAGAAAGGATTAGACAAGTTCATGGAGGACAAGGGTATCAATGGCTACAATTATGGATACCTAAGAACAACCTCTGTTCCAGCAAGGCTGTTCTTATGTTCTTATGAGCACTCGTGTCTCGAACTGCTGACCTGCCAACCTTCTGGACTTGAAGCTCAGTATTTTAACCATTAAGCCATTTCTGTGCTCAAGCCCACTGGGTGTTGTTGGTTTTTCTCTTTTAATTCAGATAAAATGAAACATTATCAAAATTGAGTTCGACAGTTGTACCTGAAAATCTCCACACTCTTTCAGGATGGCAAAAAGGAGAAGTATTTTTTGCTGAAATTTTTAGGAGCTAGTTTATTTAATTATACCATGTTTGCTTATGTGTGCTCATTTAGATACCGAGGCTGCGGTGGCTCAGTGGTTAAGAAGCTCACCTTGTTAGCTGGAAGGCCAGCAAGTCGGCAGTTTGAGATGCAGATACTGCATGATGATTTGAGCGCCTGTCTCTGTTCCAGCTCTTGGAGACATGAAAGGAGCTTCATTCGGGCATCCCCGAGTGGAGTTTGTCCAGCAAAAATCCTTTCAACCCAGAATAGTTTCTGACATGATGTTGTTGTTGTTGTTGTTGTTGTTGTTGTTGTTGTTGTTGTTGTTGTTGTTGTTGTTGTTCCCTTCCTTTCTTCTACGTTTGAGACAATACAGTAAAACCCCTACTTATGAAAAAAGTCCATTCCATAGGCTTTTGCTTAAATTGAATTTTTTTGTAACTTGAAACAAATCCATAGGAAAAATGAAATTTTATGTAAATCGAAGCAAACCAATAGGGAAATGAGTTTTTATGTAACTCGAAGCAAACCCATAGGAAAAAGAATCTTTATGTAACTCGAAGCAAATCCATAGGAAATTGTGTAAATCAGGACATGGTTTTAGGACAAAATCATTATGTAAGTTTAATTTTATGTAACTCGAGTCGAGGCATTTGTAAATTGGGGTTTTACTGTAGTATCTTTATCTGGTCATATACATTTACTAGACTATCTTTCCACAGCCTGACCCAGAAGTAGCGGCAGGAATGGTGACCAGGGTAGCTTCTAGGCCAGATCTTTCTCTTTTTTATTCTTCATATCAAACATTCATGGTACTAATGGTTTGAATTTCCAACAGTTACCGAGTCATTTGAGTTTCACCTAACATTTTACTTTCAATTTGCCGCCATTATGGTTTCATTTGACAATCAGTACATGTTAATAGCAATGAATCGGGTTGGATATAGGGTGTCATATACTTGGGAAAGATAGCATTTCATAGCCATGCACAGAAATGCCTATGTATGACAGCTTTTCAGAAGCTCTTTTCTGTAAATGTCTTTATTCTTTATCTTCCCTTATATGGAACAATAAATGTACCTTAGCATCTAGTAGGCAAAGAAATCAAGTACTTTGTAATCACTTTTTCCCTGCCTTGAGATGAAGGGGGATGAACCAATAAGGGAGGAAATTGCATTTTGCTTTAAAAGTGTGAAATTAGATAATTTTGCATTAGAATGCGACATATAGACACTTCTCCCCCATTCCTATTCTGCCAGTCTGGAGCATGGAAAAGGTTTTGACACTTCATTGTAGAACAAGAGCTTCCATGTTTTCTGTCTAAATAAGTGATTGCCTTTGTTGTAGAAAACTAGAATAAATATTGACTCGCTAAATATCACAAGAGTAAATGGATAAAGACTCTTTCCCCTGACAAACATCCAGTGAGCTCCGGGATAATGGAAAACTATAATTGCCACCTGATGCCAAGAAGTCAGATATACTTTGCACCCAAGATTTATTTAAAAGTCAAGGTTGCAGCAGGCTTTTCAGCTATCCATTCAAGCAAAATGTTTGTTTGCTTGCAGAGACCATTCACAGGCAAGGTGCCCTTCAGCTGAAAACCGAAAAACATGAGGAATCTGTTATAAAGGAAACAGTATAATGGATAAATAAATAAATAAATACCCCCTACTGAGTGCCATATCCTTGGATATATTTTGTTATGTGGGGTTTTGTGGGGTTTTATGTTTTAACCTGGAAACCAGCTTGAGTATTGCTTGGATTAATGAGCAGTCAGTCAGTCAGTCAGTCAGTCAGTCAGTCAGAAAGAAAGAAAGAAAGAAAAAAAAATTTTCTGGAGGTTTTACCTCTGCATTAATTTCCTGATGGACATATACATGACTTTCAAGAGGGCCCTTTTCCTCCCTGGTGATAATAAATTATTATGATTATGATATATTATGATTATAATCAAAAAGTGGAGGGAATAACAGGCAAGTTCGGTCTTGGAACACAGAATGAAGCAGGGCAAAGATTGATAGAGTTCTGCCAAGAGAATGCATTGGTCATAGCAAACACCCTCTTCCAGCAACACAAGAGGCGACTTCATACATGGACATCACCAGATGGCCAACACCGAAACCAGATTGACTACATACTCTGCAGTCAAAGATGGAGAACCTCCATACAGTCAGCAAAAACAAGACCTGGAGCAGACTGTGGCTCAGATCACAACCTACTGATTGCAAAATTCAGGCTTAGACTAAAGAAAATAGGGAAAACAAAGAGACCAGACAGGTATCACCTAGACAGCATCCCTAAAGAATACACGGTGGAGGTGATGAACAGATTCAATGGCTTAGACTCAATAGATAGAGTGCCAGAAGAATTATGGACAGAGATGAGGGACATCATGCAGCAGCAAAGAAAACCATACCAAAAGAAAAGAAGAGTAAGAAAGCAAAGTGGCTGTCTGATGAGGCTCTTAAAATAGCAGAGGAAAGAAGGAACGCAAAAGTCAAAGGAGAAAGGAAAAAATGCAATCTTTTGAACACAGAATTTCAAAGAAAAGCAAGGAGAGATAAGGAAAACTACCTAAAAGAACAGTGCAAAGAAATGGAGGAAAACAACAAAAGAGGCAGAACCAGAGACCTTTTCAAAAAAATCCGGGAAATCAAGGGAACATTTAAAGCAAAAATGACCATGATAAGGGACAAAGACGGAAAGGAGCTAGCTGATGCAGAAGAGATTAAGAAAAGATGGAAAGACTACACAGAGGAACTCTACAAAAAGGAACTCAACACTCCTGATAGTCACAATGATGAAGAATTTGAACCTGAGCCAGATATCCTGGAGAGTGAAGTCAGAAAGGCCCTAAAGAGCACTGCAAACAACAAAGCTAGTGGAGATGATGGTATCCCAGTTGAATTTTTCAAAGCTCTAAAAGATGATGGCATCAAATTACTGCACTCAATATGCCAGCAGATTTGGAAAACAAAACAGTGGCCACAGGACTGGAAAAGATCAGTATATGTTCCAATCCCAAAAAAGGGCAATGCCAAAGAATGCTCAAATTATCGAACAATTGCGCTCATACCACACACCAGCAAGGTGATGCTCAAGATAATACAGGATAGACTTCAGCAGCATGTGGAAAGAGAATTACCAGAGGTGTAGGCTGGTTTCAGAAGAGGCAGGGGGACTAGAGACCACATTGCCAACATACGTTGGATCATGGAGAAAACAAAGGAATACCAGAAACAAGTTTACTTTTGCTTTATTGACTACACTAAGGCATTTGATTGTGTGGATCACAACAAGATGTGGCAAGTGATTAAAGAGATGGGAATACCAGAGCACCTCATATGCCTCCTGAGAAATCTGTACATGAACCAAGAAGCAACAGTTAGGACAGAACACGGAATGACAGAGTGGTTTGGAATAGGAAAAGGAGTAAGACAAGGCTGCATTTTGTCACCCTGCTTATTCAACTTATACACAGAGCACATAATGCGCAATGCAGGGATGGAGGAATCACAATATGGAATCAAAATTGCTGGGAGAAACATCAACAATCTGAGATATGCAGACGACACCACCCTAATGGCAGAAAGTGAGGAAGACCTAAATAATCTTTTGATCGGTTTGAAGGAAGAGAGTGCAAAAGCTGGCTTGAGACTCAATATCAAGAAAACCAAGATAATGGCAACCGGCCCAATCAGTTCCTGGAAAATAGATGGGGAAGAAGTAGAAGCAGTGACAGATTTTACATTCTTAGGATCTAAGATCATTGCAGATGGGGATTGCAGCCATGAAATAAAAAGGCGACTGATTCTTGGGAGACAAGCTATGAGAAACGTGAGGAACATAGTGAAAAGCAGAGACATCACCATGAAAACTAATATTAGAATAGTCAAAGCAATGGTATTCCCAGTGGTAATGTACGGATGTGACAGCTGGACAATTAAGAAAGCTGAACGCAGAAGAATAGATGCCTTTGAAATGTGGTGTTGGAGGAGAGTTTTGAGGGTACCCTGGACAGCGAGGAGAACAAATAGGTCAATCTTAGAAGAAATCAACACTGACTGCTCATTGGAAGGTCAAATAGTAAAGATGAGGCTAAAGTACTTTGGGCATCAAATGAGAAGGGAGGATTCACTTGAGAAGGCCGTGATGTTGGGAAAGGTGGAGGGCAAAAGAAGAAGGGGGAGGCCAAGGATGAGATGGATAGATGGTATTGTAGACACAATGGGCACAGAACTGGGAGGACTGAGGGGGATGGTGGAGGACAGAGGCGCCTGGAGAACGATGGTCCATAGGGTCGCAAAGGGTCGGAATCGACTGTGCGACTGAACAACAATAAACAAATGATCCAACTTTGTGGGGATATATTTGGGGGTGTTTAAGCCTGAAATAGCAATTAAGATTTCTTAACTCTACAAAAAAAAACTGCTTCTAACAAAGAGGAACATTGTAGGACAGGCTTGTTGCTATCAATCCTTGTCTTCAGTTTTACTGTACCCTAATTCTATTGTCAAGGATGCTATCATGTCAAGCTCTTGAAGTTCAAAATATCGCAGCATCCCTGCCAGAACTATCATTCCCCAAACCAGATAGACTTATGCCCTGTAAGGTAGCCTCCTGGCTTTATTACTATCCAATAACTTCCATTGCTTTCTAGATAAATAATGTTTTGCATTCCATTCTATCAAAGAGTTTTTCTGGCGTTACCATTAATCGCACCCTATTCAAGAAGTGATCTAATGTTTGTGAAGAAGAAATCAATCCACATTTTTAATATCACTGTTGTAATGGTACTGGCTGTGATTTAAGAATATAGGTTATTCAATTGTCTAATAGCACATACTGTAAATCCTTTAGCTTTCCAACTTTGACGTCACCATCAGCTGTGACAATAATAGTTGTATTTGCCATTTATCATTCTGCTCCCTGTTAATTAATTCTGAATGCTGTGAGATAGCATATATGAGATTATCTGTCAATGATACCCTTGATCCTATTATGAACTACATTTTGATCCTTGATCCTATTATGATCCACCATAACTACATTTCCTGTTTGGTGGGGATATTGGACATTATGGATAGAAAAAGAAAAAAGACCTGAATATTATAAATATATTATCACAGAGTAATTATTGATGGACATTTCCCCTCTACTTCATTATGATGATTCTTAATCATTTCTTATTCCAGGGATTCTTAGTAAGTGTAAAGGTTGAATTCCCACTGCATTTGAAGCAGACAGCATTACTCTACCATAATACTTCATGCCTGCAGTTTTCAACTACAGAATTACATATCAATGTCCATTAATTTCTGTCTAGTCTGCAGCCAAAGCATGAGTTCAGGCTTTGCAAGGATTAACTCAGGTTTTCCATTCTGATAAATACCAAAAGGGTACCCTTGTATAATACTCAGCTTCATGTAGTGGATAGAGTAATGGACTAGGACTCACAAGGTTTCAAATCCTTGCACAGCAATGGGAACTTATTGAGGGTGTAAAACTGTTAAAAACACTCCTTAAATATCTCCATTTATCTAGAAAGCCCAAACAGGTTCAAGATAAGTCTTTTTTTACATGACAGCACATAAAACAACCTATGTGCAAGTCAAGTTCAATGTAGCCTCAAGAGTACAGCCAAGTCTTTGATCATAACTTGCTAAAATTACTTTTTGGGAACAGTCCCCAGACCCCACTAGCAGCAGCAGATGGTGTTGAGCATCTTAAAGGTTACCCTTGCTTGAAAGCCAGTTGTATCCAATTCTAGGATTCGGTGCTCATCTCTGTTTATAGCCAAAGAGCCAGCACTGTTTGTGTCTGCAGATGTTTCCATGGACATGTGGCATGGATGACTAGACACTGGAGTGCATGTAACACTGTTTACCTTCCCACTGAAGTGGTCCCTATCTACTTGCAATTTCTTGCTTTTGAACTGCTAGGTTGGCAGGAGCTGGGACAGAGATGGGAGCTCACTCCATCATGCAGCATTCAGGTCTTGAACTGCTGATCTGTCGACCATCCAGTGATCAAGTTCAGCATCTTAACCACTAAGCTACATAAAGTCAGTGAAAGAACCAACCAACCAACAGATGTTTCCAGAAGTAGCAACTCTATAAAGCACTAATGTGTTGGCTCCTAGAAATCTTAGGCAACACAACCAATGGTGAAGGCTTCAAGAATTTTAGCCCAAAAACATCTGAGGACCCTGAGTTGGAAACCACTGCTATAAAGCAAAGTTCAGGTCCTCCCATACCTTGTCACTCTGGCAAAATAATTTGGCATAACTAGAATTCTAGCAAGAAAAATGGGGACCAAACGTAGAAGCACAGCAGAGAAAAGAAAAAAAACATTTGTGTTGGCATGGGGGGAAAAAGAGAGGAAGACAGGAGGCAAATTATTTTGCTCCTTTCAATTTTCCCCAATTAGCGAGTAGAATTAAGACTATTATTACAAAACACTGGCATATAGTCTGTCATTTGCCAGACTGCTCTGATGGCCCCATGATAGGTCTTAGGAAATCTAAATCAATCAGGCAAATTGTTACCAGCTCTGATCATGAGTCTCACAACATTCTCAAGAGTCCAACTATCTGGGGACATTTCCGATGTGGTGACTGTATCCAATGCCCCCTTTCATGGCAGACTAAAATGGTTTCGATTGCTAGCAGTAATTTCTCTTTAAGAATTAACCATTTTTCCAATTGTAAAAGTTTCAACTGCGTATACCTGTAAATGTGATTTGGGATATGTGGGGGTGACCACTCGGCACATAAAGACCAGGGTGGGGGAACACCGGTCTAAAATACGAACTGGCAACATATCGGGCCCCCTGGTGAGTCACTTTATTGAGGCTGAACACACCGATCGGGATTTCATATTTGTTGTACTAGAACGTCTCATGCAGGATCCTTTCTCTCGACAAAATATCGAGCAAATTCTAAGGCAAAGGGAGTGCTACTACATATTTTGCTTTAACACCTTGTTTCCCTATGGCCTAAATATGGAGATGGATTACACGTGCTTTCTGTAGATTCTGGTCCGTGACGCAGCTGTTCCAGTTGATTATGTTTAAAAAGGTAACTTGGTTTGGTACTTTCTTAACGTCCGTCGACACTGAATGAATTTACACTAAGAGGTCTAGGACGCGGTGAATATTAAGAACATTAAGAACATAAAGAAATAAGAACAAAGAATACTAGAACTTTTGTGGACAACAGGTAACTTTCGTGCTTTGTATGAATCCAAGAACCATTGTAAATAATGTATATACTGTATATAGTTCTGTATGGTTTAGAATTTGTGACTGATTGTTAGTTTCTTTTTGTATAGATCCCTGATGAAAAAATATTGAAAATTCCGTTATCGAAAGGAATTTGGATCAGTCACATTGGATTACTGAACTTTATTTGGATTTGGAATAAATTGCTTCTACTTCATGCCAACGCAAACGGTTTTTTCTTTTCTCTGCATAACTAGAATTCTAGACACTTTTTTGTTAGAGTCTCAAAAGTTTGAAAAGAAGACCATGAACACCTTGAATTTTCTCACCCTTGCTGTAGATGTACAGTACAAAGAAATAGGTCAGAGTAAGGACTTTGTTCTACTTGATCCTATGTCACTTGCAGAAGTTGGATGCTATTTTCCTTCTTCTAGATCAGTGGTTCCCAACATATTGCCCACGCCACACAGAATTCCCAGAAGCCTAAGTTAGTGCGCTGGCTGATCAGTGCTTTGGGGAATTGGCTGAGACTTCTGGGAAGTCCAAAAACCAAAAGTTGGGAAACACTGTTCTGGATCACTAAAGTTTCAGGAATCTCAGGAATCACCAGCAAAAAAACTCAGTTCTATAGCTTAAGCAGAATTTCTTAAAACCAGGCTGGCAAAAGCATTGCTTATACCTTCCTGAGCAGTTCAGCTTGCAATGTTAAATTGTTTGTGGTGGTTTTATTGGGGTGGTGGGTGGGGGGGGGGAGAGAGGTTTGGACAGCTGTTAATCTTTTTAGTTATAACGCATGTCAATAATTTAGACATCATGGGCTAACAAGTGATGGATTGATTGTTTTATTTGGCGTGCTGACATATCGTATATCTCAATCTCAGAACTCTTTGAAATAGAGCCTTGAAGCTGCCTCAGGGCTTTGTCGCACAATCATTTCAAATGCGAGAAGTGGTCAAACCTTACTCAGCCCAGCCTGGGGACACGGGTTAACTTTCCTTAAAGCAATACAGATGCTGATTACCTCCCCCTCACACACACACACAAAAAGTGATCTTGCTCTAAAGAAAAAGGTACATCTGGTAAGACTCAGCTTTGTCTCTACCAGGAGCCACATAAATGTGCAGGAAAGGAGCATGTAGAAATTCTTCTCTGTCAGGGAAGGGGGAAAATACATGGAGTGAACCAAGGATGCAAGTGTGAATTCACTAGACCTTGAAAAATTCCCAGAATCCCTAGCCTATAGTCACAGAATTCCTATCCTATATTCCTGCTGGCTAGGTAGTAGTAGCAGCATGAGGAGGAGGAGGAGGAGTAATAGTAGTATCAGTCATGGTGGTGCTTTCTAGCTCTGTGTTTAACCCTGTCTTACTTTTTCTAATTCCATAAGAGATAAGCAGGCAATTCCAGATATTACTGTTTTCCAGGTTCTGTCAGCCCTATCTACCACAGCCAGTGGTGAAGAACCTGATATAACTGTTGTGGAAAAGAAGAAAATGGACAAACCGAGGGCAAACAACTGGAGAAAAATCACAAAATATTTTAATTTGCAAATTGAGGTTGAGTGTTTATGGAGGAAGAAATCTGTCGTTGTACCCATAGTTATTGGAGACCTTGGAGTAATATCTAAAGGACTCCTTAGATATTGGACTTGAATATCCTAAAAAAATACTTTACTATGAACTGCCTATATACTTAGACATTACCTTAACAATTCTTAGGTCCTTGATTAGATCTGGAACTGTTAATTTTATACTAGCCTTTAACTGTGAATCTAATGGTAGATTTTTTAAAAAAATAATAAAGCTTTCTAGCTCTTGATTTAACCCTATCTTAGGTAAAGGTCTCCCTTGCTCAAAATCCAGTTGTATCCAGTGGTGGGCTCCAATAAAACCTTTACTACCACACTGTGGGTGTGGCCAAGGGGAAAGCCCTGCCTTGCACCCCAATTAGGACTACTTTATTTCAAAACTTGGATGGGCAGGCCCATACTTGTCAAGTATCCTGGATTGGCTGGGATTTCCTGTATTTCCACGCCGCTTCCTCCACTTTCCCGCTGCCATCCCGTAATTTGACCGGCAGGGAAAGTAGTCACTGCTCATGTCGGGGCCAGACAGAATTTCTGCTACTGGTTCTGGTGAACTGGGGCAAACCTGCTGATGCCCACCATTGGTTGTATCTGATTCTAGGGTGTGGTCCTCATCTCCATTTACAGCCAGCACTGTCTGCATCTACAGACATTTCCGTGGTCATATGGCAAGCATGACTCGATTCCAGAGCCTACAGAACACTGTTACCTTTCCCACCATAGCAGTACCTATTTATCTATTTGCAATGCCTTGCTTTCGAACTGCTAGGTTGGCAGGAGCTGGGACAGATGACAGGCACTCACTCCATCACACAGCACTTGGGTCTCAAACTGCTGACCTGCTGACTTTCCAGTCATCAAGTTCAGCATCTTAATCACTAAGCCAACTGCAGCTAGGCAACCCCGTCTTACTTTTTCTAATTCAAAAGAGAGAAGTGGGTGATTCTAGATATTTCTGTTCTCCAGCTTCTATCAGCCCTAACTACCACAAGAAATTGGGAACTTTGGTCTAACAATATCTAGAAGACCAGTCTTTGCCCCCTCGAGCTGTATGTGGACAGCTGGTACCCAGATCCTCTTTCCCATCTTCTCCATGGCCCCTTCTTGTTTGTGGCCTCTCTGTCCTACTCAGAAAACTATATACCTGGACACCAGTAATAGGGGCTTCCATTAGCAGACTTAAGATATTTTCCCCCACACTAATCGTAAATTAGTTTCCTAAATACTAGGGGCCCCCCATGTCTTTGTTCCAGGAGTAGCGGAAGTCAATAATGTAGTATCACCTTAGGATACAGAAATGAGGATATACAGTAGCTGTAAGGTCTAGGACCATGATGGCAAACCTTGGCACTCCAGATGTTCTTGGACTTCAATTCCCAGAAGCCCAAGCCCTGGTGAATCCACACGAATGTGTTTACTGTGATTCATCTGGCTTGTGCCGCCCTTGTCACTCCCGGAAGCGGAAGTAAAACGTACCCGTATGGAGGAAGAGTTAACCCGGAAGAGTCTTAACCGTACGGTCGCGTTTTACTTCTGCTTCCGGGGGCAACGAGGGTGGCGTGGGCCGGATGAATCACAGTAAACCCATCCATGTGGATTCATGGGGGCTTGGGCTTCTGGGAATTGAAGTCCAAGAACATCTGGAGTGCCAAGGTTCGCCATCATGGGTCTAGGAGGTATGTCAAGATAAAACTGAGCCCTGCTGGCCATACTGCCCCTAAAGGAGTCTCCAATTTCAAGTTCAATGAAATCCAAGAAAGATCTAACTGACAACCTAGTCAAACATTTACTTCTCAGGGGAGCAGCGAACAAAGAATGAGGCTGTATTTTACTAGTGCATTTTTTTTAAAAAAACACACACCTTTCCTCACCATTTAGAATATGAAAAAAGCAAATTTAGTCAAGAAGAAGTCTAAGCAAAAGAAAATAGAAGAAAAGAACAAAAAGGGGTCTGAAAGCCAAGTGGAATTTCTACATGCTGACTTAAACTAACCTGCCAAATTTGGGGGCTGCCAGTCTCTCATTATTATCCTTATTAGATTATAAGTATTAGTCTCCTTTAGCAGAGGCACACCCTCACTGAAAAGAAAAAGAAAGAAGGGTGATATTTCTAAGGCAACCAAAGCATTAACATATGAGCATAAGCAACATGGGCTGGTGTGAAGGCATTATGTGAATATAGGAAACACAAAAGAATTATTTCAGTGCCTCTCCCAAAATCAGCCCAGCAGCAATTGCAACAAGAAATGCAACTGGGAGACATAATCATCACAACCATAGTTTCCCTGCATATTATGGCTGTTCTTTACAAAGTAGTAGTCCTATTACAATAATGGGACCTCGCAAAAGTGAGTGGTGCAATGGATTCCAGCCAAAAACCGTTTTTGTTCAACGTGAAGGAAATGTTTATTTCATCATTCTTTGCCACATAATGGCAAAAAGTGTGGCTCACATGCAGCTTCTGGAGAGCACCAACATTTATAATATAAACAACATTTATATTATCCACCACAGATAAGTATAAATTCTTATTTCTATCATTTCCTTATATTTGTCTATAATTTTAATATTATATCAAGAAGCATGTATCTATTTATTAAACAGTACAAAAATAATTCTAGAATAACACCCAGTGATATATACAAGCCTTGAGGATCTCAATTTTTACCATTCTAGTCTTTCCAAAAACTCATATACTGTGGTGCTGGTTTATCTCCTTTATCTTCAATTAATACATATTCCACAAAATGTCTCCATATTTCCCAAAACTAATTTTCTTTTATTATTCCTTTTTTATATTCAATTCCCATGTCAGTTTATCATTTAACGCAATTTCCCACATTTCTTTATACCATTCTTCCATTTTTAAAGTTAAATAATTTTTCCAATTTTTTACTATACATCGTCTTGCAACAGATAACATTATAGAAAATAATTCTTTTTGATTTAAACCTATATCCATGTCATCTATTTCTGTCAGTAAGGTGGCGCATGACTCCAATTTTAGGCCCACTTTCAAAATACCCGCAATCTCTTTCTCTATTGTTTCCAAAAAGCACTTGACACTTTACAACTCCACCACATATGTTTATAAGTCCCAAGATTGCTTTTACATCCCCAACAGTTTTTTTTTGATTTAGTGTTATCCATTTGAATTAACCTATTCAGAGTCAAGTACCACCTCCAAAGCATTTCATAATTGTGTTCTTTTACCTTAATTGATAAACTTCTCATAATTCTTCTTTTCCATTTATTTTTCCAATTTATTTAAGAAATCTTTATATTCAAATCCTGTTCCCATATTGTTCTTAATATATTTTACCTTTACACTAATGGCAGGGAGTAAGCTAGTGTAAGCCTATTTGGAATGGCTGGGCTTGGTTGGAAGAATTAGAATGATCTAACAAAGCCTGACACAGGAAAGTCTTCAGCTAGTATTGCGAAGTGGCTTAATATGCAATCCACTTCATGATAAAGGTAAGGGTTTCCCTGACCCTAGAGTTCAGTGCTCATCTCTGATTCAAAGCCAAAGAGCCAGCACTGTTTGCTTCTACAAATGTTTCCGTGGTCATGTGGCAGGCATGACTAGACACACATGGAATGTTGTTTACCTTTCCCACCGAAGTGGTCCCTATTTATCTACTTGCAATTTCTTGCTTTCGAACTGCTAGGTTGGCACTTCCCCTTGCCCTCTCTTGATCAGTGGGAGTGATTAATTTCACAGTACTGTATTCTGAATTGGCTTGCTTATTAAGCCACTTCATGATGTTGGCAAATTAAAAGAGGATGGCTCCCTTTGGTCCCAACAAAAACACATACTGGAGAGAAAACAAAGTAGAGCAAGCTGGTACACACTAACAAATATATCTGAATGCTGCCTTTAGGAGCAGAACAGCCATTCACTGCAGTGCTACAAATAGTGGGTTAAGCGCCCATGTAGTTAGCCTCTTGGTGGCCCTAGTAGGTATTTGAGAGCTGGCTGGATAGCTCACTGAGTTAAGTATATGACTGTAGAGCCAGAAGCTAGGAGTTCAATTCTTCACTGTGCCTCTGTAGAGAAGAAGCTAGTCTACATAGCCTCAGGCAAGCTGCATTGTCCCAAGGTGTCCACAGAAGAAGGGAATTATAAACCATCTCCAAATACTCTGTACTTAGAATATCCTGAAAATGATCACTACAAGGCAGAATTGAGTTAGTGGCACACAAAAAACAGTGCTTTCCAGGGAAATGAGATATTTAAAGAGTGGTTTTACCAGTTTCATTGCCATGGTGGCTTATGGGTTAAGATGCTGAGCTTGATGACCTGAAGGTTGGCAGGTCAGAAATTTGAGACCTGAGTGCTATGGGATGGAGTGGGCTCCCATCATCTTTATTAATTCCTGCCAACCTAGTAGTTTGAAAGCAAGAAATTACAAGTAGATAAATAGGTTCCACTTTGGCAGGAAAGTTGGGCTCCAAAAAAAATACTACCACACTGTGGGCGTGGTATGGTGGGCATGGCCAGGGGGAATGCCCTGGTTTGCACCCTAATTAGGACTACTTTATTTCAAAACTAGGATTGGCAGGGCCAGCCAGAATTTCTGCTACCAGTTCTGGCGAACTGGTGCAAACCTGCTGATGCTCACCACTGCCTACCCACTGCCAATGATTTTTTTGACCGAATTTGAGGGTGTTTAAAATCCAGGATTTTCTGAGTTCTAGTTCATTGCGTTACCTGCTATGCAGCACAAAGGCTGAAACTAAATGCTTGATTGAAAACACTTTGAATGTGAAGCAACATTTGTCATTTCACATGGCATAATTTCTACTGTGCCTTAAACTGGCACCCCTGCTGCCACTGGTGTTCCTGCATACTACCCAATTGCCATTCAGACAAGCAAGTGCTAGCTGCTGACCAGCTAATAATGTTTCTGCCTGGAGGTGGGCAACCCATTACTCTGTTTTCACTGGTTTAAAACAGGTGTGTGATTAGAGTGTATTCACAGTTTGCAGATAACCTTAAGGGAAAAAAATCTTCCTGCAGATTATAACAGTGATGGCAAACCTTGGCACTCCAGTTGTTTTTGAACTCCAATTCCCAGAAGCCCTGATCAGCAGGAACACCTGCAGTGCTAAGGTTCACCACTGCAGATTGATAACATGTCATTCCAAACTGTGTGTTCCAATGCTAATATGGACTATTATCCAGGTATGATTGTTTATGAAGTATTGAAAGATGAAGTTCTCAAAATGGCTATAAGGCATTTGATATTCTACTGTGGACTTCATTCTTCCAGTGACCGTGAACACTCTTCAATTTTTATTCCAAGCATTTATATCAGCTGGAAATTGTGACACATTCTGTCTGAGCCTGAGAGCACTAACAAACAAAAAGAATGCAAATACATCCTCTGATCTATTAACAGACAGACAGAAGAGTCTTTGACAGTTATATTGAGAGCATAAATGTTATTTCCCCCCAGCTTATCCTGCTTCCCCCGGCTTTGTTCAAACATTTAAAGCCCAGAGGATTTTTTCTAAAAGAATTTGGAGATCTTACTTTTTGGTGGACTATATATTCCAGAATTCCCCAGCTAACATGGCCAGTGGCTGAGCTGGATAAGGGGTTTCTAGGAGCTTTAAAAGGTTACATTTTCAAGCACTTTAAAAATATTAATTTGGACTTCTTTTTGTTGTTCCTACATGCTGTCAAGTCATCTCCAACCTATGGCAACCCAATGAATGAAAGATTTTGTCCTATCCTCAGTCTTGCAAATTCAAAGGGGTCTATCCATCTCACCTTTGGTCTTCCTCTTTTCCGGTTTCCTCCAATCTTCCCACCATTATTGTCTTTTCCAGAGAATGTGTATGAACATGGATGTGATGAACAAAGGTGGATGAAGCTGTGTTTTCTTCTTCCTTCCACTTCAGAGTTTGTTTAATCTTGATTCCCCACCCTACCCATAATTGAATTTATGAAGAAATGTGTGACTCTGAGAAAGTTCTCCTCAGAAATGAGCACAAAAAATTCCGGCTGAGCAGCACTGCAAATTCAGGTACAGCTATTTCCAAACTAAGGGACTGCAGTGGCTCAAGTGGCTAAGACGCTGACTGGGAGGCAGAAGGTCAGCAGGTCAAAACCTGAGTACTGCATGACAGAATGAGCACCTGTCTCTATCCTAGCTCCTGCCAACCTAGCAGTTTGAAAGCAAGAAATTGCAAGTAGATAAATAGGTACCACTTTGGTGGGAAGGTAAACAGTGTTCCGTGCACTTTGGTGTCTAGGCATGCGTGCCACATGTCCATGGAAACATCTGCAAAAGCAGACAGCGCTGGCTCTTCAGCTTTGAAACAGAGATGAGCACTGAACCCTAGAGTCAGATATGACTGGCTTTCGAGAAAGGGTAAACCTTTACCTTTACAAATATCTGGAGAATAGCTAGTTCTCCATCTTTGGTCTAGAAAGTCCTTTGGAAAAACTCTGTCATTTTTCTGTTGGACAATTTTTAGTTTGAAATTTTGTTCTGACACTTGGCATTGAATTGCTGGCAGAATGGTCTACTCTATTACCATAGCAAGATAACCTGGCCAGATTTGAGTCCAGCAATCCTAAAATGCTTTGGCCATTTTAGTAGAAACCTCTCTTCTTCTACCTGTTGATCGCCAACAACCAAATCCAGTCATTCTGAGCCTTTTCTAGGGAGTTATCAACATAGTCTGCAAGAAAACCTTTTAAAAAAATATTGAATGCAGTTCTGTGACCTTTTGCCATGAATGAGTAACCATTCATAAATAATTCAGAAATAATAGGAAGTGGTGGATAAGGTCACTTCTAGCAAGCTGAAAAACCTACCAGCCTTCTCAAACATACACACACATAGACACCAAGTTCCTCTGTTTTGAAGAAGGCACATTCTTACCAGCTGATTTCACAAGCCTGTTAGTTTGTCATGATAAGGGCTTTCACACTGACATGAATTCATTCAGCAGCATCTGGCAGGCTTTGCCGCACCAGTGTTATCTTGTGCTGAAATGTTTTGCCAGTTGTGTCCTGTTTTCTGCATCATTGACAATCCTGTTCACACCTAATCAGATAATATTCTACTATATTGGAGGCCCATCCAACAAAAACATTCAAATCCTACAGTCTTGTTTTGCAACATTTTTATCTTGGCCTGACACTGATAAACATGGAAGTAAGTCCTCTGGAAGCATAATTCACCCTTCCTTTTATCAACCTGAGTAAAAATAAAAGACAAATGTCCCACGTGCATGTATGGGTTTACCGGTTGTGAATGGGATGTTGTTGTTATGTGTTGTAAAGTCAGAACTGACTTATAGTGATCTTTCAAGGTAAATCAAATAGTTAAGAAGTGGTTTTATCGTGTCCATACCACCAGTGAGCTTCCATGGCTGAATTGGGATTTGAACTCAGGCATCATGAGTCCTACTCCTTCACTCTATCTATTATGCCACACTGGGTTGTGGATGATAAACTAAGATGTAAATGGCCAGGTTCATTCATTCTTTCTCTCTTTTTGGAGAGACATAAGATTGTTTCTTCAAAGGTAGAAAGGCTGTTATCCTTACAGCAATGGTGAGGTGGCTGTTGGGTATGATGTAACCTCACAAGCAATAGTTTCATGGAAGAGAGGGTTCAGCTATAAAATAATATCTGTCCTAATTCTTCTTCTTTTGTTTCCAAATCAAACCCTGGACTGCCAAAACAAAGCCACTCTTTTGGCTTTGTCATTGGCCAAACTGAAGTCCTCAGCGGTGCACGTTTCTGGCAGTAGTTGGCAGGCAGTAGTCGGCAGGTCAGTAAATGAGCCAGATTCTGTACCTTTCCACATTCAGACAGCGGTCTGTCCTAATTCTGGTGCTCTATTGGTAAATCTTCCTTTGTCTTCTCCCTCCCTCTTTCTCTCCCTGTTGAGAATCTTGCAAGGCATTTCACAGGTGAGCTCCTGAAGGCTATTTTTGTGGTTACAGTGCTTCATCCAAGTAACAAAGTTAGCTCCGTTGTACTTTAGTTGAATCTGCATGCATTTCCACATACAGTATGTAAGCTTTTCTGTAAACAGTGAAAACTAAATCTTATTCTTGACTATGTCAAACATTGACTAATGTATTTCTGCTCCAACTATATAATATTGGTTTTAACCAACCATATGGGGGAGTTGCTGCATTCCAAATAACTGCTGATACTCACCTACTCAATCTCTAATACTAGAATGGGTAATAAAACATAGGGTGGGGGTCTACAGCAGATTGATACCAACAGATAGATGGTGAATAATGAAGTTATTTTTACCCCAGTGGGAATGAGAGCTTAACCAGAGATGACACTAGACTATTTCAGATACAATTAATAGAGAGGTTTTTTTAAAAAGTTGTTATAAAGGATAAAGAGAAATTATAAATGTATTTTATTAGTTCAAAAAGGGTGAAATACATTCAAATAGAAATCAAAGCAGCAGCATTCCATGAAGAGAGTGATAACATGCCAAAGAAATCAAACCAATTGTTACATACAGGAATTTCCCAAGCAAAGCAGACTGTGATTTCATTCTTAGCTAGAGCTAAATAGATACAATGCTGAACAAACTAATTAAATTATGCAGAATATCTGTGGTATGCAAAATCAAAACCTATGAACTGAGCAAATGCTTAAAATATTATCCAATGCCTCCTAAACTCCCTCAAGCCTTCTAGTTGAAACAGGCCTAAAAAAGTTATCAATTACCTATCAACAAAGCTAACAAATTAAACTATGATTAACACAGAAACTAAGATACCCGGATGCCTCAGATAACAGAAAACTCGACTTACTATAGGAAATTCTGAGGGAATAGTCTCCTGATTTACGGTGTGGGAGGGTGTTTGGAGCATGTCCGCTCCATTTTTGAAAGTTTTTGTCACTTTTTGGCTTCAGCAGAAGCATTCCCCGCAAACAGGAAGTGCTGGAAATTCCCTTTCTCCCCATCAACTACCATGTTTTTAGCAGTTTTTTAAAAAATGTTTGAATGTTTTGATTTTGTGTTGTTTGGTTAAAAAAATGTTTTAAATATCTTCTGTTTTCGAATTGTTTTATGCAGCTTTATAACCTGCCCTATGAACTTTACATTTACCTTACATAGCTCTAAGGCTTTTTCTTTTCCCCATAATTTATTTATTTCCCCACCACATCTGGTGGGAAGAGAGCAGAATGACACACAAAAGGAAGAGAACAAAGAGTCATAGATACAGAATTGATATCAAGAACTTTCGATGTGTCCTTCCACAGTTAACAGAAACTAGGCAGGTACAAACATTATCCAGAACTTGCAAGCATTTCCCAAAATCCCCCTGGCAAGCATAGCATCTTCATGATTTGAGATCACCTGGTCATTGTCTTTCCTACTCAGATAAGCTGACTTGCAGTTTGGGGTGTGGCATCTAGTTACTTATGACTTCTGGCAACCTCAACAGCTTTTCAAGGGTCTGTGAGATGTTCGAGGTGTAGTTAGCATTGACAGCACTCCATGTGGGTTTTTATGTCTAAGCAGGGATTTGAACCCACATCTTCAAGCTCTCATCTGACACTCTATCTGCTTCACCAGGTTGGTTTTCCAGATACACTGTAAAATAAAGGTTTCATGTCCTACTCGGGGGGGGGGGGGTGATGCTCAACTTTGTTTACAGTCAAAGAGTTGGCACTGTCTGCAACTACAGACCTTTCCGTGGTTATGTGGCAGGCACGACTGAATGCAAAAGCACATGAAATGCTGTTACCTTTCCACCAAAGTGGTACATATTTATCTACTTCCCATTTCTTCTTTTCCAACTGCTAGGTTTGCAGGAGCCGGGACAGATGATGGGAGCTCACTCCTGTATGTCTGCTTAAATTAATAAAAGTATTTTTGAATGTAGCATCAATCTACACAGATTTGCATATGCAATTAGATGTCTTCTCTTATGCCTCCCCCTTTTTAAAAATAATGTCTGTCCTTTCTACTGGTGACTAGAAAATGGCTCACCTACACAGTACCATCAGTTGTGTCCTGGTCTGTCTGGTGCAGATTGGCTGGGGATACAGCCAATCTGCTGGCTGATCTAGGAAGAATGCTCTCACTCTCTTTTAATTGGTAGGGGTTGGGGTAATTTTTGATAGTTGTTTTTAATGGGGTTTTCATAGGTTTTAGAGTTTTTAACTGTGATGCTGGTTTTTGTTCTTTGTGTGCCACCCAGAGTCTTTTTGAGTTGGGCTTCAATATAAATCACAAAACTAAATAAAATAAAATAAATATAGGATGTCCTGAAGTCACCCACTGACTGCCTGACAACTGAGCCTTCTAGGTTGTTCTTGCCAGACCCAGTCGGTGTGGTTGGAGAGTGAGAGGTCCAGCCCTAGGCCCCTACGATATGGGGTGCCTCAGGGCTCGGTGCTTTCTCCTCTCCTATTCAACATCTACATGAAGCCGTTGGGTGAGATCATCCATTCCCACGGGGTGAGGTATCATAGTCAGTTGTACATCTCAGCCCGTGGTGATCCAAGCGATGCTGCCAAAGTACTATCCAGGTGTCTGGAGGCTGTTGGGGTCTGGGTGGGGGACAGCAGGCTACAACCGAAGACTGAGTGGCTATGGAGTAGGGGCCCGGTGCTACATCGGAAGATACCATCTTTCATCCTGGATGGGGTTATTTTGCCTCAGACAGACCCGGTGTGCAACTTGGGGGTCCTTCTGGACTCACGACTATTGCTCAAAGAGCAGGTGGCAGTCATGGCCAGAAGGACTTTTGCACAACTTTATATGATTCACCAGTTGCGCCCATTCCTGGACCGGGACTCATTGCTCATGGTCACACATGCTTTGGTCACCTCTAGATGAGATTATTGTAATGCGCTCTACATGGGGCTGCCCTTGATGACTATTCGGAGGCTGAAGCTGATCCAGAACACGGCCACCCGGGTAGTGATGGGGTGCAGACATTATGACTGTGCCTCCACCATTACTCCAAGAGCTGCACTGGTTACCAGTTTGCCTCCGGGTGCAATTCAAGGTGCTGGTGATGACCTTTAAAGCCCTACATGGTAGTGGGCCAGGATACGTAAGAGACCGCGTCTCCCCAAGAACATCTGTCTGTCCGACCAGAGTGGACCAGAGGGGCTCTCTAATTGTACCATTGGCTAGAGGGGACTGTCTCTCTAGCAGAAGAAGAAGGGCCTTCCCTCTGTCCGCACCAGCCCTATGGAACCTCCTGCCAATAGAGTTATGGCTGCAGATAGAATTGCTGCCCTTTAGGAAAGGGCAGGTATGGGGTACTGATGGAAGGGTAACCCCGCCTGCTGGCTTGTATAAAACATAATCAAGATCCTCCCTCTCTTCTACATATGGGGTGGATGGGATTTTAATGGGGATGGTTTTAAATGATTTTATCGTGGATATTTTTATGTTTTTTATTATTTTACTAGCATATTTTGCCCGGCCGTGCCGGGCTTTTTAAAATTGTGTTGGATAGTAAAGGGTTTCATTTTTTTTCTTGAACCAATGGTGCTGGGCTCTTTTAAATGGTGTTCTAAGGTTTTGTGATTTTGTGGCTTCAAGGCGCTGCGTCTGCCTGCGGCGGACTTGCGCTCCCAGTGGGCTTTTTTTTTGTTCTTTTTTTGTGTGTGTGTGCTGGCTTCCTCAATGCCGAGCTGTTTAAATTGGTTTTTGAACGTTTTTGTTTTATGTTTATGCAAATTTTATTTTAATTCAATTCATTTAATTTAATTTAATATTTTTTTATTTTAAAATTTAATTTTGGTTTTTAAAATGTTTATTTTAGCATTTTTATTTTTTGTTTTGGTTTTTTGGAGTGAAAAGTGATTTCTGTTTTTTTGGTAATTTTTGAGATTAGTGTGTTTATTTTTGAATGTTTTTATAACTTATTTGATTAAATTTGGAATTAATCTTATTAGTTTTAATATTTTTGAATGTTTTTTCTCTTTTGGCCTCTGGGTGGGGGTGGTGAGCTTTTCTGCCTCTCTTCAATTGTTCTCTTCTGTCCTCTCGGTGTCGCTTCTGGTAAGTTTTCTCTTTCTTTTCTCATTTGAGTTCTGGTCCTCATAGATGGAAGATGTCTTTTGGTAAGTTCTCTGGAGGGGGTTTGTAGGGGGTGGGATTTTTTTTGGGAGGGGGTGTCTGTGTGTTTTTTCTTGTTTCTTTTTTACTGTTTTTGTGTTTCATTTTTGGATTTTTGTGTTTTTTTGAATGTTTTTGGTTTGTGTTTTTTCGTTTATTTTTTCAGGGGAGGTGGCTTTCTTTCCTGCGGGCCATGCTGGCTGGCCCATGGGAAGGAAGGGCAATGGCGGGGAGGCTTTCTTTCCCACAGGCCATGCTTGCTGGCCCGTTGGAAGGAAGAGCAGCGGCGGTGGGGGTTTCCTTTTTGTCCCCTCGGGCCATACTGGCTGGCCCGTGGGGAACAAGGGAAGTTGCGGGGGGGGGGTCTTGTATTTTTTGCGCACCGGCTGGCCCTTCGAACAGAAGGGCAGCGGCGGCAGGGGGGTTTCTTTTTTTTCCCCACGAGCCATGCTGCCTGGCCTGTGGGGAAGAAGGGCAGTTGCGGGGTGTTGTTTTTTTTTTTTACTCGTGTTTTTCGCGCGCCAGCTGGCCCTTTGAATGGAAGGGCAGCGGCGGCGGGGGTTTTTCTTTTTTTTTTCCACGGGCCATGCTGGCTGGCCTGTGGGGAAGAATGGCAGCAGCGGTGGGCGTTTTTTTTTAAAACTTTTATTTTTCGCGCGCCGGCCGCCTCAGCATTCTGCGCGCTAATGGCGTGCAGGATGCTGGGGCTTGTAGTTTTGGCTGCGCGTTTTTGCTTACTGCAGCGGTTTTTCCCTTGCGGCTTTTTTGATTGGCCACTGCGTATTTCCAAACGTTCCTTTTGCCGTGCCGCTCAGCCTGATTGGCTCTGGCGTGGCGCGGCGCCAGGAACGTTGGGAATTGAAGTTCCCTTTTTTTGTTTCCGACTGGGGAGCTCCTGCCCCTGGGTCAAAATTTTCAACCCAACAGTTACCTGCGAACCGGGTTCGGGCGAGTGAACGGAGGCCCATTACGGGCTAGTGGGGCCTGGTGCAACATCCTTTTGTCACATTCCAACAGTTAACACACCATTTTATAGGTATAGATTTGTGAGCCACCCGGAGTTGCTTCGGTGAGGGGGTGGTGATACAAATGTGAACAATAAAAAAAAAAATATTTCCCAGTGACTTGTTCTGCAAGTTATGGTCAACTCATTTTATGGCTCTCTTCAGCTGAGCTCTTTGTTGATTTTAACATGAGAGCAGTTGAAAAGATAAGCTATTCTAAGTACATAATTAATATGTCACCACAGCTTGTTGTTCTCCTACTCTTGTGCTCTTAACTCCCCCATCAAGCCCCCCCCCAAAGAATCCTTTAAAACATTTCTCTCTCACACCTGGGCAGTCTCAACACAAAAACTAACAGTTCATTTAGAATTTCATTGGGAGTTTCTCAGTTTAAATGATATATTAATTAATATTCAAAGAGGAACAGGTTTAATTGATATACATAGTGCACCAAGGATGAAGGCATTAACTATGCCTCATGGAGAAAGTTACATTTTAGCACTATACCTTCCAGAAGATTATAGCTAGCGTGACCATTGGTCTGCAAAATTAATTCTTCACAGGTCTGCTTTGACTCCATGGTTTGGGGATACCATTTGCTTCTGCGGCTCAGACAGCAACATGTTTCAGACCAGCTGTATGTGTAGGGTTTTAAAAACACAAACACACACACACACACACAAACACACACACAACTATTTCTCTCTTTTACCTTCTCTCTCTCTCTTTATGCTCCCCCTCTGTTATGTCAGGTCCTTTATAAGCAATAGTCCAGACAACGATGAACAGAACAGCAACAAGTCTTTATTCAACAGTCTTTTTGGTTTATGCTTACAAGGTGCTCCGGACACAGAGATGGCTATACAATCCAATGAAATCAGTCCCTCCAGATTCTGCCGTGTAGGAGGCATGGACTAGCTACACCAGGAGTGGTAACATAGTGGAGAAGACCCAGGCTTAGCACGTTGCTGGCTACCTGTGCGGAATGGGTAGTATAGATCCGGTCCAGCTCCACCCTTGCTTACTCGTAGGGCTTATATAGTGTCTCCCCAGCGGTGTCTCCCTGATACAAAGTAGCGACCTGCCAGATAACCATAACTAACCAATCATAACAGGGTATATATGTAATTGGCCAGTGAGTAACAGGATCCAAAACTGTAGCCAATCACAGGACTCTGATTAACATAATGAGCGCGCCCAGGACGGGGTTTTTCGCACCAACTTAAGCTCCTAATTTGGATGATAGGAAACCACCATTTTCTTCCTTGCAAGGCTTTAGTGTATGGGACCAAAGACAACCGGACAACCGAAGGGTTGGTTTAACACAGGTTTATTGCATGAGGTTCCAGTGAAGCATGAGGTAATGGCGGTGATACATCTCAATATATACAGTAGCTCTCTACATTTGAATCTTGTAGCACGGTAGCTGATTGGCCGCTACCGGCGTGGCCTCGCCCAGGCACGCCTCCTTTCCTGCTGCTGAATGCGGGGAAGGTTTTCCCGCGGCTGTCCGTGATTGAGCAATGTGAACCATGTGAGACTGAACGCTCGCAGCTGCCCTCTATGGGCTGTCTGCTCACGTTCCTTTACAGCTGATATCGTTTGTATCTGGAGTGGTTACATTCTTGCCTTTACAGTATAATGAACATGCATACATACATACATAACATCCCTCCCCCCTAGGATGGGACGAAGTCCCGCAACCATTGTGGCTTGCCGCACGTGCGCTTGGGACGCGCTTGCGTCTGACCTAGTACTGGAGAGCCTGTGATCCCTGACTCCGCGGGTGCTTGTCCTGCAACGGGAAACGGGGATTCGTTAGTGGCTCTGTGGGGCGTCCGTGCCTGCCTCGCGCCCGGGGATGGGAAGGGAATGAATAGTTGGGAGGTGAACCCCTGCCTGTTGCTCTCGGACCCCGGGGACCCTCCTATTGTGAACCGCGGAACCGATGAGGTCGCCCTTGTGGTTCGGCTACCTTCTGATCCCTGCTCGGGGGACCTTGAGACTGTGGTGGGCGGACTCGCTGATGCCTCCCGTCTTGGGGGTGTCGGTCTCCGGGGAAATGGCGCTATATTGCATTCTAACTCACAGGGGCTACTGGGACTGGAGGTACCAGGGGCTGAACTGAAACCCCTCTTTTCGCTAGGACGGGTGGGGGACCACTCCGCTAACTCCCCCTGGTACTGTAAATCAACGTCTAAACTTCTATGGGCTTCTGTGTTTCGGGGAAACTTCCGAGGGGTATGTGTGTGGTCGGGGCTCTTCCTTTCTGTCGGGGACTCCCGCAAAAGATTTCTGTGGATCGATTCCCTTTCCTCCCCCCTTGGTGGGGACCCATGCTCCCCTTTTCCTCCCCCTTGGGCTAAGCGGGTGGGGGAGTACCCTAACGCTGATTCGGTGCTATTCTCGTCTCCGTCCTGCTCTCCGGGGACCCTGCGCCTGAGTTGGTCCACGTGTCGCCTCCACAGGAAGCCTGTACTGGTCTCTACGCGGTATGAGACGGGGCCGGTTTGTTCTACTACGGTGCCCGGCACCCAGGCTGGCCCCGCGCTGGCGTAGTTCCTGCAATGCACCGGGGCGCCTACGCTGAAACTCTTTGTGGGTTCCACCCCTATGTTCCGCCCTTTGTCCTCTACTCTCGTGGGGTCTAGCTTGGAGATTCCCGTGGCCAGCTTCCTGCGCATCAACAGCTCTGCGGGGGAGTACCCTGACGCTAATGGGGTGACCCTGTATCTTAGCAGGAATTGGCACAATTTCAGGTCGAGGTCTCCGGGGCCCATGCGCAGCAGCGCGTCTTTCGTGGTGCGCACGAGGCGCTCTACTTGGCCGTTGGTGGCCGGGTGAAAGGGGGCAGAGGTGACGTGCCGAATGGCGTTGCGCTCCATGAATGCCCCGAACTCGGCGGACGTGAAACAGCTAGCGTTATCGCTGACGAGGGTGTCGGGTAAACCGAACGTGGAAAAGACCCTCCTTAACTGTTTAATTGTTGTGGCCGAGGAGGTGCTCGAGACCGGAATGACCTCCAACCACTTGGAGAACGCGTCCACCACGAGGAGGAAAAGCGTTCCCCTGAACGGGCCAGCAAAGTCTACGTGTACTCGGGACCAGGGCCCCCTTGCTGCGTCCCACTCCCTAGGTGGCGAGCGAGCCTCTTCTGGCCTTGAGCTTTGGCACGCTTCGCAAGTGCCGACCATGTGTTCGATGTCGGCGTCTAGCTGGGGCCACCAGAAGTAACTGCGGGCTAGCGCCTTAGAGCGGACGATCCCCGGGTGGCTGACGTGCAGCAGTTTAAGCACCCTCGGCCGGAGAGACGTGGGGATCACTACCCGCTGTCCCCACAAAAGGCAACCCCTCTCTAGGGACAACTCTAGTTTCTTTTTGAAAAATGTGTCGAATTCTGCTGCTGGGGAAGACACGGGCCACCCTTTCTGTACCCAGGAGCAAACTGTGGCCAGCGTTTTGTCCTTGCCTGTCGCTTTGGCGATGTCGGCCGGTACTACTGGAGGGGAGTCTAGAACCTCTATCATTAAGACCTGGTGGTCCCTCTCTACTTCGCCCACGTGGCAGCCATCCCAGGGAATGGGGGACCTCGACAGGGCGTCGGCATGGCTGATCTCCTTCCCGGGCCGGTATACCAATGCGTGCTGATACGCGTTGAGAAAAATGGCCCACCTGAGCATTCTCGGGGACAGGATTTGGGGTGTGGGCTTATCTGCGGTGAAAATGCCTAACAAAGGCTTATGGTCAGTCACTATGGTGAAGGGGCGGCCGTACACAAAATCATGAAATTTCTTGGTCCCCGCAATTATTGCTAGTGCTTCCCTGTCTGTCTGAGCATAGTTTCTCTCCGCTTGGGACAAGGACCTAGAGTAGAAAGCTATCGGGGCCTCCCTACCGTTCTCCAACACGTGGCATAACACCGCCCCCACCCCCACCGGGGATGCATCGCATATCAGGACCACTGGGCGTTTGGGATTGAAGTGGGTCAGTACAGCATCTGATGCCAGGAGTCGCTTCAGGTCATTGAAAGCCTTCTCCTGGTCGTCGCCCCACTTCCATGCCTCGTCCTTTTTTAACAATTTGTGTAGCGGTTCTGCCACGGCTGCCTTCCGCGGGAGGAAGGAGTGGTAGAAGTTGAGCAGTCCGAGGAACGACTGCAACTCGGGCTTGGAGGTGGGGCGAGGGGCCTTCTTGATGGCGGCTACCTTGGATTGGGCTGGCCTTATTCCCTCGGGAGTGACGCGGAACCCTAGGAACTCAACCTCTGTAGCGAAGAAGACACATTTGTCTTTCCGCAACCGCAACCCCGCCTTTTCGAATATTGTCAGGACCTTTCCCAACCTTGTTGCTAATTCGGCCCGGCTCCCCCCTGTAATCAATACGTCATCAAAGTAGGGTAACACCCCCTCTAACCCCTTCAGGAGGCGTTCCACAAGTGACTGGAAGATCCCGGGCGCCGAATTCACGCCGAATTGGAGGCGCGATACCTGGAACGCCCCTTTGTGGGTGACTATGGTCTGCGCAGCAGCTGCGGCGGGGGTCACTGGGAGTTGCTGGTAGGCTTGGGCCAGGTCGAGTTTAGCGAAACACCTCCCCCCGTGTAACCTGGCCAACAAGTGGCTGACTACCGGCACCGGATACGCATTAGGGCGGATCGCCTTATTGATGGTGCACTTGTAATCAGCGCATATGCGGACCTCCCCGTTGGCCTTGAGCGCTGTTACAATTGGAGTTTCCCACTCCACAGAATCAACAGGAACAAGAATCCCCTGGCCCACCAATTTGTCCAACTCCGCCTCTATTTTGTCCTTTAGTGCGAAAGGCACTCTGCGCGGTTTAAGTCTGATTGGACGTACTCCAGGGTCCAGGTCGAAAGTCACTGGGGGGCCCTTGAATTTTCCGAGCCCCTTTTTAAAAACCTCGGGGTGCGCGTCGCACACGCTCTGTATTGGATCAGTCCCGGCGGCATGTGCTCCCACGGCGTGCACCCCCCCAATGAACAACCCCAGGGGCTGGAACCATTGAGTCCCGAGGAGGCTGCATTTACCTCCCTTGAGGACGACTAGGGGCAGCGTTGCGGTGTGCTTTTTGAACTGGACCTGGAACTTCCCAACCCCCAACACTGGGATGCGGTTCCCTTGCACGTCCTTCAACGTGGCCCTCAACGCTTTGAGCTTGGGCCGCACGCGGGGGGCGATTTTCATGAACTCCCCCTGGGAAATAATAGAGTATGAAGAACCCGAGTCCACCTCCATTCTAACAGGGGCCCCTTGTATTACTACCTCAACGAAGTAACGGGGGTGCTCCGTGGAAACGCTGCAAACCGGCACGTCGTCCTCGCTGTCGTCGGAGATGCGCCCTACTCCGTCCCGCGTCCTCGTGGTCCGGGTGCCGTCCTTTGGCCTCGTGGTGCGGTCCTGCCTCGTGGTGCGGTCCTGCCTCGCCGAGCGGTCTGGAGAACTCCTGGTGGCCTCGCGCCGTTTCCGGCAGACCTTGGCGATGTGCCCGCGCCGGCCGCAGTTGTGGCACTCGGCCTTGCGGAATGGGCATTTGGCGCGGGCGTGGGCGGCGCCGCAGCCGTCGCAGCGCCGGCCCTCTCTCTGGACCCTCCGGACGTCCTCGTCGTCGCTGCTCTCCGCAGACGAGTTCGAAACTCGCTGGGCCGCGCGCACCGAGCTCTCTGCCTTGGCGGGCTTCGGGCGCCAGTCCTGAAGCTCATGCACCCCGGCAGTCGTGGCCTCCGCGGCCTGTGCCGTGTCGAGGACTTGTTGCCACGTGGGCGGCGGCTCCCTTTTCATCAGCGCGCGCTGAGTCTCTGTGTCCCTCAGACCGCAGAGCAGGCAGTCCCGGAGGGTGATGTCGGGGAGCTCCCACTTGCATGGGCCGGCGGCCAACCGCAGGGCCGCGGCGAACTCATCGACCGATTCCCCGGGCGCCTGGACTCGCCTCCAGAACGCGCTCCGAGCGGGGAACATCGCTATTGCTGGCCGGAGATGGGCGCGCAGCGCCGCCAGGAGCTCTGTAGCTTTGAGGTCGCTCACCTTCCTCGGCGCGATCAGGTCCACCAAGGTCCTCTTGGTCTCGTGTCCGAGCATGCGGACGAAAATGGCCCTCTTTTTGGCCTCATCTGAGACTTCGAGCTCCACCAGCGCTGCGTTGAAGTCTATCTCAAACAGCTCCAAGTCTCCCGGCTTCCTGATCTCGTAGCCGGCGCATGTCTTGGTCCCGTGGGCAGCCATATCCCACCTTCGTCGCCAATTTAGTGTATGGGACCAAAGACGACCGGACAACCGAAGGGTTGGTCTAACACAGGTTTATTGCATGAGGTTCCAGTTAAGCATGAGGTAATGGCGGTGATACATCTCAATATATACAGTAGCCTTCTTCATTTGAATCATGTAGCACGGTAGCTCATTGGCTGCTACCAGCGTGGCCTCGCCCGGGCACGCCTCCTTTCCTGCTGCTGTTTGCGGGGAAGGTTTTCCCGCGGCTGTCCGTGATTGCGCAATGTGAACCATGTGAGAGTGAACGCTCGCAGCTGCCCTCTATAGGCTGTCTGCTCGCGTTCCTTTACAGCTGATATCATTTGTATCTGGAGTGGTTACAATCTTGCCTTTACAGTATCATGAGCATGCATACATACATACATAACAGTGATGCAATGAGAACTTGGAAAGCTATGTTTATTTGGATCAAGCAGTCAGGATGGACAATGATTTTAAACAGGAGTTCCCAACCTAAGGCCTGTGGGCCAGATCCAGCCCTCAGTGCCATTTCATGTGGCTCCCACCCCTCCGAGGGCATTTGAGAAACAAAATGGCCATCCCTTTGTAGCTGTTGGGATGAAATGGCCAACCCCATCATGCAGGCTGGGCAAAATGGCCATTCGGCCCTCGAAGCTGACTGAGAGAGCATGATCTGACCCCTGGCTTGAAAAGAAGAATCATCTAGAAGACAGAGAGCCACATAGGGTAAATTAAGAAAAGTGTCAGCTACCTTGAAGTCAAAAGCTAAACCAAAAACAAAGACAAATTTGTTCAGTTCTACGGTCTTGAAAGCAATGACATACGGCAGTGAAATACGGGCTTTAACACCTGTGGAAGAAAAACGGCTGCAAGTAACACAACAAGCAATGGAGAGATCCATGCTCAGAATCTCATTTCGCTATAAAATAAAAAATGAGGATATCAGGCAAAGATCACTGCTACAAGATGTAGTCACAGAATGCCTAATAAACAAATTAAGGTGGGCTAGCCGTGTTGCATGCACAAGTGACAATAGATGGAGCGCCAGATTAAGGAATTGGTATCCAAGATATCACAAGAGGCCTAGGGGAAGACCACCTCACAGATGGGAAGATTTTTCTCAAGAAAAATGTTGGACTTACATGGAGAAAAACTGTCATGGACAGACTGTTATGGACAGAAGTTGTGTGGAATATCTACTCTTACAAGGATTCCTCACTGAATAACAACTCCTAGGTATCCAGGGATGCAATGAGAGTAATCCAATGGCACACAATTAGACTAAAGCCATGCTACAGATATATATCATAGAATCTGTCACAGATGAGGTGCGTTTGCAAGAGATCAGCAAATATCTTTCTTCCCCATTTTCAGAGACTCAGGGTTACATTTCTCAATTTCACTGCACAGGACAGCTGCTTAGGGAAGCACAATGCACTGTGCCAGCCCTAATGAAAGAAGTCAAATCACACAAAACACTCCCATTGTCTTCCCATTTGTATGCAGTTATTCATTGCAGGTGTGGTTTTTTTTTTTAAAAAAAACTGTGGATAAATAAAGCCATATAAATAGCTTCTCTCCTTCCAGTTAAGAGCACAAGGAATAAAATGTAATGTAAAAAAACATAAACCGGGTTGCTATGTAATTAACTCAAAATTTAATGAGCAGTAAAAACACAATTAAGCTGCTGTAATGTGCTCAACCTGTATTTTTCTTTTACCCATTTAAAAAAGGCTCTATAGGTGTGCAGTTGGCATAACAAATAAGCCATAAATTAGGCCTATTATATTGCTTGGCATACTTGCCCGTACAACAGCAGAAGGGAGAGAGGAGGAATGAAGCTGATGCGATGGAGAGACAAATTCATTTGAGCAAAGAGATCTCAAATTCTTGCTCAGCACAGTTAGAGATCCATGAAAATCCATTCTCAGTAGAAGATTTGACACCTCCCTCTGTATGCCCTGGTCTTTGTGAAGGATGGATTAAATGGGTGTTTCTGAGTACAGTAAACCCCCAGATAACGACTGAATTGGATAACACTAAAATCGGATAACGACATAAAGTTTTGAAAAAATTGGTGCACCGGATAACACCATTGTAGTGTTATCTGATGCATCGCGTTTGATCTCCTACCTTTTCACGCTATTTGGGGACAAAAAAAAAATCACCAATGTCAGGCGCATGTTTCCGGCTCTCCACCTCCCTGCAGTCTGTTTGTTTAAAAAATGAAATGGTGGCCAAAACTGTTTTCAGCTGTTGTGCGGCCCAGGGATGTCCTAGGAAGGTGGGAATAGCGCAGAAAAGGTCCTCCCACCACCCCCAGAGGCTGGAGGGGAGGCAGAAAGCCAAAAACATGCACCCGACGAAGGCGGTTTTTTTGTCCCCAAACAGCATGAAAAGGTAAGAGATCATGCCATCCTTTTTGTGGGGTTGGGCAGCCGGCGTACAGGTGCTCCGTTTGGTGCCTGCCTTCTGGAGAAGGCAGTCAGGCTTTTATTGGCATTATCCTATGCATGCATCAGATAATGCTAAAAATCGGATAACGCTAAGACTTGTCGAGCCACATTTTGGTGTTATCCGAGGTATTACTGTACTCACCTTGGCAGAAAAGTTTGCATGCTGTTTTCCAATATATACATATCTTTATGTGGTCAGGGGGCTGTGGTGGCTTAGTGCTTAAGAAGCTGAACTTTAACGACTGGAAAGTCAGCAGGTCAGCAGTTCAAGACCTGAGTACTGCATGATGGAGTGAGCTCCTGTTTCCTTCCCAGCTCCTGCCAACTTAGCAGTTTTAAAACAAGAAATTGCGAGTAGATAAATAGGTACCAATGGGTGGGAAGGTAAACAGCGTCCCGTGCACTCCAGTGTCTAGTCATGCCTGCCACATGTCCATGGAAATGTCTGCAGACACAGACAGCACTGGCTCTTCGCCTATAAACAGAGATGAGCACTGAACCCTAGAATCAGACATGACTGGCTTTCAAGCAAGGGTGACCTTTACCTTTACCTATATGTGGTCATCAGAAAATGCACTAAAATGTGCAGGTGGCAAAGGCAGACAAACCATGCTTAGATGAAGGGGCACACAAGTTAAATAATTATTTACAATCAAGTCGCTTCTGACTTATGTAAACCCTTTGCGCAGGATATACAGCTACGTAAAGTCACTGAAAGATGTCAGTGACGTAAACACTCCTTAGGTATCTCAAAAACCCTGAAAGGATCACTTTACATCAGATGGCACACAGTACAAAAGAAGATTATTAGATGGTCAGTGGACTTCAATTCTGACAATGCGAAAGCTTTCTACCATTCACTTGAAAATAGCAGAACAATTTATGACATGCTGGACTAGTGATGTGGCACAAAAGAACCACATTGTCTCACTCAGGTATTTGGGTACCTACAGAAATTCAAAGTCAGAAGGAAATCAACAAAATATTTTGGGAGTGTGGTCCTGTCTTGTTGAGATTGAATGGATGTATGCAACATTTCTCACTGGTGGAGGTGGTTTCTGCATTTTGCTATCTGTTTCCTTCTTAGACATTTGTAGGCTTCAGTATACAGTACATTCTTGTCTCAATCTTGTGATGAGATAAGGATAACTTACCTTCACTAATAGATAAAGAAGGCAGAAAGAAACAAGGTCTCTCTGCAGCTGAAACTGGGAAATAATGCTTTCACTATAGACTGAAAAGAAAGATGGGAAGGTCAGAATTTGTTGACAGTGTAGAGTAAATTTGACTGGCAGCATTTAAAATTCTTTCTTTGGCAGGCATGGCAATTTCTTAGAGTACATCAAAATGAAGACAATCTAATGTAGTACATTGCACCTCTGATCCAGGTTGTGAAATACACTAGGGGAAAAATAGCAGAACTCTGGAAAAGATCTAAGTAGTGGCTCATGGTGCAGCAGAAGACAAAAGACTGAACTTTCCAGACCAGGAGTTCTCAACCATTTTAAGCCAGGGGCCGGGTCACGCTCCCTCAGACAACTCTGGTGGAGGTGGTGGTGGGCCACATGAAATGATGCTGCAGGTTGAGAATCCCTGTTCTAGACCCTAGAGTTGCTACAAAATAACATAGTGTTTTGTGTACTGTATATCATTTTGTACTAATGAGCTTCTTTTTTCGTGGTTTTTAAGGTGCCAAAATGAAACTCCCTTTTGGTGAATTCATTCCGTAGTTCCTTTTACCTGACCTAGTGTGAGAATGATTAGCCAGCACAACAAGGTTGCCATTGCCCAGGGTGCGCCCGATTGTGGTTTAAAAAAATACCACAATATTTGAGGAGGAGAAGGAAGTGGTTCTTCTTCCTCTTCTTCTTCTTCTTCATCTAGACCAGACGTGAAACTGCTAAAATGGAGGCACCCTTTGGTGAGTTCATTCTGCAGTTCCTTTCGCTTGACCTAGTGTGAGAAAGACTAGCCAGCAACAAAAGATTGCTGTTACCAGGCTACACCCGATTATGGTTCAAAAGTACCACGATCTTCAAGGAGGATCTTTCTGTGTACCCCCATTCCCCTACTTTTTCCCCAAAAGCAACACAAAGTTGCTTTCGGGGTTGAAAGGGTTTTTGCTGAAGGAACTGCACTCAGGAGATGCCCGAATGAGGCTCCTTTCATGTCCCCAAGATCTTTTCCCACCGAAATGGAACCAAGCCCAACAGCACCTACCTAAGGACATGGCATTGCCCCCTTCCTGTCTCCTTCAGGTGGAAGGGGGCAAAGCCAAGAAGGTATGCTGGGCTGGTGGGGGGAGCCAAGTTGTCATATAGGGCAGCTCTTCTCCAGCCCTGGCCTTCTTCAGACAGTAGGCGAAATCACAGTATGAGATTAGCTGGTCGCCTCAGGGCTGCTTGGCCTTGGGGATAAAAAGTTGTCAGTTGATAAAGTGGCCCTGAGTTTAATTCCAATACAGTACTGTGTCTGCAGTGGTGGGATTCAGCAGGTTTGAGCCAGATGGCCAGAGCCATCCGGCTGGCCCTGACCATCCAAGTTTTGAAGTAAAGTAGTCTTAATTTTGGGGCAACACAGAGCTTTCCCCATGGCCACACCCACCATGCTACGCCCACAGAGTAGGTAGTAAAAACATTGAATCTCACCACTGTGTGTCTGTCTCTTTACTTGGGGGTTGGGGGGCAAGGTCCCCATTTATCTACAGTACTTGCAATTTCTTGCTTTTGAACTGCTAAGTTGGCAGGATCTGGGACAGAGATGGGTGCTCATTCCATCATGCAGTACTCGGGTCTTGAACTGCCAACTTGCTGACCTTCCAGCTAACAAGGTGCATTTCTTAACCACTGAGCCACCGCAGTCCCCTACTAATGAGGTGTGTATGCTTGAATGTTTAGCCACACTGAAGTGGTGATCTCTTTCTATTTATTTTAAAGTGGGAGGGTGTTGTGTATTAAGGCACAATTGCAAGTTGCGCGGGCAGTGCCTTTGTTATGTATGTATGTATGCATGTTCATTATACTGTAAAGGCAAGAATGTAACCACTCCAGATACAAACGATATCAGCTGTAAAGGAACGCGAGCAGACAGCCCATAGAGGGCAGCTGCGAGCGTTCAGTCTCACATGGTTCACATTGCTCAATCACGGACAGCCGCGGGAAAACCTTCCCCGCATTCAGCAGCAGGAAAGGAGGTGTGCCTGGGCGAGGCCACGCCGGTAGCGGCCAATCAGCTACCGTGCTACAAGATTCAAATGTAGAGAGCTACTGTATATATTGAGATGTATCACTGCCATTACCTCATGCTTCACTGGAACCTCATGCAATAAACCTGTGTTAAACCAACCCTTCGGTTGTCCGGTTGTCTTTGGTCCCATACACTAAATTGGCGACGAAGGTGGGATATGGCTGCCCACGGGACCAAGACATGCGCCGGCTACGAGATCAGGAAGCCGGGAGACTTGGAGCTGTTTGAGATAGACTTCAACGCAGCGCTGGTGGAGCTCGAAGTCTCAGATGAGGCCAAAAAGAGGGCCATTTTCGTCCGCATGCTCGGACACGAGACCAAGAGGACCTTGGTGGACCTGATCGCGCCGAGGAAGGTGAGCGACCTCAAAGCTACAGAGCTCCTGGCGGCGCTGCGCGCCCATCTCCGGCCAGCACTCGGCCTTGCGGAATGGGCATTTGGTGCGGGCGTGGGCGGCGCCGCAGCCGTCGCAGCGCCGGCCCTCTCTCTGGACCCTCCGGACGTCCTCGTCGTCGCTGCTCTCTGCAGAAGACGAGTTCGAAGTCCGCCGGGCCGCGCGCACCGAACTCTCTGCCTTGGCGGTCTTCGGGCGCCAGTCCTGGAGTTCGTGCACCCCGGCCGACGTGGCCTCTGCGGCCTGTGCCGCGTCGAGGACTTGTTGCCACGTGGGAGGCGGCTCCCTTTTCATCAGCGCGCGCTGAGTCTCTGTGTCCCTCAGACCGCAGAGCAGGCAGTCCCGGAGGGTGACGTCGGGGAGTTCCCACTTGCATGGGCCGGCGGCCAACCGCAGGGCCGCAGCGAACTCATCGACCGATTCCCCAGGTGCCTGGACTCGCCTCCAGAACGCGCTCCGAGCGGGGAACATCGCTATTGCTGGCCGGAGATGGGCGCGCAGCGCCGCCAGGAGCTCTGTGGCTTTGAGGTCGCTCACCTTCCTCGGCGCGATCAGGTCCACCAAGGTCCTCTTGGTCTCGTGTCCGAGCATGCGGACGAAAATGGCCCTCTTTTTGGCCTCATCTGAGACTTCGAGCTCCACCAGCGCTGCGTTGAAGTCTATCTCAAACAGCTCCAAGTCTCCCGGCTTCCTGATCTCGTAGCCGGCGCATGTCTTGGTCCCGTGGGCAGCCATGATCCCACCTTCGTCGCCAATTTAGTATATGGGACCAAGGACAACCAGACAACCGAAGGGTTGGTTTAACACAGGTTTATTGCATGAGGTTACAGTGGAGCATGAGGTAATGGCGGTGATACATCTCAATATATACAGTAGCCTTCTACATTTGAATCATGTAGCACGGTAGCTCATTGGCTGCTACCGGCGTGGCCTCGCCCAGGCACGCCTCCTTTCCTGCTGCTGTTTGCGGGGAAGGTTTTCCCGCGGCTGTCCGTGATTGCGCAATGTGAACCATGTGAGAGTGAACGCTCGCAGCTGCCCTCTATAGGCTGTCTGCTCGCGTTCCTTTACAGCTGATGTCGTTTGTATCTGGAGTGGTTACAATCTTGCCTTTACAGTATAATGAACATGCATACATACATACATAACAGCCCCTCTGCCCAGCAGCCCAATGAGAGCACTTCCTCCCTCCCCAGCACAAAGTTCACCCTGCCCCTCTGCCCAGCAGCCCAATGAGAGCACTTCCTCCCTCCCCAGCACAAAGTTCACCCTGCCCCTCTGCCCAGCAGCCCAATGAGAGCACTTCCTCCCTCCCCAGCACAAAGTTCACCCTGCCCCTCTGCCCAGCAGCCCAATGAGAGCACTTCCTCCCTCCCCAGCACAAAGTTCACCCTGCCCCTCTGCCCAGCAGCCCAATGAGAGCACTTCCTCCCTCCCCAGCACAAAGTTCACCATGCCCCTCTGCCTAGCAGCCCAATGAGAGCACTTCCTCCCTCTCCAGCACAGAGTTCACCACGCCCCTCTGCCCAGCAGCCCAATGGGAATGCTTCCTTCCTCCCCCAGCACAGAGTTCACTCCACCCCTCTGTTTGGGCACCCCTTCTCTAAAATGTTCACCATCACTTCCTTAAGGCTTTCAGCAGTTGGGGCTTAACAAGGAAATAATGAAGAGGAAACAAAGGCAAATCAAGTGTTTATTAAAAGTTACAAACAAATATTAGTGCTTATGAAAAAAAAACATTGTTTTGCTCCTTAACAACAAGCCACCTTGTGATGGAAATTCTCACATTGCTTAATTTTTACCAAAAAGTAAACACAAATTATAAACATGTGCTGAACTCAAGTGAGAGGGCCTGAACAAACCAAAACTTCAGGCAACCAATTTGAGGTGGGCCTTGGAAACAAACAAACTGCCTGAATAAATATAGTGAGCTGTGGAAAATTTACCTTGAATGCAGTGGAAATGAGTATGAGCCAATGTTAGAAGCTGTTCCATAACAGCTGGTGTTTTTTCAACTAGATTCCATATCCTGCTAGCCTCAATTTATTCAAGGAAACACCTCAGAGTATACACTATGCCCTGGAGACTATATTATTTCAGGGGTTAGAATGAGACTCATCTACTTAGTTGGCCTGGAAATAATACACACATATTATATCTCTATTGCAAATTTTATTTTTTATATTTATACCCCGCCCTATTGGTGCAAGCACCACTCAGGGCGGCTTACAGTGTGAAGCAAATACAATAAACATCTATGACGGAGCCTGGGCTCAATGTTCATGATGGAGCCCAGGGCTCAATGTCCATGACGGAGCCCAGGGCTCGACGGCTCTGGAGCAGAAGCAGCAGCGGCTGCGGCAGCGGCTGTGGCGGCAGCGGCCGCATCCTGGCGGCTCCTCTCTCCAGCCGTTGGTGGGGGCTTCAGGGAGGCAACAAAGTCTTCTGTCAGGGCCATGCATCAAGTCATGGTGAACACAGTGGTCTTAAGATATTTCACAAGTTAAAGAGGTCCATTGAGTATCAGTAGGGCATCAATAGCAGAGATAATGTCCATATCTCACCTTTAACCATCTGAGGCCCCAAAACTTCATTCTCTGCATATGGAGAAGTGTATTTTGTGTCTACAAAAAGTTCATGCTAGAAAAGCGCTCTTTGCGCTCTGGAGTCTAGTCATGCCTAGCACATGACCATGGCTCTTTGGCCGTAAACAGATATGACTGGCTTTCGAGGAAGGGAGACCTTTACCTAAGAGGACTGCAGCACAGAATAGAGAATTATGGTATTTATAGGGTCTGCGGTGTCAGTGGTTAAGACACTGAACTTGATGACTGGAAGGTTGGCAGGTCAGCAGTTTGAAACCTGAGTGGTGCACAATGGAGTGAGCTCCCTTTTCTGCCCCAGCTCCAGCCAACCTAGCAGTTTGAAAGCAAGAAATTGCAAGTATATAAAAAGATACCACTTCAATGGGAAGGTAATGGCATTCTGTGTTCTTCGGTGTCCAGGCATGGGCTGGGCCAACGGGACAGGGGGATTCATCCCAGTGCACCCTCACATCTGACACCCTGGGGAACAGATAATAATTTTATTATTATTTTATCCACCCGGCACATGGCACTTTAGGTTAAACCATTGCTCCAAGCTTGGAGCAATGGTTTATTCTAAAGTGCCGCACGCTGGGCAAAGTAAGCAAGGTGCATTGACCAAGCAGTTCCTGGGGGCAGCCTTCTCCCTTGTCCCTTGGTCACCGCCACTCACCCCTGCCCAATGCCCTCCCATGGTACCCAGCACACCCCTGCCGGTGTCTAGTCATGCCTGCCACATGTCTTAGGAAACGTCTGCAGAAGCAGACAGCGCTGGGTCCTTGGCTGTAAATGGACATGAGCACTCTACCCTAGAGTCTAATACTGTCACTACAAACTCCTAATAATGACAAGCCTTTAGAAATACTTACTTCAGGAATAAGAAATTAGTCAGAGTGTTGCTTGGAGAAGAAAACAGGAACCAATTTATTGGTATCTTGCATGCGAAATGGTGCCTTCTCTATGAGGAGCGACACTTACTGTATGTCAGAATACATCTTATATACTAGTGAACAAACAACCTAGGTTGATACAAACAACATACGCAATGGCTCCTCCCAGTATTATATTCCCAAAAACATGATAAACGTAGCACACCAAATATATGAACCTCTTAAGAAAAAATACTAGAATATTAAACTTTTGCAGACTAATATCTAAAAGCGCATGTCCAACTTTCAAACAGTTAAATACGTGGACCAATCATATAAAGCAATGTGTTTAAGCTGGTTTATGTAGTTTGATCTTATCTATTTCATGTCAGGTTTGGCCTTAGCTCTTTCAAGGGAGTTGACCTGTAAACAAATGGTCAACCCTTTCTCCTTATGCTGTTATAACATATGTTAGAATCCAGATAAGAAAAGGGTGTGGATCTTCAGTTAGTTTAATAGAAAAACAACTTTTGTACTTCAGAAATGAAGGTCTTCATTAAAATGGCTCTGGTTCTGCTAGAAGTCACAATACGACTGGCTTTCGAGAAAGGGCCACCTTTGCCTTTGCCTTAGTCCAGAAAAAAATCCCATTCCCAGTAGATCCCAAATTGTCTTCTGTGTTCCAGATGCAAATACAATGCTAAAGTATTAAGAAAATACTGTATAGGGAAAGCTGGTATTGAATGAAATGTGCTTTTGACTTTCAGATCGGTCTTCTTCACGCTTCTTTTTTTCTACTGTATATGTCCCTGATATTTTTTTTGTTCTCCCTCTTTGACATGTGTACGTTCATGGAAGTTTGCCAGAAATTTACCATGAATAATTCAGTATTGATCAAAGGGTAAGACAGTCTCCATTCAAGCAGAGCCTAGACCTTTTATTATGCAATTATTTGAAAAGTTAAAGCTGAGTATTCCTTCATTCTGAGCCATGGTATGTTGATATCTCCATAAAACACAGTAGAATTTATACGGGTGGCAGGAGGGTGGAATAGGGAAAATACAAAGGTTGCCATTTCATTTTTCATTTTTTTCCTCATTAAAGAATATAGAGGGGTTTGTTCCCTTAAGAAAACCCACTGCTTTTAACGTTAGTATAATTAAATTTCCAGATGATTTTTTTTTTTTGCTTTGCTTTTTTTTTGCTTGTATGAGAGAATTCAATTAGGTTTTAATCTCAGTAATCAAAAATGCACTGGTGCTTTGAGTATTTGATTTTTAATTTAAAAATTTGACATGGCATTCCAATTAAAATGTTCAACAGTTGCATTGCAGCATAAAAGTCTATTACCTCTGGTAATCAGGAGAAACTGGAGACCGTAAAGAAAAAGATACAAAGAGCATTCAAAGCAACCCCCAGGTAACTGCAACATTTAGCCTTGCCTAATTTATTCAATGCAGCTGCTTCGAAGATCTCTGAACTTTCTGAATGGATAGCTATGTGTGATTCTGACGGACTGAGTGAGCATTATGGGTGATTGCTTCATCCTTTGGCCTACTGACAGGCAGGGTAAAGGATTTTTAGTTCATCTTATCAGGCAGGACATATATACTATCATTGGTTTGAATTCAAAGAGCTGCCCTTTTCAGTGATGTAAATGGAGAATGAGAAGATAAACTATCCAGATACACTGTGCAGTCACAGCATGTCAATGTTACTGTCTCAATCCGATCCTGTGCACAAGCATGCATCTAAATCAGGGGTTCCCAACCTTTTCAAGTCAGGGGCCAGATCATGCTCTCTCAGACAGCTTTGGGGGCCGGATGGCCATTTCGCCCTGTTTGCACAATGGGGGCGGCCATTTAGCACATAAGGCACTTCCGGGTGCGACGCAGGGGGTGGGGGACCACATAAAATGATGCCATGGACCGCATCTGGCCAATGGGCCTTAGATTGGGAACCCCTGTTCTAAATTAACATGGTAAAAGCTTACCCCAATTGTATAGCACGGTGTTTCCCAAACTATGTTCCATGGAACACTGGTGCGCCATAGAAGGTTAATAAGTGTTCTATGAAAAAATATGAAATTCTGATAAAACTCATTGGCAAATGTGCAATGCCACAAAGTTTGTTTTGCATCCATCCTTTTGGATGTGACGCATCAGCTTGCAAGATAAGTTTGTTTTGAAACCATTCGCAAATCAGTAGGGCAGCGTTTCCCAAACAATGTTCCATGGAGCACTGGTGTTCCATAGAAGGTCAATAGGTGTTCTGTGAAAAAATATGAAATTCTGATATAAGAATTCAGTTTTCTAATATTGTGCCTGATGTTACAGGCATTTGTAATTTAAAGACCCTAAAACATCTAGGTCATTAAAATGTTATTGATTATTTATTGTTATTTGTTTTTTGTTATTGTTTATTTGTTTATTATTTTCAAGAGTTCTGTTTTGTATAACCAAAATTTTGTAATAAATGTTTATTTTGTTTTTAACTCTTATACTTATTCACGTTATTTGTTATTAAAACTGAAAAATTGAAACCTATCTTTCTATTACAAAAACCAAAGTCTTCCATTAAAATTTTACGATTGATAAAGTTGTTCCATGATAAAATAAGTTTGGGAAACGCTGGTATAGCAGTCTGGCTTGGAAAGGAGCTGAAATATTTTTGGCCAAATGCTAGATATCAGTCAGCTGAATTTTGAAACCAATCAAGAGACCTGACAGCAGTCTTTGAAAAAACTACAGCCCCCAAGAAACTAGGAAACCTTCCCAGTTCAGAAGAGAAATGGGAGGAGGGAAATCCATTTTCTTTCCTTATTACCATGTTCTCTGATAACAATTAAACAGGGGTTCTCAAACTTTTCAAGCCACGAGACAGCTGAGTGGGCCAGACAAGTGGTTCCCCCTACCATAAATGCTGCCATAAAATGCATCCTCGGCTGTCATAAATGTGTCTGCTTCTGGTAGTGATGATGCCGTGGGCCACATGAAATGGGGCTGGGGGCCGGGGCTAGCCACCAGGCCATAGGTTGAGAACCCATGCAATTGAAGAACACCAAGTGCTATTCCCACCATGTTGCTTAGTTGTGGTTCCTATATGCCAGGGGTTCCCAACCTTTTCAAGCCAGGGGCTGGGTCATGCTCTCTCACTCAGCTTCAAGGGCCAGACAACCATTTTGCCCTGCCTGCACAAGGGGGGTGGCCATTTTGTTCCAATAGCTTCAAAGAGTGCGGGTTCCGCATGCCTAATTGGCATAGAACCTTGGCAGAGGTTAAACCAGTTGAGCAGACTCCTGGCCACTGGCCCTTGCCAGTACGGAAATTGGGGGAGCGGATTAATAGTATAAATCATAAGGGTTTATTCACCCACACCTGACCTGACCGGCGGTTCTGCTGAGAGAGCAGAACGCTAACCTCCGTTACCCATTAAGCAATTACTGACTCACAGATCAGCCCAATCTTTGGTGCAAATAGAAGCCATATTTACCCTGGCGTAAGCCTCGAACAATGGTTTTCCCCTGTCAGTGTTTGCCCGAGTTAATTAACTTCCCCAAGATAGATTCCCCATTAACCCGAGTAAATGGGTGATGTGATTTTCTGTCAGATGACGATTCTTTCCTGCATTGCCTTCTGATCTATATATGATGATGCTTTTTCCCCAATAAACCACTGATCTGATCTCGCTCCATATTGCCTCGTATCGTTACTTGATCAGTCTCCTCCGGGACCCAACGTCCGTCCTAGCGGCCCCGATTCCTACAAAAGAGTGTGGCCATTTTATTTCTCAAATGTCCTTGGAGGGCTGGGGGGCACATAAAATGGCACCGTGGGCTTGATCCAGCCCACAGGCCTTAGGTTGGAAACCCCTGCTACATGCTGTTAATTAGCTTATGGTGGATCCTCTTCATTAGTGACCTCCAAGTCAACACTGTGGTTTCCCTTAATGAGTCAGTGTATTTCATATTTGTTTTTGCCAGTAATTTCTCTCTATTTCTCTCAGCTTCAACATTTTCTAGTACTGTATTATTATCTGTGTGTGATAAGTGCAATTTGAAGAAACGGGTCAGATTGTATCATATTGGAGAAAATTTTGGAAGCTCATATATCTCAGGTCTCCAGACAGGGCTCAGGAACCTACTACCAAGTCTAAGTACTGAGAACTTTGGTACCATCACTAGCATATTCCATTTATTTCACACATTATTTTCCTGACAAAGTTGCTGTTTAGAGTCACACCCTCCCAAAATGCTGTGCCAAAGATTTGGAAAACAAAATACAGGGGATCATGTTAGAAAAGATTGCAGAAAGTGACTGATCTCAGCTTTATTGGATGCAGCTATGGTGCAGATGTGGAATTTCTTCACTGCCAACACTGCCACAGGTTCAAGACCAAGGCTGAGGTTTCAGATATTCATCCTAAATCTTGTTTGAAATATATTTTCTAAATTTTATGAAACATGTTTTTTAAATCTTGTATTCTAACTATTCATTTAAAAAATCAATCACATTTTTACTCCAGCTAAATCTTGTTGATAAATTGCCTTAGGTCAGTGATGGTGGAATATTTAGAGGCTGACTGGCCAAACAGAAAGGTGGGGCAAATTCTGTGCTGGGGGGAGGGAGGAAGCATTCCTATTGGGCTGCTGGGCAGAGGGAGGTGAACTCTGTGCTGGGGCGATGGCACATGTGTCATCAGAGAGGCCTAGGTATGCCCTCTCTGGCATGCATGCCATGAGTTCGCCACCACTGCCTTAGGTTAAACAGTCAATGTACTTATCTGCTGTTGCATGATGATTCATACAACAGTAAATACCCATGCTAACTTCTTTACTTCCTGCAATATGCCAAAAAGATTTATGCCAATTCTGTTGCAGTGGATGACATCTTTGAGATTTGGCAGACATTTGAATTAGATCTTCCCTAAGGCTGTAAGTAACACCTTGAGGTCAAACTTGAGCAAATGACAATGGAACATAAAGAACAGTAATGCTAAGGGTAACCTTCCATTTGTATCATTGGGCCAAGATTACTGTAAGAAAGGAGTTCTCAACCTTTTTAACCTGGGGGCTGGGTCACACTCCCTCAAACAGCTTCAGGGGCTGGATGGCCATTTTGTCCTTCTTCCACCACATGGGACTTCCTGGCGTGGTGGAGGCGGTGGGGGTCCACATTAAATGGTGCCATAGGCTGCATCCAGCCCACGGGCCACAGGTTGAGAATCCCTGCTTTAAAAGGTCCATGTATATAATGACAGTCATAAGAACCAAATTTCAGAAGACCATTTTTAAAATTAATCAATAATTATTTGCTGTTTTACTTTTAAAATGAAACTATTTCCCTTTCTCAAATGTAACTAGAACAGTTACTTTTAGTTCCTTTAAGTCAGAATGCTTCAGGCCACTGACCTGGCTTATACAAAACACAACCTCCTGTCTCCCTTCTTACTGCCTTAACACCCACAAACAAGCACAAGTGACAGCATGGGCCACCATTTAGTGAGGCCACACTTTGATGCTTAGAAAGTAACTAGAAAGTTACACTATACAAGAAAAGGAATGATATCATCCTTTGCTAAGTTACAGTCATAGTTTAAAGTAATAGAATTATATTATTGTTATTAATAAGTGAAAATAATTGCAAATAACTAATACTGTACTTACTTATTTGGTTGATCCATGTTTCACACGTCAGGTTGACATGGAAGATCAAATCATCATCTTCCACTGTTTCTGATCCCTTGCCAGTCTCATCCAGGTCCTCGGGAACTTTGCCCTGAACTAGTCTTCCCATCTGGTTGCTGGCCTTCCCAGTGGTCACTTTATGTCCAGTGGTATCCATTCTGTGATAGCTTTCATCCACCTGCCATCTTTGAAGCAGCACACATGCCCAGCCCACCAATGCCTTGTCATAAGAACATAAGAACAGCTTTGCTGGAACAGGCCACAGCCCATCCAGTCCAGCATTCTGTCTCACACAGTGGCTCACCATTTCCTTCAGGGTATTATTCCCAAGCAGATGCCTTCACCTGCTTAGGATTCCCTGGAAATGGCATTGAGAGATATCCTGCCTATCTCTCCAACCCGGAGGTTGTCCTTAAGTATCCATAATTATACCCATTGTCAACTCAATCAATGTTGACGCTTGTTTTGCAACTGATCTTATACTCAGTTCTTCATTTGATACTCGATCAACACATTATATGCATAGCATCATTTGCTCGATTTACTAGTAATTAATTACAAATATCTTCCCAAAGTGAATAAGAACAAGAGGATGCCAAACATACTCACATAGATGCATATTGCAAAAAAAAAGAAAAAAAAGAAAAAAAAAGATGGGTGGGTTGTGTAAACTATTTTTTGACGAGTTTCTCCTTGTAATGGAGTGCTTGAAAAGCACCCCACAGTTCTGAGGGACAGAGCATGAAAGTAACTGTTTAAATCTAATTATCTAGTGCTTGGTGATTAGAAATATCAGATTTGCATCTCACAATGTATACATTGAAAATGCAGCCCAATCACAGGATCCAGGCATAATTCAAGGCTGCTACCAGGTTTTTATTGATAACATTTTTGTATATCTCCTCTTGGGGACAGGTGTCATTATTGGATCTCATAAAGCTATGTCAGACAATGGCTGCCAACCAAGAGACCTACAACTGCTGCTTAGCAATCTGATACATTATCATGCTCTGTTTATCATCCAGTTTTCCTGCTTGCTCCAGGCCACAGGCTAGCCAGGTGATAACTACCTCCTGCATTGAAGATGTGCAGCCAGATTGGCTTCCCAACAACTTAAGCTTCTGACCTTCATCTTCTTTACCTGCAGCAGTTTCTCTACACATCAAGGTCTATTTTTCATAGTTGATTAGGATCACGGTCACATTGCTGCCTCCAGAAAGGCTTGTTTAGTTTAGAACAGCTTGAGATACAATTAATTCTTTTTTGTTCCGTACATTTAGTGATTCAGTAGATTTTGCATTTAACAGGGGACAACTGCATGCTACACCAGGAATTTCCAGATTGATTCTCCATATTTTCAGTTTCCTCTCCATTCTGTGACATGATCTGAGTTGTCTACTAAAACTTCTGTTTCTTCCTTTGTTTGAAAGGGGAAGCATAATCAGAACTCAACAGTAATTTGTTACACTATTACCTGTAACTAGCTACTTTCAAGTAATGAGTGCTGTCCCCAGTAACTACAATGATACTTCTGAAGCGCAATGAGCAACAGCCAAATTTACAAAAATTAGCATCTCATTACTTTAAAAAGTACTTTGGACATCAAATGAAAAGAGAGGATTCACTTGAGAAAGCCTTGATGCTGGGAAAGATGGAGGGCAAAAAAAGAAGGTGTGGCCAAAAATGAGATGGCTAGATGCTATTGTAGATGCAATGGGCACAAAGGTGGGCGGGCTGAGGAAGATGGTGGAGGACAGAGGTGCCTGGTGGGCAATGGTCCATAGGGTCTCAAAGGGTCGGAATCGACTGTGAGACTGAACAACAACAAAAACTTTGAAAAGTTAGTTTAAAGTGTGCTTTGGGGACATTTTAGATGTATTTTAAGAGGGATTGTTCAGATTTTATGCCGTACTCTTAATGTAAGTATTAGGCAAAGTATTATTTTATGCTATCTGTTATATTTGTACAGTATTAACATTTCCAAGTGTGGTCAAACGTAAGTCCTCATCAGTGCATGTTTCTGGCAGTAATCGGCAGAGCAGTAAATGTGCTGGATTCTGAATCTCTCCATATTCACACTGTGTGTTGTTGTCCACCAGCAGCCCTCACTTGAGCACGTTGGTCTTGCATTTCCAGTGGTGACCAACCTTGGCACACCAGGTGTTCTTGGACTTCAATTCCCAGATGCCCAAGTCAGCACACCAGCTGATCAGGGCTTCTGGGAATTGAAGTTGAAGAACACCTGGAGTGCTAAAGTTCACCACAACTGATTTAGGCATCCCAACCTTCAGCCTATTCAGAGTCCTCCAAGTGATATAGGGGAGGTTGAGTTTCTTAGCTATATCCTCCTTTAATGTTGTTTCTTGGAAAGGGGTTAGGTAAGGAGTAGGCCTGTTTCACCCAAATTGTGGAACTACTGTGTGGTCTTCTTCTCAAAACCATGATGCCTTCAACATAGGTCTCTTGTTTCTGGATCTGTAGCTAGAAAGGAGAAGTATTTAGCTTTTGAGGACTTCAGGTGTTGTTCCTTACTTGAGAAAAGATTAAAACTGAAAGAAAACCAGTCTCTTTGATCCTGCTGTTAAAGTAGTGGGCATGCGCCAAGAAATTTAGATCAGGTTTGTAGAAAGACTGTCAAAGAAAAGTAGATGGAGAATGGAGCCAAAGTATCAGTTTACGTGCCTAATTAAGAGGGGGAAAGATACAATCACAGTATAGTAATGAGACAGCAGAAGGAGGGGTAGGGGTTTATTTAACTGTAAGCAAAAATAGCGGTGGGGGGAGGAAAAAATCATAGTTGCTTCCTTCCATTGTGGGTTTGCAAGCTAAATTGCAGAAGTCAGGGAAGACCTTAGTATTGTCTGACTGAGGAAATAACTTTTAGTAAGCCACCCACATGCTGGCTTCCATCTGAGATGTCGGATCAGAAAGATGTGCAGTTTTACAAACAAAACGCCTCCCAGCAATTCTCAGAACTTTAGTTTGCGGAAGGTGGGAAGCAAGGGCACCAGGCAAGGAGTCGTAATGAGTGGCAACAGACGGCAATATAACTAGCGAGAGAGGCAGCTGAGAAATTTGAAAAAGAAACAGCATATAATTCAAACTGCTTTGGGCAATAACTTTCCTCTCAGGTTTGGCACAGAACAGTTGGAGAAAGATGCCAAATCGCATTACTAAAGTGCAAGAGGTGGTTGTTGTTTTAACGCCAACAGAGAAAAGAATCACTTTCCTAGTCCAAGATGAAATTATTTTCTCAGATAGAGGTTACATGGATGCTTCTTAGATGTTGTCATACTACAGAAATGGCTACATCGTACTTGGTTCTTTCTTCTTTTTATTACTTCTTCTTCATACTTGGTTCTTTCTTTTCTTTTTCTTCTTTGGGAGATGCAGTGTAACTATAGAGTAGTATATCTAGATATTGTTTTCATGTACTTTTAGATGACATTTATACTACCTTCCACTTCTTCTTCTTCTGTCGTATCCAAATCCAAATATTGGTGATCCTCATGGCAATCAGTCATGAAGACTATCCTGAGAATACAATGCAGTGGCCTTTCATCTGCCTTCTGCATCACAGCATGTCAACAGATCCAGTTCTGTGAGTTGCTTTCTGATTCTGAACCCTTTTGGCATGCAAAGTCCTCATCAGCCTCAGACTAGTACTGATGAAGCTACTACCTTCCACTAAGATGGATTCATGTGGGATTTAATCCACTTGGGTACCATCACCCTTCCCTGTGGACTTTGGCACCCAGGACCATTAGTCTTCAGGGTTGTCAGGTTAGTTAGCTGCCACCTGACACTCGGCGTTGAGCCGCTGGCAGTATGGCCTACTCTATTACCATAGCAGGAGAACCTGGCCAGAGTGGTATAACCTGCTATGGTAATAGAGTAGGCCATACTGCCAGCAGTTCAACGCTGGCAGTATGGCACATTGTTGAATATTTGTTTAATGCCATCTTCCCCAAAAATCAGTGGTGAAGGATAAGGACAGTGTGGAGACCATGGATATATGTGAGCCCAGTCAGAGCTAAAAGGGACCCCCATGGCTTCTTGAGTCAAATTCCCTGTCAAAGTGGGAAATCCACAGTGAAAGGATCAGAGGAGGAGCCAAGCGCTTCTCCTTGTTAATGGATGAATAAAATCTTTATAGGTCTCTTGATATATAAGTGAATCCCTTTTCAAACATATGACGAAACAATAATCTCAGTAAAAGAGTATTACTTTTATGGTATTTTTGTTAACAAAAGAGCACTATTGTCATTTATGGCATATGGACTGAGTCCTAAAAGGTTTCCTATATTTGTAAGAAAGTATTTGTTCAGACTGTGAGATTTTCCAGATGTCTAAGTGAATGTATCAAAAGACATTTAAATGTCTTCCTCTCTAATTCAACCTCTGGGGCTAAAATGGGGTCGACATTTTTACTTCCTTGGTGCAATTAGGGAAACTACTGAAAAGTTTGTGAAAGACAAGCCAACAGTACTACTTAGACAGATACAGCTTGTACATGAAACACACAAAAGTAATTATTCAAGATCAGAAAAGTAAAGAGATACTTTAAAAAAATGTAACTGCAGTGACAACTTACTTAAAAGCTTGGGGTAATAACTGTAACTAATTACTGCTTTAAAAGTTTCTTTCTACATTCTGGATTTCTTTTGTGCCACACACACACACACACACACACACACACACACACACACACACACACACACACACACACACACACACACACACATCAAGTGGAATGACTGTGTCAGATGATTTTGCCATCAGAGGAAAAGGTGGAGTTAAGATTTACTGTTTTGTTCTACCTTACCTGCAAAGAAGTTATTAATTTTTAAAACCCCTCAAGGACTTTATAATAACCAATCTCACAGAAGGCTTCCATCCTTTGGTGCTTTTACAACCTCAGTCACACCATGCTGTATGCCTGCAAATCTGAAACCAAAACTGACTACAAAAATGACTAAACAAGAGTAGAAGATACTCTAGAGCTATGGTTCCCAATGTGGGGCACACACACCATGAGGAGAGGGGGGCTTCCTCCATGTTAATAGTGTCAGGGCAGAATTTATGCCCTGGTTTTAGACTCATCCAAGATGGAGATTTCAATCCGTGGGATCACCTTTTAGAGCATACCGAGGGATTGGAATGTGCAAACATTCCACAACCACATGGGTTGAAAGAAATGAAACCTAATGTGTGATGGACAAGTTATGCTGTGTGATCATTGGCTGGATTCCTTTAGGGGAATGGCAATGTGGGGGAGGGGAATGAGGAGAGGGATCTATAATGACAAATGAATATGTACAAGGGATTGGCCAAATGAGCAAATAGACAGACACAACCTATCTCATGCTTCTCATTGCAGGCGCACCCCCCAATAAAGGACTCAGACACCAATGAAAGTGGATAACGGCATTGGGCCACATTTATTGATTCATGCCCTAGTCCGAATTATAAATTTCTATTGGTAATTGACCAATTATAATTCTTAAGGCAAGCAGGCCGAAGTAACACTGGTAAGGTACCACCCAAAATTGCCAACAGCAATTGTTACAATGTATTTATTTGTATCAATTTGTTTGTTGACAACAAACAAATTGTTGACCGTAATCAATATCTAACTAATGACCCCACCCTCTGACGCGTATCCGTAAAATCACGGGGTGATGCATGCTGTCTAGCTGTAGCCATCACCCCGTCGCCTGGTTCGTCATTGACCGGACAACGTTTAACCAACTTATAGCTGTCTAGTGTTGTCCAGTCAATTGCGAACCTGCCGGATACCTGTGGGTCATAAATGTTTACCTTACCAGTGCTACCCGCCCATGTGACCAAAGTCAACAGCAGCAACAGAAAAACCCCTATATCAAACCATAGCAACAGTGTGGGATGGGCGAAAAAACCAGGACCCAAGAGCCAATTGTGAGTCCCAGCCAAAAATTCCCACCCGGCCCCGAAGCGACCAAAATATCACACTGTTAACTAGGGAGGGGGTGGAGGGGAAAAACTTCTCCGCTCCGTCGCTTCGCAAAATGGCAGCTCGGCTGCCTCGTGGCCGCCCCTTATATAAGGGTGCTGGCCACGCCCCCTAACTACCCGGATGTCTTCGTCCGGTGGGGGGGGCCCGCAAAGGGCGCGGTGGCCATTTTGGCGCCGCGCTTGCATTGCAGGCGCACCCCCCAATAAAGGACTCAGACACCAATGAAAGTGGATAACGGCATTGGGCCACATTTATTGATTCATGCCCTAGTCCGAATTATAAATTTCTATTGGTAATTGACCAATTATAATTCTTAAGGCAAGCAGGCCGAAGTAACACTGGTAAGGTACCACCCAAAATCGCCAACGGCAATTGTTACAATGTATCTATTTGTATCAATTTGTTTGTTGACAACAAACAAATTGTTGACCGTAGTCAATATCTAACTAATGACCCCACCCTCTGACGCGTATCCGTAAAATCACGGGGTGATGCATGCTGTCTAGCTGTAGCCATCACTCCGTCGCCTGGTTCGTCGTTGACCGGACAACGTTTAACCAACTTATACCTGTCTAGTGTTGTCCAGTCAATTGCGAACCTGCCGGATACCTGTGGGTCATAAATGTTTACCTTACCAGTGCTACCCGCCACACGGGGAGGCTTCCCAGAAGGCTCACCGCCCCCCCCAAGACCGACAGCTCGGTCGACAGGCCTGCTCACCAGTCCACTAACAAGAGGTCCATACCTCCCTGCGACAGATGGGCCCCATCCCCTGAGTAAAAGCTCGTAATTTTGCAGACTGATGTCGGGGAGGCGAATGACGCGTCCCCCACCTTTGTCGAAAAGGAACCGGGCAATAGCCCCATTCACGGAGCATCGGCTTGGCCAAGAGCCTCGAGGCCGCACGCCCCCCTGTAAGCATACCGCGGTATCGTGTCCGACCAATTGAGGGTTGTGGCAGGCCACACATAACGTGAGTGGGGCAGGTCACTGCAAATCGCAAGCTTCCGCGATAGGCCAGTGACCCGCCCTAAGCCATCGCCCCCAAGGTACATAACCAGGACATCCGGCGAGTCAGCATCCCTGATGTAGAAAAGGAATGGCAACAGTTCCCGCCATAACATGCCGCGCTTACCATAGCACCTGAGACGTGCGGATGCACCCAGTCCCAGTCGGGGTCCCCACTCTGTCGCCGCAGCGTAACGCGCTGCCCTGTGCAGCGTAACGCGCTGCCCTGTGCAGCGTAACGCGCTGCCCTGTGCACATGGCTATGGCCCACCAGGCACACTGTCACCGGTGTAATACGACACCCAGGGTCTGTCAAGGAAAAAAAAGGGGGGGAGAAACAGTGCAGTGACTAAACTGGTACTCACAGTTGAAGAGGGCGAACACAAACTGAAAACATTGTGATCCCCACCATCCCATTCGGCGTATGTCAGCCAAAAAAGTACCCAAAAACAGCTGCAGTAGAAGCCGCCCCTATCCTGAGTGAATGGGTGCCGCAATGAGCCCCAGGGAGGCCAACACTGGCTAGTGCCTACCGGCACCCTCCAAAATTGAAATTTAGTAAGGGGAGACCCATCTTGGTGACAGAAAAAACGGGCCATGGTGCGTGCCACGCAGTGCAAGGAACTCCCGTAGGGCACCAACCGGACAGATGTCTGCCAAAGAACACCGTAGTAGTCTTGTTCCACTGCCTACGCCATGCTGATCCGTCTTAGAGGAGCGTATCCTCAACTGAGCCCAGTCTTTGGCCACATAGACATCTTCAAGTTCCAGTGCCCTACGACTAGCATCTGCCTTAGACAGCATCACAAACTCGCTGATGCGGAGCGCTCCAAAAAAGGCCACCGTTGTAGCCGCATGAAACAAGGCTGCCTCATACCTAGCAAAACATAGGTCCTGCCAGCCCTGTGCCAGTTGGGTAAGAACCCCTGGGGAAATTGGGTGGCGGTCGTCCAGGCTACGCCCACGCTCCCACACCCACCCCTCCAAAACGTGTCTCACACGGAAGTCAGCGGTACTGTCCGCATGTCTGCCTACTTTGGCCATAAAAGCCAGCGCTGGCAGCCTGGATGCTATGGTTCGAGGTGCAAGGCCCTGGGAATGCAGGTCAACCATGAATTGAGGTATATGGGCCACCGGGATAGGCCAGGTATCTGGCAGCCGGAATTGGGCACAGAACGCCCTGAAAGAATTGAATGCATGTTGATACGCCTTACGCGTGCGTGGCGCTAGCGACATGCCGATCGCCCGGTTCACCTCTCCTTGCCAAAGGTCCATATCTCATCCGGGAGTGGCGAGGGAAATTCCTCTGCATCCGGGGCCAAGGCACGGAACTGGGAGATCTGCAGGCGGGACAAAGCGTCAGCGATATCATTATTGACCCCCGGGACATGCCTGGCCCGGAACAGTACATTAAGGCGCAGGCTGCGCAATACAAACTGGCGCACCAAGTCCATCACCCTGGGTGATTTGGAAGTCTGTGAGTTGACAATGTGGACAACGGCCGCATTGTCACACCAGAAATGAATGACCGAGTTGGCCCACTCATCACCCCATAGCATCAAGGCCCCCAGAATGGGAAAAAATTCCAGGTACGTGAGGTCCCGCAGGCGCCCTGTACCTGACCAGGCTGGTGGCCACCCACCATAGGCCCACTTCCCATTGAAGTACATCCCATAACCCAGGGACCCAGAGGCATCAGACTGTATCTGGAAACGAGGGGAAGCCAGAAGGTCAGACCTCCAAAATGACACCCCATTGAACTCCTTCAGGAACTGGAGCCAGATATGCATATCTGCCTTAATGCCCTGGGTTAGTCTGACCCTATGGTGGGGCCTGGACAAGCCTGTCATGGCGTCGCACAAGCGCCGGGCAAATGCCCTGCCCGGTGCGACTACCCTGCAAGCGAAATTGAGATGACCATGCAACACCTGCAGATCCCGTAGTGATGCCTTGCATTTAGCAAGCAAGTCCGAGATAAGGGCCACTATCCTTGACACCTTATCCCCTGGTAACCTAGAAGCCTGCGCTACCGTGTCAATCTCCACCCCCAAGAAGACTAGCTGTGTAGATGGGCCCTCGGTCTTTTCGGGCGCTAAAGGGACACCCAGTTCCTCCATTAGCATCTGAAATATGTTGAGGAGACGTGTGCACGTGTCCCAGCCCCGTTCACCCCCGAATAAAAAATCATCCAGGTAATGGGCTACAGACCGGGACCCTAACCTGCGGACAAAAGCCCACTGTAGGAAGGTGCTAAAACGCTCGAAGGCCGAGCACGATATGGAACAGCCAAAAGGCATGGCCTTATCGAAATAATATTCACCCCTGAACTTAAAACCCAGCAACTCAAAGTCACCCGGGTGAACCGGCAGGAGGCGAAAGGCAGACTTAATGTCACACTTAGCCAACAGCGCACCCGGGCCACATGAGCGCACTATGCGCAGCGCTTGGTCAAAAGATGTACATCTGACCGAGCCAAGGTCATCAGGTATAGCATCATTGACCGATCGGCCGGCTGGGTAGGACAAGTGATGGATCAGGCAGAACTCGCCCGGTGACTTCTTGGGCACCAAGCCCAAGGGTGACACTTTAAGGTTGGGGAACGGGGGTGCAGGGAAAGGGCCAGCGACCCTGCCCGCATCAACCTCCTTAGAAATGCTGGCGGCAGCCACCTCCTCCCTCCCCTTAAGGGACAAAAGGTTGGGGGCATCTTGGGGGGACCTATCACCCTGGAAAGGAATACGGAACCCCAGTCGAAAACCTTGAAGCAGGTAAACCGCATCTGCCCCCCTCGGGTACGATGCGAGCCAACGCTCCAGCATGTCCACATTAATTGGGGAGGGGGCCTTTCGGTGGACCAGCTCCCTCTGCGGCAGTCTTGCCAGACCCTTGTCCGCCCCTACCTTTGCCCCACACCCCTCCAAGCCTGGGGCAGGCGGAGGCCGCATGGGGGCCAGCACAAGAGGGACACTCATGCCTGTACCGGCAATTCTTCCTACTGCCGGAACCATTGGATGAGAAAGTCCAGCACAGCAGGCGGGCTGGAACCCCTTGCCCCACCACCTGGCGGGGTGTCTGTGCTGGGGCCGCTCGCTGGACCGCATGTCCACAATGGTATCTGTCCCCAGGCGCGGGGCGTGTGGGAGTCATATACAGAAGCCACAGCTTCTGGCAGGGCTCATCCCACCTCATCTCAGGGCGCAGGGGAATCCGCATACGGAATTCCTCGTCGTAAGCCAACCATAACGGGCCCGGGAAGTCGACCATCGCCCGGTAAATGTTGTCCAAATACTGGACCATCGGAATTGCCAAATCCGGCCGGGCCCTGAGGTAGACCGCCATGTATATAAGGTACGCCGGCAACCAATTGGCCCACGTACGTGGCGGCTTACGACGACGTGCCTGTTCCTTATCCTTCTCATCCTGCCCCTCCCTCTCCTCTTTGGTGGGCTCTCTGTTAAGAAGGGAGAAGATGTCGACATACTCCCCACGCCAGATCTTCTCTTTGGTGGCCTGGGCCAAATGGTCCCCCAGGGGCAAGGAATACCCCGCTGTCGGCAATGCTGACACCGGCACAGTGGGAACCACGGGGATCTGAAAAGGAGCCTGGACCAACCCAGCCACCCCTAACACATTCCCGACTGAATAAGAGGTACCACCCACAACTGGGCCCTGGGTGAGCGGTGAAGTCGCCGGGTGGGACGTCGGCGACTGAACCGTCGCACCACCCATGCGAGGCCACGGCCACTGGAATGCCCCCCCAACGTGGGTAGGTGTGTGGGTGCACTAGATTGAACCGCATACTCACATGCAGCACCCCCGCGGGCCGCCCCCACCGGGGGTTCCGGCCCGCTGGGGGCATCGGAGCTCACGACCGCAATTGAGCTCATCGACGGGGCCTGACCAGCATCAGCCTGTTGAGTGGGGAGCTGCGAGGCAGTGGCCGAAGCCGGCCCACGCGCCTCGGACAGCTCGACCCTTCCTGCCGCCTGCCGCTGACCGGCAGACAACGGATCAACCTGCACCCCAAAAGGCACCCCCGGGTGGTTAACCCTCACGAGGGATGCCTCGAGGGCCGCAACGCGGGCCAGAAGGGCCTCAACACTAACGTAGCCCCCTAAGCCAAGTGGGGGCAAAGGGCCAGCCGGCCCACTGGGTGCAGGCGCCGGTCCATGTCCCTGGACCCCGGGGCCCATATACGGCCACGACCCCAGGCCCGGCCCCTGCAGGGCCGGGGGGGGTACCCTGCCAGGGGAGGGAACCCAGCCACCCCCCATGGCTGAAACCCCCCGCAGGAAGCTGCGGACCCATGGAAGAAGGCCCCGCAGAATGGGCCGTGCCAGAGGCAGTGGCCACTGCTTGCGGGCCAGGGGCCGCGGCCCCAGCTGGGCCGGTATGCAGACCCCCGGCCTCGGGCCAAGGGGTAATTAACCCCATCCCACCGGTCCCGGTGGGCTCAGGCAAAGGAGGCTGCTGGGGAGGCGCAGCCGCGGTCCTCCGACCCGGCTGGCGCCTCCACGCAGAACGAGCCGCGTTCGCAGTCGCCTTCTTCTTCGAGGGCATAGCAGCTAACAATGGGAGGCCTAAAAGTCAAGAAAATCAGCAGCCAGAGGCTTCCCCGAGCAAGGCAAGAGCGACGGAGGTAAGAGAGAAAAACTTCTCCGCTCCGTCGCTTCGCAAAATGGCAGCTCGGCTGCCTCGTGGCCGCCCCTTATATAAGGGTGCTGGCCACGCCCCCTAACTACCCGGATGTCTTTGTCCGGTGGGGGGCCCCGCAAAGGGCGCGGCGGCCATTTTGGCACCGCGTTTGCATTTGTGAAAGCCCACTCTGTGACACTAAAACAACCACAGTTGGGTGCAATTTATGCAGCTGATGCACACTATGCCTGATATGGGCAATTTACACAAAAACTGTCCCCCACCCACCCCAAAAAAATACAAAACCTTGTGTTGAACATGCCAGAAAATATTTTACCGTATTGCAACAGAGAAGAAAGATTTTTCAGTTTCTCACTCTCATATACAAATTGAGACATGTGAAGATTTATATCTCCACTCCATATTAAAAAAGAGAAAGGGAAAACTCTAATAAATAAAAAATAGTACATTAGGGAGAAAGATAATACCCCTCACCGGAACTCTTCCAGATGTTCTTATTTTGTGGTTCCAGGGCATTAATTTTAATATACTAGAACATATGGATTGGCTTACAAATGTTTGGAGAATGCATTTCATTTGTCTTATATTAGCAAAGCATCTTTAACAAGTAATCAAAATGGATATTTTAGCAGAAGCCAGAATACTCAGTGGTAGGAAGCTCTACCTAAACTTTGTATAAACAAGTATACATAACTTTTAGCTGAACTGAATGAGTTCACCCTCCCACTATTTATCTTCTCATGGGGTTAATAGTTAATATGAAACTATTTGAAACCTTCTAAGGAGGTTGCTTAAGGCAATGACACTACCTCCAGATTGGGAAAGCATTCACTGATGAACAGTAATTGCTAAATCTAATTAAAATCACATACTACTTTTAACAATCTAAAGTACATTAATGACACTTCAGTTATGTGGTACTTAAAGAATACCAGCATGAATTTGCATGGCTGAAAATCATTATTTTGTCTAGATTTATGGGGATTTTTTTTTAAATTTTTTTTTGCTTCTGCGTAAAGTTGGGGATGAATCAAAATTAGTCCTTCAAACAACATATTTCATTTCTTCCTTGGACACATCAGGTTTAGTAGAACAGTGCCATCAGTGTTTTTCTAAAAACGATACCCCTGATTTCCAGTATTTTCCAAAATACAAGGAAGCATGAAAGCAAGTAGATCCTCTTTGAAAGGATTGATTGATTGATTGGTTGGTTCTTTTCTCTCAGCGGATGGACTCAAAGCAGGTCACATATTGTTAAAACAAACATAAGCAGATCACACATTGTTAAAACAAACATAAAATCAATAGAACATAGAAAACCCATCTCCCATCTCTAGACAGTATTTTCCAGAGTGGGTCTGAACAGGTAGAATGAAATATTAAGAAATATATAAATCTTGTACTCCTTGAAAAATTCTGGCCAGAATCCCATTGGGAGAAACCATACATAATCGTTGTAGGGTTCAGGGCCCTTTTTCATTTTGGATCAGGGCCCTTTTGTGTTTTGGCCCTCGGAGACCCTGCCAACCCACCTGGACTGCTTCTGCAACCGACAATTCAGGACTTTAGCAGCAAAAGAACCACTCCAGTCAGTTCATGAATTTTTAAAAAATGTATTTCAGAAAAGGATTACATGGAAAAACCCTTTCTAGTTTTGGGGAGCCCCCAAAGTGCCACCCCCAAGGCTAATGAATTACATGAATGTGAATCCCACAAACTCAGCAAAGCAAAACAGATAAGCACTGAACCAAAAGCAAAGCATGTCACAGCAATTTATCCCCTCTCCTGTCACCTCCAAACCCATGATGCTGAACCAGTCATACATCAAGAGCTAGAGTCAATAAGAAACACAGTATGAAAATTAGGGTACCACCCCCTCAGATGTTACACCAGCCCTTCCTGCTCATGCCCCAGGAATGCACCGCCTCACCTCCGTAATGCAGAGGAGTACCCAAGGCCTCAACCAGCTTTGGAACATTTGTTGTTCAGTCACACAGTTGATTCCAACCCTTTGCGACTCCATGGACCATTGCCCTCCAGGCACCTCTGGCCTCCACCGTCCTCCTCAACCCGCCCAGCTCTCTGCCCATTGCGTCTACAATACCATCTACCCATCTCATCTTTGGCCGCCCTCTTCTTCTTTTGCCCTCCACTTTTCTCAGCATCAAGGCTTTCTCAAGTGAATCCTCTCTTCTAATTTGATGTCCAAAGCAATTTAGCTTCATCTTTACTATTTGACCTTCTAAGGAGCAATCAGGGTTGATTTCTTCTAAGATTGATCTATTTGTTCTCCTCGCTGTCCAGGGGACTCTCAAAACTCTCCTCCAACACCACATTTCAAAGGCGTCTATTCTTCTGCGCTCAGCTTTCCTAATGGTCCAGTTCTCACAACCATACATTACCACCGGGAATACCATTGCCTTGACTATGCAAATTTTTGTTTTCAAGGTGATGTCTCTGCTTTTCACTATATTCCCCAGGTTTCTCATGGCTTGTCTCCCAAGAATCAGTCGTCTTTTTATTTCATGGCTACAGTCGCCATCTGCAGTGATCTTGGATCCTAAGAAAGTCAAGTCTGTCACTGCTTCTACTTCTTTGGAACATTGTATCTACTGGATAACAGCTAAGCCTCTTCTCACAGGAAAAAATTGTGGTCTTTCTCCCTCCAGGTTGTTTTGTGGTTGTTATGTGGAGCAGGGCACTGGCCTGGCCATGTTATGAAGAACAGGGGATAGAGCTTGATAAAGCTGTGCAGGGCTGGCAAATAACTTTCTCCAGGGAAAATATGTTTTCTCTCTTGCAAAGGCTTAAAGAAATCCACCACCCCCGCCCCCACCCCAATTAACAATTAGAACCTGGGTGTTTTCATTTTTTAATTCACCCTGACATTTACAATCGTGCAAGTGAGGTGTCCATTGTGTGACTGACTGTACACCACTCCCAAAATTGGGCATGTAGACAGTTGCAGAACTTATTGTATAATAGGCACCTGATTAAAAGAAGCAAATTATCTTATGCAATTACCTTTGCACTCATAGGTGCTGATAGGTATCTAGCCTAAGTATTTTCGTACTAATTAAAATGAATCTTTCACAAAATATGTGAACTAATATCTGTTATTTATTCCTTTGTTCATTGATGCACTAACCATGTGTTCTTCCTGGATTTTAAAACTGCAATAAAATCACATCTCAAGAAAATTGCCTCAGCGCTTGCATAAATATCTTACATTTCCCAGTTCCAAAAAATAATAATAATAACTTGACTTCTCTATTCTTCATTGTAGCTCCTTATGGATTTGGCCATCTGTATCAGTTGGGCATCCAAGACTTATTAACTCATTAACCTTGTCATATTTTCAACTTATCAACTGCATATGTACAATTTAATAATTTCTTTTCTCCCTAATCATGGCTTTCATTTTCTCTTGGGTGTTTCCTAATTTCTTCCTTGGCATCATGACATTTATAAGCAGCATTTCCTCTTCTCTAGCTAAGAACAAAATTTAACAGGTTTTGTGTAGATCTTCTGTAATTAGTCAAACATGAATGAGGAACTGCCCATTGATGGATAATTTTATGTTTGTGCAAGAATTCTTGTTTGTCAGTTTAGAAACCAGTTCAGATATCTTGATTTAGGTCTGACTTTGGTCAAACCAACTGGACCTGATCTAAACCAATTTGAATCTGAATCACAATTTAGAAATCCAATTCAGCAACCTCCCAGGTAGGCAAAAAGCTTTGGGCACTGATGCTTGATATGAAAAAAGGGACATGCATTATTTGTTTGATATGTTTTTGAAGTGGTAGCTATGTTAGTCTGTGCAAGCATATCAGAGAGCAAACAAAACAACAAAAAACAAGAAATGCTGTGGCACCTTAAAGACTAACTCCTGTATTTTAATGTTAGCTTTCATAGATCAAGTCCACTTCATCAGACATAAGAGTGGATATCATGGTATACATTTATATATATCTGGTAGAGAGACCCAGAGTGGCTGGCCAAAGTTGGTTGGTTCAGAAGACTGACATGCAAATCAATTAGTTATTTACAACTGTTAATAAAATGCAATCAGTTTGTCAGGTGAGTTCTCTGATGGAAATCAGTTTGAGGAGTTGGGTTTGTAAAATAAACATTATCTTCTAATGAGTTGATTGAGGAAGCTTTATGGAATAAGGCACAGCCAGAGATATGGTGCAAGATACATGTCCCTTTTCCTTCTGTGAAACTGCAGAGACATTCAATGTTTCCCAGATCTCTACATACAAGATTGCGCGTTGTCTTGTCTCTTCATTTTAGGGCTAAACTGAAAGTTCCAACTGGGCTTGAAAATGAGGAGTGAAGAGACCATAGAATAGAACAAACCAGTCTTCACCATTTTTACCACCCAGCCCAATTTACAGTGGCAAGGAGCATTCTTGCAAGGACCGCAGAAAAGGACACTATTTTATTACTCTTGGGCCATGCTGACTTCAAGCTAAGAAATCTATACTTATTTGGTTACTTGGTTGATCCGTACTTCACATGTCTAGTTTGACGTGGCAGATCGAAGCATCATCTCCCAAGAGACTTTAGCAGATTCTCGCCATCAGGAGGTCCTACTGCTAACGTAGCAGGGTTCAATGGTGCACGGGGGACTGAGGCCCATGTTTTTATGCTTCTTTAGCCATTTTAAATACAACAACACAGCTGGCTGGGCTCATGTCGAAGTTGGCCATGTTAGAGCAGTGCACTGCCATTGCCTGAGTACCCAACCCCACTTAGCTGACCTGTGTGGTTCCAGAATGGAGAACGGTTCTGGACTGCTAGCTGACACTTTTGTGGCATAGTTGAACCTGCCAGGGAAATACACCCCCACCATCATAGCTGTTGGATGGCAAAGGGTCACCATTGTGCCATGTTGAAGCTTGAGTTGGGATTTGCAGCAGAAAAAAGTTATAGCTTTTTTTTAAAAATGAAAGCACAGATTTTTGCATTACACATATTTTTAGTAACACTATGGGTATCTTAAATGCAATGCAGCCTAAGATCTATTCTAACCAGCCCTTTACAGAGCTATGTACAGAGTTGGTCAGGAGTGGAAATTCCTGTTCATGGGAGGAATTATTATTTCTATTTATAAACCTACCAATTTCTCCTGATTTCTACCTCAAATTACCCAAAGTATCAAAATATCTCCATTTCATCACTTGTGAATAAACAGTAAAAGTGTTTTGTTTTTACCACCTTTCTCTCTCTTTCTCTTTTTCTCTGATCCATCTGATATTCATACATTCATTCATTCACTCACTCACTCACTCTTTCATTCATTGTATTAATGTATCACCCTTTTGACCAAGAGGCCACTCAGAGTGGTGATATGGATTATTATCTGCTGTTTCTGTTATTGCCATCAGGTTACCTTCAGCGTATGACAACCCTATGAATTAGTGTTTTCTAGAAGGCCCTAGTATTAACACCCCTGCTGAGCTCTTGCAAGCTCAAGGCGATGACTACTTTTATAGAGTCAGTCCATCTCATAATTAGTTTTCTTTTACTTCTGCCTTCAACTTTCTCCAGCTTTCCCCACCAAGTTGGGTTTTCTCAGGATGATATCTCAGTTTCATCATTTTTTTCCATCTAAGGAGAGTTGAGGCTTCATTTGATTTAGAATGCACTTGTTTATATTTCTGCCAGTCCATGGTACCATAAAGCTCTCCTCCAGCATCATATTTAAAATAAATTGATTTTCCCCCAATTTGCTTTACTATCAGGCTTTCACATCCATCCATAGTAATTGGGAATATAATCATGTGGATAATAATAATTTCATGTCAGAAATTATTCTGGGTTGAAAGGATTTTTGCAGAAGAAACTCTGCTCATTTAACACCCAAATGAGGTTCCTTTCATGTCCCCATGAGCTGGGACAGAGATGGGCACTCAATCCATCATGCAGTACCCAGGTCTCGAAGTGTTGACTTGCCAGCCTTCCAGCTAATAAGGTGAGCTTCTTAAACACTGATCCACTGCAGCCACCTGCGGCAGTGACCTTGGGCATCTGACAGCTATGGTGGCAGAGATGTATTCTGCTGGCAGGTTCAATCATCATGTGGATGATAATAGCCTTGGTTTCCAGTTATCCTGACCATCTTTTCCAGACCCTTCATTGCTGCCCTTACAAGCCTCAGTCTTCTTCAAATTTCTTGGTTTCAATCTCTATTTGGATTAATGACTGAACCTAGGTATTTCGGTTTCTTCATTGTCAGCACCGAAGTAGCGTAGTTCTTCTGTGGTTATGATTTTTGTTGTTGTAATATTCGACGGTGGTCCTGTGTTTGGCTTGGTTGTGCATCCCGATTCTAAAAATGGCCAGCAAATCTCTCCTACAGAGGAAACCTCTCTTGCAGAGAGTGCAGGAACCTAGCAGAAAGCAGAGTAGAAAATTCACAGCTTTCTTTGCAATGCCATGTTCATTAAAGAGACAGATATTCAAACTTAAAAGCCATGAGTGATTGTGCAGAAATGGAAAAAGAAAGCATGAAAGTCCAACAATTGTCTGGATCATTCTAGGTAAAGTCTATTAGAAAGGTGTTTCAGCACACTGAAATTATATCCCATGCTGGTTGTACTGAAATACTTGGAAATTGAATTCCATCAGTTTAGTGTGGTGAAAAAATCAGTCTCCCTCCACTCCTGTAAGAGCAGTGCTTGGAATACAAGACCAGTACTTACAGTAATAGGTAAGAAAATTACAGTAATAGGCAGCAAAATGCAGTATGTTTGGTACTGCTTTTTCAGATTTGAGCTGAAATACACAATACTGATTAGACATGTCATCATAGGAGGATATGCCTTCTGCTCCATTCAGTCATATTCCTCACAGTGACTCGCCCATTACATTTCTTTTCTACCATTTGTGCCTGTGAAGTCGAGGAAATGTCATTTCTATTCAGTTCCAACATCGTTTCTATTATTTCCTTTATTGTTAAGCAGAAGACTCTGTCCCTGATCAAATCTTATGTGCAAATGCAGCATCCATTTCTGGTTGTGTGTGCATTTTAAAAATAAAAATAATTTTAGCTATTGCTGCTTTGTTTGTAGGGCTTTTGAATGTGTCCCAATGTAATTCAAAGCAATTTTTGCCCCATCCAATTTGACTTCTGCACTGGATCCAAATGGATTTGTAAACCTATAATATCAGCACAGTGGAAAACTAAAATAGGTATTGGCTTTTTTTTTACTTTTGCATAAAATTGGGAGGCAGGATAGACCCTAAGGAAAGAGAAAAGCAATCAGCTAGCTTCAGGGGGTGGCTTGTTAGTTATCTTTAAAGTCTCCTTTTAAGAAACTGGTATGCTAAAGTGATTAATGTCTTATACAATTTGATTTGTGCACTGGATACAAATAGATTTGTGAATTCCGCTCACCTCACTCAATACTGCCATTCCACTTCAAACCGGGTCCTTGTGGAAATCAGTCCAAATCAGACCAATTTGATTCAGAGTTTGTTATTTTCCAATGCACGGGCCTCAGTTTAACATGTTATTGCACTTGCTTACTAATGTGCATTGAACAGGAGGATGCAAAATTCCCTTCATGGCAAATACACCAGAAACATTTCTTTGTACCAGACGACCATACCAGTATACTGAAGGGGGGGTGGGGGGTTCTTAAGCCACATTTATCCCTTTTTGTTTTGAGACTGTTGCTGAAAATGGGCAAATCACAGCTCAGGGTGGCTGTGGGCACCAAAAGGAACATATGTACCAAGAGTTGGAGAGAAAGAAAGGCTTTATTAAACATTCTTTTGCAAAAGGGTCCTCTTCTCTCCACCCTCCTTTAAGAGATGGGTAGAGAAAAGAAGACCAGCAGTTCCGAAGTACAAACAGTTTTATAGACTAAAACCAAAGGGAGATTTAAAAACTATACACTCCATTATCTCATCCTGAGCTCTGCCCCTTTTTCACAGACTTAAGCCAGTTTGATGCTTAGGCCATCTCAAGGCCCTTTCCTTGATGACTGAGCCATTGAGGATCATATCCTGTCTTTTGGAAACACGGTTCAATGGGAATTACTATATACAAATGCCTAAAGACAAAATGTAGGTAGATGGAGTGAAAATTACTCTTAACATTACTCAGAAACATGGAGAGAGGGTGAGTCAGGACTTTTTACCCTTTAGTTCACTTAAAAGTTCAAATGGCTTTTCTTTGGCTACAAAAGAAAGTAATGAGATTGTAGCTGCTGAGAGGGAAAAGGCATTGACAGAATATATTGTCACTGTTGTTAATAAAGAAGGTTCTAGGATTTGGTCTTGAGAACTCTTAGAAATGATATGTCCCTCAATGGACATGATGGGACTTTCCGAATACTGTTTTTCCTCCTGTTTGGAGATTAATTGATTTTAAAGGAGTTGCAACTGGGAGGAAACTGGCCCAGATGTGTGAGGAGAGGTAAGGTAAAGTCTGAGAGAGCAAACTAAAGGAGGTGTCTATAGACAGTAAGTTATTCTGCTATTTTATTTATTTCTTGTGTTTATTTATAGTATTTATTATCTGCTGTGCTATCTGCTGTACAGCTAGAAAGGATTTATGTTGGCTTATCTTTTCATTTTTAAAGGCAGGGCTATTAGGGAGAGGCAAAATCCAGTGGAGTTGAATTCCTGGATTGCAGCAGGTGATTCTATATACTTTCTCAATCTGATAGAAAGTCTCCATCTGAACTAAGCCATGCTGGCAGAATCTGACCTCTTGTTTCCACTAAGCTTCCTTGGTTGATGAGATTGGCTCTTTAAGATCCACTTTAAGCTTCTCATACTATGAGCCTGTTTCTCTCTGTCTCTGTCTCTCTCTGGATAGACAGACAGTCAGAGAGACACATGCAAACATATAACCTTAAGGCTAGTCATCAGACGATAAAAGCACCAAGACTCAACAGCTCTCGAATGTATGTACACTTTAATTTTTGTTTCATATTTAACAATACATATAAAATACTGCCTGTACATAGATGTACTTAATAAAGAGTAATAGTAACAGCTGTGTGCTATCAAGTCAATTCTGACCAATGGCAACTCCTTCCAGGGGTTTCTAGGTAGAGAACAATCAGCTGCAACTCATATCCAAAAATGCATCTTTTCCCCTGAAACAGGAAAAATGCCATTGGCATGAATTTGTTTAAGACGGATCCTAGCTTGTTATGAAGTGATCCACACACTAATGGAATGAGACATGCAGGATTTGACACCGGGACTGCAATGGACTGCCTCAGCCTAGAGGTTACAGACAAGGTGCGCCTTTACAGCCAGTCCATCTGGCATGGCCTCTTCCGCCTCCATGACCGTTGGGAAGCAAAGGTCCTCCTCTGCTCATTTTGCCATTGGGCCCAATATGATGGTTTTCTATGGTATTTCCTCCACTGAGGGGGCCATCACCCCACCTAAAGGGGTTCATCTGCCTGTAGCCATTGGCCCCTTTAGGGAGTCAGGTTATTTACTGCTGCCCAACACTTGGCATTGAGTCACTGGTTGTGCAGTCTACTCCATTACTATAGTGGTATGTCCAGCCAGACATTTAGGTAGAGAATACACAGAAGTGGTTTACCATTCCCTTCTTCTGAGACTGTGCAGCTTGCCCAAGATTACATAGCCTGGTTCTTCTCCCAGGGGGTACAGTGGGAAACTGAACTCCCAGCCAGATACCTAAATCACTGAGCCAGCAAGCTACTGTACATAATAGTTGCACTTAATTCTTGCTATAAGAAGTATATGAAGGCTTGGTGTCTTGTCATCGTATCAATGCAGATCTAGATGCTAAGAAATGCTGAGCCTCTACTGAGTGCAGGAATCAACACCACTTTCTATGAGCTTCCTCCTCCTCTGGCCACACCAATGCCAGAGAGGATAAAGAGCTGCCTGGGTCCCAAGGCAGCTGAAGACGCCAAGCGCCTTGTCTCCTCCTCCTCTGGCCACTGCCCTAAACCCTCACTCCTGGGGTCGAGGAGTAGATAAACTGTGCTCCATTGAGGACGTTGAGCCCGGACTCCGTCAGGGGACGTTGAGCCCTGGGCTTCGTTGAAGATGTTGAGCTCTGGACTCCGACCTCTGGGCCTCACTATTCTCTGGCTGTGGTGCCGACAGAGGACAATGTGTTTTACCTGATTTATTTGTTGTTCTATTGCTTGTATTTATTTATCAGGATTTATTGTGCTTTTGATGTTTGTGTGATATTTTGTGATGCTTTGAGATACTTTGTTAGCTGCCCTGAGTCACATTGTGAGTGGGCGGCATACAAGTGGAAACAAATAAATAAAATAAAATAAATAAGCAGAAGGGCTATATTGATGATCTTTCTTTTTTCTTCTGTTGCTTTATTGTCTATATTTTCCTTTCTAGTGTCTCTTTAATAAAACTGTACCTTTCCTCCATCAGTGTGTTTGTAGTCTCTAGATCCAAAAGAATCCCTTGTCAGCCAACCAAGTGGCATCTTTTGAAACCTTAAGTACAATCTTAAATCCTCAGTATCTCCATACCCCTCAAATCGAGCCTGAACTCTCAGTAGAAGCAAAAATATCTAAACTGGGATACATTTCTAGAAGACAAAATTCCTTGGTAATGGCAACAATAGTTGGAAATAAATGCATCTACATATCAGAAAAACCTAGGCAGCAGGAAGACTCATAAGGTCACCATAAATTGGACGTGATTCGAATGGCTAATGATAATAACATAAGCTCAAGCCATGAATGCTGAATGGGGTATGCCAATCTCTATCAATCATGGACTACCAGTCAAAGCAATAGCAATTACACTATATATCACCATGTAGTGCTTAATGCACTCTCTAGGTGGCTCACAAGTTACTGTAATTAGCATTTTGCCACCAATGTGCTGGGCATTCATTTTACCGACCAAAGGATGGAAGGCTGAGTCAACCTTAAGCTTTGCCAGGATTGAATTCACAACATAAGCAGTTTTGGCTGCAGTACACAAGTTTAACCACTACACCACCACTCTTATACTTATATTTCTTTAGCTCCCCTATCATTCCCTAAATTTTGGAAGTTCTTTAAAAAAACACCTTTAACTAAAAAAAATATAGTTGGAAATAAATGCCTCTACATATCAGAAGCAATTATTTTTCTGCTGTACCAGTCTTCTTTCCGCTCTAGCTGTGAAATTTTTAATCGATTATCCATCAGAATAATCCACTTCTAACATATTATCCCAAAAGCTGACTTGAAAGCTAAGTATAGGCAGTTTTTTCTTTGAGCTGTTGCATAACCCTTGTAGGTCTCATACACTTAATCATCCTATCTTGATGGGAAGAAAAGCAACACTTTTAAAAATTAAGATACTTAATGATGTGCTGGGACTTGATTTCACCATGCCACCAATATTAGAGCAGGGAGGGTTGCTTTTAGTGTTTTTTACTCTGAGAAATAAAAACAGAATGTCAGCAATTTTTATTATTATAGCTCAGGGGAACTAAATTGGAATCTTTTGAGGTAAAGGCATTCGACCATTAAAGCGTATCTGTTTATGGTTATAGAAAAATGGAATGGGGATCTTTAGCATATACTGTATTCATAGTGTCATCAAAATGTTCATTTCGGGTCTGGGAGGTTTATTAAGTTGCCTTTATGAGTTGGGGATGCATATACAGGGTTGAGAAAGGAGGTCATTGGTGAAGCCAGATTACTTAAAGAAGGGAGTACTTACTCTCACACCAAGCTTTTGACCGAATTATAACATTGATGGGTTTTTTCCCCTACATTGCCTTCATTTGAACCAGAACTTTTTTGGTGAAGACCTCCTTATATCCTTCCAGCCAGCATGGGGATACTGACTGGAGGATTGTGGGAATTGTGGTAGAGAATTTTTTTTCAAGCTCTGGGATAGTGGTAAGAACACTAATGAAGTCACTATAAAGCAAGGTGGAAACCAAATCTGAAGATTTCACTCATCACAAAATTGCAAGCTCAAATCTCTGCTGTGTTTTGTGCAAGCTTACTTCTCTGCACTTCTAGGTAAAGGTATCCACAGGACATATGAAAGTCAGATTGTAGGATTCAGGACATATGATTGCAGGATTCAGAATGCCTCAAACCAATACCAGTTGAGAAAATATGCCCTCTTGTTGGTATTGCTCCACCAAAAAGAAGGAGAGAAGTAGCAGCAAACGCTGAGAGAACTAAGCAAGAGAATGATCATTGACATCTGCCCAACATATATGAGCCTCAAGTCTGCCAGCTCAGATCCAGGAAGAGCTTTATGGAAAGAACAAACATTATTGAGGGTATGTAAGAGCAAAAGCAAATTAGTACATGGAGGAAAGAGCTCAGTGGACAAGAAACAACATTAAAGGAGGATATAGATGAGGAGCTTAACCTCCCCTTACATCATTTAGGACCCTGAATAGGCTGAGGGTAAGTGTGCCTAAATTTAGGACCAACATGCTGAAGTGAGGTTTGCTGTGCAAATATGAAGAGATACAGAATTGGGCTCATATACTGGTCTGCCAATTACTGCCCAAAATATGGACCAATGAGGACTTAAGTTTGATCAACTGTTAGGAATTGCAGAGCAAGCCCTTGGGTGGAAATGCCACGTCAGCAGAAGGCTGAGGACACAATTGATAAACACAGTGGACGAAGCAGATACACTCTGTTGTGCAAAGAGTTATTTTACTGGTGGTAAAAACAAAGGTTCAAGGTTTCCAAAAGGTATGTACAATAACAGCAGTAGTTTCAAAAGTAAACAAGATAGCTTTTCCTCTTCTTACCAGTCAGTTCAGTCACTAAGGTAAACAATCCAAGTGTACATAGTCCAATAAGCAAAGCAAAGCACATAGCAGCAATCTGTAAGCTTGCATAACAGCAACAAAATGGTCAGCATTCAGCTTACGAGCTTTTCGCCAGTCTTTCAGCGTTTTTGCTTCCAGCAGTCTTTTAGTATGTCAGCATACAGCAGTCTTCCGTTATAGCAGCCAGTAGTGAGCTGTCAGCATTCAAACATTCAAGCATTTGAACATTTAGCTCTTGAGCATTCAGCTAAGGCAACTGTGGCTAAGACCCTTCTTTTAAACACACTGCTCACAGGCTAATGAGCTAATACATGAAACCTGCTTTAACATACATTCAGTACTCTTAAAGTGCTATGACAGAAGTATATTATCCTGCCCAATACATTAGGCAAATACTTATGCCCTAACACCAACGACAAAGCCAAGAAAGTAGCTTCATTTTGGCAGTCCAGGATTTGATCGGGACACAAAAAAAAAAGGACATATGAAATTGCTTTATACTGAATGAAGCCATTGATCTGTCTCTTTAATTCCAATCTGCAGTAGCTCTCCAAGATTTCAGAATTTGGGACTTCTTAACATTCATTAGCCCAATCTTGTCATCTGGTTATGCAGGCATAGCACAAATAGTGTTACTTTTGGAAGTGAATTCCCTCCCCCCAATTCAATGTACAATTATCAGTTACACAGTGAGTTGTATGACAACTGATAATGTTTATAATGATTAGACTGACAATGTCTACAGAATAATTTGCCTCCAAAGGTTATGCCATTTATAAAAACAAGAGGAGCTGGGCCATTGTTTGGTGTTCTCCTCAAATAAGAATAAGAGCAGAGAGATCCATCCATCTGTATATATGAACTTCAGTAGGAAGTGTTCACATCATATTTTACTTTCTGGTTGTGATGGAGCAGCTCATGTTTACATCTCTTCTTTGTTATGACAGAGTCATCATGTCAGGTAAGCTTGTGGTCTCATCTAAGGATGTACCCAATGTTCATAAATTTTCTTGTCCTCACCAAAAAGCACATCAAGCCTTTTCATTTTATTTTATTTATTTATTTTTAGATTTTTATGCCACCCACTCGGGGAAACCCGACTCAGGGTGGCGCACAACAGTAAAAACAGATAAAATACAGTAAAATATAACAAAACAGATTAAAACCCTCACTCAACCACCCAACAACCCACTCTCCCACTCCCACCCCACTTAAAAGACTAAAAAGGGAATGGAGGAATACCATAGTACACAACACAAAAAGGAGGGACAGTTGAGCTCTAGTTGGAAATAAGCCAACAGGCTGGGGCTGTATTCTCATTAGGGCCCCACACCTGCTCTGCCAGCCAGGTTTTCACTCCTTTCCTGAAAGGCAGCAATTCTGTCTGTAGCCTCAATTCTGTTGGAAGGAGGTTCCAGAGGGTTGGTGAGGACACGGAGAAGGCCCTCCTCCGCATGACAGAGAGGCGAGCCTCTCTAGCTGAAGGTTCCACCAAGGATCCCCTCTGGTCCGCTCTGGTTGGATGGACAGATGTCCTTAGGGTGATGCAGTCTCTTAGGTATACTGGCCCACTGCCATATAGGGCTTTAAAAGTCAAAACCAGCACCTTGAATTGCACCCGGAGACAAACTGGTAACCAGTGCAACTCCCGGAGTAGTGGGGAGGCATGGGCATAACATCCACACCCCATCACCACCCGGGCAGCTGCATTCTGAACCAGCTGTAGCCTCCGAATGGTCATCAAGAACAGCCCCCTGTAAAGTGCATTACAGTAATCTAGCCTGGAGGTAACCAGAGCATGAGTAACCATGAGCAAGGAGTCCCAATCCATGAGTGGGCGCAACTGGCGAATCACTCAAAGTTGAGCAAAAGCCCTCCTGGCCACGGCCGCCACCTGTTCTTCCAGCAGCAGCTGCGAGTCCAGGAGGACCCCCAAGTTGCACACCGGGTCTGTCTGGGGCAAAACTGCCCCATCCAAGCCCAAAGAAGGTAACTCACTGGATAACCCTGCTAGGGTTCAGCTGAAGCCCGTTGTCCCCCATCCAGACCCCAACAGCCTCCAGGCATCCGGACAGGACTTTGACTGCATCACTGAGATCACCACGGGCAGAGATGTACACCTGAGTGTCATCCACATACTGATGGTACCGCGCCCCGTGGGAATGGATGATCTCACCCAGCGGCTTCATGTAGATGTTAAATAGGATAGAAGAGAGCACCGAGCCCTGCAGCACTCCATATTTGAGGGGCCTAGGGCTGGACCTCTCACTCTGCAACCACACCGACTGGGTACGACCCTCCAGAAATGAGGAAAACCAAGACAACACCGTGCCCTGGATCCCCAATCCTTTGAGCCGTTCCAGTAGGATACTGTGGTTGACGGTATCGAAGGCCGCTGAGAGGTCAAGGAGAGCAAAGACCTTCTCCTTGAACTGCTGTGAGATTTTCTTCTCTTCCAATCAAAAGTAGAGTCCAGCATGACTTTCAGCATCAGCTGTTTTACCAAATAACCTGCAGTCTTTGGATTTCTATGCAAAATATGATGGTTTCTGCACAGAAACCATGATGGTTTTTGCACACACAAAAAAATCTACTAAATTCTTCACAAAAAGTGCTAAAATGTGGGGGTGGGGTGGGGTGGACCACAAAAATGATAACATATCACTTGGCAGGGGTAAGCCTCTTTAACCTTGCCTTTCTTGTCTGCAAGAACAAATAAGTAAAGACTTACGTCCCTGAGCAGATCAGGTAATTCAGAAGATAATAATTGCATCCAAATTATACAAATCACATTGTCCATCTGCTATCAGTTATGAATTATTCTACAAATGATGTTGGGTCAGCTGGAGGAATAACATTTCTCTCTGAATTCCTCCCACAGAAATTTTGGAGCATGCTTTTTGTGCGTCTATGTGGTTGTGGTATTGCAGAAAAATGGTTATGCTGATCTTTCGATCTTCCCATAGACATGAAATGCAAATATCTCCAGATGTGCCATGAGCAGCTGTGGTTTAAAACATGCTTTATTATTGCTTCTTTGGAATTGTTTATTACACATTCACCCTGTTTTGAAACTCATTACTTCATTTTATTTCTGAAGTCTCTTGCTAAATAAACTTGGCTAAATTCTAAGAACATCAGTGCCTCAGCAGTTCCATAAGGATAGCTTTCTTTGGGATTTTCTTTCAACGCTGAAGACTTATAGACTTAATTGGAAGGATTCAGGCATGCACTCTATTTTAGTTCACTGGGAAAAAATTACAGAATTTTTGTACGGCCAATTGCATATGCATTCTGTTGAGGGATATCTCATCCACAGTACAGACAGTTAATTTGTATTCTGAACAATGTTCCTGAAATTCATCTGGTGTTTCATATTCTTCCATGATCTTGAATGGAGAATCAGACAAAGCCAAAATTTAACCCAGCAACCCAATCAGGACATGCCTTCTTGGTTAAACAATTAAAATCAGAATTGATTGTTGGTTGCTTGTATGCAAACAGAGAAGCTGATGGAATAATGACAATAACAGGGATGATAATAATTTGAGTAAAATTATTCTAGAGGGAGGAAAGCAAAGAAATTCTCCCTGTATAAAATGCATGTGAAGCATCTGATTTCTATTTTCCTATGTCAGTGTTGCTTGGTTTTTCTTTGTTATAGAGCCTTCTAGAGTCTTTCTTGAAACTTCTCATTTTGAGATTTAGCATAGTGTTGCTTTGCCTTGAAATAAAGAGCGGGTCTTTCTTACAGTATTTCTCAATGTCAGATGTTCAAGGTATGACTTCACAATACAATTTATCTGACTGTTTTAATATCCCACTTTTCTTCCTGTGCTGAATGTGAGGGAGACCATACTTCCTGTCTTGGGGTGGGGGATGCTCCTCTGTTTAAAGAGGCACAAGATGACAGCAGTCCTTTCAAAGCTGTCCTCCATATGATGGGCTCTCCAGTCCAAATCTGATTTAAATCTAAAGAATCTTAGAGGACAATCAATTCAATTCAATTCAATTCAATTCAATTAATCAACTTGCATGCCACCCCACCATACCCATCAAGTATCCCGCATTGGCCGGGATTTCCCGTATTTTAGCGCTTGTTCCTCCCCTTTCCCGGCGCTGTCCTGTATTTTGAATGGTGGGGAAAGGGGTTACTGCGCATACTCACCCATCACAAAGGGGTTCTGCACATGTACAAATGGGTTACTGAGTATGCATGCACGAATGCGCAGTAATTTGCCGTATTTTCCAGAGCCATGCTTGATGGGTATACGCCCCACTCGCAATGTAACTCTGGACGGCTAACAAAGAAGCAATATCACAGTTACAATAAATACAATTACAATATCACAGTTACAAAATATCACAATTACAATATCACAATTACAATTATAAAGTAACTACTAAAGCATTTCAAGAGCAAAACTAAGAAATACAATCAATGACCTTGAAATTGCCTGTTAATAATATGAACCTGGAGAACAAACTCAGAGGTACAGTAGATCACTGTACAGGTAAGGTGCATTATGCAATTCTATTTAAATCATAAAAAAATATTTCCAACTATGTATCTCTGTACACCTAAATTGACATGGGCAACTTTATCCAAATCAACACCCTCCCCCCACTCAATTTTTTATTTTATTTTTTATTTTTGTGATCTCTATCCACCATTTAGGTGACAGCTCACAATATGAGCCCTGGTGGTGTAGTGGTTAAACTGCTGTGCTCCATCCAAAAACACTGATGTTAAGAGTTCAATCCTGGGCTCAGCATTCCATGTTTCTGAGGTTGATAAAATGGTAATTAGTTTGTGAACCGCCCATAGAGTACATTAAGTGCCTTGCAGCGATATATAAGTGTAATTGCTATTGGTAATTGCTAGAATTGGCAACAGCTAAAAAGACAGTGCCTGGAATTCTGTTGTGCAACTCCATTTGTGCAACATAGATGACATCAGCAGCTGCGAATCACAGCTAAGTAAAGGAAATTCTGGAGTAACTGCAACTTGTACATGAAGCTATGAGTTCTACAGCCTAGGAGCAACCACTAAAAAGGCCATCCTTTGTATACTCACAAAACTTTCCTTTCAAGTTGATGAACCCAAGAGAATAGCTTCTCCTTGTAATATCTGGGGAGATTAATATGTTGAGATATGGCCCTTCTGACAGTCTGGGCCCAAGCTGTCTACTTTGTATACATCACCTCCAACACTCTGAATTGTGTTTAGAATAAAACCAACAGTCAGTGGAGCCGTTGTAACAAAAATTTATATTCTCTCTGGAACTAGCTCTAGTCAGCTACAGTATCTGACCACAACATCCTGGATTCACTGACATTTCCTCACACTTTCCAAAGACTGTTGCATATGCAGCCCATTACAGTAACCAAACACATGCTACAGCATGAGTCATTGTTTCCAGACATTACTCGGAAAAAGCACAGCTGGTTTTAAGACACACTCCTAGGTAAAGGTCACCCTTGCTCAAAAGCCAGCCATATCCGACTCTAGGGTTCAGTGCTCATTTCTGTTTATAGCCAAAGAGCCAGCGCTGTCTGCATCTGCAGACATTTCTGTGGACATGTGACAGGCATGACAAGTTGCTGGAGTGCATAGAATGCTGTTTACCTTCCCACCAAAGTGGTCCCTATTTATCTACTTTCAGTTTCTTGCTTTCGAACTTCTAGGTTGGCAGGAACTGGGACAGAAACAAAAGCTCACTCTGTCATGCAGCACTTGGGTCTCGAACTGCTGACTTACTGACCTTCCAGTCAGCAAGTTCACCATCTTAACCACTAGCAAAACCTGAGCTTCCAAGTTCAGGACTGTGTCTAGGAGTATACCGTGTTTTCAGGCATGAGTGTGACCCCAACTGGCATAGGTTGGATCCCCAATCTCTAATATGCCTTTTGACTGGCCAAGAGCTCATCTTGTTTGCATTAAGCTTCAGGGTTGCTGTTGTTTTCATCCAATCCATATTTGAATAGCTTCCTTAGATTTGGACAGAAAGGAGAGAAAGCATAGGGTGTTTTCTGCATACCTGTGGTACTGAACCCCACAATGTCACCTAACCAGTCCAGTTGCTGTTGTCAAATTAATTTCTAGACTATTGCCACATTTTAAGTCAATTTATACTTTAGATATGAGGCTGTAGCTCATATATCCCCAGCTTTGGCGGGTCTGTGATGGCTACACAAGGTGTTAGTGTTAACTTTTAAAGCCCTGTATGGCTTGGGACCTTCTTACCTCATAGAACATCTTCCCCTCAGGTCTGTAGCCTGCATTACTCACTCCTCTTCATTGGCACAGCTTCAGGTGCTGTCCCTGAGATTGGCTATGAGAACTGGGATGAGGAGAAGAGCTTTCTTGGTGGTGGCACCAATCTTGTGGAATGCTATTCCACTCGAGTTGTGCCAGGCTTCCTCACTCCAGACATTTAAAAAGCCATTGAAGACTATGCTTTTTGAGTTGGCCTTTGTAAATGTTTCACTTCTCCCTGGCTTTTAGACTGGGGCCCATGTTATACTTTCCCAGTTCAGCAGTTTAGGACATGGGTCTGCTGTATTTTTGCCTAATTTTATGGCATGTTTACTGTTGGTTTTATTGTAGCTCATTTTTATTATAATATTATGCGGGGTACGTTTACAATGTCTGTTTGTTGTATGGGAGATTTTATGCTGTTAGCTGCCTCTTATAGGGATTCATTCTCCCTAGAGAGATGGGGTTTAAGTGCAACAGCAACTATAACAACAATAACAATAATAATATCAATACCAATATCAACAACAACAACAATAATGGAGATTTCAACCAATGGGAGTACCTTTTAAAGCATACCAGAGGGATTGGTATGTGTAAACATGCTGGTCTCGTGATCAGGAAGAAATGGAGCCTAATGTGTGATGGACATGTCATGCTGTATGATCAATGGCTGGATTCCTTTAGGGGAATGGCAAGGAGGTGGACCCTGAGGGAGGAGATAAAACCCAGAAGGTGGGGACCAAGAGATTCTCTGGGACCCGATGCTTGGAGCTAAGAGAGAACTGCAATCATGTAGATGCTTAAACCAGAAGGGGCAGGGGGAGGGGTGCTGGACTTTCTCCAAAAAGCAGCTTTCTTTATTTTGATATGCTTTCTGAACTTTTCATTAACTTTCTTCTGTCACTTACTTTGATTACAAGTTACTTTTGAATTACTCGAAGATGACTAGAGTGTTTACTTGGCTCAGTGCTACCTTCTCTACACCAATTGATTTCCTATGAGCTACCTTGCTTACCATCTAGATCCAGATCAGGAGCGAAAAGACAAGCTTTTAAAAAAAGCCTGGACTGTCTAGCCAGAAGAGCAGGCAGTATCAGGAGGGATCCCATTATGAGGAGGCCAAGGTGCTACTTGTGAGTAAGAAGATCCTGACACATGCTATCTCACAGACAAGAAGAAATCATTTGTTCTTGATATTGTGTGCTGGAATGAGACTAGCAAGAGTTTATATCAATCGCTCAAACATTTATGATTCTTTCTTTGCATATTTCTCAATCATCCCATCCACCTTTTTTAACAAATTCAAAGGAAATAGTATAGAAATTAAGAAGAAACATGTGAACCCAAGGGATTCAGAAGCTACTTGAAACTTCAGATACAAACTTTTCTGAGTAAAAATGTTGGAGCAACAAACAAAAAAATCACTTCTAAACCATTTCATAATGAACGACCTCATAATTATTTCCTTGCTTTTGGATATCAAAATGAGTGGCTGTTCAACACCCTGGGCAGAGAATGGCAGAGGTTTCAACAGATTTCCTCAGAGGAGGAGGAGATCTCCAATAGATTTTGGGGTTAGGGTTAAACATTAATCATGGCAGTAATAACACATTCTTTTCCTCACTTCTCCCGCCACAACACTGGTTTTATTATTGCTGTCAATCAACATGGTGGTGGCAGGAATTTTGTGGGGAATTTGACTACCCTTTTGTATCCTCAGTGGTTCTTGGTTTTGCTCTTGTGGGGTAGCAAGGTGCCAAAAATGTTAGAGGAACTTTGGAAAATGGCAGACTTCTCAAAAGAATGAGGTGTTTAGCCTTGCTCTAGAACATGGAATCCAAATTTATAAATGTTACCCAATAGTAAAGTGTCTCCTTTGCTTGAAAGCTAGTTTAGTGTAAGGGGCCAAAGACAATGAAACAGCCGAAGGGTTGGCTTAACACAGGTTTATTGCATGATGATCCGGAGGAACATGTGGTAATGGCGGATGAGTAGCTCAATATATACAGCTGGCTATACATTTGAATGTGGCTCGTCGACAGACTATTGGTTGCTGCCTGCGTGACGTCGTAGGAGGTCACGCCCTTCTTGACCAGGTGAGGAGGTCGCGGGGAATCTTCCTGCGCTGCTGAACCAGGTGACTATGATCCATGAGAGCTGGACGCTCGCTACTGCCCTCTGGTGGTCACTAGCTCGCGTCCCCTTATTAGGTTTACATTGATACAGCTGATGGTTATAATGTTGCACACAGAAAGGTTACATTGATAACACATGGCAAAGGTACATTGCTAAAGGCACAGCTTTACAGAACACAACATCCCTCCCCCCTAGGATGAGACGAAGTCTCTCAGCCAAGATGGCTTGTTGCATGTGCGTTTGGGCCGTGAAGAGGGCTGCCCCCCCGGGGGCGTTATTGCTTCTTTGTTCCCTGGTCCCTTGTCCTGCAATGGGAGAGGGAGACTTGTTAGTGGCTTGCCGCTGTCTGGCGGCCTTAGGGGAAGGGAAAAACTCCATTGTGGGCAGACCAGGGGCCGTCGGGGCTAACAAAAAACCCCTCTTCTCGCTTGGACGGGTGGGGGACCACTCCGAAAAACCCCCCCGGTTCTGAAAATCAAAATCTAACTTGGTAGGGGTACCCGCATTTGTGGGGACTTTCCGCGAGATATGTATGGGGTTGGGTTCCTCCTCCTCGGAAAGACCCCCTAGGATATCTACGAGAACATCCTCCTCCCCCCTTGGTGGGGGCCCGCGGTCCCCTTTCCCTCCCCCTTGGGCTGAACGGGTGGGGGAGAACCCTAACGTTGACTGATTCCCTGCTTGATCTGTGCCCTGCTCGTCGGAGACCCTGCGTCGGAGCTGGTCCGCGTGCCGCCTCCACAGGAGCCCTGTGCTGGTTTCCACGCGGTACGATACGGGGCCGGTTTGCTCCACAACTACGCCCGGTACCCAGGCTGGGCCTGTGCTGGCGTAATTCCTGCAATGCACGGGGGCGCCTACACTGAAACTCTTTGTAGCCTCTAGCCCGATGTTCCTTCCTTTGTCCTCTACCCTCGTGGGGTCTAGCCTCGTAAGGATGGTGGTCAGCTTCCTGCGCATTAAGAGCTCTGCGGGGGAGTATCCTGACGCCAATGGGGTCACCCTGTACCCTAGCAGAAACTGACACACTTGTAGGTTCAAATCCCCTGGGCCCATGCGCCGCAACGCGTCCTTCGTGGTGCGGACGAGGCGCTCTACTTGGCCGTTGGTGGCCGGGTGAAAAGGGGCGGAGGTGATATGCCGAACGGCGTTAATCTCCATGAATGCCCTAAACTCGGAGGACGTAAAACAACTAGCGTTGTCGCTAATTAACGTGTCGGGTATGCCGAACGTGGAAAAGAGCCTCCACAAATGCCTAATGGTCTGGGCCGAGGAGGTGCTCGTGACTGGGATAACCTCCAACCATTTGGAGAAAGCGTCCACTACAAGGAGGAACAGGGTGCCTCTGAACGGGCCCGTGAAATCAACGTGCACCCGGGACCACGGCCCCTTAGCCGCGTCCCATTCCCTGTGGGGAAGGCGGGCCTCCTCTGGTCTGGAGCTTTGGCAACTTTCACAAGTGCCGACCATGTGCTTGATGTCGGCGTCCAGCTGGGGCCACCAGAAGTAACTCCGGGCCAGCGCCTTGGATCGCACGATGCCGGGGTGGCTGACGTGAAGCTGTTTGAGCACCCGCGGCCGAAGGGAAGTGGGAATCACCACCCGCTGCCCCCACAAGAGACAGCCCCTCTCTAGGGACAGTTCTAGCTTTTTTCTGAAAAATGGAGCGAACTCCTCCGCTGGGGAGGACGCGGGCCACCCTTTCTGTAGCCAGGAGCTTACTGCCGCTAACGTTTTGTCCTTCTCTGTCGCTTTGGCAATGTCGGCGGGCATTACGGGGGGCGAATCCAGCACCTCTATCATGAGAACCTGATGGTCCCGCTCCCCCTTGCTCACCTGGCTGGGCGTTAGGGGAAGGGGAGACCTAGATAGAGCGTCCGCATGGCTGATCTCTTTCCCGGGCCGGTAGACCAACGCGTGCTGATACGCGTTGAGAAAAATGGCCCACCTGAGCATCCTCGGGGACAGGATCTGAGGGGTGGGCTTATCCGCGGTAAAGATGCCTAGCAGGGGCTTGTGGTCCGTCACAATGGTGAAGGGGCGGCCATACAGAAAATCGTGAAATTTTTTCGTCCCCGCGACTATTGCTAGCGCCTCCCTGTCCGTCTGTGCGTAGTTTCTCTCTGCTTGGGACAGGGACCTGGAGTAAAATGCTATCGGGGCCTCCCTTCCGTTTTCCAACACGTGGCACAGCACCGCCCCCACCCCCACTGGAGATGCATCACAGGTCAGAACTACTGGGCGTTTGGGGTCAAAGTGGGTTAGAATGGCGTCGGACGCCAGGAGGCTTTTTAGCTCGCTAAATGCCCTTTCTTGGTCATCGCCCCACTTCCATGCCTGGTCTTTCTTTAGCAGTTTGTGTAGCGGCTCAGCCACCGCTGCCTTTCAGGGGAGGAAGGAGTGGTAAAAGTTGAGCAGCCCTAGGAACGACTGCAACTCGGGCTTGGAGGTGGGGCGGGGGGCTTTCTTGATGGCTGCCACCTTGGACTTGGATGGTTTTATTCCCTCAGGAGTCACACAAAACCCTAGGAACTCAACCTCGGTTGCGAAGAAGACGCATTTGTCCTTTCGCAACCTCAGCCCCGCCTTTTCGAATATTGTCAGGACCTTCCCCAACCTCTTGGCCAATTCAGCCCGACTCCCCCCTGTTATTAACACGTCATCAAAATAAGGCAACACCCCCTCCAGCCCCTTCAGGAGGCGTTCCACGAGTGACTGGAAAATTCCTGGCGCCGAGTTCACGCCGAATTGGAGGCGCGTCACCTGGAACGCCCCCTTATGGGTGACTATGGTCTGCGCAGCGGCTGCGGCAGGGGACACCGTAAGCTGCTGGTAGGCCTGTGCTAAGTCGAGCTTAGCGAAACACTTCCACCCATGTAACCTGGCCAGCAGATGGCTGACTACCGGCACCGGATATGCATTCGGGCGGATCGCCTTGTTGATGGTGCACTTGTAGTCGGTGCATATGCGGACCTCCCCATTGGCTTTTAGTGCGGTTACAATTGGAGTTTCCCACTCCGCAGAATCTACAGGCACAAGGATCCCCTGACCCACCAATTTGTCCAGTTCCGCCTCTATCTTGTCCTTGAGTGCGAACGGCACCCGGCGTGGTTTTAGGCGAATAGGGCGGACCTCCGGGTCCAGGTCGAAAGTCACTGGGGGCCCCTTGAATTTCCCCAGTCCTTTTTTGAAGACTTCGGGGTGTGCCTCGCACACCTCCTGAATTGGATCAGTCCCAACGGCGTGCATCCCAACGGCGTGCACCCCCCCAATAAACAACCCCAGGGGCTGGAACCATTGAGTTCCGAGGAGGCTGCAATCTCCTCCCTTGAGCACGACTAGGGGAAGGGACGCGGCGTGCTCCTTGAATTTGACCTGAAATTCTCCAACCCCCAACACTGGAATACTGTTCCCTTGCACGTCCCGTAGTGTGGACCTCAATGCTTTGAGCTTGGGCCGCTTGTGGGGGGCAATTCCCAAAAACTCCCTCTGGGAAATGATTGAATATGAGGACCCCGAGTCAATCTCCATCCTAATGGGAACCCCTTGGACTAGTACCTCAACAAAGTAGCGGGGGTGTCCTGTAGACACGCTGAACACTGGGGCGTCGTCCTCGCTGCCATCGGAGATGCGGCCCACGCCGTCCTGCTTTCGCGTGGCCTGGGCGCCGTCCTTGGGTCTCGTTGGGCGGTCTCGTCCCGCGGAACGGTCTGTGGAGCTCCTCCGGGTCTCGCGCTTCTTCCTGCACACCTTGGCGATGTGCTCGCGGCGGCCGCAGTTGTGGCACTCGGCCTTCCGGAAGGGGCATTTCACGCGGTCATGGGCCGCTCCACAGCCGTCGCATCGCCGGCTCTCCTTCCGGACCTTCTGGACGTCCTTGTCGTCGCTGCTCTCTGTGGACGACCTCGAAGTTCGCCGGGCCGCCTGTACCGGAGCCTCTGCCTTGCTCGACTTTGGCCGCCAGTCCTGAAGTTCTTGGACCCCGGCCTTCGTAGCTTCTGCAGCCTGGGCCGCTCTGACGACCTCCTGCAACGTGGGAGGCGGCTCTTGGTTCATTAATGTGCGCTGGGTCTCGGCGTCGTTCAGGCCGCACAGCACACAGTCTCGGAGGGTGATTTCTGCATTCTCCCATTTGCACGGGCCGGCCGCCAGCCGCAGGGCCGCCACGAATGCGGCGACCGTCTCCCCGGGCGCTTGGACTCGCCTCCAAAATGCACTCCGAGCGGGAAACATCGCCGTGGCGGGCCGGACGTGCTCACGCAGCATTTGCATGAGTTCCTTGGCCTTGAATTCACTCACCCTCCTCGGTGCAATCAGGTCCACCAAGGTCCGTTTGGTTTCTTGTCCGAGCATCCTGGTGAAGATGGCCCTTTTCTTCGCCTCTTCCGTGACTTCGGACTCGATCAGTGCGCCCTGGAAGTCCATCTCGAAGATCTCCCAGTCGCCCGGTTTCCTGATTTCGAAACCGGCGCATGTCTTGGTCCCGTGGGCTGCCATATCCCACCTTCGTCGCCAATTTAGTGTAAGGGACCAAAGACAATGAAACAGCCGAAGGGTTGGCTTAACACAGGTTTATTGCATTATGATCCAGAGGAACATGTGGTAATGGCGGATGAGTAGCTCAATATATACAGCTGGCTATACATTTGAATGTGGCTCGTCGACAGACTATTGGTTGCTGCCTGCGTGACGTCGTAGGAGGTCACGCCCTTCTTGACCAGGTGAGGAGGTCGCGGGGAATCTTCCCACGCTGCTGAACCAGGTGACTATGATCCATGAGAGCTGGACGCTCGCTACTGCCCTCTGGTGGTCACTAGCTCGCGTCCCCTTATTAGGTTTACATTGATACAGCTGATGGTTATAATGTTGCACACAGAAAGGTTACATTGATAACACATGGCAAAGGTACATTGTTAAAGGCACAGCTTTACAGAACACAACAGCTGGTCATGTCTAACTCTGGGGTGGGAGGTGGGGCAGTTTCATTTCCATTTTCAGCCAAAGAGCCAGTGCTGTCTGTGTCTGCAGATGTTTCCATGGCCATGTGGAAGGCACGAATAGATAATGGAGTTCACAGAATGATGTTACCTTTCCTGCTGAAGCTGTACCGCTTCATAAATGATCTTCAACCTCTTCATAAATGATCTAGAGGTAGGAGTAAAAAGCAAGGTAGCCAAATTTACTGACGACACTAAATTATACACGGTAGTGAAAACTGTGAGAGATTGTGAGGAGCTCCAGAGGGATCTCTTGACACTGGGGGAGTGGGCAAAACAGTGGCAAATGAGTTTCAACATTAGTAAGTGCAGAGTGATGCATGTTGGGGCAAAAAACCCCAATTACATTTATAAACTGATGGGGTCTGAACTCTCTGCGACGAACCAGGAAAGGGACCTTGGTGTCCTGGTGGACAGCTCAATGAAGGTGTCAACCCAGTGTGCCTCAGCAGTGAAAAAAGCAAACTCAATGCTAGGGATCATTAGGAAGGGTATAGAAAATAAGTCAGAAAGTGTCATTTTGCCTCTTTATAAATCTATGGTGAGGCCCCATCTGGAATACTGTGTACAGTTCTGGTCGCCATATCTCCAGAAGGATATTATGGAGCTGGAAAAAGAGCAGAGGAGGGCAACCAAAATGATTAGGGGACTGGAACACCTTCCTTACCATCTGAGGCTGCAACGGTTGGGCCTTTTTACTCTTGGACGGCGTCGTCCAAGAGGTGACCTGATTGAAGTTTATAAAATCATGCACGGTGTGGACAAAGTAGATAAGGAAAAAACTTTTCCCTATCGCATAACACTAGAACTAGGGGACACTCCATGAAACTTTTGGGTACTAGTTCTCAAACAAATAAGAGAAAGTACTTTTTCACCCAGAGGATCATTGGTCTATGGAACTCCCTGCCAGAAGAAGTGGTGACAGCTGTCAGTCTTGACAGCTTTAAGAAAGGATTAGACAAGTTCATGGAGGACAAGTGTATCAATGGCTATAATTATGGATACTTAAGGACAACCTCCGGGTTGGAGAAATAGGCAGGATATCTCTCAATGCCATTTCCAGGGAATCCTAAGCAGGTGAAGGCATCTGCTTGGGAATACCCTGAAGGAAATGGTGAGCCACTGTGTGAGACAGAATGCTGGACTGGATGGGCTGTGGCCTGTTCCAGCAAGGCTGTTCTTATGTTCTTATGTACCTAATTATCTATTTGCAATGTCTTGGTTTTGAACTGCTAGCTTGGCAGGAGCTGGGACATACAATCACATAGCACTTGGGTCTCAATCTGTTTACCTGCCGATCTTCTGGTCATCAAGCTCAATGTCTTAGCCACTAAGCCACCCAAGCCCTTAAAGCTGTAGTGGCGAACCTATGGCACTCAGAGCCTTCTCTGTTGGCACACACGCTGTCACCCCAGCACAGTGTTTGTTCTGCCCCTCTGCCCAGCAGCCCAGAGGGAGCGCTTCCTCCCCCACAGGCACTGTTGTGATCCTGCCCTCCTTCAACTCTGAAGATGAGCTGGATTAGGGGGCACTCCCTATGCCCAGTCTAGTTCTGCCTGCACCCAAGCCTGAGGATGCCCTGAGCCAGGAATCGCAGCCTGCGCCTGGCCCAAGTCTGTTTTTCTCAGCAGCTGACCTGTCAGATCAGGAGTCTGGCTCTGACAGTGATCAGCCCTCAGTCTGGGAGAGGGCTAGGAAACAGATACACCTGAGATGCAGGCAGGCTAGAGTGAAGCAGGGGGCAGAGCCACACCAGGCCCTTCCCTGAACTGTGACTCATAGGGGCGGAGCCACACTAGTAACAAAGGAATAATATAGTCTTACTAGGTAGAAAGGTAGTAAACGTGTACATTTTTGAGGCCCAGAATACTGCACTTGTTAAAATGGATTCTGAGGGAACAGTTGTAGTTACCTGCAATACTTGTGCCATGTTTGTGTTCTTGCCAAAGCATATGGAGAACTACACTTGCAGCAAGTGCAAGCTGGTTGCACTACTAGAAGAGAAGGTCCAGCAGCTAGAGGCCCGCATATCTAACCATCAACAAATTAAAGAGCTTGAGCTGTTCTTGGACAGAGCGGAACAGACTATGCTGGACAAAGAAGAGACAGGGCACAGTTCTGAGGGAGAAGGCCCTTCACTAACTCAGGAGGGAGATGTTTGGAGGAATGTGACTCAAAGGAGGAGAAGAGTAGGGGATCACTCTGAGAGTCTGAAATTACAGAATAAATTTGAGGCTCTTTCCCTCATCACACCTGATGAGGAACACACAGAGGAACAACTGGTTCCACCTGATGATCTCTCTTTCATCACACTTGATGAGGTCCAGGAAGATAAACAACAGGAACAAACTGAGGTTCTCTCCCTTAATATGGTTGATGAGGTGCATGTAGATGAACAGATTGCAGGAGAGAGGCTCCTTGTACTAGGCGATTCAATAATTAGAAATACAGAGAAATGGATTTGTGATGCACATGATAACCGTATGGTGACTTGCCTGCCAGGTGCAAAAGTTGCAGACATCACAAGAAATCTAGATAGATTGTTAGAGAGAACTGGGAACGAGCCAGTTGTCATGGTACATGTTGGTACCAATGATGTTGGGAAGGCCAAGCGGTCTGTCCTGGAAGCCAAATTCAGGTTGTTAGGAAGAAGATTGAAGTCCCGGACTTCCAAGGTAGCATTTTCAGAAGTGCTGCCTGTCCCTCGCGCAGGACCTACCAGGCAGGCAGAGCTCAGAAGCCTCAATGCGTGGATGAGGCGGTGGTGTCGAGAGGAGGGTTTCAGATTTGTCAGGAACTGGAGAACATTTTGGGACAAGCCAAATCTGTTCAGGAGGGATGGGTTGCATTTGAACCATGATGGGACCAGATTGCTGGCACTCAACCTCAAAAAGGCTGCAGAGCAGCTTTTAAACTGATAACTGGGGGAAAGCCGACAGGAGCTGGGCAGCATCCGGTTCGGGAAAGTGTGTACTTGAGTAGTGAGGAGGATGCAAAAATTACTGAGCAGAGCGAGGAGCTAGTCACTAGCATTCTAGCAGAAGGATGCAAGAGGCAGTCTAACAATGCAACTGGACACAAAAGACTGTGTCAGAAAAGCATATATAAATGCTTGTATACAAATGCTAGAAGCCTCCGGAACAAAATAGGGGAGCTGGAATACTTAGCAATAAATAAGAATATTGATATTATTGGTATCACTGAAACCTGGTGGACGGATGATAACCAATGGGATACAGTTATCCCAGGCTACAAACTGTACAGGAAGGATAGGAAGGGGCAAATGGGAGGTGGTGTGGCCTTGTATGTCAAAGAAGTGATAAAATCGTATGAATTGGAATATCTAGGTGATTTGGAGTCACCATTAGAAGCTCTGTGGGTAAGAGTACCAGGCCACAAGGATGGTCTAACAGTAGGCATATACTATCGGCCTCCGACCCAAACTCTTGAGGGAGACTGGCAGTTGGAGAATGTTGTAAAGGAGGCATCCAAGAAGGGAAGCCTGGTTATAATGGGGGACTTCAATTACCCTCACATAGACTGGGTGAACTGTTGTTCAGCACATGATAAAGAGATAAAGTTCCTAGATATGCTAAATGATTGTTCCCTGGGACAGATGGTTGAAGACCCAACTAGAGGTACAAGAATCCTTGACTTGATCCTGAGTAATACTCAGGATCTGGTGCAAGATGTTAATGTGACTGATCCAATAGGGAACAGTGACCACAACTCAATTATGTTTAACTTGAACATAGACCGCAAGTCACTGATAAAATCTAACACAGAGACCTTAAATTTTCAAAAAGGAAATTTCCCAAAGTTGAGGAAACTAGTAAAAAAGAAGCTGAAAGGGAAAATTGAGAGAGTCCAAACACTCCAAGAGGCATGGAGGCTGTTTACAAAAACAATAACAGAGGCTCAATTGGAATGCATACCCAAAAGGAAAAAGGCCACCTCCAGGTCCAAGAGGACTCCAATGTGGCTTACAGGAGCTGTTCGGGAAGTGATCAAGAGCAAGAAAAGCTCATTTAGAAGATGGAAGGCTTGTCCGAATGAGGACAGCAGGCAGAAACATAAATTCTGGCAGAACAAATGCAAGGCAACAATCAGGAAAGCAAAGCAAGACTTTGAGGAGCGTATAGCTAAAAATACTCAGAGAAATAACAAAGACTTCTTTAAGTACATTAGAAGTAAGAACCCAACTAGGAAGGCCATTGGACCATTAGATGACAATGGAAGGCAAGGGGTTATTAAAGAGGAAACAGAGATTGCAGAGAGACTCAATGAATTCTTTGCTTCAGTATTCACTGAAGAAGACAGAGACCACATGCCCAAAACAGAGCCTATCTTCGTAGGGAGGGAAACCGAAGAATTAAGCCAGATAGAAATAACCAGGGAGGAGGTCCTTGCATGTCTTGTTAAGCTAAACACTAACAAATCACCAGGACCAGATGGCATCCATCCACGAGTTCTCAGGGAACTTAAAGATGAAATTGCTGATCTCCTAGCCAAAATATATAATCTTTCCCTCAAATCAGGCTTTGTGCCTGATGACTGGAAGGTAGCGAATGTAACACCAATTTTCAAAAAAGGATCCAGGGGTGATCCAGGAAATTACCGACCTGTCAGTTTGACATGTGTCCCAGGTAAAGTGATGGAAACCATCCTAAAAGATAGAATTAATAGGCACATAGAAGAGAAGGCGCTGCTAAAGGAGAGCCAACATGGTTTTTGCAAGGGCAAATCATGCCTCACTAATCTGTTGGAATTTTTTGAGAGTGTCAACAAGCATGTGGATAAGGGGGATCCAGTTGACATTGTTTATCTGGACTTTCAGAAGGCTTTTGACAAGGTCCCACACCAAAGGCTCTTGAATAAACTTACCAGTCATGGAATAAAGGGACAGGTCTTGTCCTGGATCAGCAACTGGCTAAGGGACAGGAAACAGAGGGTAGCACTAAATGGACACTTCTCCAAGTGGAGGGAAGTAAAGAGTGGGGTCCCCCAAGGTTCAGTACTGGGACCCCTGCTTTTCAACCTCTTCATAAATGATCTAGAGGTAGGAGTAAAAAGCAAGGTAGCCAAATTTGCTGACGACACTAAATTATACAGGGTAGTGAAAACTGTGAGAGATTGTGAGGAGCTTCAGAGGGATCTCTCGACACTGGGGGAGTGGGCAAAACAGTGGCAAATGAGTTTCAACATTAGTAAGTGCAGAGTGATGCATGTTGGGGCAAAGAACCCCAATTACATTTATAAACTGATGGGGTCTGAACTCTCTGCGACAAACCAGGAAAGGGACCTTGGTGTCCTGGTGGACAGCTCAATGAAGGTGTCAACCCAGTGTGCCTCAGCAGTGAAAAAAGCAAACTCAATGCTAGGGATCATTAGGAAGGGTATAGAAAATAAGTCAGCAAGTGTCATTTTGCCTCTTTATAAATCTATGGTGAGGCCCCATCTGGAATACTGTGTACAGTTCTGGTCGCCATACCTCCAGAAGGATATTATGGAGCTGGAAAAAGTGCAGAGGAGGGCAACCAGAATGATTAGGGGACTGGAACACCTTCCTTACCATCTGAGGCTGCAATGGTTGGGCCTCTTCACTCTTGAACGACGACGTCTAAGAGGTGACCTGATTGAAGTTTATAAAATCATGCACGGTGTGGACAAAGTAGATAAGGAAAAACTGTTTTCCCTATCGCATAACACTAGAACTAGGGGACACTCGATGAAACTTTTGGGTACTAGTTCTCAAACAAATAAGAGAAAGTATTTTTTCACCCAGAGGATTACTGGTCTATGGAACTCCCTGCCAGAAGAAGTGGTGACAGCTGTCAGTCTTGACAGCTTTAAGAAAGGATTAGACAAGTTCATGGAGGACAAGAGTATCAATGGCTATAATTATGGATACTTAAGGACAACCTCCGGGTTGGAGAGATAGGCAGGATATCTCTCAATATCATTTCCAGGGAATCCTAAGCAGGTGAAGGCATCTCCTTGGGAATACCCTGAAGGAAATGGTGAGCCACTGTGTGAGACAGAATGCTGGACTGGATGGGCTGTGGCCTGTTCCAGCAAGGCTGTTCTTATGTTCTTATGTTCTAAGCACCAAAGAAGGCTCCCAGCTGATACCCATTAGCTGGGAGGTTTATAAGCAAGCTTCTTGCAGCCTGCCAGCATTGGCAAAACTCTTGTGTGAAGACTGACATCCTGCTTGACTCCACACTGCCTGCCTAAAGTCTGACCTGCCTGTCATGATCCTGACTTCTCTGCCAACCCTAAAGATGCCCCTGGACACCCTTTGGATTAGAATACTGACTCATATTACCGGTAAACAGACCTCAGCTTGCCTTTTGGATTTGATATCTGGACTATCCTTGAACAAGACTCTTAGTGTAGTGCTGCCGTGCAGTGACTGTGCCTGTCCAGGTAGGTCAGCACAAGCACAGAGTTTTCTCTGCCCCTATGCCCCGCAGCCCAATGGGAACACTCCCTCCCTCTAGCACAGAGTTTACCCCGCCCCTGTTTGGGCACTCAGTCTCTAAAAGGTTCGCCATCACTGCCTTAAAGTTACCCAATAGTATCTCCACTAGCAAATCTGACATTCCGATCAGATTTATTTTCAATTCTTTTCTAGGTCTTCTCTCCAACACATGAACTGGCTTCAGGGGGATGGTAGGTTCTCTAGAGAAACTGGAGGGCTCAATGGGAAAAGAAACAGCAGGCAAGATGAGCAATAAAAGGGGAAATGTAAGTTTTTTTATATACATGCAGAAGTCCATTTGTATAATGCTAGATTCAGTCCACAGAGCTTTCCCCCCTGAATAAAGCTGTAATGGAAGGGTTAATAACATAAACATTTTCTGGAAACAGCTGCTTAGAAGGATGGGGGAAACTTATGAAAGATAAGCACTTGGAATTCATAGACAGCAGGCTTTTGGTGAAACATGTGATAGAAAATTCTCTGCTGGAGGTAAAGAAGATAGAGACTCTTCTAAATTATGTTCCCCATGAGTGTTGCTAAGGCATACTTACACAGGTAGAAAATTAGTACTTTAAATTGTTATGGTTACATATGCAGTAAAGTGTAAGTGTTTGCAGCTTTTCAAAAGTTCACCTATGGTTTATCACACGGTTCACCCACTGAGAAGAAAATGTACCTGCTGTAAAATGTTGAAGCAGCTTTGGGGGTTAGGAGGAAACAACTGTTAACTGTCAACTCCAGACCTCTAAAATCTCCTTGGGGAGGAGTGGGTTTTATGTAGGTGAAGTTAAACAAAGTCATCCTGAATAGCATTGCTCCCTGTTCTGCATTTTGTAAACTTGGGGAAAGGAAGGACAGGGTGGGTGGGGGAGCCATTGCATGCAGAAATGTTATTTGTGGGCCAAAACAGGACACCTGGGATGACCCATAGCCCCTCTCCCCACAAGTAGAGAAGTAAAAGGGTAGTGACCTGATCCAGAGATTTATCTGCCACAGCTCCGTCCCTGTGGAACAAGTTGTCAGATGAAATTAGAGCTTCTTTGTCATTGCTGACATTCTGAAAATCACTGAAGACCTACCTGTCCCCCTGAATGTTATCAATTGCCACTATGGACTGCAGTGCTTTTGTTGTTGTTCAGTTGCACAGTCATGTCCGACTCTTTGCAACCCCATGGACCATCACATGATAGACTTCTTTGTCATCCACACTCCTCCTTTCTTGCTTTTGAACTACTAGGTTGGAAGGAGCTGGGACAGACGATGGGAGCCCAGTCCGTTGCACACCACTCAGGTTTCAAACTGCTAACCTGCCAACCTTCCTGCCACCAAGCCACCCAGGAGAAAAGCTCATATTGGAAGGCTCTGCAACTGAGTTAGGCCAAACTTTGGCTAAGCTTCCTATTTCTATGCCATTGCTAGATGGGGCTTTCTTTTTAAACAGGAAGCCTAGGTAGAGCTTGTATCACATTTAGAAGTTGTTAGGTGTCTGTAAGGAAGATAGACCTCCCACACTGGAGGAAAATGGTTTCTGTAGTCCAGAAATTCCACCATTCCATCTCTAGTGATCAGCATGAAGAAAACACAACTCTTCGTGTCTGGTGGCAAAATGTATGCACAGATAAATATTTGTGTTACTGCAGTGGCTCAAGTGGCTAAGATGCTAACTGGGAGGTGGAAGGTCAGCAGTTTGACTCCCAAGTACTGCAGGATGGAATGAGCTCTTGTCTTTTCCCCAGCTCCTGCCAACCTAGCAGTTCGAAAGCAAGAAATTGCAAGTAGATAAATAGGGACCACTTTGGTGGGAAGGTAACAGCGTTCCGTGTGCTTCGGTGTCTACTCATGCCTGCCACATGTCCACAGAAACGTCTGCAGAAGCAGACAATGCTGGCTCTTCGGCTTTGAAACAGAGATGAGCACTGCCCCCTAGAGTCAGATACGACTGGCTTTCGAGCAAGGGAAACCTTTACCTTACTGCTTTGGCAGTACATTGCACTCAGCAGAAGCGTGGTAGGATTTTGGGTTTCAACTTTAATCACCATGCCTGTATACCATTTCTCTGTGACCAATATCAGAGAATCAATATTACTGCTTTGTTTGCAGAAAATCTGTTTTGAGCAGACAACATGAATAGCAAAGCTGCCTATCGTTTCTTTATACTATTTCCTCTTTTGCCCTTTTAAATCTTACTCAGTATATTTAGACTATAGATGGAAATTTCATCCTTAAATATATTTGTGGAATTTCTTCCCCAGAAATCCGACAGAAGGGGTCAGGACAGAGTTTCTTTATGGAGACTTAATAGTAGTATCTTCCTTGACAGAAGTGGAATATTACATCTTAACATGCTTAAAACAGGATGTTTTATAGCATAATGTCATTTGCAGAAACAGAGAGGTGAGAAGTGGGTCCCTGATTTCCATATAAAAATAGTCTGAAGGCACATGTGGGAATGTGTTAAAGAGATAACAATGCCCAAGGGGCTGTTTGAGTTCTAGTGATCCTTATTCCGCAGCTGAGAAATTCCCCTAGAAGAATTGAACATCTCCTTTTATGGTAGCAATACAACAGCAAATCCATCTCGGCAAACAGAGAACAGAGATGGGAAAACAGGGATAAGGTGATTAGAAGCTGCACCATTTGAGCTGCTTTTTACTAGCAAGAATTATGCAGTGACAGGTCACCATGTTATGGCATATATTTATATAACGGCCACTTCCCAATATGCAGTTCTTCTTGCTCAATATTCTGTCACTCTCTGATGTGATTAAGAAATAGCACTAAGACAAGGAAGGGATGGAAGTAACAGAAAAACATAAGTGGCTCTATTTATTAAGATATGGTTCTCTATTGGACGCTGAGAGAACTAAGCAAGAGAATGACCCTCTATACCCTCTGAATGAACACGAGTCTCAAATCCACTGGCTCAGATCCAGAAATAGCTTTATGGCAAGAACAAATATTCTTGAGGGTACACAAGAGCAGATTAAAATGGAGGAAGGAACTCACTGGACAAGGAACATCATTAAAGGAGAATATAGCTGAGGAACTCAACCTCCCCTACATCATTTGGAGGACCTTAAATAGGCTGAGGGTTGGAGACCCTAAATGTAAGACCAACATGCTCAAGTGGGGCCTGCTGGCTGACAGACAGCAATACACTGTGTGAATGTGGAGAAATTCAGAATCCAACTCATTTACTGGTCTTGCAATTGGATGAGGACTTAAGTTTGGTTAACAACACAGCCAAGAAAGTGGCTTCATTTTGGCAATCCAGGGTTTGATTAGGACATGAAAGAAGTATAGGAGAGAAAACCCAGAAGTATAGGAACTTGCACAAACACATTTACGGATGGCTTGTGAATGAGGTTAATTTACTTTAAATAGTTCATACAGATCTGTGTCCCATTCAACAGGTGAAAACTCCTGATGTAACTTTTTCAACATATCCAGCCAAAGGACATGGGAGGAGACAAACAGAAAGTGTTTGCAACTTCATTGGTCATGTTGAAAGAATGATTGAAGCATCACATGAAAACAAAATGCAAACACACACAGAACCAACCCACTTGGCCTAACTACAGCTTCTGACCAAACCCATGGAACAAATCTTAACCTATAAAGAGAGAGGTTAACCATTGGACTCCGCTATACACGCCTGCACCCGGCTATCATATCCCGTACCGAGCCACCTGCACTCGCCCGAACCCGGACCACAGAGCACCGTAACATTGCCGAAGCCGCCAGTGGGGCAAGAGCCCCACGGATGGGAACAAAGGGAAACAACTTCAATTCCCAATGTCCTCTGCACCATGCTGCACCTCAGCCAATCAGGCTGAGAGGCATGAGCAAAAAGAATGATGGGAACCGCGGCACGCCCAATTGAAATTGAGCCGCAGGAAAAAAAACCGCTGTACGAACACAAACAAAACAAACCAAACTCCAAGTCCCAGCGTCCTACGAGCCGTGAGCACTTCAGCCAATCAGGCTGAAGGGCGCGAGCGCACAGAATGCTGAGAAAGCCAGCATGTGAAATATAAAATAAAAACATGCCAGCCTCCCGCAACGGGCGTGCAAGTCCACCACAGCCAGATGCAGCGCCTCACGGCCTTGCAAACAAACAAACAAACACAAACGCTGCAAGACCACCACCGGCTTTCTTTCCCAGAGCAATGGGGAGAAGAGGGATTCACTCTCCTCCCTGCTACCCTGCCGAAGACATGGCGAGACCACCGCCGGCCTTAAGGTCAGTTGAGCTGGGGTGGGAAAAAAATTCCACCAGCAGGCAGCAGTTTGTCAGGGGAAGCACCCTCTCTGGCAGATGACTGGCTGATGCCTTTGTACTTCTGATGGAGGTAATACAAAAGCAGCAGCCAGCAGTCCACAAGGAAGAGCACCACCCCTTATGGATCACTGCCTGCTGATCTCCGGTTAGGTAAGCCAGGAGAAAAAGGAGACAGAGAGGAGAGAACTATCGTCAGGCAGATAGCTCCTCTCTGCCTCCTTCTCCCCCGACCTACCTAACAAACCTTCCCAGGGGAAGAGCCAGCTAACTGCCGGCTCCTCCTTTTCCCCATTGCTGCATCAAAACCAAAATTCGAAGCAGCAACGGGGAGAAAAGGAACTGACAGGCAGCTCATTCTTCACACAAAAATACACAACAACAACAAAACCAAACATTTACCCAAAACACCAAACACCAAAAATAATAAAAAAAACAAATAAATAAATAATTAAACAAACACATTAACCAGCAAAACAATAAACAACAAAATCCACAAACAAAAACACCCAAAATACCATGAAAGCACAGAAAAAACACCTTACACCATGAAAATACCTAACTCAAACACCACAAATACCATAAATTAAACAAATAATCACAAAAGAAATCAGAAACATAAAAACCAACCAGAAATAAACAAAACAATTAAACACATCTAAACCCCCAAAAAAACACAAAAGAAGAAACAGAAACACCTACCAGTCCAACACCAAAAAAACAAAACAAAAAACAAAACCCAGATTAAAAAAACCCAGAGAACTCACCAGCACATCCTTCCTCCACGACTCCGGAACAGAAATGAAAAAACAAAGACTACTTACGAGAAAAAGCCCCATCTAGAGGCTGGGAGAGAAAAAACAAGTTAAACAAAAAGAGAATCCAACACTATTACTAACAGCGCCACCTAGAGGCCACAAGAGTAAAAGCAAGTCAGAAAAATAAGAAATAAATCCAAATCACAAATAAATCTAATAAAATAGATCAAAAAAAGTCACAAACCACAAATGCAAAACACCCCCACCCAAACCACCCTTAACAAAAAAAAACAAATAAAAACTGCTAGTAGTGTTATAAGATGTTTCCTACTTTGCATGGATTCTGGTTGAAATATAATAGAACAAAATAAGAATATTATTTGGGTTTTTTTTAGTAGGACTTCCATATGTTATGGTTTTGGAATCTGATTGGAGTCAAGTTCTATTCTTTGATACTAAATGTTTGAATTGAACTTCTGCTGCATGGTTCAACTTCTCAGATGAGAAGAAGCATGAATATCTGTTTCAAAATATGGCACCTTTATTCCATAATGGTGGAAGTGGTGACTACTGACCATACCAAATTGTCATGGCAAACACACTATCATGAACCACATCCACAATTACACCTAAACTAAAGAGTAAAACAATAGATATGTCATACAGTACCAAGAAATTCAGTCAAAAAAATAGATAACCACTGTAAGATTTTTTTTACTCCTAAATGAGAATAAAAATAATACAACTTTGTTTTCTCAGCAATGGCATTCACACACATGCACATAAACCATCTTGGGATAATAACTTGAATTTTGCAATTTAAGCTGTGCAATTTTGCAGTTTAAGTAAAACACGCCCGTTTTACTTCCACACCCATTTTACTCCCACTTCCGGGAGCGACTAGGGCGGTGTGGGCCAGATGAATCACAGTAAACCCATTTGTGTGGATTCACAGGGGCTTGGGGTTCTGGAAATTGAAGTCCAGGAACATCTGGAGTGCCAAGGTTCACCATCATGGTCCTATGATATTTCTAACTGTTATGTCTCTAATGTAGCCTCTATCATGGCTCAATAGCTAATAGGCAGCCAGTGTAGCTTGTGCAAAAGTAACTTGCTACCATTATCTATTTGGGGGGGAATTCAATGAGTGATTTGTGGAACCCTAACATTGAGAAGAGAGTCCTCAGAAGACTGTCTCCAATGTTTGTGTGGCTTGAGGGCTGAGTTATCCCTCCCCACTCCAAAACACTCATTGAATTTTCCCCAAACCAGCTGGTGGGGAAAATATTAGAATTGATCAAAGTGGTTTCATTGACTGCTATTGACCAAACTACAGCATTGTGCAAAGGTTTTAGGGTTATAGTATCTCAGTTTTAAAAAAAAAAATCACCAGATTGTGTCAGCAGTTCAAGCTGTCATTTGCAATATTCTAACACACAGGTTATCTTTTGTTGTTTTCTGTTGATACAAATTTGAAAATTATTGCTTTCTAGCCACTGCTATTTATGCTGAGAGATCAGCAGGGCTTGTTAAAGTGAATGAATGCCATGAGATGACAACATGTGTATTCAATTGTCTTAGTTTATTAGCAATGTCTTTACAGCTGTTTTAATAAAAGGGCAAGAGAAGATAAAAGGGTACATTTGCATCCACAACAGATATTCTAACAGGGTCTAGGAGGCTGTTGGCACTTATTGTTTGCAAACAAGATAATCGAAAAACATTTTAGTTGCATTCTTTGCAAGTCATTCATCCCAGTTTATATCTCCCTTCCCAACTGCAATTATGTTTTGCTATGTACAAAGGAAAAAAGAGGTGAGCATGAAGTATGTCAAAGAAAGGCAATTTAAATTCTGATTTTCCACTAACTTTGGTTCTTATTCAGGAAACCTATTAGGTATAATTCCAATGTATTATTTTCAATTGATAAATCCAATGATAGGGGAATCATGAACTCTTCAAATTATAAATGAAGGTGTTGGATGGGGCCTGAAAGGTAATCAAGTCCAATACTATGCCCAATGCATGAATACAAAGTCAAAACACATCTGACAGATGGCTGTCTAACTTTCTCTTGAATGCTTCCAATGTTAGAGCGTTTGCCACTTCCTATGGCTCCATTGTCACACTGCTCCCACAGTTAAGCAATACTTAGAATAATAGAATCACAGAGTTGGAAGGGGTCTATTAGGCCATCAATCCAACCCCCTACTCAAGGCAGGATTCTGAATCAAAGCAGATCCAATAGATACTTGTCCAATTCTCTCCTGAATGCTTCCAATGTTGGAGCGCTCACCACCTCTCAAGGCAGTTGGTTCCACTTGTCATACGGCTCTAATCATTAAGAGGTTTTTCCTGATATTCAGCCTATATCTGGCTTCCTTTAGTTTCAGCTCATTATTACACATCCTGCACTCTGGGATGTCAGAGAACAAATCCTATTCCTCCATTTTCAGGTATTTGAAGAGTGTTATTATATCCCTTCTCAGTCTCCTTTTCTCAAGGCTAAAAATACTCAGTTCCTTCAGTCCTGATATTCAACCAAAAATCTTCCTGATATTCAACCAAAATCTGGCTTTCTGTAGCTTGAACCCATTATTACGTGTCCTGCACTCTGGAATAAAAATGATGCTTATTTACAGTGCCAATTGGACTGGCACCTGAAGCTCCACTTTTGCTATAATCATGGCCACTAGCATCTCCTAATAAAAATATCAAAGAGATTGATTCCATACCCCCATTTTTGGTTCTTTGGGCAATGATTTGTTCCCCCTACAACCTCATAAAAATAGTTTCTTCTTCACTTTTTTGATGCCTGAGACCTATACCTATGTCAGGATACCCCTAGTTGTCTATTATTATTATTATTATTATTATTATTATTATTATTATTATTATTATTATTATTATTATTATTATTATTATTATTATTATTATTATTATTATTATTATTATTATTATTATTATTATTATTATTATTATTATTATTATTATCATCATCATCATCATCATCATCATCATTGCTCTTGCTCTTGCTCTTGCTCTTGCTCTTGCTCTTGCTCTTGCTCTTGCTCTTCTTGTTCTTGTTCTTGTTCTTGTTCTTGTTCTTGTTCTTGTTCTTGTTCTTGTTCTTGTTCTTGTTCTTGTTCTTGTTCTTGTTCTTGTTCTTGTTCTTGTTCTTGTTCTTGTTCTTGTTCTTGTTCTTGTTCTTGTTCTTGTTCTTGTTCTTGTTCTTGTTCTTGTTCTTGTTCTTGTTCTTGTTCTTGTTCTTGTTCTTGTTCTTGTTCTTGTTCTTGTTCTTCCTCTTCCACCACCACCACCACCCCTGTCAAGGGAGAGACAAGACTTATGTTCTGGCACATCTAGTGACCTCCACTGGTATTATTTGGTGTTCTTATAATATTTCTTTGATGTTGACTCTCCACCTTTCTTTTGGTCTGCCTGGTACTCTTTGTCCTTTTCCTCTTTCCACATATGCCTTGTATGGTATGGAATTCCAATTGCTTTAGGATAATTGTATAAATATAAAAGGATGCATAGATATCAAACAAAAGACCATGTGAACATAAGATTTTTCTACTTCTCCTTTCCTCTATAAAGGAGCAAGAATACAAAGAAAGTTCGCTCTGTTTTTTAATTCTAGAAGCAGTGTTGTGATGACAGTATTTACTGTATGTTCTTCCCACCATTTTTTAAGGCTACTGCATGCTTTTAATTTGTTGTGTGATTCTTATATTTAGTATTTATTGATTTGATACTGGGTGTGCGCCTTTGTGGTTTCAAATCAGCCGCTTTGCAAAAATATCCTTTGTAAAGGATGGGGTTGGGTTTTAATAATTTATCCCATGGTTGTTTTCACCATTTACTGTATATTCTGGTGTTCAGCTCCATAAATCTTCAAGATGGGTTTGCAGCTTGTCTTGCACACTCCTTTGTCTCTCAATCTTATCTCAATCTGTCTACATCTATTAAGTTTCACCTAGCTGCTATATTCATGGGCCAGTATCCCCTTTGTCTGTTCCACTCTCACAATCATCTTTTGCTCAAGCAGTTAGATTTATACTAAACTTGTGCAAGTGTAAAACCTGATTTATTGCAACAGAGCAAACTCTAGCTTGCCTACTAACCAACTAGAGATCGATTGGAATGCTACTTTGGTGGTGCATGATGCACCAAAGGTAAAGGTAAAGGTAAAGGTTTCCCTTGCTCAAAAGCCAGTCGTATCCGACTCTAGGGTGCAGTGCTCATCTCTGTTTCTAAGCCGAAGAGCCAGCGCTGTCTGTTTCTGCAGACGTTTCTGTGGTCATGTGGCAGGCATAACTAGACACCGGAGTATCCCCCAAAATACTGGCCTTGATGCTTTGAACTACAATCACCATTGTCCTTTATTGTGGGTTGTGCAAAAGAAGTTTGTGGTCCCACACAGGAACATAAGCTAGTGGAGATCTGGTCTCCACTGATTGAAGTTAGCACAGCAGGGGTTAAGACAAGGCAATTTCACCTCTGTACCAGCAGATGTTTGATATTAAATTTGAGGCTGTTGACATGAAAACGTATGGGCTTTCCTTCAGTAAATATCTGAGGAAGAGAAAAGAGTTTCAAAAATATCAGCAATATTTTTTCCACAGCTGTAATAGGATTCTTGTATGCAGAATATATCATATGGAAAGCTGGACTAGATTCAGGTGAAGGAAGACTGAAAATTGGTGGAAGGAACATCAATAATTCAAGATATGCATATGATACCATCTTACTGGAAGAAATCCGCAATGACTTGAAACAACTTTTAATGAAAGTGAAAGAAGAAAATGCCAGAGTAGGACTGCATTTGGGAAGTGCTCAAGATGACAGGAGAACTACACAATGAAGACACAGAGATCATGAAATTGGTTATCTACCTTGGTTCAATCATCAGTCCAAATGGGGTCTGCAGCCAAAAACTGAAAAGACAACTGTGATTCTAAAGGGCAGTAGTTAAAAACTTAGAAAAGATCATCAAGTGTAAAAATGGGTCACTGGAGAACAAGAACAAGATCATTTTTGCTCTTGTAGTCCCAATCATAAGGACTGTGGTGGCTTATTCTTAAGATATTGAACTTGATGACTGTGGCACTGATGGTATTGTTGGGCAGGTCAGCAGTTTGAGACCCGAGTACTGCACAACAGAGTGAGCTCCTGTCTCTGCCCCAACTCCTGCCAACCTAGCAGTTCAAAAGCAAGAAATTGCAAGTAGATAAACAGGTACCACTTCAGTGCAGCGGTGGGCTCCAAAAAATTTTTGCTGCCACACTGTGGGCGTGGTATGGTGGGCGTGGCCAGGGGAAAGCCCTGTGTTGCACCCGAATTAGGACAACTTTATTTAAAAACTTGGATGGGCAGAATTTCTGCTACTGGTTCTGGCGAACTAGTGCGAACCTACTGATGCCCACCACTGCTTCAGTGGGAAGGTAAACAGTGTATGGGCACATTTTACCTCTGCTTTCTGGAGCGATGAGGGTGGCACGGGCCAAATGAATTGGCATTGGATGCCAGATCTGGCCCATGGGCCATAGTTTGGGCATCCTTGATTTAAGCAGAGAAAATGGCAGCTTAAAATCTATCTCATACTGTTGCAAAACAGATTGCAAGGCATGTTTTACTTCCATTTCTGGTGGTGGCTCAGCTCACAAGAGCTGAGCAGGGCTGCTGATGACAGGATGTTTTGTAGATTGCTCATTCATAGGGTCTCTATATAACAGAAACATCTTGATGCCATTTAACAACAACAGGCTTACTGATACCCTGTGGCAGTGGTACTGAATCTTTGCACTCCTGATATTCTTGAACTTCAGTTCCCAGAAGCCCTGATCAGCAAAAGTGCTGACTTGGGCTTCTGGTAATTGAAGTCCAAAAACACCTGGAGTGCCATAGTCCACCATCACTGCCCTGTGATACCACTGCCCTGTGATGCATCAGCTTCAGGCCAAGCTCAAATTATTAAACAGATAGGCTTGATTTGGACCAGTTTGTATGAGATCCCAACACAGTGGAACAGCCACTGTTCTCGTGCAAAGCATAGAGAATTTGCAAACTCCTTTGGATCCACCCTGAAGAGGATGCAGTGACTTAAGTGGTTAAGACACTGACTGAAAGGTGGCAGGTCAGCAGTTGGATACCCAAGTACTGCATGACAGAATGAGCTCTTGTCTCTGATCCAGCTCCTGCCAACCTAGCAGTTTGAGAGCAAGAAATTGCAAATAGATAAATAGGGACCACTTTGGTGGGAAGGTAATCAGTTGTCCATACACTCCGGTGTCTAGATATGCCTGCCACATGTCCACGGAGACATCTGTAGATGCAGACAGAGCTGGCTCTTCGACTTATAAACAAGATGAACACTGAACCCTTGAGTCAGATATGGCTGGCTTTCAGTCAAGGGTGACCTTTACCTTTACCTTTACTTTTACCTTGGATCCACCACGCAAAGCACATCAGACAGAATCACAGACCATTTCAGACCTTTTTATATTAAAAAGAAAATAAAAGAGACAAATAGGCACACCTATGAAGCCTGCTGTCTGAAAATGTGCAGGCTTGCTACTTTTCTTAGGGTCTATTATGTCACAATAATTTGTTGTGTGTAACTGCAAAAATTAAAAAGGTGCAAAAAGGTGCAGCTGTATTGGGTTTTTTTTTAAAACAAAATCAGCCATAAGATGATAGTCCAGATTTACAAATTAATTCATGTCAAAGACACAGACTGAACTGAATGGAGCAGAAATCACCCTGGATGGAAATGGGATCTTTCCCAAAGCTTCAGATTGGTCTCCAGATCAAACGTGGCTATCTGTTCATAACAATAAGCAATAGAAGATTAGTTAATAATGATAATGGGCCATCAGGTCAATTCTGACCTGTGGGGATCTTTTCCAGGATTCTCTAGAGACAGGTTTCTTGAAGTGGTTTACCATATCCTCCTCCTGGGGGAATCCTGGGACTGAACAGGTTGTCCAAGACCACACAAGCTGGCATTTCACTTGGGAGTACAGGGGTGAATCAACCTCCCAACCTCTGGTTCCTCAACCTGTTACCCAACTTACTATGTGATCCAGCCAGCTTCATAGGAAGATCTGCCTCTTCCAAACTGATCTCATCCATTTTCAAATATTATTACACCTATTGAAGTGGGCTTTGCTGTTTTTTTTTCCCTTCCTTGTCTTTTCTGTCTTATACAAAGCACATCTAATCTCTATCATCCATTCCTCTGATCACTTGGCAATGCTGTAAATAACCTACTGCTGTGGCACTGATGGTATTGGTGGGCGGGAAAGCAAAAATTGTGATGGAGAGTCAGCTCGCTCTATGACAAGCCATAAATGTGAAAAATTATTACTTAGGTATTGCAAGGAGTTTTAAAAACGTCGATCCTATCTAGCAGACTCTTAATGAAATTGAGGCCTCCCGGAAAGCAACCTTTATGTTCTTCTGCCTGTTAGGTATTGACTTTCTTAAAGCTTTCTGTAAATTAAATCACCTGTATATGAATGTTCAACATACCCAAAAGGGACAGCTTCTGATTCATAATTATTGGAACTGAATTGATATTTGCAGCTACGAGGATCAGTGTTCAAAGAATGTTATCACCAACCTTCAAGAGGCAACCATTCATTAAATCTGTAGGGTTTTCCCCCTCTCGTTCATTGTAAGAGTATGCCAACATGCCAACCAACTATATAGGGATGTGCAGAGCTCCTCACACAAAAATCCTCAGGATGAGATGGTCCAAGTAGCAAATTAGTGTCTGACCAGGTTATCCTGCTATGGTAATAGAGTAAGCCATACTGCCAGCAACTCAATGCTGATTGTCAGGCAGCAACCAATTAACCTGACAACCCTGAGGACTAACAGTCTTGGGTGCCGAAGTCCACAGGGAAGGGTGATGGTCCCCAAATGGATTACATCCCACTTCAATCCATCTTGATGGAGGGCAGCAGCTTCATCAATACTGGCCTGGGGCTGATGAGGACTTTGCATGCCAAAAGGGCTCAGGACCAGAAAGTGACTTGCGGAACTGGGTCAGTGGTACGGGTGTCATGAGGAAGGCAGATGAAAGGCCACTGCATTATATTCTCAGGACAGTCTTCATGGCTGATCACCATGAGGATCACCAATATTCAGATTCGGATACAGAAGAAGAAGAAGTAGCAAAATGTAGAATGCTTTTCATGTCCAGAGTCAAGAACTCCAGGAAAGAGAAAGGGAGATGAAGTGAGTCTGGCTATGGGTGGTTTACACTGTGATATCTGGAGATACATCTCACATTGGGCAAGTGGTAGTGACATGTTCCATAGATGGAAATTGAGAGAACTTGGGTCGGAACGTAAGTAAATAGATAGATGCTGGCTGAAAACTCATTGTTTTAGATATCTGTCTGTAGAGCCAGAGGTTGGGAGTTTGATTTCCACTGTGCCTCCTATGAGTAGAGCCGTCCCATCTGGCCATGGGCATGCTGCAGTCCACAGCTAAAATTTACACCTTCTGTGTAACTGTGCCACAGGATTTTGGCCAGCATGGCTCTTTACTGCCAACATGGAGTAAACAACTGCTGTGTTCTAGTTACAACAAAGGCTCCAGATGAGGTCACAGGTGCCCTTTCTCAGAGTTACTGACACTCAGCAATGGAGATGTTGAAATAACAAACAGGTGAGCTATTCTGAGATCTTAGATAGTCCTGGAAGTATGATCTATCATAATTAACCAGCAACTGTTCTCAGAATCCAGCAAAGATAAATGGACATGGTGTTATATTGCCCTGTTGTGCTGGTAATGTTTCAGGCACCATAATGAGAACCAACAGGAGCACTGATAGTGCTCTTCAGCTAAATGGAAAACCTGTGGTGTGCTAGAATTCAGCTATTTTTTCGTACCAAGGTATGGGCTTTAATAGAATCCTTAAAAGAGACTTTCACTCTCCTCAAGCTGAGTCTAAGTGAGCCTGAGGAAATGGGACACATTAATACCAATGGTCATCTTCAAAATAATACACTTGGAACCAAGTCACTTTAGCCATTAGCTCCCTTCCAGCCCCAAAATTCAATGGGTTTATAAGGTTGCAAAGGATTCCAAAATGGAATTGCTTCTGTTTTTCTCACTGAAGGAGTAAACAACCTTGTTCAGAAATTAGGCTCCACACAGTGGAAGCATAGGTGGGGAAAGTATTGATCCCAAGCTACCTGTTCTTGCTCCAGTGCTTTATTTTCTGAGTAGAAAGTTCAGATGGGACTTGCCTAGCTAAGCCTTAAAGCCTTCTAATATATAAGGCGCACCACTTTCAGGTATTTGCAAAGTGCCTGTAAGGTTGGTAGAAGATCCTGAATAGATAATATCGAGAATATCAAGGGTCATTCTCTTGCTTAGTTCTCTTGGCATCCATTACATAAGAACATAAGAACAGCCTTGCTGGAACAGGCCACAGGAGCCCATCCAGTCCAGCGTTCTGTCTCACACAGTGGTTCACCATTTCCTTCAGGGTATTATTCCCAAGCAGATGCCTTCACTTGCTTAGGATGCCCTGGAAATGGCATTGAGAGATATCCTGTCTATCTCTCCAACCCGGAGGTTGTCCTTAGGTATCCATAATTATAGCAATTGATACCCTTGTCCTCCATGAACTTGTCTAATCCTTTCTTAAAGCTGTCAAGACTGACAGCTGTCACCACTTCTTCTGGCAGGGAGTTCCATAGACCAGTTATCCTCTGGGTGAAAAAGTACTTTCTTTTATTTGTTTGAGAACTAGTACCCAAAAGTTTCATGGAGTGTCCCCTAGTTCTAGTGTTATGCGATAGGGAAAACAGTTTTTCCTTATCTACTTTGTCCACACCGTGCATGATTTTATAAACTTCAATCAGGTCAACTGTTTTATAAACTTCAGTCAGGTCAGTCCATTGCTACTTCTCTCCTTATCTGAGGTGGTGCAATACCAATAAGAAGATATATATTCTCAACTGGTGTTTGTTTAAGGCATCCTATCACTATGCACATGGTTTAATTAACAGAAATATCAACTTGTTTCACATGTGAAGAGGTATTCCATACTGAAGCTGCATATTCTGCTGCAGAAATGCTCAGGGCCAAAGCTGATGTACACAACATAGACGGTTGAGCTTCCCATATATAGTTTGTCAACTTCCTGATGATATTGTTTCTTGTACTGAGTTTAGCTTTGATATTCATGCAGTACTGCTTAAAAGAGAACATCTTGTCAAGTGTCACACTGAGGTATTTCGGTGCTGAACAATGTTGTAACTGATTCTCTTGCCATGTAACATACAACTCAACCCCTGCCTCCCAGTTTCAAAGGTAGAAAGCCCTCACTTGAGTCTTACTCAGGTTAGGCTTCAAATGGTTGATGGTATGATATTTTAGGATAACCTATCAGTTCACAAGAAATGCTGGATCACTCTGCTGAGTTTCCCTGCATGATTTAAACTCTAGAGTTGTGGTCTAGAAACATTTCCCATTTATGTAAGCTGAAATGAAGGAATCCATAAGCATTCATCTCAATCAGAGCATGGAAATTAATTACTGATGGCCAGAATCCTTGTGATGAATTTTCCTGACATGAGTGCATTGGCATAAGCTGCAGACAAAAACTGGCCCTGATTAACAATTTTCCACTTGCATCATTTAGTAAAGGTAAAGGTTCTCCTTGCTCTAAAGCCAGACATATCTGACTCTAGGGTTCAGTCCTCATCTCTGTTTCAAAGCCGAAGAGCCAGCACTGTCTACTTCTGTAGACATTTCCGTGGTCATGTAGCAGGCATGGCTAGACACCGGAGTGCACGGAATGCTATTACCTTCCCACTGAAGTGGTCCCTATTTATCTACTTGCAATTTCTTGCTTTCGAACTGCCAGGTTGGCAGGAGCTGGGACAAAGACAGGAGCTCCTGCAGTACTCAGGAATCGAACTGCTGACCTTCCGCCTCCCAGTCAGCATCTTAACCACTTGAGCCACTGCATGCATCATTTGCTGCATGTCAATTGCATGAACAAATACACAATGAAGGTTACAAGCACCAATTTGCCACCACAATTTAAATTATTGCACTTACATTGGAATAACTAATGACTAAGATTCTGGCCATCTAGAAATAACTAGCTATCTGTGGTTCATTTCTTCAACCAATGGTGATATTATTATATAATTAAGCTATATTGCAATTGCAATCAAAGCTGTATTATAATTAAATTATAGTGCAATTGTAGCTTAATATGAGATATAAAATCTCATCTATATATCTCATATACCTCTAAGACGGTGACAGGTGGCTGGGTCGGGGCTATAATTAATGCGTCTTTTCGGGAGGGGATATTTCCTGCACCATTGAAACATGCTTTGGTGCGCCCCCTCCTGAAGAAGCCATCCCTCGATCCAGCAGTCCTAACCAACTACAGACCTGTTTCCAACCTCCCCTTTTTGGGGAAAGTATTGGAAAAGGCAGTGGCGCGTCAGTTGCAGGGGGTACTGGATGAAGCGGGATATCTGGACCCCTTCCAGTCAGGATTCAGACCTGGATATGAGACTGAGACTGCATTGGTCGCGCTGATGGATGATCTCTGGCGAGAGTGGGATGGCGGTCATCTGTCTATCCTTGCTCTTCTTGACCTCTCAGCGGCTTTAGATACCATCAACCACGGTATCCTTCTGGAACAGCTCTGAGGATTGGGGATCCAGGGCATGGTATGGTCTTGGTTTTCCTCATTTCTGAGGGGCCGGATCCAGTCGGTGTGATTGGAGAGCGAGAAGTCCAGTCCTAGGTCCCTAAAATATGGGGTGCCTCAGGGCTCGGTACTCTCCTATTTAACATCTAGATGAAGCCGCTGGGTGAGATCATGCGTTCCCATGGGGTGCGGTACCACCAGTACGCGGATGATACACAGTTGTACATCTCGGCCCGTGGGGACCCCAGTGATGCAGTCAAAGTCCTTTCCAGTTGTCTGGAAGCAGTTGGGGTCTGGATGGGGGCGAATGGGTTACAGCTGAATCCTGGTAAGACTGAGTGGCTGTGGATGGGGGGGGGGTCCTGTGCTATCCCGGGAGCTACCATCTTTGGTTTTGGATGGGGCTATTTTGCCCCAGACCGAACCGGTGTGCAACTTGGGGGTCCTCCTGGATTCACGGCTGCTGCTAGAAGAACAGGTGGTGGCTGTGGCCAGAAGGGCCTTCACCCAACTTCGGGTGATTTGCCAGTTGCGCACGCTCCTGGACCGGGACTCTTTGCTCATGGTCACTCATGCTCTGGTGACCGCCAGACTAGATTATTGTAATGTGCTCTACATTGGGCTGCCCTTGATGACCATTCAGAGGCTGCAGCTGCTCCAGAATGCGGCGGCCCGAGTGGTGATGTGGTGTGGACGTTATGCCCATGCCTCACCATTGCTTCGGGAGCTGCACTGGTTACCCGTTTGCCTCCGGGTACAATTCAAGGTGCTGGTTTTGACCTTTAAAGCCCTATATGGTAGTGGGCCAGGTTACCTTAGAGACCGCATCACCCTAAGGACGTCTGTCTGTCCAACCAGAGCAGACCGGAGGGGCTCTCTAATAGTGCCATCGTCCAGGGGAACTCGCCTCTCTGGCACAAGGAGGAGAGACTTCTCTGTGTCCGCACCAGCCCTTTGGAACCTCCTGCCTGTGGAACTGCGTCTCCAGACGGAGTTGTTACCCTTTAGGAAAGAACTAAAAACCTGGCTAGCGGGCCAAGTTTGGGGTGCAGGTTGAGGGGGGCTTCTGTTGGGTAGTTAATATAGGGGAGGATGCCTGCCCCATGGTTTCTTCAGTTCCTGCACCCCTCTCTTTCTTTTTAGGGGTGGGTTCTTATTGCTGGTTTTTATCTGTTTTATTTGTTTTTATCTGTTTTTACTCACTGTGTGAACAGCCCGGAGTCGGCTTTGGCTGAGTGGGCAGTATAGAAATTTATATATATATAAATAAGGAAAATAAGGAAATACACACACACACACACACACACACACACACACTAGCAGATTTTGCCCGGCGATTCCAGGCTGTTTTAAAATGTGTTGGAAGGTTTTTGTTTTATGTTTATGCAAATGAGGTTAGTTTTTAATTGTGGTTTTTAAAATTTTTATTTTTACGCACGGGCTGTTATAAACTGTGTTGTTTTATTTTTTGGTTTTGGTTTTTAAAAAGAGGAAAGGATGATATATTTTTTATAATTATTGTATTTAACCAAATAATGTGTTACTATGTGAATTTTTTTAAATAGTTGTACCTTGGATAATAATTTTTGAAATGTGTAAGAATATTTTTTTAAAAAAATCAATGTTTCTATACTGTGTTTAGATTTTTTTTTGAGTGAAAACTTATTTCTTTTTAAAGAAATATTTGTGATTAGTGTGAATATTTTTGAATGTTTTGATAACTTATTTTAGTAATTTGGGAATTAATCTTATTATTTTGAATATTTTTGAATGTTTTTACTCTTGTGGCCTCTGGGTGGGGTTGGTGAGCTTTTCTTGCACTCTACAATTTTTCTCTACTGTCCTTTGGGTGTCGCTTCTTCTTCCGGTAATTCATCTCTTTCTTCCCTCAGTTTAGTTCCAGTCGTCATGGAGTGAAGACATCTCCTGGTAAGCTCTCTGGTTTAATTTTCTTGGGGGGTTTGTTTTGGGTTTTTGGGGGGGGGGGTTCTCTGTGTTTATTATTGTTTATTTTTGGATGTTTTGTGTTTCCTTTTTCTGTCTTTTTGTTTTGTTTTGTTTATTTTTGACTGTTTTTGGATTTTGTTTTTGGATGTCTTTGTGTTTACTTTTTCTTTTTATTGTTTTGATTATTTTTTACTGTTGTTGGAGTGTGTTTTTTTGTGTTGGGGGTGGGGGTATTTCTGTGGGCCAGTCTCAGGGGCTGGACTGCGGAAATACCATCGCCGCTTGATGCGGTGTTGGGGTGGTGGTATTTCCATGGTCCGGCCTGGGTGGCTGGACCATGGAAATTGCCTCGCCGCTTCATGCGGCGTTGGGGTGGGGGTTTTTTCGTGGGCCGGCCCTGGTGGCTGGCCTGTGGAAAGGGAAGCCGCGGCCGGGGGGGGTCTTTATTTTCCATGGGCCGGGCTCGATACCTGGCCCGTGGAAAGGAAAGGCAGCGGCAGGGGGTTCTTTCTTTTCCTCGGGCCAGGCTCAATGCCTGGCCAGTGGAAAGGAAAGGCAGTGGTGGGGGGTGTCTTTCTTTTCTGCAGGCTGTGCTCGATGACTGGCTGGTGGAAAAGAAGGGCAGTGGTGGCGGGTTTTTTTTAACTTTTTTTTCACGTGCTGGCTGCCTCAGCGTTCTGTGCACTCATGGTGCTCAGGACGCTGGGGCTTGTAGTTTGGCGTGTGCAATTTTAGTTAGTGCAGCGGTTTGTTTCCTGCGGCTTATTTTTGATTGGCCGTGGCGTGTTTCCGAACGTTCCTTTTGCTTGCGCCGCTCAGCCTGATTGGCTCTGGTGCGGCGCAGTGCAAGGAACATTGGGAATTGAAGTACCCTTTTTTTGTTTGCGTCCGGGCTCCTACCCCACTGGCACAAATTTCAACCTGACAGTTACCTGCGAACCCCGTTCGGGCGAGTGCACAGAGTGCACAGAGGCTTGGATGGGGCTAGTGGGGCCTGGCTAAAATCCTTTGTCACATTCCAACGGTTAATGCACCATTTTATATATATACTAGCATATTTTGCCTGGCAATGCCAGGCTTTTTAAAATTGTGTTGGATAGTAAAGGGTTTCATTTTTTTTTCTTGAACCAATGGTCCTGGGCTGTTTTAAACGGTGTTGTAAGGTTTTGTGATTTTGTGGCTTCGAGGTGCTGTGTCCGCCTGTGGTGGACTTGCGCTCCCAGTGTTTTGTTTTTTTTTTTGGCGTGCTGGGCTCTTTATATTGGTTTTTGAAGGTTTTTGTTTTATGTTTATGCAAATTTTATTTTAATTTATGTAATTTAATTTAATTTAATTTAATTTAGTTTAAAATTTAATTTTGGTTTTTTAAATCTTTATTTTTACGCATTTTTGAGTGAAAAGTGATTTCTGGGGGTTTTTTCTGGTATTTTTTGAGATTAGTGTGATTATTTTTGAATGTTTTTATAACTTATTTGATAAATTTTGTAATTAATCTTATTAGTTTCAATATTTTTGAATGTTTTTTCTCTTTTGGCCTCTGGGTGGGGGTGGTGAGCTTTTCTTCCTCTCTATAATTGTTCTCTTCTGTCCTCTGGGTGTCGCTTCCAGTAAGTTTTTTTATTTTCTCATTTGAGTTCCAGTCCTCATGGATAGAAGACATCTTTTGGTAAGCTCTCTGGGTTTTTTTGGGGGGGTGGTGGTTTGGATTTGGGGGGGGTCTGTGTGTTTTTTCTTGTTTGTTTTTGGCTGTTTTTGTGTTTCCTTTTTGGATTTTTGAGTGTTTTTGATTGTTTTTGGTTTGTGTTTTTGTGTTTACTTTTTCAGGGGGGGATGGCTTTCTTTCCCGCGTGCCATGCTGGCTGGCCCGTGGGAAGGAAGGGCAATGGCGGTGTGTGTGTGTGTGTGCTTTCTTTGCTTTCTTCTCCACGGGCCATGCTGGCTGGCCCATGGGGAAGAAGGGCAGCGGCAGCGTGGGGTTCCTTTTTCCCCCGCGGGCCGTGCTGGCTGGCCTGTGGGGAAGAAGGGCAGCGGCGGCAGGGGGTTCCTTTTTTTCCCCCACGGGCCATGCTGGCTGGCCCATGGGGAAGAAAGGCAGTGGCGACGTTTTTTTTTTTTTACTTTTATTTTTCTTGCACCAGCTGGCCCATTGAAAGGAAGGGCAGCGGCGGCAGGGGGGTTTCTTTTTTTCCCCCACGGGCCATGCTGGCTGGCCCATGGGGAAGAAGGGCAGCGGTGGCGGGCATTTTTTTACTTTTATTTTTTGCGCGCAGGCCGCCTCAGCGTTCGGCGTGCTAATGGCGCACAGGATGCTGAGGCTTACTGTAGCGGTTTTTTCCTGCGGCTTTTTTTTATTGGCCGCGCCGCGTTTCCAAACGTTCCTTTTGCCACGCTGCTCAGCCTGATTGGCTCTGGTGTGGCGCAAGGAATGTTGGGAATTGAATTCCCTTTTTTTTTTTTGTGACTGGGGGCTCCTGCCCCCGGGTCGAAAATTTCAACCCAACAGTTACCTGCGAACCGGGTTCAGGCGAGTGAACGGAGGCCCATTACAGGCTAGTGGGGCCTGGTGCAACATGCTTTGTCACATTCCAACAGGATATAGATATCCTGTTACATGAGAATGTGACATGACCAAATAGTTCACACATAGGCTCTGGCATTGTTCTGTAATGTGTATGGATCTAAATCCTTGCTTATTTCATTTTCATGTATAAAAATGAGAAACTGCTAATTTATTTTCTACTTTCTGTATGAAAGGAAAGTACTTTAATAAGCTCTTGACAAATTACAAGAACAATTTGTATGCACATTAAACAAAGCTACACAAATAATATCTTAAGGCAAACAACACTTGAGCGCAAATAAATGTAAACTAGAAAAACTGCTTTGTTGTGATACCTAAAATTCCTGGGCACCCCAAAGCTGGGGTGCTGTCATTTGTCCAAGTGTCCCAAGGAGGGGGTGGCAGACGTCTGGAAAGGAAGCGCAATGGTGTTTTCAGCTTACTTTATTCTAAGAACCTCTGGCAGAGAAGATAACAGACCAAGAGGCAAAGGACTGTGAGAAAAATAAGCAGATTTATTGCACAGTGTGCCAAAGATATCGATGCAGGAAACCTCCCACAGGGCTATCTCTCTAAGGGTGAAAGATCTGCCCAGTTCTGATCCAACTGGGGATATTTATACATACATACAGAACATCAGGGAGGAGGAACTTGCTGCATCTGTCTCAGACTGGGGAGGAGGATAACAAGTACAGGAAATAGTTCCACAATGTTACACAAATAAAACCCAATGTCCACATATCATTACACAAAGAAGGTAAAATGTATACACATTATCACACAATGCTGAGGTTTAATTTAATGAAGAAGGACAGAGTCCAAACAGGCATTTTCATTTCTCAAAGGGTGCAAAGGTCCATAAGCCTCTGAGGATGGAGCAAGCTTCTCCTTGCACAGACAACACCTCATGGAATGGCTTGGAATTCCATGGCATTGATAAAATGCGAACAGTGATTGTCCTTATCAATAAAGTCTATCCAGGGGTGACAGGATCATCCTGGAGCTTAATTTTCCAAAGCAGGCTTGCATCCGGCCAGATGGCCCAGTGACACTTCTGGCGCAACTACAAAATTGTTGGCATTGTTTTCTCATGGAAATAGTCAATTCAGAGTCTGTGACCTGACCTAAGCTGGAAGAACAACTTAGAGATGTTAATTAACATGTCAATTATATACCCAGAATTCATGTACCCAGCTGTGGCACTGTGGTGGCTCAAGTGGTTAAGATGCTGAACTTGATAACTGGAAGGTTGGAGTTCGATTCCCAAGTACTGCACGTCAGAGTGAGCTGGTATCCAAATAGGTGTCTCGGAATCTTTCGCCAGAATCCAGTTGAATATTTACATCGGCACAAGTGAATAGCGTAAATTAGAGTCTAGACTGCTAATATATGGTCTCCAATTGAATTCCTAGTCATGTGCCAAGTCATGTAACTGCCACGTGATTAAGAGTTCAGTCAGGGGCTTGTTTAATTCATAACTATTCAGTGCTCTCTGTTACACCATAGCTCTTAATGCCAGAATAAATATTCAATATGATTCTGGATTCTTTTGGTGGATCTTAAGGTTTAAGTGAAAAAATAATAATAAATATTGAAGGTATGTTATCTTCTCTTTGAAAGTACTGTACTTGTACCTAAATCTAAATGCTTTGCCCCATGATAACCAAATATTTATCCAGTTATATACTAGAGCAAGGAAGGCTGCTCATCTTGGAATTTTAGGGTGAGGTGACCCAAATTCTTTGGATCAGACATTTCTACTTCCTCAGTGGTACCTACAACTTTAAGGGGGGAAACCATGAAGAATAAATTATTTTTAAAACAAAATGGAAGCAAAACATGCAATCTGTGCACATCGATTCTAAACTATAGAAAATCTACAGAGGGATTTCTAAAGGGAATGGGGAGAAAACCTTTCCTGTACGGCAACATTGTCCCTTTAGAGAAAGAAAAAAATGGCTTACACATAAATTCATTCAAAGCAAAGAATTACTCATTGGATAAATTAAATTAAACTCACTTGAAATGGAATTAGAATGATGGAAAACTGCTGAATATAGTTTTTTGTCACAATTAGGGTTGCTATATCCCCATTAATGAAAAGCTCCATCTTAATCAAGTTGTAGCCCTGTCAGGGTCTCTCTTTGTCATTCCTTATTGTCATTTAAATAGATAATCTTCCTCTTTCTGCTTAGTGAAGTTTCTTTGTTCCCTTAAGGTCTGTTTGCTTTCTTGATTCCATTCCACACCCAACAAGATTGAATGAGATAGTCAGAAGCCGTCACCAGTGGCTGTGGAAAGTCAGATCTGTTCCCTGTGCACATAAAACTAGATCAGAATGAGTTTGATGCCATTTTCACTCAATTACATTTGTCTAAATAGCCCATTTCCTTGCCACTGTTATATATAATTCAGTCCCTTAATGGCCCGGTGTTTCATCTGGTCTATCTCCCATTGGCAGTGTCAGGGCTCTCTGCTTTGTTCTTGCTGTTCAGTCGCGACCCCATGGACCACTGCCCTCCAGGCACCCCTGTCCTCCACCATCCTCCTCAGCCCGCCCAGCCCCATGCCTACTGTGTCTGCAACACCATCTAGCCATCTCATCCTTGGCCGCCCCCTTCTTCTTTTGCCCTCCATCTTCCCCAGCATCAAGGCTTTCTCAAGGGAATCCTCTCTTCTGTCCAAAGTACTTCAGCTTCATCTTTACTATTTGTCCTTCCAGGGAGCAGTCAGGGCTGATCTCTTCTAAGATTGACCTATTTGTTCTCCTCACTGTCGAAGGGGACTCTCAAAACTCTCCTCCAACACCACATTTCAAAGGTGTCTATTCTTCTGTGCTCAGCCTTCCTAATGGTCCAGCTCTCTATACATTACCACTGGGAATACCATTGCTTTGACTATGCAGACCTTTGTTTGCAGTGAGATGTCTCTGCTTTTTACTATGTTCCCCAGGTTTCCCACAGCTTGTCTCCCAAGAATCAGTCGCTTTTTTATTTCATGACTGCAATCCCCATCAGCAGTGATCTTAGATCCTAAGAAAGTAAAATCTGTCACTGCTTCTACTTCTTCCCCATCTATTTTCCAGGGACTGATATGGCCTGTTGCCATTATCTTGGTTTTCTTGGTATTGAGTCTCAGGCCAGCTTTTGCACTCTCTTCTTTCAACCTAATCAGGAGCTTCTTTAGGTCTTCCTCACTTTCTGCCATTAGGGTGGTATCATCTGCTTATCTCAAATTGTTGATGTTTCTCCCAGCAATTTTGATCCCATATTTTGATTCCTCCATCCCTGCATTGCGCATTACGTGCTCTGTGTATAAGTTGAATAAGCAGGGTGATAAAATGCAGCCTTGTCTTACTCCTTTTCTTATTCCAAACCATTCCGTCATTCCATATTCTGTCCTAACTGTTGCTTCTTGACTCTTGTACAGATTTCTCATGAGGCATATGAGGTGTTCTGGTATTCCCATCTCTTTAATTACTTGCCACATTTTGAATAGTGAGATGTTACACATTCTCAGTGTTGCTGTATGGACTAGAAGCTTGGACATGGACTAAACCATCTGAAAAGAAAATCAAAGCTTTTGAAACGTGGATCTACCAATGGCTGTTAAGGATATCATGGGTTGACCATGTAACTAATGTAGATGTGTTGAGCCAGATGAATAAAAAACCAAGAACTGTTTAAGACAATTAAACAAAGAAACCTCCAATACCTTGGACATATCATGTATCGAATACTCTAACTCATTATGCAAGGGAAGATAAGTCCAAAAGTGTAAATCTCAGGTGCGGATTGCCAAGCTATGTAACATGGTACATGACAAGCAATGCAACCACCAACATTTCAACCGGCAGCAAAATTCATTGTTGAAATTTATGCCATTGGTTTATATGCATATGCTGGCAGCCATATGTAATTGGATTCTGGTGGTTAGCTTTTGTGAAAAACTTGCAGTCACAAAATCTGGGGAGGTAGATGTACTGAACCCAATGGCAGCTGGTGTCTCCATTTTTGGGAGTGCTGTGAGTAAACTCTGTAGGTCAGGTGTGCCCAAACTACATCCCAGGTGCTGGATCCAGCCCCCAATGCCAATTCATCCAGCCCACGAAGCCCTTGTCGTTCACGGAAGTGGAAGTAAAACGTATGGGCACATTTTACTTCTGCTTCCAGGAGTGACGAGGGCTTCAGAGGCCGGATGAATTGGCATTGGGGCCAGATGTGGCCCCTGGACCATAGTGACCAGCCCCCTGAACCACGTGACTGGCCCATGGCCCAAAAAGTTTGGGCATCCTGGCTTTAGGTCATACTTTATAGGAGTAATCCATGATTCTTGACTTTTTTGTGTGATGGGATCCAGCACTCTGAATAGCTCTGGTCAACAGGAGACTAAAATGTGGAATGGTTCCACAATGTCCTTAAAACTGGAGTCGCTAGCTGCTCCTGACTGAAGGATAACAGTATTTTGGTTTACACAGCAGTTTGCAAAATGCAAATTAAATAGGTTTATATTAAAATGCAAACTGAGCATATTTTACCTGCCTTCTTCACTGTGCTTCAACATACTGAGGTCATGGACACTGCACATTTGTTTAGAGTTCGGTTTATTTGCCATAATGTTCTTTCCGAAGCATGCACACATCACTTATTGCCTTCTGATGATGGAAAACAGATTTTTTTAAAAAATAAAATAAAACATTGGATTGATTTGTTATATTTCAGAGATACAGTTGCCAGGCTGACCTATGAAGAACAGCACTATGCATCTAGGAAGCACATCAACCAGTATATTCACACGCTGAAAACCTTTTGACATGTACATCATAATGTTTGATTATTATCAGCTTCCCTTGGATCAATATTCATTGCATTATTCAGAGACTTGTAATTTCAGAATAAGACCTATTTGTCTCAAGGAAAATGGAATAAAAGGAATCTCATTGGTATCTGGAAAAGGCAAAACTTGTTTGCAGATTTTAAGAGAGTGACCTGTTTCCTTGATTATAGGTCAAAATGGCAGATGAGCAGATCTAATGCATTCATTTCCATGGACTCCTTGCTCCATCTCCACAAGAATTTGATACTATTTATTATGTATGTTAACTCTGTTTTCTGACAGGAGCAGAATGTATATTTTCTCATGTATCTATTCTTATGCAAATAAGTGGATCGAAAATGTGCACACTCTGTTAGCCAATGGGTTTGTTGTATTATTGTTACTGTTACTGTTTACAGTGTACATAAGTCCGAGTTTTGCCCCATCCAAACTGTGTTCAAACCCCACTAATAAAGAGCTGAATTTCACTACTTCACTCGTCTGCTTCTTCATTCCCTGAACACGAAACTATTTCAATGTGAAATTATGGCAAATTGTCTGTATATTTGTATACATTTCCCCCAAATTCATGTTATCAATGCATTAATGAATACATATCCCCAACGAATAAAGTATGGTTGGATGCACTTCAAAAGAGTGAATAGAGACTTTTTGTACATTTGTCAAATAAGCACATATTCCTAAATTTTACATGGAATGCATCCAACAGTGTGGATTTGAGCAGTTTGCCCAAAGCAGGACAAACTTGATTTCATCATTTTTGCCTCCAGAGATAGTTCAGGCTTGATGTGCTCTAGGACCCAATCTTTCTAGTGGTCCAGAGTATCCACAAAGCTTTCCTTCACCACCATATTTCAAACAGAACATTTTGTCAATGTTGGTTTTCTACACTGTCCACCTTTCATAAGCATACATGGAGAATGGACATTTATTTTTTTATTATTTTGTTTGTTTGTTTATATTCTTCAAATTTCTATTGCCGCCCTACTCGGCAACAACTCTGGGTGGCTAACAGCAATTAAAAGTAACATCAAAACTAACTAAAAGACCTTTTAAAACCCTATTAAAACTTCTAAATTATTTAAACACTCACCCCATCCAATAAAAGAGAAAGAGAAATCTTAATTATATAAGCAAACAGGCTGGGGTCACCCCTCCATCATTGCCCCACACCTTCCCTGACAGTCAGATTTTCGGTTCTTTCCTAAAGGGCAGCAATTCCATCTGGAGCTGTAACTCTGTTGGCAGGAGGTTCCATGTTGGCCGGTGCAGACACAGAGAAGGCCCTCCTTCTTGTGCTAGAGAGACGAGCCCCTCTACCAGATGGTACAATTAGAGAGCCCCTCCGGTCTGCTCTGGTTGGATGGACAGATGTTCTTGGGGTGACATAGTCTCTTAGATATCCTGGCCCACTACCATGTAGGGCTTTAAAGGTCATTACCAGCAACTTGAATTGCACCTAGAGGCACACTAGTAACCAGTACAGCCTCTGGAGCAGTGGCGAGATGCGGGCATAGCGCCTGCACCCCATCACCACCTGGGCAGAAGCATTATGGACCAGGTGCAGCCTGCAAATGGTCATCAAGGGCAGCCCCATGTAGAGCACATTACAGTAGTCTAGTCTAGAGGTGACCAGAGCATGTGTGACCATGACCATCAATATAAAAATATTGATATTATTAGTATCACTGAAACCTGGTGGACGGATGATAACCAATGGGATACAGTTATCCCAGGCTACAAACTGTACAGGAAGAATAGGATGGGGCAAACAGGAGGTGGTGTAACCTTGTATGTCAAAGAAGTGATAAAATCATACGAATTGGAATATCTAGGTGATTTGAAGTCACCATTAGAAACTCTGTGGTAAGAGTACCAGGCCACAAGGATGGTCTAACAGTAGGCATATACTATCGGCCTCCGACCCAAACTCCTGAGGGAGACTGGCAGTTGGAGGATGTTGTAAAGGAGGCATCCAAGAAGGGAAGCCTGGTTATAATGGGGGACCTCAATTACCCTCACATAGACTGGGTGAACTGTTGTTCAGCACATGATAAAGAGATAACGTTCCTAGATATGCTAAATGATTGTTCCCTGGGACAGATGGTTGAAGACCCAACTAGAGGTACAAGAATCCTTGACTTGATCCTGAGTAATACTCAGGATCTGGTGCAAGATGTTAATGTGACTGATCCAATAGGGAACAGTGACCACAACTCAATTATGTTTAACTTGATCATAGACCGCAAGTCACTGATAAAATCTAACACAGAGACCTTACATTTTCAAAAAGAAAATTTCCCAAAGATGAGGAAACTAGTAAAAAAAGAAGCTGAAAGGGAAAATTGAGAGAAAACAATAACTGAGGCCCAATTGGAATGCATACCCAAAAAGGAAAAAGGGCATTGCCAGGTCCAAGAGGACTCCGATGTGGCTTACAGGAGCTGATTGGGAAGTGATCAAAAGCAAGACAAGCTCATTTAGAAGATGGAAGGTTTGTCCGAATGAGGACAACAGGCAGAAACATTAATTCTGGCAGAAAAATGTAAGGCAACAATCGGGAAAGGAAAGCCGCCTTGAGTCGGCCCTGGTCGAGTAGGGCGGGGTATAAATCGAATAAATGAATGAAATGAAATGAATGAATGAAAGCAAGACTTTGAGGAGCATATAGTTAAAAATACTCAGAGAAATAACAAAGACTACTTTAAGGACATTAGAAGTAAGAACCCAACTAGGAAGGCCATTGGACTATTAGATGACAATGGAAGGCAAGGGGTAATTAAAGAGGAAACGGAGATTGCAGAGACTCGATGAATTCTTTGTTTCAGTATTCACTGAAGAAGACAGGGACCACATGCCCAAAACAGAGCCTATCTTTGTAGGGAGGGAAACCGAAGAATTAAGCAAATAGAAATTTATTTATTTATTTATTTATTAGTCATATTTATATATGAAATAACCAGGGAGGAGGACTTTGGATGTCTTGTTAAATGCTAACAAATCACCAGGACCAGATGGCATCCATCCACGAGTTCTCAGGGAACCTAAACATGAAATTGCTCATCTCCTAGCCAAAATATATAATCTTTCCCTCAAATCAGGGGTGATCCAGGAAATTACCAACTGGTCAGTTTGACATGTGTCCCAGGTAAAGCATCCTAAAAGATAGGATTAATAGGCACATAGAAGAGAAGGCGCTGCTAAAGGAGAGTCAACATGGCTTTTGCAAGGGCAAATCATGCCTCACTAATCTGTTGGAATTTTTTGAGAGTGTCAACAAGCATATGGATAAGGGGGATCCAGTTGATATTGTTTATCTGGACTTTCAGAAGGCTTTGGACAAGATCCCGCACCAAAGGCTCTTGAATAAACTTACCAGTCATGGAATAAAGGGACAGGTCTTGTCCTGGATCAGCAACTGGCTAAGGGACAGGAAACAGAGGGTAGCACTAAATTGACACTTCTCCAAGTGGAGGGAAGCAAAGAGTGGGGGCCCCCAAGGTTCAGTACTAGGACTCCTGCTTTTCAACCTCTTCATAAATGATCTAGAAGTAGGAGTAAATAGCAAGGTAGCCAAATTTTCTGATGACACTAAATTATACAGGGTAATGAAAACTGTGAGAGATTGTGAGGAGCTCCAGAGGGATTTCTTGACACTGGGGGAGTGGGCAAAACAGTGGCAAATGTGCTTCAACACTAGTAAGTGCAGAGTGATGCACGTTGGGGCAAAAAAAAAAAAACATTTATAAACTGATGGGGTTTGAACTCTCTGCAACAAACCAGGAAAGGGACCTTGGTGTCCTGGTGGACAGCTCAATGAAGGTGTCAACCCAGTGTGCCTCAGCAGTAAAAAAAGCAAAGTCAATGCTAGGGATCATTAGGAAGGGTATAGAAAATAAGTCAGCAAGTGTCATTTTGCCTCTTTATAAATCTATGGTGAGGCCCCATCTGGAATACTGTGTACAGTTCTGGTCACCATACCTCCAGAAGAATATTATGGAGTTGGAGAAAGTGCAGGGGAGGGCAACCAGAATGATTAGGGGTCTGGAGCATCTTCCTTACCATCTGAGGCTGCAACGGTTGGGCCACTTCACTCTTGAATGATGGCATCTAAGAGGTGACCTGATTGAAGTTTATAAAATCATGCACGGTGTGGACAAAGTAGATAAGGAAAAACTGTTTTCCCTATCACATAACACTAGAACTAGGGGGCACTCCATGAAACCTTTGGGTACTAGTTCTCAAACAAATAAGAGAAAGTACTTTTTCACCCAGAGGACCACTGGTCTATGGAAATCCCTGCCAGAAGAAGTGGTGACAACTGTCAGTCTTGACAGCTTCAAGAAAGGATTAGACAAGTTCATGGAGGACAAGGGTATCAATGGCTATAACTATGGATACCCAAGGACAACCTCCGGGTTGGAGAGATAGACAGGATATCTCTCAATGCCATTTCCAGGGAATCCTAAGCAGGTGAAGGCATCTGCTTGGGAATACCCTGAAGCAAATGGTGAGCCACTGTGTGAGACAGAATGCTGGACTGGATGGGCTGTGGCCTGTTCCAGCAAGGCTGGTCTTATGTTCTTATGAGCAAGGAGTCCCAGTCCAGGAGCTGGCGTAACTATCGGATCACATGAGGTTGTGCAAAAGCCTTCCTGGCCATGACTGCCAACTGCTTTTTGAGCAGTAGTCATGAGTCTAGGAGAACCCCCAAGTTAAGCACCAGGTCTGCCTGGGGCAAAATAGCCCCATCCAGAAGCAAAGATGTTAGCTCCCGAGATAACGCAGGGCCTCTGATCCATAGCCACTCAGTCTTACTGGGATTCAGTTGTAGCCCGTTGTCCCCCATCCAGACCCCAACAACCTCCGGACTTCTGGATAGGACTTTGACAGCATCGCTTGGATCACCACAGGCTGAGATGTACAGCTGAGTATCATCAGCATACTGATGATACCTTACCCTGTGGGAACAGATGATCTCACCCAATGGCTTCATGTAGATGTTAAATAGGAGAGGAGAGAGCACCGAGCCCTGAGACACCCCATATTGAAGGGGCCTAGGGCAGGACCTCTTGCTCTCCAACCACACTGACTGGGTCCAGCCCTTCAGAAATGAGGAAAACCAGGACCACACAGTGCCCTGGATCCCCAATCCATGGAGCCGTTCCAGAAGGATACCGTGGTTGATGGTATCAAAGGGCGCTGAGAGGTCAAAAGGAGCAAGGATGGACAGATGACCTCCATCCTGCTACCGCCAGAGGTCATCCATCAGCATGACCAATGCCGTCTCTGTACCATATCTGGGCCTGAATCCTGATTGGAAAGGATCCAGATAATTAACTTCATCCAGGACCTCCTGTAACTACCACGCCACTGCCTTCTCCAGTACCTTCCCTAAAAAGGGAAGGTTGGATACAGGTCTATAGTTAGTTAGTACCGCTGGGTCGAATGATGATTTCTTCAGGAGGGGGCACGCATGTTTTAAGGCTGCAGGGAACACACCCTCCTGATGTGAAGAATTAATTATTGCCATGACCCAGCCACCTGTCACTGCCTTGGAGGCTTTCACCAGCCAGGGAGGACAAGGATCTAAAGGGCATGTAGTGGTACGAACAGATGCGAGGAGCCTGTCCACTTCCTCAGGGACACCTGGATCAAACTGATAACAGATAACATGGCTAGACTGCAGCTGGGTCAACTCCAAATGGTCTTGGTCTTCAGTGATGCATCTTTACACTGATCTTTTTAAATTCCTTCATTGTTGCCTATCTGAGTTTCAGCCTTTTTCTGCTTTCTTGGCTGCAGTCTCCATTTGGGTTGATGACTGAACCAAGGTATACAAAATCTTCATTTTGATTTCTTCATTGTCAACATTAATGTTGAGTAGTTCTTCTGTAGAACAAACGGCATGATTAAAATTGAGGTGAGTGGCCATACTCACAAATAGCTAGGTGATGGAATTAAGAAATTCAACAATCAGAAGAAGGAGTTGAGGAAGACCACAAACCAGATGGATGGATGAAATAAGAAAATGAATAGAATCGGCATAGTGATAAATGATGATTTGTGAGAGCAAAAAGCGAGGCTTGAATTCAACACACTGGATGTCAATGAATTAAGAAGATGAAGGTGAAGAGGAAGGAGAAGATCCTTGTGCAGGCCTACCTTTGCACTAATATTGGAGATTCATCTCCAGCCTAGAGGAATTGCAGATCTGGAAGAATTCAGCTCATCCTTCAACCCAATTTTTTTCTGGCTCTACTCCTGACAGATCTTAGCACATCAGTACTGCCAGTAAATTGTTCTCTCACTCATTCTCTAAGACTTCCATTCTGTCACTGGAAAAGTGGTGGTACATGGAAAGGGTCACCTCAAAGATTGTGGTATATTTGAACCACAATTGGTGTACCTTGGTAATGCAAACCTTGTGTTGCCAGCTAATCTTTCTCACACTAGGTCAGGCAAAGGGAACTGCAGAATGAACTCACCAAAAGGTACCTTCATTTCAGCAGTTTCACATTTGGCCTAGACATGAAAGAAGAAGAAGACTGGAGAAATCTTCTGCCTAATTCTACATCTTTGAGTAAGGATTGCACCAATAATGGGTATGAAAGGGCTAGATAAACCTTATGTGAACACCAGCAGGATTTTGCCAGTGTGTAACCGATTCAAGACTACTATATTCTACCCAATGAAATGCTTGTACAGTCAACCCTCACATAACAACGCGTTCAGATAGCATCATTTTCACTTAACAACGCATCGTTATGCACCACATGTTCCCCTGCATAACAATGTTTTCAGTGTAGTTGTCCAGACAACAACACTAAATTAACCATCATTATCCGGACAACGATGCTAAAAATGTTGTTATGTGGGAAACTCCATAGAAACCTGCATAACAACAAAAATCGCTTAGCAACGCAACTTGAAGAACCAAGTAACGTTGTTATTCGAGGGTCTACTATAAAGTATTCAGGTTTGCTGAGCATACTGTAGAAGTAAAACTGGATACACTTTCATGTCAAGTTCACTGTTGCTTATTTGGGCACTGTTTCACTTTTGCAGTGGACTGGGAAAATAACACTTGAGATGTCATTTCTAGCTCTGAGCAGTTCTTTTTATTTATTAGATTGAAACTTGCCCAATTTCCTTCCACAAAGAATTATCTGTAGTGAAGTTTTGATCAGATGCAAATGTATTTAAATTTAATTAATTAATTGGTCACAGGACAGGTGCTTGATCAGCTAAAAACTGCCTAATGAACTCAAAGAGCCATAAAGCGGCAAAACCACATTTCGGACGGTCCTTTTTCTTCCTTCTTTTGCCTTTTCTGGCAGGACTAATTTTGATTATGAGCAGAAAAACTGGTTCATTGCCCATCATTTGCTCTCTTCCGTCTGTGCACATTCCATCATCAGAGATGATCTCACTAATGCATCATTATTGTTCTCGCTGTTGCATCATTTAGTGCCTGTTCTTCAGTGAGGAGTGCATTACTCAGAAGGTCACCAGATGAATCCTACTCAACATCCAGGATTTATAGCTTGATGAAACTCATCTCCTTTCTGCATAAAGTCAAGCAGATTATTTTGCATCAGAACAGTGTGCAGATTGGGGATGCAGGCAAAATTCATTCGTTTCACATTTTAATCTAAACCAGCTGGATTCATACTTCGCAGACTATGTTACAAAATGCAAAGTCCTTCCATTTTTGCACTTGGATTTTGCAACACTGTTCACCAATCAAGAAATGCATGCAAATGTGCATTAATAATGGAAAACTGCATAAAGAAAAGCATGCATTAGGGAAATGTAGGTCTATTAGGGGAAATCACTAACAGAAATGCAAATGAATTTCAAAGCAGATGTCTTTCCTTTTTCTTTTGTACTGGCGGAACTACTGAGAAAACTGATGGGGTTAAGAAATAGAACAAACTTGTGCCTGGGGGGCGTGGGGGACAGTCTTTTATATAAAGCCAAACACATCTGTCTATATTTGAAATGGAGTTATGATATGGGTGACTGCAGTGGCTTAGTGGTTAAGACACTGAACTTGACGCCTGGAAGGTCAGCAAGTCAGCAGTTCCAGACCCAAGTGCTGCATGATGGAATGAGCTTCCATCTCTGACCCAGTTCCTGTCAACCTATCAGTTTGAAAGCAAGAAATTGTGAGTAGATAAATAGGTACCACTTAGGTGGGAAGGTAAATAGCGTTCTGTGCTAGTCATGCCTGCCACATGTCCATGGAAACATCTCTATACACAGACAGTGCTGGCTCTTTGGCTATAAACAAGATGAGTACTGAACCCTAGACTCGGATATGACTGGCTTTTGAGCAAGGGTGACATTTGTCTTTACCTTTATCTAGATTATGATATAAATGTCAGGAAGGCAAATCAAGAGAGGCAAAGTGTCGGCCTCCAGGCAAAGTGTTGATGCAACTCATAAGGCATTTTTGTTGACCAGGTCCTTCTAGAGTCCTCTGGACCCTCCCTGCCAAATATAATTCTCCAGCAAAAACATGAGCATTTTCATTCTAGAAGACCTCTTAAACTGGATTTCACTTTTTCAATAGATTGTCAAGGGGCACTCATTTAATGGGGCAGGTATTTGGTGATCTCTGTGGTCTCCAGAATATCCTGAGGAGTAGAAAACTGGCCCAGGCCTCTTGAAGTCACTTGCCCTGGTTTAAATAAACACATAGATAAATACTAAAGTTAAGCATGGCTCCCTTGTTCTCACTAGGAGGCCATTAAAAGGCCTTAGACTAGATGCAGCATTTCCCAAACTATGTTCCACAGAACACAGGTGGACTTCAATTCCCAGAAGCTTAAACTACAGAATGAACTCACCCAAAGGTTGATTCATTTTAGCAGCCTCACATCTGGCCTAGAAATGGAGGAGGAGAAACAACAACATTGGCTGATCAGTGATTTGGGAAATCGACTTAGGCTTCTGGGAATTAAAGTCCAAAAACCAAAGATTGGGAAACAGTGGACTAGAGTGTATCCTAATTTAGAGCTGAGTGATCTATGCCCAGTCTAGTTCAATGTTGCCTCAGCTCAGATTAGAATCAATTTGGAAGCCTTTCCCTGGCAAAACACAATGATTATTTAAAAAAAAAGGTTTTGCTGTTTTTGCACCAATGCATATGAAATTGGAAAGATGGTAGACCTTAAAGAGGAGGCTAAACCTGCCAAATTTCAGGCAGATAGGTTCAAACATTTGCATAATTTATACCTTTAATGTTTGCTTTTCATTAAAAGGCTGCTGTGGTTTGTGCCTCATCCAGTATTTCTTGTGCTATGGACACAAATCAATGAATAAATTTGTTTTATTCCATTCCAGTAATAATGCAAGCGCGGCGCCAAAATGGCCGCCGCGCCCTTTGCGGCCCCCCCCACAGGACAGAGAATCCGGGTAGTTAGGGGCGTGGCCAGCTCCCTTATAAAAGGGGTGGCCACGAGGCAGCCGAGCTGCCATTTTGCCTCAGCGACGGAGCGGAGAAGTTTTTTCCCTGCGCCTCCGTCGCTCGTTGGTATCACCGGAAAGCCTTTTGGGTCGATTTTGCCTAGCTAGCTTCCCTTTTTTGCTCGAGATGCCTTCCAAAAAGAAGGCTGCTGCGAATTCAGCCCGGGCTGTTAGGAGGCGCAACCCAGGTCGGAAGACCGTGGTGCCGCCTCCTCAACAGCCACCTTTGCCATCCCCGGCCGGGGCTGGTGGCTTGGGGTCTATCGCCCATTGGCCTGATCAGAGTGCGGGCGCGGAGGGCGCTCCGGCCCGCGGCCCGCGAGCGGTGGACACCGCTCCTCCTCCTGCCCAATCCGTTGGGCCTATTGCTTTCGGGCCGCAGCCTCTCCCGGGGTCCTCTAGCCTTGGGGGGTGGCCCGGCACCCTGCCTTGGCAGGTTTCCTCACCAGCCCTAACGGGCTTCGGTCCTGGCCAATGGCCATATATGGGCCATGGGGTGCAGGGACCTGTCCCCATGCAAGGGTCAGGCGGGCCGGCCGGCTCTTTGCCCATGGTCAATGTAGACACCTTACTGGCCCGTATTGCGGCCTTGGAGGCGTCTTTGGCCCGGGCCAGTCAGGCAGGCGCCCCTTTTGGGGTACCTTTGGAGGCGCTATCGGCAGCAGGACACCGGCCGGCGGGGAGGGTTGAGCTGCTGCAGGCGGGTGGCGCGGCTCCGGCCACTGCCTCGCAGCTCCCCAGCCAGCAACCTGGTGCGGGTCAAGCCCCGGTGACGAGCTCTTCATCGGTCGTGAGCTCCGACGCCCCCAGTGGGCCAGAACCCCCGGTGGGGGCGGCCCGCGGGGGTGCAGCATGTGAGTATATGGTGCAAACGAGTACATCCACACACATTCCCAATATAGGGGGGGCCTTTCAGTGGCCTTGGCCTCGCGCGGGTGGTGCAGGGACTACGCCGCTGGCGACCCACCCGGCGACAACTACTGCCACTATGCCACCTGGGGTGGGCCTCGGTTCTTACACTGCTGGGAACATACTCGGGGTGGCAGGGTTAACTCAGGCCCCTTTTGATAGGCCAGCTATCCCCTTTTCGGCTTTGCCGACGGCAGGGTATTCCTTGCCACTGGGTGATCACTTGGCACAGGCTACCAGAGAAAAGATATGGCGAGGGGAGTACGTAGATATCTTCTCACTCCTGAACAGAGAGCCCACCAAGGAAGAAAGGGAGGGTCAGGATGAGAAGGACAAGGAGCAGGCACGCCGCCGTAAGCCGCCGCGTACCTGGGCCAACTGGCTCCCCGCTTATTTAATATACATGGCGGTATATTTGAGGGCGCGGCCGGATCTAGCTATTCCCATGGTCCAATATTTGGACAACATATATAGGGCGATGGTAGATTTCCCGGGCCCCTCATGGCTAGCATATGATGAGGAATTCCGTATGAGGATTCCCCTCCACCCCGAGATGAGATGGGATGAGCCGTGCCAGAGACTGTGGCTCTTGTATATGACACCCACACGTCCTGCCCCGGGGGATAGATACCATTGTGGCCATGCGGTCCAGCGAGCAGCTCCAGCGCAGGTTACCCGCCAACTGGCGGGGCAGGGGGTTCCAGCCCGCCTGCTGTGCTGGACTTTCTCGTCCAATGGTTCCTGCAGTCGAAAGAACTGCAGGTATAAGCATGAGTGTCCCACATGTTCTGGTCCCCATGCAGCCTCTGCTTGTCCCAAGCCTGGGGGGCGCGAGGCAGAGGGAGGGGTGGACAGTGGGCTGGCAAGCCTGCCACGGATGGAACTAGTTCTCCGAAAGGCCCCCTCCCCAATTAAGGTGGACATGCTGGAGCGCTGGCTCGCATCGTACCCAAGGGGAGAAGACAGAGAGTATCTCATCCAAGGTTTTAAGCAGGGATTTCGTATCCCTTTTATGGGTGATAGATCCCCTCAGGATGCCCCCAACCTTTTATCCCTCAGAGGAAGGGAGGAGGTGGCCGCGGCCAGCATTAAAAAGGAATTAGACGCGGGCAGGGTCGCTGGACCTTTTCCCGCACCCCCTTTTCCCAACCTTAAGGTTTCGCCATTGGGTTTGGTTCCCAAAAAGTCCCTAGGTGAGTTTCGCCTTATTCATCATTTGTCCTACCCAGCCGGCCGATCGGTCAACGATGCGATACCTGATGACCTTTGTTCGGTCAGGTACACATCGTTCGACCATGCGCTGCGCATGGTGCGCTCGTGTGGCCCGGGTGCCTTGCTGGCCAAGTGCGACATTAAGTCAGCTTTTCGCCTCTTGCCGGTGCACCCGGGCGACTTTGAATTGCTGGGTTTTAAATTTAAAGGGGAGTATTATTTTGATAAGGCCATGCCTTTTGGCTGCTCCATATCATGCTCGGCTTTCGAGCGTTTTAGTACCTTCCTAGAGTGGGCTTTCGTCCGCAGGTCAGGGTCCCGGTCTGTAGCCCATTACCTGGATGACTTTTTATTCGGGGGTGAACGGGGCTGGGACACGTGTGCACGTCTCCTCAATACATTTCAGACGCTAATGCAGGAACTCGGTGTCCCTTTAGCGCCCGAAAAGACCGAGGGCCCGTCGACCGAACTAGTATTCCTGGGGGTTGAGATTGATACAGTAGTGCAGGCTTCTAGGTTACCGGGTGATAAGGTGTCCAGGATAGTGACCCTTATCTCGGAATTGCTGGCCAAGCGTAAGGCATCCCTGAGGGAACTGCAGGTGCTACATGGGCACCTCAATTTTGCTTGCAGGGTGGTCGCACCGGGTAGGGCTTTCGCCCGGCGCTTATGCGACGCCATGGCAGGGTTATCCAGGCCCCACCACAGAGTCAGGCTTACCCGGGGTATCAGGGCAGACATGTTCGTCTGGTTGCAATTCCTGAGGGAGTTTAACGGGGTCTCATTTTGGAGGTCTGACCTCCTGGCATCCCCCAATTTCCAGATACAGTCTGATGCCTCAGGATCCCTGGGTTATGGGATGTACTTCAATGGGAAGTGGGCCTATGGTGGGTGGCCACCGGCATGGGCAGGCACAGGTCGCCTGCGGGATCTCACATACCTGGAATTTTTTCCCATTCTGGGGGCTTTGATGCTATGGGGCGAACAGTGGGCTAATTCGGTGGTGCATTTCTGGTGCGACAATGCTGCCGTTGTACACATTGTCAATGCACAGACTTCTAAATCGCCCAGAGTTATGGAACTAGTGCGCCATTTTGTGCTGCGCTGCCTGCGCCTCAACGTCTTGTTCAGGGCCAGGCATGTCCCAGGGGTTAATAACGATATTGCTGACGCTTTGTCCCGCCTGCAGATCTCCCGGTTCCGCGCCTTGGCCCCGGATGCGGAGGAATTTCCCTCGCCACTCCCGGACGAGATGTGGACTATTGGCAAGGAGAGGTGAACCGGGCGATTGGCCTGTCACTAGCGCCACGCACGCGTAAGGCGTATCAACAAGCATTCAATTCGTATAGGGCTTTTGCTACTCAATTTCACTTGCCAGAGACCTGGCCTATCCCGGTGGACCATGTTCTGCGGTTCATGGTTCACCTGCATGCTCAGGGCCTTGCACCTCGCACCATAGCATCCAAGCTCTCGGCGTTGGCTTTTATGGCCAAAGTAGGGGGTCATGTGGATACCACCTCTGACTTCCGTGTGAGACACGTTTTGGAGGGGTGGGTGCGCGAGCGCGGGCGTTGCCCGGACGACCGGCACCCTATTTCCCCAGGGGTTCTTACCCAGTTGGCCCGGGGCTGGCCAGGCCTCTGTTTTGATCATTATGAGGCAGCCCTTTTTCATGCAGCCACAACGGTGGCATTTTTTGGAGCGCTCCGCGTCAGCGAACTCGTGATGCTGTCTAAGGCGGATGCAAGTGGTAGGGCACTGGAACTCGGAGATGTCTATGTCGCCAAAGACTGGGCCCAGTTGAGGATTCGCTCCTCTAAAACAGATCAGCATGGCGTAGGCAGTGGAGTAAGACTGCTACGGTGTTCTTTGGCAGACATCTGTCCGGTTGGTGCCCTACAGGAATACCTGGCACTGCGTGGCATGCACCACGGCCCGTTTTTCTGTCACCAAGATGGGTCTCCCCTTACTAAATTTCAGTTTTGGAAGGTGACAGCCAGAGCCCTCACCAGGGTGGGCCTACCAGGTGCCCGTTATGGCACACATTCGTTCCGTATTGGTGCAGCCTCTACAGCAGCTGCTTTTGGGTACTCTGGGGCTGACATACGCAGCATGGGGAGGTGGGGCTCACAATGTTTTCAGTTTTATGTGCGCCCACTCCCGCCATGAGTACCAATCCAGTCACCTTACCTCCCTTTTTCTCAATTTTCTTACAGACCCTGGGTGTCGTATTACACCGGTGACAGTATGGCTGGTGGGCCACAGCTATGTGCTCAGGGCAGCGCGTTACGCTGCGGCGACAGAGTGGGGACCCCGACTGGGACTGGGTGACCACGCCAGTCTTGCATGGCATGGTAAGCCTGGGATGTTATGGCGGGAGCTGCGGCCTTTCCTTTTTTCTGGCCTGGGGGCTGACCCGCCTGACATTCTAATCATCCACCTGGGGGGCAATGATTTGGGCCAGGTCACCGGCTTATCGCTCAAGCATGCGATTTGCGAGGACCTCGCCTACTTGCATTATGTCTGGCCTGCCACAGCCCTGGTTTGGTCGGACATTGTTCCGCGCCACTCTTACAGAGGGGGCGTTAACCTCCTGGCTCTTGACCGAGCTAGGCGCGCGGTCAATAAGGCAGTGGCGCGGTTTCTTACCACCAGGGCTTGGGGACGGGTTAGTCATCACCCCGATATTAGTCTACGAAATTATGACTTGTATGCAGGGGATGGGGTCCATCTGTCGCGAGGAGGTATGGACCTCCTGTTGGGTGACTGGCGAGCAGGCCTGTTGACCGAGCTGACGGTCTGGGGGGGGGGGGGCGTCAGGCCTTCTGTGAAGCCCCTCCGTGTGGCGGGTAGCACTGGTAAGGTAAACAGTATGACCCACAAGTATCCGGCAGGTTCGCAATTGACTGGACAACAATAGACAGGAATAAAGTAGTTAAACGTTGTCCGGTCAACGACGAACCAGGCGATGGGGTGATGATGATTGCTAACCAGCATGCATCACCCCTGTGATTTTACGGATACGCGTCAGAGGGTGGGGTCATGAGTTAGTTATTGACTGCGGTCAACAATTTGTTTGTTGTCAACAAACAAATTGATACAAATTGATACATTGTAACCAATTGCCGTTGGCAATTTTGGGGTGGTACCTTACCAGTGTTACTTCGGCCTGCTTGCCTTAGGAATTATGATTGGTCGTTTTACCAATACAAATTTATAATTCGGACTAGGGCATTGAATCAATAAATGTGGCCCTTTGCTGTTATCCACTTTCAATGTTGTCTGTGTCCGTTATTGGGGGGGGTGCGCCTGCAATGCAAGCGCGGCGCCAAAATGGCCGCCGCACCCTTTGCGGGGGCCCCCCCACAGGACAGAGAATCCGGGTAGTTAGGGGCGTGGCCAGCTCCCTTATAAAAGGGGTGGCCACGAGGCAGCCGAGCTGCCATTTTGCCTCAGCGACGGAGCGGAGAAGTTTTTTCCCCTCCACCCCCTCCCTAGTTAACAGTGTGATCATGGTCGCTTCGGGGCCGGGTGGGAATTTTTGGTTGGGACCCATATTGGCTTCGGGTCCTGGCTTTTTTGCCCATCCCACACTGTTGCTATGGTTTGATATAGGGGTCTTTCTTCGTTCCTACTATTGACTTTGGTCACATGGGCGGGTAGCACTGGTAAGGTAAACAGTATGACCCACAAGTATCCGGCAGGTTCGCAATTGACTGGACAACAATAGACAGGAATAAAGTAGTTAAACGTTGTCCGGTCAACGACGAACCAGGCGATGAGGTGATGATGATTGCTAACCAGCATGCATCACCCCTGTGATTTTACGGATACGCGTCAGAGGGTGGGGTCATGAGTTAGTTATTGACTGCGGTCAACAATTTGTTTGTTGTCAACAAACAAATTGATACAAATTGATACATTGTAACCAATTGCCGTTGGCAATTTTGGGGTGGTACCTTACCAGTGTTACTTCGGCCTGCTTGCCTTAGGAATTATGATTGGTCGTTTTACCAATACAAATTTATAATTCGGACTAGGGCATTGAATCAATAAATGTGGCCCTTTGCTGTTATCCACTTTCAATGTTGTCTGTGTCCGTTATTGGGGGGGTGCGCCTGCAAAGTTGGTAATTCTGCTTTGGGCGGGACCTCCCATTAATAGGTCCAGTTCAAACTGATTCAGTTACTTATTGAAGCTTTTTCCCCAAATCTGAAGCATAAGCCTAACCAATATTCAAATGAGCAAACAAATGGATTCATCTATAAACATGGAAAGGTACAAATCACAAATTTGCTAAAGTGTTTGTTCACTGTTTATCTACGGGACTAACATTGTATTTTTGTGATGGTCAACCAGCTTCCAGCTTGTTTGAGGAGATACAATACTTGCTTTTACTCCTTATACTGAGAGCACAAATACCAAGTTTCTGTGTGTCCTATTAAGAACTGCAGAGGTTAATGATATCTACTAATCTAATAAAAACACAAAGAGATAGAAATCTGCTTCCTCTCTTTCATTGGGGAGGTGTCACTACTGAACCAAGTAGTCCAAACTCAAAAGCTTCATCTGATTTGAACTTTTCCCCCTGTTGGGACAACCTGGAGTAAGTAAAGATGACTCTGAAGTTCATGATGCAAGAATATTTCTCCAGCTATCCCTCAGGTGTCCAAAGTTTCATTAATATTTTGTCAATATGTAGAAGATGGGGCCTTGGGAAAAGGAACATGGACCCCTTGGAGGCAGGATCCAAACCTCTCTGAATAAAACGAATGGACTTGCTATTCCCATTCATCCATTTAAAGATGGAAAGGGATAAGAAACCAGATATTTTTGGTTGTGGCATGAATGCAGTAGAACTACTTCCCTAGAGAAGTCTGCCCAGTTATTTCACTGTTGAACCCCTGTCTTTTAAAGATAGTATGTGGAGTTCTGGTGGATTTGATTGATGATCTTCCTAAGCTTTGCCTCTCTACCACCATTTAATTTAAAGGTTTAATTCAGGGGTTCCCGACCTAAGGCCCACGGGTTGAATCTGGCCCATGGTGCCATTTCATGTGGCCCCCACCCCTTCAAGGGCATTCAAGAAACAACCCCTTTGAAGCTGTTGGGACAAAATGGCCACCCCCACCATGCAGGTAGGGCAAAATGGCCATCCGGCCCTCAAAGCTAACTGAGAGAACATGACCTGTCCCCTGGCTTGAAAAAGGTTGGGAACCCCTGGTTTAACTGATGTTGTGGACAAAATGTAAAAGTTATAACTTTTTTGAAGTAATCTTGAATTTTAAGTTCTTTTACTCCAGCAGACATAACAATTGGGCAGGGAGGGGAGGGCGAAATTAGGAAACACAGGTATTTTGAATAATAGTCTGGAAAATGCCTGCTGTCTAAGGAGGTTCCAAATGCCTGTTAGGCTTCTTTTAATCCATCCCTTGCTGTTTCTCATCTCTAAGAAGATCCAGTGTGGGTAATAGGAACTCGCAGAGAAACCGTGCTGTGTACCAAATTCAAATTATAACACTGCTCTGAAATGCGAGGAAACACTTTACCTTAAGTTACAGCCTCTGCTGATAAAAAGTGCTTGCTAACAAAGTATGCTTTTTCAAATGACAACAGGAACCCTAGTGAGTTCAGATTTTCCTTCCTCTCTCTCAGCTTCAGGGCTCCAGTACAGTTATAGGCCATCAAAGCATTAATTTAGAAACCAGGGAGGAACAACATTTACCAACGTCTCAGCATACAGCCAAGCTCCAAATTGTCCTCAAATGTGAATAAGCTCATTTCGCCTGTCTCATATCAGAGTGGGGATTAGCTGAACTGTGATCCAAGAGGCTGGCAGGTCTTGGATTAACTAGCTACCCCTAACAACATGACAGGCACCAATCAGGATGCCGAGGAGCTATGATTTGGTGTAAATTTACCGTGTAATCTTACTGCAAGTTTGCTCAGAGCGATCAGTCCCTTATTCCTCTAGAGAGGAGATTACGGTTTTGGTATGCTTTCTTTCTGATGCTATCTGCTTGCAATACTGTAAGCGGGATTTCTAAGAGCATTAGATGACTATCGGCCATGTTGCATGTAAACAAACAGGATACATATAAATATGGAGAAAGAGAGGGAGAATGAGAAAAAATGGCAGGCAGAATGAGTACATTGTCGAGCCTTATGGTATATTTATCCGTGAATTCAGTTATGCAAGTGCATGAAGTGTCCCCAATTTCCCTGTCTGAAACGTAAAGGTTTATTATCCTATAATGGAGTGAAATCATTAATTTCATATAGGTCTGCAGATGCTGACATGTAAAAGACTGTTTCATTTTAATAATTTATACTAATGGAATAAGCAATGTGATCTCTCCTAGGATTGTACAGTAAGCATGGTGAGAACTTCCATAAAAATTCAATTTCTCTGATTTCTAGAGCACAGATTTCCAGGTGCATTTTTTTAAAAAGGGGGGTAGTTGAGCACAACCCAGGTTAGAAAACAGATGAGATTCACATGATGCTGGATCCAGGCTGTCTGAAGGACAGTTTTGAAATTCCTGGGTGGGCTGGAGGTTTCTCATCGTCCAACCTGCTATGATTGCATGTTCAGTGGGAAGGAAGCCCACTGTGAAGAGTTTGTGCAAAATTTCATAGAAAAAGACACTCAGATCTAGTCTGATTTAGATGCTTTGGTTGACATGTAACTTGACATATAACTTGACAAGGGACAAGCATACCCAGAGTGAGGTGGAGAGATAACAAGAAATATTGATAATCAAAGAAATATTACAAGAAAACCAAATAACACCAGTGGAGACCACTAGAGGTGCCAGAACAAGAACCTTGCATCTCCCTCAACATCCAAGGAGGGGGGAGAGGAGAAGAAGAAGAAGAAGACTTTTTAAGCAGATGCAGCTCATTGCTCATTGAGATCTACATCACCAGTGGGAATAAGAAATAGAGTCTGAGCCATGTTAATGCAATATTTTGTTTAGTTGCACTTTGGTGCTATGATTATCAATCTTTTTACCTCTACTTTATTCAAAGTGAGCATGTGGTTCCTTGTTTTCATGCAAAAGGACAGAGGTCAGGATTTACATTCCCACTTAAGGATAAGAATGAACTAGTAATTCTGGCACAAACCCAAGCACATGTAATTGCTCTGTCCCTTGTTGATCCTTCTCAGAAGCAATAACCAAAGGGTAGGCAGCTGGGCAGGCCAGGTTTGGCTATCTATGGCAGGAAGTAATGTGCCACATGGTGCTTTCTCACTGAACCATGCTCAGGCAACTCCACTTCAACTCCTGGATGCCAGTAAAAAAAGGAAAAATTCAATCAGTATGTAGTACCTGGAGAGAAAAAGAAGAGAGCTGCTTCACTTCCAGAGCGCCTCATTCTCTTTTGAGTGCTGGTTTCATGGGGAGGTCCTAGAGGCAAGGCATGATGGGAAGGATAGACTTCTGAAAAAAGATGACCTTAGAAACTACCCTTCCCATCACACCTTATGTCTTGCCACACAGGATAGCAGAGATAATAAGCACTCAGTTGGTGTAGAAACAAAGCTTTATTAGACAGTTCTCTAAGCAAATCATGACAGAGACAGAGCAAGAAACAAAAACAAGAACACAAGCAAGCAATGCATACCTAGCAAGAATTCCCTCTCTTCCTTCTCTAGCCACTGGATGTTTGGGTAAGTGGCAGGGATGCTTCTGGCACTTCTGATGTATGAAGCGCTCTCAAAAGAGACTGTAGCCAAGAAAGCAGAAGAAGAAGGTGACTTAGAATGGTATCAATGAAGGAATTAGAAAATATCATCAGTGTAAGAATATATCACTGGAAACCATGACCAAGACATCCATTCTCTTTCTCTTGTATGCCCAATCACTATGTACGAGTATGAAAGTTGGACAATAAAGAAAGTGGACAAGAACAAAACTAGTCTTTCTAAAATATGGTGTTGGAGAACTTTGTGGATACTCTGGACCACTAGAAAGATGAATAATTGAATCCTAGAGCACATCAAGCCTGATCTATTTCTGGAGGCAAAAATGAAGAAATTATGTTTGTCCTGCTTTGAACACATTGCGAGAAGGCAAGATTCTCTAGAAAAGACAATAAACTTGGGAAAGGTTTAAGACAGCAGGAAAAGAGGAAAATGAGATGGCTTGACTCTCGAAGGAAAGCTACAGCCTATAACAGTGGTGGTGAACCTATGGCATGTGTCACCCCAGCACAGAGTTTGCCCTGCCCCTCTGCCCAGCAGCCCAATGGGAGCACTTCCTCCCCCCCCCCCTCAGCACAGAGTTTACCCTGCCCCTCTGCCCAGCAGCCCAATGGGAGCATTTCCTTCCTCCCCTGTTGCTGTATTGGCACTTTGTGATAAATAAGTGGGTTTTGGTTTGCAGTTTGGGCACTTGGTCTCTAAAAGGTTCGCCATCACTGGCCTATAACTTGCAGGAGTTGAGCAGGACCGCTGAGGGTAGGACATGTTGGAGATTTCTTATTCATAAGGTCACCATAAATCAGAGTCAGCAAATAACAACATTGCTCTTTAAAATCCCCTTCTTTCTGCTAGACTGCTTTTAAATGTTTTTATTTTGATTGCCTATATTTCTAATTGCTTCCTGCCTTGCTCCACTGCAGAACTAACCTGAAAGTTCTGCAAAGCAAACTCATGATATATAGGGTGAATAGTGGATACATGTTGTATATCCTTTGAGATACCTTACATTTTCTTTGATTGGCCAGCTACTAAAATTTGACCTCTGTTTTGCTGATTACCACACCCCTTTTCATTTCATTACACTGTGCACATTTTTCTTTCATAACTATTTACATATGTAATTACTATAGGCACTTTAGGAATTGTTGGCTAATGGCTCTGTGTAAATACTAATTATCAGTAATTAAAAAAAACCAGCCAGCTATTAGAAAGATACTGATAGGGCTAAAATGCTGCTTAGGAAGCAACTAGTGTTTGATGAAGCAAAATTAAACATCAAATAACCTTCCCTCGGTATAATTATACTGTGTGCATCATTTGACTGGTAAGGAAATGAAAGTGCTAAAAGGAGGGTCAGGTAGTATCTGATTCCTTCTCTCCACATGCCTGTGCTGTCACAAAATGATGCTATCTCAGAGATATGTAGACAGTAGAGAATATTCTGAGACCTAATGGCTCCAGATGTAGAAGAGCACCCAATGTTTGGAATGGTTCTTTCCCCTCATGCCATGCTAAAATGAATGTGCCTATTGAATGATGTTCTAGTGAATTAAAGGGACTGTGGTGGCTTAGTGGTTAAGATGCTAAACTTCATGGCTGAAAGGTCAGCAGGTCAGCAGTTTGAGACCCAAGTACTGCATGACAGAGTGAGCTCCCATCTCTGCCCAGTTCCTGCCAACCTAGCAGTTTGAAAGCAAGAAATTACAAGTAGATAAATAGGGACCACTTCGGTGGGAAGGTAAACAGCTTTCCACACACTCTGGTGTTAAGTCATGCCTGCCACATGTCCATGGAAATGTCTGCAGATGCAGACAGCACTGGCTCTTTGGCTATAAACAGAGATGAGCACTGAACCCTAGAGTTGGTTATGACTGGCTTACAAGCAAGGGTGACCTTTTCCTTTACCTAGTGAATTAGTGTATGCTTTAACAAGAAAGAGGAATGCAGATGGAAAGAACGCTCACATATTTTCTCATTCTTGAGGGGGAAAGGCTGCTACATTGGGAAAATAGGCAACCAGTGTGAGATTTTTCAATTTTACACAAGAGTGAAAAGGCCAGTGTGTTTTCTCATCACCAGTTGCGTGAACAAATGGAAATCAATTTACCAATTTATCAATTTTGTTTTCTAAACAAAATGGCGGCCACAACTATTTTCAGCTGTTGTGCGGCCAAGAGATGTCCTAGGAAGGCAGGAATAGAACGGAAAAGGCAGAGATCCAGAAAAATGCACCCAACAATGGTGTTTTTTCCAGCCCCAAACAGCGTGAAAAGGTAAGATATAAAACACGATGCATCAGATAATGCTAAAAAGACATCCAATGCAATCCCCCCCCCCAAAAAAAAAGCTGGTTTTTATCCAATTATGGTGTTATGCGATGCGGTCATTATCCAAGGTTTTACTGTACTAAGAAACAGGATTTTGGCCATTGAGTGGACTACTTGTGAGTACAGTATGTGTAGTTAGCTTCAGAATGGGAAAAAAGAAGGTAGAGCAGGGGTTCTCAACCTTTACATGCACGGGCCGGACCCCTCCCCTTTAGACAGTTGAGAGGGCTGGACATGTGTTTTCTTGTTGGATTTGGGCCGCGAGGTGGCCGTTGGGTCCCGGATGAGACTGGTTAAGCAATGAGACACGAGGCAAGATGGAGCGAAGACCAGTGATTTATTGAGGGAAAATCATCAGTATATATAGAAAGCAAGGCTGCGTGTGATGGAATTGACATCTGACAAGAATCACATCTCATGTTTACACGGGTTAATTGGGAACCTCTCCCCGGGAAGTTAATTAACTAAATTAAACACTGACAGGGGAACTCCATTGTTCCATGCTTATCCTGGGGTAAACATGGCCACTGTTGGTTTTAGGGCTTGTGGTAATCCGCGGGTACGACATTACCTATTATATGACTTATGAGTCAGCCATCCAATTTCCTCTTGCTTTAACTGTTTGTCAGGTCAGCTGTGGGTGAATTTAACTATGGCTATTAATCCGCTCCCCAATTTCTGTCCCCTCGGAACCAAGCTCGAAGGAGCAATCTCCCAAGTAATGGTTCTGTCAGGGACAGTATGCCAATTGCGTGCACGGATCCCGCACTCCCTCTTTACTTGTTTGATTGGACCTGACAGACGGCTCGGCGTAGGAGTGGCATCAGCTGACATGGAGTGATAACATTCCGGGGTTCTCTCTGTGGGGGACATCTCGACATCAGTGAGGGAATACATTGCACGAAACAACACACTGCTGTGCCCAGTATTACCACCCCCACAATCACTTTGAGTGTCATTTATAACCATCCCCATGGGAACCAGGACCATAATGAATCCCACCACCCCCACGTAGCGTCTTCCTTGATATTCTTAACCAAGGTATGGAGATCTGTGAGCTGATTCTGTACCTTGTGCGAGTTGTCTGTGAGGTTAAAACAACACATGCCGTGGACAGACTCGCAACCCAAAACAACAGGAGGTAATCGATGGCTGCTCGATTATCCAAGATGGCATGGCGAAGCTCTGTCTGCTCCTGATTAAGCAGCGCTATCGCCGAGGAGGTGTGGTTGATGGCTTTTGCCAGAGCGCAAGCCAATTGACCAATTCTCCGAGAATTGCTGATGGCTAAGCCTGGCACGCCAAGCAAGCTGACTGCTAACGAAACATACTCAGCCTTGCTCAGAATCCTAATGTTACTATCACATGAGCTGTCTAGCTGGGTGGCACGAGAGTGCTGTATGTGTGAAGGAACATTCGTGCTTGGTGCAACCATGTCTCTAGTGGGAAGCAACAATGTCAAGCGATTGATACAACATGTGGAATCTGATACATTTGCGGGAATGTAGTTCCAAGTATACTGATTGCATGTAAAGAACCATCCGGAAGGCAAGGTAACATGAACATACATTGAATTAATAGTCTCTGGGTTATCACAAGTCCAGTTGCTGCTGCCGGGGTCGAGGCAATGGCGATGAGGCCCATCGACTGCAGAACAGCTGATCATTCGAGCACAAGTAGAGTTCGAGCTGACCGCCACTCAAGGAGTGTAGAGAGTGGCTGCATCAGCCGGCAAAGCTTTGGTGACTTGGGTTCCCCAGTGCACATACTTGAAAGGCCAGTCTTGTAAAATGGACCGAATATCCGCTTTACCAACCAGTCACCATTCCTGATGCGTGTATCTGGGGAATGACACACTGGGATGAGACATGTGCTCAGGATTGAGGCAGAAAGGGTGGTCTGCCTCAGGCAAAAATCGGACTGATTGATGAGGTTCGCCAATCTTTCCCAAACGTTGTACTGCAGCCGGGCAGAGAGATCTCTGCCTGGCATTAGGTTGTTGGCTTCCAGCGAAGCTGCCTGAACGCCTCCCCCCGCAAGTAGGGAAAGGATCAGGATGATGGTGGTCATCACAGAATTAGCTGTGATCAGGGAAAAAGCTGCAACCAAGATGTTCTCCGGTGTCGGCTCTGCTGCTTCTTGGCATAGGGATTTGGCCATCCCCCAGGTGATCTCCGTTGCTGTCATCTGCTGTCGCCGCCTCCTCTGCTTGGCTCTCCCCATCAGGGTGAAGTCCTCCATCTCCGGGATCAGGTCCGGAACAGCCTTGGTCCACGCCATGGGACTCGAAGTGAGGCTTGACACACCGAGCTGGAATCCAGATGACACCTGTAGGAGACATAATTGCAGCATACCCTCTTCCCCATGTTACGAGTGGTGCCGGGCCCTTCCAGGAAGGATCCAGTGGCACTCGGTAATGCACCATCAGCCACGGGAGAGCTTCCGAAAGGCGGAAGTGCTTCTCCTGTGGAGTGCAATCCGAAAAAACATTAAGGTGATTGTACGTGAGCAATACCTTGTTCAGACAGTGCTGTGCCTGACCCTGAGATTTGGGGAGGGCAGGTGGTTCCCCCCTTTCTGTTTGTTTGTCAATATAGGACTTAAGTGTCCGATTGACCCGTTCCACAATCGCTTGCCCCTGTGGATTGTACGGAATTCCAAAGGTGTGCTTAATGTCCCAGGTGACCATGAAGTCGGCCAGCTGCCTGGAGCTATAAGCTGGAGCGGTATCGGTTTTCACATGCCGTGGTTTGCCCATGGCCGCGAAGCAGGAAAGGAGATGCTGCTCCACATGGGAAGCTGTTTCTCCCTTCTGTGCTGTTGCCCAAACAACTGCAAAAAAGTGTCAATGCAGACGTGCATGTACTGCCATCTGCCAAACTGCGGAACATGTGTGATGTCCATTTGCCACACCTGGTTGGCCTCTGTCCCTCATGGGTTGACCCCCCATGAGGGCCCCCCTACCGCCCCTGCACAATGCTGACAGGAACGGACTATGCCTTGGGCTTGAGAGAGTGGCAGGTTGAACTGCCTTGCGAGCACTTTGGCATTCTGATGGAAGAATGTATGGCTTTGAATTGGAGTTGTGAAGACTCCCAAAACTGACCGTTGCTGAATTTCCTTTGTGGCCGCATCCGCTCTGCTATTGCCCGTGGAAATCTGAACAGGCAAGTCCTGGTGACTTCTGATGTGGGCTATATAGAGCGCTTCGGTGCGGTTCCGCAAGTGAAATTGAGCTGTGAGAAACAGACTCAGCAAATTTTTGTCTATTGCGGGAGTGATGTACGCTCCCGGTAGACTGTGAAGCAAATTCCTAATGTACTGACTGTCAGTTATTATGTTCAGGCGTTCTTTGGCAAAGGTACGCAAAGCGAGGTTCACCGCTGCCAACTCTGCCCACTGCGCAGACTTCTGTGGAAGAGTTAGAAGTGTGCGCCAAGCTTGGTCCTCTTGCCAAGTTAGAACACCATAGGTGCGACCCCCATCAGTGAAAACTGTCCTAGCCCCCTGAAGTGGAACCAGAGACATCAATTCACACAAACTGACTGTCTGCGTTTGAAGCGAGACGAGTCTGGGGTCTTTCGGCAAATGGTATGCCAAGCATCCAGTGAATCCTTCCAAGGCAATTGGAAGCGAGTCACCGAGCTGCATCAGTTGTTGGATTTGCTCTTTTGTGAATGGGACCACGATTTTTGCTAAATCGTGCCCCGAGATGTCCCTTGCTCTCAGCCTTCCTCGGTAGATCACCGTGGAGACCAGTTCCTGAGGGGGAACGATGTTTCAGGAAGAGGTGTGTGGTAAATACACCCATTCCATGATACTCACCCCTCGCTCGGAGTCCACTCCTAGGGCCCCGGTGAACATGGATCCGGTCTGAACGATGTACAAGTTCAGGATCGGAGCATATGGCCCCTGACTAATCCTGTCTACCCATCTCTGGCTGAAAACTTGGTTGACCTTCTCGAGAGTCAAGCGCGCCTCTCGAGGAATTTGTATCCGGTCTGCCGGCTGCTTACCTAACGTTAGCAGCAAGAAGAGCCGCTTCAAAAGATCCGTATCCAATCTAAAATACGGTCTGGCCCAATTAATGTTTCCCAAAACCTGCTGTAATTCTACTAGGGTGACTGAAACCTTTAAATTGATCTGAGGCAAAACTGGTACTGCGAAAGAACGGAGAAGCCGATGGCCCAAGTATGAAAATGGCTCGGTTCTCTGAACTTTCTCTGGGGAAATGAGTAACCCTTTTTCCCCCAGGGTGGTCTTTAAACATTTCGCTGCCGAGTTGCGGCACTGTGACCAGGATGTCATCCATGAAATGACACACAAAAGCTGTGGGGTGAAGGTTTCAAAACTTTGCCAGTGCATTGTGAACATAAATTTGGCACAGGGTGGGCGGGTTGAGCATCCCCTGTGGCAAATATTTCCATGCGTAATGCTGCGTAGGCAGCATTACGCGTGGTTCACAACTGGCACTGTAAAGGCGAACCTTTCTCTATCCCTAGGATCTAGGGGAATTGTATAAAAACAATCCTTAAGGTCTACGACCAAGATCTCCCAACCCTCTGGGATCATATTCGGATTCGGGATGCCGCATTGAAGCAGACCCATTGGCTGGATACATTTATTGATCTCTCTGAGATTGTGAAGGAGTCGCCACTTCCCCGACTTTTTCTTGATGACAAATATGGGCGAATTCCAAGGACTGGTGGACTGCTCTATATGTCCTGCATCTAGCTGTTCTTTTACCAGCTGTTTCAGGGCGACTAATTTCTCCCCTACTACCGGCCATTGCTCTACCCAGACAGGCGTGTTGGTTAGCCATTTAAGTGGCAGAGCCATTACCCGAAGGTAAGAGTGGCACGGTATTGCTGCAGAATGTCTCACCCCCAAAGGTTGACGTGCACGTCCAGAATGTGTGGCTGGATGACCGCTGTGCCGTCAGCCTCAGGGATCGTGACCTCTACCCACTCCTCACTTCTAAATGCTTCTTGGATGCTGCCTACCCCCCACACATCGGAGACCGGCTCGATAGCCCATTCCTGTGGCCACTGACTCCGGCTGACCACGCTGACGTCAGCTCCGGTGTCCAGCAACCCAGTGAACGGTTTTTTATTTAAAAATACCTCTATGACTGGTCGCCGTTTCCACTCTATGTTGGTTTCCACTGCCGCTAAGACCTGGTATCCTTGCACTGCCCCACTTGCGCTCGAGCGGTCTTCCGACCCGGACTCTGAGCTGTCCCTGAGCCTCCCTTGGCTCTCTGCTGGCGAGTTACAAGAAAGCATGATCAGTTGCGCTAATGTGTCTCCCTTGCGAATGGTTTGGGGTAGGTGTGTCCAGAGTTGAACTTGGAGAACACCCGAAAAATTGGAGTCAATGACTCCCGGAATTACAAGAATTCCTCATGCTCCTGCGACACTACAAGGCAAAACTAAGCCTTTAGGCAGGGGTCCCATGTACTGGGAATCGACCAGATAGACTGTGCCTGGCAAGTCGCATGAGACTTCCGACTGGCAAGTCAATTCTAACCCTGTGCTGCCTTTGGGGCTGGCCTGCGCCTTCAAAATGTCTGGAATGTGATTGGAATCTAATCCAGCTCTGGCTCTCCCAGAGTGAGGGAGGTCTCTGTTTGGACCGGGGCCAGAGACATGCCTGCGTTCTGGTTTCCCAAATTTGGACAGAATTTGGACCAATGGAAGCATTTGTTACACCTCGGACACGGGGTGGTTGGAGCCTTGGGACAGCCGGCATGTTGGCAGCTGCCCTTGGATCGGCACTCCTTAGCGAAATGACCGACCTTGCCACAATTGTGACATGCTCCTTTGGTCTTGTTCTTAGGTTGGTGGTGTTAGAAAAAGTGGTAAGGATTATAGTGGCTGGAGATTTCAACTTGATACGGTCAAATTTAGATTGTACGAATTTAACAAGGTGTGGAGCAGGTATTAAAGGGAATATTTTGGATAATTGGATGGTTGCATTAGGGCTGAAGGACTCTTGGAGAGAGATTAAGGGTTCGGAAAGGGTGTATTCTTATTTTTCACACGTTCATGGGTCCTACTCTAGAATAGATTACATATTTTTAACTGAAAACATGGTCAAAAACATTGAGGGGATTGAAATAGGAATTTTTAAGGAATCAGATCATGCTAAAGTGATTTTGGAATTGAGGGTACAAAAGGACAATAGAAGAGGAAGAAACTGGAGATATGATCCTAATCTATTTAAGGACCAAAAATGTAAAGAACAAATTATAGAAAGCTGGATGGAAAGCTGGCAGTGGAACGATAATGAAGAGGTAAATTTTAATGTGGTCTGGGATGCCATGAAGTCGGTTTTTAGAGGGGAAAGTATAAAGTTGGCAAGTAACAAGTACAGAAAGTATAAGGTAGCTCAGGATGAAAAAGAAAAAGAAATAAAGCAATTACAGGAAGAACATTCAAAAAAGAAGGATAAAAATTTTTTCGCCATATTACAAAGACTGAAGGCAGAATTGATGGGTTAGGATATAGAAAAAGTAAAAAGAGATTTGATATATTTAAATAGAGAATAGTTTGAATTCAGTAATAAAAATTCAAGATTATTGGCAAGAGCAGCCAAAGCTAAAAGGGAAAAAAGGGAAATTGGAGTTTTGGTTAATAAACAAGGGATAAGGTGTAATAAAGTTAGTGATAAATGTAAAATTGTGAAGGATTTTTACCAAGCACTATATACAAAAAAAAGAGATAGATTTGGGGAAGCTTAAAGGGATTTTGGAGAGGCAATTAGTGAGTGGAATAAAGCAGGAACATTGGGATAAAATGGAAGAACAAGTTTCCGAGAAGGAGGTAAAGGAGGTAATTAATGGTTTGAAGTTGGGGAAAGCCCCGGGAGATGATGGACTACCGACTGAGTTTTATAAGGAATTTAAAGATGATGTGGTACCAAAGTTGGTAAAGTTATACAATCATATTTTAGATGGTGGACAAATCCCAACTTCATGGTATAGGACTACAATTGTTCTGCTGCCAAAATCGGGAAAGAATTTGGAAAAAGTGGAATCTTATAGACCAATTTATCTTATAAATCAAGATGCCAAGATCTTCACAGCAATATTGGCTAATCGTTTAAACAAATTTATGGGATAATATATAAATGTCGATCAAGTAGGTTTTTTAAAAGGGAGACATATGGCTGATTTGACTAGGAGGGTGTTAGATTTAATTGATAACATCAATCAAACGAAGGAAAAGGTGGGGTTAATATCTTTGGACATTTTCAAGGCATTTTATTCTTTACAATGGTCTTCGATCAAGGAAATAGTTAAAAGCTATGGATTTGGGGACAGATTTAGAAGGGTAATTTCAGAAAGGGATTGCTAAGATCAGAGTAAATGATGAAGTTACAGATGAGGTAAAGCTTGAGGCAGGTACTAGACAGGGTTGTCCTTTGTCCCCTATTTTGTTCATTATGGCAATGGAAATTTTGGCTAAAAAGATAAGGGAAGATCCAAATATAGAAGGGATAATGGGTAATAAGGTAAGTATGTATGCAGATGATACATTGCTAATGGTGAAGCATCCGGAGGGGGTCATGGATAGGGTTAAAGCACAAATTGAGGATTTTGAAGATATAATGGGGCAGATGATAAATTGGGATAAATCGGAAATGATGTTGTGTAACATGGGGGAAGGGGAGAAGGAAAAGATGGCGGGATTATCTAATATACAAATAAAAAATAAATTGAAATATTTGGGGATAATTATTTCAAATAGATTGGAAGAATTTAAAAGATTGAACTATGATAGCTTGAAAACAGAATTTAAGACTAAAATACAAAGTCTGCAAAAGTTGAAGTTGTCATGGTTCGGGAGGATCGCAATCTGCAAAATGATGTTGTTACTGAGAATTAATTTCCTATTTGATGCACTTGCAATTCAAATGAAGGAAAAGGAGATTAATGAGTTCCAAAAGATGTTCAATAATTTTTGCAATGGAGGTAAAAAACCTAGATTATTAAAGAAACTGTGGTACCTGCCTCAGAAAGAAGGGGGTTTGGGAATGCCAAATTTATTAGCATATTATTGTGCATTTCAAATTAAGAACGTTGTGAAGATTTTGGCAAGAGAAAAAGTAATTTGGGAGGAGATCGAGATGAAAGATTATAGGAATATTGGTAAAATGATTTTTTGGGGAGATAAGGTTAAAATGACAGCTACCAGTAATACAATGATGAGGGGACTCGTGAACGTGTGGAAAAGATTAAAGAAGGACTTGGTCCCAGATGTCTCTCCAATTTTGGAATTGGCAGATATGGCATGTTTTCCGATAAAAATAGATAAAAAATAAAGGAAATATTGGATAAAAATGAGGTTTTCTTGGTGAAAGATTGGTTAAGGACTTGTGGAGATGAAAATAAGAAGAAGAAATTGTTTGAACAGTTAAAATTGGATTGGTTTCAGAAAATGAAGGTCAATAATTGGAATAATAAATATAGAAGAGAATTACATACAGATAGAGAAAAGACGGAATTTGAAGAATTGGTTTTAAAAATTCGAAAAGGAGATAAAAGCATTAAGGGTCTAGAAAGTAAACTTTATGTCTTAATAAATAGGGGGGGTGAACCACAGGAAGATTTGAAATTGAAGTGGGAACAGGATTTGAATATAAAGCTAGGCAATGATGAATGGAGAAATAAGTGGGAAAAGCGGATAATGAGAACCATGTCAGTAAGAATTAAGGAACATAATTATAAAATGTTGTGGCAATGGTATCTGACACCACTGAGGTTACATCAGGTTGATAATAAAAAGGATAACTTATGTTGGAGATGCAAAGACACTGTTGGAACCTATGAGCATATGTGGTGGAGTTGTAAAATGATAAATGATTTTTGGAGAAGAATAGAAAAAGAGGTTGGGGAAATAATGGGTAAGAAAATTAAATTGGTGTCAGGTACCATTATGCTAACAGATGTGGATGGTATGCAATTAAACAAGGAGGAAAAAGAGTTATTAGAAATAATGTTAACAACGGGCAGACAATGTATTGCTAGAAATTGGAAAAATGATGTAACTATACAGACGGGAGAGTGGTATAAAGAAATGTGGAATCTAGCACTGAATGATAAATTGACATGGGAGATAAAAGTAAAAAGGGACAAACTGAAGGAAAATAGATTTTGGAGTATTTGGAAGCCCTTTGTGGATCACTCCCTCATGGGCAGGGAATGCTGTAGACCTGTACCATTTCAAAGTAGTTTTTGGAGACAATATTGAGACCGAACTCTCCAGGGCAATGTAAATAAACACTGGGTGAATTGTAAGTGAAAATTGGATCTTGATAGTTGTACCTGAACTATAGTACTACTGAAATGTTTTATGAGTTGGTCATAGCTATAGTGTTAATTTTCAAGTGGATGCTTAACATTATGGGCAGCTACAATAGATAACAGTTCAATTATCATGTATGTGGTCATTTCTTATGAAACTTATGTATTTTCTTACTTTTTATGATGTAATGTTTTGTGTATGTCTGTATATTTTTTGAAAATTTGTTAATAAAAATTATTTAAAAAAAAGGTCTTGTTCTTGGGTTTCCTACCCCCTTGCACCACCGCTGCCAACAGACCCATTTTGTAGGAATCTGTGCCAACGTTGGTGCAAGCCCTAATCATGTCCGTGAGAGTCAGATTGCCCAGTGACTGCAAGATCTTACGGCAGTCGAGATTGGCGTTGTCCTTAGCCAATTTCATCATGAGCTCTTGTTGGACCTGCTCATTATCAATCTGTCTACTGACTGCTTCCTTCAGTCGATTGATAAAGTCCATGTAGTACTCCTGGGTGCCCTGTTTGACTGCGGTGTAATTTTTAGCTGCTTTGCCAGTTGCTGGGACTTTGAGAAAAGCCCTGAAGGCTGTCTCAGCTGACAACTGAAGGGTGGCAAGTGGCAAGGCGGTCTGCGCATCGATAGATTCGAAGGCACCTGAGCCATATAGCTGGTCAGGAATTATTGCTCCGCCCATTTTGGCAGCCCTTGCCTGAGCCTCGAGGCGATACTCGCTGTCCCATAGCAAATACTGGCTGGGGTTGAGCATCATTCGCATGACGGCTTTCCAGTCGTGCGGAATTAACATCGTGTTTTTGCACGCTTGCTGAAGCGTGCCCCTAGTGAAGCGACTCTGAAGTCCTGTCTCTGAAATGGCCTTCCGTATAGCCATGAGAAGCTTGTACGGAACTGGCGAATGAACTACCTGCTGCTGGCCTGTGAGGGCATCTATCTCTAAGCAAATTGGGCAAATCTGGCTAAGCTCAGCTAGTTCTTCTGCTGGCAAATCCCCCTTTTTGATCTCTTCCTCAACTGTGCGCTGAAGGGCACTCTTGGTAGCTTGGGAACCCGTAGCTGTCAGAGAAGCGCCAGCGCTCCTCATTCCATGCATTCCGCCGGTGACGTCTACAGCTGTCACCGAGGGAAAGCTCCCTACACTACCCTGCTTAAACTGAAATGACGGATAGAGAGCCGTGGGTGCTGACGGCTCTGATGGCGCTGGGGGTTCTTGGGTCTCTATCCGGACTGGGTCTGCCTCTGCTAAGAGCTTCCTACATTTGCTCCATGTGCAAATTACGTCATCTGGAGCTCTCGGGGGTTGCTGAATGCAGACTCCTATCTTAACCCAAAGCTGAAGGGTTAGCATGCCTACTTCTGGGTAATGCAGACAATGATCCCTCAAGTAAACCAAAAGTCTCACTAATTCCCCGCTGTGAATGCTTGTCTGATATACCCTGGCCATGGTCTTGAATTCCATTAAGTGAATTCTCTGGCTAGTGGACAGACGTTGCCACTGAGGACAAGTCCCCATATTACCTGCCGGTCCTTTGAAGTTTCCTTCTCGGGATGAGTCGATGCGTCTGGAGTCCAGGTAATAGGTTTTGCGTGACGAATCTCTGGGAAAGAGCTCAGAGCGTGGGACTGCTGCCACGGGCCCTCGGTGGCCTCTGCGCTGAATCAGGGGTTCACAGCCGACCCTGAGCGGAATGCGTTTTTCCGTGCTGCAACCGCCTCTGAGCTTGGAGCAAGCTGTAGGATGCCTCTCTGAAGTGCCTCGCCGCGTAGCTGTCTTCCCGATCGGATGGCTTTCCGACCGGAGCTGCCGCGCTGTCCTCCGGGACGAGTCGGACACAGTTCTGGCGTAGAACCAGACCGCGAAGATCGCTTACTCACGAGTAGAATCACGTCGGGGTCACCAGATGTTGGATTGGGGCCGCGAGGTGGCCGTTGGGTCCCGGATGAGACTGGTCAAGCAATGAGACATGAGGCAAGATGGAGCGAAGACCAGTGATTTATTGAGGGAAAATCATCAGTATATATAGAATGAAAGCGCGGCGCCAAAATGCGAGCCCCCACCCCACCCGGACCCAGACATCCGGGTGAGTTAGGGGGCGTGGCCACCCCTCTATAAAAGGGGTGGCCACGAGGCAGCCGAGCTGCCATTTTAAAAAGAGTGATGGAGAGACGTTTTCTCCGTCGCTGCTTGTTCCCCCTTGGTCCTTCCCGGCGGGGAAGAAAGGATTTGGCACGGAGCCTTTGGCTTGCGGGCTCCTCTGTGCCTTTTCTCTGCTCTTCGATCCCTGGAAAGGGATCCTGCTCCTTAGATATGCCTCCTAAACAAATGGCCTCGGCGACGAAGCCGCGGCCCGTGGGGAGGACTTTTGGCCCTGCGCAGCGTGGGGGCCAGCCCTTGGGTCGGAGGACCAGGGCTGCGCCCACGCGCCAGGACTCGACCCCCACCGATACCGGTGGGGCGATGCAGGCTGCTTGGCCCTCGGCCGGTCAGCCTTCAGTTGGCCCTTCCGGGGCTTCGGCCCTTGGCCCGCAGATACCGGCCATGGGTCCAGGCAGCGGGGGTGGGTCTGGTGCTGGTGCGCAGCACGTTCCACCTCCTGCCCCTCATGGGCCGGAATTTTGGGCATGGCCCTATTCGGGCCCGGGCTCTCATGTAGGGGTTTCTGGTCCAATGCCTGGTGGGCCGTCTGGCCCACCCGGCCCACTCTATACTGGGGGATCTGTGGCAGTTGATGCATTGCTAACATGTTTAGCGGTGCTTGAGGCATCCTTAGGGATGGCACACAACCCCGTGCCTGGTGGCCCTTCATTTGCTGCGGGGGCACCTTTGGGTCCTCCGCCTGCCTCAATGGCCGCCACACTGCAGCAAGCGGCTAGCCGGGTTGAGCTGCTGGAGACACTCCGGCCTACCCCGGCCAGTGTCTCGCAGCTCCCAGTTCAGCCAGAGATACAGCAGGAGATTGGTCAGGTGCGGCCCCAGAGCACGATTCCGGTCGCGAGCTCCGACGCCCGCCGTGGGCCGGAACCCCCAGTGGGGGCGGCTCACGGGGGTGCAACTAGTGAGTATCAGGTTCAAGTTAATGCACCCACATCTGAGTCCACTTCCAATGGTGGGGTTCAGTGGCCATGGCCTCGTAATGTTGGGGCGAGTGGGCATCAGTTGCAACCTTATACCAGTGCCCCTTGGTTCCAGACTGGTGCAATGTTGGGGGTGGGGGTTTCCGCCCCCGGGCTAGTGCCGGGCATCGCAGGGACTGTCCAGGTTCCGCTGTGCATGCCCCGGGTACCTAATGTGCCGGTGACGGCTTTGCCGATGGCTGGTTATTCGTTGCCCCTTGGTGATCATTTGTCCCAGGTCACGAGGGAAAAGATTTGGCGGGGGGAGTACGTGAATATATTCTCCCTATTGAACCGTGAGCCCACTAAGGAGGAGAGAGAGGGACAGGATGACAAAGACAAAGAGCTGTCCCACCGTCCTAAGCCACCACTCACCTAGGCCTACTGGTTGCCCGCATATCTTATTTATATGGCGGTGTATCTCAGAGCCCGGCCAGACCTGGCCATTCCTATGGTCCAATATTTGGACAATATTTACAGGGCGATGGTGGATTTTCCTGGCCTGTTGTGGTTGGCTTACGATGAGGAATTCAGAATGAGGGTGCCGTTGCACCCGGAGATGAGATGGGATGAGCCCTGTCAGAAATTGTGGCTATTATACATGACCCCCACGCGTCCGGCGCCTGGGGATAGGTATCATTGTGGCCATGCCGTTCAGCGAGCTGCTCCAACGCAGGCTTCCCGCCAGCTGGCGGGGCAGGGGGTTCCAGCCCGCTTGCTGTGTTGGAGCTTCTCGGCCAGCGGTGTGTGCAATAAGCGGCAGTGCCGATACAAACATGAGTGTCCCTCTTGCGCTGGTACCCACGCCGCCGCCGCGTGTCCGTGGGCCGGCGGGTCACGGGGCAGAGGTAGAGGTGGACAGGGAGCGGGCAGAGCGGCTGCTGAGGGAGCTAGCCGGGCAAAAGGCCCCCTCCCCAGTTAATGTGTATATGTTGGAGTGATGGCTCTCAACTTATCCAAGGAGAGAGGATGCAAAGTACCTCCTTGAGGGTTTCCAGTGGGGCTTCCAAATCCCATTCAAAGGAGTGCGGGGCCCCCAAGATGCACCCAATTTACTGTCCCTGAAGGGTAGAGAGGAGGTGGCTGTCCTGAGTATTGCTAAGGAGGTTGGGGCCAAGAGGGTGGCAGGCCCCTTTTCTGTGCCACCCTTTCCCAACCTGAAGGTCTCCCCTCTGGGGTTGGTACCCAAGAAGGCCCCGGGGGAATTTCCTTTAATCCACCATTTATCGTACCTGGCGGGTTATTCTGTCAATGATGCTATCCCTGATGACCTTTGCTCAGTCAGGTATACGTCCTTTGACCAAGCCCTACGGATGGTGCGCTCTTGTGGTCCGGGTGCCCTCCTGGCAAAATGTGACATCATATCGGCATTCCGATTGTTGCCAGTGCACCCTGAGGACTTTGAGCTATTGGGTTTTCGATTCCAAGGGAAGTTCTATGTAGATAAGGCCATGCCTTTTGGCTGCTCTATATCCAGTTCAGCATTTGAACGTTTTAGCACCTTCCTTCAGTGGGCCTTTGTTCGCAGGTCCGGGTCTCGGTCTGTAGCCCATTACCTCGATGACTTTTTGTTCGGGGGTGAACGGGGCTTGGACACGTGCACGCGTCTCCTCACCACATTTCAGATGCTAATGCAGGAACTGGGTGTCCCTTTAGCGCCCGAAAAGACTGAGGGCCCATCCACTACCCTCACATTTCTGGATATCGAAATTGACACGGTCGCACAGGCATCCCGGTTACCCATTGACAAGGTTACCCGGATCTCTGCGATGATTTTGGCCTTGCTGGCCAAACGTAAGGTGTCACTTCGTGAGCTGCAGGTACTGCATGGCCATCTTAACTTTGCCTGCAGGGTGGTTACGCCTGGCAGGGCATTTGCTTGGCGCCTGTGCGATGCCATGTCTGGCTTGACAAGGCGCCATCATAGGGTCCGACTAACCAGGGGCATGCGGGCTGACCTTTTGGTTTGGCTCTCATTCCTGCGGGACTTCAACGGGATATCCTTTTGGAGGTCCAACCTTTTAGTTTCACCTAGGTTTCAAGTGCAGTCAGATGCCTCCGGCTCCCTGGGATATGGGATGTACTTCCAGGGGAGGTGGGCTTATGGCCAATGGCCTCCAGAATGGCGGGGCACAGATCGCCTCCGCAATCTTACATTCCTTGAGTTTTTTCCAATCCTGGGAGCTTTGATGCTGTGGGGCAAGGAGTGGGCCGACTCAGTGGTCCATTTTTGGTGTGACAATGCTGCAGTAGTGCACATTGTCAATGCTCAGACATCTAAATCACCCAGGGTGATGGCTTTAGTTTGCCAATTCGTGTTACGTAGCCTACGCCTCAACGTGCTTTTCAGGGCCAGACATGTACCAGGCATTGATAATGATATTGCCGATGCTTTCTCCCGCCTGCAGATCCCCCGGTTCCGCGCCTTGGCTCTGGACGCAGAGGAATTCCCCCTCGCCACTTCCGGCCGAGATTTGGACATTTGGCAAGGAGAGGTGAACCGGGTGATTGGCATGTCCTTGGCGCCCCGCACGCGTAAGGCGTATCATCATGCTTTTGTTCAATTTAATAGCTTCCATGTGCAACTTCAGTTGCCAGAGGTGTGGCCCATTCCGGTGGAACAGGTTTTACAATTCATGGTTCATTTACACAGTCAGGGCCTCGCTCCCTGCACTATAGCATCAAGGCTGTCAGCATTGGCATTTATTGCCAAGGTGGGGGTTTTTGCTGACAGCATGGACAATTTTCGCATACGGCATGTTTTGGAGGGGTGGACACGGGAGCGTGGATGCCGCCCGGTCGCTCGGCACCCAATATCCCCAGGGGTGCTCACACACCTTGCACGAGGCTGGCCTAACCTATGTTTTGACAGGTATGCGGCAGCTCTTTTTCATGCGGCTACCACGGTGGCCTTCTTTGGAGCGCTCCGCATCAGTGAGTGGGTGCCAGAGTTGGTACCATCTGTGTAAGGCAGATGTGTCTCGTAGGGCACTGGAACTCGACGATGTCTCTGTCACACATGAGTGGGCTCAAGTGGGGATACGGTCCTCACAGGTTGTTCAGCACGGCGTAGGCAGTGGAGTCAGACTGCTACGAAGTTTTATTGGAGACATCTGTCCGGTTGGTGCCCTACATGAATTTTCGACAGTGCCTGCTGCGCGCCCCAGCCTGTTTTTCTGCCACCAGGATAGGTCTACCCTTGCCGAAGTAATGTTACTAAGGGTGACCGGTGCCGCGCTGCGCAGTGTGGGGGCCCGTTTTGGCACCCATTTATTTGGGGTCGCATTGATCGCGGCTACGTTTGGAGTACTCGGAGGCGGACATGCGTGTGCACGCAATTTCTTATATGTACATGCCCTCACTGTATGAGTACCTAGTTATGTCCTTAACCTCTTCTCCTCTTTTACAGATCCTGTGTGTCTCTATACACCGGTGGCAGTGGGCCGCAGCTATGTACACTGGGCAGCAGTATATGCTGCAGCGACAGGGAGTGGACCCCAACTTGGGCTGTGTGCATCCGCACGTATGCGATGATATGGTATGCGCGGCACAAGGGGGCGGGAACTGTTGTCATTCCTGATGTCCGTAGGGGATGCTGGACCGCCCGATGTTCTTAATAGGCACCTCGGCAGCAACGATCTTATACGGATCACTGCTGCTACTAAACTGTCGAGGGGCTGCGACCTGGCATTTTATATCATGTGTGGCTTACACACGGTTGCTATGGTCTAACGTCGTGCCGAGACACCAATTTAGGGGAGACGTGGATCTCCGTGGTTCGGACTGTTCCGGCAGTCAGTGGACAGGGCTGTTGCTCAGTCCCTTGCTCGAGCATGGCTGGGAGACAGCCATTGGACACCTGAGGATAGGCTTACAAAAATTTGCCAGTAGGCAGGGGAAGGGGTCCACCTGTCGGCTGGAGGTATGTACCTTGTCTGGGTGTGGTGCAAGCAGGCCTGGCGACTGAGCTGACGGTCTTGGGGGGGGCAGTGAGTCATCATGGACGCCTCCCCGTGTGGTGGGTAGCACTGGTAAGGTAAAGATTTATGACCCATAGGTATCCGGCAGGTTCGCAATTGACTGGCCAACATTTAGACAGGTACAGGTGTAATAACATTGACCGGTCAACGACGAACCAGGCAAGGGGTGATGGCACGAGCTTTTCAGCATGCATCACCCTGTGATTTGACGGATACACGTCAGAGGGTGGGGTCAGTAGATAGTTTATTGACTACGGTCAACAATTTGTTTGTGTCAACAAACAAATTGATACAAAATGGATACATTGTAGCCAATTGCCGTTGACAATTTTGGGAGGAACCTTACCAGTGTTACTGTGGCCTGCTTGCCTTAAAGAATTATAATTGGATGAGTACCAATTGAAAGTTATAATTCAGACTAGGGCATTATTCAATAAAAGTGGCCCAATGCCTTTATCCATATACCGGTGTCTGAGTCTTTCTTTGGGGGGTGCGCCTGCAAAGCGAGGCTGCGTGTGATGGAATTGACATCTGACAAGAATCACATCTCATGTTTACACGGGTTAATTGGGAACCTCTCCCGGGGAAGTTAATTAACTAAATTAAACACTGACAGGGGAACTCCATTGTTCCATGCTTATCCTAGGGTAAACATGGCCACTGTAGGTTTTAGGACTTGTGGTAATCCGCGGGTGTGACATTACCTATTATATGACTTTTGAGTCAGCCATCCAATTTCCTCTTGCTCGAACTGTTTGTCAGGTCAGCTGTGGGTGAATTAAACTATGGCTATTAATCCGCTCCCCAATTTCTGTCCCCTTGGAACCAAGTCTCGAAGGAGCAATCTCCCAAGTAATGGTTCTGTCAGGGACAGTATGCCAATTGCGTGCGCGGATCCCGCATTTTCTCCCCACCGTAAATGTTGCTATAAACCATGTCAGGCACGTTTGTGGATGCGCTGCCGTAAACACATCTGTTGTTATGGGCCGGATGATTTGCTGTCATGGGCCATAGGTTGCAGACCACTGAACTGGGAGCTATTTTCTACAAAATTGTAGAATGTACAAGAACCCACCAGTTTGCTGTATCATTCTTGTTTCGGGGGGCAAGAACTTGTGCAAGATGGGCATGAGACTACAGGAAGGATTGGGGCTGGCCCTGCTGTTAGGTAGAGTGTAGTATGCCCCTCTCAAAAGCATTGTATAGGATCTCCTGAAAGAGTTTCAAAATACTGTACTGTACAGTAATACTCCGGATAACGTTTGAATCGGATAATGCTAAAACCACATAACATCAAGCAATCTGGAGAAAAATTGCATCGCATAATGTTAAAATCCTATGGGATGCATTGGATAATGTTCGCTAAAGCCTGTGCTGGTTACAATGTATCTCTATGGAGTTTTAAAAATCTGATAACACTAAGAATTGTGGAACCAGGTTTTAGCATTATCCGAGGTTTTACTGTAGTTAACTATTTGATTTGCTAATATTGCAATCTTACTAATAAAAGGTGGGAGTGAAGGGTGATTACTGGATTTTAAAATATATACTTTTTGCTTCAAAAGCCAAAATAGTACTACACTACTTGGCTTGGAAACACGATTTGTTGCTCTGCCTCAAGCAGTACCTCTACTTAAAGATGGAATGGCACTGAGGAGGATCTCTTAATCTAAGCCAGGCATGTCCAAACTATGGACCATGGGCTAGATCCGGCCTCTGACACCAATTCATTTGGCCTCCACTGCCCTCATCACTCCTGGAAGTGGAAGTAAAACACACCCATCTGTGTGCATTTTACTTCTGCTTCCGGCCGTGAAGAGTGTGGTGTGGGCCGGATGAATTGAAATCGGGGGCCGGATCTGGCCTGCAGGCCATAGTTTGGGCACCCCTAGTTTAAGCAGAGAAAATGAAAGACTAAAATCTATCTCATCCTGTTGCAAAACATATCTGTTGCAAAACAGATGGCAAGGCACGATTTACTTCTGCTTCCGGTAGGAGGAACTACATGACTGGCCTGCTGAACCGTGTGACCGTCCCATGGACCGAAACATTTGGGCACCCTGATCTAAGCCATGTCAGGGAGCCAGCTTGTTGGTAACAGTCATAGGAATATATGATTCCAAGAAAGCATCTAATACCAAGTTCTATGACCTTTCTACCAACCCATCAAAAATCTGGTTTAGAACTACATAAATAGAGTCCCCTAGAGACTTTTAGTATTTCCACCCTCAGGATGAGCTGGAAGAAGTATTAGCTCAGCCTTTCTAGTGAGATTAAGACTTCTGGTCTTCCCTAAGCAGGAAGGACAAATTTGAAAATATGGGATGAAAGGAAGCTAATCATCAAATGTCTTTAAAGAAAAATAAAAACAAAACAGAGAACTCAGCAAGTTCAACTTAAGTTCACCTTGGGTTCTGAGCACTTTCCTGAAGATGTCTATCTTCTTCCCTATACAATTACGTCTCTATTGAAACATTTCAGAGATGCAGGGAGACAGCTGAATTACTTTACACTGTGGAAATCAACAGATGGAGGCGTGGTCCACCTGATTTTTAAAACAGGAGGGAGGAAGTCTGCAAATAATAAGGAAACAAAAATCTAATATTCCTTGTGTGCATAGCTAAAAATATTTGGATAACCACTGTACAAATTTTCCTTTCTCTCTCCTACATCTTTCCTACAATACAGAGAGCAATACAGGATTCGAAAGGTTTTTTTTTTCTGCCAATGAGTTGAGCTGCAGTTCTCAGATGTCATTCTTCAGAGACCACTCCTCGCTCAACCCTAGAAAAACAAAAACATCATCTCCAAATATTTTTTATTAATTTCTCTTCCACCACCACCCATTTTTTAAAAAATAATTTACTCCCTGTCATCTTCAAACTCTGCTAGTAAAGCAAACCAAATCAATCACTGCCCCAAAGCACTTAGTGGTTCACAAGTTAATTAGCATTTTGCCCCAACATGCTGGGTATTCATTTTGCTGACCTCAGAAGGCTGGAAGGCTGAGTCAACCTTGAACCCTGGGCCAGGATCTAACTCACAACCTTTTGGTTTAACCACTGCGCCACCAGGGCTAGTGGCATGCAAAGACACACACTCACACACTTGAGGGAGGGGAGGAAGATATTGTATAAATGGTGAGCCTGTGTATTCTTTTAAGTTACTATTTTTGATCATTCTACCGTAGCTTCCCCAAAATAATGTCTTTCAGATTTTATGCACTGTGGCTTCCATCCCACAAGCCATACATGCAGTGGTAATGCTGTTTGAGAAAACAGGGAGTTGCAGTCTAAAACATCTGGAAAGCAACAAGTTTGAAAGAGAGCACAAAGATGTGACAAGAGACAGAAATGAAGAAATCATTTTTAGCTTAGACATATCTATTTTAAAAGGGTTTGTGGATATAACTGTTCTTTCCACCGTGATCCAAGATTGGCTATGGGATTCAGGGATTTGCAGTTCTAAAAACTCATTTTTCCCACCTCTAACACATTAACCTGCATATACGCAAGCACACATTTTATAATCATATCTCTGAACCATGGGGAAAATGGCAATTCTTGCTCTGAATAACCAATGCAAAATGTCTGTTGCTTTTCTTCACAGATGAGAAATGTTATCAGAATATTTAAAAAGCACAGTTGAAACAAGATGTCAGCTTTCTTGCTGCCTTATCCTGCTCGTCTTATTTATCAATTCCAGCCATTCTCAGTTATTTCAATAGTTTGCCTTGCTACCGAACAGATGAATGACCGCTAAACGCTTGGCTAGAATTAAAAATGGGAATCTGTCACACTCTCCTTCTATAAAACAAATGCTTATCGTGAGCCAAAGAAAATAACATTGCCTTACCAAGAAGATAAAAAGAATAAAAATAAAATATTGTTTTAAATCGAAGCAAAAACATCTGGCAGAGTAGGTGCGGTTTTAGCGTTCTTGTTTGCCGCCAGTACTAGATGAATGGCTCTGCCTTCATTTGCTTTTTTGCTCTGTGGATCAGCTAAAAAGGGCCCAAAATAATGATACAGCGAATGGAAATTGTTGGTAGAATGAACAGCTAAAACTTATAATGTCAATGGAATTACTGGCCATGCAGTCTTTTCCTTTTTCTAAAAAAGCATACAACATGAATCCAGATAAGGATTTTTATAGAGGATCCTCTCCCTCTCCCACCCTGCCCCACTTTGCATGAATGGAACACAAAGTGAAACAAATGAGATTTGAGTTTTATTACATAGTGGAACCCCGGATAATGACAAAACCTGGTTCCACAAGTCGTGTCATTGTCCGATTTTGTTGTTGTCCGGGGCATGCATTGACTAACACTAAAAAAAAGCCTGGCTGCCTCCGTAAGGGTCAGGGAAGCCGATCTGCGCTGCTTCCGATGCCCTCCCACATGCCCGGGCTCTGGGGAAAACTCCTTCGTCAGCTGCAGGTTATGCCTTGGAGCAGCACCTGGGCAGGTCGGGGGCATTGGAAATAGCATTGGTTAGCTCCCCTCGACCCTCACGGAGGCCCCCGGGCTGGTGGAGAACCCAAAGTGGAGGGGAGAATCCATCACGGCAGATTTTTTTTGTTGCCCATTATGAGTTTTCTGCCAGCACGGGGGCCTCTGTGAGTGTTGGGGGAGCTGTTCCATGCCTCTGCCCAACCCTACAAAAAGGACGACGTGATCTCCTACCTTTCCACACTGGTTGGGGATGAAAAGATCGCCATTTTTGGGTCCCTGTTTCCAGCTCTATGCCCTCACCCAGCAAGGTCTGAAAGGCTGGGAGGAGCTATTCCGCGCTATTCCTGCCTTCCTATGACCTTCCTGTGCCACGCAAAAGCTGGTAATATTTTTGGCTGCCATTTTGATTTTGTTTTGCTTGGGCTTCTGGGAATTGTAGTCCAAAAATAAAATTAAAATGGCGGCCATAACTATTATCAGCTGTGACACGGCATAGGAAGGTCCTAGGAAGGCGGGAATAGTACAGAATAGCTCCTCCCAACCTTCCAGACCTTGCTGGGGAGGCAAAGAGCCAGAAACATGGACCCAAAAATGTGATTTTTTTTTTCATCCCCAACCAGCGTGAACAGGTAGGAGGATCAAACATGATGCATCAGATAACCATGCAATGTTGTTATCTGGTGCATGACTTTTCAAAAAATATCATGTCCTTATCCGATTTTGTTGTTATCCTATGCCGTTGTTATCTGGGGTTCCACTGTACTTTTATAGCATTGTAGTCCAGATCTAAACCAATTTTAAAAACTGCAACACCTTTGGCAACTTTGAAATGCTCAGTCTTTTGCTTTGCTAACTCTCCTTTCTTAACAAAGAAAAAATGAAGAGGTGCTAATAATTATTATTATTCTGGGTCGAAAGCAGTGGGCGTGGTATGGTGGGTGTGGCCAGGGGGAAAGCCCTGTGTTGCACCTGAATTAGGACTACTTTATTTCAAAATTTAGATGGGTGGGGCCAGCCAGAATTTCTGCTACCGGTTCTGCAGAACTGGTGCGAACCTGCTGATGCCCATCACTGAGTCTGACCCTTTGCAACCCTATGGACCACTGCAAGCCAGGCTCCTCTGTCATCTGCCATCCTCTGGAATCTGCCCAGATCTACGCCTACTGTATCAAAGATGCTGTCTAGCTGTGGGATCCACGCACACAATTGGTATACTGGCCCTGACAGAACTCCGGTGATGGGCAATCACCTCGTTACCAGGGGTTCCTGAAGGGACAGAAATTGGGGGAGCGGAATATTAGATAGGGTTTAATTCACCTACAGCTGACCTGACAAGCAGCTCGGACAATAGGAAGCTAATGACTAACTCGCTAGTCATGTAATAGGTAATCTCGCATCTGCGGATTACTCTAAATCCTAAAACCAATACCAGCCACATGTTTACCCCAGATAGCTTGGAACAATGGAGTTCCCCTGTCATTGATTAAGTTAGTTAATTAACTCCCCTGAAGAGTTTCCCAATTAACTCGTGTAAACATGGCATGTGGATCTTGTCAGATCGCAGTCCTTTTGCTTGCAGCCTGTACATGATAAATACTGATGATTTTCCCTCAGTAAATCACTGGTCTTCGCTCCATCTTGCCTCATGTCTCATTGCTTGACCAGTCTCCTCCGGGACCCAACAGCCGCTTCGCGGCCCCGATCCAACACTAGCCATCTCATCCTCTGCCACACCCTTCTCCTTTTGCCTTTGATCTTTCCTAAAATCAGGGTCTTCTCCAGTGAGCCCTCTCTTCTAATTTGGTGGGCAAAGTGCTTGAGTTTCAGCTTCAGTATCTGTCCTTCCAAGGAGCAGTCAGGTTGATTTCCTTATGGTCCAGCTCTCACAGCCATACATTACCACTGGAAAGCTGGTATGGAAACCAGATGCCTGAGTGGCCAGGTGTTTCAAGAACTGCACTCAAACAAAATGCCCTAGTTGTAAAATGAAGCTTTATAGTGCCGAATGGGTATCTCACAAACCTTAGTAGTGCCGAAGATGAAACAGAAATTCTCCCTCTCTCTCTTAACTAGTGGTTCCCAGCGTAAGACCCATGCCCACAGGGGAACTGCAATTCCCAGAAGCCTAAGTCAGTACATTGGCTGATCAGTGCTTTGGAGAATTGACTTAGACTTCTGGGAATTGAAGTCCAAAAACCAAAGGATGGGAAACACTGTTTCTAAACAAAGGCAACAGCATACATCTGCGTGTTGATGAGTAACTCCAAATTAATGTCTCCTCATTGGCATATGTGTGGTATCACACCCAGGAGCAAAGCCCAAGGAACCCCAGTGCAAAGGGAAGCTTCTTGGTGAAAGATATGGGGTGTCCAAACATTTTAGGCCATGGGCTGGTCACGTGATTCAGCAGGCCAGTCATGTGGTTCCTCCCATTGGAAGTGGAAGTAAAACATGTCTTGCAATCTATTTTGCAACAGATACTGTATGTTTTGCAACAAGATGAGATAGATTTGAGGCTGCCATTTTCTCTGATTAAAGCAGGGGTGCCCAAACTACAGCCCATGGGCCAGATCTGGCCCCCAACACCAATTCATCCAGCTCATGCCACCATTGTCACTCCTGGAAGCAGAAGTATAATGCATAGGCATGTTTTACTTCCATTTCCGGGAGCAACAAGGGTGGCATGGGCCAGACGAATTGGCATTGGGGGCTGGATCCAACCCATGGGCTGCAGTTTGGGCACCCCTGATTTAAAACCACAAAACTAAACTGGGGCTAAAACAGCTTGGGAAATCCATAGAATGCCAAAGAAATATAATACTGATGGGCTGAAAATGGAAGGTAATTTTTCTTCCTCTGCTTGCTTCCTCAGTTACTTCTAGAGTCAGAAAAATAACACACCGGCCATCAAATCATATACCAAAAAAAAAAAAAAATCTGTACAACCTAGTGCTGAAAAATTTGAAAGCACATGAAATCCCAAATCTAATCTTATTTATTACCAAGAGAAGCAGGGATGAAGATGACAAAAACAAAGAGGCTGGCAACGTTTGTTTCTCCTGAACAAATCAGACACTGCAAAGACAATAGTCTTTTGTCATCTGTTTCCCACATTCGTTTTATGATAGCTGGAATTAAATCCTCCACTTGCCATTGATCCAAAGTGCCAGGGTTCTTCCCTGGTAATTTGCAGGTTTTCTTGATCTTCATTCTTCCACGGAACCAATTTCCTGACTCCCGCTGTGTCTGCTGTGCTATCTCAGCCCCTGACTCGTCCTGGCTCTAATTAAATCTTCTGTTCTCTTTTCCCATGTCACGCTCTCTCCCCTAGAAAGTTTATTTTTAAGCTCCCATTTTCTGTCCCCCTCCTGTTTCTTCCTCTTCAGAGGAGGTTCTGCTCTCCTCCTGAACTTGCTGGATTGGTTCCACATTTATTGCACAGGAGGTAATGAGGGTTGGAGAGAGAAAGAAATTCCAGCTAAGAAAGGGTTCAGAAGCTGTATTCTTTCCATAGGAAGGGCTAAGGGTCATTCACATTCAGGGCCGCCATCAGGGCAGTACTACCAGTACTGTCATATAGGTCCCGGAGCTGACAGGGGCCCTGCCGCTACCAGCCATAACTGTGGCATTACTATACGTGTGTCTGAGGGGTGGTGGTGGATAGGATTGCTCAGTATGGGGCCCAGAAATTGTGTCAGACTCTAGGGGTCTTGTCCTTATCTCCATTTACAGCCCAAGAGCCTGTGCTGTCTGCATTTGCAGATGTTACCATGGTGGCATGACCAGATCCCAGAACACACAGAACACTGTTACCTTTCCTGCCAAAGCAGAAACTATTTATCTACTTGCAATTTGTTGCTTTTGAACTGCTAGGTTGACAGGAGCTGGGGCAGGCAATGGGCACTCACTCCATCATGCAGCACATGGGTCTTGAACTGCTGACCTGCCGACCTCCTGGTTGTCAAGCTCAGCATCTTAACCATTAAGCCACTGCGGTCCCTGAAGAAAAGGTGTTGCTTAAAAAATAGCCTTTGGAAAGTGGCAGTGGGAAAGTTAATCTTACATTTTTATATTATGGACTAGTGTTACAGTCCATGTTCTGGTCTTTATTTTGCTTTTCAGTTTCAGCCCCAAATAAAGTAACATATTTTCTTTCCTGCAGTAAGAAAAAAAAATTGTGCATTCTGCGTTCTGCATTTATTTCTATGAGTTCGCCAGAACTGTGTAGTGTCTGTTCAAAGCTGAAATAAACAGTTATAAGGGATATGGAATATATATTTGGGAAGTTGGGTGCTCTATCCTCAACAGCCTGCAATTAGCATAGCCACTGCCTATACTAATGGGAAAGGTAGGATTCTGATAAAAGTAGCCCAAAAAGTATCTTAGGAAGATAGGAAACTGTGCCGTAGTCACACAAATCCTGTTGCTTAGTGTAGTAAATTGCATTAGAATAGGCACATTGAATCAATGGGGATTTGGTGCACTAACCTCTCCATAAGTTCAATTGATTCAAGTGGTTCTACTCTAACTGCAGCTTACTGTGCTCAAGTAGGTCACAATTAAAGTAGATCCAATTAAATAATTTGAACTTATAGCTGAATTGACTCACCAAATCCCACCAAATTCATTCAAGTTCCATGTGATTTACGTTTCTAAGCAACAAAATGTAGGCCACCAATGGATCACCCAGTCCCAGAAATGTCAACTGAAATGGTCAGTAGCTCTACAAGGGGTCCAGACAGGATTTTTTCCATACCCTGCCTAGAGATCTTGACCTAGAGTTCTTGTCATCTCCCATCCAAGTACCAACCAGATCTAGGCCTGCTTAGCTTGCAGAACAGATATAGGTGATATAGTTCAAATTCTGAATCCATAGACTAGAAGATGTCTCCATTGGCATCCAAAAACTATTCCCTGCATGATTACAAAGCAGGCTGAGAAGGAAATGAGAGGATGTCTGAAAAGGAAATAACCACTCCATAGGTGAAAAATCCACAAAATAGTTCCAAATCCTTCTCCTTCCTCTTTATTGAAAAGGTTGGGAACCCCTGCCTTAGTGACTTCAGACTGGATTTGCTTTGGCAGAAGAAAGATCAACTAAGGAGATGATACCCTTTTTACCCGGAAGGTTTTCTTGGAAACAGACATTCTACAGGAGCCTCATTAGCAGCTGCCTGTGTCAAGGAACATGTTCAGTGTCTTGGGATGCATTAAGAGCTTCAACAGAGGAGCGTAACATGCAGCATACAGAACATTGTAGTTCGGGCTCAGCTGCCACACTGCCCACCGGACTTGGCAGAGTGGCAGACTAAACAAGGATGCTGAAGTCTGCAAAAAAACAAAAACCCTGTGTTTTGCCTTCAGAATGTGTCCTCCCTGGGCATCCAAACTGTATTGCAAAAGGTATAAAGAGAATGCCAAATCTGAGCTAGAAACAAATGGTGGGAGGAGCATAAACATTCATGTGAGTATGATGATATGCATTTCCAAGTTTAAATACATCTGACAACAGTATTTACTAGAGGGTTGTCAGTCCTTCAAATAGTAAACATACACTGGCCCAAATCCTGAAGAACAGAACAGTGTAATTTACTAACCACCACTAGTTGATGAATCCATGCTTCAATTTCTTGTTGCACACCAGTCCTCTGGTTTGGCACATGAACCAGGAATTCAAGTAGGGACATTAATCAATAGCATAAAATCACAGGAGGATTGTGGTCAATGTCTCTCATTTATTGTTCCCAATTTCTAGTAAACAGTAAGCGGAATGAAACATACTGGTTGGTTTCTCATGAGTTCTAACTCATTAAATAAAGAGCAAAGGGTGATGTGAAGGAAGTTCTCTTGAAAAACAAAGAAGCTATAGCATACAGCAGGGATTCTCAATCTGCAGCCCATGGGCTGGATGTGCCCCCCATCACCTCCACCACACCAGGAAGTGCCATGTGGTGGAGGAAGGGCAAAATGGCTGTCCGGCCAACGAAGCTGTCTGAGGGAATGTGACCCGGCCTTTAGTGTATGAGAACCAAGACACAGGAACAGCCGAAGTATTGGCTTAACACATCTTTATTGCATGGTGGTCCGGGGGAACATGTGGTAATGGTGGACGAACAGCTCAATATATACAGTGGCTATACATTTGAATGTAGCTCCACGGTAGCCCATTGGCTACTGTCGGCGTGACGTCATTTCTGGTCACGCCCTTCTTGTCCAGGTGAGGTAGTGGCGGGAAACTTCCCGCGCTGTAGTTCTTTGGGGAATTGGAACTGTGTGAGCTGGGCGCTTGCTATTGCCACCTGGTGGTCATTAGCTCGCGTCCTGATTTAGCTGATGATTGTTACGTGTTTAAAGGCATAGTATTGAGAACACAACATCCCTCCCCCCTAGGATGAGACAAAGTCTATCATCCAAGATGGCTTATTGCAAACGTGTTTTGGGCGTGATGCTGGCTGGCTTGTCCCGGGAGTGTTACTGCTTCTCTGTCCCCTGGGCTCTTGTCCTGCAACGGGAGAGGGAGACTCGTTAGTGACTTGCCGCGGTTCTGCGGCTTTTGGGGAAGGGACAAACTCCATTGTGGAAAAACCAGGGGCACTGGGGGCTAACGAAAAACCCCGCTTCTCGCTTGGATGGGTGGGGGACCACTCCGAAAACCCCCCCCCGGTTTTGTAACTGAAACTCAAAATTATCTCTTGGGACGTCATTTGGGGGATCCCGCAGGATATCTACGAGGACAGATTCCTTCCCCTCCCCCCTAGGTGGGGACCACTGGCCCCCCTCTCCTCCCCCTTGGGCTGAACGGGTGGGGGAGAACCCTAACGCTGAATCCTTTTCCGCGCTCTGGTGTCCCGGAACCCTGCTCCGGAGTTGGTCTGCGTGTCGTCTCCAGAGTAGACCGGTGCTGGTCTCTACGCAATACGACACGGGACCCGTCTGCCCAATGACGACGCCCGGGACCCAGGCTGGCCCCACGCTAGCGTAGTTCCTGCAATGTACTGGGGCACCGACTTCGAAACTTTTCGTGTCTGCTAACCCACTGTTCTTCCCTGTGTCCTCCACCCTTGTGGGGTCTAGCCTGGTCAGAATCGTAGTCAGCTTCCTACGCATTAAGAGCTCTGCGGGCGAGTACCCAGAAGCTAGGGGGGTCACCCTGTAGCCCAGCAGGAACTGGCACACTTGTAGGTTGAGATCCCCGGGACCCATGCGCCTCAGCGCGTCTTTGGTGGTGCGCACGAGGCGCTCGACCTGGCCGTTTGTTGCCGGGTGGAAAGGGGCAGAGGTGATGTGCCGAATGGCGTTGATCTCAGTGAATGCCCTGAACTCTGCGGACGTGAAACAACTAGCGTTATCGCTAATTAGGGTGTCGGGTATACCGAACGTGCTAAAAACCCTACGCAAATGCTTCACTGTCGTTGCCGAGGAGGTGCTCGTAACTGGAATGACCTCCAACCACTTGGAGTAAGCATCTACTACGAGGAGAAAAAGTGTCCCTCTAAATGGGCCCGCAAAATCAATGTGCACCCGGGACCACGGCCCCTTCACCGCGTCCCATTCCCTGTGCGGCAGACGCGCCTCTTCGGGTCGGGAGCATTGGCAGCTCTCGCAAGTGCCTACCATGTGCTCGATGTCGGCGTCTAACTGGGGCCACCAGAAATAGCTCCTGGCCAGAGCCTTGGAGCGGACAATTCCAGGGTGGCTGACGTGCAGTAGTTTGAGTACCCTAGGCCTCAGGGATTCGGGGACCACCACCCGCTGGCCCCACAGAAGGCACCCTCTCTCTATGGACAACTCTAGCCTCTTCCTGAAAAACGGGGTGAACTCTGCCGCCGGGGAGGACGCTGGCCACCCTTTTTGCACCCAGGAGCTGACTAGAGCTAGCGTTTTGTCCTTTCCGGTCGTCTTGGCGATGTCTGCGGGTACAATAGGGGGCGAATCTAAGACCTCTATCAGGAGCACTTGGTGGTCTTTTTCTTCCTCGCCCACGGTGCTGCTAGTGTGGGGAAGGGGAGACCTCGACAGGGCGTCCGCGTGGCTTATTTCTTTCCCTGGGCGGTACACCAACGCGTGCTGATACGCGTTTAAGAAGATGGCCCACCGTAACATCCTAGGGGACAGGATCTGAGGTGTGGGCTTGTCCGCAGTGAAAATGCCTAGCAGGGGCTTGTGGTCGGTAACTATGGTGAAGGGGCGGCCGTAGAGGAAATCGTGGAACTTCTTAGTCCCCGCTATTATTGCTAGCGCCTCCCTGTCTGTTTGGGCGTAGTTTCGCTCAGCCTGGGACAGGGATCTGGAGTAGAATGCTACCGGGGCCTCTCTCCCGTTTTCCAGCACGTGGCACAGCACCGCCCCCACCCCCACTGGGGATGCATCACATATCAGAACCACCGGCTTCTTGGGGTCAAAATGGGTGAGAATGGCATCAGACGCTAGGAGTTGTTTCAGTTCAACAAATGCCCTCTCTTGGCTCTCGCCCCACTTCCACGCCTCGTCCTTCTTGAGCAGCTTATGCAGCGGCTCTGCTACCAATGCCTTCCGAGGCAGGAAGGAGTGGTAGAAATTTAAGAGCCCTAGGAACGACTGCAATTCGGGCTTGGAGGTGGGGCGAGGGGCACCTTGAATTGCGGCTACCTGATTACATTGGGTTAGCTGATGATTGTTACGTGTTTAAAGGCATAGTATTGAGAACACAACACGGCCTCTGGCTTAAAAAGGTTGAGAACTCCTGGCATACAGTAAAGATTAGGAATGAAGAGGCCCATCAGTTTTCCCCTTTCCCCTGTTGATTGCATTCTAGTCAAAACAGGTTCTAGTCATTTACATTTTACAATGTGCACATGATTGTGTGCATATTTTAATTTTCCCAGGTGCTTTCTTGGAGATGAGGCTTACAAATGGACTAATTCTTGAGAAAAACTAAATAGTGGTTCCCAATTAGTCTTAGGAAGTATCAAAAGGTTGTTTTTTTCTTTGAGTGGTAAATCTAGGAAAAATCTTTTGAACCTTACCTTGGATTTGCCTTCAGAGACTAAAAAGTCTCCTTTGCTCAAAAACCAGTCATGTCTGAATCAAGGGGACGGTGCTCATTTCCATTTACAGCCAAAGAGCCAGCACTTTCTGCACCTGCAGACATTTCTGTAGTCACGTGGCAGGCATGACTAGATGCCAGAATGCATGGAACACTGCTGCCTTTTCCACCTAAAGTGCTACCTATTTATCTACTTGAAATCTCTTGCTCTTGGACTGCAAGGTTGGCAGGACAGACAACAGGAGTTCATTCTGTCTTACAGTACCCTGGTCTTGAATCGCTGACCTGCCAGCCTTCTGGCCATCAAGCTCAGTGTCTTAACAACCACAGCCTCTCAGAGCCTACTTGCGGGTTTTCTAGAGGCAGTTGGCTGAAATAGGACCCTCAACATGGTATTACAACCTGGAAACAGCTCTTTCTTAACATATTTCATCACAATCAGCTTTCAGAACCAAGAGTTCTGATGACTTGCTGGACCTTCATAATTTTAATAAAAAGAACTCAATAAGTTATTGGAAAGAGGTTACTTTGCACACCACAGTCCCCAATAATTGAAGTGTGAAATAAGTGCCCCATCAATTGCCCACTATATAATATAATGAACTTGAGAGCAATTGCACCGACCTTTCAATGTAACAAAGGCTGCAAGAAATTCAAATCTGTAACCTTTTCTTCTCCAACAAAAGATGAGCAATTCTGTTCCACACAATAACATGTCGCGATGCTTTTAATTGACCTTGCATTGCCTTAAAAACTAACAAATGAACCAAAGGAAAGTTTGCCAAGTCCCCTTAGGAATTGGCCGTGCATGCTTATTCAATTTCTAGACATTAGTAAAGCCTCAGTTCCTAAGCTTATGTCGGAGATCAAGCCCCATTCCCTCCAAAAGGTCTCATCAAAGTAATACATGTGGTTTTATTTCTGTTGGAAAGAAAAGCAATGTCCTGGAAAGACAAAAGAGCACAAATTGTACATAGAACATAGAACACACATAGAACAAGAAAGAGCTGTGGGCTTTTCTCTGCGAGGAAGGTTTAGGGCAGTGGTGGCGAACCTATGGCATGCATGCCAGAGGGGGCACTCAGAGCACTCTCTGTGGGCACATAAGCTGTCACCCCAGTACAGAGTTTGCCTCACCCCTCTGCCCAGAAGCCCAATGTGAGCACTTCCTCCCTCCCCCTCAGCACAAAGTTTACCCAACCCCTCGGTGACGCAGACTGCAGCAGTGGTGGGAATCAGCAGATTCGCACCAGTTCGCCAGAACCGGTAGCAGAAATTCTGGCTGGCCCGGCCCATCCAAGTTTTGAACTAAAGTAGTCCTAATTTGGGTGCAACACAGGGCTTTCCCCCTGGCCATGCCCACCAGACCACACCCACAGTGTGGTAGTAAATGTTTTTGGAGCCCACCACTGGACTGCAGCCTGTTGAATTTGGACACTCGGTCTCTAAAAGGTTCACCATTGCTGGGGTTTGTTCTCTTAGACCAGGTGTTCCCAACCTTTTCAAGCTGGGGGCCAGGTTATGCTCTCTCAGTCAGCTTTGAGGGCTGGATGGCCATTTTGCCCTGCCTGTACGATGAGGGCAGCCATTTTGTCCCAATGCCTTCAAAGGGGGTGGCCATTTTGTTTCTCAAATGCCCTTAGAGGAATGGGGTCCTTAGTGGAACCTGTCCATGGGCCTTAGGTTGGGAACCCCTGTCTTAGACCATTGTTCCCATGTTCCATGTTGGCTGGGACTGATGGATTTTCTCATGAAAAACAGTTGGAGAGTATTGCCTACCTCATGCCCAAAAGTATGTGAGCAGTGGTTCTAGTGTTGGAATGTAATGAGAAAGACCTTGTTTGAAATCCCCACCTATCCATGAAGCTTGAAGATGGATTGAGGGACACAACAGCCCTGAAGTGACAGGTAGCAATGGAGATTCAGATAAGAGAGCTAAGCAATGGCTAAGGTAAGGGTCTTCTGAAGAGCTAGGTTCGGAGAACAAATGTTAATAAGAAAAAGGAGACTTTTGCGTGTTTCCTATTCCCAGGCATGGAGAATGATATAATGAAAGCATAGTGACTGAGAGAATAGAAATATATGCAAAGTGGTTGAATTTGTGTGGCATACAGAGAATTAGCAATAATAATAAGGCATCAAGCTATTTCTGACTTGTGGGGTCTCTCCCAGGATTTTCTAGGTATAAAGTGGTTTGACAGTCCTTTCTTGTGGTGTACTGGAACTGTGCATCTTGCTGAAGGCCACACAGATGAAAGAACACAGAACCCTACCAGCCATAATTGCTCTGGGTTATCTGAGTTGGCCCCCTATTCCAAAAGGAACAATGATAATTCAAACTCCTGATGCTTTTATTTATTTTATTTATTGCATGATGAACTTCAGTTGTCTACATTAATGCTGATATATAGAGTGAGCACAAATTGACCATCTCAAGTTCCTAACTAGAGTTCTACGTCTAGGTTTGAAAGCTCTTGAAGGGCATCATCTGTGGCACTATGCAAGTCCTCCAATGTACTCTAAACGTGCATTAGGGACTGGAACACCTTCCTTACCATCTGAGGCTGCAACGGTTGGGCCTCTTCACTCTTAAACGATGGCGTCTAAGAGGTGACCTGATTGAAGTTTATAAAATCATGCATGGTGTGGACGAACTTCTTATCCACAGTCTGGGAAGAGGACTTCCATACCCATGTGAACAGAGTGGCTCCGCATCTACCATAACCAATCCTCACTCAGTTCAGCATCCTCCACTGCCGCCTAGGAAGGGGCACTTCTTCGTGTGCCTGATGCTTTGTAATTTAGGTACTCTATCAGTCTGAGCTATGCAAGCCCATAAAGAGAACATAAAGTTAAATGAGAAGATAAAAAGATCTTCCCTGGGTTGTAACCAAAGCCATGATGGGCTCAGCGGTGGGATTCAAATTTTTTACTACCTACTCTGTGGGAGTGGTATGGTGGGCCTGGTCATGGGGGGGGGAGCGCTGCATTTTACCTGAATTAGGACTACTTTATTTCAAAACTTGGATAGAAGGGGCCAGCCAGAATTTCTGCTACCGGTTCTGGCAAACTGGGGTGAACCTGCTGAATCCCACCACTGGATGTGCTTCCAAAACCAATACCAAGAGAATCTTATTTCCCCTCCCCCTCATGTCATATTGCCCTTTGTGGTGTTAAATCCTTGCTTGTATGGATTTCCGAGGTCTCCAGAGTAAATGTTTGAGGTGCATGGGGGGCTACAAGAAGGAAATGGCATCCTGAATAGAGTGGGAAGGGCAAGCTCTAGATCAATGGTTCCCAATGGTTCCCTCACATAGACTGGGTGAACTGTTGTTCAGCACATGATAAAGAGATAAAGTTCCTAGATATGCTAAATGATTGTTCCCTGAGACAGATGGTTGAAGACCAACTAGAGGTACAAGAATCCTTGACTTGATCATGAGTAATACTCAGGATCTGGTGCAAGATGTTAAAGTGACTGATCCAATAGGAAACAACTCAATTATGTTTAACTTGATCATAGACCGCAAGTCACTGATAAAATCTAACACAGAGACCTTAAATTTTCAAAAAGGAAATTTCCCAAAGATGAGGAAACTAGTAAAATAGAAACTGAAAGGGAAAATTGAGAGACCAAACACTCCAAGAGGCATGGAGGCTCAAAAACAATAACAGAGGCCCAATTGGAATGCATACCCAAAAGGAAAAAGGGCACTGCCAAGTCCAAGAGGACTCCGATGTGGCTTACAGGAGCTGTTTGGGAAGTGATCAAAAGCAAGACAAGCTCATTTAGAAGATGGAAGGCTTGTCCGAATGAGGACAGCACGCAGAAACATAAATTCTGGCAGAAAAAATGCAAGGCAACAATCAGGAAAGCAAAGCAAGACTTTGAGGAGCGTATAGCTAAAAATACTCAGAGGAATAACAAAGACTTATTTAAGTACATTAGAAGTAAGAACCCAACTAGGAAGGTCATTGGACCATTAGATGACAATGGAAGGCAAGGGGTTAATAAAGAGGAAACAGAAATTGCAGAGAGACTCAATGAATTCTTTGCTTCAGTATTCACTGAAGAATACAGAGACCACATGAAACAGAGGGTAGCACTAAATGGACACTTCTCCAAGTGGAGGGAAGTAAAGAGTGGGGTCCCCCAAGGTTCAGTACTGGGACCCCTGCTTTTCAACCTCTTCATCAATGATCTAGAAGTAGGAATAAATAGCAAGTTAGCCAAATTTGCTGACGACACTAAATTATACAGGGTAGTGAAAACTGTGAGAGATTGTGAGGAGCTCCAGAGGGATCTCTTGACACTGGGGGAGTGGGCAAAACAGTGGCAAATGAGCTTCAACATTAGTAAATGCAGAGTGATGCATGTTGGGGCAAAAAAATCCAATTACATTTATAAACTGATGGGGTCTGAACTCTCTGCGACAAACCAGGAAAGGGACCTTGGTGTCCTGGTGGACAACTCAATGAAGGTGTCAACCCTGTGTGCCTCAGCAGTGAAAAAAACAAACTTAATGCTAGTGATCATTAGGAAGGGTATAGAAAATAAGTCAGCAAGTGTCATTTTGCCTCTTTATAAATCTATGGTGAGGCCCCATCTGGAATACTGTGTACAGTTCTGGTTGCCATACCTCCAGAAGGATATTATGGAGCTGGAAAAAATGCAGAGGAGGGCAACCAAAATTATTAGGGGACTGGAACACCTTCCTTACCATCGGAGGCTGCAATGGTTGGGCCTCTTCACTCTTGAACGATGGCGTCTAAGGGGTGACCTGATTGAAGTTTATAAAATCATGCACGGTATGGACAAAGTAGATAAGGAAAAACTGTTTTCCCTATCACATAACACTAGAACTAGGGGACACTCCATGAAACCTTTGGGTACTAGTTCTCAAACAAATAAGAGAAAGTACTTTTTCACCCAGAGGATCACTGGTCTATGGAACTCCCTGCCAGAAGAAGTGGTGACAGCTGTCAGTCTTGACAGCTTCAAGAAAGGATTAGACAAGTTAATGGAGGACAAGGGTATCAATGGCTATTGACAGGGATGTCATGGGGAACATCCAGGTATTGTAAAGAATACATGAAATGTTACTGTATCTTTAAGTGTAACAAACTGAACAGAGAACAGGTGAAGTGAATGATTGGATGAGTTTGCAGAATTACTGCATATAATGGAGCTTTGGAGAATGCTCTATGCTCTTGGACTTCATACCATGGGGCCATAATGCTGTTTTGCTGAACTGTTTTATATGAAGCTTTGATGCTGCTTGCTTGAGTCAGCGATCTCAAGTCATGTTGCCTTCTGCTGGTGTTTTCCTATGATGATGTTTACTGGACCAGGATGCTGAACACAGAGGTTTGTTCTCATATGCCAATGTGCTAGGACTGTTGTTTTCTAGTGAACCAAGGCAGACTGGAATCTAGCAAGTAAGACTGTTTCCAGTTTATCTACTGTTCTTCTAAGGGTACTGAACTGTTTGTCTGGAAGGGAAGAACTGCTGGCTGTGCGTTTACTCTCCAGGATAGAGAGAGTGCCAGCGTTGCCTTGATAAGGACTGTAACATATTTGATAAGCAAGCCGGGACTGAAAGGGCTTTGCCAAACTTTCCAGCCAGCCAGGGAAGAGCTGGAACTGCAGTGTGTTTTTGCTGTGTGCAACAACTTACAGAGAAACTAAGAAACTGTGTTTATCTGCCTAATAACTCACAGAGAAGAATCTGCTGTTTACGTTTCTTTATCACATTTTCTGCTGAGTAAAAGCTATTTGTGTTTGCACCGTTATACTGAGCCAGTGACTGTTATTATCTGGGTGAAGGGAGAAAGTCAAACGGGCACCTCTGCTGATGCTAAAAGTTAATCATTCTACTGTGCTAAATTCGAACCCAACACCCAGCACTCTCAAATCCCTAATAGCTATAATTATGGATACCTAAGAACAACCTCCGGGTTGGAGAGATAGGCAGGATATCTCTCAATACCATTTCCAGAGAATCCTAAACAGGTGAAGGCATCTGCTTGGGAATACCCTGAAGCAAATGGTGAGCCACTGTGTGTGACAGAATGCTGGACTGGATGGGCTGTGGCCTGTTCCAGCAAAGCTGTTCTTATGTTCTTAATGTGGGGCCCAGACCAGAAGCCTAAGTCAGTACAATGGCTGATCAGTGGCCGGCAGAATTGTCTTAGGCTTCTGGGAATTGAAGTCCAAAAACCAAAGTTTGTGAAACATTGATCTAGAGGTACTGTACATATTTGTGCATACCAGTTCATTTAAATATCATGCATACCTTTAAATCCTGGGTAGTCACAGCAGCAAACTAATGTCATGAAAATAATACATGTGGAGTAAAGAAGAAAGGGAATTAGCCAAAAGAAACAAGACAGAGAAGATAGCTGAAGACTCAATAATACATGTCCAGTTGAAGACTGCAGAAGAAGCAATAAAGAAACTAATCTCTTCTCTGATGCATTCCCAACAATGGGCAGTCAATATCATAATTCTAGGAAAAAGAGCTTGGGAAAATTACCCTGCAAACCTGCAATTTCTCAAAAAGATTCTGGGAACTGTAGCCCCAAAATATAACAGTTCCAAACTCTGCCTTGAATATGTAGTTTTTGCTTAGCTGGTATGGTCAGTGTCTTTGTGGATGTATCTCTCAATGCACACATTGGCTGGATTTTCTAATAACAGCCATGCGAGAAACCAGTACTCCCTTTATCCATCTCAGTTCTAAACAGTGATGCACTGAAGCAGGTTCTGTCCTGTTCAGGAGAACCGGTAGCGGAAATTCCCCCAGGCCATGCCCATCTGGCTGGCCATGCCCACCTCCATACCCCATTGCATTGACCATGCCCACAGATTTGGTCCCACCCACAGAGGTGGTCGTAAATTTTTTTGGAGTGCATCACTGGTTCTAATAACTTGTCAAGCCTACAAAGCCCCCCTGCGCTGTGTTGTACCTCTTTCCACCATCATGTAAGATTGAAAGACTGTGTGGCCATTCAACAATTACATGATCCATTTTGGGGGAAATTCACACACACACACACACCATGTAATCCGACCGTAATTTTCGCTTCAACCCCCCTCTTTAAGATTATGTAATCCAAAGCTTTTGTATCAAAACTCTAATTTTCAGAGCTTTTCACTATTGTTGCCTAATTCAGAACATATAGGTGAGGATTCAATAATCTCAAATTGGATCAAAATTCCCAGAGATCATTTTTAAACCTTAAAAAGCACCATGTTTCGAAACCACAACAGCTCGAAATTGATTATGTAATCTTTTGCCTGACCTCCCCCTCGCCCCCAAGTAATTTTCCAAAATTCAGATGGCAGACCCCCTCCCCCACTCGAGGATCATGTAATTGTTGAATGGCCCCTTTGTATTATACAGAAGCTGCTCTGTATCAGTGATTTCACCTGTTGTTGCTCATGAACTAGGTAAAGGTAAAGGTCTCCCTTTCTCAAAAACCAATTGTGTCCGACTCTAGGGGTGGTGCTCAGTTTCATTTACAAACAAAGAACCAGTGCTTTCTGCATCTGCAGGCATTTTCATGGTCATGTGGCAGGCATGAATATATGCCAGAGCACATGGAAAATGACTACTTTTCCCACTGAAGCAATGCCTGTTTATCTACTTGCAGTTTCTTTATTGTGAACTGCTCGGTTGGCAGGAGCTGGAGCAGACGATGGATGCTCACTCTGTCATGCAGCACTCAGGTCTCAAACTGCTGATCTGCAGCCTTCCAGTCATGAAGCTCAGAGATTTAGCCACTAAGTCATTGTGGCCATTGTCTGTGAACACGGTATAAAACCTCTTTTTTAAAAAAAATCAATGTACAGTACTTAATATCATGACGTCCCACCTTCTCTTTCCATACCTACTTATTAACAGAAAGCCACCAAGGTATCTCTGTTTGTTTGGTTCATTGTGATGAAATTCTAATGAAATGACATATTTTTTTCTTCCTCTATCCCCATGAGAGAAGTTGCATTGGTGAAGTTTTCTGCCTGCAGCAACTCCTGTTCTTGTTTGATCCGATGTCATTTCATGTCCCTGGGTAGGCCTTCTCTTTCAGGCTTGGCAACACAACTGCCTGAGGGGACACTTAACTTTTTATGAGTTGTCAGCCGTGGCTTCAGGCTTTGAAAACACACAGAAGGTCTGCTTGGTTTCTTGAACTGGCCACAATCATTCCAGGTTGGGGGGGGGCAGAGGCAGATAATTGTCACAATCTGACCATTGTGCTCTTTAATAATGTGGAACAGGCGTGCCAGGGAGATTCATGGGCATCACAGCCTCCAGTCCTCACAGTTGGCAGTCTGACATGAAAGACAATGGCTGTGCCCACCAAAATAATCCCTTTTAATCATCAGATGTCTTTGAGTCTGCCCCCAGGATGATGCCCTGTCACAGCTTGTGCGAGATTTCACAGCTCATCTGTGTATGGACACAATCCTAAGTGGTCAAGACAGAAGAAGGTCAACTAAACTGATGCTGAAGATGTGCTAAAACTGAATCCTCTACAAGCCCAAGGATGCTTGAAGTCGGTGAAGGCTATAAGTCAGGGGTTCTCAAACTTTGACCATGTGCTCTCAGACAGCTGAGCAGGCCAGACTGGTGGTTGCCCCACCATATCTTCTTAAGGGGTTAGGAAGGGTTTGGGCTAGGTTTTAAATGTTTTATGATTGTATGTATTTCTTTGTATATGTAGTTTGATTGTATTATGCTTTTTGTTTGTTTGAGATTGCTTTCTTGTTTTGAAGAGCATTCTCATTTTATGCTGTCAGCCGCTCCGGTTGGCGCTTGCACTAGAAGAGCGGATACAAATAAATAAATAAACGCTGCAGTAAAATACATAAGAACATAAGAACAGCCTTGCTGGAACAGGCCACAGCCTATCCAGTCCAGCATTCTGTCTCATACAGTGGCTCACCATTTGCTTCAGGGCATTATTCCCAAGAAGATACCTTCACCTGCTTAGGATTCCCTGGAAATGGCATTGAGAGATATTCTGCCTATCTTTCCAATCTGGAGGTTGTCCTTACGTATCCATAATTCCCATTGATATATCCATTGATACTCTTGTCCTCCATGAACTTGTCTAATCCTTTCTTGAAGCTGTCAAGACTGACAGCTGTCACCACTTCTTCTGGCAGGGAGTTCCATAGGCCAGTAATCCTCTGGGTGAAAAAGTACTTTCTCTTATTTGTTTGAGAACTAGTACCCAAAGGTTTCATGGAGTGTCCCCTAGTTCTAGTGTTATGCGATAGGGAAAACAGTTTTTCCTTATCTACTTTGTCCACACCGTATATGATTTTATAAACTTCAATCAGGTCATCTCTTAGACGTCGTCATTCAAGAGTGAAGAGGCCCAACCGTTGCAGCCTCAGATGGTAAGGAAGGTGTTCCAGTCCCCTAATCATTCTGGTTTCCCTTTTTCCAGCTCCATAATATCCTTCTGGAGGTATGGTGACCAGAACTGTACACAGTATTCCAGATGGGGCCTCACCATAGATTTGTAAAGAGGCAAAATGACACTTGCTGACTTATTTTCTATACCCTTCCTAATGATCCCTAGCATTGAGTTTGCTTTTTTCACTACTGAGGCACACTGGGTTGACACCTTCATTGAGTTGTCCACCAGGACACCAAGGTCCCTTTCCTGGTTTGTCGCAGAGAGTTCAGACCCCATCAGTTTATAAATGTAATTGGGTTTTTTTGCCCCAACATGCACTTACTAATGTTGAAGCTCATTTGCCACTGTTTTGCCCACGCCCCCAGTGTCAAGAGATCCCTCTAGAGCTCCTCACAATCCGTGGCTGTCGTAAATGCATCCGTTTCCATTAGCAGTGGCGGCAACATGGGGTACATGAAATGGTGCTGCAGGCCAGGGCCAGCCCACAGGCAGTAGGTTGAGAACCCCTACTATAAGTCTTTGACCTCTCTGGGTGCAACTACACAGTGCAGAAAAGAGGGAGTATGTACTCTTAATGCTAAAAATAATGTGGCAGTCCATTGCAGTCCCGGTATTAAATCCCACATGTTGCATTACATATATGCCGCAGCAGATGGCTCCATGATCATAGTGTGAGGGCATCTTCATGGCAATCTGGGATCCACCTTAAACAAATTCACATCAATGGCATTTTTCTTTCTTCAGGAAAAAAATGTATTATCGGATACAAGTTGCAGGGGACAACGATGACTCCATAAGTAAAGGTAAAAGTCTTCCTTGCTTGAAAGCCAGTCATATCTGACTCTAGGGGGTGATTCTCATCTCCATTTACGACCAAAGAACCAGCGCTATCTGCAGACATTTCTGTGGCATGTTGTAGGCATGACTAGATGCTAGAGCACATGGAATGTTGTTACCTTTCCCATCGAAGTGGTACTTCTTTATCATCATGCAGCACTCGGGTCTTGAACTACTGACCTGCTGACCTTTCTGGTTGTCAAACTCAGCATCTTAACCACTAAGACACCATGGCCCTGTGTTCTCAATATATTAATTCAAATTTCCCTGAGTTAATCATGACAATTTGCAGGCATCAGCTGGGACGGAGGCATGAAAGGAGCTCGATTTGGGTGTCCCCTGAGCAGAGTTCCTCCAGCAACAGTCCTTTCAACCCTAGAATAATTTCTGACATGAAATTATTATTCAAAAAAAGATGGTTTCACACTGAGTTTTATATCAATGGGCCCAATCCAACCTAAATTGCAAGCTAAATTGCCAGTTTAGTTACCCTCCTTTTGTATGGGTAGTAGCTGTGTGCTTGGGACTGAAATAGGTTTGAATGAGGCACAGGTTCATCCTCTGCTTCTTCCTGTATCTGCCTCTTTCTTTTGGCTCATCTGCCAGCAGATCTCTGTGACTGGGCAGTAGAGCCAATATTCAGCATTTGATAAGGCAGAAAGAGGAGAAGGAGGAGACAGACGATGACTGATTTCGGTTGGGGAGGCTGTCTTTTTCCCTCCCAAACCAGAAGCCACTCCTATTTTATTTTATTTTTTATAAGTCCAGCTGGGGGGGAGATGTATTAGAGAGATCTTAGGGTCTGCAGAGGAGACCTAGGAAATATACAGCTGCTGATGTTCTGTGACCATACTGTCCAGAAAAAAATGGGAGTTCATAAACAGTAAAGAAAATTCAGGTTCTGCCCTCTATATGGATCACCTCTCCCACTGCCATGGATAGGAAATGAGCAATGGCTTCTGGAAACAACAATTAATATTGCAATTGGGGTGGGTGGTATGAATCCACACCTGGTTACATTTTGCACATTTTAAGAATTATCCAGTTTTGAGAATAGGATTCAGGACCTCGGACAGCTCATGCAGTAGGATAAATCTGGCCATGGATTGAGAGCCTCACTTCCAGAAACTAGCATCATCAGCAATGATGGAATGACGAAAAATATCAAACCTGTTTCCCAGCTACTACCATAGCACTATTATAAATCTACACAATTTGCGAATTACCAAAGCAGATACATCCTACCCCTTAGACATGAAGTCCCTTTGGGGCCATCATAAATCTTTCCATACTATTACCCTGCCTGGGCTTACAAAACTAAGGAGGTAGTTGTGTTGCTGCGAGGTAACATGATAATAGTATATGGGGTCTCAGTTTTGTTGCATTTCTTCCGATCCTACCTGCATTTTCTTCCTTTGTTCAATACCAGGCTGTGAAACTTGTGTTACTCTATCCCTGTGCTGAAATACTTTCCTTAATCTGTACATTTGGTTCACACGTTTCACCTAATGTAACCTTGTCTCCTAATGACTAAACTGCATGTTTTCTTCAGCCAGCAACATTTTTAATTGTTCTTCATGTGGTTTTCCCCCCTCCAGAAACATCCCATGAGCCTCACACGTCTGTCAATTCTTGAGGCAAATTGTGTTTATTTTTGCAACGAGTCTCAAGAGGTTCGAAAAGGCTGCTTTCCATGAGATGGTCAAATCCTATGAAATCCTTTTCCATCCTTGGGCTGGGTTTCAAATGGAGACAGCTGTCCATGTTTCCGCCTTCCCTCCCTTGCTCAAATGCTTGCAAACAGAATCCAAGTGAAATACAGCTCTGTTCAAATGGTTGGCATTAGGCCATAAGCAAAGCTGTTATGTCAGGTCCAACAAGCTGCTGCTATGTCATCCTTTCACAAGCAGAAAAGAAGACAGAGACAATCTCTCTCTCTCTCTCTCTCTCTCTCACACACACACACACACACACACTCTCTCTCTCTCTCTCTCTCTCTCTCTCTCTCTCTCACACACACACACACACACACACACACACACACACACGATTTAGAAGAACAGATTTTCCCCAACTGCAGACTACATCGGACTATCCTGGAATCATTCTAGGACAGGGGTGGCCAATCTTTTTCTGTCATGGGCCTGACTATGCCTCAAAGCAGCATCATGGGCCTGACCATGCCCCCGGAAGCGGAACTGGGCACATTTACGGCTGACGTAAATGCGCCCACTTCTGCATTTACATCAGCTATGGGCGCATTTGTGCATGCACGGGTGCATTTTACCAATGATGTAAACAAACACCTGCTTCCACTTTTGGGTGCGGCGGAGGCAGTGATGGGCCGGATGGGATGGTGTTGGGGACCAGGTCCAGCCTGTGGGCTGTAGGTTGGGAACCCCTGTTCTAGGATATTGACACTGTAGACTGAGGTGGGCAATTTTGCAAAGTCTGGGGGGCAAATTTTACCCCTAATAGCCAGAATGTCAAAATAATTGGTTGTGAACAACGTAGTTATCTGTAACTAGCTTCTTTTCAGATTACAAATAATACTTGTAGCCAATATAAAGGTCCTATTCAGATCTTATGCATAACACCTAAGTTATTTCAGTATAATGAACAAAAGCTTGTTACTTTCTAAATCACTTTTAAAGAACATTTTAAAATGTCCCTAGAGGTTTTTTGATGGGAGTTGTTCATACGTTATGCCTTTCTCTTATCAGTTCCAAGCAGCAAAAAAGTATTATTTGGTTGCTTGTGTGTGTTTTATAAATATTTCCAATGTACTTTTTAATACTCTCTGGAGGGGACTGCAAAGTATGTTTCTGTACTTTTTAGCCTGTTGGTAATGATAATGCAGTGTGTTAAGAATGGAAAGAATTATTTATCTGATCAAAGCAGCAGTCAGACAGTCACGAAGAAATGAGCAAAGCAGTGAATTACTAAGAAGATGTAACAAATTATGAGCTATTGCCAGGACCTCCCTCTGTTTGTACCAAATGACCTTCCCCACAAAAGGTCAACAATGAAAATGTTTGGATGTCAACATCAACTTTTGATTTTGAGTTGGGAGATTCAGCCTCCACCCAACTCTCTACCCCAAAGGTTTCGTGTAAAGGCAATATACAGGAATTCAGGCAATCCATGTACTGGATTATTATTATTATTTTCCATGGGGGGGGGAGGGAATTTGAAACTCTGGCAAGCTTCAGAAGACCACAGGAATGGTCTGGGGATCTTCTGCAACCAGCAAACCATACTTTGCTCATTATTGCCATATATCATCTGCGCAGAATTAAAAACTCCTTCCTGTGATGCAAAACTGGATATGTTAGGGCCGTGATGGCGAACTTTGGCACTCCAGATGTTCTTGCACTTCAATTCCAAGAAGCCCAAGCACCCTGTGAATCCACACAAATGGGTTTAATGCAATTCATCCGGCCCGCTCTGCCCTCGTCACTCCCAGAAGCGGAAGTAAAACGTGCCTGTATGCTGTATGACAGAGTGAGCTCCCATCATCTGTCCCAGCTCCTGCCAACCTAGCAGTTCCAAATCAAGAAATTGCAGGTATACAAATAGGTACCCCTTGGGCAGGAAAGGAAACAGCGTTCTGTGTGCTCTGGCATCCAGTCATGCCTGCCACATGACCAGGAAATGTCTGCAGATGCAAACAGTGCTGGCTCTTTTGCTGTAAATGGAGATGAGCACCGCCCACTAGATTCAGACATGACTGACCTTTGGGCAAGGGGGACCTTTACCTTCACCTTATTTCTTAAAGAATGTTCAAGCTTTGACTTCAACAATAATGATGTAACTGAACTAAATCCAGTGATGTACCGAGGCCGGTTATGAATGGTTCTTGCGAACCGGTAGTGGAAATTCCAGGCCATGCCCACTTATTTGGTCATGCCCACCGCTCAGCCTCCCCGTCCCAGCAGTGCCACCAGCAACGCATCCCATGTGCCTAGCCCAGGGCTGAAGGTGCACTCACCTCCACACTTCCCATGTGCCTTCAGCCCTGGGCGAGGCGAATGGGACACGTTTCCAGTGTCACTGGGAGGGGGAGGCCAGTGTCATACCACCAACCCATCCTGCTCACCTCCCAGCAGTGCCACTGGTGAAAGCGTGCCCGAATGGTGAGGGGCTGACGCTGACCCACCAGCAGCACCTGGCTGCTCTGGGACTCCTCCTCCTCATCTCCGCGAAGAAAAAGAACAAAGTAGGTTTCTTTTTTCTTTTCTTTTTTTGGGTGTGTGTGTGTGTGTGAGGCCATGCACACAGATAGCCATGTCCACAGATAGCCATGCGTACAGAGTGGGTAGTAATTTTTTTTACAGTGCATCACTGACTAAATCCAAAAGGAAACTTTCCTTAGCTCCACTCTTGTTATCTTACCTACAAGGTAAGAAAGATTTTAAAAACTTTCTGCTACACTAGCCTCAAGTGAGCTCAAGAACTGGGAGGGAAGGGGGGGACGACAAGGTTGCATACAAATGATTACCCCGTCTTCGTTTCGTATAAAGCTTTTAACACACAGCCCTGAGTCAATCCTTTTCTCCCTCCTGAATGTCCACACATAATACACACTTCAATCTCTCTTCCCATGTTGCAGACACTTATCTCCATTAGTTTGCTGATTACATTGCAGATCATGGCCGGAAAAGATGAAATGCAGCGGTTCAGAAATGGCTGGAAGCTCTTTTTCTTTGTCAGTCTCCTAGCTCTTCTTGGTTGACAGCTACAAAAGCTCGAGACGATGCATCTGATTAGGCGATGGGGTTTTAAACACCATGGAATAAGGCAGAGGTGGTGAGGTTGTTAGAGAAGATTGAAGGGCTATGGGAAGGATTTCATCAGCAGATCCTAACACGATGCCTGCCTTGGGCCTTTTATTCTGGACAACTGCAAGATGCTGTTTTAAATTCCATGCAGTGATGCTACGGCTGTGCTGCAGAACATTCAGGATCAGTTAAACCAAGGGTGCTCAAACTTTTCAGACTGTGGACTGGTCACATGGTTCAGGGGCAGACACTATGGACTGCAGGGCAGATCCAGCCACCAATGCCAATTCATCCGGTCCACGAAGCCCTCATTGCTCCCGGAAGCGGAAGTAAAACACGCCTGTATGGGTGCATTTTACTTCTGCTTCCGGGAGCAATGAGGGCTTCATGAGGCAGATAAATTGGCATTAGGGGCCAGTTTGGGCACCCCTGATTTAAACAGAACCAATGAGGGGCCATCATATAAATGCCATTGGAGCAACTCTATGCCAAGATGTAGTTTCAAAGTGGTAGCCATGTCAAGTCTGTGCAAGGATGTGTGTTTCAATATGGTGGAGTGCAGGACATTCTGGAAATGAGAAATGAGAACTTGGGGACATCTATTTTAGTAAGCATGAAGATTGTCAGTCTTTGAAGTGCTTCAGCCACCACCCATTCTCAGCTGCCCCATTGGTATCTTTTCCAGTTATGCAGCAGTCAGTGATAAACATTTCGCCAAAATCAAAGATTATTAACACCTGTCGTTTTCACAGAATCATAGACTCGCTGAGTTGGAAGGGGCCTTTTAGGCCATTGAGTCCAACCCCCTGTTCAATGCAGGAATTCGAATCAAAGCAGATATGACAGATGTTTGTCCAATTCTCTCTTTGAATGCTTCCAGCGTTGGAGTGCTCACCACCTCTCAAGGAGTTGGTTCCACTATCATACTGCTCTAACCATTAGGTTTTTCCTCATATTCAGCCTATATTAGGCCTCCTTTAGTTTCCTGCCCCTTTCTCTTTATGTTTTGTTGTTGTTCAGTCACACAGTCGATTCCAACCCTTTGCTACCCCATGGACCATTGCCCACCAGGCACCTCTGGCCTTCTGCATCCTCCTCAACCCACCAAGCTCTGTGCCCATTGCGTCTATGATACCATCTAGCCATCTTGTATTAGGCCACCCCCTTCTTCTTTTGCCCTTTTGTTGTGTATTAAGACATAATTGCAAGTTGCGCGGGCAGCGCCTTGCTAAGAGAAAATGGCGGTTTCCTGCCATCCAAATTAGGAGCTTCTCCAGAGCAATTTTGGCCTTAAATGGAAGCCCTCTGGACTCTGAAGTCACCTTATCTTATTTTAAAATAAAATTTTTTTAGATTTTAAATTTTTAGGATTTTAGGATTTTAGAATTTTGAAATTTTGAATTTTTGAAATTTTAAAGTTTTGAAATTTTTAAATTTTTAAATTGTACTGTATGGTACCATCTTAACTGGTGTTTCTGTAGCTGTTTTTAAATTAAGGGATATGCCTTATTCGAGTTGATATATAGCAACTGAGAAATTTCGTTGTTCCCGCAAGGTCACAATGACAATAAAGATTTATCTATCTATCTAAAAGTGACGCGAAATCTCCCTCTCTGAGCACGCTCATTATGCTAATCAGAGTCCTGTGAATAGTTACAGTTTTGGATCCTGTTCCCCATTGGTTAATACATATATATCATGTTATGATTGGTTGATTGTGCTTGTACGGTGGGTCGCTACTTTGTATCAAGGAGCTACCTCTGGGGAGACACTATATAAGCCCCACAGGTAAACAAGGGTGGGGCCAGACCGGATCTATACTACCCATTCTCCATAGGTAGCCAGTACATGTTAAGCCTGGGTCTCCTCCACACGCTATCACTACTATTGTAGCTTAGTCATTGCCATTCTTCTATGGCAGATTCAGGAAGGACTGATTTCATGGGATTCGTATAACCATCTCTGTGTCCGGCGCGTCTTGTAAGCTTTATCTGAAAGACTGTTTAATAAACGCCTCTTGCTGTTCTGTGCCTCGACTATTGCTTATAAGGGCCAGACCTGACACCTTTATGTTTAGCTTTCAAGTATTTGAAGAGTGCTATCATATTTCTCTTTCTCTCCCCCCCCCCTTCTGCTTTTCTCAAGGCTAAACATGTCTAGTTCCTTCAGTCTTTCCTCATATGGCTTGGTTTCCAGTCCCCTGATCATCTTTGTTGCCCTTCTCTGTACCTGATCTAGTTTGTTTGCATCTTTTTAAAAGTGTGGTTCCCAGAACTGGACACTGTGCTCTTGATATGCTCTAACTAGTGCTAAGTAGAAGAGGACTACTGCCTCACAGGTATTGGAGATGATCTTGAAAATATACAGCAGGACTGCAATGGCTCAAGTGGCTAAGACACTGACTGGAAGGCGGGAGGTCAGCAGTTCGATTCCCAAGTACTGCAGGGTGGAATGAGCTCCCGTCTCTGTCCTAGCTCCTGCCAACCTAGCAGTTCGAAAGTGAGAAATTGCAAGTAGATAAATAGGGACCATTTCGGTGGGAAGGTAAACAGTGTTTCATGTGCTCTGGTATCTAGACATGCCTGCCACATGCCCATGGAAATGTCTGCAAATACAGACAGCAATGGCTCTTTGGCTATAAACAGAGATGAGCACTGAACCCTAGAGTCAGATACGACTGGCTTTCAAGCAAGGGAAACCTTTACCTTTAACACACATGAGTAAAGTATGTTTTGGAAGAAGGGAGAGAATCGACAAAGAGCTATAACTTCAGCAGCTGCTCTATGTCTCCCATAATACCTCGTTGCTTCCTTAGTTATTATTTTTATTGATTGAAACACGCAGTACATGAACATCCAAATTAGGACAGGTCAGAATCTTCCAATCAAATAGGAAGCTCAACCTAGCATACCATAAGCTGTTTTTTTTATTAGATTCATTTGAAGAACCTATTAATTTCCAAGTAAATGAAGAATATTTTTAATCATTGCACGAGAACCACTTAGCACATTAACTTATTCCACTGAAGTCATTTGCTTTACCGTGCCCTCAGTTTGCTTAATCCATAACTGGTCAATAGTATATTAATATTACAGTCTCATTTTAGATCCAAGCATGTCTGGACCTATTAAACTGTCACCCTGGATTTACTTGCTGAGAAAAATTATCTGCCCTCCAAGATGGGGAGAGAGAAAGAGAGAAGTACTAATGAGAATTGAGCGCTAATGAAATTAATCACAATCATTGTAAGTACTTTCAGTTACTGTCACCCAGTGGGAGATGGTGTAGCAGGGAAAATACCCTGCTTGATTGTAGGGATGTGATGAATACTCACAAAATTTCTCGTTCTTGATTATTTTATGAGCTTTGTCTTGCTGAGATTGCCAACTGAGAATTTCTCCTGCACCAGCATGATTTCCCAGCATCCTCAATTGCTTTTTCCTCCCCACCCATTTTTTACTTGTTATTCTGTGTAGAAAATTGCGAAACTCCATGCAACATGATGATTTTTACTAGGAATGAAGCTGTTTCATGCAGGAATTTGGTCCCCAACCCTTCTTGGTAAATCCAGAATGGAAGGAAAGATGCAATTCTGTGCTAGAACTGTATCCTACACAGCTTGTTATTTCTTCTAAGAAAAGAACCTGCCATGAAATATCCAAGAAATCCCATAAGATTCCCTGCAATATTTATTATCAATGACTGTGTGTGTTGTGTGATCGACTGCTAAGATCTCATCAGTTTTATGAACTGAAGCCTTCTTCTGCCTCTGCTTCTGAATAAGTGGGTAACAGTCCACAGACACTTACACCAAATAAACCCCTCTTAGGATGTCACAATATTCATCCTTAGAGAGGGGGAAGTTTGAAGGAAAGGGTTAGAATTTTTTTCTTTACTAGTTATCTTCACAAAAGAAATACAATTCAATAAACTTAACATTGGAGGAAGCAAATTTTTAACAGTTGATGTTAAACAGCTATTTAGGTTTATGATTCAGGAATGAGGAAAAGCTTTTTAAAAATCCATTACATTGCCCCTCCCTGTTTTGAGTTTTGGAGAGAAGGAAAGGAAATACCTGCATAAGTTTTGGGGGGAGGGATTAATTTCCCATCTGTTATGTATGTTAACTGTGTTTTCTGACAGGAGCGGAATGTATTTTTTCTCATGTATCTATTCTTATGCAAATAAGTGGATCGAAAATGTGCACACTCTGTTAGCCAATGGGCTTTTTGTATTATTGTTACTATTACTGATTATAGTGTATATAAGTCAGAGTTTTGTCCCATCCAAACTGTGTTCAAACCCCACTAAGAGCTGAATTTCACTACTTCACTCGTCTGCTTCTTCATTCCCTGAACACAAAACCATCCATCTTATCAAAAGCCTTCCCTTGCTTTCTGTCTCCAATCTTTTATAAGCTCATCTCTTTTCCATATTCTTTTTTAACCTATTGATTCTTATGATGTTGTGTATGTAACTTTAATAGTGTTTAAAACAGTTTGTAATTATTATTGCGGAATTGGGGTGAGCCTCCATTTTGTCTTCTTCATGGTACTAAGTTATCGTGGGACTTGCTTTCCTGCCGTTTCTAACGAGATGTGCAAAGTCTCCCCAGTCTCCGGTCACCCCACAATCACCCCACTTCTCTCCCAACTAATCCTGCTGCTTCCCGCCCGAATGTATCTATTGTATAGTGTATATAAGGCACTGCTGCACCATTGCTGTTCATGTTTGCTTACAATAAAGTTGTGTTTGGCCCTGTTATGCTGGCTGCTTCTCTTCAGTTCCCGAACATCAAATATATGGATCCCAATAAAAATACTAAGTAGTCCAATTTTTGTTTGCTGGGGCCAGGTAGTATCAGTGATGGAAGTAGAGAGTTACCTCCTTGATGTTTTGGTTTAAATGTTTAATCATGCACTGTAGATCTCATTTGCAATCTTAGAATGAAACAAACCCATGGTGGATGGATGTTGAGGCTCATCAACAATAAGAGCACAATGGTTAATTATTAATTTTTACTAACTAGGTTCCTCAAACCTCCTAGGCAGTACCTTGTACAAACTGAAGAGAATTCTGAAAGGGAGTGAACGTCACACTGATCTTTGACTAAACAAGCACAGCAAAACTATGATCCAACATTACATAGACCAGCAATGGCTGTCAAGGTCATTTGTTTCTGGTATCTCCATCTATAATCAACACCTTGATTCAATTGCATTAATGGTAAGCCACTGCTCGAATATATCTAATTCAGTCAGTTCTTCTTTCATTTCCAGGTCGGGGTTTAAACTACCAAAATGAAGCTACCTTCTTGGCTTTGGCAAACTTTAAAAAGTACATGTTTCTGGTAAGAACCTAAAGACTAGCAAGTGAGCCGGATTCTCTATCTCCCCACATTCACAAAGCTTTTTGTTGCCCACCAGCATCCCCATCCCCCACTTGAGCATGTTGGCTTTACATTTAGGCACTCGGACCTGCAGCCTCCAAGTGACATATGGGAGGTTGAGTTCCTCAGTCATATCCTTGTTTATTGTTATTCCTTGTTCAGTGAGCTCCTTCCTCCATCTACTAATCTGAGCCAGTGGTCTTGAGGCCCATATCCGTCCAGAGGATGTCAAGGGTCATTCTCTTGCTTAGTTCTCTGAGTGTTTGCTGCTACTTCTCTCATTCTATCAGAGTTGCAATTTGTGCAGGACCACAGATGTTTTCATCAGAGATGTGAAGACTTTTCAAAACAAATCTCATTCTTGCTGTTTTTCAAAACCTCAACATGCTTAAGTTTGTAGCAGATATTTCCTCTTTCACCAGGGAAATTTCTTGGCTTTCTGCAAAATTAATAATAATAATTTGTTGCTGTTAAGTCGCACAGTTGAGTCTGACCCTTTGTGACCCAATGGACCACCACACACCAGGCTCCTCTGTCTTCTTCCATTCTCTGCAGCCCACACAGGTCTAGGCCCATCACGTCAACAATACCATCCAGCCACCTCATCCTCTGCTGCCCCCTTCTCCTTTTATATCTGAGTAGGGTGCCATACATCCCAGAAAACCAGGATTGTCCCGGGTTCAAGGTCAGAAAAATTGTCCTGACCAGTTCAATAAAAATCATGTTAAAGTCCCAGATTTTAAAAACTTACTAATTGTGTATTATAACAAACCATTAAAATAAATTTGAACTCTCACCATCAAACGAGTGATTTCCTGTCACATTGGAGTTGGAGTATACCTGAAGACAAATCTTAATGTCCTTGTCTCATACCACCACCAGATAAGTGTGACCAGTGTGTTTCCTGGAACTAAGGACATTAAGAGTTGACCGTGACGTAACTTCTCAGAAGTACAACAGATAATCTTCTAGTAAGAATTAACTGTTTAAAATAAATTCATTTATGTATTGATATATTTAATGCAAAAGTGTTTTATAGCTGTCATTATATTATGTTTGTTTTTTAAAAGGCTATTATAACCTGCCCATTTTTGTCAAATATACTTCTGTCTCGGTTTTGTGGGAGAGAATTATGGCAACTCTATTTCTGAGGAAAGTAGCTTTAAGAAAGGTGATTCTTGGAGTTGAGGTGGATTATTCTCCTTTGTTGTGGTCCCACTGTTGGAAACAATGGCTTTCATTCAAATAGAAATGTATTCAAAGCTTGAAATTCATACATTACAACCCTGTTTCCCCGAATATACGACCTCCTCCCATAATAGGACACCCCCCTTTTCCCCCTGCCTTTGAAATATAAGGCCACATCCAAAAATAAGACCTCTTTACCTTCTGGCTGTAAGGCGGCTGGCGTGGCCCATAAGAAAGCCTGCCACATCGGAGTCTCCATTGCCTCCCCGCTCACAACCAAGGGAAGTTTCCCCTGGTGAGAGCGGGATCGAGACTCCGATGCAGCAGGCCTTCTTATGGGCCACGCTGGCTGCCTCACAGCTGAGGCCAGTCTCGATCGCGCTTCCCCACTCACAACCAAGGGAAGCGTCCCTTGGTTGTGAGTGGGGAAGCACGATCAAGACTGGTATTCTTCTTCATGGAAAAATAAAACATCCCCTGAAAATAAGACCTTGTGCTAATTTTGGAGTTTTAAAAAATATAAGACAGTGTCTTATATTCGGGGAAACACGGTAGTAGGGTGTTATTTTTTTTATTTTTGTCAGCTGCTACTCGTATCCGAGCATACATTTTCCTGGAAGTCATTTTCTCAGTTGATGTATGTGTCTCTGATGACCCCTTCAACCGACCCTGGCATGAAACATGTGACCACACATAGTTCACTGCAGGGCTGTAGCCAGAGGGGGGCCAGGGGGAACGAAAACCCTTCTGAGATAACAGCCTGCCCCCCCAACTGACCCCGGGATGCCAATGTTATATATGTGTGTGTGACATTTGTTGCCCCTCCTAAAAAATATCCCCCCCCCCAATCTAGAATCCTGGCTACGGCCCTGGTATAATGAATAGATGATGGAGGGCATAGTTGAGTTTAGGGTGTTTTTTTATTTTATTTTATGTAGCTAACAATGATCATTTTTGTAAAAAGCATTCCAACAACATGTCATGCAATTTCCCTCCTCTGTAATGAATATAATAATAATTTTGTATCAGAAATTATTCTGGGTTGGAAGGATTTTTCTGGAAGAAATGCCACTCAGGGAACACCCAAATGAGGCTCCTTTCATATTCCTTCATGTTTCCAAGAGCTGGGACAGAAACCGGAGCTCAATCCATCATGCAGTACCCGGGTCTTAAATTACTGACTTGCCAGCCTTCTGGCTAACAAGACAAGCTTCTTAACCACTGAGCTACCACAGCCCCTCTGTAATGAAAGATGTCTGATTATGGTAGTGTGCCATCAGGTCTATTGTGACTTATGCAAACCTTTTCCAGAGTATTTTTAGGTAGAAAATACACAGAAGTGGTTTCCTAGTCCCTTCTTCTGGGGGTGCCTAGGAACTATGCTGCTTGGGCAAGGCTACACAGTCTGGCTCTTTTACTGGGAGGCATAGTAAAGAAAGGAGTTTCTAACCTCTGACTCCACAACCAGATACCTAAACCACTGAGCTAGCTCCATTTGTAAATATCTGAGGACATATTCAGGTGATTGCGGGGTACTTCCTCCTAAAAGCATGCAGGTGACCATGATTTTTAGAAATGAAATCCTCCTCTGCCATCTTTCAACCTCCCAATGGCTTCCCCATGGGAGCTAGAGGACCTTCAGGGCAGGAGGGCTTCTATTTTTTTGAAAAATTACCATGGCTGATGCAATCCTCAGCCTTCTGCAGGATAAACTTATCAAGCAACATGATTTCTGCTAACATACCTAAGAGGGAGCCCTATTCACTCATAAAGTTCAGTTGACCATCAAATAGAGGTCAGCCTCAAGAACAAGGTCCTTAGCAAATAGGACACATGGATAATCTACTCTGTATAAGGCTTCCCCTGTAATACAGTCCAAACACCTCCCTACTTATTCCATGGGCCTTAATTTGTGAGCCTTAATTTGTCCTACAAAACTAGATTTCGACAGTAACATGCTGGCATTAGCTTAATAGTCTTTGTGCGAACAGCTGCCTTGCCCACATGTAAATATAGCATTGGATATATACCCCACATTTATTTAGAAGAACTTTTCACAGCTGCTTGTTCTGACAAGTCAATGTGGCTGCAAAAAAAAAAAGGCCAATGCTATTTTAGGCCGCATTAACAGAAGTAGAGTCTCCAAAAACCCATGAGGCACAAGGGTAAAACTCCATCTATTCAGCACTATTTAGGACTCATCTAGAGTACTGTGTCCAGTTCATGACACCACACTTTAAGAAAGGATACCAACAAACTGGAACAAGTTCAGAGGAGGGGAACGAAGATGCTCAGGGGACTGGAAACCAAGCCCTGTGAGAAAAGACTGAAGGAACTAGACATGTTTGGCCTTGAAAAAGGAGACTGAAGGATAATAGGATAGCTCTTTCCACATATTTGAAATATTTTAGTGTAAGGGACCAAAGACAATACAACAGCCGAAGGGTTGGCTTAACACAGGTTTATTGCATGATGATCCGGAGGAACATGTGGTAATGGCGGATGGGTGGCTCAATATATACAGCTGGCTATACATTTGAATGTGGCTCGTTGACAGACTATTGGTTGCTGCCTGCGTGACGTCGTAGAGGTCACGCCCTTCTTGACCAGGTGAGGAGGTCGCGGGGAATCTTCCCGCGCTGCTGATTCAGGTGGCTATGATCCATTAGAGCTGGACGCTCGCTACTGTCCTCTGGTGGTCACTAGCTCGCGTCCCCTTATCAAGCATACATTGATACAGGTGATGGTTATAATGTTGCACACAGAAAGGTTACATTGATAACACATGGCAAAGGTACATTGTTAAAGGCACTGCTTTACAGAACACAACATCCCTCCCCCCTAGGATGAGACGAAGTCTCTCAGCCAAGATGGCTTGTTGCGTGTGCGTGTGGGCCGTGAAGAGGGCTGCCCCCCCGGGGGCGTTATCGCTTCTTTGTTCCCTGGTCCCTTGTCCTGAAATGGGAGAGGGAGACTCGTTAGTGGCTTGCCGCTGTCTGGCGGTCTTAGGGGAAGGGAAAAACTCCATTGTGGGGAAACCGGGGGCCGTTGGGGCTAACGAAAAACCCCTCTTCTCGCTTGGACGGGTGGGGGACCACTCCGAAAAAACCCCCCGGTTCTGGAAATCAAAATCTAACTTGGTAGGGGTACCCGCATTTGTGGGGACTTTCCGCGAGACATGTATGGGGTCGGGTTCCTCCTCCCCGGAAAGATCCCCCAGGGTATCCATGAGGACATCCTCCTCCCCCCTTGGTGGGGGCCCACGGTCCCCCTTTCCTCCCCCTTGGGCTGAACGGGTGGGGGAGAACCCTAACGCTGACTTATTTCCTGCCTGATCAGCGCCCTGCTCATCGGAGACCCTGCGACGGAGCTGGTCCGCGTGCCGCCTCCACAGGAGCCCTGTGCTGGTTTCTACGCGGTACGACACGGGGCCGGTCTGCTCCACAACTACGCCCGGAACCCAGGCTGGGCCCGTGCTGGCGTAATTCCTGCAATGCACGGGGGCGCCTACACTAAAACTCTTCGTGGCCTCTAGCCCAATGTTCCTCCCCTTGTCTTCTACCCTCGTGGGGTCTAACCTAGTAAGGATGGTGGTCAGCTTCCTGCGCATTAAGAGCTCTGCGGGGGAGTATCCTGACGCCAACGGGGTCACCCTGTACCCTAGCAGAAACTGACACACTTGTAGGTTCAAATCTCCTGGGCCCATGCGCCGCAACGCGTCCTTCGTGGTGCGGATGAGGCGCTCTACTTGGCCGTTGGTGGCCGGGTGGAAAGGGGCGGAGGTGATATGCCTAACTGCGTTAATTTCCATGAATGCCTTAAACTCGGAGGACGTGAAACAACTAGCGTTGTCGCTAATTAACGTGTCGGGTATGCCGAACGTGGAAAAGAGCCTCCGCAAATGTCTAATGGTCTGGGCCGAGGAGGTGCTCGTGACCGGGATTACCTCCAACCATTTGGAGAAAGCGTCCACTACGAGGAGGAACAGGGTGCCTCTGAACGGGCCCGCGAAATCAAAGTGCACCCGGGACCACGGCCCCTTAGCCGCATCCCATTCCCTGTGGGGAAGGCGGGCCTCCTCCGGTCTGGAGCATTGGCAACTCTCACAAGTGCCGACCATGTGCTCAATGTCGGCGTCTAGCTGGGGCCACCAGAAGTAACTCCGGGCCAGCGCCTTGGATCGCACGATGCCGGGGTGGCTGACGTGAAGTAATTTGAGCACCCGCGGCCGAAGGGAAGTGGGAATCACCACCCGCTGCCCCCACAAGAGACACCCCCTCTCTAGGGACAGTTCTAGCTTTTTTCTGAAAAATGGAGCGAACTCCTCCGCTGGGGAGGATGCGGGCCACCCTTTCTGTAGCCAGGAGCTCACTGTCGCTAACGTTTTGTCTTTCTCTGTCACTTTGGCAATGTCAGCGGGCACTACGGGGGGCGAATCCAGCACCTCTATCATGAGAACCTGATGGTCCCGCTCCCCCATGCTCACCTGGCTGGGCGTTAGGGGAAGGGGAGACCTAGATAGGGCGTCCACATGGCTGATCTCTTTCCCGGGCCGGTAGACCAACGCGTGCTGATACGCGTTGAGAAAAATGGCCCACCTGAGCATCCTTGGGGACAGGATTTGAGGAGTGGGCTTATCCGCGGTAAAAATGCCTAGCAGGGGCTTGTGGTCCGTCACGATGGTGAAGGGGCGGCCATACAGAAAATCGTGAAATTTTTTCGTCCCCGAGACTATCGCTAATGCCTCCCTGTCCGTCTGTGCGTAGTTTCTCTCTGTTTGGGACAGGGACCTGGAGTAGAATGCTATCTGGGCCTCCCTTCCGTTCTCCAGCACGTGGCACAGCACTGCCCCCACCCCCACTGGAGATGCATCACAGGTCAGAACTACTGGGCGTTTGGGGTCGAAGTGGGTCAGTATGGCGTCGGATGCCAGGAGGCTTTTCAGCTCACTAAATGCCCTTTCTTGGTCATCGCCCCACTTCCATGCCTGGTCTTTCTTAAGCAGCCTGTGTAGCGGTTCGGCCACCGCTGCCTTCCGGGGAAGGAAGGAGTGGTAAAAGTTGAGCAGCCCTAGGAACGACTGCAACTCGGGCTTGGAGGTGGGGCGGGGGGCTTTCTTTATGGCTGCCACCTTAGACTTGGATGGTTTTATCCCCTCAGGAGTTACACAAAACCCTAGGAATTCAACCTCGGTTGCGAAGAAGACGCACTTGTCCTTTCGCAACCTGAGCCCCGCCTTTTCGAAAATCGTCAGGACCTTCCCCAACCTCTTGGCCAATTCAGCCCGACTCCCCCCTGTTATTAACACGTCATCAAAATAAGGCAACACCCCCTCCAGTCCCTTCAGGAGGCGTTCCACGAGTGACTGGAAAATTCCTGGCGCCGAATTCACGCCGAATTGGAGGCGCGTCACCTGGAACGCCCCTTATGGGTGACTATGGTCTGCACAGCAGCTGCGGCAGGAGAAACCGTGAGCTGCTGGTAGGCCTGTGCTAAGTCGAGCTTAGCGAAACATTTCCCCCCGTGTAACCTGGCCAGCAGATGGCTGACTACCGGCACCGGATATGCATTCGGGCGGATCGCCTTGTTGATGGTGCACTTGTAGTCGGCGCATATGCGGACCTCCCCATTGGACTTTAGAGCAGTTACAATTGGAGTTTCCCACTCCGCAGAATCTACAGGCACAAGAATCCCCTGGCCCACCAATTTGTCCAGTTCCGCCTCTATCTTGTCCTTGAGTGCGAACGGCACCCGGCGTGGTTTTAGGCGAACAGGGCGGACCTCCGGGTCCAGGTCGAAAGTCACTGGGGGCCCTTTAAATTTCCCCAGTCCCATTTTGAAGACTTCGGGGTGCGCCTCGCACACCTCCTGAATTGGATCAGTCCCAACAGCGTGCATCCCCACGGCATGCACCCCCCCAATGAACAACCCCAGGGGCTGGAACCATTGAGTCCCGAGGAGGCTGCAATTTCCTCCCTTGAGCACGACCAGGGGAAGGGACGCGGCGTGCTCCTTGAATTTGACCTGAAATTCTCCAACCCCCAGTACTGGAATACTGTTCCCTTGCACGTCCCGTAGCGTGGCCCTCAATGCTTTGAGCTTGGGCCGCTTTTGGGGGGCAATTCCGAAAAATTCCCTCTGGGAAATTATTGAATATGAGGACCCCGAGTCAATTTCCATCCTAATGGGCACCCCTTGGACTAGTACCTCAACAAAGTAGCGGGGGTGTCCCGTAGACACGCTGAACACTGGGGCGTCGTCCTCGCTGCCGTCAGCGATGCGGCCCACGCCGTCCTGCTTCCGCGTGGCCTGGGCGCCGTCTTTGGGTTTCGCTGGGCGGTCTCGTCCCGCGGAACGGTCTGGGGAGCTCCTCCGGGACTCGCGCTTCTTCCTGCACACCTTGGTGATGTGCCCGCGGCGGCCGCAGTTGTGGCACTCGGCCTTCCGGAAGGGGCATTTCACGCGGTCGTGGGCCGCGCCACAGCCGTCGCAACGCCGGCTCTCCTTCCGGACCCTCTGTACGTCCTCGTCGTCGCTGCTCTCTGTAGACGACCTCGAAGCTCGCCGGGCCGCATGTACCGGAGCCTCTGCTTTGCTTGACTTTGGCCGCCAGTCCTGGAGTTCTTGGACCCCGGCCTTCGTAGCTTCTGCGGCCTGGGCCGCTCTAACGACCTCCTGCAGCGTGGGAGGTGGCTCTTGGTTCATTAATGTGCGCTGGGTCTCGGCGTCGTTCAGGCCGCACAGCACACAGTCTCGGAGGGTGATTTCGACGTTCTCCCATTTGCATGGGCCGGCCGCCAGCCGCAGGGCCGCCACAAACGCGGCGACCGTCTCCCTGGGCGCTTGGACTCGCCTCCAAAACGCACTCCGAGCGGGAAACATCGCCGTGGCGGGCCGGACGTGCTCACGCAGCAACTGCATGAGTTCCTTGGCCTTGAATTCGCTCACCCTCCTCGGTGCAATCAGGTCCACCAAGGTCCTTTTTGTTTCTTGTCCGAGCATTCTGGTGAAGATGGCCCTTTTCTTCGCCTCTTCCGTGACTTCGGACTCGATCAGTGCGGCCTGGAAGTCCATCTCGAAGATCTCCCAGTCGCCCGGTTTCTTGATTTCGAAACCGGCGCATGTCTTGGTCCCGTGGGCTGCCATATCCCACCTTCGTCGCCAATTTAGTGTAAGGGACCAAAGACAATACAACAGCCGAAGGGTTGGCTTAACACAGGTTTATTGCATGATGATCCGGAGGAACATGTGGTAATGGCGGATGGGTGGCTCAATATATACAGCTGGCTATACATTTGAATGTGGCTCGTTGACAGACTATTGGTTGCTGCCTGCGTGACGTCGTAGAGGTCACGCCCTCCTTGACCAGGTGAGGAGGTCGCGGGGAATCTTCCCGCGCTGCTGATTCAGGTGGCTATGATCCATTAGAGCTGGACGCTCGCTACAGTCCTCTGGTGGTCACTAGCTCGCATCCCCTTATCAAGCATACATTGATACAGGTGATGGTTATAATGTTGCACACAGAAAGGTTACATTGATAACACATGGCAAAGGTACATTGTTAAAGGCACTGCTTTACAGAACACAACAAATATAGTCATAAAGAGAAGGGGTGGGATTGTTCTCAATCATCCCAGAGTGCAGGACATGTAATAATAGGCTGAAACTATTTGTTGTTCTGTCGCACAGTCGACTCCGACCCTTTGCGACCCCATGGACCATATTCCTCCAGGCGCCTCTGTCCTCTACCATCCCCCTCAGCCCTCCCAGCTCTGTGCCCATTGTGTCTATAATACCATCTAGCCATCTCATCCTTGGCCTCCCCCTTCTTCTTTTGCCCTCCACCTTTCCCAACATCAATGCCTTCTCAAGTGAATCCTCCCTTCTCATTTGATGTCCAAAGTATTTTAGCTTCATCTTTACTATTTGACCTTCCAATGAGCAGTCAGGGTTAATTTCTTCTAAGATTGACCTATTTGTTCTCCTTGCTGTCCAGGGGACTCTCAAAACCCTCCTCCAACACCACATTTCAAAGGCATCTATTCTTCTGCGTTCAGCCTTCCTAATTGTCCAGCTCTCACATCCATACATTACTACTGGGAAAACTATTGCTTTGACTATTCTAATTTTTGTTTGCAATGTAATGTCTCTGCTTTTCACTATGTTCCCCAGGTTTCTCATCGCTTGTCTCCCAAGAATCAGTCGCCTTTTTATTTCATGGCTGCAATCCCCATCTGCAGTGATCTTTCATCCTAAGAAAGTAAAATCTGTCACTGCTTCTACTTCTTCCCCGTCTATTTTCCAGGAGCTGATGGGGCCTGTTGCCATTATCTTGGTTTTCTTGATATTGAGTCTCAAGCCAGCTTTTGCACTCTCCTACTTCAGCCCAATCAAGAGATTCTTTAGGTCTTCCTCACTTTCTGCCATTAGGGTGGTATCGTCTGCATATCTCAGATTATTGATGTTTCTCCCAGCGATTTTAATCCCATATTGTGATTCCTCCATCCCTGCACTGCGCATTATGTGCTCTGTGTATAGGTTGAATAAGCATGGTGACAAAATGCAGCCTTGTCTTACTCCTTTTCGTATTCCAAACCACTCTGTCATTCCGTGTTCTGTCCTAACTGTTGCTTCTTGGTTCATGTACAGATTTCTCAGGAGGCATATGAGGTGCTCTGGTATTCCCATCTCTTTAATTACTTGCCACATCTTGTTGTGGTCCACACAGTCAAATGCCTTAGTGTAGTCAATAAAACAAAAGTAAACTTGTTTCTGGTATTCCTTTGTTTTCTCCATGATCCAGCGTATGTTGGCGATGTGGTCTCTAGTCCCCCTGCCTCTTCTGAAACCGGCCTGCACCTCTGGTAATTCTCTCTCCACATGCTGCTGAAGTCTGTCCTGTATTATCTTGAGCATCACCTTGCTGGCATGTGGGATGAGCGCGATTGTTCGATAATTTGAACATTCTTTGGCATTGCCCTTTTTTGGGATTGGGACGTATACTGATCTTTTCCAATCCTGTGGCCACTGTTTTGTTTTCCAAATCTGCTGGCATATTGAATGCAGTAATTTGACGCCATCATCTTTTAGCGCTTTGAAAAATTCAACTGGGATACCATCACCTCCACTAGCTTTGTTGTTTGCAGTGCTCTTTAGGGCCTTTATGACTTCGCTCTCCAGGATGTCTGGCTCAAGTTCAATTTCTTCATCATTGTGATTATCAGGAGTATTGAGGTCCTTTTTGTAAAGTTCCTCTGTGTACTCTTTCCATCTTTTCTTAATTTCTTCTGCATCAGCTAGCTCCTTTCCGTCTTTGTCCCTTATCATGGTCATTTTTTGCTTTAAATGTTCCCTTGATTTCCCCAATTTTTTTGAAAAGATCTCTGGTTCTGCCTCTTTTGTTGTTTTCCTCCATTTCTCTGCACTGTTCTTTTAGGTAGTTTTCCTTATCTCTCCTTGCTTTTCTTTGAAATTCTGTGTTCAAATGGTTGTAGTTTTTCCTTTCTCCTTTGACTTTTGCGTTCCTTCTTTCCTCTGCTATTTTAAGAGCCTCATCAGACAACCACTTTGCTTTCTTACTCTTCTTTTCTTTTGGTATGGTTTTCTTTGCTGCTTCCTGCATGATGTCCCTCATCTCCGTCCATAATTCTTCCGGTACTCTGTCTACCGAGTCTAAGCCATTAAATCTGTTCATCACCTCCACCGTGTATTCTTTAGGGATGCTGTCTAGGTGATATCTTTCTGGTCTCCGTGTTTTCCCTATTTTCTTTAGCCTAAGCCTGAATTTTGCGATCAGTAGGTTGTGATCTGAGCCACAGTCTGCTCCAGGTCTTGTTTTTGCTGACTGTATGGAGGTTCTCCATCTTTGGCTGCAGAGTATGTAGTCAATCTGGTTTCGGTGTTGGCCATCTGGTGATGTCCATGTGTAAAGTCGCCTCTTGTGTTGCTGGAAGAGAGTGTTTGCTATGACCAGTGCGTTCTCTTGGAAGAACTCTATCAATCTTTGCCCTGCTTCATTTTGTGTTCCAAGACCAAATTTGCCTGTTATTCCCTCCACTTTTTGATTTCCTACTTTGGCATTCCAGTCTCCTAATATAATTTGGATATCATTTCTTGGTGTCTGTTCTATGAGGTGTTGTAAGTCCTCATAGAACTGGTCCATTGTGGCTTCATCTGCACCAATGGTTGGTGCGTATATTTGGATCACAGTGACATTGAAAGGTTTGCCTTGAAATCTGACTGACATCATTCTGTCATTTTTGAGATTGTATCCCATTACTGCTTTTCTCACTCTTTTATTGACAATTATGGCTACTCCATTTCTTCTAAGGTTTTCTTGCCCGCAGTAGTAGATATGATGGTTTCCATAGCCACCCCTCTATAAAAGGGGAGGCCACGAGGCAGCCGCGCTGCCATTTTGCGAGAAGCAACGGAGCAGAGAAGTTCGCTCCGATGCTTCTTTCCCTCAGCTTTGCCTGTTCATCGGAGGATATCCTTTAGAATTTGCGGGGATATCGCTCCGACGCTGATTCCTGCTTGGGTGCTTCCTGCTTGGGTGGCTATGGCACCCAAGCGTAAGGCCCAAGCGGCCCCCAGGCCGCGACCTAGGGGGAGGGCTCGGCCCACCCCCTCGACCTCCTTGGGCCAGCCACCGGGCCGGAGGGCTTGGGCGGCCACCGCACAGGGGGGCGGCAGAGTCATCATACCCACTGCCACCAATGAGGGTGACCAGGCCTCTGCCTACCCGCCCTTTAGGAGGACTCGGGCGGGGGCTGCACAGGTCGGCTCCCCTGGGGTTTCTACCCCTGTTCCACCTTTGCCCGGTTTGGAGCACAGTGGCCCACCCAGGCGCGGTGCGGGATTGCGCCCCACCGTTCTACCAGCCCCTCATGGGCCGGATTATTGGGCATGACCCTATTCTGGTCAGGGATTGCCACACGGGTTGATCCCTCAACCCACTCAGCAATTACCCGGTGGGCCATCCGGCCCATCCGGCCCACCTTATCCTGGTGGGTCTGATGCTGTGGATGCTCTCCTTGCCCGCATATCGGCACTCGAGGCATCAATGGGCATTGCTCCACCACCTTCGGATGGTGGGCTTGCCAGCTCTGCAGTTCTGGCCCACATGCTGGCCACGGCCGCGCAGCGGGCCGCCAACAGGTTTGAGCTGCTGGAGGCTATCAGGCCAGTGCAAGCCGGCGCCTTGCAGCTCCCCATCAGGCCATTTCAACAAGGCTTTCCACCGGGGATTGATCCTGCTTGGCAGGGGCGCATTGGGACCCAGAGCTCGATGGCCATCGCAAGCTCCAATGCCCACCGTGGGCCGGAACCCCCAGTGGGGGCAGCCCATGGGGGTGCACCGAGTGAGTATCCTGGTCAAGTTAGTGCACTGGTGACATTAGCTAATGCTGGGGGGGGTACAGTGGCCATGGCCGCAGCAAGGTACTGCGAGAGGGCAGTTTAATCCACACTGTCCTGTTACTTCCTGGGTGCCCAATTATCCCCCGGTTATTGCAGGGGTGGCCGCCCCTACGAGTACGCCTAACTTCTCGGGGGTCCTACAGGGCCCAGTGCGGGTACCCCCAATTCAATCCGTGCCAACGGCGGCCCTGCCGACGGCAGGTTACTCCCTACCCTTGGGTGACCATTTATTCCAGGCTACTAGGGAGAAGATATGGCGTGGTGAATACGTTGACATTTTCACCCTCCTGAACTAAGGAGGAGAGGGAGGGGCAGGATGACAGGGACAAAGAGTTGTCCCGTCGTCGTAAGCCACCTCGCACTTGGGCCAATTGGTTACCGGCATATCTAATTTATATGGCAGTATACCTAAGGGCCCGTTCTGATTTGGCCATCCCAATGGTCCAGTACCTGCACAATATTTACCGGGCCGTGGTTGATTTCCCTGGCCCGTCATGGTTGGCCTGTGATGAAGAATTTAGGATGAGGGCGGCCCTTCACCCTGAGATGAGGTGGGACATGCCCTGCCAGCAGTTGTGGCTGCTGTACATGACCCCCACTCGGCCAGCGCCTAGTACCACTGTGGCCATGCCGTACAGCGGGCGGCTACTACACAGACTCCCCGCCAGCCGGCAGGGCATGGGGTTCCAGCCCGCCTGCTGTGTTGGAGTTTCTCCGCCAACGGAGTGTGCAACAAGCGCCAGTGTAGATACAGGCACGAGTGCCCTTCTTGTTCCAGCCCCCATGCCGTCTCTGCGTGCCCGCGTGCCGGTGGGTCACGAGGCAGAGGAAGGGGTTTTCAGGGGCCGGCCAGAGCTCCCTCTGACGGTGCTACCCATTTAAAAGGCCCCCTCCCCAATTAATGTCCCGGTGCTCGAACGATGGCTGCGCGCTTATCCTAGATGGGATGATGCGATATACCTGCTTGAGGGCTTCCAGTTTGGCTTCCGCATACCCTTTCAAGGTGTTCGTGGGCCTCAGGACGCCCCAAACCTACTGTCTCTCAGGGGTAATGAGAACGTTGCTGTGGAGCAGATAGCCAAGGAGGTTAAGGCACAGAGGGTGGCGGGGCCATTTGACGACCCCCCATATTCTAACTTGAAGGTATCCCCTCTAGGTTTAGTCCCTAAGAAGTCCCCGGGTGAATTCCGTCTGATTCACCACCTTTCTTACCCTGCAGGTTCATCGGTCAACGACGCTATACCCGACGCCCTTTGCTCTGTCAGGTATATGTCCTTTGACCAGGCCTTACAGATGGTACGCTCGTGCAGTCCCAGGGCGCTATTGGCAAAGTGTGATATAAAATTGGCATTCCGATTGTTGCCAGTGCACCCGGATGACTTTGAGCTGTTAGGTTTTTGTTTTCAGGGCAAGTTTTATGTGGACAAGGCCATGCCTTTTGGCTGTTCAATTTCCTGTTCTGCCTTCGAACGATTTAGCACCTTCCTCCACTGGGCTTTTGTTTATAGGTCGGGGTCCCGGTCTGTAGCCCACTACCTCGACGATTTTTTGTTCGGGGGTGGACATGACATGGTTTGGCTCACATTCCTACAGGACTTTAATGGCGTCTCCTTTTGGAGATCTGAGCTTATGGTCAGCCCTCATTTCCAAGTACAGTCGGATGCCTCCGGCTCCCTGGGTTATGGGATTTATTTTGAAGGACAGTGGGCCTATGGTCAATGGTCTCAGTCATGGCAGGGCACGGATTGTTTACGCGATCTTACGTTCCTGGAGTTTTTTCCAATTTTGGGGGCCCTTATGCTCTGGGGTGACAGGTGGGCTAATTCGGTAGTTCACTTTTGGTGTGACAATGCTGCGGTGGTGCACATTGTCAACGCCCAAATGTCTAAATCCCCCAGAGTCATGGCCTTAGTTCGCCAATTTGTTCTTAGGTCCTTGCGCATTAATGTGCTCTTCAGGGCCAGACATGTGCCAGGCATTAATAACAATATTGCTGACGCTTTATCCTGCCTGCAGATCTCCCGGTTCCGTGCCTTGGCTCCGGACGCAGAGGAACTTCCCTCTCCACTCCCGGCCGAGATTTGGACATTTGGCGAGGAGAGGTGAACCGGGCGATAGGCATGTCTTTGGCACCTCGCACGCGTAAGGCGTATATACATGCACTCCTCCAATTTACTACCTTTTGTGGACAAAGGCAGTTGCCTGAAACGTGGCCGATACCGGTCGACCAGATTTTACATTATATGGTGCACCTTCATGATCAGGGGTTGGCCCCATGCACTATCGCCACCAGGCTATCCGCCTTGGCATTTATGGCCAAGGCACGGGGCTTTACTGACTGTGGGAATGACTTCCGCATACGCCACGTATTAGAAGGGTGGACATGACCCACCTTGCATGAGGTTGGCATAGATTGTGTTACGATAGGTATGAGGAGGCTCTTTTTCACGCAGCTACCACCATAGCTTTCTTTGGAGCTCTCCGAATCAGTGAGCTGGTCTCATTGTCAAAGGGGGGCTTGTCTCGTAGGGCACTGGAACTCGACGATGTCTCTATCAACCAGGAGTAGGCTCAGTTGAGGATTCATTCCTCAAAGGCCGATCAGCATGGAGTAGGCAGTGTTGTTGGACTGCTACGATGTACATTTGCTGGCATCTGTCCGGTTGGTACCCTACATGCATTTTGGCAGTGCGTGGCACGCGCCCTGGCCCGTTATTCTGCCACCAGGATGGGTCTCCCCTTACTAAATTTCAGTTTTGGAGGGTGATCGGTATGGCACTTCACAGTGTCGGCCTCCCTGGGGCTCGTTATGGCACCCATTCATTCAGGATAGGCGCCGCTTCAACTGCGGCTGCGTTCGGGTACTCTGAGGCTGATATATGTCAGATGGGCAGGTGGGGGTCCGCGCATTTTTCCTTATATGTACGTCCCCTCACTGTATGAGTACCAGTTATGTCCTTAATTCCTTCTCCTTCTTTTACAGACCCTGTGTGTCTACGCACACCGGTGGCAGTGTGGCTGGTGGGCCACAGTTATATGCACTGGGCGGCACAGTATGCTGCAGCGACAGAGTGGGGACCCCATCTCGAGCTGCGTGCATCCGCACGCATGTGGTGGTATAGTATGCGCGGCATGAAATGGCAGGAACTGTTGCCATTCCTGATGTCCATCAGGGATGCTGGACCGCCTGATGTCCTGATTCTGCACCTCGACGGCAATGATCTAGCACAGATCACTGGCCTTTCTTTAAAAATGTCGGTGTGCAGTGACCTGCCGTTTTTACACCATCTATGGCCATACACACGGTTGCTATGGTCTGACATCGTGCCGAGACAGTGTTATAGAGGAGGCATGGACCTCCGTGGTCTGGACCGTGCCTGGCGGTCAGTGAACAGGGCTGTTGCCCGGTTTCTTGTTGAGAATGGCTTGGGGACAGCCATTCGACACCCGGGGATAGGGTTACAGGATTTTGACCTATATGCAGGAGATGGGGTCCACTTGTCGGCCAGAGGTATGAACCTCTTTCTGGAAGACGTGCAAGCGGGCCTGGTGACTGAGCTGATGGTCTGGGGGGCGGTGAGTCATCATGGATGCCTCCCCGTGTGGTGGGTAGCACTGGTAAGGTAAAGACCTATGACCCATAGGTATCCGGCAGGTTCGCAATTGACTGGCCAACACGTAGATAGGTACAGGGGAAACAGGATTGGCCGGTCAAGGGCGAACCATGAAAGGGGTGATGTCAGGAGCTTCACAACCTGCATCACCTTGATATTTGAATGGATACATGTCATAGGGTGGGGTCAGTAGATAGTATATTGACTCCAGTCAACGATTTGTTTGTGTCAACAAACAAATTGATACAAATCGATACATGTAGCCAATAGCCATTGGCATTTTGGGTAGAACCTTACCAGTGCTACTGCGGCCTGCTTGCCTTAAAGAATTACAATTGGATGATACACCAATTGAAAGTGATAATTCGGACTAGGGCATTATTCAATAAAAGTGGCCCAATGCCTTTAATCCAATACCGGTGTCTGAGTCTTTATTGGGTGGGTGCGCCTGCAATGGGGAGTATTAAGAACTTTTAACTTTTATGTTAGTTACTTTTATCTTTGCATTTTGTTTACTCCATTTTATTGTGGCTAGTATTTTAGGCTGGGAGCATCAAAAAGATAATATTTTCAAAATCAGGAAGGATTTGAGAGGACTCAGCTGGATTTACCTAAATTTACCTTATACAAACTTGTCTATACAAATGAACATTAAGTTTAGTTACCAACTGTTTGAGCTTCATTCAAATTTGTCTACATTAGAAGCTCAGCAGTTTGCATAACTTTGTTTTCCAGCTATATCCATCTCTTTTACATTTGGAGCTTATTTCCTGTAATTATGTTTGTGTTTTGCTCTTGGTTTGCTGTTGTTTGAAACCACATCTTCATCAAAGGTAAAACAACGTCAGACATCCTTTGTTTACTTTTGGTCAAAGTTTTGAGACATCTGGGGGGGGGGTGTGCTCATCTCATATTCAGTACTCTCTGGTGGTCCTTACTCATGACAAGCCAATGGAATGCCCAGCTTTGAACAACCACATCCGTCCATCTACATTTACTTTTTTTACACACACCCTTATGGAAATGCATCCTTCAATTTCTCATCTTGGTGTTCATTTGGGGTTGGTGCACAGCATGGTGGCTCCAGAGGGGAGAACAAGTCAAGAATAGTTAGGAACTATCAAGTGGTTTATAGGTTGGTAGGGTAGCCACTTAATACATCACCCAAAAGAAGGACATGCATCACCCCAAAAAAGGAGAGAAAAGGATACTGAACTCTGTAAGTACATGTGCTAATTTAAATTGTTCCAATGGAAAATTATAAATTATTGTTATCATTGTAACACTTGGAGGACCCTGAATATGCTGAGAGTTGGAGTCCCTAAATCCATGTTTCCCAACTTTTGGTTTTTGGACTTCAATTCCCAGAAGCCTAAGTCAATTCCCCAACACACTGATCAGCCAATGTGGCTGACTTAGACTTCTGAGAATTGAAGTCACCCTGTGGGACGTGGGAACCACGTTGGGAACCACTGCCCTAAATGTAAGATCAGCATGCTCAAGTGGGGGCTGCTGGCGAAAAACAACACACTGTGTGAATGTGGAGAGATACAGAATCCTGCTCATTTGCTGGTTTACCAGTTACTACTGGAAAGATGTAACAATGAGGATTTAAGTTTGGCCAATGAAAAGAAGGTGGCCAAGAAGATGGCTTCATTATGATAGTTTTAAAGTTTGACTTGGACTCAAGTGGGGGGGAAGACAGTGACCAAGTGAATTTTCTGCCTGCTTGCTCATTCAGCCGATTCCTGGTCTCCCTTTCCTTCTAGTTTGTTTCTTTAAATCTGATTTGGACTGGAAAACCCTTTAGACAGAAGAGGCTTATCCTCTAGTAGGACTTCAAAGGAGGCCATTTTAAAAGGTGGTGTGCTGTTCACACCTGTGTGACCATCTGAGAAGCTGCACATGTAACAATCTGCAGTGCTGCACACTCATCAGGTTCCCAAAAAATGTGAAACCCTACTTACATAAAAAGTCTGTTCCGTAGGCTTTTATGTAAATTGGTTTTTTACTTAACTCAAAGCAATCCCATAGAAAAAATATTTTTACGTAACTTGAAGCAAACCTATAGGAAATTGTGTTATGTAAATTGGGACATTTATGTAAATCAGGACATGGTTTTAGTGCAAAAATTATTATGTAAGTTGAATTTTATGTAACTCAAGGCATATGTAAGTTGGGGTTTCACTGTACTGTACTATGAATGAGCCAAAATCCTGTTGATGTTCCCTGCATGTTAATGGCAACCATAAAGTAGTTTCTTCTATCCAATAGGCCCCTTCTTCTTCTACTACTACATCTAGGCCAGATGTGAAACTGCCAAAATGAAGGCACCTTTTGCCTGACCTAGTGTGAGAAAAATTAACCAGAAACACAAGGCTGCAGTTTCCAGGGTACACCCATTTGTGGTTCAAAAATACCACAATCTTCAAGGAGGCTCTTTCTGTGTACCCCATAAGCTCATCTATACCTATAAATCCGAGCGTTAACCGTTGAAATGTGACAAAGGCTCCCACCACACTAGCCCGTACCGAGCCTCCTGCACTCGCCTGAACCCGGTCCGGAGGTCAACAAATGTTTCAGAAATGTGCCAGTGGGGCAAGAGTCCCACGAACGCAAACAAAGAAAAATTCTTCAATTCCCAACATTCTTTGTGCCGCGCCGCAGCCAATCAGCAAAAAGAACATTGGGAAACACGTCGCGGCCAATTGAAATTGAGCTGCAGGAAAAAAACTGCCACACAAACGCAAACCACAAATGCAAAACTACAAGTCCCAGCGTCCTGTGTGCTCTGACTGCGCAGAACGCTGAGAAAGCCGGCGCGCGAAAAACAAACTTGCAAAAAGCAATGGGAGCGCAAGTCCCCAGCAGGCAGACTCAGCGCTTCACAGCCACGCAAAACCAAAAGCCACAATATGCCACTGCGAGACAGCCGCCATCCTTCTTTCCTAGAGCAATGGGGAGAAGAGGGACTTCCTCTCCTCCATGCTACCCCGCCGAAGACACGGCGAGACCACCACCAGCCTCAAGGAAAGTTGAGCTGGGGGGAAGCACCCTCCCTGGCGGATGACTGGCTGATGCCTTTGTATTTCTGAATACAAAAACAACAGCCAGCAATCTGCAAGGAAGAGCCCCACCCCTTACGGATTGCTGCCTGCCGATCTCCAGTTAGGTAAGCCGGGAGAAAAAGAAGACAGAGAACCACCTGCCTCCTCCTTCTCCCCCAACCTACCTAACAAAAAAAAACCACAAAATACACAAACAAAAACATCTACAATGGCACAAAACCACAAAGAAAACACCTAACTACAACACAAAAAACCCACAAAGTAGACAAAAAACAACAACTAATTACAAAAATAAACAACAAAATAAGAAAAATTAAACAAAACCAGAAATAACCAAACCAATTAACCAAACCTAAAACTAAACCAAACCAAAAAAGAACAAACAGAAACACTTCCCAGCCCACCACCACAAAAGCAAAACAAAGAAAAACCCCAGAAGAAAGAAAACCAGAGAACTCACCAGTAAATCCTCCCTCCACGACCACCGGAACAGAAATGAAGAAACAAAGAGACTACTTACCGGAAGAAGCGCCACCCAGAGGCCAGGAGAGAAAAAACACGTGAAATGAAAGCAAAACCCCTAGCAGCCCCACCTGCAGGGCAGAATAGTAAAAACAACTCAAAAAGACTCAACAGCCCCACCTAGAGGCCACGAGAGTAAAAACAAGTCAACTATTTTAAAAACCCCACAAAATAAAACATTATTTGGTTAAATAAAACAATTTGAAAAAATTATATCATCCTTTTTTTTTAAATCCACAAAAAACCCCAAAAAATAAATGTTAATATATTTATTCTTTTTTAAAAAAGTTTTTGTGTAACTAAAAATAACATATATGTTAAAACAAATATTCAAAAATACATTAGAAAAAATACAAACTACAAGTTATTAATACTTTATAGTATCAAAACAATACAATCAATTTAACAAATGACAACATTAAAATGTACATAAATAATTATTTTTTTAAAAAAACAATTATAGACTAACCTCTTTTTTACATACGTTACCAAAAAAACACACCTTACAACACAATTTAAAACAGGCTTGCAACGCCGGGCAAAATATGCTAGTCATTCTATAGAATCATAGAGTAATAGAGTTAGAAGGAGTCTCTAAGGCCATTATGTCCAACCCCCTGCTCAGTTCAGAAACTTTTATCAAAGTATATGAGATGGTTGTTGTTGTGTTTGAATACAATTATTGCTGTAATGTTTTGTAATGTAATTGGGATCAGTACGATCCTCCATTTTGTCTCCTTCTTCTTGGTCTTGAAATATTGTGGGACTGCGTTCCCGCTTAAACTATATAGTCATGTACAGTTTTCACTCTGGTCCAATGACCTTCCAGTCACCCCACTTCTCTTCCATCCAATCCTGTTGTTTCCCACCCAAATGTATCCATTCCAGTTGTATATATTTAGCAGTGCTACGCCATTGCTCCCCATGTTCTGATTGCCTAATAAAGTTGTTTGGCCCTGTATGCTGGCTGCTTCCCATTTCTACCACAACAATCAAAGTTGTCTAATTTTCTCTTCAATGCCTCCAGCACAAAAGTACTCATTACTTCTTAAGGTAATTGTTTTCATTCTCATACTGCTCTAACAGTTAAGAGGTTTCTCCTGATATGCAGACAAAATTGGGCTTCCTGTAACTTGAGCCCATCATTACATATTCAGCACTCTGGAAAGACTGGGAATGGACCGTGACCCTCATCTTTCAAGTACAGTATTTCATGATTAGTTCTGGAATGGTGCATGTGCCGAATTTTGCAATCAGTGGAAATCTGGGCATACAAAGGGAAGGTTTTCTTTCTTGCAGATGGTGCCAGCCCATCTGTTGGGCAAAATGAGGCAATCACCAGAGATGCCAAATGCTAGCAGGCAAGAGCGGCAGACTGCGGCTGTTTCTCCTAAGCCATCCCCATTTCTACGAGGGCACAGCTGTATGTGCTGGGTAGCCTGTCCTACGCCCCAGCTGTGGAGGAGGACCCAATCTCATTGTTGGTAATGAAGTAAGAGTCAACTGCCATGCCAGTCAGTTTCTGCACACAGAATGACCTGGAGGTGCCAATTTTCTATCATGCATGAAAATATTCTGGATTAGGTCTGCTACAGATAGATCTTTCTAGGAAAACAAGGATACAGTCCCCCCCACTCCATATTTCAACCTCGTGTTGTTATGATTCAGTGCTCTTCTGCTTTATATTTGTTCTCATCCACTCTTCAATGCAAAATACACACTGACAACAACCACCTCTCTGTCAAATATATTGTAACTTCTAAGGCCTAAAGAAGCAGCTACTAGAAATGCTCCCTAAATTGTTTGGCACCAAATTTAATCTTGAATTGATCCAAAAGTACGAACTTGAGCCATGCCTCGAATGCCGTCCCTCAAACCCCTGTCCTAAAACACTCTCCTGCGACTGAAACACAGCATGATGTCCATGCCTTCACCCCCTTTCCTACATATTTTACATTGTCTGTGACTTGGGAGGAAATATGCAGAAACCCATATTTTCCTCAGGGCTTGGTTTGGATCAAGTGTTTGTTTTCGCATTTGGCAGTAAATCACAACAGGTTGCTCCAGCCATACCAAACTGCATTACATGCCTCTGAGATGAAGGGGGGGGGAGAGATGTCGCATCAAGAGTGCTTCTATGGATGGATGGTGGCATCACATAAGAAAGCAGTTTTCTAATTCCCTCCTTCCCCCACACACACCACAACAGCTGCTTCTCTCTGGAGATAGTTGGGATTCTTTCCCTTTTCTTTCCTTAAAATATCTTCTGCATCTCCTCAGAGAACAGGATATCATATATGGGAAGAAGTGAGATACATTTGCAGGCTTTCTTGTGCAGCCGAAGGGGAAAGCTGAGGGAGAGGGCAGCACAGTTTAGTATGAATTGGTGCTTTTTGGCTGTCGTCTTATTCCATTTATTTATTTCTTCCTCTCCAAAAACCATCTTCATTCTGTTCCAAAACGAACCAAATAGGTTGTCTTTGGGCCGCCTGAATGTCAGAAGCCATTGTTATAAATAGACAGGCTTTACTTTATTAAATGCCTTAAGAACACAGATATGGCTTTCTGGTTTGTTTGTTTTTCCTTTATAAGGAAGAGAAGCAAGACTCAGTTTCTTTCCTCAGCACGCTTCATACCCTAAGGTGACATTTTATTTGGAAGTCAAATTTGAAGAGAAAATAAAAGTGATTAGGTGAAAGGCTGATGTGGGAATTTGCCTCATAGTCATGTGGCACATTTTAATCACTGCTCCTTGGAGCTGTCTTTCCAGGTACTGTACATTTTCTTTCCCTCCATAACACAAGGAGCTCAGATGATTTCAGCTGCCCTGGTTTCTCAAAGGAGATGCAAACGACTCTTAACTTTAATCAAAGATGACATAGAGTGTTTGGAGGATTATCTTATGTGTTCCAGAGGAAAAGGAAGATTTGTTTGTAAGCTAATATTGCTCAGCAACAATATGTGGATTGTAATAAATAATAATTGCATGCCATAAAGTCAATTCCAATTTACAATCAATTCCAACTCACAGTGATCCTTTCCAGGATTTTCTAGATAGAGAAAACATAGAAATGGTTTTACCATTACCTTAGGGGTGCCCTGGAAGTGTGCAGCTTGCCCATGGCTACACAAGCTGACTCTTTTCCCAGGAGGCACAGTGGGGAATTGAACTCCCAACCTCTGGCTCTACAGGCAGAGACCTTAATCCTTGAGCTATCCAGCCAGCTAAGTAGATAATTCATCAGCACAGGTTTTTATTTCTTTAATAAATATGTGTGCCTGGCTACTTTACATGGAAATAGTCTTTCAGTAAAAGCAAATATTATGCAGCTCCTACATAGGTACAGGATTTATGAGGTGTCAGGTTAAGTCAAAACAACTAAATACTTTGGAACAAAATGCCTGTTTTCTTCCATGTATAGGGCTGGCCCTACCATTTGGAAGAGTGAGGCTCTCAAAGTAGCAAAATGAGGGGGCAAATGCTAAAGGACAGCTGTGGCAGCCACTCATTTGAGATTTTGAGACCCTTGTTCATTTTCTTCTCCTAGAAATAAAGTTGGGTGTGCAAACCAGCCTGCCCAATACCCTCTAAACAAGCCAATTGCCCAACAGTGTGTTTAGGGTCATATTCCATGGCTTGTATCAAAGTAATTTTCAATGATTCATCCAGTCAGCTTCTATAGATGGAATGGAGAGGCTACTATCTTGTCCTTTGCATGGACAATGTTAGGTATGGGATTTTTGTATTTTTCAGACTACAGTCCCTAAAGCATTGATGGCGAATCTATGGCATGTGTGCCAGAGGTGGCACTTGGAGCCCTTTCTCTGGGCACCCATGCAGTCACCCCAGCAGAGTTTGCCCCGCCCCTCTGCCCAACAGCCGAATGGGAGCACTTCCTCCTTCCCCTGTTGCTATGTTGGCACTTTGCGATAAATAAGTGGTTTTTTGTGTTGCAGTTTGGGCACACGGTCTCTAAAAAGTTCACCATCACTGCCCTATAAGAATGCAGGAATTTATTTATTTGTTTGTTTGTTTGTTTATTTATGAATTTTTATCCCGCCCTCCTGATGAAAAATATCACTCAGGGCGGCTAACAACATATATAAAATTTATTTATTTATTTATTTATTTTTCACGCTTATATACCGCCCACTCAGGTACAACCCAACTCAGGGCAGTTTACATAGCGGACAGTAAATACATAAAAGACACATGATAAAAAAGTTAAAAGTTAAAAAAGTTTAAAAAAAACCACCCCTAAAAGGTGCGCAAGAACCGAAGGGACCTTGGGGGAAGGCACACTTCTCTATACCAACCACCCAACGGTACCCCCACCCGCACCCCAAACTTGGCCCGCCAGCCAGGTCTTTAGTTCCTTCCTAAAGGGCAACAACTCCGTCTGGAGACGCAGTTCCACAGGCAGGAGGTTCCAAAGGGCTGGTGCGGACACGGAGAAGGCCCTCCTCCTTGTGCCAGAGAGGCGAGCCCCCCTGGCTGATGGCACAATTAGAGAGCCCCTCCGGTCCGCTCTGGTTGGATGGACAGACGTCCTTAGGGCGATGCGGTCTCTAAGATACCCTGGCCCACTACCATGTAGGGCTTTAAAGGTCAAAACCAGCACCTTGAATTGCACCCGGAGACAAACTGGTAACCAGTGCAGCCCCCAAAGCAGTGGTGAGGCATGGGCATAACGTCCACACCCCATCACCACCCGGGCCGCGGCATTCTGGACCTGCTGCAGCCTCCGAATGGTCATCAAGGGCAGCCCCATGTAGAGCGCATTACAGTAGTCTAGTCTGGAGGTCACCAGAGCGTGAGTGACCATGAGCAAAGAGTCCCGGTCCAGGAGTGGGCGCAACTGGCGAATCACCCGAAGTTGGGTGAAGGCCCTTCTGGCCACAGCCACCACCTGTTCTTCTAGCAGCAGCCGCGAATCCAGGAGGACCCCCAAGTTGCGCACCGGGTTGGTCTGGGGCAAAACAGCCCCATCCAAAACCAAAGATGGTAGCTCCCGGGATAACGCAGGACCCCCTATCCATAGCCACTCAGTCTTGCTAGGATTCAGCTGTAGCCCATTTGCCCCCATCCAGACCACAACAACCTCCAGACAGCTGGAAAGGACTTTGACTGCATCACTGGGGTTCCCACGGGCCGAGATGTACAACTGTGTGTCATCCGCGTACTGGTGGTACCGCACCCCGTGGGAATGGATGATCTCACCCAGCGGCTTCATGTAGATGTTAAATAGGAGAGGAGAGAGTACCGAGCCCTGAGGCACCCCATATTTTAGGGGCCTAGGACTTGACCTCTCACTCTCCAACCACACCGACTGGGTCCGGCCCCTCAGAAATGAGGAAAACCAGGACCACACCGTACCCTGGATCCCCAATCCTCGGAGCCATTCCAGAAGGATACCGTGGTCAACAGTATCGAAGGCCACTGAGAGGTCAAGAAGAGCAAGGACGGACAGATGACCGCCATCCCGCTCTCGCCAGAGATCATCCATCAGCGCGACCAATGCAGTCTCAGTACCATATTCAGGACTGAATCCTGACTGGAATGGGTCCAGATATTCCGCTTCATCCAGCACCCCCCTGCAGCTGACGTGCCACTGCCTTCTCCAGAACCTTCCCCAAAAAAGGAAGGTTGGGTACAGGTCTGTAGTTGGTTAGGATTGCTGGATCGAGGGATGGCTTCTTCAGGAGGGGGCGCACAAGAGCATGTTTCAGCAGTGCAGGAAATATCCCCTCTCGAAAAGACGTGTTAATTATAGCCCCGACCCAGCCACCTGTCACCGTCTTAGAGGCTTTTACCAGCCAGGCGGGACAGGGATCCAATGGACAATTAGTGGCACGGACCGCTGCAAGGAGCCTGTCCACTTCATCCGGGGCAACAGGATCAAACCGATCCCAGGTAACACCGCAAGACTGCGCACTGGCTCCCCCCGGACCCTCCCCGTCCACGCCAAGTTTGAACCCTGAGCGGATCCGATCGACTTTCTCCACCAGATGGTCAGCAAAGTCCTCAGCCGATCCCTGCCAACCAGGCACAGGCCCCGCCCTACCCAGGAGGGACCTGGTCACCCGAAACAGGGTGGCTGGGCGATTATCAGTGGAGGCAATAAGGGAGGTGAAGTACTGCCTCCTCACCACCCCCATCGCCACTAGGTAGGCCCTAATAGCGGCTCTAGCTAGTGTCCAATCGGAATCGCTCTGGGTCTTCACCCAGCGGCGCTCAAGGCGTCTCTTTGCCCGTTTGAGCTCCCGTAGTTCTTCAGTGAACCACGGGGATGACCTTGCTCCACGGGCTCTGAGAGGCTGTAGTGGAGCGATTACATCCAAGGCAGATGTCGTCGACCCGTACCACAGGTCAACAATTGCCTCAGGTGAATCGTATCACCGATCCAGAGGAAATTCCCCTAGTTCCCTCTGGAATCCATCCGGATCCATCAGTTGCTGGGGGCGGGCCACTTTAATCGACCCTGCCTCCTTACAATGAAGTGTCGCCCCCAGAAAGTCTAGAGCCACCAGATAGTGATCTGACCATGGCACAGGTGTTATGTCTAGCTTCTGTAAACTCAGATCACACTGCCACCGCCCCGACAAAAAGACTAAATCTGGCATGTGGCCACTGCACCTGGTCGGGCCCTGAATTACCTGAACCAGGTCCATAGCTGCCATGGAAGCTTTGAACTCCTGTGCCACCTCGGAACCAGACCCCAGTGAAGGCAAATTGAAGTCCCCCAAAACCATAAGTCTAGGGAACTCCAAAGCCAATGCTGAGATGGCTTCAAGGAGCCCAGGCAGGGAGTCCCTTACCCTGCAAGGAGGCAGGTACAGGAGTAGGACCCCCAACTGACCCTTAGGGCCCAACCGCAGGAGCAGAGCCTCACAACCCAAAATTTGTGGAGCGGTGGCCCTGGCGACTCCCAATGACTCCCTGGCTACAATATAACCACAGAGAAAACAATAACCGTTAAAAAATACCAACCCAACCCACTAAAAACAACATTAAAACAACATTAAAACACATAAAAACTAATCAGATTGTAGCTAAAAAACACCCTCACCCTCCCCACCCAGCATAAAATAGCAAAAAACAATCAACAGGCAAAGGTATTAACAGTGAAAAACAGTATTCTTCGAGAGGCTACAGAAGAGTCACACATGCCCCAAACCCGCTGACACACACACACACACACACACACACACACACACTGACATAATTTTGGGGGCTTTAGGGGGGAAAAGCAAAGGTCCTTTGAAGTGCATTTAATTGCATAAAGCTTAGGAATACAGGTTCCATATCTAACAGGATGAGTCTTTACCGAGGTGCAGGAAGAGGCTGGGTGCAGCTTAGCTCTGTGGGAGCTGCAAGACACTAAGGATTTGACCATCTCACTCTCCATAAGAGTCCACACAGGGTAAAGGTAAAGATCTCCCTTGCTCAGAAGCCAGTCATGTCCATCTCTAATTGACAGGCATTTCTGTGGTCTTGTGACAGGCATTACTAGATGTCATGAAAATCCCAAGGGACGTTACTTCATATTTATTTAAGTTACACTGTAGTTCTTATATTCTCTTTAAGGTTGAGAAAGGCTGACTCGAACAGAGAAAGCATTTACGTCATTAACATTCCAATACACACTCCGCACATTAACACGTCATTGAGAATAGGGATGCCAATCAAAAGGGGAATCCCAGGAATGGGAACAGGGTGACAAATAACACCTGAGAATTTGAATAAGCATGACAATAGTCAAAACAAATTAAGTCATTTCACGTATTTAACATTCTAGAGGAAGGTGTGAGGAGGTGGAAAGGTTATTTAAGACCTCAGGTTTTGAACCTCAGGAGGGTCCTTTCCCCATGTAGGCGGCAGCCCTATGTTACCCTTTATCAAGACCATGGAAAAACAAAGTCTCGCATGAGGGTTATTAAAGCCCGTGGATCTACCATCTCCTTAAGGAGGTTAGCTATTTTCTCTTTTATTATTTTATCAGTATGTAAGTTAGAATAGAATAGATTAGTTCTTCACATGTTTATCCTGCATATTATGGATGAATATCAAGCTCTAATAAAATCTTCAAAGAGAACAGATAAAAAGGTTTGAAGCCGGCTATAAGGCTAAACATTCACACCAATATAACCTTGTGGAGCAGTCTTCCTCAAAGGGGACATTTTACTTGTAGATAAGGATTGCTACCGTGATACTAGTGGGAGTTTACTTTCACTCTCATCAGTGTGGGAAATTTTTATCAGCCGGGATGTTGTGTATTCAGGCAGAATTGCAAGTTGCTCAAGCAACGCCTTGCAAAGACAAAAGGGCGATTTCTCGCCATCAGAATTAGGAGCTAGATTTGGCATGCAATCTCCTCTTCAGGGCGCGCTCATTATGATAATTAGAGTTATGTGATTGGTTACAACTTTGGATCCTGTTCTCGATTAGTTAATACTCGTATATCATGTTATGATTGGTTAGTTATGATTGTCCGGTGGGTTGCTACTGCAAGGAGTCACCACCGGGGAGACACTATATAAGCCCCATGGGTAAACAAGGGTGGGGCCGGGCCAGATCTATGCTTCCCATTACCACTGCAGGTTAAGCCACGGAGGGCTAACCTGGGGTCTTCTCTATACGCGCACCCACAGGGTGTAGCTTAGTGCATTGCCTTATATGGGGGAATTCAGAGAGACCGATTACATGGGACTTGTGTAGCCATCTGATGTCCGGATAGCCTTGTAACAGTAACCAGAAGGACTTCACAATAAACCTTGTTGTTGTTCTGTTCATCATTGCCTGGACTATTCTTTCCAAGGGCCGGATACAACACGGGACTTGTCAGCTTTGAAGTTAAAAGTTACTTTTTTTGCTACATCACTTTCCCAGGGCCAGACCCCCTCTGTGAGTTCATGTGGTTGTTTGGGAGGTGGCTATAATAACAGGACTGGTGCTTTGCCACATTATCAGCTACCACCATTCCAGCTACGAAGCGGGATCGCCAATTTCCAATAATAGCATAACTGGGCTAGAGATTCGTGCCATCGGTAAAATGCACGGAGAGCGGAGTTCCTCAGCCTAGGCCACCAAATGGCAGGAGGGCAGAGCAGGACTGAGGGTTGATTTGGGCCGGTAAGGTTGCAACACAGTAGTGCAACCGGACATTTGCAACCCTGGCCCCAAGAGAAATATTGCAACACTAGATGCCAGAGCACATGGACAGCTGTTACCTTTCCCACCAAAATGGTGCCTATTTATCTACCTGCAATTTCTTGCTTTCAAACTGCTAGGTTGGCAGGAGCTGGTACGGATGATGGTTGAGCACTCCGTCATGCAGCACTCAAGTCTCAAACTGCTGACCTGCCGATCTTCCAGTCGTCAAGCTCAGTGTCTTAACCACTAAGTCACCACAACCTCCTTCTCAGGAAACTACCAGATCTCTAATATCTTGCAGGTGCCATAGAGTTTAGCCACTTCCATCCACCTCCTCCATCTTCATGAGGAATCATACTAAATTCCTGCAGGCTTCTGGAAGCTGTAGGGCAAAGTGTGTTTTTTTTTTAACAAAAGCCTCATGGCTGAACATTGTGTCCATGCATTCACCAGAATTTGGGAGGTACAGTAATTTCTGAAGAGAAGGAAACTTTGCAAAAGGCTTAGGAGTGTTCCCATAGCTTTGAACACTAACAACAGTCAACAGGCCTCTGTTCTCAACCTCTTTTTCACTTTTTTGTTTATTTGTTTATTCAATATAGTGACAAGGTTCCTTTCAGCAGCTGTCAGGTGCAGTTTGTTCTCCAAGAACGATCCTATTATAACATCGTTCTTGGTCTTCCAATTAGTCCAAAACTAACAGCCACGGATTTATTGTGCAGCCATGTCCCTTTGTTACATGCAATGTGCTGTTTTTGCCAGTGCTACAAACAGCCCAAAGATATGATTTGCACAAACACTGTTCAGACAAGAAATGCATGGTTTCTTTATTTATCATGTATACCCAAAGAAATAAAGAATAACTTGGACACTGTAATTCTTCCTTTTTCACTGCTCGTCCCCATAGTCTATACTATAGAGGAATACTGTTAACCAAGAGACAGCTCGGAGACCCTTACAGACATCTGTATCTAGAAGTCAGCAGCAGAGATTGTAAACATTTCGTGAAGATGACTGAATTATATTTTTTCCTTCCCTTTAGGGGGCAACCATTCACCATTTGACTAAAACCAGGGTCACTGCTTGTCTCAGTTCAAATCAGGAAACAAACAGCAGGGCAGAATCTCAAGTTGCTGAGGGTTTTGATTTGCACAGCTTCAGGTCAAGATACAGTACTTTTGATATTTTTTTTCTTTTCTTTGCAGCACAAAAGGACCAGGTGTGGGACTCTTGAGAGTCCCATTGGAAGACTTTAGCACAACTCAGGAGCTACTCTAAGATTAACAACAAAATATTGAGGTCTGGATTTGTGGAAAGGCTAAGCATTTGGAGCATTGTCAGCGTCTGACCTACTAGGTCCAAAATGTGAACTGAAATAAGTAATTCAATATTTAACCAGGTCTGTGATGTGTTGTTGAGGTTCTGCACTGATATATGCTTCAGATCTGAATCACTCTGTGAATTTGCTTCCCTTCAATCCAGAAATGAATCTGGCCTTTCCTCCTTGATCCAGAGCTCATACAAATTGGTCGGAATAAGTACAATTTGATAAGGAGTCTGGGCATCCCATAAGGGTAAACATCTGAAGCCAGAAGTGAGGTCTCATGATATTGGAGAACATCATGCTATGTAAATATGTTGTCATGTGTGGATGCTTCTGATATCATTGGGACTGAATAGGCAAGGGCTGTTCAGGCATTGCATAATTATCAGTTTTTACTGATGGCTAGAAATGGCATAGTTAAAGACAGTGGAGGGATTGACAACAGAGAATTGGTTTAAAAGAATATGGTGGACAGCAGCATCAAAACAAATTAACCTATGCTTTTAGACTATCAAAAGGGTTATCAAGATAGATGTTTTCTTTGCAACAGGGAACCTGCTCATTAAATACATCACAGAATCCACAGGTAAATTCAAACCAAAAGGATACTGCCTAAATATGTTGTAAACTCAAATGTTTTCTAAACTCTTCAAACAATGAGCTTTACTCCATATAAGTGCTGTGCATGCATGAATGTTGACTATGTTTCAGCTTGTGACACCTGATGATGTGGGCAATGTGCTTGCATGCTATAAAGCCACCAATTCTTCTGAAGATCCTTGCCCAGCATGGCTTCTTAAATCAGCTAGGAAGCTAACGGTGGATTAGGCCACTCAGATATTGAACTCATCCCTGCCAAAAGGCAGTCTGCTTGCCTTAAAGAGACAATTGTATGCCCAATCATGGAAAAATTATTATCTGGTGATGAATGATATGTATAATTCGATCACCATTGTTCCCGCCTGGCCGGAGGGTTAAAGAGACGCCCGCAGCCATGGGCTGAGGACTCGCCGGAGGGCTAAAATGACGTTGAGGTTTACTGGGGCATCAGTACATTGTATTATTGTGTATTTATTGTGCTTATGGTCTGCATTTTGTATTGTAACTGTGTATGTTGTTTATTTTGCCATGTGAGCCACCCTGGGTTGGGTTTCCCTGAGTGGGCGGCATATAAATGCAAAAAATTAAATTAAATTAAATTAAATTAAATATATAATTTTATTGCCGTCACCAGTGTTCTGTTTTTGGGAATGGTGATAGAGGGAATGGTGCTGAACCAGTTACAGACACTCTTCGAGGATACTGGTAGTCTGGATCCATTTCAGTCAGGATTCAGGCCATGGTATGAAATTATGACAGTTCTGGTTGCTCTGATCAATTATCTGTCAAGGGAAATGGACAGAAGGGATGTGACCCTGTTAGTTCTGCTTGATCTCTCAGCATCTATCAATACCATTGACCCCAGAGTTCTTCTCATCAGGCTTGCAGGGTTGTTAGATTGAGGACTTAAGTTTGAGTTAGCTCTATTTCTTCTTTTCTGGCTGTGTCCAGATGATGCAACTTGGGGAGACTCAGTTGGCCCCATGGTCTACTGATATGTTGTCCCACAGGGATCAACCATCTCCTCAATACTTTCTAACATCTACGTGATGGGGAAGGTCCTCTGGAATTTTGGATTTCACTGTCATCAGTATCCTGATGATACACAACTCTATCTCTCCTTTATATCTTCAGCAGGGAAGGCTGTCATGACCATAGACCACTGTCTAGCTGTGATATTGGAGTGGACGGGGGCTAACAGGCTGATGTTGCATCCTGACAAGAAGGAGATCTTATTGCTGGGTGACCCTGTGAGACATGGTGTAATTCTACTAGTCTTGATGAGGTCACACACACACACACACCCTGAAGAATCGGGTCAAGGTTCTGGGTGTGATCTTGGATCCAGCTCTCTCACTGGAGAAGCAGATAGCTGCAGTGACCAAGTCTGCCTTTCTCCACCTTAGGCACATTGCCCAGCTGCACCCATTTCTTGCTGTGTGGTCTCTGATGGCATTGGTCCATAACTTTGTAAGTTCAAGAATGTATTACTACAACACTGTCTATATGGAGCTTTCTTTGAAGATGGTATGGAAACTGCAACAGGTGCAAAATGCAGCACCCAGGTTGGTGGTGGATGGCTAAATGTTCAGCCTCATCTTCCCCAGACCTGATTTGTGTGCAGTGGTTACTTTTTCATTTCTTAACCCGATTCAAGGTTTTGGTATTAACAAATAAAACCCTCCATGGCTTGGAACCTTAGTACCTTGCTGAGCATCTCCACCCATTACATTCAGCCCAGACCACTCAGTTTTCCTAGGCACTAGAGCTCCAGGTGCCATGCCAATGGAGGGCAGGAAGATGGTGACGAAGAGGTAGACCTTCTTAGCAGTGGCCCCAATGTTCTAGAATGCCCTTCTAGTACATGGCTGTCTGGCTTCCGCCCTCCAGGAATTTAGGATATCTGCTAAAGCTGAACTATTCAGAAGAATTACATGATATTCTGTTCCTCCCCACCTGATGTGTATGATGTTTTGGGATTGATTTCTATGTGGCTTGTCTTAACTTTTTTTACTCGTTTTGTTTTGTTTATTTTCTTCTGGTATTTTAACTGTATGCATTTTAATTATTATCTATATTTATCTGCTTGTTTTACCTGTACTTTCATGGATGGATGGATAGATGGATGTTCGTACTACTTTTTTATTTTGTCTCTTGATTTTTAAATGTGATTAATTAAAAAGGAAGTGAGGGAAACAAACATCCTTCTATGCTGATCCACCAAGAGCAAGTTCCAAAAGGAAATGGGTGAAGATTAGCACCAAGGAAAAATCAAATCCTTTCTTCCAGTTTCACACATCCTGAGATTTGTCTCCTCAAGTCTCAAAGAAACACAACATTTCCCTAAGATTTCAACTAGCAGAATGTGATCTGACAAGTATAGTGATGAAGAAGGCCCATTCAAAGAAGCCACTGAGAACACCTTACAGTAGGAGTTCTTGACCTTTTTAAGCAAGGGGCCGGGTCACACTCCCTCATAAGAACATAAGAAAATAAGAACAGCCTTGCTGGAACAGGCCACAGCCCATCCAGTCCAGCATTCTGTCTCACACAGTGGCTCACCATTTGCTTCAGGGTATTCCCAAGCAGATGCCTTCACCTGCTTAGGATTCCCTGGAAATGGCATTGAGAGATATCCTGCCTATCTCTCCAACCCGGAGGTTGTCCTTAGATATCCATAATTATAGCCATTGATACCCTTGTCCTCCATGAACTTGTCCAATCCTTTCTTGAAGCTGTCAAGACTGACAGCTGTCACCACTTCTTCTGGCAGGGAGTTCCATAGACCAGTGATCCTCTGGTACGCAGTATTCCAGATGGGGCCTCACCATAGATTTATAAAGAGGCAAAATGACTTATTTTCTATACCCTTCCTAATGATCCCTATCATTGAGTTTGCTTTTTTCACTGCTGAGGCACACTGAGTTGACACCTTCATTGAACTGTCCACCAGGACACCAAAGTCCCTTTCCTGGTTTGTCGCAGAGAGTTCAGACCCCATCAGTTTATAAATGTAATTGGAGTTTTTTGCCCCAACATGCATCACTCTGCACTTACTAATGCAGACTTACCTTCAGACAGCTTTGGGGGCTGAATGGCAATTTTTCCCTTCCTCCACCACATGGCACTTCCTGGTGCACATGAAATCATGCCGGGTGATGCATGCAGCCCATGGGCTGCAGGTTGAGAATCCCTGCCTTACAGAATACCCTTCCCTATGTGAAGTTAATACTGAGGGTATTAGCATTTACAGTATTTCATTCCTCTCAGAATTATTGGAGGCTTATCTATGGAACTGGCTTTTTTTCTGATGTGCATTGTTCCAGGTGGTAAAATTAGTAAAACTGGGTTGTTACCTCCCAACATTTCAAAGAAGGAGCCAAAACCTATATCAGATAACATGTGTACCCTAGATATTAGGCAGAGTAAAACAGATAACCTCAGGCAGCAGCTATGGAGAGACTGGCAGGTCCCAACCTTTCCTCCTGAGACACATGCTCGTTCTGCTCTTCTGGAAGACAGTGATATGTGTGCAACATAGATAGCATGATAAGTGTGCAACATAGATAACAGGATATTATCCTGTTATCATTGCTAAATTGCTGTTCAACTGCCAATCCAGTTTGCTTTTGTTTGAGATAAGAGAAACCATCTCATCCATTGTCTCAGGATAGGAAAATATCTCAGGCTGTTCCTGGCTTGAAATAAGAAGAAGGTAGCTTGTCATCTGCTCATGAACTCTGTTGCCTGCTTGTTACTGGGAATCTTGTAAAGAATACCAAATGAGGAATGACATTGAAGAACTTGTTTGCTTCAGAGTTTAGAGTGCCTTGGCCTCAGATGTTCGAATAAGGATTAGCTTAAATTGGTGAGGAGTAGAAGAGCATTAGCCCCTGCCATATATAGCTTCTGCTATATATGAGTACAGTATCTCCAAGAGTCCCTGAAAACTCAACATCTTGTCTTCCTTTTATGCCAACCTCGTGTTACCCATGCTTGTGTGTTGTATCTTGCATTTTGATTTGTAACTGTAACTGCATTATATTTGTATATTTATATTGTTGCTGATTGATGTTTATATGCAATTTTGTTGTTGAACTGCTTTGGGTTGTCTTAGGACAAGGAAAGCAGTATACAAATCATCATCATCATCATCATCCAATAGGCCTTTCCAGCTGTCTGGAGGCTGTTGGGGTCTGGATGGGGGCAAATGGGCTACAGCTGAATCTTAGCAAGACTGAGTGGCTATGGATAGGGGGTCCTGTGTTATCCCGGGAGCTACCATCTTTGGTTTTGGATGGGGCTGTTTTGCCCCAGACCAACCTGGTGCGCAACTTGGGGGTCCTCCTGGATTCGCGGCTGCTGCTAGAAGAACAGGTGGCGGCTGTGGCCAGGAGGGCCTTTGCCCAACTTCGGGTGATTCGCCAGTTGCGCCCACTCCTGGACCGTGACTCTTTGCTCATGGTCACTCACGCTCTGGTGACCTCCAGACTAGACTACTGTAATGCGCTCTACATGGGGCTGCCCTTGATGACCATTCGGAGGCTGCAGCAGGTCCAGAATGCCGCGGCCCGGGTGGTGATGGGGTGTGGACGTTATGCCCATGCCTCACCACTGCTTCGGGGGCTGCACTGGTTACCAGTTTGTCTCCGGGTGCAATTCAAGGTGCTGGTTTTGACCTTTAAAGCCCTACATGGTAGTGGGCCAGGGTATCTTAGAGACCGCATCGCCCTAAGGACGTCTGTCCATCCAACCAGAGCGGACCGGAGGGGCTCTCTAATTGTGCCATCAGCCAGGGGGGCTTGCCTCTCTGGCACAAGGAGGAGGGCCTTCTCCGTGTCTGCACCAGCCCTTTGGAACCTCCTGCCTGTGGAACTGTGTCTCCAGACGGAGTTGTTGCCCTTTAGGAAGGAACTAAAGACCTGGCTGGCGGGCTAGGTTTGGGGTGCGGGTGGGGATGGGGGTACCGTTGGGTGGTTGGTATAGAGAAGTGTGCCTACCCCCAAGGTCCCTTTGGTACTTGCGCACCTTTTAGGGGTGGGTTTTTTAACTTTTAACTTTGTTTTATCATGTGTCTTTTATGTATTTACTGTCCGCTATGTAAACCGCCCTGAGATGGGTTGTACCTGAGTGGGCGGTATATAAGCGTGAAAAATAAATAAATAAATAAATAAATAAATAAATAAAATAAAACCCTTGAAGGCAAAACTGCTAATTACAAGTTGACTTTAGGGTCCCCTTACATTTTATGGGATTTATGGGATTTAACAGATTTTCTGAAGCAAGAAACTTTATGTCCGTGATGGCAAACCTTGGTACTCCAAATGTTCTTGGACTTCAATTCCCAGAAGCCCAAGAACCCTGTGAATCCACACAAATGGGTTTACTGTGATTTATCCAGCCACGTTGCCCTCATCGCTCCTGGAAGCGGAAGTAAAATACGCCCATACGGAGGAAGAATTAAACCGGAAGAGTCTTAATCGTACGGGCGCATTTTACTTCCGCTTCCAGGAGCAATGAGGGCAGCGCGGGCTGGATGAATCGCAGTAAACCTATTTGTGTGGATTCACAGGGTGCTTGGGCTTCTGGGAATTGAAGTCCAAGAACATCTGGAGTGCCAATGTTCACCATCATGGCTTTATGTTTTCCATTTTTACCCAAATATGAATCTCTAGACACCTGTTCAATGGCCCAAGTTTATCTCTTTGTTATTACAAATTACGACTGACTTATAGCACCCCCGTGACTTTCTGTGGCTGAGCAAGAATTTGAAACCAGGACTCCCGAGGCCTAGTCCATCATTCTATCCACTTTACCACACTGGGAATTCATTGTCAGGGCTTTGAATTGTGCTATAAATGTTTGAATGGCAATTTATAGCCATTCCATCCTTTTTTTTCTCCCCCCCCCCACCCCACCCACCACCACCACCACTTGTATGCTGCTGATTGGGTGGCATACAAGTGGGGAAATTAAATTAAATTAAATCAATGCAAGTCTTTGGGAAGAAGACATGTTATTCAACCTGTGGTATTTAAGGTTGGCTCTTTTATCTTGAACTGTTAATTTTATAACAGTCATTGAATGAATATTTATTTATTTATTTATTTTATTTAAATACATTTCTATCCCACTTCCCTCACTCGAGAGCAACCCGAAGTGGCTCACAAACATAATCAAAAACAACAATAAAAACAATTTAACAGAGCCCATTAAAAACAATTTTAAAACCACCTAAAAAATCCTCCTCTCCCCGCACAATTAAAAGAACAAAAAAATATCAGGGCAAGCCAGTATAGGCTAAATAAGCCAGCGGGACTGGGAAACTGATGCATCTATGCTCCATGCCCGCTGGAATAGCCAAGTTTTCAGTTGTTTTCTAAAGGGGAGCAGCTCCGTCTGGAGGTGTAGTTCAAGTGGCAAGAGGTTCCAAAGGGCCGGGGGCTGACACGGAAAAGGCCGTCCTCCTGGTCCTAGCAAGATGGGCTTCTTTTGCTGCAGGGACCATAACCAACCCCCTCCGGTCTGCCCTTGTAGGACGGGTATGACACCTTGGGGTGATGCAGTCTCTTAGGTATCCTGGCTCATTGCCATGAAGGGCTTTAAAGGTGAAAACCAGCACCTTGAATTGCACCCGGAGGCATACTGGCAGTATAATAATAGCAACAGCAGCAAGAACAACTTAGGGAATGTGAGTTTTACACTAGAAAGAAGCTGTTAGACCACTTAGTAAACATGTCAAGTACTGGTGTGTGTTGACAAGGTGGGACTTTTTGCGAATTCTTCAAAAGCAAATCATAAACAGAGAAGGGACCTGGCAGGGCAGACTGGAGGGAACATGGAACAAAACATGGATAAATGAAACCACTAGAAGATAGAATAAAACATGAATGAATGACATGTCTTTTCTCTGAAATAGGTGGGCTTCATCTGATCCAAACAAGTACTTCTTATGCTCTTATTCAAGAGCACATACTCAGGAACACTTGACATGGGTTAGTTCATTGAACCTAAGAATGCATTCTTGCATGTTAAATTTAAACCGTATTGATGGTGGATTAAGGGATTCTATTTGGAAGAAAAAGCAAAAACTAACCATTCATGAATAGAATTGGTCCATCTCTACATCTATGAGTTTTGGCATGATGATCTGATGTACTTACTCACAGCCAGTTTATAACCTAGGAGAGGGGGAATCCCTCCTCCATGTAGGTGTGCTACAGATAAATTTATTTATTTATTTATTTTTCGTATTTCTATCGCCGCCCAACTCAACAACAACATAAAACCCCAATAAAACATTTCTCTGGATGCCTAGCGCCGGCTGCCCCCCCTTGTCCGGGTCATCCCCCCCCAGGTGCCTGTCATCCAGAGAAATGAATGGGATGATTTGTCCCTATAGGGCTTCTATTCGCCTGCTTCACTTCCTCTTGCTTTAAAACGTAGGATGATATTTTTTCTTTTTCTCTCTTTTTTCTCTTGCTCGGAGTTTCCCTCCCCTGTTAGGCAGAGAGGCCCCCAAAGCAAGAGGGTGGAGGAAATTTTCAAACGGATGCTGTCTGTCTGTCAAATTTTTATTCCACTCTGCCCTTAGCTCGCTCAGTCTGTCCATCCATCCGTCCATCCGTCCGCCCGTCCGCCCGCCCGCCCGCCCGCCCGCCCGCCCGCCCGCCCGTCCGTCCATCCATCTATCTATCTATCTATCTATCTATCTATCTATCTATCTATCTATCTATCTATCTATCTATCTATCTATCTTCACTAATCCACTCTTTATTTCTCCACCTCTTCTTTCTTTCTTTCCTTTCTCAAACTCTTCTTTCTTCCTCCACCTCTTCTTTCTTTCTTTCTTTCTCTTTCTTGCTGTCCTGTAACCCAAATGTTGTGAGCTCGATCCTGACTGGAGCTCAAGGTTGACTCAGCATTTCATTCTTCCGTGGTCAGTAAAATGAGTACCCAGCATGTTGGGGGCAAAGTGCCAATTACCTTGTGAACCTCCCAGAGATGGCACTAAGCGCTATGGGGCAGGGTATAGAAGTCTAATTGCTTTTTTGTTTCTTTGTTTCTTTCTTTCTTCCACCTCTTCTTTCCTCCCTGCCTCCCTCCACCTCTTCTTTCTTTCTTTCTGAGCCCTGGTGGCGCATAGTGTGTGTGTGCGTGTGTGTGCATGCATGCATGCGTGCGTGTGTGTATGGAATGAGCTCCCATCTCCCATCTCAGTCCCAGCTCTTGCCAACCTAGCAGTTCGAAAGCAAGAAATTGCTAGTAGATAAGTAGGAACCACTTTGGCATAGTCGGCTCCCTTCTATGGCCCGGCCAGTCACAGGGGGTGGGAGTTCCAGCCAAACCCAGCTGAGAACCATCATGGCACAGCCCTCAAAAGCTGCTGCCACTGTGCCCGACACCAGGCACACATTATTAATCTTTACCTATAAGAAGGGGGTAGGGTGGTGATTGTCTTGCATTAGCACCTACACCTGGCCCAACCATCCTGTACCAAGCCGGCCACACTTACCTTTCAAGGTAACCCACAAGGGTCCGGAAACAGAGAATGGGGCGTTCGCCCCACAAATGCAGACAAAAAAAATACAAGGCCCAGCGTCCTCCGCACTACGCCACCCCTCAGCCAATCAGGCTGAAGCGTGGAGGAGGCGGGGCAGCTGGCACGCACGTTTTTAAAAAAGCTGATGTGCAATCGCATTCCATGGGGGACAGGGGCCGAAAGCTTTCGGCCTCCACCAACCCAGGGAAGCAAAGCAGTTACCTCCAGGCACTACATTCCGCCTTCGACTCACGGAGGGAAGCTATCACTTCCATCGGTTGGGGGGGATTTCATCCCCCCCCCAACACAGGAAAGATACAACTTCCCTCCATGAGGCAAATAGGGGGAAATGGCGCTCCACCTTCTTTGCCTCATGGAGGGAAGCTACCACTTCCATCAGTTGGGGGGGGGTCACCACCTCCCCAACCGAGGAGAGCAAGCAATTTTCCTCCAGGAGGTGAAGAAGGGAAAACGGCGCTCCACATTCTTTGCCTCACAGAGTGAAGCTACTGCTTCCGTCGGTTGGGGGGGGGGCGAAGGTTTTCCACCACTCCCTCAACCGAGGAAAGAGAGCCAGTTCCCTCAAAGAAGGCGAAGAAGGCGGAAGCACCGGCCTCGCCGCAGCTTTGGCGGGGTTGCCGGGGAGGAGAGGGAGCCCCTCTTCTCCCCATGGCCCCAGGAACAAAGGCCGGCGAGCGAGTGTGCATGCGTGCGTGCGCCCCCCCCAACCACCAACACACAAAATATACCTACCCAACAGGGCAGGGCAAAAATGCTAGTTGTAAAATATAAAACTGTAAATGGTTTGGGACTTTGTTGCCTGGAAGATGTCTCTTCCAAAGATCTACTGTCCACATGACTTGGTCCTTTCAAAACATGCAGCTCCAGGTGCTGATATGAAGAATGGTCAAGAATACCAGAAATAGGGGGGGAAAGCCTTCTCGGTGGCAACACCTACCTTCTTGAATTATCTACCAGAATAAAGCTCTCTCTTTACATGTTTTTTAAATAAACTAAAAACTTCTGAAAACTAGTTTATTTAGCTTTTAATGATATCCTTCCCCATGGTGCCTAATTATTCTTGGGTCTGGACCCATAATTGTTAATTATTTATTACTGCCATTACCATTGGGGTGGGTTATTGTTTTAAAATATTATTGTATTTTAATGTTGTGAACTGCCCAGGGTGGTTCTCCAGGGGGTGGTATGTAAATGCATAAACAAACAAGCAAGTTAACAAACAAACAATACATGGAAAAGGCCATTCTCTGTATGCCATCTCTCCCTTTCCTTTCTCCTCTCTCACTCCATAGAGGGCCAATTTCCAATCCATTGGGAAATATTTTACCACAAATTTGAAACAGATTCTCACTTTGCCCAGCCCATCAGCTACTCATATGTGCTCAGACACACACACACACACACAGATGTATATTCATGCACACAAAGAGTCCACTCTGGAATCATACACTAATGAAATACAAGGTTGCACTTGCTTGAAAGCCAGTTGTATCTGACTCTAGGGTTCAGTGCTTATCTGTGTTTATAGTCCAAGAACCAGTGATGTCTGCGTCTGCAGACATTTCCGTGGACATGTGGCAGACATGCCTCAACATTGGAGTGCACAAAGTGCTTTTTACCTTCCTACCGATGTGGTCCCTATTTATTTACTTGTGATTTCTTGCTCTCAAACGGCTAGGTTGTCAGGACCTGGGACAGAGATGGGAGCTCACTCCGCCATGCTGTACCCGGGAAATACAAACCTATCTCCAATTTTAAATAACTTTAAAAACATTTTCCCCCCTCAGCAATGTGACTGAAATAAGTTTTCTATCTCTGCTAGAAATCAGAATTGCTTTTTTGGGGGGGGCGGGGGGGGCTTAAGACTCTACCAGTGCAACCCTAGACACATCTCCTCAGAAGCAAGTCCTGCTGAGTTCCATGGGGTTACCCATGGGTAGATGGATATACGATTGCACCCTAATTACATTACCCTGATATTACTGCTCATAGGCAAATGCTATACATTCTTCTCTATCTGAGCTCAGAAATATGTCTGCATACCAAGGAAGTAGTTTCATTGCTCTTTATAGTATATAGTTGAATTGGTTGCTATATTTGGTAATAAATGGAAATTTAATACTAATGGTTGTAAAATCTCTTGTAATTCTATATACATTCCCAAGCAAATGAGATAATATAGGCTTCTCAATATAGCAGCTGGCATATCACATTACTCCTTGGAAGTAAATGGAGCTGCGTGATGATCTGTGTTTGGGCTAAGCAAAAATTATTCTGATGGCTTTTCAGTTAGAAACTTGGTGGTTTATGGAAAGTGGAAATTTTTTAAAAATTGCTCCCTTCACTGAGTTACTTTGCAACCCCCAGCTATTTATTGGAGATGGTCAAGAATATCATTTTGGTTCAAATTTTCTAAGACAATAGACCTGACACCAATCTTCTACAATACTACGTGGTTTGTAGGACAACTATTTTGCACATTTCACATTGTTTAGTTCAAAATGACACACATTTTAGAAAAAGTTTCCCATAAAATTGTTCACATCAGCAAACATTGCACATGTGTTAGAGAGGGACGCGTGCAAATATAATTACAAGTGTTTCCATGGTATTCATTTATAATTATTGACTGGTTTAGAAATTAGATGGAAGTGAGTTGCAGTTGAATATATATGGAACTGGCATGAACTGAAAACAGAACTGATCTACAAATTTCCATGATGCGGATTCCCCATGCCCCGCGGGGCATGGAACGGCCCGCCAGAGGCCACCGCGGTGAGAGAAGCTCCCAGCCCGTGGGTTCTGCGGCCGCCAAATTAAGGGGGGTTAATAAAATATAGGGTTTGATTCACCCAATTACCGTGACCTGACCTACGGCTCTGCCAAGTAAGCAGATAGCTGACTCCTGTGAAACATTAAGTGTATAACTCATCTCCCGGCTCGGGGGAAATCCCTGGCGCAAATAAGCCATATTTACCCTTGCTTAAGCCCTACACAATGGTCTTCCTTGCCCCGTGTTTACCCAAGTTAATCAACTTCCCTTTGAGGAGTTCCCCGTTAACCCAGGTACGTGGGTGAGGTAATTTTCCTGTCCGATGACAGTTTTGCCACCGTTGCGCTTTCTTCCCTATAAATGATGTTGCCTTTTTCCAATAAAGTACTGATCTGATCTCGCTCCTTTTGCCTCGTGTCGTCACTTGATCAGTCTCCTCCGGGACATTAAGGCCACCCCAGTGGCCCCAATTCCTACACCATGACTTTATGATAACTGTAATTACATTTCCTGCTGCAGTACAACCAAAATCCAACTCCTACCCAGAAAACACGAGCATTACAGTAATCTTTCAAGTATTTATAAAGTGATATCATATCTCCTTCTGTCTTTTTTTCTCACATCTAAATATGTCCAGTTTTTTCAGGCTTTCCTCAGAGGGCTTCATTTCCATTCTTCTGATCATTCATGCCTGGTAGAATTTTGAATATCTGGTAAAATTCCCAATAGCTATACAGTAGAAATACTTTGACCACCAAATGAGAAAAGAGGACTCACTGGAGAAGGCTATGATGCATGGAAAGTTTGAAGGCAGATGATGTGATGGTTAGATAGCATCAATGACACAGTGGGCGTAGATCGTCTGGGCGGACTACGGAGGATGGCAGATGACAGAGGAACCTGGCGTGCTATGATCAATGGTGTCGCAAAGGGTCTGAATCGACTGTGAGACTGAACAACAACAACAGAAATACAGAAACCCGCACAAAAGAATAGCTACAAGTCTCCAAGAGTCTACCCCTTTCTTGTTAACTGGCACTCATAGTTGCAATAACTCACTCTGACACATTTATAGGAGAAATAATAAAAATGCTTCTTTACCCACAGGTTGGGACGGAGGCATTGCTAAGTACTCTCTGAGTATGATTCTGTAACCAATTGTGTATCCAGCTAACATTTATCCAGCCCACATCTAGTTAACTTGCTAATCAGAATATTACGGGGCACTTTGTCAAAAGCTTTGCTGAAGTCAAGATATATTATACCTACAGTATCCCCACCATCTACCAAGGAAGTTACCTAATCAAAACTGAGATGATGATAGCCGTCTATTTGCGTCTGGTTATTAGTGTATTGATATCAAGGTACATGGAGCATTACTGCTTTATAAGCTGCTCCAGAATTTTCTCTGGGATTGACATGAGGCTGACTGGTCTGTAGTTTCCCAGTTCTTCTTTTTTGTCCTTTGTGAAGATAGGGACATTAGCCCTCCTCCAATCATCTGGCACTTCACCCACCCTCAATGATTTCAAGAAAATTATAGACAATGATTGTGAGAGTTCCTTAGCCAGTTCCTTCAATACTCTTGAATGCAGTTCATTGGGCCCTGGAGATTTGAACTAATTCAAAGTTATAAAATATTCTGAAACTGTTGTAATCCTGTAGTCCCTACTGGTGCTTCACATTTGTCTGGAGCAGGGATTCTCAACCTGCGGCCCATGGGCTGGATGCGGCCCATGGCACCATTTCATGTGCCCCTCCCCCCACTGCCTCCACCACACCAAGAAGTGCCATGTAGTGTAGGAAGGTCAAGATAGCTGTCTGGCCCCCAAAGCTGTCTGAGGGAGTGTGACCTTGCCCCTGGCTTTAAAAGGTTGAGAATGCCTGATCTGGAGTGTTGTAGACTGTCTTTTGCCTTGTCTTTATCATCTATTATGCAATTGATCAGTACTGTATTTAATGGTATTTTGTATAATTTATATTTGTACTTGTTTATTGTACCTTGTATTTTGGCATAACTGTTTAATGAATTGTACTTGAACAGTTAGCATTTTGAATTTTGTATTCAGCCCTCATCCGAGACACGGAGCTCCTTCCCCCATTATTTGTTTGTTGGGGGGAGTAGGATTGCCTGTGCTGGCTTATATTGTATTATTGCATACTTATTATATATTTTGTATATGTATGTTATTATTTGATATTTTGTATCTTATTGAATTTACTGTATTGTACTGTGATATACTGTATTTTTGTGATATTTATTGTGATATTTTTATGCTGGAACCTGTAACTTGTAAACCGCATTGAGTCGCTCCTTGAGCAGAGAATTGCGGTATATAAATTAAATTTCAAATCAAATTAAATCATTGGGATTTATGGAGAGGCTGGCTCACTAAGTCCTCACTAGGGCCTACAATAGTACAACTTACTATGCTATCAAAGAGGATTTTGGCCAATAATTTTAACTTACCAAAGTCCCTAAGGTGATTATTTCATTTTATGAGTCATAAGCTCAGCACTAGGCTGCTATATTCTTACAAATACACATCATTAGCTTATGAAGGGTTAAGAGATGTTTTAATATATGCTTAGTCAATTGTTGCCAATGGGCATAGGGTCCAATAGGCCAATGTGCTGTTTGTAACATGGCCTATGACCACCAATAATATTTCTCAACAGATGTGCTTTCTAACACGATTAGGAGCAAATGGGGCTTTTCAAATTGGTGCATTCATTGCTTTCAAATAATACAGAACTTCAAATTTGCACCCTCCAAGTGTTGCCTTGATTCATCTGTGGCTTTTGAAATCATGCATCATAAATTTTGATGTCTAGGAGCTTAAGAACCAAAGAAGCATTCATTTATTTAGATTTAGATTCTCTCTCAGCTTTTGCAGTACTTCCCGGGTTCTGTCACTAGCATATGAATGCTGTACAAATGTTTGTATCAGATAGATGTTTAATACCATGTAGACTGTATAACCTCGCCCAGAAATAAGATTTCTGAATATCTCAGCCTTCATTTGTAAATTGATATACTGTAAATCTGTTCTCCACCTTGGAGATCTTAAAATGGCATCAATTTGATATGTATAATATTTATTGAGAAAGCCCTGAGACTTCTGGTACTGAACAAGCATATTCAAGCCTCATTTGGTTTAGCTTTCTATGAATATATAAGTGTGTTTGTGTAATGTTGACGGTGTACTCCCACTTTATTTTATTATGAAAAATATGTTGTGTTTCTGCAAGCAGATTAGTGGTTGTTCAAGCGCTCCTGCTAAGAAAGTAGATCTCACAATTTTTTTGCAAGAATAATAATAATAAATTCAAGAAAGATATCCCTCTTCTCTGTGCAAGTTCTTTGAATGATTTCCTAGATCAGGGATGCCCAAACTTTTTGGGCCTTGGGCTGGTCACATGGTTCAGCAGGCTGGTTATGTGGTTCCTCCCACTGAAAGCAGAAGTAAAACACGTCTTGCAATCTGTTTTGCAACAGGATGAGAAAGATTTTAAGCTGCCATTTTCTCTGCTTCAACCAGGGGTCCCCAAACTATAGCCTGTGGGCTGGATCCGGCCCCCAATGCCAATTCATCCAGCCCACACTACCCTCATTGCTCCAGGAAGCAGAAATAAAACATGCCCATACAGACGCATTTTACTTCTGCTTCCAGGCACGATGAGGGCAACATGGGCCGGATAAATTGGTGTCAGGGGCCGGATCCAGCCTATGGACCATAGTTTGGGCACCTCTGTCCTAGATGTTTCATGGGGGATTTTCCCCCTCACAGAAGAATGTAATCTCCCAATAACAGCCAATATGAGGCTTGGGGAATGCAGGTTCCATCCCTCGGGGTGAAGAAAGAGGCAGCGTGTTTCGGAAAGAAGATTCCCTGGAAAGGGCATTTAACTACTCAGTATTTGGGAGTGTCTTGTGCAGAAGAACAAGTCAAAAGTGGGTGAGTAAGTAGGAAAAAGTGAGAATCTTAGAATGGTAAGGTTCTGACAACTGCCAATAATAATGTTTTTGAAGTGGTAGCCATGTTAGTCTATGCTCTCTGATATGCCAACAATGAGAATTTTTTCAAGCTCTTCACATGGATACTTCTCACCTCTTGAATTATGCTGCTTTTGATCCTATTCCTCCCGTGATTGAGAGTGTCACCTCCCTGTCCCTCTCCCTCTCCCTACCACTGCTGCCACCCTGCCTTACCTCCTCAGTATCCCTGTAAGCACTCCCCACAAAGAAGTGACCCCTGCTTCATTTTTGGTCAGGCAGGACCACTCCTAACAAAAGGGCATCTGGAGGGGTGGAACCAACAGGGAGGCAAATTATGATGGGATGGGATGGGGGAAGGCAAGGCGCAGTGACACGTCTGGAAGAAACTTCCAGAACATCATCTCTTTTGCACTTCTCCCCATGGATCCCAACAGGGGCAGTTTGGAAGTAAGGCTAGGCTTTAACTATTCCTTTCATTGCCTTTTATTGCAGCTCCCCGGTAGTTCAGTGGGTAAAAGCACTGTGCTTGGAGACCGAAAGCACGGGGTTCAATTCCCCGAGAGCTGCATATAGGGGACATGAACGGGGCCTCATTCGGGCATCCCCTGCAAAAATCACTTCAACCCAGAGTAATTTCTGACATGAAAACATACATTGCCTCATGGCACAGTGGTTAAATTGTACTGTAGCCAAAACTGCTGATTTTGTGAGTTAGATTCTGAAAAGGCTTAAGTTTAACTCAATCTGGGGTCGGTAAAATGAGTACCCAGGGTGTTGGGGGCAAAATGCTAAGGACCTTGTGAACCACCCTGAGAGTGCCCTAACTACTATTCCTGTAGTTATTGTATTGCCCCTTCTAAACTGTTAAGGACTGACCACTTCTTCTTTTCTGTCCCTTAGGTTGTTACTGTTTCTTGAGAGTGTGATAAACATCTCCTCTCTGGGCTATGTGCTCAGACATGGTCCTCTGTCTAGTTTAGGAGAAGCTTTTCTAAATAAGCTTAGTAACCTTTGTTTGGCCTTAACTGTCCACCTGGTTTATTGCTCCACAGAGTAGACTAGTAAAATGTGTTCAAAAGCTCACAAGAATGTTGCTATTTACTCTGCTATCTAATAGACCTCCTAACACAGCTTCCCATAGTCAATAAGCTGAACCAAAATTTACAACAGCCACAATTATTGCCATAAATTGAAACAAAGAGTCTGGAGTGATAAGTGAGGTGGCAGCAGGGGGTCTGGAGCTGTGTCCAATTCAACCTTGATGTTCCACCAACTGAGTAAAGAGTCCCCATGGGATATTTCAGACAAAACTCTGCTCATGATTTCAGTTTAATCCCCATGGTTTCAAAGTTGACTCAGCCTTCCATCCTTCCAAGATCAATAAAATGAGCATGTTTGGAGCAAAGTTGTTAATTACACTGTGAACCACCCAGAGAGTTCCCTAAGTGGTATGAGGCAGCATATAAGTGTAATTGCTATTGTAGATGCCTCTTATATGTTTCTTGGTAGCTCCATTTGGGTTCTAGCACTGTTGGTATAAGAGTATTTCAATCTGTCCTACGTACTATGATTTTACACCATGGGCGTGTAACACGTGGCTGCCATTTTCACTAGTTGACACATGCTCATCATGGCATCAAGTTTGTCAAACTTTAGACTGATCACTATACTGAGCACAATGCTAAAAAAGACAGGGGAATCTCTTAGCAGCCACAGGATAGAAGGTACTGTAACAGTTTTGCTCAAGGGCTGGAGTGAATATTAAAGAGTATTGTTCCTTAGCTTATTAACTTGTCGTTTACTATGCAGAAACTGAGATTAAAAATGCTTTAATGCTTACTGAAGCAGGGTATATGGTACCTAACAGCATGTTATTTTGTGCACACTGTTTAACATTCTTTATTGCTTCAACTCATAAGGTTTATTTGAAATCAGTGGAGGAATTCAACCCATCTCACGTTTACTCAGCTATTATCAGCCACTGCAAAAGTGCCAGGCATCGGGGCATAAACATAGGTAATTTATGGATCTTCATAAACATGCAAACGACTGCAGGAAAATTAAAATCTTTAGGTACATTGTTATTTATTGAATGGATAAAGTAGAACTACATGTTTTGCAACTGGGATGAAGGAAGGAAGGAAGGAAGAGAATGCCTCTAAAAAGAGAATGATTCTTATTAACAAAAAAGGGGTATCTGAAGGAAGGATGTAACCAAACCCATTGTATAATCTAAAACTGGCAGTTTTCAAGATGCATAAATTCTGGTCTATGCCTTGATAATCTTCAGAATTGATTGCTACATGCTCTGTATGTGGGGCTTTCCTTGAAGACGGTATGGTTTTTAATATTTAATTGTTTATTTATTTTTATGCTTGCTTGCTTGCTTATATAGGAAAGAAGAATCTCACTTCCGGCAAAATCCAATGACTGAGCTGAAATAAGCAGGAGTTGCTGGAGGAATTTGGCAAGCCTAACTAAAATTCTTTTCATGTGCACTGAAATATCTCAGCACTTGACTTTTGAAAGAGAACATGAAAAGCCACTTGAGATTTCATTTTTTACAAACTGTTGAGAGCAAGTCTGTTTTATTTTGCCAAGTACAGAGAAGAACTCTGTTGCATCCCAGATTTTTTGATCAGGTGGAGTTATTTCAGTAAAAAATATTCTCCACTCTCATTTGGAAGAGCACAAATTGTTGGCTTTTTGACAGAGATTCAGTTGTATGATGATAAGTCATGTCTACCTTGGGAAATTTTCCTCTGTGTTTATCCCAATGGCACTTTTGTAAGCCATCTTTCATTCCCTGTACATTTTCCAAAAAGTAAAATGGAAGGGGGAGTGTATGCAATGTACTGCCCGTAATCTAACAGAATTTCTGAGGAAATGCAAAATAAGATGAGGAGACCTTAGTCTAAAGTACATTTGCATGGTGTACGAGACAAGAACTTCTGTGGTCTAAATTAACTGTTTTGCCACTAACCAATTAACACAACAAAGGACAAAAAATCAAAATCAAACAAACAAATAAAGGGGAAGAAAACTTCTCATACCCTTCTCCAGAATTTTTCAATTGCAGTTTTGTATCTCCTTCGACATCTGAAGAGGTAAAAGAGGAAGTAAAGAAGAACAGTTTTAAGTATGAAATAATCAAAGAGTTACTTCACACACTGAGTGCCCTAAGGAAATGGCTAAATAAGATGCTTCAATACTTATAGGTAAAGTTAATTAGGTTATTCTACTGTTGCTCATTATTGTTAAGACCATACCTGTCAAGTATCCCAGATTGGCCGGGATTTCCTGTATTTCTGCGCCACTTCAGCCACTCGCCGGCCACCGGCTGCTGCCATCCTGTAATTTGATCGGCAAGGGGGAAGTAGTTACTGTGCATGCCCTTCTGTGCAGAAGCCTTCTGCACATGCACAGAAGCCTTCTGCGCAGAACCCTTCTGTGCATGCGTAGAAGGCTTCTGCGCCGAAGGCTTCTGTGCAGGTCCCGTATTTTCTGGAGCTGCGCTTGATAGGCATGGTTAAGACTGGGATGTGAAACCTTTGGCCTTTGAAAGATTGGTGTATTTCAAAACACAACATGTTAACCTTCTCTTAACATAAGACCAAAGTGTGCCCTAGTTTCAATCCAAGACAAAAGAACATACTCTTGAGTACACACAATCCAGTGAGCAGTGCATTGAATTTTTATGAATTACATCCTTCTGCCACTTTTTTGCACACCAAGTGACAATTGAAAATCACTGTAAAATAATGTCTGCTCTCCAGTTCATGATCTTTTGCCTAGTTCCATATCACTTCTTCCCAGCACCCCTCTGATTTTCCCTTACTCTCTCTCTCTCTCTTTCTCACACACACACACATACGTGTTTGTGTTCACAATCACACACTACTCCAGACACTAAGTAGTTAGTATCATGTCACATCTATATAAATATGAAGATGCTTAACAGGCTGAGCTCTCCAGAAACAAATTTCCAAGAACTGTGTCCATTTTTGTTCTTACAAACTCGTTTCACATCATCAGGTAGACTCTGGTAAAGAAATATTCCAAATATCTATTTGACAATTAAAAGCTCAGTATGATGTGCAAGGCTTTACACTGCAATGGAGGAACACTTGTTCTACATTAGGCTTTACAGAAACTGTTTAGCTCTGTCTCCACCAGCATGTAAAGGCTTTGAGGCATACTTGATACTTTCCAAATGAGAGAAATATGCTTCTCCTGGTTAACTCGTGGAATAACAAAAGGCCTGAGGTCATTGTTCCCTAAGAAATCAGAGAATGGTTTCTGCAGAATTCCAAGATTGTGAATCAACTTAATTATCGACTTCACCCAGCAATGATAGTTTATCATTCTTTATTTGTGAAGCACTTTTAAAGGTTTAAGGAGAATGTAGATTTAAACGGTAGTGTCATGCATTGTTTTTTTTCCTAATCATGGGCATGATAAATGATGATGAAAAAACAAGAACAATAAAGTTCAACATACATAGCTGTTGCTGTTTACGTTTAGAAAATGTGCTACCACTTCTTAAAAAGATAATGGCTCCGTCCGCTATTCTATTCACTTACAGAATCATATAATGGCAATTTTATAAGTCTCATGATGAGCTCTTCACTTCTAAATCTATCATTAAATCACTAACTTCATGGTGACCTCTTTCTCAGCTCTCCCTGATGTCTCAGTGACTGGTTTGACCAGAGGAGATATTGGACTAGGGTGTGGGGGATGAGCAGAGTTCATCTGCCACTTCTCTTCCTCTTTGATGCCAGACCCACCATATGTTCAATTTCCCCTTTCCTCAGTTCAAATCATTGGCTTTCTTGTAATGCTATGGATGCTGAATCGGATTTTAACCACCAACTGTGGTCTTGCTACATCCTGGCATTACCTGGAATCACACAAGGATTCCTCAATTGATCAGACTCTCAGGCGGTGAGTTCCTGCTGGTTGCAACTCACTTTCCATTCCTTTTGCTGCCATGCTCTTCTTTTCCAGGTTCAACCCAAACGTCTTCCCATCTGTCATGTATGGTATATAACATGTGCTTTAGCCCCATCCAAGATGGAGATTTCAATCCAGGGGAGACCCTTTAGAATACATACCAGAGAGATTGAAATGTAAACATGCTGGCCTCATGGGTTGGAAGAGATGGAGCCTAATGTGTGATGGACATGTTATGCTGTAAGAGCATTGATTGGAATCCTTTAGGGGAATGGCAAGGAGGATGGACCCTGAGGGAGGAGATAAAACCCAGAAGGTGGGGGCTAGGAGACACACACACTCTTGAATTCTATGCTTTGAACTGCAAAAATGTAGGTGCTTTAGCCAGAAGGGGGGCCAGTGAGCTTTCCCTCAAAAAGACAGCTTTCTTTATTTGATATGCTTTCTGAACTTTTAACTTTATTCTGTAACTGACTTTGATTTCAATACATTTTTAAACTACCTGAAGAGGCCTGGAGTGATTACTTGGCTTGATGCTACCTTATTTACACTAATCTAGAATCCTAGGTTGCTCAGCTAGGGGGCGGCAGCTCAGAAGCTTGAAAGGCTTACTTGTCAGCAAAGCCCTTTCGTGACACCATCTTTGGAATCACACAAGTAACCCTGATTTTGCCATTTTTTGCACATGGAACAAAAGTGCACAAATCTAACCCTAAGAATCACTCTCATGTTTCAAAACTCTGCAAAGACTCCTGTAGCATCTTAGAAATTACACTTTTTCTAAGTTTTTAGGGTTGCAGCTTACATCATCCAATGATTGTTTTATAGGCTATAGCTTAAGCAAAATAAAATTTGCAGATCCTCAGATTTCTAGAAGACTGTTAGCTGCTTTTATCATAACAGATGAATATCACTACCCTCCACATTTTAAAAAAATGCTAAATATATCATGTTCTTTGAGGTGTCCTGCAACTCCTTCCATTAAAAAAACCCATACATTTGAGCATATCCTTATGAACTCTGAAACATGGCCTCTTTAGGAAAAATGTATCAGTTCTGGTAAATAACTGCTGAGATGTGTCTGAGCCAGGAGGCAACTGCTTAGGCAATTGGCAATTAGGCAATGTGTAATTGGAATATGTAGAAGTGTCTCACATCTGTGGCTTGTAAATACAAGTAAACATCGTATGAAATCCATTGGGGATTTAAACAGTTGTTGAGTGCTATCACACTACAACATGGAATGTGTCTGGCCATTAAGATGGGCTCCCTTCATAATGCCAAGCAGCAATCCGAAATGTGTCTCCTTATTCTCCCGATCACTAGAAAGCTCAGATAAATTCCTCCCACTTTATTTGAAATGTTGTGTTTCTTGACCTCTGGGGGTATGACAAGATTTGTATAAATAGACTATCCACTACTGCCAGCTTCCTTGTCTGAAGAGATGTGTGTAAATAAGAGATCAAGGATCTGTACAAACATTCAACATAAAACTGACAGCCCACAAAAAGCACAGCAGCTTCTTTGGGAGTTTCAGAGTGCTCTGATTTATAAAACCCAAGGGGGACAGTAGATCCGTCCTTTTTCCTCTCCAAAAAGATGACTCCAATATGCCTTTACAAAACTTTGCTGGAGAAGAGGTTCTTCCTCTCCCTAACAAAGTTAGGCCTCAAAAATACTGTCATAGTGTTGTGTCCAAACGTTATATTGCTTTAATTCTTAAGATGCTATTAAGTCTTTGCAGCACTAGTGCGCCCTTTCTTTAAGGTGCTTAATTCGTATCATTGTCATTGTAATTTGATTGGCTCTAACACAGGTTCCCACGTTTTCGGAAGCCCGGGCAAATGTATCTCTGTAGATGTCGTTCTGTCTGCATATAAGTAACCACCTCATCCCCTTATTCCCCAGTCCGAACTGGGCTGAAATAAATCACTGTTGGTTAACCCCCGAACTTGCTGTCGCATTGCATATTATTCTCGGACTCAACACATAGCCATGCCATTTGGCATTGCAATGGTCTTCTTACCCATCTGGCTAGGTTATCCTGCTATGGCAATAGAGTAGGCTATACTGCGAGCAAGCAGTTTAAGGACTAACGACCTTGGATGCCTCGCGGAACTTGTTTCCCACCGTAGCTGTAGTGTTAATTACCTTGTAACCAATCAATGTGTTGTTGCCCTGTTGTTTACCGTGTTGTCCAATCACTTGGCTCTGCGCCAGGTTTGAATCTGCCATTGACCTCATGTTCGGATTGACTACATCCCAATAAAGATGTGTTTGGCCACCTGACTGCTGGCTACTGTGCATCAATCTGCAAACACCAAATTGGCGATGAAGGTGGGATATGGCTTCCCACAGTATTACCCTCCCTCTGTTCGATCTCAAGGCTCCGGAGAAATGGACGCTGTATGAGCGGCAGTTCAAATACAACATGGTGGCCGAGAAGATAGAAGATGAGGAACAGATGCGCTCTAGCCTCCTTGCACAATGCGGCCTCACCATGCTTGAACTTGCAACGCACCTCCTGCTTCCGAGATATATCAATACTGTCCCACTCAAGGAAATCCTAGCTTTGCTTCAGAATCACCTACAGCCTAAGGTATCCATCTACCCGGCGAGAGTAGCTTTTCACAGGCGAGACCAGCATCCCGGGGAATCCGTAGCCGACTATGATGCCACCCTCAGGTTGGCCGCCACTCCTTGCCAGCGGGACAACCTGGAGGAAGTTCTGAGGGACCGCCTGCTGTCCAGGATGAGGGAGGAGGAAGCCCAGTGGAGGCTAATGGCCAGAGACCACCTTACATTCAAGTCTGTCTTACAAGAGGCCCTGGTGGCTGAGACAGCAAGGTCCGAGGTGAAAATGTTCAAGACGAAGCCTGTCACACCCAGGGGGGTGCAGTTCCGCTGTGCAGGCCACCCACAGCTCATCTCCACATTTTTCTGGTTCATCCTCGGGGTCCGGGTCCAGTGACGACGAAGTCCAGAAAGTTCAGAGGAAGTCGGCTGAGAAGCGGGCTGGCGAGAAGACCCATCATCGATGCAACAGCTGTGGGGCGTCCCATGACCGGAGAAAGTTCCTTTCCAGAAGGCTGAATGCTACCATTGCGGGTGCCGGGGGCACATTGCATAGGTATGCAGGCATCGTCGGAAGCAAGACCAGGAGCCGTCCGAGCATCCTCGAGGGAGAGGAGCAGCAATCAGCAAGATTTCCACAGGGGAGCCGACCGTGAGCCATGTGTCCAATGCACACCAGCATTTCATTGTTGAGGTACTGTTACAGGGGGTCCCAGTTAGGATGGTGGTGGATCCGGGCACATCCTACTCCATCGTGTCCTAGAAAGAGTTTCTGCGCATTCCCCCCAACTCGTGCCCAAAACTCAATGGGGAGGTTAGGATTTGTGCAGATTACAAATGTACAATCAATAAGGCCATTCGGCCCAATGTGTACCCGGTGCCGGTAGTTAGCCATTTACTAGCCACCTTACACGGGGGTAAATGCTTCACAAAATTGGATTTAGCACAGGCTTACCAGCAGCTAATGGTCAAACCTGCTGCAGCAGCTACCCAAACTATTATTATGCACAAGGGAGCATTTAAGGTGACACGCCTCCAGTTCGGAGATATTTCAGTCACAGGTCGAACGGCTCCTAAAGGGTCTCCCCCAGGGTTCTCCCCAACTTTGATGATGTTCTGATCACAGCTGGGAATGAGTCAGAACTAGCTAAGAGGTTGGACAGGGTTTTAACTGTGTTTGAGAATACGGGGTTGTGTCTGAGAAAAGACAAATGTGTATTCCTTGCAAGGGAAGTAGAATTCTTAGGTTTCAAAATAACCCCTGAAAGAGTTAAGCCCTCCGACTCCAAGGTTGCCGCTGTTCGCAATGCCCCCCGTCCAACTGTGAAACCAGAGTTGCAGTCTTTCTTGGGGCTGCTCAATTTTTATCATTCCTTTTTGCCAAGAAAGGCTTCCGTGGCAGAGCCACTGCATCATCTTTTAAAGAAAGACGTGGTTTGGCAATGGGGGGAGAGCCAGGAACAAGCCTTTAAAGAGTTAAAACAGCTCATTTCATCTGAAGCAATCTTGACTCATTTCGACCCAAGGAAGCCCGTGGTGCTAGTTTGCGATGCTTCACCAGTGGGGGTGGGGGCTGTGCTATGGCATGTCCTGGAAAACGGGCGAGAAGCCCCGATTGCCTTCTACTCGAGGTCCCTCTAGAAGGCAGAGTGCAATTACGTGCAAATGGACAGGGAGGCTCTTGCGATAGTCGCTGGAACAAAGAAGTTCCACAATTTCCTCTATGGTCAGGATTTCACCATTGTAACAGACCACAAGCCGCTGTTGGGGATATTCATTACAACCAAGCCTACTCCCCAGATATTGTCCCCTAGAATGCTTTGGTGGGTGATCTTCTTAAATGTTTACCAGTTCACACTGGTCCACCACCTGGGCAAAGAGATCAGCCATGCTGATGCGCTTTCCTGGTCTCCCTTGCCTGAGTTAGGGGAGCCCGAATGCAAGATCAAGCAGGATCATCAGGTGTTGCTGATAGAATCTCTCGACTCACCTCCAATTGGGCCCACTGATATTGCCAAGGCTATGGCGAAGGACAAGATTCTGTCCCTGGTTGTTTCATGGGTAAAGAAACGGTGGCCCCATGACTCCTCCAGCCGAGGAGTTCAAAGCATATTTCCGAAAGAGGTTCGAGCTTTCGCTTGAGAGAGGTTGCCTCCTGTGGGGCCAGAGGGTCGTCATTCCTGAGGTGCTGCACTCCAAGGTGCTCAGGTTGCTACACATTAGCCACCCAGGAATTGTGCGCTCAAAGACCTTGGCCAGTAGCTATTTCTGGTGGCCCCAGATCGACACAGATATCGAGCAGTTGGTGGGCACTTGCGAGAGTTGTCAGAGTTCTCGATCCGAGGAGTCCCAACTCCCTTCCCTTCATAGCTTACAGTTAATGAAAACCCCAAACCCCCCAATCTCATGTACCCCATAATCATCACATAATCTCCTGTACACCATGATCATCACAATTATACTGAATTAAGGCATGACATATCTCACTTTGCATGTAGTGAGTCTGTCTCATATAGACACAGCCCACAGACCCTGGTCATGAATACATATTGATTTTGCTGGTCCGTTCTTGCTAGTGGTCAATTCCTTTTCAAAATGGATGGAGGTTGTTTCAATGCCTAGTACCTCCTTGACAGCAACCATTAAGCAGTTGCAAAGGCTATTCAGTTGTTTTGGTTTACCCAATGTGCTTGTTTCCGACAACACCAGTACGTTCACCTCCGTCGAATTCCAGGCATATCTCGAAAGGAATCCAATTTGACACGTCACGTCTGCCCCATTCCACCCTGCCACAAACGGCCAGGTAGACCACCGAGTGCACACAAAGAAAGAGGCACTCTGGCGAATGGGCCATGGGGACATAGAATTGCAATTGTGCCAGTTCCTCCTTTGCTACAGGGTAAACCCCCTGGCATCTGGGTTGTTGTCAGCCGAGCTCTTGATGCACAGGAGACCGGTCTCACTTTTCAACCGGCTAGATCTGACCAGGGTGGAGGATAGGGGGAGAAATGTTGAAATTGCACACACAAAGGTGTTTGCAGCCGGGGATCCGGTGCATTGCAGGAATTATGCGGCTGCCGGACCGACATGGGTCCCAGGGGTTGTGGTTGAACAAACAGGACCAGTGTCCTACCAAGTAAAGATGGGTACGGGCCTACTGTGGCAGCGACACACCGACCAGCTCAGGCATCGAGTCACCGAGTTTCAAGAGGTACAGGGCGATGAAAGTCTGGGCGATTTCACATTAGGGTCCTCCCCCACCCACTTATCCCAAGAGGGAGACACGGTGGATGGCTCGCTGAGGGGATCGAATTTCCATTTCATCCATCCGAGCCTGTCTCAAACAGGCAGGGAGGAGTACCACAGCCCAGACCCCGAAAGTTTAGATTTTGAGTTGCAGGATCGGGGAAAGTTTGGAGAGTGTTCCCCCACTCGTCCAAGAGAGAAGTGGGGCTTTAATTTCTCCCTAGTAACCCCCCATCCTCTGGTATCCGAGTCTACCTCTACTCCCAAGCAAAAGAGGCAAGTTTTTGTTGAGTCGCCCCCTACTAACAGGCGGGAATTTTCTTTGAGTTATTCCCCATCTCTTCCAGGTTTTGATTTGGAGCGATCCCCTGCTCCAGCTGTACCTAAACGGGATTATGATTTGGTTTGTCCCCTCCTGCGTTCCGTTTCTGAAGAGGGCCAGTGCTCCCAACATGCCACTAACACTACTCGTTTTCCCACTGCGGAACGTGAGTCTGTGGAATCCAGCCCCCCTAGCCCTCCGAGCTCAGCCAAGCAGCTGTCCGGCCCAAACGAGTATGCAGGCCTTAATAATGGTTGAGGGACTTTGTCCCATCCTAGGGAGGAGGGATGTTGTGTATGTAACTCAGATGTAACGTGATTGTAATTGGATCTAACAATCCTCCATCTTTCCTTCTTCTTCCTTTGGTGTAAATATCTCCTCTTGTGTAAAAATCGCGGAACTTGTTTCCCGCCATAGCTGTAGTGTTAATTACCTTGCAACCAATCAATGTGTTGTTGCCCTGTTGTTTACCGTGTTGACCAATCACTTGGCTCTGTGCCAGGTTTTAATCGTTACCTATTGTATGTAAGGAGCATCGCTCCGCCATTGACCTCATGTTCGGATTGACTACATCCCAATAAAGATGTGTTTGGCCCCCCTGACTGCTGGCTACTGTGTATCAATCTGCAAACATTAAAATGTCAAAGTCCACAGGGAAGGATGAAGTCCCCCAAATGGATTAAATCCCACTGAACCCATCTTGATGAAGGGCAGCAGCTTCATCAATACTGGCCTGGGACTGAGGAGAACTTTGCATGCCAAAAGAGCTCAGGACCAGAAAGTGACTGGTGGAAGTGGTATGGGTGTCATGCTGTGATGCGGAAGGCAGATGAAAGGCCACTGCATTATATTCTCAGAACAGTCTTCATGGCTGATCCCCATGATGATCACCAATAGTCAGATTTAGATATGGCAGAAGAAAAAGAATTGCCTTCTTGCTTTTTATATATATATATATATATATATATATATATATATATATATATATATATATATATATATATATATATATATATATATATATATATATATATATATATATATATATATATATATATATATATATATATATATATATATATATATATATTTGTAATAGTGTGACTTAAAACTGAATAGTGGACTTCAATCGGTGGTTACAAGTGCAAGCTTTTGGAACATGCCACATTCTCAAAAGAGCTGAGGCCTAATCCAGCAAGTCAAGCAAAGTCAAGTATGATGGCTCTCCAGTAGCCTGGTAACTCTGCCAACTCAGATGCCCACCTGCAATGTATGAAACAAAGAAGTAGTCAAAAAGGTATGGCAGTGAATAAGGCAGCCATTACATATCGCTGTACAAGGGGCGCCTCTCAAAGTCCAACCTCAGGTCCATAGTGCGAGACGTGGTAACAATCCAAAGTAAGGATGGGCAAAGTATGACGTGACCTTGTGCCACAGGACCACTGCAGCAGCCATGAAGGCCATCCTGGGTCACCATGGAATGATCTGGTGAATGTTGGTCATCACAGAAATGAGATGTCTGAGAAAGGCTTCTGGAGTGACTAGAAGGGATAAAATCAGGAGTGAGATTAGAAGGGAAAGAATTGGAATAGAAGCAGTCTTAAACTACATCCAGAGACAACAAAGAGAGTGGTTTGCCCATTTGGAGTGAATGTCTTGGAATTCCAACTCATACAAGCCATATGTAAATAGAGGAAAAGGATAAAGATCACAAGGCAGACCCAGAGGAGGAAGAAGAGATAACATCAAAGATATATTACAAGAAAAATGTCATTAGAGGCTGCTAGAAATGCCAGAGCAAGAACCTTATACAGTATCTCCCTTGACATCTAAAGGGGGGAGCAGGAGGAGGAGGAGGAGGAAGTAGCAGTAGTACAAAGGGTGATCCTCAGTTTTCTGTATGAGCAAAGTGTTGCTCTCTAAATGTTATTAGGCTGCAGTTCCCTTCAGTTTCACCCAACATAGTCTTTAGTGAGAAAAGCTGGGTTGTGTAAGCCAACAGCATCTGGAAAACCTTGCTTTCCCTCCTGCTTCTTTAGTTGAAGGATGGTCAGATGGCAGTCTTCTGTTTGGAGACCTCTTCTGATGAAGGGTTGGCTGCTTTTAAAAAAAAAGGTTTTAAAAGAACCAAATGAAAGCACAGAGACTCTTGAAGTTGTCCATCAATGAAGCCCTGAGCTTTGAAAACTCCCAGGAAAATGTTGCTAATTTTACCAGCAATCCATACGCCATGACTCACATGCTTAGAGTGCAATATTGACAATAAATGTGAGAATATCAAGATTTTCTTTGTTGGAGGCAAGACATTGACATTCGCTTTGAATTCAGCTGGAGTTCAATTTCACCTCACTGCCAGTTACATTTCTGTGACAATTGTATTCATAGTAGCTAACAGACCTTTCAGGGCATCTGTTTTGTTCAAGCCCAACCTCTTCATTTCTCTTTAGCCAGGTTTGCAGATTCACAACTAAGATGGAGCATTGGGGAGAGAAAGGGAGTCCACTAGGAAGTTATTGATGGTTTTATCAGTATGAAATACTCACAGCACATCACGTACATGCTTAGAGTGTAATGCTGACAATAAATATGATAATAGTTGTCACACATCAGTGAGAGAAATGTTGAGCTCCCAAAGCACAAAATAAATTGCATTTCCCTTTATATTTCTAGCACAATGGATAGTATGAAGATGGTAGAACAAACCAATGATTTTGACGTGTTTACAAGGCTTTTAAATCATGAAATGGGTTGGGGGAATGTGCTTTCTTTCATCCAGGGCACATTCTGCTTGAAGAAGCAGAATTTTTTAATTTACATTTGTTATAACTGCTTATCAGCCTGAAGCATTTTTTAAATAATCAAAGGAAATGGAAAGACCAGGTTTTTTTCTCCTACTCTGGCTCAGGACACTAAAAAGAAAAACACTTCTGATTTATTATACTTTATTAGCCCTACTGAGGTGATTACCTCAGAAAGTGATGTGCTGGGAGTCACAATTACTTCTAACCTCTCTGTGCTGCATGAATTAGCTACACTACCTCTGAAGGTCGCAGTGGCTTAGTGGTTAAGTTTGGACACTGTACAAACTTGGTGTACAATTCTCAAAAGAGAATTGAAGCTTTTGAAATGTGGATTTGCAGATGGCTGCTAAGGATATCATGAGATGACCATGTGACTAATGTGGAAGTGTTGTGCCTGATGGATAAATAACAAGAACTGCAATTCATATCCAAGAATGCATTTTTTTTCCTGAAACAGGAAAAATGCCACTGGCATGAATTTGTTTAAGGTGGATCCCACCTGCCATGAGGTGACCCACACACTGTGATCATGGAGCCATCTCCTGCAGCACATATGAAATGAGACATGCAGGATTTAACACCCGGCTGGCAGGACAGGAGTGGGGCATGGAGGGAGGTATCACCCACTGCCAGTTGGCTTATTTAAGATGTAATTTAAGATTTGCCCTCCTTCTTCAGATAGGGTGGGCGGGATTTTTAATTGAGGGTGTCTGTTTATTAATTGATGGGGTGGGGAGGTAATTTTAATATTGATTATGGGTGCTTTTAAGTGTTTTAAATTGTTTTAAAGATGGTATGTTTTTATATTGTTGTTGTGATGCCGCCCAGAGTCGCTTGTTCAAATGGGGGGGGGGGAGAGATATAAATTTGAATAATAAAATAAAATAAATAAACACCGGGACTGCAATGGACTGCCACAGCCTTGAGGATATTATCAAGGTGTGCCTTCGCTGCCAGTCCACCTGGCGTGGCCTCTTCCACCTCCATGACTGTTGGGAATCAGAGTTCTTCCTCTGCTCATTTTGCCATTATGATGGTTTCCAGTGGCATTTTTTCCACTGAAGGGACCATCAGCCCACCTAAAGGGGCTTATCTGCCAGTAGCCATTGGCCCCTTTATGGTAAGTGAGGTTTTTTACCGCCACCCAACACTCAGCATTGAGTTGCTGGTTGATCTACTCCATTATTTTAGGACACTGTTGTTTATAGACTAGTCTTTTTGCATTGATTGTATATTTAATTCTGCAGTTGTTGATTTGTAATTGTATACTATTGTGTTTTGTGTGTTTATATTGTTTTCTCTTGTTATATTGTATTTAATTTACTTGTAAGCCGCCCTGAGTTGGCCCTGGCTAAGTAGGGCGGGATATAAATCGAATAAATGAATGAATGAAATGAATTACCATAGTGGGATGTCTGGCCAGACTAATAAGACCACTAAACAAAGAAAGCTACAATACCTTGGGCATATCATGAGGAATTACATGAAATATAGATTACTCTAACTTGTTATGCAAGGGAAGATCCCTGGGAAGAGAGAACCTGAGTGACTGGTGTGGAATGTCCTCAAAAGAACTGTTCCAAGGAGTTAAGAACAGGAAGACTTTAGCCACAATGACAGCCAATATTCGGAATGGATATGGCACTTGAAGAAGAAAAAGAAGAAGAAAAAGAAATAAGACCAGCTAGGATTCTGAAGTTCAGGGCAAGAAGCTTAGTAATAAGAAGGTACCCTATGAGACATCTTCCTCTCCTAAAATGAATCAACCCAGGTGTGGCTCAGGTCTTTTTGACCCAAGAACATCCAAAGCATTAATTACCACCAGCTTTGCCTTTTATCCACCTTACCTCCTGAGTTTGGGTGTCCCTTTCATTTTCTGTTCTTCCCCATTATACCCAGATTAGCAGATATCACCTAACATTCTCTAGTCCAGTGGTTCCCAAACTTGGATCCGCATGCATTCTTAGGCTACAATTCCCAGAAATCTTCATTATTGGCTGTGCAGGCTAAGGCTTCTGGGAGTTGCAGACCTCTGTGGAACACAAGTGTTCCGTGGAACACAGTTTGGGAAACACTGCGTCTAGCCATCCTGCTGCAAACTTGATGCAGGAGAAGATATACCAAGCATCATATTTTCCAAGCTATCTTTTGGGAGAAAGATGGCTGCGTTTTATCAGCACTAAACCATGCTAGCATTGCTGGAGCTCAGTGTGAATGACCCTTGCATGTAGAGACAAGTGCTGATAAAACTTAACTGTCTTTCTTAAAAATAAATCTAAACAAGGCAGAAGCGCTCCTTGTCAGACAAACAAGGATTCTGTCTATGTTGATCAGGATTACCTCCTAGGTTGAACCCTGAATCTGGATGCTCATATATCACTGGCAGCCCTGAGTGTGTTTGTGCTGTTAAAGCATGTGCTCCAGTTGCTCCTGTTTCTGATGGTGCCTGATTCGATTGTTTCATTTTGATTACTGCATCATGCTCTGCTTGGGGCTGTCTCTGAAGATGGTTTGCAATGAGCTACAGCCTGCTCAGAACTGCAGCTGGATACAGGAAGCTTGTAAGTCCCCTTTCTTACACCAGCTGCTCTGACTTCTAGTTTGTTTCTGGGCCCATATATAAATTCCTACACAGCTTAGTGGTTAAGACACTGAGCTTGGTGACCAGAAGGTCAGCCGTTCAAGACCCAAGTGCTGCACAACGGAGTGAGCTCCTGTCGTCTGTCCCAGCTCCTGCCAACCTAGCAGTTCAAAGCCAAGAAATTGCAAGCAGGTAAATAGGTAAGACTTCGGTGGGAAAGGTAACAGCGTTCTGTGTACTCTTGCATCAAGTCATGCCTGCCACATGACCACAGAAACATCTGCAGACACAGACACAACTGTGGACACAACTGGCTTTCAAGCAAGGGAGACCTATATACAGCTTGACTACGAGGCTATAGAAAAGACTCTGATTACAGCCTGTTCTCTCAGTTCTGCCAATTTCATTTGATGAGGATACAAGAGAGGATTTTTCTGTCTGTCTGTCTGTCTGACATTGCTCCCAGATTATGGAATAACCTTCCTCAGTGATGTTCTTTTGATCACATCCGACCTTTGGCATCGAAACTAAAAAATAATAATGGGGTGGCAGGTTGCAGTTATAGTATTTTACTATTTATGTAAGTTTTTACAAGGTTTATTAGGTTTTAATTATTGTTGGTTTCATCACTTTTTATTTATCAACATTTTATGTTTTTCTATATCTTACATCAGGGGTGCCCAAACTACGGCCCATGGGTAGATTCGGCCCGTGATGCCAAATCATCACACCTATGCCGCTCCTGGAAGTGGAAATAAAATGTGCGCAAAACACTGTCGTAAATGTGTTTACGACAGCTGCAGGTGCATTTACAGCAGTGTTTTGCACATGTGCGGGCATGTTTTACTTCCACTTCTGGTGGGAGGAACCACGTGACTGACCTGCGGCCCAAAAAGTTTGGGCACCCCTGCCTTACATGGAAAGAAAGATGGTATATAAACAATTTTTTTTGATAATTTTAACATCATGACAGTTTTTTAAAAACATAATCATTTCTGATTCTTACAATTGCTGGTTATCCCCTTCTCCCATACCCATATTCAGAGTTAATAAAGTTACCTGGAATATTGAATGCTGCTTGCAAGGTGTTCAATTGAGCCTTTACTGCTCATTCTTAGTAATTTTCTTCACCCTCAGGGTGGCAATTTAACATTGTGACCCCTCTCTGCAACTCCCCAAAATGAAGCTTTTACAATTCTATAAGCCTTCAGAATAAGCCAAGGACTGTGATTATGCTGGTTTAAAAATAGATTTGTAGGTTCAGCACTGAGAATCAGATTTCTTTAATCTCAGTAGCAAGCAGAATAGACAGGTGAATTGTTCATGCTTTAAGAAAAGTCCACAACAAGCTAACTGAAAGGTCTGTTGGGCTAATAGCAATCTTGCATGCACTAACACTGGGTATCAGTCTTTATACTTTGTTGAATGGAGGGAATAACAAAAATCCCCAATAAAGTCAACCATTTATATTAGGGGTTCCCAACCTTTTCAAGCTGGTTTCTGTGGTCATGTGGCAGTCATGACTAGATGCTGAAGTACACAGAATGCTGTAACCTTTCCTGCCTGAACCGGTGCCGCTTTATCTACTTGCAATATCTTGCTTTTGAACTGCTAGGTTGGCAGGGGCTAGAGCCGACGAGAGCTCACTCCATCATGCAGTACCCGGGTCTTCAACTGCTGAACTGCTGACCTTCTGGCCATCAAGCTTAGCATCTTAACCACTAGGCCACCATTTCCCTTCTATGTAACTAGCTGATAATAATAATAATAATAATAATAATAATAATAATAATAATAATAATAATAATAATAATAATAATAATAATAATAATAATAATAATAATAATAATAATAATAATAATAATAATAATAATATATTATTATTATTATTATTATTATTATTATTATTATTATTATTATTATTATTATTATTATATAAAATTAGTGGTGGCTCAAATGTTTAAGATGCTGAACTTGATGACTGGAAGGTCAGCAGTTCAAGACCTGAGTATTGCACAATGGAATGAGCTCCCATCTCTGTCCCAGCTCCTGCCAACCTAGCAGTTTGAAAGCAAGAGAGTGCAAGTAAATAAATAGGTACCACTTCAGTGGGAAGGAAAACCTGTGCACTTCAGTGTCTAGTCATGCCTGCCACATGTCCATGAAAAATTTTGCAATTGCAGACAGCACTGGCTCTTTGACTCTAAACAGAGATGAACACTGAACCCTAGAGTCGGATGCGACTGGCTTTCGAGCAAGGGCAACCTTTACCTTTACCTATGTGAGAAGTATGAATTGAGGTAAGAAATTGAATGTATAAATGTTGCTGTGCTAGGTGCCAATGAACTAAAGGGGAGTAGAGTAGGATATTTTCAGTCAGACAACTACAAAATGTTCTACTATGGCAATGGGGAAAAAAATCAGAAGAAAGCTTCTGGGTGTGATTTTTTTATAAAGGGAGTGGGGTTCCCAGATAATCACTTCAGCTTTCTTAGGGGTAAACCCATAAGTTAACATCCTTCCTGTACTATTATGTACGTCTTCTTCCCAACATTTCTTTACTTTAGCAGAGCATATCACAACTAGAGTAGATCCATTTGAATCAGTGGAACCTCTGGAGGAGTTAAGTCACCAAAGCCCATGCTGATTCAGTTCTCCTACTCTAGTGTAATTTACCATGCTGGGCAACATGTTTTCAGCCAAAGAGTATTCATCTTCTATAGCAGCTGTATCTTCAACTTGGATCTGATACAAGAACCTTGATTTTGATTTTGATTTTTACGACTCAAACCCATTTTTATGACTCAAACCCACGGAACATCAAACCTCAGCTAGGAAAATCTGCTGTACAAATACCCAACTAGCTTTAAAATTCATTGGACGGGCTCAGATTAGTAACCCTCCTTCAATCCTTCCTAATTTACAGGACAATTGCAAAGATAGAAATTGGCTAAACTTTTTAGTATGCCAATATGTTAAAATGCATCAGTGATTCGCCATACTTAAATTTCAAGAAGCTCAAGTCTGAAGTCAAAGCCACTTTGTATTCATTGATTTCTAACTTTATAACAATATCATTTTAAGGCCGTGAATAATCAATAAAGAAATTTAATTAACAGCATTTAGAGTTAATTAATTGAAGGGATAGTTAAACACAGTCAGTTCCTTAGCTCTTTCTCGTAAAATCGGTCTACTGTAAGAATATTTTACAAGGGAAAATTTTTAACCCCTGTGCTCCTGGATTTTAAATAGCTTCTAAAATGTCTTCTGACAGACATTTATATTTAATGTATATGGATCTTACCTTGAAAGAAGAGCCCTCCAGAGACTATAATAAATGAAATGAATTTATAAGAGAGAGAGAATTAAAACCAGATCAGTATCCTAAGAGCTAAAAAAGTAGTCATTATAAATGAAAGCCAGTGTAAAATGAACTATTAAACACCAAGTTTAACTTTTTTTAATCTTCTTTTTTAAAGGTCACTGATAAAAGGACCATATGGCTATGAATGGTACTGAAGGGAACCTATGCTCTTCCCCATGATGAATGTTCCAAAGATGGGAGAGGAACCATGTCAAGACCTACAGACTGGCAGATTCCACTATAACAACAGCCCCCCTCCTGCCACACCCTCCCCACCCCACCCTACAAGCTCCCCACTTCACTGAGAGATTTGGAACTACATTCCTTATGTTTCCTCCAGAAACAGGACAGATCTGTGTTACCTTTGTTATAATGAGCATTGGATATTGTTAGTACTAAAGATACTTCCTTGTGTTGATTCTATGATTTTCATTGTTGTGAGCCATCTTGGGTCCAAAGGTGGCAAACTGACAGACCAAACAAACAACCACAGAGTGAAGTATCATCAGCATGCTGATGATACTCAACTATACATCTCAGCCCATGGTGATCCAAGTGATGCAGTCAAAGTCCTGTCTGGGGGCTGTTAGGGTCTGGTTGGGGGACAATGGGCTACAACTGAATCCCAGCAAGTCTGAGTGGCAAGATCAGGTGCTCTGCAAGATCAGGTGCCCAGCAAGATCAGGTGCCCTGTGATATCTTGGGAGCTACCATCTTTGGTTCTGGATGGGACTATTTTGCCCCAGAAAGACCCAGTGCATATCTTTGGGGTCCTCCTGGACTCACAATTACTACTCAAAGAGCAGATGGCAGTTGTGACCAGGAGGACTTTTGCACAACTTTTAATTTAATTTAATAGTCATATTTATATATGCCGCCCACTCAGACAGAACCCGACTCAGGGCGGCATTACAACAAGTTCTAAAAACACATAAAAACACTTTAAAAGACCCATATCCCACCCACCCATCCCACCCACTATAAAAAGAAGAAGAGAGAGTTCTTAATTGTTTACATAAGCCAGCAGGCGGGGACCGTGTTCCCATTCGGGCCCCACACCTGCCCTGCCAGCCAGGTCTTCAATCCTTTCCTGAAGGGCAGCAAATCTCTTTCAAGTCTTAGTTCTGTTGGCAGGAGGTTCCAGAGGGTTGGTGCGGACACTTAATGTGATCCACCAGTTGTGCCCGCTCCTGGACCGGGACTCCTTGCTCATGGTCGCACTTGCTCTGGTCACCTCTAGACTAGACTACTGTAATGTGCTCTACATGGGGCTGCCCTTGATGACCATTCGGAGGCTGCAATTAGTCCAGAATGCAGCTGCTCGGATGGTGATGAGGTGCGGGCATTATGCCTGTGCCTCGCCACTGCTCCAGGAGCTGCGCTGGTTACTAGTGTGCCTCAGGGTGCAATTCAAGGTGCTGGTTATGACCTTTAAAGCCCTACATGGTAGTGGGCCAGGATACCTAAGAGACTGAATCACCCCAAGAACACCTGTCAATCCCACCAGAGTGGACCAGAGAGTCTCTCTGAAGATACCATCAGCTAGAGAGGCTCGACTCTCTAGCACTAGAAGGAGGGCCTTTTCCGTGTCTGCTCCAGCCCTATGGAACCTTTTACCAACCGAGTTGCGCCTCCAGGCGGAGTTGTTGCTTTTCAGGAAAGAACTAAAAACCTGGCTGGCAAAGCAGGTGTGGGGCACCGGTGACGTGGTGACCCCACCATGCTGGCTTATATAGTGTACACTTCTCCATTCTTTTAATCGTTTATTTAACCATAATTTTTAAATAATTGATGGGGAGTGGGAGGGTAATCTTTAAGGTCTATTAAGGGTTTTTAAGGGTTTTTAATGTTTTATGATTGTAATGTTTTCACTGTTGTTATGCCGCCCAGAGTCGCTCATTCGATTTGGGTAGCAATATATAAATTTGAATAATAAATAAATAATAAGCCAGCCAGCCAACCAACAAATGAATGAATAAATAAATGAATAAACAAACAAATAAATGCAATTGCCAGGCAACTTTCTGGAGGATTACTGGGATGAGGGAGAGGTAGCAAAACATCATGGGTCTTTTACAAAATCTGGCTTCTAGTTCACTGGAGAAGTCTATACATGAGTAAGAACCTTTCCACTTCAGAGTTTTCCCTGAGCATGTGGGGAAAGCAAAGGGAGAGAGGGGCTGGTGGGAGGGGGCTGTCCTCTAACAGTGCTAGAGAGTGGAGGAGGGACACATACAGGGGAACACAGAGGGTGAAACTATTCTTCATGTGAAGACTGGTAAAGGAGGCAAGAGGTGGAGGGCAGTTGATGACAGAGAGAGAGAGAGTGAGTGAGTAAGTGAGAAAGGTATGCCACAGACCTGGGACTCCAAGGAAAAAGAGGAATCTAGGATGATGTGCAGGAAAAAGTAGCTGTCACTTATAGCATGGAGGAAATCCCAGAGCTAAAAATGAAGAGAGAGAGAACAAAAACAAGTTTTCTCCCCACTTTGTGAGATTAGTAGAGAGGTGATTTTTGTGTGTGGCTTTTTGCTTTTCATTTTAGGACTTTGAGAAATGTTGGTTCCCTGCAAAATCTGTGGCTCTTTATGGAAGGATCACTGAAGCTGATGGTGACTAAATTATGAGGTATTAGGATGTACACCGAGCACACAATCACTGAAATCCTCTTGTGCAACTTTATGCTTCTATGTCATCATCTAGCAATGGGAATACAGTATTTAATACTCTTGTCTCTTTCTCCAAAACTTTCAGATTCTCCAAAACTTTCAGGTTCACACCCAGGATTACAATACGGTACATTTTGCAATGGCCAGATGATATATACCTTTTTGGCCAGGTTATCCTGCTATGGTAATAGAGTAGCAATAGCATAGCAATTACAGCAGTTCGATTCCCGAGTACTGCAGGATGGAATGAGCTCCGGTCTTTGTCCCAGCTCCTGCCAACCTAGCAGTTTGAAAGCAAGAAATTGCAAGTAGATAAATAGGGACCACTTTAAACAGTGTTCTGTGCACTCCGGTGTATAGTCATGCCTGCCACATGACCATGGAAACGTCTGTAGAAGCAGACAGTGCTGGCTCTTCGGCTTTGAAACAGGGATGAGCACTGAACCCTAGAGTCGGATACGACTGGCTTTCGAGCAAGAGAAACCTTTACCTTTACTACCAGCCCATAGTGCTTAGTACATTCTTAGTGCACACAGTTCACACCTTAATTAGCATTTTGGCCCCAACATGCTGGGTATTCATTTTACCAACCTCAGAAGGATGAAAGGCTGAGTCAACCTTGATTTCTAATAAGGATTGAATTCACAATGTTCTAGCTGCAGTAGAGCATACTGCCAGTGATTCAACTAACCTGACAATCCTGAGGACTAACAGCCTTGGGTGGCAAAGTCCACAGGGAAGGGTGATGATCCCCAAACAGATTAAATCCCACTTGAATCCATCTTGATGGAGGGCAACAGCTTCATCAATCCTGGCCTGGGGCTGAGGAGGACTTTGTGTGACAAAAGTGCTCAGGACCAGAAAGTGACTCAAGGGACTGGATCAGTGGAATGGGTGTCACTCTACGATGCAGACGGCCCTGATGAGGAGCTGCACTACCAAACCCACGCGTACATTCCCACCTCACCAAAGGCATACAATGCTGTCTGGCCAGGTTATCCTGCTATGGTAATAGAGTAGACCAGTGATGACCAATCTTGGCACTCCAGGTGTTCTTGGACTTCAATTACCAGAAGCCCAAGCCAGCACTCCTACTGATCAGGGCTCCTGGGAATTGAAGTCCAACAACACCTGGAGTGCCATGGTTGGCCATCATTGACTCAATGCCAATCATCAGGTGGTGGTTAACTGACCTGTCAACCCTGAGGACTAGCGGTCATGGCTGGCAAAGTCCACAGGGAAGGGTGGTGGTCCCCAAGTGGAATAAATCCCATTTGAATCCATCTTGATGGAGGGCATCAGCTTCATCAATACTGGCCTGGGGCTGAGGAGGGCTTTGTGTGACAGCACGGCTCAGGGCCAGAAAGTGACTCATCAAACTAGATCAGTGGTATGGGTGTCATGCTGCGATGCAGAAGGCAAATGGAAGGCCGCTATATTATATTGTTCCCAGGACAATCTTCATGGCTGATGATGACAACAACAATGATATATAGGAGATTGCTGACCAGCCCAACCTTGCTCCTTGTCCAATCTGGATTTTTTTGGACTGGCCCATACCTTCTCTCTCTCCCTCTCTCTTTATTCTCTCTGAGCTGGAGTGATCAGGATTGGATTGCATCTAAGTAAGCAATCCTTTCTGGCATGTTCCAACAGACTCTTTGTATTGCTGACTGATTGCAGCACTGAGCCATTGCGATTCAGCTACCATTACTTTAATAAATCTTAAAACTGAAAGTCTACATTGCTTTCTTCTTTTGTTTCACATGATGAGGGGAGGGGAGGAGAGAATAATCCCATCTGAATACTAGTGGAATTTGTAATGAAGGCAGCTCCTGAATCCGACTGCTTTTTATACCCCAGCCCGTTTAGCTGGGTTGTTATATGCAAAAAGTCTCTGCCATCATGCTATCAATGAAGGTGAAACTTGTCAAAGAGAAATAACAGCTATTTCCTTGATTACAATCTTAGGCATGTACGCTGGGGTATTTTCATGGGGGTTTTGTTTTACAGGCTAGCTTTTTTGCCTTTATGCCTTCCTGTTGTTAGAGAATTAGAGCAGTAGGAATCCTAACTGGAATTAATATGCAGGTTGGTTGACAAATAGTAAAAGGTTTCATTGTGTGTCAACCGCTAACATGTAATCATCTGCATTTGAAGTTTGGTCAATAGAGAACAATTGTGCTCCAAAGATTAAATTACAGCTTGCTTTTCAGCTGGGTTTAAAAGGAAAAGTAGTACAAAAGGTCACTGGATTTTAAACATCCAGATGATTGTAATGTTACTTCTACTAGGCCTCTCCCACCCCCTTTGGGTATGATATTAAATATTGCTAGGAAACATCTTTTCATCTGCAAAGCAGAGTAACACTGCAGGAATGGACAGAACACTATTGTATTATTCACATGCAACTGATTGATGAGAGAGCTGGGTGGCTTAGTGGTTAAGACACTGAGCTTGGATGACTGGAAGATCAGCAGGTCAGCAGTTCGAAATCCGAGTGCTGCCTGATGGAGCACCCATCATCTGTCCCAGCTTCAGCCAACCTAGCAGTTCGAAAGCAAGAAATTGCAAGTAGATAAATAGGTACCAATTTGGTGGGACAGGTGATAGCATTCTGTGTGCTCTGGTATCTAGCTATGCCTGTCACATGACCATGGAAACATCTGCAGGCACAGACAGCACTGGCTCTTTGTCTGAATATAGAGATGAGCACCACCCCCTAGAGTTGGACGCAACCGGCTTTCAAGCAACGGAGACCTTTACCTTTACTAGGTGCATTTTAGCAGGGCGCTGGCAAATGTGAGGGCTACGTTTAGACCAGTCATGGGCAGACTAAGCCCTACTAATTGTATTTGGCTGAAGTGGATGAAAATTCTTGACCCCCTTTTGGGGAAGACAGTGCACTATCTGAGCATCTCTTGGAACATCTGCCTTTTTCTACTCCTTGGTTTTGCTGCTTGGGCTGCATATGAATGATGTAAATGTCTGGCCACGACTCATTGACTGTGTCTTCCTCACAGAATTGGAACCTTATTGAAGATGTGGACACCTTTCCAAAACACGACTACCCCAATGAATTCCTTCTGTATGCCAATGGTTTTATTACACAGATCCTAGACATCTGAAAAGCTTAAATGTATGGAGGGTGGTGAAAATCTTTCTCTTCAAAAGACATTTAGAGAGAGAGGCCAGCCTCTCATGAGGGATATCTATATCAGAAAAGTTAGAGATTTGTAGAGATGCCTATTGCATGTCCAGTCACTTAACCAACCAAACACACAACGATGCAACCAGCATTGCTCCAAATATTCATGGCTGCTTCCACTTGTTCTCCTTCAAGCACCATATCCAGAAGTTTTGAATATCATGAAGCTTGTCCTGGGAACAATATAATGAGCTTATATGAGTGCGTATATGAGTGCCACGCTTCCAGCTTTCAGTTTTAGAAATTTTGTGATGTGGTTGGTCCTGAGCCCTTTGGGTACATAGAGTCCTCATCAGCCCCTGGCCAGTATTGATAAAGGTTGCTGCCCTGCATCAAGATGGATTCAAGTGGGATTTAATCCACTTGGGGACCATCACCCTTCCCTGTGGACTTCACTACCCAAGGTTATTAGTTCTCAGGGTTGTCCACCTCCTGATGATTGATGTCAAGTCGCTGGGAGTATGGTCTACTCTATTACCATAGCAGGGTAACCTGGCCAGAGTATGTGTTGTTATAGCTGCTTCCACAACTTATATTTTCTGCACAGTGATCCCAACAGGATACTGGTCAGAGAAATGTTAGCCTCTTAACTTAATTTAATTAAATCAAACAGATAAGAAATATTCAGTGTTATGTTGGAGAAAATGTCAGGAGATAGCTACTTATTTTCACATGTGGTGGAGTTTAGAGCATAGAATGAAATTTTGACAAATGGTTTTCAGGGAGATAAATGAAATAGCTGGACTAAATTTAGAAAGATGTCCTAAAATAGCTCTTTCATCAATAAATGATAATGTTCAGTGTAATTGGTCAAAGAAAGAATTAATTTCAAATTTGTTAACAGTGGCAAGATTAATAACAGCTAGGAAATGGAAAATACAGTACGCTTTTCTAAGAAATGAAATAACTTATAATATTAACTTAACTAAATTAACTTATAATATTAAAGTTAAGAAGGGATTATTGAAGGAGAAAATTTTCAAAGACATCTGGGAACAATTTATAGATTATATTTATATAAAGGAGACAGGATCAACACCATTGTAAGTATCAATGCAATTTTAGAAAACGAATGAGAGCTTATAAAGATGTTAAAAATGATTGTGTAACTTTGTCCTGGGTCACACATTTATGTTTGCAGGCGCACCCCCCAATAAAGGACTCAGACACTGATAAAAGTGGATAACGGCATTGGGCCACATTTATTGATTCATGCCCTAGTCTGAATTATAAATTTCTATTGGTAATTGACCAATCATAATTCTTAAGGCAAGCAGGCCGAAGTAACACTGGTAAGGTCCCACCCAAAATTGCCAACGGCAATTGCTACAATGTATCTATTTGTATCAATTTGTTTGTTGACAACAAACAAATTGTTGACCGTAGTCAATATCTAACTAATGACCCCACCCTCTGACACGTATCTGTAAAATCACAGGTGATGCATGCTGTCTAGCTATAGCCATCACCCCGTCGCCTAGTTCGTCGTTGACTGGACAACGTTTAACCAACTTATGCCTGTCTAGTGTTGTCCAGTCAATTGCGAACTTGCCGGATACCTGTGGGTCATAATGTTTACCTTACCAGTGCTACCCGCCCATGTAACCAAAGTCAACTGCAGCAACAGAAAAACCCCTATGTCAAACCATAGCAACAGTGTGGGATGGGCGAAAAAACCAGGACCCGAGAGCCAATATGGGTCCCAGCCAAAAATTCCCACCCGGCCCCGAAGCGACCAAAATATCACACTGTTAACTAGGGAGGGAGTGGAGGGGAAAAACTTCTCCGCTCCGTCGCTTCGCAAAATGGCAGCTCGGCTGCCTCGTGGCCACCCCTTTTATAAGGGAGCTGGCCACGCCCCTAACTACCCAGATGCCTTCGTCCGGTGGGGGGGCCGCAAAGAGCGCGGCGGCCATTTTGGGGCCGCGCTTGCATTGCAGGTGCACCCCCCAATAAAGGACTCAGACACTGATAAAAGTGGATAATGGCATTGGGCCACATTTATTGATTCATGCCCTAGTCCGAATTATAAATTTCTATTGGTAATTGACCAATCATAATTCTTAAGGCAAGCAGGCCGAAGTAACACTGGTAAGGTCCCACCCAAAATTGCCAACGGCAATTGCTACAATGTATCTATTTGTATCAATTTGTTTGTTGACAACAAATTGTTGACCGTAGTCAATATCTAACTAATGACCCCACCCTCTGACGCGTATCCGTAAAATCACGGGTGATGCATGCTGTCTAGCTATAGCCATCACCCCGTCGCCTAGTTCGTCGTTGACCGGACAACGTTTCACCAACTTATGCCTGTCTAGTGTTGTCCAGTCAATTGCAAACTTGCCGGATACCTGTGGGTCATAATGTTTACCTTACCAGTGCTACCCGCCACACAGAGGGGCTTCAAAGAAGGCTCGACGCCCCCCCCAGACCGTCAGCTCGGTCAACAGGCCTGCTCGCCAATCACCCAACAGGAGGTCCATACCTCCTCGCGACAAATGACCCCATCCCCTGCATAAAGGTCATAATTTCGCAGACTAATGACGGGGTGAGGGCTGACCCTCCCCCAACCTCTGCTGACAATGAACTGGGCCACAGCCCTGTTCACCATGCGTCTAGCCCGGTCAAGGGCCGGGAGGTCGAACCCTCCCCTATACGTGTGCCGCGGCACCACATCCGACCAAACGATGGTGGTGGCAGGCCACATGTAATGCAAGTAGGCGAGGTCGCCGCAAATCGCATGCTTTAGCGATAAGCCGGTGACCTGGCCCAAATCATTGCCCCCAAGGTGTATGATGAGAATGTCAGGCGGGTCAGCCTTCCGACCTGAAAAAAGGAATGGCAGCAGCTCCCGCCATAACATCCCAGGCTTACCATACCATGTGAGACTTGCGTATGCACCCAGTCCCAGTCGGGGTCCCCACTCTGTCGCCGCAGCGTAACGCGCTGCCCTGTGCACGTAGCTATGGCCCACCAGCCATACTGTCACCGGTGTAATACAACACCCAGGGTCTGTCAAGGGAAAAAACGAGGGAGAGAAAAGATGTGGTGACCAGGCTGGTACTCACTGTGGGAGAGGGCGGACATAAAATTGAAAACACCGCGAACCCCAACTTCCCATACGGCGTATTTCAGCCCCAGAGTACCCAAAAGCAGCAGCAGTGGAGGCCGCCCCTATTCTGAACGAATGGGTGCCGTAACGGGCCCCCGGGAGGCCTACACTGGCGAGCGCTTTGCCTGTCACCTTCCAAAACTGAAACTTAGTAAGGGGAGACCCATCTTGGTGACAGAAAAACGGGCCATGGTGCGTGCCACGCAGTGCAATAAACTCGTGTAGGGCACCAACCGGACAGATGTCTGCCAAAGAACACCGTAGCAGTCTCACACCACTGCCTACGCCATGCTGATCCGTCTTAGAGGAGCGTATCCTCAACTGAGCCCAGTCTTTGGCAACATAGACATCCTCGAGTTCCAGTGCCCTACGACTTGCATCTGCCTTAGACAGCATCACAAGCTCGCTGATGCGGAGCGCTCCAAAAAATGCCACCGTTGTGGCTGCATGAAATAGGGCTGCCTCATATCTATCAAAACAGAGGCCAGGCCAGCCCCGGGCCAGTTGGGTAAGAACCCCTGGGGAAATTGGGTGGCGGTCGTCCGGGCAACGCCCACGCTCCCGCCCCCACCCCTCCAAAACATGTCGCACACGGAAGTCAGCGGTACTATCTACATGACCTCCCACCTTGGCCATAAAAGCCAATGCTGACAGCCTAGATGCTATGGTGCGAGGTGCAAGGCCCTGGGTATGCAGGTAAACCATGAACTGAAGTACATGGGTCACTGGGATTGGCCAGGTTTCTGGCAGCCGGGATTGGATACAGAAGGCTCTAAAAGAATTGAATGCATGGTGATACGCCTTACACGTGCGTGGCGCCAGTGACAAGCCAATCGCCCGGTTCACCTCTCCTTGCCAATGGTCCATATCTCTTCCGGGAGTGGCGAGGGAAATTCCTCCGCATCCGGGGCCAAGGCACGGAACCGGGAGATCTGCAGGCGGGACAAAGCGTCAGCGATATCATTATTGACCCCCGGGACATGCCTGGCCCTGAAGAGGACGTTGAGGCGCAGGCAGCGCAACACAAACTGGCGCACTAGGTCCATGACCCTGGGCGATTTGGAAGTCTGTGAGTTGACAATGTGGACAACGGCCGCATTGTCGCACCAGAAATGGACAACCGAGTTGGCCCACTCCTCGCCCCATAGCATCAAAGCCCCCAGGATAGGGAAAAATTCCAGATACGTGAGATCACGCAGGCGACCTGTGCCTGCCCAGGCTGGTGGCCACCCACCATAGGCCCACTTCCCATTGAAGTACATCCCAAAACCCAGGGACCCTGAAGCATCAGACTGTATCTGAAAGCGAGGGGAAGCCAGGAGGTCAGACCTCCAAAATGATACTCCATTGAACTCCCTCAGGAACTGGAGCCAGATAAACATATCTGCCCTGATACCCCGGGTGAGTCTAACCCTATGGTGGGGCCTAGATAAGCCTGCCATGGCGTCGCACAAGCGCCGAGCAAACGCCCTGCCCGGTGCGACCACCCTGTAAGCGAAATTGAGGTGACCGTGTAGCACCTGCAGTTCCCGCAGGGACGCCTTGCGTTTAGCAAGCAAGTCCGAGATAAGTGCCACAATCCTTGACACCTTATCCCCCGGTAACCTAGAAGCCTGCGCTACCGTGTCAATCTCCACCCCCAGAAATACTAGCTGAGTAGATGGGCCCTCGGTCTTTTCGGGCGCTAAAGGGACACCGAGTTCCTCCATTAGCGTCTGAAATGTGGTGAGGAGACGTGTGCACGTGTCCCAGCCCCGTTCACCCCCGAATAAAAAATCATCCAGGTAATGGGCTACAGACCGGGACCCTGACCTGCGGACAAAAGCCCACTGTAGGAACGTGCTAAAATGCTCGAAAGCCGAGCATGATATGGAACAGCCAAAAGGCATGGCCTTATCAAAGTAATATTCACCCCGGAACTTGAAACCCAGCAACTCAAAATCGCCCGGGTGCACTGGCAAGAGGCGAAACGCCGACTTAATGTCGCACTTGGCCAACAGCGCACCCGGGCCACATGAGCGCACCATACGCAGCGCGTGGTCAAAAGATGTATACCTGACTGAGCAAAGGTCATCAGGGATAGCATCATTGACCGATCGGCCGGCTGGATAAGACAAATGATGAATCAGGCGAAACTCGCCCGGCGATTTTTTGGGGACCAAGCCCAAAGGTGACACCTTAAGATTGGGGAACGGGGGTGTAGGGAAAGGGCCAGCAACCCTGCCCATATCGACCTCCTTAGTAATGCTGGCAGCAGCTACCTCCTCCCGCCCCCTAAGGGACAAAAGGTTGGGGGCATCCTGGGGGAACCTGTCGCCCACGAAAGGGATACGGAACCCCCGTCTAAAGCCTTGAAGAAGGTAAACCGCATCCTCCTCCCTCGGTTGCAATGCGAGCCAACGCTCCAACATGTCCACATTAATTGGGGAGGGGGCCTTTTGGTGAACCAGCTCCCTCTGCGGCAGTTTTGCCAGCCCCCTGTCCGCCCCTTCCTCTGCCCCGCATCCCCCCAGGCCTGGGACAAGCAGAGGCCGCATGGGGGCCAGCGCAGGAGGGACACTCATGTCTGTACTTGCAATTCTTCCTGTTGCAGGAACCATTGGACGAGAAAGTCCAGCACAGCAGGCGGGCCAGAACCCCCTGCCCCGCCACCTGGTGGGGAGCCTGTGCTGGGGCCACTCGCTGGACCGCATGTCCACAATGGTATCTTTCCCCGGGCGCAGGGCGCGTGGGAGTCATGTACAGCAGCCACAGCCGCTGGCAGGGCTCGTCCCACCTCATCTCTGGGTGCAGGGGAATCTGCATACGGAATTCCTCGTCGTAAGCCAACCACGACGGGCCCGGGAAGTCAACCATTGCCCGGTAAATGTTGTCCAAATACTGGACCATCAGAATCGCCAAATCAGGCCGGGCCCTGAGGTATACCGCCATGTAGATGAGGTAGGCCGGCAACCAGTTGGCCCACGTACGTGGTGGTTTACGACGACGCGCTTGCTCCTTATCCTTCTCATCTTGCCCCTCCCTCTCCTCCTTGGTGGGCTCTCTGTTAAGGAGGGAGAAGATGTCCACATACTCCCCCCGCCAGATCTTCTCTCTGGTGGCCTGTGCCAAATGGTCCCCCAGTGGCAAAGTATACCCTGCCATTGGCAAAGCCGACACAGCACGGTGGAAACTGCGGGCATCTGCGAAGGAGCCTGGACTAACCCGGTCACCCCTAGAAGATTCCCGACCGGGTAAGAAGGACCCCCTACCCCGGGGCCCAGGGTGATAGTTGAAGTCACCGGGTGGGGCGTCGGCGACTGGACCGCCGCGCCACCCGTGCGAGGCCAAGGCCATTGAAAAGACCCCCTAACGTGGCCATGTGTGTTTGTGCACTATTTTGGACCACATACTCACACACTGCGCCCCCATGGGCCACCCTCACCGGGGGTTCCGACCCACTGGGAGCGTCGGAGCTCACGACCGCCCTAGAGCTCGTCGATGGGGCTTGATCAGCACCGGCCTGTTGATTGGGGAGCTGCGGGGCAGTGGCCGAAGCCGGGCCACGCGCCTCAGGCAGCTCAACCCATCCCACCGCCTGCCGTTGCCCGGCAGGCGATGAACCGACCAGCCCCCCAAAAGGGGCCCCAGGGTGACTAACCCGGGCCAGGGATGCCTCAAGGGCCGCAACGCGGGCCAGGAGGGCCTCCACGCTGACATAGCCACCTAAACCAAGGGGGGGTAAAGGGCCAGCCGGCCCACTAACTACAGGCGTCGGCACAGGTCCCTGTACCCTGGGGCCGGCATAGGGCCACGATCCAAAGCCCGGGCCCGGTAGGGCCGGGGAAGAAACCTGCCATGGAAGGGGGCCCAACCACCCCCCAAGGCTGGAAGCCCCCGCATTAAGCTGCGCCCCAACGGAGGAAGGCCCAGCAGAATGGGTGATGCCAGCAGCGGCGGCTGCCGCATACGGGCCGGGAGCCGCGGCCCCTACTGTGCCCGCACGCGGACCCCCAGCCTCCGGCCAAGGGGGAATTAACCCCATCCCACCGGTCCCGGTGGGTTCGGGCAGAGGAGGCTGCTGGGGAGGCGCAGCCGCGGTCCTCCGACCCGGATTGCACCTCCGCGCGGAACGAGCCGCGTTTGCAGTCGCCTTCTTCTTCGAGGGCATTGCAGCTAGTCAATGGGAAGCCTAAAAGGAGAGAATCAGCAGCCAGAGGCTCAGGAGTACAAGCGACGGAGGTAGGAGGGAAAAACTTCTCCGCTCCGTCGCTTCGCAAAATGGCAGCTCGGCTGCCTCGTGGCCACCCCTTTTATAAGGGAGCTGGCCACGCCCCTAACTACCCGGATGCCTTCGTCTGGTGGGGGGCCCGCAAAGAGCGCGGCGGCCATTTTGGCGCCGCGCTTGCATTTGTTTTATGCTGCCAAAATAATTTTCTTTTTTAAAAAAAAATCTTATCCCAGTTTACAGAAAGATTACTCTTTTAGAGCAGACCAGAGGTAGGTAAAGTGTTGATCTCCAGATGTTGTTTGACTGTAACTCCATACATTCAGCAAAAGAGCTGAAAAGGATCTAAATAACAGCCCTCCACATGATTAGAACTGTGATGCTACATAGTTATAAGTTGATTGCAGGGAGGTTTGCTAACAGGAGATGCAGTGATGTTCCCCAGCTTGGATGGATTTCAAAGATAATAAATCATATTTAATGAATACAGAGCTATGAATAACTGATACAGTAATTCTAATGTCTGAGTATTACTATCAGCATTAAAGACAGAAGTAAGGATGTAACACATAGCTGCAAATGTTTTTTTTTTTTTTTTGCTCCTGCATGAGAGCAAAAAGACCAATAAATTTTTCAACAGGAAAAAGAAGAAAACTTGTCTGTGTGCCTGAAATACTGTAGGGATAATAATTAGTGTGTACCCAAGATCACCCTAAAATCATATATTGTATTATTTAATATAAAAGGATTCTGAGCCGGGATGACAGAGAATTATTGCCCGGCCTGGCTTTTTCTCTGAGAGGTTAATGGCAAACTATTTGATCTCGCAACAGATTGCAATGTGGAAGAATCCTTAACTAATGAAGCAGGGTAAAAATACCAGTTTTCTTGTTTGGCCAAGGACCTCTGACTTGGGTTCAGACTAATCCCCATTGTTTCACTTGTATGCTCTAAAGATTAACCACCTGGTTCCATGACTTTTCTGGGAACCTTTGGTCAGGATATCTTCCTGTCAACACTGGCTAGGCAATTAGCCTGTTAGTTATTAAGGCACGTAAACAACTAGTCCTATTTGTTTGTTTTCCTGGAACTTTGGCCAAGGAAATCCCTTCAGTCAACAACAGCCAAACTAATTTACTTCAGTTACCTATTAAGCACATCCGCAGGGTAATTCTGCTGTTATTCAGCAGTTAGCTGCTCCTTTTTCCTCTGGGTCTGCCTCCTGCTCTTTGTCCTTCTCCTCTTTACACATATACCTTGCATGGTATAGGCAAACCACTTTATTAGTTGTCTCTATATGTAGTGCAAGATTGCTTCTGTTCATACCCGTCAAGCGCAGGTCCTGGAAATACAGCAACTGCTCCGCCCAGGTGCGCATGCACCGCAACAACTCATCTGTGCATGTGCAGAACCCATCTGCGCACACAACAACTCATCTGCACATGCGCAGAACCCATCTATGCACACGCAGAGCCCATTTGCGATGGGTGCGCATGCGCAGCAACCCCTTTCCCCGCCTTCAAATAATGGATGGCGGCGGGAAATGGGAGGAATGAGTGGAGAAATAGGGGAAATCCCGGCCAATCCGGGATACTTGACAGGTATGCTTCTGTTCCAATTCTTTCCCTTATAACCTCATTCCTTATTTTATCCCTTCTAGTCTCTCCAGCAGCCTTCCTCAGACATCTCATTTCTGTGGTGACCAACTTTGGTTCATGTTTTGTTTTAAGTGTCCATGTTTGGCACTGGTAACATAAGGTGGGAATAGAGCCATTTGGGGAGAGCAAAAGCAAAGGCCTGATTTCTTGTGTTTGAAAAGTGGTGGCAGAGCATCAAACAAACTGCTGCTTTCAAGAACACCATGGCAGAACACCATGCCATGAACATTTAAATGCATTCCTCAAGAAGTGATCATGAATCACAAAAGCTCACAATGATTGTTTTTTTTAATTTAGTGATTCAGAAAAGGTATCACCTTCTAGTTCAGCATATGCTTTGTTTTTTTAATATATATTTTATTATTTTTTATCATACAACACAAACAAAATACATAATACAACCATAAAAATACATAAAATAGAAACAGAATTAAACAAGGAAATAAAAACCTATCCTAATAGTACAAAGCATTGTTCTCCAGGATAGGAGAACAAACAAATAACATATTTAAACACACTGTGATAGTATAATGTGCCCTGGAGGATCTCGGAAACCACAGCATATTACATCCAAAAACTACTTTGGTCCGGTAGAGGCCTGTTACTTTTATCTCCCTTAATTGCATGATCTACAAAAGGCCTCCAAATATTCCAAAATCTGTTCTCTTTTAGGTTATCTCTTTTTTGTTTTATTTTCCAAGTTAATTTGTCATTCAGTGCTAAATTCCACATTTCTTTGTACCATTCTTCAATCTGTATAATTATATCATTTTTCCAATTTCTAGCAATACATTGTCTTCCCGTTGTAAGCATTATTTCTAATAATTCTCTCTCATATATGTCATGACAGATAAATTCCACATTTGTTAGCATGATGGTACCCGACCCCAGCTTAATTCTTTTGCTCATTATTTCATTCATTTCTTTTTCAATTCTTTTCCAAAAATCATTTACCACCTTACAACTCCACCACATATGTTCATAAGATCCCACTGTATCTTTACACCTCCAACACATCCTACCTTTTTTGTTATCCATCTGGTGTAACCTCACTGGGGTCAAGTACCATCTCCATAGCATTTTAAAATTATGTTCTTTTATCCTGACTGACATAGTTCTCATTATTCGCTTCTTCCATTTATTTTTCCATATAGCTTTATCTATCTTTATTTTCAACTCTTCCTCCCAAATTGTTATCAAATTTTCTTGTGGATCACTCTCTTTGTTTAATAAAGAATATAATTTACTAACTAAGCCTTTAGTAGTTCTTTCTCCTTTCCTTATTTTCAAAACCAAGTCCTCAAATTCCGTCCTGTCTCTTTCCCTACCGTATTCCATCCTATACCTATCGTTCCATTTATTAATTTTCAATATTTGAAACCAATTCAATTTTAATTGTTTAAAGAGGCTAATTCTGCCATTAATTTCATTACAGACCTCCAACCAATCTTTCAATAGAAAAATTCCTTTCTTATCCAAAATTTCTTTTACTACACTATCTATTTTAATCAGGAAACCCATCATATCTGAAAGTTCCATAATTGGAGAGAAGTTCGGGGCCAGAACCTTTTTAACTTTCTTCCAAACACTCATTAATCCCTTCATCATGATACTTTTAGTGTCTAATTTCCCATATTCTCCCCCCAAAACCATTTTACCTATATGTAAAACATAAAACATAAGCATATGCTTTGTATGAGGTGTTTTTTTCTGCTGATCAGCATTGCCTTATGTTGTAAGAGCGGCACTTACTGTCCCAATATTTGGTTTGCCTTACTGCACCATATGTTAATCTATTCACCCATATTGCCACCTTCAGGAAATGTTGTGGCACAAGTGGCTAAGACACTGACTGGGAGGCGGAAGGTCAGCAATTTGATTCCCGAGTACAGCAGGATGGAATGAGCTCCCATCTTTGTCCCAGCTCCTGCCAACCTAGCAGTTCCAAAGCAAGAAATTGCAAGTAGATAAATAGGGACCACTTAAGTGGGAAGGTAACAGCATTCTGTGCACTCCGGTGTCTAGTCATGCCTGCCACATGACCATGGAAACGTCTGCAGAAGCAGACAATGCTGGCTCTTCGGCTTTGAAACAGACATAAGCACTGAACCCTAGAGTCGGATATGACTGGCTTTTGAGCAAGGGAAACCTTTACCTTTACTAGGTATTTGAACTCTGCCATCTCTTTTATACTTGTTCCATCTATTTCAATTTTTGAAGTATGCTGTTTCCTTCCAATTGCTGTTACCTCAGTCTTCTCTTTACTGATTCTCATATTATTTATCTTGCATTCTTGCTTCAGGGACATAATTCTCAAAATATGGGGGAGAAATGCAGAAAACCTCTTGTAGCCTGGCCCAGCACAGAAAAGTTCTGAAGATTTTCATTTTCACCTGTGAGAACAAACAGAACTGAAGGGCTGGAGCTCCACTCTTGAGACCATCTGCAAGGGAACATGAGCCAACAAGTGATCTGGTTTTGAGTTTCCCATAGACATCTGGCTCGGCAGTGTGCAATCAGAACAATTGACTGAATAAGCTTCCCCCCCTCTAATCTATCACAGTTCTTATGTTCTTATGAATATTCACTTTTTATCTATCTGATCTACTGATCAAGGCCATTCTTTCCTTTTTGTTACTAGAGCTTGGCAGCTTTCTCCCACTCTTCCAAGATCCCTTTTTCTTCTTCTCCTCTTGGATTAATGACAAAGATAATCCAAAACCAATCAGAGCTCATATCACTTGAAATGCATTACATCTACTGAGGGAGAGAAAGCAAGTCAGAACAGCAGATGTGGTTAGGTCAACTTCTTCAGAAGACACACACTGAGCAATTATTTCAGGCAGAAAGGAAATGCCTTGCACAACATGGTTCACAAATGTGAATCGCTTTGGCCCCAACTCTGATCTAAACCGATGCCACATTCAATAACTTTTAATTTCACCGTTGTTGTAAGACTGGGACATATGGCTAACATTTGGTCCATTGCCAGCTTTAGACTGTTGGGCAAATCTAACAAGCTGGAGTCAATCTTTGTCTATAGTCACAGAAGAATACTTACATGATTACAGATTTGCTTGGGCATGACAGCCAGTTGTACATTATGATTTCTGGCTGAGCATTTGCCATTAGGTCTGTGTTTCAGGCCATTGAGTACCATTGTTACTATCAGAACACTTGTACTCAGGATAAGTATGAAACGAGGAGCATCTTACATTCCCTCTAAATCCCTCTCTGATTGAAAAGACAAGATACACTTCAAATTGAAAGAAGGAACGGAGACTTTATTGAATGCATAATAAATATGTATCTCTTCTGTATTTTGAACAGAAAGGCTCTATTGTGTGGAGGTTTTCAGAGAAGGGCTCTGTGCAGAACTGATTTTCTGTAGAAAAATTCAAAAGGCTTTTGGGAGATGAATTACATTGAAACTATGTATGCTCTGGTAAACTGCCCATAGTAAGCAATGCAAAGCAAAGCAATCGCATTTATATACCACCCGATAGCACTTGTTGCACTCTCTGGCCAGTTCACAAGTTAATTAGCATTTTGCCCGCCAACATGCTTGGTACTTATTTTACCAACTTCAGAAGGATGGAAGGCTGAGTGCAACCTTGAGCCCTGGTCAGGATCAAACTCACAACCTCTTGGTTGCAAGTACAGCAGTTTAATCACTTCACCCCCAGGGCTCTCTACAGGCAGAGACTTCTTAGACAAGGAAGCTCTAGGATAGGAGAGAGAAGACTAAAACAGGAAGGGAAACAACGTTCAGGAAGTTGACACTGAGAAGCAATAGCTCAAGGAAAAACGTAGCTTGTGATATCCAGGAGAAACTAGAATTTATGAAAACATTATCGGTATAGTTTATGAAACAAATGTGGGATCCCTTCTTTGGAAAAATCTGCAAGGTCTAGAACTGCCTTCCCAGATGGAGGTTTAATCCGGTGGCCATCAAAGCTACTTCTGGGAAACTCACCCTGCATATACCAGAGATACCTTGGATCCTGACATTTGTATGGCACCATTAAGAAGAAGAATATCAAGTGACAGATGCTAGGTACATGGAGTGACACTACGGTGTTGGGAAAGGTGACAGGTAGTGATGGCTTTGCCTCTATCTAAATCTCATTTTGTCTGTACCAAACTCAAGAATTCTAATTCAGAAAAAAGTATTTCTATTTTTCTTCCAATAGGCACAGGTCAAAGACAGGAGTGTGCAAGGCACCATGGGAAGATGCTAGACAGAGAGTGGTGGGGTGCCTATTTTGGGGTTGGGGGGATCTCATACATTGTTATTGGTGCCCCAGGGCACCAGAGATGAGGGTGGGGTGAGACAAAGCCCAATTGCCCCACATACCAGCATGCGCCTGGTCAAAGACATGATACCAGGTCAACCTTGCTTCCTAAAAATTGCTTTTATGTGCAGTGGATATGATCGGCATTCTGAAATCATATTTACATGAGCCATGGTTGTTGGCTATTAAATTCTCCTTGGCTTTGTTGTTGTGCTTGGGGGGTGGGGCAGCTATTTAATAAAAATCCTGGAAAATTTCAGATCATGGGTTTGTTGTGTTCTAATGGTTTTACCTTCCACATGGATTACAATGTATCTGAGCCAATGTAACCTTGCCTATAGCAACAATGTAACCTTCAGCTGTATCATATAAACCCTGTAATAGGACGCGAGCTAATGACCACCAGCTGGCAGCAGCGAGCGTCCAAGCTCTCTTGGTCCGAACTCATCAAAGGCAACAGCGCAGGAAGCTCTCCCGCCACCACCTACACCTGGACAAGAAGGGCGTGACCCGCAATGACGTCACGCAGACAGTAGCCAATGGGCTACCATGGCACCACGTTCAAATGTAGTACTACTGTATATAAAGAGCTATCGATCCGCCATTACCTCATGTTCCCTCTGTCCACGATGCAATAAACCTGAGTTAACCCAGCCCGAGGCTGTGTCCTGTGTCTTGGTTTCATACACTAAAGGGTTTGAAAGATAAAAGAAATGTGATTGCTCTATTAAAAGGTTTCTGTGTTCTCACAAATCAGCAGGAGGCAGAAAAACCACACTTCGGAATGAAATGCAAATGACATGTGATCAGGTGAGTGTGATGGGGGGGGGTGTTTACGCAAAAGGTGACAATTTCCCTTCTTTTCAGCTTGCTAATGCAAAGCAGTGGCTGTTTTGTTTGTCTTTCACACTGGCAACATTCCAGAAATTCATCTCATCTCAGATTTCATAGAATACATAAATCCATGTGTAATTTCATTAGGCAGTGAGCCAAACTGTGTTAATTGAAAGTGGCTAATCAGGAAAAATAAACTTCACCTCACGTAAGGACCTAGGAACCATTTAATCTATAATATGCCTGTCAATCTGGATTTGGTCCAGTTTAGGATCAAATGCCTTGAATGGACATGTGTTACGGCTGATGGTTTTGTTTTCGTTTTTCGTGTCAGAGATTACTCTGGATTGAAAGGATTTTTGCAGGGGGCGTCGGAATGAGGCTCTTTTCTTGTCCCCCATTGGGCAGGAATCTCAGGAATCGAACCCGTGTCTCCAGTCTCCAAGCCACATGCCTTAACCATTGGGGGGGGGAGTGTGTGTGCTGCATGGCTGATGGTCTCAGGGCACTATTTGAAGTCTCAGGGATTGCTATACTTTTGCCAGGTCTCCAGTCAGGGAGACAAATCCTAGAACAATTTTACTTTGGGTTGTCAAGTAGTTGTAAAGCTTGGCAGCACATCTTCATTCTCAGCTGGCGTCAGCATTCACTGTCTCAGCAGGAAGGCATTTTAATGTGTATGTGTTGCTCCAAATGGCATGATTGACCCAAGGACAGGCAGCTACCAGATGTCTTCCTAGGTCTTCTCTCTATGCTCCTGACATTTTGGTGCACCAAAATGGGGCCCATTAGGCCATTTTGGAGCAATGTGGGAAGTGGAGCATGAGCATTGTGACTCAAACATCATCATTATCGTCATCGTCATCATCATCGTTGTCATCGTCATCATCATCATCATCATGTTTGTTTGTTTGTTTGTATCCACCCATCTGGAATATTTCCCCAATCTGGGTGGTTTACAAGATATTTTAAAAATCTTAATAATAGAAAATTAGAGATAAATAATAAACAAACTAAAATTATAAATATAAACATTGGCAAGCATTGGCTGGAACAGCAGCCTTAAGAACATCTAAGCATTTTCTGGTACATCTGGATGACTGGATTTGTGTAACAAGTAGTACACATACATTACATACAAAGAGAAACACAGCTAAACACACACACATATGCCACTGTGTTTTTGTTTTTATTGTAACTCTGTGTTACCCCAGAAGTCAGGGAATTTGAGTGCCCACACCGCTTCGTTGACTATTAATGACAGGAGCATAACAATAGTGGCTAATAATGCAGCTTTTCACTGCCATATGAATTACCTAGCCATCAATATTAATGATGCCTTTGTTAATATTGTGTCTTCCCTCTGGTCTCTTTCTCTGCCCAGATTTGGGGTTCTGCCTGTGCCAAGAACAGCCCACATTGATAGAGGTCAAATGAGACCAGGTATTTTTATGAAGGAGGAAATGCCCGTTTCAATACTGAAATATTAATTGAAATATATGCCTATTGTGTCAATCATCTTTCCACCATCCCCATCTCTGGCCAGATGTTGCTTTAATCCACTAACACGTCCCCAAATTATAATTGTATGCCAGAGGCCTGGCAATTTATTTCAAAGCAATTAGAAAAATAAGAGGGAGAGGGAAGAAGAAGAAGAAATTGAGACACAACTGTTGAAAGTTCACATTTTTTTTGCATATCATACTATGTTGGTCTTTGTCCATAATAAAGATTGATATGATTTGATTTGAATCATAAAGGAGAAGAAAACCATTCATTTCAGGAAATAAAGACTTTAAATGTCTGTCCAAGCAGACTGCCCATGTCACAGATGACTGTATGCAGGTTGGCTCTGAATGCCGTTTCTTCTGGGTAACAGGAAATTGTTTGAGGGCTTTGAACCTTCATCTGAAATGTAAATGCAATTGCCAGCAGCACAGCCTTATTAATAAATGTAAGAAAGCATCATCGCTAATTATCACAGGCATCATTTGCATTTTCTAAACATTTACATTATTTTAATCGAACTGCAGAGCAGATGCTAGCGTGAGTTCCAATGTAGCGTTTTGTGAAATTAGTATCCATCATGTGTAAATAATAATAATTATAACTTGGACAAAAGAAGGAATGGCGGAGGGAGAGAACATCATTTATTTTCAAAACCAAACAACAAAATTATTATTTTTAAAAAATCAGCTGGTTAGGTATCTTTACCAGATAATGAGCACAGGATCTCAGACGATAAACCTTGTTGCATATTTCTGGTTTGACCATAGATTCAACAAGATAGCTATAACAGACCAGGGGGGGGTGGAATTTATTTGCATTCATCTTAATTCAGAAAAGATCAGTATTAAAACCATACTGGGGTCTTAATTACAAATATTACAAAATATCCATCCATCCATCCAATGTCGTCACTTATCTATTTAAGCGCAAATCAACCAAACACCCAAATATTCTATCCTATGCCTCCTGTTTCCATTTCTGGACGAACAGCTTTACCGTCAGCTCATATCATCTTTTTCGGGGTCTGACTAGTGGTCTTTTGTGGTCCCTTGGTATCCAGTCTGTTAGCCAACAGGTCCATCTGTTTTCCTTTAGGTGGGTGATATGGCCTGCCCATCTTCTTTTTGCCACATATAGTTCATCGACCACATCACACAGTCCAGTTCTTTGGCGTAATTCCTTATTGCTAAACTTATCCCTGATTGTTACTCCACACATCTGTCATTCCATTGTACATCTCAGCCCATGGTGATCCAAGCGATGCCATCAAAGTCCTATCAAGGTGTCTGGAGGCTGTTGGGGTCTGGATGGGGGACAACGGACTACAACTGAATCCTGGCAAGACTGAGTGGCTATGGGTCAGGGGGCCTGCGTTATCTCGGGAGCTATCATCTTTGGTTCTGGATGGAGCTATTTTGCCCCAGATAGACCTGGTGCATAATTTGGGGGTCCTCCTGGACTCACGACTACTGCTTGAAGAGTAGGTGGCAGTCGTGGCCAAGAGGGCTTTTGCACAACTTTGTGTGGTTCGCCAATTACACCCACTCCTGGACCGGGACTCTTTGCTCATGGTCACGCATGCTCTGGTCACCTCCAGACTAGATTACTGTAACGTGCTCTACATAGGGATGCCCTTGATGACCATCTGAAAACTGCAGCTGGTCCAGAAAGTGGCGGCCCGGGTGGTGATGGGATGCGGGCATTATGCCTGTGCCTTGCCTCTGCTCCAGGAGCTGTACTGGTTACCAGTATGCCTCCGGGTGCAATTCAAGGTGCTGGTGATGACCTTGAAAGCCCTACATGGTAGTGGGCCAGGATATCTAAGAGACAGCGTCTTCCCAAGAACATCTGTCCGTCCAACCAGAGCGGACCGGAGGGGCTCTCTAATCTTACCATTGGCTAGAGGGGCCCGACTCTCTAGCCCAAGAAGGAGGGCCTTCCCTGTGTCCGTACCAGCCCTATGGAACCTCCTGCTGATAGAGTTATGGCTGCAGACAGAATTGCTGCCCTTTAGGAAAGAACTTAAAACCTGGCTAGCATGGCAGGTGTGGGGCACTGATGGGGTGGTGACCCCTGCCTGCTGGTTTGTATAAATAACCTAGATCCTCCCTCTCTATTTAAGGATAGGGTGGTTGGTTGTTGTTTTTAATACTGATGGTTTTAAATGATGTTACTGGGGCATTTCTTGTTTATGCTTTTTATACCTTATCTGTTAGCCGCCCGGAGTCGCTTCGGTGAGGGGGCGGAGATACAAATATGAACAATGCTCTTTGGGTTACTGCCCATGTTTCAGATGTGTACAACATTGCTGGCAACACTATCATATTGAATGGACATTGCATCAGCTACATAGGCAGCCATCTTTTTGTAATAAAAACGTAAATGCAAAGTAATTTAATTTAATGTTTACACTTGTATGCCACCCTACTCGCAGTGCGACTCAGGGCGACTAACAAAGTATCACACAGACATCAAATATAATAAAGTCACAACCACATAAAAAGTTCCCAAAACAAACAACAAAGTATTACAAAACAATGGCTCAAGTAAGTGGCTAAGACGCTAACTGGGAGGCAGAAGGTCAGCAGTTCGATTCCCGAGTACTACAGGATGGAATGAGCTCCCATCTTTGTCCCAGCTCCTGCCAACCTAGCAATTCGAAAGCAATAAATTGCAAGTAGATAAATAGGGACCACTTCAGTGGAAAGGTAACAGCATTCTGTGTGCTCCGGTGTCTAGTCATGCCTACCACGTGACCACGGAAACATCTGCAGAAGTAGACAGCACTGGCTCTTCGGCTTTGAAACAGAGATGAGCGCTGAACCCTAGAGTCAGATATGACTGGCTTTTGAGCAAGGGAAACCTTTACCTTTAACCAAGTAGTTGATGCAATGTCCATGCTCAAGTAGGGACATCATGCCCTCTTTTGCTTTTGCAGAGAAGAATGGTTCAATTCCCAGAAGTGTTTGTTGGAGTAAGACATGACATTGCTTATTTAGGAATGAACAGCTGGATCTGGATAAGCATCCTAACAGGAAGCTTCATTCTTTGAAAAGTTATTCAAAGGGAGAAATGACTTCTTTTTTTTTCTCTCTTTTTTTGCTCAGCTGGTACATGCCCTTCTGGATCAGAGTGGCCTCTGATAAATAGCAGCAGAACTGCTGTAGATCCAGTGATGCTTTAATGAGTAGCATGCTGGATATTGACCTTGTACTTAGCAGCCAGAAGATCAGAGCATGGCTTTTCTTTCAGCAATTATGTGTTCTCAGTCATGACACCATTTCTTATAGGGTGCATTGTGAAGACATATTTCATAGTCAGTATGGGTATAGTTCAAGACTGAAAAATGAGAAGTAGAATCAGAGAAAATATTCTGCGTCTCCTGTAATTTCTCTGTTCAAGAATGGCAACTTTCAAGTCTTGGATAGTGTGTCCAGGTAGATTGAAATGTTTTGAAACAGGTTTCTCTGTGTTGCCATTACAAGACAAGGCTCCAGAGAGAGACGGTAGAAATAAAATGCATCATTGCAAAGGTTTGAATATTAGTCAAAGGTTTCTGGGACATTATCAAATGTGATACACAGGTTGTTATATGCTGATATATATGTTGTATGTTATACAGTATGTTGTTATATTATACCACCTTCACATAAACTTTTCGGTAGAATTCTCATTCACAACATAGGCTGTCTCAAAGAACAAAGGATGAACTCACACAATCTATATCTACAAAGAGAGGTGTGGGTTTGTATGTGCTCTAAAGGAACCCACACCCCTGGACCAATGTCACAGAAATTTGGCACATACATACCTTGGGCTTGCGATATTAGCACTGTGGGGGGTCACAAACCCAAAGTGGGATGCAAAGACACCCCCACTGACAGGAGAAAAAGCAACAAAACAGCAGTACTGCACACACGCACCACAGCACCTCTGTTTTAGAAGACCGCCATTTTCTCCCCTCAGGGGCAGCTTTGGGCTTTTTTCCCGCCAAAGCCACTCTCGCGTACCCTGAGGGGATGCAAAATGGCTTTTTATTTTTTATTTTTTAAAAAATAAATTTTTATTAACTTTTTCAAAAATATACAGACATACATAAAAAAGAAGAAAAAACATATATTACATAAAAATAATCTCATACATAATATTTGTACTTTCCCTTGAATTCCACCCAGTGTTTATTTACATTGCCCTGGAAAGCTCGGTCCCAATATTTACCTCCAGAAACTACTTTGAGTTGGTACAGGTCTACTACTTTCAGCACCCGTGAGGGAATAATCTACAAAAGGCTTCCAAATACTCCAGAATCTATTTTCTTTCAATTTATCCCTTTTTACTTTTATCTCCCATGTCAGTTTATCGTTCAATGCTAAATTCCACATTTCTTTATACCATTCTCTCGTCTGTATGATTACATCATTTTTCCAATGTCTAGCAATACATTGTCTACCCGTTGTTAACATTATTTCTAGTAATTCTTTTTCCTCCTTGTTTAAACTCATACCAGCCACATCTGTTAACATAATGGTACTTGATTCCAAGTTAATTTTTTTACCCATTATTTCCCCAGCCTCTTTTTCTATTCTTCTCCAAAAATCATTTATCATTTTACAGCTCCACCACATATGTTCATAAGTTCCAATAGTGTCTTTACATCTCCAACATAAATTGTCCTTTTTATTGTCAATCTGATGTAACCTCAGTGGTGTCAGGTACCATTGCCACAGCATTTTATAATTGTGCTCCTTAATTCTTACTGACATAGTTCTCATTATCCTCTTTTTCCACTTATTTCTCCATTCATCTTTTCCTATCTTTATGTTCAAATCGTGTTCCCACTTCGATCTCAAAACTTCCTGTGGTTCACCCCCCCTGTTTAATACGACATAAAGTTTGCTTACTAGACCCTTAATACTTCTGTCTCCTTTTTGAATCTTTGAAACCAATTCTTCAAATTCCGTCTTTTCTCTATCTATATCTAATTCTCTCCTATATTTGTTATTCCAATTATTAACCTTTATTATCTGAAACCAATCCAATTTTAACTGTTCGAACAACTTTTCCTTCTTATCTTCGTCCCTACAGATCCACAACCAATCTTTCACCAAGGAAACTTCATTTCTATCCAATATTTCCTTTGTTTCTTTATCTATTTTTATCAGAAAGGATGCCATATCTGCTAATTCCAAAATTGGAGAGACACCTGGGGCCAGGTCCTTCTTTAATCTTTTCCACATGTTCACAAGTCCCTTCATCATTGTGTTACTAGTAACCACCATTTTAACATTACCTCCCAGAAAAATCATTTTCCCTATATTCCTATAATCTTTCATCTCGATCTCCTCCCAAATTACTTTTTCTCTTGCCAAAATTTTCACAACATTCTTAATTTGAAAAGCACGATAATAAGCTAATAAATTTGGCATTCCTATGACCCCTTCTTTCTGAGGCAGATACCATAATTTCTTTAGTAGTCTAGATTTTTTACCTCCATTACAAAAATTATTAAACATCTTTTGAAACTCATTAATTTCCTTTTCATTCATTTGAATTGCAAGTGCGTCGAATAAAAAATTAATTCTTAGTAACAACAACATTTTGCAAATTGCAATCCTCCCAAACCATGACAACTTCAACTTTAAAAGACTTTGCATTTTAGCCTTAAATTCCATTTTCAGGCTATCATAATTTAATCTTTTAAATTCTTCCAATCTATTTGATATAATTATCCCCAAATATTTCAACTTATCTTTGATTTGTATATTGGTTAATCCCGCAATCTTTTCCCTCTCCCCTTCTCCCATGTTACACAGCATCATTTCCGATTTATCCCAATTTATCATCAAACCCGTGATATCCTCGAAATCCTCAAGTTGCATTTTAATCCTATCCATAACCCTCTCAGGATGCTTAGCTGTTATCAATGTATCATATGCATACATACTTATCTTATTATCCAATATCCCTTCTATTTTTGCATCTTCTCTTATACTTTTGGCCAAAATTTCCATTGCCATAATAAACAAAATAGAGGACAAAGGACAGCCCTGCCTGTTACCTGCCTCAACCTTTACCTCATCTGTAACTTCATCATTTACTCTGATCTTTGCAATCCCTTTCTGATATAACAAATCGATTACCCTTCTAAATCTGTCCCCAAATCCGTAGCTTTTAACTATTTCCTTAATCGAAGACCATTGTAGAGAGTCAAATGCCTTAAAAATGTCCAAAGAAATTAAGCTCACCTTTTCATTCGTTTGGTTTACATTATCAATTAAATCTAACACTCTCCTAGTCAAATCAGCCATGTGTCTCCCTTTTAAAAATCCTACTTGATCTGCATTCGTTTGGTTTACATTATCAATTAAATCTAACACTCTCCTAGTCAAATCAGCCATGTGTCTCCCTTTTAAAAATCCTATTTGATCTGCATTTATATATTCACCCATAAATTTATTTAACCGATTAGCCAATATTGCTGTGAAGATCTTAGCATCTTGATTTATAAGAGAAATTGGTCTATAAGATTCTACTTTTTCCAAATTCGTTCCCAATTTTGGTAGCAGAACGATCGTGGTCCTATACCATGAAGTCGGAATGTGTCCACTGTCTAATATATAGTTATATAACTTTATCAGCTTTGGTACCACAACATCTTTAAATTCCTTATAAAAATCAGTCGGTAATCCATCCTCTCCCGGGGCTTTCCCCAACTTCAAGTCAGAAATTACCTCCTTTACCTCCTTCTCCGAAACTTGTTCTTCCATTTTATCCCTGTGTTCCTGTTTTATTCCGCTCGTTATTTGCCTCTCCAGGATCCTTTTAAGCTTCCCCACATCTATCTCTTTTTTGCATATAGGGCTTGATAAAATTCCTTCACAATTTTACATTTGTCACTAATTTTATTGCACCTTACCCCTTGATTGTTAACCAAAACTCCAATTTCCCTTTTTTCCCTTTTAGCTTTTGCAGCTCTTGCCAATAATTTTGAGTTTTTATTGCTGAATTCAAAATATTCTCTGTTTAAATATATTAAGTCTCTTTTTACCTTTTCTATATCCTTACCCATCAATTCTGCCTTCAATCTTTGTAGTTTAGCGGAAAAAATTTATCCTTCTTTTTTGAATGTTCTTCCTGTAGTTGTTTTATTTCCTTTTCTTTTTCATCCTGTACTACCTTATACTTTTTATACCTGTTACTTGCCAACTTTATACTTTCACCTCTAAAAACCGACTTCATGGTATCCCAAACCACATTAAAATTTACCTCATCGTTATCGTTCCAATGCCAACTTTCCATCCAACTTCCTATAATTTGTTCTTTACATTTTTGATCCTTAAATAAATTAGGATCATATCTCCAATTTCTTCCTCTTCTATTATCATTTTGTAGCCTCAATTCCAAAGTTACTTTAGCGTGATCTGATTCCTTAAAAATTCCTATTTCAATCTCCTCAATATTTTAACCATATTTTCCATTAAAAACACATAATGTATTCTAGAATAGGATCCGTGAACGTGTGAAAAATAAGAATACGCCCTTTCCGATCCCTTATTCTCTCTCCAAGAGTCTTTCAAACCTAGTGCAACCATCCAATTGTCCAAAATATTCCCCTTAATACCTGCTCCACACCTTGTTAAATTCGTGCAATCCAAATTTGATCTTATCAAATTAAAATCGCCAGCCACTATCATCTTTACCGCTTTTTCTATTACCACAATTTTACGAACTTTTTCTAAGAATTCAGCTTGCTGTTCATTTGGAGCATAAATATTCACCAGGGTTATTTCCTCATCATCTATTTTCCCTTTCACTATCAAATATCTGCCTTCGGGATCCGAGATACTTTTTATTATCTCAAATCCTAATCTAGTGGAGATCATAATTGCAACTCCTCTTGCTTTTGAAGTACCAAACGCCATTTCATAGTGTTGCGTCCAACCTAAGAAAACTTTGTTTGTGTCTTGTGATTTTTGATGAGTTTCCTGTAAGGACTATATTGCATCTATCCTTCTTCAAAGCCAATTCTAACCTCCTCCTCTTAAGAACAGAACCTGTACCTTTTACATTCCATGTTAAAATTTTAATATTTCCCATATTTTATTTCAAATTCACCCTCTCTTACTTCCAAGCTCTCCATTAGGCGTGCTGTCTCAAACCCATCACCAGTAAAATAAAAAAACATACAAAAAATATACAATGCCACCCTCCCCACTTTCTTCGAAAAAAAGCCGCCTTCGTTCTCCAAAGAGGGGAGGGGGGAACATGCAAGATGTGTGTATAGTTGGTGCGCCGTGCATCTTCCCCTTTCTAAAAGCCTGATTGTATAAAAAAAATTACAAAGTAATCAACTACTCACTACTCCTTACTTGGCTCTTCCTCCACCATGATCACTGACAACTCCTCCTCTTCTCATCCCTGCTGCCCTCCACCTGTGGCACCACCTGCATTGCCCCCTCGTAATCTCCTCTTATGGCGCCCGATTCGAACAAATCTTTTCTGAGAGTTACCCACTCCTCGGAACCCACCTTAACCAAATCAAGCAAACTCAAATACTCCAGTGGATCAGTCCCTTCATCAATAACCTGCATTTTTTTCATAAAAAAATCTTAACTGCTGTGGGAATCTCCAATTATACCTTACACCTTTTTTCATCAACATTTTAGTTACCGGCTTCATCCTGTATCTCCAAGCTCTTTCCTTAATAGAGATATCGTTATATACTTCCACATCAGAGCCATCGATTTTCAGAGCGCCAGAACCAGCTTGTTTTTTAAAAAGCCAAATTGTCTCCCCAATTTGCAAATTTAACCAAAACATTTCTTTGAACCACTTTTCCTCTTCTTGGGTCCACCCTATATGCACTTACAATATCTTCCTGTGCAAAATCCTTTCCCATTTTCAAATTGTTTAACCACTGGACAATTCTATCTCTTAGCTGGTCTGGCATCCTTTCAATCACATGATGTATCACAATATTCTGCTTTCTCATCATTTCTTCCATAGCATCAATCCTTTTTTCATGATCATCAATTTTCACCTTATTTTCCCTCACCCCTTCCTGTGTCTCTTTTATTTCACCTTTCATAGCCTTCAGCTCATTTTGGACCAATTTCACATTTCCTTCTATTTCTTGCAAACTTAGCTCTACTTTTTAGAGAAATCCACAACAGTAGAAACCACCTTGTCCTGTTTTTTCAACGTTTCATTTTTGTCCTTCACTCTTGCCTCTTCCATCTTCTCAATCTTCTGAAATAGTTTGCCAAGTTCAACCATAATTTGAGTTTGGTCATAAGGTTCGGGTGGTGGTGATGATGATGGAGGGGCCTCCTCCATTGGTGCTTTTTCCTTTCTCTTAGATTTCACCACCGGCTCTTTTGCTTTTCCTCTTGTGCCCTTATCCATGGTAGAATCAGCTAAAAGCTTTAATGCAGCAATGCTCTTGACTCTCATTGAGCCCTCCCCTTGAGCCTGTTCCACTGCTGCCAATATTATATCCTATAATAACTATAATCCTTTAAGATTGATGACATTTGATTGAAGAAAAGAGGGGGGGAGGATTAATTGTTGTAATCCATGGGCAACAGAATCCAGGAACAACAAAAAATATTGTAATCCACGAGCAACCAACAACAACAAAAAGCCAATAAATTCTAATAAGGAAAAACTCCTAAAATTTCCCAGATTTTAAAATTTGCCTTTAAAAAAAATTCAGAACTTTTTCAGTAATCTCACTTTAAAAATCCAAAGCAATAATTGTATTTTGAAACTCCAGCCAATAACAAAAGAGGAAAGAAGCGGGGGATTAAATCCAAAAATGGTGTAACCGAGTAGCCATATAGTTATATTTCCAATGAGCCAAATTATATCCAAATGTATCCAATTGTATCCAAAGCCACAGAGGAGGAAAGGGAAAATCCACAGTATCCAAATGTTTCAAAAAAAAAAGCAGGGATGAGAGCTATAATCCACCAAGCAAGGAGTATAAATGAGAGTTCCCAATTATAAAGCGCACACTTTCACTTTTTTTTCCTCTGCCGCAGCCGCGGCTTCAGGGGGGAGCCCCTCCTTCTTCTTCCCCAAACCAGCAAACTTTTAAACCGCTCTCTTCCTTCCTTCTGATTCTCCAACTCACAAGCCAAACAATGCTTTTTAATTCACCTCTTTCCTTCTTATGTCTGCATTCAGGGCTCCCAAAACACTTCAGGGCTCCCGGAGGTTACTCAAGCGCCATTATCCGATGGTGGACACAGCTTTCGAATTCCACCATCACCACCATTATCGTCCCGTCCGCCACTCTTCCGTTCCTCTTTCACTTGCTCTTGCTTAATCTCCAGTCTTTTCAAAAGAGTCAACTACACCCTCCGACCACCGCCGCAGCATCAATTACTTATCTCATTTTCTCACTGATTTCTCCCACTTTTTTCACTTCTTCTCCGCTCACCCCGCTGGTCCCGTTCTCAGCACCTCGACCGGAGAAGCCGCGGCTTCCGTCGCGCGCCTCTCCAGCCGAGAATACCTCCCGAACTTTGACCGCCCAACTTTTCCAGGCAAACAAGAGAGAATCTTCTCACAGCAAGAATTTTCAAACTTTATTCAGTTTGAATCAGGTTTCTCATTGATTACCTCTTTGTAAAGCGCGAGCACACAAATCTGCGTGTTACTCGCCGACCATCTTAGCCACGCCCCCCCTGGCTTTTTATTTTTAAAGCCCTAAAGAATCCCCTATTTTGTCCCCTTCTTCTTCTCCCTTTGGCTTTCCTTCCTTTTTTGTGAGGGAAACGGTGGCCTCCAGGCCTTTGGTGCCCACTTTCTCCATCCCCCCCATCAGTGGGGCCAGGCTGAGGCAACGGATCCCTCCACCAGGGGGAAAACCGCCACTGGCCAGCCTTTCTTCCTTTCCTTCTTTCCCTGAGGCAGTGGCCATGGCCCTCAAACAGCTGCCTCAGCACCCCAGCAACAACAACACCTCAGCTGCCGCCGCACTGCCTCCATCGCCGCCTCAGCCTGGGGTGGCCCAGTCGGCGGGCGGTGCACGATGCGGCAAACTCCTGGCTGGCGGGAGCAGCAGACCAGGCCCTGGGCTGAGGCTGGGAGGCTTCAGAAGGAACCCAGGTAGCAGAGGTGGCGGAGGAGGGAGACCCTCCCTGGGCAGGTAAGGTGGGCAAGGGCTGGGGACTGAGGTGGGGGAACCAGGCCCAGGTTTCTCCTCAGGCCAGGTTGGGTGGATGGAGCTTGGAGACTTGGGCCTCCTTCTCTCCCCGGACCTGTGCAGATATTGTGGGGATGGTTTTTTGGGGGGAAAGCAGGAAAGGCACTGGTAAATGGGATTGTTGTTTTTTGAGGGAAAAAGAAAAAATGTCCCTGTTTTTTCCTCCTCTCAAGGCCTGGTTTACATGTTAGGCCTGGCTGGAGTATGAAAGTCTGGGAAGGAAGAAGGCTTTTAGGGGAAATCTATATCTATAAAACAGAGGTGTAGGTTTGTATGTGCTCTAAAGGAACCCACACCCCTTGACCAATATCGCTGAATTTAAGTTTACGGGGCGGAGATGACGACGCTGAAGAAACTATACTTCCTTCAAGGAAAAAAAACCAAGCAAGGCCAGGTAATCAGCTAGTTGTCAATAGATGCTGAAGGTTAAACTCATTAGCAAATGTTAATGCCAGATGTTTGTCTTGTATCCTGTTGTTTGCGTTACAACAGGGTGAAAATTCACAACTAATCCTAATAACAACCAAAGATCATCTGCTATTACCAGTTATTAAAAAGCCATATTGATTTGTATACTTTTCTGTTATGCTAACCAATCACTCTGTAGCTCTGTGCCTGATGTGTATAAATTGATGCCATGAAGTCTCATGCCAATGTCTGATGAAGTGGCCTTGATTCACTAAATCTAACACTAAAACACAGCAGTTAGTCTTTTTAAGTGCTACAATGTTTTTGTTTTGTTTATTCTCAGATATAACTGGAACATTGTGTCCAATTCTGGGCACCATTGATTAAGCAGGATATTGGCAAGCTCTAACATGTCCAGCAGGCTGCCAATATCATATAAGATGTGAAAATGAAGTGAGGAACTGTTGAAAGACTTCGATCTGTTTAGCCTCAAGAAAAGAAGACTAATATGTACTATGGTCACTGTCTTCCAATATTTGAAGGACTGCCATGTGGAAGATGGAGCAAACTTGTTAGAACCCAAGTTGGGATGTTAAGCATCCACAACATTTGGACATTGGAGGCAGTACTGACCAATGAGAGCTCCAATGAGGGGGGTTAATGCCTTATCTGGATGTTCTCTTTGTCTCTGAGGAAACATTTGCTTCCTTTTTAATAGATTGTACGTTCGAGCATTCTAACGGTTTCCTGTCTTTTCCTCATTCTTATCCTTTTAATTGTATGACTGAATATCATGATCTACATTCCACCAAATATCATGATCTACATTCCAGCCACCCACTATTATTATGCACAGCAGTTGTGCAAGAAGATTTCAAAGGCTGTGAGATGTCCTCAATTTGCATCCTGCTTCATTTGTCAGGAAATCTTTTTTGCTTGTTGGGAAGGCATTTTGCCATCCTTTTCTAGTCTTCATTTGTCTAAACAGCAAGATTTGCAATCAACACTTGTGGCCATTAGGCTTTGAGTTTGGGTTGGGTTGGGTTGGGTTGGTTTGGTTTGGAACCAACCTCTGCCTTTTAATTAAAAGCACAGAAATTGACAAAAATGGATACGTTTCTCCAAGCCAAATGAGAGAGATGCAATGGATTTATCTCCCTTTTGTGAGAACACTCCTTGTTTATTGCCCCGGGACATGGAGGCCTGAGACCACATTCCCCAAAAGGGACACTTTTCAATTATAAATCATGCTTGCTTCTCTACTAGAGCAACTTCTATGAAAACAAAAAAAAGGCTAAATACCCAAAGAAGAGCTGTTATTGCAAATACATCCCACCTTTAGAGAGGCTTGGTGTTTTCCAACTCATTTCATCACGTGGTGTGGGGGCTTCTCTTATTCCTGTGTTAATGAATCTGGTACATAAATATTCCGTCTACCAGCAAATATAGCATGACAGGTTTCCAATTACAAGAGGGAAATATATGTTGAAAGAATGAAACCCTTGTGCACTTAATGGCACAATACAATGATTACCAAGACTGTTGGCGCATCTGTGCACCCTGTTTATGTCCTTATCAAGTGCACCCAAAAGCAGCACATGCTAAAGATGGATAACGTCTATTATTACTAGGATAAATACACAGCTACATGTTTAAAGGGTCTCCTGTGGTGCCTTTAGTTTATCAGTGAAAAAGAAGCTTCCAAAGAGGTGAAACTGCCAAGGCATAAATAACAGTCTTCTGATTTTACTTCCAGGGCAAATGCAGTTTGTGTGTTATTAGTTCTGGAAGATGAACCCCTCTTGATAACATGTAGGCTATGCCGAATATGCCCCCATATGATCCTTACAAGTCTCTCCTGGAAAATCCAACACTGCACATGTAATTAGCTTTAAGAGCATCTTCAGATACAGCTAGGCAATTTCCTCAGGGAACAGCCATTCCAGACAGGAGGCTTACAGAAACTGGGGGGAGGAGGAGAAAGATAGGAAAAACAATTCTTTGATTGAAAGCCTACCCCACACACAAACACACATACATATCTTGAGGCTTAGCTTTAATAAGCCATGGAACATTTCCAGTGCCCTGAATATTTGGGGGATGCTTCAGCGTCTGTTAAGTTCACATATGGAATGAGCACACAAGGGGGAAAAGGGTTAAGTGGCTGGCTAAGACCTTATCCTTTATTCCTTGCACAACCTAAAGTCCCAAGCAATCTGTACGGTACAAGGCAGCCCTTATTCCAAGAGATGTTAGTCTTTCTATGTGTATATTTATTCTCTTAATTTAAAGGGAAGGACACTTTTCATCCTTCTTGATTTGATTTGATTTGATTTATTGGATTTGTATGCCGCCCAATCAACTATGTGACTCAGGGCGGCTATACAGATATTTTCACTTACCTGTATTTCACTCTTGCCAGTAAAGGGGGGAAAATAAAATTTGGCCCTCTCTTGGGGCAGATGGGGGGGGGGACTTTGGTGGCTCAGGTGGTTAAGATACTGCCAGTGTGCCTCCGGGTGCAATTCAAGGTACTGGTAATGACCTTTAAAGCCCTTCCTGGCAGTGGACCAGGATACTTAAGAGACCACATCACCCCAAGATCATCTGCCTGTCCTACAAGATCAGGCCAGAGGGGTTCCCTAGTGGTTCCATCTACCAAAGAGGCTTGTCTCTCTGGCACTAGAAAGAGGGCCTTCTCCGTATCTGCTCCGGCCCTGTGGAACCTCTTGCCGACTGAGTTGTGCTTCCAGGCAGAGCTGCTGGCCTTCAGGAAGGGTCTTAAAACCTGGTTAGCGCAGCAGATGTGGGACACTGCTGGTGTGGTAGCGCCACCCCCTGGGCTGGTTTATATAAGGCCGTCTGGGTTGGGCTTTTTTTCTTTCAATTTTATAGGGAGAGTGTCTTAATCTGGTATTAATTGCTAAAAGTTTTAATTGTTTAGCCCTATATTATGAGGATGTTTTGTATTTTGAATTTTTGATACTGTTGTGAGCCGCCTGGAGTCACTTCGGCGAGGGAGGCTGCAATACAAATACAATAAATTAAATAAATAAACTCACTTACTGGAAGGTTGGAGTTCAATTCCCACAGTACTGCATGACAAGGTGAGCCCCTGTTTCTGTCCCAGCTCCTGCCAAACTAGCAATTCGAAAGCAAGAAATTATAAGTAGGTAAATAGGGACCACTTCAATGGGAAAGTAAACACCATTCTGTGCACTCCAATGTTTTTTTATTCTCATACAAAAGCAAAAAAATAAATAAATTAGCAGTTGCACATTTTTTCCAACAGGGTTTTTCAGTGCATTCCTATGTTTTTGATCAAGCAAGAGATAATGTGCACATATTCATTACATCCTTACTCATAAGAAATGAGGTACAGTGATGACAAAATTCAGTTCAGAACCTTATTTAGTCCTTCAGAAAATGTCTTGCATCAGCTCAGGCTGAATCAGAGCTAATCTACTTTGAGTTGTGTCCTACACGCGAATCGAGACTCAGAAATCGGAAGGTTTATGTTACCCGTTAAGTGTCACTGGAAATCTACAGAACTGCAGTGAAAACTGCTGATGGTCTAAATTCAATCCTAATTGGATCAAGATTGACTCAGCTTTCAATCATTTAAAGATTAGTAAAATGAGTACCCAGCATGTTTGGGTGAAAATGCTAACTAGCTTGTGAAGCGGCCAATAAGTGCACAAGTGCTATGGGGTGGTATATAAGTGTAATTGCTGTTGCTAATGCTGTGAAAGGTGATCAGATAAAAGAAAAAGCAAGTTGTCTAGATCTGAAGCCGAGACATGACTCTTCAAAAATCAGATTCACGTGCAGTTAAAAAACACAGTATTTCATGTAGCCCTCTTTCAGAATTCGGAAAAGTTTTCCTTCCTTCTTTTGCTGAATTGCCCTTCCCAGGAGCCAGAATTGGGAAAGACCTGGGATCTCAAAAGGTAGCCTTCCCAAACTGTGGACATGTGGCAGGCATAACTAGACACCGGAGTGCACAAAACACTGTTTACCTTCCCACCGAAGTGGTCCCTATTTATCTACTTATAATTTCTTGCTTTCGAACTGCTAGGTTGGCAGGAGCTGAGACAGACGATGGGAACTCACTCCGTCATGCCACCACTAAGTCTAAAATTCCCCACCTTCTAACTAAACTATTCTGTAAGAATGCCATTTTGTTTTTCTATTTAAGATGTGTCTGAGCACATGTGGAGGCAACTTCCGTCTGATTTGACAAGCCCATTCTCAGGAATTTCAGGTGCCACAAAAGGAATATCCAGGACCCAAAATTGGCCCCTGAAAGAAAGAAGCCATTTGCAGATCAACTTGATGAAAGGTAGATTAAAACCACTCTTGTTTTCCTTTGCTTTGTCAGAGAAATATAACTCGGTGACTTTTCTGAGGCATTAAAGATTCAGCAAGACATAAAGCAGCAACAACACAAGCTAATCTGTGCACAGAGGAATGATTAAAGACCTTTCAGACTCAGTGGAGAGACATAAAAGGAGTTAAAGGATTTTTGCAGTTCTCATTGCCAATGGTTTACAGATGCACAATGAACGGGAGTTAGAGGGAAATGGAAGTCTTAAGGAAATTGGGTTTACTGACTCATTTTCAACTAAGCTGAAATTTCTTTCTTCATTCTCCCTCCTTCTCCCTTTGCCTCATGAAGTAGAACCCCAGATGGGAAAAGAAAACCAAAAATGCACTAAAATGGAAAAAGTCAAAAACTGATCTGTTATTATTATTATTATTATTATTATTATTATTATTATTATTATTATTATTATTATTATTATTATTATTATTATTATTATTATTATTATTATTATTATTATTATTATTATTATTATTATTATTATTATTTGGGGGGGCATCAGGAGGAAAATGTCTTCATGTTTTATAGATAAAAATGTCCAGGTAAAACAGGAAGAATATGTAGTTTGAATCAGATGAGGGTGTAGATAGGAAGACAGACTACAAAGCATCTCAGTGAGAATGGGGGAGAGCAAAATCCCTCAATTACATTCCCAAATTAGACATTAAAGTTAAAATAAATAAAGAATATATATGCAGTGATAAAGTGTTTTTAAATGAGGCCATAGAAGAAAGGAAGAGAAGTTTGTGAAGAAGTAATAAACGCACAGGTGTGCTGCATTTTGCTCAGATGACTTTTCTCTACTGAAAAATTTAGGCTTGGAAAACTGGATTCATGGGACTTCAAAAAGCTAGCTGTATTCTCGCATTCATTTCCCTGCACAGGTAGAGAGAGTTGGTCTTACCCCTTTAAGGTATAATTTCCACTTGTGGCCATGTAGGGATGGGGCTTTCATATTTTAATGACTTTCACTCCCATGGTGGCTTAGTGGTTAAGACACTGAACCTGACAACTGGTAGGTCAGCAGATCAGCAGTACAAGACCCGAGTGCTGCATGGTAGAGTGAGCTCCTGTTGTTTGTCCCAGCTCCTGCCAACCTAGCAGTTCAAAAAACAAGAAACTGCAATAGATAAATAGCTTCAGCAGGAAAGGTAACAGCATTCAGTGCACGCCAGCATCTAGGCATGCCTGCCACATGACCACGGAAATGTCCACAGATGCAGACAGTGCTTGCTCTTTGGCTGTAAACAAAGATGGGCACTGCCCTCTAGAGTTGGGTATGTCTGGCTTTCAAGCAAGGGAGACCTTTATCTTTACCTTTAAATAAATTGGCCAGTATGATGTTGATCAGAAATAACTCTGAAAGGATTAGCTTGTGTAGGAATAACAAACACAGTCCAGTAAAAGCTTTGTGCATTTAGATTTGATTTATCTGAATATGAACTGTGCATATTCATTAGATTGCTATGTTTCCAACATTTTATTATAAATAACCCTTTCCGATTCAGATTACCTACAGCATGTTGCCATTATGCTTTGAACTGCATTCAAAATTGTCTCTATTAGATGGAGGTTTAAGACTGGCTAGCATATGATTTCACAGATTTATTCTCACTCTGAATACGACTAAGAGTAACTGTTATGCCCCTCCCTTAATACCATCATTGTCATCTGTCATACAGTTTCAAATTGGCCCAAAGGCCAACCTGTTGTGATCTTAAGAGACTTCTGTTAATGTGCCTCACTGACTTGAGTAGATTTCTACCAGCTCAGAAGTTTACACCTAGATTCTGACAGTTTCAAAGAGTTTCTTTTGTGCCAGGAAGGTAATTGTGTATTTTTAACATCCCCACATCCTTTTATGACAGTTCACCCGGAGTCATGGAACTGGACTCTAATGTGTCAATGCTACACAAAACCCTGCCGGAAGCAATTTGGTGAGAATTAGAATCTTGTGATCATTCTGACAAGGATTCTGTCACCATCTTTTTGTTCCTCCTGATGTTCTGGTTGGCAGGGAGAAAATGAGCAATTAAAAGGATCTTATGTCTTCCTGTCACTGTGTCAGCCCATTTCTTCATTACTCCTTTCTTGGGGTACCTTCCTTTCCCCACCCTGTGGTTTTTCCATATATCCCACTGACAAAGAGAAGAGCTGAACTCCATGTCTATTCAATGGAAATGTATCTGAGATCTTTCATAGGCAGACATGATCTCCTTTGAATTGAGAAGAGCTGAAGCTTCCCTTTAACAGTACTGTAGTAGGGGGGCTGGCAGGGATGGCATAAATTAGACCTCATGCAGCAGTAAGGTAAAGGTAAAGGTTTCCCTTGCTCGAAAGCCAGTCATATCCAACTCTAGGGTTCAGTGCACATCTCTGCTTCAAAGCCGAAGAGCCAGCGTTGTCTGCTTCTGCAGACGTTTCTGTGGTCATGTGGCAGGCATGACTAGACACCAGAGCGCATGGAATGCTGTTACCTTCCCACCGAAGTGGTCCCTTTTTATCTACTTGCGATTTCTTGCTTTCGAACTGCTAGGTTGGCAGGAGCTGGGACAAAGACAGGAGCTCATTCTGTCTTGCAGTACTCTGGAATCGAACTGCTGACCTTCTGCCTCCCAGTCAGCGTCTCAGCCATTTGAGCCACATGCAGCAGTACTGCAGCTTTTTATCTATGTCACTTGATCATTATTTTACTGTCCATAGGAACCGGGGGGGGGGGTAGTTTAATAAATAATATACACATCTTCCCCCAAAATATTTTTGTTTCCTCCAAATTCATCAATTTATTAATAATGCTATCATAGAATGTACCAAAAAAGTTTGGAAATAACAAATTACAAGTAATGAATTACTTGTCATTGGTAACTTGTCTAAAGCACAGCTCATTTTTTAAATTATTTTTTTATTATTAAAACAAATAAAAAGGAAATACATAGTTCAAGTCACCTCCTATTTTCATTCTGAAACTATATGCTTCTTGACCAGGTTTCTCTTACCAAAACATAATCCATGAACTCACCCAAATTATCTTTAAAGTTATTTATATTTATCTAACCTTTTTATTATTTATAGCCATTTCCCATAGTTCTTTGTACCAATCTTCAAGTCTAAACTTTGTGTATGTTTTCCAATTTTTGGCTATCAATAATTAGAATTCTCAATTGTTGCAACATGAGTTCTGGTGAGATTTTTTTGCTTAATCTTGAGATTGTTCTTTATAAACGGAACATGAGCCAGAAGTGTGATGTGGCTGCAAAAAGGACAAATACCATTTTAGACTTGTTGTGTCCAAGTATTATTTCTTGTTATTCCTAACAGACGCTATTGGTGCCATAGAGTCTGTGGCAGAATAGTGTGCCTTTTGCAAAGGCGCCAATTTCAAACTACTGTCAAAGATAGCTGATTCGTCAGTATGAACTTTCCTGCTTCTCCGGAAGCCCGCCAAAATGTATCTACTTCTGTGACTGCCATTCTCTCTGTATATAAGCAGGCCACCTTGTACATAGTCTCAGTCCGATTTCTGAGCTGATAATAAATCACTTGTGTTTGACCCAATCCTGCTGGTCAGAATACCTCTTAAGCACCGGACTCTACAAGACTACATTAAGAAAAGTAAGGAAGGCTGAGTGCAGAAGAATAGATGCCTTTGAACTGTCATGCTGGAGAACTTTTGAGAGTCCCCTTGATCGTAAGGAAATAAAATCAGCCAATCCTAAAGGAAATAAACCCTGACTGCTCCTTGGAAAGACAAATAGTGAAACTGAAGCTCAAGTACTTTGGCCACCAAATGAGAAGAGAGGACTCACTGGAGAAGGTCCTGATGTTAAGAAAGATCAAAGGCAAAAGGAGGAAGCAGTGTCAGAGGATGAGATGGTTAGACGACGTTGTTGACACAGTGGGCGTAGATCTGAGTGGGCTACAGAGGATGGCAGATGACGGAGTATCCTGGCATGCAGTGGTCCATGGGGTCGCAAAGGGTTGGATTTGAATGTGCAACTGAACCACAGCCTCCATGATTGCACAAGAGTAAGGAGAGCACAAGTCTAAACCTGAAAATCTCCACCAGATTCCATGGTTAATTAGCGAATGCCCACATTCCACCAATGTAAGTGGCTGGTCTGCAGTGATGCCAGAAGTGGCAATTTCATAGTTTACATGTTTGCCTCATCTTGACTCTTCTATGCTGACTTACCTATGCCTCTGTTTTTGGAGGGCAAGAGGATAAGAACATATCTGTCAGGTATCCCGGATTGGCCAGGATTTCTCGTAATTCAGCGCCGCAAACTCTACTTTCCCGCTGCCATCCTGTAATTTGACAACGGGGGAAAGTAGTTACTGTACTTATGTGCAGAACCCTTCTATACATGCATAGTAGCCTTCTGCGCATCCCCTTCTGAGCAGAACCCTTCTATGCATGCGTAGAAGCCTTCTGTGCAGTAGCCTTGTGCACAGAACCCTTCTACGCATGCATAGAAGGCTTCTGCACATGAATAGAAGGGTTATGCACAGAAGGCTACTGTGCATATCCTGTATTCTCCGGAGCCACACTTGACAGGTATGGATAAGAAGGAGATCATCAGAATATTCAGCATGAAAGTTTATTTGCACAACAGCCTTAACATTGCTGTTCTCTTTATCCTTCTAACTTCTCTGCGCTTTGAAGGACCACACATTCACTTCAGTTCCCAGAATGATTATTATTGTTTATTAATTTACTAGCAAGGGTTGCCCGGCGTTGCCGGGCTTTCCCCCCCGTGTTTTTTAATTAAAAATGAGCCAATTTTATTTTTGCAATAGTTTTACATTGTGTTGGAAGGTTAAATTGTGTTGTTTTTTAAAAAAATTGCTTAGTCTGTAATTTTAATTTTTTAAATGTTTATTTATGTTAAATTTGTTTGGCTTGGCTGTTATTAACTGTGATCTGCTTTTTTGGTTTTTTTTTTGAGGATTAATAAAAGAAGAAAGTATGATATAATACCTCCGCACAGGATTTTTTAAAGTTTCTATTGTATTTTATTGACATATATTTGTGATTTGTGTGAAAGTGTGTTTAGTGTAATTTTTTTTACTTGTATTTGTTGGTGTGACCTTTTGTGTGAAATTGTGAATTTGTGTTTTGTTTGGGGCTGTTGTGTGTTTTTGAATTGTTTTTACTATTGTGGCCAGCAGGTGGTGCTGGTAGGGGTTATTGTATTTTTTTTCTCTCCTGGCCTCTGGGTGGAGCTTCTTCTGGTAAGTAGGGTCTTTCTGTATTCATTTCTTTTCCAGTCCTGGTGGAGGTAGCACCTGTTTTGGTAAGTTTGCTTGTTTTCTTTCTTTTGTGTGTGTGTGTGGGCGGGGGGGGAGGGGGGGTTGGAATTTGTATTTTTTGTCTGTTTGTTTTGTTTTTGATTGTGTCTTTGTTTACTTCGTATTGTTTTTGGTGTTTTTTGTTTTTGTGTATTTTTGGCTGTGTTTGAGTGTTTTTAGTAATTTTTAAAAAATTATTTATTTGGTGGTGGGGAAGGTACATGGTCATTGGGGGTTTGGAAGGGTGGGCTAGGTGGTGGGGAGGGGGGCATGGTCGTTGGGGGTTAGGAAGGGTGGGCTAGGTGGTGGGGAGGGGGGCATGGTCATTGGGGGTTAGGAAGGGTGGGCTAGGTGGTGGGGAGGGGGGCATGGTCGTTGGGGGTTAGGAAGGGTGGGTTAGGTGGTGGGGAGGGGGGCATGGTCGTTGGGGGTTAGGAAGGGTGGGCTAGGTGGTAGGGAGGGGGGCTTTATTGTTTTATGGTGCTTTGTTTGTGTGTAGTTGTGAAAGTAGATCGGGGTTTCCCCTTTAATATCAGTGGGTGGGGCTTGCGACCCCCCTCTCCGCTTGCTCCCCTGGGGTTGGGAGGTTTGTGGGGACAAAAGAGGTATGTCCCCCCAACTCTTCTGGACCCAGTAGACCAGGCACAGTGGATCAATTCCCTCCCCCCCCTCCTTAAAACAACTCCGTTTTTAAAGAGTAGAAAAGACGGAGTTTTTTTAAGGAGGGGGGTGGGAATCGATCCCCTCTCCCTGGTGTCCTGAGTCCAGAAGGGTTTGGGAAACATTCCCCTTTTCTCCCCACAAACCTCCCAACCCTAGGGTAGCCAGCGGAGAGGGGGATCGCAACCCCCACCCACTGATATTAAAGGGGAAACTGCAGTCGGGTCCTTCAGGTGCCGTGGGTGAGGGAAAGAAAGCCGGCTGGTGTGTGTTTGGCTGTGACGCGGTGAGTTGTTTTTCTTTTTAATTTTTCGGGCGCCGTTTTCCTCAGCGTTCTGCGTGCTCATGGCGCGCAGGACACTGGGGCTTGTAGTAATGGGTTGGTGCTTTCTGTTTGTGCTGCGTTTTTTTAAAATGGTTTTATTTTGATTGGCTGCGGCGCGTTTCCGAACGCTGCGCCGTGCGAGAGCCTCTCAGCCTGATTGGCTCTGGCGCGGCACGGCGCAAGGAATGTTGGGAAGTGAAGTTGTTTCCCTTTCTTTGCATTTGTGGGGCTGTTGCCCCACTGCCGGTTTTTTCAATCCTTCGTTGACCTGCGTACCCAGATCGGCCGTGTGCACGAAGGGTGAGTGCAGGCAAGTAGGGCGAGGCATAGCAACCTATAGCCAGTTCCAACGGTTAACCCTTGGATTTATAGGTTAAGATTATATTTGTGCTCTGCCTTTCCACTATTAGGCAGTATTCAAAGCAGAATACAATCATAAAACGTAAAAACTTTCCACTATTAGGCAGTATTCAAAGCAGAATACAATCATAAAACGTAAAAACTACTAAAACTAACCTCTTTTTGATCAACATGAATGATAAATAAAAGGGTTCAGCACAGAATTCCATTTGTTCTTTTCTAGTTCATTTATAATGGCAACAGGCTCTATTAGCCCCAATGGGGAAGAAGTAGAAGCAGTGACAGATTTTACTTTCTTAGGATCTAAGATCATGGCAGATGGGGATTGAAGCCATGAAATAAAAAGACGACTGATTCTTGGGAGACAAGCTATGAAAAACCTGGTGAACATAATTAAAAGTAGAGACATCACCTTGAAAACAAAAATTCGCATAGTCAAAGCAATGGTATTTCTTTTGGTAATGTATGGCTGTGAGAGCTGGACCATTAGGAAAGCTGAGCGCAGAAGAATAGACGCCTTTGAAATGTGGTGTTGGAGGAGAGTTTTGAGAGTTCCCTGGACAGCGAGGAGAACAAATAGGTCAATCTTAGAAGAAATCAACCCTGACTGCTCCTTAGAAAGTCAAATAGTGAAGATGAAGTACTTTTGACATCAAATGAGAAGAGAGGATTCACTTGAGAAAGCCTTGATGCTGGGAAAGGTGGAGGGCAAAATAAGAAGGGGGCAGCCAAAGATGAGATGGCTAGATGGTATTGTAGATGCAATGGGCACAGAGCTGGGTGGGTTGAGGAGGATGCGCCTGGAGGACAATGGTCCATAGGGTCGGAATCGACTGTGCGACTGAACAACAAGAGTTCATTTTGGAATATGTAAAAATCAAAGCAAACTGGGTTAATTTGGTTCTGATCTTCATTTTGTTCCAAAACAAGCATGCATAAACCTGGATCAGAACAAGAGATCTCCACCAGTAGCTCATCCCTAAATTTCATACAAAAATGCATATTGTGACAAATGTATTGCTTGTAAAAATTGAAGCCAATGAACATTCAGACCAGCCTTAATTCTTATGGCCTTATCTCTCAAGATGCAAACAAATTCAGTTAAACAGAGGTCAGTTCATTGTAGAAAAGTGGAGCATAAATGTGTTAATTTTTTTTGTTTTTTGGTGGGGAAGGGAAGCAAGGGGCAAGTTGTCACTTATACAGACCTAGCCACTAATCCTATTTTAAACATGAATACATAATAGACCTGGCAGATGTTCTGTCTGGTGTAAAGCATTTGCTTAGCAAAACATCACAGTCTTAAAATGCACTTACGAAGCACAGAGCGGTGGTTATCACTGCTGCTACAAAATAGCTCCCCTTTGGGGATTGGTTGCAGTCTTTCTGACTGTTAATGGTTGTAAGTTGGTGCATGAATTTTATTTCTGTGAAAAGCGGTGATTAATGGCACCCGCTTCAGTAGCACGCCACATCGATTAGAGCAAAGCAAACTTGCCTGCCAAAACTGCACCTGGATCCTGACCTCTGATACCTGGGCCATTACAAGACAGCATCTGCTTAGCACAGAGTTAGCCAAACATGTTGAGTTGTGTCAAAGTGGAATGTATTACAAACTGAGTATTGACATTTCCACTCCTCTTCCCCTGATCTAAAAACCAAGGCATTATTCAATGTTTCCACAGCAGAAAGGAATATGGAGAGAGATATTTAACTCCATCTCTTTGTTGTGATGCTCCTTCAGCCATCATTAATCTGCTGTTGTTGTTATGTGCCATCACGTCATCTCCAACTTATGACAATACTATGAGTGAGAGATCTTCAAAATATCCTTTCCTCAACAGTTCTGCTCAGCTCTCATAAACTCAAGGCTGTGGTTTCTCTCCATCCATCTCACATTTGGTCTTTCTCTTTTCCTTCTGCCTTCCACCTTTACTAGCACTATTGTCTTTTCCAGAGAATCTGGCTTTCTCCTTCTATGCCCAAAGAAGAAATCTTTATTCTGTGGGAAAACATTTAGGAGTGAGAGTTGCATCTAGAGGAGACCCTTTGAATCCGCCCTGAGTTGCCCTAAATAATAAATAAATAAATAAATTTGTTGAGTCGACTACTCATTAAATTGCATTGACTCAATGGTCATACTCTGTTTGCAACATAATCTCTCCTATGTGGTCTAAGAGGTGGCAATTATGTTCTGCTTTCAATATCTTCTGAAAACATATTTGGTTATAGGTCCTCCCCACATGAGTGGTGCTTGCACCAAAAAGGTGAGTATAAAGGTGAGTGAATAAATAAATAACATACCATATTTGTCGGCATATAAGATGCACTTTCCCCCCTCTAAATACACTGGGAAAAACAGAGTGCATCTTATATGCTGGTAACAGCCCCCCCCCCAGTGCGGTTCAACACTTAGCACTGCTGACCGCTAGGAGCCAGGTGAAGGGTGGCTTCCAATGGAGCTCTCTTGTCTGGCCAATCCCACCCTCCCAGCCTCTCGATGGTCAACAGTGATGGGATCAGCCGGGCAAGAGGCTCCTAAAGGAGCAATCTTGCCCAGGCCAAATCCTGACCAATCCTGCCCTCCCTGTTTCCTGAAAGGATCATTCTTTTCCCCCATCCCACTCTCTTCAGCTGGTGGTAGGGTTGGGGGGAGGGGAGAAGGATCATTTAAGCCCATTTCTCCCCCCCCAACTCCAACATCAGTCAAGGAGAGTGGGATGGGGGGAGAAATGGGCTTAAAAGATTTTTCTTTTCCCCACCCCACCCCACCACCAGCTGAGGGGACTGGGATGGGGGGAAATGGACTTAAAGGATCCTTCTTCACCACCCCACCCCAACACCAGCCAAGGAGAGTGGGATGGGGGGGGAGAAGGACTTAAAGGTTCCTTCCCCCTCCCATCCCACTCTCCTCAGCTGGTGGTGGGATGGGGTAGAAACGAGCTTAAAGGATCCTTCTCCCCCCCCAATCACACTCTCTTCAGCTGGTGGTGGGATGGGGTAGAAATGAGCTTAAATGACCCTTCTCTCCCCCCCCCATCACACTGTCCTCAGCTGGTGGTGGGATGGGGTAGAAATGAGTTTAAAGGATCCTTCTTTCCCCCAACCCACTCTCCTCCTCAGCTGGTGGTGGGATGGGGTAGAAATGAGCTTAAAAGATCCTTCTTTTCCCCCCTCACACTCTCCTCAGCTGGTGATGGGATGGGGTAGAAATGAGCTTAAATGATCCTTTTCCCCCCATCCCACTCTCCTCAGCTGGTGGTGGGATGGGGTAGAAATGGGCTTAAAGGATCCTTCCCCCCCCCCTTTCTCACTCTCCTCAGTTCCTGGTGGTCAGGGGTGGTGGAATGGTGGGGAAATGGGCTTCAAAGAAGCCATCTTCCCATCCCACCATTTCTCGCTCCTGGAGTTAATTTTGGACATTTATGAAAAAATATAGAAATTTTTTCCCTTTAAAATGTGCATAAAAATTGGGTGTGTCTTATACTTGGATGCATCTTATACACCGACAAATACAGTAACTTCTGCATTTTAAAAAAAAAATCAGGATATATAAATCATCATTTAAAATTATTTTAAAGCTCTCTCTATTGCTTTCCATGTTGCTTCAATTGAGCATTCTAATGTAAACCACAAAAATGTGCATGAAGACATCACTGCAAGAGCAGAGTGCATTCCCAAGCATGTGTGTTTACTGACCCTACATTTCCAGACATATGCACATAGAACTAATGATTCCCCAACTTACCATCCAAGTCACTACACTACAGAAACTCTCATTTTGTAATCATTCGCCTATATAGGATTTTGCTGATGGTCTTGGGAGAAATATTTTCACATTGCTTCTGATAACTTGGCAATGACATCAATCTGATTTCAGTGCATCTTCTTTGAAAACTGCCTGCAAGAGAGTGAGACACATGATGATAATAGCCAAAGCTCAAACCGATGTAGATTACAAGGAGGCAGGTTTTTCACTTGTTATTGTTGTTGTTCAGTCAGTCAGTCAAGTCTGACCCTTGACAACCCCATGGACCACTGCATGGCAGGCTTCTCTGTCATCTGCAATCCTCCTTAGTGTGCTCAGGTCTAGGCCCATTGCAGCAACTATGCCATCTAGCCATCACACCCTCTGCTGCCCCCTTCTCCTTTTGCCTTCAATCTTTCCTAGCATCAGGGCCTTCTCCAGTGAGTCCTCTCTTGTCATTTGGTGGCCAAAGTACTTGAGCTTCAGCTTCAGTATTTGTCCTTCCAAGGAGCAGTCAGGGTCGATTTCATGTAGGATCAACTGATTTGATCTTTTTGAAGTCCAGGGGACTCTCAGGAGTCTCCTCTAGCACCACAGTTCAAAAGCATCTATTTTTCTGCACTCAGCCTTCCTTATGGTCCAGCTCTCACCCCCATGCATTACTACTAGGAAGAGCATTGCTTTAACTATGAGGACTTTTGTTGGCAGGGTGATGTCTCTACTGTTTATTATGCTGCCTAGGTTTCTCACAGGTTGCCTCCCAAGCAGTAAGCATCTTTTTATTTCATGGTTGCAGTCACCATCTGCAGTGATCTTAGATCCTAAGAAGGTAAAGTCTGTGACTACTTCCATTTCTTCTCTTTCTATTTGCCAGGGAGTGATGGGGCCAAATGCCATGAACTTGGGGGTTTTTTTATGTTTGGTTTCAGGCCAGTTTTTGCACTCTCCTCTTTCACCATCATCAAAAGGCTCTTTCAATCTTCTTCGCTTTCTCCCATTAGAGTAATGTCATCTGCATATCTCAGGTTGTTGATATTTCTCCCAGCAATCTTAACCCCAGCCTGTGCTTCTTCCAGCCAGCCTTGTTGTACTTTTCCTATTCTAAACTAATCAGTTGTTCCGTATCCTCTCCTAACTGCCACTTCTTGACCCACATACAAATTTCTCAGAAGACAGGTGAGGTGGTCTGGTACTCCCATCTCTTTAAGGACTTGCCACGGTTTATTGTGGTCCACACAATCAAAGGCTTTTGTGTAGTCAATGAAACAGAAGTAGACATTTTTCTGGTACTCCCTTGCTTTCTCCATTATCCAGCAAATGTTGGCAATTTGGTGTCTAGTTCCCCTGTCTCTTTGGATTCAGCTTGTACTTCTCAAAGTTCTTGATCCATGTATAGGGTTACCATAATTCCCTCTCACAAAATGGGACAGAAGTAAAGGTTGCCCTTGCAACCGACTCTAGGGTTCAATGCTCATCTCTGTTTCAAAGCCAAAGAGCCAGCGCTGTCTGCTTCTGCAGACATTTCCGTGGTTGTGTGTCAGGCATGACTAGACACCGGAGCACACGAATGCTGTTTACCTTCCCACTGAAATGGCCCCTATTTATCTACTTGCCATTTCTTGCTTTCAAACTGCTAGGTTTGCAGGACCTGGGACAGAGACGGGAGCAGACATTTCCGTGGTCACGTGGCAGGCATGACTAGACACCAGAGCACAGGGAATGCTGTCCCCCTCCTCCCCCCCGAAGTGGTCCCTATTTATCTACTTGCCATTTATTGCTTTCAAACTGCTAGGTTTGCAGGAGCTGGGACAAAGATGGAAGCTCATTCTGTCCTGCAGTATTTGGGTATTGAACTGCTGCTACAGATGCCACAAGTCAGAAAAAGATGCATCCCCCCCCTCCATGTTCCCCAAGCTGCTGCTGCTGCTGCTACCTCCTGGTCATTCCAATAGAAGTGCAAGAAAAAATGTGTGTTTTTTCCTTCCAAATCAAGAGGTTTGAAAACTGTGAATTTTCAATGTTTTTTATGGAACCGTGTGGGACAGTTACTGTTGTGTTCTGTAAGCTGTGCCTTTAACAATGTACCTTTGCCATGTGTTAACAATGTAACCTTTCTGTGTGCAACATTATAACCATCAGCTGTATCAATGTAAACCTGATAAGGGGACGCGAGCTAGTGACCACTAGATGGCAATAGCGAGCGTCCAGCTTTCATGGCTCAGATTCACCTGGTTCAGCAGCGCGGGAAGATTCCCCGCCACCTCTTCACCTGGTCAAGAAGGGCGTGACTTTCCACGACGTCATGCAGGCAGCAACCAATAGTCTGTCGACGAGCCACATTCAAATGTATAGCCAGCTGTATATATTGAGCTACTCATCCGCCATTACCACATGTTCCTCCGGATCATCATGCAATAAACCTGTGTTAAGCCAACCCTTCGGCTGTTTCATTGTCTTTGGTCCCTTACACTAAATTGGCGACAAAGGTGGGATATGGCAGCCCACGGGACCAAGACATGCGCCGGTTTCGAAATCAGGAAACCGGGCGACTGGGAGATCTTCGAGATGGACTTCCAGGCAGCACTGATCGAGTCCGAAGTCACGGAAGAGGCAAAGAAAAGGGCCATCTTCACCAGGATGCTCGGACAAGAAACCAAAAGGACCTTGGTGGACCTGATTGCACCGAGGAGGGTGAGCGAATTCAAGGCCAAGGAACTCATGCAGATGCTGCGTGAGCACGTCCGGCCCGCCACGGCGATGTTTCCCACTCGGAGTGCGTTCTGGAGGCGAGTCCAAGCGCCCGGGGAGACGGTCGCCGCATTCGTGGCGGCCCTGCGGCTGGCGGCCGACCCGTGCAAATGGGAGAATGCTGAAATCACCCTCCGGGACTGTGTGCTGTGCGGCCTGAACGACGCCGAGACCCAGCGCACATTAATGAACCAAGAGCCGCCTCCCACGTTGCAGGAGGTCGTCAGAGCGGCCCAGGCCGCAGAAGCTACGAAGGCCGGGGTCCAAGAACTCCAGGACTGGCGGCCGAAGTCGAGCAAGGCAGAGGCTCCGGTACAGGCGGCCCGGCAAACTTGAGGTCGTCCACAGAGAGCAGCGACGACGAGGACGTCCGGGGGGTCCGGAAGGAGAGCCGGCGATGCGACGGCTGTAAAGCGGCCCACGACCGCGTAAAGTGCCCGTTCCAGAAGGCCGAGTGCCACAACTGCGGCCGCCGCGGGCACATCGCCAAGGTGTGCAGGAAGAAGCGCGAGACCCGGAGGAGCTCCGCAGACCGTTCCGCGGGACAAGACCGCTCAACGAGACCCAAGGACGGCACCCAGGCCACGCGGAAGCAGGATGGCATGGGCCGCATCTCCGACGGCAGCGAGGACGACGCCCCAGTGTTCAGCGTGTCTGCAGGACACCCCCGCTATGTTGTTGAGGTACTAGTCCAAGGGGTTCCCATTAGGATGGAAATTGACTCGGGGTCCTCATATTCAATCATTTCCCAGAGGGAGTTTTTGGGAATTGCCCCCCACAAGCGACCCAAGCTCAAAGCACTGAGGTCCACACTACGGGACGTGCAAGGGAACAGTATTCCAGTGTTGGGGGTTGGAGAATTTCAGGTTAAATTCAAGAAGCACGCCGCGTCCCTTCCCCTAGTCGTGCTCAAAGGGGGAGATTGCAGCCTCCTCGGGACTCAATGGTTCCAGCCCCTGGGTTTGTTTATTGGGGGGGTGCACGCCGTTGGGATGCACGCCGTTGGGACTGATCCAATTCTGGAGGTGTGCGAGGCACACCCCGAAGTTTTCAAAAAAGGACTGGGGAAATTCAAGGGGCCCCCAGTGACATTTGACCTGGACCCGGAGGTCCGCCCAATTCGTCTTAAACCACGCCGGGTGCCGTTCGCACTTAAGGACAAGATAGAGGCGGAACTGGACAAATTGGTGGGCCAGGGAATCCTTGTGCCTGTTGATTCCGCGGAGTGGGAAACTCCAATTGTAACCGCACTAAAGGCCAATGGGGAGGTCCGCATATGCGCCGACTACAAGTGCACCATCAACAAGGCGATCCGCCCAAATGCATATCCGGTGCCGGTAGTCAGCCATCTGCTGGCCAGGTTACACGGGGGAAAGTGTTTCGCTAAGCTCGACTTAGCACAGGCCTACCAGCAGCTTACGGTGTCCCCTGCCGCAGCTGCTGCGCAGACCATAGTCACCCATAAGGGGGTATTCCAGGTGACGCGCCTCCAGTTCGGCGTGAATTCGGCGCCTGGAATTTTCCAGTCACTCGTGGAACACCTCCTGAAGGGACTGGCCAAGAGGTTGGGGAAGGTCCTGACAATATTCGAAAAGGCGGGGCTGAGGTTGCGAAAGGACAAATGCGTCTTCTTCGCAACCGAGGTTGAGTTCCTAGGGTTTTGTGTGACTCCTGAGGGAATAAAACCATCCAAGTCTAAGGTGGCAGCCATTAAGAAAGCCCCCCCGCCCCACCTCCAAGCCCGAGCTGCAGTCGTTCCTAGGGCTGCTCAACTTTTACCACTCCTTCCTCCCCCGGAAGGCAGCGGTGGCTGAACCGCTACACAAACTGCTAAAGAAAGACCAGGCATGGAAGTGGGGCGATGACCAAGAAAGGGCATTTAGTGAGCTAAAAAGCCTCCTAGCGTCCGATGCCATACTGACCCACTTCAACCCCAAACGCCCGGTAGTTCTGACCTGTGACGCATCTCCAGTGGGGGTGGGGGCGGTGCTGTGCCATGTGTTGGAAAACGGAAGGGAGGCCCCGATAGCATTTTACTCCAGGTCCCTGTCCCAAGCGGAGAGAAACTACGCACAGACAGACAGGGAGGCACTAGCAATAGTCGCGGGGACAAAAAAATTTCACGATTTTCTGTACGGCCGCCCCTTCACCATTGTAACGGACCACAAGCCCCTGCTAGGCATCTTTACCGCAGATAAGCCCACCCCACAGATCCTGTCCCCGAGGATGCTCAGGTGGGCCATTTTTCTCAACGCGTATCAGCACGCGTTGGTCTACCGGCCCGGGAAAGAGATCAGCCATGCGGACGCTCTATCTAGGTCTCCCCTTCCCCTAACGCCCAGCCAGGTGAGCAAGGGGGAGCGGGACCATCAGGTTCTCATGATAGAGGTACTGGATTCGCCCCCCGTAGTGCCCGCCGACATTGCCAAAGCGACGGAGAAGGACAAGACGTTAGCGGCAGTTAGCTCCTGGGTGCAGAAAGGGTGGCCGGCGTCCTCCCCAGCGGAGGAGTTCGCTCCATTTTTCAGGAAAAAGCTAGAACTGTCCCTAGAGAGGGGGTGCCTCTTGTGGGGGCAGCGGGTGGTGATTCCCACTTCCCTTAGGCCGCGGGTGCTCAAACTGCTGCACATCAGCCACCCCGGCATCGTGCGATCCAAGGCGCTGGCCCGGAGTTACTTCTGGTGGCCCCAGCTGGACGCCGACATCGAGCACATGGTCGGCACTTGTGAAAGTTGCCAATGCTCCAGACCAGAGGAGGCCCGCCTTCCCCACAGGGAATGGGACGCAGCTAAGGGGCCGTGGTCCCGGGTGCACGTTGATTTCGCGGGCCCGTTCAGAGGCACCCTGTTCCTTCTCGTAGTGGACGCCTTCTCCAAGTGGTTGGAGGTTATCCCAGTCACGAGCACCTCCTCGGCCCAGACCATTAGGCATTTGCGGAGGCTCTTTTCCACGTTCGGCATACCCGACACATTAATTAGCGACAACGCTAGTTGCTTCACGTCCTCCGAGTTTAGGGCATTCATGGAGATCAACGCCGTTCGGCACATCACCTCCGCCCCGTTTCACCCGGCCACCAATGGCCAAGTAGAGCGCCTCGTCCGCACCACGAAGGACGCGTTGCGGCGCGTGGGCCCCGGGGATCTGAACCTGCAAGTGTGCCAGTTTCTGCTAGGGTACAGGGTGACCCCGTTGGCGTCAGGATACTCCCCCGCAGAACTCTTAATGCGTAGGAAACTGACCACCATCCTTACTAGGCTAGACCCCACGAGGGTAGAGGACAAAGGAAGGAACAGCGGGCTAGAGGCTACAAAGAGTTTCAGTGTAGGTGCCCCCGTGCATTGCAGGAACTACGCCAGCACGGGCCCAGCCTGGGTACCGGGCGTAGTTGTGGAGCAAACCGGCCCCGTGTCGTACCGCGTGGAAACCAGCACAGGGCTCCTCTGGAGGCGGCACGCGGACCAGCTCCGACGCAGGGTCTCCGATGAGCAGGGCACAGACCAAATAGAGGAAAAATCAGTGTTAGGGTTCTCCCCCACCCGTTCAGCCCAAGGGGGAGGGAAAGGGGGCCGCGGGTCCCCACCAAGGGGGGAGGGGGATATTCTCGTAGATATCCTAGGGGATCTTTCTGAGGAGGAGGAGGAACCCGACCCCATACATATCTCACGGAATGTCCCCACAAATGCGGATACCCCTACTATTTTCGGAACCGGGGGGGTTTCGGAGTGGTCCCCCACCCGTCCAAGCGAGAAGAGGGGTTTTTCGTTAGCCCCGACTGCCCCCGGTCTGCCCACAATGGAGTTTTTCCCTTCCCCTAAGGCCGCCAGACAGCGGCAAGCCACGAACAAGTCTCCCTCTCCCATTTCAGGACAAGGGACCAGGGAACAAAGAAGCAGTAGCGCCCCCGGGGGGGGTCATCCCTCTTCACGGCCCAAACGCACATGCAACAAGCCATCTTGGCTGAGAGACTTCGTCTCATCCTAGGGGGGAGGGATGTTGTGTTCTGTAAGCTGTGCCTTTAACAATGTACCTTTGCCATGTGTTAACAATGTAACCTTTCTGTGTGCAACATTATAACCATCAGCTGTATCAATGTAAACCTGATAAGGGGACGCGAGCTAGTGACCACTAGATGGCAATAGCGAGCGTCCAGCTTTCATGGCTCAGATTCACCTGGTTCAGCAGCGCGGGAAGATTCCCCGCCACCTCTTCACCTGGTCAAGAAGGGCATGACTTTCCACGACGTCACGCAGGCAGCAACCAATAGTCTGTCGACGAGCCACATTCAAATGTATAGCCAGCTGTATATATTGAGCTACTCATCCGCCATTACCACATGTTCCTCCGGATCATCATGCAATAAACCTGTGTTAATCCAACCCTTAGGCTGTTTCATTGTCTTTGGTCCCTTACACTAAAGTTACAAAACGTGAAATTCATGGTTTTCCATTACATATGGCAACTCTATCCATGTACCACTGAATCCTCACTTGTAAGATCTTGGGCATGACCATGCTAGCATGTGAGATGAGTGCAATTGTATGATAATTTGAACATTCTTTGGCATTGTCCTTCTTTGGAATTGGAACATAGACTGACTTTTCCCAATCCTGTGTGCCACTGCTGTGTTTTCCAAATCTGATGGAATACTGAGTGCAACACTTTAATGGCATCTTCTTTTAGGGCTTTAAATAGCTCAACTGGAATACAGTGATACCTCATACAATGTCCAAACTTGGTTCCACAAGTTTGGACTTTATACAGATTTGAACTTTGTATGAGGCATGCAAAATCCTAGCCGCGATGCCACATACCACGTCCAAATCCTTGCCGCGATGCCTCATACAACATCATTTCCATAGAGATACATTGTACTGTAACAGCACAGACTTCAGGGCAAAGTCAAGAAAACAGACAGGAAACTGACAGAACTTGAAGAAATCATTGTCTAAAGGCTAAATACATTACAAAAACATGTCAAACAACCCTGATTTTAGGGGACAAACCATACAACAAGTTTTTAACTTTTGAAAACTTTATGAAGTGCAGGTTTAAAATTTAACATGTCCCATCATGCAGCACAGTGTTAATCTGCAGCCATGCGGCCAATCATACATTTTGTACAATCTACTGTAAACAATTACTGGATGGAAGCAAGGACAAAATGGATGCCAACATGTCCTATCATGCAGCACAGTGTTAATCATCCAAACAGCAGCAAACACCAAACAATTGCCTACCCCACCAAACAGTGCCCCCCAAAAAAGACCAACATAAGAAACATTATGGAGCATGCAATCTGTTTTTAAAAACCACAGCAGCAAACACCAAATAATCCAAAATCGCGCTCAAAACCACTCCTAAACACTCTTCACCTCATGCAAAACCCACAAGAGCACTGCACAGATGTGTCCTGCCTTTTATACTGCCCAGGCACAATGCAACCTGGGAAAACCCCAATGCCTCATACAAAGTCACAGCAACTTTGTATGAGGCAACTTTTTTCAAGGAATTAGGCAATGTTGTATGAATCCGATGTTGTATGAAGCGGACTTCGTATGAGGTATTGCTGTACCATCATCTCCACTAGCTTTATTGTTAGTAACACTTTCTAAGGCCCACTAGACTTCACTCTCCAGAATGTCTGGCTCAAGCTCAATGATCATACTATTGTGATTGTCAGGGACATTAAGGTCCTTCTTGTACAGTTCTTCTGTGTATTTTTGCCATCTTTTCCTAATCTCTTCTGCATCTGTTAGGTCCCTACTATTTTTGTCTTTTATCATGGCCATTTTTGTTTGATATGTTCCCTTAATTTCCCCAATTTCCTTGAAGAGATCTCTAGTCCTACCTGTTGTTTCCCTCTATTTCTTTGCACTGTTCGTTTAAGAAGGCCTCCTTATCTCTACTTGCTGTTGTCTGGAATCCTGCATTCAGTTAAGTGAATCTTTCTCTTTCACCTTTGCCTTTCGCCTTCCTTGTTTCTTCACCTCCACTTGCCCCCCCCCAAAAAAAAAAGCTTTGATAAGAATTTTTTCTGCCCAGCTGATCAAATCAAGCCTGAACTTTCATGAGAAGCTCAACTAATCAAAATGAGGCTATCATACTTTGGAAATATAATGAGAAGTCAAGGCTTACTGGAGAAGACAATAATGTGAGGAAAAGCTGAAGATGGTAGAGCAAGAGGGAGACCTTCTATGAGCATTGACTCAGCCAAGGAAAGACCTTAGCAGGAGTGTTACTTCCAGAAGTTATTTATTCATCAGGTTGCTATAAATCAGAAGCAATTTGAGGTGATCTAGCACATGGAAAAGGGCCACAGTGGCTTAGTGATAAAGATGACGACCAGAATGTCAGCAAATTTCACAGTTTGAGACCCAAGTGCTGCATGATGAGTTGAGCATCCATTGTCTGACCCAGCTCCTGCCAGCTTAGCAGTTCAAAAGCAAGAAATTACAAGTAAATAAATAGGTACCACTTCAGCGGGAAAGGCAACAGGATCTAGTCATGCCTGCCACATGATCATGGAAATGTCTGCAGATACAGACAGTGTTGACTGTTTGGCTGTAAATGGAAATGATCACCACCCTCTATAGACAGACATGACTGGCTTTCAAGCAAGGGAGGCCTTTACCTAACACACACATGCAAAGTTGTCTCTTCTCTCCCTGACTTCTGAGTGTAACATCTTTCCCTGTCTGTCTGTCTAGCCATTTCCTTGCCTTTTGGATTTTCTTCCTCCCACCACACCCCACACCCTATGGCTGCTGTAAGCAGCTCGCCAAGCTTTGCTGAGTCTTTAAGGAATTTGCAAGCTGATCATGTGCCATATGCCTTTGAAACAGATGAAAAAAATTACAAAGACAAAGCCGGAATGTGATAGAATTTTATTTAATGCATTGGCATGAAATGTAAATACATACTGCATACAGATATTAAACTTCTCTGGCTCTGCTATGAAATAATTACCCTGGGGAAACGCAGTGCAAAATAAGGTCCGTATAGCCATTCAAATATGCATGATGCTATCCGGGTAACCTCTGCTTAATATGAAAGGTCAGCTCCTGGGGAGAAAAGTGAATGTTTACTTAGTAGCTATAATTTTTTTCATCGAGAAAGAGCTAATGTTTAAAAGGAACAATCTGGACAGCACTTTGGCCAGTATACCGCCTCCACTTATTACATTGTTCTGTGTAAATGCACTGAGAGATGTCATAGACTCCTCTGTTGTTCTCGTAATGTCAATAAATTCTGTTTCTATAATTTTACCTTGTTCCTTAATTGAGCCAGCTTTTCTTGTTGTTGTTTTTAAGCTTCCTTAACCTAGTTCTAGCTAGCTTTAATGGGGAACTGGAGGTAGAGGACTTTTTAAGGTTTTAGTGATTTTAACCTAAGACTTTTTATGATTATTTCTATGAGGTTGTTTTTATGTTGGGCTTGTATGTATTGTAAGCCACCCAGAGTCACCCCGGCAAATGGGGTGGCGATATAAATCTAATAAATAAATAAATAAGAAGCCTGGTTGGTGTTGATTGGTGTTTGTTTTATTCCATAGGTCCTCAACCTTTTCAAGTCGGGGGCCAAATCACGCTCTCTCAAACAGACTGCTGCTCCAGCTGCCGCCGCTACTGGAATTGGCCATGGACTCATTTACAGCTGTTGTAAACATGGCTGTTGTAAACACGCTTATGACTGCTGTAAATGAGTCCGTGGCCCGGCTCATGGGCTGTAGGTTGAGAACCCATGTTTTATTCTAATATGTTAGAAGGAAAAGTTTCAAAAGTTTTCTCCATTGGACAAGATGAGGAGAATTTTGATATATATATTTGTTGCACAAGGGTGAGTGGGACAATTTTTTTTGGGGGTGGGGGGGTGTTTCACAATTGTGTGTAAGCAAAAATCTTGTGTTTTATGCAAAATACAATGGCTTCTGTACAAAATCCAGGATTTTTGCAGATGCTGTATCTGATTTTTTAAAAAAAAAAAAAACAAAAACTCGTCTTTTTGTCCTCATGAGGGGACAAAATCTTGCCACAGTTAATGGTTTTATAAAATGTTCATGGTCTCATTCAACTGAAAGCAAGAAGTCTCACAAGTTAACAAACTCACAAAAGGTTGACTCAACATATCAAGACAGCCCTCATAGAGGGCAAGTAATTGCAAGAGGGTGGATTTTTTCATGTTTGTAGGGTGTCCCTTGTCCTCTATGGTAGTGGGGAGGTTGTTAATATAATACTGTAATAAATTAATAAGTAAATGAATAAAAAAAAATACACATCCTAACAATCATTGTAAGTAAAGGTAATGGTAAAGGTTTCCCTTGCTGTAAAGCCAGTCGTATCCAACTCTAGGGTTCAATGCTCATCTCTGTTTCAAAGCCAAAGAGCCAGCGTTGTCTGCTTCTGCCGACGTTTCTGTGGTCATGTAGTCCCTATTTATCTACTGTGCTTGCAATTTCTTGCTTTCGAATTGCTAGATTGGCAGGATCTAGGACAAAGATGGGAGCTAATTCTGTCTTGCAGTATTCGGGTATCGAATTGCTGACCTCTCACCTTCCAGTCAGCATCTTAGCCACTTGAGCCTCTGCAGTCATTGTAGCAAACTGCAAATAATTATCTTGCCCATGCTTGAATTCATAATTGTGTGGAATTCGAAGACATTCTTTCCAAATTGGGAAACCACTTTATTTGTTGTCTCTGTTCTATTCCAATTCTTTCCTTTATGATCTCACACCAGATTTTCAATAAATTCCAATTTAATTTAATTTAATTTTCGCACTTATATACCGCTCACTCAGGCGAACCCGACTCAGGGCGGTTTACATAGCGGACAATAATACGAAATACAGTAACATAACATACAATAAATACAGCAAAAAATCAATCACCAAAAGTACAATTACAAATCCCTGTCCGCAAAAATTACAGAAATATATATATATATATATACACTACAATATGCACTACATGTGCACTACAATACAGTTTCTAACAATACATCAAATAAGGTACAATACAATAAAATCCTAAACATCAGTTAATCACATCAAAGAGTACAAAATATTAAAAAAAATTCAAAACGTCAAATAACAATATAAAAAATATACCCAGCACAGTCCTTTTAGTCCTTCCAGAAGGGGGGGGGGTGGAACAAAAGTGTGCACAAGTCCTGAAGCTCCAAGCCGACCAGCCTCCTCGCCTCCACCGAGGCCCAGACCATGGCAAGTCCAGCCGCCCGCTGCGGCTGGCCCCAAATCCTAGCCAACAACAAGAAGATGGTAGCGAAGCATCCCAGGGGGCCAACCAGGACAACCCACAGCATCTCCCACCTGTCTCCACTCCTGGGAGCCGGTGGCGTGGACTCCCGGGCAAGACAGGGAATCCCTCTCCGCGACGGTGGCGTCTCCCCTTTTTCTTTGCAGTTATGACACTTTATAACACTTTTTACACCTTAAATATTACCCAGTTAGCAGTATGACACAATTTCATTAATAACAATTAAAATAATATAACACTCAGTGATATATGCAGACAATCTTTGCAGTTATGAAGCAAGCTGACTGCAGAGGAGGCCCACTGTGTTTGCTGTTAACAGGTTAACAATCCCATAACTCCACAAATAACAACAAATCCACAAGGAGTAGAAAAGTTGTAAACACTAATTCTTCTCCTAGAAAAAGTAGAGACATCACCCTGCCAACAAAAGTCCACATAGTCAAAACAATGGTCTTCCCAGTAGTAATGTATGGCTGTGAGAGCTGGACCATAAGGAAGGTTGAGCGCAGAAGAATAGATGCCTTTGAACTGTGGTGCTGGAGAAGACTCTTGAGAGTCCCCTGGACTGCAAAGAGATCAAATCAGTCAATCCTGAAGGAAATCAACCCCAACTGCTCCTTGGAAGGACAAATAATGAAGCTGAAGCTCAGGTATTTTGGCCACCAAATGAGAAGACTCACTTGAGAAGGCCTTGATGCTAGGAAAGTTCGAAGGCAAAAGGAGAAGGGGATGACAGAGGATGAGGTGGATGGATGGAATCATTGACGTGATGGACGTAGATCTGGGAGGGCTGCAAATGATGGCAGAGGACAGAGGAGCCTGGCGTGTGGTGATCCATTGGGTATAAGGTTGCAAGATGGTATCCTAAAGGAGGACCTGTCCTCCTTTTCTATAATTTGTCCTCGCGTCCTCCCTTACCTACTGTATGATACAGTAGGTAAGGGAGGACAGGAGGACAAATTATAGAAAAGGAGGGCATGTCCTCCTTTAGGACACCATCTGGCAACCCTAATTGGGTACCAAAGGGTCGGACTCAACTGTGTGACTGAACAACAACAGAAGACATATTTATGCATTTTAGCTTTATGTCTGCTCACACTTAACATTGTTCTAGGTTGATCACATCACATTTATTAAAATAATGTAGAGCTGTAAGGTAAAGCCAGTCGTATCCAACTCTAAGGTTGAGTGCTCATCTCTGTTTATAGCCAAAGAGCCAGTGCTTTCAGCTTCTGCAGACGTTTCCATGGACATGTGGCAGTCATGACTAAACACCAGAGTGAATGGAACACTGTTTACCTTCCCACTGAAGTGGTACCCGTTTATCTACTTGCAATGTCTTGCTTTCAAACTGCTAGGTTGGCAGGAGCTGGAACAGATGAGGGGAGCTCACTCTGTCATGCAGCACTCGGTCTTGAACTGCTAACCTTGCTGACCTTCCAGTAATCAAGTTCAGCGTCTTAACCACTAAGCCTCCACAGTCCCTATAGAGTTGTACCTGTGTTGAATAAGTTAACATTTGTATGTCATAATCCTATACAGCCATGAGCTCTATTACCATTTCTGTTTTCCATGAATCCACCTCATAAGAAACCAGCTCACATTGAAAATAGCTAAATTCCTGGAGCAGCTAATTTTCCTCCCTCTCCACCAACCACCATTAAGACTTATATCCATATCTTTTATAAAGGAGCAAGTCTGTTTCTGAGATTATGTGTCTGGAATCACTCTTTGCCCTCGTCCTTGTTTATTCAAAGCATTTCAATGGAGGCATTGTAACTGCTTCAGCCAGCCCTGCTGTGTATGTGAAGCTTCTCTGTGATTAATGGGTATTTTAATAAATGATGAATCAATTACTATAGATTGTCAACTGGCTGCCTGTTTCCACAGTTTAAAATTAGTAATAGCATCTACAACTGATCTGTTTAACCATGTATGACAAACACCATTCATTGTTTGACGTGCATAATGTGTCTGGTGCTAATTATGTCTGAAGTGAATTTTTTATCACAAAGTTCATATCTGTTAGCATCAAGGGCTTGGGATACTTTCACTTTAGAGGCTCTGTGAGTTAGGACCAAAGACTTCACAAGTATTTCTATTTTCAAGGCCAATAAATGAGTAAACTGAATGAAAGTGCCGGGGGCCATTCCCAAAATGTAGAAAGTTAATTTTAAAAAGGAGGTTGGGGGGTAACAAAGAAATGAATTTTATTTTCATTTTATTTTTTTAAACAAAAATTGTCAGGGTCACAAGATCAGACCAAGTCATGCAGTATCACAATGCAGCTGGAAATGGGGTGAGATAAATGTTTGTGTGTGATGTACCATAAGTATCTACCAATTTGCAGAGACCATAACATGTGTATGAGGTGTTCAAGAGGTTGTACAACATTGAGTGACTCTGCACAGCGAAGCAGGGGTGCAAACCCAAGTCTTCAAAGTCCCATTCTTACATTTCTACCCACTGTAACACAACAGCTCTCGTGTATGATAAATATATATGGTCCATTTTTACAGCAAGAATAAGGAATCTTTCCAGATCTGGGTCTGTATCTTGTCTCAGCTAACAGGGCCAGATTTGCACCCACATGTGCATACAGAGTTCTACACTGCTGCTGCTTCTTCTGCTTCTTCTGCTCCTGCTTCTTCTGCCATATCTGTTCCAGATTTTGGCTATCATCATATTGATAGTTTTCCTGTTCTTAACTCTTCGGAACAGTTCTTCTGAGGACATGCCACAACAGTCTTTCAGGTTCTTCACTCATGAAGTCTTTCTACATCTAGGGCCTCTCTTCCCAGGGATCTTTCCTTGCAGAGCAAGTTGGAGTATTCTATACTTTATGTTATTCTTCATGATATGGCCAAAGTATTGGAGCTTTCTTTGCTTAATAGTCTTAAAGAGTTCTTGTTCTTTATCCATCTGATGCAACACTTCTACATTACTCACATTTTAAAAGCTTCAATCTCTTTTCAGATGTTTAGTCAATGTCCAAGCTTCAACTCCACTGGGAATACGTAACATCTCACTATTCGGAGCTTTGTAGTGAGAGTTAGATCTCTACTGCATAACAAATGATTGTCAGAGTTGTATACTAGGATATCAAATCCTTGCTGACCTCAAAGAACCAAGAACTTTAGGCTCCCCACAAAGGGACTCCTGCCTTGGTTTTTAACAGCCAATCTGCGCTCATAGTGTGTGTGTGTGTGTGTGTGTGTGTGTGTGTGTGTGTGTGTGTGTGTGTGTTCCTCTTTCAAAGAAAAGGACTGTCACAAGAAACAAAGTGCCCCTTGCCTCACTCTTGCCTGGAGGCATGGAATTTTGTGGGGCTCAAAAATTGCTCATGAGAAAGTCTCATTAAATTAAATGAATAAAGACCAATAAAACATGAAAAGCAGAATATTTTGGCCGTGCAGTGAGAAACAAAAAAAGTACAGGTTCCTACAGGTGATAATTCAAGGTAAAATAAGTGGGGAAAGAGCTTCAGCTTTATTGGAGGGCTGAGCTGTCACACACCTTCTTCTTTGACAGCAGCAACTCAGGCTACTGTGTTATTTTCAATTTCCCCTTTCCTCATTTCAAATCACTTAACTTTTTTTTTGCTCTGTGAATACCGAGTACAAGTCTGGCCAGGTTATCCTGCTATGGTAATAGAGTATACTAGGGGTGGCCAAACTGTGGCCCATGGGCTGGACCCAGCCCACAGCACCAAATCATCTGGCTTGCACCACTACCCGGAAGCAGAAGTAAAACGCACCCATGCATGCATAAACACTGCCGTAAATGCACCTGTGGCTATTGTAAACGTGTTTATGACGGCCACAGATGCACTTTATGGTGGAAGGAACCACATGACTGGCCCGCTCAACCACTTAACTGGCGCACAGCATGAAAAGTTTGGGAACCCCTGGAGTAGACCATACTGCCAGTGACTCAAGATTTAGTATCAGGAGGCAGTTAATTAACCTGACAACCCTGAGGACTAATAGCCTTGGATGCCGAAGTCCACAGGGAAAGGTGATGGTCCCCAAGTGGATTAACTCCCACTTGAATCCATATTGATGGAGGGCAGCAGCTTCATCAGTATTGGCCTGGGGCTGAGGATGACTTTGCCTGCCCAAAAGGCTCAGGATCAGAAAGTGACTCGCAGAACTGGATCATTGGTGCGGGTGTCATGCTGCAATGCGGAAGTTAGATGAAAGACCACTGCATTACATTCTCAGAGCAGCCTTCATAGCTGATCACCATGAAGATCACCAATATTCAGATTTGGATTCAGATTTAGAAGAAGAAGAAGACCAAGTGGAATATGAACAAACTGCTGTGATGTTGCTCTACCCTAAAGTTGAAAATGGCTCCTTGCTCTACCCTGTACTTGCCTAAGGATCATATAAAGACCCCTGAGTCAATCTGCATTCACACATTTGACTTACTAGTGACAGTAAGCAAAGAAATATTTAATTCTCTACCCAAACATATTAACACACGGACAGTGGATTGGTGTCTGAGAAACACAAATGGTAAGCAACGTTCAGAAGGAAACTTTTAGCCTCTTCTCTCAATTCTACCACCTCAACCCAAAATGGTTGCAGATTGTTTAGGAACCTTCTGGATTAAGATAAAGTGGTCATCTCATGGAAGGAAAGCAAACTACAGTCCTTCAGACGTTGTGCTACAACTCCCACCAGTCTGAGCCAGAAGAACTAATGGTGAAGAATACTTGAATCTGGACTCCCATCATCATCTAGAGAGACATGGTAGCCCACCTCTGCTTTAAACTCAGAAATGCAACAAGCTGAAAACATCAAGAGTTGTGCCATGGTGCAATAATTAGGATGCAACAATATTAAACCAACACAGCTTTGTCAAGAAAGAAACCACCTATCTTTTTAACCTGTCGAAATGTTTTCTAAAGAATCATTAGAGGAGTTCATTAAATAGCTGGTTAAAAGGAGCTGGTGGGTGTAATACTTATCTGAATTTTCAAAAGACTTCTGACAAGGTTGCCATTAAGGAAAATAAATATGCAGAAGGGGTCAGAATGCCCAGCAAATCTAGAGGAACAATAATAAGATGTAAAGAGGCATTATTAATGGCCTGTTTATAAGTGCAAAAGACTTAACAATGGGGGGGGTACCCCTTAATCTAGCATTTGCAACCACTGTGCCTCAAAAATTGATTAATGGATTTAAAGGAGGAGAGTCTATGAGATTATTTAAGTGGTCACACTTGCAGAGCATTCATAACTCTGATACCACCAGTTTTAAAGATTTAAATGTGCCAGATGGAGACAAAATGGGCCCATTGTTGTCTTGAGCTAGGTGTCTGCCATGTGGCTTTGACTGAAGTAGAACCATTGATACAAGTTCTTAAACATTCCCATGTCAGAAGAGAACAATCCTAATGTGAGCATGGTTATACCAATGGTCCCTTTGAATAGGTAAAGGTAAAGGTTGCTCTCGCTAAAAAACCAGTCGTATCTGGCTTCAGGGTTCAGTGCTCATCTCTGTTTATAGCCAAAGAGCCTGTGCTGTCTGTGTCTGCAGACATTTCTGTGGACATGTGGCAGGCACAACTAGACACCAGAGTGCACGGAATGCTGTTTACATTCCCACCAAAATGGTCCCTATTTATCTACTTGCAATTTCCTGCTTTTGAACTGCTAGGTTGGCGGCAGCTGGGACAGAGACAGAAGCCCACTCCGTCATGCAGCACTCAGGTTTTGAACTGCTGACTTGCCAACCTTTCCTCTGAGTACCCGTGAGCAAGAGCAGCAGCTGATACACAGGGACTGTATATACAGTAAAAACCCAACTTACAAATGTCTCGAGTTACATAAAATTCAACTTACATAATGATTTTATGCTGAAACCATGTCCCGATTTACACGATTTCCTATGGGTTTGCTTCAAGTTACATAAAGATTCTTTTTACTATGGGTTTGCTTTGATTTACGTAAAAAGATAATTTTTCCTATGGCTTTGTTTCAAATTACATCAAAAACCGATTTAAGCAAAAGCCTATGGAACGAACTTTTTCATAAGTACGGGTTTTACTGTATAAACAAAATTTATTTCTTGCAGTTCTAGCTATTTTTGGTCTTTCTGGACTTGGGATTTGAAACCACAAAGCTAAAAATGCATGGGAAGCTGCTTTATATCAGACTACAGCGAAGAACCTGTTGCATAATGTAGCAAATAGCACTTGAGTAGACTTACTGAATCAATGAGGAGTAAGTGAGCCAATTCTTTTGTAAATTTAAATCAGTAGTGCCTAAACTTTTTTCCCCGTGGGCCGGTCCCGCCCCCGACACGCAGCTGTGGGGGATGGAAGCGGGCTGCTCCTGCTGCTGATCGTTTTGATGTCAGCAGCAGTGGCGGAGGCAATCGGGCTTCACTTCTGCTGGCCTGAGCAGCCTCCGCTCAGTCCCAGTACTTCAGAAGCCTTAAACAATGTGGATCACTGCATTGAATAAATTTTTGGAGCCTTCTCTGTTTCAAAATCTGTGGGGCTGGAAGGATAAACCTGGCATGATGTCAGCACGGCTCACCAGGTTTACCCTTCCAGTACCGTTGAATTTGAAACAGAGAAGGGGGAAATTTCAACACGGCGATCCACGTTGCTAAAGGCTTCCAAAGCACTGAAGTAGCGGAGGCTGCTCGGACCAGCAGCAGCAAAGCCCGATCGCCATACCCGTCAAACGTGGCTCTGGAAAATATGGGAAATTACTGTGCATGTGCACACGCATGCCCAGTAACCCGTTTGCGCATGCACAGAACCCCTTTGTGCATGCGCAGAACCCCTTTGCGATGGCCATGCATGCGCAGTAACCCCTTTCAACATTGTTAAAATACAGGATGGTGGCAGGAAAGGGGAGGAATGAGTGCTAAAATACAAGAAATCCCAGCCAATACGGGATACTTGACAGGTACCGTGTTTCCTCGAATATAAGACAATGTCTTATATTTTTTAAAACTTCAACATTAGCACAAGGTCTTATTTTCAGGGGATATCTTATTTTTCCATGAAGAAGAATACCAGTCTCGATTATGCTTCCCCACTCACAACCAAGGGAAGCGTCCCTTGGGTGCGAGTGGGGAAGCGCGATCAGGACTGGCCTCAGCTGTGAGGCGGCCGGCGTGGCCCATAAGAAGGCCTGCCGCATCGGAGTCTCGATCCCACTCTCACCAGGGGAAAGTTCCCTTGGTTGTGAGCGGGGAGGCAATCAAGACTCCGATGAGTCAGGCTTTCTTATGGGCCACGCCGGCCGCCTTACAGCCAGGAGGTAAGGAGGTCTTATTTTTGGATGGGGCCTTATATTTCAAAGGCAGGCAAAAAAAAAGGGGGGGTTCCTATTATGAGAGGAGGTCCTATATTCAGGAAAACAGGGTATGCCAATCACTGTCGCTGTAGGTGATGTATTTCTACATCCAGCAGTGGGGGGGGGGCGGGGGTGTTCCAGAGAGGGTCCAGGTTCTCAGCCTGGGCCAGATTAATAATATGTATGGGCCTAATTGGGCCCATGGCCAATAGTGTGAGCATCCCTGATTTAAATGGTAATACTCTAACTACAACTAACTATGGTAAAGTAAGCCTCAGATAGAGTAGATCAGGAGTTCTCAACCTTTTAAAGCCCTGGGCCAGGTCATGCTCCCTCAGACAGCTTCGGGGGCTAGATGGCCATTTTGGCCTTCCTCCACCACATGGCACTTCTTGGTGTGGTGGAGGTGGTGGTGGGCCCACATGAAAAGTTGCTGTGGCCCGCATCTGGCCTGTGGGCCGCAAGCTGAAAATCCCTGGAGTTGATCATTTGGATCAGTGGAATTTAAGGAGGCAGTTGACTCGTGAAATCTCCATTGTGCCTACTCTAGTATGATTTTTTTAGGCTAAGCAACAGGGTTTTGTTCTATTTGTCTGTACATTTGTTCCTCTATCTGTGGCCAAAATCCTCTTTCATGGTTTTTACTGTTCTTCTCCTTTTGTGTCCAGATCAAACTTTGAACTGCCAAAATGAAGCCACTTTCTTGGGTTTGTCATTGGCCTAAATTAAATATTCAACGGTACATGTTTCCAACAGTAATCGGCAGACCAGCAAATGAGCCAGGCTTCGTGTCTCTTCACATTCACACAATGTGATGTTGTCTACCAGAAGTTCCCACTTGAGCATGTTGGCACTACACCCCTCTGTCTGTTCAGGGTCCTCCGAGTGACATAGGAAAGGTCAAATTCCTCAGTCATATCCTCCTATCGAGGTGTTTATCTCCATAGACAGCCAAAGTGCCAGTGCTGTCTATGTCTCCAGATGTTTCAGCGGTCATGTGGCAGGTATGACTAGATGCCAAAACACACAGAATACTGTTAGGCAGGATATCTCTCAATGCCATTTCCAGGGAATCCTAGGCAGGTGAAGGCATCTGCTTGGGAATATCCTGAAGCAAATGGTGAGCCACTGTGTGAGACAGAATGCTGGACTGGATGGGCTGTGGCCTGTTCCAGCAAGGCTGTTCTTATGTACCTTTCCCACCAAAGTGGTACCAATTTATCTACTTGCAATTTCTTGCTTTTGGACTGCTCAGTTGACAGGAATTGGGACAGATGACAGGGACTTACTCCGTTGTGCAGCACTTGGGTCTCAAACTGCTGACCTGCTGACCTTGCAGTCATCAAGCTCAGAGTCTTATCCACTAAGCCACTGTGGCACCATCAACTCAGCAGAACCTCTCTCCCCAAAGTTCTACTGCTCACATCACCAAGTTCTCCCAGATCAAACATCTCCGGGTGCTGACACTGAGAATGGCAAAGAAGGTTATACTAGGAAGGGAGCTTCCTCAGTGGGGGCCCACATTTTATGGAATAGTCATGTGATGGCGAACCTTGGCACTCCAGATGTTCTTGGACTACAATGCCCAGAAGCCCAAGCCCCCTGTGAATCCACACGAATGGGTTTACTGCGATTCATGGGGCCTGCCCTGCCCTCGTCACTCCCAGAAGTGGAAGTAAAACATGCCCATATGGAGGAAGAGTTAACCCAGAAGAGTCTTAACCATATGGGCATATTTTACTTCCACTTCCAGGAGCGACAAGGGCAGCGCAGGCTCGATGAATCGCAGTAAACCCATTCGTGTGGATTCACAGGGTGCTTTGGCTTCTGGGAATTGAAGTCCAAGAACATCTGGAGTGCCAAGGTTTGTCATCACAGGAATAGTCTATCTGTAGAGCTTCATCAGGCCTCCTCCTTAAACATTTTTAATGTCTAAAGACAGAATTAAGCAGAGAGGCTTACAAGGATATCTCCTCTAACAATTAGTCTTTTTTTTTAGACCCCTATTTGTTTTGGGGCCCAAAGCCTTAAAATTTGATTTTTACTGATATGTTGATGCCAGTGCAAGGGTTTTGTGTTTTTGTTAAATTGCCCAGAAGGGTAAGCTTTTTTTACTAGATAGGCAGCAGAGAAAAGAGACAGACAGACAGACAGACTCATACAGTCATAGAATAATTGAGTTAGAAGCAGCCTATAAAGCCATCAAGTCCAACCCATGCTAAGTGCGGTAATACAAGTCAAAGCAGATCTTTACCGATAAAGAGGGACTTTAACCGTTGGACTCAGGCATACATGCCTCCTCCTGTCCATAGTATCCCATACCAAGCCACCTGCACTCATCTTAACCTGGCCCGCAGAGCGCCGCAAGGGTCCCACAGTCGGCAGTGGGGCAATAGCCCCACGAACGCAAACAAAATAAAATAAACTTCAAGCCTCAGCGTCCTATGCACCATGAGCACTTCAGCTGATCAGGCTGAAGGGTGCAAGTGCACAGAACACTGAAAAAGCCAGTGCGCAAAAAATAAAATAAACACCTCACACAATGGGAGTGCAAGGCCGCCGCAGGTGGACGCAGCGCCTCACGGCCTCGCAAACAAAAACCCGCAAAAAACACTATGAAACAACCACCGCCCTTCTTTCCCGGAGCAACAGGGAGAAGAGGGACTCCCTCTGCTCCCTGCTACCTGGCCGAAGACATGGCGAGACCACTGCTGACCTCAAGGTAAGTTGAGCCAGGGTGAAAAAAAACAGCAGGCAACAATTTGTCGGGGGAAGCAAACTCTCTGGCGAATGACTGGATGCTGCCTTTCTACTACCCACACCACTATTTCGAGAAGTAGCACGAAACAGCGGTGGAGGTGATAGAAAAGCAGCAGCCAGCAATCCACAAGGAAGAGCACTACCCTTTACAGATCATTGCCTGCCGATCTCCCGTTAGGTAAGCCAGGCAAAAAGGAGCAGAGAGGAGAGAACCATCGTGAAGCAGATAGCTCTTCTCTGCCTCCTTTTCACCTGACCTACCTAACGAACATTACTGGACAAAGAGCGAGCTGACTGTCGGCTCTTTCTTTTCCCTATAGCTGCATTGAAAACTAATTTCGAAACAGCAATGGGGAAAAGAAGAAATGACAGACAGGCCGTTCTTCACACAACAAAACACAACAACAACAAAACCAAACAGTTAACCAAAACGCAAAGCACCAAAATTAATAAAACACAAATAAATAAACAAATAATTAAAATAAACCCATTAAACAACAAAACAATAAACAACAAAATCAACAACAAAAAACTGAAATACCAAAGGCTAACGAAAAACCATAAAAGCACACTAAAAACATCTATCTACAACATGAAAATGCCTAACTCAACAAACAATAATATCACTAATTAAATAAATAAATACGGGAAAAATCAAAAAATAAATAACCAGAAATAATTAAAACGTTTAAACACATCTAAAACCCACAATACAAACAAACAAACAAGCTGAAACACTTTGGGGGGGTTTAAGTAGAAACTCTCTACTTAAACCCCCCAGCCCAACACTACAAAATCAAAACAGAATAAACAATCAAGAGCACTTATCAAACACGTCCTCCTTCCATGCGTCCAGAACTAAACTGAACAAAGAAAGGAAAATCACAGTAATCTTAAAAACAGCCCCACCTAGAGGCTGGAAGAGTAAAAACAGTAAAAAAATGTAAAAAATCAAAATGACAAATATAAATAAAATAAATAAAATAAAGTCAAAAACCACAAATTCAAAACACCCCCACCCAAATCACCCTTAACAAAAAAAAAACACACATACAATCTGCCCGGCAAGGCCAGGCAATCTATGCTAGTGTGACATATGGATGTCCTCCCCCCCCCTTGAATGCCTCAAATGATGATTCACTCACTACCTCTGTGTTGTTGCTTGACTAAAAATAGGGGGAGGGGGTTGTGCAATCATGGACAGACAGATCCTATTACATCCCAAATATTTAACACAGTATGCATTTTTTAAGACTCTGCTGCAATTATTCTGACAGTTTACTTCACTAGCCCGTAGATTTATACGACTATGGATGGAAGGGAAATGGTTGCAACTTGAAATTAAATTGCATAGTATGCTTCTTTACCTTTCATTTCACTCAATTTTGGAAGAGAAAAGGAATTATGACAACATTAGTTACAAGCAGCCAGATATACTGGCTTATCTTTTAGTTGCCTGCGATGCTGAACTAGCATCGATAAAACAATAGATTCATTTCACTCCCACACTCGCTTCTGTAAAAAGATGGCTGTGTTTGAGAAAGAGAGAGAGAGAGAAACTGAGAGGATGTTTCTGGCTTCTGAAAATCAGATTCAGTGATGATATCTTTCTGAACCTTTCAGGAGGAAACTAACAACAGAATCATTTTAGACCATTCTGCCCTTCCCTTTGAACCTCGCAGACTAATTATTGATGTTTTGTTATACATTCGGTAAGACTCCAGCATTGCTATTAATAATTCACCCACCCTGACTAGCTAAATTTATCCATGTAGTTTCGCTTACCACTATGGTTTCACTAATTTATTGTACACATTTCACTTCCCTGAGGAGTCAGAACTTTTAGGAAGTATTGACAGCTTTCTCCCCTTTGGATAAAAAAGTACTCAAGACTTAGGTTGTCCTTCAAAAAAAGACCAACATTGCAGGGAAAGATCCAGTCCTTTAGCAGACAACAAATCTTCCTTCCTAAGGAAAGGGCTTCTCTGTCTCTTTATGTCTGGAACAATTTCAAAAGAACTAAAGAGTTTCTCTCCTTACCTTCCTGGCTAGCTAGAAAATGTCACCTTACTAAACTATGATGGGCATTCTATTTCAAAGCGTGAGAGGTACCTCCAGCTATCAAGGAACATTAATGTTCTTCTGTCGTCCCTCTTTTCATTGAATTATAGTGTCCACCTTCTCATGCATTTCTCTACCCTACTGCCTGGAGCAGGTGCAGAACCTGGGACTGGATAAGGACCTTAATGTCATGAAGGCTGTGGTGGGCTCCCAAAAAAAATTACTACTTACTCTGAGGTCGTGGTATGGTGGGTGTCGCCAGGAGGAAAGCCCTGCATTGCACCCAAATTAGGACTACTTTATTTCAAAACTGGGATAGGCAGGGCCAGCCAGAATTTCTGCTACCAGTTCTCGTGAACTGGGGCGAACCTGTTGATGCCCACCACTGCATGAAGAGTTTCAAGGAATTTTCTTTAGTTTCATTCTGGCCCATCAACTGTAGCCTTTGCTGAGTTTGTATTCTAGGACAGTGGACCTGTGTGTTTAACCAATTGGCTTAGATCAGGGTTTGTCAACCTTGAGTCCCCAGTTGTTCTTGGAATTCAATTCCCAGAAGCCCTGATCAGCGGGTGTGCTGACTTGGGCTTCTGGTAATTGAATACCAAGAAAACCTGGCGACCCAACATTGACATGCCCTGGCTTAGACGATAATAGCAGCTCCCTCAACTTAGTAAGTGGATGTGGTTCTCTTGGGTAGCCCTAGTAATAATAATAATTTTGTGTCAGAAATTATTCTAGGTTGAAAGGATTTTTGCTGGAGAAACTCCACTCAGGGGATGCCCGAATGAGGCTCCTTTCATGTTCCCATTTGGTTACAAGAAGTCAGTCTGTTTTTACAGCATGTCCAAACTGTTCCATTTCTGTTCAGTTGTTGCATCACTGAAAATCAAAGAATGTACTGAATGTATTTAAGAATGCCTTGTAGGTTTTTTTCTTGCCACGTTTGTGGGGTGGTTGCCCCACTCGCGGCTGGCAGACCCTTGTAGCGATGATCCAAGGGTGGTAAGGTAAGTGTAGGCGGCTCAGTTTGGGATGGTTGGGCTGGGTGCGGGCGTGCATGCCAGATACCAATGGTTAATGGGCCTCCTTATAGGTAAAGATTTGGTCCTGAGCACAATCTAGGTAAAGGTAAAGTTCTACCTTGCTCGAAAGCCAGTCGTGTCTGACTTTAGGGGCCGGTGTTCATCTCCATTTACAGCTAAAAAGCCAACATTTCGCATCTGCAGAAGTTCCTGTGGTCATGTGGCAGGCATGACTAGATGCTGGAGTGCACAGAACACTCTTACTTTTCCTGCTGAAGTGGTACCTATTTATTTACTTGTAGTTTCTTGCTTTTGAAATGATAGGTTGGCAGGAGCTGGGACAGACAACAGGAGCTCACTCCATCGCACAGCACTCAGGTCTTGAACTGCTGAATTGTGAACCTTCTGGTTGCCAAGCTCAACATCTTAACCACTAAGATACTACGGCCCTGAGCATGATCTAGTTTGGGCTAAATCTGATGCCCCTGTGTTTTTGTACCAGATCAGATGTCAGTATTTGAAGTTCCTGCACCAGAGTAGAGATTAGAATGTAATCTATTGGTCATGGACCACTGACCAATTTCTACTACACCAACCAGATACTTGCTGGGATACTTCCAATTTAATTTACATCCTGCCTTTCTCAAGCCAAAGCTGACTCAAGGCAGCAAACAACATTTTAAGTCATGCAATAAAACATAATAGCAATCAATAAACATAGAATATAACATAAGAATTTCAATACAATCAAGATAAATTAAGTAATACAATAATCAAGTTAAAAAACATATATCAACATATATCAATAGAAACTCAATGACAGTCCCAACAGAGACAGAGTCCCCATGACAGTTGTACTCGCTTCACTCACGGGCAATGCCAGATTGTAAAGAATGCAGAATTTCATGGGCCTCAATTGGATTCAGTAAGGTTCTTCCGATCTTATTTTATTTTTATTTTTAGGATTTGTATTGCCACACAATTCCAAAGACTCTGGGTGGCGTACAGATATTAAAACCATCACAATTTTTTAAAAAAATCACAATTAAAATCCCATTAAAAACTACCACAAAACATTCCCTACCCTCCCACCAGTTTAAAAAAAGGGAGAGAGCGTTCTTAAATCAGCCACAATAAGTGATCCTCAGATGGCATTCTTGACTAGTAAATTTAAAACACATTGGTCAGCCGATGGTATTCTGGGCTTTGAAAAATGAGCAGGCCATTGGAGGCTGAACTCAGCACACGGCTTTCTTCTACAATGCTTTAGCATTGATTTATTAGGAGCATGGAAACAGTTAAGGCATTCTGCCGAGGCACAAAATAACCTCATTATCATTTCTAATACGGATCAATACTCTACATGCTGCCCTTTGGAGAGAGCAAATGAGGGAGAGAGAAAGGGAAAAAAATAAACACCCAGTTTTCCAAGAGGCATAATTATTGCAGAGATCACATTTAGCAAAGTAGCATTAAAGATTTCTCAGTAAACCTTTAAGACACCCCCTGGTGAGCCCCCCCCTTTTCCTCTGCTTGGTCAATACATTTTTGAATTGAATGAAATGCAAATTGATATCCTGCTTATTGATTCTTTCTCTGTCCCTCCAGGCTCCTTCGCCACATATCCTTGCCACTAAGATCGCGTGGTTGTTATTACTGTGTTTGTTCCTCATGACATTTTGTCAGGTGGCTTTTCAGTAGTTCTCGGGGGCTTGCAAGCGGCGTGAGGGACCTCCTCAGGTTGTCATTAATGGCAAAACCTCTCTGTCCCATGTGGACAGGGCTGTTTTTGTTTGACGTGAATGGATCGGTGTGAGAGCCCCCGGCTCCCAAACCTCAGCATGAGGCTCAACGCAGAACATATGCTTCCTGCTTGCTAGATTTGTCTGCAATAATAATAATTTTTTAAAAAGAGAATGTGTTTTTTTAATTTCCAGACCAGGCCAAATTTATCAAGATAAAAGACATATAAGCTAGGGTGTGTTATTTTTCTTCCGTGTCTAGGCCAGATGTGAAACTGCCAAAATGAAGCCACCTTTTGATGAATTCATTCTGTATTTCTTTTCAGCTGACCTGGTGTGAGAAAGATTAGCTGGTACAAGATGGCCATGGCCCAGGGTACGTCCGATTGTGGTTCAAAAACACCACAATCTTCTAAGAGGCTCCTTCTTTGTACCCCGCCAGGGTGTATGATCTTTTGCTTTTCTTTGCTGCTGGGGGGGGGGGATGTGAGGCAAAAAATGGAAGGAGGGGAGTCAAAATATGAAACATCACATGCACTAATATATTGATTAGTCATTTGAAGAAGTAGCAATTAGCAATAGCAATTACACTTATAGCGCTTAGTGTACTCTCTGGGCGATTCACAAGGTAATTAACAATTTGCTCACAAAGGATGGTAGGCAAAGTCAGCTGGGATCCCAGTCAGGATCAAACTCACAACAACAACATCAGCAGTAGTTTTGGTTGCAGTACAGCATTTTAATCATTGTGCTACCAGGGGCTCATAGTGTGTGGAACCAGATGGAAACCAACTTTCTTTAGGCAAAAATTCTGTTTGTGTAAACCCCTATGGACTATTTGGTCCAGCCAAATGGAGAAATTCTAGGAAGAGGCCACGATTCAGAATTTGAGTTAGAAAATAGTGAGTGAGCTGAAGAGGCAGGAACTGCCATTCCCAAGGAGGAGGAGGCCTTTACCACCTTGGTTTAAGTAGCAGTATGTCAATATACAGTAGGGACACAGGAAGGATGAATCCACACAGTGATCTTATATATTTGCTCTACATGGGGCTGCCCTTGATGACCATTCGGAGGCTACAGCTGGTCCAGAATGCAGCTACCCGGGTGGTGATGGGGTGTGGATGTTATGCCCATGCCTCACCTCTGCTCCGGGAGCTGCACTGGTTACCAGTGTGCCTCCGGGTGCAATTCAAGGTGCTGGTTTTGACCTTTAAAGCCCTATATGGCAGTGGGCCAGGTTACCTAAGAGAACACGTTGCCGCCAGAAGGTCTGTCCATCCAACCAGGGTGGACTGGAGGGGCTCTCTAATGGTACCATCAGCTAGAGGGGCTTGCCTCTCTAACACACGAAGGAGGGCCTGCTCCATGTCCGCACCGGCCCTATGGAACCTCCTGCTGATAGAGCTAAGGTTACAGTCAGAATTGCTGCCCTTCAGGAAAGGTCTGAAAACCTGGATGGCAGGGCAGGTATGGGGCCTTAATGGTAATATGGCCCCAGCCTGTTGGCTCATTTCAAGCTAAATCTAGAGTGTCCCTCCCTCTGTATCGCTTGTATCCCTTTTTATTATTTTTATGAATAGGGTGGGGGTAGGAGGGTGGGTAGGTGGCTTGTTTTTTTAAAATCAGTTTTATATGTTTTTAACCTGCTGTAAGCCGCCCTGAGTCGGGTTCGCCTGAGTGGGAGGCATAGAAATTTTAAAAATAAATTAAATTATATCTGTGTTTTATTTTAGGGTTTTAGAGTCTGCTTATGTGGTGCTGATTCTTCTATGTTGTGGATACCCTGCTTCAGTTGATAAATATATCTTGGACTTTGTCCTTGTTTGCTTCAAGAAGACATTTGAATTCTTCTTTAATTATTCAGGCAACCCATAGTCTGGTGTTGGTGAAAAGAACTTGAGGTGTTAAAAATATTTCATCCGAAATACTTCTAATTTTCAGGGATTATTTTCTCTATGCAGGGCTATGTTTTTACAGACAACCGATCAAAAAGTGGGTAGATAATTGCATACAACATGCAAGGTGAATCATTTGTCGTAGTGACAAAAGAGCTGTGCATTATATCATGCATTTAGCATTACAGAATCTAGTACTATAAATAAGTCAGTAATGAGTACCTTTTGTCTTACGCTGTAAGCAATCTCTGCCTCTGAGCGAAGAAGACATTTAGATTGGGCATTACTTTCACGTCTCCTAATTCAGGGGTAATACCAGGTTTGGATTTAGACAGTCAAATCTTTAGAATGAAAATTCTAGCTTTAATGGATTAGTTATTCAAAACAGGAGATTTCTTGAAGCCATAGCTCAGTTTCTGATCCATAGACTACAGATGAGTTTACAATGCAATGTGGCAGATAAAAAAGACCTAACACCCTCCTAGGTTGATCAACAAAAGCGTAGTACCCAGAAGAAAGGAAAGAGCAGTCCCATCCTTTTCTGCTTTAGTCGGATATCAACTGCACTACTGTATCCTATTCAGGACACCACTGCTTGCAAAGGATACCAGAAAGATGGAACATGTCTAAAGGAAGCTGATCAAGGTCATAAAAGGTCTGAATCCCCATGAGGAATGGTTGAAGGAGTTGGGGATGTATGGCCTGGAGAAGAGTACAGTAACAAGTAATAAGGCTGCCATCTTCAAATATTTAAAGGGCAAGCACATGGAAAATTCAACAAACATGTTTTTATTTGAGTTCAAAAAAGCTTTTCTTAAGCCATATGACCTGATACAGTTATCCAGTTATCAGAGTGTATTATACACAATGACAGTAAGATGAGAAGCAGCCACTGGAGGTTAAATGTAGAGTTGGCTGTCCAAGGTATCATTTACTGTCTTCAATAAAGCAGACAGATGAGTTACATAACTTGAACACAACTGGTGGCTTTACTGCATAACTCGATACTCACAGACTACATGGTTTCGTTTAACATCAAATGGGACCTGTGCTGGGTTTAAGTGATCCAGCTGGAATTTACAATAGAATAGTGGGACACATCATGCATACTCAGTCAATGTATCTTGAGAACTTGTAACACTCACACTTAAGAAATAGGAGGGGGAACAAACTAGCTCCTTGATTGGTTATTGGAGCCCATGATTTTAACTCTTAATTTGGCAATAGTTCTCTGGTGCTCTACAAGGTAGGATTTGAACCTCCTTCTTTGCTCCCTCTTTCACCCTGTTGGGTAATTTGAACCAATGGATTCAAATTACAAGAAAGGAGATTAGCATAGGAACTTCCTGATGTTAAGACCTATTTGACAATGCAACCAATTATCTTGGAAGATGAGGGAGGGACCCTCCTTAATAACAATCTGCAAACAGAAGTTGGGTGGCTCTCTATCAGGGATGTTTTAGTTGTGTTTCCTTCACTGGCGATGGTTTGGATTAGATTATCCCTGTGTCCCTTCCAACTCTACAATTCAATTATCCTATGATTCAGAATAGGTAGGAGTTTCCTTGTAGCACATATTTCAATGATCAGGATCCTATTGATGATTTATGCTTGTTTCATAGAAATTATGTAAATCAAAGTGGCAAATTGCCCCTCGTTAAAGAGGTGTTGGGGAGCCAGTTATGGACCAGGACTCAGGAGACTTGGTTCAAATCTTTGCTTGGCCAAAACTCTCTCGATGATGTCACTAGTAAAAGAACTCCATAAATATTTAATGTATCTCATTGCTGGTCTGCCAATTACTACCAGAAACATGTACCAATGAGAATGTAATTTTGGCCAACCACAAAGCCAAGAAGGTGGCTTCATTTTAGGAATTTACAGTTTGGTTTGGTCTGGACATGAAAGAAGAATCTTGTGGGAAAACTTAGTAGGGTTGCATAATTTGTTTGCAGCTTGACAGCACAATGAGGTGTTGGTTGCATTGCTGTGATGTGTTCCAGCAATTCAATGAATATCTCATTAATGAACAGCAATTTGCCAGCATGGCTTATGTGATTTTGCTAATGCAAGCATAAATTCCCAATAGGATTTTGGCTACAGTTTGATTGGGATTACAGACAGAAATCATGCACCATCCTTTTTTGAGTTGTGCAAGTCCATAACACACAAAGATCACACTTTGGTTATTTAAAAAACCTGATGGAGGACCAAATCTGAGACCATAGAATTTATACAATTCTGTTGTATATTTAACATGCAGCTGCTAGTATTTTATACAATGACAGGTCTTGGGTGGCTACCGTAGAAATACATCATGTACCAGATGGCTCAGATAATTTGCACTTTCTGTTTCATTTGCAATTGATTTGCAGATAGAAGATGCCAATCTACAGTTGAAAGAAATATTACTTTTTTTACTGCAGTACCATTTCTGGTATAAAATATTCTTTCCAGCATTCCAAAGAAACATAGCACAGATAATTGAGATCTCCACTACATGTGGGTGGGTGTTTGTACATGTATGTATATGTTGTATATATACTGTATATATATACACAACCTATACTGTATAGAAACACACTCATATTTGCACAGATGGCTAATATTTGTCGTTTTCCAAGAGGAAAAATTTACTATTTTAATGCAACCTTCTGTGTTAATTTTCTAATATACAGTCACAGTTAGGGTTGCCATACGTCCCAGAAAACCAGGACTGTCCCGGATTCAAGGTTGGAAATATTGTCCTAGCCAGTTCAATAAAAATCATGTTAAAGTCCTGGATTTTTAAAACTTACTGATTGTGTATTATAACACACCATTAAAATACATTCAAACTCTCACCATCAAACAAGCGATTTACTGCCACATTAGAGTTGGAGTATACCTGGAGGCAAATCTTAACATCCTCACCTCATACCACTTCCTGATAAGTGTGACCAGTGTGTTTCCTGGAACTGAGGACATTAAGAGTTGACTGCGATGTGACTTCTCAGAAGTACAACAGATCATCTTACTGTAAGAATTAACTGCTGTTGTAAATAAATAAATTTATGTATTGATGTATTTAATGTGAAAGTGTTTTATAGCTGTCATTATATTATGTTTATTTTTTAAAAGGCTATTTTGTAGATAACCTAGCGATTTTTGTCAAGTATACTTGACAAATAATTATGGCAACTCTAGTCGCAGTGACAATTTACATTTCAGAGCATAGATGTTTTCCTGAGGTGTTCCCAGCCAATTCAAGATCATAAGAATAAGATGAGATTCACATCACCACACAGCCAATCAGATCTAACTATGTGGCAATCTCATTATGCCAAATCAGAAAAATCAAGGATCATTGACTCATGTCTGAAAAGGTTCTCCTACAATGCCGATTAGCCAACCAGGTTGCCTGATTGAGATCACAAAAAAGCATAATAAAGGAACAACAATGCTAATTCCCCTCACTCTGAATGAGTATTTCTCTCTCTCTTGATTTGACAGATCACCACCATCAAAACAGAGCTTGCATTTCATGAAAGCTCAAGATCCATCTTGAACATCTGTTGCACATGTTTTGGTTCATGACTCCTGTTCCTATAATTGCAACATTCTATGTTCTGGGATGGGGAGAGAGAAAAGCTCACATTTTTCAAAATTATCATCCTTACTTTTGGACATCTATAATTAGATGTTTTTATAAATGTTTTAGATAGTTTTATAGTATTTAGTTTTAATTAGCATTGGGTACAGGTTTTAGCTGATGTTGTGACCTGCCCTGGGTCACTTAGACAAAAAGGGTGGTTATATAAATCCAATAAATAAATAAAGAGGAACCCATAATTTGACAAAAGCATGATGTGAGGTCATATGACTCTTGAACATGTGAAACCCAATGACAGAACATCAGCAAAACGAAACCTTTATCCATCCTTTCAATGCTTCATCTTCTTTCTGATATCTAATTTACTCTATATCCATCATCCTTCATGATACAATAGTACCTGCCCCATTATTCTTACAAACAAAAATGATTAGTGCAGGCTCATGCAGGCCATCTGTTGAGAATGGTCCCATTTATATGTAGATTTAGATTGCCTACCCCTTTTTTTGCTAAGAAATACTCATAGAAGTTTTTGGGATTCTTTACCATAGTATTTATTTTGTGAGAAGGGGTTTTCTACTCTTATCTTTTAGAAGATATTCTCAACTGGATGAGATAACAAAATGGCTCTGAGATAAATAGAAATAGTCTTAAGTTTGAAGCCAATCCATCTTCTGTCAAGGCCTTTGAAATCCTGAGGATTAACTTTGGTGTCAACAAGAAAGAAAAAGAAAACTTCATCTTCTGAATGATTCTGGAAATTTATATGCAAAGGGGTCTAAACTTCTTCATACAATCAGAGAATGAAATTGGGTAGACACTCTCTGACAATAAGCACACAGCAGCACAAAGGAAAGAAAAAGAGTTAACTTGGGAATTTAGCCCTTTGAAACTTAGAATGGCACACTTCCCACTTTGTAAAAGAGTCACATCCCCACTTCTTTCTAAGAAAATAAGAAAACTTGTGTTCCATTAGAGAGGTGTGCTTGTGATAGAAAAGGTGGTAGAAGTTCTAATTCTAATTAAATTGAAAGTATCAAGAGCCATAGCTGCTCATCTCTGGAGAGCAAAGGCCTTCTCCATGGAGGAACAAGAGAAAGGTGTGAGAAGGAAGAAAAGTGTCATCCCCAACACTAAAGATAGAAATCAAATATCAAATTAAGGTCATTCCAGGTCAGAGCAGATAAAAACTATCTAGGAAACATGAACTCTTCCCCATACAAAGACACACCGCTTCAGCATATTGAGTACACTCGGTCATTTCCACTAGACACTAGGAAGATTTTTTCCCCCTATCACATGATACAGATTGCACTCTGGAATGCTAAGTGACTGAAATAAAATCCTTTGAAACAGGGATTCTCAACCTGTGGCCCACAGGCTGGATGTGGCCCGCGGCACCATTTCATGTGCCCCCTGCCTCCACCACACTAAGGAAGTGCCATGTGGTGGAGGAAGGGCAAAATGGCCATCCGGCCCCTGAAGCTGTCTGAGGGAGCATGACCCAGCCCCAAGCTTAAAAAGGTTGAGAACTCCTGCTTCAAAACTACTACTGTAGTTCTCCAAAATGATTTCCGATTTGGATGGATTTATTTTAAATGGAGCTTGATTTGTCCCAGCTAAGGAGCAGAAAAGTGCTCTTGAGTAAATGAGCTGAGGAAACTGGAAGGCGTAGGGATAGTAATGGAAGCCAATATAGGAGAGCTGTTGTATACTAAGTCAAGCCAACACTGCAATTCCATATTGTCTGCTTTGGGTTACCAGTGGCCACCCAAAGTTTCAAGCTGGAGTTTTTCCCAGCCTTATGTGGGTGGGTGGGTAGGGATCTCTGTAAGTCAGTTCTGGCTTGATCCTGACAAAACACACTAACATGATGATACTTGCATATATAGTGGTACCTCATACAATGGAAAAAATTCATTCCACGGGGTTCTTCGTTGTATGGTTGTTTTTGTTAAATGGGACCACTGGCCACACCTACTCCGCAGGTAAAGCCTCAGCTGGTTCGGTGAGGGGAGCCTTTTCTAGCTGGGTTTCCCCCTCCACCACCACCCCAGCCAGCCATGGGAAGCAGACTTGTAAAGGAACCATTACCCCACTCACCGAACCAGCTGAGGCTTCACTTGCGGAGTTCCCCACCCCCACCCCCTGCAACGAGCTATCAGCAAAACCCTCTTAAAATTCCAAACCCCAGCCCTCAATGGACATTGGCGTTGGGCATTGGGAGATGGCTTTGCTGACAGCCTATTGCAAAGGGGGGGGAGGACTCCGCAAGTAAAGCCTCAACTGGTTCAGGGGAGGGGGAAGGTTCCCCAAATCGGCCCTCGAGTGATCACCCAGCGGCAGTCAGGGCAGCTGGGAGGTGCTTCCCACAGCCGCTCCGACCCCAAATCAGCCATTGTGTAATCGCCCAGTGCTGGTCAGGGAAGCTGGGTTATACCTGTCAAGTTTTGGCTTTGGAAATAAGGGAAATTTTCCGGCAAATAAGGGATACTTGACAGCTATGCTAATCCTGTGCTGCCCTCCAATGGCGGCAGTAGGGCATTGCAGTCTAATTAATAAGGGATGACAGTGGGAAAGAGGGTAAAATAAGGGGTTTTCCTGGCCAATAAGGGATACTTGACAGCTATGAGCTGGGGGAATCTTCCCCCAGCCACTCCGACCCCAAACCGTGAGAATCAGCAGTGGCTGGCCAGGCAGCCGAAAAATCGTACAACAAAAAAAATTGTTGTACAGGACACACTTTTCCCCTGATTTCCTTTCATTGTACAATTTTCCCCCTGTAACATGCATTCAATATAAAGGGTTGTACTGTAGCTCAGACTTTCTATTTGGGAGTTACAGTTCCCAGTGCAAAATGGATCTATTTCCAACATGCACACCACAGCAAGCTCTCCTCAGTGTCTCTTTCCCCACACATGCAGTTAGTACCAAGGAGCCCTGGTGGCGCAGTGATTAAGCTGTTGTACAGCAACCAAAAGGTTGTGAGTTCGATCCTTACCAGCACTCAAGGTTGACTCAACTTTCCATCCTTCTGAGGACAGCATGTTGTGGCCAAAATGCTAATTAATTTGTGACCCACCCAGAAAGTGCACTAAGCGCTATGGGGTGGTATATAAGTGCGATTGCTTACTGATGAAGGCTCACAGAACACTGTAGGCCTGAATCTTCAGTACAAGATTTCCACAAGCCCTGTGTGAATGCCAAAAGGGATGGGAATGGTTTATAATGAGAAATGCTGACATGGAAGTTTCTGATCTTTGTAATACAGTAAAACCCCAATTTACCGGGTGTGTGTGGTGGGAGTCCGTTCCATAGGCTTTTGCTTAAATCAGTTTTTTATGTAACTCAAAGCAACCCCATAGGAAAAATTATTATTTTTTACAAAACTCAAAGCAAAACTATAGGAAAAATATATTTTTTTATCTAAATTGAAGCAAACCCATTGGGAAATGAATTTTTACTTAACTTTAAGCAAACCCATAGGAAAAAGAATCTTTATGTAACTTGAAGCAAACCCATAGGAAATTGTGTAAATCAGGACATGGTTTTAGCACAAAATCATTATGTAAGTTGAATTTTATGTAACCTGAGACATATGTAAGTCAGGGTTTTACTGCACAATTATTCAAACCTGGAGCAAAGAGAAGTGAAGGGTTTTCCTTTCAACCAGAGCTAGGGAGGATTGCTTAGTATTTCTGCCCATTTATGGAGTTCCTAGAGTGTATAAATTTGGGGTTTTGGACAACTCCCAGAATTTTCTAAAAGAAACCTGAGTAATAACGGGGATCATTGCCTAAAAGCATAGACCTGCATATACCATGTAGACCAGGGATTCTCAACTTGCAGCCCGTGGCACCATTTCATGTGGCCCACAACCACCTCTACCACACCAGGAAGAACCATGTGGTGGAGGAAGGGCAAAATGGCCATCCAGCCCCCAATGCTGTCTGAGGGAGCATGACCTGGCCCCCAGCTTTAAAAGGTTGAGAACTCCTGATGTAGACTTTCTTGAGCTTTAGATCCAAATGCAGGCTGGGCTGTAGCTGCTTCATGGATGCATTTACAGCAGCCTTTACACCAGTCCGGCCCCCTCAACTGTCTGAGGGAGCGTGACCCGACCCCAGACTTTAAAAGGTTGCTGACCCCTGCAATACAGTGAGGAAAACATATCCATTGGTCACAAAATGCTAAGTATTTCTTAAGAAAAGCAGTGGAAAGTATGTGGAGGAGAGGAAAATGGAAGGGAATCTCCTGGAAGAGGGTTGATTTGGCTGGTTGCCTAGAACTTCAAACAGGAACAACCCCCGTTGCAACATTTTGTGGTGGATTGTGCTTCTGCTTGTCAATTTGCCTGTTTGTTGCCTAGGAGCAGTGCAAAATGCATCCAGTTAAATTGCTGGGTGATACTAACATTGTTCTTCACACTTTGCTATCGTTTATTTGATTTATACAAGAATATAAGGTTCTCTCTTCCATCCCCCAACTTTCCATAATAAACATAATTATAATACTGCATTAAACAAAGCTTACTTTGTGTTCCAGACATGAAAGATGAGGCCCGTCACTGCATTCGGGATATGAATCTTTATCCACTCTTACTAGAATTCATTAAAGTTGTACAAGACCCCCAAAAAATGTTCTTTCCCCCTCATTTCAAATACAAATAATCTTTACTTAATGTCTCAAAGACGATATTAGCCGTTAGGAAAAAAATGAAATGTAAATGCTAATAAGACAACTGATGTCTCCTAAGCTTTGTTAAACACAATGGCTGTGAAATTATAATTTTCATTAGAGATTGGATGAATCTGGTCACAACATATACACTGGGGAAAACTGGAGTCTTTAATCTACTAACTGCATGCTATTACTGTTAAAGACTGCTGGTTTCTTTAAAGGAATGATGGGATTTATTTAACAAGTGTGCATAAAGTAGCAATGAAGATATTTCTCCAACTGTCTGTGCTTGAACTGAACCCATAAATAAAACCTCAGATGGGTTTATTGGTAAACTTACACTGCACTACATGAGAGTGTAGGAATGTTTGACTCCAGCAGAAGGTAAACAGCGTTCCGTATAGGGTTGCCATATGTCCCGGTTTTCTGGGATTTTCCCGGATTCAAGCTGTCCCGGCCAGTTAGAGAAAAAACATGTAAAAGTCCCGGATTTTTAAATTTGAACAAAGGAAGCAAGATCACTCCCCCACCAAGGGATTTTTGCAAAGAATTAATTCACTGCCTCCCTGCCTTTCTTTCAATTATCCTGCTTGAAAGCGGCAAAGGCAAAACAGCACCCTGAGAAGCCCACCAGGGAGGGGAGATGCTTGCAAGCGAGATAATTGAAATAAAGGCAGGGAGGCAGTGAATTAACTCTTTGCAAAAATCCCATGGCTCATCTTGAATTTTGGGGTCAATATGAATAGATGTTCTTCAATATCTAAAGCAGGAGTTCTCAACTTTTTTAAGCTGGGGGCCAGATCATACTCCCTCAGACAGGGATCCTCATGTAGGGTTTGAGGGTGAGTCTACTTCAATGGGGTGTATGTGAAGGGGAGGGTGGGGTGAGGAGGAAGGGTGGTTTCAAGAGTGGCCCAGAAATTTTATTTTAAAAAATAAAAATAGAACCATCAAGAATAGTCTTTTGCAAGAAGAATCACACGGGGAAAATCTCTTGACTACACTTTATTTTAAACTGATGGAGACTGTCCACCCCGGACAAGGATTCCACAGGTTCTTAGAGCCATGGTCTCCCTGACAGCCCCATCTGGCGCATGCACAGTTGGAAGAATGCAATGATGTCATGTGACTGTCCCGGTTTGGTGGGAGATAATTATGGCAACCCTAGTTCCGTACACTCCAATGTTGAGGCATGCCTGCCACGTGCCCACAGAAACATCTGCAGATGCAGACAACACTGGCTCTTTGGCTATAAACAGATGAGCACTGAACCCTAGAGTCAGATATGACTGACTTTTGAGCAAGGGTGACTTTTACCTATCAGAATTCCCATGATACACATGAAGGTGCCTGTTAACTCTTGAGATTTCTAGTTCAAAATAGTAATTTTTCTTCGGGAATTTGCTCTTGTCTTTATTTCTATCCAAGTGATACACAATTTAAAATTATGGATTATAGGTAAAATTCAAAACAGAGTAAAATGTTAAAATAGACCATTTTTGACCAAAAATGGGCTAATTCAATAGCGTTATCTCACCCATTTTCAAGATCATCTTTTGTACATGTGATGGGACATAAATTGAATGCAAATAATAATAATAATAATAATAATAATAATAATAATAATAATAATAATAATAATAATAATAATAATAATAATAATAATAATAATAATAATAATAATAATAATAATAATAATAATAATATTATTATTATTATTATTATTATTATTATTATTATTATTATTATTATTATTATTATTATTATAAATTTTAATTTATATCCTGCCCTACTCGGCACAGGCCGTCTCAGGGCAGCTAACAGCATTTCAAATAAAGATACAATATAATTATACAGAAATACAATGGAGGAAAGCAATAAATACAGAATATAACAAGGTAACATAAAAATAAGATACAAAATATACAAATTACAAATGTATAAATTTTAAAGCATCAAATCCATCATACACGGCACCAGGAAGGGGGGGGATCAAACACACACAACAGGGCTCGCCATCCATGACGTAGCCCAAGGCTCAACGTCCACAATAGAGCCCGGGCTCAATTGTCCATGACAGACTCCAAGCTCAGCGTCCACAACGGAGCGGGGGTCAATGTCCCTAACAAAGCCACAATGGAACCCGAAACCCAGCAAAGGTCCCGGGTTCCATTGTTAAAATTTTGAGGAAGGGAAAATTAATATGGGAGGATCTTGAGATGAAGGAATTAAATCATATAGGTAAGGTGGCTGTTTTGGGCAGAGAAGGGACTAAATTAGATGTTAAAAACAAAATGATGAAGGTAATATTGGGCATATGGAAAAAAGGTTTAAAAAGACTTGGTCCCCAATATTTCTCCGATTGTAGAATTAAAGGATTTTTAAAAAATTCTGATAAAAATAGACAGCAAAGTGAAGGAAATTCTGGATAAAAATAATATTATCCTGCTGAAGGACTGGTTAAACATCTGTAAGGACAATCAGAAAAAAATGATATCTTCTCACAGCTGAAATTGAATTGGTTTCAAATAATATTACTAAATAAGTGGAATAGTAACTACCTGGGAAGTGTAAGCATGGAAAGAGATAAGACAGATTTTGAGGTAATATTACTTAGAATTAGAAAAGGAGAAATTGATATTAAGGGATTGGTAAGTAAAATTTATAAAATTTTAAATAGACTAATTCACAAGAAACTTTGAGGAAAATATGGGAGCAAGACCTTAATGTCAGTATCACAGAATCGGATTGGAAAAATAAGTGGAGGAAAAGGATTATGAGAACAATGTCAGTCAGAGTAAAAGAACATAATTTTAAAATGCTTTGGAGATGGTATCTGACCCCAGTTCGATTACATCAGATAGATAAAAACAAAAGCCCAATGTGTTGGAGGTGCCAAAATAATTTGGAAATATATGAACATATGTGGTGGAGTTGCAAGGTGGTAAATAAATTTTGGGCAAAAATAGAAAATGAGATTTCTAGAATTTTGGGGGGGAAATATAAAACTGGGGCCAGCTATAGCTTTGCTGACTGACACAGAACACATGAGTCTAGGAAAGGATAATAAAGAATTGCTTTCAATATGTTTGACAACAGCAAGACAATGTATAGCGAGAAAGTGGAAGAGTGATCAGACATTAAGGATAGAAGATTGGTACAGAGAAATGTGGGAGTTAGCTTTGAACGACAAAGTGGCATGGGAGCTGAACATAAAAAAGGGTACAGTAAAAGAGAATAGATTTTGGCAAATTTTGCATTTATTTGTGGAGTTTGCTGGTCAGGGGGGTGACCGAAGCAAGCCAGTACAGGAACATCATAGTTTTTGGAAATAGTGATGAATAAAGGACATCGCATTCTCTAAGGCAATGTATAGTCACATATGGTGTAATGGTAATTTCTGTTTTGAATATTTTGAGATGGTCTAGAAAGGAGAGTTAATATAAAGATAAATAAGATAAGGTAGATTGAAATTGGTTGGTTTATTCAAACTCATTATTCTATTGATAATTATTATTGGGCTAAGAGGACATGAATTGTGGAATATGGTAATTTAAAGCTTTCTACCTTTATCCATATACTTACAGTATATATGGCTACCCTATATTCATATTTTTCTATGCTCTTGTTTCATTTTCGTATTGTATGCGAATTTTTTTTCTTTCTTCTTTTATAAGCATTTTGTATTTTGTATTACTTTTAAAATGTAATAATAATTAAAAAAGATTCCTTATATCCTTACTCTTGACATTTGGAAATCTAGATGCCCCTGAGAGGAGTCTTGTGATAGGATGTTGTTTTGTTACTAAATGAAGAAGGCATGAAACAACATCACATGAATCCAAACAGACATGAAAGGTAAAGGTCCTTTCTCTGTCTTGCTACCATATCAATAATTTTCTCAGAAGGAAAACAACTTTTTCCTTGTATTGGACAAAAGAAGTAGCAAGCCCTGCTTTTGTCCAAAGGCTTCAATGGAATATTTTGCTCAAGCATCAATTGCCAAAGTATGCAACATTTATCCTGCAGAGGCTAAGATGTGTATGTCGGTTATAATAAGAAGATCAGACTATTCATCCATGTAATGACTACCATCTCATTACTGCAATGACTGAAATTGACTAATGTTTTCCATTTGCAAAAAAAAAAAACCTACTCATTATTTATTAAACAACAATTGCATGGCTGCTTCATTAGAGCATCACCATGCTATTCTTGCTCTGGGCAAATAGTACCTAACACTTTGCTACTGGAGTAATCAGAAATCCGCAGGTTTCTGCTGAACATTTGCAATGACTGCAGCTGATGAGCATGAAATTTAATTTGCACTAATCGGTCTGAGACAAGGGGTGCATGAAATTAACCTGACGCATTAATTTTACATTTTGCAGCACCTATTTGTCACTCTAAATAAGAGTCAATGGACTGCTGCTCCGTGAAGGCCTTCTTCCTAAATCAAGAGGTGTGATACACAAGTAAAGTACAGATTTCTCATGAAACATAATTCACTTCATTATGGTACTTAGTTTATTTAAGGAAGTATTAAGGGTTGTTGGACTAGAATTCCCAAAGTTCATACTGACTGAAGTTCAGGAATAGCTGGGGAAAAACTATTTTTCTTAAATTTTGAATACATAGTCATGACCATTATATCCAACCTTCAGATTCCAAAGGTTGGATCTATACATAGAGTAGATCTAATAAATAATAATATATAATTTCATGTCAGAAATTATTCTCGTTTGAAAGGATTTTTGCTGGAGAAACTCAGCTCAAGGGATGGCTGAATGAGGCTCCTTTCATGTCCCCATGATCTTTTTCCCACTAAAGTGGGAAATATTTATCTACTTGCAATTTCTTGCTTTCGATCTGCTAGGTTGGCAGGAGCTAGAACAGAGACAGGCACTTAATCTGTCATGCAGTACCTGGGTCTCTCGAACTGCCAACTTGCCAACCTTCCAACTCACAAGGTGAGCTTCTTAACCACTAATGATATCATTGGGGTATTAATTGGTTCATGAATCCCATTAGCTTAAAATTAGAAGAGGAGACCTATCAGAACAGGAAATACCAACCAACATTGGTTTATGAGTTTGTGGTCTCAAAAATTAATTATTGCAGCAAAATCTCCAACAGGTCCATAATGTGGCAACCAGGCTGATTTCACAAGTATCTAAATTTTACCACATTTCCCTAATTCTGGTTCACTTGCAATGTGTGTCTGTCAGTTTCCATGCCAAATTTAAGGTTTTGGTTCAACTATATAAAGCAGGGGTTCTCAACATTATCTGGCTGTGGGCCGGACCACTCCCCCTCAGACAGCTGTGCTGTCATATGTATTCTTGCGACATCTCACATATAATCTCACAAGGTCTCAAACGTAATCTCACGAGATCCCATCCGTTTTTACACATATTCTTGTGAGAGCTCGTGTATTCTTGTGGGATTTCATGTGTTTTGCACATATTCCCGCAAGATCTCGTGTAGTCTCGCGAGATCTCACACATTTCGGGAGCTTCTGCCGCTTGCAGCGGCGAAGGTGTCAGTGGCAGGAGCAAAGGTGGCAGGCCACATGAAATGGCACCGTAGGTTGGGGCCAGCCCTCAGGCCATAGGTTGTGAATCCCTAATATAAAGCCATACAATTTGAGATATGCGGATGATACCACCATAATGGCAGAAAGTGAGGAAGACCTAAAGAAGGAGGAGAGTGCAAAAGCTGGCTTGAGACTTAATATCAAGAAAACCAAGATAATGGTAACAGGTTCGATCAGTCCCTGGAAAATAGATGGGGAAGAAGTAGAAGCAGTGACAGATTATACTTTCCTGGGATCTAAGATCACTGCAGATGGCGACTGTAGCCATGAAATAAAAAGACGATTGATTATGGGGAGACAAGCTATGAGAAACCTGGGGAATATAGTGAAAAGCAGAGACATCACCTTGAAAACAAAAATTCGCATAGTCAAAGCAATGATATTCCCAGTGGTAATGTATAGGTGTGAGAGCTGGACCATTAGGAAGGCTGAGCGCAGAAGAATAGATGCCTTTGAGATGTGGTGTTGGAGGAGAGTCCTGAGAGTCCATTGGACAGCAAAGAGAAGAAATAGGTCAATACTGGAAGAAATCAATCCTGACTGTTCATTGGAGGGACAAATAGTGAAGATGAAGCTAAAGTACTTTGGACATCAAATGAGAAGGGAGGACTCACTTGAGAAGGCCTTGATGCTGGGAAAGGTTGAGGGCAAGAGATGAGATGGATAGATGGTATTGTGGACACAATGGGCACAGAGCTTGGTGGGCTGAGGAGAATGGTGGAGGACAGAGGTGCCTGGAGGAAAATGGTCCATGGGTTGGAATCGGCTGTGCGACTGAACAACAACACAACAAATGCTACTTGTTGGAGCATCTCTTCCAAAGAACAACTACCTGGTTCATTAGATCCTCCCAGGCCTCACTCCTCAGAATTGCCACAGTGGGAGAAGTCAAAACAACCTCAACTAGGAACTGGGCCTTCTTAATGATAGCCACATCCTTATGTAAGTGTTAAAAAGTTTTCCAGTGGTCTTTTTTTTTAATTATTGAAAACAGAACTTTACTCCTCAAAAAAATGTTTCAATAATATCATACATTGATGGAATAATCCTATGACCTTTCAGGATCTGTGTGAGATATTGCCATATGACTCAAATATTTCTTAGTTTAATTCCGCTAATTTTTTTGTCCCCTTTTTATAGTTTGACATGTGAGTCTCAAAGTGGCAAACCGGCCTTCAGGCAGAGCTAATATGGGATGGAAGGGGAATGTAGCTGCATCGAGAAGCAACTGGCTTCCCCCTCCCCCAGTGTAATTGTTCTGTCAACCTGCTCGCAATCTCATCTACCTTCCTCATTATGGCCTTCAGGGGAGGGCTCTTTGCCCACCATGAGTCAAGAGGAGATCATGTCCCTCATTTAGGGCCCAACACATCTTTCCGTCTGCCCACTAATTGCATGGCAGCCCTGTCTCATTTGTCTCCCAACGTCATCAAAATTCAACGCCACGTTCCCACAGCTCTGCCGCTTCTGCCCTCGGACAGGCAGCTGTAGATTATTATTATTACGACTATTATTATTTTTGGCCAGAGCAATCCCTAATGTTTTAAAGTAGAACTGACCCTAACACCTGAGCACCTGCAGCGCATTTAGTCTCTGTCATGGTTGGCTCTGTGTGTGTGTGTGTGTGTTTTAAATAATTAAAGCAGGAAGAGGAAGCTGAAGCTCAGAAAGATCTGAGCTTTGCAGAAGGATCCTACAGCTTGACATTAAATATTGATAAAAAATGCAAATTGTTTATTGATTTTTCTGCTTGCCAAGGTTAAGATAATGAGAGAGGCAGAGCTGGTTTTGAGATGTGAGGCTGGAGTCTAAACAAACAAACAGCATCCTAAACCACCCACACTCCCTCATTTGTTGTAAACCATTGTTAATAGCTGGAGTTAATGAGGTCTTTGGGTCACATGCTGTTTCAGACTTTAGCCCTACTTTGTTGAGAAAAAAAGAGATCAATGCACATTTGTTGTATATGGGTACCAAACCTCTTTCCACTTAAAGGAGGTAAGAAAAATTGTCTGTGAGAGTCAGTCCAGATTTTATAAATGGGAAAGACAGCCCTAACCTTTTTAGAATCAAGGAAAAGAACTTTGTGCCAGTGGGGCAGGAGCCCCCCAGATGCAAACAAAAAAAGGGAACTTCAATTCCCAACTTTCCTTGTGCTGCACCAGAGCCAATCAGGCTGAGCAGCGAGAGCAAAAGGAACGTTCAGAAACGCGCTGCAGCCAATCAAAAATAAGCTGCAGGAAAAAAAAACGCTGCACTAACTAAAATCGTGCACGCCAAACTACAAGCCCCAGCGTCCTGTACGCCATGAGTGCGCTGAGGCAGCCGGCGCGCGAAAAATAAAAATAAAAAGGCAGGCCACGAAACCCACACACACCCACTGCCGCATACAGCGGCGATGGGATTCCCGTGGTCTGGCAACCCAGGCTGGCCCCCGGAAATACCCCCCACCCCAACGCCGCATGTAAGTGGCATGTAAGTGGTGATACAATTTCCATGGTCCAGCCACCAAGGCCGGCCCGTGAAAAAAACCCCACCCCAATGCAGCATGAAGCAGCGATGCAATTTCTGTGGTCCGGCCAGCCAGGCTGGCCCATGGAAATACCTCCCCCCCATGCCACATCAAGCGGCGAGGGTATTTCCACGGTCCAGGCCCCAAGACCGGACCACAGAAATACCCCCACCCCCAACACAAACCAACACCATCCAAAAATAGTCAAAAATAATCAAAACCAAAATAAAAACAGAAAAAGTAAACACAAAACATCCAAAAACACAATCCCAAAACAGTCAAAAATATTCAAAACCAAAAATAAAAAACACAAAAAGGAAACACAAAAATATCCAAAAACAAAGAAGACAAATCACACAGAACCCCCCCAACCCCCCCCCCCAAAAAAAATTTTTTTTAAACCAGAGAGCTTACCAGGAGACGTCTTCACTCCATGACGACTAGAACTAAACTGAGGAAAGAAAGAGACAACTTGCCAGAAGAAGAAGTGACACCCAGAGGACAGTAGAGAAAAATAGTAAAATACAAGAGAAGCTCACCAGCCCCACCCAGAGGCCACAAGAGAAAAACATTCAAATATATTCAAAATAATAAAAATAATTCCCAAATTAATGAAATAAGTTATCAAAACATTCAAAAACATTCACAAAAATCACAAATAATTCCAAAAAAAGAAATAAGTTTTCACTCAAAAAACAACAACATCTAAACACAGTATAGAAACATTGATTTTAAAAAAACATATTCTTACACATTCTAAAAATTATTATCCAAGGTACAACTATTTAAAAAAATTCACATAGTAACACATTATTTGGTAAAATATAATAATTATAAAAAATTATATCATCCTTTCCTCTTTTAAAAAACCAAAAACCAAAAATAAAAAATAAAAAATCACAGTTTATAACAGCCCATGCGTAAAAATTAAAAACTAAGCTCATTTGCATAAACATAAAACAATAACCTTCCAACACGATTTAAAACAGCCCGGCACCACCGGGCAAAATCTGCTAATATATAATATAGATCAAGGTCATGTTTGCTCAAAAACAAGCCCTGTCTGACTCTAGGGTTCGGTGCTAATTGCTGTGTATAGCCAAAGAGCCAGTGGGTGTGCATCTGCAGACGTTTGTGTGATCATGTGGCAGGCATGACTAGACACTGGAGTGCACAGAACACTGTTTACCTTCCCACTGAAGTGGTACCTCTTTATCTTTAAGAGGACGCCGAGCTGCAGCCAGGACGCCACGCCGAAGCTCTCCTGGGCCCCTGCCATCGGCCCAGGATGGGAGCCACCGGTGGACACCGACCCCGCCTCCCTCCGGCCCTGCCTTGACCGGAGGGATAAGAGGACGCTGAGCCACAGCCGGGATGCCGCGCCGAAGCTCTCCTGGGCCCCTGCCATTGGCCCAGGATGGGAGCCACCTGTGGCTCTCTCCCCGGGCCAAGTCGGTCGGGGGATATGGGAGCATCGGCCCAGCTGTGCCTTATTCTCGGCGGGGACTTTGGAAGCTGCTGCCACCAAGATGCTGAAGCCATCACACCACCTCGGCATTCTCCCCTGGTCTGTGGTGAGAGTGGGGGAGCTGGGAGAGAGACAGAGGGACTGAGACAGGCTGGTGTTGCTGCAGCTGGGGATGTTGGACTGGGCACTATATGGGGATTTTGTTAATATTGATTATTTCTGATGCTTTGTACTTATGTATTATGTGATGTATTGATATTGTGTTTTTCCCCTGAATTTGATATTGTATTATTGTCTGCTTATTGTACTGAATTTATTTTTGTATTGCTATGCTATTGTTATACTTGTATGGATTGATATGTTGTTGCCACCTTGAGCCGGCTTCGGCTGAGAGAGGCGGGGTATAAATTAAAATTGAAATTGAAATCTACTTGCAATTTCTTGCTTTCAAACTACTAAGTTGGCATTAACTAGGATACAGATGGGAGATCACTCCATCATGCAATACTCGGGTCTTGAACTGCTGACCTACAGGCCTTTCAATTGGCAGGTTATGCATCTTAACCACTAAGCCACTGCAGTCCGTGTGTGTGTGTGTGTGTTTGTTGTTTTTTTGTTGTTCAGTCGCACAGTCGATTCCGACCCTTTGCGACCCCATGGACCTCTGTCCTCCACCATTCTCCTCAGCCCACCAAGCTCTGTGCCCATTGTGTCCACAATACTATCTATCCATTTGTGTGTACACACGTGTTATTAATTTATTTATATGTCCTTCTTTTAAAAAATAACAGACAGAGTCAATGTAATGTGCAAGAAAAGAGTGAGTTTGGGGGGGGAGGGGTTAAGTCAACATTAAGTTTCCCGGTATGTATCTCTGTACAACTCTTTTGGATCTTTGTGGATATCGTTTTATATTGTAAACACCTTGGCTCAATCATCAGACCAAATGGAGGCTGCACCGGAAAAAATCAGAAGACTTGAGATATGGAAGAGCAACTATAGAGGAAGTTCCATTTTTGTACTGCTCCCATAGGATGTTTTCCATCATATTCTACCAAAATCTGGTTTTCTGTAATGTGAGCCTGTTATTACATGTTCTTCCTTCCCCTCCTCAATCAATCAATCAATCAATCAATCAATCAATCAATCAATCAATCAATCAATCAATCAATCAATCAATCAATCAATCAACCAACCAACCAACCAATCAATCAATCAATCAATCAATCAATCAATCAATCAATCAATCAATCAATCAATAAGTTTATTGCACCAGTCAATTGACCATGGCAACCTTCCTTTACTCATTCATTTAATTTTTTCCACCTTTTTTTCTTTGCAAGGACCTGTAACAGCTTACAAGAAAATGTTTAATAATCACAGATAATTAAAACATACCAATGTAATGAATTAAAATAGGAGCTTTTGTTTAGATGAGGAAAGTAATTTCTTTGAGTTCTTTATTCCCTGGGCACAGCTAGAGAAGCCTGGGAAAGGACCTTCAAGGCAGATGTTAGTTAGTTTACTTTTGGATGAAGTTATAACAGGCTGAAAACTGTGTGAACAACAGAACTAAGATGATGGACATTGCATGCTGTGTTTTAATGGGTTAAAATCCAGGAAGAGGAGGGATAAGTGAAAATGATGGTTTTTGTTATATTGGAATGTGGGAGAGAAACACCATGATTGCTATTGCAAGATGCTGAACAAGAAATAACGTGCATGTGAGTAAACAATAGCAATATGTAGTCAAATGTATTAGCTGGCTAGGCCAGGCCAGAGAAATATAGTTAGATATGCTTTTCTTGTTATATTCTGGGAATGGGGACAAGTAAAAATGTTCCTAAAGGAGGAAGGGACTTCTTTTCCTCACATAATCCCCTTCTTAAATATTTTCCCACCCAATGAGCAAATCTAAATATGTAGTCCATATAGTGTCTTTGTAAAGCTACTTGCTAATCTGGTCTGATACTATGGGTGAAGAACCCACTGGGACTTTCTCTTGCCATTTTATCAAGATTTTCCCAATTAGTTAAATTTCACCCATGGAAATATGTCAACATGTCAACTTCTATTTTTCATCTTATTTTGCCTTTGTCTTTAAAATGATGCCAACTCCGCACATCAAAATGGTGTCTTTAACTCATGAGAATCTCAGAATTGCTACCTTGTTTGTTACATAATTAACACCCTCAGATCAGATCTTTGCCTCGTATTAACAGCTCTGCATATGCTTCATTCTGTTAACATGATTGATGGATGACAACTGCTCTTTGCTTGTCTTGCTCTTTCTCCCTTCATGGCTGAAAATTAATGTCATTATAATGGCATTTTCCCGTGGAATTTTTCTCGGCCTGCTGCCTGGAAGTCGGAGAAGCTGCATGAAGCAGAGAAGCAAGGCAACCTTTGCCCCTAACGTGGGTGGCCCGATGATTTGAAATTCAGTCTCTTGTCTTGTTGATCTGCACCGCGTTGGCTCTCTGAGCCTCAGCTGAAACCCAGTTTGTAATTCAACACCAGATTCTTGCTGATATGCCTGCAAGCAGACACTGCAAGATACACTGGATTAAAGAAATCCTCTGAGTGGCTGGAGCATTACAAAGCCCAAAAGTCACACAGATACATGGGAAACCATAAGGCTCATATCAATTCAGAGGATGTCAGTGATGTCAACTTGTTTCATGCGCTCGCTCCATACTGATGTACTTGGTGTAGATAGTTGCGCTCCCAATGTATAGTTTGTCAACTTCCTGATATTATTGTACCTCATACTAACTTTATCTTTCACCCCCTTATAATTTTAGATTCAGAGCATTATTGGAGATACAAAATGATCTCCAGGTTTCCAACTAAAGTTGCTGGATTGTCACATTGCACAGCAGCAGCAGAACAGCAAGAAGAAATCTGAGAGAGGGGAGAGGGAAGATGTAAAAAACATCACTACTAATGGTGAACACCCTCCCCAAGAAAGTGCTGAAGAGATGCTATATTATTTTGCCATAAAATGCAATTCTATTTATTTTTATAGAAAAATATTGTAAAAGTGTGTGTAAAGGTAACAATCCTCTCAGGATGGCTTTAGTTTAGGGTAAAATTAGATTACATTTAATAAGCACTACAAAGGGAATAAATTCCCTTGACTCCCGTTTGGGGGGGGGGGAGAAGAAGAAGGGCACGTTTTACTTCTGCTTCCAGGAGCGATGAGGGCAGCGTGTGGCGGATGAATCACAGTAAACCCATTCGTGTGAATTCACAGGGTGCTTAGGTTTCTGGGAATTGTAGTCCAAGAACATCTGGAGTGCCAAGGTTCGCCATCATGGTACTAGTGGCTGTCTGAGCTTCGGCAAGTCTAGGAGAAGGTCCTGAATTAGGCCTGCCTCAAGTTTCATTTCAGACACATTCTAAACTGACTCGACTGCATATTAAGTGTGTGTGTCTACTACCAAGGGCCTGAATTATTAATTCCAGCCTGCCTCCCTTTTCTCAATATTGTACATTCCCTCAGCTCTCCACAGAAAAACCAACCCAAACTTGTCAAACAAGAGCACGATTATCATTGCATTCCCTCGTTAAAAGCAAAATGTTCCTCCCACCATCCCTACTCACAACTCTGACAATATTTCCGTGCCTTTGACTGAAAGAGAGAGAGAGAGAAAAGGAGCTTATTTCAAATGAAGAAAGCAGCAGGGAAATGTTCGATTTCCCTCCTCTTTTCACACATTTAGTTATGAATTTATGCAGACATAAATTTTTGTGCTTTCCCTCTACGACATCCTTCAACATCTCCCATCCTCTCCTATGTGTTTGGGGTTTGTTTTTTGTTTTGTTTTGCTTTTGCCGAGAAATTGGGTATTTGTACGCAAGCTATGTCAAGTATAACCAAAGTTTTCCACAACAATATGAATTAGGAGTAAGTCAAGTGGACTTCTGTTACAATCTTTCATTGTCAGTGAGGAAGGTAGAGCAGAGTTCAAATGCACACTTGGTTGGAAAGCTTACTGAATGAGCTGAAATTTGTCTAGCCTTAACTATGATTGTTGAGAGCAAGACCTATGTACACAGCATCGAAATCATCAGAGGAAAGAAAAACTAAAGATATTAATTAAAATGTGGCTACAGTTCATGACATACTACTGATTAAGTCAAATTAGAATATTACATGCTTTATTTTGATAACTGTTGCAGCAACATACCAATTAAGTTCAATCAGGATCTATAACCCATTGAGCTTTATGGCCTTCCCAACTACTCATTGTATTCCAGGTTGCATTGAAAATATTAAATGCATGTTCAACCCTAAAAATCTTTTCAACCCAGAGTAATCTCTGACATGAAATTATTATTATTAACAAGTAGATGTATCTTGTAGATGTTATTGGTTGAAACTTCATCTGACATTCTTTGTTCTGCCAGCTCCAGAGTGCCATGGCTTGTAGCAACTAGAGAGAAAGAAAGCAGCACTTATTCCAAAATGCTTGAATCCAGCCTTTCTCCTTCTCCTACTGAATGTACCACCTAATGCCAACATCTTCTTATCTAAGTTACACCCTGCAGAAGGGTGATGTCATCAAGGGAAATATTTGGTAAATATATACTTCTGCTTCTTCTCCATGGTTTGTCTAACACATGAGTAATCTTTTTCATCACATAGAGCCTCAAGATGGAAAAAGAAAGTCTTTAATTGCTTATTTGAAATTTGGTACCCATGTTAGCCTGTGCAAACACATCAGATAGTAAAGAAGAAGTTTATTTTGTATCCCTATATTAACCATTTACAACATCACAGAACCAAACTTCTTCTTCTTCTTCTGCCATATCCGAATTCAAATATTGGATATTGGTGATCTTCATAGTAATCATGAAGACTATCCTGAGAATATAATGCAATGGCCTTCCATCTACCTTCCGCATCGCAGCATGACACCTGTACCACTAATTCAGTTCCACAAGTCACTTTCTGACCCTGAGTCCTTTTGGCACGCAGTGTCCTCATCAGTCCCAGGCCAGTATTGATGAAGCTGTTGCCCTCCATCAAGATAGATTCAAGTGGGATTTAATCCACTTGCGGGCCATCACTCTTCCTTGTGGATGCAGGAACCCAAGCTGTTAGTCCTCAGGGTTGTCAGGCTAGTTAACCACCGCCTGTCATTTGGCATTGAGTCACTGGCAGTATCTACTACTCTATTACCATAGCAGGATAACGAAGCCATACTGAAACCAAACTTCACAGAAATAAATCTAAATATCAAACAAGGATCTTATGTTATTACCAGGTGTAAAAAGGCACATCTATTTGTAACTTTATCTGTTATACTAACCAACCATTGTGTACCTCTGTACTTCCAACTGATATGTAAAAATTAATGCCACGAAGTCTTATTCTTATGTCTGATGAAGCGTACTTGCTCCGCAAAAGATGACATTAAAATATAGTACATTAAAATCTCGCATAAAGAGTGCCTCGCTTCGAGACTAACTCTCTTAAAGAGCAGATTTTTCTCTGAATGGTCGCCTTCGCTTAACAACCAAAACTCGCTTAACAACTAAATCGGGGTTCACAATCCCCCCTACACACACCAGAAATCACAACTGGTCACTTACAGCAGTGGGGCTTTTTCCAAGTATTTTGCTTAAAGAGCAATCCCGTGGAACACATTATGCTCTTTAAGCGAGGTACCACTGTAGTTAGTCTTTAAGATGCCAAAACATTTTTGTTTTTTGTTTCATTTTACTTCTTTACTGGTGAGGTCATCACTCTTCCAAATACTATTCTATTTACTCTGGAGAATTTCAGCCAATGAATTTAACTAACCACCTGCTGAATTTAGTTACCAAGAATTAAGTGCCTCAGTTTCCTTTTTGCCTCTGTCCTATCATTTTTATTTCTTTTTCTGCTGTGTCATATGGTTTGCCTTAGTGCACCATATGTTAATCTCTTTGTCCATTTTGCCATCTTCAGTAAATGTTGTTCATAGGTATGTAAACTCTGCCACTTGTTTTATACCAGTTACCTCTATTTCAATATTTAAAGTATGTTGTTTCTTTCCAATTACTGATTCTCATACTATTTATCTTGCATTCTTTGTTCATGGGCATTTTTTTAATGTTAAGGCTTTGGAGATTTTATCTTTGTTTTTAGATAATAAATGGCACAGTAGGGGGTAATATTGCTATGTTTTTATGGGTTTTCAATTGTTTTATATTGGTTTTAACTTGTGTACACTGCCCAGAGTCCGTTGGATAGGGCGGTATATAAATCTTTTAAATTAAAATAAAATAAAATAAGGTGTTGCTGTAATTCCTTAGCTGTACTTGCTATCAATGCCTGTTCATGTGCAAAAAGTACCTCACTTTACAAATTTAATGCATTCCACAGGATGTTTCATATTATAAAAAATTCATAAAGTGAAACGTAGTTTACCATAGGAAAGCATTGAAAATCATTCCGAAAAAATAGTAAACCGAAACGTGGTTTCCCATAGAAATGCACTGAAAACCAATTAATCCATTCTGGGGGGGGGATCATAACGCAAGGCATTATTTTCAATGGATTTTCATTCTTAAAGTGAAAATTACGTTAGCTGAAGTGTTCATAAAGCGAGGTGCCACTGTATTTAAATTATTTCCCTTATAATCTCATTCTTGATATTATCCCTTATAGTCACTTCAGCATCCTTCCTAGTTTTGTTTATCTTTTGTTGTAAGTGTCAATGTTTGGCATTGGTAACATAAGGTGGGAATGAATATGTTTTGTACGAGGTGTTTCTTTGTGCTGGTTGGCATTGCCTTATGTTGTAATAGTAGAGCTGATTGTCCCAATATTTGGTTTGCCTTAATGCACCTTATGCATTTACCTCATTTGATTTTTTTTCTTGAAAATTTCATTAACATAATTTTAAAATAAGAAAGAAATGGCTTGTCCTTTAAATATTAGCTGGAATTATTACATTTTAAAGACTTCCTACTATTTTATTCATAATATCCTATTGATTTTCTTCTTTATTTCTTATTTATTTACTGCACTTCTACACTTCCTTTCACCCGGCCACAGGACTCAAGGCAGTTCACAGAGCATTAAAAGAAACAAGGATGAAAACAAAATACAAGAAGCAGAAAAGAATTATTAAACATGGAAATAATTAAAATCCTCATATAAAATAGATTAAAAGCACAAAAACATTAAAGTATAAAAGCATTAAAAACACATTAAAATGAACATAATGGCAGCAAGGGTAGGACAATTAGCTGTATTGAAATGAAATATTAAACATTATGATATCTATAGACTGCCTTATTACAAAATATTGTTTGAGCGCCTCACAGGATAGAATCCTCAAAGGCAAAAAATAAAATAAAATAATCAATAACATCACATAGTAATACATTGGAGATCATCTTTTTTTGTGACTTGGAGAGCTTGTTTCTGCTGAAAGAGCTGTTTTGTAGCGGAAAGATGGAATTGCATGTTGCAAAATCAATGACAAATGTTCAAAAAATCCAGCATGGAGGAGTATCTCCAAACAAATAAGCAAACAAACAAACAAACACAGCTCTCCCCCCGCCCCTCACTCTTTATGCAACTGATTTTAATGCAGGGAATGTAAACTCCAGGCTCAGCAATCCAAGAACAAATTTCCCAACAGGCTGCCCTTGACAAGCAGGTGCCACTCAATCACGCATGTTTTCACCTCCCTGAGAGGACAGATGGTTCAGACCTACTTAGCAATTCCAGCCTCTGTTGGCTGCCCCCTCTCCCCACCCCACAACCCCTGACTCTGCACATCAGCCCTACAATAAAGATGCTCTGAGGTTTACGTTAATCTGCCATCATTTGGGTAAAGTGTAAACAAAGTGCACAGAGTTATTGTTTCTCATTACGAGAGGGCCTGGTTATCTTCTCCTCTCCGCCTATGGTACATAGATATCTTTAATAGCCTATACAACTGGCCTCGGCTTCGGTAGAGATTACTTCCCATTCATTTGAAGCAGTGACAAAATCACATTTTCTGAAGTGGCTTGACCTAATCTGAGCAGGACTCTGTTAAAATGGCTGGCTCTCTTATTTTCCCCAGATGGAAAGATAGGCATCTTAAACGAGTCCCTGTTGCTAAATTTTAAGCAAAAATGTATTATATTTCTTGCTGTGCCCTTCACCCCAGAGTTGGCTTCTTCTTCTTCTTCTTCATCTAAATCAGACTTTAAACTGCCAAAATGAAGCCATCTTTTGGTGAATTTATTCTGTAGTTCCTTTGACCCAACCTTGTGTGAGAAACATCAGCCAGGCTCTTTCTGCGTGCCCCATCTGAGGTGGCACCATATTGTCATTCCACATAATTTCATTCAAAAACTCATTGGTACTTGGGTTCGGGATATTATAGGTAGTTTACTCACTTGGCAATTTACAATGCCCATTCAAATATTCAGATACGCAAAGATTCATGGAACTAACCATTTCACATTCATTTTATGTACAGTATTTTCTTTCAGGGCATTCAGAAACAACTACTCCTGGAGAGTATACTATAGGGAAATATGCCACATCTAAGACATTAGGTCCTCATTAGTAGAGGGGGAGGAAACAGATTGACAAGATCGCCTTGTTACAGGGAGCAGCCTGTAATCCATCCTGTTGCAATGCCCCACCTCCCTGAAGACTGAAGAGCAAGATGGCTTTAAGTCTGCTGCTGAGTACCAATATTTGTAGGAAAGAGTCCAAGGTAAATGGTTTTACATTCGTAACAAAACCACACATTAATGCCACTAGGTAAAAAGCCAGAACAGATTGGAATAGGCACTTGTTAATACAAATATGATGCCAAAACTGGTTGGATTTAGTGGTCACACATTAGAACAATATTTTAGATATCAACCCCAGTAAATATTACTCTTTCATTAATATTTTCATACCCCTCCCCCCAAATTATCCCAAACAGAGGACTGGTATAGGACAGCCCAATGAAATCCATCCCATTTGAGTTGCTAATGCAACTATTTCCTGTATTTATTTTATATGCCACCCAACTAGCCACAAAGAATCGCAAGGAATATTTAATTTAATGCAAATGCAATAAATATCATTCCAGGCAGAAAATTGATATTATGAAGGAGAGGAAATACTGAAATAGAAACCTTCCTCATTCTGCCTAATGGCAGGTCAGGTCCTTGATGTATTGAAATTCAAAGAGAAGAAATTCCTCAAGCATCCTTAAAGTACCTGTGTTGTATCTCAATACAGGTCCTCCAGAGGAGCTGAACTACAACACTCATAAGCCTCTAACCAACAGAGGCAGTCCTTAGGAATGATAGGAATTGCACCCCAAGCCATTAGAAAATTGCTACAAAAGCTGATGTATAGAATAAAGAACATTTGTGTATGTGTCCAGAACTTTTTAAAAGGCTGGTAATGACTGGATGGTGTGTTTTTCTGGAAAAGGAGGGGAAATAGATGTGTTTTTCTTGTGCAGAATAATAACTATTCCTAATTTGCCACAAAAAATTACAAATAATCCACCCATAACAATCTATATTGCTTGACACTAGAAGTAAGCTGCTTTTCTAAAAATATGTATCATTTTTTAAAAAAGATCATTGTTCTTTAATCTCATAGTTGAGTCTGACCCTTTGCAACCCCATAGACCACAGCATGCTGGACTCCTCTGTCATCCGCCATCCTTCAGAGTCGGCCAAGATCCACACTCAACACATCAATGATGCTATCTAGCCATGTCATTCTCTGCTGCCCCCTTCTACTTTTGCCTTTGATCTTTCCAAACATCAGGGCCTTCTCCAGTGAGTCCTCTCTTCTTATTTGGTGGCTTCAGCTTCGTTATCTGTCCTTCCAAGGAGCAATCAGGGACTCAGGGTTGATTTGGGACTGACAGATTTGATCTCCTTGCACTCCAGGGGACTCTCAAAAGTCTTCTCCAGCACCACAGTTTGAAAGTGTCTATTCTACTGCGCTCAGCCCTCCTTATAGTCCAACTCTCACAGCCACACACTACTACTATTAGAAAGATACAGAAAAGCATATTTTTAAAAAGTTTGAAAGATTTGAAATTCTATTTTGACAGGTAATAGTGATTTGACACACTTGTTTGTGTTAAATATGATATATTTGTAGCAAATGTATACAGTGCAAATGTCCACCCAGATATAAATCCCGCTAAATTAATTCCTTCCCATTATATCCAGCATAAACCAAACTTTTTACACGAAGCAATCTATTGATACAACTGTTTTCCTAGTTTTTCAAAATCTGGTTTAAGGGGGGGGGAGAGAGACCTATTGCTTTTTTAAAAAAAAAAAACATCCACACAGACAGCATTGCTGTTTTATATTCACACCTAATGAATGGAACAAACACATGGTTACAAGCATGGTTGTATCCTACAGGTATACTCTCCAGAGAACTGTAATTGCCTGCTATTCCCTGTTGAGTGTGCCGTGCTGCTAACTCAAATTTGCCTCCATGCAGTGTGAAAAGAAATTACCAATTTTCCCCTTTTCAGAGGAACATTTCCTTCCCATCCTTGTTAAAATCATATGTGATTATTTATATGAAATTTGCAATACCAATTTTCCTTTTGCCCAGACTTGTTCTTAGATTTTTAAAATTCTAATCATTCTTAAGATTTCCTCCCACAACACACGCCTTCTCTAAAATAGATCCTGTTGGCCTAACAGTCGCATAATCAAGAAGCCAGGTTGTAACATTAACCAGGGAGGAGGTCCTTGCATGTCTTGTTAAACTAAACGCTAACAAATCACCAGGACCAGATGGCATCCATCCACGAGTTCTCAGGGAACTTAAAGATGAAATTGCTGATCTCCTAGCCAAAATATATAATCTTTCCCTCAAATCAGGCTTTGTGCCTGATGACTGGAAGGTAGCGAATGTAACACCAATTTTCAAAAAAGGATCCAGGGGTGATCCAAGAAATTACTGACCTGTCAGTTTGACATGTGTCCCAGGTAAAGTGATGGAAATCATCCTAAAAGATAGAATTAATATAGAAGAAAAGGCACTGCTAAAGGAGAGCCAACATGGCTTTTGCAAGGGCAAATCATGGCTCACTAATCTGTTGGAATTTTTTGAGAGTGTCAACAAGGATGTGGATAAGGGGGATCCAGTTGACATTGTTTATCTGGACTTTCAGAAGGCTTTTGACAAGGTCCCACACCAAAGGCTCTTGAATAAACTTACCAGTCATGGAATAAAGGGACAGGTCTTGTCCTGGATCAGCAACTGGCTAAGGGACAGGAAACAGAGGGTAGCACTAAATGGTCACTTCTCCAAGTGGAGGGAAGTAAAGAGTGGGGTCCCCCAAGGTTCAGTACTGGGACCCCTGCTTTTCAACCTCTTCATAAATGATCTAGAAGTAGGAGTAAATAGCAAGGTAGCCAAATTTGCTGACGACACTAAATTATACAGGGTAGTGAAAACTGTGAGAGATTGTAAGGAGCTCCAGAGGGATCTCTTGACACTGGGGGAGTGGGCAACAGTGGCAAATTAGCTTCAACATTAGAAAGTGCAGAGTGATGCATGTTGAGGCAAAAAAAACAATTACATTTATAAACTGATGGGGTCTGAACTCTCTGTGACAAACCAGGAAAGGGACCTTGGTGTCCTGGTGGACAGCTCAATGAAGGTGTCAACCCAGTGTGCCTCAGCAGTGAAAAAAGCAAACTCAATGCTAGGGATCATTAGGAAGGGTATAGAAAATAAGTCAGCAAGTGTCATTATGCCTCTTTATAAATCTATGGTGAGGCCCCATCTGGAATACTGTGTACAGTTCTGGTCGCCATACCTCCCAAAGGATATTATGGCGCTGGAAAAAGTGCAGAGGAGGGCAACCAAAATGATTAGGGGACTGGAACACCTTCCTTACCATCTGAGGCTGCAATGGTTGGGCCTCTTCACTCTTGAACGACGGCATCTAAGAGGTGACCCGATTGAAGTTTATAAAATCATGCACGGTGTGGACAAAGTAGATAAGGAAAAACTGTTTTCCCTATCGCACAACACTAGAACTAGGGGACACTCCATGAAACATTTGGGTACTAGTTCTCAAACAAATAAGAGGAAGTACTTTTTCACCCAGAGGATCACTGGTCTATGGAACTCCCTGCCAGAAGAAGTGGTGACAGCTGTCAGTCTTGACAGCTTTAAGAAAGGATTAGACAAGTTCATGGAGGACAAGGGTATCAATGGCTACAATTATGGATACTTAAGGACAACCTCTGGGTTGGAGAGATAGGCATGATATCTCTCAATGCCATTTCCAGGAAATCCTAGGCAGGTGAAGGCATCTGCTTGGGAATAATACCCTGAAGGAAATGGTGAGCCACTGTGTGAGACAGAATGCTGGACTGGATGGGCTGTGGCCTGTTCCAGCAAGGCTGTTCTTATGTTGTTATGTAAACATTGCACATTTCCCCGTCCTTTAAAGAGAAAAACAGAGATACAGAAAGCACACATTAGACATACAGTTTTATGTGGTTTCTGCTAACTATACAAGGAGGTTTTCCTCTGAAACCTGTGCATTAAAAATAGATTCTGAACTCACGCAGGAAAGTTTAGAAAAGAGTATCACATACTGATACTATTTCATTTGCAAGTATTTTACATTTTAAGTCTGTCAGTTGTCTTCCCAGTTCCCACCAACCCCAAATTGGCAAGTTCTTCTGATTGGGATAAACCAGGAGAGAGACATTGTCTTGCTAAGGTATACTTTTTAGGTGGTAACAAAAAGAGCAGTGGTGACACATACGTTTGGTCCACCACCACCCCATTTTGTCCTTAGATCTGACACTGCCATTCATGAAGGACATAGATCAGCATCAGAGAACTGTCGTTCCCCAGTAGACTCTTGGCGCAATTTTGCATTGTGATTGTGCAAGTTTTAATTGCCTCTGTGCCAAGACCAGAGGCTGAGGCTGAAGGCAACAATTTAAGGTACTCCAGTGAGAAGCAACAGAAAAGCTAACCCTTGTAAACACTGTGGTTGTATTAAGACAGGTGACACAAAACAATTCAGGCTAAAAACACCCACTCATTTTTGACCCAAGATCACCTTCAGTTTTGACCCAAGCTTACCATAAATGTCACCCATTGCTCGAAAATCAGTCATATCCGACTCTAGTGTATCATGCTTATCTCCATTTACAGCCAAAGAGCCAGTGCTGTCTGCATCTGCAGATATTACTGTGGTCATGTGGAAGGCATGACAAGACACTGGAGTGCATAGAATGCTGTTACATTCCCACTGAAGAAGTACCTATTTATCTACCTGCCATTTCCTACTTTCAAACTGCTAGGTTGGCAGGAGCTGGGACAGATGATGGGAGCTCACTCCATTGCATAGTGCTCAGGTCTTGAACTGATTACCTGCCAGTTGTTAAGTTCAGCATCTTAACCACTCACTCTTGGTCCCAAAATGTCTCAGAATTGTACTCAGAGAGCGCTTTTCAATGGCTCCCTCTCATATGGGAAGGAGGTACCTAACAAGGTACCACAAGGCTCAGTCCTCTTCAACAAATTACCCAAAGGTGGTGAACATTCCAGCAGTGGAGACATTCAAGAGAAAGACAGCCATCTATCAGATAAACCTCAAGATGGAATCCTGACCTGATCAGAAGGTTGGACTCGTTTGCCTTAGAGGCCCCTCCCAACCCCAATATTCTATGTATCTGTGAACCTATGTTCCTCCCTCCTGATTAAGGATGGCTACATATCCTTTATTTGAATGGCCACCTGGGGACAGTTTTCCATTTGAATGCATCCTCCATCTGAAGGGATGTTCAGGACAAAGCTGATTGATCAGTAAAGAAGCATAAAAAGGGAGCTCAAGGACCTTGAAGTTGTTCATCCATCATCCGTCCCAAGACAAGTGATTTAGCTAAAGTACATGTCACCTCATCTACTCTGCTCAAGTGAGAAGTACTGTAATTCTGATTTTTTTAAAAAAATCTTTACTTGTAAATTAGTCGTTGCAGCTTTACATAGACTGGGGTCCACTTTTGTTCTCCTTTTGTTTTGATGATGATGATGCATGTCCTCATAGATGCCTCAATTTAAAAAACAATGAAAAGAACTATGTGTTCCTTCTGACAGGATATAAATGCAGTAGAAGGTGATAAAATGATGCACTTTAGTGGTCAAGTCTCACCTTCTCCTGCATCTCCAATACAAAAAGGATGGAAATTAGAGAGATTAGGGTTCAAGCCATTTTATTGAAGAAGTATAACAAAGGATGGAGCATGCAAGAGAGTCTGTGTGATGCTTTCCAGGTAGTGAGGTGAAGCAAAACAGTGGTTTGTTATTCAGTTGGACAGACAAGTCCAACCCTTTGCAACCCCATGGACCACAGCACACCAGGCTCCTTTGTCATCTGCCATCCTCCATAGTCCTCCCAGATCTACGCCCACTGCATCAACTATGCCATCTAGCCATCTCATCCTCCGCCACCCCTTCTCCTTTTGCTTTCGATCTTTCCTAGCATCAGGGCCTTCTCCAGTGAGTCCTCTCTTGTTATTTGGTGGCCAAAGTACTTTAGCTTCAGCTTCAGTTTCAGTATTTGTCCTTCCAAGGAGCAGTCAGGGTTGATTTCTTTTAGGATTCACTGGTTTGATCTTTTTGCAGTCCAGGGGACTCTCAGGCATCTCCTCCAGCACCACAGTTCAAAAGCATCTATTATTCTGCGCTCAGCTTTCCTTATGGTCCAGTTCTCACATCCATACATTACTACTGGGAAGATCATTGCTTTAACTCTGTGGACTTTTATTGGCAGGGTGATGTCTCTACTTTTTATTATGCTGCCTATGTTTGCCAAAGCTTGACTCCCAAGGAGTAAGTGTCTTTTTATTTCATGGCTGCAGTCGCCATCTGCAGTGATCTTAGCTCCCAATAAGGTAAAGTCTGTCACTACTTCCATTTCTTCCCTTTCTATTTGCCAGGGACTGATGGGGCCAGATGATATGATCTTGGGGATTTTTTAATGTTGAGTTTTAGGCCAGCTTTTGCACTCTCCTCTTTCACCCTTATCAAGTGGTTCTAGTGGTATTTTACCATAATTTGCATGCATAGCACATTCCTCTGTAACATTGTGTGACATTTGTGTGCATTATAGTAATACATTCAGGATTCCAGAGGTCAAGCCCTTCCTGACCGCTCTTGGAATTGTCATGCCATCAGCACTTCACCGGTAAGGTGTAAAAATAACCAGAGAGTGAAGGTGTCAGACAGGAAGGGAAAGGGGCACTTCAACACAGAGAAGGTGGAAGTCATTCCAAGCCCGGCATATGCTTCTCAGCAAGGTTTATTGTCTGGGGAAAAACCAGCTCTTGAAATTCTCCTTGTCACTTTATGGCATGCAGCACTGTTTGATCCAGGTTTTTATGACTGACCATGTGCTCCACGTTTTGCATAACCTCACCTCCCCAGCTTCCCTCCTATTAATGCCTCCCTCACAACATCCCATGAATCTCCCTTGGTAGCATTTGACCTGATCTGCAGATGGATATGAATCACAGAGCATAAATGTGCATTTAGCACTGACGTGTATAATTTAGCATTTGCTGTTATGCTAAAGTCAAGCTCATATACAGCCACCCTCAATATGTCACTCCAGAGAACATAAACGTTCATGTAGTGGCAAATTTTCCATTTCATCTTTTTAAGCTAGAAATAACAGGAGTTGAGCCTTTCATTATATATTTGGAGATTATATATTTGGAGTTACATTTTACTTGGCTCAGTAATATTACAAACAAGAAGGATCTTGAAATTGTTGTAGATCACAGGCTAAATATGAGTCAACAGGGCAATGAGACTACAAAAATGGCCTACACAGTTTTAGGCTGCATTAATAGAAGTATAGCCTCTAAAACCTTGTAGGTACTAGTCCCTCTCTATTCTGCACTAGTTAGACCACATCTAGAGTACTGTGTCCAGTTGTGGGCACCACACTTTAAGAAAGATGCAAATAAATTAGAGCAGTTACAGAGAAGGGCAACAAGGATGATCAGAGGACCGGAGACCAAGCCATATGAGGAAAGACCGAAGGAACTGGGCATGTTTAGCCTTGAGAAAAAGAGACTGAGAGGGGACATGAGAGTACTCTTCAAATACCTGAAAGGTAATCATAAAGAAGAAGGGCAGAATCTGTTCTCAATCACCCCAGAGTGCAGAATGTTTAATAACAGGATGAATCTATAGGAAGCCAGATATAGTCTGACTATTAGGAAAAACTCCTTAACTGTTAGAGCAGTACAACAGTGGAACCAACTGCTTTGAGAGGTGGTGAGAGCTCCAACACTGGAAATCTTCAAGACAGTATTGTACCATCATCTGTCAGATCTGCTTTGATTTGGATTCCTACATTGAGCAGGGGATTGGACCTGGTAGCCTCATAGGCCCCTTTCAACTCTGTGATGCCATGATTCTATGAAATCAAAGTGGTACATACGTCCCCTGATAAAAACTCTGAGAGAGAATGACTGGGCTGAGGTCGCCTTCAGAGCAGGTGTTTTTCTTTCCAATGATATAAAGGAAGATTTAGAAGGAGACGTGTTGGTCATGAAATTCCTCATAGGAAAATCCAAAAATGGTCTTGATCCATGTTAACAAACCAACTATCCTCTGTAAATATTTTTTTAAAATACGATATCTGGTCCTACATACACGATTTGTGGGTTATGGGAAATGCTGAAAAGCCAGATTGGAATGAAAATTGCTCAACACTTGCATGAACTAAATCCAGCAGGTACAATACAAGTTAAAAATCAGAAGTGTTGTAAAAACAAATCACTGCCAGAAACTCTAACCCAGTTTTGCAACAGATGAGAACTGCAAGATTAAACCCAGGCCAGAAGAAGACATTATAAATAGCTCATGGCTGGAAAAGCAAAACTCTTAACTAAGGTGAGTTGAAACCCATAGTACTAGCTCCTCTCACTTATAGAATTATGCAGATTAGTTTGCTTTGCTTAGTAATTGGTCTTCAGGGTTTACGATTTCCTCAGCTACTTCACTGCAACATTAACATGTTTGAAGCTCTAATTACAGGATTTCAGTTGTCTGTTTCTGCTCTGGCCTTTTACAAGAGTTAAATGCCTGAAACCATCAATCTCTGTGCATTCTAAATAGAAAATAATTTGTAGATTTTGGGACATTCTTGTTAAAAATGACCAAAATCCTGTTGTGTAGCTACAAGTACCAGAGGGCAGTGAAATAATTCACAGTAGTAAATTCCTCCAAAGTAATCACCAGCAAATTGGTCACGTGCCAAGCAATGGTGAATCTAAGTGTCCATTGAAGTGAAACTAAATTGTCTCCTTTACTTGTTCTTATGTGATGTTAGATAAAGCCAGTTCTGACTTATGGCAACTGAACTGTACTATGCGTTTTGTGGTATGTAAAAGGCTTGAAGAGTGGTTCTAACCGGATCACTCCCAGGGAATTTCTGTGGCTCTGTGTTTTTTCCTAGATTCCCTAGAACAGTGATGGCAAACATTGGCACTCAAGGTATTCTTGGACTTCAATTCCCAGAAGCCCAAGTCAGCACACCTGCTGATCAGGGCTTCTGGGAATTGAAGTTCAAGAACAGCTGGTGTGCCAAGGTTCGCCATCACTGCCCTAGACCAGTGTTTCTCAACCTTGTCTCCCCGGAAGATTTTGGACTTTAATTCCCAGAAGCCCTGATCAATCAGGTGTGCTTGACTTGAGCTTCTGGGAATTGAAGTCCAAGAACACCTGAGGACCTAAAGTTGAGAAAGCCTACTGTTGTTCCAGAAAGTTCTGTAGAAATTTGTAAAGCAGGTGTGGACAGGATGTGGCCCTCTTATGTGGTGCTTAAGGGTTTTTATGGGCCCCACTTATTTAAAGAGGTGTTTTGCTTCTTTTTCTTTTGTGTCTGGGCCAGGCGTGAAACTGCCAAAATGAAGCCACCTTTTTTGGGAGTTCATTCTGCAGTTCGCTCTATCTAGCTAGACTTCAAAAGCTATAATTCATTGTTTCAGTCAATCATAAGGCATCGCATCAGCATCAAAATATAATTATTTAAAAAATGATAGTATAGTTCTAGCCACTTTATTGGTTTTGCTTTCTCTCTCTCCCTCTCTCTCTCTCTCTCTCTTATGGCAAAGAGCCAGTGCTGTCTGTGCCTGCAGATGTTTCCATGGTTATGTGGTAGGCATGACTAGATGCCGAAGTGCACCGAACATTGTTACCATTCCTGTCTAAACAGTACCTATATATCTACTTGCAATTTCTTGCTTTTGAAGTTCTAGGTTGGCAGGAACTCCATCGTACAGGTTGACAGGAGCCGGGACAGATAACAGGAGTTCACTCCATTGCATAGCACTCAGGTCTTGAACTGCTGACCTGCCGACCTTCCAGTCATCAATCTGCATCTTAACTAATAAGCCACTACAGCCCCTTTCCTATGGCAAAGAACTATTATATTATTATAACAGTAAAAAAAATTTTTTTAAAAAAAAATTGGTACCATGTGGCAGACATGGAGTGGCAGAAACCATACAGGAGACTAGAGAAGAAGAGGGAAATTGGAAGGGTACATTATGGTGGGTAAGGTTCCTCAAAGGTCACAGAAATCAGAACAAGCATCAAACAAAATCTGATTGGAACCCCAATTCTTTTAGCAGTCATGATATAGCCAAACATAGTTTGTTCTGATAATTGAGGTTTGCTTCCATTTTTCTTAAAGATGAGCAGTGTAAGATCACACTGCGCGCACACACACACACACACACACACACACACACTTTCATCAACATAATAAATCCCAGTATTTAAAAAATCCCTCCTTTTCATCTTCTTAGGAATTGTCTATTTTCTTTGTTCACCTTCACCACCATCCTGGCTGAACTCCTTGTCAGTTCCAACCAAGCTGCTATCTGTCACTGTAAAGTCACCACAGATATTATGGCGCCAGCTTATCTCTTACTGCTACAGCCCAAGGATTTATGTACAGTGAAGTCTATTTATAAAGCTCCTTGTATGAGTGCCCAGTGCTGTCCAATAAATTTAGTTTTCCCTTCTTCCTCCTCCATCAGCCTCTGAGGTTCCTTTGGCCGATTTGTCATCTCCCGAATGCCCCTTTGGAGTACAAGAGCTGGGTGATGTGTTTCAAGGAATCTGAGCTACACTACAGACATTCATCACAAAGAAAAACTTTTGCGACATTCAGTGAGATGGGCTGAAATCCTCATAATCCGAGTCTACGATGGATACAAGGGAATAGAAAGGTTCAACAGGATTCAAGGCAGTGCTTAAAATTGTCATTGTTTTGATGCTTTCAGGAAAGAAATAGAGTGACTTATGTCCATGAAGCAACAATAGGTCACCCTTGCTCGAAAGCCAGTCATATCTGGCTCTAGGGTTCAGTGCTCATCTCTGTTTATAGCCAGCATCTGCAGATGTTTCTGTGAACATGTGGTAGACATGCCTCAATACTGGAGTGCACGGAATACTATTAACCTTTCCACCAAAGTGGTCCCTATTTTTGTTGTTCAGTCGCACAGTCGATTCTTACCCTTCACGACCCCATGGACCACCGCACGCCAGGCACCCCTATCTTCCACCATCCTCCTCAGCCCACCCAGCTTTGTGCCCATTGCCTCAACAATGCCAGCTAGCCATCTCATTTTCTGCTGCCCCCTTCTTCTTTTGCCCTTGACCTTTCCCAGAATCAAAGCTTTCTCAAGTGAATCCTCTCTTCTCATTTGATGTCCAAAGTACTTTAGCTTCATCTTCACTATTTGACCTTCCAAAGAGCAATCAGGGTTGATTTCTTCTAAGATCGACCTATTTGTTCTCCTTGCTATCCAGGGTACTCTCAAAATTCTCCTCCAACACCATATCTCAAAGGCATCTATTCTTCTGCGTTCAGCTTTCCTATTGGTCCAGCTTTCACACCCATACATTACCACAGGGAATACCATTGCTTTGACTATACGGATTTTTGTTTTCAAGGTGATGTCTCTACTTTTCACTATTTTCCTCAGGTTTCTCATTGCTTGTCTCCCCAGAATCAGTCGTCTTTTTATTTCATGGCTGCAATCTCCATCTGCAGTGATCTTGGATCCTAAAAATGTAAAATCTGTCACTGCTTCTACTTCTTCCCCATCTATTTTCCAGGGACTGATAGGGCCTGTGGCCATTGCCGGGCCCACTCCCCAATAAAGAGACGGACTCAGTGCTGGGATTGAAACTGTGCCACTTCATTAATAATAATTCACTAATGCAAGCGGGCCGACATAGCACTGGTAAGGAGCGATGGTTATAGCCAAATATATTGACCCCAACAGAAGCGCAAATGACCAAACCTCTGCTTCTGACGTGTGTCCAGTGAACTAGAAGGCTTTGCACACTGTGTCAAGCATGGCATCACCTTGTTCCTGAGCACACCCGATTGGCCAGGCGATTATCCCTCTATCTAGACCTGCCTGTGGCCAACCGAGTGTGCTCCTGCTGGACCCATAGGGGTCACCCAGTGCCTCCTTACCAGTGCTAGCCGCCACACAGGGAGGCGCCTACCATGACTCCCCCCCCCAGGCCCACTTGCCATTCAGCCAAAGAAGGACCAAGCCCCGTGCAGGAAGGAGCACTCCAGGACCTCCATAATCTGACATCCTCCGTACGGATCGGGTGGCGCTCCACCATGATCCCGCCAAGCTGACCCTGGGGCCAGCACCAGCTAACAAGTGACCAGGCCAAAGGTCGGTGGCACCAAGGAGGAGCAGCAAAACACTAGGTACACTGGAATGCCAGTAGAGGGGCAGGACATCCCACCACCGGCATGTTGACAGGACCAGTGCCACACCAGGTACACATGGCCAAAGCCCCAGGCGCACGTCCCTCGTCGATGAAACAACCTGCCGGGCATCCTCAACTCGCAGCTGTGGCCGACGCTGCATGACCGTGCCATCACATCCAGGGGCTCAGGAGCTAAAACAGAGAACAGAGAGAGCAAGTGCCAGCAAGGTGCCTGGTGCAACATAGGGTGAGCATAGAAACGAAAGTGAACAGTCCCCCACCTGCCCATCCTGTGGACGTAACCATCCAAGGATACCCCAAATATGGCAGCCACTAATGCAGCACCCACACAATGCATGGGCACCCCACCAAGGCCAGAGGAGGCAGGATTAGGAATGAGAAGAACCAACAAACCCCAAATCGGTAGTCCAGCACAGGCAACCCACCCTGGCAGCAAAGAGGGAACCGTAGGCGGCACCGTGGGGAGCCAAAAGGGGTGCCGAAGGCAAGCCCCTGGCAAATCACATGACCGCCAAAGCGAGGCATATAGGCACCCACCAATGGTACCGGACGCTAGTCAATCATCCCGTAAGTCCACCAAGCTCCGAAACTCGGCCCAGCAGTACCCTCCGTGAGGCAGCAGGAGAGCCGGAGAAGCAGGCTGAGCAGCCCAGGGGCGGCCAGGAAGGAACAGGCCTACGACCCTGCCTCCGGTGCCAAGCCAGACATCCCCAGTCAGTACGGGAGGGCAGAGGCAGGCTCCCAGTCTGCCGGCGCCAATGCTGGACACCGGGCAAGCAAGCGGTAGGATAGGGAAGCAGGAACAACAAAATCAGTGCCAGGAGTGCACCCAGCCCCGAAAGGAGAAGGGTATGGTGTGGGGGTGAAGTACGAATAGGTGGACAAGAAAACAGACCTCAAATGAACCAGGCGTGCGAAGGCATAGAACGTGCACCGCTGCTGTGCCATCACGCTAGGATAGTGTTATGTATGTATGTATGCATGCTCATTATACTGCAAAGGCAAGATTGTAACCACTCCAGATACAAACGATATCAGCTGTAAAGGAACGCGAGCAGACAGCCCATAGAGGGCAGCTGCGAGCGTTCACTCTCACATGGTTCACATTGCGCAATCACGGACAGCTGCGGGAAAACCTTCCCCGCAAACAGCAGCAGGAAAGGAGGCGTGCCTGGGCGAGGCCACGCCGGTAGCAGCCAATGAGCTACCGTGCTACAAGATTCAAATGTAGTAGGCTACTGTATATATTGAGATGTATCACCGCCATTACCTCATGCTTCACTGTAACCTCATGCAATAAACCTGCGTTAAACCAACCCTTCGGTTGCCCGGTTGTCTTTGGTCCCATACACTAAATTGGCGATGAAGGTGGGATATGGCTGCCCACGGGACCAAGACATGCGCCGGCTACGAGATCAGGAAGCCGGGAGACTTGGAGCAGTTTGAGATAGACTTCAACGCAGCGCTGGTGGAGCTCGAAGTCTCAGACGAGGCCAAAAAGAGGGCCATTTTCGTCCGCATGCTCGGACACGAGACCAAGAGGACCTTGGTGGACCTGATCGCGCCGAGGAAGGTGAGCGACCTCAAAGCCGCAGAGCTCCTGGCGGCGCTGCGCGCCCACCTCCGGCCAGCAATAGCGATGTTCCCCGCTCGGAGCGCGTTCTGGAGGCGAGTCCAGGCACCCGGGGAATCGGTCGATGAGTTCGCCGCGGCCCTGCGGTTGGCCGCCGGCCCGTGCAAGTGGGAACTCCCCGACGTCACCCTCCGGGACTGCCTGTTCTGCGGTCTGAGGGACACAGAGACTCAGCGCGCGCTGATGAAAAGGGAGCCGCCTCCCATGTGGCAACAAGTCCTCGACGCGGCACAGGCCGCAGAGGCCATGACGGCCGGGGTGCACGAGCTTCAGGACTGGCGCCCGAAGCCCGCCAAGGCAGAGAGTTCGGTACGCGCGGCCCGGCGGGTTTCGAACTCGTCTGCGGAGAGCAGCGACGATGAGGACGTCCGGAGGGTCCAGAGAGAGGGCCGGCGCTGCGACGGCTGCGGCGCCGCCCACGCCCGCACCAAATGCCCATTCCGCAAGGCCGAGTGCCACAACTGCGGCCGGCGCGGGCACATCGCCAAGGTCTGCCGGAAACGGCGCGAGGCCACCAGGAGTTCTCCGGACCGCTCGGCGAGGCAGGACCGCACCACGAGGCAGGACCGCGCCACGAGGCCAAAGGACGGCACCCGGACCACGAGGACGCGGGACGGAGTAGGGCGCATCTCCGACGACAGCGAGGACGACGCGCCGGTTTGCAGCGTTTCCACGGAGCACCCCCGTTACTTCGTTGAGGTAGTAATACAAGGGGCCCCTGTTAGAATGGAGGTGGACTCGGGGTCTTCATACTCTATTATTTCCCAGGGGGAGTTCATGAAAATCGCCCCCCGCGTGCGGCCCAAGCTCAAAGCGTTGAGGGCCACACTGAAGGACGTGCAAGGGAACCGCATCCCAGTGTTGGGGGTTGGGAAGTTCCAGGTCCAGTTCAAAAAGTACACCGCAACGCTTCCCCTAGTCGTCCTCAAGGGAGGTAAATGCAGCCTCCTCGGGACTCAATGGTTCCAGCCCCTGGGTTTGTTCATTGGGGGGGTGCACGCCGTGGGAGCACACACCGCCGGGACTGATCCAATACAGAGCGTGTGCGACGCGCACCCCGAGGTTTTTAAAAAGGGGCTCGGAAAATTCAAGGGCCCCCCAGTGACTTTCGACCTGGACCCTGGAGTGCGTCCAATCAGACTTAAACCGCGCAGAGTGCCTTTCGCACTAAAGGACAAAATAGAGGCGGAGTTGGACAAATTGGTGGGCCAGGGGATTCTTGTTCCTGTTGATTCTGCGGAGTGGGAAACTCCAATTGTAACAGCGCTTAAGGCCAACGGGGAAGTCCGCATATGCGCTGATTACAAGTGCACCATTAATAAGGCGATCCGCCCTAATGCGTATCCGGTGCCGGTAGTCAGCCACTTGTTGGCCAGGTTACACGGGGGGAGGTGTTTCGCTAAACTCGACCTGGCCCAAGCCTACCAGCAACTCCCGGTGACCCCCGCCGCAGCTGCTGCGCAGACCATAGTCACCCACAAAGGGGCGTTCCAGGTATCGCGCCTCCAATTCGGCGTGAATTCGGCGCCCGGAATTTTCCAGTCACTTGTGGAACGCCTCCTGAAGGGGTTAGAGGGGGTGTTACCCTACTTTGATGACGTATTGATTACAGGGGGGAGCCGGGCCGAATTAGCAACAAGGTTGGGAAAGGTCCTGACAATATTCGAAAAGGCGGGGTTGCGGTTGCGGAAAGACAAATGCGTCTTCTTCGCTACAGAGGTTGAGTTCCTAGGGTTCCGTGTCACTCCCGAGGGAATTAGGCCAGCCCAATCCAAGGTAGCCGCCATCAAGAAGGCCCCTCGCCCCACCTCCAAGCCCGAGTTGCAGTCGTTCCTCGGACTGCTCAACTTCTACCACTCCTTCCTCCCGCGGAAGGAAGCAGTGGCAGAACCGCTTCACAAATTGTTTAAAAAGGACGAGGCATGGAAGTGGGGCAACAACCAGGAGAAGGCTTTCAATGACCTGAAGCGACTCCTGGCATCAGATGCTGTACTGACCCACTTCAATCCCAAACGCCCAGTGGTCCTGATATGCGATGCATCCCCGGTGGGGATGGGGGCGGTGCTATGCCACGTGCTGGAGAACGGTAGGGAGGCCCCGATAGCTTTCTACTCTAGGTCCCTGTCCCAAGCGGAGAGGAACTATGCTCAGACAGACAGGGAAGCACTAGCAATAATTGCGGGGACCAAGATTTTGTGTATGGCCGCCCCTTCACCATAGTGACTGACCATAAGCCGTTGCTGGGCATTTTCACCGCAGATAAGCCCACACCACAGATCCTGTCCCCGAGAATGCTCAGGTGGGCCATTTTTCTCAACGCGTATCAGCACGCGTTGGTATACCGGCCCGGGAAGGAGATCAGCCACGCCGACGCTCTGTCGAGGTCCCCCATTCCCCGGGATTGCTGCCACGTGGGCGGAGTAGAGAGGGACCACCAGGTCTTAATGATAGAGGTCCTAGACTCCCCTCCAGTAGTACCGGCCGACATCGCCAAAGCGACAGGCAAGGACAAAACGCTGGCCACAGTTTGCTCCTGGGTGCAGAAAGGGTGGCCCGTGTCTTCCCCAGCAGTGGAATTCGACACGTTTTTCAAAAAGAGACTAGAGTTGTCCCTAGAGAGGGGTTGCCTTTTGTGGGGACAGCGGGTAGTGATCCCCACGTCTCTCCGGCCGAGGGTGCTTAAACTGCTGCACGTCAGCCACCCGGGGATCGTACGCTCTAAGGCACTAGCCCGCAGTTACTTTTGGTGGCCCCAGCTAGACGCCGACATCGAACACATGGTCGGCACTTGCGAGGCGTGCCAAAGCTCAAGGCCAGAAGAGGCTCGCTCGCCACCTAGGGAGTGGGACGCTGCAAGGGGGCCCTGGTCCCGAGTACACGTAGACTTTGCTGGCCCATTCAGGGGAACGCTCTTCCTCCTCGTGGTGGACGCGTTCTCCAAGTGGTTGGAGGTCATTCCAGTCTCGAGCACCTCCTCGGCCACAACAATTAAACAGTTAAGGAGGGTCTTTTCCACGTTCGGTTTACCCGACACCCTCGTCAGCGATAACGCTAGCTGTTTCACGTCCGCCGAGTTTGGGGCATTCATGGAGCGCAACGCCATTCGGCACGTCACCTCTGCCCCCTTTCACCCGGCCACCAACGGCCAAGTAGAGCGCCTCGTGCGCACCACGAAAGACGCGCTGCTGCGCATGGGCCCCGGAGACCTCGACCTGAAATTGTGCCAATTCCTGCTAAGATACAGGGTCACCCCATTAGCGTCAGGGTACTCCCCCGCAGAGCTGTTGATGCGCAGGAAGCTGGCCACGGGAATCTCCAAGCTAGACCCCACGAGAGTAGAGGACAAAGGGCGGAACATAGGGGTGGAACCCACAAAGAGTTTCAGCGTAGGCGCCCCGGTGCATTGCAGGAACTACGCCAGCGCGGGGCCAGCCTGGGTGCCGGGCACCGTAGTAGAACAAACCGGCCCCGTCTCGTACCGCGTAGAGACCAGTACAGGGTTCCTGTGGAGGCGACACGTAGACCAACTCAGGCGTAGGGTCCCCGGAGAGCAGGACGCTGACGAGAATAGCATCGAATCAGCGTTAGGGTACTCCCCCACCCGTTTAGCCCAAGGGGGAGGAAAAGGGGAGCATGGGTCCCCACCAAGGGGGGAGGAAAGGCAATCGATCCACAGAGATCTTTTGCGGGAGTCCCCGACAGAGAGGAGGAGCCCCGATCACACTCATACCCCGCGGAAGTTTCCCCGAAATACAGATGCCCATAGAAGTTTAGACGTTGATTTACAGTACCAGGGGGAGTTAGCGGAGTGGTCCCCCACCCGTCCCAGCGAAAAGAGGGGTTTCAGTTCAGCCCCTGGTACTTCCAGTCCCAGTAGCCCCTGTGAGTTAGAATGCAACATAGCGCCAATGTCCCGGAGACCGACACCTCCAAGACGGGAGGCATCAGCGAGTCCGCCCACCACAGTCTCAGGGTCCCCCGAGCAGGGATCAGAAGGTAGCCGTTCCACAAGGGCGACCTCATCGGTTCCGCGGTTCACAATAGGAGGGTCACCGGGGTCCGAGAACAATAGGCAGGGGTTCACCTCCCAACTGTTCATTCCATTCCCATCCCCAAGCGCAAGGCAGGCACGGACGCCCCACAGAGCCACTAACGAATCCCCGTTTCCCGTTGCAGGACAAGCACCCGCGGAGTCAGGGATCACAGGCTCTCCAGTATTAGGGCAGACGCAAGCACGCCCAAAGCGAACGTGCGGCAAGCCACAATGGTTGCGGGACTTCGTCCCATCCTAGGGGGGAGGGATGTTATGTATGTATGTATGCATGCTCATTATACTGCAAAGGCAAGATTGTAACCACTCCAGATACAAACGATATCAGCTGTAAAGGAACGCGAGCAGACAGCCCATAGAGGGCAGCTGCGAGCGTTCACTCTCACATGGTTCACATTGCGCAATCACGGACAGCCGCGGGAAAACCTTCCCCGCAAACAGCAGCAGGAAAGGAGGCGTGCCTGGGCGAGGCCACGCCGGTAGCAGCCAATGAGCTACCGTGCTACAAGATTCAAATGTAGTAGGCTACTGTATATATTGAGATGTATCACCGCCATTACCTCATGCTTCACTGTAACCTCATGCAATAAACCTGCGTTAAACCAACCCTTCGGTTGCCCGGTTGTCTTTTGTCCCATACACTAAAGATAGCCTCACCGAATTTCCCCCGATAACCCCCACGGCAGCAGGTCACCCCAAATGGGAAGCAGTCCCAGGCCCCAATTGCCGGGCCACCCAGCGCCCTGCCATGGTCGGACAATGCCCATGGCCTCGCTGGACAGAGGGAGAAATGCCTTACACCAACCCCCACCAAGGATCAGACTGACCCCAAAACCAGGCGTGACAATAGTCCAGAAAGCCAAAAGGGGCAGTCCACTGAAGATGATCAAAACTGTGGGCCAGACCCAGAGGCCGGCATGCACACTACCCGCAAGCCAGGCTCCATGATGCTCCTGAGCAAAACCAACCACAGCGCAACACAAGCGCCGGCAATGCCAACACAGGAAGGAGCACAGAGCAAGCAAAGCTGAATCATCAAAGGAGCACCCGGAGGCCTGGAGCAAACCCAGCGCTGGCCAACCTAGACAAGAAAGCATGCGGAAGCCCGCCAGCCCCGTCGTGGTCGAGGCGGGACGCTTGCGCCCTAGTGGCCAAACCCAACCCCAAAATGGCTGGCATGGCAGGAGGGTACAAAAACCCCACGGGAGGCAATGGCCACCCCCCGCCCCGACAGAAGCTGCTGAAAATAAACCCGCAGGTGTCCACGGGTCCGTGGGCAGTGCCGCCCATAGAGCAAAAACCACCCCATAAAGAGGTGAACTGCGTACCCCAGACCCGTGGACCAATGCCCATCAAAAGAAGAAAATAAGCCCCCAAGACCAGGGAAGATACCAGCAATCTTCCAGGGAAATAAGCGCCCAAGACCAGGAAAGATACCAGCAATCTGGAAACCCAGCAATACAAGTCCAGCAGTATACCCACCAGAAGAATATAAATGGCAACACTCCAGGATCCACTACTAGCAGGGGAAAGGCCAGAACCAAACCAGGTCTGAAGAACAGCACAAGGAGAGGAAAGAGCAGGCCAACCCAAATGAAATTCCTGCCCCCCAAAGTCAGACGTTGCAGCGCAGCCAACCGCAGTCCCCGGTAACCTCAGCGGTCCAAACAAAGGCCGGTGGCTGCAGGGAAAGGGGAGCGAGCATGCCGGAGAGGTAACGACAAATCCATCCACCCATCACAAGGCACGGGCAACACGCAGGAGGAGTGAGGGAAGCAGCAGGTGTGGCAGACAAACCACCGAAGTAGCAGAGAACAGAGCCACCTGCTCCTCGGGAAAAGACTGAGGCACAGCAGTGCGCCAGAAAGGCAGGTCCGGGCACAAACCGAGCCAGGCCATCACACGGGCCAAGGCCTCGTGAAGGTGGGACAGGTGCTGTTGGGGACAAACAAGACCCACCAACAGCCCACCAAACACACATGCGAACAGAAGCATACAGAAAGAGAGAGTCACGATGTAAAGGCAACCCCACCCGGTCCCAAGATAACTGGATATACCAATAGCATGGGAAAGCAAGACAAAACGTGGTGTCCCTGGGAGGGAAGATCGCACCGGGGCGGGTTGCCAAGGATAGTAAGCAGCAGGCCCGGCAGGCGGAATGCAAGGAGGTACCACCGGACAAAGTGCCTGCCACGCACGGACAACCTGAGATAGAAAAGGAGGGCTGGGGGGTGGAAAACCCCAAGAGATCTGGTGCAGCCACAGCCATCGGGCCATAAGGGCCGAATGCCAAGCCGCCCAGAGAGGGCGCCAACGCGACCAGCATACCTGGCAAGCGAGCTGGCAGTGACCACCCCACAGAGATCCCCAACTGCCACGGGCACCGGGACCGGGACCAAAGGAACACCTGCACCCACACTGTGTCCGCACGTGACGGTAGGCCGAAGAAGAGAGGAGACTAGAGACACATGAAAGAAGTTACAGATACCTACAGGGAAGGGGCAAAGCTATGTGTCCAAGGCAAGGAATCCCAAAGGGCCCCCAAAACTGCAGATCAAGGAACTCACGATGTGAAGAAACACAAACACAAGCAGAATGTGGAATACACTGGGCATCGGACGACAAGAAAAAGAGCAGGCAGCGATGGCTATCCGCACAGGTACATTAAAAAATTGAAGAAGAGAGAGGCCAAACAAGCCAGAAGGGAAAGGAGAGAGGTACGAAAACCAAAATGGCAAGACTCACCTGCCCAAAAGCCACGGAACAACAGCTCGTCCACCCGTGCAGACAGAACAGTATGATCAAAGTGAAGCAGGGTTCAACAATTTAAGGAGGCAAGTTCCAGGAGCCGAAGACGCCACCGAGCTGCCCCAGATGGAGCGGGCCAGAGTCAACGCGAGCAAGCGGCACAAACCCAGTGGCGCCCGAAGGGCGGCAAACCACTGCAGAGCATCCCCTACCCAGAGAACCCCAGGAAAACAGTCCATAGGTGAGCATAGCTGACGGCAGCAGAATCGCCATGACAACTCGAAAGGCCAGCCACATCCGGCTCCAGGGTGCAGCACCCAACCCCGCCCCGCAGACATATCCATGGCCACATGGCAGGCACGACTAAACCGACGGGAAGCGGGCCCACCTCGGCAGGGGTCACGCGCTGCGGCCAGGAGGCCCAGCCAGCGTGTGGCTGCAAACCCCGCAACGGGCCACCTGCCACCGCGCACCCCCTCAGAGCCGGGAGGGGAGCCGGCCAGAGGCGGGGCCAGCATAGGCAAGGCCCACGCCGCAGGGTGGGCCGGAAGCAGCCACCAGCCAGAGCAGTGGCCCACGCTGAAGGCCCCGCGGCCCGGCGGCGGACCCAGCAAGGGAGAGGAAGCCCCAGGCGCAAGCAAGCCCCACCCCCGTGGACGGAATGCCAGAGAGGGGCACCAGGCCCAGCGGAGAGCCCAGCGATGAAGCTGAGGCCCCAGGCCCGCACCCCCTCGAAAGCACCAAGGGCCCGCGCCGGGCCCCGCAGCACAGTGCCGCAACACACAGGGGGCTTGACGGCCCCCCAGCAAGGGGCCACGAGGCCGGGGCCGAGGAGACACTGACCTGCGCCACAGCAGGGAAAAACAAGGGCCCAAGGCCGGGCGAAGAGCGCCTGACGAGCCCGAAGGGGGCAAGCCCGTAGGCTTGGTGGAGGTGTGGGGGAGCCGCCGCAGGGACCGCGGTGGGCACCGCCGCGCCCTGCAGCCCCACGCCTCACTTTGTAGAGGGCCCCCGCCCAAGGAGGGGGGGTCAAGCCGGGCCGACAAAAGCCCCCCAGCGGATGCGAGCCCCAGAGAGCGGCCAAGGAAGCAGGGGCCCCCCGGAGAGGCACCGCTCACCGAAGCTCACCGAAGGGGAGGCAAGAGGAGTCGTGGCCGACCGCCACGGAGAAAATAAGCCACGCGGCCAAAGGCAGGAAGCCCCAGGCCGCGTGGAGGGGACGGCCGACCGGAGCCAGGCAGCAAACGCTACCTGGCCCAGTCGGCAAAGAGGAGGAAGGGCAGTCCGAGCCTCTCCCTTAAGGGAATGCCCGGCCCCCGCCCCCTCCAGCCTCTTCCCGTCTCTCATGGGGCGGGGCCGGCAAAGCGCGCGGCAGCGAATCAGCACCGCCGCACATCCCTTGTCTTGGTTTTCTTGATGTTGAGTCTCAAGCCAGCTTTTGCACTCTCTTCCTTCAATATAAGCAAGAGCTTCTTTAGGTCTTCTTCACTTTCTGCCATTAGGGTAGTGTCATCACCATATCTCAAATTGTTGATGTTTCTCCCACCGATTTTAATACCAACTTTTGATTCAGCCATCCCTGCATTTATTTATTTATTTATTTATTTATTTACCTGTTTATCTACTTGCAATTTCTTGCTTTCAAACTGCTAGTTTTGCAGGAGCTGGGACACAGATGGGAGCTCATTCCATCATGCAGAACCCAGGAATTGACCTTCCAGTCAGCGGGTTCAGCATCTTAACCACTTGAGCCACTGCAGTCCCATTGAAGCAACAATGCAAGATGAATAATATGAGAATCAGTAAAGAGAAGACTGAGGTAATGGTGATTAGAAGGAAACAGCATCCAGTACTTTAAAAATTGAAATAGAGGGAACAAGTATAAAACAGGTGGCAGAGTTCAAATACCTAGGAACAACATTTACTGAAGATGGCAATATGGACAAACAGATTAATTTACAGTGCAGTAAGGAAAACCAAATATTGGGACAGTTATCTCTGCTCTTACAACATAAGGCAATACCGACCAGCACAAAGAAACACCTGATACAAAGCATATTCATTCCCAACTTATGTTATCAATGCCAAACATGGACACTTCCAACAAAACATAAATGAAAGTTGGTCACCACGAAAATGAGATGTCTGAGGAAGGCTTCCGGAGTGATGGGAAGGGATAAAATCAGGAATGAGATTATAAGAGAACTAATTGGAATGGAACCAATTTTAAATTACTGTATATAAAGAGACAACAAATAAAGTGGTTTGCCCATTTGGCGAGAATGTCTTGGAATTCCATACCTTACCAGGCATATGTGGAAAGAGAAGGACAAAGACCATGAGGCAGACCCAGAGGAGGGTGGAGAGATAACATCAAAGAAATATTACAAGAACATCAAATAACACCAGTGGAGGCTGCTAGAAGTGCCAGAGCAAGAACCTTGTCTCTCCCTCAACACCCAAAGGGTTAAAAGAGAAAGTAAAAAAAAAAAGAAGAGAGTTACTATACTTCAGATTTCACAAGACAACCATGTTGTTGTTTCCATTGGACCTGTACATAAATAGCAGGGCAAGAAGGAGACACAGCAAAGAGCCCAGATGGATTAACAAGGTGCAGAAATACCCCCACAGATCCCTTGTGTTAAAGATGCTGTTCATGAATCCTGATTTAAACATGGGGAAAAGAGAAGGAAAACTAAGGAAAACATGGCGAGTGTGAATACACAGCTAGAAAATGCATATTGATCTGATATGATTCTTCCCCATGAACATCTGAATTCGAGGGAGGGAGGGACAGACAATGTGATGCTCTTAACAGCAGAGGTCCTGACTGATCACCATCAATCAGTGAATTTAAATATGAAGAGACAGACAGAAAAAGCAGAGCAAAGGGCTAAATCCAACTTCTCGTATATTAATCTGAGGGAAATTGTTCAGAATTTTTGTTACTATTTTGTGAGCCATAGCACTGAATAATCTGCAATGAATGTTCTTCAGTTGGCTGTTTCAAAACAGAGCCATGGAGTGATCAAACAACCTTCTCCGCTACTGTGAACTACCAACTTCCCATTCCCTCATGTGAAAGCCTTTTTTCCCCAGCTTGATCCCAACCTCCTTCCACGGCAGACATTTTGAAGGACTTCCATGTTTACCATTTGCCCTACAGCCAGTTATTGACTGGAAGGGCAAGACTGGAAAAATGTATTATTTATACTGACCCCTGTGGAGCATTATCACCTCCGCCTACCCTACGCTGTACAAGCAAGTGCAAGCAAAACAAAAGGAGACAGGATAATGAAATAATCATGCATTCCCAGCCAATGTGATGACATCAGCAGCGGAAACTGGTTGAAAAGGGAAGAACATAAAACAGAAATTATTGGAGCCCTGTGAATCGGGGTGGGTTAAAAAAAGAAAGCCGACTGCCTCGCTCATCAGAAGACCAAAGAGCTAAGAGTTTGGGCGACTGAAAGCCCGTGGTTGAAAAGGCTCAACTGAGAAACAGAAGTAAAACCCTGCAGCTGTTGAAGAGCTTAGGGGCCTTGATGAGATCTCTGGCAAGAAAAAGCATTGATTTATATTTTGTAAGGTTAAGAAAAGAGCTTTCTTTCAGAGGCACCTTAAAAATAAAATGCAAGCAAAATAAATTATTTAAGGCTTTCCTTTTCTGGGGTGGGAAGGAGGAAGGAGGGGAAAATCATCACACATTCTTCTCTGAGGTAAGTGATGTAGTGAAAAGCAAAAATACCTTCTGTGAAGAATTGCCGATATTTGAGCATTGGGAACGTCTTCCTTGCTGTTTAAAAATACTGCGCACTTGGAAATGCCAGTGAGATAAGAATAGGTACTAGAGACATTAACAAATGTTAATGGGAATGTTAATTAATGGGAACAAATGGAATGCTTTCTAAAATAAGGTTTGCCTGCTGGGACTTTAAGTGTATATCTACTCTATATATACCAACTTCAGATGATTTTTAACTGTTCTGGCTACATCCTATGGAATTCTGGGGTACATAGGTTGGTCATACCAAGAGTAGTAGTAGTAGTAGCAGCAGTAGTAGTAGTAGTAGTAGTAGTAGTAGTAGTAGTAGTAGTAGTAGTAGTAGTAGTAGTAGTAGTAGTAGTAGTAGTAGTAGTTCCTTCTCATGCTGCACCGCACCCATCTCAGCATATAGGGCAATGAGGCTCCTCATTGCTTCTTTGGCAATAAAGTTTTATGAGGCTGGGATGCTAACCTGATGCCAAAACCCTCCTCTTTTCTCATCTGACCTTGGGACCAGCAATGGTGGAATTCATACCTAGAGTACCTGTTGAAAAACAGACCTGGTAATTGCCTTATGCTTGGGTGTAAAATGGTTAGCTGATGAATAAAGGAGTCGGGGTCTGGGAATTTCTGCTTCTTTGCTTTACCTTTGTGAACTGTATTGAGCACAAGAGGATTTCCTGTAGAACATCTTGACTACTGACACTGATACTGTCAACATTAAATGGCCTCTTGCTATGGAAAGTTGGGAATCCTTTTTCCTGCTGCCAATGCAGGCAACTTCTTCTTTTTCTTCTTTACTTGTGTTAAGACTTCCTTCTTCATCTCTTCTTCTTCATTACTTCCTCTTCTACCCCTTTGCCCCCCCCCCCACACACACACAAATCACATCTGAGAAGGCATCACAAGCGTCTCTATCAAAAAGAGTGGGAGAAGGAGTGGCAGGGGAAATCAAGGAGGAAACCCTTATGCTTGATGCTGCATGGTAGGTAATTGAAAGGGAGCTTATTATGGTCAAAAAACCACAAATGCACAGTTACAATATGTGGGATATAATTGGCTCAGTAATACTACAGGTGAGAAGGATACTGGAAATGTTGAAGATCACAAGCTGAATATGAGTCAACTGCGTGATGTGGCTGTAAAAAAAAGTCAATGCTATTTTAGGTTGCATGAACAGGAGTGTGGTCTCCAAAACCCATGAGGTACAAGAGCAAACCCCCATCTATTTGGCACTCATTCATCATCATTGTGCGTAGTTCAGGACACTGCACTTTATGACACTAATAGAACACACATTTAGAGGCTCTTTAATGCTCATTACAGAACTCATATCCTGAGGAAGCTTGATGTGAAAGGCTGGTTATACCAGTACAGTCTCGATACATTGACCTCTTGTATACTTTTTGCGCAGAAGAATTGATTTATTGTGGATTTATTTTGACTTCCTACAAACGATACATTGACCTTTCATATACTTTTTGCGCAGAAGAATCGATCTATTATGGATTTACATTAACTTCAAGCTTACTTTCCGTGCAGAAGAATTTTGTTACTATACTGCATTATGAATTTTTGATTATATCCATTAATTGAAGAAGATATATATATATATATATAGTGGTTTTTTTGTCCTTCTTTGTCCCTTTGGTTCTACACCACTCTTGCCATACGTGGATTTTTCATTTGAGTAGACTATATGGCAGTGGGCCAGGATACCTGAGAGACCGCATCGTCCTGAGAGTGTCTGCCCGTCCAACCAGAGTGGACCGGAGGGGCCCCCTAGTTGTACCATCAGCTAGAGGGGCCCGCCTCTCTGGAACATGAAGAAGGGCCTTCTCTGTGTCCGCACCAGCCCTCTGGAACCTCCTTTCAACAGCATTGAGGCTACAGACAGAACTGCTGCCTTTCAGGAAAAGTCTGAAAACCTGGCTGGCAGGGAAGGTGTGGGGCCTTAATAGGAATACGGCTCCAGCCTGTTGGCTCATCCCCAGTTAATACTTAGTTAATATCCCTCCCTTTGTGTTGTTGTACCCCCCATTCCCTTTTATTTATTTTTATTCTTTTAATTGGTAGTAGGGTGGGGAGGATAGTGGGCGATTTGGGATTTTAAAATCTGTTTTTACACATTTTTAACTGTTGTACGCTGCCCTGAGTCAGGTTCTCCTGATTGGGCGGCATATAAATTTAAATAAATAAATAAATAAATGTCACCCTTGCTCAAAAGCCAGCCATATCCAACTCTAGGATGCAGTGCTCATCACTGTTTATAGCCGAAGAGCAAGCAACGTCTGCATTTTCAGACTTTTCCGTGGACATGTGGCAGGCATGCCTAGACACTGAAGTGCACGGAATGCTGTTTACCTTCCCACCAAAATGGTACCTATTTATCTACTTTCAATTTCTTGCTTTCAAACTGCTAGGTTGGCAGGAGCTGGGACAGAGACGGGCACTCATCCCATCATGCAGTACTCGGGTTTTGAACTGCTGACCTTCCGCCTCCCCTGAGAGGGAGGATGGCACTCTTCAGATATTTGAAACATAGTCATAGTCATGGTTTTAACTGTTATTGTGGTGATGCTTTTATATTTTAGTACAGTATTCCCATTGGTTAGAATGTAAGCCGCCCGGAGTTGCCTCGGCAAGGGGGCAGTGATAAAAGTCGAACGAAAGAAAGAAAGATGAGGGGCAGGATTTGTTTTCAATCATCCAGGAATGCAGATACAAAAGAATAGGCTCAAGTTACAGGAAGCTAGATATAGACTGACTATCAAGAAAAACATCTTAACTGTTAGAGAAGTATGACAATGGAACCAATTACCTCTGGTGATGGTGACTGCTCCAAAGCTAGAGGCATTCAAGAGAAAATTGTAAAACCATCTGTCAGATCTGCTTTGATTTGGATTCCCGCATTGGACAGGGGGTTAGATTTGAGGATCTCATAAGCCCCTTCCAACTTAATTATTCTATGATTGTCCTCATTTTCCCCCACTTTTCAAAGGCTCCCCAAAATACCTCTTCCTCTCGTGGGGAGAGGGGAGGAGAGGTTGCAAACCTTGCAGTTCCTCTCACTCATGTGCAACTATTAGACAAGTGAGGAGTGATTTCCCAGTAGTGTAGTTAATGCAAAGAATGGATGGGGTGGAGCGGGAAGAGGGAGAGAGCACATAACACAGAGAAACAACACTTACCAATTCCTTCCCTTGATGTGGAGAAGGCAATCAGTCTGGCTCAATACTTATGTTGTTAGCTGCCCATCATGACAAACAATAATCAGATTATCATGGAGTGGGTTGTCTCCAGGGGACCTCTCACGGGGGTGCCTGACACCCTTGGAGTCAGAGGAAACAAGGCTAACCCAGCAGGTACCATTTAGATTAGAAAGGTTTTCAGGGCTGACTTTATCGAAGCAAGTCTGACACATATCATTATGAAGCAAGCATTCTATTCCTTCTGTGGCACGAAGGCAACATTTTACAGAGATGCCATTGAGCCTGTTTGCTTCCTGGTAATTATTCTAGAGATTCTCCTTATTCAAGAAATCCAGTGCAAGACAATGGGAGATGTTTCTAACATGGAGCAGGGGAGCTCATTTAGGGAATATATACAGATGTTGTGTCTATCCCTGCCTCATTTGTTTGTAATATTTTCATCTTTCATGTTGGAAAAACAGGAATCCTAACCCTTTCAATTTTTTGTTTCATTCTCTCTCGATCTCTCTTCCTTCCTTTCTTTGTCATACATTCTTGCCACAAAGCAAAACAGACAGAAATAAACCTTGCTTGCTATATCATTCTTTCATTCCATTTTATTTTTGTACAAAGAAGCCAAGCACCGTTGCTCCAATGGCCGGCCAGCCTCCAACAGCAGCACAAGGAATATGGTAACACTCATTAGAGTACTCCGCTGGGGACACCCCTAATTGCTCGATTTACATTTTGTAGGCAATGCGTATTTAGACTAATAATTCTGTTTTGTGATGCTTTGCTAGGCAGAGAAGAAAAGAGCATATTCTATTATCCTCAGGGCCAAAAGGGAGGAGACCCCACAACTGATCTTGGAGAAAGCCTGGCTTTCATATAATTGGCATCTACTCCACAAAAATATGTGATGTTCGAATGCACTTCCAGCAGTTCACAAGAAGGCTAGGGGATCCCCAGAGGATTTGTGGGCCTTTTATCTTTCTTCTGTCTTAGCCACCATCTATCTACTCATCTGTCTCTTTGCTGATTGAAAGGTGATTGGATAGGCTCAAGACTGCAAGCTTTCCATTTGGTGTCTCCATGTTTTATTACTCATTGTGGTCATCTTCGGATCCTTGCTGCTTTTTAACAGAAAATATCTTTTCTCCTCCATTGATGGTGGCTGGGCAATTTTATTTATTTTTCATAAATATTTGCATGGTGATATAGCAAGCAGCCTTTATTTGATTCACACAGGAAAAGTGCTTTCACAATATAAATGATTGAATAATCAGCTTCCAAAGGAACCGTGGTTTTAATGAATTTCTATGGACTTCCCTTTGATGCTCTACCAACCTCAGTTGGGTCAAAGGGTCAGTAAATATATACTCAAGTGGCTGTTCGCACTGGATGTCAGGACTCTTGAGAGGTAATTTGTGCCTGGTTTTCTGGTACAGTCCTCACGTGGGGGCTTACCACTCAGTTATGCATGGAGAGGTGTTCATTTAAAATTTCCCTCTGCTCAAAAAAAAATCTCTGAACTAGCCACAACAGAAGAAAAATAAGGTAATTAATTCTTTTTGCCTGCTGTAGGAACTTCTCCAATATATATTTGAAGAGATCAAATGCATTTTTACAGAAAGAGGGTCCTTTAAAATAAACTGATTACAGCTTCTTTTGTTCCTTTGGGAAACTTGTTTGATTAGATTTATATATAAAACATACAGCTTCCCCCACCCCCCAAACAATACACGATACCCATTTTAAATCAAATTGTACCAGTATATTAAATAGAAAAGGAAAAATGCATTTGAAATTTTTCCACTGCAACATGCCTTCAATATTTTAAAGCAAAGAACTATACTAATAAAGTACATCTATTCTATAACAACTACTATCACTAATAGTAAAAGGAATAGCAGCAGTATTTTCTTTTGTTGTTCAGTTGCACAGTTGAGTTTGACCCTTTGCAACCCCATGGACCACCGCATGCCAGGCTCCTCTGTCATCTGTCATCCTCTGTAGCCTACCCAGATATATGCCCACTGTGTCAACAATGCCATCTAGCCATCTCATCCTCTGCCATCCCCTTCTCCTTTTGCCTTTGATCTTTCCCAAAATCAGGGTCTTCTCCAGTGAGCCCTCTCTTCTCATTTGGTGGCCAAAGTACTTGTCCTTCCAAGGAACAGTCAGGGTTGATTTTCTTTAGGATTTATTTTCTTATGTGTACTCAAAAATAGCTACAGTGGGTCATGAAAGCTTTAAGAACAGATTTTAGGGAGCATTTGGAGCCAGCATAAAGGTGGAAGAGGGGAAAACATGGTTGAAATCTAGCAATCTACTTTTGAACAGTCAGATTTCAGCAGATTTACAAAGCATCGCGGCAAGGATTTGGACGTTGTATGAGGCATTGCGGCTAGGATTTTGCATGCCTCATACAAAGTCCAAATCCGTATAAAGTCCAAACTTGTGGAACCAAGTTTGGACGTTGTATGAGGTATCACTGTATCTGCACTAGTTCTTGTTCTTAGTCTTGTTCTGCTTCAGGGTTCTGGTGACTTTTACAAGATGAGAGATACTTGACTCCATTGGACTATAATTGAGAGGGATCTTGAGATTGTTCTTCATAAACTGAACATGAGCCAGAAGTGTGATGTGGCTGCAAATACCATTTTAGGCCACATTAAGAAAAGTAAGGAAGGCTGAGTGAAGAAGAATAGATGCATTTGAAGTGTGGTGCTGGAGAAGACTTTTGAGAGTCCCCTGGACTGCAAGGACATCAAATCAGTCCATCCTTAAAGAACTCAACCCTGATTGCTCCTTGGAAGGACAAATACTGAAACTGAAGCTCATGTACTTTGGCTACCACATTTGAAGAGAGGACTCATTGGAGAAGACCCTGATACTAGGAAGGATTGAAGGTAAAAGGAGAAGGGGGCAGCAGAGGATGAGATGGCTAGGTGGCATCGTTGACACAGTGGGCATAGATCGGTACAGACTCCAAGGTGGGCAAATGACAGAGGAGCCTGGTATGCTGTGGTCCATGGGGTCTCAAAAAGTCAGACTTGACTGTGCAACTGAACAACAACAACAAAGAAAAGTATAGTATTCAAATCATACAAAGTACCAGTTCCCTTCTATTCAGAAGACTTCATCTCAAGTACTGTGTCCAGTTCTGTCCACCACATTTTAAAAGAGGATGCGGACAAACCTATGAGGAAAGATTGAAGGAACTGAGTATATATTTGTTGTTGTTCAGTCGCACAGTCGATTCCGACTCTCTGCGACCCCACGGACCATTTTCCTCCAGGCACCTCTGTCCTCCACCATCCCCCTCAGCCCTCCCAGCCCTGTGCCCATTGCGTCCACAATACAATAACATCTAGCCTTCTCATCTTTGGGCACCCCCTTCTCCTTTTGCCCTCCACCTTTCCGAACATCAAGGCCTTCTCAAGTGAATCCTCCCTTCTCATTTGATGTCCAAAGTACTTTAGCCTCTACTATTTGACCTTCCAATGAGCAATCAGGGTTGATTTTTTCTAAGATTGACCTATTTGTTCTCCTCGCTGTCCAGGGGACTCTCAAAACTCTCCTCCAACACCACATCTCAAAGGCATCTATTCTTCTGCGTTCGGCTTTCCTAATTGTCCATCTCTTGCATCCATACATTGCCACTGGGAATACCATTTCTTTGACTATTCTGATTTTTCTTTTCAATGTGATGTCTCTGCTTTTCACTATGTTCCCCAGGTTTCTCATTGCTTGTCTCCTGAGAATCAATCGCCTTTTTATTTCATGGCTGCAATCCCCGTCTGCAGTGATCTTAGCTCCTAAGAAGGTAAAGTCTGTCACTGCTTCTACCTCTTCCCCATCTATTCTCCAGGAACTGATCAGGCTTGTTGCCATTATCTTGGTTTTCTTGATATTGAGTCTCAAGCCAGCTTTTGCACTCTCCTCCTTCAGCCCAATCAAGAGGTTCTTTAGGTCTTCCTCACTTTCTGCCATTAGAGTGGTATCGTCTGCATATCTCAGATTGTTGATGTTTCTCCCAGCAATTTTGATCCCATATTTTGATTCCTCCATCCCTGTATTGAGCATTATGTGCTCTGTGTATAAGTTGAATAAGCAGGGTGACAAAATGCAGCCTTGTCTTACTCCTTTTCCTATTCCAAACCACTCTGTCATTCCGTGTTCTGTCCTAACTGTTGTTTCTTGGTTCGTGTACAGATTTCTCAGGAGGCATATGAGGTGCTCTGGTGTTCCCATCTCTTTAATTACTTGCCACATATTGTTGTGGTCCACACAGTCAAATGCCTTAGTGTAGTCAATAAAACAAAAGTAAACTTGTTTCTGGTATTCCTTTGTTTTCTCCATGATCCAACGTATGTTGGCAACGTGGTCTCTAGTCCCCCTCCCTTTTCTGAAACCCGCCTGCACCTCTGGTAATTCTCTCTCCACATGCTGCTGAAGCCTATCCTGTATTATCTTGAGCATCACCTTGCTGGCATGTGGGATGAGTGCAATTGTTCGGTAATTTGAACATTCTTTGGCATTGCCCACATGCCCAAAACAGAGCTTATCTTCGTAGGGAGGGAAACCGAAGCAAGATAGAAATAACCAGGGAGTAGGTCCTTGCATGTCTTGTTAAGCTAAACACTAACAAATCACCAGGACCAGATGGCATCCATCCACGAGTTCTCAGAGAACTTAAAAATGAAATTGCTGATCTCCTAGCCAAAATATATAATATTTCCCTCAAATCAGGCTTTGTGCCTGATGACTGGAAGGTAGCGAATGTAACACTAATTTTCAAAAAAGGATCCAGGGGTGATCCAGGAAATTACCGACCTGTCAGTTTGACATGTGTCCCAGGTAAAGTGATGGAAACCATCCTAAAAGATAGAATTAATAGGCACATAGAAGAGAAGGCGCTGCTAAAGGAGAGCCAACATGGTTTTTGCAAGGGCAAATCATGCCTCACTAATCTGTTGGAATTTTTTGAGAGTGTCAACCAGCATGTGGATAAGGGGATCCAGTTGACATTGTTATCTGGACTTTCAGAAGGCTTTTGACAAGGTCCCACACCAAAGGCTCTTGAATAAACTTACCAGTCATGGAATAAAGGGACAGATCTTGTCCTGGATCAGCAACTGGCTAAGGGACAGGAAACAGAGGGTAGCACTAAATGGACACTTCTCCAAGTGGAGGGAAGTAAAGAGTGGGGTCCCCCAAGGTTCAGTACTGGGACCCCTGCTTTTCAACCTCTTCATAAATGATCAAGAGGTAGGAGTAAAATGCAAGCGCGGTGCCAAAATGGCCGCCGCGCTCTTTGTGGGTCCCCCACCACCGGATTTGGGCATCCGGGTAGTTAGGGGGCGTGGCCAGCACCCTTTAAAAGGGGTGGCCACGAGGCAGCCGAGCTGCCATTTTGTGAAAGCGACGGAGAGGAGAAGTTTTTCGCTCCGTCGCTCTCCGCGCTGCAAGGAAGCCTCAGTCCGGCAGCAAGCAGTTTCTTGCCTGCTTATCGGGCTTCCAACCCAGGATCGATGCCTTCCAAAAGGAAGGCGATGGCGAGCTCAGCTCGCCCGACGAGGAGGCGGCAGCCGGGTCGGAGGACCACGACTGCGCCCACTCAGCTGGCCCCCTTTGTGGGGGCAACCGCCGCGACCAGCGGAATGGGGCAGATCAACCCGTGGCCTGAGGCTGGACAGCCCCAGGCCGGCCCAGCAGGGGCTGCGGCCCCCGGCCCGCATTCCCCGGCCATGGGCCTGGGGCAGGGAGTGGGCATAGTGCCGCTGGGCCTCCGGCCCCTGGCCTGCATCCCCCAGCCATTGTCTTTTCCCAGGAGGGTGGGCTGGGGCCTCTTCCCTGGCAGGGTATGCCCCAGGTACCTCAGGGGGCAGAGCTTCGGCCATGGCCATACTCGGGCCCAAGTACTTCTGCACCGGCCCCAGGCGTGGCGGTCAGTGGGTCGCATGCCCCCCTTGGCCCCCTTTGCGTTGGGGGCTCTGTGAATGTGGACGCCCTTCTGGCCCGCGTGGCGGCCTTGGAGGTGTCCCTGGGGGTATCCACCCAATCAGGGGCACCTTTTGGCCTACAGTTCTCCGCGGCGCCGGCCAATCTTCAGCAGGCGACTGGCCGGGTTGAGCTGCTTGAGCTTGCCTCGCAGCTACCCGCGCAACTGATACCTCCAGCTGGTAGGGGTCGGGTGTGTCCGCCGAGCTCGATTCCGGTCGCGAGCTCCGACACCCGCCGTGGGCCGGAACCCCCAGTGGGGGCGGCCCACGGGGGTGCAACTTGTGAGTATCAGGTTCAAGTTAATGCACCCACACCACCATCCACAACTGGGGAGGGCCTACAGTGGCTGTGGCCACGTCAAGTGGGAAGTGGGGGACAGCAACCCCCAGCGTACCCAGGTGCGGCTTTGCCAATAGCAGGCCCCGCTTGGGGTGGGGGTCCTCCTGTTACAGGGAGTGCTGCGGGGGTTCCAGGGCAGGTTGCAGCCCCATTTTCTGTGCCCCGCACTGTTGCCGTGCCGGTGTCCGCACTCCCGACGGCTGGTTACTCCTTGCCCCTTGGGGATCATTTGGCACAAGCCACTAAGGAAAATTTTTTGCTAAACAGGGAACCCACCAAGGAAGAGAGGGAGGGGCAAGACAAAAAGGACAAGGAGCAGTCCCGCCGTCGTAAGCCACCACGCACGTGGGCCAATTGGTTGCCCGCATATCTTATATACATGGCGGTGTACCTCAGGGCCCGGCCTGATCTGGCCATTCTGATGTCCAGTATTTGGACAACATTTACAGGGCAATGGTGGATTTCCCTGGCCCGTCGTGGTTGGCTTGCGATGAGGAATTTCGAATGAGAGTGCCCCTACACCCTGAGATGAGGTGGGATGAGCCCTGCCAGAAGCTGTGGCTTCTGTATATGACGCCCACGCGCCCTGTGCCTGGGGAGAGGTACCATTGTGGACATGCAGTCCAGCGAGCTGCTCCAGCCCAGGCACCCCGCCAGGTGGCAGGGCAGGGGGTTCCAGCCCGCCTGCTGTGCTGGAGCTTCTCGGCCAATGGTGCGTGTAATAGAAAGCAGTGCCGGTACAAGCACGAGTGTCCCTCTTGCGCTGGCCCCCACGCCGCTGCTGCGTGCCCGCGAGCGGGCGGGTTTCGGGGCAGGGGTAGAGGTGGACAAGGAACGGGCAGACCTGCCACCAAGGGTGCTGGTCAATCAAAAGGCCCCCTCCCCAATTAATGTGGTCATGTTGGAGCGCTGGCTCGCAGCATACCCAAGGAGGGGAGATGCTGATTACTTGCTGGAAGGTTTCCAGCGGGGGTTTCGCATTCCGTGTGAAGGGGAGAGGTCCCCCCAAGATGCGCCCAACTTAATTTCCCTTAGGGGCAGGGAGGAGGTGGCCGCCCTCAGTATCGCCAAGGAGGTCAATGCAGGTAGGGTGGCTGGTCCCTTTCACGCCCCGCCATTCCCCAATCTGAAGGTTTCCCCTTTGGGGTTGGTGCCCAAAAAGACGCCGGGGGAGTTTCGTCTGATTCACCACCTGTCGTACCCGGCTGGCCGTTCGGTCAATGATGCTATCCCCGATGACCTTTGTTCGGTCAGGTATACATCATTCGACCAGGCCCTGCGCATGGTGCGCTCTTGTGGCCCGGGTGCACTATTAGCCAAGTGTGACATCAAGTCGGCGTTCCGTCTGCTGCCTGTGCACCCGGGCGACTTTGAGTTGTTGGGCTTCAAATTCCAGGGCAAGTTTTATTTTGATAAAGCCATGCCTTTTGGCTGCTCCATATCTTGCTCGGCATTTGAACGCTTTAGCACTTTTCTCCAGTGGGCCTTTGTTCGCAGGTCTGGATCTCGGTCTGTAGCCCATTACCTCGATGATTTTTTGTTTGGGGGTGAACGGGGCTGGGACACGTGTACGCGTCTCCTCAACACATTTCAGACGCTAATGCAGGAACTTGGTGTCCCTTTAGGGCCCGAAAAGACCGAGGGCCCATCCACCAAGCTCACTTTCCTGGGTGTCGAAATTGACACAGTTGCGCAGGCATCCAGGTTACCCATTGTCAAGGTTTCCCGGATCACTTTGTTGATCTCGGCCTTGTTGGCCAAACGCAAGGTGTCCCTCTGTGAGCTACAGGTACTTCATGGTCACCTTAACTTCGCTTGCAGGGTGGTTGCACCTGGCAGAGCTTTTGCTCGACGCTTGTGTGACGCCATGGCCGGCTTGTCCAGGCCCTACCATAGGGTCCGACTGAACAGGGGTATGAGGAATGATTTGCTGATATGGCTTCAATTCCTTAAAGAGTTCAATGGGGTTTCATTTTGGAGGTCTGACCTTCTGGTCTCCCCTCGTTTCCAGGTTCAGTCGGATGCATCAGGGTTCCTGGGTTATGGGATTTACTTTGAGGGGAAGTGGGCATATGGTCAATGGCCACTAGCTTGGAAAAGCATGGAGCGTCTACGCGATCTCACGTTCCTTGAGTTCTTTCCCATTCTGGGAGCTTTGATGCTATGGGGTGCGGAGTGGGCCAATTCGGTCGTCCATTTCTGGTGTGACAATGCTGCGGTTGTGCACATTGTCAACTCTCAGACGTCGAAATCACCCAGGGTTATGGAATTGGTGCGCCAGTTTGTTTTGCGCAGCCTACGCCTCAATGTGTTATTTCGGGCTAGGCATATACCAGGTATTAATAACGACGTCACTGATGCTTTGTCCCGCTTGCAGATCTCCCGGTTCTGTGCCTTGGCCCTGGACGCAGAGGAATTTCCCTCGCCGCTCCCGGACACCATATGAACGTTTGGCAAGGAGAGGTGAACCGGGCGATCGGCATGTCTCTGGCGCCCCGCACGCGTAAGGCGTATCTCCACGCATTAAGTACATTCTAGGCCTTTTGTGCCCAATTTCGGTTGCCAGTCATCTGGCCTATACCAGTGGCCCAGGTTCTTCAATTCATGGTTTACCTGCACAGTCAGGGCCTAGCTCCCCGCACCATAGCATCTAGGCTGTCAGCACTGGCATTTATGGCCAAGGTGGGGGGTTATGCTGACAGCACGAATGACTTCCATATACGACATGTTTTGGAAGGGTGGGCACGGGAGCGTGGATGCTGCCCGGACAACCGCCACCCAATCTCTCCAGGGGTACTTACCCACCTTGCACGGGGCTGGCATGACCTGTGTTTTGACAGGTATGAGGCAGCCCTGTTTCATGCGGCTACCACGGTGGCCTTTTTTGGAGCGCTCCGCATCAGTGAGCTTGTGCTACTGTCTAAGGCGGATGCGACGCGTAGGGCACTGGAACTCGAAGATGTCTATGTTTCTGATGAGTGGGCTCAGTTGAGGATACGTTCCTCAAAAGTTGATCAGCACGGTGTAGGCAGTGGTGTAAGACTGCTACGATGTTCTATGGCGGACATCTGTCCGGTTGGTGCCCTACAAGAGTTTCTTGCACTGCGTGGTATGCGCCCTGGCCCATTTTTCTGCCACCAAGATGGGTCTCCCCTTACTAAATTTCAATTTTGGAAGGTGACCGGTAAGGCATTATCCAGTGTTGGCCTCCCCGGGGCTCGTTACGGCACCCATTCTTTCAGAATAGGAGCTGCTTCTACTGCAGCTGCATTCGGGTACTCCGGGGCTGAGATACGCCAGATGGGAAGGTGGGGATCGCAGTGTTTTCAGTTATATGTTCGCCCACTTCAATTGTGAGTACCAGTTAAGTCACTGTTCTTTCCCTTTTTTCTTCGACAGACCCTGGGTGTCGGATCACACCGGTGGCAGTATGGCTGGTGGGCCATAGCTATGTGCACAGGGCAGCGCAGTATGCTGCGGTGACAGAGTGGGGACCCCAGCTGGGACTATGTGCGTCCGCATGTCTAAGGTGGTACGGTAAGCGCGGGATGTTATGGCGGGAACTGTTGCCATTCCTTTTTTCCATCAGGGATGCTGACCCGCCTGATGTCCTGATTATACACCTCGGGGGTAATGATTTGGGCCAGGTCACCCACATGTCGTTGAAACATGTGATCTGCGGTGACTTGGCTTACTTGCATTATGTGTGGCCTGCCACACCCCTGATTTGGTCGGACATGATACCGCGTCACGCTTACAGGGGGGGCATTAACCTCCAAGCCCTTGACCGTGCTCGGCGCTCGGTGAACAGGGCAGTAGCCCGGTCCATGGTAGACAAGGGCTGGGGGCGCGTCGTCCGACACCCTGATATTAGTCTTCAAAATTGTGAACTTTACGCAGGGGATGGGGTCCATCTGTCGCCAAGAGGTATGAACCTCTTTTTGGAAGATCTGCAAGCAGGCCTGTTGACCGAGCTGACGGTCTGGGGGGGGGCGGTGAGCCTTTATTGAAGCCTCCCCATGTGGCAGGTAGCACTGGTAAGGTAAATATTTATGACCCACAGGTATCCGGCAGGTTCGCAATTGACTGGACAACACTAGATAGGCACAAGTTGGTTAATGTTGTCCGGTCAACGACGAACCAGGCAATGGGGTGATGGCACGAGCTAGGCAGCATGCATCACCCCGTGATTTTACGGATACGCGTCAGAGGGTGGGGTCAGTAGTTAGTTTATTGACTACGGTCAACAATTTGTTTGTTGCCAACAAACAAATTGATACAAATGGATACATTGTAACCAATTGCCGTTGGCAATTTTGGGAGGTACCTTACCAGTGTTACTGCGGCCTGCTTGCCTTAAGAATTATAATTGGTTGAGTACCAATCGAAATTTATAATTCGGACTAGGGCATGAATCAATAAATGTGGCCCAATGCCGTTATCCACTTTCACCAGTGTCTGAGTCCTTTTTTGGGGGGTGGGCCTGCAATACAAGCGCAGCGCCAAAATGGCCACCACGCTCTTTGCGCCCCCCCCCCACCAGACTTGGGCATCCGGGTAGTTAGGGGGCGTGGCCAGCACCCTTTAAAAGGGGTGGCCACGAGGCAGCCGAGCTGCCATTTTGTGAAAGCGACGGAGAGGAGAAGTTTTTCCCCTCCACCCCCTCCCTAGTTAACAGTGTGATATTTTGGTCGCTTCGGGGCCGGGTGGGAATTTTTGGCTGGAACCCACAATTGGATCCTGGGTTCTGGTTTTGTTTTTTTTTTTGCCCATCCCACACTGTTACTATGGTTTGATACAGGGTTTTATGACTGTTGACTTTGGTCACATGGGCGGGTAGCACTGGTAAGGTAAATATTTATGACCCACAGGTATCCGGCAGGTTCGCAATTGACTGGACAACACTAGATAGGCACAAGTTGGTTAACGTTGTCCGGTCAACGACGAACCAGGCAATGGGGTGATGGCACGAGCTAGGCAGCATGCATCACCCCGTGATTTTACAGATACGCGTCAGAGGGTGGGGTCAGTAGTTAGTTTATTGACTACGGTCAACAATTTGTTTGTTGCCAACAAACAAATTGATACAAATGGATACATTGTAACCAATTGCCGTTGGCAATTTTAGGAGGTACCTTACCAGTGTTACTGCGGCCTGCTTGCCTTAAGAATTATAATTGGTTGAGTACCAATCGAAATTTATAATTCGGACTGTGGCATGAATCAATAAATGTGGCCCAATGCCGTTATCCACTTTCACCAGTGTCTGAGTCCTTTTTTGGGGGGTGCGCCTGCAAAGCAAGGTAGCCAAATTTGCTGACAACACTAAATTATACAGGGTAGTGAAAACTGTGAGAGATTGTGAGGAGCTCCAGAGGGATCTCTTGACACTGGGGGAGTGGGCAAAACAGTGGCAAATGAGCTTCAACATTAGTAAGTGCAGAGTGATGCATGTTGGGGCAAAAAAAACCAATTACATTTATAAACTGATGGGGTCTGAACTCTCTGCGACAAACCAGGAAAGGGACCTTGGTGTCCTGGTGGACAACTCAATGAAGGTGTCAACCCAGTGTGCCTCAGCAGTGAAAAAAGCAAACTCAATGCTAGGGATCATTAGGAAGGGTATAGAAAATAACTCAGCAAGTGTCATTTTGCCTCTTTATAAATCTATGGGAGGCCCCATCTGGAATACTGTGTACAGTTCTGGTCGCCATACCTCCAGAAGGATATTATGGAGTTGGAGAAAGTGCAGAGGAGGGCAACCAGAATGATTAGGGGACTGGAACACCTTCCTTACCATCTGAGGCTGCAACGGTTGGGCCTCTTCACTCTTGAATGATGGCATCTAAGAGGTGACCTGATTGAAGTTTATAAAATCATGCACGGTGTGGACAAAGTAGATAAGGAAAAACTGTTTTCCCTATCGCACAACACTAGAACTAGGGGACACTCGATGAAACCTTTGGGTACTAGTTCTCAAACAAATAAGAGAAAGTACTTTTGGACTTCAGTTCCCAAAAGCCTAAGTCAATTCCCCAAAGCACTGTTTAGCCAATGTACTTAGGCTTCTGGGAATTGAACTCCCTCTGTGGGCCGTTGACCCCACGTTGGGAACCACTGCATTATAGGTTCCTTCCAATATGGGTGCCATGGTGGTTTAGTGGTTAAGATGCTGAGCTTGACAGCTGGAAGGCCAGCAGGTCAGCTGCTTGATAGAGTGAACACCCGTCTCTGTCTCAGCTGCTGCCAATATAGCAGTTCAAAAGCGAGAAATTGCAAGTAGATACATAGGTACTGCTTTGGCAGGAAAGGTATTCTGTGCATTCTGTGCACTTCGGCGTCTAGTCATACCTGCCACATGACCACAGAAGTGACTGTAGACGCTAACAGTGCTGTATCTTTGGCTGTAAAGAGAGATGAGTCCCATCCCTTAGAGTTGAACACAATTGCTTGTTACCTGTATTAACTCGATTATCCTATGATTCTATGATTTGCCAGTTCTGTGACTGCTTGCATGGCAGCACGACAGAGTTTGAACAGAATTTTCTCTGGCATCCTTCCCCCACCCTCAATAGCCAAACTGGTTGTTTCTCTGAGGCTGAATTGCACTGTTGCTTGCAAAGGGTTGGTTTTGGTCATTAAATCACAGACGTTTCACTGAAAAAGCTGAATGTGCATAAAGTCCTTTCCTTCGACACAGCCAGCATAATGATGTGGAGAAGAGCAAATACAGATGTGTGTGGATTTGATGTAAATGTGGAGTCTGGCTATTCATTGTGACAAAAGGCCCAACCTGTGGACATATTTGCTAGTCACTGTGGTGATGGTATACTGTGTGTCAGGTATTTCTCCAAATGCTTTTCCTATTTATAATTCTCTCATTTCGCTCCCTGATAAACAATTGCTGAATCCACAGTACGACCCTGCATAAATGTCCAGAGGATTAGCGGAGAAGTGAAAATATTTAATTTCAGGCAGCACACACACACAGCCAGAGAAAGGCAAATTTAAATACTAAATGCAAAAGATGAGAGAAGTGTCAAAAAGGATTGCCCACCTGCTATGGCTTCTCTATCCCTCCATCCGATTGCCAACTGATTAAGAACCAAATGGGCCTGGCTTGCTTCTTTCCCTTTGACATTAACTTGAACTGTAGAAAATCAGTGAAATTAAGCTTTCCTGGTGGGACATCAACAGTAATGTCTGCTAATCCCAGAACACTAAGCTACTTTAAAATGCAAAAGTTACAGTAGCTTTGCTCATCTGGAAATGTTGGCCCACCTTATCCTCCCCTTCCCCTTCCAGCTCCCTAGACTTTCCAAAAATGCTACTTTCCCTTAGTTGGCAATATCTGTTGCCACCCTGTCCCATAGGAATAGCACTAACATGATGGAATTTCCAGGGATGCATAAATCAATTATAAACGTGGCATTAACTTGCCAGATTTGTGTGGATATCTTTACATTTTGCATATTTGTCTTTTTGGATCTGAAATACACAACTATTATTGTCACAGTTCATGTGACCAGCAGCTGGTTCTTGCCACTGAAAATCTAGATCAGGGTTCCTCAAACTTGGCTCTCCAGGTGTTCTTGGACTTCAAATACCATAAGCCCAGGTCAGCACTCCTGCTGATCAGGGCTTCTGGAAATTGAAATCCAAGAACATTTGGAGAGCCAAGTTTGAGAAACCATGATAGTAAGGCACTTAGCAGTAATGTTTTGGGATTGATGAAAAGAATAGGATACCCTGCAACAGTGATTGGCTTTCACAGAAGTGATGGTGAAGGATTAGAGATCAAAGCTACTGTTGACTTCTTCTTCTTTTACCACTTCAAATGTCAAGGGAGATACAAGGTTCTTGCTCTGGCACTTCCGGAAACTTCCACTGGCATGATTCGGTGTTCTTGTAATGTTCTTGTAATGTTTTGTTGATTTTTTTTTCTCCACCTTCCTCTGGGTCTGCCTCATGGTCTTTGTCTTTCTCCTCTTTCCACATCTGCTTTGTATGGTATGTAATTCCAAGATTTTCTCTCCAGCTAATGACTGTGCTGTTCTATTTGAGTAGGCTGAAGAAGGCAAGTAGTTCTAGAAATTCTCTGCACCAGAAACCTGGGAAAGGAAAAGATAAGGCTCTTATAAAGGGACATTTCTCACTTACATTCCTTATTTGAGGGATATATACCACAAAATGTGATGCTTCATCCATTTTCGTTTTTCTAAAAAACCTATTTATTTATTTATATGTTTGTTTGTTTTTGTTGCATTTTTGTGCTGCCTTTCTCCCAATGAGCTGACTCAAGGCAGCTCACAATGTTTTGTTTTGTACAAATCAGAAAATTAAAACAATAAATTGTACATTCAAAGTAATGAAATTATAGTAATAGTTAAAATACACTAAATGATTTAAACCATTTAAAATTTTAAAAACAGAATTACTCAGCAGGTGATATTATTTTTTCAAACTTGAGATTCACTCTTCTTATATCATGGGTGAATTCAAATTTTTTGGGTTGTTTTGAGTTTTGGGTGGGTTGGTTTGCTTTTTGTTTCATTTCTGATTGGGTTTGTTTGTTTGTTGGTTGGTTGGTTGGTTGTTTTTTTCTGCCAGCATGACACGCCTGGTGGCACAGTGATCAAACTGCTGTCCTGAAACCAAAAGGTTGTGAGTTCAGTCCTGACCAGGACTCAAGGTTGACTCAGCCTTCCATCTTTCTGAGTTCGGTAAAATGAGTAACCAGCATGTTGGGGGCAAAATGCTAATTAACTTGTGAGCTACTTAGAGAGTGCACTAAGCACTGTGGGGCGGTATATAAAAGTGATTGCTTTGCTTTGCAGTTGAATTCATCTATGGGATTTTTTATCCGAGGTGGCCTTTATGTGTGGTGCTGGAAGGTTTCTACTTTTTTCATGTTGGAACATTTCAATAGGAATTTTTCCACAGAGATGTGCTTTAACTGTTAAGGAGGGAAGAGAGGGGTGTGTCTATAGACAGAGTTTTGGTGACATTAGCTTTTGGGCATGATGTTCAGGACTGTGGTGACACATCCCCGTGGTGTTCACTCTGTCCCAGTTATCCTCCTTTTTAAAAAAAATTACTATATGAGAATAGCGCTATAACACCATATCACCTTATTGCTAAGTCTTTGTTCTAGTTATGGGGATATGGTTCTAGTTATGGTGATAGCCACCCTGAGTGGTGCTTGCAACAAAAAGGCAGGGCATAAATGTAAACAAACAAATAAATTGTGTTTAAAAAGTAGTGTCCTGCAATAATTGTTATGCTGCTCATTACTTTTTTGATTACTTCTAGATACTTAAGAGACATAAATATCAAACTGCCTCTAATATAAAGTCTTAAAATGCCCTTTTGTTGATGTAGCCCTGCTCATTACACCAGTTAAATAACCGGAACCTAGTAGTTGTATTACTTTTCAGATGTAACTTTTAAATATTTTTATTTTAGCCCCAAACGTAGCTAGCTGCAAATAACTACATCCGTTGTAACCTCCTTGTCAGGACTGAATAGAGTGATATGGCACTGAAAATTCCCAAGGTAAGCATCATGCACATCCTAGAATTAGCAGCCATGATGAGAGAAAAATGTAGAATGACTAATGTGAGGTTGTAAAGGGGAAAAAAGGAAAAACCTCTGGGCTCATTTCCCTTCTGTTTGCCATGGAATGGAGCGCTTCGTTTCTCAAGCCCTCTGTTTGTGTTAGTCGAAGCATTATTCATGTTTTTATTGTAGCAAATGCTTCAGAAATCAATTTGTTCTCCAAGAGGGACTCTCAATCACCATAACAATAAATGTGAACAGGATTTTCCTAAAATGCAAAATGTATATTTCTTTAACCTGCCAAGGGAGTGAATTTTTATGTAGGGATTTGATTAAAGCATAAAAACACAATTTTTGATTCAGTTTAGGACTGGGTTTCCAAGACGCTAAATTTTCAGCTAACAACATTCAAATTACAGTACAATATGTTCACAACCAAAAGTCTTCCTTTGAGGCTTAGCAATGTACCTACCTGTCGAGGACTTCCTTTGCCTTTAACTATTCCAGCATCTTTATGGATATACCTGAAATGCAGTGTTCAGAAGTTCCCCTGCTTGAAAGCCAGTCATGTCCATCTCTAGGGGGCGGTGCTCATTTCTGTTAACAGACAAAAAACAGCGCTGTCAGCATCTACAGATGCTTTCATGGTCATTTGGCAGGCATGAGTAGAAGCTGGAGCGTATGAAATGCTGTTGTCTTTCCTGACAAAGCAGTGCCTATTTATCTACTTGCAATTTCTTGCTTTTGAACTAGGTTGGCAGAAGCTGGTACAGATGATGGAAGCTCATTCTGTTGTGCAGTACTCAGGTCTCAAACTGCTGACCTGCTGAATACTGCACATCACGTTCAGAGTCTTAACCACTAAGACATCCATTAACACAATATAATCTTTTGTTATACATCTTTGGCACAGTTAATCTGCACAGGATTGATGCATTCTATCAGGCCATACATTACTTTGCAAAGTATCTGATTGAGTTACAAGAATCCTTGACTTGATCCTGAGTAATACTCAGGATCTGGTGCAAGATGTTAATGTGACTGATCCAATAGGGAACAGTGACCACAACTCAATTATATTTAACTTGATCATAGACCGCAAGTCACTGATAAAATCTAACACAGAGACCTTAAATTTTCAAAAAGGAAATTTCCCAAAGTTGAGGAAACTAGTAAAAAAGAAGCTGAAAGGGAAAATTGAGAGAGTCCAAACACTCCAAGAGGCATGGAGGCTGTTTACAAAAACAATAACAGAGGCCCAATTGGAATGCATACCCAAAAGGAAAAAGGGCACTGCCAGGTCCAAGAGGACTCCGATGTGGTTTACAGGAGCTGTTCGGGAAGTGATCAAGAGCAAGAAAAGCTCATTTAGAAGATGGAAGGCTTGTCCGAATGAGGACAGCAGGCAGAAACATAAATTCTGGCAGAACAAATGCAAGGCAACAATCAGGAAAGCAAAGCAAGACTTTGAGGAGCGTATAGCTAAAAATACTCAGAGAAATAACAAAGACTTCTTTAAGTACATTAGAAGTAAGAACCCAACTAGGAAGGCCATTGGACCATTAGATGACAATGGAAGGCAAGGGGTTATTAAAGAGGAAACAGAGATTGCAGAGAGACTCAATGAATTCTTTGCTTCAGTATTCACTGAAGAAGACAGAGGCCACATGCCCAAAACAGAGCCTATCTTCGTAGGGAGGGAAACCGAAGAATTAAGCCAGATAGAAATAACCAGGGAGGAGGTCCTTGCATGTCTTGTTAAACTAAACACTAACAAATCACCAGGACCAGATGGCATCCATCCACGAGTTCTCAGGGAACTTAAAGATGAAATTGCTGATCTCCTAGCCAAAATATATAATCTTTCCCTCAAATCAGGCTTTGTGCCTGATGACTGGAAGGTAGCGAATGTAACACCAATTTTCAAAAAAGGATCCAGGGATGATCCAGGAAATTACCGACCTGTCAGTTTGACATGTGTCCCAGGTAAAGTGATGGAAACCATCCTAAAAGATAGAATTAATAGGCACATAGAAGAGAAGGCGCTGCTAAAGGAGAGCCAACATGGCTTTTGCAAGGGCAAATCATGCCTCACTAATCTGTTGGAATTTTTTGAGAGTGTCAACAAGCATGTGGATAAGGGGGATCCAGTTGACATTGTGGATAAGGGGGATCCAGTTGACATTGTTTATCTGGACTTTCAGAAGGCTTTTGACAAGGTCCCACACCAAAGGCTCTTGAATAAACTTACCAGTCATGGAATAAAGGGACAGGTCTTGTCCTGGATCAGCAACTGGCTAAGGGACAGGAAACAGAGGGTAGCACTAAATGGACACTTCTCCAAGTGGAGGGAAGTAAAGAGTGGGGTTCCCCAAGGTTCAGTACTGAGACCCCTGCTTTTCAACCTCTTCATAAATGATCTAGAGGTAGGAGTAAAAAGCAAGGTAGCCAAATTTGCTGACGACACTAAATTATACAGGGTAGTGAAAACTGTGAGAGATTGTGAGGAGCTCCAGAGGGATCTCTCGACACTGGGAGAGTGGGCAAACCAGTGGCAAATGAGTTTCAACATTAGTAAGTGCAGAGTGATGCATGTTGGGGCAAAGAACCCCAATTACATTTATAAACTGATGGGGTCTGAACTCTCTGCGACAAACCAGGAAAGGGACCTTGGTGTCCTGGTGGACAACTCAATGAAGGTGTCAACTCAGTGTGCCTCAGCAGTGAAAAAAGCAAACTCAATGCTAGGGATCATTAGGAAGGGTATAGAAAATAAGTCAGCAAGTGTCATTTGCCTCTTTATAAATCTATGGTGAGACCCCATCTGGAATACTGTGTACAGTTCTGGTCGCCATACCTCCAGAAGGATATTATGGAGCTGGAAAAAGTGCAGAGGAGGGCAACCAGAATGATTAGGGGACTGGAACACCTTCCTTATCATCTGAGGCTGCAACGGTTGGGCCTCTTCACTCTTGAACGACGACGTCTAAGAGGTGACCTGATTGAAGTTTATAAAATCATGCACGGTGTGGACAAAGTAGATAAGGAAAAACTGTTTTCCCTATCGCATAATACTAGAACTAGGGGACACTCCATGAAACTTTTGGGTACTAGTTCTCAAACAAATAAGAGAAAGTACTTTTTCACCCAGAGGATTACTGGTCTATGGAACTCCCTGCCAGAAGAAGTGGTGACAGCTGTCAGTCTTGACAGCTTTAAGAAAGGATTAGACAAGTTCATGGAGGAGAAGAGTATCAATGGCTATAATTATGGATACTTAAGGACAACCTCCGGGTTGGAGAGATAGGCAGGATATCTCTCAATATCATTTCCAGGGAATCCTAAGCAGGTGAAGGCATCTGCTTGGGAATACCCTGAAGGAAATGGTGAGCCACTGTGTGAGACAGAATGCTGGACTGGATGGGCTGTGGCCTGTTCCAGCAAGGCTGTTCTTATGTTATGTTATGTTATTCATTACTTCCAAACAGCCAGGCTATTGTTATTGATTTTGCTGCTCTGGTTTCATAATTCCTTATGTGTTAGTAACATTTTGAATTAGGAAAAGCAGAAAAAAGACAGAGTGGGAAAATATCCCAGATGCAATAAATAAATAAACAATATTCTGCAAATATTTAGAAATATTTATTAGAATAATAATCATGTGCCATTGAGTCTTCTGAGAGCATTCTGGGACTGTGCAACTTACCTATGGTCTTGGAGGCTGGCTCAGCTAACAAGAGGCACAACTTGAACTCCCAGCCTCTAAGACACTCAATTCAGTCTCCCCTTTTCAAATATACTTTATACAGAAATATACAGGATAGAGATAGAAAATACTTTGTTTGATAAAAGAATGGTATAAAATTTGAAGAATTCCTATCATTTTCTAAATTCTTTGAAATTAGAAAATGTTAACCATTACAATAACTACTTGTTACATTACTTTCACTTCAGTGCTGTAACTATAGGGTTGCCATAATTCCCTCCCACAAAAATGGGACAGAAGTAAAGGTTTCCCTTGCTCAAAAGCCAGTCGTATCCGACTCTAGGGTTCAGTGCTCAAAGGCAAAGAGCCAGCACTGTCTGCTTCTGCAGACGTTTCTGTGGTCATGTGGCAGGCATGACTAGACATCGGAGCGCATGGAACACTGTTTACCTGCCCCCCGAAGTGGTCCCTATTTATCTACTTGCAATTTCTTGCTTTCAAACTGCTAGGTTTGCAGGAGCTGGGACAAAGACGGGAGCTCATTCCATCCTGCAGTATTTGGGTATTGAACTGCTGACCTGCCGCCTTCAAGTCAGTGTCTTAGCCACTTGAGCAGGCATAACTAAGGTGCAAAGACCATTTTTCAGCAATTGGTTAAATCTTTTGGATTAATCACATCTTTTCCTCCATGTTATAAATTCCAGCTCCCACCAGTTTTAAAAATAAAACTGCAGTATCAAAACATTAAAGAATATGAAGCAAGATCCACCTACCCATATTAATTTCAGAAACCGGAGTAATTCAGTTTACCCAATCTCTTTCTTTGGCCACTGTCCAAGCTGCTGCTGCTGCGACTGCGGCTGCTGCTACAAACGCTGGCTGCTGGTGCTTCTTGCTGCTCTAAGGCAGCAAGAAAAAGATGGGATTTCTCTCTCTTTCTTCCTTGGCCACCACGCTGCTGCTGCTGCGACTGCGCAGCTGCTGCTACAGATGCCACCTGCTGGTGCTTCAATAGAGGCACCACTCTAAGGCAGCAAGAAAAAGGCACAATTTTTTTTCTTCAAACCAAGCAGCCCCTTGGTTTGAAAACCAGGAGTTTTCAAAAATTTTATTATTATTTTTGGAACGGGGCCGGGACAGTTACAACCCAGAAAATTCCCGGTTTTCCGTGATGTATGGCAACTCTATGTAGCAACTAAATGCATTGTTTGCTCTCTCAAACATAACTAGTTATAGGTCACTACATTACTTCACTTACTTTCAAGCTGTGGAGCTTTCCCTTTTCTCATTTATTCATGTATTCTTTATTGAATTTGCATTCTGCCTCTCTCCCAGTAAGGGTACCCTTTTGGCAACTCATAGGGGTTGTAGGTGGGAAAACTGCTTTTACAAACTGAAACTCTAGAAATCCCCCATGTAATTTTCTGAAGCTCTGTTACACATGAAGGTAAGGTGAGAGAATTTCATGTGCTATAGAAACAATACCTTTAATGGTACAGAAAACACTGTGTGGCCTTCTTGTTCTCCATTAGCATTATAGTTCCTGGTCTTTACGGGTACCGTTTACACCTCTTGCTGCAGGCGTTTCATTGCTAGATGCGGTGTAGCGGCTGGGGTGTAACGTCAGCTGGCGTTTCATTGCTGTCAAGGATAACTGACCCAGGCATGGGAAGGAACAATGCAGCAAAAATCCACTGGGATACAGCAAAGGTGTGCACTGCCATGGCTCTTGTTCTGCTAAAGGTGAGAAGGTTACTATCCTGTGGCCATACACAAACACATGTATGTGTTCCTTAACCAGGTTTATTATTAGCTGGGCTCCCAGCCAGGGTCTAAGTTATGGCAAAGAAATGGAGCAAGGATAACTGATCATACAGTAGTGAGACATCCCAATATGAATGTCAATGGCCACTTTACAGCTGAGGGAATCTGATTTTCCACTGTGCCTCCCAGATGGTCCAGCCTCTGTAGCCTTGAGCAAGTTACAATGTCCCAGGGTACCACCAGAAGAAAGGAAAGGTAAACTACTACTGAGAATTCTCTGTTTAGAAAGCCCTCGAAGTGGTTGCCATAACTCAGAATCAACTTGATGCCATGTAATTATTTTATTGTTGGAATTAATCTTCCTGAAATGGGGAACACTGTGATCAGCTGAACTGTGTGTCTGTTCCATCTGGTATCCAGGTGGTCACAACAGTGGACATCAAAGCTCCCAATCACCCTCTTTCCAGTCATTTATCTTCACTCTCAAATCAGATTTGGACTGGGCAGTCCTTCAAATGGAAGACATGTCCGAAAAGAGAATTGTCCACTGGCAAATGGACGGTTGTACCCCTGAAAAGAAGACAAGTGGCCATGCTAGTACTAACATAACTACTGTATGTGTATAAGCTGCTGGGAGTATGAAGTGGAAGTATGTTGTTCTATTCATGTCTTACTCATGGAGTCTCCAGCTGGTTGACCATTGTGTGAGCAGAATACTGGAGTGGATACAGGCCTTTGGCTTTAGCCAGGAGGACTCTTCTTATGTCTTTATGAATTTATTCTTGTCTTCCATCAGCTTCTGTTTCCAATGCCTGCTTGGTATCGGAATAACCTTGCCGTCCTACTTGGTTCGTTACTTCTCTTTGAAGGGCTATAACAAACACATCATAACATTTTTATATCTTCTACTTAACCTTTTGGAGCTGTTTAAGCTACTGGAGATGGTGGCTCCCTGATTTATTGCTCCCAGCATCTTTCAGATGAAGTGAATGTAAATCTTCCTAAAGGTGCCTTTCCCTCAAGTTCAAATCATGACTTCCAGTTGTAGCCAGAATAGCTCTTTTGGTGAGACATCTTGCCAAACTAGCTTTAAATCCAGTGATCTCATTTCCCTCAGGGTGCAATTATTAAATTGGCTTCTAATGCAGTTATTGATTTATGATCTTTCACATCTGTACTATGCTTACTATCATTTTTCCAGCCATATAATTTTATTTACTTGTTATTGAATATCTGTTTCTTCCTAACACTTTTGGGCAACTCTCCTGGCAGTGGCGGACAAAAGGACACAACCAGTGAACCCAAGCAAGACACTTCATTTATGTCAGGTTTTTGCACACCCCGTAAAATGAGCATCCACTAATTTAAATGCAATTTAAATCTGTCATAATAAGTAGGGCTTGCTGAAATATTTTGTTGACTGAGGGGAAAACAAAATGCCACCTCTTCCAATGTAACCTGCAGAAGCCAATTAGTCTGGCAGTGTTTGTCTTGAGTTTGTTTTTATTTCATTTTATGATTGCATTTCTATACTGCCTTTCTTCTAGCAGTGGGACCCAAGGTCTACATCTTATCTGATGTAGTAACGTACCAGACCAGACCAGACCACGTCCATATCTGGCATAAGTCCATGTTCCACTAGAAGGAAGTTCAAGACAAGCACTGCCAGCAACTGCTTATATCCCTGATAGTTGCACTTGCTTTGAATGTTTTAAAGTGGTGTGTTATATCTATGTTGAACTCTCATCTCTGCCCCAGCTCTTGCCAACCTAACAGTTTGAAAGCAAGAAATTGCAAGTAGCGAAATAGGTACCACTTCAGCGGGAAAGATAAGAGCGTCCCATACTCTCCGGCATCTTTTATGCCTGCCACATAACCATGTGCTGGCCTTTTTTCTGTAAACAGAGATGAACATCACCCCCTAGTCAGGTATGACTGACTTTCAAGCAAGGGAGACTCTGTATTGCTTAAGCCCACCCTAGAACAGCATTTAGTTACACATACTAATCTTGTTCTTATTGTGTACTAGCAGAGATTGCCCGGCAGTGCTGGACTGTTTTAAATTGTTTTGGAAGGGGTTTTTTTAATGTTGGTAAAGAAGAGGTTAGTCTATAATTGAAATTTTTAAAATGTTTATTTATATACATTTTTTGCCGGGCTGTTATAAACTGTGATCATTTTTTGTTTGGAGGGTTTTTTTGTGGATTAAAAAAAGGATGATATAATTTTTACAAATTTTTTTAGTTAACCAAATAATTTTTTAATATGTTATTTTTTAATAGTTCTACCGTAGGTAATATTTTTTAAAATGTGAAAGTACATGTTTTGAACATTGAATGTTTTTAAACTGTGTTTAGATGTTTTGGGCTTTTATTTGAGTAAAAACTCAACACCGGATTTAAGAAGAAAAATTTATTTTTGTGACATATATTTGTGATTTGTGTAAAATTGTTTTTTATTGTTATGTTTTTGACTTGTTTTTACTCTTGGGGCCTCTGGGTGGGGCTGTTGAGTCTTTTTGAGGTGTTTTTTCTATTGTGCCCTACAGGTGGGGCTGCTAGTGGTTCTCTTTAACTTTATCTGTTTTTTTCTCTTCTGGCCTCTGGGCGGTGCTTCTTCCGGTAAGTAGTCTGTTTTTTCATTTCCTTTCCGGTCGTCATTGAGGGAGGACGCGCTGGTGAGTTCTCTCGTTTTATTTATTCTGCAGTTTTGTTTTGTTTTGTTTTTGTGGTTGTGGGGTGGGAGATGTTTGTTATTTTTTGTTTTGTGTTATTTTTAGGTTGGTTAATTGTTTTGATTATTTGTGGTTGTGTTTATTTTTTGTTGTTTTTGGAATTTGTGGTTTTTTCATTTTATATTTAGGTGTTTTGTTACTGTTTTTGTGTAATTGTGGATGTTTTTGATTTTTTTTTGTGTTTTGTGTTTTTGTTTTGGCATTGGGGTGGCTTTCCTTTCTGCAGCCTGGGCAGCGAGGCCGGGTTGCGGGAACCTCAGCGGCACTTCAGGTGCCGTTGGGGGGGGTTTCCTTTCCGTGACCTGGCCTCGCTGGCCGGGCCACAGGAAGGCCACGCCAGGGGGGGTTCATTCCCATGGCCTGGCCTCGCTGGTTAGGCCGTGGAAAGGCCAGCGCTGGGTTTTTTTCCTTCCCGTGGCCTGGCTTCACTGGCTGGGCCATGGGAAGGCCAGCGCCAAGGGGGTATTTCCTTCCCACAGCCTGTCCTCGCTGGCCGGGCTGCGGGAAGGCCAGTGCCGGGGGTTTTTCCTTCCTGCGGCCTGGCCTCGCTGGCCTGGCCGTGGGAAGGCCAGTGCTGCTTCATTTGTCATTTCTATGTGCCATCAAGCCACTTCAGACTCATGGAAACACTATGAGTGAATGGCACCCCAAAATGTCATATCCTTAAGCCCATGGCTGAGATGATCCATCTCATATTTGGTCATCATCTTTTCCTGTTGCCTTAAAAATTTCCTAGCGATGTCTTCTACACCAAATCTTATCTTCTTATAATCTGTCCAAAGTACAGCAGTCTCAGTGTTATTATTTTTGGTACTAAAGAAAATTCAGGGTTGATTTGATCTAGCAGCCACTTGTTCCTTTTTCTATCAGTCTACGACTGGGGTGCCCAAACTTTTTAGGCTGTGGGCCAGTCACATGGTTCAGGGGGCTGGTCACTATGGCCGGGGGGGCGGATCCAGCCCCCGACACCAATTTATCCGGCCCATGAAGTCCTTGTCGCTCCCGGAAGATGAAGTAAAACGTGTCCATATGGGCGCGTTTTACTTACACTTCCGGGAGCAACAAGGGCTTCACGGGCCGGATGAATTGGTGTTGGGGGCTGGATCCACCCCACAGGCCATAGTTTGGGCACCCTGGTCTACGGTATCCACAAAACTCTCAGCTCAACCATATTTCAACCTAATCAATATTTTTCCTGTCCAAAAGAGCAGGTGAAAATATCTGACAATCCTGCATTTCCCTTTAAAAAAAATCTCAGACCTGAAGGTTGTGAAGGCACATTTTGACCTCAGTATGGAGGGCAAGAGAAGAAGGGGGCATCCAAAGATGAGATGGATAAATGGTATTGTGGATGCAATGGGCACAGAGCTGGGCGGGCTGAGGAGGATGGTGGAGGACAGAGGCACCTGGAGGAAAATAGTCCATGGGGTCGCAAAGGGTTGGAATCAACTGTGCGACTGAACAACAAAAAATAAAACTTGTACTACTACTAAAATTGCATTTGCTTACAAGACAAAAATTGTCAAATCCAATTACTTACATAACAGATTTTATTGCTATTTCTAATAATGGTTAAAGGAAAAAGGAAGAGTAGAAGCAACACAACAGCAGTGATACTACTGGCACTTGTGATTTTTCCTGAATAATTGTTTATTTCCTTTGTTTGCATAACATTTTATGACCTTTATCTTGTGTGTCCTAAAAAATAATGCAGGGCAGCCATAAGTAGGACCAAGAACAAAATATTGCAACCTAGAGGGTTCTTTATTCTCCTCACACACACACCATTTCCTTCACATAATATTGCTCTGTGTTTCATGTCAACTGAGCATTCCCAGTCTTTACAACGTTTTTTCCTGGAATTTCCAGTTAATGTGAAATGATTTTTAAAAATAAGTATTTTTTTTTTAAAAAAAATGCCTCTGAAACTCCCATCTCTGTGTAGATCAGTATTTCCCAAACCTTTGGTTTTTGAACTTCAGTTCCCAGAAGCCTAAGTCAATTCCCCAAAGTACTGATCAGCCAATGTACTGACTTAGGCTTCTGGGAACTGAAGTCCCCCTGTGGGCCCTGGGGCCCACGTTGTGAACCATTGGTGTAGAATTGATGAACTTTGGCACTCCAGGTGTTTTTGGACTTAAATTGCCAGAATCCCAAGTCAGCACTCCTGCTGATCGGGGCTCCTGAGAATTGAAGTTCAAGAATAGCTGGATTGCCAAGGTTCGTCATCACTGGTTGATGATCCTTATGCTTGGCTACACAAGGAGTGGTGACGAACTTCACTATGCCTGTGTATAGGCTGGCTGGATAACTCAGTGAGTTAGTTATAGGTTGAGTTGGAACAACCATGAAGTTTTGAGAGATTTTTTTTTTAAAAAAAAGCTGCTCCCAACCTCCCATAGGAGATCATGTTGGGCCCCCGTGTTCTTAGAGCACTCTTTGGGCAGTTCAGAAGGAATTAGGTCTTACCTGGTTGCCTTACAACCAACTGGGCAACTGTCCTTCTGCAATTCCTGTCTTTAATGGCAGCCCCACTTAGACTTTAGAGTAGTCTGACATCAGACTCAACATCCTTAGCACCTGATCTCCATTTTGACCAAAGTGGGTGAAGTACTGAAATCAGTCCATTAGTTGGGAGATGGAAATGGTGTGGCTCTTCTGATGCTGTGACACTACAAATCCAGGCTTTCCCCCGAATACTGAATAAGGTGGCTGGGGCTGATGGGACTCAGGGTCCAGCAAAAAAAGATGATTACATTTTTCCCACCTGTGGCTTAGGATACCTGGCCATGTTTTGAAAAATCATTGCAACTATAGATCTGGAAGGGAACCTCTGGACCATTGAACCCAGCCCCTGCCAAGGAAGCATAGTGCCAGAATTCTCAATGTCTGGTTCTACTGAGCTATCCAACAAAGGTTGATACAATACAAAGGTTGAAATAATACCAGATGGGCGGTATAAAAATGTGATAAATAAATAAAATAAATACAATAAGAGGAGACCTGTTAGGTTAAACCAGTGCCCTCTGTAGTCCAACAGTATGTTCACAAAGTAACCAACCCATTGCCTATCCAATTTCCACAAGTAGGTCATGTGCTACTTTTACTTTTGGTTCCATATTCCTCAGTAGATCAAAGTGACATATAGGCCATCTGATATAGCCATTCTCACAGATGAATTTGGTGAAGATATAAGAGACGGCCTTCTCTCTATCACTGCTCCCAACCTCCCATAGGAGATCGTGTTGCTGCCCCGCCTCTTTGCTTTCTTCCTTAGGGTAGGCAAAGCTCTTGCTCTTCAGGTAGACTTCTTCTCAATAACTGGTTGCTAAAGAAGACGGTTGATATCTTCTCTCCTTACAGTTTTTCTATTGTTTGTTTTAATATTGTAAACTGCTTTGGGTTTTCTTGAGGAGAAAAGTGGGCTACAAATATTTTAAATAAATATATTTATAATAGTAAATCTATCTCCATCCTGGCCAGTAGCCACAGATGACCCCAATGTCCATAGGAGTTTCAATTCTGGCAAATTTGTGTCTAGCTGGACCTACCACTTCAAAGTACACATGGTCAATGCACATATGATCCAAAGCCCCTCGTGTATATGAAAATTTCCCTGCAGAAAGAAAACTAGCAGATCAGGGAGAAGGTTTGGGATTAAGCTTCTTCCTGAAACTCTGGATGACAGTGAGCAATAAACATTGCTCTCTTAACTTGACTAGATGCCTTTTGGGGGACTCATAATGACACAATCAGATTCCAGTTTCCCTGGATCTCAAAGCTTTGGGACCCCATGTACTTTGTTATCCAACATGCATCCTGTAACTTTCTTTGTATCAAATCCCTTTTCTAATGTGAGAAGTAGCAATTTCCTCTAAGTGTCTTGATAAAATTTCATGTTGCCATTAAGCAGCTGAAACCACCCCCACTGGTTCTTTCCCTTTTCTACTGCTGCTGTTCCGGATCGTGTATCCTCTTTTGTCTCCCAACAGAAAAAGATAATTTTCCTGCCTTGTCCATGAATTTCCATCTCAACAGTATGCCTGAGCCTTATCAATTATAGCTTCCTTACAAAGAAAGGGGTTCTTAACTTGTCGGAGCACCTGTGCACTCGCTAGGGACAGAGCTGTCTGGATTAGGGGTAGGGGATCACTAGAAACACATCTTTGTTCAGGGATCAGCCAGTAATAGGGTTTTATGTAGAAGGGGGAAGAGAAATTCCTTGGAGATTCCTTCCAATTATATCCCCTATTAAGAGGAAAAGAGTTTCATTGCATTTTGATTTGGACTCTGCATTCTTAAATAGAGTCATAAACGCAAGCCTTCCTGGTGCTACCAGTGTTCCTTTCTGTTATTTTAACATTTATTGCCAAACACTCACAGTAGTTCAATGTTATACATTATATTTTACATTTTCTAAATGCAATAGCTACATTTTCTTAGACAAATAAGATATTTGCCTATAGAAGTGAGCTACCCTTACAAGACAGAATTAGGAGACACTGTCCAGCTTTCCATGAAGATTATTGACATTTCTTAAGGAGAAGATCTCTCATATTCTACCATTCTTGTGGGAGTGTGCTCTTTGCTTTCTTTCCTTTTTAAAATTGTGTCAGAAGCACACAAAGATGCTTTATGCATTGAAAGGATTTTTGCTGGAGGAACTCCAATCAGGGAATGCCTGAATGAGGCTCCTTTCATGTCCTCAAGATCTTTTCCCACGAAAGTGGTCCCTATTTATCTACTTGCAATTTCTTTACCTTTACCTAATTTCTTTCTTTTGAACTGCTAGGTTGGCAGAGCTGGGACAGAGACTGGCACTCGTTCCGTCATGCAGTACTCGAGCCTTGAACTGCTGACTGGCTGACCTTCCAGCTAACAATGCGAGCTTCTTAACCACTGACTCATCACAGTGGTGGCTAAATCTTTGCTAAATCTGATTGATTAGATGGCATTATGACATCATATGGTGCCTTGTATGATACAGAATTGAACGGTCACCTACATCAATAAGACCTAGTTCTCATGGAGAGCAAAACCTATGCCAGGGTTGTGTCATTCTAGGATTTAAGTGGATGTTCAGAACATTAAAAAGCTACCTCAAAACAAATCAGAATCTTGATCCATTTAACTTGTTCTTTCCACAAATGATTGGCAGCAGTTCTTGAAGATTTTAAGCAAAAGTCTTTCCCAGTCTGACCTGAAGGTAAATGGTACTGAACCTTGACTAGCATGCCTTTCAAAGTGGTAAAGGTGGTAGCCCCTCAGAGGAGGAGGCAGCTGCTACTCATATCTGAGCATACATTTTCCCTGGAAGTCATTTTCTCTGTTGATGGATGTGTCACTAGTGACTCAATAAGCCGATCCTGGCATGGAACATGTGACCACACACGTTACATTGAATAGATGGTGGAGGGCATGGTTGAGTTTGATGAAGCTTCAGTGCTTGTCCCTTAGCCTGTTTATGTCTGCAGCATTCTCCTTTGAAGTGATTGGTAGCAGCAGAGATGGTTTGACACCAAAGTGGCCAATCTACGGCTGCTGACTCCCAGGTTTGTGGGTTTACACCTGACACCTTCATTGTTTGCCGTAGCCCCTATTATTCTAATTGCAAGCAAGTTCATATAGACCTTGAATGCCCACAGACCAAAGAATACATTAAACATGTGTGGAAATTGGGGCATATAGATTTAAGATGAGTCATTTTTTGTGTATAAAGTATAAAAATAATGAAGAAGGACTAGAAACTATGATCCTGAAAAATGTGTGTTGTACTTTAAAATTAGGTTTGAACATCAGTTTATTAAGAGTGGCGATGAAACAATCAACCTACTCTCCAGGTAAATCCAGAAGCAAGGCCACTGTATCTTGCCTTGAATTTTCTCCCCATGGCTGACAGTCAAGCCATGAAGGAGAACTGAATTTGAATTGAAATAATTAGAATTTATGTTGTTATGTGTAATATGACCAGGGATGCCATTTGCAGAACTTATAACTTCCAGACTCTGTAATTAAAACCTTGTTTTTACAGTATCTTACTGTGTCAGATCCTTTATTTTACATACCTTTATCTCTTCAGGCTTTGCAAAACTTTAATCAAAATTAAATGATTTATCATCATAGTGACAGCCTGACAGATTCCGAGTTATAAACCCTTGTACTACTAGAGGTGTAAGAACAATAGAAATTCCTGTTTGGAAAAAAAAAATTTACTTGGTACACCAGACACCCACATTGCCAACTCCTGCAGAAAGCATAGTTGATGGAAAAAAGAAAATAGCCAGAAAAAATAGCCAGGGCAAAGAGCAAAGAATGCCAGAAAAGCACCATTAGAGAGGGGAATTCTAAAAGATAGAAAGATCAAAGCAACCTAATAAGAAGGTATGACTAGAGTAACAAGAGAATTACAGTTATAAATGAAGAGTTGAAACAAAGAGTTGTGGCCATTGCAGAAAAGATCAAGTGATATGATAATCAAATAATGCAATTTCAGCACAATTCACAGTTTTGAGTTAACCAGCGTTGTTTTTACAAGACCCTTTAAAACGAGCATGGTGCCACCATAAATGAAAAGCCTAATGGAGATACTATAACACTCTGAAGTTTGGAGAAAACCTGTGAGAAAACAATAAGGAGCCTAATTCTTTTTTTTCCTGCCAAAATGAAGCCATTTTCTCAGCTTTGTCATTGGCCAAACTTAAGTCCTCATCGGTACTTGCGGCAGTAATTGGCAGACCAGTAAATAAGCTGGATTCACACAGCATGTTGTTGTCTGCCAGCAGCCCCCACTTGAGCATGTTGGTCTTACATTTAGACACTCCAACTCTCAGCCTATTCAGAGTCCTCCAACTGACGTAGGGGGAGGTTGAGTTTCTCAGCTATATTCTCCTTTAATGATGTTCCTTGTCCAGTAACCTCCTTTGAGGAGCCTAATGAAAATGCAAAATAAATCAAGCAGGCCGAAAATCTAGTAAAAGTTCCTGAAATGGGAGATTTTCAGATAATGAAAGAAATGGCGCAAGAACAGGCAAAGAGTGGAGTGATCCTGGTTTAGATGAACTCCATTAAATCTTGCTAAAATCGCTAACAAACTTACATGCAAGGGCCTTGGCAATCCTGGGACCAGTTTTATCTGGTCAGTCAACTATGTCAATTTAACTGTTGAATCACAGAAAATGTGGTGGAGTTATAGACAGACTCTGGGTGGGGAGAAAGAAGAAACCAATAAAAGTTAAAATCTAATCTCCCTTTTTCTATGCCTATAAACAGAGGAACGTTTGAGAAAAGCATCAGTTGAATGGCACAGGGGGGTAGTTTTTAAAAACAATGGCTGAAAAACATACTGTCAAATACTAAACACCAAAGTTCTGATGGTTTTCAAAGGCAACAATGAGCATTTTGAATTGGGAAGGTAACAGTGTTCCATGCGCTCCGGTGTCTAGTCATGCCTGCCACATGACCATGGAAATGTCCACAGACGCAGACAGCACTGGCTCTTCGGCTAGTGATAGAGATGAGCACTGAACCCTAGAGTCGGATACGACTGGCTTTCGAGCAAGGGAAACCTTTACCTTTACTATTTGGGCTTTAGGGGCTGTGGTGGCTCAGTGGTTAAGAAGCTCGCCTTGTTAGCTGCAAGGCCTGCAAGTCAGCAGTTTGAAACCCATGTACTGCATGATGTATTAAGCACCCATCTCTGTCCCAGCTCATGGGATCATGAAAGGAGCCTCATTTGGGTGTTCCTTGAGCAGAGTTTCGCCTACAAAAATCCTTTCAACCCAGAATAATTTATGACACAAAATCATTGTTGTTGTTGTTGTTGTTGTTGTTGTTGTTGTTGTTGTTGTTGTTGTTGTTGTTGTTGTTGTTGTTGTTGTTGTTGTTGTTGTTGTTGTTGTTGTTGTTTGGGCTTAATAGAGATATTTTGATTTTGTAAACCATCTTGAAGACATGGGAGCAGAAAGGATGTGTTGTAACTACTTTTTAAAAAGAAATATAAAGAGGGGAAAATATACTTAAAGTGATCAGGGTCTACTTTGGGACTGCCTTGCCTTCAAGCATATCAGCCATGTGGTGAAGCTGTTAACCCAGCTGGAACTCCACACAGAACAGGGAGTATTTCTGACACCGAAGTTACGAGCATGACAGGTTCACAATTTATTGAAACAACTTTCAGACATTTAATAGTGTCGTAGCAGAGGGAGGTGGGCATCATTTTAAAGAGAACAAATGAGAACACAAATGAAGATGCATCACACTAATCTTTGGGAATCAAGTAGATGTAACTTGTAACCATGTACATTAATTTTGTTTTGGTGACAAAGAGACACAGAAAGCTGCTGGTTGGAGCTGGGTAGATAAAAACCCAGATCAATTCAGAGCAACTTGTAAAGGCAGAACCATTCATTCTTCTTTATGAGGTTCATTTGCATTTATACCCTTTCCTGCTGTTGCTGAGTAGGCCTCTTCACTTGTCCTAAATCTACGACTGCTTGGGGGGCTCTTAAGTAGCTGCCTCCCACTGATATATTGATTATTCCTCTAATTAGATCCCAGATCTGTACGTGGCCTAACAGAACCGATTTATCTGACTGGCATTTATTTATTTATATTGCAGGGGACTGGCAGTGGCAGGAGGGAATCAACTTGCTAATTAATTCTGCAGGGATACCTTTTTCTTCCTCACAATGGGGAGGGGGGATCCATGAATTTGGGCTTCCAGCAGGCTAGGTTTACTTTCCAATAGTGGCACCACCTGTCAATGCATTCAAGGGTATATGCAGAGCTCTTGAATGTTCAGGTTTTCTTATTTGCCCCAATGGAAAGCAGAGCTCCTTGGATGGGATGTTGTGAAATTTGAACTCGTTAGTAATACCTTTATTAGTTAGTTGCATGCTACCAAGTAGGAACTGACTGATACCGATCCTAACAGGGCTCTCAAGGTAAGTGGGATAATTAAAGAGCTCTTTTACCAGTTCTGATCATTGAATAGTTCCATGAGATAGAATTCTGGCTACAGAGCCAGAGATTAAGAGTTTAATTCCCCAATGTGCCTTCTGAGAGAAAAGGCCAGTTTATATAGACTTGGGCAAGATGCATAGTCCCCAAATTGGAACATTTTTGGAATAAGGCATAGATTACTGGATAAAACTGTAAACACGGTTGTACCACCGATCAACGTTCGGTTTCAAGGCATTCGTATTAGACTACAGTGGGTTTTCTTGTTGGAGACACTAAACTTCCTGTTTGATTCAGATAGAATAACTGGTAAAAGGATAACCAACAACAGTTGCTGATTAGCATATTCGGGAAGTTAGAATCGAGGAGAATAGGACTGTGGTGGCAGAGAAAGACATAAATTGTCTGAACCAAATGTGCTGTTTTATAACTCTCTTGTGATGGTGACATCCAATCAGGCTTACTTTGTGTTGCTTTTCTTTAAAAATCCTCTAAAGAGTTTGGATAGTTTTATAGCTCTGATGCCTTTAATTGGATCTAAGTTGCATTGATTTCTCCAGAACTCAGTTCTTTCCCAGCAAATCTACTTTCAGGATCACAGCCTTGGTAACATAATTAACTTTATGCTAACACTTCCCTTTATTGTTATGGCAGTCTGGTTTATGTGACATCTAATTTGTGCTTCCTCGCATCAGGAGAAAGATCTGATGTTTTAATTCATTACATTTCATAAAATATGCCATGTTTTCCCTTCTGTGCTACTTTTAGATTTGAAAAAGCCCCTGCGTAAGTTGCTTTCTAGAGGTCCCCCTCACCTCCACCTGTTTCCCAGAACTTAGACAAGTTACTTTTTTATATGCTTTTTTATTAGAAGTAATAGCAAACAATTATTTCATGCTGTGTGTGTGTATGCTTTGCACTTCTCAAGGAAAAGACACAGGTTTGGGGCAAAGTCATCTAGTGCAAATTGCAGAGACATTGAGGAGAAAAATAGTGATTCTTTTCTCACTTTCTGGTGGAAGGAAGAAATCTCATGAATTTTTCCCCTCAGGTTTACTTGTTGAATTAACATAAACCAGGAACAACAACAAAATAGCTAGCATTTTTATATCCCTCTCCCTCAATTGATAATATAGCACAGGGTCCAAAGGGTAATGATAATTCCAATTTCACTCCTTTTAAAATGTTCTTAAAATGTAAACAGGGTAAATAGAAACTAGCACAAGAAAACAAAAGTTCAGGTTTAGCATTCCACTTCCCTTGTATGATATGCTCCTTCCATTATTCTGTGTATATTCCAAACTGATGCTTACAAACAGTTAAATTCAGAGAAAAATACTTGTGCCCATTGAGTTATACTTGGATGATTTATTGAATGCAGAAGCTCGTCAATATCACAGCTGTCTTGGATGAAAAACTACATATTCATATAAAAGGATACTGTATAATCAAGAGTTCTCCTGGGAACCATTCAAGTCTATACGATATTCCTATGTAACCCACTACAATCCTGCATGTAGTTTCCTTCCTGTTGTGCCGCATATTGCAAGGCAGCCATGGGAGGGGTACTACAAAGAAGTTCTCCCCTCTCTGTGGACACCCTTCCAAAGGAGCTATGTATATTTCTCAAACATCAGTTATATCAGTGACTGTCAGATGATAAACCATTTTATGACAGCTAAGCAAAAACTAGACAAAAACTAGACACAAGAGCATGCTGTGGAACAACCTAGTAGTGATACTGAGACAAGAGAACCTTTGACACCAGGATTATGCTAACATAGATACCCATGTATGGCTACACAGACACACAAAGAATTTTTGCAATTGTCTGTGGTTTACTAGTGATGAACATAATCCACCAGTGTCTTTTTCCCTTATACTAGGAAATGGGTGGTTATTTTTACCTCCAAGCTATTTCCATTCCTATTATGAAGACATTTGTGAATTCTTCCAAGTTTCATTGTGGGGAAGGAGAGTTAATCGAAACAAGGACAAGCAACAGTAATTAAGCACCCCAAACATTGATGAATACTTAAAGACTGAAGATCACAGGAGGAGAGGAGGAGATGACCTCTGGAGCCTTTGTAAGTAGCATATTTTAAAGAAAGAAAGAAATGAAAGTGTGGCGCCAAACTGGCCGCTGCGCTCATTGCAGCCCCCCCCCCACCCGGACTCAGACATCCGGGTGAGTTAGGGGGCGTGGCCACCCCTCTATAAAAGGGGTGGCCACGAGGCAGCTTAGCTGCCATTTAGAAATGCGACGGAGCGGAGAAGTTTTCTCTGCCGCGTTTCTTGCTTTTTCGCCCTTCGTACCTTTATCTTGAATGGGGTTCGCTCCTCTTCGGTCCGGCGGTACTCAGGGCACAGGAATCGATCCCTTGCCAGGGATCCGTCGTTGGCTTTTTGGGAGCCATGGCTCCCAAGCGCAAGGCCCCAGCGGTCAAGCCGCGTCCGAGGGGGAGGGCTTTTCCGCCCCCTCCCTCTACTAGGGGGCAGCCATCGGACTCGGGCTGCACCCCCTCAGCTTGGCAGTGGGATGAGTTTTGGGCATGGCCCTACTCAGGCCCTGGATCCCCATTTGGGTTTCCCACTCAGCAACTGGCCATAGGGCCATCTGGCCCATCCGGCCCGCCCGGCCCACCTTATACTGGGAGCTCGGAGACTGTTGATGCCCTTCTTGCACGTATTTCGGTGCTAGAGGCTTCACTGGGCATTGCCCAACCACCTCCAAAGGGGGGTTTGACTGCCGTTTCAATCACGGCCCCTTCGTCGGTCTCAGACACGTCGGCCATGACTCTCCAGCGGGCCGCCAACAGGGTCGATCTGCTTGAGGCCATCAGGCCAGCCCAAGCTGATGCCTCGCAGCTCCCCGCACATTCGAATCTGCCGGTGGGGAGCAGTCAGGTGTGGCCCCAGAGCTCGATGCCTGTCGCGAGCTCCGACGCCCGCCATGGGCCGGAACCCCCGGTGGGGGCGGCTCACGGGGGTGCGACTAGTGAGTATCCGGTTCAATTTAGTGCACCGACACTGTCCAGTTACACTGGGGGGGTACAGTGGCCGTGGCCACACCAGGTTACTGTGAGTGGGCAGTTGCTTCCACACTGCCCTGTTAATTCCTGGTTACCAAATGGCCCCTCGGTTAGGACAGGGGTGTCCACCCCCGGGGATATGCCAAGCGTCACAGGGGCTATTCAGGGCCCGCTGCGCATACCCTTCATTCAAAAGGTGCCGACGGCGGCTCTGCCGACGGCTGGTTATTCCCTCCCCCTGGGTGATCATCTTTCATAGGCTACTAGGGATAAGATTTGGAGAGGGGAGTATGTTGATATTTTTTCCCTCCTGAATCATGAGCCCACTAAGGAGGAGAGGGAGGGACAGGATGACCAGGACAAAGAATTGTCCCGTCGTCGTAAGCCACCACGTACCTGGGCCAATTGGTTGCCGGCTTATCTTATATATATGGCGGTATACCTGAGGGCCCGGCCTGATTTGGCCATTCCAATGGTCCAATATCTCGACAATATTTATAGGGCGATGGTTGATTTTCCTGGCCCGTCGTGGTTGGCTTACGATGAGGAATTTAGGATGAGGGTGGCACTACATCCTGAGATGAGGTGGGATGAGCCCTGCCAGCAATTGTGGCTCTTGTACATGACTCCCACGCGTCCAGCGCCTGGTGATAGGTACCATTGTGGCCATGCCGTGCAGCGAGCGGCTGTGACGCAGGTTCCCCGCCAGCCGGCGGGGCAGGGGGTTCCAGCCCGCCTGCTGTGTTGGAGCTTCTCAGCTAGCGGCATGTGCAACAAGCGTCAGTGTCATTTCTGGCACGAGTGTCCCTCTTGCTCTGGCCCTCACGCCGCCTCTGTGTGCCCACGGGCTGGTGGGTCACGAGGCAGAGGTAGGGGTGGGCAGGGGGCGGTCAGAGCTCCCTCTGATGGTGCTGGCCAAGCAAAAGGCCCCCTCCCCAATTAATATCCCCATGTTAGGACAATGGCTTTCCGCTTATCCTAGACGGGATGATGCTAGGTACCTGCTGGAAGGCTTCCAGTTTGGCTTTCATATACCATTTAGGGGTGTTCAGGGACCGCAGGACGCCCCGAACTTAATTTCTCTAAAGGGCAATGAGGAGGTCACTGCACAAAGCATAGCTAAGGAGTTGCAGGCTATGAGAGTTGCAGGGCCCTTTAATGAACCACCATTCCCTAACTTGAAGGTCTCCCCTCTGGGGCTAATCCCAAAAAAGACCCCAAGTGAATTTCGCCTAATCCACCATCTTTCCTACCCTGCGGGTTCCTCGGTCAATGATGCTATTCCTGATGACCTTTGCTCAGTCAGGTATACGTCGTTTGATCAGGCCCTACAGATGGTACGCGCCTGTGGTCCCGGGGCCCACCTGGCAAAGTGTGATATTAAATCGGCATTCCGATTACTGCCAGTGCACCCCGAGGACTTTGAGCTGTTGGGTTTCCATTTTAGGAGAAAATTCTATGTAGATAAGGCCATGCCTTTTGGCTGCTCTATTTCATGTTCGGCATTCGGACGATTTAGCACTTTCCTTCAATGGGCCTTTGTTCGCAGGTCAGGGTCCCGGTCTGTAGCCCATTACCTCGATGACTTTTTGTTCGGGGGTGAATGGGGCCCAGACACGTGTATGCGTCTCCTCACTACATTTCAGGCCCTTATGCGGGAACTGGGTGTCCCCTTAGCGCCTGAAAAGACTGAGGGCCCAGCCACCAAGCTCACCTTTTTAGGCATCGAAATTGACACTGTCGCACAGGCATCCAGGTTGCCCGTGGACGAGGTGGCCCGGATCTCTGCAGCGATTCGGGCACTAATTTCTAAACGTAAGGTGTCCCTTCATGAGCTACAGGTACTGCACGGCCACCTCAACTTTGCCTGCCGGGTGGTGACACCGGGCAGAGCTTTTGCCAGGCATCTGTGTGATGTCATGGCTGGCCTATTAAAACACCACCACAGGGTCCAGCTCACCAGGAGTATACGGGCAGACCTTTCGGTTTGGCTCACATTCCTACAGGAATTTAACGGGGTCTCTTTTTGGAGATCGGACCTTATGGTCTGCCCTAAATTTCAAGTACAGTCGGATGCCTCTGGCTCTCTGGGTTATGGGATCTATTTCGAAGGGAGGTGGGCATATGGCCGATGGCCTCACGCATGGCAGGGCACGGATCGTCTCCGCAATCTTACTTTCCTGGAATTTTTTCCCATTTTGGGGGCATTAATGCTATGGGGCGATAAGTGGGCCAACTCAGTGGTCCATTTTTGGTGTGACAATGCTGCAGTGGTGCACATTGTTAACGCTCAGACGTCCAAATTCCCTAGGGTCATGGCATTGGTCCATCAATTTGTCTTGAGAAGCCTACGCCTTAATATGCTGTTCAAGGCCAGACATGTACCAGGCATTAATAATGATATTGCTGATGATTTATCCTGCCTGCAGATCTCCTGGTTCCAAGCCTTGGCTCCCAAAGCAGAGGAATTCCCCTCGCCAATCCCGGCCGAGATTTGGACATTTGGCGAGGAGAGGTGAACTGGGCGATCGGCATGTCTTTGGCACCTCGCACACGTAAGGCGTATCAACATGCTTTCGTACAATTTAGAACCTTTTGTGGCCAACTACGGTTACCCGAAGTGTGGCCAATACCTGTGGACCAGATTTTGCAATACATGGTTTATCTTCACGGTCATGGGCTGCCCCCCCGTACTATAGCCTCTAGGCTTTCGGCACTGGCATTTATGGCCAAGGTGCGGGGCTTCGCTGACTGCGTGAATGATTTCCACATATGTCATATTTTGGAAGGGTGGACACGTGAACGTGGCCGCCGTCAGGACACACGTCACCCGATTTCACCAGAGGTTCTTACCCACCTTGCACGAGGCTGGCATAACTTATGCTATGATAGGTATGAGGTGGCTCTTTTTCATGCAGCTACCACTGTAGCCTTCTTTGGAGCACTCCGCATCAGTGAGTTGGTACCACTGTCTAAGGCGGACGCGTCTCGTAGGGCACTGGAACTCGACGATGTCTATGTTACACAAGAGTGGGCTCAGTTGAGGATACGGTCCTCAAAGGTTGATCAGCAAGGCGTAGGCAGTGGAGTTAGACTGCTACGATGTTCCATTGAAGACATCTGTCCAGTTGGTGCCCTACATGAGTTTTTGGCAGTGCGTGGTACGCACCCTGGCCCGTTTTTCTGCCACCAGGATGTGTCTCCCCTTACTAAATTCCAGTTTTGGAGGGTGACCGGCATGGCACTTACCAGTGTGGGCCTCCCTGGGGATCGTTACGGCACCCATTCATTTAGGATAGGCGCCGCTTCTACTGCGGCTGCGTTTGGGTACTCTGAGGCTGATATACGAAGGATGGGCAGGTGGGGATCCATGCGCTTTGCATTGTACATACGCCCCCTCCATGTATGAGTACCAGTTATGTCATTATTCCTTTTTTCCTTCTTTTACAGACCCTGTGTGTCCCCACACACCGGTGGCAGTATGGTTAGTGGGCCACAGTTACGTGCACTGGGCAGCGCAGTATGCTGCGGCGACAGAGTGGGGACCCCATCTCGGGCTACGTGCAACCGCACGTTTGCGATGGTACGGTAAGCGCGGTATGAAATGGTGGGAACTGTTGCCATTCCTGTTTTCCATCAGGGATACTGGACCGCCTGATGTCCTCATCCTGCATCTTGGTAGCAATGACCTTGCCCAGGTCACTGGCCTCTCTTTAAAGTTCACGATTTGCAGGGACCTAGCCTATTTGCATTACGTATGGCCATCCACGCGGCTGCTATGGTCGGACATGGTGCCGCGACATACTTACATAGGAGGTGTTGACCTCTGTGCCCTTGACCGCGCTTGCCGCTCGGTGAACAGGGCTGTTGCCCGGTTCCTGGCAGACAAGGGCTTGGGGACAGCCATCAGGCACCCTAGGATAGGCTTGCAGGATTATGATCTCTATGCAGGAAATGGGGTCCACTTGTCGGCCAGAGGTATGAACCTCTTTCTTGAGGATATGCAATCAGGCCTGGTGACCGAGCTGACAGTCGGGGGGGGGCGTGAGTCATCATGGACGCCTCCCCGTGTGGTGGGTAGCACTGGTAAGGTAAAGATTTATGACCCATAGGTATCCGGCAGGTTCGCAATTGACTGGCCAACACGTAGACAGGTACAGTGGAAATAGGTTTGGCCGGTCAAGGGCAAACCAGGCAAGGGGTGATGGCAGGAGCTTTACAGCCTGCATCACCTTGATATTTAATGGATACACGTCATAGGGTGGAGTCAGTAGATAGTTTATTGACTCTGGTCAACAATTTGTTTGTGTCAACAAACAAACTGATACAAATAGTTACATGTAGCCAATTGCCATTGGCATTTTGGGAGGAACCTTACCAGTGTTACTGCGGCCTGCTTGCCTTAAAGAATTACAATTGGATGATTATACCAATTGAAAGTTATAATTCGGACTAGGGCATTATTCAATAAAAGTGGCCCAATGCCTTTATCCATATACCGGTGTCTGAGTCTTTCGTTGGGGGGTGCGCCTGCAAAGGACTACTGCATTTAAGTGACTTCTATCTGTTGACCAGGTTTGCACAGTCTTAGAATCCTGCTAGCTTTGGCCAAAAAAACAATCAGTCCCAGCAGAGTTTTAGTATAAATACCTGTGTCTTGGCAATTTTTTTGCAGCATGGGCTATTTAAGCATGAAGAAGAAGAGAATGAGTGGGAGGAACTAAGTTCCATGGGAACTATAGCACACCAGGGGAGACTGGCAGTTTCTGACAGCCTAATGAGCAGAGAAACCACCAGACTCCTAATGCTTTTCAGTTCCCATACAGCTTAGTCCACCCCGCCTCTTTCCTTCTTCTCCAAGCTTCTTCTTCTTCTTCAATGTCTAGGCCATAAGCAAAACTGTCAAAATGAAGCCATCTTTTGGTGAGTTCATTCTGCAGTTCCTTTCACTTGACCTAGTGTGAGAAAGATTAGCCAGCACACGGTGGTTCAAAAATACCACAATCTTGGAGGAGGCTCTTTCTGTGAACCCAAACTTAATGGCCCACACTACAAAGAGAAACTTGACAAAGTAAGGAGGGGGGAGTGAAATTCCTTTGAGGACCTGGATTCTCCCCCCACCTCCCAAGGCTACCAGAATTCTACTTGGCTGGGTGGTGTTTATGTGTGTGTGTTCTGGTGAATTGTGGTACCTGTTGTGAAAAAAATAATCTAAAAGTCCATGCCTATTACACACGCACGCCTATGTCAGATAACAGTCATCTGCACTTTCAGAGATATAAGAAGGTGCAAATGCACTTTCAGAGATATAAGAAGGTGCAAGTGACTATTATTGTATCCACTTGTAATCGAAATCACTATTTGTTCATTGGCCATCTACTTATCTGCATCAGAAGAATCTGGACCAGGTTATTTTCCTTGGAAATGTAAACTGAACAAGATCCTCAAGCATCCAAAAGTTTGGGATTATCCTATGCAATTTATACCATTCTCCTTTATTAACTTTGTAAAATATCATCTTTTATGTATCAGTATCAACCTGTTACAGTGAAATAAGACTATGAATCACACACCAACAAGTCACCTCTAGCTTAAGATCAACCTAAGAGCATTTTTAAAACATGTGAATTGTCCAAGGAGTTGTTTGTTTACCTTTGCCAGCCCCCCAGTGAGTTTCTATAGCCAAGTAACAATTTGACGCTCTGTTCAGCACACCATATTGGTAACAAGAGGGATTCAATATCTCTTAAATGTTCATTTAGAGGCATTGAAAGGAACTGTTCCTCTTCCAACTGAGGGCAAATGCTGGTCTAAAACCCCAAAGGAAGAATGTAATCAAGAAAGAAATGATCTTTATTCAATTCAAAAGCAAATTTTGACATCATTTATCTTGAGCTCACAGGCAGATCTCAAATAAGACTGTGAGACCACAGTGAACTAAGAATGTGAATTATTCCAACATTCACTGAATTCTAAGGAGTTTTTTTTTTTATCAAGGCGATATGAGGCAAATCAACCCATTGCAAAGAAGGTTTTATACACACATTGCAGGACTTATTCACTATCACTCTAAACTAGACTAGATAATTAAGTTGTAAAGAAATGTGAGTATGAGCTGGCAGTCTTATCAGAAGCTATATTGCGACTAAGTCATTATCCTTCTATTGGCTCATCGGTAAAATACTCTTAATTGTTTTTGTCCTGTTTTACTGTCAAATAAATTGTGTAATCCACGGCAAGGGAATATCTTAACAGCAATAGGGTTTTATGGTTGTTTTTCTTTAAAGCTACCATCCCTCCAGCATCTGTCACTAACCTCCTATTCAAAATCTCTGTCCCTCAAAACATGACAGATGCGGACATCAAAATATGCAGAACCATCAACCATGCAGTGATGGTATGGCAAGCAAAACTGACCATAGCATAGTGGCATATTTCAAACTATGGAAACTGGGTGATGAGAATGATTCAAATGCTTCACAGGATCACAGATCATTCTGGTATCAGCATCTGGCTTAATTGCCATATAAATGATAAACTCTTAATTGGGATCATACAAACAGCATGCCAAAGCAGGACGTATTTAAATTATTTCCACTGAAAAATTAGTTCTCTATAGGCAATATTTACTTTTTTGTGTAGAATCTGTCATGATAATCACAAGGGTTGATCAGAGATGAACCTGGTTCCAAAATGGAGAAGGTGAATCTAGGGAGACCTGGAATTTTGTCAGATAGATTTCATGAGTGGTTGTTAACAGAGGGTTGGAGCCAGTTTAGTTTGTGGGAAAGAGAGGTGCCGGAAGGGGAACCAGTAGGCAGAGCCAGATCTGAAGCTAGTTTGGAAATTGACTTTTTGCCACCTCAACATCCCATGCCTGAGTTAATCAGGACTTTCAGAGACTGTTTTCTGATGGAGAGAGAAAGCGCCAGATAGAGTTTTGGGTAGAAATGAGAAGGGAAACCCAGAATTTCTTTTCTGACTTTCGCCAAGTTTTTCTAGAGGGTCTGAAGAGCATTTTTGTTGAAGCCAGTGCCAGCATTGGATTCTTATTTCTCAACATCATGTAACAATTCAAAATAATAAACAGTTCAAAGTAATAAACATAACCCAAGTGTTATTTACAATGCCCTGGAATTTACTATATACTGTATTGTCATATCAATATATTATTATTTCCAATACAACCTTACAACTCCACCACATATGTTCATTAGTTCCCAGTTTATTCTGGCATCTCCAACAATCTTTTGTTTTTGTATTATCTTTTTGATTTATTCAAACTGGAGTCAAGTACCACCTCCACTACATCTTAAAATGACTGTATATACTCGAGTATAAGCCGGGTTTTTAGCCCCCGAAATGAGCCCCAAAAAGGGAATTCAGCTTGTACTCTGGTCAATGACCAGGAGGATCTCAAGACCATGCCTGATTGAGATGCACCAACAATTTAATTAATTTTACCATATTTTCATATATTTTGATTATTGAAACTCACTAGCAGCTGTTGCATTTCCCACCCTCGGCTTATACTCGTTGATTGGCTGTGGCATGCTGCAGTGCCCGCTGGGAGGTGTAGTTCTTTTTGTATTTCCTTTTTGTGGGGCGCATGGTGGTCTGGACCCCAACAGTACAGATCCCGCATGCCCATTGTATGTGCATGCCGACTCTAAAGGGGATTGGTGCAAGGGTGTGGACGTCTATACCGATTCCACAAACATACACCTCTCTTTTATATATATATATATATATATATATATATATATATATATATAGATAGATAGATAGATAGATAGATAGATAGATAGATAGATAGATAGATAGATAGATAGATATAGATATAGATATAGATATAGATATAGATATAGATATAGATATATAGAGATATATAGAGATATATAGAGATATATAGATATATATAGATAAAGTACAGTACTACCCTTTAGAGGGCACAACCTTTTCCATGGTATGTACTGAATGTAACTAGTGGAAACTGAAGATAGTTTTAGGTTTAAATTTTCTTTGGGATTTTTTTAACCTAAATTCAACAAATATCATATTCAAGACAGAAATGATCTGACAGGGGGTGGGGATGGAGTTAAAAAAAGAAACCTACATACGCAGCCTGCTTGAAACTAATCATTTTGGGTATTCTTGTCAATTCAGCTGTGATAACCTGCTCCTGTGATCACTGGCTCAGTTCAATGCTAAAATGTACATAAATCATCGATCGCTCTCACGAAGTAGTAGATATTTCATGACAAAACATAAAATATTTATTAGAATAGAAATAGTGTGGCAGCATACAGGGTGATCATCACAGGAAAATGCAAGTACTACGGCAGAGAAGAGGGCACGGCAATGCCAACGCAAAATGTTAATTTTAGGGGAAAGGTGTGTGTGTAAGAGGAAGTACAATATTTTTGCAACACGGCTCAGAGAATACATTATAGGGTGAAAAGAATGGCTCCCATTGGCACCATAATTTGACCACCATTTTTGCGGTGCCATCTGCTTGCTTCATCGGCACGTCATCTGCATTAGTAGCTGTCTCCTTTATGTTCCATTTATTATGGTGACTCCTGGCATATGTTTATGGAGCAGAAAACAGAGGAAATTGGAAAATTAAGCTAAGAAAGTTCTTTTCCTGCTCCCACATGAACCATTCAGTGCAATGTTGTCAGAAGAAAAGCCATGCTGAATGTGACCAAGAGCATCTCTAGCCTACCATTGTTCCCATAATGGCCTGATAGATTTTTGATGCCAGCTGCCTGGACATTTGTTGGTTGTATAGGTCCTATAGGAGACCATGGTCTTGGACTGCCAGAACCGATTAAATCCAGATCTTAAAGCACAATCGTAGACCAGGCCATATAATAGTAAATATATCTTGCTTAAAACCAGGGAGGGAAGGTCTGGAACTCAGTTCTGATGAGATCCACCAGAAATAAAAAGCCCTGAATAATACATATGAATCTCGCATTCTCCTAAAATTACAATGAGTATATCATGGCTGTTTTAATTCCCTCCCTCCTGTCACCAGTGCTACAATTTGTGTTTTAATTGTAAACTTCAAGGAAACCATAAGTGTAACATGGAACTACAGTAAAACCCCAGGTTATGGAATTAATCCGTTCCATGGTGGTTTTCTTTCTAGTGAAAATTCCTTACCGCAAAGCACCCATAGAAATGCATTGTGTGGTTACACATAGGAATGCATTTAAAACAACAATTCTGTAAAGCAAAGCACAGTGTCCCATAGGAATACATTGGGGGAGGGACGTTCAAAAAAAATCCGTAAGCTGAGGCAGTATTTTCAAGGGATTTCTTTCCGTAAGTCGAGTTTTCCATTACCTGAAGCATCTGTAACCTGGGGTACTACTGTATATTCATACACAAAGTGAAAAAGATAAAGGTCTCTCTTGCTCGAAAGCCAGTCATGTCTGGCTCATCTCCGTTTACAGCCAAAGAGCAGGCGCTGTCTGTCTATAGACATTTCCATGGTGATGTAGCAGGCATGACTAGATGTTAGAGTGCACAGAACACTGTTACCTTTCCCGCTGAAGCAGTACCCATTTATCCACTTGCAATTTCCTGCTTTCAAACTGCTAGATTCACACACATTTCTAAGTTATACATATTTATTTTCTCCATGGCAGGTTGTAATTTCACATTGTCAGTCAGATCAAAACTGTGTGCACAGCTACTCAAGACTCCATCAGCTACTTATCTCTAATGCAGAGGAATACGAAGGAAAGGTGTGTTGTGGCCAATTGAATGGATCCATCTCCTCTCCCTTTCCCCTCTGAGACTGATCCTGAGGTCTGTGTATTATTCCTTGCATTTTTGAAATAGGAATGATTTCCTTAAATAACAAGGTTTCTCTGGACTCTCTAATAATAGAGATCTTTATTTGAGGAAAAATAACAAGTAGGGATAATAAAACTGCCAAGATCACACATCCCTTACATACATTTGTTGGGCATTGCTAGAACCTGCCAAATCTCCATTGATGCAGTGGGTCTACATTAGTGCAGCTTACTACTCTAAGAAACACAACTTCAGTCCCTGAATCTGCATATAATGTGGGAGCATGCTTCAAAATACTGCAGAAGAGGAGTGTTATGTATGATAACTGTGTGTATTGTAACTGTCAAGATTCAAACTGCCGAGTTCCCGCTTAAACTGCTGTCAAACAGCGTCCCCGTTTGACAGCTGCGAGATCTCGGCAAATCACAAAGTATCGTGAGATTTCAGATTTGAAAAGTGACAGCTGCGCTATGTATCTCTTTCATGCAAATGAAGGGATTAAGAAGTGTACATAGGTTGATTGACCAATCGGCATTGTTATTTGTTGTAACTGTATCTTTCTATATATGTATAAAAGTCCGTGTTTTGCCCCATCCAAGTTGTGTTCAGACCCTCCAAATAAAGAGCTCTATTTCCCTTTCAATGCTTGTCATCATAATTTCCTGAACACCAAAAGGAGAGAGGGGTCTATCACCTTTCTAGTATGGTAAAATTAGGTGGAAATAGGGAAATTTGGAGCTCATATTTCAAGGTGCATTCCTATTTCCTTGGTCCCCAGAGAATCATCTGCTTTATATTTGTTCCTCCCATCATTGTTGCTCACATTGTCTATATATACTTTATCTATTCTTTATCAAGAAAAAGACTGAATTCTCGTCAACTCAGGGGAAGGCCCAGGATTTGTATGAGATTACAAAAGGATAATAAAACATTCCTTGAATCTTTGTCATACAATGAGATAAAATTTGAGTGCTATTCCACTTTAATAGAAGACAACAAATGAACCTCTATTCTTCTTCTTCTTTGCTCCTTCTTTTACCCCTTCTTTACTCTCTCTTTTACCCCTTCCGGTCACCAAATTCAGCATCTTAACCAGTAAGCCACCGCAGTCCCTTGAGTGACTGTACTAGGAGTCTAAACTCATAACAGAGAGGCTGGCCTCCCGAGGGGACTATTCTCAGCTTCTCTGACATCCTCAGACCTCCTCACCATGTTCAGATGTACAGCCAGGAGGGAACATACAGTACTACCAAATAAATCTTTATTCAGTTATTATTTTTGCAATTAACTCAAGAACAGGAGATGCAATTTCCCCCATTCTCTTCTAACATTGATTCCATCATCTTCCCATTCATGGAGAGTGACAATTTAAACTGGGATTAAATAGGCTTGTGTGGGAGACCTCCACTTGAAATAGGACCTTGGAGAAATGGGTTCTGAATCATGAGGAGGCTATTGTTTTGTACTGTATTTTTAAAGCTTTTGTGTAACTGAAAGGCTGCGATTACCATGAGCGGGAGAAGGCTGAGCTGCCTCGGGGATTTGTCTTTGTGGCTGCCAGGGTCACTAAGCTGGGGGCGCTGATGTTGTAATGGGAAGGAAGTTAACATCTCACAAGTATGCAAGCTGCTCACCACATGCCAAGACAAACAAGTTCTGTTTTCATACAACCACCAGCCAAATTTCTCTGTTCTGTGCAGTTTGTGGCCATAGGCAGAGTTGGTTTGAGGCCATTGTTAGTATTAAACTTGAGGGTTCTTTGCTGAATGATTGATATGCTGCAGAGGGTTTGGAATTCTTGCAGAATTCCCCTTAAATTCAGGGTGGAACTGCAGAGACCCACAGAGGAGAATAGTTGCAAGTCTCCCCGAATCCACCCCTTTCTCATTAACTGACACTCAAAGTATCAATAACTCACTCTGAGAATTTTTTAGGAAAGAACACAAGACACAGAGTGTCTTTGAATTCAGAGGCTAAGAGAAACAATTAGTTACTGCTGGATAGACAGTCACCGCAGCCCAGAAAGGTCCATTCCAATTACTCCAACGATAGGCAGCATGCAAAGTTTTGCAAGATGATACTGGTCTTCTGAGGAGAAAGTGAGGGTGATCATCAGCTGCCACAGAAAAACAGACAGATTTGCAATCACACAACTCAGTCGACCCATTTCCATTGCAATACCATGGTGGCTCTCTCTATTTATGTCCACAAGGCAGACATTTCTTGGGCTATCACATTTGCTTGTGTAATTTTGAAAGCAGAAATGTTAACAGCAATTGAAGTGCTTACATATGATACCACTGACTTTCAGGAATTATTATACAGTAATACCTCATACAAAGTCTGCTTCATGCAACATCGAATTCATACAACATCTCCTAATTCCTTGAAAAATGTTGCCTCATACAAAGTCGCAGAACGCATGCGTGCATTGCTCTTGTGGGTTTTGCACAAGGCAAAGAGTGTTTAGCAGTGGTTTTGAGTGAGCTTTTGGATTTTTTTGTCAGAATTTTTGGAAGATACAACCTGGGATTTTTGCAGCATTCTTCAGGTTCTTGGACCATTCTTTGGCACAGTGGAAAGTTAGGTAAATGAAGTTTGCTGTTTCCGATTGGCTTGGGGTGGGGAGGTGGATGGGGGGGGCAATATTTTGGTGGAGTGGGCAATTGTTTGGTGTTTGCTGCTGTGGTTTTTAAAAACAGATTGCATGTTCCATAATTTTTCCTATGTTGGTCTTTTGGGGGGGCACTGTTTGGTGGGATGGGCAATTGTTTGGTGTTTGCTGCTGTTTGGATGATTAATACTGTGCTGCATGATGGGACACGTTAACGTTTAAACCTGCACTTCATAAAGTTTTCAACAGTTAAAAACTTGTTGTATGGTTTGTCCCCTAAAATCAAGGTTGTTTGACATGTTCTTGTAATGTATTTAGCCTTTAGACAATGATTTCTTAAAGTTCTGTCAGTTTCCTTGGCTTTGCCCTGAAGTCTGTGCTGTTACAGTACAATGTATTTCTATGGAAACGACGTTGTATGAGGCATCGCAGCAAGGATTTGGACGTTGTATGAGGCATCGCAGCTAGGATTTTGCATGCCTCATACAAAGTCCCAATCCGTATAAAGTCCAAACTTCTGAAACCAGGTTTGGGCGTTGTATGAGGTATTACTGTACCAAGATATCAGACCTACAATTACTTGCAGCAACTAATGTTGTGCTCAGTAGGAAACAGCATACAGAAGCAAGTTTTTAGATCTTTAAAAACTGACGTACATTACAGTAGAAAGAGACCACAATAATAGTCAGTGAATAAAAACCACCATCTGGAACATACAGTAGAGGAGAGACGTGCAGGCAATTCCCTGGCACAACATTCTGTTAGCAGCGGCCTTGAGACCAGAGAATGATACAACCAGCCCTAAGTGGAACTGCGTAATGGCCTCAGATGTAACTTTTGGGATTTTGATAAAAGGTTTTGTATTAGGGATCTAGTTATTCTTTTTGTTAGCGTGGCAAAGATGGAACAACAATGAGTGTGCCTTGAGACACACAGATGAGATGTTTTGCACTAAAACAGGGGTCCCCAACCTTTTCAAGCCGGGAGCCAGGTCATGTTATCTCACCCTTGAAGGGCTGGATGGCCATTTTGCCCTGCCTGCACAATGGGGGTGGTTATTTTGTCCCAACAGCTTCAAATGGGAGGCCATTTTTTGAATGCCCTTGGAGGGGTGGGGGGCACATGAAATGGTGCTATAAGCCAGATCCGGCCCACGGGCCTTAGGTTGAGAACCCTTGCACTAAAATTACCACTTTAGATGCATCTTTAGAGAAAGAGGTGAAACTTACTCAACAGTTATTAGCCATAGATACAACCAGAAGGGTGGCTGGCAGGGCAGGTGTGGGGCACCGATGGAGAGGTGACCCCCGCCTTCTGGCTTATATAATTAAGATTTCTCCCCCTCTCTCTCTCTCTCTTTTAACAGATGGGGTGAGTGGGTAAATTATTTAGAATTTTTAATGGGGTTTTTAAGGGCTTTTAGTTAGTTTTTGATGTTACTGTTAATTGCTGTTAGCCGCCCAGAGTCATTGCTGAGTTGGGCGGCAATAGAAATTTGAAGAATAAATAAAATAAAAAGGGAGAAAAATGGCATAGAGGAAAGGCTCCAGATTACTTTTTGAAATGTGGTCGAGTACAAAGAGACAACAGGACCATAAGGAAACAGGATGAAGAGGTGAGCTCAGTGGATATTGCTCTTAAATATCTATGGGTCAATTTCTCCTATTGAAGTTTGGGGGAAAATAAATGTTAGCTTTGTCTGGTTAATGGTAAAAAAAGTAGAATTGTTGTTATATTCTAAGGCAGAGAAGAATGTAGCAAAAAAAAATATGAATGTTCCTCCTCTTGTAATAGTGGGATAATTTTATAGTTAATACAATCCATGATCCCGCATATGGACAATATATGTTATTCTCTAGGTTTTGTCTTTATACTCTATCATATTTTGTTCCTGCTGGGAATTGTGGCCGTGTTTTTCTTCCCAGCCAGAAGCAACAGAGTCATGCGGTTTTCAGTGGAAAGAAATATCTCCAAGGATTAACTTGATTGATTTCAGTGCTTAAAGAAGGAAGACAAGGAAATCTCCCCCTTGTTAAATAATGAATTCCAAATTTGCTGTTGCTCCAAATGACTTTCCGTTGATTCATGGTTAAGTGCTGGCATATCTCATAACATGACTGGAAGAGATCTGTTAAAGGGGAAAGAACAACTTTTGCTTCTCAGAGCTATTCTGTAGCATTGTCCTCCATATCTGGCCAAATTAATTTGGCAAAGTGATGAGATGGAAAGAACAGACTGCAAGTGCGAGGACCCAGGTAGACTTGTCCCTCCTTTGCATCAACTTGACTGTGATACTGACCATCTTTCCTCAGCTCTCCCCTGGTGGTCTAGACCAGGGGTTCCCAGTCTTTTTACGCCACTGGCCTGACCATGTTCCCCAGACAGCTGAGTGGGCAGAACCACACACAGCAGAAGCAGGTACATTTACGGCCGTCGTAAATGCACCCACTTCTGCATTTACAACAGCTGTGGGTGTGTTTACACATGTGCAGGCATGTTTTATGGCTGCCGTAAATGTATCCACTTCCACTTCTGGGTACAGCAGTGGTGGGCCACATGAAAAGCTGCTGTGGGCCAGAGCCAGCCCACAGGCCATTGGTTGGGAACCCCTGGTCTAGACTAATCACTGTGGATCTCCTGAAAATTGGCAAAGTTCACCCCAGATGCCAGGCCTACTGCCATCTTTTCCCATGGCAGAAGATCAGGGTGCCAAGCCAAGGGGATGGAATATGCTTTCTAAAATATGGCACCTTGACAAAGCCCCTTGGTTGCAAGGAATCTTATTCTGAAATTTAGGCTTCCTCATGTGCTAACTGTTTGAAATGATTGCTAACATGTATTTATTTTCCTTTTTAGGATTATTAATCTACAAAACTGTACAGTATAGCTGAAACTGCATTAGTGTTAATTATGTTAAATGGGAAGACTATAAGTCTCATGTGCGAGTGATAAAAATGCAAAATTGAAATTTTTTGGATTTTTATTCCTGAAGTGGGAGTGTGTGAGGAAATAGTGTAGGGGGATTTGCGTTTACCGAGCAGTTTCTTTGAGTTCTTGATGCCTGGGGTAGAGCTGAGGAATGCGGCCCTCAAGGCAGGTGCTGGATGGTTTACTGAATGTGTAGCCATAACAGGCTGAAGACTGGAAGAACTGAACTAATATGAGGGATATTGTATGCTGTGCTGTGATTGGGCGAAACCCAGGAGGAGGAAGGATGAGAAGGGAAAGGATGTTTTGATATATGGGGACATGGGAAGAAGAAAGAAGATTTTTGCCATGCTTTTAGATCGCCTACCTTGACGGGGAGCTTGTGAGTAAAAGTTAGCAAAATGTAGTCAATGTGTGATAGGCCAGGCTAGGCCAGGCAAACAGCTAGTAATGTTTTCATTGTTTTATATTGTTCCTTTGTTTTAATCTTCCGCAACTTAACAATTGTACTTTAAATAAATCTGATTGTATCCTGAAAGGACATCTTTGTTACTTATAGAACTAAGCTGGTGGGAGGAGGTCTCGTGTCTTCATTGGCAATGCTACCTTTAAGTGAATTCAGACTACACGTCCTACCTGATCTGGCTGGTTTGTAAAACAAAAACAGTCAGTCGGTGAAACCTATCATGGATTTTTCTAGCCCTGTGATGATGGACCTTGGCACTTAGAATTGAAGTTCTTAGACTTCAATTCCCAGAAGCCCAAGTCTCTGTGAATCCACATGGAATGGGTTTACTGCGTATCTGGATATGAGCCTCAAGTCCGCCGGCTCAGATCCAAGAGTAGTTTTATGGCAAGAACAAACATTCTTGAGGGTACACAAGAGCAAAACCAAATTAGAAGATGGAGGAAGCAGCTCAATGGACAAGGAACATCATTAAAGGAATATATAGTTGAGGAACTCAACCTCCTTCCAATACGTCACTTGGAGGACCCTGAATTGGCTGAGGGTCAGCATTCCTAAGTATAAGACCAACATGCTCAAGTAGGGACTGCTGGCAGACAACAACATGCGGTGTGAATGTGGAGAGATTCAGAATCCAGCTCATTTACTGGTCTGCCAATTAGTGCCAGAAACATACACCAATGAGGACTTAGGTTTAGCCAATGACAAAGCTAAGAAAGTGGCTTCATTTTGGCATTCCAGGGTTTGATCGGGACACAAAAGAAAAATGCAAGTCATTGGCCGCTTTGCCCTCTCTTCCTTCCCAGCCCTTTTTTCTGCCTGATAAAATGTTCCCCTTGGTTGAAATCCATTTCATTATGGAAGCAGGATTTCTTCAGCTTCCTATAGAAGCATCCTTTACTGTATGCCTTCAAGAACATTTATTTCAACCTCTCACCAAGGAGATAGAGAGAAGCTGTGTCACTTTAGTGTTTGGGAATCAAGACAATGGAAACGGCTGTAAGCTAGCCTAGCACATCTTTATTGCATGGAGTACAGTACGAACATGTGGTAATGGCGGACAAACAGCTCTTTTTATACGGTGGCTATACAATTGAATATGGCTCTTCGACAGGCATTGGCTGCTGTCCAAGTGACGTCATCCTTGGTCACGCCTTTCTTGTCCAGGTGAGGTGAGTGCGGGAATCTTTCCCGCGCAGCTGAGGGTATTTGAGTAATGTGTACCAGGTGAGCTGGGCGCTCGCTACTGCCCCCGGTGGCCACTAGCTCGCGTCCTCATACAGAAGGTTACAGTGTTACATGAACCCATTCGTGTGGTTACAATTACATTACATTCAATACACAACATCCCTCCCCCCTAAGATGAGACAAAGTCCCTCAACCAAACTGGTTTCCCGCATGTGCGTTTTGGCCGTGCGGCCGTTATGCTTGACTCGGCCGTGCCCCCTCGTCTGTGTCCTCCTGGCTCTTGTCCTGAAATTGGAGAGGATGACTCGTTAGTGACTCGCCGCGGGCTTGCAGCTTTGGAATGGGCAGGAGAAGAGGGAGGAAGGGTTTCTGATGTGGGTGTGGGAAACCCGGGGGCACTAGGGGCTAAAGAAAAACCCCGCTCTTCGCTTGGACGGGTGGGGGAACACTCCGAAACCCCCCCCCCCGGTTTGGTAACTCAAAATCTAATTCGGGGGCAACAGTGGCAAACTCATTTCCCTCTTCCGAGGGACTAGGTAGAACTACAGGGGCAAGCTCGTTCCTCTCTTTCAAAGGACTGGGTAAAACTGGCGTATGAAAAGGATATGAGCTTGAGCCTATGCTTCCCCCCCTTGTTTGGGACTGTTGCCCTTCGTTTTCTCCCCCTTGGGATAAGCGTGTGGAGGAGAACCCTAACGCTGAATTTTGCTGCTGAGCCCCTCTGTCCGGCCCCCCAAGCACTCGATGCCTGAGTTGGTCAGCGTGCCTTCTCCAGAGGAGACCCGTGTTGGTCTCGACACAGTATGAAACTGGTCCTGTTTGATTGATGACTACCCCCGGCACCCAGGTTGGTCCTGTGGTAGCGTAGTTCCTGCAATGAACAGGCTCTCCTATCTGGAAGTTTTTGGTGGGGCTGTGTTCAATGTTCCTTCCTCTATCCTCAACCCTAGTGGGATCCAATCTAGTTAATAATGAGTGCAACTTCCTTTTCATGAGGAGTTCCGCGGGGGAGAATCCCGACGCCAATGGCGTCACCCTGTATGCCAACAGAAACTGGCAGAGTTGCCGGTCCAGATCCCCTGGATCCATGCACCGCAGCCCTTCTTTCATTGTGCGCACCAGCCGTTCCGCCTGGCCATTTGTTGCAGGGTGAAAGGGGGCTGAGGTAATGTGCCGAATGGCGTTGGACTCTAAGAACGCCTGGAACTCGGCTGACGTGAAGGAACTCGCATTGTCACTAATAATGACGTCAGGTATTCCGAAGGTGCTTATCAGCCTGCGCAGTTGTTTTATGGTTGCAGCTGATGAGGTGTTGCGCATTGGAATTACCTCTAACCACTTGGAGTATGCATCCACCACCAGCAGAAAGAATGAACCCCTGAATGGCCCTGCGAAATCTATGTGGAGGCGGGACCACGGCCCCCTAGCTGTGTCCCATTCTCTGTGTGGGAGGCGGGCTTCCTCAGGTCGAGAGCTCTGGCAGCTTTCGCAGGTGTTCACCATGTGTTCAATGTCTGCGTCTAGCTGGGGCCACCAGAAGTAGCTTCGGGCCAGCGCCTTAGAGCGCACAATCCCTGGGTGGCTGACATGTAAAAGCCATAGCACCCTCGCTCTTAATGCTAGTGGGACTACCACCCTCTCCCCCCACAAAAGACACCCCCTTTCTGTGGACAACTCAACCCTCTTCCTGAAAAACGCAGCAAACTCGTCTACGGGGGAAGCTGTGGGCCACCCCTTCTGTACCCAGGATCTCACAAGGGCTAAAGTTTTATCCTTGGCCGTGGCGGCAGCAATTTCCTTGGGCAGTATTGGGGGTGCATCTAGGGATTCTATGAGGAGGACTTGGCTATCTTGCTCTACCTCACACTTTGGGTCCCCCAGGTGGGGAAGAGGAGACCTTGAGAGGGCGTCCGCGTGGCTTATCTCTTTCCCGGGGCGGTACTCTAACGAACCCTTGTATGCATTTAGGAAAATCGCCCACCTAAGCATCCTGGGGGAGAGGATCTGTGGAGTGGGCTTGTCTGAGGTGAAGATACCCAACAGCAGCTTGTGATCGGTTACAATGGTGAATGGGCGACCGTACAAATAATCATGGAACTTCTTTGTACCCGCCACAATGGCAAGGGCCTCCCTATCAGTTTGGGCGTAATTTTGTTCTGCCTTGGACAATGATCTCGAGTAAAATGCAATTGGGGCTTCTCGCCCCCCCCTCAAACACGTGGCACAGGACCGCCCCCGCCCCCACTGGTGAGGCGTCGCAGACCAAGACTACCGGCTTCTTTGGGTCGAAATGGGTTAGAATAGCCTCCGAGGAGAGGAGCTGCTTGAGTTCCCTGAAAGCCCGCTCCTGCTTCTCCCCCCACCGCCAAACCGCATCCTTCTTCAGCAGCCCATGCAGGGGCTCTGCAACCGTCGCTTTCCTGGGCAGGAAGGAATGGTAAAAATTCAGCAGCCCCAGGAAAGACTGCAGCTCCGGTTTCGCGGTGGGGCGAGGGGCGTTTTGAATGGCTGAGACTTTGGACTCAGCGGGTTTCACCCCCTCAGAGGTTATACGGAACCCCAGAAACTCCACCTCCCTAGCCAGAAACACACATTTGTCCCTCCGCAGCCTCAACCCCGCGGATTCAAAAGCTGTAAGGACCTTATCTAGTCTCTGGGCCAGTTCTGCTTCGCTCTCCCCAGATATCAATATGTCATCGAAAAATGGCAAGACCCCCGGTAATTTCTTTAACAAACGTTCCACAAGAGACTGAAATATTCCTGGCGCCGAGTTCACGCCAAACTGTAGGCGCGTTACCTTGAATGCCCCCTTGTGAGTTACAATGGTCTGCACAGCAGCTGTGGCTGGGGTTACTGGAAGCTGCTGGTATGCCTGCGGCAGATCTAGTTTGGCGAAAAATTTTCCCCCATGTAAAGTAGCTAGCAGATGGCTAACTACCGGCACCGGATAGGCATTAGGGCGGATCACCTTGTTAATTGTACACTTGTAGTCAGCGCAAATTCGCACCTCCCCATTTGCTTTCAACACTGTAACAATAGGAGTCTCCCACTCTGCAGAGTCCACAGGCACTAAAATCCCTTGCCCCACTAGTTTGTCCAGTTCCGCCTCAATTTTGTCCTTTAGGGCGAATGGGACCCGCCGTGGCTTGAGTCTAATTCGGTGGACCTCCGGGTCCAGGTCGAAAGAAACTGGGGGCCCCTTGTACTTCCCGAGCCCCTTCTTGAATACCTCTGCGTGTGCGTCGCACACTGCCTGAATCTCATTCCCCCCGATGGCATGGACTCCGCCTATGAAGATGTCCAGGGGTTTGAACCATTGTGTTCCCAGGAGATTACACCCCCCCTCCCTTAGAACTACCAGGGGGAGTTTCCTTCGGAGTCCCTTGTACCGTGTCTCGAAGTCCCCAATCCCCAGCACTGGAATTACATTTCCCTGCACGTCTCTTAAGTTCGTCCCCATCTCTTTGAGTTTGGGTCGCTCCTTGGGGGGAATCCGCAAGAACTCCTTATGGGAAATGAGGGAGTATACAGACCCCGAGTCTATCTCCATCTTAACAGGAACCCCTTGCAACAGTACCTCAGCATAAAAACGTGGTTGCCCTAGAGGCACGCTGTGGACGGCCAAGTCGTCTTCCGCATGTATTCCTCGGCACACGTGGTCCCCCTCTGGGTCCTCGCCGCCATCGCAGACTCTGCCGACGCCATCCCGGCCCCTCGGGGAGCGCTTACTCTCGTTCCGGCGTTGCTTGCAGACCCTGGTGATGTGGCCCTTCCGTCCACAGTTGTGGCACTCAGCCTTCCTGAATGGGCACTTGCTCCTCTCGTGGGATGCCCCGCAACCATCACAGCGCCGACCCCCCTTTCCCTTCTTCTCGCTCAGCCCCTTCCTGACCTTCTGGACCCCCTCATCTTCACTGGAGCCTGGGGTGGCAGAAGCCTCTGAGGATGTGGGTGAGCGTGGGGCAGGGGCCGCCCTCCAGGCCGCCTGGACTGCGGATGCAGCTGCCTCGACTGGTGGGGGCTTTGCCTTGAGAAGCTTGTACCCGGCCCTCGTGGATTCAGCAGCTAGGGACTCTTGTAGTACCTCTTTAAAGGTGAGGTCGTGGCCGCGGTTCATGAGCTTCCTCTGGGTTTCCCCGTCTCTCATCCCGCAGAGCATCCTGTCCCTTAGGGCCATGTCTAAAATCTCCCGCCATTCGCATGGGGTTGCCAACAAACGGAGGGCCGCTGCATACTCGGATACTGACTCACCCGGCCTTTGGTCCCTCCTCGTGAAGGCTGCCCTGGCGGAGAAGAAGGACACCTTGGGCTTGAAGTGGTTCCGCAGAACCGCCAGTATTTCAGTTATCGAAACCTGGTCCACCTCTCGTGGTGCCACCAGATCCATCAGCGCTTGCACGGCGTGGAAACCGAGCATCGTGATGAGAAGACCCTTCTTCTTTCCTGTGTCGGTGAGGCCGGCATATGCTACCGTACTCTTGAAATGCATTTCAAACCAGTCCCATCGCTCGGGATGGGTAACGTCGAAAACTGGTTGCTGTGAAGTTGTCTTGTCCCCGTGGGAATCCATCATCCCACCTTCATCGCCAATTTAGTGTTTGGGAATCAAGACAATGGAAACGGCTGTAAGCTAGCCTAGCACATCTTTATTGCATGGAGTACAGTACGAACATGTGGTAATGGCAGACAAACAGCTCTTTTTATACGGTGGCTATACAATTGAATATGGCTCTTCGACAGGCATTGGCTGCTATCCAAGTGACGTCATCCTTGGTCACGCCTTTCTTGTCCAGGTGAGGTGAGCGCGGGAATCTTTCCCGCGCAACTGAGGGTATTTGAGTAATGTGTACCATGTGAGCTGGGCGCTCGTTACTGCCCCCGGTGGCCACTAGCTCGTGTCCTCATACAGAAGGTTACAGTGTTACATGAACCCATTCGTGTGGTTACAATTACATTACATTCAATACACAACAGTCACCCATATACTGAAGAAACAATAAATTTAAAAACCTTTCCTCAAGGCATCTTCTTTCAGTTAAATGCTTAAGCTGCTACATATTGCCTGGGTGCCAGCTGCAGAAGCCCCTGTTTCATTAATTTTTTTAAGGCTGAGCATTTATTTTTAATTTGTGTGCATTGGGCAAGCAGAGATTTTACAATTAAATTTTAGAAGGGGCTTCTTCCCAACTCTTCCTTTCTGTTCTTTGGAAACACCACATTGAATAATATCTGTGAGTAAACAAAACAGAATAGCAAAAAAGAAAAGAAAGAAAAGACCAAAAATGTTGTATTTAAATGTGAGCTTTTGACTAACAAGGCTACCACTTCAAACATTCAGAATGAATAAGATTCGCACCTTATCTATGAAATGGTTGTTGTTTTCTCCCTCCACACCATTTCACTGGAGTGAAGGTGGAGGATGCTGGAAAGTGATATGGCCAGTAGTTCTTAACTTTTATTTTACCAAATGTTTTGTACCACTGTTGGCTGGACAGCTCAAGGAGTTAGCTTTCTTGCTGTGAAACCAAAGAGTAGCATTTCAATCCTGCCTAGGAGAAAAAACTACCCTGTGTAGCGTTGGGTAAGCTGCACAGTCCCAGATTGTCGCACCAAGACAAATGCAATGGAAAACTATTTCTAAGCAATCTATACCTAAACAACCCTGGAAGGGGTTGCCGTATGACAGAACTGACCTTATGGCATGTAACTATAATGATTTATGCCAAGGGGCTGTGGTGACTCAGTGGTTAAGAAGCTCACCTTGTTGGCTGGAAGGCCGGCAAGTCGGCAGTTCAAAACCCGGGTACTGCAAGATGGTTTGAGTGCCTGTCTCTGTCCCAGCTCCTGCCAACCTAGTAGTTTAAAGGTAAGAAATTGCAAGTAGATAAATAGGGACCACATTGGTGGGGAAAAGATCTTGGGGACATGAAAGAAGCCTCATTCGGGTGTTCCCTGAGTGGAGTTTCTCCAGCAAAAATCCTTTCAACCCAAAATAAATTCTGCCATGAAATTATTATTATTGTTGTTGTTGTTGTTGTTGTTGTTGTTGTTGTTGTTGTTGTTGTTACTGCTTAAAGGTAAAGGTCTCCCTTGCTTGAAAGCCAGTCATATCCGACTCTAGGGGCGATGCTAATCTCCGTTTACAGCCCAACAGCCAGCTCTGTCTGCATGCAGACGTTTCCATGGTAATGTGGCAGGCACACACAGAACACTGTTACCTGTCCCGCCAAACTGATACCTCTTTATCTCCTTATTTATTTATTTATTTAAATTTATATGCCACCCAATCAGGAGAACCCGACTCAGGGTGGTGTACAACAGTTAAAAATGTATAAAAACAGATTTTAAAATCCCAAATCGCCCACTCACTTCCCCACCCTACTATCCCCACCTCAATTAAAAGAATAAAAAGAAATAAAAGGGAATGGGGGAGGGGACAACAACACAAAGGGAGGGATATTAACTAAGTACTAACTGGGGATGAGCCAACAGGCTGAAGCTGTATTCCCATTAAAGCCCCACACCTGCACTGCCAGCCAGGTTTTCAGACTTTTCCTGAAGGGCAGCAGTTCCATCTGTAGCATCAATTCTGTTGGAAGGAGGTTCCAGAGGGCTGGAGCTGACACGGAGAAGGCCTTTCTTCGCATGCCAGAGAGGCGGGCCCCTCTGGCTGAAGGCACAACTAGGGAGCCCCTCCGGTCCGCTCTGGTTGGACGGGCAGACATTCTCGGGACGATGCGGTCTCTCAGGTATCCTGGCCCACTGCCATATAGGGCTTGCAATTTCTTGCTTTCAATTTCTCCTTGCAATTTCTTGCTTTCTATCTGCTCAGTTGGCAGGAACTGGGGCAGACGACGGGAGCTCACTTTGACACGCAGCACTCGGGTCTCAAACTGCTGACCTGCCGACCTTCCAGTCATCAAGCTCAGAGTCGACAGAGAGTGGAGGGAAGGTTTTCTCTGCACTGCTACTCCACTGAAATGTGGCAATAGAGTTAGAAACTGCATCCAGTGAGACCACACTCCTGTGAAAGCTGCTAACTCCTGCTTTTCCTATTTTACTTCTGCGGGTGGAAGAAGTTGCAGAGGCAGAAAGAGCAGGATGCTAATCAGTTGCTCAGTACCAAAACTTGCTCCTACCTGCCAGTGTTCTGGCTAAAGAGTGAAAAGGTAGCAACATGGCAAGCAAAGTATATGGGTGTGTATGGTTTCCTTCTTAATTAGGCAACTTCTGATTAAGTTGCAGGGTTCCCTGAAAGCTGACCCTCAGCACACATTTGCAGGGCTTGTTAGGCTGGAGGTGTCAACATCCCCACAGAGACCAATTTATCAGGAGCATCTCACGATTTCATATCTACCATGGCAACCACGAGGTTGTTCCAAGTGGTGTTGCCCCCAGCCATGATGCAGGGCACAATCTGGACATGATTTTCTGTACTGAGCAGGATGGCGATGATCTGGGTGGGGAGGAATGGCCAGCAGTTCCATTGTCATGCACAGATCACTACCTGGTAGGGTTTAGGTTTATTGGAACTCTGCAAGGGTAGGGAGCCAATTAAAATGGTTCCACCTTAGGAAACCGATGGATCCAACTGGTTTCTTGACAGCTTTTGGGAAGTTTCCTGCTTTCTTGGCAGGCGATCTTGTCAAGGCCTTGGGATGTCCAATCTAGTCATGGTGATACATGCCTTATTTATTTTCTGTTTGGATTACTCTACATGGAGCTGTCTCTGAAGAGTGCTTGAAAACTTCAGCTGGTTTAAAACTCTGCAGCCAGAAAACTGGCTGGTGCTAGAGATAAGGAGGAAGTAACTCATTTATTTTAAAAGCTTCAACGGAACATGAATGGAAACAATATCAATGCATTACTTTTTGAAGACTATATCAGGCACTGACAGCAAGTACAGCTAAGGAATTACAGCAAAACCTTACATCCGTGAACCATGAATGTAAGATAAATAATATGAGAATCAATAAAGAGAAGTCTGAGGTAATGGACATTGGAAGGAAACAGCTTACTTTAAATGTCAATATAGAGGGAACAGGTATAAAACAGGTGGCAGAGTTCAAATACAGTTATACCTCATACGAAGTCCAAACTTGGTTCCACAAGTTTGGACTTTATACAGATTTGGACTTTATATGAGGCATGCAAAATCCTAGCCACAATGCCTCATACAATGTCCAAATCCTTGCCGCGATGCCTCATACAACGTCATTTCCACAGAGATACATTGTACTGTAACAGCACAGACTTCAGGGCAAAGTCAAGGAAACAGACAGGAAACTGACAGAACTTTAAGAAATCATTGTCTAAAGGCTAAATACATTACAAAAACATGTCAAACAACCCTGATTTTAGGGGACAAACCATACAACAAGTTTTTAAATTTTGAAAACTTTATGAAGTGCAGGTTTAAAAGTTAACATATCCCATCATGCAGCACAGTGTTAATCATCCAAACAGCAGCAAACACCAAACAATTGCCCACCCCACAGTGCTCCCACAAAAAAGACCAACATAAGAAAAATTATGGAGCATGCAATCTGTTTTTAAAAACCGCAACAGCAAACAACTAACCCACCCCACCAAAAAAATTGCCCTCCCCCGTCCACCTTCCCACTCTTCGTCTCATGCAAAACCCACAAGAGCAATGCACGCATGTGTCCTGCCTTTTATACTGCCCAGGCACAATGCAACCTGGGGGAAAACCCCAATGCCTCATACAAAGTCGCAGTGACTTTGTATGAGGCAACTTTTTTCAAGGAGTTAGGTGATGTTGTATGAATTCAATGTTGTATGAAGCGGACTTTGTATGAGGTATTACTGTACCTAGGAACAACATTTACCAAAGATGGCAAAATGGATTATAAGATTAACGTATGGTGCAGTAAGGCAAACCAAATATTGGGATAGTTAGCTCCGCTCTTACAACCCCAGGCAATACTGACCAGCACAAAGAGACATCTCATACAAGGCATATTCATTCCCATTTTCTGTTACCGTATCCAAACAAATAGGGCAAACAAACAAATAAAAGTTACTTCTTTCTAGACAACAACATTTAGAATCCCCCAAATCATCAACCAAAAGAAGTAATTTTTAACAATTCGACAGCTACGGGTGGACTTCACCAAACCATTTTTTTAAAAAATAAACTGTGATATAAAAGCATCCCAGACCTCAAAAGATGTCTCAGTCCTGAGGAAAAAATAACAAAAGAGAAGCCATTAAGCTGGTGATTGTTGCTAAACGCTCTGAGGGGCACACAAACGTGTTCAGTTGTGAAGAGTGCTGTCTTCGAACTCATCAAAACCATGAACTTTTTTGCGAGGTCAGTCTGTAAATCCTAGAGAATTGTATGTCCACAACTTATTGCTGAAGCATTAATCTCTAGCATCAGCTAACCTTGGAACCAGATATTTTGTTTCTAGAAGAAAAAATGTTCAACAGTTGCCGGCAAAATGCCCAGTTTTAACAGCGGTGAACAGTTTCCAATTATGTGCATACCCAGGCTTTTCACTCAGGGGTGGAAGCTTTGCCCTCTGACTTCTGAACTCCATCTTTTCCCCTTTCTTACAAGTATATTCTAGGAATTGAGAAGAACTTCATTGTTTTCAAAAAGAACTTACCAAAATCTTTAATTTTCTGCTTATCCTAAACAGAGGAATCTGAGGGTTTAAAAAAGACTACAAAAGAAACTGGCAGTTTTATCCATCCAGGTAGAAATATTAAAGAGTTTAACTTTAAAAAGTCCGGGTCTAAATCTCTGTCATTTCAGCCATATTAGTGCTTCATTAGGATTATCATCCCTTCATTTATCAATTTTAAAACTTTTATGTAGGAAACAGCCTTTTCTCTCAGTGCATATGACAGGGGTTCCCAACCTTTTCAAGCCAGTGGCTGGATGACGCTCTCTCAGTCAGCTTTGAGGGCCAGATGGCCATTTTGCCCTGCCTGGATGATGAGGGTAGCCATTTTGTCCCAACAGCTTCAAAGGGATGCTCATTTTGTTTTTCAAATGCCCTTGGAGGAATGGGGGCGAACATGAAATGGTGCTGTGGGCCGGATCCAGCCTATGGGCCTTAGATTGGGAATCCCTGGAATAGGGAATGATTTTTGAAGACTTCTCCAAAATGTGACAATTTAGAATGGGAAGAATGTGATGATTAAAAACAAAATTCATGAAGAAATTGCAATGACATCTTTCCATCTTTATTTTGGTCCTTACTTAATCTGAAATGTGTACAAAGAGCAGGTCTCATTTATAAAGCTGTGATCATATCGTACATCAACCCGAACAGAGGACTTTCAGATAGATATTCATCCAACATCAACTAGTAGAACTCTCCTTTGCAGGTTTGAAGATGAAAATGAGATGAGGAGAATTTTCTCCAAAGCTTGGTCAAAATAAAACGGGGCTAATTCTATTTTGGAGAAACCAGGGACAAAGGAGGATAAAAATAAAAGCAGCATTATATTTCCTTGCAACCCAATGTCATTTCTCCTTATTTTTGACCAATATGATGGATAAGAAGAAAGAGCACGGAGTCTAGTGTAGCTTTCGAATAGGGCTAGATTCTTGGCCCTTGTAAGAATTTCTTGGAAGCTAACAACCTTATAAGGTAAAGGTAAAGGATTCCCTTGTTCGAAAGCCAGTCGTATCCGACTCTAGGGTGCAGTGCTCATCTCTGTTTCTAAGCCGAAGAGCCAGCGCTGTCTGCTTCTGCAGATGTTTCCGTGGTCATGTGGCAGGCATGACTAGACACCGGAGCACATGGAACGCTGTTACCTTCCCACCGAAGTGGTCCCTATTTATCTACATATTATTTAATGCAACATTTTAAGAATACCAGTAGTTCCATAGGCAAACAAAGACAGCCATGTGATCCATACACACGGCTTCTTTTTTTAAGGCAAGAAGCCCTGAAGATATAAACATTTTGATATACTGAGAGCTGTTCAAAATTTCTTATACATTCTCTTCAAATGAGATTTCTAGAATAAGCACAATCACCAGACCAGTTCTCCCCTCCTGTTTGTAATTAACATTTGAAAATATTGCCCAGCATGATCTTATCTAGTGTTCTTTGAATTGCAACATACTCTCAGTTGAGCAGAACACAACAAATCCAGGAAATAACTTTTTCCCAGACAGAAAAACACCAGATCTGTTTGGATATTGGTCAGCAAAATGCATTTCAGTGAATTAATTTTGTGCAGAGTTTACATGAACTCTTCCTTTGAAATGTGACAAGCTTGGTGGTAAGTGTCTGGAGGAAGGCAATCTGCAGAGATAAGAGAGAGAGAAAGAGTTCAACTGTCCAGAACCAGGACCTATTTATATATCTATGGTGTAGATACACCAGTAAATAAACATCGCTTTCCCATTATGTTTAATTTTGGCCTTGAGATCAAGAAAAGGCAATTCCAGACTTCTAATATTTTTTTTCTGGCAAGAGAAAACAGCAAGAAGGGTAGTCTTAGGTTTTAGATGTAGTGGTATAATAGAACCAGGGCTTGCAGGTTAAAATCCTAGGAACCTTCTGAGTAGCAAGGGCTGGGACCATGATGGCGAACCTTGGCACTCCAGGTGTTCTTGAACTTCAATTCCCAGAAGCCCAGGGCTTCTGGGAATTGAAGTTCAAGAACACTTGGAGTGCCAAGGTTCACCATCACTGGGCTAGGACATCATCTCCCATTCCCATAGGTTTACCTGTTGACTGTGGACTCAGTCCTCACAATAGCTGGGAAGTAACTGATTTTTCCAGGAAAAGTACACAGCTGCAAGATATGTCTGTTGCAATGTGAAGTGCACATTCGTTTTTGATTGGTTGCTTGTCTCTCCCCCCCTCCCTCTATATCAGGGGTGCCCAAACTATGGCCTGTGTGCCAGATACAGCCCCCAACACAAATTCATCCAGCCTGTACCACCCTTGCCGCTCCTGGAAGCAGAAGTAAAACGTGCCCATACGGGCACGTTTTACTTCCGCTTCCAGGAGCGGCAAGGGTGGTGCAGGCTGGATGAATTGATGTTGGGGGCTGTATCTGGCACAGGCCATAGTTTGGGCACCCCTGCCTTAAGCAGAGAAAATGGCAGCCTAAAATTCTATCTCATCCTGTTGCAAAACAGATTGCAAGGCATGTTTTACTTCCACTTCCAGTGGGAGGAACCACGTGACTCACCCGCTGTACCACGTGGCCGGCCTATGGCCCAAAAGGTTTGGCCACCCCTGCTCTATATAAACTGGAAGTGAAAGGGAGGTTCAGCAATGCCTACAAGTCAAGAACCCCTGTATGGTTCGATATATACGTACACAGAATAAGAATGAGCAGAAGGTAGAATAGGATATAGCCCTAGCTTTATCACAAAAACTTGCCTATTGGGAATGTTTGAGATGAAGATGCAGGCATGTCATACTGATGCATTTGAGAGGCGAGAGAGGAGAACAATGAGCCCTCTCGATTTTGTGCAAGAAGCAGGTAGATGTTTCTATCTATTGTCAAGAAAAGAAAAGGATTCTCCATTCTCTACATCTTGGCAAAGGGGGAGGGAGGGAAAAAAGAGAGAATTAATTATATTCAGATAATTTGCAAAATACCTCTTCTTATCCTCATTGCAAATTCGGAAACACCTGCAAGTGATTTATTCAAAAATAAATTCAGGCGTAACACCATCAAGTATGGCAGTAGGTTATGCTTCTTAGCATGCTGATAAAGGTAACATTTTGAGATTTTAAAAATGCCTGTAAGATATTTATTTTAGGGATTCATTTCCAACTGAAAATGTGCCTGCTTACATCTATCTCTTGTTACCTCAGGCTTTTCTTCCTTCTGCCCTACTAGACTGTTTCTAGTGGTGGCTTTGTGTTACAAAAAAAATTGATAACACAAGCAAGTTATTCAGTTTCCAGCATACTGGAGAAATAGGTCACGCTGCTCTGAACCTAACAGTTTTTGTTGACACATTTTAAGATCAAGGATGGATGTATCTATTCATTTATTTCAAAGCTTTTTCTAAAGATCTCAACCTCTTTTCTATCATATTCATGAAGATATTTTCAAATCTTAGTAAGTTCTTTTTTTAAAATGAACCCAATCAAAGTTTCCAACCATGTATAGCAGCATACTTCCATTATTAAACTACTCTTTGGATCAAATATGAGATGTTCAAATTTCTTGGACTACTAATTCCATAATTCTCCATTCTCAGCATTCTAACTGACCGACTGACACCTAATCATGGCTCACTAGGGCAGGGGTGCCCAAACTTTTCAGGCCATGGGTCGGTCACATGGTATGGTGGGCATGGCCAGGAGAAAGCCCTGTGTTGCACCCAAATTAGGATTACTTTATTTCAAAACTTGGATGGGTGGAGCCAGCCTGAATTTCTGCTACCAATTCGGGCAAATTGGTGAGAACCTGCTGATGCCCACCACTGGTCACATGGTTGAGTGGTTCTTCCCACCAAAAACAGAAGTAAAATGTGCAGGTGCATAACGCATCCACGCATGTGCAGAACACTGCCATAAATGACCCGCATATGTCATAAATGCATTTACGACAGCCATGCGTCGTAAATGCATTTATGATGGCAGCATTCTGTATATGCGTGGGAAAGTTATGTGCCCGTGCATGTGTAATTTTACTTCCGCTTCCAGGAGTGGTGCAGGTGGTGCAGGCCGGATGAATTGGTGTTGGGGGCACATCTGGCCCATGGGCTGTGGTTTGGGCACCCCTGCACTAGGGAGAAAGCTGTGAGGCTTTAGCTAGGCCTAACTTCACTCAAGCTTCCTGACCTATTCAGATACATGCTGGGAGGATTTTTTTTCCTTAACAGGAAGCTAGGCAAAACTTGGCCTAGCTAAGCCTCAAAGTCTTCCAGTTTAGATGTTTTTTCCCCAAATGTGGTCCTCCTGCCCTTATCCATCTCGTAGATCAGTATTTCCCAAACTATGTTTTGCAGAACACTGGTGGACTTAAATTCCCAGAAGCCTAAGTCAGTACATTGGCTGATCAATGCTTTGAGAAATTGACTTAGGCTTCTGGGAATTGAAGTCCAAAAACCAAAGGTTGGGAAACACTGTCATAGATGAAGGTGTTGACCAAAATGGGTAAATCACAGCTCTTGTAGCTGTGGGTACCGAAAGGAATACATGCACCAAACGTAGGAGCCATTTTTGTTTTTCTCACTGTGTAGTTACACCCTTATTCCCCTGAGGCTATGTAGTACAGTAATACCTCATACAAAGTCCACTTCATACAACATCGAATTCATACAACATCACCTAATTTCTTGAAAAAAGTTACCTCATACAAAGTCGCTCGACTTTGTATGAGGCACTGGGTTTTTCCCAGGTTGCATTGTGCCTGGGCAGTAAAAAAAGACAGGACACATGCGTGCATTGCTCTTGTGGGTTTTGCACAAGGCAAAGAGTGTTTAGGAGTGATTTTGAGCGTGACTTTGGATTTTTTTGAATTTTTTCATCAGAATTTTTGGAAGCATTCCTGGGATTTTTGCAGCATTCTTCAGGTTCTTGGACAATCAGGGTTGTTTGACATGTTTTTGTAATGTATTTAGCCTTTAGAAAATGATTTCTTAAAGTTCTGTCAGTTTCCTGTCTGTTTCCTTGACTTTGCCCTGAAGTCTGTGCTGTTACAGCACAGTGTATCTCTATGGAAACGACGTTGTACGAGGCATTGCGGCAAGGATTTGGACGTTGTATGAGGCATCGTGGCTAGGATTTTGCATGCCTCATACAAAGTCCAAATCCGTATAAAGTCCAAACTTGTGGAACCAAGTTTGGACGTTGTATGAGGTATCACTGTATATCTTCTTTATACCTATAAAGCAAAGCTGTGGGTTCGGTGTCCGGAATGGGCTGCCGCACCCCTTGACCAAACCAAACCCCATGAAATTTGGCACACATGTACCTTGTGCACGTGAGCATGTCACTGTTGGGGTCCCAAAGCCCATCGGGGGGGTTGCCCCCTAAACTGAACTGCAAAGGGGGGTATATTCAACAGGAGGGTTTGTGTCTGCCCCAGTGCTAGGCCAACCAGGGGGGGAATTGTGATGTCATCGCTGAGCTCACATCACAGGCCCACCCCTGGCCGGTGGGTTTCCCGGGCAACACTGGAACTCAGCTAGCCAGGATGGGACCACCTGGGCGAAGCCGGGCACCCCTGCTAGTAATGTTATAAGAGTTCACAATTCATTGTGTTTTTTTTAAAAAAATGTTGATTTTATTGGTGGGGAGTCATGGAAGTAATCATAACTACTGAGCTATCTTGGAAAAGTATTGATAATTGATAGAGAATGGGTATTTCTTAATATATATAATACATTTTAGAAAGAGGTACTGAAAGAAACAGCTTATTATATGTATGTGCTACCTAATCTTTGGGGTAAAAGGTATCACACAATAATTGCTGACTTGGAAAGAGAGGGGAATTACAGGAGGCAGTGCCAGTAAATCTCCCTGGGACAATATTTTTGATTAAGGACTTTTTGGTGGTGTTTTTATGGCCATCTTTAAAATTTCCCATTAACATTAATTAGGGCAACAGCCCTGCTGATGGATACATACAGTATGGTAATAATCTAACAGGAAATCACTGCCTTGGGAATTTTGAAAAGGTATGAATATACTCTTGCATAAGGGCATAGCAAGAAAAGAAATACTGGGTCAGATAAATAAGTCTTCTTCTCTCCCCCATTATTCTCTCTTGCATATGGGTGGAAAGTGTGGGGTAAGTTATCAATCTTTGGTTGTCTAATTCATCCCACAAGAATGAGAAAACAGAAAAAAATATCCTTGTTTCCAGACAGCTGCCAGTCTCAAGTGTTTTCACATTTATGGGATTGACCATTGCACAATTTACTAATAGCTGATACTTTTTTGCATGGACTTCTCAGAGGTTTCGGATGGGTTGCTTGCACCTTTTGCAAATATATATCAGTTTGTGCTATCCATATCTGGTTTTCTTCATAAATGGAAAATGTTTCCTGCAGAGGTATTTTAGTGTATGGGACCAAAGACGACCGGACAACCGAAGGGTTGGTTTAACACAGGTTTATTGCATGAGGTTCCAGTTAAGCATGAGGTAATGGCGGTGATACATCTCAATATATACAGTAGCGTTCTTCATTTGAATCCTGTAGCACGGTAGCTCATTGGCTGCTACCGGCGTGGCCTCGCCCAGGCACGCCTCCTTTCCTGCTGCTGTTTTCGGGGAAGGTTTTCCCGCGGCTGTCCGTGATTGCGCAATGTGAACCATGTGAGAGTGAACGCTCGCAGCTGCCCTCTATAGGCTGTCTGCTCGCGTTCCTTTACAGCTGATATCGTTTGTATCTGGAGTGGTTACAATCTTGCCTTTACAGTATCAAGAGCATGCATACATACATACATAACATCCCTCCCCCCTAGGATGGGACGAAGTCCCTCAACCATTGTGGCTTGCCGCACGTTCGCCTGGGGCGTGCTTGCGCCTGCCCTAATTCTGGAGAGCCCGTGATCCCTGACTCCGCGGGTGCTTGTCCTGCAACGGGAAACGGGGATTCGTTAGTGGCTCTGTGGGGCATCCGTGCCTGCCTTGCGCTTGGGGAAGGGAATGGGATGAACAGTTGGGAGGTAAATCCCTGCCTATTGCCCTCGGACCCCGGGGACCCTCCTAGTGTGAACCGCGGAACCGATGAGGTCGCCCTCGGGGAACGGCTACCTTCTGATCCCTGCTCGGGGGACCTTAAGACTGTGGTGGGCGGACTCGCTGATGCCTCCGGTCTTGGAGGTGTCGGTCTCCGGAACATGGGCGCTATGTTGCATTCTAACTCACAGGGGCTACTGGGACTGGAAGTACCAGGGGCTGAACTGAAACCCCTCTTTTCGCTAGGACGGGTGGGGGACCACTCCGCTAACTCCCCCTGGTACTGTAAATCAACGTCTAAACTTCTATGGGCCTCTGGGCCTCTGGGGGACTTCCGCGGTTTCCGCGGGGTATGAGTGTGGTTGGGGCTCCTCCTTTCTGACGGGGACTCCCGCAACCCGGGGCTCCTCCTCTCTGGCGGGGACTCCCGCAAAAGATTTCCGTGGATCGATTGCCTTTCCTCCCCCCTTGGTGGGGACCCATGCTCCCCTTTTCCTCCCCCTTGGGCTAAACGGGTGGGGGAGTACCCTAACGCTGATTCAATGCTGATCTCCTCCGCGTCTTGCTCTCCGGGGACCCTACGCCTGAGTTGGTCCACGTGTCGCCTCCACAGGAAACCTGTACTGGTCTCTACGCGGTATGAGACGGGGCCGGTTTGATCTACTACGGTGCCCGGCACCCAGGCTGGCCCCGCGCTGGCGTAATTCCTGCAGTATACTGGGGCGCCTATGCTGAAACTCTTTGTGGGTTCCACCCCTATGTTCCGCCCTTTGTCCTCTACTCTCGTGGGGTCTAGCTTGGATATCCCCGTGGCCAGCTTCCTGCGCATCAACAGCTCCGCGGGGGAGTACCCTGACGCTAATGGGGTGACCCTGTATCTCAGCAGGAATTGGCACAATTTCAGGTCGAGGTCTCCGGGACCCATGCGCAGTAGTGCGTCTTTCGTGGTGCGCACGAGGCGCTCTACTTGGCCGTTGGTGGCCGGGTGAAAAGGGGCGGAGGTGACGTGCCGAATGGCGTTGCGCTCCATGAATGCCCTGAACTCGGCGGACGTGAAACAGCTAGCGTTATCGCTGACGAGGGTGTCGGGTAAACCGAACGTGGAAAAGACCCTCCTTAACTGTTTAATTGTTGTGGCCGAGGAGGTGCTCGAGACTGGAATGACCTCCAACCACTTAGAGAACGCGTCCACCACGAGGAGGAAAAGCGTTCCCCTGAACGGGCCAGCAAAGTCTACGTGTACTCGGGACCAGGGCCCCCTTGCAGCGTCCCATTCCCTGGGTGGCGAGCGAGCCTCTTCTGGCCTAGAGCTTTGGCACGCCTCGCAAGTGCCGACCATGTGTTCGATGTCGGCGTCTAACTGGGGCCACCAAAAATAACTGCGGGCTAGTGCCTTAGAGCGTACGATCCCCGGGTGGCTGACGTGCAGCAGTTTAAGCACCCTCGGCCGGAGAGACGTGGGGATCACTACCCGCTGTCCCCACAAAAGGCAACCCCTCTCTAGGGACAACTCTAATCTCTTTTTGAAAAATGTATCGAATTCCGCTGCTGGGGAAGACACGGGCCACCCTTTCTGCACCCAGGAGCAAACTGTGGCCAGCGCTTTGTCCTTGCCTGTCGCTTTGGCGATTTCGGCCGGTACTACTGGAGGGGAGTCTAGGACCTCTATCATTAAGACCTGGTGGTCCCTCTCTACTCCGCCCACGTGGCAGCAATCCCGGGGAATGGGGGACCTCGACAGAGCGTCGGCATGGCTTATCTCCCTCCCGGGCCGGTATACCAACGCGTGCTGATACGCGTTGAGAAAAATGGCCCACCTGAGCATTCTCGGGGACAGGATCTGGGGTGTGGGCTTATCTGCGGTGAAGATGCCCAGCAAAGGCTTGTGATCAGTCACTATGGTGAAGGGGCGGCCGTACACAAAATCATGAAATTTCTTGGTCCCCGCAATTATTGCTAGCGCCTCCCTGTCTGTCTGAGCATAGTTCCTCTCCGCTTGGGATAGGGATCTGGAGTAGAAAGCTATCGGGGCCTCCCTGCCGTTCTCCAGCACGTGGCAAAGCACCGCCCCCACCCCCACCGGGGATGCATCGCATATCAGGACCACCGGGCGTTTGGGATTGAAGTGGGTCAGTACAGCATCTGATGCCAGGAGTTGCTTCAGGTCATTGAAAGCCTTTTCCTGGTCGTCGCCCCACTTCCATGCCTCGTCCTTTTTTAACAATTTGTGTAGCGGTTCTGCCACGGCTGCCTTCCGCGGAAGGAAGGAGTGGTAGAAGTTGAGCAGTCCGAGGAACGACTGCAACTCGGGCTTGGAGGTGGGGCGAGGGGCCTTTTTGATGGCGGCTACCTTGGATTGGGCTGGCCTAATTCCCTCGGGAGTGACACGGAACCCCAGGAACTCAACCTCTGTAGCGAAGAAGACGCATTTGTCTTTCCGCAACCTCAACCCCGCCTTTTCGAATATTGTCAGGACCTTTCCCAACCTTGTTGCTAATTCGGCCCGGCTCCCCCCTGTAATTAATACGTCATCAAAATAGGGTAACACCCCCTCCAACCCCTTCAGGAGGCGTTCCACCAATGACTGGAAAATCCCGGGCGCCGAATTCACGCCGAATTGGAGGCGCGAAACCTGGAACGCCCCTTTGTGGGTGACTATGGTCTGTGCAGCTGCTGCGGCGGGGGTCACCGGGAGTTGCTGGTAGGCTTGGGCCAGGTCGAGTTTGGCGAAACACCTCCCCCCGTGTAACCTGGCCAACAAGTGGCTGACTACCGGCACCGGATACGCATTAGGGCGGATCGCCTTATTGATGGTGCACTTGTAATCAGCGCATATGCGGACTTCCCCGTTGGCCTTAAGCGCTGTTACAATTGGAGTTTCCCACTCCGCAGAATCAACAGGAACAAGAATCCCCTGGCCCACCAATTTGTCCAACTCCGCCTCTATTTTGTCCTTTAGTGCGAAAGGCACTCTACGCGGTTTAAGTCTGATTGGACGCACTCCAGGGTCCAGGTCGAAAGTCACTGGGGGGCCCTTGAATTTTCCTAGCCCCTTTTTAAAGACCTCGGGGTGCGCGTCGCACACGCTCTGTATTGGATCAGTCCCGGCGGCGTGTGCTCCCACGGCGTGCACCCCCCCAATGAACAACCCCAGGGGCTGGAACCATTGAGTCCCGAGGAGGCTGCATTTACCTCCCTTGAGGACGACTAGGGGAAGCGTTGCGGTGTACTTTTTGAACTGGACCTGGAACTTCCCAACCCCCAACACTGGGATGCGGTTCCCTTGCACGTCCTTCAGTGTGGCCCTCAACGCCTTGAGCTTGGGCCGCACGCGGGGGGCGATTTTCATGAACTCCCCCTGGGAAATAATAGAGTATGAAGAACCCGAGTCCACCTCCATTCTAACAGGGGCCCCTTGTATTACTACCTCAACGAAGTAACGGGGGTGCTCCGTGGAAACACTGCAAACCGGCGCGTCGTCCTCGCTGTCGTCGGAGCCTCGCCCTACTCCGTCCCGCGTCCTCGTGGTCCGGGTGCCGTCCTTCGGCCTCGTGGTGCGGTCCTGCCTCGTGGTGCGGTCCTGCCTCGCCGAGCGGTCTGGAGAACTCCGGGTGGCCTCGCGTCGCTTCCGGCAGACCTTGGCGATGTGCCCGCGCCGGCCGCAGTTGTGGCACTCGGCCTTGCGGAACGGGCATTTGGTGCGGGCGTGGGCGGCGCCGCAGCCATCGCAGCGCCGGCCCTCTCTCTGGACCCTCCGGACGTCCTCGTCGTCGCTGCTCTCTGCAGACGAGTTCGAAGCCCGCCGGGCCGCGCGCACCGAACTCTCTGCCTTGGCAGTCTTCGGGCGCCAGTCCTGAAGCTCGTGCACCCCGGCCGACGTGGCCTCTGCGGCCTGCGCCGCGTCGAGGACTTGTTGCCACGTGGGAGGCGGTTCCCTTTTCATCAGCGCGCGCTGAGTCTCTGTGTCCCTCAGCCCGCATAGCAGGCAGTCCCGGAGGGTGACGTCGGGGAGTTCCCACTTGCATGGGCCGGCGGCCAACCGCAGGGCCGCGGCGAACTCATCGACCGATTCTCCGGGTGCCTGGACTCGCCTCCAGAACGCGCTCCGAGCGGGGAACATCGCTATTGCCGGCCGGAGATGGGCGCGCAGCGCCGCCAGGAACTCTGTGGCCTTGAGGTCGCCCACCTTCCTCGGCGCGATCAGGTCCACCAAGGTCCTCTTGGTCTCTTGTCCGAGCATGCGGACGAAGATGGCCCTCTTTTTGGCCTCGTCTGAGACTTCGAGCTCCACCAGCGCAGCGTTGAAGTCTATCTCAAACAGCTCCAAGTCTCCCGGCTTCCTGATCTCGTAGCCGGCGCATGTCTTGGTCCCGTGGGCAGCCATATCCCACCTTCGTCGCCAATTTAGTGTATGGGACCAAAGACGACCGGACAACCGAAGGGTTGGTTTAACACAGGTTTATTGCATGAGGTTCCAGTTAAGCATGAGGTAATGGCGGTGATACATCTCAATATATACAGTAGCGTTCTTCATTTGAATCCTGTAGCACGGTAGCTCATTGGCTGCTACCGGCGTGGCCTCGCCCAGGCACGCCTCCTTTCCTGCTGCTGTTTTCGGGGAAGGTTTTCCCGCGGCTGTCCGTGATTGCGCAATGTGAACCATGTGAGAGTGAACGCTCGCAGCTGCCCTCTATAGGCTGTCTGCTCGCGTTCCTTTACAGCTGATATCGTTTGTATCTGGAGTGGTTACAATCTTGCCTTTACAGTATCAAGAGCATGCATACATACATACATAACAGGTGTCCTATGCAAATTGTGGAAATCTTTCTCAGAAGTTATACCTAGAGCACCCAGGTATGTAAGCTACTAGTTGGGGTATACCTAGAGGCAAATTTTTTTTTTTTGCAATAACCATATTGAGAGCTTTTTCTGCAATAACCCCCATTCTCTAGAACCAACTGCCAGTGGAGATCAGAACTGTTCCTACATTATTAACATTTCATAAGACTTACCTTTGCAAGCAAGCCTTTTAAGGCCTATAGGATCATTGAACTGTGTAGTGTAGGCCCTGGATTATCACTCTTGTTACTCAAAAATCCCTCAATATTTATTGAGATCATTGTTACAGTTGGTGTTGTGTTTTAATACATTTATTGCTGTAACATTTTGTAATGTAATTGGGATCAGTATGATCCTCCATTTTGTCTCCTTCTTCTTGGTCTTGAAATATCGCAGGACTGCATTCCCGCCTAAACTATGTAGTCTTCACTCCGATACGTTGACCTCCCAGTCACTCCACTCCCCTTCCTGTCATTTCCCGCCCAAATGTATCCATTTCTGAGTGTATATATTGAGCAGCACTGCACCACTGTTCCCCATGTTCTGACTGCCTAATAAAGTTGTTTGGCCATGTATGCTGGCTGCTTCGCATTTCTACCAGAACATCAAAGTTGGTCTTGACAAAGACCTTTCTGGTAGATTCATTCTTCAGTTCCTTTGGTCTGATGTGGTGTTAGAAAGATTAGCCGGAAAGGTTGTTGCCAAGGGTACACCCAATTGTATTCACAATCTTTGTGGAGGCTCTTAACCAACATTCAAAATTCTCCCAATATTTTTACATTAAATTGCATGGGGTTTTTAAAATCAAAATTGCCCATTATGCCACCTAATGCATGGTGCCATATGCAGACTGCATGTATTGCCTCAGAGAAACTGCTGCTTTGTCTAAGCCTTTGAGGGACTTGGTGTCTCTCAAGTTTATGTCTGTCTGAAATCAGCCAGCTTGCTCTGTGTGCATACATGCATGTGTTGGGGGGGGGGGGGCACACTTTGCTTTTCCATAAGAAAGGAAACTTGATAGTTTTAGAAATTACAGACCATTTCAGGATGAAAGAGTGGTGAAGAATCTCAAAGGGCTTTAAAATTTCTTCTCAAAGTGTCTCCTAATGTCAAGAAAACCTAATTTGCTAAGCATGAAGAAATTTTTGGACACTGTTTCCATCCTAGCTGGATAACTTTACATCAATAGCAGCCCCCTTTTTTGATAGCAGCATCAGATTTATAATAATCTTAAATCTTTTCAAGGATGAGTAACAATTGTGGTAAAGTTGTGGTTAATGTTAAAGAAAACACATTGGCCAGAATACTACTGCAGATTTATACCAGTGTTAAATGTGTCTATGTAAACTGTTGTGCCAAATTGCTGCTAATTGTGGGGTTGCTGCTTTCAAACATAGCCCCATGCCGAGTCATATGACTGGCTTTCAGCTAGGAAGTGACTGGCTTTCAGCTAGGAAGTGAGTAGTGACTTGCCAATTGACAGTATAGCTCCTTGTCAAGGTGTCTCCTCAAGTTAAGACAAGCTAAACTGTTTAGCATGAAGAATTTACCAAATTCACTGTCGTGATTTATGCAATTATACTTACACAAGCAAAAAATCCCCAATGGGATTCTGGTTGTTGTTCCTTATTTAAATTTAATCACAGTTTATGCACAGCTTTTGAAGATTAAGCACAGATGATTCATTAAATTGTAGACATCTAACATTATGGCCACACAAGAGGAGAGTGGTATGGATAGTATGAAACCTTCGTGAGAGGCTAAGGCCTTTCTCAGAGATAGAAGAAGTTACTTTTTAAAGTTATAATTTCCAGTCACCCATGCCAGCAAGGAAATTCTGAGACCTGCAGTCCAAAAAGTAACTTTCTCCTTTCTGCTTAATTTTGGGAAATTCAACCATATTTTATCATTAGCACAGCCTTTGTATAGGATGGGGCTAGAAACTGATCAGCTCCCCCACACCCCCAGTGGTTCCTATTTGGGACACCAAGAATCTGACAAATGTTTTCATTGCACAACTGCTCCGTGTTGCTATTAACACTGATGAAAATGATGGAGCATTAGCGCCAAATCATTCCTCGCTCAAACTAGTCAATAAATTATTTAGTTTGCAAAATGTCATTATGTGTGGGGTTTACTTAATTGAATAGAATAATTTATGGTAAAACCTTGAAAAGAGATCAATGCAGATGGCATATGAAAATGATTGAGTTTCAGCACAGGCAATTTGATTTTTTTTATCCCTCATTATAATAATGTTAAAAGGGAAGCATCAGCTTGGGGTTTTTAAAAAATAAAATAATAATAATAAAATCAATATTTGATGAGCGCCTAGGCCATGAATTTTAACTAGCGGTTTAGGAGTGAGGTGAAAATAGGTGTAAATAATTGATGTCTTCCCTAGCTTGAACAAATAAGTGTTTTGTTTTGAGAGGCGTGGGGAGTTTTATTATCCAGAGATATGTAAGGCTTGTCAAAAAAGATGATTTAGGAACAAGTGGTGGAATTTTTAGACTCATTTTCTAATATACTGCAGCATGATCCATTGAAAACGTGCTCACTGTAGCTTCTTCTTCAAAGTCTTCACAGGAAACAAAAAACAACAGTTAAAAAGGGAAAGTCATCCTTAATTTTTGAGACATTGTATGATATTTCCATTTTACATGTCTACAATGTGAAATAGGGATTGTGGTGACTCAGTGGTTAAGCAACTCACCTTGTTAGTGGGAAGGTCGGTGGGAAAAGATCTTGGAGACATGAAAGGAGCCTCATTCAGGCGTCTCCTGAGCAGAGTTGCTCCAGCAAAAATCCTTTCAACCCAGAAAGCACCTTTTTGTGCTTCTGACATACACACACACACAAAGTGTGGAATTACAGAATAATTTTCTGATTTAGACACAGGATGAAGCTATGCCAGGCTTAAAGGAGAAAAAAGTAAAGATAGTTTGAGTGAGGGGTCAGAATTAGTGTTATTAATTTAGGAGGAATTAAATTGAAAGATAAATCTGCCTATATAATTCTACTAGCCATCTCAGTTGTTTGACAGAAATGTAAAGTAACTTAATCCTGGCAAAATAGTATTAAATGCCATAATTTTTGATCTATGATAAGTAGATGGAAACATTAATAAATAAATAATAAAGTACATGATGTTTTAAAAAGAAAAACCCGCTAACCCTGTGAAGCAGTTCAGCACACATACAGTCTGGATGGAAAACAGTGATCCCATGCAAAATATTATCCTAAATTCTGTTCCCACCTTCTCCTTAATATCGCCTTCCTTAACCTGGTGCCAGCTTTATGTCCTCAATTACAACTCTCATCATTTCCATTCAGCATTTGATACGGTGTTATAATAATAGGACCATCATAAAATCATAGAATAACTTGGTTGGAGTGGGCCATGAGACCATCGAGTCCATTTCCCTGATCAATGCAGGAATCCAAATCAAAACATGTATGACAGATGGTTGTCCAATTCTCTCTTGATTGATTCCAGCGTTGGAGTGCTCACCACCTCTCAAGGCAGTTGTTTCTTTTTTATTATTAAGTATTTTATTAAGTAAATACATAGGAAAAAATTATATAAAAGTAAAAAAATACATTAACATAAACATATAAGGAAAAAATGCCATTAATACTAAAAATATACATAATCATTAGGTAATATACACTTCCTTGGTTATTTGTTATCAACATAGTAATAAATTGTGTTAATCAGTCTGTCTCTTGTATGCCATTCTTTCTTACCTATTTGATTTCCCCTCTAAATTACAAGACCAGTCATAACTTTAAACCAATACAGTAATACCTCATACAAAGTCCACTTCATACAACATCGGATTCATACAACATCACCTAATTCCTTGAAAAAAGTTGCCTCATACAAAGTCGTGCGACTTTGTATGAGGCATTGGGGTTTTTTCCAGGTTGCATTGTGCCTGGGCAGTATAAAAGGCAGGACACATGTGTGCATTGCTCTTGTGGGTTTTGCATGGGGCGAAGAGTGTTTAGGAGTAGTTTTGAGCGCAATTTTGGATTTTTTTGAATTTTTTCGTCAGAATATTTAGAAGCATTCCTGGGATTTTTGCAGCATTCTTCAGGTTCTTGGACAATCAGGCTTGTTTGACATGTTTTTGTAATGTTTTTATCATTTAGACAATGATTTCTTAAAGTTCTGTCAGTTTCCTGTCTATTTCCTTGACTTTGCCCTGAAGTCTGTGCTGTTACAATACAATGTATCTCTATGGAAACGACGTTGTACAAGGCATCGCGGCAAGGATTTGGACATTGTATGAGGCATCGTGGCTAGGATTTTGCATGCCTCATACAAAGTCCAAATCCGTATATAGTCCAAACTTGTGGAACCAAGTTTGGACATTGTATGAAGTATCACTGTATTGCTATTCATAATTATCCTATTTACGTATTTCTTAACCAATTAATAAATGAACAAAAAAATATTAATTCACCATATGTGATTGTACAATGCCCTGGAGGATGTGGTGGACACATCTTTTCGTTATTTCCAAAATTTATAGAATTCTGGTACTGGACTGCTCCTGTCTCCTCTGCTACCTGCGAATTCAATAAATGGTTGCCAAATTTGCCAAAATCTATTCTCTTTTATTATACCCTTTTTCTTATTCAACTCCCATGTTAATTTATCATTTAAAGCGAGATCCCACATTTCCTTATACCAATCTTCCAACTTTAAAGTCTGATCATTTTTCCAGTTTCTTGCGATGCATTGTCTTGCTGTTGTCATGCACAGAGAGAGTAACTCATTTTTATCCTTATCTAAATTCATATTTCCCGTGTCTGTCAGCATTGCTAAGCCAGCTTAAAATTCGCCCCTACAAATCTGGATATTTCTTTCTCTATTTCCCCCCAGAATTCTTTTACTACCCTGCAACTCCACCACATGTGTTCATAAATGCCCAGCTTATCTCTGCATCTCCAACACATTTTACTTCTATTTTTATCCATCTGATGTAGCCGCACCAGGGTCAGGTACCATCTCCAAAGCATTTTAAAATTATGTTCTTTTACTCTGACCGACATAGTTCTCATAATTCTTTTTTTCCATTTATTTTTCCACTCTGTCTCTGTGATACTAACTTTGAGATCTTGCTCCCAATTTTTTCTCAGTGTTTCTTGTGGTGTACTCTCTTTATTTAATATTGCATAAATTTTACTCGCCAATCCTTTTATATCCACTTCACCTTTTATTATTTTCCATAATATTTCCTCATATTCTGTTTTATCCCTATTCAAACTAAATCGAGCCAAATATTTGGTATTCCATTTATTTACTAAGATAATCTGAAACCAATTTAATTTTAACTGTGTATATATCTCCCCCTTTTTTCTATATCACTGCAGGCATCGATCCAGTCTTTCAACAAGAAAATCTCATTTTTAGTCAAAATTTCCTTCAGTTTACTATCTAGTTTTATTGGAAATTGTTTGAAATCCTCTATTGCTATGATCGGGGATAGATCTGGGACTAAGTCTTTTTTCACCTTTTTCCACGTATCCAACAGGACCTTCATCATTCTATTTTTGACGTCTATTTTACTCTTTTCTTTATCCAAAAATAACGCTTTACCAATTTGATTTACTTCCTTCATCTCTAATTCCTCCCAAATTGCCCTTTCCTTCCTCAAACTCTTTACAATGCTTTTAACCTGAAAAGCTCCATAATAATATAATATTTTAGATTTGGTAAACCCAGTCCACCTTGTTTCTGTGGTAAATACCACAAACTTTTGTTTATTCTAGGCCTACACCCACCATTACAATAATTATTAAAAATATTTTGAAATTCCTTAATTTCTTTCTCTTTTAACTGAAGCGGCAGAGCGTCAAACAAAAAAAATAATCTTGGTAGTAACATCATTTTGCAAAGCACAACTCTGCCAAACCAGGACAGCTTCAGTTTACTGTACTGTAATATTTTTGCCTTAATTTCCTTTTTTTGCTCTTCATAGTTTAATTTCTTAAGATCTTCCCAATTATAGGAAATATTAATTCTCAAATATTTCTTACCTGTATTTTAAATTTATCTTTAATTTATCTTTAATTTTCAATTGGTCCTCAAAGTCTATATTACTTAGAATCATCTCAGACTTGTCCCAATTTATCCTCAATCCCGTCATATCCTCAAAATCTTTTAAATGTTCCTGAATCCTATCTAATGCCTTCAAACGATGCTTTAAAATTTATAAGGTGTCATCTGCATACAAACTTATCTGCAATCTCTTCAATGTTCTTATCTTGTCTTACATTGGCTGATTAGTGCTTTGGGAATTTGTCTTAGGCTTTTGGGAATTGAAGTCCAAAAACCAAAGGTTGGGAAGCAGCTCCCCTGGTGGTTTAGTGGTTAAGATGCTGAACTTGGACACAGGAAGGTCAGGTTTCAATACCCAAGAGCTGCACTTGGGGACATGAAAGGAGCCTCATTCAGACGTGCCTTGAGCGGAGTTTCTCAAGCAAAAATCCTTTCAACCCAGAGTAATCTCTGACACAAAATTGTTGTTGTTGTTGTTGTTGCTCTATAGAGGGCACAGAGCTGGTGCTGGGCAGGTTGAGGAGGATGGTGGAATATAGGGGTGACTGGCGTGCGGTGGTCCATTGGGGTCGTGAAAGGTCAGAATCGATTGTGTGACTGAATCTTGTTAAAACATAGGGGGGAGGAAATAAAAAGACAACTCTACCCCTTCAAGCCACTTTCTAAAGAACAGTTTACAGATTAAAAGCTTGTCTCAAAAGGTTGGTCTCAGATTAAAAGCTTGTCTCAAAAGGTTGGTCTTTGCATGCTGTAGGAAAGCCAGCAAGGAAGAGGCCCAAAGCAGCCACCAAAAGTGTCCATTCCCATTTCCAAAAACAAGTTTGCCTGTGAGGTGGGTGCAACCAAGAGAAAGGTTCTCCTGAAGATCTTACAATTCAGGAAGGCTGAAATGGAAAGATATAGTTCCACAAACCAGCAAGACTCAAGTCATATCATAATTATTATTATTGTTGTTGGTGATTGTAGTGGTAGTTATCTGCTGTCAAACCATTTACATCTTGAGACAGTCCTATGAATTAATTATCTTTAAAAGGCCCTATCCTGTGCTTAAATCCTGAAGGCTAATCACCCAACAAAGCAAGATATTTTGTATTCTGCCTCCTCTTCCTCCTTCAAGTGCTGTATCTGATTCTGAATATTGGTTAAAATCAGTGTAGTACTGCTCCCGGTGCCCGGCAGTGCCTGCCAGTGCCCGGGCACCAGTAACAGAAATTTTCCCAGGCCACACCCACCACCCTCCCAGCAGCGCCACCGGAAACGCTTCCCATTCACCTCACCCAGCCAGGGCCAAAGAGCGCGCTTTCACCTCCGAACTTCCCGTGTGCCTTCAGCCCTGGCTGGGTGAGATGAATGGTAAACATTTCTGGCAGCACTGGGAGGGGGAGGCTGCCCTGCCCACTAACCTGCCCCACTCACCTTCCAGCAGCGCTGCCGGAAACGCTTCCCATGCACCTAGCCCAGGGCCAAAGGCTGAGCTGAGCCGGAGTTGTGCGCTTGGTCCTTGGCTGGGCTCTTCTCCCCTGTGGGAGCCATGGTGCCAGGTTTGTCGCCCACAGGCCGCCGCCCCCGGGCCTTTGCCACCACCGCCTATGGGTGCCACTTCCCCGATGCCCCCTCCTGCCTCACCCTGACAATGGAGGCTGCTCCTAGGGCCGCCGCTGCATCATGCACACCTGGACGGTGAGGGGCTGACCCGCCAGCAGAGCTTGGCTGCTCTGGGACTCCTCATCATCATCATCATCTCCCAGACAATGGGATAAGCAAGAGAGCAAGATAAGTTGTTGTTTTTCTTGGGGGGGTGAGGCCACGCCCATGGATAGCCACACCCATAGATAGCCATGCCTATAGATAGCCATACCCAGGGTGTGGGTAGTGAAAAAAATTGCAGTGCATCACTGGTTATCATCATGCTGATTAGCCATGAAGATTGTCCTGGGAACACTTCGTTTTGCCTTCTGCACCACAGTATGACACCGGTAACATTGATCCATTTCCACCAGTCACTTTCTGGTCCTGTGTCCTTTTGGCACACCAAGTCCTCATCAGCTTGATGAAGCTGCTGCCCTCCATCATGATAGATCCAAGTGGGATTTAATCCACTTGGGGACTATCACCACCCAAGTCTGTTAGTCATCAGTGTTGTCAGGTTAGTTAACCGCTGCCTGACGATCAGCATGTCCCAGAGGAGAGAGAAATTCATGCTGTGGCACTTAGTAGTTCTCATCAATTAAGAATTTCTTTCTTCCAGTCATGTGCTATCTGTAATATCTGTTTCTCCAACCAGTTAAATCTTCAGCTTTTAGCATCATTTGATCCAAAACTCATTTACTTGTCTACCACCTAATCTTTCATTAGTTTGTAGATACAGGAAAAATCATCTGATAGGTGAGTATTTTTGGCTAAAGCTACCTGAATTCTAGCTTGGAGGATTTGTGATGAATTCTGGTATTATATTGGAAAAAACATGGCAGCCCCATGCTTATATTCTAGACTACATCTATGATTGTGAATATGGAAACAGGTTATTTCTATAAGAGTAAGCACAACCTAACTCATGAAGAAAAACTGAACTGGAAACAGATGGTAGATTTTAATATAAATATCTATATATATATATACATTTTTAAAAATCACACAAGCAACATACAGTATATCACAGTAAACACATACAATCAAAATATACACATATTAACAGAACAAAATAATATCTCTGTGTGTTCTCCCTCTTTAGTGTCTTGCACGGAAGACAAAGAAGGAGCCGTAGTGAGGGCTAAAACACAGCTTTATTGCATGCTGGTCAGGATGAACATGTCGTAATGGCGGAGGTACAGCTCCTTTTATACTGCAACAATACATTTGAAAAGGGTTATACGGTAGCGTATTGGCTGCTACCTGCGTGACATCATTCTGAGTCACGCCCTTCTTCTCCAGGTGTTCCTTGCGCGGGAAGGTTCCCGTGGCTGCCGGTGATTGGGGGATTTTGAACCATGTGAGCTGAACGCTCGCAGCTGCCCTCTATGGGCAGCTAGCTCATGTTCCTTTAACAGCTGAGTTACATTGTGATCATTGTCAGGTTACATTCAGACATTCTTAAAGTGATACAGTTACATACACAACACTCCTCCCCCCTAGGATGGGACGAAGTCCCTCAACCATTGTGGCTTCCCGCTTGTGAATTGGGGCGTACGACTGCTTGGCTGAGCTCAGGGGAACTAGGGGCTCCGATTTCCGCAGACTCTCATCCTGCAACGGAAAGGGGGGACTCATTAGTCGTCTGGTGGGGACTCTGTGGCAACCTTGCATTTGGAGAGGGGAACGGAACATGTAACTGGGATGTGAACCTCTGCCTATTGCTCATGGCACCTGGCGACCCCCCCAGCATGAATATCGGGACTGATGAGGAGACCCTTGTTGTCTTGCCCCGGTTTCTTGCGCCTGCAACTGGCGTACTTGTGCTACCCCTTGCTGCCTGACTCGGTGGTCTTGGGGATGGAGAGAACAAACTTCCCCCTGCTGCCTGGGTTGGGGGTCTTGGTGATGGGGTAAACTCTAGAACAAAAGAACTGCTAGGGCTGGAGATACCAGGGGCTGAACTAAAAACCCTCTTCTCGCTCGGACGGGTGGGGGACCACTCCACGACATCCCCCTGGTATGGCAACATAAAATCAAACTCATCCCACTCTTTCAAAGTATCCTCCTCCTCGTTTGAGAATCCAGGGTATGCATTTGTACCTGGGGACGTCCCCGTGTCTCCCCCTTGGGCTAAACGGGTGGGGGAGAACCCTAACGCTGACTCTCTTTCACTGAGCTGGTTAGCGTGCCTTCTCCACAACAGACCTGTGCTAGTTTCAACCCTGTAAGACACTGGCCCTGTTTGCTCAATGACCATTCCTGGAACCCACGTTGGTCCCGAGGATGCGTAATTCCTGCAGTGAACCGGGTCCCCTACTGCAAAGCTTTTGGAGCTCTCTATCTCTATATTTCTCCCCTCATCCTCCACCCTGGTCGGATCCAACTGATCAAAAAGTGTTACAGGCTTCCTCCACATGAGGAGCTCAGCTAGCGACAGTACTGAAGCTAGGGGAGTTGCCCTATAATAAATGAGGAATTGACACAGCTGGAGGTTCAACTCACTGGGACCCATGTGCCGCAGTGCGTCTTTTGTAGTGCGCACTTGGCGCTCTACCTGACCGTTTGTGGCAGGGTGAAACGGGGCAGAGGTAATGTGCCGGATGGCATTCCTCTCGATGAACGCCTTGAATTCTGCAGATGTGAAAGTACTGGCATTATCGTTCACAAGGATGTCTGGCAGGCCGAAACAACTGAACACCTTGTGCAATTGTTTAATGGTTGCGGCAGATGAGGTGTTGGACATGGGAATGACTTCCAGCCATTTGGAATATGAATCGACTATCAGAAGAAACATGGACCCGTGAAAGGGGCCAGTGAAGTCGACGTGTACTCGGGACCACGGCCCACGGGCCGTGTCCCATTCCCTGTGGGGCAGCCGGGACTCCTCAGGCCGAGAGCTCTGGCAGCTCTCGCACGTGCCCACCAAGTGCTCTATATCCGCGTCTATCTGGGGCCACCAGAAGTAGCTCCTGGCCAGTGCTTTGGAACTCACTATTCCCGGGTGGCTGGTATGCAGTAGCCTCAGCACCTTTGCTCGTACTTCTCTGGGATGACCACCCGCTGGCCCCAGAGGAGGCAGCCCCTTTCAAGGGAAAGCTCTATTCTGCGCCTGAAAAACGATTTGAATTCCTCCTCGGGGGAAGTTGCGGGCCACCCTTTTCTCACCCAGGAACTGACTTGGGACAGGATTTTGTCAGCTGCCGTGGCTTTAGCGAGGTCTGCGGGAACTATGGGGGGGTGAGTCGAGAGACTCGATCAGCAGGACTTGGTGGTCCTGCTCTACCTCGCATTTGGGGTCTCCTAAACTAGGGAGGGGACATCTGCATGGGAGATCTCCTTCCCTGGGCGATGGACCAGCTCGTACTGGTAGGCGTTGAGGAAAATTTCCCAACGCAGCATTCTGGAGGACAGGATTTGTGGGGTGGGCTTGCCTGTAGTAAAAATTCCCAAAAGGGGCTTATGATCAATCACAATCGTGAACTCGCAGCCATATAGGAAATCGTGGAACTTCTTTGTTCCCGCGATTAAGGCCAGGGCCTCTCTATCAGTTTGCGCGTAATTGCGCTCCGCCTTTGAAAGTGACCTGGAATATAAGGCAACCGGGGCTTCCCGCCCATTCTCTAACACGTGGCACAGCACCGCCCCCACCCCCACTGGTGATGCATCACAGACCAAAACTACCAGTTTCCTCAGGTCGAAATGGGTCAGGACGGAGTCTGAGGACAAGAGCACCTTGAGCTCTTTGAATGCTTTCTCCTACCTATCTCCCCACTGCCAAACCATGTCTTTCTTAAGTTGCCCATGCAGTGGCTCCGCAACGGATGCCTTCCTTGGCAAGAAGGAATGGCAAAATTCAGGAGCCCTAGGAATGACTGCAGCTCTGGTTTCGCGGTGGGGCGAGGGGCGTTTTGCACAGCCGCAACCTTGGACTCGGATGGCTTGATGCCCTCTGGGGTTATTTTGAACCCGAGAAACTCAACCTCCCTCGCAAAAACACACATTTGTCCCTTCTCAACCTCAGTCCCGCTCTCTCGAATACAGATAGGACCTTGTCTAGTCTTTTCGCTAGTTCCGATTCGCTCCCTGCTGTTATCAAAACATCGTCAAAATATGGGAGCACGCCTGGAAGCCCCTTTAAAAGGCATTCCACGAGGGACTGGAAGATCCCGGGGGCCGAATTTACGCCGAACTGTAGGCGCATTACCTTGAATGCCCCCTTATGCGTGACGATGGTTTGCGCAGCGGCGGCAGCAGCTGGGGCTACCGTGAGCTGCTGGTACGCCTGCGCCAGGTCTAGCTTGGCAAAACACCTCCCCCTGTGCAAAGTGACCAGTAAGTGGCTAACTACCGGCACCGGATATGCATTTGGCCGAATGGCCTTGTTGATTGTACATTTGTAGTCAGCGCAAATCCTGACCTCCCCATTGGATTTTAAAACTGTAACAATCGGAGTTTCCCACTCCGCAGAATCAACTGGAACTAAAATCCCCTGCCCCACCAATTTGTCCAATTCCACCTCAATCTTGTCCTTGAGGGCGAAGGGGACTCTTCTTGGCTTGAGACGTATGGGCCGGATTTCTGGGTCCAACTCAAAAGAAACCTGGGGGCCCCTGTAAGTTCCGAGACCCTTCTTGAAAACTGCAGAGTGTGCATCACACATGTCCCGAATTGGGTCAGTCTCTATGGCGTTTATGCTGGACAGTTCAATTCCCAGGGGAGCAAACCACTGGGTTCCCAAAAGGCAACAGGTCCCCTCCTTGAAAACTATTAAGGGCAGTTTTTCTGTGAACCTTTTGTACTTCACCATGAAGTTTCCCACCCCCAACACTGGGATCCCATAACCCTGCACGTCCCGTAAGTTCGACTTCATGGCCCGCAACTTGGGGCGTGCATTTGGGGGAATGGGCAGGAACTCCTTCTGGGACAGGATGGAGTAGGACGACCCCGAGTCTATTTCCATCCTAACCGGGACCCCTTGTAACAGTACCTCTATGAAGAAATGCCGGTGCTCCAGGCCCACGCGGTTCACGGCCACCACGTCGTCGTTGGCTGAGACCTTTCCGATGCCGGCCGCCTTGCATTGGTGTGCTTGAGGGTGTCTCGATGAGCCCTTGCCATCCGTTTGCCTGCGCCTGCAGACCCTGGCAATGTGGCATTTCCGCCCGCAGTTGTGGCACTCGGCCTTCCGGAATGGGCACCTCATTCGGTCGTGAGATGCCCCGCAGCCATCGCAACGGTGGTTTCCTCTCTCGCTGGCTCAGCGCTTTTCTCCGTGCCTCTTGACTCTCTGCATGTCGTCGTCCTCGCTGGAGCAGGAGTCCGCAGTTGTGGACGACTCCTCGGATGTTGCTGGGGTGCCTGTGGGTGGCCGGGGGGCCTGCCAGGCCGCTTGTGCCAAAGTATGCCGGGCCGCTTGCATGAGTGACTTGGCCCTCTCAGGTGCGGCCCCCCGGGACTTGAAGACTTTGACCCTGCTCCTTGCCGCCTCGGCCGCTTGGGCCTCTCGCAGTACCTTGTTGAACGTGAGGCAATGGTCGCGGGTCATCAACTTTCTCTGTACCTCTTCGTCCCTTAGGCCGCACAGCATGCGGTCTCGAAGGGCTATGTCCAGGTCCTCCCATTGGCAGTGAATGGCCGCCAGCCTGAGGTCTGCTGCGTAGGTGGACACGGATTCTCCCGGACGCTGGTCCCGCCTGTGAAACGCGCCCCGGGCCGGAAAAATAGAGACGGGCGGCTGGAAGTGATCCCTCAGCGTTGTGAGGATGCAGTCAATGGGTACCGCGTCGACCTTCCGGGGAGCCAGCAGGTTCATCAAGATGCGCAGTGTGGCCGGCCCCAACTGGGCTAGGAAGTGCGACCGCACCTTCCCCTCGTCGTCGATGCCTGCAGCATCCATTGAGTGCCAAAACTGGCACTCGTACAGCTCCCATTGCTCAGGATTGCTGATGTCAAACTGGTGAGGCTTGATCTTGGGATACACCATGAAGGAGCCGCAGTGAGGGCTAAAACACAGCTTTATTGCATGATGGTCAGGATGAACATGTCGTAATGGCGGAGGTACAGCTCCTTTTATACTGCAACAATACATTTGGAAAGGGTTACACGGTAGCGTATTGGCTGCTACCTGCATGACGTCATTCTGAGTCACGCCCTTCTTCTCCAGGTGTTCCTTGTGCGGGAAGGTTCCCGCGGCTGCCGGTGATTGGGGGAATTTGAACCATGTGAGCTGAACGCTCGCAGCTGCCCTCTATGGGCAGCTAGCTCGCGTTCCTTTAACAGCTGAGTTACATTGTGATCATTGTCAGGTTACATTCAGACATTCTTAAAGTGATACAGTTACATACACAACACCCTTCCACAGGACCTTGGAATTTTTTTTATCCTTTTTTCTTAATTTATAGATCCTTGTTCTGTGTCCAAAAAAGACATTGTTTCATGCACTGGAATCTTCCCTTCTCTTTCAATAGGTCGTATTCTTAAAAACTCTCCCCATATGTCTTAGGATCCCTGGTAGTTCTTCCTCTGTGTCTAGGCCAGAGGTGAAACTGCCAAAATAAAGGCACCTTTTTGGTGAGTTCATTTTACAGTTCCTTTCACTTGACCTAGTGTGAGAAAGATTAGCCGGCAACACAAGGTTGCCGTTGCCAGGGTATGTCTGATTGTGGTTCGAAAATACCATCATTTTCTAGGAGGCACTTTCTGTGTACCTCAACCCTGGTAGTTAAACTGATGTACTGCAACGAAAAGGTTGTGAGTTTGATCCTGACCATGGATCAAGGTTGACTCAGCCCTCCATCCTTCTGAGGTCAGTAAAATGAACTCCCAGCATGTTGGGGGTAAAATCTTAATTAACTTGTGAACCACTCAGAGAGTGCACTAAGTGCTATTGAGTGGTACATAAGTGTGATTGCTTTGACTGCTTTGCTTTAAATCTATTTTTTCTATCCTTTTAAAGCTTAATCTCACTTGTCAATTTATCTTTTATAACAATATTTCTAATGTCTTTACAGACTGTAGATTTGTGAGGTATGTAACATCTTGAAATACAGGTAGGGATTGCAACTTTGACAATTTTCATGTTTTAAAAGTTTTCTGTAGGCAGAAAACTGACACAGCAAGATGTTTGCTGATCTCTTGCTACACTAGCTTTTTACTTGCAAGGGACTTTTATAATGAAAGAGGGACATACAGAAAGCACATTTCCCACCTGTGTCTTGAAACAGTGCTGTCCACCCACCTTAGACTTCCACTACTGCGTTTGGTTTTACCTGAAGACTAAAATCTCATGGGTAGAGTGCAGGTTTTAATTCTCTTTAGCATTTTCTGTTCAAAAGTATTATTATCATAGGCGTCGGGGTGGGGAGCAAAAGAGAAATGCAATATTTCAAAGTCTTGCAAAGAGATCTGCCTTATTTTATTGAACACATATGTCTTCTGGACATAAGAATACAGTGTAAAGAGAGACCTCTGGCCCAAATTAATATGTGATGCAAAATACTTATTTTTCCAATCGGTGTACTTTGGAAAACAATTGGGGAGAAAACAAGTCCTGAAACCGTAGTTGGCCTGAAACTCTACAGTAACATCAATGCTTTATTCTACCCAGGTAAAGGTAAAGGTTTCCCTTGCTTGAAAGCCAGTCGTATCCGACTCTAGGGTGCAGTGCTCATCTCTGTTTCTAAGCCGAAGAGCCAGCGCTGTCTGCTTCTGCAGACGTTTCCATGGTCACGTGGCAGGCATGACTAGACACCGGAGCACACGGAACGCTGTTACCTTCCCACCGAAGTGGTCCCTATTTATCTACTTGCAATTTCTTGCTTTCGAACTGCTAGGTTGGCAGGAGCTAGGATGAAGACGGGAGCTCATTTCCGTCCTGCAGTACTCGGGAATCGAACTGCTGACCTTCCGCTTCCCAGTCAGCGTCTTAGCGACTTGAGCCACTGCAGTACCCAAGAGGACCCTTATGTTTTAAAATAATCATCTAAAAGGATATACTTGAAGAAATGTAGAAGGGAGAGGTTAGGTTTTTGTTGACTGGAACAGATTATATTTCTTATAGTCTTTCCAAATATATAAATATGTGATTTCTTGGGTCAAGCTTCAGTATAATTCATTATAACTCCTTGTGTGGATCCTGGTAAGAATATGTCACAAAGGCAACAGACAGCCTGCTGCAAATTTCAAAGAAAGAAAGAATTGACTTAACCTATGAATTCAACAGGTCACTGGTTCTTTCCATTACATGTTTGGCTGCGGATGAAGAGCAAGCAAGTACCAACTGGAGCTTTTCAAAATGATATATATTAGGAACAGCTTGTACAACATATTAGGAGTTATAAAGAAAAGAGAGACAATAATAGATGAGAAGAAAGTAAAAGAAGAATCTTCTAGAACAGGGATTTTAAATGTGGCCCATGGGCTGGATGCGGCCCATGGCACTATTTCATGTGGCCCACCACCACCTTTACCACACCCGGAAGTGCCATGTGTTGGGCAAAATGGCCATCCATCCCCCAAAGCTGTCTGAGGAAACGTTACCTGGCCCCTGCATTTAAAAGGTTGAGAACTCATGTTCTAGAAGGAGGATACAATTCTTACCTCTAGTTCCTCCATGTGCTATACATCTGGAATATTTATGACCAATTGTTAAAGGTCATTGTGGTGTTTGAGAAAAATCATGCTAGCAGGAGATAATGTTCTATTTCAGCCTAGCCTAGCCTAGCCTAGTCTAAAGGCAGACTGCTCCTTAGGTAGTATCCCCATTGATTGACCAGAAACACACACTAAGCATATCTTCATTTTGTTGACATTTCCAGAAAGGTGTTAATATGCTCCACTGAAAAAATAGAATCTCTTTGGTCCTTAGTAAAGGTAAAGTCTCCCTTGCTCAGAAGCCAATTGTGTCCAACTCTAGGGGGTGTGACAATCCGCTTACTCCCAGGTAGGACCCGGTCGTCCTCCGGTCTCCTGGTGATGGGATTGCACCTGATCCTGCCTCCCAGGCCCAGATCGGACCGAGCAGTTCAGAGCTTTTCCTATCAGTGTGCCCAGTCACTCCTGACCGAAATCTAGGTAGTGAGCAAAGGGTGCAAGTGAGACTAGTGTGGATTCAGGTAACGTGTGCCAAGTAATCACTCCAGAGTCTCTTCAGGCATTTTAGAAATATATTGAAAGCATCTCAAGATACAGGATACAGTCCAACAAAAACAATTCAAAGCAAGGAAATAAAACAAGCTGCTTCTCTAAGGGATAGCCCATCTGGACCCCTTCCTCTCAAAAGGCTACATTTTGCAAGCTTGCAGCATTCCAGAGAGTTTGTGTCTGCATTTCAGGGATATATCTCCTCCCACATGGTCCACCTTTGGCCCTCCCCCCTAGGGATTCCAACCAATGATCTTACAGCAAGACATGTCACTCACACATTAGGTTTCATTTCTTCTACACCACAAGGTAAAAATGTTTACATCCTTTCACTCTCCCCCGGATTTGAAATCACCATTTTTTAAAAAGACGCAGGGTATGTCTAGTTCTGTCACAGGGGGAAGGGCTCATCTCTGTTTACAGCCCAAGAGTATGTGTATGCAGACGTTTCCATGGTCATGTGGCAGGCATTACTAGATATCAAATCCCACAGAACACTGTTACCTTTTCCACCAAAGCAGTACCTATTTATCTACCTGCAAATGTCTTGCTTTCCAGCTGTCAAGTTGGCAGAAGCTGGGACACACAATAGGCACTCTATCGGGCAGCACTTGGGTTTTGAACTGCTAACCTTCTAGTCATCAAGTTCAGCATCTTAACCACTAAGCCCCTGTGGCCCTTATCAACTAGTAAATGTAATTTGGCATCAGCTTTCATAGACTGTAGCTGCATTCCATGGTTTGGAAGCAACAGCCAAGATCTTGTTACTCACATATGCTGGCACTAGTCAAACAGTAGGCTGGGGAACAGGTCACACTGGTCAACATGCTGATACATCTTAAGAGGAAGCTAGGCTGCCCTGAGAGTACCCTGGACTGCAAGGAGATCAAATCAGTCCATCCTGAAGAAAATCAACCCTGACTGCTCCACCGCCCAACAACCTCCGGGCCCCACCATCTACATCCGGAGGAAGATAAAGCACCACTGGCCATGGGCGGTTGAGGTCGCTCCTGCCCACCGCCCACTTACCTCTGGGCCCTGCCATCTATTCCCGGAGGAGGCTAAAGCATCACCGGCTGTGGGCGGTTGAGGACGCTCCCGCCCACTGACCTCCGGGGCCCACTATCTATGCCCAGAGGAGGATAAAGTGCCGCCGGCCGCAGATAGGATGCCCCCCACCATCTATGCCAGGAGGATGCTCCCCACCATGTACGCCCGGAGGAGGATAAAGCGCCGCTGGCCGCAGAGGATGCTCCCGCCCACTGCCCACCAGGCCCTGCCATCTACACCTGGAGGAGGATAAAGTGCTGCCAGCCACAGGAGGTTGAGGTCGCTCCTGCCCACCACCCTCTGGGCCCCACCATCTACGCCCAGAGGAGGCTAAAGTACCACTGGCCACCAGCTGCTCATATAAAAACATAATAAAAACAGTGTTGCCGCCGCCGATGGACTCCCGCCCCTAGCCCGCCCAGCAGAGGAAGAGGAAACAGCTGCTGGAGGGCTGGTGGCCGATAGGAACAGCAATAAGAACTATGTTGCCACCACTGTATGATACTCTATTGTATTGTTACATTTTATTGTTATATTTTACTGTATGATATTCTATTCCATTGCATTGTTACATTTTATTGTTATATTTTGTTTAGCGTGTACTGTATTGTTGATGTGTTCAGATTTCTGTGAGCCGCCCTGAATAGCGTATGCTGAGTGGGCGGCATACAAATCCAATAAATCAAATCAAATCAAGGCAAAAGGAGAAGGGGGTGGCAGAGGATGAGATAGCTAGACAGCATCGTTGATGCAGTGAGTGTAGATCCAGGCAAACTCCGGAGGATGGCGGATGGCAGAGATGTCTGGCATGCTGTGGTCTATGGGGTCACAAAGGGTCGGACTTGACTGTGCGACTGAACAACAAAAGGCTGCCCTGATGAATCTCTTAAGGATGGAAAACCATTTATCCAACCAACCTCTTATTGTCTTAAGATGATGGAGAAGCTAAAGAGGCATTTGATACTTTTTTGAGCCAAGCTCTATGTCACACAATTCAGAGGAATCCAAAATGTATTTTAATACAGCTGTGCTCCAGTTCCCCAATATGATTTGGCTGCTGGTTCAGTTCTCCTGAATGGAACTTGATTCAACATGTCCACCTTCCACTACATCCCAGATCTTGATTCATTATAATATTCATGTTTCTGACTACCCAAAACATCGCAGTTTGCATGGTTATAACTTTGGGACATTTTTGCACACTGCCCAGAAACGTGGCAACACTGTAGAAGATGACAAAGGGAAAATTCATTTTGCTAAACTGCAAGCACACACCTTTTCAGGTTTGATAACCATTAGCAGCACAGTCAGCTTCTTTTTTAAATCTTTATTTCTTTTAAGCTGCTGCAATTCACTGCTCAATATAAAAATTGACATCTTTTCTGCTGGAGAACTGGAATAGAGATGGACAAATGGACTGTCTTCCTGCACCAGCTTATAGAAAGGAGCGGAACAAAGTGCAATAAGGGTGTTCTGCTAGTCAGTGCACTGAATCAAAAAAGAATCTGGCAATAAAGCTTTTCAGGATGAGCAAAGATCCTAAGTAGTTCCAATGGCATTTGTTAGTCTGGCTTTCTATTTTAGGTGTGATAATAACCTCACTGGGACCCAGCAGTAGTGCTTACAAGTTTCATAAATTTTTTATGCAAATCTGTGGCTCCCTAGAACGACAGTGGTTAACTGCCTATAGACAAAAGGGTAGAGCAGAAGAATCACAGACAGACTCTACTATGTTAAAACGTAACTACGCACTCAAAGTGTGCACAAAAATACAAATATTCTATGCGTGAACACTGAGCCCTAAAGGAACATTGTAATGTGGTCTGCAGTTTCTTCTGTAACTGAGCAGTTGAATCAAATGGAGGAAAATAGACCATGCACATGACCAAGTGATTTGAATTCAGGAACCTTTCCCCCCACACTATGGCTGATTACAGAGTGTGGGGCAGGTCACTGAGGCTTGGGTCCTGAGCGTCTTTGCAGCAGAGTATCCTGGTCTAGTATGGAGCACATCTGCACACGCTAAACAAGTTGACATTGCTGTTAATGAAACAATGTGCATGGTGACAGGATATCTCAAACCTATACAGTTGAGAAAGTATATCCTCTTGTTGGTATAGCTCCAACTAAGATAAGGAGATAAGGAGCAGCAAACGCTGAGAGAACTAAACAAGAGAATGACTATTGACATCCTCCGAACATATATGAGCCTCAAGTCTGCCAGCTCAGATCCAGGAAGATCTTTATGGCAAGAACAAACATTATTGAGAGTATACAAAAGCAAAACCAAATTAGAAGATGGAGGAAGGAGCTCACTGGACAAAGAATAACATTAAAAGAGGATAGGGGGTGGGTTTTTAATTCTGAATGTTTTTATCTGTTTTTATCTGTTTTATCTATGATTGTGAACCGCCCTGAGTTGGCCTTGGTTGAGTGGGCGGCATAGAAATTTAAATAAATAAATAAATAAATAAATAAATAAAATATGGCTGAACAACTCAACCATTTTTTCTGGCAGGTTGTCTTGCTGTGTCAAGGCACCCTTCTTCTTGCTGAGAATGAGAAAAGGTGTGCAATTTGTTCTATCCTTAGAACAAGAACATACAGCCTGAAGCATACTTCACCATTGCAACCGCTATGCCACACTGCCTCTTCAAGATCAAGTACTTTAAGCTACCAAGGTATCAATAACTCATTTCTGTCCCTAGTTATCCTCTTTAATTCTTCCAGCACCCTAAATATTCTTTTCTGGCATGTGAATTGTCTCCCTTGGTTGTCACGTACTCAAGGCACTAGTAAACATTTACCTAGCAAATGCTGCCATTTTAATATTTCCTTTCCATCTTACTTTAGCATCCCTAAGGTTAAGTAGACCTTACTGCCAATAGATTTATGCATTTCAATGTGTGATTAGAAACAAAATTAATCTTATTTAGGTTCATGGGAGAAATCAACAATTGAACAACCTAATCAAAGCAGTTAAGGAACTGCCGGATTGTATATTATAAATCATAACGTAATTAGAACTGAATTGATTTTTCCATTAACATGAAATTAAGACTAATTTCCTCATGCTATATTTACTCTAATATTCCCCAGATGCAAATGCACAGTCATAAAACGTTTAGTAAAAATGATTCTTTAATTGTTTCCTGGGCTGATTCATTACATCACCAATTTGGCTTCTTTTTGAAGACTCCTAAAAAATGTTTTCACCAATATGTCTTCTTGACTCAGCAATAAAGAATGAAGGGACAAAGGCTAAACTTAGAATTAGAAAGACATTAAGATATCGCAGAGAGTATCACAATGCATAATTCTTCCCTAGAATTTCCTTGCCAAGCAAAAGATTGTTGTTATCAATCCAAGTTTATCTTTTTAATGCCAATTGTACTAGGAAAGGACCCCCCCCCCCTTCTCAACAAAGGGTACATGTGGCTCAGGAATTGAGTTTTCTTTCTGTTTAGCTATGGTGAACACATATTCTGTTTTACAGAGAATAATCCTCTCTTTCATGGATTGGCAACTTTGGTGAATCTTCCAGAGCCCCCTCAAAGAGTGGAAAGCATAGCAAGTACACTCAGGCATTCCCTGGGCAATGGCATAGAGCCGGCTAATCCTTCCAAACTGAAAGTGTTGCACCATAGACGCACTGTCCAGGAGTCTTCATAAATTCAAAGGTTCTTCTTCTTCGTCGTCTTCCACTTTGTGTGTTGAGGGAGATGCAAGGTTCTTATTCTAATACTTTTAGCGGCCTCCACCAGCGTTCCTCTCAAAGTCCACCTCCACATCCATGTCATGAGAGGCGGTAACAGGTCGATGTAAGGGATTGCTAGGACTGGGTGACACTGTGGCCTTGTGCCACAGGACCATTTCGGCAGCCATGAAGGCCATCCTGGGTCACCCTGAAGCAATCTGGCCAAAGGGGCTCTGGTGAAGTTGCGACAGGCCTAGCAATGGATAATCTATCGCTCCTGAAATCCAAATGATATACAAACAGAATTCAAACTGATCCTATAAATGATAGGATCAAAAGACGTAAATGAATTTCTCAGCTTTGTTGTTGAAGAGGAATCTATGTTGAAAGGAAAAGCCCTTTCTGTCTCCATCCATTCAGACAATCTGTGGAGAATTCTCACACTTGTGATGAAGTGGTTAAGCTGCATTATTACAGCCAACATTCTGCTCACAATCTGAGTTCAATCTTGATGGGCTCAAAATTTACTCAGCCTTCCGAGTTCAATAAAATGAGTACCCAGCAGTTTGGGGCCAATTCCTTAATTATCTTTTATGAACCACCCAGAAAATGTTCTAAGCCAGTGGTGGCAAACCTATGGCATGCATGCCAGAGCTCTCAGGGCTCTCTCTGTTAGCACTCACATGTTGCCTCAGCACACAGTTCACCCCATCCCTCTGCCCAGCAGCCCAATGGGAGTGCTTCCACCCTCTCCCCAGCACAGAGTTCACCCGAGTTTGGGCACTCGGTCTCTAAAACGTTCATCATCCCTGCTCTAAGCACTGAGAGGTGGTATACAAGTATAATTGTTATTGCTTGCTAATGAGAGAACAAACAAGCAAGCAAGTTAGTTTGTAGAAAGTCTTCCCTCTCCCACATGTCTATGTGATAGGTTGAATGTGGATTGCTACATTTCTAACAATTATAAAATTATACCTTTACTGCTCTTGCTTTTTCCTTCCATATCTCAAGGTTTTGTTTTATAACATTTACATAAAGTTCTGTCTGGGCTTTGGTTCCGAAACGCAGAGATTCTCTGGAACTGGTGTTTGGTCCCTCCCGCAGAGGGACCCAGTTAACACTCAAGGTCAAGAGTAGCATTATGCTGACAAAAGAAATGCAGAGCAGGGGAGGGGAAGCAACATGCCTTGATGAGGCAGCTTTTGGACCAAATGAAATTACAGCCCAAGAAATCTGATTGTGTCTGTGCTTGAGTGAGGTAGCGTCTCAGTGCTCAATTTCCGCAGCCATATGCCTGAAGAATTTGAAAACTTTAGATCAGAAGAAACCAAAGGGCCTCAGGCAAGGGATGTAACGCTGAATGGGGAATGAGTAGACATGTCTGGAGGAGAGCAAAGGAATTTGTCAGTAGTGGAATCTGTGTTTGTGTTTGTTTGGTTTTTTTAACATTGGCTGTACTGCCAGGCTGCTGTGATCAACAATTTTCCCAGCCACTGTTTAGTTATGAATCTGGAAAGCTTTTAGGAAGATACATTTAGGGATGGAGAAATTGGTCAGTTTCACTTGCTGTCACATTTCAAGTTCTTTTCATCCCATTTAGTGCGGTAGGGGGAAAATTGTGAATGTTGGTAAATCTATATCCAAAACTGTTAGAAAGCAGCTTCAGCTGTCGGAAAGTTTGAGAAAATAAAGCAGGAGTGCCCAAACTACAGCATGTGGGCCGGATGCTAATTCACCCGGCCCTCGCTGCTCCCAGAAGCAGAAGTAAAATGTGCATGTGCATAACGCTGCCGTAAATGCACCCGCGGCTGTCATAACCGCATTTACGACAGCATTCTGCGCTTGTGCGGGCATGCTTTACTTACGCTTCTGGTGGGAGGAACCACACGACTGGCCCATTGAACCATGTAACCAGCCCATGGCCCAAAAAGCTTGGGCACCCCTGAAATAAAGCAAATGAAATTTTCTCCCATCCTTCGATGTGTACCCTTGCAATGGTCAAAGACTTAGTTTGTACACCGCAAAAGCTAATTTTTAAGAATATAAGTGCTAGGAAAAGATGTATAGGGAAATTAAAGCAATTTTGTAAGTGGAAATCGATTTTAGCCCAGAAGTATTATATTTTTACTAGGTTCATGTGAAAGAAAGAGATTGATGAGAAATTCGGAGACCTCTTAAGAATAATGTGTGTGACTTCAATAATTGTTTATGCAAAACATTGGAAAGGACATGATATACCCAACACAAAAGAATGGACTGCAAAAATAATGGATGGGGCGGGGAGAAAAATTGTCAATGAACTTGGGGGAGGGGGGTAGACGTTTTCCATAAGGTTTGGATCCTCCTCATAGAACACTAGATCAATACTTATGGAGACATTATAATGAAGGTTATATGAGGATCAGTTTGGACATTTAAACTGAAAAAATACAAAAAAATTAGGATTCAAATAGGAAAAGCTTAAAATTAAAGTGAAAACTAATACTGTGGGGAATTAGTAGATGTTCTTTAAGGGTGGCAAAAATAAGCCATGTGACCCATCCATAAAATCAAAGAAATGCAGAACAGAGGCAATACCTTTTATAGGGTCAGTTAAAAAATAAAACAAGCTTTCATAACTCAAAGGTTACTTCATCAGGCAGATGTTCTGGCATGGTGTTCAAGCCAGGTTTGATTTGCTTAGATTTTAAATGGGGAAAAGATGGCAGGCTATATCTTTTTACAATCCAACCAGAGGCCTGCACATTACCCTCCCCAAATGGCCCTCTTTGAAGCTGAGAGCTTTCCTTGTGCATGAAGGGAGGGGCAGGTGGTGCAATTCAAACCAGTCCCCCAGAATTATGCAACTTTACCCACTAGGCATGCCAAATTAGTCCAGATCAGTCCAAATCAGAGTCATTTAGGAATATTACCTAGTGGAAGTTCTTCAAATCATTGGTGTGTGCATGTGTTTCCATAAGAACATAAGAACAGCCTTGCTGGAACAGGCCACAGCCCATCCAGTCCAGCATTGTGTCTCACACAGTGGCTCACCATTTCCTTCAGGGTATTCCCAAGGAGATGCCTTCACCTGCTTAGGATTCCCTGGAAATGGCATTGAGAGATATCCTGCCTATCTCTCCAACCCGGAGGTTCCGTGTCAGAGATTACTCTGGTTTGAAAGGATTTTTGCAGGGGATTCCCAAATTAGGCTCCTTTCATATCCTTCATTGTGCAGCTCTCGGGCATCAAACCCCGTCCTTCCGGTCTCAAAGCTTAGCACATTACCCACTAAGCCACTGGAGGAGCTAAATCTGTAGTGCTGCTGTACTGTTCTTTGAAGTCCCTGTAGAATTCATTGTCATGGCTTTTTGTGGTATCCTGGGAGTTTAGTTAGCAAAAAGTTTAAGAAATCTTGCAATGTTTTATTTTTTAAGTGACCCTACAAAAGGTATCGCCTCCGTTCTGCATTTGTTTGATTCTTTGGTTTTTTTTCTTCCTTTTTAAATAAATTGTTGTTGTTCAGGTTGCATAGTCACGTCCAAGCCTTTGTGACCCCATGCACCACTGCACGCCAGGCTCCTCTGCCATCCTCCACAGCCCGGCCAGATCTACGCCAATGGTATCAATGATTCCATTCATCCACCTCATCCTCTGCCATCCCCTTAGATCTTATTTTTAACTGTTAGTATAAATAAATATTTTTTCTTTTTACTTTTTTGTACTTTTTGTTCTTTTCCTCCCCCCTTCTATTTTTACGTTAGTATAGGGTTGCCATATGTCCCAGAAAACCAGGATTCATGGTCGGAAAAATTGTCCCGGCCAGTCCAATACAAATCATGTTACAATCTTTTAAAAACTTATTGTGTATTATAACACACCATTAAAATAAACTCAAACTCTCGCCATCAAATAAGCAATTTCCTGCCACATTGGAGTTGGAGTATACCTGGAGACAAATCCTAACATCCTTGCCTCACACCACCGCCCGATAAGTGTGACCAGTGCGTTTCTTAGAGCTGAGGATGTTAAGAGTTGACCACGATGTGACTTCTCAGAAGTACAACAGATCATCTTACAGTAAGAATTAACTGTTGTAAATAAATTCATTTATTTATTGATATATGTAATGTGAAAGTGTTTTATAGCTGTCATTATATTATGTTTGTTTTTTAAAAAGGCTAGTTTGTAGATAACCCACCCATTTTTTCAAGTATACTTCTGTCCTGGTTTTGTGAGAGAGAATTATGGCAACTCTATGTTAGTAGGTATTATTTCTGTTATTCAATTTTATTTATATACAGGAAATATATAGATTTGATTAATTTGTTTTTGCTATTCCCTTTTTTCCTTTTAATTTTTTTTGTTTGTTGTTTAAAAATGAAATAAAGATTCTTTAAAAATAATTTTAACAGTATGAAGCTACATTAAAGCAGATGTAACTGGGCCAGAAGGAAGGATTGGCACCTGATAACTACTATTCCAGTCCTCTGAAAATGCTAGAAATATTTGAGGGTTTTCTGCTAAGTGGTGTGAGTTGAGATGCTAGGAAAAAATAGAGATCTCAAATCAAATAAAGATGTCTCCTATTCATTTGTTTGTTCTAATGACTTGTACTCTTCCTTTTCTTCAAGAGGACCCAAGGCAGCTGACAGTATTAAAACAGACAGTATTAAAAGCTAAAAATTACAATAAATTATTACAATACTACATGGGGCTGCCCTTGATGACCATCCGGAAGCTGCGGCTGCCCGGGTAGTGATGGGGTGTGGGCGTTATGCCCGTGCCTCGCCGCTGCTACAGGAGCTGCATTGGCTGCCAGTATGCTTCCAGGTGCAATTCAAGGTGCTGGTTTTGACCTTTAAAGCCCTTCATGGTAGTAGGCCAGGATACTTAAGAAACTGCATCACCCCAAGGTTTCCGACCCATCCTATGACAGTGGACCGTAGGGGCTCCTAGTGGTCCCATCAGCTAGGGAGGCACATCTCACTGGGACCAGAAGGAGAGCCTTCTCAGTATCTGCTCCACCCCTATGGACATGTTCCTTTGGAACCAATTTTCTGAGCATGCTGAGATCAGTTAATTGGTGCAACAGAGCAAAACAAAAAAAACCTCTCTCATACACACAAAGTGGCACGTTTCTCATGGGGAGGTCAGATTTCATGAAGCAAGCCCTCTATTGCAGCTCAAAGGGTGGACTCATGGTCATGTATAGTGAAGAATGGTGCAAAAGCAGAAACTTTGAAGGGAATAAATACCATCCATGTGCTTTTTGAGCTGGCTGGTTTAGGGATGTAGATTCCCTACTGTGCCTGCCAGGAGAACAGCCTTCCTGTGAAGTTGTGGGCAAACTGCCCAGTTCCAGGGAACTCCTAGAAAAGGGGGGTCATAAAACTCTGGAAAGGGCCTGTTGGATTGGGGCCGTGAGGAGGCCCTTAGGATCCCGGAGGAGACTGGTCAAAGGAACGACACGAGACAAGATGGAGCGAAGACCAGTGGTTTATTGAGGAAAAGACATCATCATTTATAGGAATTCAAGGCAGCGTGTGATGCGATCATCATCTGACAGAAAATCATATCACCCATTTACCCGGGTTAATGGGAAATCTCTCTTGGGGAAGTTAATTAACTGGGGCAAACACTGACAGGGGAAATCCATTGTTCGGGGCTTATGCCAGGGTAAATATGGCCACTATTTGCACCAGAGATTAGGCTCTTCTGTGAGTCAGTGATGGCCTAATACGTAACGGAGGTTAGTGATTTGCCTCTCTCAGCGGAATCGCTGGTCAGGTCATATGTGGGTTAATAAACCCTATGATTATTACTATTAATCCGCTCCCCCAATTTCTGGGCCCGCAGAGCCCACGGACCAGGAGCCTTCTCGACCGGAGTGGCCTCTGCCAGCCGCCGCATTATGCCAATTGTGCTCGCGGAATCCATATCTCCCCTTGTTTTGTTATTTTTGGACCTGACAGGCAACCCTACGTAAGATGGGCATCAACTGGTGTACGGGAACGACGCTTCGGGGTTCCCCCCATGGGGGACATGTCGATAACAGTGAGGGAATACATTGCATGAAACAGCATCCTGCTATGCCTAGTATTACCACCCCCGCAATCACCTTGAGCGTTGTCTGGAGCCACCCCCATGGGAGCCATGACCACAAGGAATTCCACCAATCCCATGAAGAACCCTCCTTGATGTTCTTGACTAGGGTGTGGAGATCTGTGAGCTGGCTCTGTACCTTACGGGTATTGTCTGTGAGATTAAAGCAACACATGCCATGGACAGACTCGCAACCCAAATGATGTAACAACAGAAGGTAGTCTATGGCTGCTCGATTGTCTAGGATGGCATGGCGAAGCTCTGCCTGCTCCTGGTTGAGCAGCGCTATCGCTGAGAAGGTATGGTTAATGGCCTTTACTAATCCGCAAGCCAATTGACCAATTCTCCGAGCGTTGCCGACGGCTAAGCCTGGCATGCCAAGTATGCTGACTGCCAACGAGACGTATTCAGCTGGACTCAGAACCCTAATGTTGCTATCACATGAGCTGTCTAACTGGGTGGCACGAGTGCGCCGTATGGGTGCGGAAACATTTGTGCTTGAAGTAACCATATCCCTAGTGGGGAGCAACAATGTCAAGCGACTGATACAACATATGGAATCTGATACATTTGCGGGAATGTAGTTCCAAGTGTACTGATTACATGTAAAGAACCAACCCGAAGGTAGGGTAACATGAGCATACATTGCGCCAAGTGTCTGTGGGTTATTACAAATCCAGTTGACGCTGCCAACTTCGAGGCAACGGCGCCTGCAGCCGACTGCGGAGCAGCCGGTCATTTGAGCATAAGTAGAGTTCGGGCTGACCGCCACTCAAGGGGTGTGGAGAGTGGCTGCATCAGCCGGCAAAGTCATGGTTAGCCGCATTTCCCAGCAGGCATATTCTGAGGAACTTGCTGGGAGGTATGGGCTGAAAATCCGTTTCACTAGCCAGTCGCCATCCCCGGGGTGCGTGCCTGGAGTGTGGCACACTGGGATGAGACAGGTGCTCAGAATTGAGGCAGAGCCAATGTCCTGCTTCAGGCAAAAATCGGACTGGTTGACGAGACCCGCCAACCTTTCCCATATGTTGTAGTGCATCCGGGCAGAGAGATCTCCGCCTGGCATCAAATCGTTGGCCTTTAGTGAGGCTGCCTGAACGCCTACCCCCGCAAGTAGGGAGAGGGTCAGGATGATGGTGACTGCCACGGTGTTGGCAGTAATCTGGGCAAAGACTGCAGCCACGAGGTTCTCTGGTGTCGGCTCCCACTCCTCACGTTGGATGGCATCCTTAGCCTCATGGCAAAGGGCCTTGACCATCCCCCAGGTGATGTTCGGCGCTGTCCTCTGTGACCGCTGTCTCTCCCACCGGGTCCCCTCGGTCAGGGTGAGGTCCTCCATCTCCGGAATCAGACTCAGGTCGGTCTGGGTCCACACCATGTGGTTCCAAGTGAGGCTTAACACACCGCGCTGGAATCCAAATGACACCTGTAGGAGACATAACTGCAGCATACCCTCTTCCCCAGGTTACGAGTGGCACCGGGCCCCTCCAGGAAGGGTCCGGTGGCACCCGGTAACGAACCAGCGGTCGCGGGAGAGCTTCCGAACGTCGGAAGTGTTTCTCCTGCGGCGTGCAATCGGAAAAAACATTAAGGTGATTGTACGTGAACAATACCTTATTCAGACAATGCTGTGCCTGACCCTGTGACTTGGGGAGGGCTGGTGGCTCCCCCCTTTCTGTTTGTTTGTCAATATAGGACTTGAGCGTCCGATTGACTCGTTCCACAATCGCTTGCCCCTGCGGATTGTAAGGAACGCCAAAAGTATGCTTAATATCCCAAGTGGCCATGAAGTTAGCTAACTGCCTGGAACTGTAGGACAGGGCGTTATCGGTTTTCACGTGCCGAGGTTTGCCCATCGCCGCGAAGCAGGCTAGGAGGTGCTGCTCCACGTGGGAAGCAGTCTCCCCTTTTTGCGCTGTGGCCCAAACGAATTGCGAGAAAGTATCAATGCAAATGTGCATGTACTGCCATCTGCCAAACTGCGGGACATGTGTGACGTCCATTTGCCACACCTGGTTAGCCTCTGTCCCTCGTGGGTTGATCCCCCCACGAGGGCTCCCCGGTGCCCCTGCACAATGCTGGCAAGAGCAAACTATGCCTTGGGCTTGAGAAAGTGGCAGGTTAAACTGTCTGGCGAGCGCTTTGGCATTCTGATGAAAGAATGCATGACTCTGAATTGGAGTAGTGAAAACACCTAACACTGATCGTTGCTGAATTTCCTTTCCAGCCGCATCCGCTCTGATATTGCCTGCGGAGATTGGACCCGGTAGGTCCTGGTGACTTCGAATGTGGGCAATATAGAGCGCTTCCGTGCGGTTCCGCAAGTGAAATTGAGCTGTGAGGAACAGACTCAGCAAATTTTTTGTCTATCGCGGGAGTGATGTATGCTCCCAGTAGACTGTGAAGCAAATTCCTAACATACTGACTGTCAGTAATAATGTTGAGGCGCTCTTTGGCGAAGGTGCGCAAAGCAAGGTTCACCGCTGCCAACTCTGCCCGCTGTGCGGACTTCTGCGGAAGAGTTAGCAGCGTGCGCCAAGCCTTGCCCTCCTGCCAAGTCAAGACACCATACGTGTGACCCCCATCTGTAAAAACCGTTCTGGCCCCCTGAAGTGGAACCAGCGAGATCAATTCATACAAGCTGACTGTCTGCGTTTGAAGTGAGACGAGTCAGGGGTCCTTTGGCAAATGGTATGCCAAGCATCCGGTGAATCCTTCCAAGGCAATTGGAAGCGAGTCACCGAGCTGCATCAGCTGCTGAATTTGCTCTTTGGTGAACGGGACCACGATCTTTGCTAAGTCGTGCCCTGAAATGTCTCTAGCTCTCAGCCTTCCGCGGTAGACCACCGCGGAGACTAATTCTTGGGGAGGAACGATATTTCAGGAAGAGTTATTCGGTAAATACACCCATTCCATGATACTCGCTCCTTTCTCGGAGTCCACTCCTAGGGCTCCGGTGAACATGGATCCGGCCCGAACGATGTACAAGTTCAGGATCGGGGCATATGGCCCCTGAGCAATCCTGTCCACCCACCTTTGACTGAGAATTTGGTTGACTTTCTCGAGAGCCAAGCGTGCTTCTCGAGGAATTTGTATCCGGTCTGCCGGCTGCTTACCTAGCGTTAGCAGCGAGAAGAGCGTTTTTAAAAGATCCGTATCCAACCTGAAATACGGTCTGGCCCAATTAATGTTACCTAAAACTTGCTGCAATTCTACCAAGGTGACTGAGTCTTTTAAATTGATCTGAGGCAAAACTGGTGCTGCGAAGGAACGGAGAAGCCGATGACCCAAGTATGAGAAGGGCTCGGTTCTCTGCACTTTTTCCGGGGCAATGAGTAAACCTTTCTCCCCCAGGCTGGCCTGGAGGTCTGTAAACATTTCACTGCCGAGCTGCGGTGCTGCGACCAAGATATCGTCCATGAAATGGCACACTAAAGCTGTGGGATGAAGGCTTCGAAACTTTGCCAGTGCATTGTGAACATAAATTTGGCACAGGGTGGGCGAATTGAGCATCCCCTGTGGCAAAAATTTCCACGCGTAATGCTGTGTGGGCTCGCTGTGGTTCACAACCGGCACCGTAAAGGCGAACCTTTCCCGGTCCCTGGGGTCTAAGGGAATGGTGTAAAAGCAATCCTTCAGGTCTACGACCAGGATCTCCCAACCCTCAGGAATCATATTCGGATTTGGGATGCCGCATTGAAGCGGGCCCATTGGCTGTATACATTTATTGATCTCCCTGAGATCGTGGAGGAGTCGCCACTTCCCCGACTTCTTTTTAATGACAAAAATGGGCGAATTCCAAGGACTAGTGGACTGCTCTATGTGTCCTGCATCTAGCTGTTCTTTAACCAGTTGCTTTAGGGCGACTAATTTCTCCCCCACTACCGGCCATTGTTCCACCCAGACTGGCGTGTTGGTAAGCCATTTAAGTGGCAGTGCCATTACCTGAAGGTGAGAGTGGCACCGTACTGCTGTAAAATGTCTCGCCCCCAAAGGTTGATGTGCACGTCCAGAATGTGCAGCCGAATGACCGCTGTGCCGTCAGCCTTAGGGATCGTGACTTCCACCCACTCCCGGCTTCTAAACGCTTCTTGGATGCCGCCTACCCCCCACACATCGGAGACCGGCTCAATGGCCCACTCCCGTGGCCACTGGCTTCGGCTGACCACACTGACGTCAGCTCCCGTATCTAGCAACCCTGAGAATGATTTTTTATTCAAAAATACCTCGATAACTGGTCGCTGTTTCCACTCAATGTTGGTCTCCACTGTCGCTAAGACCTGGTATCCTTGCACTGCCTCACTTGCGCTCGAGCGGTCTTCTGACCCGGACCCTGCGCTGTCCCTGAGCCTTCCCTGGCTATCTGCTGGCGAGTTACAAGGAACCATAATCAGTTGCGCTAGTGTGTCTCCCTTGTGAATGGTTTGGGGTAGGTGCGTCCAGAGTTGAACTTGGAGAACGCCTGAAAAATTGGAGTTAATGACTCCCGGAATTACAAGAATTCCGCGTGCTCCTGCTACACTGCGAGGCAAAACTAAGCCTATGAAGCCTTTGGGCAGGGGTCCCATGTACTGGGAATCCACCAGATAGACTGTGCCTGGCAAGTCGCATGTGATGTCCACCTGGCAAGTCAATTCTAGCCCTGTACTACCCTTGGGGCTGGCCTGCGCCTTCACAATGCCTTGAATGTGAATGGAATCTAATCTAGCTCTGGCTCGCCCAGAGCAAGGGAAGCCTCTGTTTGGACCGGGGCCAGAGACATGCCCGCGTTCCAGTTTCCCGAATTCGGACAGTATCTGGACCAATGGTAGCCTTTCTTACACTTCGGACACGGGGTGGCTGGAGCCTTGGAACGGCCGGAATGTTGTCCGCCGCTCTTGGATCGGCACTCCCTAGCGAAGTGACCGACTTTGCCACAATTGTGACATGCTCCCTTGTTCTTCGGTCTTCTACCCCCTTGCACCGCTGCTGCCAGCAGACCCATTTTGTAGGAATCTGTGCCAACGTCGGCGCAAGCTCTAATCATGCCCCCATGTCGGGACGGTTACCCAGTGACTGCAAGATCTTATGGCAGTCGAGATTGGCGTTGTCTTTAGCCAATTTCATCATGAGCTCTTGCTGGGCTTGCTCATTATCGATCTGCCTACTAATCGCTTCCTCTAAGCGATTGACAAAGTCCATGTAGGACTCCTGGGCGCCCTGTTTGACTGCGGTGTAATTTTTGGCCGCTTTGCCAGTTGCTGGGACTTTGAGGAAGGCCCTGAAGGCCGCCTCAGCTGACATCTGAAGAGTGGCAAGTGGCAAGTTGGTCTGCGCATCGATGGTTTCGAAGGCACCTGAACCATATAACTGGTCAGGAAGCACCGCCCCTCCCATCCTGGCAGCCCTTGTCTGAGCCTCGAGGCGAAACTTGCTGTCCCATAGCAAATACTGGCTGGGGTTGAGCATCATCCGCATGACGGCTTTCCAGTCGTGCGAGATGAACATGGTGTTCTCGCACACTTGCTGAAGCATGCCCCTAGTGAAGCGACTTTGGAGTCCTGTCTCTGTAATGGCCTTCCATATAGCCATGAGGAGCTTATACGGGACTGGTGAATGAACTACCTGCTGCTGCCCTGTGAGGGCATCCATTTCCAAGCGAATTGGACAAATCTGACTAAGCTCAGCTAGCTCTTCTGCTGGCAATTCCCCCTTCCTGATCTCTTCCTCAACTGTGCGCTGAAGGGCACTCTTAGTTCGGGAACCTGTAGCTGTCAGAGAAGCGCCTGCGCTTCCCATTCCATGCATTCCACCGGTGACGTCTGCAGCTGTCACCGAGGGAAAGCTCCCTACACTACTCTGCTTAAACTGAAGTGACGGATAGAGCGCCGTGGGCGCCGATGGTTCTACTGACGCTGGGGGTTCTTTAGCCTCTACCCGGACTGGGTCTATCTCTGCTAAAAGTCTCCTACATTTGCCCCATGTGCGAATTATGCCCTTTGGAGCTTTCGGGGGTTGCTGAATGCAGTCTCCTATCTGATCCCAGAGCTGAAGGGTTAGCGTACCTGCTTCTGGGTAAAGCAGGCAGTGTTCCCTCAAGTACACCAAAAGTCTCACTAGCTCTCCACTGTGAAACCTTATCTGATACACCCTGGCCAGGATTTTGAATTCCTCCTCATGAATTCTTTGGCTAGCGGACAGACGTTGCCGCTGAGGACAAGTCCCCATATTACCTGCAAGGGTCCTCTGAAGTCTCCTTCTCGGGACGAGTCGACGCGTCTGTAGTTCAGGCAATAGGTTTTGCGTGACGAATCTCTGGGTAGAGCTCGGAGCGTGGCCTGCCGCCACGGGCCCTCAGTGGCCTCTGCGCTGTCAGGGGTTCACAGCTGACCCTGAGCGGAACGCGTTTTTCCGTGCTGCAAGCCGCCGCGAAAGTCGGAGCAAGCTGTAGGATGCCTCCCTGTAATGCCTCGTCGCAGAACCGTCCTCCCGATCGGCTGGCTTACCGACCGGGCTTCCGCGCTGTCCTCCGGGATGATCGGACACGGTTCTAGCGTAGAACCAGACCGCGCTGATCGCTTACTCAAAAGTAAGATCACGTCGGGGTCACCAGATGTTGGATTGGGGCCGTGAGGAGGCCCTTAGGATCCCGGAGGAGACTGGTCAAAGGAACGACACGAGACAAGATGGAGCGAAGACCAGTGGTTTATTGAGGAAAAGACATCATCATTTATAGGAATTCAAGGCAGCGTGTGATGCGATCGTCATCTGACAGAAAATCATATCACCCATTTACCCGGGTTAATGGGAAATCTCTCTTGGGGAAGTTAATTAACTGGGGCAAACACTGACAGGGGAAATCCATTGTTCGGGGCATATGCCAGGGTAAATATGGCCACTATTTGCACCAGAGATTAGGCTCTTCTGTGAGTCAGTGATGGCCTAATACGTAACGGAGGTTAGTGATTTGCCTCTCTCAGCGGAATCGCTGGTCAGGTCATATGTGGGTTAATAAACCCTATGATTATTACTATTAATCCGCTCCCCCAATTTCTGGGCCCACAGAGCCCACGGACCAGGAGCCTTCTCGACCGGAGTGGCCTCTGCCAGCCGCCGCATTATGCCAATTGTGCTCGCGGAATCCATAAGGGCCACTATAAGTTGTTTAATTTTTAGCTACTGAATGTGGGTGGTGTTTTGGAATATAATTGCAAGCTTATATCTATGGTCATGATTACTATGATGACAACATGTTTGTGGGATGACAGTAAAGAATTTACAATGGCTTGCTGTGCTGATAGTAAAACATAGTCATACTGGGCAACATTAAACCAGCATTTTGCAGTGTTTTCTGGTGATTAATGTGTGCCCCCTTCAAGAGAGGAGGAATCAAAGGAAAAAGCAAGTCGAGCTATTAAATCTCTTGATGTGTCACGCCCAGTAAAAGCAATCTGTGTTTGACGAGTGTATCTAATGAGGTGAGTCTTGGTAAATCTCCAGCCTTTCATGTCTAAATATTTCCTTCAATTACTATAAAGAAATGTATCTTCTCCTTTTTTGCTCACATTGTGTAGAAAGCAGAAGGAGGGTTTGACGTAACTTTTTAACTTTTTTTAAAAAATACCAATCTGAACAATTAGCAGGATAGCAGAATGACTCTTCTACACATTGTTACAACATGCAATTCCTTGTTAATGCTGCATTTGGACCAGAATTGTTTGCTAAGGAGAACATTTTAGCAAAACCACTCACGTCTCCATATTCAGCTCTATAATATCTGCAGAGTGATCACCACAGGTGGTGTATAAAGTGCTAGATGGCATGTGAAAGCTGCTCTAGAGCATATGATTAACTAATAATATAGTCGAAGGGTTATATGAAAAGATGGAAGTATTTATCAGGGACCTTCTTTTTCTGTTACATGGCTGGTGTACATTTAAACACAGCATTTCTCAGGACTCTTTCTGAAATATAAATTAAGACTTACCATTAAGAATCTTCACTGTTAACTAATGTATTTCTGTGAAGCCTACTGGCCCCTTGCCTCCACTTAGAAAACCGAGACAGATATCTCTCTTTAAATTAAACAAGATGAATGGACTCAGCTTTGTTAAATGCAAAAGACCAAGGTAAATGTAATGACATGATAAGGGATATCATCAGTGTCCCAAGACTGTTTGCAGAGCAAGAGAAATGACTGCTGTCTGGGTAGCCAGATGCTAAATATAATATGCAAGGAGATGGATATATAGATGTGATATAAACAAATTCCTGAACAGTTGAAATAGACAATTCAGTTCAGTAAAAATGAAAACAAAGAACTTGTGATCCTTGATTATGCTTTTCTTTCTGAACCAGTGGGTTGCAAGATGAAAATCTGAAACCATATTAGATGAACAGATTAACACATCCAAGCTCATTGTTTGCAGTGTTTGGTTCGAGACAGACATGCTCAGCAATAATACAGAAGAAACAAAAAGACAGGCAAATGAATAAACAGAAGGAACAGAAAGGTACTACAAGCTGAATGTTCAAAAGGCATCATGTAAAACTGAAGAGGATGAGATTGGAACAATTGAGGATTCCAAAGGCATCAGTTCCACTTCAGAGACAAGGATGGGTAATTTGGAAGTCTGACATCCGTGGAGAAAATCAGATGGGGAGCTTGCCAAAAGCATCCTTTTAAAATGGTACAAGTGTTTGAAGCATACCAAATGTTTATTCGTGACTGATTTTAAAATGACTACCCAACGTTTTAAGCAGGATTTGGAAATAATAGCAATTCTGATGGGTTGCAATTTGTGAATTCAATGAGCGAAATAAATCTAAATGCAATATGAGTCTTGAAAAATGTTCAGAAATAAATGATTCACTGCTGATGTTGCTTGATCATTACATAGAAACTTTGTTCAAATTTGGGCTGATTTAGAAAGCTCCTTCTTTTTCTTCTTCTTCTGCTGCTGCTGCCATATCCAGTTCCATGAGTCACCTTTTGGTCCTGAGCTCTTTTGGCATGCAAAGTTCTCAGCAGCTCCAGGCCAGTATTGATGAAGCTGCTGCCCTCCATCAAGATGGATTTGAGTGGAATTTAATCCACTTGAGCAGGGGTGGCCAACCTTTTTGCACCGTGGGCCTGACCAACTGCGCAGAACAGCTGAGCGGGCCAAACCATGCCCCCGAAGGCAGAATTGGGCGCATTTATGGCTGATGAAAATGTGTCCACTTCTGCATTTACGTCAGCCGCAGGCACGTTTGCACATGCGGGAGCTCATTTTATGGCTGACATAAATGCCCCCACTTCTACATCCAGGTGCAGGGGAGACAGCAGTGGGCCGGTTGGAATGGCATTGTTGGCCGGGTCCGTCTCATGGGATGTAGGTTGGGAACCCCTGCACTTGGGCATCATGCACTTGGGCACCAGTGATGCTGTTGAAATCCTATCCGGATGCCTGGAGGCCATTGGGGTCTGGATGGGGGCCAATGGGCTTCGGCTGAATCCCAGCAAGACAGAGTGGCTGTGGATAAGGGGCCCCACGTTATCCAAGGAGTTACCATCTTTGGTACTGGATGGGGCTGTTTTGCCCCAGACAGACCCAGTGCGCAACTTGGGGGTCCTCCTGGACTCACGGCTCCTGCTGGAAGAACAAGTGGCAGCTGTGGCCAGGGGGGCTTTTGCCCAACTTCGGGTGATTCGCCAACTGCGCACGCTCCTGGACCGGGGCTCCTTGCTTATGGTCACTCATGCTCTGGTTACCTCCCGACTAGATTATTGTAATGCGCTCTACATGGGGCTGCCCTTGACGACCATTCGGAGGCTGCAGCTGGTCCAGAATGCGGCGGCCCGGGTGGTGATGGGGTGTGGGCGATATGCCCATGCCTCACCGCTGCTTCGGGAGCTGCACTGGTTACCAGTTTGTCTCCGGGTGCAATTTAAGGTGCTGGTTTTGACCTTTAAAGCCCTTTATGGCAGGGGGCCAGGATACCTTAGAGACCGCATCGTCCCAAGAGTGGCTGCCCGTCCAACCAGAGCGGACCGGAGAGGCTCTCTGGTGGTGCCATCAACGAGGGGTGCACATTTGACTAGCACCCGAAGGAGGGCCTTCTCTGTGTCCGCACCAACCCTCTGGAACCTCCTACCAACAGATCTAAGACTGCAAAGTGAACTGCTGCCCTTCAGGAAAGGAGTAAAGACCTGGCTGGCAGGGCAGGTGTGGGGCCCGAACGGGACTATGGCCCCCGCCGGCTGGCTTTTATAAGACTCTCTCTCTTTCCCTCTGTGTGGTAGGTGGGACGGGTGATTGGGATATGGGTTTTAAATGGGGGTGGATGTCGGTTTTTTCTTATTGGGTGGGTTTTTTATTGGGTGGGTTTTATAAGGTTTTATAATGTTTTTATGTATTTTTTGGAGTTGTTGTAATGCCGCCCTGAGTCGGGTTCTGCCTGAGTGGGCGGCATTTACAAATGTGAATGATAAATAAATAAATAAATAAATAAATCATCACCCTTCCCTGTGGACTTCGGCACCCAAGACCGTTAGTCCTGAAGGTTGTCAGGTTAGTAAACTGCCACCTGAAACTTGGTGTTGAGTTGCTAGCAGTATGGTCTACTCTATTACCATAGCAGGATAACCTTGCCAGACAAGTAGATACTGCAACTCCTAGCAAACTAGAATAGAGGGCTTCATTGGAAGTAGAAAAATTTCCTTTAATTTGGTTGAGTTAGTTTTGTATTGGTTGACTCCTCCTATCCCTGAAATATGTCATTTAGATTTTAAAAATAGCTATGAAGCATTAAGAAATTACCTTTGTTTGTTTGTTTTCCTCTTCCATGCTCATCCTTTTATCCTTTTATGTCTTAGAGATCACAAGGTTGGAGATAGGGACTAGAAAAAGACTTATGCAAGCAGTTACAGGAACTGTTTTGGATAAAATAGCTAAAAAGACTTTAAGGCCGTGGTTCCCAACGTGTGACACACAAATATAATGCAGCGGGGGCAATTAGATTTTTGAGGAGGGCAATATGAGAATGAGTTATTAACCTTTTAGGCTTCCTCCACATGAATAGGAGTTCACTTTTTGTAGAATAATAATTATATATCAAGGGGGGAGGAGGTCAGGATTTTTGAGATGCTTAGGTGGGGCATGGCCCAAACAAAAGTTGGGAACCACTGCTTTAAGGTAAATAATAACTCAATTGTACTTAGAGAGGGCTCAGAAGTGATTTAACTTTCTCTTCTTCTGGACACTCTAGGACTGTGAAGCTTGACCAAAGGCTAGGTCTTCTCACAGGCGGTATAGTGGGGAATCAAACTCTCAACCTCTCCTAACTCATTGAGCTATTCAGCCAGCCCTAACACACATACAACACACACACACACACACACACACACACACACACACACACACACACACACACACACACACACACACACATTATCTAGTTCAGGGATTCTCAACTTGTGGCCCATTGGCCAGATGCGGCCCACAGCACCATTTCATGTGGGCCCCCACTGCCTCCACCACACCAGGAAGTGCCATGTGTTGGAGGAAGGGCAGTGGCCATCCGATCGCCGAAACTTTCTGAGGGAGCGTGACCTGGCCCCTGGCTTTAAAAGGTTGAGAACTCCTGTCTAGTTTCTATCCAAACAAACTGAAACAAACTTACCACCTCACTCATTCACTCCCACCACATACTTATCAAACCATATGAATAATATATTTAAATATGACCAGGCATCACACTTATCTTTGCTTGAGAGATCAAGTAAGAATCTATACCCTTAATGTAGGGTCAGGCTGCCTCTTATTCTGAAGGGCAAAAACAACTTTCCTGACCAATAGCCACTAATAGCCACACTATCCTTGAATACATCTGATTTCTTCTTGAAGCTATCTAAGTTGGACATTGTCATCCCATCTTGTGGCAATGCATTCCACAGTTTAATTGTAAGAACATAAAAGTGTTATGCATATGTTGTTAAATGTTTAAAAAACATAAAAGCCACACAAGATAGAAAAATGAAAAGCCCTAAGCAGTCATCATGCAAATCAGACATAATTATTGTGATGAACATGCCTTCACCTGTTTGAATTTGAAGTCTATTATACACCAGATGCTATTTGAAAGCTTTGGTTTACAAAGTAAGTGACAAGGGAGGTATCAGAACAGCAGGAATTCTAGGACAACATATTGTGCATCTTTCTGCCATCATAACAATGGTGAGGGCAAAATAAGAATGCAAAGGCATCTTGCTTTTTCCCCAAACACATATTGAGATTGTTATAGTATTGATATTGTATATGGAGTTTTCTAGATTGTTTGGCACAATGATTGGATATTTAATTAAACTTAAACCTCATAATAGTAATTTTGTGTCAGAAATTATTCTGGGTTGAAAGGATTTTTGCTGGAGAAACTCCACTCAGGGAACGCCCAAATGAGGCTCCTTTCATGTCCCCATGAGCTGGGATAGACGTATACCTCATGTCAAGGGTCAATCAAGAAATCTTGAGGGCCCATGTTCTGGCACTCCAAGTGTTCTTGAACTTCACTTCCCAGAAGCCCTGATCATCAGGAGTGCTTACTTCGGCTTCTTATAACTGAAGTCCAAAAACAGCTGGAGTGCCAAGCTTAGCCACCAGGGGCCTATAGCATGATCAACAATTGGATTTGGGGGTTGGGACAGTTGCATTTACAGACTCACCATAGTCTGAAGCCCAAAACTGGAGTTTCTTAGATTTTATATAAATCTGGTACTGCCCCCTACACATCTCAAGGTGATTAGCATTTTGTCCCCAACATGCTGGGCACTCATTTTACAGACCTTGAAAGGATAGAAGGCTGAGTCACCTTTGACCTTTGTCAAAATCAAACTCACAACATCAGCAATTTTGGCAGTAGTTCAGCAGTTTCTGTAGTGGGGCTCAAGTGGCTAAGACGCTGACTGGGAGGCAGAAGGTCAGCAGTTCGATTCCCGAGTACTGCAGGACAGAATGAGCTCCTGTCTTTGTCCCAGCTACTGCCAACCTAGCAGTTAGAAAGCAAGAAATTGCAAGTACAGTGGACCCTCAATTAACAACGCGTTCAAATAGCATCGTTTTCGATTAACGACGACGTTATTCGAATAACGACGGTACTTTTTCCCGTCGTTATTCGAATAATGACATTGTTATTTGAATAACGACGTCGTTATTCGATTGACGATGGTATTTTTACCGTCGTTATTCGAATAATGACGGTTTTTTGTCATTATTCGAATAACGACGTTATTCCAATAGCTACGCTACTTGGGGAACCAAGTAACATCGTTATTCGAGGGTCCACTGTAGATAAATAGGGACCACTTCAGTGGGAAGGTAATCAGCGTTCCATGCGCTCCAGTGTCTAGTCATGCCTGCCACATGACCACGGAAACGTCTGCAGAAGCAGATAATGCTGGCTCTTTGGCTTTGAAACAGAGATGAGCACTGAACCCTAGAGTCAGATATGACTGGCTTTCAAGCAAGGAAAACCTTTACCTTTACCTACAGCAGTTTTTATTGAAAATAAAAAATAATAAACAGAAATAAAGAGGGATTTGGGGTAACATTATCTACAATATGATCTCCATGTAGAAACTCTCCTTCCAATCTCAAGTCCCTGAGAGCCTGGTGATTCCACTTTCTTGGGCTTGCTTAGTATATTAGAGCAACTCTACCACACACTGGGTTGTTATTACAGTATATCTCTAACCAACCAATATTTTGTCTGGCCATAAGAACATAAGAACATAAGAACAGCCTTGCTGGAACAGGCCACAGCCCATCCAGTCCAGCATTCTGTCTCACACAGTGGCTCACCATTTCCTTCAGGGCATTATTCCCAAAGAGATGCCTTCACCTGCTTAGGATTCCCTGGAAATGATATTGAGAGATATCCTGCCTATCTCTCCAACCCGGAGGTTGTCCTTAAGTATCCATAATTATAGCCATTGATACTCTTGTCCTCCATGAACTTGTCTAATCCTTTCTTAAAGCTGTCAAGACTGACAGCTGTCACCACTTCTTCTGGCAGGGAGTTCCATAGGCCAGTAATCCTCTGGGTGAAAAAGTACTTTCTCTTATTTGTTTGAGAACTAGTACCCAAAAGTTTCATCGTGTGTCCCCTAGTTCTAGTGTTATGCGATAGGGAAAACAGTTTTTTCTTATCTACTTTGTCCACACCATGCATGATTTTATAAACTTCAATCAGGTCACCTCTTAGACGTCGTCGTTCAAGAGTGAAGAGGCCCAACCGTTGCAGCCTCAGATGGTAAAGAAGGTGTTCCAGTCCCCTAATCATTCTGGTTGCCCTCCTCTGCACTTTTTCCAGCTCCATAATATCCTTCTGGAGGTATGGCGACCAGAACTGTACACAGTATTCCAGATGGGGCCTCACCATAGATTTATAAAGAGGCAAAATGACACTTGCTGACTTATTTTCTATACCCTTCCTAATGATCCAGATTACCATTGTGGTGCAGTTTCTTGCTAGAGCAATGCTGGCAACCCAAGAAGATAATAAGGAGAAAGTCAGAACTAAAAAAATAAAACTCCATTCCTACTGTTGACTTCCCCCACCACAGATGGAAATGTGGTGCTTCAGGAGGAATGAAGAAGACTTTAGATCTTCATAGAAATCATTTTTCCATTGTTATGTTTTTTGAGAGTCTTCTTGTTCCTGAACAGAAACTGTAGTTGCTCAACTAGTGTCAATTAGCTCCAGTTCTCACTAGCAAAATGTGTGAGAAATAAAAAAAAGCTGACAGTGCTGTTTCCTCCTATTTACATATTCATCATCTTAGGCTTTGTCTCCCAAAGTGCTGAATACCTCAGTAGAACAACAACAAAACAATTGGAGCTCACAGCCCCCTCCAGGTCTCCTCTGCTATCTTTGCCTCTCAATAAAACTACAAAGCAGGGAAGGACCTAAGGCAGTCATGGAATAAGCAGTGAAAGCAAAATGAAGTGACGGTGGTGAAGCAGAGACAGTGTGAAATTAGGAAATTAACAAACTCAGCGAGCAAGACAGGCTTTAATCTGGAGTTGTTCCAAAAAATCCAGGTGACTCTTTAAAAATATATATATGCACATGCAGTTATTTTCTGGGGTCAGGAAATCTCTAAAATAAATGACAAAAACCTGCTTACAGTAGAACGCCTGGAAAAAAGACAAAGATGATTTGATTTCTGTAAAAATAAAATAAAAAAAGATTAAATTAATTGCTTGGATTCCATGCACAAATTTATTTCATTCTCTTCTCTCTCTTTCTCCAGGTCCTGCATTTGCATTGCATGACAGGTGCTTTTTTTGGCATGGCAATATTCCACAAATAGCTGAAATGAATAGGCTACATTTTAATTGATGGTCACACTAGAAAGAGGGGGGGACACCATAAATGTTTGTGGTAGGAATCATTTAAGAGACCAAACCGAAGTTCCCTCAACATCACCACAAAATGCTTTTGAAAAAAAGCTGTGTGTTATTATAACCTTGGAAATATGAAACAGAGTAGAAAATCTATGCCGAGGGAGAGTTAAGCGGGGAGGGTGGAACCAGTTCATGAGGGAGAAAATTGTTCCTTAAGTACACTTGAATCTAGAAAAAAAATATATGCTGCAGTGGACATAATAACTACATAGCAATAAAACTGGCCTCAGAGGACAAAATGGCTTTCTGTGGATCACCAAGGACAGAACAAGAGAAGACACTGGGCTGCTACCCCCTGTCAGGATTTGTAGATCAGTGAATAAAAGGAATGAAGCAATAATCTTACATTCATAAGAAAGTATACCTCACTAAACATAGGGGAGAGTTCTTTGAGTAAATATGAATAGTTAATTATTATTCCAATTTAATTGTTTTTAGTTGTATAACTAACTTTTTTAATTTGACCTTTGTGAGCCACATTGAGTTCCCCATCATGAGAAAGATAGCCTATACTGTAACTACAATAAATAAACACATGTTCTTGATAACTTATGTGTAAAAAGTTATAAAGCAAACTAAGACTAATATTGTTGAAACTGACTTGCCATATGTGCCGATTGTCTCAAGAAGTTACCATCATTGTCTTTGTCACCAAGTTTCAAAATCATGTGCGATCAGAAACCATGTTCACAATTCCGAAATACTGAGCTACTAGTGATCTGGTACAGCTCATAAATAAATGGTTTGTTTTTGTTTTACCATTCCCCACTCTTTCTATTTCCTCCATAACCACCCTTCCTGTAACAGCAATGGAAAAGAGGGCAAGAACTTTCACAGAAACACGAGAAGTGTCTTCCGCTGAGGGCGGGTAATTCTGAATTTTCTTTGCATTCCATCTGGCCAGGTAATAAAATCATGCCTGAGCAGAGAAATGTGGTAAGGAAATGATTAAGAATCGGAAGAAGCCACCACACCCCAAACTTCAGAGAAACGTCCAGTATCTTGAAACACAAGTTTTCTCAAGACACATAAACTGTTCAAGAGCACACAGTATGGGAATGATTAATGGGCTCTTTGGATGCAAATGCTGTACAGGATTGTTTCAAAGGGGAAAAATAACTTGACAAATTGGTCACATTACAGAGTGTTATGGATTACACTCACATGAAAAGGATTTTTGAAAAAAAAATGAAGAACGCCAGCCTGGTAGAATAATTTCTGTCCTATCTCCAAATGCTATCTCTTTCTAAACTCTACCTACAGTGTGTGAAATCAATATATGGATGTAACTGCAAAACTAATGACCTTTTCAGTATGTTGCTTGGATATGTTTATTATGGATCATCTCGGATTTGTCTTTTCCTAAATTACACTGGAGACAGATATAATGGCCTAGTAATTCCGAGCTGTGGTGGAACGGGTGGGGTGTGGGAAGACATAGCCATAACATTGTTCTCCTATAATGTCTTCCATAGACACATGATTATTTTTTCTTTCTTTCTTTTTCCTGGGCAATAAGGGATCAAAATTAACTCCAGTGGCCTAATTCAGTTGCTACTGTGAAGCTCTAGTTGGAAACAAAGTAAAATCAATACAAGAAAGAAGAGGATTGAGGGATAACGCAATTAGACTGGGTTTTGCACCACTTTAATGTTTGCTCGGACTTCATCTTCCAGAATTACTGAGATTTTAGTTACATTGCCTGAGAATGAGGTCCACTCTACATAATCGACTCAACATTCCTAGACTGGACTGTTTCTGTTGTTCAGTTGCACAGTCGGCTCCGACTCTTTGCAACCCCATGGACCATTGCTCTCCAGGCACCACTGTCCTCCACCATCCTCCTCAGTCCACACAGTGCCATGCCCATTGTGTCTACAATACCATCCAGCCATCTCATCTTCGGCCCCCCTTTCTTCTTTTGCCCTCCACCTTACCCAGCATCAAGGCTTTCTCAAGTGAATCCTCTCTTCTCATTTGATGTCCAAAATACTTTAGCTTCATCTTTGTTACTTGTCCTTCTAATGAGCAGTCAGGACTAATCTCTTCTAATATTGACCTAATTGTTCTCCTCGCTGTCCAGGGGACTCTCAAAACTCTCCTCCAGCACCACATCTCAAAGGCATCTATTTTTCTTCGCTCAGCCTTTCTAATGGTCCAGCTCTCACAACCATACATTACCACCAGGAATACCATTGCTTTGACTATGCGGACCTTTGTTTGCAGTGAGATGTCTCTACTTTTGACTATGTTCCCCAGGTTTCTCATAGCCTGTCTCCCAAGAATTAGTCACCTTTTTATTTCATGGCTGCAATCTCCATCTGCAGTGATCTTAGATCCTAAGACAGTAAAATCTGTCACTGCTTCTACTTCTTCCCCACCTATTTTCCAGGGACTGATATGGCCTGTTGCCATTATCTTGGTTTTCTTGATATTGAGTCTCAGGCCAGCTGTTGCACTTTCCTGTCTGATGGAGTGGAGGGACTGACAAAATAATGGATAATGTTGGGTATATTGTAACCTCACATGGAACAGGGGTACACAGAAAGAGCCTCCTCAAAGATTTTGGTATTTTTTGAACCACAGTTGGGTGTACCCCGGTAATGGCAACCCTATTGTGCCAGCTAATATTTCGCACACTAGGTCAGGTGCAAGGAACTGCAGAATGAACTTCCAAAGGTGGCTTCATTTTGACAGTTTCATGCCTGATTTAGACACAGAGGAAGACTTGAAACAGTTCCAGGTGGGGTTACCTAGATAGTGAATAAGGACCATCTATCCTAGACTAGCGGGCCGTGGTGGCGTAGTTATTAAGATGCTGAGCTTCATGAATGGAAGAGCACCAGTTCAAGATCTGAGTGTTGCACAGTGTAGCGAGTTCCTGTCACCTGTGCCCACTCTTGCCACCCTAACAGTTTGAAAGCAAAAAAAAATTACAAGTAGATAAATAGGTACCACTTTAGTGAGAAAGGTAAAAGCATTCTGTGTGCTGCAGTATCTAGTCATGCCTGCCACATGACCACAGAAATGTCAGCAGATACAGACAGTGCTGGCTCTTTGGCTGTATAAATGGAGGTGGGCACCACCCTCTAGAGTATGACACAACTAGCTTTCGATCAAGGGAAACCTTTACCTTTATTATGCGTCAAGGAGCTTCAAATTCAGGGAGCTTTAAACATGCTTCAGATATTTGAAAGGTTGTCATACAGAGAATGGACAGGATCTGTTCTCAATCATTCCAGAGTTCAGGACATGTAATAATGGGTTCAAATTACAGAAATCCAGATATAGTTTGAATGTCAGAAAAAAGTTTCTTGATTGTTAGAGTAGTACAACAATGGAACCAATTACATCAGGAAGTAGTAAGCCATTTAAAGCCTGAGGTATTCTAGAGAAAACTAGCATATTTTGCCCGGCGGTGCCGGGCTTTTTAAAATTGTATTGGATAGTAAAGGGTTTCGGTTTTTTTCTTGAACCAATGGTGCTGGGCTGTTTTAAATGGTGTTGTAAGGTTTTGTGGTTTTGTGGCTTCGAGGCACTGCGTCCGCCTGTGGCGGACTTGCCCTCCCAGTGGCTTTTTTTGTGGTTCTTTTTGGGGTTTTTTTGTTTTGTTTGCGTGCCGGCTTCCTCAGTGCTGGACTCTTTAAATTGGTTTTTGAAGGTTTTTGTTTTATGTTTATGCAAATTTTAATTTAATTTAATTTAATTTAATTTAATTTAATTAATATTATTTAGTTTAAAATTTAATTTTGGTTTTTAAAATGTTTATTTTTACGCATTTTTATTTTTTGTTTTGTTTTTTTGGAGTGAAAAGTAATTTCTGGATTTTGGGGGGTATTTTTTATATTAGTGTGATTATTTTTGAATGTTTTTATAACTTATTTGATTAATTTTGGAATTAATCTTATTAGTTTTAATATTTTTGAATGTTTTTTCTCTTTTGGCCTCTGGGTGGGGGTGGTGAGCTTTTCTGCCTCTCTACAATTGTTCTCTTCTGTCCTCTGGGTGTCGCTTCCGGTAAGTTTTCTCTTTCTTTTCTCATTTGAGTTCTGGTCCTCATGGATAGAAGACGTCTTTTGGTAAGTTCTCTGGGGGGGGTTGGGGGGCGGGATTTTTTTGGAGGGGTCTGTGTGCTTTTTCTGGTTTCTTTTTTTACTGTTTTTGTGTTTCATTTTTGGATTTTTGTGTGTTTTTGATTGTTTTTGGTTTTTGTGTTTAGTTTTTCGGGGGGGGGTGGCTTTCTTTCCTGCGGGCCATGCTGGCTGGCCCGTGGGAAGGAAGGGCAATGGCGGGGGGTGCTTTCTTTTCCACGGGCCATGCTGGCTGGCCTGTGGGAAGGAAGGGCAGCGGCGGTGGGGGGTTTCCTTTTTTCCCCCGCGGGCCATACTGGCTGGCCCGTGGGGAAGAAGGGCAGTGGCGGGGGGGTTACTTGTATTTTTCATGCACCGGCTGGCCCTTCGAAGGGAAGGGCAGCAGCGGCGGGGGGGTTCTTTTTTTCCCACAGGCCATGCTGGCTGGCCCGTGGGGAAGAATGGCAGCGGCGGCAGGCATTTTTTTAACTTTTATTTTTCACGCGCCGGCTGTCTCAGCGTTCTGCGCGCTAATGGCACGCAGGACGCTGGGGCTTGTAGTTTTGGCTGCATGTGTTTGCTTACTGCAGCGGTTTTTCCCCTGCGGCTTTTTTTGATTGGCCACGGCGCATTTCCGAATGTTCCTTTTGCCACGCCGCTCAGCCTGATTGGCTCTGGCGTGGCATGACGCCAGGAACGTTGGGAATTGAAGTTCCCTTTTTTTTGTTTGCAACTGGAGGGCTCCTGCCCCCGGGTCGAAAATTTCAACCCAACAGTTACCTGCGAACCGGGTTCGGGCGAGTGAACGGAGGCCCATTACGGGCTAGTGGGGCCTGGTGCAACATCCTTTGTCACTTTCCAACGGTTAACGCACCATTTTATAGGTATAGATTAAACAACCATCTATCAGGTATTCTTTTATTTGGACCCATCCATTAAGCAGGGGGTTGGACTCAATGGCATTATAGGCCCTTTCCAACTATGATTCTATGAATGTGAGCTGTTGAAATTTGTTTCTGGTGCAAAAATGCTTCAGCAGAAGGAGGAAAAGTTGCCTCCTTAAACCTGAGTTGAACCAACATGTGTAAGTATGTTTGTTTGTTTTTTTAAAATCCTGCATTCGATTTAATCTTGCCAAAGACGCAGTATTGGCCTCTTCCCCATTAGGGCTAGCTGTAATATTGGTTTTAACAAGCCATGTGAGTTAACTGCTGTGTAAGAGAGCTTCCAAATAACACTCCTAGTTTTACAAATCAAATAAAATAAATCAACTCAGTGGCTGACTACTTCATCAAATACCTTGGGATTTACTTCACTTATAAGACAGGTGAATTTAAAAGTTGGGGGGGGGGTTTCTGTCCTCATGATGCAAATGCTAAATCGAATCTATCCAGCACTTTTTGCTTGCAAAGCAGGATGTTGGGGTTTTTCCCTCCTGCTTGGGAGCTTCTACTAATTTCTTGCTGAAAAAATTCAAATTAGTTTTTCTATGCCATTTTAGGGGTGACAAAGAAGAGCAAATGATCTTTATAAATAGACCTCCCTATTACAGCCACAGGTTTTTTAGAGAATGTTTGGTCCTTGGAAATTATTTTGTGGAGCCACATTTGGAGGTGCAGGCATGCTCACACTTTGTCCTGTCATATAAATGGCCTAACCCACTGGTCATCCTATTTTACCACTCAATTTCCAGCATCTTAGGGGACTTAGTATCTCTTGCTCTGAGACATTGCATATGAAGTTCTTGGAGAAATGTAAAGTCCAGTTGAACAACATCCCTCTTCGGGGGTCATCAGAACATTTATGAACATTTAGAAATAATGGTATGAGTTTAACTAGAAATCCACTGCATTTCAGCCCGCATTTCACCCTTCAGGTACCATCTGTTGGGGAGGCTCACCTCTCCAGCACAAGGAAAAGGGCCGTCTCAGTCATAGCCCCCACACTATGGAACTTCCTCCCACTATAACTACGCCTCCAGGCCCAGTTACTATCCATAGATACGACTTATGATTCCCCTCTAAACCAGGAGCCCTGGTGGTACAGTGGTTAAACTGCTGTACTGCAGCCAAAATGTTGTGAGTTTGATCTTGAAGGGATCCAGGTTGAAAGCAAAGCAATCACACTTATATACTGCACCATAGTGCTTAGTGCACTCTCTGGGTGGTTCACAAGTTAATTAGCATGTTGCCCCCAACATGCTGGGTACTCATTTTACCGACCTTGGAAGGATGGAAGGCTGAGTCAAACTTGAGCCCTGATCAGGTTCGAACTTACAACTCAGCCTTCCATCCTTCCAAGGATGGCAAAATGAATACCCAGCATGTTGGGTGCAAAATGCTAATTACTTTGTGAACCTCCCAGAGAGTGCACTAAGCAGTATACAAGTGAAATTCTTATTGCTCTAAAGCAGTGGTTCCCAAGGGTGGGGGGCACGTCCCACAGGAAAACTTCAACTCTCAGAAGCCTAAGTCAGTACATTGGCTGATCAGTATTTTGGGGAATTGACTTAGGCTTCTGGGAATTGAAGTCCAAAAACCAAAAGTTGGAAAACACTGCTTTAAAAGCATAAAGGCATTGCTAGTACACCAGGCTGCTATTCCAGGGACATCTGAGCAAGGAGGGGTTTAAACACTCAACCACCTTGAAACCTTTTCAGGGAATCAACTTTTGATTCTGATTTCCCTGGGCCATATTCATCAGCCCTTCAGTGCTTGGACTGAAGCATCTGGCCCACAGCAGCATCTGCCTTTGTGGAAGACTTATCCATCGCATCCCAAGACTGCATGACATCCAAGTACAATTAGCAACAATGACAAAAAAAGAGAAACTCGTTGCCACAGAAGCACTCACTGGTAATTTTTTCCAGCTCATAGAGTTTTCACAATGCAACCTTGGGAGTTAAAGTCTACCTTGCCAACCCTCTGTCAAGCTTTGTCAGGCTGCTGAGAATGACTTTGCTCAAGGAAGGAAGCAAAGCAACACAGGAGCAATAACCCATCATCGAGGGCTTGTACTGTGAGGGCTATGGTGATATTGTTCTGCTTGTCTCCGCAAGGACACCGAGAGCACAGAGACATAGAAAAGACGGTGAGAAAGAATGGACAGGACTGTTGGATTCCCAGCTAGTTGGATGGGCTAGACTTTTCTCCCCTACGAGACCACATTTGTTTACTTTGTAGTGACATGACATTCAAATCGCAAAATATGTAAGGGGCATTTCCTTTTCAGTTATCAAAATCTCCATTCATTTCCACGGCAAGGACCTTATAAAAGGTACATGGCATCATTCAATTTTTTTTAAAAAAAATCTTAAATACAATAAAAATACAAAATATAAAAGGAGCATACAAATCATAAAATTAACAATGACAACAACAAATGAGAAAAAATTATATGACCTAATATGTGCACCCACCACCAATGGGACTCTATATACCAGTGATGGCGAACCTTTTAGCAACCAAGTGTACAAGCTCAACAAGCTGCAGTCTGCACTGCAGAGCGGCAGGGGGAACTCTGTGCTGGGGGGGGGGAGGAAGTGATCCCATTGGGCTGTTGGGCAGAGAGGTGGGTGGACTCTGTGCTGGGTCAACAGTGCACATGCCCACAGAGAGAGCTCTGAGTGCCCCCCTGGCATGTGTGCCCTAGGTTCATCACCACTCCTATATACCTTCAACCCATTGTTATTATATAACGTTTATTTTATATACTGTATTTGTCCCCTCTTTCCAAAAGGTTACATATTCTTATCCAGGTCTTATTCCTTACACTTTCACTAGAATTTACTCAATAAGTTCTCCCCAAATCTCTTTAAAATCATCCTTTTTTACATTTAACTTTAATTCACAGGTCAATCTATCATTTGTTGCTATATTCACCAGCATCATTCAATGGCATCATCCGATTATGGTATCAATGGAATCTTTAACATAACATTACCTGACTCTCAATGCTAACTCATCATGATAGTTCTATCAAATATAGCCCACACTAACCCTGAGGTGAGAGGCTGAGCGTGGAAGAGTTCCTTTTTTGGTCCATAGCTCTCAGAATCTTTCAGCCAACATGATCCAGAACCATAGTTGGTGAAGGATCGTGAGAGACATAGCCCACATGGGACATTTTTCCAAGTTCTAAACCAAAGTACTGTGATGGGTCAGTGGGTATCAGAATCTGGGGCATGGATACTTGGCAGCTATCACACATGCCAGGATCCTTGGCAACCAGGTAACAGACCAAATAGTAACCATACCTCAGTCCAGAGTCCAAATCCAAATCAAGCCAGAGATTCAGGATTAGTCCAGATAACAAAAGCGTAGTCCAAGTAAGCCAGAAGTCAGGTGTCCAAAAGAGCAGATGAGATACAATACCTTCAAGAGTTGGACCATGACTTCTTTCCAGTCTTATTTTTTTCACCCTAGACAGAAACTGAAGTAGTATCTACTTACACAATTGTAAGATCTCTAAATTCAACGCAACATAAGATGCAAAGGTATGCATTTGATTGAGCCAGAAAGGGGAGTTTTAATTGAAGCGATCACCTTTAAAGCAAAACTTTCATCTGTCAGAGAATCACTCCAACCAAACCTCCAAAAGTAGACGCATGGATCCTGCATTGTGTAATTACCTAAACTAGATTGTACTGGACAACTCCACAATCTATTGCAATCTATTAATCTGTGCAATCACACTCTTAGAAACACTCAAAAACATCTGGGTGTAAGCTACCACTAAATTCAATAGATTTACTTATGTGTTGACCTACCTAGCATTACACTATCACTCTTAGCTTCATACAAAGCCTTAAACTCCAGCTCTACTGCAAGTCTAAGCAAAGGGATAAATTTAACTGCAGATAGAACAGCTTCCATTTTTATGACCCAAAAGCCCGGGAGAGCAAGCCCCTTTACTCCTCTAATGTTAAGGAATTCAAGCGTAAAGCTATAAAATGTCACTTGTGGATTATTGCAATGGGGAAGTCAAAGTTGATATATCAGGTTTTACAGGCACAGATGGTACCTTCAGCACCACCTGGTTTTGCTTGATTTCTTTTTCCTTCACTGCCATAGTTCCAAATAAACATAGAATTATTGGATAATAGAATAATAGAGTTGGAAGGGCCTATAAGGCCATTAAGCCTGAATCCCCTGCTCATTGCAGGAATCCAGATCAAAGTTGTCTAATATTCTCTTGATTGCCTCCCACGCTGAAGAACTCACCACCTCCCATGGTAATTGATTCCACTGTTGTTGTGCTGAAACAGTTAGGAAGGTCTTCCTGATACTGTATTTAACTGAAATCTAGCTCCCTGTAACTGAAGCCCTTATTATACGTCCAGCACTCTTGGATGATCGAAAACAAATCCTGCCCCTCCTCGGTATTACAGCTGTTCAAGTGCTATCAAAATTTCCCTCCAGTCTGCTTTTCTCAAAGCTAAACATGCCCAGTTCTTCTAGTCTTTCTTCATCGGGTTAGGTTTCTAGCCCTCTGATCATTCTTGTTGCCCTCTTCTGAAATTGTTCCAGTTTATTAGCATCCTTCCTAAAATGCAGTGTCTAAAATTGGACACAGTACTGTACTGTAGATGAGGTGTAACTACGGCAGAATAGCGCTAGTATCTCACGGGTTTTGAAGACTATACTTCTGTGAATGCGACCTAAAATGCCATTGGCCTTTTTCCCCCCAGCCATATTGCAATGTTGGTTCCCATTGAGCTTGTGATCTACAGCAATTCCAAGATTCTTCCCACTTGTAGTATTACTGAGCTAAGCATTCCCTATCTTGGTAATTTGTGTTTGGTATTTATCCTGTAAAAATTGGGTTTTCCTGTCAAATTTCTTCTGTATTTTTTTCCCTGGGTATTAGCTCATACCTGTCAAGTATCCTGTATTGGCCGGGATTTCCCATTTGTCAGCACTCATTCCTCCCCTTTCCCACCACTCTCCTGTATTTGAATGGCGGGGAAAGGGCTTACTGTGCATGCGTGGCCACAGTGTGCATGCGCAAACGGGCTACTGCGCATGCACATCCGTGGTACTCATGCGCAAACAGGGTACTGTACATGCACAGCCACTGTGTGGATGCGCAAATGGGTTGCTGCGCATACGCGTCCACACATGCGCAGTAATTTCCCATATTTTGCGGAGCCACGCTTGACGGGTACGTATTAGCTGTTCCACCCAATTTTGTGTCAACTGCAGATCATGGTGATGATAGGTATAAAACTACTTAAACTTATTGATTGGCAGTTGGGAGGGGATATATAAACGCCTCTGGAAGTGTATTCCACAGAGTCAGTGCCTGATCAAATTAAATATGCAAGCCTAAATATGCAGTATGCAAATCTGTTTTCATTTTGGCCTTGTCTTTCCTCTGTTTTAGTGATGTTTAAGTACTAGTGGGGGTAGTAAATCCTCTCTTTTTTTCATCCTCACACATCAAACAAGGAAGAGTGGCAAAATTTCTCACCATCTTTGAAGCAGCTGCATTTTGCTGTTGTTGGCTTCAGACAGAATGTGTGTATTTTGAGAAATAGATGTGAATTTCTACAAAATTTAACTGTCATCTTATTACACAGAAGTAGAAAAGTAGGTGGCATGGATGAATTGCTTCTAAAATGTAGAAGCACTGGATGAATTATTTGTGTCTTTGTAATCAATCACAAATGAAAGCAGATTTATAACATTTGCTGTACATGCAATATATATACAATATTAGCTAGTTGCTAATGACATGTTACATGAATTTCGCAAAACACGATGTCTCACGCTCTGCAGGTGAGAATTCTTACAGAGGGCTAGAGACTTCTCAAAAGGCTGTTTGATAATTTTCAAGACAGCTTGTCTTGGCTAAGAAATGAAACATGGTGAAATTTCTTCATATCCTTAAATGTATGTTGCAAGTCTTCAGTCACAACGACTAGGATGTTCATTTGAATTGGCACCAGACATTGCTGGAGAAATCAAGGTGCTTGTCTTTTTCTTTGTACTTCTTTCCTAAAGAAAACAAATGACAAATGAGACAGTGTGATGAGGATTACATTATTCATTAGAATACAAGCCATCCTCCTTTTTACATTCTTCTTTACAGATAGGAAAAAGTACAAAGCACCAATGCTACACCCTGACAGGCTTTGTGGAGAGAGATGGGCTTGAGTTCCCATAATTGCTTTCCTGAGAAAGAAATGAATATTTTATTGCTATGCTCTCTGTCACATGACAAGGTGAGCTATTTGTGCCATGCAGTGCTGCTCTTCATGTTTACATCTGGGCTGCAAACGCCAGCAAAACACTGGCTTTGATAAGCCGACCCCCTGCACTAGTGAGGCAGGAGTGTGGTTTCCAAGATGGCAGCATGGCAGCTGGTTGAAAGCCTTATCGGGGGAAAACTGAAAATGAAAGGTACTGAATAGTCAAAGACTTAATTTTCAGGAACTTCTGATAATGCAGAACTTCTGATAACATAATCCGATAACACAGGGAATTACCCAAAGGCTAATGATCCCTGGATCACTGTAGAATTAGAGAAGTTTTAAGTAATCCAGATTCAGTCTTCCAATGAATATCTTGTTTGTGTGCCTAAGTAGTAGTATGGCAAGGTTATCCAGCTATGGTAATAGAATAGACCATACTGCCAGCAACTAAATGCCAATCGTCAGGCAGCGGTTAAGTAACCTGACCCTAAGGACTAACAGCCTTGGGTGCTGAAATCCACAGGGAAGGGTGATGGTCCTCAAATGGGTTAAATCCCACTTGATTCCATCTTGATGGAGGGCATTAGTTTCATCAATACTGGCCTGGGGCCGATGAGGACTTTGTGTGCCAAAAGGGCTCAGGACCATAAAGTGACTCGTGTAAGTGGATCAGTGGTATGGGTGTCATGCTGTGATGGGGAAGGCATATGAAAGGCATTATATTCTCAGGACAGTCTTCATGGTTGATCGCCATGAGGATAACCAATATTCGAATTCTGATACAGCAGGAGAAGAAGTGTGTCTAAGTGTCTTGGACCAGCTATAAAAAGTACTGATGGCTTCTCCAGGAAATAAAATTATAGAACATGTTACACAGACAAACCACTGGTTCTTACATCATCATCTTGCAGTGGGTAAGAACACACACACGCACAACAATTTCTGTGCTCCTGGGTGCAAATCATTCACAGTTACCATATATACTCGAGTATGTTGGGTTTTTTAGCCCCCAAAATAAGGTCCAAAAATGGGACTTGACTTATACTCAGGTCAATGTGAACACTCAAAAACATACCCACACAAATGTCTAAATTAATTAATTTTACCATATTTTCATGTATTTTAAGTAATGAAAATTCACTAGCAGCTGCTGCATTTTCCACCCTGACTTATACTCAGGTCAATCTATTTTCCTAGTTTTAGAGGTCCAAATTAGGTACCTCGACTTATATTCGGGATGACTTATAGTCGAGTATATATGGTAAGCTGATTATGCATGCAGTTTCTCATAGTCTGCGCTTTTCTGTGACCAGTGTGTGATTGATCCAGAAGTTTGTGTATGTGAATGGAACTAGGGATGCAAGGAAGACTCACTAAATTCTTTGCCATTATTGATTTAGGCTGCCTTAATATGATGACCTGAATGCTCACTGGAAGGTCAAATAGTAAAGATGAAGCTGAAATACTTTGGACATCAAATGAGAAGGGAGGATTCACTTGAGAAGGCATTGATGTTGGGAAAGGTGGAGGGCAAAAGAAGAAGGGGGAGGCCAAGGATGAGATGGCTAGATGGCATTGTAGACACAATGGGCACAGAGCTGGGAGGGCTGAGGGGGATGGTGGAGGACAGAGACGCATGGAGAGCAATGGTCCATAGGGTCACAAAGGGTCGGAACCGACTGTGCGACTGAACAACAACAATATGATGACATCTCTTGTTGCACAAAAACCTAGTCGTGTCTCTTAACATCTTCCTTTGGTGAGGAAAAGATGAGAAGCCCAAAAATGTGAGTGAGTGAGGTCGTTCAAAGCTTTAGTTCATCAACGTAAGGTATAAGCACTGAAACAGAGCAAAAATCAAGTACAAAATTTGTGACAAGATTTAAAAAAACCTAAAATACACATGTATGGCTCAAGCGGCTAAGACGCTGACTGAGAGGCAGGTCAGCAGTTCGATTCCCGAGTACTGCAGGGCGGAATGAGCTTCTGTCTTTGTCCCAGCTCCTGCCAACCTAGCAGTTCAAAAGCAAGAAATTGCAAGTAGATAAATAGGGACTACTTCCGTGGGAAAGTAACAGCATTCTGTGCACTCTGGTGTCTAGTCATGCCTGCCACATGACCACGGAAACGTGTGCAGAAGCAGACAACGCTGGCTCTTCGGCTTTGAAACAGAGATGAGCACTGCACCCTAGAGTCGGATACGACTGGCTTTCGAGCAAGGGAAACCTTTACCTTTACGGATTTCCATGGCTCATTACCAGAGCTGGCCAGTAGAGGCTACTGTCTACAATGTAAAATATAGAGTTCACTGTTATCCACATTTTCAGGTATTCACAGTAGGTCTTGGAATGCATTCCCCATGGATTCAGTGTTGTGACCTGTATTTATTCTTTTTATCTAACCAATCCCTTTGGATTGAATGTAGCTCCTTATATGGATCACATATATTGTAACATCAATGTTGTCACATAAATTTGTAGCATTGGTTAAACAGTTGGCTATCTTGGTCCTATTCCAAAATTGTCAGCTGCTACCCACATCCGAGTATACATATTTCCTGGAAACAGGAAAAATGCCACTGGCATGATTTTTTTTTTAAGGTGGATCCCAGCTTGCCATGAAGTGACCCACATACTGTGATCACGGAGCCATCTCCTGTGGCACATATGAAATGAGACATCCAGAATTTAACACTGAGACTGCAATGGACTGCCGCAGCCTTGAGGATATTAACAAACTGGAGGCTACCGGTGGCTTAGTGGTTAAGAAGCTCACCTTGTTAGCTGGAAGACTGTCAAGTTGGCAGTTCGAGACCCGGGTACTTCATGATGGATTGAGCGCTCGTCTCTGTCCCAGTTCTTGGGGACATGAAAGGAGCCTCATTCGGGCATCACCTGAGTGGAGTTTCTTCCAGAAGCCTAAGTCAATTCCCCAAAGCACTGATCAGTCATTGTAATAACTTAGGTTTCTGGGAATTGATATCACTCTGTGTGGCATGGGCCCCACACTGGGAACCACTGTACTAGTTGGCTGATAAGACAAACCCATCCAGTGCATCTAATGTTTTAAAGTCCACAAACCATATATCATGTTTGCACACTTTCTTTTGTATTTCTTTGCCAAAGACTATCCTCATGATGTGAGTTCAAAAACTGAACAAGGCCAAAAAAAAAGTCTCATTTTTTAATATGGGAAGAGCAGAATTTTGCAATTTCTTCTCAACTATCAGATCAGAACCAGCAAATATTCAGATCTGTAATTGAAACCAATGTGTAATTAAACTATTGAATTCAGAATTATATGCTAGTTAAAATGATGAGGGTGACAAGAGGAAAAGGAGGACATAGTGGTTGCTCTGCAGAGTTTGAATGTATTTGTTCAGTATTAAATTTCTTGCATTTACATGTCATAGTCTACCTGGCCAGTGGGTGATGTTATCTAAACGACTAGAAAACTGCAAGTTGTACGGCGTGTCGTCGCCAAGATGTCTACTCATCCATGCACTCCTCCCTAAATAAGGAAGGCAAGGCAAAACAGGATTATTGCTTCATTGAGAGGACCAGTCTAGACCCTTTTTCCTGATGTTTTAGCTTTCTCCATGAATGAAACCTTTTATATGAATGAAAAACCTAACCTTCTTCAAGATCATTTCATTAGCTTCACACCAGATGGGACATGAATCTGAATTTCTCCCATCTGTGATGAACAGTTTCGCTTGTACATAACACACATTAATGTAACAATGAAAATTTCACAAATTGGTATCAAATGCCATCCATATAGATAAAATGCACTTTTCTGCACAGCTTTCACCTTCCTACTATCAGTAGAATCAAGACAGTTTTTAAGCATGTTTTGCACATGTTGAAATATGTGAACAAGTCCTGAATTCCTTAGAGGATGGGCAACAGGAACCCAAATTACCCTGTAAATAAAGGCAAGTGAGGCTTTGACAGTGTACAGAGTTTTGCACTAATTTGTACATGCCTTACATTCCCCCAAAGGGCATGGCAGTCTTTAAACGGAATCAATTAGAAGTTTAATACTTGTAGTGCTTTCTTTCACAGGTCTGGATCCCCGAGAAATCTGAAACCTCTCATTAAACTGCCAGCCAGATATCCCAAGCTAGAAAAAATGTTCCTTGGAATCTGGAGGAAAGAAAATTCACTCAGTGGTCTCCTTATGACTTGACAAAAGTGAAAAGGGGGTTACAATGGGAGGGTGATTCTTTTAATCCAGATCATAAGGTGTTAAATACAGGTGATCTGTAGTTCCAAATATCCAGCCATCCTAAAGAATCCCAGTGTGACAGAACTGTAGTTGCCAGTGTTAGACTCCATCTCATGTAATAGATCCCAGCCTTGATGCTGGGAAAGGTGAAGGGCAAAAGAAGAAGGGGGTGGCCAAAGATGAGATGGCTAGATGGTATTGTAGACACAATGGGCACAGAACTGGGAGGGGTGAGGAGGATGTTGGAGGACAGAGGCACCTGGAGGACAATGGTCCATAGGGTCGCAAAGGGTCAGAATCAACTGTGTGACTGAACAACAATTTACAGCTTTGACTAACTGGGCTTTTATCATTCATCACCCTTCCAAGCTAGATAAACATGTTTTACAATGAAGCTGCAACTTCCTGAGAATTACTAGTTCCCAGAACTGCCAGATAATCTGGGAGGTGTAGTTCAAAAAGTAATGTTTCCCATCTCTAAATTGATGGGAGGGTTGTTGTTGTTGTTGTTGTTTTTTGGGTGTGTGAAATCATAGTTCAAAGCATCCAGAAAACCAACCATTCTTAAACCCTGATGAGAGCCTTCTAACCAGTTTCATGGACTTGGTCCACGAAAGCTAACATTGAAATACAGGAGTTAGTCTTTAAGGTGCCACAGCTTTTTTTGTCTTTTGTTTTGTGTGTGTGTTTTTTTGTTTACTCTCTGATATTCTATAAACAAGAACATGGAAAAGTTACTTTTGGATTACAGCTCCCAGAATCCACCAGCCAGCACAACTAGAACTTAAACTCTGCCATAATATCACCACCCAGTGGCAAAAGCGGATAAAATTTTTATACATAAAAATAAAGATTGCAAAGTTTTCAAAGACAGAGACTAAGAAGAAGAGTGGGTAGATCACTCTTTCCCCAAGTCCAAAGTTGAAACCTGCGATTTTTTTTTCAGCACAGTATTTCACAGGTCCAATCACAAACATGCAACCAGCCTTTGATTATTTACTTTGTTCCCTAAATACAGAGCAGAATGAAAAACTATGTACAGTATGTGTTCCCCCTGCTCCCTCTCTTCCATGACTAGTTATGTCAGCTCTCTCTTGTGTGACCAGTCTTACAACCTGCTAGAGGATATCTTGTATGATTTGGTCACTCATGCTCTGGTCACCTCCAGACTAGATTACTGGAATGCGCTCTACATGGGGCTACCCTTGATGATCATTTTGAGGCTGCAGCTGGTCCAGAATGCGGCTGCCCGGGTAGTGATGGGGTGTGAACGTTATGCCCATGCCTCGCCACTACTTCGGGAGCTTCACTGGTTACCGGTGTGCCTCTGGGTGCAATTCAAGGTGCTGGTTTTGACCTTTAAAGTCCTATATGGCAGTGGGCCAGGATACCTAAGAGTCTGCATTGCCTCAAGGACATCTGTCCATCCAACCAGAGCAGACCGGAGGGGTTCTCTGATCGTACAAGGAGGAGGGCCTTCTCCGTGTCTGCACTGGCCCTCTGGACCCTCCTGCCAACAGAGCTACATCTCCAGACGGAATTGCTGCCCTTCAGAAAAGAACTCAAAACCTGCCTGGCCAGCCAAGTATGGGGTGCAGGTAGAAGGGTGACTTCCATTGGGTAGCTGGTTTAGTGAAAAACCTCCCTCTTCAGTACCTTTGGTCCCTGCACTCTTTTTTAGGGGGTGGGAGGTTTTAATTCAGTTTTAATTTGTCATTTTTACACATGACTGTGAACCACCCTGAGTCAGTCTCGACCAAGTGGGTGGTGAAGAAATTGAACTAATAAATAAATTTCTCTTCCGTTCCACATACAGGGAAGAACAGACCAGTCTCCAGTTTGGAGCCACAGCTGAAGGTGGATGGGTTTGCTGATGAGCTCAGATTTTGCCCTCTAAACACCATATTTGGAAATATCCTTTTGAAGCCTTTCACTGACCAGTTTGATATTATCCATAAATATGGAGACTTCCCTATCTGTCTTCAATCTAAGACCATTTCTATGAAGGGCATCAGTTCCACCCTATAGACAACCCTGAGGAACAGTGTTTACATTTCTCCACAGTGAAGATGGTTTTACCCCCAGTGGCGTAAATCCTCCATAGTCAACTGTTTCTCCCTGAATTGATGATCTCCCTCCTCCTACAGCCACAGCTAGGAAACCCTCTGGATTTAGCCATAATGAAATTCTCTAGGAATAGGAGGAGGATAAAAAAAGTTCCAATTCTACTGTTGTTGTCTATCAAACTACCTTTAGCATCTACTTCCTGTCTGTTGGGCATTCACAAATCCATAAAGGATCCACAACATGAGATCAATACAAATGTGATAGATAGACAGACAGACAGACAGATCTTCTCTTTTCCATGATTATTTTCTCAGGAGCCTTTGGTGACCAACGTTGTCAACAACTTTTTGAAAGTCCCATAGACTGACAGGCCAGGGCCGTAGCCAGGGGAGATTGGGGGGGCGGGGCGGTGAAAACTCTTCTGAGCTAACAGCCCTCCCCAACCCACCCTGTGGTGCCAATATTATATATGTGAATGTGACATTGTTGCCCCTCCTGAACATCCCCCCCCCCAAGAAAAAATCTAGAATCCTGGCTACGTCCCTGTGACAGGGACAAGTAGTATTTTAATGGCTGCTTATTAGAAATACAGCATTTCTGCCAACACAATGACAAAATAGAGGCTAACCCAGTAATTGAACACTCTGCATTGTTATAAAATCTCACAGCACTCTTAGATTTTTTGATTCTGACAGACTTCCTCAGAAATGAAAATGTACCGCTAAGTTCATCTCATTGTTAGCATCTGAAAAACATCTCACAAAAAATATATTGCTGGCTTGACATATTCTTTTCTAAAGCTTTCAACTGGGATTCTGATGATACTTGCATAGAAATCGGTTTCATAAATCCCAAGCATGCCGTTTAATCAGCACACAGAGTTTGCAGAAGAAATATATAAGATGGTTACAGCCATTAGCAAGACATTAAAGAAATATTCCTAATAACTGGGGCAATAGTTCAAACTGGAGCTACCCCTAGTTTTGTAGTAGTGCTGTTAGTCTTACAATGGCAAGGCTTGGGAGTTGTAATTTGGGTGCTCCACTACCTGGCATCTTCTCATGTCTTTCCTTTATCACCATTTAGTGATCTCTTGTTTATTTGATTCTCCTTTGTTAAGGAAAGATAGTCATTCAGGAGGACTCCTCTGTAGTAGCTACCAGTATAATTTCAGTGTTATCTGTCCTCAAGTTGAAACTGACATTCAGTGACCTGATCGTGCTTTCAAGGGAAGTAAGATATTTAAGAAATGGTTTTGTCTGTTACTCAAGCAAACACATGAGTTTCCATGGTCAAGGAGAACAAGCTGGAAAAAAAGATTCTCCTGTTTTTATCACTTTTACCATCCAAAGGAAGAAATGTGGTAGGTACAATGATGTACTGAGGACGGTTCTGAACGGTTCTTATGAACCAGTAGCAAAAATTCCAGGCCACGCCCACTTTGCCGGCTATGGGCACCTCTCAGCCTCCCCCTCCCAGCGCCACCGGAAACACATCTCATTCACCTTGCCCAGGGCCGAAGGCGCACTTTCACCTCCGCACTTCCCTCGTGCCTTCAGCCTTGGGCAAGGCGAATGGGACACATTTTCGGTGACGCTGGGAGGGGGAGGCCGGTGCCAGACCACCAACCCACCCCACTCACCTCCCAGCAGCACCGCTGGTGAAAGCGTGGTAGGATGGTGAGGAGCTGACCCGGCAGTAGTGCCTGGCTGCTCTGGGACTCCTCCTCCTCTTCTCCGCGAAGCAAGAGAGCAAGGTAGGTTTCTTGTTTCCAGGGGGGGGTTGAGGCCACACGCACAGATAGCCATGCCCACCGTGTGGGTAGTATTTTTTTTTACAGTGCATCACTATTCTCTTTGCTTTGTAACAGAGATCCTCTTTGCTGAACTACGGAGAGAGACTTTCCTTGAATGAAATGTGTTTTACAAGGTGTTTCCAAGTCATTAACTTGGCAAGAGAAGTAAGTGGACAGATATCTGAAGGGTGGCACCAGAGGGCAGAGTCTTTATAAGTTTTTATTCTCTCCTATTTTCTGTCTTTATAAATTATCTGCTTTAATCTTGTGCATTTATTTAGTTCATAGTCATAGTACAAAAATGGTAGTTATAATTAATCATAGTTATCGTGTATTTACAGAAGGATTGAAAAGATCTGGGACTCCTCCATTTTTCACAAAAAAAATCTAAGATTCATCAGCCAGAACCAAGTGCAAAATAATGGCTCAGTAAAGCAGATTTAGCAGAATTATGGGAATTGGGTGAGTCTCTCAGGAAATGCCACTTAAAACTTTAGATATATACCACTTGAGATCCATGCTTTTTTGTTTGTTATTGTTAAGATAATAGCAGTCTTGCATGAGCTAACACTGGTTATGAATTGTATTGTAAGTAAAGATACCTTTTTATACCTTTACTAGCAAAGGTTGCCCGGCATTGCCGGGCTGTTTTAAATGGTGTTGGAAAGTTTTTGTTGTTGTTGTTGTTGTTAATGTTTGTAAAGAAGAGGTTAATCTATATTTGAAATTTTTTATTTATACAAATTTTTTTTGATGGCCTGTTTTAAACTGTGATGAGTTTTGTTTGGTGTTTTGGTTTTGTGGATGAAAAAAAGAAAAAGGATGATATACTTTTTCGAAAAACTCTTGGGGCCTTTTGTGTGGGGCCATTGTGTCTTTTTGATTTTTTTTTATTATTGTGGGCAGCAAGTGCTGCTGGTAGGGGTTATCTTGTATTTTGACTGTTTTTTCTCTCGTGGCCTCTGGGTGGAGCTTCTTCCAGTAAGTAGTCTCTTTCTTTATTCATTTCTTTTCCAGTCGTTGTGGTATGAGGTCGTGTGGTGGTGAGTTAGCTGTTTTTCTTTATTTGGGGTGGTGGTGGTGGTTGGATTTTGTGGTGTTTGGCTGGGTGCTGGGTGTGTTTGGAAATGTTTGTTGTTGATTACTTTTTTGGTGTTATTTTTGTTTGTTTTTGTGTATTTTTGATTGTTTTTGATTGTTTGTTTTTGTGTTTTTTGGTGTCCTGGGGGGGATCCCCTCTCAGACAGACTCCTTTTGTCCCCCCCCACCCTCTCAACCCCAGGGGAGCCAGTAGAGAGGGGGATTCCCCCCCCAACTCCGTTTTTAAAGAGAAGTAACCACTTGGTTTCTTCTCTTTAATATGGGGCATGTGTGTGGGGGGGGAGCGAATCCCCTCTCTGCCGGGTCCCCTGGGGTCAGGAGGGTGGGGGAGACAGACTCCTTTTGTCCCCCCCACCCTCTCAACCCCAGGGGAGCCAGTAGAGAGGGGGATTCCCCCCCAACTCCGTTTTTAAAGAGAAGTAACCACTTGGTTTCTCCTCTTTAATATGGGGCGTGTGTGTGTGGGGGGGAGGGAATCCCCTCTCTGCTGGGTCCCCTGGGGTCAGGAGGGTGGGGGAGACAGACTCCTTTTGTCCCCCCCACCCTCTCAACCCCAGGGGAGCCAGTAGAGAGGGGGAGCACAACACCCCCCCCACCCAGTGATATTAAAGGGGAAACCAGGCGCCATTGGGGAGGGGGGCTTTGGTTCCCGCGGCTTGGCGGACTTGCTCTCCCGGTGTTTTTGTTTTTGTTTTATTTTTTGGGTGCCGGCTTCCTCATAGTTCTGCATGCTCATGGTGCGCAGGACGCTGGGGCTTGTAGTTATGGGTTGGTGCTTTGTGTTTGTGCTGCGTTTTTTTTAAATGGTTTTCTTTTGATTGGCTGCGGCGCGTTTCCGGCGCAAGGAATGTTGGGAAGTGAAGTTGTTTCCCTTTCTTCGCGTTTGTGGGGCTGTTGCCCCACTGCCGGTTTTCTCAATCCTTCATTGACCTGTGGACCCAGATCGGCCGTGTGCAGGAAGGGTGAGTGCAGGCAAGTAGGGCGAGGCATAGCAACCTATAGCCAGTTCCAACGGTTAACCCTTGGATTTATAGGTTAAGATTATAGAGTGATTTTATTACACAAAGTCATACTTTATGTGCAATAAGAACACTAAAAGGGGAGACTGATTAGACTCAACTGATCTCTCCATGTTTCTCTGTGTTGCTGTATTTTATGCCTATATTCTGCTAAATAAGAAAAAAATCCCAATAGTTATTTACAAAGTACATTAATTCCTCTACATGGTAGATTAATTCCTCCAAAGCAGCTACAGCAACTCAGCAGTTTCACACAATGGAGGACTAGATAAGGTGAATGCTCCTTGTCCTTCAAGTGAATCTAGGAAATAGCTCAGGCTGCTCCCGCCACCACCGAGTCCAGCGGGGGTCACGACCGGTGGGCGGCCAGCAAGAACGAGCAGCACCTGAGGGCCATCCCACTGCCCTCAAAAGCCGCTCCCGCCATCACCGAGTCCAGCGGGGGTCACAACCGGCGGGCGGGCGGCAAGAACAAGTGGCACCTGAGGGCCATTCCACTGCCCTCAAAAGCTGCTCCTGCCACCACCGAGCCCAGCGGGGTTCCATTGGTGCCCCGCTGCTGTTGCTGCTCCTGGGACTAACCCCCTTTTTGTTCCGGCTTGAGCCAATGCCGGCGTGAAGACCTTCACTCGTGCCTTGCAGCTGCTGCTGCCCCAGGGCCAACTGGACTGCCGTGGCTGGCTTTGCTGCTGTGGCCAAGGTGCGGAGCTCCTTCCCCCGAGTTGTTGGGGGGAGTGGAAGCACCTGCGACTTTTTTCCAGCAGACATGGGGTTTTTGTTATGCTGGGTTCATTGTATCATTCTTTAATTTACTGTATTTTGTATGATGTAACTATAGTGTGTATTTTTGTATTTTGATATTATGCTTATGCTTATTATGTATTGTACTGTATTTTGAATTTATTTCTGTATTATTACTATGTTGTTATAGTGTTTGGATATGTTGTTTGCTGCCTAGAGTTGGCCTTGCCTGAGAAAGGCAGGGTACAAATTTAAAAAATTGATTGATTGATTGATTGATTGATTGATTGATTGATTGATTGATTGATTGATTGATTGATTGATTGATTGATTGATTGATTGATTGAGGTGGCTGTGAAGGCAACTTCCATGAAAGGCAGCTAATAAAACCCAGATTAGAGACAACAATTGTACATAGACAAAGGACCTAGGTCCACTGGCTAGTTCCAAGCAAAAAACATCCATTGAATCAACTGTTGAGTGTTAAGTCAATAGCTCTGTAAATCCTGTTTGTTTAATGGGTCTACTCTATTAAGTACTGTAAGTTGGAGGAACAACAAAAGAGGCAGAACCAGAGATCTTTTCAAAAAATCGTGGAAATCAAGGGAACATTTAAAGCAAAAATGACCATGATAAGGGACAAAGACAGAAATGAGCTAGCTGATGCAGAAGAAATTAAGGAAAGATGGAAAGAGTACACAGAGGAACTCTACAAAAAGGACCTCAACACTCCTGATAATCACAATGATGAAGAAATTGAACTTGAGCCAGACATCCTGGAGAGCGAAGTCATAAAGGCCCTAAAGAGCACTGCAAACAACAAAGCTAGTGGAGATGATGGTATCCCAGTTGAATTTTTCAAAGCTCTAAAAGATGATGGCATCAAATTACTGCATTCAATATGCCAGCAGATTTGGAAAACAAAACAGTGGCCACAGGATTGGAAAAGATCAGTATATGTTCCAATTCCAAAAAAGGGCAATGCCAAAGAATGTTCAAATTATCAAACAATTGCACTCATCCCACACGCCAGCAAGGTGATGTTCAAGATAATACAGGATAGACTTCAGCAACATGTGGAGAAAGAATTACCAGAGGTGCATGCTGGTTTCAGAAGAGGCAGGGGACCAGAGACCACAATGCCAACATACGTTGGATCATGGAGAAAACAAAGGAATACCAGAAACAAATTTATTTTTGTTTTATTGACTACACTAAGGCATTTGACTGTGTGGACCACAACAAGATGTGGCAAGTAATTAAAGAGATGGGAATACCAGAGCACTTCATATGCCTCCTGAGAAATCTGTACATGAAACAAGAAGCAACAGTTAGGACAGAACACGGAAAGACAGAGTGGTTTGGAATAGGAAAAGGAGTAAGACAAGGCTGCATTTTGTCACCCTGCTTATTCAACTTATACACTGAGCACATAATGTGCAATGCAGGGATGGAGGAATCAAAATATGGGATCAAAATTGCTGGGAGAAACATCAACAATCTGAGATATGCAGACAACACCACCCTAATGGCAGAAAGTGAGGAAGACCTAAAGAATCTCTTGATTGGGCTGAAGGAGGAGAGTGCAAAATCTGGCCTGAGGCTCAATATCAAGAAAACCAAGATAATGGCAACAGGCCCTATCAGTTCCTGGAAAATAGATGGGGAAGAAGTAGAAGCAGTGACAGATTTTACTTTCTTAGGATCCAAGATCACTGCAGATGGGGATTGTAGCCATGAAATAAAAAGGCGACTGATCCTTGGGAGACAAACTATGAGAAACCTGGGGAACATAGTGAAAAGCAGAGACATCACATTGCAAACAAAAATTTGAATAGTCAAAGCAATGGTATACCCAGTGGTAATGTATGGATGTGACAGCTGGACAATTAGGAAGGCTGAACGCAGAAGAATAGATGCCTTTGAAATGTAGTGTTGGAGGAGAGTTTTGAGAGTCCCCTGGACAGAGAGGAGAACAAATAGGTCAATCTTAGAAGAAATCAACCATGACTGCTCATTGGAAGGTCAAATAGTAAAGATGAAGCTAAAGTAATTTGGACATCAAATGAGAAGGGAGGACTCACTTGATGTTGGGAAAGGTGGAGGGCAAAAGAAGAAGGGGGAGGCCAAAGATGAGATGGCTAGATGGCATTGTAGACACAGTGGGCACAGGGCTGGGAGGGCTGAGGGGAATGGTGGAGGACAGAGGCGCCTGGAGGAAAATGGTCCATGGGGCCGCAAAGGGTCGGAGTCGACTGTGCGACTGAACAACACAACAAGTTGGATTTATGTCTAGACCCATGGTTCCCAACATGGGGCACACACCCCAGAGGAGGCCAATTTGATTTTTTTTAAAGGGGTCAATTTGAGAATGAATTAACAGTGCGTTTTTTGCATTTCTTATGGTTTGCGGAGCCTCAAATGCAGCATAATAAAATATATTGTGACATACACATTTTTAAAATTAAAATCAGAATGTAGGTAGGACATGGCCAAAGAAAGGCTAGGAACCTTCAGCAGGTACAGAATGCAGCAGATTGTTGGTATTGGTCAGTTCAATCATATCACTCTGACTCTGGCTAGTCTGCATTGGCTAACCGTGGTGTTATGTGCCAGATTCAAGATGCTGGTTATCACCTATAAAGCCCTTACTCAGTTGGGACCATGCTATTCCCCATCCACCCAAATTTTCAAACTTTGGGATAGTCACCCCTAAAGAGACAAGAAAGGAGGTGACCAGACCCAGAGTTCCCCAGGTAGTTCACTACCTGTTGAGCACCGTACCGTTTGCGCCCATTATCCCTCGCTTATACTATGGCGGTATATGACAGAGGCTTCGCTTATACTGATCAACAAAGAGAACAAATTTTAGGAAAAACTTCCACATTGAACATGGATATTGATTCGCAGAGCAGCAATTTTGCCACATTAGAGACTTTAAAAAGGAAGGAAGTTAGATTTCAAATGCATGCTTCATTTTTGGCAAGCTACCACCGGCTTTCTAGGATACCCGAGGCTTAAGAATCAATAAAGGCCCCACCCTTTTTAGTCAAGATAAAGAATTTACTGAGAAGTGGGCAGCCATTTTAGACCGCAGCTCGTTCGACTTCATTCTACTTATTATCGAACAATCACATAAAGAATTGGACTTAGTGCATGAAGACATCGATAAACTCCAAACATCTCTGAAATCAGAAGTCAATGACCATACTTATGAAAAATCATTAGAGGACGTCAATAATAAAATTCACCAGTTCCGGGAATCTCTCATCCAGTTCAAGAAGAACAAGTTTCAGAGGGATACTCAGGATTATTCTTCAGCGAGAGTATACAGATGGCATTTTCAGCAAGGTTCTATGCGGGTCAAACGAGTCACCTGGAAGGACCAGACCTATTCTTCAGATTTCGAAACTTCGGATTCTGATGCCCCGTCCACCTCTTGCGACGAGTCTCAACAAAAATCATATGACTTTAGAACAAGGAATCGACAGGGCATTCAGCAACGCTCGAGCTCTTCTTTTTTAGGAAAAAGAAGGACCTTGAGGGGGCCAGGAAAACATAATTTTCAACTTATCCTCTAGACCTTTATCCACTGATGAGGTACCTCTTCTTTCACTGGGTCTCACCTTTGTTCCCACTCCCTTATATCACTCCTTTAACACACGGGTGGATGTGTTTAAACTCATTAGGATGCTTAAATTGAAAGTCTTTTTCAGGTGAATGGATGTACAATCTAGGGATATGTTTAAACCTAAATCTCAGTTTAACCCGGTGGTCGACAGTCCAGCCATCAAAGTTTTTCAAAAACAGGTGCTATGGGACATTGGCAACATTGAGAACAATCATATCAAAGGTTGGTGTAACTTATCTAGAAAGGATCATGTAACCCTACAAAACTTAGCACAAGATACTTCTATTATTATAAAGCAGGCGGATAATGGTGGAGGAATAGTAGTGTTAGACACCTCGGATTATACAGCGGAGGCTTCTAGGTAGCTGGGGGATGAGTCATCATATAGAAACATCAGTCATGACCCTACCCATCATGTAATGAACATCATTAAAACGGTGGTATATGAGGGTATCTCTCTAGGATACATTACAGAGAAAACTGTGAGGTTCTTATACAATGAGTACCCGAGAACCCCTATATTTATTTATTTATTTATTTATAGTCAGATTTGTATATGCTGCCCGCTCAGGCAGAACCTGACTCAGGGCGGCATCACAACAATTCACAAAAGACATAAATACAATTATAAAAAAGCATAAAAAGCCCCCCCAACCCACCCCCTTTAAAAACCCATATGTCCCACCCACCCACTATACAAAGGAGGAGGAGAAAGTTCTTATACAAGCCAGCAGGCGGGCACCATAGTCCCATTCGGGCCCCACACCTGCCCTGCCAGCCAGGTCTTCACTCCTTTCCTGAAGGGCAGCAGTTCACTTTGGAGTCTTAGGTCTATTGGCAGGAGGTTCCAGAGAGTTGGTGCGGACACGGAGAAGGCCCTCCTTCGGGTGCCAGACAAATGTGCATCCCTAGCCGGTGGCACCACTAGAGAACCCCTCCTGTCCGCTCTGGTTGGACGGGCAGACACTCTTGGGATGATGCGGTCTCTAAGGTATCCCGGCCCCCTGCCATGTAGGGCTTTAAAGGTCAAAACCAGCACCTTAAATTGCACCCGGAGACAAACTGGTAACCAGTGCAGCTCCCGAAGTAGGGGAGAGGCATGGGCATATCGCCCACACCCCATCACCACCCGGGCCGCCGCATTCTGGACCAGCTGCAGCCTCCGAATGGTCGTTAAGGGCAGCCCCATGTAGAGCGCATTACAATAGTCTAGTCGGGAAGTAACCAGAGTATGGGTGACCATAAGCAAGGAGCCCCGGTCCAGGAGAGTGCGCAATTGGCGAATCACCCGAAGTTGGGCAAAAGCCCTCCTGGCCACAGCCGCCACTTGTTCTTCCAGCAGCAGCCGCGAGTCCAGAAGAACCCCCAAATTGCGCACTGGGTCTGTCTGGGGCAGAACGGCCCCATCCAGTACCAAAGATGGTAACTCCCTGGATAACGCGGGGCCCCTTATCCACAGCCACTCTGTCTTGCTGGGATTCAGCCGAAGCCCATTGGCCCCCATCCAGACCCCAATGGCCTCTAGGCATCCGGACAGGATTTCACGGGCCGAGATGTACAACTGTGTATCATCCGCGTACTGATGGTACCGCACCCCGTGGGAACGAATGATCTCACCCAGCGGCTTCATGTAGATGTTAAATAAGAGAGGAGAGAGCACAGAGCCCTGAGGCACCCCATATTTGAGGGGCCTAGGGCTGGACCTCTCACTCTCCAACCATACCGACTGGGTACGGCCCTATATTCCATCTCATCCCTAAAATCCACAAAAAGAAAGTTGAGGGTGCTCCCACCCCTGCAAGACCTATCGTCTCTGGAGTAAATTCTGCCCTTGAGCCTATCGCTAAATATGTATATTTCTACATTAATAAATACACTAGACAAACCCCTTCATTCATAAAAGACACTACACACTTTATTTCCCAAGTGGAGGGTTTGGAGATTACCAAAGAAGGGGTGTTACTAACACTCGATGTGGAGGCATTGTATACAAATATCCCCCTCGAGGAGGCAAGAATGATAGTACAGGACAAGCTAGACACGAGAGATTCGCCACTTCCACCAACCCATTTTTTAATGGATTTACTGGACATAATATCTGAACATAATTATTTCCGATTTGAAAAGTCTTTCTATATGCAGATTAAGGGAATGGCCATGGGGAGCCCCCTGGCCCCCTCAGTGGCCAACATGTACTTAAACAATTTTGAACACCTACACATGTACAATCATGCCTCCAATCCTTTTCTACCACATATCATCCATTATGGCAGATTTATAGATGACTTGTTTTTCATCCTTGATTCTCAGGAGATTGTCACTGATTTCGTACGATTGATCAACTCCATCGATAGTAATTTGCGTTTCACTCCTCACTTTGATACTGTCTCTATTCCCTTCTTGGATGTAGAGGTTTATATTTCCGACTCTAGAAGAATAGCGGTTAGGCTGTATAGGAAACCCACAGATAGGAATCCGTACTTAAAATACTCTTTCTATCACCCAGCCTTTGATAGAAACAATATTCCATTTGGCCTCTTTGCCCGTGCCAAGACGAATTCCATGGAATCCGCGGACTTTAACAAATCCGCCCTAGCAATCCAGAAAAAACTTGCAAACAGAGGCTACCCAGCGCACGTAGTTAACAAAGCTTTCCAGCGAGCAAGGGACACACCCAGAAAGCAGTTGCTAGATAGGAAACAACAGGGAGGAGGTAATTCTATCAGGTGTTCCTTTGAGTTTTCTCCAGCAGCCAGTCACATAAAGAATATTATCTACAAACACTGGCATTTGGTTAGTGAACTTCCCGGTTGTCATGAGAAACCGATGGTAGGTTTTAGGAGATCTAAATCCATTAGTAATATTCTTGTATGCTCAGACCATACTGCCAGAGATATCATCGATGATAGAAAGTTTCCAACTGGACACTACAAGTGTCACTCATGTATAATGTGTCAATTTTGCTGGGAAACCAAAGAGATTTACATTCCAAAGAAGCAATTAACTTTTACGTTGAGATCCCTCACCAGTTGTGCCAGTAGATGTGTTATCTACATGTGGGAATGCCCCTGCCAGATGCGTTATGTGGGACTTACCAGTCGGTCACTGAGGAAGCGGATATCGGAACACAGGTCAAAAATCAGAAACCAGGTAATCAGTAACCCATTACATGGAAAACCGCCACTCTGATAGGGACTTTCGATTTGTCGTCTTAGAAATGGTTAGACCAAGGCCATTTGAGAGGTGTGACATCAATAAAAGATTACGACAGCGGGAAGCATTTTTTATTCATTTCTTTGATACCATGCATCCAAAGGGATTAAATCAGGAGCTGGATCTCGCAGCATTTCTATAAGTAACAGTGTAGGTCATAAGTGCTTGCGGCTATAGTAGGAGGTTTTGGGAGTCTAAAACAATTGGTTACACATGTGTGATCTTTCACCAAGCATAAAGGCAGCTGGTTCTCAGTCATTATTAATGTCCATATGCACCTAATAGAATGAGTGGAGGCGAGGACGCGATGTTAAGAAACTTTTACACATTGGTAAGCTCCTTTCTTTTTAGATATAGCATTTGAGTCACAGAGCTGCCAGAACTTGTATCATGATAATTACTGTTTATAAGAAATTTATCATGTGTAACACTAGTCTAGATCATTTTGTCATGCTAATTATTATGTTGTTGTATAATTATCTTTGTGTGCAGATTTCCTGAGGAAGAAAAAGCAATCGAAAAGTCGAAATAACTGGTATCGACTTTGAAAATAATAGCTGTATCAGCGAATCATACATACCCATAGAGGAATTATTTTTGTTATCAAGAACTGTAAAAATTACCCATAGAGGAATCTTTTTTGTTATCAATTCATGTACAAATTTAGCCTTTTGGCTGTGAAGAAGATTAAAATAATCGCATTCTTTACCAAGTTGGATACATTTATTACATATCAATTTCGGAGATAATACAGCCATCAACTTTCATTTCAAACGGTTCTTTCACTACCAGATCCAGAGTATTTCCTGCTGTAGCCCCTAGGCTGTAGAGTGAATTACAAGGAGAAATTAGATGTGCCTCAACTCTGCTGGCATTTCAGAAAGCCTTATTTTATTTATTTATAGTAGATTTATATACCACCCTGTTGTGTATGCATGCAGTTCAGCGGCTCGCCATTAGCGCAGCTGACGGAGCTCACGTAGCTCCAATTCACCCAATGAAAAACTACTGCAGGAACCCTTACCACCACAGGTGAACTATGTCAGGTATGCATTACGTCAGAAGGACGTCATCGATACTGTAACCAAAGGCGCCTTCGTGTGAGATTCAAATGTATTATGTACCATATATAAGGAGGCAAGGCTCCGTCATTGCCACATGTACAAATTAACCATGTTGCAATAAAGTAGTGTTTAGCCCGCCTGCCGGCTCGTGTGCAATCAGTCTGCCTACATCAAATTGGCGACGAAAGTGGGATAATGGTATCCCACAGGGTCATCCTATCTCCGTTCGATACCTCCCAGCTGGAGTCATGGGACCTCTATGAGGAGCAGTTCCTATATGCAATAGATGCGGAGAAGATCGAGGGCGAAGCACAACGGTGAGCCTGCCTACTGGCTCAGTGTGGGTTGCCCACCCTGGAGCTGGCAAGGAACCTCCTGATGCCGAGGGTACTCAAGACGATACCACTGGCCAAAATCCTTGCTGCCCTGCAGGCACATTTTCGCCCAAAGGTATCCGTGTTCCCGGCAAGATTGGTGTTCAGCCGGCGAGACCAATGGCCTGGAGAAACTGTGGCGGAGTACGTAGCCGCACTGAGGCTGGCGGTTGTTCCATGTTGGTGGGGAGCCTTCCTGGCCGAGGCCTTGCGAGAGCGCCTTCTACTCGGCCTGCGGGATGAAGAGGCTCAGCAGAAATTGTTAGCCCGAGACGAGGACATCATGTTTGAACAGGTCTTGTGGGCTTCACAAGCTGCTGAGGTGGTGAAGGATGGGGTACGGGCATGCAGGACGAGGTCCACAGCTACGGGAAGCTCGGCGTCCATGGTACAAGCCCACCGCTGTTCATCACCATGTACAAGAGAGTCAAGAGCTGCGGCGGTAGCCACGGCGTCCTCTTCGGGCTCTGGTGAGAGCGAGAACAAACCAGAGGTCCAGAAAGTGAGAAAAAGGCCATCCAAAAGGAGAGACACCACCAAAGCAAGCCAGCGCTGCGAGGGGTGCAGAGGCTCACACGACCGGAAGAAATGCCCATTTAAAAAGGCAGAGTGCCACAACTGCGGACAGCTGGGACACATAGCGAAGGTGTGCTGGCCACGCAGAAATCGAGACCCTAACCGGACCAGCCGCTATGGCCGAAAGGATGAGGCCATCGGAAAGGTGCACGCGGGGGACACCGTGGTGAGATGTGTGTCAGACGCATGCACCCTTTTTTTGTGAAGGTACTGTTGCAGGGGGTCCAGGTAAAGATGGACGTGGACTCAGGGACTGCCTATTCCATAGTTTTGCAGACAGAGTTCCTGCAAATACCCCCAAGGGACTGCCCAAAACTGAAAGCCCTCAGAACGAACTTGCGTTCAAGGTAACTACATTCCAATCCCGAGGGTAGGAGATTTCACCGTCTGTTTCAAAAACTTCATGAGGAAGCTACCCCTGGTGGTTCTTAAGGGGGGGTCCAGTTGTCTTCTGGGGACCCAGTGGTCCGAACCACTGGGCATTGCACTGATTGACATCAACGCCGTCCAGGCTGACCCCATTCAGGATGTGTGCAACGCACACCCCACTGTTTTTGAAAAAGGACTTGGGGAGTACAGGGGGCCTCCAGTGGACTTTGATATAGACCCTTCCGTTCGCCCCGTATGGCTCAAGCCGTGAAGAGTGCCTTTTGCACAAAAGGACAAAATCGAAATAGAACTGGACAAACTGGTGGGTCAGGGCATTCTGGTTCCAGTGGACTCCGCGGAGTGGGAGACTCTGATCGTGACTGCCATGAAATCTAACGGGGAGGTTAGAATTTGTGCTGATTACAAGTGTACTATCAATAAGGCCATTCGCCCCAACACCTACCCAGTGCCAGTAGTTAGCAATTTGCTGGCCAAGTTACATGGGGGTAAATGCTTTGTGAAGCTAGACTTAGCTCAGGCTTATCAACAGTTAACGGTTACACCTGCGGCGGCAGCTGCCCAGACGATAATTACACACAAGGGTGCATTTAAGGTGACACTCCTCCAGTTCGGCGTGAACTCAGCCCCCCCGGATATTTCAGGCGCTTGTAGAACACCTGCTTAAGGGTCTCCCCAGGGTCCTGCCAGATTTTGACAACGTGTTGATAACAGCTGGGGATGAGTCAGAGCTAGCCCAGAGGATAGACAAGGTTCTATCCATGTTTGAGAGGGCTGGGCTACACCTGAGAAGGGACAAATGTCTGTTCTATGCAAATGAGGTTGAGTTTCTGGGGTTTCAAATCACCACCGACGGGGTAAAACCATCAAAATCCAAGGTTGCAGCAGTATAGAACGCCCCCAGACCAGCCACTAAACCAGAGCTGCAATCTTTCTTAGGGCTCCTGAACTTCTACCACTCTTTCCTCCCACGGAAAGCATCCATGGCAGAGCTGCTTCACCGCCTGCTAAAGAAGGATGCAGTCTGGCAGTGGGGGGAGGGTCAGGAGCGAGCGTTCAATGAGTTAAAGCGGCTCCTCTCTTCCGAGGTGATATTAACTCATTTCAACCCCAGGAAGCCCATAGTACTTTTGTGCGATGCCTCACCGATGGGGGTTGGGGCGTCCTCTGCCACGTGCTCAAGAATGGGAGGGAGGCACCAATTGCATTCTACTCAAAATCCCTCTCGAAGGCGGAGTGCAACTATGCCCAGACAGACAGAGAAGCCCTCGCAATCATTGCAGGGACAAAGAAGTTCCATGACTTCTTGTATAGGAGGGAGTTCACTATTGTCATAGACCACAAGCCCCTCCTGGGAATTTTTGTCACGGCCAAGCCCACTCCCCAGATCCTGTCCCCACGAATGCTATGGTGGGCGATTTTCTTAAATGCGTACCAGTTCACGCTAGTGCACCACCCAGGGAAAGACATCGCTCATGCGGATGCGCTTTCCAGGTCCCCCCTCCGGGAGTTGGGAAAACCCGAGTGCGAGGTTGAGCAAGATCACCAGGTGCTGCTCGTCGAGTCTCTTGATTCCCCCCAATCGTGTCTGCAGATATTACCAAGGCAACCGCCAAGGACAAGGTTCTGTCCCAAGTGTTGGCATGGGTAAAGAAGGGCTGGCCCGCAATGTCCCCATCCGAGGAACTTGCATCGTTTTTCAGGAAACGTTTCGAGCTTTCGCTCGAGAGAGGATGCCTCCTCTGGGGCCAGAGGGTGGTAATCCCTGAGGTTTTTTGAGCCAAGGTGCTCTGTTTGCTCCACACGAGCCACCCGGGGATCGTGAAGTCGAAAGCTCTGGCAAGGAGCTATTTCTGATGGCCCAACATAGACAAGGACATAGAGCAGTTAGTGGGTGCATGTGAGAGTTGCCAACACTCATGGCCCGAGGAGCACAGATTACCCCCCAGGAAGTGGGACACAGCACACGGACCATGGTCAAGGGTCCACGTGGACTTTGTGGGGACTTTCCGAGGTACAATGTTCTTGCTAGTGGTTGATGCATTCTCAAAATGGCTGGAGGTCATTCCAGTGCTAAACATGTCCTCTGCAGCCACAGTCAAACACCTGAGGAGGGTGTTCACGTGTTTTGGCCTGCCCGATGTGTTAATTTCAGATAAGGCGACCACATTCACGTCTGCTGAATTCCAGGCATTCCTTGAAGGGAATGCAATCAGGCATGTGACCTCCGCTCCGTTTCACCCTGCCACAAACGGCCAAGAAGAGCACCTGGTGTGCACTACAAAGGAGGCACTACGGAGGATGGGCCCGGGGGATTTGGAGCTACAGCTCTGCAAATTCCTCCTGTGTTATAGGGTTACTCCGCTTGCATCGGGGCAATCCCCCATGGAGATTCTAATGCGAAGAAGACCCACAACATTGTTTGTCCACCTGGATCCTTCCAGGGTGGAGGATAGAGGCACGAATGTCGCGGTAGATCAAAGGAAAGTGTTCAGGGCAGGCGACCCAGTGTACTGCAGAAATTACATGAGTGCAGGGCCAGCGTGGGTACCCAGGCAAGTGATGGAACAAACCGAGCCCATATCGTACCAACTATAGATGGGTTCGGGTTTGTTGTGGCGGAGGCATGCTGATCAGCTTAGGAGAAGAGTCACGGAAGCCACAGGAGAAAGTGGGTATTTCGACGAGTCAGTGTTAGGGTCACCCCCCACCCGTGTAATCCAAGGGAGGAATACAGGACTCAGTTTAAGAGGCGGCATAAACCCACAGGAGACCGTCACCCAACCCAGAGAAGAACAACCCCAGTTTGAATTTTTGTTACAGGATGGGGGGAGTTTTTGTGAGTGTTTCCCCACTCGTTCAAGTGAGCAGCTGGGTTTTGAGTTGTCCCAGAGGTCCCCCCATCCTCCCCGACATAGAGATACCCCATACCCCATCCCTGCCATTGCCGGGGTTTAATGGGACCTTCAGTTTTCCCGGGGGGAAGGTTCAGGTGCAACAGCTGATTCAGGCAGCACCACTGAATCGAACGGCCGACCGCAGCGCTTCCACCGGCCCCCACAATGGTTGAGGGACTTCATCCCATCCTAGGGGGGAGGGATGTTGTGTGTGCATGCAGTTCAGCTGCTCGCGATTAGAGCAGCTGACGGAGCTCATGTGGCTCCAATTCACCCAATGAGTAACTACCGCGGGAAACCTTCCCACCACAGGTTAACTATGTCAGGTATGCATTATGCATTATGTCAGAAGGACGTCACTGATACTGTAACCAATAGGCGCCTTCGTGTGAGATTCAAATGTATTATGTACCATATATAAGGAGGCAAGGCTCCGCCGTTGCCTCATATACAGATTGACCATGTTGCAATAAAGTAGTGTTTAGCCCGCCTGCCAGCTCGTGTGCAATCAATCTGCCTACATCAAACGCCCCAATCAGTAGACTCTGGGCGGTGTACACAGTCCAGCAAACACCTCACTGGCCACTCAGCAACAATCCAGCATAAGTTGAAGAAATTTAGCCAGTGAAAAATAAAAAAAATACTAAAGATCAGTGGGTGCAGTTCTACAGACATTAGTTACTCCTAAACTGATGACACACTGCTCTATTTCTCCTTTTCTTCATCTGCACTAGATGTTGCTGAAGTCCTGGAGTACTACCTGGCCTTGGTGATGGAGTACATGAAGGTGAATAAGTTGAAACTGAATCCAGACAAAATGGAGGTGACACTGTTGCAGGGAGGGTGTCCTTTTACCCAGCTAGATGGAAATCCCCCCTAGTTGAGGGCTGTTTTATTCCCTCTAGGGGAGCATGCATACAGTATAGAAAATATTCTGGATTTGCTTTTTCAACAGAATTTCAAATATTAGCCGTGGGCAGGACAATCTATTACCAATTAAGGTGTATTGCCCTGCTTTGCCTATTCCAGGAGAGAGGGACATTTACAACTCTCATTCATGCATTGTTAATCTCAAAAATCAATTACTGTAATGCTCTTTCTGTGAGGCTACCCTTGAGGTTGCTTTGAAAGTTGCAACAGGCCGAGAATGCTGAGGCCAGATTAATTACGGAGGTTAACAAATTTGATCGTATTTGCCTAGTCCTGGCATGTCTGAACTGTTTGCCTCTTGATTTGCATGCCAAGTTCAAGGTCTTAGTGTTAACATTTAAAGCCCTGAATGGTTTGGGACCTTGTTACATCTTGGAGTATCTCTCCCTATGAGTTTCTAACCATCCTACCTAGTCCTCACAGGCTTTGATGCTGCAGGTTACTATCCTGAGAAGTGAAAAGAGTTTCCACTAGGAGAACTGTGCTTTCTCAGTGTTGTTATCTTAGCTTTAGGATGTTCTGCATCTGGAAACACAGCAAGCCCCTTCCCACCAGGTTTTTAAGTAACCGGTAAAAATAGAGTTTTTTAAGGAGGCTTTTAAGAGTGTTTCTCCCTCAAATAGGGCTGTCTTTTAGTATGGCCAGGTTATCCTGCTATGGTAATAGAGTAACCATACTGCTAGCGACTCAGCACCGATCGTCAGGCAGCAGTTAACTAACCTGACAACCCTGAGGACTATGCGTGGCGAAGTCCACAAGGAAGGGTAATGGTCCCCAAGCAGATTAAATCCCACTTGGATCCATCTTGATGGAGTGTAGGGACGGGGTCACTTGGGGATGGAAATCAGACACACACTCGGGCAAGGCATCAAGGTGAGGCGATGACAAAGGAGCGCCGAGCGACCTCTTTTATTACCTCAACATTCCTCAACCCGTGTGCGCTTAGCACAAACTCACTTTCGTGACAGGCTAAGAGGAAGCAGGTTCCCAGCAATAGGTTTCATGTACTTTAGTTATGCATTAATGAGTGTACGTGCAGCAGAGAGCAACCAGCTGGTAGAGGCAAACAAGGGTTTGTGGAATGGGGATAGTCTGTTGGGGTAGATAAGGAGTTTGTGGCTCAGGGTGCCGTCTTGCAGGTCCAATAAGGACTCGCTTACATCAGCTTAGTCGGGGGGGGGGGGCTCCATGAAGGAAGTTGCGGTTCATGCCTTTTGGCTGACCCCAGGTCGCGCGGCCACGCGACCTGGCCTCCCCCCTTCGGAAGCTGGCGGGGGCTGGGGGTTAAGAGGGGTTTCCTAAGGGCAGGCTAGGGATGCTTCTGGGGGCAAAGATTGGAGCACCCCCTCAATGGAGGGCAGCACCTTCATCAATACTGGCCTGAGGTTGATGAGGACTTTTTGTGCCCAAAGGGCTCAGCACCAGAAAGTGACTTGTGGATCAGTGTCATGGGTGTTATGCTGTGATGCGGAAGGCAAATGGAAGACCACTGCATTATATTGTTCCTATGACAATCTTCATGCCTGAACACCATGATGGTAGCCAATATTCAGAATTGGATACGGCACTTGAAGAAGAAGAATATGGATGTCTAATTTCAGTCTTTAGCTGTGCTATTAATCGCTGCCTGTTTATTTGTTTACTTGTTGATTGTTGGTGTGTTTATGAGATTGGTGGTTGGTGGTTTACGCTTTGATGGGGATTATTATTTTGTATTTAACAGCTCAGAGTAGTAGTTTGCCATTAAATCGAGCAACATATAATGTTAATAACTAACTAATTAAAATTAATTAATTAATAAGCCTCATTGAAATCAATGGATCATAAATGCATGAAAAAGCACTTTCAACTCAATCGATATTAATGTAGATGTATACGCACTATTTCTTCAATGGGCTCACTCTACCTCTGTGGCTGCAATACGGTCGCTGATATTAATTGCGTTTGGCCACCTTTCTTCGGGAGTATCACCAATCTGTCCCCCTCCATTATTTTCTCCCACCCTTTATATATGCTGACCCCAGGAGAATCTGGGTCAAGACCCACATATTTTCTCTGTGCTTGTAAATGTGTCTTTTTATGCTCCCTGCCACACAGCAGGTTCTCTCTCTGGGGAGAAAGAGATTGAAAGCACAGAAGAGGGACTCAATGGCTTGGTATTGTCTAACTTACGTATGTTGGGAAGATATTCCAAGCACTCTATAATTAGCCAGTGAGGAAAAGCATTTCTGATTCATTAGGTCAACTTTAATGGTTTCCTCATTAAAAGTTTTTGCTGTTAAGCCGACAGAAGCTGGAATTTAATAGTGGCTTCCAGCACTTTCTTTATGAGCAGAGCTCTGTCGAATCTCTCTTTATCACCTGAAGAGAAGGTTTTAAATGGAAATTCTTCAGCCCTGAGCAACACAGATTGACCAGAGGGCCTGGAGATAAGCCTGCCTCTGCTTTCATAAACTGAAACCTATACTGCTGCAAAGGTCACCCCTCATTAGTGGTGGCCAAGCAGCTTTTAAATGGATTTCCCCTCCTTCATCCACTCGGATTTTCTCCAGTATTAAGCAGACTTGAGAAGAAGAGTCCATAAACCTGGATTGTTGTGCTTAGAGGAAATGACTGTCCAATCCAATGAAAATTCTTCCCCACCCCTAGTGGTGGACTTCTCGCTAAAGCCAAAGATTTGTATCTGTTGGAATCACAATGTGAAGAAGACCAATGGTGGAAGAAGTGTCCTCTATTCCATGGGCAGTCCATGGTGCCTTCCCAACCTTTTCCAGCCGGGGCCCTGAGTCAGTCAGTCACATGGTACTTCCCACCACCAATGGCAGCAGTGGCGCATATATTTGCACCATGTTTCCAGGTATTTTCCCCACCTCAACTGCTTCCCTAGGAGGAGGGAGCGAGAGAGGAACATTTTTGTGCTATTTTTGAATTTTTTTCCACCGTGTTTTCACAGTGAAACTGTGTGCTTTAGCTTCATAATACAGTATATGGGGAAATGCAACAGGATCCAGGTGAAAAAATCTTTCTCACAGTTAGCATACAGACGGGTATGCATTTGCCACTCTCTCATTCAACCGCCTCAGGAGGCACATGCTGTCAATCTAGCTGTATTTCCTTTTGTGCAGACTAAATGGTTCTCTCCTCCACCCACCCCAGAACATTCTAAATATTAAAAGCCATTCCTTGAAATTAGAACCACAAAACACTTTCTGCTAAGCTGACACCTGTTGACAGCGTAGTTGAAAGTCCTGTTCTAAGTGACATGCGAGAAGAAAATGCTTTTCATGCCCTCGGTAACAAGTAGCTGTCTTCTCTTTCAGAGTCTCCTGTTTCCTAATTACCTAATTCTGAAACTGTTAAGGTAATGCTGATGGAGAGACATTCAGCCAGAGCTGAATTCCACCTTCACTTATAAAGAATATGCAGGCTGCTAGCTTGCATGTGAACGTTATTGTGAGCTGTGCCGTTGCTACTGTGACATCCTATACATGTTTTACTCAGAAGAAGGTCCCATTGAGTTCAACATGATTTAATCTTGGTATAAAGAGAGAGGGAGCAAGATTTGTTGTTCCATCACACAATCAGGTTTGACCCTTTGCAACCCCATGGACTACAGCACACCAGGTTCCTCTGTCATCTGCCATCCTCCAAAGTCCACTCAGTCTACACCCATTGAATCAAGGATGCTGTCTAACCATCTCATTCTCTGCCTTTTGTGGATTCTCTGCCTCCTTCTCCTTTTGCCTTCAATCTTTCCTAGCATCAGAGCCTTCTTCAGTGAGTCCCCTCTTCTCATTTGGTGGCCAAAGTATTTGAGCTAGAGCTTCAGTATCTGTCCTTACAAAGAGCAGCCAGGTTTGATTTCCTTTAAAATTGACTGATTTGGTCTCCCTGCAGTCCAGGGAACTCTCAAGAGTTTTCTCCAGCACCGCAGTTCAAAGGCATCTATTCTTCTGCACTCAGCCTTCCTTATGGTCCAGCTCTCACAGCCATACATGACTACTGGGAAGAGAGGGAGATGCTGCAAGCCAAATAAAGCTCTGATTCTGATTCCACAACCCCAATATATTTAACTGTGTATCGAAGTTTTCCTCCTCCCCATGCTCTTCTCCTTTCTCCACCCAATGTCAAATATTATGTCCTGGTTTGTTGTCTCACAATTACCTGTACTATGAACCAGAAGCATAAACAAGAATCAAACATTGAATAGCAAGCATGGCTAATAATTTGAATTGAGGATCCAATGGAGACAACAAAGGAGAGAACATTCCCAAGACCCACTAGAATACTGGATAGTCCCAAGCCAGAAAGACCAGACACATCTGAAACCTGTGAGCTGGACCAATGTTGGCAGTTTCTGAGCTGACATGCAGCTCCAGTACTCTGAGCACTTGACTATATGGTCAAAAACCACAGAATTTGCTCTGCATATAAAATAGATGAATATGAAAGGGAATTAAAGTATTCGGGTTTTCAGCTAGAGCTACAGTGTTTTAGTGGTTAAGACGCTGAGCGACCGGAAGGTTGGCAGGTCAGCAGTTTGAGACCCAAATGCTGCGTCTGTACCAACTCCCACCAACCTAGCAGTTCGAAAGGAAGAAATTGCAAATAGATAAATAGGTACCACTTCAGTAGGAAATGTAACAACATTCTGTATGCTGTGGCTTCTAGCCATGTCTGCTACATGATCAAGGAAACATCTGCAGACAGTGTTGGCTATTTGGGTGTAAACAGTAATGAACACTGCACCCTAGAGGCGGATATGACTGCTTTTGAGTAAGGGAGACTTTTACTTTTATCTTTCACCCATTTGTGTGTGTTATAATTTTTCAGTTTTTATTAACTCAACTTAGCAGAGTTCTTTATCACCTGAAACAGAATTCATACATAACCTTAATTACCTAGGGCAGGGGTTCCCAAACTTTTTGGGTCGCAGGCTGGTCACGTGGGTCCTGGAAGAGGAAGTAAAACATGTGTGCATGTGCATATGCAGAACACTGCCATAAATGACCCGCAGCTGTCATAAACACATTTATGACAGCTGCGGGTCATTTATGGCAGCGGTCTGTGCATGCACATGCATGTTTTACTTCTGCTTCCAGGAGCAATGTGGGCAGTGCAGGCCAGATTAATTGGTGCCATGGGCCGGTTCTGGCCCGTGGGCCATAGTTTGGGCACCCCTGATCTAGGGCTATACTATACCAGGGAAGAGCCTAATTGAAGTTTTACTAAAATAACATTGAGACCAGTAAGGATTCTCTTAGGTAAACATCAGCTATATAGAATAAGAAAGTATCCGATTGGATTGGGAACATTTTAAGAAATACTAGCAGATTTTGCCCGGCGGTGCCGGGCTGTTTTAAATGGTTTTGGAAGGTTTTTTTTTCTTAATGTTGGTAAAGAGCCGGGCTGTTTTAAATTGTATTGTAAGGGATAATTCTTTTTGGTAATGTTAGAGGGTTTTCGAAGGTTCGGCCCAAAGACCCCAGTAGTCATTCATTGCCTTTATAGTTCTTTATTTCCACTGGCCGCATGGCAGTCAGTGATGATCAGTGGTCAGGATAGGAGAGAGGGTCGTTGGGTAGGTGAGGGTCCTTTAATAGGGTTTGGTGAGGTCAGAGGAGGTCAGAGGGGGTAGGGTTACATGAGCGGTGCATTACGGTACATGTAGTTCATGGCAGTATGATATCACCCCTGACAAAACCCCTTCTGAGATCATACGGACAGAACGTGATGTGATTTGGATTTGTTGTTCTCCTACTCACTAAGACGTAGGCCATTTAGCAAATAACTGTGTTGGGCTAATGGGAGTGGTTTGGTCAGGATATCCGCTACCTGTTCTTGAGTTTCACAATGTATCAAGTCTATGAAGCCTCCCCCTATGAGTTCCCTTACTTTTTTGTACTTGATATCGATGTGTCGGGATCGCCTGGCTAGACATTCGGCCCTTGCCATGTCTATGGCTGCTTTGTTGTCCTCGTGAATGATAATGGGAAGGCTGGGTTTTTCCCAGATGAGGGAGATTAGCTCGTTTATCCAGATCAGGTCATCTGCTGCGTTAGACAGACAGACGTACTCTGCTTCAGCGGTGGAGGAGGAGACCAGTTTTTGTTTTTCAGTGCGCCAATATATGGGGCTGCCATTCAGCATCACTATGTAGCCGGATGTACTCCTTCTGGTCTTTGTACATCCGGCCCAGTCAGCATCAGCATAGCAAGAAATGTTTATCCTGTCATTTATTTGAGGGGTTAGCAGTAACTTTCTGTCCATGGTACCCTTCAAATACCTCAACAGCCTTTTGACGGCCACCCAATGGTGGGCCCTTGGGTTGCCGGAGTGACGTGAGAGAAGGTTCACTGCCAACGAGATGTCCGGTCTGGTCCAGTTGGCGATGTGCAAGAGTGATCCGATGATGGATCTATAGAGTGTGATGTCCTCGAATGGTTCTCCCTCCTCGTGGGAGTTTTTTACGAAATCCGTCTGCATGGGGGTCCCACATGGGTGGGCGTCGGACATATTACATTTGTTAAGGAGCTCGATTATCTTCTCCTTCTGAGATATGGCAAAACCGTCCGTTATCCTTGACACATGTACCCCTAGGTATTTGTTCACCTTTCCTAGACTCTTCAGTGAGAACTCGTTTTGTAGGCCTTTGGCGAACTCATCGCATCTAGACTTGCTTTTCCCAAAGTACAACAGGTCGTCGACGTAAACCAGAACCTTTTCTACCCCTTCTGGAGATTTTCTTAAGAAGACACATTTGTCTTCTCTAACTGGAGAGAAGTTCAATTTCTTCATGGTTTCAGCTAGGCACTCGTACCATCTTCTACCAGATTGCTTGAGTCCGTAAAGGCTCTTGTTTAGCAGCCATGTTTCTCCACTGCTGCGTCCAAAACCGGGTGGAGCCCTGACGTATATCTCCTTATCCAGTTGTGCGTGTAAGTACGCTGTCTGTACGTCGAATTGATATACTTGTTCTCCAAGTACTGTTGCCATTACTAATGCGGCCTTAACACTTTCTGGTTTCACCGTTGGAGAATATGTGTCCTCGTAGTCATCTGGGTATCGTTGAGTGAAACCTTGGGCCACTAGTCTGGCCTTGTACAGGATCTGTTCGTCCTCTAGCTGTTTGACCTTGAATACCCACTTTGTTCCCACCGTCTTTTGTCCTTCAGGTACCCTTGCAGGTGTATATACGTCGAGGTCTTTGAGACTTTCCATTTCCTTCTCCATGGCCGCCCTCCACTTGTCCTGTTCTTCAGGTGGTAGCTCTGCTATGTCTTCGTAGCTCGCTGGTGTTTCGGGGTAGGTCTCCATGCTCAGAACATAATCCTCCAGTCTTCTCGGGGTTTGGTTCTTGGTCGACCTGGTTGACCTTCTAGGCGCTTCTTTTGTAGGACTTGGGGATTCGACGTCTCCTGCGTCTGTGGTGCTTGTGCGTGCTCCTCGTGTTTCAGACTTGCCACATATTGTGTCTCCTGGTTGGTCAGGCCTTGCCACGGGCAGTGCTGCCTTGACCCCTTCATGCTCTGGGTCGCCCATCAATACTTCGTTCGCGTGTATCTTGCCCCAGTTCGCGTGCTCGTGGAATGTGGCTGATCTTGAAACTACCAGCCTCTGGTTGTGGTCTATGAACCGGTACGCCTTCGAACCTGGCTCATAGCCTAGGAACCTTAGCCTTCTGGTTATCTTGTCCCCTTTCTTTCTAAGTTGCTTGGGTATGTGCACGTCTGCAGGTACGCCGAAGACGTGGAGGTGCGCCAGTTTGGGTTTTCGGTTGTACATTGCCTCGTAGGGTGTCTTACCGAGAACACTAGACCACAGCCTGTTTAACGTGTAGTTGGAGTACAGCAGCGCCTCTCCCCAATACGAGAAGCTTAAACCTGCGTCTTCTATTGCGCATCTGATCATGGTTTGTAGTACCCCGTTTCTTCTCTCAGCCACCCCATTTTGGAAGGCTGAGAATGGTGCAGTCTTGAAGTGCAGCATCCCCTTCTCCTTTATCCATTCTTCAAACTCTTTTGACAGGAATTCCGAACCTCTGTCCGTCATCATTTGCTTCACGTTCACGTTGTGTTGAGTCCGCACCCTTGTGTGGAATTCCTTAAACTTGCTGAACGCCTCATCCTTACTATTAAGCGTGTATACGTAACCGTACCTGCTGAAGTCGTCAACTATTGTTAGGAAAAATCTCTTCTGGCCTATTGATCTTCTGAGAGGTCCTACCAAGTCGAGGTGTACGAGCTGGAATGGGTGGTCTGACTTCCTGGCCGAAGTTTTTGGTCTTGGCTCAGTTTTGGACTTCGAGCTCTTGCATACAGAACAGTCCAGGTAGTTCTTGCAGCCTTTGACCTTCAGTCCCTCTGAGCATTCCAACATTTTCTTGACGGTGGGAAAACCTATGTGTCCTAACTTTCTGTGTAGTAAGTGTGCACACTCATCATGATCTGGTTTCCCTATGGTTATCCTTGGTGTTTTTTTCTTCATTCTGTTGACCTCTCCATCCCTGGTGGAGTTGTAGAGGTCATCCGCTTCCGCTTCTGGTCCTTCATTTTGTTGTTCCTCGGGTTCATCTGATGTGCCTTCCTGTGCTTCTTCTTCTTCATTACTGTCGAGCGATCCTATGGTGACTTGTTTCTCTTCGTCTTCCCCTGCAATGAAGTATGGTAGTCCGCCTATGATTTCCACTCTTCCAATTTCCTTTCCCCTTCTTTCAATGGATGCTTTCTTGTTTCTGAAGATTATTCTCAGGTCTGGGTCCTCTGTGAGTCTAGTAGTAGCTAAAACATTGTAAGGAATGCGTGGGGCATAAAGGACGTTTTGGACCAGTCCAATTTCAGGGATGTGTATGTCGCCTCTGCCTTCTACCTTAGCGTGTGCCTGATTGGCAACCTTGATGCTAAAAGAGTCTTCTTCAAAAGAATCAAATATTTCTCTGTGGCATGATGTGTGTGTGGTGGCCCCGGAATCGATCAGCCAGCGTTGCGGGCGGGTGCCCGTGGGCCTGGTTGTCTCATGGCGTCTACTTCCTTTGCCGTGTTTCACTGCATTTATAGAATCAGGCTCGTGTCTCTCTTGGTCTCTTTGGGGCCTAGGGCGCCTGCCTGGACTGGGTGATCTCCACCGTCTATTATCTCTATCCTCGTTGTCTCTTAGTTTGCTTGAGTACTCGTCTTGTGACTCGCGTCTCGGCCTCGGCGTGTCATCATGGCGTGTTCGGTCATGTGAAGGGCTGTATCTCGCATCCCTCCTATCTTTGGTATATCTTGGGCAGTCCCTTTTAATATGTCTTCTGGAACCACATGTGTAGCATTCCCGTGTTGGGCTGGTTTGCTCCGTGGGTACTGCCCTCCTGTGTGGCCTGTCTTCCCTACGTGTTGTGGGTTCTGTGAAAACTACCCTTTTGTGTGGCCTATTCTCCCTGCGTATGGCGGCCCTGTTTCTCCTGAGGTTGTCTTCGGCTATAAGTTTCCTGGTGACATAGTCCAGTGTGACATTGTCACCGCTGGTGTTGTCTAATTGGGTCAGGAAGTCATCCCAACTTGGGTCGAAAGAATTGTAGATGATGCTGATTAGGTGCTGTTCAGTAACGGTTTCGCCCCTTCTTATGAGATCAGACCTCATGTTGCTTAATCTCATCAGATGCTCACCCATGCTATCTCCCTCTTTAATCTTGTATGCGTACAGCTCCCTCAGCAGTAAGCACGTTGTGCTCCTGTTCTTGCAATAAAACATGTTATACAATTTCCCCCAAACATCATAGACAGTTGACTCACTTGGAATACACCCATACATAGTTGCATCTATGGTACCCAAAAGCAGGCAAAATGCCCTGTGATGCAGTCTGTCCACCTCCATGGACCATGGCTTCTCTGGTGGGTCTTGAATTAGGTGTAAAGCCCCCTCCCTCATTAACAGTACCTGAAATTGTTGGTTCCAGTCCATAAAGTTCTTCCCAGTCATGCCGAGGATTGGGAAGTTATTTGGCAGTTGGCTCTGTTGGGCTTGGTTGCTTGAATAGTTCTGGTGTCCTGGTCTGCCTTTAAACTGGCAGAAGGGTATGGGTACGCATATTGTTGGTTTTGAAAGTCCCGCCTGTTCCCCTTTTGGTTGCCAGTAGGGGGAGCCCGTTCTCCACTCGGTGCTTGGCTGGTCTGTTGGGGAGGAGCTCTGCTGCCTTATCTGCGTCTGCGCAGAGCTCATTTCTCGTTGGTCTTCGAGGTGGGCGGATCTCTGTTCCGGAGGTCCTGCTTGCCTTGGCTGGAGCCTTGCTGGAAGTGCAGCTCCGTCGCTGGGGCTGCTTTCCTGGTTGGGAGGCCAGGCGGAGTCGTAGGAGGGACGTCTCCTTCTTTGTTGGGCTGGGGGAATTCCGTAGCGCCAGGACTCCGCCTCCTCAGATCGTGGCCTGGCATGGGGGTCTGCATCATCCTCGGAGCCTCTCCCGCGGTCGGATCGGATGGGCAAAAGGTCCCGGTAGGTTTCTGCTTCTCTCATTTCCCTTGCTTGTGTTCTCAGTTCCCCATGCCCCTCGCGTCCGCTTTGACTTTTTGTCATGGGTGAATCCTCTGCCCCCCCTTGAGACTCAGCCATGCGGCTGGTGGTGTCCCTTTCAAGCGCTCTTGGGGTTTCCCACTCCCCTTCTATTGTCTGGGGGCTGAGGATTGGCATGGCCCACGTTTCTGGGGTGCGTGCATCCAGCCTCCCGGGTGCCAGGGTCCCTTCCTTTTTACGCATTGCCGGCCCGCTTGGGTTGTCCCTGGGTATTGGTAGCCCGATGTGGTTCCCCACCAGATGATTTGAATCTGAGGCCACCATCTGTAATTGGTCGGCCAGATTTGGGATCGGCGTTGTGTCTGGTGTTCCCGCCACGGAGGTCCCCGGGGTGGAGCTTACCGCGCTGTCGTTGGAATGTTCGCTTCCGTCGTTTATCAGGGCCAGTAGCTCTGCCATGGAGATTGTCTCTTTCCCGGCGATTATTTTCTGGAGCTCGGTTATCTGGATCGTGTGCGGGTCATCTCCGGTTTTGGATCCATCTTTGAGCCCCTTGGGTTTGGCCTGCATCTTGGCCCCCCCTTTTCTCGTCTGGGTCTTCCGTTTGGTCATTTTTGTTTTCTGGGGTTAATTATGGGCAAAAACCAAAAACTCTGCTACCACTTGTTAGAGGGTTTTCGAAGGTTCGGCCCAAAGACCCCAGTAGTCATTCATTGCCTTTATAGTTCTTTATTTCCACTGGCCGCATGGCAGTCAGTGATGATCAGTGGTCAGGATAGGAGAGAGGGTCGTTGGGTAGGTGAGGGTCCTTTAATAGGGTTTGGTGAGGTCAGAGGAGGTCAGAGGGGGTAGGGTTACATGAGCGGTGCATTACGGTACATGTAGTTCATGGCAGTATGATATCACCCCTGACAGGTAATTTATGTAAAAAAGAGGTGTGTTGGTGGTTAGGGGTGGTTTTGGGTGTGCACAACCACCACTACCCATACAATACCACTCCAACCACCAACACACACATTAAAAATTCCTGGCAAGGCAGGAGTGGTGTGTGTGAGAGAGAGAGAGAGAGAGAAAGAGAAGCAGTGTGTGTGTGTGTGTGTGTGTGTGTGTGTGTGTGTGTGTGTGTGTGTGTGTGTGTGTGTGTGTGTGTGTGTGTGTGTGTGTGTGTGTGTGTGTGTGTGTGTGTGTTGTCCCCCCAACCCTTCCAGAGCCAGGGGACCCTGCAGAGAGGGGATTCCCTCCCCCCACAGGACACCCCGTTATTAAAGAGAAGAAACCAAGCTCTTTCTTCTCTTTTAAAACAGAGTGTTTGGGAGGGGGGTGTATTCGATCTCCTCTCCCTGGTCCCCTTGGTTTGGTAGGGTTGGGGGGACAAAAGGGGTCTGTCCCCCCAACCCTTCCTGAGCCAGGGGACCCAGCAGAGAGGGGATCATTGCCCACCCACCCACCCCAAAAAAACCACTCTGTTTTAAAGAGAAGAAACCAAGTGGTTTCTTCTCTTTTAAAATGGAGTGCATATGTGTGTGTGGGTGTGTGTGTGTGGATTCGTTCTCCTCTCCCTGGTCCCCTGCGTTTGGTAGGGTTGGGGAGACAAAAGGGGTCTGTCCCCCCAACCCTTCTGGACCCAGCACCATTCATTGCCTCCCTCACCCACCCCCTAACCCTTACCTAACCCTTATCTTTTCCTGGTTCCCTCCAGCTGCGTCTTTCAAAGTCTTTCCCTCCGGCTCCCACCATTTTGTTTTTTTTTTAAGTCAGCGCGCATTCCCAGCCTCCTCTGTGCTCGTATCCCTCAGCCTGATTGGCTGAGGGGTTGCACAGTGCAAAGGACGCTGGGAATTGAAGTCCTTTTTCTTTTTTCATGTTCGGGGGGCTCCTGCCCCACTGGCACATTTCTCAACCTGACAGTTACCTGCGAACCCGGTTCGGGTGAGTGCAGGGAGGCTCGGTCGAGGCTAGTGGGGCCTGGTGCAACATCCTTTGTCACATTCCAACTGTTAACACACAGATGTATAGGTATAGATAGTATAGTACAAGTTACTGTAGACAGAAGTCTAACCCCCAACCTGTTTCTTTCAAAAAAAACTTCATTCAAAAACTGATCACTGAATGCTGGTGAGATTCCTGCCTGGCCAGACTGGACACTAGAGGGGTAAGACTGGAAATAAAAGGCAAGTATCAAGTGGCTAAGACGCTGACTGGGAGGTGGAAGGTCAGCAGTTCGCTTCCCGAGTACTGCAGGAGGGAATGAGCTCCCATCTTTGTCCCAGCTCCTGCCAACCTAGCAGTTCGAAAGCAAGAAATTGCAAGTAGATAAATAGTGACCACTTCGGTGGGAAGGTAACAGCGTTCCGTGCACTCCAGTGTCCTGATGCCTGCCACATGACCACAGAAATATCTGTAGAAGCAGACAGCGCTTGCTCTTTGGCTTTGAAACAGAGATGAGTACTGAACCCTAGAGTCGGATGCAACTGGCTTTCGAGCAAGGGTGACCTTTACCTTTACTATCGGTAAATAACACATTCATATTCACATATAATATTCAAAATACTACTCAAATAAACAAACCAACAATAAAGGCAGAAGGAACACTAGGCTAGACTATTAAATCTAAAAAGAAAATGGCCAAAATCCTATTCACTAATAAATCAAGCAGAAGTGAAATTGTGTAAGTCATGGCAGTGAATTACTGTTAATTGACAAAGTGCTGGTTGTATTCCCAGAACATGCTTTATTGACATGACACAATCTCTGTCTGCAAGCAGTGCAGTGCAATTCAAGCTCTGTTGAATCTCTCTTTATCACCTGAAAAGAAGGTTTTAAATGGAAATTCCTTAGCTCTGAGCAACCCTGATTGACCAGAAGGCCTGGAGATAGGCCTGCAAGTTAAAGCTGACAGTGAGCAAAATCAACTCTTCCTCAATCACAACAACCTAATGTTTCCCTAATATGATGCTATTTTGAAACATTTTGGAGACAAACTCTTGTTGTGTCTGTTCTACAGAATCATCCAAAGTGATTCAGACCAATCCTAATTCACTTCAGGCTCAATTTGCACAAATCTGATCTGTTTTTGACCTGACTTGGCCCAATTCAGTCAAATCAATTGCACAGCCTTAGTAAGAAATGCTCCAACTACAGTTTCCCCCATTCATACAATTCATTGTATGCAGGGCTGTGCATGTAATAGCAAAACTGAGCTACTTTGCTATCAGGCCAAAGTTTAAACGCAATCTGATTAAGAGGTGGTGCACAATTCACTGTTACTGTTATGTGCCACCAAGTCACTTCTGACTTATAGAAATCCTAGCAGGGTGTTTAAGTTATATGAGACTAGCAGAGGTTGCCCGGCGTTGCCGGGCTGTTTTAAATTGTGTTGGAAGGTTAAATTGTGTTAATGTTTTTTTAAAATTGCTTAGTCTGTAATTTTAATTTTTTAAATGTTTATTTATGTGATTTTTTTGGCTTGCCTGTTATTAACTGTGATCTGCTTTTTTGGGTTTTTTTTTTTGAGGATTAATAAAAGAACAAAGTATGATATAATTTTTTCAAATTGTTTTATGTAAGCGAATAATGTTTTAGTTTTTTGAATTTTTTTTAATTAGTTGTACCGTAGGTCATAATTTTAATAATGTAAAAGTAAATGTTTTTTACATTCAATGTTTTTAAAATGTGTTTAGATGTTTTAGGTTTAAATTTGAGTTAAAACTCAGCACAGGATTTTTAAAGGTTTCTATTGTATTTTATTGACATATGTTTGTGATTTGTGTTAAAGTGTGTTTTAGTGTAATGTTTTTGACTTGTTTTTATTGGTGTGACCTTTTGTGTAAAATTGTGAATTTGTGTTATGTTTTTGATTTGTTTTTACTCTTGTGGCCTTTTGTTTGGAGCTGTTGTGTGTTTTTGAATTGTTTTTACTATTGTGGCCAGCAGGTGGTGCTGGTAGGGGTTATTGTATTTTGACTGTTTTTTCTTTCCTGGCCTCTGGGTGGAGCTTCTTCTGGTAAGTAGTCTCTTTCTTTATTCATTTCTTTTCCAGTCCTGGTGGAGGTAGGACATCTTTTGGTAAGTTTGCTTGTTTTCTTTCTTGTGTGTGTGTGTGTGTGTGTGTGTGTGTGTGTGTGTGGGTGTGGGTGTGTGTGTGGGCGGGGGGGTAGGTTGGAATTTGTATTTTTTTGTCTGTTTGTTTTGTTTTTGATTGTGTTTTTGTTTACTTCGTATTGTTTTTGTTTTTGTGTATTTTTGGATGGTTTTGTCTGTGTTTTTAGTAATTTTAAAAAAATTATTTATTTGGTGGTGGGGAGGGGGCGTGGTCATTGGGGGTTAGGAATGGTGGGCTAGGTGGTGGGGAGGGGGCATGGTCGTTGGGGGTTAGAAAGGGTGGGCTAGGTGGTGGGGAGGGGGCGTGGTTGGTGGGGGATAGGAAGGGTGGGCTAGGTGGTGGGGAGAGGGGCGTGGTCGTTGGGGGTTAGGAAGGGTGGGCTAGGTGGTGGGGAGGGGGCTTTATTGTGTTATGGTGCTTTGAGTGTGTGGAGTTATGAAAGTAGGTCAGGGTTTCCCCTTTAATATCAGTGGGTGAGGGGTTGCGACCCCCCTCTCCGCTGGCTCCCCTGGGGTTGGGAGGTTTGGGGGGACAAAAGTGGTATGTCCCCCCAACCCTTCTGGACCCAGGAGACCAGGGAGAGTGGATCGATTCCACCCCCCTCCTTAAAACAACTCCGTTTTTAAAGAGAATAAACCGCTTGGTTTCTTCTCTTTAAAGACGGAGTTGTTTTAAGGACGGGGGGATCGATCCCCTCTCCCTGGTCTCCTGGGTCCAGAAGGGTTTAGGCAACATACCCCTTTTGTCCCCACAAACCTCCCAACCCTAGGGTAGCCATCGGAGAGGGGGATCGCAACCCCCCCACTATTAAAGGAGAAACTCCAGTCGGGTCCTTCAGGCGCTGTTGCTGAGGGAAAGAAAGCCGGCTGGTGTTTGCTTGGCTGTGAGGCAGTGAGTTGTTTTTCGTTGGGGGTTATGAAGGGTGGGCTAGGTGGTGGGGAGGGGGGCATGGTCATTGGGGTTAGGAAGGGTGGGCTAGGTGGTGGGGAGGGGGGCATGGTCATTGGGGTTAGGAAGGGTGGGCTAGGTGGTGGGGAGGGGGGCATGGTCGTTGGGGTTAGGAAGGGTGGGCTAGGTGGTGGGGAGGGGGCATGGTCGTTGGGGTTAGGAAGGGTGGGCTAGGTGGTGGGGAGGGGGGCATGGTCGTTGGGGTTAGGAAGGGTGGGCTAGGTGGTGGGGAGGGGGGCATGGTCGTTGGGGTTAGGAAGGGTGGGCTAGGTGGGGGGGAGGGGGGCATGGTCGTTGGGGTTAGGAAGGGTGGGCTAGGTGGTGGGGAGGGGGGCTTTAGTGTGTTATGGTGCTTTGTGTGGAGTCGTGAAAGTAGATCGGGTTTCCCCTTTAATATCAGTGGGTGGGGCTTGCGACCCTCCTCTCCGCTGGCTCCCCTGGAATTGGGAGGTTTGGGGGGACAAAAGGGGTATGACCTCTCCCCAACCCTTCTGGACCCAGGAGACCAGGGAGAGTGGATCGATCCCCCCCATCTCCTTAAAACAACTCCGTTTTTAAAGAGAAGAGAAGACGGAGTTGTTTTAAGGACGGGGGGTATCGATCCCCTCTCCCTGGTCTCCTGGGTCCAGAAGGGTTTGGGCAACATACCCCTTTTGTTCCCACAAACCTCCCAACCCTAGGGTAGCCATCGGAGAGGGGGATCACAACCCCCCCACCTACTGATATTAAAGGGGAAACTCCAGTCGGGTCCTTCAGGCGCCGTTGGTGAGGGAAAGAAAGCCGGATGGTGTTTGCTTGGCTGTGAGGCGGTGAGTTGTTTTTCATTTTCATTTTTCGGGCGCCGGCTTCCTCAGCGTTCTGCGCGCTCATGGTGCGCAGGACGCTGGGGCTTGTAGTTATGGGTTGGTGCTTTGTGTTTGTGCTGCGTTTTTTTAAAATGCTTTTCTTTTGATTGGCTGCGGCGCGTTTCCGAACGCTGCGCCGTGCGAGAGCCTCTCAGCCTGATTGGCTCTGGCACGGCGCGGCACAAGGAATGTTGAGAAGTGAAGTTGTTTCCCTTTCTTCGCGTTTGTGGGGCTGTTGCCCCACTGCCGGTTTTCTCAATCCTTCGTTGACCTGCGTACCCAGATCGGCCGTGTGCACGAAGGGTGAGTGCAGGCAAGTAGGGCGAGGCATAGCAACCTATAGCCAGTTCCAACGGTTAACCCTTGGATTTATAGGTTAAGATGTGGCTCACCATTGCTGCCACCAGGACACCCGGTGAGCATCAATGGCTAAGCAGGTATTTGACCCCAGGTATCCTGAGCTTGGCCCAACACTTTGTCCCCTACACCACATTGGCTCTCAGTAGTGTAACCTATTAGTGGCTACAAAAAAAAACCAACACCATCAAATGGAGAATGGAATGAGCAGGAGATGGGTCTCAATGGACTTATAGGCAGTGATGCACTGCAACAGGTTCTGTCAGGTTCTGCAGAACCAGTAGTGGAAATTCCCCCAGGCCATGCCCACTTGGTTGGCCACACCCACCTCCATAGCCCATAATGCAGGATGTTTGGCCACGCCCATAGATTTGGCCCAGCCCACAGAGTAGGTAGTAAAAGTTTTGCAGTGCATCACTGCTTGAAGGCCCTTTCTAACTCCCTTATTCTATGATTCTGTTCTATGGTTTTATGAGGGTGTACTTGAGCAGTGAGCCAACATTTCTTAGAATACTTTTTTCCTAAGATAATTGCTGAGAATTTCCTTGTTATGAGACCCACACAAGGCAATTCAAAATGAAAGAAAGAAAGTCTTCTAAATTCTCTAAATTGTTTAGAACCCTCCTATACTACAAACCTTTTTCTCTCTTTCTCGTTCTCACTCACTCTCTCTTTCACACACACACACACACACACACACAATTGTACAGAAGTGTTCAAAAACATTTACTCCTTCAGAGAAATAACACACCCCAATTGCAAAGCGCCATTAAACTTATTTCACAATCCATTAAGTCTTTAAAAAACCCCATAGACATCAAATTAAACCAGATTAGCCAAATCGTAGCTCTCAGGCTGAACCCAAGCAAATCATGATGGTAATCTTTTAAAAACTCTGTTTTTATTATTATTATTTTTAAATCCAACAAATAAGCTAGTAATTATCAGATTGCTAAAGTTAGAAGTGCTGTGTTCTTCCAGTTACACAAAATAGAATCCCCATGACACATTACACTGGTGTGCTAAGCCCACGATGGAATTTTTCCAAACGCTGCTAGCTTGCTGAACTAGACACACAGACAGGATAAATCTGTATGCATTCCTTGCTGGTATTAGTTCTATTCTTAATCTTAATATCCCCATGCTGTTGTTTGATGCAATTAGGTAGCCATATCCTTCTCATATTTCAATTTCAATTTTAATTTATATCCCGTCCTACTCTGCGCAGGCCGACTCAGGGTGGCAACAGCATAGAAAAAAATACAGTATACAATAAAGAATCTAGTTACAGATTACAAAAATTACATAAATCACAATCAATACAAGATACATACAAAATGGCACAGCATACATAACTAGTCAAGGCTCTACAAACTCAGCGTCAGCGACGGCCTCAGGCCCTCAGCAAAAACAAAGTCCCTCATGGCCATCGGAAACCCGCGCAGGTGCTTCCACGCTGCCCGCAGCCAATGCCTGAGTTGCAGTGGCTGTAGATCACCCATTTTGCCTCCAAACCATCTCTGCTGCTACCGATCACTTCGAAGAACACCGCAGACATGAAGATCCTAAGCGACAAGCACAAAAGCTTTGTCAAACAAAACTATGCCCTCCACCATCTATTCAGTGTAATGTTGTGGTTGCATGTTTCATGCCAGGATCGGTCTATTGAGTCACCAGAGACACATCCATCAACTGAGAAAATGACTTCCAGGGGAAATGTATGCTCGGATACGAGTAGCAGCCAATGTCGATGACCACATATTCTTGAAATTTGTATGGGGCAATAAGACCAAAGGCCTATCCAATTCAGTACAGAGTTGAGAATTATTTCACCAAAAATATCGTAACCAACATAGCTACCAGCCCTTCAGGGTTGTAGTATTCTGGCATTCGTAGTCCAAAAAAGTAACTTGTCCCATCTCAGGGGCAGCAACATGTTTTTTCCGAACCAGAAACCTCAAGAAAGCTTCAACAAGGCTTCATTCTTTCCTTCTTGTGTTCCGCAGCAAATGTCTGTTATTCATAGATATTCTACCTGTGTTTCTGGGGATAGCATGTAGTCACTGTGACTAATCACCATGTATATGACATTTCTGCCTTGAGAGCTTTATCTTGATATTATAAGATGAAGATGCCATGGAAGTATTTTAATTAGTCAGTAATGCCATTAATAGGTAGATTGAGGTATCTATAGAGAAGCCTAACTGACTTTTAAACCTGTCTAAACTAGTGCAGTGGATGTTGTCACTTACAATGTCCTTATTTAGTGGACAAAGCATAGCACCATGGATAGCATCCTATAAAGTTCAGTCCAAAATGCAGAGTGGATTCACTGTCCCTGTGAAATCAGAATCAGACTAAATCAGTAGTGATCATTACTTCTGCCCATCATCACATAAACAAATTTCATATCAGATAATAAATAAAATAAAACAAACAAGACAATAGATCAAGGGCAATAGATTGATAGTTTAATTTAATTCAGAACTTTGATGTGAATAAAGACCATTTCCTCAAAGTATGGTCCTGACACTGTTACTCCCTGAAGGGAGCTGCCATCAATGTTTTAAAAAGGGACATTTATCATTCACTGGTTAAAGCTTAAATTTAATTTAATTTAAATTTAATTTTTACATTTGTATTGCTGCCCCCTCGCCGAAGCAACTCCAGGCGGCTCACAATAAAAGCATAAAAGACAATAAAACATCCATAATAAAATTGTTTAAAAAACATCCCCATTAAAATCCCCCCACCCCATCTGTAAAAAGAGGGAGGATCTTATAGAAGCCAGAAGGTGGGGGTCACCCCTCCATCAGTGCCCCACACCTGCCCCGCCAGCCAGATTTTAAGTCTTTTCCTGAAGGGCAGCAATTCCGTCTGCAGCCATAGCTCTGTTGGTAGGAGGTTCCATAGGGCTGGTGCGGACACAGTGAAGGCCCTCCTTCTTGTGCTAGAGAGACAAGCCCCTCTAGCCAATGGTACAATTAGAGAGCTGCTCTCTAAAAGTCATTTCAGATCTTGTTCGTATCCAAGCTTTGCGTTATTTGCATTTTTAGTTAATATCTCATTTTGTGCAATAGTAACTGTTGTGTCCAAAGGTTTAATTAATGTCTTTGTTAAAGATGCCATTAAGTCATGCTGCAGAAGCACGCCCTTTTCTGTAAGGCACCAAAGTTACATTGCAGTCAATGTAATTTGATTGGTTTAACACAGGTTTCCCGCGTTCTCAAAACCCGGGCAAATGTATCACTGGTAACTGTCATTCTGTCTGTATATAAGTTGCTACCTTGTCCCCTTGTTTCCCAGTCCGAACTGAGCTGTTAATAAATCACTGAGTTGTTTCCCCCAACTATTGCTGGCACATCTGTTCTAGGGTTCGGACTCAACAGTAACCTAAGAATAAAAACCACACAATACAGAGAGCATGTTATTAGAAGTGAGAATCTGTTAAGTACTGGAAAACATCTGATTGTCACAGCAGGAGATTTTCAAACTTCCTGCAGTTTACAAACTGATTTGCTCTGTCTTGGTCATGTGTTTTCAGGATGGAAACACAGGTTTGATTTGCGAGTCTGATTTCTCAGACAAGAAGGTCTGTTTGACTCACATCTCTCCTAGAATGATAACATGCTTTCAGCTCAGTGTGATACTTGTAACATGCTATCTGGTCCCAGCTCCCCATTTTAATGTTAGGACTGGATTCCTTCTTGTGCAGCATGCAGGAGTAAATGGTGACAACTGTTCAGCAGAAAGACCCCACCCAACAACCTTCAATCGTCCCCTGTAATGGTCAGCAGCCTGAGTTGGTTTGGGCATTCACCAAAGGGCTCATTATACTTTTGTGGCCACATCGCTGCACATATGCTACATCAAAGGGTGGGGGAGGAGCTGCCAGAGAAAGGTGAACAATGACAACAGAAAAGGAAGCAAGAGAGAACCGTAAATTCAAGGCCTTTCCAAATGGCCATATGTAGGATTTGTTACCAGATAGTCCAAGAGACCATATTGCTACTGAAATTACAGTAACAATGGAGCAGCAATAATAAATTTTGATATGCCCTTTGAGGGCTGTATTTTTCACGGATTTAAAAAAATCTTACTGGAAAGCTAGCAAAGAGTATTTGTCCAAGCATGCCAATAACAGGACTCATCCTTCAATATGCAATATCATAGTGCATCAAAAATTACACTCACATACACACCACAGAATGAGATGTGATTGGGCACTTTAGTTTTTTCCTTTTGTCCCCAGCAAAAAGACCCTGAGAAAAAGCTCTGGCAAGATCAACTGCAACCTAACTTGGGATGCCATCATTCCACCATCAAACATGTGTGTATCTAGAATAGATAGATAGGTAGGTAGGTAGGTAGGTAGGTAGATCTGTCTATTGTCATAGTCCGCCAGGCCAGTCGGTGACGTTATCTAAATGGCTATAAAACTGCAAGTTGTGCGGAGTGTTGTCATGGAGATGTCTACTCATCCTGTCACTCCTCCCTGAATAATGACAGCAAGGATGTCCAAGCATGCCAATAATAGGACTCATCCTTCAATATGCAATAGCATAGCACATCAAAAAGTACACACACATAGATAGATAGATAGATAGATAGATAGATAGATAGATAGACAGATAGACAGATAGACAGATAGACAGATAGACAGATAGATAGACAGATAGATAGATAGAATTGACTTTATATGTTTTGACATATCCTCGTTTCTTCCTTATCTTTCAGGCTTTCTTTCCAGTCTGCCTTGTATACGAATCAGAAGACAGAATATTTTTCAAGCAAATGGCAGAATTGGCAAGGTATGCAATGGACAAAAAGATAAAAGCGACTAATGTTTAGATAATTTCACATGAGATACTGGTCACCAGAGAGAACAATTACTCTATTAAATTGAAAGTCATGAATAATTCAGCAGCGTCATCCATGAACCAAATCCCAAAGTAGCAGGGTGTTTGATGATCAATGAGAATGGCCAGTTTTAAATAATGGGAGGACAATTTCATGAACTCTGCTTTTGATTGTTTAATCAGAGCATGCTGTGGATGACGCATCTCCCGCCCTTTCTGAATTCTGTGGAGCTTAAAGCTTGATAAGTGGAATGAGAATATAAAGAACCTTTAAAAAGCCCAGTTGTTCACTGTTTTCACCATTCTTCCCTCACAGATTGTGAACAACCAGATCCCTATGGAAAAGGCAAAAAAGACACAAATACAATCGAATCTCTGGTCTCTTAGTATATCCCTATGTTTCTTACTTTAATCCGATCTCCTAAACTGTAACATGACATTTCATATTTCATCAGAAATGTTTCAAAAGGTATCAGGGAAGCTCGATGACTGGCAGGAATTTAGACAGATGAATTCCTTCCACTTCTAGACAGATGAGTTCCTTCCACTTCTACAATGCTTCTCCTATGAAAGCTTGTGCAATTGATACCCAAGGGGCCACCTATCTCGTTAAGAATCTATCCAGATGTTTAGATTTGAAGAGAGGCCTGTTAGGCATACCAGCATTTTATGTCAAGTCAGAGAGTCTAATGCCTGATCATTTCCTTAAGACCCCTCCAGAACTTTATGGCTCTGAAAAAAATTGTAGGCACAAATGCTTTGAAAACAAATATTTAAAGTTGACTATCAATGTTCTAGTTTCTGTGCTGAACATATATAGCTAAATTACCTGGAATAATGTCAAATCAGGATGTTTTAAAATGTTTTTCTACATGTTTTTAAAATTATTTTTAATCTTGGTTTTCATATTGATTAATGTTTAATTGTTTTTAATTTGTTTTGTATAGAATTGTAAACATGCTGTATTGTCTAGTTTTAATTGTTAGGAGTCACCTTCGGAAGAAAGATGGCACATAAACAAACAAACAAACTCACCATCACTTAGTCCTTCTATCTCCACGTGGGCAGTCACAAATAGCCATACTACACTATGAATATTAGAATCTCTATCAGTTTCCATTTTGCTCCCTTGCTTTTTCTTGTTCTTTTTCTTCTTTTAATTTATTTTGATACATTGTGAACTTTGTCAGCTTCAACTACAGTATACGTATAGATTTGCCATACGTTTTTCTTAAAAGACTCACATTTGAATGGGTTTTTCTTTATACCTATTTTTCCTACCAACTAAGTTAAGTTTGTGACTTTTTTTAAAAAAATGCTCATTCTGAATGCTCATTATTCAAAAAAGAAGAGCAAGGGGAGAGAATTTAGTTGTGATTTCTTCGAAAGATTTCTTCGAAATCAAGAAACCAAAACATGACTGTCTTACAAAACAAGAATTGGATAAATTTAGGTTTTAAAAATGTTTGATACATGTTTATTTTTTATTGCAAGACATCACACATCAACCCAAGAACACAGGCATTGGAGACCTACTAATAATTCACCCTAGGCCTATATTCAGAAATACAGCAAGACCCTAGGGCTAGAGTAGACATTGAATAATGGGATTTACATAAATTTTGAGTTAGGTCCCATCAGTGGCTTTGTTTTAGTGAAGATTAACAATTGGCTTTAGCTCTTAATTTATTCTTATTGTTCCCCTTCTTTTGGATCAATATTCCCACTGTAAAATTTACTCAGATTTACACAATTTGGCAATCAGTCTCACAAATTAAGCCCATGTTTATCTTCTAGTGACCAACCACAAAACAAAACAGCTAAGTATAAGAAAGTTAAATTAGGGAAAAGGACTAGAAAGCTAAATTTAGGATATTTTCCCATCACTTTGGCAGCATTCCTGAAGGGGGGAAAAGACATGCTGAAGTTATAATCCATTTTATCTTTAGTTATACATTTATATCCTGGTTTTTTTCCTCCAGTGAACTCAATACAACTTCCATATCTCTTTTCTTCCCCATTTTAATTACTACGTTACACTAACTGTATAGTTAGTATAGGGGGGCTGCAGTGGCTAAAGCGGTTAAGTCGCTTAACTCGATGACTGGAAGGTTGGAGTTTAATTCCTGGGTGCTGCATGATGGATTGAGCTCCCGTCTCTGTCCCAGCCAACCTAGCAGTTCAAAAGCAAGAAATTACAAGTAAATAAATAGGGACCACTTAGGTGGGAAGGTAAACAGCGTTCCATGCACTCTAATGTCATGTCTGCCATGTGTCCATGGAAACGTCTGCAGACGCAAACAGTGCTGGCTCTTTGGCTATAAACAGAGATTAGCACTGAACCCTAGAGTCGGATACGACTGACTTTTGAGCAAGAGCGACCTTACTAACTGTACACATTCCACAATGAAGGTGATTATAACAGTATTTCTCTGGTGTAAGCTTCACCTGCTGATTGATGTTCTGCAATTAAGACTGTGAATCAGTCTGGTGTGTGCATATACAGTTTATAGCAGTAAACCACACTGTACTCTTAAAATAACACCTATCAGCATAAGGTAGACTCTTCCCTAACTTGAATTTTGCTAGTGTGTTACAAGGGAACCCTGTGGAATCATAAATGCAGGGGGGTGGGAAAGGTCAAGAAGTTTATTTTGAGTGTTGAGAAATGATGATCACATTAATTAATCTCATTATTCATTTGCCCTTTGCATGGTTTCGATGCACTTAACATAAATCAGGATATAAATGAGCATGTTACCAGAATAAGACAAATGTACCCGCATTAATAGATGTGGTTTAAATATGCATCTGCTACCTGACTCAGGTCACCTGAGTTGTATTGCTATGCATAAATGCATCATTATAGAGGCAGTGAATATAAATCTGCCTGTCAGCAAGGACCTGGCGGGTTTAGACTCAACATAACATAGGATCAACTTTTCTCTTCCATCTACCTTGTTATGAAGGTCTAAGAGACAGAAATCTATTGTTTAGTGAGACTGTTTATATGCAAAGCTCGTATATCCAGCGTGAGAAGAGAAATGTTCCAAGTTGTTGTCCCCACATTGTTATTCTTTTCTTTACACTAATACAGGTAGTACACTGCTCCACCTTACCTGATCCACCGGTGAATAAGGGCACACAGATTGCTGTCTGGCCCACCCTATGACTTTTTGAAGACACTTTTGTAAGGGTCCATGAGAGTATTTGCTCATTTCTGATTGTCCATTTAAAAGGGGGAGGGGAACGTTGCTAGAAATGGAGAAATGCAAATGGGAAGACCAGGTTACAGACTGAATGTTTAGAGAGAACAGAAGGGTTTCTGGTCTAGGCAGTGGTGGTTTGCAGAGTTGCAAGTATCATTAAGTCGCACGAATCCAAACCTTTGCTACCCCCATTGACCATAGCACCCAAGGCTTCTCTGTCATCTGCTGTCCTCCGTCGTCTGCCCAGATCTATGCCTACTGGCTCAATGATACTGTCTAACCATCTCCTCTTCTGCCGCCCCCTACTTCTTTGGCCTATGATCTTTCCTAGCATCAGGGCCTTCTCCAGTGAGTCCTCTCTTCTCATTTGATGGCCAAAGTATTTGAGCTTCAGTTTCAATTTCTGTTCTTCCAAGGAGAAGTAAGGGTTGATTTTCTTTAGGAGCAGAGCTGCATACTCTGTCTTACTTTAACGTTTCAACTTTTTGTTTCATCCTCCAAATGTTCCAGATTCATCAGTTATTAGGGAGAGAGGGAGGGTCATTTAAAGTCCTAACTAACAATGTTGGCATCTGGACCAAACAGCATAAAATACACTCCCTGATCAACGTTGTAGAGAGGCTGGGTCTACCAAGCCCCAGGTACACATGCCCTCGGCTATCTCAGTGAGGCAAAGTACAGTATAGGTCTCCCTTCTACAAAAGCCAATTGTATCCAACTCTAGAGTATGGCGCTGATCTCCATTTACAGCCAAAGAGCCAGTGGTATCTGCATCTGCAAATGTTTCTGTGGCCATGTGGCAAGCATGACTAGAAGCTAAAGCACACAGAACACTGTTAACTTTCCTGCCAAAGCTGTACCTATTTATCTACTTGCAATTTCTTGCTTGCAAACTGCTAGGTTGGCAGGAGCTGGGAGAGAATTGGAAGCACACTCTGTCATGCGGCGTACCCATCAAACGTGGCTCCAGAAAATACGAGACCTGCGCATGCGCAGAAGGGTTCTGTGCATATGCGAATGTGCAGTAACTACTTTCCCGGCTGGTCAAATTATGTGATGGTGGTGGGAAAGTGGAGGAAGTGGCACCGAAATACAGAAAATCCCGGCCAATCCGACATACTTGACAGGTATGCATGCAGCACTTGAGTCTCAAACTGCTAACCTACCAACAATCTGGTCATCAAGTTCAGCATCTTACCCACTAAGCCACCACTGCCCTGAGGCCAAATATACCAACCACTTTTTCTCTGTTCCACACTCCAATGACCAGATCTACTGGTCTACTGCTCCTATGGTGGAAGGCCAGGCTGCTGGGCCAATCCTGGAAGTCTGGTTTTGGATGCTGCCATATAAGATGACTGAAGAAGGGATGTGCCACCCAAAATTAGGCCCAATCCTATTGGAGGCCAGCATCTATATTGTAAAACACAAATAGTTCTATGTGCTATTTCTAATTATGACTCAAAGAAGCACCATCTTGACGGAACTCAACACAATTATTTCATAACACAATTCTACTTCCCCACCACTCTTATGTAATGGAGATTTTTTAAATTCAAGACCTCTCATATATGTTTTTGAATAACAAATAGCACACTTATTGTTGCTGTTTGTAAACTCTGAGACAGGAATATAAAGAAAAATCACTAAAATATTCATTCTCATCAACATAGGATCTCTGGACTCAAGAAGAAGAAATTTTCAAGTCTCCTGTGATTCTAAACCCCAGGTTAGGAATAGAGAAAAAAAAAGTGTCTTTCTTTTTTTAAGGTTTAGAAACCCGGCAAGTGTGAGAAAAATGTCTTTTTTCCTTTTTCCTTCCTTCCTTCCTTCCAGCCTCATTAAGATTTCTCTTCTTTGCACACAACTTCATACACAAAAAGACACAAACAATACACACACGTGCACACGCACACACACACACATTCATTTCCTGGATTTCTAAGCCTTAAAAATCTATGACACAAATCAGCAGATATTGGCCGCTTTGTGCATTAGCCATTATATGATAAGGTATTACTCCTGGGGGGAAAGATATTATTTAATATTATTATTGAAGCATGTGTTAGATAAGTAATGGCATAAGGAGAAAAGGTCACAATTCCTTGTAATCACTTGCATCAATGAGACATGCCAGCACTTGCTGCGAAGAGGTGCTGCAAGTCTACACAACAAGAACATCCTCACAGTGACAAATAAAGAGGCTACTTTTCTTCCCTGGCTGCCAAGCTGTGAGCCATCCATTTTCCAAGCAGAACGGATGGTTAAAACATCTTACTCACAAATATTATGTAACCACATACGGTTAAACGCAGCCCTGATGAAGAGCCCTTCATTGCTCTGTCCTCTGTTCAAAACCACATGTATCTCCTCTTCCCAGCAAAAGAAGTAATTACAAAACAGACAGGGCTTCCTGGTGTATTTCACTTTTCGCCTCACTAATTTGCTGTTCATCTCCTTGGCAGACGGCTGTGATTGTTTTCCTTGCAAAAGTCGCTGCCTATCTCTCCTACGCATGGCCCCGAAATTTATACAGTTGTCTAGAACTCCGAGAGACACCTAATTAAAGGAGGTCATATTGTGATGAAGTCAGGGAAACTTATCCCGCTATCGATAGTGTCCTGTTTCCGTATGCAGCAATAAGAGAGTAACTAATTAGGGTGGTTAAGAAATCACTTTTCCCTCTGAAAATAAGGAGTTTCCCACACTTTGCTCAACCACTGGCCTGGGTTTTTCCATTGGCTAAAATCATGGTTCCCAATGTGTAGAGTTGCCATAATTCTCTCCCACAAAACCGGGACAGAAGTATACTTGAGAAAAATGGGCGGGTTGTCTACAAAATAGCCTTTTTTAAACAAACATAATATAATGACAGCTATAAAACACTTTCACATTATATATATTAATAAATAAATGGATTTATTTACAATAGTTAATTCTTACTGTAAGATGATCTGTTGTACTTCTGAGAAGTCACCTCGCGGTCAACTCTTAATGTCCTCAGTTACAGGAAACACACTGGTCACACTTATTGTGTGGTGGTGTGAGGCGAGGACGTTAAGATTTGTCTCCAGGTATACTCCAACTCCAATGTGGCAGGAAATCACTCTTTTGATGGAGATAGTTCGAATTTATTTTAATGGTGTGTTATAATACACAATCAGTAACTTTTTAAAATCCAGGACTTTAACATGATTTTTATTGAACTGGCCGGGACAATTTTTCTGACCTTGAATCCGGGACAATCCCGGTTTTCCAGGATGTATGGCAACCCTATCAATGTGGGGCACACGCCACACAGGGGGACAATTTTATTTTTAAGGGGGGCAATTCGAGACTTTCTTTGGAAACTTGTTTAGACCAAGTAAATGGCCTTTTAGGCTTCCTCCACATCAATAGGAGTTCACTTTTGGAAAAATAAGAATTATATATCACAGAGGGGTAGGGATCAGGATTTTAGAGATGGCCAAAAAAAAGGGTTAGGTACCACTGGGTTAAAACATGTACCACTATTCTGTCAGCTGATGAAATGAGAAAAATAGACTTCCAAAGATCCCGTTCTCAAACTGCCACTTGAAAAAGGTAGCTTCCTCCATTTCTGGCCAGCATAATGTCTACATTCAGTGGGGAAATTCAGGGAGTGCCTGTCCTAAAAACTAAGTTCACCCTTGCTCAGAAGCCAGTCGTATCTGACTCTAGACTGCAGTGCTCATCTCAGTTTACAGCCAAAGAGACAGTACTGACACCAGAGTGCACAGAACACTGTTACCTTCCCACCCAAGTGGTACCTACTTATTATGCTTGCAATTTCTTGTTTTCAAACTGCTAGGCTGGCAGGAGCTGGGACAGATATGGGAGCCCACTCTGTTGTGCAGCACTCAGGTCTTGACCTGCTGACCTGCCAACCTTCCAGTCATCAAGCTCAATGTCTTAACTGCTAAGCCACCACAGTCCCTCTCCTAAAAACTGTGAGTGTGTAAATTGTAGGGGAAGGAATGTTTAATATTTGACAAAATGGCCAAGCCAACTTTAGGGTCTCAGGGGAGAGTTATTGCCTAATGACATTGTTCCATTTCAGCCCAGCCAGTTTTCGATAGCTTTGCGTCTAGACTTTGGGGTTTTGTTCTTTCTCAAACTGGTATTGTAAACGAGGCTGATGGCTTCAAAGAGCTTTCTGCGACAACCCTCCAATTCCTCCTTTCTAACGTTCTCCAATATTTTTCACAGCTGGCTTAGCATGACAGCTCCATCGGATAGATACTCCTGAATATGGTCCATTACCACAATAAACCATGTGCTTTCCACCAGCCTCGTAAAAGAAAAAGATAAAGTTTGTGTAGGAGGCATGAAATTTACTAGAAAAAGACATTTCGACATAACTGGACTTTTATGTTCCACAAATAAAATATATTGCACCTCTAATATATACATAAAATTTTAAGGGCTTAAGGGCAGGAAAAATTAAAGGATTTCCAAGAAAGAGAAAGCTCAAAGCGTTCTTAATAAATAAATAAAAAACCTGCACATCATGAAGGCTGAGGACCAGGTGTATTTAGAGCTACCTTCACTGGCCCACTAACCTATGAGGGAGGCTCCTTTGCACCTGGAGAATGCAAAACCAATAATTGCTTGTGATTAAATCACCATACAAAGAGACAAAGAGTCTTTAAGACATTATTGTCTATATTTGTCTTACCAAATTAGGAAAAGCACTGAGCATGATTAAGAGTCCTGCCAGTGTGTCAATCCTGCATTGCTATATCAATTCACTATTTTTTTAATTGTATGGCTGAACCCTAAAGGTAAAGGTTTCCCTTGCTCGAAAGCCAGTTGTATCTGACTCTAGAGTGCAGTGCTCATCTCTGTTTCTAAGCCCAAGAGCCAGCACTGTCTGCTTCTGCAGACATTTCCATGGTCATGTGGCAGGCATGACTAGACACCGGAGTGCACGGAACGCTGTTACCTTCCCACTGAAGTGGTCCCTAATTATCTACTTGCAATTTCTTGCTTTCGAACTGCTAGGTTGGCAGGAGCTGGGACAAAGATGGGAGCTCATTGTATCCTGCAGTACTCGGGTATCGAACTGCTGACCTTCCGCCTCCCAGTCAGCGTCTTAGCCACTTGAGCCACCTAAAGACTCCTGGGATTTGTGGTTTAAGGAAGTCCTTGATTTACTCTGCTGTAATTCAGGAGACTGCAATGGCTTAGTGGTTAAGATGCTGAACTTGGCGACTGGAAGGTCGGCAGATCAGCAGTTGGAGACCAGAGTGCTACATGACAGAGTGAGCACCCGTCTTTGACCCAGCTCCTGCCAACCTAGCGGTTTGAAAGCAAGAAATTGCAAGTGGATAAATAGGTAACACTTTGGTGGGAAGGTAACATCATTCTGTGCGCTCCAATGTCTAGTCATGCCCATCACATGACCACGGAAACGTCTGCAGAAGCAGACAACGCTGGCTCTTCGGCTTTGAAACAGAGATGAGCACCATACTCTGGAGTTGGACATGGTTGGCTTTTGAGCAAGAGTGACCTTTACTTTTACCTAGTTCAGGGGACTGATTTAGAACTATACAGTAGAGTGTTCTGAGTATGAGGATTTTGAGTGGACACATCACAGTTAGGACAGACTTACTCATAACATCAACCCCTTATCCAAGCAAAACTGTGATGCAACAAAGGTAAAATATTGGCTATTCCCAGCCCTACATTGTTATGAAGTACTGAACATGGTACCTGCCACCAAATCATGAAATCTTCATGCTGGAGCCATGAAGAGTTTATGATTTGGTGACAGGTCCCATGTTCATCAATCAGACTCTCCCACCCTTGGAGATCATCAGTTTTTATTGTTTGTATATTTCTGGTTTTAACTATTGTACACTGGTCAGAGTGGGAAAATATCCCAGATGGCCGGAATGAATGAATGAATGTCCACTTTAGAGGCACACTTCTACTTATTAGTTGTGAGAACCAGTGTGATATAGTGGGTTTTTTCCTTTCTTTCTTTATCTTCTTCCATGGTTATCTAGGAATGGCAAAATAATTGCCTGTATAACTGTGATTTATAACTCCAGATTTAATTTTTTCCCTTTTGATTCATTTTAAATAGATTGTGTGATTCTAATCATTATGCTCTTTGAAAAGAATGTACTAGTCCTTCTTGGATGGTTCTGTATCATTTCCTCTGCTCAGGATTAACAAGACATTCCTAATTGCACAACCTTACAGTAAGAATGAGTCAGGGCCATCCTAGCATCTTCTTTTCCAGCCCATCTTAATTGTGATGTCATTGACTCACTTCCAAGGATTTGGTCCATTGTGGTTTCTGGCAATGCTGACCGCTTTGCAAATTGCATTTGTGAAAACAGTCCATCCTGCCTTTGAGTGCCTCATTTGGCTCATGTGTGGATATTTTCCCCATCAATGGAGGTATAATTTAAATCCGCAGTGATCAATGTCCAGGCTATTTCAATGTAATATTTCACTAAAATCGTGTTTTCCCTGACAGCCCTAGAGATCTATAACAATAATCACTATGACTTATTCTGTTTTTTCTTGTTATCTTGTGTCCCAAATATATCTTTTATATCAGCCACAGGACACTTTCTTTCATGATTGCTGTTTTTACCATTCCAGCATTATCTTGCTGCTATCACAGCCAAATATGAAACATTTTCTTGGTTGGTTAGCTATACAAAGCACTCAGTTGCTTCCTAGCAGAATTTACATATTCAGACCAAGAGCAAACACATCTTTCAGCCTTAAGTAACAGAAGAAAATGAGGGAGGGAGAAAAGAAGGAATTGGAAAAAAGGGAGGGGTTAAACTCCAAAGCAAATGTACAGTTTCCATCATACATGTCTGAGGTTAATCGGTCTTTGGCCCAAGCCACTGTCCCACCTTATCTGAAATCCTCTACTATTATACCTCTGCCTAAAAAACCTAACACAGATAGTCTGAATGACTTCCGCCCCGTGGCGCTTACACCCGTCAGAATGAAATGCTTTGAAAAGTTGGTGCGGAACCGTATTATGGCTTGTTTACCAGTTGGACCTGACTCTTGTCAATTTGCATATAAGTGAAAGAGATCCACGGAGGATGCTGTGGCTACGGTCCTACATGCTGTTCTGACCCATTTTGAGAAACCAGGGAATTATGTGAGACTGTTATTTGTAGATTTTAGTTCTGCGTTTAATACTATTCTTCCGCATAGTCTGGTGCCCAAATTATTAGATCTGTGGCTTCCGCCGTGCTTATGCAGGTGGATACTAGATTTTCTATCAGATCATTCCCAATGGGTCAGGATGGGCTCTCACGTCTCTGCGGATCTCAGTATAAGTACGGGGATGCCGCAGGGGTGTGTGCTGAGCCCGCTTCTGTACACACTTTACACATATGATTGTGTTCCCAGTTACCCCAGCAATAAGATTATTAAGTTTGCAGACGACACAATGGTGGTTGTTCTGATTACTGCTGGGAAGGGGGAGTCGGCTTACAGGAAGGAGGTTGAGATGCTGACGGAGTGGTGTAGGGAAAACAATTTATTCCTCAATGTAAAAAAAGACAAAAGTGATCATTGTGGACTTCAGAAAATGCAAACTGAACATCCAGCCATTTATTATTGGAGGGAATTGTGTGGAACAGCTCTCGGTGTTTCGATTTCTGGGAATGGAGCTGAGGGATGATCTAACATGGGGAGCAAACACCAAAGATCTGATGAAGAGAGCACAGCAGAGGTTATACTTCTTGAGAATCCTCAGGAAGAACAATCTTTCAAAGGACCTGCTGTTGGCATTCTACCACTGTACCATAGAGAGTGTGTTAACCTATGGTCTGTGTGTATGGTTTGGGAGTTGTACAGCTAGGGAAAGAACAATGCTGTCCAGGGTCATAAAGATTGCGGATAGAATAATCGGGTGTACTCTTCCTACTCTAGATCAAATATATGCCTCCAGGTGTTATAAGAAAACTGTAGAGATTGTGCAAGAGAGTATCCACCCCAGAAATGATCTCTTTCAGCTTCTGCCTTCTAGAAGAAGGTATAGGGTCATAAAAACCAGGACCAGCCGCTTGAGAAATAGTTTCTACCCAAAAGCCGATCTGGCTTTGAATGCAGTGAAATGCAGTTTATGAGGGAGCTTCGGTATATAGTTTTTTAGAGTTTTAGAGCTTTTTAGGGGTTAAATGTGTATATGTGGGGTTGGAGTATGTTGATAATTTTGTATAGTTGTATTTTATTTAGGTTTTGTTGGGTTGATAAGTAGTTTTTCAATCTCGTTGTTCTGTGCAAGACAATGACAATAAAGATTTATCTATCTATCTATCTAAGGGATTCTTGGACAGTAATGGTGAACCTTGGCACTCCAGGTGTTCTTGGACTTCAATTCCCAGAAGCTCAAGTCAGCACTCCTGCTGGGAATTGAAGTGCAAGAACACCTGGAGTGCCAAGGTTCGCCATCACTGTCAAAAACAGTAACTTTTCCAGAGACTGTGTAGGTATTTCATGCATGCACATAAGATACAGAAATCAGTTGCAATTTCCTTGTGCAGACATCTTTCAGTAGCAGTTGACAAGCTCTAGGAAAAGTTTCATTATCCACAATGCAGTAAAATTACACTTCTTTGGATGGGAATAAGGGCTATTGCTGTAATTCAGTCCTCGCTATCAGTTTCAATTTTCTTTTCTTTTCTAACCCATCGAGCTTTCAGAAGACCTGACAATAAAGTAAAGAAGCCATCCCCTTTGTCACATCTGTGAGTTGTCCAGACATGAAATTAGTTTATAAGCCATCTTCCAATTCACAAGCGCCACTGAAATGCTTTTGAATCGCAAGCATCTTTGTTACTTGACATAAACGATGTAGTCGTCCCTATCTATCTTGAATTGTAACATTTTCTCACTGTCCATTTAGAGCTTTAACGAGCCTTTTGCTAGCATCACCCTTCCAAAGCCAGAGTTCACAATTGGCTCTCTAAAGGGGCCGTTCAGAAATAGAGTGAAAGAGGTTATGTCAGTTAAAATGCAATGAAATTTCTATTCGACAGTCCCAACCATGTGAAAAATCGAACAAAGAAGATGGATCATGTGGAAGGTAGACTAATTTCAATCAAGCCGCTCCAAGAGTGTGAATGCGAGAGAGCGATTGGATCTCAAAATTCATCATCTGTCTCTCTCTTTGAGCATGGCTTCACTGTTGACCTTTACATTATAACTGAAATCACTCTCTGAAAAATAATACCCAAAAAATTGGAGTGGGCTATTTATTTATTTTAATGCTTCCTTCCTGAAATCAACTGCAATTTTCTCTTTTCAAAATCAAAAGGCGCAGCTTGAGCGAGTAAGAGCAGTTTCACAGTGGGAAACAATAAATTCTTTTCTCTGCTTCTGCAAAAAAAAAAAAAACTAGAAGAGAATTATTTCAAACATTCTCAAATCATTTTCAGAGAGGCTGAGAAACTTCGATCATCTGTTCACAATGAGTCATTTTATTCCATTTCATTTTTCTCCATTGTTGCCTTGATGATTCTCTGGAGGAGAATGGCATTCTGCAGACATGAGGTGACGAACATCTAATCTACGTCAAATTTTCAAAAGCCCTCTGTGTGTGTTCACAACTTCTAAAAGTTGTGGTCAGTCTTCCTGCCAATTCTAACCTTCCAGACTGTTTTGAGGAGATAGAGACAGGAAATCTTCCTAGATGAGCTTTGCCATGATGATAACCAATATTTGGAATTAGATATGACACTAGTAGGAGGAGGAAGAGGGATGAGCTCCCGTCTTTGTCCCAGCTTCTGCCAACCTAGCAGTTCAAATGCAAGAAATTGCAAGTAGATAAATAGGGACCACTTTGGTGGGAAAGTAACAGCATTCCATGTGTTCCGGTGTCTAGTCATGCTTGCCACATGACTATGGAAACGTCTGCAGAAGCAGACGGCGCTGGCTCTTCGGCTTTGAAACAGAGATGAGCACTGAACCCTAGAGTCGGATACGGCTGGCTTTCGAGCAAGGGAAATCTTTACCTTTACTATACATATGGTAATTTTTTTCGAAATTTTAATGGGGTTTTTAAGGGCTTTCAGATAGTTTTATGTTGTTTTTAATTGTTGTTAACTGCCCAGAGCCGTTGCCGAGTTGGGCAGCAATAGAAATTTGGAGAATAAATAAATAAATAATGAGAGGGGGGGGCATCTCTAAATCCAACTACAGTGCAGCTGAGAGAATCTGATGGCAACCAAATGAACTTTTTAGCAATGGTAGTGAGAAAACATAGTGAGGGAGAGGCCTAGCCAACCCATTCAGGAAGAGGGTCCCAAATTGTGTGCTTCGTTACCATTTGTGCGTTCAGCAAACACTGCGGCATTCAATCAGATGCTTAAAGACCAAATCCTTGCAGACTTCCACCAGACAAAAAACAGATGTTATCGTCAATTTGGTTAAAAGAGGCAGCCAGCAAAGAGACATCTGGATTGTTTAATCAGCTCATTTCAGTGGAGACAGAGATAATTCTTAGTGCTGCATTCTGAAGCCGGAGGTTCCCTGCAATAATGGGTGCTGGCAGAGCTACAAACGGGGAATTAAGTCTAATCCAAACGGGATGTTACCAAAGCACATAAAACTGTTTTCAGACTTCCAAGGGTCAAAGCAGTTTTAATCCCCCTAACATCCATAGTAAAAATGGTGGGGCTGGCTGTTGTGATTGTGTTTGACTCAGGAGGAAATTTTCATATTTCAATATCTCAGTCTGGACAGCGGTGTGTTGGGGTATTGGGCAATCGGGCAATGTCCTAGTCCACCCCAGCAATCTCTGCCCCTGAGGGCAGAATTTTATTTTGTTTTACTTTCTTAACCAAAGGGCAGGAAGGGAGAAGCCAAGCCAGCACTGCACAGGGCTTAACTCAAGGGGAAGCAGGGGTGGGGCAGTGACGCCAGCACGATGGGCGCCTTCCTCCCACCTTGTCTCTGGCCATTATACAGGTTCCCACCACCCTTCCTAGGGAATCGAACCCCAACCTTCTGCTTACAAGGCAAAATTTCAACCTCTAAGCCACTGTGGCTTCACAACCAATGGAACTGCTTTTGGCAGTCTTATAACAGAGAACTCCATGCTAACCAGAGAGGACATCATTGCTTTTAAAATCCGGGCTGTAGAAACTGTATTATTATTATTATTATTATTATTATTATTATTATTATTATTATTATTATTATTATTATTATTATTATTATTATTATTATTATTATTATTATTATTATTAACAACAACAACAACAACAACAACTACTACTACTACTACTACTACTACTACTACTACTACTACTACTACTACAACAACAACAACAACAACAATAACAATAACAATAACAATAACAATAACAATAACAATAACAATAACAATAACAATAACAACAATAATAACAATAATAACAATAATAATAATAATAATCTTTTTTAAAAATGTAAGTCCTAAGCGGGAATCAAACTCAGTACCTTTTGGTCAAAAACAATAACCACTTATCCACTAAAGCTTTCTCTTTAAACCTGATTTTTAAAGCAATGGTATCCTCTCTGGTTAACATAATTTCAACTCCCAGAGGGGAGTTGAAATTAGAAGGCGCGTGGGAACATATATAACCTTTTAGAGTTAGACACCCTAATCACGCCCCTGAGTCTGGAGGAAAAGCAAAGATATAACATGATTCCAAAAAATGGGTTGTGGAGACTGGCTACAAACCTTTGACCCACAGATGAATTAAAAATTAAGCAACGGGCCATCAGAGAGGAAAAGAAGAAGAGACAGAGAATCAGAGGAGAACTTGGAAAAGAACTATTTTAGACTACAACTCATAGAATACCCCAACTAGCATGACTACTAAAGGATGATGTCTGTCTGTCTGTCTGTCTGAGTCCAAAGAACTAACATTGAAAACCAATATCATTTTAAAAGACACTAGTCATCTAAACATGTATGCATTCATAAACTACATATTTACACTCGACTTTTCCAATATTCAGCCGTTAGAAGGACAACATGTTAGCAGTAGATGGGGCTCAAAACTGCCTTGCTCAGAGGGCTTGAAAAGGCACACCTGAAGCCGCCGCTGAGACTCCCCCCCCCTCACCCAGAGCCCTCAACACCAGCCAGAATGAGAGACAGGTGTGCGCCCCCCCCCCTCCGAGCCCTGCCTCATGTGAGTACGGTGATCTTGGTTGTGGCTGTTTTTTGTGAACCTTGCCGTATGTGGCATTGTCCTGATGGATTTTTTTGTATATTGTGCTTGTGCTTATTATATATATATTGTATATTGTATTTAATCGGTAAGCTGCTTTGGGTTGCCCTTCGGGCTGAGGAAAGTGGGATTTAAATTAAAGTATTATTATTATTATTATTATTATTATTATTATTATTATTATTATTATTATTATTATTATTATTATTATTATTATTATTATTATTATTATTATTATTATTATTATTATTGGCATTGATCTGGCCAGGCTGCAGACAATGGGAGAGCACAGAGGAGCCAGAGGAGAGCACAGAGGAGCCTCCAGAGTGACTGGGGATGTGCTTTGGGGTGAAACGGAGCTCAGGAAAAGCCTTGGAGAAGGGGGAAATAGCTTCAGAGGTTCGCTATAGAGTGATGAAAATAGAAGAGACTTCTATTTTCATAGCTCTATAGTAAACAGCCCCCTCCAAAGCCATTTCCCTATTCATCCAAGGCTTTTCCAGGATCTGTTTCACCCCGAAGTGCCTCCCCAACCACTCCCGAGTGGCTGGGGATGCACTTTGGGGTGAAATGGAGCCCAGGAAAAGCCATGGATGAAGGGGGGAATGGAGCAAGCCCCCTCCAAAGCCTCTTCTAGGAAGAGGAGGAGGAGGTGGGCAGGGCAGGGAGGTGGGCGGGGCCAGCCATTTTTACTACCAGTACGCGTGTACTGGTCCAATCCGGCTCATGCCCATCACTGGTCTCACCCCTCCTTTTGGTCTCTCTACTACCCCATTCTGTGGCCCACACATTAAAGTCACCTTCAATGATGAGTGGCCGTCGACCTCTCGCATCCTCAGCCAATTTGTTCAGCAGAGCCTCGAATTCATCCTGTGAGGCACTTGGTGGGACGTAGACACTGTATATGTAGATGCCATCCACTTTGACCCAAGTGAATCCTGTTCTTAGTACTTTCAGCATTTCCTGGAAAAATTTATGCCCGCATACATAGATAGCTGAGTGGCCAGACACATCAGAGATCCAGGCTCGTGAACTCTCAATGTTCCTGTACTGCTCCAACAGAATTGAGATGCCTATATCCACATCCCACACAGTTTGCTTCAACAAGTCCTGCACTGTCTCACAATGCTTAAGATTTAGCTGGAGAATCTTCATCTCCTGTCTACCACTGCCTTCACCATGGCTTGTAGGCAGCACATCCGAAACTCCCTGTCGGGTGGTTCCTCTGAGCCTCACACAGGACACACTTCGCCCCCTCGCTCTTACATGCCTCATGGGTGTGGCCAGCTTCACCATATCAGAGACAACACTTGGGCCTGTCCACTCCCTTACAGTCGCGTGCTAGGTGTCCAAAAGCCCAGCACTTAAATCACTTCTGCACATCAACCTTCTCCCTGACTCGGCAGATCGCCCAGCCAATGCGTACCCGGCCCTTCTCCATTGCTTTCCTGGTTAGATCCGTTGGTAGATGGACGCAATTTGCGTGCTCTTGTATGCCTTTCTGATGGACTTGATGGCCTTTGTTTCGATGGCTACCTCTAACTCCTTGCCAAACAAACTTCCTCTATCGTAGTCAGCTCATCAAGGTCCCAGATTTCAATTTTCTCATCCTTTTGACTCACCATGCTTGCTGACTCGCCCAGCTTTTGTGTGTGTGTGTGTGTGTGTGTGTGTGTGTGTGTGTGTGTGTGTGTGTGTGTGTGTGTGTGTGTGTGTGTGAGTGAGTGTGCATGCGTGTGTGTGTGTGTGCGCGCGCACACGCATGTGCATGCATGTGTGTGATCATCCTGCTTTTAAAGCCACAAGTGCTCAATTTATGATGGAATAAATAAAAGCTCTCAGCATTTGGTACCTAGGAATTCCCATTTAAAGATACTAAACCTTAATCACAGAGAAGGGACATGGATATAAAAAAAACACCATGAAGGAAAGCTAGGGTGCGCTGATCCTAGGCAGGAAGGTGATTGCAAACATATTGATAAACATGCTTGCCCCTTAAATCTGATTTGTCATGCTACACCATGATGAATTACTTTCCTTTGAAACAGCCCTTTCAAATCTCAACTCCGAATAGGAACACTACAGGCTCACATGTCATGTCCTGTAGTATTTTTCAGCGAGTGAAAGGCATCTCATTAGATTCAACAGCCTGAACAAAAGTAGTATTTTCACACTCTCTGAGACTGAGTGTAAAAAATAATAATCAGTTGTTCTGGTGGTTTGCATATTTGCATTTCAGAGAAATAAAATGAACATGAACTGAATCTGCTTTTAGTGCTACAGTCATCTGAGATGTGTGTAACTGGAAAAGTATGCACAAACACACTTTTAATGAACAAGGGAAATGTGTACATCAGATAAAACACCCATTTAATGCATTTTGTTGTTGTTCAGTCGCACAGTCGATTCTGATTCTTTGTGACCCTATGGACCATTGCCCGCCAGGCACCTTTGTCCTCCGCCATCCTCCTCAACGCACCCAGCTCTGTGCCCATTGCATCTGTTGTTGTTGGCAGTGGCAGTGGTAACAACAACAACAACAACAACAACAACAACAACAACAACAACAACAACAACAACAATAACAATAATAATAATAATAATAATAATAATAATAATAATAATAATAATAATAATAATAATAATAATAATAATAATAATAATAATAATAATAATAGCCTCCTTCTTCTTCCTTGGTTTGTCCTCCATTTCCTTTATGCCTTTGTGCCCCTCCATTCTTCCAGACTATTCTAACCTTCACATTTCACTTTGCCCTGCCCCACCTCAAACCCTTTGAGTCTCAAACCTTTTTGAAAGTTCTTCAGTTTCAGGACAGGCTCCTCCACCTCTATGGGCAATGTAGGTTAATGTAGATGCTCCCCAGCATCTGACACCTGAAGCATTTGCCTCAACCTCTGTTAGAATAGAGCAGGTCCTGCAATGCAAAACACTGGAAAAGTAAAAATAAATGTATATAAAATGAACAAAATATCTCAGCACCTGTTCCTTGTTAACTGACCTTAGCCTGACTTTATTAGCTCTGCTCATTGCCTCACTATAATGCATATATTGACAGTCATCCCTTAAAGCTACTTAACATAGTGTAAAGGTAAAGGTTGCCCATGCTCGAAAGCCAGTCAAATCTGAATCTAGGGTTCAGTGCTCATCTCTGTTTATAGCCAAAGAGCCAGCACTATCTGTATCTGCAGACCTTTCCATGGACATATTGGTAATTCCAATCAGAATATATCACTGAATTAAGGGAATACTTATAATGGGTGGTTTATGGTTCAGATCATCTTTAAATTCTAGCTGAAAATCCCTGATATTCCCTGCTGGTTTCCCATCTAGAATCAGCTGTTATTAGCAGCAGAGAGCAAACGGTTGAAGGCAATGCCTCAACAGTGCATGGAACACTGTTTTCATTCCCACCAAAGTGTCCCTATTTATCTACTTCTGATTTCTTGCTTTCAAACTGCTAGTTAGCAGGAGCTGGGACAGAGACGGAATCGAAATCCAACTTTCCAGTTAGTGAGTTCAGCATCTTAACCACTTGAGCCACCACAGTCCCCTTACCTACATAGTCTAGGTAAGGGCTATTCAAATCTGTCTTCCAAGCAACCCTGGGAAGTAGGCTGTTAAAAGAAAGTGATATGTCTAAGATCACCCATCTCTAGAGCTTCATTGCTTAGTGGCAATTTGGGCCCAGATTTCTCAAGTCCCACACTTTATCCATTGCATTAAATTGCCCCTTATCCATTGCATTAAATTGTCCCTTACCCATTGGCTTTTATGCATTATCTCTTACCATATCCCATACATGGATACAGAAAAGCACATGGCGAGAGCAAACTGTAACTATGATGACAGGGTGGCCTCTATTTTATTTTTTAAATTGCACAGCAATATCCAACATGCATCGATGGTAGGGGGATGGGTGGTGACAACCTCATCCTACTTTTCTTTTCCCTCCAGAGTTTGGAGATTCTTCTTGAGAGGGGTGCTGTCCAGTCTGTTCCTCCTACTCATACATCAGTTTATTGTGCAATTCAAGGGGCTGGTGATTACCTTTAAAGGCCTATATGGTAGTGGGCCAGGATACTTAAGAGACCGCATCACCACAAGGATATCTGCCCATCCCACTAGAGCGGACCGGAGGGGCTCTCTGATAGTTCCATCAGCTAGAGAGGCTCGCCTCTCTAACACTAGAAGGAGGTCCTTCTCTGTGTCCACTCCAGCCCTGTGGAACCTCCTGCCTACAGAACTTCATCACCAGGCAGAGCTTTTACCCTTTCATAGGGGCGTGAAGACCAGGCTCACGCAGCAGGTGTGTGTGTGGGGGGGGGGCGGCTGGGGAGACAACCACTGTGGGTTGGCTAGTATGAGTGGTTAGTCCTTTTGGAGTCTGGGATGTGGTTTTGGTGGGTTTTTAAGGTTTTGGTGGATTTTTAAGGAAGTTTTAAAATCTTTTAACTTAGGTTGAATTGTTGATGTTTTTAAAATGTTTTTGTGTGCTTTTACTGTTTGTAAGCCACCCTGAGTCACCCCGGCAACATAAAAAAATACGATTACATAAATAAATAAATAAATTTGGAGTTTCCAAGCTGGCATAAAGAGATAAAATCTAGAACATGTTTTACCTAATTGTACAATGGACTTCTGCATGAAGAGAAAGAACAAACAGCATCCTGCCGATGGCCATAAGTCTTAGAACCTACTAGTCAGCATGTGCGAGTCCAAAAATGAAACTTGACCAAGGTATGTTCCTCCCTTGTCATTTCCAGCTTGGGCCACACTTTGTCTGGTTTAGAAACCAGGTAACATTAGGTGAATGGTTTTGGATCAAGCTAAAGGTGTAGATAAACTGGCATTTTCTCATAAACTGGAACTAACAGCATCCTGCCAATGGCCATAAGTCTTAGAACCTACTAGTCAGCATGTGCAAGTCCAAAAATGAAACTTGACCAAGGTATGTTCCTCCCTTGTCAATTCCAGCTTGGGCCACACTTTGTCTGGTTTAGAAACCAGGTAACATTAGGTGAATGGTTTTGGATCAAGCTAAAGGTGTAGATAAACTGGCATTTTCTCATAAACTGGAACTAACAGCAGAGTTGAATCCTTGGAACTGAGGAGTTGATTTTCATCAAATCTGCACTGAATCAGTGGGTTTATTCAACCAGAGAGAACAAAAGAATGAGTTTTCAAATGGCTGGCTGTCAGCAATAACCTAGAGACCTTCCTTCATCCAACCGCCCCTCCCCAAACTCTGTAGCTACACCCTTTTAATCCTATTTCCAGCTCAATGAAGGAGGAAATATGAACAGTTCTCCCTTAGCCACTTTCTGCCACCAAACAGATGGCATCTGCTGGAAGCCAGCAATATGAATGCCGGTCACTGAAACTTTATTGGAAGCTCTCACCAATGTGAATGATCGTCTTCAAACAAACTAATTAAAAGGGCTGTTTTCATTAGTTAGGACCATCTGTTAGGCCACAAACCTGGTAGAACTGTAACCCCGGTGGAGGTAACTGGAGGTGGATAAACATATCGCAAGACCTCCAAAAGACAACTGTGTTCAACGACGACCTAATGAGCTTTTTAGGTGAGGTGCGCTTCAGTCATTTCTCAACATAAGAAGAAAAGATAATAAACTCTGCTCTCCAACAAGCCATTAATGATTAATTACATGGAAAAAACTGCTCAAGGACCATTGCTCTTACTAACTAGAAATACAAGTGCCATTTGGAGTAACGGTTAGTTCACATCAATATTGTCATCAAAATTTATTCTTATCCATCTTGAAACACAGTTTTGGCCTATTTGTGATCTTGCAATTGCATTGCAAACAAATTTCTTCACTAGTGCAGGCTGCAATTTAAATAAGTGTGCAACCCTCATCCCTATAGGGCAGAATGTGAGCTGATTTTACATCCTAGCAGCCTAAGAAAAGTTGCTATTCAAAGCATCAGAATCCATCGAATGCATCCTGAGAATGATATTTCTCAGGACGATTCTATATGCCATGGAGTGCAGCTGACCATGACAGGATATACATTTGGAAAGAGCTTAAGGTGGTGATGTATGTTATTCAATTGGTAAATGAGTAATGTGCGCATTATTCAACTGGTAAATGTTGTTGACTTACATGTGAGGATTGTCTTGAAGGAGGATGTAGGTTTGCCTAATGGGTCCCTCAATTTTTCCTCCCAAGGTTCACTTGCCTGGAAAGTGACGAGCATTGCTGCACTGAGGTTTATCTGCCTTTTGGGACATCTGGCCTGTGACACACCTCTGTCCAGTTAAACTGGCTCATATGCAGTTTATGAGCCAGTTTAACTGGACAGAGGTGTGTCACAGGCCAGATGTCCCAAAAGAAGATGGCGACCATGGATGTAGCAAGTGTCTGGTAGCATTTGATGAGAACAAATTAAAAACTGTCCCATTATCTTGCCCACACCCCTCCTGAGCTATAACGGAAACCTGTTTGGCCTGGGAAACTTCTGGGGGGCGATATGGGATTTTACCTTCCTGGAGAAACTGGACCAAGCTGGTTTTTAGCTTCTGAGGCAGAGAAACGAAAGTTACTCCAATCTTTCTCCTGCCGACTCTGGTCGTGCCCCCACGGATCAAGGCCTGAGAAAAAAGAGCTCTTTGTAGAGGTCCTCAGCTCCCCTTTCTGTCTCTGTAATTCCCTTACTCTATAAGTATGGGTGAAACTGCCCCCATAAGTAGAGCAGCTAAACTAATGCATCATAAAACAAATTGAACAGAGCTTCACTGAATCAAAAGGTACTGCTGCAGACCTAAGATTTGGGTCCTCTTTTATAGGATTATTGGGTGCTCACCATCCCATAGGAATTCTAAATACACTTTGAAGCCTGAATATTGTGGCTTCTCACTGCTAGTTAAGATTTACCAGTGTCCCTTATCTCGAAGTTCCCATCTTCGAGATGTCTCCCTCTTGTTTGAGTGACCGTAAAGAGAATGGCCTTGAATACTTAGCAGGCCTTTGTGTCTTAACGAGGTGCTTATCTAAGCATTGATGTACTAATCTGTGGAGTGTGCGCTTTGGAAATTCAAAATGGAGTTACAGCTGCTCTGGCTGAGTATTAGAATACTCAGGCCTAAAGTGATTTAAATCAAACTACAGTGTTACCTAAGTGTATACAAAGTAACTTAATTGAAATGTAACTTCCCTTGAAGGATTTTCATGACAAGTCATCCTGCCATACCTGTCAACCTTCCCAGATTGCCCGGGGTTTCCCGTTTTTCGGCGCCAATTTGCGCAATTTCCCGCCCGCAGCTGCCAAAACCCCGGAATTGGCAGCGGGAGGAAAAAGGTACTGCGCATCCCTTCTGCGCAAGTCGCGTTCTACGCATGCATAGAAGGCTTTTATGCTTACATAGAACCCTTTTATGCTTGCATAGAACCCTTCTACGCTTGCATAGAACCCTTCAGAACACGACTTGCGCAGAACCCTTGTGCGCAGGTCCCGGATTGTCCGGAGCCGCAGTTGACAGGTATGCATCCTGCACAAAACTTTCCCAGGGAATCTCTTCATACATTCAGTTGTGAGTGGTCACTTGTGAATTCATGACATTTATGTTGTTACATTTACACACTGTTTTCATTCCATGAAGCTCAGATTTTCCAATAATAATCTCTCATTCAATCATTGATAAGTGGCTCATTCACTGCACCTCAGTTGTGGCAACATATATTTCACTTTCTCATGCAGAAAAGTACAGCTGAACAATTTGGAGAGAATTTGGATATTTATTTTTTTAAAAAAATCTCTTTACTTTATTATCTGTCATACAAATGTAATGCATCATGACACAATAAGGGACATATTTAACTCAAACATCTGACCATCTGTCATTTAACTATTTTGAATATAAATGCCCATTTTTCTTGTGCAGTAATACCCCTCTCATTATAGTAATGATGAGAAGCAAAAATCGTGATCCAACAGCCATTTTGTGGCACTGAAGAGTAGTTTCTCTGTTCTGGCAGCCATTTTGTGGAACTTTTTAAACTCTCAAGGACAGCCATTTTTTAGAGCGTTAAGTCAAATCATATCACCCACCTAAAGGATAATAGACGGACCTTTCGGTTAACAGATTGGCTACCAAGGGATCAAAAAAAACCACTAGGTAGACCCCAAAAATGATGGGATGAACTAATGGTAAAGCTGTTCGGCCAGAAATGGAAACAGAAGGCAAAGGACAGAACATTTTGGAGTTCAGTTGATTTGCACATAAATAGATGAGCGATGACAAATTGATACTGAATATTGGATTGGATTATCAGGGATGTAGGGGGAGGAACATGCCTCACAAAGGCTACGTTGGGCACCCAGAATTTTTCTTATGGGAACACCCGGCAGGGCGGACCTTAAGATCCAGCGTCCTGCTGCTTTAATGAGCACTCCCCACCCTAGCCCGATTCGTTGGGGTCAGGGACAGAGTAGCCTTCTGCATATGGCAGGTAATATTGATCACTTGGCCGAAGCTAAGCTTCTTAGTGCTGCTACTCCTCCCCTCCCTTTACAGACAGAGCAATCCCTCTCACCTCCTTCTGTCTGTTGAAGTGATGAGGACAATTGGAGTCACTTCTGCTCTGCTGGGTTTCCTTCTTTACAAAGGCAGGCAACACTCGACTGGCTTTTGAAGATTTATTGAAAAAAACACAATACTGGATACAGATCTTAAAATAATCTACACTACAAAACACAAGCTAATAAAACAAATAAATGAAATAAAATCTTGCTAGCTCCCTAGCAGGTTCAAACTTCTTGAGTTTGGGGCGGTGATGCCCCTCATGGCTTAGCTTTAGCCCTGAAGAGTCATGTTGGGCAGCCCTCAGACAAGAGCTCCCGCTGCAATCAAGTTCAATGTGTTGAGAGACAAGGGTTTCACCCTTGTCCCAGAAGTGCCTATTGAGTGCTCAAATTGGCCTCCTTTTATTGAGAAAAGGGGCTTTGGAATGTGGTGATCTAATGGGAAAGCACCTATGTTCCCATGAGAACAGGACAGTTTGCAGGTGCCATCTGTTTGACATGTGGCCCCCACCTTTGCTTTCTCTGGGAAAGTTTAGTTCTGCAGGTGTCCTGGCAATTAGTTTGATTGACAGGAGTGGAGACGTCGTCTCCCTCGTAGTGTGGTCAGCTGGTCTAGTTGTCACTCAGTTCCCTTGTGGGTACTGCAGGTGTGTTTCTTGGAATGTGTCCAGTCCTGGACACTCACTTTTCCCCCCTCCCTTTGGGGAGGCAACTATTCTAACTATACATCATTGTTATGTCAGACTAACAGCCTGGCATTCCAATGTGCTCTAATATGAGAGCTGGCTGTCTAAACCTAAGAAAACTTACAATATGTGTATTAACATTACATGAATAAAATGTCACCTTAAAATCAAGACAAGATCTCATGTGGAAACCACGACATGGATAAATTAAAAGCCACGGCTGGAAGAAAACCCCAAACTAATATCATTACGTCTAAGATGCAATGAAAAGAGTCACAGCTCAGTCTCTCATTTAAAATATAATTTAATTCAAAATCACTCCAAAAATGATTATTTATACTGTAATTTCATAACCAATCACTCTTAAATACAGTAGTTCATTTTGTTCCATTATCTGTGCAAGTATATGGTTTTTCACCCAACCAATAAAATACTGTGCTGTACTTTATTTAAAATCACCTGTTGAAGTGTTGTATTGTTCCACTGGTTAAGTATTTCCGTCACTTTTTTCACCCACAAGGCACATTGTTAAACTGTCCTGATTAGCACTGACCTGGTTAGTGCTCCAATGCATCTTCAGTGATATGCAGAATATAGTCATAGAATCATTAAATCATAGAATCACTGAGTTGGAAGTGGCCTTTTAGTGCCATTGGGTCCAACCTCCTGCTCAATGCAGGAATCTGAATCAAAGCAGATGGTGGTCCAATTCTCTCTTGAATGCTTCCAGTATTGGAGTTCTTATCACTTCTCAAGGAAGTTGGTTCTAATGTTGTACTGCTCTAACCATTAATAATTGTTTTCCTGTTATTCAGCCTATATCTGGCTTCTTTTAGTTTGAGCCAGTTATTACGCATGTAACACTCTGGGATGACTGAGGTCAGATCCTGTTCTTCCTCTTTATTTATCTTTCAGGTATTTGAAGAGCGCTATATCCCATCTCACTGTCCTTTTCTCAAGGCTAAACATGCCCAGTCCTTTCAGTCTTTCCTCATATGTCTTGCTTTCCAGTCCTCTGACCAGCCTTCTCCATACAGTGATACCTCATACAACGTCCAAACTTGGTTCCAGAAGTTTGGACTTTATGTGGATTTGGACTTTGTATGAGGCATGCAAAATCCTAGCCACAATGCCTCATACAACGTCCAAATCCTTGCCGCGATGCCTCGTACAACATCGTTTCCATAGAGATACATTGTACTGTAACAGCACAGACTTCAGGGCAAAGCCAAGGAAACAGACAGGAAACTGACAGAACTTTAAGAAATCATTGTCTAAAGGCTAAATACATTACAAAAACATGTCAAACAACCCAAGAACCTGAAGAATGCTGCAAAAATCCCAGGAATGCTTCTAAAAATTCTGACAAAAATAAATAGAAAAAACCTAAAATCGTGCTCAAAACCACTCCTAAACACTCTTCGCCTCGTGCAAAACCCAAAAGAGCAATGCATGCATGTGTCCTGCCTTTTATACTGCCCAGGCACAATGCAACCTGGGAAAAACCCCAATGCCTCATACAAAATCGCAGCAACTTTGTATGAGGCAACTTTTTTCAAGGAATTAGGCGATGTATGAATTTGATGTTGTATGAAGCAGACTTTGTATGAGGCATTACTGTACCTGCTCTCGTTTGTTTGCATCTTTCTCAAAGTGTGGTGCCCAGAACTGGATACAGTACTGTAGATATGGTCTAACTAGTGCTGAATAAAGGGGGGGGGGGTGGCTAGCTCCTCATGGGTTTTGGAGACTATGCTTCTGTTAATGCAAAATCCAGCCAAGACGATATTTGCCAGTCAGGTGGAGTTCTCTTTGGATTGTTCCACTAATATGTGCAAATAATAGGGACTCTATATCCATGAAACAGTCCCATTGTGAAACTCCAAACCAAGTGGCTTGAGAAAATGACCCTTTCTATTGGAAACAAACCCTATTTTCCACCTTGAATTCATTCTGGAAACTAACACTGATGAGCAAGAATTGGATTCTTGTGATCGCTGAGTTCAAAATTGCCTCACAGTTTGGCTTCTTCATTTCCCAGAAGACTCCAATCACTTCCACATCATTGAAATGAAAGTCTAAGAGCCAATAACCTGAAGAATTGACTTGGACCCCACTAAAATTAGATAGCATGTTGCTATTGATGCTGTTAGACTGTTAACTTTTTTCTTTTTCTTTATTTTATAGTGTCACTCTTGTCAGCTATGTGAATGCCAGAATTCCTTCTTTTGGTAGCCAGGACAGCAGCCAAATCACTCTCTCCTGAGCCAGTATCACTTACTGGAGCATGAAGAGCCAACCGTCAATTGTCAATGCATGGCGGAGCAGCAGCTGACATCCGTTCTCTTGCAAAATTAGGTTTGGGTGGAAAAGGATGCTCACTGGTTGGCTTTCATTCGGTGTCCTGAAGTAACTGAAGCCAGATTGCTACTGTCAAGGCAGCAATGATCAGTACTGGCTTGAATTTTCCCATTAATAAGATCTTCCCCATTTTGTGCCAACGGTTAAAAAGCAAAAAGTGTGAAGCTCAGCCAATCCAAACATGCAATTACTTCTTTCCCACTAGTGTTCACCAAACTGATTGCAAGCAAACCTATCCATTCTCCTTCAAGTGCTCCACAACTGTTATGAAAGATTTTGCAGCATTGCAGTAAATCAGCATAATTTTCTGTGCCGGCACCAATGGTAGAAGTCAGTAATTTTAATGTGAAATCCTGTTGTGCAGCTCAAAGTTGTGCAAGTGGTAGTGAAAATGTGTGCCAAGACAGAAATCATATTCAAAAAGTAGTTCTTCAGGTGCATAGGGCAAATAGTTGCATCATGAATTGCACAATTAATTGTGTAACCAATTGCACAATATGGACTGCCTAAGTGTAATGCTCTGTCAGCTTCCACAAGTGTAACATCAACTGTGCCAAATGCAACAGGATTACTGACACTAAGTAATAAATAGATAAATAAATAAATGACTGGGTGTCCTCTAAGGGTTCCACAGATCTTAATGGGCTCCGTCCATTTGAGTGGACTAACATTTGATCTTGCTGAATTTTGGGAAGAGAAAACACATTAATGCTAAAATAACATATGAGTGGTGACAACAAAAGGAAATGAAAGTGGACATTTTGATTTAGTCCAATACTGTAGCAACTTAAGTGGTCTGATTGGACTGGATGGTCTAGAATCTAGATGGACTTATTTATTGCCAAGCAGATCTTTTTAGGCCATAATTCTTGGACTCTAATAGCCACCATGTCCACTGGCCATGATGGTTAAGGAATCCTGAAAGTTGTAGTCCCCAAAAGTCCTGTTTGGTGTAATTCAGACTCAGAGTTAGATCATAGCATTAGGCATTCATAAGGGCTTGTGGGGAAATATTATTCATGATTAAAATGAGAAAGAGTGGGATAGGCTGGGAGAAAACTAATATTCATTGACTGGCAATCTGTGATTCACTTTACTTCAAACTCACCCATGGTAGAAGGAATAGAAATCCATTTAAAAAAAACTAGGATGCCATTGGAAACCTGCTTCAAGCTGGAACATCCATAGAGATCCGTGCTTGCTTTCCCTCAGGGTAACGTTCCTGCATAAAACCGAACAGTTGGTTTTTTCCTCCTGCACTTGCTGGAAGAGAAAAAGAGGTTATAAAATTTTTCATATCTTGATTGCATACGGTCATAAATGCCAGCTTGTTTTTAATTAAAAGGACAGCTTGTCAGATAGTTTAACAAGGTTTTCAGAAAGGTAACTTTGACAAGACTTTGACTCAGCAATGCCTTTGGTCCTTGATGTGTGCACTTCACATGGGTGGGTGAAATGGGAGTTCCTCTAAACTGAGCCAGGAAATCCCATAGGATCAAGGGGCCATATCGGACCTACATTCTTGTTTTGTCTACCACATCACCACTGTCTGCAGGAACTACAGCAGCTCTCTACAGAACAGAACATCCTCTCAAACAGAATTGCACAGATGTGACTTCTTGGATTACAACTCTCTGAATTCTAACACTTGCTGTCTAACATAAATAAATAAATAAATCTGCTCAGCTCCATACCATACCTGTCAAGTTGCTGGTGTCCAACTACAGGAAGGTTTCTGGGCGCCAGCATTGGGGCATTTGCGCCGCTGCCTCTAATGTCAGAGGCAGCGACGTGCATGCGCAGTAACCCCTGCATGCATGTGCAGAAACCTTTCAGCCAGAAAAGGGGTTACTGCGCATGCATGCCCATCAGAGGCAGTGTTGCGCATGTGCAGTAACCCCTTTCCTGGCCGTTCAAATACGGGATGACGGCGGGAGGGAGTGTGACAGAGCGGTGAATTACGGGAAATCCCGACCAAAACGGGATATTTGACGGGTATGCTCAATACTGAGCCTCTCAAATTGTTTGTGTGCTGATGTCATGGAGGATAATGGACAGTGGAAAATGAATATATCTTTCATTTGACCTTACTGTAGTTCCTGCAGACAGTGGCAATGTGGTAGGTATGTCCTTGTTTTGATCAACTGATTTTCTTTCTTTCTTTCTTTTTCTTTCTTTCTTACTTAGTAAAGCTTATACTTAAGTAGTTAAGTTGACTATGCTGCCAGCGACTCAATGCTGAGTGTAAATTAACCTAACAACTCTGAGGACTAATGGCCTTGGGTTTCTAAGTCCACAGGGAAGAGCGATGGCATCCAAGTGGATTAAATCTCAATTGAATCCATCTTGGTGGAGGGCAGCAGCTTCATCAATACTGGCCTGGGACTCAGGACCAAAAAGTGACTCACGGAACTGGATCAGTGGTATGGGTGCTATACTGCGATGCAGAAGGCAGATGAAAGGCCACTGCATTATATTCTCAGGGCAGTCTTCATGGCTGATCTCCACGATGATCACCTATATTCAGATTCGGATACAGCAGAAAAAGAAAATCATATTAAGCCTAAAAAAGGATGATTATTGAACTCTCACTGTAGTTCTTGTATCTAGAAAAGTCACTAGCAGTCCTTCCCCTCTATTTAGGTCAGGTGTTTGGTTATTATTTAAATGCAGTTACTTAATCTAATTGTAAAACACTCTTTCCACGGAGAAGTAAAGTGCAGGAAACCAACAGTAGCAAAATTTGCTGATCTTTCAGAGTCTTTGATCACCAGCTAAAGGATGTTGCGACTGTTTCCCTCACTCACAGAATAAATTGTGCAGGTTTATAGAGAGTGAGAACCAAATGGTGCTGGAACACTTGGGTTGGCTGACCCTTTAATTAGAGCAGCAGGGTGGAAGTAAATAAACGCCCGGCTTCTTCTTTCATGACCTTCGATTTTTGACAGGGACAAGCTATACCAGAGAAACCTTTTAATAACCATGTTCCTTGCCGGTCAAGAAAAAAGTGTTTGATCTTTCCTTCCTCCAATGTTGGCTTGAGGCCAGGTGCTGCTGACAGGGCAAAATGATCAACCTCAACACAGCGGAAAGAAAGAAAGAAAAGAAAGAAAAGAAAGAAAAGAAAGAAAAGAAAGAAAGAAAGAAAGAAAGAAAGAAAGAAAGAAAGAAAGAAAGAAAGAAAGAAAGAAAGAAAGAAAGAAAGAAAGAAAGAAAGAAAGAAAGAAAGAATGAATGAATGAATGAATGAATGAAATGAATGACCATGATGCTGAAGAAGAATATAGCTTTTGACCTGTGTCTTTCTTTAAAGGGTATGGGTCATTGTTATGCAACCTTTTGGGATTTTGCATCCTACTCACAGGATGCATGGTGTTTCACAGTGTCAAGAAAGAGACCATTCACTTCATTCTTTAAAATGAGAGTATAACAGAGGGACCAGTAAAGAAATCTTGCTTGTAATCTCCACTCTCCTGCCATTTTCATGACCTTCAGCTGCTTAAATATCTCCTGAATGCCTCACTAGTTTCCAAACCCCCTCTTCCCTTCTGAGAAGACCAGGTTACACACTTTGACTAGGAGATTCAGGTTTCAGAGCTATTCTTTATGCAGTTATTCTTTTCTTATTTACTTCCTCTTATGCACTTTTGGGTGATCATTAATTTCGGGTGATGATGCAGATACTGTACAAAGTTCTTGTTCTGGCACTTCTAGTGTCCTCCACTGGTGCTATTTGGTGTTCCTGTAATATTTATTTGATGTCATCTCTCCACCTTCCTCTGGGTCTGCCTCATGCTCTTTCTCCTTCTCCTCTTTTCACACATGGTAGGTATTCCAAGGCATTCTCTCCCAAATGGGCAAACCACTTTATTCATTTACTCTGTATATTATTTAAGATTAGTTCTAATCCAATTATTTCCCTGATAATCTCATTCCTTCTAGTCACTTCAGCAGCCTTCCTCATGCATCTCATTTCCGTTGTGAACAACTTTCCTTTATGTGTTGTTGTAAGTGTCCATCTTTAACTCTGGAAACATAAGTTGGGAATTAATATACAGTACTTTGTAAATGCTGGTTGGTATTGCCTTACATTGTAAGGATGTATGATGTATGTTGCCTTTTTGCAGTTATGTATATTATGTCCCTTTCTTCCAACAAAGAACCCCAAGTCAATTTACAAAGCATTTTTTTTATAAAAAAACCAGTATTAAAATAGCTGTAAAAATTTACAATATTAAAAATCACATTACAAATCAGAACTTCTGCTGCTGCTGTATTTGAAATTGAATATTGGCAATCCTCGTGCAGATCAGCCGTGAAGACTGTCCTGAGAATATACTGCAGTGGCCTTTCATCTGCCTTCCTCATCACAACATGACACCCATACCAATGATCCAGTTCCGCAAGTCACTTTCTGGTCCTGAGCCCTTTTGGCACACAAAGTCCTCATTAGCCCCAGGCCAGTATTAATGAAGTTGCTGCCCTCAATTAAGATGGATTCAAGTGGGATTCATCCACTTGAGAAACATCGCCCTTCTCTGCAGACTTAGGAACCCAAGCCGTTAGACCTCAGGATTGTCAGGTTAGTTAACTGCCACCTGACACTTGGCGTTGAGTCACTGGCAGTATAGTCTACTTGATTACCATAGCAGGATATCCTGGCCAGACTGGTAAATGAGAATTGTTGGATAAAAACTATTCAAAAGCAGCTTTTTATAGACAGAAAGAATACAATTTCCCCATTAAAACCTTCTTGTTAGCAACTAGTTATCTGCAAAAGCCTTGCATGCTGGTAGAAGCCTAAGAAGGCCAAATTTGCCCCAGACACAGTTCAAAGTTCTGACCTCGTAGGAATATACTTTTGAAGGCAGCTGAGCGCGTTTATTGATGATCTAGAGTCTTGACAAAGGACTACGATATATCCATTTACCGGAAGGATATGGACGATTGATCTTTCCCCTTCTGCAACGACACCTTTACTCTCTTGGCGTGGCTCCCGGATTTGTTACTATTTTGGGATCCTCCCCCTTGGACCTTTTGGCAGGATCTTCTGGCTTTATTCCACATTGGACTTATATTTGTTGCTTACCGGACTTGTACCTTTTATTACTTTATGACTGTTCGATATTAGATTGATGGTACAATTTCGGTGGATCCATTGATTATTTGAGATCCTCTTGTCCATGGGTACTCGGGATTCACTTTAGGGATATTGTATGATTCATTGGATGTATGTGACTTATGATTAGTTTATGTGCCATGACATTATGATCCTTATCCCTATTGTTTTCTCCTTTCAGTCTATTTTACCGGGGTCCTGTACTTGATTACTCATATTAATAAATATTATTGCTATTTTTATTCATTTGACTCCTGCTCCTAGGGTGTTTACTTCCCTCCCCTGTGCTTATACCCTTGCCGTCTTCCCTCTCCTTGTTCCACAGTTCAAAGTTCCCCATCCTTCCATTCAAGGGATTTTGCCAATAATTGTATGCTAGCCAGGGATAAATCAATTTTCATTGTTACATTTTCATTGTTACAGCTTTATTTTTTTTTTATTCTTGTGTTGAAGAATCCAGTTCCCTTTTACCCCTCTACTGATAGCTGAATACAGGCTTTTAATAACCATGACTGAGTCCCCAGATGCAGGTTTTTAGCTATTCTAAGTTTGCTTTAAATGTTTAAAATGTTTTAAACTACTTCATGGTTATGCTTAATTGCTTTTTAATCTGTCATTTATTCTGTTTTTAGTTTTGCTTGTTTTAGCATCGTGAGCTACCTTGGAGGCCCCTTACTGGGAGAAAGGCAGCCTATAAGTTATATTGGGGAGGGGGGGGGATAAATAAAATAAGTAGACCGGGTAAGTTTTCATGAGCACTTATTTGCCATTATTCCTGACCTTTGTTGAGCAGAAGCAGAAGGAAGTCTCTGTTTAAAATAGAGCAGAGTCATGCAGCTCATAAATTCAGAAGATCTGAAGGAATTCTTGTCAAGGTTAATAGCCTGTTTCATGTGATGAGAGGTGCAGGGAAGTACAGATTTGCAAGGCTCCCCTTGGGTTACATAATCTAAAAAATTAGCCCAGGTGATGTCAATATTCAGTTTTTTTTATTTATTTATTTATTTATTTATTTATTTATTTATTTATTTATTTAATCACATTTCTACCACCGCCCCCTCACCAAGGCGACTCCCGGCAGCTCACACATTAACAATAAAAACTTCACAGAAAACATTTAAAAACATTAAACAGACCTTTAAGTTAAATTTTCTTTAAAAATTCCTTTTAAAGTGCTCTCCAATACCACATAACAAAGCAAAATCATACTGGGTCTCCTCTCTCCACCTTCTCCTTCAGGTGTCAAAGGCGCCCAGAGCCTCAAAAAGTTACTTTCTCAACTACAATAGCTAGTGCTGTACAAGATTTATGATCTCTATACCTCCATGTGATTCGCAACTGATAGTTAAAAAAATAACTTTCCTAAGGTCTATTACTGATTTACAACCAAAGGTTAGTCCCACTTCACTAGAAAGCCTAGTTTACAGGCTCTCCTCCACCTGCCCATATATTGTTCACAATGTGGCACTGTGACTAACGGGCATAACAAACATGGCCATTCTTTATGTTTCAAAAGTCTCACGTTCTTTCCATCTTAAATATGTTGGAATTTGCAAATGTTGGTGAACAGTCAAAATTATGTGAGGACTACGTGCTGAATTTCTCATAGCCAGCATTTACACTTATATACCGCCCCATAGCACTTAGTGCACTCTCTGAGCAGTTCACAAAGTACAGTAAAACCTCGCATAAAGAGCGCCTCGCTTAGAGACTAACTCGCTTAAAGAGCAGAATTTTCTCTGAATGGTTGCATCGCTTAACAACTATAACCAACCAAAAACTCGCTTAACAACTAAATCGGGGTTCGCAATCCCCACCACCACCCACCAGAAGTCACAATTGGTCACTTACAAGGGTTTTTTGCTTAAAGAGCAAACTCGCCTAAAGAGCAATCCTGTGGAACGCATTATGCTCTTTAAGCAAGGTACCGCTGTAATAAACACTTTTGCCTCCAACATGCTGGATACTCATTTTATCGACCTCAGAAGGATGGAAAGCTGAATCAACCTTGATCCCAGTCAGGATCAAACATACAATGCCAGCAGTTTGCGTTGCAATACAGTGGAGTAACCTTCTGGTTGTCAAGCTGCTCACTGCCTCCAACCACTAAGCCTGGGATGGCGAACCTTGGCACTCCAGATGTTCTTGAACTTCAATTTCCAGAAGCCCCCGTGATCACACACAAATGGGTTTACTGCGATTCATCCGACCCGCGCCGCCCTCATCGCTCCTGGAAGCAGAAATAAAACGCGCCCATACGGGCGCGTTTTACTTCCGCTTCCAGGAGCAATGAGGGCGGTGCAGGCCGGATGAATCGCAGTAAACCCATTTGTGTGGGTTTACGGGGGCTTATGGGAATTGAAGTCCAAGAACATCTGGAGTGTCAAGGTTCACCATCACAGCACTAAGCCATCGTGGCCTATGTCTACCTTACAGAAACTAAAAAACACATACATGTGATGCAGCTGGGTGAAAGGCCTCTATAAAAAGGCTTAGTTGGGCCTAGCTCCACCCCAGCTTCCTGTTACATGGAGCTTTCTTTCTGAGCAAGAAGTTGGGGTAGATCTAGGCCCAGCTAAGCCTCAAAGCCTTCCAATTTAAGACTCTCTCCCAAGTGCATCACATTTAGATACTTATAGGGCAGTGATGGCAAACCTTTTAGAGACAGAGTGCCCAAGGAGGCACTCTGCATGTGCTCTTAAGCAGAGCTGCTGCTGAGGAGAGCCAAACAAAGGAAGTGAGCACTGGTAAGTTTTGCAGTTGGAGTAGTAACAAAGGAAGAATATAGTCTTACTAGGTAGAAAGGTATTAAACTTGTACATTTTTGAGGCCCAGTATACTGCACTTGATGAGATCCAGGAAGATAAACAACAGGAACAAACTGAGGTTCTCTCCCTTAATATGGTTAATGAGGTGCATGTAGATAAACAGATTGCAGGAGAGAGGCTCCTTGTACTAGGCGATTCAATAATTAGAAATACAGAAAAATGGATTTGTGATGCACATGATAACCGTATGGTGACTTGCCTGCCAGGTGCAAAAGTTGCAGACATCACAAGAAATCTAGATAGATTGTTAGAGAGAACTGGGAACGAGCCAGTTGTCATGGTACACGTTGGTACCAATGATGTTGGGAAGGCCAAGCGGTCTGTCCTGGAAGCCAAATTCAGGTTGTTAGGAAGAAAATTGAAGTCCCGGACTTCCAAGGTAGCATTTTCAGAAGTGCTGCCTGTCCCTCGTGCAGGACCTACCAGGCAGGCAGAGCTCAGAAGCCTCAATGCGTGGATGAGGCGGTGGTGTCGAGAGGAGGGTTTCAGATTTGTCAGGAACTGGAGAACATTTTGGGACAAGCCAAATCTGTTCAGGAGGGATGGGTTGCATTTGAACCATGATGGGACCAGATTGCTGGCACTCAACATCAAAAAGGCTGCAGAGCAGCTTTTAAACTGATAACTGGGGGAAAGCCGACAGGAGCTGGGCAGCATCCGGTTCGGGAAAGTGTGTATTTGAGTAGTGAGGAGGATGCAAAAATTACTGAGCAGAGCGAGGAGCTAGTCACTAGCATTCTAGCAGAAGGATGCAAGAGGCAGTCTAACAATGCAACTGGACACAAAAGACTGTGTCAGAAAAGCATATATAAATGCTTGTATACAAATGCCAGAAGCCTCCGGAACAAAATAGGGGAGCCGGAATACTTAGCAATAGATAAGAATATTGATATTATTGGTATCACTGAAACCTGGTGGACGGATGATAACCAATGGGATACATTTATCCCAGGCTACAAACTGTACAGGAAGGATAGGAAGGGGCAAACAGGAGGTGGTGTGGCCTTGTATGTCAAAGAAGTGATAAAATCGTATGAATTGGAATATCTAGGTGATCTGGAGTCACCATTAGAAGCTCTGTGGGTAAGAGTACCAGGCCACAAGGATGGTCTAACAGTAGGCATATACTATCGGCCTCCGACCCAAACTCTTGAGGGAGACTGGCAGTTGGAGAATGTTGTAAAGGAGGCATCCAGGAAGGGAAGCCTGGTTATAATGGGGGACTTCAATTACCCTCACATAGACTGGGTGAACTGTTGTTCAGCACATGATAAAGAGATAAAGTTCCTAGATATGCTAAATGATTGTTCCCTGGGACAGATGGTTGAAGAACCAACTAGAGGTACAAGAATCCTTGACTTGATCCTGAGTAATACTCAGGATCTGGTGCAAGATGTTAATGTGACTGATCCAATAGGGAACAGTGACCACAACTCAATTATGTTTAACTTGATCATAGACCGCAAGTCACTGATAAAATCTAACACAGAGACCTTAAATTTTCAAAAAGGAAATTTCCCAAAGTTGAGGAAACTAGTAAAAAAGAAGCTGAAAGGGAAAATTGAGAGAGTCCAAACACTCCAAGAGGCATGGAGGCTGTTTACAAAAACAATAACAGAGGCTCAATTGGAATGCATACCCAAAAGGAAAAAGGGCACTGCCAGGTCCAAGAGGACTCTGATGTGGCTTACAGGAGCTGTTCGGGAAGTGATCAAGAGCAAGAAAAGCTCATTTAGAAGATGGAAGGCTTGTCCGGATGAGGACAGCAGGCAGAAACATAAATTCTGGCAGAACAAATGCAAGGCAACAATCAGGAAAGCAAAGCAAGACTTTGAGGAGCGTATAGCTAAAAATACTCAGAGAAATAACAAAGACTTCTTTAAGTACATTAGAAGTAAGAACCCAACTAGGAAGGCCATTGGACCATTAGATGACAATGGAAGGCAAGGGGTTATTAAAGAGGAAACAGAGATTGCAGAGAGACTCAATGAATTCTTTGCTTCAGTATTCACTGAAGAAGACAGAGGCCACATGCCCAAAACAGAGCCTATCTTCGTAGGGAGGGAAACCGAAGAATTAAGCCAGATAGAAATAACCAGGGAGGAGGTCCTTGCATGTCTTGTTAAGCTAAACACTAACAAATCACCAGGACCAGATGGCATCCATCCACGAGTTCTCAGGGAACTTAAAGATGAAATTGCTGATCTCCTAGCCAAAATATATAACCTTTCCCTCAAATCAGGCTTTGTGCCTGATGACTGGAAGGTAGCGAATGTAACACCAATTTTCAAAAAAGGATCCAGGGGTGATCCAGGAAATTACCGACCTGTCAGTTTGACATGTGTCCCAGGTAAAGTGATGGAAACCATCCTAAAAGATAGAATTAATAGGCACATAGAAGAGAAGGCGCTGCTAAAGGAGAGCCAACATGGCTTTTGCAAGGGCAAATCATGCCTCACTAATCTGTTGGAATTTTTTGAGAGTGTCAACAAGCATGTGGATAAGGGGGATCCAGTTGACATTGTTTATCTGGACTTTCAGAAGGCTTTTGACAAGGTCCCACACCAAAGGCTCTTGAATAAACTTACCAGTCATGGAATAAAGGGACAGGTCTTGTCCTGGATCAGCAACTGGCTAAGGGACAGGAAACAGAGGGTAGCAGTAAATGGACACTTCTCCAAGTGGAGGGAAGTAAAGAGTGGGGTCTCCCAAGGTTCAGTACTGGGCCCCCTGCTTTTCAACCTCTTCAAAAATGATCTAGAGGTAGGAGTAAAAAGCAAGGTAGCCAAATTTGCTGACGACACTAAATTATACAGGGTAGTGAAAACTGTGAGAGATTGTGAAGAGCTCCAGAGGGATCTCTTGACACTGGGGGAGTGGGCAAAACAGTGGCAAATGAGTTTCAACATTAGTAAGTGCAGAGTGATGCATGTTGGGGCAAAGAACCCCAATTACATTTATAAACTGATGGGGTTTGAACTCTCTGCGACAAACCAGGAAAGGGACCTTGGTGTCCTGGTGGACAACTCAATGAAGGTGTCAACCCAGTGTGCCTCAGCAGTGAAAAAAGCAAACTCAATGTTAGGGATCATTAGGAAGGGTATAGAAAATAAGTCAGCAAGTGTCATTTTGCCTCTTTATAAATCTATGGTGAGGCCCCATCTGGAATACTGTGTACAGTTCTGATCGCCATACCTCCAGAAGGATATTATGGAGCTGGGAAAAGTGCAGAGGAGGGCAACCAGAATGATTAGGGGACTGGAACACCTTCCTTACCATCTGAGGCTGCAACAGTTGTGCCTTTTCACTCTTGAACGACGGCGTCTAAGAGGTGACCTGATTGAAGTTTATAAAATCATGCACGGTGTGGACAAAGTAGATAAGGAAAAACTGTTTTCCCTATCGCATAACACTAGAACTAGGGGACACTCGATGAAACTTTTGGGTACTAGTTCTCAAACAAATAAGAGAAAGTACTTTTTCACCCAGAGGATTACTGGTCTATGGAACTCCCTGCCAGAAGAAGTGGTGACAGCTGTCAGTCTTGACAGCTTTAAGAAAGGATTAGACAAGTTCATGGAGGACAAGAGTATCAATGGCTATAATTATGGATACTTAAGGACAACCTCCGGGTTGGAGAGATAGGCAGGATATCTCTCAATATCATTTCCAGGGAATCCTAAGCAGGTGAAGGCATCTCTTTGGGAATAATGCCCTGAAGGAAATGGTGAGCCACTGTGTGAGACAGAATGCTGGACTAGATGGGCTGTGGCCTGTTCCAGCAAGGCTGTTCTTATGTTCTTATGTTCTTATGTTCTTATGCGGGGAGATGGGAGGCAGGCGTCACACATACCAGTGATGACACGTGGGTGCATGTGCACCCACATGATGTCAACAGCACGTTTTAACTGCACGTGCACATGCACACCATCCCTGCACCACCAAGCTTTGTGTCCCAGGCAAGCCGCCCCCCAGACAAGCCACAGCACCAGGCCCCACCACCCCTTGGCAAGCACCGCGTGGCTGCACCAGGCACTGGAAAGGTCTCCCAGGCTCAGGAGAAGCCCCGTTCAGCCTTCCTGCCCCCTGACAGGACTTCCCACCACCAATGGGCCTTCCTACCCCCATCAGGCCTCCCCCCCCCCATGAATGCTCCCCACCTTACCTTTTCCAGCTGCAGACTCCTGGCTGGGATTTCAACCTCCCCGTCGCCTCTCCATTGTCACAGAGGGGTGGTGGGGAAGTGGCACGAGGCAGGCAGCACAGGGCAGGGCTTCCCCTTGATGGCATGCATGCCAGGATAAAGGCTTCTGCGTGTCACTTCTGGCATGTGTGCCACAGGTTTGCCATCACTGTTATAGGGCATTGATGGCAAACCTTTTAGAGACCAAGTGACCAAACAGAGGGACAGGGTGAACTCTGTTCTTGGGAGAGGGAGGAAGCACTCCCATTGGGCTGATGGGTAGAGGGGCCGGGTGAACTCTGTGCTTGGGAGACAGAGGAAGCGTGCTCGTTGGGCTGCTGGGCCTCTGCTGGGTGGGGTGAACTCTATGCTGAGGTGAAGATGCATGTGCCCACAAAGGGGGGCTCTGAGTGCCCTCTCACTCTGGCATGCGTGCCATAGATTTACACAGTTATGGGATATCTGTAAGGTAGACAGAACTTCCAGAATGAGGAGTTATGGTATTTATAATCCAGAAAATCCAAAATTCCCATTCCTAAAAGTAACTTTTTTCATCCTTGAATCTTTAAAAAGATATATATCATACTGATCCCATGATGCAGGAGTCCTCAAACTATGGCCCATGGTCTGGATCCAGCCCATGGCATCAAATAATCCCTCACTGCAGTCATGGGTGCCATGGGTGCCACCTTAATCCTTGTCCCTTCCATCCCTTGTCCCTGGGAGGGTGAGACAGGAGCGTGTGGTGGCAGTGGTGGAAGCGGTGCTGGCAGCAGCAAAAGCAGAGGTGGCGGACCCTCAACAGTATGAGGGACCGTGAAATGCCCTGCTATGGAGTGTCAGCAGGGACACACCAAGCCAAGTGGAAGAGGGAGGTGGCGGCAGCGGAAGCTCCTCAACAGTCTGAGGGACCATGAACCAGCCCCCGCCGCCCCTGCCCCCACTACCACCAGCGCCTGCGGCGGCACCTCAACAGTCTGAGGGAACATGAACCAGTCCCCCGCTTAAAACATTTGAGGACCACTTCTATAATGTAATGTCTCTGCACATTACACCCAAATTAGAAGCAATGCCCTTTGGCACGTTCTCCAGAAACTGGAAACACATACAGTAGTCATGTTTTGATTCGTTCTGGACCTGATGTCAATTTGAAAGTCCTTTTTGATTTATAGCTCTAGAAGGCTTCTCTGCCTTGCCAATTAATATTCAGTGATACTTTTCCTAGTAAAAATGGGACCTCATAAGAAAAAAGACTGCTTTGGTTTAATATGCATGGAGTAATTACTTTTTTGGGGGGGAGGGGGTGACATTTAGTAGACTGAAGTTCATTGCCGATCGTTTCATCCTTTTGAAAGTTTGCTGCCAGGAAAGGACATGCACTTAACATTTGGGGATCTGACAAAAGAGGAGAAAATTATACCTCTTGGCTATACCCTTTTGATCTTGTCTGTTCCACCAAGGTGAAAAATAAGGTGTGCTTCATTTCAAGGATTCACAGAGCAACTGGGATGGTTTCCTCATTGGATTGACTCATCCTTTCTGTTCTGAATTTACTCAGCAAGATCATTAGCATCCCTGAAGATCTAAGGAAAAGAAGAAGTTGCATTTATGCTTCTCCCAGCCCTTTATCTTCAGCAAAATAATAATAATGCTGACAGTAAATATTTACCATATTTACCAGCATGTAAGACACATCGGAGTATAAAATGCACCCCATTACTGTATTACCAAAATAGCCCACAATAGGCAGTGGTGGACTCCAAAAAACTTACTACCACACTGTGGGTGTGTCTAACTGTGGCCGTGGCTAACTGGGGGCATGGCCAGGTGGGTGGCAGTGGCGGAGACCAAGGTGGCAGAGACCTAGGTGGCAGCGGTGGAGACCAAGGCGGTGGCGGCAGAGACTGAGGTGGTGGAGACTGAGGCGGTGGCAGTAGAGACCGAGGTGGCAGAGACTGAGGCGGCAGGAGTGGCGGCAGTGGAGACCAAGGCGGCGGAGATTGAGGTGGCGGTGGTGGAGATGAAGACTGAGGTGGCAGAGACTGAGGCGGCGGGAGTTGCGGTGGCAATTGAGGAGGAGGAGGCACTGCTGCAAGGTCCCTGCCGCCGCAAGGTCCCCTCCACTGCCGCAGTCTCCGCTGCCGCCGTTCCTGCTGCCTCCATCACTGCTGCTCCACCCGCTGCTGCTGCCTCAACCACCACTGCCACAAGGTCCCTGCCACCGCTCCCGTCACCTCAGTCTCCGCCACTGCAACCTCAGTCTCTGCCGCTCCAGCTGCCTCAGTCTCCGCCTCCTCAGAAAACAGCTGCTTGGCTTAGCTTTAAATGCGCATGCACTAAGCTATGAAGTAGTGCATGCGTGCTGAGCTCCCGAGTAAGGAAGTGAGCATGGTCGGCCAAGTGGGCATGGCCTAGGGGATCTTCGCTACCAGTGCACCAGTACCATGGTCCACCGGGAGCAGCACACTATTGACTATATACAATACAAGACGCACCCCATTTTTCCAATGTATTTTAAGAGGGGGAAAGTGGGTCTTATATGCCAGCAAATAGGTTATTTAAAGAGCAGCTGAAGCATTTCACAGGCAACAACTCAACCTACACTGCAGTAATATTCAAAATAATAAAAGCTTCATTATTAAGTGAGATCTTTTTTCTTAATGTGAAGTAGAATATTGAAATTGTAATATGAAGTTCTTTTGTAAATAACTACAGCCAGATGCACCAGCACGTGAAAATACAGAAAGAATTATAACTTCCAAAGGCATGAAATGCTGAATATATCTTAATAGAGATGCCATCCCTCTCTTCTTTTGAAATATACAAGTGAGCTAGAAATCACTTGGGATTGATGAAGTTCTGATCCATTAAATTCAGAACGGTTAAAAAAATACATTTCTGGATGCAATTCTCAGTATATCCTCAGTCCAGGTGATCCGAAAGATCATATCCCCTTCTGCATTTAAGATCTTCTGGGAAGGTCTTTATTTCTCTCTCTCCTATCAATCTCATGGGTTTGTTTGGTAATGACATAAGATGGCCTTCTCACTGGCTGCTCACATTTAGAATGCACTACCCCATCATCATCAAGATTCAATTATTAATTGGAAACCTTGCCAGAAGTTTGGATATGAATGCAGTAAAAATTATTGGGAACATCAGTCTCCCAATTACTTTCTGTTGCAGGGGGATTTTGGGCTGTGCAGGTTTTACAATGGTTTCGTGTTTTGATTCCCACTCCCCCTATTTTAATTTTGTGTTTTAAACTGTTTAATTTGAATTTTTTTTAACCGTCATGTATTTTGAAATCATTTTGTATGGCTCTGTAACCCACTCTGAGAGCCTGTGATGCAGGGCAGACTATGAATGAATGATGCAAATCTGGAGATGAATTGTTGTTGTTCAGTTGCACAGCCAAGTCTGACCCTTTGCAACCCCATAGACCACAGCACACCAAGCTCCTCTGTCATACGCCATCCTCCAGAGTCTGCTCTGATCTGAACCCACTGTGTCAATGATGCTGTCTAACCATCTCATCCTCTCCTGCCCTTTCTCTTTTTGCCTTCTATCTTTCCCAGCATCAGGGACTTCTCCAGTGAGTCCTTTCTTCTCATTTGGTGACCAAAGTACTTGAACTTTAATGTTTGTCCTTCCATTAGAGTGGTGTTATCGGCATATCACTCAGATTGTTGATATTTCTCCCAGCAATCTTAATTCCGGTATGTAATTCATCCAGGCCTGCATTACACACGATGTACTCTGCATACAAGGTGGCTTCTACGCATGTGTAGAAGGGTTCTGCACAGAAAGGGATGCGCAGTAACTACTTTCCCCCACCGTCAAATTATGGGATGGTGGCGGATGGCATGGGAAAGTAGAGTTTGCGGCGCTGAATTATGGGAAACCCCGGCCAATCCGAGATCCTTGACAGGTATGATCCATATAGAGAGTAGGGCTCTGCTGGGGGAGGGTGGAAACGCTCCCATTGGACTGCTGGGCAGAAGGGCAGAACAAACTCTGTGCTAGGAGGAGGGAAGAAACATTCCCATTGGACTGCTGGGCAGAGGGGCGGGGTGAATCCTGGGGAGACAGTGCGCGTGCCCACAGAGAGGACAGGTAGGGATTTACGGGCCACTCTGTATAAGTTAAATAAGCAGGGTGACAATATACAGCCTTACCAAACTCCTTTTCCTGTTTTAAACCAATCAGTTGTTCCAGATCTGGTCCTAACTGTCACTTTTTGTCCCACAGATAGGTTTCTCAGAAAACAGGTGAAGTGATCAGGTACTCCCATCGCTTTAAAGACTTGCCATAGTGTATTGCGATCTACACAATCAAAAGCTTTGGTTTAGTCAATGAAACAGAAGTGTCTGGTACTGTACTCCCTTGCTTTCTCAATGATCCAGCAAATGTTGGCAATTTGATCTCTGGTTTCTCTGTCTCTTTGGAACCCAGCTGTTGCTGAATTAACTCAAGCTAAAAATCAATTTAAACTAGTGGTTCCCAACATGAAGCACATGCCCTACAGGAAGACTTCAATTCCCAGAAGCCTAAGTCAGCACAATGGCTGATCAGCACTTTGGGGAATTGACTTAGGTTTCTGGGAAGCATTGAAGTCCAAAAACCAAAGGTTGGGAAACACTGATGTAGACATTATCTTTTGAATGCTGAGTCATGTGCCATTAACCAGAAAAAGTTATGCCATTTTGAATTACTTATGCTTTGTGTTGTCGCTAACACGACTTTTGCCAGAGGGTCTCAATTATCCATTCATGACCAAGCCACTCCAAAATATTTTCAATTACAGTAGGGATAACGCATAAGAAGATGCTGTTAAATAGGGAAATTTTTCCCATTACCACTAATATGAGGATTGCTTCTACATGCAGAAGGAAAAGGGATGCCAGAAGGTAGAGGTGGCAGGTTAGACTGCTCATCATTCTTGATAATCTAAAAATCTCAGTGATTTGACCTGTCCAGTCTCTAATAGATACCTGAGTTGGAGAGATAGGCAGGATATCTCTCAATGCCATTTCCAGGGAAGAAGTGGTGACAGCTGTCAGTCTTGACAGCTTTAAGAAAGGATTAGACAAGTTCATGGAGGACAGGGTGCCCTCGTCGCTCCCGGATGCGGAAGTAAAATGTACCTGTACAGAGGAAGAGTTAACCCAGAAGAGTCTTAACCATACGGACGCGTTTTACTTCTGCTTCCGGGAGCGACGAGGGCAGCGTGGGCCAGATGAATCGCAGTAAACCCATTCATGCGGATTCACAGGGTGCTTGGGCTTATGGGAATTGAAGTCTAAGAACATCTGGAGTGCCAAGGTTCGCCATCATGGGCCTAGAAGGTTCTCATCCTTGAAATCAACTTGCTGTGGGAAGTGCTATAACACTAAATTTGCCTTCTCCAGTAGTAAGCAAAACTAACATGCTATTTGACTACAAGCCTCTGAGGAAGAATTATGCTTCCCTTAAGGGGAAAACCCAGTCCAGTATTTTTCACATTGCTTTAGGGGGTCAAGACATGTACATCAGCATGTAAATCGTGAGAATCGGCCTTGAATCAAAAAATGACAGCAGTGCATAGAATTTCTAGCCAAACTTCTAATAAATCCCACCTGGGCCTGCCACAACATCAGCAATTTCTGAAACCCACCTATCCAAAGGTTGCTGCCACTGCTAATATTATTCGCCAAAGCCTTCACTTTTTTGCTTAGCAGGAATTTCTTTCCTCTAACAAGTGCCTCCGCGCTTCCCCAATTTTGGCAGGAAAACTGCCTCCATAAGTCTCTCTTTCCTTCTCTTCAACATGGAGAAATGTTTGTGTAAAAGAACGGCAGGGAACTAGCTTGACAATTTGTGCAGTGACTGCATTTCACTTTTTGAAAACTCCCTGTGGCCTTACGCAGACAACTCCATAAGATACTGAAGAAATGAAGCCGATTTATTTTTTTAGCCTCAACATAGCCTCTAATTCTGTTCATGTGTTTCTGGTAGTTGACTGAGCAGGCCCATCAGTCACATTTTGGAACAATTTATTGATGCAGGATTCTACTCCACATGAACTTGATCGTCAGACTCAACTGGGTTGTATACATGATTTAAATCAGGGGTGCCCAAACTCCGGACTGCGGGTCTGGGCAGGCCCACATGATGTCACCATCCAACCTGCAGGCTGCATTGCCACTGAGACTTGAAAGTGGTGCACCGCTGCAGGAAGTGCCGAAAACATGGCGAAAAAATTCAAAACTGGCACTAAAATGTTCCTCCATTGCTCCCCCTCCAAGAGAAGCAGCAGGGGAGGGAAAACACCCGAAAACACAGCACGAATTCATGCACTGCTGCCATCGCACTGGGAGGAATCACATGACTGGCCCGCTCAGTGTTTGAGGGGGCATGGTCAAGCCCCTGGCGGGAAAATTTAAATTCATTCATACTAGTCCTATTTTTCTTACACTTTTCCTCCTTTCTGTTGTCTTTCATGCTAGTTGTGAGATTAAAGCATACTAGTAGTAACTTTGGACGCTTGAAGCTTGAGTTTACTATCAGTAACAGCACTGAAAAAATTGTCCTTAGAAAGTAGCATAAATCATTAGCTTAACCAAATGCTTCAAATCATTTAAATGTCCATCTCAGGAGAAGTGGAATTTTTGTGACTCACTGCAGGGCTCACGTTGTTTGATAGAGCGATTGGTTGAATCAGGGCCTGAAAACCACTCCAGAAGACAACAGGTAGGCCAGAATCCCGTTGCTCAGTGTAGTAAACTGCACTAGAGTAAGCCTACTGAACTGATAGGAATTTAGTGAGTCAACTCCATATGACCCATGGATTGAAATGGGACTATTCTAATTATAACTTACTGTACTAAAAACCACAATTAATGAAGGACCAATGGAACTTAGAGCTGACTCACTGAATTTAAGGTGATTCAATGGATTTACTCAAGTGCCATGATGGTGAACCTTGGCACTCCAGCTGTTCTTGTTACTGTGTACACACAGTAAGCCCATTCGCGTGGAATCACATGGACTTGGGCTTCTGGGAATTGAAGTCCAAGAACAGCTGGAGTGCCAAGGTTCACCATCATGGCTCTAGTGCAATCTTAGTATACCAAGCAACAGGATTCTGGCCACATATATCCTTCATATCTTTAGCTAGAGCTGGGATTCTGAGAGACACAGGGAAAAGAAGGCAATAAGAATTAATTACTGCATCAATTTGAAAATATAGTACAGGATTTTCATGTTGTGAAAACTTTTACACCATCCTTCTCAAAATAAAATGTTTATGTGCTTGGAGATAGTGAACATCCATCATCTTAGCTGTAAAATGAAAAACATAAAAGCCTGCATATTCTTATTCTTATCGGCAGCTGATTGCCCTGCTATACTTGGAGCATTTTGAAAAGGCACTATTTTAACCACATGAAATGGAGTTTGCACCCCAAACTTTATGAATGGAATGGTGCTCCCTCCCTCTCATACCTGTCAGGTTTCGGGAAATTTCTGTCAAACCCCTGTATTTTACACTCTTTCCCGCCATCATCCCGTATTAGTTAGACTGCAATTAGACTGGAGTTAGACTGGAGGCCAGCACATGATAAGCATAGCTGTCCAGTTTCCTGTTTTGGCCAGGAAATTTCCCTTATTTGAAAGAAATTTCCTGAAACTTGACAGGTATGCTCCCTCTCCAGCTGTCACAAGCCAACCGTGGTCCAAGGAAGAGGTAAAGTCTAGAATTCACACTCCTTTCCATCTGCTCTCTAGATCACAAGATGTTTGGAAGTCATCCACCAGCAAACTGTAAATTCCCATGCAGAGCGCAGCTTAAAAACATTACTACTTAGACTACAGCTCCCAGAATCCTCCAGCCAGCAAGATTCAGCCAACAGCCCGGTGTGGTTATAACTAAAGATCTGAGCTGTGTTCTGCATTTTTCTGACTATACAGTCTTGTTCAAGATCCTGATCTTCATCGCAGTCCAACTTTATACTCTTCAAGTCTTTCTCTGCTCTACAAATGAGACAAGCAGCATCTTTGTTTTGATTATGAAGAAATAAACTGATTAGCAGATGGCTTGCTCATTTGTTTCCCCTCTGTCAACTCCAGTGCAACACAAATGGAAATCTTATTTAAATGAATGCTCAAGGAGCTCCTGGGAAAGCAAATCTCCTGGACATTAAGTGCTTCGTTGTTTCGGTGATTTCCCTCCTGCTCCATCTTTTCTTTTTAAAAACAAAGCAAATTACAAAAGGGGTCTGCTTATTTTTTTATAGTTTGAACATTTGGTAGTGTACAGCCTCATTAAAATCTATTGACCTGTTAATTAAAACAAATATGACTGAAAATTAATTCAGATGTTCATTCTGCACATTTAATTTGGAGGGCATGTATTTATGATATGGACTTTATTGGCACTGCTTTCTCTGGCTAGTCCAGCAACATGTTCAGGGGTGGCCAAACTTTTTGAGCCACAGGCCTGACCACACCCTTGGAAGAGCTGAGCCTCCGGAAATGGAAGCGGGCACATTTACGGCTGATGTAAATGCGCCCATTTCCGCGTTTATGTCAGTTGTGGGTACATTTGCACATGTGCAGACGTGTTTTATGGCTGACATAAATGCGCTCGTTTCTACTTCCAGGTGCAGAGGAGATGGAGATGGGCTGGTTGGAATGCCATCGCATGCCGGGTCCAGCCAGTGGGTCATAGGTTGGGAACCCCTGTGTTAGACCCTTATGGCAGAAAACTGATAATGGCAAGATCTACTCCCCTACTCAAAAGCTTTTGAAAGTCAGATTGAGAATTATTCTCTTTTATCTTTTGTCCATGTTGTACACAAGAATGTTTGATTTGTTAATTCTAGATTTTTTTCTCATTAGTAAAGGACCCTGTAAGCAGAAAAACACAGGGGTTTTTTTTTTCAAAATGGTAAATGTTAACGCAGAGAATGTTGGGAGACATTTCGATTAGTTTTTTGTGCCATTTTTAAATAAATCCACCTCAAATGCTAATCTGATTTTTCTCTCTTGCAATCCACCTAACCTACAATTCTGTTATCTGCTCACATGGGGGATAAAAGCAGAGTAAGATGTAAGGTAAAGGTAAAGGTAAAGGTTCCCCTTGCTCAAAAGCCAGTTGTATCCGACTCTAGGGTTCAGTGCTCATCTCTGTTTCAAAGCCGATGAGCCAGCACTGTTTGCTTCTACAGACGTTTCCATGGTCATGTGGCAGGCATGACTAGACACCAGAGTGCACAGAACACTGTTTAAAGTGGTCCCTATTTATCTACTTGCAATTTCTTGCTTTCGAACTGTTAGGTTGGCAGGAGCTGGGACAAAGACGGGAGCTCATTCCATCCTGCAGTACTCGGAAATCGAACTGCTGACCTTCCGCCTCCCAGTCAGCGTCTTAGCCACTTGAGCCACAGTGTATTCAAATTCTCCACCTTCAACATCCCTGCCTCATCTGCTTAGTTTCTGACTTCACTAACTGAGAGAAGGGGAATAAAAGAGACGTCTACTCACATTCACTTGAAAATAGGCCACCACTTAGTTCAGAAGCTTAGGTAACTGAGAAGCTAACTTTATCACAACTACAAATCAACAGACGAACTTGGGTGCTTTGAGCCATTTAGTGATTTTGGAACGTCCATATAATAGTCCAGCTACATTCATAAAGGTTCTCATTCGGGCACACTTCAATATAAGAAGTTCATCGTATAGTTTTGGACACTGCCTTGAGCATGCACTTAAGTTGATTGCATAATGATTAATGACTTTGCTCAGAGACACATGAGTTACACTGATTTCAAGTGAAAATACTGCAATCTTTATTTTATGAGACCTCAACATTGTACTTTATACGAAAGTTGTCCTGCATTAAAGTCACAAATACATCCTTATTAGCTTTCAAAACCAGACATGATTTGGGGTATTTAAAATGATGTGGTGGAGTCTGGTTTAATCCTGAGTTGCACACTAAAATGTAATTGATGAAGGGTATCTGTTATATTTCATTGTTGTTGTTGTTGTTGTTGTTGTTTACATTTCTATCTTGCCTTTGTTTCAATAAGTTCAGGGTGTCACTCACAGCTCTCTTTGTTATCACACAGTGAGTTTCAAGGTTCAGTGAAGACTGAGGGTACGTACGTACCTTAGTAGAAAATCCTAGACTGAACTCTTTCTACCTCATTTGCAGCTCCCCTGGTGGCTTAGTGGTTAAGGCTTGAAGACTGGAAAGATAGGTTCGATTTCCGAGAGCAGCACGATGGGGGACATGAAAGGAACTTCATCCGGGCGTCCCCTGCAAAAATCCTTTTGACCCAGAGTAATCTCTGACACGAAAACAAATGAACAATCTCAAAATAGAGCTGGAAATAGTCAACCTGTTGCATCAATATTATTTTTCCAGGGGTGATGTTGATGCTGCAAATGAATTTGCACTACCTATTTGTCACTCTTTATTTTATTTTAATGTCACTCTTCTCCCCAAACTGGCATCTAAAACAGCTTTGTTATAGGGTTTTTTTATTTTTAAAAGGCTAAAATCCAGTAGTAATTCACAACTAGAGTAGGCCAGGGCCCGACGAGGACTTTGTGTGCTAAAAGGACTCAGGACCAGAAAGTGACTTGCAGAATTGGATCAGCAGTCCGGGTGTCATCATGCTGCAATGCAGAAGGCAAATGGAAGACCACTCCATTGTATTGTTCCCAGGACAATCTTCATGGCTGGTTTATTTATTTAGTATATTTTTATACCACTTTCCTCACTTATTGTTGACCCAAAGCGGTTTACAGACAAACAAAGATTGTAAATTACATAAAACTTGAAATACAATTAAACATTGTGGCTGAACATCCAAGGGAGCCTAAGAGACAGCATCCAGGCTCAACGTCAGTGATGGAGCCTGGTACTTAACATCCTCTGCAACATCCTCAGGCATCTTAAGGCACATGTCATGGGTAACAGCCACTCCCACTCCCCTCCAACTGGCTGAGGGGAGGGGCTCCGGGGGCTCTGTGGCCGGGACAAAGGTGGAAAATGATTGCTATGATGATAGCCAATATTCAGAATCGGATACGGCACTTGAAGAAGAAGAATAGTCCCATTGAATCAATGGAGAAATTTATTTTCCAAATCTCCACCAATTCAATAGGCCTACTCTAGCTGCAACTTATTACTGATTTCAATCAATATGATTTAAATAGAATAAACTGCAAATATGAAAAACACAGCCACTTGCTCATAACCCTGCCTGGAAATTCTGGCAATTGTACCTGGGATCTTTGCATGTATAGTGTGAGATGTATCATGAGGTTATGCCCACCTGCCATAAGAACAAAAGAGAGAGAGAGATGCAGGAGCAGACTATGAACATCCCTTCCTCACTTTTAGCCTTTGCCTCATCAGATTAAATATAGTACTTACATGGGACATCTCTTCTTCTTCTTCTCCTCTCTCTCTCTCTCTCTCTCTCTCTCTCTCTCTCTCTGACTCTCTCTAACTCTCCCTATTTCACAGTGCAGCCTAAAGATGTTCATCCATTCAAAGACAACCATATATTCCTCTTTGGCAGAATACATCTTTCAGTCTTTTTTAGATCAGTCCTATAGGAATGTGAGTTAATCACATTATAAACAGGATATTGGTGTTAGGAAGCGTTATGGTGGAAAAGTTAGCTTCCCTGACCAGGCCTAGGCACACCAAACTTCCCTCCCAGTTTTGTTTTTCACCTAATCCACCTATAAACTGCAGGTAGGGTGGAATACCCTTTATTAGCATCAGTGGGGACTCTACACTTCATTTTAATCCTTGCAGGATGCATGTGCAATTGTGCTTTAAAAAACCATGGGTGCAGGGAAGATTTCAACTTCCCCCACCCATGCACTTATTTGTAATTCTAAAGATGCAAACAAACTTTCAGCGATACGAGATGTATTTATCATAAGATGTAGTCTAGCACTAAGATTCAGCTGGTAATCACTGGATTCTGCTCAGAGAAGACAGTGAGGAAGGTCATCCACCAACTCAGTACACAAAAGTGGAGTCTAGAGTCTTATCCAGATCATGGACTATGATTTGGTCTTGATGCTCTTCCATTCAAACAGTGAGACCAACTTTTTCTAAAAATATGGTGTATGTTTCTCATCCCCATCTCCTTCAATTGCATGGACAATTCAATCAAGCCAATATCAACAAGGGTGCTTCCAGCATTAAATATCACTGTGGCCACCTGAGCTATGAATCACAACCACACCTTGCTGAATATCTATGTCTTGCAGCCAAATTTCTTAGCTGTGCACCTTGGATATAAGACTTATCTACAGTAGATAAATTTCTGACAACCCAAGGCAATAAATACACATAATTACTGATGCAAGCCAAGAATCCTTAAATGCTGCCTTTTCTGCAGTTGACTGTTCCAACAAATCTCATTTGGGAAATCTTTCATCTTCCATAGTCTGTGATTTGGACCAGAGATTAAGTACCTGGATATGGCTCATATAGAATATCCATGTTTTAAAAATGAGCAGAAGCAAATTTCAAGCCAATACTGCTGACAATCTTGTTGATGGTGTCCGTGGGGTTAGCCGTGTACAGCAGAGTAGTGCGCAGTGGCAGACTAGAAGATTCACACCCGAGGGGATGTTTCCTATCCTTGTGCAACAAACAGGCAGACAGGTCTTGGTGCAGATGATAACTCAAACAAGTTTACTTGGAAGCAAGTGGTGCAGAAATATATACAGTGCAATAACAGAAAACAGATTCAGTCTCTTGGGTTTCTCAGTTAGCTCCACTGAGAAGGTACAGTTGTGCTAAACATATACAAGCCTCTACACAGCTCAGTAGCAGTCCAAAAACAAGCTGAACCACAAGTAAACTCAGACAGCTTCACAGCTTACCCCCGAGTAGTCTTTCCTTGCAATAAACAGACGAGTCAGGCAGATGCCTTTCCTTGGAGCTAATTGGAGATTCAGTTCTTGTAGTAGGTTCTTGGACTCGCAGAATTCCTAGTCCAGACTGTTGGCAGAAAACGAAGCATTGAAGCAGTAGCTGGGCAACAGAGCTCTGGCAAGATGAGCATGGTAGCTCAGATTGAGCATTGTAGCTCAGGCAAGTTCAGCATTGTAGCTAAAGGTCTGTGGCTTTGCTCTGGCACTGGCAACAGAGCTCTCTAGAAAAGCCCCAACACCTGAGTGCCTCAGCAGTAAAGTCTTAAAGCACCACAGGCACTATATGCCTTGCAACCAGTTGGGAAATGAGGCGAAGACTTACATCCCCTGGGGTTGGAGTGGTAGTGGTGCACAGAAAAAAATAATAGTAGCATTCTGTATCAAGCAAAAGTACTATTGAATTTTGGCATAGGCTCTGTGCAAAAGTGGCAATATTGGTTTTTAGATGTGTCTGGTCATATGATCGGGCACACACCAGTGAACGCAACCAGCACCTGTGTAGCAATATCTCAACACGACTTGGGTGCATCCACACTGACCCACACACCATACTGAAATTGAGTTTTTTAAAACTCTGATTTCAGGTCACGTGGCATTTGAGTCAGTGTGCATATCATACCAGTCTTCACTGGCCAGTTGTCCCTGATCAGCTGGAGCCTATCTTTGCTGCTGTAGCTGACATTTATAAAAAAATATTCATTTCAACAGACATAGTGTTGTGTCACTTCAAATAAATATTTTTTTAAAAAATGGTCCACAGCAGCAATAGAGATTGGCAGAGAGGAGCCATAGCTGATTAGCAGCAGTGATCTCTGCTGTGGCAGAAGGGATGCCAAGAACCAGCTAAACCAAGGATTCTCAACCTGCGACCGATGGGCTAGATGCGGCCCACAGTGCTATTTCATGTGGCCCACCACTGCCTCTACCACACCAGGAAGTGCCATGTGGTGGAGGAAGGGCAAAATGGCCGTCTGGCCCCCGAAGCTGTCTGAGGGAACGTGACCCGGCCCCCAGCTTAAAAAGGTTGAGAACTCCTGAGCTAGGCTCTAAGCTGCCAAGAACCAGCTAGACAGGCTCCAGTTGATTGGTGCAGCAAGAGCCTTGCGAAAACCCCAGATAATCAGCAATACAAGTGGGCATAGAGTGCAAATTGATGTATTTTACATTGATAGAAATGTTGATGCAAAATAAATAACCCTCAGCTAGTGGTTTAAAATAAATTGGTTGGAGGCCAAAATGCTGCAATCAAAGAATCACAGAATAATTAAGTTGGAAGGGGCCTTTTAGGCCATTGAGACCAACCTCCTGCTCAGTGCAGGAATCCAAATCAAAGCAGATCTGTCAGATGGTTGTCCAGTTCTCTCTTGAATGCTTCCAGTGTTGGAGCATTCACCACCTCTTGAGGTAGTTGGTTCCACTGTTGCACTGCTCTAACCGTTAAGATGTTTTGCCTGATATTCAGCCTATATCTGGATTCCTTTACTTTGAGCCCATTATTATGCATCCTGCACTCTAGCATGATCAAGAGCAGATCCTTTGCTTACACTTTCTGATTACCAGGCATCTGGCCCCATCACTCCCTGGCAAATAGAAGGGGAAGAAATGCAAGCAGTGACAAACTTTACCTTCTCAGGATCTAAGATCACTGCAGATGGTGACTGCAGCCATAAAGACACTTACTTCTTGGGAGGCAGGCTGTGGCAAACCTAGGCAGCATAATAAAAAGTATCACCCTGCCAACAAAAGTCCGCATACAGAAAGCAATGGTCTTCCCTGTAGTAATGTATGGTTGTGAGAGGTAGACCGTAAGGAAGGCTGAGCACAGAAGAATAGACGCCTTTGAACTGTGGTGCTGGAGGAGACTTTTAAGAGTACCCTGGACTGCAAGAAGATCAAATCAGTCAATCCTGAAGGAAATCACCCCTGACTGCTCATTGGAAGGACACATACTGAAGTTGAAGCTCAAGTACTTTGGCCACCAAATGAGAAGAGAGGACTCACTTGAGAAGGTCTTGGTGCTGGGAGAGATCGAAGGTAAAAGGAGAAGGGGGTGGCAGCTAGATGGCATTGTTGATGCAATAGGTGTAGATCTGAGTGGGCTGTGGAAGATGGCCAAGGACAGATGAGCCTGGTGTGTGGTGGTCCATGGGGTCGCCAAGGGCTGGACTCAACTGTGCGATTGAACAACAACAAAAATGTAAAAGTGCTATCATATCCCCTCTTAGTCTCCTTTTCTCAAGGCTAAACATGCCCAGTTCCTTCAGTCTTGCAAACACCAATCTTTAACAATGTAAATGCATCATTACACTATTTATTTATTTATTTATTACATTTATATCCCACCCATCTGGGATATTTTCCCATTTACAAGTATAAATCGACAATAGGAACTGTAGAGAAACTCTAGCTCTTAGCAAACCAACGAATGAATGAATGGGTTCTTAGAAGAATGCAAACTTTAATTTCATTTTCAGGTAAAATTTGGCAGCACTTAATTTTCATGGGACGGGTTAGGATAGGAAATGATAATTCATCCAAGCCACACAGAGAGCTTGCAGGTATTTGGTTCCGTGCCCTACACTCTATTCACTTCTCAGCAATCACCCCACAAAAAGTGATTATACAAGGGGCCAACAGTCCTGTTCACTGTTTGCTTGCCTGCAGACTCCACCACAATTACCTTTCTTTTCTTCCACCTCCACATTACATCTGCATTTAATTTTTCATTGTACACTTTGCAACTTAATCATCTTCAACTGCTGGCTGCTTATATGGTCATACTATCTTTCTTTTTTTTTAATCCTTCCCCCTTTCCTTCTTTTTTAACACTTTAATTTTAAGATTCGGTAGGCAAGATCACAGCTATTACTTTACAAAAGTAGGCTCATAAAAATCTCTCTTCAGACAGACTCGCAAATGCAGACTGTTTATCTCTTTCACTACAGCCTGTGATCTGAGAACTGGACGTTTGTAAGAATTTACCAGATTTTATTTTTCTGATGTGGCTGGAAGAATTAAGGAAGCTATTTTTTCATTTGCTCGGGAGTATTTGATGCAAAAACACCAAAAAGCATCCTCAACCATCAGAACCTGGAGAATTTTGAGGAAGAGAGAAACAGACAATGGGGTGAGGATGGACCATTGTAACATAAGGGGAAATTGTTGTTGAGTATTGTGGTGCAATGCCAGCATGCAGTGGGTGTTAGCACAATATCCGTCGAGACAGAAATCTAGCCTAAACTAAAGGAAGTTATTTTATATTGTTTTGTCCCTAAGCTGTGGTGGCTCAAGTGGTTAAGATGCTCAACTTGCTGACTGGAAGGTCAGAGTTCGATTCCCTGGTACTGCATGATGGAGTGAGCTCCCGTCTCTGTCCAAGCTCCTGCCAACCTAGCAGTTTGAAAGCAAGAAATTGCAAGTAGATAAAAAGATAAATAGGGACCACTTTGGTGGGAAGAGAAATAGCATTCCATGTGTTGAGGCATGCCTGCCACATGTCCACGGAAATGTCTGCAAATGCCGGCAGAGCTGGCTCTTTGGCTATAAACAGAGATGAGCACTAAACCCTAGAGTCGGATATGGCTGGCTTTCAAGCAAGGGCAACCTAACCAATTGGAAAGTTTACTGTCTTTCTGCCTCTAGGAGCAAGATGGGAGGTCACTAAATTTCCCCTGAAAAGAAGAAATCCATTGCAGTAGTTTTTTTTTTTAAACATTATTGTAGGTTGCTTTCGTTACTGCCATGCACAACCATTACCATTTGAAGCCTTCCACACTGCCTCAGTTCTTGCATCATTGGAAAGCAGGACAGGTTAGCAATAAAGAAAGAATAATAACAATTGTGTGCCATCAAGTCAATTCTGACTTACAGCTACCCTTTCCAGGGTTTTCTAGATAGAAATAGATAGAAGTGGTTTAACATTTCCTTCTTTTAAAATATTCTGAGATATTTCAGCTCAGCTCCGACCATACCATCTTTTTGTTGCCCCTCAGTTTAGCTTGAGCTCAGGTGTGTGAGTCACTAAAGCTCACACAGAGGGACATATAATCCTCACCTTTTGTTGTCTTTGGCTGATCCTGTTGCAGCTGCCAAAGAAGCAGTCATCACCAGCATTTCTATCTGGGGGCAGGTCATGTCAGTAAGCGCTATCTATTACATCACTTCTGGAATTCCATCTTCATGAGTACTGAGAAAGAGCCAAAGTTTTCAAACTTTCAAATCTATACAGGCTGATTGGTTAGTTGGCTTTTCTTCTTCCGTGTCTAGGCCAGACATAAAACTGCCAAAAAGAAGGCACCTTTTGGTGAGTTCATTCTGCAGTTGCCTGACCCAGTGTGAGAAAGATTATCCAGCAACGCAAGGTTGCCTTTGCCCAGGGTGCGCCCAATTATGATTCAAAAATACCACAATCTTTGAGGAGGCTCTTTCTGTGTACCCCATTGGTTGTTTGTTTAGTTGGTTGACCGACCGGTTGATGGAATGGAATGGCATAGAATGGAATGGGTTAGACTGGACCTGTTACTTGCTTGATGACAATTGTTCTCCAAGCAACTTAGAAAAAGAATGGAAAAGATTATAAAATCCAATTGTCCACAGAAATACATTTAGCAAAGCAACAAAAACATAAAGCAACAGACTCAGAACAAAGCAGTGAGAATGACTATACAAAGTACTTTGGCAACATAAAAACACAGTGGGCAATATCTTCTTGCAGAACCTCTGCTGGCACAGCAGCAATGACATCACCACCAGTGGTAGGCTGCTAAAGGCCTTGCTTTGATTTCAGGATGATGATCATTTGTGTTCTTGCGTGCAAATTGCCCACACCTTAAAATCCAAGCAGGGACTCTTTAATTAGTGGCAATCTGCCACTGACAGTGCCATCATTGCCAGTGCCATCATTCCTATAATCTGCAAAAAGATATTGACTATTATGCAGAAGTCTTTTTAGGCATTTTAAGAGTGTGTAATGGGCTGCAGTGGTTTAGTCATTAAGGTGCTGAACTTGACAATCAGAAGGTCGGCAGGTCAGCGAGATTTGAGTGCTACACGATGGAGTGAGCTCCCATAGTCTGTCCCAGCTCCTGTCAACCTAGCAGTTCAAAAGCAAGAAATTGCAAGTAGATAAATAGGTACCGCTTTGGCGGGAAAGATAACGGCATTCTAAGCACTCTGGCGTCTAGTCATGCCTGCCACATGACCACAGAAACATCTGCAGATGCAGACAGTGCTGGCTCTTTGGCTGTAAACAGAGATGAGTAACACCCCATAGAATTGCTTTCGAACAAGGGAGAATTCTACACAAGAGATACATTCAATACATGTTTTTCACATGTAGAATGTATCTGATCATTTTGCAGGTGATGAGGGAGATGTTGTAGTTCTGTTTCCACATGTAAGAAAGAGATAAAGTGCGGATTTACTTCTGTATTTACTATTTATTTGGGCCTTAGAAAGATCCCTGTATACCAAACAGCTTAAACTATTGGGTTTAATAGACTCGCCTATGGCAGGGCGAGTCTTGGAAGGCCATTTCTGGCTTTGAGCATTTAAGGCTGCAATATGTGATGGAGATGAAGCATTATTCCAATGAAAAAGAACTGTATAAACGGAAGAGGGCTAGAAGTGCCTCGTGGAGATTTATACATCCTTTTATTCACAAGGCCCGAGCACTATAAATAATGCACTCCACGGAGCTCCAATAACCTCTCCATTGACAGCCCATCTGTAACAATACCGTGATCCTCTTTTTCTGTCTCTTAAAATCCTCTTCTGAGAATCTAACACCTTTGTCATCCCCGATGAAGATTTTGTGAAGAGATGGTATTTATCACAGACAAAGCTGGACACAATCCTGCAAGCGGAAACAGAAAAGGACTGAGTCTTATATACACAATTCCAGTTTTAACAGACTTAGAAATGGCAGTAAACTACTGACAGGTTTTTCTAGCCAAAGCTGAGCACACCAGACTACAGCTGCTCATTTAAGCTACAGTTCAGCCCAAGTTCCTCACTGTTTCACATTCATTTTGACAATAGTTGAGGAAAAACCTCCAACTGGGGGTGGTTTTCAGGGCTCCCTCCAAACTATTCAAGGTTGGATCAATGCTGCTCTTCTCAGTTCCTTTTCCTGTTCTTTTCCTTCACTGGCCCTTGCTTTCTGTTACCATCTCTGCTATTTTAGCCCAAACAAACTGACAATGATGGCAGACATGACGGCATCCGGTAAACGAAGTCAGAACAGCCGGTTGCCTCAGTGGGAACTAGTCTACTGGTGAAGAAGCAGGAAACAGCAACAGAAAAGAGGACAATAATACAACAAAAAACATTTGGCATAGCCTGCATTTTCTCAGCAGTTTGCTCCTTTTTTTCTTCCTTCCTTTTATTTTCTGTCTTTGCTTGTTTGAGCACTGTCCAAAATTCCTTACTAAATCAGATTGCAAAGAATTCAAGATGAAAAGATTTTGGTGGCAAGACAATTCTGAGCACTAACACTCTCTTAACACGAGCTTATAACTATCTTTAAACCATGTCCTTCTCAACAGTTGCCTCTTTTTCCTTTGTTCTCTGATAGCCACCTACATGTTAGGTGAAATGGCCATGACACCCGAAGAGTCTAGCACAATGGTGGCGAACCTTTGGCACATGTGCCAGACATGGCACTCACGGCCCAGCACAGCCCTTTTGCCCAGCAGCCCAATGGGAGTTCTTCTTCCCTCCCCCAGCACAAAGTTCACCCCGCCCCTCTGCCCAATTGGAGCACTTCCTCATTTCCCCTCAGCACAGAGTCCCCCCGCCCTCGCCCCTCTGTTTGGGCACTTGTTCTCTAAAAGGTTCGCCATCACTGGTCTAGGAGCTGCAGTCCAGAAAAATATGACCAAGTTATGGGCAAATGCAACACAACTCTTAGCACATGGAAAATAATTGTACCATAATATTTGGCCAATGCCAAATTTGGTTCATCCCCCCCCCCCACACACACACACACACACACTACAAACATCTCATAAATTTCACATACTTCAAAAGGGAAACAGCTTGAAATCTGAACCAAAAACTGAGTGTGAAAGAAAGCAGAACCGAATAATTTGCCTAGGCCTTATTGGTTTTAACCAGTTGCTGCACTGATGCTCAATTTTAACTCCGAATGTCTCCTTGTGCTTTCGGCAGAGGTTGGGGAGTGGGAGTGTGGAAGGCAATTTTGACATGTTTCAAGGGGGACCTCTGTCCCCACATCCAGTTTTTTTTAAAAAAAAATGCTCAATAAAGGGTGCAAGGGGACTTTTTCATTGATTACAAAGCATGGGGTAGGTTTTATGGGAGGCGAGATAGCCTGACAACCCCAGCAAAAGCTATGTGTGACCTCTGGAGGTTGCCCATTTTTGTTCTCGCAGAGTTGGTTGGGTTAGACATGGGGAAACATCAATAATTAAGGCTGTGGTTTCTTTCTCCCTCTCACTCCAAACCTACTACTACAAACAAGAAACATGTTCTCTTACTTAGTTCCTGATGACTTAAACTTCTTTAAATCCAGGGACCATAATTTTTTGCAGATAACATGTCTCCTGATGATTATCTTTCACCCTGGTTTTTATAAAATCAACATCACCTCCCCCTTTCATGTCATTCTGCTTCTAAATATAGAAAAATGACACATACCCCTGATCATTCTGTGCATGGATAGTGGCTTTTTTTGGATAGCAATCAAAGAGATCAGTCATTTATCAGGATGACCTCATTGCACAGAAAATCTTGTTAAGCAACAGTATTTAGAGTTTCAAGTATCTCTGATTACTCTCCTCTTACTCTGACCTGTGGAATTTGGGAAGCAACAAAAACAAAAATTAAAGAAGGAGAACATTTAGCTCAGTCTTCTACTCAGGAAGACCAATGATCCATCCAGCTCACTAGGTCCCCTTCAGAGCTGAATGTTAAATGGGTTGATCTGTGGGTGCCCAATGAGATAGCTCAATAAAAAATCTCTTTGCTTTGAGAAGGCAAGAATTAGAATGATTAAGGATGAATGTTTTGGATTTCTTGGACTAGAAACCCTTTTATTCTGATAGTCTTACCTAATTTACCTCTGTCATCCGCCATTCTCTGATCTGAACCCATTGTGTCAACGATGCTGTCGAACCATCTCATCCTCTGCTACCCCTTCTCTTTTTGCCTTCTATCTTTCCTAGCATAAGGGCCCTCTCCAGTGAGTCCTCTCTTCTCATTTGATGGCCAAAGTATTTGAGCTTCAGCTTCTGTATCTATCTTTCCAAGGAGCAGTTAGGTCTCATTTCCTTTAGGATTGACAGATTTGATCTTGCAGTCCAGAGGATTCTCAAAAGTCTGGTACTCCCATCTCTTTAAGAACTTGCCACAGTTTGTTGTGATCCATGCAATCAAAGGCTTTGGTGTAGTCCAGGGGTTAGCAATCTTTTAAAGTTAGGGGCCAGGTCATGCTCCCTCACACAGTTGAGGGGGCTGGATTGGTGCAAATGCTGCCATAAACACATCCGCGGCTTCCATAAATGTGTTTACAACTGCCGTAAACACATCCACAGCAGCCATGCACACATCTGAGTCTGCTTCTGGCAGCAGTGGCAGCGGTGGTTGGAGCAAGGATGGGGCCCAGATGATTTGACACCATGGGCTGGATTTGGCTCATGGGCCATAGTTTGCTGACCCATGGTGTAGTCAATGAAACAGAAGTAGATGTGTTTCTGGTACTCCCTTACTTTTTCTGTAATCCAGAAAATATTGCCAATTTGGTGTCTAGTTCCTCTGCCTCTTCAGAACCCAGCCTGCACTTCTGGTAGTTCTTGATCCACATACTGCTGAAACTTGGTTTGTAGGATCTTGAGCATGACCTTGCTAATATGTAAGATGACTTAGTAGTCCTAAGTTATTTCTTCATTGGGAAAGGACTGGATTCAGCACCACTTTAGCTGGCCTAATGTCAGCTCAGTTGGCATCTGCACATCTTTGCCCATTTGCATGTATCCTAAACCCACATTGAAATAGGATGAAGCACCTTTCTGATCCATAAACAGCACAGTAATTGCTTCCTCTGTTGTAAATTATGTTACTTTCCATCAAGGGGCTGCTAACCAGCAGGCACCACTGAGGTGCCAATTTTAATTAGACCCCTGATTTTCTCAACACATCTTGTAATTTATTCAGAGTGAGAAAGATTCCTTACTTTACATACTCAGGCACACACATTTTGTCAGCTGCTGAACCAGGCAAAAACAAGCTCCACATTCTAGTCTCCAGATGCTTGGAAATACTGGGGACATTAAAAGGACCCATCCACTGGGGTGGCAAATTTATGATGAATGTGTTGCTGGCACATTGTTTCAGGAGCCAGGGGGTACAGGAGGCAGGAGGTGGGCAGTTAGCCCTGGATTTCACTCCGGAGGGTTTATACACAGAGAGAAAGAGTGAGTGTACAAGTGTTTAGTGTGAGACAGAGAGGAAAGGGGGGAAAGAGATATGCTGTAATAATAAAAAAATTTGTCAGAAATTATTCTGAGTTGAAAGGATTTTTGTGGAAGAATCACAAAATGTATTAATCCTCAGTCTAAGCAGAACTAAAGTTTTGGACATTTCTCCCTAACCTTAAGAGAAACCTGTTGTTCAACAGTAACTAATCAGATGCCTATGGGAAGGCCACTAGTGTGGGATTAGTGTCATAGAACCATCCTGCTTGTGTTCCCTATGACTGATATTGAGAAGTATACCTATGGGGATGATGGTAAAGTGGCTAGCACTTTACCACCATGTGGTTGCTTTGCTAGCATGATGAGAAAAGACTGACAGCTCCATCTTCTAACTCAGGGGTTCTCAACCTTTTCAAGCTGTGGGCTGGACCACACCCCCACATTCAGCTGAGTGGGCCGGACTGGTGCCCCCCCATTAACACTGGTATAAAACATGTCCGCAGCTATTGTAAACATGTTTATGACAGCTGCGGGTGCATTTACGGCTGTTGTAAATGCGTACGCTTTAGTGGCAGCGGTGGCAGCGATGCGGGCCACATGAAATGGTGCCATGGGCCATAGGTTGAGAACCCTTGTTCTAACTCCTAATTCCTCCAGATTTGGCTGTAGGACTTTGCAGCCCCATTAACCTTACTAGGATCAATAACCTAATTGTCAACTGTCCATTCATTTCACCATTGGTTAATTAAAGTCAGTGTGATACAGCAGTCGGAGTTTAAACTGCCAAAATGAAGCCACATTCTTGGCTTTGTGATTGGCCAAACTTAAATCCTCATCAGTACATGTTTCCAGTAGTAACCAGCAGACCAGGAAATGAATCGGATTCTGTATCTCTCCACATTCACACAGCGTGCTGTCGTCCACCAGCAGCCCCAACTTGACCATGTTGGTCTTACATTTAGGTACTCCAATCCTCAGGCTATTCAAGGTCCTCCAAGTGGCATAGAAGAGGTTGAATTCCTCAGCTATATCCTCCTTTGAAGTTATTCCTTGTTCAATGAGCCCCTTTCTCCATCTTCTAATTTGGTTTTGCTCTTGCATACCTTCAAGAATGTTTATTCTTGCCATAAAGCAAGAGTACACGGATACACAGAAAAGTGCTCCCTTGAAGATTGTGTTACATTTTACATTTTTGAACCACAACTGGGCGTACCCTGGGCAATGGTATCCTTGTTGTGCCAACTAATCTTTCTCAAACCTGGTCAAACAAAAAGAATTAAGAGTTTTCCCACTCAGCCAGGAGGGTTATCAGGTGATCTTGGGCTAGTCTCTGACCCTCAGTTTAACCTACTTCACAGAGACAAATTATTATGGGGATAAAATGAAGAACACTGAGGCAGAAACCAACACACCATTCTGAGGTCTTTGGAGAAAAGGCAATGTAGATGAAAGGAACATCAACAATAGTTTGAATGCATTGACCAGTTCTGTATTTCTTTCCTTCACATAAATCTGCTTCCCAAGCTCAAAGAACTAATGTGAGCCAAAATAATTCCCTCAATTTCTGTACTAACTTGTAGATTCAGCCCTTTGAAACTGAGAATGGTCACTTCAGCACACTTCCCCTTTTAGAAAAGAATCATACCCCTTTTTATTTTCCTAAGAAAACTGGTGTTTGTTAGAAAAGTACATTTGTGATAGGATAGGTAATTGAAGTCCCAGTTCTAACTTAGCTGGAGATGTAAGGAGTCATGGCTGGCCCTTTCATGTCTACTGAGCAAAACAACATGTCTCCTCCTTGGAGGCACAAGAGGAAGGTGTGAGAAAGAAGGAAGGTTCATCAGTAAATTTAAGACATAATCTGCAGTTGAAGAAAGTTCAGCACAAGTCAGAACAGGTACAGAATAGTCTAAAATATCCTCTTGTTCTGCTCTTTCTATTCTTCCTTGTGCAAAGAGATGTGTTTTCTGGAGTGTAAACTGAGTTGTCCTTATAACTTCCAACAGTTTCCAGTATTCAAGTATGAGTGCTGCTGTTTTGGTGGCCAAAATCGCTTCACCCCAGTCAAAAAAGAGCAATCCATAGTGAGAACATATGCTGCTCAAGTGCCCCTACTGTACAACATGGTGCATGTACATAATAAAGCTGCATATCCTGCATACATGTACAATTACTTTATAGTGGCATAGACTGGTATGTTTAAACAAATGAACAGGCTCAGAACAAAGCAGAACCAGGAAATCATAGAAACGCCTTCCTAATAATACATATATTTTAAGAAGTAACAGCTGCATATGCGCTTGTATCAAAGTAAACAGAATGAGAAATGTATGGAAGAAATTACATATGAACAGGTTTAAAGAGAGAGAGAAACATTTCAACCAGTAGGTCTGTAATCATGCTTGAACAATTTGTTCCTTGGAAAAGCAAATAATCTTATGTCATAAATGGCTGAGAATACAGCAGGTTTGCTGGCAATAAACAAACAAACAAAGCATTCTTGGCTTATGGAAGTTGCTCAAAGGTTGGGAAGAAATGGGGACACTAGATTCTTCTTTGAAATACATGGGATCCAAATTTTACTTATTAATAAACTCTATAGCCTCATGTCTTAATGGTCACCAATAGCAACTACCTATTACAAAACTAAACAGCCAGTGTGATGGAGTGGATAGAAAAACTAAGACTCAGGGGAACAGCATTTAAACCCACCCACCCACCCCTTGGCCGTGGAAAGTTGATAATACAATAAGTTGGAAATGGTTCGATGACATATAACAAACAACAAGAATAAGATACTGTTCATTACAAGAAAGAGCTTAAGTCAAAATTTGTAGCTTACTTGGAGAGGCATTGATTAAAGAGAACATCAAATTATTGTCTTGTTAAACAATTTCTTTTTTTAAATGGATCCTGGCCAACAATTACACTGATGTGCTCTAAGGTCAGGAATCTCATACGTGAGGAGTACATTGCGCTATGACAAAATAAGAACGTAACATGCTTCGATGTTGTTCTTTCACTGTTCAACAATGCAAGACCTTACACTGAACCTGTTCAACCCTGCCAGGCTTTAAACAATATTACTGAGCACAGACAAACCGTAACATATGCTACATGATGGGACTGACAGGCAGTGAAATTTCTCAAGGTATATCAAGTTAAGCATCTTCTTGTCAAGAAGATTAGTAAATTGCTTTGCTTCTAACAGGAACAATTGGTATGCTTAAAGGCCCCCTTTAGTAATAGTAAATCTGGTTTTCACAACAATGTAAAATTTTGTATTTAATAGAGCGATGCACCAACTTCAAATGACGCCCAAATTACTACTTGAATTGTTCTGATTCGAATCAATTTAATATAAAGTCCAGTTCAAGGCAAAATGCCGAGATTTTCTTCTACAGTGAAGTAAAGCAAATTAACAAATACATTTGCATCAAATTTGATTGGTGCTGTGAATCCAAACCCACTTGCACATTTATTAATGTACTGGAAAACCAAAACAGCAGTGACTTTGGGAGACTTGACATATGCATGTGAAATTTGGAGACATGATGAACTTGACGATGTTGGATATTTTTGAGGGAAAAGTTTCTAGTAGGAATTTGGCTGCTCCAGAGCACAAGGCGGAATTTTTAATTTAAAAAAATGTAGAAAAATCAGCAAAATCTCAACATCCCTCTCTGGTTGCAAACTATAGTAAGAAGCTGGGAAATTGAGTCTCCAGACACTTGAAATGATTTGTTCTGAATTTTCCTATGGAATCAGAAGGATGTCTATAAAGAAAAGCTCTCCCAGTCACAGGCTGAACCTACTTTAAGAGTCAAATTGTGTCAAAGTGAAAATGAAGTTGGTAAACTCTAAGCACACTCCATCCAAACACAATTCCCTTCTATGAAGGAAGGTGTTAAGTACCAGATTTTTTGTGTAAATAAGCCCATATAAAGTGATTAACAGATTTCACTCTCTATGCTATTTCTGCAAGGGGGGGGAGACTCCTAAAATATGTACATAAACAATTTATGCTCCTTTTGCAGCAAAATTAGGATGATCAAATTGTCTCCTGCAAGGGGGAAAAAGTCAAATTAGTCTGATTAGTTTCAGCTACTTAAATTCAGAAACAGATGCCATGTTTTGTGAACCTTGCAAAGATTAAAGGCAACATTCACACACAAAAATTGGATTACGTATACTTAAGACAATACCTAGCAATTTGATCCCAGCAGATGGCTTCCACAATTAGTGAAGTGTGTGTGTGTGTGTGTGTGTGTGTGTGTGTGTGTGTGTGTGTGTGTGTGTGTGTGTGTGTGTGTTTTGTTTAGGTTTTTTGTGTACTCTATCTGCAGCTACTAAGAGGTTTGCTCAGACAAATTAGTGGTGGGCATTCAGAGTGTTGCAGCATTAGATATCTCTATGAGTGCATAGGTTATCAATTGAGAAAGGCTACCACCTTCCCTGACCTCATGGCCTCCAGATGTGCTGGCATGTAGAATGGAGGCACCCACATTGCATTTGGATAAAAACAGATCCCAAACATCAGTGCAGGGCTGACAACAACCTCCTTATCTGGTCTGAGCTAATTCTGGTTCTTAGAATTACTGGCCTTTTGGCTCAGTACATATCGTACAGACCTCGACCCAAACGCTTCCTGACACTGTTTCTGCCTGCTCCATGTCTATATTGTCTAATCTTGTATGACCTTGATTTATGGCCTGACTATGAGTGGAATCTGATTCTTCTTTCACTTGCTTCTTGGGCTCTGCACAATATATCCCCTGTCTATCAGCTTGGCATTGAATGTCTCTTTGACCTTGGCAGAATCTACCTCTTACTGGCATATCTCTTGATTTCAAAGCACTTCCAACTTGAAAAGATGGCACCCGTTATGTTTCTCTGGGTTTCCAGGTGGGGAAAGAGATCTTAGGGTGGTTATCATTAGAGGAGGAGAAGGTTTGGTTTGAGATGGCTTCAAAGCCTGCCAACCCATTTCCACGCATTCCCAGCTGACACCATAGTTTGCTGTCATGATGGAAAGGCATTTCTGTATTACATGTGCACAAAATTGGTGCACCAAATAAGCAGGAGAAAGAGGACAAGACTGGAAAGAGAGAAAGTCTGGAGGTTCAAGCATTTTGAATTGTACCTATTCAAGCAAGGCAGGGAGAACAGCAACGGAGAAGTTGTTTCACAAATCTTGGGAGCAGAGATCTGGAGAAATAATTCCCAGAGTGCTCTGGTTGCAAGATTTTCACAAACACAATCAGCAGCACAAAAACTAATGAATGTGATGGAAATGCTGGCAACCTCTGAAGCTACTAGGAACATTTCCCTACCTGACCGTCATATTAACTGGTTAACCAGATTTTCCCTGGATTCCTTGGAATGAGCCAAATTATCTGTTATGTCTATTTACAGATTCCAACAGTAGTCTGCCCTGTCCCTATGATATCACAGCAGCCTAAACTATGACAAAGGTGCAACCACCCAAAACCCATCACCAGTTTCGATCCTTCTAACCAGCTGTCCCACACAGTTTTACCAACTTGGCCATAAGAATGCTATGCAGAAAATCTTGCTAAAATGAAGATATGCTACATTTGCACCCTTCCATCAATTCACCTATTTCAACTCACTTACTGTAGCTACCTGTCCTTCTAGATGTCGTATTACTCTGGTGTAATTTGTTTTTGAGAAACTAGACCTGTTCTGAGAAACCCATGTATTCACCATATTTTTAAAATGCTTATAGACCAATCGTTTAATCCTCTTTTCTGAAACTTTTCTTGGTATTGATGTCAAGCTGACTAGTTAATGGTTGCTCAAGTTTTCTGTTTGCCCACCTCATGGACCTCCTTCTCTATGACTTTTCAAAGATTACAGAGATTTAGAAAGTGATATCTATAAATTCTTTGGAGTATTCATTCTGGTTTGGAGCTGTGTAACAAATTTGGGAGAAGGTAGCATGGAGGGGAAAAGAAGGGTATTTGATCTCTTCTGAAAACAGGAAGGGAGATGAGTGGGTGAAGCTGCTCATAAAGAGACAGATAGGAGCTCCAGGATGTGACCACAACATTCAGGAATAGATAATGAGAGTAATCTTAGCTAATTTTCTTTGGAGACAGAGTAACTTTCAAAGAGCAAAGAAACCATCCACGGTTTGTCTCTGGAAACATATCAATGACATCTCATACCTGTAGGGATGTTGTTCTCTTAAGACTCTGCCACTGATTTCCCCCCCCCCCTTTGTTTTGTTGTAAAACCACATTATTATTCCACCCTCTGGCTGGATCCCACAGCAAAAAATAAAAACAAATAACATGAAATGAAATGAATGCCAAGTTTTCCCCCAGCTTCTTGCAAATGCCAAGAGCATAAAATGAACTCAATCTAAGCTTGCTGACTCACAGTGTTTCTCTTTGTGGTTTTATTTGCAAAGGGAACATTAATAAATGAATTGAGCCCCTCCTTAAACTAAAAAGCCAAGAAAAGCAGTTGATTTCCATGAACTAAACATTGTGCTTAATAGCTGGTAAATGATTCCCACAACCATCACCAAGCAGTCACAAGGTGCTGTAAAGTGGGATGTCGTTCATTTTCAGATATCTGCACATGTCTGGGAAAGAGCTTTTTGTGAACAAAAAGCATAGATAGAATGTGAAAGCAACCCAGTTTTCATTGAACAAGCTGCAGATGCTTTGCTTTTGAACAATTCTTGTGGTAAATGTTAAATGGTAGGGTGATATTCACCCCTGGACAAAAGTATTGAAGAAAACAGTGCCCCGGGAAACTACAAGAAATAATGGATGTAAACAAAACGGTCCCAAATGTGCTCTAAGGTTGATGCTTTGCCAATTGGGGCAAAAGCTTCACCTAGTCTAGTATTGGGCTTCAAAGGCCTTTGGACATTTTGACCAGATAGACAGAAAGGGCCTCATTGGAGAACGTGGTAATTTTGAACCACACTTGGGTGTACCCAAGTAATGGCAACCTTGTGTTGCCAGCTAATCTTTCTCACACTGGGTCAGGTGAAAGGAACTGCACAATGAACTCACCAAAAGGTGCCTTCATTTTGGCAGTTTCACATCTGGCCTAGACATGGAAGAAGAAGTATACAACACTTTGCTCCTGGCTTTTGGTTGTTCGCTCCCAAGCTTTGATGCCATGCAGAAGAATTCGAGGTTGTGGATTCTTGCATATGATGGACATATGTCCTCTTTTAGGGTAGACAGTCTTCCATTTAAAGACCTGCCAATCTAGCTTTTTGAAGGCATTCTCCACTTGAAGGACTATCCAAGCAATCAATTTTAAAAAAACAAAGAAGCCGAAGGAGGAAGAGAGCTCAGTGGTGGCCTCCTGGATAGCCCAGTGAAAGCCAGAGGTTGGGAGTTTGATTCCCCACTGTGTCTCTTTGACAGAGCCTGGACTCAATGATCCAGAGAATCTCTTCTAGCTCTGCAGTTCTAAGATTATTATTACGGGCCATGAAGTGTTCCCAGTGAGCAGCATTTAGACAATAAATTCAGCTTGCACACAGATCATCTGATCATACTCTTTCATGCCTGCATGAGATGCATTGCAATACAATTTAAATTTCAAAAATAATTTCTAATTTTGCATCAGTACGTATAAACAAGCACATGGAATTAGATGGAGGCTAATCTCCTCCTTTGTTTTCCTTTTTGTTATTGCATGGCTTCCTTTAGGGTCATGTGTAAGAGTCTGGCAAAACCTTGTAGCCAACACATCCATCACTAGACTGGTGTTAGTGAACTGTATAAATATTATCCCACAGGACTGAGAGCCACAAGTGAGAACTTTTAAACATATGCAAACAAGTCCACGATTGCCCTAGCAACAAGGGGCGGTTGAAAGATGATGCTCATACAGCAGGGATCCAAATAAACCCAAGTGACTCAAAAACCACAGGCTGTTGGCTGAATATATGCAACATCAGCTATTGGCAATGGAGTTTTGTGAACTAATGTTTATAGGTTATTTTATATTACTTTATGTTTGAATCTATTTGCCTCCAAGTCAAAAAAGGGGTAGCTCTAGTGGAATATTTTTTTCTCAGTTTTTTTTTATTACCCGGGAGAGAGAGAGAGAGCGATAGGAAGGAAGGAAGGAAGGAAGGATGACTCTGATTATGGAAATAATTGCTAGTGTTGCTCATGAGAATCACTGATAGACCATTTAGAAAACCAAACGTACAGATATACTACAACTAGAATAGGCTTAGTAAAATCAGCAAAATAGTTCTTTATTCCAGTGAATTCTGTACTATAGGAATTTATTTCATGCCAGCTTTAGCTGTCAAAGGAAAACTTCCATTTATTTACATTCCACAACACCCATAGTTTACCTTGCCTTTTTCTTCACAGTGAGCCTATTTACTCAGAAGTAAGGCCGATCAAGTTTGGTGTGGCTTTCTTTCTAATAAGGATGCAGAAGACCCAAGAGCTTTACCCTCTTGATGGAGGGCAGCAGCTTCATCAATACTGGCCTGGGGTCGATGTGGACTTTGTGTGCCAAAAGGGCTCAGGACCAGGAAGTGACTCATGGAGCTGGATCAGTGAGACAGGTGTCACACTGTGATGCGGAAGGTAGATGAAAGGTCACAGCATTATATTTGCAGGACAGTCTTCATGGCTGATCACCACGATGATCACCAATATTCAGAATCAGATACAGCAGCAGAAGATTGTTGTTTAAATGATTGAATGAAAAGACAAGGCCGTGAGTACTGCCTTGAAGTCATTAGAGGAAAGAGAGGATATGAATGCAACCAATAGAAGGTAAAGGTTTCCCTTGCTTGAAAGCCAGTTGTATCCGACTCTAGGGTTCAGTGCTCATCTCTGTTTCAAAGCTGAAGAACCAGCGCTGTCTGCTTCTGCAAACGTTTCAGTGGTCATGTGTCAGGCATGATTAGACACCGGAGCGCACAGAACACTGTTACCTTCCCTATTTATCTACTTGCAATGTCTTGCTTTTGAACCAATAAACAAACAAATATCCCAGAGAGGTAGCAGGTGGTTTCTACTGTCACAGCAGTTTACCAGTTTCTGTTGATTCCCCTGAGGTTCTTCTTTTTCTATCATCCTGATATGTTCTGCTCTCTCCTCCTTCTCCATCCTGTTTGCGTAGCTTACCCATCACTCTCTCCAGTGACACTGAAATATAATACAGAGATGCCACAGACGGCGAGACTCACAGCAAATGAACAGGACTCCCTCCATGTAAAGTCTACAGTTTGTCATCCTGTAGTCTGGAGATGGTAAATTATCCCTTGGTCTTGTTCTTCCAGTTATCCTGTAATTTATAAGGCTGCTTCACTGGCTAGTTAACATTTGCAGCTCTGTCTCACGGTGAATTTACGTGTGTATTTTCAGAAGAGATGAATCAGCCATCTGGGGTGTTTCATTTACACTATGTTTAATGGTTCTACTACTATTTTTCCCCCCAAAGTACACCCAAGCTATGTCCCTCTTTGACCCTCATCATAGCTACTGCTCTCCTGCCTATAAAGGTCATTCTTGCTCACAAATAAAGAAAGACGGACAAAACAAAACTTGTGTCAGACAAAGAGCCAGTAGGTTTGATCTCAAGTAAAGAATGGTGAGGGAAGGTGTACTCCTAAATGTGTCCCTTTTAGCAACCCATGATCCACCCCATGAAGGTAATACTGTATGTTATAGTTTTTTTAGAAGTGGAAATTAACCAAAAAGAAACTAGTAACATGTCAACTGACATGAGTGCCTTTTGTGGCACTGTACCCAGTAAATGAGCACCTGTCTCTATCCAAGCTCCTGCCAACCTAGCAGTTTGAAAGGAAGAAATTGCAAGTAGATAAATAGGGACCACTTCGGTGGGAAGGTAAACAGCGTTCCGTGCACTCCAGTGTCTAGGCATACCTGCCACATGTCCATGGAAATGTCTGCAAACGCAGACAGCATGACTCTTCAGCTATAAACAGAGATGAGCACTGAACACTAGAGTCGGATACAACTGGCTTTCAAGCAAGGGGGACCTTTACTTTATCTTTACCCAGTAATTAGGCCATGGTAGCTTAGTCGGTTAAGGAGCTGAGCTTGACAGCCAGAAGGTTGGAAGTTCAACAGTTCAAGACCCGAGTGCTGCGTGACAGAGTGAGCTTCCATAATCTTACCCATCTGCTGCCAACCTAGCAGTTCGAAAGCAAGAAATTTCAAGTAGATAAATAGGAAAGGTAACAGCATTACATGCACTCCGGTGTCTAGACATGCCTGCCACATGACCATGGAAACGCCTGCAGATGCAGACAACGTTGGCTCTTTGGCTGTGAGCACCACCTTCTAGAGTCGGAAACAACTGGATTTCAAGCAAGGGAGACTTTTACCTTTATCTTACCCGATAATCACTGGCTGGGTGGTTTAGTGGTTTGGGTATCTGATTGCACAGCCAGAGGCTGGGAATTTGATCCTCCACTGTACTTCCTGAGCCAGCTGCACAGACCCAGGGCAACCCCAGAAGAAGAGAATGGTAAACCCCCTTCTGTGTATTCTCTACCTAGAAAACCTGGAAAGAGCCACCCTAAGTCAAAATTGACTTGATGGCATGCAATTCTTATTAACCCATAATCATAAGGAGCTGCTTTTCAAAAACTATGATTCATGACAGGAATCAATTATTTTAAAAACTATTTTAAAATGAGCTGGGGCAGAGGGACAGAAAGGCATGAGCTCCCATGAGGTAATTTATAGAAGCTGCTCTTACAGACAAAAGAGCCTAGATAAGTAAGTGATGGCAAACTTTGGCACTCTAGGTGCTCTTAGACTTCAATTCCCAGAAGCCCAAGTCTCTGTGAATACAGTAAAACCCCGACTTATAAATGCCTCAAGTTACATAAAATTCAACTTACATAATGATTTTGTGCTAAAACCATGTCCCTATTTACACGATTTCCTATGGCTTTGCTTCGAGTTACATAAAGATTCTTTTTCCTATGGGTTTGCTTCGATTTATATAAAATTTCATTTTCCCTATGGGTTAGGTAAAAAAAAATATCATTTTTCCTATGGGTTTGTTTTGAGTTACACAAAAAATTGATTTAAGAAAAAGCCTACGGAACGGACTTATTGTAAGTAGGGGTTTTACTGTACACACGAATAGGTTTACTGTCCGTATGCACAGTAAACCCATTTGTGTGGATTCACAGAGACTTGGGCTTCTGGGAATTGAAGTCCAAGAACACCTGAAGTGCCAAGGTTCACCATCACTGGTGAACCAGAATGTTCACCAATGATCAACCAGAATGTGGGATTTATTAAATATTCTTTATCACCACAGTCCACGGTCATTCGTAACTCCTGAACTGCTGAAGACGACAGATTTCTTCCACTTGTCCTTGATTCCTAGCTGGAACTCGCCTTCCCTTGAACAATTTGCCTTTCATGCGCTCCAATCACAGCACCAGCCTTCCATTCACTTCTTAAATTCCCCAGAATCCACTGCTTTCTCTCCCTTCTCCCTAACAGGCATCCGCTCAATTGATCTATCTGTCTCTGTGGTTGTTTTTTTGCAGGGGGATTGATCTATTTTAATTGATAGTTGTATGCATAACGATTTTGTAATTAAGCTGTTCACCTTCTGAGTAATTGCCATCTCTGCAAACAACTGTATGAATACAAAAGGACAAATAATTGGAATTTATGTTCTAGGTGGGGGCCCTGGGTGAATGGTGTAAACAGCTAGAAGTGCAGATAAGTACTCCATGGGATTTTAAAAAACTTTCTTAAGTCTAGGATGATCCATTCTTCTTATTCGTGCTTTATCTAGCTAATTCATCATGGAAAATTATGATACAGGCTCTTACGAAGGGAAGCACTGTGTGTGGTAATTTTAATAGGTTTACCACATAGTTACAGATTCTTGTGCAATGAATTCCATGCGTCTTTAGAAATGGATATGGCAACATGTGCAGAGTGGAAAAACACTTTTTTCCTTTCTGAAGTGGTACAGAGAAAGGGCCTCCTTGAAGACTGTGGTATTTTTTTGAACCATATTCGGGCGTATCCTGGTAACGGCAACTTTGTGATGCCAACTAATCTTTCTCACACTAGGTCAGGCAAAGGGAACTGCAGATTGAACTCACCAAAGGGTGCCTTCATTTTGGCAGTTTCATGTCTGGCCTAGACATGGAAGAAGAAGAACCTTTCTGCAAAGGACAAGAATTTACTTCAGTTAATGGGAATATCTGTCCATTAATACACATTTGTACAATGTGCATAAAAATAGGCATGCACATTCTTTTCTACCTTACAAAACTGAGAATGAAATAGCAAAAAGACATGGAGGGATGGAAAAGGTAGAATTGACCAAAATTGACTGGACATATCTCCACATCCCTAGTAGCTTTCTAGTCAATCCTCTAATCAAACTGAATGTGAGAATATGACTGTATGAAATTAGAGATGCTGTTGTACCTGAGTAGACTCTCAGCGTGAGGCAGAACCTGATTCTGGCAGGGATTTTGTTCACATCAAAAGATATGGATATGGGAACTCCCTCTTCACATAGCCATGCTTCTATGTTCACGTATGATAACAGAGAGGTTGGGGTGAATGCATTCCTTTCAATGCACGTGGAACCCCTATGTTTCCTTAACTGTAGCAATTACACTTACATACCACCCCATAGCACTTAGTGCACTCTCTGAGGGGCTCACAAGGCAATTAGCATTTTGCCTCCAATATGCAGGGTACTAATTTTACTAAATTTGGAAGGATGGAAGGCTGAATCACCTTGACCCCAGTCAGGATAAAACTCACAATGTTTTGGCTGCAGCACAGCAGTTTAACCACTGCGCCACCAGGGCTACCAAGAATAATGATCTAGAGGTAGGAGTAAAAAGCAAGGTAGCCAAATTTGCTGATGACACTAAATTATACAGGGTAGTGAAAACTGTGAGAGATTGTGAAGAGCTCCAGAGGGATCTCTTGACACTGGGGGAGTGGGCAAAACAGTGGCAAATGAGCTTCAACATCAGTAAGTGCAGAGTGATGCATGTTGGGGCAAAAAACCCCAATTACATTTATAAACTGATGGGGTCTGAACTCTCTGCGACAAACCAGGAAAGGGACCTTGGTGTCCTGGTGGACAGCTCAATGAAGGTGTCAACCCAGTGTGCCTCAGCAGTGAAAAAAGCAAACTCAATGTTAGGGATCATTAGGAAGGGTATAGAAAATAAGTCAGCGAGTGTCATTTTGCCTCTTTATAAATCTATGGTGAGGCCCCATCTGGAATACTGTGTACAGTTCTGGTCGCCATACCTCCAGAAGGATATTATGGAGTTGGAGAAAGTACAGAGGAGGGCAACCAGAATGATTAGGGGACTGGAACACCTTCCTTACCATCTGAGGCTGCAACGGTTGGGCCTTTTCACTCTTGAAAGACGGCGTCTAAGAGGTGACCTGATTGAAGTTTATAAAATCATGCACGGTGTGGACAAAGTGGATAAGGAAAAACTGTTTTCCCTATCGCACAACACTAGAACTAGGGGACACTCCATGAAACTTTTGGGTACTAGTTCTCAAACAAATAAGAGAAAGTACTTTTTCACCCAGAGGATCACTGGTCTATGGAACTCCCTGCCAGAAGAAGTGGTGACCGCTGTCAGTCTTGACAGCTTTAAGAAAGGATTAGACAAGTTCATGGAGGACAAGGCTATCAATGGCTATAATTATGGCTACCTAAGGACAACCTCCGGGTTGGAGAGATAGGCAGGATATCTCTCAATGCCATTTCCAGGGAATCCTAAGCAGGTGAAGGCATCTCCTTGGGAATACCCTGAAGGAAATGGTGAGCCACTGTGTGAGACAGAATGCTGGACTGGATGGGCTGTGGCCTGTTCCAGCAAGGCTGTTCTTATGTTCTTATGTTCTTATGTAATGATCCCAAGAAAATAAGATGTGCTTTTTTTCACGAGTGGGCGGTATATAAATCTAACAATTAAATTAAATTAAATTAAATTAAATTAAATTAAATTAAATTAAATTAAATTAAATTAAATTAAATTAAATTAAATTAAATTAAATTAAATTAAATTAAATTAAATTAAATTAAATTAAATTAAATTAAATTAAATTAAATTAAATTAAATTAAAAGGTCAGCTTTTCCTCTCCTCTAGATTGGTTTATTCTCCAAACTACAAGAATTTGTGTTGGATTACATCTTATCCTTGTTCTTTGTTCTGTCCCTTGCGTGAGCAATGTTTTTGATATCCATTACCTCTTCATACTTGTGTAAAGACCCATTCATTTCAAGAGAGGAATCTCTGGCTTGCTGGAACATACAGCGAGTGTATTGATCATTGAGAATGAGCAGAGTACAGTAGTACATCACAGTATTATTACACTTTGGAAAACCCACTTGGATACTAGACTTGATATCTGTGAACTATTCATTACATTCTTCAGTTTATTACATAGTAAGATACTTTGTGCTCACTGCTTTTGCTGCTGATTTTTGTACCGCTGCTCTGTTCTGGCAGTTTGATTGTAAAATACCTTGGTCATAAAGGAAAAGAGGCTGTTCCATCCAGTCCCCACGCTTTCAATGTTCGTCCTACAGAAGGTGAATTTATGTGAGGAGGAATCTTGTTGGAAAAATAACCTTATATATATTATATTAGTTTTGCAGTAACAGCTTTAAGTTTTCTATACTCTTCTGAAATGGAGTCTCTGGGCCAACAGGGTCCAATACATGGTTGCCTGGTGGAAGATGGTACATGTAGTCCTTTGTCTCTTCGAAGCTCTCTAATCTCTGGCCTCCTGAAAGTGCCTGTTTGTGTAAACCAGATGCCAAGACTGGGTGAAATGATCTATGTGAAAAGTTAGGTCAAGTCAGCTTCCGCCACCCTGGCGCCAGATAACAAAGTGTATGCCTTCCTATGCCTATGCCTTTGCCTTTGTTGTTGTTGTTCAGTCCCACAGTCGATTCCGACTCTTTGCGACCCTATGGACCATCACTCTCCAGGCACCTCTGTCCTCCACCATCCTCCTTAGTCCACACAGCCCCGTACCCATTGTGTCTACAATACCATCTAGCTATCTCATCTTTGGCCGTCCCCTTCTTCTTTTGCCCTCCACCTTCCCCAGCATCAAGGCCTTCTCAAGTGAATCCTCTCTTCTCATCTGATGTCCAAAATACTTCAACTTCTTTGTTATTTGTCCTTCTAAGGAGCACTCAGGGCTAATCTCTTCTAATATTGACCTATTTGTTCTCCTCGCTGTCCAGGGGACTCTCAAAACTCTCCTCCAGCACCACATCACAAAGGCATCTAGTTTTCTTCGCTCAGCTTTTCTAATGGTCCAGCTATCACAGCCATACATTACCACCGGAAATACCATTGCTTTGACTATGCGGACCTTTGTTTGCAGTGAGATATCTCTGCTTTTCACTATGTTCCCCAGGTTTTTCATACAAGCGTCTCCGAAGAATCAGTCACCTTTTTATTTCATGGCTGCAATCTCCATCTGCAGAGATCTTGGATCCTAAGAAAGTAAAATCTGTCACTGATTCTACTTCTTCCCCATCTATTTTCCAGGGGCTGATATGGCCTGTTGCCATTATCTTGGTTTTCTTGATATTGAGTCTCAAGCCAGCTTTTGCACTCTCTTCTTTCAACCTAATCAGGAGCTTCTTTAGGTCTTCTTCACTTTCTGCCATTAGGGTGGTATCATCTGCATATCTCAAATTGTTGATGTTTCTCCCAGCAATTTTGATCCCATATTGTGATTCCTCCATCCCTGCATTGCACATTATGTGCTCTGTGTATAGGTTGAATAAGCAGGGTGACAGAATGCAGCCTTGTCTTACTCCTTTTCCTATTCCAAACCACTCCGTCATTCCATACTCTCTCCTAACTGTTGCTTCTTGACTCATGTACAGATTTCTCATGAGACATATGAGGTGTTCTGGTATTCCCATCTCTTTAATTACTTGCCACATTTTGTTGTGGTCCACATAATCAAAGGCCTTGGTGTAGTCAATGAAACAGAAGTAAGCTTGTTTCTGGTATTCCTTTGTTTTCTCCATGATCCACCGTATGTAGGCAATGTGATCTCTGGTCCCCCTGCCTCTTCTGAATCCAGCCTGCACCTCTGGTAGTTCTCTTTCTACATGCTGCTGCAGTCTATCCTGTATTATCTTGAGCATCACTTTGCTAGCTTGTGGGATGAGCGCAATTGTTCGATAATTTGAACATTCTTTGGCATTGCCCTTTTTTGGGATTGGGACGTATAGTAATCTTTTCCAATCCTGTGGCCACTGTTTCATTTTCCAAATCTGCTGGCATATAGCATGTAGTAGCTTGATTCCATCATCTTTTAGGGCTTTGAAGAATTCAACTGGGATACTATCATCTCCACTGGCTTTGTTATTTGCCATGCTTTTTTAGGCCTTTCTGACTTCACTCTCTAGGATGTCTGGTTCAAGTTCAATTCCCCCCTCATTGTTATTATCCGGGGTGTTTAGGTCTTTTTTGTAAAGTTCCTCTGTGTACTCTTTCCATCTTTTCTTTATCTCTTCTGCATCTGCTTACTCTTTGCCATCTTTGTCTTTTATCGTGGTCATTTTTGCTTTGAACGTTCCCTTGACTTCCCCAATTTTTTAAAAGAGATCTCTAGTCTTGCCTCTTGTGTTGTTTTCCTCTATTTCTTTGCACTGTTCATTTAGGTAGCTTTCCTTATCTCTCCTTGCTTTTCTTTGAAATTCTTTATTTAAGTGATTGCCTCTTGCGTTCCTTCTTTCCTCTGCTATTTTAAGAGCCTCATATGACAAACACTTTGCTTTCTTGTGCTTCTTTTCTTTTGGTATAGTTTTCCTTGCTGCCTCCTGCATAATGTCTCTCATCTCTGTCCATAATTCTTCTGGTACTCTGTCTATCTGGTCCAGACCACTGAATCTGATCCTCACCTCCACCATGTATTCCTTGGGTATGTTGTCTAGATCATATCTATCTGGCCTATTAGTTTCCCCTATTTTCTTCAGTCTGAGCCTGAATTTTGCAATCAGTAGATTGTGATCTGAGCCACAGTCTGCTCCAGATATTGTTTTTGCTGACTGTATGGAGGTTCTCCATCTTTGGCAGCAGAGTATGTAGTCAATTTGGTTTCGATGTTGGCCATCTGGTGATGTCCATGTGTAGAGTCTCCTCTTGTGTTGCTGGAAAAGGTTGTTTGCTATGACTAGTGTGTTATCTTGGCAGAACTCTATCAGTCTTTGCCCTGCTTCATTTTGTGTTCCCAGACCAAACTTGCGTGTTATTCCGTCCACTTCTTGATTTCCTACTTTTGCATTCCAGTCTCCTAAGATAATGTGGACATCGTTTCTTGGTGTCTATTCTATAAGATGCTGTAGGTCCTCATAGAACTGGTCTACTGTGGCTTGATCTGCACTAGTAGTTGGTGCATATATTTGGATTACAGTGATAGTAAATGGTTTGCCTTGTAGTCTGACTGACATCATTCTATCATTATTGAGATTGTATCCCATTACTGCTTTTCTCACAATTTTATTTACAATTATGGCCACTCCATTTCTTCTGAGGTTTTCTTGTCCACAGTAGTAGATATGATGGTTTCCAGAGCTGAATTCACCCATACCTGTCCATTTTAGCTCACTGATTCCCAAGATGTCAATATTTATTCTTTCCATTTCCTTTTTTACCACTTCCAGCTTTCCTTGGTTCATAGATCTTACATTCCATGTCCCTATGCAATATTGTCCCTTACAACACTGTATTTCTCCTCCCCCTTTCCTGCCCATCCCTTTCTGTCCATCTAATGTGCTGAGCATCCTTCCTGTTTCCTCTGATTTGTCCCTTTGTTTTGCCTTTACTTTGGTCAATAGGGTTCTCTTGGCAAACTCCCTGCCGTGCTTTGCCGGTTTCTATGCCATTTCCCCCCATCATACATATTATCACAGTTTAAAACAAGATAACATCATGCATATTATCACCGTTTAGAACACAGTATCAGTTTAGAACTGATGTGAGTCAGTTCTAAACTGACACAGTGACACAGTCACTATGTCAGTTGCTATAAGTCATCTATGTTAAGTCAACTATATTATTTCAGTTCGATTACTGATCCCTTGCATGCATGCAGAAGCTCTCACCTCCCTTTGGCTGCGAGGAGTTGGTCAAAGGCGCTGACTCGGGCCTCGCTGTGATGGTGGCTGCGGATGGTGTCTCTTGGGGGTGGTCGAGGGTCTCCTGTGTCTGCAGTGTCTGTGTCTGCAGTGTCAGCGCGGCCCTTCCTCTTTGCCCTCTGGGGTGTTGCTACTCTAGGAGGACTCCGCTGGGCCTCCGGATGGTAACTGGGCAGTTGGGGCCTGTGTCCTTCTCTGCCTTTTCCTTCCCTGCACCCCGGTTTTAAGATGGGGTGGGGGGGAGGGGCTGATTCTTCACTCACCTCCCCCCAAGGCCTCTGGATGGTAACTGGTCAGCTGAGGCCTAGGTCTTTCTCTGCCTTTTCCTTCCCTGCACCCAAGTTTTAGGATGGGGTGGGGGGAGGGGCTGATTCTTCACTCACCTCCCCCCAAGGCCTCTGGATGGTAGCTGGGCAGTTGAGGCCTAGATCTTTCTAGGCCTAGGTCCTTTGCCTTTACCCCGGAAAAATTGCTTGTTATGTCTTTTGCTATAGCAGGTTCCCTAGTTTTGTGAAAACCACATGATTGCTTTATGTACATGTGGTTTTAGACTCTTAGGAATAAATATGAGCAATAGGTCTTTTGTTGGACCAGTCTGCCTTTTGCACCCAGATCTTTGTGTGTATGTGTGAACATCACTACAGAATCTAGTACAAGAGAACCCTGCATAACGAAAAACTCCATTCCACAGAGCTCTTCGCTATGTGGATTTTTTCGTTATGTGAAGTGAATGGGAGATGCCCTGGACAACGAACGAAAAATGTTCGTTATCCAGAGTTCTCATTGACTGGGGGGAAATTCATTATGCGGGGTATCACTATTGCCTAATGAATGCTTCGTTATGCGATTTTTTTTCATTATACGAAGCTGTCGTTATGCGAGGTATTACTGTACCTGAGGGTACAAATCAAGATTTTGAGATGAGCAGTCCAATCTCTTTGAGAATTTTCATTTTAAGCTATTAGAATTTCATTTTATCTTCATGCATCACAAAAATAATAAACATCTACAACCACTATATGGTCTCCCAAATATTGAGACAGTTAGCTCTGTTCTTACAACGTAAGGCAATACTGACCAGCACAAGGAAACACCTCATACAAAGCATATCCATTCCCACCCCATGTTACCAATGCCAAACATAGAAACTTACAATAAAACATAAACAAAAGTTGGTCACCATGGAAATAAGATGTCTGAGGAAGGCTGCTGGAGTGACTAGAAGGGATAAAATCAGGAATGAAGTTATAAGGGAAAGAAGTGGAATAGAACTCCTAGGAAGCACCATGGCAGCATCTGCTGCCTGTGCCCTGGAATTCCCAGAACATTGACTGGAAAATTCTTGGACTGCTGGGAACTGGAGTCCAAAAAAATTCATTGGAAACCTAGCCAGTGACAACTTTAAGTCAGGAATTCTGAGTCATATGCTGAGCCAACATCACAACAGTTATCGAGCTGTTCAGAAGAAGGGGTGCAGGGGAGAGAGAGAGGATAAGAAATTTGCTCCTCTCCAAATGTACCAAATGCCTCTGGGTAGCTATGTATAATTAAGTGACAGATAGTGAATAATTCAAGTGAAAGACAGAATGAGAAGCTTAAATCCATTAAAAGTTAAAATTACATAGCTCTAATTTTATAATCTCCTCTTGAGCCTTTTCCATCCCACTCTGCTTTTGACGGCTTGTCTAACCTGATTGTAGTCTTGCATCCCAGGCTGAGGTGTGAGTTGTCGGATCTAGCGAGAACAAGGGGCGGCAGGGGGGAGGGAGCTCCACAGATAAAGGGAGGGGCCCTTCTTGTGCTGCGGGAACCACTTTGCACAAATTCCTTCACAATTCCACAAAAATTAGTTTGACGGCACTTCTCTTCCTGCTTGTCTTTTGTCATATAGTGGATAGTAGAATTAGGCCTAACCTAAGTGTTGTCTAGTTCAATTCATGTTCATGCAGAAAGTCTACACCTCAAGTATTTATCACAGATGACCATCCAATCTCTTTTTTTAAACCTTTGAACCAAGTCCACCATCTATGATTTGTACCATACTTTCCACTTTCAAACCGCTCTGGCCATGAAGAATCCCTTTCTAAACACTTCTATTGCATACTCAGCTCCGTCAACCATTTCTTATACCACATGGGTTCCCAACCTGTGGCATACCTGTCAACCCGCGGCTCCAGAAAAACGGGACCTGCGCACATCGCTTGTGCGGAGGTCACTTTCCGCGCATGCGTGGAAGGGTTTTACCCCTTCCACGCATGCACGGAAGCGCTACACTGCTTGTGCAACCCTTACGCAAGCGGCGTAGCGCTTCCGCGCATGCGTGGAAGGGGTAAAACCCTTCCATGCATGTGCGGAAGCGCTACGCTGCTTGCGTAGGGGCTGCGCAAGCGGCATAGCGCTTCCATGCATGTGCAGAAAGCGTTCCCCCCCGCTGCCAAATTACGGGGTTTTGGCAGCGCGGGGCAGGTTATGACATCAATGGACGTCAAATTACGGGGTTTTCCCGGCCAAATCGGGATGGTTGACAGGTATGACCTGTGGTCCTCCAACTTGCTTGTTTCTTGTCATCACCCACAAGGTATTTCCCTTCAGACCCACCGTTTTCTTCCTGCCTCTTTCGGCACCATCTACTGCTGTTTTCCTGTACCTTTCTTACAAAAAACACAACAGCAAGATGGTTTCTCCTGGTCTCTATGGTTCTTCTGGATCTTATCTTCTATCTTAGCATTTTGGCCTTTCTGGGTTTTCGCTAGCCAGCAGTGCTTAGAGATTCTTGATAATAAGGTAGCTGGTCGGTTTTGAGCTTGCTTGCCCTCAGATCCATTAGGTATTTTTGAGGGTTTTTTATTGATTAATGTTGGGGATTTTATGTACGCTGCCCAGTCGCATGTCAATTGGGGTGGCTATACAAATTGAATAAAATAAATAAATAAATATTTGTTGTTTATCTTATTATGTTGACGTTGTTTATTTGTCTGTACACCGACTGCAGTGGCTCAAGCGGTTAAGATGCTGAACTTGAAGACTAGAAGGTTGGAGTTCATTCCCGAGTACTGCAGGATGGAATGAGCTCCCGTCTTTGTCCCAGCCCCTGCCAAACTAGCAGTTCGAAAGCAAGAATTTGCAAGTAAATAGGGACCACTTTAGTGGGAAGGTAAACAACGTTCTGTGCTCTCCAATGTTCAGGCATGCTTGCCACATGTCAATGGAAACATCTGCAAATGCAGACAGTATTTCTTTGTCTATAAACAGAGATGAGCACTGAACCCTAGAGTCGGATATGACTGACCTTTGAGCAAGGGTGACCTTTACCTCCCAGACAAATAAACAACATCAACTGGGCTGGTTCTTCTTTTTTCATGTCCAGATCAAACTTTAAAATGCCAAAATGAAGCCACTTTCTTGGCATTGTCGTTGATAAAAAGAAATCCTCATAGGTGCTTGTTTCTGGTAGTAATCAGCAGTCCAACAAATGATTTGGATTCAGTATCTCTCTCCACATTCACACAGCGTGTTGTCGTCCGCCAGCAGTCCCCACTTGAACATATTGGTCTTACACTTAGTCACACCCCCCCCCCCCAGCCTTTTCAGGGTCCTCTGTTTGACATAAGATAAGTTTGGTAAATATGAGTGACAGGAACTAGGCTCCAAAGCCCTACTCCCCCTGAGCCTCCCTTACTGTACCTGTTGCCATCCATGTCTCCAGCACCAAATCTGCATGAGAGGCCACTGCTGTGGCTCTCCTGGGTTGATGCAGATGCCAAAGCAGGGGTTGATATTAAATCCATTGGTGGTTGCACTGTCAGAGCTTCATGTCACCAATACTTTCTGTGGCCAAATGGGCTGGGAGAAGACTCCGCCATTCCTCTATCTTTGTATCTCCACAGTAGCTTGGTAGAGAGGATCCCAGTCTTCGGCTGCCTACTCCATGTGTCCTCAAGCCTTGTAACTCCCACCCTCTTATTCCCGCTATTACATCCTCCTTCAGCCATTCCACCTCAGGCAGCAACCCTCTTCTTCATCTGTGGTGAGACATTCCTTGGGTGACTCTTCTTCTCTTGGGCTCCCCCGAGCTTCTTGGATGGGGAGGGGGCAGACAGCCCTATTGGGATACATGGGGTGACTCCCTTCATATTATGAAACAAGAAATCTAATGATTTCTTGGGGAGGAGAAAAGAGGCTTTCCCACTCCCTCAATTTTTCTCACAGAACAGAAAAGGCTGCAAGAGTCACGTTCCACTTTTTTTTTTAAATTAAATTGGGAGTAAGGTCTGCAGTGGCTGTGATTAAGAGCCTTGCCTTGTTAGCTGGAAGGCTGGCAAGTCAGCAGATCGAGACCTGGGTACTGCATGACGGTTTGAGCGCCTGTCTATGTCCCGGCTCTTGGGGACTGAAAGAAGCCTTATTTGGGCATTCCCTGAGCAGTTTCTTCCACAAAAATCCTTTCAACCCACAATAATTTTTGACATGAAATTATTATTAACTGGGAATAGAGACATCTAGGCACATGAAACTGGGCTTTCCCCATGCTTAACTATACTTATGTATACTTTAAGTTTTTGTGTTTTAAGGGAAACAAAAGCAAATATCCCATTTCTCATTAGCTAGACAGAAAAAAAATACCCAGGAATTGAAAATCAAGAGCCAGATTAACAATAGATGCATCTTTTTATTCACATGGAAAAGCTGAAACAAGCCATCATAGTATACATTTTTTACAATGGATTCGGGGACAAAAAAAACCCACTACCCCATACAAAGCAAGATGATCAGAAAATATGGTTCCTTATGAAATGTGATCATTACATACACTATCAAACTTTTTCAAAAGTCATTTTGTTTGGCAACAATTTATCAACAGTCTCCACCTGAAACAGTGGATTTCAATTTTTTTTTTTTAAGAAAAGAGGAAGAAATGCACAAGATTCATGCAGCATGTCTAGAAAACAATCCTGAGTGTTTGCCTTCCTTAGGGAAAAAAACTGTTAAAAAGATACATTTGTCTTCCAAAGTTCATAAAAATGCAAATGCTATATTTATTGTCAAAACTATATAAAAATATGGACGGTAACATAATATTTACCCAAAGAGAGATAGAGATAACTTTTTACCCCACTTCTTTGTGATTTTGGTAGTAAATGAAGAGTTGAATCCAGAATTAGGGTAGAGCAGATAAATTTGTTCATCATGTTAAAACATTTCTGTATCAGCGGGTCTACTCTACCTAGGACTAGAGCTGCATTCAACCCATCATTCTGCACACAGAAAAGAGGGGGAGAAAGCCACAGTGTTGTTTACAGACTTCTTCGGGTAAAATTAAGGCAGGGACTGATCAGCAGCTTTGAACACCTGACAGCATGGACATGTCAAGGCAGTTTAGACCTTGCAGCAATGTGGTCAGAATTTGAGCATCAGCCCCAGAGATGTGGAAAGTCTCTTTTCTTTTAATTGGGAGTACAGCTCCCAGTCAGCATTACTATGTGGTATTCAGTGAGTTGCGATAAAATCAATGGACTTTTCACATTCTCCAATCCACTCCAAAGCAACACCTTTCTTGGGTCTATGATGCCCCAGCCTTAGAACTCCTAGCCAAGTTGATCAGTGAAGAATGAGGTCAATAGCAAAGTTAGAGACAAATTACACAAATCGGTGTATAAAATAGAAGCCCTTCCACTCGTTTGATATAGTCAAAGCTACCTGAGACAGATTCTGGCAAAGGAAGCATCAATGGGCAGTGCTTAACCCACATCCACATGCTGCCAAGTTCTTCCATCTACTCCTCTTCCTAGCAGCCTTCTCAACTGAAGGTTTCCATACATGTGTTGTTGACAAGGATCAACACACACATCTAAAGCACCTCCAGGAAGGAGCAAGTGGCGTTGCAATTTGTGTGGAAAGAGGGGAAAACAGATGGAGAAAGAGTTAAGTATTCGTCTACCCATCAACACTTCACTGCTAAGACACCCACACCCAAAGCAGCTTTGACTCAAGGCAGAAGTCACTGGGATTTTGTATGCAGGCTCTTGAGCATAATAATGCATATACAATATGCTTAATTCTTCTAGAGGCCATATATGGATGTGGAAACTCATTTCAACCACCTACAGAACAGAGGAGCAGCATGTAACCCATAGGCTCCATGTCGCTCCTGCACATTTATGTAGTCCCCATTGCCTGATAGTACCATCTAATAAGTGCTACTAAATTTTGGCAGTTTTTCTTTCTTTAAAGCTGCAATTTCCCTTTAAAACAAAGTGCACAAGGAATGCAAGATTTGTTTTTGAGCTGAAAACTGATCCCATAAGCCTTCTGGGTTCAACTTGAGAAAATCATGTATGCTTCAGTGCATGTTTTGCTTTAATGATAAATTGCAACCTTTTGTTTGTTTGTTTCCTGTTGCCACACTACTACCAGATTTCAGAAGCTTGGTACGGTAGCTTTTCTAGTGCAACAAGAGCTAGGTTTGGAGGGAGACAGTTCTGTACCCCCCACCATCCACCAAAAAATTTCTCACCATTGATCTAGAGCAGGGTTTCTCCAACTTGGCTCTCCATGTGTTCTTGGACTTCAGTTCCCAAGCCAGCAAACCTCCTGATCAGGGCTTCTGGGAATTGAAGTCCAATAACATCTGGAGAGCCATGTAGGAGTAACCCTGATCTAGAGTAAACAGCCTGACAAACATGGCCTCTGATTTATTAAGACTGACACCCAACTAAGGAACGCTTGATAAATTACCGTACAGTTTTAGCCCATCAGTCCATGGGCCGATGGGTGAAAACAGCACAAATTCACACAGGAACCAAACACAATAATCCTGAAGGAAAATGCATATACACCTTGCTTGTTAATGTCTTGAATGTGTCCTCTTGAGAGAGGCATACCTGCACAGGTGAAAGAAAGAACACAGAAATCATCTTCTGTGCCAAGATCTGCCGGTCCCAGATTCTGCTAAGTAGTTGTATTAAAAATACGTTCAAACACCATGTAAAAAAATTGGCTATATGGTAATTCAGGAGGCACCTTGTTGATCAATTGTATAGTTTTTTTTAATTGACTAATCTAACTGATTAATCAACCAAACATTTCAGCCCTAATATTTTGTTTTAAAAAAACATGAGGAAAAAACTCAAGTTTATTGTGACCTGCAAAACGAAGAGTACAAAAACGGAATACAAACCAAGCATTCTGAAATTTCATAATATAGCTTTCCAGTAGATAAATGTTCATAAAAATATCTCAAATCCTAAACCATGAAAAGCAATTATAATACAATTTATTTTCTTTTTGTTCTGCTACATAAAACCAGCTTTTTCCGTGAAACAAGGAGGCAAATTCAGGTATGAGAACATAATTTACTTATTGCTTTTGCTACAATTTTTGTTCTTCTGGTTCTTTTGTTTTTACATATAGTCATAAATTACACTATACAGTATAAAATCTTTCATAGGAATACATTTTATGGTCTGTTTAGGTTTGCTGGTTTCCAATTCTAAGCAACAAATACAAAAATCAAGAAAACAAGACACAAATGCATGAGAAAAGGCACTTCTGCTACACAGTTGGTTCTTAATAGGTTTCGTTTTGCTCTGTTTTGTTTTTGCTTTCATCCCTTAGAAATATCAGGTCAATCTGTGTACAATTCATAGGTTGCTGAGGCACCATAAAGGTTTAGGACATTCTAATTCCTTGATAGTTTCAGTCTTTAAACAACATTCTTTGTCCATGCTGAGTCTTCACATTTCCACTTCCCACTTTCCAACACATGTATTTTCCCTCTTCCCTCAGCCTTCCTTAGTTCAGCTCCATCTTTGTGAGTTCCTTTACAAATGGCCTTCAAACTTCCACCTCACGTGTTCCTTCTTGGGCGTCACAGATCATTCCAATATCAAAGCAGGTGACAATCATGACGTGCGACTTGCACAAATTCACACACTGTTCCAGTTCATCCGTCACTTGCTCGAGTGCTTCCAGATAATCTTGTGACTCCTTGTCAAGATCAGGGTCAACCTCAACTGTTAACATCAAAGAGAGAAAGGGAGATCTGTCACTATCAAACAATGCTCTTTGGAGATGCTATCGTACCTGGTGAAGGTGGAAGTGAAGGTATTTATCACAACAGTCCCCACATCTAGTCTACCACTACAGTAGAACCCCACATAATGAAAAAACTCCGTTCTGTGAGTTGCTTTGCTATGCAGATTTTTTTGTTATGCAAAGAGAATGGGAGATGCCCCAGATAATGAACAAAAAATGTTTGTTATCCAGGGTTCCCATAGCCCGGGTATACCCCAATTACCAAAAACCCTGCAGAAAGGAAAAAATTTTTAATGCGGGGTATCGCCATTGCCTAACGAACGCTTTGTTATGCGAATTTTTTGTTATGCGGGGTATTACTGTATAGGCAAAGGTCACCCTTGCTCGAAAGCCAGTTGTATCCAACTCTAGGGTTCAGTGCTCATCTCTGTTTATAGCCAAAGAACCAGCGTTTGCAGACGTTTCCGTGGACATGTGGCCGCCAGAGTGCATGGAACGCTGTTTACCTTCCCACCGAAGTGGTACGTATTTATCTACTTGCAACTGCTAGGTTGCAACTGCTTGCAACTGCTAGGTTGGCAGGAGCTGGGACAGAGACGGGAACTCACTCCGTCATGCAGTACTCGGGTCTCGAACTGCTGCCCTTCCAGTCATCCAGTTCAACGTCTTAACCACTAAGCCACCGCAGTCCCCTACCAATATAAGGAAAATCCAAAACTGGAGAGAGATTATTCCATATTATCAAATGAGGAGCAGGGCTTCTGTAAAGCTAATCTCTCTTACTTGCCCATTTGATGCAATACTACCCTTTGATTCTTTGCATTACTTAAAGGAAAGGTGTGGACAGAGTGGTGGATGATGTCATCATCCCTGCTACTCAGATAGGAATGGGGCTCTGACCCTTTAAGCCCTGATTCACTACTGCTCTTGGAATGAAAACTGTGAGGACCATTCTCCAAATAGGCAGCAATACATGTTATCACAGAAAAGGTAAAGTACACAGTCAGGCCAAAAATATTTTGTTGTACTCAAGAGGGCAACAAATGGCACACTTGTCCCCTAGTCAAAGCAAACAGAATAAGCATTTGCCCTTACCCTTGGCAGTAAAAATACAAAAACAGTAATTACATAATTAAAATTTGCTGTACTGTCCATTCATGACTCCCTAACTCTGATGACTTGAGGCAACTGCCTCACTTTGCCTAACAGTAGGGATGGCCACAAATTACTTCTTACTGGCTTTGATGCTCTGCCTTATAACTGCATCAGGAGAGTGCATCAGGACACTGGCTACCTTTAGCCTTCTGTGGTGACCAGCCACGGCTTAGCGGTTAAGATGCTGAGCTTTAATGACCAGAAGGTCAGCAGGTCAGTAGTATGAGACCTGAGTGATGCACAATTGAGTGTACACTCATCATCTGCCCCAGCTCCTGCCAACCTAGCAGTTTGAAAGCAAGAAATTGCAAGTCGATAAATAGGGACCACTTCGGCAGGAAAGGTAACAGCATTCTGTGCACTCCAGTGCCTAGTCATGCCTGCCACATGACCATGGAAACGTCTGCAGATGCAGAAAGTGCTGGTTCATTGGCTGCAAACGGAAATGAGCACTGAACCCTAGAGTCGGATACGGCTGGCTTTCAAGCAAGGGAGACCTTTACTTTTACTAGCTCTCAACATTGACACCTCTCCCCATAACCAGTCCTTTCCCCACCTTTATCACTTGAGAAATACTTACACTCATCTTTCCACTTGCTAGGGTCCAACATCAACCTGCACTTGGCATCTTCCAGCTCCTCTTTCAAGAGCTCATGCTTTGCTTTCACTTCTCTAATCCGCTGGTGGCGCCTCTCCAGGATCTTCAGCTTCGTATTAAAATAGATCAGACCCTTTCAGGAAGAGAAAAGTGACTCACATTGGTCATCACCCGCCTCTGTCTTTCCCCTTTCCTTCAAAAGAAGTCTCTCAAAGCCCTCGCCAAGCTCCGACTACCACTCCGCAACACAAGCGCGTGCCACCTTAAACAGCAGTAGGGTCCTTCCTTCCCTTCCACCCTCCTACCCCTGCAAGAAGTGGCCTTTCATAGATGCTATTCTAATAAAAGCAACATGCTACAAGCACTTAAGGCAGCTATTGCTATTCCCTGAGTTAACATTCTTCTCGGCACTACTGTTAAATTGCAACCATAGGCACAGAAATGGCTTCCACCCTCCTGTGCAAAGACTAAATAAGCAAGATGAAAACTGAAAAAGCTGTGGGTGAATTACAGATGCATCACCCTGTAAAACAAGGAGTATTGGGGGGGGGGAGGCAGATACCGCATCAGTCTCTTTTCCTCTGCAATCCATGCCCCCAGATGTCCTTTAGCAATTTATCTTAACCTGGGGAAGGGGCTACAGCAGGGGTTCCCAACCTACGGCCTGTGGGCCAGACCTGGCCTGCAATGCCATTCCAACCGGCTCATCACTGTCTCCCCTGCACCCAGAAGTAGATGCGGGCACATTTACATCAAGCCATAAAACGCGCCTGCACCTGCACAAGCGCAGTTGACGTAAATGTGGACGTGGGCATATTTACGTCAGTCATAAATGCGCCCACTTCCACTTCCGGGGTGTGTGGTGCAGCCCGCTCAGCTGTTCCAGGATTATGGCCAGGCCCTCGGCGCAAAAAGGTTGACCACCCCTGAGCTACAGAAAGGAGAAGAGAAGGCATACAGGGTAGCGGGGGTATTGTTTACTTCCATCCCACAACATGGCTCTTTCATTACCAATGTTCTGTTCCAATGTTATTTATTTGTCTTATGTGTCATCCTATAGGAGCCCTCATCAATGGGATGACTTCCAGAGGAGTTGGACTGCAGTGCCCTGATGATGCAGAGGTAAAACTGCTGCATTGAAGACAGAACTGCTGACATTGTAAGTTTGATCCTACCTAGGCTCAAGGTTGACTCAGCCTTCTACCCTTCTGAGGTCGGTAAAATTAGTACCCAGCATGTTGGGGGCAAAACATTAATTCCTTTGTGAACCGCCCATACAGTGCAATAAACGCTATGGGGTGGTATATAAGTGTAATTGCTGTTGCTATTCCTATCTTCCCTGGACAGCATGGCCAATGGTTGTACTCCAAAACATCTGGAGGGCAAAATATTGCTACCCTTTAGTCAGGTGCATGTATACAAAATTGAAAAACAACAACACATGCAGTGGAAACCAAACCACTCTTGTAAATGAATAAACAAAGCAGTGCAACAAAAATTTGCAGTAACAGGGATTAAAACTTCAAAGGAAGTCATTAAAGTGTCCACAGAGATAAAGACTACTCTAAAATACAACTTTCAGCTTGGCAGTTCTAAAAAACAAAGTATATTAAAAGACTGGAGAGGGCGGGGGAAAGTATTTTAAATTCTTTTTTTCCCTCCCGCTGCTTTCACCCACAAATTCATGCCATCTTCTTGTGACTTTTCTCCTAAAACTTCTCCCTTTCGATTCTAATTAATGGGTGCCTATTACTTATTTTTCCACTAGCTCTAATGGTTAAACTCCTACGCACTTATGCAATCCTGTAAGGGAAATTGTGTTACCGTTTCCCTGGATCCACAGTCAGGATCTCCTTTGAACAATGCCACGTTATCTGCAGAATCCGGCATGCTATTAATCTCAAGACCAGGGGTGGCCAAATTTTTCACACCGTAGACCGGACACATGGTTGAGCAGGCCAGTCACGTGGTTCCTCCCGCTGTAAAACACGTCTGAAGCTGTCATAAACGCATTTATGACAACTGCGGGTGCATTTACGGCAGTTGTGCGCATGCACAGCCGTGTTTTACTACTGCTTCCAGGGGCAGTGAGGGCTGGATGTTTTGGTGCCGTGGGCCAGATCCGGCCTATGGACCATAATTTGGCCACCTCTGCTCAAGACCATTGATCACAGGAGCCTGCAGGATAGAGAAGACCTCTGCCAAGCTGCCACCCCACATTCAGATTTCCCCCCACTGGGGTTTGGCTAATATCCTTGAATCTTATATAAGAATTTAAAGAATCAACACAGTAATGGAAAATTCTATTTTTCCACAAATATCTATCTTTTGGTTAACGTAAGGCAGATCCAAAAAACACGTCTTACCTTTTCAACATCCTGGAAGGGCTGCTGCAAAAGAAATGGGAAAAAAAAGTGGTTTGTTTGTTTTTTAAAGTGGTACCAAACTAATGGCAGCCCTTCCTGTCACCAGCTCAGAATTAACTCGATTGTTTTGCCAATTACAAGTAAATTAAACTCATAACATCTTGAATGTAATAGAATTCTAACTGGGATACTTTATGCCATTTACATAAAGAGTTAATGATCCTATAGCAAAGGAAGGCCTATAAAGTTTCATCAGGCAGGCAATGATTATAAAGCCTTCTCGTAATGTATTAATTGATATTCTCCACTCACTCCATCAGCTATATTAAACACAATTAATGGCGGGCAGCAATTATTTTCGATAGGCAAGGCACTCCAACATACAACACTGTATATTTAGCTCATGTCCATCCTTTTATAATGCCATGTTTGAGATCCGAAGCTTTGTCTGCGGTGTATGTGGTGGGCAGGTAGGTGAGTGGGGTGGTGGTGGGTAGGTATGATTTAAATTGTCCAGCATGCAGTAAAATATGTGCTGACCTCATTTTCCTCTTGTCTGTGTCGCTGTAATCGTTCCACATCATCAATCTCGTACACTTTAATTTCAAATGGCTCTTTCAACGTGCCAGGCAAGGGTGGTAGGTCAACCCACTGGCCAGCAACACTCCCCAGGGAGGCTGAGTCAGGAAGAGGGGCTGGGATCAGCCGACGTCGCTGGAAACCTGGGGTAGCGGTGGGGATTTTGGGGGGAGAGAGAAAAAAGTTTGGTCTTTTGTGTATTTATTGCCTCTGAAAGCATAAACATCTCTACAACGCTTCCATCTGGCTGCAGACAATTAGTATTTTGATTCTATCATAACTATTTCTTTATCATAGTGAACAACTGGGTCTCTATATTGCTGATCGTATCATAAGAGTGGAAGATCTCTTTCGGGCAACAGACTGCTTTAAATGTCTGGGAAATCTGCCCCTGAGGCTGCTTGTTCCAGTAGAGGGCATGACCAAAGTCAAAACATCAGGTCCCAAAAATAGTAACATATTCAAGCTTAAAGCTTTAATAACAGGAATTGAGTGCCAATAGAGGCATATTAAATAGGGAGTGGGCATTCAACAGCTGCACATCACCAGATGATGGTGCCACAGGGGAGGAGACAGAATGAGACTCCAGGGTGGCTAGATCCAAATCTTGAGATGGACGCACTCGACTTCTAGAGAAGTATGGTCATGAAATGAAACTGCAAATAGGTTTGACATGTGAGAACACTATTCTGTCAAGGTGAGAATTTGGACCCAGGTGAGAACCAGTTTTTCCTATGCAAAGTTCAGAGTAAACGCTTGTCCTCTACCCCAAAAACTGATTTTAGGTTCTTTGACAAAACGTAGTGCGAAACCATCTTATTGGATAGTACAGCTATGCCATAGTGAGTCTATTTTGAGCTAAAGATGAGTAGGTGCGGCTGTGGTAATAAACCGGACAATCGCGTCTATACGCATGATTAACAAGATCCTGACATCCTAGGCAGAATTGGACTTCAGATTTGGATTCAGCACACTTGATTTAGTATAGGATACATGGATTAGACCAAGCAGCAGACAATATTTATTTATTTATTGTTACAGGAATCATATACTGTATACAGTTCAGTGAAGAGTCTGGAGTACACAGAAAGAGCCTCCTCAAAGATTGTGGTATTTTTGAACCACACTTCGGCGTACCCTGGTAATGGCAACCTTGCAGTTGCCAGCTAATCTTTCTTACACTACGTCAGGCGAAAGGAACTGCACAATGAACTCACCAAAAGGTGCCTTCATTTTGGCAGTTTCACGTCTTACCCAAACGAAGAAGAAGGAGCAAAAGGAGAAGAATCCAACTGAATTTTTTTAAATAGATAGCTGTGTTAGTCTGTGTAAGCATATCTATCAGAGGGTAGATAAAACCAGACAAAAAAACCATTGTGGCACCTTAAAGACTAACAACTGTAATTTAACGTTAGCTTTTGTGATGGAGTGAATTCTGTTCAGTTCTGATGAAGTGGACTTGATCCACGAAAGCTAACCTTAAAAGTTCATCTTTAAAGTTTTTTGTCTTATTTATTCTCTTATATTATTCAACTGAGTGAGCCTTACTTCTTTCTGTACAGGACTTGGCTGTCCTGCTAACAATTCCCTCAGCTAAAATCTAGAGCACCCAGGAGTCTCAAAGCATGAAACACCCCAAAGGCCAAGCCATAATTTATTGGCAAAGGACAATTCCAATCAAGAAAAGGAACTATTTGTCATTTTTAAAAAGAAAGCCCTTAGAAAGCATTTTCCTGAGGCAAAACTGAACACAAATCCATCACCCGGTAATGCCTTCTCAATATGTGTGCAATTTTACACAGCTGTTAATATTGATTCGGAGAACTGACTTAAGAAGGCTTGAGAAAGCAACATGCTATGAAAATAGAACAGATGCGAAGGCAAAAAAAAAACAAAAAGCAAAACCCAGGCCTTTAAACCTACTGGTTGCACAAGGAAGCTTAATGGCCACTCAGGTCAAGAAGTGCGTCACAATGAACATAAAGAAGGGCATGGACTTTTGTGCATGTGGAATGGGTGGGCAAGGAGGTCTAGGGAAAAAGAGGGGGCGAAGAATAGTTGTGGGAGAGAGAACCATCATTGGTTAGCAGAGGTGGTCCGCCACAGTCAGAAACAGAGGAAAATCTGTTTTTCAAAAATGAAATCTCCCTTCCTTCTTCAGTTCCTGTGCAAAGCTTCTTTTCCTTTTGAAGAAAGAAATTACTGTCTTGTTCATAAAACATCTGATTATGAAAATACTAATGGAAGCATCCACTGAACCCAAAGCTCTTTCCACAAGTAGTTTTTGTCCATTATAAGTGTATATGTGTGTGTGGGGGGGGGTCAAAAAAACCCACCATAGTAAAGGTGAAAGTCTCCCTTGTTTGAATGCCAGTTATGTCTGACTCTTCTGGGGGTGGTGCTCATCTCCGTTTACAGCCAAAGAGGCAGTACTGTCTGTGTTTGCAGGCATTTCTGTGGTCATGTGGCAGGTGTGACTAGACACTGTACCACATGAAATACAGTAGATCCTCACAAAATGACGTTTCTTGGTTCCCCAAGTAGTGTCGTTATGCGGAAAACGTCGTTTTGCAGTTTCCTATGGGAGATCTCCCGCAGAACGTCAAAAAACTGTTGTTATTGGCACAATGATGGTAAAAAAAACCATCGCTATTTGAATAACTACGTTTTTTCGTCATTGTGTGGGAGATCATGGGAGGCGTCGGTAGCGTCGTTAATTGAATATGACGCTATTTGAATGTGTCGTTAGTCGGGGGTTCACTGTACTGTTACTTTTCCTGCCAAAGTGCCTATTTATCTACTTATAATTTCTTGCTTTGGAACTGCTAGGTTGGCAGGAGCTGGGACAGATGACGGGAGCTCACTTCATTGCACAGCACTTGGGTCTCGAACAGCTGACCTGCTGGACATCATCAAGCTGAGAGTCTTAACTGCTAAGCCACTGCAGTGACATGGGCAAAATCGCATAATAACAGAGATCTTGGAACGTGTTCGTCATGACTGAGGATTGTGTGTGTGTGTGTGTGTGTGTGTGTGTAGAAAGAGTTGGCCAACACATAAAGACTATTTTGTTAAATATTTTGTAAAAAAAATTGGGAAGAATATTTTGTACCTTAAGGTACATTTAGCTACAATTTCCAATTTTCCCTATGTGTGGTGGACTTTGGGGACACCCTGTATATAAAAAATATGAAAGTTAAATTTGGGCATAACTGGGGAAAAATATATCTGAAAATTACCTCCCATCGCGACATTTAAGGTTTCATTCCAAGAAATACAAAATTATTTATATAGTTTTTAAAGAGTGAAGGCATGTATTTTAGCTAGGCACAATGGACATTCTTTTAAGATATGCTGTAAGACTGGTGTGGGGAGGGCAGAATATATTGTCTTTGTTCCTGCCATTCTTCTGATGGTGTACTTTTTTTCTTCTGAAAAATCATTACTGTATTAAAAATATACTTTGGAAGAGACTGAAGACTCCCTAGGAACTGGTTTGTTCTTTAAATTGGCTTTCCCTCTATTACATTTGATAAAAGCCATATTCACTTTTCCTTAAACTCTGAGGATATGGAAAACTTAGTAAACTCTTCTGTAAAAGGAAGTCTCTCGGAACTGATTACTCCAGTGAATCTCCAATCTATTTCTAATTTCAGTTGATTGTCTAAATGTGCTGTAAAACTAATGAAAGCCTTAGGTTTGTAGTTAATTAGTAGCATTAATCACAAAGTTTAGTGCATTGTGTTTTTTAACCAAATTCTTTTATCTCCCTTTTTATATACTCGGAGACCTGTCAATCAAAAGTTTGCACAAAGATCCTCTAATAGGATAATTAGCAATTATCCAATAATCATAAGCCATCCATACTTCTTTCCCTGCTTAGCACACACATATGTACCCTGTTCAGTCATTACCACTCTATCCTAATCTTTCCATTTTTCTCCTTCCCAAGTAGTATATCTATTGCTAGCAATGGTGGAAATCTGTCATTTTTGCTTTCCACATTTAAACTTTGTCATGCTGAGGAAACCTAAACCAATGGCGTAAAGCAGAGGTTCACAACCTGTTCGAGCCGGGGGCTGGGTCATGCTCTCTCAGTCAGTTTTGAGGGCCAGATAGTCATTTTGCTCTGCCTGCATGATGGGGACCTCCATTTTGTCCCAACAGCTTCTCGAATACCCTGGGGGGTGGGGGGCCACATGAAATGGTGGGTTGTGGCCTGGATGGGCTACGTCCTGTTCCAGCAAGGCTGTTCTTATGTTCACAGGCCGGATCTGGCCCATGGGCCTTAGGTTGGGAAACCCTGACATAAAGTAATGTTGTGAATATTCTTTCCATCTCTAACTCTGAAGGACACCAGAGGTCATGGTTTTGACACACCTTTTAAGCACCCTTTGTAGCCAATTAAATTAAACATCCATACCCACCCCCCTAAAGCTTTGTGTGTTTCTGGTTACCTGTTGACCTTTTCTTGGGTGATTTCAAACTTCTCATGCGACCTGGTGAGGACATCCCACTCTCACTCATGGAATCATGAGCTGAGGAGGCGCTGCCTGTGGCTTCGCTGTCACGGATCATGCTTTCGTACCCACTGCTGCCACCACTGTGGTAAAAGAGAGCTGTCCTGCCCATTGCAGGAGGTAGCTCCCCACTCAAGACACTGCTGTTATCACTCCCATGTCCACTGCTGTAGCGCTGAGGCCTCCTCGGGGCCGTTATCTTGCTGTAGGGAGAGGGCAGCGCCATGACCTGTGACTTCTCATCGCTTAGATTGATCCCACTGTCGTTGCCGCTGTCGGAGTCTGTCGAGCCCCGAAAATGGCTCATCTTGGCTGAACTACCTGAGGCCAGTTCATTAACGCGGCTGTTGGCTGCGCGAATGGCTTGCTTTGTCCCCATGATGGTCCCCCGGCCAGGTTTGCTGCTTACTCCTTGCACAGACCGTAGGGCTGCTTTCCCAGCCAAGGGAATGCTAGAAGTCTTTCCGACTGGCTGGGCTAACGATTTCACCGAGGAGCTCAGAGACTTAGACCCACTGGCTGAAAGGCTGCGGTTCTTACTCCCACTGGCTAGAGACTTCTGACTTACGCTGCTCTTCGCCTGACTGTTCTTGCAGGGTGAAGATGTGGTGTAAGAAGGAGGTGACATCAAGCCAGAAGCAACAGGTGGAACCCCTAGTCTTGGGACCAGTCGGCCATTTCTGCCATTGCTAACGCTGCCTCCACTGCTGCCAATTTCCTTATTCAGACTGGCCTTGGGCCCGACAGATGTCAGGCTTTCGCATCTCTCAAGGGACATGTGGCTCCCATAGCGATGGATGGCTTCACTTTTTGACGCCTTGGATTTTAAACTCGAGGTTGCTTTAGGTAAAGAGTGGTCCCCCTTGAAGCTGTATTTGCTACTCATGTTCTCGGTTGCATAAGACCCAGCTCTCAGACGCAAATCAATTTCATCCTCATTTTTTGATGGAGCAGTTCTAGCCGGGTCCAGCCCTGCAGCTTTGCCACATCCACTAGCTATCCCGCCATTTTTCTGCTCAAGGCTTGACTTACGCACGGGCGGCGTAGGAGGCACTGTTCCGTTTGGCCTGGGCAACATGCTTGATTTCTGCTGCCCATTCTTTTTTTTCAGGCTACCAGTGACAAACACAGCTTCTGAACTTCCCCTGCTGACACCATCTGTAGCTCCACTACTGCTATGGGTCACGCCCAACGTGGTGGCTCCTCTTCTAAGTGGTGGCATTTTTGCGACAGCCTCTGGTTTTTTAGCAACACCACTGGTAGACTTGCAGGCCATTTCACAACCATCTACAACTCTCTGCGAGGATGCCAGCATCGTTTGAGATTTTGTTGGCCGCACAGAATCACTGCATTGTTGGAGCCTTGCTGCCTGTTTCTCAGCACTCAATGTTCGGGTATTTGGAGATGGCGATCCGTCTGCTGAACTTGCTTCCAATGGGTTGTTGGTACGTACCAACCAAGGATCTTCAAACATCACAGGTGGCTTTTGCACTTCCTTGTAACCGAGAGTGGTGGTGGTGGCAGTGGTGGTTGAAGATGAGGTAGTTTTTGTTCTCCGGGGAAGACTTGAGTGTATGGTTTCTATCGCTGATGTGTTTTTTGAGTTAGAAGGCCTAACCTTTGCTGGTTGATCAGTCACACAAAGAGCACTTTCTGTCCGAGATGCTTGGGTAATGTCAGCGTTTCGAGGGCTTCTATTGACCCCTGACAATGTTTGGCCTGAGCACATGCTGCTCCCACTCTCGAGTTCTGAAAAGCAAAACCCACTGTCACTCAGGGTGGCTTTCAACGGAAAGGGGTCATTAGGAGAACCCAAGTTAAAAAGTTCCTCAGACTTTCCACAACTGTAAGAGGACTGAGTCAGAAAGCCATCAATGGGGTGGCCTCCATCACTTCCAATGGTACAGATGCTGACTTCACTTAGCCATGAGCTGATGGACGAACGTCTGCTGCTAGAGAATGGGTCGTCAGCAAAGGGGACAACAATATCAATGTTGACGCCAGTGGCACTTGCCTGTGAGGTATACGCATCAAACTCGTCATTTATGCTGCTGATAATACTAACTGGCCTCGAACCTGAGGCAAGGGCCTGCAGAGAGCAGTCGCTATTAAAGCTGATGATGCTGGAAGGCCTTCCATTATCCATGATACCACTGATGGACAGTTCTTCAACTACTGTGAATACAAGTTCATCTTCACCGTTGAGTTCCACAGGCTGCTGCAAAGTCACCGTCGTTGTCAGGATATCCCTGTCAAAGCATTTGCCACGGAAAGAGGACCGAAACCTATGGACCTCTATCCCATCTCCCTGATGCTCTGTGTTGCTGGTTGCAGAAAACTTGTTTCCTTCATGGACAGGTGTGGAATCCTGCTTGCTCATCCCCACAGGGGGCATCCTGATCGCATTGCCATTCAGAGAAGTTAGCCTGCTCTTCACCGGAGATTCCTGTTGTGGTGGAGGAGGTGCAGGGGTAGGCAAAGGTCTCTTTGCATATGAAGATTTTTCTTTTACCACCAATTCAGCTCCAGCAAATTGACTTGAATCATGACCTCTACCAACATTATAAGCTGGTACCTGGTTGGAGTCATCAACCACCTCTTTTTCTCCATCTGAATCTGCTCTCTTGCCTTCGGGCTTAGCTTGTTGTTTGACATGTTCTATTATTGAGGAAGGTGTCTTCTTCTCAGAGCCACCCCCATTGTGCTGGGAATAAAGGTTCTGGCCCTTTTTCATAGGCCCTATGTCCTGTAAGCCTGCCTTTTTAGACCCCCCAGGAGGAGAGGATGGCATGGACTTAGACTGGCCGTTTTCTGCATTTGGCAGTCCTGTGTTGGTAGAAGATGCAATAGGGGCTTCCCCACATGGAAACTTCACAGGCTCTTCACTTCCATCGATACACTCCAACCTTTCCTGCAGCTCCGCAAATGTGTTGCACTTGAAAAGATCTCTGTCGGAGCTTTTCATAAGCCCAGGGTTGTCTTTGCTTCTCTTCTTGTTTAGGGAAGGGATGATAGGGACAAACTCTGGAGGGCCTTCATTATCTGTCAGCTCCCGGTCCGACAAGGCTGTGCCGTTGGGACCAACATAGATTACGGTATCGCAGGACTGTTCACTGCTTGAAGAATAGTCAGGTTCATTGGAAAGACTCATTACAGGGATATTAGGATCCAGAGCAATGGTTCTTGGATGAAAAGGTCTCAGATGAGGAGGTCTTCGTATGTGGCCCTCTTCACACGAGCTTTCTCCTCCAGATGAGCTGGATGCATACTGTCAGTGATAAAAATAAAAAAGGCATTACAGCATAAAATGCACTAAGAAATGACTAGGCCAAGGGCCAAGTTGCTGTTATCTACTAGAAAAAGTTTATGAGTGCCTTCTACAGTAGTGGTTATGGTAATAGTGGTGAAAAACCCAGTGGCTCCACAGACGTCTTTGAGCGTCAACCCCCATCAGTTCAAATGATCATGAATAATGTCTTTGGGGGTTATGAGCCCACAACAGATGGAAAGCCTTGGAAGTGTCTCCATATTCCTATATTTAACATTGTGTGCTATTTGGGGGAGAAAACCATGGTGCAATAAAACTGTTTGGCTCCTCACAACAGACTCAAGGGGTCATAGGCAACTCATGGACTGATTAGGGATTTGCCTCATCTCCAAATTTTTAAGTAGATGTCCCCATGCTTAGGGTACAGAGTACGTTGATTACATAATTCAATCACTAGAATTAGGCCTAGGCAGAGCCCTACAAAAATGGTTCTGTGCCCAAATAAAGTGTACACAGATTGTGGCCACCTCCTCTACATCCTCCTGGTGACATTCCAACCCAATATTGTCTACATTCATAATTGTGGTTGTGCATTTCCAGTTCTGTATGAAGATCCCCCTTCCTGTAAATGGGGTAATACAAGCAGAAAGTCTAGGCACAGACTAAATTCTACAGCAGAACAGAGAGTACCAACAGCAGTCTTCAAAGCTGAGTACTCTAGGCTCTATTTCCCTCCTTTTTTTCAGCCACAAGACAAAAATCTCAAGTCAGCTTTCTAAGGCAGCCACCATGAAGTGATGATCTTTAAAAGACACTTATGTCTTTGGTGCCTTCTTAAAAGGGTAATACAGAAAGCCTGCTGCTCAACAGTTTCCATCCTTTCTCTCTACTACATTTCTCCTGTTCTCCAGATCTGGAATTAAGATGCTGCAGCTTGGATGATTTAATCAAGTATCTTGCAGCAGAGATGGTTGTGTGAAAAGAATTCTTGCAGGTTTTGCTCAGGAGAGGTTTCTGCCACCTGCCATCACCTTTCCTTACAGGAGTAAAAACTACAGCCACTGTCTTGAGGTCAAGCAACCTACATTTACTACCAAGAAAGTTTTTTTCTCTCCTTCTTTCTAGATGGAGAAAGAAGATCATTCTTTCCAAACTGATGCCCGCTTTGCTGCCTCCAAATACCAACCTTGGATTTCTTCTTCCGCATTCTGTGGATACGAGAGGCCAGTTGGAGGGTCATGAGACTGTCTGCATAATTTGCTGGGGAATCTGATATGTGAGCCAGCATGGTTGTTCTGCAGTTAATGTTCCCAAGCGATTCTCTTAGCAGCATCGTCAGTTTGTTGTCCCTACAGAACATGAGAATGGAACAAATGGGGCTCTCAAATATTTACCGGACTTTCTAAACACACTCTTTCTACCTGATCACAGGCCCAGATATGAAAATCTCATGTTCACAAGAAACATGGCTCTAACTTTCAAAAAAGAGAAGACAATCTAGTCCTAATTTCTGCACAGCAAAATAAGCATACGGTATGTGGGCAGCAGAGAACCCATATTTTACATGCCTCCCATCTAGCATCTTCTCCATTTTTAAAAAGTTTTTTTACATTTTTTTTAAAAAATATCCCTGTTTCTGTGCTTGGAGGCCTGTAGAGTCAGTGGATTTTGAATAAGAAGTTTGGGGTCCCATAAGACCCCTCCAAAATAATGCTATAAGGAAAATAAAGAAACCAGAAAAGTGTATCCAAGCTATTCCAATTTATATTTTTCTGTTTTTTTAAAAAATTGCACCATGTGGCCTACAGTGGAAACTGGAGAGCAATAATCAGGCACTCAAGATATCTGAGTTTGCCTCTCTTGGTACTAGATGATGGAAAAACTATGACTGACTAACTGACTGACTATTCTTTTCATTTTTTAAAAAATCCTAAAGGCATTTCCAATAGTTAAGTAAATAAATAAATACACAAACTAGTAAACAAATCCATTTGAAATAATAAAAATTTAAACGCTCCTATTAAACTCCAGCAATTATACTAGGGCCATGATGGCGAACCCTGGCACTCCAGATGTTTTTGGACTTCAATTCCCAGAAGCTCCATTAATCCACATGAATGGGTTTGCTGCGATTCATCCGGCCCCCACTACCCCTGTCGCTCCTGGAAGTGGAAGTAAAACGCGCTTCTTTGCTTCATTATTGACTTATTCAAGAACATGAATCATAAGCATCCTCCAATTTTTTATAGTCTGTATTTAGTCACAAACTCCCATACGGGCGCGTTTTACTTCCACTTCCAGGAGCAACGGGGGTGGCGTGGGCCAGATGAATCACAGCAAACCCATGTGTGGATTCATGGGGGCTTGGGCTTCTGGGAATTGAAGTCCAAGAACATCTGGAGTGCCAAGGTTTGCCATCACAGTACTAGTCGGTGGGGAGGGAGAAGTTAGTATTCTTAGCTATTGAGAAAATGCTTGGGAAAATACATGCACCTTTAGCTGTTGGCAGAAACACCCCGAGTTGGAACCCATACCCATCTATTCTCAACGTGGCAAGGTAAGGCTTTAGTTACTGTGGACCACCACCTGATGAACCTCAATAGGCTGCAGTGCATATATTAAATAGCAATAGCAATTACAGTTATATACCACCCCATAGTGCTTACAGCACTCTCTGAGCACTCACAATGCAATTAGCATTTTGAACCCAACAAGATGGGTACTCATTTTACCGACCTCAGAATGCTGGAAGGCTGAATCAACCTGGAGCCCCTCATAAATTAACTCACAGCATGAGCAGTTTAGGCAGCAATACTGCAGCTTAACCACTGCACCACATGGGCCTGCTACCCCTCTGATAATGACAACTTGGTTGACCTGTATGATCAACTTCAGCAGATACATGAGCCATTCTTTTGCCCTTTGGATATTTGAGGGCCACACAGGCTACCAGGAATGTTGGGGAAAGAGGAAAGTTGGAGCTGGTTGGAAAAGCACTTCTGGTTTTGAAAAAACAACAGGTTAAGACACCGAATTTGAAGAATGAAAGGTCGGAGTTCGAGACCCGAGTACTGCATGACGGAGTGAGCTCCCATCTCTGTCCCAGCTTCTGCCAACCTAGCAGTTTGGAAGCAAGAAATTGCAAGCAGATAAATAGGTACCACTTCAGTGGGAAGGTAAACAGCATTTCGTGTGCTCTGGTGTCTAGTCATGCCTGCTACATGTCCACGGAAATGTTTGCAAACACAGACAATGCTGGCTTTTTGGCTGTAAACAAGTGATTACTGAACCCTTGAATCGGATACAACTGGCTTTCGAGCAAGGATTACCTTTACCTACCATCTAAATGTTGCAAAATATATTATTTAGACCAGGTAAAGAGTAAAAGGAAAGAGTAATGAGTAGAAGGAAGTCACTGCACATTTCTCTCTCGGACAAAATAGTGTTTCGTCTAGACACGTGGAGAAGAAGGTGATTGATGTTGGAAGTGCCTTTGCTCCACTAAATAGTGGCCTTAAGGTACCATCCAGACCTTGCTCTAGGGCAGTGCTGTGAAACAATAATCTGAAGATCAGGTCAAAGGTGGTGAGCCTGACATGGGCAGAAGAATTCACTTACTTGTAGGGGACATGCTTGGCACCATTGATTAAGGACAGAATGACACTGCCCAAGGCAGACAGAGATAGGCAGAGGGAATTCCCTCCATCTCGACTCTTGCTTAGTACTTTCTCACAGCTTCCTAGGTCAATGAGGTGCAAGCGGCTGCGTCCACCGGACACTGAAAAGCAACAGCAGCCCAGGTTATTCACAGATCCAACTCTTCTTGGAATGTGGAATCAACAAGAAAATGAAATGCAGACGAATTGAAATGCAGATAGAGGCTATTTGCCAATCATGAGCTCAATACGCAAAAGGTGACAAACTGACAAGCAAACGAAGTTCTAAAGTAAAACAGCCAAAGTAGTTGAAAACAACAGATAAACAAGGATGTCTTTATAAAGCAGCACAGGCAAAGAAACCCTAGTGAACAAATCACAAAAGAAAATGGAATATATAGGATTATTTAAAAAAAGAAACTCTGAACACCGATTGTGCATTATTTGCTTAGTTCTGGCCAGTTCATCGTCATGACAAAATCAATATAGAAAAGAATTAACAAATGAATAAAAATGATCAGCCATAATTTATGGACAAGGGGGAAAAAACAAGTAGGTGTTTCAAAAACAAGATGATTGTTAGTAAAATTAACACACAATAACATTAAAGGAAGCCTTGGGCTTAATGTGTTAATGAATTATTTTAAAACAGGGCAAAGTTTACAGAGTGCTACTTCAATTAACAATAGGCAGGAAACTAAGTCATTTCTATAATGGAGTACACAAATATAAGTCTCTTAGGACTGGTTATTTCCAGGACTTAACCTTGGATGTCTTAATCCAAATCTGTATCAATAGTGTTATTTTGAAAGTTCTAATGTAAACATTATTGACTTATTCAAGAACCTGAATCATAAGCATCCTCCAATTTTTTATAGTCTGTATTTAGTCACAAACTCCCAAAGTTCTCCACTTGTTTTCAGGTAGCAAAGGACAACATCATCTACTAGGATGGTGCCAAATGTTGCAAGAGCCCAGAATTTGTTGTTAAACAACTTTTTTTTAATTAAAAAAACCCTGCTGTTCAGGGTTAGAGATCTTTGGATTCTTGTGAATACATAAGAATTCTTATCCAGAAGTGAGCCCCTGTATTCCTAAAGAAAATACATATTCTCATCTAGATTCTAGATCTCAAAGTACAGGATGAATGGATGAGAATCCACACTGCTTGATATATCATTTGAGTCACACACAAATGCATCTTCCTGGGGCCACTACTTATTAAATGTATCTAGTTGTCGATTACGTAAACTCTTTTGGAGCCAACATGGGGAGATCCTATATGACTTAGCAGTTAAGAGAATGAACACTAGAATCGGGAAGACTAAAGCTCAATTCTTTGCTGAGCTATGAAACTCACTAAGTGATACTGGTCCAATTGCTATTGTTTGTCTAATCTACCTCTCAGGGGTATTTTGAAGATACTGGGGGAGGGGGAGGGGGGGGGACGGGACAAATCCCATTCAGCCCAAGATCCTTGGAAGTGCAGAGTATGCTAGTGCAACCCCAGCATGCCGTAACCAGAGAGACAGGAAAGACTAGCCTCACCTAAAGGAAGATGTTTTGCATTGTTTGTCTCTAATTAAAAGGCTCTTTCCTGCCTCAGGTCACCTGACCCTATTTGCATGTCTTAAGCCTTTGTTTGCTGTGGCCTTCTCTATCTTGCTTTCTGCTTTGGAAAATATTTTTATTTATTTATTTATTATTTCGATTTCTATACTGACCACTTGGCCAAGGCCAACTCAGGGCGGTTCACAATCATAATAAAAACATGATTAAAAACTGCTTAAAAACTACCCACCCCCTAAAAAAAGGGGTGCAGGGACCGAGGGGGCTGGAATTCACTATACCAGCCACCCAACGGGAGTCACCCTTCCACCTGCACCCCATACTTGGCCTGCCAGCCAGGTTTTAAGTTCTTTTCTAAAAGGCAGCAATTCCATCTGGAGATGAAGCTCTGTTGGTAAGAGGTTCCTGAGTGCCGGTGCGGACACGGAGAAGGCCCTCCATGTGCTAGAGAGGCGAGCCCCTCTAGCAGATGGTACAATAAGAGAGCCCCTCCGGTTCGCCCTGGTTGGACGGACAGACATCCTTAGGGCGATACGGTCTCTTAGGTAGCCTGGCCCACTGTCATATAGGGCTTTAAAGGTCAAAACCAGCACCTTGAATTGCACCCAGAGGCAAACTGGTAACCAGTGCAGCTCCCGAAGCAGTGGCGAGGCATGGGCATAACGTCCACACCCCGTCACCACCCAGGCTGCCGCATTCTGGACCAGCTGTAGCCTCCGAATGGTCGTCAAGGGCAGCCACATGTAGAGCGCATTACAATAATCTAGTCTGGAGGTGACCAGAGCATGAGTGACCATGACCAGGGAGTCCCTGTCCAGGAACGGGCACAATATGTCTTTTATTGAGCTCCTCCATCTTCCAGGCCACATGGCTAGAAGAAAGACTTTACTTCTTTCTAAACCAATTTCACCAAGACATGTATCTTCTGACCTCATTTTGTGAGTGAATGATATTTTTCTTTCTCTCAAGTATCCAGTCCAAGTGTGTTTATTTGCTGAGCTAAAAAAAGGGTTGGAATGGGATATTTGCACTCAGACATACAACTGCTTAAAACCTGACCTGCTTTGCTGTGCAGCTGCTACAAATAACTTAACAGGAAGAAGGACAGAATAATATATATTGGGGCAACCCAAAATGGAAGTACAAAAGTTAGTTTGTACTTTGCTTTGGAGCCATCTTGGCTAACATTTATTATCTCTTCTTAAAACCGCAAAGGTACAAAACAAAAGTGAGTCAGTTCAACATACTTCCTCCTTTGCCACTCTTCTCCATACGATACTGATATACATGGAGGGTAAAAAACATATGGGAATTCCTGCGATCCTCTTCATCACACTCTGGTTTGCTAGTACTCCTGGCCGCCAGAGCTGCATCGAGAAAGAAAGCGGCTTTCTCTGCCGTCGGAGCCCTTAATTCACTCTGATTCTGAAGCTGGAATATAAAGAAGCAAACAACTAATTAAGATGGGATGATCAGTTCTCCCACTCTGAACAGAGGAAGTCTCGAGAGGTCTAATTTTCGCTCTGGGACTGGGACTGGGGATAAAAAAAATTAAAAAGCAAATAAAACATAATTTTTAAAAAGTGGTTGGAGTTGTTCTCTGATTTAAAAAAGAATTGGGGGATTTAAAAAAATTTGGGGGGGAGGGGGAGGAAAAGCCAGGCTTCCAAACCTGTCTTGCGATCTGATACCTGCGTTCCACAGATGGGATCCTCTTGCAAATAAACCCCAGGGGACTGCCCATCCTGAAGACTCCCAGTGGCTACTTCAGCTAACAAATCCTGAAGGCTTTCATCTTTGCCACTGATCTCCACTGCAGATACTCGTATTGAGAAACGAGTCCCGGTCTTCTCTTTGCGCTCGTTGATCAGTTTGAAGAGCCATGAGATAGCACATGGCACAATCCCGAGACTCTGCGTGGAGTTATCTTTTCCGAACATTGTGTATGATTTGCCTAAAAGAGAAGGAAAGAGGAAAATTGCATTGGTTCATCATGTACAGACAGTGTCATTAGCTTGGTCTCTGAGACAGAAGGGATAGACCCGTGATGGCGAATCTTGGCACTCGAGATGTTCTTGGACTTCAATTCCCAGAAGCCCCTGTGAATCCACATGAATGGGTTTGCTGTGATTCATCCGGCTGACGCCGCCCTAGTTGCTTCTGGAAGCAGAAGTAAAAGGTGCCCGTGTGGTTAAGGCTCTTCTGGGTTAACCCTTCCTCCATACGGGCGCGTTTTACTTCCGGTTCCAGGAGCAACGAGGGCAGCGTGGGACTGATGAATCGAAATAAGCCCATTAATGTGGATTCACCGGGGCTTCTGGGAATTGAAGTCCAAGAAAATCAGGAGGAGTGCCAAGGTTCGCCATCACAGGGATAGACGCTCCCACATTTCTTTCTACCAGGTCAAAAGAGGAGACAGTGCTTTCCACTCTCCCCGTTCTTAACCCAGGATGAATAATTAGGTGCTGTCAAGCCAGTTCTGCCTTATGGTGACCTCCTAGGGTTTTCAAGTTTTACTAGTCTCTCCTTTTGTTGATGCTCTGGGACAATATGGCTTGCCTAAGGCCATATAAGTGACAGGACATGTAATTCCATCAGCCACACATGTTCCGTGTGATCTTAGCAGATTCCTCTCCTGGGAGGCACCGCATTACTGATTTGAACTCCTGGCCCACACTCAAACTCAGTAAACTATACTCCTTCATATTCAGATAGGTTTCCCCAGCTGGATCATTGTCCAAATAGACTTTTATTATTATCTTATTACTAGGAATAACTTGAGCATATAAGACCAACATGCTCAAGTCGGGGCTGCTGGTGAACAACAACAACACACTGTGTAAATGTGGACAGATACATAATCCAGGTCATTGGCTGGTCTGTCAATTACAACTGAAAACATGTACCAATGAGGATTTAAGTTTGGCCAATGACAAACTCAATAAGGTAGCTTCATTTGGCAGTTTAAAGTTTGACATGGATATGGAAGAGGAAGAAGATCATTCTGAACATTCGTTCTGTACTGTCTTTGAGGCAAAGCTTCCCTAAGATGCTGTACCTCTCTTGGGCTAACCAGGGAGTCTTTGTATAATGGCTCTTGGTGACTGGAAAGGAAGCCTAAAGTGAGGGTCTGGAGACAAGAGAGATAGACAGAACAGGAAAGAGACAGCCTTGCCTTCCTTCGTCTGTGTGTGTGTGTGTGAGAGAGAGAGATTTGGTTTCTATTGCAGATGGTGTGTTAATTTTTTTAATCCCTCCTGTTGCTTCCAAAAGAAAATGAAAGGCCTATGCTGGCAATAAGCAACAGCCTTGATTCCAAAGCCTCAGAGAGATATAGAGGAACAAGCAGATCCAGAGCTACCCCTAACCCAACCTGTCTAGTGCTGGGTTTCTCAACCTTGGGCCCCCAGGTGTTCTTGGACTTCAATTCCCAGAAGCCCAAGGTCAGCACACCTGCTGATGAGGATTTCTAGGAATTGAAATCCAAGAACTTCTTGGGTCCCAAGGTTGAGAAATACTGGTCTAGACTATTCCACCAATGGATTATGTAGTCCACAATAGATTTGTGCCCTTTTTGCCAAGCATGTCACAGATCTCTCATGGCAAAGATGTCCTCTACTGCTAGCAGAGTTTTCCCCTATTGACAAAGCCAGACTCCCCACCCACCCACCCTCTCCCTTTCCAACCCTCACAAAGCCTTCCAGGAATATGTAATACTGTACTTCTCAAAATCTCTCCCCACCAAGTTCTCAATGGTGATTAATTCGACCAGTATTTAGTGTGGTGTAACCAACAGATTCTCCTGCCGACCTGGCATTCTGGAAGCAAGTAGATAATTTGGTACCACTTCAGTGGGAAGGTAAAAGCGTTCCATGCCTGCCACATGACCACAGAAACGTATGCAATTGCAAACAGCGCTGGCTCTTTGGCTGCAAACAGAGATGAGTGCCAAACCCTAGAGTTAGATGCGATTGGCTTTAGAGCAAAGGCAATCGACAGACTGACAGACTAGGACTCAGGAGACCTGTGTTTGAATCCTTGCTTAATCATGGGAAGTTACAGTAAAGGACATGGAATTGGTAAGGTAAAGGTCACCCTTGTTCGAAAGTTACTCCTTCAACATCTCATTTACCTTGAAAACCCTATTAAGATCACCATAAGTTGGTTCTGACTTGATAGTATATAAGCACACACACACATATAACATCAACTCTATCACCCCAAGTACTCCTGCAAATCTCACACGGTGCATTCCTGCACAACTATGGGATACAAAATGGCCAACAAGCAGATGCCACCTGGCCTGCCAGAAGAGGCTACTGGGACCTTGAATAATATAACCTGTTTGAGCATGCCTTTCTGATTATAGTTAATGCCACATATTGGAGTAGAGAATGGAAGAGAACAGATGTAAAAAGTGGCTTTTACGTCTTTCATTATTAATCCTTTGGTACTTAGTCAATTAATTTCTCCACCTTGGCTAACTTTTCTGCCCAAAGCTAATTAATTTCCTAAGGCCTTTCCAATCTTTTGAATTTCATCACACCTGTCACTGCAAAAGTGTGCTTCTGAAGACATTAACGTGCGGACAGATAGAGAGATAGAAGGATCTCCACTTCTCTTTTCCCCCAAATGCATTAAAAAACACACACACAAAACTTAAGGTCCCAGTGCACAAATAAAGCAGGAGAAGTTTGCAGAGCTAATTAAAAAGAAATTCTAATCTATTCATACACTCCAGGTTTATTGTTCCAGGAGCTGACAGCATGGAATTACCAGGCTGACATAGTAATTAACTGTAATGAATTTGGGAGCTCACCAAGCTTGACGTGGCCAAAGCAAAAGATGCAACCATCTGCACCGTTCACAACAGACTGGATTACTTCTGCTACCATTCCAGAGCATACTTCAGCCTAGAAGAGAGGTTGGGAAACCAGTTCACAGATTATGTATTGGTATGCGCTTTACTGTCCCTCTAACATGAGAAAGCTGTTTCTGAACACAATGTTTCTGCACATTTCACAGCATTAGTCAAATTACTTTAGAGCCTATATTCCATTTATTTTGTCTAATAAAAGCTACTATATAAGCCAGAGATAGTTTCTTATCCCATTATCCTGCTCTCCCATGGAGTATCAATTTTACAATCCTAGTAACAAAGGAAATTCTATCCACTGAAGCGTAGGACTAATATAATAGCTCAGCCGTGCTTTCTTAGTAACAATAGCAGATTTACTACAAAGAAGTTGTCCTAGAAGTCAGCGTAGAGGAAGGACATAAAACTAACAGTTAAGTCAGAACTAGAGTAGGCTCATTAAGTCAGTTGAAACCTGATGAGTCTACACTTATGCAAGTTCAATTACTCTAGTTGTGACTTACTATTGGATTTCAGCTAAGAGTCCCCAAAGAAGATTGTCAACAGCTTGTTTTACCCTGGCTGTAGGAAACATACTATTCATAGACAAAGGGGAGCATTTGGTATAGTTCCTAAAGGTACAAGTCACTTGTATTTCCTCTGCATACACATTCTGGTCTCTCTGATGTGTTGGGCTTATAAGATATCCCAATGTCAATAAAATGTACATATTCCCAAGGACTGTTATATTTGAGGGCTGCAGTCCAAAAAAGTAACTTGATTGTTACATTTGAGGGCTTCAGGAACAAAAAAGTAGCTTCTCCAAGCCCTGCTGATTTCGCACCTTTATGGGGCTATCATAGCCTGGTGCATGCGTCAGAGCCAAACTACGATTTTATTTTTCGAAATGTGTTTTGTCTTCTTCCTCATCTTTTTCAGAAGGATACCAACAAGCTGGAATTAGCAAAGATAGTAAAATGTCTGGAAATCAAGCCCTGCAAGGTAGTGTTCCCCAACCTTTGGCTTTTGGACATCAATCCCCAGAAGCCTATGTCAGTACATTGGCTGATCAGTACTTTGGGAAATTGTTTTAGGCTTCTGGAAATTGAAGTCCAAAAGCCAAAGGATGGGGAACACTGCTATAAGGAATGCTTGAGGGAGCTAGAAATGTTTAGCTTGGAGAAGAAAAGAGATGACTGTCAGCTTCAACTATTTGAGAAACTGTCATGTGGAAGATTGAGCAATGTTCTTTTCTGCCATGCTAGAGATTGAGCCCCGAACTGACAAATCCAAAGTAGGAAGAAAACCACATTGAGCATTAGGAAATACTTCCTGATGGTTACACCTGTTTGATGGTGGGATTGACAATCCTGGAAAATTGTCCTTTATTGAAGATAGTTTAAACGAAGTTTAGCATAGGTCCCTTTCAATGTTACAACTCTACACAATTCTATTGTGTTGATTCTGCTAGAGAACAATCAAGCAGGGGTTTAGCCCACTGCTTAGAATACTGAGGGGACAGGTTGATTTAGTTCTTTTGACTATGACACACAACGTTATCACTGGAGCAAACGGAGTTACAGTATCCCCACAACATTCAAATCCTCACCTTTCTGGCTCTTGTCAAGGGCTTCTACTTTTTGGTGCAATTAGGTTCCGAAACAAACCAAAGCAACCCTTCCTCTTTTAATTTGACACCATCATAAAGATTGCCATTTCACAACATTGTAAATTTAAAAAATCCTCAGAGGAGCCAAGGAAGGTAGTGGTGGTGGTGGAATAAAGTGTGTATTAAAGCAGCAACTATGCACTGCATCATTTTAAAACCAGCATCTACCCATGTGTATTACAGGTTAGGTCTGCATATTGGATATACAGTACTTAATAATACACACACCCTTGCTGTTTTCAAAGAGATGCAGCACATATTTGCTGCTTAACTTTAAAAACCTAATATATTTGCTAACCTAATAGCAATTAGCACTTATACAGTACTTATATTAAGTATATTAATGTTCTTGTTTGCTTCTGTTTGTTTCTATTTTTAGTGTGAGCGGAGGAGGTTGAGGGCAGTTTTTAATGATAATCCGATTGGTTTTATGTGTTTTAATCTTTTAATGGGGGGTTGATTATTGTTTTAGCTTTGTTGTTTTTTAGCTGATTGTTATTTTAAATTGTCTGTAGTATTGTTTTTATTGCCTTTGCGTGTTGTTAGCTGCCCTGAGTGGTGTTCCCCATCAGGAGGGCGGGATACAAATCCACTAAATAAATAAATAAATACCACCCCAGAGCACTTACAAGGTAATTAGCATTTAGATGCTAGCCACTTTAAAAAAATCCACTTCCTTGGCCCATCCATGGAGCTGAGGAAGTACTTAATTTGCCAGTATCATGAAGTGGCGCTCTTCTTAAGCTACTTCAAAATATTGGCAAACTGACATGAGGCTGCTGCAGACCAAATATGATCACTAGAGGTCCATATGCCATTTGGATGCAAGAACAACATGAAATGGCATACGGGACCTCACAGCAACCCTACTCAGTCCAATCCAGCCTGATTCATAATGGCCATATAGTCAAGACTTTATTCCAGGGTTCCCAACCTAAGGCCTGCAGGCTGGATCTGGACCGCAGCACCATTTCATGTGGCCCCCCACCCACCCCTCCAAGGGCATTTGAGAGATAAAATGGCCATCCCTTTGAAGCTGTTGAAACAAAATGGCCACCCCCATTGTGAAGGCAGAGCAAAATGGCCTCCGGCCCTTGAAGCTATCTGAGAGAGTGTGACCCAGCCCCCGGCTTGAAAAGGTTGGGAACCCCTGCTTTATTCTATTCTATAATTCTATTCTCTTGCTCATTACACCTTTAATTCCTTTCCTTACTTCCTGAACCTCTGTCACAACAACTATATATCAAACCCCCTTGCTCTATTTTGTTCTTATTCAACCCAATACCCATAGACCTCTTAGATGTGAAATACCTCCTGAACCACCACAGATAAACACATGACTAAATATACTCAACTGAACCTAAGATTTAAGAACTGCTCATTGTTCTGAAAGGTGAAACAGCGAGTCACAAATTATGTGTGTATGCGTTGCTTTAAATAGCAGAAAGAAGCACAGAGCAAATGTATTCACTGAGCAGAATTATCTCCGTAGATATTGCTTCTTAATTTCACATCTGGGCTAAATTAAAACAGCATGAGACCTTGCGAACTGTCTATTAATTAGCATGCCTTCCCAGTAATTAAACCAAGTAATTCAAAGGAGGGGGGAACCCCCTAAAAGCTGCAAAGAATTCTCTTGCTGGATTTAAAATGCCATGGCAGCAACCCAAATTATTAGCATTATATGCTCAGCTCTTGTACCTGGGAAGCATCCTGAGGAAATACTGCATCAAAGGCAAACATCTTTGGGACAGACACAGCTCCTCGTCGGTGGCCTGGATTGGAAGGACCACTTGTGGAAGGGTCATAAAGTGTAATCTGCTTTTTCCGTGGATCCACCTTCAGAAATGACATGGACTCCGATGTGTCATGTGTTCCTTCTGATGGACAGATTCTCACCATCACTTTTACCTGAGGCAGTAATTAAAAAATAGGTAATATACATTTCTAATGGCAAGTTAAAATTGATTTATATCCTTCTGCTTTACTTCTCAATCATTTCTCCATCAACACAAGAGCCTTATGAGACACTTAAATCTATCTAGCTCAATACCGTCTAAACCAGTGTTTCCCAACCTTTGGTTTTTGGACTTCAATTCCCAGAAGCCTAAATCAATTCCCCAAAACACTGATCAGTCAATGTACTGACTTAGGCTTCTGGGAATTGAAGTTCCCCTGTGGGGAATGCCCCCCCCCCCAAATTGGGAACTATTGGTCTAAACTTTCCAGACTTCCAAGCAACAGTTTCTCTAACCCAACACAGAGATGCTAAGGATTTAATCTGGGCCATTTTGCACTGAGCCTTTGTGGCGCAGTGATTAAACTGCTGTACTGCAGCAGCCAAGACTGTTGAAACTGTGAGTTCAATCCCTGACAAGGCTCCTAGTTGACTCAGCTTTACATTTTTCCAAGGTCAGTAAAATGAGTACCTACTATGTGGTTAGGGAGGGGGAGAGATGCTATTGCCGTGAGAACTGCCCAGAGAGTGGACTAAGTGATATGGGGCAATATATAGGTATTATTGCTATAAACATATCTGTCTGACTGGACATACCACTACAATTATGGAGTAGACCATACTGCCAGCAAGTCAATGCTGAGTGTTGGGCAGCAGTAAATAACCTGACTCCCTAAAGGGACCAACTGATATGGGTGGATGAGCCCCTTTAGGTAGGGTGATGGGTCCCCTCAGTGGAGAAAATGCCACTGGAAATCATCATATTGGCAAAATGAGCAGAGGTGGAACTCTGATTCCCAACGGTCATGGAGGCGGAAAAGGCCATGCCAGATGGACTGGCTGTGAAGGCGCACCTTCATAATATCCTCAAGGCTGCGCCAGTCCATTGCAGTCCTGGTGTTAAATCCTGCATGTCTCATCTCATTTATGCTGCAGGAGATGGCTCCGTGATCATAGTGTGTGGTTCAATTCATGGCAAGCTGGGATCGACCTTAAACAAATTCACACCAATGGTATTTTTCTTGCTCCAGGAGGGGAAATGCATTCTTGGATACAAGTTGCAGCCATCAATGAAACAACATGTTAAAGGCAAGAGGAGGCAAGTTCCACCCCAACTAATTGGAACCTTCAAATTGTCCCAAAAAGGGAGGAGCACCTCCCATAACTGGAGACGGATGGGTGTCGATTTTTGGCTTTGTATAAATGTTCTCCTTTTTTTAATCACTAGAATTCTGCCAAAGAAAGAGATACCTTGTTAAGAAGAAAAACTGATAGTTCTGGATTCCCACCCATGCCAAGTGTGGGAAAAAGAATTTGTGGCTCCGAAGATCATCTCTAGAACCAATTGAAGGATTGAGGGCTACATCCCTGTGCTTGTAATGCACACTTTTGTTTCTAATAGAAAGCAACAAGTTTGGAAACACAAACTGCTGTACATTGAGAAAGGCTTTTGTCACCCCAAATCTGGCAGCCTAGAGTCACCCTTCCCTTCTATAGAGTGTCCCAAAAGTCACTATACATGACTGTCCCAAAAGTCACCATACATAACAACAGATCTCTTGGAATGTGTTTGCCATGAGTGGGGGAGAAGACTTTGTGCGCATGTGTAGAAAGAGGTGGACAATACACAGAGAACATTTTATAAACATTTTCTATGACTTTGTAATGAATATGTTGGCAATATAGGTACATTTAGTTACAATATCCCATTCTCCCTATGTATGGCAATTTTTGGGACACTATGAATTACTCAAATGATCACATGAACACAAGTGAGGAAGGAATGATTTATTAACATTAGGGACTGCACAACAAAAGACATGCATGTGTACCCGGAAATTATGTTCCCTGACTTAAGGATACAGGATGGCAGCAGGTTAAATGCATGTGCACATACATGTCTATCACTTAATGACTGCATCAAGTGATAAATTGGATTAATAAATGAGCCAAGTAAAGGGGAGAAATTCAATAATCATATCACTTCAGAGACAGGGCTTCTCAATTAATCTCTCATATATTTAGAAGCCAGTAGCAGAAATTGACACAACAAACTCTGAAAAGGTTCCTTTTATCCAGCTAAACCATGGGTCCACAGTCCTCTGTTATCTACACAGCAAGGACCCTCAACCTACGGCCCATAGGCCGGTTCCAGCTTGTGACACCATTCCATCCAGCCCACGACCTTGCTCCAGCTGCTGCTGCTTCTGCCACCACCGCAACCACTTCAATCCTTGTCCTCTCCACTTGGCTTGGCATGTCCCTAACTGTGCTTACAACATCCACCATGCTATGGAGCACCGTAAGGGAGATGCCAAGCCAAGCAGAAGCATAGCTGTCAAGTGTCACGTTTTGGTCGGGAAATTACCGTACTTTACCCCTCTTTCCCGCCACCCTCCCATATTAGTATTTTCCCATAATTCTCCCGTACACACACACACACACACACACACACACACACACACACACACACACACACACACCAACCTTCCTGCTAACAAGGTGAGTTTAACCACTGAGCCACTGTAATCCCACTGCAAGGAGAGAAAAAGTACTGCTTAGGTAGGAAAGTTAACAAGGTCCCATGCTCTCCGGAATCTAGTCATACCTGCCACATGGACATTTGCCTTCACTAGAGTATTTATATGTAAAAGGGAGCACTTCAGCCATTCCCGCATTTCTCTGTCGTCATAAAAGTCCTACTTCCTGCGTTGGCCCTTCATGTAAGTCAAAATCCTGGTTTTTCAGAGGTGGAAACCTGGGTTCTTCTGTGTTGAAAGCATACCAGTCAAGCACGGCTCCGGAAAATACGGGACCTGTGCAGAACCCTACACGCATGTGCAATGACTACCTTCCCCGCCGGTCAAATTAAAGGATGGCAGCGGGAAAGTGGAGGAAATGGCGTGGAAATACGGGAAATCCCGGCCAATCCAAGATACTTGACAGGTACTGTATGGTGGAAAGCAGGTGCCTTCACAGATAACAGAAAAGTCCCATTTGTTCTTTCCCTTTTTACATAATGAAAGATTACTGATACAACCAAATGTACATGACCAACTCCATCTTACATCAGATGCTACTGAGTCCCCTCAGTTTCAGAAAGGGTGAGCAAGCATTCAAGATCGGTATATTTATAAGGGGAGGGAACCAGCACATAATGTTGAAATAAATTCAGTTTTGAATGATAGGTTGCACCCAATTTAGTTGCATCTCACGAAATATTTCTCGGCAGGTGGTACCCCTCTTCTTTCTTCAAAGGAGAAAAGGGTTAAACGTCTCCTGAATCCACTTTGCCTTGAAATACTTGGCTGCCAAGGAATACAGCATCCTTCAATCACGTTTAGCTCAAAGTGGCTATCTTATTTTAGCGCTTGGCTTCCCTCCCACTGCTGATTCCCCCACCACCTACGCTGATATGAATATGAAAAGACAGTCCTAGGAAAGAAGCGAACCTTAAAATAAAAGAAGCAGTTGCTTCAAAAAGGGGGGAAGGGAGAGAATGTAGTATAGGTGACACATCCAAGGCCATTCTTCCATAGAAGCTACATGAAGGTTCTATTGGTGTGTGCTGCGCAGTTTCCTCTGACCTTGGCATAATCAAGAAAACAATCTTCGCTGTGCAAAAACATACAAAGGAGAGGAAACCACTTTAAAAATACATGGGGTTACACATTAGGAATTTATAATCACATAACAATTCTCTGAGCATACCTGAAGATAGTGCATTTTCCTCTCTATCAGATTGTACAGACCGCACATGGAGCATCACAATATGTCATCTGGGGACCTCCCAAAACACCCCAGTAAATGTTTATCTAGCCCAGGGTCAGGCAACTTTTAGTGGTACTGACAATTTTCTGTTTCCCCTCTGGAAGCTGCAATTACCATGGAGAAAATGGAAATGGGAATTGGCTAGCAGTCCAGGTTGGGGGGGGGGGGGGCGTGTTAATGGTATGTTGGAGTTTTAAGTGGTGCAGTGGGGATATCTGACCATTTAAATCAGGAGTTCTCAGCCTAAGGCCCGTGGGCCGGATCTGGCCAATGGCACAATTTCATGTGCCACCCCACCCCTCCAAGGACATTTAAGAAACAAAATGGCCACCCCTTTGAAGCTGTTGGAATAAAATGGACATCCGCCCCCCAAAGCTGACTGAGAGAGCATGATCAGCCCCTGGCTTGAAAAGGTTGGGAACCCCTGATTTCAATGATGAATTTCCACTTCTGTAGGATTACAGGAATTGATTGATTGTTTGATTGATTTGTATGTCGCCCACTCAGCATACGCCGACTCATAGCATAATTACAATCCACCTTTCCCATGCTGGATAAAAGCACCATTGCCAATCCCTGATCTAATTCAATATGGAGTCTCCAACAATGATAAAATGGGAATTCATGGCATCCATGATCATCGAGAAACTTTTGTACAGCCAATGGGATTTTTAAAAAAAGGATTTTTGGAAGATGTTTCAGAAAGTATCCTGGCATGTACCTAGTATAGGAAAATTACAGGCAAGAGCCCTGGTGGTGCAGTGGTTAAATTGCTATACTGCAGCCAAAACTGTTGATTCCGTGAGTTCGATCCTGATGGGGCACAAGGAACTCAGCCTTTCAAGGTCGATAAAATAGGTACTCAGCACGTGGGGGGCAAAATGCTAATTACCTTGTGAACCACTCACTAAGCGCTACAGGGTGGTATATAAGTGTAATTGCTATTGCTACTAAGCCACTATGCCAGGATTGAAAACCTGGTACTAAAGAAGAAATAGCAAACTTCAAGCAAGGAAGGAATGAGGAAAATCAAGATTTAAATGGAACCACAATCTGCCAAGACTCGGTCATGGAAATTGATGGAGAAAGAAGATAATGCCTCTAAACATGCATTGAAAAAGTGTATTTTCCTTGTTCCTGATCTTGTCTTGATTGCTGGAGATCTGAAGGACCATTTTTAAAATGTTTGCTTTTAAAAGAAGAAAAAGAGGGAGTACAAAGGAAGAGGAAGAAAATCATATATTAAACTCTCCCGAGAATGGATGATAAAAATGTTGCAGACCTATTCCTGGAAATCTACATAAATCAGGTGCAACACACATCTACATAAATACATAGAAACAAGACCAATTTTCCAAATATGAGGAAGAGAGAGAGAGATGTTATGCATGCATGCACACACACGAGTGATTATGTATTACAATTTGGTGTTCAACATCTTAAGTGGTTCCGCTGCAAGCGCTCTGAGACTTTAAAATATGCAAACTCTATTTCAGGCAGCTACGAAACCCGGATCTAGCTGCTGTTACCAGTTAATCTCCTATGTACTAAAACCCAGAAATTAAGTCAGAAGCCCTCAGAGTAGAGTTTGTGGAACCCATGGTAACACAAGCATCCACCAAGATTAGATATGTAAGGAATACTTGCTAAATTAGCAATAGCAATTACACTTGTAAACCACTCCATAACGCTTAGTGCATTCTCTGGGCGGCTTACAAGGTAATTAGCATTTTTTTGCCCCCAACATGCTGGGTTCACATTATACTGACCTTGTAAGGATGGAAGGCTGAGTCAACCTTGAGCTCCTGATCGGGATCAAACTCACAACGTATTGGCTGCAGTACAGCAGCATAACCACTGTGCCACCAGACCTGTTTCAACAGGATACTTCAAAGAGAATTTATCAAGCTTTGTGAGATTTCTGGCATTTCTCTCTCTCTCTCTCTTTCTTTCCTTATTGTGTTAAATTATCTCTGTAATTTGGGGAAGCAATATCCTTTCTCTTTGAGAAATACTGAAGGCTTGCCAAACAGATGTACACACCCGCACGTGCACACACTAACACCCAGAGAAGGTGCAGAAAACTAGTTGATTGTTTCAAAAACAAATGCAAATAACTGCATCAATATTTCTCATTCTCAAAAGCATGTGCAACAAGGCAGCAAGGGGCCTACAGTGGCTCAGTGGTTAAGAAGCTCGCCTTGTTAACTGGAAGGCTGGCAAGTCGGCAGTTCGAGACCCGGGTACCGCATGATGGATTGAGCGCCCATCTCTGTCCCAGCTCTCGGGGACATCAAAGGAGCCTCATTTGGGCGTTCCCTGAGCGGAGTTTTTCCTGCAAAAATCCTTTCAACCCAGAATAATTTCTGACACAAAATTATTATTATTATTAACAAGGCAGCAGCCCCTGCCATTCCCTACACATTGTGTTACTTTACATTATTCCTATTAAAGATTTTTTGGGGGGAGGGGGCACCTCTTACTCTCATTCTCATCTTTTTTGCAAATATCTTACAAAATACAGTCAGAAGAGAAGGAGAATGATTTTGTGCTTCTCTGCCCTCACATGCAAGGGCAAGTTATAACACCTAAAGCCATTATGCTCATGCTGGTTTTTATTATCTGTTTTTAATTAGCTTGGATGGCTAGGAGCTAAAACCTACCATCTTTAGTCTCTTTCCCCAGAATACCTCTGGGCCCAAAAGTACTGTTAGGGCAGGTGGTGGTTGCTATGAAGACACTTAATTTTACTATACTCCTGGGCTACTGCTAACATATTCACAAAACCTTGAAGGGACAATCTTTAATTTCATTAAGCTTCCCTTGTTGTTTGGGATTGTTCTGTGACTGACCATGGAGTCCATTGTGAAGAAGCCCCTCAGCAGAGCAGCCATTTTGTGTTTTCAGCCAGAACTCTCATCAAAATTTCAGATTAAAAAAAGAAAGAGGGAACGCCTGGATTATAGGCTGATGTTTTCACCTAAACTTCATCAGAGTTACACAATTGAGTTTCCAGGGGGAGAGGGTGTCTTGACTATCAAATAAATTGCTTTTTTCGACCAGTTTTTTTGTGGAATTGATGTAAGGTCATGCGGTGTTTGAGTTGGTGTGTGTGTTCATGGTGAAATCTTGTCCAATCAGCTTTTTTTCTGTATAGTATACATTGGACTACAATGGCTTCTTAGTTGTTTTCTTAAAAACCAATATGGCAGTTGTGCTTCTTGCTGCAGAGAAATCATTGTTCTTGGTTTAAAATATGAATTTCCACACCTTTAAAAAATTATTCTATGTGATACTTTTAAAAAGTATTATATAACGGTATTGTACTAAGTATAATACTGCTATAATGGCATTATGCAAATAGTAAATGTTGTAGCTGAGTGTTGTAGTGCTATAATTGTAACAGATCAAAAAATAGAAAAATGTTTTGGGCTGCAAGGAATCCTAGAGATTGAAGTATGTTATCTTTATGGAGGGAAACCAAGAGACCCAATATACACCCGGCACACACATCACACACCCTTAATTGGAATATAATACAGTGATACCTCATACAACGTCCAAATCCTTGCTGCGATGCCTTGTACAACGTCATTTCCATAGAGATACATTGTACTGTAACAGCACAGACTTCAGGGCAAAGTCAAGGAAACAGACAGGAAACTGACAAAACTTTAAGAAAACATTGTCTAAAGCAGTGTTTCCCAAACTTTGGTTCTTGGACTCCATTTCCTCAAAGCACTGATCAGCCAATATACTGACTTAGGGTTCTGGGAATTGGAGTCCCCTGTGGGGTGTAGGGCCCACTTTGGGAACCACTGGTCTAAAGGCTAAATACATTACAAAAACATGTCAAACAACCCTGATTGTCCAAGAACCTGAAGAATGCTGCAAAAATCCCAGTAATGCTTCTAAAAATTCTGATGAAAAATTCAAAAAAAATCCAAAATCACGCTCAAAACCACTCCTAAACACTCTTTGCCTTGTGCAAAACCCACAAGAGCAATGCATGCATGAGTCCTGTCTTTTATACTGCCCAGGCACAATGCAACCTGGGAAAAACTGAATGCCTCATACAAAGTCAAGCGACTATGTACGAGGTAACTTTTTTCAAGAAATTAGGCGATGTTGTATGAATTCAATTTTGTACGAATCAGACTTTGTATGAGGAATTACTGTACAGCCATTCCGGAATCAGTGCAAAATAAACAGCTCCTGGCAAATGATTTAAAATAACTTGCATTTCAGCAAGTTAACACACATTTTGCATTATGTGTTCTTCAATCTCTGATTTTAAACCTGGCAAAACTGACCCAAATGTAGAATTTTAAAATAATGTAGACATGTCCTCAGACAAGCACTGTTAAGGAGATTACATAAAAACAGTACTTCCCATGACTGTGTGGATTAAGCATACAGTAAACTTTTTCTTGTGGGGGGTTTCTTGATTTCTGTGGGATGCGAGCCCTATAACAAGGGGCAGTTTAAAAGTGTTAGTGATGAGATGAGGAAAAGGAGAATGGAAATCAAAAAGACCTTTCAAGGAGAAGAACAGTTTTATTTTATTTTAAAAAAAACTATACAGGTTTATCATTCTTAGTGATGATTAAAATCGCTTCATCGCAATTCATTCCCCTAGGGATGAAGGGGCATCCTTGGGGGTCACCATCTGCCTAGTCAAGAAGAACAACTGAAAAGACCCAAACTAAGGCTGAAATAATCTGTACACAGAAAGCAAAGAAAACCATGTTACAGTTGCAAAGTCAGCAGCACAAAGCAAACCATCAGAAAAATGAAAAGAGGATGCACTGTCTTTCTGACATCAAGACCCTAATCTTCACAATCCACAGCCACTCAAAACATTCCTACAATAATATTCAGCATCACTCTTGCAGGGCACCTTATGTTGAGATAATAAAAACATCTGATCTCTGAACAAAATATAGTAAGCGGACATAAGATTAAAAGAAAAGTATATCCCAGTAGTCAAAACAAAGCAATCAAATCCAACAGAACAGATAAAATATTATAAAAACCAGGATACTTGAAGTTGACTATTGGGTAAGATTTACCATTCGTTTCAACGTGAGACTTTCTTCTTCCACTCTTCCTTTCCTTCATTGTAACTATCTATACCCACTGATTCAATTTAAATTCCACCAAAACTCACCAAAGCGTCCCATTGGATCCCTTGGGTCAGGTGAAAGCGGAGGGCACATGTCATGGTCCACCTAGCCAACGGGTGAAGTTATATCCAAATGGCTAAAAATTGCATGCAAGTGAACTTGATTTCTCAAGTCCTTTTGCATGTGTGGAATGTCATCGTGCAGACATCTACCAATGTGCGGATTCCTCGCTGAATAACAGCTCAAAGAAATTTAAGACATGGAAGCTGTCTAGGAGCAAAAAGTTAACTGGATGCTAACCACCATATTGGGTTGTAATTCTATAGTATAAAGTATATGGAGGATATGGCTGAGAAACTCGACTTCACCTATGTCACTTGGAGGACCCTGATTTATGGTCAAAAGAATGTGTCATCTGCAATATCTGTGAGCTAAGAGGCTTAACACAGGGCACTATGTATACCAGTGGTGGCCACCCTTGGCACTCCAGGTGTTCTTGAACTTCAATTCCCAGAAGCCCTAATCAGCAGGAGTGCTGACTTGGGCTTCTGGGAATTGAAGTCCAAGAACACCTGGAGTGCCAAGGTTGGCCATCACTGATGTTTACCATAAATACAGTTTGGCATCTGTCCCTTTTTGACCAATTTCCTTGGATGTTTCCACTTTCTTCTCATTTTTACATAGTATGGCTTTCCGTTTACCCGACAAACCAGTGTGCTTTCCAGAGCTTAAAAGCAAAGCTGTGAACTTTTTCCATGTTTGTCAATTTTGTTGTTGAGATACACTGCCTTGACATGGTGAGACAACCTGTTGAGACTCCGCCAGACTTCACAAGAGTTTTCAACTCTAATGCAAGAGCAGAACAAAAAGCACTCTTTGTCCATGTTTTTCACACTTTATCTTATCAGCCTTGCTTTCCCTGCTATCAAAATAAAGTGTGTAAGCTTCAGGGGGCAGATCCCTCTCTTAGTTAGGGTTTCTGCTCATATCTTTTTATACAGCAATGCAATACATTTTGACAGCACTATATATCAATACATTTATGAGACTCTGTTTGTTTTAACATTGACACTGCCCATTTTGGGATATACACATAATAAGATAAATTCATGTTTTTCTTTTTTTTTTCACTACAGTACTGATTTCTACAATAGGCACATCTTTCAAGTTGGGTGCACATTCATATTTTAGATTAGCCTATTTAGAAATCAAGCTAAAAGATTTCCACTACAACCAAGTTGTAATTTCTGTAAATTATCCTAAAACAAACGCACGCATGGCAGCCCCACTAAGCATCCTCATAAGAACGGATGCTTGTCTTTATTCATGAGGCCGTCTGTATTATGCAAATCACACTGCTATCTTGCTAATTAACAGCCTCTGTAATTCATGTGGGTTTTGTACACTGTAGGTTAACATTAAACTGCTGAACTTCCCAGATTTATCTATTTCCGTCTGAGTGTGGAGGAAATACGAGGAAAGCCCAGCAATATTGGGGAACATTGTACAGTATTAAAATCTGGATCTGTTTTTAGGAAGGAAGGAAGGAAAGAAAATTGCATATCTTGAAAAGCTTTTTAGGAGCCAGAGTTTTGATGTAAATAAACAATGTGAGAAGCTCCTGGAAATTTGTGGGTATGTTGTCAGGGATGTATATTGTTGTGATAACAATAGGTGTTCATTGAAACATCAGCGCAAAAAGAGTAACAGCCATTTCATGAATGTCTTTTGATCTCATTTATCAGGTTGCCAACATATAAGTTAGGAGGGGGGAGAAAAGTCACAAAAGCAAAGCCTACAGACACTCACACAGGTTGGAATCCTCTGATTCCTCCCATTTTAAGGTCAAATTAATTGGAGGTTTGCTGAAGTGAGCAAAAAAAAAAAGAAAAGAAAAACAAGAAGATTTTTCTTTCCCTTCAGAACACATATTTATGCATATGCAGCAAAATATCTAAAGGAAACACATAAACTGAAAATAAAAGCAGTCTGATTCAAGTGACTTTCCTATGTTGAGGAATTAAGATCTGCAGAGGAATATACAAAGAACAATGAACAAGGTGTTTAAACAACATGAAACATAAAAAACTGCCTTTTCCAGGATTACTGTCAGCACACAGGAGAGCCAACCTGCTATCCTCCAGAAGGATTACCACTCCCATCATCCTCTCCTATTCTGCTTAGGGCTAACGGGAGTTGCAATCCAGCAGCATTTGAGGGTCCCCAATCTACAATCTACAAGTTCTAGGGTTTGGCAGGGATCTTCTTCTGCTTCAGCTACTGAGCCAGTTTCCTCAAAGATTGTGTTATTTTTGAACCACAGTTGGGCATATCATGGGCAACGGCACCCTCATTGTGCCAGCTAAATTATCTCATGCTGGATCAGACAACAGGAACTACAGAATGAATTCATCAACTTCATTTTGGAAGTTTAAAGCCTAATCTAGACACAAGAAGAAGAAGAATTCGGAGCATTAGCTCAGCTGTTTACTCGATCATCTTTTAAACATTTTTTGAAATGACAGCCATGTTAGTCTGTGCAAGCATTGTTGTTCAGTCACACAGTCAATAACAACCCTTTGTGACCCCATAGACCATTGCCCGCCAGGCACCTCTGTCCTCCACAATCCTCCTCAACCTGCCCAACTCTGTATCCATTGCTTCTTCAATACCATCTAGCCATCTCATTTTTGGCCACCCCCTTCTTCTTTTGCCCTCCACCTTTCCCACCATCAAGGCTTTCTCAAGTGAATCCTCTCTTCTCATGGGATGCGTATCAGAGAGTAAACAAAACAAAAACATTGCGGCACCTTAAAGACTAACTGCTGTATTTTGATGTTAGCTTTCATGGATCAAGTTCATGGAATTGATCCACGAAAGCTAACATAAAAATACAGCAGTTAGTCTTTAAGGTGCCACAGTGTTTTTTGTCCATTCAACCATTCATAGTGACAGGAAGCCTCAAACTTATACCAGATGAGAAAATATACCCTCTTGTTGGTATCACTCCCTGTCGTGTCCAGACTTTATAAGCAATAGTCCAGGCAACGATGAACAGAACAACAACAGGAGTTTATTTAACAGTCTTTCAGCCAACTTTAGCTCATAATTTGGATGGCGGGAAACCGCCATGTTATCTTTGTAAGGTGTTGCTTGAGCAACTTGCAATTCTGCCTTAATACACAACTCTCCCCCTAAGATAAAGAAAGAAGTAAGTAGCAGCAGACACCAAGAGAACTAAGCAAGAGAATGACCCTCGAAAACCTCTGAACAGATATGAGCCTCAAGTCCACCGGCTCAGATCCAGGAAGAGCTTTATGTCAAGAACAAACATTCCTGAGGGTATACAAGAGCAAAACCAAATTAGAAGTTGGTGGAAGGAGCTCACTGAACAAGGAATAACATTAATGGAGGATATAGCTGAGGAACTCAACCTCCCTCCATATCACTTGGAGGACCCTGAATAGGCTGAGGGTTGGAATGCCTAAGTGTAAGACCAACATGCTCAAGTGTGGGCTGCTGGCAAACAACAGCATGTTGTGTAAATGTGAAGAGATACAGAATCTGGCTCATTTATTAGTCTGCCAATTACTGCCAGAAACATGCACCAATTAGGGCTTAAGTTTGGCCAACGACAAAGCCAAGAAAGTAGCTGCCTTTTGCCATTCCTGGGTTTGCTCAGGTCATAAAAGAAGATCCATTCAGCAAGGTAAATATTCCTCACTTTAAATAGCCGATATTCTAACCAAATAATTCATGCCACCATAAGAGAGTAAGAGCTTTCCTTTGCAACTAGAGTGTTTCATGGGTTTAATTGCAATTGACAAGATATACAATCCTTGCAAAATTGGTTTACCATGCACAGTTCTTACACATCCACTGTACACTGCTTCTGATAACATATAGCAAATTGATGTGCAAAAATTACCGTGTGTGTATGAAAGACTATCAAATTCTCTTGGGAGAAGCACTTTCATATTGTTCTCTTTTTTAGAAGGTAGCCTCTATTAAGCAAGAACTGATATATTTTCTTCCCCCAAAGGCATACACAATATTTTATTTTAAAAATTCAAAGTGAACCTACTTTGACATAAGAAATTCATCAATTAAATCTACAGTAGACCCTCGAATAACGACGTTACTTGATTCCCCAAGTAGTGTCGCAATTGGAATAACGTCGTTATTCGAATAACGGCAAAAAAAGTCATAATTCGAATAACGACGGGAAAAATACTGTCGTTAATCGAATAACGACCTCGTTATTCGAATAACGACAGGAAAACGTACCGCCGTTATTTGAATAATGTCGTTATTCGAACAATCACATTGGGAGCGTCGTAGCGTCGTTAATTGAAAATGACGCTATCCGAACGCGTTGTTAATCGAGGGTCCACTGTATTAACAACAGAGGTGTTATATTTCTGGGTGCATTAATTTGTATTTGCATAGCAAAGTGTTTATGAATTGTTGCATCATTATCATCATTCCCTTTCAATCCACTTCACAACCCCATGATAAGAGATTGTTAAATCACATTTTACAAAAGAAAATACCTAGCTCTTTCAAACGTTTGAAGCATCAGGAAACAGAAAGAGAGAAAGGAAAAGAGAGACAAGCAAGCTAGAGGGCTTGACCAAAGTCTTCTGAGCTAAGATGATTTATATGATTTATATTCAAGTCATTAGAAAACAAGCAGCAATAAAGATGACAAAATTAAATAGCTATTTGTTATCCATCAAACAACTATCATAAGGAGAAGTAAATAGGGCACATAAAGAGCTTGGTGGGCGGGGGGTCTTATAAATGAATACATTCTCTGTGACTGGGATGTGATAACAAATAAAGAAATAACAAATTAAAAATAAAACAAATGTCACTTTAAGAAATGATAGGATTGGATTTTCCCAAGTGTCCTCTTGGGTGATCCAAGTTCTTTCTGTCTATCTGTCTCTCTCATTTTCTCTGTGTCTCCCCCATCTCTATTCTCATTCCCAAATACTCTGTCTTCAGGTGTAAAAGGATTCTGTCAGCATAAGAACTGTTGTATTTTTTTTAAAAAGTGACAGATGCTGAGGAATAAGACAAGCACTTATAGTTACTATTGTAAGTGATGCTGTATTACTGAACGTGTACTGATTGGGACTCTTTGAAAAATAACATTTTACATGGGTGGGAAAATTGTACCCTTCAACTATAGAAAGGATAAGGAGAGGGAAATTAAAATGCAGTGCAGCAGTCACTGTGAAAAGGATGGCTTTTTTAATGCCACAATCTGATAAATTATCTTAAATAGGACATAATCTAACTTCTTTTTGTAGCAATATTAAATGGCTTTCAAATATCTTTCCTATTGTTCTGACATTGAATTTAATAGTATCCAATGAGATTACACAAAGAATTATTCAGGGAGGTTAAAAAAAAGAAACAGGAAAAGAAAAAAATCTTCTTTGCTGGATCATCGCCTCTTAATCAGGATTCAGCTCAATTTATTTAAACCAGGGGTGGCCAAATTATGGCCCATGGGCTGAATCCAGCCTGTGACACCACTCCATCCAGCCCGTGCCACTCCCAGAAGCAGAAGCAAAATGCACCCACACATATGCAAAACGCTGCCGTAAATGCACCCGCAGCTATTGTAAATGCATTTATGACAGCCGTGGGTGCATTTATGGTAATGTTTTGTGTATCCGCGGGTACATTTTACTTCCGCTGGGAGGAACCAAGTGACTGGTCCACAGCTTGAAAAGTTTGGCCACCCCTGATTTAGACTGAGAGGTTTCCAGCACTTATTTGGAGAAAGGCAAGATGTTTACTGCACAAAAGTCAACAGATCAACAGGGTTATAATCATTCACTATAACAAGCCTAAAAGTATTCGACCTAAAAATTCACAGTTGTTTTATATGGCATCTGCAGCTCTGTTAATTATGAGATTTACTAATATCCTGAGTTGGGAAGACCTGTTAAGCCACAGCTTCATTTAAGATAGTAAATCTCATTAGTGAAAATATGAATGCAAGTTATGACTGGAGAAGTGAAAGTCAGAGCAAAACAATGTTTTAAATAATAACATCCTAAAGGTATCCTAAAGAGCCATGGTGGCTTAGGTATTAAAACGCTGAGCTTGGTGATTGGAAGGTTGACAGGTCAGCACTTCAAGACCTGAGTGCTGTGTAACAGAGTGAACTCCCGTCATTTGTCCTATCTCCTGCCAACCTAGCAGTTTGAAAGCAAAAAACTGCAAGTAGATAAATAGGTACCACTTTGATGGGAAAGGTACTATGTACTATGGCATCAACATGACCATGGAGACGTCTGCAGACACAGGGAGCTGTAAACAGAGATGGCACTGCCCCTTTGATTCAGACACGACTGGCTTTTGAGCAGGGGAGACCTTTAAAGGTATTTTGCCAATGCCAAAAATCCTCAGAGTTGAAAAACTATTTGTTTTTTTTTAAAAAAAAAAAACTCAACTTCAGAACCAATGGGCAGCAGCCAGGTTGCCTGAGATAATTTCTCCAAGGAAAGACTTCGCATCAGAAGCATCTTTACCACTTTAATTTCTCCCAGGCCAAGTACTCCAGGAACAGGAGAATTACAAGCAGATCCTTCCATGACCTTTACTTTTGCAAGCCAAGCAGTACCCTGCACTAAAAGTTTTTCTCCATGCTATCCCCCATGGAAAGTAGAGGAGGGATTTGCAAAGCAACAACAACATATTGTTCAATCCATGTTCTGAGTATTCTGAAGGGTTAGTTGAGTAGGAAACGTCTTCCCCACTGATGGTCTGGGTTATAATGACTGGATATGGGCTTCTAGGAAATATAGTGGTGACAATGGCACTAACTTAGCTCTTTCTAGTTCCACGATTCCATGAATTAATTCTACCATAGCTGATCTTAAAATGTTAACATATTATATTCTTTTCCCCCTGCTGTCTCTGATCACTCAGCTTGAAAGTTTAAAGCAGTAACCTTTTCTCTAGCTCAATCACAGAAGCAGCTTTTATCTGACAAGGTAATTTAGAGATACATACACTGGGGGGAAATTCTTGTAAGTTGTAATATGTTTCTTTAGTTCTTCTGCTCCTTTATAAGATTTTTTTAAAATGCACTATTTCACAGGAAGGGGGGGAATCTAATGACTGACAGTAATCTAATAAATAGAGGCCTAATTTGCTAAAGAATAACTGCAGTGGCTCAAGTGACTAAGACTCTGACTGGGAGGTGGAAGGTGGGCCGTTTGATTTCTGAGTACTGCAGGACGGAATGAGCTCCCGTCTTTGTCTCAGCTCCTGCCAACCTAGTAGTTCGAAAGCAAGAAATTGCAAGTAGATAAATAGGGACTACTTCGTTGGGAAGGTAAACAGCGTTCCGTGCGCTCCGGTGTCTAGTCACGTCAGCCACATGACCATAGAAACGTCTGCAGAAGCAGACAGTGCTGGCTCTTCAGCTTTGAAACAGAGATGAGCACTGCACCCTAGAGGCGGCTACGACTGGCTTTCAAGCAAGGGAAACCTTTACCTTTACTAACACATGTTTAGATTTCACACACAGACCAGAGAATCTTCCTAGTTGTTTCTGCCTGCGTATGAATGGATGCAACAAAATTCTCTTCTGAGACTTTACAGCAAAAGAAGCTAAGAAGGATTCAAGCTGCAGTGGACGAGAGCAAGCTGTATGGTCTTGTCTCTGATTTATGCCACAGATGAAGGTGAGACTGCTATCCCTCATTCTCCTGTACCAATAAGGCATAAAGATATGCCAGGCTAGGAAATCTATACTAGTATGGCAACAGCACTGCATCAACATTATGGATGTTGGAAGAACTCCTTCTGCTAGTAAGAAACAGCTGATGAGAATGAAAAAACTGGATGGAGTTCTTGAATACAAACAGGAGAGCCTCCATTAGACCACTGTAACACTTGCAAGAAACCACTTCAGAAGTTTTTATCAGTACCAAATTAAGAACACAAGAACAGCCTTGGTGGAACAGGCCACAGCCCATCCAGTCCAGCATTGCGTCTCACACAGTGGCTCACCGTTTGCTTTAGGGTAGTAATACCTCATACAAAGTCCGCTTCATACAACATCGGATTCATACAACATCACCTAATTCCTTGAAAAAAGTTGCCTCATACAAAGTCATGCAACTTTGTATGAGGCATTGGGGGTTTCACAGGTTGCATTGTGCCTGGGCAGTATAAAAGGCAGGACACATGCGTGCATTGCTCTTGTGGGTTTTGCATAAGGCAAAGAGAGTTTAGGAATGGTTTTGAGCGCAATTTTGGATTTTTTTGGATTTTTTCGTCAGTTTTTTTAGAAGCATTCCTAGGATTTTTGCAGCATTCTTCAGGTTCTTGGACAATCAGGGTTGTTTGACATGTTTTTGTAATGTTTTTAGCCTTTAGACAATGATTTCTTAAAGTTCTCTCAGTTTCCTGTCTGTTTCCTTGACTTTGCCCTGAAGTCTGTGCTGTTACAGTACAATGTATCTCTATGGAAATGACGTTGCACAAGGCATCGCAGCCAGGATTTGGACGTTGTATGAGGCATTGCGGCTAGGATTTTGCATGCCTCATACAAAGTCCAAATCCATATAAAGTCCAAACTTGTGGAACCAAGTTTGGACGTTGTATGAGGTATCACTGTATTCCCAAGCAGATGCCTTCACCTGCCTAGGATTCCCTGGAAATGGCATTGAGAGATATCCTGCCTATCTCTCCAACCCAGAGGTTGTCCTTAGGTATCCATAATTATAGCCATTGATACCCTTGTCCTCCATGAACCCGTCTAATCCTTTCTTAAAGCTGTCAAGACTGACAGCTGTCACCACTTCTTCTGGCAGGGAGTTCCATAGACCAGTGATCCTCTGGGTGAAAAAGTACTTTCTCTTATTTGTTTGAGAACTAGTACCCAAAGGTTTCATGGAGTGCCCACTAGTTCCAGTGTTCTGCGATAGATAGGGGAAACAGTTTTTCCTTATCTACTTTGTCCACACCGTGCATGATTTTATAAACCTCAATCAGGTCACCTCTTAGACGCCGTCGTTCAAGAGTAAAGAGGCCCAACCGTTGCAGCCTCAGATGGTAAGGAAGGTGTTCCAGTCCCCTAATCATTTTGGTTGCCCTCTTCTGCATTTTTTCCAGCTCCATAATATCCTTCTGGAGGTATGGCGACCAGAACTGTACACAGTATTCCAGATGGGGCCTCACCATAGATTTATAAAGAGGCAAAATGACACTTGCTGACTTATTTTCTATACCCTTCCTAATAATTCCTAGCATTGAGTTTGCTTTTTTCTACGGCCTATGAAAAGTCCTCTAAATCACACTCTTCTCTGAAGCACCAAGGATGGGATCAGAGTTATATTGAGCCTGAAAGAATCCAGTGAATTATTTGGGTCAGCCCATAAGGACATCTGACAACTTACTCTCCCATGAACGGTTCTCCAATTATAACAATTGACAGAATCCTGTTAGTTGCACATGCTGTCGTTTGGCGAGCATAACTCCATCGCTACAAACATTGACCGTGAATTGTCACAACTTATGAAGTAAGCACAGGCACTTGCTAACACATTCCTATGGGAATTCACCATTGAAATTGATGCTGATGGAGTTACATTGAGGTAATTATGCACAGTGGTAGCTCGCTTAAAGAGCACAATGCGTTCCATGGGATTGCTCTTTAAGCGAGTTGCTCTTTAAGCAAAACACTTGGGAAAAGGGCCGCTGCTGCCATTGTAAGTGACCAGTTGTGACTTCTGGGGGGAGGGGGAGTTTGCGAACCCCAATTTAGTTGATATGCAAATTTTTGGGTTTTTTTTTTTAGTTGTTAAGCAAGGGCAACCATTCAGAGAAAATTCTGTTCTTTAAGCGAGTTAGTCTCGAAGCGAGGCGTTCTTTATGAGAGGGTTTTATTGTAATAGAATTCTGGCCCAGTGGGTAACAATCCCACAGACACTGCCTGAAAAACACGATTGTCCCATTCACACATGTGAGAATAAGGAACCACACACACACACACACACACACACCTTCACCTGAAAATTTTAGTAGATGCCAGGAGCCCTGGTGGCTCAGTGGTTAAACTGCTGTACTGCAGCCAAATATTTGTGAGTTTGATCCTGATGAGATTCAAGGTTGGCTCATCCTTCCGTCCTTCCAAGGTAGGTAAAATGAATACCCAGCATGTTTGGGGCAAAATGCTAATTAACTTGTGAACCACCCAAAGAGTGCACTAAATGCTTGCCTTGGATACCTTGGAGTCGTTATTCAGCAAGGAGTCTGCGAATTGGTAGACATCTCTGTGACGATAATCCACACATGCAAATGGACCTGAGAAATCAAGTTCATTTGTATGCGATTTTTTTAGCCATTTGCATATCATGTCACCCACTGGCTAGACAGACCATGTGTGCCCTCCGCTTTCACCTTCCCCAAGGGATCCGACAGAGGACACTTTGGTGAGTTTTAGTCCAGACCTGACATCATTGACAAGAGATGGGAAAAACACTGCCTAGTTAAACCGCTCAAGCCACCACGCCCTGACAAGGCTCTCACATAGCCAGCCCTATGAGTTGATATATACTGTTTTAGGTATTGCTATTTTCAGAAGGGTTCTCATATTTGTGAAAAAATGTATTTTTGTTCAAATTGCACAAAATTATGATAGTTGCTATCTTGTTCCCTAGACTTTTAAAATAAGATACATCGAGCTGGTTGCTTGCATCTTTTTCAAAGGAGGGGGGGAAGGGGGGGGAGATGATGTCATAATCCTTGCAAAAAAAATAAATACTGTATCCCATTGACCCTACAGCTCCCAGCTCCACTACTGCATTGATATTAAGTCTCAGTGAAATATATGTTTAGACATTTCAATAAATATAGCTACAGGTTAAAGGTAAAGGTAAAGGTTTCCCTTGCTCGAATGCCAGTCGTATCCGACTCTAGGGTACAGTGCTTATCTCTGTTTCAAAGCCGAAGAACCAGCGTTGTCTGCTTCTGCAGACGTTTCCATGATCATGTGGCAGGCATGACTAGACACCGGAGCGCATGGAATACTGTTACCTTCCCACCCAAGTGGTCCCTATTTATCTACTTGCAATTTCTTGCTTTTGAACTGCTAGGTTGGCAGGAGCTGGAACAAAGACGGGAGCGCAATCCGTCCTGCAGTACTCGGGAATCGAACTGCTGACCTTCCACCTCCCAGTCAGCGTCTTATCCACTTGAGCCACTGCAGTCCCTAGAGTAAGGTTTCCCTTGATCAAAAGCCAGTCGTATCCGACTCTAGGTTCAGTGCTCATCTCTGTTTCAAAGCCGAAGAGCCAGCGCTGCCTGCTTCTGCAGACGTTTCCGTGGTCATGTGGCAGGCATGACTAGATACCAGAGCACATGGAACGCTGTTTACCTTCCCACCCATACCTGTCAAGTATCCAGGATTGGCCGGGATTTCCCGTATTTCTCTGCTCATTCCTCCCCTTTCCTGCCACCGTCCCGTATTTGAACGGCAGGGAAAGGGGTTACTGCGCACGCGCGCCCGTCGCAAATGGGTTCTGTGCGTGCGCAGAAGGGTTCTGCGCATGCGCAGATGAGTTGTTGCAGTGCATGCGCACCTGGGCCGGAGCAGTTCCCATATTTCCAGGAACCACACTTGATGTGTATGTTCCCACCGAAGTGGTCCCTATTTACCTACTTGCAATTTCTTGCTTTCGAACTGCTAGGTTGGCAGGAGCTGGGACAAAGATGGGAGCTCATTCCGTCCTGCAGTACTCGGGAATCGAACTGCTGACTTCCCGCCTTCCTTCTAGCAGGCGACTTAACCACTTGAGCCACTGCAGACCCATGGCTACAGAGTAAGAAACCAAATTACAAAATGGGCAACTAAGAGATGGGAACTCCCCAAAATACCTTTCCAATCCCTGGGTTGTCTTTAACTTTTGACACCGCTCTCAAAAGGCATGGTGGAGCCGGAGGAGGACACATCTGCAAGATGCCACTGAAATTGGTAGGATAGATGGAGAAATCGCGGGACTGCAGCAAAGACCCATGGTGTTTCTTTCTCTTCGAGGACAAATTAAGCTTCTGGGCAGCCCTGCACAAAATACAATCGAGAGGGGGGAAAGAACAATGTTATTCCAACTTGTTCAATACAGTATAAGCATATTAAACAAAGCAAGCCATTTCATTCTGTAACCAAATTTCAAGAGAAGTTACTGCTAGGAGACTAATCGAAGGAATGACAGCCAAAATATAACTGGCAAGGTATGTATGCCATTTACTTCCCCTGGCAGAGTTTCAATTTATGATCTAACTTTTAAAAGGAGGAGAAGTTTGGCAAGGCTTCATAAGACACAACGTTTGCCAAAACCTTAGATCATATAATGCTGAACTCGTCATGTTATCATGCCTGTATCCAGATGGATTTTGCTGCCACTAACATTTACATGGAAGTTAATTAATATTTTGCAGCTTAGCAAATGAAGAGACAAAGGGGAAAATGTCTTCTAGCCAGTTGGGTTGTGAGACACATAAGTGACCTTAAAAAGCAAAAAGGCCACTGATATCTCTCTTCTGAGCTTTTAGGGGTGCCATGAGACACAGAGTTAAGCTACCACAATAGCCAACTTGAAGTTAAGCAGCTTCATTTTCTGTGTACTGCAATGGTAAAGGATCGAAAGCCAGTTGTAGCCAACTCTAGGGTTTAGTGCTCATTTCTGTTTATATAGCCAAAGAGCCAGCGCTGTGTGGACATGTGGCAGGCATGACTAGACACCAGAGTGTACGGAATAATGTTTACCTTCCCACCGAAATGGTACCTATTTATCTACTTGCAATTTCTTGCTTTCGAACTGCTAGTTTGGCAGAAGCTGGGGCAGATGTCAGGCACTCACTCCGTCGTGCAGCAGTCAGGTTTTGAACTGCCGACCTGCACAAACTTCCAGTCATGAAGTTCAGCCTCTTAAACACTAAGCCACCGCAGTCCTTCATTTTCTACAACACTGGATAATTTGTCATTAGCTTCACTCTTTCATATAATTTTGTAATTGTAATGTAAAAATGTTTGGCTAGAATTTCATAAATCCAGCTTCCAGCTCCTGTTAAGCTATAACATTTGTGGGTGACCCAGAATCATCACAATTTATCTGCCTAACCCACCTTACAAGGTCTATGAGAGGACAGAAGATGCAGGAGATGGGAAAGAAGCAGACACATTTCATTGGACCTGGTGAATAAAAGAGCCCCCATGGCACAGCAGTTATGTTGTAGTACTACAGCCTAAACTCTACCCATGGGGAGCCAATGGGGCTCAAGGATGACTCAGCCTTCCACCCTTCCGAGGTTGGCAAAATGAGTACCCAGTGTGTTGGCGGCAAAAATTTTACTTATATGTGAACTGTTATTGCTATATATATTTAACTATTAAATAAAAGGGGGGGAATCCATTGAAGATGTTCTTTCAAACAGCAGTAAATTCACTTTTTAAAAAATCCATATTCATTCTTCTAAAGGAGAACATACTGAGACAGTATGACCCCTCTCACCCCTTGTACTTCTTCACACTTCAAATATATTTGTACCTCTTGTAAGGTTAACATAGCCCATTATCCCACTGTCACAGGACCAGTTCCACCTGCCAGAGACCTACACCCATTTAGGAAGCCAGCATAAGGCCTTTGCTGCTTCAGAGTATGTTAGGGTCTGCTACAGGCTAGAGAAATCTATGATAAGTTTCAATCCCTGGTTGATTCTGCTTACAAACCAACCAGATCAGGTAGGACTGGATTAGGTAGCAATTGCCGAAAAGGAACTGGAATACTCCCACCAGCTTAAGTTTCAAATAAATACCTTCTGTAAAATGTCAAAGCTTTATTATATGTAAACAAAATACAATAAAATTCAGAAATACACAACATTATCAAAATAAAAAGGAACATTCATTCTTTTCCCACTTTCCCATTGTTTAAACAAGAAAGGCATAACTATCTAACAGTGGTACCTCACTTAACGAGCATAATGTATTCCACGGGATTGTTCTTTAAGCAAGTTGCTTTTTAAGTGAAGCACATCTCTACTCACAAGCTTCTGCAGTCATCTCCCTACTGCTTAAAACAGGCGTTCTCAACATTTTCACGCCGTGGGTCAAACACGCCCCCCTCACACAGGTGGGGTGGGCAGAGGCATGCCTGCTCCCTGGACGAACATTTCTGTCATAATTGGTGGGCAGCGGTGGTACCAATTGCACTGTTTTTGAGGCTTTGACCTCAGCCTCCGTCACTTCCCAGGCTGGCGGAAGGCTGTTTGGAGAAATTTTGTTCTGTCCGTGTTGTGTTCTGTAAAGCTGTGCCTTTAACAATGTACCTTAGCCATGTGTTAACAATGTAACATTTCTGTGTGCAACATTATAACCTTCAGCTGTATCAATGTAAACCTGATAAGGGGACGCGAGCTAGTGACCACTAGATGGCAATAGCGAGCGTCCAGCTCTCATGGCTCAGATTCACCTGGTTCAGCAGCGCGGGAAGATTCCCCGCCACCTCTTCACCTGGTCAAGAAGGGCGTGACCTTCTACGACGTCACGCAGGCAGCAACCAATAGTCTGTCGACGAGCCACATTCAAATGTATAGCCAGCTGTATATATTGAGCTACCTATCCGCCATTACCACATGTTCCTCCGGATCATCATGCAATAAACCTGTGTTAAGCCAACCCTTCGGCTGTTTCGTTGTCTTTGGTCCCTTACACTAAATTGGCGACGAAGGTGGGATCATGGCAGCCCACGGGACCAAGACATGCGCCGGTTTCGAAAACAGGAAACCGGGCGACTGGGAGATCTTCGAAATGGACTTCCAGGCAGCACTGATTGAGTCCGAAGTCACGGCCAGGATGCTCGGACAAGAAACCAAAAGGACCTTGGTGGACCTGATCGCACCGAGGAGGGTGAGCGAATTCAAGGCCAAGGAACTCATGCAGATGCTGCGTGAGCACGTCCGGCCCGCCACGGCGATGTTTCCTGCTCGGAGTGCGTTCTGGAGGCGAGTCCAAGCGCCCGGGGAGACGGTCGCCGCATTCGTGGCGGCCCTGCGGCTGGCGGCCGGCCCGTGCAAATGGGAGAATGCCGAAATCACCCTCTGGGACTGTGTGCTGTGCGGCCTGAACGACGCCGAAACCCAGCACACATTAATGAACCAAGAGCCGCCTCCCACGTTGCAGGAGGTCGTCAGAGCGGCACAGGCCGCGGAAGCTACAAAGGCTTGGGTCCAAGAACTCCAGGACTGGCGGCCGAAGTCGAGCAAGGCAGAGACTCCGGTGCATGCGGCCCGGCGAGCTTCGAGGTCGTCCGCAGAGAGCAGCGACGACGAGGACGTCCGGAGGGTCCGGAAAGAGAGCCGGCGGTGCGACAGCTGTGGAGCGGCCCACGACCGCGTAAAATGCCCGTTTCGGAAGGCCGAGTGCCACAACTGCGGCCGCCGCGGGCACATCGCCAAGGTGTGCAGGAAGAGGCGCGAGACCCGGAGAAGCTCAGCAGACCGTTCCGCGGGACAAGACCGCTCAACGAGACCCAAGGACGGCGCTCAGGCCACGCGGAAGCAGGACGGCGTGGGCCACATCTCCGATGGCAGCGAGGACGACGCCCCAGTATTCAGCGTGTCCGTAGGACACCCCCGCTACTTTGTTGAGGTACTAGTTCAAGGGGTTCCCATTAGCATGGAAATTGACTCGGGGTCCTCATATTCAATCATTTCCCAGAGGGAGTTTTTGAGAATTGCCCCCCACAGGCGACCCAAGCTCAAAGCGTTGAGGTCCACACTACGGGACGTGCAAGGGAACAGCATTCCAGTGTTGGGGGTTGGAGAATTTCAGGTTAAATTCAAGAAGCACGCCGCGTCCCTCCCTCTAGTCGTGCTTAAAGGGGGAGATTGCAGCCTCCTCGGGACTCAATGGTTCCAGCCCCTGGGTTTGTTTATTGGGGGGTGCACGCCGTTGGGATGCACGCCGTTGGGTCTGACCCGATTCAGGAGGTGTGCGAGGCGCACCCCGAAGTTTTCAAAAAGGGACTGGGGAAATTCAAGGGGCCCCCAGTGACTTTCGACCTGGACCCGGAGGTCCGCCCAATTCGACTCAAACCACGCCGGGTGCCGTTCGCACTCAAGGACAAGATAGAGGCAGAACTGGACAAATTGGTGGGCCAGGGAATCCTTGTGCCTGTTGATTCTGCGGAGTGGGAAACTCCGATTGTAACCGCACTAAAGGCCAATGGGGAGGTCCGCATATGCGCCGATTACAAGTGCACCATCAACAAGGCGATCCGCCCGAATGCGTATCCGGTGCCGGTAGTCAGCCATCTGCTGGCCAGGTTACACGGGGGAAAGTGTTTCGCTAAGCTCGACTTAGCACAGGCCTACCAGCAGCTCACGGTGTCCCCTGCCGCAGCAGCTGCGCAGACCATAGTCACCCATAAGGGGGCGTTCCAGGTGACGCGCCTTCAGTTCGGCGTGAATTCGGCGCCTGGAATTTTCCAATCACTCGTGGAACGCCTCCTGAAGGGGCTAGAGGGGGTGTTGCCTTATTTTGATGACGTGTTAATAACGGGGGGGAGTCGGGTCGAATTGGCCAAGAGGTTGGGGAAGGTCCTGACAATATTCGAAAAAGCGGGGTTGAGACTGCGAAAGGACAAATGCGTCTTCTTCGTGACCGAGGTTGAGTTCCTGGGGTTTTGTGTGACTCCTGAGGGGATAAAACCATCCAAATCCAAGGTGGCCGCCATTAAGAAAGCCCCCCGCCCCACCTCCAAGCCCGAGCTGCAGTCGTTCCTAGGGCTGCTCAACTTTTACCACTCCTTCCTCCCCCGGAAGGCAGCAGTAGCTGAACCGCTACACAAACTGCTTAAAAAAGATCAGACATGGAAGTGGGGCGAGGACCAAGAAAGGGCATTTAGAGAACTAAAAAGTCTCCTAGCGTCTGATGCCATACTGACCCATTTCAACCCCAAACGCCCGGTAGTCCTGATCTGTGATGCATCCCCGGTGGGGGTGGGGGCGGTGCTGTGCCACGTGCTGGAAGACGGAAGGGAGGCCCCAATAGCATTTTACTCCAGGTCCCTGTCCCAAGCGGAGAGAAACTACGCACAGACAGACAGGGAGGCACTAGCAATAGTTGCGGGGACGAAAAAATTTCACGATTTTCTGTATGGCCGCCCCTTCACCATTGTAACGGACCACAAGCCCCTGCTAGGCATTTTTACCGCAGATAAGCCCACCCCACAGATCCTGTCCCCGAGGATGCTCAGGTGGGCCATTTTTCTCAACGCGTACCAGCACGCGTTGATCTACCGGCCCGGGAAAGAAATCAGCCATGCGGACGCTCTATCAAGGTCTCCCCTCCCCCTGACGCCCAGCCAGGTGAGCAAGGGGGAGCGGGACCATCAGGTTCTTATGATAGAGGTGCTGGATTCGCCCCCCGTAATGCCCGCCGACATTGCCAAAGCGACAGAGAAGGACAAGACGTTAGCGGCAGTTAGCTCCTGGGTGCAGAAAGGGTGGCCGGCGTCCTCCCCAGCGGAGGAGTTCGCCCCATTTTTCAGGAAAAAGTTAGAGCTGTCCCTAGAGAGGGGGTGCCTCTTGTGGGGGCAGCGGGTGGTGATTCCCACTTCCCTTCGGCCGCGGGTGCTCAAACTGCTGCACGTCAGCCACCCCGTGCGATCCAAGGCGCTGGCCCGCAGTTACTTCTGGTGGCCCCAGCTGGACGCCGACATCGAGCACATGGTCGGCACTTGTGAAAGTTGCCAATGCTCCAGACCAGAGGAGGCCCGCCTTCCCCACAGGGAATGGGACTCGGCCAAGGGGCCGTGGTCCCGGGTGCACATTGATTTCGCGGGCCCGTTCAGAGGCACCCTGTTTCTTCTTGTCGTGGACGCCTTCTCCAAGTGGTTGGAGGTTATCCCAGTCACGAGCACCTCCTCGGCCCAGACCATTAGGCATTTGCGGAGGCTCTTTTCCACGTTCGGCATACCCGACACGTTAATTAGCGACAACGCTAGTTGTTTCACGTCCTCCGAGTTTAGGGCATTCATGGAGATTAACGCCGTTCGGCATATCACCTCCGCCCCGTTTCACCCAGCCACCAATGGTCAAGTAGAGCGCCTCGTCCGCACCACGAAGGACGCGTTGCGGCGCATGGGCCTCGGGGACCTAAACCTACAAGTGTGTCAGTTTCTGCTAGGGTACAGGGTGACCCCGTTGGCGTCAGGATACTCCCCCGCAGAGCTCTTAATGCGTAGGAAACTGACCACCATCCTTACTAGGCTAGACCCCACGAGGGTAGAGGACAAAGGAAGGAACATTGGGCTAGAGGCCACAAAGAGTTTCAGTGTAGGCGCCCCCGTGCATTGCAGGAATTACGCCAGCACGGGCCCAGCCTGGGTACCGGGCGTAGTTGTGGAGCAAACCGGCCCCGTGTTGTACTGCGTGGAAACCAGCACAGGGCTACTGTGGAGGCGGCACACGGACCAGCTCCGACGCAGGGTCTCCGATGAGCAGGGCACAGACCAAACAGAGAAAAAATCAGCGTTAGGGTTCTCCCCCACCCGTTCAGCCCAAGGGAGAGGGAAAGGGGGCCGCGGGTCCCCACCAAGGGGGGAGGAGGATGTTCTCGTAGATATCCTAGGGGATCTTTCTGAGGAGGAGGAACCCGACCCCATACATATCTCGCGGATATGTATTCCACGGGATTGTTCTTTAAGCAAGTTGCTTTTTAAGTGAAGCACATCTCTACTCACAAGCTTCTGCAGTCATCTCCCTACTGCTTAAAACAGGCGTTCTCAACATTTTCACGCCGTGGGTCAAACACGCCCCCCTCACACAGGTGGGGTGGGCAGAGGCATGCCTGCTCCCTGGACGAACATTTCTGTCATAATTGGTGGGCAGCGGTGGTACCAATTGCACTGTTTTTGAGGCTTTGACCTCAGCCTCCGTCACTTCCCAGGCTGGCGGAAGGCTGTTTGGAGAAATTTTGTTCTGTCCGTGTTGTGTTCTGTAAAGCTGTGCCTTTAACAATGTACCTTAGCCATGTGTTAACAATGTAACCTTTCTGTGTGCAACATTATAACCTTCAGCTGTATCAATGTAAACCTGATAAGGGGACGCGAGCTAGTGACCACTAGATGGCAATAGCGAGCGTCCAGCTCTCATGGCTCAGATTCACCTGGTTCAGCAGCGCGGGAAGATTCCCCGCCACCTCTTCACCTGGTCAAGAAGGGCGTGACCTTCTACGACGTCACGCAGGCAGCAACCAATAGTCTGTCGACGAGCCACATTCAAATGTATAGCCAGCTGTATATATTGAGCTACCCATCCGCCATTACCACATGTTCCTCCGGATCATCATGCAATAAACCTGTGTTAAGCCAACCCTTCGGCTGTTTCGTTGTCTTTGGTCCCTTACACTAAAGTCCGGATGATTTTCCGATGGTTCCCTACTTTGCTATGGCCGCCCAAATGTGCCGCCAGATGCTAGGAACCAAGCCAATGACGCAAGCTCTGCCCAGCACCAAAAGTCATTCCAGTGACACGTTTGAGCGACCGTAGTGAAGTGGGGAAGCATCGGAAAATCATCTGGACAGAGCAGAATTGCTCCAAACAGCCTTCTACCACCCAGGGAAGTGACGGGGGCTGTGGACAAAGCTGTGAAAACGGTGCAATTGGCGGCAGTGGCGCAAGTGACACAACATGGCTTCCGAAGGTGTGGGACGTTTCTAGAGATGCCCAGGTTCTCAGCGCTGGCCGGTTTAATGATATGCATGGGCCCAATTAGGCCCATGGGCCACAGGTTGTGAACTTATGGCTGAAAACATGGCATTTCTCTCTACCATTCTAAGATTAACAAAACCCATCTTTCATCCATAGTCCCACCTTTTTCTCTGGAGGCTCTGGAATCATAAAAAAAGAAATAAATGAAGATCATATATGGCTTATAGGCTGCCTGCAGCCCACCCCTCCCCAAGTGCCTACTTAGCACTGTTTCAGCTATGCCAGAAACAGAACTCATTCTGAACACTAGGAAGTATAGGAAGTGACCTTATAATAACTTCTTCTTCTCCTCCTGTATCCAAAGCCAAATAATGGTGATCCTCATGGCGATCAGCCATGAAGACTGTCTTGAGAATATAATGCAGTGACCATTCGTCTGCCTTCCACATCGCAGCATGACAACCCTACCACTAATCCACTTCTGCGAGTCAATTTCTGGTCCTGAGCCCTTTTGGCACACAAGGTCCTCCTCAGCCCCAGGTCAGTAGTGATGAAGCTGCTGCCCTCCATCAAGATGGATTCAAGTGGGATTTAATCCACTTGGGGACCATCACCGTTCCCTGTGGACTTCGGCACCCAAGGCCGTTAGTCCTCAAAGTTGTCAGGTTAGTTAACTGCCTCCTGTCACTCAGTATTGAGTCACTGTCAGTATGGTCTACTCTGTTATCATAGCAGGATAACCTAACCAGACAGCTGTATAAGAACTGATCCCACAATTTCCTTGATTTCCTTTCCCTCCCTCTATAACTCCCTTTCCCGTTTTCCATCATACAGTAGAACCCTGTATAATGAATGCTTCGTACAGCAAAAAAAATCATACAACGAAGAGGATTTGAAAAAACAACAAATGGGGAAAATCGTACAACGGAAAAAATTCGTTGTACGATTTTTCCCATAGAGATTTTCATTGTATGATTTTTCTCGCAGGGATTTTTGTTGTACACTGTATGCATCGTATAACGAAAACATATAATGAAGTGCCTCGTAGAATAAATTATTTTCGTTATACAGGGTTCTACTGTATATATGTAATTGCATGCCACTTTTTTTAAAAAAAAATTACCACTGGGCGGGGGGAGGGGAGAGAAAAGTGCCTAAGAATATATTTTTTTAAGCAAGCAACAAGCAAACCTGAATTTCTGACATCTTGAAACTTGTGCCACAAGGCCACCCTGCTGAAAGCACTAGAACACTTGCCCCTGAGAGAATCTACAGATCAGCTTGGCTTAGCAACGGCATTTTTAGCACAAAGAAAGTCGGCACTGAAAAAAGGGAAGACGGCATCATGAAGCAAGGGCCACTTTAATAGCACCATTCAATTTACATAGTGTTTACATAAACATGATTGACAGCTGGCACAAGAGGGCCCTGCAGTTCTGGAACGCTGCTGATGCGTGCCTGGGCGTCTTTTGCGGCACCATTTTTTACCGCCAAACCGTGCTGAAAATGTTCCCTACTTTATCTGTGACATTTCCTATATTTTTGATTAATAGGGAATATTATGCATATTTTGGCTTCCATTATGTGCTGTAACTGGGAAATAAAAAACGGAGGGGTGAAATAGCTCTAGAAAATGCTTTGAAAGCTCTCTTATGAAGACCCTACACCGAATCTTGATAGATAGATTAATGATTGCTTCAATATAGTTTGCAGCTGGAGTCCCCCCTGGGAGAAATATATAAAAGAGGAAAGATTGAATTTATACATTCCGCGTTTATTCAGACGTCCAGGCTGAGCGTTAATAGCTAAACTCGCTTCACATACACAAGAGGATCAAGGAGTGGAAGGTGTAGGTCAAGCATTCTACAAAGGTGTTTGATCGGCTATAAATACCAAAGCCACCATCCAACACAAATTTAGGCATGATTCAACTCATTGAATTAAATGGGCTCAAATCCAGCATTAAGCTTAAACTGCTGAAATGCAAAGCAAAATCTACAAAGGTATTCCACTTGGCAGGTGCCTTTTTCTTTAAAGTAAAAAAGGTCAAAGTTTCTCTTGCTTGAAAGTCAGTTGAATTCAGCTCTAGAGGGGTGGTGCTCATTCATCTCCATTGACAGCCAAAGAGCCAGTGTCTGGAGACATATCCGTGGTCATGTTACAGGCACGATTAGATGCCAGAGCCCACAGAACATTGTTACCTTCCCCAACAAAGCAGTATCTAATTATCTACTTGCAATTTCTTGCTTTCAAACCGATAGGTTGGCAGGAACTGAACAGCAAATTCAGGGGAGACATGTACTCCTGATGGAAATGAAGAAGAGGACGCGCACACTGAAATGCAGTGTTCCAAACTCCAGGATTAATAGATATGGCAGAATAGCTTCAAGAACACCTAAGTCAAAACTATTTCTATACAGTCAACCCTCACATAACAACGTGTTTGGATAGAATCATTTTCGCTGAACAACGCATCATTATGCACCACGTGTTCCCCCGCATAACGTTTTTAGTGTTGTTGTCCGGACAACAACACTAAAATAACCGTCATTATCCGGACAACGACACTAAAAATGTCGTTATGCGGGAAACTCCGTAGAAACCCGCATAACAACAAAAATTGCTTAGCAACGCTACTTGGGGAACCAAGTAACGTCGTTATGCGAGGGTCTACTGTATCAAATAGAAATGCTTTAGTAATTACTTTATAATTGTAATTGTGACATTGTAATTGTGATTTTTGTAACTGTGATATTATAATTGTATTTATTCTAACTGTGATATTTTGTTTTTTGTTAGCCGCCCAGAGTCGCATTGCGAGTGGGGCAGCATACAAGTCGAATAATTGAATTGAATTGAATTGAAGACAGCTGACCCCCTCAGTCTTTTTTTGAAGACTGAATGTTGAGTTTGGAGCCAATTTTCAAGGAGACGGAACCGCAGCTTTTACCACAGACACGCACGGCCTCTGGCTGCCAAAGGAGCAGCTGTTACCTTGAAGGAATTAGGAAGGCTCTACTGTAACCCACATTAGCATGGCGCCATGCCTGAAACAGCAAGAGAATCCTTTCTTAAAATATTCATGCATTTGATTTTGCTCAGAGCCCGGCAAATAGTGCCTTGGAGTTCATCAGAGCCAGCAAATGTGCATTTGCTATGATTTCTCACTACAAACGGAGCCCAGGAGCAGCTAGAGGAGGAAGGAGGCAGGTGACTGACTGCCTGGGCTTAATGCACCAATTTAAGGGGGTGGGTGGAGAAATCCCCCAACCGAAATTACTTAGCAATAGCAATAACAATTATACTTATAGGTTGCCTCAAAGGAATGCAGTAGCTCAAGTGGCTAAGACGCTGACTGGGAGGCGGAAGGTCAGCAGTTCGATTCCCGAGTACTGCAGGACGGAATGAGCTCCCGTCTGTGTCCCAGCTCCTGCCAACCTAGCTGTTCGAAAGCAAGAAGTTGCAAGTAGATAAATAGGGACCACTTCAGTGGGAAGGTAAACAGTGTTCCATGCGCTCCAGTATCTAGTCATGCCTGTCACATGACCACGGAAATGTCTGCAGAAGCAGACATCGCTGGCTCTTCGGCTTTGAAACAGAGATGAGCACTGAACCCTAGAGTCGGATACGACTGGCTTTCGAGCAAGGGAAACCTTTACCTTTACATAGCACTTAGTACACTCTCTGGGCAGCTTCACAAGGTAATTAGCATTTTGTCCCCAATCTGTTGGGTACTCATACTGAGTCAACCTGGATCCCCATCAGGATTGAACACACAACGTGAGCAGTTTTTGGCACTTGATATGCCTGCCTTTTCCTCCCACTTTGAAATATACTTCTTAATGGTCAAAAAGCAAGTCTGATGCAAAGATGCAGGTCTAGCACTTGTGACTTAATGCTTTCTTTAAAAACAGCCCCACATTATTAGCATCACTCAGAAGGAACCTGGGAGAATTACTAGGAAAGTTCACCATGAAAGCGAACTTCTCATGAGAGCATTTTAAAAACACTAGTAACTAATACTAGTTAGCTAGTTTTCTATACGCAAGAACCATACATATAGCAATAGCAATTACACTTCTATACCACGTCCCACAGCACTTAATGTATTCTCTGGGCAGATCACAAGGTAATTGGCATTTTTCTCCCAACATGTTAGGTACTCATTTTATCAAGCTCAGAAGGATGGAATACTGAGTCATCCTGGAACCCCGTCAGGATTGAACTCACAATGTGAGCAATCTTGGCTGCAATACAGCAGTTTAACCACTGTGCCACCAGGACTCTTCCACTGACACATGTTCTTCAGGCCATAATGGCCAAGAGGTAGGATGCAAATATTGCTTCACTCTGCCTAATAGCAGGACTGGCCATAACAAGAAAGTGAAGAAGTATTCAGTGGGTGACAGCCTCCATGAAAAAGATCTGCTCCATAAATTTGTCCAATCCTCCTTTAAAGCTATCTAAACCACCACCCAAGATCTCTTTATCTGGGAGAATTATGGAATATTGGTGGAAGAGGTGGGGCTGCATAGTTCAGTATCAGACCATACTTGCTGCTTGCAAAACTTCCCTGGCACTCATCCACAGATGCCGTGACAAAAAAAAAAGTCCTGTTTAAATTCCTGGAGAAATGATACCAATAAAACTAGTCCAGTGATAACAGGTGACTTATTTGTCATGGAGGGTAATGAACCCACCCTAGGATTCCCACTCCGAACTTTAAAGGAGCTCCTTGACCTATTCTGGTGATAGTGTTCAGGGCCTTGAAGAGATCATGTAAAGCAGGGATTCTCAATCTGTTGCCCATGAGCTGGATGCAGCCTGTGGTGCTATTTCATGTGGTCCACCTCCACCACACCAGGAAGTGTCATGTGGTGGAGGAAGGGCAAAATGGCCGCCGCCACCACCACCCCTGAAGCTGTCTGAGGGAGTGTGACCCGGCCCCCAACTTAAAACAGTTGAGAACTCCTGCTGTAAAGTCTGGACTGAAATCTGGAGTGGATACATTATCCGAACCAAAAAAAGTATTAATAATAAAAGTCCAGCTGGCAAGTTAAAACCTATCCCTCCAGATGTTTCTGGAAGGTAAATCTCATTTTTGTTCCTGGCCATTAGCCTTACTAACTGGGGCTTGGTGGAAGTTAGGGTTCAACAACATCAGGTGAGATACAGATTCTCCACTACTGATGGGAAAAATATTGAGCTAGGTAGTGCAATTTTTGTTGACACAAATGGCTAACATCTGTAGCAACCGCAACTAAGAAATAACTACCACCACAATTTTCCAGCTGTCTTGTATGGATTCCAGAGAAAAATGCCCACAGCTGATTGAGCACTTATGAGGCATATAATTCGTTCTCATCATCTGCGCCCAGCAAAGTTACTCCTTCGGGCCGGAGCTCCCAGAAGTTTCTCTTCTCTAGGCATTCTCATCGTTCAAATTCTGGCAACATCTTCAAGACAAGGAAGTGCCACTCTTAAATCCACAAAGCATCAAAGTAATGTTTTTACATAGATCACGTGTCTGATTCACTATCAGGAAATCACCGACCTCCTTATGAATTTTGAAGTATATGCACTATTATTTTCTTTATGTTTTTGAAGCCTTCTGTAGAAAAGGACACAAGAAAGAAAGAAATACCTAAACTAGAAGGTGTTCTGGTTTGTGATTCTGCCCCTTCCCAATTAATGCTTCCAAAATGCTGCTGCATATTATTTCCCCATTCGCAAGATCTACTGCCTGCATTTTGCTTAACTCTTTTCATCTCTAATAGAAGCTGCCTTTTAAGATGCTCCAGAGACTTCTTTGCTCATTGCTAGATGTCACGGCAGAAAATAAAAACTAATACATGGCACATGGAGGGCCACTCAAATACCAAGTGACAAGGGAAGAAGGGCCTCTAACCTGTTCTTTCCTCTGCACGATCTAGATGGTGGGTGCTGCTGCATACACAGAGAGATAAAGGCACGTAGAAATCCTGGGAAAGCTAGTTAGCTAATGAAGAATGGAACAGAATGAAGAATGGAACAGAGCAATAGATTCAAGCCTGACAAAAAGCCCCACTCACAAATGTTGGTTTTGTGGACAAAAACTCACTGGATTCTCATTTGGGGGATGGGCTGGAGTCAGTCTCTAATGGATGGAAATGCCACTTTAAGGGAGATTGCGCTCTACAAAACTGACCCTTTCTGGTGCAATTTGATACCTTCTTCTTGCCATAAAAATAGAAGGTAAGTTTAGTCTGGAATGTTCATAGACCACATTCAGCTATCTGTTCTATAACATTCCTTGGTGCAGATGTCAAACTGGTCATCTGAAAGTTGCCAAATCTCTTTTTCTACTTTTCTAAAGACAGGAATGACACTTGTCTGCTCCCAGTAACTTTAGGGACCTGACCTATTCTCCAAGACCTCTCCAAAATCATAGATATAGCCTCAAAGATTACATTTGCAAATTCCTTTAATACATCGGGGTATTTTTCGCTATCAGTTGCACCCTAAGTAACCAGTAACCTCTTCAAAGCCATATCCTCATTTCCAAAATGGAAATCCAACAGCATTTTTCTAGAAATGATAGCTGTAGTACATCTCTTGCCTGATTTTGCCCTAGCCCAGTGATGGCGAACCTTGAGGACCCAGTATGTTGGGGGTAAAATGCTAATTAACTTGTGAACTGCCCAGAGAGTGCACTAAGCACTATGGAGCGGTATATAAGTGTGATTGCTTTGCTTTGCTTTTGTTTTCATTGTAGAAGATCACTGTTTCAGGAATGCAGAAATTTTCTGAATGTGCAGAAAAATTATCAATGAGAATCTTAAAACTTCATGGCAGATGTCCATGCCAGGGTCTGCTTCTAAGAGGTGAGTTAGAAAAAACACTGTCCATCAGGCACCTGTAGGCTGGATATCATCCCCCACTCCTCAAAAACAGGAAGGCAGGCATATACAGGTGAAACTCGAAAAATTAGAATATCGTGCAAATGTTTATTCATTTCAGTAATGCATCTTTAAAGGTGAAACAAATATATGAGATAGACTCATTACATGCAAGATATGTCAAGCCTTACTTCGTTATACAGCGGTACCTCAAACAATGATTTTAATCCATTCCATAGGGCTCGTTGTTGTACGAAACAATTGCTTTACGATACATGCATTGTATAGCGATTTTCCCTATGGGATGCATCGTAAAACGATTTTTATTTTTATTTTTGCAAAGTGGTTTTTCCCATTGAAAAACTGTTGTACGGTTTTTTCCATTCGGAAAATTGTTATGTGGGATGCCATTTTATCCCCAAAACCTAATTATGCGATTTCGTTGTTCTACGGGGCGATTGTTGTATGAGTTTCCACTGTAATTGTGATGATTATGGGGTACACCTTATGAAAACCCGAAATTCACAATCTCAGAAAATTAGAATAGTGAGAAAACATTCAATATTCTAGGCTCAAAGTGTCCCACTCTAATCAGCTAATGAATCCATAACACCTGCAAAGGGTTCCTGAGCCTTTAAATGGTCTGATTCAGGCTGGTTAAGTAGGAATCACAATCATGGGAAAGACTGCTGGACTGACAGTTGTGCAGAGAACCATCATTGATACCCTCCATAAGCAGAGAATCCCCCAAAAGGGAATTGCAGAAGAACAATGTTGGATGTTCCCAAAGTGCTGTATCAAAGCACATTAACAGAAGGTTATGTGGAAGGGGAAAGTGCGGAAGAAAAAGGTGCACAAGCAGCAGGGATTACTGCAGCCTGCAGAGAATTGTCAGGGAAAGGCTATTCAAAAGTGTTGGGGACTTTCAGAAGAAGTGGACTGAGGCTGGAGTTAGTGTATCAAGAGCTACCACACAGAGACGGATCCTGGACATTGGCTTCAAATGTCATATTCCTCTTGTCCAGCCGCTCCTGAACAACAAACAATGTCAGAAACATCTTACCTGGGCTAAAGTAAAAAAAGAGCTGGTCTGTTGCTCAGTGGTCCAAAGTCCTCTTTTCTGATGAGAGCGACTTTTGCATCTCATTTGGGAACCAAGGACCCAGAATCTGGAGGAAGAATGGAGAGGCACACAATGCAAGATGCTTGACGTAAACTGTGAAGTTTCCACAGTCTGTGTTGATTTGGGGAGCCATGCCATCTGCTGGTGTTGGTCCACTGTGCTTCATTAAGTCCAGGGTCAACGCAGCCGTCTGCCAGGAGATTTTGGAGCACTTCATGTTTCCTTCCGCAGACGAGCTTTATGGGGATGCTGACTTCATTTTCCAGCAGGACTTAGCAACTGCCAACACTGCCAAAAGTACCAAAACCTGGTTCAATGACCATGGGATTACTGTGCGTGATTGGCCAGCAAACTCGCCTGACCTGTACCCCATAGAGATTCTATGGGGCATTGCCAAGATGAAGATGAGAGACATGACACCGAACAATGCAGCAGAGTTGAAGGCCGCTATTGAAGCATCCTGGTCTTCCATAACACCTCAGCAGTGCCACAGGCTGATAGCATCCATGCCATGCCGCATTGAGGCAGTAATTGATGCAAAAGGGGCCCAAACCAAGTACTGAGTACATATGCATGTTTATACTTTTCAAAGGTCCAATATTGTTCTGTTTCCAATCCTTGTGTTAATGATTTCATGTAATATTATAATTTTCTGAGATTGTGAATTTGAAGTTTTCATAAACTGTGCCCCATAATAATCACAATTATAACGACGTAAGGCTTCACATATCTCGCTTTGCATGTAATGAGTCTATCTCATATATTTGTTTCACCTTTAAAGATGCATTACTGAAATGAACATTTGCATGATATTCTAATTTTTCAAGTTTCACCTGTTATGTACATAATGCACCCCATGGCCTTCTTTTGAAACTGTGAGTTTTTGCTTAGCGGAGAACAGCGAATTGGGCTTAAATTTTGGTTTACCCACTAAGTAGCACCAATTGTAGCCAAATTAGCAATACAGCCTAGTGGTTTCAAGTAGCTGTTTCCTTCAGTCTGTAGTCTTGTTGGGTTTATGTAAAAAAATCCAGATAGAGTTCTTCATGATGCTTTTTACCAGCACATTAAAGTTCTTCTGTCACAACAGATTTTTAACTACCTTTCAAGTTGTGGGATCTATAACTAGGCAATGTTGCTTTAAATGACATATCAAATACTCTTTTTTTAAAAAGTGTGCACAACACAACAAATCTGCACCTTAAAAAAGCAATGCACACCCGCAAAGGAGAAGAAAAACATGATTGGACTTTTATGCCCTATGGTTGCTTGTTCACCACAAGACAAACTACTAAAGCAAAAAAGCCATGTACTTTAATCTTTAGGTAAGCAAAGCTGTCAGTGTTTAAGCGAAAACTATATGTCAGTTCCTGGGTTTGATACGGGCTCTTTAATGGGATATTGGAAATGTAGTTACTGCAGAGTCAACAATGTTTACACAGCCTATTGAATGAACATGCCAAGCTAAAGCAGGCAGAACCACACCAACTCATGTTTGATTTTTTGAGACCAAAAAAAGGAAGGGTCAACATACAGTTTTTTGAATGCCAGATCTGCTGCACTAGCTATTGCAAGTGAAGCCAAACTTCACCCTAGTTTTTAAATATATATATAGTTTTTCAAAAGCAACTATCATAGCATCCTCTCTGGCCCAAAAAGTAAGCAGATATTAACCTGTAACAAATATTCAAGTGCTATCTAAACATAAACATGCATTGTTTTTTATTATATTATCTGTATTTGTTTTTATGTTTTATCCGTCAGCCGCCCTGAGTCACTTCAATGATACAAATGTGATAAATAAACAAATAAATAAATAAAATTGACTTTAGTAGGTCTAGAATGGGTAGAAGCCTTTGGTGTTTGGCCAGCTGATCTTGGAGACCTGCTGGCAGAAGGATCTGACAGCACAACTACTTACGGGCAATGATCAGACAGCAGAATAGTCAAAGGAATGATAAAGATTATCGGGGTAAGGAAAGAACTGGATTGTGCCACCAGGACAGTGATCAGGGCCATTAAAGCTGCTGCAAACATAGGTCAAGATAAGAGGAGTCATAAGTAATTTCAAACATCCCTAGGCTAGGAAGGTTTTGTATTCAGCACAGCATCATCTGGCCAAGTATCATCTCAACTAGATCTTGGGGACATGAAAGGAGACTCATTTGGGCATTCCCTGAGTGGAATTTCTCCAGCAAAAATCCTTTCAACCCAGAATAATTTCTGACACAAAATTATTATTATCTCACCTAGTAAAGGTCTCCCTTGCTTTAAAGCCACTCATTTCTGACTCCAGGGAACTTTGCTTCTTCTTCCGTGTCTAGGCCAGATGTGAAACTGCCAAAACGAAGGCACCTTTTGGTGAGTTCATTCTGCAGTTCCTTTCGCCTGACCTAGTGTGAGAAAGATTAGCTGGCAACACAAGGTTGCCATTACCAGGATATTCCTGATTGTGGTTCAAAAATGCCACAATCTTTGAGGAGGTTCTTTCTGGGTACCCTTGGGGCTTTGCTCATTTCCTTTTATAGCCAAAGAGCCAGTGCGGTCTGCGTCTGCAGATGTTTCTGTGCTCGTGTGGCAGGCATGACTAGATGCTGGAGCACACTGAACACTGTTACTTTATCTGACAAGGAGATACCTATTTATCTACCTACAATTTCTTGCTTTTGAACTGCTAGTTTGGCAGGAATTGGGACAGATGACAGGAGCTCAATCTGCCATGCAGCGCTTAGGTCTCAAACTGCTGACCTTCCAGTTCGGCAAGCTCAGCGCCTTAACCACTAAGTCACTGTGGCCCTATCACCTCAACTAGCCGTCAGCTATCTTGGGTTGTTAGGATTACACCCCAAGCAGACCCTGGCTGAAATTTTGCTGCTGTAAATTACAATGCATAAGGTGAATTCTGCCATCAGTCACTGAGATTCTTTAGAAATAAAGTAATTCAAATGATTGTCCCAAAGATCAACTATTCATTACTGCACATCATCACCTCTAAGGAGTTCATTCCAGTAGAGCCATTCTTTGGAAGTAAAGGCTTCCTCATCCCACCCCACACCTTCCAACAGATTCCCAATGATGAAAGTAATTCCATGGGAGCCTTAGGACTTTCTGGGGATAAAATCAGAAATGCTTTAATGGGTTTCTGGAAAACAAACCATGATTCACAAAGAAAATATCAATAATTAGGTGATACAGTAATTTCCCAGGTTATTATTGTTGCTGTTGCTCGACTTGTATGCCGCCCCACTCGCAAAGTGACTCTGGGCGGCTAACAGAGGTACAAAATATCACATTACAATTACAAGGTACCACAGTGTCATAATATGTAGGGGTGATTTTGAATGTTTTGAGTTTAAAGGGCTGGAAAATTGTTGAATCAAGGTCGAGTTATTATGTTGTATAACAAATAAGGTAAAACAAGTATATATTAAAGGTATAAATGTAGAAAGGAATTTTAGTGTTCAAGGAATGAAGAAGCAGACGAGTGAAGTAGTGAAATTCAGCTCTTTATTAGTGGGGTTTGAACACAGTTTGGATGGGGCAAAACTCGGACTTATATACACTATAAACAGTAACAGTAACAATAATATGGGGCTAACAGAGTGTGCACATTTTTTGATCCACTTATTTGCATAAGAATAGATACATGAGAAAAGATATATTCCGCTGCTGTCAGAAAACATAGTTAACATACATAACAGGAATAAAGATAATGTATTAGCATAGGTTATGGGAATCATAGTTAAAAAGAGAAATGTGTACAATTATTTTATGTACTATTAATTTTTGTTATTCATTTTTGTTAATATTATTGTTATTATTATGTATTCAATAAAAATATTTTTTAAAAAGAAAAAAGGAAATGCTTTATTTCTAAAAACAAACGGTGGCTGCTGCCATGGCACAAGCTTTAGACTGCATAAGCCCATGATGGTGAACTTTGGCACTCCAGATGTTCTTCAATTCCCAGAAGTCCAAGAACCCTGTGAATCCACATGAATGGGTTTACTGCAATTCATCCGGCCCACGCTGCCCTCGTTGCTCCCGGAAGAGGAAGTAAAATGCGCCCATACGGTTAGGACTCCACTGGGTTAACCCTTCCTCCGTATGTTTTACTTCCACTTCCGAGGACGACGAGGGCAGCGTGGGCCGGATGGATCACAATAAACCCATTAGTGTGGATTCACAGGGTGCTTGGGCTTCTGGGAATTGAAGTCATAAGAACATAAGAACATAAGAACAGCCTTGCTGGAACAGGCCACAACCCATCCAGTCCAGCATTCTGTCTCACACAGTGGCTCACCATTTCCTTCAGGGTATTCCCAAGCAGATGCCTTCACCTGCTTAGGATTCCCTGGAAATGGCATTGAGAGATATCCTGCCTATCTCTCCAACCCGGAGGTTGTCCTTAGGTATCCATTATTATAGCCATTGATACTCTTGTCCTCCATGAACTTGTCTAATCCTTTCTTAAAGCTGTCAAGACTGACAGCTGTCACCACTTCTTCTGGCAGGGAGTTCCATAGGCCAGTAATCCTCTGGGTGAAAAAAGTACTTTCTCTTATTTGTTTGAGAACTAGTACCCAAAAGTTTCATGGAGTGTCCCCTAGTTCTAGTGTTATGCGATAGGGAAAACAGTTTTTCCTTATCTACTTTGTCCACACCGTGCATGATTTTATAAACTTCAATCAGGTCACCTCTTAGACGTCGTCGTTCAAGAGTGAAGAGGTCCAACCATTGCAGCCTCAGATGGTAAGGAAGGTGTTCCAGTCCCCTAATCATTCTGGTTGCCCTCCTCTGCACTTTTTCCAGCTCCATAATATCCTTCTGGAGGTATGGCGACCAGAACTGTACACAATATTCCAGATGGGGCCTCACCATAGATTTATAAAGAGGCAAAATGACATTTGCTGACTTATTTTCTATACCCTTCCTAATGATCCCTAGCATTGAGTTTGCTTTTTTCACTGCTGAGGCACACTGGGTTGACACCTTCATTGAGCTGTCCACCAGGACACCAAGGTCCCTTTCCTGGTTTGTCGCAGAGAGTTCAGACCCCATCAGTTTATAAATGTAATTGGGGTTCTTTGCCCCAACATGCATCACTCTGCACTTACTAATGTTGAAACTCATTTGCCACTGTTTTGCCCACTCCCCCAGTGTCAAGAGATCCCTCTGGAGCTCCTCACAATCTCTCACAGTTTTCACTACCCTGTATAATTTAGTGTCATCAGCAAATTTGGCTACCTTGCTATTTACTCCTACCTCTAGATCATTTATGAAGAGGTTGAAAAGCAGGGGTCCCAGTACTGAACCTTGGAGGACCCCACTCTTTACTTCCCTCCACTTGGAGAAGTGTCCATTTAGTGCTACCCTGTTTCCTGTCCCTTAGCCAGTTGCTGATCCAGGACAAGACCTGTCCCTTTATTCCATGACTGGTAAGTTTATTCAAGAGCCTTTGGTGTGGGACCTTGTCAAAAGCCTTCTGAAAGTCCAGATAAACAATGTCAACTGGATCCCCCTTATCCACATGCTTGTTGACACTCTCAAAAAATTCCAACAGATTAGTGAGGCATGATTTGCCCTTGCAAAAGCCATGTTGGCTCTCCTTTAGCAGCGCCTTCTCTTCTATGTGCCTATTAATTCTATCTTTTAGGATGGTTTCCATCACTTTACCTGGGACACATGTCAAACTGACAGGTCGGTAATTTCCTGGATCACCCCTGGATCCTTTTTTGAAAATTGGTGTTACATTCGCTACCTTCCAGTCATCAGGCACAAAGCCTGATTTGAGGGAAAGATTATATATTTTGGCTAGGAGATCAGCAATTTCATCTTTAAGTTCCCTGAGAACTCGTGGATGGATGCCATCTGGTCCTGGTGATTTGTTAGTGTTTAGTTTAACAAGTCCAAGAACATCTGGAGTGCCAAGGTTCACCATCATGGACATAAGCTATGACAATAGGATTTCAGGTAATAACTTGCCTTCCACTTAAAATACTTGGCCTGTTAAAAAATCAGGTGGGATTCAAAACAACTTCCATTGCTTCACATGATATAAGCACCACTGTGGTTTAAATGGTACCCAACCTGCATTGTTTTGAAATGCAGTAGGATTTCCTCTGCAGTGAGCCAGAGTAAGAGAGGCCTTTCTCCTTGTAGGGCTTACTTGTTCAGCAAGTAGGTAGGCAGTGACAGATGGAGAATGTGGTGGTGTTGGTGGCAGCAGAAGTGGCAGAGGTTGGGGCATCTTCAACAGCCAAGAAAGAATGAGTTTGCTGAACAAGGAATAGCATTCAAGGAGAATATGGTAGAGGAAATATAGTCTAGTCCCCGTCACATCTTTACCAGACCCCCCATATGTCACTTGGAGGACCATGAATAGGCTGAGGGTTGGAGTCCCTAAATGCAAGACCAACATGCTCAAGTGAGGACTGCTGGCAGAATACACCATGCTGTGTGAATGTGGAGATATACAGAATCCGGCTTATTTATGGTCTGCCAATTACTACCAGAAACATGTACAGATGAGGATTTAAGTTTGGCCAACGTCAAAGCCAAGAAGGTGGCTTCATTCTGGCAGTCTAAAATTTGACTTAGACATGAAAGAAGAAGAACAGCCAGGAAGACCCTGCTACCACCGCGACTGCCAATGAGCTCCCTGGCTGCAATAATGTTTCGAAAACATTTCTCTCTTGTTGTTTTACTTTGTTACTTGGTATGTTTTTAATTAATTTAACTAATGCTTTAAATATTTTCTTCTAAGTCACCATATTTCTACACAAGGGGAAACCGCAAGATAGAATTAGACAGGGAGTGGGAGAGACGCACACAGCCAACTTGCATTCAGCCCCAAAGTGGCCTCCTCATTCCTCCATCTTCTTCCACATATGGCAACCTTATGTGGCCCACACTTAAACAACAGGGAAGCAATGGCATAGGCACCAAAGTTTTTGGTTACAACTCCACTAAAACATTAACCTCAGAGCAGAGCAGTTCAGTTCAGACAGAAGAAATTGAGTGCCACCATCAATGCAAATCCAAGGTAATAGATGGACCAGACGGAGGTTACTGGGCAGACTGAAGTGAATTCCCCAGTCTGCATCTCTCTTACTTGAGATTCTTTGCATAGCACCTATTTTATTTTCAAGTTTTTTTAAAAAGGTCAAATTAGTGAAAGAACAGTAATGGTTGCCTTACTAACCTTTCTTTAATGAAGTCAACACTGCAAACAGAGCACTTGACATTTGGGCCTGCTAAAGTGCACAAAGGGAGGCCATTTTCTACAAAGGTTGCCACCACTTTGACTGCTGGTTACAGAAAGTTGTTGCCTTTCACAACAATGGCTCACAAAATGCACAACCAGCACCTCGGAGACTAATGAGGCACTTTAAGTGGTGTCTTATGTTGAATGAAGACCACCTGTCACAAAAATTTCAGAAACACAGGATTTCACTCCCTCTTTTGAATGGAAAAAAATGTGCAAAGTATTTTGTTTGAATAATACATTTGGCTGGCTCACAACCAGAGCTGTGAACTTCAGGATTCCAGCAAAGATTTAGCAGTTCATGGGTATGGCTGAGATCTATGGCATGAGAAGGATTGGCTCTGTAAGTAAAGTCACAGGCTTGAGTTTGCAAGAGGACAGTACATTTTGGAGATGCCTCATTCATATGGTCGCCATAAGTCAGAGATGACTTGATGGCACGTAACAACCATCTGCCAAGGTTAGTCCATCTTCCAGGTGACAACCTCTCAGACTTCTCATTTCATTTCTCACCCTTCTGTTTTCCAGGCTAAACATATCCAACACCTTCAATCATTCTTTGTAGAGTTAGGTTTCCAGACATTTTACAGTCCTGTTTACTCTCTTCTGGGACAGTGGTGGCTCAAGTGGTTAAGACGCTGAATGCACTGACTGGAAGGTTGGAGTTTGATTCCTGGGTACTGCATGACAGAGTGAGCTCCCATTTCTGTCCCGGTTCCTGCCTACCTAGCAGCTTGAAAGCAAGAAATTGCAAGTAGATAAATAGGGACCACTTAGGTGGGAAGGTAAACAGTTTTCCGTACACTTCGGTGTTGAGGCATGCCTGCCACATGTCCATGGAAACGTCTGCAGACGCAGACAGCGCTAGCTCTTTGGCTATAAACATAGATGAGCACTGAACCCTTGAGTCGGATACGACTGGCTTTCGAGCAAGACTTCTGGACATGTTCCAGCTTACTTTTGCCCCTTTAAAACTGGACACATTATTCCACAGGAGGTCTGAGCAAAGCAGACTAGAGCAGCACTACCACCTCCCTTGATCAGGTCCCTATACGTTTGTTTATGCAGCCTAATATTGAATGTTTATTTTCAGGTGTCCCATCACACTATTGTCTAATATCTGATTTGCGGTCTAAGACTCACAGATTCTTTTTACACATGCTATGCTAAGCCATCTTTCATCCATCCTATTTTGTAAATCCTATTTGCTGCCTAAATATAGATGTTAAGCCAGGGGTTCTCAACCTTTTCAAGCCGAGGGCCGGGTCACGCACCTTCAGACAGCTTCGGGGGCCAGATGGCCATTTTGTATGTCTGCCACACATGGCACTTCCGGGTGTGGAAAAGGTGGTGGAAGCCTACATGAAATGGTGTCATGAGCCACATCCAGCCCCCGGCCCATAGGTTGAGAACCCCTGCATTAAGCTTTTCCCTTTGAAAATCATTTGTTTGTACTGGCCTGGTTTTCCAATCCAGCTCAGTACAAAACCATCTAACAGTAGTATAATTGAACCTACATTTTACCAGGTTTATGAAAATTCTACTAGAGGCTTTTCTCAAAAACGTTGCTCAAATCAGGATAAACTATATCCACAACATTTCTCCCATCTACCAAATTTCTGACTCTGTTGAAAGGAAGGGATATGCTTAGTCTAGCATAGCTTGCTTTTTAGAAACCAGTGCTTTGTCCTACTACGTAGGAAATGCTGATAGCAATTGTGTAGCTCCGAGGACACAGCAGTCCTCCTAATAGTTCTGCTTCTCTGTCTCATGCCTCTCCAAGTACCAAATGATCTTAATACTGTATTCTTGTTCCTCCCTAGAGTTAGCCTCCCTCTGTTGCTCCCCCATTAGTCTTCTCAGCCCTAGTAAAAGCTTCCTCTTCCCTTATGATCAGATGTGGATATGTGGTCCTCAAGGTGCTGCATTTTCTTTTCTAAAAATCCAAACACTTTGCACCTGCTGCAGGTGTAGGTTTCTACAGCCTCAGGCAGGAAGACAAACATGCTTCAGGTATTGCCTGTCACCACAAGTTACTAGTGTTGTCCTATGCTTATAATGAAACGACCCAACTCCATCACTGAATGCTTATGCAAAATACCCCACTGAGTCACCTTGGCACACAAATTATGCAGTCAAGTCTCCTGCATTTGGGGGAAACATCAGGGGTCAGCACTTGAGCTGCTCACAAGATCATTTTTAGGAATTCTGAGTACAACTACAAACTTGGCAACTGCAAGATTCTCCCTAAACTAAGTCAGTGATTCAAATCCTATAAGAAAAGGTAATCTACCTGGTAGTTGTCTCATCCTGTTATGCCCTTTTTTTACATCTCCTAATTACATGCTGCAAGACAAAGCACCTTAGAACTCCACACTTTTTCAGGACCTCCAGTACATCCGTGTGCATGGACGCACGCGTGCCTTTAAAATTACAAACCACTAAAATGTGCACAATTGAAATATATTGTCGTCGGCTGCAACTCGTATCCGAGAATAATTTTTTTTCCCCTGAAGCAGGAAAAATATATCTGGCGTGAATTTGTTTAAGGTGGATATCAGCTTGCCATGAAGTGACCCACACACTATGATCACGGAGCCATCTCCTGCGACACATATGAAATGAGACAAACAAGATTTAACACTGGGACTGCAATGGACTACCACAGCCTTGAGGATATTAACAAGGTTCGCTTTCACAGCCAGTCCATCTGGCATGGACTCTTCTACCTCCATGACCGTTGGGAATCAGAAGTGGTTCCTGTTGTGATCCAGGCCTCCTCCAACTCCGGAGAAGACCTGGATCAGGGGCACTCCGTATGCCCAGCCCAGTTCTGCCTGCACCCGAGCCCGAGGATGCCCTGAGCCAGGGATCTCAGCCTGTGCCTGGCCCAAGTCTGTTTTCCTCAGCAGCTGACCTGTCAGATCAGGTCAGGAGGAGTGATCAGCCCTCAGTCAGAGGTCCAGGAAACAGCTACACCTGAGACGCAGGCAGGCTGGAGGGAAGCACCAAAGAAGGCTCCCAGCTGATACTGATTATCTGGGAGACTTATAAGCAAGCTTGTTGCAGCCTGTCGGTACTTGTGTGAACACTGACATCATGCTTGACTCCAGACAGCCTGCCTAGCCCCTGACCTGTCTGCCATGACTCTGACATCTCTGCCAACCCTGACAATGCACCCTGGACACCCTTTGGATTAGACTACTGACTCGAACTACCGGTAAACAGACCTCGGCTTGCCTTTTGGACTTTGATATCTGGACTATCCTTGAACAAGACTCTCTGTGTAGCGACACCATGTGGCAACCGTGCCTGCCCAGGTGAGTCAGAACACTTCCTCCTTCTCACTCGTTTTGCCATTGCGCCCAATATGTTGGTTTCCAGTGGCATTTCCTCCACCGAGGGGACCATCACCTCACTTAAAGGAGTTCATCCACCTGTAGCTGTTGACCCCTTTAGGAAGTCAGGTTATTTACCACTACTCAACGTTGAGTCACTGGCTGTGGTCAATGGTAATACTGTGGTGAACGGTATGAAATGCCACTGAGAGGTCAAGAAGAGCAAGGACGGATGGGTTACCTCCCTCCCGTTCCCGCCAGAGATCATCCATCAGTGCGACCAATACAGTCTTAGTACCATATCCAGGCCTGAATCCTGACTGAAAAGAGTCCAGATAATCTGCTTCATCCAGAGGGAGAGGGAAAGCCAAATGACAGATGCTGTTCTAACCTCTCATTCTGGTTCCTGGTTGCGCCTTCAGACAAGGCAAGTGCACAGAAAACAGCAGGAAGGAAGAGGAAGCAGAGAGGCAGAAGATCCCATAGGCCGATTGTGGTGAACTTATGGCATACATGCCAGAGGGGACACTCAGAGCCCTCGCTGTGGGTACGGGTGCCATCACCCCAGCACAGAGTTCACCCTGCCCCTCTGCCCAGCAGCCCAAAGGGAGCGCTTCCTCACCCACCGCTCTGCTCAGGCAGCTCATATGCAGTGTGAGGGTGTGGCGTGGACAGGAGCCTGTTGAGTCTGTGGTGAAGATGACGTGGTTCCCCCCCCCCCAAACTAAAACTTCAGTATTCAAGTTAAATTGCCATGTTTGCACTTTGCAATAAATGAGTGAGTTTGGGGTTGCAGTTTGGGCACTTGGTTTCACTGCCATAGGCTAAAAAAAAGCTAGTCTGCGGACCTGACCAGACACCCAAGGGTGCCAACTCCAACCTGATGAACTAATACTATCAATGAAGTTCTTAAATTCCCAACAAACCTGTAGGATTAAGCCATTAAATCTAAAGGACTTGATGCGCTATAAGTGCTAAAGAAGATTAGCAATGACATATGACAACAGAAAGTGAAAAACTGGCAGAATCCCACATGGAGAGCATCAAGGAAGAAACCAGCCAACAACAGCACTGAAATCATCTTCCTTCTTATTCCCATTGTGATTACGAATCCTGATATGGGATGTCTGTGGAGATAAGAGCATCGCATCATTGATAAATGCAAATATGAATCTCTTCTGCAAACCAAATAGCAAAACAAGGGGGAGCCCTCAAAAATCCAATTCTGGGTTGAAGACTCTACAAAGTGTATCCATTACAAATGCCAAAACACTCCCTCATATTCAATAATAAGAAAGCTAGAATTATTTGTGCTGAGTGACAGGTGGATGTTTCATCACTGGCCCCGCCAGAGCTATCAGGCCTTGAGAGGCATTACAATAGTTAAATATATAATGGTACCCAAAAGCTGGAATGTCACCAGTAGGAAGGAGGTGAAGCAGGTGCACACTGTCAAATTACCACCCGCTTGGAAAGTCACGATTATCACTTTAACAACGGAATGCCACAATCCTCAGCGAAGCGAAGCCAGTGAACACAACAGCTGCTGCTCCCAGACTGAAGGGAACAGAAGGGACTTGGAGGGCGGGCGAGAGATGCTCAGTTAATGCAGCTAACACGGGGGATGAGGTTAAAGAGAGGGAACAGGAAGGGAGAAAGGGAAAATCTGGCAAAATGCACTGGCCGTCTTAAGGTTGGACAAACAAAGTGAAAGTGAAAGGAGATATTAAGGAGTTAATCTGGCGAGAACAAGCTTGCGAAATGGGGTTGGGCGAGAAGAGGA